>OV815309.1:77500-10077500 GCA_929108375.1 Gymnoscelis rufifasciata | reverse complement strand
ATCTAGTTGGTGGACGTCCTACGCTGCGCTTGCCGATCCGTGGTCTCCATTCGAGAACCTTTCGGCCCCAACGACCATCTGTTCTTCGTGCTATGTGGCCTGCCCACTGCCACTTCAAAGAACTAATCCGTTTGGCTATGTCGGTTAATTATCTTTTAATCCTTACTTATTACATTATAAATGTGTAAGTAGGTAACCATTGTCTCGCTTTAACGCAAAAACTACTGAACCTATTTAAGTTTCCAGAGAAAGGACATGGTGAGTATTGGTTACATCAATGATCATCAAACCTATCCAGCAGTAGACGACTTAAGGTTGATTTATATAATGAAGTTAATAAATTAAGTTATAAATATAAGACACCTAATGCCGGCTGTACACACGCGCCGAGACCCTCTCGGCGAATGTCTCGGCCGAGAGGGGTCTCGTCGAGAGCATGCCTGTACACACGCGTTCTAACATTTGAACTGAAGACTCACGCGACAATGGACGTAGAAATTGCTGCTGCTATTTGTGTTTGTGCCATGAGCTATTATAATTATTTTAACATTTACTATAAAAATAAAATTCGTAAACCATGAAGAAACAAGAAAAAAAATAATTTTATTAAATTAAATGAAAATTAAATTAAAAAAAATATTAAATACTATTAGCGAGCAAGTAAATGAACGAGTGTGTACATGCTCGCTCTCGTTTACCTCGCGAGAGCCAACGAGACCCTTTGACTCGGGCGCAAAAAACCGACAAGCCACCGAGAGCGACCGAGACAGCGAGACGAGACGAGAGCGCCCTGTACACACGCGCGTTCGGCCTGTCTCGGGGTGTCTCGGCGCGTGTGTACAGCCAGCATAAGAATAATAATATCCCATTATCACAAATTATAGAGGTTGAGAGCTGTATGAAAAATAGGCCATTTTAAAACTAGTACTAGTCAGGTACTGACTTCTGTACTAGTTTTAAATTTAAAATGTTTTTAGTGATAAGAAAATAATAAGGAACTTTTAATAATAATGTAATTAACTATGAATGAAAAATAATGATGGCTATGGACACATTGACCAGATCAACACAGTGCAATGCAACTTAGTACACTTGCAGCCAAGCCAGTTGCAGAGGGTAGAAATCGTTAGCTAAGAACTAACTAAACTGGTTAGTTAATTCTTGTCTTTTTTGATCAATTACCATAATATTATAAAGAGGTAAAGATCCATTAGGCGCGGGTAACACCGCGGGGTACTGCTAGTTTATCGTTTATCATAAGAACATACATAGATTCCGATTTAAAGTGGTAACCCGGGTTTACCAGTTTTTGGCCTTTATAAGAATTAAGTATTACTTACCCAGATTGTCATTGTAAACTGCGCTTAGAGAGACATCTTCATCACCTTCATCCTCATCCTCATCATCAACCTCTGAACCTGCAACAATGGCAAATAAAATTATTTTATTATATTTAAATATAATTATTTTTGTTGCTTTAACAAACATGGCTAAAATAAACAACTACATATTTGATTTCAACCAAATATGGATGGGGTAGGTATATCTAATATTAATTATTATATAATTTAAACAGGCCAGTTTCCAAATAAAACATATCATCAAATTAAACTTAAAAGATATGAGTTTGCAGTAGACCTAAAAATATTGTAATTTTATGTGACTATCATACAACAAAATTGAAGATTTGACACAATGTAAGCAATATTTTCCACAACTTACAAAAGCATCTCTTAAAACTATTGGATGCTTACTTTTCAAAAATAACCCCATGTGGAAAAGCAGACCATAAACAGTGTACATTATTAAAGGTAAGGATGTGCTGCCCTCAGGAATTTCAGAACTATCATCTATCACCAGCGGACCCAGATCAAGGTCTAAATCTGGAATAGACACCTCTATTACATATAATAATATCCCCATCTTTCATATTATTTATCAGCCAATTTAAAAAAGGTGGATGGGAAGTTGTGGTTAACCAGTGTGTTAAATGTTGATTGTGATTTGATGAAATAAAGGACATAATACCTTTTACTGTCAGAAGTATGATATGAATCTACATATCCTGAGGAAGTTTCTAAAACACCCATATATGTAATAAAACACCAGAAGAGTGATTTTCATCTTCCGGTCAGCCTGTGCATGATAATTTTGTAAAAACTTGCCAAAGAGAAGTGGGTGTGGAATTAATTAGTCCTAATATTAAGTAACACTTGAATCTATCAATTATAGTCCTTTCAGACTAGGGTCTAGCTGGATAGGCAAGGGTTGTCCCCTGGCAAGGCACACACAATACACTTCTACTTGAGATATCAGAAAAGACCTCAGTTCCTCCACATAGAATCAGAATTGGTGTATAAGTTTTGATTAAGTTTAAAATACAATAAAATATATACCATCTTCTGCATCACTGTCATTGTTGCCATTCAGTTCATCTTCCTCCTCACCATCACTGTCTTCAGCTTCCATGTCATTTCTGTCAAACCTGAAAACAAAATCTTTTATGTAGCCTTGGTTAAAAGTAATTAAATTTTTGCTACAAGAATGTAAGCTCATCAGAAAAAAACAATGTTTTACCAGCATTTTATGTATGAATAATAATAATATTATCTTAATATCAGCGCCGCACAAGCTCAACAGCTTGGCATCAAGCTGAGATTGATCCTTTTGCTTTATGGTCCATTGGACAATTGATTTTATAAATTTAATTGTACTAAAGTAGGTAGTTATGTAACATATTAGCAAAACAACATTTCTAAACATTAAATCTTGCTATGATTTATCAACGCTGAAACCCCATGAATACATACTAGAAAACCTTTAGAGGTACATACCTAATAAAATTGATAAAGAAACTGTTGATAGTGACTTACCCATCTAAATAAACTAATGATGAGTGCAGACCAAAAACTTTGTTCCTGTAATCATCAATGCTTGTGACCTCATTGTTGAATAGGTCTAAGTTCTTAAGACTTTCGAAGGCTTCTAGGGGCTTTAAGGTTTCCAAGTCTTTGATTTTATTTCCTGACAGGTTTAAATGTGCCAGTTTCTTGCAGCCACTTAAGAAATTGAGGCCATTGGATATTCTGTTGTCAGATAGCTCCAGCTTCCTTAATTTTGGAAGGTTTGGAAAGCCTTTAAGTGTGGTCAAACCAACATTGTTGAGGCTCAAGATTTCCAAATTTGTGTATTCATCTGTGAGGCCGACTATGTTGGTACTCCGGCAATTGTCCAAGTTTAAATCTTTCACCTGAAAATAAAAAAACGTTTTATTAGGTAAAAACTTATAATTTTATTTGTTAATTAAATAGTTAATTTATATGTTTAATTGTTTACCATTGCTATTAATTACTATGTTAAATAGATGAAATACCCTGATAAACATTAGTCCCGGTTAAAAAGCTTTTTTGACTTATTTATTAATTTCCAAAACTTACAACTATTTTTACAGGCTTTCCCATAAACCATAGTGTGCTTATCTAAATTTATCCATTTACTTCAATTATAGCAAAATTTATACATGGTCATCCTAGTTAATTCTTTCAGGGTACAATAAAATAGATCAAGTTCTCGGGATATGATGTTTATAGTGTGAAGTGATTATTAACACTAGTTATTAGGTAAGTATGATATTTAATCTCTACAGTTATTAAATTTAAACAATGTTGTCTCCTTACTAAATAAAAGATAATCTGTTGAATAAATGATATAAGATAAGCTAACTACAAAATATTTTAAACCTTAATACCATAAGTTTAGGTTTAAAATAGCTCTTTGCTTATAGTAGGTGTAAAATGTTGTTTGCTTTGTTTGTTTCAAAATTTTGGTTAGATCTGTTACGGTTCTTAATCTAAAATCAAAAATAGAATTTTAGAAATAATTGAGCTTCGTTTGTACGTTTACAAGCTCATTAGGATAAGTTAAAAGGGAATTGTATTGGATGCTCGTATTTCATCGTAAAACTAAACGTCAAAGCAAAATGGTGTTACATAGTTGTCAAAGCACATACGTAGTTCGCAAAATCCGTAAAATGAGTGATAAGTTGGGCGAAATATCTATTGAAACATGTATGGGATGTGTTAGTAATAGCTATTTTACTATTTTAATTGTTGTCGTGTGCAAATTACGGATAGAAAATTGGTTGTTTTAATATTTGCAATGGCGGATGACACGAATCATCGCGACGCAATAAAAATGGCCGCTGATTTGGTAGGTAAGGCGTGCGTCAATAATAAATAACAGATGGGGTTTAGAGAATATGACCCATATTATCATAGTTTTCTTCAAGCCAGGTGCTTGTAAATTGAAAGCCTAAATTCATTGCAGGTATTTGATACAGAAGATGTATTGCTTAATTTTCGTGTGGTAAAGAATAGGTACGTGGGTGAAAGGGCGCGAAATTACGTAGTTGTGCCCTGTTTGTATTTATGCCAGCAAAGGCCTCATTATCTGTACATTTTGAAATGATTGAGGATCATGGCTAAAACTTGGGGAACTAATATTGGTTTTAGACCATTGTTTTCTTTGAAAAAACTCCGGAGAATGGTAATTTTACTACTATTTATTCAATGACATTGACATGCTATAAAATCAATGATCTCTCTCATGTACTTTCATGAAAGTTTTTTGATGATCATTACATTAAACCGACCTATCTAGGCTTTGTTTAGGTCTACATTCAACCTGCTATTCCTACTTGGATTCTCATTACGAAAATATTCAGTAACAATCTGGGGTTGCTTGTCCAACACCCGTACATAAGTTTCGACACTTAACCTCAATATCTGGGTATTTACAGTAGAAACATTAGGTGCGCTCCGTTAAATACATTGTCATAGGCTTTACGAATATGAAATGGGAGGATTATCAAATAAATATGCACTTGAAATGAAATAGTTTCGAATATTCCTTGTAAGATGTCCACATGAATGAAACGTAACAATCGGTAATGGCTAATTTCTAAATGCTGTAATGCCACATATTTTCGAAAGTATACTAAATAACTGCGACATTATGATTAAGATAATACGTTTTTCTGTTCATGAAGAGAAAAATAATAAGTATTTTGTGTGGAATACACATGATTAATAGTTGAAATACGTATCGACAAAACATTCCAATACATCTTTCAATGTAGTTTTACATACCTGTGAGGGGTTTCTTCCTCTCAATTCCAAAGCGACTCTTTTCTCCATTTTCCTGGCACCCGGTTCACACTTTCTAGCACTTCAAATTCAGTTTTTTACTAATTCCCGAGGAACTAATTCACCAAGCTTGGGTTTCAAAACAGAAGGAAACTATAGATATATACAAGACAGACGTCGTATTGTGGCGCCCTCAAGTGGCAATACTTGTTCGCCGGATAAAGACCAGTTACCGTACTTTTATTGTAACTGTTTGGGAATATCGGGATAATAATCGTAAAATGTTTCGAAAAATTGCACAAATATTACTTAATTTATTTGTTTATAGTACTATATTAGTAAGGTTTTGCTCAATCTGAAAAGGTATATATTTTCATAAATTAAAATGTTGGTACTGTTGAGTCGTTGCTAGTCTGATACAAAAGAGCGGCAAATACGAATTCTGTTGTTAACTTTTGAGCCTGCTCCCTAACTTTGACGCACAGGTCCGCACTGCTTTGCTTTGCAGTTGTTTGTCGATGTCGATATCTGAACAAAAAAGACACATGAAGATTTTTATCTTAGGTTCTTAAACAATTAGCAGTTTAGCACTTTCAAGACGCTCGAAACATAACTTTTTATTATGAAATGAAACAAAATATAAATAATTACATTCTTATGGATTACCTACAGCTTTTTTTTCTATTTATTTACTACGTTAACCTACTTATTCCAAGACCAATGACAAACATCCAGAAGGCTTACTAACCAAAGAGAGAATTTTTCCTTAAACTTTGAGATCAATGTTGCATTTTTAGTAAAAAGTGCCAAATTAAATTCTGATTCAAAACAAGTATCTAGCTAATCTCTGATTTTTCGAAAAAACGTTACAAAAAGTTTTTTTTATATCAAATAAAGGAATGTTTCCCTTTTGTGAAATGAGCTAGTTATAGGATTTAAAATAGTTTTCTTTCAGAACCCATCGAAATTTTAATAAAAAAATCGGGTTCTGTGTTTTTATAATTTCATTAACGGTCTTTTTTTTTCTGTCTCAGTGGCGCTGCGCTGTGAGTAAGGTCCGTTTGCGGCTTAAGAGAAGCGGGTTCGATTCCCGCGGAAGGATTAGTGTTTGTATTTTCTGCAAGTACGAGTAGTAGTGTTTTGCACTAGCCTGGGATCTGCTAGGCAGCGACTAACATCTATATCTATATATATAATATAATAACATAATATCTATATAAATAAAAATGAATTGTTGTTCGTTAGTCTGATTAAAACTCGAGAACGGCTGGGCCGATTGAGCTGATTTTGGTTTTAAAATGTTTGTCGTAGTCCAGGGTCTAAACGGTGAGTAAATAAGGAAAAAATTCCGGGAACTTTTTTTACCCGTGCGACGCCGGGGCGGGCCACACTAGTTATGAATATTTAACGATAAAGTTTTTTAGTCACTTCAAAAAGGAGTTTTTCAATTCGGTCGGTTTTTTTACGTTTTTATTTTTAACCCCCGACCAAAAAAGAGGGTTGTTATAAGTTTGACGTGTCTGTCTGTCTGTATGTGTGTCTGTCTGTCTGTCTGTGGCATCATAGCTCCCGAACGGATGAAGCGATTTCAATTTAGTTTTTTTTGTATGAAAGGTGAGTTTGGCCCGGGTGTTCTTAGACATGTTTCATGAAAATCGGTTGAGCCGTTTAAAAGTTATGGGACTGAGAGTGGGGAAGGAAAACAGAAAATCTGCAAATATGTGGTGTGGGGTATCAAATGAAAGCGCATCGCGACCACATTACATAATATTATGTTGTTTTACATTATAAAGGAAATAAAGGCATTGGAATCGGGGATTTTTCTTAAATTTTAAATTTAGATTTATTGTTATTGTATTCTTCTTATGTAATGTTACCATTTTTTGGGTTCCGTAGCGTATAAACTACTAATTTTTTCCGAAATTATAAGAACTTTTTTGAAACTTGGTAAGTAGTGTATTCTGTGGACCGCACTAAGACATTCAAACAAAACTAAGAAAAAAACAAAAAAATAATCATTAAACCTATACGTGTGCGGTACCTATCTATGGATAGGTCTTAAAATTTGTGTTCCGTTTTCGACATTTGGCTAACCCTAAAAATAGCTTCTAAACAAGGTACCATAACAGTATCAAGGGATAGTTCTTTTTCAGGATAAAGTATTAAAGAACTTATTACATAGGTAGGTACTTATTTTTACGGTTTTTATGGTAAACTGGCTTATATTAGCGGCTTCGCTCACAGGAATTCCCTGTGTATACATTTGCAGTCATAAAAAGGACAAACAATAGAACCTACCTCCTATGTTTCGGGATAAAAGGTAGCCTATGTCCTTCACCGGACTCCCTTTTATATTATGTAAAATTTAAAGGAGATTTGGTTGAGTAGATAAATCGTAAAATATAATAATAATAATATAAATAATTTAAGATTAGATTTATTGATCCGATAAATATGAAATTTGACGCAGTTAAAGAAGAAGTAAGTAAGTAACGCTGTTTTTCCTTATTTTATGAAGGAAACTTTAAAACTACTCCTTAAAATGATGTCGCATCTTATGTCTGCGCGCTTTCGCTTAGATTATTTAATCTGCAGGTATAGGTACTGCAACCGGCGGGTCACAAGTGTCTGTGTAATAAAGATTCCCCACTCATCACCCTATTAACGTTCCCACTGCTGGGACACAGGACTTCTCTCTAGGCGAGAGAGATTCGGCCTTAATTCACCACGCTGGCCAAGTGCGGATTGTGAATGTCACAGTCCTTCAAACTCTTTAAAGTTATCAGAACATGCCGGTTTCCTCACGATGTTTGCCTTCACCGTTAAAGCACTTGTTTAAAGCGCACATAAATGTCTCAAGTAAAAATCCAGAGGTGCGTGGCGGGGTTTGAACCCACGACCTTCGGAATGAAAGTCGAGTGTCTTCCCACTTAGCCATCACGGCTTAATTAAAAATTACAATAAATAAAAATAAAAATTTAATATATATTATAACATAACTTATTCAAAATTTGAAACCTCAGATGTTCGGTGGGCGTCTGGGCGTAACAACCATTCTCACTTAATAGGCTTCTGGACTGTACAAATCGATTCCCAAATAAAGTCGCAGTCGAGTTATAATTTTTCTTAATTTCAGCTTGAATGTAAGCTATTTTTAATTAATAAATAAATAAGCTTGTCGTTATGCTTGTAACGTAATAACTTTCGAACCATTGATTTAAATCAAATGAAATTAAGAATGTATGTAGAAACCTCAGAAAAAGGATTTTTTTCTCTTAGAAACTGCCAATAGCAGTCAATTTTAAATTCGCTGCTAACATAACTCGTCAACAAAATAGTTTTTATAATAAAATATCTAATATATAAAATTCTCGTATCACGGGGTGCGTAATCGAACTCCTCCGAAACGGCTTGACCGATTCTCATGAAATTTTGTGAGCATATTCAGTAGGTCTGAGAATCGGCCAACATCTATTTATCATTTTGGAAAAAAAAAAAAATTTTTTTGCTAAACTACGTTTGCTGGGGTCAGCTAGTAATATATAAAATTTCCATGTCACAATGTTAGTGACCGTACTCCTCCGAAACGGCTTTACCCATTCTTACCAAATTTTTTATTCAGTAGGTCTGAGTATCGGGTACTATCTATTTTTAACCCCCGACCAAAAAAGAGGGGTGTTATATGTTTGACGTGTCTGTCTGTCAGTCTTTCTGTCTGGGACATCATAGCTCCCGAACGGATGGAGCGATTTCAATTTCGTTTTTTTTTGTATGAATGCACATAAAAAAAAATGGTGTTTTACTTTTATGGAAATTAAGGCATTGGAATCTGTGAAAGAGTTTTTCTTAAATTTTAAATTTAGATTTATTAAGATTTAAGATTTCAATTTGCTATGCCTTATTGAAGTAACCTTTATATGTATGTATTAGGTCCTTACATATGAAATTGGCGTTTTTCGTACTGGCCACTTTAATCACAAATTTCTCCTCTTTGGTAAGGAATTCCAAATTCAAATTTGTACAGCTATAGACTCATGTATTTGTGCTTCGATGATCGTCATTCATTTGTTTTTTTTCTTCTGTTTTTTTCTGTTTGCGTCACTCATTTTACAAAATGGAAAACTTAAAATATCGCATTATTTACGAGTACGAGTTCCGCCGTGGCACTAGTGCTGCGGAAACAACTCGAAGGGTGAATGATGTGTATGGCGGTCGTGTTGCAAAAGAAAACACAGTTCGTTTTTGGTTCCAACGTTTTCGTTCTGGAAATTTCGACTTGCAGAACAAGCCCCGTGGACGGCCTGAGACTCAAGTTGATAATGAAGAGTTGAAGGCTATTGTGGAAGCGGATCCATCGCAAACCACGTCCGAGTTAGCTGCAGGCTGCGGTGTTAGTGATAAAACTGTTTTAATTCACTTGAAGCAAATTGGGAAGATTAAAAAGCTTGAAAGGTGGGTACCTCACGAATTGACTGAAGCAAACCGGCAAACGCGCGTCGACTGCTGCGTTACATTACTAAACCGGCACAATAATGAAGGTATTTTAAACCGAATCATTACCTGTGATGAAAAATGGGTTCTTTACGATAATCGGAAGCGCTCAGCGCAATGGTTGGATCCTGGCCAGCCAGCCAAATCCTGCCCCAAGCGAAAATTAACCCCAAAAAAGTTACTTGTAAGCGTTTGGTGGACTAGTGCCGGTATTGTTCATTACAGTTTTCTCAAATCTGGCCAGACTATTACGGCTGATGTCTATTGTCAGCAATTGCAAACCATGATGGAAAAGCTAGCGGCTAAACAACCTAGGCTGGTCAATCGCTCCACGCCACTGCTGCTTCACGACAACGCTAGACCACACACTGCGCAACAGACGGCTACTAAATTAGAAGAGCTTCAATTGGAAAGTCTAAGACATCCTCCGTACTCCCCGGACCTTGCTCCAACAGATTACCATTTTTTTCGAAATTTGGATAACTTCTTGCAAGGGAAAAAATTCAACTCCGATGGGGCAGTCCAAATCGCCTTCAAAGATTTTATTGATTCCCGTCCGACTGGTTTTTTTAGTAAAGGGATCAATGAACTACCTATAAGATGGCAAAAGTGCATAGAAAATAATGGTTCATACTTTGATTAATTAAATATATTATATTAAAAAATATTCGACTTTTTGTTCCTCCCATACAAAACGCCAATTTCATATGTAAGGACCTAATATTTACAAAATATATATATACTAGTCGACCCGACAGACGTTGTCCTGTCCCACGTCTCAAAAAACAATATCCAGTTGACCGTATTGTGAATCTAAACCATTCCCAGATCCCCTTGAACACACACAAAAAATTTCATCAAAATCGGTCCAGTCGTTTGAGAGAAGTTCAGTGACATACACACTCACAGAAGAATTATATATATAAAGAAGATCTATGTAGTATATCAGTCACCTAAACACCTATAGTACTTACAACCTCGGCTTAGTTTGGGGTTAGGTGATGCTGTGTGAGTTGTCCGGAAATGTTTATTTATTTATTTATAATGTAAAATATTGTGTTGAACAATAAATATACATAAAGTATGAATACGAACTGACGGCGCCACGCAAGATGGAACCCTCAATCGGTTTTTTAGGTAAAAAATTATTTACCTCACGGTTGTGTAGGGGTTTGGCTTTGTTTAAGTCTCGGCCTCCACATTTCTGTGGGATATACAATCTCATTACTTAAGAATGGGGATGTCGCATGCGGTGAGTTGTTGGTCGTTAAATTTTCCAATCCAGGGCGTCTAGCTCAGTCTGTGTCTACCCTTAGTATGCCTAAAGTGGCATATTCCTGCCGTTGCAAGCGCGCACCATATTGCCACCTGACAAAAGGCTATTCAGCACTTTTGAAAGGCGCCAAAAGAAGCGCTTCTTCACCGACTGCTTTACGCCGCTGTCTACAAAACCTAACGATTCTCACATACCAAGATATTTATAGGTTACTCGGTTACTCCTTCAGAGAGAGGGACATCATCTCGGAAAGTTTTAGGGTTAGCAAGTACAAAAATGTTATAAAATAATTGTAAATTAAATGTTAGATTGTTTCTGTGACTAGTCAGATCAGTTCTTGTAGAAATAACGCTTTTAATTCCAAAGCTTTATACATATATAGTATAATCTATACCATCTATAGTAATATTATAAAGCTGAAGAGTTTGTATGTTTAAGCCCGCTAATCTCAGGAACTAATTATTTTAATAGTTAGGTTTCAATAATTATTTCAATGTCAGATAGAGTATTTATCGAGGAAGGCTAAAGGTTACTTTGCCTATAGCCTATATGGGTGCTTATATATGTATAATAAAAAAATATCAATTCATGTAGGTATGTCTATTATATTAAGTACGTCAGATGTCTAGTATCCGTATTACATGCTTAGAGCTTACCTTGATTTTGATTATAGCATTAGTTCTGTTTGACAAAAAGATCAATTCATTTCAATTCCTTATAATTGGACTCTGCGCTTGAAGCGTCAGTTTACCAGTGTCGAGTTAAATATAATTATAAAGTGAAAAAGCTGTCTAAAGTCATTTTGCATTTTTTTTCCAAAAAGATCTAGCTATTCCACGATTCCAGGTGTGGCTAAATGTTATGGCTATTAAAAACAATGATCCCATAAGTCTGTCATGTAAGTCTTATCTTTCCAGACAAACGTAGTAATTATATACTCTCTGCAGACGGATGTTATCTATATCCATGTAACAGGAACATTATGTCAGTGCTGTCAAAAATATTTTAGCTGAAAATGTTGTTCAAAATATTATTAAGAACAATATCACAAAATCTCCTTATCTTCTTATATTTATTTTTGATTTGCGTTATAATATTTACAGTAATATTCCAAAGTCAATATATTTCTGGTGATATTTATCGAAAAGTTCCGAATAGGTTTCTGAGTGTTTCATCAAAGAAAAAGTATAATATTACCGATGCAGTTAAAAAACTAAATGAAAAAGAATACATACAGAACCATGAATCATTTGCAGAAATAGCGGAGGATTCAATTATTCTTGTAATGCTGGTAAATAAGTATTCAAGTGAACTGAAGATTACTCTATCATCGCTATCACAAGTTTTCGGAATGAACGAGGTACTGCTCATATTCTCCCATTCGTACATCGACGAAGAACTTGAGGACATTGTTAAAGAGATCGATTTCTGCAAAGTTCTACAGATTTACTATCCGTATTCATTACAATTACATCCAAACGAATTCCCTGACTACTCACCATCAGATTGCAGAAACTATAGATGGCTTAAATCAAACTGTACTGGATTGAAGTCTCGTGATATGCGAGGCTATTTCAGAGATCCCTATCGGGCTGAAAAGAAAAATCATTGGTGGTGGACAGCTAATACTGTATTCGATGGTTTATCTATTACCGAAAACCACAAGGGATTGGTTATATTTTTGGATGACTATTACATATTTTTGGAGGACTTTATTTATATGGCAAGCTTTATCAAAGATATCGCAGATTCGCGCCCGAAAACCGATTTTTTATCCTTTGGAGGCTATAAACCTCCACCCCGTATTGTTAGTGATAGTTTTTTCATGGTAAATCGAACTGTTTGGAGTCCTAGTGGTTTTGGTGTTGTGGGATTTGGAATAGCTACTTGGGCTAGCATTGTGGGCCATTATGACGTGTTCTGTACCTTTGATGATGCTTCCTGGCAACGATCTTTATACTATGTATCAGTGAAACGCAAAGATAGTTGCAGATATAGCACAATCTCTTCTACTATTCCGCGAGTAAATAAATACGACAATGTCGAGTATTTGAAAGTAATGAATGTTACTATTCTTGAGAATCTATTCCCTAAATATTTGGAATTGTACAGTGACTTGATATTTGACGAGGATGATGATGTTATTTTCGATTACTCAGATGGAGACGGTGGATTTGCTGACAAGAGAGATTGGGATTTGTGTGTTAATTTAACCAAGAGGAAAATCAAAAAGGATGTATTGGATATTAAGAAAGGATTTGAAGAATATTTTCAATATTAACGTGATTTAACTGCAAGGTGTTACGCAGAAATTGCGGACACTTTTATTACATTAAAGGAATTCAGAATTTTTTACTTTGAACCCACTTTTATGTAATAACATTTTAATAAAATGTTAAATGGATTTACTCAGATGGATTATGATTTATGGATTTATCAGGTACCTGTATGTCATTTCACATCTTTTATATGTTGCCTTATTAGCTAATTCTTTCACGTTCATTGTCAGTAAATTGGTTGATTTGCTAAGTTAAAAATAATATCAGTCTTTTTATATAATATAATAAATTATAAAAATATTTTTTTTTTCAAATATGGTATTATTATAGTAAGTGGCACCGAAAATAAGATTTATATAGCAGCAAAGGCTAAGTACGTAACTAAAACCTAGCTTAACTTTGGAGAGATGACGTGAAATTCGCCCAAATCGTAATTTTAAGATAGTAAGTACCTACTTTTTATTATACTTAGCAGTAAAGCGTACCAATGCCTAGCTTAACTGTGGGTAGATTAGGTAGACAGAGTTGTCTAGCATAGAAGGGATTACAAAATCTCCGGGGTAGAGACAGGCATTACAATTAGACGGACAAAGGAGTGTCAGTAAGGACAGCGCGACGTCGTCATCCGTTGAAGAGCTGCGGGCGAGGGGTGTAGTGTTGCCAACTCTCGAGTGAAAAGAGTTCTTTGATTTGAGATTCGAGTAATTCTGAAGATAACTGAGATTTATTTATTTATATACCTACAAAACTAATAAAATAGAAAAAATACAAACCTATTTATGGTGAGGTTAGGTTATTCTTAGGTAATAGATATATATTTTTTTTAAACCGTAGCTTTTCATTTACAATGCCATTTTGTATTCAATTATTTTCGAAAATGTATAATTATTTTGCATGTTTTTGTCCGCAGTTTCGAATGATATAAATGGTATTTTTGATCGTGATTATGATAATGCAGAGCTACCTCCCATGGTAGCATACCTACATTTATATCAAGGCCTCAAATGGCATACCTACTATTATTATTTTCAAACAAACAGCCTTTTATTGATCCGTATTTACGTAACATTAAGTTAACATAATTATCCCTTCTTGTTCATAAGTTAAAAGAAATAGTGTTATTTATGCACCGTCACTCAGTGACTACCAAATGTACCTTCAGTGTTCTTACGAATTTTTCTTGTTTTTATTTTATTTATCGCGTTAGGAATTACCATTCAGGTATTTTATTACTTTTTAGGTATTACTTTGGAACGTTAGTTTATTTCGGTTTTAGCATTGGCACTAAAGGTTATTAAAAACTAAAAAGTATAAAGTAAGTAGGCACGTTAATTCAATTAAGATTTTCAACGGCATTTCCTTTGTATTCATTTTTTTTTGTCTCTGTTTCTGCAAAATGTGTAATATCCCTCAACGAAGATGGCAATAAGTCGCCAAATCTCTCAGCGGAATATGGTTGTTGGCATCACAGGGGCTGCGTGTTGCGAGCATGCGCCCTGCACCGAACCCCGGCCGTTGAGCAACAGTCTGCTCGTAGGGGCTGACGCTCGCCCACCCAAATATCATCACGCAATGCCCCATGGTAAGACCCCACCGCGAACTTCAACCCCACACCTAAAAAAACCCCAAAATACCCCAAAACCCCTAACAGAAAACAGAAACGACCCCCTTTTCTGTGATGATTCCATTGTTTTCATCATTTATTTATGACTTTTAATTGTAAACGTGAATGTGTTTTAAATGAAATGCGTGTAATGTTGTCGGATTTGAAAGCTCTCGGGATGAGCTTAGAGTTTCAGAAAAACTGTAAACGAAGTTACGTTGTGTAAACAGTCACGTTTTATTGATAATGTTCGCTTAAGTATTAGCATAAAGGCAGATTTTTCATGTTGATGAAAAAGAATAAATCAAAAAGTTTTTATAAAAAAATTCAAAAGAGCTGGTTTGAATAAGGCTCAAAAAAGTGTTGTGATATGAGTCTACGGAAGTTGGTAAGTCATAGATGCATAAGTTTTTAATGAGGGAGATATTTATGCTAGGCAAAATTTAAAAGAAAAAACGTCATTTTGTTATAAAATGCCTATGAAGAATCACATAATACGTGCTCGAATTATTGCGCTAGTAGCGTAGTAGCTTTATAATAACTGCTGATTAAAATAAAAACTAGATAGTTCTTATCGGTGTTTTTTAGCACCTTTTTTGTGCATTGGACGTAGAATATAATAAAATAAATATAATTTGTTTAGATAATTCTTTGAATAATTTTTTGATTCCTGTAATAATTCACAGGGTTGTTTAATACGAAACATTCATTAACCTTGAACATTGGAAATTAGGATAAGACCCTTTATTTTGGATTCACATTAAAATCCGTTTACGAAGAAAGAAAGAGATAACATAAAATAAAGGCCGATAAAGCGCTTAGTCAGTGGTGTCTATTCGTTGTAAAATCTTTATGAAAATTCGATTGCCAATTACCTAATAAATAAAATAAAGAGTAGAGACATTAAGTATAGGCCTTCTCTATAGTCCGCCAATTATTTCGGTCCCCCGCGAGTCTAATCCAATTATTTCCAACGACCATTTTGATAAATATAAAAAAATATTTAGATATTTGTATGAATGTATGTACCTATCCAATTTATAATTCCGCTATTCCTGATTGACATTCAGCCTGCCCCTTCATGCTCTAACCGCTAAACTGTACGTGTTAAGATTTTTTTTTAGATAAGTATACTAAATTTGATTTAATTTATGCACCGGAAAAGTAAACAAGCAAGTGCAAATTATGTCCGAATAAAAAACACAGCAATGTTCCCGTGGCTATCTTATAAAATAATTTTAATGAAAACGAAATTTCCTTAGTACATGAAAAAATCTATCCATTCTGTTCAAAACAGTGTTTCTGTTGTAACCTAAAAACGGCTCGCAGTGAGCCCTCTGAATGTTTAAACGATACTTGGATGCGAAAGTCATATTTGAAAACCATTCTAATCCTACCTGTCCTTATTTAAACATACTACATAGGCACCTAGAACCTTTTCTTTATTTTCAATTATATTTCTACATTGGCTGAATCATCGCAGACGTTTGACAAATAGAGCCGGTTTCACCAAATACTAGCAAAATAAGACAATGGTTAAAATATAGAGGTATTTCGCTTAGTCGTAATCAATTGACACCCATATTATTGTCATAACTTACCATTGCTTAGCTTACTCTGATCTCTTAATTATTTTGTCTTAATATTATTTACGCGAAAATAAAGTAGCTTGTTGCTATTAACCAATCTTCGCAAATTAAAATTTTGCATACACTCCAAGTTGGGAGAATGGATAGGATAGGTAGGTAGGTCGTATCATGCAGTATCGTTTTAAAATAATTAGATAATTCTTATTTATTGCAGAACTGGCCTTTGGAAAGCCATATTAGGATAAAATTTTTATTGGTTTCATAAAACACGCTCTCAGGAATCACTGAATCAATTTTAAAAAATAGTTTTACTTTTTTATCCTATTTGTCGAAGAGAACCATTGCCTATCACGGTTGTAACATCTCTGTACTATGGATGGACGGTAACGCCGTGGCGTAAAATGGTTATTCTTCTCATAAAAATGTGAAGTTTGCTGAGGTTTTTATGAATCCAATAAACAAACTGGAGTGTAGTTCATCTATAAAACTGAACAGCATTTCATCTATTGGCGTTTCTCGAATTCTGTTATAATGCGCACCGCTAAGGAGTAGGATTCTCTCCCGAAATCAGAACCGAACTCATAGACCCCAAACTCTTTATGACACGAGTGAATATAATTCTTCTGGGTAAATTTGCACCATCTTCGACAATGTCTCTTCCTCCGGCGGAAGTAATAACATGACTATTCAAGTTGTGTATTTTTTTATATTTTGGACTACTAAGGGAATAATTTCACACAAATTTATCTCTCCCTCCGTCTTAGTCTTTTCGATTAGGTCACGAGGCAATCTGCCAATCTGATGATCTGACGAGAGTTTATCATTTTATACACATCCTAAAAACGCATGCAAATAAATTTTCACTAAAAAAAAAATGAGCAGTAGTTCATCTATCGTAAAAATGTTAAGGTAACCATGTAAACATCAAGATATGAGTGACGAGGGTTAAGCAGTCCTTCAGCCCACGCGGTGTGATTTATAATGCAACATGCAGTTGATTAAGACATGGGTTTACGTTTCCGATTTTGCTGGCAGTTTCCCAAATCACTTAAACATAAACAAGGATGTTAACGGCCGGGTGTCTAAAGGATGCTGAAGGATTGTTTGGGTATGAATGTATTATATCAATATTTATGACTGTTGACTGCATCAGTAATATAGTAGACGAACGTAGGTAAGTAACGGGTATCGGATTCGTAATTTCGTATTCGTTTTGTAGCTATGTATGCAAATAGTCCATTTATGGCTAGGTAGGTAGGTATCATTAATATATTTTTACTAGGTATGTATGATGTTGATAGTTTCAAAAGTTACGAAACACCAATTACCTAAAAATAATTTATGCTAATTACACAAATAAACCTTCATTTTAAATTATTCTATCTGAGCAAACAATTTGATTTTACCCTAGGTATGTCAATTATCATCGTGAATATTTGGCTGTTTGGCGTATTGTATTTCATTACATCGCACTATGGAAATTCTTATATTTTTTTACCCCATAGATATTTTATTAATTACCTATAGAAAAAAAACCCTCCTCAAATAATCAAACAGAGAAATTTGATACATACTGCATTTTTGCTGTTCAATACTCTTCAGTCTTTTTGCAGTCCAATAAAACTCAACGAAGAGTTATATGGAGTGATAACTGATCACTCCATATAGCTTCAGTAAAAGCTTTCGGGAACTCAAAGGTAATAAGATCTTTATTACTTGTTCGGGTAACATTATTTGATTGAAAATATTGTTAGCTCTAAAAGTGAAGGCACGTAGGATCTCTGGTTGTTTATTTGCGAAGACGTTCTAGTTAGATTTATCTTTTGTCATTTTTTTACAATAAAAATGTTGTGATATATGTTATGAGAACTTTAAAGAGTTTGAAGGATTCAACGAATCAGCACTTGGCCAGCGCTGCAGCGTGGTGAAAAAGTCCCTGTGTCCCAGCAGTGGGAACGTTAATAGGGTGATGATGATGATTATGTTATTTTGTCACATTTGTAGGTACTAAACATTTGCAGTTTTATGGCCAGAAGAGCAGAGGGTAGTAGCGGTTTTTTTCTGACTTTTAAGCGATTTGTGCTGTGGTGTGCTTTGTGGAATTTTGGAAACGTGAACATGCTTGTCAAAACAAGAGGCGTTATGCTAACAGTGAACAAAAATAACGTCATTTGAGTGCCTTGGAAACAAATAAAGAATATCTTTGATGCTGACGACTGAACGAATTCAATGACATTTTGTCATAACAAAAGTAAGTTTACCGATTTAACGTTAAGTTTCGCTATTTTTGTTCGATATGACATTTTATATCTCGGATTCGGATATTTTACACAAAATATCTGTTTTCTATTATATATCTTAATATATATAAATCTCGTGTCACAATGTTTGTCCTCAATGGACTCCTAAACCACTTAACCGATTATAATAAAATTCGCACACCATGTGCAGTTCGATCCAACTTGAGAGATAGGATGGTTTTTACGGCGAGAAAAACTCAAATAATTTCCGGGAAATTTTATACCCGTGCGACGCCGGGGCGGGCCGCTAGTATATATATAAAACTGAGATTCTGGGTAAATAAATTCCAGAAACTCAAAAGGTGACTTGATCTGATTGACTGACTGATTGACCACGGAAGACCAGCGCTATGACAGGACCTAGTTCTGTCATAGCACATGCTGATTGGTGACCATTTATGTCATTAGGAATCTCTATGTAACATCTATAGAATATTTAATTTACTTTTAACTTATGACATAATAAACGTTTTTTATCTTTATCTTTATCTTTATTACTTACTTGTTCGGTAAGTATGATTATTTTATTGAACATCTCATTACCGTGAATAGTGAAAGCACGTAGGATCTCCAGTTGATTTATTTGCGAAGACCGTCTATCCATAGGTTTTACTCTTTTGACGTTTTGTGCCATATTCCCAATTGTCGGGTTTAGTTTTATTGATCTGTTTACTCGTGTGAGTATACATAGTTAATTGTATAAATTCCCAATGATTACCATGAGTTTAACAGTTGCTTTGCCAACTCAAAACATGAGTATTCGCTTTAGTTACATATTCTGTCTTGAGGTTTTGAAAGTCCACGTCTTGACAGAGAGATATGACCTTTTAGACGTAACACTAACTATGCTACGTTTCCATACTCTTCACGCTTGGCAGGGTTCTACGGCACCTTACTCGGAAAGAGAGGTTGCAATATTCTTACGCAGGTGCCAGCTTCACATTATGAGCTGGGTAAGGCAGTGACGTATGTAGCTAGGTGACCAAGGCCCTGGGGCCAAAAAACTGGGTACTTCTGCGTCATTTAAAAAAATGGCGGCCACCTAGGTACATAAATATCAAACCCAAATAAAGTGTCTTAGAGTTCCACTCCTATTCATTTAGGTAGTAGGGTTATAAAGCACGTAGGGACATAAAACACAACTTAAATGGTTCAATTCAGTACTTGAGCATTATTAATCTACTTGAACTTTGTTCTATAGGCAAATCAATATTTTTAAAGGTTAGAAGAAGTTTTAACCTGTTTCTTTGTATAAGCCCATTTTAATATTACAAGTTTACTCGCTAGGAATCGGCTTTTTGAAAATAAAGGTTTTAAAAGACGATTGACTTTAAAAATTCAATAAATATTTCAGGAAAATCCACACAACAATATTTAGCCTGCCACGGGGCTAGTTCTAAGCTTGTGTTACGGGTACTAGACATCTGATTTACTTAATATAATAAACATACAATACAGTTATAGATATTTTTCATTAAACATATTAAACACCCAGACCAAGGAGGTAGTGTTTGCCGAACTTACAAATACTTGGCCTCTCGATGGGAATTGAACCCGCTACCTCTTGCGCCGCAAGTGATCCTGCATCCACGGCGCCACTGAGGCAGTCAAATCAAGTAAATAGGTATTTCTCTTCTGTATTGAAAGTAACGACTAGCACTATTACACTTGTGTGACCAATGCACGCAGATTTCCCTGGTGTTCGAGGTCATTTTCGAAGATAGATATGATCGATAATATTAAAATTTAAGAAAGACCCCCGTTTCCAAAGCCTTAGTTTTCTTAAAAGATATAAAATTATATTATTTTGTAATTGGTACGTGATGCGCTTTCATATGTTACCCCTATCGAGTACCTATATTTACAGATTTCCGGTTCTCCTTAACCCCTTATAACTTTTAAGCGGCATAACCCATTTTTATTTATTAATTTATAAGGAAGTCCTACAGCTAACACAGCAAAATAAGTGGCTAAATTAAATTACAGAAAGCTATTTATAAAGCCCTCGTGGCCAAAAACACAATTTCTAAAAAATTACGTCGTTAAACAAAAACAAACAATACTCGTTACAAAACTACACATGAATACCTTAACAACATACATTTATAACAATAACAAATATTTAATTTATGTGCATAAACCAAAAGATGAACTATTCATAACAAACCTAAGAATTTAACTTTAAGAAACCCCAGCATCGCCAATGAAAATTACTACTCAAAAGCCGCCGTGCTTTATTCACACTTGTGCAGAATCTTGTGTGTAATCAAATGTATTACGCTCCTTGATAACATTGTCAAAACTGCTACTTTGCACGATGAATAAATGCATTTTGTCTGTAATTAGAATTAACTATTGAAGCGTTATGAAACGTTTTTAAAAACTATCGCGAAAAAAACACACCTTTCATACAAAAAAAAACTAAATTGAAGTCGCTTCATCCGTTCGGGAGCTATGATGCCTCAGACAGACAGACACGTCAAATTTATAACATCCCTCTTTTGGTCGGGAGCTAAAAACGGTCGGACACACACACACACACACAAAACGACTAATAAAAAGTATCAGTGAACCAGTTAAGTCGCGGGATCTACATTATTCAGACAGAACTACAGTGTAGCCATTGAGTAGCAAATAATTTGCGGTCATGCACATCTAGAGCAAACATTGAGTGATTTCTGCTTTAAAATAGGTCGGGATACTTGGGTTTACTTACTTGTTGAAATGCTATATGTAATAATAGGGCATAGGGTAGATGACTTAAAAACAAATGCCGTCGTTTATTAATTGTACCTAGTTATTTAATATTTTTTCTTGCAAACGAACAATCGCGAGCATAGAGTACATCGAAGTTTCGCTAGTTTTGCGATTATTACTAAATTTATACATGACAAGCTTCCACTCCGAAACTTTGATGCTCCATTGATGATCTTGGGACTTTTTTATTAAATTGATAAAGCGAAAAATAAACAGAATACCTTATAATTTTTATATAACATGCCTTTTGAATTAGTAATAAATAAGAAACATTTTGAATTAAATCATATAAATCATCATTCCTTTGGACATCCACAGCTTGACAGAGGGTACAATGACTAAACCCCGTTAGCCAATGCTCAGTTTGGGGGCAAACTAAATTAGAAGCTTCATTCCATTTAGGCGTTCCATTTGAGAGATGACACACTACAGCATCTCGCCTCCGGGTCACAAAGCGCGCTCAAAGTAACCCCGCTGTAGGTACTAACGTCCGAGTAACATCTGTTGCTAGTTTTAATTTAACAAACGCTAAATTGTTTATGGTGTGATGTAAATTAAATTCAACGCTAATACCTAACATTAAAAAGACATCGAAAATTACATCAATAATTTTATATTTCAACCCCGACGCAAAAAGAGGGATTTTATATTTGCCTGGCAGCAAATTTTCTGTTTGTGGTTTTTTTATGTTTTTTTTTCATGTGTCTGTTTGTATATGCTGTCTACTGTGCTGTTGTTTGTTTATGTACCAAAATAAATGTATGTAATGTATTTATAAGATTGACTTGTGGCAACATAGCCGCCGAATAGATGCAGCGATTTTCTTGAATATGTCAAGTTCAATGAAAATCAGTTCAGCTGTTCAGGTGATGTGACGCAATGAAAATAATTCTAGTGGGGTCTTAAATAAAAGCATATAATATCGCGTGCACATTACAAAATAAAATGGATTTTTACTTTTAACGGAACTAAGATTTGAGACAAGGTTTTTTTTTAATTTTAATTTGATTAATTAATAATGTTGTCTTTGTTTCTTTCGTTTTGGTAAACAATGGCGACTGTCGGTCTGTTTTCAAAGTGATTTTACTAGCCTTATTTGCATGAGTACTAAGGACCTAAAATTAATCCTTAGGATTAAAGCTGCAAGCATAACTATATTTTTGTGTGACGGTGATTTTCTTACAACCTAATATAGTTTTGTTGTTATGATGTTCTTAATATAGTTCATATTTACACCTTTATCTATATTATTAATTGCAAAATTATGGTGGATAAAAACCGTATTACACTCAAAGTTTTAAATTTTTGTTTTGAGCCAGGACCATATTTATTATTCATATTATGTATTGAGGCCTACAAAATTTTGCCATACCTGTCTTAAACAGACACGTCCGTCATTTTGAAAAAAAAAACGTGAAGTAGGTATGGCTATACAAAATTGTCGGAACCCCTTTTATTTACCACATATATTTTGATAGCAGTTAACTTGTGACTGGCCCGCTCCGTAATACTCCGTACAGGTAGATATAAATGGCCTTTAGTTTTTATAAATAATGTGCTTACACAGAAAGGCAAAGAAAGGTCAAAACTATCAATTTGTTTCACCAAACTCTTCATTTTTCATTTGATGTGACAGGGATGTCACATCAAATAGAAGTGAACGTTAATAAAAACATTTCGCTTTTATATCATACCGTTTTGGAACATTTAGCTCATGATTTTCCTGTCTTTTAACTGTCAAATTATTTTCCAATTTTCACTTTTCTTACGAACAATCCGTGAACAGTTTTGTCATCGAGTGGCTTCTTAGATAAACCCTTAGAGAAATATTATAAGCCCAGTGTATACCTTAGGATTATAATTATGACAAAATCCGACTAAAACGAGAAGAGCCGTGACACAGGAAGCTAATAAACAATATTTATTAACAGCTCGTGACTGGCCCGCTCCATATAGAGGTATGTAGATATAAACTGACCTTAAGTATTTATAAATCAGTTACTTTCACAGAGAGTACAAAAGTATATCTCTACTAAATGTTTCAACAAACTCTTCATTCCTTGTCAGAGAAGAGAAAAGTTAACGTTAATAAAACATTTTCCCTCGCATTTCATCTCTTGATTTTCCTGTCTTTTAACTGTCAAATCAGTATCCAATTTTCACTTCATCTTACGAACAATCCGCGAACAGTATTGCCATTAAGCGGCTGGATAATTAGCTCAACCCTGCTAAGGGTCCCAGTGTGAACCTTAGGGTTATAATTAAGACAGGTTTACTTAACCACTTGAACGGCGTAACTTGATTAACTTGCCTATTTACTTAGCGGTTGAGCCATGACATTTGTATCTGCATCTTGTTTAGGGTTGTTGAATACAAGTATAAATAATGTTTTTAATGATTAAAATTGTCGTTATAATAATATTAGTAATTATAATAATATTGTCGTTTCTATTTGATTAAGACATTTATGTAGGGATAGTCAGCGCCAATTTATATTTTATCGTTATTTATTAAAAGAGATGCTATAGAGAGCTTTGATTGCCTAAAAAATTTTGAACACTTGAACATAAATATAAAACAATAGAAATGAGATATTTTAACCTCTTTGGGTGCATTCTATATTTTGATGATTAGGTAGGTTTCATGTTTTTTTTTAATATTATTTTGACTACTCTAAACTCTTATATCAATTTTATGCTGATTATACATAAATATTAGCTTTATGACATTTTATTTAATTTAGTGAAACGAACACGGTTCAAAATAAATTCAGTAGATTAAAGTAGTTCCTATGAAAGATAAATGTCCACCAAGTCGAGCATTTTATTTACATTTTAACACAAATTTTGCAACAAACTGTCTTACAAAACTTCATTGTCGAAGTAGGTACCTATAACACCATCAGAATATATGACAAAAATAATATTAAGAGTTTCTGCAATGTTTGACTATGACTGACAAAATATTGAAGAAAAAAGCTATCACAAGTTTCAAGTACTTTCAATCCAGTCTATAAAACATCGTCTGGAGCTTATAGAACAATTTTGACGCAGACATTTTAAAGTCCACTTCTCCATTGGGAAATTTAATCTCGTCTGAGATGAGGAGGGCTCAGCTCTTAAAATACTTTTATATCTTTTCACAACTGTAGGAGAAAAACGTGACGTTGAAAAGCAGGTTCTCGAGAGTTTAAGCATTTTTTATTTGTGCTTAAGGTAAGATAAAGTACTTTATTCTGTTTTTATTTCATTTGTTCTTACTTTTACAGTTCTGGAGATATTTAGTTTTTTGGCAATATGTTATGACGTCCATATATTTTTTGCATTCTACACTCCTCGGTCCCATAAATAACGGGTCAGCCGTTATTTTTGGGACCGAGTGTAGAATGTAGAATAGGAGGATTAAACTTGTTATTATAGTTCTGTGCTATGTTTTCGTGGCTATAAAATATTATAATCACCACCGTCGGAATTACCTACCAATTGAAACCTGTATACTTGGTAAGATGCCGATGTCAAAGTCAAAACGTTTATTTCATTAGAAGTACATAGCGAAAATGCGTTCAACTGAGTAACATTTTTTTCACGATACAATTTTATTTAACTCGACACTGGCAAATTGTCGCTTTAAGCGCAGAGTCCAATTGCAAGAAACTGAACTGAACTGAAGTACATAGCCTTATTGGACAGGTCAACATAAAATTAATAAAACTAAATTGTTTAAACAAAAATTATCAAGGAAATAACATTACATTGACAGTTCGCTTCAATGTTTTATACTGAGTGTAGAAGCGAATAGAACAACACAGCTTTATCAGATATTACAACTTTGTAGTTATTATAATTTTGAGTTCCTATTTATAGGTAACTATTATAAATTAAAACAATAAAAAAAATGCTTGCCATATATGGGAGCTATTAACATGAGAGCCGATTAGAGGTTAAACAAGTGGTTTATGAGATAAACATCATCCTTTTCTACTTATTGTTTTTTAAACACAATACCAGGGCAACAGAATCTTCAAGTGGTGTTGTAGTTCTCACTATAATAGGCTACTCGTATTATTGTTGTACGTAAAAATGTATGTGTTCAAACTTGTTCTCAATCAATTAGACTCTACGCTTCAAGGACAACAATTACAAACATAGAAATTAATTAAAATGGGAAAAATAATGTTTTAAATGTGATGTGTGATGATAAAGAAATAGGTACTTATAAATCGTTTGATAAAGGTGTTGAAATAAAAGAAGAAAAATAGATAGTAAGCGTAATAGATCCATTTAATTTTATTCAAATTAATGAGCTCAATTTCACCATCATATTCCGTGTCAATTTACGGAATTAATTGAATTTGTCGCACCTAAGCAGCAGAAACTCCGCGAATGTGAATTTTAAGCCTCCAATTTACGAGTCATTGTGCTCGCCCTGTCTTTTAAAATTCATAACTTCACTGCGGGTTCTTATATCTTTCTCTTTAATATTGTTTTTGTTTCCTTTCATTAATTTGTCAGGTGATTCAATTTAAACGCAGCTTTTTATCACAAAAGTATGTTAAATTATTCTCGTGAAGTTACTTTTATACAAGATACAAAATCATTTATTTCCATAGTTTGGTTTTACAAAACTTAGACATGTCAAAATAAATTACAAAAAAACATATAGGTCATAGGTGCTTATAGAATAGCAGGTTCGCGGTGTTACCCGCCTTATAAATGTATTTTCCCGAATTACTTATTTTACAGCGGTAAAGTCACTTCTTAGGCCTTAGAGAATCTGTGTATGAAATTTTATTAAATCGGTTCAGTAGATCCAAAGATTACCCCGTACATCGTCACAAACTCACAAATTTACACTCTTTATAATATCAGTATAGATTAGCTTCGCTCGAGTGTACATAAGGTTATTCTTGATTATTCAAACTACCTCTTGAATAGCTATAACTCAGTTAGGTACCTGTTAGGATAGATTTTTTTATAATTTTTTTCTGAACCTTTATAAGCAATTACTTAATTTATTTAATAATTAACGGACACTCTGTATAAATGAGTTCCTTCAACCGCTCTAGTAGTTCTGTGTCTAAGCTTGTCGAAACAGAACGAATCGAATCTTAAAGACTTTTTCCCTATTGTGTATAAAGCCCTATAAGACAGGAAAAAGCCTTAATACCCTGATGAGTCTGATGTACCTTCATTATTCATTGTAAAATACGAGTGAGACAGTTGATCTGAAGAGTAAGAAGCATTAAGCGAGACGCGTGCGTCTGACGACTCCATTTATTGTATCCATTACGGTCCACAGTTTGCGTCTTTTATGTTACCAGACGACCTTATTGAATAGGGTACTTGACTATCACTAAATTAACAAAATGTTATTGGATTTATAGTAAACTAGCTGACCCCAACAAACGTTGTTTTGCAAAATGAAAAATAGATGTTTGCTGATTCTCAGATCTACTCAATATGCTCACAAAATTGAATGAGAATCGGTCAAGCCGTTTCGGAGGAGTACGGGAACGAACATTGTGACACGAAAATTTTATAACTAAGTATGCGAATTGAGAACATCTCCATTTTATTCTTGTTCTAACAAAACTCGTTGATTCTTCCGGTACCAAAAATCACCGCACTAGGTCACTGCGCAATTATTCACAAAACTCCATTAATTTATCAACCCAGCGAGCTGCTAAATTATAATTCAGAATAAGTTCACAGAAATAATATAAAAAAATAATTTCTATTTCGACAGTCCTGAGAGCTATTCTTAGTTAATTAATTTGGCTATGAAGTTTGGAGTAAATTTTTATATGCCCTGTTTTTGTCTATTTGTTAATGTTTGTACTTAAATTAAGCTCATACTTATTAGTATGAGATGGACTCATAATAGACCCAGGGTATTATAAAAATCTCTTCTGGTTCTGGTAAAAGGTTCTGTATTATAAAAATAAGTAAAAATAAGAAAATTATAAAGTGAAAAAGTTGCAGCTAGGGCTGTCATCCATCCAAGTACTGGCCTCGCGCAACATCGGTTAACTTTATATAAATGACGTTTGATGCATCGGAGCCCCCTTATGTATATATTTTTTATGTGTTTTTAGTCGTAAGAGAAAATCATCATCCTTCAAAATTTCAACTCTTGAATAAGTTTAAATTAAAATATCAAAGAAAGATATTTTTTTTCCCCAAATTAATAATGAAAAAAAAATTAATATTTATTTAGCACGGTTTTTGAGATACAGCGTGGTGACAGACTTACGGACAAACGACGAAGTCTCAGTATCAGGATCCCGTTTTACCTTTGGGTACGGAACCCTTAATATGAGAACTCCCGGAGAAAACTATATTGAAGTAGCACTGACAAAAATCCGCATTATACCTCTATGATGATTTTAACCAAAATGTTATGGCCTTGTAACTAGATAATTACTGATTTCAGGAATGCGTGTCGTTACATTCGTTTTTATTGCTTACTAGCGGCCCACCCCGGCGTCGCACGGGTTTTATTAAAAATTTTTCCCCGGTAATTATTCGATTTTTTCTCGCCTTTTAAACCTTCCCTGGACCTCCACGAACATTTCAAGACTATGATAAGATAAATCCGTTCAGCCGTTCTCGAGGTTTAATCAGACTAACGAACAACAATTAATTTTTATTTATATATGTACCTAGATAGATAGATTGTGTGAACACCATTATCTACGTTTATAAATTTATGAGAAGATTATATTTATCACAAACAAATACCATTATTTATTATTATAAGACCCCTACTGTGTCCCACTGCTGGGCAAAGGCCTCGTATCAAATATCACTTTATCTATACTAATATTATAAAGCTGAAGAGTTTGTTTGTTTGATTGTTTGTTTGTTTGTTTGAACGCGCTAATCTCCGAAACTACTGGTTCGAATTGAATAATTCTTTTTGTGTTGGATAGTCCAGTTATCGAGGAAGGCTATAGGCTATATAACATCACGCTACGACCAATAGGAGCAAAGATATAGTGGTAAATGTGCAAAAAACGGGAGAAATTGTTCATCTTTGAAGCCTTTCGTTGCGTGCGCCGTGAAAACGGTTCAAGATACACAAAAAATATGTATTAAAGAATAATAGCTCTTTTAATGATCTAAAAAACAGTCCGCAATAGTATATGTCTATCTTTTAAGATTAACTCACAAAACCCGTTTTTATGGTACCTAATTTGGTCGAAATAATTTGTTTAAGTTGTATCAACATAATAATATTAATCTTTATTCAAATAAATATGTTGTTGGTTAGAGTACTTCACCCATTATAACGCGGGTAGCACCGCAGGGCACAGCTAGTTCATAATAAAATCCCGCCGAGGGTAAAGTGTTTGTATGTTTTGCAATCCTTTCTCCTTGGTACCTGGGTTTAAATATGTATAATAATAATATATCTATTAATGTATGTCTATTATATAAAATATCAGATGTATTGTACCCGTAACACAAGCTTAAAGCTTACCACGGGGCTAAATGTTGTTAGGTATGTGGATTTTCCGGAAATATTTATATATTTAGTATAGGATGATAGTTTATTAACCTTTCCACTCCACGTTAAATAATACCAAGTCATTATTGATTTATATAATAGAGTCGAATGGTAGTCATAACAGTAAAATACCTAAAGTAGAAATACCTCACGCTTATACATTTATTTTGTTCATCAGCGGGCACTAAATCTCTCATGGTCCACAGTGAATTCCCTGGGAGCAGTAGGTATTTGAGTGGAGACAGGCTAGCTATCAGTATATGTCTCGAGCAGACTTGCAACGTTGAATCTAGGGAATAGATGAATGGAATTGATTTAGCTGAACATAGGATAGGATAGGTATGTTTCATAACTAAAATATATTTGAAGCATTAACAAATACATGACTTAAAACAAGTCTTTCATTTCTTAGTTTATTTTTGCCACCAAAAAATCTTATAAATGTCTTATAAGAGTTTTTGGCGAACGAAACTACCTCTTTTTTCTTTTGTTTTGTTAATTGATTTGTACGGTTCGCTGAATGCTTCGATTCTCCCAGAGCCAGTTACTTAAGTGTTCTTTATACGGTTTAGTCCGTTTTCGCAATTGTAGTTTCACAATTGACTGTGAAAAAAGAATTATTTTTCACTGTTTCGTAATTAACTGTCAAACAAGAAATTCTTTTCTGTTTTCGCAATCAAGTTTCACAATTGACTGTGAAAAAATAATTATTTTTCACTGTTTCGTAATTAACTGTCAAGCAAGAAATTCTTTTCTGTCTTCGCAATCAAGTTTCACAATTGACTGTGAAAAAAGAATTATTTTTCACTGTTTCGTAATTAACTTCAACAACTAGGACCATGCTAGGAACGTAACGGACAAGTACTATTTGCAATGAAACGTACCTCTATATTATGACTTTGCCCACCAGACCATTCCGTAACCGGTTCATAATTTTCACATATCTGACACATACGTTCCTAGCACGGTCCATAAGTATCGATCTCCGAAAGTGAATTGGAAGAAATAAAATTATGAAAATGGTAAATAATTCCTTTTATTTTTCTCGAAATAGAAAAACCTCTTTTACATTAAAAATAAACTTCTAATTCTTAAATAATTAACAAAAAATATACTTTTTACTTCTGAGCTTATTTAAAAACTAAATGGAGCAATGATCTCCACACAGTGCCCGACCGTAATCTCGTTATTACATAATTCTGCTATTGTTTTTTTAATCTCTTCATCAATTTCCCGATAATATTTATTTATTTTCATAGCAGGTTTAAAATTACGAAGCTTAGTTTCTTTTTCTAAAACTTCCAGTATTTGTGCCAGATTAGGGTTTTTTCGTCCAACATATTTATTTATTCGCGAGTGCCATGCCTCAACTAGGTTTGTAGTTCGGATTTCCTCATCTTCACAGCACCACTTTTTGACAAATCCGATGTCTTTCATCCATTTATTTTGGTAGTACTTATTAAATATTGTACTTTTTTCATCCGTTGGGCTTCTTTTCATCACATACTCGTACCCATTCTTGAGAAATGTTAAAGGTAGACGGGCTAAGCCGGCACAACGGGCTACATGACGTCTTTGAATCCTTGAATTCATGTCAAGGGCTTTTGATTTTCGAAAGAGGGTATTGCAAAAATGAAAATAGCAACCCTTTACTATCGTGTCTGGAAATACGGTTTCAACGCCTTTCATAGCTGCTTGTTCATAATCTAAAGTCATTTTTAGTGGTTTCCAACTTGGGATTTGATTTTTAATCATTTGGAATAATATCTCATACGTTCTTTCATTCTTGTTTTGTAAGAACGCAAAAAAAATTGGTACTACCTTTTTTTTTTAACATCAAATCCATGTATACTATACAATTGTTTAAACGGAAGTGGGCACGATTTGAAAGTACCATCAAGAAAAAAGTGCTGAAAGCGATGTATTATTTGTTGCGTATCGGGGGAACCAAACACGAGGATTCTCATATCGACATCATTGTAATCGGCGATGAGTAAATGTTTAAACTTAATCGGCACTATTACCTCTTGAGGCGATCTAAATTGTAGTTTGGGCACTCCCAAGTTTCTGTATCTTTCTTTGTATAAACCGGTTTTGATGTTCTGAAATTTAGGTAACTCGTGAAGAAAGTTTACTCCTTTATCGCTGAGTTCACTCACCATTTCGTCAAATTGTTTCTGAATAGGATAGTTGTTAGTGCACACTTTTTTTTTCAGAGCACTAAGTTCTTGTTCAAATATGCATTTAGCGTCATTTGCCAAACAATCACTGTTATGATACTTTGATTTTACTATGAAGTTTTCTTCACTCAGCGTTATGCTACCCTTGCATGTTGTTTTGCTGTAACACTGCCAAAATGTATTACGGTCAGCGTACGTACTTTTTTTGTGATATTTACGGCCATTGTATAGCAATGCTTGGCCTTCTCTCTTTGTGGGAATGAACCGAATTTCATAATTCAAACTTTTTGATGCAGTGCACTCAGAAGAATCAGCCATAATACTGTAGTCTGATATAATGTATTGTGAAAATAATATAATTTTATCAATTCCAAGTGCACTTAAATTTTAATCACAAGTAAAAAATAAGTCCATTGTGAAACCGTAATTGCAAAATAGAAAATTGATACAATAAATATAAGGATAATGTCACAATCGATTTTTTTCTTTATTAAACTGAAGGAAGGAGCTTAGTTTAGGACCTCAAGTAATTTATTTACCAAGGAGTTCAATAGTACGACTAATTTATTCTTGTTTCGTAATTAATTGTGAAAAAAGAAAATGGATATGTTTTTAATAATTAACTACGAAAGGAGAAAAATATTCGATTGCGAAAACAGAAAAGAATTTCTTGTTTGACAGTTAATTACGAAACAGTGAAAAATAATTCTTTTTTCACAGTCAATTGTGAAACTTGATTGCGAAAACAGAATAGAATTTCTTGTTTGACAGTTAATTACGAAACAGTGAAAAATAATTCTTTTTTCACAGTCAATTGTGAAACTACAATTGCGAAAACGGACTAAACCCTTTATACCTATTAAGTATGAAACATGTGCATAATAAAACATAACCACTAACGCAAAAAAATACCCGTATTTATAAAAATAAATCACTTTTTTTATTTATACTTATAGGAGGTTAGAATAATATTTGACAATAGATCTGTTATGACTGTTTTAAAAACAGGTCTATAAAAGCTTTTCAACCTTGTTTATCTCTATAATGAGGCATAAATAGGCTTATTGTGTGTTAGCTAATTCAGTTATATTAGTTAGAAATAGCAGTTTTTATGAATACGAGGGTTTCTCATATATTTTTATCACTATGACCATAAATTACATACATTTATAAATCCACTAGCTGTGCCCTGCGGTGCTACCCGCGTTATTCACAATGAAGTACTCTTAACCAACAACATATTTATTTGAATAAAGATTAATATTATTATGTTGATACAACTTAAACAAATTATTTCGACCAAATTAGGTACCATAAAAACAGTTTTTGTGAGTTAATCTTAAAAGATAGACATATACTATCGCGGACTGTTTTTTAGATCATTAAAAGAGCTATTATTCTTTAATACATATTTTTTGTGTATCTTGAACCGTTTTCACGGCGCACGCAACGTAAGGCTTCAAAGATGAACAATTTCTCCCGTTTTTTACACATTTACCACTATATCTTTGCTCCTATTGCTCGTAGCGTGATGTTATATAGCCTATAGCCTCCTCCTTCTCCTCGATAACTGGACTATCCAACACAAAAAGAATTATTCGATTCGAACCAGGAGTTTCGGAGATTAGCGCGTTCAAACAAACAAACAAACTCTTCAGCTTTATAATGTTAGTATAGATTGAGCATGACTTATTAATGTAGAGTGAGTAGGTAAATATCGACTAAGTAAGAGGCTAGCCGAGGCAATTCCAAGAGGTCATTAACTATCAAGATCTGCACGTCCAAGTCGTCGCAGATAACGGGCCTTTAACCTTTTTAGGGGACAATCTTTCCATTTCAATTTTAACTTTTTGTTCGTGCATGTTCGGGTGTTTTCGGTCTTTTGCTTCCAATGGGACAACCTCTGTGGCTCGGTGGGTGAATGTTTGCCTGAGGCGCAAGAGGTTGCGGATTCGATTCCCGCCGGGAAGCATATTATGTACGATCTACAATATTATACATACTAACTTTTTAATAAGTTCATTAAACTACACTTAAAGAGCTTAGGTAGTCATTATAATACAGAACAACACGTTTTTGGTTGGTAGGTAAACAGAGCTTACATTTTACGGAGGCAGCTTCCTGCGCTATCTCTAATCTCTGTCACGTGTTCTACCTTATTTTGCAAGGTTATATTAAATTTAAGAAAAATCTTAAGTGCGTTCACTTAAGATTTTTCTTAAATTTAGGTCTGAGTTTTTTTTTTAGCCTCTAACAGAAGTTGGATGTTTAAGTTACCTAGACAGATAGTCTGTGTTTTGTGAGCGGCGTAGAGTGAAACAATTCCAGTGCGGTTTCATATGTAGTATTATATTATATTAGTCAAGCAGTGATGATTTTTAATTTTGCAATCATAATAAACTTGAAAAAATGTCACAGGGAGGTACAACATTTATGTTATGAAATAATTTTAAAAGCGAAAGTACGTTGGTAAGTATTATTATATTTATTATTATTATGCATCCAGGGAATATCCTGCCCCTAAGAATATTGAATGCATAAAACCGCTGCATATGCAGCCAGAGGCTACTCTGCGAATTATGCGATTACTTTTTTTATGCTAGATAAGCCTTCATTTGACCACAATCTTACCTGATGGAAAGTGACTTGGAACTTAGGTCAATTCTCAGATTAATTATTTATTTTATTCATTCGTAACGAGATTGTCAAAACTCAACTACGTCTCATTGTAAAATTGATAAAAATGTGAAATTGAATTGAATTAATTTTTAATAATTTAATTAAAAATAATTTAATTAAAAATTAATTGCTGTTCGTTAGTCTCACTAAAACTCGAGAACGTCTGAACTGATTTATCTTATCATAGTCTTGAAATGTTCGTCTAGGGAAGGTTTAAAAGGTGAAAAAAATCGAATAATTGCAGGGATTTTTTTTTAAAAACCCGTGCGAAGCCGATGTGGGCCGCTAGTAGTTTTTATAAAATTGTATGACGTTCCCAAAACCTTTACTACCAACGATATTAGTTTTAAAATAAATTTCTATATACCTACGGCTTGCCGCGTTGTTTTATAGATTTACCGCGAAATTTTTTCATTTTCCCGCTGTAAAAGTAACATAATATTAAGTTGGGTTTATTTAATCATTACAAAAATACACTGGTGTAATATTCACCAATTAATTAATTTACTCATTTTAACTGGCATTCATATTAATTGACGGTTTACTTTATCACCGTTCTCAGTTTTCATTTTATTAGCAAATCGTTTTCAACATTAATATTTTTCTCTGGTTGTAACGAAGCCAATTTGCCAGTTCACTGAATATGGTATTCGTAAAATAAAATTTATGATTCGTATTATGATTTTGCACACATTTTCGCATCGAAATCGTATAGCTGAAATAACGAATGTTACATGCTTTTATTGCAACTGTTAGTAAATCAAGCTGTTCAGCTTTTACAATCAGTTCAATACAAAAACTCTTTATTGTTCACCAAAACAAAAAAAATATGTATTTACAAAATTCACATAAGAGGAGGAAGTAATAAGAGGCGGCCTTATCGCTTAAAAGCAATCTCTTCCAGGCAGTCTCTTTTAAAATAGGTCTGTCTGTCTAAGCAACGTTTCGTGATGCCAGTAGACTGAATCTTTTTGCAATTTTTAACACTTATTGTTTTTAACATTTAATTTATGTTATTTTTTTTATTGCTAAAAGTGTATGAACTGTAAATGGAACCCTAGGTGTAGTTGTCCAACTCATACTTTACAAATTTATGAAGTTTTACTTTTTATATATGTCGTAGTGTAGCTAATATTCGTACATAATGTATCGAATGGGTGTAATAGCCACAACACGGGTAATTGTCCCGAACCAATTTCAGTAGCTGCTTTTACGACTATTGGCCCGTGAATATTTAAAAAAAGTTACGTGTGAAACAGCCGCTTCAAACTGAATTCGTATTTTCCCGTTCTATTTGGACTTTTATTTTGTTAACCTACATTTAAAACAATTTTTTTACGGGTATCGGTACAGAATTTTAAAATGAAATTCATTACCGCCCACTATTTTCTCGATCTAACAGATCCCCTTAAGGGGATCAGTGGTCTCACGCAGGGGATAAGTGAATCAAGCCCTATTTTTGGACTTTATTACTTTCTAAGATATGTAAAATAAAACAATGGTAACTTTAGAAATTCAAAAACTTCATTAAGTCTTAGTCTAAGTAAAGTCCTGTTTTGGACTTTAAACCTCAGCGTTATTGGTTTGGTATACTTAGATAATAGTCTCATACTTTCGAGAGCTGTCCCAAATAAAGAATTACGTTACGTTCCATTGTGATGTTATGACCTGAGATTACATTGGTTTTGGCCAGACTATGAGGGCAGGCATACCTGTTATATTTCAGTGAAGTTATGGATTCAAATAGTACTGGTAGATTCAGGGTTTAAACTAATAGGCATGTATAAAAACAATAAGAGTATTAACGACAGCAACATATTCTAAACTATAAGTAGGTAAAGGATATAGATGCGTAATACAAGTTGACAAAGTGTTATATTTCACGGCCATATTATATACCATACCTCCAAATAATACCCTACAAAAGACCCTAAAACCTGCAATTTAATTTACCCAAACGATTTCCTCAAACAATTTAATATTAGGTCCTTACATATGAAATTGGCGTTTTTCGTACTGGCCACTTTAATCACAAATTTCTCCTCTTTGGTAAGGAATTCCAAATTCAAATTTGTACAGCTATAGACTCATGTATTTGTGCTTCGATGATCGTCATTCATTTGTTTTTTTTCTTCTGTTTTTTTCTGTTTGCGTCACTCATTTTACAAAATGGAAAACTTAAAATGTCGCATTATTTACGAGTACGAGTTCCGCCGTGGCACTAGTGCTGCGGAAACAACTCGAAGGGTGAATGATGTGTATGGCGGTCGTGTTGCAAAAGAAAACACAGTTCGTTTTTGGTTCCAACGTTTTCGTTCTGGAAATTTCGACTTGCAGAACAAGCCCCGTGGACGGCCTGAGACTCAAGTTGATAATGAAGAGTTGAAGGCTATTGTGGAAGCGGATCCATCGCAAACCACGTCCGAGTTAGCTGCAGGCTGCGGTGTTAGTGATAAAACTGTTTTAATTCACTTGAAGCAAATTGGGAAGATTAAAAAGCTTGAAAGGTGGGTACCTCACGAATTGACTGAAGCAAACCGGCAAACGCGCGTCGACTGCTGCGTTACATTACTAAACCGGCACAATAATGAAGGTATTTTAAACCGAATCATTACCTGTGATGAAAAATGGGTTCTTTACGATAATCGGAAGCGCTCAGCGCAATGGTTGGATCCTGGCCAGCCAGCCAAATCCTGCCCCAAGCGAAAATTAACCCCAAAAAAGTTACTTGTAAGCGTTTGGTGGACTAGTGCCGGTATTGTTCATTACAGTTTTCTCAAATCTGGCCAGACTATTACGGCTGATGTCTATTGTCAGCAATTGCAAACCATGATGGAAAAGCTAGCGGCTAAACAACCTAGGCTGGTCAATCGCTCCACGCCACTGCTGCTTCACGACAACGCTAGACCACACACTGCGCAACAGACGGCTACTAAATTAGAAGAGCTTCAATTGGAAAGTCTAAGACATCCTCCGTACTCCCCGGACCTTGCTCCAACAGATTACCATTTTTTTCGAAATTTGGATAACTTCTTGCAAGGGAAAAAATTCAACTCCGATGGGGCAGTCCAAATCGCCTTCAAAGATTTTATTGATTCCCGTCCGACTGGTTTTTTTAGTAAAGGGATCAATGAACTACCTATAAGATGGCAAAAGTGCATAGAAAATAATGGTTCATACTTTGATTAATTAAATATATTATATTAAAAAATATTCGACTTTTTGTTCCTCCCATACAAAACGCCAATTTCATATGTAAGGACCTAATATTTTACGTCATTTACTCTGCTTCAAATGGCAGGAAGTAGGCCCCAGGGCGGATGAGAAGGATCTCAATACGTTGATACGCCTAACCTCAAACATGCGTGAAGGACGGAAACACGAACCATTCAACCTGGAAATTACCTTTCACTTTGTGCCTTGCCCGTGATGTCATTGTCTTGGATTTTATCTTTGTGTCTTTGTGAGGTTAACTGACTGTGAGGTTTTAAAAGTCGAATATTGAAGTTACGTATTTGTGATGGCTCTTACATTTTATCTCAGGACTAGACCAGCGACTTATTACGTGATGTACTTACTTTAAAAAAAATTGAAGTAATTGAATCATAAAAATTTTAAACCCCTTTTCGTTCCGTAAAATCCGTTCTTAGCGATCATGTACACTCATTAAGAAACCTACCTGCTAAATTTTCTGGCTGTTTTAGTATCTGAGATTTCGTTTGTCCACTGAATACCAGCGCTGTAGCCTGCTTCCTTAGCACCTACAGCATAGTGAGTGGCAATCAATTTACGTCCGAATTTGTTATGTATAGTTGCCCTGTATTGTATTTGACGTAAATAAACCCTTGTCTATTTCGTGTTTAATCAAGGGGTGGTTAAGGCTATTAATTATATAGATTAGCTGGTAAAGAATTATTGGTAGCCAATATATCAATTCAAAAAGATAGCTGCTATGGCCGAAAAGAGTCGCAGAATGGCAATTGCAGCTTTGTATATCCACAGCGGAATGGCATGTGGTTTCATGGTAGATGCAGGCTGCTTTCAACTGAAACCACTGAAATCAAAAAGGCTATTTTCAGCAGTTAAAGTTGTACGGCTGAATTAATGCATCTGTAATTATAAAACACTGGCTTAAAGATGTCATCATCATCACCCCATTAATGTTCCCACAGCTGGGACACAGGGACTTCTCTCTTGGCGAGAGAGATTAGGCCATTAATTCACCACGCTGACCAAGAGCGGGTTGGTGAATGTTACATGTCAAAATTTCAAATATCAAAGTACTAAAACAAGCTTTAAATAGTTTTAATGACAAACATTTTAATAATTGCTCATATTGTTACCCGTCTGTCACCACAAAATGAATCGATATGTATTGATATCCCATATTATAAGATATGTATGCCATATTATGTAAGCGCGTTTCATATACTTATCTTGGTTTGTGAATAAATGATTATTATAATTAATAATTTAATCCAAACGAAAGTTATAAATTACTTCTCCGAAAATACAATTTATTTTATAAGGAAAAGTCTGGTAAGGATCCCATTCTATCAACAATGAGAGAAACTCGGGATTGAAGTACCTACTCTTCAACAATAATCTTGACTCGACGTTACTCTTGCCCAATTGTGTAGAGCCATAAGTTTCGCCTTAGAGCTGTTTCAATGGATTTATAAAGCGTGTATTCTATAGAATGTGTGAATTGAGCTAAATAAGGGTTAGTGCGCAGTTGGATTTGGAATCATAGACATTTTGTTTACAAAATTATCAATCAAACCAACCTCGTATGGTTGGTTTGATTGATAATTTTGCCATCGGACTGAAGAATGGCGCATTTTTTCTCATCTTTTGTAAAATAATTTACTACTATCTTATATTTTCGCTTCGCATGATTTACTAAGCATTATTTCGTCTGTAGCTTTAGATGGTTAATATCTCGTGTAATTTTTGACAGATACCTACAAAGTTTTGACGAACTTAAGAAAGTTGTGTTCAAACCCTCATACTTCAAACAGTCAGTACAAATAATCTATATCTATACATATTATAAATTAAAGTCCCCTCGTATATCTGTCTTCCTTTCTATATATTCGGGATAAACTCAAAAACTGCTAAACTGCTGCTCGAGTGGACGCTTTCAATTTCATTAAATACTAGTGGCCCGCCCCGGCTTCGCACGGGTATTTATTCAATTTTTTTTCCCGGCAATTATTTGATTTTTTTCTTGCCTTTTAAACCTTTCCTAGACCTTCACGAACATTTCAAGACTATGATAAGATAAATCCGTTCAGCCGTTCTCGAGTTTTAATCAGACTAACGAACAACAATTCATTTTTAACCCCCGACCAAAAAAGAGGGGTGTTATAAGTTTGACGTGTCTGTCTGTCTGTCTTTCTGTCTGTCTGTGTCATCATAGCTCCCGAACGGATGGAGCGATTTCAATTTAGTTTTTTTTGTATGAAAGGTGAGTTTGGCCCGAGTGTTCTTAGACATGTTTCATGAAAATCGGTTGAGCCGTTTAAGAGTTATGTGGCTGAGAGTGGGGAAGGAAAACAGAAAATCTGCAAAAATACTAGTGTGGGGTATCAAATGAAAGCCCATCACGTCCACATTACATAAAATTATGTTGTTTTACATTAAAGGAAATGAAGGCATTGCAATCAGGGTTTTTCTTAAATTTTAAATTTAGATTTATTATTTCTGTGCCTTTCACTCACGGGCGTAAATATCACTGAAGACGCAACTCGACACATTTCCACCGCATCAGGTAAACTTGCCATAGTTAACATGTTAAAATAGAACTAATATTATGTTGCTGATATTGATTATAATAAAACACCTAAATAAGAGTGTAACCAAAGAGACGATTATTTTTTACTTCTGATGACTACTGTTGAAAATAATTATTAAATGATTAAATACCTTATTATATAACAAAATGTTTACACCGTCAAGCAAATTGGTGTAAATTATTTTAGGGAAAACGAATGTCTGTTTCTATATTTTTTTTAAACATAGTTTGGTAATAATGTGGTCGAACAAGACAAGCGAATGTTACCTGCATTTTAGTTAAAAAAGGTGTATTTGCCAATTCTGCATAACAGGGTTAGATTTTAACTGTAATTCGCACAAAAAAATTGGTATTTCCATACTGCAAGGGAGTCTGAAAAAAACTTCAGACGAAGCTTTGATATTAAGTTTTCTCGGTCGTTTTGTTCATTATATCCACATATCCATTTTTCTTTCGTGACTGGCAAACGCAGCCTCTAATCTATCTCGTGATTTTCTCAATTCTTTACTTGATTGATCGCCTCTGATATAACGACCCAGATTATTTTTGTTTCAAAGAATAAGTATTGTTTGTAACTTTTATTATTTACTTATTATTTTTGACGTTGATGAAGCGGAGTGTTTATAAAGCATCTGGAACGTTAAAAATAAATAAAAATCAGATAGTTGTTATTTTTTATGTGCCTACTCAAATGTTTTGACATTCTTATGAAGTTATGAGACATGTAAATTTATAACAAAATCAACCAGTTTCTATAAATCGGTACTATAGAAATCTATTTTTTCTAGGAATCTTTATTTACTAGTAAGAAAAAAAACGGATTATCGAATGTAGCGCAATAACTACTCGACCGATTCTAATTAAGCTTAATTGAGATCATTTTAAAGCAACAGCTTCCATATATAAAAACTATCGCAAGATTTACAGAAGTAGGAAATAATGGCACACTAAGACTTGTAACATTGAAACACGAAAACAAAATAATAAAATAAGTGTAATGTGACCAAGAACTACTTAACTAACTGACTCGGATAAGCGAAACTACGCATAAAAAGATAGTTTGTAACTGGCAAGTAACACTAAAGCCAACTTTCATAGTGAAATGTTCAATTGTGCAGTTTTAATTTCGCAGTTAACTTTATCTGCTATGAAATCGCGACCAGACCTGCAATTTCCATCAAACATGTATAAGAACAAAGCTTTTTAAATTATCATGTTTTTTAACAATATTATGATTTAAAACGGGTAACATTCCATGATTTGACGCTTGCAACAGCGTCGAAATATCGGAAAACTCAAAAACCGTCAAATCACCCGTTTAAATCATAATATGTATAAGTAAGAACAATCGCGCAAATTTCATACAAAAATGAAATGGAAATAGCTTCATCCGTTCGAGACCCATGATGCCACAGACATACAGACACGTGAAACCCCTTTTTTCGGTCAGGGTTAAAAAGGTATTAAGTAAGCGTGTCCAAAAATATTGGATACTTGTTTTTCGCTTTATTAATTTAATAAGAAAGTACTAAGATATAGCGCACCAAATTTCCGGAGTGGGAGCTAAAATAAACCCTTTTTTTTGTAGTCTTAGGACTGTATTGTGTATTACCACAGATTATAGTATTACTTATCCCGACGCTTTTCGTGACCGTAACCTGCCCAACTCTTAGAGGTAACGAAGTATAGGTGGTCCCTTCTTGTGGCGATACTTTTCGAACAGAGGTGGCCGCGCCATTACAGATAAGGTTGTGGCAAAGTTACACGTACTTTGTACCTAGATATCTTTTATCGAATAGCCAATTGCTTATAGTTGGCTGGGTTTCAAAGCTTTTGTTAAATTCTGTTTCAGTTCTTGCAAGATATTATTTCGTTTTAAAGATCTGTCCCGATGTCTCTCTGTTATAACATTTTGTAAGTTTGGCACACGTTCCGATAATGTTATCCCAAAAATAACAGTGATTATACAATTGACAGTGGGTACAAATATTTACAACTAGTTGACTTTTAGTAGGTACCTATTGAAAACCTTACAATTTTAAAACTTCTCTTCGTTCTTTTTCTTCCGCTACTCAGAAAACTCGGAAAAGATTGACAGCGGCCGTCGAAGCGCCAAAGAGCCTGGTCAGAGGTGTATTAACTTCTGACATCGACTTTCTATAAATTTACCCATGGAACTGATGCAGTTTCCTGTAGTTGTAATTAAATATATACATTTGGTATAGAATAAAATATGCAAAGAATAAACAAATAATATTACATACATTACAAACGTCTTTACGTTTGCTACCATGTCTAAAAATGAGAGTCCCTAGTCTTTTAAGCTTATTTACAACCTTAAATAAATCACAATTCATTTTATTTTTTAAAAGTAGCGCTTCTTCAAAGTGGAAAGGAAAAGTTATTAATAATCCAATATCCATTAAGAAAAAAAACTCAAAGAATACCACTTATTAAACAAACAAACACTTATCCTAAATTGATTAGTAAAATAATAAATCTTTTAGCTCCGCCATTTCTTTTTATTTCCAACGGGAAGTAATTATTATATTACATAATACATTACCTATCTTGGAAGATAGGTAATGAATGTACCTAATGTAATGTACGAGTTGGAACACATATAAGTTATTCTACGAATATACCTTGCCTAAGCATTTTATACAATACCAGATTATACAGATTACCAGTAACATATACAATAACGTACATTAACTGTGTTTTAAAATAAGGCTCAGTTCAACCATGAAGCCGTGTCCCATCAGCCGTTTCATTCGAGCGCCGTTTGATGGCTGCCGGTGAACTGTGAAACTGAGCAAAGTATCGAAATATCACGAATGGCCGGTCATACCTTTATGTATAGGTACTTTTAGTACGGAATAACATTTTCAAAGCTATTAAATAAATAAATATTTCCGGACAATCCACACAAAAATTATATTGATTTGAATTGACATAGTTCGTTAGCCATAGTGTCAAAAGGCATTTTGCATCCCACTCTCATCATTAAGTATCAGACTTTATAATGTATCCCCGCCGATAGTAGAATGCACAAGCAAACGTAGTAATTTATAGTCTCTTTAGGCACAAGTATTTTTCTTATAAAACAGGAAATCGTTAACTGTTTTGGGTAGGTTTGTCATAATAATGAAATTTAAAACTGTAGGTATAAAACGACCATAACAGCTTTAAAATTCGTATGTACATAAATTAATAAAATAATATTTAAATAAAAAATAAACATCGATATTAGGAAGTTGAGTTTGCAAAATGTGAAATGTCTCTGGTGTCACTCACATTTTGCAAACTCAATTTCCAATATTGCCCCAGCTCTATACGAAAGCAAATTGAAAAAAACTTAAAATGTATTTATTACTACGAAAAAATAACAACATTTCTTAAAAAACTTAAATATGCTACAAATACATCTGTTCGTACAGCAGTTTAACATCTACAAAAGAAAATATCTGACAGTTTCCTCACTAGGCTAAGTCTGTATCGAGGAATTGCTATCCAAGAATGTTATTCAAATTGTAATTCAAAGTCGAATTCAAACAAAATACGAATTCTATTAATACAACACGTTCACATCGTTTCTTCCGGAGACGGCCCAAATTGGTTCCACGTTTAAATTTATGCAAAAAGTTTGATGGAGCTCATAAACCTTCAGCCTAGTCTTTTAAACCTCCTCGCCTTCCTTCATTCATAATAATGGCCACAGATTGTTAATAGTTCCTTAGAAGTTCTCTATCTTGAAAATATTATCCCCAAGCCTCCGTCTTCGTTTAATTGAAACGAAACTTAGAAAAAAAACGTTTAAGTTGGTTTTTATTAATAATTCAACCTTTTGAATAATTTTTATTTGCATAGGCTCTGTTGAGGATCACCGTGGGGCCACCTACAGTATAGTTTAGTTAATAAATCATAACTTCAGACAAATAAAAAAAAATGTTTTCATGTTTCTTGCGAATATTTAAAAGTATGTACTTAAATAAATTTGATTTCAATACTTATGGATAAATAATTATCAATGATAAATATTTGCTTACAGAAAACATTTTCAATAGAATTATTTAACGATTTCCCGAATGATACCAAATTTTTTCTACACCTTACATTTATTTTGCCGATTAATTGACCTTTAATATATTTACCACTCATAAAATTGCATGTAAATCAGTTGAAAAATGTGACTAAATGGGAAGAGCAAAATTTTCGTCCAAACAACCACAAGTCATTGCGTGCTCACTCAATAAAAAAATCTGAAGACAATATTTTTTATTTTGAAGTAGAAATAGTGATACACTGCCTGCTCGTAAGAATTTGTAATTTTCAGTAGTATTCCTACTCAAATTCAATTCTTACGAGCAATCAAGATAATGCATCAATTCCCAACCCAAATTCACCACATTCCATTAATCCCGCTAAAACTAGGTTAACCAAAACTCTAGAGAATTTACTTTACAACGAATTCATTAACGTTCTTCTGTTATGTGGTTTGTGGGGTCAGTGGTCTTTAGGGATAAAAGTTAGTTTTCATCGCCATTCCTGCTCACCTTTCTGGCTATCCTCGTACTATGTATAATAAAAAATATCTTAATATGTATGACTATTATATTAAGTATATCAGATGTCTAGTACCCGTAACACAAGAAAGAAATAGAACTTTAGCAGACTGCGCCCGAGTGTATCCATAGATGTAGGTAGGTATAATAATGTATCGTGTAGGCTACAATGCGCTCGGATTCAGTAGATCCGGCGTGAAACTCGGCCAGCGTCCGGAAACGCGACCGAGGAGATACGTTCGCTGAGCCAATATCCCATAGACGCTTATGTGTAAGCGTACCTAGTTCTTGGGCATAGATATGGGCTGAGGCATGATGTGTCATGACCTAGTCTCTGGATGTGTCTACCTAGATAAAGTAAAGAAAAAAGATTCTTTAAATCAGTGCACGCCTATTTGAATCTCACATGCATAAAATGGGTGATTATGCCCCGTTTTTACCATTGGCTATAAACGCGATCAGATCAAGCTAAGCTCGTTTAGCCGCCTAACTTTGTTAAACCATTGAAAATTGCCTATTTTCAATGGTTTAACTTGATTCAATAAAACTCGATCTTCAGCATAAAATGAGTCATGAAATTTAGTTAGTTATATGTTAGATATATTTCGGTACTCATAGGACAGAATTTTGACAATGGGTCAGTTATACCATCAAATATTTTAACTAGCTGTCAAATAATTTTACCATTTCTATCGTAATTTTTACGAGGTTAATTTTTCATAGTTAAAAAGTTGTTTTTATAAAAACCAGCAACAGGTTTTCGCTAATGACGCCCAGTTAGAAATCAGCAAGCCACGATGTATTATTGTAACTAATAACACCTTATTTCATTTCTGTCCCATATTGCCGTGCCGAAAGCAATTTGGATTTGCACCAACCTCAGAAACCTAGCACTTGAAATTCAAATTTATCCATAGCGCTTTGCTACTGAATATTGTGTCTAAAATCTAAAATCTTGAACATAAATATTGAACATGCAACATAATATGCATCGTAATGCCAGCACGAACCAAATACTAGACTATAATATATAACTATCTATTAGCTCATGTTTTGGAAATATAGATTCTAAGGTAATTTTATATAAACCTTGATACATAAGTAATGTAAACTTCGACAGTTGTTTATACAAATATAATATGACTTCTTACGTTTAACGCCAGCGTTTCGTTAGATTTTTTTACATGTGGTAATGTTGTGGTTTGTTGTGGTGCTTTTTAAAAATACTTAATATTTCGAAAATTACATCGATTGTATTAAAATTTTACAAAAAACCCTTTTATAAGGTAACTTGCAAAAGGTGGTTCGATACAAATATTATAATACTTATTTTGATGTGATGCTGTGTGAGCAGTCCTGAAATATTTATTTATTTATTTTATCGCTACCTTTTATTGATTTGCCATTTTTGAGCAAAATAGCAGCACCATAAATTTTCTATATTCATTTCCCACAAACATACAGACACGGCTAAACGTTACTTAGAAAGCAACATAGTCCTAAATTATATTATACCTGTATACAATCGAATTTTAAGAGTTTCATCCTAGATAAGTCCTCAATATTGCGGGCTAACCCAAAAGGGATTGTTACTACCCAACAGTACCTGCTAATTGGGTACCCAATTAATTATAATACCATGTCATTGTTCATCTGAGCATCCTCGGTTTATTAAACACTGGGTTATTCGGAAAGTGTTGATAATGATTTATAACGCTTTTGTCAAGAATAATTACAGTTTTATATTACCCAGGGTCATTTTAAGCTATGAGTGGTTAGATAGACAATTATTGAGCAATTTGGTTAGTGTTCATTAATGTTTGATTATCATTCTTGTCCATTTCTCACATTATTCATCAATAATTGATTTTAATCGATTTACTTTTTCGGTTTTACGTAAGCTATGAAAACTTGATGGACTACAAAATTATAGTAATTATGTTCTGGTATAACAAAGAATGTGACCTTGGCTACCGTATATATTATTACAAATCAATTTAGGTATAAGACTCATTAATAGTAAGTTCAGTAATTTACATAGGGCTACAAGTATACGAACAATTGTGGCAATTCACAACATGCTGAAACTTAACTAATATGACGTCATATGACTAATATGTCAGTAAATGTATGGCTCTATGTTAGTCTTAGATATAAGCTTTGTAAGGAAATTTTTAAATTTGTTCCTTAATTTCTAAAGATGTTATTTTATTTTGGCTAGTTCTTGTAGATTAAGCGAATAAATAACAATATTGGCTATGCAAAAAAAAACAGAATAAATAATAAAGTCAAAACCAATAAATCTCGCAAAAATAGTCTTCTTAACTTAACTTCACTAAATTTAAGTAGGTTATATATACGTTTTTAAGATATGCCTTGCGTTTTCATGCAAGGCACCGTAGTTTTCATGCACATTGCACAAACAAACCCAATTTACATGTTTAATCTGTCTGCGCAGTTAATTATTTACCGCTTTACAATACAGTCAAAAGCAGATGAGAAAAACTTTAAAAATCACGCAAGTATGAATTTATAGCATAAGCACCCCTATTTACGTTCCCATTACTGGCACACAGGGAATTCTCTCTTTACAAGAGAGTTGAGGCCTTAATAGGCATGATGACTACATAAATAAAATGTATTCTGTTGAGTCCGTGTGTTAGCTTGTCCAAACATACTGGACACCTATATTTGCCATTTCAAAATAATAATACCTAGAGCACTGAAGTAACCTAGAGCATCAAAGTTCCGAAGTGGGGGCTTCTGACTAAAACTCCGTACAAATTGCACAAAAGCGTTACTTGCACTGTATCGTCTTGAATTTTAGTTTGCAAGAAGAGAAAATACGTGTACAATTTTAAATAATCTCATCTAATCTTTTTTGTGTCTTTACCCTACACCGCCGGCCAAGTGCGGATTTTGTTAGTTAGGGGGACCCTGATTTTCCGCACTTAGACTCAAAGGTGGTCCATTGTGCGTGGAGTGAACCCAATGTACTGGTCGGAGTTGGGCTGGTTAAAAACAAAAGAACAGAAGTTTCCTGGGGTCTTCGCAGGCTTCTCGGAGTGACCTTGGGTTCTTAAGGATTTCACGTCGCTGTGCTGTTACTCCCTCGCCAAGTGCGGATTGTTGAACGCCTCATTTTTTTCAAGCTCTAAAATTTCTCAGAATATGAGGGATACCTCATGGTTTTTGTAAATAGCGGAATAATTTTTTCAACATGAAAATTCTAGAGGTGTACGTCGCAGCGGGGTTGGAACTCACGATCTTCCGAATTAAAGTCGCGTGTGCTTAGTCAACACGGCTTATTTATTGACCTAGTCAAGTATACTTAAACTTGAAACGGATAACAAAGACTGTTAGACCGTTTCGTTTGCTAATGACTGTCTCATTTCTCGCAAAATCACCAGTTTACTCGTATGCCGTAATAATGGTGCTTGCAACAGCGTCAATCTATCGGAATACTCAAAAAACCGTCAAATGATGGTATGTACCGTTTCAAGTATAAACCTAGTTGCACATCTCAAGAAATGGTTGATTCCTTATGATGTTGACATACCATCTCTTACCTATCATCTACTTTTACAGCACAGGCGGCTGTAATTCGTTTTTTATTCTTTAGTTGTCTTGCTGGTTACTAAAATTGGTTTCATTCGTTGCTTCAAAGCACTTATTTTCTTCTCCCCATCTCGCATCGTAAAGCCAAATTGTTTGTTTACGAAATGTTTTGATTTCCATAAAGCTACTGATCCAATACTCGTAAAAACAAGATTTTCGTGGGTCGAGGTGTGTTTTATTTATCAAAGGATTCGTTTCAGAAGTATTGATTATGTGTTATTTTTATTGATATAATATGGTTTTCATGCATTAGTATGGTAGAATTTTGCGATCAATTTAATTTTAAAATTATGTCATTTATTACGTACAGTGATAGATAGCTCGACAACATGACTCCACACTGTTGTGTATATTAATTTAGTGTTACCAATTTTTATTTTACTATGTTAAATGGCGATTCGTCAAGGTGACAATTTTTTATTTGTGGCTTGGGTGTCTACATTGTTAACGAACAAACTAAAAGGTTGTTGACAAAAATAAAAGTATTCTGGATATCTAAACGGCACAAGTTTTTCTTTATAAACTTCTGTAAGTTATGGTTTTATTTGTCTTATCTCTAGTATGATTCTGTTTGTCCCATTTTCGTGGGATTTTTATGAAAATAACCTCCAATTGAGACTTGTGTTGTCGTGAAACTAATTTGATAATATAAAAGATTTTGTGCACGGCTCCTTTTACGTGATAAATGTGGTCACTTTGACAAGTTATGACAAATAATATCTGTCGATTCAAGTATACCCATAAAATATGAGGTAAGTAAGGTAAGGGACATGTTTTCGTTAGCTCTTCTTCTCTTTATAATAATGATTCGATCTACAGCTTAAGTCTTATTATACCTATTAAGTATAATAAAATAAACTACATAAAAAGTTAAAAAAGTGTAAAATAGGTTTGAAAGCTCATTGTAAAAATAATTAGAAGCTTTACTTGAGTGGTTTCAAGCCACTTAAATAATAGCTGATCTCGTTATTGTTTAGATTTATTACATTTATTTAAGTGGCTAGAAACCACTTTTATAAAAGATCGTTAACCTAATATAGATTTATTTTTCCATCCGGGTTTAACTTCTTAACTTACTTACTAAATTCTTTTATTTGTTTCTATCAGTAAACAAAAACATTGTTTGTTAAATAAACTTATCAAAAATTATTACAATTTTATGCTTAAAAACGGGTAACATACCATGATTTGACGGTTGTTTCCGTGATCATGGCGCTTGCAACAGCGTCGAAATATTAGAAAACTCAAAAACCGTCAAATCATGGTATGTTACCCGTTTAAAATCATAATATTGTTAAAAACCATGATAATTTAAAAAGTTAATTATTACAATGCCTAAAATTTTATCAAAAATAAATCAATCATCCTCAGGGGGGTTAGATTTAATATTCGCAGGAAAATTTGCTGACGACATAACAAAATACTCGGATAAAAGTTCCGAGAACCCTGAAACCATTCAGAAGTTTGCAATTCTGAAAGATTCAGAAGCTATTAAAGAATCTTTTAGACTAAGAAAGAATCATGTAACAACTTGGGAAGGGGCGTATTGAAAACTTGACTGGTGAAAATCTGTAGAATTAAATAATAGAACAAAATTCTTTATAGAAACTGATGTATGTGAGCGACTCTACATTAAACTTTTTCTGATTGTAAAAGTTAACACGTACTTTATCTTCCTTGTCCTAGATTCTCAGATTTCCCAGTTCTAGATAGTGTCTGATCTTAAGTCAGTAAAAAACGGTTTATATTCGACATTAAATAAATATTTCCGGACTCCTCACACAGCATCACATTAACCCCAAACTAAGCAGAGCTTGTACTATGGGTGTTAGGTGACTGACATACTACATAGATACATTTTTTTTTGTAAATACATACATATGATACATTGAAAACACTCAGACCCGAAACCAGAAATTGTAGATCGTACAAAATCTGTTCCCCCGGCGGGAATCGAACCCGCAACCTCCTGCGCCTCAGGCGGACGTTCGCCCACCGAGCCACAGAGGTCGTCACTTACCAAAATAACCAAAATTCTTCATTTGAGACCATTTTCTTATTATCAGCAAAGCCCGATTGGAGTCAAATTTGGTTTGGACTTTGCTGTTTTCCCAGTATAAACAGGACAAAATCAACATTTTACGGCGGGAAAATTTATTACTACAAGGGTAAAGCCGCGGGCGGCCAGGTAGTAAATAATAAAAAATAATCAAAGTACTTTCAAGTAAGACCATTCTCTTAGTATTCCTTACGAAACTCAATCCATATGGAATTATGGAGAAAGCGTAATCAGTGCGTAATAACAAATAAAGTTGGTTAGAAGCCACTTTTAAGGGAAGGCTGCTGCAGATTACAGCATATTTAGTACAGTCCCTCGGCTATTAGCTCCTATAGTTGGGCAAGTACTATAATGCTTAATAACTAGCTTTTAGGGAATTGCTAGAGATAAGGATTAAAAGTGGAACTAATCGGGCGTAGTATCTTCGAGGCCTTATCATAGATAATTTACATAGGATTTAAAATAGTTTAAAGACACTCTGCAGATATGCCTCGTATTCGTATAGCGCACTCATTGATCGGCTCTGCATCATTTGTAGCATTAATAAAATTTTCAAAAGTAAAGTTTCTACCTAATTGAGTCAAGGGAGTATCAGATCTGAGAAAATTGAGAAGAAAAACGTTAAGAATCAACACAACTCCTAAAAAATACACGAATGATTTTCTTGTAAGACTTTCTGTTATTATCCCTTATGGAACTCAATCCATATGGAACTAAGGAGGAAGCGTAATCAGATAGCGATTCAAGCACCCATTTCCCCACCTAACCTCAGTTGGTTAAAGCCACTTGGAAGGGAAGGCTGCCGCAGATTAATTTGATTAATTTGCAACATAATTAGTCCCAGTCCCTCGGCAAGTATTATAATAGCTTGCTATCCAGCTTTTATGTGGCAGATATAAGGTTTTAAAGTGGAACTAATCGGGCGTATTATCTTCGAGGCATTCATTTGCTTTTCACACCATAGCCTTGCATAGATTTATTGTGGTTTTGATAGTAATGGGCTTTCAAGTAGTTTTTTTAAGACAGTCTGCAGGTTTGCCTATTTTTTTAAAAGCACGCTCAGTGAGTAGCTCTGTAAGGGTTAACAGCTTGCTGTTGTAAGAGTTAACGAGTTAAGTTTCTACCTAATTGAGTCCTATAGAGTATCAGATCTTGAAACAATGAGAAGAAAAGTTTAAGAATCAACACAACTCCTAAAAATACACGAAAGATTTCCTTGTAAGACCTTTCTATTATTATCCCTTACGGAACTCGATCCATATGGAACTAAGGAGGAAGCGTAATCAGATTGCGGCTCAAGTACCCATTTCCCCACCTAGTGCGTAATTAACAGATAAAGTTGGATAAAAGCCACTTGGAAAGGAAGCCTGCCGCAGATTACAGCATAACTAGTACAGTCCCTCTGGCAATTAGCTCCTATGTAGTTGCGCATGTATAAAATAGCTTATTATGCAGCTTTTATAGAAACGGTTGGAGATATAAGGTTTTGAAATGGGAAATAATCGTGTGTAGTATCATGGAGGCTTTTGTTTGATACTGGCTTTTCAATCCAAGGGGTTGCCGTTTTACAGACTTTGTCGCGGGAAACACGTATTTTAGTTATACTACAATGTGGCTTAATTGTAGTTGCAAAAAAAAAATACAAAATCGTTATTTCATAACTTAATTTAACATTTGATTAACAGTGTTTGAGGTTCCCTTTTAAGTAAAAATTTTCTTCAAAGTAGTTTTAAAATCTTTAAATTGATATACTGTAATTTTTTTAATGAATTTTTAAGACACATTGCTTCTCAATGAAAAATCATATTTTTATGACTATGTAAATAAAGTTAATACATATTAATATGTAAACATATTTCTAATGCCTGTATTGAATCAGTCACTACACTCATAAGTCTCCGTTTGGTGTGAATAGACCAGAAACATTTGTTTATTTTTAATGAAAAAAGGTACAACGGCTACAATAAGGTATCCGGAATTTTGGTGCAATATCTTTGGTGTCTATATCTTGGCAATATATTTTTAATTGATTAAGCAAAAAATATACAAGGTGTTTCATTTATGGTATATACTCCGGAAAGAGGGTGAAGGGCACGCACCAGGCAACCATATTTTGTTCTACAACGTTTTGATTTAGAAGCCTATTTGTCGAAAAAAAATCTTTGAAGGGTAAATCTGTTGATCCAATTTTTTCGTGAATGATAGTCATAAACTAATATTTTTTATTTTTATTGGATGCCTTGAGAGGTTGTATATCCAGTATTTTTGGACGGGCTAGGAGATTACCTATTTTTTAGGAAGTCATCATGCCTATAATGCATGCCTATATTAAGAGGCAGGACAAGCCAGACATAGCGCTGGTTTTCTCTTGTGAATTTTAAAGTGAAAGTCATGAGAATCAGCTGCTGCGTCTCTTGCATAATATATCCCGCATCAGTGTCAAGTTAGGAACGAAGAGAGTGGTAACAACCGGGAATAAGCCGTTAATTCGCCCAGGTTGAGAAGTCAATCGCCCTTAATATTTAATTTGACTCGAGCTTGTTTAAATATAAACCTGCTACGAGAAATCCTACGGTATTACCTGCGCTATAATGAATTTCGTGTTCTGTACAGTTTATAAATTAAAATCCCTCGCCGCGTCTGTCCTTCCTCCTGTTTTTATGTTCGAGATAAACTCGAGATAATATTAAGTAAGGATTTATTTATAACTAGCTGTGCCCTGCGGTGCTACCCGCGTTATAATGGATAAAGTACTCTTAACCAACAACATATTTATTTGAATAAAGATTAATATTATTATGTTGATACAAACAAATTATTTCGACCAAATTAGGTACCATAAAAACGGTTTTTGTGAGTTAATCTTAAAAGATAGACATATACTATCGCGGACTGTTTTTTAGATCATTAAAAGAGCTATTATTCTTTAATACATATTTTTTGTGTATCTTGAACCGTTTTCACGGCGCACGCAACGGGAGGCTTCAAGAATGAACAATTTCTCCCGTTTTTTACACATTTACCACTATATCTTTGCTCCTATTGGTCGTAGCGTGATGTTATATAGCCTATAGCCTTCCTCGATAACTGGACTATCCAACACAAAAAGAATTATTCAATTCGAACCAGTAGTTTCGGAGATTAGCGCGTTCAAACAAACAAACAAACAAACAAACTCTTCAGCTTTATATATTAGTATAGATTGATTTTCATAGCACGCCAACTTACATCTCAATACCTGTAATGGTAGTAAGGTATAGAATGCCTTGGCATTAAGACCTTGTACATTGTTTTGTTGTGCAATAAAGAATAAAATAAACTCAAAAAGCACTGTACTGTTACGAAGTTTTTGTAGATTGATTTAAGAAACAGGTATTCGCATCCGAGCAAAACCGGACAGCTAGTAGTATTATAAGTTGTCACAGTTTTGTTAGTTCGTTGTGACAAGTAGACAATAAAGTTTTATAATAATAAAGCAATCATCATCGTCTACAGAAAGTCCAATGCTAAAGATCTACATATTTAAATCATCATTTATACAGAGGGTGAAACAAAAAAATATTTGGAATATTTTTATATTAATTAATCGTTTGTGCTATTTCAAATATCATTGTTTCAAATTGATGATCGAAAATTCGAATATTCTCACACCCAAACATTTATTGCATTCTATTCCGAAACAGAACACGAACTGAATTTATAGAAAATTCACAATGACTGAATGTGTATTCGTTATTCGTTTCATAATATATGTACAAAACTACCCATCAATCATGTTTTAGAATTTATTTAAAACCTAATGATTATATGTCACATATGTCTTACGTTGCTGAATGGTCAATTCTTATTAAGAAAATGGACTCTATGACTAATGACTCGCCGTGGAAATTTCCAGAAACTGCCATTTAATGACTGTCATGCTAAGTTAGACGTGCGCGTTCAACTCGACATTCAACGGGCGCTAGCACAGTCGAGAGTGTATTAACGGGTCGCCCGTGCGCGTGAATACTTTTGGCTTTTTTGTCAAATTTCAAAGTCGGTGACGAACTGTAGCGCGGCGCGCATCAGAACTTAGCATCACACGGTTATTAAAGGCCAGATTAAAATAATTATGTTAGAAGATCAAAATGAACCCATCTGATTTAAAAATTGGCACTAAACAAACACAATTTCACAATAAATCAGTAAAGTTCAAAATAAAAAGTACTAATAGTTTTTATAGTTTAATGTGTTTCAGCATTTTATGCCTTTTAACATAGGTTGAAAAAAGGGAGCGAGAGAAATACACGAAGCAGACAGCACTATTGTACTTCTAATGAAGGAGATTGCTTACAAGTCTTTTATACGATAGAACAAAGGGAATACTAAATAAGATTTTCATTAGTAGCGGCGCGTATAGCCACTGTTCACTTTGACACTCCTCACTGTAGTGTTCTTAGTGCTTCATCATTATTTCATACCTAGGATTAATTGTTGGACTAATGCCTCACTGATAAATTAGAATAATGATCGGCTTCGGTTGCATTAGGTAATAAGTAATAATTAATTATTATTTTATTTCATTAGTAAGGTGAGAAGTTAATAAATTATGCCACAACGTTGACGGACCGTCGAGGGTATATGGTATGTATAAACCGTCCGTAGGCAAAGTGATCCCTTGGCTAAAATGTCGTAGCCTCGTAGCAGTGCTACGCCGTAGCAAAGCTACGGTACTTTTTTGAAGATGCATGGCTAGAAAAAATATAAACCTGCACTAATTTCATATTTTCCGTGGTAAAGGCTTCTTATCTCAATAACAGAAAAAAGTAATGGTGCCGTATTTCTTGAAATAACCTCAAGCTTACTCTCCCTTTTGGGAATATTGGTTTGGTTTAAAATATAAAGTAATTATAAATATATTAATAAAGAAATTATTTTTGTACATATGTAAATGTACTTCAAATAACATTCGGTGCCTATTTCATGATGTTTGAGTTAGAAAAGTAATAAAACTTTTTTGCCAAAAATTAAACCAACTTCAAAACGGAAACTGAAAAGTAAAAAATAAATTAACTTTACAAATCATTTCGACATTATAAGTGATAATTAAAAGAAACATAAACATTTAAATAATTAAGTACTTAATAATTTTGAAGGAAACTCCCTCAATTTCATCAGGATTCCACCACCAGATCCAGGTTTTCTTTCCATGGGACCACCCTTGGGATTATCCCTTTCCAACAAAAAAAGAATAATCAAAATCGGTTCATAAACGACAAAGTTATCCGCGGACATACATAAAAAAATATATACGGTCGAATTGAGAAACCTCCTTTTTTTTGAAGTCGGTTAAAAATGTAGAGCTATAAAGTCAACTGACAACTGTCAAACCCAGATTTCTCTATATTTAAGATGGTTTAACAAGCCCTAACTATGTTCGTGACTTTTACTAACTTGGAAATGGTATGAAAATGCAACCCAAGCTTATATACATATAACGTTATACACTTTGTAACTTTGTTATACAGGTCATTTACTCAAATCCACAGTGGAGGCTATCATTCGGACTATCTCGTGTATTCGCCTTGTTCAATTTGTATGGGCAAGGCGGTCATTAAATGTCAATTAAAATGCTATTAAGCAGGCAAATGACATCATTTTAAATCGATATCTTGTAAGTTATACAACTAAGCGTTGACGCATAAATGCCACTTAGTTATACCAATAAGTTATTCACATGTTTTTCGAAAACAAATAAATCGAATTAGTCTTGACTGCTAAGAGGGAGATTTGTTTTTATATTTCTAAAAATAGGGAGTCACTATTAGAATCAAACAAATCATGTACAATCATTTAAGGTTACATGTCATGTCTTATTCTGATATATTTAGATATAAAGTTTTTTTAACGTGTATATTACATTATACCCAATCTCTATGGCTTTGTTACAATGACAGACAGAGCGTATAATTATTTTAAAAAAAACGTAGTTTTACATTCATTTGTATGAAATTTAAGCAATCTGACCCAAACATCCGTTTTTTTAGGCCTTGTGTTCAATACCAGCTTAGTAAAACCTGCTTAACAAAGTATAATTACAATAGAATTTTAGCCAAGTTCAAGCAAACATAGAACAACTGTAACAACTAATTAGAAAGGGGAAAGTTTATTAAAGATTCTTGGAGTTGCCAGCAAGTTCCGCCGCTATTCCTACAAATTAACAATTTAACAGATGGAATGGAACAATGCATATTTTGTTGTTGTGGTTCAAATTGTGGATATACGGGAATGTTATCCCTTTAAACTGTAATAGATGGTCTTGTTATTGTTTAAATTCTACGCGGGCGGTTTGTTATTTGTTATGTTTGAATTGTAGTTGTTTCAAACAAGCTTTAGGTAAGTATATGACATTGCGTGGTATTATCATGTATAGTGTTGCTGTTAGGGTTTTTATTACGGTTTAGTTTTTTTGCCATTTGGCTACGGAACCATAATAGCTTATAGATTCGTCCTGTCTGTCTGTCATAAGTCAACTTTAAGAACTATACTATTAAACGTTGGTAAGTAGATGTATTCTGTGAAACGCATTATTAAGATTTATATAAAAAAATAAATACATATTGAGGTTATTATAGATAACTGATAATCACACGAATGGGTCTTATCTACCAAAAATATAAAAGTATGCATAGGTCTTTAAAAATGATATTGACATATTCCTTTTTTTTTTACTACTAAAATTGTGTTCCTGTCCATTTGAAAAACGAGATTCTACCCTCAGTGATGAAACTCATGTCAATCCACAGAGTAAATGCTTACAAACAATAAGTGTTCAGAATAAAATCTCTGAGTCTCTCTCTACGCTTTCCTGCGGTGTCAACTGCGTTTAATATATATATTTTCCCGCGGTAAGAAATAGTCTATAAATCTGTGTACCAAATTACATTCAAAACTTTTAAGAAGATCCAGAAATTACTTCTAAAACGTCACAAACATTCTACATTAACATTTTTTCGTAGCATGCAACCGTTAGCAATGCCATAAGAGCGAATAAATCTTCTCCTCAAGATAGTTAAACATTTTCCCAAAACCTGTTAAAAATTCCCTGGGGCCAATAGATAGGATAGAGAAGCGAGAGCTAATAAAGTTGTTCGTAAACAAACTTATTGAACAGACAGACGGTCAAACACAACTGTGTTCTGTTCCATTCAACCTCGCAAACTTTTGCACGTAATAAAGTTTCATGCTCTTTCGTGTTATTGAAACCGAACATTTCGCACCTACTATTTTGTCCCTTCGATCAAATGGGATCCAAAAGTTCGAACGGATTGGGGTCTAATATAAAGTTTCACAAAATTGGATAGAAAAAGGTTGTTTTAATAAAACTGCGTAAACTCAGCTTGTGGAATATAAAGGGAAGATCCCTTATTTGCTTGCGAATCGGACGATTTGTTTGTGATATTGAAATAAAATATATATATATATATATATATATATAATATACTAGCTGACCCGGCGAACTTTGTTCAGATTTTTGATTTTATTAAGTTGTTAAATGTATTGTTTATCAATAAAATAAGATGAAAAGAAGAATCCGTTTTAAACGTCATTTTTTTTTATATCCTCTTTGATTATATTTGCAGCACGCATTCAGTCAATTCTATGTCAAATGTTTTAAGGTTACATTAAAAAAGTTTAATAATTTTATATGGTGGTTAAGTAATTTCCGCGCAATTTCCTTAATTTTTTCTTTCATAAGAACCTTCTCCTGATAATAACGAACAGAACAAAAAAAGAGTTAGCGAAATCGGCCCAGCCGTTTAGGCGTGATGCCGTGACCAAGGGAAATAGGGATTCATTTTTATATATATAGATTACGATTTATAAAGTTTTGTTTGATTGTCTGGATGCTGATGATATAGGGGTACAGGAAAAATGGGCTCATCGACAGCTTTCGTAAAATCTAACTAACTATGCCATTCGAATCGTTTTAAGAAGGCCTTTCATTGGTTAATTCAAGTACAGTTTTAAAAGCGCCCATTGCGAAGATAATCTGTAAACAAAAATAATGGTGGAATAGGAGTAACTTTAAAAAACCATGTTTATTTTAAGTATAATTACTTTTATTGATACAAAACTGATCGAAATCTGAAATCTCTCTCGGCAAGAGAGAAGTCCCTGTGTCCCAGCAGTGGGAACGTTAATAGGGTGATGATGATAATGTAATAGCTATGCAATTCACAGTAAATTAATGAAAGCGCGGATATTAATCAGTACATTACATGTTGAATATTTAAAAAGCCATTATTTCAGAATACTTATTTTGTTGATGAGCCTCTTCCTTCCCTGTGCCCTTTATATATTTACTATTGGGCATACATAAATAAGCAACAACATATAAGTAGGTAAGACAAATAGGTGGGTGATAGCTATGATCGCCACATAGTTTTAATGAAAGCCTCATTTATTTGAATCTGGGCTTCTGTCAAAATGTTAAAGTTAATTAACTATATTGAACTCAAACTATATTTAGTCTCAAACTAATTAGGGCTTGTACAAAGTTTAAAATCTTTTCCTTACGTCTTTCTTTCTCTTCGATATATTTTTAAACACAAAACCAGTCAAAGTTGTGCCGTAGGTAAATACATTCTTTATGGAAGAGGGGCACTGGGTGTCATAAATCCGGATGAATTTACTAAAAGCTCTGTTTGTAAATCACGCCTGAATATTTTGTGAGTGACTTTTATACAGGTAAACACTCTCCATATCTATGCTAACAGTTAAATGTATATAAGAATTATATACAAAACCGTTTTTTAACTTTAGTTCCCTTAAAAATAAAAAGTCAAACTATTTTGTAATGTGCATGTGATGCGCTTTCATTTAATACCCCACGCGAGTATATTTGATGATTTTTCGGTTTTTATTACCCCCTTTACCCTCATAACTTTTAAACAGGCCAACCGATTTTCATCAAACATGTCTAATACTCACCATTCCTTACAAAATAACTAAATTGAAATCGCTTCATCCGTTCGGGAGCAATCATGCCACAGACAGACACGTTAAACTTATAACACCCGTTATAACACTTTTTGCGTCGGGGGTTAATAAATTAACATGTTCATGGCCAAGCCAAAATCACAGATTCCAATAACCTGCTTGTCATGGAATGTAATAAAATTAATGGCAATTTGTCAGATTTGGAAGAAAAAATGTAATATACGGCTAATTTAGGCTTAAAATTACCCGCTGGTGACAAGTTGATGTAAAAAATAAATCCTACAATTAATTAAAAAAATCTAATTATTCCATATTTTAAGTAAATAGATAGATAGTAAAAAAGGAGGTGTATACTTAATTAACTTTTTCAAAAACCATTAAAAATGAGGCATTGACACTCTGTACCAGCGTGAAATCTTGATTGAAGATAACATTGCCATTTTACCTTTACTATGAAGTAAATAAATATTAATATGAATGTCTCTATTTTATTTAAAGTGTTTATGTTCCTGCGTTGTGTACAACATAAAGCGTTTTTGTATTGTATTGTCCCCATGCGAATCGAATAGCGCAGCCCTAGTAATTTATTCGTCTATGGCGCAGCTTAAGACGCCCACCACCCACGACTTGAAGCTGTGGGTTAGCGGTGAATGCAACAAAAAGTACGTCGTTTGAAAATATCCAACAAGCTGGCGGTTTATATTTTAACCTCTAGCTTGTTGGATATTTTCAAACAACGTAATTTTTGTAAAGGTGCAAAACATTTACGCCATAGATAAACAACAAGCTACCTTGACGTAAGGCGGAGAGGTTGATTTTTCGTCACAAAAATATATCGCACAATGGGGCCTTCAATTTTCGTTGAAAGCCTCAAATTGATGTACAATAATTCCACAGATTGTAGCAATGTCCCGTCACAACCTGATTTCCTGACCTAACCACTCACTGTTATGGTTTCGTTCAATATTCGAATTGAGATGCTTTAAAGGTTTTTCACACATTCACATTGAAAATGAATTTGTTTTGTGACATTTCACCATTGAGTAAGTATACTTATATATTTACCAAATAATTTTATGCTAGCATTTTAGGTACTTAGTACGATAAGGTATTTAGTGAATATAAGAAAAATATTATTCATGGTGGGTTAAACATTTTTGCTTGAATTCTTTTTGTAGAAATATTCACTGTTATCACGAACCCAAGCCTCCATTCTAAACCTGATCCAACTAAGAAACTAGAACATAGAATAGAGTGAGTTCTGGTGACAAGCAGAACCTGACACAGACAGGTGTAATTTCTCAAAGCCACGGCAGAACTGACCTATTTCAGTACAATGGCCAGTTGGCTTTCCGATTGTTCTGCTAATTGTTGCGTTGGCCCACGGTCTGCTTGTGGGGTGAATGGGCGTAATTTGATGTTTGTGTGAGTAAAATGGATGAAATCTCGAACGGGTTAACACCTTTTGCATATCACCTCATAATCGCTGAGGTGATAAGCAAGGAGTGGCTTGTTAATTCAATGATAACATCAATCATAAAACAGGCAAAGAATTAGTAATGTTTTATGTTTAGTCCTTTATGGAACTAAACTCATACTTTTTATGACTTGCACTACTTTATAAGCACATTAGAGTAATTTAATTACCTATAGTGAACAAAGCCGCCCAAAACTGATATGTTACAAATATAATATCCGGAAAATTCACACAACAACATCTAGCCCAGTAATATATAGATATTTTAAAAATTGGTAATGGACAGTTCTTACACCAAAAAGGGTCTTATTTTTTCGTCGGCAGAAAATACTTTTCATTGCATTTCCGAATAGAATTAAAATAATAGATAATTTTATATGAATGGTAAAATAGGTAACAAAATAAACAGCAGCATGGTAATTTACATTTCAAATGTCGAAATGTCAAAGCAAAATTAGTTTCCGCCCTGGTTTTTGATACTCCTTACATAATTTTTCATGTAAAAAAGAATAAAACGCATACCATACCTATCCTCCTTCCTCCTCACCTAAATACTGCAGTGCAGAACAATTTCCTCGTCCATATTTTATGAAGAGTTTTATGAAAGTACCAACCTAGAAACAAAAGATATATACATGGTTAGCATGTCAACCCAGCTAGACCTAAGAATTTGTCTATTAAGGTACCTATTAAGCAAACGTACCTAGTACTTAAACGACAGAAGATGGGTTGTCAAATCAACCCTAAGAAAATATTTCTTACAACAATTACAATTATTACTTGATAGATTTTGACATCAAAATGCTGAAAGCTATTGTAACTAAATGGCGAGATATCATGCTATGTCGCTTAATTTGATTATCTAATATCAGTAAGGGCTTATTTCACAATATCCGAGTAAACTAAGCAATGGTTAGTTATATCAAGAGTCTCTATGTCTCACATGTGACTTAGTGAAATAGCTGATATGATTTTTTTTGTCCATTTACCTATCTAAGGGGATGGGTTATAAAATGAATGAACCGACAAACCACCTGGCAACATCCAGAATAATCTGCAAGTTTTTCTTAGTTCAAAACTATGCAAATAACGCGGCCCCCATACTTTGCATACTCACCTACTCTTAGCACCTGCTCTGTTTGTCAAAACCCATTTTATTTCTCGCTACTTCTCAATAAATAATTCAATTCAATTCATAATAATTGGACTCTGCGCTTGAAGCGTCAGTTTGCCAGTGTCAAGTTAAATAAAATTATTAAGTGAAAAAGATGTTACTCAGATGAACGCCATTTTGTTCTTCCAGAATAAACAAAGCCATATATAATAAATTATGAAAAGCGTGAAATTCTACTGATAAAACGTCACTGTCATTACGAGCAGCTGAGAACGCCGACACAGGGTTAATAATTTGCGGTTATAACCAATATGCAAACAGCACACGAGAGAATCCACGCAACTCATTTGTATGGAAATGAGAGCATTTGAATACGAATTCCAGTGGCATCCGACTTGTTTACTAGATGTCGCCAGTGGAACGTAATGTTTTTGTGAAACATGGCATAAGTTTTATTCATTTTAATTTGTGTTCGCAATTTCCATATATAAATTTATTGGTTAGTTTATAGGATTCCGAAAGGACTTTTGGAATCCTAAAAACTGACTGCATCTTCTTACACATTAATTTATAATTTAATTTTACATGAATAATATTTCATAAAAAAAAATTAAAATTTTTAGATTATCATGGTTTTTAAGAATATTATGACTTAAAACGGGTAACATACCATGATATAACGGTTTTTGAGTTTTCCGATATTTCGACGCTGTTGCAAGCGCCAGGATCACGGAAACATTTAAACATTAAAAGGCAGTTTTTTTTCTAAAGATTAAGAAATGATTCCTTTAATTTAAATAATCTAGCTAAAGATTGAAAGAAGTTTCCCTCCAGAGCCCATCAATTTTTTTCTAGCCTGTAATAACTGTTTAATTACACGGAACCCTCGGTCGGATTTGATTTAATGGGAAAATCAATAAAACACGGCAATAAAAAACTAGTGTTGAAATAGGTAAATAAATAAAATTAATTTAAAAAGTATGAAATAGACATACCTGTATAATATACCTATGGCTCAGTGTTCACACATATTTAATAATAAAAAAAAAGAAAAAATTGTTGAATGGGACCCCCCTTACATATTTAGAAAGAAAGAAAGAAAATAATTTATTGATTCACACACATAACACAGAAGGTAATCACAAACAAAAAACTTAGTAGGTACATTGCGTGTGTATTTAAACAACATTTCATATCATATCACGGTTTTTGAGATACAGCCTGATGAAAGTTTGACAGACGACGAACTCTCAGTATTAGGGTCCCGTTTTACCAATTGACTATGGAACCCTACAAATGTGACCTCCAAATTCTGGCTTAATCGCTTTAGTTTAGCATTATTCTCCTATATTGGTCAGCTGTGCATTCTCCGCTCGATCGTTATATCATTGTCTCATATTTTATGAAATAATACATAGCCTAGTTTACGAGACTTGGATAGATAAAGTCGAGGGAATAAAACTGTAAGAGAATTTCTAGAAATGTTTTCCATTTGTACTCAACTAGGTTTATTGGTTTATGACATCATTTTAGTGGCAAGATAGTGTTTTCATAACATTTATCTTTAATGATGATGAATAAATGTAGGTTTGCTGTTTTAAAATAAATTACTAGAGCACATAAGATTTTCGATGCATTGGCCATTTTCGTATAAGCTCATAATATCTATGAATTTTAAGAAAACAATTTATGCTAATTGTAAATAAAATAAAAATTACAACAACAGACTAAGTTTCTGAGCAAAATATAATCTTGTCGTATAAGGTTAGCTGTTATACATATATTAATAAAAAAAAATTATATGTACGTCTATTATATTAAGTATATCAGAAAAAAATACCATAAATATTATCATAGAGGTATATCATAAATATTTATTAATTTTATTTAGTAAAATTTGCTGAGATATTGACTATTCTTCAATTAGTGAAAGTAATCAACATTGTGCTTAACAAACTATTTATCCTTTAAGAAATATACTAAAATTCATAAAGAGGGTAAAATGAAATGATTTATCGGATTTTAAATTACCGATATTTCACGGTTCTGTTTATGCCGTGATGGCGTATGGCGCTTGCAACAGCGTAGAATATCGGAAATCCCAAAAACCGTCTAATCACGGTATGGTATATATCTTATCATGGAATACCTTTGAAAGGGTTAAAGTATTGTTGAAAACTATGATAATTTTAGAAGTTATGAAGATAACAAAATGATTAAATATTTATTTTATATTTTTGGCAGGTGAGAAGCGACGCTGGCTAGCGTCTGGGCTGGGGCGATGATTGTCCACGCGGGCCGGCCGCGCGCTCACTATGCGACAGGAGTCAACCGATGTAAGTTTTTGGAGTTTACTCCTTATTCCTATTTGAGTTACAAGGCCCGGTACGGAAATTTTATGAGGAGTAAAATCAAAAAGAGTAACACGAAAGTTGAGGCGTTACGTAGAAAGAGACAAACACATATATCTGTAGGATTGAACGTGTAAAAGAATGAGATGGAATACATTACACAGCGTATCTCATTCTCGGGGTCTCCTCTTTGCGCGATACTACGTATCCTCTTTGCGCGATACTACGTAGTTGAGACTACGAAGTAACGCGCAAAGAGGTATTGCTGTATTTAATTAATATTATTTTGTAACATACTTTATGTTATACGCTCTAATGAAGTAATATAAATAATTACAGATATTATTATGTTTGTTTCTCTTATCATTTTAGCAGATGCGTTCATTTACCCTTTTTTTCTATTCGATATATATCATAATTATAGTTCGTAAGGAGTAAACTCCAATCGTGCGTCGTAGCTGACACACACACACACACTTTTTTTTACCTATTATTTAGATATTCAATATTATATAGGTAGGCGAAAGTATTTATATAATTTAGGATTTTTTTTATTGTCATTCCTTACGGTCAAAATATTTGCTAAAGTTTAAAATGTAGATATATACATACCTTGGAATAAGATATAGGCACAACAACATATTTTTTTCGTGTTCTCGCGAGCCTTTGATCGTTTGTTTTTTTATTCAATTTATTAACATTCCCTAATATTTTTGTACACATAGGTTCTAATAGCCGTGTTGGCTAAGTGGGAGGACACTCGACTTTCATTCCGAAGGTCGTGGGTTCAAACCCCGCCACGCACCTCTGGATTTTTCTTCTTGAGAAATTTATGTGCGCTTTAAACACGTGCTTTAACGGTGAAGGCAAACATCGTGATGAAACCGGCATGTTCTGAGAACTTTAAAAGAATTTGAAGGACATGTGACATTCACCAACCCGCACTTCGCCAGCGTGGTGAATTAAGGCCTAATCTCTCTCGTCAAGAGGGAAGTCCCTGTGTCCCAGCAGTGGGAACGTTAATAGGGTGCTGATGAGGTTCTAATAAAACAATAGGCTTACCGAAATTAACAAACACTTGTACGTATGCATGATATTGCTCAAAACTAAATATCTCAGACAAAAAAAAGGTGTGTGTGCGATTCACACACGATAGAAGTGAAACTTCAGTAAATCGACAAAAGAATAAGAAGAAAAAAAAAACAAAAAAATCATACTATGCAAAAAGATTTTGTTCGGGCGGTCACCCATCCAAGTACTGGCGTCGCGCAAAGTTGCTTAACCTTGTTAGCGTTTAAGATTGGCTTACCCGACAGGTAAGCCAATCTTATTTCCATTTCCGTTGCATCCGGTTTCAAATCACAACGATTCTAAAGAAGTTTCACTTCAAAAAACTTGTTCAAACACTATTTAGGTAGATGTGAAACGGATCCCAAACTTAGTTATGCATCGTCTCGTAATAAAAGACTGAGAAAGAGGGTAGACCGCTTTGTCTGCCAATAAAACTGTTACCGAAACCGCTGCAGCATCAGTTCAACCGTGATCATGGCGCATGTAACTGTGCCGAAATATTAGGTAAGTCAAAAAACAATAAATAATGGTAAATATCGCGTTTAAAATCTATATAGTGTTGATAACCATGATAGTTTCAATAGTAATAACCTTGTTGAAATCTTAAAAAAAATGTCGCACGGCCACGGCAGACATTATTACCTATTATACCTATTAAAGATCAAGTTTTTCACATTAATACCACCCATAATAATCCAAAAGATCCTGCAAATAAATAAATAAATAAATAAATATTTCCGGACAATCCACACAACAACATCTAGCCCCGTGGTAAGCTCTTAGCTTGTGTTACGGGTACTAGACATCTGATATACTTAATATAATATACATACATACATACATATTTTTTATTATACATATTAAACACCCAAAGCGGAGAAAGATCCGTAATTTAACGGATAATTACATAAAAAGATTTAAACGTGCTCATTTGTGAGATTGAAAGGACGAGTGATATCTTTTATGAACTCTTTACTCTTGCTATTACTCTTTTTATTGGCCATTGTGGAAATTCACCCGAAATTTATTGTTATCCCTATTACGTCACGGTTTTTGATTCCATTTATTATAAAACTAGGTTATTATAAGTATTTTATCATGATCCTTTAATATAGGCAATATTTTCTATTTATTTGTCAGATTTGATAGTGAAAATATTATTTCACGCCACAGAGATGCCAGTTTTATATATAAAATCGGAAGAGTATGTCCAAGGTTAGTGAGCAATACTGGCTACGTATTTTCGGTCGGTAAAAAGCCGAAAAGTTTTCTGACGTTAATACCAACGGGATAATTTCATGTAACACACAGGGCTCATAAGCTTTGTCTTTTTTTGCCTATCTAAATATTAGGTCCTTACATATGAAATTGGCGTTTTGTATGGGAGGAACAAAAAGTCGAATATTTTTTAATATAATATATTTAATTAATCAAAGTATGAACCATTATTTTCTATGCACTTTTGCCATTTTATAGGTAGTTCATTGATCCCTTTACTAAAAAAACCAGTCGGACGGGAATCAATAAAATCTTTGAAGGCGATTTGGACTGCCCCATTGGAGTTGAATTTTTTCCCTTGCAAGAAGTTATCCAAATTTCGAAAAAAATGGTAATCTGTTGGAGCAAGGTCCGGGGAGTACGGAGGATGTCTTAGACTTTCCAATTGAAGCTCTTCTAATTTAGTAGCCGTCTGTTGCGCAGTGTGTGGTCTAGCGTTGTCGTGAAGCAGCAGTGGCGTGGAGCGATTGACCAGCCTAGGTTGTTTAGCCGCTAGCTTTTCCATCATGGTTTGCAATTGCTGACAATAGACATCAGCCGTAATAGTCTGGCCAGATTTGAGAAAACTGTAATGAACAATACCGGCACTAGTCCACCAAACGCTTACAAGTAACTTTTTTGGGGTTAATTTTCGCTTGGGGCAGGATTTGGCTGGCTGGCCAGGATCCAACCATTGCGCTGAGCGCTTCCGATTATCGTAAAGAACCCATTTTTCATCACAGGTAATGATTCGGTTTAAAATACCTTCATTATTGTGCCGGTTTAGTAATGTAACGCAGCAGTCGACGCGCGTTTGCCGGTTTGCTTCAGTCAATTCGTGAGGTACCCACCTTTCAAGCTTTTTAATCTTAAATCATAAATCATAAATCATAAATCATTTATTGCTTGCGAATCTGGTGAAACATAGTCAGGTCTTATAACTAATTAGAGCTAAACAGATTCTGCTACTTTGAGCACACAAACATTACATGTCACTTACATATAAAATAAAACAAATAGGTATAAAAAAAAAAAAAAAAAAATATTAGAAAAATTATGAGGCAATGTCAAATGTTTTATACTTAAGTCAATAACAATAAAAAAAAAAAAAATTAATTATAATTGCAGTTCTAAGATAGCCTATCACATAAAAAGTCATTAACAGTATAGTATGCCTTTTCTATCAAAATGTCACTTAGTTTGTCTTTAAATTGGTTAATGTGTAAGTTACAAACTTGAGGAGGCAGTTTGTTATATATTTTTGGAGCCATGCAAAAAATGCTTGACCGCAAAAGCTTTGTTTTGCATGGCACCGTTCGAAGTCTACCCTCCAGTCGGCTGCCAATAGGAAAAGATTGAAATAAGTTGAGGTTACTTTTAACAAAAATAGCAGCTTCATATATGTACATAGCTGGGAATGTGAGAAGTTTTAGTTTTATGTAATGATCTTTACAAGAATCCCTTCTTCTTAAACCACATATTGCTCTTATACAACGTTTTTGAGCTTTAAAAACTTTAAGGTTATCGGTTGAATTGCCCCAAAACATAATTCCATAACGCAATACTGATGTCACATAGCCATGATATGCCGCGAGTAAGGTGGAGTGGTTTGATACTTTCCTTAGTTTATATAAAGCATAAGAAAACTGTTTAATTTTTTTGCTTACATTATCTACATGATGTTTCCAATTCAGTTTATTATCTATAGTCAAACCTAAAAATTTTGTAGTTACAACTTCCGCTATATCTGTACTTAAATAATTTATACCTATGTCAATATGATTATTATGTCTTTGTTTGAAATTCATTAAATACGTTTTAGTCAAGTTAATATTCAAATTATTAGAATTCAGCCAATTTATAATAGATGCCAGAGTAGAGTTGATGTCAGATTTAAAATCATGTGATTTATTATTAGTGAACAGCACAGTGCTATCATCAGCGAACAAGGTCATAAAATGGTTAGTCACTTGTGGTAGGTCATTTATGTATACCAAAAATAATAATGGACCCAGTACACTACCCTGGGGGACGCCGTGGAGGATGAGTCTAGATTTTGACTTGAATGTAACCTCTGTCATCGTTTTTAAACAGATTCTATTGATGTGGGTCACTTGATATCGATTACTGAGATACGATTTTATCAGAGAATTAGCTTTGCCTCTAACTCCATATGCTTCTAGCTTTCGAAGAAGTACATGATGATTTACGTGATCAAATGCTTTGGACATATCCATATACAACGCTACAGTACTTTTGTTTTTATCTCTATTAGTTATTACTTCTTGTAGAAAATCATAAATAGCATTATTAATAGATCGTCCTTGTCTGAAGCCATATTGATGGTCACTAAATATTTGATTGTGTTCTAAATAATTGTAGAGTTTTTTATATATAACCTTTTCAAATATTTTAGCAAATATTGGGATAAGAGCAATTGGACGATAATTACTCATGTCCTCTCTGGATCCTTTTTTGTGAAGAGGTTTAATAATAGTCATTTTAAGGATACTTGGAAAGACACCTTGTTCTAGGCAATTGTTTATAATTTTACTTAAGATTGGTGCTATATATTCTGCTACATCTTTGATAACTTTAGTTGCAATGTTGTCAAAACCTACACTGTTCGTGTTTTTTAATGAGTCAATAATTTTCACAATGTCTTGAGATAATACAGGTGTCAAATAAATAGAATTATAATTGTTATTAGTGTAAGAAAAAGTATCATTAATGCAATCGTTATTTTTAACTATGTCAGCAAAGAAGTCGTTGAATTCATTAGCAATAGAGGAGGGGTCGTAAATATAGTTCCCACTTTTCATACATAATTTCGAAATATTCTCTCGTGGCTGATTGCAGTTTTTTTGGTTAATTATCTGCCACGTAGCTTTTGACTTATTTGTAGCTCTCTTAATATGGTATTCATTTTGAGATTTTTGTGTTAATTTAATTATTTTGTTAAAACGTTGCGCATAAGTAATAAATTTTTCTTTGTTTAATGCAGTACGATTCAGTCTAAATTTCCATAGAAGTTGTCTTTTTTTTTTGCTGCATATTTTTATACCATTAGATATCCATCTTGGTTTCTTATAGGTCGGGATTTTTATTTTTAATATAGGAAAACATAAATTGTAAAAAAATGAAAAAATGTCATGAAATTTCTTAAAAGCTAGGTCAGAATCGGATATTTGTATGATGTCATAAAATGTCAACTTACAAATACAGTCTATAAATTTTCTGCGATTTTCATTACAATAGTCACGTTTTGACGTAAACCAGTATTTTAAGGTACATGTTTTTTTAACTGGGACCTTAATTAGCTGGCCTAAATGGTCAGATATAGAAAAGTCAATAATCTCGCCACAAATGCCTGAAATATTGTGAACTGCATTATCTATGGCTGATTGGCTATCAGGCCTCGTAATATGTCTAAACATTAGTCTAAGGTTGTATTTTGACAAAAGATTTTCAAAATCAACTGTTATTTTATTTGTTTTTAGAATATCGATATTAAAATCCCCACATATTAGAATTTTATAATTTTTTAAAATTGTATATTTAAGAAGGATTGAATTTAATTTATTAAAAAAATCATCTATCAACAGTCTGTTATCCCTCGGCGGTCGATATATACATATAACGATTAAGTTATGTTCAGGCAGAGTAATAGCTGAACATTCTACGACTTTGGGTATCGATAAATCTACGATGTCATTCATGTCGATGAAATTATGATAATGATTAAGAACTAAGATACACGAACCGCCTTTACGTATGGGTCGGCAGTAGGCGGAGCCTATCCTATAGTTTGATATTTGTATACTTGTTAGATCATCTTTAACCATGTTATGCTCTGTGATGCAAATTATGCTAATATTTTTGCCTTTTTGTTTTAAACTTTCCAAATTAACCATGAGTGGATCAGATTTAAAGACAAGGCCGTTAACATTTTGATGTAATACATAAATATAATTATACACGAAATAAATTATTATTGTCAAAGTTACTGTTAGAGTCATGTTTACAAACATTTAACTGCTCTGTACACATTTCTACATGATTCATAATAAAATTGTTCAAATATTGAAAAATAATACGTAATCCATAATTATTTAATTTATTTGTAGGTTTGTGAAACATGCTATAGTCATATATTAAATACATGTTAGAGTCGATAAGTAACGCATACTTATGCAATTTCACGTCTTGGAGAAGTAATTCATTAAAATTATGTATTCTTCTATTTACTTTGTTCCGGTTCCGTATTGATAAGTCGGCGTACACAATATAATATTTGTATGAGTAATTTTCTTCAGGCTCCCTCGCAGAACTTTAATCAAATTTATTTGCTTATTCTGTTGCAAGAAATCTTCGTCGTTAATAAATATAATGCAATAATCACTAATTGAGTAATTTTTCAACTTTTCATGAAGTCCTACAATCAGTTGTTCAGTGTGTGATTGCGAACTTAAATAATGACATATTCCAGTACAGTTATTCTGCAAAGTTTCTTGGGCGATGGCCAATAATTTGTTTTGTTTATTGCAACTCAATATACATATTTTTGGCTTAGTTGAGGAATGGTTACCGGAAGTGTTATAATTTGGTGTGTTTTTTGCAATATTGGATATGTTTTGAGGAATGATATCATTATATACTTCCTTATGTAGAGTTGACGATGGTGAATTAGATTTTTCAGACACCTTTTTGTAAGACGTTGTTTGCGTTGATTTTGTTGCAGTACTTGTCTCTGTTTGGGTAAAAATATGATGCAATTTGGGGTTTGCTTGAGATCCAGTTGTTTTAGTTCTCGTCTTTTTACTGGGTGTAGTACATGAATTAATTCTCGTTGGGCTAATTCCTATTTTCTTATAAAATGCATTCTTCTTTATTAACTCCTGGTTGCTACGTTGAAGTTTCCTATTTTCTAATGATATTTTTTCAATTTCTTCATTAGCGCTGCATAATTGAGTTTGTAGAAGTTCAATTTTCTGTAACAGGGTCTTCACTTCTATGGTCTGTTCCGTTCCAAGCTCTGGGAGGCTACTACTAGAGCCATCTAGCGGATCTATGCTCATATCCAACTGGCTTCGATCAATAACCAGAGCAGTTTGGGTTCTCCGGAAAGTTATATTGTCTTGAGGATTCATAGTGATCTAATTTGGTTAGTTTCTCTTAGATGGCGTTATTATAACAATTATTTTGAAAATATTTTCGTACAAAAAGTCTCTGAGGCCAAGGATTGAACCTACGGTCACTGCTACATCGGTGATTTAACTTGGGTCAGGCACCACTCGGCTATACGTTCAGTTGAAGAGTCTGTTGAAATTGTGAACCAGTACATATGTTTAACTTTTGATCCAAAAGCCGTTACGTTATATTCGGTAGAGGTGAGTCACAATAATATCACAACACCGTCACTATTGTATTTCGAGAAAGATATTTAATAATCACGTTTAAATGACTATTACAATGTGTAAATGCGAAACACTGATTCTAATTATTTATTAATTGAAAGTATGAACGCAAAATGATTAGTTTTTTTGTTACTGCACTTGTTTTGAGTAAAATATGGGAAAGCTCTTCTATTCCTGTTATCACTGGCTTATTCTTGAAGATAACATTTGCACATACGGTTTACACTGTTATGTTTGCGAATTTACTGTTCATAACTTTTATTAAACACGGATACTATTTTTATGATTTATTTTATACGGAGCCGATATGTTGCACTTGCAAGAGAGAGGGCGCCACTCCCAATTTGCTTCAAGTGAATTAAAACAGTTTTATCACTAACACCGCAGCCTGCAGCTAACTCGGACGTGGTTTGCGATGGATCCGCTTCCACAATAGCCTTCAACTCTTCATTATCAACTTGAGTCTCAGGCCGTCCACGGGGCTTGTTCTGCAAGTCGAAATTTCCAGAACGAAAACGTTGGAACCAAAAACGAACTGTGTTTTCTTTTGCAACACGACCGCCATACACATCATTCACCCTTCGAGTTGTTTCCGCAGCACTAGTGCCACGGCGGAACTCGTACTCGTAAATAATGCGATATTTTAAGTTTTCCATTTTGTAAAATGAGTGACGCAAACAGAAAAAAACAGAAGAAAAAAAACAAATGAATGACGATCATCGAAGCACAAATACATGAGTCTATAGCTGTACAAATTTGAATTTGGAATTCCTTACCAAAGAGGAGAAATTTGTGATTAAAGTGGCCAGTACGAAAAACGCCAATTTCATATGTAAGGACCTAATATTATATATTAACAGTAAATGAAAAATGGAACGGAAAAATGGACGGTGCATAATAATAATTATTTTATTTTTTTGAGTTATAAAATAATTCGACTTAAAAAATATATTTCCCGACAATCCACATAACTGCAGCAAGCTTTATGTGCGCTTGTGTTACGGGTACTAGGCATCAGATATACTTAATATAATAGATATCTTATTTAGATAGTTTTTTGATCATACTATTGAGCTCCCAGACCAAGGAGAAAGTGCTTGCAGAGCATACACACATTTGAGCCCTTGGAAACGAACCCTCTTGCTCCGCAAGCGGACCTTCGCCCACCATTGCTTCAAAAATGGCTTTTAAGTTTGACTGGGCCAGGTCCTAGAGCATCTATGTTATGTTAGGGTAATATTATTAAGCCGGTGCGAGCGGCCAACCAACCTTATAGCTTCATCCAATATATTGCACTGGGAAAGTTTTCAGACAACTAACTACACTCAAGTCGCAAAGCCTAAGCGATCTGGTAATCCGACGTGCCTCTACTTGAAAATTGAACGAACTCCGCGTTGAAGTTCTTAGCCACAGCCACCTCTCTATTTGTTGTGTTCTTACTTAGAGCTTAGATATTTAGATATTAGATATACTTATTAAACATTATGTCGGTATCTAATACTATCTGACGATGAAAAGAGGGTGGATGACTAAAAAATAATAATGAGTCCGTCATTTACTTTTACTCGTTACTCAAGAATATTTTATGATTATTTTGTTATTATTTCCTGCAAACGAACAATCAAGAATATACAGGGCATTGAAGTTTCGCGTGACGTAATGCTTTCGAGCAAAATGTACAAAATGTATACGGCACAAGCCCCACTCCGGAACTTTGATGCTTTATATGTTGGCACTTTCTTATTAAATTGATAAAGCAAATAATAGTTGTCCAGTATTTTTAGACGGACTAAGCAGAATACCTTTTTTTATGTAGACATCGTGCCTTGAGGACTTGGGACAAGTTTTAAGCTTGTGTTGAATACCTTTCCGAAAATTGGTGCCAGCTCTCGGATATGATGAATGATTGAAATATGAATTGACCAAAAAAGCAATCTTACGAAAATACTCAAAAACACATGGTGCATACCAATATTTTTTTTTTAATCTGATGTTTTATAGTCACCTTTACCTTGCGTTCAATAAGACCTGAGACAGCATGAACCCTCAATAAATATAAATACTGATTTACAGTATCACAGTGTATTTTTATGAGGCATGTTTTATGGTGCTTAACGTGTACTTAAATAAGCAGTAAAGGAATCGGAAGATTCCTGCGAGTCTCTTGACTTAAAAACAGGTTCACGGTGAAGGGATGATGTATGCTTCCAACGGAAATCATTGGAAATCTGTAAGGGACTTTTTTTGTTGCTACCATCCTTAGGAGGACTGGGGAGGACGTTGGGCTCTTTACGAAATGACTAACAAAGTTAGTAACCAGTGGCATACCAACTAAAACCCATCGACTTTCCCTCTTGTGCCCTAGGGCTAGACCGTCGTCAAACCACACATCAACAGACGATTCGCTGTGAGCTGTGAAGGAGGCCTATGCCTAAGGGTGTGACCCTTCATTCAAACTTCGGCTATCCAATGTCTAAAACGATAAGTCTAAGAGTCATTTAAGTGAGCTGAAACTCAGTTCGTTGTCTTTCTGGACAGTAAAAAAAGGTGTAACAATTCGTAGAAAAAATTTAACTCGTAATTTAAGTCACGCACGTGCCTTTATCTCGCTTTAAAGCCAGCTCGGCTATAACCAATTATACTGGCGTAACATCACATGTTTTTCGTCGACATTTAATTTCCACGCATTTTTTGTTTGTTTAGCTCCGTACTGGATTGAAAAAAGGGCTTAGGGGTTCCCTTTGACAATGCTAAATTAATTTATTTTTTAAACACATGGTCTTTGAACCCATTTCGGTTATGATTTGTATGTCCGTTAACTATTTGTTTGTTTTATGCTTCTCGAACCTATTGCTGTCTATTAAATATGAAGAGAAAGACAATTATACTAAGTGGGCTAAAAAATCTAATAAAATCATAATTTACAAATATTCTTAGCAGGTTAGGAACAATTATTCTGATGCTTAGGTACCCAGATATTCATAGCTTTGTGTCGCAATTTCTAAAGCATTTAATATAGAACAGGAATTCCTATAAAGCTTTATTAAAAATATTTCTGAGAGGTCTATTGTCGAAGAAGTCTAATGTACATTGCGTTGATTCTAATATACAGACAGTGCTGGCTATATGTATGTTTTACGTGTTGTCGTAGACATCTATTCCATCGTCTAGTTAAAATCTTATTAAAAACTTATGGTTCACGGGTTGCCTTCCTTAAATTTATTAAGAAAATTGTGAGCTAACCCCCGTATTCATAACATATTTAACTTTTTACTGCAAATTCTATTTTACAACAGTTCAATAAAAGCTTTTCTTCCATGTTTATTTATTTAATAGTCGCAAAATATGGCATTAATAGGCTTATTGTCTGTTTTAGCCGATTCCGGTTAGAACTTCGCTGCCAGCCTGATAAGAGGGAGACTTTAGGAAATCCCATATGTTTTTTTTTGCATAATATGCATTAGGACTGCGCTAATTTGCGGAGTTGGCACCCCCGCTTAACCCACAACCCGCGAATATGCGGAGTCGGCACTCAAGTTGTAAAGCCGTTCTCGTTTTGCCTTGCCTTTCATTCATTAAGATAATTGTAAGCTAAGTAAACAAAAAAAAAAGAATTTATTAGTAGAATTATAGTAGGTTAAACGTTATATTTATAATAAACATTGTTTATAAATCTAAATTATTCCAAAATCTTATTAAAACAGTTCAATAAAAGCTTATCAACGTGATTTTATAATAGTCGCAAAATAAGGCTTAATTAGGCTTATTGTGTGTTTTAGCCAATTCAGTTATATAAGCCAGAAAAAGCAGTTTTTTATGAAAGAATACAAGACTATTGTACGTGATAAAAAGGGGAAAATTAATTTAAACTTAAAGTTGAATTTCGCCAAATCCCGGTTCTGTAAGTTGGTATTAATATCTATACAGTAGCTTTGAAACATATTATGGGACTTCTCAAGAGATTTTTAAGAGAGTGAGTGAGCTTTCGCTTTACACACGTAAGTATCATTATTTTCCATAAATCTTTATGCAGAGAACACTCAGTATTATAATGTGCACTGACATGAATACTTTTCAACCTCACTTCGTGAAAGCAAATACATTTCTGCAACAGACAGATTGTTTAACTTTACATGTTGTATGTAAGCCTTATTAGAATTCTGAAGCTCTTTGTGGATGGTCCTTAGTGTAAAATATTAAAGTTTTTGTGCAGTTTAACGAGAATGATAGATGTGAAGGCTTTAGATAAACTGAAAATGTTGAATATATTTTAAATGGATACTCAGCTAAGAAAGATCTTAAGCGTTTGAAGTCATAGTTTTCATAGCGTAACTTTGAATAAAATTTAAATCATTGCAATCACTAGATTTGTATAAAAATATGTTCGTGAAATCTTTGGGTTTCTACGGAAATAAAAATTTGGACTTTGAATGAAAAGAACTAATTTAAAATTAAAGTTAGTTGCCGTTTTGCTACATTATGGGCACTCAGTCGCGTTAGCCGATAATATAATTTTTAGTGCTAGTAGTGTCATCATCATCATCACCCTATTAACGTTCCCACTGCTGGGACACAGGGACTTCTCTCTTGACGAGAGAGATTAGGCCTTAATTCACCACGCTGGCCAAGTGCGGGTTGGTGAATGTCACATGTCTTCAAACTCTTTTAAAGTTCTCAGAACATGCCGGTTTCCTCACGATGTTTGCCTTCACCGTTAAAGCAGGTTTTAAAGCGCACATAAATTTCCCAAGAAGAAAAATCCAGAGGTGCGTGGCGGGGTTTGAACCCACGACCTTCGGAATGAAAGTCGAGTGTCCTCCCACTTTGCCAACACGGCTTTCTAGTAGTCGTAGTAGTAGTGGGTAGTAGTAGTAGTCGGCGGCTAGTAGTGTGATACAAATTAATCGTAGGCACCTACTGCCCATCCCAAAACGTGACTTCCGTATGATATTACGAGAAGCCGTGGGATCCCACACTTTGAAAATCGTTATAACACTGATAATGATAACATTTTTCCTTGTTTAATTTCTTGCAATCCATTCCAGACGGTCGACGTGGCGGTGTGCACGGAGGAAAGCGGCGCGGCGCGGCTCGAGGCCGTGCTGGTCGCGCTGGTGGAGCGCAAAGCACGCGCTCTGCACGCGGAGCACGTGCGGCACTCGCGCACGCACCCGCTCCTCCTGCTGCTGAGGCACCTGCCGGACGGTACGTGTGTGTTGTACTTACGCTCTAGACACACGACGACACTGACACTCATCACAAATGTCGACACTAGTGTAGATTGCATTGCCACAACAACTGCAACTAAGTGTCGCGGCAGTGGACACACACAGACATTCGATGTATACATTGAGTGTCTAATGTAAAGTGTCGCCATGTGTCCCGACCATTTTAGAGGACGTTCTGGTCTCGCTAGTGGACCACGTGTGCAACTCTCGCATGCACCCGCTCCTCCTGCGACTAAGGCACGGTATATACGTGTGTCTGTTGTACGTAGAAGCATTACTGGTCGCTAGTGGAGCATATTTCACTTCTGCACGCACCCGCTCCTTCTACTGCTGAGGCACCTGCCAGATGGAACGTGTGTTTCTTGTGCGTAGATGCCGCGCTGGTCGCTAGTGGAGGAGAGCGCGTTACAAGCGAGGACGTGCAGCGCTTCGGCGACTGAGACACGGTACGTGTGTGTCTTGTACGAAGAGGCCGTGGTGGTCGCTAGATAAGAGTACTACATGCGAAGCACGTGCGCCACTCCTGAACTAAACTTTTCAAGAGTAGCCTTAAGTCTCAATCGCGTTACATCGCGAGATCGACGTAACGAGACTTGTTTAGATTAATCTGACACTTTTTTACCTGATTTCCATCGTGCTACCTTCCTAATGAAGGTTCATAGGAAGTAAAAAACAAAAATCAGTCATATCAGGCTAATCTTACTCTGAGTCCGCATTCCTCATGAATGTAGCGAGTCGCATTATTGAGTTTATCGTACAGGCACTTATCCATAAGGACGCCACAAAATAAACATGATTAAGGTTTTATTTACTCGCCTTCTCCCATTTTCCTTATACGACGGAATTATCACACAATGAAAATGATATTTCGCGCTTCAAAATAATATCGCTGTTCTTTACTTCCGTTATTCGTTCTGCTTCTAGATTATCTTTGAATAAAATAAAGCGTGTTTACGACTCATTATCATAAGCCGGATTACATCAACACTTTGCCAAATTGTTTTCTTGTTGCGTTATTGCGTGATGAATATTTAAATTTTATAAAGGGAAGGTTCTAACAAGAATACCTATTTATTAATTGTTTAACCGACTTCATAAAAAGGAGGTTTCTCAATTCGACCGTATATATATATTTATTTTTTTGTATTGTTACATGATTATTATTTTTTTGTTGGAAAGGGAGTATCCCAAGAGTGGTCCCATGGTAAGGAAACCAGGATCTGATGGTGAAGAAATTGAGGGAAACTCTTGAAAAAAATGTCTTTCCGACTTGTGTGTTTCTTAATATTATTCAAAATAATGAACTTTAAAGCCCTATTATAAAGGTATCAGCTTAAATAATTTTAAGGGTTCCGTACCCAATGGGTAAAACGGGGTTTTCTTATTTTTCGTGTGTGTTTATATTGCATATAAACTACACGTAAACTTATGTGTAGCTATGAGTCTCGTACTTATCAAATTTATTTAGATTGTCACAAACCTTAAAATATTTTTTCGCTGATAAATGGGTGGGATTGTGGGTAATTAATTTTTGAGTGATAATTTATGGGGCGTATCCATTATGTAGAGTTAAATCTTGAAATAAATTGCAAATTATAACATCGGAATTTGTAGCAATAATAGAATTAAATTATTTAATTCATTATTATTACAATCTATGTATAATAAAAAATATCTATACATGTATGCCTATTATATTAAGTAAATCAGATATCTAGTACCCGTAACACAAGCTCAGAGCTTACCACAGGGCTAGATGTTGTTGTGTGAATTGTCTGGAAATATTTATTTATAATTTTTTTCATCTAGAATTAATAAAGTGCATTTTATTGTTTCCAGAGGAAGCGTCAATAATCGGCACCCCGAGTGAGGATTTGCCGTCGCACTGGTGTGAGCATGAGATTGCTCGTCACAAACGCAGGAAGCTAAGGCTGCAAGCACACCGCAAGTCAGTGCTTTTCTATTAAAAAATGAATTAAAAAAAGAAATAACCCGACTGCGACCTTTTTAATAATAATAGTCATAATAGAAAAAAGAAAAAGATTTATTACTAATACAATTTTGTGCTTAATATTTGTCGTTAGTCTCCACACTAGGCACACTGCCTTTGTCGTGGGGAATTGAACTATAACCAACTACAATATGCATAACATTAACATTATACATTACCCTACATACAAGAGAAAATAAAATAATAAACATTTAAATATTAAAACGGTATTCAAAATACTTAAGTGGTAATTTAGTGAGAGCTCTGCTTAGTTTGGGGTTAGATGATGCTGTGTGAGTAGTCCGGAAATATTTATTTTTTATTTATTTTATAACCTATTGGTATTATCGAATTTTAAAATTAATTGAACATATAAATAAGAAAAGGCAATCTGTCACATTCAGTAAAATTGGAAATTATAACTAGTAAATAATAGGACGACTGTAAGGACATGACAAAATAGATAAGTGCAATATAATAAAAAAATATTAATTATATAAACTATAAGTCACAAATTATGGTTTTTAACGTGGTTCCCCAATGCCTCAACTTATTCGAAATATAATAGGTAACTAATGTTATAATTATTCTTATGACAAAATCTGTTTAACAGTCTATAAGTATTAGTGAGAAGGTTGTTACACAACTTTAATTCGATATAGATTCTCAACCGTCAGCCGGATCGCAAAAAAATGTTAAAGGAAACTAAAATAGATTTTTAAATATCTATTCAACGTTACCCATAATGATATAGTATGTTGACAATTTTTTTTTACATTTTTCAAAATGGCGTCTATTTGTCATGTCAATGTCTTTAGTGACACGTTTGGTTTGTTAATTGCTACACAGGAACATAAAAACATACATAGACTGATAAAAAGGATCTAAATTTATGTAATAGTAGTGCTCCGCGGTGTTACCCGCGTTTTAATTAATTTGCCCGCGGAATGTACACTTTCCCGCGGTTTAAAGTAGCCTATGTCCTTTCTGAGGCTCTAGAGATTCTGTGTACCAATTTCATTGAAATCGGTTCAGTAGTTTTCGCGTGAAAGCGTAACAAACAAACTTACATTCACATTTATAATATTACTAGCTTTTTACCCGCGGCTTCGCCCGCAGTGGAGCAATTAAATAAGTAATTTTTTTTTAATAAAAAGTATCCTATGTTACTTATAATACCTTCAAGAGTATATGGGCAAAGTTTTATAATATTATAATATTATTATATAGTAAGTATTAGTATAGTATGATTAGGATTAGGATAGGATAGGATTTGTACATTATTTGTACTGCAACAGCATAAAGCCCAGAAGGAAGTCATAACTGAGGTCAGCTACGAAAGCGTTAAGCTTCGACCTAGCCTTCGCGACCAAAGTGAATGCCAAGCCGTAGCGTCAGCCGCGCGGCGGACGCTACCCATTCTTTACTATGGCGACTGGGACCAGCTCCCGTGTCTCTCACGGCGCTGACGCGTAGGTTTGGTCAAAGCCTTAGCGTGAACATCTCCAGGACAGTGACTATTGTAAAGAATCGGAAGAGGCCTTTGATCAGCAGTGGGACAGAAGGTAGCTAGCAGAATTTTCCTGCCACTGAAAATAAATGATTGAGCTCAATTACTTGCTAAGTTTTGCTTGTCGTTTACTTTGACTCGCACAAAGTCGGTTGACTTTGAGCCTTTAGTTTTGTTATTTAAAAGTCTGACATCATGTAAATGCATAAAATTCCAATCTAAACAATTTCACTAAACAACATCAACAACACACTGCATTAATTATTTACAGTAAAGAGCAACGTCCAGAGCAGTTGGAGCGGGAGAAGCGCAGACGTCGCCGGCGCCGACGGAGCCCCGACCACAAGCCGAGGAAACACCGCACCCTACTGGTCTCCGCTATAGATGAGCAGGCTAAAGTTATACATGTACGTCTCAAGTAATCATCTGTCAGTAATGTTTTCCTACGGCTAGATGGCCGAAAAGTTCTCGAATGATGACCACAGATCGCTAAGCGCAGGGTAGGACGTTCGCAATCTATTCCAACTACATAGAAAACTAGAGTGGTGACGTTAGAAAATTTTCTGTACACGGATCGCTTTTGAACGCTTGACCGCTCTCTGTTTGATAGAACACTAAATGGAGGGATGACTTGGCAACATCAGCGGGTTCACGGGGAATGGTCACAGATTTTTTAACTTTTTAAACAATACGCACATTAAAATGGTGGTGGTCTGAAAGTTATGCATGTAGATACCTTTTCAGAAATATTTTGAATTGTTTTCCGTCTTCTGTTGGCGAACAATGGCGACGGTTTAAAGACTACCCTAAAATTATAGTTTTGGTATACTAATAGTAAAGTAGCATAATTACAACGCCAATAATATCAAAACTGACTTCATACACTTTTCAAGATTTTTGTCTTGACATACCAATAAAAAAAAAATCAAAATTATGTGTTCCATTATTTATTTGGACGGTCTAACAGAAGCAATTCCAAAAGATTGAAGGCGTCTTTTAAAATGACCGCTAACAGTTTGGGGTGCTTCAATTTTGGTATGAAAAGTAGTTCAAAATTAATTTTGTTACCGGTTAGACAGTGCAGAATAAATAAGAACAATCTTATTTATTCTAATAATTATATATTTGATCCAAATTAAATTCGGCGCCAAAACGGAATACTTAATTCGGCCAAATACGAATAGTGAGCAAAGTGAATATTAACCAATATGCCGAATATTCTACGCATCTCGACTACAAACATTTTTTTACCTTGCATCGAGACGAATCATACGAACCCAAATCCTCTGGATGCGTTGTTTTAGAACAGAATTCCTACGCAACCTTCTAAATCCTTCATCAAATCAGCTCTATGGAACCGGGAGAGGTTCAACTAAATAAGAATGATGAACTATGAAGAATGCTGTGGTGGGGTAGGGTGTAATCGCCACATTACTAAGAATTACGTTCTAAATCTAATGCCATTCTTCTTCACGCAATGTTTTGCATCACTACCTACATGTTGCGCTCTCAACACTACAGGTTTCAAGGTTTACAGCGACATCTAGATTTGAGTTACCATAACTTGTAGTACACTGACAAAGTTAACAACACCCCAACAACTTAGTTGTTTTGACGCCCGTTAGATGGTTCTTATAAAAATAATCAAACTTTGTACTATTTATCAAAACTTTAATTCATATTACAAGATTATGGCTATTTTGTTTTTTCAGCAAATAATTAGTTATCACGAAAGAATGACATGCCTAGATTTATATTCAACGCCATCTAGCGTCCCTTGATAACAGTCTTAAACTAGATGGCGCTAGTCACGATTCCCCATTTATTTCACTTTATAAAGATGGCACCAGTAGTTGCAGTTTTCAGTTTCTTCTCGCCATAATTTATGGGCCACCTGTAGGTGCGTTTGTGTACTCCATTTATCAGAGTTACTACTGCCTACACGAATTTGTTATGTTTACGCCAACAATTTTCTTCCCACTAAGCAAAATGGATTGTTTTACAACATTTTAGGGGTACCATTTCGCTGCTGATGTAAAAGGATTTTCCGGATTCCGGGTTTTCTTTCTGCTTTATAGCTCTTAAGCGAATATGGGCAATACTTTTAGTTAATGTGTCTGTAGATTCTGATATGTTTGAAGTTTGAATTTAGGCTAGGGTTGGGCTAAATTTATATCGATGAAGTAACCGTTTCCTATAATTATATTTTGAATGTGATGTTGCAGCTATAATTTGTATTTTCAAATTCAAGGGAACTAGCAAAGCGTTATAAATTTACTTAGTATGTCTTTTATGTTTCTGCCTCTAAATTGTATTTTAAGTATAATTTAGCACAAGCTAACAAGACTCGCATTGACTCTCATTAAACAACTTGCAACCCAGGACCATACCGTAACTCGTCAAGCAGTCACTACATATTTGGAACTATTATTATTAATATATCGTTTAGTCCCACTGATGGGCAAAGACCTCCCTACGCGTTAAAAGTTGTTGTAGGCTAATCCTTGAAAGTTTTATATTAAACTATCGGTATATCGGGGTATACCCGTGATTAACGGATTTTTCCGCGGTATCACATAAAAAGCTCCGTATCATAGAGACATAGCATGTGCCTGCCACTTCTTAAGCTTTAGAGAATACAAGTAGGTATAAAATTTCATTTAAATCGGTTTAGTAGACCGTGTACAACGTCACAAACAATCTCACAAACTTTACCTATTTATAAAAGTCAGTACATATTTTTCTTCATAATTATTCATTAAAGCCAAAATTTATACATTAAAAATTTTATTCGGGATTTGCGCCAGTTCGTTTGCAAAAGAATATATTTATACAAGATAAGACTAATGATAACATATGTGCAGGTTCTGGATCCAGACGAGCTACCTCGACGGGCGCGGTACACCATCATGGTGACGGCCTGCTTGCTCCTCTTCCTCTGTCTTCTTCTGGTCGGAGTCACCTTGAGGATGGCGCCTCTTATAGACGACATGGGTAAGTCTAGATTAATGCAGATTCTGGAGCAAACGACCTCGGTACACCAGGATACAACGTCATGGTGTACCGCGAGGATGCGCCTCTTATAGACGACATGGGTAAGTCTAGATTTAATAAGTAGTTAATAGGATTACAACAGTTTCCTTCCATTCTTCTGTCCATTTTTTCGGATGGGGTACAGCACAATGCATTTATTATTGCATTTGCAATGCATTTGTTATGGTCATTTCGCAGCCCTATGTTATATTTTTCTTCTCTATACACGATTAGACACGTTGTTGCGGTAACTCAACGGCCAAGTCACATATTTTGGCAAACATTTTATGTTTCTGATTGAAAAGTAAGATGATTGTAGAGTGCGGGGCGTGCAGACTTATAATAAGCTTGGCTCAACATCTCTGATACATTTTGGACAGTGCACGCCATGCGGTCTCGCTCTGGAATTGGCTACATTTTACATGAAAATATTTGAATATTTTAATTTGTAGAAATACTCCAAATAGTAATTAAAATACTCCGAATCCATTTAACAACAGAGATAAGTTAATATTAACAATACCTTGATTTTTAATCTGCCTTGTGATCCAACCGGAAATATCCGGACGAAAGTTACAACAGGTAAACAAACCGTCGCCGTTTTTAACTTTTTTTGGGGCAATCTTCAGAGTGTTTGACTCTGTGGATTTTAATTAATAATAAAACAGTAGGAACGTAAATGGCTAATGCTTAATCCTTATTTTACATAAGCTATGATTGCTACCTATTACTATGGTATCAAACGTTGAGTCAACATGGAAACTGTAATTCAATGCCTAATTAATAGTAATTATTATAAGTGGTCATAATTATAAATGTAAATACCGTATACCATTTTTTTCTATAAGAAGTTATGTACAAGCTACAATAAAATTATAGGTAATTTAGAATCTATTATATTTTTCTCTCAGAACTTCCGTGGTCCAATTTGTCAGAGCAACCTCGACCCTATTACTCTTACAAAGCCTGCCTACGTACCTAATCTGAAACCACAATCTCGTTCGAATCTCCCAATCATTTAGTTGACAAACTGATTTATATTCCAGGATCACTTAGACCAAAAGATATCAGGTAGAGCTGATTGTGGAATATAAATTACTCTAAATACAATTTCAAGTAAAATGTTTTAAAGGTGCCCATTGAAAGTTTAAACTATTTTGAATAATTCTAAATAGAAAACTTGTTGGATATACTCCAAATTTAGGCACATTGTCACAATTCCATTTGGACGTACGCGCCGTCATTTCAGGTTCGGCGTGTATTATAGATTTTTTTTGGCAGCAACAGCCGTTGGTATTTCGCTAAAAATACAGAACAAACAGTTTTATGTCTAAATACAAAGATAACAAAACAATTTCTTCCGTTGGCCGAATGCTACAATAATTCGGATGGCGCGTCTAAATGGCATGGCTTACGTTTTTGTCATTGACGGCCACGGACGGCGTCCATTTGAATTGGATGCATGGTTTTGAATCCGTTTGGAAATCCTGGACGACGTCCATCCAAAAGCATACGTTTTTCACATTTAAATTTTAGATTGATGGATGCATCGTAAATCACCACCTTTAGAGTACCTATAAACTTGTTTTTATAAAACTACCAGTTTTATAAAAACAAGTACTTTTTATCTAACCTGAGTACCCTTTTTATTTATTATTATGATGAAGGAAGGCTGCCAAATGAAGGCTGGTCTAACAGCCTTCATTTGGCCACAACCTCACCTGATGTAAAGTGACGATGTGGTCTAAGATGGGGCATGAAGACCTGGAAGGTAGGCTTCTCCGGACCACATTACGAAACACGTAAAAATCGTTAATGATTAAATACTCAATATAGCTTAGGTGTTTAAAAAGTATAGTGATTGTGCTCAATATTTTAATTACATTTTTGGCATAACGTAAACATTTACAAATTTCGTTCAGATAACGTAAGCTATTATTACAATAAGGTTAATTTTAAACTCCACAGATTCTCATTTCGTAATTTAATCCAAAATTTAATAAAGTCTTGAGCGATATGAAGTATCAAATAAAGTGCTAACCTTAAATATTAAATAAACAGTATTTTTACCCGAGCTAACAAATAAGGCAACAAGTAGGAACCTTCGGGCCTTATGTGGTTTCTGCTCATCATATTACTTACATAGGTCAGAAAAAGGACTAGGTAATTTTTAGGGTTCCGTACCCAAAGGGTAAAACGGGCTCTATTAATGAGACTTCGTCGTCTCTGTCTGTTACCAGCCTATATCTAAAGAACCGAGATAGAGATTTGAAATTTTGAGGGCTCTTGCCGCTTTATCAGCAAATACTCAAAATACATAATGAATAAATTTAATAAGGGGTCTCCCATACGACAAACGTTTTATACTAATACAAATTTATTATACTAAGACTAAGATTCGGCTGCAGAATCACTTCGCTCATAGCTCATAGAGATAAGCTACTAAACACAATTTTGACATACAAGTAATTTCAAATAATTTTAGGTTTCTCTAAAAGCTCAGGTCTATGATTATCACTTTCCTACTTTTATTTGCGCCAGATTTATGGCAATTACACAATGGCAGAAGAGATTTTTATGACATATTAAATTAAAAAAAAATATGAATATATTATTTTTGTACAAAATTTAAGCACAATATTTGTAACCAAAATACACATGTGGCCATTTTTTTATCATATATATTGTATATATGATGTACTAAATTTTTCTTAAACTTATGCAGGTATGCCAAAAAAAACGATTTTAACCGAGACTTATGTCAGTCTGTAGATGGTCTACTCTTTTGTGTGCTCTGAGATGGCTCGAGTATCCAAGTTTGTTGATAAGTTTTTTGATCCCTGATATATGAACTATGAGTTTTAATGGCGATTTTATTCACAACAAACTTTCCTCACAAAGTTACTTTAGAACTTTTATCCGAATCTTTTTAATTTAAATAATGTTCCCGATATTACGGCACATTTTTTTTCATGCACTATGATTACGGTGGAATTGTATCAATTTCGTTTCAACTTCATTTCCACCGTGATGTTGCATAAAATGTAGATTATCGTTGTAGTTTCAATAGTTAAGGGTCCGTAAAAGCCAACTTTGTCGCGATTTCTGTGATACTTAGACAATAAATATCGAAAAATTATAGTGTACTTTAAGCCCAGTAGATGCGATATGATTATTATAACTTTTCTATCTGCTACTACTATTATTACCGCCTATTACTAGTTAGCCTCAAAGAGAGTTAGAATGTTTCATGATTTTCGTAGAATACGTGCAGGTTTTTTTTTATTTAACAGGTCTTTTTTAAAGACATACTGAAATAAAAATGAACACTTTCGATTCAATGTTGGTTATTACTTTTAACTCAGAGTCAATTTTCTTACGAGCTACAAAGTAGTTTTATAAAACTTTAAAAAACTTGTATAACGTTGATATCAAAGTTAGTTTGGAAGCAAACATAATTTTGAAAAGTTTTGAACTTATCGGAGCCATTAGACTGCTTTTTAGGGTTCAGTATCTCAAAAGGTAAAAACGGAACCCTTATCATCCTACTTCTTATCATCCTGAATGAAGTTATGCCATATAACATTGATTCATATCGGAAAAAACGCAAAACCTTTTTGGTTAAAAAAAAATGTTTTGGTTTACTACCCCGTTGCTCATGAATGCGATGAAGTATAGAATTGAAATTCATAGCATATACTCGGGCTTATTGGCGTTTGCAGTTGTATAAAATTAAACCAAAAGAAAAAATATTAAGTCACGTTTTTTAATTACAAGAAAATCTCATTTTGTGGACAACTGAACCCGTAGAAATTGTATCCCAATCCCAAGAATTGTATCCCGTTTAATAAAAATGAATACCTACGCAGTGTACCAGGTACCTTAAACGTAGGTAAGCTTTGCCGTGCTCACAACCACTTATTATTTTAACTCTAACGAATAACTTACTTGACATACGGATCCGAAACGTGGTGCTTCACTATTGTCGCTCAAAGAGCTATGGAGAGGGCTATGCTCGGGGTTTCTCTACGGGATCGAATTAGAAATGAGGAGAGATTCCTAGGAGAACGCGGGTCACCGACATAGCCAAAAGGATTAGCTCTTTGAAGTGGCAGTGGGCATGCCACATAGCACGCAGAACAGATAGTCGTTGGGGCCGAAAAGTTCTCAAATGGAGACCACGGATCGGCAAGCGCAGCGTAGGACGTCCACCAACTAGATGGACGGACGATCTGGTGAAGGCTGCGGGCTCACGGTGGATGCAGGCCGCTGCCAGCTGAAACCACTGGAGATCTTTGAGGGAGGCCTATGTCCAGCAGTGGACGTCTTACGGCTAAGATGATGATGAATAACATACAATTAATTTTCTATTAAATTGCATGGTACAATAATATGTGATTGATAAATAACTTGATTGTAAGGCGTGCATTTTTCTAGTTGGCTCATAATAATAATACGGCTGGTAAATTTTGAGAAATAGCTAAACAAGATTAATTTTATAATAGTTTTAAATACGTTTTTAAATATAATGGTTGTCCTTTTACCTTCCCGCTTTAGGCAGGAAAGGTTAAAAATGTCGTTCTAATTCATTTTCAAATGAAAAAGGAAGTCTTCTTCCTTCTTTTCTTCTTTCTTCATTTATTTTACTGCATCATAACTACAAGTATGTACGGAACCCTCGGAGTGCAAGACGACTCGCTCATGACTGCTTAAATTTTACTAGATCAAACTCTGGAAAATGATAGTGAGAAAGAGTTCTTAGTTAGCTAACCTAGCGTTATCTATTTTATCTGAGAGAGCCATATTAATCTTATCTAATATACTCGTAAGCGCAGAAGTTTAGTAAACTCTAACTCTATGATTTCTAATTATTATTTTTCATTATTATTTTTATATGACATTTTGACATAAATTTTCACTTTAAAATCCACTCAGTAAATCACAAATGTTTATGAAATTTTATACAGAACCCTTTTGAATAATTAAGAACTCCAACAATTCCTTCACTAATTTGTGTAACGAAGGTAGATAATTGAATTTACCCCTATGAAACGACTTTACTTCTCCACATGAAAGGGTTGCAAATCAGGAAATTATAGGGTAGAATTAATTCTCCTATCTTATACCTTTTTTTTTTATTTATTACTATTCTGTAATTTCTGGTATTGTTTACTCATAGAACTATATATCTTAATGTATTAGCTGTAAGTTATCCTAAGATCTTTAAGTAAATAAATAAATATCTTCTAATATATAAAATTTCGATGTCACAATGTTAGTTACCGTACCTACTACTCAAAAACGGCTTCACTGATTTTTACCAAATTTTATATGTGTATTCAGTAGGTCTGAGAATCGGCTACTATCTATTTTTCATTTTGCAAAACAACGTTTGTTGGGGTCAGCTAGTACTATATACAAAATTTCCATGTCACAATTAGTTACCGTACCTACTCCTCCGAAACGAAGTAACCTATTATAATGAAACTTTATATGCATATTCAATAGGTCTGTGAATCGGCTACTATCTATTTTTCATTTTGCAAAACAACGTTTGCTGGGGTCAGCTAGTATATACATTTATGTATACTTATATATCAAAGTATATATCCGTTTCTTTGGCACGTCCTACATTCTGAACGGTTTGACAGATTTTGACGAGCCAGGTTTCATTTGAATCGTTAAAAGTTGTAGAAAATTAAAGTTGCAGATTTTTGGCGACAAAGTGAAATACCTACCTTGAAAACATCAATTTGGCGCGCTTTTACCTGAAGGGCTTGACGGATTTTGACAAGCGGGTTGGCATTTGATTCAAGTTCAGTTTATTGTAATTGGACTTTGCGCTTGAACCGACAATTTGCCAGCGTCGAGTTAAATAAAATTATAAAGTGAAAAGATATTATTCAGTTGAACGCCATTTGTAAAATTTGGTTATGTTATCCATTTGATTCAACGAGATCACAGATCTAGAGTTTTTATGTTTTAAATCTTTGGTCGTGATTTATCTTGATATTTTTTTGTTTTATAAATAATAATTTTCTTATATCCTTCCACCGGTGCTACAGGAACTTTACTTCATATTAAACATGTTCAACAACAGTTTCAAAACGACAGCGGAATAAATCCTACTGGGGTTAATTTTTGTATACACCTTTATAACAGCGTTCTATAATGATTAGAAAAATCGACATTGATGACAATCACAAAAATCAGTTTCTTGCAAATATCTCGCTACCCGACTCTCGGAGGTTTTTAAGTCAATATGATATAAGTATAACTAAATTTAAAAGTTTATTTTGTTTTGTTTTTTTAAATACTCATTTTTTTAAAGACGGTTTACAAGCCTAAGGTTTTGTTTAAGGTATAGAACACCGCTTTTGGTATCATTCTAATTTATTTCTCGGTGCTTATACCTGAGTACTTGACCTTATTTATAACTTCGTCGCGAAGAAAAAATATTATAAATAGGTACCTCTAGATCTCCAAGCGACAAGTCGCGTTTTATTTAGAAATAAAAAAAGTGTGTGTGTGTGTCAGCTACGACGCACGATTGGAGTTTACTACTTACGAACGATATTATGATATATGTACATCGAATAGAAAAAAAGGGTACATGAACGCATCTGCTAAAATGATAAGAGAAACAAACATATATATAGTATTACATAAAGTATGTTACAAAATAGTAATAATTGTATTCAATTTATACAAATCCAATTTTAGGATGATTGATTTCTTTCACTTTGAATTATAATATCATTCGTAAATACTGCAAAGAACCAATTCATTAGGTGTCGAAACTATAGCTTCTTTTTAATATTTTAATTAATAAATAACAGAAGGTACTTATTATATGTTCCAACGAAACGCGTTGAGAGGACCATAAATTCGTCAATTGTTTTAGTTCCCTGCACAAAAACGTAAAAGCTATCTTTGTAAGACGATATCCAAGTGAAAAAGAAACGTCCGGCCAAAATTTTTTTGTAAATATTGAAGATTTTACTGAATAACTTTGCACTCTCACCTCTACTCACTGAGAAATTCTAAACAATGCTAGACGAATACTTTTTCGAACGCGTATTCGAATGTCAAAAATGGTAACTCACATTCCAGAGACACAACAAACAACCAATCAAAATGCGTTAAAGTTCTTATTTTGAACGAGACGTTTCGACGGTATTCCATCTCATTCTTTTACACGTTGAATCCTACAGATATATATGTTTGTCTCTTTCTACGTAACGCCTCAACTTTTGTTAACACTTGATTTTACTCCCCATAAAATTTCCGTACCGGGCCTTATAACTCAAATCGTTTCTTAAGGAGTAAACTCCAAAAAAAAATCCTAACCTTTTGCCCTCTATATTTTTTTAGCAGGCTCGTTAGCTGTTATAAATTAGTATACAACCATTTAGCCCAGTAGAAATATTTCGTAGATTGTGCCTTAAAATGGCATGACTTATAATTAAATTACTAAATAATCAAGAAAAATGACCGAACTTAATACCAATAGTAGCATGCTGACATGCTATTAAATGAGCATAACTGTAAGCCGATTAAACAACACAGGTTTCCACTCATTCCGTAATAAGCACTTTCATTCTTTCGGTCACCAGTAAGCACAGATAAAATACGTCGTCGTATCTTTTTTTATAACCAACGGACCGTAAAAGAGTTAATAAGAAAGGGTTCGGAAACCACTAGACATCCGTCCAAACAAAAACCTTTGTAAACTTGTTTGCAGAGCCATCCCTTGCTCGGGGCTACAGATAAAAAAAATTGTCTCTGGGTACGGTTCCGTTCAAAATGCCTGTTAGAATCTCATGAATTTCGTGAAATCTCTGCAAATATTCCGATGGACGTTCCTAATGGGAATTATGAGGCACACAGCAGGAGGGACTGGGAATGGCGTTCACTTAAGGAAAACATGAATAAAACCATAAAACAATTATCAGCTTATCAAAAATTTTACAACATAAGCCAATATCTTTGTCTTACTATTAGAATGATAACATATTTAAAAAAAACCATGTTTGAGCAACATTGGCCTAATATGGGGTAATGCCGGCCGCTCAGGTTTCAGGTAATGTTTTTTAATAACGGAAATTTTCATGAAATTGTACATTATATACATATGTTATGTTTACAATCACAATTTAGCACTAATTATTTCAGTTTTTAAACATTATTAGCTATTTAAATTTAACAAATATGGTAAAGATTTGTATGACAAATTAAATACAATTAAAATTGTGTGACTTAGAAGAGTCATAACTAAGTTATAGTCCGGTCAATTTAGACCAAAAAATGAGAGTGAAGTTACATAAAGTCCCAACAAGCTGAATTTCAGTGAAATTGTTTAAAACATAATTATAAACAATGCCTAGAAGTTCCCCATCATTCCCATGTGAGGAAAAATTTTTATTCAAGGTCAAAGGTTACAATAATGAGTTTATCGCGATTTTCAGAAAAACGGTAAGTTTTATCATAAAAGTACCTGAGACAAAATTATAGATCACAAAATGATCTATAAAAAATGTCTGCATACTTTTTTTCTTACGAGCCACCGTTTCTGAGATAATAACGATTCAATAAGTATAAATCTAAATTTAAAATTTTAGAAAATCCCCCGATTCCAATGTTTTATTTTCCTTAAAAGTAAAACACCAACGGATGGAGCGATTTCAATTTTTTTGTATGAAAGGTGAGTTTGACCTTGGTCTTCTTAGATATGTTTTATGAAAATCGGTTGAGCCGTTTAAAAGTTATGGGGGTGAGAGTGGGGAAGGAAAACCGAAAATCTGCAAATATACTCGAGTGGGGTATCAAATGAAAGAGCATCGCGTGAACATTACTAAATATTATGGTGTTTTACTTTTTAGGAAAATAAAACATTGGAATCGGGGGATTTTCTAAAATTTTAAATTTAGATTTATACTTATTTAATCGTTATTATCTCAGAAACGGTGGCTCGTAAGAAAAAAAGTATGCAGACATTTTTTATAGATCATTTTATGATCTATAATTTTGTCTCAGGTACTTTTAAGATAAAACTTACCGTTTTGCTGAAAATCGCGATAAACTCATTATTGTAACCTTTGACCTTGAATAAAAAATTTTCCTTACATGGGAATGATGGGGAACTTCTAGACATTGTTTATAATTATGTTTTAAACAATTTCACTGAAATTCAGCTTGTTGGGACTTTATGTAACTTCGAATGTCTAAATTGACCGGACTATTATATTGGGACACATAAAACAAATTCATATATCCCGCGAATCCCTCCCTGAACATGTCATGGGATCACTAATTTAGTATTGGAATATCGTGCAATTTCCTTTTGTAATAGATTATTCCAAATAATTGAATAGCTGATATCTAAAATATCAATAATGCTATTGATTATTTTTTTGTTGTTTTTGTTTTTTTTTTCGACGTGTCTAAGTTTTGTAAAACCAAACAATGGAAATAAACGATTTTGTATCTTGTATCTTGAAAGAAAAAAAAATTGCAGAGCGGTAGCGTACAGATGATGTAACATATACTTAGCGTCGCTTTACAGGTGGAAAGGTAAATTGCTGTTAATAACGTATTAAAATAAACAAATAACTAGATCACGTTCAAAACTATTTTCAGTGAAAGTTTGCACAGTTAAAAACATCATATATTTTTTTGTTTAAAGTGAAACTTTTGAAGTGTCTCCCAAGGAAGCTTTTCAATTTATATTAGAAATTAATATGTTATTATAAAAGTCAATATAATTTTTAGGATGTAGTATGGGTTTTATGTAAGATTCATTTCTTAGTACGGGAACACCAAAATTTAATGTTTTTTTTTCTGTTTTTGAGTGAAACCCTTAATACGGTTAACGATATTATGATAATCCGACGTTTCTATGTTTCTAGGTAAACCCTGGTTTCAAAATAAATAGTACTTTAGAGAGAAATAGGTACGCTTTCTGTTTGTGTTTTGTTTATGTATTAAATTCAAACTCCCTAATGTTAAAGAATTTCCTACAAAAATCATATTAAACGATGAAATTCTCGAGCTCGTTGACTCAACAGTGTTCCTAGGTTTACATATTGATTCTCGTCTACAATGGAAACCCCAAATTACAAACCTTGCAGGTAGACTTAGTTCAGCCGCTTATGCAGTGCGAACAATGAGATATATCACAGATGAGGGTACAGCTAGACTGGTTTATTTTAGTTACTTTCATAGTATTATGTCATATGGTATCCTACTCTGGGGTGCTGCAGCCGATATTCAAACTATATTCGTGCTGCAAAAAAGGGCTGTACGTGCAATATATAAAATGAAACCACGTGACTCCCTCAAAGAAAAATTCAAAAAGATTAACATTCTAACTGTAATCTCACAGTACATTTTTGAGAACTTGATGTTCACCCACAAGAATAAGCACTTGTTTTTAAGAAAAAGTGACGTACATAGTATTAACACGAGAAGTAAAGAAAAATTACTAATTCCTACTTACAGACTAAAAAAACTAGGCAAATCATTTATGGGTAACTCTGTACGTTTTTATAATAAGCTTCCTCATAATGTAACAGAGCTTCCTATTAGAAAATTTAAATCATTTATTAAGAGAAGTCTAATGAAAAAAGCGTATTACTCTATAAATGATTATATAAAGGATGATGCAGCTTGGATAGATGTTGCTTAGTTCCACAGTAACAGGCTCTAATAATTCTGGTTGACCAGGACTGATATGCTCATGTTATAATAGCTTCCTTATATGACAAACATTTTTTTTTATTGTAAATGTTAAACTTATAATAGTTACCTATAAATAAGAACTCCAAAATTGTAATAACTACAAAATTGTAATAACTGATATAGCTGTGTTGTTCTATTCGCTTCTCAACTCAGTATAAAACATTGAAGCGAACTGTCAAGACAATGTTATTTCCTTGATATTTGTTATTTAAGCAATTTAGTTTTATTAATTTTAAGTTGACCTGTCCATGTAGGCTATGTGCTTCTAAGGAAATAAACGTTTTGACTTTGACTTTGACTTTATCTTTAGTAACACAGAGAATCTTATCTCCCTCGCCCGCATGCCGCCTATACATAGATTAACCATCATCTCTCACAGACGTAGTAGATAGTGCAGTATCCATTAGTTTTTGAAGGTCAACAAATCGGACAGATAATTTGGATAACGCTGCACACTTACATTCCACAATCTGATGAAAATCGTATGCAAAGATAAATAGTTGTAGATACAGTAAGCAGCAAAAGTAGGTTATCAAAATCAACTTTTCAAAACATCTTCTACCGTGTAGTGTCAGATGTAACAAGTTATACCATAGTGTCAGATCTAAATTAAGTTTTAATAAGTCAAAAGTGAATGATCATAATAACACCGAGGTCCGAAATGAATGTTATCAGTTGCTTTTACTTTGGAAGACCAGCGCTGTGGTTGGACCCGTTCTGCCGCAGCTTATCCTGAATGGTTACCTTTTTTGTCGCAACATGTTGTTCTTATTTTTTATATAGTTCTAACCTTATGTTAATTTATGTATTTGTTGTATTACGTTGTGATTGTGACAAAATAAATCATTCATCTTGTTCTTATTCTTATTCCTTAATTTTTTTCATTTTTTCATTTTCATTATTCTTATAAAACGTTATTTGTCTCTGTACTTCTAAAAAACTACAATAAACATTACTTTCGACTCTATTTACTGTATATAGTATTTATATATTATGTATATCATTGTATATATATTTATTTATTTTGCTGTTGACTGTACCTACTTCTTAGTTCAGTTATATTATGTAATCTGCTGTTCAGTTTAGCAGTTAGATGCTTCGCGCCTCAGATCGTCTTATACTTTTTTCTACATGACTTACCTAATATGTATGTGCCTCGAACTAATTATACTTTCTGCTATGGTGGTCATTTTGAGATTCAGTTGTTTTGATGTTAACTTGTTAAAATTCGAGATATTTAACTTCAATGATTGATTTAGTTCAATGACTAAATCTTGATATTTCTTTAGACGTGATCGCAATGTGCTTGAAAGCGCTTTTGGTGAACATTATTATTCTTATACCAAGGGCTTGCAAGCTTTCCATGATATGTCGTAGACAACCTACTCCATTGGCTGAAACAACAATGACGTCATTACCTACCATTACCTACGAAGCCTCAAGATGCAGGATAACTGATAAGCCCATTCAAAATTCATACAAAGGCCGTTCCGAACCAACATCCAATGCTGACTGTCGACTCCAACTCAAGCCTCGCTGTGAATGGACCTTAATTATTAAGGCGAATATACCACTGTTCGTGTTAACATCTAGCCCAATGTGTATATCACAGCAATAGGGGTGTTTTAATATATTTAGTAAAAAGCCGGATAATATATAAACGTATTTTACATTTTGCTATTTGTAAAAGATTTGTAAACTCAATGTTGTCTTTATGTATCAACGTATTATATATCTCTGCAGTCATGCAGGTTCAAATAAAAGTCCATATTAAACTCGAAATGATTGCTGGTTAAATATTACTTTTGGTCTCATTTGCATAGCTCAGGAACCCTTCCGTATCGTGCAATACTAAATTTAAAAACTCGTCTCTTATCTGTTTTGGTATGAATAATTTCGCTTTTAACTGTGATCTCATTTGAATATATCAATTGTATTGATATTTTACAGTAGAATTATAAATCTTACCAATAAGTAATAATTTTTCGTACGTATAGGTATTGGACACCGAGATTTACCGATTCATGAATTGGGTAGATACATCTTTCACATATTTTATTATATTAGTTTAGAATTAGATCGCAAATCGCTTCGACGTTGTTTTGAAACTCAGGGGCATAACCAATACGCACTTTGTCATGGTAAAACATTGATAAATTTTGTTAATAACACAGTTTACAAAGAAAATTCAGCTAACGTTATTCAACATCCAGTTATCCGGTCAAATTATTTTGGCCGGATGGCAACAGCAATTGAATGCACTATTCCGCTGAGTGTTCCACGACATCGCGTGAAGAGGTACGAAAGCGTATGTTAATAGTCTTCCGTCGTCTCTCGCTAATAGATTCGCAAGTGTGCACACAGCTGAACGTATTTGGACGTGGTTCACTCACCGCAGTCATATGACAAACTTGTACGTTTGGCTGAAGTTTGATGTGTGCTGAAAATTATGGAGTTTATGAGCTTGTTAGTTAACTTCACTAATATTATAAAGATGTAAAGTTTGAGAGTTCTCTCTGGATCTACTGAACCGATTTGATTTCAATTTGGTACCCAAGTCTCTTAGCTTGGGTGTGACTTATGCTACTCTTTACCGCCAGAAAATATGGGATACCGCAGGAAAATCTATTAAGCGCTGGTAACTCGCGATATTACCAGTGTTTAATAGATTATTCCTAGTGATAGTGCTATAATAGAATGTACTAAAACCAGATGTACCAAATTCACAGGATATGATTTCGCAGCCTTATATGGGTCTAATTTTTTTTCTCCTTCAAAACAGTTGTTGCGGTATGCTGTAGGTATCTAAATGAAAATAGCACTACTTTTGTTATTCTGAAGTCCTGGTTTGATTCCCAATTTAATTTTGACTGAATATTTTAATAGAAAAGATCTTCGTATGTCTTAAAATTTGAGACCATCCTATACTGACCAAAACTCATGTTACGCTCGGCCTCACCTTACGTAGTCCATTTACAGCATTACTAAATATTATGGTGTTTTACTTTTAAGAAAATCAATGCATTGGAATCGGGGTTTTTTCTTAAATTTCAAATAATAAAAAAAAACGATTCTAATGCCTTAATTTCCTTAAAAGTAAAACACCATGATATTTAGTAATGTGCACGCGATGCACTTTCATTTGATACCCCACTCGAATAAATTTGCATATTTTCGGTATTCCTTCCCCACTCTCACCCCCATATCTTTTAGACGGCTCAACCGATTTTCACGAAACATGTCTAAGAACACCCACGCAAAACTCACCTTTCATACAAAAAAAAAACAAAATTGTAATCGCTCAGACAAACAGACAGACAGACACGTCAAACTTATAACAACCCTCTTTTTTGGTCGGGGGTTAAAAAATGATGATTTCATCTTCTATCTTCTGCATATGAGCGGCCGTCATGTGCATTCGGTTCCACTTTAATTTCAGCTTCAGCTTTTCCTCAATATGCTTACAATGATGATAAAATTAGGCGTGCAGGTTTAAGAGTATTTCTAAGCAATTTGACATAGATCTATTTTGTTCAAGTGCGAGTACGGTCAGGCGGCGGATGGGCAGAGAGTTTTTTCTATTTTCCGACAGTTTTCTTATTATTAGATAATGTTATTGATACCCCACTCGAGTATATTAGCAGATTTTTGATTTTCCTTCCCCACTCTCACCTCACTAACTTTTAAACGGCTGTTCCGATTTTCATGAAACATGTCTAAGAACAACCCGCGCCCAACTTTCACCTTTCATACAAAATAAAACTAAATTAAAATCGCTCCATCGTATCCGTTCGGGAGCTATGATGTCCCAGACAGACAGACACACAGACAGTCAAACTTATAACACCACTCTTTTTTGATCGGACGTAATGATCTAAATAAAACAACTGACGTATTTTTTAATAAGTTACACCAAACCTTTTTTACACACCAACTTAAAGCTAAGTAGGTAAATAGGTGTCTACTTTTTCACTCTAAGGAAATGGATAACGAAAAATTTTGTTTTAATAGTAAATACCTAAAGTTTATTACACAAAGTACAATTAATTAAATAGACGGTTTTAAAAATTGAAGGATTTCTCGTAATATCCTTAGCAACAGTTAGAAGCTTCAGGGAATACAATAACTATGTTAAATAATGGAATTAATTAACCTTTAAATATTTTATTTACGAGTAAATTTTTTTTAACTCCCGACGCAATACTGGGCGTAATAGGTTTAACGTGTGTATAGGTCTGTCTATTTGTTTGTGGTATCGTAGCTACCAAAAGGAAGAACCGATTTCGATTCTTTTGCTTGAAAGATAGAGATATGTTGAGAGTGTTCTTAGCTATGTTTCATAATGATCGGTTAAATTGTTTCTAAAATAAGGAGTTAAGGTGGCAATAAAAAAACTAACGTATACAAAAAAAAATACCGATGTTGGGTACCAAATTAAATCTCATAACTATGCGTAACGAAACAAGTTTTATGGAAATCGGTTAAGCCATTTGAAAGTTATGAGGAGTGAATGTTTAAAAATATACCCGAGTGATTCATCGACACTATAATTGTATTTTATATATTACTAGCTGTGCCCTGCGGTGCTACCCGCGTTATAATGGATGAAGTAGGTACTCTTAACCAACAACATATTTATTTGAATAAAGATTAATATTACTATGTTGATACAACTTAAACAAATTATTTCGACCAAATTAGGTACCATAAAAACGGTTTTTGTGAGTTAATCTTAAAAGATAGACGTATACTATCGCGGACTGTTTTTTAGATCATTAAAAGAGCTATTATTATTTAATACATATTTTTTGTGTATCTTGAACCGTTTTCACGGCGCACGCAACGGAAGGCTTCAAAGATGAACAATTTCTCCCGTTTTTTACACATTTACCACTATATCTTTGCTCCTATTGGTCATAGCGTGATGTTATATAGCCTATAGCCTTCCTCGATAACTGGACTATCCAACACAAAAAGAATTATTCAATTCGAACCAGTAGTTTCGGAGATTAGCGCGTTCAAACAAACAAACAAACAAACAAACAAACTCTTCAGCTTTATATATTAGTATAGATGTAAACAATTAATGTGGTCTACGCCTCGCTCTGCTTGCTCACTACTATGTAGGTTATGGCTGAAAATCATCGTTTGCTCGCCTTGAGCATGTTCCACGTCGAGCCTCGACCATTTGACGTACTGCAGCACACACAATGTGCAACTGTCTATTCTTTTGCAACATCATCATCACCCTATTAACGTTCCCACTGCTGGGACACAGGGACTTCCCTCTTGACGAGAGAGATTAGGCCTTAATTCACCACGCTGGCCAAGTGCGGGTTGGTGAATGTCACATGTCCTTCAAACTCTTTAAAGTTCTCAGAACATGCCGGTTTCCTCACGATGTTTGCCTTCACCGTTGAAGCACGTGTTTAAAGCGCACATAAATTTCTCAAGAAGAAAAATCCAGAGGTGCGTGGCGGGGTTTGAACCCACGACCTTCGGAATGCAAGTCGAGTGTCCTCCCACTTAGCCAACACGGCTTCTTTTTGCAACATATATTCTCTGTATTATATTGTAACTGTATTATTTTGTATTTTGTGTGTCTGTAGTCGGAAATAAATGTTTTTATTATTATTATTATTATTCATTGATAATTTTGACCTGATGCTACGTTTACAGAGGGTTTTTAAATTGTAAATTTAGTGTAGTTATCTAACAGATGTACATGTATGTACAAACCACCGATATTTTATATGTAAATCGTCATTTTGCTCCAGTTACAGCATCAGAATTGATCCAACAATTTTATTATTCCGCCATCTTGTCAAAGGTATAAAACTAGTCACTCACGAGAGCTCGACTCTAATACCACCTAGTAGAAGATCCGAACCTAAATCGACATTCACCGGGTTAATAATAGAAACAAACTTATTTTATAATAAATTTCGTATATTATAAAATATAAAAATAGGTTGATAAACAAAATCCTAGACAGAAGATTTTTAATTACTTATTAAAAAAAAAACATTTTTCATTCAATATTGCAACATGCAACATATTGCAAGATAATAAGAAAATTTTATACTAGACTTAAAGTATAACACATATAGAATGTGCAGACATAGGGTTGACCTTACAATATTATTGAGGTCACGACAATATTTTTTTTTAACCCGTCTACGGTCTATATTCCGTTTTGCTGTGGCCTTATGAAGCTCGTGAAATGAAACTGTAATCCTGTGCTTACAAGAAGAACCGCTTTGTAAAATATTGTAAAGATTAACGTTTTAGATAAAAATGGTATGCAAGATTGTTGAATAATGTGAAAGCATTGTTTAATCTCAAAACAAGCATTTTTATATATTTATACCTTGCGTGTTGGATGACCGATATAATTAATTAATAATTGCACAGGTACATACACTATGTTATTCACAATTTAAGCTGTTAAATTACGTATTATTATTATTATCTAACAAAGGCACAAAGCACCGACGTGTTATTTGTAAAACGATATTATTATCATATTATGATACAGCGTCAGCGTCAGAATTTACCCAACGATTTTAATTTTAAATCGTTGCATTTACCCAAGTTCATTGCATTAAAGCATCCACCATTCTGTCAAAGGCATAGACTATAGAGTGACTAAACTAAAATCTGTTTAGTAACTAATAAGTCGCATATACCGTCTCTGTAAAGAGCTTTTTTTTACCAGCAATATCGTGTTGTAACGGCAAAAGTAAAATTGCTCAAAATTAGGAAACACTCATTGTTTTTATTATGAAACAATTTTTTATAATAAAAACAATGAGTGTTTCCTAATTACTTACTTAATTACCATTACTGACTCATGTCTCTAAAAGTAACCACTACCTAAACTCCCTAAATTTAACCATGCATAGACAACTTTAAGCCTTTATAAAATACCGAAGATATTCTCGTCTTAGGCTAATTATAGCCATAACATTACTACACAGTTTTAGTAACTTTTGCAGTCTCATTGTCTCTGTAACCTGTAAATATGTACTCTATTCTCAAATAAATAATGGCCCGGAGAAGCCACCTTCTAGGTCTTCATGTCCCATCTTAGACCACATCGTCACTTTACATCAGGTGAGATTGTGGTCAAATGAAGGCTTATCGATCATAAAAAAAAAAAAAAAAAAAAAAAAAAAATACATTAATGACGTGTTTTTTTTTAATTGCGTTACTACTTAATTTTGTATTATATTTTATTCATAAAAGAAGCTGTTAAATTACAAACGCCATATTAATTAAAAAAAGGTGTGTGTGCGATTCACACACGATAGAAGTGAAACTTCAGTAAATCGACAAAAGAATAAGAAGAATAAAAAAAACAAAAAAAATACTATGCAAAAAGATTTTGTTCGGGCGGTCACCCATCCAAGTACTGGCGTCGCGCAAAGTTGCTTAACCTTGTTAGCGTTTAAGATTGGCTTACCCGACAGGTAAGCCAATCTTATTTCCACTTCCGTTGCATCCGGTTTCAAATCACAACGATTCTAAAGAAGTTTCACTTAAAAAAAAAAATATATCTGGACAATCCACACACCACAATCTAGCCCCGTGGTTAAGCTCTAAGCTTGTGTTACGGGTACTAGACAACTGATATAGCACCATAATATTGTGGAAAAGACAATGATACCTATTTACATTTAATGATACAAAATTATTTAAATTAGAAACAATCATTGTTTTTTTAACGAAAGTAAGTAAATAATTATTTTAGACACATAACTGAATTAATTACCAAAACTACTTAATTTTGTATGATATTTCGTTCAAGAAGCTGTTAAATTACAAACGCTATTAATATCTAACAGATGCAAAAACCGATGTGTTATTTGTAAAACGTATGATCATGTTACCGCCTCAGAATTTACCCAACAAGGTCATAGCATTTCAAAGCACCCGCCATTTTGTCAAAGGCATAGACTATAGAGCATAGAAATCCGTTCAGTAACTAGCGTTGTAATCAGGCGCCTTTCACGCCACTCCCGAGGGCTCCACTTTCATACCGCCACAATATTGTGGAGACGACAAAAGAAATTACATTTTTATTACCTTTACCTATAGAGTATTGCGTTGTGCTGTGGCCTTATAAAGCTCATTAAACTGTTATTCCTGTGCTGCCGAGAAATACTGGGTTTTGTTAAGTATTGTGTAGTTTGTTATTTTGGACAAGAATGAAATGTAAAATTGCTGAGTGATGTCAAAGCAAAGCTAAGTGACCTTATGTGACCGATACAGTAAAAAAATACTCCTAAATGCCAATACAATAAAATGATGCAAATAGTAGGTAACACTAAATTAAAAAAGTTGTAGGTTTTTACCAATGCGTTATGTATCTACCGTGACCACATAGTCGTTACCAAGTCACTTGACCCCTCAGCGGGAATCGAACCCGCTACATCTTGCGCAGCTAGCGGACCTTCGCCCACCGCGCCACTGAGGCAATCAAGTAATGAGTGGTCTTGTTGCTTAATATTAATTTTCAGTTTGAAATAATATCTTGAAAAACCGCAAAATATGTTTTCACCTTGACCTTAACAGATATAAATCTTATTCTACTCCTAAATAAGGCCTTGTGGTGAAATTATAAAGAGACGTTGAACAAGAGTCGTCTATTTAGACCACGTCTGACGCAGATTTCTTCATTCATTCGCTAGATAATCGTTAATTAACCGCTGTTATTAACTGAAAACCTGTCAAACGCAATTTCGAGTGTTCAATGATGACTTTAAAATTTGGTCATGGTAAATTTCAACTAAGAAATTCAATTATGTCCTTGTTTTTAGACCTGAAAAGCAGTCTTCATTCCAACCTAGATGATACAACAGTTAGGTACCTAACGGCCGGATTTTCGTCCATAAAGCGAACGCATTTACGTAATACGGCGCTTCATTCGACCATTCGTCATTGGCCGCGTATCGTGATATGGCATTTCGTGATTGACGATATTAATATGATACTCGTATGCCGTGTCAGCTGAAATGATTTATACACGTGTACGTTTTTGCTTTGCCATAACTGACTTTCTAGGTAACAATATACATATATTATTTCGTTGCACCTTGCAGGTTTACATAGATTCTAACTGGAACTGGAACTCGATTCATAGAGTACAATAGGCACAATCAGTTTGTGACCAAACAAAACAACGACAACATCCCCATTTTTCGTTCACGTTACAGTTTCGTAACGACTCGCTAACGAGACCGTTAAAAACACATGTTTTTCTACATTTGTCAAACCAATAGAAGCGACAGAGTTAAAATTGACGATCTATTGTTTATAGTTGAAGAACCAAAAAAATGTGTATGTTTGAAATATAACTTGCAAATACATTTTGAATCTCTCTTTGTTATTAGTATAATTATTACAAATTCTACGGTTTTATTCAATTTGGACGCCTAAAAAAAGACATGTAGGTAACCTACAATGTTTTTTTAAGAGTTGAAAATCTAGTACGCGTTATATGAATCAGCGTACGAGAATAAATATTTTAAATTCTTTGGTTTAATTCAGTTTGGACGCCCAAAAAGATGTGGTTGGTGTTAAAAAACTAGTAACATGAATCCGCATATATAACTGAACTATGACTGTGTTGAATAATAAAATGGAAAATGCAGTTATCATTCTACACATCGCTATTGGATATGGTTATTTGGATTTGGGTATCAGTAACTGGTACTTATTTATAAGTTTAAAAGTGTCGAAGAACGGATGAAATGGCACACGGACGTCAGTATGTGCAAAAATCCAATGAGCCGAATATTTGTTAATTAAATTGGCACAATGTCAGGGTTTGGCTTGTTTGTTTAGCCACGGGCATTGTTGATTACAGACTTTGACCATTTATTTACAGTTGGGATTGCTTTTGACGAAATATCGCAACTTTAGTTTTGCTCCCTTATAGCTCCGCCGGCGGAGCTATAACTAAACATTTTAAACGAAAATAAATAGTGAACCGTAAATCGAACTTTGCCAATAACAATTTTGTGGCACTCTGATGAATAATAAAACCGGACTATGGGAGCAAGATTTCCAAGAACTCACCAAGAATTCCGTAGCTAATAAGTTCATTATTATTCTAGATTTGCACATTAAATACAATCTTTATTACATCATTAGCTGATCAAGCAAGGAATACACTTTTTTTGGGTCACTCCTTAATTTACGACCGCATAGAGTGGCTTAACTTTTATGATTATTATTTTCGTACTATACTTAATGATTCTTATTCTCATAACTTATTTAGAGTATGCATAGTATTCCAACTCGATACCTCTGCACGTTCTCGAGATAAAGGATCTTGATAGACCCGCAAACAGAAGGACAGTCATTATATATAAGTCGCACGCGCACGGAACCCAAAAATGTATCTGTTGTTTTTATTTGTTATGGATTTAAGACTTATTTATGCAAAGCATTATTAAATTCAAATCAGAATCAAAATTATTTAATTTCATCATTTCCAACAGTCATTGTGTAGTGAAGTATGTGCGATATAGCAGATATATGCATTAATGTACCTAGGTACCTAAATAATTTTGTATTTACTTTGACAAAAAAATTATATTTTACTAGCAGACCCCAGCAAACGTTGTTTTGCAAAATAAAAAATAGATGTTGGCCGATTCTCAAACCTACTCAATATGCTCACAAAATTTCATGAGAATCGGTCAAGCCGTTTCGGAGGAGTACGGTAACGAAAACTATGACACGAGAGTTTTATATATAAGAAAACTAGTATGAATATAAATGAATATATTAAACTTTAAATAATAAAACAAAAATATAAAACTTCCACCGTCTACATCTCAACTAACATTTGTATTTGTCGGGTCAGCGTAGTAATTCTCCTCTCATTACCGTGTGGCTTACAAGTCGGGTCGCGTACCGCCATTACGGCGACACCCAGTCGCGTAGTCGCCAAGAGACGTGATTCCACTCCGCAGATAAAGGACATTCAACTGATATTACGCTTAAGCATTGTTACAACTGATTTGATATACCTATTGGGTACTGTTTTAGGGTCTAGTTGATCGGGAATGGTTTACGAAATTACGTAGTTTTTGGTCACGTTTTCGTGGATTATGTTTTTCATTTTTGACTTCATAGGTATATTGGGCATTTGAGGGCATTGTTTTAGAGTTCCTGTAGATCGGATTTGGCTTAAGAAATTAAATAAATAAATAAATAAAAATTTCCTAAATATGAAGTTATTGGTCATGTTTAAAATATAATTTGAAGTAGTTGCAACATTATGTAAGTGCATATTTTTTAGCGATCATAATTGCTATTATTCGCTTATTATTTGTATAATTCGCAATGTTTAACGAAATTATGTAGTTTTTGTTCACGTTTTATTATATATAAAGTTTTTGACTTAGGTAAGCTTAAATTTTTGACGCAATTGAGAGAAGAAATTATCTCGGTCCCCCTTAAAAATATTTTGTAAGATTTGCTCTAGTGGCTAAAGGGTGCGAGGCTACAGTAAATATATCACAGATTGGATGATCTTAATACTTATTTATTATATTATTACATTACAACAACAACAACGCAAGTACCCCTGTTTAAGTTTTCACTGCTGGGACACAGGGACTTCTCTCTTGACAGGAGAGATTAGGGCTTAATTCACCACACTGCCACTAAGGCAGTATGGTGAATTAAGCCCTAATCTCGGTTGGTGAATGTCTCATTTCTTGCAACGACTTAACTTTGAAGAGTTCTTCAAATTACTTAGAACATGTCCATTTGATGATAAACGATGTTTTCCCTCAATGTTAAAGCAAATGTTTAAATTTTCAATAAGAAAAAACCTTCGAAATTGAAGTCGAGTGTGCTCTCACTTAACCTACACGGCTTTTTTTTATAACAATAATGATATTATATGATTATTACAATATGATCAAATTATTAATATCGTAAAAAATATGCTCCATTACGGCGCCACCCAGTCGTCAAGAGGCGTGATTCAACTTACTAGATAGGTAGGTATACATTAGGTATACCTAAGGGCATTTCAGGGGATTGTTGTAGGGTTCGAAATAATGTAGTTTTGGTCACGTATTTGAAATATCGTTGTAAGTAGTTGTAACATTTATGTAGTGTACATATATTTTACCGCGATAACTGTTTTTTTTTTTAACTATTAAAATAAAATCAGTCACTTACTAACGTTGGGAGGTCAAATAAGTTATTAGTGCTTGACTTTGTGTGCACTCAGTGCGTTTTATTTTTAACCCCCGACCAAAAAAGAGGGGTGTTATAAGTTTGACGTGTCTGTCTGTCATTCTGGGACATCATAGCTCCCGAACGCGATTTTAATTTAGTTTTTTTTGTGAGTCTGGCGCGAGTGTTCTTAGACATGTTTCATGAAAATCGGTTATGTCGTTTAAAAGTTAGGGGGGTTAGAGTGAGGAAGGGAAACTGAAAATCTGCAAATATGGGGTATCAAATGAAAGCGCATCGCGTGCACATTACAAAATATTATTGTATTTTACTTTTAAGGAAATTAAGGCATTGGGATGGGGGTTTTTCTTAAATTTTTAATTTAGATTTATTATCTATACTAATATTATAAACCTGAAGAGTTTGTTTGTTGGAACGCTCTAATCTCAGGTTGTACTAAGTAAGTCCGATTTAAAAAATTATCTCAGATTCTAATAGAGTATTAATTGAGGGAGGCTATAGGCTATTTCACCGCGGGAAAATCCGTAAAACACAGGTAACGCTGTATATTAAAAAAAAGTCATGAATAGAATAGCAAAAAAACTTTATTACAACCAAACAAAGAAACAATACAATAAGATATTAAAACTAAACCTCGAATGCGTAATTTCAATTTCTTCCAGACAACCGTGGATGGAGAGAAAAAATTACAAGTGTTATGGACGGTGGCTTATACAATTTAAAAACCTAGTATATAATGCTAAACCTAAAACAAGCCTAGACTTAATTATATAATAATAATAATAATAAAATGTATTTATTTCAAAAGAAAGGTTTACAGTAGTTCTTAAATAAAAGGAGTACATTAATTAACTATTTACATAAAATAATTACACCGTAAAACTTCCAAGGTCAGATTCGACGACTCCTCGCTCTAACTAAGTAAAAAAACTTGTAATAAGATGCGAGGGCTCATACCTTCAGCCCTTACAAAAATTTGGTGTGGCCTATATTTAAGCTAGCTTACAAGGAACTTATATAAAATATTAAACTTAAATTACAATTAAAAATACATACATATATGAAAAAAAATAACCAAAAGTACATTATTTTAAATTAAAAAGTAAACAAAATATAAATAAAACGCCCATTAAAATAAGTTATGATTGAACCACCAGCAATTACATTTATCCTTATGCTACAATAGATGAATTACTAAATTAATTTTTCATTTTCATAAAATACTAGCTAACCCCAGCGAACGTTGTTTTGCAAAATTAAAAATAGATGTTGGCCGATTCTCAGATTTTCTCAATATGTTCACAAAATTTCATGAGAATCGGTCAAGTCGTTTCGGAGGAGTATGGCAACGAAAACTGTGACACGAGAATTTTATATATAAGACTAGCTGACCCCAGCAAACGTTGTTTTGCAATTTTTTTTTTTTTTTCAAAATGAAAAATAGATGTTGGCCGATTCTCGGACCTACTGAATATGCTCACAAAATTTCATGAGAATCGGTCAAGCCGTTTCGGAAGAGTATCTTAAAAAAAAAATTAAAAATTCTGTAAAAAAAAAAAAAATTTAGGGATGGTCTACCCCTAACATAGGGGGATGAAAAATAGATGTTGGCCGATTCTCATAGATACCGGATAAGCACAAAAAATTTCATCAAAATCGGTCAAGCCGTTTCGGAGGATTTAGATTACGCACCCCGTGACACGAGAATTTTATATATTAGATTATCATCATCTATTAAGTATTTTTTTATATAAGTAACTATTTAAATACCATAATTAAACATTTTAATCTAATCCAAAAGTTACATAATTTAGTGCCTGATACACGATGATGACAAACAAATTCGCGTACCCTCTTCTCAAAGCCGTCGTTTATAATACCGCGGTTATCTTTTTCTTTTAGGGATGGGAGGCTGGGGCGGGAAGGCAGGTGACAACTGACGTTATCTCAGTCTGACCTGCAGACGAAGGCATCTGCCTTTTTAATTACTGCGGTTTGCATGTGCTTTAGGTTTCAGACGGGATCAAAATTCAAGAAATTACGTAATTCATTTACTGATCCACCTTAGAAACTAATAGTACCTACACTTGGTGTCGTTAGAGGTCTTAGAATTCTTATCAGCGGCTTATCATGTGTCTTGTCAAATCCATAAATTTTAAAACATTAATCACAATAAAAAAAGGATTGATTGGATAAAAAATGATATTTCCATGTCAGAGACGGGAAAACTACCAATACCAATTAATCAATAAAATAATAATGCATTCAGTTAAATAAACGTAGTGAGGTTAAGGGCCCGGACCCGGCGGTAACTAATTTAAAAACATTTTTTGTGGTATCGCTTAAAAATAACTTAACAAACAAACGTTTAATTTCTCTAACAGTAGTAGTATAAATATTATCATGAACCGTTGTCATGTTGAATGAAATTAATTGGAATATCGAAAAAGTACGTTATAGATAATTCGTGGAAAATATTCCTTATTTAGGTTTATAACGAGATAAACCTCAATAATGACAGGATGGCTATGTAAATTTCAATTTCCAAATCCTTTCAGCCGTTTTAGTGTTAAAATAATGAAGCGCACAATGCATTGCTACAGGCTTTCGCATTTATTAGTGTTATTTATACGTATAAAATTGATAACCTCAGGCGTGAATTTGCGAAAGTCCATTCTTAAAATACCTAAATGGAATCAAATATTTAATACTTATTCCGCTCCCACTTGTCCCTGGCAAGATTCTACAAAATTATCATGCAAGTGCACCGACCGCCCGCCCAATACACACACATGCACAGGCTTACCGGAAGATGAACACGTACGACCATAAAAAATGCTTAATGTATAAGTACCAACAATAATAAAAATAACAACAAAGACACGGTTTTTTTTTTATGATCGATAAGCCTTAATTTGACTACAATCTCACCTTGTTCGTTCGGAGCTGATGTAAAGTGACGATGTGGTCTAAGATGGGACATGAAGACCTAGAAGGTGGCTTCTCCGGGCCACATAACGAAACACGAAAAAATCGCTTCACGCACTGGCCCAGCCCGGAGGCGGCCGAAGCCTACCACCAGAGACTACGGTACGGTCGGGGAAAATACTCTCGATTTAGTTCTGTGGTATAAGGACTTCTAAAAAAACTTAGACAAAGACTTAAATAAAGACATTAATTATGCAGATTTGTAAAAGATATTTGTCTTGGTCTAGTTAAAATATAATAGAAACGTCTGCGAAGGATGTCTCGTTCCTTCAGTTCATATTGCGTTGTGTTCATCCATTGTTCGCGTTGCGTTTGTTTCATTCGCATACAATAAATATGTAGGTGGACCTATAAAATATGTATGTATATAAAAGAGGTTAGTAAAATTCATTCTTCTCCACCAAAAGCCCTTTGACTGGTAGTTTCCTGGGATTCGGCACAAAATTCGGAGCTGTTTGATCTTACATTGTATGAATTTGTATGCAAATAATATTCCCGCTACGCAAAGAATGTATTATTTGGGGTCCCGTTGTCTCAAGATGCCAACGGTTTTGGTGAAAGGTTTGCGTCTCTTGTTTTAACATTTTATAAATATAGTTCAAGACAATACATATTAATTGGGTATTCTCGGTAATGAGACTAAAAGGTCATATTTGTAGTAACCTAATAAGTTGAAGCTTTTTAAATATTATTTTAAATCAACAGTTGATTTTATACTTTGTTTTGTCGATATTTTATGTTTTAATTCTCCTTTTGTTTTAAGGGTTTCGTAGCCAAATGGCAAAAAAAACGGAACATGTCTGTCTGTCTATGTATGTCACAGCAACTTTTTTCGTAACTATAAAGACTTTACTTAAAAAGTAGATGTATTCTGTGAACCGTGAATATTTCTGTGAAAATTTTAAGGTTCCCCACATTTATAACTGATACTCAACATTTTTTTTTCATCAAACCTATAGCAAATGAGGGGCGCGTAAAATATGGATAGGTCTCCAAAATTAAATTGATGTGACGATGGTACACTTAAATTTCGTCGAGTGCTCACGCGAATTACATGATCCAATACCACCATCTCCATTCCAACAGCAAATGAAAACAACACTAACAAATAATTATTGTAAAGTTTAAAGGAAAAAATGAGCTAGAGTTTCTAATCGCTTCTTCGCTCTAGTGTAAAGAAAGCGAAGCGACTAGATACGATAAATTTATTTCCTGTTTATCTTAAAGCACCTATGTTTTATTTGCTGGTTTTTTTTGACGTTTCTAAGATTTGTAAAACCAAACAATGTAAATAAATGATTTTGTATCTTGTAACAATAGAACCAGCAGAAGTACGGCACAGTTCCATCCATATTACGTGGACATTTCTTATTCATACCACCAAGGATTGGAATAAGTAGCCGGTATCTGTTATTCCGTTAGTCCGTTAAACATGTTTTATAATTATACATTTTGGAAAGCGTTGAATTATTGTTAAACGAAAAGTCCATTATTTAATTTTGTTTATGACACGTAGGTTTAGTTAACTATTGAAGTTATTTACTTTGTCGCGAGCCGCAATTTGACGATCACAGTTCTAAGTCTTCATGTCGCAGCGTTTTATCTCATTATGACCGACAAGAGACCTTTCCTTCTAAATTCTAAATTCAGTAAATTCAACAGTAAATAAACTACATACGTAGTTATCATCCATTTACTAAATTAATCATGTCCAATGTTCATTAATATAATTCATCCAAAAGTTATGCGCTACAGTTACATAACTAAAAATACTGAAACTACTTCGTAAATGAGAAACTTCATTTGACCCCCAGAACAAGAAGCTAATTCAATTCTAATTCATTAAAATAATGAGCCGGAACTCATTCAATAGAACTACGTCAAAACTTTTGCAGGAATGACGTCACGTCCTCATAATTTCTCGGTCATGTACCATCGTTTCATAATTAAGCCCTAAAAATGCATTTAATAATTTGAGAATATTGCTGGAGAATCCATACAGTACCTATGGTATGTATGTATTTATATATTCTGTTATGAAGCCATGATATCAACTAAAACCGATGATTATTTTCAAGTTTTAATATCAAGTTTTAGTTTCAATGTTTGTTTGTAATCAAATCTTGCAAATTAATATGGGATATAGTGTTGCGTGAAAAATTATTGCGCCTTACTTCCGTGTATACGAATACATACAAATCCATTTGAATGTAGAAGATTTAAAGGAGTATTAAAAATACAAAATACTCATACAAACGTGGAATAAGGGTGCTTTGTGAAGATATTTTCTTTTCGTAAAATATTTCCGACCAGATGCAGATAAAATTATACTATCACAACAATTTTTATTTTTATTTTTTAACAATTTTTAGAGTTTTGCTTGCTTTGCGTGCAACATTAAAAGCAAAAATAAAACTGTAACGTATACAATTTTCATTATAAATATAAACTAGTTTTAAATTAGATTTACTCTGTGTAACAAAGAAAACGTCTTATTAAGCTCCTAGCCGCTTCATAATCAGAGCAAAACAATGATAAACTTTCTGTTTGTAATTTACCGCTAAGCGACAAGTTTGTACCCAACTCATTTCTCGCCGGTGTCTCGAGTCTTGGTCCTACAGACGTGCGAACTCCCAACTCTATGAATTAAACATGGCGCTGCGTGTCGCGCGAACCTGTTGAAAGGACCCTTAGCTATCAATCTGGAGGCTTGATTAAGGGAGTTCAGAATTTGATTGCCTTTAAGACATATGGGACAGTGTAATCGCGATTGGAGCGATTTTTTTGCGTTGCAATGGTTTGTAGTTGCGTTTCATAAGGTTGCGTTTTTGTAGACATGGAGTTTGACAGACTAGACTTATTATACATAATGTTGAATTGAAAGTAGACACAACTTTACGACATCCAGAAATAAAAAAGAGCAAAAAGTGAAGTTCGTTATTTTATATTTAAAACATTGAATTCCTAAATTACTGTTTAGATGCTTAAAGTAGATACCCAGATAAAACTTATCTAGACAAGCTGAAATTAAGGAAACTTAAATCCGACTGCGATTTAGCGGTAGCGGGTTCGATTCCCGCCGGGGGGTTGTTTAATATGTATTATATAAATATCTATGTATGTATGTCTATTATATTAAGTATATCAGATGTCTAGTACCCGTAACACAAGCTAAGAGCTTACCACGGGGCTAGATGTTGTTGTGTGGATTGTCCGGAAATATTTATTTATTTAACTTTTTTGGGATATTTTTAGTCTATAAGCCTATTAACTGAGAATGGTTGTTACACAACTTTAAATCAACATCCTAACGCTCAGTCGGATCAAAAAATGTTGAAAGAAAACTAAAAAGAATAATTAAATACGTGCCATACTTTTTTTTCACTTAAGTCATGTCCTTAGTGCCACCCGTCGGCATAAGAGGAGTCGACCGAGGTATGAATCACACAAATCGGCCCAGGCGATTGGTCTGGCAATTGCCACAAAGGAACATACAAATATAGACTGACTAGCGGCCCGCCCCGGCGTCGCACGTGTATAAAATTTTCCCGGAAATTATTAGATTTTTTCTCGCCGTAAAAACCATCCTATCTCTCAAGTTGGATCGAACTGCACATGGTGTGCGAATTTTATTATATTCGGTTATGTGGTCTAGGAGTCCATTGATGACAAACATTGTGACACGAGATTTATATATATTAAGATAAACACATTGCCACTCCTTTGCATCGCGCAGTCATGTAAAAAAAGGATATATCATGATTCAAAAGCAATCGGTTTAGTTTCATAACAAAATAGTATTGTAAAACCACTCTCGAAGATATTAAATTATACACATTTTTTTACAATTTTACACTATAGTTTTTTATTTAAATTATCTTTACGTTAACCTGTCCATGTATGCCCTGTGCTAAAGGAAATAAACATTTTGACTTTGACTTTGACACGACAAGCCCGACAAAACCGCTTAGTATCGGTTAGCTTCTTCTACTTCAATCATCGTGAAATTCAGACATTCTTGAGAAAGCTTGGGGTTGCCTTTGCGAAACTTTAAGAAATAGTTTCTGTGGTAAGGTGTATAGTCATTATTGAGATATTATACTCTGAGCTTTACTCTATTCTCTAAATTGGCTTTTGATTACATTTTGTTGTGTATTTCAGATGGTTGATTTATTAATATACAAAGTTCTGTTATGTCGGTTAATATAAATTTTGCCTCTGTATATCTTGGAATTTTTATAAGTTTCGAACCCAATAATAGTAGTTCTCGAGTTACATTAAAAAACATTTGTTAGGTTCTTTTGAGCATTATTAATTTTAACTGACCTAAAAAACCAGAAGGGTCTCAATCGGTGTGTATTTATAGTTTTTATTTGTTTCGAGTTCGCGCATCTTTTTGGGCATTATTTTTACCGACTTCAAAAAAGTAGGCGTGTTTTAAGTTTTCAAATTATTTTCATTAAATTTATATCGAACGTTTGGAAATGGTGGCGCGCCCACGGAGAAGATGAGTAGGATTGAGAAGACGGGGCAACATTAATTTGGCGGTTCCCGCGGCCCGAGATATACACATAAATTGATTAAAATTTTCAAAACTAAATTTTGCCTACTTTTTGTTTAAAATCTACTCATTGAGAAACAAAAACTAATCGCTAGTGGGAAACTTAACGAGCCTAACGCTACTTAATTTCCAGTCTTCCGCCCTGGCCAAATTGGAATCAAACCACGTTCTCCAATAAACATAATACAAAATTTATCGACCTTTTTATGGCACGTAAACTTTACAGACACGGATTAAGGGCGAACCAAAACCGTGGAACAAAAGTTAGCGCACAACTTCTATTTCAAATTTCGCATCGACAAAACAATGATTTCAACCAGTGATTCGGATAAAGTAATTAAACTTTTCAACGGATTATATACGCACTTCAGCCGGTCGGAAGAATATTATTAATTTTGAGGGCAATACTTTTTTGTCGGTACGAAATTTTTGTTTTAAGATAGTCACGAAACTTGTTTTAATGGCAGGAGGTAGCGGCTTTGATTCCCGCCCAGGGGTCAAGTGTTTGTATGTTCTGCAAGCACTTTCTCCTGGATCTATTCAAGTATTTTTCGACTATAAAACGTAGACAGGAGACTGAAATCAAACCAGCCAAGTAGCGGTTCCCTGCTAGCTATAATTATGTAGGCGGCTCGACCCAACCTCGCTAGTCAGCAGAATTTAATGACTCTTGCCCACTCTTGCCTGTTTTAGTTGACAGTGCTGCATACTATATGGTTATGCCTTTGTGAACACGAGAATGCCTGAAATTAACATTAAATAAAGGTTAACAGAATTTAATTTCTAAATACTTGGCAACTTGCGCCCCCTGTTATAAATCTGAATGTTATTACTAGAAATCTCTGATGGAAGCCTATTTAAATTAGTGGACGTCCTACGGCTGAAATGATAATGATGAATTTGCATATATTTTAATTTTAGTCAGTTTAGTAGAATATTTTCCATTCATGTATAATTCACAATAAAAATATTTTAGTTAAAATGCAAAATGCAGATAGCATTAGTTTCGCTCAATCACATCGAAATTTAAGACAAATTCCGTTTTCACTAAACCATTTTAGCATTATAGCATGATAGGTTTAAAAGGGTTCCGACATTTTTGTATACAGCCTGGCATACCTATTAGTCTGCCATTATAAAAAATAACGTGATTTTGCAGAATATGTTTTTTTGTAATATTTAAACATAATTATCTCAGATATATCAAAGAATTATAAACCCTAATTATATAACCTAATTATATCGCATTTGTTAAAGATTTGGTTCCTTATCGCTTTTTGTTCATAAGCATTTAAAATGGCGGACTAGTAGTTATGCGAAAATGTTGGAACCCCTTTATATTGCATAACTAGATATTTTATATAACGAATAGAAATAAAATAGAAAAAGTTTTATTTACGTCATAAACACACAATACAATTACAATTAACATAAAAGCAGTTTAACAAAAATACTATAGTTAAAATATTTAAACGTAAATCGGTTTCCACTCAGCATAATGCTGTCTGTAGAAGCTCTAGGATCTACAGCGCTGGTTTTCAGTGGTACCGTAATAAAAAATGCAAAAATAACTTAACATTGTGACAAAATTCAGGAATACAGAATGTATGTCATCATCAGATATTACGGTGAAGAAAAAGTAAAAAAATATCTGCATGTAGGTGACAGTCCATAAAGTTATCTAAATAAATTGGAACGTGTTATAATATTGTTTTCTCGGCGCCCGCTGAGAGCCTGTTTATGAATGCAGATCATGCTCACAGCCACTTCTCGTAATACATCGGGAGTTCTTTTTGTATCATCAAATATTTAAACATTTCGCTGTAAATGACATTCACGATATGTTTAAAACGGTTGTCTTTACAAATGGATGCCTACACTTCTTGCCAAAACGCTTTAAATGTTGTAGGAACCTAGCCAGACCTTAAATTTCTGAGACGGCACTTACGAGTAGTATGACGAACTTATTTTTGAATTGAATTTTTAAACGATTTAAAGCTTTTGAAACGATTTTTATTGGTAAACTTGGGTTTATTCGATCTTAAATCAGTTACCTAAGCCCAACTTATTATTTCTTATAAAAACGCGCCATTGTGATTTCGCTCTGATTAGACTATGTTGGTGTAGAATTATTTGTTAATTAATTATTTTAGAAAGGATACCCAACAAAAGGTAACACAAAATACAAACATAATACTAACATGACTACAAGTTTTAAATGCGATGTGTTCTCGTAATAATAGGCCATAAAATCGAGTACAATACAAGTATTTAAAAAAATATATAGTTACAAGTAAATGAAACTATGAAGCAGAACTAAGAATCTTAAGGATTTTTAATAAGTGATAAACCTAAAAATAGAACCTAAAATCATATTATGTTAAACAGTTCTATTTTTTATTTATGTAGAAATTAAGGTTATTCTAATTTATAAATAACATCATTCTTTTTTTCATTAAATAATTTTAAAATATTATTTCAGCATAAATTAAAAAACAGACTCACTTTGAGGTTAAACAAATGTATTTATAATGTAGAAATTAATATTTCATGTAAATTTGGTTCATAGTATTTGTCATTTTATAATATTTTTCTGCATAAATTAAAATAAAAATAAAACTAAAACTTTCGTAACACTTAAATGCTGGCACCGGTAAAGACGTTGCAAAAAGCGTGCGCTGCGCTATATACGTGAAATTGACTTAGGTGACATTATCGGTCCGTAGTAGCCCGAAGCGGCTTCCTTGAGTAAGGTACACGCTTAATCATTTCCTTGAAGTATTTCGATGAAATGAAACATGAAAGTTAAATTGGGAAAACCTCTCATAACTTATCTTGATAGATCGCAGAAATACTATATTAATCGAAATATTTTTTAACTAACTATTTGGGCAGTAAAAATTTCAACAAATATTGATAGTAAATAAACAACGAGTTTTTTTTTAACTTTGAAAAGTACGCTTTTGCCCAAAATCTTAAGCTGGGTATTGGCGGTCAGTATTTCGCGTCAGTCTCAACGTAAAATTGTGACGCCACTCCAAATAGGTTATAGTTTTAGGCCAACTAAATGTCCTCACTCACTGGCTTTGTCATTCCATCCAGTTTTTTCGATCTACCGGCTTGTTAAGTAGTGTAGGTACTGCTGGAATGACGAACACACACGCACCGGAACCCAGACGTTCGAAAATTTTCGGGCACGACGTCGTGAGCCGTGAATCACCGACATGGCAGGCTGACGAACGAAAATTTTCGGGCGCGGCGTCGCGTCGTGAGCCTTGAAGCCGTGTTGGCTAAGTGAGAGGACACTCGACTTTCATTCCGAAGGTCGTGGGTTCAAACCCCGCCACGCACCTCTAGATTTTTCTTCTTGAGAAATGTATGTGCGCTTTAAACACGTGCTTTAACATTGAAGAACTTTAAAGAGTTTTGAAGGACATGTGACATTCACCAACACGCACTTGGCCAGCGTGGTGAATTAAGGCCTAATCTATCTTGCCAAGAGAGAAGTCCCAGTGTCCCAGCAGTGGGAACATTAACAGGATGATGATGACGCAAAAAACTCACCGTCAATGCCCAGCTTTATAACAAGTAATTGGTCTGGTGTATTACCGAGTAATAGACATAGACTCGGTACGAATATGACCGTGGTCATATTCGTACCAAGTCTATGACGAATAGGACCACGGTATGAATCGCTCAAGGGCTCTTTCAACCTTTATAGGGCACATCGTCACTCACCGGTAGCGTCAGGTGATATTACGATTTAACGAAGGTTCAGGTAAGGTGATCAATTCTGTCTGGGTGTATATTGTCAGGTAGTGTAGGGACCAATCTAAGCTAATTAATATTAGTAATCGTTTCCGCAAAACTCACATTGTAAGTCCCATATTTAAGCTTTAATAAAATGCTGCGAGGTCTCACAAAAGACAAAATTGAGTAGCCTTTCAAAGCAAGGTCTAGCTAATTAACAACGTTCCAGTATCAGTTTTATAAGCATTCCAAGGTTTGTTTTTAATATTTTTTCTTTGAAAAATGTACGATATCGTAACCTTACAATCTGTAAACAAAAATTAAACATCGCTAAAGTGCTTCTTAAGGTAACTCGAGCAAACCCATTAATTCAGCTTTAGGGTCATAGCACATCTTACCAGAACGTAATTTTAAATATTTAACTTTTGTGTGTTATGTTTTTAAAGGAGAATTACAATATTTAAGGACGATCACATACAATTTTTTAAATCTACCGAATTCGAATGAAAAATGTAGATTATATAAAATAGCTACGGATTGAGAACCTCCTCCTTCTTTGAAGTCGTTTTGTTTTGTTGATTCAATATAAATATATTATTATGATTCAACTTATGAAATATATGATATGATATATTATATAAAGGGTGTCTCAGCAAGAACTTGAATTTTGAATTGCGCGCCATTTACAACTGTCAATTGTTGAGTCAGCCATATTTGGTGTTTAACTAATTAAAACATAGACATTTACGAAAATGGTGCGTTATAGTTTGGATGAACGTTTATTAATAGTGAAAACCCATTATAAAAATGGGGAAAAATTTACTGTGACATTTCACAACAAAATCATCTTTAGTGACGAGGCTCATTTAAACATCAACGGCTTCGTTATCAAACAGAATTCTCGGATCTGGGGAGATGAAAATCCACATATCATTCAAGAACTTCCGTTACATCCTCAAAAAGTGACAGTTTGGTGTGCCATGTGGGCAGGAGGGACAATTGGACCATACTTTTTGGAAAATGGTGAAGGTGCCGCCGTGACTGTCGACGGCAATCGTTACCGGGCCATGTTGACAGACTTTTTATGGCAAGAATTAGATGGAATTAACTTAAATGAGATGTGGTTTCAACAGGAAGGCGCTACCTGTCACACAGCTAGGGAAACAATGACTTTGTTACAAACCAAGTTTTCAGGTCGTGTAATTTCTCGTTTTGGAGACCAAAACTGGCCGCCAAGAAGTTGCGATTTAACTTGTTTGGACTATTTTCTCTGGGGTTTTTTGAAAAGTAAAGTCTATGCGAACCACCCTGAGACAACCGAGGAACTCAAAGAAGAAATTGCACGTCAAATTCGTGAAATCCAGCAGCCCTTACTGCAAAATGTACTGCAAAATTTCGTCAAAAGAGTGCATACCTGCCAACAGACCAACGGTGGCCATTTAACCAATATTTTGTTTCATGTGTAAATGTCATTACTACCTCCATACACATGTAGAATAAAATGTTAATAAAATATTAAATAAACAGATATTTTTTAATTTTTTAAATTCAAGTTCTTAATGAGACACTCTTTATATTAATAACCTATACAACAAACAGCTCCATTTGTTTTTCAAAATCTTTACAGCGTCCATTCCAGCGTCCAGCGTGCTCAGATCATGATGACTATTTTAATGTAACGAAGATTAGACGCGGCAGTGTTGCGATGAAATTCACTGCAACCTTAATCCATCGAACACAATGATAACAGAGCGTTTCACACCACCCTCAAAGCTTTTAAAGGAAATCGATATTAAGATACAGTTTTATGAACGCCCTGTATCAGATCTTTTACAATCCACAGGGGTCAGTGGTTCAGGATTAATATCCAGGGGCTAACTTTCGACAGAGATTTCAGAACGTAATGGTTTTGTTTTACTGAAAGTTGGCTAGAGTTTTATGTGCGTGAAATCCATTATATATTATACTTTATATATAAATGCGAAAGTAACTCTGTTTGTTTGTTCCTCATTCACAAAATTTGGTACTATAGATTGAGCCTGAGAAAGGATATAGGCTACTTTTGTTACTTTTGCGGGAAAATGACAGTCTGTGGGAAAACGCATTATAACGCGGGTAACACCGCGGGTCACTACTAGCAGTTATTATGTATATATATATATGTCACTCACACTTATATTGAAACTTATTCGTAAAGATGTGAAAATGTGTCATTCTATAATTTCTTGGGTATACTTTTATTAGTAAACTGTACCTATAGATAGACAGATAGTCAATTTATTGGAAAAATCAAGTTTACAAGTCACTTTTCAAATTATAGAAACTTATATAATTACACAATTGAATTCAGTAATTAACTATCCTAATAAATGAATATTAAAAAAAAATATGCAATGCCATAGTTGAAATAAAAAAAATAGCATAAAATAATTTACAATATAGCAAATGTAATTATTTTATGTCATAATTAATTTGCAGTACTTCGTTAGTAAGGAAACAGTACCTAAGCGGGCCTGTGTCCTATTCATCTGGGAGCCATAACTGAACGTTCGTGGAAACATTCGTTTATGTCTGAAAAAACTTTCAAGTTTTACAGTAAATCTTATTTTTTTAAGTTTATTAGTCCATAAATCCTGTGTATTTGTGAACATTTGTTGTTGTTTAACTTCATATACATATGCACATTTTATATAACACGAGAATATTTTTGGACAATTGCTATATACGACGACCTTGACATATATACGTTCCAACAATAGAATACCAGGTACTTTTGAATGGAATCTCATTATAAGTTGTATTGGCAGAGTAACAACAAACAAGCCTGGTTTCAAATTCCGTCTTTTTGGTCTGGAGTTGCGAAACTCTTCGCTCTCTGATGTTAAGAAAATTAAATAATCCTGAAAGTTCTTGAATAAAATATTCCTAACTAATATTAATGAGAAAGTAACTGTTTATACTTTTGTCTGTCTCTATTTTTTTCTGTTACATCCACCCAAACACTAAATAGATTGGGATAACATTCACCACAGAAAGAGCATAAGGTCTGAGAGAGGAAAAAACAATGTTAATGTTAAATGAAAATCAGGCATTATATAAAGCATTTCTGAAAAAAAAAATCATGAACATAAGTTAGCCCACTAACAACATAGTGTTCTTAACTTTATTCAGTCATCTTCACCTTAACGTTCCAGTTGCTGGGACACAGGGACTTCTTTCTTGGCCAGAGAGATTAGACCTTGATTCACCACGCTGGCCACACGCGGGTTGTCCATCGTGGTGAATTTAACTTTATTCAGTACCGTTTCAAAACTTACTTAAATTCACAAAAACCAAAGCTAGAATAATTATGAATATCTCCATTTGTTTTGTGGCTCTAAAATAGAGCTACATGTTGCAGCCCAACTATGACATTCTTAACAATGAAAACAATATTTACAAAAAAAAACAAAACGGGGTGAAATGTTACTAATAACATTTCACCGATTATATATTGAAGTTAACAGGGATACACTAGCCATACACCTACACCAATTTGGAAGCACTTGGTTTCAATAAAAAAAGAATCATAATAAAATGTATATAATATATATATATACCTACTAGCTGTGCCCCGCGGTGTTTCCCGCGTTATAATGGATTTTCCCGCGGAATGACGTTTTTCCGCGGTAAAAAGTAGCCTATGTTATTTTTCAGGCTCTAGAGATTCTGTGTACCAAATTTCATTTAAATCGGTTCAGTAGTTTTTACGTGAAAGAGTAACAAACATCCATACTTACAAACTTTCGCCTTTTCGCCGTAGTAGGATTAACTATCGGTCAATTTTTTGACACTACCACGCAGTTGTAAAACTTCGGTAGTGTCTTCTATCCTATTATTTAAGTTCATTGTTTATATTGACCTGAATAAATGATTTTTATTTATTTAAAAAAAAATCAGGAATTCGCCTTTTTGGATATTTTTAGACCCTTGATAAGCGTGGCCTAATACAGTAATTTAATATTACAATAAAATTTTATTTTTAAAGTCCGATGAAAGATGTTCATAAATATCAAAATTCTCTTAATCTTGCCAACCATAACTCAGGCGCTGTTTTATATTAAGTTTGTGTCTATAAATTGAATTATTAATGCTTCGACTGAAAATGCTTTGTAAGGTTCTAAACGCGATTAACCTTTTATCCCTATTGCTTTTAATAATAATGTTATTTCTTAATTTGACTGCTCCAAAAATAACAAATCTTCCCGTTATCACTTAGCGAGACGCCATTTTATTTTTTATTATCTTTAATCGCGCCGTTAAAATATTATAAAATAAATATTTTTGTATGCGGAGTACTTACTATATTTACGAAGGCTTGCGTAACCTTCCCAATAGTAAACCCCACCTGAATAAGTAGTTGCGTGTTTTCGGTACGAATGGTAGATACACTATGTCCTATGAAGCTATTCGTACTTCCAACACGTTTGAAATTGTGCACAATATATGCACATTGTGCACAGTTCAAGAAGATTGGTTAAATTAAGATGATCTTTAATAAGTGATTAACCTTACTTTTTTGGTTAAACTATTTAAAAAGCAGCGGAACCATTTTGACTTATTACGTGGTTGACGCGCTTGTGTCGGAGGTGCAGGTTCGGACCCGGCTTGTGAAGATTACGGATGCGTCTTAATCTTTTCAGGATAAAAAATCAAAAGGATTGGTTAAGTAGATAAATTGGGAAGATTTTACAAATAAATTTTCAGATTCTCAGTAACATCTTCTATACATATTATAAATTAAAATCCTCCACGGCGTCCGTCTATCTTTATGTTCGTGATGCACTCAAAAGCTTTATGACGGATTATTTTACCATTTTCAGTAATACGCAGAGCAATTCAAGAGGAATGTATTGGTGTATAATTTGCTAAGGATGTGGTAGAATAAATTGAATTATGACGATAATTGTTCAAGGAGTCGGAGAAATTCAAGCAAGGTATCCACATGGCAACTGACAGTAGCAGTCACATTGAGTTGCGTATATTATAAAACAACGATTTCCGGGTCAGCTAGTACAAGCTAGTAGTAGTGGGTAGTAGTAGTAGTATAAAAAAAGTCGAGTTTTTCTAATAATGGTTTTCGATTTATTAGATTTGTCTCTCCCAAATTTGATGAAAATAGTGCATTAAAACGCTGGTAACATTGTAGGGCACTAGTTTATAAAATTTGTTGGAATAGGCACGATGACTACATAAAAAACACTGGACACCTATTTTTTGCTTAATCAATTCAATAAGAAAGTGCAAAGATAAAGAGCATCAAAGTTCCGGAGTGGGGTCTTGTGACTGCGAAATTTAATAGAAATCGCTCAGAAGTGTAACGTTTCATATTTTACCATTTGCTTTATTGATTATAAAATATATATTTTTTTAATATACTTTAATACGGACTAGCGTTTTTCAGTGATATACCCTATTGGTATAGTTAATATGATATACTACATTGCCGGGTATTGTAACTATTTCCTGATTCACAACACCCCTACAACAAATGCACTAACTAATCAAATCTCTCGAAAATCTCTCGGATGAAGACTCCGAGAGATTCAAAAACCGTTTGTCGGTCGCAGGCAAAGTTTCTCGTGACTGTTTCTGGCACTCCATTTAATTGGAGAGGGGCTTTTACGGATTTTTCTTTAACACAAAGAAACCTTTGTAGATATAGCATGTTTATTGTTTAAGCGTCATAGATACGACGCTTAATTGGTATCACGGACTCATTGTGTACAAGTCGTTATGGAATTGGGCCATAGGCTAAAAAATACGAGAATTGCCAATGTCAAACAAATTTTAATTGTAATTTTTTTATATGGACGTTGCGTTGGATCTTTGTTTGTCCACAATCTAACTTGTTTGTAAGTATTGAGGTGGAAGAGGATGGATCTCAAAGATCTAGAAGGGATTTCAGGCCTCTTCATTCCTGACTTGAAGAAACTCAGGTTGTATCAGGACAACAAGGAGCGAATTCCAAATCATAACGTGACGTAATTTTCGGCATTGTAACGCCATCTGTTAACAAGTGATTTATATTCTTATTTTATCTTCAAAAATATAATTTATTCCTGGTGGCTGTGAGGGTTATTTGTTTATCCTCCGTGGCTCGGTGGGCGAAGGTCCGAGTTCGCCGCCGGGACTAGATTTTGTACGACCTACAGTTTACATCATAAGTACATAAGTATGTATTACAAAAAAAAATTATATTTAGTATATCAATCACTTTACACCCATAGATCAAACTCTGCTTAGTTTGGGGTTAGGTGATCCTGTGTTAAATATTTTATATTATAATATACCAAATTTGTGTTCAAAAAATGAAGACGAAGGAACGCAGCTTATATTAGTTTCAACCTAAAACTGGCGCTTATCGCTTTGCAAAATCATAAAAGTGTATCATTAAATTAAATTACTTGTATGTATATAAAATTAATGTCTCTTTCTTTCCACGCGTTCAAATTTAAAACTCAGCTCTCAACTACAGAGGACTCCAATTCTTAGCTATTTAGTTTCATAACTAACTAAAAATTACACATAGGTACCTACTATACTTAATTTTAGTGGTACCTGTTAAGGTTGTATGTACATATTCGTTTTTAGTACTTCTTCGCACTAATATAGAGGGAAAATGTTTTTTGTAGCAAAAAGTCTTAGGCGGAATTTATTTATCAGACTGCATTGGAATGCCTCGAGGTATTCAAGCTTAACTGAACATTGATTTAATTAAATACCTATTGTGCGGTGAAACAAAACAGAAATGGCGTAATCGATAGCGTCACAGACAAAACGAATAAAAAAAAGTTATAATATAATAACTAAAGCAACTTGATTTACTTTAAAAAAAAAGACCTGTTGCACATAGCATTTTTTATCAACTTATGCAATTATAATTATATATTTTTTGCATCACTAAGTTCATGATATCGATGAATAGTGATATTTTTTTTAATTCTAACCAGGCATGAGTCACTGAACCAAAGAGAAAAGCGTGATATTTCAAAAAGTAATTTAATGCACTGCTATTTATCGATAGATGGAAAAAAAACACCACTCAATTTGCTTCGGTAGTTATATCAGCACCTATGTTTATGGCTCAATGTAGCTACCTCGAACACTATACAACCCCAAACCTCGAGTTTTCGTCAGCGCGATCTAGAGCTAGCGCCTTTTTAGAGTAGCGACATCTAGTTATAAAATAAAAAAAAAGTATTACCGATAGTTTACCATGTCAATAAACTGTATCCAACTTTTGCTGCCAATGATGCAACTACATCATTGTAAGCTTGCGGCGTAAGAGGTGGTCGATTCCCGCCGAGGAGTCAAGTGTTTGTTTGCTCTACAAGCACTTTTTCCTTGGTCTGGGTGATCAAAATGTCTAATAATAAATATCTATGTAAGTATGTCTATTATATTAAGTATATTAGATGTCTAGTACCAATAACACAAGCTAAGAGCTTACCACGGGGCTAAATGTTGTTGTGTGGGATGTCCGTAAATATTTATTTCTTTTAATGAGAGATTTCTCAGCAAACGATTCAAGATACGCCTGATTCAATCGCTTGATTACAATAACCCAGCTGATATTATTATATAATACTACTCCGATTACGCATGCCTCTTTCACTTTATTTTTGGAAATTCATCTACCTTCGTAAAACGTGAAAAATAAGCCGTTTTCCGTCATTTTTATTTCAATCTCTACACTTCAACAAACTGGGTCACGGAATGTCCGGAAACTCGCAAAATACTTTATTAATGTGCTTCCTTTTTCAGTTGCGTAAGTTTTAATAGAGTAATGTTGCTCTGCTATTCTTCGCTAAAGTAGTGCTTCCGTGGAAAATACGAGCAAATTTTAAGCTATTTTTCTTTTGAAACTTGAATGATTTACTATAAGTTATAACTTTTTAATATTATGGGATTAACAATATTATCATGTATATACTTTAAGTTGCTGTTAGTTTACAAGTAGATAGCTGAATGTAAGGCACATTTAAAATAATGAGAGCAAGTACATTTTAAAATACCAATTACCAAACTGTATTACGTTTGCACATAAATAGGTATCATGGAATAATATTTGATTGTTTTGTAACCGAGTTCAATAAATAGGGGGGTTCCATATTCGAATGTATTTTAAACATACTGACAGCATCTGTTAGTATAATATTGTAGGTACTGTTTGGAAAGCTTAAAATATTTTTGGAATTCGGTAGTTAGTATTTGTGATTTTTGAATTTTATTTAAATTTTAAAATTTGATTTAATGTGTTTGTAGGTGTTGGACCAATAAAACATAGGTTTTGTACCAAAAAGCAATAGCGAGCGAGAAAACGAAACGTTCGCGCGAGCCGTCGTCATGCACACTGACACTTACCCTCCCGCGTACCTCACCGATCGTCGCCCCGCGCGCCACAGCATATATCTTTATTTACATTTTTTAATTACAGATAAAAATAAGGTTTGTTTCTTACCATAAACTAAAGAAATAAAAATCAAATTAAAACTTAAAACTATGAAACACTACGCGTCGCCTACAGTGTTCATAAAATTTATGCAATTGATAATCTTAACTTCCTTTTGACGTTTTATCCATCTATCTTTAACACCTACGAACCTACCTTTAGATGAGCAATCCTAGAAAGTTTTCTTGTAGCAGGTAGGTCAGAGCCCCTAGATTAGACAACTTTCAGCAAATTTAGTATGCAGAAGGATTTTTTAATTCAAAAATTATTTAATTGATTCAAAGCGAAGCGAGCGTGCGACTAGATCGCGAACGGAATCGTGAACTCTCCATAGGATAACTCCGCGAACTAGTTATGGCATATCTAATCACAGTGAAGTTTTTGGAGGTTTTGTCTGTTCACGTCCGTAAGTGGTAACCCTCTGAATCCCTACACGTGACCTCCGGGTGGTGCTAAGAACAGTCTCTGGTGGTAGGCTTCGGCCGCGGCTTGTCACCACCCTCCGGGCTGGGCCAGTGCGTGAAACGATTTTTTCGTGTTTCTTAATGTGGTCCGGAGAAGCCATCTTCTATGTCTTCATGTTAGACCACATCGTCACTTTACATCAGGTGAGATTGTGGTCAAATGAAGGCTTATCGATCATAAAAAAAAAAAGTTTTGCGACTAAAGCTAGTAGAAACAGTATGTATGCTGTAGTAACTGGTATCCAGAAGCAGTAGTGGTTTGTTAGCAGCGTGGGACCTACCAGCGAGTGACGCATACTGTACCTACTCGCTTCTGTCGCAAAACATCACTGTGATTAGACAGGCCATAACAACTAGTTAGCGGAGTGTTCCCCTCATCTGCCCTCCGTAGAAATATAGACCATCCCGTAACCTGAGTCGCAAGTCCGTAAATCTCAATTCATTACTTCTCGCCCGCCTATAAGGTTAAATGAGAGTAAACGGCGTTTTTACTACCCGAGTGACCGGTTTACGTCTTAGAAGTGACATTTATCCTACTCGGGCACAGAAGCGGGTGAGAGGTTCGCGAAAGTCCAAGTTTAGGAGTTATGGATGAAAGTGGTCATGATTTTGGGACACCAAACATGGTTTTAGTCTTAAGCTGGGCGGCTAAGTTCGGTTGAGATGTAGTTTATTATTTTGTCTTCATGTGCATTGCAGATTAAATAATACTTTAATGTAAAACGAAATATTTTTACAAACTAAAAAATTTTAAATAGGTTTTTAAACCTAACTAGCTATTTAAAATCTTCTTTATAAAATTATAAAACTTCTAAGCAAATAAATTATGCGTAATATTATATTATTTTCGAGTTATTAGCTTGTATGTAACAAGCGAGTATCATAGAAATATGATCTTTTATGTAGCACAATAAAAAAACATTTTTTCCCCTTTCCTTCATAAATATATTATGAACGGAGAACAAATTACTTCACTTGACTATTTCTTATTGTATCTGTTATATAATTGACCTATCTCGATTTATTGACATCTATACAAATCTTTATTTTTGCGTTACAATAACATTTATGAGAGTAAATTATTAGATTTATTTATTGGTGACTGTATCTTTCAGAACACATGTCATGCAATTTTTCTCGGACATATTCATTTTTTAATTTTCAGGTTTTCATTATTTTCAATTCAACAAAAATTAAAGTTTTAGAATTACCATTATGATTTAAAGAAATCAGATTGTTATTACACATTATACTTATTTAAAATAAGATCTTAGTGTGTTTGATAATTTTTATTAAAGATAATGTTTTTTTCAATGTTTACTTTTAAACCCCCAAACAGGGGTTTTTATTCTCCTTATTTTTTAGCTTTAATATTGCTATTAGCATTTATTAGCAGTAACAATTCCGTAAATTACATAATTAAAAAAAACAAAAAAGTGTGTAACTTGTGTAAGTACCCATCTATGTTGAAAAACACTCTCCCAAGTCTTTATTTGGGTGAATTTATTTTATGTGCAATAAAAGTAAAATAAACAATGTTGGTACGCCCTAAAGGTGTCCTTATACCATTAAAACGGGGAGATGTGTAAAAAAACACACACCAATACCCGTCTGACTAGATCAGCAGAAATTCAGTTTATGTAGAGAGTTGGTTACCAATTCCATAATAGACACTTATGCTGATGGAATCGTCTGCCTAGTACGCTTTTTAACCTACAGGTTATAAAGAGGGTTGTTATTGGATCTTTCTCAGTTCGGGTTAACCACTGATCCGGTCAAGTTTCTACGGATAAGCTTGACCTCTATGTTCTTGTGGTTCTTAGGTAGGTGGCAAGACTGAAAAAGTTCGTTTGAATCGACGATGGTAGTAGTTTTTAGTCAACTCAGTTTTACTAAATAGCTTTTGTGTTTGTTTATTAAAGTTGGTCTAGTGGTTGAGAAGATAAGGGGTGAGAGAATAAATTTAGTGTCAGCATAGTAAAAAAAGGCATATAAAGCAACAAACTACGTAAACCATGGCATTACAACCTTAAAAAAAGTTTGATATTTTACAGTAACGAACGGTACCATCATGAATATAAATTTATTATTACTTGTTATTAGTTTTAACTATAATTTTTATATCATTCTATATTTATTAAAATATCTAAATAGACTTCTTTAAGTAAATTTCTATTAAACTCAATAACCTTTTTTATACTTACCTAGCTGGTCAGACCCGACATGCAATATCAATTACTCAACCAAAAAATATAAATTAACGCCTAAATTTGAAATAACCGTCTAAAAATCTCACTAATCCTTCTCTCGCTATATCAAAGAGCCGGCACGATTTTGATTAATCTTCACAACTAAGCTTTATGAAATTCTAAGCTCCTTGCTTCCATTAATTACACATAATTATAGGGTTCGCGGTTCCTTGCTACTAATTTTAGGAAACAATTACGTTCTACAAATATTGCCTATTAATAAGCATGTCGGTGACAAACATGGGGTTATTAGGTACTACAATGTAGATACAATCAAACACGAACAACTCTATTGAAATTAAGAACCAACTAAAATTCTACGGAAATTCCGTGCTTCCGTAATTCCGTATTTGCCTGCCTATTTCAGCCTATGCTGAAATACATAGCTTGCCTGTGGTAAGCTAATATAGATAAGCTATGCAATTTATCTACATACTATATAGAGTTCGATTTCCGCCGAGGCCAAGTTTGTATGTTCTGCAAGCACTCTCTCCTTGGTCTGGGTGTTTAATATGTATAGTAAATATATATTTACTATATCTATATATTTACGTCTATTATATTAAGTATATCACATGTATAGTACCCGTAACCAGATTATGTACGTATGTGTTATGTATTACGTAGATTATCAGATAAAATAATATAAAAATAAAATAAAATATTTAATTTATTTATACGAACATTTATTTATAATAGACGTGTTTATAGAGCATATACATTTTTCGAGAAGAAAAATGCAGAGGTGATTGGCGGTGTTTGAACTCACGACCTTTGGAATGAAAGTCAAGTGTGCTTCTACTTAGCCAACACGGCTTTTTCTGCTCCATATTACCTAGGGTATATCAACCTATATTTAGATGTAAGGAGCCTAATGAACCTTTGTTGGCTCTCTAAATACAAAAGCTACGAACAAGCTTCGTATAATAATTGTTTGATATTTACTGAAATTAGTACGATCGACGAATCGAATTAGACGATATTTAGCTATGGTAAATTTAAAGAATTTTAACACCTTGGCTGCAGCAAGAAAAATCATAAAAATTCGTCTAGTGCAATTCGCCCCGCGGCCACGCGGGTCGAATCTCCCAATCGAATCCGAATCCACCAAAAGAGAAATTAACCAGGGAGAACGGCAATATTTTTAAAAGGTATATATACTTAAACCCTTCGGTGTAGGATCGGTTGTTAACTTAAAAAACACAGCCTTAAACTTAGAAATAAATATAAGGAAAACAACCTTTGAGACCTATTTATTCAGTTTAGTTTAAATACAGATATTTTTTAAATTCAAGCTTGTCTGGTAGAACCTTTTACTTTTCAGCTATTTTGGGTTCTTGCTCTACCTTGGACTTTAGAGGTTTAACTTTAAAAAAATAAATTAAAAGAAGCACTAATCCCTTTGATTCCTGCGACAGAGACCAATTGTTGACACTGCGACAGCAAATCTAAAAGTATTTTCAGCTCTCTTTGTAACTACGAGCTGCGTTATGAGGTACCTATGTATGTGTACCTTAATAAGACTCTTCTATTCAGACTCTTATTGAAATAATTTCAATATGACTCTTAAGAACACAGACGTAGGTCCAGTCACAGAGCGTCTGCACGAAGTCTTACGACAGGTAATATCAGTAGGTATCTTAAAGCATCTCGAACCTAAAGCCGTTATAAGTTTACTGCTTACGTTTTGGCTTCAGACTTTATGGACAGATACCTACCACCCGTTTTATGAATTATTCATGGGCAAGGGTCCCAATAACTGTCACAGTGTCAACAATTGCTCTCTGTCGCCGGAATCAAAGGGATTAGTGCTTCTTCTAAAAATATATTTTTAAGTTTAACCTTTAAAGTCTAAAGTAGGGAGAGGATCTAGAATGACGGAAATGCCAAGAAAAGGTAGGGGTTGCAGAAAATTAATTTTAAGGTAATAAGTTAAAAAGTTATTTAAACTAAATTGAGTTGAAAGGTTTATTTATTTTGCATACACATACATTTGTCTGGAAATATTTATTTATTTACTAGCGGTCCACCCCCGCTTCGCATCTAGTTGACCGTATTGTGAATCTAAACCATTATCTCGAACCCACTTAAACACACACAAAAAACTTCATCAAAATTGGTCCAGCCGCTTAGAAGGAGTTCAATGACTAACACACGTACAGACGATTTATATTATGTATACAGAGAAAGATACAGCAAAGGTCCTATTATAGCCTAGGTCAATATGTTGGGGCATTGCAAAGGAGTTTAAGTAAGGTGTGCTAAGGGTGTACGTTTTGCGTATATCTATTTCTGAGATTAACGCTGTGTTTGTTATGTAAACAACCGATCCTACACCTCCCATTTACACCTACAACTATCATCGGATTTATCTACGTATATCTATTAAAAGTATTTCTAATGTTGTTGTTAATTATACAACATTGTATAATTTAGATAAATCATAATACTGTCTATTAATATTCCACCGCCTGTTAAGTAATCACTTAGGGCAGCGTTCAGGAACAGGCGATGGAATATAGTATCGCAGCAAATATCATTAACTATGACTAATTAAAATCATAATTTTAAGTCACATTAGTCTTTTAAGATCTCAGATCACTTAGGTGTTCTATTTTAATTAGCCTTAATTAAGTAACTCTTAATAAAATACTCAGAATGAGGGTAGACTGTTGCGTTTGTCAATGACCGTTCTAACTACTTGCTAGACCACAAGTTAATGCTGATCGTGGCGCTTGTAGGCGTCGAAATATCGCGGAACTCAAATAATGTTATGTTAGCTGTTATAAGCCCTAACATGTTTTAAAAGTAACTAGTATAGTATAACTGTTATTTTCATTGGTATTGTGTGTGCTAACAAATTTGAAATCTTTGTTACGCTAAAGATACATAGATTAATAAACTAGGTACTTACGCGCCATTTAAACGGAATTTATTTAGACGGGCGCATTTCACAAAACCTTCGCGTTCTCATTGTTTTCACAAATGTTACCACGTGTAACATGTGTAAAAAAATATTATTATTATTATTATTATGTATTTTGTCGAAGCCTTCAATTCAAATGGATATAATCTATTTGCGAGAACATATCTTTGCAAAAGTATAAAATGGTATCCACTGAAGAATTTTGGGACAAACATGGTTCATGTATTGACAAAATGGTCAAAGTTAGAATTTTTAATATTTATTATGTGATTAATATTGATAACCCAAAAAATTTGGTATTTTATATATAATGAAGTTCAGTGTAGCTAATAATTTGAAACAGAGGATAGTTGAAATATTTTGTAGGGTGTTTTGAACGGTGGTAGGGCAAAATATTCCAACTACCCTCTTCGCAGGGGATACCTACTCGTAGAACATTTCGGGAGTAGGTATGCCTCATATACGGAAATTGCAAGAAACTTGACATCAATTTGACCACTATGTTTATCCCGACATATGTATGTGAAACATGTTTTTTTTTAACAATTACCATTCGTGTTCATCAGACGCCCACCTAGAAGACACAATTCGAAATCACTGTTTCTCTTGTGATCCACAGTAAAAACTGTCAAGCAGCATTAGTTTGATCTGTTTGACAGGTACTCGTGTTTGTACTTACCGTGCTCTCCTTCACTGTACAATTTCCCTTACTTTTATTTCCAAGGTTTGGTACCTATTGCAATTACAAACATTTTTGTCTGCATTTTGCAAAACAAAATCGATCAAATATTTATTTTGCTTTATACAAATATTATACATATACATAGTGAAAATTTGTGAATTGTGGGTTAGTGAGGTTGTAGGAGGTAAACTCATGACCACAAAAGTGAAGTAAGAAAATTATAAAATAAAATTGAGAAATGACATGTGATCAACATAAAATACAAAGATTCTACTAGGAAAATCATAAACACGTACAATGCTTATACATATTAGTAGGTATATTGATATTTTAAACATCTTTATAAAAGGATATACATAATATCTAATGCAACAAGACGTGGTTTACTTACTCGTATATTGTTACTTTGCCAAAAAACAAAAGAAAAGCACTGACCTAGGAAAAAGTACACAATATTGAATTGGAGCTTAGACTTATTTTAAAAAAATCACAGCTTATTTAAAAAGACCGATTTTCATCATTAGAATATATTTTGTTAAAAAAACAGATTTCGATGAATCTTTCTACTCGAGGGTTAAGCTGATGCTTGCGCAGTGGATAGATAAGACCATGGATCGGTCCTTTAGTCACTCAGTTATCTTCGATCATCCCTGCTTCATATATTTGAAGTAGTTAAAATATTGTTTCATGAAAAAATTATAAAATTTAGCTTATGTAAAGCTGTGTTGGCTATGTTCTTTGGTGTGGAGCACACTCGACTCCATTCAGAAGGTCGTGGGGTCAAACCACGCCACGCACCTCTGGAATTTTCATTAAAACACGTCCTGTAACGGTGAAGGCAAACATCGTGAGGTAGCCGGCATGTCTTGAGAGCTTTGACGAGTTTGAAGGACATGTGATTGGCCAGCGTGGTAACGCCTACAACATCTCAACATCTTGACGAGAGAGATGTTATAGAAGATGAGAGATGAACACGTAAACGTGTTTAACTATTGTAATAAGTATGCAATAAGTATACTAGCTTATGTGTTCCAAATACGGTGGTTATAAAATTTAATCAAATAAAAAAATAAGGTATAAAATATAATATAAGGTTAAAAAATAAATCATGAGAGCGCAAAAGTTGAAAACTGTGGAGCAACCTGATGGTCCGACCGAATTGGTGCTCTCAATATGTACACTTCAAGATGAAGGAACCATTTCCTCTCACATTTATTTCATAACTCCATACGTCAATATTACGATTTCCAAAGTTTCTATTGAAAAAGTGCCAAAGAATGTACCCTGTCTTACATAGTCTTTCACATAGGTTATGATGAGTGAAGCATCTATCTTATCTGTGCGATGTCCGATATAGTCTTTGTGCCTCGTGCCATTGTGCGTGGTGGAATTGACAACGGTACTGGGAAAACTTGTGAAGCTTTTGTTGGTGATGCTAAGGAATTATGTTAGAATGGTTTTTTTGTGTTCGCATGTTTGATGTTTGAGGACATGTTTAAAAAGTTTAGTTGTATGTGTATGGCACAAAGGTAGTGTAAAACCTACAACAAAAACGACAAACGAATTTTCATAAAACGTGGTAACTAGATATTTTTTTTGATAAACCAATTGATTTCTATAGTTTTTTTTTATAGGTTTTAATTTTTTTTCGAATTCTTTTTGTTTAATCTAAATAGGTAATATAATCGGTAAACTTTTAACATTTTAAGCAAATAAATGATGGGTTATCATAAAGTATTAAGGTAAATCCAAGAATGTTAAGTCTTACGAAAATTAAAACAGCCCACGCAACAACAAAAGCTTTCATCCCATCTTTCATGTAACTAAAGCTTTTCTTAAAATTCGTTAAAAGAAACGGAAAATAGTGTTGTATGACGACGGTGTGACGAGCTCGTGACGGCATTGTGCCTAGGCATTCAGTCCTATTGAATAGTGTCGATGTGGGCCCGGCAACTTCTCCGCTATCTGTTTCGTTTCCCGCCGAGACAATTTAACTTGACAACGTGGAGCCGCAACAAAAGCCGCTCGCTCTATTTAGCGCTCAGTTTATGCTGTGATACATCTATTGATGGTATAGACATGTTTTTTGGTATAGTTTGCTAATGGTAACTTAATAAGTTATGTCGATGATGTACAAGTATATTTGCGAGTGTTAAGTGCTTCTTTATTTAAGCATGATATCTTTTCTATTCACGTTATATTTCTTACAAGATTAAACCACAACCCAAACTCCGGACACGGCGACGTATGCATGCATAATAGAATTTCCTTTCCTACGAAATCGAAAATCCAGCGTCCTGGAATAGAATAAACATTTACTTTAAGTTAGGCGTTAAAAGGGAAACCCAAACACCCTTAATCGCGCAAATATGGACCTGACGACGGACGGGACATTTAAAATGCGAGACATCCCGCTGCCTCGGCATGCAGCGGAGAGAAATATATTCGTAGCGAGCATTCTTTGTGCGATCGGGGACGAGTGTAAACACGGCGCGGCGCGGCGTTGTAGCCGCCGCGGGGAGGGATCCGGCACTCGGGCGGCCGCCGCCGCGCGCTCCGCCCGCACGATGTCGGTGCGCGTGGACCCCCGCGATCGTGAGCGCTTCTCGCGCCACTCCTCGCGTGCCTCCGTGGACGCCTTCCCCGGCACCTCGGGCCGAGAGCACTCCTTCCGCTCCGTGCACTCAGCACGCGTCGCCCGCACCGCCAGCGATGACCTGGCGCTGCCGGCGCGCGCGCTGCGCTCCGCCTCGTGCCGCGTGCAGACCGGCACCCCTCAACGCCTGCGCCGGCACCACTCCTCGGCCGCGGAGTGCGAGCGCGCGCGCCGCAGCCGCCGGCACACGCTGGAGCTGCCGCACAGCCGCGGACCCAGCGTGCGCAGCCGCTCGCCGGAGCCGCCGCCGCCCGCGCCGCCGCCGGAGCCCGAGCCACCGGAGGACGCTGGCAAGGAGGCGCGCCGCCGCCGCGTGGTGGCCGCCGTCGCCGCCTCCTTCTTCGCGCTGGCGCTCGCCTCCGTGCTGGTGGTGGTGGTCACGCTGACCCACAGCTCTGTGCTTCGCGCGCACAACCAAACGGCCAAGTACTACACGTTCTCCGTGCCGCCGCACCATCCTCTCAGTGAGCCCCGTTCATGTTGCCCCACCGTCGCCCCTCCCGCTTCGCATGCGACTGTCTCCGACCCCGAGTGCCAGGGGCTGCGAACGTCGAGGGGGCAGCTCTGCTCGCAAGCGGTACTTGACCATTGTGTACTTCCTACACTTTTGACAGACCTCTTCTGGCGGACGAATGCAGGGCAACCGTGCCATCAGCCCTCGCTTCAGCGCTCGTTCCCGATGCCGAGGTTAATATCTATTATCCAGTTCAGTAGTTAACGAATATGTGCCTTGCGTAACGTGAACGCGGGTGACAATAATGCACAGAGTGGAGGGTTGATGGTTGCTGGGGTATTGCCAGGCCTTTGTCGAATTACGCCCTAGTACAATATAAGCCACACATGCTCCGCACGTTCGCAACCCCCTTTCTGCATGATTAGTTCTGTACTTATAGATGTCACGTGTTTGTGATGGTTCATGTTAATTATTTAGTGTTAATATTAATGGTCTTATGAGGCTTTAGTTAGTAAGCGAAATAATATCAGTATGCTCTTTCTGTCCCAGTGGGGGCTCGGAATCTCGCTAGGATTTTGGTCGCGTCCCTTAAGCGCGCGACACATTGTACATTACAAAGCACACAGGTGCATTGTTGTCATTAATTAGTTGGCCTAATTTCGGAATAATTCGCCACAAGATCTTGTCTTGTACGACCTACAATGGTTTGTTTGTTATAAAATTCTAAGCTGGTTCATACAGTAAATATCCGAACTGGTCGTATTTGCTATTAATTTTAGTATCCATAATGGTATGTTTTTGTGGGGAGTGCTTTTTTCTTATTTATATTTGGTCACCTAAATTAACGTTTTTAAGGTTAGGTTTTTAAATCTGAGCTTTTTATTCTCATGTGTTCTGGAATCCGAAACCCGAAATCGTCGAAGGTCGAAACATCGAATCAACCATAAGTATATTGTTGAGGTTTGATGTTTTTTTGAAATTTGGCTATTGCTGTGTATTTGAGAAAAATGCCCAATTACATTTGCAAGGTAAACAAAACTTGTATCGTTTTTCCCTTATTATCACAGATTGAAAATACACGGCAGCTCGCTCAAAATAATTTGACCATTTTGTTATATTGTTTTCAATGGAAGGTAAGTACGGAGAAATATATAAAGACCCCAAATTGAACCTTCAGCTGTTTGTTTACGGAAGGACTTAAATTAATTTAATAATCACTCACGGAAATAGTACGTAAACCACACGATAATAACTTAAGGGTACAAATTTGTATACAAAATTAGTAGGAATAATGTCATTTAAGTTTCCCAGATGTACTGTATGTATGTACTAAATGCCGTCGCCTTGGCGCCCTGATCATCTACAAAATATTTCTGTCTAGTACAGGCATAAAACAATTTTATTGATAAATAGCGAAATACCTAATAGTAATTTTAGGTTTAATCTGCAACTGAACTGAATTTTTGTATACATGGTATACAAATAAAGTTCATTGATATCGTGCCGAATAAAAAAGTAAAAGGGTGATAACGACTAAAATCAGTTTTTTTAAGTATCTCGTGATCTGTGAGGTCGTAGAAATCTTGATAAAATTTGTTGAACTACAAAATACAATACGATATAAAAAAAATATTTACACCAAAACAAAAAAATAGTTACTAAATGCACAAAGTTCATTCTAGGCCTTCATGCTCCATCTTAGACCACATCGTCACTTTACATCAGGTGAGATTGTGGTCAAATGAAGGCTTATCAAAAATAAAAAAAATAAAAAAAGTTTTTTAACAGCGCGCTAAAAAGCGATTAAATTGCACTCACGTAAGATATATGACAAATGTGCATTATTGAATATAACTCAAGAACTACAAGGCCGATTATTATAAAATGTATATGGGACCTTGCAAGAAAATTTGCAAGCAACAGTTTTAATATAAAGAAAGAATCATCAAAATCCGTTAACAGAGGAGTTAAAAGTTCAGTGGTAAAAAAAATTCTATCTTTCAAAAATCAATAAAACCTCCTATTTTTAAGGCCGTTTAATAAGCTAAAGGGTTTACGATTTGGTATATGGTATAACAATACCGTATTTGAGTACATTCTAATTTCACTCTGGGCGCTCTACTTCGAAAACGGCTAACTTGACAAAAAATGCACGGCGTTTCTCCAACACAATTTATACCTACATGTGAGTGTACCAAAGACCTAAAAACCGGCTGAAAATCAAGACCCTATTATCGTTCCCACTGCTGGTACAATGGGACTTCTCTATTGACGAAAGAGATTAGGCCTTAATTCACCACGCGCTGGCCAAGTGCAGGTTATTAATTGTCACATGTATTTCAAACTCTCTTCAAAGTTCTCAGAACATGCCGGTTCCCTCTCGATGTTTGCATTAAAGCACGTGTTTAAATAAATGTAATCATCTTAAACAAAATGACTTCCCGGTACTGGCCACAACACCAATTCACAACATTCAAAGATTTAAATAATATTACCATGAAATAAACCGTCGCTTAGGGATAAGTGCTGAGAATTATTGTATTACCAAAATGTTTAATGCTAATAGCTTTAGCCAATGGTTTGAACATTTTGTTATTGTTTTTATTTATTTAAATCTTATTGTTTTGTGCTATCTTAATATCGGATGTTATATAAATAATAGATCGGTAGACACGTCTGTTTTATTCGGTACTAAACGACAAGGAGTAGGTAATAACTGTGTTTAAGTAGGCACAGTTTAATTTAACTATTATTTTTGGTGTGTTGTGGGTACGTATCTGAATAGCTTTAGTTCAAATCATTGTCAACAATTTTAACTCATAAAGAGGTTACCTGATTCTAGGTACAGACATACATAATAACGTTTCTCAAAGATATATTTTCGGACAATCTACACAACAACATTTAGCCCCGTGGTAATAATAATAATAAATTATTTATTTCATATTATTATATATATCATTTATTTATTTAGCCCCGTGGTAAGCTATAAGCTTGTGTTACGGGTGTTACGACATCTGATATACTTAATATAATAGACATATGAACATAGATCGATATTTAACTATACATATTAGTTTTTTTTTGGAAAATTGGTTGAGTTCAAAGTCCCCTAGAAAAATCCTTTTATATCTTTAGATAACGTCTAAAAAGGTTCCCAGATTTTCCATACATAATATCGCCAATTTTTATCCTTTTCGCTAAAATATAAATGATTGGTCCGACTCAAAGTGGAAGGACCAAATTTGTCCATTTCGTGGTCATTCAATGTAGAAGGGTTAGATCGTACGTACCATAATTTTATATGATACCTACCCTTTATAGTTATTTGAGTATATTTTTCAACATTAATTCATATGATATTTACAATACAGCTACCTATTGCCATGAGCATAACAATTTCAACAAATACCTAATTACAAATATTCCTAGGTACGTACCTTAAAATGTTTAAGTCTGCATTTTAAAAAAGTTAGCATAATGGAGTTCTTTAAAATTAAAATTTGTCATCCACAAAAATAATAAACGTTTATTACGATGTTCTTTTTACTTAACAAAGATACTCACCGACTTTGGGCAGTCAAAAGGTCTCAATATTTATTTATTTTCTCAAGCAAAGCATTTCAAAGTCAAAGTCAAAAGTCAAAGTCAAAACGTTTATTTCCTTAGAAGCACATAGCCTACATGGACAGGTCAACTTAAAATTAATAAAACTAAATTGCTTAAATAACAAATATCAAGGAAATAACATTGTCTTGACAGTTCGCTTCAATGTTTTATACTGAGTTGAGAAGCGAATAGAACAACACAGCTATATCAGTTATTACAATTTTGTAGTTATTACAATTTTGGAGTTCTTATTTATAGGTAACTATTATAAGTTTAACATTTACAATAAAAAAAATGTTTGTCATATAAGGAAGCTATTATAACATGAGCATATCAGTCCTTGTCAATCAGAATTATTAGAGCCTGTTACTGTGGAACTAAGCAACATCTATCCAAGCTGCATCATCCTTTATATAATCATTTATAGAGTAATACGCTTTTTTTATTAGACTTCTCTTAATAAATGATTTAAATTTTCTAATAGGAAGCTCTGTTACATTATGAGGAAGCTTATTATAAAAACGTACAGAGTTACCCATAAATGATTTGCCTAGTTTTTTTAGTCTGTAAGTAGGTATTAATAATTTTTCTTTACTTCTCGTGTTAATACTATGTACGTCACTTTTTCTTAAAAACAAGTGCTTATTCTTGTGGGTGAACATCAAGTTCTCAAAAATGTACTGTGAGATTACAGTTAGAATGTTAATCTCTTTGAATTTTTCTTTGAGGGAGTCACGTGGTTTCATTTTATATATTGCACGTACAGCCCTTTTTTGCAGCACGAATATAGTTTGAATATCGGCTGCAGCACCCCAGAGTAGGATACCATATGACATAATACTATGAAAGTAACTAAAATAAACCAGTCTAGCTGTACCCTCATCTGTGATATATCTCATTGTTCGCACTGCATAAGCGGCTGAACTAAGTCTACCTGCAAGGTTTGTAATTTGGGGTTTCCATTGTAGACGAGAATCAATATGTAAACCTAGGAACACTGTTGAGTCAACGAGCTCGAGAATTTCATCGTTTAATATGATTTTTGTAGGAAATTCTTTAACATTAGGGAGTTTGAATTTAATACATTTAGTTTTTTTTGCGTTTAGCAGTAAGTTATTAACCGTAAACCAATTAAGTACTAGTGACAGTGAGTTATTTACATCGTCAAAATTATTTTTATTCCTATCAACTTTAAATAATAAAGAAGTATCATCAGCAAATAAGACTATGTCACAAAGGTCTTTAGCAAAATACGGGAGATCATTTACATATACTAAAAACAAAAAAGGCCCAAGTATTGATCCTTGTGGAACCCCTAATTCGATTTTTGATCCTGAGGATCTTTCATTACCTACTTGAACCATTTGAATTCTATCGGTCAAGTAGGAATGTAGTAGCTCAAGGGCTTTGTTGTGTATGCCGTAATGCTTTAATTTATTTATAAGTGTTGCATGGCAGACACAATCAAAAGCCTTGGAGAGATCACAGAACACGCCGATAGTATTTTGCGCTCTATCCCAAGCCGCCAAAATGTGCTTTATCAATAGTGTTCCAGCATCAGTAGTTGATCTACCTTTGGTGAAGCCAAACTGATTGCTGTGCAGAAGTCTGTTGCGATCAAAGTGATTAATTAATTGTGTTAAAATTTACATTCCATACGAACTTTATAGCAATCCGAACTAGTCAAAAGACTTCGGAACTTTTATAAACAACTCGTGATCTACATGAAGAAATGGTTTTTCTTCTATTTCAGCGTCTTATTGGTTTTCGTTTTCCCTGTAATCTCCTCTCGTATACCTTGTTTCACCTTCAATTAGTTGTCAATTTATAAGGTTTCGTTTTTCATCAATGTTCCCAGAATAAATGTAACCACATTGGTTAATTCACCGATATAGCACTAGAAGAACCTCTTTTCAATTTGAATTTATTATACACTAGCTGACCCGGCGAACTTTGTTCCGCCTTAAACGCCATAAATGAGCAGATTTTTGATTTTATTAAGTTAATTTTAAATTTTATAATTTTCCGCGTAATTTCCTTATTTTTTTCTTTCATATGAACCTTCTCCTGATACTAACGAACAGAACAAAAAAAGAATTAGCGAAATCGGTCCAGCCGTTCAGGCGTGATGCCGTGACCAAGGGAAATAGGGATTCATTTTTATATATATAGATAATAAATTGTTGAGTACGTTTTAAATTTAGGAGATCAACATCATTATTCGGCCATGAGACATCCGCAAATGGACATGGAGCCTTCAAAGTCCTGCATCAAAATATATGAAGAATATAGATTATAAGATAAAGATATTTTTATTTAGCAATTAAGAATGGACACTATCATCATAGTGCTTAAAACTACACTTAAAACACAACAACTAAGTACTAACATTACTATAAGCGTTCCCTATTTGCGTTCCCACAGCTGGAACACAGGAATTTCTCTCTTGACGGGGGAGATTGGACCATAAATAATGAATGTCACGTGTCCTTCAATCTCTTTAAATTTTTCAGAAGCCTGGACCAATTTGGTCAATTATATTTCTAAATTTTCGTGTAAGTCCAAGGATAGTTTTTATAATGCCTGAACGAAGCCGGGGCGGGCCGCTAGTTAACATTACTTTTATCATATCTTTGTCAAAACTATCATCCATCTTTGAAGTTTAACGTTCAATATTAGCGAATATGCATTATTTCGACCCAAATAAAACCCTTCTCTAAATATGTGTCCTTCTTAAATGGGTATGGGGTAAGCATTCAATCATTTCTTGATGTTTTGGCATATGTTTGGCACGCACTACTTTTTCCGAATCGATCATAAATGTCAGAACTTATTATTGGCATGTGCTACTTACTTACGTTGGAATCACTAAAAGGTCGCAGTCTGTCCGTTGATTTCCTTGATCTTTAAATACCTACATATAGGTAACAATCTTTACACGAGCTCAACGTAAACAGATCATATTCATTTCAAATATACATCATATCTGCAACAAAATATTACTCAAATTAATATATTACGTAGCTAAAGAATTGGTTATATATAACGCGCTAATCTCAAGAACTACTCGTCCGTTTTTAAAAGTTCTTAGTGAGAAATACGATGCTCCCAAAAATGGGCGGCCGGCCGTGGCGGTCTTTATGAGAGAGACAGATATATAGAGAGAGAGAGAGAGAGAAACACACACATAATAAGTTAATTACAGTTAAATAAAATTAATAATAATAATATTGATAAAGAAAATCACTTAAAGCTAAATTGGACAAAGATCCTTAAAATTTAATTAGAACTATGATTTATTAATTTAATTAAAATTACATTTAATATTTATTATAGAATACTAAATACTATCCATAGATAAATGATTGCATCTATTGTGCCAAAAGGTTTTGCCTCAGCATATACCTACTGATCCACCTTTATGTGGGTGTGCGCTGGTTTTCAGACGAGACCGAATGACAAAAAACCTCACGAGCAACAAACAGCATAAAAATATTATATTTTTTAATTTTATTTTTATATTAATACGTAATTATAATTAGTAATTATACGTACTGAAGTGGTTGTAAATTAAGCTTTCTTTAGTTACATCTCACACACAGAGAATTTAAATATGGTTACAACGAAGTCCACACTTTTTATTGCAAAACACTTTTTCCGGATCTCTCATTCAAGAAATACTTAAAACGTATATCTACACACCATGTGTTTATCTTGTAATTGTACATTTACTAAGAGACCTGTAAAATAAAAAACGCTTTGAAATCATAAAATTACATAGGTACGTAATAACTCTTTTTGAAGTTGGTTATCAACAGATAACACTGATAAAAATATGCTTGCCCAGTGCGTATGATTTTTTAAATCTATAAGAAGGTCTATAAAATGTTATAATAATATTCGTAGAATAATAAAAATCGTAACGTAGACGTGAAAGGAACCTTAAAGAGAATATATTTCACTGAATGTCAATGTCCATTACCATGTTCAGAACTTCCACACATTTGATACGTATAGTCAGAGAAGGATGACATGCGTGAAATTGCCAACTAGATATTTTTCCAGACAAATATAAGGTTTGTTTTGTAGCACTGAGATCGATTCTACTATCTTTGTGTACATAAAACGTTGATACTTCTTGGTTTAAATAAAAAAGCAGCTTTATCGCTGGACTAACTCTTCTTCTCTTTTAATAGATGGCGTCCGGGACTAACTCTTATACTCGGTTTAATTTATAATAGTGATTGAAATTGACTTGACTGGCGGAGCGGTGGGCAAAGGCAAAGCACTCTCCTTAGTCTGGCTGTTTAATATGTAAAATAAAAAATGTCTATGGATGTTTGTCTATTATTATTAATTATATCAGATGAATCGTACCCGTAATAAAAGCTTAAAGCTTACTACGGAGCTAGATGTTGTGGTGTGGAGTGTACAGCAATATTTATTATCGTTATTTGTTTATTTTATTTTAAGCGGCTTGCATCCACAGCGCACTAACTAAAGTCTAAGTTCAAATCACTATAATACGATAGGGTCTAAATCGAAATAAATTATGAAAGCTTCCTGGGCATTATTTAAATTAAAATACTAACTTATACAAGGCGTTTTTTGAGCAATTTCTTTTATGATTTTAGTCAACAAATATTGAGCAGGTATCCTTTTTGGTACACTTTATGTGACTTTACTAATTAATTCTACTTCTATTTATATGTATTGTGTCTCAAATAAAATTTATTTCATTTCATTTTTTTTATAAATATCGGAATTTCAAAAACCGGAATTATATAAATAAATCAGGCAAACGTCAACGTCAGTTTGAAATACCGCTCTGCTGTTGTCACCGCTCTGTACGAAATGTTTTGGCACTGAACGAACGCCAGTGAGAGCTGAGCTTTACGCGTTTGAAGTCTTCGACAAATATAGGATTGGTTTGGATATTGTGATTGTGACAAAAAAGATAACACTACAGTACTAAAATACTTTATAGTACACCAGAATAATAGTTACAAAAATTACATATGACACAGAAGTACAAAGGGCGCCCTTTTCGTTAAAGAGCCAGATGTATGCGGGTCATATTTTATTTATATATATATTCATTATATAGGATACTTTTGCTTACAAAATTACAAATTTAATGCATAGAAGGTATTGGTAGGTACAAATGTCGGGATTAAATAAATTTATTATTGGCTTTTCACAACACGGCGTTGTCCGTGTTTTTCGATTTTTGGCGGAAACGACGTAATTACCCAATAAATAGGCAGTGAAATAATCATTCAAATCGGACAAAAACAAACAATCAAACAAATTCTTCACCTTTTTAATATTAGTTTAGATATCTACGTACAAAAAATCCCAAAAAGTGTCGGAAACCTAAATACGACGACGAAATAAGCTAGGCTTTCACTAATGGAGGCTTACTTTTTTATTTAAAATACATTTTTATATTTTTTTATTGAATTATTCAAATTGGAACGACTCGTACGAAAATAAATTTATCTGTCCTCATCTCTAATGCCTTAGTGGTGCAGTGGGTGATAGTCCGCTTGAGGCCCTAATATGTATACAAATGCGTTTGTATGTAGGTAGTAATAAACTGTTGTTTTCAAAGTCTAAATGTTTATATCCTTAGAAACACATGGTAGGTATGCGGACAGGTCAACTAAAAATTAATAAAACTAATATTTTTAAACAAAAACTATCAAGAAAATAAAAATGTCTTGACAGTTCGCTTAATTTTTTTATACTGAGTTCAGAAGCGAATAGATCAAAATAGCTCTATCAGTTTAACAATTTTGTAGTTATTACAATTTTGGAGATCTTACTCATAGGTAGGTAGGTTTTGATTAACAATGCATATTTCTTCACCTCACGTTATTTCATTAAACAATAGACCGCACATACTTACAAGGCATTTATGGCGCAATTACTAATTACTTATATGTTTCAGCACGGGTCAAAATTTAAGCCATATTAGCCATAACCACATCGCCATAGCCATATGGCCATATTGCCCATACCTTGGTTGGGAATTAATGCATTTGACACGACGAGGCCGCAGACGACAGTGATAGGTCGGACGTCGTGATTGGGATGACAGATATTCTGTACATGGAATGCTTTCCCGAGATCCTGATATTGTAATAAATACCTATTTTATGTAAGTTATAGGTACAGTTATATTTAAAGTGATTCTTTTAAGGAAATTGGTTGAACGTTAAACTTGTGAAGAATAAGAACATAAAAACTCCTTTTTTTTTATTCAACCGCTGTTCGTGTCTATACATTTTCATGAACTTGCGAATTTTTGGTTTGGTTTATTTTTATTTATAAAGAAGATAAATATATGTGGAATACAACTTGCACTTACTACGCTGAACGTTGCAGAATGCCTAACAATAAAAATACAAAAAAATAAGGGAAAAGAATAAAATATTCGCCCACATCCATTCACCATCTCACCAAACTCACAATCAGGTGAGATTGTGGACAAACAAAGATCTTCGCTCCATAATGAAAAAATATTAACTATAACTATAAGTTTAGCCCAATTACACACATTTTTTAAAGGATATTTTAATATCAAAAGAAATCTAAAATGTTTGATACTGTACCATTATTAGAAATCGTTATTTCCTACCCTGCAACTAAAATAGCCGGTCATGTGGCCGATAAATCATTTCGTGGTACCTTCCTGTTCTTTGAAACTGTTATTGCTAATGAAATTTATGTTTTACTGTGGTTAGGTATGGTTACCGTAAAAATGAAAAACAGACAACAGCGCGTTGTAATTTGTGAATAAAAGTTTGTTAAATATAAAAAATAACATTTTTATGGCTCATACATAGTTTTTCACGATAAAATAATTTTCTTTGCGTCGTGTTCCATGCGGTAGTACTAACAATACCACCAAAATAAATAATCCTTTTTTTTAAATCCTCAATACTTTACTGTTCGTATTATGTGAAAAGGAAACGTCATTAGTATGTATGTAGTAAAAATAATGTTTAAATTGATCTTTATGAGCTTATGTAAGCAAAAATTAAACGTGAGTTTGATTTAGCAAACTTACATACATAATATTTAATACTAACTTTACACACTAGTGTTTTGTTTAGTTGTTAAAAGTAGCCTATACCACCCTCCGGGCTGGACCAGTACGTGAAACGATTTTTTCGTGTTTAGTAATGTGGTCCGGAGAAGCTAGGTCTTCATGTCCCATCTTAGACCACATCGTCACTTTACATCAGGTGAGATTGTGGTAAAATGAAGGCTGGCTTATCTAACATAAAAAAAATGTTAGTTATATAGATTTTTCAGAACATTATTCAAATCGGACCAGTAGTTTGGAAATTAGCGGGTTTAAACAAACTTTATAAGCTTTATAATGTAAGTATTAGGAGGACTTCGTGCAGTTGCTCAAACAATTTCTTATGAAGTAAGATTAAGACTTATTTTATTATCAAGAATTATTATAATTATACATATACATATATGTAGATAGATATGGAAATCGAATAAGACATAATGATGATAATATACAAATTATAAGTAAAATCCCACGCCGCGTCTTTTTGGTTTTTTTTTCGGGATGTACTCAAAAACAACAACGGATCTAAGCGAATCAAAAACGGATTTTCATACAGTTTTCAGCAAATAGATAAGTAATTCAATTCAAGACGAAGGTTTTGTCAAATATATTTTTTGTGTTGCAGGAGTCGGGCAAAATAAAAATACCAAGATTTTTTTCGAAAGTTTTGTTTATTTATAGTTATCCTATCCATGGCAAATGACAGTAGCAGTCTCATTTTTGTAATTAATTATAATAATTGGCAAAACGATAATTTCCGGGTCAACTAGTAATTCATTAAGATTCATTTTCATCATTAAAAAACCAAGAAGTAAAGAATTTGCTAATTAATTTGACCCCTTAGTGAATAATTACTTACTTAAACGTAAATTGAACTTTTAAAAAGTTCAATTTACGTAGGTATTATTTTAAAACTAAAAATTGCTTCCATTGTTTATAATAGAACATTGAGTTAAGATTTTTTAAACGAGTTTTATCGTACACGGATGTGGTCATTACGGTAAACAAAAAGTTCTGACGTAAATAACAGAGTTTGATCATGATAAAATGGTACCCGAAGAATACAACCATTAGTCTTCCACTCGTCTTAAAAATGTATTACGAAGTGAAGTTCTCAAAGCTATTCCCGTAGGTATTGTAAATAGATCTCGGGTTCTTAAAGAGGTTCAAAAAGGCAAAACTCACATACACAGGAAAAATCTCATAAGTTTTCTTACAAATGGGAATTAAAAAATCAATAAAGGTTATTTTTGAATAATATTACTAGGAACTATTCGGATAGATATTTCATATATAAAACTAGCGGTCCGCCCCGGCTTCACACGGGTAAAAAAAAATCCCGGCAATTATTCAAATTTTTCGGGCTGTAAAAACCATCCTTGAACACCAACGAACATTAAAAAAATTGGCCAAATTGGTCCAGGCGATTTTGAGATATGCGCTTAGCAACACATTTTGCGATTTATTTTTATCTATAAGATGATGTTCTTCAATATTGTTGTACATTATTTTGTTCTATCGCTTATAGTTTCGGCAGCGCATTCGACGAAAGAGATTTTAAGACTCATTTTTCTACACATCGGTTACATTGTTCAAATTTTACCAAGGATCCCTAATTTTTTTTAAAATGAAATGTAGCCTATGTCAAATTGGAAGAATGTAGCATTCTATTGGTGAAAGAATTGTTTAAATCGGCCCAGTACTTTTTGAGCCTATTCATTACAAACATACAAAAATAGGTACAAATCTTTCCTCTTTATAATATGAGTGTAGATAAATAAATAAATATTTCCAGACAATTCACGCAACAACATGTAGCCCCGTGGTAAGCTCTAAGCTTGTGTTACGGGTACTATATATCTGATTTATCTAAAACATTGATTGATTTACAATAGAAAAACACACAACAATATAGTAAACAATTATGATACGATTTCTTTGTAAATATTCGACGCTAAGATACCTTAAATCTGGGAACCTTGCAAAAACTCACCAAATCCAGAACTTCAGAAAATCACAAGCGAAAGTTCTACACACTGATATTGGAACAAGATCCTAGATCGATCAGACATAACATATTTTTAAATAAGTTTGTACCATATTCTGAGTAGCGTCTCATATGCTTTGAATACCTGTGTGTCTATGGAGCTTGGGACACCAGGCCAGGTACCAATCAGGATCAGAAAGTTCATCATCATCATCACCCTATTAACGTTCCCACTGCTGGGACACAGGGACTTCTCTCTTGGCAACAGAGATTAGGCCTTAATTCACCACGCTGGCCAAGAGCGGGTTGGTGAATGTCATAATGTCCTTTAAACTATTTTTTTTTTCAGAAAGGTACTTAACTGAAACTTTCTGCACCCGCGCCAAATTTTGCACGTAGAGTTAGTTATTTACACATAGTTTGCAGGTTCTTGTTTTAAAGATAGATCTTTAATACAAAATCTTACAATATATCTCTGTCTGTCTGTCTGGGACATCCTAGCTCCCGAACGGATGGAGCTATTTTGATTTAGTTTTTTTTGTATGAAAGGTGAGTCTGGCGCGAGTGTTTTTAGTCATGTTTCATGAAAATCGGTTGTGCCGTTTAAAAGTTATGGGGTCATAATATAATATAAATAATATACTCGATTGGGGTATCAAATGAAAGCGCATCGCGTGCACATTACAAAATATTGTGTTGTTTTACTTTTAAGAAAATTAAGGCGTTGAATTCGGGGGTTTTTCTTAAATTTTTCAATTATTAGATAAGCACTTTCTGACTTTTGTTTATAAACTTGAGAGCTCTTTTCATGAAATCCGAGTAAACTAAGCAATAATTTTGATTTCAATAAAATCGTGACAATGGTTTGTTACGTCAAGAGCTTTGTCTTAAGTGACTGAGCAAAATATGTCTATATTTTAGCCATTCTCTAAATACTCGGAGATGGTGAAGCAGGCTCTTAATTAGGTTTTGTCGGTAAATTGATTATTTAAAAATTGACCTTTTATGCATTATGTTCAATAGGCATGATGTCTGCATAAAAAATAGGTATTATGTTTAGTCACTCTGTTAAATGAACTGGAAACATATTTTTTGCTTTATCAACTTATTAAGAAAGTGCCAAGATATAGAGTATATAAAGATAACCTCATAGTAGAAGATAAGTACCTACATCGTCATTCACCAGGTTGATAATATAATCAAACTTATTTTATAATAAACTTCGTATATTAGATATTATAATTAATTATAAGATAAAATATTTATAATTATTATTTATTTATATAAATATTTTGTCCAGGATTTTTTTTTTGTCAACCCGTTTTTAATATATTTTCTAATATACGAGTTTATTATAAAATAAGTTTGATTCTATTATCAACCCGGTGAATGTCGATATAGGTTCGGATTCCAGGATTTTTTTTTGTCAACCCGTTTTTAATATATTTTTTAATATACGAGTTTATTATAAAATAAGTTTGATTCTATTATCAACTCGGTAAATGTCGATGTAGGTTAGGATCTTAGACTATGACGGACTAATTATTATCTACCTTATTGTCGAGCACTAGCCAACTGACTAGTTTATTAAACTGTACGAGTATTTAAAACATAAATTTTCCTGTCGGTTTAATTGTGTGCAACGTTGTGAAATCCTTATCTTCCCTTGGGAATGTTATAACGATTTACAATTGTAATGATAACCGCCAGGCGTATTGTTTTTATTTGCTATAAATAACACAGCCTTTATTTATTCACTTTATCATCCAAACAAGCTTTTACGAAAGTTTTTTGGAGATGACATGTAATAGGTAGGTATAAGTGAATGCTTGAATGCTTTCACAAATGAAGTTACACCGTGTAATTTTTTTAATAATGTCTTGGTTTAATATTTAACCCAAAATTGAATAATATCTATTCTTATTATAAATATAAGTCCCCCCGCCGCGTCCGTCCATCTTAATGTTTGCGATGAACTCAAAAGCTACTATCAGATCTATAAGTCGTTATCAGCAATAGGTAGAGCGATCCACGAAGGTTTTGCTTACGTGCAAAGCCGGAACAGACCGGCTAGCGTATTATTAATAAAATGTTATCTGTCTATCTTTCTGTTTCCACTTCATGGTTTTAAACCTAAACCTATCTGTATGAAATTTGATATAAATATACTTTCGAAAAAGACTATCAAAATTATCTTAACGATTATTGTGTTACAGTCCCAATTTAACCATCCAATGCTACAAATCGAGTTTTATTGAACCTAGTTCAACAATTGAAAAATGACAATTATATGTCTATTTGATCTCTGTTAGGCGAACAAACCCGTTTTGCCTGATCTGGTCGCGTTTATAGCCAATGGTGAAAGCGGGCTTTGATTTATAACAAGAACTTCACATAAACTGGCACATAAAATTGATTTTCGTTCAATTTTCGATAAATGGTTACGATTTCGTCAAATCGATACGCTTGTTTCAGTAAATTCAGATTTAAACTCGAAACTCGTGGTCCCGTTACAAATTGTCAGACAAATAATTTATGGAACGTCGAAGTTCGATGGATGAGGAAATATCAATCATTTCGCATTTCCCGACTCACTGGCGTCTAACTTCCAACAATATTTAAAAACATATTTCCTTAACTTAAAAACACGTCTCTTACTGAAATTCTGAATTCATTTTGATTGAATTGGCATAACCTTACACTCAGGTGACAGTTTAAACTCGTTTGATTACATTCAGTTTAGATTTAATTGTTCATACTTACTTACCTTTAATATTATTTTAAATAATCGCAACCGAGTTTCAGATCTATGCGAAATACATTCGAAACAAAGGCCTAAAGTTGGTGTCAGACAGTGTGTTCTCCAAATTTGGAAAGTTCGAAACAATCTGGGATGGGTCTCAATCTACTATTCTCGTATTTACAAGACGAGGCAGAATAAAAATAAAATAAAAGCTTTCTACAATACCACTGCATTGTCTGGCGTTTAATCAAGAATCTGTATCTCCGCAACCCGAACTGGGCTCTCCAAATATTTGAGAACATACCTTCTTTTGGTGTTTGAGGGCTTAGATATTCACTTTGTGCCTTTGTTTGGTTATCTCGGCCTAATTTCAAGGCATGTTTCGATCGAGTACATTATGTAGCATTTCCTAATAGTGTTTTGACTTAGGCCCAGTTTCATGAAAGTTCTATCTTCTTCTAATATATAAAATTTCCATGTCACAATGTTAGTTACCGTACTTATCCGAAATGGCTTAACCGGTAATAATGAAATTTTGTATACATATTCAGTAGGTCTGAGAATCGGCTACTATATATTTTTCATTATGCAAAACAACGTTTGCAGGGGTCAGCTAGTAATAATATATTAATCTATCATACGATAAAATAATATTCTGGGCTTGTTTCACCTCTTTTCCTTTATCTCCGAGTAAAAATGTCAGTTCAGTTCAGTTTCTTGTAATTGGACTTTGCGCTTGACGCGACAATTTGCCAGTGTCAAGTTATATAAAATAATTATAAAGTAAAAAGATGTTACTCAGTTGAACGCCATTTTGCAGTTCGTAAAAATGACAATGGTTAAAATATAGAAAAATCAGTGTACAGTCAGCCACTGTTGTCAGTTGTCAGGTGCCTAGATAGCTCTTTACATAACTAACCATTGCAAATTTATTACTTACTCGGATTTTGTAAAATAAACCCTAAGAGAAAAAAAATTGTGCTGAAAGTTTACATTGTCATATAAAAAACCGTAGCAATGAGTTGTATACGGTGAACATTTCCTATTCAAGAATATGCATTATGTTAAAATGCGGCTGGAACATATTTGGTGTCATTGCCTTACTGTTGTCGAGAGGAATATTTTACTAAATCTTGCCAGTAGTTTTGGGTACAGTCCTAAATACCGTAACTGCTGGCATGTAGATGTAAATATAGTGATGTATTACGACTGTAACTATTTAATTAGGCCCTAAAACAGTCGCCCGAGTTATTATTGAACTCGATACGACGAAGATTTCATAAAACAGATCCATCATCGGATTTGAATGCAGTTTTCAGGTGATGGTTGGTATAATTTTTATAGCCATGGAGGCTTTTGTGCCATAAAATGTTCACTGGCGTGTTATAGGAAACTGCAAATAACTGCAAATATTTTCACTCTTCTTTTCTAGAAATACATATATACCTAGATCGTAAATAACATGGAATATTATTTCAAGTTCCTTTATAGCACGCGCGTGAGACCACGGAGCAGTTATTCATAATTATTTATTATCTAAGCTTGGGTTATTATATCATTCCATGTAGCTCCATGTAGGATGGTAAAAGTCTGTTTATGTAAATAATAAATAAATTTCCGTATATCAGACTTTTTAAAAAAAATATAAATACCCAAAAAAAATTAAATTTAACCGAAAACACTTCAAAATTCGGCGACCTTATCTTGATCATATTTGGTAACTTTATCTTAGCATCTATTTACCAATAATTAATATTTATTATTAACAGATACTACAACTTAGGCATTCGTTCGTCTATTTAAAATTAAGTTCAAGATTTCATACTATAAATATATTTTTCTCCAACTGACGTAACGTCAGTTTATTTGGGAGTTCATGTCGTAACACATCTTGAAGTTAATGTGTTGATTGTTTAGAACTGGAAATGTTTCCGTCTTGGAGTGTTCTGTGGATTTCTTTTGATATTGAATTTTAAAAAAAATGTTGAAATGTTGTATACTTTTAGGTACATTTTTAATGCAGCCAAGTTTAAAATGGGCTGTGTAAAAACATATGGCTATAATTTACCAGGACCATTATTTGCATCATTTTGTAAAACTAAAACAGATTATTTAATGTAAATCATATTTTGTATTGTTTTACATATAATAGTTTAGTAAAAACTATCTTGAAATTGACCCCTTAGGGCCCTAAAAAGGTAGGATAAATACTCAATTACCTTTTCCTGTATTCAATACGACATTCTTTATCCATTTGTTATTAAAATAACAGAAAAGCAAATATTTTTTATAGAAAGAATTTCATCACGAAAATATATAAATTTGATCCGCTTGACTATGTTACAAACTCGCGATGTATCGTTAGTCTGATTAAAACTCGAGAACGGCTGGGCCGATTGAGCTGATTTTGGTTTTAAAATGTTTGTCGTAGTCCAGGGTAGGTCTAAACGGTGAGCAAATAAGGAAAAATTGCCGGGAACTTTTTTTACCCGTGTGACGCCGGGGCGGGCCGCTAGTATAGAATAAAATCAGGTAGAACTACTTACGTTCCCATTGCAGGGACACAGGGACTTTTCTGGGCTGGGCCAGTGCGTGAAGCGATTTTTTCGTGTTTCGTAATGTTGCCCGGAGAAGCCATTCTAGGTCTTCATGCCCCATCTTGGACCACATCGTCACTTTACATCAGGTGAGATTGTGGTAAAATTTTGTAATGCTTATCTAACGTAAAAAAAAATAATAATAATCTTACTTGACGAGAAAGATTAGGCCTTAAGTCAGCACGCTGGGCAAGTGGGGTTTTGTGAATGTCACATCGCATGTCCTGCAAACTCTTCTAAGTTCTCAGAACATGACGGTTTCCTCATAATTTGGCTTCATGTGCGTATTTAATATTACATATAATTTTCAAGGAACAAAATTCAAAGGTGCGCGGTGCGGGATTCCTACCCATAACCTTCGGAATAAAAGTCGAGGGTTCTCCACTTCCACTTAGACAACACGGTTTTTTTTAAAAGCAGTAGTGTAGCGTGAAAGCCCTGTTCTACAAACGCAGTGAAAATAAGTTTCCAATAGTAGCGAATCTATTGTGGGCAGCCCATGCTGCGAGCTACAAGTAGACGTAGACGCCAATAGTAACAGAACTGTTGAGTGTGGCCGTATTCACACTGTAACCTGATACCGTATTACTGAGGCTTTATTTTACTTGTATATAACCATTGATAGTCTATTTAATATAAATTATAAAATTGCAGGTAATTTTTTAAAGTTAATACAGCTGTGTAGACAAATGATTATAATAGACATTAGTTGGGAATTACAAGTTTTAATTTAGTAGTTTATTTATCTGTGTCTAAATAGTTGTTTTTACTTTTCAATTATAATTATTTCGGTTGGTCTTTGGAAAAGTGACTGAGCTATTGATACTGACATCTAAATTACAAAATAATTGAACACCATGACGTTAGTTGAAATGCAATATAATGACTACTGGACGCCCTTATGTAAAAAAAAAACAAACTATGTCATATGGGGGGGTATCTCTGAATAGGTATTTAATAATCATTTTTCAATCCGACTACCCGTTTCATCATCATCACCCTATTAACGTTCCCACTGCTGGGACACAGGGACTTCTCTCTTGACTAAAGAGATTACGCCTTAATTCACCACGCTGGCCAAGTGCGGGTTGGTGAATGTCACATGTCCTTCAAACTCTTTTAAAGTTCTCAAAAACTGCCAGATTCCTCACGATGTTCACCTTCACTGTTAAATCACGTGTTTAAAGCGCACATAAATTTCTCAAGAAGAAAAATCCAGAGGTGCGTGGAGGGGTTTGAACCTACGACCTTCGGAATGTAAGTCGAGTGCCCTCTCACTTAGCCAACACGGCTTTTACTGCCCGTTTGGGCTCTACATTTATTGAAAGTTGCGTAACAACCATTTTCACATATTATCTAAGCTTATAGACAGTAACATTCCAAAAAAAAGAAGTCGAGTCGCAGTCGATTTTTATTTTTTTACAAATTTTAGCTTGTTTTAGAAATGTCCTTCCAATGTAAACGTGGCCTTTGCTTTGAGGCGGATTTATGAGGTTTTCGTTCGCTACGCTTGCACTCTTTGAAAAATATGTGCATTATATGGATTTAGCTATGAAGTGTTTTTGAATTGTTTTTCATTATCTTTATACATTTGCCATTTGCTGTTTATATTTGAAACTTTTTACTATAACCAGAACACCTATCCTATTGTGTATGTCTAATGTATGGCTAAATCAAGTTAATTCTGTCTTTGTTATAAGAAAATAATAATAGTATTTAATTCAAAGTTAACATAAATTCGATACAATTAATATAGAGTGTATTTCATTTTTAGATTTTAAATATGAATTATACCGTAATGTAATACTGTTATCTATGGTTAAGCCTTATGGTTCCATCAACTTGGTTCACTTTGAATGGACGCTTTAAATTTTTAGAGATTTATGAATCTACACTATTTTCGTTTGAAACAATGATTATCCTGAGAGCAAATATTTTAACAGTATCTATTAATGTAATGATCATGTGATTTTAATAAAAAACTGGCTGTGACATCACAGCCATCATCTGTCTATCGGTCTGTCCGTCTATGTATGTACATGGACAGAACGATAGACAGACAGACAGTCTTGACGAATCTATAAGGGTTCCGTTTTTTGCTACATACATTAAGCAAAAATACAGCAGGTTAATCCACCTCTGAAGATTTACTGATTTACTGAAGAGTTTCTCAAGGGTTATCGGTTGCGCAGATTACAGTACTAAACCATATTAAATACAGCCCACGTCTCACGGACTCGCGCTAAGATATTATTATTAAACGAACCATATCGGATTACCGATTTATATTCTCTCCCTTCTATGTATTCCGTCTTTTTTCGCAAATTTCGAAATTGTCTGTAAATAGCTGCTAAATAAAGGCACGGGAAAAAATATTAACCCTTATTTAAGTACCTACTGCTAGGACACAGGGACTTCTCTCTTGACGAGAGAGAAAGATTAGGAACTAATTCTCCACGATGGCCAAGTGCGGGTAAGTGAATGTCATGTTGTCAATGTCCTGAGGTGCGTGGCGGGGTTTGAATTGAACCGTGAAATGAAAGTCGAGTGTACTGCCAGCTAGCCAACGTGGTTTTTTTTTAATGATGAACCTTTCCTTACTACAATATACAATCTTTGAACTTTAGGTAATCTTTTGAACTTTAGGTATTTTTATCGCAAACGTTACTATCACAACATATAACAGTTTTTATTCATTAGCCGTTTCAGAGGCAACATAATTATCTGTTCAGTAAATTTAGTCGATGGTTATACAATGGGCCGAGGCTCTTCAAGAACTCCTTTATAGGTATTATCTGGCCATGTTATACAATTGTATTATGCCCCCGGGCTTGTTCGTAATTAATTCTTTGAATAAAGGTAGACTTAGAAACCTAATTTAATTGGATGTTTTAGTCAGAGTGGTTATTTTATGAGGGTTAGACGGGCTACATAAAAAAAACAGTGGTTTTAGAAACATGCTAGTTTTGTTTTCATTTATATTGTAACGAATTAAATGAATTGAAGTAAAGTGTATGTTGCTGGGCTTGTACAGAAAAAAAACGGTTCTTTTTACTTTAAGTTGGTATTTAAATTCATGAATGTTCACAAAGTCTATTGTGTTGTTCTATTTTATATCCTTGATCTGCTTTCGCGTAGGTTCAGACAAAAAGGTAAAATTATCTACAGGTATCGTCATACTTACCTAACTGTTTCATCATTACAAATTCTGAAATTCTTACAAAGTTGTCGGATGTTTTCAGGGAGTTCGACATTTTTGCCCTCGGTAAAGAGAATTCTTTTGCTGTAGGTACCATTAGGATGAAAAGCAATTTTATTTATGCAACGGGATTACATTTTGTGTTAAGTGTGGAAAACAATTGTTGCAGGTGTATTTATCGTATGAGACCGAGTATCTTCACAACAGAACACAATAAAACAGTAGGAGTGTAGTATGCCATAAATGCTGTTATGAAAATATACGGGCTCATATTTTTTAGTAGGTGAACTTTTTTGTTTCTGGTAGACGAGGGTTATAATAAAATAAGGGTTAAAAATAATTAGTGTATTATTTAGGTTATTAAGAAATGTACCCGTAATTTAGTTGTTGCAACGAAAAAAAAAGCCGTGTTGGCTAAGAGCACACTCGACTTCAATTCCGAAGGTAGTGGGTTCAAACCCCGCCACGCACCTCTGCATGTTTATTATTGAAAAATGTGTGTGCGCTTTAAAACACGTGCATTAACTTGCATGTTCTGAGAACTTAGAGAATTTGAGGCATTTGACATTCACCAACCTGCACTTGGCCAGCGTGGTGAATTAAGGCCTAATCTCTCTCGTCAAGAGAAGTCCCTGTATCCCAGCAGTGAGAACGTTAATAGGGTGATGACTGATGATGATGCATGATGAAGATGAATGAAGCGAAAAATTAAGACGTTAGAGTGCATTCAAGTTTCGCGTGACGTAAAGCTTTCGTACGATGCGCACTAAATTTCGCAGTCAAAAGCCCACACTTCGGAAATTTCGTGCCCTATACCTTGACACTTCCTGATTAAATTGATAAAGCAAAAAAATAGGTGTCCAGTATTTTTCGACAGGCTAACAGATAGACTAAATAGAATAACAATTTTTTTATGTAGCCCATCATGCCTAAATAAAATATTTAGTTTTATAAAATATTAGTTTGTTTGTTCCATATAAAATATTTATTGCACGCTTAGATTTCATAAATGACGTTTTATTTATTCCTCTTGCTATAGTGGAACTATTAACTATCGAAAAATAAAATACAATTGTGATCTAAATATGAAATAACATTGCAAAAATACTAATCTGACGCAAATGGTACGTCCAACCTAATAATGACACTATTATATACAAAACTCCAAAGTTAAATATAGCTTAATATGAAAATAAACTCCATATTAGAGCCATATCGATTAAATTCTAACAAACGTGCCGCCGTACTTCAAAATGACAAAAGAAATTCCACAATAAAAATATCATCTTCAAATTTGCGTGTACGATCACAATAACTTTTGAAAAGTGGGGAAGAAAGGCCTCTTTTGAAGCGTGAAAAGGTTGGGGTGGACAAGAAAACAGTTTTAAAATATACATCCGGTGCCGGCATCTCAAGATACCTTGTACCACGGTGCGCGTAACAATATGGGCTCGGCCTGGCCCACACGTCAGCAAAGCGGGAAACGAGACGCGACGTGGGAGCGTCTGCAACGCGAGACATTTTTACCAAAAACGTCCCGCTTTGTGGTTGCGTACGTGTGCAAAGTTCCCGCCTCGCAGTCGCTTTGGTCGCGCAGGTTCAACGGAAGCTATAAACTACCTAAACCATACTGACCGGGTTAATTGACAGTATTTCACAGATAAGCTGTGAAAACTAATATATATTTATTTATCTCTAACATTGTATAAAATAAAGTCAATTCGTTGTATGTCCGCTTAGAGCTTGTAATCTACTCAACGGATTTAAATTCAGTAACAGATTGAATGATACTTAAGTTTAGCTATTAGATGTGTGCGAAGACGGGGCGAATTCACTAGTGTAGTTTCATAGTAGTTTATTCATGATAGGCAACATTGTACACTTGATTTCGTTAAGTTCTAATAATAAGTATTATATTCACACACAGAAAATAGTATTAAATACACATGAAGAGTAGGATAATCCTTAAATGAAACTTTCTGTAACCATCTTTTAACAGATTGGGTATGCTAATACTTCTAATCTTGTTGTACCAACCAGTAATTTTCGAAGTTTTTACTAAAATTTCCATAATAGCTCATTTGAGAATAACTTTTAGATAATTGGCATTTATCTGTTTAAATTTTTTCTCAGAGGACCAATAAAGAAGCCTGTAACAAGTCGCAAGAAAATGAATAAGATTTATCTTAATCACTCAAGAGGTTAACTGGAGTTGCAAACTGATTTTCTTTTATGACGTAGTAGTAACAAATATATTAAAAATGTGATCTTATCGTGTTCTATTTTAAAAGAAAATAAAAACATCACACACCCCCCAGTATGATATCGACTGATTGTCATCTACATAAATCATAAGTCTGTAATAATTGTAAGCTGATTAATGTTAGGTAAATTCATTCATTAGACATTAAGTCTGTGGTGAAAGTTCAATAAATAAACAGAAAAAAAGTATGTTAACGACATGCCAAGTGCCGTCGATATCATCAATAAAAATACCTTTCTACTTTAAAACAATTGCTGTGTGATTGATACAGTCGGGACCCCACAATGGCCGTACACGTCAGCGTATTAAACTTGTACGTCTAACTTAGGTAGTGTTCAGAGAAGAAGAGAAGTATGTACAACCCCGCGGCGGAAGCTGAGTCTAGCAAGCGTACAAAAGATGCACATTATTATTAGATGACCTCCTTTACACAACTTCCTCCAATAGAAAAGCTGCGGCGTCTCGCTAGCTCCCTGATAAAAAACAGAGATTTATTACACTTTTAGTTTCGCCCCCGTAGATTGTGGAAACTAAAAGATAATCCTCATTCAAGAACATAAATAACTGTCTGAACTTTGTACAAATTACATGGAGTAGCGAATAATTTTGCGCGTATCAAAAATAACTTCGTAAGCTTCGAGTCTCTCAATCTCATCTGTTCTCTGTAGATCGATGTAATTTATTCGTTCAAGAATTTGAGCTATAGACGCGCAATCAAGTCGTAATTCAGATGTAGCGTCATTGGATTTCGAGTTTTAAATTGCGGGGTTCCAAATTGTGCAAACAGGTTCCGACACCATTCCAAAATCTAATCGGGAGTCGGGTTTGGTCTAGTTTTGTATGCTCTTACTACCCAGAGGCCTGGATTCAGAACTTTCATTGAAAAGCACTAACAAACGAGCGGCGAGAGTAGTAACAGAGTAGTTGCTAGTAGCTCGCGCCACTCATAGATCCAATAGGTGCCTAAGTAATACAAACAGAGAATATGGAACTTTTTTAATTTCACGCTTGATTCGAAAACTTCTGTGCGAATGAGAGCGTCCGGATGCCAAGAACTCAATGTTGTGTCGTTTTGCATGACTGACGTTGTATGTACCCCAAGTACACAAGTACAAGTACGAGTAGATATATTTACAACTCGCATTTGATATCCTTTTTTAAGGTTCAACGGTTCAATCACGGATGTGAAATGCAATTTTTCGTGCATACTCTTTCACGACTTTATTATGTACCTATGTTTTTATTTACTTACTCCTGACGCTGAAGACAACAATAAGGATTCATAAATTAAAAGTCCTTAAGAGTCCTTCATAGTTCATGTTATCCAGACTTGCCCATTATTCTTTATAATTTTTAACTTACGCACAAATAATCTCATTAGTTATCATTTAAGTGTAGGTACATATCTATATTTCTAGACATTATGAGTTCAAATTCTAAGTTAAACTTGTTAAGTAACGATGAGAATGCTTATTTTCTCAGTAAATAGTAAACGTTAAATATTTATACGCCATCATAAGGCTCTATTTTCCATCGATCTATTTGAAAGCGAGATTTTGGCTGAATGCCAGAGTGTATCATCTCGTCGATTATCCTGTTGTAATGTTTGGCGAGTCCTCTCTAAATGGTTTGGTTATTCATTTGATCTATTATGAGCGAAAGCATTAAAACAAGCACTTAACATCAAGAATAGCTGCGCCAAATGAAGTGTTGATGTGAGCTGTATGTAGTTCCTACAATCTTAGCAAATGGGTTTTCTTTCTTATTGTATCATGCATGCAATACTTCTGAAGTTATTTATATGATCGGTTTCTTCGTATATCAATCATCACCCTTTTAACGTCCCCACTGTTGGGACACAGAGACTTCTCTCTTAACTAGATAGATTAGGCCTTAATTCACCACGCTGGCCAATTGCGGGTTGTTGAATGACACATGTCCTTCAAACTTCACACAAATAAATAAAACACATCTTAGACACAAATAGATTAAGTATACATAGAATCAGCGTTTTACTTAGCTGCCATGTAAAACATTATTTCCGAGACAAGAAAGCAATTTAAGTTGTGCAGAAAATATATTGTTTCTGATATACAAACAGCGGTCCCTCTATTTATAATATCTCGACCATAATCCTTTGTGCAGACTGCTATTACTGCTTCGTTCTTGTTCTGTTTCTATGCTGTTGTGGTTAGCTTGAAACATTTTTCACAGTAGCGGTTTGGAGGGTGTTTCTTTGAACAGAGGAATGTAAATTTCTTCTTTAATAAATAAGTAAATAAATACTAGTTTTGAAATTAAATATCTTGATATATATTTGTAATTCTTTTGCCTAAATAAGACTGCAAGATAAAATAAACGTTTGTTATTTAAAAGTAGTATTTGCCATTCAAACCGCCAATTTACGCGCTATATAAAGTTATATTTAGTTCTGATAAATAACCATGTTTCTACTGCCGACACATTTATTCAGGAGTTCATGATAAACCTACAAGCATATTAAGTATTTTAAGAGTGAATCTGTCTTATTGACCCATCAACGTGAAGACGAAACCCATTATAACCTAGAAGGATTAAATTTGGACCAAAGGTATATTTTATTAGGTACGTAAGTGATAGGAAATTTAAGCCCCAAAACTCACATTTTGTACATTGGGTACACCAAAATTGTCTGCAGTTCAACATACGATCAACATTTATAACGAAAACGAATTTAAATACTTTAAAGTTTCCACAAAAGTTTGAAACAATTGAGTCTCAACTGTCAACAGCGAGGAGCTCTGTATGCAAACGGTTTAAACCTCAGTAATACGAGCCAGTTACTCCACATTTTAAATCGGGGTTTTAACTCGTATCCGACATCCACCGAGCGGGTATTATGAATATTGAATGCAAAAATGACAGGTCTGTGGAAGAGTTGGGGCTTACAGTGTGATGCGAGTAACTTCGCTGATTCGTTTAAAGCTGATGGTTAGCGAAATTCTGTTTGGCTTAGCTAGGATCAAGTAAAGTTTTTTGTTCGCAACTGTTGTTTGCTCAAAATGCTCTTTAATTTAGTAATACCTAACTTACTAGAAGTCAATTTGGGTCAGGGAGGCGCACAAAGCGCCTTTTTGTAGATGCATCATAACTCCTTGACTGGTAGACAGTTTGTTTCAACGTAAATTAACGAATTCAAAATAAAAAAGGTTCCATAAATAAAGTTTTAAGCAATTGAATCTGAACTGTCACCAGCGGAGAGTTCTGTATGTAAACGGTTTAAGCCTTGGTTATACGGGCCAGTTACTCCACATTTTAAATCGGGGTTTAACTCGTATCCGACATTCACAGAGCGGGTATGAATATTACGATGACAGGTCTGTGGGAGAGTTGTGGCTTAGGGTGGGATAGGGACTAACTTTGCTGATTCGTTTAAGCTGATGGTGAAAGGAAATTTAAATTGGTTTATGTTATATGACAAAGTTCAAAGTTCAGTATTAACAGCTATTTAATCTTATATTTAATAGTTAGTATCGTACTTGGACAGGGATTGTGCAGCATAGTCTACTTGTTAATTTTCTTTTTTATGCTTATATAACTCAAAAACAATTTTTTAGTCTCCTCAATTGATATGGGTAGGAAAGAATGAGACACAACATAATAGCTGAATCAGGTGATCGTAAATGATGATGAAAAAAAAAGATGTCTAAATTTAGTGATATCTAACTTGAATTTTTATTGATAACCTAATTTTTTATATAAATCACAAACTCCTATAACTCCAAATATAATAAAGGTACCAAAAAAAAGTTGGAAACAATTAATGTAGAGAGTATACATGCAAAGTTACTTACTTTGCTGATTCGTTTAAAGTTGATGGTGATAGGAAATTTCAAAATTATGTATTGGGTAAAATATATAACTTTTTAAATTATTATGGGTGTAAACTATATTAAGACTTATAACGGGTAGTATATTACGATTTGTCAGTTTTTTAGTTTTTACGATATCTCGACGCTGTTGCTCTTCGGGTCCGTCAAATCATTAGTTGAAAATATTGGTATAGAATAATATTAGTCAAAAATGTTCGTCATTTTTTTACCGAATGAATTTCCACGACTGGATTAAGACGTGTTTAGTACCTTCTTACCAAAATTATACGGCGAGGAAAGAAAGTCAATGATCGTGTTCATCAGAGATTTTAACACTTTTGTATAATTTATCAATAAATAAACGAATTTCAATTCCATTCAGCTAAGTGTATTATGTAAGAATACAACATCAATTCTTAATACATTTAATAAATAAGAAGGTAAACAAATAATTAAATGTGTAAGAGTGTGAGTGTTGAGATGACGAGTGTCAGAGAAAAAAAATTATTTTATTTATTTATAATGATGATGATGATGAGGTAACTGTTTGTAATAGTTTTTGTTCAGTTTTTAGTTTTATTGGTGAGCCTTATTCTATTCACATTATCTATCATGTCATTGTATGACAAAAGTCCTTGCAAATAAAATATAATAAAAAAAACTATTTCTAAAAGTTTGTTTAAAATCCGATGAATATTAATAGTATTTTTTCTGCATAAAATTTAAAAATAGTTTAACCTTCAAAGTGAGATTTATCACTTATTAAAAACATTAACATATTAAGAGTAGCAGAGATTTCCTATTTATAAGTATAAGGTTTAAAAGAAAAGGGTACATGACAAAAATGTATAATTACTTCGTCACTAAGATTACTAGTTTTTTTTTTAAATTGTAAACGGAAAATGAAGACGATACAGTTTGTTAAAGTTTCGAGTGACGTAATGCTTTCGCAAAATGTACTAAATTTAGAGGTCACAAGCCGCCTCTCCGGAACTTTAATGCTCTATATCTTGGAACTTTCTTATTTAATAAAGCAGAAAATAAGTGTCCAATATTTATAAACGGGCTACATGACGGACACCTATTTTTAACAGAATACCTATTTTTTATGTCGTCATCATGCCTAATTCTATCAAACCAATGAATTAAATAATGGTAAAGGCTAAAATGCTGTGAACGAGCTGAGTAAAATAAACATAATAATCTTGGTACGTCTCCTGAAGTTTCCGAAGTATTTTCTTTTTGATAACTTTTATCAAAGGTTCAACAATTTGTAGAAAGATATTTTTCAGTTTTTGCGAACCCTTTCTTTGAAAATTGTTCATATTTTGATTTCTTATTTAATTTAGACTCAATAATACATTTTAAACGTAATTTTCAAGAATCCGATAAGTATAAGAATAAATAATTCCATAAAACTTACGTTATTTAGAAAACAGAATGATACATGTAAAAAAAATGAACACAACCATAAATGAACGAATGACACAAAATATGCATTCAATATTTCTATTTTTTTTTTCTGAAAAACTGACAACTCTATCCAACGATGGAATTTGAAATTGATATAGTACGTGATAATTGCCTGTCTTATCACGAATCCCGGTGAAATAACCTACAGAGAAATGCCAACCGTCAACATAGATAGGTACCGATCTGATTAGTGATCAGATGAATCGGTTCATTAGCTACTTGTTATGCGGGTCTTCCACAGATTATATAGCATGGAAGATTTACCTTCGTTCACGTCAATTCTCGTAATTCTTAGCTACGTAAATCATGTATCAGAATTGGTTGTATTTTGTATCTGTGATGGAGGATTTGGTAATGTAATCCATAGTTGAAATTGTTAGGCCTACGCAAACCCGAACTAATATGTGACAAGTTATTTGGGTTAAGATAGCATAAATGTACCTATAGACTTTGCTGTTGATATAATATTTGCATTGAAACAATTTGTGTTAGATATAGGCCTTCACTTATCTAATACCTACATATTGTTATATATTATGATTAAAATATTGTCTAAACTTATATCCTATAGCATTCTCAATATTTTGTTGGTTTTGCTGCTTTTTGATATAGGCACATTTATTCTTCAAATGAATAGAATAATAATAATTCTAGATAATCTTGTCTGAAAAAACATTATCATAATAATAAATATTTTCCTACTCAATAATACAGTTTATTCTGTCTAAACCCCCGACCGAAAAAGAGGGGTGTTGTAAGTTTGACGTGTCTGTCTGTCTGTGTGTCTATCTGTGTGTGTCTGTGTGTCTATCTGTCTGTCTGGGACATCATAGCTCCCGAAAAGATCGAGCGATTAAAAAGCGATTTTCAATTTAGTTTTCTTTGTATGAAAGGTGAGTTTGGCGCGAGTGTTCTTAGACATATTTCATGAAAATCAATTGTGCCGTTTAAAAGTTATGGGGGTGAGAGTGGTGAAGGAAATCTGAAAAACTGCAAATATACTCGAGTGGGGTATGAAATGAAAGCGCATCGCGTGCACATTACAAAATATTATGGTGTTTAACTTTTAAGGAAATAAAGGAATTGGAATCGGGGGTTTTTCTTATATTTTAAATTTAGATTTATTCAACACGTTGTAGATTTGTATAACAACCTCTTTACTCCAAAAAGTAAAAAAATGACTTCGTAAATGGAACTTTCTAAAACTTAGCCCAAAACTGACTAGTAGCTATATACTACTGTTAGTTTATGGTTCCGCCTAGCGCCCAAAATAATCCTTGCTACAAACGCATTCAGCGTCAAATTCGTGAGTCAGTCATCTCGAAATAGACAAATAGGTAATAGTAGCAATTCACCGTGAATTACCTAACTAATGGCGTCCTAACATGCGCAAGCGACGATTGATGGTTCGCAACAGATCGTGGGTGTATTTACAGAACCATCAATCCGTGCTCATAAGCAATTTTGATTAAAAAAAAGAAATGCGATTTAAGTAGGTACACAGATACTTAGGAGCGATTTCACCGCGGAGTATAATCCTACTACTATTATAAAGGCGAAAGTTTGTAAGTATGGATGTATGGATGTTTGTTACTCTTTCACGTAAAAACTACTGAACCGATTTAAATGAAATTTGGTACACAGAATCTCTAGAGCCTGAAAAATAACATAGGCTGCTTTTTACCGCGGGAAAAAGTCATTCCGCGGGAAAATCCATTATAACGCGGGTAACACCGCGGGGCACAGCTAGTAGAGGTATAATTGTATATGCGATCAGATCAAACTGAACTCAGTTTTACTTGTGAACAAATTATAAATTTGTCGGTCTGTCTATGTTATCATAGCTCCCGAACAGAGTGCTGAGTGCTGAGTCTAAGTTCCACAAACGTTTTCGAATGACTTTACTATCTCGTTAATCGAGCTAACGAAATTCGAATCGAAAAGCAATGGCATGCAAGTTGAAGTTCCTATCGACAAAAACTATACGAAAGCGTTCACTCACCGTGAGCATAGTTAAATATTTTTGTTAGGGTGGTAGCATGACGTCATCAAATCATTAACCGGCCAAATTCAGAATGATATTTTTACTAGTATTTTGTCAAGAAGCAGCTGTCTATCAAAAATGTTATGATTATTCTGTGTTTTGTTTACGTTTGAAATGAAAACTTTCGTTCGAGTAGGAAGAAGTGGCCGGCCGATAAATTAATAATAAATTGAAACTATGAGTTAAACAGTCTAAAAATGAAGACAAGTTCATGGAGCAGTGAGTGTTTGATAATTTATTTGATGTTTAGATCTATTTATGTGAAGTTGTTTCATCGACGAAGAAAAAACTAAGTTTATTGTTGTTTCTAGGCATGGAGACCTCAGACATTGGGATGAACCTGGGCCATCAACATCATATGTTGCCCCAGTCCTAAGCCCCAGTCAAAGAATTACTGTAACAACCCCAGTTCACAATATTGTCACAATATTGGATTTGTTTTTGAGATTTATTTCACAACATTGGAAGCACTGGAAGGTAAGACTTAACTTTTTTAAGGATAACATAATTATAATGTTAATAAGATTATAATAACATTAATGTATTTTTACAGATGCCCATGCACTCTCCTATAAGGCTCTGTGAGAGCAATCTGATTCGGCCTGAGCCTGCTTGCTTTGGGCAAACACCACCTTGCCATGCAAGAATTCCTTGAAGAATTTTGAGGCTAGCACAAAATTTTCTACAAGCTGAAGAGTTTTGGAGAAAGTTTATAATAGAGTAACATAAGCTTGAGGAGAGAGCAAAATATGATAAGGGAGATGGAAGCGCAGAGCCAGAGATTGGCAAGCAATAGGAATAAGAGTTTAAGATAAGTTAGTTAATAGACTCTGTAATGATTAGTTTATATTTTTGTAAATATAAGTATATAAGTTTATAAATTTAACTTGTCAATTCTGACTGTCTAATTAGGTAAAAAAATAAAGTTCATCTTATATAATTTTGTTTATTTATTCATTGTCACAATACAATATCCTTAACCTTATAATCCTAAGCACACTTCTATAAATAGCAATAGTACATTAACACAATATATAACTGAGAACTACATACATATATATATCACACACTATTTATCAGTCTTCTTACTAAAATTGGTCCGCTGGTAGCTCCAGCTCCTTCCACATAGTCATTGTAACCCGGTTCACTATTTAAGTTTCCTGGAACTAGATATGATTAATTGTAACATAAATAGGTATTTTGTTATAATATCATATGAAATATTTTACCTTAACTAGACCCACCTAAATCTTACTCGGACACCGAGTAAGATTTAGATCATTGCCAAGATTGATAACTATGTTATGCAATACTGAGTATGCTATAATAATAGAAGCATATTTGAGTGGCTTGAAGTGGATGGAGTGAACTCCATCCTTGTCTAAGCACTACCATCTGTTTTTCAGCATTTGAAAATGTATTTTCTATTATTACTCTAGCCCTCATTTGCTTGTTATTATAATTGGCCTCTGGTGTACCAGTATTTGCATCTAAAATTGGAGTCATTAGCCTGGGCGCTGAGGGTATCCAGAGTCTCCTAAAAATAAATAATTATGTAAAAGATAGAATAGTGAAAGGGATCAAAACATAATGCATTTTAATAAATCAAGTACCTAAAGATACTTTACCTATATAGAAGCCAGACCATTTCTCTATTTTGGTGCAGAGATTGAATTTATGTATTCAAGTCACTGTTTTCCCATACAAAGAATCATGCTTTGCACCTCCAAACTTAGGGTTAACATTTAAAATGTAGTATTGATCATCACATAAGTAACTGAAAAAAATATCATTGCATTGTTTTGCTACTCAAATTGGCTTTTGTATGAACCAGAAGCAAAAAAGAAGAGAGCCGTGAACACCTGCGAAGAACAAATTAATTAGGTGTCGAAACTATAGCTAGGTACTTTTTAATATTTTAATTAATAAATAACAAAAAGTACATAATATAAGTTCCAACAAAACGAGTTGAGAGGACCTTAAATTCGTCAATTGTTTTAATTCTCTGCACAAAAACTTAAAAGCTGTCTTTGTAAGACGATATCCAAGCGAAAAAGAAACGTCCGGCCATAATTTATTTGTAAATATTAATGATTTTACTGAATAACTTTGCACTCTCACCTCTACTCACTGAGAAATTCTAAGTGAATGCTAGACGAATACTTTTTCGAGCGCGTTTACTATTCGAATGTCAAAAATGGTAACACGAACTCGGGAAAATTTTCAAACAACCAATCAAATGCGTTAACGTTCTCACTTTCGAACGTGAGCGTAAACGAGTCGACGATCGACGGTCGATAGTGAATCTCAAACTAGCAAATTATGTTTCTCAAGTTTGCCACAAGAGGCGCTGTTTCAATCCCATACAAATTATAGTTAACGTTCTCACGATCGAGAAAGTTAACTACAATTTGTAAACTCAGACTCAGCACTCTGAGTTGGAGTTCCACAAACGTTTTCGAATGACTTAACTATCTCGTTAATCGAGCTAACGAAATTCGAATCGAAAAGCAATGGCATGCAAGTTCGAGTGCCTATCGACAAAAACTATACGAAAGCGTTCACTCACCGTGAGCATAGTCAAATATTTTTGTTATGGTGGTAGCATGACGTCATCAAATCATTAACCGGCCAAATTCAGAATGATATTTTTACTAGTATTTTGTCTAGAAGCAGCTGTCTATAAAAAATGTTATGATTATTCTGTGTTTTGTTTACGTTTGAAATGAAAACTAAACTTTCGTTCGAGTAGGAAGAAGTGGCCGGCCGATAAATTAATAATAAATTGAAACTATGAGTTAAACAGTCTAAAAATGAAGACAAGTTCATGGAGCAGTGAGTGTTTGATAATTTATTTGATGTTTAGATCTATTTATGTGAAGTTGTTTCATCGACGAAGAAAAAACTAAGTTTATTGTTGTTTCTAGGCATGGAGACCTCAGACATTGGGATGAACTTGGGCCATCAACATCATATGTTGCCCCAGTCCTAAGCCCCAGTCAAAGAATTACTGTAACAACCCCAGTTCACAATATTGTCACAATATTGGATTTGTTTTTGAGATTTATTTCACAATATTGGAAGCACTGGAAGGTAAGACTTAACTTTTCTAAGGATAACATAATTATAATGTTAATAAGATTATAATAACATTAATGTATTTTTACAGATGCCCATGCACTCTCTCCTATAAGGCTCTGTGAGAGCAATCTGATTCGGCCTGAGCCTGCTTGCTTTGGGCAAACACCACCTTGCCATGCAAGAATTCCTTGAAGAATTTTGAGGCTAGCACTAAATTTTCTACAAGCTGAAGAGTTTTGGAGAAAGTTTATAATAGAGTAACATAAGCTTGAGGAGAGAGCAAAATATGATTAGGGAGATGGAAGCGCACAGCCAGAGATTGGCAAGCAATAGGAATAACAGTTTAAGATAAGTTAGTTAATAGATTCTGTAATGATTAGTTTATATTTTTGTAAATACATATAAGTATATTAGTTTATAAATTTAACTTGTCAATTCTGACTGTCTAATTAGGTAAAAAAATAAAGTTCATCTTATATAATTTTGTTTATTTATTCATTGTCACAATACAATATCCTTAACCTTATAATCCTAAGCAAACTTCTATAAATAGCAATAGTACATTAACACAATATATCACTGAGAACTACATACATATATATATCACACACTATTTATCAGTCTTCTTACTAAAATTGGTCCGCTGGTAGCTCCAGCTCCTTCCACATAGTCATTGTAACCCGGTTCACTATTTAAGTTTCCTGGAACTAGATATGATTAATTGTAACATAAATAGGTATTTTGTTATAATATCATATGAAATATTTTACCTTAACTAGACCCACCTAAATCTTACTCGGACACCGAGTAAGATTTAGATCAATGCCAAGATTGATAACTATGTTATGCAATACTGAGTATGCTATAATAATAGAAGCATATTTGAGTGGCTTGAAGTGGATGGAGTGAACTCCATCCTTGTCTAAGCACTACCATCTGTTTTTCAGCATTTGAAAATGTATTTTCTATTATTACTCTAGCCCTCATTTGCTTGTTATTATAATTGGCCTCTGGTGTACCAGTATTTGCATCTAAAATTGGAGTCATTAGCCTGGGCGCTGAGGGTATCCAGAGTCTCCTAAAAAATAAATAATTATGTAAAAGATAGAATAGTGAAAGGGATCAAAACATAATGCATTTTAATAAATCAAGTACCTAAAGATACTTTACCTATATAGAAGCCAGACCATTTCTCTATTTTGGTGCAGAGATTGAATTTATGTATTCAAGTCACTGTTTTCCCATACAAAGAATCATGCTTTGCACCTCCAAACTTAGGGTTAACATTTAAAATGTAGTATTGATCATCAAATAACTGAAAAAAATTTCATTGCATTGTTTTGCTACTCAAATTGGCTTTTGTATGAACCAGAAGCAAAAAAGAAGAGAGCCGTGAACACCTGCGAAGAAAAAATTAATTAGGTGTCAAACTATAGCTAGGTACTTTTTAATATTTTAATTAATAAATAACAAAGAGTACATAATATAAGTTCCAACAAAACGAGTTGAGAGGACCTTAAATTCGTCAATTGTTTTAATTCTCTGCACAAAAACTTAAAAGCTGTCTTTGTAAGACGATATCCAAGCGAAAAAGTAACGTCCGGCCATAATTTATTTGTAAATATTAATGATTTTACTGAATAACTTTGCACTCTCACCTCTTCTCACTGAGAAATTCTAAGTGAATGCTAGACGAATACTTTTTCGAGCGCGTTTACTATTCGAATGTCAAAAATGGTAACACGAACTCGGGAAATTTTTCAAACAACCAATCAAATGCGTTAACGTTCTCACTTTCGAACGTGAGCGTAAACGAGTCGACGATCGACGGTCGATAGTGAATCTCAAACTAGCAAATGATGTTTCTCAAGTTTGCCACAAGAGGCGCTGTTTCGATCCCATACAAATTATAGTTAACGTTCTCACGATCGAGAAAGTTAACTACAATTTGTAAACTCCGACTCGGCACCCGGATGGTGCAGTTATTTTTTTTTTGTACCTCTGTGAAAACATGTTTAATAAAAATCTGATTACCCGTTTAAAAGTTATGACGAGTGAAAGTTGGGAAGAAAAATCGAATACCTGCAATTGTACTCCAGTGGGTATCAAATTAAAGCGCATCACGTGCATATTACAAAAAAGAATGACTTTACTTTTAAGGGAACTAAGGATTTGGAATCGGGGTTTTTATATTTAACTAGTAGTGCCCCGCGGTGTTACCCGCGTTATTTTTACCGCGGAATGACACTTTCCCGCGGTTTAAATAGCCTATGTCCTTTCTCAGAAAGCTCTAGAGATTCTGTGTACCAAATTTCATTCAAATCGGTCCAGTAGTTTTCGCGTGAAAGCGTAACAAACAAACTTATATTCACATTTATAATATTATTAGCTTTTTACGTTTTTTAATAAAAAGTATCCTATGTTACTTCTAATACCTTCAAGAGTATATGTGCAAAGTTTCATGATGATCGGTTAAGTAGTTTTTGCGTGAAAGCGTAACAAACAAACTTACATTCGCATTTATAATATTATAATTAATAGAATTAGGATATTTAGATTATTAAAATATTTGATACATCTGTAACAACCTGCACAGTAGCACAAAGCTAGCTTCAAATTTGCACAGGATTGATATGGAATCAAAACAATGTAAATGAGTTCTGGTCAAATGACATAATCCAAAACGATGTTTAATTTTTAATTCATAAACTTCAATGCAGCTTTGCTTATCCCATAAATCCCGTATTACGAACATCCATAATACAAATTACTTCGACATTCTTTCAAAGCACTAAACTATGGGTAGCATTACTGAGCTCGTCCGGCAACTCTCAACGAAATTCCTAGCGAGCATTAACCGCTGCATTTTCGACTTTAATATAACAGCAGAAGGGTCTATATTCCATTAACAAAATAAACCAGATTATACCAATTACAGTTAAACTTATCATTCGTTCTCTAAATTTGAAGTTCAATTGTTCGTTCTTGATAACGGTTCCAATCTAAGTTTATTATACTTCAAAAACGGATCCTTTTCCATCAAATAATATAATAACGACCAGCATTATTGAGTTAGTTAAAATTTAAACCTTTTTCCTTAATATTCGTCGGGGGACGAAAGGGACACCTAAGTAAATTAAAAGAATTCGGACAAGTAAATAATAAATATACTGATACTGTATTACTTTAAAATATTCCTCTCTTTTATTTATATAATCTGACCATCATCAAATAATATGATAAGTCGAAGTATTGAATTATGTACATACATATGTACATAATTTAAAGTAACATTGCTGTGGTGCCGTGATATAAATAAAATAACAAACCGTTTTGTCATTTGGCCACGGAACCCTTACAAATCAAATCAAATCAAAAAGTTTATTTGTATCTAAAACATTTATACATTATACATATTCAATAAATGGAAAAATAAAACATACAAGGCATATTTCATTTTGTCATTAAAACATTAACGGATTGTTATAGTTCGTCTAATATTATTCGAATAAATAAGTTGAACTGTAGAAATAAAACGGCAAAATATATTATGACTTTACGGTCGGACAAGCTTCTTCCATTAATATTGTAAAATAAGTCCGTTTCAGGAGTTCCGAAGTGACTGAACTGGAATAGCTTAAGATTTTGTTTTGTTGGACGTGACTGGAATGGAATAATGGATATTGGTGAAATAATGATTATTACACTACGCAGGTACGTTATAGGAAAGGAAATTCCCTTGTTATTCCTGATGTGCGTCGTCGACAATGTATGACGTTTCACCATGTTCAATTTTTATTTTTGGTGACAGGCCGCGGCCGAAGCCTACCACCAGAGATTTTTCTTAACACCACCCGGAGGTCACGTGTAAGGATTCAGAGAGTTATCACTTACGGACGTGAACAGAAAAACCTCCAATCTCTACAGTTAGAAAAAGCAAAGCAAAGTCTTGTTTCCTAATAATTTTTCTTTTCTTTAAAGTATATATGCCAAAACATTTCGAATACTGATTGTTAAGATGGCTTATACAAATAAAGAAAGAAAGAAAAATATTTATTGCTGCACAAAAATTTACAATTAAAAACATTTATAAAAAACAATATCTAAAACTAATAATATTTAAATAAACCTTAAACCTACCTAATAAAATTAAAAATTGTGTAATAAAGGGTCCCTGGCTCAGCATTATGCATCTGCCAGAGGACCCGTAGAAGCACAATGACAGAGCGCTGGTTTTCAGCCAGGGCCCGTGAGAGTGGCAACACCACAATTTAAAATTAAAACGGACACCCACTAATAGAGTGATTAAGGGATCAGCGAAGAGTGATAAGTAGGAGTGAGAGATTTGAGAAATAGATTTTTTAGAAGCTGAATTTCAACAAAAACTGCAAATTAGCTGTGTCAAGCCAAAGTGAGAGGTATCCAGACAAACAACATCTACAAAACTTTTTGTGATATGAAAGATGGTTTTATAAAATCTTCGTCTTCTTATGAATGTTTCATGTACAAATAAGTTAAGAGTTTTCGTAAAAATAATATTTACAGGTATGTATGTTTTTTTAATTTATTAATATTTACCAATGTTTATGAGGTAAATTTTATCCTGAACAGTAATTCTACCGATTCGTAAGATCAAACAGCTCGGTAAATTTATAAATTTTTGGTAAGATCGATTTCCAAGTGACTAGTTTATACCAAAGCCATTTTTTTTCACGCTGTCGGTATAATACACTACGACACCACGTATTGTATACTATTTAGGTACTAACGAAATAATCCATTTGCCTAATTCGATAGCCCACTTAGATCAATAGCCTGCGTTCTGCGTATACAATTCCTCTTCGATTTTTCCAACACTAAGCTCTTAACCATCTTTTCTCCGAATGTAGTACTTTAATGAGCTAATTCAATTGGTTGTATCGATAACCCACGTTCTTCTACATAATCGCCCTACAAAGCCCAATCACAGTTATCTCCATAGGTCACCTATGTAATGCCGTTCTGTAATCCTATCTGCGTTACTTCGATCGACCTTTGTCGACCACAAAGCACGATTACGCCTCACAGTAATGGTCGACGTGATAGCGCGACCACGCACCACAGCCTGAGCAAGCAATTACCATGGACAATTACACTTCACGCGAAATTGTGGCTGCGTTACAATATTTCGCAGCGTATGTTGTGGTCGGAATACACTCAAAAAGGTGTTTCAAAATGTATCTTTAATTTCAAACGCGTGCAGTGAAGTATAATCATCTTTACTAATATTAAAAAGCTACTTCGCGCATTTATGGTCGGTCGCTTACGGTCGCATTTGAAAAATTATTTCAGTGTCAGATAGCCTATTTATCGAAGAAAAGTAACCAAGCCACTTTTTATATATTTTTTTATGTTAGATAAGTTTTCATTGGCCCAGCCCGGAGGGTGGTGACAAGCCGCGGCCGAAGCTGGTAGGCTTCGGCCGCGGCTTGTCACTAGAGACTGTTCTTAGCAACACCCGGACATATAACCAAAACCGTTGTGCCTCCGGGAAAATCCAAAAACACGGACAAACCTAGTATTAAATATTAAAGAAACTACATGTCATCACTCCACTACTCATACATTTTTTCATGAATAGGTCTTATTGAAGTAAATAATAATAGGTTATTATTTTTTAAATCTCTATGAATAATAATTCCTGTAACATTATAATATAATATTTAAACGCCTGTAAAGGTAGGTTTCGGTAGAGCTGTATTTTCATAATAAGACCATTGAATTACCCGAAATTTATTGAATAAAATATTAGATTTGATCTCGTTTTCCTCCAATCTGCTTGAAGGCTTATTTAACGATTCCCTATACTATAGGAATAACACAGTGTAGAATATAACATCTTTTTTCTGGGGTGTTAAAAATCTCGTATCCACTGCTGATTTTCACTGGTCACAGCGCTTACTTGATCATCTTCCCAACATTGCCTTTCCGAAAAGCGTTTACATTGCTGAGTTCAGATTGAGAGATTGTTTGATTAAGATTCGTCAAGTTGAATTGTACACGTCATTAATATTAATCATCCCGCCCTTTATATCAAGGCAATTTTTTAGTTCGATCCTTTAATTTAAACCAAAAAGGCTATCTTATATTTTTGCTCAGATATATTCTTATAACCTTTTTTACGAATAACATCCTAGCCAAATTTATTAACTTTTAATAGATATCGATAAATTATTGTTATCTGTTAACTACATTTTTGTATAAAATGCAATTTAATTAACAATTGCGCCAAAAAAATTAAAAGAAGAAAAAAAGGAAATGTTTCTTGAAACCATGTTAACCAACTTCTTACACTAATAAAATAATACCCAAGTAATATTGAAAATAAAAGGTAATAAAATTGGACTACTTAGTAAAAAGTTGTACCTACGTTGTCATGCATAAAAAATATATACCGGTATCGCTTTGAATTGAGCTTTCTCCTTTTTTTATCATTGGTTTATGGTATTCGATAAAAATAAACGTTATCTTTACCACTTTACGTAGTTAAATCATTGGCTATGTAACCTTTATTTCTAGAATATAATAATGACACTCCTTAGAAACGATATTTATTTTCTGGTGGGTGTATGTGTATATAGTAAACATTCATAAATATTTTGACAAGCTTTTGTCATTATAATTTTGTTTCTTTGAATGAAACGCGTGGAATCTTAATAGACCCATTTTTTTACCCTTGGGATTCTACTGACATAGATACTTATATTTTTTACTGGAGGGCGCCCATGACTTCGGTTGCGTATAGTTTGTTACTTAGCTAATGAAAACAAATCGACTCTAATAAATAGATATTTATAAAGGTACATAATGAGTATATCCCCACATCATCTACAGAGTAAACATTTAAATTTCAGATCTCTTATTTCAAAAACGTAGGAGTTTCATACTAATTTTCAACCCCAGTTGTGGTTTTCAAACCCTTGGTGGAGTTTCGTAAAATCCGTTCATAGCTGACTTTATTTTATATTTAAGGTTTTCAGGTATTACGATAAAATTTTCTGAGATTCTGTGATTAATCAGTGAGTGGTTAAAAAGTCCTTTCTCTTTTATATACATACTTATACCTATGTATAGAGTTCAAACATAGTTATTAAACTTTAAATACACTGTTTCGTAATATAAAATGCTTAAAACTGACTGGCAGAAAGTAATTTCAGTTTAGCCTTATAAAAACATTCCGTAACTGAAACCAACTTCAGGTTTCCGTCTTCTTTTAAAACACAAATTTGTAATTGTTCAGCCAAAGTGAGCTAATAACTTTGAAAAATCATTAAAAGAACCTTCGTAATGTTTCATAATTCTTTCTTTCTGTTTTGAGCATTCCGGCATGCTTAAACTTGCTTTAAAGGAATATTCCATTAAAAGAGTCCGTTTTACATCTAAGTTCCGGGTTCGCCCAGCACTTGTAGTACGCAGCGAATGTAAAGTAGGACAGACAGCTCAGTTTACCTACGGGAACTTCAGGGTGACCGCTTTGTGCTTCATACGAGCACACTTCTATAAATACTCGCTAGTGCTCACAACTTGGACGTTCGAAGGTATTTAAATTTATGACCTATCTATGTACTTGTGACCACCCATTTGCGCACGTATTCAAATTATACATAATTCAATGATATTTTCCTTCTTAAATCACTCTTCAATTGCTGAATGCTCAAAAGTAGTTAATCAGATCGAATTGATAAGCGACTTCAATATATACTTTATTTAAAATGTATGTACATTATGTACTATGACATTTTTGAGCTACTACTGTCCCGCCCTAACTTTAAACTCGTCTAATTAATGCGAACCTATAATCATACTTCTTGGATTATTCTACCAATTGTTGAAAACTGTAGTTGCTTACAAAATTTAGGCGAGCAGACAGCAGAGCAACTTTGCTTTATAACTGAGTTAAAAAGTGTATTTTTCCGCACTTAGACTCAAACGAGGCCTATTGGGGTCTTTAGTCGTTTCATACCGCGAGCTGTATACGGTATGAATCACCCAATGGCTCTATGGGCGTGTAGTGTGGCGCTAATGTAATCAGCCTTTATAAAAATCGCAGTAAAACCTTTAGGTCTTCAGAGAATTCTCGTCGAGCGGAGGCTTTAATTTTATTAGGATTTATCGGGATTTTAAGTAGATACAAGCTGTACATTTGTTCTTATAATGTCAATGAAGTATATTAATTCCCTATAGGTAATGGACTACGTATACAAAGTAACATTTTGGTTACTTTGCATACGTAGTCTAGTAGTGTTTTACTCTCACATCTCAAAAAAACTAATCATACCTCAGGTAACATACTTTGGAAACTAAGAATTTCCTTCGTTTTTCTATTTACTTTGGTCACTTACTTCATAAAATTTTCAAAGCGATTAAGATGAAAATAACACACATATAAAACCATTGTACGAATATTCATAAGCGGTTTTATTATGACTCGAGCCGTTATATTTTAGAAGCTACAAGTGCGGCCACATCTGGTAAACTGCCTTGTAAGTGATTGCGTCTGCTAGATAAACGCAACAAGTGCCTTATAAAACTCCGGGATTGTTACACAAGCCAAGATTGTGGAGAACGGGTGTACACTATACCTACCGCGTAGTTTATAAGATTTCCGTTCCCGGATTTTAGAGCCCCTTCCCCTTCTCTTCTTCTTATGTAAATGTAACTATATATAAGACGTAGAGAAACCGTAAAAAAAGCTTCCGAGCTTACCGCGAGGCTAGATTAAATAAATCAATAAATATTTCCGGACTATTCACACAGCCACTTAACCCCAAACTTAATTGTTGATGTGAAATTTTAAATTGATTGATTAAAAAACAAAACAAGTGAAATATTTGTTAGTACAACAAGCTTGTTAATAAAATGTGTAATTTTTTACCCCCGACATAAAAAAGGGCTGTTACAAGTTTGACGTGTCTGTGGCATCACATAGCATAGCTCTCGAACGGATGAAGCGACTTAAATACGTTTCTTTGTATGAAAGTTGTGTTTCACGCTAGTGTTCTTAGACATGTTTGATGAAAATCGGGTGACGTGTTAAAAGTTAAGATGGGTAAAAGTGGGTAAGAAAATCCGAAAATCTGCAAACACTTATACTCGGGTCTCAGCAGTGAAAGCGGATCACGTGCACATTACAAAATAGTATGACTTTTTACTTGTAAAGGAACTAAAGTTTTGAATTCAAGTGGGGTTTTTAAATTATAAATTTAGATTATATTTTACTAAATGTTATCTACTAAAGCGTTGTTCCAATAATTAACTGCAATTTTCAATTTGATACGACTTATTTTTTATTTCAATCGGGTAAAATAATGCCATGTTAAAAATAACCTCAAAAAGTCTTGTCACCCAAGAAGGTGCTTGTACAACCCACTTCCGTACAAAAGGACTCAAATTTTCACTGTTCCGTTTGTCATTCCGACCCAGCTCCCACAAAGTAAGACGTAATTTTGGAAATGCTTTTTAAAAAGCTTTTTCAAACGGTAAAATAAAAGGACCTCGTTCTGTCTGTTAAAGGGAATCTAATTATTACGTATGTACGCGTTAAATGCAAATAGAGAAGTGAGAAAAGGGACATGTGTGTTTGCTAATTTTCCACAGGACAAAAAAATTTAAAAGTGTTTATTCTAGTCCTTACAGTCTACAGTCCTTAGTATCTACAGTAATTTCCTTGGCTCAATCCTTTTTAGATATTTTGATAGTCGAATTCGATATCAGTATTCATTCATTCAATATTCTTTCATTTTGTTTTGTTGGTAAGGTGCGCTACCTTATTAAGTTGAAATAAAAAATTGGGGGGATTGTTAGACATTTTTTTTTAAATTAAGAATATAATTACAAATTAATTCAAAACATAAACACATTACGTATCTACACATTATATGGACTATTAGATGCCATAGTTGGCTATGCTGTCTTGAATATTTGATTAAGGTTAATTTGAATACATTCGGCCCTATCTGAAGGATTATCGATTATCTATTTGATTTAATAATTTATGCTATTAGAGTTTACTAAATCTAGTCATTAAGTTTGCTAACAAACTATGGATTCATTGTAGTAATAAAATAAAATATTGTTTTTAAGGGTTGTTATATGATTTATGAAATAATCTTTTTTTTTATACTCGATAAGCCTTCATTTGACTACAATCTCACCTGATGTAAAGTGACGATGTGGTTGGTCTAAGATGGGACATGAAGACCTAGAAGGTAGATGGCTTCTCCGGTCCACATAACGAAACACGAAAAAGTCGCTTAAATCAACTTAAAATTGTTATTACTTGCAAGTGACGTCCTATTTATTAAAAAATACTTGTGCACAATCCAAGTCAAAGTCAAAACGTTTATTTCCTTAGAAGCACATAGCCTACATGGACAGGTCAAGTAGAAGTAGTCAATGGTTAAAATATGGACCGACAACTTTTAGTGTGACTGACCAAAATGGCTGAATTTAACCACTAACTAAAAGTTTATTCAGATATTATAAAGAAGCCCGTAGCTTTTTAGTAGCTTTCTAAATATTTTTTTATATTTTAAACGACAAATCTTCAAGCTAGGTTAAAGGACTGGTAAATAAATGAACACTGATATTAATTTAAGAAAAATAAATCAATATGACAATGTATAGTGATAATTTTTTTTTTATAATATAATATACTGTGTTCCGAATATGTGTATTCTAATTCCAAAATAATTGTAATGAAAAAAAAAATTTTTTTATTGCAAAAAAATTGTAAAGAAAAAAATCTCTCTCCAAATTGTTAATGGTATAATCTCAAGACCATCAAACGTTTCCCGACATTCTCAAACAAGTAGGTATGTTTTTCCGCCCACAGCGGGCATGTTTGCATGTTTTAACTGCTATAATTACGGGGGTACCTTTCCCTGTAACGCTTTACATCAGATGTGTGTTCCTGACACGAGGAACGTGTTTATTTATGTTTTACGCGAATAAGGATATTACTTTAGCCTTTAAGTAATGACATGTAATGTTTGGCTTCGTAAGTGACCCGTGTTATTCTAAGAAGGTCTTCATTTATGATTATATTTAGTAATGTATCTCAAGTAGATAAGTAAAGCAAGAAAGAAAAATATTTATTTGTGTCCAATAATATTACAGAGAACATTATTATCGAAAGCTTATGAGTTTAAACTTAGATTATTGTACACAAATGGGTCGACACCCAGAACGTATTACTATAACTCTCTCCATATACTTTAAGTTAATCGCAAAAAAGGTAGTACAGCATTGGCTTATAAATAAATCTCCTTTAATCTTATTTATAACTGAGAGTTATCCAACATTCCATTATACATCATTCGATCGTAAAACAATTTTAATTCACACTAAGATAAGGACGGTAGTCTGGCAGAATATGTGATATTACAAGAAACGCAGTTTGGATGGCCCCAATAGCACGGACAGTAAACCACTCCTTTTTTTTAGGATTTATGGAATTTATGGCCTCTGATGATTATGAAACTCTTTTCTCGATTTGAATGCCTCGTCATAGATGAAATGGCTAACCTAGAAACGAAAAAATCTTCTTCTTGGTTTACTGCTTACGGTTGTGCTGCCCTCTGGCACGAGCATATTGCAGTAAGATTGCCCATCATGGTGGTGATAATACGTTTACCTACTAGACGTATGGAATGTACTGCAATATATTATTTTGTTAGTATTAAATTCGCCCACATTTAAGAGTTTAAGTCTTACGTTGTCGACTTGGTCAAACATATGTAACATTCACTGTAAGTGCTCGACTTTTTCAGCTGAAACAACTTAATGGGAGAGGCTATGTTGTGCAATATGTGTAATTGGTAATACATAACCATTTACAGTTGTTTATGCATTTTTAACGTGATAAACCTCACTTCGGTTAAACTATTCTCATTTCTGTATAAAAAGAACAAAACGCATTCGCATCGTAGAGCTACTCGTTACACCAACCCGCCATTGCGTAATGGTAACGAGATGCTTTTTTCTACGCAAATTCTAACAAACTTGTTGTTGTAAAAAACGTTGTATTCCACCTGAAATCCTTACAAACTTACGAATGTTTAACATTTAGCAGCTTAACGACTGCGTCAATTACTCTCGTGGTAGGTAGGAGTGGGTTCAGTGCTTGTTCAGCCGCGAGATTATATTTAATTAGGGCAACTCGGATCCGACTGAAATAAACGGTGGCCAATTTGCGGTGTTGTAATGTCGTATGTTACGGCTAGCTGAAGGCAGTGGCTGGCTCAAACTACTAGAACCTTAGAGCTACCATTCTTATCCTTTTTAAACTATTCCATCAAAAATGTATGTGATATTCTAGTATTTTCAAAATGATAACTTAGACAACACAACACTTTATTGCACACCACACACAATATACAAAAAATAAACATAGACTTAATATGTAAACGCAATAAACACATGGTCTAGTGTGCAACCCTTAACTAGGAATAACAATAAACGTCTTTACTTTAAAATAATACATTATTTCCAACAAGTCATACTATTTTGAAAGAGAACAATTATTATTATATCGAATGTTAATGTCTTATATTAATAATGTACCTTCCTATAAACTTCACAGTCTTACAATACAATATACTTTTTAGTAGGTACACATAAACGATACAATAGTTACAAAAATCACATAATGAGGAAGGTCTTCTGATAGATAGTGCGGTCTCGATAATAGCGTTCTGCTTTCATCCTTAACAGTACAAAACCCTATAAAGGTAAGTGACTAGTTATTATGACTCTTTACCGCTATAACTTTAGACCAGCTGTTTAAAATGCTCGATTATACTCTCAGCCCCCGTCAGGGTAATTTTAAACCGCTATCGCTCAGTTTACTGGGATGGAAAATGCTGCTAGAAACTCTAAGATATGGCTAGATTACACGACCTAGACACGATAGACTAGTTGGAACCGCATAAATGATGAGGTTTGTTTTATAGAGAATGGAATACGTGATAGTGAACGCTTCTTTCCCTTCATCATCATCATCACCCTATTAACGTTCCCACTGCTGGGACACAGGGACTTCTCTCTTGACGAGAGAGATTAGGCCTTAATTCATCACGCTAGCCAAGTGCGGGTTGGTGAATGTCACATGTCCTTCAAACTCTTTTATAGTTCTCAGAACATGCCGGTTTCCTTACGATGTTTGCCTTCACCGTTAAAGCACGTGTTTAAAGCGCACATAAATTTCTCAAGAAGAAAAATCCAGAGGTGCGTGGAGGGGTTTGAAGCCACGACCTTCGGAATGAAAGTCGAGTGTCCTCCCACTTAGCCAACACGGCTTCCCTTAAGTGAATGCATTAAAACAACTGACCAACTTTATGGGGGTTTTGATGCACTTCATCATAAACACAGACAGATAGAAAATTCCACACTAGTAAACATAAATACAAAATTATTAATAGACTGGGCCTATATTTTTTAATGGATTGAGCTCCGTAATAAGACTTCTGGCCAGCAAATTTCTTCACTAACTAAACTAAACTAAACTATTCATTTGTAAATGTTTATTTAAAAGTTAGTTGTTAATTCTTGTTTTATATTTTTACTATAGGTACATCTTACTTTAATATGTAGGTTACTATAAATACAAGTGTAATATAGAATACAATGAAATATGTATATGAATAAAAACGTGTTGACTTGTGAAAAAATGTATTTAGTAAAAACAACTGAGCGAAGCAACTTTGATGATATCTTACGAGAATAGAGGAGGATTGAATGGAAAACATTACACAAAGCATAAAAACTAAATCTAAATTATTCCCATAAAAGGCGATATTATATTAAGCCGTTTACAGACGGTCAGCTGTATGTTTAGATTGGTTTAAACACCACTAAATTGACAAACTTCTACAAAATAACAGCTTCTGAAAATTAATGGACAATAGCCCAAACAAACCGCCCAAACCGCAATGTTTTCGAAGCAATAACTAAAAATGACGGTCCCATTGACTACAGCTACTGGGCTAAAAGCTTTTTAAGACCCAAGCTCACGTGCGAAGAGAAAATTAAAGTGCACTAGTACTAGAGTGCAATCCACTTAAACATTTGTTGGTTGTCGATGCTATTCATTTACGTTAGTCGTTAGATATTTAATATGTTTTAGGACTTGTAAATATATTATATTTTTTTAGCCTGTCTTTGTGGCGCGGTGGGCGTTCGCGAGGGTTCGCTTGCGGCGCAAGAGGTAGCGGGTTCGATTCCCGTAGTGGGGTTTTTGTATGTTCTGCAAGCACTTTCTGCTTGATCTGAGTGTTTAATATGTAAAATAAAAAATATCTATAACGTATTAAAAAAAACTTAATCTAAATTTATCTGATATCAGACTTTCGACGCCGATCCCAAACATAGTGCTTCACTATTGGCCTATTAAATAGGCACAATGTCGCTCAAAGAGCTATAGAGAAGGATATGCTCTATTAAATGAAACTATCTCTATTAAATAACTTAAATGAAAATGAATTGTTATTATAATAGTAATTATTATTATTTTATGGACATTTAATTTAGATTTAAGACATTCTCGCAAATAAATAAATTATTATTAATGATTTAAGTATAGTATTTAACTCGAAGATCAAAGTACACTTAGGTTATCGTCATTATCATCAACACTTTATAAACGCTCCCATTGTTGGGTCACAGGGACTTCTCGCGACGATAGACGTTAGGCCTTAAATCACCACGCTGCTGGCCAAGTGCGGGTTGGTGAATGTCACATGTCTTTCAAAACTTTTAAAGTTCCCAGAACGTGCCGGTTTTTGCACGATGATTGCCTTTATAGTTAAAGCACAGTCATGTTTAAAGCGCACAATTTTCTAGAAGGAAAATCCAGAGGTGCGCGTCGAGGTTTGAACCCACGACCTTCGCCAACACGGCTTCCTTACTTCACTTAGGTTAAACATAATAATAATAAAATTAATAAATTAGTTTTCTAGCAGACTGTTAATACAATTTCAGTCCTTTTTGCATATTGAATATAAATTGGGCCAACATTATATCATGCTTGATTGAAGAGTTATTGACATAGCATATCTACGCATCATTAAAGTATTTTTTAAATCTGTAGGTGATGAATTTGCGACTGCTTTTTGTGATGCTAGAGATTTCGCCAATTGTGGGACGATTTATTTTCTTTTTATTCGTTTGTCAATCAATTTTGTGTCCTAGAAGTCGATAATACATCAGAATGTTTATTTTGAAATACCATGTAATTTATCTAACACCCTTGGGCATTATTACTTCGTAATTTGGGGTTGAGTGTGAAAAGTCCACAAATTTCAAATAAATAAATTTGGTTCTCAAATTGATTTATTACACAGTGAAATAATGAGTTCGTTACACATAAAAGTTCTTAATGTCAATCTCGTAAAGGATGTTTCAACGAAGTTCGAAAATAACTGGAAAAATGAGTTATTCACGGCAAATGAGGGGCTTAGATTCCTTTTCCCGAGATATTTCAAAGCTTATTACTTACACTTATTACTGCGTTCCGAATAATAAATACTCTTTGATATTATAAGTCTCGTGAATATATGTTGTATATAAATACATTGAATTAATTTGCTTGATTCGAATTAATGTCATCTTACTTACCAGGTTGAAGAATATCCTAAGCTCTCTAGCAGTGCTGCGATGTAAACTAATCAGTATTTTGCTTCGCACTGTCCGTAACCTCATTTTACAATGCCTTCTTATCGGATTAATCTTAAAATATTACGGGAACAATTCAGAAATCAAGAGATACCTTTATCCTTATTTACCTTATCAAACGAATTGATGGGGCAGTGAGCAAACCACATGCTTGGATGACAGTTGAAACCGAAAAGTTATGTTATGGTGACTGTAACTATGTATGTCTGGAAATACTTGATATCAAAATATTCGAATAATTAGTCAGAATTGCTGGTTTACAGTGTTTAAAATAACTGGAAATTAATGAGTTAAGTACTAGTAGGGTTTACCATACATTCTCATGGTTGTTTCAGCAGTGGGATATTCACAAAATTATGTTTAGTGAATATCCCACTGCTGAAACAACCATGAGAATGTATGGTAAACCCTCAACCCCTTCTCGAAATCTGAACTTGAATTTGACTTGTGATTCTGAAACAATGGCTCATCATACCATCCTGTTACTGTTAATTGGCTAAATTCTCGTATTAATTAAGTTAATTATCTATGACACGGCACTCCTAAGTTTCCGTGTAATTGAAGGGGACTCGGCTCGAAAGTTTGCAAACTTGCCCTTAAATATTGTTCGGATTAATTACCTACATTGAAAGCAGTGCCTTTATTTGGAAGTCCGTTAAACAGACTGAATACGGAGGTAAAATGTAAATTTTGCTTGCAACAAGTGGAATAATGTCAACAGGCGGCCTTGAAGGGACAAAATGGTAAAAATGTTTTGGTTTTTTTTCCGTAAAATAATTCATTCTAACAGCTGCCGATGTTTTTCCGAAACTATAAATTTTAGACGATGCGGTTTATTTTGCATTGACATAAACATTATCTTTTCTTGTAGCTGTCAATGAAGACGATGATGAATTATCTTCAATGGTACTTCCGATTCACTGTAGTATTGAATAAACTCAAGTTGTCAAGTTGTCAATGGAGCGAATTCCAAGCCTTCTCTTTTTTACTATAAAAGCCGTTGACTTAAAGTACCTGTCACATTTATTTATAACGCGAAAAAAATAATATTAAATGCTATAAATAAAACATGGCTCCTAAATTCGGTTTACATCTAGTTTTATTCAATGAAACACTAATTTAATCTGTACTCTGTGTTTTAGTTCATAATTAAACAACCCTTATTTACGTAAAGCGTATGTAATCAAAAGATTTCGAGCAACCCAAGTCAATCCTGTAATGGTCTTCAAATATTAATGTTTTACATTAACTTTTCTACGTAAATGATAAATAAATTAGAGGACGGATGCTTTGTAAAGTAATGCGGTTAAAAAGCGGTTTTAACGATTCAAAGTGACGTAGGTTTGGTATCTCTTTGAACGAATCAAAATACTGTATTGTTTCAGAAAGTGTTTAAAATTAATTATTATCAAGTAAAAAAATTATTTTTTGTGTTGTGTAGGGTAAAATTTTTAATGTTTACAAGCTTGTTTTAATTCCTACTGTAAAATATAAAGTCAAAGCGCCCACTAGTATATAGAAAACTTCAGAATTATTCGAAATGGAAAGTATTTTAAATTACGTAGGCACATTGCTGAAAGGAAGTTTTATTTTATTTTTCATCTGACGGAAAAAATAGTAGAGAGTTATCAATTCAACGCATATTTTTTCATGTATGACCACGCATAACTTTTTTTGTGGTCAGATTTTGAAATAGGAAACAAAATTCCAACCGTAACGCAGTAAATAGTTGAGTGTTCATTCAGTAATATTATATTATCATTTTTGTGATGAGTTATATGTTTAATGCAAAAGGGCTTAAAGTAGGTCGTTGAAAAAAAAACCTACCTGACATAATATGTTATCATTGAAAGAATAACTCCTAAAAAAACTATCGGCGGATACATTTTTTGCTTATAGTTAGTTACTTACTGGCCTTCAAATATTTTAATATATTACTTATTCATCTGGGAATCACACCAACATAAATAACTTCCCAATTTTTATGTATTATTAAATTATTCTAATTAAAAAAATAAATCTACTTAGTAAACAAACTTCTCTATAAGAATGAAATATTTATGTTAATTTTAATTGTAATTGTATTGTGTGTTTATGACGTAAATAAAACTCTTTCTATTCTATTCTATTCTATTCTAAATAACTTAAAAGTTTTTTTCTAGAAAGTCAAGCCACGTCTTGCCACAAAGTTTTTACTTCTTAAACGGCTTACGCTTTTGAGACGCCCTGTATAGTAATAGAATTGATTTAATCCTATCATGTCGAAGAGAAACCAGGAAGATAGGTGTTGAGCCGTAATATTGAGATCTAAGGACCCAGTGATGTGAATCGACAAGCGACTTTTGTCGACAACTATCAGGGCTGAGAGGGATCTTGTGTTTCGGCAATACAATTTTGCTTTTAATCAATTCCGTGCAACACTTTATTGGACAGAACCCACATTTTATCATGGCATAATATTTAATGGGTTTAGTAAGCACCTAGTATCAACGTTTATTGGGTTAATGTTCGAATATTTAATCATTTAGAGCGACTGTTTTACAGCTAGGAGATTATTTTACAGTCTGATTACAATAGTTTGTTTTTACTAGGAGTGAATTTTTCAGTTTTCAGATCGGCTAAATGACTTCAATGTATGAAAATATGTTACATAGAGCCTATCTGATAATTGAGCAATCGGCTCTCGTTATATTTAATTAAACTTAAACTAAGGTTATTCAAAGTTGTTAAAATCTTTTGCGTTTGTTTAATGTATTTTGATATACACATAAATTTGCTTTTTTAACAAAATAAATATATTTATAATTATATATATATATAATACATATGTCACATTATATCTGTCTTGCACTGTCTCGGTCGATAGAGGAGAGACCGATACTCTCCTTCGTCGACCGAGACACGTTCTCGGTTACCATTTAAACCCAATTTCTGCCTCTGTATATACGCCGGCGGGCCCAAAGAATCCCCTTTTCCGTCCCTACGTAACTTTACACCAAAGTATTAGTAATAATAATATTAAACTATAGATCTGTAATACTGGCGATTAGCCCAAGCTGAGATCCATACCTAAGTGGTGCCCTTGTGCGAGTTGCCCCATTCTAACCGTGGGCGCGCCGCCAGCGCTTTAGGTTCGGTTAGGACGCCGCTTTGGTTGATTCGCCTTCCGTGTCCACCACAGCCCATTAACGCTACCATGGCCATATAGGGCATAATGTCAATTCCAAAAAAATATTAGATTGACAAATCAGCCTGTACCAGTATTTTGTTTATTTGTATTCCCTTGTCCGCACAAGACTGCAGAATAGAAGTTCTATGAGCTATTATTGATTTGACATGCGTATATGTGCGTTACAAAGTGGAATAACAACGGGGTTGACAGTTCACGCGGGCTCACGTTTGATGGCTTCACAAATTTCTGCCGACATTCAATACGAAGGAAGTGCTTTACATGTGACGCCTTACATTTGACGCAGACCGACGTTGACGTGATTATCATTGATGAGTTTTGTCAGTTCTGATCAATCAGATTATTAACTATAAGAAAATACTATAATAATAATATGATATATCTATGTAAGGTACATATATAATAAGAAGTCGTTACAGTCAAGTGTATGTATTTGGTCGTGAATATGCCAATAGGTAGTTTTTGTAATCATTCACTCATAATCATTTATTAATCGCCAAAGAAAGTATTACAGAATAGGGTTAGTAAAGACTAGCCTTTTACGCCAAGGCGGCCTCGATAAATGGGCTGTCTAATAGTTAATAAATCTAAATTTAAAATTTAGTAAAACTCCCGAATCCAATGTTTTTATTTCCTTAAAAGTAAAACCCCATATTAATGCACGCGATGCGCTTTTATTTGATACCCCACTCGAGTATATTTGGAGATTATTGGTTTTGAACTACTGGTCCGATTTCATTTTATGATGAATGTTTTTAACCCCCGACAAAAAAAGAGGGGTGTAATAAGTTTAACTTGTCTGTCTGATGTCTGTCTGTCTGTCTGGGACATCCTAGCTCCCGAACGGATGGATCGATTCTAATTGAGTTTTTAATGTATGAAAGGTCAGTCTGGCGCGAGTTTTCTAAGACATGTTTCATGCCTATGAAAACTGGGAAAATCGGTTGTGCCGTTTAAAAGTGATGGGGGTGAGAGTGGGGAAAAAAACCCGAAAATATGCAAGTATACTCGAGTGGGGTATCAAATGAAAGCGCATCGCGTGCACATTACAAAATTATGGTGTTTTACTTTTGAGAAAATAAAGGCATCGGAATCGGGGGTTTTTCTTAAAATTTTTATTTAGATTTAAGAAACAATTTTTCTTACAAATTATCTTCCTTCATTTAAATTTTACCTTCCATCGATTACAGTTCATTGAAAACGTTTAATCACTTTGTAAAACAAGCCTTACTATTTGCGGATCCTGTTCAACAGTGTTAGTGCAGTGGAAGCCAATATACTGTTGCACGGGAATCTTGCTAATTACAACATAAACTCAGGGCTTTTGTTTGTTCCAGAACACACTATCTCTTATATTAATGAACTTATTTAAAATCCGTTTCGTATGATAAATGTCGCTTATTTATACAATGTATTTTGGTATTGTTTTATAAATGAAAAAGGGACGATGCAACATTTGAGCATTCACTGGCTTATATTTTGACGAAAAATAATAATGACTGTATTTTATTAAAAAATTTAATAGTCTTTGAAGTTCTGATTAATTTAAGACAACAGTATTTCCTGGTGATATTTTTTTTTTGCTTTTTTTCGAAAAGTGCAGGAAACTTTTATTGTATCCTAAAACTTTTAATGAGCAATGAAGAAACCCTAAAGGTGTAGGACTAAAAATCAACCCAGACTAGGTAAAATTCGTGTCTAATGTCTATTTCTAGTGTTTATCTCCCTCTATGTTTGAGAACTCGATTCTTGCAGTTCTTGTCACGTTATATCTAGAACAAACAGTACAATCAAGTAAGACCAACTTCGAGAAAGCTAGTTCAATCGTCAAATCCAGCTCAGTTCGCAATATTCGGGAAACTTCAAAACGTTAATTTAATGTACATACCTACTTTGGTAAAGCTAAATAAAATACACATTTATTAACCATCGTATTCATAAAAGATATGTCACTTTTTAAATAACGACTATGTATGTCTATTATATTAAGTATATCTGATGTCTAGTACCCGTAACACAAGCTTAGAGCTTACCACGGGGCTAGATTGTCCGGAATTATTTATTATTATTATTATTTACTATAGACTTAATAGAACGATAAAAAAACTTTATTTATAAACCTAAATAAGTGGTAAATCTGATTAGTGACAGGTCAACAAAACCTTTCGCCCTTGTTTATCTCTTTAATAGTCGCAGAATCCAACTCAAATTATTATAAACGCGAAAGTTTCTGAACGTTAAGTGTGTTTGTTACTCATCGCGCAAAAACTACTGAAATTATTTTGATGAAACTTCACAATAATGTATTACTATATCTGAATAACGGATACACTTTTTATAATAATATATCCGGACAATCCACACAACAACATTTTGCCTCGTGGTAAGCTCATAACTTCTGTTACGGGTACTAGACATCTGATATTTTAATAGACATATATAGATAGATATATTTTTATTATACATATACATATTAATCACCAAGGAGATTTCGCGAGTCAGCCTGATTTGGATCGAATTTGGCTCGAACATGGCTGTTTTCTGGCAGGAAAAACTGTTATTACGCTGACAAACGTTACTACCCGGCCGGGCGGCGATGGGTGGACAGCTAGTAAGGCATAAATAGGCAAATTGTGTGTTTTAGCCGAGTTATATAAGCCAGTCTACAATAGCATTGCGTGTCCCCAGTGATCATAATAACGTTATCTATGCAAAAAATATTCAAAAATGGATGAAGTGCATGCGCTGTGAGTGTTCTCACCTCCGACCTTCAAGAATTTTTTGTAATTTTGGAGAAGGAGTTTGAAGAAGATTTGACGCACTGGGCCAGAGCGGCGAGTTACGGCCTAATCTCTCTCGTCGAGGAGGTGTCCCTGTGTACCATCAGTGGGCGAAGATTCGTGTCGCATTGACAAAAAGCAACGATGTACCCGGCCACACACATCCCGTTGACACGAATATTCTGATAACTGTTTTCGTATGATGCCTCCAAAATACTTCATTACAACACAAAAGTCGATTATTAAAAAAACAAAGTTCGTCATTTTATGTACCCTTAAAACTTTTCTAATAAACAGACCCTAATGTAAATAAAGTTAGTCAAGCAGAAACATAGGTATTTTATTAGCATTATTCGATGTGGGTAGCCAGCGAAATGGAATTTAGATCGACCCCGGGATAAAAATGTATGTTATACTAAAAAGTAATTTAAAAATTCAGATTTAGACTGCGAACCTGTATTGTTTAACGCAAAAGTACCTACAGATTTTGTTATATAGCAATTTCAACTCGTATTTTTAAGCCACCGATAGTACTAAAGAGCTTTATCTGCCAGCCTTCAAAAGACTTACAATTTTTATTGGATACCTAAATATTAGAGATAAATTGTGTGACACTTATAAATTTTGCGATATAATAAAGATTATTTCATTCTACGCTGATGTTTTACAAATTTCAAGTTAAACGTAAATCAAAGTAAATTTTATAACGAGCTAGTAAACTAGCTTTATGTTGGAACTCATAATGTGTTTTATTGTTTACATTTTTTCTTCCAATTTAATATAAGTTTAAACTTATCAAACATTATATAGAACTTCTTCAAATTCACCTGACTCTTTCTTTTATCTCTATCGATACTTGTGTCGTACACAACTGAAATCTAGATATCTTAAGGCAGATTTCTGGTACATTTTGATCAAGAATTAGATCTTATGTTTGTTTACCGGCTATTATTATGTATCTAGTTAAAATCAAGATTTAATAAAATCCAGCAAAGCCAAGCTTACAATAGTGCACCTATTAATATCAGTGGAATGTAATTCCTAATCCTAGTTACAACAAGGTATATTTGAGGTCTAAATAGAGATTTAAGTAACATAATTCCAACAAGCCTTCGTCAATGGAACCATCTCCCTCAAATCATACGAAACGCTAAATCGCTTCCCATTCTTCAAAAAACTGCTTCACGAACACTTATTTTTATCCATAACATAGTCTATTGGTATTATTATTCTTTAACTATTATTTTTTTCCCCTCTTCTATAACCTAAATTTAATTCCTTAACCAAGTTGTAACAAAGTATGTTTTAAGCTAATAAGATTTAGAATGTCTTTGGAACAGCTTCCTTGGTCATGATTGATGGAGATTGCAGCAGCCTTAATCTGGAAATCACATAATTCCTTTACAATGTCTTTATAATGTTACGAATCCGTTTCTTTTCTTAAGGTGTGTTGCATTTATCTTATATCTTGTAAGGTAAACATTAATGTGAAAACATAACTAATGTGCAACCGAAGTATAAAAAATAGTTTTTATACTTCGTTTTCACATTAATTATGTTAAAGGGGTTCCAACATTTTGGAAAACGTACTACTCCGCCATTGTGCATAAAAAACATGAGTTTGTGATAAAGCGTTTATGGCCAGTGTTTTTTTTTATTTAAAACCATAAAATAATCTAATAGTGTTCAGACATATTCATAGGTTGGAGTCGGTAGCATAGACAAATTGTTTGAAATAATATAAATTAAAATAAAAGAAGCCATCCAAAATTTCAATTGATATTAATAGGGGTCACTATAAAATAAAACCTAACGCTAAAGGACAGTACTTAGAACTAATAAAAAAACACCCTTTATTCTATACCTACCTTCTTTGCAGTTCTTTATCACTAGGGTTCATTACCACTGGAACCTTCTAAGTGAACAATACATCCATATAATAATTATAGTAATAATTAATGAACGGGCATTTTTCTTTTTCCTTTCAATCCCCACGGTTTTCTTCGAGACCTTAAAACATCTATTAGCAATGTCAACCTACAGAATCAATCACATCGAATGTATCGACACAATCGGATGTGTGCTTAGGGGACTCTTTGTGGATAATGAGAATGAAGACCGATGACCGGCTGAGCCCATAGTACTTCCATTTATCAATCAGTCAAGATATTTGGATATCAGACTTGTTTGAAATAATCGCATTGCATTATTAGAGAGTAGTAGGTGTCAACTAGTTAAAGATGGCGTGTAATAAATTTAAGGTTATATTTACATACAGAAAAAATACCATAAACTAAAATTTTATTGAGCTGATTTATAATATAAAAATCGACTTTCCGATCACCATATGATATTTCTATTATTATAAGTGGCTTAAACTACCAAAACTGATAACACTTTTGACTATTGCAAAAATAACAATATTTTTTTTAATAATTATGTATTATCGCCTTCAATAGTACCCAAAATTTATTTCGTATACATGTAAAGTGTTATTTAAATCGTTTTAAGTGACACACATTATAATTTATCTACCAGAGAGGGAATCAGCAGGACGAAAAATGACAAAACTTTGCGAGTTTGCAGACTTAAACTAGATTACTGATACCTGACCAGATTAGGTAGTCTGAAACTCGCAATAATATTTATTATACTTGAGGTTTATCAAATATTTAACAAAATAAATATTTTTTAATTTTTGTGTGACTAACAAATCCAATTTTAATTTTACGCATTCTTAAAACTAACAACTAAATGTTGTAATTAATATTAATAACTCTATTACTTTTACAGAGTGATGACGTTGTAAAATCTGTTTTTTTTTAATAATAAATTTTACAACCGAAGTTAAAAATATTCTGCGAATAACCAAGATTTTATTTACTTAGGCTGCATACGTACGCTGCACGTTGGCAAGAGTGGGTTAGTTACCTGAAACAAGAACGGAAATAAGCATTTCACTATTTGTAGGTACTTGTACAGTATTCATTTTGAACGGGATTTATTCACGTGTACGTTACGTAATTATGACATTCCCGTTTTTGAAATGAATAGTGTGACTCGTATTAGTTTTGAGAGTAAAATACTTCTAAAATATACAATAGTGAAAGTAATATTATTTTATTGATAGTGGTTGTTGATCATTTTCTGAAAAACACCTAATTGTAATGAAATCATTATTGAAATGTAAGACTCTTACCACTATAGTATCTAAGTAACACTTTAACAAACACAGGAACCTTCCCTAATTTAGATATTATAGCTAGCAAACCATAGACGTATGACTGAATCCCACCAACGCGAGTTAATCAGGTAGAATCCCATTACACTACGCAACCTTTGTTTATCTTGGATTCATAATCCTTACTTCAAGTATTTGTCCAAGTCCAACCTCATTAGAAGGGTGACCCGTGACCCCTAGGTCCCAGCAAAGTCCGGCCATGTGCAACAAGTGTTGATAATGATTAAGCGTGTGTGCTTTGTCCACAGTTCGGCAGGAGAACGAGCGCATGATGCACGACGCCCTCCAGGTGGGAGTCTTAAATCGCACCCAGTCGTCGGGGGCATTGCGCTGACGCCGCGCTACTCGCCGCGCCCCCGGCTCGACAACATCCGACCCGCCGCCGCGCCCCCCGAGGAGCCGCCTGAGTACGACCCTGTGACAGTGGCAGTGGCTGAACCTGTTATCGGAGCGCTTCTTGGCGCTTCCACTACGCAATCGCCAACAACGTCGCCCCTACCAGGCCAGCCTACAACAACCCGGGGTCTCACGTGAGCCCTCGATACGTCTCTATGAACGCACAAACTGCAAGTGAATAACTGAGAGAATAATTGATAAGTAGCCCGTTGTGAGTGACTATGGACGCGTAGGTAGGCAATGTGAAATTGTGAATATTGTTCTGCAATGTTATTGTTGAAATGTATCGCTAAGGACGTAAAAGACAGGAATGTCTGTTAAATGTTGTTAGGCTGTTTATGGCGAGAGAAGCTGAGGGAAGAAATGATGGTTCAAATTTTGTACAGTAAATTTGCCTGGAAGAATGCCAATGGTATTTATTAGGAAATAGAGGATTGAGCTACCGATAAGGTACCCGGGTATACAGCGCGCTAACGACATAACATGGATAGTACTCGTAGGTAGTTGTAGAATACTAAAAAGCATTCTCTCGGAGCACGCAAATAAAAAGCCGCATTTTTCACAGACAATGCCGTAGAACAATATGCGAAGGTAACATCGCTTCCCTTAGTTTTAATTAGTTTTAATGAAAATTGTAAAAGCGCAATGAAATAATTGTGATGACCGAGATGTTAAACCTATATACCTAAACTTGTGTACATCTAAGTATTTCGTAATGTATGTAACTTAAACAAGGTAAACTAAGAGCACTTATTCTGATGAAATATAAACACAAATGTATGAAAATATTATAAAGTCATACACGACACTTAAGCACAATAATTTTCAGTTTTTTTATTCCCCAGAGTCTTAAGAAGAGCTTTGAAAACGCGCTATTGTCTTTAACCTTAAGAGCTTTCGAATATTAGATATATGTTGTAGTTATATCATAATCAAAGCTGAGGATGAATTGGTTCGGTGAATTTTTTATACTTGATGATTAATTGATAATGTCTATCTCAATATAATCAAACAAACATACAAATATCACATAGTGTCAGCCAAAGTCTCAAATATTTATTTCTCTGTTACCAGTTTCTCACTTCAATAACAGAATCATTTGATATGAAACTTGTTTTTCTGAAATATATCATGAGATATATCTTTTTAAACCTTAAACACTGATGCAAGTGCACTTTCAAGTTTAATTGTAGCAGAACGCAATGATTAAAGTAAAATTCCTGAGCCGTCTGGAAATTCTGAATACGCTACTGTTTCAAAACATAAAGATAGATATTTTCTAATTAATTATTTGTTATATCGACTTCTAAGTTGCAAAGTGTTGTAGTTTTGTTTTCATAAAACCCTAGTATGGGGTGAGGATACACACAGTTCGTCTGTTTTGCACCTAATAGCGGATTCCCTTATAATATATCTTTACATGGAGTTTTCTGTGGTTGTACGTAGTGATTATATACTCTCTGCTGTATTTATATACAGCAGAGAGTTAAATGTACGTTAATAGACACTGGGGGAACTATGGCAACACAAATAATATAAGCAGCCATAAATCAAGAACCAAAATAAATCTGACGAAAGATATTTAAAAAGTTTTGTATCAATATTTTGTTTAACTTAATTAGACATTTTCTATAAAAAGAAACGTAGAATTATTCAACTTGATGACAATCTAGAAGTAGTTAACTATTTTAGAACATTTGTTTTGGCAAAGACTATGACACTATGGAAAAGAACATTGTTTCTTTTTTAAAGAAACAAAGTGAGTTAGGTATTTACTTTCCACTATTTTAAGTCTTGTCTCTTGAATTTTTCATTTTATACTATCTGACCTACTCATTAAGAAAAATGAAATGACGTCAGGTCATTGATGAATATTACAACCTAATAACGAGGCTTGCGAATATTTGGGGCGTAGACGAAATTACCGACGAACTGTGTGGATACGAGTATTCTGATGTTTTCTGACCGTAAGAGCCAAATGCAAGCAATGCAATCTCACGTTTAGTGGTAGATAAAGTTGTATATCCTAAATGTCACATAGGCCAATATGTATGAGCGTAATTTAATGGCCTATTTAACGGGGATTAATTATAAGATCCATGAATCAAACATGAACAAAGACTCTTCTCAAGTGGTGTTGCCATGTAAACATAATTCTACCATTTGGAAATTTGTATATGCTTATATAAAATGAGCCCTTTAAGTTTAGTTTTAAAAGCTGAAAATGATCCCTGTTTGCACCGCAAATCTATTTATTATTTTAATAACTCATAAACTTTCATGAGAATTGTAAAAATATATATGTAATTAAACCAATTCACGCTATAAGTGTTATATAATATTAAGATTAATAATGATATTGAATGTATTATATGTTACATTAGATAAATGTCGTTATTATAAATGTAGAAGCCGATAACAGTAATTTATCGTAAATATGCTATTTTCCTGCTATGGGCACTATGGAACATAATTTATAATGATTATTAATATCAATAAACTAATCACTGAATAATTATCATTAAAAATCACTCAAAAATCATTTTATAGGCGCTCCCAAAGCTTAATAATGCAAACGGGGAAAAAATGCGACAATTTTTTTGTGGATTTATAAATTTTATAGAAGTTTTAAATCTGGGACCAAGAGCGCCCATTGGAGAAGAACTATTGAGATCTTGAATATTTTACGTTTTTTATGAGCCGGTAAGTACGTATATATATTTACCTCTCCAGCAGAAAAAAAAACAGTAAAATTATAAACAGACACGACTGTTCTACCTATAACTAGTATTTTACTTAATTTGTCAGAATACTTTGTTAGAATCTTACAAAATATTCCTGATAAATTTGAAAATCCTATTGGAGGCATAATGTGTATCCGATCGAAAAATAATCCTATTTTGTCTGAATACATCTCAGTCCCCATCGCAGGGAAATAAAAGATAACGATGAAGCTATTTTCCTTAAATTGATATATTGTGTCGAATTGATATGGCGTGTAGAACAAAATATGTGTTTAGAAAACTGTTAGTTAGAATCATGAATAATTATAATGTCCATTAATATGACCAACGTTTAGATACCTTGATGTAAAATCAGTTTCTTCGGAAATTATAGAAGTCATCAGTACTCATCTCTACAAATATCATGAAATTATTGATTCATTTAGTATAATGAGTGCTACCAGCATATTAAATTTAAATTTATAAAATAAAACCAAGATTTTTAATTTTATTGATTCTCTACAAAATTGATAGATTTTTTTAGTTTAAAAGGAACACTTGTAAATTACAATTCATAAATCCAAGCTTTTAAGATTTTTTTAAGACAATGCGTTTGTAATTGTGTGTTACTGTCAAAATATGTTTTTCTGTGTTGAAATTTGATTGGTGTTGAATAATAAAAGTATAACAACAGATAAATCCAAGAAAATCCAATCAATACTATATTTAGTTCCTGTTTAAAAAATAATCTTTGTAAAAATTGTTGCTTATATTCCATGTCATTGTAAAAGTTTGAAAACATGGTGCCTACACAGTATATGTTACACAATACTTCATTTAGGACGGGAAGCGATCCTTATTTTTCCATAAAAAATAGCAAAGAGTAGATACAGACGTCTCGATTATGATAGAATTGGAAATATTTAGGTTGTAATTGATAATACCGAAACAAATGTGAATGGAGATTCTTTAAATGTTTCCCTGGTACGAAAAATGTAAAATGTTATGTACTAATTTTCCCCAGGTCTTGTGTATTTTTTTTGGACTGGTCTCCAATCATTTGTACACACAATCCGTTGTTAATATTTATGTGTTAAGAATTATATATTTTTCATAATATATAAATGGGTATCACCATAATTCTATTGTCTTCGAACTCTACGATATGATGGCTTTGAAAAAATATATATGTTACGCGACTCGTGTGAGAGCTTTGTTATAAACCATATTTAATTTGTTATTATAAAATACCTATTTACAATACTTAACTTTGTTTTCAAATAATCAGAGTTCTATGAATGTTAAAATTGTGTAACATTTTAACTGTAGGTCCCTCAGTAGAAAATATATATACCACATTCCAAAACGTTAATATTTTATTATAATCTTGCACTGTTTCAAACCTCTGCTTGGATCCCAAATAACCTGTATTTCTCACAAGTCACTTAGTCATAGAAATAAAGGTAATAACATAAGGTAAATAAGGTATCTTGCATAACATCAAAAGTACTAATAAAAAAAAAGTATTTTTAAAATATATTAACGATTTGGATTGTGGATCTGAATAGTAAATTTATTTTAATTATCTCATCCCCTTAAGAGATACGATAAGTTACGTGTTCATAAAATAACATGAATATCTAAGCTTAAGGTCCGCTTATATCTATAGATACTGAGATTGGTTTAACAGAACTTCTCATAAAATTCAAGTTGGGCCACTTTCTTAACTAGAAAAAAAAACACAATAACTTCTTACATTATTTAACTTGTTTTAAAGAGGTATTAAAAAGTGACCTATTTGAACTGGCTTCCGGTTACCAGATTCACTTAAAAGTAAATTTTCTATTGAGATTTTTTATTTCGGTACATTAATCATGTTCCTTAAAATAGATCCACATTTAAAACAGTGAATAACATAGTATGAGTATTATAATCTTAAAATAAAATAAATAAATTAAGAACGACAAAATATTGAGCGCTCACGAGTATCAGCGTCGACGACCCCGAAATATGGATAGACTCTCGGTTCAGCCTTTATTTATTTATTGCTTATACATATTGTACTACCTTATCTCAATATCTACAGATATTAGCCCATAACCGTTAAAGAAGCTTGGAGAACAACTCAATAGTGGACCTATTAACGTAACTAGTCTTAGGTTTGATGATGACAAAGAATTTTATAGTTGTTTGTTGTAAATGTCAGTTTTAATTAATCTATTTTACAGAATGAAATGTTTAATAAAATATCTTTATAAAATTTTAGGTGATTTTTTTTATCCATCCTTAGATTTTCATAAGTAAATAATCGTTGTCAGGCCCCTAGGCTTTAGTGCCCTATCAAAATGTAACTGTAGTTAATATAACAGCAGTCTTCTCAATTCGATTTATATTCAAATTAGATCAGAAGTCCTTTTTATGTTAGAAAAGCCTTTATTTGACTTACAAAATGTGACCTGATTAAACAAGTAATTAATTAATTTATGTGAAAATGCATATACATATATACGGATGTACATAGTTATAACACTAAATGAAGGATAACTTGATAAAAATCAATTTATTCGTCACTGCATGTAAATTAAAATGAATGAAAAAATAATGAAATAGAACGTAAAATTCCTTACGCCCGTGTGTGTGTTGCAGCCTCACAAAAATAAAAAGGCAACAGGTATCCAGCTCATATTTTACTCTAAGGGCAAACACTGAGCACGCTGACTAGGAGAATATAATATTTACGTGAGAAAAAAAATTATCCGTAATGAAGTGCATTCAAGTTTTTCCTGCGACGTGTATTAAATTTGTACGTCGCAAACCCCCAATCTGGAACTTTCCCATACAATTTATAAGAAGAATACATAAATGTCCAATATATTTGAACGGGCTTATAAAAGGACTAAACAGAATAACATTTTTTTTATGTAGTCTTCATACCTATTCCGGTAAATTCGACCAGACATGTCTTAAAGTTACTTAATCAAAAAATTTAACTCAAATATGTCAATGACATGGAACTAAAATGTAGTAGATAGAGAATTACTGTTTCGGATATTGGACAATTTGCTTTTTATGAACTTTTCGAAACTTGCCGAGTCTGCCCCTGTTCTTCGTCTGGTTTGTGTTTGTTCCACAATAGGGGAACAAAGTTTATTTTACGATGTCTGAGAGAAACTCTTTTATAGTTTCATTAACTTGAACCGCCAAAAGTTTTGTTAATAAAACTGTTAAGATAAAACTTTGCCAAAAAAAATTGTTTATCATAATAACTACTGAACAAATTCCTACTAAACAAGTACTAACCATGATAAAATATCTTCTAATAAATAAAAAATATCACGACAAACAATACATAATTAACGTTGATGAAAGCCTTCAGAAAATCTTCTAGTTTCGCATAACTCTAAATGTGTATTTTTTTAAGATTTTGTGGCTTTTTATCTGATTCATTTCTTTAAATACCTACACTTTTAAGATGGATAAAATTTTTATATATGCTCAACGTGTCAAATAATTTTCGCGTAGTTAAAAGCAGGCAGTTATGTAGGCAAAGATGCTGGGCTTGAAATTCCTTGGAGATACCGTCAACTATGCGTCGACTGCCGAGCCGCGACAACAACAATTTGTACACTTTCTTCCCCCTTTAACCCGTCAGAAGCGCCCAAATATATGTGATGAAATGAAAGGGTTCGGGTCTAAAAAATCCGTGTCAAACGCACTTAGCTCTGTAAGCTGTTTGACATTAGTTATTATTATATTTTGAAAAAATATTGTGACTTATAATCTTTATTATCAATAAATGACTATTATTATTCATCATCATCATCATCACCCTATTAACGTTCCCACTGCTGGGACACAGGGACTTCTCTCTTTGACGAGAGAGAATAGGCCTTAATTCACCACGCTGGCCAAGTGCGGGTTGGTGAATGTCACATGTCCTTCAAACTCTTTTAAAGTTCTCAGAACATGCCGGTTTCCTCACGATGTTTGCCATCACCGTTAAAGCACGTGTTCAAAGCGCACGTAAATTTCTCAAGAAGAAAAATCCAGAGGTGCGTGGCGGGGTTTGAACCCACGACCTTCGGAATGAAAGTCGAGTGTCCTCCACTTAGCCAACACGGCTTCCTATAACTATTATTATTATTATGACTAATTTCACTGACTGTTGTTCTCTGTAAGTTAATTCACTACTCAACTAACAGCATCACCGATTAAAATAGTATTTTACATAGAAACTGACCAGGAAGTTAAATAAAAATATTAAATTTAATTTATATATTATTTTAGGTGCATCAAGTCTACAGTGCGTAGCACTTAATTCACTCAGGTGAATTCACCTAGGTGCATCTTAATGCCTACCGGACCGAAAAATAAATGAGTAAATTAATAAATTATAATAAATATTTTTTTCCGGACAATCCACACAACAACATCTAGCCCCGTGGTAAGCTCTTAGCTTGTGTTACGGGTACTAGACATCTGATATACTTAATAATAATAGACATACATACATAGATATTTTTTATTATACATAAAACACCCAGACCAAGGAGAAAGTGCTTGCAGAACATACAAACACTTGACCCCCCGGCGGGAATCGAACCCGCTACCTCTTGCGCCGCAAGCGGGCCCTCGCCCACCGCGCCACTGAGGCAGTCACAGAGTACTTATCTACGAAGTCTGATTTAAGAAATTAATTTTTGATTTGCATAATTTGGGGCGTTGCCATACCCGCCACTTGGCAAGCTGTAGTTGAATTAATGTTATGTTTATAATACAGCCATAACATGTCGGAAAAAAATACGAGCGAGCTTTAAAGAGACGGCGATTATTCCTTAGAGATTACGTTGAATCCGGTCCGGAACGAGTTCACTATAACCCTAGTTCCGAGCAAACAAAAGGTGGAACAAAAACAAGTAAGTGGTTAGGTACAGTTGTGGAGGTTGCATTAGAGCAGTGATCGGCAAACTGTGGCCCGTAGATGAAAAAATATTCATAATTGCACAGATCGTATTGAACCTGGTCAGCTTAATAAATATGAAACAATAGAGATATTTTGACTACTTTGGGCGCATACAATAATATTTCTCAGATGATATTTACTACTTTCAATGCTTATATAAATCAGACGCTGATTGTTCTATTATAAATCTGTACTATAAAAAGACAATGTAAATGAAATCTTTTAACATTGACCAGGTTTTATAAAAAAATAAAAAAAACAGTTTATTTACTGTTAAAGTTACTGAGGAGGTGAAGCGTATAAAACTGTTGTCGTATAAAGTTATTATTGAATTACCATCTCTGGGGACCACGAGTAGGTAAAAATAAAATAAAGTAAATTTTCACTATATCAGTTCTTCCTTCTACGTACCTAAACTTTTCGGGGTTGGAAACTGGTTATGGCCCGTAAAGATACTTGCATCAGTCTATGAGGCCCTTAGCCATATAAAATTGACTAGGATTGCATTAGAGGGTAGCTTCAGCGGCTAGTAGGTACCAAGTAATGAGCTGCACTGTTGTAAGTATCTACACGGAACTTGGTTGTAGAGTATTTAATTGCAGTTAGACATGAATGGCTAAACAAATTTTAAATTACCAGCTAGATTTTATTCCAGTGCAAATTCGGCCAAATAATTATGGATTGATAAACAATCTAAACAGCAACATTTGGGCCTGTTTCTATTGGATAATTGGTTTAATATTCGCTCTGTCGCATATGACAAAGCGAGTTAGGACTGGGCATAACAAACAATTGACACGTATTATCGCTAACTATTGCTTAATTTACTCTGATTTGTGAAATAAGCGGTTAGCATCATAATTAAATACAATATTTGATAGAAGAAAACTTCTTGGAGTATTTAAAAAACATTCTCCTTGCATTCTAAGCAGACCGTAAGTTTCGGGCACTCTACCTATTTTTGATAGAGTTGGAATTGGTTTGAATCTCATCGCGCAAACCTCATCAATCAGAGTAAAAAAGAATATCTCTTCGTAAATTAGCAATCGACATTCCAGACTGAAATATGCTGAGAGGAAATTGCCAGAAGGATCGAAACCCCGTCGTCGATGATAATGGAATTTCTGACTATTCAATGATATTTTCAACCAACGGTTTATAACGGTTTAGTCAGAATTTTAAACAATGAAACTTGAATTAAATTACGAGATGTAACTTAAACTACGAAAACTTATGGTGGAATACAAAATTGACAACAAATTTTCATTTAAATATTCATTCGATGATTACCTTATGTATTACTCAATAGGAATATAATATTAATACCACACATTAAACTACGCGCGCCAAAGTAATTAGAATCTATAAGGGTGGCCTGTATTCGGTAGACGCCCTACGTCTGACAGGTAGTGGCGTAGGGGTTGATATTTCGAGGCATGATGTATTTCTGTGAAAGCCGTGACAACACACAATGATAAATAATTATTTTCCCTACAACACTTTTAAATTTGAATTTTTTTTTCGCTGTCGTGGACATTTTTTTTTTTTTTTTTTTTTAATCTTATTTATTATTAAGGACTTTTACCTTAAAAGTATGACAGTCCCATCATAACCTAAATCTAAATTATTAACAAATAAAACAATATTTTAAACAAAATACATAGGGAGTCACTGATGCATAAAGATTTTAAATAGTGAAATTGCTGCTAGTGAATTTGGTTCTGATAGTATATTAATGAAAGTGCCTAGGTCAAATCTATTCAATTTAAATTTTGTCATCAATGTCTCCCTTTGATCCTTAAACTTAGAACAATCCATCAAGATGTGGTGCACATCGTCTAAGACGTCACATACTTCGCAGTTTGGAGATTCAGTCTTTTTCATAAGAAAGCCAAATTTTCTTGATGGATAGTGACCAGACCGTATTCTATGTGCTATAACAATAACAGATCTATTAATCCTATCTTTGACAAACCAAGGTGAGCTAGGTGGCTGACATTGTATGGTTTTATACCATATCCCTTTTTCTTTACTTCGCTCGTCAAAATATTCTTTGAAGATTTCATAACAATTCTTTTTACATAATAGAACTCGATCAGTAAAATTTGGTTTGATTATATATTCATTTCCCTCTGTACTACCTAATTTCGCCAATTTGTCTGCCTCCTCATTCCCCCTTAAGCCTATATGCGACGGAACCCATTGCAATTTCAAACTTATCCCGTTGAGCGCAAGATTATGAATTTTATTCAAAATACCATATGCTACCGAAATACCTCTGAGACCAGAGGCACATCGAGCTATATGCTGCAATGCACTCATGCTATCTGTCAAAACAACAATACCCCTTTTATCAGTTTCATTTAAAGAATTTAAAGCTTCTAAAATTGCAATGAGTTCCAGACTCATAATGGAGACATCAGAATTTATTTTATACATATTTTTTTTAGAATGAGTCATATCGAAATAAGCAGCTCCTTGACCCACCTCACTTTTAGATCCATCCGTATATAATATGTGCCTACCGGAATATTTATCACATAGTTCTTTAATTGTATCATATTTTAAAGTAGTAATATCGTGATTTCTTTTTGCGCCCTTTACACTAAAGATTCAAGATTCAAGATTCAAGATTCAAGATTCAAGATTCAAGATTCAAGATTCTTTATTGATAACATAGGTTACAGGTCAGGTTTGTATAAAGGTATGTTCTTAAAGTTTACATACATAGTTTCAATCATATCTACGTTTTTCTAATAAAATATCAAATAAAATAAATGTCAATTAATTTATAAAAGTTGTAAAAATAAAAATTGTCATTTATAAATAGATTGTTTCATTTATACAAATGATAGATTATAATAAAAAGTCATCATAGCGATAGAAACATTGCTCGATAAGCCATTTCTTAAGTTTAAGTTTAAACAATTTTTCAGTTGGAGCCTGCTTTATTGTGTCCGGTATGCGATTAAAAACCTCTGGACCCATAACATGAGTTAACTTAGACGATTTCGTAAGCGTACGCTGCAGAGACCTCAGTTTGTGCTTATGGCGTGTCTGGTAGGCATGGTCATCATGAGTTGCGTAGGTGTCTCTATTGTTCCTCACGTATACTGCTACTTGGTAGATGGCAATACAAGTTAAGGTGAGTATTCCTAGCGTCTTAAAGTAAGGCCTGACGGACACGTCACTCCTGATGTGCGCTATCACGCGTACTGCCCTTTTCTGCATACGGAACGCGCGCTCATTGCATTTCAAGGAGCAAAGTTCATCAAGTAGCTTTATGGTAATGTTATTTTCCCACGACATACTTTTAATACAAAATTTATAGCCTAAATATAATCTTCTAATGTGCAACGGTTGTAAGCAGGTTTCGCACTCCATTACATGTATGGGTGTACTCTTAATGAAACCACCTATAGTTCTTAACGCTTGATTTTGAATTTTTTCTAATTTATAAAGGTGTACTTTTGCACTCGTGTCGTACAGAAAACTACCAAAATCGATTCTGCTTCTTATCAAAGAAATATATAATGTGCGTAAATATTTAGGATGCATTCCCCAACCAGATCCAGCTAGCACCTTAAGTATGTTTAAGAATTTATAGGTTTTTACGGTGGTTTCCCTAATGTGTTTATTCCATAACAACGACCTATCTAACCACATACCTAAGTATCGAACATTTTCTACTTGATTTAATAACACATTATTTACTTTTACATTAATTCTATTCTTTCTACGCCCCCTGCTAAACATACATATCATTGATTTATTACTAGATAATTGAAGACCTATTTCTGTTAAACTTTGAACCATTATATTTAACGCGTATTGCATAGCATCTTCGCAAGTTTTAAGGTTTTTATCGCGCAAATAAAAAACAAAGTCATCAGCGTATTGGGACACTCCTATTGTTCGCTCCAGCTGGTGGCATATTTTGTAGGTAGTTAAGTTAAATAACAATGCAGACATTGGGTCACCTTGAGCTAAACCCCTGGTTGTCCATCTTGAGAGATATCTCCTATCATTCGATCTAATCATTAAGCATCGCTCACTTAAAAATGACCAAACGTACCTACACATTTTGTAACCAACCTTAATGTCGTCAAGTGTACCTACAACTTTTTCAACTAAAATATTATTATACGCGTTTTCGATATCAAGGAAACACGCGACTGTGGGCGTATTATCAGTTAAACCTATCTGCACGTAAGTTACCAACCTAGTCAAACAATCAATGCATGATTGTCCTCTTCTGAAGCCCGAGGTGTTATTCGAAAGTATTTTATTTTTTTCAGTGTACCATTCCAGTCTTTTAACTATGATAGTATGTAGCATTTTACACAGGCACGAAATAAGAGAGATCGGGCGCAATTTTTGTTCGGAATTCAAATTATTAGAATTTTTAGGAATCGGGATAACGAGTATAGTGCGCCACTGCATAGGAACATAGCCAGATGTATAGATATCATTATATAGTTCGACTAATATTTGTTTACCTATCAAAGGTAAGTGATGAATCATAGAATATGTAATCTCATCGCTTCCCGGAGACGTATCTTTTCTTTTAATACAATATAAAAGTTCTTGAATTGTAATGGGTAATTCTAAAAGGTTATTTTTTGACATAAAACACGGTTGTTGATTTTGAACATAATCAGGAGTTAGCGACTGCAGTAATTCCTTTAATTTAGCATCCGAAACAGAAAATTTTGACTGATGATAGCCTTTAAACCAACGCATCTTACTCCACATCACAGAGGCGGGCGTTTTTTCATTTATTGTATTGCAAAAATTCCTCCAACCTTTTGAGTTAGCCTCTCGGATCATTTTACTGGTAGCTGACATTTTATCTTCAAATTTTTTATAATTATCAGGAGTAGGGTTTTTTCTAAACATACTTAGTGCTAATCTACGTTCGCCTACTGCTTTTGATAACAAGGGGGTCCAGTATGGTTTAGGTTTAAATTTTGAAGTGGGTTTTTTACATATTTTTATTGAAGGGATGTTCTTATCTGCAGCTATTGTAATTTTTTCTATAAAACGATTATATCTCTCCTGAATAGAATCCGGAAAATTACTAAAATTAGCAAATAATTCAATTAAATCAATACTGAACTGTGGCCAATTTGCCTTTTTGAAGTTGCGTTTTTGAATAATTTCGTATTCATTATTAGTTTCTATGGCTAATTTTATTATTAAATGATCACTTCCTAAATTCTCATTAAGTACTTTCCAGCTAAATTTAATCGCAATATCAGCAGAAACAAAACTGATATCGGGAGAGGACTTTTGCAAGTTTCCGTTTACTAATTTAACCCTGGTTGCTTCTCCATTATTTAGCGATATAAGGTTATTATCTAACGAGGAGTCCAATAATTGTGTACCTCTTTGATCGATTTTGTATGACCAATTAGTATGGTGCCCGTTATAATCACCTGCAAACAGAGTTTTACTTGAAGTAAGAGAAAAAAGAGTATCCCAATCAGCTGATCGCGTATTTACAGACGGCGGACAATAAATTGATAAAATGTTTTCTAAACTATCACAATTTAAAATTTTGATGAACACTATTTCTATGTTTGGGTTTGTAAGGTTAACGGGGTATGAATAAGAGTTTAGGGATTTATGGACTAAAATAGCGACGCCTCCGTAAGAGTCACTTCTGTCTTTTCTATATACATTGTAACCGTTAACACTTACCAAGGTATTCTCGTCAAGCCAAGTCTCACATAATATAGCTATATGAATTTTTTCTTGAACTAATAAGGCCTCAAAACTACATAGCTTTGGTCTCAAGCTTTGGCAGTTCCATGGAACAATATTGATTCCAAGTTTTTGTGAAGTGCCCTCTGCTATGAACATTCAAAAGAATGCCGAAACATTCTTTTGAATATATCACCTTCAGCAAACATAACTAAAACAAATGAACTTATTTCCTGAAATATAAATTTTGTCACATTTACTATCTTAGTTTCTAATGAATCATCAGAACATGCAATATTCTTTATTTTCTCAAATATTTTCTTCCAGTCGATTTTCCGTTTAAAAATTTCTTCTTCTTGTTTATCGTTAGTAGGTCTCTCACTGTTCTTATGATTCTCACTAATTTCATTAACAAACTCCACTTCCATGTTTTCATTGTTTCTTGTTTTCTTAATTTTTCTTTTCTTAACTGTTCGTTGACTTTGTGATATGTCTATCGAGTTGTCTTCTAAGTCACTGCGAATCGAACTATCTATATCGTTGATGTTAATTCATAAAATGTCGTGGACATCACATCCGCAGTTTACACCCTAGCATCCATTATTAGCAGTGAAATAACGAATTATATGATGTTCTTTGTTAGTAACTTATTTTATCTAAATTCCGTAGGTAGATTTTTCTTTAATCAAATAATAGTTTTTTCTAATAGGACTAAAGGGCCCCCACGGACTTGAGGGCCCTGGGGCGCTGCTCCGCCTAGCCCGACGGTAGCTATGCCCTGCTGACAGGATGAACCAAAATAATATATACATATGAACCTATCTTAACAAATCACAATATCAGAGATTATATTCCTGACTGATTAATTGTGTATTTTGTATTTATTAAAAAAGAAAATCGATAATAATTCGATGCCGTAGAGCTAATCGATAATACCTAAGCATATCATGAAATCTTCGGATCGACAAGTGAACAGTCAAACCAGAAGGCAGTTGATTCTAAGCTGTTTGTCGGCGGAAATGATAATGATAACCGTAAGTAACTACTACAATAATTAATTTCGTAACTTTAGTAGGTGAGTGGTAAGCGTAAGCAAACCACTTTTACTTTGATATATCAAATTAAGCGAACTCATGTTAAACTTCTTAACTACGTCCCAACTATACTTACAATGTACCTTCATAATTTGAGTGAGTGCCGCGAAATTACAAGTGTTGTGGGTTATTCACTTAAAATTCCATTTGTAGAGTAGTTTTATACTTATAAAATAGCTTTTAGAAAGGCAATAACAACGAATTTGGAGTCCATAGGCCACGTATCTAGATACGTGGCCATTACTATCACAAGCGAATACTTTTTAAAGATTTTTATTTAAAATTTTACGTTCATCTACATTATCTTAATCCTGATATTACGGATGAGCGTTAAATTTGACACAGGAGTAAACTGCAGGTAATATTAGTCTATTTTTATAATTTAGAACTAACAAGCTGACTGACTGACCAAGATTGCTCTATATTATATCCATGGACCAATTTACTCGGATATCGTAAAACAGGTTTTTAATATTTATGACTTTTTATAAACTTTCATTTAATTTCACCTTTCCCTATGTTTGTCTGTTACCAAATCGTAGTAATAATTTGACACACTTTCTGGTTTCTGATTTAGATTAAATTTTACACGGATAATGTAGGTATATCGACAAGATTATATTTTCTTAAAAAGGCATTTTTTCTTCTTCTAAATCGACGTATTATAGAACAAAATTTGTTCGCATGGTGCGTGCCATTCACACCATATCCACTTTATATACAAATTAAAAAAAGAACATCCTATAAAAAATCTTGTATAAAAGCCCAATCTAACATAACCTCAATGAGCTTGGGATTCTTCATCTTGAGATTGTGGTCTCCAGACAACTTTAAATAAACATTTACGTAATAAAATCCTAAAAAAAAGTTTATATTTTAAAATAAAGTTTATCTTAATAAGTGAGGTTTGTCAACTATTAAATATCATTAAGATTGAATAAAGAATCTTGTTTTAAAAAACGTTTCATGTGACTAATCGTTCACTTGTGACAAGGTTAATAATGTGTACAGCGTGCAATAAATAACAATTAAAGCCTTTTCAAGGTATTTTTGGTGTCACGGTGGAAAAGCCGCTTATCTCGTAGGCGCACGTGGAGCTTCAGCTTTATGTGTTTAAAGCTTACTGCTCATATGTTGTCTAAGGGCCTTTCTGTAGTTGTACATTTGGGTAAATCTACTAATATAGAAAGTAATTTTAGGATTCCTGTTCCTATCCTTTATTGTATGCACTATTTTTTAACCCCCGACCATAGTATATAAGGGTGACATGCTCACAAATAAAATAAAATAATATAAAATAGCCTTTATTCAGATCTTAAATCTATACACTGAAATAAACTAACTTAACTAAACTTAATCTAGTATTTGCTTCTTGCATATTCCTTGAAGATCTGTTTGCCAGTAGACAAAGGCCTCCTCCAACCTTTTCCATTCCTGCCGTTCCTGAGCCACTCTGTTCCACGACACTCCAGCTACTTGTCTTATATCATCCTCCCATCTTCTCTTAGGGCGGCCTCTCTTTCTACTTCCTTCTCTTGGGTACCATTGTGTTACCATTTTACTCCATTTGCCTTGTCCTCTCATCATGTGCCCTGCCCATCGCCATTTGAGCCTGCGGATTTTACATGTGACATCAGTAACTTTAGTCTTATTCCTAATGGTTGTGTTTTTATTCTGTCCCTTTTCTTTATGTTATGCATGCTCCTTTCCATCGCATGTTGACAGGTAGCTATCTTGTTTGATAGACTTTGAGTTAATGGCCATGTCTGGCTGCCATACATGAGGACTGGCAATATGCAGGTATTGAAGAGTTTACTTTTTATATTTACAGGAATGCTCACAAAACCCTGTATAAATGAATAAATTATTTAAAAAAAAAACCCTGGCCAAAAAAGAGGGGTGTTATAAGTTTGACGTGTCTATCTGTCTGGGACATCATAACTTCCGAACGGATGGAGCGATTTCAATTTAGTTTTTTTTGTTTGTGTTTTATCAAAATCGGTTGAGCCGTTTCAAAATTTATGGGGGGTGAGAGTGGTGAAAGAAATCCGAAAATCTGCAAGTATACAATTGAAAGCGCATCGCGTGCACATTACTAAATATTAAGGTGTTTTACTTTTAAGGAAGTAAAGGCATTGGAATCTACAGATATCTACAGATATCGATATCTACAGGCTGCTACCGATCGAAGTTACTGGTAGTTTTTGAGGGAGGCCTATGTCCAGCAGTGGACGTGCTGCGGCTGTAATCATGATGATGATGATAACATTGTGTCTAATGAAAATTAAATTTTACATCTCTATGTTAATATTTATGTATAGAGTACACAAATATATGGATGAAACACTATTTTTTTTTCATTTTATGTAGAAAAGGATTATGAATCTATTTTTTTATAATATTATGCAGAAAAAGATTAAGACACGTCCGTAACCTTCGCGCGCACAGTATTCGAACCTGCATCTCCGGGAAAGCGCCCCGACGCGCTACCACAGCGCGGTGAAGTGAGGCCTGATCTCTCTCCATTAATAAGGTGATGATGAATAATGATTCCTACGCTACATTATAGTAGAAGACTAATGTTAAGTGAATGTTAAAAAAAATAAGTTTACATACTCGTAGTCTTCAAATAAAAAGGAATAATAATACAATATTAATATTAGGTCCTTACATATGAAATTGGCGTTTTTCGTACTGGCCACTTTAATCACAAATTTCTCCTCTTTGGTAAGGAATTCCAAATTCAAATTTGTACAGCTATAGACTCATGTATTTGTGCTTCGATGATCGTCATTCATTTGTTTTTTTTCTTCTGTTTTTTTCTGTTTGCGTCACTCATTTTACAAAATGGAAAACTTAAAATATCGCATTATTTACGAGTACGAGTTCCGCCGTGGCACTAGTGCTGCGGAAACAACTCGAAGGGTGAATGATGTGTATGGCGGTCGTGTTGCAAAAGAAAACACAGTTCGTTTTTGGTTCCAACGTTTTCGTTCTGGAAATTTCGACTTGCAGAACAAGCCCCGTGGACGGCCTGAGACTCAAGTTGATAATGAAGAGTTGAAGGCTATTGTGGAAGCGGATCCATCGCAAACCACGTCCGAGTTAGCTGCAGGCTGCGGTGTTAGTGATAAAACTGTTTTAATTCACTTGAAGCAAATTGGGAAGATTAAAAAGCTTGAAAGGTGGGTACCTCACGAATTGACTGAAGCAAACCGGCAAACGCGCGTCGACTGCTGCGTTACATTACTAAACCGGCACAATAATGAAGGTATTTTAAACCGAATCATTACCTGTGATGAAAAATGGGTTCTTTACGATAATCGGAAGCGCTCAGCGCAATGGTTGGATCCTGGCCAGCCAGCCAAATCATGCCCCAAGCGAAAATTAACCCCAAAAAAGTTACTTGTAAGCGTTTGGTGGACTAGTGCCGGTATTGTTCATTACAGTTTTCTCAAATCTGGCCAGACTATTACGGCTGATGTCTATTGTCAGCAATTGCAAACCATGATGGAAAAGCTAGCGGCTAAACAACCTAGGCTGGTCAATCGCTCCACGCCACTGCTGCTTCACGACAACGCTAGACCACACACTGCGCAACAGACGGCTACTAAATTAGAAGAGCTTCAATTGGAAAGTCTAAGACATCCTCCGTACTCCCCGGACCTTGCTCCAACAGATTACCATTTTTTTCGAAATTTGGATAACTTCTTGCAAGGGAAAAAATTCAACTCCGATGGGGCAGTCCAAATCGCCTTCAAAGATTTTATTGATTCCCGTCCGACTGGTTTTTTTAGTAAAGGGATCAATGAACTACCTATAAGATGGCAAAAGTGCATAGAAAATAATGGTTCATACTTTGATTAATTAAATATATTATATTAAAAAATATTCGACTTTTTGTTCCTCCCATACAAAACGCCAATTTCATATGTAAGGACCTAATATAATATTTAATATTTCCGGACTACTCACACAGATCATCTAACCCCAAACTAAGCAGAGCTTGTACTATGGGTATTAGATGACTGATATACTACAAATATACATTTTTTTTTGTAAATACATACATATGATACCTAAAAAACACCCAGACCCGAAACCAGAAATTGTAGGTAGTACCACAGATTAGATACTAAATATCTAATCTGTGGTAGTACTAAATCTGGTACCCCGGCTGGAATCGAACCCGCAACCTCCTGCACCTCAGGCGGACGCTCGCCAACAGAGGTCGTCAGGAATGATAAAATATTCTATTAGAGCCGAGTTATCTGTCATAATCATATAATTAAAATACTCGGGCGAGCCCCAGGGCTTTGTTTTACCCTTTATTCCGCTGTTTAAACAAACGGAGTATCAAGTTCATGAAGATCCAGGTTAATGATAATAACCCTTTTTTAACTTCAATTATTTACCTACAAGTACATAATATAGAACATAGAAGTATAGAATACTTTCTTACTTTCTCTATAATAGTCGCAAAAAAGACATATTAAGGCCTACTGAGTACCTTAGCAGATTCAGAAATAGTAGTTTTTTACGAATATGAGCAAATCTACAAAATGGCAAAAAGATAAAAAAAAATATTCAAATTTTTCAGTAGAACCGAACAGATCAGGCGATAAAACTTCACTATTTAAATATCAACATGCAATAATAGAGGTTTAGATATGTTTCCAGTGCTTATGGTAGCTAGACCAGACGAAAAAAAACTATTTACTTTTTAAACACGAACAAACCATGTGTAAGGTTGTCCTTGGAGGGCGACTAGTACAAGTGACGGTCAATTAGACAATTTTCTGCTCAGCAATGTGTTTCGTGGCCTACTTTGACTGAAAGCTAGTCAATCATTTGTTTATTTATAAACATCAGTGGGAACGCTGGTTATAACTTGGGGTTAAATGCAAGCTCTCAATAGGCTGCGTTTGCACGAGACGTCCGAGATGGATAGATTAATGAGTTCGGGGCAGTGGTCCTACTGCTCTGTACAACTAGTTGGACCACCTAGTTGTACACCTAGTTGGATCAGTTGGGTAAAGACCCGTGGTAGCAAAGGCTGTGGTCCAACTTTTTTAATAGTTCGAACACAACACCTTTTGAGAGATCCGTGGTCTTCTTCTTCTTTAGGTGCTACTTGATTACTGAAGGTTGGCAGTCAGCTTCTTAAATTTATCTTTGTTCATGGCGATCCTTAACAGCTGTTCCACGGTTTTAATGCCAGTCCAATGTCGAATGTTCCGAAGCCATGACATTTTACGTCCACCAACGCTGCGCTTTCCGGCAATTTTCCGTGGTCTAATACATAGGTATTTTGTTTACACAGGAAATAAACAATATACTGTCTGCATGTTTGCGAGAATCTCATATACCTAACAAATTTTCACGTTGGTTTCATCAAATATAACTAATAATAGTAGTATAATAGGTCTGATACTGTTGCTATTGACTGTTATTTTTAAATTCATCATCGACACCCTTTTAAACGTTTCCACCGCTGGTATACAGGAACTTCTCTCTTTACGAGAGAGATTAGGCCTTAATTCAACACGCTGTCTGTAAGTATTGGTGTTCAATAGAGAAATTATCTATCTATAGATAGAGTGAACTTGCAATTATTCGAAGTCGAGGCGGATTGACATAATAATATGGGCGGATAGTCAGAATACGGAAAACTTCGAAACAAACTTTGAAAAACAATGAAGCTTACCAATTTCATTCAAAAAAGTTAAAAGGCTTGAAATGGTTCACTCACAAACTCTGACCGAGCAAAACGATAACAGCATAGATTGATCGCTATTGGATTTTGACGGTAATTTGCGATCCAATGGACCATTTTAAGGTTTCCATAACCAAGTAGTAAAACGGAACCCTGTTACTGAGACTTCGTCGTTTGTCTGTACGTCAGTCTGTCACCAGGCTGTATCTCAAGCACATTGAGTTGAAATTTAGGGGGAAGTTATATTTTATAACAACAAATATTAATAAAACTAAATTTAAAATTTAAGAAAAACCCCCGATTCCAATACTTTCATTTCCTTAAATGTAAAACAACATAATATTATCCCATCAAAAACAATACTTGTCAAAAAAACCAAGTCGCGCAACTCAGTTGTTCTGCGGTAAAAAGTTGTGAGATCCAAAGTAAATCCAAGTCTTCAAATTTCGTCTCAAAATTCTTTAATGTTTTATATAAATATATTAAGACTTGGCCATCGCCTGAAAACACGTGTAAATTCAATTATTTAGTGCAATGGCCAAGTCTCAATATATTTATATAAAACATTAAAGAATTTTGAGACGAAATTTGAAGACTTGGATTTACTTTGGATCTCACAACTTTTTACCGCAGAACAATCAGTTGTTCTGCGGTAAAAAGACTTGCGCTTGGTTGGTTGGTTGCGCGACTTGGTTTTTTTGACAAGTATTGTTTTTGATGGGATCTCATTTCTTTTTGTATTTTGTAGACAGTTCTACTTTTTTCCTTTTCGGTACCTTCTACTTATTGTATATATGTCCATATAATTTTCTTTTTGTCGGTCTAGATTGGATTTATTTATATTTCGCATTGTTATTACTTTAGTACATATTTCGTATATACGTGGCGTTGCGACAGCGCCCTCTATACTTAGTTTTTCCTTGATTCATACACCAAACACTACTTATATTCCAAATTTGAAGCTTCTAGGTCTGCTTGAAGTGCCTTAGAATTTTGATGATCGGTGAGTCAATGAGTGACAAAATTAAGAAATTTGACCCGTTATAATTCTTAAAATACTGGTTCAAATTGAATGAAATTTAAAATATACCGTGTCTTTACAATGCTTGCATGGTTACTGAAAATTTCAGTCTTCTAGTTTTATCCACAACGAAGTTACAGGGGGTCGAAAATGGCCTGAATTGCTTCGAGAAAAGGATGGTACGGCCGTGCCGCTTTTTTGCTCGACTTGGTGGGGGCACTGCCGTGCCCCCAGATGTAATGTGGACGGGATGCGCTTTCATTTGATACCCCACACTAGCATATTTCCAGATTTTCTGTTTTCCTTCCCCACTCTAACCCGCATAACTTTTAAACGGCCCAACCAATTTTCATGAAACATGTCTAAGAACACCCAGGCCAAACTCACCTTTCATACAAAAAAAACTAAATTGAAATCGCTCCATCCGTTCGGGAGCTATGATGCCACAGACAGACAGACACGTCAAACTTATAACACCCTTCTTCTTTGGTCGGGTTAAAAACAGATTAAAGTATTCATATGTGTATACTCGTAAGGGGCTCCCACACAACAAACGTAATATTTATAAAGATAAGTCATGTTGCGCCAAGTCAGTGGGTACAATGATGGGTACCTTTCAACCTTATGGAAGCAGTTACCGCCACTGGATGAATGTATGAGATTTAAAACTAATATGCAAATTAGGCAAGTGTACAAAAACGGAACGACTCATCTGACCGCATCTTTTCGCTCTATTACTTTTTTTTTACTTTTTGTTGGGTTTTTTTATTGCAAAGTGTGTATAAACTGTACATGGATCCCTTGGTATTAATCTATGTTATGTTTATCACATTTATCTTCTCTTATATATAATAAATCAAAATTTTAATTTTAATAAAAACCCCCGATTACAATGCCTTAATTTTCTTAAAAGTAAAACCCCATACTATTTTGTAACCACCACGTTACGCGCTTTCATTTGATACCCCACTCGAGTATATTTGCAGATTTTCGCTTTTCCTTCCCCACTCTAACTCCCATAACTTTTAATCGGCACAACCGATTTTCATGAAACATGTCTAAGAACACTCGCGCCAGACTCGCCTTTTATACACTAAATTAAAATCGCTCCATTCGTTCGGGAGCTATGATGTCCCAGACAGACAGACATGTCAAACTTATAACACCCCTCTTTTTTGGTCGGTGGTTAAAAATGAATCACATGAAGTGTTGCTAAGCGCATAACTCAACAACGCCTTGACCATTTTGGCCAATTTTTTTAAAATGTTCGTTGGAGTTCAAGGATGGTTTTTACGGCGAGAAAAAATCTAATAATTATTGCCGAGAAAAAAATTTAAATAAAAACCCGTGCGAAGACGGGGCAGCCAGCTAGCTTAAAATATAAAGATCATTAAATAGTCATCAAACCGTTGCAGCTTATGAAAAAATATTCAAACAGTTTCCAAAGCCATTGAAAAGTGTGTAATACACTCGCTTCCAAAAATAACGGGTAGGTCACATAAACCCGAATATCTAGCAAACTACGTATGCTATATCCTAATAAAACGAAGACTGTTCAATTGAGAATTTAACTATAAAGATAAACAGTATAAAAAAAAATCTGTGCACAATCTTGAATTAAATAAAACTAAAGTTTGTCTTATTTTCTTAAAATCGAACGATTTTACATTCGCTGTTTCATTACTTTCTTCATTTGAGTACTGTTTTGCCTCCACGAGCTCTTCTGACAGCGCTAATTGCCTGGAAGCTGTCGGAAGAGCTCGCATGCTGTGCACCAAATTTCAGAACCGGTGCTGAGGATTATTTTCTCATTCCTCCTCCAACATCCTTTACCACCAGTTTAAAAATATGTTATTGTAGCCCAACAAATAAATCTTTATTCTGTTTTTGATTTCTTTGATCTACATATTACAGATAGGATTTTTGACTGACCCGATATTTTTGGAAGCGAGTGTATATTCGATATCGCATCAGAACTCACTTAGCAACTTGAAACTCATACAAGCCAAGGTGGATATTATTAGCTCCACGTGCAACTTTGCATAGCAAAGGCTTCAGTTCATTAGCAAGTTTCTGTATCGGTCAGTCTTTGCTCTAGGCTCGATTACTGTTTATTAGTGAGAACTAGGGTAAAGTTTAACGTCATCATCATTTCGGATGTAGGACGTCCACTGAGAGAGAGAGAGAGAGAGAGAGAGAGGATAAATGGCAGAATTATTATCTAATACACACTTAAAAAAAAAAAGCCGTGTTGGCTAAGTGGGAGGACACTCGACTTTCATTCCGAAGGTCGTGGGTTCAAACCCCGCCACGCACCTCTGGATTTTTCTTCTTGAGAAATTTATGTGCGCTTTAAACACGTGCTTTAACGGTGAAGGAAAACATCGTGAGGAAACCGGCATGTTCTGATAACTTTAAAAAGAGTTTGAAGGAAATGTGGCATTTACCAACCCGCACTTGCTGGCCAAGTGCGGGTTGGTAAATGCCACATTTCCAGCGTGGTGAATTAAGGCCTAATCTCTCTCGTCAAGAGAGAAGTCCCTGTGTCCCAGCAGTGGGAACGTTAATAGGGTGATGATGATGATGACTTAAAAATATATATATATATTCATGCCAAATGGCCCCGCTTCAGCATAATGCAAAGCCCGTACTTAGAGCGTGGAGGTTGGCGAAGATTTCAGATTATTTCCGTTTTTTTTAAAGCTGCCATAGCTGGTTATACCGAACCCTTCAGCAAAGATTACCAGTTATATCGTTTGGAAAAGGCTGCAGCTTTTACCAATCATCCGTCCATCTAGTTGGTGAGACGTCCAACGCTGCGTTTGCTGGGTTCGCCATTTAAAATTTTTCGGACCCAACGGCGATCTGTTCTACTTACCTATTGCCACTTCAACGAACTAATCCGTTTGACTTTGTCGGTAACTATTATTTGTTAGCTTTGTTTCACCTGTCCCAATGTTGGTAGGTAATTAAGGCAATTAAGTAATTAAAGCTTGCAAGTTAAATTGGACACATATCAATAGAGCTGAAATTTTGGACGCGTATGTCAATCGCGTAATATTGAACTATTATGATGTTGATAACTCAAAACCGATCTAGAAGGAAATTCTCGCGCCTACATTACGATATTAGAACAAATTCGATTATGCTAGTTTAACCTAAAGTGGGTAGATTATTATGTAATTATTATAATTATATTTACTGTCTCTTAAATTGCATTTCTGGTGCTTATGATTAGAACTATTCGTAAGAAAACCTCGAAAAAATCTACCATATATATATATATCCTTACACGTGACCTCCGGGTGGTGCTAAGAACAGTCTCTGGTGGTAGGCTTCGGCCGCGGCTTGTCACCACCCTCCGGGCTGGGCCAGTGCGTGAAGCGATTATTTCGTGTTTCGTAATGTGGCCCGGAGAAGCCATCTTCTAGGCCTTCATGCTCCATCTTAGACCACATCGTCACCTTACATCAGGTGAGATTGTGGTCAAATGAAGGCTTATCAATAATAAAATATATATATATATATATATATTCCGAATTCGTAATAATATCACAGGCGCGAGAATGACCTGGAATGTGGTCTTAGGCATTTCGTTAAAAAAGAACCCTATTGAGTTTGGGCTCTATATTTATTGAATCTAAGTAAATAAGTGGTCAAAGTGTCGAAATTTGACACTTGATTTTTAACCCCCGACCAAAAAAGAGGGGTGTTATAAGTTTGACGTGTCTGTCTGTCTGTCTGTCTGTCTGTCTGTCTGTCTGTCTGTCTGTCTGTGTGTCTGTCTGTCTGTCTGTGTCACCATAGCTCCCGAACGGATGGAGCGATTTCAATTTAGTTTTTTTTGTATGAAAGGTGAGTTTTGCGCGAGTGTTCTTAGACATGTTTCATGAAAATCGGTTAGGCCGTTTAAAAGTTATGGGGGTGAGAGTGGGTAAGGAAAACCGAAAATCTGCAAATATACTAGTGTGGGGTATCAAATGAAATCGCATCGCGTCCACGTTACATAATATTATGTTGTGTTACGTTTAAGGAAATTAAGGGATTGGAATCGGGGGTTTTTCTTAAATTTTAAATTTAGATTTATGTAAGTATTAAACTAGCTGGCCAGGTAAACTTAGTGTCGCCATATTTTTAAAAATTTTGTGACACCTTGTTACTTGTTATAGGTACAATATTATATTTTCATACAAACATGTTCCTAAAAATAACAAATACAAATGCGCTTACATACATTTCAGCAATCCATTTTTTTATGTATTTAGATATACTTATGCACACACTAAGATATATTTTTTTACTATAGGTGGGAGAGCACTCGTTCTACTTTTTTTTTTTTTATTCCTATGGTTGGTGAATTTGTGCCTTAACTGAGAACATTTGTGAAGATAACTCGAGAACTAAAAATACCCCCTAATTCATTTTCTATACAATACAGGCTGTGGATGACGATGAATTTGCATACTGAAAACGGATATATCTAACTTGGTGATCCCTGTGTTGGCTGTAAAACGCCTGGAATGTTAGAAGTAGTCCATTAGTATCGATTTGGTTGATATTGCGGGTAGTTCACACTCGACTGAAGCGTGTTCCGCTCGGCCGCCGCCTCTGTAGGTCGCCGGGGAGCGATCATTGCAAAGTCAATTTGTTGTTATAAGACAATTATTACAAGGTTAAAAAAAATGAATTATAGAATTGTTATAGATACAGTTATTGCGAAGCTAAACCACTTTAAAAAACCCACCGAAAGAAGCACCGGGCGGCGGACTTATGTTTAAAATTTATGTCCATATTCTATAGCCCATTGGGATGAGGTATCTCTCAATCAATAAGGCCTAAATGCAACTCTTAATTACTTATAATTCTTACTTAATACATTGACGGAATTGGTATCCATAAAACATGGTAACGAGATGGCTTTTCAAGAAAAAATCAAGTCAATATCCTACATCCAAAAATTATTTTAATATTAGTTTAATACAATATAAATTTTAAAGGATTCTTGCCCGCTAAAAAAACGGACAACGCAGCCGCTCTGAACCATTAAAATGTTCCCATCGCCATAGAATAATAAATTACTACGCCATCACTAATAAAAATGGCGACAAAACAAATTGTCTTTCTTTATACTGAAAACCATTTATTCTACCAAACAAGAAGTTAATAAAGCAATTACAAGTAAAATTAGCTCGCATTCCAGTAAGTTTATTTAAATTCCCGTATCCTGTTTAATGTATGCAGATTATCTCATGAGTTTGCATGTGAAATTTTCGCCAACTCATCATATTTGTTGGGCAATTTTCTTGCCTGACTTGGGGAAATGGTAAACTTGAATCCGTTTTAATAGGTATCTACCTATACCTGCTAATGATATACGTAAAGTTACACTGTCTCTGTCTGATACTCAATGCTTGTTACTCAACTCTTGACGCTTCAACGGATTTGGATGAATATTGTTATGGATGTTAGCTCAGTACTTATACATTATGTAATGTACCGGAAAATTTAATTGAATGCGGCCAAAGCTGTGAGGTGTAACATGTAGGTTGGTATGTTATAAATATAATTAATTAAAGAATTTTACTATATACGATTGAATGATTGCGTTAATTATATAAGACTTTCTTTAGTTTTTAATAAATGAATGATTGATTAAATGCTGATGAATTTATTGAAATTTTTAACCTACTTTCATTCTTGACTTATCAATTCATCGCCTATGTTTTTTTAAAGAAACTGTTAATTATTTAATTTATCGGGACTAGCGAAACTAATTTATTTGAATTTGTACCATTTTCATTCATAAAAACAATTATTCAAATCATATCAAAAATTGAGGTTAAATTACCTTAGCTGATAAGAAATACAATGCATAGCATAAATAGACTAATATGATTAGAGACTTTTGAATGGAAAGTTTAGACCCCAATATAATACCAATACCCAATAAAATATCGTATTACATAAAGAAAATTTAACGATGTTTTTGTTCCATACCCCAACATTAACACGGAGCAGACATTGTTCTGGAAACTTAAGAAACTTAAATGAAATGTTATTAAGTACGTCTTGTCTCGAGGAAAAATGTCAATTTAACTTTTCTTTTATGACGTCCGACATTGCTGTCGAGCAATCTATTGTAAATTAAATTCGCTGAGATCGCATGAAACACCGTTCTTTATAGAAATTTGTAGCAATCATCTGGGAATTCCGAAGCTTTTTGCGTGACCTGATTGATCCAATAACAAAAATGTCCAGGGAAACATAATTTGTTTGTTCAATCAATGCAATCACTTTTTTTAAAGCTAGTTCCAAGAAACGACTTTTTTGATTCCTCGGTATATTTTTTTATATGTGCGTATGTGTTCGCGCATTAATTCATGGTTTACGAACCATGGTGATTTATTTTTTGTTGGAGATATACCGAGGGTGTTCCCAAAATAAGAAAACGAGGATACAACGACGGCCAAGTAAATATTATGTTTTTTTAACTTTACCTTGTTATTTGAAAGCTAGTGTCTTCAAATGATACCTATTTAAATTTTATAAGGTTCGGCCTAATACTCGTAATAATCTGGAGTTACCTTCAGTACTAGTAGTAAGTCAGGAGTCAGTTGATATTTTTGTAAAAATATTCTTTACATTTATGAGCGAGATTGCGAGACATAATATCCAAAAATAACAAAATATTCACAAAAGTAAATAAAGCTACCTTCGGGATTTAAGCTTAGGATATTAGACCCATTGGAAATATTTCCCTCAAAAATATATTACCCAAGGATTAAGGCCGATTTTCTCATAATCCCGATTCCGACGTTAGAATACAATATGCGGCATACGATAGGATATGGTAAATTGGAAATGTTTAATAATAATAATAATCATTTACTGTATGAAATTTGGTACATATAAGATATTAAATTTAATTAGTTTTACATAATTCACCAAAAACATTGGCATGCAAAAATTTTGAACATTAAAATATAATAGGTCAAAATTAAATTAAATATCAACTACAGCTACTCAATCATGGTTCATTCATAAAAATTATAAATGTCAATTAATATAAATAGTTAAGATTGAAATTCTAAATAGTCCTTGACACTATTTCGCAAATCCTACTACTAGTATTATAAAGGCGAAAGTTTGTAAGTATGGATGTATGGATGTTTGTTACTCTTTCACGTAAAAACTACTGAATGGATTTGAATGAAATTTGGTACACAGAATCTCTAGAGCCTGAAAAATAACATAGGCTACTTTTTACCGCGGGAAAACGTCATTCCGCGGGAAAATCCATTATAACGCGGGTAACACCGCGGGGCACAGCTAGTAAATTATATGGTAGGTATATCTTTTATTTTGTTTGGTAGTTTATTATAAATAATGCCGCACATAGCGTAACTATTTTTTTATATAAGGCTGTCCTCGGTTTTTAGATTTTTGCAGAGATGTGAAGGACTTACTTTAAAATCAAGAAAGATATTGCGTTTTTTATCGGAATAAAAAGTATTATTGAAAAAATATTTGATTTTCGTAGAACCCGGCGAAACGATAAATACCTACCTACCTATGCACCAGCATCTTCTAGTCCAAATAGGTACTTAGTCATATCCAAATAAGGTAACTGAATGATGACGCTAGAAAATTGTGCTCAGAAAATAAAACCTTACAAAACAAATTGCACAAACTAAAAATAAAATTCAATAAGAAATTCATACTGTTTCAAATTCAAACAATCTCAGAGTTTTCACGGAGGCCGGGGTTAGGTAGCAGGACGAATTTGTGCAATGTGCATTCTTTCAATAATACGAGAACTTTTAGCATCTAGATCGAGTATGTTGCTTGAAGCTCTTCCGGGCATTGCGAATGCTTACCGGAAAAATTGTTTCAAATCTCTGCAGAACATAACATACCGATTTTGTTTAAACATTTCAAAAATTGAAATAGCAGCTCTGTCTTTGCTTTTGTTATGTTGAACTATTTTTCGTATTGAAATAATATAATAATCCGTTTATACAACGTATAATACCTACTTGGGTAGGTACGTAGGTTTGTGACGTACTTAGATCGTGTTTAAAACATGTCATAGATCACAACATACTGATTTATTTATTGACTTATTTAGTCTCATTGCAAAATAGCTGTCAAAATATAGGTATTTAAGACTACTAAATATAGACTATTTTGTAATAGAAATAATATGTACGAGCGGCGGCGGATCACGCTGGATGCATGCAAGCCACTTCCAGCAAAACTACTGGAAATCAGAGACATAAACGGAAATAAAATGTCCAAAAACATACGACCGGTTGTTGCAGTCTTCGACTGAATGATGATAGTGATAGCAGCTAGCCTGCAAAACAGCTAGTTTACAGACTGGTCCAATATTTCCCTTCAATTGATCCTCCTGGGAGCAAGACCCTGCCTTGAAATATTGCGAGCAGGTTTATGAGGCACTATTTTAAATTTATGCATCATTCCAATATACATTCCACTGATGGAACTATTTGCATTTTATGAATTTTTCATCCATAAATCATAACACACTTACTGTGCTATTTTAATGTAGCTCATACCCTTAGTAAAATGTTGCATGGATTATCGCAAAATCTCACGGGAATAGTGCACTATTGTGGGTGATAGGATAGGCTAATTACATTCCCTTATTGCCGACTACGTAATGTAGGTTTTTATTCTAAATTTTAAGCAATTGGTTGAGTAAAAAAAGCGTAACAAAGGACGTAGGTAACAAACAAACTAACAAATTGATGCCATAGAAAGTATTGCAAAAGCAATTGGCGTATTTTTTTGTCAAACATTGATATACTTACTTAACAATCACAGAAAAATTCATAGATATCAAATCAAATGAAATGTTTACATTATAATAAATTTCGATTAATTCACTGTCTTTATATTATTATAAAATAGTGCTCTACCGAATCATACCTTTACAGGCGTAGGAATATTATTTTATAATGTTACAAGAATTATATTATTACAATTAAAAATTCAAAAACATATCATCAAAAAAATAAGTAGTAAATTAGTAGAAAAAAATAGTTTTTTTTAATGGCCACTTTACATATTATGCATGAGAGGGTTATATGATACATAGCACCTGAAAGCAGATGATACTATGTATAAATTAACTCGAACGCGTCAGATTAAGACTTGGGATACTCCAGGGACTCTTTTGAATGATACCTCCATCAAATAAGCTTTCCATCTAGTGACACACTATATGACCGACTATAAAATAGGAGATATTCGACGAGTTTATTATATATTTTTAATTAATTGTTAGATTTTTTGAGTTGAAAGTTTCGCGCTTCTAAAGCGTTGTGCACTTTTTGAGGCGGTTAAAAATAAAAATGATAAACTCGCGTCAAATCGTAAGATTGTCGGAGTCGGGAGAGTAGACCGGCGCGGCATTTATGTTTAAGTTTTCTCTTCCGCCACTTCCGGAGAGCAAGTGTTGTTTTTTTTATAGATCATGTTTTCAAAACTTTCATTTGTATACAGGGTTATCGAAAGTTTCGGTCAGTATAGGAAGGTCTGAAAATATAAGACATAGGAAGATTTGTTCTTATGAACCATATCATAGATTATAGCAAAATGATAAAGTTAAAATGCATTCAAACATTTAGAAGATATAAACCTTTTATGTTTTTTTTATAAAGAGATAAACCCCACTTATAGGTTGAAACTAATATTCTACAGTTGTAAATATTTGTGTTTAAAAGAATTTTTTTACTTTGGTTGCATAACACTCGGAGTTTTTGCAAAATAAAAAAATACACTATTTTTATTTAGGTTACGATTGTGTAGGTCATAAGCACAAAACTTTAGAACGAAACATGATGTCTAAAATAAATAACATAAAAAAATTAGTTATGCTTGAGGCGACAACTCTATTTTATTTTAACAAGAAGTGTTTAACCACATATTTTGAAAATAGTTCGTAAGGACTAGTAAATGTACAGAAACTAGAAGAATTTTAACATACCTGGTTAACCTAATATGGTTATCTACGGATAGGTCTTCAAATCTATCTATATTATCTATAGTATCAAACATATTTTTTTCTAAACTGAATAGTCTGAGTGAGAGATACTTCCAAAGTGGTAAAATGCACTGTAATTTCTAAAATAAGGGAATAATAATCATTACAGTATCGTAGTAGAGATCTTGTAATTAGTTTTTTTAAATACGTCATAAACCACAATACTTTACACCCTTAAAAAATTTGTTTATTTAAAATGTATATATATAATATATAATATAATACGTAATATATTTCAATAATGCTCTAACACTCTCTTATATTGTGCCCTATGCATTTATTTCCAACCTGCAAAGTCTCTTGCATTCGTCAAAATGAAAAATTCCAGAAATATACATAGGTTGGTTGTATGAAATTCCACTGTAATCAAATTCAAATATGACGCAGCATTGCATTCAAAGTTTTCGAACCTGACTTGTCTCAACTTTATCTATGTTTTTAAAACTGTGATGGAATAAAAAGCTTTGCAATGGAAACCGACGAATGACGTCATGTAGTTTTACTAATTATCAAGCAGTTATGGTGCATTGATGAATAACACAACAACAAATTACTAACGTAAGTTCAATAATAGGATAGATGACTAAATAAAGGAGCCTTTGGAGGTTTTTTCTGTTCACGTCCGTAAGTGTTAACCCTCTGAAACCTTACACGTTACCTCCAGGTGGTGCTAAGAACAGTCTCTGGTGGTAGGCTTCGGCCGCGGCTTGTCACCACCCTCCGGGCTGGGCCAGTGCGTGATACGAGTTTTTCGTGTTTCGTAATGTGGTCCGGAGAAGCCATCATACATCATCTACCTTCTAGGTCTTCATTCCCCATCTTAGACCACATCATCACTTTACATCAGGTGAGATTGATAAAAATAATATTCCTTATAAATTCTACATTCAAAATAGAAAATTAAAATTAAATTATTTTGCAAAAATGTACACGTATTTTTTCTTTCTCTTTGCAATCGAGAAATCAAGACGATCCAATGCATTAAGAATGCAATGCGTTACGTAAAGCTTTCGAAGATTTGTCCTAAATTAGTTCGTCAGCACAAGCCCCCGCTCCGGAACCTAAATGTTTTTATTTTGGCACTTATTTATTAAATGAATAAAGCAAAAAATAGGCGTCCAGTATTATTGGGTGAGCGGCTTTACGGATGGACTAAGTAAACAGAATTTCTATTTTTTTATGTAGTCATCAGGGCTATTTTCCTACTTGTAACATAAATCGGCATATCTACTTTGAAGGCAATCTAACCTTAAGGTGGCGATACTCAAGAGTATTTGTCGCATTCTTGAGCAAACTCGGAGCTCTGTTGGCCGTTGCGAATAAATATTTTCTCATAACATTTCATGTCATGCACCATCGGTGCTGATATCTTGACCATATTAGATATTCAATAAGGTATATCTATAAGGTTTCTACTGTGTCTATACAATTTGCGACACAAAAAAAATCTGCCTACGAAATGTACCACAACAACACCCAAGCGTTCGATCTCACCGACACAGTTTTCCTACTTCCGATTTTCCCCAAAATTTTTCAGGATTTAGGCACAAATTGTTAAAACTTATACCAAACTAAATATAATAAAGCTGGCCTGTAACAAACCGGTCAGTGGCTATCTCTTCTGTTACAACTTATAGCTCAGTGTATCATCACCTTAAGCACCGGATACAAAGGGCGATAGTTGTAATAGGATCTTGATTGACCCAGTATACCTCCCGATCCGTTTGATACATGGCTGCAATTTACACTTGTCGTGATAACACCCATTACTTATGGAAAGTAATGGATGCTTTTACACGTCTGCAAATTGTGTCTCATGAGACGTAAGTGAATTTGTTTTGTTTTCTGGCAAGTATTAAGAGGTATTATAATACGAGTACATCGCAACATTTTAACAGCTATTGTCTTACTTCTATTAAAACATAACAACAAATAATAAAAAGCATAACATAAATTTTAATTAAATTATTAAGCAAATAAATTAAATGCAAAGCTTCTATTATGTTATATCGTGTTTCTGCACATTCAAAGTAGTATATACAGTATAAAATTTAAAGGCCTTTTTATATTATTTGCTGCTCAATACAAGGAATTTTTCGTATATTCGAATTACGAATTCATAGAAACGGATAAGTAATGGGAAGAATTCATAAAAACCTTTATCAAACTTAATTGAAGATAAATTATTAAAATTACATTAGAGTCATAGTTTAAGAAAGAAGGAAAGAAAGAAAAATATTTATCTGTATACAAAAATATTACAGAGAACATTATATATAATAAAAGCTTATAAGTATAAAATTAAATTATTGTACATAAATGGGTCGATCCTCAGCATGTGCTGTGTATGCACGAATGTAGACACAGCGCTGGTTTTCAGTGCCCGTCTGGGTGTTGAGCACAGCACTGCCAGCCAACACACATTAACAAAAAATAATTTACAAAACATATTTAGAACTAATGTTCTAATGTCAGTGTATTAAATAATAACATGACATATATGTAAAATTAAACAGTTTAAAAAATAAATGTTTGTTATATTATTTCTAATTTTACTAATTGAACTTAAATTTTTAGTTAGTCTAAGATAATTATGAATAGCCACCATTACCTATTTCCTACCTATGTAGTAGTATGTAGGTATTAGGAAACCTATACTTCTTTACCTTCTAAATGTAAATGAAAAAATGATTGGATTTTAACATAGATTTAGCATTAAAAGTAAATGGATCAATCAAATAATTTGTGAACTTCAACAGAAAAGAGTTAAACCCTCTTCTTGTTATTATCAAAGTTTGCAACAGGTTTGTTGTTTCTCGTTTACAGCTAACGCCATCTATATTGAAACGAAAGAACTGCTCTAACTCGTAGGGAAAATGGTTCGGCGACAAGATTGTACCACTATCGCCATCTTCACGAGGGCTTACAAACTTAATAGTTAAAGATGAAAACACAACCCCCGAAATGTGGTTCATTATTATTTTGGAAGTTCAGTAGTGCAACCTTTATTTTAACTTTTTTGTACCAAGCGACTACATTACGTAATTCAGTTTAAAACCACGAGATCCCGCTAGCTAGGCTAGGCATCACGTTATAGGGGCAGCTACTTTCTCTGAAGAAAGTGTAGTCTAAATCTAAGGGTTATTTTTGTGTCTTGCTGATCGTTGGCGCTGATCGCTCAGCGAGTATTTTCAAAGGTTTCTATAGCGTCCATACAGATTGCTATGCGCCGATCTGTCAGCGCTGATGTTAATCGTGACACAAAAGTCATAACCCCGATAGTACCGTAAGTTTACCTTTACAGAAAAGACCACTACTCCTGAAGTAGATGGGCACCTATTTATAAAATTATCAGAATAGGTAATAATTTAAGTCGTATAAAACGAACTTAAACTCTGAAATTTTGTTTTATTAGCATTGTTTACTCAAATTTAATGTCACTTCAGTCATGTTGCACTATTATTTTAGTTTTGATTGAGTTATGGTTAAAGGTTGTTAATGCGTGCAATTTTCAGAAATAGCTTTAAACTTTATGTATCTAAATTTTAAATTTAAGAAAAACCTTAATAGTTAAATACCATAATATTTAGTCATTTGATACCCCACATATTTGCAGATTTTCGGTTTTCCTTCCCCACTCTCACCCCCATAACTTTTTAACGGCTCAACCGATTTTCATGAAACATATCTGACTCTAGACTGATCTAGACTGTTCTCCGTCCCAGGTTCCCGCACTTAGGCACGCTCTAGCTCCCCCATTCCCCGGTCACTCTCCGCTCTTAACGCTCTCCTGGCCCTGCGTCCTGACTGCGATATATTCGCTGGAGACTGGAAAAAGCTACAAGATGCGTGCTAAGAGTTTTCAGAGCTCTCCACTTAATAATTGTATTTAACCTTGACATTATTTAAATTATTTCTTATTCTAACATTATTTGACATTTCTATTCAGCTATCCTACTACTATTATAAAGGCGAAAGTTTGTAAGTATGGATGTATGGATGTTTGTTACTCTTTCACGTAAAAACTACTGAACCGATTTAAATGAAATTTGGTACACAGAATCTCTAGAGCCTGAAAAATAACATAGGCTACTTTTTACCGCGGGAAAACGTCATTCCGCGGGCAAATCCATTATAACGTGGGTAACACCTCGGGGCGCAGCTAGTTTAAAATATATTTGTAATTTAATTTTTATTGTTTTTCACCATTTTAATGTTCCTGTTTTTATATATGTATGACGCATGATATTATCTGCAAAAACTAGTTATAATATTTGTTTTAAAATAATTTTATTGTTATATAACTTTAATGTGTTTTATGTATGAATTATGCTATAATTTGTATAATAGGCCTAGCCGTTCAAATTATTAAATAAATAAATAAATCTAAGAACACTCTCGCCAAACTCACCTTTCATAAAAAAAAATAATAATTTGTAATTATTAATCCGTTCGGGAGCTATGATGTCCCCGACAGACAGACCGATGCACAGACAGACAGACACGTCAAACTTGTACCACCCTTCTTTTTGGTTGGGGGTTAAAAATGGTTAAAATCATAGCAGCACCTATTTTAGTTCAAGGTAAACTGATTGATTATAATTGAAATCGCCTATAGACACTAAATCTAAGTTTATTAATAGCCAGCCATATAATTAGTCCACATTTGACATTTTCATCAAAATTCAACAGTTAGGTACAGACAGAGTAACAAAATAATTTAAATATATTTCAACAAAGTTGTTACAAAGTCTCAACTGTAATATTGCTTTATTTTGCAAAGAGAAATGAAATCTTATTAACACTACCTTGGCTAATAAGTTGTAATATAAACACATTAAGGTAAACTATTTTTTTTTATAAAGACTGTAAAACAGGTCTATAGCAAAGCAATTATGTAAACAGTTTTAGATTTTATTTTATTAAAAAATACCACTTTTTTATTTTTGAGGGTTTCAAAGTCCTTTAGTTACGTGACTGAGCAGGTTGTCATGTTTTAGTGCTTTTCAAAATTTTCTCCAATATCACAGGAACTGATAGTCCGAACAAAAAAAAATCTTTCGGTTCCATATAAGAAATGTATTTAGGACTATATTAGGTCATGTTACGAGCAAGTACGAAGTTGCCCTTTTTTTTAACAGCACGATGTTTTGACAGCTTTAAGGAAATAAGAGGTAGATACAGGTACTGAATTAGAATATATTTTTTTGACTAATTATTCATCATCATCACCCTATTAACGTTCCCACTGCTGGGACACAGGGACTTCTCTCTTGACGAGAGAGATTAGGCCTTAATTCACCACGCTGGCCAAGTGCGGGTTGGTAAATGTCACATGTCCTTCAAACTCTTTTAAAGTTCTCAGAACATGCCGGTTTCCTCACGATGTTTGCCTTCACCGTTAAAGCACGTGTTTAAAGCGCACATGATTTTCTCAAGAAGAAAAATCCAGAGGTGCGTGGCGGGGTTTGAACCCACGACCTTCGGAATGAAAGTCGAGTGTCCTCCCACTTAGCCAACACGGCTTCGTCTAATTATTAAAAATCTCATTTTATTTTGTTTTTGGTAAACTCAGGGGACTCAGCATATGTTTATGCAAAATAACATATGCTGAGTCAAGGGCTTTTTTTGGACACTATCTGTGTGTTTATATGTTATTATTATTCTTTTTTATGTGTCCTAAATAAAATACATTTTCTTTCTTTCTTTTTTTTTACAATCTTTGGATAACTTACAGCTTATTGATGGTATACTTAAAGTCTAATTACAAGTTCCCACAAATACCGTAAGGAATAGTAACAAAGAGAAACAAACAAACAATAGCGCTATACTAAATTGTAAACTTGAAAGTTATTTACTTTTACGATTTTTCGATACAAAATAATAACGGTAGGTACATAGATTTGACTTGTATTTTCTCCATTTTGTGAAACTCAATTAAAATAATAGTACATAAGTAATCTCTATAAACTTTTTCAAAATAAATGCATACAATTACAAATTCTAAATGTTACTATGAGAAAAAGTCAAAAGTGGCCTGTTTTATCTATTATATAAAAGTTAATCGCAAAATGTGTTGATAAGCGCATAACTCAACAACACATTAACCAATTTAACCGTTTTTATTAAAAAATATATATTTGTATTAATAAACTAGACTACTAGATGTCCAAGGATGCATGTTTTTTACGGCGAGAAAATTCTAATAATTAATTCCTAGTTCCTAGAGCCTGTTCAATGTAAACAGACAAACAATATTTTCTATTAATTATATAATCAGGCATAGATTTAAACTCTTAATTTCTGTGGTTTCATAGGTTCAAAATGGCGTTCCTAGGAGGATCCTAAATTAATTACAAACAGCCCGCCCTGTTATGGATTACGAACTCAATGTAAAAAAGAATGTTTGTTTAAGATCAATTCGCCTGCAGGTTCACATTGACAAATAGACAAAATCGAGTATTGATAAAAACCCCTCTGACTTAGTTAGTGCTGGGATTACCTAGCCACTATACCTCTATAACAAATTACTACGACCTAGTTGTAGAACAAAAGTTTTCGAAATAAGACAAGAGGTCTAGTGTTTTTGGGTTATTTACATACATACATATTCGCTATTTTTAGCAGGACTTTAATAACATCGTTATTAAAAATCAGTTTTCGCAAATAAAAGCGAAGCACTTAAACAACCATCTAGTAAAATCCATTAAAATTACATTCAAACCCAGATTGCTTACTAAATCACTTAACCCCGCGACATTAATCAAACAATAACCAGGAAATTGGATACGCCTCATCCCAAGCTTTTAGAGATCCTTTATGAGCTAAAGAGCTCTGACAACGTGTTATCAAATAAAAGAAAGGTGTGAATTTTAGCAGCCGCGGGCTCCACCCACCTAAGATGGCGTAGCCCCCACCAGATGCTCCCAGCCAGTAGCGAGCAAGGAAATTCCTCGAGCGTACCTACAGTATTGGTCGAAGGTGTGGAACCACCTATTTTCGGAAGCAATTATCAGTTTCCAACAACTCTGACAATCGTTTCGGAGATTTACACATCGCGGCTCTTTCGCTAGACGTTTCGTATGGTAAAAAATATCTTATAACTTCGGTAGACGATAAAATGGAAGCGATAGACGATATTTCTAGCACGTGTGAAAACTCCGAAATGTGTGATAAAGAATCGAATTATAGTGAATCAGGGGTCGAGTCGGAGAGTGAAAATGAAATAGATATTTGTGAGAACAGTGATACTAGAGATGTGAATAAACTTCATAAAGATAAAATCAGCAGTTTCAATGAAAAACTATTTTATTTTGGACAAAACCGAGTTATATTTCCAAGCAGAGCTGTAGTGAATTCAAAGAGTGTTTGTAAAAATCAGAATTCCACAAACTGTTTTAATGGTAAAAGCAAAACGTTCCTTATAGACAGTATTTTGGGAAATAATAACGGCAGTAAAATTGATAATATATCGCAGGATGATAATTTTGAGGAAACGGCAGATGAACGAAATGGTAAGTTCTCATTTACTCTTTGTTAAAACTTGAAGAAAAAAGTTTAGGTAAATTTTTCGTTATTTAAATGATAAATTTGAAATGTCGATAAACATTTTAAGTTAGATTATGAAACTAATTAAATCAAAATAGATTATAGACAAACAGGTATTATTTGGTTGTTTGTTTTTAATAAATAAATAATAATATTAGGTACTATTTTATATGCTAATAAACTCTTAAGTAATTCCTAGGAATACAGATATTTTTATTCCATTTTCTATTAGGACAACATTGGTTTTAATGGTGATGTGTTGCCTGATTGTGATTATTAGTAAGATAAAATTTTACAAATAAAAGCATAATTTTTTTTTTCAATTTAGTTCAATAATTTCGGCCCGTTGCGAGAGTCGCGAATCCTATCCAATTATATCCGCCTGTTAAAAAATATATAAAAGTCCATTTTCAACGTAAGATTAAGATATTAATTATCTTATTTTGAAAAAAAAAATTACGCACACCTGCGCGACTAAAGCGGAGCGAACCCATACTTTATTTACTATGGCTATTTGCACATACCTACCCGACCACAAACCGGACGTTTTCAGGCAAAAGTGTCCCGTGTTGTAGACGCTTCTGCGAAGAAGACAATCCCGCGTCGCGTCCCGCTTCACGCGTTGCTAGCACTTAGATTTGGCCTTTGCCGAAGCCTTAAAATAACCCAAAATTGATAAATATATACGTATTTGAGCAAGTGTCCCGTCAACTAGGAAATGGCATAAGGCTGCACGCATCGTTAACTCGAAACTACTTCCAAAGCTACTATCATCTTCCGAGTTTGACTTTGTTCTCTAATTAACTTTTCATTAGCAATTTATTGTTTCCGGAAGATTGTTTTATACCGGAACAATCAAATCCGGATTGCGACACTTGGCCAGTGTCCTACTAATATTATAAGCGCGTAAATTTGTGAGGATATTAGTATGTGTGAGGTAGTTGCTCTTTCACGCTAATGCAACTTGATACATTTTGATAAAACTTCACAATAATAAGCCTAAATATAAGAACACATAGGCTACTTTTTACTGTAAATACGATAATAAATAGCTATTCGCGGGATAATACAATTATTACTAGCAAAATCCGATACGAGTCAAATTTGGCATGCACATAGCTGTTTTCCCAGTAATGGACAAAAGCTTTTTACCGCGGGAAAATGTATTATTATGCGGGCAGCATGTATTGAAGAATTACTAGACTGATTCTTATTAAATGACTCCAAATTAAATACAAGCAAAACACAACTAAAATAAAAAATCAATTTCGGTTCGCATTTAAAAAAGTAATTATTAGTTCGATCCCAATCAAATTAAAATAACGCATGTGTTGTAACTAGTACAGCTCTTTAGATTGTTTACCAAATATGTGCAATTTATATAAAAAGGAGGTAAACCGGAAAACTTTGTTTTTCATTAGTTACACTTACCCAATCCTACCCCTACTCCTTTTATCTCTCCTATAGATCTTTTGCAACGTTCTTTGATCTGCAAATACCTAGAGTAAAGTGCTAACCCAATAAATATCAGGAGAGGCCCAGTTATCAACAGCTTTTAGCCGAATTATATGGCATCATATTATAACTAGGTTTACAAAAGGTACCTAAGATTTAAAATAAGACACCAAAAAATTCTAGGGCATCTATATCCCCGGTTTTGGCAAAGGCTTCATCCAACTGCTTCTATCCGTCCCTTGTTCTTGCACCTGTCTCTCTTGTTTCTATTAGGTACCTTTCTGCATTATGTGCTATGATAAAATTATTTTTAAGAATAATTAATAGTTGTTTTTATATATTTAATAATAGGTGGTAGTGTTAAATATTATTTTCTCGGCAGTGTCTTCTACGTCCACGTGTCCTGACCTGTCAGCATTGAGCGACGCAGGGATACTCGCAGGACAAGCTTACGCGCACTGGCTGGCTACGCAACAGCCTTCTACCACTTTCTTTGGTAAGTAGATTACTGTAAGGCCACCAAAACAACAAACTTCACGACCACTAACATTACTCATTAATGGATTTTTTTTTGCGCAATCCACAATTTCTGTTTTTTTTTTGTTTTGTTTTCACCCGAAATTGTGATAATAAGTATCGATGTGAACGAGGATAAATCACAAATATCAAGAACAAGGCTGCTCGACCTTTTAAAGAGTGATTTACATTTCCTTTTTAATAATAATAAAATATTTAGTTTTTGTGGCACAAAAAAAACTTAAAACTATGAACAGTACAATAAAATTAAGGCAACAAAAAAGGTAAACGCTCAGCATATTATTTTATATTATATATAAAATATATATTTCAGGTATATGAGAATTTTTGCTTTCAAATACGATTTAATAGTAAAAACTTTTTTAATAGTTACCTATAAATAAGAACTCCAAAATTGTAATAACTACAAAATTGTAATAACTGATAAAGCTGTGTTGTTCTATTCGCTTCTCAACTCAGTATAAAACATTGAAGCTAACTGTCACGACAATGTTATTTCCTTGATATTTGTTATTTAAGCAATTTAGTTTTATTAATTTTAAGTTGACCTGTCCATGTAGGCTATGTGCTTCTAAGGAAACAAACGTTTTGACTTTGACTTAACGTATCATTCTGCAGTTCATTTAACTGAATATTGGAAGATTAAGTTTACTTTTATAATATTGAAATCACATCTTAAACGACTCTGATAAGTATTTCATTTCATATGTATTTTATGAGTATTTAACAGCAGAGCAATATTGAGTTTTTGGAGGTTTTTTCTGTTAACGTCCGTAAGTGTTAACCCTCTGAAACCTTACACGTTACCTCCAGGTGGTGCTAAGAACAGTCTCTGGTGGTAGGCTTCGGCCGCGGCTTGTCACCACCCTCCGGGCTGGGCCAGTGCGTGAAACGATTTTTTCGTGTTTCGTAATGTGGTCCGGAGAAGCCATCTTCTAGGCCTTCATGCTCCATCTTAGACCACATCTTCACTTTACATCAGGTGAGATTGTGGTCAAATGAAGGCTTATCAACTATAAAAAAAAAAAAAAAAAAGAGTTCCTCAATAAAAAAAATTTAGCTCCTTGGGTGAGAGCTCTAATGGCCAATTTTAATAAAAAACGCATCATTTGTTCTACAGACCGTTAAAATTGCTACGACCATTTATTTTGTGACCCCTCGTCACAAAACAAGGTACATTATTAATTATTATTTTTTTATTTTTCAAACTCTATAGTGACTCATATAGAGTTTGAAAAATAAAAAAATACCCCTCATATAAATTGTACTGACTTATAAGCCGGTATTTACAAGATAAACACCATATAAATTAAAAATAATGATATACTGATGCTGTCCGATTGAGATTATTAAATTTATTCAAACAATATCTTCTTATTGACGGCCAATTAAAACTCTTTAGATAGACTTATTACTAACAACAAGGACAAAACGAATATTAACATAGTATAAAACAAAGTAGCTTCCCGCGTCTGTACCTATGTATGCATGAAACTTCAAAATTACACAACGGATTTTGTTTTTAATAGATGGAGTAAATCATGAGGAAGGTTTATAAGTACAATACATGCGAAACATAGTGCAGGAACATAGATAGTGTTTTAAGTTTCTAATATTCACTTTTTTTGCAAACGTTGGCTGAACTAATGTACTTAATTTTCCTTAAAGATCTACAAAAAAGTCAGCGGTGGAATATATCTAGCTCATAAGGATTAACCACAATAACAAAATTTTTGTACCAAAATAATGGCTTTTGGACGTAGCCATTTCTAGGATTACAAAATTAATCTTTATCCGATGAAGTAGGTACTTTAAATAAATTGTGGGTTTATTATAGATAAACATAACCCCCCATATAGTATACAAAATAAATTAATATTTTTGAAGATATTACAGATTTTTTAACGCAAAGAAATAGCGGTCAGTGTGCCGGGAGGCCGAGCGGCGCCTCTTATTATCAACTAGCTGTGCCCTGCGGTGCTACCCGCGTGATTAATATTATTATGTTGATACAACTTAAACAAATTATTTTGACCAAATTAGGTACCATAAAAACGGTTTTTGTGAGTTAATCTTAAAAGATAGACATATACTATCGCGGACTGTTTTTTAGATCATTTAAAGAGCTATTATTCTTTAATACATATTTTTTGTGTATCTTGAACCGTTTTCACGGCGCACGCAACGGAAGGCTTCAAAGATGAACAACTTCTCCCGTTTTTTACACATTTACAACTATATCTTTGCTCCTATTGGTCGTAGCGTGATGTTATTATAGCCTATAGCCTTCCTCGATAACTGGACTATCCAACACAAAAAGAATTATTCAATTCGAACCAGTAGTTTCAGAGATTAGCGCGTTCAAACAAACAAACAAACAAACTCTTCAGCTTTATAATATTAGTATAGATTTCGGGTAAAAACAGAACAGAAAAACAGAAATGATGAATCGCTAGTTATAAATAAGCTAATTTAATTAAAAAAACGTAGCAAACTCTAAGTAAACTTCAATCTTAGGCGAAAGTTGTAGAGATCGGTCAAACAATGAGCAAAACCGAAGAAATCCAATTCGGCGTTCTACAAGACCAGCTTTATTTTATACGTTTTTTATCAACAACTTACCTTATGCTTAAGAAACCCTTTCTCACACAAAAATATATTTTTTTCCCTAACATAGTCATGAAAAATCATCTATCTATACGAAAGTAAATCTAATAATGAAGGTTTGCAATTGGTTTTAATTACCTACTTGAAGAAACAGAAAACCTACTTTATTTGCCTATACATATGATTATTATTCGTTCTACTGGTATTATTTTGTTGGATTTGACTGACTGACTCTGACTTATACATTGACGGATCGTCAGGCATTCTGTTTTTGGTTTTGCTTTGAGTAAGGCATTTTAAAACCAATGTTTTTGTGCATTTTATGAGGACAACAATACCATTACCCCATGCCTAGGTTTTTTGGTCCAGCATGCTGGACCAAAAAACCTAGGCATAGGGATCCAGAACTATACAAAAATGTGTCGTACGTTCACGAGCTCTGCATTATAGAGGTAAAATCACATCTGTGGTACAAATACCTAATTAATTACCATGACGCCCCGGGATGCTGCCATGCAATCGCGTGACGTCGTCGGCTGCGGCTATTCACACGATCTCGCACGCAACGCATTATAATCCAATATCTATCGTTTTGCTGCTTCCTGATTAATTACTTTGTGAGTATGGAATTGTTTAGAATTTTATTTAAATCGACACTGGCAAATTTTGGCTTCAAGCGCAAAGAATCCAATTACAAAAAACTGAACTATAAGAACATAATTATCATTCGTTAATAATTGTGCCTATTTAAAAAAACATAATGTGTAAGCGTGGCTCTTGTGAACTTCGTCTTGTCTCGTTCAGAGAGCAATGCAGTAAGCATGAGTCTATGTTTCTCATCAATTCTCATTCTCGGCTGCTAGATTATACCGTTTGGATAGCGCGTATCAATATTTCCTTTATTTGTGCTATAAAGTGTTGCTTCATGCCAAATTTTAAGTTTCTAGGGTGACTAGAAGTTCACGATAGGTTTTGATTTCCGTCAAGTATCGAACATTTACTACGAAAGGCTGTTTCTTTTGATTGCGTAGGTTAAGAAGTTTGTATTTTTTACAGCAATAAGGGATACCTATAACTTTGTATAAGATACTCAGCTCTACTGAGCTATTTGATATAAATTTGAGATTTATTCCTTTACGCGTGCTTTAGAAAAAGGGTCTTCACAGACAGACGGACAACTAAGTGATACTGTAACAAGTTTTACTTTTTGAGATACGGGACCCTAAAAAGAAATGGCCCATAGGTAACTTCTCACAAAAAACATCTGATAAATTCCAACATAAAACTTCTACGCATTTGGCCCCCTCAACTGCAGTCAGATCAACATTAAATGCAGAATTTCAGTAAAGATTAATAAATAAAATAAATCAATATTGCTGGACAACTCCTCAGTAACAGTTTTACCCGTGGTTAGCTCTTAGCTCTGCGTAACGGTACTTGCTATCTGATATGATAATTAATTTGACTAACACATGTGGCATTCTCGTTGTCTCTCTTCAACAGACCTAAAGTTCAAAAGCACGTCCCCATTACGAAGTAGAAGTAGCTGCTCTCAACAAGCCACAAGCGCAAATAGTCAGTTTTTTCGTGCACTAATCGGAATTGTCGCGCAGTCGCGTTAAGTGGCTATAAACACAATCAGGGTGTATTGTTTGCGTTGCGCCCGCGCGTGTCAACAACGCGCGGACATGCAGAGCGTGCTAAACCAACGCTAACCGTTTACGTAAGCGTTTACTGAAGATGATCATGTGAAGTTTATATTGAAGATAATATAGATGCGGAAATGTTTTATTATAAAAATATACGTGATTTTTCCTCACGGATCGCTAAGATAAGGTAGTGATTTTAAACTTTAAGGTCTACTAAGTAATCCTCAATTTGATATGTTGTATGTTTGCTACCTCAAAACTTATTTCCAACGGATTATAAAGATGTAACTACTTTTAAGAGTATGAGATATATCGTTTGCATGATATATAAAAAAATAAGCGGATTTGTAGTTCAATAGAGAGTTTAAACTGTTTTAATTACATGAAACCCTCACTATATCAATCCAACCTTTACATCATTTTAATTCGAAATAGAATAAGCAGGTCAACTAGAAGGTACTTGCTGAAATGTACCTAATCAACCACTATACTTATCGAGTTGAGGAATATAATTGAAATTATAAATATGCTTCAGAAAAGATAAATACATTATTCAATTTCTTGTATCTACAGCTAATAAAACGCACATTTTCGCACTAACTCGTTTATTGCATCAAAATAAAACTTACAACTAAATAAGTAAATTCCTACCAGTGTAAGGTAAGGACTAGTAAGGGCGTGCACAAACACGCGAGCTTTGTTCGTAATTATCAGTCGGCAGCTGTTTGCCGACACCTCGGTGCGAAGTCGCGACCACCGACCGTCGACTGCGACATTTCGACGAAAGTCTGTTGTGTGCGCTCGCCTTAACGCGAACCACACTGCGCGAAGTGGGCGCAAGCAATTAGGATGAGAGTTGGACATTTTTCACGATTAACACAATTTTTGTGGCTTTTCTTAGAATGTTATTGGATAAGGGTGTTTGTTTAAGATTATTCTGAAATTCGAATCTGGGCGTATCTTTTTAATCCCAAGACGCAACAACAACGTGTGTATGATGAAGGTTAAATAAATATATATTTCCGGACAATCCACACCACAACATTTAGTTATCTTCCTGCCACATTCACTAAAAAACTTTCTTCTTTTTAGATCCGTTTAGTATAAAAAGTTATCCTTTTTATATCAAAAGGTAAAACGGAACCTTTATAGGATCACTTTGGTGTCCGTCTGTGTGTCTGGCAAGAGCCTTTTTCTCAGAAACGGGTGAAGGTACCAGGATCAAGCAGAAATTCCTTATAGTTCTGTAACTGTCCCTTATAGACTTTGAAAATTGAAAAGACTTTTTAAAAATCACATTAGTTGTGATGTATTTATTGTATGTTTTTAGTTTTTATTTCCTGTTATAGCGGCAACAGAAATATATTATCACTCAAAATGTATCTATCACTGTTCCTTAGATACAGCCTGGTGACAGACAGACAGACGACGAAGTTTTAGCACTAGGGTCCCGTTTTACCCTTTGGGTACGGAACCCTAAAAATAATTTAAGTTGATATGTACCTTCTTTCTTCCTGTGTTTCATCAGATAAAAAGCTACTGCATGCTACTTAGATATCATAAAACAGTTTTGACTGTATTCTGTTGTTCCACGAATGGTCTTCGTCACTGTTGACATAGAAAGCTGAACCATTATGTATTCAACTGCTGGTCGTTGTCACCTCACACAAGTTTTAATAGCCACTGTAGGTGTTAAAATACCAAAATGCGGCACAAAGAATTTAAACGATGTCAGAATAAATTAAAATGCTATAAAATTAAGCTACAAAATGAGAACACAAGTTATTTTTAGCCAGGACTGCAAATATACTAAAAAACCTATTATCATAAAACAATAGACTTAACTAGGAAGCATTTGTTGATATCATGTCACCGATGTTTCGTGTCTAAATGTAAGAACCAACATTGGCTCTTTAAACTTTAAGATGATTTTGATTATGATATAATATTGGAAATTAATTTAACTTAAAGTTGCATTCAGTAGGTAGGTGTACAAAAGATAATAGTAAAATGGGTAACTTAAACAAATCAGAAATGTTCAAACACTAAGCACATTCTGTATAAGTTTGAAGAGGATAGAGCCTATGTTGGTTCCTACGTTTAGACACGAAACAATCAATCAACAATTATCAAGCTTGGAAAAGCAAACTTATAAAAATATGCGTATTCTACGAGTACCATAGATTATCGAAGAATGACCCAATGTATAACTGTCTATTAATAAACAACAAGCCCGTTTATTTATTCTTTGTTAAATTATCTGATAAAATGAAAGTAATAGCCAACTACTAAAAGCACGCTTAAAAAGTAAGAAACATCAAAAAGTCACCGCTGAAATTATCATGAACAAACTATTTTCTTGTTTCGTACTTTTTGGAGCGTGTTTTAGTTATCAGGTTTTAGTTTTAAATCTTTCTTAATTTTACTTATTTTAGAGTTATGTGAGTTGTGTGTTAGGTATAATTTTATTACGAGCAGATCTAATAAAACAGCATCTTACTTTGTGTATTCTCAAGGGCGCTGTAGCAATTTAACGTGACATCATGTATCCTATAACCAGCGGACAATCTAGAAGCTACAAATATCATTCAAATCATACGGGTCATAATCGTAATCTTCCTTTTTACTTCGCCGTAGTCGAGCTATAATAAGGAAACAAATGCAAGCCACGTTTTAAATACAAATACAGATTACAATTTAAATACAGTTGTTAAAATTAATTCACTAATATCCCTTTTGTTGCAGACGACAAAAACCGAAGACCTCGAAGACCGGGTCCTGAACGCAAGCCCCGACAAGCCTACAGCGCGAAACAGCTCGAAAGACTCGAGGCGGAGTTTAAACACGACAAATACCTCAGCGTTTCCAAACGCATGGAGCTCTCTAAGGCTCTATCCCTCACAGAAGTACAGATCAAAACATGGTTCCAAAACCGACGGACGAAGTGGAAGAAACAGCTGACTTCGCGACTTAAAATCGCACAACGGCAAGGCCTATTCCCTGGACAAATCTTTGGCCATGCTCCTCAGACGTATTCACTACTAAATCCTTATTCTTATGCGCCTTTGAATTGTGTTTTTACTCCAGTAACCTTACCGTCTTCGCCACCGTAGATGGAAACAGACATGCATTGTTTCTTGAGGCTTTAAGATAGAATAAGTTGTAGATCTAGTCATGTAGGTTATTTAAACTATGGAATATTATGAATACCGTGTTAAGAGCCTAGTTCATAAGTAAAATAACGGCGGGAGGTTTTAGTTATTGGGTACAACACCAATAGTTCTGTAAAAGTAGATAAATATAATTAAGTGTAAATAATATAACAAACATAATCTGAAAATTAAATGTCTTTTATTACCTACAGAAAAATAGACAATAATTGTTTAACTAATGATAGGTAAATTAATAATCCTTATTTTGAAGTTTATCAACCGACGTATACTATTCCAAACTTTTAAGCGATGAAGCTAAGGGACCTGTCAGACAAAGAGCGATCAGGCGACTCCAGCGGACAAGCGTTCGCATTCCAAACAATACAAACACAAAACAAAAGAATATGTTCAAAACGGTGAGCGCCTAACCGTCTGACCGCTCTCTGTTTTCCGTTTCTGCTTTGTCGCTCATCAGAAGAACTGAAATGCTCTAGGATTCTATTCAGCCTTATTTAACAAAAGGTAGGTAGGATTTAGGTCTCACAGTGAGCCAGGGGATATGCATTGTCACAGTCGGCCCCTCCGAGCCCCAACGCTGCAGCTTTGATGGCTCCAAGTGCACCTCCACGAGCCCAGGCCACGCCAGCACTGAGAAGTATAGACAGTTAAAGAAAAATGGACCATTTTTTTGGCACTTTCAATCGCTTTAATCAATAAAATAGTGTTTTAATCTTGTAGATGTAGAGCATGAGATATGTGGAGTAATGAGAATGTTAGTAAAATAAAGCTGCCTACTAGAAAATTGGAAAAATGCCTCTTTTTGGTTAGTCCTGTGAGACAAAGAGCCGTCAGGCGTTTGAGCATGAAGCATTCAAACCATCACAAATACAATTCAGAAAAAAATGTTATAAACGCAGAACGCTCGAGCTCCTAACTGCTCTCTATCTGAAGAGACTCTTGGTTATTCGTATGTGGAATAGGGATACTTACTGCCACACAGGCAACCAGAATCTATTAACATCCTTCAGATCTCTTGCCTTCTTATTCCCAATGCACAAAGCCCGATACAAGCACGGCGTAGATCTCGGTCGCAGGGTGAGCAAGGCATATCTTGCCAATGTGTTCGCTGTCTCTAAGGATTTAGGCTGAAAATCGATCGAATGTCGCTTAAATCTAAACACGTCTTCCGTGCTTGAATCGCTGCCATCCACCATTTGCATTACTGGCTGGTGATTCTGAAAATAAAAGAAAGATGAGGTATGTTCGGAAAATTCAACAAAAGCTCGAAGCACGGATCTTAGGCAACTCAGGATGCAGACAGCATCATGCGTTATCATCACGCGCGCGGTGAAGCAACGTTAAATAAGATAACTTACAATCATAGTTAGAACACACATTCACACACTATGCGGCATAGTGTGAGGAAGTGTGTTATTAACTTGGATTTGTAAAATAACCTTCACACTCACCATAGTGATACACATTAGTACTTGCAGCACGAACATGCCAAAGGATAGAAAGGCAATTCCGGTGAGAGATATATCGAACAGGTCCGCGAGACCCAGGCCTTGGTGGGTGTCTCTCTCTACGTCGTATTCTTCCACCACCACGTGTGAGGGCTGGTGGTGGTACAGAGGAGGGGGAGGTGGGGGCATGGAGTATTCGTAGCTACCACCTGAAATCGTTGAAGATCAGAGAGTATATAATCACTACGTTTTTGAAGATTAGATATTAGACGCTTCAATGTTCGACAGTACATGTTATACTGTCAAGTATACTGTCTTAAGCAGTGTTTACGTTAAGAAGGTACGTAAATTGGAAACAATAAATGAGGCTGAGCAGAGTGCAGCCTGACACCGTCATATCTCAATTGAATCAGTTCATGGCCTATTTTTAACCCCCAAACGAAAAAAAAGGGGTGTTTGACTTGGTTGTCTGTGGCATCATGCGTCCGAACGATCGAAGCGATTATAATTTAGTTTATTTTGTATGAAACGTGACATAAGCGCGTGTGTTGTTAGACATGTTTGATGAAAATCGGTTGAGTGGGGTCTCAAATGAAAGCGCATCGCGGGCACATTACAAAATAATATTATTTTTAACTAGTGGCCCGCCCCGGCTTCGCACGGGTGTTTATTCAATATTTTTCCCGGCATTTTCGATTTTTTTTCGCCTTTTAAACCTTCCCTAGACCTCCACGAACATTTCAAGACTATGATAAGATAAATCCGTTCAGCCGTTCTCGAGTTTTAATCAGACTAACGAAATTTTTATGTAAATAAAGGTTTTGTAATCGGGGGTTTTACTTTATTTTAAATTTGGATTATTAGAGGTTAGCTCAGACAACTTGAAACCACAGAAAAAATAATTACTTATGTAACCAAAACATTTCTGTTTTTCTTCTGGATTTCCACTTTCACCCAGTTATCTTTATAACATTGAGGAATGAACTTATAATTCTAAACAAACCCCTAAGGGTTTTCAGAATGTTTTATTAACAGACAAATTAGTGTGACCATAAAAAAAAAAAAAAAACAGGGTACACTGGTCATTGTAATCTGTTGCATGATTAGTATTTTATATTATATCAGTATAGATATGTCATACTAATATTAAAATGCGGCAGAGTATGTTGGTTTGAACACGCTAATCTCAGGAACTACTAGTCCGATTTCAATCTTTATTTCACTGTTAGATTGCCTTTTTAACCCCCGACCAAAAAAGAGGGGTGTTATAAGTTTGACGTGTCTGTCTGTCTATCTGTCTATCTGTGCCATCATAGCTCCCGATCGGATGTAGCGATTTCAATGTAGTTTTTTTGTATGAAAGGTGTGTTTGGCCCAGGTGTTCTTAGACATGTATCATGAAAATCGGTTGAGCCGTTCAAAAGTTGAGAGTGAGTTGGGTTGAGAGTGGGGAAGGAAAACCGAAAATCTGCAAATATACTAGTGTGGGGTATCAAATGAAAGCGCATCGCGTCCACATTACATAATATTATGTTGTTTTACATTTAAGGAATACTGGCACTGAAATCGGGGGTTTTCCTTAAATTTTAAATTTCGATTTTTTATTTTTTCTGGAAAATAGGTAATTCCCGCGGAAAATATCCATAAAACATGAGTAGCGTGAAAAGCTAGTTATCTTATATACATAAACTTACTATACTTAGATATATCCTGGACTCCCTCAGTCTCCATTGGTCCAGCCGGTTCTTCATAAACCTCATAGTCTCGGGTTTGATATTTGGGTGATGGAGATGGAAGTGACAGCGAATTGTTCGCAGTCATCGAACTATTCTGACTTCCAAAGTTGTAGTGTCGGTAAACATCGTTGTATGCTGCCACTCTGTGAGAAACAAGTTCATAAAGTTAATGAGCTATTCGCGACACTGTTCGCGTTGTTGATCTCAGTGGCTCGGTGGGCGAAGGTCCGCCTGAGGCGCAGGAGATTGCGGGCTCAATTCTCGCCGGGGGACCAGATTTTATACGATCTACAAAAATACAAAAATATTTATTTATCAACTCACACGTTACAATTTCACTTAGAAGCGGTCCCCGCACGAGGCAAGCCTGTATTGCGGGAGACCTGTTACAAATTGGAATTAACCGGGTATAGAAAAAGTGCATGTAAAACAAAGGAGTGACAAAATAGGAGAAATTATAATAATATAACCTAAGATTACATTCAACAACATCAATACATTTTTAATTTATTTATTTTTATATAGGAGAAACACTCAATAAAGGAAAGGGAAGGGAATAAATTACGAAGCTGGGAATTTAATTTACGTTAAATAATAATTATTAAGTATTATTTTTTACTATGCAATACTTTACTACAATAAAGATTTCGGGTATGGCTGTTTTCTATGTAGGTATTTATCATAAATTTGTATGTTGTTACAAATTAAAATGTAGTTGGTATGTGTAGGTCACCTATCCTAACTCACAGTACAAGCTCTGCTTGGCTTGGGGTTTGGTGATGCTGTGTGATAAGTCCGGAAATAATTATTGAAGTGAAACTTCTTTAGAATCGTTGTGATTTTAGACCGGATGCAACGGAAATACGTCAGGTAAGCCAATCTTAAACGCTAACAAGGTTAAGCAACTTTCCGGAACGCCAGTACTTGGATGGGTGACCGCCCGAACAAAATCTATTTGCACAGAATTTATTTTATTCGTCTCATTCTTTTGTCGATTTACTGAAGTTTCACTTCTACCGTGTGTGAATCGCACACACACCTTTTTTATTTTATTAGCTTGCACACGTTGCACTATTTTTTTTGTACAACTCACACGAAATATATATTTTTTAATTGTCTTAGTTGTTTGCGTTCTAGCAATCAATCAATCGATCACCAATCAGCTTTATAAGATTAGTATACAAAAATTACGCATAAGCGTGTCATTTATAAAGAGTTCATGAGGAATAACTAGCAATTTGAAAAAATATGCTCCGTTTTTATATATCCTGCGGGAAAACTATAAAACATGGTCTATAATGTTTTGGATGGAGATTAAAATAGTTGCATGAAAATTTGCAATAGCAGGTACTCAGTGCGCGTTGAAATCTATTGTTAGCAATTTTAGTAAAGTTTTCTTACCCAGTTATAATACCTATCTATACTAATATTATAAAGCTGAATAGTTTGTTTGTTTGAACGCGCTAATCTCCGAAACTACTGGTTCGAATTGAATAATTATTTTTGTGTTGGATAGTACAGTTATCGAGGAAGGCTATAGGCTATATAACATCACGCTACGACCAATAGGAGCAAAGATATAGTGGTAAATGTGTTAAAAACGGGAGAAATTGTTCATCTTTGAAGCCTTCCGTTGCGTGCGCCGTGAAAACGGTTCAAGATACACAAAAAATATGTATTAAAGAATAATAGCTAGCAGTCCGCGATAGTATATGTCTATCTTTTAAGATTAACTCACAAAAATCGTTTTTATGGTACCTAATTTGGTCGAAATAATTTGTTTAAGTTGTATCAACATTGTAGGCGACGCGTAGTGTTTATAGTTTTAAGTTTTAATTTGATTTTTATTTCTTTAGTTTATGGTAAGAAACAAACCTTATTTTTATCTGTAATTTAAAAAATGTAAATAAACATATTTGCTGTGGCGCGCGGGGCGACGATCGGGAGGGGAAGTGTCAGTGTGCATGACGACGGCTCGCGCGAACGTTTCGTTTTCTCGCTCGCCATTGCTTTTTGGTACAAAACCTATGTTTTATTGGTACAACACCTACATTTAATGGTCTTCGAGCCGAATATTATGTACCGCACACCTCCAAGAAGCATGGTGAGCACGCGAAGTGCTGTGAAAAATGAAAAAAAACGTGTCGCGAACGAGAACTCTGTTACGGTTGTTGAAACAAAAATGGCCGCCGCAGGGAGTAACGTTTGTGAAAATATTCCCGCGGACGGAGCCTTACCGTCAACAACGCGTAGTGTCAAATCGTCTCGCAGAAAGTCATCTTCGTCATCAGTTGTAGCACAACGAAAGAGGTTGGAGTTAGAAGCTGCAAAAGCTAAAGCTCAAATTCAGATGCAGCTCATTGAAAAACAGCTAGAAGCGGACATCGCTGAGCTAGAGGACGAATCTAGCAGCCACGGGCTTCCGTCCGAATGCTCAAGTAAGTGCAGCGAGCGTAAGGTGAAACAATGGCTCGAGGGCAGTCAGTGCGCCACGAATGAGGGGCACCCGGTACTTATGCAGGAGTCAGACCTGCAACGCAAGGACCCCGCCGGGCCTCCGCTACTGTCGGGCGCTAACGTCGCCCACGAGTGCTTCCCGCCGGCGCCGCCCGCACCGCTCGGCGCCGAAACAACCACCGCTTGCCGCTCGAACGATACGCTACAGGCCTTGGCGAGCGCCGTGAACTATTTGGCCGCCGCATCCGTTGACCGCCCCGCCGAGAAAATGTTAACGCGATTATGTACTCCGAAAGAGCTACCCAACTACTCCGGAGACCCGCTAGAATGGTTACACTATAAACGAGCCTACGAAGAGTCTTCACGAGTATGTAAATTCACCGATCAGGAGAACCTCTGGCGCCTCAGGAGAAGTCTGCATGGTCCGGCGAAGGAAGCAGTAACTGCGCTACTCATAGGCGCCGCCTCCGCTCAGGATATCATAGATACGCTCGAGTTACAGTTCGGTAACTCGGATTACATCATCTCGAGAATCCTGGACGATATAATGAAGTTGCGACCGATTAGCCAGGACTATCATAAAGACATTATTGCGTTCTCAGTGAAAATTAAAAATTGTGTCGCAGCGATAACAGCTATCGGCGAGGACGCCTGGCTTCAAGGGATGAGTTTAGTGTCGGTTATCATCTCGAAACTACCTACTGTGCTTATCTCTAAATGGACTGACTACAGCTATTCCGTTATGGCAAACAAGCGAAAGCCTAAGTTAGTCGCCATCTCAGATTTCCTTAGCCACGAAGCGACAAAGGTGTCGCTATCTTCAGTGAACATAACACTCGCATCAACAAGATCAAGTTACGAACAATCGAGACAACGTACTTTGTTAGTGGTAAATAGTGAAGACAATAACAGTGACAACAGAAAGTGCGGTTTTTGTTTTGTTTCTCAGCATGAATTAATAGACTGTAAAAAGTTTAAAAAATCATTACGTAGAGATCGGTGGTCGTACGTAAAACGTCACGGGATTTGTTTCAAGTGTTTGAGGGCAAAACATAAGCGTGATTACTGCTCGGCACCTGTCTGTGGTATTGACGACTGTGGACTATCGCATCACTACCTACTACATTATCTACCTACGAAAATAAACTCAGTGTCGAATAGTAGTGAGCATAACAGTGATGTGGCGGAGTGGGATCCCGGGACCGGGATAGGGTCCGGGACTGGGACCGATGAGACGGTTTCGCGAACGGAAAATGTAAATCATGTGAAAGTGGAAAATTGTAAGACTTTATTGAAAACCATTCGTTTGAAACTACACGGACCTAAGGGCGTTTTCTCATGCGTTGCGCTACTGGACGATGGTTCGACTGTGACTTTAATAAGTGACAAACTCGCGTCGAAAGCCGGACTGCACGGCGCCGCACAAACAATGCGTGTGCGTGGTGCGTGGGACAGTAGTGTAGTAAAGTGCCGCAGTGAAATGTTGAGCTTGGAACTTACAAACAGTGCGGGAGCAAAGTTTTTATTAAGTGCGCGTAGTATTCCTAACATGAACTTACCTGTGCAAAGTGTGACCGGCGTGGACAGGTACGAACTGATACCGGATATATATAATGTGATATGTGACGGACAATCGAAACCCGAAATTTTAATTGGGCAGGACAACTATAACCTACTTTTGCCATTAGAAATTGTAAGGGGCAAACCACAAGATCCTTTCTTCACCCGCACCCCTCTTGGCTGGTGCATACACGGGCGCGTCCATCTCACGAGTGAGCGCTACAACACAAAGGCAGATAATATGCAATCTACGATGTTCCTTCATAGCGAAAATAATGAATCCGAAATTATCCTCAAAGAAATACAACAAGAAATACGTTACTCATTCGCCTTAGACTCAGCCGGGGTTTCAAGCAAGCCAAGAGAAAACAGACTAGGTGTACAATCCGTACAACACCTTGAAAAAACCGCTACGCTGAAAAACGGTCGATGGTACATTAGTTTGCCTTGGACGGGAACATTCGGAAATATGCCTAACTCGAATGAAAACGCCTTATCAAGGTTGAAAGGAGTTGAGCGCAAAATGAAACAGCGTTCTAGCGTTGCTGTTCGTTACAGAGAGAGGATAAATCACCTGTTTGACAATGATTATGCTGCAGAGGTAACTAAGACGAGAAACCCAAATCGCATTCGGTACCTACCTCACTTCGTAGTTGACAATCTTAACCAACAAAAATTAAGACTTGTATTCGACGCTGCTATAGATAAATGCAGAGAACTGAGAAATGTTGGTGCAGAAGGCGCGACAATGGAACGCGCTGAGAACATACTGCTGAAATACTCCCAGATGAAAGCTTTCCCAGATGACCTGCACCACCTACAACAAAACAAAAGGTTAGCAAACAAAAGTAAATTACTCACCTTATCTCCAACACTCGGATCGGATGGGTTCCTGCAACTGGCGGGCCTCATTGACGCAGCACCTGAAGTACCTACGCTAGTAACTATTATACTCGACGGTCGATGTCATGTCACTCACCTGCTTGTTAAACACTACCATAACAACCGAAAAACTGTAGTATATGAACTGAAACAAAAGTATTGGACCCATGTCGAGGTAGAACCTAACAGCCAAGAGTCATTGACCCCGAACCATCTACTATTGGGTACCATTTCACACTCGCCGCAACTAGGCGAGCTTCACGAATCCGATGTACACCTCATTAAACATTGGCGCCTGTCACAGATGTACGCTGATATGTTTTGGAGACGTTGGGTAAAGGAAATATTACCGGAAATGCGCCCTAGATCAAAGTGGGTAATAGAACAAAGGCCTTTACAAAAAGGTGACTTAGTCTTGATTGTTGACCCAAACATGCCAAGAAATGTTTGGCCTAAAGGCTTAGTACAGAATGTTCACCCAGGGAAAGACGGGAGAATTCGTGTGGTTGATGTGATGACGAAGTCCGGGCTCATGAAAAGAAATGCTACACGCGTCGCTCGAATCGCAATTGATAATGAGTGCTGTTCCAGCACTAGGGGGGGGAATGTAGGCGACGCGTAGTGTTTATAGTTTTAAGTTTTAATTTGATTTTTATTTCTTTAGTTTATGGTAAGAAACAAACCTTATTTTTATCTGTAATTTAAAAAATGTAAATAAACATATTTGCTGTGGCGCGCGGGGCGACGATCGGGAGGGGAAGTGTCAGTGTGCATGACGACGGCTCGCGCGAACGTTTCGTTTTCTCGCTCGCCATTGCTTTTTGGTACAAAACCTATGTTTTATTGGTACAACACCTACAAACATAATAATATTAATCTTTATTCAAATAAATATGTTGTTGGTTAAGAGTACTTCATCCATTATAACGCGGGTAGCACCGCAGGGCACAGCTAGTGTGATTATAAATATACTTGTCCTTTCATGCGATATCAAGAAAGACATCTATAAATTTATTTCTAGTTATAAAGAATACTTTTAATTCTTGAGGAGTAAATCTTCAAGCAGTAATAATGGCATATACAGAGGCATATAAGGCGTTGTCCGTGTTTCTGGATTTTAAAACCAACAACGTATTTTCCCGCGGTAAATGTAGGTTCTGAAGTAGTTAGCTATCTAATGCTGAAATATTTTTTTAAATTGGATCAGTATTTTCTGAGATGAGCGCTTTATAATATTAGTTTGACTGCCTCAGTGGCGCGGTGGGCGAGAGTCCGCTTGCGGCGCAAGAGGCAGCGGGTTCGATTCCCGTCGAGGGGTCAAATGATTGTATGTTCTGCAAGCACTTTCTCCTTGGTCTGGGTGTTTAATATGTATAATAAAAAATATCTATATATGTATGACTATTATATTAAGTACCTATATCAGATATCTAGTACCCGTAACACAAGCTTAGAGCTTACCACGGGGCTAGATGTTGTTGTGTGAAATGTCTGGAAATATTTATTTATTTTATTTATAACGAAAAAAATAATTTCACCTACTTAGCCAGCCACTCCTGGTAACTCGTGGAGCCCACATCATACATGAAGTTGGAGCGTAGATCCGGCCGAATCTCTTGACTGGGCTTACCAACGCGGTCCTGAATCATGTTCTTGCCCATTTCTTCCAGGATCTGCTCAGCCACGTAGTTCCGGCAGTGATATTCGTTCATCATTTTTCTAATGAAATAAAACATAATTTTATTTTTAATTTTTCTGAAGTTTTAGATAGATTGTAAACCAATAAAATATTATCAAATAAGGAACCAAACTAGAAATTCCCATAAAATATATATTAGGTACATGGATTTACCCTATTTAACTTTTAATAAGATATTAGTTTAGAAAAGAAAGACAGAAAGACATTTATTTTGACAACACAAATACAGAAAAATAAAATTATAAAATTAACCAAACTAAAAGAACCAAAAAAAATTTATATAACATAAAAATCTAAATACTACGCATTTGGTTGACACATTAAGATTGTGAGCCGAAATAGGCGTTGGCTCAGCATGTGCCAAACGGATGCCGCTCAGCGCTGTTTTTCAGCCAAAAACCTTTGGTATTGTGTGTGTTTGTTTAAGTTTATGTAATGTCCTTTATCAGCGTGAAAATAGTATATAAAAACAATTCGTTTTGTAAAATTTGCAGGCGAAATGAATACTAAAACTATAGTAAGTTCTACAATAGGTATGGGTATGTTCATGTAAGCCAAACACCACGAAATGGTGAAAATAACAAATATCCGCGTGAAAAATAATAAAAAGCTCAAAGGTCAAGGTCAAAGCTGCTTAGGGAAAGCCCGTCTTTCAATTACTAAGTTACCCAACGGTAATAATATAATTATGATTGTTGCATATATTTTTTAAATAAATAAATATCACTTACCTATGATAATCGAGAGTTGACAGAGCAGCATCTATAGACCCATTCACTGACTCCGATTTCTTACCAAGACTAAAGTTATCTTCATTACCTCCACTAATAAAATAAGTAGGCATCAAATCATTCCGCAATATATCGTTCACATTCAATTCACTCTGAAACTGAATACTCTGAACTTTTACTATAAAAATCATGCTTAGAAATACGTACATTGTCGTGTACTCTCGAAAGAAAGCAAGAAAACAATGTCATATAAACATCTTGAGAGATTATTCGGGTTGTGGAGCGGAAAATGCTTAGCGTTGAGATTTTATACGTCGATGGTCTGGTTAACTGTTTCTAAAGAGGTTCTTTGGTAGATGACCTGGTAGGCTTAACGAATCATCATCATCATAAGAATTTGCATTCTCGATGTTCAAGTATCAAGTTACTTAGTGTTAAATTTTGTACACTCAGCTTATAAAGTAGAGACAATTGCGACCAACCACAGAAGTACCAACCTGCAAAACCATTGACTTTAATGACAATTTTATAAAATAACTATGATAGTTATGAAACTATTATTTTTGTTTTAAAACGAGAAAAAAATCAATAAGTTGTGGTACAAATCTAAATAGAGCCCATTTTCGTTAACCAATTGCTTTGGTTGGAAGCAGTCAGTCTACCTCCGTAGAACGGCCTATGGCTCTAAATAAGTTCCGTACATCTAATTAATAGGCTTATAGCTGCGTTTTGCTATTTAAAATATGTTTGAAAACTTTCACGCCCAAACCATGGCCCAGACGGATTTTAATGTAGTTAGGTAATTTTCAGTAGGTATTGATAGTGTATTAAGGTTATATCTATATACAATAAAAATGGGATTGGAAAGCATGATTATATCCACTTTGCAATGCATTAGTTTACCTACCGTACGTAACATATGGCAAAACACCAGCCCTGTTTTAAATTCACAGCAAAAAGCTTCCTAATGGATGCAATATGGTTTGTTCTCACGTCAAACGTCGCTTCGATGACATAAGAACATTTGTAATACAACAATAGATCCTTTTATCGCCCTAAGTGGCTGTAACGGTGGGTCTGTAATGGGCCCATCAGCGGCCCAGCGGGACTCATCTCGACACTGGACCGCGTGTTGCTTGGTTTATATCAAACCAGGTAAGGAAATCTGACAACGCTTTGATATGTGATTAGAATCGATTCGTTTTTCAGGAAAACGCTCTCTACCTTATATTTTAAATACGGTAGCCTGCGGTAGTAATTTAATATTCTGTAAATTTCTGTGCTATGGCTAATGTTTTGATTTTTCTTACATCACCATGTTATGTCAACATGAACAAAATGTATTATTATTTTAGGTAAATTTTGTTCTTGTTCTAATAAAATGAAATTTTTTATATCAAAATTAAATACTGTTTTATTAGATACTTTTTAGTGACTCACCCTATCTTCGCATGAAACCTTTCTTTAAATGACAAAGTTTGTATCTTTGATGCTCTGTTAAGGCAAAACGGCTGATAATATTTAATAGCGAAATTAACCCTTGTTGGTAAGAGCTGTGTTTGCGAAAACATTATTATTTAAGACAGAGAGTATATAATCAGTTCAGTTCAGTTCAGTTTCTTGTAATTGGACTTTGCGCTTAAAGGGACAATTTGCCAGTGTCGAGTTAAATAAAATTATAAAGTGGATAAAATGTTACTCAGTTGAACGCCATTTTTCGCTGTCCCAAGAGTATTTAATCACTACGTTTTATGTTAAGAGACTTTGATAGGTAGAACATTTTACTTCAGTGTCGCGGGACGAAAGTCTTCTTTTTTTTAACCCTTGACCCAAAAAGAAGGGTGTTATAAGTTTGACGTGTCTGCCTGTTTGTCTGTGTGTCTGTCTGTCTGTCTGTCTGGGACATCATAGCTCCCGAACGGATGGAGCGATTTTAATCTAGTTTTTTTTTGTATGAAAGGTGGGTCTGGCGCGAGTGTTCCTATATGTTTCATGAAAATCGGTTGTGCCGTTTAAAAGTTATGGGTGTTAGAGTGGGGAAGGAAAACCGAAAATCTGCAAATATACTCGAGTGGGGTATCAAATAAAAGCGCATCGCGTGCACATTACAAAATATTATGGTGTTTTACTTGTAAGGAAATTAAGGGATGGGAATCGGGGGTATTTCTTAAATTTAAATTTAGATTTATTTCTTCATAAACCAGTTTGAGTTCCAGTAATGGACGACATAGTTAATGTTTTGGTTTATGTATACCTACACTCGTATAGAAGTATAAAGTAGGTAGTTATTGCTAGAAACGTATGCTGTTTAAGTTTTAATGTGTAGTTTAGTAACGAGTTTTATTTGTCGACGTATTATGTTAAGAATATTTTATCCGTGAGGGCTTTATAAATGGCTTCCTGTAAATAAATTTAACTACTTATTTTGCTGTGTTAGCTGTAGGCCTTCCATAAGAATAAATAAATAAATAATTCGAAACCCTCAACGAGCTACGGAAAGGGCCTATACTCGGAGTGGCTCTGCTTCGTCGAATCAAAAATAACAAATAAATTTTAAATAATAAGTGGCAGTGGACAGGCCATTTTACACGTAGAATAGATGGCCGTTGGGGCTGAAAGGTTTTCGAATGGAGACCACGGATCGGGAAACGCCGCATAGGACGTCCACCAACAAGGTGGAAGGATGATTTAGTGAAGGCTGTTGAAATTATGATGAATGATGTTGATGATAGTTCATTATAGTGCTGAAAATTAGAAAAGCCTTATGATTGTCCGCTTTCAGTTCGGATTTCACCTAAGACAATATTATACTTTATACACCTGCTATACACAGCAGTAAACAGCAGTTACAAGTTTGAAAGTTTTTTAAGTAATTGCATTTGATGATTTATTCGTTTTGACATTATTAGTACTGAAAAACAGTGTAACCAAAATTGAATTGTGACGTATAATTTTATTATCAATAAATTACTATTAATGACTACTATTAATGAAATGAAATGTTATTTATTTTCCATCACAATGCAGGTAACAATATGTATTTGTACATAATTTCTGTAGAACAGTTTTATATTCTATGGCAACATTGTGAGAGACTGGTTCCCGATTTAGATTATAAAGAATCTGTATTACAGGTCACCAGTTCCACACCGAAAGCTAGTAGTATAAAATTACACTAAGTTTAGTAGTAACAAGGAGAGTTCTATGAATGTAGCGTATATTCAACCCAGAAAATAAATTTATAACGTTACCTAGAGGCTGCCTCAATGGCACGGTGGGTGCCGCTTTCCGCTTGCGTCGCAAATGGTAGCGGGTTCCCACCGAGGGGCCAAGTGTTTGTCGGTTCTGCAATCACTTTTTCTTTGGTTGGGGTGTTTAATTTGTTTAGTAAAAATATCTATCTAAGTAGTTTTGTATATTAAGTATATCAGATGTCTAGTGCCCGTAACACTTAGCTTTAGAGCTTACCACGGGGCTGATTGTAGGCTTGTTCTGATTGTATGTTGTCGTCTATACATAGGTATAGACGACAACATACAATCAGACAACGGACAATAGTGTCCGGAAATATTAAATATTAGGTAATTTATTTGTTATTTACTTAAACTAAGACGCGTATAAATACAATAAATCACGGTCTTCAGAGAACCGATCAACGACGGTTAAGTCGTCTTATCCACGCTCAAGCCGAAAGCCATAGAATAGTTAGTAACACTCAACACTGAAAGAGGATAAGATTCAGAAGGTTTGCAAAGCCAGAAAACAGTTTTCGTGGCTTTAATAACCGAGGTATAAAACTACTTAAGTACGTACCTACCACGCATAAATTAAAATACCAAAGGAAAGATAATTAAAACTCTGAAATATAGAAGAACCATCAAAACTTTATTAAAACGTAAGAAGTTCTATGGAGCCTACCTTTAAATGAGTATGTATTAAAATACTTTTTCTACTATCGTTATTGCTTTTTTATAGTGACAAAAGTATGATGTCAAGCAATGAATACATTAACTTACTTATTACTATTTCTGTAGTATAATCATGCAAATTATTTAGCCACTAATATATCATCACTATGTTATGGTTTCCGGACCTTTACATTCAACTTTAATAAAATTCGGAATATGTATAACTATTTTAGTTGGCAGTGGCGGTTTACAATCACCTTTTAAATTATTGCTGGGCAAGCCCAATTTTTATTTAGTTTTAATTAATTTTTTACAATGTGCTTTTAAAACATCTTAGCATCGACAAACCAATCTTTTCAAATGTTACATGTATTTAAATATAATCGAAATACTAATATTTTTTTTCTAAGTCATAAACAACATTTTGTAACTTTGTAAGAAATTATGAAATTGATAAAATCTATGAAGCAAACTAGGCAAAAAATAACTTTAAAAAAATTATAAGACGCGATTAAACACAAAGATGCTATACATAAGTAATCTAAATAGATTTTAGCAAAGTGATTAACTATACACATCTGAATAAAACCTTTTTAAAATTGTCACTCCATCACTAGGCAGTTAATAAAACATCCCAATTTATTTCATTGTGGTATACCTCCTGATTCAGCCATACTTCATAGTTTTCTTTGAATTCATCGTCAAGTTCCATGTTCAATTCTAGAATACTGTTTATATCAGTTTCTAGAGGCGTAAGGTCAAATTCATGATCCCCTCCAGTGCCATATCTCCTATGATTGAATCGGTCTACACTCACCCTCAACGCGCATTCCTCATCCTGGAAATCCCAAGGTCGCGCCTCGACATCGTTTCCAAAAGCCCAGTCGTCATTTAGCCTATGACGGACTTTCGAATAGATCGCGCTTATGGTCTTCATGTTAGTTTTCCTCCACTGTCTGCCCAAATACTTACTCTGCATTTTCAAGAGTTTTAATACATAAAACTGCATCAATGCATGCCTCACTTTTAAAGTGCGTTTAAGAATTGGAGCACTTTTGAAGACAACAAGCATCATGATTCTGGCGTTCTTCCATTTCGTTAGCTTATTTAGAATTCTCAATAGATTTATGCATGAGAAGACATTTCTCCAAGAGTACCAAACTGTAGTTTCTCCAATGTCCAAACACTCTTTTGTCAATTCTGGTTGTTCTCCAATAACACAAGCAGGAAAATCAAATATAGGAATGGTGTTCTTTGCATCAACATAAGATAAGATATTTTGATTGAAAAATTTAAGAACAAGGGGCATGCAATTCGCGTAAACAAGGTGTTGTGACATAAATTCAAATTGATAAACATGATTTAGTTTGAAATGCTTCAAGAGAAGCAGAAGGATAGCTGTGACTGCTTTGACAATGATTTCTTTATGCCTGTTGACATCAATCCCGAGTTTTAGTGACTGTAAAACTGTCATAGGCATCTCTTCTGGTAGTAAATCTGCCATGATGTTGATTGAGTAGGTTTTAGCCGTTGATGTTGGAGCTGCAGCTAACAGAATTTTAAGAAGTGCAATCATGTACTGGGGTAGGTTTGGCAGCATGGCCCTGTATAATATTTCAGTTTCTGTATCCTCCACTTCTTTTTCTCCTTTTGTGAGTGGGCTTCTGGCTATCTCTAACTCCCTCTCAGCTTGGAGCTCAGAGAGACTAGTGTACATGTGTTTCTTTAGTATATCTATCCCCTCATGGATTGGATTGGGGAGACCAGCAATTGTTTGCCTGTCTCCTGGCAATGAATAACCAACAAATTTTATTCTTACATTATCCATGAACATATCAATGTCTTTTTGCCTAACTTTAGATAACCAAGGTAGACTTCTTGGTAATGGAGGTGGTGGACTTTCACACTGTTTTGGGGACATGTAAGGGAGGTAATCATTATTCTCTGATTGATTATCTGGTATGGTTTGAAACTCTATGGGATAGTCTTCAGATCCATTACCTGTTTCTTCTTTATCAACATAAAGCTGTTCATCCGATTCATCTAAGGAGGTCTGTTTCATAAAGGTCTGTCTTCTCAGTTGTCTTTCATTTGGGACTTTTAGTTTTCTATTTCCTGGGTTTTGATTTTCTATCATGTCTGCAGCGCTGAGTGGAGGGGAACTGGCTCTCATCAACTTTGTAATTTCTATGGTGTCCTCAGTGACCGGGGGTAACCCTTGGGCTTCTCTTAACTTAGCTTTTCTTTCTTTTAATTCCTTGGAGCCTCCAAGGTAGACCAGTAAAACTTTCCAGAGCAGTAGGAGCACCTTTTTCATGGGAAAGTGTGGAGTGGTTCCAGCACAGAGGTGAGTCACCATGCTAAGTAGCTTAACTGGTAACAACTCATCACCAAATGGTGTACCAAGTTCCTCTTTAAAGTTTTTTACTAAATGCAAAAATTCTGATTCCGGATTATCTTTTTCAGTTCTCATGTGTTCTGTGATTAGATAGAGGACTGATAATATTACTCGTAGGTTTGTGGAATCGGCCAATGAGTCTGCTAGTTTGCGGGATGCTATGGCTGTGCTGCTACGGACTATTTCAAGGTTGAGTAGTTCTACAAAAGCAGCGAAGGTGCCCATGTCATAGAGAAGCATGATATTGATACGCGCCCAGTGAGCCTGCTCTGCATCTGATTGCATCTCTGCCCAGCAGCCCTGAGCCAGGTACAAAATACAGCGCGTTGCACGCATTCTGATCTCGGTCACGGCCACGTCCAGATGCTCCAACAGTCTCATAACAACCGTTCGCTGCTGCTTTGCATTCAATCTCTGCCAACTTGGTCGGAAATTGAATTCTTCCATTATATCTTCAAAAGCTTTGACATTCAGCTGATATTCTGGATGCTCCGTATAGCTATATAGCTCGGCGATCTCGTTAGCTTGTGTATCGCAGTCATCGTAAACAAAATCAAGCTCGGGTCCTTCGATAATTTCATCTCCATGAAAATATTGCTGCGGAAATTCCTCCATTGGGCGGCGAACGTCTGGCATTTTGTTCCCTAAACGACGGCCGTTGCCGTTAGTTCCCATAGTATGACGAGAGCACTTTGAAAATAAAGTAATGTTTTACATTGCTAAAACAAAATATTAGAAAATCTTGAAATGGCAGTACATAATTTTAATTTCACAATTCACTCACAAAAATCAATCAATTGCGAGGTTGATGCCCGTGTGACAATGACATTAGAAACGTCGTCGATGACAGTCAGAAGAGCTGCTGATAAGTTTCATTTAATCAAGTTCAATCTACCTACGTTTCCAGAGATATCCTGATATCCTATCCTTCTATAATAAAAATATACCTATTAAATAGTATAAAGTTTGTGAAGATTTATGTATGTTTGTTGCTCTTTCATACAAAAAACTTCTAAATAACTTTTGATAAACTAACTTATCAGAATAACGCATACGCAACTTTTTACCACAGTAAAATACCGCTTTTCGCAGTAAGTTACAATAATTGAAAGCAAAGCTCGATTTAAGTCTAATTTGGCATAGAAAGAGCTATTTTCGCAGTAAAGGATAGCTGTAAAGTGTTTTATTACACGGGCAAAACCGCGGGCGTGTAGCTAGTATTCCAATATATCGATATTTTATCATAAATCGGTGGATCTCCTAGCAATTTTCTCCTACATACATTTTTTTTTTTCGTCAACGAAACTGGAGCTGCAGCTTTTAATTGAAACTTATAATACAAGTTTGTCGCAATCAAACATTTTTAAACAAGAGGCACTTCAAATACAGCATTATTTTTCAAAATATTGAATATTTAAAATTTTTTGTGTTGGCGATAATGACAATCTGTAGACAATAATGACTTTATTAATGACGAAGTGTTGCCGATAGTGACAGCTTCTCAAGATTTAGATTAATATCAAATCTAAAATAGTGATTTCAAGAGTTGTAATATAAAAACATACTGAAAAAAAAATCTAATTACCTACTTTTAGATATATGAATCAATATTTTTTAAGCAAACGCTCAGAGTCGCTCAATCAGCTAAGGAGAGCGCTATGACCCCAAGCATTACGTGATCGAATCAGAAATGAGAAGATACGTAGAAGAACGAGGGTCAACGACATAGCCAAACTGCCACTTTAAAGAGCTAATCCGTTTGGATTAGCTCTTTAAAGTGGCAGTGGGCTGGCCATATTGCCCGTGGAGCAGATGGTCGTTGGGCCGAAAAGTTCTCAATTGGAGACCCCGTATTGGCAAGCGCAGCGTAGGACGTCCACCAACTAGATGGATGGAAAATTACTACCGAATTTTCTACCAAAGTACAAAAATTATTATTAAGTTTTTAAATTTGTTATTGCATATTTATTAGGTACATCATTGTTTGTTGGGAAATCTTGTTTTGTAACATTATATTTATTATAGTGATAAAAATAGACTACCTACATAGATTGTATTGTAGTTATAACGCCAGTTCCTTAGAACCATTTCCATACAGGAGTGAGTTTAGTTTGTAAACTGTCGGCATCACAGAGTTATTACGCCCGGTTTGACAGAGCAGGTATTTCTGAATTCAATTGCCGAGGGTGGTAATGTGATTCAAGCGTGGAGATATCTGTCAGAATGCTTTTCTGTAAACCGTGGCCTACCTATGGTATCACGAACTCGTACCATCACATCCTAATACGGCAAGCCCCGTCATGGTGAATATTAGTTAATAAATCTAAATAGTGTTAATAACCATGATTGTTTCAAAAGTTATAATAGCCCGTAATTATTAGGACCCTTGCTTTTTGCAATTTTTGTAAACGATATTTCGTCCTGTTTCCACTTTTCAAAAATATTATTATATGCCGACGATATGAAAATTCTTGCTCAGGTACGTTCCTTAGCTGAGGCAGGTCGTTTGCGTTTGCCTAGCTGTAAGATTTCTTAAAATTGTGAAAATAAAATAAAATAATAAAATATGTCAAATGCATTCAGATCCAATCCAGATCCAGATTACATTTTAAACAAAACACAATTTAAGCACAATTAAACCTTATATTAAGAGAATAAATCATTTTGGCAACGTTCGTCATTCCTCTTTTTCATATAACGTCATTTTGGCAACAAGTGTAATTCCACAAGTTTCAATTTTACAAACTTGTTTGTTAAGTTGCAACGGAAAAAAGCGGAGAGCTGTTTAGCGTTCACAATCCCTTTCTTATGGGTGCTTAAAAACAACTCAACAAGCATTATTTATTAAGATATAGTTGAAACGGGTAATGACGACTGCCGTGACAAAGTTAGGAGAATCAAATTAAAACTTAAAATGTGAGAACTATGTGCACGTTGAACCACTTTAAAGTGCATCGGCAAACAGAAAGACGGGGGGAGTGTCCAAAATTGCCATGCAATGCTTCTTAACGCATTCCGTTTTTTTATAGTGTTACAAAATAGCACGGTTGGCATAAATGACGATACATAGATTTTGACCGTAACTGAGAATGACCGAAATATATTAATCAGTTTTCATTCTTTTGCTCTACGTTCATTCTCAATTATTTTCAGTCGGTCACTCACTCAGTAGTGATTGATTATAAATAGGTACTCTCTCATAGTGATCAGAGAGTTATATACTCTACTTCCCGTCTCTATCACTACGTTTTAAGAGACGGGACTAGGAAGGAAATTTTTGATCTGGGCAAAATGTCAAATCGAAGTTTACTATAAATGAAACACCAACATAATAAATAATCTGTTAGAAGTTTAAAAGCAATGGTACCAACATAAAGATAATTTTAAACCTTAAAGAAGAAGAAGGTATAGGGTTGCACTCGTACAGAATCGAGTTTTATCGATAACGATGATTTAGGTTTCTCTCAATAATAGGTTGGACCTACATACTGAAATTGGGAACAGGGAGGAGGATACTTAGTACAAAAACAAAGTGCAAAACAAAATATTTATTTATACAATATATTATGTTCATAGTGCGTACCCATTATTTATGGCGAGATGTAAAACATCATCACATGATCATGATGATAACAAGATCTATTGAATTGAATTAAATAATACATAGTATATTATAATGTATTTTGATTTACTCTATTGCACTAGGAAACATGATGTAAAGAATGAGAAAGTAATTTTGTTGTTGAATAAATAAAAAAATAACTTTTGGTGATCAGATAAATCAAAGAAAATGTTCCGCTATTGCAAAGTGTGTTAAAACCGCAAATTATTTTTCAACACATCGAGATGAATCTAAGAATATGATACTCCTCTTATAATGTGTCATTTAAGTGAGGTTGACCAAGCATCATCTGAAAAAAAAGTTTATTTATATTCGGAAAAACAGCACAACAACAAATTAATTAATATATAGTATTTAAACTCCTGATCATATTGATGGTTAATGGTTTTAGATTCCGAGTGTTGAACTGAGGATGTGGGAGACAAATTCGTTATATTTATGTTCAAATAAAGAAAAAAATAACAGGCCATAGCATATTATCGTGTTATAGATACAATTTTGAAATGAGGCTTATGTCCTATATTAAAAATGATGATGAATAATTCATATTTAATTTGTAGCATAGAACCATTTAGGTCTGGTGGACTTGCAATTTTGTGGAATGAAAATATATCGATGATAGGCGAGCAAACAAAACGCCTATTGTTTACAGAAGCAATAAATAACATATTGGTAAATGTACTCACCGATCTTCATCCAGGGCAAATATTTGGTATAAGCTTTTTGTCTTCACTTGTCTGCTGTATGAGTTTCTTGCAAATTTCGCATCGAATAGAATTTTTATGAATTGTTTTGTTCATTAAAGGTCAAGTACTAGACTGATAGGTGACAAATTGACAATGATCCATGAAGAATAAAACCTATTTAACAAGAAGAAGAAGAATAATAATACCACTTATCTCAGAAGTAGCAGTTACAAAAAGATTTGCGAACCAATAAAGCGTATTTAATATTTGGAAGTATTATAGTCGCGATTAGTTTTATTAAGTTAGCATTTTTTTTATTAGGGTGGCAATTTTGTCAAAGCAATGCCTTAGCAAAGTTTTATTTTATGTCAGATTCTATCATAGACACTTGCACCAGCCTGATAGTGATTATAAATACTCTTTGGACTTTGTTTGGAATACAAATATTTTCATTAGGTTATCGTAGTGCTTTATATACTGGCGATTGGCGAAACTATTAAATACTCAGAAACGTTTTAATAATCTTAGCCAAGCCAAGGTTTGATAAAAGTTACATTCAATAATCTAATCTTTACATTTCATTTCCGTTCCGTAAACCAATGTTGACACACCTATTTCCTTCACACATTTTATTTCCAGCTTCACGATGGCTGAATTAGCAGCGCTTCTCCAAACAGACATACCTGAAGGGCGTAATAATCTTACCGACAGTCATACAAATCTAGAAAGGGTGGCTGACTACTGCGAAGCGAACTACTTCCAGTCCGAAAATAAAAGGCTTGCTCTGGAGAGCACCAAGAACTATACCACGCAATCTCTCGCTAGCGTTGCTTATCAGATAAATACTCTAGCCTACAACTTCCTTCAGCTGCTGGAACTTCAAACCATGCAATTATCTGAAATGGAAGGTCAAATGAATCACATACAGCAAACAGTAGCCATTCATAAGGAAAAAGTAGCCCGTAGAGAGATTGGTGTGCTCACTGCAAATAAGGTGACAAACAGAAACTATAAGATTATTGCTCCAGCCAACCCTGAAAAGCCTATAAAATATGTGCGCAAAAGTATTGATTATACAGGTATGAAAATTCATTAAAATGATTAAAAATAACTGTTAAATCTTAATCAAAAACAACCTATCACATTTTTCATGTTTTTTGTATAGCTTATTACACAAATATCAATAAAGAGTTACTTCTAACATGATACTAGAACTTCCTAATAACATTAAATTCTATTAAATAGTGTTAGGTCAGTAGCAGTAAAAGGTAGAATTACTAAACTTATATTTACTAGTATTTATTTAGATAGATACTATTCATAATGGAGGAGAAATGAAATACTGAATTTACCTGTACATTTTCAAAGTTTTAACTAAAACATCCTTTCAGTGTTGGATGACATTGGTCATGGTGCCCGTTGGAACAGTGGCGCAAGTGGCACACCTCGAGGGCGCCGCTCGGGGTCCGCCCCCGCCCCTGCACCCCTCCCAGCACCAACAACAAAGCCCCCCACACCTCCTGCAGCCAGAGTGGCTCAGGCTGCTAATACAGGAACTTTAGGCCGTGGAACTCTTGGTAACTTTACAGCATTATTAATTCTGCTTATACTGTATGCAATAACAAATTTAAATAAATAGGAAAGTGCCTTCTAACATGCATACATATACTCCGTCCAACCAGCATAGAGCATATTTACTAACAAACCATCTGACAGTTCAATCAGCTGATGCAGGGGTAAAAAACATTTTATTATAATTATTTTGATTGAATCAATGCCTTTATGTTTTTTATGTTTTAATTTGTCAAGATACAAGATACAAAATTATTTATTTCCATAGTTTGGTGTTACAAAACTTAGACACGTCACGTTGTATAATGTCATATTAATTACTGTAACTGGTGTAAGCCGTGGTGAATAAATAAATAAATAAATTATTGAGGTTAGCTCTTGCCTGCGGATTCGTTTGCGGCCTACGGCTATACGTAATTTATTGTCCTCATTCAATTTTATTGAACCAAACATTATAAAACTTGACTGCAACAAACAAATTAGTACCTGCATAACCTATCAAGATATACCATGTAGTGGCTACTATCTTGAGCTTTGATGGCTGTGTCTCTGGGCTATGCTAGATATTTGATGTAAATTTATGTGGCACAATTAAACAAGACAGCCTAGTGAAATCAGCCTACTGGCAATTTTTAATCGTTACCTATTCTTAAAGAATGTAATACAAGCTAAAGGAATATGAAATAACTATAAATGGAAATTAAAGGAAATATTTATTTATGGATCATTCATTACATTAGACTTCATTTTATTTTTTCAATACATGTGTCTCTCTTCTGGGACAATCTACTCATCATCACTGTTACTATAAAAAGTGATAAAAAAATAAAAGGATGTCTTACAAATGTAAGACATCCTTTTATTTTTCAATACATTTCTCTCTCCTATCTAACACCACTAAATAGGGTAAGCTGAAACCAGCTAGCAACACTTGCTCTTCGTTCCTTTCGTTCCAAGATAATCCTACATCAATTACATCATTACATCAAATATCTAGCATAGCCCAGAGACACACCCATCAAAGCTCAAGATAATAGCCACTACATGGTATATCTTGATAGGTTATGCAGGTACTAATTTGTTTGTTGCAGTCAAGTTTTATAATGTTTGGTTCAATAAAATTGAATAAGGACAATAAATTACGTATAGCCGTAGGCCGCAAACGAATCCGCAGGCAAGAGCTAACCTCAATAATTTATTTATTTATATAATCACCACGGCTTACACCAGTTACAGTAATTAATAAGACATTATACAAATTAAAACATAAACACCATAAAGGCATTGATTCAATCAAAATAATTATAATAAAATGTTTTTTACCCCTGCATCAGCTGATTGAACTGTCAGCTGTCAGATGGTTTGTTAGTAAATATGCTCTATGCTGGTTGGACGGAGTATAGGTAAGACCCCTTTGATCAAAGCAAAACATGGTATACAATAATTATAAGAAATGAAAATGTATAATTATGTATTTTATATGTCATATTTACTTATTTGGGACTACCTCCAGTCTATTATATCATATTAGTTTTTTTATGGAATCTTTTACAAATTGTATCTAGTATAAGTTGTCTATTTCATACCATTTAATAGTACACACAATAAGATAAATACTTAATTATAATTATTGTATGTATTGGAGAGAGATAAGGCGGCAATTGTCCCACTAGTTTTTTTTTTCTTAATGTTCCTTTGCATTTAATAAAGAGTTCTTGTATTGTATCAATGGAAATGGAATAACTTGCAATATCCATATCTTTATCCAGGAAAATCATCGCGTGAATACCGCACCCCGCCGGCCGTGGCGCCTCCGCAGGTGCCCTCGCACTACGCCCCGAACTACCCGCGCCGCCCTCCCGGCTATTCCACGCTTCCCGTCGCGCAGCCTCAACAAAGTCCTCAGGTAATGTTTATGAGATTACATATAGGTGAATTTAACTGATTTTTGTTCCTTAAACTTCATTTTATAAATTAAATATAAAGATAATGATTACTGACCATTCATGGGCTAATTGTATCTGGTGTCTATTATATGTGGGAAGAGGCCAAAGAAACGATGGATGGACTATGTGAAAGATGACATGTATGTAAGAAAGGAGTGTTGCGATGATGAGTGACAGAGGAAAATGGAAGGAAAAAACAAGGGATTAGTTGTCTAATTTGTACCATTTATTAGATGTGTTTGCCTAAAAATGTAAAATAAGTTATTTTTAACCGACTTCAAAAAAAAGGAGGTTTCTCAATTCGACCGTATATATTTTTTTTATTTTTTTATTTTTTTTTATGTATGTCCGCGGATAACTTTCTCAGTTATGAACCGATTTTGATTATTCTTTTTTTGTTGGAAAGGGAGTATCCCAAGTGTGGTCCCATTGTAAGGAAACCTGGATCTGGTGGTGGAATCCTGAAGAAATTGAGGGAAACTCTTGAAAATATTGTCTTTCCGACTTGTGTGTTCCTTAATATTATTCAATATAATGAATTTTAAAGCCGTTTTATTAATGAGGTTCTGGTGTTGATCTGATGATGGAGGGAAAGGCGGTCGAGGGAACTCCTCAACGATTTACAGCAAGTACTTTGTGTTTGGGCTTGATTAACTTATATTACTGAGACCGTTCATCTAAATGGGCTTTGACTGATATTAGGGGTCTGATGATGAAAATGAAGGACAGTCAAAGGAACTCTATAAGGTATATTTTAGTACAGTAATCACTAAAAATCGTGAAATAAAACTTTTTTTGCCAAAAATTCAACCAACTTCAAAAGAGAAACTGAAAAGTACAAAATAAATTAACTTTACAAATCATTTCGACATTATAAGTGATAATTAAAAGAAACATAAACAATTAAATAATTAAATATTTAATAATTTTGAGGTCGGTGCCAAGTAACTACTACAAAAAACTTAATTGAGTAACAAATACATTTTTACCTCACTATACACAATATCAATAGATATGTCAAAATAACATATGTACTAATTAACAGTATTTAGGACCCAAATTGAAATGCGTGCGCGGGTTAGGTACCTATATTATATCTACTTATTGTTTTACTTGGCACCGACTTCAAAATTATTAAATATTTAATTGTTTATGTTTCTTTTAATTATCACTTATAATGTCGAAATGATTTGTAAAGTAAATTTATTTTGTACTTTTCAGTTTCTCTTTTGAAGTTGGTTGAATTTTTGGCAAAAAAGTTTTATAATTTTTAACTTTATTTTAATTTAAATAAAATAAGACAATCAATAATGATGGATTAAGAATTCCTCAATTATTATTTGGTACAGGTATTTAAGATAATTAAATATGTGTTTTATCTTGAACATTTTATTATTGTATAGACAAAAAGGCATTAAAAAAACTATTTAAACGAGTAAAAAAATGTTATTAAGTGATTAAAAAATTTAAGCAAACTGTCAAGACAATGTTATTTCCTTGATTATTTGTTATTTTTTAACCCCCGACCAAAAAAGAGGGGTGTTATAAGTTTGACGTGTCTGTCTGTCTGTCTGTGGCATCATAGCTCCCGAACGGATGGAGCGATTTCAATTTAGTTTTTTTTGTATGAAAGGTGAGTTTGGCGCGAGTGTTCTTAGACATGTTTCATGAAAATCGGTTGTGCCGTTAAAAAGTTATGGGGGTGACAAAGGGTAACGAAAACCGAAAATCTGCAAATATACTAGTGTGGGGTATCAAATGAAATCGCATCGCGTCCACATTACATAATATTAAATTAAGACATTGGAATTGGGGGTTTTTCTTAAATTTTAAATTTAGATTTATTATATAAATTTGCTTTAAGTTGACCTGTTCATATTTGCCATGTGCGTCTAAGGAAATAAATGTTTTGATTTGGACTATTTATAAACAGAAATACTGTGAGAGAATTAAAATAAATTTATTTGGAATAAGTATACAAAAAAGTTGTTACTGCATAAAAATATAACCAGACCGGATATAAGTACATTATCATCCATTTGTTTAGTTGAACAACATCTTATTAACTCATGCTATAAAAAATATCAATAGAATAAAGAACAACACAATTTTTATTGATTGTTGCAGATTGGTATGGTTCATCCAAATCAACACCAGAACACAACATATTCCCAGCAAGATTTGCATTCCAGTATGCCGCGTAAGTACCACATCATCATCACCCTATTAACGTTCCCACTGCTGGGACACAGGCACTTCTCCGGTTTCCTCGTGATGTTTGCCTTCACCGTTAAAGCACGTGTCAAAAAATCTAGAAGTACGTGGCGGGGTTTGAACCTACAACCTTCAGAATGAAAGTCGAGTGTGCTCCCACTTAGCCAACAAGGCTTTTTTTATAGTAATTACTTCACACTTGTGCACCCCTACTGTTATTTCTGGAAGTTACAAGAAAAGTAAAATGAATAAGAGTCATTCCGTAATTAACACCGCCTAGGACTCGAACCGAAAATCGAAAGATCTCTCATTATCGCATCAACGTGTTAGCCAAATACACCAATGCGACATTACAATACCCTTTAAATACCACAAAGCTCGTTGAAAGATTATTAATACTGGAATGCTCTTTAAGTTTTTAGAAATCATTTAAGTTTCGTATATCACTTTAAAAATCATAAAGATAGGTACTTCACCTACCTGTTTCTGAATATAGAATGCAATTGTTTATCCTTTATTTTCAGCGCCACCTTCTCCGTTGATTGGGTCTGACGGCGAGCATAGTCAACATTCCATGAGTTTGCCTGGGCAGGTTTGTAATTGAATGTAACGTTTAAAATATAAGTCACCATATACCGAAATTAAAGGGAGCCATTATCAATTTTCAATATGTTGAAAGTTTATCAATTCTAGCTCATTGACGTGAGTATAAAGGGTGTAAAATGATTTTCGATCAGTATAGGAAGTTTAGAGTATAATGGCTTCCTTTAATATCTTGATGATCTCCTTCAGAGAGCTTTCAATTGCTTTTACAGGATCAAAATTACCTAAATGTATCAAATAATCATTCGATTTTCATAACTTTTTAAATCAAGTGCCGATTTGCAGTCACTCCGCGGATTGAGTTGTTAAACATTGGTTACAAAGTGAAAACTATTTTTAGAAACAATCTCTGCACATAATATAGGTTTGCGAACCCTTGCAAATATTAAACCTTACAAGCCGTGTTTTACTGTTTGTCAATACTAGATTCTCCAATATGCCTATGACTAATATCAACTATTTTGTTCTGTATCAGCGCGCTTCATCATCATCGGCGGGCGGAGGGTCGCTGCGAGGAGGCTCGGTGTCGCCGCCGCTGCCGCCGCCGCCGATGGACGATGAATTATCCCAGGATGGATTTGGAAGACCACATCACGCTATGAATGTAAGAATTATTCTGACTTGTCCCATTTTTAAAAACTGGGATTTATTTGCTGAAAATCATTTTATGGGACTATGGGCCTGTCTCACAATTCTTAAGTAAAATTAGACAATTTAAATATAGAGCTATTTACCTTAGTCACATGTGACAACGCGAGATAGCTCTTGAAATTACTAACCATTGACATAACTAACCATCGCTTACTTTACTCGGATTTTGTGGAAAAAGCCCTTTGGCCCGTTTTACAATCTCCAAGTAAGATTTGACTGACATTCAGTCATTATTATTATTGTTATTTTAACTGACAGTTAACTGAGCGAGATAGCTCTATAATTGAACCATTGAATAAGTTCACCGGGATAATGTGAACAAGCCCTTAAGGCCTCACGCCTGTTTCACGATGCCCATTAAACAAATATCTTGCTCTCTTCTTCTTAGTCGGTCACTCTTGACAGAGTGGTCGTGGTTATGGGGGGTCCTTATATTGGGTTGCTGCTTTTGCAATGCGCCGCCATTGTTCCCTGTTAGTTGCGGTGCGGGAGCAGTCGGTAATGGTGGACTGAGACAATTTTGAGATGAGGTCCGACCACCTTGTTGGAGAGCCACTACAAGACCTCTTTCCCTCCATTCTGCCTTGTACAACTAGGCGCTCCATGGAGTTCTCGTTTCGCGCCACGTGTCCAAAGAACTTCAGTGTTCGTATTTGCACAGTCGACGATAGTCTCTCCTTAATATGAAGCTCTTCGAGAATGGAGACGTTAGTTCGACGTGCAGTCCACGGAATCCTTAGAAGACGTCTCCAGCACCACATCTCCAACGCGTCTATTTTCCTCCGCTCATTAAGTCTCAGGGTCCAAGTCTCAGCTCCATAAAGAAGAATTGGAAAGACAAGACTCCTCATCAGTCGAGTTTTGGTCGCTTTTGTTATCTTGCTCTGGTAAGTACTTAAAGACTGAGTTGGCATGAGTCATTTTACTATAATAATTACTTGACTTCATGATATTTTGTTGTCATTATCCATGCAGTAACTGTATGTTTATTAATTGGCATGTTATGTTACAAAATTTGCGTTAAATAAATTTTATTAACTAGGTCAGATAATTTGATTTGAAAACGATAACAGTAATTAAGGTAATTTTATGTATCTGAGCAAACTCTTTTTGTGCTGATTAGCTACTCAGGACTTGCTACTAGGAGTCGTAATCTTGTGTAAGGGGCGACATTCCATACTGGAAAACAAAGAGTATCGCTTTGTCTATTGCATTCCTCAAACTTTGTCCAACCTAATAAATATTACTGCACAGATTACAAGGACAATTTAATCTGTGCCGACTTCATTCAATATGGGGCGGAGACAATATTAAATTTAATACACCAAAAACTCAAATGTTTAGTTATTTTTTTAAGTTAAATGTATTACCAAATCTAATCTACTTACATAATAAAAACACATGGAAATGAAAGTGTAAATGTTTAATTACAGAGTATTCCATACTCCATTCTCTTATATGCATATAGAACAATATTGTGCTATAATATGCCGTGTGATTAGTCCGGAAATATTTAATAATTTATATTGTTTTATATTGGTCAACAGTACACGAACGCGGTGCCTGCAATCGTGCCTGACGAAGAGGATCTGCCTGGATGGGTGCCTAAGAACTACATCGAGAAAGGTAACTATTTATATTAATTACTCGGTAATATTACAAGAATGAACTTCGAGATGTAACCCTTCTCAAAGTTCATTCTTCATGAGTAAAAGTTTCAAGATTTGACTAAAATGATATTTCTTAAAAAGGTATCAGGAGACTTACAGATTGCTGTTGTATGTCTTATTTCTAGATTAATTCTGATTTTAACTCATTTAATATTTTTATACAAATAAAGCTTTTCGGATCAACTTATCTGCTCTGATATAATTATTATTGTGTTTGATATTTGGTTACAGCAAAATTCAAGTCCAACTATTATCGATCAAACAAGACCTCATTAATTTATTAAATCAAATAATTAACAAAAAAACGTTACCATAGATAAATAAATTAATTAATTAATCATTGAATTAATAGAAAATATTGAAAGGAATCTTTTTGTTCAATTTTCTGCTTTTTCTCAGTTTAAAACGCAAATACATCCAACATACTCGTTTGGTAAGTTCTAAAATGCGTGTTATACGATATATAAAGTACTTATCTGGATGTTACCCTGTTGGAGTCTTCATTTCATTCACGGAGCCCCATTTCTTTGCGCACTCGTAGCATGTGACTAAATTGTGTCATCAAACGTGATTTGTACTTCTAAGAGTGTATGTGGTGGTGATTCCTGACCTTCGTCGGTAGTTATCTTTCTATTGCGTCTGTTTACGATTAATAGACTGAATTTTCTCAAAAAATAGATATATTATGAGGATCTCTCCGCATATTTCTTTCTACTGCCTTACGTTAATTTCGGGGTAAATATTTGTCCATAGTTTAGTACAGTTCATAAGCTCAAAAATGTAAATCAACTAGTTTTGATTAAATAACTGCCTGCAGTAAAACCGCATTGTACTTTTAAAGTCCCATTGTTACAAAATGTTCCTACGGAATCTGTCGAAGTTGGCATTAACAAACATTTAATATATTACTGTGTAGTTTTCAGTGAACCGCCTACCTTCTCAGGATACCCGAATTGGTTTATGAGGTTCAAACGAATTTTTTAGTTTTTCTCAAACTTAACGTCAATAGGTTGATAGTTAGGAAATTATCAAACTATTGAATTTCCCTCAAATTACACTTTCAGCGTAAATATAAAAATAATGCTCATTTCCTGCACTATAGGAATGTTCTACCAAAACTCAATTCAATATGTTCTACGAACTAACCTTACTCCTTAGCCTTTTAGTAATTTTTCTCTTGTTTTTTTTTTCGTGTAGGTATCATTCCTGTTCAACCTTTTTAACCGACTTTCTTGATGATACATACATATAGTAAGGTTAGTCATGTGTTAATACTAAGATCATCTATTCATAATATACTATTTGTTATAGTGGTGGCAATATACGATTATTATGCCGATAAAGAAGACGAGTTATCATTCCAAGAAAGTGCTGTAATCTACGTGTTGAAGAAGAACGACGACGGATGGTGGGAGGGCGTTATGGATGGCGTCACTGGACTTTTCCCTGGGAATTATGTTGAACCTTGTGTCTAAATTACTCATACAGTTATCCAAATATTTACCATACAAATCTGACCTGCCACTAATACATTTTATGGTATGTTTTTGGGCCAATTTTTCAATCATCAGTTAGGTTAGTTAGTTATTGAGTTTACATTTTGCAACATCAACCTGATGAAATAGAAACCTATTTTATGTTTTATAACATTTTGTATTGAATACGACAGTATCGTTATTTCTTACAAGAATAAGGTTGCATCAGCGCGTTCTGTGCCATCAACCCACCCAGCGATATAATTTTTTGCGTTTTAATGCGCGGGAACACGCATTGAAGCCAATTGAAGGTGTCAATTTTCATTCGTTTTGCGAGAATTCACCAATTTCATTCTAAATTATGTTTTAAATTATTTGTATAATGTTTATAAATTAGTATTGTATGATTATAATTATATATTATATAATATGGGAGATGTTTAAGATTGATTGCTATTTTGCATCTTATCTTTGATGTTAAGAATTTCAACTTTATCTAATTAGAATCAAACACGTTTAGTAGTTAAGAGATTTTATTCAAAAGCAGCATAATGTATCATGCACTGTAGAATAAGCTTAAAACTGTATTGTAGTAATAAACACTCACTATAATAAAGTATTGTAGTAGTAAACAAATTGTCTTCTTACTTAATGTCTGTAATAAATTGAGTTGATTTCAACTTTTTACAGAAGTTGGACTTCTGTTTTATAGGGATGAAATAATAATGATATAGGGAGGGGTTACACAGCGATCAATTGAAATTTAATGCAAACACTTAATTACATTCCTTTCGCAAAACGGTTGGTACTTTTTTTTTAAATTTCTTCCCAAAATACCAGAAATACAGTTAATGGTATGATACTACAAATAAAAAAAACAGCATCTTCTATCAATCTTTGGAGATCCATTTTGTCCAGATTCATAATGATAAGAGGCATTATTTTCGAAGTCGATCCAATTTTGAATAGTGCATAAACCTAAGAGGTTTCGTGACTCTACGATATGTTAAGTCTCTTCATCGTTTCTGCTATCTTGGTACCTGATATCGATTTTGCTGTTCTAAAGGTGCGTACGGATTGCGCGTACCCTGGTACGCGTACTCAGTTTACGCGTATCCGGAACGCCTAGTCCATACCTGCAGCTACGCGTTCACTCTTGGGGTACGCGTACCGCGCGAGCCAACTCGCAGCGCGAGCCACCGTCTGTCGGTTTTTGGTCGCGCGTCAAAGAGGACGCACGCGGCCGGCTACGCTATATTTGGACGGCAAAATGAATAAACACGCGTGTTCTTCGAGTTTCAATAATTTGTCGGAGTCATGGCGAATGACTGGGGCTCGCGGAGCGCTCTGGATCGATTGACCTCGCGTACAGGTTCGCGGCGGTCCGTACAAGAGCTGTACGCGTATCCAATGTACGCGTGGACAACTACGCGTAACACAGGAACGCGCTATCCGTACGCACCTTAATATGCACGGTAAATTTTTAAGTTCGTAAATAAAGTTTCGCGTAACGTTACGATTTTTAATGAATTTTTACGTCAGAAGCCCCCACTCCATAACTTTGATGCTCCATTATCTTAGCTCATTTTTAATGTTTAATTTTTCCCATCTAACTTAATAGTACGAAAAAGGTGCTTTATGGGAATGATGCAATAAGCAAATGGTACGTCTTGATAAAGGTGAACTATGTATGAGAATGGTACTTTTTGTACGAGGAGCTATATGACGTGCATAAATATGGTACGATTTGGGAATGGTGCATTATAAAAATTTTAAGTTTTGTGTATGGGGTGTATTTTGCGAAAGGTACATATACAATTGAGTCAAATAAAACACGAGTACCGCATAAACAGAAGTCCCTTTACTCAGCTCCTTAAATTTATTAAATTTCACATCATTATGATAAAATAATGACAACTCATAATCCCGCATGAGTCTGCTTAGTATTTCCAATCATCGCAAATACAGTAAACTAGGCGGAGAATATTAAATGGGTGTATCGGATTGAAAAGAGTTCAACCCAAATGTTACGTAATACGTTGGATTCTTTAGCTAGTTATTATTTATAGTATAGGGTTTCAGTGGTGAACTTTTGTGACCTAGCTTTAAAGTTAAATGAACATCCCTATTCAATTTTAATGCTGACAAACACGAGAAGTCTTAGTACTGCCTATAAAATAAATGTTTCTTATTCCTTATCCTCAATCTCCATATCTGTGGCGTCACTAGTCCCTTCTACATCCTTCTTTTCACTCTTATCTTCTGTCTTTTTGGCTTCTTCTTTAGTTTCAGTTTCAGAGTGTTTATCTTCTTCTTTCTTGACTTCCTTCTTGCTTCTGTAAGAATAAATACTACTTTAATGTTCTTTTTCAATTCCTTTTTGGCAATAATATCAATAATGCTTCATATTGTTCAACATAGATACTTCTTATTCATTTTTATCGTTATCATCAACACCCTATTAACGTTCCCGCTGCTGAAACACAGGGACTTCTCTCTTGACGAGAGATTAAGCCTTAATTCACCACGCTGGCAAAGTACAGGTTGGTGAATGTCACATATCTTTCAAACTTTTCATAGTTCTCATAACATGCCGTTTTTCCTCACGATGTTTGCCTTGACCGTTAAAACACATGTTGTCATGTTTATCCACGGTTTAACGGTCAAGGCAAACATCATGCGCACATCATTTTTTCAAGAAGAAAAATCCAGTGTTGAGCGGTTTTAGACCTCGACTTTTAAAATGAAAGCCTAGTGTGCTCCCACTTAGCCAACACAGCTTATCATTTTAATAACAGGTTTATATAATGCCTAACATAAATAAGAGTGAAAATACAACTTTGTACTTACGCATTAGGCGTGTTAGGCCCATTTACAATTTCTACGACATCATCATCTTCATATTTAATATTAACAACTGCTTCCACCTTGGTCTGGATGCTCTTCAATGCGGAATGGAATATCTTGGAACTAGCCTGCAATCACCATATTACGTTATAATCTGCTTTACGTTAAAGATTCGTTTACATATTAAAAAACTGGTACTTGTTTCGGTACAATGACTACTAAATAAATACTTTGAACAGCCTAGGTGTTTATTTTTGTTCTTCGTAACCAGTTCACAGGCAGTTTCAATGAAATTCAAAGAAGTACAAAGTACTATTAAGTTATAATAAAGTTCGTTTGGTGGATAATCATGACAAGTAATTTGTAGAGTTTACACTCACCGTAAGCGAGGTGATCCTGGCCCTAGCGGCCGCCAGGCTTGCGCTGACGTCGGTGAGTTGGCTAGCGGCGCCGCGTTCAGCCTGCTGAATGGAGGCCGCGTTCTGTCTGGCAGCCTTGAGCGCAGAGCGAGCCGCTTCCAACGCAGCCTCCAGACGGACGCGCTGGTTGGAGTTCCTCGCCTCTGCTGCGACTAGCGCGCCGACATCGATTACGCGATTCTTGTACATCACGACACCTGTTTGAAGCAACTATTATGTAATCACTAGTTTCATCATCATCACCCTATTAACGTTCCCACTGCTGGGACACGGACTTCTCTCTTGACGAGAGAGATTAGGCCTTAATTCACCACGCTGGCCAAGTGCGGGTTGGTGAATGTCACATGCCCTTCAAATCTTTTAAAGTTCTCAGAACATGCTGGTTTCCTCACGATGTTTGCCTTCACCGTTAAAGCACGTGTTTAAAGCGCACATAAATTTCTCAAGAAGAAAAATCCAGAGGTGCGTGGCGGGGTTTGAACCCACGACCTTCGGAATTAAAGTCGAGTGTCCTCCCACTTTAGCCAACACGGCTTTTTTACTAGTTTAATCACTAGTTTAAAGATAAAGATTTGTTCGAACTACTTTCATTGGGTGGGTTCACCTATTTTACTGCGTTTGTGAAATAAAATAAAAATCATTATCATTCTAATGCATAAGAGCGATGGTTTTTGTCTAGGAATTCTTTCACTATTAGATAAGTATATGCTACTTTCAACCGCAGGAAAATATTTCGTTCCCGAAAATCTCTGAAACACATGCAAGAGATCACTTTTAGTGATAAGGCCGCCCATTGTTACACTATTATTGAATAAATATTTTTTTCCAGAATAAATAAATATTTACACAGCACAGGGCCGTAAAAAGTGGCGAGAGCAAGAGGAGGCCTATACCCAGCAGTGGGTGAAGTCAGGCTGCGGATGATGATGATTGTAAACTAGGCCTACCTCATTTAGGCATGAAATAGTAAATAATATCTCACTGAATGACTCAAACTCACCAGCTTCACCAACATCCTTGGTGCCTCCTGCAATAGGTGCTCCATCGTCATCTCCGCTTTTGAATACAGGAAGTAAATCTCGATTTCCACACGCAATGGTGTTCTCCAAATCAGAAATCTGATCAAAATTATAATTTATTAAAACATTTTTAATCAATATTCATACCAAAAAGTCTGTAACTTCATTATAGTAATATAATTTCAAAAGCAAAATAATTATTGTTATTTATTTTTAGTAGCAAAAGATTTCATTTTATTTATAGGAATTAATCAAATATTTCCACACAATTCTTACGTGTGACGGTACTTCGTTGGTGATCACGGTTGTATCCAGCGGCATATCTTGCATCACTTCCGGGGCTCCCGAAGCCAAGTCCTTGATATTTTGCATCAACGATCTTAAAAAGACAAGATGATAGTAATAAATACCAATAAATTGCAATGTGTGACGGAGTATTATGTCTGTTTTTTGTCGTTTGTAAGATTATAAATTTTGTAATGGTTATCGAAAGCCGATAACGTTGTATTTTCTGTAAAAATTTGCGTTATTCTTTAAATTTCTTATTACGCGTAATACTTTAAATTTGTTACTTCTTTCTAACAATTAATTTCTAAACAAACCGTGTTAATATGGTAATTTGCAAAGATTGGTAAAAGTTACAAAAAAATATGTTTATATTTAAGTAAAACTCACTTGTAGTTGAATTGTTCCTTCACGCAAACTTTCTCCAAAATCGCTCTAATCTGTGACCTAGACAGTTGAAGACCTAAGCTCATGAACAGATTTTGTAAATCTTTTTTGTTCATGTATCCACCGCGCGTGGTATCGAAGTATACCAAGGAGAGCAACAGGTACGGGTCGGGAGGTAGCTCAACCCCACGGCTTCGACGTTTAGGCGACGAGCTTCTTTCATCGTCGCTATGAGAATCCTGAAAACGTGTACGTATGTTTAGTAGTTTTCGAAACCCACATAAAATATGTATTCCCTGCGAGAACTTTGCAATTTACCAAGACAAGACCACAGCTTCTTTGTTTCCCAATAAAAAAAACATAACATAGATAGATTGTCAGTAACAAACTCGTATTCACAAACTTTCACAATATATTTAGATTAGGTACGTTTTTAATATGAATGAAGGTAGAGCACTTCGCTATATGTTTTACAAATGTGGCAGAATTTGTAAAACATATAGAGATGTGTGTAATCAAATCCATATGAATCTAAAAACGCCTTTATAATAATAATGTGATTACGGTATCATTTAGATACATATTCTGGCTATTTGTATTAAGAATGTACCTACATACGAATGTTAGCTAGCATAGTATATAAGACAATGCAAATTTATAAAATAAGACCTAGATTGTTTAAGGCTTCGGCACACCAACCTCGCTCCCGTCGTAAAGGAAGAAATTCTTTGAACTACGTCACCCCAAATTTAGCAGCAGGCCCGCACTCGCTCTAAGCCGAAGCCTTCGGCGAGCAGATTCGATTAACTTACCCGCCGATCTCGCCTGCGGGAATCACGCGAGTCCTTCTTATCATCCTTCTTCGAGTCTTTGTCTTTGCTGTCCTCTTTTTTCTTCTCCTCTTTGTCGTCTTTCTTTTCTTCTTTTTTCTCGGATTTCTCCTCGGATTTTTCTTTGGACTCCTCTATTTTCTCAGGGATTGTATACAATGTCTTGTAGATGTAGAATCCAAAGTCACGCATTAGCATTTCATTGAACAGTTCCGCGAATACGAATAGCTGTAATAATATTCAAGTGAGTATTAAGAACGAAATGTTGCCTTAATAAAGGAAAATGTAGTTATTCTTGTTAAGTTGCGGGGGCAAATACAACTTTGTCTTTACCACACCTTTTCAATCATTGAAATTATACAAGTAACAAAAAACAAGTAATATTTTTCTTGTCAGCTTTAAATAAGACTACGAATTTCTGAGGTAACAAACATTATTTGATAATACATAATTGTATAGTAATATGATTGATAATTTTTTAATTCTGCACCATGCACAGAACTAACATCAACAATTTAAAAATGCATGCATGGTAAAATTATATAAAGACATACAGTGTTAATAAACTAAATAGCCTAGTTTCCTTATGCGTAAAGTAAAATATTATTTTGTATTGATTGCGACACTTGAGTATATTTGCAGATATTTGATTCTTCTTCCCCACTTTTACCCTCATAACTTTTAAACGGGTAAAACGAGCGTCACCTTTCATACAAAAAAACTAAGGTGACTTTTTAACCCACGACCAAAAAAGAGGGGTGCTATAGGTTTGACGTGTCTGTCTGTCTGTCTGTGTGTGTGTGTCTGTCTGTGGCATCATAGCTCCCGATCGGATGGAGCGATTTTAATTTAGTTTTTTTTGTATGAAAGGTGAGTTTGGCCCGGTTGTCTCTAGACATGTTTCATGAAAATCGGTTGATCCGTTCAAAAGTTATGGGGGTGAGAGTGGGGAACGAAAACCGAAAATCTGCAAATATACTCGAGTGGGGTATCAAATGAAAGAGCATCGCGTGCACTACTACTAAATAATATGATGTTTTACTTATAAAGAAATTAAGGAAATGGAATCGGGGGTTTTTCTTAAATTTTAAATTTAGATTTATACGCAAGTGTTCTTAGACATGTTTGATGGAAATCGGTTGAGCATGCACTTCACAAAATATTATGACTTTTTACTTGTAAGGAAACTTAAGTTATGGAATCGAGTTTTTTTTTTGTAAATTTTTATTTAAGAATATTTCGGTTGGAAATTAAAAAGAAGAATACCATACCTCAAAGCTATGTTCTTTGTTGTCGGTAACACGGTAGTCGAGGAGAAGAGACAAGGAGGCGACATTAGCCTGAAACTTTCCGCCTTTCGCAACTGTGCAAGGATGGACAATCATGTGAGGTTGGCTTGGAATCTCGTAGCGGTTCTTGAGAGACTGTTTTTCTTTTTCCAGCTAAAATAAAAAACATACTGAACATTTATAACATAACAATCAGTACAGCACTAAGTTATTATCGACCCTATTTCTACCACATCTTAATATTACAATTATTTATAGAAAGAGCATGTATGGCTAGTAGGTATCTTTACAAAATATTAAGTCCTGCTGAAATGACATAAAGCCACTTTCAATTTGATTGAAGAGGAAGGTTTATGTGATCAATTTGTACCGCTATTGCGGCGCAAGAGGTAGCGGGCTTGATTCCCGCCGAGGGGCAAGTGTTTGTATGTTCTGCAATCACTTTCTCCTTGGTCGGGTGTATGATATATATAATTTTTTTTTTTTGTATTCTGCTTCTTGGCTATCTGAATGGCATGTTCAATAATCCAATTTTCTGTTTTGATATGCAATGTCAAGTGTTTTCTAGAGAGTCAGGTCCAGTGACCCAGCTCTCAGTCCCTCTGTGCGTATCTCGTTGTACGTTGTAAAATTATGTACATTATTATACAGTTTTTTTTTAAATAATGTACATAATTTTCTATGATTTTAAGTATATCGAACGACTAGTACCCGTAACACAAGCTTAGATATTACCATGGGGCTAAATGTTTTTGAGTGCATTGTCCAGTATTATTCATTTATTTATTTATCACATAACAAACCTTTCGCTTTTCTTCTTCTATTTCTTTTTCAGTTTTCTTCTTAGTTTCTCCTTTTTTTTCTTCTTTTGTGGCCTCTTTATCTTCTTCCCCATCATCTTTGATCTCAATGTGCTCACTGGCTTGCTCAGGCTTTTCCTTCTTGCCTTCATCCTTCTTGGAATCTTCTCCATCATCTTCTACCTCCATTACATCCTCACCCTTTGATTCTTTTTCCTGTTCAGTTTTTAGAAGTTTAGATAGACGCGAAACGAGAGCACTTCGAGGTCCTGTAATCATTATTAATAATATGAAACAATGTTTTTTTTATTTCAATGGTGAGTATTTTCTGTAGGTAAATTAATAATTGATTCTTTTTAAATCTTACCTTTGATGCTGGTCTTTCGAGCGCGGAGCTCTTGTTTTAGATCAGTCACTTTGATTGTTTTCAGATCAAGGTTTGAATGATGTGTTGGCTCTATATTGTTTGCCTCATCATCATCGTTTTCGACTATTGTTATGGTAGTGTCGGATGTTTCATTATCCTGCAAGTGGTTTCTATAATTAGTGGATGAAACTTGAAAATTCAATTGTTTTAGCGAATTTTTCAACCTTTTACTTAATAAAAGATATTATAAAAAAGGAATGTTATTTATCTCCAATTAAAATATCGAGAGATGTTTCTGAAGTTATGTAGAATTCAATTATAGTGTAAACTGGACGCTTGTGCGTGTCTGTGAAACGCACATCTTTAAGAATATAATGTATTTGGTTAAATATATGAATGCTAAGAGCAAAACAAGACTAAAAGTTATCTGGACAGGTTGTGTTTTATCCAGTCGACCAACGATGCGCAGAGTCGTCATCAGTAGGGTCACGTCTCTTCACCAAATGGGACTCGTAGTCGGGAACATAACGATAAGAAACTGGGAACAAACAATTATGGATTTGTCCGCTGCGGGCGTCTCGGGCTCCGTCGTGGGCGCCGTCTGGGTGGCAGGCTCGCTGGAAAGTTGCGCCGGGCGCGCCTCCAGCTTCTGCAGAGCCGCCTCGTATGCCGCCTTATACTGTTCCTGAACTGTTGTCCAGTCGACTCGCGACGCCTGTGCGGACCACACGTCAGGCAGGAACAAGACGACTGTCTCGAGCCGCGACTTGCCGCCGCTGCCTTCACGCCAGTAGTAAAACTCCACCATTCGGTACCTGCGCGGGTAACACAGATGTAGTGCTGTACTCACAAAGCAGTCGCGGCACCGTGCGATAGTCTCATAGTCTGTCAGGTAGGGTACATGGAAACTGCGTCCAAATGGCTGCGATTGCGGTGAACTGACGCCTCCGAACTCTCATTGTACAAAAGGTGTACTCTACCATGACTACTAATGTTGAATGATATGAGAAGCATTTTCTGTCATTAGGACTGTTCAATCAGTACCATGTGGACAAGAAGAAACTTCTGGCTAATTTAGTGCTAAAGGAAATAAAATAATCCAGAAGTCAGGAAGCTGGCAGGATACAGAAATATAACTACTGACACTTACCACTGTGCACACGCTGATAAATCAATTCCAGTAAGAGCTTTACATGTACGAATGGCTGTTTTCACAAGAACTATGGGATCTGTATCTGGGTTTTCTCCATCAAGTGAAGGGCTCCAAGGTCCTCCAATTGCGAAATTTTCACCATTTTTCCCCTTTTGTCCCACAAGGAATTTAATGAGACGTGTTGGATGCATTGGATTTTTGACATTGCGTTTATCTTTCTCATCTATTTTTGTAAGTCCACATTTTTGATACAAGCTTTCTAACATTGGTAGACTGATTAGCATAACCTGGAAAAAGGGAGGAAAAATATAAATTTGTCAATGGATTACATGTCAATCATATGTAATAATAATAAGTAACATATGTAATTAGAAATACTCACTTTAGCTGAAAATCTGTAATCAGAATCTGTAGGTTCCAAAACAGCATCATTTGGGATGGGGTTCTCTGTTTCTTTAGCCATGATGTGGTAGTTGCAGGAATTGTTCAAAGAGAATGGAGCATTGGGTGGAAATGTTTCTCCCCACTTTATATGTGCATTGAAAAAGTCAGAAGGAATGTACAAGTTGTTGTATCTCTGGCTAAGTGATGGAACATCCATTTTTTGCCTGCAATTAATAAATATTCAAGTGACTTATATACATTTGAAATGTTATATCAGATAGCATTTCTACACAAAAAGAGAATTCAAAACATAAATAAACATTGCTTGAAAATCCATGCAACAACATGGCTCTGAGGTAACCTCTATGCTTGTGTTACAGGTACTAGATATCCAATTTAGTTAAGTTAATATAATAAACTTAAGAAATTTGTGTATGTATTATGATTATTATAATAGGTAAAGTTTTATTTTCTTAGTATTATTTGATCTTCATTTAGGGTTATTTATAAGATTAAGAAGCAAATTATGTTGAAATTCGACTTACACATCAAGTGGCATGCGAGGAACTCGAACCATATATTTAACTGGTGATGGTTGATGTGCTGTAGGCCTTTTACGAGGTGGTGAGTCTCTTCGTGCCCTACTGTTGTCTCTACGTGCAGCATCACGATTCCTAGAAAGGCTGCGAGATCTGGACCGTTTCTATGAAAACACAATGTTAAAATCTTAGTATTGTATTGCAACAGTAACAAAGGAGATAAAAGCATAAATCATAACATGAATGTGGCTTACATGTGGCATTCTATCATCTTGCATATTTCTACCACCAGTCCCACCTCCAGCTCCACCTCGACGATTGTTCATCCTGTCATCTCTTCGCATAGGCATCTTTTCTCTATTAGGCGGCGGAACAGCATTGTAATTATTTGACTTCTGGTTATTTTTCTGATTAGGGTTTCCTTGACCTTTAGGCAGCACTTGAACGCGAGTCGCGTTCCATTTGAACGGCATATTAGGGTTGTAGCTGGCTTCAACCAAGACTCTATCATTAACTTTAGGAATGACACCTTTAGCGCAGACGGACGTTTGGTAAAAGACGTCATGATCGACGAAGCCGAAGTCGTTATGGGTCTTGGTTACGGTGCCAGTAAAAACACGCTGCTCAGGGTTGTTGCTTGACTGGTTTGTATTAGAGTTTTGATACATGCCAGGGTTCAAGGCACGAGGCGTAGGGTACGCGACTACATTGCCCGGATACATCTGACCTTGAGCCATTTGGTTCATTGGCATTTGTCCCGTCATCGGCATTGCCATTCCTCCCTGTCCTTGCATCATATTAGGATTGAATACTTGTCCTTGTTGAAAGGGCATCATACCCTGCTGGCCCATCATCGCATTGGGATCCATTATTTGCGGATTCATGCCAGACATGTTTGTATTTACGTTTGATCGCGCCCATGGAGGGTTTTTCGCACCACCAGATGACTGCATCTTGTCACAACACAATAACACACAACAACATTAAATCAAACACTGGGTTGTTTGCAAAAATAACACGAGGCTGAACGGAAAAAACCGCTTGCCTAATTATTTTTATATAGCAATGGCGGGCGGCCGCGGCCGGTCTTTTCTCTCTTCCTTTGGCTTGGCTTAGTAGAGATGCGCGATGTGATATGAATCGATATTATGCTGTATCGATACAAAGCAATACGATATTTCGATATGAATAGATATACTGTCCCCTTGCTAATAAATAGAATCTATGAATGTCTGATTTTCTATAAAGAATGAACCTTTATGTGGAATGGCACCTAAAATATATAATAAAATTGAAAAGTCGATACGTTCGGACGATAATTTGACTGCATTTAAAAATAAACTTATAAAATTTTTGGAAGAAAAGGAATATTATTCTATTGTTGATTTTTTAAATGATAAAGTAAATATATATTGACATTGCATGACTGACATTAATTAAATATGAATAAATTATTACTTAACACTCTTCTAGATGCATGATAATGCTGTAAGCCCGAAAGGCAAACTAGAGACACATAAAAATAGATATAATACCAATGTATACATTACCACCTAGTTAACAACAATAAATATTTCATTTCATTTCATTTCATTATAAATTTACCCAATATTTGGGTATGTAACGAATAATGTAATTATCTAACGATATTGATACGATTGGTTGCGATATTAATCGATGCGTTGCGTTGCGTTGGCGTTGTAACGATACAAACGATTATTTTGGGCATCTCTACCTTTGGCTTGCTTGGCAGCGTGAACGTCACGTTAGTGTTGCCAAAATAAACCATGTCCGTTTCCCAAGATTTAGTGAGAAATAAATCTAAATTTAAAATTTACAAAAAATTCTTGATTCCAATGCCTGCATTTCCTTAAAAGTAAAACACCATAATATTTAGTAAAGTGCACACGAGGCGCTTTCATTTGATAAGCAAATGAAAGAGCATCGCGTGCACATTACTAAATATTATGGTATTTTACTTTTAAGGAAAGGAAGGCATTGGAATCGAGGGTTTTTCTTAAATTTTAAATTTAGATATAAAGGATAATAATAATATATTAAAATTATAATCAATTACGGAGTCTTACATTACACAAAACTATTCTATATACCGCGGAAAAAAAATATGATCGTATGAAGATTAACGCGGGCAAAACCACAGGACAGAAAGCGGAAACTTGTAATCGAATGTAACAAAATTTTGCTATATTAGAAATTACGCGTAATTAGCTAGGCATTTTTAAGCATCAACATCACATCGCACGACGATTTCTTAGTCATTTCATTAATCTTAACTTCAGCCTAAGTTCAGTTGCTCCGACACCGCGACGGAGTTCGGTCGTGTTTACATATTTTCCGACTTTACACTTTCGATCATATCGGGAAAACTTCGGCATGATACTCTTTTATTATATTTAAACTAAAATAATTATGTAACATCATGTAAATAATTATATGTGCAATTAACTAAATAGGACGCAGTTTATTCAAGGTGCGATATTTTGGTAACCGGGCACAACGCCAGAATTAGATGTCCAAACCAGTGATAAAGTGATGTTGGTGAACGTAAACAATAAATAAATAATGAGTTAAAAATAACAAAAACAAACAATAAACAGTTAAAATTAAAATAATATTCTCTCCGTAACAGTTTATATATAAAAAAAATATTACAATTTAAAAACATGGTTTAATATAAAACGGAAGGTTTCATGGTATTCTTTGGTTGTGTGATGATTGTATAATGGATGCCCCTAAGCTAGATTCCCCAGGTTCGGGAGCGGTACCCAGACTAAGGAGTTCTGGACAAAACAAGTCCTTTGCTTGGAAACTATGGGACCTGCTGCAGCCTTTAGCCAGGCTCTGGGGCCTCATTACAGCTGTTGGTAAGATATGAATAATTTTATTTTTATTTACATACTAGTGGCCAGCCCCGGCTTCGCACGGGTTTTATTAAAAAAAAATCTTTTTTTAGATTATTTTTCGCATTTTAAACCTTCCCTAACCCTTCACCTTCACAAACATTACAAGACTAAGATAAGATAAATCCGTTCAGCCGTTCTCGAGTTTTAATCAGACTAACGAACAACAATTCATTTTTATTTATATAGATAGGTAGATATTGATTACTTACTTAACCCAGTCGAAAGGTATCGACATCTGTTAGAATCATTTGGAGTTAACAGATAATTGTGACTGTCAAATAATAATCTAACAGACAAATAATTAGCATTATATTAAAATTGCGACTATAATTTGAGATTTAAACTATCCTATCTCTCAAGTTGGATCGAACTGCACCATGGTGTGCGAATTTTATTACCTATAATCGGTTAAGTGGTTTAGGAGTCCATTGAGGACAAACATTGTGACACGAGATTTATATATATTAATATTTAAAATATTTTAAATGTATATATTATGTGTAATAGCAGGCCACACGCGTCGACTTTGATCGATTGTTAGTTAAATTAAGTTAGGTTATGTTAGGATAGAAAAACAATAAATACAGATATCCTGTTGCGGAATGAAACTAAAGACATAAGTCGCCAGCGATTTGGAAATTGCCGTAAATCGACCAAAGTCCCTACCGTGTCGACCGGACCTCTATTTTGAAAACAGTTAAAGATAATCATCATCATCATGCTAGTAACCTGGCACATCCTGAGACAGAGCCAGTTTTTCTACTAAATAATATTTAAATTTCTGTGTACCTATATTTATAAGTATTTCTGTTTGTATATTGTTTGGTAGAAAAATAAATATTTTTTACCTTTTTTATCTTTATCATCATAGGCTTCCCTCAAACATTTCCAATAATTTCTGTCAGGAGCAGCGTGCATCCCCCGGGAATCCATGTCATAGGTACACATTATTTTTTTATACTTTGTGCACAAAAAATGTACAGAAAAGGACTTACTAGCAGTAAAGCATTCTCTGCCAGTCATTCTGGGCGTTATAATGGCGTCATAATGTAATAATTTAATTTAAGTAAAAAATTATGTAATTCATTAATTTTAATGTAACACACATGCAACATATGCAATAATGTTTCTAATGAAACATTAAAATAGTCGTAGGTAGGCCCTAGGAACCTAAATCTCGATCAACTGGTCGGCAATGACGATAATTATGAGAAATTTTCGATTCAATTAAAAAGACTTGAAACTATCAAATATATTTTTTTCATAATTAATTTCAATCCATACTTACTCATATACTTATAAGTATCCATAGTTACCCGAATATTATCCATAGCACGGAATACATAATAGTTTAAGTACCATAGTTACTAGAATATTATTTTCTAATAATGTACATAGGTACTTAAAATATTTAATCCTTGCTGCTGTTATCATAATAATATATAGAAATCGCACCGGCGCGGCGGGGTACAAATGTTACTCTCTTCTCCTACCGGAGAGTAGGAAAATGAGTAGCAGCGTCATCTGGAAACAAAACACGGCATGCCAAGCGTATTAGCAGGTGTTGGCAAACGTCTGTCTGTATATTCTGTGAGAATTTTCTCCTTGGTCTGGGCGTTAAATATGTAATATAATTTAAAATACTTAGATTATGTATTATATGTCTATAATAATGAAGTACATCAGATGTCTAGTACGCGTAATACATAAAAGTTACCACGGGCATGGTAGGTATAATAAATTACTACCAGGGGGTTAGATGTTGCTGTGTGGATTGTCCGGATATTTTTATTTATTTATAATAATGTTAAGTACCTACCTAGTTACTTACACTATGCTTTGTTTATTGTGTCCGATCGCAGGGTAAAGGTTTCACACCTATCCCTTCAAGTATCTCGGTTTTGTGAGGCCGACTAGCCATCGAATAATTATGCTAAAAAGTTTAGAATTGCACCTATTATCTGTATCATATTATTATCATAGAATCTGGGTTAGGATTCCCAATAAAGGCTGAAGGCAGACCTCAAAAATGTCGGGTTGGCATGCCGTGGAGTTACAAATACACAGCCTGTGTCTGCACGGCGCGGTAGGACTCATCATCATCATTTCACGTACGACGTCCACAGCTGTAAAAGAGGCCTCTCTTATAGAGGTAGAATAATATTTTTCTGATCTAATGGGCCACGTTTACCTACGACGTAGTCGAATAAGAGAGAAGTTTGCTTAAGAGTTCAAAAAATTAGAAGGGATTCTTAATTGGCGCATGTTATTTGTCGTTCCTAAGTTTATATCCTTAGAACTTTTTTCTCCGTCAACTGATTTTGATGCATCACATGAAATGTTTTGTTTGCAAATAGGTCTCAATAAACTTAAGATTTAAATAATTTATATTTTTAAACCGGGAAGTCGGTTGACTTGTGCTGTTAACACGGAATTCTCATTGCGAAATATCATAGAAGTATATTTCGCAATGCTGGAGTGGCTTCAGAAAGACGTAGTGTAGAACTTCCAGTAGGTACATGTCAAAGACACGGTTGAACATTGAACAACAGTAAATATATCAATGATAATAATGGCTGAAATTCAAACTTGATTGGGTTAGGTAGGTAGATACCCAATCAAAGTTAAATTTTACATAGCGCATATATCTGCCCCCTGACCCTTCTGGACTAACTTCACGGTGGCCGCATTAGGTCTAGCGCGGAACTAATTTCGTTGAAATATTCAAAGCAAATTTCGTTGAAATTGACAGCAATGCAGACATAGAATGGAAATCGGCATAATTGCTGAGATTTGGTACCTTAACATGCACGCTCTATCGTGCGTTCTATCACGCGTAAAACACAAATCCTAGATAACAGACTGAAAAATATTATCTGGGATAATTTAATTGTTGATAAGAGTTAGACTCAGAATTGTGATTTATTCCAAACTAGTTCTAAATAAAAAAATACACATATATTTTGGATACGCAATGGATTTTGTTCAAAATATAGGTACATTAATTTGTTCATAGGAAGCAAAAAAATATGTTTACTAATCATTACATTTTTTTCAGTAATGAGTGGAGCCGGTGCAGAATTGTGGGTGCTCGGATATGAAATAGCATTAGGATTGATGTGAGTACGTTGCTGTTTAACTAAATTATTTTTAAAAGGATTAAACAAATTAGTTTACTGTGAATCACTTTTATTAAGTCGGGGGAACAAGGTATTTTATCTCGAAAAAAGGTTCGGTAAATGAACAAAAAAAATTAAAGAACCATTTTTTTAATTTTTATAATTCTGAGATAAGCACTCTCAATCAAACATAAACACTCTTTAGTTTAACATAAAGTACAGCTAATACCATAATTTCCTAGTCCTTGTACCACGTCACGTGATGTTAGTCGGCACAACATGGTATGTCCGATCATTTTCCTCCCTCACCCGTCATCTCAAGTTTAACGTAGTAATTGATGTTGGTAATAGTCAACAGCAAAAGTAGGTGATCACAATTAATGTTTCAAAACATCTAGCCGAGACGTGCCTGATCTAACAAGTTATACCAATGTGTCAGTTCTTAATGTAATTACTAAATGACATTATAATACCGAGGTTCGAAATAAATGTACTTATGACACGTTATTTGTTCCTTTACCTCATCATAAAATATATATATGTACTAGCTGACCCCAGCAAACGTTGTTTTGCAATAATTTATTTTTTATTTTTTTTTAATGAAAAATATGTGTTGGCTGATTCTCATAGATACCGGATAAGCACAAAAAATTTCATCAATATCGGTCAAGCCGTTTCGGAGGAGTTCGATTACGCACCCCGTGACACGAGAATTTTATATCTATACTAATATTATAAAGCTGAAGAGTTTGTTTGTTTGATTGTTTGTTTGTTTGTTTGTTTGTTTGTTTGAACGCGCTAATCTCCGAAACTACTGGTTCGAATTGAATAATTCTTTTTGTGTTGGATAGTCCAGTTATCGAGGAAGGCTATAGGCTATATAACATCACGCTACGACCAATAGGAGCAAAGATATAGTGGTAAATGTGTAAAAAACGGGAGAAATTGTTCATCTTTGAAGCCTTCCGTTGCGTGCGCCGTGAAAACGGTTCAAGATACACAAAAAATATGTATTAAAGAATAGTAGCTCTTTTAATGATCTAAAAAACAGTCGGCGATAGTATATGTCTATCTTTTAAGAATATAAGTGAGTATATTGATACTCAGTTTACTGTATAAATTAATTAATTAATTGTAAGGCCGCTCATGACGGATTTTATATTTAGCTTTAAGTCCCTTTTTGTATTGTTTTATCTTGGTGTGAAATAAAAATATATTATTATTATTATTGAATTATTTTAGGACTCTATTTTATCAGTTTATTTTGCTGTTGACTGTAGCTACATAATTTAATGTAATTAGCACGTGTGCAAAATTTTTTTCTAAAACCCAATGGACAATTAAATGAAACCTATATACGTACATTTTTTTACTATGCTGATTTAGCAAACTATTTTCTACCTCTAGAGCTCTACAAGAAAATTGGTGCAGTAGTAGGTACTTGGGTTAACAATAAAAACTAATTTTCAAAACATGTTGTTTGATCTACTATTACTTTTATAGTTTTGCTTTGTCAATTTTTTTTGCTATAAGGTTTTATAATATTTTACTTTTTCCTTCTAAAATTTGTTGTAGATCGTACGTAGGAACACTCAATGCACACGCACACTATTTTTAGCTCAATATGTTTTTTTTACTGCGAAATTAAGAGCTGGTTTTAAAGAAATATCTGAAATAGGTACAAGTAATATTTTCTTACATAGACACATACGAGACAACAAATTGGCTTTGCGTGTTGTTTATTTTCTAAATGACGAGCACTCCACCCATGCATGGCCACTTTAGTCGCAATGCTTTCGAGATTGGCTAAACTTAATTATGTTATGATTTTTCTGGTCTGGTAACATGTCAATGAAATCGAAGATCAACAAACTTATGCCATCATTTGTAGTTTTTTTTATAAATTTGGTACGTAATTTCACTTTACAAAACAATACTCTATATTGAACACAACATTACAATAAAACACAATAAAGAGAAAACGTACAAAATTTTTGATACAATGGGTGGCCTTATCGCTGTTTGCGATCTCTTTCAGGAAACCTTGGGATAGACACAGATCATAAGGCACCGTAATTGCCAATTTCAATTTTATTTAATGAGTATTTTGAAGTTTGATATATTGACCAATCTTTACAGCGCGTGAGTAAAAATGTGTTTGTAGTTACTGTCTTCCCATTCTGATAATTTCCTCTCTCCATTATATTTTTATGAAAAATGCTTTACACAAAAAGAACGCCATTCCCTATACTCATTTTAAGTTTATGTCTCGTAATTATAATGTACCTACATTTAACTTAAAGTACGATCTTGAGTACGCATTCGTTGGTTTCAGTCGGTTTTCTATTCTTTTTATTTTCATGTGTGGTATGTGTAATAAGGAATTTTATATAAGAGGTATATAGTATGTACATATCCTCTCCATCGAATAATACTTACCTATTGCTGTGATCAGAATCATTCAGCTTCAACGGAGACTTTCAGAATCAAAACAAAGCTCCAACTATCCTATCTCTTTACCGCTTAACCCTTTATGACAGAAAGATGGACGGACTGACAGCTAGGCTTAGTGAAGGGACAGCCCAGGGGATTTTTCGAATCTTATCTGGAAAGCTCCGTTTTTTTTGTGTCTGAACGTTTGTCAACTCGAGTCTTGATTTTTATCCACGGGCCGGAAGTCTGACGTAATATTGTATTCTAAACTATTATATATTTTTGCACATAAATATTATTAAACACGTGCTTTAACGGTGAAGGCAAACATCGTGAGAAACCGGCATGTTCTGATAACTTTAAAGAGTTCAAAGGACATGTGATATTTAGCAACCAGCACTTGGCCAGCGTGGTGAATAAATCTCTCTCGCCTAACTAGAGGTTCCTGTGTCCCAGCAGTGGGAACGTTAAAAGGGCGATGATGATGATTATTGCACATTATATAGTACTATTTATGTACCTAAGTACAACCTGTATCGTTTTTGAAAACGGGTATTAAACGCCCACCGAGCCACAGAGGTCGTCAAATATTGAGACGATATATCCTTTAAATAAATTCAAGAGAGTCATTAAACAGCGAAGTAACCTTAGTGATAAGAATAGTAGTAGCGTACGAGGTCTTTGTTTAACCATCATCATGTTATTTTTCTTTATATCTATTATGTAACAAGAAAGATGCGTGTTATGGAGAATAGATTAATACTCATTGAGGCCTAAACGCATTTAGTTTGTTTGTTTGTTAATTAGCACCATCAACAAGAAAATACACTTATTTACCTTAAAATACAGTAAGATACACGATAAGATAGACGCAATATTTATGGAATGGAATATCAATTTTGTTATGGAGTCAGTGTTGACTGTGATGTGGGTTAGGGTAATAATAGGGAATTAACATTTAAGTACATTTTTGTTGATAAAAAATGTAGGAGGTGTTTATATGTACTATTAAAAAAATAATAATTGAGGGTCGGAAATATCAAGATCAGTGTTTTTGGATCACGTGTTATAATTATTACATATTCGTAAGGAAGAGAGAAAAAGTCATAATAGACATAATATATATTTTCAAATTGACAAAGGAACTTATAATTCGTGTTTTTGTTTTGTTTTGTTTAGTTCTTCTCTTTATTCAATTGGGAGAACCGGGGAATACATTAGCGCCTACTACAAAATAACAAACAGTTTTGGCTGACGCAAATAATTATGCTGCGCGAGCGTCACCAGTCACCTCTGCTCTCCCTCACAATGTATAAACATACATTAAATTGTGGACAATGAATTGGAACTTATCGTTTCAAAATCGTTATTTTGATATAATTTATTTGCAAGAACACATAATAATTAATACATGTCGGATCTTAAAAGGGAAGTAGGCGGGCAAATACATATAAAGTAAAAATAATTAATTTATATTAACTAACGCTACAAAAACACTTTTAGAGTAAAATACTACATAATTATGTCTTAAAAATATATCCATTTAATTCTTTCAATTGTTTTGGTAGTTTATTTTATATTGAAATACACATTCAGGGTACTTTAGGGTTTTAAAACGATCTCCATAATTCCTTGTTATGCGTGTTCTGATTCACTCTTGTGCAAAGCCCAATGCAAAACTTGATATTATCTATAATCAACAAATAGGTACATAATTACTTAAAATCTTTTCCATGGTTTGAAGTTAGAACATCTAATTTATTTTTAGATTTGGAGCGGCTTTCGTGTTTCTCCTGGAGACGATGTGGGTGGCAGCGCTGTTCATCGACCTGCTGTGTCGGCGGGGCGAGTATACCCTAACGCTGCGGTGCTGGGACTTCCTCCGGTGGTCCTGCGGCCGGGCCAGGGCGCCGTTCTACGCGTGTGTGGCCACTGCGCTGCTGTTCGCCAACCTTACTGTGCTGACTACCGTTGCTGGTGAGTATTTGACACAAGCTGAAATTAAGAAAAAATAGAACCCGACTTAACCTTACCTTTGAGTTTTTACAGTACAACGTATTAAGTGAGAATGGTGTTACGCAACTTTGATTCGAAATAGATCAGCTGGATCGAAAAATGTTGAAAAAAACTTCAAATGCTTTTTAAATACCTATTCAACGATGCCTCACATGACATAGTTTGTTGTCTTTTATTTTTTATTTTTATTAAATGGCGTCCAGTAGTCTCCTTGTTCAATTTTCACTAGCGTTATGTCTTTAGTGACACTCGCCGTAATATGAGTGTGAGGAATCGATTGACGAATTAATCATAGAGATTAGCCCAGATTCATGGTCTGTATAGCGGGACAAAGAAACATACATACATACATAGATTGTTATACACATTACGACTCCTTTGGGTTGGGCAGTCGGGTAAAAATAGAGGCTGAATATCTACATCTACGTGAAATGGGGAACGTGACCGGCTATTTTGCTGTAAAGTAAAAATATAATGAATTAAAATACTTAACCTAGTGGTTTGTTATAAATAAACGAACATTATTTTACAGCTCATGAAGTCATAAACTTATTTAGAACTGAGTGTACTCCCGCCTAAAATACTCTCGCCTTTCAATATATTTAAAAGAACATTTTTAATTTACTTTGATTCATATTTTGGCATCAGTTTTGTCCATATTCTCCAAATAATAATAAAGTGAAAAAATAATCTAAAGTAGGTACTTACCTACGTTATTTAGGCCGAGCGCTTAGGTACTCAAAGTTCGTCTTTTAAGTCCAAGAAAATATTAGGCGTCGTGGCTGAAATCTAAGACGAGACGTTGTGCAAGAAAATAGTCCAATGCAGCTCCTTTAAAACTTTTGCTTTAAGTAGTAGATATGTTCTGTTGATGGCGCGGCCGTATTGCAGGATTTCAAGTAGATTATGGAGTTTTGCCAAACATATTATAGGGGTTTTTTTTCCTAATGGTGGATATACTTGTAGCCAAGCATTTTCAAGTTTAGAAAAAAACTTTACTATAACTAATATTCTGTAACTATGTTAGTTATTGTAAAGGTCGTATTCAATTTGTAGATATTATCTACGAATATCTGACATCTGAATATCTACCAAGTAAAATTATAACAAAACCAACGAATTTTTAGCGACTCGTTTAATTAAATATTGGATGTAGTTGTCATTGCCGTGTGAGTTATACGATAATTATTTAATTTTGAAATAAATAAAATAACTTTATTACATCGTTGTTTGGAAATCGTATTTGTGTGTACATTTAGCTAAATTTAATGCATGAAAGTTTTATAATTAGAGTTTTAAAGGGTCTTAATTATTCAATAAGGGGTCAAAAATATTTGTGCCCCTAAAACATTCCTAGATCCAGCCACGTAGACCCTAAGAGGGTATCTCAAGTACAAATGGCCGGGTGCGTAGTCTCCAACTTCATTCATGTCACGAACGAAACTTTACCGTATCTAAACGTTTTAGTGTAAACACACGTACGGAAGTTTTTCCGTTTGTATGATTAAGGGGTGCCCAAAACTGTTGATATAGGAAGATCATTGTTTAATTTGAAAGTTATTGCACGAGGATAAGGGTAAGGATATAGGTATATAATAGTATTTTAGTGTACCAACATTGTACATACAAAATAGTCTACCATCTAGGTTTAGAGTTGATTCATTTCTTGTGGCAATGTGGTGTTGTGTTGCATCTATAGAGTTTTTTTCTTAAGCCTGACGCTGCGTTAAGCGGTTGCGTAAAGTGATAGGTCGCGGGCCCTGAACATGCGCTCGCGCCGATTATCGTTTTTAGGGTTCCGTACTGAAACGGGAACCTATTGCTGAGACTTAGTCGTCTCTGTCTGACTGTCGAAAGGGTGTATCTCAAGAACTGTGATAGCTTGAAATTTTGATGGATGATGTAGGTATTTAAAAAAATACCTAATGCATACAACAAACGTGATTTTGCTACGTTGCCCGCAGCCAGTACTTGGATGGGTGACCGCTCTGACTGTCTCTTTTTGCACTGTTTAAAACAATTATTTTTTAACACTTTTTTAGGTTTAGTATGAATCCATCTCATACTTTTAAAATTTATTAAAATGATTAAACAACCATTAGTACGCCTTTAACTAGTTCTTTAGTTAGGTGATGCTGATGCTGTATAATTACCTAGTCCGGAAATAATAATTATTATTATTAAATGACGAAATAACAATAATGAAATACCTGTAGTCATCGTATTGTACTAAGATTTTACATTCGACTACATCACTACAGATCGATTCATTCAAAACGGGTTCTAATCACAACTGATAGTAGAACACCCCAACCCTATTTTGTTTTTTTTCCGTGTATTTGTCACGGGGGGGCAAACAGGGGTAATAAAACCACGTTTCTCAGGGCCAATGGGGCAAATGGGGTAAACAGGCTTTGAGGCTGATTGAAAAGACATTTCCGTGAGTCTTTGCTTTGTTTGATTGAATTCGTCCGCTTTCCCATGGTTTGATTGTATTTATCTATGTATACCATGTTCTTGCGTGTGAGATATTTCTATTGAACGTAACACTTAAAATGGGGTAAATAATAACTTTTTTATTATTATACCTAATAGGAGATCGTGGGGTAAGCATAAATAACTTTTTTATTATTATACCTAATAGGAAATCGTGGGGTAAGCATATTCAGCATATTTTATGAAAATGAGATGATTAATGTTCATAATCTGCTTTTATTAGAGACTTATCAGACGCAGAATTTTATAAACAGACGGTATCTGATTTATACACTGAGATTACATTATTATTCAGACGAAGCGGAATCGCCCCACTTTGCGATAACATTTTATCGATTTTCTCACTCGATCGATTTACGTGACGTCACTTGCGTGCATACATCGTATGATTCATTAATTGCCTCGATCGATAACGAATTCAATTGATTTGATCGATATGGCCTTGCAAAATGATTGACAAAGGGAATGAAAGGTAAAAAAAATGTCTAAATAAACTAGTTAATATTTTTATAATAAAAACGCTGATAAGTAACAATATTTTAAAAGAAAAAAAAACGGTTAAAAGTTGTTAATATTTTAAAAGTATGTAGCTCTTAAATAAAGCTTAATTAACATTAATTTATCTAAACATATTGATTATCAGAATTAAATGTTAATTAAATTTATGGTTGCAATATTGACAGCTTTAAATAAGTGTTTATTTTGTGACTCTATTTAGCCGAACGCGAGTTTTCACGTATGCCGGCGTCAAGTGGGGGTGAAATTTTTAAGTCATAAAATACAATATATTCGTGTTTCATACTTTTCCACATCGACATTAACCTTCAGGTAAAATTGGGAACTATAGAAAAACAACCGGCAAAACTCTTTTGATATTCGTCTTCGGCAGGATTTACTAAATTTGGATTTTCAAGAATATATCTATATCTACGTATCGCTAAGTCGCTGTCGCAAAGTTATCATTCGATCATTTATCTAAGCTCCGTAGATAGTTACCTGTTTAGTAAAGACTGCCTTATCTAAGATGTTGTTTGAAATCTAGGCAATCATTAGTGAACCTCACAAACAAAACCATAAAAGTTAAAACTACAAAGTTCTTGAAATGTTTTCTAACTTGGTTTAATAAAACAGGACTGAGTTTAAACTTTTAGGTCCTCTTGCTGACTTAGCACTTTGCAGCGAAACAAAGCGATGGCTTTTAGTCGGGTAGAGTGTGATATTTTGGCTCACTTACACATTCTGGCTCGTATAATCTCTTGCTAGAGTCAGTTTAGTAAGTGAAACTTAGACTGCTTTTGTTGTAGTATCATGGTATACGTTTTAGGTCTTCTACGTTTTAGGTAATCTTTATTGTTTCTAGTTTTATCTAGTTGGAAGCACCACAGTCAATGATCAAGGCAATCACTCTATTAAAACTATTTTAAACTAGTGGCCCGCCCCGGCTTCGCACGGGTTTTTATTCAATTTTTTTTCTCGGCATGTATTCGATTTTTTCTCGCCTTTTAAACCTTCCCTAGACCTCTATGATAAGATAAATCCAAATAATAATAATAATGATAATGATAAGTAAGTTTTAATATGAATATTTGTATCTTAATGAGACTGATTGTGTAAAATGTACCTTTCGTGATTTATGAGACTGATAATTATTAGAGACTGAATTTATAACTCATATAAATAAAGGTGATTATAAATCGAAACCATTTTGGCTTTTAATTAATAAAAGGTTGCATTATTTTTAAGAACGTAATCAAAAATAAATAATATTTTTGAAGTGAAACTTCTATAGAATCGTAGTGATTTCAAACCGGATGCAAAAAGATGAAACGGAAATGGTAAGAGACACAAATACAATAGTCGCCTGTAATTAGTGAGCCAGAGCGAGAGAGCAGATTTCGGTGTGTATGTATATTCACTCACACTGTTTAATACTTGCTTACTATTCGAGCATTAATAACGTGTGTTAGTGTGTGTTATTAGTGAAAACTACCGTGTTGTTTGTGTAGTATCGAATCGAAACAAAATGGCGATTTTTTAAACAGTGCGTGCGTTTTTTGTTGTGGTTTTAAAATAATTTTAGTCCTAGTGTTACATACCTAATTCAAGATGCATACGCTGCGTTTGCTGTGGTCAGCTCAAAATGAAAATGTTTGGCCTATACGCCACAAAAGAAGATACATTTCTTGGCAGCAATTGGAAAGTGATGTGATGATGAAATACTAGAAATATTAGATAGCTATATTTAAAAAACTTTGTCGTGATTAAGGTTTTCAACGTCGTTAAAAGGATCTCTAGAGATATCTCTGGAAATAAAGGTAAATACCTATAGGTGAAATATTTTTTTGTTGTATCTGCCTATCAATACCCAATTGTTGTACTCTCAACCATAACATAATTAAAAATGGATTGTTTTCCCTCAAACATCACAAGAACATTCTCAAATCAAAGCACAAAAATATGCTAAATAAATACATCAGGTTTCCTGATATACCTGCTGCGAGGCAAAACTGTTAGCCAAGAGCATAGAATAATAAATTACTGCCAAAAGTAAGGTGGCAAATTAATAGAAAAAATTATGTGTATGTATAACCGGGCTATTTTATTTAAAAGTTTGAATGTTACAGGTTCTACAGAAAATATGGCATCCCCGGGGTTGTAAGGTGCAAAGACTGTAGCCACTTTCATATATTTAAACCGGTACAAGAATTTGTCCTTCATTTGGGGAAACAGTAATTTGAATGTTTATATGCAGGAATTACATGCAGCTAGAGAAACTGTGTGGCTTTTAGGTATGTTATTACATAATTGTGATGTATAATATTGGCTTTGAATAGTTCACTACATTATAATTTTCTTCTAGATGATTCTGGCCATCCACAGCGGCCCTGGCTTATGACACCTATTTCTAATGCAGTATCCGCTACACCTGATGCATATTACAACAAGCAACACATTCAGGCCAGAGTTGTAATTGCAAAGCAAAGACTGGGTGCTGCATTATCGGCCAGACAAATGTGCCAAAATTATACAAGCATGATGTTGTGTGTTGTATAATAGGTATTGGGTTGGATTTTGGGCTTGAAGACTATTCTGATAATATAGGTAGCTATACCTTAAATTAATAGTAACTACATTTTCTATAAGAAGTGTGTGTGACTTCAAAGTAAATTAATTTGTAATTTGTTGTGAAAAATCACAAGTATTTTAATAAGCAATAGATGACTTAGTTGGATGATGATGATGATAGTGAATTAAATTTAAGCCAAAAGTATGGTGGCAAATTAATAGAAAAAATTATGTGTATGTATAACCGGGCTATTTTATTTAAAAGTTTGAATGTTACAGGTTCTACAGGAAATATGGCATCCCCGGGGTTGTAGGGTGCAAAGACTCTAGCCACTTTCATATATTTAAACCGGTACAAGAATTTGTCCTTCATTTGGGTAAACAGTAATTTGAATGTTTATATGCAGGAATTACATGCAGCTAGAGAAACTGTGTGGCTTTTAGGTATGTTATTACATAATTGTGATGTATAATATTGGCTTTGAATAGTTCACTACATTATAATTTTCTTCTAGGTGATTCTGGCCATCCACAGCGGCCCTGGCTTATGACACCTATTTCTAATGCAGTATCCGCTACACCTGATGCATATTACAACAAGCAACACATTCAGGCCAGAGTTGTAACTGAAAACACCTGCATTATCAGCCAGACAAATGTGCCAAAATTATACAAGCATGTTGTGTGTTGTATAATATTGGGTTGGATTTTGGACTTGAAGACTATTCTGATAATATAGGTAGCTATACCTTATTACTTTAAATTAATAGTATTACTATTTCTTATAAAAATCAAAGTATTTTAATAAGAAATAGATGACTTAGTTGGATGTTGATAGTGAATTAAATTATGTTTCTTATTCTTTTTCAGAACATATTGAGCGTCAGGAGAGTCACACTCCTCTGTCAGAAAATTACCTATTCCACTTTTGATCTCCTGAGAGGAAGAATAATGAGGGATCAACTTGTTAGGAGGTTATTCGAAGCAAATTGAAATTCTGCTGTAGTTTGTAAAAATAATGACAATGTTCAAGAATAATTTGATTAACTACCTGTAGGTACAATAAAAGATTTAATTAATTTATTTAATTTTTATTTTTTTATTTTTTATCTGGTCCATCCCAAATACCAAACTAAGTTCATATCTGGGCGCAGCAGCCTACCTACAGTGCGCCGGTTCACTAAACAGTTGCAACCTCTTCTTCTAAAACCTGTTAATACTATAAATTATATTGTAGTTACTGCTTCGTTAGCCTAGCGCAATTTTTTTGTATCCGACGCCACGATATCGCCGACGATCTGCCATTGTCCAAGTTCACAACAAAATCCGATTCACACGGCAAAATCAAAGTCCAGAAAGAAATAGCAAGATGTCAAGCAAACGCAATATCGGAGTCTAAGGGCACGCAGTAGTTAGGTACACGGGGCAATGTCAATCAGTCCTTAGACAGTCCGGGTCGCGTAAAAATTGATAGAAAACCGAAAGAGCACACAAAACACAACCGAAACGAAAACGCAGAAGTATTCTCTGCCGTCCCTATCATAAGTGCAATAACAAGGTAAAAGCTACTTTCGAGAAAAACGCGCATAAAGATTTTTTTTTGTTTTTCATGTATCTCAATTTCTAAACAAGATATCGACTTGAAACTTTCACAAGGCTATAGATTAGATTAAAATGTGTAGAATATTATGTAGTACCTTGAATTGGTAAAAGTGTTGGCTTAGTTACCTAAAATCACAGAATTTTACCTATGTTTAGTACTTTAATATAAATAGATAGAATGATTACTAGTCAAAACCGAAATAAGTAGTATAGTTATTTCCCTTATCATTAGCAATTTAACATATTTCACTTTTGAGTAGCAGGCAATCCTATTTTTTCTTGTATGTTCAACCGATTAGTGCAATAGGCGTCGAATATAATTATTTCGGGTTTCATTAGTAAAACAAGCTTAGATGTCAGAGTTGTTATATTATATAAATACGAGTTGGATATTTAATTTATAACAGGTAGGTACTTAGTATACGTAGTACCAGTACCTACATTTATTCTGTATAAATAAAACGATTTGGTATCTACGTATTTGAATCTTTATTTATTGTATGTCATACACACATAATCAAACGTCAAATAAACATTTTTTTTTATTCTTTAGCATAATATGGTATTATATTTATACATTGTTTGAAATATATATATATATGTAGGTGAAAGGTTTGACATAGTGATTTTAACAGATTATATCATTGAATAGTAATTCATTACGGGATTCATTCAGATCAAACGAACAATATCAATCACACAAATAATCTGAGGCTCAGTTTAACAAAGATATAGATAAAGTCAACTAGTAATTCCGAGAGCGTTTGCGCAGAGCAGAAGCCAAAGAAATAATGTCTCCCGGACTATTGGAACTGTACTTTAAATAGCAGTGCACTTCGTAAACAACCCCTCCACCTGCGCTCACTTGAAAAAAAACGGGAATGGTAATAGATACGTAAAAACTGTCAAAGAAGAAAACGTAGATCTCATTTTGCTGATTGATCACGAATATGTATATAACTCTGTTTGACCCAAAACTCGAGTTATTGCACTTATGATAAGGACGGCAGTTCTGTCAATCTGTCATTGTCAAAAACAAAATGTAGTGCGGAACTATCGATTCGATTTTATTTAGAATCGATCAACATTATAACGAATCTTAATAGGATTGCAAGTTGCATTCCTTTAAATATGGTTTTAATATCAGGTTATTATAGATAAAAGAACCGTGCATTTATAAATAAATAAATACTTCCAGACAGTCCACACAACAACATCTAGCCCCGTGGTAAGCTCTTAGCTTGTGTTACGGGTACTAGACATCTGATATACTTAATATAATGTACATACATATATAGATATTTTTTATTATACATATTAAACACCCAGACCAAGGAGAAAGTGCTTGCAGAACATACAATCACTTGACCCTCGACGGGAATCGAACCCGCTGCCTCTTGCGCCGCAAGCGGACTCTCGCCCACCGCGCCACTGAGGCAGGATTTCAATAACTATTGCAAACAAAGCTAACCCTTGCCGGGTCGATCGACCGATCGATTTTATAGATCATTCGCTTACTGATCGATTCATATTTCAAAAGGTTCAATCACTATTTTATAGTCATATCATATTTCGAATGCAGATCATTTGATTTTGATTTGATATGCTTTTTTAGAACAGAAAATAACTGCGGCTATTACGAGACTGAGTCAATTATAAAAAAAACCGTTGAAAATTATTTCAAGTTGTTTTATATAAGTGAAATTTATGGAGATATATAATCTATCTATCTATGGATATCGAGTTATCGAATAAAACTCACAATATGCCTACTGTACACTGTATGCGGCTGCGTATTACAAAATGAAAAAAAATACAGCAAAAAGTTCAACAGAACGTTGTCGCGAGTTTCGTGCACGTAAAAAACTATTATTGAACAATCCAAAATATAAGTGTTAATGTGACTAATGTAGTAAATGGTAAGTGTAAATTTTTTTTGAAGTGAAACTTCTATAGAATCGTAGTGATTTCAAACCGGATGCAAAAAGATGAAACGGAAATGGTAAGAGACACAAATACAATGCTTTATTTAATTTCTTTGCGCGATACTTCGTAGTTGAGACTACGAAGTATCGCGCAAAGAGCTATTGCTGTATTTTATTTATATTATTTTGTAACATACTTTATGTAATACGCTTTATTGAAGTAATATAAATAATCCGAATAATTACAGATATATGTTTGTTTCTCTTATAATTTTAGCAGATGCGTTCATTTACCCTTTTTTTCTATTCGATATATATCATAATTATAGTTCGTAAGTAGTAGACTCCAATCGTGCGTCATAGCTGACACACACACACACTTTTTTTTTATTCTTCTTATTCTTTCGTCGATTTACTGAAGTTTCACTTCTATCGTGTGTGAATCGCACACACACCTTTTTTTTTTTGTATGATTTTAAGAATATATTTAATTCTATTGCGGACAAACAGGAATAAAAAAGTTTGATCTGTCCCCCTAATACCGATAGGGGGACAGATAAAACATTAAGGAGCTGAATAAAGTTCGAACTGTCCCCTCATCTGTAACAGGGGGACAGATCAAACTTTTTTGTCCGTTCTGTCACCCCATGGGGACAAAGCAGGGTGACAGATCGGAATAATTCGTGTATTCGAAGATTTTGTACCTATTTATAGGCTTCTATTTGGTTTAGGACCGGTAATGGAAGGATTATCCAGATTATCTCTAGCTGTATAGCGGGAAATGTTTTTCCGGAGTACATGTTACCTCGGTGCCTTCGTAACCTAATTTTCCTGCATGATAAAATATGCCTAGGGATTTACGTTGGTTTTTTTTTCATGAGAATTTAGCAAATGTTATTTTTACAAGACTTGGCTTATTTCGATTTTGAATAAAAACATACTTTAGTTGGTAAGAACTCAATAGACGCTCAACGACAATTAACTCACAAAATTCTCACCATTGCATTCCATTCATCTCGCGTGTCTCGTACACAGTGAACTCCGAGGCTGCCAACATGAGGGCCTACATAGGAACCAAGACTGCTTTTCGGTTCGCGTCGATAAGTTGGAATCTCGCCATGATGTGAGCTTCGGTTAATTTGTGGTGCGGACCAACTCTACATCTGTCGCCGTTCCTGAGTGAGCAGATTTGGCCGAAAGGGGTCATTCTTCGACGGTTCATGGGTCGCCTGCCTACACTGCAAGCTGACACGCCGTGACATTTGTCTCCATGACACTAACATGGTGGTTCTAATATTTAAGATTTCTATTGTATGTATGATAGTATGTAAGATATACGTAATGGGCCTGGTGCCGGTGCGAGGCGCCCAATCATACTAATATTATAAATGCCAATGTAAGTTTGTTTGTTACGCTTTCACGCAAAACTACTTAACCGATCATCATGAAACTTTGCACATATACTCTTGAAGGTATTAGAAGTAACATAGGATACTTTTTATCCCGGGAAAATATGTAGTTCCGCGGGACAATACATTTAAACGCGGGTAACACCGCAGGTCTCAGCTAGTGTGTATATAAAAATGGGTCGACTCGAACCACGAGCAATAGAAGTACACGATACCAATGTTTTTCTAAGTAACTTTTATGAACATAATATAACCTTACACAAAAAATCTCAATTTCTTAGAAGAATGGTATTTTACCTACTTAAAGTCTTTTCTTTTCGTTGTAATTCTTAAACCATTAGGCATTTGTTAATTAAAATTCTTAAATTAAACTTGACATGTAGATTGCAAAAAAGCTAAGGCATAACTTGAACCATTGTTCAAAATCCTAAGTTCTCAGAATGGTTCATATTTGCTGCAGGTTTCCTTTATAATATGTGTCGACATTCCATTGTACTTTTTATTTGAATTCCCATCACCCTACATGCTTTGTAATGTAATCCGTAGATACCTTTGGCAGGGCTTTTATTTAATTGGAAGCTTTGTGGATCTCTTTTGTTATTCAGCGCAAAGGATAATTTCTCATTTCTGTTTACGTACACACGAAGGGTTATTATTTTGTTGCAAATATATTATACAAAGTGTTGGATATGAGATACAAAGCGGAAAGGGTGTGAATGGCACGCACTAGGTCAGAAACCCCTTGTACAGCTTCGAGTTCAACACTTGTTATATAAGTAGATTAGATAGCAGCTTAGCTTATTCATTAATCATTATCAACGCTTATCATCATCATCATCACCCTATATATTCCCACTGCTGGGACACAGGGACTTCTATCTTGGAGAGAGATGAGGCCTTAATTCACCACGCTGGCAAGTGCTGGTTGGAGAATGTTCTCATAACATGCCAGTTTCCTCACGGAAGAGAGAAGTCCCTGTGTCCCAGCAGTGGGAACGTTAATAGGGTGATTATGATGATGTCATCCTATAAGGTACCTACTACGCTCAGCGTTATTACTACCTCTTATTTTTATTACTTACAGCTGTATCAAATTGCAGTATCCGTCGCCTATCTATCTGTGCCAGTGCCTATAAAAGTTTCTGCATCGCTGCTAAACGTTTCCCCTTAAGGGTGGTATGCTTGTGACCAAAAAGTATATGAATCGGTGCTCTACGAAGGTATTTCCATTACAGGTGGTATGCTCCTAGTCCTAGCAGCATTGAGGGCTGCGGTGCCGTTCTCGCCGTACGCGACTCACGGTCCTCATTCGCCCAGAGCCGGCAGCTCATTGCTGAGTCAACACGACTCGCCTATGCCCGACGTCTTCTATAATGCGGCTCAGAAGACTGATGACAGGTTGGTGTGCTTGACACTCATTTTAATATTATTATGCAGTAAAAATGTTTGAAGTACGTTATATTTAGAGTTACTAAACTTTATATCCTACATCATCCAAACCTAACAGGGTCATATCTTTTGACAACCTTTAAAGAGTCACTGTGTGATATTAAAACAAACACAAAGTTAATTGTAAACTAGACTATTCTTAGAATCTTTAGTACTTACAACTTTTTGTAGGAAAATTGCATTAACAAGCAGCGCAAAACATTGCGTACCTGAAAGAGCTCTCCTACGATAAACGTTATTTACCGCGTATACGCATGCCTGAAGCATTTCAGAAAAACTCGCGCACGAAAACAACTTTTCCAATAAAAATCGTGAAGTCACAAAGGACCGGGTCACGTGTCCCGTCCCCTGATAAGACATGACATGTAGACAGTTGTTTTGTTCGGTGGGACTACATTAGCGGGCGTTTATTCGTGTCGTGTTGGCGCGCTAAGCCATCTTGTGGTATATGCGATGCGATCTTGTTCATACTTATTAATATTCATCTATTTATTGCACAACACATGTCATAGTATATTACATCTGTAAAACAAGGGTAAAGTAAAGCAAATCATGATCTTACATCTAAGTTTAATTTAATAATAAATAGTAATTGGTACAGGTGATATAATTATATTATCTTATGACCACAACAGAACATTAACGGGAAAAGATTATTTGCACGTCGGTCGGCGCGGAAAAAATGTTGTACGGGCATACGCGATTGTGTTGTCTACGCTAATGTACGAAGATTCGTGTCGCTTTATGTTTTTGTCTACATAATATGAGGAGGAAGGTTCATGTTAAGCACGCGAAAAATATTTTATGTTATACGCGATGTTCTCGTCTATATTAGCGGACTAGGATTGGAGTCGGGTTGGTGTTGTAAGCCAAAACGAGACTAAGCTCGCTGGTGTAGCCATCCAAGCGAATATTACCTATGTAGCGACAAACCCTAGACAGGTATCGTCTAACGAGAATATTTCGAAAAAATTCGACGCGTAGTAACGCATATTATTCGAGAGGATAGTCTCACTCATTGCGTGGTCGTGAATTTTCGCTGTAGCCCGGTAATGGAGCCCTATAACTACAATCGGAGTCAAACCAGTTCGTATCTTGAGGTGCTTCGCGTTGATTGATTCTTGTTTGAGTTTCACCACAGTTTCATATGTTGTAATCTGGTTTTTAATGAGTTTGCAGTTTTCTTTTTCTCTTGGTCGAGTGGCAGTTTTACAAAGTTTTAAAGATTTTTTTTTCAAAGTAAAGCTGATCATCTTTATCTTTTTATGAAATAGGATAATTGGTAGTAGGCGTCGGTAATTTGGTACTTTGCCATCGCGCCAACTTGCGCCAAATGTTTTTATCGATTCTTTTTAACGTTATCCAAAAATTAGAACGAATAGGTTACAAATAGATAATTTAAAATATATTTCCTTAAAAAAGTAGTATGAGATATATGTATTTGTTATCTCACGGTTTAATTAATCAAACAATCAACCCAAATCACTCCTCATTGTTCTAATACGAAATTAACTATTAGATAAATATCCGTATATTTTAAAATTTCATGTATAAATAACTTGACACTACCGGTTTTTCAAATGACACTAATTTGAACAACAAAGGACAGCTCCATAAGGCTGTATCTCGTACTTTAGTATCAAATCAAATTAGACTTCAAATTAGCATCACGACTATGTTACGGCTACGGAATCGTAAATCACGGCCCTATTTGACGACAGATGACAATTAAATTGTACCTAATCATATATTTGTAGACAAAGATAAAAGCAAAATTAAACAAGATAAAACTGTTTTGTCTGAGAGATAACAGTTTTTAGTGTTTGATACGGAACAGCTGCATAAGTTAGGATATGCAAAAAACATTATTCAATGCTTAACCGCTTAACTTACACACAGCCAACGAAATCCGGACAGGAATCACCTATACCAAAACAGTTTTTTTAGGTTGGACGTCAATCACGGACCACGGTCAGTTAAATGCGTTAGCTAAAGATTCCGTGAAAACAAACAGAAGAGAATAAAAATAAAACATATTTCGAGGTCTTCCGCCACAAGGCACTTTCATATTTTTTTTAATGCTGGATAAGCCTTCATTTGACCACAATCTCACCTGATGTAAAGTGACGATGTGGTCTAAGATGGGACATGAATACCTAGAAGGTAGATGGCTTCTCCGGGCCATATTACGAAACACGAAAAAATCGCTTCACGCACTGGCCCAGCCCGGAGGGTGGTCATATAACCAAACAGATTTTATTTTTAGAACCGAACAGATAATATACGTATAGTAGGTACCTTATCGTTAAATAAAAACAAAGATATTATTATTACCCTTTTCTTATACTTACTGGCTAAAAACAACATACATATTCATACATTTTATAAATTTTTCTTCAAGGTTGTCAAAATTCAGTAGATTAGAGAACGAATAAAGGGTAGGAATTAAATAAGCTGCTAAAGATACAGATACGATATTTTATTGATTTATATGAGTCGAGTCCTTGGCTTTATATACGTAGGTAGATATATAAGGCCCACTTTTACCCCATTGCCCAATATAAAGTTAGCCAAACCGATTTGTTTTTATGATTTCAGATGCGAAGAAATGAAAGTTTTGGATACAAAAACAACCGAAAGGCCCCGGTCAGCATCGCCAAAGCAAAATCTTCTGGAAATTTGAGTTGATTCATAACAACGTTCATTTGCTATAGGTCCATTCGATATATTCGGATCTGAAGAAAGTTTCGGTATTTGCTGGTTAAATTTAATTAATATTCTTCGACCAAACGATGAATAATGTGATGTAGAAGATCGTAGTAGTTCTACGATGGTGCAAAAAGTGGTAGCAAAATCTAGCGTAAATTTATTTAACTTTTTTTAATTTTTATACAAAACATCTGTGATAGTTTAGAATGTAGAGATGTGCACAACGAATAGTTGTATTGGTGAAGTTTTATTAAAAGGTAATAACTAATATTTTCTTATTTATCATATCACCTTTACATTTGAGTTTGACTCAACACCGCATAATATGAATAGGCAGCCTTCATTATCTGAAACAATGGACAATTTCCTTTTAAAACCGTTCTCAAATAACTTATTTCAATCTTTTTTACATACTTAAGCATTCACATAACACTTAAGTCAATATTTCCTTTTTAATACAAAAATAAATCTTGGCTTTTCGTAGGTATTGTTTAAATTTGATAGCCAATATCAAATAAATATGACATTATGAAGTATATCTTTTCGCTTTGAAAGAATAAATGCAGATAGTGTCTCTAAGTCCCTTTCCAATATCAATAAGTAAGCAGACTGGAATTGAAACGTGATCTTCTGAGATGGGCAAAGAGGGATGCTGATGGCAAATGCGAAACATATTGAAAGAAACATTTTACCAACGTAACATACGGAAGTTGATTGTCCAACTCAATTTTTAAAATTATAAGTTAAAGCGATTAAATTTTAATCAAAGATAATTAGAAACTAATTGATGATAAGTGCGAAACAAGAACAATAGCCATGATGAGTACATAAAAAATAAGTATTCTTGTTGAGTTAGCCCGTATCAACTTATTAAGAATGTGCCAAGATATAGAACATCAAAGTGTGCTTGTGACATTTACATTAAGTACTGACTTGCTATTCCGATTGCAAGTTAAAAAAATATAGATTTTTTTTTAAAGTAATCTATGTGACGGACTAATTCATTTAAGTCCCTATTGTTTATTAAAAGGTAGCTGACAAAAATATATGTTTGTCATTAAAATTAAAAAAAAAAAACTTATTCTTTCTTTTTTAACCCCCGACCAAAAAATAGGGGTGTTATAAGTTGACGTGTCTGTCTGTCTGTCAGTCTGGGACATCATAGCTCCCGAACGGATGGAGCGATTTCAATTTAGTTTTTTTTATGAAAGGTGAGTTTGTCGCGGGTGTTCTTAGACATGTTTCATGAAAATCGGTTGTGCCGTTTTAAAGTTAGGGGGGGTGATATTGGGGAAGGAAAACCGAAAATCTGCAAATATACTCGAGTGGGGTATCAAATGAAAGCGCATCGCGTGCATATTACAAAATATTATGGTGTTTTACTTTTAAAAAAATTAGGGCATTGAAATCGGGGGTTTTTCTTAAATTTTAAATTTAGATTCAAGGAAAATTGAGACGATACTGCGCAATAAACACGTGACGTAACTTTGATGCTCTATATCTTGACACTTTCTATTTGAATCGATTAATCGAGCAGTATTTTTAAATGGCATAACAGATAAACGAACCAAATATTTTTTTTATGTAGTCATGCCTATTATTGACCCTGCATTTAAAACCATATTAGGTAAGTCATATATTAATTGTTTTCTAGGTCTCTCTACTACAACTCATACATTATTGTAGGTATTATGAGGGCCGGAATTCATAGTCACATTCATAATCTCTTATTACTTTCAATATTGATTATACCCATCTGCTCACAATAGATTGTAGGCAGATTGGGAGTATGATGGATTATGTGTCACTATGAATTCTGGTCAAAGATTATGTATCTATGTCGTAGTAAACCATGAATCTTACAGCTAGAAAGCAGGCATTATCCATATAGGCGAATCCAGCAGCGTTTAGACGCAAAGGTCGCTGGGCCCTCATCATCATCATCAGCAACATTCGCCGCAGCTGGACCGGCATGCGTTCCCACTTGCACTGCATCACGGCATCTGTTATTTTGGCCGCCTGGAATGAGGTAAGAGTTGTGGATAGATGGAGATTTTGTGGTAATTAATTAAAATTACATACGTTAGGTAATTCATTTAAATTAGGGCTTATTACACAAATTCCTAATAACCATGGCAATGGTTATTTATGCCTGTAATACGTGTCAATGGTTCGTTAGTTCAAGAGCTATCTCGCTTTGTCACATGTGACTGAGAGAAATAGCTCTTTATTTAAATTATTGTCTAATTATACTCGGAGTAGGTGAAACAGGCTCTTATTGTAGGAAAGCAGGCTACTTCTATCGGAAACTAAGACGCTGTTTTTTTTTAATAAGTTGTTTTATCTGTTATAGCATTATTCAATAGAACTTTTTTTTACAATGTGAAATATTAACAATTAAATCTATAATAAAAGGCCGGATTTGCGTGTAATCACAAATATTCGTTTGGGATTTCACGCAAAGCCGGCCTTTTCTGTATAAAATACAAAACTTTTAAAAATATATATTATGAGATTGGATTCCAAGCGGCAATATTCCAATGCAACATACATAATGTGTCTCTACCCAGGGAATATCTGTTATTTCTCGATCATTGTGAGTGATGATGTTGATTTTCAGAGAAAAATCTGACAATGATTGAGAGTAAGTAATTACGGCCTTATCAATTAAATTTGGGGCTTCAGTGATAAGATAAGGATCAAATATTAAGGGCCTTGAAACTTAGCCCTACCTAGGTATGTAAGGCTTATGTTATTTAGAGCACCCGTGTCATTGAAAACAGCAAAGCAAATTAACGAAGAGTTTAAAATTTTGATCACTTTAAAGAAAACTGGATATTTAAACTACTCAGCTGCTCGGTGGGCAAGGTACGCCTCAGACGCGAGGAGGTTGTGAGTTCGATCTAATATTTCTGTTTCCGGGTCTGATACTACTCGAATTAATTCTCGGGTTTAATCTGAAACTGTATAGTTATAGAGTTACTGACGATTCGGACACAGGTTATTCGGACACAGTGTCCCAATGTTTGATAAACGCGCTAAATTTAAACGACCTTTTGGTCGAATATTTTCGATAAAATTGTTCTTCTGAATCGTTATGGCATGATAGGTAAATCTACCATATTGTAGATTGATAAAATTTTAACATCGATACGGTATGAATGAGATATGTGGTTTTTTATAACTAATGATCACCACACGCTCGCAAAGCATTTAATTAGTTTTTTCACATTATATTACAATTAGCTTAAAATATGTTTACCTGACTGTACTCAACAGCTTTAATAATTTGATGGTGTCCGAATCGCCAGTTAAAAATATATTAAAATCAAAAGTGTCAATTGGGACACTGTCCGAATAACCTGTGTCCGAATCGTCAGTAACTCTAGCTAAACATAGTTTGACACAGAAAAGAGAGTTTACGAGTGTAATGGGGAGGCTTTTGGTTTATTTACTATTTCATTATTGCTGATGTAAAGTGACTTTGTGGTCTAAGATGGGGCATGAAGACCTACGGATACTAGATATCTGATATACTTAATATAATAGACATAATTAGATAACTTTTTTACATTTAAACACTCATACCAAGAAGAAATTGCTTGTAGATCATATACTCATACATAGACTGCCTCAGTGGCGCGGGTGCCTCAGTGGCGCGGGTGCCTCAGTGCCTCAGTGGCGCGGGCGAGGGTCCGCGAGCTAATTAGCGGGTTCGATTCCCGCCGAGGGGTCAAGTGTTTGTATGTTCTGCAAGCACTTTCTCCTTGGTCTGGGTGGATTGTCCGGAAATTTTTATTTATTTTATTAATTTTATATAGACTTGACGCCTGGAGCGTTTGCATGCGGGAACTTTATTTGCCTGAAACTGTCCCGCTTTGTGGTCGCGTAGGTGTTCAAATATGCATAGAAAAGCATGGGTGGCGTCAGACGCTCCGGCTTCGCTTTGGTCGCGCAGGTTTGGCCGATGCTTAAATTGGCAAGTTACATACTAACCAATTTAAGCTTAGAGAAATCAGTAATTTATTTATCAAGTACCCAAATAATAAGAACTAAACTGAAATCAAGTCATCAGTATCCTGCCCTTATCCCACATTACGTGGGGTCGGCACAACATGTTTTTTCCTTTCATTTTCCTCTGTCACTCGTCATCTCAACACTCACTCCTTTCTTCCACATGTCATTCTTTACACAGTCCATCCATTTTTTCTTTGGTTTACCTCTTCCCACATATCCATCAACACGCATATCTAACACTTATTTCGTCACATGACATTCATCCCTCAACATCATTCATCATCAACTAAACTGAAATCAAGTACCTACTGACAATAGCTGAAAGGTGAAGTATTCCGACTGTGCTAGGCCAGGTTACAGAAATGTAGAGCTCGCATACTTTCAAAGAAAACTAGTCAGGAAGGATTATCCGATCCCTATTGATGAACTGCCTACGGCTGTGCAGCCTTTGATCAGAAGTTATAAAAGTCGCCTGAAAAGAATCTCTCGACTGTATTGGAAAAAGCGTAGGTTCACTCGAAGTAGGGTTCTTATGTAGGTATTTTAATGAACCAACACTTGAATAAGAAGGTTTACCTACTCACTACGTCACATTAGAATTTCCAAGATTTTCTTACGTTGGTAATGAAGTTATTTTTCGTATAGTTTTTTTTGTTTCGGCACTTCGCATGTTGACTTCCATATTTTTTGTTGAAAATGTTATTTATTCTTCTAGCTTACCTACGTCAGTAAGTTGTTATCAAAACAAAGACCAAGAGGTTATTTAAATAGAAAAACTTTTTCTACATTATGTATTGACTACTAGAGCTATCACTGATCGAGATAACTCTATATTTTAACCATGTACTAAGTTTACTCGGAGATTGTGAAACAGTCCCTAAATGTTACACAGCTAGTTGACATGTATATAAATCAAATTCTTTTGATATGTTAAATACCCACAAACAACCTACAAAAGACTTAAAATGTCCACCTCTTTGCTCTGTTCTCTTCAAAATCTATCTAAGTTGAACGAGATTATAAAACAAAAAACGTACTTGCAAAGTGAGTTCATTTCCTGTAAAACACTGCATAGCCAGTTGGGTGATCATCGCGAAGAAGAACGCTATGGATGTAACCAGCCGCACTGATTTCAGAGCTGATGCATCTTGCTGAAAAATAAGTAAGAATTTAGTTTAAAATAATTAATATATTTATATTGATTGGGTTCAAATTTGTTATTTGTATGAATTGCATGGACGTGCTTTTTAGTTTGTGAACATGAAAAAAATTAACCCGTAAACTCGCAGAGTGGTGATCGTCACACAAGGGTGAGACATGTTTGCATAAGGACTCGTTATCTCTAAAGAAATGGTTTTTAATATATTCGACAAAAAAAAACTTAACGCCTATGTACGCACGGAAACTATTGTACCTTGGATTTATGTTAATTTAATTTAGTTTCTAAAATATAAGCACATCATTATCTGTTGTTTAAATTAAAAGTCAAAACAGTTGAAGATATTTTAACCCTTCACATCACCTAACTGCAAACTAAGCACTGTAAGATGGGGGACTGTATCGGTCACCTAACCATAGTACTTATATATTTTTTTAAATAAACTAGTACTTATACTTATATCTTACAAATCTGGTTCCCCGTCGGAAATCTAACCCCTAGCAACCTCTTGCGCCTCGGACTTTCGCCCACCCAGCCACGGAGGCAGTAATAAATATAAATATACTCATGGAATGAATGAATCCATGGCGTGCATTGCTTAGCGGCCATTGGTATGCACGTGACACGCAATGAGATCCCATTAACCCAGCTTCGATTCAAATTAGCGTAATATCATCATTCAAATTATGGAAATGTCAGGCTTCCTCGTAATCTCACCGAAACTTGAACCATTACGACGCAGATCGCCGCCATGCTAGAGAGCAACTGTGTCATGAAGCCGTAGGAATAGGTCGTGGCGAATTTCTGGACGCATCTGTAAATAATGGTTCATGAGATGTTTTAAGTTCAGCCTATGATAGGATTTCTGTTCTATTCTATTGTATTCTATATAAACTTAGCATAATATAATTAAATTTAAAAGGGACTCCAATATTTTGGCGCAATAGGCAGTCATTATGAAAAATTATTGATATCTCGGCCAGTGATGACACCGTATGTAAATCGACGTTATATAAATGCAAAAAATAAAAATGTACGGAATCAAATCACTAACATATAATTATTTTTTAAATGGCGGACTAGTAGATTTTCCAGGCTCCATAAATAAATGTCGAAACCCTCTTTAGCCGAAAAACAAACCTGTCAAAAGATAATTTTAAAATTTCTAGGAGTTAGTACTATCGGGGTTAATCCCGCATTAGATACATATTTTTAAGTATCCATAAAATATTACAGTTAGCAATTTAAGTATAGTATTTTATCGAATATTACAAAATTGTAGCGTCAAATAAGCAATGAATAAAAGTTATTGAAAATAAAAACCCTTAAAACCTCATCTTTTCACCCAATGTTGAATATGAGTGCCAGATTATGTTTATTTGAAAGTGTGAAAAAAGTCAATGAGTTACAATATTGGGGTGGTAATCCCGTGTTATGAAGTTCAGAATCCCTCATTGCTTACGTCTCTATAGAGTCGCTATTTTCATGTTGAGAGGGCTACATCCGTAATAGCGGTAGATACTTAGGGTATTTTCTTTTTGTACAGCTTTAAGAAGTTTCTTTAGCACGACTATTTAATATAATGGTAGGGTAGAGCTTAATTACTATTGCTTCTAATGTATCTTAATGAATATAATGTATTTCTCGCAATCACTGATGTTTCTGCTTCAAAATTCGTAAGATTAAAACGGTAATGTTAATAACAAACAAGCCTTATTAGCCTAATGAACTTATTAGATGCTACTGGTTAAAAAATCAGTTTTGAGCGTATTTCTTAGTTTGAAGTCTTTAGTAGATATTCTAGGATATTTGCTAGGAAGTTGTAGGCAGTAGTCCAAACTTTGGCTCTGATTCCAACGAAGCGCGGCCAGTTAATTCACATTGAACTTTATGGCAGTTTGGAACTTGTACAAAGCGTCTGCTGCCAAATACCAAGAATGCTAGATACATTACAAGTCTTGCCATAATTATTACAACTACTAGATATAGACAATTTACGATTCTCCAATGCATATAATTTTTTTTACACAAAATAAAACTGACTGTAAATCTGTACTGTAAGCATTATATGTCTCAAAAGATTCTCAAGGTTTATAAGAAGGTTTCTACCTACGTACTTAGATAAAAAGTAAGTACCTAACTCTTGAAAAAAGCGTGCGGTTCTCACTAAAAGGCTTTGCGAAGAATTTAAGAGGTTTTTTTACATAAAATTACGTGGCTCACATGAGAATCATGCGTGAAAATGTGAGGATTATGCTCCCGCCAAGTACCCGCTCTACATTCCGGATTGTTGATTAAAATTTAAAACCCAATAGGGGAATTTGCTGGCAGGCGCATAAACAACAAATGTTTTAATCTCTCGTTGCAGTGTTTTCGTCGAAGAGGCTACTCACCCGATGAGTAGTTGGTGTTGACGAAAACAATTACGCAGAGTAGTTTGCAATGCTGATTCAATTTGTTCGTCCGTGTAAAATGCTCGTACGATTCTCTCGTTGGTATCTTTTATATCTGCGAGAGCAGGAGTTTCATATCCGCCATTATCAAGATCTGATACATTGCTCCGTAGTTGATCCATCGTTCTATCATATGCAGTGGTCAAAGCTTCACCCAAAATAGAGAATTGACTGCTCATAAGCAGTATCAGGGAACCAATTAATGTGTCAATGGTCATGACTATGTGACCGGTCCACAACAGGCCGGTGGTTTCCAGCATAAATGTTGGAATAAAAGATTTGTCCTCCTGGAAATTCCAGGGAATATAGATGGGTTGTGGGAGATTTCTAGCGGGATTGTCAGATGTATCGTTATGGCTCTTTACAATACTTCTCCAATGGAAATCTTGGACAGCTCCATAGACGTTAGAATTACCGATGGTAAGCCATCCGAAGGATACGAAGGTAAGCGATAATATCCTAGACCATTTTATGGTGTTCCGGATGGTCTTGTTGTTTTGATAAAATTCATACAGATCAAGCTGCAGGATTCGTACAATTTCTTGAAGTTCTTTATTCTTGAATAGGAATATGTAGAGTTTTATAATCGTTAGGTTATGGGTTATTACGAAAGAAAGGCTAAACATGAATTGATCTTCATTTTTCTCGCCAACGAAGGGGTCAATGGTTTCCAGACCGACAAAACCAGCGACCCAAATAAGTTGTGTGGCGATTGAGTAGTATAGATACCATCCAGGAAAGTTCCTAGTGTCGCCTTCTTCAGGCTGATGCCACCAACCAAGCCCAAGAAACCGTAAGAGACGAAAATGATAAATAAAATACTTCCTCGGACGGCTCACTGTCTCCCCAGCCATCGCGTCCGCTTCAAATGCTAATGGAAATAAATCGCTCAAAGCAGAGCTAAAATTTACTTAAGTAAGTTGGGTTGTTCCTCGGAGACAATTTAATTATGTCGCCACGTCTGGTGTTATACAGGCTGTAAACATTTGTTCCGGGACACAAAGCATTGCGAAGGCTTTAAAGTAAAATATGGGGCCGTGGCAAAGAGCCAATGTTCGAGAAATTGTATATTGTAGCGTTATTGGCTGAAATTATATTTTTATCGTCGCACTTTTATTTTTTAACTATAAAAAAATGGTTCTCTGGTTCAGATACCGGCTGAACTAATCACAATATGTCAATCAATATGTAGACAGGTAATAAACAAACAGACCATGAACACGCTATTTTTAGGGTTCCTCTGCCGAAGAGAGAAGAGCACACAGAAAGCGAATCTAAGTCACGAAAACCGAGCAAGCACTCTCAAAAATTACCTTCAGTGTGCCAAGCCAGCGCGACATCAAAAGAACGGCCGCCGACATAAAACATGGATCTAAGCAGGAACTAAACACACATAAGTTTTCAGACACCACTTCGCATTTCCATGAATCTGCCTTAACCACGGAACCGGCTGCAGCTATAATTCTTTATTAGTAGTAACTCTTGTTGATAAGGCCTTGATTGGAGGGTGTGTGAAATTACAAGTTACTGCAGTACTGGTTAATTACACTCTACTATATATTTTTCACAACGTTTGAATAGACTCGGACATATACTATGTATATGAGGTTCATAAGGTTCGTAGGTGAATTAGTAAGCATGAATGTAATATAATGAGATTACATTCACTCATTACTAAGTAATGAGGTAATTAATAAATAATATCAAGAAAATTATACCGATGTGTAAGAGTACAAAATTTTTTGATAACCTTCCTTCAGCCGGTATCAGCTTTAAGTACTTCATTGAAGAGGACAATATTTATAATTTTTTAATAGCTTATTAAAACGATTTTCCAAAAGTACCTTACCTTATAAATTTTAGCAAACAGCCTGTATAATTTATAGGGGTTTACAATTTAATCGTTTGAATACTTTAATAAACGGTTATTATTTAAGGTGCGAAGGTGTTAATTTAAGTCGAGTCTATTTAATAATTAATTTTGATCAGGGGTGCTATGTAATTATAACCTTATAACAGCTTAATAGCTGTTATAATATAGGTACATAATACGTGCCGTTCATTTCTTGTCGTGAAGAATAAATAACTAAATCTTTATTATTTTAAATCTCAGCCCTTTTAAAGTGCAAATACTTATCTGTTAGTCTAATAACTTCATAGTTTTGTGTAGTTATTTTTTTGTTATTGTAGTTGCAAAACCAAGCTATTGGTAAGTAACTCATTAAAAATCAGAAGCCCCAAGTGCAATGCCCAAACTTTGTATGAAGGTTTCTCTCTAAGGGTGACATGTACTGTACACAGCACTCTATAAATAAACTGTTTAAAAAATAAAATGATTCTTTCAGGTTGTTGTCACTAAGATCAAATTTAGCACAAGATATCCCAAGGCCTGCGGAAATCGTTTCTACGAAAGGGCTTCTGAGATATTTGGGTCTAAGCATTTTTTTAAAATTTGTAAACCCCAATATCTCAAAAACCTGGTTAAGTTCTAAAATACTTTTTGTTTTTCAGAATTTACTCTGTCGGTTGACATGCGTTTACCACAAGTAAAATCACGGTTTTTTCAAAATGGCGGACTAGTAGGTATGCCAAATTGTTTGAACCCCTTGTGCTATTTCACTCTGTACCTATATCAGCTGTGTAAAACGTGTCATCGATTTTAGCGATATGAAAATTTATACTTCTACTTAGCTTGGAATTCGAACCAAGCCTTTTAGAAAAAATAAAATAAATCTATTTCGATATTGATTGTAGTTTTTTTTTTTTATTGCTCGATAAGCTTTCATTTGACCACAATCTCACCTGATTTAAAGTGACGATGTGGTCTAAGATGGGACATGAAGACCTAGAAGGTAGATGATGGCTTCTCCGGACCGCATTACGAAACACGAAAAAATCGCTACACGCACTGGCCCAGCCCGGAGGGTGGTGACAAGCCACGGCCGAAGCCTACCACCAGAGACTGTTCTAGTAGTTCTGTAGTTTTAAAACAGTCAATTTTACTATGAAACATGATGTCTTAAATGAATAAAATTCTGTTTTCATAAACTGTAATTTATTTTATTAAGTGTTTGCAATGACCACCATCTAAGATTTTTTTTCAATACAATAACGTTTATGTACGTAAAATTGTCATTATGGTTGGTCGCAGCTCTTTGCTTGTATCAGAAAATGTTACATAGACAGATTTGCAAAAGGTCAGTTACGTAGTAATTTACTATTCAGTGTTTGGGGTACCTAAGTGCGGCTCTAGAAGAAAAGAAACTAGAAAAAAAATTTGCTTTAATCGCAATCCAATCAGTTATGATCGTAGAAACAAAAATAATTCCAGGAAAAAATATTGAAAGCGCCATGCAACTACTATAGGATTTGGAGCCAATCAAATTTTCTGTTTGTATTCAACTAAGGTTTGAAGTTGGCTCATTTGCATTGCTCGGCTTCAAAAATCAGTTTTGCGTTTTATTTGGTTGATTTTTATGCCAGTAGGTATTCACATTTAATTTAACTTTAGATTTATGCTTTTTTTTTGTATCTAATCAAAATCCGCTATAATTCTCGATTTAAGAACCCCACCTCAAACTGTTTTTATACTGGTTGGGAAAGTAAGTTTTATGAATTGGGCCCACTTGCCCCAAGTCATAAGTAGTTAACCTGCAAAAAAAAAGATTTTGTAAAATGTGCAACAATTATCTTTTTTTTACTGCCTCAGTGCGCTGTGAGTCAAGCTCGATTCCCGTTGTATGTTTACATACAAGCACATTTTTTTTGCTCTAGATGCTTAAAGCCTACAATGAGGTTAAAAGTTGATATGTGGATTGTCCATGAGCGAGCGGAGCGCAGCTGATTTATTATATTTGTATAAGGAGGCATTCTGAAGGGTATTTTCAGCAAATTTCAGAAATGTATACGTTTTCCAGGAAATTTGCCGACATGACTGTATCATACACGTAACGCCATCTAGTCTCTATCATTGTAGACTTGTAGAGACTTACTACGTAACACTGTATAAAAGTGTTTGAAGATAAAAACAGATGGAGCTAACATAGCAAAAATATATGTTGCAGTTTTATTTGCTTTCTTAGCAGTCTAAAGTAGAAAATGGTATTTAGTAGAGAAATCTCTAATAAAGTTGATGACTGGGTCATTAAGTACCTATTTACGGAACCTTTGTAACCAGTATTGGATTAATTGTATTTAAAAAAGTTTTTATAATATCTTATTTAAGAAATAAAATTTTCTAGCCTCAGAAGCACACTGGGTTAACCTAACTTACTGCCAACATTCAGCAGGTTTGATTCCCGTTAAGTGGTCAGTATCTGTAGGTCATACCAACCCCTGTTTTTATTGTATGTCCTAGCGGATAATGATTGTTGATACTATTTTTTTTTACTTTGTAAGATCTCTATGTATACAATTAAGTTTTCTTTATCTTTATCTAGTGCTTTCTAATAAATTTCAATTAATGCAAATTTATATAAATAAAAAAAAAGAAATCAACACTCATGCCTACGTTACGCTGCGATTAATTCTTATTTTTCACTAAAAGATAAACACATTGTTCTCTTCAACAAAAAAAAAAATCCTCTGGACTTGTAGGTGATACAGCAGCACACGTAACGTTCAAAGTCTACCACCAGCACGATCCAATGGCCATAGGGGTCAAGAGCAAAAAAGTTCAATGAACTACCAAAGAATTCAATACTGTGTCTGTACGACCCGCTGTTTGTCGTCGAGGTGCCGACTGAGCAATTTGAATTACTTAACTTTGTGTGGAACTCCGGGATAGGCTCCTTTACGGTGCCGTACCCAAAGAGTAGGTAAAATGGGACCCTTTTACCTACTGAGACTTTGTCGCCTATCTTACTGTCCGTCTGTCACCAGCATGTATCTCAAGAACCGTGATAAATAGAGAATAAATAAATAATGTAATTTTCAGGGATGATGTATTTCTCGTTGAGAAGAAGTTAAAATTGTTATAGTGTAAAAAAATTAAGCGAACTGTTCAAGACGATGTTGTTTCCTTGATTATTCTTAGTTTTATCTAAATTAGCTTAAAGTTGATCTGTCCATGTATACCATGTGCGTCTAAGGAAATAAACGTTTTATTTATTTGAAAACAAAATCCATAGCCGTTAATTAAATTACATAGACATATTCTGTTCTAGCTTAAGGCCAAATAACGGATTTACATTATACAATGTATTAATATGTTTATTATTATTATGTTTTAACTTTGACTTTCTACTTTGACTTTAGTTGTTGAGCTGTAAATGTAGCGGTAGTTTACTGGCACTATCAACTTAGTAGGTATTTTTAGTATACAGTTATGGTCTCAATAACCCTAAAACGCTGGTTAAGCACAAATATACCTACTCGTGTCTTAAACTACAAGCTTACGAGATTTTTAGAGTTTTTATTAGTTTTAATGACAGCTTATTATTATTATGCATTATTTTTTATCTATCTATACTAATATTATAAAGCTGAAGAGTTTGTTTGTTTGTTTGATTGTTTGTTTGTTTGTTTGTTTGTTTGTTTGAACGCGCTAATCTCCGAAACTACTGGTTCGAATTGAATAATTCTTTTTGTGTTGGATAGTCCAGTTATCGAGGAAGGCTATAGGCTATATATCATCACGCTACGACCAATAGGAGCAAAGATATAGTGGTAAATGTGTAAAAAACGGGAGAAATTGTTCATCTTTGAAGCCTTCCGTTGCGTGCGACGTGAAAACGGTTCAAGATACACAAAAAATATGTATTAAAGAATAATAGCTCTTTTAATGATCTAAAAAACAGTCCGCGATAGTATATGTCTATCTTTTAAGATTAACTCACAAAAACCGTTTTTATGTTACCTAATTTGGTCGAAATAATTTGTTTAAGTTGTATCAACATAATAATATTAATTTTTTATTCAAATAAATATGTTGTTGGTTAAGAGTACTTCATCCATTATAACGCGGGTAGCACCGCAGGGCACAGCTAGTACTAATATATAAAGCTGAAGAGTTTGTTTGTTTGTTTGTTTGTTTGTTTGTTTGAACGCGCTAATCTCCGAAACTACTGGTTCGAATTGAATAATTCTTTTTGTGTTGGATAGTCCAGTTATCGAGGAAGGCTATAGGCTATATAACATCACGCTACGACCAATAGGAGCAAAGATATAGTGGTAAATGTGTAAAAAACGGGAGAAATTATTTCATCTTTGAAGCCTTCCGTTGCGTGCGCCGTGAAAACGGTTCAAGATTCACAAAAAATATGTATCAAAGAATTATAGCTCTTTTAATGATCTAAAAAACAGTCTGCAATAGTATATGTCTATCTTTTAAGATTAACTCACAAAAACCGTTTTTATGGTACCTAATTTGGTCGAAATCATTTGTTTAAGTTGTATCAACATAATAATATTAATCTTTATTCAAATAAATATGTTGTTGGTTAAGAGTACTTCATCCATTATAACGCGGGTAGCACCGCAGGACACAGCTAGTGTTAGATAAGCCTTCATTTGACCACAATCTCACCGGATGTTAAGTAATGATGTGGTCTAAGATGGGGCATTTTATGAAGATTGGTATGAATTTTACCTCTATTTAACATGACACATTTTAAATATATATTATGTTTTTTACCGTAAAATTTAGAACTTTAATTAAAATTTTAGCTTTCTTATTAAAAGAATAGGTATGAAATAGTAGAGCCGCTTATTATTTTTTAATAACTTTACAAAGACAATTAATGCCATTGGAATGGGTTAAGATTATATTAGATTGATATCTAGATACCTAAGATTGTTATATGTTTGTACTTTTTATACTTATTAGATACATATTTGATACCTACTTAGAGTACTTAGTTATAGTTAGGGTACTTATATATGTGTCAGTGGCGCGGTGGGCGAGTGTCCGCTTGCGGCGCAAGAGGTAGCGGGTTCGATGATAATATATTATAATATATGAAATATATCAGATGTCTACTACCCGTTACACAAGCTTAAAGTTTACCACAGGGCTAAATGTTGTGTGGATAGTCCGGAAATAATATTTTTTTATTATAGCTAAGTACTCAGACAAGTCATCATTTATTAGCAAAATCGATGGAGAAATAAAGTTCTTAAGATATACCGTACACGCCACGTACACGCGTAGTCAGAGAAACTACTCAGTTAGTAACACAAATAATAAATTTCTTAATCAAATGTTTTAATACATAATAAAATAACCATATATAAATAAAAAAAATAAGAAAGGTAATCTGAGTGGAAGAAGGGTAGGGAAGCCTATGCCCTGCAGTGGGACAGTGTGGGCTTAATAATAATAATTTATAAATAAATCGGTCATTGATAGTTAATATTTTTTTTCCATTAGATTGATTTTTTATGCTTCTCAAACAGTAGTAATGGCGGACAAATCGGCGCGCGCAACTATTTTTTGTCAATTCAGCAACTCATCGCTTTTTTGTCTTCCAGATAATTTTAAAACTTGGTGTGTACTAACAGCATAAATAAACAATTGTTATTGCCTTGTATTATGCACTTACCTAAAGTTTAAAATAACTAATAAATTTTCTCATTAAAATGAAAGCAGAAAGTAATATTCTACGGCCGGTCTACAATTCAATTGGTTTTAACATAGATATAATATATTATGTTAAGTTTTATCTAATAAATGATTTCTTCAAATCTATTTTGATAAAGATAATTTGCTATGTGAAATTCACATTGTACAAAATTCAGAATAAAATACCAAAATAATATATTTTTAGCACAGCATCATTTAATATCAAGGGTCAAGAATTATGCAGTGATTATTTTCCAACTATGAGTACCATTGCATAAGAAGCACTAATTATAATCACCAACACCATAACAAATTTACTTCCATTTATTAGAACGTCGGTTAGCTGATTGAACTGTGACTAGACTTTGGACTTTTCAAGCGCTCTACATTAGCTCTACAGCGCTGCAAGCGGCTGAATTGTACAACTCGCCTGAACATCGCGCTGCATAACCTCAATCCACGATTTGTTGCGACCTGTCTGTGTACACATACACCATGATTATATTCTTTGAGACGGCCTTTCAATGAAGACGTCCGTCGTTCTCGTCTTTTTTATGTAGTTTTAAGAACGGGCGTTACGTCATCCAAGGCCACAGCGTTGGGACCAATAAAATAGTTCATTAATTATTTTCTACTTGCAATAGCAACACTAAAATATCATGATTACGAGTGAATAGTGTTATTTTTCTACAAGTTTACCTGCTTACACGTTTGATTGGAATTTATGTGAGTACTTTTAACGTAATAAGAAATTGGGTTATACCTGCTTTTCCAAGAAACATACGTGTAGATTGTGTGTTTGTGATCGCAATGTCATAGTGTGAAGTAGCAACATTTTAATGAAAATGGCGGGATTTTTAAAATGCATGTAAAGGCTTTTATGTTTATAACTTAAATACAGAATTCACCTTAACCTGAGGTAGGTACTCGTAGAGGAAGGTTGCAATCAAATGCAATTCATAGAATCTACTACCTAATGAATTATTATAACCTACATGTGGTATATGAATATACACTACTTACATATCGCGATTGTAAATAAACTTGAACTTGGCCCAAAAAAGTGTAACATTGATAGGAAAGTTCCGAATTTGTATTCAACCAATTTAAAAACTATTACATTGCATACTAATAAATTAATATACGTCAGTATGCTGTTTGTTTGTTTTTGTTCGTTTGAAAATTATTATATTGTTTGGTATGTTTAATCCAAGTTTTTATAGGAAATAAGTACATTAAGACGAAACAGTTAATAATCTATATCCTTTTGTTATTTTACCTCAATGTTTTATACTTATACTTATAAAAAACTTACCTACCTTACCTTAAACTTACAAAAGACATCGTTAGTTTACTAATACTAGCAATTGAGGAAGGAAAGGAAATAATCATTACGCATACTAAAACTTATTATTATTATTGAGGTCGTAGTACAATTAAAATAAGAATGAAAGAAAAAATATTGGTATATTTTTCAATCAAAAGTTATGGGCGTTGATAATGTTAAACATTAAAGCCAATTTAACAAAATAGTACATACATGAAAAAGCAATTTTTATAGGTTAACTAAAATTGAATTATAGAACAATCATGCACATATTTATGCAAAAAGTCAAAGGCCAGCAGTTTCTTCCCGTCTTTTGTTATCAGGCCATGCCAACTTGGTTCCAAAAACAACGCATAAACGAAATATTTCAAGAACTGTAAAAGTTAGATCAATGAAATAAAATAACAGAATAAATACTTTTTAGTTGAACTTCTAATAACATATTATTTAAACTGGTTGTAAAGGAGGTTGGTGGAGGAATGGGAGGTAATACAAAGTACTAAAATGTAGAAAGTGAAGATAAACGCATCTTAAAAATAAAAAGTATCAGAAGAATATGACTGAATATGTTTTTAATTTAATTTAGAGATTGTGCACATAAGGTCTATTTTTATCTGTACACTTAAATTCTTAATTGAAGTCAGTCGTTGTTTCATACTCGTAGCCTTAGAGTATCTATCTCTAAGCTCGTAGCATACGTTGTTCGGGAGATATTCGGGTGTATGTGACAGACCTTTTATTTGGAACCGAGGATAAAAAGAACCAATAGGTAGAAAACTTAGGGCCCTTTTTAACCAAAAAAGAGGGGTGTTATAAGTTTGACGTGTCTGTCTGTCAGTCTGGGACATTATAGCTCCCGAAAGGATGGAGCGATTTCAATTTAGTTTTTTTTTGTATAAAAGGTGAGTCTGGCGCGAGTGTTCTTAGACATGTTTCATGAAAATGGGTTGAGCCGTTTAAAAGTTATAGGGGTGAGAGTGGGGAAGGAAAACCGAAAATCTGCAAATATACTCGAGTGGGGTATTAAATGAAAGCGCATCGCGTGCACATTACTAAATATTATGGTGTTTTACTTTTAAGGAAATTAAGGCATTGGATTCTTAAATTTTACATTTATATTTTTTATGGTAATAGTTTGATTAGGGGTTTGGTTGTTTTAGATTCCATAATGCCGATGCTGCAAGCGTAAGATCAGCATATGCACACAGCACAGCCTTGCCACAAATTTGTTCTTTTATTCTTTTATTTTATTTTCTACCTACAAACCTTTTGTTCCGCGGCTTTCCCTATTTATTTTTGAAGTTTTTAATTCCCGAAACATACTAATAGGGAATATGTACGAGACTTTAAACTGGATTTTTTAAGTTTTCTTGTAATCTTTATCGTTTTAAAAACATACTGATACAATTATCTTTAAAATTTATCATAATTTCATAGTTAACTTAATCAGCAAAAAGTAAAAAAACATCAACAAAAACATCGCTTGGCCGAAACAATATGTTCTTAAGAACGTAATACATTTTGATCACAACCCATTGCTCGGTTAACAAGAAATGATTCAGTTCGTTATCGCTTAATTTTTGAAACTAATTGAACAGCGGCCCAGTATGCCAATGATTAATACCAATAATAATCTGACATAGTTAACTGAATCGTAAAATCAATGCACCAAAACTATGAGTATAGTGAATTAATGTTAATTTATTTATGCGATGATAACTGATAAATTAAAGAAGCTGCTTGATCTTCATGAAGAGACCTACAGCATTTTTAACCTCCATTAAAAAACAAAGTTTTTATAAAAAAGGTAAGTTTGATTCTTAGACATGTTTGAAAAAAATCAGATTACCCGTTTAAAAGTTATGAGGGTAAAAGTGGACCGAAATCAGAAAATATACTTCAGTTAGGTCTCAAATGAAGCATGTGATGCATGCACATTACAGAATAGCATAGCTTTTTAATTTTAAGGTAACTGTAGTATAAAAAAAATCAAGTTTATTTTTCAATTTAACTTTAGTTTATATTTAATAAGTGAATGCAACTGTTACCATTTTATTAAGATTGAGTCTATAACTTTTTTGTGAGGAACTTATATAATTCTTCTTTCTGTAATTGATTAATTCATACCATAACCATATTATCAACAATTTATTAGAAACCTTTGCGTTTCGATACACATAATCTTGAGTAGGTACTTATGTTAACCTCAAACGTTTAAATACATTATTTTATGGCTTTCTATACGGTAAATATATTCGCTTAGATAACTTTATCTTATTTACAAGGGCTTTTGTAAACACGACTGAGATTTGAGGTGTGGCTTTCATTGATAATAATATAATAATGTTGACAGTTTTACTTATGTTAAAGGTCTACCATTAACGTAATATTTGTTATCTCGGAAGTCAACGCAATAGATTTCGTAGTTACTGATTTTTGTATGTTAATAATAACTTATCAAAACAATGATGTAATTAAAAAACCGCTAAGTTAAAATATAATTATTAAAAGTCTCCATTTCATACTTTTAAATTAGACTAGTTCTTTAAAACACATAATACATAATTAAACAAAAATTGCAATCCTTAAAGATAGCGAGAATGCGCTTTGGGGTCACTGACGATGTGTGAATAATATGTTTTTTCACCTATATCATCATCATCATTTCAGTTTGGTACACTGTATATAAGTGTACAACATAGATTTTCAATTGTTTCTGTTGGAGCAACCTGCTCACCCTCTTTCTTATAAACTCAAAAAATAAATTAAACATTTATTTTTGATTTGATCTTATGTTTCAGATAAAATGGTTCAGTCAGTGTTCGGAGCATGGGACTACATAATTATGGCGGCGACGATGGCCGCTTCAGTCGCCATCGGACTATATTTTCGCTTCAGCGGAGGAAAACAAAAAACAAACGAGGTATGTCTCAACTTGCACCTGTGTCAATTTCACACTTCCGAGAATAATCTTAATACGATCAAATAATAGTAATTTATTAGTAAACATGAGTGCACAGTTGCTTTTATGCCGCGCATGCTCAATTTTGATGACCGAGCAAGCAAAGGTTACTAAAATTAGAATCCTAAGCTTCAGCGAGGGGATCAAAAGAGTACAAGGGGATGGTGAAAAATTACGCGTTGCACTCAAGTGCAAAGGGTTAATTTTATTCCCACCTCAGCGAGGAGATTTCTAAATTTCAACTCAATCGGAAGAAACTATTCACTACATTTGGGAAGTGTGTGAAATTTAACATGCAACAGGTGAAGCCTCAGATCTAGAAACTTTTGAACTTGGTATGTGGGCAAAAATAAGAAACCCAAGCTGGTTCCCAAGCTGGCTGGTATAGGCTAAATGATTTTTAAAATCAAATATACATTACAACGTTAAAATCCCAAAGAAAGAAGAAGAAATAAATTACATAAATAGTACCAATTATTAGCTCGATAGATGGTAGTTATTCCCAAGTGGCAATGAACCGACATTCCTAGTTGAATACATTTTTAGGTCAATGCCAATGTTTGTTGATTTGATCCGATAAAGTGCTGGGGTCAATCGTGAAAATTCCGCATCTGCATTAATGGGTTAGCCTAACTTAGCTTTTTATGATAACCAAATTTCTAAAGTAATGGATAGTTATTTCTTTAGAACCAAACTATTTCGATGTCGATTAGATTAATATTTTACTTGCGAATGTGCATCGATATATTTAGATTTATTGAACAATTTTAGTAAGGTGTGTATAAAATTGATAGGTACACGTAATCCTAACTAGCGTCAAGTTTTACAATCTACCTATGGCCTGCTCTCATGCTTTCTCACCCTAGTCACCTTGAAATGTAATTTACACCCAACAAACCGTCACACCCATCTGACAAAACGGTTTTTTTTTCAGGAATACCTCCACGCAGACAAGAACATGGCAACGCTCCCTGTAGCAGTATCTCTTATGGCATCCTTCATGTCCGCCATCACCCTCCTAGGAGTATCAGCCGAGACATATTACTACGGCATGATATTCGTCGTAATAAACATATCGTACGGCCTAGCCACGCCCATCGCTGGTTACCTTTACCTGCCAGTATTCTTTGGCCTTCAAAAGACTAGTACTTATGAGTATTTGGAGCTCAGATTTGGGCCGACAATTAGATTGCTCGCATCATTGACTTATACTTTGCAAATGGTGCTGTATAATGGGATAGTATTGTACACGCCGGCTATAGTTTTAGAAGCTGTGACGGGGCTGGATAGGATCATCTCTATACTAGCGGTGGGGTTGGTTTGCACGTTCTACTCCACCCTGGGAGGTATGAAGGCAGTTCTCTTCACTGATCTGCTACAGTCTGCGTTGATGTTCGGAGCGGTGCTCAGTGTGGTGGTGTTTGCGTCAGTGCAACTCGGCGGGTTTGGGCAGATATTTGTGATAGCTCAGGAGCGAGGACGTCTAGAATTTAACCAGTAAGTGATCAGTTAAATTTGAACAATGATAATAAAATCAAGTCATGACGCGTTTACACAATTCCACGACATTGGTCGTATAAAATTCAAGTTTAAGCTTTTGCTTTCAACTAGCTGAACGCTTTGTTAGAAAAATAATTATGCAAAGCCCATTGACCGTATCGTAGGTATTTTAATTAAAACTAATTAGTCGAGCCTACGTAATAGTTAAATGGTTTTTCTGACTCTTCAAAACTTAATATGTATTAAGCTAACGATCAAACTGTAGGTAACCATTCAATGTTTTGCCTTGTAAGAAAAATAGTAAAATAGCTTTTAATACAAAAAATAAACAAGCACTTCAAACAAAACAAAATAAGGTTGGAACGTTTGTTAGTTTTTCCCAACTTTTACCATATAAATGTATTTTTGGCGATTTTTGTCATGTTTAGTAAGTACTCATACCTTGAATAGCCCCATAGTCTTTTGATCCCTATATAAAAAGGATAGATAAGGATAAAAACATATTATGTTTGCTATTTTTGTATTTTTATGGCAAAATATTTTTTTCCAAAATCAATGAATGCGGTTCAAAATATCTTTAAAATATATGGAATAGTCACCTAAGAATGTTTCCTTAAACTAACCGTTTAATTATAACAGTTAAGGTACTTGCCCTTAATGGTCCCGTCTCAAAATCCACACTGTATAAAAACAACAAATAATATAAATAATATAGAGCATTTACCTTATATTACAGCTTCGACGTAGACCCAACGGTGAGGAACACGTGGTGGTCACTCATCATCAGCGGCTTGATAACATATTTATCACTGTACGCAGTAAATCACACACAGGTAGCTGGTAAATCTCATTTTCTCGCATAATGTTTAACAATTGCATGAAATACTTGTATTATAGGTTATTATACTTGGTAATATTAAAACTAATATAACCTGATAAGTACTCTGATATTAAAGAGAAAGTTAAAAATTAAAAGATTTATTTATATTTTAAAATAATTAACAAGTTGTAAAAAATGTAGTCCAAACACCCCATGAAATTACGCGAATTAAGTCGGCCTTCACACTACATAACACTACATGCCTAAATTACATTGCTTAATATCGAACAGTCGAACTTCGGTCGCGTTTTTTCGCAAAAGAGTGCGACTTTATTATTTTACCAATTACCTTTATTTAAAACTTTAAGAGTTAAAATAAATAAATATTTCCGGACTTATCATACACCATCACCTAGACCCAAACTAAGCTGAGCTAAAACAATAGAAAATTCATTTTATTTATTCATTTAATTTTTTTTATAGTATTTTGAAGCAGAGCTTGTACTATGAGCTATGGGTGTTGGTTAACTGATATACTACTAGATTCTTTTTGTTAATACGATAGGTACATAGAAAACACATGAAACTAAATAGATATTTACTTTTCTAGGTTCAACGCCTGCTAACAGTAAAGACGTTGCAGCAGTCGCAGAGCTGCATGTGGTGGGCGTGGCCTGTGCTGTCGGTGCTCAGCCTCACCACGTGTGTGAGCGGCATCGCCATGTTCGCGGTCTACAAGGACTGCGATCCCTTCGCTAGCGGGAACATTAAATCGGTGAGTAGTGTAAGTCTACTAACAGAGAACACGCTACGCCAGCACGAGGATTATCTCATATTGAAGTGGCAGTGTTCTGGTCACGTAGCAAGAACAATAGATAGATAGCCGTTATTTAAATCGAAGACGGAGGCCTCTGTCCAGGAGACCCAGCTGATGTATAACAGCTGAATTAAAGAGACCTTTGTTTATTGTAATCGTAATCTTATAGTTATAAGAAGTCATAGAGAATCAACTGTCACTCTGACTTCTGAACTGATCAGAAACTCGCGTACGGGATTGAAACAATACGGTTTCTGAAAAGTTCAGCTTTGTTTATTTTGATAAGTTTGATAAGGTGGAGGCGTCTATCTAAAGTACCCACCCTATCCTATTACCTACCTACCCTGTTCGGTTCTGATTGCGAGTCATGCTTGCACCAGTATCGTATCAAGAGGTCTCAGGGCCTAAGATCTATAGACTGAGAATCTAACATGTCATTATTAGCTTAAAACAATAGGTAAGGATACGGTCTAGAGTGGGTTATACATTTCAGATAGACCAGTTAATGCCTTACTACGTGGTGGACTCTATGAAGACGGTGCCAGGCCTGGCCGGGCTGTTCGTCGCGGGCATCTTCAGCGCGTCGCTGTCCACGATATCTGCTTCCTGCAACGCGCTGGCAGCTGTCACTCTGTGCGATTATGTCGGGAGGTAATTATATATATTACGAGTGAATGGTTTGGTAACGTAGTCATACTTTAATAAACTTATTTGAAATCATACAAAATACTTACCTATTCATAATCTCAAATCTATACTAATACTAGCTGACTCCAGCAAACGTTGTTTTGCAAAATGAAAAATAGATAGTAGCCGATCCTCGGACCTACTGAATATGCATATAAAATTTCATAACAATCGGTTAAGTCGTTTCGAAGGAGTATGGTAACTACCACTGTGGCAGGTGAATTTTATATATGTATAAGATTACGAGTGAATGGTACGGTAACGCAGTCATACTTTAATAAGCTTATTTAAAAGCATTCAAAATAACGACAACATTATGAAACGGTTTCATAATTCATTGTTTGATTGTTTGTTTGTAGGAGCTAATAACAAGAACTACTGGTCCGATAAAAAAAAACTCCGTGTTAGATACCCTATTTATCGCGGAAGGCTTAAAGGCTAATTTGACAATAATTTAAAAACATGGGCACGTCGCGCCGTGGTGTGTAAAGCTAGTAATTATGAAGTTGCAACCGCGTAGTCGTAGCTTCACTTTTAGTAGCGGTAGCAAAGCTACGAAGCATCGGTTACATCCACCGTAGCAAGGGCTACGAAATTAGGGGGGCCCTGTGTTTCCGCACTTAGACTCAAGGTGGTCCATTGTGCGTGGAGTGGGGCGCTAGTGTAACCAGCCCAACTCCGACCAAAAGCGCAGAAGTTTCCTCGGGTCTTCACAGGCTTCTCGGAGTGACCTTGTGTTCTTAAGGATTTGTTGTTACTCCCTCGCATTCCAGGATGACGTGGCAGGCAAGGGCTACGAATTACGTAGCGTTAACTACGCCACTCAGGGCAATAGCTACGCCGCTCGTAGCAGGGGCTACGCCGCTCAGAGCAAACGGTTACGTGATGACAGCGTCGTCGTAGCAAATATTCAATTCAATTCCTATATATAGATAATTGGACTTTGCGCTTAAAGCGTCAGTTTGCCAGTGTCAAGTTAAATAAAATTATTGAGTGAAAAAGATGTTACTCAGACGAACGCCATTTAGCGTCTCAAAGTAGCAAATATAACAAGTGTTTGTTACACTACAATCAATGAGAAAACTTCTAAACACACGTGTTTGTTGATTTTGGTACAACGCGAAAACTGCTGAACTGTCATTGAACGTTGAGCCGAAAATCTCTTAATGCATTTCATAACCAAATGTTCTGTGTTCTATATGATGCCGCCCTCTGACTGCTTTTTCAAAGAGTCATCTGTACGGTAGTTAACTTGTCTTTCAGATGGAACAAAATCAAGCCCGCCTACATCCCGTGGTTGACAAAGCTGGCGGCCTGCGCGTACGGGCTTTTGTTCCTGGCACTGGCATTCCTGGCGGAATACCTGGGAGGGGTGCTCCAAGCGGCCCTGACTATCTTCGGTGCGGTCGGGGGCCCACTCTTCGCGGTCTTCACTTTGGGCATGTTTACTACTTTCGCTAACCAGCGGGTGAGATGGGCTTTATGATTTTTGACATCATATTTCTATGGTCTAAAAAATGTAGAGGCTAGACTATAAATTATAGTACAATAACTATAATTTAATAATAACTATACTAGGCCTTTGCCCAGCAGTGGGACACAGGGGGCTTATAATAAAAATAATAACTATAAATCAATCTTAGATTTTTATATCATAGATAGATTTGTTTCGCCTTAATTAGTAGAGATTCTCGTCACCAGATTTTTGGTGAAATATAACCATTCAGATATAGTATACACTAAAAACTTCGAAACATTTTATTATTTTGTAACAAAGTTTCTTATGCGTACACGCTATGTACACGCTGTGATAGGTAAATTTAAGAATATCACATTTACCTACAGTATTATGTACCCACATAAAACAAAACAAAAAATTTTGTTGAAAATATAGAATTGAATGTTGACTTTGAAAATATATTTTCCAGGGCGTATCAATAGCACTCCTGACAGGCATGTCCATAACCCTCTGGATGAGTTTCGGAGGCCCCCGCCCTATTGCGGAGAAGTTGGCGCTGAGCGTCCAGGATTGCGGGTTTAACGCTACGTACACTCCCAAGGTCCAGAACCCTAGTGCGTTTCTGTACCCTTACAGAATATCGTATTTGTGGACTAGCCCGGTAAGATATGTAAACTAGCAATACCCCGCAGTGTTACCCAGCGCGTTTATTGGATTTTCCCGCGGTACAACATACTTTCCAGAGGTAAAAAGCCATTTTTCAACGTAAATACTACTAACGTATTTTGTCTAAAATACCTCTCTCACTAAAGACTAATAATAGTCTTCAATCTACTGATTGGTGTTCAATGCAAAGGTGCCCAAAAAATAGATGCTCAAACAGGAATATTTCACAATCTGGTTGTTATTATGTCTATTTTAGGGCTACTAAACCTGTGTTTGACAACAATCTCAACTGATGGTAAGTATCAATGTGGTCGATGGGATGAATCACGAAGGCCTAGAGGGCACCTATTCATTGCTCATACATGATTATAATGTAAGCCCTTTGTATTAGAGTAGGTAGGTCTGACGAAAATCCGTTTTAATTTATTTAATTTAAGAAAAGACTGTTTGTTCCAAGTAACTTTTGTGGGAAAGAATTGCAATGCCAAAATATAATTCCGAATTATGTCTTTAAAATTATTTCAGAAAACATAGCAGAACCATAGCATAACTTTAAACTTTAATTGTTGTCTATTTCACAGATCGGTTTCGTCTGGACTATGGTAGTGGGCAGTGTGTTGTCCCTGTTGTGGAAGCAGGAACAGCCCTGGGAGAGAGCGGGACAAGAACATCCCGACCCCTCTCTGTTCACTCCCCCCCTAGCTAGACGGCTACGGAAGCGATTTGCTAACAAGCAAGCTCAGGTAATTAGATTATGCTTTGTAAGTTGTTATTTTTGAAGATTTGCGGTGTAGAATGTAGAATAGGCATAATATGCTTTGGTTTGGTCAGGGGTATGCTATTCTGTGAAATGTTTCTTGGGTTGTTGTAAATACACAAAAAACAACACTTACTCAAGACAAAACACTTACTAGAAAAGGATGCAATTACTTGTTTATGGTTATTTTCACAATTTAAGCAGGACGCATACCAAAAAATTACTCTTTTCGTATTGGGTAACTATTGTAACAAGTTTAGGTACTGTACGATAGTGACCCTCAGTGAATCTTTCGGTTAGGTTAAGAATCTTATAAGATTTTCATAGAGTTATTGAGAATTATTTGAATTATATTGTTCGAAGATGTTATAATTAAAAATCAAAAACAACTTTTTTTATTTACGAATTTATTTCCCATTTCTGCATGGGTTTAAATAATTAAATTACTTAACATAGGTTTTTTAGGGATACCGATTGTTTGTGTGAAAAAACTGGTTTGCTTTCAATACTTATATATACCATACAGTTCATCCACTATTTTCTGTGTTTCACAATTCCAAATCTTACGTGTATTTATGATTTAAAAAGTAGTACTTACCTATGCTAAGCACTGCTTTCTATATTATTTATTTTGCATGTTGATTCTGCTTTTTGTTAAATAATTTGTAGATAGATGACAGGTTGCATGAGCTAGATATGGACTAAATTCGAGAACGATTGTACCGATCTATAAAGGGTAAGTGTAGTGTATTTTAATGCATGTTATTAGCTTTGCTTTATATTTGAAAGCTAAAAAACAGTTTTGTGGCGTTATGTGTTTATCTATGCATCTATTTATATGTGTGTTTGCGCTGATGTGAATTGACGGATTTAAAGACGGTGATTTTCATTTGAGGGCTACTTATGTTTTGTTTTTGTATAGTTTTAAAATATGTTTAAATAAATTTGGTTCAGCCGTTTAAAAAATCAGAGATTATTTTATTACAATAAATTCCGGTCGCTTGGGTAACATAATACGGAAAGATTGAGGGCAAATTTCACAATATCTGAGTAAACTAAGCAATGGTTAGTTAAATCAATTTCCTCGTCAATGGTTATGATGGCTATCGCGGTTTGTCATAATGTGACTGAACGAAGTAGCTCTATATTTTACCATTGTCTAACTTTACTTGGATATGATGAAATAGACCTTCATAAAATAAGTTTTATTTTACTTTCCGGATGAACACTGATTGTGAGTCCTGCATCCAAATACTTATTAAATGAAAATATGAGATTTTGCGACATAAGAAGTCATATAATTATAGAGTAATGACCATGTGCCTACCTAAGCACAGTAATTACCTACTTCTTGTTGTTTCCATGAGATTATATTTCCATTATGCTTTTACAATATGTTCCACTTATGGTTCACGTACAATATGTTCAACAATAGGTCACTAAAGCTTTTTGTTGATTTGCAGGCTGAGCTGTTAAATCCCAGAAGTAATCAAGACTTATAAGGCGATATCAAATACCAAAAGTCTATGTAGCTTATTTAATAAAATAACTGTGAACGCATTTCATACACCATTATGTTAATAATAATCTTAAATAGGAGAAATCTTAATTATTTAAGCGAGTCAGTTAAGCCACTGACGGGATTCTGCTGTGTTTTACAATTTGTATCGTTCTATCGGCAACATGACTACCTTCGTACAAGAATATTCTTATCTAAGAAGTGAGGTTTATCATTTATTAAAAATCACTAAGATTTAAAATAGATATACTGTCGTTTTTTAATCAGTTTATTTATAAAAACAGTTTTTTTACATCTAAACGTTAAAGACTAGTTAAATGCTGTTTAGTCCAGCTGTTAGCCCGTCCAAAATACACCTACTTTTGGTTGTAACAATTAAGTACAAAAGTGCAAAGAAGGAACATCAAAGTTACTGCAAAATTGTGTACAAAATTGTGTAGAAATCGTTACGTCACGACGTACTTTAATGCATTGAAACGTCTTGATTTTTGGCTTGCAAGAAAAAAAACAAGTTAAATATTTTTGATCATCTAAATAACAAATTTTTTAGTCATCTCCCTATTGTCTATATTCAACTATACCTCATCATAATCATTTTCAGTATTCTCATTGATTCTTATCTTAATGGAAAATAAGTAGGTGAAAACTTGCCACGCTTGGCAGGCGGATTGGCGGCCGCAGTATTAGGTGATGTGTTACGATAAGAATCCGACAAAAACTGCTATTTTATATAGTTTAATTAAATGCAGGTAGTATTCGTTGACTTCATTTATTAGAAAGAGTCATGTTAAAAAAAAATGCTCATGCTTAGTATTATGTACTAGACGGTTATTGTAGACTTTAAAGAGCAAATACTTAAATAACCAACTAGATCTTTAAGCTTCGGCCAAACCTACGCGACCAAAGCGAATGCGAAGCGGGAGTGTCTGCCGCGTGGTGGACGCTACCCATAACCTTTGCACACCTACATACATGACTGCACCGCGAGTTATGTTCAAGCAAAATGGTAAAAGCGTTGCAGAGGCTCCTACGTCGTAGAATCCTACTACTATTATAAAGGCGAAAGTTTGTATGTATGGATGTTTGTTACTCTTTCACGCGAAAACTACTGAACCGATTTAAATGAAATTTGGTACACAGAATCTCTAGAGCCTGAAAAATAACATAGGCTACTTTTTACCGCGGGAAAACGTCATTCCGCGGGAAAATCCATTATAACGCGGGTAACACCGCGGGGCGCAGCTAGTTTACAATAATTTGTGTATGCCAATAACACAGATTTATATACCTATTTAAAATTGAAGGAATCCTAAAATTGTCTTCAAAGAAACGATAATTATAAATTTCTACGTTTCAATACAACTATATAGCAATAAATATTCGAGGTTAAAATAATGAAAATTTTATGTTCTTAACATAACGATTTATTGTGAATTTAGTACTTCAAATGTCGATCACTATCACATTCCAATAGAAGATGGAAAGTAGTTTAATACGATTTTAACGATAATAATGTCTATCTCATGTTTATATAGTATAAAACAAAGTCGTTTACGCTGTCTGTCTGTCTATATGTATGTACCTATGTATGCTTAGATCTTAAAAAAAAACTACGTAACGGATTTTATTCCGTTTTATTTTATGTATGGAATGATTTTCGAGCAATTTATTTGTACGTTTACTGTGGGATAATACATTATTTCTGCGAGAAAACTCAACACCGGCACCACCGCAGGTGTCTATAGTTATTATATAATATAACTCATACCGTAGTAATTTATTATTCTATGCTCATACACATAAAATGATCACCCCAGCAACAAATAGCCCTGTAAGCTCTAAGATTATACAGGTACTAGACGTCTGATATATACTTATACGTAGATATAACATTAACGTATCACATGGAAACATACATAAATTATTTTTAATTCATATCGTATACATAGAAAATAAGCCGAACACTGTGATAGCTTAAGCTACTATCTGATCTTCCAAGCTAGATATGTAAGACAAACACCTAAATGTGGTTCTAAAAGTGAATGTATTTATGCGTTTAGGAATAATAGTTAAAAATGGTTGTTGTAAGCAAAACTATATTTTGCTTATTGTAGGTGATGAATATTTAAGTCACATGTTTACAGAGCTAATATGTTGTTGTAAAGTGCAATACACACTGAGCCCGCCGCGCCGCAACGACTGCATTTTTTTGTCGGCGGACCAGTTGGCGGCTTCACTTAAGATGAGATATTTGGCAGTTAGATATTGCCACGAAAAAGGTTGTGCATATAATTTGTGTGATGTATCTTGGATAATTCAGTAAATATTAAAAATGGACGATGATGTGAGGTGATAGCAGATTGTGGAATCTTTATTGCTGTATCTCTATCCCTCCAAAGGGAACGAAGATGTTGGGTTAGACCTAGTTTATTGAGTCGCCATTGTTATAGCAATCCTGTTTCTAAGATTTGCAGAATCAAATAATGTAAATAAATGTTTTTTTTATCTTGTATCCTGTTGGGACAAACATTTTAACAAAAGATTCTATAAATAGCATAATTATATTGAACGGGTCGAGCGTCGGTCGCCGGGCAACGGAGCGCAGGCGTTAGCAAGCCGCGAACACGTCGGTCGGTCGGTCAACAAACAAACAAAATACATTTATTTCCTAACAAATAACAAAAAACTTAAATCTATTATTACATTTTGAATACATTCACTTTTAAAAAAGATTAAATAAATAGACTCACAAAATAGGAAGAAAAACAAAAAAATAAAATAACATTCGTTAGGAAAATGGCTACGTCTCAGCATGTGCTTGATTACTAGAGAACTAGTATCAACACGCTCAGGCGCATGGTGCCGCCGGCGCCGTGCCGATGCGCCGCCATGATTAGTTTCATATAACGAAGGCTCAGTGTGTATTGCGCTTAATGTTAACTAGGGCACCTATACTCAGCAACTAAATTATGTTTGTATTATAAATTTTAATGTTACTTATATGTGTAATAAAAATATACAATATTTAGCGATTGTGCACATATGTAGGTGCTTAGTGTTGATGTTTGAGCATTTTAGAAAATATTTTAGATGAAATTGGTGTGACAAAAAAAAATTAAAAAATAAGTAAATATACTGTAGTTGAACCCGGTATTTGATTCATCGGCTTTTATATTTTTTATTGCTACCAGTTGGCACAAAGTAATTTTTTTTTAATACTTTTGACATATATTGGATATTGGTGATATTTTTAATTTCGAATATTATTAGAAACTCAACTATCAACCACCACTGACTATTAAAATCTTATTTATCTAGGTATTTATTTTAATTTAATTACTTGTGTACTTATACCATTTGTACTTAAATACTTGTGAGAATGACTTTATTAAAGTGGTATATTGCAATCGATTTGTGCCTTATTCCCTGATAACTACATCACTGGAGGTTTGGAGGTTTTGTATTTCACGTCCGTAAGTGGTAACCCTTCTGAATCCTTACACGTGATCTCCGGGTGATGCTAAGAATAGTCTCTGGTGGTAGGCTTCGGCCGCGGCTTGTCACCACCCTCCGGGCTGGGCCAGTGGGTGAAGCGATTTTTTCGTGTTTCGTAATGTGGTCCGGACATACCATCTACCTTCTAGGCCTTCATGCCCCATCTTATACCACATCGTTACTTTACATCAGATGTGATTGTGGTCAAAGGAAAGCTAATCCAGCAATAAAAAAAAAACTTTTAAGTCTTCCAAAGACAGTACTGAAGGCTGCTCTATTTTTGTGTACCGTATTGTATGTTATATTGTTTTGTAAGTAGAAAGGTGAGTTTTGTGTAAAGGATTGCGCTCCCTGAAAAGACCGCTCTCAACTCAACTTCAGAGCTCTTCTAAAGTCTCTGCATTTATTCCTTATTACTGTAGTACCTATCTGATGAAAAGCCACAAGGTTTACAATAGGTAGGTACATGGATATTTTTTTAATTCCACACATCTTCGTATATCTAAGCTGTGCATATCTGGGGGCACGGTAGTGCCCCCACCAAGTCGAGCAAAAAAGCGGCACGGCCGTACCATCCTTTTCTCGAAGCAATTCAGGCCATTTTCGACCCCCTGTAACTTCGATGTGGATAAAACTAGAAGACTGAAATTTTCAGTAACCATGCAGGCATTGTAAAGACACGGTATATTTCAAATTTCATTCAATTTGAACCAGTATTTTAAGAATTATAACGAGTCAAATTTCTTAATTTTGTCACTTATTGACTCATCGATCATCAAAATTCTAAGGCACTTCTAGCAGACCTAGAAGCTTCAAATTTGGAATATAAGTAGTGTTTGGTGTATGAATCAAGGAAAAACTAAAAAATCTAGAAAATACCGGTATAAAGGGCGCTGTCGCAACGCCACGTATATACGAAATATGTACATAAGTGCGAAATATAAATAAATCCAATCTAGACCGGCAAAAAGAAAATTATATGGACATATATACAATAAGTAGAAGGTACTGAAAAGGAAAAAGTAGAACTGTCTACAAAATACGAAAAGAAATGAGATCCCATCAAAAACAATACTTGTCAAAAAAACCAAGTCGCGCAACTCAGTTGTTCTGCGGTAAAAAGTTGTGAGATCCAAGTAAATCCAAGTCTTCAAATTTCGTCTCAAAATTCTTTAATGTTTTATATAAATATATTGAGACTTGGCCATCGCACTAAATAATTGAATTTACACGTGTTTTCAGGCGATTGAATTAACACGTGTTTTCAGGCGATGGCCAAATCTTAATATTAGGTCCTTACATATGAAATTGGCGTTTTGTATGGGAGGAACAAAAAGTCGAATATTTTTTAATATAATATATTTAATTAATCAAAGTATGAACCATTATTTTCTATGCACTTTTGCCATCTTATAGGTAGTTCATTGATCCCTTTACTAAAAAAACCAGTCGGACGGGAATCAATAAAATCTTTGAAGGCGATTTGGACTGCCCCATCGGAGTTGAATTTTTTCCCTTGCAAGAAGTTATCCAAATTTCGAAAAAAATGGTAATCTGTTGGAGCAAGGTCCGGGGAGTACGGAGGATGTCTTAGACTTTCCAATTGAAGCTCTTCTAATTTAGTAGCCGTCTGTTGCGCAGTGTGTGGTCTAGCGTTGTCGTGAAGCAGCAGTGGCGTGGAGCGATTGACCAGCCTAGGTTGTTTAGCCGCTAGCTTTTCCATCATGGTTTTGACCATCATTGCTGACAATAGACATCAGCCGTAATAGTCTGGCCAGATTTGAGAAAACTGTAATGAACAATACCGGCACTAGTCCACCAAACGCTTACAAGTAACTTTTTTGGGGTTAATTTTCGCTTGGGGCAGGATTTGGCTGGCTGGCCAGGATCCAACCATTGCGCTGAGCGCTTCCGATTATCGTAAAGAACCCATTTTTCATCACAGGTAATGATTCGGTTTAAAATACCTTCATTATTGTGCCGGTTTAGTAATGTAACGCAGCAGTCGACGCGCGTTTGCCGGTTTGCTTCAGTCAATTCGTGAGGTACCCACCTTTCAAGCTTTTTAATCTTCCCAATTTGCTTCAAGTGAATTAAAACAGTTTTATCACTAACACCGCAGCCTGCAGCTAACTCGGACGTGGTTTGCGATGGATCCGCTTCCACAATAGCCTTCAACTCTTCATTATCAACTTGAGTCTCAGGCCGTCCACGGGGCTTGTTCTGCAAGTCGAAATTTCCAGAACGAAAACGTTGGAACCAAAAACGAACTGTGTTTTCTTTTGCAACACGACCGCCATACACATCATTCACCCTTCGAGTTGTTTCCGCAGCACTAGTGCCACGGCGGAACTCGTACTCGTAAATAATGCGATATTTTAAGTTTTCCATTTTGTAAAATGAGTGACGCAAACAGAAAAAAACAGAAGAAAAAAAACAAATGAATGACGATCATCGAAGCACAAATACATGAGTCTATAGCTGTACAAATTTGAATTTGGAATTCCTTACCAAAGAGGAGAAATTTGTGATTAAAGTGGCCAGTACGAAAAACGCCAATTTCATATGTAAGGACCTAATATATTAATTATAAAACATTAAAGAATTTTGAGACGAAATTTGAAGACTTGGATTTACTTGGATCTCACAACTTTTTACCGCAGAACAACTGAGTTGCGCGACTTGGTTTTTTTGACAAGTATTGTTTTTGATGGGATAGACTTATAGGGGCTGAACATAGTCACAAGCATTACGATATGTTCATGTTGGTAGTGGTCTGACACTGACGCCGCACTGACCGGGACGGGCGGGACGGACGGAGGCAGTACAGTAAGTAGGTAGGTAGGCAGTCGACCGATAGCACTTGTTGGGGAAATACGTGCTGGTCGTTTACAAAGTTCCTACAGACTTCGAAAACTAATACATATTCAACGATTCGCCACACTTCAATGAAAGTTCTCATTATACATTATACATATAATACATTAATGAATAGGTTGTTATTAAAGAAAGATTTCCACGTGGTCGGCAATGGTTCTTTGTGGAAAGTATTTATACTTACGAGAATGTCTCATACATTTTAATTAGTTGGTGTTTTATATTTTGTTGATATATGCAGACGTGAAGACGGTGTGACCTCTAGATATTTCTAAAAAGGTAATTATATAAATAAAATAATTGGTGGTATTTATTTCAAATAGTTCTACTGAATTAACTTCTCAGAATTTCTAAACAATTATTTTAACCTTGGCTGCTTAGTCGCGGACTATCTGGTAAATGCACATCGTAAAACGTTTTGATAATGTTCGCAATCCATATATGTAAATGGAGTTTGGGAGATAAGACAAGATGATAAAATGAGGAAATTAACCAAACTACATCTATATCTTAATAGATAGAAACTTCTGTATGTAGGTACTGTCACTAAATGCCAAAAAAAGATATCTAGTTTAACAAAAGTAACTCGTGTAATACGAGTAATTTATGAGTTTAGAAGTGTTAAATTATAGAAGAAAGAAGTGAATGTGAATTTTCCATTTGTTAGGAAATATATACCTATGGAAGCACCTACCAAACTGTTAAATTGATAACATTTAATTATTAACATGTAAGATAAAATGATGATTATTGTGGTCTCTGACTTAAATGCCTATTATATTTTTAATCGCAAATAAATAATTATCTTGGTAATTTTTCAGAGAAAATGGATCAGCAAGTGTTTACAGTGTGGGACTATGTGATAATGGGAGCCATGATGGTGGCTTCGATGGCAATCGGGGTTTACTTTCGGTTTAGTGGGGGAAAACAGCAGACAAATAAAGTAATTACTTACTATTTTTATTTTAAAAACGTTTTGTATGAAAATATTGTAGTCCGATAATTCTAATCTTTTGATTTTATTATGAATAAACCCACCACGCTCTTCCAACGAGTGTTCGTGAATGTGCTCGACAAGGTTTTCCACAAGCTATATAAAAAAATCCCTTAACTCCTTAGAAGAAATGGTTTGTTTGACGTCAACAATGTTTTACTACCGTATACCCAAAACCACAAAAGTGTTTCTTGATTTCAGAGCCCAAAACATTCAATGAATTCATGAAATGCAGCATTCAAACATTCAGGAATCTAAAATTTTATTGATAAAACAATCTAACTGAGTTCTATTTATTTACAGGAATACTTATTAGCAGACCGAAACCAATCAACTTTACCAGTAGCTGTATCACTAATGGCGTCATTTATGTCTGCCATAACACTCCTTGGCGTATCAGCAGAGAACTACTTTTACGGAAGCATGTTTTTCATAATGAACATCGGCTATTTAATCGGAACACCCATAGCTAGTTGGCTATACCTGCCAGTATTCTTCGGTCTGGCCAAGACAAGCACATATGAGTACTTGGAGCTTCGATTCGGCCCAAGAATACGACTGTTAGCATCGTTGACGTACAGTGTTCAAATTATTCTATACAGTGGTGTAGTCCTTTATGCCCCTGCGATAGTTTTAGAGTCAGTGACGGGGTTGGATAGAGCAATATCGATCTTGTTAGTGGGAGTTGTATGCATAATCTATTCGACTATGGGAGGGATGAAAGCAGTGTTGTACACTGACCTGCTTCAGTCGTTGTTGATGTTCGCAGCTGTGTTTTCTGTGCTTGTGTTCACATCGAAAGATTTAGGAGGATTTGATAAAATATTTACCATCGCTAAGGAAGGAGGGCGTTTAGACTTTTCGAAGTAAGTTTGATTATATTTATTTATGAATACAAAAAGTTCAAATTAATTTTATGTACAATCGAACCAACTGAATCATGACCCACCATAAGCTTATTATTGCTTTTCACCTTAAATACAAGTAGGTTGATATTAGCTTGAAAATTTATTTCCTTGGTAACGAACTTGTTATCATTTGATTAGACACTGACATTTACTGAGTGCACTGTTAAATAAATCGGACAGTATCGACTAAGCTCGTATATGAAACAGAAGAGATGATGTTACTGTCTTTATCTGTATTTACGTAGGTAAGTATAGGAAGTTTTCTACGAACGTAATGGTGCCACTTCACTTTACCAACTATTAGTCGTATTTGTTTCTCTAGAATATAAAAACAAAAATAGTCGTTTTTGTTTCTCTAGAATATAAAATCAAAAATAATGCAGTAATGTATGGGAAAATACGGCCAAGTGAATAGCCAGCATAAACTTTAGATTAATTAATTAACAGGTTTCAATCACGTCATTCCTATAAGTATTTTAAGGACAGAGACATGTCATTGTTGATCTTTCAAGCTATATAAGTAAAAAGAGTAATAAACTTTGTGAAATGAAAAAAAACTTTATTTATCTTTAACAGAACTAATTTAAATTATAAGATTCTGTAATGCAGTCCAGTGCCGTGCAAATAATTTCGAATAGTTTTTAGACAGACGTCATGTTGCGCCGCAAAATATCGGGTGGGAGTAAAAGGATGTTCTTCGTAATGGTGTTGCATGTCCACTCTTTGTTCGTTCGTGAGTCGGCGAACGCCGTGGTTACGACGTCTGTCCTCGTGGATGCCCTCACCGGCGTGCCGTCTGATCCAGGTCCTCACCGTATTCCGAGAAATATTCAATTCACGTGATATTTCCCGTATGCCATAGCCTTCCTCACATAAGACTACAATCCGAGAACATTGTTCTTCTAAATTAGCCATTATAAAAAAATATTAAGCATTTTCCCATTTAGTTTATATTTTTTCACATTGACTGACAACTTGACATAATATGACACACTTGTAGAACACCCCATTTTTTAAATATATTTTTTCTATCATCAAAAAGTTTAGGTTAAATAAGCGAGATTCAAACAATGACTGTATATGTGTGAAATGTGGTTTTATGACAATGATAACAAAGGTTAAAATTGCATAGCTCTGCGACCTGTATTGACGTAATTTTATTAGTATCTAAAACGTCGTAAGTGCTTTATACATGATAGATCTTACAAGTTTGAAAGATTCAAGTGAATTATCAGGCAAGTGGGTCATGAATCAGTTGGTTCGATAGTACATGGATATGGGACAGTCCATAGCAAAATCTTAAAAATAAATATTAGTTAAATCCTACTACTATAATAAAGGCGAAAGTTTGTAAGTATGGATGTATGGATGTTTGTTACTCTTTCACGTAAACACTACTGAACCGATTTAAATGAAATTTGGTACACAGAATCTCTAGAGCCTGAAAAATAACATAGGCTACTTTTTACTGCGGGAAAACGTCATTCCGCGGGAAAATCCATTATAACGCGGGTAACACCGCGGGGCACAGCTAGTACATTTATAAAGAAAGAAAAAGTTACTATTCAGTTTGCAATATATATGTAGGTAAGAAATTATAAGGTAATTAATGCACATTTTGATTACTGTAGCCTTGATCGACTTCTTAATAATGAGAAAGCAAGTTGAAATTTATAACTGTTTTGCACTAAAGGTTTCTTTCTCATAAAATATTTTTTTTAAATTAATTTTTTCCTTTAATTTATTTCAGTGTCAGTATCGATCCAACAGAAAGACACACTTGGTGGGGTCTCCTTATCTCAGGAACTATAACGTTCCTATCCTTATATGCCGTTAACCAAACACAAGTAAGATTAACCGCAAGCCCTTAATTCATTAATTTCTCTTAAAATTAGAAAAATAATAATGATTAATCTGAAGTGGTTGGACTACTTATCTTTTATTTTATATCAAACATTTAAAATAACAGGGCTATGATAGCTGTTGAGAAATAAAAGCTAACAGGCTATTTTTGCATGACGTTGGGCAGTTAATATAACTTATAACATAAGAAAGAGAGAAGAAAACTGCGGTGTGCTATTCCGACGGTAAAACCGCCTTTAGGTATTGAGTAAACTTAGTAACCTCAGTTATATTGATTCTTTATTTTGCACTTGTACAGGTTCAAAGACTGCTGACAGTGAGCAGTCTGAAGCAGTCCCAGGCTTGCCTCTGGTGGAGCTGGCCTGTGTTGGCAGCCCTGAGTTCGTTGACTTGCATCAGCGGTCTCGGCATGTACGCAGTCTACAAGGACTGCGACCCGTTCACCAGTAAAGCCATCACAGCGGTAAGATATGAGGACGTTCATTTACTGTAAGCTTCACGATGGATCCCTCTTGTATTGGTGGTTTGTATGTGTTACCTTCTAGTGACGCGTAATGTACATAGCAGTTTGGTTATCATCCACATTATAACTTCCGCGTTTACGTTAATAGATGAAATGGGGTTTTGTTGGCTTTCGGGAGTCCCTTATCACCAAAACAATAAAAAACTAACTAAGCACCGCAAATAAGTACAAAATTTACATTTCCGTATTTCGATATAGAGCCCGTATGAGTCTTTACGTTTGAACTGCTGCACTGATTTGAATATCAACTGTTAACTTACATGAAGAAAATACATTTTTATAAATGAAATCCATAATAATGTGGACACACACCATCAAACGGCCTCAAAGGACTATGTTATCGAATCAATTCAAAGCCAAGAAACCACACATTGGTGAAGCTGAACTCAAGCGGTCAGCGACTAAATATCGCTCTTGGTATCTTGATTTATTGAGATTTACCTATCAGCTAGTTATTTCTTTTCAGACGGATCAAATAATGCCATACTACGTAGTGGGCGCCATGAGATCAGCCCCTGGGTTGGCTGGTTTGTTCGTAGCGGGCATATTCAGCGCTTCCCTGTCCACCGTGTCTTCGTCTTGCAACTCTTTGGCTGCTGTCACTTTGGCTGACTACATTTTCAGGTATGTTTATGAGGCAAATGTGAAATAAAAAAACGTGATGCAAAATATACCGGTGCAACACGGTCGACGGATCAACGAAGGCTGGGTGTCCTAAATACCCATCGATTTAACCCCAATGTATGTTCCCCAATAAACCATCACTTTCTAAGAAAGACCTATGTACCAAAACCGATTTGAATTGATCAAACATTTATTAGTTCTGGCGGCTCGTAGACCCAATATAAGATTTAAATTGATCTGTCGACTGTGTAACACCGTGTATAGGATATGATATGATACAAAGACTTTAAAACAGACAAAATAAATTAATAGTTGAGACAGAAAGAGACTTTCAAGGTATACCTATGCATATTTTTTAATACTTTTCAGGTGGTGTAAAATCAAAGATTCTTACATAATATGGCTAACAAAGATCCTGGCCTGTGTGTACGGCTTAGTGTTCCTGCTCATGGCTTATTTGGCCCAGTACCTGGGCGGGATCCTGCAGGCATCACTCACGATATTTGGAGCCGTGGGCGGCCCAGTGCTCGGAGTGTTCACTCTGGGGATGTTCACCACTTATGCCAATGAGATGGTAAGTTGAGTGTTTACCATTATAATACATTGAGTGACATTACCCTCGCACCCCTCGGATTTGGCGCGTTCAAGCAGTAAACTAAATAAATATAATTTTTATTTTGAGACAACCAGTATAAAAAAAATCATCAATTGAGACATTTAATATCCAATGCAACAGATAATGCTACCCATGGATTTTCAGTTATTTCAGCCCATATGCAAATCCGCGACCTTTACCAAATTGTGCATCTAGTCTAATGCAATTTTCTGAACGAAGAAAATTTTGTGTCCACAAATAAATAAAACTTAGTAAGTAATTTCGTTTCGTAAAATTTAAATTATGTAGTACTTATTTTTTCCTTTGAGAATTCACAAAATATTATAACAAATCGTATTCTATTTTGATCTGTTTAAAAGGGGAACGGAATAAGAAAAAAACAATTTAACACTCTCATAAGTCTCCTTTAAGTGATTGCAGCTGTCTCGTAACGGTGCCCTGTAATAATGAAAAAGGCTAAGTGGGAGCACATTCGACTTTCATTCCGAAGGTTGTGGCCTCGAAACCCATTGAGGACTTCTGCAGTTTTTTTTGGAGATATTTATGTGCGCTTTAAACACGTGCTCTAACGCTGAAGGCATCGTGAGGAAATCGGCATCTTCTGAGAACTCGAAGACTCTGAAAAACAAGTGACATTCGTGGTGAATTAAGGCTTAATCTTTCTCATCAAGATATTTTCTGAAAATCTCTAGTCGCGTTCCAGAAAAATAACAACGTTAAGAAGAGATGTTTATAAATTTGAATAAGCACTCAGTTAGGAACAGTACTTATGACCCCAATTTCTCTTCCAGGGTGTTTCAGTGGGCTTGGTGAGCGGAATAGCCATGACTCTCTGGATAAACCTAGGCGGGCCCCGCCCCGCGCCTGTCAGACTACCTTTGAGTGTGGAGGGATGCGCCCAAAACGTTACTTTACCGATCCCAGCGGCCACCAACCCCAGTGACTACTTCTATTTGTACAGAGTATCTTATTTGTGGACGAGTCCTGTAAGTATTACGCTGATTTGAAACCTTATTAATATAGTGTTAAGAACTTATGTATCGTATCTGATACTCATTATATTATGCGAAGCAATGTACTGCTTAGCCTAGATTTAACATTATAAATAAACTTTTTTTTTAAGTGTTAACTCTGATATATCATAAAGTGAATAAATGATCTGCTTCGCTCATAAATTAACTCATACTTGGTGCTGCAGTTTTTATTTTCTACCCTTCGAACATTTTTCGGTGCGTTAATACATACATTTTGATTACCTAAAAAAATAGGATAGGTAGATGTCTAAAAAAATTAATATTTTAATCATTTAGATTATTTAAAAAAATATTGCAAACTGAATATCAAGATGATACTAAATGTAAAGTGAATATCAAGATGATGTGCGAATGGTACTAAATTTGATCATTATATGCCCCAACTCCCGACTCCCTTTGGTGCTCCATATCTTGACAATTTCTTATTGAATTGATAAAGCGAAAAATAGATGTCCAGTATTTTTAGACGGGCTAAATTGTATTTATTGTATTGTAATATATTTTAGGACTCCTAATTCGAGGATGCTTCCAATTTCGGGGAGGCATGATAGGATGCTTATGGATCTCACAGCTCCGGCTGTCTAACATTGCTCTTTCCCACAGATTGGCCTAGTATGGGTGTTGATCGTTGGCTCCGTGGTGTCTCTACTATGGAGGCACCAGCAGCCGTGGGAGCGAGAGGGACGGAAACACCCTGATCCAGCCCTCTTCACTCCACCGCTTGCCAAGCGGCTGAAAGAAAGATGTAAGGATCCAGATAACACGTCTGAGGTAAGAAAGAGAAAGTCTAATGAAAAAGAAACAATGCAATTCTTAATTTTATAACATCTCTTCTTGACTTTGGTACGTACCCCGTTCCAACTCCATAATAATACTCAACCGGTTTATATCACATTTAAATAGGCTTATTAAGAATTACGTCTCAACTCAGTAACGTTTCAAATAAGAAATTAATAAAAATGCAACAAAGATAGCCGCAGTCTCATTTTCTCAATTAATATTATCATGTCGACCTGAGACAGTTTCTATATTTTCGTCAATAACTAGACTTACGTTTATTTGACCTACATTTATCCAAATCTTAACTAATTATTTACGACTGATACTAGGTAGGTACGACTTCATAACCGTTAATCATGAATGAATTGATCTAAATACCTACCTAAGTGTAATATGATATCGTTATTACCTAACTGCAGTCTCAGGAAATAAAAGAAACCAAATTAACTTCGTTTGGTGGACCGATATTAAATTTATCATTTTTTACGCGTTCACACGGAGTCGTATCTTAATCAGTCAAATCAGATTTTTTAGGATCTAAAAAAAATGCTCGTGTGAAGTATTCATTAAGTAATTAATATATTCATCCACCTTAGGAACTAATAGTACACTTGGTTTCGTTAGAGGCTGTACATGTGAATTCTCTTTAGCGGCTTATCAGGTGCCTTTGCCTTGTAAAATCTATATACAAGGTGTATCGGATTTACTATATAAAGCGGAAAGGGTTTGAATAATTACTGTTGCCACTGACCCGGATCCTACAAAATTTCAGATTCTAAAGAGTAAGGTACGATAAAAAACCTTGTTAACGGATAATCAGGAACGGAAAAGACAATCTGAATAATATAGGAACAATATGCCGGATGATGTAATATAGAGGTAGAATTTATATTTTTGCTTGGTTGAGTTGGTTTACCCATATTTACTACGAAAACTATTGTTGTGACTTATAAAATAAAAAGGACACTAAAATACGTTACAAAATTACTATAATATTATCTTATTAAGTCTTGTTCTTTCAGAACGAGCTGAAGTATGCGGACGGGAAAGTTCAAGAACAGAAACTATAGACCGGCACTTAACGCCCCCAGGTCAAAGTCGAGTGATAACATAACTCATAAAGAGACTTCTGAAGGTTATGATAACACGTTCACTGCCTGGCCTCGCCGCATGCACCTGAGCAATGCCTTGTGGGCACTGAGAGTGTTACGCAAGTAAAATATTTTACTACAAAGACGAACTTTTACATAAAGTATACCTACTTTGTGTAACTGTGTGTGTGTTTCTAAATATATCTGAAATTTACCCTCATAGAAGTGCTTCGTGCGGATTGAAGGATATGAATATAAGTACATTATTAAGTATAATGTTAATTAGAAATAAATAATAAACAACTAAGAAACTTGTAAATATAATTTTAAAACCCATCAATATTAAGAGCGGGATCAGGGTGAAAAACTATGCTTTATGAGCCAATACTATAAAATATCTTTTGTGTTCTCGGGACTTTATGCTGACTATTAATTAATTGGTTATGGATTAGTCTGAAGGAGTCAGAAAGATAGGTATCTCATTCTTAACTCCGAGTAAAATTAGTCAATAAATAAAATAAAATAAAAAACTTAGTCAATGCTCTATACAAAAATATTTAATGTAGAGCTATCTCGTTCGGTCAACTGGCAGTATACTTGATAGCTTTATTTTAACCATTGAATAATTTATCTCGGAGATTATGGAGCAGGCTAATATTTAGGACGTTATCCGTTGTTTTATAAGTAAGATAATGGAATTGACCACTATTTTGTACTTCATATGTTGTATTTAGGTATGAGACAATAAAATACTATATTTTTAAATACAATGTTTAATTTTTACTCTCTTAAATATTTTTTTAAATTAAATCTACCTTATTCTAAACTGATTGAAAACCTTGTCTTGATTGTGTAATATCTTCGAGCTGTCGACAAAGGTAGGCATTCTGAAAAAAAAACGACGATTAGTTTACGATTAGACTTATAATCAAATTTACCCCATTATCGACAAAATGTGAATTAAACCCGTCGTTTTAGTTGTAATGCAATTATAATAGGATTAGTTGTGAAAATATTACAAAAACATAACGGTTTAATTACCTAAATTATTTTTACAACTCTTTAATTTATCTCCCTTTTGTCCTTTCTGTACCAAAAACTCATACCTCTCTTAGAAGATCGTCTTCTCTCTCCGCGGCGATTTTAAGCATCTCTTTAGATCGCTCTAGAAGCAAGTCCTTTTCTTGAATGCTGCGTTTGAGATTCGCGTTCTCTATGCGAAGCGGCTCTAGTTGACTTCGACTCTGCAATAACATTTGAATTCCGTTAAATCATGATTTTAAAGCATGAAATGAGTAGTAATTTATTATTCTATGATATGGGCAATCATTCATGACCTTGGCTCGCTGGGCCACTGAGGCGGTACTAAAATTGGAAGAAATTTTAAACTAAACTTTAAAATATCAAGGTGATTAAAATTATTATTTGTTTAAACAGACAATAGTCTCCCATGAACATGCAACTGTATATTAGACTATAAATCATGTTATGTAGGCGACTACATAACGGACGCGGTGTTTTAAGACTTAATATTATATACTAGTTGCGCAACTATTGCATACTCAGTCTAAAAAGGCTATGTATAATGCTATAACAATTTTATTATTATTATTATTACCTTTTCAGGGCTACCACTACGACCACTGTTTGGTCTGGATTCCGGTTTTTTATAACCTGTTTTTTGTTCGACTTGCAGTTTTGTAACCAGACCTAAAAGAGAATAGATTGATTTATTGTCAAAGTTGAAATTAAATTTATCATACCTAAAATGTGCTTTGCAAAATTAAAATATAATTAAAGCGAGATAGCGTCATATTAGGGATTTCACATCGGGATGAAGAAGAAATGCTGTAAATAAGTATAAACCTTTGTTATGTCGTTCTAAATGCTGTCTCAAAAGTCACAAATCCTATCGTCTACAGATATTGAGGGTTAAAATGTCATAAAATCGGTTATACGCGAATATCTAGAATATTGATTTAGTTTTGAGACAACATTTAGGATAAAAACAATGGTTAACACCACTTTTCAGTTTATTATCTTTCACCCCGATGTTGCTCCCTTATTTTACCGAAAATAATGGGGCTACTACATATAAGTATAATGGATAAACGTAGAATTATACATAAGTTCAAATTTAAAACCTGCTCATGGTAGGTATTTTTAAAGAATCAATGTTATAAAAAAGCACTCTTAACAAAACAGGTGTGGTGTGAAAAAGTCTATACTTAATCTTTTATTTTGTTGTTGTTATTTATTTATTTATGGATTTCAATGTATAAGGCTGCATTCCTCGCACACATCTCTCGCCTGTTTTGTTTATACAAAAATCTCGCTCCGCTAAACCGTTTCCACCAAAGCTGTGCTGAGCGGAGCTAGGCAAATGAAGCGATTCTATTGGTTCATGAAAAACACATTCCTCGCAACGCATCCTCGCACATCCCTGGTGGAAACGCAGCCGTAATATACAATGATGTACTAAAGATGTATTACCTCTGAGTGTAAGCACGGTCTGTTCCAAGTCGTTGACTCTGTGCTGGTTGGCCGTCGCAGGAGTCGCTTCTAAAGCATTGATCCGGAGATGCAATTGGACATTCTCATCCTTAAGCATCTCACAGTAACTAAAAAGATTTACAAAATGTGTACTTATTATTAACAAAAGACGTATAATAAATTATTATATGAATAACTACAGATTCTCTGATTATTTTTTAGCGAGCTGATTACCGTGCCCCCAATATTAGAAAATACCTCATTCTATATCTAATAAAGCAGCAAGGTATTTCGTATTTGCAAACGTTTAACGCACGAATAACGCCGCTATTGTATATGAAAAGGGGCGTGGTCCAACACTTTTTGCATCGAGGAGTGCATTAAGTTATCCAGCTGAATAATATTCAGCTGGATTACTTACTCATATCTGTTGTAAATATAACAAAAACAATTGTTACATTCAGGAATTTTTTCAAAGGTGCATTATTGGACTGGTCGGTTTTACTATCATGTTGGATAACATATTTTGTCAGAATAGAGTTTGTTAGAGCGCGAGAAGGACGCAATTTTACCGAAACAACAAATAAAGTTTACTTTTTCCAGTGATCCAACTCAGGTTGATTGTCTTTGCCCTCCTTGATCGGCGTGCGTATCTGCGACTCCAACAATGACGACTCCAGTTTCAAAACCTGACTCTTCAATGACGTGATTTCCGCTAAAGTCTTCTCGTATTCCGACACAAGCACTTCGTTACCCTGTGGCAAAAATTGAGGCAATTTAATTCGCATTTGAGGTAGCTATATTAAGGGCCTAAAGACTGCTTTACTCATAGAAGATGATCATCTAAATTTAAGATCACTAGCTAGATCTTAAATTTAGATGAGATTTGTAAACAAATCGTTAGTTCCCTATAGTTCTTGTGTATGGCTTAGTAAATTCCATGGTGCAGTAAACATAAACAAACCATCACAACAACACATACGCCATGGCGGGCTGTCTAAGATATGTTATTGGTTTATTTGGTTTGAACGACATTTCCAGATTACACCATTATGGTTACAGACACCTATTCATGGTTTACTGCTAACGCTAATGGTGCCCTGTGACGCGAGCAAAACGCAGTAGAATTCCCTATAGAAACCTCTTCTTTAATTGATAAAAAAATATCTATTCATAGTTCAAACACACTGTCTTTTCAAAATATATAAAAAAACTAGCTGACCCCAGCAAACGTTGTTTTGCAAAATGAAAAATAGATAGTAGCCGATTCTCAGACATACGAAGAATACGCATATAAAATTTGGTAAGAGTTGATAGAACCGATAACTAACATTGTGGCATGGATTTTTTTTGTATTAAATATTAAAAGTTTACCTTCTCAGCCACCTCCAAGGCCGCTATCCTCCTCTGCTGCGCTTGCACTCGCTCCAACAGCGCGTGGTTGGACAGAGGAGGTGCGTTTGCGCAGTTAGAGCACTGAATAGCGCGCTGTAGTTTTTCCGCTACCTCATTGTCATGCTTTTCCAATGTTAGTAGGTTCTCATCTACAAATATTAAGAAATAATACAATACTTTGCTGAGATTTATTTAGTATCGGATATGCCGCATTAAGGACATTTAATCTAATATACTAATTGGGTTGCTTTCAAAGGCCATGAAACAGGCACAAAAAAATTGGCAACAATAAATTACAGTTTATGCATTAAACAATTATATGTATAACAGGGTTTCCAAGAACTTTTTAGTCCTTGGTCACGTTACAGATCACAGTAACATCATCATAGCCCCTGCCATAAAGGAAATAATAAAGTTACGTTTTATGCTGAGACGGGGCCTTTTGACACATCACAAAATTATGTTGTTAAGTATTTGTTGTTTTTCTTTGTTTTATTGTATTTTGTGTTGTGATGTGTCAATAAATGTTTCTCTTTCTTTCTTTCTCTCTCTCTTTTATCAAATTACATACGTTTTTCTTGTGTCAATCTGGTGATCAAAACTTTCTTCTCTCGCTCCAGCCTGGCCATGGCAGACTTGGACAAGGTGATTGCATGCTCCAGCTTCTTCACTTCCTGACATTTCTCTTCGAACCGCACCTGCCATCTATCTGCCAATTGTTGAGCTCTGAAATGTTTATAGCTTGTAGTTTTGGCGTAAATGGGCTTCCAACCACAGCCACCGACAAGCATCAGTAAGTAACTACGTTAAAACTTGACGAATATTTTTTTAATAACAGATTATTCTTATTGCTTTTTCTTATTTGAATTCTTCCTCCTTAAAAGTTTTGAGTTCGATTGCCGACGGGAGACCAGATTTTGAACAAACTTAAATATCTGGTTTCGGATCTAGGTTTTTTCTATGTATCAAAACTACAAAATTATTATAAGTAAAATTAAACCTAGCATGCGTAATGGGCGGTTTTATTGCTTTGAGCAATTTCTTCCCGTCAACCTTTGTATGGAAATAATTTAATTCAGGAAGGTTGTAGACGGCGGTAGTAAAAAAAACTAAAAAAAAAACTTACTCTAACTAATATTATATCTTATGACTACTATTGCCAATACTAGAAATGTAGAGTGAGTAATTGATGATGTGCTAATATAATGTTAAAGACTTTGTTAAATGTATGTTTGTTTGCTTGAACGCGGTAATCTCAGGTTTTTTTTTTTTATGCTGGATAAGCCTTCATTTGACCACAATCTCACCAGAGGTTAAGTGACGATGTGGTCTAAGATGGGACATTAAGACCTAGAAGGTAGATGGCTTCTCCGGGCCACATTACGAAACACGAAAAAATCGCTTCACGCACTGGCCCAGCCCGGAGGATGGTGAGAAGCCGCGGCCGAAGCCTACCACCAGAGACTGTTCTTAGCACCACCCGGAGGTCACGTGTAAGAATTCAGAGGGTTACCACTTACGGACGTGAACAGACAAAACCTCTAAAGGTACTTCTGGTTCGATTTCAAATGTTTTTTCATGTCCTATATCCCATTTATATAGGGAAACCTATTAACTATTTACCGCGGAAATAAATAAAACACGGGCAACACCATGACGTGAAAAGCTAGTTTATTGTACAAGGTAATACGAACCTTTTCCATTTATCCCAAAGCGCAATGCTTGAGTTAGTGTCCCTTCGAGCACTTGTTAGCTGCGCTTGCAGAGAGGCGATCTTGTTGTGCAGAGCAGCTGTTTCCGCCGTGGTCACCTTGCCACCCGATGTGCTGCTATGCTCATAAATATGGAAATTGTTAGTCGATCGAATCGAATCATTTATAAAGACCAAAATAAATCTATATAAATAAAAATTAATTGTTGTTCGTTAGTCTGATTAAAACTCGAGAACGGCTGGGCCGATTGAGCTGATTTTAGTTTTAAAATGTTTGTCGTAGTCCAGGGTAGGTCTAAACGGTGAGCAAATAAGGAAAAATTGCCGGGAACTTTTTTTACCCGTGCGACGCCGGGGCGGGCCGCTAGTAAATAATATAAACCGGTCATTATGTATTCAGGCCCCCGTTTTCATAAAAAAAATCACTTTTTATTGTAGGCTTATGGGAGTTTATCTTAACGTTTGATGAAAAACGTAATTTTTATACCTAAATTACTGCCAAAATTGTTTAGTCACAGCTTGATAAAAGCTTTTAATCCTTGTTTATCTATATAATATTCGCAAAACTAGATTGGCTTATTGTGTATTTTAGCTAATTCAGTTAAATAGTCATTCAATAAAAAAAAACATTTAAATTAATTGTATACGCACGAAATAGAAACGAACAATTATCCAATTAGTACCATAAATAATCTGAATCTCGGAAACGGCTCCAACAATGTTCATTTAATTTAGTAAGCACAAGATTTCGGGGTCGATTAATATTCGTTCTAGCTAGGTGTCCTAATAAAAATCCGTACTAGGCTCGATCATCAAAGTTCTAGATTCAAACCTATATGAACATAATTATCATATCTCGACTGCTTCAGTGGCGCAGTGGGCGAGGGTCCGCTTGCGGCGCAAGAGGTAGCGGGTTCGATTCCCGCCGAGGGTGAAAGTGTTTGTATGTGCTGCAAGCACTTTTCTCCTTGGTCTGGGTGTTTAATATTTATAATAAAAAATATCTATATACGTATGACTATTAATATTAAGTATATCAGATATCTAGTACCCGTAACACAAGCTTAGAGCTTACCACGGGGCTAGATGTTGTTGTGTGAATTGTCTGGAAATATTTATTATTTATATTATTTACTTACATTCTAAACACCTGGTTCTTTAAGTTCTGTGCGTCCAGCCTTGCCCGTCTCTCCCTCGCAGCCAACGCCTTGATCTGTCGTCGGAGGATCCCGTTCTGCTTGCAAGTCATCTGCTTGTCGCGACGGAGACGCTCTATAACCGGTTCTTGCCTGATCATAACAATTTATTTCGCATTTAAGTCCCATCATTATAATCCTGTCCATGTTCCACTCTATGTTTTCGGAACATCTTGTGTTTTTCTTTCATTTTCCTCTATCAACCGTCATCTCAACACTCACTCCTTTCTTAGACATGTCCTCTTTCGTCGATTGATGAAATTAATGTAAATTCGATCTCATCTGTAACACAGCTTTAATCTACCACATGTGACATAGTTCCAAAAATGTTATGTTTCAAGCTATATGTGAATAAATGATTTTTTATTTATTTAATCTAACAAGGAAAGAATTGAAAGCTTAATAATCTGTTTTTACTTTGGCTTACCCATTCGTATAATCTAAGGCAATCTGCGAAATGGGTGTAAAGCGATAACATAATATGTATATTCGTTGATTTGAAAAAAATGTTGGTGCGGCAAATTCATTTTATCGCAGTAAAATCCAATACTGTAGTAGTTGAAACACATTTAAATCAATAATCTTATAACTCAACTCTTTCCCCCATTCGTTTCATCTTTCCTCATCTCATCTCATCGTAGTTTTATATTTATTTCTTTTTTTTATGGGAGATAGATCTACATAATGTTTGTCCACAATCTCACCTGATGGAAAGTGTCAATGTGGACGAAGATGGATCACATAGATCTAGGAGGTACTTACCTATTCACTCTTGACTTAAAGACACTCAGGTTGTAGTTATTAGGAAACACAGCAGCCGGGAGTGAATTCCAGACCTTTGCCGTGCGAATTATAAAGGACCTACCAAATAGCAGTAGAGCTGTTCCCAATCCTGCCAAACTCCTCGCTCACATCGTTGACGTCACCGGTGCTGTCGAACTTGATCTCCAGCCTATCAGAGTTGTGGCTGAGAGCGTCGCTGGTTTCTTCCACCTCCACGATGGCAGACAGGTCGAAGCTGGGGTCGTTCACTGATATCATGGTCTGCATGTTCACCACTTGTGCCTGGAGAGACATATTTAATTATTCAGTAAGTATACATAGTATGGGTCTTAAGCAGAATATAAGGGCGTTTTTAATATTTATTTACTATAGATGTAGGGTTTTTTAAGATGTAGGATTTATTTTCTCATGGTAACAGTACCTATTGTCGTTGTTAAACGTTAACGTGTTAACGTGTAAAACGGGCATAGGACGATTGGTTGTGTAGATAAAGCGTGAAGAGGTAACGAAACAACTATATAATTATAGTTGGGTATTGTTTGTCCACAATTTTATCTAATAATAAGTAAGTGTACAAAGTCTCTTGTCTTGAATACAACATTTTTTGATCCGACTCACCGTTTAGGATTTATATTGACTTAAAGTAACGTAACCACCATTCTTACTAAACAAGACAGTAAAATTTCCCAAAAACTAAGTCACTACTGGGTTACATATTTTTTTAATTTTAGCTCATTACTATTGTTTAATGAACAAACCTTCAAATTGTTTATAATAGACCGCATCTGTTCCAACTGGCCGTCCTTCTCAGAAAGCAGTTTCACGTAGAGCGCCTTCTGGTCTGTGAGACGTGAGCGCAGTTCCATGTGCTCGCGCTGCGTATCACTTAGCTGCGAGAGCCAGTGTTGGTTTTCAGCTTTGTATGACTCTACCTGGGAAAATATACATATATAATATTACTAGCTGACCCCAGCAAACGTTGTTTTGCAAAATGAAAAATAGATACAGACCTACTGAATACGCATATAAAATTTGGTCCATCTTTCTTCTGTTTGCCTGCGAGGAGTACTTGAGTTCTTCGGTCACATCGCCAGGAAAGAAGGGCGCAACCTCGAACAACTTATGGTTACTGGGAAGGTTGATGGCAAACGACCAAAAGGGCATAGGTGGACGGACCAGGTCCGGGCAACCTTGGCCACCAATCTACATAATGCCCTTCACTCAGCAAGGAGAGGAACAAGTGGCGAGCTACAGTCCGAATGAAGATCATGCCACAAATAGAGTATCACGACCCTCAGTAATAAGGAAATCGACGCGCGGAGGGGGAAGAATCACATCAGTGACATGGAAATTTTATGTATTAGATAATATTTGTTATTGTTACTGTTCAGTAATCTGGAAGTCTATTATGTAACTTTCATTGGACATATTTATGTAAAAAAGTTCAGTTTCTATGGAAAATGGGTAGGATTGGACAATAAAGTCAATATAATAGTGCGTCATTAGTGTATACTGTACAATAATGACACAAAGATTCATTTGGTCGTTTGAGGCAAAGAAGTCAGGTCTTAAAAAGTTTAAAAGTAGTGTGAAAAGTTTATCCTCAAAAATCTGTCGAACTGTGTATTTAATGTTTCCCATTATGTCTGTCTGTATATTCGCGACAATTTCAAAATTTACTTATGTGGTAATTTATAATTTATATTACAGAAACAGTAGTTCAAAAGAAGTTTTATATTTAAATAGACCCAGTGGAAAGCGGGGTGGGCCCGCTTGCGAAACTACTCTATACTACTTCTACTACTCTAGTAGATTATAAATACATATTTTTATAAACACTCAGTTGTTAAGGTTATTTTAATTAAATGCCACTTTTAAATTTACTTATCCAACGTACCTCCTGAAAGTGCCTTTCACCCAGTTGTTCGTTTAATCGTTCCATTTTAACCAACCTTTCTGCGGCAAGGTCCTTCCAACGGTCTACTTCACATTGATATGTTTTCCTAAAGTTTTAAAAGCATTGCATTAACAAAGTAATAATGACAATATTATGTTTTATTTATGACAGTGTTGATTCACAAAGTCGTGGGTTAAAACCAAGCAGTGCACAATTGTATTTTTCTTCTTGAAAAATTACGTGCGCTTTCTAAACACACGCTTAAATAGTGAAGGTATTGGCATCGTGAGGAAACCGGAATGGTCAGAGAACTTTGAAGAGTTTGAAGGACATGTGACATTCACAACCCGCGCTTGGCCAGCACGGTGAATGACAGCATAATCTCTCTCGTCAAAAAAGAAGTCCCTGTGTCCTATTAGAGAGAACGTATATAGGGGTACTTAGTCCGTTGAAGACCATAAAATTTCATATGGTTTACAAAAATGTTGCCTAAAATAATTATTAAAAATATTGTTATTTATTAATAAAGGCATAATATTTACTTACATCTGAGTTTGACATTCGTCGAGATTACTTTGAAGCCTGAAGCATTTATCTTCAAGTTCAACAATTTTCATGGTATATTTGCTGGTAACTTCTTTCATGGAATCACTGTTACTGTTGTTCATGTCACTGCTTTTCCTAAAATGAACAAATTACGTAAATCAATTAGTAAGATAAGATACTTGTTTACAAGCTGTTGAAAATGATTGATCGTGCTATTCCAAGATGCGCATCATAATAATAATGTAGAACCTAGACATATGTTAACTACCTGTCCAATTGAGATTGTAATTCAGAATTTTTCGCATTAATCTCTTTGATTGTTTTGGAATATTCTTCTCGTTCATGTTTTAATAGTTCTTTGTACTCAGTCACAATTGTTCTTTTGTCTTTTTCAGATTGTTTCAAAGCGGATAGAATAGTCTCGTTTTCGTCGTTCGTTTTATGGGTACTTTTGGCGTTTGCACTTATTTGTGACTCTCTTAGCCGCAGTAGTTCACTTTTAATCTCATCAATATCGTTTTGTAACTTTGCATTCATTTTTTCTTTGAATATGTTACTGGACTTTAAAGTTTGTATATTTGCTTCTAAATTGAGTTTTTCTTTATTAATTAATACGGCTTCTTTATTTTTTTCCCGTATAATGGATAATGTTTCAGATATTTCCGTTCGTTGCTTTTCAATAGTTTTATTTAGAGTATCAATATTTTGTTTCAACTCAAAAACCAATTGATCTTCAACTGTTTGAACGGCTGTCGGTTTTGTTTGCTTAATATCAGGATCGGTTTGCACGTAAATATTTACTACTTTGACATTTGGTTCAGTATTTGGATTTGTTTCTACTTGTTTATGATCTTGTTTATCTTGAACAGTCTTCACCTCTTTTGTATTAACATTATAGGTAGCATCATCTTTTGGAAGTTTAACAACCGCAGGTTTTGATAGAGTAATCGTTTTGCTGTCTGAAAATAAACGTTTAGTCGCATCATTAGCTCAAAGTGTTGAATATAATGTAGGAGTTAAGTCCACTTACTTCTAGATTCCGAGTCCTCGTTTGACTCAATGTCGTCAAGTTCTAAATTGGAAACAATGATTTCTCCATCACTGTGTTTTCTATCAACAACCCCATTCAATTTTGATATTTCAAAACCTTGATTTACTAAAACTAAAGTTTTTTCTAATTGATTACAGCGCTGCAGTAGGTCGTCTTTAGATTGTTCTAAGGTTTTATTTTTTTTATCTAAGAGCTCCATTTCTCTAAGTCTTGAAGATTTCTGCAAAACCACAATACCAATTCCTCATTCATTTTTTTTAAGATAAGTAAGGTTAATATTATATTAACAGGTATATAGATCAAAATTAAAATACATTAAATAGTTTTCGTACCATAATCATAATTTTTATTTTATGCGGACAACTATCTCCTTCCATGATGCATTTGTTCCGTGATACATCTAAAATCTGGTCCATCACGCTGTGCTTAGTCATCAAATTAGATCTTAATTCTTCAATTTCTTGTAACTTTGCGTTTACAGCTTGTGATTCACGGCTGATATCTTCTATTTTGTTGAGATAATTTTCAATAGAAGTTATTGGAATACTGCCTTGATACTGTTGTCTCAATATTTGCATTACATCGAAAATATATCTGAAAAGAGATTGACAGATAATGCTAGGTCATAATGTTTAATTTCGATATTTATGTTATGATATTGCTCTACTACTTTTCTCTTCTTTGTGCTTTGCGAAACTATTATTCTGTTTTGGTGTACAATAAAGTTGATTTCAAAAGTACCTGAATTTAGATTCATATCTAAAAGAATAGACATCAAAAATCTTCTGGCGTGCTTTCAGCATTTCTTCAGCTTCGACTCTTAATTCTTTTTCCTTGTTCAGTTCAGAAGTCAACCTCTCAATCTTTTTATTACTTTCTACTACTTGTAAATGTGCGACAAGAACTTCACCACCGAGCCTAATAATCGAGCAAATTAATTATTTTATATTAATATATCTACATATAAATTACATATTTCGTCAAAGTTAAGCTAACACAAATTTATGTTTGAGTTTATTTTGTTAATTTCTTTATAAAAGGAGTCAATGTGAGCAAAGGAACTTGCTTACAATAACCACAAAAAATATGTTTAGTTGATAAACATTATTATATTATGGTGCTGAAGGGGTTTACATAAGTAACAGTTGTATTACCTGGAAACAATAGCTTTAGTATCACTTGTGGACTGTAGGTCCAAAATCTGGTGTCTCAGCAAATTGACCTCCATATCGTAGCTCATTTGACGTTGTTGATTTTCTTGTATCTATAAATTCAGCTTTGTTTTATATGTAAAAAGTAACGAAAGTAATATTAGAAGTAGTAGTAGGTTAATAATATAACAACTTACTTCCAGCTGTGCAGTTTCTAATTGTGTATTCATATTTTTATTTCTATGCTTAAGTATTTTGTTTTCCTCAGTCAGCGTTTTAAGCTGGTCTTTCATGAAATCAATATCATGTTTGCTAAGTGAAGCTAATGAGCTATCTCTGCAATAAAATAATTTAGAGTTTTAATTATTCTTTAACAGCTTTTAACAATTTATTGTTAGTTATATTCTAATATGTTAAATTTAAAAAATCGTTTTTATTTAATAGTTTGTGAAACTTTATAAATTAATAAGAAAAATAGATACTTACATCATTTTTGATTGTGCTTCTTGTAATTCCTTATTTATTTTCTCTAGATCCTCATATTTTTTGTTTTTAGCATCTAATTCGATACATAGTTCTTGAAGTTGTTTTTTTAGTATTGATTCCTCTATGGTTGAAAGTATTTGCTCCGAGTTATTGCTGTTATTGCTTTTATTTTCTACAAGGAAACAATATTATTCATCAATAAATTATTTTCCTAACGTAAAAGACAAATATAAAAATGATTTACCCAGACCATTTGCACTATGCGAGAAATAACTTATAGTTTCCAGCTTGTCTTTATCCAAACGCCTGAATAAATCAACCGATTCATACTCTCTTTGAACATTGTTGTCCAACAGTTTCCGATATTTTATCACATTTTCATTGTGTGTTGCGTTCAGTTTCCAAAACAGTTCAATTGGTACAGAACTGCGTAATTTATCAATGAGGTTAGCCACTGATAGGATTAGTGTTTGGATTTCTGTTTCATAATCAGAGGTGAGAGTCAGTAATTCTTTTTTCGCTTCTATGTTTTCGTTTTTTATGTTTTCATTTAAAGTTCTTATGTATTTATAAGATTCTTCTAAAAAGCTACATTTTCTTTGTAAATCAGAAGAATTAGAATGGGTGAGGCTAGGTATAAGACCGGGGGAATTTTCACTTATGTCCTCTTCTTCTTGCTGCTGAAGGCGGCTTGTAAGATTTTCTATTTGGGCTTTATATTGTTCTTCTTGAATACCCCATTTATTTTGGTCATCCACAGCCTGAACTGCCATTATACTAATTTTTTCATAGAGTTCTTTGAACTTCTGATGGAAATACTCTAAGCCCTTTTTAAGATGATTTTCATAAAGCGAGTCTCCTTTTGCAATCATTTCAGTTATCTCATTTTCGTTACTTATATCAATATTTTGATCTTTTTCCGCTACCCACGAACCAAATTCTATATTAGTTGCATTTACCAATTTCTTATCATGGTTATGAATTTTTGATTCTTCTTTCTCGAAATCTTGTAGTTTACGTTCTAATTCTACAGATTTTTCAGTTTCTTTTGATAACTTTGACAGGACTGTGTATGTTTCTTTTCTGCAATATCAAAATGGATACTAAATCTAAAACTTTTAAAAGGAAGGAGAAATAACATAAAATATTTTTAATAAATAATTTACATTAAAAATATTTAAAAGCCGTGTTGGCTAAGTGGGAGGACACTCGACTTTCATTCCGAAAGTCGTGGGTTCAAACCCCGCCACGTACCTCGGGATTTTTGTTCTTGAGATATTTATGTGCGTGATTTAACGGTGAAGGCAAACATCGTGAGGAAACCGGCATGTTCTGAGAACTTTAAAAGAGTTTGAAGGACATTCACTAACCCGCACTTGGCCAGCGTGGTGAATTAAGGCCTAATCTCTCTCGTCAAGAGAGAAGTCCCTGGGTCCCAGCAGTGGGAACGTTAATAGGGTGATGATGATGAAAAATATTCACTACATTAACGTACCTTGCTTCATGTAGAGCTTTTAGCAAAGCATCTTTACCACCTATAGCTGCTCTTAGTTCCAATATCGTTGACATGTGTGGCGCAAACCAACCAGCAGTGTGGCGAGCTTCCATGGAGCGAAGCAAAGCTTCTAAACTGGGACATTCTAATTCTAAAATACCAGAAGATGTTGTGCCTAAAACAAAAAAAGGAATCACTTTTTTTTTCTAATTATTGATTAAGTTCTAAAATTGTGTAAATCTTGAGGTAAACAAACATACTGTTATCCTTAAGAAAATCTAATATTTCCTGAAGGCCTTTTCTAAGACCTTCATTTTCTTCCATGATGGCCTTCACTTCTGCATCACTAATAGCTCCATTTCGTTGTGTCTTCGGGCTTTCCACTCTGTTGATAAGAACGAACAAATGTTTAATTATATGAATAGTTGTGTAGGTATTTAATTTACACAGATTTTTGCTTATACCTCGCAGCGATATCATCATTGGAGAAAGCTTCTTCGCTTTCACTGTCACGTTCAACAGCTTCTATTTTTTCTTTAGGGCATCCCATTGAATGCAGCAACTTCTTCAATTTAAAATTAGTAACAGATAAGCTACGGTTAGAAAGCTCAGAGTTTACAAGAGTGTTTTCTACTCTACGTTTTTCTTTAAATAATTCGGAATTTCTTGATTCTAACTCTCGGTACTTCTTCATCACACCTTCTGTGCTGATATTTTCATTGGCTGGTATGTTACAGTGCTGCCTGAAATAATAAATAGAAGGTACTTAATGTCATCAATGTTTTTAAACTTATTAAAATTGAAACAACAAGAAGTTCGTTATCAAAACCATTTTTATCAATAATCGTTTGTAATTATCATTACATAAAACTATTATTTTACCTTAAAGTTTCATTTTCTACTTCCAAATTATTAACCAGAAGGCTGTATCTATTGACTTCTTCAACCAAAGATTTTATTCCATCATCTTTCAATTTAAGTTCTTTTTTCTTGTGCTTCAATCCATCCAGGAGAGTTTTAATTCCTTCATTTTGCTGTATAAGCTGCAGTTCAGTTGCAACTTCTGCGAGCTGAAATTTAAACAATGTAGGATGTAAACTAAAACCTAAATTTCGTAACTTTGTTGTAACAAATTTACCTCTCTTTCACGAACTGAAATCCTTTCTTCAGCTTCTAGCAAATTATCACTTAGGTTTTGCACTTCTTTCCTGAGCTTTTTAATTAAGATCCTTTCCTTTCCTTCATCACTCTCGTTTCTATTTTCAGATGCAGAATTTTCTTGAATTTCTTCCAATATGCCTTTAAGTTGCTTGTTTTCAGACCTGAGTATATCTATTAAGTTGGCTGATTGGTTGATTTCATTTGATGCTTCGGTTAATTTATCCTGAAGCTCTTTGATCTTTTCTTCCTCTTGAATATTTATTTGCATCTAATGAAATAGAGATAACAATAATTGAATATGAACCATCAGCAATAGGAACAAAATACGGTAATATTCTGATTTCGTAATAAGTGATTTAATACTTACAGTTTTTATAGGCGAAGACAACTTAGATGACTTGGAAAGATCGTCTTTTAATTTTTCATATTCTAAAGATAATGCGTCCAATTCCGTTTTCTTTATTCTAGCAAGATTCTAGAATAAATAAAGTAAATTTTTTAATGTATCTTATTATAATATAACATGCTATATATATATATATATATATACTAGCGGCCCGCCCCGGCGTCGCACGGGTATAAAATTTTCCCTGAAATTATTCGAAATTTTCTCGTCGTAAAAACCATCCTATCTCTCAAGTTGGATCGAACTGCACATGGTGTGCGAATTTTATTATAATCGGTTAAGTGGTTTAGGTTAGGAGTCCATTGAGGACAAACATTGTGACACGATATGTGACGAGAAGAGCGTTCGATATGAATGTAGATGGATATGTGAGAAGAGGTAGGCCGAAGAAAAGATGGATGGACTGTGTGAAAGATGACAATTGTAAGAAAGAGGTGAGTGTTGAGATGACGGGTGGTAGAGGGAATTGGAAGCAGAAAACATGTTGTGCCGACCCCACGTAATTTGGGATAAGGTCAGGAAGATGGTGATGATTATGATATGCAAGTGCATAAATTATTTATTGCCTTCAAAAAAATCGGCCACATTTTTTAATGACTTACCTTCCAGTGTTGAACTTTGGTTTTAATCTCAACATAAATGTTTTCTCTTGACGAATCTTTCTCAAAGAACTCCTTCTTTAGATCTTCAATTTCACATGTGAGTTTTGCTCTCGCTTGTTCTGCTTTTCCCAATATTTCTATAATTTTGACGTTTATAAGAACAATAAATATTATATTTCTTAACGCATTTCAAAGGAAAGTAATCCAATAAGTAGGTATTGATATAATAAAAAAGTTAGGTGCGTAACCTGACCTTGTTCGCAAATAAACGTCCGTCGACAATTAAAAAATAAAAGACAATGTAGGACAAATCTGAGAAACTAGCTACTTAATAGAGTTCACTATATTAACCTACAATAATACTTTGAGTGCTACAAGTATTTGTTGCAATAAAGGTATATACCTACTAAAAGAATAATATGTGTACTTTTATAACCATTAAATACCTACTATTACCTATAGGTTTGCGACGGATAAAATAGTTGATACCTAGGTACTCATTGTTAACATCAGCTCTCATAGCATACTCAATTTATACAATAAAGATTTCTTTCTTAAAATTTTTAATACTATTATTTTTTACTTGTATGATGTTCTACCTAACCAAGGCTATTTCTTTACTGTGTCTACATAAAACACATTACAACACTTACCATTTATTTAACTCCGCTATTCAGTTCCCACAAGGGTACTCGTATACCCTACCTACCCCACTTTATATTTTGTTCCAAGTTTCAACAAATATTTTTTTATTTTATGAATATCTATAACTGTTAGGATCTTATCACATGTGTGAACTATCACAAAGATGAAATTTAGTAAAGTAAAATGGTTAAGTCAAATTTTTTTTTATGTTTTAATATAATAATAATTATATTGCTCAAAATGCTCAAAAGTTCTGTGTATAAGCATTTCTATTTAGTTTATAGATAAGAAAGTCAGAAATAAATACTTTTCATTTGTATTAATTTATCTTTCAACAATTCAAATAAATAATTATTTAACATTTATAAATATCTGGACATCTCCAAACTTATCTAACTATCTTAAAACATTGAATGTTAGGGGGTTGATCCCAGGCGAGCAACCCAGTTATGTACAAAAAAAAGCGCGACCTACGGCGGGTTAGGTGACATGATATAAGAGCTAATTTGTTTCCCAGTGTTTTTGTCAATATTTAGGTAAATGAATATTCTAACCTTTCAGTTGGGTATTTTCATGATTAAGATGTAGCAATTGTTCTGTTAAGTTATCGATTAGCTGCGTTGCTTCGGTGAGTTTGTCTTTTAACACAGACGTCTTTTCCTTGAACCTTGAGTTTTCTTCTTCTAGAATCTGTTAAATATTATTGGCGATTATGTGTTTGCTTAAAGGTTTAAGCTAACTATGCATTTTGACAAATAACAAAAAATAAACCTAACTGACATATATTCTTTCCTTACATAGGTTGTCTGGAAGAAATAGCTTTAAGCAATAAGACCGCCCATTACGCATGCTAGGTTCAATGTTACCTTAATATTAATTATTTTTATTTAAGTTCTTTGCTGTGTGTTATGAATTATAAATAATAATCTATTATATTCTAATAAGTAAATATTAGATGAAGTTTTCTTTTAGGGTTCATTTGGGCTAGGAAATGAGTTTTGTAAGACGATTTGTACAGTCACAGGTATAATAAAATAAACATAAAGCACAATAAACAAGGGAAAACAATGATATATCGCAGCGCGTTCATCGTACTGGTTCGTGGGTCTTGGTCGGTCTGTCTCTACTCTCTAGGCGACGCTAGTGCCATCTCGGCGTCCAACTAATACCAATAAAGGGTGCGTTCTTTTTAACGCAAAGGGGTTATTCCCTTCGCGCTATACATCATTTATTTCCACCACAAAACATTACAACTTATGCAGGAACCTTATGTTAAAATGTGACACTGTGTTTTATCAATTTTATGAGAAACTGGAGGCCAAGGTAGGATTAAATCAAATAAAGTAAAAGTAAAGTCTAGCTCCGTGGTAAGCTCTACCTAAGCTTGTGATGCGTAACTAGACAATCATCTTCTATGTTAGTATTAGTTGGCTCTTGATATACGCATTATTATGGTTCTATAGTACGTACCTTGAGGTCAGTCAATAGTTTCCTAATGTGCCTATTTTTCATAGCAACCTCGTTTTCTAGTTCAACTACAGCATTCATCTCTGATAGAGCATCTCTACTGGAATCGCTATCTTCTTTGTCAGTCCTTTCATCTATTTTACTTTTCATTTTCTCTAAATCTTTAATTTCTAAGTTTAATTTTTCAATTATCTGTTTATTCGTTTTTATGAGTTCTTCTTGATCGGCGGTGGTTTCATTTTTCGAACGTCCTGAAGATTCTAAAATGAAATGGACTAGTAAAACAAAACTTAGATATTTAACAGCTACACCTATGTTTTTTCACCGTATCGAAGTAGGTACTCATAGCTGCAAATACAGGTGTTGTATGTACAATGATCGTACGAAAATAATTGAATTGGCATAGTAAAATGACTATTTAATGTTGACAGTTACCTTGCTGAGTTTTTGACTTCTTCTTCCCTCCTTTTCGGCCGGCGATCTCAAGCTGACCTAATAAATTGTTTACCTGAAAAACGAATTACCTAGGTACTAGACTTGCAAAAAGTGGGGCTCATGTCAGGGAATCTATAATGCCACAACTTTTGTTGTAACCACATGTAGCAACGAATAAATTAATATGAATATGAGCCAGTCTGGTAGCCTTAAATCTGTAGATGTTTACTGGATTTTGTATCGATCATATTTTTTTTTGTTTGTTATTATTCAAGGGACTATTTATGTAAATACTTATTTGTCTATGAAACGTAGGTGAGTATAAAATTACCTGCTCATTCTTGAATTTCAAGATATCTTGCGATAATCGAAATAATATTTTCAGATCAGAAAAGTTGAGTTCAATATCATCCGCTTCCATCCATGATAGTCCTTCGCATAGTTTTTCTTTATCAGCCTGCCCTAACTCACGCTGGGAAAAACTCAATATCTCTCTCCAGTCCGTTTCGACCATTGCAGTAAAATTATTATCGCCTTATTTCAACTTGCTGAGCAAATTAATTTATGTTTACCGAATTAACGAAGTTTACAGAATAATACAGATACACAAATTATTTAAAATATGTATTGCTCTTGGTCTAAACACGAACTAACGTCAACACTAAAGAGTTTGTATGTTTGCTAGTTCAGTCTCTTTAAGTTTAGTTTGTTGTTAAAAGCGTTGCTAGGCAACAATGCCTGCGCATTACCTGCAATGCGCGTTCGAAGGGGGTTTTGCGTAGGGCTCAAGAAATGGTTGGTATAAAATATATATATGATTATGTAAACATCAGTTTATATTATAACAACATAAATAGCGATTTAAATATCGTTGATTTTTCGGTCAATAGGCGATAAACGATCGGACTGGACCAGAAATAAAGATTCTGTTATCTTGAAATCTTTTGAAGTATTTTTTCCACTAGTTCATCATAGCATAGCGCTATAGATTTTTGAAATAGGTACCTAATTCGAAAAAAAACGCAGTCATTGCAACGAAATCTTCCTTTAAATGTAGGTAACTTAATATAGTGGTGATCATTAAAAGACATTACTTTTATAAAGATTATTTTATTAGGAGTGATGATGTCGAACAATAGTAGGTAGAAGTTAATGTTACATACGCCGAGGTGTCAACAAAATAAAACATTTGTGCTTACTAAAATAAATTAACAAAAGTAAATACAACAATACATTAAGGTTAATAATGAAGCTTATGCCTCTACACACAGAAGCATTACATAGGGCGAGGACATATGGAAGGTAGAATACTGGGGTATATATAAAAAGGGTGTACATACACACAATACCTTAATTTAGGTTTACAATAACCTTATATGTTTATACTATGCGAATATAAAGTCACAGATGACATAAGAAATTCAGAGCCTATGCTAAAAACTAGCGAGTTTAATTACAAATTTTAGCGATAAAAAATATTAAAAAAAAAATTTAACTTTAAGTTCCCGCTAGTTTTTAGCGAAAGACAGATCAGAAAAAGCAATTGATAATTATATTTTAGAAATCTAATCCATGACTAGAAATAATAACGAATTGAAGCCCAAAACCAGAATAAAAACGTTTACATTTCCATATCAGACTAAATAGCACTCACAATTTCTTTAATCGTAATACACCTAATTTAAAATTAAGCATGTATTGTCAACCGTTGCCGAAACTCGCCCTATTTCTAAACACTGAGTTATCTGAGTATTAACATTATTATGCGGTAACTATTACAAAATTGGTATTTAAAACTAGAATTATGTACTTAGGCTGACGTTACAAATCACTTTATAGATTCTGTCATGGCCTCATTGTCGAATTAGTTTCAAAGTTTCACTTTCAAAGTTATATTTGCAGATATGATAGTTCGTGGCAGTTAGTAAGTTAGTGCCAAATACCCCGTCCCTTGACGAGATCTTATGTTATAAATAAATTACTATACTAACAATTTTACATGTATATGTATTTTTATTATTTTTTTATACAATTATACAACATTATTATCAGATAACATATTCTTTGGAACGCGTGAACAACTTTGGATTGGTACACTGACGTAGTTTGCGAAGGTATAAGCTGGGAAACTTAGATTGCTACATGACGATTTTTACGAAACTCCATGGTTTGCCACCTTATTTATTATAACAGGTTTACACTGTAACATTACGAATCGAACATTGTCAAATGAAAGAATGTTTTGGCATGCAAAAGCAATAAAAACATATTAAGTAGAGTAAAAAAAATCACTGAACCTGTACATTGAAGTTTTTTAAACATGTTTTTTTTATAAATAAGATGGCCAACAACAGAAGCAACAACGGGAAGAAGCATGTCACATGTTGATATCGATATCCTAACATACATTTGTACAAAATATTATAAAAGTCATGGTAATATTTTGGTATTAGATAAGCTTGTTCACTTAATATAAAAGAGCCTTATTGTATTCGGTCTAAGAAGTGATGGAAATAAAACCGAACGGTACATTTTGTGAGTTCAACACGAAAGGTAACTTATTTTCAGTTTATTTTTATCTTAGTAGAGTGCGTATATACATGGCGAGCCTTACGTCGCGAATGATTTGTAATTTGTCTGTGGTCGTTTGGGATACAGCTTCCTTAAGGGTAAGGGTGTTTTTCGCTAGGCAAATGTACCAGTCATATCTATACGCAACTTCATAGCAGCTCAAGGTTCAATCGTTTTGGCAATATCTTTCGCTATTCATTGGCAGTGGTTGAAGGCCACTTGGTATCGTAATATCATAAGAATTCTTTACTGGCTATGAAATGCCCGACTTATTAATTCAAAGTGAAGAAAACACAAAAATCTAAATTTACTGCTGATATACAGTATATTCAGTAATTCTGTTACTAATTCGCGTTAAATGTAAGACATCTATAGCCACAGACATCAATATACCGGCAATTATGTTACAAAGTCTGAGGGCCTAATGCGCGAAGTCAAAGAACCTACAAGACAAAGCCCAGTAGTAGAGTAGTGGAAATTGATACAAATCGACACTTTCCGCGCTCTTAATCGACAATTTAATCCTCTGATATTGCTGACCTGCTGCTGATATCTGACCGTCAATTGCATGGAAATAACATAAGATATGGTCCGTCTGTCCGTATTGATAATTGAAAACTCTGCACCAAGCGTGCTAATCATAGCGCATTAGACCCGAAATGTAATTAATCGTTTAGTTAATAGTGTTCATTCACTTCTCACTGATATCACTTCTGCTGCACTGCACGTCCAGTATATATCTGTATGTCTGTACGTCAGTGCGCGGAGCGTTGCGAGCGCGGGCGGCGGGCGCACAGCGTGGCTCGTCGCAGTCGCCTCAGCAGCGACGTTTCGCGCTATCAAATACGCTCCACGTAATTACCTGTAATAAATAAATAATTTTCTATGTATCATATGCATGTATTTACAAAAAGAAATGTATCTATGTAGTATATCAGTCACCTGACACCCATAGTACAAGCTCTGCTTAGTTTGGGGTTAGGTGATGCTGTGTGGGTAGTCCGGAAATATTTATTAATAATTACACTTGCCAACAGGTGAGATTGTGGACAAACATAGATGTATTTCCCATAAAAAAAACAACAATAATGTAGCTAGTAATGAAGTTATTCGTATGAGAGCCTTTATGTGCTCACCAGAGGGCGCCACTGTTGATGTCCTCAGGTATAATCCCAAATTTTTTTAATTAGTTTTCCTACGGAACTCGCATAACTTTATGAACGATGGATATTTGACAATAATGTTGTTTGTAAAAAATTGGAATTTGGAATCTGAGATGTTATTATGCAGTAAGGACTGTGCAACACGCGCTGATAAGCGGCCCTAACGGCCCTTACATCTATTTGAATTTTGAATATTATGTCACTTATTTTTTTTTTTAAGAACTTTTATAATTCATTACATGTCAGTCCTATCGGCCAAACAAAGATATGTGCAGATAGATATTTAGGCGTCTGCTATATTACTTATCTATTATTATACAATTATAATTATGTAAGTACAACTATTATTGCCTGAATCGGCTTACGGCTTTGAACAGTTCGGCAGCTGCTTTGGAGTTTGGATGTGTTGAAACTTTATGAAAGATTCCTGTGTCCCATACGTCACTTCTGTCAGGCGTTCCGAGACGTAATTTAAGTATTATTTAGATTTATAACAGGATATTTACCATGATTGATTGTCTTTCGAGTTTCCCGATATTTCGGCACAGTTACATGCGCCAAAAAAAATATATATAAATATGAATAATACTTAAATTTCGTCTCGGAACGCCTGACAGAAGTGACGTATGGGACACAGGAATCTTTCATAAAGTTTCAACACATCCAAACTCCAAAGCAGCTGCCGAACTGTTCAAAGCCGTAAGCCGATTCAGAAAATATTAATAACCATGATAGTTTCAAGAGTTATATCGTAATAGAAGTGTTTGCGTACTGACCGGGGAAGGTTCCGAAGCGGCCGGTGCGCTGGCTGGAGCCGACGTACCAGCCGTCGTCGCACTTCTCCAGCACGTACACCGTGTCGCCCTCGTTCAGCTCCAGCTCGTCCGGGTTCTGCGGCCGGTATTTGTACATGGCACGGTATCTGGAACGAATACAGCGATGCATTTATGAGGATCGTGAGAAGCAGTTGCTTATTTTGACTACCTCTCGGCCGTTTGATGCCCAACGTAGGTAAAGCTCTCACTCAATCCATATTGAGAGGGTTTGCCAACTCACCTGTCAATTATTTATTTTAATTGATCCTGTGAAGTCGTAACTAGTTGACTAGGTTGGTTGCAACGGGGCAGGAACGCGATTTTTATGAAATCGTTGTTCTGAACTCACTGTAATGGTGCATATGTAGAAAGATTTTGCTTTAATTTGGCCTGTATCCAACTTATAAATATAAATAAATAAATATTTCCAGACAATTCACACAACAACATCTAGCCCCGTGGTAAGCTTGTGTTACGGGTACTAGATATCTGATATACTTAATATTATAGTCATACATATATAGATATTTTTTATTATACATATTTAACACCCAGACCAAGGAGAAAGTGCTTGCAGAACATACAAACACTTTCACCCTCGGCGGGAATCGAACCCGCTACCTCTTGCGCCGCAAGCGGACCCTCGCCCACCGCGCCACTGAAGCAGTCAAATATTATGCTATTTGTAGTCCGCTTTGTTTAGTTCATTAACGCCCGCGGCTTCGTAAACTAAATCCTCAAATGACATTAGTACTTACGGTATAGCCTCAGCGTTAGTGTCGACGTATAATGGTTCCGTGTTATTGAGGTCCACTCCCTGGCCGGTCGGCGGGCCGTACCCTCGCTCGGAAGGCGTTAACAGCGGCTGGGCCATTTTGGTAGCGTAGCCTGCAAACAAAACACATACTTAACTGAAGAATATGAGAACATTTCGAGGAGTCTGTGCTTATTTCTTGAACTATCATTGAGTTTCGGTGAAACTTTATAATAATGGTGCACCAAGTGATAGTCGATCTTATCGAAAATTCGATAACATATGGAGAGAATGGGGCGTCTGCCAGGTTGAGTTAACTGCTTCTTAGCTAACAAGAGAGATTTTGCCTTTCATTATAGTGAGTGTGAGGCCTCTACACATATGCCAGCTCCAAGATTTTGTCAGATTCCTCGCCGAGGCTCTCGGGAAGAGTGGAGGCGGCACGAGGGATGATGAGGGGCGTAACGTCTTTAAGAGTTCGTTCCTTCTTCCTTACTTAAGATCAACATTTCGAGGAGTCTATGTCTTTTTTCTTGTTGAGGTGAAACTTCACAATGCTTGTGCTCCACCAAAATGATAGTCGATCTTATCGTAGAATCGAAAACATATGGAGAGAAAGGGATAGATAGATAGAAAGTCTACCAGGTCAAATTAACTGCTTTTTATCTTACAAGAGAGTCTATGCCTTTAATTAAAGTCTCCTCATGCTCCTCATATACCCGCTCCAAGCTTTCTCCAGGTTCATGAGTGGAGGCGACACGCTCTCGACTTACCGATTCCTGTGAATAAAGTGAGATACTGTGAACTCACCAGGCAGAGGCTGGGTGGCGGGCGGCGCGTTAGATAGCGCGGGACTGTTGTGTTGAGGAGTGTAGCTGTGCGCGCCGATGCTCCTCTTAGCGGAGCCGTTCATCAGCCCGTGCGCGGCCGGCGAGGCTACTGGTTTCTCCATGTGACTGTTGTTTGTTATTATTAGAGGATCTGAAATGAAACAAGAATAAAATTGCGTCAATTAAAAATCTATTGCCTTCATTTTCAAGACAAAATTATGATAAAGTCGCGGAGCGGTCGTCGCGACCAGCGCCCTGTTTTCGTGAGCGTTTTGATGTCGCGCTGGTCGCACGCTTAGTGTTGCGTACAATCTGTTGAGTCAGTAGTAGTTAGAGGGGCGTGTGATCAGCAGTATATTTAAATGACCAGCGCTGACAATCTACGCGCCGGGCTGCCAGCCCAACACCAAAACCACCATATTATTACGGGTTTAAGTTGATTCATAAATGCAAAATCTGCTTAAAGTATTATCTTGAATGTCAACCAAAAGTTCGCAATGCATCCGCTACGAGTATTCAGTTCATTTCTCGCCTGCCTTCAGATTTACTAACAGCTGTTCCGTCTAGACATTAATTTGTCGCGGCTCATTACTGTCTGCACGAAAGCTCTCTTCGTACATGTCACATGTTAAGTTTTGCAATGTATCTATCTCATGAGGTTCTATAAGAACTTAATTAAGTTTTGATTATGGTTCTATCAGACAGGGAGTAAAAAAGCCGTGTTGGCTAAGTGGGAGCACACTTGACTTTCGTTCTGAAAGTCGTGGGTTCAATCTCACCAGCGTACTAATGTATTTTACTTCTTGAAAATGTTGGTTGCTGAGTATCAGCAGCTCAACCACGTAACCTTGCTCTATCTGATACCTTAAATAGGTAGTAGTCGAATCGTTATTTATTTATAGGGTACAAGTACATGACTGTAAAAAATAATAATTCCGTTACGGTTCTTTAATAAAATTATACATTTTTTTTTTTGCAAACGAAAAATAACAACACATAATACTTTCGTACGATTTCGTAACTTTGACCTAGGCAATTGTATTATAAAATTGATAAAACGATAAATAGTGTCCAGTATTTTTGAACAGGCTATCTGATGAACTAAACAGATATTTTTTTATGTAGTCATCATGCCTATTGAGCGTACGTTTAAGTGAAACTGAGCAACACTTTTCAGTAACAAAAAGGTTTCCAAACTCACCAGGTTTATTCTGACTAGGCTCCTGCAGTACAGTGACGTAGCTGTCCGGGAAGATTCCCGTCTTGTTGCCGTTGCGTCCTTCCCACCAGTTGTTGTCGATACGCCGCGTTAGGACCACTACTTCACCCTTCTTCAACGGTAGTTCGAGGTTCGTTTGAGCTATAAAGTCGAACTTTGCGCGCGCTCGGCCTTCTAAGGCGATGGGTTTCTTCTGAGGTTGATTGTCGCCTTTTAAGATCTGGAATGGAAGATAAGACAATTATGTTAATTTTAAATTTGGAATCGACTACGACGCGTAAAAGTCTGCAATGCGGGAACTTTTTTGTCTGAAAACGTCTGCTTTGTGTTCGCGTAGGTTTACAAAGGTAGCGTCCGCCGTGCGAAAACGATTTGTCGCGTTTTGGAGTCATCATTTAATAAACCTGCGACGGGTTTGGCTGAAGCTAAGTTTGATACCAATACATTTTACTAGATATTTAAAACGCCAAAACGTGCTTGGTTAAAACTTTTATTTAATAAAAATGAAAAATGTTCATGGAAAAATCCTTTATGAAAGCTTCATCCATACTTGACAAAGATATTGTTGAAAGTCATAATTAACTTTAGTTGTCATAATGTTTGTGTCGTTGAAAAAGATGAATTACCCGATTAACACAGTTTTTGACGCTTGATAGGTCAACAGTCATTAATTTTGGTACGTACCTACGTGGTGAGACATTTAACCGTAACACAACATAAGCTTTAGGATGATTATGCACCAGAATGCTAAGTAACCTATACTGCCAGCATGTGGTTTCTAAGATGTGAAAGTATGTGTCCATTTAAACTTAAACTAAGCTATGTTTTGTGTTTTGACTGCCTCAGGCACGGTGAGCGAAGATCCGCATGCGTTGCGGTAGCGGGTTTGATTCCCGCCGAGGGGTCAAGTATTTGTATATTCTGCAAGAGCTTTCTCCTTGCTCTGGGTGTTTAATATATATAATAAAATATATTATTAGATGTATGTCTATTACATTAAGTATATTAAATGTCTAGTATCCGTAACACAAGCTTAGAGCTTACCACTGGGCTATATGTTGTTTTGTGGATTGTCCAGAAATATTTACTTATTATATAAGTATTTATATACAGCACGCATCCTTCCATATCTATACATATTATAAATTTAAATCCCTCACGGCGTCTATCTGTATTTATGTTCAGAATAGACTCAAAAGCTCCAAAACGCATCATTGTGCAGTTTTGGGCAATAGGTACAGTAATTAAATAGGAAGGAGCGCGCAGAAATGAGTGAAATGCACCCGCTCGAGGCCGGGGCGGGTCGCTAGTTAAATTATATAAGCTGTGTTCAACAAGTAAGTATGATTGGTAGGTAATAAACTGATCCAGCAAGCGAAGTAATGTAGCATAACAAAAGAAAAGCACTTTAATTCAGTTTTACCGCCGTACGGCTGAGTGAAAGCCTGCTCGCTAGACAAGTAGGAATATTTTCAATCTCGCCTGGTGACTAACTAGTGAAGTGAATAGTCACCGAAAATATAATTAGTAGCAATGAACAAAATAAACGATAAACGCATTAATGTTATGTAGATATAACGCAGCAGACCGACTCGGAATGCATTATTGTAGGTACGAGTACGAGAAAATAGCAGCTAGTCAGCAGTACAAACAGACAGATGCTTCATAGTTTCATTTTGTTATAGCAATAAAACAACCATTCGTTTAAATGTTATTACCACAAGATACCTGACAAATTAACATGTAAAACGCTCCGTATGTAAATTTAAGGCTTTTAAGATTTTATGCTGTGTTGTTTTGTAGAACATTCTGCTAATGAGTAATTTCTTATTTTCGCCTTCAGGAGTTTCGTCTAAGAATTTACATATAATGTCTGTTTGTATTTTGAAAGCGTAACCGAGTGCTATGTTTTGTAAGATTGAGATTTGCGTAAAAGGATAAAAATAGAAAGTAAGCCATATGAATAGGCAAGAGAAGTTTTGTTTAATGCTCAGAAAAACTCAAAAAATCAAGTAACATCTTCATGGGTATATCAAGTTTTATTTTTTTAAAAGGCCAATTTAGCATCCTGAGCAAGGTACAACTTTTTTTAAAATTAATTATTAAAAATTTTATTTTACTAAAATCGATGACATGGATCCCAAAAATGGATACTTATTCGAATGTTTTATATTTTCAGACCTTCAAATACAGACCGAAACTTAAGTTACACTTTGTATAAGTGAATTTATTATTTACGCTTTATCAATCTAACTATTTGTCGAAATGACGACTGCTTAAATAACACGCAAGTAAAATTTAGTTAACATAGGCAGCCGCTCCAAACAATTTCTAAGTCTTACGGAAAATCAGCCCTAGGCAAAGTCAAAGTCAAAGTCAAAACGTTTATTTCCTTAGAAGCACATAGCCTACATGGACAGGTCAACTTAAAATTAATAAAACAAAATTGCTTAAATAACAAATATCAAGGAAATAACACTGTCTTGACAGTTCGCTTCAATGTTTTATACTGAGTTGAGAGCAAGCACAGACATTACCAGCTTTGTTAAAATAAAATTTTATAAATAAATAAACTTTTTCAAATCGTAGAATGTGTCAAAATAAAATGTAGAGCCCATCAGTATTTAAAAAATGAAATTGAGGATGATTATAAACATTAATAATTCTCTAAAAGCGTAAGATTCTGGATTCGTGCACAAATAACTCCTTTCTGGTCGTGGCGGTCGCTTAACAAAAACCGGGAGACAGCTCTGAGGTCACAGCTTATTTATATCGGGAGGCGTTCCGTCGAAAATAAACAAATATAAATATTTTACTCAGACACAAAACTGGTTTTGGTTTGTTTCCTGACGCGAGTTCTCGAACTTCGCACAAGGTATTGTTATTTATGGAGTAGGTAGGTGCATGCATACTACATTTGAATAACGCAGGTTCGCCAAATCTACACGATACATGATGTCAAATTAATTTTAATTATGGTGAGGTATTACCAACTATTTCATTAAAAACTATATATAAAATAGTTATAACTTTTTAAATTATCATGGATTTTAACAATATTTTGATTTAAAACAACACTTGTTGCGCACAGCGTTGTTTCCGTGATCATGGCGCTTGCAACAGCGTCGAAATATCGGAAAACTCAAAAACCGTCAAATCATGGTATGTTACCCGTTTTAAATCATAATATAAAAAAGGGTTTTTAATATGAATGAATACTTGGAAATGTTTTATTTTGGCTTTTAGTTTTCTATTTCTTACGTTACTTTCTATTGTTACGTGAGGCGCATTTACGGGTGTTACAATGATAAAACCGCAAATTATTACAGTTTGCATGTACTTCTTTAGGATACCAATATTCTAGTTATCTATGGCGATTTTTGGAGTTATCATAAGATAATAGATATATCAAGTAACAACTGCGATTACTGGGACACTGCGGGACATTACGGTTAGGATGTCTTCCAAGCTGGGTTAATTTTTTGATGATTCAAGGTTTCAAGCTGGAATCCTTTTAAATGATTGTAGATGAGGCTTTATGAGTCATTTGGCGCTAAAGTAATGGCGGCTAAAGTAGTCGCCGAAATTCTGCTACTTGGAGATCAGAACCCTTATATACATCGGGATAACCTTCATGATAAAAAAATAAATAACGTGTAGCTAAAACTATTCTAGACAGGTGAAAACTTAGATACTACAACTGATTTAATGCAATGTACCTCTATATAACTCACCTCAACATAATTATACGGGAACAGGCCGACTCTCCCGTGCAATTCCCCTTCGTACCAATTCGCGTCGATCTGTCTCCTCACGTGTATGATCTCGCCTTTCCTGAAGCTCAGCTCTCGGTTCGTCTGACCGTTGAACGTGTACATGGCTTTGGCGACCACCTTCTCCGCTTCATCGTATCGGTTCAGTGGCAGGATGTTCTTCTGTGATGGCGTGAAGTTGTCTTGGTGTCGGCGATTTTGCATGTCTTGCAGTTCCTGGTAATTAAGAAGAAATATCTCAACGGGGGAAATTTAATAAGGAATCAAACCATGATAGAAAACCCATGCAAAGCTTTTCTACAGTTGTTTTTCTATTTGATTTTGTAAAGGGATACTTCATTAAGTTGGAGGTATTAAAATTTGTGTAGAAAATTATTAAGACGCATTTCATAAATATCCCAGGCGCGGATATAGTAACGGGACGCGACTTATTATTTTTCATACAAATAGAAGTATATTTTATTAATAAATAAATAAGTTTTTATGATTGTGCTAAATTTGTATTTAAGAGAACGCATAATTTCCCACGACAACCATTTTTTTACACTATCATAACATTCATAACACAAACTTGTATGGTACACTAAGCCTACAATTATAATTCTTGCTATAACACAGCAATGTTTATTTTCTTATAGTACCCATTACTCAACGGTTGGATTTCAACAAGTCCAAAAGCCTTGTCAAAATCATCACACAATGAATTTAGCCTGATTGTTAAACAGCGTGGTGTTTTAGTGAACGAGTTGATGACTAGATGGTATAATTTAGTTGATAGTTTAACAGCAGTTAGATCACTCGAGTCACGCAAACTTTCGGCGTCACCTTGATTGAGGCGTCAAACGCATCGATATCCAACGGGTTGATTTCATTATCCTGGAAATGCCAATTGAGATAAATGTGTGAAATACGTGAAAGCACCGGTGGGTTGACAAAGGCCAAATAGGGGACAATTATGCCCACCAATGGATTAATAAAAATAAGATACTGTATTTCTTTTGACCAATGCTATACACATTTTATTGGAATTAATTTTGATAGATGAAGTTGAATATTTAAATAGTGATTAAATGTGCGATTGATACTTGTGCCCTATTAGGAGGGAAACTTACATTAGTTTGAACTTGTACTAACAAACCAAAGCACATATTAGTGTGGAGCATGACCGTGCCTAAATAGGTAGAAATACTGCCGGAAGTAAATAAATCCTACCGTAAAACATCAATTTATGCGACCATTTGCGCCAGGAAATAGAGATAATAAGAATTAGTGTACCTATCTAAAATGACCAAAACAATACTAACAGATATCACAGTTTTGTCCAACATTTTAGCAGCCGCATGGATTCCTCAATTCCAACAATAACTAGTTAATATTCTCCGATTGCACTTTCATTAGAGTATTTTTCACAGAACTAAGCAATTATCACGACATTAGCACACAAGTTGCACGAACGTGGTCGCTCACAGAGACCGCTGCGAACTTACTGGAGCAAAAGTGATACAATACAAGAGAGTTCGTTTATCCCAGAACAACATAAAAGTAATATTATCGCCGAAACTGCTACGTTTGAAGGGAGATTAAGCTTTGTAATTAGAAGGATAAGGTGTTTATTCGAGTGAGGGGACGAGAGTTAATGATGAACGTTGCGGACGGTATGGTAATTTGGTCAACGGATTTTTGAGAATGTCTAGTACAAGGTCGCTTGGTAGGTACGTACCTACTGGCTTGCTAATAGGATTTTAATCTATCCACAATAGAGCAGAATAGTCACATCTTATGCCTTGTTGAGCAATCATCTAATTCACAGTTGTGACTAATGGATATTTCAAGAATTATTTATTTTAATAAGAATAAGATGTGATATTAGTCTGTTATGAATATTGTATTAAACACTCATTGATAAATTTGAAAAACATTACTTTAGTAAACAAATTTATTCAACAGTCAAAAATAAATAATTATAGGTAATTAATTCAACTTGAAATTGTGTTCTTCTGAATCTGGTATTATCTAGAGATACTCGTATCGTTACTCGTCTAAGATGGAGAACACAATAGTCTGCTATTTTTTTTTTATATTACGACCTAAACGAGGATTATTTAAGATATGTTTTATCTATTATACCTTCTAGGTTTTCATGTCCCATCTTAGACCACATCGTCACTTTACATCAGTTAAGATTGTGGTCAAATAAAGGCCTAACAAGCATAAAAAAAACAGAGACAAAGGCCTGGGAATATAAACGATGGAGTGAAAAAAGATAAAAAAAAATATGAAGAAATAAAATTATAATAGATAATGCAGATAAAGTAATTTAATACCGGACTAAGATACTCGTACTAAAGCAGTATTGAATATACATTTCTATACTCGTAATAATGCAATAAAAGCAGTAAATCGTTTAAAACTGGTATCCAGATAAATAGAAAACAAGCAAAGGCCATGTTCGAAGTTGTATCTACATAACATAATTATTTACGGTCGTTTTCACTGGCAAGTGAAATTGAAGAGAAAACTTTTCCATTTCTATTCACATAGACATCCACTTTTGCTATCTAACACTAGGATCACGGCCTACGGTGAGATGCCATGCATTTATAGTTACGGTAGGCCGATCAATAATATAATAGTTGTAAGTGAAATATTAGGTGTTTTCAGCCAAAAATATTCACATTTAACAATTATTTCAGAGCCAGATCATTAACATTAAACAGATATACTTAATTAGATTATAATGGTTTTTAACAAAATTAAGACTGGAAACGGGCAACCGGAAACGGAAAACCAAAAACCGGTTATATGTTTTCCAATATTTATACATGCCTACCATCTCACCGTAGGCCCTGATCCTAGTGTATTGAGAAACTCTGTTACACAATACAGGATATGAGAACTTTTGACTTTATGAAAATAGTAAAAGGGTAAAGCACATAGTTTCCTTTGATTTCCCGGCAAGAGATATTTTTTGAGGCAAACGAGTATATGCGCGCTGCTGTACAGTTTATTGGCCGCGCAGTGAAATTGAAATTATATCCACTTATTGATTTTTACTCTATTTTTTCCCTTCTTCGTCATTCTACCTTCATTAAGGATTTTCCCGCAGTAAAATCAGATGGCCTGTTTCGGTTGTTGATAATATGACTAAAAATAATAAAAAAAATATGTTCTTAAAGTCTCAGAGGTCAAAAGTACTTTTTCGGATCATGGGGTGGGTTTGAGCCTGTTCAGACCTCACAAATAAATTACAATATAAATGTTTCCATCATATTTTACCAACTGAAATAACAGTATAATTAATATCTTTGACAAAGAAATTACTCAGTGAAACCAGGAATGTTGGATATGCAAGTACATCCGGTGCGCATAGGGCAGCGCGCATCTAAGCGCGTTTGTTTGGTAAAGGCGCGCGCTGATGCGTGACTGACATATTGTACGAGCTTACGAGTTCCATGTGTAACTGCCACCGGAATTCAACACAATTTCACTTTTAACTTGGTTTATATTAACATAAATGTTTGGGTTTAGAAACGGGAATCAGACATGAATATTATAACGTCTGATATGTTTGGTATATACCTACTAAACAAATTATACCATTTAGGTTGGTATCTACATGAACTATTAAAATACTTAATCTGGAAACTTTACATTTTTATAAATAGTGTAACAGTTTGGCCCTATTACCTTTTACACGCTGTAATTGCCTTTAATTGAGGGATCACTTGTCCAATAATTTATTATAATTATTACAAGATATGTGTATCCTTTGTTGGTAATCCTAAATAAATAAATATACCGAAAAACCTTAAAATTACAATCTGTGATAAAATAATAAATTACCCGAACCATTCATTCAGTAACAACCGCTTTAGAGAATATCTGCATCATTAATAATATATTATCAATTTAAATCAGCCACATAATCTTGCCTCGAATCACATTTACATTAACTATGAAGTTATGCACTGAAATATCATCTTAATCCAGACGCGCAATCGAGATTAATGACATCCTGCGCAACCGAGATTAAAATTAACTATTCGCCTGCGAAATTACTTCTTACTCTTATTACATACCTATGACTTCAGTAAAGTTCACACAACTTTAAGCAACATGTAAATATATAGAGAATTTAGTTATTATTAAACTAAATATACTTTTTTTTATATTATTTTTATATTGTAGTGAAAAAGAGTGTCTAGTACGAAAATCAGAATGAAAATGACGAGCATTAGTTCAGCGTAGTAACCGCAACGGATCACGTTACCAGAGCACAATTGGATATCACATGCCCAGTAACCCCGGAAAGCCCTTTGTAATCTTTGCTGCTTATTACAATGCCGTTAGAGCTGTTTTGTGATTGACGCAAGGGTAGGTTTCAGTGTGATATCTTTAAGATTTTGTTACAGGAAGGTGATATTAATGAGGGTGTACGGAAATATTGAAATTTTGTATGTGATAAGTTTACACCAAAATAACTTTTTATGAATTTCTGAGTCATCTATATACTAATATTATAGGTACCTGAAGAGTTTTATAGTTTGACCTCGCTAATTTCATGTACCTATATACTAATACTAGCTGACCCCAGCAAACGTAGTTTTGCAAAATGAAAAATAGATAGTAGCCGATTCTCAGACCTACTGAATACGCATATAACATTTGGTAAAAATAGGTAAGGCCGTTTCGGAGGAGTATGGTAACTAACATTGTGACATGGAAATTTTATTTATTTGACTAGCTGACCCCAGCAAACGTTGTTTTGCAAAATGAAAAATAGATAGTAGCCGATTCTCAGACCTACTAAATATGCATATATTATATTTCATAATATTCGGAAGCGTAGGAGTATGGTAACTAACATTGTGACATGGTAATTTTTTCTATTAGATAATATAACACCAAAATAACTTTTTATGAATTTATGAGTCATCTATATACTAATATTATACCTGAAGAGTTTTATAGTTTGACCTCGCTAATTTCAGGATCAACGATTCCGTATTGAAAATTTATTTTTTCGCGTGGTAGCCCATTTATCGAGAAAGGTTATAGGCAACTTTTTACCGCGGTAATATGTTGTTCCCGCGGCCATAAAACACGGTCAACGCAGTGGCGTGAAAAGCTACTATCTAAAATAGCAGAAGAAGATGTATTGCACGTTTTTAATATATGAGTCCAACATTTCATATAACCTATTAAGATCAATAAGTACCTTATTTTAACGTTGATATTAAAAGGCATTTACCTTGTTTTAGCGTAAATAGACGAAGGCACGATACCAATATCTTCGATAGGCACTTGGATATCGATCAAACCATGGCGTGCCATCCACTAGTAAGCGGATTAAAAGAACCCACCATTCGACTGACACGATTATCGCAACAAAAATACGTTAGCCTTTTTATCAGCTAAATGAAAATTGGCAAACAATACCCTTGCATAAAAACTTTTCGGAAGAGTAAAATTATTGGGATTTTCAACGGAAAAAGCACAAAGATTGATCTTGGATAGATAGAAGTAGCATTGACACTAATTATCCAATCACGATTTCATAATGTGGTAATGATTTAGTAATGAACACCAAGGCCAAGGCGTACTTATAACATAATTGTACGGGGAAGAGGCTGGGATTAAACGTAATCGCTTGAAAATCGATTATGAAAGATGACACTGAATTTGCTCGAATAGTTAAAGAAGCCCTCTTATAATACTAGAGTTTTTTTTTATTCAGATAAAAATAGTAGATACCATCTAAACAAATAAACAAGATAAGCCGCTATCAAAGACAAACAAAAATTTGAAAAAATACCAAGACCGTGGAAATCACGATCTCTGAAGACTGCATGTAACGACAATGATTACGAGAAAAAGTGTAGAATATGTAGATTGTTTTATCTTTTTATACAAGGCTGTTAAGTTTTATAATTAGACACCATTTATGTTCTATTTCATATTTCATCATCATCATTTCATGAGACATAGGCCTCCCACAAAATATAAGGTAGTTCGATCATAACCCACCAGAATGGTTCAAGGTGCGGGTTGGTAGGTGTGAAAGAGAACCACGCTTGTTGTTAGTCAGGGGATGCCCCGGCCCGGTTTCGTTGGCCTATTCTCCCTTGTGTTTAATACCTGTAGGTATTTGCTCGGCCGCTGTTCTCGGTACAGCGGTACTCGGTACTATTCATGTGCTTCGTCTGCTGCCTCGCCAGTTCCCGCTCAGGAACGAGCGGCAGCGGGTCCTTTTTTAATGTCAGGGGAAAAATCTGCTACTAGATACCATACTGCATGAAGGGTACTGTATAGTTACGTGGGGTGGCCAAGAAATTGCGACGCCAGACACGAGGCAGCGGGTCCTGCCTCAACAGTACCCGGTAATTATTCGTAGTCGGTCACTCTTGACAGAGTGGTCGTGGTTATGGGGGGTCCTTATATTGGGTTGCTGCTTTTGCAATGCGCCGCCATTGTTCCCTGTTAGTTGCGGTGCGGGAGCAGTCGGTAATGGTGGACTGAGTCAATTTTGAGATGAGGTCCGACCACCTTGTTGGAGAGCGACCACGAGACCTCTTTCCCTCCATTCTGCCTTGTATAACAAGGCGCTCCATGGAGTTCTCGTTTCGCGCCACGTGTCCAAACCCGGTAATGGATGTTCACTATTAGGTAGACTTTGAATTTACCTGCAGATATTTGTTCCTCCGCTGTTCCCGGTACAGCCTCTTCATGTGCTCAGCCTGCTGCCTCGCCAGTTCCCGCTCAGGAACCAGCGGCAGCGGGTCCTGCCTCACCGGCACTCGGTAGTGGATGTTCACGTCGCTTTCCACGTACCGGCGCGGGGATTCTGCGGATTAATGAAGAGTTATAATTGTATAAGAACACAGTAATATATTAGATGTCTAGTACCGGTAATAAGAGCTTGAAGCTTACCCCGGGGCTAGAAGCGGCTGGATTATCTATCAATATAAAATAAATAAATAAAAAAGAATTGCTTAGAATAAAAATAAGAATTTGTTGTCAGGAAGGCTCTATCTTATTTCTACTTCCTATCGAGGATTAAAATCGACAGAATAGAAGGAACAAAATATGTATTGCCATAACACTTAGTTACCTCTCAATTTTTCTTAAAATATTTGAATGTTTTTAAATCAGTGTGCACTGTATTATGTACTCATATTATAAAACTCACTGTAACATTAAAAATAATATTTAATCAGACAGCAAAGTAACTTTTAATTACGGAAGTTAACATAATTTGGTTACGTAAAACTTACGAGTTCATTTTAAATGTAAGCAAGATTGTAATAAAATATTTATTTATATGTCATTCCGCTCATTTTGAAACATAAACATTTAGCCTTAATAGTTAATGTCACATCATCGCTATTTAGGAAATGTATATCTACATGACACGTAACATTTTTAAGAATACGTAACACTGGTTTTATGGTTTGTCAACTTTCATATTTTTAAACCCATGATTTTCTTAGGAGCATAGCGACATGAAATGTGGATATTTAAAACTGGATCCATAAATCTATAGATCCAGTTTAAATCGTTTAGTTAGATCTGAGTTTTTATATGCGGAACTCGTTATTATGATGTTTTATAATGTATTAATTAATTAGATACACTAATTAATTAGATAGATAATAAATTCCATAAATTCAAAACTATTGTTTAAAGTGTGATAAAAACAAAATCCTCAGGAATTTTGTTTTTATCACACTTTAAACTTACCATGAATACCTTTACCTACTTAAATTTTACTATCACCGCGACGTAACCTTATAATTGGACAACACTAAAAGCAAAACCGCGGACGACCACCGAAGCGTCAAAACAAGTAATTCCGATAAAAGTGAAAGTATATGGTCATGGTGCGTTCCCGCCATGATGCTGTAACGATTCGGCAGGCGATTGCGATGACACACGTAATACCTATTAAAGATAATATCGCCGGATAAAACCTAATGATCAATAGAAAAAAATGGCATTTCTTTTTTAAGGTAAATATTGACGATGGAGATGTTGTATGAGAACTTCTTTTCACATTGTGCAACAAATATTGCTTACTATTCAAAAATACTTAGGGCTTGTTTCAAAATCTTCGAATAGGTTAACTTAGTCAATCGTTGAAATATAGAGCCATTGCGGTCAGTCAGTCAATGATAGATATCAGTTGACTTGATAGCTCTATGTTAAGAGTATAACCATTGACAAAATTCTGTTTTATGATTGTAAAAACAGAGCCTAAGGGCTTATTTCACTAAATCCGAGTAAACTAAGCAATGGTTATTTATGTCAATAATACGTGTCAATGGTTATGTCATAAACTTCCACGGTTTTTCACATGTGACTGAGTAAAATAGCCCTATATCTTAAACATAGCTAAGTCTAATTTTACTTGTAATTGAAACAGGCCATAATTATATGAAGTGCTATAGATTGTTAATTAATATCGAAAGCACTTACAGGCCTTTCTTTATGAAGCTATTCACAACTACAACAATTCCTTTTATAAAGATAACGATCATACGAAGATTTTAGAGTTAAATAAACATTACAATAGAGCTATTATCAGCCCTTGCATCACGCCGTAAATATGGTACACGATAAGATTATCTGTGGGTGGAACTTTACGTATATTAATAAGTGATTCATCGAGGTATTCATAAATAATTAGTCAACGTCTTTTAATAAACTAAGTGACTATATCTAAACATGTATGCTTACTATTACTAAAAAACAGCAAAAAACCATAATCACCAAAATAAATTCATTGCTAACTTTTTCAATTGTAATTCAAAACACGTACATACGATAGACATTACGAAAATATGGTAATGACATTTCTAAGGGGTTATTTAGGATTCTTCACCTTACGTCTGACTGCGGTAACATTACTACCACCAAGTTTTTTTATGCGCATTAGCATACTATGAGATATTTAATTGCTCTACACGTATTGGTTTGAAAGTTGCAAGCTTTGACATAGCTTCCTGTACATGTTTAGGGCGTGTGACGGTAAAACTGATCGGAGTAGACGGGATATGAAACTACTTGTAAAGCTACCGGCAATTATAGGAAACGATTACTCGATGCAGTCGTGGAAAGCTGTGCTATGATAACCTATAGAAATTGTGCTTTCACTTTTTCTTGATAGAACTGTTTGATGTATTGATTCTGCGACAGAATCGCAGAACCGATAAGATTATCGATAATCCAAGTGTCGAGTCAATATATATTTATAAGACACTGGCAAGAATATGCCTTCTAAATAATACATGCCAGTGAAAGTGTTAAGGGCTTAGACTTACCGAGAAAAATGTCCATCGACATCAAAGCTACGTATTATTGCGCACGAAATACGATCATGACTGACGAGGTGTGGAAAATCAAATCTGTACTGAGTTACAAATGAAGCAAGTCAACGAGCGGCTTAGTTACAGATTGCCCTACTGAGACGTTTCGTAACTTCAATGAAGCAAAGCAGAGTGAATTAAAGAAATAATTTGTCAATCGTCCTTCAATGTTAAGGCTTAGGCTAAGGGCTTATTTGACATAATCGGAGTATACTAAGCAATAGTTCGGTCAATAACACGTGTCAATGGTTGGTTAAGTTAAGGTCGCTTTGTCACATGTGATTAAGTGACATAGCTATATATTTTAACCCTTGGACTAATTTATTATTCTATGCCTTGGATATATTTTCTCGGAGATAGTGAATGAGCAACAAGACTATTTATTTATAAGAAACCAAGTATATTTTTAAGGAAATATTTATAATTAATGCATATAATGCATTTGTTAAGGTTTATTAAAACTAAATTTATTATAAATATAGGCAACACTATGGACGATTTTATAGTTATCATTAAGAAAATATAAACGAATAATAATGAAAATGAGCCCACCATACTTCGCGATTTTCTTGATCTGTTTCAAAATACCCATCATAAGGTATGCACTGCACTACACAATTTGTCAATAGAACTCAGTAGTAGCCGCGCGACTGTCGTCGACCGTCGGTCACGATGGATCACTGTGCCTTTGGTAGCTTGCACACTTTCAAAACAACAAACCACACTTCATCTCCCGCCAAAATGAGTGTAGGAACACTTTCGCTCGTCGCACGTGTACCTTTGTTGACATTCGTAAGAGCGTAGCGTTCACGTGTAGTAGACAGAGTAAGTTAAAATATTTACGCATTCAAAACGTTACACACCTAAACCTAATAATTGTAAATATAGAAGAGTCTTTACTATTTAAATATCTTAAAGTATTTATTTAACTTAATCCACAATGGCATAACTTGACTTTGAACACGACACCTTCATTTAAACTTGAAATTAATTTAATAACCGTGTTTATATTAGATAAAGAATTAATTAACCGATAAGAGAAATCCATTAGAACTTACTGTAAGGAAGTGGAGCATAGACATCTGGATACATGTCTGTTCTATTGACCCAATCAGACGCATCGTGAACCGTGTGACGATTTTCACTGATCGTAACGTGTTTTTTGTCCCTGGGAACTACATACTCTGACTCACTATCTACGTCTACTGATGTACCGTAGTCAGTTAAATTTTCCAAGGACGCAGATTTACGTTCAGACTGTGCATTTGTATCTTTTTTGCTGTTGGTGTATTTTATAACAACAGAAGATTTTGCCACGACATTCTTTGGATTATCGCGTAATTGTTTGAACTTGTAGTCATCTGTTTGTTCGGAAGCGTTTGCAATCTCGACTTGATTTTCGTCGGGTAGAGATGATTTCAACCGGCAATTCAATTCATCAGATGTTTGGTTATTTATCTCTTTCATTTTAACAGAAGGCAGAACATCAATATAGACATCTGAAGTATCATTCACAATCTTTTTTTCTGGGTTAAGTTCAATGCATGAAGTCGTTGCCTTTGCGTTGAAAATTATACCTCTTTCTGTGGAATCACTACTTTGTGCACTGTGTGAATATTTTTTTATTTCTGATTTATTAGGAGTGCTTTCCTTTGAGAAGTATGCTCCGTCATCATCATTTTCGTTGTTTTCGTAAAGCAAGTTTTTTTTTACGTATTTATTAAGCGCTACTAACGATTTAGATAGAGATCCTGAAACTGGAACGTCACTGAAAAAACCATCGTCGTCGTAAAAAATATCACTAGTAGCATCTGTTGCTGAGCGATGGTTTTTATCACTGTCTCTTTGCTTATCGTCCATTTTTTCAGAATAATCACTTCACTGCCTAGATAGTTCACTATGTAAGCACTTAGTTCCGTGGCCTGAACAGCACTGAAGTAATGATAACACAGATAATACGTATTATCAATAAATAATAAGAGATACCACCAATACACAGTATAACAGCGGCACGTTCACTATTGAATCACATTGGCATTTATTTACAGTCAACAAAGGCGCCGAATTTGTGCGCGAGACTATAAGAACTATGTTATTTACTATCGAAAAAACTGTACCGACAGGTTTTGGCGGTCTTATCGAGATGAATGACGTAAACCGAAAATAGCGAACCGATATCTAAAGATATGAATGGTTTTGACTTGCTGCTAACTTTAGCTCGGCTATGACACAATCACATTTCAATGCAAAACAATTTATTAATCGGAATGCTCATATTGAATTCAAAGAGAGTTAACGTATGCTACCGCGACGGTGCAGCGGCGGTCAGAGAATAAGTTAAGACGGATTGTTACGAACAAAGGCTATTGTTTCTTTTTTTTTCGCAAAGAGAATATAGATTGAGATAATTGTGCGAGTCGGCTTTCATAAGGTATAATTCACGTGTTTCGGAATTGTAAATAAGGCAGAAGTTATCTAATTCTTACATGTAATTGATGAAATGTATGCCTGAGAGGAGAGGAATAAAATAAATATGTATTACCTGTATCTGAAAAGCTCCCAAGTGATGTTCTCCGTGGCGGCTCCGGGGCTGAGTCGGTCTCTAACAGTGCATAAAATGGCATGATATTCGTATGGTAGCACAAAAACAAAATGTATAACTAAGATAAAATATAAGAATTATTGATTATCGGCAAATAAATATCGCCATGCTCATACTAAAAATCATACAAATTACAGTACAATTCGCACAACATACTTTGCAATTATTGCAAAACAGTCATTTACAGTTACAACAGACATGATTTTATTCAGAAATAGCAAACAACGATGCGTTTAGTGATCACGCGACGTAAACACGCATAGCGGGGCAACACGGAGGGTAAGCGAGAATCAATAACTCTTCAACCAGGAAGTATATCTGTACAAAGTTACTCCAAAACTAAAGATAGCTAAAGTAAAAAAAAATGTTTATAAATTAACCTTGAAAAGTGACGGTATGTCGCGATGGGGTGACGTGCGGCGCCACCCTGTGGGACCAGGATGCCGGCGGCGGGCGCGGCGGCGTCCGAGGAGGCTCATAGCGCTTCACTGGCCGATGCAGCGAAGGATCAAAATCTTGCTTCTCGAACACATCATTTTTCAAAATAGAACTTAGTTTTACAGAGTCTTTAATCGATGGACGCTTTACTTCCTTTCTCACTGGCGACGCACGTCCTCTCACAAAAGTTGACGGATCTTTCAAGGACCTGTTATTATCACTTCGCATTGGATATCTATGCGCTATCCACGTGCCAGCTAAATATGGAGCCATGTCTTGAAGTTCGCTCACATCCGGCGCTGATGCGTATATTTGACCAAGGATCGACATAGTCTCAAAACGACGTCTAATTCGATCGACTTCTCCAGATCGACACTGAAATGTTTCTTCAGCGGATCTCGATCTCGGGGTTGTGCGTCTGCGAAGTGCGGCTAATTTCGATATTATGTCAATGTGAGGCATATAGCGATTAGTATTGCGAAGTGGCACTCGCGCCACCGGTAGTGAAATTTTAGATCTGTCACGTCGCGACGATAGCCGCTCGAAAGCGGTCCAGTTCCGTGCGAGAACATTGCGTGCAATTTCTGGATCGCTGCGATGTCGTCTCAGCACGGCGCCAGCCGCGGTGGGCGAGTCGAAGCGACGAGCGAGGCGGCGCACCTCTCCGGCCCGCGCCAGGTTGAGGTAGGCGCGCCAGTACCGCTCGGGGTCAGGAGACGGACTCCGACTGCGCCAGATGGTCTCGTCGCTTGAACGTAGCGTGTCGGGCGTTCGCCGATCCACGATGTTTATTTCCGATTGGGGTGAACCCGATCTAGAACGTAGCTCTGGTTTCGATGGAAGAGAAAGAAATTTATTTTTTTCAGATTCACCAAAGAGTTCTTTAAAATTTGCGCATGATTGAGATTGAACTATTTGAGATTTGTGGGACTCATTCAGTTTTGACGACAAAGGCTCACTCGAACTCATACATATTTTAGTATTTTTCACTTTTTCATTCGAATTTTCAAGTGCATGATATACAGGTTTGTTTTTTTCTGGCTTATTTGAAACAGATTCAAAGTATTTAACTTTTGTTTGGATTTCCTTGCTTGGTCCTCTATAGACAACGGTTTTGTTAGAATGATCTGAACTCGCAGTTTCCGTTTCACTTGCGGAAGATGGACATAGCGTTTCGGTTTTTTCACTAGATTGGGCCGAATATCTTTCAGAATCAGATGGTTGGTGATTGTTTGATTCAACAGAGCCCTTGTTTGAAAGTGTCACGTATGGTTTTTCTGTTGCCGCATTTTCTTTCTCCTGGCTAAGCTCTAACTCTTGTTTCAATGACATTGGAACATGATGATCATTCTTATTGATTCTATCAAGAAGTTCTTTACTTAAGGTTTGAGATATTTTCCTCTTTTCATTTTCACTAAGAGTCATTTGTATTTTATTGACATTGTTTTTTAAATCTTTGACGGAAGTAATAGGACATGGTATGGAAGCTATGGAGTCTGATTTGGTTAGTTTTATGGAATTTTCTTTCTCAGGCAAGTAATTTGATAAGGAGTTGCATCGTACTTGTAGCTTTGGCATTTCCGTGTTATTTGTTTCCTTGACGTCGATAGAATATTTATCAAAATCTTTCTGTGTCTTAGATTCAAGTTCTTTACTGTAAATGGCATTCAATTGATTTTTCAAAGCATGTACTTGTTCCATTGATAAGCTGCTCCAAAGACGGCTGCCCAAGCCGATTTTTTTTCTAAGTTCAGTTAGCGTTGAATCCGAAGGCGCATCGTTTGATTTCTTCCCAATAGAACGTTCAACTGGAACTCTATTATTTTTATTTATATTAATATGAAATGCAGTTTCTGCAACGCTTGTACCACGCCACAATGGTTTATAAGTGTCCTTAGATAGGGGTTGGTCTAATTCTAAAGATTCATATTGAGATATTTGTTGAAAATGATCTTTTAAATCTTCTACGGATTTTTCTTTAATGCGTAAACCTCTGTCACTATCGTGGTTCCAGCGAAAATCTTTAACATCTCTGGGATAAAACAGGACATCACTTTCCGTTTGTGCTACCTTTAGTTTTCTATACAAATTATTTAGTTCTTCTTCGGCTCTTTCGATTGATCGAATCTTTTTCCAGCGCTCAAAATCAATTATCTCTTCGTCTTTGCGTCGATGACGTAAGTCACTTGTAGATGTTGCTCGTTCTAACTCGCCTACACGTTCTAAGTAAGTATAATATCGATTGAGTTCCCTAAATCTGTCAGATCTAGCTTTCAAATTTTGCATTTCAAGAATATAATCATCGTAGTCAGGATCTTCTATCAATAAATTGGATTCACTTTGCGTTTTAGGGTGTAGTTTGGGTTGATTTAAATTTTTATCCGCATCTCCTGCACTGCGTGTGCGATATGCACTTTTTGCTTCACTCTTATTGTTTTGTAATCGTGCGTTATGTATACGACGGTAAGAAGGAGAACGAAAAGACACGGGTGAAGTTGATTGACTTCTACTTAGGCTGGTCGTTGAAAGAGATTTTTTGTTTACTTTAGGAGACACGGGCCTTGATGTTTGTGAGAAGAACATGGTTGAAGGGGATTTATCTCTTTCAGATTTTGTGTCTTTTTCAATATTTTTTTTTCGCCTTTCGATCACAGGTGATACAGGCCGAGAAGTTTCGGTAAAAAATAATTTTGGAGGCGATAAAGAAGTTTTTTTTATCTGAGAAATTGGTCGTTCAACTTTACAAACAACTTTAGGTGAAACGGGTCTCGATGTTTGTGAGAAAAATATTCTCGAAGGTGAGAGAGAACTCCGGCCCGGTGATGATTCTTTAGATTTATCCCGTTTCCAAAATATGACAGTTGGTGATTTAGGACGAGACGTCTGTGAAAAAAAGATTTTATTGCATGGCGGCTCACTTCTACTTCTTATTGTAGCTAATGATGACATAGAACCAAAATCTTCCCATTTAGATAAACTGTCAAATTTACGAATTTCACCATGCATTCTGCCCGGCCAGGATATCGATCGTGAGCTTTGTACAGAAATGGGACTAGGGTACCGATCACAAAGCTTGAATCGAGATAGTGATACTGGTTTTCTATGAATCAAGTAGGAATTTAGTGATTTTGGCATACTCGTATCTAGAGGCAGCGATTGAAACATTTGTGCTTTTTGTAGAACACTAGTATTTTGTTCAGGAGACGCAAAAGATACTGTGGGAGAAATGGTATAAGGCCTTCCTAAAAATAAGTGTTGGAAAAATGAATCTGACACAACGGCATCATGCGATCTTTTTATATCCTTAGCAGTAATTCTTGTCCCATTCAAATTTTCATATGATCCAAAGTTCGAATCACCGAACTGACTACCAGATTCAGAGCCATTACTGGTTCTTGACGGGGTTGGCCTCCTGCTAGACTTGATTTTTGTTGATTTTTTGGGAGTTTTGGCGGAATCTTTTGCTTTTTTACTGCAAGATTCATGACATGGAACACTCCGGGGGCGTAAAATAACATTTTCCAAAGACTTTTTCTTTTTAAGATTCGTGACTGCTGCCGTTTTTATTTGAGCTTGTTTTTTGTTTAGAGCTGCTGTTATATTCGACGACGATTTCGATATGCTGCTGGATGAAGATGGTGGAGCATTCGGTCTATTAGACTTTAGGTCGAGTTTAGTTGCTGTAGGTATACATGGATTAGACTTAGTGTGTAAGTTGGAAACTTTTAGCTTCTGCAGTTTTTCCGCAGTCCGCACCATATCCCTACTACGATGCGTGGCACTAGGCGCAGATGTTTTGATGCTTGGTCCCGTTAGTTTAGACGTTTTGGAAATATTGTGAGCACTTTTACTAATAGACTTTGCTTTTGATAAATCGATGCGTTCATTTCGTTTTTCAGAACTCCACAACTTATCAAGCGATGTAACTTTATCTAAAATGTTCGAGATCGGAGTTCTTCTGCCAGCGCCACCTTCTATCACAATAGATTGATGATCATTTTTACGGTGAGTCGATTTGGCATATTCTGTTGGTAGTAAAGTTCTTCTTGAAGAACCAAAACTACTCGTGAAACTAGGAGCTTTTGAATCACTTTGAACACTTTTTGGTGACTGTTTTTGAACAGTAACATTGGTCTTTCGATTAACTGCCGGTGGTGCTGACATCGACATGACTCTTTTAGCTTTCTCAACAGCCGCACTAGGCTTTGCGATTATATGGGTATTCTGCCTCTGTAACTTGTGACTTATTTTATCTTTGAGAAAATCTACATTGGATTGCGAAATTTTAGGTGTCGATCGTTTTGGCGATGTGGAAACAGGCCGCGTGGATGTCACCAAGCGTAGTGTTTGGCTATTTTTGGATGATATTCTTCTCGGCGGCGCAGGTGGATACTCGAAGTTTGTACCAGGATTGATAAACGAAGGTGCTTGCTTTCTGAATTTGGCTTTGGCATCAGTTTCAATTTGGGTTACAGGATAACAAATGACTTCGTGCAGTAGCGGCGTTTTCTTATGAACTCTTATCTTCGTCAGTGTTGGCGAGAGTGGAATATATTCGATCTCCGTTTCGTCTGTGGAGTTTCAACTGCATCAGTCCGATATCCTTGTTATCTATCCTCGTTAGAAGTGAGCAAACGTGATCGTGTAACCTGTAAGCGTTGCCGTTCAATCGTGGTTCTACTTCTACGTGTGGACAGACCTTTGTCTGCGTTAAACGTGTCGCTTTGTGCTTATTTAGTTTTGGAGTAAACTTGTGCTCATGCATTACCTTTTTGTAGTCAATGAAATCCCAGCACCTTTGTTATACAGGATAGATTCATGCAAAGAAGAGAAACAGACTCAACTAAAAGGAGACAACATTGATTGATATGGGTTAATTTCTTATTCATCAATGGTTTCTCTTATCAGTTCAGTATGTTCCTCATATTTCTATGTGAGAGTATAATAACTTACCGTACGTGTATTCAGGTTGATAACAGTGGGCTAATGTGCACTCGATCGAGAAGCCGTGTCACCATGCCCAGTGTCGTTACGCGACCTTGGACTAACACATCCAACCATACACACATATGGTTGACTGTATCATAATAACATAATGCACTGACCTTCATAATTCCATGAGATCGGCTCAATAATTTCTCTCACATTTTATATATTTAGTTTTAGCCGATGCGCCGTAAGTAAAAGCTTTGTAGTTAGAATACCGACACCGAAGTTTTATAAAACCATGCACGTTTTATTTATTAAAAAATATATTTTCGTTTATCGAAGCACACGTTAATATAATCATAATATAGCACTATAGAGGGAAGTGAGATATAACGTTGTCATAAAAAGAAGACTTTAACATTACTTAAATTACTAGTAATTTGGACAAGGGTATATAAAATGTCATATTTTAGATATTAGTATAGTATCTTCACGATTGCCAAAAAAACAAAAAACAATGATTTAACTCATCCGATCAACAGAGTTAATTTGGACTAATAATTTTATTCAGATAATCTTATCAAAGAATTAAATAATATCATAACATTTATCTCAGCGTTCAATAGAGTAATCTCAACCAGGTCGATTATTTAATAATCATCATAAAACTTAGATAATATAGATATAGAACGAGGGGGATTCGTCTTACAAAAATCAGGTCTTGATCACTGCTACCTGCTATAACCCTAATCTCATACCATGGATGTTAATACAATATTGATGCTTATATAATACACAATAGAAGTTAATTTACCTTGTCTAGGCGGTGCCGGGGAGCGGAACCCTTTCAGGGGTGGTTCTCCCCCCGCCTGCAGGTCCCGGTAGGCCGCGCGTCGCTCCGCGGGCGACAACGGACCGTCGGTTTCCTCCCGTCTTCTGAACACCAGGGTAGAGTCGGATTCATAGCCGGATTCTTTTAGCGCCCTGTAATTTTAGGTAGATTAATAATTGGCCAAATATTTAAGAATTACCACTTGGAATGGCCCATTAGGCAAACGAAATAGAGGAAGACCACTGGATAGATGGCTAGATGAAATCCTAAAGATAGCAGGAAACGACTGGACAGCAAAGGCGATAGATAGAGACAATTGGAGGAAAATGGAGGAGGCCTTCACTCAGTAGAGAGGTCCTTAATGACATTAATATTAGGTCCTTACATATGAAATTGGCGTTTTTCGTACTGGCCACTTTAATCACAAATTTCTCCTCTTTGGTAAGGAATTCCAAATTCAAATTTGTACAGCTATAGACTCATGTATTTGTGCTTCGATGATCGTCATTCATTTGTTTTTTTTCTTCTGTTTTTTTCTGTTTGCGTCACTCATTTTACAAAATGGAAAACTTAAAATATCGCATTATTTACGAGTACGAGTTCCGCCGTGGCACTAGTGCTGCGGAAACAACTCGAAGGGTGAATGATGTGTATGGCGGTCGTGTTGCAAAAGAAAACACAGTTCGTTTTTGGTTCCAACGTTTTCGTTCTGGAAATTTCGACTTGCAGAACAAGCCCCGTGGACGGCCTGAGACTCAAGTTGATAATGAAGAGTTGAAGGCTATTGTGGAAGCGGATCCATCGCAAACCACGTCCGAGTTAGCTGCAGGCTGCGGTGTTAGTGATAAAACTGTTTTAATTCACTTGAAGCAAATTGGGAAGATTAAAAAGCTTGAAAGGTGGGTACCTCACGAATTGACTGAAGCAAACCGGCAAACGCGCGTCGACTGCTGCGTTACATTACTAAACCGGCACAATAATGAAGGTATTTTAAACCGAATCATTACCTGTGATGAAAAATGGGTTCTTTACGATAATCGGAAGCGCTCAGCGCAATGGTTGGATCCTGGCCAGCCAGCCAAATCCTGCCCCAAGCGAAAATTAACCCCAAAAAAGTTACTTGTAAGCGTTTGGTGGACTAGTGCCGGTATTGTTCATTACAGTTTTCTCAAATCTGGCCAGACTATTACGGCTGATGTCTATTGTCAGCAATTGCAAACCATGATGGAAAAGCTAGCGGCTAAACAACCTAGGCTGGTCAATCGCTCCACGCCACTGCTGCTTCACGATAACGCTAGACCACACACTGCGCAACAGACGGCTACTAAATTAGAAGAGCTTCAATTGGAAAGTCTAAGACATCCTCCGTACTCCCCGGACCTTGCTCCAACAGATTACCATTTTTTTCGAAATTTGGATAACTTCTTGCAAGGGAAAAAATTCAACTCCGATGGGGCAGTCCAAATCGCCTTCAAAGATTTTATTGATTCCCGTCCGACTGGTTTTTTTAGTTAAGGGATCAATGAACTACCTATAAGATGGCAAAAGTGCATAGAAAATAATGGTTCATACTTTGATTAGGTAATTAAATATATTATATTAAAAAATATTCGACTTTTTGTTCCTCCCATACAAAACGCCAATTTCTTAAGTAAGGACCTAATATATTCGGCAACAAATGGTTTTTTTATACATCCAATTAGCAATAAAATACATTCATTAATTGTAATATCTTGTATAAAAAAATAATCAATTAAATTTTATATTTATTACACAAAAAAAAAATCAATAAATAAATAATTAAATTAATTATAAAAATGTAATAAATTCATGTAAATTAATTAATTATTGTTAACATATACCTTACTGAAATTCAAATTGCATGTTATTGAGGAATTAATATGGCTTTATTATTATAATACTTGGCCGATATCATTGTTTACCATAATTTCGTTTATAATATACCTAATGAAATCATAGCCATCCTTCAAAATGTAAAAGGTACCATTAACCACTACTCTGGTCCAATGCGGGTGGAGTGCCAGAGCCGCGTTCTCTGTTCGGCAACTGATACCAGGAACCCAGGTTAGGTTGTGTCTCTAGGATGGGAATTGACAAACCATTACCTACCTGGTCTCTGCTCTATATGTCTACCTATCAACCGACAAAAAAATGGAGACGGTTCTCAGTTCGACGCATATATCTATCAACTAGTACCCACTACTGGGTATAGGCCTCCTCGTTAACACACCAACTTTCCGGTCCTGTGCTTCACCCAGTGCTATCTTTATATCTTGACAATTTCGCATAATGTGGACAATATTTACAAGTGGCAGGTAGGTAATGAGGACTTAACAGAGTGATAAGAAATACGAAATACGATATAGGTGGATATTAAAATCGTTTATATTAATATCCTTCGCTTGCGAAAATGTTCAGAAGGTTCTAATAACATTACAATAAAATGTAGACTTAATCGATGTTAGACTCACCTTGCCATGTTAGATTTGGATAAAATAGCAGAAGTTATATCCTTCTTTTCCTTTGGTGATGCTTGAGGTAGCGACGTTGTACTTGAAATGTTTTGCTGTAATGTTAATATCAACTTAGTTTTTATACATTTTAAGTTAAGAGGAAGCATAGTAATGCAGGCTAAGAAATCACAACATTGATACAACCATGCTAAGATATAACAAACAAATGAAAAATATCCTGAAAGAAATAAATCAATCACATTACAGAAATACAATATTTATAGGCAGACAAGTTATAGTTAATAGTAGTTGAAGTAACATGCTACAGAAATAACCTGTTTAAAAAAATAATCAGGTTGAATACGATATAATATATTATTATAGGACCCGTATTAATAAATCACACTGAACCCTTAATTCGATCTATAGTGCCTATTTGGTACAGTCAACAGCAAAAGTAGGTGATCAAAATTAACGTTTCCAAACATCTTCTAGCGTGACGTGCCAGACGTTACAAGTTATACCAAAGTGTCAGTTCTAAATGAAGTTTTAATAAGTCGATAGTACATGAACATAATAACACCGAGGTTGAAAATAAATGATCTCGTTTCTTTACTCATAATAAGCTTCAGTAGTCAGTAACTTTTGACTTAATTGTATATATTATTTTGGGACCCTATTTCATAAGTATCTTCTGCTGTTGACTGTACGTGTAACGTGCGTATTGTATGTAAATGTCAAATGTGCACTCAAGATCGAACTTAGGGTTGAGTGTGGTTTATTTCTAAGGGCCTTAGTCTTTTTAACCAAGAAACAAGTAGGTGTTTTGTTGATCCTTTCCATTAACAGTAAGTTTTAAGAACTATTAAACACATGATGAAAGTATGGACCATACATATTACACATTTATAATCATGCAATAATTATACAAAAGGGTACAAGAAACACACATCAGGCAAGTTCAAAACATGACTCTCATGTTATTTATTTATTTATACTTTGTGCACAAAAAAACAATGTACAGAGGAAGACTTAATGCTAGAAGCATTCTCTACCAGTCATCCTGGGCGTGCAAGAAAACAAATCAGGCACTAGGCATGTTCGTATATTAATTTATTATTGTAAATTGTTTAGCACCTCATGGAAGGAAGGTTAAATCCTATAAAGAAGTAATGTTTTGGACCAATCAATACGAGTATTTTATCGAATAGGCTTGATGACTTTATAAATAAATAGGTATTCTATTTAGTCAGACTGTTAGCCCGTCCTAAAATTAAACAGATATTTTCGGCTTTATCAATTTCATTAGAATGTGCCGAGATAGAGCATCAATGTTCCGGAATGGGGGAAACCGTGTAAATTTAGTACAAATCACACGAAAGCGTTACGTCACTCGAAACTTAAGTACACTGTATCATTTCGATTTTTAAATTCCAAGATAAAAGTCAATACTTGTACATTTCTTTTAATTAATCTTTATGACGGATTATTTATTTTTTAGTCACCCTATTCGTTAAAAGACTCATAATAATCACTTAAACTTATAACAATAATATAAAAGCGTAATTCTAACCGCTCGATTTCATACCGCCCATATTTTTTAATGAAAACACTAAACAAAAAAAAAACTAATCCTTGATGATTGATTTATAAATAAATTAGTAATTATGCATCAAAATTAGTCGTCTGTATGTCTTACAGACACATGCAAAGAAAAAAAAAAGTAAAGAAACTTATTGACCCTATTGGACCTTTATAGCAATAATTGCAAGCTTTTAAACTTAAAAGCCAAAGAGTACATATAATTTAAATTGTAGCCAAACGACGTCTGTAGTGGCTTGAGCAGTTGCCATTAACATTTGGCTAATTGGGAACCCTAAAACTATCGATATCCTCATATTTATACCTCCTCTCAAAGGTCAATAACTGCAATATCAGCATGAAACGCCTATGCCTATGCATAATTGCATACGGCAACATCTTTTGGAGGCAATCGTACAGTAAATTTAAAGTTAAGATACTACCAAAATTCTTTGTAAGCATGTTAATCTAAAAATAAATATCTGGCTACCTGAACCAGACAATTCTAGGTCCAAAATCGAGCGGTCAGCGAGGAAATGGTGAAAGCATCGGATGCAGACATGTTAAGGCCCTTACATTCTTTTGTATGGCGCGGGCGAGCAATGTCGTGTAAGGGGGCAGGGGGGAGTTCTCGTCTAGCCACTGTTAGCAGCATGAGAACACACGCGTTAGTTAAACATATGCACCACGGACCATACTATAAATTGGCTCAGTGATTAAAATTCCTAAAGGCGATATTTATTCATATAAACTTTCGTCATGTTGGTATGTTTTATATGCTGGATAAGCCTTCATTTGACCACAATCTCACCTGAAGATGGGGTCTAAGATAGGGCATGAAGACCTAGAAGGTAGATGGATTATGGTTATCGCGAACATACAAACAGAAAACGCTTTTTCTATACAGTCCATGTATGCAATGAACATCTATGAAAATAAATGCTTTGACTTTACTAGTATTATAAAGCTGAAGAGTTTGTATGTTTGAACGCGCTATTTCTCAACTAGTACGATTTGAAATAAAAATCAGTGTTAGATAGCTCATTAATGGCTTTTTACCCCGGGAAAAAACGTAGCGGGAAAATAAAAAAAAAACACGGGCAACGCCGTGGCATGTACAGCTAGTTGTATAATATGTATTGATGGTTATCTAAAGTTCAAGCAACTGATGTATTTTTTGATAACCACAAACCAAGTCTCTTCAAGACATAAGAGTAAACAAATACCTTCTAGATAATTTTGATCTGTCGTTAATCTTACCTACACTTATGCATAGGTATAATTAAGTTTTTACACTACAGTAAAATACATAGTTTTGAGCCAGTTTTATAGTATGATCGATTAAAAGGATTGTAGTAATGTTATGGTCATGACAGAATCAACGCGAGAAACCCCGAGTTGATGTTCTTCGCACACACTCGCGTGTGTGTTTCATATTCTCGTATGGCAATCTCGAGAGAATTCTCGCTTTGAGTCTATTATACAGACTATAATAAATTCAACTGCATCAACTTTAAAACTTTATCAATAAGTTTTAAAACTGTCTGCTAGTTGAGGACTAAAGTTAATATTATTATACCTTTGCCATTGTATGTATGTATTTTATAAAGAAATAGCAAAACCTATTATTTAGTTAAAATAGCATTTTTTGTCCAATATCTTTAATTATTTAATTCGATAATCATGAATTTAAGGATCTTCATATAAGAAAATAATTAAAGATATGGGCAATGTTGAACATTTTACTATTTTATCAGTATTTCAAATCAATTAATAATGGTAAATTACTTCAACAAATGAAAGATGTTGGTATTTACAAAATGTTACTGGATTATTAACAGAACACATAAAATAGTAAAAAAGTTTCGTACCCCGTCAAAAATGTCCATGACCTCGTCCCACCACTAGAAAAGAAAAAAACCTTTTTTGTTTTTGCACTTTTTGCGAGGTTAAATCATGGATGCCAATGTTATATTTGTATAAATTGTGGAGTTAAAGACACGAATTGGGACTCAGCTCTTCTCTCGCTCAAGAGACAATAAAATCGTTAACTTTCTTTAATTTAAGTGTATAGTATTTATAACTATATCGCATTCAGTATAAGTACTTATGACATATAACTGAATAAACTACATTTCATTAATTAAAACAGTAACTGGAAAACCACGGCCTTCGGAATAAAAGTGGAGTATGCTTCGACTTAGCCGTCTTTGCCTATTATTAAATTTAAGAATTATCCTAAAATTTATGAAATCTATCGCACTAAAGAAAACAATGATACCGATATTACAGATTATTCTGTGCGCTGTCTTTTCATTATTCTTAATTGTGTCAGAAAAGGACAGATATCACATATTATACAGTAAGTAAGGAGCCATTCTAAAAAAAAACGTTAATGAAAAACAATCGAATAATATATAAACCTCACAGACCCCGCGATCCGAATCGAATCCCAATCCCATTCTTTATTTACTCCACATATACAAGATGATGCTACATCTAAGATGGATACCATGACAATGAGTGACTGATGAGTTAAAAGCCCTTATACATTGGTTTTAGAACTAGCGGTCACCTGTTTGGCTTCCTTGTCCACAACAGACGACTTCCCAGGGACGTAGTTCTCTATTCTACCCGGCTGCTTGCTGTACACCTCTTGACTAGCTCGGCCAGATGCTAATGTGCTATATCTGAAATAAAAAATATAGAAACTCAACGATTTTCGAAGGTAAGGCCGGGAGGTATAAACGTAAAGGTACTTAAAGATACTCTGCGATTGCTGTTTTATTGTATCACAATAGATTTTGACAAAATCTATAGATCGAAAAAACTTTAATATTAAAATCTAATGTTATCTTTGTCGAAGTAATTTTAAGTTCATCATCAACACACTTATAATGAAGGATAATATGGATGGCTCTAACTCATTTTGAGATTAATTTACACCATATTTTAGACTTTACTTCATTATATCTTATACATACAACACGGTACACGAAAATAATATGAATGTTGTCCGCGGCGTTTATCGCGACATAGGTATTCGCTTATCAAAAGGAATATAATTAATATGCGCAATTCCGTAGTTATTACTGCTAATACCAATAACGGATCACCGTTAAACCAACAAAATATTATTTGACTATTATTGGATAATAGTTACGGGTACCTATTATCGGCGGCCACTAATATATCATATCCCATATTACAGATAATTGACCCTAATATAACATCTCTATCTCTTTTAATTTATATATGGCCGTGCATTACGCATTCTATGATTAGTTTTAGTGATGTCTTCCTAAGGAAGGTTAAACCCGGTACAATAAGTGGTGGCAAGGTGGTGGTTTAAAAAAATTACCTAGTTATAATGTAAATTCATCCACATTATAACAAGGTAATTTGGGTAGAAGATGTTGCAGTTTGACATTCTGCCAAGTTTTGCACTTCTGTCAAGCGTCCTTTTTAACCCCCGACCAAAAAATAGGGGTGTTTTAACATTGACGTGTATGTCTGTGTGTCTGTCTGGGACATCATAGCTCCCGAACGGATGGAGCGTTATCAATTTAGTTTTTTTTATGAAAAGTGAGTTTTCCTCTGTTATTCTTATACATGTTTCATGAAAATCGGTTGAGCCGTTTAAACGTTATGGGGGTGAGAGTGGGGACGGAAAACCGAAAATCTGAAAATATACTCGAGTGAGGTATCAAATGAAAGCGCATCGCGTGCATATTACTAAATATGATGGTGTTTTACTTTTAAGGAAATAAAAGCATTGTAATCAGGGGTTTTTCTTAAATTTCAAATTTAGATTTTTTTTTATAATTGATTTCTGTAAACAACAGTTTTTTTATGTATAATACGTAATGCAATAAAGGCCAGACATACTTATTACTAGGCGTGTAAGGTTCGTTCCTCCTCTCCTCTTGCACAGAAGCCGTCCGGCGTCGGAGGCCGGTGGTGGCGTCGCTGTCGTACGCGTCGCTCCAGGTGCTGGAGCCGAGTCTGCCGAGGCCGCCTTCGGGCTCGCTGAGGTACCCGGATCGCGGGTCGAAGTACGCGTATTGCGAACGGTTGCTGGAGACGCGCTCTGGGGGTTGACCTGTTAAATGTGTTCGTCGTTATGTTCATGGTGTTCATCGTGTTCGGAGGCAATGCGAAAATGTTCCTATGAGATTGATTTAATAAAATGTTTTACAGTGCCTAAGGATAACATTTTGTATAATTTGTTAACTTTATTGATTATGTTTAAATTTTAAATTGATAATCTAATGATCTGAGGTAGTGTAAACTGTTTTAAAACATAAAGACAAGGTAGTGAGTGAAGTTAAAATATGTATGTACCTAGTATATTATTGCTAACATACTTTATTAAATATGCTGAAATACGATTTTTATAAACATGAAGTTCCCATTAAAAATTTATAAAAATATGTTTACAAAATCAGAGTAACTTTTGCAGTTTCAAATGTTGGATAGTACTTTACATCAAGGTAGAGCTGATAATAAAAATCTCTTAAGGTTATGGAAAAAAAAACAAATTCAAATAAATAAACAAAACATAAAACTTAAATTTAAAATACGGTAGTGTATTAGACATTGTTACAGTTTAGATCAAATAAGCCTGCTTCTTTATTAGTTCCGCTGTGTATTAATTTCTCATTATTATCGAGTTAATAATGCTTACATCTACCACTTAGCGTACACGCACGAAAAAGTGTAAAATTAAAACTAGTACAGTGTTATATGAATAAAATCATTTAGCATTATGTCTCGGACAATAACATGACGAAGTGAAAGACGTCACAAGTCGAAACAAAGCACCACTATTCTGTTCATTTGAAATTTATATAAGCTCTGATTGTCGAATAGTTAAACATCCGCATTTTTACAAAGGCATAGGCCTCCCAGAGTTAATACCATCTACCACGATTCTGAGACAATCTCTTCCACTGTCAAAACGTTCATTCGTTTTGAAAGTGAATAAATTAAAAAAGGAAAAAAAGATAAATGACGTTTCAAATACTAATTGCATTTTTTTCGGAGTTAGTAGTGAGGCTCTGAGAATTCAGATGAGTAATTAAATATTTTACTGAAAGTAACAGGAAGAGAGCTTCAAAGTCAATCTGTACAAGAATCAAGTAGTTTTATCAAAATAATAAGCCTTGCAAAAAGAGCCATATTTGAAATCTTCCAAACATAGAATAGTGGTATATAACATTATATACAATGACAATATATAATAGTATTAAATGTAAGCAAATAGCCGTTAAATCCAAATGCGTTGCGATATGGAGTCGAGACAGCCACCCAATGGAAAAAATTTAGTAAAAATAATCACCTCGTCGACTTTTGTACCGTATAGTCACATAATCGTCTGAAAAAGAAAATTAAGGATCTGGTCGGAAATAAACATAAACAATGAAAGCGATATTCACCCGAGTTTAAGGAGCAAAAATAAAGTGTTATTTATTTCTAAGTATATCCAATATCTTAGATGTCTAGTACTCGTAACACAAGCTTAGAGCTTACTGGGCTAGATGTTGTTGTGTAGATTGTCCGGATATATTTATTTATATGTATATGTATATATGAAAGTTATAGAATATACTGCTGGTATAACTTTTGAAACTGTCATGTTTATTAACATTATTAGGATTAACAACGGGATATTTACCATGATTTAACGGTTTTTGACTAGAATGATATTTGGGCACAATTGTATTATTGTTCTACCGTGATTATGGAGATTATACAATTGCGTCGAAATATCGGAAAACTCGAAAACTGTTAAGACATGGTAAATATCCAATTGTTTGATTTTTCATTCAGTTTCAGTGTCGTAAATCAAATTTTGATTAATTTGTGTGTCTTCTCTCGTTGGTCCATATGAGAAATGCTTTTAGGAAAAAAAATATTGTACTAAGGTATAGAAATTCTAACTTTCTGTCTTTAATATCAAGCAATCAAGAGTAATTCAAATCCTCCTTTAGAATTCCTTATAAAATTATTATGTAAATATTCCCAATATTTATCACAAAATAAAGACAAGAAATATAAATAGACAGGTGAGAATGTTATACTGACCATCATATTTGTTTTTGTGAATAGTGTCGTACATTTTCTTGTACCATTTCGAAGGGTCTTTAACTTCCTGAAAACGAAAAAAAATTATTATGTTATTAGGTTAGTTGCAAAAGGTTCAATTATTCTCTCTCATCAAGAGAGAAGTCCCTGTGTCCCAGCAGTGGGAACGTTAATAAGGGATATGATGATGAATGCTATGCTAGGCCAGAACTTAGACGGGTGACCAACCACTCTGACTGCATATTTTTGCACTTTAAATAACTTTTTTTTTACTTATTATTTGTATTGTTAAATGTGTATAAACTGTTCAGGGAACCATAGGTGTAGCATAATTATATCTCAAACCTATCAAATGTAATTATTTAATAATGTTTTATTTATTTATATGACGGGAACAAAATCAGAGTAAAAAAAACTCGTTTAATTTTAGCACTCCCTACCCAGCGTTATAATGTTCTTAGGTTTAATAATCTGTCTGATCCGAAGATGCCACCATAAATTATTGTACGTGTAAATATATTGCTAGAAGCAGACCCCGACATATAAGTTCCTCGCAGAACTTGACTTCCATTACTGTTACTATCGGAACATCGCTCTCGATCGAGAATAGAAATAAATTTAATATAATTAATTGAATAGAGATGGATTTATTTAACACCCAGTGTTTCGTTTAGTTTATACACATTTTGCAATAAACATGATAAATGTTCAAAAATGCAGTTAGAGCGGTCACCAGTCCAAGTACAGGGCTTATAATAATCACGTGTTTTTGTATGGAAGCTTTTACCTATTTATATATAATGTGATTAAAATATTTTTTTTTTGGTCAGAATGGGGGAGGATTGGGGCGTATGGAGAGCATTCCTTGGACAACAGATTGGACAGCGCACAGTCGGTCGTCCCAGATATCGCTGGAAGGACATGGTGGAGGCCGACCTACGAGAGCTCGGGATCGAGAACTGGCCAGAGCTAGCGCAGGATAGAGCCCGGTGAAAGTCTCTCGTTTCGGAGGCCAAGACCCACTTTGGGTCGCTGAGCCATAATAGTCAGTCAGTCAGTGTTTTTAATGGTTGTTGTTATAGATGCAAGATAAATTATTTTTATTTAATTAAGATTTCAACTCTATCACGGTTCTTTAGACACAGACTCGTGACGCGTATGTCGCTCACTATCGACGATACAATTCTAATTTCTGGTTTCGGGTCTGGGGGTTTTCTATATGTATCATATGTAAGTATTTACAAAAAAATATTATCTATGTACCTATATCAGTCACTTAATGGCTCTGCTTAGTTTGGGGTTAGGTGATGCTGTGAGTGTAGTCCGGAAATATTTATTTATTTGTTTTATTATAATTAAATGCTGTAAGAACTAAAAAATGCACCAGACGTGATATATTTATTGTTGTTTTTTTTTGATATTTTATTAAAACAACGTATTTATTATTGAAAGTATGTATGTAAATTTATAAACATACCTTTATACAAACCTGACTCTGTTATCAATAAAAAATCTTGAATATAACTGTAGTATGACCATTGGAGACTTGTTTTATCGAAGAAAATATAAATATAGTAGTAATATACTTACAGATCTAAGTGATACTGGCATGCCGTCTTTGGTGATGGGTCCGATTCCTTCGACCTTCTTGGGCGCATCTGCCATCTTCCGCGAGCTTCGTTCGTAGTCGCTCGCCTCCGTTTCGCTCGCGTACTCCCGCCTTAGAGCATGAACTGGAAATACAATTATTTTATTAAATACCAGAAGTGACCCGCTGTCTTACCCGCCGAATAATTGATTTTCCCGTGGGTTTACACATTTCCCGAAAAAGTAGCTAATGTCTTTACTCAGGCTTAAATCTACGGACTTGCGCAGCCAAAGCGACTGCGAAGCGTATGTGTACGATACCCATGCCTTTCAGATAAAAAAGTTGCCGCGTTGCAGACGCTCCCGCGTTGCTGACGCGTAGGTTTGGCCGTAGCCAGAAGAATATGTGTACCAAATTCTATCTTAATAGGTTAAGTAGATCAAGAGATTACTCCACACAACGTCATTAACTCACAATCTCACAAACTTTACCGTTTTATAATAAAGTAAAGATCAATATAGTAAAAAAAATGTGTGCAGAAAACATTTTTTATACATGATTTTTGGTTGATAAAATATATTTTATATAGTATATAACCTATATAAGGTTTGTAAAATAATAAGCGAAGTTTAGAATAAAGTAACCACTGCACACTGGTATTTTATTATAAGGGTTACATTTCAAACATAGTTCTGCAGTCGACCGGAGACTTTAAGTTGCTAATCTACCATTAAAATAAATTCAATATCAACACATTCATATTAAAAAAAACAATTACATAGAATTTTATTGGGTTCAAAATTACAACGTAACCGTGAATATCCATCACACCGCTCGCGTATAAATTATAATTTAGGAGCAACACTAAACCACCTGTCAGCTATGAAATGCTTGATTGACATTCAGTTTCACGTTGTATGATCGATGGATCACAACATCCCAGGGTTATGAAGACGGAGTTCTGGAATGTTCTCAAAACTTTGAACTTTAACCAACTGAACTCACCAAACTTGTACAAGTGACAGGCACGTTACTGTGAGTAGTTCCTCGCTATGTTCTTGTTAAGTTATTTTGGTATTTGAATGTTGTTACTCGAAGCACTTGAAGTTCGTATCATTTAGTTGTCTTTTGCTTTACCGCGATATGCTGCAACTTTTGCACAATAATTCTAGTACAAAATGCTGGTGCGGTTTGCAATTGGTGGCAATGATTGTATTGCTACCAAAACCGCAATTTCTATTCCTATAAATGAACGGGCATTGTGATACTGATAATAAAACTGTTCTACTACTAAAACAATATTAAGGAATGCATACCATCAATATTTGATGTATGAAACCTTGGACACAAAAGTACTTCACAATAACACCGATAGGTTTATGTTAGGTTCTAGTTTAAGGTCTAGTCGGCCCTTTTCAAAGTAAATACTTATAATTAGTAATATTATTGAATATTTCCACTTCGCTTTAAGGCTTGCTTGCAAAGAGTAGATTTCCCACGAAAAAACGTGTGGTCTACAACTTATCTCGGGATTTGAGCTTTATCTCATCCCAAACTTTATTCAAATCCGTTGATTATTATTAAAGTCAACGACGTGCCAAAGGATCAACACAACAGATAAAATATATTTAAAAGAATACTTGGTTTTTAAATGCAATAATAATACAAGCATCGTAAACATTATAGATTTATGACCACTCTGGCCGAGCCCCAAATTCAACTATTAATATTATATTAGTGCCAAAGTCGTAAAAGCAGGGAGTAAGTGTGGCCATTATTGAGACTTAAGACGATCGAAATTGTAGTAGTTAGAGCGAGGGGCAAACGGAACGGATTGTCAAGTTGAAGGGGAATATAGTATATTCCCGGAGTGCAAAGTCGTGCGTAGTCATCTAGCCTTGGTAGACCAATTTTATTTTACGGGTACGTCTAGTACCCGTAAAATAAAATTGACCCTCTAGAGTTCATATTATACACGTATTTTCATTCATTGTACAGACGTTATTAAAGTAAAACACCTACGGTCTCTTTTGTCTATAGTGCTTACAAGTGTATGATAAAAATAGAAATATAAAAAAAATAGTAAGACAACAGATTTCGCACAAACTTTTCACTGGATTGATTGTGTGAAAGAGATGTGTTCTTTGCTATGTTTCTTAAAAATCGGTTAACCCGTTTTAAAGAACTAAGGAGTTAAAAATCTAAATTTAAAATTTAAGAAAAACCCCCGTTTCCAATGCCTTAATTTCCTTAAATGTAAAACAACATAATATTATGTAATGAGGACGCGATGCGTTTTCATTTGATACCCCACACTAGTATATTTGCAGATTTTCGGTTTTGCTTCCCCACTCTCACCCCCATAACTTTTAAACGGCATAACCGATTTTCATGAAACATGTCTAAGAACACTCGCGCAAGACTCACCTTCCATAAAAAAAAAACTAAATTGAAATCGCTCCATCCGTTCGGGAGCTATGGTGACACAGACAGACTGACAGACAGACAGACAGACACGTCAAACTTATAACACCCCTCTTTTTTTGTCGGGGGTTAAAAATTAAAAATCAAATGTATACGAATATACCCGTGTTCGATACCAAATGAAAGCTCATAACTTATACGTCACGAAACAGCAAGTTTTAGATAAAGATATGAGGAGTTAATGTTTACAAATATACACGGGCGGTCAAGAATATCAATGAATTGTCATTGAATAATTAAATTTTTATGTAAACTGGTGTCAGTTTTCAGTAAACATAAATAAATTTCCAACCAACCGTTCAAATATGCGTTGTCTCCTAATACAGGTACTTAGTACTTAAAAGGAGGCATCCAATAACGGATAATGTACTGTATCATTTTGTTACCACAATAAACATTTTGTATTTTGTATTTGTATTTGAAATATGGCAAAGTAATAGAAATCACGTAATAGTTATTATTTTACCTGGATCCCCCCTGGGCGGTGACGGGCGGTCTCGCGGCAGACGCGAGCTATCTTTCTCCTGTTGCAGATAATTGGAGCCCCGAGGTATTTGTCCTTCTGAAATTGTATTAAACTTTCTAAGTTTTATGTTTGTCTTTAAAACTAAATGGATATTTAATATCAATAACATCAAGTTTTTAACCCCCGACCAAAAAAGTTTGACCTGTCTGTGTGTCTGTCTGTCTGTCAGGGACATCATAGCTCCCGAACGGTTAGAGCGATTTCCATTTAGTTTTTTTTGCATAAAATGTTTAATGACAATAAACGTTTTGACTTTGACTTTTAAGGAAATTAAGGCATTGGAATCGGGGGTTTTTCTTAAATTTTTAATTTAGATTTTTCATTGACTATCTCGGCCAGTTCAAGTTTAGATAGTTTATTTATTTACTGAATATAATTGCCGAGAATAGCTTATAATGATGATGAAATGTTAAAAAAAAGTTAAAAGGTTGTTAATTAGTGACTACATAATATAAAAAGTTCTCCTTTTTTTATATCAGCTTCAAATTCTTGAAACAGTGACCTTATTATGTCACATCGTAAAGACATTATTATACATAACGAAATCGTTACAGCCGTTAACATGTTTCGTCCAAAAGAGTATCAATTTTAAATTACTAAACAAACATAAATTTACACTAAAATCTTTCAGGAACCCAACGGTAACCGAAAATTTGACACTCAACCATAAAATACCCTCTCATCATTATTACGTGACACTGAAACCCCAAAACTTCTAACTATAATCTGCAGAGCGTATAATCCAACCAATTAGTTGTTTGATGTTGCAATCCCAACTTTTAGAATAGTAATACAGTATACGGCCACCTGGTTCGATGGATGGACAGATATAACGACGAATACGAAATAGCGAAATTTCCTTAATTTCACATGCTAAATCTATTAGCATGTCAAATCTAAGCGTCATAAGTCGTGCTAAGCGGTACTGCCACACTGTTTGTTGTTTCTGTTTACTCGCAATGAGGGGTTCTCATCCACTTTAATCATTCTTATTGAGATTTAAAATATACTCTTTGCTGAAGTGTTTCATGATAATTTCAACCAAACTACCTTCAAACAGTGAATTACCTTAGCTTCTTGGAATCACTTTAATTAGTTACCTTCTAGACCTTTGTTGAAAAACCTCCTCACATGGAAAATTAGAAAAAAATATTTAAAACACTCTTTTTGACATATTCTGCAAGGTATTTTGTATTTCAAATATTTATACGAATTTTTATTGCATATAGGTACAAAGTTAATAACTCAACCGTTAGTCTATTCTTAAGTCATATTTTTTCGACGACAAAACTCGTCGAATCTTAGTGGATGATCTTGTTTTAAGAGCAATAAGCTACTACGAAATAGCATGATGCTAAAAACTAAATTTATACACATGTTGTTAATGCTATTTACTCCAACACTATCGATGGATATTAAACTTTAATAACGACGACCCTCGTCAGGTTGTAGCGTGACATATCTTTTCCAGGTCGATCCGCACAATTGAAAAGGTGAACGCTTACTTGTCGGATTTCACTTCCTATTCATAACTCTGAAAGCGTATTATTAGTATATAAGAAATATATATGTACTTATCGCTAGAAGGACCATTGGTAGAATAGTTTGGAACCGTTGAAAGTTTTCCCATGGGTAACAGGCATACATACTTAAATTGGAATTAACTATTGTTGCAACGGTTGAAATCATTTATTTTAAATGGTTGAATAGATTTTAGATTAGTATGGTCTTGCTGAAAACGTCGCTTCTACTAAGAAGTAAACCAATAGGGTAGATGATATAGATAATAATTAGTTCGTCATTTAAATTACTTAATAAAATTGTACCTACAGATACAGTGCAATGAAGTTTCGCGTTCCGTAATGCTTAGGAGCAAATTGTACTTAATGAGTACGTCACAACCCCCACTAAAAAACTGGTCCCCCGGCGGGAATCGAACCCGCAACCTCCTGCGCCTCGGACGGACGTTCGTCCACCGAGCCACAGAGGTCGTCAAATGTTATGAGAAAATATTATTTATTTATATTAAATACATTCTTATAGCATTTGGTTCCATTTAGGTATTTAAAATTAAGCCTGTGTATAGAGTATAATCTGATAAGTAGCAATAGTAAATACAATATGATTCAGCCTGAATCGCGATGTGTCGGTGTTCATTGATAAACAGTAAACAGTGGGTAAATTAGCATACTTTCAATGGTTTCTAATGAAGGGTTGCTACTCGCCGAAGATGGGACAATTAATGAAAGTTTGCCATCAATTAGCCGCTGCGGCCGAGCCGTGAATAAATTATCGACTTTCCAAACTGTTGTACATTATTGATTCTCAAGTAGGCAAGCTAGGCAAAACAGAGTGTTCAATGTTTATGCAACAATATAGCCAGGTAATTAATACCTATGACAAATAAATTTGATAAGTATGAGATGGACTTACACACAAAAGGTTCCGTAAAGTTCAACAGTTTATACACTTAGAGTCTATTTCAAACCGATTTTATAAGTGACAGCACATTTTTTTCACTTTAAATGTGCCTCTTCGGAAAACTATTTAATTTATAAAAAAAAGTTATGCTACCTCGACATGTTGGAAGACCTATCTATAGATACCCCACACGAATGGGTTTACTGAAAAAAAGAAACCGCTATTATTTGTTTTTCTTTTTTATATTTATGTGAAAATCTTAATTTTCTTTCTTAGGGTTACAATTGACTTCTATTTATCAAGTTTCGGGAAAAAGTGTTTGTGAAATACAGACGGACCGACAGACAAACATGACGTATCCATAAGTGTTCGGTTTTTTGACATTTAGTACCAATCTACCCTAAGAATGGCCACGTAATTTTGCATTATACTCAAGTATATCACTATTTATCTTCTTGTAAATGGGGACAAATGATTATTACAATAAAAGGACAGAAATACATTTAGTATAACATTATCTCTTTTCTAAAATATCTTGTATCTAAGGGTATGTATCAAACAGCGGCATAGTTAAGCTTTTAAAACATGACAAGGTGAAGCCATGTATTTTACTACAAAACAATTAATAGGTCATACTAATGACACAACCCACAGATACACCATTGATAAAACGTGGTTTGCGGTGCGAAACAATGTAAACATCATATTTTAGCATGACAATAACGAGTCATACATAACGTAAATACAATATTATATAGGTACAGTTAGCGTCAAATTGATATGAGTGTCTTGCGTAATATAATAATCTGAAAAACATAGAAGCAACTATCTCAGCTGAATTATCCAACCAGTTCGAATCAATATTATTATTGTAAGCGACAAGTTCAATTCAATTTCTTATAATTGGACTCTTCTCTCTAAACTAAATTGATCACTGGCAAACGTCAGTTTGCCAGTGTCAAGTAAAATAAACTTATAAAGCGAACAAAAAAGTCAGCGACCAAGGTGTTCAAAATATCTTGACTTGTCGTTTCATTTTTATATAAGCAGATTGTTCAAAATGATCTAAGCAAACGATGCGCTCAAATGTTTTTTTTTTTTTTGATAAGCCTTCATTTGACCACAATCTCACCTGATGTAAAGTGACGATGTGGTCTAAGATGGAGCATGAAGGCCTAGAATAAGATAAATATTATTTATTGCAACACATAATTAAAAACACAAAACAATACATAAGCACTTAAGAGTAGGTGACAAAATGCTTTGTTGCCTGAATAACTTTCAACATCCTGACAGCACATTTATGAAACAATTTGTATTAAGATATTTTGGAAACACCTTGGCTGCTTAGAACAATGGTGATGAATTGATGATTTAAACTGCTTCGATCAAATTGCTTTCATGCTTTTCAGATTATTTTGACTTCTCTATAAATTTGCCGCTGACTGTATTTGTAGTTACAATAGACGCACGGAACCCCACGAATCTTGTCAATTACTACGCTTTCTGGTGATTAATACTAAGCCTTCTTGTTAGAGTTATCGAAATAAGGATTATATGGGCCAAATAGAGGGCTTTGGTATTGATTGCATTGTAATAACCAAATACTCGTATCGCCCAACGAAATATTCAATCATGAATTGGTATTTTGTGTTTGTTTTGTTTTAAAATGGAGTAACTTTGATATACTTCCCATTTCAGGCACTTGAATAATTATTATAATTATTTCACTGTTAGATAGCCTATTTATCGAGGAAGGCTTTAGACTTTTTACTTCTTACCGTGGGAAAATCCATAAAACTCGGGCAACGGCGTGAATTGAAAAGCTTTGAAAAGCTTTGTAAGAATTGTAATATTTTTTTTAGTTTCGGGTCAGGTTATTTATATATGTATCAAATGTAAGTTTGTACCCAACATATATAGTATATCAGTCCTCTAGTACCTTGTATTGCTATTTACTTATGATAAATAATATATTTAACCCTATTATTAGAACAAATTCTTCAATTGCAAAAGCTAGTATTAAAATCATAAGAAACAATTCACTCGCTTTTATATACTAACTAGAAGTACGTGGCTTAGACCGTACGGAAGAATCATATCTTTATAAATATGTGCATAAAATTTATTTCTAAACATTAGCTAAAATATCATAGTTCATAGGCATTACACATGTACAGTCAACAACAAAAGAAACTGTTGATCAGTTTATTTTGCTGTTGACTGTACAACATAGGGTTCCAAAATAAAATATTCAGTAATTTAAGTCAATAGTTACTGACTATTGAATTTTGTTAGAAGTAAAGGTAGAAATAACGTGTCATTAGTAAGTGATCATATTTTTTTCGATCCTCGGTGTTATTATGATAATTTATTTTTGTCTAATTCAAATTTCTTTTAAAACTGACACTTTGGTATAACTTGTTAGATCTGGCACGTCACGCTAGAAGATGTTTTGAATCGTTGATTTGCTCCTACTTTTGCTATTGACTGTACAAGCCTCAAAGAAAACGCAGATTCTTCAATATGACAGAAGGCAACACTTAGAGCTACGAGCCATTAGCGCGACATGTCGCGTCGCGGTCGCGGTTTGATGCATGTTATCGCGCACGGCGTATGAAGCTTTATGATGTTCAAGTTTAGATATTGAAACAATTTTCTCGATATCGAGGTCATCATAACAAAGGGGCCTAAAGAACTTTTTGTAATTATACATGAGGAAGAAAAAACTGTATAACTTGAATTGTTTTTAAACGAAGTATACGTAAGTATATTTTTACAAAAAAAATGTATCTATGTAGTATATCAATCACCTAACACTCAATAGTACAAGCTCTGCTTAGTTTGGGGTTAAGTAATGCTGTGTAGTTACACTACACTAGACTAATTAGTCCAGAATTATTTATTATTTTATTTTTATGATGATTATGATATTTCCATAAGTAGTTTATTCGTATGTCGCTCCCTTAATTTTATGTTATACAAAATTATTATAGATAGATAGATAGATAACACTTTATTGCACACCACACAAAACACATAAAAAAAAAACAAACAGACTTAGCATAATAGCATATTATTTTTATTATAAATAAAAAATGCGCATTATTGCATGATTTCGGAGGTATTGAACGTCACTCAACTCACAACAAACAACTCGGTTATGGTGTGAAACTGAGATAGCATTAGCATATATTACATTTAGCTTGACGAAACTAGGGTTCTAGGCCAATCCAAATAATTATTATTAGCGCCATGGGCTCTGCTACTATTATAATTATGATAAGACATTTTTAAATCCGAATGACAACTGTATTTGACACATTGTTAGAAGAAGTTAAGAAGTAGCTATCTAACGATTGAAATATCGATCCCAACTTCACATTGGATTATTATCTCATACACTGCGTTACCTTGTCTATTTACCGATTTTACATACTTAAATTATTATATTTCGACAATATTGCCTTAGATGGTGTATTCCTACCAGTTTGCTCCGACTTCAGGTACCTCGGCTCAGTTGTACAGAATGATGGTGAGATTGACAGGGATGTAAGAAATCGAATAAATGTGGGATGGATGAAATGGCGGCAGGTCTCAGGCACAGTATGTGATCCTAGAATGCCACTTAAACTCAAAGGCAAGATCTACAAAAGCGTGATCAGACCTGTTGTAATGTATGGATCGGAGTGTTGGGCAGTGAAAAGGACGGATGAAAGAAAAATCCATGTAGCAGAGATGAGGATGTTAAGATGGATGTGTGGAGTAACTAGAATGGACAAAATAAGGAATGAGTATGTAAGAGGCAGTTTGAAAGTAGCACCAGTTACGGATAAGTTGAGAGGGAATAGATTAGCGTGGTATGGACATGTCATGAGAAGAGATGAAAGTCATGTAACGAGAAGAGCGTTAGATATGAATGTAGATGGATATGTGAGAAGAGGTAGGCCGAAGAAAAGATGGATGGACTGTGTGAAAGATGATATGTGTAAGAAAGAGGTGAGTGTTGAGATGACGGGTGATAGAGGGAAATGGAAGGAGAAAACATGTTGTGCCGACCCCACGTAATGTGGGATAAGGTCAGGAAGATGATGATGATGACATACTTAAATTATTCTTTAAACCATATTTACCATGTTCTTAAACTAATTAAAGAATACTCAAGAAACCTTGACCCAGTGCCAAACAATCTAGGATCAAAAACACAAATTATCTAAATTAAAATATAATTATCAAATCTAACATTGCTACATAATTATGGCACCGACTCAATAAAACTTGGATATACTTTCATTAGTGTAAGAACTAGGTTATAATATGGTTTAAAAAACCTACATTATTTTGTCAAAATAATGATATTATACATTTCGAAGCAGTCGATAAACAATCCATATAACCTGTTTTCCAACCCTTATTTTGTTTGCATATTGGGTTGGAATTTTATTTGCATATTTTTATGGGACCAACTTCGAGATTCTTACCAATATAAATCCAATATAAGAATTATCAAATTCAGACGTGGTCATCAACATATATTTCTAATATATAAAATTTCATGTCACAATGTTAGTTACCATACTCCTCCGAAACGGCTTTACCGATTCTTACTAAATTTTATATGCGTATTCAGTAAGTCTGATAATCGGCTACTATCTATTTTTCATTTTGCAAAACAACTATTGCTGGGGTCAGCTAGTATACATACATATATAGTACATGCGTCGAATAGAGAACCTCCTTCTTTTTATTAGTCGGTTGAAAATAAAGAGCAAGAAAACGCAAATAAATACTTATTTGAAACGAAGGTCACCTATTCCGCCCTATACCGCCTATCAAAGCCACCTTGTGAATCACTAATGGCTTCGCTCTACTTTGCTTTGATTTCCTTCCCTACTAGGCTACTAGCAATTTGCCTTGCACTAAAATTTTTGTAGGATATTGGACTTCCTAACTCCATCGCAACAGGACGTAAAATAAAAACTTGGGAGATGGGTAAATTTTGTTTTACAAAGGCGATCAAACTGAAATTCCATTTATTATGAAAGTAAAATTGTACTACAAGTATTTTATTATCTTTTGTGATTATAAACTTGGTTCATCAGTAATGCGCATGATGGGTTAATTTTAGCTTAAATCGTTTAATTATAAATGTTTTTATAATACGATAAGCATGATATTTTTAAATAAAAAGTTATAAATTAATATCATTATCCTCTTATGACTTCGCGTGAATAATCGACCATCACTAGCAGCTGGTCACTTGCCCCTGTGACATGTTGTATAGCAAAGGTATATAAGTATTGAAGCTTGACCTATCATTTAAGTCTTTGGAAAAGTGTAAAAACTTAAAGCAATTTCGTCTTTGGGTGCAGTTTTGTGATCTACATTTTGACAACCCATATATTTTTGTCCCTCAAGATAGAAGATAGAAAAATAAGATTATCCCGATTAATGACTTTCCAAAGATAAGCGCAACTTAAAAGATGAAGTACATTTAAACCGGTTTACAATTATAAGCATCGTTTAGAAATAAAGAAGTTCCATTACTAATTTAAAATTTTGGACCCTGACAGATGGCGCATTCAGTGTTTCCTCTTAACAGATTCTTCTTCTTACCTCGTGCTTTCTGCAGTAGAGTGACGGTAGGGTTCTGCGCGCGCGGTAGCCTGCTGTTGGAGCCCAGAGTGTTGAGGCCCGTGACAGGAGCGCTTTGGGACGTCCTCAGGCGGCCCTCGCTCTCGGACCCGCTGGTGCAACCGTTCTGATCGGAATTCTGTAATACAGACAAAAGGTTACACAACGCTCGAGATTCAAAAATATTGACGACGGCGTATGATTACTATTGCATTTTTTTTATGCTAGATAAGCCTTCATTTGACCACAAGCTACCTGATGTAAAGTGACGATGTGGTCAAAGATGGGACATTGCACTTTTTTTGCTTGTAATCCATACACGTACAAAGTTCAATATACATGATGAAGAAGAGATGGGATTTTTTTAAATTGATGTATGTCACAAAGGTATGATGATGAGCATGAGCATTGAGCATCCGAGTCTTTTTTTAACCCCCGACCAAAAAAGAGGGGTGTTATAAGTTTGACGTGTCTGTCTGTCTGTCTGTCTGTCTGTGTCACCATAACTTGCGAACGGATGGAGTGATTTCAATTTAGTTTTTTTGTATGAAAGGTGAGTCTTGCGCGAGTGTTCTTAGACATGTTTCATGAAAATCGAAAATCTGCAAATATACTAGTGTGGGGTATCAAATGAAAACGCATCGCGTCTACATTACATAATATTATGTTGTTTTACATTTACGGAAATTAAGGCATTGGAATCGGGGGTTTTTCTTAAATTTTAAATTAAGATTTATTTTTAATGTTCTGAATAGAAGATTTATTAATTTATTGAGAAGCAGCTGAGTTCAAAGTTCCTTTGCTTTGAGCATTTTGAGACATGTTTTTTTTATAATCATTGAGCTTTAGATAGCACACTCCCATGCAAGTGAGTGTATATATGTGGACTAAGATAGAGCACACTCAACTGGGAACCTTTTCACTTGTGTCTTAAGAACTCAAAAAAGTTTCAATCTAAAGGCGAAGCATTTATGATTTTACTATAGAAATGTGAACGGTTCCTATCCGTCTACTTTTTTATTATAACCATACGAAAGGGGTTACGTCAAATTTGTAGCTGGAAAAGATGAAAAGTAATGTAAAAATATTCTATCTCGTAATGAATTAAAAATAATATCATGTAAACTCAGGGTAGAACAATAAAATAAATAAGGGTCCTTTTAGTCGAGCACCTGAAAAGTTAACGCGACAAAAGGTTGACCAAAAAACGAAAAAGGGCAGCCGACCTTTTGATGTTTGGAGGGTTCGTAATGAAAACGACCAATTTTTTAACGTAGGTGAACGATTCTTTGACTAATTATACAGTTCAAAATAACAGAACAAAATAAAGCATTGGTTAGAACCTGAATAAACCCCATTTATCATTGAGCGAAATGTATCGAAAACTTTGCCTTTAGAATCCATTGAAGTACTGCTCAAAAATTAAATAAACTTTCTCCATTGGCATGCCCTAAAGCTTAAATAAACGATAAGGAATCGTCCTCTCAAAGTTTTCAGTCAACAAAATATCGTTATTTAAAGTGCCTTAGCTATCCATTGTGAAGTATCGGATTGACACTTAACTCAGGTTCTAAACTGATAAAACTGACAAGCTTTCCTTTGAAATTATATTTACTTGCGTAAACACAGTTGGGATCTTTTATCAAAGAGCTACTCCAAGCGCGAGTTGATAAGAGCATCGATAAATATCATTTTAATAAATATGATAAAGCTGAAGAGTTTGTTTCTTGTTGAAAAAATATTTCAGTATTAGCTCAGTTATCGGCGAAGGCTATAGGTTACTTTTACCGCGGGAAAATACGTAGATACCGCGGGAAGATAAAAAAACACGGGCAACGACGTGGCGTGAATGGCTCACCATTTATATACGACGTTTATTCCATCAAAAGTTAGATATTTATTGTTTGTTAAGCGATGTAAAAGGCAGTTTGACATGAGTAAAATTATTAATAAAAGCTGATCTTTATTCTTTATCAATATCGATTAAACATTTTATTTTGGCCTTTTAAAACCACCAGTAATACCACGCTCTGTGATTTCATTATGACATTACAATGTTTGTGGTCTACATGGTATATTTATTTATTGTCAGGCGATCGATGGTATATTTTTATTACAATAATGCAGGAAGGCTATTCTCGTCCCTATAATATTATAAATATTTCGATATATCAATCAACGATTGCCCTACAGAGGGCATTTCTTGTATATATGATTTTAACGATTCGTTTATAAACTGAAAAAAGACAACAATGCTTTGTTTTATTTGGAATTAGATATAATATCATAGGCGCGAGAATTACCCCCGGCCTTAACGTAATGAATTTCAATTTGGAGTAGCTGTCAACACACAAAATTCTTATAATATTTTTATTATAAACATTTGTCTACGACGTCGTTTATAATAAAGATGTTTCGTTGGTATGTTTTAACATTAGCGGAGTCTTAAAATCAAGCGTTTCGTGGCGTATGTACGTCTGCTGCGCTGTAAGCGGTGCGTTTGATGTACGTTGGACGTACGTTCGATTGTTTTCATACAAAAACGTCGGTATCGCGAACACACGACACCTGAAATGGTTGTCGTATGTAGCCTCTCTCTGTTGAAAACAAGCGTGCCTAATACGTTACGCTTGCCGCGCCGCAGACGAACGTCCCGAAACGCTCAAATTGAAAGCGACCTTAGAGCGTTTTCAATATTATCTCTATAAGATGATCGAAATTTAAACATAAATAAAGTTGTTGTAATTATTTTTGAGCAAGAATGTACTCTATTCCTTTAGTTCGATCACACCTTTTGCGGCATTCCACTTTGTAATTCGTAGACAGAACATCGCGGTTGACAATCTGCCTTGTAGACCACGAGATCGAAAACGCAATTACATTTCGATTGCCATCCGGGACTATTTGCATACAAACTCACTCCTATACAGAGGTTTACCGATCTTCGGAGAGCATCGTCAAATATTTACTTCGCAACTACGTTTTATACTGAGATTTTGGAAACTCAACCGTCCTTTTAAAGGTATTAATTTGTCTCCAAAAGTGAAGAACAGATTGATGAATGGATTGATTAATGAAAAGCCTTAAAAGGCTCGCGATCTTTGCTTCTAATCTAATCTAAAAAACAGAACTTAAAAAAAATGTTACTTTAGTATATTGTTTTGACAAAACAAAATTTTAGTGTGATATGTTTTCCAACCCTTCCCAATCTTAAATCAATGTTAGCCTTCAATAATTTCACAATGGAACAAATCAGAACGAAAATTTAGATCAACCTAAAATGTTTGGTAAGAAAGAATGAAGCACTGGTGTGGCCCGGTGACAACATGTTGTTATCCCCACACATTTGACAGATAAAGATTTTATTTGTTAAAAATCTGTCTAATGCGTGGGATTACAACATGTTGTAATCTCCAACAGTCGTTAGTGGCAACTCGTGGTAAGGCTACATACGAGGGCCGGCGTCTTATCAAAAAAGGACTTGAGGTATACTTACTCCAAACTTCCGTCTCGGCGGCGGTGTGGTCTCCTCGAAGTGTACCGGGCGGTAAGGCTTCCGGGGAAGCTGGGGCGAGTTGCCGGCGCTACCTGGTGACCAGACCGGGGGCGGCGGAGGCGGCGGGGCGCCCGGGCTGCGGTCTGCAGCCGCCGGCGCGGGCGGGGGCGTCGGCGCACCCGGCCTCCACACGGCTACGGACAAAACAAACTGGGAGTTAATACAGGTATTTGATTGGGTAGCCTGAAATCCGATCTAATCAATCGCGCTAGCCGATGATGGATCGGGCAGATCGGTGTCAGATCTATCAACTTAAAACCTATCCAAATGATCACGGCAAACGAAGAAAATCACAAAAGATCAACAGGAGTTGCTCCTTGAGCTTTATAAAATCTATTACTTAATTATTTTATTTAGGTTGATAGGTTTATTAATTAACTTTCTTGCTATGCATTTTTTAGATATTGGCACATCTGCAAGATATCATTTAGAATCACATAATCTAAACCCTAAACTTACCCGTACCCGGTGAAAAATAAATATTGTGTACGATCACATAAAAACAAAATCGCAGTGAGAATAATCTTATGTGGCCATTGGAACGTCAACAAAGTAAGGCGATAACAATAAATCAGCGCTAGTAATTGTCGCGGTAGTGGGTAGAGGCCCCATAAAAATAATACGGCTCATTTGACCTTACCTACCCTGAACGCTTACCAATAACTCAATAAAAGAAAAATTTAAATGTTGCTTATGCAACCGTAAAACGTAGCCTTCAGGCATCGACGTTGGAAAACACGAATGTAAAAAAAACGGATCATTACATCCAGTGGACACTTCCGCCCACGGCGCTCTTATTTCCACGTGAACGAACTCGTACAACCCTAAATCCTTATTACTACCGCTGGCCGCACCTATCCACCATTCTTTAAACCAACTAGCCAATTCAGCGGCTGAATGATAAACCGGGATTCATTCAATTCGGACATTTGCCTGAGAGCTGCATTTTATGATCTTGCCATAAATCTCCGCGTAGAACCGACGTGTGTTTACTTGGTCGTTTTGTACAAATTGGGTTAGTGGCGGCGCGCCCCGCTGTCGACGTAATCGTTTAGCCAATTAGGATTGTGATGTGATCACGCCCCAATGTGATTCTTCACATATTTACATTCACTTGCGCACTGATAGATTCGTACACACAAACGGTCGATCAAATTGAGAACGGTCCTCAAGTCAGTATTGACAATTCTACAGACTCATTCATTATAACAGCTTAAAAGCAGTGTTTTCAGAAAGGTTACGCTTCAGAAGGCAGGAAATGGATGAACAATGTTGCGTTTTATTTATGTACAACCACTGTTTACTGTTACATCTTGCATTTAATTTGCTCGGTTTATCTCCCCATAAAAAAGTTCGTATTTTACGTTCTGAATAAGATTGCAGTTATTCCAGTACAAATGAAAAATTCAGAACAAGTTTAGACGGCAATTCCAGTCAAATTTAATTTTAGAATTTTGTTTACAATCTGGAGGTATGCGTTCCTAATAAAATCAGTTCAGTTTGCAAAACACACTCCAAATTCCAGATCACATACCGCGCGCGCAATATTAAGCCGTATCGAGATAATTCGTTATTTATCTGAAAGCTCTGCGAGTTTATGTCCAAACATCAAAGTGGGTAGACGAACGCAAATAAATTAAAAGTGAGCTAAGAGCGAATTCAATTAAGGCAGAACCGGGAAAAGTCCACTTTTTCTAACTTGTGTGAGTGCTGTTGAGCCTGCCTATTGTGTTGGGAAGTTCGAGGCCTGCGAGTATGAGGATTTGAAGCTCACGCGCTCGGGAAACTAGAAAAATCTCGTATTTTCATCAATACGCGATTCATATTAGTAAGAACAAATTTTATGACTTAGGTAATTTATTAAAGCTGTACTCGAGGGGGTTTGTACCAGAAAATTTGATATCAATACTAATATTATAAAGCTCAAAACTGTGTTTATTTGTTTAATGTTTGTTTGTTTGAACGTGCTAATCTCAGGAACTAGGTACTGGTCCGCCTTCAAAAAATATTTCAGTGCTGGATAGCCCATTTATCGAGTATGGCTCTTGCCTTAAGCCAATAGGCTACAGCGGCTTTAATTTGTTGATTCCGCGGGAAAATCTATAAACACGGCAAACGCCATGACGTCAACGCTAGTCTTTGATATTCATTTTAAAAAAGTGGGTATCAAATAAAATGACAGGTTGAGTACATTATTAAATTATATTTCAAGATATCGTTTTAACTGATTCATAGTTTAGGAGATCTAAACGAACAGACTGTGAAAGCGGCTTTATTTTTATAGTAAAGATTACAACTCTAAATCCTATTGGGTTCCTCACTCGACAACGGAACCGTAATAACTATAGGATAGCAATAGCTTGCTGTATTTGTATTGTAAATTGATTAGACTCCTTCAGGCCGCCCGGCAGCTATTACGCTGAGAACGTCTAATCAATTTGATTAAGTAAGGTAATTTAATGCCTCTAGAATATAGACATGCCCCTATCACTTTGTTAAGTTGGCCACAGCGCGTGCATACGATCAAAGATGAAATCCTATTATTGTTAATGCGATTGGTGTGATGTAATTATGAATTAATTATGAATTAATTACATCACACCAATCGCATTTACAATAATAGGATTTCATCTTTGATCGTATGCACGCGCTGTGGCCAACTTAACATTAATTCCGGTGAACCGCAAAGGTTATTATGGTAATACCATTGCCATAATTATTATTAGTTATTTATGGTTTAAGTGGTGACCACGTAAGGAACTTCAGTGGTGTGTATGATAGATAAATTATTTTGCCTTGAGAAGCTAAACTGAACGTTCCGAATTTTAGAGATTTTGAAAAATTTATGTTCAATTCGAATATCCGTAGTTTCTTGTGACAACCACATAAATACGTGCAAAAAGTATATATAATATATTTGAGGAATAATCGTTATCTCAAATTTCAATTAACTGAATTGTGCAGTATTTTTATGTTAAATATAATGAATTACGGACGAATTTCGTTCTCTAGTATGTCAGAGCGCGACGCAACCTATTAAGCACTTGACAGACCACTATGTCATAATTTGAAACGCGTGGTCCGAATTTCTACGTAAAGCGTCCAATTTAATTATGAAACTCGCAGGTACTATTTAGGCGACAATGTTGACATGTTTTCTGTTTAACATCAAAACATGGCGCCTAGTCCAATGGACCCTTGACCGAATTGGACTGGAAACTACAAATAGAAATGTCGCTTAGCAAACTGAATTATTTCTGTGAGCGACCGTTAAATTGATGAAGTTAAGGTCGGGCCTAGAATACGACTAACGAATTGTACGCTTGTGTACCGAAGATATATTTTTAGAAGGAGGTTGCTAATTTAATGCGTTTCTTTTTCTTATAACTAGTAAAAAAACCGTAAAACGTTTTTCTTTTCTGCCAACGGATTTTACTTATTTAACCACAATGTGTGTGATTTTATATACTCAAAGCTATGTAATTTTTCGCTCAAGAAACGCAAATAACTATAAACATAGTAACAGATAAACATAAGAGCGCATTAACTTTATTCTATTGAATGTTCAGTGGGAGCATTATTTCCCATCAACTCGCTCCCAGACTTCCGCTAACTTTTCTCGTTAGAAAGAGTCTGTCTACTAGACCCAGTCGTAGCGTTATGCTTCTTCGCTACTTATAAACCAGCTTCCGTTCTTTATAAGTTGCAGAACCTTTTACCTAATCTAAATCACATTATGTAGAAGATATATTTCAAAATGTTTTTTTTTAAACCCCGACCTACAAAAAGGGGTGTTATAAGTTTGACGTGTCTGTCTGTCTGTCTGTGGCAGCGATTTCAATTTAGTTTTTTTTTATATGAAAGGTGTGTTCGGCCCGTGTGTTCTTAGACATGTTTCATGAAAATCGGTTGAGCCGTTCAACCCTTAGGGGGGTGAGAGTGGGGAAGGAAAACCGAAAATTTGCAAATATACTCGAGTGGGGTATCAAATGAAAGAGCATCGCGTGCCCTAACTACTAAATATTATGGTGTTTTAATTATAAGGAAATTAAGGCATTGGAATCGGGGGTTTTACTTAAATTTTAAATTTAGATTTATTATTTATTAGTTATCTATAAATTTTAGTCTTAATCTCAAATCTACTTTAACGAGTACCTATAGACGGAATAAAGTTAATTTGTGTACTAACTAGAATATGAGTACGTATCTTGCTAGTAGAAGTTCTAGTAGTGTTGGCTAAGTGGGAGCACACTCGACTTTCGTTTCCAAGGTCGTGGGTTCCAACCACGACGCGCGCCTCGGAATTTTTCTACTTGAAAAATGAATGTGTTCTTTAAAACGTGCCTTAAAGGTGAACATTGTGAGGAAACCGGCATGTGTAAGATCTCTTTCGTTAAGAGAAAAGTCCCTCTGTCAAAGCAGTGGGAACGTAAATACGAGTAATTTATGAGTTTCTACCTACTTTTTATTTTAATAATAAGTTAAGTAAATTATATTTAAGTAAGTGCCACTTGAGTTCCATTTATCGAATCGTAACAAAACCATTATCAAACTAAACAATCCAATAACACGGCTAGAGCAAAGCCAATTACTGGAACTAGAGCTAAGTGCAAGTACCTATGTTCACTGTCCCAGTATTCGCCGCATCCAGGATAGGCGAGAAACGCCGAATACGCCGCCCACCACTACTGCCACTGCCATGCAAATATGCCAATTCAGTTTTACTTGCGCAGCCGAAACATTGCAATAACAGTTGTACTCGTAAACCAGGCTTTTCCATTGATACATTTTTACGGTCAACCATACAATATCGTAATATCATTATTGGAATTTAACGATACATGATACGAATATGAGCGGGATTGGAATATGTTTTTCAACGTTTAATAATTCCGATGCTGGCCAGGAGGTACGGCACGGGTATTCATACGATACCAATCTAGTTATCGGACGAACTTTGCCGATATTAAAATCCAATTTTGTATGCTTCCTGTCGAACTCGTGTAATAATGTTCCGCCACAAAATGGAATACTGCAGTGTTGTAACTCCATAAAGGGGCAACTAACTTCTCGATTATTATTTCTGCAAGTAAAAACGAAATATACTCCGAAAACTATTTAATACCCTGTAATTGTTTTGATAATTCAGTTCTCCTGTGTTAGTAATGATCATCATTCTGATAGTTTAGGAGTGTTTCTGAGTTATTTTGTAGAGTGTGTTGCCGATCGATACTACCTCTAATTGCAGCTGACATGCTTATTATGTGCCAAAGTTGAAAAGGCTTGTTTTATTATACCTGCTGAACCAGCCCCAAAAATGGTTTTGGCTGAAAAGCGGAAAACTTAGGTCTTGGAATCTAAGTATAACTCCTACTTTGCTTCCCCAAGTAAAATGTAAATATTCCTTTATATTTCGAGCCGAACGAGGGTCAGAAAGCTAGTTATGATATAATATAGAGTTAATTTAAGGGTGGTGGAACAAGCATTGCTTTATTCAAAACCAGCCAGAAACAACTCGTGTACTCCAAATAACTAGCCCACAATTAGTTTTGAGGACTCTTTAAGAATTCATCAGCATACCGAATTTTCATCTCAAAATTTGTATTCCACTCGCAGTGTTTCATGGCTTGGCGTCGGCTTCATAATTTTAATGAAAAGCGAAACACAACGGAGACGTCACTAAAACTTGCAAAAAAGAAAGAATGATATCAGCATTTGCCATTTTACTAAGGGGGCACGGTCGGAGATATTAAATTATTGTCTCAGAGATGCTAATAGGGTCATTATTTAAAAGAAGGGAACTGACAAAAACTCCGCATTACGATGCTATCCGGCGCCGGGGCTCCAATAAAAATAGCCTCTCATCTGAAATTTGCTTATGATTTGTGTTTGATAACTGCCACGGTGATAAATACGCTTTGTTTGCTGTTCCAGGGTCCATTAGAAGATAAAATGTTTCAAGCTTTCATCCGAACGTTGCTGTTTTTTGTCGGGATTAATACTGAAAATGATGGTTCGTGTAACTTCTCTTATTATTTCCCACCTTCCTGAGACTATCTTTATATTTTGATTATTTTGAATAGTACTTCAGTACATCGCAGTCTACTATGATTACACTCAAATAAATATCGTTTCCGGTTACTTCAAATCTCACAACAGTGAGTAGTTTCGGTTATTCAAATCGTAGTCATTAAACATTTAAGACCCTAGAAAGATTTGTATTCAAATAAAGTCGAAGCATTTAATATTCTGACAATGCCAAAATCTCAAAGGCCTTTCGTCCGCCACTCAGTTTGCCTCGTTTTTGTTAACTTTTTAACCTAATCCATTTAAGATAGTCTCCAGGCTTACAGTCCTCACTGTAAAGCTTCTTAGCAAAGAGCATTAAGTATTTGTTCTCTCTAATATAAAAGCCAACGAATAAAAGTAGTAGATAGACATTTTTTACATTTGAAACGGAAATACGATTACGCTTCATGATATAACTGCATTAGGTTTTTTTTTTTTATATTTTATCAATCTATTTTTGCCAACGACATTTTAATTAGATAAAATACGACGGCACAATATAGGCTTTCATTTATATCCATAGCACGCGAGTTTGTGAAACCGTGATTTCGTGTCACGTGGAAAATGTTCTGCAAAAAATTCGTAGCCGTAAAATATACCTGCGAATATTTTGAAAAATATTCCTGAAGTTCCGTACGTGAACCAGCGTCGGACCGCGACAGAACCAACCGTCGGCCGGATCAGCCGTGTGTCTACGGATATTTTATTTGAGTCACGCTCATGATGTAACTCCGATATTCAGATGTTTACACAGGATTTAAAAGTATACGGTACACGCAGCCCCATATAAACATCTCTAAATGTAGACTTTACTCGTCTGTATTTACAAATTACTTGAAACAATTTTGTACTCCAATTATATCTGACTATTCAGCATTAACAGATAGAAACCCGAGTCCTGAGACGACTGCGTTGAAGAAATACTTAAGCTTCACGACGTCGACTATAACTAGAAATTAAGTAGATGACCTCAGTAATTCATAATTTACATGGTGTAACCAGATTATTATCTTTATATATTAGGTCCTTACATATGAAATTGGCGTTTTTCGTACTGGCCACTTTAATCACAAATTTCTCCTCTTTGGTAAGGAATTCCAAATTCAAATTTGTACAGCTATAGACTCATGTATTTGTGCTTCGATGATCGTCATTCATTTGTTTTTTTCTTCTGTTTTTTTCTGTTTGCGTCACTCATTTTACAAAATGGAAAACTTAAAATATCGCATTATTTACGAGTACGAGTTCCGCCGTGGCACTAGTGCTGCGGAAACAACTCGAAGGGTGAATGATGTGTATGGCGGTCGTGTTGCAAAAGAAAACACAGTTCGTTTTTGGTTCCAACGTTTTCGTTCTGGAAATTTCGACTTGCAGAACAAGCCCCGTGGACGGCCTGAGACTCAAGTTGATAATGAAGAGTTGAAGGCTATTGTGGAAGCGGATCCATCGCAAACCACGTCCGAGTTAGCTGCAGGCTGCGGTGTTAGTGATAAAACTGTTTTAATTCACTTGAAGCAAATTGGGAAGATTAAAAAGCTTGAAAGGTGGGTACCTCACGAATTGACTGAAGCAAACCGGCAAACGCGCGTCGACTGCTGCGTTACATTACTAAACCGGCACAATAATGAAGGTATTTTAAACCGAATCATTACCTGTGATGAAAAATGGGTTCTTTACGATAATCGGAAGCGCTCAGCGCAATGGTTGGATCCTGGCCAGCCAGCCAAATCCTGCCCCAAGCGAAAATTAACCCCAAAAAAGTTACTTGTAAGTGTTTGGTGTACTAGTGCCGGTATTGTTCATTACAGTTTTCTCAAATCTGGCCAGACTATTACGGCTGATGTCTATTGTCAGCAATTGCAAACCATGATGGAAAAGCTAGCGGCTAAACAACCTAGGCTGGTCAATCGCTCCACGCCACTGCTGCTTCACGACAACGCTAGACCACACACTGCGCAACAGACGGCTACTAAATTAGAAGAGCTTCAATTGGAAAGTCTAAGACATCCTCCGTACTCCCCGGACCTTGCTCCAACAGATTACCATTTTTTTCGAAATTTGGATAACTTCTTGCAAGGGAAAAAATTCAACTCCGATGGGGCAGTCCAAATCGCCTTCAAAGATTTTATTGATTCCCGTCCGACTGGTTTTTTTAGTAAAGGGATCAATGAACTACCTATAAGATGGCAAAAGTGCATAGAAAATAATGGTTCATACTTTGATTAATTAAATATATTATATTAAAAAATATTCGACTTTTTGTTCCTCCCATACAAAACGCCAATTTCATATGTAAGGACCTAATATATAATTCTTCTGTGGGTGTGTATGTCACTGAACTTCTCTCAAACGACTGGACCGATTTTGATGAAATTTTTTGTGTGTGTTCAAGGAGATCTGGGAATGGTTTAGATTCACAATACGGTCAATTAGATATTGTTTTTTGAGACGTGGGACAGGACGTCTGTCGGGTCGACTAGTTATTTTTATATAATTTAAATATTGACGCATTTGTATGATTTTTTATTTGAATTGACATGTATTTTTATATTTTATTTTTGACTTCTAAACTTATTTTTTACCAATAAATTGATTATTTGATTATTTGAGATCTACCGCAAAACGTTTTTAACAATAACTTGTTCCTGAACTAAAATTGATGACGTGAACTTATCCGAAATAAACAAAAAGAAAACTAAATCGGAGTAAAAGTAAAGCGATGTGTCCGGTGAGATTTGTTAGTTTGCGTAGTTTATTATGGAAACTCAAATAGTCGTGTTTCCTGTTTGGCCGACGTAGGCGTTCTCTGGTTATGCAATTTGTCACGATGCCAAGCTCAGGTGTACTGTGACCTCCATGGTGCCCATGACCATAGCTCAAGAATAACAGCTGCCTCAATACTAATACTATCCTCAAAAACACAGTTTATTTTCGGTTGTTAATTTTGGCAATGTTTCTTGACTTCTTGATCTTCGTAAAGATTCTATGAGTATAGAACATGTTTTGTCAAACGTGTGTTATGGTCAATATGGAGCGCTAATTTTGCCATAGTCTTAAAAACCAGCTAAGCTCTTGTGAGCTATAATAATGTGAGTCATAGTAACTCGTGTTGCATCACAGGGATGTTACTAATGAACCAATTATCCGTATCTGGCGGCCTTGCATCTGATTTTATTACAGTGATCATTCATAGCCGACCAATTACAGCAAGGAAGCTTTGAATAAGATCCGTCCGATTTATTGAACCGAATGATTGGCGAATTATGAGGGTAGTTTCTTTATGTCTATTTTGACGTGAACTGTCCAATTAGATAATATTACGATGATATTATATTCGAAACGGTGACGATAGAGTGATGTTATAATCTGCGTCGTGTGTTAGGTAAGTACGGGTTTGCCTATTTTTAATGTTCTAAGTAAATAGGTAAGATTTAAGCTCTGCCATAATATTATTGAAAAAATTTGTTATTTTATCTATATATATATATACCTCTATAGAGAAAAATGACTTTTTACTACAAACTGATTAATAACGCAATTCCAGCAACTATAATAACTTGAATCTTTAAATTTCGAGAGTATTGGGGTGTACGTCAGCAACGAACGGATTTTACGAAACCCGACCCTAAGAGGGTAAAACAGGGGCGAAAAGTTTGTATGAAAGACCATGGTATTGTAGTTAATCAAATAAAATTCAGTATGAGTGGTTCATTATCGAACGATATGAAATTTTTACGAAAATCTTCGCCATTCTTTATATTTTGGTGGTGTGCTCATACCTTTATATCTAGCTATATATCTATGTGTTTTTATTAATTACTATTTAGCTTAATAACAAGCGCGACACGTAGGAAGAGTTCCTACTACTTCAACATAAAAGACTATTCAAATTAAAATTTTAATAGTTCTCTGCTACTACCGTTACTTTTTTTCAAGTAACAGGATAGGCAATAGCCATTAGCTAGAATTAGTCGTGTTGTTCATTCTTATTGGTGGATTAAGTAAATAGCGATTGAAGAGCACCGTAGCGTAGCCGAGGTCGCAGCTAGCGGCGTAATGTATCGGTTACTATCGGGATGGAATTCAAATGTGAATATTCCAAATACGGGCCTGCGGTTCCGCATTCAGCCACTTCGGACCCTTATTTACAAAAGCAGATGCTGTAACGACTTGCGTTACAAAACATTCAATATATTGCCCAATATTTGGCATCCGAATGGAAATAAAGGATATCGGGCCACTCACGAAATTGGGAATGTGTACAAATATGTAAATGTTTTTTGGTTGTTTGTGGATAAGAGATAATGTTATGTATTAGGGGCGAGAGGTATGAAGCGTATAATCTACAGCCGTGATCTTAATAGATTCCAGTTTTTAATGAATATTTTAATACTAATCCATCCGAAACCTTTAATTTTCATACAAATTGAAATATTGTAATAATCATTGAAAAGGGAAAGTTTAGCAGTATGTTTTAGAAACTATATTGATATAATGCATCCGACACTGCACATAAATGATATCAGTATCGTATATTAATCAATATAAGGAATATATTTTCATCTTAGTGTTGTATTGCACATAACTTCCAAACTACTGAACCAAAATGGATGATTATTTATTTTGTGTGCTTGTTATTTTTAGGACATGGTTTGTAAATAATAAAATAATATCAATAACAAGATTATATTATTAAAATTAGATATCCTACTAAGTGTAGATATATATTCATAGGCATAATACGAATATGCCTATAGGGCCAATAAAAAAATAATATTTGTTTGGTAAACATTAATTTGTCTAAGAACTGGGATTACACGTATAATGTATATAAAGCAAACTCCATTTATTTGAAAATTTTTAGTTTTGCGGCGGCAAAATTATAAAAAATATCTATTTCAAATTCATATAGTCATGTAATTATGTTAATTTTGGCAATATTTATGATAAATAAATAATATCTATTTAAAAATCCCGTGGGTTTAGATTACCGCGAAGAGTTGAAGGTTTTATTTGTTTTTCGCATGGACGTTCTCAAAGCTATTTTTCATTCAGCCGGCCCAGTGATAGGTTTCCACGGTGGAAATAAACAAGATTCCCTTTATTTTTCCGAACATTATGGGTAGTTAAAATGATTTCGGCGTCGGTTGACACACATCTGGGCGTCGAATAGAGACTGCTATTTCTGTCTGTCGGTCCACTTAATGACTCGGGACGTTATTCATAGGAAAATTATATTTAGCTTATTATTACGCAATTTAGGAGCTCGGATAAATTTAGTATAATTTGATTTAGTTGTGGATAAAACGAAGCTTTTATTCGAAGCGAGTTGTGTGAATCATCGCAGGGAAAATGTTTATGAATAATATATTGTTTAAATATAGTTGTTGTCAAATATATTTAACTAACATATCGTTTCCGGGGCTTTTGAAGTTCATCTAGAAACCCTTATTATATTTGCTGTCTGTAGTGAATAGTGTTTTGGACGAGAATTTAACGTTTGTAAATCAATCATGGCAAACAAAACAAGCGGATTTGAAAAAATCAGTAAATTTTATATAGCATACAACTCATTTGTGATATAGAACCTTATTTATTTGAACATATAAGTTGACAAGCACTTAGCCGGTTTCATTCTCTTAATTAGCGTTAATTAATTAGATTACCCAAACCAACTAAAAGATATATATTAAATTAAATAATCACTATTAGGATTGTTTTTGGCAGGCATGTAGTTTTTATATTGAAATTTTAGACAAACTTAACTTCTTAACAAACTTCTAAACAATTTTATTATTAAATATTCACGGACATCGGTAACTCAAAATACCTCACTAGATTAAAGAAACTCATTTGTTATCAATATAGTCTAAAAATAAGACTATGAGCCATCATGTTTTAATTTATCAACGGAACAAATTTGAATTTGTACGTCACTTTACGCCGTAACATCCGCTAGACGCGGTTAGAAAAATTTGATGAATGAACTTATAAACAATCGCGGCGTCTGCACGGATTTTAATCTTCAATCTTGAGATAAACTTTAGGCGTTTTCATTTAATACCTAGCAAATGGCACACAATTTCGATTATGTTAAGTAAATAACTGCAACGTCAATAAAGTCATATAATGGAGATACGGTTTGCATGCAATTAATGATCTAAATTGCTCAGGTATTGGCTATAAACATACCAATCATACCTCGATGATAGAAACAGATCAATTTACTCGATACTGTGGGATGAATGGCGCTTCAGAGCCGTGAAATATGCAACAAGGTTTATGTTATGAGCAATTCTATACGCTCCGTTACATTACCAATAATATTCTCTAAACGAATAATCGTGAAATGAGGTGACGTTCATCCAAGGTTAGTTCACCGATCGTCTTACCGATACAATGAGCGTTTTGTTTTCGCGATAAACGCAAATGTAGTGTGAAACGCGGTAACTTGCCCGATATTTATAACCGATGTTGGTGCACATAAATGTGTAATGTTATAAAAACGGGTAGAGCGTAAGGTCGCAGGGCATCTGGCGGTATAGGAGCATGTGTTCGCTATTTTTATCGTAACCATTCATAGAATTGATATCGTTAGCCGAATGAAACGCCGCAAAGCGAAAAGAATAATGGATTGGAAACGCACAGTCATTAACTGTGATTGTTTTATCAATATCGAGACCGAAATGAACAGTACATTTGTTTGGGGACTGAGGCGCAACCGGAGTCAATTTATTAGCTAGTTATTTTACACTTCATAAGATATTGTTCTTAAAGTTATATTGTTAGATTTATTGGTGCTATTAATTAAAATTTACATTTTTATGTTCTGAAATTTCCATTTCGATTCTTGAGTTATTTAAACGTTACAACGAATCTAATAGCCACATAATTACACTAAATGAGCTATAGTTTCATAAATGTATAGCAACTTTGTCACTCTAATAGCTCAATACAGTTAAAAGTTTATTGAGGTCAATTTAGCTACGTGTGTTCGTAAATTATGCGAGTTCTCCGGCCGGTAATGCGATCGTATCTGCCATGTAACGTCTGAATTAACAAGGAGTTATGGCATTCGCTCCGGAATGCATCTTCACGTATCGGGCGTTCCCAGCTTCCCAATTAGACGACCTTATGCAACCGCGTGCGCCGAATTTATAATCAACACTAATCGATTCCAAATAGAGATAATCTTCAATCGACTTTCAAGCTCATTACTCGAATGTCAGCAATTGTTATGATTGGAGAAAGGACAAAGCTTTCGATTGCTTCGCTTTTAGTGAACTTAGCAAACAATAATAGTGGGTACAAAAGGGCTTTTAGACGAAAACCTTTGTCTGCTAGCGAGCGAGGGAGGGTTTACTTTATATATGCATTATCGACTACACCAATATAGGAAATTTTGATGTCGACCTACTACCTATGGGCCCAAATTTGTTTTAACTAAGGGCGCTACTCAAATTATCTTCGACGTTTATTGACATGGGTCTTCTAACAATATTCAATACGAATCGAGAATTTAATACAATTCTAGGAAACGAGCAAACTTTAGTTTAAGTGCTGGCATATCAAAATCGATATCTAATTTCTCTAGCAGCTTTTATTTCTTCTGGCGACATAGAAAACCAATGGTTAGAGGGCTAGCGATGTGATTACTTATCGATAAGATGTTTTGTGTGAGGTTTTTTTAAACTTCTTCGTTCGATCAAATTGCAGGAAAGAGACAAGTTCATCGCTAAAGAAGAAGCACAATAATATATCTCCACAATTGTATTACGATTAATTCTTTAAATCATCTCTTTTTCAACAAAGGACAGTTTGAAATAAATCTTTATGATTTTTAATAAGTGATAATTGTGATAAACCTCACTTTGAAAACTTGGTTTTTCAATTTGTTAGTATTTAAAATGACACATTAGATATTCATGGGAACCTAGTTCATAATTTGAGACCCTTGAGACCCATTACCTGAACAATTATAGTTTCAGAGATTTTGTGATGAGGTGAGTTAGTAATTTTATCAGAATTGAAGCGACAGATGAGCCAGTAACATAGCTCATGATCATATCGTAACTTTATTGAGTTTTGCGGCGTGTTTTACTTCAAAGACATTTTTCTCTGGTGTAAATCTGAACAGCGTAATGGGAAAAGTTGTAACAAGTATTCAGAACGTATTATGTGCCATTAATATTCTGACGAGTCGCCGACGTTGGCAACTCTATAAAAGTTCAATGAATGTTGCCCACGCTCGGTCGAAGCTTATAATTTAGACATCCTTATATCATTATGTTCCGTACAACATTTGCTATGTATGGCCAAAGTTTCAGCATCGTAAAATAACATTTTATGTCAGAAAATGTGCTACGAATTTCTTATAACCCCTAGTCTTGCTTGCTGTATGCATAACATTTATTACGTGTAGGTGCTCTTCGTCGTGCATCACAAGCCAAATAGATCACAAAGTTTTACTAAAACTTTGCACGTAAATACTTTTCTCAAGATGTAAATTCATAAAACTACATTGAAAAATAAATATTAGTAATCGGAGCTTTGTTTCCAGTTTACGTTTTGCAATGAAATATAAAAACATTTGAACAAATGGAAAGGTTTTCTTTTAAAATGTCCATTGTTTACGAGAGGGGTGACGGCAAAAATATTTTTGGACGCAAACCCTTTCACCGTTCCTATTCATATTTTCTCATTTTTCAGAACGAGCAAGATTTCTTTAAATGCGGCGGCATATCTGATTGAATTTATTTGAGTAAGCAAATGTATGAGAAGTCATAATTTTCATGATTATTCATAATTACCGGAAATCAAGGAAGGAAAATTGCCTAATTCCCGATGGTGTCGAATGGAATACGTTACGTTAAATTATAACTTACTGCTTTGAGTAGTGAATAACAAAGGGTGGAGGTTGGATGTAGGACACTGTTAGCCACATGCGAGTCGTACTGATACTAAGGCCAAAAGAGCAGAACGCCATGTATACCCCTGAGAAGATATGAGAACATTAAGATCAAGATTATTGCCCAGACCTTGACGCCGACCGCGGGATGTAACCCTGATCTATGTTTTACGACATCCTCCGGTCACAAAACACAAGGAATGACATAAACACCCACAGGGAATCTACATTGTTCTTTACTTATTTCTCGATATGTATACTTATAGGTTTATATGTAAGGTAATTTTATAGTTCCTTTTAACTGTTAAAACTTAGTTTTACCATGATTTAATAAATACTCCAAATAGATACTTCCGAAGTATTCCAAGTTTGATCGCCAAGGAAATATTAAAAAGACCCAAAAATTCCAAGCAGAATTTCGTTTAGAAATTCCATATACACCCACTTTAATTTAATTAGGTTACCGATAAGAACTCACTCCTCTTATTCCTACCGATAGCAATATACTCACGTTTCGTTTAGCATAGATGGTTCAAATAAGTTAATGTGCAACACGATAGGATATAACCGCAGTTATCATTATCATTTCAGCGGAATACTTAAGTACTTATTCCCAACGTGCTGATAGAAGCTTGAGGCTGCCATGTATGTGGATGTAAACAACGATGTTTACGATATATTTTATGAGATTTAGCGTATAACGACATTTAATATTCATAGGAAATGTTACGACGTGTTTCCGAATTGCTTTTATCATATTTGGGGATTGGAAAACAATTCCATAGAAATGGTATTTACCTACATCTTTTTGTTGTAATATTATAAATGCGAAAGTTTTATGTCGTTGTTACCTCGGTAACTATTCAATTGATATATTTCAATGACACAAACTCATAAATGGATCTGAACTGAGTTCGTTGGGTAGGTCCCTATAGTAAGGTAAACTCGAACCACCACTAAATTAAAATGTTAGTTTTTTTGTTTAGAGTATCTAAACATTTTCCAATCAATTAGGTACGTCATTAAGTTTACGGCTTAGCGTCTAATTTTGTAGCGGTTACAATTAATCATTTAAAACATAGAACAGCAGCTGGATGACTACTCCTCAAGGATTCGTTAATTTTCTCTTAAATTAATTCAAGGCAAAATAAGAACATTCTAAGATAAACGAAACAGCCTATGTGCACGTAGTTGTAATGGCTGTTGGGTCCTAAACGCTCTCGAATGAATGGAAACCAAAGTGTAAAATAGGATTTTGAAAGAGTTAAATTATAAAAAACACTAATGGAACGGCAATTTGCCAACTTTGAGACTTCCTTTAAATTAAAAATCAAATAATGTTGGCGTTAATAACTTGCTACTACTATACTATTTATATTAAATAACAAGTATATGTTTTGGTATTTATATATATATTTTGATTTTGTTGCTACTTCTTTTTTTAATACTTAACCTACTAACAATATATGATATTTATCAATTGCAGTACTTATGTCCTAGTTCTTTAAATAAAATCACACACAGAAGTAATAAATACCTTGTGCAGATTGATTTAATCAAATACTTTGTCCTACCAAATTATGGTTAAGTTAGAAAAAGTTTATTGACCAGTGTTATAATAAGTAAATATTAGCTAGCAAAAAAAGAAAGATGATAATTATATATCTAACATAACATAATGCAACATCAATCAGTCGTATGGGATTCTCTGAAAATCAGCGCCGTACAAGTTAAACAGCTTGTCGGCATCAAGCTGAGATTATCCCTTTTGCCTAAAGTTATTAAAGAGAATTAATAATTGATTTTATAATTTAATTGTACGTTATTAGCTATGTAACGTTATTAGTTTTAAGTTCTTTTTTTGAAATAACTCTAAGCAATAAATGTTTTTTTTTTATTCTTAAAGCGGCCATCTTTTGCACAGGTTTCGCTCACGCACATTCATAAAATTGTCGCGGTGTTTGTCATATCTCGTGTCAATATCAAGATGAAATATTTACATTCAAATGCTAAAATTTACATATGAATATCCTACCTAATAGATACCTATTTTCTGGATTTATTCGCATGACCCATATAATAATATTGAGATTTTTGTTTGTTTGTTACTTACAAGATTTGGCGAAAACAACCGATAGTTACCACCAAACAACAAGATAGTTCGTCTGTTTGTGTAGATTTGGCGAAAACAAGTGATTTAAGTAGATGAAATTTTGAAGAAACTTATCTGAAGTCGAAAAGAAATTACATTTTATTTTATACTATAAATCAATTCGCACGGAATGAAAAATAAGAATTCTACGCTGACCAAGCTTTCGGCACAAAACTTTGCAATAAATGGAAAAATATTCTGTTCGGAATTCTACTATTCTTAGGGCCTGTTTTACCATCTCCGAGTAAAATTAGACAATGGTTAAAATATAGAGCTATTCCTCTACTAACGATTGACACGTATTATTGACATAACTAACCACTGCTTAATTTACTCGTATTTTGTGAAATAACAATATAACAATAATTTCCGCTTTAACACGAGTACAACTTAGCCCACAAAATAATTCCCACTAAGTATATCGTTATCAAGTTTCGAGAGCGTGACAATTATTTTCAAACAAAATAAAGTTGCCTTAGTCTATGGTAAACCGCTTTCACATAACAATATGTTAGGTGTTCATAACACGCGTACGAGATGTAGACCGTATTGCATTAAGCAAAAGGGCGATTATAACCTTTTCCTATTTGGTCGAGTATTACGGAATTCCGCCCTGTCAGCAGCTACATGAAGGGACTAATGCTCATTTTATGACTTTACCCTTTTATGGATATTTCGGATATGATTGTCGGCTCTCGTAAAATGAGTTGTCTTATAAACGTTCGCATATAAACACATCTGTTGGCGAATGGGTTTAGGTTATTTGTCGTATATTTGTTTTTTATCCAATCAACGATAAGTAGACGTGGAAATGGAAATTAGATTATTTTTTTGCACTTAGGTTTAAGTTGTTTGTAATTTTGTATAGGTTCTAGTTTGTGATTTAGTATTTACCTAGGCCGGAATGTGACAATATAATGATCATATTTGAAACATATGGAATTTAAAAACATTTAAAAAAAAATTTCAAGGAACTCTTTGCGATGAGACGTTTTTAGCTGCACAAAATAATTAAATTACTTACCAAAACCTGAAATATATCAAATAGTAATGCTTAATGTTAATACAATCAAAATGCATACATTAAAATTCAATTAGAGGGCGATTATTAGTGAAATTCGATTCGCACAAAACCAATCAAACAAACAAACACATTTAATATTAATATAAACCATACAACACTGAAACAAGGCATTCAGGAAATTTCAGGGGTTTTAATTAGCATAAGAATGGCGGGCACACAAAGTGTGATTCATAACATTCTTATGTTAATCTTATACAAAGTGTTCCGAATAACGTGTACTGATTTTGTGTGACGCAATATTATTAAACGTTTATTTCCCATTACAGCAAAGGAGAAATATTTGTCATTCGCGATTAGATAAAACCATTTTGAATATTAGACCCTCTACAGCCTTACTGCGAGAAGACTCGAGAATACTTTTGATTCACGAATGTGATATGATTCTCGTTCTATCTCGTGCGCGAGTATACTGCTAATGTAACTCTGAGTACGAGAATACTCGTCATGAGTGTACCTGAACCTATACCGGCTATATATAAAACGTTCTAAGAATTTAATATAATGTTGATTCTGTCATATTTGGAACAATTTCAAAGGCAATTTGTACAGATACGTCTCATCCATACCGAACTGTTTTCATTTCGCTCAAGCAAAATATTCCCGTCCATCAGTTCTCGGTTACGGACATGAATGTTCAAAATTCAGTACAAGTTATTGAATCAGCCGTTCTGGGCGGTTTAGACAAGTGACCGTGGTGACCTTTATACTCATTTTTGCGCAATTCTTTAATCTAGATATTTTCGTTGAAAAAAACGTGACATTTAAGTGTGATGTCGGAAAGGACTTAGAAAATTATAATGAGAGTCTGGTTCTAGGAGAATATGCCTCAAGTAGAGATCTGTAATTTTGTATTCGTTTATTCAAAGTCGCAAGGTTGTAAAATTATGCCAAATAAGCGAATATTTAGAAAAAAATTTTCGCAATCTTGGCCTACTGGTGTGCAGGGGGATAATGCACAAAACACTCCTAGGCGAGATGTCAGTGCAGTAGGCGCATTCTGTAAACTCATTTCGATCCTTACTAAGCTGAATCCGCGGTGAGTTTAAAGTTTTGTATTCTGTAAAACTCGATAGCGCCTGTAGCGCCTCAGTGACGAGCGTTCGAAGTGAGCTTGGTCACTTGAGTGATTTCGAGTTCGGATTCGATTTTTTACAGAATGCGTCTGCTGATCTCAGTTCCACCAGTTAGAATTAGAATTTGTCCATTGTCAACTTTGTCTAAGCCGGTTAGACTGCGGTCTAGTGTAAGCCCATAAATTGAAAAAGGGAGGAAAAGGAGGGAAAATCGCGCACTATTTTTACAAGATCATTGATACACGGCCACTTGTCTAGGAGGGTTAACACACGGTCGGACACATCCGATACCTGGCGAAGTGGAGCGCGCCTTGAACGTCGGAGCGATCATGACGGTCTCTGCAAACCAAAACCAACATCACCACTGTGAAATATTCTACCTGACAAAATATGTACTCTAGGAGGAAAGATAAACAATTAATATTGTTCTTGGACTCGATAAATAAAGTTCTTGCTCTCGCTCAGACTTTATATTAAACTGAAATTCAAATGAATATAATATCTAGAATCAAATACTATTCATCTTACCATTGCTTTCGCGGTCGGTATTTATTCGAAATTTACATATGAATGTTTCTGGACTATAGACACGGCATCTTCTAATCCCAAACTAAGCTGATTTTTGGATTACTTCCACCATAACACGAGGCGTCATAAACAAACAATAGAGCATGAGCAATAATATATGAAATAATAATGTCTCTCTTCTTTCTGTTTACTTTGTTTCTAGTTTTAAGCAGTCTGTAGATAATAATTTCAATTCTATCATCTAACAATGGGTTAAGTATAAACCTTACTTATACTTATTATCACAGCAGCACTCGTTCTTATATAGACAACATGAAAAATAGTAAAAATCCCACATCAATAGTAAATATTGACATAGTATTTCACATAATAAAATGATACAATAGGACTCAAATCGAGATTTTATATTATGGATAGTTTGTAATATCGTAAAATATTTTTATGGTATCCGGCTTCATAGCAAAATACATGATACATAAATTCAAGTTTGGACCGCCATTACACGAAATCGGAGCACGTCTATAACAATTCACATCTACGTACGGTATTTATTTGTTCATTCCACAATATTTGGCATCCGAGATAGTGTCATGGAAACGGAGCGAGGTTTTATCACGGTTCCGTGTTCCCTGGGGCCTCCAACATACACAAATAACTAGCCCAATCCTCAGAGACACATAGATGCCTCATGTAATTGCTATCACCAACATAGAATAAGAAACGTTCATATATATGCTCATACACCCTCAAGAAAATATCACATATGTCGCGAAAAAATCCAAGTTACCATAAAAACTCATAAGCAGCTGCGCAGAGTCAAATGTTGAAAGGTAAATCTTGTTCCCCGAAAAAGTAATTTCACGAGAATACAGAGCTTACATTTTGTCGCCATGAAGATGATAAAGAATTGGCTTCACACATGCTTTTTCGCGCTTACTCATTCACGTATTCAGGCGGAATAGGGCCGGATGTTACAAAACACTCAGAACTAAAATTACGTGAGTTTCTTTCAGCGCCCGCCAATTGGCAACGTAAACAAAGACTTACTCACAGCTAATTATAATGGGTTAATCAAATCGAATATAGCTAAGTGAAAACAAAATGAGATAAACAGGAGCAAATTAAACAGGAAACAACAAAAATAGGATGGAAATACTTAAAAATTACTATTTAAAGAACATTAATTGTCATTAAAACCTCAGTAGCTTTACTATTTTAATTAATATTGGTAATGTTTCTGCTGGTACTTAATGAATTTAATCTGATGAAAAATATAATGGAAAGAATTATAGCACTGGCTGTAATTCAGTTAAAGCCTAACCATGTAAAGTTTAACGAAATAAATGAAATATTTTTTTTACGACTACATTTGTTTTAATTGTAAATAATAGAGGGTAAATTATGAAGTACACTCATTTATCCAGAATACTTCAAGATTAATGGCATAGATAACCGATTCGTGCTTTGGCCTAGTAAAAACTACATGAATTTTTAACAGGAATGTAATATTTTTGACGATTGAGTCGTTTTATGTTTTGTTTATAGCAATAGAATGAAACATGTACCTATGTCTAAAACAGTACAGAGAGAATATACGGACCTTTGAGACTTCCATTCTCATCTCACAACGCACAGCGTGGGGTCCGCGTCTCGCAAAGAACCGCTATAGGTTAATAAAATGATGATATAATAAGCAAACAATGCATTGGAATAAACAAGGTGTTTATTTAAAAACCAGACTCCAATGTAGAACGTTATCAAGTTTGTATTGTTGTTATCGTAGCGATAACTACTTTAACAAGTTGCTATTGTCTTATCTCTTACTATTTTTACGTATAGTGGATAAGAAAATTAAACAATCGGGGTTAAGGTGAAGGATGTGTCACAGAATTGATAGCAAGTAGTATGCATGTGGGTCACTCGCCAGCCGAGAGCCGCTAAGCCAATATTGAATTAACACGTTCGAAATAATTGCGGAGAAAGCATTCTATGCTCTAACTACTGTTTGAGGTATATTAGAAACACCTCTTTCAAATATCGTTGTTCACAGTTAGTCTATTAATATTGTACTGTTATGTCTGTACACAAACTCCCACATAGACCTAAATAAAATGGAAGTGTTCTGCGACTAACTCACAAAATTTTATAAACTCCTCACCATAGTATCTTTCGCCCTTAAAGTTCCATAAACCTAATGGGTTTATAACAGTCGAAGGAGCGAACATAAAACACCAGTAAAGAAATATAGTCAATAATCTTTTTGAATGACTTATGGCTGGTGAACGCTCCGTTAAACCCAACCTGAAAAACTTCCGTAGTAAAGTCTACGACCTTTCACATTTACTGCCGTCAGTAAAGCTTCCTTTCGTTTCAAGACACGAGGTGTTTTACAGACACGTAAAGGACAGTTCGCAGCAAACAAATTAAAGTACGAGTGAGTGTAATCCTGAAGCCGGCGCGGTATCAGCGCATGACTACGTATGCCGCATATTGAAAGTGTTCAACATATTAAGCTGCCACCAATAACGAGATTACCATAATCTCCGCGTCGTCCCTATATCGTCTGCCATTTCAATACGGTTTATAAAATGTCTCGTCTAAACGGGTTACCGTAGTATGAGAAATAAGAGCATTTATCGCCTCCCCCAGTAGTTCTAAATCCCAACAGGAGTTAAATATGAAAGGTAAAGCTTGCCAGTGTTGCCATTGGCAGCGGTTGGTCCGTGAAATCGAATTGGCTCACAGTCAGAGACGAAAATAAGTAGGTAGGTATAGCATCGGGCTCGGTGAAATGGGAACCCAAGGCTTAAATGCAGGTGGGAGCCAATGAATCAGTTATGAATGTATTTGCGGAATCTCTACACTACTCACTTACGAGGATACTGCAATAGTTTTTTTAATGAAAATGAAAATTATATTAAAATTAAATTTCCATATACCTATGTCCATTATCATATAAATCACTTCGATCAGACTGAAGTTTAACTATCATTGTTGGTCATAATGATTCACAGATACGTCGTGGACCTTTAAAGCAGAAATCCCCATGTTGACATTATCATAGAAATAACTTCGAGTAGACTCATTATTACATTTACAAATCATATGACTCAGAAAGACATCACGGACCTCCAAAGCAGAATTCCCCAAGTTGACTATTACTAGTCTATCTCCCATTGTCACTATACCTAGTATGTCACTGGTCGTATGTTAGATCAGGGCGGGTCAAGTCACACATGACCGGCGCAGGCGCAAATAGAGCCCAGATCCTGTGCGCTGTGTGAACCAGCCGCGCCCGACAACACAATAAAGCTATCCACTCCGATACTGGCGACCCTTTAATAAAACACTATCGCTCTTCGGGATTGTGAGAGCATGTGAACGGTGTCATTGACTTTACGTCTGTACTATGTACACTCTTTGGTGCTAATCAAATCGCGAAATGTTCTTTTGCACAGGATGTCTAACTGCATCTGTGAGTCCTACAAAATACTCAGTAATGTGCAGGCAAATCAGGAAACGAAATATGAAATTAGAGTTAATAGTTCTATGCAAATGTATTGAACTTAGCTGAATAAAAACAACTCAAAACAGCGCATAAATGTGTAGTAGACGTAATTATACCTACGGTAAATATACCATTGTAAATTACACAAAGTTAACAGATTCCCGTTCTTTGCACGTAAAAAATACACAAATCAGTAAGTGCAATTTCACTGTAAGCCATGCAAGGGAGCTGAAATCTCCTTTGAATTGGAGCTTTGGGTTGTTTTGTTTGTCGAGATGTTGCAAAGTTGAAATACCATTCAAGATTCGTTTGCAGTCAGATTTGTATCTTTGAAGACTGGCGCAAGCGGACTCTTTCGAACATTACCATGTTCCAGTCTTTATATACTTCTTTTGCGTTAAGAGCAAGTAGTTGACGTAATCAACTTAAGCTAATGAATCAATGACTCATAAGAACAAGTGGGTTAAATGAAGGAAACGACTTAATCAACGCGCAACGGTTAGTGGAAAATTATCCAGTTTAAATAAACGTTCGCTCTCTGTAGCGCCAGGTTTAAATACCTATGGATTTTAGGTAAGCTGAATTTACTGCAATTGAAGGACAGGATAGGGGTAATTGCTTAGTTCAAAGATAACAACAACTAAACCATTTATATCAAAACTATAATTTAAAATGTGAGTGATGTTATGTCTGGCCACGGAAGGAGAAGAGTTTTTTAAATGAAAGTATATAAGGTACATTATTAAAATTTCCCAATTTGCAACGAATTTCTACGAGCAACATAGTTTGAGCTGCACTTTTAAAAGCGGGAAATTAAGGTTCCAAATTGTCACCTAGGGAGTAAGTGCCACAGCGAGCAGTATGAAACTCATTTTAGCTTTTTTTCGCAAAGTGCGGCGGAGCGGAATGCGAAATTGAATTAGGACGTGATGTTTTAGAAGTAAGACAACATTACACTCGTTAGCCTTTCTCATTTCGAGAGTGTATTCCTAATGACAGAGGCGTACCGTAGCTAGGCGACTACGTGATAGGGTTGTGGCGTAATTTACATAATTGGACCATTGGAAATCATGAAGCACAACAAGAAATGTAGCTTTATGTAAGATTTTTTAAGTCAAGTAATACTTTTAATTGATTGTGTAAAATTTACAGCAGAAAATAACTTAGAAAGTACCTCAATGTAGCCGGCACGAGCTGTATTTAATATCCGACAGTGAGCAGAAGCTTTTATGTAAATCAATACCGGTAGAAGGCAGATAATATAGATAGATCCATTAACAAGTAAACAACAAGGTAAGTTGATATTAAAATACCGACTGATCGCAAAACAAACAACAGCCGTTACAGCCCTTCAAAAGCCCACAGATCCTGACATAAAATAAAGTTGATTTCCAACTCTGATCAAAATTCATCCCAAACAAAACTTTGAGCCATTTTAAAAGTTATCCGTTCTCACGGCTCCTTTTATTATTTATTTAACACATAATTATTGGCTTTCTGCTTTTACCAGGTGGGTATATAATTTGTAAAATAGATTCTAAGGACGAGCACCAAATTTATATTTAATATTTGAGATTTATTAATAAAAGAATTTATATTCGTCATTGCTCCTGACGCAACATCAATAATGGCGTCGAACACTTGTGATCGACTCAAACAGGTTCAAAGTGAACATAGCTGATTCTGCATTTGGATAGGAAACATTAATTTGTAATATTATGACTTAAAACTGTATAAAATACTATAATACGCTTTTGCAAGCGCCTTTACCAAGACTAAATCGAACGTAATCGAAGCCCTTGGGCAACGACGTCGATGTATAGGAAAACTCTTTTAAGTGACCTGACCCTAGTATGTTATCCGTTGTGTTTATTTTTTTAATTTAAAACGTGTATTAATTTATTTATACATGTTATATGTATGTCTGTCTGTCTTCCTGTTTTTATGTTCGGGCTAAACTCAAAAACTACAGAACGGATCTTAATTTGTTTTTTTTTTTGCAATAGGTAAAGTTATTCAAGATAAAGACGGTAAAACATATTTCTATCAGTTATTACCAATAATAGACAATTGTAATTTTTCGTCCTGTTCAAATTGATTTCACCAATTACGTATCAGAAAGAAAAACTAAACAAATGGCCTCAAAAGTCGAAAAGAACAAACTTCAAGCAAATAGCATAAGTGCATTCTCAAACAAAGACATATTTGTAGAGACTACGTAAAATAATTTAAATGCGGAATAATAATATTTTTTTAGTCATTACTCTATTTGGCATCGGAAACAAAAACAAAACAAATAAGTTCTAAATTTGAAAAGAATAAGCAAACTTCAGCAAATTGCATAAATGGATTCTCAAAGAACCACGTGTCAAGACTACCTTACGACCGCGGAGTTAGCGTGGAAATTGATTTACAGATTTCACGGTACCCTATTGACCCGGGCATTTGTGAGGTCAATACGAGTTACGGGAACAGGATGTTTGAACGTAATACTTTGATCTTTGTGGTGTGAAAATGATTTATCTCACCGCTTGTCGCATGTTCTTTTCAGTGTAAAATTATGTAAAGTTATTCAAATATATATGAGAAACATATTGATCAGATTGCATTATAAACTAGGTCTCCTTGCCTTTATAATTAAGGCTGCATTATGATCAGTAATTATTCCGAAGTACCTCTTAAGGTCAATAGGTGATAATCGTTGTTATATCTTTTCACCCAAAAGTATAAATTTGTAGTATAACATACGTATCGTCTTTTTATGCAAATGTTACAGCACACAATGCAATGGTACAGTCAATATTAGGCACGAATCTGTAAATTACTGATTTAATAAAAAATATCAGTTAGTTTGAAGTTCACTTTTAAATAAACAGAACGTCTTTACAACTGTGTAACAGCCAGTTAGACCATCTCCCGAGTAAAATTAGACAATGGTTAAAATATAGAGCTATTTCTATGTGGACAGTATCATATGACATCTGTCGCAGCTTATTACCGTACGGATTGGCATCTCATGCGATCAATTCGAAGTTCAATAATAGTTCTAGATTAGTATCAGCAATAGTCAATATCCCATTAATCACATATAGCTCAGTGTTCGTTTCTGATTAGCTAGTGCCGTGGATTATCGGTCAAGCTAACATAATGTACTGGGGCGGTGTCCAAAGACCCTGACCTAAATGGGCACTATAAACTGTCTGCATTGTTTACCTAAAACTTATGCCTTATATCTAAGGTAAGCCCTACACGAAGGGATTTAATTATTTCGAAATGAAGAGTGATGGCTCACAACGCTGGTATAGTAATTGGATTAGAAAGTTGGATGTTTGTATGCTCTATTTATGCTTTGCTCTTTGAGTTGATGAGACCATTTGCCTAGGGCTGGCATTAATGTTGACATCAACGTGATTATTACTATAGGCTAGACTATTCTAATAATGGTACAATTTTATGGTGACTTATGTAGGCGTAATTTTTACGACGTATGTAACGACCGATGAAACATAACGTTTATTAAATCCAAATACCGTATGCATTGGCCACGGTATTTGGATTTTTTTATAAAAGCTTCCTCAATAAACGTGATATCAAGCGCTGAAAAAATATATCTAAAGCTATCTATTTTATTTTGTGTAAAATAAACGCAAACGAAAGCACCTAGCTGCTTGCAAAACTTAACAAATAAATAAATTGAGCTTTAGGAAATACGGTTAACGTAAGAACTACATTAGAAAGAAACTAAGTGCATAAAAAGTAAGAGACTGGCTCCAAGATAAACTTTAATTGGATTTAAGTTTGGACTCAAAGAAATTCTGCTTAGTATATTCTAAGAAAGGCTAAAACAAGTAGAATGCCGTGTCTGTTTATAATTAAATGACAGAGGCAGTTGGATTAAATGATTTTTAAACACACAGCATTCATTATCATTCATGAAACCCCTAAAACTAAGGCGAAAAGTCGAACAAAAATATTTACCGAGTCGACAGCACAAAGGCCAAAACAAATACTGAAACACATTAAATTCGCGTAGAATACGTAATCTCCCTTCACATTAGGGCAGCGGAGTAGAATAGATGAGCTCATGTTTATTTTTAAGGGATTAATTCCTGCAATGAAATTTAATTACTTTACAAGAATTGCCTGCTAGCGGCAATTCCCCTAATTTGTTAAGAGTAACGCCTTGTATCTAATTTAAATGTACACCTTTAGCCTTGTAATGAAAATACGATGTTAAAGCAAATTTACAAACAAAATTTCACCGAATTCTCAATTTATACGTTACTAGCTGACCCGTTTCAAATTTGCTCGGATACAAAAACCTTCTTCTTCAAAATATTTATACATATACCGAATGCTGTTAACTTAAAGTCCGGTTAGATAGTTTTTGAGACATACGCGGCAAGGGACTTAAAATAATATACACAAAGTTAGTATTAAGTTATTTAATAAAAAAAATTAAATAAGACAATTAATTAATAGTAGGTCTAATACGTATACGTATTAAATGGACATACGTTTGCGCAAACAAAAATTTTTACATAACGTATTTTCTAGTGTAAATCTAATGTATTCACATCACGAGTCCAGAAGAACGTACTAATTTAAGGTTCATTATCGTTAGTAAGTCACTAACGAGCACTAATTTCCCGAATGGAATCAGGAAGCACACCTTATTAGCCGTTTGTCCGATTCCAACCAACCAATATTTGACCATTACGCTCACCATAATTATTGAAAATTTCTAACACATTTAGGGGCATGTTAGTATAATTCATGCACAGGCATCTAATTCTCTATTTGATCATGGTGTAGAATTGTTTTAATAAAGAAAAAAAATACGTTTCCTGTAATGTAACTAACATTACTGTAAACTAAATCCATAAGTACTCGTATATTCATATATTTTGTTAACATTTTTTCACTACCCCGAGAAGAGTCCCAAACAGCTAATCAGCAGTTGTAACTGCTATTTGTAAATAGAGCTATCAGAATCAGTTATATAATAGTCTGAGGGCCTGTTTCAACATTAAGTAAAACAGTCAATGTTTAAAATATAGAGCATTCTCGATCAGTCAGTCACTGAAAGTTGTCAACTGATCTGATAACTTTATAAATATACCCATGGGCTATTTCATACGGAAATTAAGAAAAGGGCCCTATGTGGGACAAGTATACACTATAAGTACGAGTTATTTGGCACTTAAGATGGACATGGCGAAAAAAGCCCTCAGTGATAATTATTATATTAGCTAAAAGTTGTGGCATTGGGCAACCACGTTAAAACCTATATTGCGACTTATAATCTATATTATCAATAAATGACTATTATTATTATTAATTATAAAGTCACAGATTTTACCCTACAATTTATAAACAAGCTGATCGCCATGCGGTTTGTTCGCGTAACTCGGATTCTGTCGCAGTAATAAGTTTTGCTCTTAATCGACTAGCCAAAACCGCTGATGCGAAAATTTGTAAGGCGGTAAGAATTCATTTACACCAGTGATGTTGAGAACAGAATTTTGTAAGGTATTTTTTATATCAAAGCGACATTTTTCGTACAAAATACGAGGTAGAATTTTGAAAAAAAAGGTGTGGAAACTCTAAAAATAGAACAATGGATAAAAAGGAAAATGGAGGGCCGAACTTGACGTTTGCATGAAACTTTATAATGCAAAGTGCTAACCTCTGCTTAGTTTGGGTGTTAATAATTGATTAGTAGTTTGGGGTTTGGGACGCTATGTTCTCCAGTCCAGATATAGTTATTGCAAAACTTCATTTTAAGGGGCAATAACTTACATTACCTACAGACATAACAGTTGGAAAATATACCTAGTGAAAATAAATTATTTAGGTACAATTTTAAGTAAATAAAGCCTTATATCGGACGTAAATAAAATGCGTACTCGGATTCCCACCCCATCCATATCAGGGAACTCAGCGGAACAGACTCCCTGGATTTATTTTATTACAACGTAAAACATATTAAACAAGCGACCCGTCCCGCCTTCGTTTAACTTGCAATTAGGATTTACTAAACATATTTTCTCATCGCGAGTTGATAGCTCTTTTAAGTGGTGTACATGTAGATTTTTTTTTTTTTTTTTTATGATCGATAAGCCTTCATTTGACCACAATCTCACCTGATGTAAAGTGACGATGTGGTCTAAGATGGGACATGAAGACCTAGAAGGTGGCTTCTCCGGGCCACATTACGAAACACGAAAAAATCGCTTCACGCACTGGCCCAGCCCGGAGGGTGGTGACAAGCCGCGGCCGAAGCCTACCACCAGACACTGTTCTTAGCACCACCCGGAGGTCACGTGTAAGGATTCAGAGGGTTACCACTTACGGACGTGAACAGACAAAACCTCCAGACATAGACGTTGGGTTCAGTCTCCAAATGGATTAAAGAATTCAACCTTGGACGTCTCTATGTACAAGTAGGACGGATACTATCATTGTTTTTAAATTATACCTATCTAAATATACACACAACTAGGTGATGTCTTGTTGGGCCGCGGGCCGCGAACTACTATTAATCTACGAAGGAGGCTTATGTCCAACAGTGGGCGTCTTAGAGCTGATATGATGATGATTATATATTTTTTTATTTATTTAAGTAACACTTCCTAATGTCACACATTTTATTGTCACCTGACCGCTTACTAGCCGGATAGAGAACTCGAGTTTATAGCATGAGAATATTTTTTTATTTCTATATAATCCCACTGTTATTGTGTTGTGTCACCATTCCTCAATTACACGGATTTTCATTTAAACGCAATCCCAAATTCCCTATTTTTACGTATTCTAATAAGTAATCCCAATAAGGAAGTAATGTTATATTATATATGCGAAAGCAACTCTGCTGTATGTGTTTTCATAACAAAACTACCGAAACGATTTAAATGAAATTTAGTATACAGATTTGTTAATTTTATTTTTATAGATTGTCTACAGCCTGAGAAAGTGAGATGATGTCCACTATAATAAAAAGAATCTCGCTCACTTTAATAAAAATAATGTGAGATTTGAAGACAAAGTGAAAAACTACTGCATGGATTAGACAAGACATAAGTCATGATATGGCAACTTTATGAATATCATGTGTTTGTTTATTACTTTCTGATATATGTGTAGACTAGTAGTGTTGCAATGTCACAAAGGAAACCAATTTAAATTTTACAATAAAATCATTTGTATGCAAATGAACGGATAATAGTTCGTTAAAATGTAAAACATCGGTAACACCGCCTAACCGTTCGGAGATGAAAATTTAAAATGCTATAGCATGATAGTATACTGTAGAGGTTATCAATTACAAATCAGTCTTTTATAGATAAAGAGACAACTTTTTATCGTGCACAAGACAAACTAATCCAATTATATAAAAAAACAGGGTACAAAGAACGGCCTTATCCTTGAATAGGTATTTTTATCTTAGGAGCAACCTAGATTCTTCTTTTATTTTTCAGATAATACAATATAATATGAATCAAATGAAACTTGTGTTACTTTTTTTGGCAATAATCAATACGTAATAATAAGGATCTAGGTTAAGTATCTTTACTCAAGGTAAGGCCTTTCTAAAGAAGTAGATAAATTAATAACGTCCGTAATACGAATTGCCGCTCCGGTACTAATATTTATTAGTACTCTATAACTGCAAGTCACCAATGCATACCTATCAATAATTTGAATAGCAAGATTGGTACAAATGGCTTCGCCCTAATGAAATTTCGTGAGGGGAACGATGTATACTAAACAATCCAAATTATGAGTAATTGAAACAGATAGTAACTAACGGTGAACTAAGGTGCATAGGGCAATTATGAACATTTACAAGGCGCAGTCAAAACAATCCCTACCCTACCTAACCTACTAATATATAAATGTGAATGTTATTATAAATGTGAATGTAAGTTTGTTTTTTACGCTTTCACGCGAAAACTACTGAACCGATTTAAATGAAATTTGGTACACAGAATCTCTAGAGCCTGAGAAAGGACATAGGCTACTTTAAACCGCGGGAAAGTGTCATTCCGCGGTAAAATTAATTATAACGCGGGTAACACCGCGGGGCACTACTAGTATTCAATAAATAATAAACTTTAATAAATGAATTCTTAATTGAAATTACCATCTGCATTGTAATAAGGGCATTAAAAGATTCCAAAATGTATAATATTAGAGAAGGAAATTTGTGGAAAAAGGTAAACGCATCCGAACACATAGTAACGTCGTATATACCGCGGCTCAGATATGATGAAAAAACACCCTTACAAAGCCCACAAACGTAAAGATAATAAAATTTATTTTATGACCCACTTCCCTTTACAATTTTAGTAATGAAACCCTTCAAAGTACTTTACATTAGTCCGGACAAACAAAGAAGTGGTCACGTTCCGCATTAGATAAAATAAGTCTGGTTTCCACTTCAAACAGAATTCTACTCTCTTAAAGAGGTTTGGTCTTGACCTATTCTTGTTGGCTCTTATTACTACACTGATCATCGCCCACTTACAGAGAAAATTGCACATTACGAGCATTAGATATTATGTATCACCTACCTACGAAGGGCCATCTAGTTAGGAACCTTGCAGAGCAAGAATCAAGAAATTTAATAGTAACTTGTTTTTGCCATCTGAGAAGCATTGATTAAATGATAAAAACCTTAATTACTCAACATCTCAATAAGTCGACTTGTTCTGTAGTAGACTGGTTTAATATTAGTACTTGTATATCATAGTATAAAATTAAGTTTAAAATTAGTTGGAATAAAAATACAAACGCACAAGAGATATTTTCTATTCAATTGGCTTTACAGAAAGTCAGCATACATTCGCAAGTCTTTTTGTTTTAAAACCGTTGCTCCAATCTTGACATTTTCCTATGCAGAATATCTGCGATGGCCCCGCCGGGACTCCTAAAAGTCCCCTTTAGTCTAAGTTATAGTCGCATCGACACCCGCTACTTCTTATTGATGGAGTCTAGGTCCTCAATAGTGCTCGGTTGATTAGATCTTGATCCTATTAATGGTATTGAGTTGAGAAAAGAGCCCCCATTTATTTGACAAAGGCGGCAAATAGCCGGCTATTACTGTGTTAGTTGCTTTTCATTTATTTTCTTAGTGGTTCGTAACTTGAATTTTTGCACATCTATTCTCCACAACTATTGGACGCATACCGTTACTGCTATTACATAATAAATTAAAAATCACAAAGTATTACAGCATTTTAATTAAAACTAATGTTATCATTCCGTTAGAGAATAAGAAAATGAATACCTTTTTTCGCAACATCTTAAGCAATTAATTACCTAAACGATACCAAGAACTCATCGCCTTGTCAAAAGACCACCCAGCGGCTATGAAAGAATACAAAAGCATTGTTTTACAAAGGGCCTTAATTTTCTTGAATACTATTAATTGAACTATGTGTAGGTCGTTCGCGACATAATGTTTGTTTCGAAATTGTTCTGCCAGCTAGTGTTTTGTCTATTCCAAGTTATAATTACGTTTCTGAGCCATTGCCTCACTCCGAAACTCCGCATACATGACTACTTCGTAATACAACATTCATTATGTATCTATATGACATTTGTACAATCATATTCGAGAACATAATTAACAAACTCAATTGCAAGTTGTCACTGGTAGGTATGACGGAAAAGTGGTTTTCCCTGTACCGATGTAGCAATTCTAGGATATAATAATTTTAAGATTATTGAGACATGGCAATATATAACGTTTTATTTTCACAGATGTTCTATTAACATTGAAGCCTCGAATACTGTTAATATTCACAATTTACTCAGGTGAAAACTGATATGTATATCAGCTTTTCTCACGAAGAAAGCTAACCTACCCATGAATAGCTATAAAATGAAAGGGAATTAGGATAAATATCTTACAAAATGGTAAAATAACTTTTATACTCGTCGTAAAACCACGACCCCTTTGAACTATATACACTCTTTATTTTGAACAGATTTAATATTAAATTCTACTATCCATTTAGAGTAACGTGCTAATATCGCATAAAAGTATTCTTAGATAAGGTTCAAGGTGTTTTCTTTAGCTACGTTTGTGTACCTGAGATCTCAGCGATTTATCAAATCATAAAACTCAGCGGGTTGTAAACTGTAATAGAAAACTTGGTGTAAAATAAAGAAAACGATATATGCATACATATCGTGTCATGGGGTTTTCACAGAAGTATGCAGTCACAGGACGTTTTCTTTTAAACGTTAGGAAACATTATATTCCTATGTTTGAAAAATAAAGAAATAAAACTCGGTTAAAACATTTCAATTCAAGGCCTCACATAGTTTTAATTTAGTTTAATCATGACAAAAAAGGAAACATATATAATATGTTGATGTTCCTTTGAAAACTGCGTTAACTACAATAAAATTTACCCTTATTATGTTTCGAGAAGCAAATGATCCACTAAACTCTGACAGATCATAAATTAAGGCAATTCATAAATTGTTTCGAAACTATTCATGAGATAGGTACCCATACGCCCCTTAGTGGGAGGATTCCTGTGTGTGGAAGACTAATACCAATTATATTTCTGTTTCTCACTAAAAGTATTTTAATATAAGTTAATGCTTCCATTTTGATTTCAATATTTGATTTCCATACTACGAGCATAGAAATAAATTCAAATAATGGTGAAGGCACCTTCCTTTTCACCATTCTTTCGTAGACCAAATTCTCCTTTTTCTCCAGTAAGTGAATACTCAAAGGGCTAAAAGGGCGGATAGTATCGCGAGTCGTATAGATAATGTGCAGAGGAAGCGCGAACATAAACTTGATTTGAATGTTCACGCAACACAGAAAAATACTCCAATACTATTTTATGATTACACTTGGGTCGTAGCTGTTGGTATTTACGTGCGATAAAGATTGAAACGAAGTAGGTAGAATTATACGAGGAAAATCTTTTCCAACGTGAGCACGTTTGTTACATAAAGGCTAAAGCTAAGGACATCAGACAAGGAAACGTACAAACGTGAAAACTAAAGTGGTTTTAACCCTTGAGCGTGCGACACAATAGCAGGCATGGCAAATTCAATCAACAGGTCTCGTAGTAAATTAATTCTAAGAATTAATTTTGGCAGCGGTTGTTTTATAAGATAATGTGGAAATAGTATGATAAAAAAGATAAGTTGACAGCGGACGGGCTTCGACCTTCGACACCACGGCCGTTATCAAACTAATCCCTAGAGTCCAGCGGTCGCCTAATTCATTAGCACCCTACGTTGCCTACTTACGCCAAACAATATCCCTTTTCGTAATCCGATCACGTGCAGCACACACTGTGTCGAAGCCGGCACATTAACTTATCATTAAGTTAGGAACACTAGTGTGTACACACCGTTTGCGGGGTATCAGGGTGACATTTCCCGGCGCGGTACAGGAGCGACGTGACAGATGCGAGCGGGAAACTGTGGAAACGTTGGGAAGTGACGGGCGCGTGCGGGCGGCTGCCGAGACCGCCGACGTCGGACTGACTCTGATAACGCCACAATGCCGCGACGCGGTGGAAATGAAAAACAATGGAAACGCGACGTGTTACAGTCATTTTCGAGAGATAACGGTAATGAGATGATACGAGCTTTGATTTACACGCAAAGGTATTGCGGTAACGTAATTTTTAATTTTAGAGCCATATGGAATGTAAAGTATGTGCTAAAGCTGCGATTGCTGTTTAAAAATGCCTTCGTTTTAGGGTTTAAATATACTACTGTGTTGAAATACACGAACGTTGTTAAACCTTAAAACAACGTTTATTTGAAAATGTATGTAAAATAATAATTCTCTCATTGGTGACTTTTATTGATAAATATCTACACTATGCGAGATCGCATCCGGTTAAGTAGAGCTTCAAACTCTGCTCAATTATGCTTTTGATAGGAAGCTTTAATCCATAATCCAATTCAGTTCGCCCATCAAGTGGATCCTAAAAACATATTTCCCCACAACTGTCAAAAACATCATACGCAATATTGCAGTAGCGAGTCCGATGTAATATTTGCTCAGAAGTAAATCAATATTTGAATAACTTACTTATGTTATTTGTACGATTCTTTGTTGGTCTCAGTTGTGTGGTATATTAGAGCATTTCCCTTGGCATTCGAGCGGGGGTAAACAAAACAGAAAGTAATGGTAACTCCGCGCACACATTTTATAACCTCTACGGAGTTTGGAATCGCGAACCCGATCCGTAGAGCCAATTAGATCGGGAACAAAGTTACTCTGCTTTTTTTTCTATGAGCAGAAATATTTTATTCTAACTGAATTTATATTTTGTACGAATATCAATTTGGAACCATTTAGCGATAGAATTACTAATGGGCTATTAATTAGCATAAAATAAATAATAATTCGATATTTTCCGAAACATGTTTCAATTAAAATATTATCTTACTAATAATAGTGAGATAATATTTTACGCGTTTCTGATACTTTACGTTAAATATTATCTATATATATTATTATGTATTTAGCGTAATTTATGATTATGTTTACTTATCAAGTTAAACTTCGTATATTTTTATTGACACCTATAAAAATTGGTTACAGAGAGTTAGTTTATGTACTTTAAGCTTAATTTTCACCATTTTACGCTAAAAATCGAAATTAACCAAGATCAACCATAGAAAAATGTCAATTGAATGTAAATTAGTCAGTTAGGCGGTTAAACGAGTTGAGCCTGACCGGATAGCGTTTATAGCCATTGGTCAAATTGGGGCTAAGTGTACTAGGCTAGCCTAGGAATGTCCATTTTACAGCCAGACAAAAAAAAATAGAGATTCTCATTATTTTTGTATGACTTTTTCATCCTGGTGCCGATGCCGTGTTGAGTGAAAACATACACCAGAACACTACCGATCTGCCAGCACTCGTATTGTCCATGTCACTCTATAAAGCTGTTACTAGCTCTTGTAGCCTGTAATATTACTTTGTCTGCATCTACGCATAGTTACAGACTTAGTAGTAGGTAGGTAAGTACAACAATGTATTGCTATTTGTATATATAATAGGGATTTCCTATTACCCGAGTTTCCTTTATGTTAAAATTGAGTAGGAGGGTACACTTTGTTTATTTAAAATTTAATGCTCCAAATTGGGTTAATGCAGAGATCGACGGCGACAAAGTAAAAGATTACAACGTCCACGGTCCCTTCCGAGTTGGCCCTTAAATTCGCACGCGTCTGTCGCGACAGGAAGGGCCGAAAATAACTGGAACAAATATCTGTAAATAAACTCGCTGTATCGAGTTCGAGTTTCTCTAGACTTGGGGCACGGCGAGTTTACGTTCAAAACTTCTATAGACATTATTCACTTTGTTGCACGTTTGTTTTCAAGTCGAGCGTACTATAAGTTGTTGCGATATAAGTATCTCATAAGTTTTAGTCATTATTATTACTGTACATTTTGGCACTTACTAATGGACCTCAGAGATCCGTTCTCTTAATCAACGAATAGATTATATTTTTTAGACAAAAATTTTTGTATAAGTGATATGCATTGCTTCAACATACATATATTATCGAGGTGCAACAATGACTGGCGTAAATTAGAAAATCTGTATTGGCCGCCCATTGTACATTTGGTTTCCTACGTGTTGTTGTATTTTGTTTCCCTGTGTGTGCAATAAAGTGTTTTTGTATTGTATTGTATTATTTAGTAGAGCTGATTTTAGTTGTTTGGTTGAACTTAGTATCAGAAACTAGAAATGAGATCTTTTGTAAAAACAATGTTTTAAAGTTGGAGAGCAATTTTATTGAGATTGGAGTTTTTAACACCGTATAATACTTGAGAGAGATACATAGGAGTAAAACATTACGGTACTCGTAAAAACCAAATACATGCTTTTTCTAACTTTATAAAATGATTAGAACCTGATTGGTGAACGTACAGATTTTTCGTAAAGCTAAAATGAGTTCGATTCGAGTTCCCCGCTTTAAAAGAAAATTCGGAATACAGTTTGGCAATGGAAGCAGAAAAAGTTCAGGATCGAAGCTCCGGCGAGCTACCGGTTAGTATTCCTAGTCCGAACGTTTTCAACACCCAGTGCAAACCTATCTAGATCTATCTATCTCCTCAAAATCTAGGTTAAATTGGTTTCTAACGCAAACACTCGCTTGCTTTTAGTCAGTACTAGCTGCCGGAATTGTGAAGCTCGAGAAACCATTATAACTAAAACTTTTAGACGGCCTTAGTAGACCAGTGAGCGAAAGTTCGCATGCTAGAAGGGTTAGTTGGATTCTATTTCCAACAAGTCAAAAAAATAACGGTCCCATTCCCCGGGGAACATGAAATACCCTTGGTAAATAGAAGTTAGTTCTAAATCTACATACATATATCTATATCACGTGGCGGCTTAAGCGTGAATAGAAGATAACCGTAGTATACAGCATTAATAATATTTGTAGGGACTACATTATAAACATGAATGTTATATCAGAAACACAACTTATCAAGTTAATAAAACTATTCACGAAAAATAGGTTTCTTTTTGTGGATGACAGGTTCTCTTCTGATATATGGTTCATATTATAGAATAGATTGAACAACAACATCCATACCTGTAGAACATTATGGTCTTATCATCATTAATTCAGCGTTAGCTATCTACAGGGAGTAGGCTCGCACCTAGTCATCATCATCATCATCATTCTCTTGTCCTTATCCCACATTACGTGGGGTCGGCACAACATGTTTTTTCCTTCCATTTTCCTAGGCTTGCACCTAGCATCAGTCCATATGCTTTATAGGTAGTAATGTTACCCATTCATCAAAAATGACAATAGAGTCTTCAACTAAATTGTATGTGCATGTTTGTTTATATTATATTTATCCCTAATTCATGGCTTCCAACTGCATAATGAAACCTGGTGAGTGTTGGCAGGAAATAAAGCTTTCATAGGTGATAACTATTTCATAAGTACCGCGGGATTCAAACGAATCGGCCTATGATAATACGAGGGCCGCCAAAATCTATAACATAATGTTATGTTTATATTTCTTGCTAATGCATAGCTTCGTAATGCATAACGAAGCGTGGCGAGTATTGAAGAGCTCCGTGTTCAGCAGTGAATAACCTAGGGCTGAAATTATGATAACTGTAGGTAAATAGAACATGATGCTGTAAGCATGCATAGAAAATGATGCTTTCAGAGGTGGTCATCTATTTCAGAAGCGCCGCTGGGGTCAAACAAATTGCCCTATTATAATAGGCGGGCCGCCAAATTAGCTTATCCAATATCAATGTCCCCTGACATCTGCTATTGCATTTCGCCGCAAATGAGCTACATTATTCATTCAATGTCCGGTCTGATTTCAGCCAATTGCAAATAATAATCATCGCGTCAATTAACTAAGGTGATATAGGTATGGACTTGATTAACTTATAATGACTAATTTATTTAATTATTGTACATTACAGATACATTTATAATTTGGGACAGACGAAGGTGGGCAAGAGAAATATAAATATGTTCGATGCCTGAGTTGGTGTATTAAAAGAGGAGAACTGTTAAGAGTTTAACGGTTTTTAAGAATTAGTAACTTAGTATAACTTTTTCGTTTTGAAAATGGTTTTTTTTTCCATTTTAAGTTACGATATTCCTCGGAAATACTTCACTTTATCAGTATAAAATTGTAGTCTCACTTTTATTGTAGGTCATATGTTTAGAGGCCAACAAAATATAATCAATTTGAATAGTATGAGATGAACTCATACTACACCTATGTATGTCCATGTATGCCCTGTTATTCTAAGGAAATAAATGTTTTTGACTGACTTTGACCTATATCACCTCAGTATATACACATTTTGCAATAAAATAAAACAATTTAATTTAAAATAAAAGTGCAAAATGTTGCCGTTAAGAGCCACCCATCCAATATCTGGTCTCGCGCAACGTCGCTTAATATAATAATCAAGTATTGTTGTATGGGAGCCCCTTTATTAACCCCCGACCAAAAAAGAGGGGTGTTATAAGTTTGACGTGTCTGTCTGTCTGTCTGTATGTCTGTGTGTCTGTCTGTCTGTCTGTGGCACCATAGCTCCCGAACGGATGGAGCGATTTCAATTTAGTTTAAAAGTTATGGGGGTGAGAGTGGGTAAGGAAAACCGAAAATCTGCAAATATATTAGTGTGGGGTATCAAATGAAATCGTATCGCGTCCACATTACATAATATTATGTTGTTTTACGTTTAAGGAAATTAAGGCATTGGAATCGGGGGTTATTCTTAAATATTAAATTTAGATTTATATCATAATCACACATTAATCACTCCAAAATAAAAATTAAAAATTAAAACCTTAGACCAATTACAGGCGGACAGACAGACAGACGACGAAGTCTCAGTAATAGGAACCCTAAAATTAATCATTATTTTTTTGGTCATTGCGTGAACCGATGGAACAATTTCTCTAATTAGTTATATATGTGTTTATTATTGTAAGAAGTTTCTTAGCAAAGACAACATTAAGAATGTTTCGTCAATAATTTTTAACAGGACACCATCCGTCGGCTTGCTTGCTTGCTAGTCACCTTTATAAATTAACAAATCAATTCTAATCTCTTCAAGAAATATGTGACAGCATTAAACCGGCTTTGTACAAGCGGTGTATCCGCAAGATCCACTCATTCACAAAGGCTGAGCATTATCTAATGTAATTTGCATCCCAATGCGTCATGTCAGAGGTCATTCTGATTTTATCACGTAAGTTGGTGTGGTTATTCACTTAGAAATTGCGAGGATATGTTTCTTTAGTTTTAAATATTATCTTTAAAATATCGAGTAACTTCAGCCTAAAAAGGTTTATTATTAACCTATATTGCTTTCACCTATGTATATCAGGTGTAGTACTTAAACAAAACTTCTATTAATTTTATAATATTAGTATGGAGTGAAACACGAGAACAAATGAGAAATAGTAAATTTATTTCAAGACAAAAAGCAACGCAGAGATTTGCACCAGTGTAAGTCAGGAATTACCGGCATAGTTCGAAAAACTCTACAGCTATTTTCTTTCATAAAAAATGCAAACTAGACGACCTCTTCGCAGTGCGTTCGCCTTTTAATCTTATTTTCGTTCCCTTCCCGGCGTATTGTTAAAATGATTTGCTTCGACTGAGCAAGGTAAAATAATGCGTTCTTGTTCTGACACAAAAGTGATTTAGCCGAACAATGAGAATAAATGGTACGAGAATATTTGATTTCTTACTCGAGATGCTCATTATGGGACATCTGAATCCAAGGTGGGAATTCAAGGTGATAGATAAAATAAAAGCTTCGCCATTCTCATTGCATGCTAAAATTATTTTATTCGTTTAAATTTAATCAGTATTTTTACATTATTTATAATTTTAATATCCTTAAAAATTCTGAACCGTATTCATGTTGTCATAATTATATCTGAAGTTGTTCACGGTAAAGCTATTGGACCTCTGCCACAAATATGTATATGTATGTACGTACTCCTTAGCCTCAGAGTTTGAGAGCAGCATTCTGGAAATCAAATCACAAACCGCATCCTAAAATTGATGCTGCTCTGATTCAGCTGAGACTAACCGAAAACTGAAATTTGGAAGGAGACTGTTTGAAAGCAGGAATATCCCCTAACAAGAAGGGATTTCATTAGAGAATTCCATGATCAAAATATTTGTAATTTTTAATAAGTAGTGTTTAATGAAATCTTCACAAATATTATAAATGCGAATATCAACTATAATATTCACTGTCACTGAATTTTGACTGTCTGTCGCGCTTTCACGCCAATCCTAATGAAACGATTCTGTTTGAAACAGAAAACTTCGTAAACTGCAAAATATTAAAAACTAATTTTAAAACAATTTCTGAAATAAGGGGGGTATCGGAGTTTGCGTCTGACTACATTTTATTTTGATTTGCAAATATGAATACTTGTAAATACCATGTTGCTTTAAAGCAGGATAAACTTAATCCCACGAATACGCGCTACTCTATCCAATTTCTACGTTACGCTACGCAGGGCGTAAAGCTAGTCATGAAAATATATGAAATACGTATTTTTATTTATCAACCAAATTGTAAAATACCAAAGAAAAAACACATCACCTTTAGGAATTTTGCCTGATGAGTCAAATTTCATATATGAAACATGGAACAGCGCAGCGATGTACCTAATAGAATAAATGCCCAAGCATTTGTCATTTAAACTTGGAAATTAATAAGCTGAAAGCTAGACACAACTGAAACCCAAAGATTCAAAATCATTTTCTAATCAGAACCGGCCACCTTCACAATCCGAGCCAACAAAACATAGCTTTGCGTTACGAAAACAGCCGTCTTAATCCGGCTAGTCCCATTCAAACTGTTAATACGATTTGATTATCCCGTCCATTGTTTTGTTATGGGCCGGCCATGGGTGCGTGCCACCCGTTATTAATTTAACCAGAACACTAATTAATCTTGCCCGGTGTGGCCGCTCCCACGGACTGTGATTACGTGTGGTGGCGACCACTGGCTTAGCACACTTGGTAATCTGCCACTTATTACACTTAAGTCTGTTTCTGTTATGAACCTCTCGATTTCATTACTAAAAACTACAGATTTTTACAAATTTTATAGAATATAATGTTCGATTTATGGCAATGAAAGCTAACAAAAAAACTAATTTAACATACTAAGGGCCAATATTAAAATCGTAGATAAATGCTCATCTTTATTTTAACTTCGTCGTTATTATCATTTATAATTAAATAATCAATAAAAAAAATTCAAAAGATTAAACATACAAATAATACAAAATAATAACGTCTGTAGAAAATACCTGACCTAATCATAATACGAATACTCGTACTTTCAGGTGCCACGGCGAGACAGCTAATAGAACAAGTGACATAAAATACATATGTCACGTTGACGTGTGAAGAAATTGTTATTTTCACCGCCAGCCACCCTTTGCACGTTTTTAATAATATTAGAAAATAATACTACAAAAAAACTTCGTTTAGCTTAAAAGCAAATTATCATGGTTTTAAACAATATTAAAACTTGAAACTTGACCGTATATGTATATTATGTCATGGTAGGTTCCCCGTTTTTAATATTAACTAGTGGCCCGCACCGGCTTCGCACGGGTTTTTATTTAAAAAAAAATCCCGGCAATTATTCGATTTTTTCTCGCCTTTTAAACCTTCCCTAGACCTTCACGAACATTTCAAGACTATGATAAGATAAATCCGTTCAGCCGTTCTCGAGTTTTAATCAGACTAACAAACAACAATTCATTTTTATTTATAAAGATTTTGGTATAATCGCGACTAAATCTGTTCGATAGATGAGCTTAACACAATATAAACAATTAAATACGCAAGTAGGTGTAACATTATCAAGAATCAACATCATCAATAAGATGTTTTCAGAAGTATAAATTTACTAGCTGTGCCCCGCGGTGTTACCCGCGTTGTAATGGATTTTACCGCGGAATGACGTTTTCCCGCGGTAAAAAGTAGCCTATGTTATTTTTCAGGCCCTAGAGATTCTGTGTACCAAATTTCATTCAAATCCATTCAGTAGTTTTTACGTGAAAGAGTAACAAACATCCATACATCCATACTTACAAACTTTCGCCTTTATAATAGTAGTAGGATTCTGTTGGTAATTTTCAAGTAAAATTTGACAATGGTCGGGCAATTTATTTTATAAACATAGTGCTCTCCTTTCGCTCATCGCAAATGGACATTCGATTTATTCATTTCCGAGAATAATTTGAAACCATTCCGATTAACTCATTAAAAGCGACTCTAGTGAGGTCGTTATCAGAAGCTATCATCCGACAAGATGAACGAATTCCGTCGGCTGAAATGCGAATTTCAGAATGGAAATCATAACTGCAATATAAACTGTGAGCCATTTTATGATAATACGCTTTTCATCAAGTTTGTTAACAAATTCATGACTTACGAAAATGTTGGACTGTTATTACAGATTTAATAGGTATTTAAAATTGCGGCACCTGTGCCAATACGACTAATATATAACAATATCACTATTAGATACAGTTTCATGTTAGTAATTACTGGTCTGTTGTTATTACATTTTCAGGGCGTAATAAATCTATTTGACGCTGTGGTGAATTTATTAATATCACGTTTCCAGATACAGAAATCCACGTGTATTTTTCAGGGGCTTTCACGTAACACATGTGGTAAATGATTGATCTGGTGGAGTATGTCGTCCATCAATTTGATGGGACAGTCGTTGGATGTGCTTTAACAATAGTGAAATACGGGTACTACTGAGTATTATCCAAATATAGAAAGGTAAGTTTGTCTATTAGCGACGATCTAAGTGATACACCATCCATTTCTGTTCAAAGTTTTAAAATTATGCAACAATTTTTTATCATGTTTCATATCAAATTATTTTATATCTTTCAAGCTACTTTATAATTGTGTTTGGTTACAATAACTTAATTCTAGTCTATAATTGAATCAAGAACTAATAAAATTTATACCTCTACTACGTTTGAATAAATAAGCTAAACAAACATGTTTTTTTAATATATTATGGTAGCCATGTAGAAATATTATCATCATCAATACATATCTAATCTAAACTACTTGTTATATGTAAAAACATGCTACTTTCGGTAAGATAGAGTATATTTTATAAGGGTAGAGAGGGTAGCTAATGAATAGTCAACTATCATTGAGGATCTCAAGTCCTTTCCACAGGATCGTAAGATTATGGGAACTATCGCGGTCACGTTTATATATTAACGTCACGAGCTCTCTAAAGGACGCAGACAGGTTAATTGGGTTGTTAATATAACTTTAAGCTCTGGTAAAAATGACGAAATAAATTTCATATAAAAGTTTTTATACTCGTATTTAGAACATTATGGTAATTTGTATTGACCGCTAATCAACACACGCAACAATTCGATTTATCGTAAGTACAATTCCCTTAGGAGTTATTTTTTTTTGGAAAAATGTTGAATGTAGCTTTGTCCCTTTTTACAAATAAAGTAATTTTTCCTTCCAGAAAAAAGAATAGCTAAAGAATTTAAAGTAGTTTCCCTCCAGAGCCAATTGATTTTTTCCACCCTATATAGTAGCAGCCTCCACTGATACTCCAGTAACAGCTGGTAAAAATAACATATAATACATATTATTTTTTAACCATGATATTTTTAATGGTTTTTAACAAATGACTTAAAACTGGTAACATAACATGATATAACGGAAAACTTAAAAACCGTCATTGCATGGTATGTTACCCGTTTTTAGTCATAATAATTATGCATCATATTTAAAACTGACAACCAAATATATGTAAATTACTGAGAGAACACAGACAGTGAACGCAGAGATGTGAATAACAGATATTTTTCCAGCAGCCGCCGAGCAAGCTTTCAAATACATAATAGTCGAGTTGAGTAAACAAAGTTTCATTACCCGGTGTATAGCGGTTCATAAACCACGGTTTGGAGATATGTGCTTATGCATGCAAATTTACATTAGGGTTACGTGACTCTACCAAGATTCTGCTGTGAGTATGAGTATTTTTAAGAGGCTGTTTTTCAGTGTCGAAATTTATCTACTGTAGCTTCGTGCTATGATTTAAATGATTTTGTAATTTTTTGTACTTGTTTGTTTTGTAATGATATTTTTAAATATTTAATGGAATCAAATATTTATAAATTAATAATAATAATGAATTATATTTTTATTACTCTACTTCAATTAAGAGGGTTCAGGATTGAGATTTATTTTTGACGCGTCTATGTATTTATTAAAAATTGAGCTTCTGAGTCCTGATTCAAATCTCAATCCAATAATCTTTATCAAGTTGACGGATGTTTTTTTAACCCCCGACCAAAAAAGAGGGGTGTTATAAGTTTGACGTGTCTGTCTGTCTGTCTGTCGAACCATAGCTCCCGAACGGATGGAGCGATTTCAATTTAGTTTTTTTTTGTATGAAAGATGAGTCTGGCGCGAGTGTTCTTAGACATGTTTCATGAAAATCGGTTGTGCCGTTTAAAAGTTATGGAGGTGAGAGTGGGTAAGGAAAACCGAAAATCTGCAAATATTCTAGTGTGGGGTATCAAATGAAATCGCATCGCGTCCAAATTACATAATATTATGTTGTTTTACGTTTCAGGAAATTAAGGCAATGGAATCGTCACTTTACATCAGGTAAGATAGTGGTCAAATGGCCTTCATCAAAAAAAAAAAACGGGGATTTTACTGAAATTTTAAATTTAGATTTATTCTATGAAAGCATTATGTTTTAAATTTTATGTTATTGTTATGATATTCTTAAAATATTTTTCAATACTGGACAGTCAAAATCTAGATATAAAATATAGTTCCGGTGCGGCAAGCCTCTCAATTCCAACCTATGCGATCACCATAGCCGGGACAGCTAAGCCTCAACAGCGAAAATCAATTTTCGGATTAATTTAACCAAGTTAGGTAGATACTGGTTATGGTCGGGCTCGAAGGTATATTCCGGCCTGACAGAGACAAGGTTGATTACTTCAGCGGACACACGCCGGAGGATTATCAATACATGAATCAATGGGTACATAGTGTTATTGATGGGTAGATTCGAGTAGGCCTACTCTACCATGAAAGGATTACCGCAATACAAGGACCGTACTGTACGACCAAATATACATATAATTGGCATTGTGGAAGCATCTTAGACTGACAATTTAATTGTTTCGGGACTACAGGAGAATTAAAATACATATATGTATATATATGCGATAGTAGCTCTGTCTATTTTCATGGATTGTTTTCGGTTTTTTATACACTATTTTTGTTTAAGATATACTGTAACAGGTCTCCTGCAAAACAGGCTCTGCTTGTAAGGGGATTGCCGCTTAATGTAAAATTTAAATATTTCCGCACAATCCACACAACAACATCTAGCCTATTTTTTTCTGTTAATTATTCTCGTCTTAACGGATCGGAACTTCGAAGGACAATACATGAATCAATGGCTTTATTTATTTATTTATAAGTCTCTCAGTCTGCTACCCGCTTCAGCTGCTGAATCAATAAGAATGAGATTAAGCTGAAACTTGGTAAAAGTTATGATTTAACGAGGAATACTTTTCATTACACAGTATTGAGCAACAATTGTATTCAACATCGATATATTTCTGTTATTTCTTGATGAATATGGTAAATCGGAGAACCAGTGACATCTCGTAGAGATCTAGGGAACCAGCCGTCTTCGCCAATGAAACACAGATGGCGGTGTCCGCAGTCCCAAGACAGTACGTCACCCGTGGCACAGATAACACAAATAATACTCAAGGTTACGTTCCGCCGGTAATTTCTTCATGAATACACGTAATATTATCAGGTTCAACCTTTACGTACACAGATAAGAAGATAAACCAGAAATTAAAACATTTGTCTTACGCATCTGAATTAAAGAGATTATTTGTTTTGACTTGATAATTACCATATAACAGAAGTTATACTTTATTTAACTGATTTACAAAAATGAGGAATCTATTTGACACCTTATTCATATGGCCCTGACAAGAATTAAATCTTTACATATTATAAATTAAAGTCCACTGCCGCATCTGTCTGTCTTTATGTTCGGGATATACTTAAATTTCGAATCATCATGCATTTTTCAAGAAAAGGTAGAGTAATTCTTAAGAAAGGTTTGATTGTATAATTAGTTTATTTAGTTTTAAACAAATAAGTAGGTACCTTGTCAACCTGTTTTAAGTTACCATTGTATTTATCTTGATCTAATCGGTTTTTTATCATTATATCGTAAGAATCTATGTTATCTAAGTAGATAAAACATTAATCTATTTTTGTCGAATAGACTCCATTGTAATAAGTTAGATATCTCTATTACATAAATAATAAAATATCTTTAAATAACAGGTACTCTATCTAAAAATTCTAATATTGTTACTAAATTCAAACATTTTCAAACTAGAAGGTGTAAAACAGTTTTAGGACAGGAGGTAAAGATTTTTAGATAGAAACCAAAAGTTTCCTTATTCCAAACTTAAAAAAAAAATAACAAACACATAACATTTTTCGTGATTTGAATGCAAAGTGGCCGGGGACCCCCGTGACGTCACATCCGCAGTCAAATCGCTTCCGCCGCGCCTACGGCACTGACGTGCCCTTTGTTTGGGACCCGGCGACGGCGCGCGACGGCAAATTATCTCCTGGACGACTCATGTGAGCGGCCAGCTGGAAAATATTACGGGAATTTGTTGCTTTGTACCTCGCATATCAATATTTGTATGCCCCTCGCGCATTCAAACATTGAATTGTTTGCGACGAATAAAAAAATATGCTTTATCTATTTATCTTATACTAGCTGTGCCCCGCGGTGTTACCCGCGTTATAATGGATTTTCCCGCTGAATGACGTTTTCCCGCGGTAAAAAGTAGCCTATGTTATTTTTCAGGCTCTAGAGATTCTGTGTACCAAATTTCATTTAAATCGGTTCAGTAGTTTTTACTTGAAAGAGTAACAAACATCCATACATCCATACATCCATACTTACAAACTTTCGCCTTTATAATAGTAGTAGGATGTATTTATTTACTTAGAATACCGCATTAAAGTAGCAATGGTACATGTTTCGTAATGTGGTCCGGAGAAGCCACCTACCTTCTAGGTCTTGCCCCATCTTAGACCACATCGTCACTTTACATCAGGTGAAATTGTGGTCAAATGAAAGCTTAACTAGCTTAAAAAAAGGGCAGGCTATACAGCGCGTAGAATAGATGGTTGTTGGAGCCAAAAAGGCCAAGGTTGACTAAGCACATCGTCTGATGAGCATCAACAAGATGAAAAATATTTATTTATTAATACAATTTTGTGCTTAATATTTATCGTTAGTCTCCACACTAGGATAGATAACTTAGTCAAGGCTGCGGGCTATAGGTAGATGCAATTAGCTTCCGATCGTAATAATCGGTCATCTTTGTGGGAGGCTAATCTCCAGCAGTGGACGTCCTTAAGATGATGATGAATAAAAAATATGCTGCGAAGGCAAAATTGCATTTCCGTATCTAATTATAGTCAGATTTGCGCGGCCTTGGAGATCTTGGGTGAACGTAATATTTTGCCAGAAACAATAATAGTGTTGTTTCCCAACTATTTAGTGGTCTATGCTATGACCATTCATAATGATTGAATGATGAAGCGTGATTTACGGAGTTGGCTATTTCAGTACTCCTTTACTGACTTCAAAAAACAGATGAATCATTTGTTTTTTTGATCAGATTTTGATTTTTATTAACAAAGACTCATATTTTATAGACTAAGGGTCTGTTTCACTGCCTTCGAGTAAAGTCCCAATATTTAACCAGTTGTTACACAGAGCTTCATACTCAGATTAAAAAAAATTGTCTGAGCAAAATAGCATGCCCTCTAAGTACTAATTGGCTACTTGAGACTTGTGCAAGAGTAATTTAACACTAGAAAGGCCACAGTGGTCAAATGACCCTAATGAAGTTTTTGATCAACTATATTATTGAAACCATTGTATAAGTAATTTCTTCTTGTAATGTTATGACTTTTATTATTTACAATACAATACAAATCGATTTATAGAAACACAAATCTCAAAAAAAAAGTGATCTCTTTCAGACAACCTTAGATATGTAGTAATTGTTTGCATTATTTTGATATTTTGTTTACTGAGAGCTGAAGATCAATTTATTTCAAATGATTAGGTACCTACCCAGAAAGACCGCAGTGGCGATTTGACACTCAATTTTTTTTTTAATGAGCTTGTGGTGTTCCACTGTTGACGTCCCTATCACCTGTTATAGTGTTATCACTTTATAGTGTCATTAATTTTATAATGTCACGTAATCGTTCCGTTCGCGTTTCTAATTTATTAAAAGTACTGCAAAATATATCAGAGGACCAATCAAATTGTGATAACTGACATTATTCACCAAAACATTCATATCGTGGTATCCTCAATCAGCGTAAGTTGAACCCCTGGAAAACTGACAGTTCTTAACCAAACTGGGCGTCGTCTACGGCAGAATATTCTAAAAGGGGAAGCTGGACCTACTTATTTTGCAAAATAGTGTTACATAGGATGCATTTAATAATCTATAAATATGGAAAGATAACACCTTAATAAAACGTTACAAACTATGAAAGAGTCATTTGACCCCAAATGTCTTTAGAAGTTGTTAAAAATATCGGTCTTTCTGGTTCTAAACTTATGTTTTTGTCAAAATAGGTGGTTAATGTAGTGCCCGAAATTATTAAAATGAACCGTTCTCGTACAAAATCACTTATAATTTCGGCTGACGTATATAAAGGGTTCAGGTCAGGCACGGTAAAGCAATTATTTATTTGACCGTAGTTAATATTATAGAGTTGTCTCCAATTTTAATTGAAACGTCGGCGTATCCTGCACCATCGACGGCCTGTGATTGGACAACTTAATTGACAGTGATTGATAATTTAGATGGAAGTTAATATCGACCTTACCACACAGTAACCCTACGATTTAATTTAACCTCCGGCAAGAAGAGATGTGTTTTAAGTTAAAGGTTAATAGAATAAGCGTTTTTCAACGTTTATATATAAAACAAATTCACAGAATTCTGTTAATGACAAATTTTATGTATCATATTATACTTAATTTGCCCAGCAGTACAAAAAATAACTAATTTTATTTAGATTTTTACCGATTTGTATGAGTTTGATTGTTTTTGCTCAACTCTTGAACCAATCCGTTTTTGTTTTAGTTCTTACGTTTTTTAGTATGTCAAGGCATTAGAAATATATGGGGATTAATTGTTTTTTTTGACACCCAAGTCTCTGTTTTCATTGAAAGTGATGATAAAAGTAAATATAGAGATAAAAGATATATTGGGTAATATTAGAGAGATATAAAACAAACGGCCTTCAATTTCTGTTCATTAAACACGTTATACTAATGTATTTAAATCAGTTACCGAATGATTCAAAATATGTTTTACAAAACAGAGAGAAGCAATGTTGGGAGACTATAATGCATTTTATTATACAAACTTGTAACTTACTACGCTTTGTAACAAACATTAAACGCTTGACCATTTTAAATTGGTAACAAAAACACAGTCGCCAATATTTTGAGCCCGATTCGCGCGAGAAGTAGCTTGACGTGCAAATAACCAGGCGAACGTTTGGTCTTGAATCACCAAAGTCCATTTAGTACAGATTTAGACGAACCCAATATTTTCATGGGCGATTAACATGCCGCTGTTTCTAAGAGAAATGTTTTATTAGCCAAGAATTGCTTTAAACATCTATACAATTTAAAAAATCATCACCACACAACTACATATAGCACCGTGGTAAGCTCTAAGCTTGGGTACTAGACATCTGATTTACCTAATATAAGAGACATACATAATATTGATATTTTTCAATATCCATATTAAACAGCCAAGAATAAAATAATTGCAGAACATACAGCCACTTAATCCTTCGGCGATATTGAACCCGCTACCTTTGCGCCGTAAGCGGACCGTCGCCCACCGCGTCACTGAGGCAATCATACTAAGTATAGTTACTTTTGTGACTGCAGTGATATACTTATCGAATAATTTGCATAGTTGGTTATAGACGCGTAATCTTATTAAATGATTGTGCGGATGTGGCGATATGGACATTATCTCTAGTTCGCAACAGCTGTCGATTACCTGCATTGTTTGATATCATGCAAAACAGTTTACCACACATCCATAACTATCATCTAACTAGTATATAGTAGCAGTATAATGGTAGTATGCACACCGTAACAAGTGTATTGTTTAGCGTCAATGTCACGGGTCTGCAGTGACGACAACAAAGCATAAAATTCGATCTAGCTATGACAATATACCTACACTAACTGAGGTTATAAATAAAGTATTTTATAAATCTGAAGAGTTTATTTGAAGGTGACAATGTTAAAAAGTACCAGACAGTTTAAACATTTTTTTTTGGATATCGTATAGAAAGTTACTATAGAAATGTTCTAAAATTGGTCGCAGTAGCATTATTTTGTGGCTTACCTTTTATTATTTAATAAAATGGAAGCACAAGTTAACTTATTTCAAATTAACCTTTAGTTTTACGGCTATAAGAAAAATATTTAGTTTTCTTCTTTCCGAGGGAAAATCCATTACGCGAGCTACAGGACGGAAGCTAATTAGCAATAATTATAGACCTATTACTCATCAACTCATCATTATTTATTTTATCACGTTACGACATGCTAAAAAGCACCTCAGCGCGTTTACCTACCTACACCTATTTTAAATTAAATAGGTCAGACACAGATGAAGTGGAAATTGCAACAGTTAGTTGGATACAAGACGAGCCTATTCGATACTAAAATGAAGCAAACAATAATAAGCGTTGACGATAACGAACCCATTAGATACTGTCTTCAAAACAAACATATTGAATCACAGACGTACTAGTTAGATGTAAACTTATTTTAGACTTTGAAATTGCAAACAAAACACGCTATAATAATCTAAGTCTATCGCTTTGCACTGGAAATAGAGATCTATAGGTGGTATGTGGTATAGAACGTACAGATATATATGTATGTACATAATATTCTCCCTTTCATAAAGTATAGACATGTGAAATGATTTACGTATTAACTAAATATTGAAACCTTTTATTCAACAGATCTAATGTGAACAGATAGGTCGTTTAGGTATCTATATTACAATAAAAAACATAATGAGGGTGGGGTAACTCACCTTTAAAGAATCAGTTGAGCTGCCATTTTCTTTTCCTATTAAGGAATTCCTGGGGCAATACAGTAGAGGTATAAACAAATTAAATTTTTACAGACTACACGAACACAACCATGCAATGTCACAAACACAATAACATACAGGCATTCTAAAGTTAGAGTTTAATTAACATGTTAGTGCGATCTATTACGCAATAGGCGAATAAAATATTTTCCTATGGATATCACTATAATAATCACTGCACACCAAATCATAACGTGCGGGGATGCCGGTTTGTCCGACTCACCCGAACTGTCAGCCTTATCCTTGTCTTTCGCAGTAAAACCCACAAATTCTTGCAAATGACGAGGCAGGTTTCTAACATCTTTTTCTTGTTTGCCTTCTATCACTTTAATCTTATGTTCTATAACTGTTGGCTCTCTATAAACGTCATTTTTACCGGAGTCTCGTTCGTCTTCTGTTTCAGGGTCTTTAATACCAAGCTTATCCCATCTTTCTCTAGCTTTAGAAATAAATTCTTTTTCGATTCGATTATTAACTTTCGAGTCTAAATCATCTAGCGCTGACGTACTCTTGGAAGTTTTATTGCTAGGTGTTGTTGAGGTATTGGTCATTTTTATGACTTTGTGTTGTTTCCGTTCCTCTCGTTCAGCCATTTGCGTGACATATTCTGTATACATTTTTTCGCGAAGTAATTCTTCTTGACTACGAGAAAAGACTGAATGCAGTTTGCCTTTTTCTGGTTTTTCCGTTTTATTTGTGTTTTGTGAAGAAGAGAAGAAGTCTCTTTGCTTTGATATAAAGAAGTTGTTCGAATCTTTATACTTTTCTGTTACGTATTCTTTTTCTGATACAAATGGCGCTTTATAATTTGGATTTTGTGTAGATTCAGAAGATAATTTGTTGCTCTCAGCTTCGAGGCGACGAATTTCAGCTTCGACTTCTTTTTCTTTCTTTCGTATATACTCCATTTGCTGATCACACAAGTCTTTTGGCAGTGATGGTCGACGTGGACGACTGTCGCCAAATTTATCGCGGATATTTGTGTAGTTTTTATGCATGTTTTGTATAGAAGATACGTCGTCTTCAATTTCTTTGCTTAAATTTCCAGTAGAATAGTGGAAAAATTTACGTTCGCTTTTCATAGACCGAAGAGAACAGTCAGTGAAATCAGAGCTTTCATCACTTTCATAGAACGTAGACATTTTTTTCGGTCTTGGTGGAGGTATAGGCCTAAACGTACTTGTATTTCCAAGGCGACTATAATTGCGCGCCGGCAAATTCTGATACGAGCTTACTCTACTTTCTAATCTTTCTGAGCTACAATGTTCATTAATATTTTTTAGGCTATTTGTAAGCGTTGGATCACGTATGAGAGCCAACAAACGACTTCCTGTTTGAGATTTGAATGGGACAATTGGTGTTATGTCTACTCCTGTTTCGTTTTTGCGGGTCTCCTTTTTATAATTTTCTTTGTATCCTCTGCGGTCAACAAAATTTCTATGTGTATTAATTAGATCACTGGCGTCCTCTTTAGTCAATACGGTGTTCGTTTTTTCCATGAGCATTTTTTGCGAAGGTGACAGACAAACGTAGAGTGGTTCATTTTTAGTAGGCAATGCAGTCCACACATCTTCTTCTCTTGATTTGTCTCTTTTCAGAGATGAATTACGAGGTTGTATCGGTGGAGGTACAGAATCTTTGACTTTGACGGGTATAACAACTTTATCAATCGTTGAAAGGTCAGGTAGTGGGAAATATGGCATATTAGAATCACATGACACTTTAATATTACTATTTATCGTATTTTGATTTTCAGTTGTAATAAATCCATGAGATGCTATTTTTCGAATACGTTGTGATACAGAAGCCAACTCTTCTAAGATTTTATCTCCATATGGGAACTTAGCGATTCTTTTAATGCATATATCACGAAGTAATGATGGTTGAGTAATATCCTCAACACTCTTCTGGGTTTGTAGAGATGACCCTGTAACATGATCAATAACTTCTTTGACATGGCCAACTTCAGCATTAATTTCCGAATTATTATCAACACGCTCGCTAGTTTCTTTAATAGGATCACAAATATCTTCATGCAGAATAATATTAGAAACATCATTCAAGGATGAGTGAGTAGGATTGTACTTTGCTGTGCATTGAGAGGAACAAACGCTACTAGAAGAGTCTTGACGCGTAAATGTTGTATTTGAATTATCATTCTGTTCTGAATCTGAGACCTCTTTTATTAAATTATTAATCGCGTCATTCAATTCACATTTCAAAATTTTCATTTCTAAATCGTAATTTTTGTCAGCTTTTATACAACCAGATGATTCTTTATCTTTATTTTTAAAGAGTTTATTTGTATCTTGGATTTCTTTTACATAAAGATTTGTTTCTAAGTTATCGGTTGCTAGTATAATTATTTCGTGAGGGTTTGTTTCATAGCTGTTTTGAGTATTGACTAGTTCATTTATTTGTTTTGGTTCGTCAGGTCCGTTTTTCTCAATTTCGTCAGAATTGGCCACTTTATTTTCATCTGCTATAAATGTATTTTTTAGTAAACTCTCCGTATCTGTTACTTCTATGGTAGGAGTTATCATTCGTACAGAAACATCAGTTTCAATGCCATCATCATTTTCATCACCACATTCATGCAACGAACTAGTACTACTAGATGAGTCTGTCAGGTAAACAACTTCTGCTCCAGCCATTTTTTCTGTTGTACTTATTGTCCAATCACCTCTGGCCTCAGAAACTTCAGGATCTTTCATTACTGCACCTACTAAAAGGCATTGCTGTGGCACTAAGCGCCCAAAACTTTTTTTCGGAAAACTGGATGCCATTTTTTGTGTTATAACAAAATTTTTGTTGCTATCTTCGAAAACGTCATCGTCTAAATCATCGAAGTCGCTTTTTTTATCACTCAAATATGAATGTCTACGTGAAGTAATGGATGATTCCCCACTACCCTCTTCATCAATAACATCTAAAACTCTCGGTGGTCCTAACCTTTGAAGACAAAAGTCGTCGGCTAATGCCTTCTTACGCAATCTATGCTTTATTTCACGATTTATTATTTGTTCAATTTCAGCCTTTATTTCCACTGATTCAATATTTTCAGGATGTGTGGATAAATCTAATGTTTTCAGATAGTTTCGCAATGATGTTTCCATCTCGGGTGTTAACGATTTCGTTTGTTGACATTGAGCTACATTAAGTGGTACAGCTGTAATAGACACAGTGCCTGTAGCTGTTTTATTTAATGATGTTTCGCCAGCATCATGCAATTCATCGGTTTTCTCCCATTCGATATCTGATTCAATATCTGATACTAAAATATGATTAGTGTCAACATTGGCTAATGTGTTATCATCTTCAGATTGAGTAATGTCTTCAGTAATTTCTACAATTTTGGGATCGTCATCATTATCCAAACTTTTACTTTTTAGTGTTATTGTTAACTTTGATTTACTACTTTTAGTTTTTAATGAGTGTTCTGGTGACTCCACTATATACGAATCAGCATCCTGTGGTTCTGTAAATTCCTCACTAACCGCTGGAATACTGGGTCCTGGCGAATCATTAATAAGATCAGCAACGCCTAGAGTTTGCACCAAATGATTGAGAGCTTGTGTTTGTTGAGCGTTACTATTATTGTTTAAATCTTGATTTTCAATTTGAACAAGAGGAGAACTTCCCGTACAATCTACACTTTCGGACACAATTTGTTCACTTTTAACTTCACTGACACTTGTTGTTTCGTTATCACTGTGGGTTTTGTCATTTTCATCAGCATTAGATCGAATTGAATCAGTCTCATTATCTTTTTCAATCACTTCACTACTATTTTTATTTTGATCAGGTCTATTGTTTTTATTTTTACGTTTATTTTTGTTCTTGTTACGGCGTTTCGATTTATCCGGCATGTTTGTACTGAACTACACTGATATCACTGTCACAACAATAGCATTATCACGCGGCACTGGGTGGCGGCTCCACGCGTTTCGCGACACCGGTATCTGTTGCGTAGGAGTGACGGCCAGGCGAGGTACGTCCCAGTGTGCGTCGGCGCAAGGGATCCCGTCACTGGATGAGATAAGGGCCGGCGGGACGAGGGCAGGGCGTAAATTTCGGGTTGGAGGTTAGCGATAGTGATTTTCTTTTCAGCGAGAGGTAGCCGGCCGCGGCAGTCGTGCACTAGCGCGGCGATTTACTGATAATTTTAAATGGGTGGAAGTGCGCGAGCGAGCGCTGTGGACTTTATTTTTACGCGGAGACGTGTACGCGAGTGGTGTGCGCGCGACGCGGCTCTGCACCGAAGGGAGCGCAGGCGGCCGCGCAGACCAAAGCGCTGAATCCAGCTAAATCATTATCGCTTACTATGTAAATCGTTCATTAATATTGCACACACATTCACGCCACTTCCAATTTCATAAGGTATAACGGGAACTTATATGAACACAATAGACCTGTGGTCCTTATTGGGGTTTGAATTAGAAACAAGCCAAATATGTTATTCACAGTAGAATATGCTCACACAATATTCATGCAGAGATAAACGTTTGTAATGTATATATCGGTTGAAGTTGGAACAGGAAAATACTCTTGGGTAAAGTTAATGCTTGTCTTAATAATAAATAATTTTTACATTCCATTTTAAAGCCCGCATAGCAGGTTATCAGTAATCGCACAAACATTTTTCATTAAATTTTAACTTGCTGGTGATTGTAGGTACACCAATTTGACACATATATTGATTGAGAATAAACAAAAAATAATTTTACTTGATTTGTTATTGTGTTTTTTGTCAAGAACGCTAATTCGAAAAATGCTACTTTAAAAATTAAGTAATTGACCTTGTCACTATAAATGTAACAATTATTCGGTCTTAATCTAAACACAACGAAATCAGTGATTACAAAATCACCTCGACAATTTCGATAACAATAAAAAAAACTAAAGATTTCAACAGGCATGGTTAGTTGTATATAGATTAAATACTGGCAATAGACCAAAAGATTTAATGAAAGTGGAACGTAGGGCAGGATATTACATAGCTTGACCAGACTAGAAGTGGGCTGTCAAGATCCGTGTACTAGAATGGTAGTCTGCTAGCTGCGGGTCATATAAACTGATCGACGACTTCCTCGCAGTTAGACTATTTTCATCTAGAATTTAAATTCTACATTTTAGACCGACGGAATTGGGAGCGAGAGTATAAACCGCATCCTATATAAGCTGTAGTCGTCGCCATCCAAAGTCATCTTAAAAATTAAACCCGATTTCTAGGAGATTGTACGAGACCGGACTAGAGGACAAGATATTAACTCGATATTATATTTATTAGTAATTTTAATTAGCCAAAATTACTGTGACGGTTGACCAGAAATATTTATGTTGAATAACTAATTCTTACATGATACAAACTGATTTATATCCATTGTGCTATTTTAAAAGTCTTTGATTCGTCAAAAATATATGTTATTTATTAAATAATATTATAGGAAAGTACTGGCTTTAAAATATATCAGAATCATATCAGATTTTTTTTTACGTTCCATATTTGACAGGCGTGAACAATAACAATTAGTTTTTCAGTGTATGTAATTAAATACTATTCTCGTAAACAGGGAACTGTTCTCGAAATACTGATGTGTTTGCGAATTTTATGATAGAATCGAGTGGATAGATGATGTAATGAAATAAACATTTTCTGCGTCATATAATAGGTAATGGCAGAAAATATAAATATAAAGATATTATGATAAGGACTTATTCATTTTAGAAGCATCGTTAAATCTGTACTAAACAACCCAATAAACAGAGTCTGTTTATTAAATAAAGTTTATTAAACTAACAACTAGTTTAATAAGTTGATTTTGTTTGCGTTCTTTTAATTAGAACATTAACGTCTTTTTCAGTTTAATATAGATGCGGTTAAAAACTTTAAGAGTGAGCTGAGGTTTTGATACATAAAATCGTATTATTTTTTTCCTATATTTCATCGTACACTGAATATCAAGTTGCTTGTCAAATGATCAACACGGTATTTACGTCTCTTAAAAGTAGAAAAAAACAAGAGTGAAATAAACAAATAGGTCAAGACTTTCGCACTTGAGTTATCCTGTCTAAATCCGGACGTACACTCATTGAAAACACTGTTTATTTTCAGAGTTAATGCTCATTTGTATTTTTATATTGTATCTGAGGAGATAAAGACTATTATTAGGTAACTCGGTCAATAATTTAGCCGCTCGACTTCGTAATGTGCACTTAAAACATTTCGAATAAATCATCCTTGTATCGCCTTTCCATTGAATCAATGAACATTCCCTGTTACCAAAGATAAAATTCAAATTGCCGTAACTCGAGCAAAGATATCATGATAGATTTTGCGGGACGTGAGTAGAAGAGTAGAATTGAGTGGAAATTCCGATGTCTGTTATGAGTTTAGTGCGTTTTGCAGAACGTCAAACGGGTGCACGACCTTCCAGAAATACCCGCCCTCTGCGGCGGCGACGCTTTCTCTGGGACAATAAAACTCCATTTTGAAATTTGCGGTGACCACCGAGCAACAATTCGAACGTTCGAAATTTCTATGCATGACATAATCGCCGGATAGATCCGGGCCAGTGTGCCAAAAAGCCGCGGCCGGCTGCTCAGACGATATTTTTTTGGCACTCTGACAAAGGGTTATAAGGTGAATGTGTCGATTGCATGCGTTAACCGATAAATCGCATTGTACTTTGCAAGGTGCATGTGCATATGAGCCGTCTAGATATGGGTCACGCCCGTACTAATCACCGCTATAAAACATGGAGCAGATGCGTGTAAATTCTGGCATGAAAGAGTTGAATAATGTGGCCGTGTTTAAGCCCAAAGCATTATATTTGCCTATAACATTCATTCAAACAAGTACTTCTTTTTACATACAATCGATAATCCTTCTTCTAAAAAAAAGGAGGATATTCTCAATTCGATGCGTATATATGTTTGACCACACATAACTTTACTTTTTACTGAGTAGTCCGATTTTGATTATTATTTTTATTATTTGAAATAGATAAACTAGTAAAATACCTCGAAGTTGGTTCCATAAAAGTTTTGAAAAAATCCAAGCGTAAGGGTGGGAAAACAAGTTATAAGGATTGTTCATTTACTGGTTTGACATGAATGATAACGTATTTTTTGCTAATTAATTGCAGATATCCGAATCAGTAGATAGGAGCCACTCAAAAGAGAAAAATACGATAACCACCGAAAAACTGAAAAACTTAAATTATTGGTTTTTTGAAACCATATTAAAGCCGGGTTAAGGTTTCTTGGGTATACTTTCATTAATGTGGAACTTGGTTTAATGGTTTCAAAAAAAAACTATATTATTTTCAAGTTTTCGGTGTTTTGGCGATTTACTGGATTGGTTTTTAGGTTAAAATATTTATTGTACTCGTAATTGTCCAGTTTCAACCAATTAGATATTAGAATTTAAATAAATTATAAGTATATTTCACATAATGTAAGTCATAAGCATTAACATAAATAAACACTTATTTACTTTTACAATCGCTCGCTCTTATAACTTCAAATACATCAGATAGTACGTAACTAGTTGGCAACGAACCGAATGTGAATGCCTGACCAATTCGTGTTATTCATTAGTTAGCAATTCAATGAAAGGTTTGCGTAGTGTAAACCAAATTAGTTCAAAACAATTATTTGAATTTATTCATCAAAGGATAATCTGAGATCAAAATGCAAACCAAACACGGGCAAGTTAGCCAGGTCGTTGTATGACAATCGGGCAATTTCACTTGCTAATGCTGACTGACCGGTGGCATAATGTATCTTGTTATCGTGCTCCTCGCGTGATACGAGTGACAACGGATGGACAGCCAAAATCCTTTGCCTTTCCATTTTTCTGCCTATCACTACGCTGTTTTATATTCCAATTTATATATTGACGACATGTTTTATGCACTGCAGGCTAATGTGCAAAGTTTTGACGGCAGAGTGCTTGGCAAACATTTTATAACAACTGCAGCTGGCAAACTAAAGGTCGAGCTAATGGCCAAAATGCACTCAAAGGAATTCCAAATTTCACTGCAGGTATAGTTACATTCACGGTTATTGATAGCGTCGTGTTTTTAAATATTTTAAATATTATTTACCATAAAATAAAACTTTCGTACATTTTTAGTCAAAGTAGTGTTGAATTTCATACATGGAAAATTTGAGGGAAAAACTATGGTAGCACGGCTCTGTAACTAAGAGGAAAGCCAAAGCCAAATCTGGCAACAACGCCGCGGTGTCAAGTTGTTCAAACACAAAGGGTTTTTCAAATATCTAACAAACAAAGGGTTCATTTGGGTGGGTAGCGCAAAACAATATGTGGGTAAGTAGAACAAAAGTAACCATAGTTTGGCAGCTATAGATGTACGTATGAATACTCACGTTTCGTTGAAGGACTCGGAATAGTTGGTGATGGCGTCACAGGAGGTTTCTCGGTGACCACCTCGCTCGGCGACGTTTCCACTGTGTAAAGAAAAGATATTAATAAAAACTACGAATCTTCAAGGTACGTAAACAAAAGACTTGAAAATAAATCTTAAAATAAGTGAAAAGGCCACTTCATTATCCCTTAGGCAAAAATGGTAGGTTTTTTTATCTAGAAAAGTAGATGGAACAAAGCAAAGTAGACTGAATCCACAAAGTATCTGCAAATGTCGTTGACTCACAGAAAGATCTCAGTTGGTCTAATAACGCGACGTGCAAAGGTAAAAGAAATAGCGAAAACAAATATGTAGTAGCATCTTCACAAACCATAAATAATTCGGAGCTCTAGTCACTTTGCGTCTGGTAGTATATTTATGTGATATATCAGCACGACACGAGTCTAAATATTAACGCCTGTTATTTGTTCCAATAACAATATTTTTCGGGAAACGAAAACTCATAACGCGAATGCATGCGAACTCTACAATTTACACAAATCTTTAAAAGCGGCGCTTATGGAATGAACGCGAAACACGCTGTATCAAACGTTATTAAATTGGAATCCTACCAAGGAGATGCCACGAAGTTATTTAGAAGTTATCAAACATCACAATGTAAATGAAAACAGGGCTTTCGTAAAGGGTAAGCAATGAGCAATTTGACTGGAATGGGTTTAATATCAATCAACGGGGAAACAGCCTCTCTCATTTCCCAGAAACGACAAAATAACTTACCATAATGCTGGACAGTTTACAGTGATACGTCTGGAGATATTCATTTGTGAGAACAAAGGGATTATCCAAAGGGATCTTTTGTTGTTTCGCGAATTCAGTTGTGATTGTTGCAGCTGCGTTTATTTGGAGCGACTTATACAGTTAAACGATCAAAGATTGGTTTAAATTTAGCGGTTCTACTGCACTCGATATATGGGATTTGATGTAATCAGAACCGTATTACTTCTCAGCCAGTTAGTTGCAATGCGCTTTGGACCACTGACGACACTGCCCAAACTAAATCTAATCGGCTCTAGATTGATCAAGTGTCTACCAGGAAATGAACCCCGGATTTGGCACAGCTATCTGTGCATTGACCTGCTCTATAAAGCTACATACGAGTCTTGTCAACTTTAACAATGTGATTTAGACATTATTTTTAGCAACAAACGTAAAACCAGGTTTACAACTATATTAAGCCGTTCAGCTATAGCAAATTGAGTGAGTATGTTTTAGTGTGGTGAGATTATTGGGTTCACATGGCTTGTTATTGTTAGCGTCCACCGACCGGTCGACTAAACACCCTGACATTTTGCTAGGGGACAACCCTAACGCGAAAGCTCGAAAGTTTACTGAAATCGACACCCGAAAACACCCATCGAACTTACACGTAATTTAAATGGCATTCGCTTTATATGATAAGACTTTTTCTTTTTGCGTAAATAAATTGAATCAGCTTTGAAAGGAAATTTTAATAAGAATCAATAATTCGATGAGACGGGATGACCCTCAATAAAGCGAAGTTTACTTTTGAGTGGTACCGTTGAGAGGGGATCGTTTGTACAGCGTTTTCCTTCGTTAGATATGAAACCGAGACGACTTTCAATTCTTTTTCTACCAAAAGAAAGTACAAATAGGCCGTATAGGTCGTCGGTAACATTAAGGCCCAACAAACAAGATCATCTGGGATGTTTATAAACGTAATTTTGTTTTCAAGCGTATTAAGGAAAATCTTTTTCGATGAGAATCTAAAGCGCTTAATTACAATCAATTATTGTTGTTCAAATGAGATAAAAACTTTCATATCCCCTTAAAGTATAAAAAAGTACCAACGATTTTATTTTGATGAAAATGTAAGAGGGAAGTATGATATTTATCGTCGTTTTACGGTCACTTTTATAGCGGAAAATATACTTACACCAACGAAAACTAGAAGTAGGCGAAGCCTTTAAAGGCGTAAAGCGGGAAAAGCGCCGATAAGCTCACTTCACTAATAGTTTAACCTTATAAATGTGGGTGGCGGGTCAACTGGACCACGCAGCGGGCCACGGAGGCCAGAGGGCAACTGCGACAGGCCGAGCGCCTACAATGGACAGTTTCTGTATGTAAATCACAATAAAATACCCGCTTTGTGAACTGATTGCGACACGCTGTACTAAGCATTGGACATCATCCTGGCTACACCACATTTTGTGAACTAGAACGAATGGTATCGTTATGTGTTACATGTTAAGCTTCCATTTCCACTGTACAGGCAAGGTCAGGTTTATACATCTGTTGATAAGCTTGCGTATTGTAATAATCAAAAATATAATTATCTTTTGTTTGGTTTTAGTTCATAATCCTCTTTGCAAAAAGATCTATGTGGAAGTGGAAACAACGGTACACCCTGATAAGTGTTATATAAGGGTTTTCGTGTAATGTTATTTATGACCCTTCTGTAAACCCTTAAAGCTTAGATGACTCTAAATAAGCCTATTTCTCTGACCTTGAGAGAGTGATGTTATGGTTATAACAATTATGTTCTATTTTTAAACCCTGTTTAGTTGACCTAGCGTTAATGCATATTTCCGAGCGCAGTGATTGACATACAATATATTGTCCGAAGACAAGGTGTGGTAGAATGTCAGGTTAATTGTACGAGACCAAAAACGTTCACTAGTAATCATCCATCACTCTGATACATGTCGCTGTGACTATTTAAAGTAAACCACCAACCGACAGAAATGTGGGGCATAGACACGGAATAATTTGTCATTTCAGCTTTGCCTGATTGTGATTACTTGTAGATTTTGATTGCTTCATTTTAATGGGATCCTACGTAAGCGCACGACAGATGTTTTGTTTAGGTAGATATGTCGCAGTCATCTGGTTGTATCTGCTATTTGATTGTATGACTGGCGCGTTCATTTAATGACGACATTTAATTGAATGACTGAAGGTCAACTCGTCAAATTGTTTAATGTAACGTTCAACGTCTTGACTGAACGTCATTTAGCATAGTTGTTGAATGGGATATAGCTGACTTTGTAATGTTTGGTTAGGGTGACCATAACTTTCGCAACTTAAAAGGTAACTTACTTTAGATAACAAAAATGAGGGCATGACATGACACACCATATTATGATTTTATGTTGTATTTGAAATCTTAAGATAGGCTAAAAATACGAGTAGGTATATCATATTGTTTCAAAGGTAATTTATTAATATATGGTAGTCTCTGAGACTCCAGAAAGTTAACTTAAGTTTTTGTCACCTTGTGAAATGAGGGATTAGGTATAAAAAAAACAAAAAAATAAAATCAGTTTCATTAATTTAAGTAATATCATACTGAAAAACATAACAAGTATAACAACTTTCTTACATGTAATAAAATCTTTACTTGCACGTAGTACCAATAATATCAGTCACATCTCTTTTATTATTATTTAGATAGCAACAATGCACTACCTACAGTCAAATTGCTATTAAAAAAATATTATTATATAAAAAAAAAATTCAATCACCTGACTGATTTTAAGTCCGCTCTGTTCAAAGAGCTATGTTATAATCCGCTTACTAGTTGGACGTTTTGTGACGCTTGTTCAATCAACGTTCAGCCCTAGTCATTCAATTAAATGTCGTCATTAAATGAACGCGCCAGTCATACAATCAAATAGCAGATACAACCAGATGACTGCGACAGATATATAGTCATCCAGAAACTTATGTTGACATTTTGTTTTTTTTTTTTTACAAAGTTTAAATCTCGTCCAATTATTCTTTGCCTTAACTATTATAGATACCTATTTGAGAATATTAATATGCATCCAAGTAATTACATATTTTTTCTAGACAGTGAATATGTATTATTAAGATTTATTATTCTTGTTTGATAATATGTCCTGTTGTATACATGTTTAATTTTTTTAATATACTTTGCACATTTAAGTAATTATATCTTAGACCACACTCTTATCTGTTCTATTTGGAAGTTACCTATATAATCTTCTACTAAATTAAGAGTAAAAGTTATGCAATTTTAGAAAGATATCTAACATAGACAGGAATTAAAATATTAATTATTTTGATCCAAATAATTTAGTATTACAACAACACATAACAATTCAATTAAAGAGGGCAGGCGTGTCCGAATTGTCCTTTCAATCGCTTTCATAGAGCCCAGAATGCGTACCAGCTTAACATGGCCCGTGTATTGAACTGGACAAAACGGGGGACGCGAGTTAAACAGATCTAGAGTATTTGGTCGTACTCTTGCGCGGGAAAAATCATCAATGGCCGATTATGCAAGCAGTAACACGGCAACACACGTCGGTCAAGCGTGACGGAAGCTGAACCAATCGGATCGGAACTGTGCTTGTCAGAATTAACGCAATGCGTAGGCGCACCCTTGTTGCTCCGTCGGTGGAAAAGCTATCATTGTGCTGTATCCGCTCGTCGGTGTTTAGAATCAAAATAGATATTCGCATTCTTGAATGGAAGGCCTGGGAGCATGCATAGTTGTACAATAGTTGTAACAGTGGCACTAACATCCGGCAATAACACCAAGCCCAGCAAATAAAAGTAATTCAGAAGCATTTGCGAGGTTTCGGGGACATTGCTCCGAAAATTCCAGCATGCAAGGAGGGCTAAACGAGCGGTATTGTGTTCCCAAATTATGTACAAGTATGTGTACGAATGAAATAATAATAAAAATAGAAGATTTTTAAAGAGATGAATACGTATTTATTGATGGATATATAAACTCATACTGGGAGGACGTGAACTGTATTCGATAGATTCATGCGATGATCAAGTTAGGATAAACTATGTTCTTGGTAAGATAATTAGAAGTTCAAGTTGAGCGGTGGGCAAAGCTTTCGCTTCCAAGCTTCGGCTTTCCAGGTTCAGTTCGTAACAGCAAATATTTGTTTAATTTGTATTTGTTCCGGTACTTGTTCCTAGTAGAAGTTTCATACTCCAACAACAAGTAGAATTATAGTGGAATACTTGAGAGCGTTGTATACTCGATATCTTGCATCAAGTTTATCTGAGAGCAAATGGGGGTAAATACTGCAAAAGCTTTCACAAAGCTTTCCGAAGCTAACATAACGAAGAAACATCTCGCAAAATGCATTCACATAAATAACTGCATGGAAATCGGAGCATTCGTTTCGAGCCAAGGGGCGCAGACAAAAAAACTTCACATACTAAGCTCTATACTTATGTACTCTCTAGTTGGGGGTAAAAAATCGGCTGAGATGTACTCCCGAAGTTTCAGCGTGCAGGAAATTCAATAGTTATTCGAGGCTGGCTTCGATATGAGTTTACAGTGCAACTATGCAAACATGTGCTTATTTAAAGCAATTGGCATGTGGTGCTCTAAATATGGGCAGTTGTAACAGCAACAGGTCGAATAGGTCAGGCGTGCTTTACAAGCATATCGTCCGGCAATGTATACGATTTTAATAGTAGTGCAACTATTAAGTCCGGCAATTGAGGGTCATTATAAATCCAGAATCGACAAAGGTTCCCTAAAAAGTAAATAATACAACCATAACTAAAGCAATTTGTTGTAAATAATAATAAGTATATTTTAGTTTATCTAAATCTCGACTATATTATGATTTAAACAAAGCCAAATGTTTGTTTACTAGCCCATTTCAATAACTATAATATCTGACTACCACAATAATACCAACCTTTCAACTAAGGCTCTTCCAATGTTATAAAGGATTTCCTATGAGAGAAATAAGCTAGTCCATTTTATTAGTTAGGGAGTCAAACTTGCTAACAATATTGCTTAAAAAAATAATATGTGAAATTAAACGTTACCTACTGTATTTTCTGCACAGTGTGAGGGTGCGTTGAACTAATACAAATAAATAACTCGGTATACACACTTGTTACCAATCATTCACGGAATCATTACATTTTACCTCTATTGTATTAGACTTAAAGTCAATTTATAGCTCCATAATTTTCAAAGTTGTAACGAAATGACCAATAATTCAGATAATAAATAGATAATTCAGTTTTAAAGTAGTAGCTAGAAGTAGTAATTATTATTTTTACATATTTTAATATCTTGTCAGTGTTATCAAACATACTGACGAAATTTCAAATTTATAACGTTAGTGCAATTTTGAAGGATCAATTGGTATTCTGTTAACCCCAGACCAAAAAAGAGGGGTGTTATAAGTTTGACGTTTCTGTCTGTCTGTCTGTCTGTCTGGGACATCATAGCTCCCGAACGGATGGAGCTTTTTCAATTTAAAGGTTATGGGGGTGAGAGTGGGGAAGGAAAACCAAATATCTGCAAATATACTCGAGTGGGGTATCAAATAAAAGAGCATCCCGTACACATTTCTAAATATTATGGTGTTTTACTTTTATTTAAGGATATTAAAGCATTGGAATCGGGGGTTTTTCTTAAATTTTAAATTTAGATTTATTAATGTAAAAGTTCTTATTCCAACTTGTATTGTGCTTATCGAAGCGCGAAGGATTTTAAGATATCGGGGTGATAATAGATTGGGTGTTATACTTACAGGTTTTAATTAGAGACCAGTCTGCATTATAAACATGTAATTTTCTTAAAAATCTGTTCTAAACATTTTCTAAGAAGTACCAAAATGGTATCGTATGACAGAAAAAACGTGTAGAAATCTGAAAGAAGTTATGTGGGATTTTTTGAAAACTGTCATATTTGTTCAAAAAAATAATATTACTGAAAAAAACAAGCCTCACAATATGAATTTAATACTCGTAAAATAAATATAATAAAAATGATAATACTTAATCTACATGCAAGTAAGCACCTACGGTCATGAAAGCGTTTGTAATATTGCAAAGGCTTGGCGCTTTTCTGCATAATATTTGATATCAGGATTGGACTTCACGGAATCTGCATACGAAGCCCGAATATTCAAATGTTGGTTGGAATAGAGGCATGCATTGGCATCGCATGGTATTGTGTGTTTTTTTTCAAAACCAACAAAATAATATTCTGACAAACAGTCCAGACTATCTAAACCGAACTTCTAACTTGTATTTCATTAAGTTCATTGAATATTTGTTATTTATCATTTTTATCAGGTTTCCGCTTGGTGGCTTTACCAATAATATTAGGGATAACACTACTCGAAAACCTATATATTTTCGATGCAAAGTGTATTTTTGCGGGGGTTACAAACTACTAAAAATTTTTCGCTTTTAGAACATCAGTGTGATAAATTACAGTTGTCGTAAATCCTCCTTAGGGCATATTATATTATGTAAGGGGCCGATTGGGACTTTTATTGCGTAGGGTAGATAATTCAACTAAGTTTATCGTTAAGCGTAATAAGATGTAGGTTAATTGAATTTGGGTCGTTCGTGCCAGTTTCTTTTTTGTGTAAGAGTAATTTTCAAATTATAAGGTTTCAATTACCCCAGATATCTAGAACATAACTATAAAATAGTAATGGGTGAAACATAAAAGAAAGTAGCCTTATTTCGATCAATTTGCCGTCGTAAGGCGGCACCTATGAGAACCTGAGTACACATTTATGTGCGTTCATTTTACGAGTCCCTTACAAATCCCCCGCATTACCTCCAAACTATATTGTACAGATCCCAACTAAGCATAGCGCAGCTTTCCCGTAATCATACCGAGATTGTGTTACAGTTAGATTAGATTCTATCATTTCCTGATCTTTGGGCTTTTATGCTTTGCATCAATTTCGCCACTTCCAAGGAAGATTTGAAAACTGGATCCAATTTCTAATTTTATTGAATTGGACTCAAGAAGGCTTACCTAACTCAATAGCAAGGTAATGAAGAAATTTGAATTGAATAGGATAAATTAAGTCTGAAGGAAAAATAAGTTAATTCTACAAATGGCCTCAGCTCGTTTATTTGTATAGAAGAAAATGTCAAAACGCCATGTTGTGTTTAAAAGAATAACCTTTTGTAGGTAAACTATATAGCCTGCAACAATTTTATTTCTATAATTATATGTAGATTTTCTAGGAAATATTTGAGTAAGTCGTGTATTTTACTACAGTTTTTTTTTTAATTTTGTTAAGATTTACAACTGGATTTTACCATATTGGAATATTTTTTAAAGTTTTTCCGTGATCACGACAGAGAAATTTCGAAATAACGGAAAGTTGAAGAGTATGATACCCTGGTAATTCTCAGACCCTAATCTAAATCTGGGTTTGACTGATATTTCAAGTGGCTATTTTACAATAACAATACGTTACGAATTAATGGTGTTTAGAATATAAAATTGTTTATAAATACGAAACCTCAACTGCAACGGAACCGATATAAATTCAAAGCGATTACAATCTTCTGCGTCTTTATGTTACTGACCCATTTTGCGATATGAGACTTTATTTTTCCCGTATAGCTATTCGATGCAACCCGGGCGAAACGAGCTTCGTTATAAAGAGACACTAACCCTCATCCGCCGCTGGCGTCGAGCATTTCTTCTCTCTCTTGCTTATTTTCAGGCTACAAGTCAGCCTTTCAATAGCTTTCAGTATTTTCTTGCTGACTTTATTAATAGTTCTTTGTTTCGGATCGGTGTACTTTTTCGTTCGTTTACCGCCGCCAATGGTTTTCTCGCGGCCGGAGTCTGCGCTATCGTCGGATTCCGTCGCCGATGTGTCCGAGACGGGGTGAAATATGTACGGGCCAGTGGCGAAACAAGGCGAATTCATCTCCGAGGTCACACAAGGCACAGTAGAGGCACACGACTAGCGAGCACTTGATATTTATTTTTGAACGTCTAAACGCGATAAAGTCTAGGAGATTGTTGAATGTTGGCGGCGGTACTGGTTGAGATCATAGATGATCCATCCAGGAGGGCAGTCAAGCAAAACGCCGCTCCTCAAGTCAAGCCCAAGGGACCTTGGCTTGTCTTATTAGATTTGTGTCCGCAATTAAACGGAATTAGGCTATGTAGACTGCTCAATGGCAATGTCTATGATAATATAGTTACCCATCATGTTACCTCTCCTTTGTTATCTTAGACAGTTGAACATCTAGGAGTATTTGAGCGCAAAAACATGTTTACAAAACCAAACCTCGTCTTGTCTACTTAGTTCTCAGTTTATACACCATTGACAAGCAATTAACAACATTAGCAAGAAAGACGCAATTTTCTACTTGAACGCGTATTAAATAGATCTGTCCGGACAAGCTCGTTTATCTAATTTTACGAGACCTTCATCCATTCACCAGCACCCTGGGGAAATAAACATGGACATTCTGGTGTCAAAAGGTATGTTTGGAACATCAATAAGCCATAAGCTGCGTTATTCCGTAATTAAGTTAAAATATTTTTACCGAAACATGAAATATTGTCTGAGTAACGTTTCGTTTGTCAAAATTAAAGTGGGTTGGGCTTAATAGGTGAAGGAAAACTTCTGAATCCGAGGCTTACTACGACGAGACTCCAGACGTATAGAAAAGTTCCCTCCAATGGATACGACCGACTTAGTTGAAAGGATGGATCTCATGCCCACACACTACAGCTCTAAGTAGAAGGTAGGATAAATAACCTACGAGTATATTATTTTAGATATATAGGAGCTTTTACGCTCCCGCCCGCCCGGCTTTCCCAATTTATTATGATTTTCCAGTAATTAATAAATAAACTTTCCGATTTTTTTTTATTATTTTGTGGATAGATTTAATATGTAACACAGAATTTATAATCGATCTTGTAAGTCAAAGTCAAATTGTTTATTACATGTGTATAAATTATGTTCTTAAAAAAACATACGCGACGAATTGAGATCCTCTTTATTTCGTTGAAAGTCGATTAAAAATTAAATTACAGAGTTACAACATGAGCCCAGGCGGGGCATGCCAATATTTAGAGTAGGTACATAGGTATTGCGATATACTACATAGATACTTATGTAAAGTTCAATGTACCTATTAGTATACATTTCATTTACAGTTAATGAACCGAAGTCAACCTAATTTTATTGTTAATTATTAATTGTATAATGAACACAGTGACAATTATTAAAATAATAAAATAAAATAATTAATTTTAAAGTATTCAAAACAATATTTAGTAATAGCACAGATAAACGTCCTTTAATTATTATTTTTTTATGTTTGTGAGACATTTTGAAGATTAATTGCTATAATATTGACTAATTAACTTACTTAATTTAAATCACCAGTATACGTTTTTAGGAACCCTTGTAGAGTATAGAAACTATTTTCAATGAAAAACGTTTTATTTTGTTTTTACATTTTTTCAATACAGTTTTCGGATTTAATATTTAGGGGAGTTTAATTACCTATATATTTTTGTAGTCATTGAGTTCCAGAGTGAAATATTTTTAATTTAGAATAATTATGTTGTGAAAAAAATAGTTCTAGAGACTCGCATGACATTATTTATCATTCAGGTTCATTTTCACTGGAATTAAAAATAATATTTTTTTATCCTTGACAAAAACTATGAATTTTATTTTCAAATGCTATGTAGAATTAAACTGAAATATCACAACTTCAATTACACTACAAAAAATCGTGCTGTGCAGGTATAGTTAAATTATATTCTTTTTTGTTTAAATCCTGTAAAAAACTTAAAAGTCGAACAAAAATACAATAAAAATTGAAGCAGTGTTACAAAGGTGCCTAGCAAAACGAGCATAGCAAAACTTCGAGCGAGTTGCGTTCAAGTTTAGTCCGACTCGCGTCAAAGCTCACGTTTTCACGTGAAATCTTTCTTTGTACTTTAATTACCGCCAGCGAAATTCGTTTTACGAGGTAATTTCCACAGCCCGAGTATTCTGAGTAACAAGAACATTGTAATCTGCATTCAGAGCGTCGATGTAACCGTGAGTACTTACACACTTCACAAGCGTTTCAACGGCTCTTTAAATAAGTCTGGAACTTGCGAGTGCCTACTTGCCCCACCCTGGCTTCGCTACTCCACTTGAGTTTTAAAACTTAACTCGGCTGAAGTTTCCTGTTTCCATAATGACGCAAGTCACCAACGCAGGGGACTGTTCTATCAATAGGCAAATGACTACGGCTAACTTAATCATGAGTTTAAAACTTGGGGCTAATAAGGTTATGAAGTTACCTGGTTGCATTGGAGGGGATAAAACGTGCATTGTATAAGGTATTATTCAAATATTTTACCTAGGATAAGACTCTTTTCTTATATCTTGAGATATTTCCTGTTAATGCTTTGTAAAAAATATATGAATTGAACAAGTATTATTTAAGTAAATTAAACTACAAAATCTGTTCCCTACATATAACACGGAAGTTACTCTGTCTGTCACCTCCTCCGCTTCAATTGCTGCACAGATTTGGGTGAAATTTAATACCTACTAAGATCGATTCAGTACAAAGTCCCCGGAAACCACAAAGGTTTTTTCCCATCAAAAACTACGTAGCCAAAAAAAAACATTCTTGTGAATGAGAATGCGCAAAACAAACTGTATCTGCAGTTCATTGTTGTATACATTTAATTAGTGAAGAAGTTGTGTTAAAGGCGGAGTCAGTAAAGTATTATGTGAGCAGCAAAACACATATTTGTATAAACCCCACTTCAGAACCTTAAAGTTTACGAGACTCACGAAAGCTGTTTGTAAAAGCAACAGTTTTGTCATACAAATTGAGCCAGACTCCTTTTAATATAAAATTATATGATGTTTTCTGAGGCTTAGAGATAAACACGAAACCAATTTGGTAGTTAAATCTGGAATAAGATATTTAAAACGAATATTGTAGGTGATATTTCTAAGGTACTTTGTTGTCTTCTATTGCGGGTACATATTTAATGCAGTCATTATGTACCCACAATTGAAAACGACCCAAAAATTATATTTATTTTATTTTTTTCATTGAAATGTCACTAAACTTCAATATTTCTATTATAATCACCTTTTCATAATTTCCAAAGACTGTTCAAACGATGTAAAACTTTATTACTAAATGCTGATGATAATATATGCAAGCATTTTATAAAGTTTACACATGGGATACGTGACGAAGAAAGTCATAGCCATAAATTTCGCGGTATCGGAACTAAGCCCGCTCTGTAACGATCTACCTCTCACAAACTTCAAATTCACACGACTGCACACCCATAAACCTTATCCTCCAGTAATAAGGCCCGCTTTTCAACACCACCCAAATTCCTAGAGACAATGCTAATGAAATTAACTGCCTAAGTTCTCTGCGTACTCTAAGGTTGTACGTTTCATTAATATTTCCTAGACGATTAATTCAGTCTTGTACTTAATTGAAAGCATGCTTACGTTATGAGTCCGCTGCTCAAACTTTACTGCGCATCAATGAAAGTGAGAATAGTATCGTTTCTATTGACTTTCAAAAGATTGAACATAGCAATAAAAGCTAATAGCTCACCTGAATTCAGCCTGTCCCTCGATGGATGTGAAATCGTCGCAGATGTGAAATTCCTTTGGTCCGCTCCCTTTTGATCGAATGTCGCACTAAAAGGTTCATTTCGTTGCAGGATCGTTGGGACGGTGCGTTCCTTTCCCGGCGATTGCGATGAAAGATGTTTACTGTCCATTACGAACCCTTCCACTCTTCCATTCATTGGAGAATTATGCGAATCGTGGTATCCTTCATCCCCATTCAAAATTAACTTCTTAATCGTCTTCACTTCTTCCACCTCGCTTATTTTATGCTCTGTGATAGTTGATGTTTTAATTTCCTTCAAACTTTTAAAATTGCTATCGCTCATGGAGCTAGGTATAATTTTCACGTCATCACAGTTGCCGTTTATCGTGTGTTCAGGTCGTAAATATTTTTCAAAAGGATCGCTATTCCTTTTCGTATCAAAGGGGTTCCTAATCTTATCATCGTTTGGAAGACTTTGATTGTATTGATCAAATGTTCTATGAAAATCGTTTTTATCGCTTGACGGATCATGGCCGTTCGAATTTTCTATATTGTAAGACGAGTACGGAAGACTTGTAGGCCCAGTGTCCGATGTTTTCGAGAAAAAGGACGGCGATTTCAAGTCACCGTAATCACCAAAAAGGGATTCCTTTGGTTTGTTTCTATCTAATGTGGAGTTTGTACTTCTACCGTTAGGTATTGGAAGTTTTGAAGGACTCGAGTGGTTTGATGGAAGTGTTGTGTAAAAGGGATTTGTGGGGTGGAACTTGGGTTGTTCATCCGTTACAGATTTGACGAGAGGAGTAGAGTTGAGCGTTCCAGGAAGAGAATTGAGAGATGATCTTGAAAGAGGTCTGTGTAGTGGTGATTGAGACGGTCTAATCGTAGCGTACACTGGTGCCTGAAGAACAGCTTTACCGCTTATATCAGACACCAATTGTGATGGTCCTGTAAACAAAACAATTTATTTACTAAAACTCTTATAACTTAACGATTATCTAACTAAATAATCGTTAAGTTATTTTAATGGTATTCTTAGAAATTGTAGGTAACATCTATCAACTATTTTCTACGTAAAGTCATGGCTATATTCTTTTCCTGTCTATGCTCGTGTCTTGAATACGATCCGAGATAATAGCGAGGAGCGTGCGAAAAATGCATCACAAATATCTTCGAGTCGATTGATTCAAATCAAGTTATGTTGAACTCTAACAGCGTGAATACAGAATGTAAGCCTTCAAAGCTAACCAGTTGCATTCGAACATTTGCGAGTAAACAGACAGGATAAAGTCAGTGAATCGCAACAGCGCTGCACAACTGCACATGTGCGATAAAGTAATACTTGTATCGCATTGTGGAGGAAATATTCCAGACAGCGAGAAGCATATTTCTGCCTTCTCGGATTTATTCTGAGGGTCTATTGTGCTTGAAATGTTGTTATGTCAGGAAAATTACGCGTCCCGTGTTAGCACAACGTGGTACAGTCGTACATCAGCTTGCATTGTACGTTTGTTAGATTACATGAGACATTATTCTAGGTTAGTCAAGATTAAAACTTAGATTCAAACTAAAACTCAGCTTTGATTTAAGTATGCAATTTTCATTGAAACCGTAAATAAAATGGCTTTTGCGCGTTGCGTGAGTATTGGGTTTACGGCAAACAAGCTCGTCGCAATTCGTCGTGAAAAGCATAAAAAAAATTACAACATGGAATGGTCGATATTTGTCCCTCTTTAAAAATAATGGTACTTATAACCATAAGCTTGGATAAATTTGAACACGGCATTTTGTTATACTTAAGGATTTGTTTCAAAATATAGATAGAATAAAGGATTAATTGAAGAAAAATATTGTATTATCAGGCAACAAAGAAGAAAGCACAATCATTGAATATGAATACAGAATACAGAATACAGATCATTTATTTGCACACATGGGTTACATACAGGGTCTTGTTTATCAATATAATAAGCACCATACATGTATTGCCTTAGTCTAGGGCATGCAAATTACATAAATGCAAGGTTTTACTGAGTTAAAAAAAAACAATTATATTTTATATCTATTAAATCAATCTTTGTTATCTAAGTCATCAGGTATTTTTTACATAAATTCAAATATTATAATATAAAATGTCAATGTGAAATTAGAGATAAAACAATTATATAATTTTTAACCAATTACTCCATTTTAATGTCCTTATCAAATAAAAAGTCATTTACATTATAATAGCATTTTTTGGTTAATAGTTTATAAAGTTTGTTTTTAAACATTGTCAATGGGAGGCACTTTAATTCGTTAGGCAATTTATTAAAAATTTTTGGTGCCATGCCACAAAAACTTTTCCTTAACAATGCTGTATTGGCGTTTGTTAAACACAAGCGATGTTGATCACGTCTACTACGTGTGTTAATAGATTTTTCAAACAAATTATGGTTATTCCTAACAAAAACTGCCATTTCATAAATGTAGAGAGCTGGCAGAGTTAATACTTCTAAGCATAGAAAATATGGCTTACAGCTATCAGTGGTTTTCAGTCCATACATGGCTCTTAGGCAGCGTTTTTGCGCCTTGAAAATTCTTTCCCTTTCGCTGCAATTTCCCCAGAATATAATGCCGTATCGCAATTTAGAAGAGACGTAACTGTGATAAACTGTTTTAAGTACATCCAAGCTAACAAGTTGCAAGCTGAACAATTTCAAATTAATACAGTTATGTTCTTCACAAGAGTTACTGCCTGTTGGACACATTATAGAAGGCTGGAGTTATAAAAAAATATATAAAACACAATACTGTCTCTTGGTTTTATTTATTATGTTGAAACTGTAAATGTTTAAAGAAAACATAGGAAGAATTTAGGGCTGCTATGCCCAACGATATCGCACTACTAACGCTATAGAAGGCTGGAACTACGCTAAACAATTCAAGAATAAAGAATAGGAAACCACTATATTTGAATCTATACTAATATTATAAAGCTGAAGAGTTTGTTTGTTTGATTGTTTGTTTGTTTGTTTGTTTGTTTGAACGCGCTAATCTCCGAAACTACTGGTTCGAATTGAATAATTCTTTTTGTGTTGGATAGTCCAGTTATCGAGGAAGGCTATTATAGGCTATATAACATCACGCTACGACCAATAGGAGCAAAGATATAGTGGTAAATGTGTAAAAAACGGGAGAAATTATTTCATCTTTGAAGCCTTCCGTTGCGTGCGCAGTGAAAACGGTTCAATATACACAAAAAATATGTATGAAAGAATTATAGCGCTTTTAATGATCTAAAAAACAGTCCGCAATAGTATATGTCTATCTTTTAAGATTAACTCACAAAAACCGTTTTTATGGTACCTAATTTGGTCGAAATAATTTGTTTAAGTTGTATCAACATAATAATATTAATCTTTATTCAAATAAATATGTTGTTGGTTAAGAGTACTTCATTGTGAATAAAATTGTCTTTGACATAACTTAATTTCAACAAAAAACTTTAAAAATTACCGGGATTTTTTTTTACCCGTGCGACGCCGGGGTGGGCTGTTAGTCATAAAATACAGCACATTATTTTTTGTCACATTTGACCGGTTCGAGTCCCGACTGAGGAAAGCTATTTTTCATAAATCCTTAAATGCAGTATTTATTGTTTTTAAAAACAAAGGAAAGTCTCCCTTACATAAAATGTGCTATTTACAATATTTATGGTAGTTGCCATCCATGTGGCATTCGATTTTTCCACCCTGTATATTTAGAGTATTTAGTAGTTTAACCGACTACAAATAAGGAGAAGGTTCGGCTTGTATATTATAAACGAGCTACAAAATCTGATTTTTGACTCGCACATAAATATTTCACAAAGAAATACTCGATAAAATCGAACCTGACTGCGTTCGATTCAAAAAACAACCGACTTTAAGTTTGGATTATATTAATAAGAAAATGAATATAAATTAAATAAAAATCTATGTCCTGATTTATAGGTCACATTCACCAAACCGCACTTGGCCAGCGTGGCGGATTAAGGCCTAATCTCTCTCGTCAAGGGAGAAGTCCCTGTGTCCCAGCAGAGGGAACATAAGTAGGGAGTGGAGTAGGGAGATGATGATGTCGTAATCCAGTTTACCTATTGTTATAATATTTAAATGGGACCAACTTGCAAGCAACGACTTTCATTTAAAAAAATCATCGAAATCGATACACGGAGATCAAAGTTCTGAGGTAAAAAACAAAAAAACACATGCGCGACTAATTTAGTTAAAAAAGTAAGACTCGTATTACTTTTTAGATATAATGATATTTATTATTTATTTATTTATATTTATAATGTATTAGTATATTATTAAATTCATTCTAATGTATATTTAATGTAATGTAATGTATATTTTATATATAAAAAATGCTGTTTTTTTTAAAAGGGGTGCGCTTTTATATGTTGAAGTGAATTGATTGTATTTTTTTTACCTTCTAAGAATAAGTCTGATGATTGCGATTCTAGGTACACATAAATAATAGATAGATTAAATTTACAATTATTAAATATGTGAATAACTTTAATTCGCTTTTTTTAATAATAACTTAAATTAAACTGATACAAAAACGAATGACTGTGTATTTTGTTGATTGATAAAATACCTTACTATATCTGGACTAAAGCTTGTAGGTAATTATTACTTAAATAAAAGTTTTAAATGTACAACGAGCTTGTCAACTCAACTATATTTAGGAAACAGGTTTTTTTTTAATAAAGCTTCTTTATTTTTTAAGGATCTGACTTTTTTTTAGGTTTGTCATATGTAATCGCTAAGTAAGTGTATGAGTTTACTGTAAAATTCCTACGACGCGCGAAACGCGTCCATTCAGTGGTTTTTTTTTTATATACCTTACAAAACGCCCGAATTACTTCTTTATCAAAACTCCACGACGCTTTCCACCAAAAATCCACCGAGCCTACGCCGATAATATAATATCTTACAACTATCATAGTTATCGACACTATGTCACTGTTTTTTCAAAAGACAATCAATGGTGGTAAATATCCCGTAATCTAAAATCTAAAATATGTCTTAGACAGTTTTCTTGATAGCGTTCGTGTCAATATGTTGATAAATATTTTAAACCGAAAACGATTATCACCTTCACACATAATGCAACACATGCAAATTTAATTTAGCCCAAGAATGAGTTGTCTTGTCGCACAGACATGCACAGGCAGACATTTCGGGTGGAATTGGTTTTAGGCCCTAATCAACATCCTCACGACCCATGTGCATATATCCTCTACACGAAGAATTTCGTACACAAGAACGATATGAACTATATATTTGGCGTATCTAGCGTATCTCACTGCAGGCTAAAGGCCTCTCCCAAATCCCTCAACATAATATATGAAATATTACCTAAAATACATGATATTAATAGTCTATTCAACAGTGATGTATGCGGAAAAAGAAACCATTACTCCCAACGTCCCGGTAACCACACGAGCCAGGCGAACTCGCTAATTTCAAAACGACCTCCACAAAACCAAACTACCGCAACAAAGTAATCAGCTTAAGGCTATCTTATTAAAACGCCGTACAAAGCGAGTATCCAATTAAAATTGCATCTCTACCGGCAAACAACAGCGCATAAGGATTATCATAATCAGAGCCAGCGAGGCTAATCGATAATTGCAACCGTCTACCGTTTGGTACCCCATTGCGCTTTGGGACACAGGCCATTTTGAGTAAAGGTGTTTAGGATTAAGGGAGGCAGGAATGACAAAGCTTGCTTTGATATTATGGCTGAGTAGTTTTATTCTTCTTTTTGTTTTTGCTGTGTAGTACAATTTTACGATTTGGAAATCAGTCATCACAGAAAAAGCAATGCGTGGAAGTGGTGAGGAGAACGATGCAAAGAGGAGGAGTTATATTCTATTTGACAGACTTTTACAGACTTTTTACTCTGTTTTTATTTTGACAGAATTTTATATTTTCACTCTGTAAGCATATAAAAATAGGTACAATTTTTATTATCGTTCTTACCATTTTATTTGATAGAACAGTTGAATTATTCTTTTTTAATTTTTTGTGTTTCCATATGCATTAATACCCACATTTTTAAACAAAATTATATATAAACTGATATAAATTTGTTACGTATATAATAATTGTTGCAATTTTATTTTATAGGGAACACCGCATTCTTACTGATCCTCCTGTTTATGCGACACGCGAATAAAATAAAAACCTTTTGTGTCGAGAGTAAAAACTTTTCCTAGACTTATCATAAATATTAAAGAAAACCGCATGCCCTCGCGCCAAAGACTCAAAACCGACAGGAAAGTGAAAAATGCTTTCAGTTTAATCCTGTCGTGCTTTTACAAGATTTGACTTAGTCGATATTTTGCAATACCTTTTATTAATACCGTGGTTTATCGCTCATCCTCGAATATAAAAAACACGCGGGATTTCCCGAAGCAAGCTTTTAACGACAAACTAAATCAACCTAACGCATTCAACAATAAAATCGTTAAACTCGTAAACGTTTTTGAAACAAAGTCAATTGACCAAAGCTAATTGGCGCTGAGTAATCCGTTTCGTATTGGATTTCAAGCTTATGTTAAGAAAGGTCAAAGTAGGTATATCGAAATGGGGAGTTTCTAAAAATACACTTTGGGGCAGCCGCGATCGCGTGGTGTCGTAATTTTCTTTGGCAGTTCAATAACGGAAACTCTTTGTAAAGTCTGACGTAGGATTGGCACTGAAGGAAGTTGAGGGAAGGGTCGTGTCATTCTAGAACTTCAGTAATGTGCACTAATAACTTGCATTTAGAGACTGAGTGTAAGAAAACCCAGTATTATGGAAATAAGATTGAATTGGAGCATCCCTTAAATATTATAGAAATATTAGCCTTCTGTCTTAAGCATCAACAGAAATAAATCTTATGTAAAAATATGCATGATGACTACATATGCTGCTAACAGACGGACCGTCAGCGGAGTCACGTTTTTATCCTTTGGGTACAAAACACTTAAAAGTACAACATATATACAGATTTTGAACAAATATAAGGAAATATCTACTACTTACTTTTTAACTCGCTGCCCTTTCCAATAGATCTTCTCCGCGGTGACACGTCTCTGTCCCTGATGACAACAAAACTTAGATTACAACGCTGACTAAAGCTTCTGCATAACTTATACAATTACATAAACTTGGACCTATCCAATTTTCTATGCTGGTATGCCGAAGCAATGTTTCTTACCATGTTTTTCTAGGATATTCTAGCGGTTTCTGAATTTCAGAATTCGGGTTGGAATTCCAACGTTCGTCATATTATTTCAGGGCTCTCATCAATTCAAGTACGGTTTTGTCTAGACTGGAATTTCAGATGTGATTTCTTTGTAACAAAATTATGCGGCATCGAATACATCGGATATTTGCGAAGTTTTATCTAACATTTTTCAAACAGCGCGCTGAAATATATCGACTATAAAGTTTGGTTTGGCTTCGATACATTTATAAATAAAACATAGCATCGTCTAAAGTATTAAAACCAAGCCACAAGGGTTATATGTGAATATCTCATGTTTTTTCTCGCGTGCATTTTGTAGTCACAGCAGAAAGGACAGTCAAAGGCGTAAAAGGAAATAAAAACGTAGCTGAACGGAGCTCTAGGTAGGTGACATTGCAACCTAGTCACATAGACACGTTCCCTAGAGTGTTTTCCATGCGAATCTATAGCAGGTAAGGTAGGTAGCTAAACATTTATGGTTCACAGGGAGAATGTAATAAAAAGTACAAGTTTTATTTCAATAAAGTGGTAGAAATACTGGTATATCAGAGTTTCCATTTGAAGTCCCTCTGCAATCATAAAATATTCCATAACGAAGGTAGATATTATTTCGCTTCACATAGGATAACGATTCTAAGTCAAACCTGGGTTCCGAATAGCATAAACAATGCGAAGATTCAGTACCTATCTCTTTGTGGGATTTGCCGGTCTGATATTCGGAACGAGGCAGGGGTATTTATCGTCGCGCGTTACATTGAATACTGTTGAGGTATTGAGGCAGTCGGACTCTACCCATTTCTCTCAGTATTTACGATTCAGTTGTTTTTATCAATAGGGAGTTATTTAATTAAATCTATGTGGTGATAGAGTCATTCGGTAGCCAAAAATTGTTTTAAGTTTTGTAAAAGGTATAAAAAATAGAGTAAAGTCAAAGTTATATCTTAAAGTGTGACCGAGTAGCCAAATATAGCTTCAGATATTAGTTTTCTCGTACTATCCTCAATAGTTACACCTTAGTTAGGTTTATCACTTTGAAAAATCATGAAGCTACCTAGTACATAGTTTGACCAGACCGGCAAATCCCACAAAGAGATAGTTACTGAATTTTCGCTTTGTTTATGCTACACGAAACCAAGATTTGAGTTAGAGTATAATTAACTCAAACAGTAGTAAGAATATTACTTCACATTTTTTTATTAATATAGTATTTTGATAAAACTAGCTAAGAAAGTAATAATACTACAGGGTGTTCGGTAATTAATGAATAACCTTGAAATGGGTAACAATACAGGTCATGACTGTTCAGAATAAATAAAGTAAAGTTTTTTTTCAACAGATCTTGGTGAAAAAGCTGTAACTAAGCTTATGGTACGTTCTTGTACACTATGACCATAAATTTATGTATTTATATAAAATCGTCTGTATAGAATAGTCCAAATAATCTAAAAAACATCAAACCAAATTGATATAATAGTTCGAATCATCATAATATTGTATACTCCAAAAGTGGTCAATATTGTTTCATAATTTATACAGTGTTAAGGATGGGACTTTCGATACTTTACTAACGTGTTGTATGTAAAATTTTATCGATAAAAACATAAAAGGTGTGCGGTCCCCCCCTCACCGCTCTGATTGACGTAATTTTACGATTTTATTGAAACGTCTATTTATGATTTTATTTTATCTACATACACAAAGTGACCATATTTTAAAGCTAGCATTTAAAACCGTTAAGAAGTTCTTAATACAAACAAAAACCTTTGATTTATTAAAACTTTGTGAAATCTTGTGCTTTTTTTAGTTATAAAAAACCAGGCCCTTAACACATAGTTTTAATTCTTATTATTTCGCAAAAGATTGTACTAAAATGATAACTTTAAATTATTACGGCTCATCACTTGTATAATTATGAAACAGGGTCTAACAAATAATGCTAATATTATCAAAAAGGTCATACTCACAACGAAACAAAATTCCAAGTGAACAAGAAAGGTATTTTATTATAATGCCGCATAAAACTACATACCTATTACTTTAAATAAAAATATTTAATTAAAAGGATATTATTATGATTTAAAACGGGTAACATACCATGATTTGACGGTTTTTGAGTTTTCCGATATTTCGACGATGTTGCAAGCGCCATGATCACGGAAACAACTGAATTGTCATTGTCTTTGCGATTTGGGCAGACGGTTATTCACAAGCGAACCGGTCTACCCTCTTTCTGAGTCTTGACAATGACAATTCAGTTGTTTCCGTGATCATGGCGCTTGCAACAGCGTCGAAATATCGGAAAACTCAAAAACCGTCAAATCATGGTATGTTACCCGTTTTAAATCATAATATTGTTAAAAACCATGATAATTTAAAAAGTTATAAAAGGATATTATTTAAAAAATTGTTAATATATTTTCTATTAACAATTTTATTTCTACAAAGTTCGAAGAGACTACCACTATGCAAAGTCACTCACTGTTTAAGTTGACAAGGTATCTGTGCAAACAAAGCTATTTAAGGTAGCATCTATCTAAGACTATTTCTTGCATATGCCCTTCCTCACATTTTGCAAAACCCATCTTCGTTTAGCGCCAGCTCTATGTATGTGTGACTTTTAAAATATTTTTTATTGTGTCTCAAATAAAATACGATTTCTTGCTAATTTGAACACAGCAACACACATGTACACAAGTCACCCAACCCAGCTCTAATGACCAAAAGCAAAACATTCCACGAAATAACAATGTTATAACATACGCCTCAAATCCCACAAAGGTAGACTCAGAATCCATTTGGTCCGTCAACTTCATACAGGGACAAAGTGGTCCAATCCACGTCGCAGTAATCTGCAGATGGCACGCCGTTTGAATCTCGTGTGAAACGGCGAAGAGTGATCGGATTAACGTTGCCCGTACAGACGCTGACGAGCAGACTACTGAGGGTGCATTTACAGAGAAAACCGGCAATTTCAATCGTTGCCTGTCTTGTTGAGCACTTATAATGAATGGGATATAGACAAAGGTAAAGGTAGTCTTTGATCCTGTCCGGTTCTTTTGAAACCGAGTCAATCGTCACACACAAACACGTACACGTCTTTTGTTGACACTGAGGCTCGGTAATTAGTCAAATAAGGACCATGGATCCGCAAGCACTCTGTATCATTTACCAACTAGATGGAAGAGTGGTATTGGTCCTGGTTTCTTAGTTCACGCTCTTTTTCAATCACAGCTGGTAAGCTATGAGGGAGGCCTATGTACAGTCTGGGACTAAGTGATCCAATCCACGTCGCAGTAATCTGCAGATGGCACGCCGTTTGAATCTCGAGTGAAACGGCGAAGAGTGATCGGATTAACGTTTCCCGTACAGACGCTGACGACCAGACTACGGTGGGTACATTTAGAAAGAAAACCGGTGATTTGATTCAATGCCTGACTATTAAAGAAGGGTACAGACCATAGGGCGTAAAATTGGGCAATTTTCTCGAGATACCACTGATCAGTTAGGGCATGACTTGGCCGCAGGTTCTCGTTAGATACGTGCTTCCAATCGTAACAACTAGAAATCTATAAGGACTATGTCTTACATTGAACTTTCGTTGGCTGAAATTAAAATATTTTAAAACAGTATTGCTTTTTTTAAATTTTATGCAGAAATAATTAAGACATCTGTAACCTTCGCGCACAGTATTCGAACCTGCATCTCCGGGATACCTTGCTCCGTATTTTGCATGACAGTGTATGATTCCACTTTTATAATTGAATTAATTGTAAATTTAAGAGGAATTATTTTGAACATGGCGCTGGTCTTATATTGTCAACGAATTTTTGTTTGATAATGATAAACGGCCCGCATTAAAATCACGAAATATCCTGATGCGAATAATATAAATGCAATAAATTACAAATGTAAACAATTTGGCACCTGGTTTCGTATGAAATGCGGTATTTACAATAATAACTGGTGTAATACGGTATGCAGAAAGGCTCTTCAGATTTTGTTTTGTAATACTTCAGACTTACGCTGATTCGCCCGCTTGACTCTTTGCAAAAGTTGTTTATTGGTGAATGTTTAGTGAATTTTAAGGTGTTTTATTATGTATGACTGATGCAACTTCATTTTCTTACCCATAATAATTACTTTAAAATTTAAATTTTAAATTTCTCTTGTATTTAAGCATGTTTTTTTTCGTGGTTTTAGAGATATATCATACGGGAGAGCGGTCAGGTTGGGTTGGTGGAATTTTGGTGTAGTAAAAGAACATTTTTAGTATAAGAACCCTCCTTACATATTGCACTGCTATTAGAAGACCGAATTATGTCGAAATGACACTTTTTTGGGAAAAGGCAAAAAACCTCTCTTGCTGTACTATTACTATCATTGAGAACGTGATATCTTTGTTTAGGAAATATTATATAAATTAATAATATATAAACTACGTAGTATTCCCTGCACAGACAAGTTGCAACTAAAATTAAATCCGTGTTTATGGTGTGAACTTGAACTCATTCACCAACACAGGCGTAGCGCGCCATTTATTGAAACCTATTCTCCCGTGAATAACTCAATTTGGTCATTTTTCGACATAATTCGGTCTTCCAATAGCAGAGCGATATTATTCTATCGCACTGCAATTGGAAGGGATAGTTTGATGAAACCTGCAAAGATCGTTACCAAAAGGACACCGAAAAACACACATAATAATACTTAATAGGTTGTACTCACTCATTCAAGCCAAGCCTTAGCATCGGGCCCGCAGATCGCAGCATAGCGTGCGCCTCGGCATTGCTCATGCTGCGAGTGGGCCGACCGTTGATGGAAGATATGACGTCGCCTTCGCGGATACCGCTCAACGAGGCTTTGCGGCCTGGGTTCACCTGGAAAGACGTATTTGAAACTAGAGCTAATGTCTATATCACAATTGCTAATTGTTATTATAAGAAGGTACTAACAGTGCGAAAGTATCCACACAATTACATTTAGCCCCGTGCCGTCCGTGGTTACGGCAAGCTTTATGGATGTGGTACTAGACATCTAATGTAGTTATCTAGTACAATATACTTAAAAAGTAATTTTTGGGAGATGGAAACAACAAAATACTTAAAAAATTACTTATATAATGTTACTGGCGATATTACCCATACCTAATTATAAATTTTTCTTAGTCCATTAAGTAGGTTAATAAAAGCATTTGAGTAAAATATTAGTAATGAAAAAATTAAAGCGTTACGTTAAACCTGTCATGTGACTAATTATGGCTAGTTAGTATGTACAGATGTTAACTTGCCTAATAGTACGGCTTGTTAGCTAAAAAATATGTGAATATCGGTCCCATCTGGCAGAAAGCATGAAACTTGGCATACATGTAGCTTTTATATATGTGCTTCAATTTCGATAGAGAAACACGCTGGGAAATGACTCCCCCCCCCCGTTCCCCCCATTTTATCTCCCTCATTTTGATTTTTTTCATTTTTTACAAAAACGGTAGGAGTGATGAGTTTACTTTTCAAAGACCAAATAATTGACGATAATTTACCTACAAAACGATACCACATTTATAGTTATAAGACTAATAGTTTTTTAATAAAGCCGTCATTATAATGTGAACTTATGAAAAAATTAATATTTTTTTTCCTTTTTTCTTCACTTACTGCTAAATGAAAGGTGTTGTGATAAAATTGACAAAAGGGTTAAAAACTGTATACATTAAGCTACAAAACGATACATAACAAATTATTGTAGAAGGTTTGGTTCCCGAGTTACAGCTCACGGCGTCTGGCTCAACGAAATAACTCCTTTTTTGCGTCTGTACAATATGTTTACGGGACCTGTTCCGAAGCAAGAAAGCTTATCCTTATAGGTATAAGTACAGTCCCCTGCAGCTAAATGTATACAGGCTAGTATGGCGGACACCGCGCCTATTGCCATACATACCCTGGATACATTTAGCTGCAGGGGACTGTACTAGGATTCAAGTAACTTAATAAAACAACCAGTTCAATCAGTGAAAATTATAAGACAATTTAATACTCCTTAAATGAAAGTTAAAAAAATATGAGTCACCATACATTTTATTTACACAAAATTACATAAAGAAAAAAAACTGCTGATCTCTCCTTAAAACAAAAATAGGAAACATGAAATTTTTGAACTTTATGACGATTTTCTTGAATTTCAATACTTTGTATTACCTCCTCGTGCTTCCATTACTGCGTTTACGCGGTTTGGCATGCTGTACACCAAGTTCCTTATACGATTTTGGGGAATATTCTCCCATTCCTCTGTGAGAGCAATTTTGAGCTCAGGAAGCGTGATTAGGGGAGGGTTTCGTTGTTTTACGCATCACCCTAGCTCGTCCCAAGCATGCTCGATCGGGTTGATATTCGGGCTGCGCGCTGGCCACTCCATACAAGTAATGTTCATCTCTTGAAGGTAGTCATTCACAATCCTACCTGTATGAGGTCGGGCATTGTCATGCATAAATATAGCATCCTCACCCAAATTGACCATAAATGGACCAACGTGTTCGTTGAGGATTTCTTCCACATATCTTAGGCTATTTAAAGAGCCGTTTTCTATGATCACCAGCTCTGTGCGACTTTCAGAGGAAATTCCGGCCCACACAAGTACAGACCCACCACCGTAGGCTACTTTTTCTTCGATGCATGCTTGCTTGAATCTTTCCCCTGGTCTTCTATACACTCTGTGTCTTCCATCGTGCTTGTAGAGCATAAATTTTGATTCGTCGGAGAACATAACTTTCGACCAATCTTCAATACTCCAATTTACGTGGTTCTGGGCATATCTTAGTCTTGAAATACGATGGCCACGCTCCAGTTTAGGGCCGTTTGCAGGTCTAAGGGGTTTTAAGTAAAAAGAAGGTAAATTTTTTACCCGAAGTGATGAAGAGGGACTGGTCTCAGATATAGGAAGCGTACGGCGACGTATTATTTTTGAGCCTAGATCATGATGCTGAACAATACTGATGGATGTTCCGTGAAGGGCACCTTCTGCTGTCACAGATGACGGGATGAATGTTGTCAAAAGCAGCTGTACAGAAAACATCCGACTGCAAAGCTGGTGGGGAAACAACTCCTTCGTCTTTATAAATTTTACATGCAGCATCAGAAACTTGTTTTGAGCATTGTAAGACTCGATTATAAGATACTGAGAGACCATGATGAGCTAATTTCTCATAGGCGCGGTGTCCGCTATACTAGCCTGTATACATTTAGCTGCAGGGGACTGTACTTATACCTATAAGGATAAGCTTTCTTGCTTCGGAACAGGTCCCGTAAACATATTGTACAGACGCAAAAAAGGAGTTATTTCATTGAGCCAGACGCCGTGAGCTGTAACTCGGGAACCAAACCTTCTACAATAATTTGTTATGCATCGTTTTGTAGCTTAATGTATACAGTTTTTAACCCTTTTGTCAATTTTATCACAACACCTTTCATTTATCATTAAGTGAAGAAAAAAGGAAAAAAAATATTAATTTTTTCATAAGTTCACATTATAATGACGGCTTTATTAAAAAACTATTAGTCTTATAACTATAAATGTGGTATCGTTTTGTAGGTAAATTATCGTCAATTATTTGGTCTTTGAAAAGTAAACTCATCACTCCTACCGTTTTTGTAAAAAATGAAAAAAATCAAAATGAGGGAGATAAAATGGGGGGGAACGGGGGGGGGAGTCATTTCCCAGCGTGTTTCTCTATCGAAATTGAAGCACATATATAAAAGCTACATGTATGCCAAGTTTCATGCTTTCTGCCGGATGGGACCGTAATTCAAGCTAACAAGCCGTACTATAAGGACGCTTTAAATTTGAAAACACTAAAAAAGCAAAATTTAAATTAGTATAATCTTAACCTCGATAAGGCTTTCTTCAATCTTTAGGTTCTAGTCTTATAATTTAGTCGGGTATTCAACGTCTCAAAAACAAACATTAGAGAAGAACAAAGCTCCGCTTAAATACAATTAAGTAATTAGCATTTATGCAGAACAAACACCGCTTACATTATTGGGATGAAATTGCTTCACCCCGCAGTAATAGGCATTTATTCTATGTAATTATATCACATAAATTGGACGGCAAGTACAGAAAACAAGTGAGCAACTTTAGTTACGAACCGCATTCGGTTCCCGGCGCTTCGCTGCCGGAGAACAGAACTTCAACATGTTTCCTTCCTGAAGCACGCCCTCAAACACCCTCAAACCCCACACGCACTCACACTACACCAAATATTTAGCCTAAGAGCACACACACTACGTTGCGAAAGGTCATTGCTATTCACATACGGATTATAAACTCATTTTACAAGCAATCGTTAGCTTGATGACAAACTTAATGACACAAAATTACTAAAACATAATTACAAATGCACAATTATAGTAAATACTAAAGGGATCTGAATAATTTGGGTAATCTGAAGCGCGCCCGAAGTCATGATTGCCCAAGAAAGTCGTGGACAAGACTGAACCACAAAAGGCCGGTGGCACGCGATGTAATAGCCAATTTCATCGGAACATTATATGGGCATTATTCGAAAATGCACGCGCCGTGGGGAGGACACACACCTATTGTTACGTCGGGGACGATCACTCGCCAAGAATATTAATCTTGTCGAAGGTGAGGCGGGTATCGACTGGTCGCGGCGCCGGGGACAGCCATGTACGTACCTACTTAATGGGACGATGAACCTTCACAACGCAGGGAAATTACATAATATCGACTGGGATTTATCGAAACCATCAAGTTTATGTATCGGTAGCTGTTTACATTGCGGAACCACTTCATTTTAGCACACTGTTAATGCCACTTACTCCAAACCATCAAAGTAAATTAACATCTCACATGTTACGAGATAACCAGTAACATAGTTATTGCTCATTTACGATACCTCGGTGTATAATTTGAGATGTTTCAAAACGCTTGAGATGGTGTGAGGTGCCGACTGCCGGGTACTTGGGATTTGGATAAGTAAAACACATTTTGCCTGGGGGTACGGGAGCGGTAAGCGCCAGTCTAGGCGATAAGGAAAAGAGCTATTCTAATGCAATGAATATGGAAAGAAAAGGCGTCCGCAGCGCAAGGGAAATTCAAATACGAGTCCATTGTTCCACAGCCGTGTGAGGCGGCAAAGAGCTTAAACGTGTAAGGAAATGCACGAGCTTAGTTACAGATTAATGGTAAGTACCACGTGCTCAGATGAAAAGTGGAAATTTAAGCTCCAACGGTTGCTGATCGATGTGGAAAACTGTAGCGACTAATGCAACGGCGATGGTAATGCAAATTTAATACGAGGCATCGGAGTATCCCTACTTCTCTAATGGAAATGTGAAGACCTACAAAACGCGATAACGTTTCCAGCTACCTTTTATATCGTAACAATGAGATTCTTTAGCAATATTTTACCTACCTTTAAAGAACCAACATCTAGCTTTCGTAAAAGTTAACGTTTTGTAACAATTTCTAAAAGATGCGGGCTTTTTATTAAATTTTCTTGTTGGCTTCGTTTTGTATTCCGTCTCGTATTAAACGGAATGTAGGACTTACAGAAGTGTCTTGTTAGTGCAATTAAATCAAGCGTAGTCCCGCACTCGACTCGAGACAACTTTATTCGTTTAAAACTTCAGCGGAATCATGTGAGGGATTTGAATAATGAATGGCATTGCATAGGAAGTCGTAAGTAGTAATGCATTCACTTTATTAGTCCTTCATCAGATTTGTTATCAGCTGACCGAACTAGGAATAAAAATTCAACTACTGACTTAATATGTAAAAATATGCTTCACAAATATGAACAGAGCATTTTGATTTATATTTATTCGGAATAAACATGGCAACAATACATCAAACACAAATCCGCAAAGTAATGAAATAACAACAGGTAAAGCGTGAAGCTACGGCGTCGAAATCAATGTGCCTAAATCACAAGTATAATCATGGTAATAAAATTACACGTGAAAGGGTGTCTCAACTTACAGGATACTCTACCGTCACCAGTATAGCTAGGACTCTATAACATCTCGCTTAGATAATAAAACAGAAGAGAAAGGGGTAGGATTAGTGATAGCTGGGGTCTGTTTGGACTGGATGGCTGCGAGTGGCGTTGTCATGCAGGACACGTAAGCCGCGTGACTCCGCACGCACGTGCGTCGCCTCACGATCCGACTCCATATCTACTCGAATCCTATGCCCAATTTATCCTACTTATTTTAGACATTCTGTACTTTTATCACTCTATACTTTGTATTCGGTGTCAAAGCAAAAGGGATGAGCCAAATGCAGAATAATGGATTCCGAGAATCAGAATTTCGGGAAACCTGGTAATTTAATGACTTACAAATTAACCGTCAATACAACAATGAAATTCGGCGTACTGGGAGAATTAGGCCTACAATATGTTATACGGGTAATTTATATGTTCGGTTTATATCTTTAGTTTTTGTACCAGGAACCGGAAGCTGAATTCCACGACCACATTTGGGGAGAACCTACATTAAACACAGCACACGCAGTGTAATCGTGCAGCTACATTCATGACGATTTTCTAAATGAGCAGCGTAATGTCGGAATGGCACGTGAGATAGAATTTACGCGTGGCCTGGTAGGGAAGCGGCTACATCCACCCCGACTGATGTGCTGAACTTGTGATAAGGCTGTGAAGACTGAAATTTATTTCAAATCGTTATTAGCTTATACTTCATTTTAATTATGTATGAGAATTTAAAGGCCTTATCTCAGTCGTCAATAGAGAAGCCCTCGTGTCGCAGCAGTCGGAACGAAAATAGGGGTGCTTATGATCAGACTTTTTTGCATTGCGAATATACTTAAATTTATTAAACTTCCAAATACCCTTACTTATCATATGTAATTTGTATATATGTGGTCTATTTTGCTTCTATGATTATTTTATTAATATTCAAATGACTCTAACAGATGTCCATTACTTCAAGCAGATCCTTCTATCAGACATTTACGTACAAGATATATCAGCGGACCTTATACTGTCGCCATGGCTGAAACCGGTCGGACATAAATATTATATACTTATATCAACGTAATTGACAACATTGAATGAAGAACTTATTACTTTAAGTAGGCTCTAGACTAAACATGGAACGAAATGTCCCCGCAAACCGCATCAAACAAACCCTCGTCAAAACGTAATAATAGGCTGAAGAAGGACTAGGTCAAAGGTAATAGATACGAAAAATAACAAAAGGCTCCTAATCTTTGATATTTATTGAACCATCAAAACGATCCGAAGATACAAGTATCTTATTACACTAACAAGAGGGATTTGGACCTCTGTCAGCGACATCTATCGAAACCATGCACCGTGAAAACACAAAGCTTTCCGACCATAGTCCGAGGACTTTAAGATGACGATATTTATATCCATTATTACGTACTTGAGCACACAAGTTCTAGAGATAGTTTGAGAAAATCAGGAGAGTTCAGGATGAACGCCGTATCTATTTCATACTCATAATACAATGAAAATGAATATTTAGTATAATTGTGACGGGATTGTTTTCATCTCATTAGCTATCTTCAACCACCTTTAATTTTTTTATGGACATAGTAATTGGGAACAAGTTCAGGAAATTTACCGCGGTAAAATACCATCTACATGAAATACGAGAAAATGTTTAACCATTTTTTCTAGTCGTGTTCTTGCATATCGAGTATTTGATAACGTAGCCGCGTCATCAAAATACTAGGGTGATATGTAAGAATTTTATCATAAAAAAATCAAAATAATTGTATACCTTTACAAAATCAATCACGCGATCCAAGACATCTCCCTTGAGAATGGAAAAAAAAATTAATAAAGACGATACAAAGTCGTTAGTAAAAATGATTGATTAATGTTTGGTTAGCAAACACAATTTGGCACACAATCTTACTCACATCAAGGGTACGATAGGGCGTATCGCTGAGGCTCTGAAAATGAAAAATAAGAGTAGGTATCGGCAACTGATCGACAACGTTATTTTTAACGAGTTTGTTTTTTCATGCGAATAGTGTTAACTTTTAAATTGCTTCAAATAATTCATGTATTCATTCGCTCGCACTAATTAATATTGAGTTTTATGCTCATATTATGAAGCGTTGGTATTGTCTGGTATTTTATTTCATAGAAACTATAAAATCACAATTCGAAACCCGTGAAATTATGGTATGTTACGTTGAAAGTTTTATTTTCGACGATTTTTTAATCCGAGGTTATGGTCTAACTGACTGGAAAATGTTAGAGAAAAATGTCAGTTAGTCAAAAATCGACTCTGAATATTGTTAAACACCACAATAATTTAATATGTAATATTACAATTTAATTTCCTTCATAAAAATAGAAAGATTTTTTTTATAAAAAAAAAGAAATTAAACATAAAAAATTATAGAATAAGAAGATCATCTTACAACTCTATTTAATAATAAAATTAAATGATGTTTAATATTTATAATAAAAAATATCTATATATGTATAACTATTATATTAAGTATATAAAATATCTAGTACCCGTAACACAAGCTTAGAGCATACCACGGGGCTAGATGTTGTAGTGTGAATTGTCTGGAAATATTTATTATTTATATACAGGGTTTCCCAGAAATGGTGGATAATCCTGCACGTGCGTGTGCGGGGGGGGGAGGTGGGGCCCCAAATCCCAAAAAAAAAAATCTATTCCCAACAGTCCGCGGTCTACGAATTTTTTTGTAAAATTTAGAAATTTCCCAGTTTTCCTCACATTTGTGGGCATCACGTCCGCTACATGAGGCCTAGTTCGGATTTTTTTCTTTTAACGTATTCCCTAATAATGGTATTCCTAAATTACCTTTAAAAAAACGCAACTACTTAGGATAGTAGTTAACTAGTAGTCCCTAAACATAATTTTTATTTCTGAAATTTATTTTACTGCTAAGTTTGAGCACCTGTGGTATAAAAAAAATGTATTGGAGTTTTATAGCCAACCACATAAAAAAATTACCAACATCATAAGGATTCTAAAACAGTAGCATAAGTATCTACTTTAATGGTAAAATTACTGAGCTATAGCTACTAATGTGTAAAAGTAGGCGTTTCATTACAAAATTGCAAAATTATTTGCAGATATTTTTTTTTAGTTTTTATCAGTTAAGTAGAGCTGTCGACCCTAAAATTAGACTTTACTACCTGCTCGGCACATTCAGTTGAATTCTAAGCTGTGTGAGCGAGACAAACTGTGCTTGGGAAAATTGCGAGTGAAAGGGTCAACAAATCTCCTTTGTATGGTAGAATTCGTGTTTGGTTATTGTTTTGTCTCCGTAGTTAAAACTATTTTAATTTTAGTGCGTATTTCGACGTTCTCGACATCGCATGTGCTCTTGTTTTTCTGATTCTCGGTGACAAAATTCTACATTTGGCATTCTACTGGACTCGATTTGTGCATTTTGATTGGATTTTGTTTGTTTGGTGATAACTGCGACGACTCGGCATTCTATTGGACATTTGTTTTGTATATCAACAGGACTGTGTGATGTCACGTGAAATTTATACACCCCAAGAGTATTCCAATATGCATTACATTTACGGAGAATGTAGTGGCAACGCAAGTGCTGCCGCAACACTTTATCGGGAGAGATACCCGAACGCGCGTCACCCCGACTATCGCGTATTTACAAGAGTGCACCAAGCTTACTCAGAGGGCAGAATACCTGGTACTGGCGTTGGTGGCCCTAGGAGCAGAGGACGACCCCACAATCCTGTAACTGAAGAAATCGTCCTTGACATGGTGGATGAAGATCCCAGTATTTCGATGCCAGATATCGAACGCCGTACGGGAATATCAAAATCTACAGCACATCGTATTGTGAAAAAATTTAAACTGCATCCTTATCACGTGACACGTGTACAAACATTGCTACCACGAGACTACCAAGCACGGATTGTTTTCTGCAGTGAAATGTTAACAAGAATTCAAGAAGATCAAGATTTTTTCAGAAAAATTTTATGGAGCGATGAGACTACATGTAAAAGGGATGGGTATCTTAACCTTCATAACTTGCACAGTTGGCAATTGACAAATCCACATTTGATGAGAGAAGATAAATCCCAGTATCAATTTAAAATAAATTACTGGACGGGCATATTAAATGGAAAAATTATAGGCCCTTATGAATTGCCGGGCAACCTAAATGGCAACAATTATTTAGAATTTCTTCGAAACCAGTTGCAAATATTATTAGAAGATGAGCCACTAGCCATCCGGCAAGGAATGTGGCTCCAGAACGACGGTTGTCCGGCACATTATGCAGTGCAAGTAAGGAATTATCTAAATTATGCCTATCCCAACAGATGGATCGGCCGATTGGGGCCAATATTGTGGCCACCACGGTCCCCAGACCTAAATCCTCTGGATTTTTTTTATTGGGGCTGTTTGAAGGAGCAGGTTTACAAAAAACCCATAAACTCATTAGAAGAACTTCGACTTCGCGTCGCCGAAGCAGCCAGAATTATATCATCAAAAAATTATAATAACAAATTACAAAGATCTTTTATAAAAAGGTGTAGAGCTTGCATAAGGGCAACAGGAGCCCAATTTGAACATTTACTATGATTATTTTTATAATAAATACTTTTTTGGTAATTACTTGTTTTATTTTTTTCTTTTGCAATTTTGTAATGAAACGCCTACTTTTACACATTAGTAGCTATAGCTCAGTAATTTTACCATTAAAGTAGATACTTATGCTACTTTTTTAGAATCCTTATGATGTTGGTAATTTTTTTATGTGGTTGGCTATAAAACTCCAATACATTTTTTTTATACCACAGGTGCTCAAACTTAGCAGTAAAATAAATTTCAGAAATAAAAATTATGTTTAGGGACTACTAGTTAACTACTATCCTAAGTAGTTGCGTTTTTTTAAAGGTAATTTAGGAATACCATTATTAGGGAATACGTTAAAAGAAAAAAATCCGAACTAGGCCTCATGTAGCGGACGTGATGCCCACAAATGTGAGGAAAACTGGGAAATTTCTAAATTTTACAAAAAAATTCGTAGACCGCGGACTGTAGGGAATAGATTTTTTTTTTGGGGATTTGGGGCCCCACCTCCCCCCCCCGCACACGCACGTGCAGGATTATCCACCATTTCTGGGAAACCCTGTATATACGAAAAATTTACCAACATTTATGAAAGCGACACATGAAACTGCTTTTGAAAGCAGTTTCTTATAAAAACCAACATAAGTGGACAAATAACCGTTATTTTTTTTAGCTTCCAAAGCATAATTTTCAAATAACACTCAATTAATCAGCCCTTTCAGCGGGTCCAAGTTCCATTTTCCTCAAAAGAAACCATTGTCGGTAATTCACAACACAAACGAGCGGTACCAACGACCAACTGTGCTTCCCTTACACACACAGCTGGATAAAAAAGCTCGGACACTTAGCAGAACTTTTAATGGCCGGCTAAAACCGATATCACTTTATTTCCATATAGCTCTGAATGGTTGGAAAACTTTAAACTCTGAGGCATTTCGCAACTCACTGCTTTTTAACTCGCAATATATGTACATCTAAAGATTGTTTACTGTACTTTATTTATATCAGACTGAAACAAATAAGACTAAAATAAATATTTCCGGACAATACATACAACATCTAGGCCCGTAAGCTCTAAGTTACGGTACGTATGTTACGGGTACTAGACATCTGATTTACATAATATTTATTTATTCATTTATTTATTTATTTATTCATTTACAAAACACAAATTCTTAGAACTATAACTTAAGATACGATGCTTGCCGCAGAAGTATAAAACTGTGTCGCGGTTTGCAACGCCTTCCAATTTATGTAACCAAAATACTGACTAAGAAATTGAGTAACACTATTAAAAAAATAAAACGATACAGGATAAGAGAAAGTTAAAAAAAAAATAACATAAGTAGACAAATATAATAAACATACATAAATATTTTGTATGTGCCACTGAAGCAGTGTAATAATAAAACTATGGCTAAATCTTGGTAAACAATACAATACATTAAGTAATCAAATATAAAAATTAAGAAATATTTCTCAGATAAAATTCCACAAATACTTTAATGTTGGAATTAAAGTGATCTGTCAAGCAGAAATATCGCTAAAGCAGTTCCTCTTTTTGATTAAAAAAACACAGAACGGAGCTGGAGCTTATGAAGCTTAGATTTTTTTCTTTATAACCTACCCGTGAGACTTTTTTGTAAAAATCAAGCATTTCAATATTTAGGAGTCAAACATTCGTTCCTAGCTTACATTTATAATATTGGTGTGATGGCACAGTGGTCTAGCCATCACCCCGCCCCGCTATTGGGGCACAATACCATTCTCTTGACAAATAGCAACGTTTGCAGCAAACAAAGTGCTCCTGAGATGTTTCACGGTTTACAGCGAACTTTAATTGCGTAATCTGATACTAGACTGTGCTTCCGAGTTCGCAAGAAGCAAATTGCTTTTCTTTTATTATGAGTAGGGAGATCCTGTTGCTCTACAGTTTTAATGTTCAGCAATTTGTAAGGTATCGCAAAAAATTATGCTCGCATAAAGAGGGCAAATGAAAGCTCCATGTTTTTGCACAATTTTAACGCTGGAGGCTTGCAGTTTTTAAGAGCTTTATTTTATGGTTCAGCTCGGATAAGCTAAATAAGTAGTAGTCATTATACTGCCTGAGGTAGAGGCTTAGACAAAAGTGTCAACTGTTTCCATTGTAATAAAAGTGAACTCAAAATAGAAAACCCATATTGTTATAGCTACAGTCAGATAGAAACAATAGTTGTGTAGTTTGTTTCGATTTTCTACAGGAACGTTAGACATTCATAAAAGCTGTTAGGATCATATTTCTGCTTGCTTTATAATCTCAGCAGAAATAATTCCATTCAGGGTATTTGTAGAAAATTTAATGATTTTATTTCAATGATTTTCAAATAATGTTAATATTCGAAAATTATTGATTGTTTGAGCTCCATATCAAAACCATATAAATCATTCTATATCGTACAAATTCCAAACACAATCACAAGTTCCGAATTGGCCGCACACATAAGGGAGCAAATGAAACAAACATCAAAAGTTCAATTACATACCCTCGATATCCTGAGTGGCTGGTTCTGATCGACGCCTCCATGCATGCGGAAGCCCCATGGTGCGCCCCCCGAGAGTTCCACCTCCCTCGCCGTCATCGCCAGCCTCACACCATCACCCCACGTCAACCATCCAAAGCACTAAACATTCTACCGCATATTTCCCCCGCCGATTTCTATCTGCAACAACATTAATCGTTTTTGAATGGCGCCGCGAAAAAGCTATAAAGAAGCAATCATCACGTATATATCATTCGGGACATCGGTTTTGGTGTTCATTATCTCCAAATTGGTGTCTAGTTAAAGCAATTAGCGGTGGAAAAGGGAAGTTAGGCGGGAATCCTGGCTTCGTAATTAGTGGCTATTAGGTGTCGAGTTGATACTATGCTCACATTAACGAAAGATATCCAAACGCTTGGGAATACGATATCAGGTCTAAATTCTGTGAAGTTTTTTAGTAAAAACCCAATTGTTTTATGAGATCGTAACGCATAAATATATTTGGCTGTAGCATGTGTTTGGGATCAGCGTGTACATTCGGTCATTTGCTCCACATACCGAATTATAAGCGGTTATGAAATAGTTCAAACACCCTGGACAACGTTAGGATACCAGTTGTATATTTTAATGAATATTACTAGAACATTATGCTGTTTACTACCATATATATAAGGAAAGTGTTTCCAGCACCGTGTACCAAATATAATGCGTTATTCAGCTTTCATCGGCCATAGTTCTAAAAAAAAACTTTAGGACTTTACGTATATGTATATGGAATGGCAGCATTTTTTAATTTAAATGTTTAATTTTAATTGAAATGTTTGATTTTAAATTCAAAAAGGCTGCCATTCCATATACATATACGTAAAGTCTTTAAATTAAAAAATGCTGCCATTCCAAGTATTTATAGCGAACTAGTAATGATGAACAGTATCGTAAACTAAAAGTGGTTGTTACATCGTCGGTGTTATTTCAGGCTATGATGCAGTCTTACAGCAGACCATTAAATGGGAAGGTCGAAGCGTGAGCGTAATATGAATCATTTTCAAATTCATTCCACCTGGCTGTTTAGATTACATTCCTATAAACTTCACCTCAAACTCGCCAGAAGCTCCGGTTATTATGGGCTTTGGTCGTACCTATAGGCTGGACGTTTCTTTGTGAATTTAAAATAACATGATTTTGAAATCTTAATGATTTTTTATATGTGATAAACCTCACTTTTTAGGTAAAACTATTAACGAAGATTAACCTGTGTGCGAAGGTTACGGATGTGTGTTTATCTTTACCTACACGATAATTTAAAACATGATTTTTTGGTTTACAAACCGGTAATCAGTAAAATCGGATACGTTAGCAAGACAGAGTGTATAGCATGTTGATTGCATGGCATTGTATCGGTGAGCATACGCGGTTTGGCGATTGGCAGATTTCAAATTCATTCACCCATATCCCATATCTACCTGTCATATCAAATAATTTTTCCAGTGTTTTTATTAGTAACTAGCGGCCAGCCACGGCTTCGCAAGGGTAATTATTAAAAAAAATCAAGGTAATTAGAATTTAGAATTTTTCTCGCCGGTAAAATCAACCTTGAACTTCTACGAACATGGGCCAGATTGGTACAGGCGGTGTTGAATTATACGCCTTCCAGCACTTTATGCGATTCATTTTTATATTATAGATTGTCTAAAAACATAGCAGAAATATTTACAATTACGAGTACAAAGCTATGCCCTCAGTTAAATTGGCAGTTCAGCTGCACCAAAAGCCACGATTGCTACCAGATAAATGGTAGAGAATATATTCATAGTCATTTATTCATATAACAATTATATAATCGTATTTGAGATAATTACAACGCTATATTAACCTAACTAAGCACTTAAATTGAATTGCATTGAAACTAATTACGTTAACGGAAAAAATACTTTAAAGATTAAATTACAAATGTCAAGGGAAATAATGTCATGTCAGAATTAATGTACCTATAGAATAAAAATCAATAATTATAAACGGATAAAAGGAAAAAATTTCGTTCATAAACTTGTCAATAGAATAGTAGCATCCCTTTAACAGAAGTGTCCTTAATTTACTCTTGAATATATTAGGGCTGTCAATTGTTTTTGTTTTGTTGAATGAAGAGATATGAGATGCAGGATTAAAGGTTAAGCTTAGAAAACCGGGATAATGGCTAAAATAGGTTCCACATTTATTCAGCACACGCCTAAAAGCCGCAATTCACCACAATGACGTCTAACTAAAACCTGCGGTCACCCTTTGCGCTCGGAACATTTGCGACCTGCCTGACACATGTGTAAACATGTCCATTCCATCACGCGGCGAGAGACATGTCAGCCATCATTTAAAATGAGAAAATAATTAAACATGAACCAAATTTTGCGTTCAACGCGCGTCAGTGAATTACTGAATTAAGCTGGCTTACGTGCAATATAATTATTGGTTTATACCGGTATCGTAGTCTGGAATTTCCAGTTTCGCAGGTTTTGTAGCAAACATGAAATGTTTATATACTTAACTCTTTTAAACATAGGTCCTATCGTTGTCCTATCCTACAAAAACACGGATAAAACAACTCATTTCATCATACTTCCATAGATTGAAACAAACAACTTCAGTTCTAACGGTTATTCAGAGTACTAAGTTTAAATTGAAAATATGAAAACAGGCAATCATTTAGAATTCACAAACGAAACCAAAGCTCAAATGCTGAAACGCCACGAATGATATACGCACAGCACATTGAATAGGCGTGAACCGTATTCTGTAGCAGCGAGCGCGATAAATATATGCTTCAAGCGAGCAACCCTCAATATGGCGGAAGCTGGCTGTGACATCTGAATCAAGCCTGTCGCTGTTTCTAGGTAGATGAAATACGATGCTCTCGTACTGACCTCGTTGAAAAACGTTGCAAAAAGAGCGTAACGCACGCAGGTACCCGACAATGCCAGAACGGGAGAGGTACTGATACCACATTTATATTTTAAGGGGTTAGGAATAATAAGCATGTAATAACGCGATGTGTTACAATCACAATCATACCTAAATGTTTCTTTTTAATATGTTATCAAAAACAAAGTCAAAGTCAAAACGTTTATTTCCTTAGACGCTTATGCATAAATACCAACTATAAGTTAACTTCTGCTCGGTTTAAACAATAAAGTGATTGATGGAGACGGTGCTAGCAAGCGTGGTATGTATGGTTAGCATATGTTTTAAAAACCACCATTAACCACCAGTTATTTAAAACTAAGATAAAAGTAACAGAATGTGCGTCCTGTCATTATAAAAACATGAATCCAAGAGATCGATACGAAAATGTGCACTTACTCGTATTTGTATTATTTCGTGAAAATTATTCAGCATCAATAATATTGAATGCGAATCGAATGATTTGTTCAATCATTCCATTATCCTCCTTAAACGGAGAGCTCCACAAATAATAGCGCATTTACAGTAAATTTTTATGGGATCCTGAAATCTCGGCTTGATACGGCAAAAGTATCAATATCTTTCGTTTACTTGCCAATAACTCAGACACTCAATGGGATAATGAAGTGATCGCTGTATTTGATGTTGTTTTAAAGATAATGTACTAATCTTATATCTTTTTAGTTAAAAAGCCGTGTTGGCTAAGTAGGAGAATAGTCGACTCAAATTCCGAAGGTCGTGGAGTCAAAGCTCGCACCGCAAGATTTTGCTTTCACGGTGAAGGCAAATATCGTGAGTTACTTTGAAGAGTTTGAAGGGCATGTGACATTCAGCAACCCGCACTTGACCAGCGTGGTGAATTAAGCCCTATTCTCTCTCGTCAAGAGAGAAGTTCCTGTGTCCCCTGAGCAATTGGAACGTAAATAGGGTGTGTGATAAATATCTCTTTCTCATATTTAGTCAGCTTGTATGATTTTAAGGTCTTTTTCAAGGAGATTTGTCGAACATTAAACCACATTTAATGTAATTATGATTATAAAATCACAACAAACAATCAATTAAAACAAATCACAATAAACAGCATGTTTATATTTACTACTTACCTAGGTTATTTTAATTAGTCACTTTTTTTTGTTATATTGATGTTTTCAGAAATACTGCTTATTAGTTTATTTATCTAGCCTATTGTTAATGTCTTCTAGCCCGAGATACAGGATTACCCTAGTTCAGGCTCATGTATTTCATACCTATTTTAAACATTTTTATACCTACAGTTATAAGTGAATTTTGTTAATATTTGAATATAATTTATTATATTTAATTAATATTAATAAATAATCAAAAAACTATTTATTTACAAAATGGTTTACAAAATTATTATACCTAATAACGAGCTGACCCCAGCAAACGTTGTTTTACAAAATGAAAAATAGATAGTAGCCAATTCTTAGACCTACTGAATACGCAAATAAAATTTGGCGAAAATCGGTAAAGCCGTTTTGGAGGAGTACGGTAACTAACATTGTGACATGGCAATTTTATATATAAGATATTATTTATTAAGGATTTATACCAAGGTACAAATATAGAGCCTTTTCAAGCAGAGGTATTTTAATAAAAAAAATTAATATAAAAAATCGCTTATTGTCACAAAACTATAATAATAGTTAGAGATATGATGTTACGACGTTTTTTGAAGATAATGTTAAGTTCTACAAAATTGTAATACATCACTATGTCATATATTCAATAGTTTTCGCAGCATAGCCTATGTTTCTCAGGGATAGTGTAGCTTTTGAATGGTGAAAGAATTTTTTAATACGGTGCAGTAGTTTCAGAGCCTATTCGAGACAAACAAACAAACAAAAAATCAAACCTTTCCTCTTTATAATTTTAGTATAGATAATATACATTTTATACAACCACTATCTAGCGCATGCCCATTATAAACCTATTTTGGTCAAAGAAAATGACTACTCAATTCAATTTCTAATTTTAGCAGTAATAGGAGATATTTTCTGCCTTCTCTATCGTCAGGTAAGCTCCACCCGTAAATTTTAGGTACTCTACGGTTACTTTCGCAAAGTTATTTTAAGAACATTCGTATGTCAAAGGAAGTAATAACATTATTGCGAATTCGTTATTAGGTATTTGATCGACAGGTAGGTTTTATTTCAAAATAGATCAGCTTGGAGCCAAGTGTCAGTACAAAGACGTCTTTTTATAGCGCGCTGATTCTGACTCATGCATTTGGTTAATCGAAGGTTGAACATTAATACATTGCTCATAGATCACGTTTTGGAAAAATCTACCATTGCCTAAAATTATTTTCTTACTCCCGTATTTATAAAAAATATTTCACTTTTTATATTAGACTCAGTAATAGAACTTTTCATAAAGATAAGTTGCAAAAATGTTTAATATCGGTTCAAATAAAGCTTTTAACCCTTGTTTATCTCTGTAATAGTCGCAAAATAAGGCATAAATAGTATTATTGTGTGTTTTAGCAATTCAGCTATATTAGCCAGAAATAGCAGTATTTATGAATACGAGCGTTAAAGTTAAGTGATATAATCTTAGTCTTGAAGCATTAAAAGTCTCACACCGTAAAAATGTAGATAATTTCGTATTTCGTAGTTTTTCTCGTGTGAGAATACGATGAGCAAAATAATATAATGCCAGCCACGTAACGTAACAAAAGTTTAATAGGGCGCAAGTTGTGGTTACTGTAATTAATTAAATTGACCCCTACCCTCGACCACAGAGAACAACCGAACAGCTACTAGGAGGCTGTAAATTGAACCCTAAAGCAAAACTACTAAAGTGTATTTAGCCGTTGGTCGAAAAAAGCAACAGTAGTTCAAGAATTCCCTATTTTACTACTCAGTACGGTCCACCTAGTGATTTGCTATGGGCTTTGTTATTAAGTTCGTTTATCCGGCTTCTAACTTATGGTTACTATCTTTGGATCACTTTTATTTAAACCCATTTCTTATCTGTCAACAGATTTGGATTTGAAAATATTGGGAGATCTTGTCGAAATCGAACTAATAATTATGTGATAAATATGGGCGTTGTACACTCCTTCACAGACAGAGATGAGATCTGTGTCAGAGAGAGACACAGAATTTTCCATTCCCAGGTTAGGCCGCCGAGTGAAGTGTTTGTATGATCTGCAATGACCTTTCTCCTTGTTCTGGGTGTTTAATATGTATAATAAAAATATCTATATAATGTCTATTGCATAAAGTATATCAGATGTCTTAGTACCCGTAACATAAGCTTAGAGCTTACCACGTGGCTAGATGTTGTTGTTCCGAAATATTTATTTATTTATTTTAGGCATAGTCTGTTCTACTCTGTAGCTGATATCAAAAAAATGCTACTCCTTTTATTTGACGGTGTGGAATAACGATGCAATGCCATTCATTTCTTTCGCCGGTGCTTCAGCTCGCTGACAATGGCTGTCACATATCGTCTGTTGCATTCGGGAAACATTGTGAGCCGAAAAACCTCATATAAAAATTGCAAATATTTACATTTGTAACAAAAACTTGAAGAGAAGAATTTACAATGTAGATCATGATACTTTGAAAAATAGGCACACTTTTAAGTTTTATCTGACAAAGCTGGAACAGAGGAGTATTTGTGGGGAACCGGCGCTGGCAGGTTGATTTATACGAGTCACCTTATTCGATCCCGCGTTATATCGTCTACAATATACGGCCCAGGTTCCCGGCCGGCGACCTATTTTAGCATAGTGTTACATACGCACTTGATGGGAATTAAGACATTACCCTAGGGATCAACAAAGTGTCTATCTATCTATCTATCTAAAGTGTACTCTTGCTCCTAGATTGGATAGCCTTTTCTATTCACGGCTCGCCTAAATTATTAAACACTTTTCATTACTAGTTCAAGTATAAAACAATTAATAAATATTGAATGCTGCTGTGTCAGTCTGTTTTCCTTTAGTAAAAACATTTTAACTATTGAAAACCTGCCAATAGTTTCATGGAAAACCGAACGAGCAAAGTTGAAAGCCATTTGTATGAAAAATTCTGTGTTGTAATGAACGGAAACCGGGATAGATTCGGGCTATGTTTATACCGCGGTGCTGTTTGCATACGCTTCTTACACATGCGATCGCATTGACCTAAATCTCCACACTGACTATGCAAGCTTATGACAATTCATATATATTATATTATATTTATAAAAATGAATCGCAAAATGTCTTGGTAAGCGCATAACTCAACAACGCTTGGACCTGTACTTTTTTTTAAATGTTCGTAGAAGTCCAAGCATGGTTTTTACGGCGAGAAAAATCTAATAATTGTCGGGAAAACCGTAAAAACAGCCCTTTTCTTTTTCCCATTCAAATGTTTACTAACTAAAATGTAGAGTCAATTTGAACTACTTAAGGTAAAATCGCGACCCAATACTAAGACTCCGTTGTCTGTCCGACTGATATAATAACAATAAAATAATAAATTTAAATATAAATAACATAGTAAGTTATGCGAAATCGGGGCATGCCGCTAGTATTTCATCAAATTCAAGTAAGCTTTCAAGATTTATTATTTTTTATGCAACTTTTCAAGTACAATAATTGAACAAAACTTTTCATACTACGAGTACACACAATTAACCCCTGAACATTCCAGTTGCATTATTGCTCGCAAAAGTGGTTAATTCAAATGAGTTCCACAGTTGAAGCACAAACGAGATTTCAGCGCACGAGTTATTCTTTCAGCGTTCCGTTCATCTACGAGCTTATTTCATGTTTCAGTCCGTATCTCTTCCGCCCCCAGCGAAAGCCCACAAAACATAGCGCTAACGGATGCTCGTTCATTTGCTGCTCGTGAATTTATCGCTGTCGTGCTACTAAATGCATATTCTACTCAAATTGCTAACATACTTTATAGCACGGCTTTACGCTGAAATATAAAACGCGACGCAAAGTTTTACCCATCAACATTAGCTTTATAAAGCTGCAGAAATAAGTTTATGCTTGGTGGAGCTAGAAGTTAAACCAATGTTGTCGTTTTAGCCTCTCTCAACTTTTGGTGCCTGATTTTTGATGATCTTACTACATTATGAAGAATGGGGTAACCTGTGTGTTGAATATTTCGACTTTCGAGTTAGCTTTATGTTTCGACGCTTTAGTAATGTTATACGAATTATCTTATATATAAATAAATCTAAATTTAAAATTTAAGAAAAACCCCCGATTCCAATGCCTTTATTTCCTTAAATGTAAAACAACATAATATTATGTAATGTGGACGCGATGCGCTTTCATTTGATACCCCACACTAGTATATTTGCAGATTTTCTGTTTTCCTTCCCCACTCTCATCCCCATAACTTTTAAACGGCTCAACCGATTTTCAAGAAACATGTCTAAGAACACCCGGGCTCAAACTCACCTTTCATACAAAAAAAAACTAAATTAAAATCGCTCCATCCGTAAAGGAGCTATGATGGAACAGACAGACAGACAGACACACAGACAGACAGACAGACACGTCAAACTTATAACACCCCTCTTTTTTGGTCGGGGGTTAACTATAAACCTACTTATAGACTAGGAAAAAGAGGCACCGCTTTAATTGAAAGGTACAAAAATTAAACTCATCTTTAAACTTCACTAACATAGTAGTAACTGTATATAAAACAGTGTCCCAGCAGTGGGAACAAAGCCATGTGTCAACAACGCCGATTTAAATAGTTCATGATTTGTTCGATTTGTCTCGAAAATGGGAAGCCGGTGAAGAATTGAAAACTTTAATTAATCAAGTTATTTATTTAACCTTATTTATGATGCTAAGAGATAGATTTTACTTTAATTGATAACTTTCAAGGTTACAAATAAAAATAGTTTAGGCACTCACGAAAATAATTAGTTTACAAAAATTACACAATAAAATTATGTTTTTCGTGCAATGGGCCACCAAATCAAAAATCGTAGAACGAAAAATACTCGCCCACTTTTCCAACACTTTCCACTTTATATACCAATTTTAAAACAACTTCTATAAGAAATTTTCTATGAAATCTAACATCTCACATAAACGTGGCACTGACCTAAGGTCACTTGGGTTTATGTTGTTCAAAAAACTTAATTAAGTTAAAGTTTTAATTTTTTTGGCGATTAATAGTTTTTAAAATATAGTTTTTTGGTAAAACAACGTTTGCCCGTTCAGATCGTAAATACACAATTTCAGGGGCTTCAAATTACAGCGAACATTTCTTAAGATTTCGTTCAATCACTGAGAGTACTTGTGTTACCTTTTCAAAACTTCTCCAAATATTGGAGATTTAATCTAATTGGGCCAAGAGAATATTAATAAATACCGAAAATGAACAGAGCCTCAAATTGAATTACGGACTAAAATCTTCAACTAGCTTATAGCTACAATTGGCTACCGCTTTAATAAACCTGTATTTCCGTAGGCATAACAGTACAAAACTACATAAATTGCGAAAAGCAAAGATAGTTTTGCTTTCCGTGCACCAACAACGGAGCGTTGCATTTCCAGCGTTATCCAAAGTTGACACTGTTTCCTGTCCAATCAGAACAGCAAATACGACTAGCAAACTGTTCTTTTCCTGCTTGTTTTGTTTTTATAATGTGTGATCGAGAACGCAAAGCTTTTTGCTAATAAAACATGTGTGCGAATAAACAAAATTCTAAAAACTTGTACAAAGATCAAATCAAGGGATTCTAATAACTTTTACACAGGTCGGATGAAGGGATTCTTAGAATAAAGTGGTAGTGGGTAGGCCACGCGCTAAACACGTGTTTTAACGGTGAAGAACGACATGTTCTGAGAACTTTGAAAGACATGTGATATTTACCAAACCGCACTTGGCCAGCGTGGTGAATTATGGCCTAATCTCTCTCGTCAAGAGAAAAGTCCCTGTGTCCCAGCAGTGGGAACATTAATAGGGTGTTGATGGGCTGGCCACGTATAATAGATGACCGTTGGGGCCGCACAGTTATGGAATGAAGACCGCGGATCGGCAAGCACAGCGTAGGACGTCCAGTGACTAGATAGACTAGTGACTTGGTAAACGCCGCGTGTCCGCGGTTTATACAGCCGCTTCCAACCGCTTCCAATGACTGGAAATACTATACTTACTATGCTTTAAGGGTGGCCTATGCCCAGCAGCGGACGTTTTATGGCTGACATTATGAAAATGTTGCTATAACCTGTGGATTGTATCTTCAAAAATTATCTCCGGACAGAAGATACCAACAAATGGGTCTACTAAACTACCCAGAGCATTTAGTTATCCGCGTATAAAACATGTGAAAACTTAATCCAATTCCAGTTAGACGTTCTGTTTTAATGGTTTCCTGGAACTATTCTGTTAGATATTCACAAGGGAATATCTAAGAGAATAGTAGGAATATATTTGAGTAATTTCGCGAATTCTACCAACTTAAAAGCAAAAACTTAAAATAAAGTCAATATATTTGGTGTTTAACCTAGTTAATGGATTAAACAATCAGCCTCGCGTATCGTGAAATACAAGAACACCGGTTAGTATCCAGTTGCAATAATGAGAGACAGATGGAAGGCTATGTGCTATGGCGTATTACAGAGCATCTCTCGAAAGCACAGAGCGTACTTTGTTATTCACTTAGATAATGGGGTGCAATGAACGGACATGCTTCATCTCATTGTAACCGGTAGGTAAATGGACTCCACGCTTTGAATTCAACCAAGACAATGAGAAGTTTTGATTTAATTAACGTCTGTGCTTCTTCTATTAAATTTCATAGTTGATATAAACTTTGTCTTGGTAGTAAGGCGAGCAAGAGAAATATATCCTTTTAATGAACGTAACGGTCACGAGTAAACCTTCAATTGGGTATTATTGGTAAATTTTTTTTTCATAATAAAAACCTTTACAAAAATACATTTATGTTTAGGTAATTATGAAATTGCAACGGTAGTTTATCGATTTGCCATAGACATCTTTATTTTGTTTCATGAGGTAATTCGTCCATTTCTTACAAAAGCCGTAAAAAGTGTCTTTATAAAATCTTAATATAATATTAGGTCCTTACATATGAAATTGGCGTTTTTCGTACTGGCCACTTTAATCACAAATTTCTCCTCTTTGGTAAGGAATTCCAAATTCAAATTTGTACAGCTATAGACTCATGTATTTGTGCTTCGATGATCGTCATTCATTTGTTTTTTTTCTTCTGTTTTTTTCTGTTTGCGTCACTCATTTTACAAAATGGAAAACTTAAAATATCGCATTATTTACGAGTACGAGTTCCGCCGTGGCACTAGTGCTGCGGAAACAACTCGAAGGGTGAATGATGTGTATGGCGGTCGTGTTGCAAAAGAAAACACAGTTCGTTTTTGGTTCCAACGTTTTCGTTCTGGAAATTTCGACTTGCAGAACAAGCCCCGTGGACGGCCTGAGACTCAAGTTGATAATGAAGAGTTGAAGGCTATTGTGGAAGCGGATCCATCGCAAACCACGTCCGAGTTAGCTGCAGGCTGCGGTGTTAGTGATAAAACTGTTTTAATTCACTTGAAGCAAATTGGGAAGATTAAAAAGCTTGAAAGGTGGGTACCTCACGAATTGACTGAAGCAAACCGGCAAACGCGCGTCGACTGCTGCGTTACATTACTAAACCGGCACAATAATGAAGGTATTTTAAACCGAATCATTACCTGTGATGAAAAATGGGTTCTTTACGATAATCGGAAGCGCTCAGCGCAATGGTTGGATCCTGGCCAGCCAGCCAAATCCTGCCCCAAGCGAAAATTAACCCCAAAAAAGTTACTTGTAAGCGTTTGGTGGACTAGTGCCGGTATTGTTCATTACAGTTTTCTCAAATCTGGCCAGACTATTACGGCTGATGTCTATTGTCAGCAATTGCAAACCATGATGGAAAAGCTAGCGGCTAAACAACCTAGGCTGGTCAATCGCTCCACGCCACTGCTGCTTCACGACAACGCTAGACCACACACTGCGCAACAGACGGCTACTAAATTAGAAGAGCTTCAATTGGAAAGTCTAAGACATCCTCCGTACTCCCCGGACCTTGCTCCAACAGATTACCATTTTTTTCGAAATTTGGATAACTTCTTGCAAGGGAAAAAATTCAACTCCGATGGGGCAGTCCAAATCGCCTTCAAAGATTTTATTGATTCCCGTCCGACTGGTTTTTTTAGTAAAGGGATCAATGAACTACCTATAAGATGGCAAAAGTGCATAGAAAATAATGGTTCATACTTTGATTAATTAAATATATTATATTAAAAAATATTCGACTTTTTGTTCCTCCCATACAAAACGCCAATTTCATATGTAAGGACCTAATATAAATCTCGTGTCACAATGTTTGTCCTCAATGGACTCCTAAACCACTTAACCGATTATAATAAAATTCGCACACCATGTGCAGTTCGATCCAACTTGAGAGATAGGATAGTTTAAATCTCAAATTATAGTCGCAATTTTAATTTATTGCTAATTATTTGTCTGTTATTATCTACAGGTTAACAAAAGTGTAAAATAAATGTCTTTTTATAGGTTGTCTATGATTTTTCTTGATAAGCTATTCATACGTGGTGGTAATATACTCTTTGAGCTATTGTCTGTCTCGAAAGTTCAATATTCATTTTATAGGTTGTCTATGATTTTTCTTGATAAGCTATTCATACGTGGTGGTTATATACTCTTTGAGCTATTGTCTATGTCTCGAAAGTTCAATATTCAACATAGTTTTCAATAATTTTTTTCTGACATGAGTTTGAAGTACTTAATTATAATTTTTTTTTTTTTTTTTTTTGTTAAAAGTGTCCGTGAACTAGCGGAGATTATCTATATTCTATATAAATAAAAATGAATTGTTGTTCGTTAGTCTGATTAAAACTCGAGAACGGCTGGGACGATTGAGCTGATTTTGGTTTTAAAATGTTTGTCGTAGTCCAGGGTAGGTCTAAACGGTGAGCAAATAAGGAAAAATTGCCGGGAACTTTTTTTACCCGTGCGACGCCGGGGCGGGCCGCTAGTAATCATATAAAATAATATAATGTACCATGCAAACCTCCACCGAAAATTGGTTTGAACGAGATCTAGTAATTTTTTGAATACGTCATGTATCGTAAATTTATTATTTTATCTTTTATTCTTAAGTTAAGCGACGTTATTTTATATCAGTACTTGGTGACCGCTCTGACTGCAACTTTTTTTTCTTTTTTTTATTGTTATTTTTATTACAATTTACTACATATGTCAATATTTTCAATAGGTCAAGACGGAACAACAGCGCAACTTCACTCACCTATGAGTGGAGAGACATTTCAGCATAACTGAATAAATTGTATATTTTTAACATATAAGTAAGTGTCTTTTTCCTTTTCGACTGTTTTATATAACTAGTAACTTTTTCTTATATCTGTGGAAACTTATAATTAGCCGTTAGTTACACACTGTGTTTAGTATTTAGTTACCTATTATAGCTGTCAGTTTTCCTAAAATTATAAAATAAATTAATATAATAACTTTAATCTATTCATTAAAGCTCGAACCACTTGAACGAGTATGCTCACTCGGGTATATTGGTGACCATCGTTCTTCACCTTTTATATAGAATAATAAATTATCTAGAGCTCAGAGCGCCTAATCCTATTCATAACGCCTATCCTAAAGCACTATTTTTCGGATGTTACAATATTCGATTGAGGTAGAACCTTACCTATGTATAATAAAAGTAATGGATTCATATATCTTCGAAAGTCCTCGTAGACTCAGTTAAGAATCCTCTCCGACCATAAATAGGCCGTAAATAACAAGAGGATAGCAGCAACAAAACACGGAGGTCGCCGATAACGAAAAGGTCGCCTTTGTAGAAGCGAGCAATAGAATCGTAAAAGATGACAATCAAGGGATCATACTGCTGTGATTTTTGCGCTTAGACAGATAGAGAAAATATAAAAATGTGCTGAGGTTTTGTTAAAAAAATAAGGTGTTTTGAATTGTCATAGAGCCATTGTTTATTCTTAAAGTTACAAAGAAATTATAACTGAAGTTTATATGAATACGAGATAATTTATATGTTACGAAAATAGATAATTATGTCAACACTTATTTGTCAGCACTTTTCAGCGTCTCACAACATAATAAATTTTCTACGATTTTAATATTTAACTTTTATTAAACCACCCATTTAATGAATCTAGGCTTCCTGAGAGTAGTCTTTATTTACGAAGAAATTTAATACTTTTTTCCTATGAAATTCTTCATGTATTACGTGGAATTATAAATAATAAAAAGAAAGTTTTAAAACTAACACCGGACTACTAAAAACCAGCTCTAAAAAGTACGAAAGAAAGAAAATTAGTGATAGAGTAACGTTTAAAGGATACCCTTGGTCGTATGCTACTGTATGTCCCCTTGAGGGCGCTGTAGCCATTATAACGTGACCTATAACCCTCGGACAATCGAGAGGCTTCCAACTTATTGTCTAATTATGATATTTATAAGTTATGAGGAAACAGATGGACATCCGTAGCCACATACACACATACTTATATACATACTGGACAAAATCATAACCCTCTTGTTTACTTCGCCGTAGTCGGATAAAATTTTTACGATCCTTTAATAAAAATCTTCAAAGAATTTGAAAACATATCCAATTTATAAAAAAAAAAAATCCTACAACTAAAAATTACCAGCCTTAAAATAAAATACAACGCAATCAAATAGGCAAACACTTTAACACCCTCTTTTCCAGGGGTTCAAAATAGCAAACGCAGAGAGTTAGGCGCTTAATCATTCATCCATACCTATCGACATTGATGGATTTCGGCTGTATTGTTCATTTACCCACAGCGCACTGCACAGCCTAAGTGCACTTTTCCAAGCCTAGTGAAATGTAAAACGTTCCATGAAAATAAATCGCCCCTCGGTACTTGCAGTGTGCATGTTGTATGGACATATTTTTCGTGCGATAAAAAGGCCTTTATGGCGTTGCGGGTTTAATTTTATTTAAATTATGTAGTTTAAAGCGAGTTCGAAGCAAGAAACTTTGTTAACTGCTGTCTTGTGTGAGGCAGATAAAATCAACGTAGTATTTTAAACGCATTGTAATGATAATAGGAATTGAAGTAGGTAAGTAACTGTTTGGTATCTGAGGGGTGTCGGCAAGGATGTTTGCCAAGGGTAGAATGGTCAGTTGCCGATAACTAAGAGGCATCTGCCGAAGGATTTATTGTGGGACGTGAGCCTCAGTTTAACCGGCTTTATAGCAAAACTACCACTTCAACCGACACTATCTCACTGTCAGCCGCCATATGAGTTTGCGAGGAAAGTTTAAAGGAAAATATTATTCGAAAACAACTTCTGTATACCGGGAAGCGAAATTAATTCTGAACAAAGAACATAGATTAGGCACCAAAATTTAAATAGTTGCCCCAATTGCGTCAGTAATGTGTAATTGAAACTCATAAACCAGTTATGGCCTATTACAGTACCCAAAATTAGGTGATGAGCTCAAAAGTTAGAGCAGGAATTTAATTGAATATGCTGGACGTGGATCTTTTTAGTCAGCTGAAAAAAGGAGAATGTTATACTTAAAGAAATTATAATAAAAAGTTAATTTCTCCGTGAACTTGATAATTTATGTGAAAGCTTACGCAGTTGTCCCATTTAAGTATCATATGGATATGGCCAGTACGTTATATGCGTGCTCTATTACATATTCGTCCAATATTTTGCAATTCGTAGAATAAAAAAAAAACTTATAAAAATACATGCTGCTGCTGAACAAAAGGTTTATTAAACGGGTAATGGATCATTGTGTGCATTTAATTAACTGTTACATAATTTTTTAACACTTTATGAATAAAATGTAAGAGGGGACTTTCAGCGATAATTTTTATATACGGTATCTGTTGTATTGACGCAGCAGTTATAGATATCAAACGTGATAGTAGGAATCTCGTTCAGGAACGCGACAGTTGATCGATCTAAGGAATGTGCTTAGAAAGGTTAACAGAAATGCTTCGAAACTGATGTGAATACCGATGAATGAAACGATCTTGATAACTCTCTTAAGGTATCTAGTTCGGAATCGAGATAGGAATTGTAACGAGTTTTCTTTACCAGACGTGCCCCTGAAAATATTACACGGTTACCATCCAGGCAAGCAAAAGAAAAGTTGTTCAATTCGGAGAAATACAATATTAACCTATGAATGCGTTATCGTTTTTTTCTAGTTGGAATCGAAAAGTAATTCCAAGAAAATCGATGCCACGATTTCTATGGTAAATTGTCACTGGCTTCTGTAATCATAGGACTTCATGAGGGCATCTATATAGGCAGAAAGGTATAATGCTCTTTGAAAGTGGCAGTGAAAAGGGTTGGGTCAGCTACAGATAAGGCCGGACAGTTGCCAACGTCATTGCCAGATCGTAATTCCATTCAAACAGGATCCAATTTTATCGTAATATCGTCTTAAATTTCAATTTGGAAAGATTCCCTCAGATGTTTTATTGACAGTCCCAATTTTTCGGAGATTATGAAATGTTGAAACACTTTGATATTTTAATTTTCTAAAATATATTTAATGTTCAAATACGCATTAAAGTCTTAACAAGATTGTCGCCTACTTTAAGAAAAATATCTACTATTTACGCATATTTTTCAATGAGGTTTCGAATATTTAATTATGTGACTTTGTACAAGTGTCCACATTTTAAATAGGTATTTATTTGTAAAGGCATGACGCATAAATTAGAAATACAATGGGTAACAAAACACCGAAATATCTAAATATTTCTATGACTATGCGTATGACGTAGGTCTAGCCAACGAAAAATTTCAAATTCAGCCACAAAAATGTACTAGATAAATATGTAAGTGGGAATCTACGGAGTTTTTACGTCAGTAGCTAGCCATATCCCAATTTTATAAATGTAAATTGTATATATTAAGCCATGTGAATGACGTGAGGCATCCTGTGGGTGTTTTGTAATACAGCATTATCACATCGTAATTATTTTAAAGTGTGAATGTGATTGTACTAGTAATTTTATTAGTAACGAAATAACGAGAGTACTTTATCAATTAAATTTCGCGCAAATTGAGCAATAAATTTATTGGTCATTACGAAGCATTAAAAATAATTAAATAACACAGTATAATTGTTTTGTGTTTGGATATAGCTAATTATTATTGTATGTTAAGTATAACTAAAATCTGAGGTCTCTTGTAGATGTGAAACTATTCACTCATATCAAGGTCCTTCATCTTATCGAGTTTCTTATTTAACCATAGTGATCCACCCCCGACCATATCCAGGATGAGTATGTTCAAACAAAGGCTTACTAAGAAATTTGTGTACCATTAAAATTCGTTATGTGGATAAATGGACTCTCTTAAATTCTCATATTTTGAGCACATACAAGAACACATAAGAATCACATCGCATTTTATTTCCCACGCGTCAAAGCGTGGCAATGTCAAAGTCACAATACTTATCTCTTGTCTCAGGTCTTGAGCGCCTCAGGCAGAAATCAAAACAGCCTCCAACTTCAAGATCAGTAAGTAATAACCATTAACTTCCATGAACATTGAGCCAAGTTCTCCGGATTGCGACGGACTAACGTTCACCTTTATGAGATAACTTTCCAGCCATCCAGGCATGCAAATGGTGAACTTCGCGTTTCACTCACATTTCAGTAAACACCAATATACTCGAAGTTTCATAAAATTTAAGCCAAAGTTACTGGCTCTAGAGCTTACCTGCTTTTACCTACTTGTAAATTGCGAAATAGAATAGGTATTCAAAGTAGTTTGTTGCTGGTTGAAATCTTCCAACCACTGTGAGCCTTTGTACAGTCGGAAATGGTACAGTTCCGACTAGGACAAGATAAGTTTCAAAATAAAAGGGATTAAGTTTCACTTTACCTACCTACATCTATTGTATAGCTACACACTATCATAAAATAATAAATTACTACACTATATACTTGTTATATAATAGTTATATAATGTGTAGCTAGACTATAATTGTCTTTTGTTTATAGCCTTTTCTTTCTCATTCTCGCTTCCCTCTACCTTGATGTCTTGTATTTATTTGAGAAAGACAATTTTTGAATTTGGGAAAGACATGTGCTTGATATTAGTTCATCCTACTAGTTTGCGTATCTTATGGATTTTATACTTATGAGACCTAGAAAGGGGTTATGTATAAAACAACCACCGATCCATAGACTTTAGATATATTACAAATTAATCCCACATTTTTTTTTAAACTAAAATTTAAGTTTTTGGAAAGTCAAAGTCAAAGTCAAAACGTTTATTTCCTTAGAAGCACATAGCCTTCATGGACAGGACAGGAATGGAATTCCTTTCATCCAATTTACATGCTTTAAGGAAAACATCCAATATCCGAACATTGATTGGCTCCAGACGTATTGGCGTTGACGAGCTCTCTTCTCGGTACGGCCGACTAAGCTGGATGGATCCCAGGGGCTGCACCGTCTCGATAAATAATAACGACAGAAACACCTCAAAGGAGACGAAGAGTAGCGAAAATTAGGGATTTTAAACACCATCCAAGAGAACCGACTTCCACCGGACCTTGGTAGCCCCTGCCAATGGTGTGTCATAGTATTAACCCCTGGTATTAAGCCGTGAACGAGGCCTAGCATTGGACATCCCATGGCCAAAAAGATGAAGGGAAGACGAAGAGTAAAGGAAATTTCCGCTATACTGTTTCGAATGTGTCAGAAATTGAACGAAACCGCTAATTTCTAAGAAGTAGGTGCCAAACTATGATTGATACAGTAGTACCTTTGTTTTAGCAACAGAATGTTCTTCCACTCCACGCATCACATACATTAGCCCGCAGATGTCTAATTAAGTTTTAATTGGCGGCAATAGGCTCGAGTTTAATGTTTAGTACACATACTTAATTCACAGTATATATCATGAAGGTAATTAGTTGTTTAAATTATGTTGTATGTTTAGTTTATCCATAATAATAACAGATATCAACCATATTAAGAAGTGTAGTTAGTAGTGTGTTAGGAATGTGTATATGTTTGCTATCCTGCAGAGGAGATAATTAAAAACGAAACAGTTATTTTCGTCCTATAATACCTACACGTACAATAGCAAAAAAAACAGCAAATATAAGTCGTGTGCATAGGGGGTCCCGTATAATTAAGCCCACAGATATACGGACAAACACAAAAACATTGTGGTCAAACTCCCTTCATCCATTCCACACCCTTATAAATAATATTTTAAAAATTAAGGAATGGAATATGACACCCGACATGCCTTAGAAGAGTTTTTTTTTTTTATAGTACCCCTTTTTTAACCCCGTTTCTAAAGAAAATTTAATATTGTATGTTTCAGTTTTAGTTGCACGCGATTTTGTAAGAAAACTTAAGTATTGGACGTTTTTCATTTCTATTCTATTATTGTTGTAATACAAATACATGCGTTTTTTTCAAGAATGTTGTAGAAAAACATAATAAGTTTATGAAAACCGAAAAGGGTGCTTTTCAGTATAATAATAAATGTATACTTCACATTTTAGAAAAGGAATATATAGAGCTCTATCAAACCCCTTTCTAGGCTCTGAAAAGGACTAGGCAAAACGTACAGAAATTAATTCTACACGAATTCTCGTACTTACCGCAAATTTCAGCGCAAGGTCTCTTGTTTCGCTAATTATTCAATTACAGTTCTATTCGGGTAAACGTCAACACTGCACAAAAGCTTGGTATTACACTGTTTCACGTCCTTGGTACAGCGAGCGAATTACGTTTACTTGCCATTCATGACTCGAGTCTTACTGAAATCACACTGTTCACGAGCCTCGCGGATGCCGGCTTGCACCAATCTGTTGTCTTTCAATACATAAACAAACGGAATGAGATGAAGCTAGCCGCGGACCAAAGGATTATCCATAAAACTAGCACAGGCACAGCTACACGAAACCGTCAAAACAAGGTCAATTTTGAAAATCAACACAGAACGGGGCAACTTTTAATTATTTTTCGGAAAACTTACTAACAGTGGAGTACAAAAACAACGTGGTGAGGGAGCAAGATTAGCGCTAGTGTGACGTACTCTTCCGCGTCTGCGCGATGTGAGCACGATGCGTTCCCAATTGTAGAGCCAATTTGGACACTACATCCTTAACCATAGAGTCTACTGGAGAGTGCCATTGTAGTACCATCACCCTTGACTGCAGCTTATCTAAACACTCCGGAGCTATAAGGAGTCTTATTACGTGGGCAGAAAGGAGTTTTTTTAAATGTGGGTGTTTTAAAAACATTGAGGCGCGCGCATCACGTGCGTAGGGGCCAGATGATCGCAGTTTGGTGAACCCAAGAAGTAACCCTCACAATAAAACCTAGTAGGGTGTCGAACTATTAACATAAAATTAAAAGATAAAATCTTCAATTGGACTTTCTGCGTTGGGCGTCCAGTCAATGCTATTTTATTCACTAAAAGTGGAGAGTCAGCTTTCAGACCCCGAACTTCTTTTATTTATTTTGCATATAATAAAGTTTTGAATATTTTTTATTTATTTAAAACTTAAATCAGTTTTTAAATTTCAGTCAATAATGCATACATATAAAGACGATTCGATGACAGTATTCCCCTAAAGGAAGTTGAGCTAACTGACAACAGAGATAAAATAAATATATTATTATACACATTTTGGTCAGCATTCAGTTCTCGTGAAGCGTGATTCTTTTTTTTTATTGTTCTTGGCATTTCTTCGTCAATTCGGCGTAAACTCACAATCGGATCGTAAATGGTCAAACTACGTCTCGTTTTCCAACAGCTCATTGTCGTCGTACCTGCCTCATCTTTACCGGTCCGTGGGCAAAACGCTCTATTTTTTCAACCGACGAGCTTTGACACATCATCATAAGATACATTTTTTCAAATGATAATTCGAAAAGCCCGTATTAAATAGACAGTTAATTGTAACTTTTTAAAATATCATGGTTTTGTAAGAATATTATGATTTAAAACGGGTAACATACCAATTAATGACAATTCAGTTGTTTCCGTGATCATGGCGCTTGCAACAGCGTCGAATTATCGGAAAACTCAAAAACCGTCAAATCATGGTATGTTACCCGTTTTAAATCATAATAGACAGTTAATTTTCCAATTTTTTTTGCAAACCATCTAATATTCTATTTAAAGGGGAGGAAAAGAGCATCGTGGAGTGTAGGTTACACGTGTATGGACACAGGAAGGAACAAAGGGGACTCACCACATAGAGGTAGATACACCCGACAGAGGAAAGCTTGCTACACGGGTAACATCAACGTCACTGTAAGAAAGATAAACAACATAAGTACCAAATAGGCATTGTGACTTTGACTCTAGTTTTAACTTGGTATGTAGCTTTACACGCCACGGCGTTGCTTGTGTTTTAGGATTTTTACTCAGAACATCTTATATCCCGCGGTAAAATCCTATAGCCTTCCTCGATAAAAGAAAAAAATCTAACACTGAAAGATTTTTCATATGGGACCAGTATTTCCTGAGATTGGCGCGTTTTTGGTTGTTTAGGAATAGTTAATGCTATAATAGCAATTTGAATTTTAGGGTTTATTGTTTGTTGTTAAATGTATCTTTATTATTTTTTTGGTATGTAGGTACCACAATTTTGGAAAATAATTTTCTGCATCCATTTTGTATCTGTAAAATGTTATATTATTTATATTTAAGGATAGAATAGAAAGTGTATGGCCTAACATTTATTTTTCGAAAGGATCTTGGTAATCATAGTAAATATTAAACAATATAGTATTTGATTTCATTTTTAATCGACAGAACAAAGATAACATTTTTCACAATTGACGCATATTTTAAGAATAATAAATGGCAGTTGGTCAAGGATATAATTTTAATATAATAACAATTAATGTATCCCAATAATTTAAAACATTTAAAAGCCGTACAATCACATTTATATCAAAATTCGTTTCTAACTAATGATTGAATTATTTAATAACAATCGATACATCTTATTTATGAGTTGTAATTTATAGCTTTTATTAAAAAATAAGTCATTGTGTACACAAATATATTTTTGGATTGGATTGGCATTATTTTATTTGTGCGTACAGATTTTTTTGTAGTATCTCCATAGGCCGTTTACTCTAGAAAAAAATTAATTAAAAGTGTTTTATTTATAATGTGAGGTACCCTAATTGCCATATATTGTACCGATAGATATAATTATTGAGAGAAATTTAAAATATTAATCTAAACATACTTATGTTTATACTTGTTGGAAATATATTCAATTGAAGTTGAGTTTGATTACAAGCTACGGAATGGAATACACTGAATAAGTATGCATAAAACTCGCAGATATAATTATATTATAATAATACTGAAATATTCTTAAAGGTAAATAAATCTACCCACTAAGTATTTAGGGGTCAAAAGAGACAAGCATTCATGTGCAACTTAGTACAAATCGTACGAAAGCGTTACGTCACGCGAGACTTCAATACACTGTCTTGATTTTTCGTTTTAAAGAAATACGAGTAGTTTTTACAAAATCGAAATAACGGCCAACATATATTTTATTAGTCATCTACCCCATTGTCTGTAGGTTAAGAAAAGGTGCCATGTAATATACATAGTAAAAATCTATGTACTATGTATCTAGTAGTGTACGAATGACACCTAAACAATGTTACATTGTCACAAGTAGATCCACTACTACCATCAACACGCACGAAACGCTTCTCAAATTCTTTTATAGTGCTGGAGTGGAATTCTCTCCCGAAGTCTGTTTCCGAATACATACAACCCGACCACTTTTAAGACCCGAGTGAATAGGCTTTTTCTGGGCAAACTTGTTCCATCGTTGACCTCGTCTCTGCCTTCTGGCTAGACTATAGCCCATTTATTAATAAAAAAAAACAAAACTTGTCATGTTTTAAAGAGAGCTTGGTTTAGACAGGCATGTCTCAAGTTACCCCCTTTGTGTCCTATTTGTGCAAAATAAAAATACATTCTACTAATGAGATCAATTATAGTAGTAAGTCTACTACCAGCTATCCAAGATATTTATAATAATATTTAACTCGTGCTTAAATTAACACACTTGTGCAAAAATCGAATGCATACAATCTAATTAGGAATATGATTTCAATTCTTCAGATATTTTTTAATGTTGTGACTAGAAGTACCCTGCACTTAAGCATTTTAACATCATAGACGAGTTTAAAATAAATACTGGTCAAATATCAGTCTCTTATAGACGGAGTCCCAATAATTAGCGAATCCCAAAATTTTAAATACTTAATTGATATATTTTTTCTCCCTCTTTAATTCTGTTTTAAATAATTTTCTTTATATTTACTTTACAATAAGAATCAACATTATTTTTCCGTCCGAACTACGTTCAGCGAAGTGATTAAATTGCATATTCAATAGGGAATATTACACGAAACTCAGCACTAGCATACACAGAAAACATCGAGTTTTGTTAGGATTTATGGCAGTCAGTCACAAATACCATAATGCTGAGAACCTCTATAATCAAGAAAATATTTTCTCGTGATCTCGTGTTCTTAGGTCTCGTCGTAAAATCAAGAAACTACTCCGTTTTCTGTTCAAGTTAGAGCTTATCTATGGCGAGAGCAAATTGCAGTTATTTCCCCAATTTAGAGAAATACATTGACATTTATCGTCATAAACTAAATTAGACACGTCAAAATGCGGTCATAGACTAGATTAGATAATATATAGAATATAGTTTTGTAAATATAAGATATAAAATAAATGTAAGAGTGTATAAGTATAAATCACAGAGTCTAACATGAACAGATCTGGCTCTCTTTCTTCGCTTGTAGTTTTTGGAGAGAGTGACGCCTCCTTCCCGAAGCGCAGAGCATGGCATACTCAACTGAAGACTCCATCCTGGAAAATGAAACAAATGAATGTTATAATTAAGAAAATCCCTCGACTTTCATTCCAAAGGTGGTGAGTTCAAACCCCCCACACGCACCTCCGCATTATACTCATTGAAAAAGCTTTTAACACGTGCTTCAAAGGTGAAGGCAAACATATCAAGAAACCGGCATGGTTCTGAGAACTTTAGAGTTAGAAGGAGACCACACTGGCCAACTGGCTTGGTGAATGTCACATATTCACTAAGCCCTTAGCCAGTGTGGTGAATTAAGGCCTAAGCTTTCTCGTGCAAGAAATCCTTGTGTCCCAGCAGTGGGAACGTAAATAAGGGGTGCTTATGATAATTAAATAGCGGGTTCGATTCCCGCCGGGGGACCAGATTTTGTACGATCTACAATTTCTGGTTTCGGGTCTGGGTGTTTTCTATGTATATGTATGTACATATTTACAAAAAAAATGTATCTATGTAGTATATCAGTCACTTAACACCCATAGTTCAAGCTCTGCTTAGTTTGGGGTTAGGTGATGCTGTGTGAGTAGTCCTGAAATATTTATATTTAATTATTTTACACCCTGTTTAATATTCCCGCTCGAACTACCTAGGCATACACTACACAATTTCATCAAAATTGAATGCATATTCAGTTAAACAGACTTTCACATAATTACAAATAACATTAATCCTAAATAATCCTTGTGCAGTGGTAGAATAGGACCAAACATAATTTCAGTGTATTGAAATATTCATCATCATCATTCTTGAATAGATTTAATGTTTGCATAATAAGTATGATTTGTTTGCTGTTAAGCAGCTCCATTGAGAGGTATTTCTTTTAAAATTATTCATATAAATGTACCTACAATTATTAAATTAAATATATTTTACCTAAGCATAACTCTGTCCAATAAAATCTCAATGGCCCGATCAATGTTCTGTCCAGTTTTGGCACTTGTTTCAAGATAAGGAAGGTTGTAGTTCTTAGCAAACTCCCTGGCACGGTTCTGGTTCACCAGCCTCTTCTCCTGGAGGTCGCATTTATGTCCACATAGGACAATGTCTGGATCATCACTAAGGCTGTGCGTCTGGCAAATATAGAAAGTACTCTTTTAGTACATAGATGAACATCACAACTCATTTAATAAAATGGTGCAATGAGCTGTGTATTCACTACAAAACAATATCTTCAAGAGTTTTGTTTGAATGTGATCATAGCTTAAAGAGAACCTGATATATTATAGGCATTTGAGAAATACAGTCTTGTAATGTCAGATGAAAAGTTATTATAAACTGAGTTGTTGGTAATAAGGTGGATTTAAAAAAAAAGGTACCACTCAAATATTTTTATGATCAATATTTTTTTTTAAGTTCTGTATATTTTCTGTATTTGTAATAAAAATCACAGAATCACCTTTAACTGTTCAATCCAGTTCCTGACTTCCAAAAATGAAGCTTCATTTGTCAGGTCAAAAAGAAGTAGAAATCCCATAGCATCACGGTAAAAAGCAGTAGTCAGACTTCTGAACCTGTAAAGTTAGAAATAAATGAGTTGTATTATAAATGGAGTATCTAATGTATGTAGTCTGTCAAGATTTTGTGAGGTTTGCACAACATCCTAATCCTACTAATATAATAAACGCAAAAGTTTGTAAAAGAGCAACAAACACATTTACATGGTGTTTGTTGCTCTTTCATGTAAAAACTATTGGATGTATTTTTATGAAAATTATATAACTTACAATAATATAGCTTACATATTTAGAATAACACATAGGCGGTACCTTAAAGCGGGAAAATGTAGTATTACGCAGTAAAATATGCAGGAGTGCAACTAGTTACTGCATATTTTTTTCCCTATCAACGGTTGTATCACTCACTCCTTCCTTTACACTTCAAACAGATCAACTTTACCAGTATTAAAAGATTTCATTCTTTACATATTAGTAAGTAATAATAATTAGTAGTAAGAAATTAATTGAAAATATTCATAGAAAATACCTTTCTTGCCCAGCAGTATCCCAAAGCTGCAAATGTATTCTGTGTTGCCTACCACTCTGTTGATAGAGCTGAAAATAATAACAAAGTTTTTGAATAAGTCATCAATATATTAATTTATAGTTTTGACCATGAAATCAGAACACTTACCACACTCTTTTCCCTGAAATCAATGCCAACTGTAGATATAAATTGAGTGTGAAATACACCATCTGTATACTTGTAAAGGAAGCTGGTCTTTCCAACACCTGAATCTCCGACGCAGAGCAATTTTATGAGATAATCGTAGTCCATGTTACTGGTTTGTTTTGAGGAATTGTACATAGTTTCAAGGATCTCTAAAACCTTTACCGTAGCTTTACAATAATTAGCACTTCATAAATTATGCGTAAGTATCTCTGAAGTATTCGTTTTTAATTTAGAAAACAACGACGTACTACTATTTACTTAGCAGGAAGAAAATCTACTGAAATAATAATCTTTTCTTTTTGCCTAAACTTATTTTTTAGCTATTTCGTGCAAAAACAACAACAAACAAACAGCGAAAAAAAGAAAACCAGAGAGTATATAATCACTACGTTTTAAGAGACGGGACTAGGAAGAAAATTTTTAGGTAAAATGTCAAATCGAAGTTTACTATAAATGAAACACCAACATAATAAATAATCTGTTAGAAGTTTAAAAGCAATGGTACCAACATAAAGATAATTTTAAACCTTAAAGAAGAAGAAGGTAATATAGGGTTGCACTCGTACAGAATCGAGTTTTATCGATATCGATGATTTAGGTTTCTCTCAATAATAGGTTGGACCTCCATACTGAAATTGGGAACAGGGAGGAGGATACTTAGCACAAAAACAAAGTGCAAAACAAAATATTTATTTATACAATTATTATGTTCATAGTGCGTACCCATTATTTATGGCGAGATGTAAAACATCATCACATGATCATGATGATAACATGATCTATTGAATTGAATTAAATAATACATAGTATATTATAATCTATTTTGAGTTACTCTATTGCACTAGGAAACATGATGTAAAGAATGAGAAAGTAATTTTGTTGTTGAATAAATAAATAATTAACTTTTGGTATTATCATCAGATAAATCAAAGAAAATGTTCCGCTATTGCAAAGTGTGTTAAAACCGCAAATTATTTTTCAACACATCGAGATGAATCGTAAGAATATGTATAGTAGAATATGTAGAGAATAATCGTATACTCCTCCTATAATGTGTCATTTAAATGAGGTTGACCAAGCATCATCTGAAAAAAAAGTTTAATTATATTCGGAAAAACAGCACAACAACAAATTAATTAATATATAGTATTTAAACTCCTGATCATATTGATGGTTAATGGTTTTAGATGCCGAGTGTTGCACTGAGGATGTGGGAGACTAATTCGTTATATTTATGTTCAAATAAAGAAAAAAATAACAGACCATAGCATATTATCGTGTTATAGATACAATTTTGAAATGAGGCTTATGTCCTATAGGTATTAAAAATGATGATGAATAATTCATATTTAATTTGTAGAATAGAACCATTTAGGTCTGGTGGACTTGCAATTTTGTGGTAGAAAATATATCGATGATAGGCGAGCAAACAAAACGCCTATTGTTTACAGAAGCAATAAATAACATATTGGTAAATGTACTCACCGATCTTCATCCAGGGCAAATATTTGGTATAAGCTTTTACTTGTCTCCTGTATGGGTTTCTTGCAAATTTCGCATCGAATAGAATTTTTATGAATTGTTTTGTTTTGTCAAAGCAATGCCTTAGCAAAGTTTTATGTCAGATTCTATCATAGACACTTGCACCAGCCTGGGTCAAGTACTAGACTGATAGGTGACAAATTGACAATGATCCATGAAGAATAAAACCTATTTAACAAGAAGAAGAAGAATAATAATACCACTTATCTCAAAAGTAGCAGTTACAAAAAGATTTGCGAACCACTAAAGCGTATTTAATATTTGGAAGTATTATAGTCGCGATTAGTTTTATTAAGTTGGCATTTTTTTTTATTAAGGTGGCAATTTTGTCAAAGCATTGCCTTAGCAAAGTTTTATGTCAGATTCTATCATAGACACTTGCACCAGCCTGAAGAAAACTACCACCCTTCCCTTCTTCTTCTTCAGTTCTTATTATTGGCATCGCACTTGCCATATGCTACGACTTGCCAGTGTCATTCAGTTACTTGAAAGATTAGTAAGCTATACAAAAAAATTGATCGGTATCAAGAATGCAGAAACATAAAGTTGACCAACCAGATTAATCGAGAAATAAAAAAATCTAACATAACATACTCTAATTACTATCTATAATCAAACAAAATAAATTTCTAAATAAGAGTTTATTTATCAACAATACATAATATACAAAGAATATTTACAACCTGATAGCATTACTATGTAACAAATCAGAGAGTATATAATCACTACGTTTTAATTTTTTATTAACAAATTTACAGAGAATATAATTTATTTTGGGGGAATAGGTGAGAGATAATAAAAGTTTTAAAGGAAAAAGGACGGGGGACAGATAGAGGAATGCGATCGTATAAAGAAATTTGGAGTTTTCTACAATTAAAGAATATGTGATCCACAGTTCCTTCTTCCAGACCACACTCACACATAGAGTGGTCCCGAATCCTAAGTTTAGCAAGGAAAATAGGGGTGCAGGCAAATCCTAGCCTCAAACGACAAATAGTTGAAGTAACAATTTTACTCGACTTGCGAAACTTAAAGAACCACGGTCTTGGTGGAATATCTTGTTGGATGTCAGAGTAATATTTACCCTTTATTTGTTTCGTTCGAGGTATTCCATGCATCCTTCCAAGATTTCTGGATAGAAGATTTTGGGATAAGACAAAGGTCATGGCATGGCAGTAGGATTGAAAATGCTCAAGCGATCCTATTTGAACTGCATCTTTTGCAAAAGAATCTGCTGTCTCGTTACCTGGGATTCGAGTGTGACCTGGGATCCAGGCAATAATAATATCAATGCCTAATTTATGATACTCATACAGTAAATGTCTAATTTTCAAAATAATAGGATATATGCCTTTGAAGGGATTAGCCAAAATGGATTCTAAGACGCTTTTAGCATCCGAAAAGATGATGGTTTTATTAAGACGATGATTTTTGGCAAAAATAATTGCCTCCAGAATAGCGACTGCCTCTCCTGTAAAAACAGTAGAAGATGAAGGGCATTTAAAACTAAGATTGATGTTGGTAAAGGGAATCCATACAGCAACTCTTCTTTTTCTTTAAAGGCGCCGTACATAAATGCCATTTATTAAATGGCCAAAATCGAGCGGAACGGCCAGAATTTTGACAAAAACGTTTCGCACTTTTCGCGGCGTTTACACTTTGGTGAGTTGGTGACCTTTCGCTTTCAACCGTTCATTCTGCGTTAGCTCGTCAAGTCAATGAAGACGGACGAAGAATCTGCATGCTTTGGATGCCATGTATTTAGATAATTTCGTTCATACATTTATACCGCTCAAGATGGATTTTCCCTCACCACAGATAATTATCAATGAAAGCTCTAGCGTTTCGCTAGATTCACGTGAAAACTCTACTTTTCTCATTGTAAAAGTATCCTACATTATCTATCAGTTAATTTAATACATATTACCAAGTGAAAAACCGACAAAATCTGTTAAGCTGTTTCAAAGATTTGTTGGACTAAACAGAGAAAGAAACATTATATAAATGTTATTTCATTAATACATCAAGTAATGTGCAATTATTGTTGCAATGTTATACCTACCTAATTATAATTAAGTACCTACCTAATTATAATTAATTACGTAAATAACGGATATTTTATTTTTAGAAGCAATTTTATATAGGTACATTTTAAAACGTAAAATAAATAAATAACAAGTACCTAGTTGTTATTTATTTATTTTACGTTGTTAAAATACATTTCGGGACTGACTTATGGGAGAAAATGTACCTACCGAAGTCTAATATTTACAACATTCGGATAGCATGGTGGTGGCGGGCGTGCCAATCATGGCGAAAAGTATGTGCAATAGGAAGCGTCCAAAACGTGCTATTTTGTCGTCAATAGTCACAACCCCGCTTTTATAAAAAAAAGTGTGTGTGTGTCAGCTACGACGCACGATGGAGTTTACTCCTAACGAACAATAATAATTATGATATATGTCGAATAGAAAAAAAGGGTAAATGAACGCATCTGCTAAATGATAAGAGAAACAAACATTTATCTGTAATTATTCGGATTATTTATATTACTTCAATAAAGCTTATAACATAAAGTATGTTACAAAATAATATAAATAAAATACAGTGAGACTACGAAGTATCGCGCAAAGATTCGCGAGAAGATCCATCTCATTCTTTTACACGTTCAATCCTACAGATATATTATGTTTGTCTCTTTCTACGTAACGCCTTAACTTTTCGTGTTACCTATACTTGATTTTACTCCTCATAAAATTTCCGTACCGGGCCTTATAACTCAAATCGTTTCTTAAGGAGTAAACTCCTTTTTAAATTATTCAAAAAAAAGAAAAATTTTGAATTTGTTTTTTTAATGTATTTTTACGGGTTTTAAAATTAGTTTAGTTATAGTTGGACACTTCAATCACTTCACCAATGCACAACGATTTAATATAATCATTCTCGATTCAAGATTGAAGATACCTACTGCCGTGTATAGGTACCTACCCTACCGTATTCGTATTCTAAATTAAAGCCTGTTTAGTAAACCGAAAAATTATGTAATACTTGAGTATCTACTAATAAAATAAATATTATTATTCAAATTCTAGAGTTTGCTGCGAGTCACCATCGAACAGTCGCTGCATATGATCAGAAATCAGATCAGACGAACATATAATTATTTTTAGGTGAAATAAGTACCTCTGAAAAGCTTCTAGCAACCATTTTTAAGAATCGGTGCTCCCAAGCCAAGCCAACGACTATTCTTCGTTGGCGGCCGATTTAAAAAAAATCAAAATCAGCTGGTATTTGTTTTTTTGTTTGTTTAGCTAAACTCTCTGGTTTACATTTTAAAATTTCTCCTAGAATTTTGTTTGTTTACTTACTTACTTAGTACTTACACCGCTTTCGTTCGAGCGTGAGGGTTAATTTCCCTCACTAAATTGATATTACAAACGCTGTGATTATAAACTCTCTTGAAATTACTATGGGCTAGGTATAACTAAAGAAAAGGGGCCTAGACAAAAATGAATCATTAGTTTACAGGTTATGTATTATGTAATAAATTTGAAAGGAAATTTATGTTCCATGGAAAAAAATGACCGATATCGAGGTATCCGGGCTAAAATCAACGCACCCAAAGCCTACCGTTAAGGTAGAATATTGGCAAGTATCTAATAAGTATCAAATAAATAATTATGTGCTAGAACTCTTACACTCAAGCTTCAGGCAAACCTGCACTTCTGCACGATCAAAGCGTCGGTCGGTCGGCGCGGCAGACGAACCCATGCTTTACAATGACCCTTTGCATACCTGCGCGACGCGGGAAGTTCCGGGTCGTAGTCGTCGAGTTGCTGACGCGTAGATTTGGCCGAAGCTTTAGGGCACGGTATAAAGGTGTAGGATACATATTATTTTAAATTAGCTAGCTTTTAAATAAAACCATCTACAAAACCTATTCAAGTATGCAGCTCCCTACAAAATCTGTTGCTTTATTTAGAGAAGACATTGGAAGAGAATGAAGTAGAAGTTTCAAACCATAGTAAGAACTAGTGATGCTCTGCAGTGATACCCGCATTATAATGGAGTTTCCTGTGTTAATAGTTAAAAGAAGTCTGTGTCCTAATTTAATGTCAACTCATCACCTAAACAAATTTTACTGTGAAAGACCAACAAACCATCCAATAATGTTAATCCTGTAACATTAACCATTATTATCTTAACTATTTGCAGTGGAGTTTGTGACTATGGAGGCCACTGTCTGGCATTAGCTCAGAGAATTGTCAAGAGTACTCCTGGTGCAGATGTATCATGCACAAAAGGCCGAAGAGGTCAGTAGAAAACATTTAATTACTTCAGTAATCAAGTACAGACTGCAATTGAACTGACTTTCAAACATGGTTTTGGTAAATACTACTCAATATATTAATTTGGCCTTTTTAATAATTTGTCTACATAATATTTTTTTATTCTTGTGTGTTCTAAAGAATTTATGTTTCAAGCAAGGCCTTTGCCCAGCATGCGGCACACTATGGCTGAATGATTATGATGATTAAATTAACACTACATTTTAAGCTTTTACTCCCAACCAGCAACTGAAAAATAAATTTGTAAAGGAATCATGGAATGTATAAGGTCTTTCATTGCAGGTGCTTTTGAAGTAGCAGTCAATGATAAATTAGTATACTCGAAACTTCAAACTATGGCACTTCCTAATTATGATGAAATAGTAGAAGTTGTCAAGGATGTGTCGGAGGGAGCAGAACCTCGTTTGATTAAAGGACAGCAACCTATTGACTGTGTGATTTCATAGGCTCTCAAGACTAGGTTTAAACATTGAAGTGTTATTTATTTACTTGTGAAAAAATATTTTAAGGAAACATCTCTTGGTGAAATAAAATCAATTCATAAACAGTATAATATTTTATTTATAACAGTGTATAATTTATATAAATATATTTGCTTTAGTAACAAAACAGGAACAATATACAAAATAATTTTGGTATGTTAATATACAAAATAATTATGGATTTTAACAGTTATCTGATGGCCAGTTTACACACGTACAAAGACTGTGACAAGTTCGGCCAGTTTTTGGGCAAGAGAATTGCAAAAATTGTATCATAAATATCTTAAGATGAATTACCAAAAACATTTTTTATCCTGGTTTTATAAAGGTATTATTTCTACATATAAAGGTATTTATGTAGAAATAACACAATCAAGACTTCCGCAGCGCCAGGAGTGTTAAGAATCGTGTTATTACATTATTGTATAGCTAGCCGTGTTGTATAGCGTATGTAATCCGGCCAATTGTTGAACCGCCGCCGTATTACAAAAAGGCGTTGTTTCATAAGACAGCTATTCGTACGGTAGAACGGCGGATTAAACGATGCCGATAACGATTGACTGCGACAGATAAAGACCTTATAACCACTAAATATTATCACAGATTATCCCTGATTTATGTGCTTATATGTATTGGATAGATACCTAACTTATCCAAATTTTTTAAAACATTAATAAATGTATACTTAATATCTTTTTAACAAATTCATGGTTTTAGACTTACTTAAAATCTTATTATTCTTACAATATTTTACAAATTAATTCATTTTAGTAACTTAACAAAGTCATCATGGTGTATAGAACCTGAATTGATTACAAATATAGCTAGATGTTTTCGGAATGTATCATTTTTTCTTGGCAGGAATGTCTAGGCTAGGACTACGTTTTACTATACTTATACTGAAAAATATAGGTTGTTTACATTTAAAATATGACTATGAAAAAACATAAACTTATTTAATTTACCTTTACTAGGCTGCCCTTAAAAAAATTGTGATGTAAATTTTTTTTTTATAATCCCTTAAGGAGAATATTTTAAATCTTATATATTATCTATAAAAGTGTAACAAGTGCCTCTGCTTGAACTTCGACTAAAAGAAATATTACTTCCATACGAAAAATTAAGAAACGTTAGCGGAGATACCATTTCAGAAATACAAAAACAAAAACTAAAAAAAAGAGTGGTTTTCTCAAAACCTATCCCAAATATAATAGCCATTCCAGACCTTATGCTACTAAATTATTAACGCTAAATGGTCCTAGCGTTTATCGCTATTTCGTAATAAATACATGAAGAGAAAGATGTTTAGCTATTCAACCATTTGAAATTGTATCATTCTAATACCCCAACTGACTTAATAGGCATTTTTTTCTAAGTCACAAAAACAATACAATCCAGACAATTCGGCTACAATGTATTTTTGTTATATGTTCTATTTGATAGCGACCTGTTATTAAACTGAGACTTATGATTTCCTAACAGTTACGCTTATAGGCTAAAATGTGAAGTTTTTAATAATTGCCATATCTAACTCACCCAAGTGCCAGTGCCAAGTGCTGAATATAAAAAAAATCAAATCAATATTGATCAATATCTGTTAGATAACTACTTTCCATATCACCTGCCATTTATATTACCAAAAACAGGTTTCACAGAGGTGTTCAATCCTAAAAACATTGTATTGCTCCCATCGACTGGGCCAACATAACTGAGGTAGATTCCAAAGCGCAGTTTGCCTGCAAACTGTTCAGATATAGTTCTCAAAGGCTCAATTGTTTTCTGCCCTGTCTCCTGATCAATGCACACCATTTGACAACGATTACACTGGCCTTCAACCTGTAAAGAAATTAATTGAATTAATAATCTTAATTTAAGTACACCCCGATTCCAAAACCACTCCCTTAATTTGCATGTGATGCCCTTTATTTGATCACATTCGGTTATTCTTCCCCACTTTCACCCCCCACAAATTTTATACGACTCGACCGATTTTTATCAAACATGTCTAAGAACACCCATAAGTCAGGATCTGTGGTATCTCTTTTTCGGTCTAGGGTTAAAAATCTGAGACTTAACTAACTTCTATTATGAAAATTAAAGATTTTGTAACACCTTCGCCATGGCAAAGCAGCTGTAGCTGAAATCTGAAAGGTGATTTCAGTTTAAAACAAAGCCATTAAGGCTGTTAGAATTTTCAACTCACACTCAACATTGAAAAATATCCTCGCTCCCCTAAAAGGGAAGCTGTAATTCCTACGGCTCAAATCAATAAAAGTAATTGATCAAAAAATATATTATTTAATCGTATATTAAAAATAGTTGTGATAAAATTAATTTGCAAATTTCTTAGGTTTTCTACACCTGAACGCTGTGCTGTGATATCAAACCACATTGGATTAAGTCTATCTTTGCGCCTTTCTATGTCCAGCGAGTGTTGTGTTTGGCGGGGAAAAAACGTTGATTCTGTTTATTTAAATACGAACTCCTACCTACGAAACATAATTAATGTTTTACTGGTGACGTTAGTACATATTTTTATTATGTCGTTCTAATGATAACCTAACCTAACATCTCTTTTCTAAATACATAATTACTGGCCCATAGAGTTTAATAAACGCCTTTGTTAGTCTATTAATGCGATTGGTAAAGAAGCTTTTTAATGCCCTACACTATGTTATTACCAATAATCACAATGTCATAGTGTGGGAAAATTGTAATCCTGTTACGTCCCATTACAAGCTTAGGCCTCGCCTTAATTCTTCGTGAGTAAATGATTCACATTAAAAATAAGAATTACCTGAAATATATGATTCCCAATAACAACTTTGGTCCAGTCCCGTTCCGCCAGCTCGGTATCCATGTCAATAACGAGATTCGCTCTAAATCTATTCACTAACATATTTATATTATCCGTGAAGGACTCATCCATGATTTTATCTCTCAACCATCGCACAGTCGCCTTATTTACTAAGAGATATTGAGCTTGGTTGCTTAATGAAAGTAGTTTTTCTGAAATTTCAGACCTCTTCTTGACAGATCTGCCATCATTACTAGATTGTTTGACCAAACGGAGGTAGGGTATGTCTAAAACTTTTGAAATCCAAACTGCGACAGTGTCTCCGCAATCTAGACCTTCAACAGTGTCTGTACAAATCCTGCTGTGGCAAAGTGAAGTGTTTGATAGTTTGTTTGAGCCCTGGTCTAATGGTAGAGTTATGGATGCTTCACCTAAAACAAAGTTTACAAATTTACAACAATTTTACAATTGATATTATTATTTTTTTGTCTTTCTTCTGGTCTACTACTGAACCAGGACCTCGCCAATTCTTTCAACGCTATCAAGAGCTATATGCCATTACCTCCTATCGTCCAAGTGATCTAGCCAACACTTTCGCGACCGAAGACATCCTTCTGGGTTCCATGCTGTTAGAGTTTGTTTAATGTGAATAAATTATTTCATCATTATCATCTTATTGAATAATACGGTATCGTTACGGTATTTTAACCAAAGTATCATTCCATTGACGAGAATATTTTGAACAGAATAAAACAACCTATCGACTTCGAAACCTATTTTAAAGAAAATAAAAACGAAATTGCATAAACAACCAATTATGTATTTCTTTACCTCGCGCCTAAAGACTCTTCCAATCATTATTAAGAAATCAGCCAGTTAATACCGGTAGTTTGTAGTATCCTTTACCAACATAAGTTTCTCTAATTCAGAACAACATAAAGTTGATCTTACGTAATATTGTGTTGTAAAATCATTGCAAAACATACACTTACCTTTGAAATATAACGTCAACGTGTGTTGAACTAAATCTATTTTCGGCTTAATCATGCACATTCTGCTACTTTGCTTCTGAGTCAAACAGACGCCATTTTCTTTGACGATCATCCATTCTCTATCATACAAAAATCCTTTACGCCCTATCGTCCAGCCGATTTTAACTTTAAAGGCCCCACAGGATTTTATAGGGAATATAGCTATTTCCTTCAATTCTATACCAGGATCGGAGTTAGACTGATCAGAATCGACATAATTTTCAGTGGTATAATGTCCGTCTGGTTTTGAGAACAGTATTTGTTTTTCTTTTAATTTCCCATTTATCACTTTGGGGGCGTGGTATTTTCCGTTTGTCAGTAGCGTGCGATTTGTGCGAATCGGCTTGCTCACTTCCGCAATGACGAAGCATCGGTTAATCATCATCATTAGTTTATCAACATCATTGAAAGTGTTGAAGTAACCGAATGACACTCTGATAGCTCCTGTTGGTTTCCCTCCTATTAGGTCGATATCATCGCCGCAAGTGTGACCAGCGTCGTACATACTCTTAATTTCTGAGTTGGTAGCCTTCAAGTGTCTTTGGCATGAGCCGGAGTTGCAGAAACAGCCTGTCCGAATGCTGATGTTGAATAGGTCTGCCATGTGCTGAAACTAAGAGAAAACATTTTAAGAACCTGCTAATAGCAAATACCGATGCCATACAATTGAGAGCATTAATCATGGCTTCGTATCCTATTAATATTATGAGGATGTAAATAAGTGAGTAAGGATGTTCGTTGCTCCTACACGCAAAAACTACTACATGGATTTTGATTAAACTTAGCTTACATAATTATCAGAATATAATCTAATATAATTTCAAAATAACACACATGCCGAACATAGATAGTCCGATTTAGAACATATTTGACATGGACAAAGTTGTAGCCCCAGTAAAGGCCAAAAGCTACTTTTAACACTGGAAAAATTATTATTACGCGGGCGGAAAGATAGTATTAATATTATGTACAATGAAATCCTACATTTGGAAGATTTTACATTCTGAAACCGTACAAAACAAGTGTCAAATAAGTAATGGGCGCTGTTTTTAATGTTCATGTTTATCATGTATGGTCATTTGACATTATTATCCATAAAAATATTGAAAAGAGACTATAATATGGGAACGCAACTCAGCTTCCGTTTTTTTTCGTTCATAAAAATGGCTCATTTGTTCGTTAAATTAGGAGGTACTAATTATAACCCGCAACGTAGGTACGCAATTTTGTTGAATTACGAGCAGGTAATTTTAACGTAATTTTGTGTAAAGACACCATAATCACGGCAACAATGACATCAAGGCTGCAGACATTCATCTATCCTCTTACTTTTGCATCCTATTCACTGAATAGCAAACCGAGTTACGAGTCTATTTACATCTATAAAATTTTTTAATGTTTTTAATAAGTGACAAACCTCACTTTGCAGGTTAAACTATTTTTAAATTTATGCAGAAAAAATTTCGGGCTTCACTCGATAATACAAAGTGCAGAAAAATTTCGACCTATCACGTGATGACGCGTTGGTGTAATTGGTTCTAGCACGTCAGGGCGCGTTCCTGGAGATGCAGGTTCGCATCCTGTGCGCGAAGATTACGGATGTGTCTTAATTTTTTCTGCATATGTGGAAACATGTAAATGGTTCGTAGTTAAGTTTGTATTGTTATTTAGTTAGTAAGAAAAACTGTTTGTTTTCCGAATAAAATAAAATAAAATAAATAAATAAAATTTAAAAATCTATAAAAATATCTGCTATTATCCAAGCCTTCTATACTAAATTTAGAACTATATTTAAATAGGTTAAGCAGTTAGAGCGAGAAGAGGGACATGACGCACACTATTCAAGACAGATGTGTACTTATTCGTAGATCATGGAGACATAGCATGCTGGATCTACCATATGGCTTTTTGGGCTTTAGACCAGGGCCCCATGGCGCAAGAGGAGCCCTACTAAGTCAAGCCAAAGTGAAATCAAGTACATTTATTTTGGTACATAAATAAACAGACAGACACAAGAAAAAAAACATAAAAACCACAAACAGATAATTAACTGCCAGGCTGTGCTGCCATGTACCAAAAAATATAAAAAAACGTCCATTATTTTATTAAATTAAATGCACAAGTCACAAGGTTTCAAGCCTTGCCAATCCTGCGATTAATCATACCTATTCATTTTCAACCTTATTTTCACATTGCTTTAGAATATTTAAATCTTTCTCTTTTATCGGTGTTTTTCTACGTGATAGAATCAGGAAAAAGTCACCGACATAGTCAAGCGAATTAGCTCGCTAAAGTGGCAATAGGCAGGCCATGTAGCACCTAGCACAGATGTTCGTTGGGCCGGAAAGTTCTCGATTGGAGACCACGGATTGGCAAATGCAGAGTAAGACGTCCACCAACAAGATGGACGGACTACCTCGTGAAGGTAGCGGGCTTGGCGGTGGTTACAAGCTGCTACCGACCAAAGTCACTGGAAGTCTTTGAGGGCGGCCTATGTCTAGCAATGGACGTCCTACGTCTGAAATGATGATGTTGATGATGATTTAAATCTTTATGACTAGTAGTCAAGCAGAAAAAGAGTTAAAGTGGAATGTAGTGGAACATGAACCAGATTTAATGTGTAATGGCCTAGTGGCCGCCTAAACTGTCAGTATGCATCTTTTCCTAGTCGATTTTTTACGAACGACAGTACATTAACTTAATCTATACAAGTTGTGGAAACCTACCACAAAACTACACTTTACGATTCCATATTTTTTAAATATTATACTTGTATATATATTTTTTCTAATAATCATTATTAGAGTCATTAGGTGGCTCCAAAGTCACGGTCCGGCCCTGCTAGCGTGGTTGTCTATGCAGTTAGTCAATGATATGAAATTATCTGTTGTTACACTCATTCAGGAGATGAGCTAGCGACTATAGCTTTTAGCCACCTTTTAGTAAAAGGTTTTAATAACATTGAGACTACTTAATCTATTATTATTCCTATTGCCTAATATAATATATTTTCTGAGCTAGGTAGGTAATTAGGCTATATATGACTGATAATGAAGGCAAAGAAAAATATTCCATGCAATCAAACCATAAAATAATGTTAGATTACCATGTTACCTCTGCATACCCTATGTAGGAACCATCTTTTCTGAGCAAATTGAATGTCACAGTAGCTCCTTGACTTTCCATGTCTGTGAAATCTGTATCCATATAAAGTACTGCAGCTTCATGCCCATTGATATGCGTTAGTTCTGTAAGCTGTTGGTACAAGTCCTGCGCTAAGTAGAATGTATGATGGGATATGGTTTTCATCAGGTCATTATCAATAACTTTTGGTATCAATTTGTGTAGTACATCAAAACAATGCTTTAGTGCTATTATTGATAGAAATGACAGAGTTCCATCTTCAAACCTAAAAAATATACAAAATTAATTAGAACTTTGTAAGTGGTTCTAACATTTTAGCATAACCGCCATTATGAAAAACTTAGCCGAATAACTTAGGTACTTTTTAGAACTTGATTCCTTCACACTTTTGCCAGTGATGAAACGCGTATCAGTCGATATATACTCTATCGAATGATACGCGTTTCATCACTAGCCGCAATATTTTGAAAAAATGGCGTACTAATAGGTATGCTAGGCTCCATACCAAAATGTTGGAACCCTTATTGTAATAACAGTATCACACATAACAGTGTATGTGTTTGATGGATTTTCCGTGAGAGTTGCATTTTTATTATCACACATAAATAGACTATAAAACAGGGAGTTTTAAAATCCAGTTACATTAAAGGTTGTTTCTGAGACTATTAAAAAACTTAAGTGAACTTATTTTACAGTGTAAAAGAACATTCAGTAGTTACATATTACCTCTCAGTTACATTTTTTCTCCTTCTATAGAAATCTGCACCACTCAATACAACATCCACAGTACCACCCCCAAAGTACTTTTTATCACTCAAAACATTTATACTTGTATTTTTCACTAACAGTGCACCAAGACCAGTAGGATATCCAAATATTTTGTAAAATGATAAAGTGACAAAATCTGGTTGCACTGCTGATAAATCTAATTTATTAGTGGGCACAAACGCTGCCGCATCCAATAGTGTGTACCAGTTAAAATTAAAGTGGCATAAGCTCTTCTTAACATAAGTATTCAGACAGCCATTTTTAATTTTTTTAACACTTTCTTTAGGATATATAAAACCATTGAAGTTACTCTCTGCTGGGTACACAAATAAGGAGTTACCACTATCGTGGTCTTTATCTTTCCAGGGTACATGCCGCTGGTTTTGTGCTGTCAAAAAGTCATCATGTGAGATATGTATAATATTAGCATTTTTTTCATTAGCTATTTCTCTTAAGCCAAGGGCGGAAGTATGATTGACAGTCAGATAAACAAAATTGCCATGTGTTTCTTCTTCTTCAACTTTAGAAAATGAAAATGACTCCAGTACTAGTTTTAGTGACTGTGTACATCCCGATGTAAAAATAACAGAGTATTGAGAGGAATCCGTATTAAAATGCTTCAGGATTATTGTTCTTATCTGTTCAATGCTATCTTTACTTGTCTTATCTGCATGTGGATTCATGTAAAAATTCCTCTTTAGGTCTTCTGTGATTGGGTCGAGTAGACATTCGGGGTATAGCATTGCACCTGTGTTTTCAAGATAGCATTTATCTGAAAATATATTTACAATGTTAAAGAAATGCTACAAAGTTACATACACAAGCAATCATCATGTAATATATTAACATAAAGAGTTAATGTTTACTCAAGTGTGAAGAAGAAAAACATATTAGCAAAAATATAAACTTATGTAGATAAGCATTTGTTTTGCTGATCATAATAACAAGCTGAGGAATAATTGTAGAGAAACTCTTCTGTTCAAGGATAAGATAACAGTTGTCTGATAGTTGTAATAATTATTATCAAGAATCTACCTACCACCCATAGAGTTGATAGTAATAATCAGGTCATTAAATAGTAATTACGAAACAGTTTGAAACATATACTTGTTGATAAAAGTGATTAATAAAATAGATACGTACCGCCTAACCTGGAGAATTCTCTAGTAATCCTTTGCATTTGTTCATTGTTGAAAACTCTGCTTAGTTCCATCACTAATTTTGAAGAAGGCTGAAAGAAAAGCAGACATAGATAAAATAAAGGCAGCAGTAAATAAATTATCGAGTGAATTGCGCAACTTAAAGGCATATCTAACAGTATTGTTATTATTATTAAATTTGACCTGAGCATGACCTGCCCGACTGGCAATCTTGTGATTAATCTTTTTTATTTGGACGAGTGAGTGCTCATAAATTAATACTCGATTGGAATACAAGTAATTTATAGTTATCAACACAAATTATCATTAAATTCTAATTACCTCTAAGTAACAGCGCAACTTACAGTAAACTTTTATTTTTGGTCAGTAGATTAATATCATTAAACATTCTAGCTCACTACACAATGTTCGACCATAATTCACGTTCATTATTTTTATCTGAATAAATTTTGGTTAAATAAACAAACATTGAAAAAAATCGTATTATGTAAACAAACGAAACAAAACACACTTTACGTTACGGTCCGTCCGACCCATGTCCAACTTCACGTCACGTATGAAATGAATGAAGCGAAGCAAGCGCCCCGCGCCCCCGGACGGACGGTTTGCTGCTGCTGCCTGCTGCTTGCTTGTTGGCAGTGTTGCCAAATCAAACTCTTAATGATCGTACGTTAATACTTTTTATATTATAATATATCTCTGCTAATAATTATATTCACCCGAAATTAAAAAAGAAGTGATATTTCCGAAAATATAATTAAGGATTTGAGAATAACTGGGCCGTGTTTAACGAAAGTTTTTTTGAAAATGAGTCATTCAAATTATAATTTTTTAGGGGAGGGTAAATCGGTTCGTTACATAACGTTCGTGGCACCTGGCACCTCATTCTCTCTTAAGTATGGTTGGCAGTAGTCCTCCTCACAATTAGAACACTGGTAGCCGTATGTGAGTTTTCACTTGTATGTTTTGTGTTTTTTGTTTTGTTGGCTCTCCTTACGATTACGTAAAATAATAAATAATAAATAACATGTAAATTACTAACAAAAATTTGCCGCCTCAGTAAGTTTGAAAAAAATATATATTTGAGAATAATTAAAAAATAAATGGTAATAGTAGTTACCATTTATAAAGTTTTACTATATTAGAAAGACTGATAAATAAGATACTAATTAAAAATAACATCTAAATACCTATTATAATATAATATATATCAAACAATGTATAAAAATAATACCATATTAAACTTAAGAATCAAGAAAAAAAATATTTCTTGTTGTTTTAAAGTGTTTATACTAGGAGCGCGTCTTAAAATAATTAAAATATTTAAATTATTTTTACATGGTATCATTTAATTGTCTTAGTTAATGTGACAAATTACATCGGAGCTGTATTTTATGTCTGACAGTGACAATACGATACCGTACCTACGTAAGTCGTACGCAACCGGCGCCGGCGCGGCGGAATTATTCATTGGGATGTCACGGACGCCATCAAATAAAAGAAGAAGAATATATTCTTTGGGACTTTTGTTTTGGGACGCAAAATGTGAAAACAACTGATTAACAACTTTTAAAAAAAAAATTATTTAACTTGACACTGGCAAACTGACTCTTCAAGCGGAGAGTCCAATTATAAGGAATTGAATTGAATTATTCATGAAGTAAGTAATGTTAAATTTATAGAAGTTTTTGTCCGCCCATGGGTATTTTTTTAGTTGGATGAACTCGTAACGTTCTGTAATACCTACTCTCTGGAACTCGTCTACCGAGCTCAATAGTAGCACAATGAGCAAAGGTCTATTTTCGAGTTGCGATTCTAATAAGCTCTAGAATAGGTAGGGAAGTACTAACTTACCATAAAAAATCGTAACAAATTCTAGAATTGGAAATGATCAGCGTAGGTACAGTCAACAGCAATATAAACTGATTAAATATCGTTATAAAATAATATGTGCAGTAAATTAAGTCAAAAGTTACTATGACTATTGTTGTTTGTTAGAAGTAAAGGAACAAATAACGTGTCAAAGGTACCTAAGTGTTCACATTTATTTCGATATTCGGTGTTATTATGATCAATTTATTTTGACTACATAAAACTTCATTTGTAATTGATGCTTTGGTATAACTTGTTACATCTGACACGTCACACTAGAATATGTTTTGATACGTTGAATTTGATAACTTACTTTTGCTGTTGACTGTACCACAGGGCTAAGATACGTGAATCAAAATTTTATTTCACTCGCTACTGGACTGATGATTTTAATATACTTCAATAAAATTATTTATTTGTGATACATAGTATTCAAAACTGAATTTTTAATTTTGTGTATGACGGAAGTGTACCTACTAAAGGGTCAGGATGGGTTTACTGTAGGTAGATGCAGGCCACCTCCATGCCAATTTACGAAGAGGTATCGCGTCTACTGCGCACATTTGCACAGAATTAGCCATTAAGAAGCGTAGTCGCTCGTAGGCTTCTAAGTTATGGATGACAAGGCATGGTTAGCAATGTGTCGTCATCCTAAATTCAACATGGCGTAACACGTAAGATAGCGGGCTTCATATTTTTAAAGCACTCCTACATTATAGGTATCAAATGAAAGGGCTTGCTGAGAGATATTTAAAAATGGTATAACAACACCCTAAATCCAACATGACAGAAGGCGTACTCCTACAATATGGGTATCAAGTGAACACACTACGTACTACAGAGCGACGAATACGTTGCACAGTAACAAAAAATGCAGAGTAGTACCTACTGTCGACAAATCCGTTCTCTAGGGTCCTCTTCAATTGTCTCGAACGCAGACAGAAATACCTAGAGCCTTAAGTACCTACGTACTATATGGCCACTGGACTTCCTACACAGGTAGTTGTTGGGGCCGAAAAGTTCTTGAGTGGGGGCTGCGGATAGGCAGGCACAGCGTAAGACGTCCACTAACTAGGTGGACTGATTACTTTGTAAGTGGGGCGGGTTCACGGCAGCTTCCATCCCTAGTACCTAAATGAAAATATTTAAAGGAAGCCTATGATCCGCAGAAGACGTCCTACTGCTGAAATGATGATGATGATAACTGTCGACAATGCTGTTGTATACTATTGAGGCTGGAAGCTCTTCGCTGATGGTCAAGTATACGTGGCCTTAAGCAGGGCAAATAAAATCTTTAGGTTTAGTCATAGAAGAGCTTGATTCTACATAATTAACCGGCAAACGAACTTAAAATTATTTTTACTTTATGTTAGCACTGAAAGTAAAAAAAAAATAGATAAAAACTTTTTATTTAAATGTAGGAGGAGGAGGTCAGTAGGTACTTGGATGGTTAACCAAGTTTTTGCAGAATTTGTTTGGTTTTTGTTTGGTTTTTGTTTTATTTAAGTGTTTTTTTTATGCAATAAGTGTATAAACTATTGAAATACACGGAACCCTAGGTGTATGATACCAACACATAGATTATATAGATTTGTTCATGTTTCTATGTTTTTCTTTTACAATTTGACCTTTTTAAATTATTATAATGGTTTTAACTACATATATTATAACATGAAACGGTTATCATACCATGATTTGACGTTTTTTGAGTTTTCTGATGTTACGACGCTGTTGAAAACGAGCTATGGTCACGGCATAAACTGATTTCGCAATATTTTAACCCCTACATTTAGACATAAGTATTATCTCAGTTAACGTAGTAATTTATTATTCTATGGCTCAGTCATTTTACTATTAGATAACATAATATGGTAGGTAATGTTTTAGAATCCATATGATTATGGGTAAGTTTATACGTGTTTGTCTACATAACTCCCATACTTATACATTTTTGACACCACGGTAAGGTGCATGGTGCAGGTACTTAGCACTAAATAAATGTCAGAAATATTAAAACACTATAGTTAGATCAGATATGGATTGCGTAGGTCATATGCACAAAATTTTAATAAGAAACACGTTGTATAAATAAAATACTTTGTTAAATATTCTGAAATATTTGCTTTTGCCGTATTACTCTATTTTGTAAGAAACTCTTTCGTCTCGGGTATTTTTTTAATATAAGAACATATTTACAAGCGCGGTATGAATATATTAGGTAAGGTAGGTAGTAAAAACTAGTAGAGTCCTCTATTATTAGCCGTCTAATCCAAAAGTGAAAGTTAAGAATCAGCTTTAAACAGACCTCCCGAATATTATCAGGAATATATTCTGAAATAACACACTACATACCTAACAATGAGTATTTATACCTACCATAAACTCATTGTGACCTCTTTCTGTTCGAAAGAGGCCATAACACAGCCACAATAAAATTGCGCTTTGTTAAATATTTTATCGTCTATGTAAGAAGTTTAGAAACATTGTGCCCATAGAGCGCGCTTACAAAGCACCTAGATACATCTACTAAGTACTACCTACTTCACATCATCGCCTTGCTAAATTGCGTTACACCAATTTAATTATTGCTTTTATGGAGGGCTTTTAGTAGCTTTTAGCAAGCGTCGCGGCCTGCGGGGCGCGCGACTCCGTGATCGACTCTTCCTAAGTGAATTGACGTCCGTAAAGGATCTAGTATACTGCCTCAGCTCAGATCTGACTGAGATAAAATTTAATCACCACAAAAGAACTAGACCTCATCTAGGCTAGGATCTACGCTAAGTGATGATAATGATATATTAGTTTAGTCTTTTTCTGAGAGAATGGGCGTATTGATTAAAATTTGATTTCGAATTCTACTTGATATACCTACATAATATATACATTGCTTAATGGTACCTAATTAAGCAAATTTATAAATAAACCTCCGACCTTTCGAGCTTAAAGTACCAAAATAAAGTTACCAGACGTATCGATTAATGTAAAAATATTTCTGGCAATCGGACGTCGCTTTTAGGGTTCCAGCCAAATAACGTTTTTCCGAGACTTGGTAATTCTTTGAACCAAATTTAGATTTCACACGAAAACGGAAAAGCAATAGTTTTGAGTGATCCCAATGCTATATTATTATCATTATGATTATATGCCCATACTTAGAACTGAAACTCAAAAAATATTGTGTGTGGTATGGATAGGTCTTCAAAAATGATACTTATTTGGGGTCTAAAATTTATTTTTTTAAACTAGATAGTTTGTTTGAGATGTATCACTAAAAGGAAAAAGTGGAAGTCTACATCCAGAGTGGTAAAATGTGCCCTGTAACTTCTAAATTATGTGAATTAAAAAATACATAAGTAATACCTATGTATGATGTACATTATCATACAAACTTCGACCAAAAATTGGTTCGAATGAGATCTAGTTGTTTTTTTATACCTCTAAGCTTTCATTTATAAACGTAAGCCACTTTGAGAGTGGTCAGTACTTGGATAGGTGACCGCTCTGACTGCAACATTATGAACTATTTTTACCCGACTGCGCAATGCAAAGGAGTGGTAATTTTATTTAATGTTTATTTTTAAAACATTATATAATTATTATGTGTATAAACTGTTCAAATACACGGAACCCTTGGTGTATGACTCCATCTCATACTTATTAAATGCCTTAAGTGCACATTATTTTTTTGGCTTTTATTTCGTCCATTCCTACGTTTCGAACTTCATCCTTCCTTAGTTCCTAACTGGGAACGAGAGCTTTTACAAATGACGTGACTAGAGGTGAAGGATCTTAGAGTACTTAGATAAAGATATAGTACTACCTACATTCCCATCCAGAGTTGAGGACACACAAAATATTTTTTGATAATAACGATTAATTAACGAAGCGGTTCCTGCTACACAGTTTGTAGTAGAAGGTAGGTACGTAATGTACCATGTTACAAAAATTATAACTCTACTGAAGATAGAACCACTTTTTGTTACGGCCGTGTAGTTTTTACATTACAGCAAAAATATCAAGGCTATTGGTTACTATTCTGAAAAAATATCAATGACCAATGCTAAACGTATCTAACTATCGGTCAATAAGTCTAAATGTAGGGTTGTCGAGAATTAATATTAAGCTTCTGCCAAACCTGCGCGACCAAAGCGACTGCGAAGTGTAAGAGTCTTATTCAAGAGATCACCAACAAATCCTTAGCGAATTAAATGTTGGATATTTGATGATTTAATGTTTGATTTGTTATATCGCTAGCTATATTAGGGTAGTTATTTATAGCGGTGTCATGTAGCTTTATACATCAGATTCCTCGCAATTTATAAATTCTACCGTGGTTAAAGTATCATATAACCACGGTAGCCCTTTTTCAAAAAGTGGGCTATCTAACAGAATATATTTAATAAAAGAGCACTTGAGATAACATAATAATCGCACAATTCACAAACTGTGTACTCTATTTAATTCTAATACCTATTGATATTTTCTAATACTTACTGATAGTTATAAGAATTTAAATTGATTGCCACTGGTTACCCCGTTATCCTGTTAGGTTGCAAATGTTACTGAAGCGTAAGATCCACTGCACTCAAAGGATTTGAAGATTTATATTATCTTCCCACTTGAAAAAATAACTGTCGGACAGCTTTCACATACACTGAGCACTGTATTAATTGATATCTAACAGTCGTACTAATAGCAAACAATTTTTGAAATACACGTACAAGTTCAACCACATGTTGAGTAATGGATGTCAAAATGAGGAGACATGACATTTAACACATTTTATTTCCCCTTAAACCTATATGCTAGGTATTCGAAAGTAACAATACAATAACTTCTTGGCCTCTGACTGTGTGAGTTACAACTGGACGTTTGTGTTGTGATTATCTCATGAAGCCTGGACCCAATGTTTATAAATTCTACAAAAATTATTGATGATTGTTTGTCCAGCAGCAATTGTAATTAAAGCCATGAATCATCTTTGTAACTGGCTTGCGAATTCATCTCGTCGTTTTAAATATTTTGGGGATAATTAACAGCCTTTGGGTAACTGGGAAACGGTTTACGGTTGGTTTAGCTTGGTATCGCTAAGGTTAAAGAATTGGTTGGTTTGGTATCTACTGTAAAATAAAATAGTCATAAATTTGAAACCAGTTGTAGTTGCAATATAACGCAATATAACACAACCTTTAATTAATAAAAAACACGGAAATCAAAATTTATTATGTAACTCAAGGTTCTAAATTTATCACGACATATAAATGGCGAGTTACTTATGTAACCTTCCATTTTTGCATAAATTTAACAAATGATCAAACATAACAGAGCCTTGACCTTGCAATGTCTCTTGGTACAAATGTAATTCAAACTGTTTTTATAGGATGGTCTAGCCAAAGTCAATAATGAGCGTTCTTTTTAATTCAACCTTCACTGATACTCTGAAATTGTAGACAATCCTTGGACATTCTACTTTTTGAATAGCTTCTTACGAATACCGATGGTTGACATACGATAGCAACGAACTCTCCTAGGTCAATTGTAAGGTCATTGCTACGGATCTGACTGAGGTAAACTTCCAGCAGAGTTACGGCATCGATGGCCACAACAACACCCGTGTATCAACAACCAAAAAAATTTCCGAGTAATATAAGTGGCACAAGCGAAAATGAATTTCAAGCATGTGACTCTACATAGTGCTGTTATACTTCTTTGTTTCGGATATGTTCAAAATAATTTAAGTAATAATGTGTACGACATTAATAATCCAGATTCGGAAGTGAATTTAAACTCGCTACAGTTAATTTCTAAACACGGAAGTGTTGCTCAGCAACACACAGTGGTTACGGAAGATGGATATATGGTGAATGTTGTTAGGATTCCCGGTAAAGGACCTCCCATATTATTTGCTCATGGAATCGGTGACAGTTCTGATTCTTGGTTGGTGACAAGCCCTTCATCGTCTTTGGCCTATCAGATGTCTGCTCTCGGCTTTGACATTTGGCTCTACAATTCAAGAGGAAATAAATACAGCAAGGGACACATAAAGAACCTGCCGGATAAAAGATATTGGGACTTCAGTGACGAAGAGATGGGGGCTCAAGATTTACCTGCAGTAATTGATTATATCATTTCAATAACAAAAAGGTCAAAATTGTATTATGTAGGGTTTTCGCAAGGGACAACGATTTTCCTCATTATGGGTAGTATGAGACCGGAATATAATGATAAAATAAAACATGCAATTTTGCTGGCTCCCGTAGCGTGGCTTAACTATACGGAACACCCTTATTTGGGTTGGGTTGCTAGCAATTATCAATTAATTAAATTATTCCTTGATAGTTTAAGAATTTATAATGTTTTCGATGAAAGCGCCCTGCAGAAAATGTTGCATTTCAAAACATGTCAAAATGGATCACCGAGTAAAGTGTTATGTGAGTTGGAGTATTTAATAAGTTACGGGATAAGAAATTTAACGAATTTAAATATCGAAAGGCTTCCTGTAATTTCTACACATATACCAGCAGGTATTTCAACGAAGACTTTTATTCATTTCTTTCAAATTTATTTAAGTAAGCGATTTCAAAGGTATGATTACGGTAATGAAATAAATAAAAAGAGGTATTTATCAGCTCAGCCCCCAGAATTTCCAGTTTCATTAGTAACCGCCCCCGTTAGCTTATTCGTTAGCGATTCCGATTGGTTTAGTACAGTTAAAGACGTAGAAACCCTAAGAAATAGAATGCCAAATATTATTAATTATTTTGAATTTAATAAATCCTTAGATTTCACTCACCTAGAGTTTATTTACGGTCAACGATCGAAAAGTTTAGTCAATGCTCCAGTTTCAGATATAATATTACGTGATGTTAACAGTTAATATAATATTTATTATCCTATCGTCATTTAATAAGTATAGCCCCTATACATTATATATCTACAGGTTGTGTTTATTTTATACTGTTTAACCTTCATCCATATTTCAATCTTTTTAGAAATATTCAAAATATATTTCCCTCTTTAATTTCTTACAGATCTCAGTATAATTGATTTATTATTTTAGAACTATTTATTACTTAAATTTTACTCGATAAAAATGAGTATGTAGACTATAGAAAATCATACGTAAGATCAAATTTAAAACTTCAAGTCTAATGTAACAATATTATGTAAAATAATAATATATTATTCAACATTTCGAATGTGTTAGTCTAACGTCAAACCCTGACATTTTGTTTATAATAACTATTTTGCCTAATGCTATCATTAGTCTAAAATATTATAAAACTTAATTCATGCTACATTAAACGAGTAGTTTTACTAAAACAGTATAATCAATATTTTCAATTACAAAACATAATTTTGTGTAATTATATATTTGTAAATAATAGGTGGTAATTTAATGTTCTGTGTAACAGGCTTCACGAACTTTCAATAGTTTAAAAGGAAACTTGATCTAAAACTTTCTGTACTTTATTATATTTTAATGTAAGATTAAGGTTTAAATATTAGAAGGTATCTACTTAATATCATTCTATAAGAAACTGGTACCGGCTTTTATTTTAAGAATAAATAGGTATAATCTAATATTTTAATAATGTAGGCCGGAATTCATAGTGCCATATAATCATTGAATACTTTCAATCTATGACAAATGTCATCATAGATAATAATTACAGATTCTGTAATTGCTAACATTTGACAAATGGCAATTACAGATGTTTACTCATTGACTATGAATTCCGTTCGGCCTCAAATAGCTTAAATAAAGTAGGTTTTAATTTAGTTAACTTAGTGTCCTTAAAACTTGCCTAATTGTACTAGTGAGCTTCTGTAGTCTGATATAATTATTAAAAAATCTTAGAATGTGACATATTCAATATAATCCACACAATCATTTTTCTAGTCATTACATACACAAGTCATGAGACAATATGTACCTACTTAGTCATTTTAAATGTACATATATCTATTGTTTTATTGATGATCTTATAAGTTGGCTCAATTAAATACTTCCGCAATTCACATGGTTTTTATTTTATTTCTTGTAATGAATGCGGAATACGGAAGTGTGTGTAACAATGTCAATGTTAATATTGTGCAATTTTTTTTCTCATATAAAATAAAACCGGTTTTAGGCCGACTTTAGCTTATAGACTTTATTTTTCGAAAAACTCTCTCTGTTTTTGGATTTCGACCCTAAAAAGACCCATGCAAAAAAATATCCACAATCAAACAACACACAACAACAATAATTCCGGTCCTCTCGGTCGGAAAAGTGGTTATTTATCATTATTTTTATTCTTTATGCAAGAAATAATTTTACATTGGAATTAACTTAATCTTATGATTTTAATCAGACTAATATGCTAGTGTAAGGTCAGACAGAATAACATAAATAATCAGAAGGATTTATTTTCTGAAATTTAAACACTTCAAAAAAAGCAAATAGGTATAAAAAGTAATTACAAATTATGAAAAAATATATAAACACATAAATACAAGTAATTCCAAAAAAGCAAAAAAAAAAAAATGAAATATATTAATTTAAACCTTTTACTAAAGAACAGAATTTATTTATTTATTTATTTTACCCTATATTACCCTAAGTTAAGTAAGTAATTACCCTAAGTAAGCCTATAGCCACCTGTAACTCACAATATTTCATTATCATTTGCGGTTTCTATTCAAGAAAAGTATTTACTAAAATTAATTTCGTAAATCTCTAATCGTTACGCGTGACAAAGAAACTGTACATGTACCACCGTAAGGTCAGCACTAAGTTGTTAACAGTGACGTCGCTTATTACACAAAATACGAAATTCAGCCTTGGCAACTGATAAAATTGTGGACTGCGAAATAACTTAGACAATTCAACAACGCCAACGTGACGAAGGCTATGCAATATCATTTATTACTTGCCACCGGATTTGGCATATGTATGTACTTGCTTACACAGCTTGGCTTGTTTCCGGTGTTTTGTAAAAATAATTCTCAATGATTTAACCCTGACTAGAAAACAGGTAGTAATTTATTAATTTGCGGATAGATGGACAGACGCGGCGGAACAAACATCTCTTGAAAATACGTTGGTTGATTAGATCTTGTTAAAAGGGACATTAATTTTAGTACCTATCGATTAATCGCGTTTGTGATGAAGTTTAATTGGTTCTCAGAATTTGGGTTTGGCCATCTGACGGAACGAGTACCTATCTATTTCTTATTTTGTTTTAAATTCTATTCATTAAAATGTGCCTGTCAATGCTCAGAATAATATGGCGGTGCGAGCTTGACGGTTATAATGACATCGTTGCTTGAAATAAATTTGGATCGACAGGTAAGAAGAAAAAAGTCCTTTGCCCTACAAATATAACACAGGACTTTCACAGGACGTTTAAAAGACGCCGCCGTTTCTATAACTTATAATATTACCAAAATTTTTGTATAATTATATAGGTAACTATAATAAATATTTCCGGACAATCCAAACAACAACATCTAGCCCCGTGGTAAGCTCAGCTTGTGTTACGAGTACTTGACATCTGATATACTTAATATTATAGACATTATATAGATATTTTTTATTAAACATATTAAACACCAATCTCAAACAAAACACTCGAATCGAACCCGTTACCGCAAGTTAACCTTCGCCTACACTAAGGCAGTATTATGTATACCTAAATTCTTACAGTTCCAGAATTCGTTTTACATCAATGCCACTTGGACAGTGTAATTGAAAACGATGCACACAACTCACTTTGCAAACTAAAAGCAAAACAAACAAATAATAGTGTGGTGACGGGCCAGAGACGGATTCAGGCCTACGTGCCGGTTGAAATATTTTAAAAAGGAGCATTATTTAATGCATTTTTAAGTGTTTTTAAAACCCTGTTAGATCGATAATTAAAAAAAAATATTAATAAACACCACCAAAAAAATATACAACTATCAACATCGACATAAGACTATTGATATTGCTAGCGTACAATGGGCGAAATTATGGCCTTAAAACGGACATGAGTCGCATTACGAGCGATTTATTGTGGAGCTTGGGCCCAATTGCTAAGCGCTAGATCTACATTTTTTTTATTATGTTATATAAGCCTTTATTTGACCACAATCTCACCTGATGTAAAGTGACGATGTAGTTTAAGATGGGGCATGAAGACCTAGAAGGCTTCTCCGGACCACATTACGAAACACGAAAAAATCGTTTCACGCACTGGCCCAGCCCGGAAGGTGGTGGCAAGCCGCGGCCAAAGCCCAGCACCAGAGACTGTTCTTAGCACCACCCGGAGGTCACGTGTAAGGATTCAGAGGGTTAACACTTACAGACGTGAACTGAAAAAACCTCCACGACGTAGCACTTTGGCTACGCTAGGGCTAGGTATACATACGTGTCAACAACTTCAAGCGTCTATCACCAGGCTGCATATAATGTAGTTTGTTTAAATTTTTGTAATGATGTATTTCTGTTGCAGCCCAAAATAAATACTAAACACGCATTGTAAATTAATTATATAAGAGCTCCCATACAACAAATGTGAATTTATTAAAATAGTAAGCAACGTTGCGCGCGGGCAGCGGTCGCTGCATCTTTCTTTTTGCACATTCTTTTTAATAAAATGTTTGTTTTCTTTTTACTACAAAAATTAATAAGTACTTATTTTCTACGTTTCTTGCGATCTGTTAAGCGACTTTTCGAAACAATCCCCTTCCCAGTCTTAAACTCCTTACTTAATCCCTACGCATTACAAGCGACATACCTGTCCATATGTACACACCTCTGAACGAGGGCTAATAATTAAAAACCCCGGCATTCATTGTCGTGAGCAGGCGCCCAGTCCGGATTGCCTCTCTAAGCTCAATTTAATGTAAAAAACACCCTACTTTGGTAATGAATGCGATCGGTCCACAGCACTCCATTCCCGGGACGATTACGAAATTGCATTACCACTGCTAATTCCTGGCTACGCGGATGCTACGCGGTAGGTATAGAGAGGATCTACGGCTTAGCAATTAGGCTACGCAAAGCTACAAGCAGCCCTCTTGTCAAAACAGACTTAATCCTCTCTGCAACTTCCTACTTACCCCCAGGCACGCATCACTAGCTACACCCCTGTCCATGTGTAGATACCGCAGAACGAGGGCTAAAAATTAAAAACCCCGGCATTCGGTGTCGCGAGCAGGTGCTCAGTCCGGATTGCCTCTCTACACTCAATTTAACGTAGAAAACACTCCGCTTTGTCCCAGGTAATGAATGCGACCGGTCAACAGCACTCCATTCCCGGGACGATTACGAGGATGGAGGACATGTCTGCATTCCCACTGCTAATTACTGGCAATTTATTTGATGTTATATAATTAATTAGGAATTACTAAAGGGAACGTTTTGATGCGTTGTTGCGATAGACTTAGTTAATTTTGTTCGATTTCTACGCGCTGGATTGAAAGGGATTTGGAGTATCTACGACGTAGCACATTGGCTACGCTGTCAAAGAAAGAAGGAAAGTTCTAAAGTGAGATTTCTATGGGAAGCCTTTGTAATGTAATAATTTTTTACCTAATATAGTCCAAGTATAATTTAAAGTTGTATTGTCCCAACGGGGCTCATGTAAGCGTATATATAAAAATTAACACCTAAATTTTCACCACATTTAACAACGAATATATGAGTATGAATATGTTTTTTCTACCTTGATAAGCCTTGAAGTTATGATAAGTATCGTTCTGGATGACATCACTGTCTTAATAAGAATTGTCATGTATTTTATTTTAATTTTGTTAAGCATATCGATCTAAGTAACTTTATGTTTTGGAACCATAAACACGGGGTTTTATCACAAACCTGTTGTCACGCCCATTGGGACATGTAGTAACAACAATGTAACAGAGAAATTTACACATTTATTTTCTTCACAATTTGCTTCGTTTTAAGTCAATTATTAGGCAGTTAACAAAAATAATAAGATATTTTTATAAAATTTTTCCTAAGAGAGATAATTTACAAAATAAACATTTCTTTAAGTAATCAACAAATAAGGAGTTTATTTTTTAGTAATTAATCTTATCTTGTACTTAAATACTATCATCGGCATTTCAAAATCACAATTATTATTAATTAAAAAAATATCGTGAACATTTATTTTGATTCTTTGTCTAATTTCAATCAGCCACTTAAAATGCATTGAGTTTTCTCCTGAGCCTCATTTGATACATTAAAAAGTATAAGCATCTTCTCTTACTGTTTTACTCTTTTAATGTAAAAAATAAGTGCCATTTTAAAATAATACCTAAACTTTTTTACGTTACAAATATCGTACAGCCATTTTTTGAAGAGATACAACATACCTCAAGATTTTGTAACAATTACCCGTAGGGAATAGTGTTTTTTTTAATATGACTTAAAATAAAAAAAAAAATGAAATTTATACGTTAGGTTACCTGCCGAAACCTAAACGCTAACTGCTTGACTGTTGATAAGTTGCCGCACAGCCCTATTAACCCTAGAGGAGGCCTTTGTCGAAGGACAAACTAAAAGAGACTACGAAAATTGTTTCCAAGACCTTAGCAAGTTACTTAAATAAATTTACTAGCGGCCCGCACCGGCGTCGCACGGGTATAAAGTTTACCCGGAAATTATTCGAATTTTTCTCGCCGTAAAAACCATCCTATCTCTCAAGTTGGATCGAACTGCACATGGTGTGCGAATTTTATTATAATCGGTTAAGTGGTTTAGGAGTCCATTGAGGACAAACATTGTGACACGAGATTTATATATATTAAGATAATAAAAATTTTAGATTAGGTTACTGGAAACTATTATGCATATGTGTTATTTAAGTCAAGTCAGCAATAAAGCCTTATTTTATTTCTTTTATATTACTATAACGAAAAGATTCAGTGATGGAAATACGTAAATAAATTTTATATTCCCAGTGATAAAGCACTGTTACTTACCCCAGTTACAGATAGCTCCTAGTTCCCCTACCTCGCTTTTTCAATAGGTACGAAAGAGAAAAAAAAATATCTTTAGTTATCTATGGACGCACAAACGAAACGCGAAACTTAACAATTCGGAACTACTGAGGAATAAGTACAACTACGTCAGAGATTGATTAGGTAAAAAGAGGCGTTTTCAAAAAATATAGTTCTACCTAAATACTAGCAACATTAGTAAAATTTATTAATGTAAGGTAGATGTTAATATAGGGTGCGGTAGGTGTTACTTTCTTCTCCAATTATACATTGATTTATATATTGTTTTGGCGCGTAAGTAACATACGTTCTGGCACTAAATTATTATAATTTTATAGGAATAGGAACAATGAGTATATTCTTTAATAGACAAAAAAAACGTAGTATTGTATTGATGAGAACCGTCTCATTCTCGTTTGCTACATAGTTACCAAGAGTACCACCAAGAATAATGTAAAGTAAGGTACATGGGAAGGCCATAATTGAAAAATTTTTAATTTCCTCGATTATAGATAGTAAACAACATTTACTAGTATAGGAATTATTGGGAGCATTTCGTAAAATCTACACAAATGATCGTCTATTTTGGTGGCGTCGCTCCCGCGGTTTTCAGTCGACTATTTAACGGCTTCATGAGGCTTATGCTAGATTTTATTACTATGGGAAGGTAATAAGGTAGGTTTAAATAGTTTAAATGATAAAATGTTACTTACATTTATATAATTATGATTATGTATATTGCCTTAACACGTCGCTATTCATAGTATTTTTCTGAAAATACTACGGATGAATTAATACAATGTAGGTACATATATTAAAGAAACAAATTGATAAGCATGAGAAGAACTCATACTACAAGGGTTCTGTGTATTTCACAGTTTTATTATTATAAAAAGAAACAATGAAATGAAATATAAAAAGTGTTAATAGTCATCCAAGTACGTAAACAACCAACGCTGATTACCTATATAAAGGATTTAAAAAAAATACTTACTAGATCTCGTTCAAAACAATTTTCTGTAGAAGTTTGCATGGAATATGTATCATAATGTACATACATACATCATTTTTTTTTTCGGTTTTTTTAAAATTTTATTATTTTTTTTTATTATAGATAAGCTTTTTAAAGATTTGTCCACAATCTCACCTGATGTAAAGTGACGATGTGGTCTAAGATGGAGCATGAAGACCTAGAAGGTTGATGGCTTCTCCGGACCACATTACGAAACACGAAAAAATCCCTTCACGCACTGGCCCAGCCCGGAGGTTGGTGACAAGCCGCAGCCTAAGCCTCCCACCAGAGACTGTTCTTAGCACCACCCGGAGGTCACGTGTAAGGATTCAGAGGGTTACCACTTACGGAAGTGAACAGACAAAACCTCCAGTTTCATAATTCTCTTATTTTAGAAGGTTTTTAAAAAAAATATGCTAGGATCAATATAAATTTTGAAGACCTATACATAGACACTCCACATAATATACACATATGTATAATGGGTATGATGAGAAAAAAATCAGTTTAAGTTCTTAGTATGGCGAACCAAAGAACTTACCAAGTTTCAACAATATATTAATAGTTCTTATGATGAATCCATAAGGGTTTAATTTTTGCCATATGACTACGGAACTCTAAAAACAACAGGCTATATTATCAATACAGCATTAACATAACGGGTATTTTGTGTACCTTCAAATTAAAATTATCGGAAACAAGTTATCATCCAATATAACTTATACTATAAGTATTTCTTTCAACATTACAATTTATCAAGTTTACTTTGGTCAAAAATAGCCTTGGTCATAATTTTGTTTTTATCGGAAGTAGCAACTAGCTAGACAACAAGTGCACGTGTGCTTGCATATAAATAAATACGGAAATAATTAATAAATGAGAATAAATAACATATAGCTCTGTATGCCGAGCGGTGTCACACGCGTTATATTGGATTTTCCCGGGAAATGACATATATTCCCTCAGTATTCCATATTTTCCAAAAAGTAGCCTGTTATTTTTCTGGGCTTAAAATATCTGTATCAAATTTTAGTGTCATGTCAAATTAAAATGTTTTTTTTTTTAAATTACTTAATAAATCTGTTTATAGTATCTGTGTAGGTACCAAAGTTCATTTAAATCGGTTCTATAAACAATTACCTCTGGTATCAGAAATAACCTCCACAAAAAAATCTCACAAGTGAATTTATGTGCTCTGACTAAGACCAACAGCTATTTAATGATTATGTAATATTATTACCTAAAACGAAGGCGACGGATTAAGCTTAAATATTAATAATTAGCGTTATCTATCATACCAAATGTTTATATCTGTAGTTATGTTCTCTATACGTCCATAATAAAGAATGTTCCCTATATAAAGTTGCCTTTTCCTACACTTTTTAGTATGAATTGGAGTAATTTGAGGAAGTAAGTTAAAAAATTAAGAAACCTAATTTTCGAGAAAATCTATTTTCGGCACAGAGTCATACCTACGAACATCATATATCCTTAATCCAAATAGGTATAAAAATGAGGTAGTTTTTATATCCTAAGTCCAAAAATTTAATTTTTAAAGAAAAAATTTAATTTAATGCCTGTATACTTATGTCGAAATATTATATTTATTGTATTCTTATTTGATATATTAGAATGATATATTAAATTATAAAAATATTCTTATTTAACATATTGAATTTTGTTCCACAATACAACAACTTTGAACTAGAAATGGGTAATACAAACAAATTTAGGCCCAAAAAAGGTAGAGGCTCAGCATTTTAAAAATTTTAAATAAGCAAACCCGATATGCGCTACTTCGTTTAAATAACAACGTCAACTTAAGATCCTTTCGAGAGCTCTACAATTCGACAAGGAATAAATATTTGCAATGTACGCAATGCACTGCATCGTCGCCTCAGTGAAGGGCTGTCGATTTCCACCGGCAGGCTTTATTTCCGCCTGTCCCGGGAAATGTTTTATTTACAATATCGCTTACGAAAATAGAATGTTCAAGTGTTTTTGGCTTTCCCTTGCTGTCATATAGTAGGAAATAGATTGATTATTGTTTTGTAAGGTTTATATAATTTTCAGCTTTCAGCAAACTATTACATTTCACTAGTCATTTAAGGGCCCACCAACAGCAAACGTAAATAATACCATAATAATCATGTATCCGTAGTCGAAATAGGCTAGGAGGACATCACATGATCACATATTTTGCAGCTTCTAGATTCTATACTCGTGCATAAGTTACTATCATAACAAGTAACAATTTTTAATAGTGTCTTCTCAATTTTTTGCGCGCCGTAATTAGACTAAGCGCCAATTTCACAATTTTATGTTATAAATCGAGTTTTATTAATCCAAGTTCAACCATTGAAAAATTACAATTTGATCTCAGTTTGGCGGTAAATTGGGCGAAGCCGGGGCTAAGTCTACGATTTTAGCTACAATCACAAAATTGCCCACCCTCTTAACCCACGCTTAAGCCTTCACAGGCTGTTAACAGGTACTTCTATTCAATATCTTTAAAAATAACATATAACAAACATGAATATAAACTTCCTTACTCGTCTAACAATGTTGCGTTAACAGGATATGAAAAATGCAAGCGCTACAGAACTTTCTAATGATTTTATACTACTCGAGTAACTTTAACGATTGTTAGACTACTCTGTCATGTGATAACATTCAAGTAACTTTTCTACCTTGCTAGACTTGACTAACAACTTGACTTGACTTGACTGCCTGCCATAATAAGCTCTAATGCACAAGATGCTGCTAACGCGCAACGGTTTTTGCCCTCCGCAACGCAGCTTACTCAGCTTCTCATAAATAGCAATGTTACTTTTTAATTCTTTGTAACTAGCAATGTGTCGGATTATAAAAAAGCTATGACGGCGCGGTGCAGGAACCCTTAAGGTAAACACAGATGTACAGGTATATATGACAGGTTTACCGAACTGTAAACTGTGCAGGTAGCTGTGTGTATCTTTAATTAAACAAATAAATATTGCCGGACAATCCACACAACAACATCTAGCCCCGTGGCCCCGCTCTAAGCTCTCTCAGCTTATGTTACGGGCACTAGACATCTGATATACTTAATATGATAGACATACAATTTAAGATAAATTTAGAACTTTTTATTATTTCTTCTTAAATATTAGACTTAAAGCTTTGTTGCTTAAGGCTAGATGTGAATGAAATAGTGTGGATTGTCACGCAATATTTTATATTTAATTAAGTTATGTTTGTCAAATGAAATAAGATTTTAACTTTACTTTTAATTTTCATTCTTCATCCACCATATTCAGCAACAAAGTTTTGAAATTATTAAATAGTTTTCATTGATTTATTTTCATTTTTGGCGCCAGAAGGTACATGTAGTTAACAACTGATACAAAAGGGCTAGCGCGTATTCGGTGTAAAAAACCTAAACGACCGTTTCCGGGTTTGATTTTAATCAAAAACTTCCTAAATTGAAATGTCAAAATCGACACTGAACAAAAATGATCAAAAAACTACGGAAAACTGTTTGCACGAAGGACTATAACAAAACAACAACAAAATATTGATAAACCCCGCCCGAATCGATAAAATAATTGTCATATGGATGGAAATTCGTATTTAATGTCAGTTTGCTTTTAGAGGGATTTTACCTTGTTGTACCAGCTGGAGGGTGGTGACAAGCCGCGGCCGAAGCCTACCACCAGAGACTGTACTTAACACCACTCGGAGGTAACGTGTAAGGATTCAGAGAGTTACCGCTTACGGACGTGAACAGAAAAACCTCCAAAGATAATATAAATAAATAAGTTTACTCGTGGCTAAGCCTTAATTTCATTCATACTTTGGAGTTTTGTTAATTAATCTGACAATTGTATTAGTACCTACTTTAGCCTTGTACCTACCTAACTATAGCCAGCATCTACAATATTGTTATAAAGCCGAAGAGTTTGTTTGATTCTTAGAATCTTGTAAAATCGAACAATGGAAATAAATGATTTTATATCTTGATTTTGTATCAGTAACTACAGGTTAAAAATCTTCCAGTTTCCGAGTATTTATTGAGGAACGCTATAAGTTATTCTAAAAAAAATATTTCTTCCCGTGGGAAAATCTATTGAAACAAATGAAAAAATATTTTATTTATATTCCTTAATGTTTACCTTAACTTTCCTTAACTTTTCTTTGTAAAATTATTGTAATAAAAAGAAACACTTAAGTTTCAGTTCTAAGTATGGGAAATCCCCAAAATTTATTGGTAATTTTTCTATTTTGCTTAAATCTTAATGCGGTTACAGAATACTTACATAGTTTCTACACTATTCTTATAGTTTCGGAGAAAAGCAGCTGTGAAATAAGGACAGACAGACAACAGACATGACGAATCTATTTAAGGGTTCCATTTTTGCCATTTTGCTACGGAACATAAATTACTATACTTAGGTAGTTTTGATAACGCGTGTTGTGGCGGACATAATAATATTTTGCTCAATCTGAGATCTTAAGTTTTTTTGTGGAATTAAATGTCATGACTATGACATTGACTTTAACCTTATCAATCCCATTCAAACCAAAAAAATAACCTTCAAAGGAGAACCTCAGACCAAGGAGAAAGTGCTTGCAGAATATACAAACACTTGATCCCTCGGCGGGAATCGAACCAGCTACCTCTTGCGCCGCAAGCGGATCCTCGCCCACCGCGCTACTGAGGCGGTCAAAGACAGCATTAGTTTATTTCGCGATCGGTGCTTGCAGCAGAGCGTCGAAATATCAGAATACTCAAAAACCGTCAACTGGGTAAAACTTGAAACGGATTGAAACATCCCGTTTTTAATATAATTTTTATAGTTTCAAACGGCCTCGCTTTTTCAGTTAGTAAATAATACCAGAAAACCCATATTCCGCATTTGAAATACGAGTGCCTCAAAACTTCAGCATTTTCTATTTGCACACATGAAAGCCTAAAACCGGAGACTGAAAATTCTATCTTCAAAATTTGGTTACTGAAAGCTGAAACACCCGAAGCTTTCAGCGTTTTCATCGATCAGCACGCACCAACAGCACCAATCCTGGAAACCTTTGATCCAATGTAACATCGTTCATAAAAGGCAGTGGACAGTCGTGCCCACTCAACCGTCCGCTGTTGAACTTCCAATAGCCAGGTAGTGCGCCAGTGCATAACATGTGTGCCATGTGCTACCTTTTGAACAAAGTGCAATAAGCTATTTTCAATTGTTTTTGGCGGAAGCTCTATCTGTTTTTCATTAACTTGCCAAGTAAGCTAATATTGTAGCTACTTGTAACTAATGTATGCATTTGCGTCTAAGTAAATAAACGACTTTGACTAATATTCTCGCTTCTACCAAGTGAGAATAAGTATTAGTTACATGTTTACAAATCGATAAAAAAAAAATCTGTGTATGCTTTATTCATAATACTCTATTATGTATGAGTAAAGCTTGCCCTAAAAAAATATTTTACACAGAAATCGTAGATATTAAATACTAAAAAGTTTTGTTCATGCTATTTTTAGATTTTAGGTTTAAAGAACGTGTTATCTCATGCAAGCGATAAATTATTTAATGACTTAAACTGATATCATGCAGGTAGATATTTATTTTGTACCCAATTAGGAAAGTTAATTTATTTTTGTATTCAGTTGTCAATGGAAGCGGCTAGAACAAAAGCGTTGTGGATGGTAATTTCTTATTAAGATGGTATTATGCCGTAAGTGAACTCGGACGTTATGAGTTATGAATTATGGTTATTATTTTAAGAGTGCTTGTCATGAACACAAAAGTTGACGGCTTTAATCGATACTATTTTATGTATCGCCTCGTTATTCGATATTCCATATGAACTCGCATGTTTTAGCTGACAATCAAATGACGACAAATAACCACAACTAAAAATTTTAAAGCCATTTACTTATTAATTTAAAAGACTATTATATAATGAATCAGCTAGCTTTTGACGCGTCGGCCTTGCCGGTATTTTTTCCATCATTAGCCAACAACGCAGCCTAGCCTATAGTTTCCTCGATAAACATCTATCGAACAGTGACAGAATTCAAGATTTGCGCGCTCAAACAAACAAAACAAGTTCCTTAAAACAAGCTTTATAATATTAGTAAGTATAGATCAATTATTCATTAAACACATCCATTCAACATACGGATAAATACATTCTAATATAACCTATATACCTACTCATACAACATACAACCAATGATAAAACACTGTCAACAAGCGGTGTTTATAAACGAGTTTTGTGCTCAATAACACGTCGTTCGACTAACGCGATCAACCGGTCCACCGATCCTAGGATCTTTCACTTAATTAACCCTTTCAAAGGACTGAGCCACTTCAAAGTGCTACATAAATAAATGCTTGCTCACCCGATTTGCTCACTGAACTAGATCATTTGGGTTACGGTGTTTTAAAACGTGATGCTCACTCCTATGTTTAACATGGGCTCTTCAAGTGTTCATTGGGCGTATAAGGGATAAACTAAGTGGATTTTTATTGTATATGATGGTTTTTATTAATTAAAAAAATATTATTTCTAATATTCTATTAGTTGTGTAAATATCAAGGAGTACTATGGGAGTAGAATAGTCTTAAGACGTTCTACTAGATGTCGCTAGTACGAGTAACTCGCAGTTGCAAGTGTAGAAGAAATTGAAGTACTTGTACTATTATGTATTCTGTGGTAGTGGCGAGGTTGGTATAGCGGTCAGCACGTCCATGCGTATAATGGAAGACGTGGGTTCGGGTCCCACATCTCGCTGGTAAGCTACGTTACTACGTTAAATTTAGAATATTAGTTTCAACCAATAAGAGGGGTTTATCACTTTGTAAAAACGTAAAAGACTATTTCTATGACAATCCATATTTCCATGCTAATATTAGATATAAATGCGAAAGTAGCTATGTATGTCTGTCTGTTCCTCTGTCACGCAAATACTACTGAAACTATTTTAATGAAATTTATTACACAGATTCTCTATAGCCTGGGAAATCCATTCTAACGCTGGTTTTCATTTTCGGTATCCATCAACCCCTGCTAGTATTAGTAATAGATTGTTTAGAGGAATTTAAATGAATTTGATAAGAATGAGATGGACTCAAACTACATAAAGGTTCCGTGTTTGGATCATACACTTTTTGAAATAAATATTAACAAAAAATAATGTTTTGTTCCAAGTACTGGCATCGCCGTGTAAGCCGTGTTGGCTAAGTGGGAGGACACTCGACTTTCATTCCGAAGGTCGTGGGTTCAAACACCGCCACGCACCTCTGGATTTTTCTTCTTGAGAAATGTATGTGCGCTTTAAACACGTGCTTTAACGTTGAAGGCAAACATCGTGAGGAAACCGGCATGTTCTGAGAACTTCAAAGAGTTTGAAGGACATGTGTCATTCACCAACCCGCACTTGGCCAGCGCGGTGAATTAAGGCCTAATCTCTCTCGCCAAGAGAGAAGTCCCTCTGTCCCAGCAGTGGGAACGTTAATAGGGTGATGATGTGAATGCGTGTAAATTCTTTAGACAGATAGGCCAGCTTAAAATAACGGAAATATAAAATTTATTCAGAATTACCAGATTTACCTGGAAGCTACTAAAGACTTAATTGTTTAAAAGCTTTCAGCAGTCACTTCACTACACTATATTGCAGGTCGAATCTGTTCACGCTCTCGCCGATCGCGCTTATTGTAGCACAATTACTCTGTTGTTCATTGCATATTGGATATTCAGTTTGGAAGGTAATTTCGGGGTATTTTTGTCATAGGGGGAGTGAAGGTTCGCCATGGTCTGTTGAACTGCAAAGAATACGCTTTTATTTAAAATATCGTTGCATTTTGTTAAAAGAGCTGTGATGGACACAAACTGATAATAAAGATATATAAGGTGTTGTGACTATGTATTTATATTAATAAATGTAACTTTGGAGGGATGGGACCTCATCCCTGAACATACAAAAATAGGAAATTGTTTTGCAGACGTGATAACTTTAAGATAGGCTTCTCAACAAATCAACAACATAAACTTAGCTACATTTAACGACATGAAGAAGGCTAAAGCGAGCATTATTTTCCGGTTCACGGGAATCATTTCATTCGGTTCCAAAACCAACATTAGTAACCTACTCTCATTCACCTAAAACCTAGAAAACGTGCGCCTACAAAACATTCGTCAGGGAAGCATGCAGTTCTGCATAAAGGGTGTGTAGGGTAAACGCTCCTCTTCGCTAGGCTAAGGGTGCTTTTATACCAAAGATGTGCTATGGAGGTATGTTGTAATGTAAGTTAAGGTACAACATTCTGTGAACAATTCCAAAGACATTCTCCTTGGTCTGGGTGTTTAATATGTATAATAAAAAATATCTATTTATGTATGTCTATTATATTAAGTATATCAGATGTCTAATATCCACAAGCTAAGAGCTTACCACGGGGCTAGATGTTGTTATGTGGATTGTCCGGAAATATTTATTTATTTATTAAGTTTTGTAGCGATGCGAGTAACGTGCTAAGATATGCGATTTGGAAACCTAGCTTAGAGAGGAAGATGCGAAGCTCAAATTAGCCATAACATCCATATAGAACGCATCCTTCCATATAAAAAAACATTTACAAAAATAAATTAAATCAGTTTCCGCCGGGTCTGATTTGTTGTTACGAATGCCTTCCTTGCGAAGCACGCTGTCGCGAAAAACATTTGAAGTGGTGCGCGCTTGCGAAAGGACGTTATAGCGAAAACCGCTAGATCGAATCACGGCTTCGCGAACGACGCCGTCCGCCAGTGCTATGTTTACAAATGAATATGAATTGTGGACAACAAACGCATCCATGGCCACGTAGCATAGCATAGCTCTGGTGGAAAAGCACCGTAAGACCTGTGATGGGAACGTCAGCACCGAGCATGTTCATGAATTATTAACAGCTTGGCGACGGCCGATCCCCGTACCTTTATTATGAGATCGCTTTGAAGCCCTCAAGAGCAACTTCAATTTTTTTGTGACAGCTCTGAAAGTGGATGTTGCTTTGTGAAATTCGTAAGGATTGATGAGTTGTTGTTTTTGCCTTTGAGGAATACAAGGCGCTATATTGTGATTGATCCATAATCCGATATACTGGGAGGAAGTCACAGGGGCTAGGAATTACGTGCTGTTTTGTTTTCTTATTTTTAGGGTTCCATAGCCAAATGGAACCTTTATGGATTTGTCATTCTGTGTGTGGGATATGGATAGGTCCTTAAAATTATATTGAGGTTTCATTTTTTTTCCTTACTGGACACTTCCAAAGTGGAAAATGTGCAAACTACAACAACTTTTACCTAAAATTGGTTTAATCAAGAGATTTTTGTTCAGTAGTTTTTTTTTTAAACGACATAAATCGTACACCGATATTACATTTATAAAGCAGCGTAGAGCTCTGTCTATTCTTGAATGGGTGACCGCTCTTACTGTAACTATTTTTTTTATATATCATAACTAGCGGCCCGCCCCGGCGTCGCACGGGTATAAAATTTTCCCGGAAATTATTCGATTTTTTCTCGCCGTAAAAACCATCCTATCTCTCAAGTTGAATCGAACTGCACATGGTGTGCGAATTTTATTATAATCGGTTAAGTGGTTTAAGAGTCCATTGAGGACAAACATTGTGACACGAGATTTATATATATTAAGATTAATACACATATTCATCAATTTCTCTACATTATTAAAAAAATTGCCTTTCGTAAAATATTTCTTATTTAAAAAAGTCCTTTTTTTGGAATGTTCGGAGGATCGGTTAAGAAGGAAGTTTTCGCGTGAAAGTGTAACACAAGTTCACATTTGTAATTATTAGTAAGGAGTCAAATACAAACATAAAAGTCAGAAGTTACGCCGAGACTAGATAATATTATTTGCACAGCAAACACCGTTTCCAACTTAGGTTAATAGTTAACTCATTTGTCGACACTAATACACCTTAATAATATTCTTCTGTGGTTTCTAATATAAAAAAAAAATCATTGAATATGGTTCACAGAAGATACACGTATTTTTATTGGTTAGTAAATCTGTGAAACGAGGGTTATTTAAAGTTTGTTACATATGGGATGAAAATAGAACTAGCTTCTGTTAAGTAAATTAAAAACGTAGTACCTGCATCAAAATTATGTTAAAAATACTTTTTAACAACTTTATGAATAATATTTTATAAAATAATAGGGTTGACCCTTTTTATCTTGTCCCTTGTACATACTTGGGGGACTCGGATTAACCTACTTTTAGTTCGCTAAAGCGCAAAGGTTTTGTACATATTTGCAAGTTGGAGTTTTTTCTAAAAACTCCAACTTGCCTTTATTTTCGATCGATAATACATTTTGGCAAATATGTACAAAACCTTTGCGCTTTAGCGAACTAAAAGTAGGTTAATCCGAGTCCCCCAAGTACAAGGGACAAGATAAAAGGGGCCATCCCCATTCGTTTGACACTTTTTAAACAATGTATTGGCCAACAAGGGGCAAACAATAACAGATTCTATTAGGTCCTTACATATGAAATTGGCGTTTTTCGTACTGGCCACTTTAATCACAAATTTCTCCTCTTTGGTAAGGAATTCCAAATTCAAATTTGTACAGCTATAGACTCATGTATTTGTGCTTCGATGATCGTCATTCATTTGTTTTTTTTCTTCTGTTTTTTTCTGTTTGCGTCACTCATTTTACAAAATGGAAAACTTAAAATATCGCATTATTTACGAGTACGAGTTCCGCCGTGGCACTAGTGCTGCGGGAACAACTCGAAGGGTGAATTATGTGTATGGCGGTCGTGTTGCAAAAGAAAACACAGTTCGTTTTTGGTTCCAACGTTTTCGTTCTGGAAATTTCGACTTGCAGAACAAGCCCCGTGGACGGCCTGAGACTCAAGTTGATAATGAAGAGTTGAAGGCTATTGTGGAAGCGGATCCATCGCAAACCACGTCCGAGTTAGCTGCAGGCTGCGGTGTTAGTGATAAAACTGTTTTAATTCACTTGAAGCAAATTGGGAAGATTAAAAAGCTTGAAAGGTGGGTACCTCACGAATTGACTGAAGCAAACCGGCAAACGCGCGTCGACTGCTGCGTTACATTTCTAAACCGGCACAATAATGAAGGTATTTTAAACCGAATCATTACCTGTGATGAAAAATGGGTTCTTTACGATAATCGGAAGCGCTCAGCGCAATGGTTGGATCCTGGCCAGCCAGCCAAATCCTGCCCCAAGCGAAAATTAACCCCAAAAAAGTTACTTGTAAGCGTTTGGTGGACTAGTGCCGGTATTGTTCATTACAGTTTTCTCAAATCTGGCCAGACTATTACGGCTGATGTCTATTGTCAGCAATTGCAAACCATGATGGAAAAGCTAGCGGCTAAACAACCTAGGCTGGTCAATCGCTCCACGCCACTGCTGCTTCACGACAACGCTAGACCACACACTGCGCAACAGACGGCTACTAAATTAGAAGAGCTTCAATTGGAAAGTCTAAGACATCCTCCGTACTCCCCGGACCTTGCTCCAACAGATTACCATTTTTTTCGAAATTTGGATAACTTCTTGCAAGGGAAAAAATTCAACTCCGATGGGGCAGTCCAAATCGCCTTCAAAGATTTTATTGATTCCCGTCCGACTGGTTTTTTTAGTAAAGGGATCAATGAACTACCTATAAGATGGCAAAAGTGCATAGAAAATAATGGTTCATACTTTGATTAATTAAATATATTATATTAAAAAATATTCGACTTTTTGTTCCTCCCATACAAAACGCCAATTTCATATGTAAGGACCTAATATTTTAAAATCTAACGGTCTGAAATTTTTAATTTCTCATACATACATAACACAAACGAACGACAATACGAAGTTATTTGGGATGGAAGCAGTCCTTTTCATAATTTACTTACTAAAAATACTAATGTTTTTTCCCTTTGTTGTCGGTGTTAGGTTACACCGACTAAATTGATAGCTTTGATTTCATAGTAAAATCATATTTGATGTTTTTTTATGGATGCTCCACATGCTCGGGCTACTGAATGACGTTAAAAAGCCTTTACAAGGGTCCATTATAACTCGTAACCTATTTCACAAACAAAAGCTTTTAAACAAGTCCATCACAATGCAAAATGGGACGCTCGCATGACTTCCGGTAAAGCTCAATAGATTGTAGCGCGGACAGCAACTGTGCTCACGAGGAAATAAGGTGTCACTCAGCGCTGGGCGCTGGTTGCCAACGGACGTGTCACGTCGTCTCTTGTCAGAACTTTTCAATGGGCTTCTTACAAAAGTGTAGTAACTGTGTTAGTTGGCCATGGGAAGAAAAGTGACTACATTGCTTTATCTAATCAAGTCATGGTCACGGTATTTAATATGTAATTAATTAGATACCTAATGTGGTTAAAAGAGTTGGCATACACATTATTTGGGATTATCAACGCCATTGTACCCCATGAGCAGTGCACATTACAAACAGAAAAAAATACCAAGTTGGCATAAAAATAGTACGGATAATATAATTCTGTTTTTATTATTTCTCATTTCAGGCATTGTGGGATGATAATGTTTAATTGTGATTGTAAGCTAGTGTTGCATCAATACATAATGATGGTATTTGCGTTAGTAGTTTGTCTAATTTGTTATAATAAGTGGATTCCTTTAAGTAGCTTTCATAGATTAAATGTATTTCTACTAATATTGTATGTGCTGATGGTTTCCCTATGATAATAAATAAAATGAATGATGACAACGTAGTTTTATCGTGGGCGCCGGCCGTAGATCCTGGTTAAGCAAAAGTACCATAATGATGAGCAGAATTCTCTGTGTACAGAAAACCAAACGTAAGAAGAACGTAATTTTTCCTCAAATGATAGTATTCGTCGATACTACCGAGAACATGTTAGGTACTACTTCTTATATGCTGTCAGCAAAGAGCAACGAGTTAGGCAACGCAAATTATTATTGTATTATTTCCATTTAGCTATTCACAGCGTTAAATATTAATTCATGCATAAAAACGCTTTTCAAAGCCGTTCAAAGAGTTGTCTGCTATAATGTAATACTAAAGATAACTCCCGCTACCATATTTCTAACATGTCTAAATATGAAAATTTAGCTTTGATTTGATAAAGCCACGCACCGCTACTGTAGCCAGGATATCATAATTGACATGTCATGAGCAGTAGCGCCCACAAAAGGGACAGAGATTGTGGACGTTTTCTGCGGCCGATAATGTCTGTCCGGCAAATAGGTTTAATACGCAGGATTGTATTGAGAATTCAGACCTCGGGGCAAAAATCCGAACACAGCCAAAGTGTAATTAATTTCGTGGTACTGTTGTTTCAGAACATTCAGAAAATTATGAATTAAATACAGATAAAAGAGCTGTTGATGAGCAGATCTGTTTTGTGGTGCGGATAACGAAATCAGACTGTTTTTTTTTGCACTTTTCACAACACACCAAAAGGCCCAGGACTATGTCGAGCTTCAACTGACGTATGTTACTACTACTAGGTATGTTATATGAGTAAATACTTAATCAAAGTACATAAATACTTTCGTCACATAAATTGAAAAAAATCAACTCTGTTGTCCGATGATTGTAGTCTAAAATCTCCTCAGAAAGTTGTTAATTCCCGCAACTGTTTTTTTTATATCTATAATTTCATGAATTTGCTATAACAATTAACAAACATTAAAGGCATCAAAGCCGTCGGTTGATTTGAACTGCTACATCAAAGCTGATGTTGAGTTCTTACTTAATTATACAAAATACATAACAACAATGTTATGGGGATACGGCGTTTAGCGGCCGTCATTTTTGAAGTGTGTGTAACTTGATTCTTCTTTATTTAGCAGCAAATTGATCCTTCATGGTTACAGTACCTATGCTTACAAAATATATAAAGGACTGAAACTTGAAAAGTATCTTGTATAGAGAAATAAACAACATTTTACCCAGCAATATTTATTCCAAATTAACATTATTCAAGCAAATTAATGTTTTTTTTCGAGATTTGATAGATCAGCTTTTTGTATTAATGAAACATTGTTTTCGTGTAGGCATTCAGGGCCCAGGCGGACAATAGAAGTTAAAAGGCGATGTTAATTGAATCGGGCTCAGATTGCAGGCCGGCACAGCCCACTGCAGGTAATTGTGTTAGCAGCAAACATGTCCGCCACCAGCTTCTGATAAAGGGACCAGGAGAGCTCACAAGTCAGGACTAGATTTATATTTGCTATATTTTTGACTGGTAACATTTTATCATATTGCTTTTAAAAACAAAAGTTTAAAATACCTTGTAGAAATGTGGAAAATTTAATATAAATTAATGACACATGATTTAGGAACCCTCACTAGAAAACCTATTTAGATAGCTCTTTACTAAAGAGCTCTTGGGATTGTGTATTGTAACTGAGAACATTATCCTCATCACGTTTAATACTTAGCATGTCCGTTAGATCGTATTTTTTAACGTAACTATGTTTACTTGTAAATTGTTCTTTATACGGGGTATTTTTAATAATGTTGCGAAGTATACTGCGAATGTAGCTCCTATGGGTATAGATCATATTACGTAACCACGGTTTAAAGCTTATTTACTCAAGAAAATTCACAAACGTGGCCATGGGGAATGGCAAGAAACGTAAAGCCAATTAATTTAAGGTAAACAATACATAGCAGGGCCTTATAGATACATCATTTTTGGGTTAAGTACATTATACGATCATGGAACATAGAATAAAAGAATACATCAACTGTTACGAAGACTACCATACCAAAACTTTCTTCCTTGAGTTAAGAAATCTTGATGGCCAAGTCTTACTTTTATTTTGCTTTCCTTTAATAGACGGCGGCCAGAATTAATTTAACAACAAAATGTATAAAGACGCTGAGCCCGTGTTCGATTTGTTAAAGAACTTCAGATAAAACACAATAATGTAGGTAGGTAGTATATCAAAGGCGGAGGACATTCCGTTAAAAAGTAGGTACTAAATAATAAAAAACACATGTAATGTATAAAAATCATGTTTTTTTTTTGTCAAAGTTAAATCTTATGGTTAACATAGCTTCTAGCGTTCATTGAATGTGACGACTTTTTACATACAAGCTTGTTACGAACGTACTAAATAACAGGGCGTTTTTGCCTCCGGAAATGTGAAACTGTTATAGGTAATACGATTTCCCCTTGTTACAGATATTTTACATATATGGAGTCCGTGGCTTGTCTCACTAACTGAATTTCAGCTGCAATTTGTTCGATGAAAGCTTTTGCTTGACTGCAGAAGGGTGATTTCTCGTAGGTTTGTGTATAGTATGTTGTCTAACACAAAAGCAGGAGGTAATCAATTTAGCAAGTTTATATTTTTACTGATACATTATTTTTAGTTGCTTAACTTTTAAGGTGGGCTTGTTCCTTTAAATTTAATTAGGGATTTGTACTTAGTTAATAGTTTTTAGTTATCTTAAAATAATCCATGTTTGAGAAACTTAATGGAACTAATTAATATTTTAATAAGAAAAAACAATTTTTCTTTCACTTTACTTTAACTTTGTAGCAGAGATCGAAAAACAGATTAAAAGAAAAATACATTTCAATTAAGGAAAAATACATTTGAAATTGAGTTAAGGGATTTTATTGATTTAACAAGATCAAAGAATACTTTTTGAACTGATAAATTTTATTAGAATCTCAGATTCTATTTTTCATTTGTATTTTACTAACACCTTGGGTTAATAAAAAAGGTATGTCACATCTAAAAATAAAACGATGGAGCCAAACATATATACACTACTACTACTACTACTTACAGAACTATAAAAAAAAGTATTCAACGCCGGCGGTTGCAAAGAATCTTCAGATTATAAAAAACATTGCCTTTCTTGTTGCAAAAGTGGTACAGGAGCAAAAATTTGAATGACTAATCGAATTGATTCCATCGAGAAATCGATCCGATTTTCCCTCGCAATCGAGCTGGTAGCCGTCGATACTACTCGGAATATAATTCACTTTATCCATATTCAATATCTGATCGTGCGACGAGCAAATAGAACGACTGAAGTGAGAATTATTATTGGATAAAGTGGGACTCTTTCCTCTTGTCTATTTTCAGTGTCCGAGCGGTGGCTACAATTTACTTGTATTGTATGTACGTTGGGCATTGCAAATTATGGATGAGTGTTTTTCCTGTTTATGGATGGATATACGTATTTTTCTTAAAGACTTATTGGATCCGATTCATTTGAATTTTAGGATTGTTTTAATGACACATATTAAAATGTATTATGTTTTATATATTTCCGGATCATTCACGCAGCATCAGCTAACCCCAAACTAGGCAAAACTATATAAATAGGACTTTTTTAATAGTTTCATTATATTATTATTAGAAATACATAGAAAATACCCAAACACGAAACCAGAAATTGCAGATTGTCCAAATTCTGGTGGGAAACCAATCCAAATATTATATACACTACTCAACAAAGTCTAGCGAACAAAAATATTTTAGTATATACTATTAATTAAAAAAAAAAAATCTTCAAATAATAATAATTAGAAGATTTTTTTTTTGGTTTACGCATTATTTTTGTTTTTGAAGTGAAACTTCTATAGAATCGTAGTGATTTCAAACCGGATGCAAAAAGATGAAACGGAAATGGTAAGAGACACAAATACAATGCTTTATTTAAATTTCTTTGCGCGATACTTCTTAGTTGAGACTACGAAGTATCGCGCAAAGAGGTATTGGTATTTTATTTATATTATTTTGTAACATACTTTATGTAATACGCTTTATTGAAGTAATATTAATAATCCGAATTATTACAGATATATGTTTGTTTCTCTTATCATTTTAGCAGATGCGTTCATTTACCCTTTTTTTCTATTCGATTTATAATATCATAATTATAGTTCGTAAGTAGTAGACTCCAATCGTGCGTCGTAGCTGACACACACACACTTTTTTTTTATTCTTCTTATTCTTTCGTCGATTTACTGAAGTTTCACTTCTATCGTGTGTGAATCGCACACACACCTTTTTTTTTTTTAATTAAACCTCAATTTTTAAATGAACGCTTTTTATTTAATTGCATAACTGAAATCAAGAATAAATTTCGCTTCTTTTGATGTATACTTACATCTAGGACAAAAAAAAAGTTCAATTAAAAGTATACACTAAAATATCCTTGTTCCCTAGACTTTGTTGCTTACGTGTAAATTAATTGAAAAAACATTATTTGCAGCTGTTTAAAAATCCATTGGACCTCCCAGGGCATTAGCCACGGCTCTACATCGGCGTGGCATGCTGAGAATCAAGTTATCAATTGTCGCCTGTGGAATAAGGCTCCATATTCTGGAGAGATGCGAAAAAAAATCTTCTCCCGTGTTCAAATTTTGAGGAAAATCACTGAAAGCTTTTCTCCCGAGTAAATTACATGACATAGACTGTAGCTTTTTTATAGCTTCCAACTTACCCACAGCCCTAAGCATCTCTTCCCGCGATAAATGACGACGGACATAACGCTTAGAATTTCAAAAATATCGAAAAAGTTTGCGCTAATGGTTTTTCACAAGAAAAAAAATCGATACATGACAATAATCACAACAACTTTATGCTAGCAGACCCCTTACTCTGCGACCAAGTTAGGTTTTTCCTTCTTATTCTGAAAAGCTTTTGCACTTTTGTTTTAATTTTTTTTTGAATATGGAACAAATGGTTTATGCCTTTTCCAGCCTTTATTTATAAATTTAGTACTTTTTTACGAGTTTTCACAAAACATTTGAAGTATTATTGCTTGTTCCCTAGACTTTGTTGAGTAGTGTATATTGTACTTAACACATATTACTTTTTATATTATCATGATTTTTAACGACAAAACTATTATATAAATAATAAATAATATAATAATAAATAAATATTTCCGGACAACTCACACAGCATCACCTAACCCCAAACTAAGCAGATCTTGTACTTTGGGTGTTAGGTGACTGATATACTACATAGATACATTTTTTTTTGTAAATACATACATATAATACATAGAAAACACCCAGACCTGAGAGAGAATTGTAGATCGTACAAAATCTGGTCCCCCGGCGGGAATCGAACCCGCAACCTCTTGCGCCTCAAGCGGACGTTTGTCCACCGAGCCACAGAGGTCGTCATTTATTACATTATAAATTATAAACTGTTACAATAACAGATGTTAATTAATAATTTCTTAATATACCAATACAACGTAATCATGGTAGATTTGTATTACATATTCAGTAGTGTAGGCATACGATAATTTATGTGTGCTCATGGTGTCCACGTAGCTACTGTGGCGTGAATAAACCATGCTGTGAATGGACCAGTGTTTGCGCAACTCGGTCTTGACCAATGTTGAGTCAACTTGAGACATCTGGTAGTCATTGCAGCTTGTGTTTAGCAAGCAAACACGAGTTTAAGGTGAGTAAGGTAAGGCTTGCTTGGTTGTACATACGTCTAACTTAAACAAATACATCAAATGTCAGTGTCTGCATGTATCAGTGTGCTTAGCTTGGTATCATCATCATTCTTGTCCTTATCCCACATTACGTGGGGTCAACACAATTTTTTTTCTCCTTCCATTTTCCTCTGTCACTCGTCATCTCAACACTTACTCCTTTCTTACACATGTCATCCTTCACACAGTCCATCCATCTTTTCTTTGGCCTACCTCTTCCCACATATCCATCAACACACATATCTAACATTCTTTTCGTCACGTGACATTCATTCCTTCTCATAATACAGGGTGTAATTAGACTACTATCGAAAAATGAAAGGGGAGATTCAGACCACGATACTGAACAAATTTTTTTTCATAATATTTTTTTTTTATTTATAGGTTTTTTAGTCATTATACGTTAATTTAAGAACATGCCAACGTAATTAACACACTAATAATACAAAAAATACAATAAAAAAAAATAAAACATCAGTGAATCTAATTTCACTCTCGCGCTCGCTTCGGCGCGCCGGCGCCGCGCCGCGCCGATATTCATTCTAATACCCTAACATGTAATCACAGCTGATGGCATCCACACAGTGATAGCGCTTGCGAGTACGACCCATACGCACATACACAAGCGAGCGCTATCCTGCTCTAAGCGCAATGAACTCTGGTGACCTAGATAATGGATTTTATTTAAATCCATGCACAATTCCCGCCACATCATAGTTAATTTAAAGTACCTACAAAATAATTCAAAATTTATTTTTATTACTCAATCTTTTAAAAGATTGAGGGAGGCCTATGTCCTGCAATGGAGTTGCTAGGGCTGAAACGAACTCAAATCAACCTATTATTAGATTATCGGCCTACTGCAATCTTTGCCTACTGCACGAACGACATCTAGATAAAATTGTTAATATTCATAAAAACAGTTTGGTACCTAACCTAGGAAGGTACTTACATAAGTAAGTATTTTATTCTAAGTCTTAATAACAAAAATCAAATAAAAACTACTCAGATAACAGCATTTAAAAAAAATATTATGTTAAATAATACACGTAAATCTAAAACAGCTGTTCGAGCGCAATAAACTCTCGTGACCTAGATAATGGATTTTATTAAAATCCATGCAAAATTCCCGCCACACATAAGTTAGTTAAGTTAAAGTACCTACCTACAAAATAATTCAAAATTTATTTTTATTACTTAATCTACCTATCATAAGATTGAGGGAGGCCTATGTCCTGTAATGGAGTTGCTAGGGCTGGAACGAACTCAACTCACCCTGTTATATCGGCCTACTGCAATCTTTGCCTACTGTACGAACGACATCTGGATAAAATTGCTAATATTCTTATTAAAAACAGTTTAGTACCTAACCTAGGTAGGTACTTACATAAGTAAGTAAGTATTTTATTCTAAGTCTAAATAACAAAAATCAATTAAAAACTACTCAGATAACAGCACTTAAAAAAAATATTATGTTAAATAATACAATTACGTATGTAGGTAAATCTAAACCAGCTGTTCGAGTTCGTTCGCATTATAAAATAGTCAATTATTTCTTATTTTAATTTTTGTAGTCATACCTAACATAGGGAAAGGTATTTATCAAACGGAGTTTGTTGTAATTATTTTCGTAGGCATAGTGAACACGACATTTGCAAAGAATAAATTATCCTGTTTGACAAAAGACGCCGCGCGCCGGCAATGTCGGCACCCTTTGCCATAAGCCGCGCCGCGTGGCGGTGCTTTTTGAAGAAATGTATTATTGCCTATTACTTTCGTAGTGTTTTGAGAATCAATTCAGTCGGTGTTCATAACTCGTATTGAATACTTGCGCGTCGCATCGCAAATCTATGATGCACTGTTCAGCTTATTTTTTCTAGTATTTCTCTTTAATTACGGTAGTTTTAGTAAAATCCACTTTTTCAAAAAATTTAGTTAAAGTTATTTTTTTATTTTATAGTATGAATAGATGGATAGATTTGTCTATTTCGGTTAGTAGTGTAAAGTGACGAGTGATTGTTATTCAAATGTTAGTGTGATGTGGTTTTGGCAATGTTTAGTGCGAGAGAATATGGACAAATGTTAATGTGTTACGGCGAGGCATGAGGAAATGCCTCCAGAGGACTACAGAGTGCCAGTGTGTGTGTGAGTAAAAGATGTGCCATGAAAGAGGAGGAGCTCAATTCGAGCCATTTCTAGTGCGACCGAGGCGATAGCGAAATTAGGTAAGTAACTAAGTACATTCAATGCCTTCAAATGTTATTCTATTAACGTTCCCACTGCTAGGACACATGGACTTCTCTCTTGACGAGAGAGATTAGGCCTTAATTAAACCACGCTGGCCAAGTGCGTGTTGGTGAATGCCACATGTCCTTCAAACTCTTTTAAAGTTCTCAGACGATGCCGGTTTCCTCACGATGTTTGCCTTCACCGTTAAACCACGTGTTTAAAGCGGACATAAATATCTCAAGAAGAAAAATCCAGAGGTGCGTGGCGGGGTTTGAACCCACGACCTTCAGAATGAAAGTCAAGTGTGCTTGCACTAAGCCAACGCGGCTCTGAAAAAAAAACAATAATTCACAGTAATAATAATAATAACACCACAAGTGTTATTATTATTAAGTCAAAATCGTGACATTATGTTTCTGAGTATGTTATGAATGTTGAGTAAGTTCAATGACCTGAGAGATTTTAGAATTACGAGAAGGGTATCTGTACCGCGTACTAGTAGGTACTTTCCCGCGGTAAAATCCAATATTTTCCTGCATAAATGGGCTATTTAGGTAGGAGGACACTCTACTTTCATTCTCGAAGAAGAATTTCATGAAAGTCTAGTGTCCGCTGTCCGCCCACTGCCTGCCTGCTACTACTAACGTTTATTACAGCTACGAAACGATGCCATTTATCGATAAAAACATTACTGGTTACATTGCTGGTTGGCTAAATAGTCAGAAAATTTCCTACTACAATTTTTTTTTTGGACTGCGGTTTTTTTATATTGATTTGGTTTGGTGTCCTGCATACCCCCCCTTTTTTTTCGATAGTCGTCTGATTACACCCTGTATATCCATACTATGCCAACCGATTTCCTCTCAACTTCTCTGTCACTTAGCTTGTATATGATTTAAAAAAAAAAGGCGTGTGGCACTCGTAGACTGCCGCGGTAAAGCTATTGAATTGTATTTTTTATCAACATAAGCAATTATAATTTTATATTTATTTTATTTATGCAGTTTTTTTGCATCACAAAGTTGATGATATCGATGAATAGTGATCATTTTTTTAACTCTAAGCAGGCAGCACTCTCTATGAGTCACCAGATTGCGGGGCGAAGAAGGGGATTACGCATGCGCAGTAACGCCGATACAACCAATGCCACCTAAAGGCGGGTTGCTGAACTAAAGAGACGCGTGATATTTCAAAAAGTCATTAAAAGTACTGCTATTTATCGATAGATGGAAAAAAAGAACACTACTCAATTTGCAAAATTTGCTTCCGTAGTTTTATTGGTATAATGGCACAATGTAGCTACCTCGAGCTCTGTAAAACTATACAACCACAAACCTCGAGTTTTTGGTCTAGAGCTAGCCCATTTTAGCGTAGCGACATCTAGTTATAAAATAAAAAAGTATCACCGCTGTGCCGGTCGGAGTGTTAGGTTTTTTTCGTTACGGAATTTCTGGATTCGGTCTCCACGCTCAAGCTGGACGCAACTGAAGCTATGCAAATTATAAAATACTAGCTGACCCCCAGCAAACGTTGTTTTGCAAAATGAAAAAAAAATGTTGGCCGATTCTCAGACCTAATCAATAAGCTCACAAAATTTCATGAGAATCGGTCAAGCCGTTTCGGAGGAGTATGGCAACGAAAACTGTGACACGAGAATTTGATATACCTATTAGAAGATATAAAATATAAAGTGGTACTGGGCAGGCTTTTATGGCAAGTAGAATCATGACTGTCGCGCGTCGCTCGGGGTGAAAATTACTAAATTACGGTTAAGTGATTGGTGTTTCTAAACCCATATTTAATGTTGACCAAAACATGTTATCATTTTGCTCCATAAAATATATTATAGAAATGTAACATTAATAATAAAATGATAACTTCTTAATGAAGGGAAAACCGTCTCCCCTTTAAAGGATAGGTATTTCATCACGTAACGCGTTACGGCGCCAGTCTGTCTAACTTTCGTATCTTTCATGCTAACGGTGCATCAGTAAGCAGATACTAGCCGTAATTCTTACCACTTCTATCGAGCGTCGGGAGACATTTTTTTTTGTTTTAAATTACACTTGAATCTCATTTTATTTACCTACCATACATATAATTTAATTAAAATGCGATAAAATAATATCTACCTAAGTTATTATTTTGCCCCTTAATAATACGCCCGCCTGCAGGGTAGATGAAACCTTCAAACAAGATAATGTATAATGTAATAATAATAGATACGTGTACGAGTATATATCTACCATTTTATTATCAATACTTATAAATACGTAATACAATTGTGTAGGATCTAGCGTGATGTGAAAAGTGTGTATTTTAAACAATAGGGATTTGTGCCGTTCATTACATTGTGGTGTGCAATAAAGTCCTCTTAAAATTGCATTTAGCCTAGCTTGATACATCGATATTAGCCTGCCGAAGCATATTGAACCACGAATAAGCCGTCGTCATATTCTGAAACAAATGATTTGAATTTTCAATGATGATTTTTTCGATTACTATCAAATGTTAGAATAAGTTGAATATGAAAAATAAGGGCTGAAATTATAACGGTTAAACTCTTTTGAACACTATGGTTATACTCACTTTGGAAAATGTCTCCAAAGAAACACTTGCAAAACCAGCCGCCTGTAATGGCAGAGGTCTGTTTGATCTCTGTATCATCAGTACCATATAGGAAGACAGGACCCGTCCAGGTGCGTTCCAGAAAGGAATCTCCCAGCAAGCGTCCCCAATGGATTCCAACTGAAAATAAACGTAGTCAAATTGTCACATGCATTTCAAACTCTTTAAAGTTCTCAGAACATGCTGCTTTCCTCAAGATGTTTGCCTTTACCGTTACAGCACGTGTTTAAAGCGCACATAAATTTCCAGAGGTTTGTGGCGAGGTTTGAACCAACGCCCTTCGGAATGAAAGTCGGGCGTGCTCCCACTTAGCCAACACGGCTTAGTATTTTAGTCGTCTAAAATCCTAATGCTCGCGTTAGCTCGGGGCGCTAAAACACATTTAAAAAGCCAAATCAATCTCTAAAGATTTTGTTTTTGTTGGTATACCTTTTCTGATAGTGTAGTGCACATGTAGCTAGGGATGCACGAGAGTACTACAACGGATACGCATATCATCAGCTCAAATGCAGGTACCTCACCCATTTTAAGTTTCTGAAAAAAAAGTGCATGTTTAAAAACACAATCTTCTTGATAAAATGCGCCAAAAATTAGCTGCCTTTAATTGAACCCAAAATATTTGATCATCTGACGTCTTGGACTCAGTCTAAACTGACATACTTTTATTTGTTTGTTATCGTGTTTTCTTACCTCTCCAGCACAGAAAGCAGTCAGACAGACAGCCGGGGAACACAGTTTTTGTTCAAACATCAATACCTTTTTGTAAACTGCACAGTAGTCTTCCAGCATTCTACAAAATTAATAATTGATGGGGTTAAAATTATTTGAATAAAGACATATTGAATCGCAATGACAGACTTTCACCAATAAGGTGGTGGACTTTCTGAATTTATTTGTTTCTAGATCTGATAAGAAATGTTTTTATTTTTATTATTAGGTCCGCACTCCGCAGTGATTGTGATGAACTAATGATGATAACTAAAAGAGTAGAGGGGATTTCTGGATCACGTGTTAGACTTATAGTGATAGAGCTATGCTAGTACTTGATGACTATCTGTTGTAGCTTACTGTCTAGTGACATGACGATGACAGCTACTATTTTGTACTATAGGTACAGGTTACCACAATCCGAATTTAAATATTCTTCAATCGTTTAGATGAAAGATAATATGATAATTGTTCATTGGAGATATAATCCTTATTCCCTGGGTATGTTCTTTTTCAAATACAAGTTTAAATAAATGTACCTATACTTGATAAATACTTACTCTATCATAGCTTGATGCATTGCAACGATTTCCGCCATTCTACTTTTTATGAGTCTTTCAATATAAAGTTTTTCATCCTTATCGGACGTTGGCTCAATATGCACAAGAAGATCTTCTAACTTCCATATTATCAGGTCTGCCTTGGATGTTATTTGTCTTATCCATACGAGTTGGGTTTGTAAGTAAACTGAATAAAATAACAATAGCTGTAATAGTTTTTTTTATATGAAGCTTTTTATATAAAGATGCTACAAGAATATTACGATCTAGCCATTATAAAGGCTAATTAATAATTTTACATTTGTTTTAAATTGCTACGTAGATTAAAATAATGAATGTGTCCATTAACACTTTGCTTATTGTCTCTATTTAAGGGGGACACTATGTTCTTGTGTTCTTTATAATTGTTATTTACACTCACTGCACTAACGTTGACACTAATTAATTTAAAACACTGTTATAGTGATTTTATCTATACTAATATTATAAAGAGGAAAGGTTTGATTTTTTGTTTGTTTGTATATAAGCGGGGTTAAGATCACGAAATAATCTGCCGCGTCGCGTCGTCGGCTCCCTACTGAATGGTCGTTTATTTATTTATTTATTTAAGTATACTAACACGATTACGAAACCAATTACATTAGTACACAAAATAACAATATAATGATACACAAAAATAAGTAGGTAACAAGTTATAAAATAAAATCAAATAGAATTAATTATTATTATTTCAAAGATTTGGTACATTAGTTAGAATTGAATTTGTATTTGTGTCTCTTACCATTTCCGTTTCATCTTTTTGCATCCGGTTTGAAATCACTACGATTCTATAGAAGTTTCACTTCAAAAATTGTCGCTTGATAATATTTTGTCGCTTAGTTAGTAGTTAATAATTCGTTAACAGGTAACTTATCCCATTCAAAAAGTTATTTTCAGAACTAAACCCTAGCATATAGCATAGATATTGTACATATCGTCGGTTGCAGGTTCAATTGGGTTAACCACCAAAACACGTAAAATAAGTTGAGTATTCAGTTTTTTTTTAGTTTTTTTCTGCTCTTACGAATAGCATACTAATAGAATTCTAGCTTTAAAAAAATACAGTTACGCTACACATTTTAACTGTGAATTTTGCAGACTTCCGTCGAAATTATGTTGTAACTGAGTAGGTATGTGATCCATTTACATAAGTCGAATTGTTGTATTCCTATGACCGAAGAAGGTTAAGTTGGTGTATGTATCTTGGCAAACCAGCATTGCTCTTACACTAATTCTTAGCTTGAACGCAAAATTATAACCACACATACACCAATATAAAACCAACTTTCTTCAAAAAACTAACGTTACACCAATTGACCCGAACCAAGTTTATGTTTGTTGTCGGTTACACCAATTTGAGCATTGCAATCAATAGTATGTTATATAGTATAGTATGTTATAATAATAGTATGTTATAGTATGTTTTCTCTTACCTTAATCTTCTTAAAAATAATAAATCTAAATTTAAAATATAAGAAAAACACCCGATGCGAATCCTTCAATTTCCTTAAAAGTAAAACACCATAATAATGTGTAATGTGCACGCAATGCGCTTTCATTTGATACCCCACTCGAGATTTTTGCAGATTTTCGGTTTGCCTTCCCCACTCTAACCCCCACAATTTTTAAACGGCACAACCGATTTTCTTGAAACATGTCTAAGAGCACTCGCGCCAGACTCACCTTTTAAACAAAAAAAACTAAGTTGAAATCGCTTCATCCGTTCGGGAGCTATGATGTCCCAGACAGATAGACACGTCAAACAATGACATCCCTCTATTTTGTCGGGGGTTTAAAATGAATCGCAAAATGTGTTGCTAAGCGCATAACTCAACAACGCCTATACCAATTTAGCCAATTTATTTTTTTAAATGTTCGTTGGAGTTTAAGGATGGTTTTTACGGCGAGAAAAATTCGAATAATTTTGAAACAATTTTGAATAATTACCCGTTCAAAGCCGGGGCGTGCCGCTAGTAATTCTATTGTTTTTTAACACACTTCTTTTTAGTAGGAAATATTACAACCAAATCCTTATTACATAGGAAAGGTGATTTAAAGATGTATCCAATATAGTTCAATATTACTATATGAATGCAAAGGTTGTCTGAAAGAAATTGCTTTAACTTATTGCCGCTCATTGCGCATGTTGTATTTAGCATTAAGTCCATTTTTGTATTGTTTTATCTTAATGTGTAATAAAGAGTTATATTATTATGATATCTCAAACATCCCGAAGCCTTGTCGAGGTTTGTAGAGAAACTTTAACCATGCTAAAACATGAATTGATACTTACATATATATGTGAGAGAATGTGTCAAGGTAGCAGCGATTGAGAAAAGGAAAACGCATTCGAACAGCGGAGACTTGGACGTGTCTAGCCCTCCTACCCACATTGGGTATGGCAGCGGCCTCACCGCACCTTCAGGCCGCATAATTATGTAGAATATCAGAGGCGTGCAGGAGAAGAAGATCATTCCAGCGCACACACTCGACATAAATATAGTGCCTAGAATAACAATCTTCCATGTGTATAACTGGACTTCCAAATATCTATCTCTAGAAAAAAAGGAAACGGAATAAGTCTTGTGGTTGCTGTTTTACTGCTTGAAAAGTGCGTTCTCTGGTTGCCTCGTATGTCTGCGAATGTGGGAGAAAGTAGTACTAAATGTTTTGTTACTTAATTAAGTATACAAATGAGTCTAAAAACTTTTCATCTGACTTCTCCTGGATGAAATTTTGTTGTTCGAATGGACAAGTTCTAAAATTTGAATTTCGAACCACGGTGAGGAACGATCCATTCTAAAAGAGCCATAATTGTTAGTTAGTTCTTATTTTTATTTGCTAAGTAAACCAGGCTTGACAAAGACCAAAAACTTAACCTAGAGAAAGAAAAAGATGCATTTTATCACCTGTACTTGAGTCCTCGCGAACATATATATTTAAAATCGTCTCGTGTAGCTTTTAAAAACCTGTAATAGTATTCCTTGTTATTTATTGGACAGGAGACCAAAACAAGTTTGTAGATCATCAAAATCCAATATGTTCCAGCTTCAGTGATTCCTAAAAGCTTAAAATCGGTAATACGTTCCCATAAAATGCCGCTGAAGGCAATCGTGGCCATGATGCCGTTAAAAACAACAAAAAACGGCACTGCTTTTCTGAAAAATAGAGAATAAAAATTGGGACGTTTTGTTAATTCACCTAGGTGTAAAAAAAAAAAAAAAATAAATAAAGTACACTTACTGATTGTGTACGATTATTTTAGTAGACTGATTCACACAGGAAAATAAAGCGAATAATATTAAGCACAGTATTTGTATTCATAAAATAGGGAAAACTATTATATCAGGTACCAGGACAGCAGAAACTAAGAAGAGGTGTGTCGATTCATAAAGAACCACGATTACAAGTAGCGTAAACCTCTTCATGGTATACGCATTCCGCATTTGGCCCACACTAGCCTTAACTGCATGACTATGAAAGTAACCTGTTTCGATATGTATTTAAAATTCATGGAAGAAATTTATTTTTCCCGACCAAAAAAGAGGGTTGTTATGAGTTTGACGTGTCTGTCTGTGTGTCTGTCTATGTGTCTGTCTATGTGTCTGTCTGTCTGGGACATCATAGCTCCCGAACGGATGGAGCGATTTAAGTTTTTTTTTTGTTGTATGAAAGGTGAATTTGGCGAGTGTTCTTAATAATAATAATAATAAATCATTTATTTACTGAATGCAGGTACATTTGGTCTTACACAAAATAACAATAGGTCCTTGACATTCTGCCTTATAAAGGCGTGCAAATCATAATAAAATTAATCAAGTTAATGTCATCTACATATAAATAATTACTGTTTTACAAAAAATATATAATAAAAGTGTATTACAGTTTTTTTAAAATATGTCAGAATTTGATTTGAATAAATGTTTCTAAATGACTTAGACATGTTTCATGAAAATCGGTAGTGCCGTTTAAAAGTTATGGGGGTGAGAGTGGGAAAGGAAAACCGAAAATCTGCAAATATACTCTTGTGGGGTATCACATGAAAGCGCATCGCGTGCATATTACAAAATATTATGGTTTTTTACTTTTAAGGAAATTAAGGCAATAGATTTGGGGGTTTTATCTTAAATTTAAAATTTAGATTTTTATTAAAATAATATTGTTATTAAACTAATTTATTTTGTCAAGTCAAGATAAGCATTAATACATTCACAAAATCTAAATGATTCCGAGGTCACAAAAATTGCAGCAAACAACATAGATACAAACAGCAAAAAACATAGATAAGGTTACCTCATCTTCTGATGTTACTGAGCTTATCTCAACTTAGTTTTAGCAGAGAGATTCTCCGATATAAACTATTTTAGCTGTAAAGGTACCTACTCCATAAAATATCTCGTACTCGTAAGTTGTGAAATATAAAAAAATATATTTACGTCCAGTTAGGTGAGACTTCATCATCAAGAACCCGATAAATTTTGACTAGGAAATAGAATGTTGTGTGAAACTTATAGGGATTGACTTCGCCAGTAGAAAAATCATAATCCTCTTTGTTTAGGAAACTCATAAACTTTTTGAGGCTCATTTTGAGGCGTTCAACGTGGTTAGTTGCTGGACACAAATTAAAGTTCTTGGTCGATCAAGGTGCATTTTAATAGAAATATAATTACTCATATAGTTAGACGCATATTATAAGAGCTATGTTTTTACCTGTGACTTCGTCGACGTGAAATTTAAATTTATTAATTTATCTGAAAGACTTCCAGTAACTTCGGTTACATTATAAATGTTTAAATTGACTTCTCTGCATCACAAAAGTAAAGTTGTTTTATTTTCCATGTGGAAGCGCCAAGTATACCTATATAGTTCTCCTTTCAGCGAAATAATTAAGAGTGCTGCTGAGAGCTTGTGAGGTAAACCAATTAAAAATTTGGTCTCGGAAAAAAACTCTAAGCTATTGCTCTCGTTTGAGATCTTGGATATATTCATTTTGTATTCCGGATATCTTAGTCAGTCCGAAATACATCTATTATTTAGTACATTGCCTGGGTTTAAATATCCAACAATACACACCTATTGCCTGGCTAAAAAAAAACTATTATTACTTTTTAATACATAGTTGCGTAAATTTCAAGACAACAGTTTTTTTCTAGTATATCTATCTTTGTACAATTTATTTACAAAAAGGTTCCGACATTTTTGTTTAGAGCCTGGCAAATCTACTCCTCACCCATTTTGAAAAAAAAATGTTTTTTCGGGCCAGTTATGACACGCATGTCTATTGATAGACTAAATGCTTAAAAGGAAATTAAGGAACCAAATCTATAACTTTTCGTTTCAGAGATTTTGGGTCTAAAAAGTAAAAAAAAAAACACTTATAGTAGGTAGAAGAAGCTCTGCTTAGTTTGGGGTAATTTACTATTCTGTTGGTTTGGAGTTAGGTGAGGCTGTGTGATTAGTCCGGAAACATTTATTTATTATTTTGATAAATCGTAATAGTACGGCCAACGAAAATCTCATGTCAACCAAGTTGTTCATGTACAAAAAGTTTTAAGCACTATCAAAGATACTTTGGTCTAAAAAATAAGTACCGTAAGTAAGTAACCGTATAGTAAGCATTTCAGTCGATTGACATGCGTTTCATTGACACTCATTGACATCACTGGCAGCAGAAACACTTTTTTCAAAATGGCGGCCGAGTAGGTATTTCAAAATATTGGACTTTATTTGCTTGTCTAGTCGAACGTGAAATATTTTTCACTGCATTCTGCATTTCTACATAGGTGAAATAATTGAGGGGTGTGACAATTATCAAGCCACTTATTACTTAAGTTTAATAACTAGATAATAGTTAACTTTGATCAAAGGAAAATATTTAATTTCACATAATCAAGTCTCATTAGTGGTGACAACTTTGTTCTTGGTATTTATTATGCATATTTTTTATTTTTTACTATTATAACGCGATCACGATGTACTAAAAAGAACAACGTGCAGCGTGGCTTTACGTGCAACGATATGCAATGAGGAAAATGGTGGACATTTTGAACAATCAATTAATTAATTGATAGTAATAACTTAAAATTTTGTATTACTTTATAATATCTTTCTCCACCGTTAATATCCCACTGTTGGGCAAAGGCTTCATTCCTTTTCATCTTATCTTGCCTTGTTTTATTTCATAATTTGTTGTCTGTTGATCTTTGTACAAGGCAGAAAGTAGAATTAATTAAGAAGTTTTATACAACATGCAAAAAAGTACACCTCAATAGTCCAGTTTAAAAGTTACAGATCAATAATAAAATAAAACATATTTTTAAATTTCTACAAAAAATAAATTTTAATAGGTTTTGTACTGATATTGTATTTTCTTTTTATTTTCTTAGCTAGGTCAACCATAAAGCTTACAAATGAGACTACTTTGAATAAAATACACAGTTCACTCAAACAGAAACGAAGAAAAAACCAGATGAAGTAGTTTTCCTTTAAAATAATTATTAAATCGGCTTTTTTTTTAAATAGCCAACATATAATTTTTATTCGATATTTACCGATAAATTTATGTCGTGTATCAGCACATTTTGTTTGATTAAGGTTCGAAAATACATATTGTATACTCTCTGTGTAAAATGGCTAAAGTGTCGTTCTATTTTCAATTTCACAGTGATTTCAATTTATTTATTTATTTATTTATTTATTAATCAAACAAAATCCACAGCCCTTAATATATATCTTAATAGATAACTTATAATTATGACCTAAGGCCAAAAACGGATTTACATTTTATAAAACTTACATATACACAGACTGTCACTAAAGAAAGAAGAGAAATTACATGTCATAATTGTATTCTTCCATCATAATGCTAAAATAGGTCCCAATAGGCGCCATTTGTAATTTGTGTAATGTCTACATTTTACACAAATTACACCTGGCACTGGCAAAATCAATCTCATGTTTAATAAAGCTCTACCTCCATTTTCGTCACTTTATTTCCCAGTGAAAATTCATGGCTCCGTATTCATTGTAATAATTATGCGCGAGTATTAACATGTGAAATGTGAGTCGCAGAGGGTGAGGTAAAGGCTCAATTATGCCACAGACGTAGTCGGGAGGAAAAATTAATTTGGACCGCTTCTAGCGTTCCTACCTTTAGGTCTGACGTTTGCTAGAAGCATTGCAAATTATTAGTCCAAAGCTTGTTCAATTGTTTTAAATATTTGTCTTGTATTCTATTTATACAAAACTGTTGTGAATAAATAATATAAAAAAATAAAATGTTTATTACTTTCACAAAATTTACAACTTATAGTCTATAGTCTACTAATAAAGCAGTGGCTTTGCAATCTATACTAATATTATAAAGCTGAAAGGTTTGTTCGTCTGAGACACATCCCCGTCAAAAAATACTAGACACCTATTTTTTATATAAGGAAATGAATATTTGGAGCATCAAATTTTTGGAGTATGAGCTTGTGATGTACCAATTTTGTACGAATCACACGCGGAACTTTAACACAGTGAGTTAATCATCTTGATTTTTCGTTTGCAAGAAAATATAAATGTTAGGATTTTTTAAAATAATTTATATGACGGGTTATTTTTTAGATAAGCACATGTTGTACCGACCCCACATAGTCAAAGTCAAAGTCAAAGTCAAAACGTTTATTTCCTTAGAAGCACATAGCCTACATGGACAGGTCAACTTAAAATTAATAAAACTAAATTGCTTAGATAACAAATATCAAGGAAATAACATTGTCTTGACAGTTCGCTTTAATGTTTTATACTGAGTTGAGAAGCGAATAGAACAACACAGCTTTATAAGTTATTACAATTTTGTAGTTATTACAATTTTGGAGTTCTTATGTATAGTATATTCTTATATATAGTATGGGACAAGGGCAGCATGATGATGATGATGAGTCATTTACCCTATAATATTAGCCCTTTTAGTCCGATACCTGTAGTGGGTGTAAGATTCTACCGCTTTAAGCAAAGTAACATTCAAAACGCGCAAATTCCTTTTACACTTGAATTATGGTTAAAACCTAGGTGATATATGTATATAGTTAAGGAGATTCACTCGTAGCAAAGTAACATTTTCGTTGTTAATAAAACAATGCATCACCTACGTGACCCATCGAGCTAAGCTTATTAACCTCCACTCGACAAATAAAAGAGCACGCATTAGCCACTTGAGATGTGCTTATAGTGAGTAGCAGTGCTCAGAACAAAGCTCTCTAGTCGCCACTCAGTAGACAATAACTAGAGCTAAGGAATCTGGCGCATGATCACCAAGGTCAAAAATGTTCAGATTAGTAGGGACGGACATGGAGTATTTAGCAAATTTGTGATGATCTAACTACATATAGATGTAAGAATAGTATAAAGATAATGCTATGTTCACCATCTTTTAATTTAAGCTTTTTGTTAATCTGCTAAAAATAAAAATAACCTGTGATATAATAAGTTGAAACGTCGTATTTACTAGCGGTAACATAGCCTTAAACCGTCCTCAATAAACCGAAAGGGTTTCTTTAATTGTAATTGTATACATACCTATAGGCTTTGCTGTAACACTTTTCAAATGAACGCGTATAAGGATTACCTATTTGAACCGAGCATAGATCAAATCATCAGTTTTAGTTAGAAGATTTCTCTTAAATTAAATTCAATCATTTCATCAAACAAAGGAAAGTATTACATATTTAACGCAGTTTTTAGGATTTTACCTCCTATGCTAGTGAGAAACTGTGTGACAGAAAGGCAATGCTCCTGGCAACTTAGCTTTAAAGTTCGATAATTGGCAATTTCGTCGGCTTTAATTTCACTATATCAACTTCGCTCCAAGTCAATGCCACTCTTAATACTCGTCAAATTGCGATAACAATATCATAGCTCTTTATCAGCTGGTCATCGTTTGCAAGAGCCCATCGGCTTAACGAGCCAAATCAACCGAGCGGAGTCTACGTGAGCTTCGAGAGCCAATAACGTCTTACTGAATTACTTAGCGAATCAACTGGCAAATGTTATGTAATTGCTATGTGGACAATAGATCTTAATACTATCGGGATTAAGCAAGTATTAGCTTGTTTTATGGAGGGCGTTGTCAGCTTTGCAGCCTTTTAAGGTATATAGGAATTGCCATCAAATGTTTACAATAATTGTGGACAATTTAGATAAACAGTCTTTATTTTATTCTCATCATAGGCGTACATATATGCGCGTTAAACACGTGCATTTATGTACGCCTATTGACATTGACATTCACTAAGCTAAATAAATAAATAATTTTTATTCAAATATTAACAAAATTCACTTATAACTATTGGTAGGTATAAAAATGTTTAAAATAGGTATGGAATACATGAGCCTGAACTAGGGTAATCCTGTATCTCAGGCTAAAAGACATAAACAATAGGCTAGATAAATAAACTAATAATAGTACGCAGTATTTCTGAAAACATTAATATAACAAAAAAATTAGTGACTTATTAAAATAACCTAGGTAAGTAGTAAATATGAACATGCTGTGCAGCTGAGTTGGTGTTAGTAGGTAAAACTGTGTTAGTAACTGTTGCACTATTACGTAATCATTATTATAGAAACCATCACCAAAGGTGCACTTGGCCAGCGTGGGGTTAAGGCCTAACCGGACTGGTCAAGGGAGAAGTCTATGTGTTTGACGTGTGGGGACGTAAATAGAGGTCCTTATGTTTTTTGATGCTAAGGCGTACTAGCTATAGCAGGAAGATAAATGAAGAAAATACATTAATTAAATAAAAAAGAATATTTAAAATAACTAATACGATCAATCAGTCAGGCTAATAAGCTCTCATAAATATATTTCTACTAAAAGTCTATTTTTTAACAAAAATCAAAATTACAACCCGTTTTTCTTAAAGAGATACAGAGATCCCAAGTGAAATCTTAACCAACATTAAGATAATTACCATGAAAATATAAATTCTGGCTTTATTGTCAGAATTTATATTTTTTTATATTTATTGTTATCAATTACCCACGCTCCATTTCATAAAAACTGTTGTCTTTGGCTAATATAGATAGCTGAATTGGCTGATACACATCATAGGCCTATTTATGCCTTATTTCACGCAAATTGTGTAACTATTATAATAATATAAACAAGGTTTACGTAATATTAACCTATATAAAACTTATATTTTATGATCACGAGGGCTAAAATGTTTTTTTTTTTTTTCCCAAGCCAAAGTTTTTATTATCTATGTTGCAACTGTATCGACCCTTTAACCCTTATTTCAGTATGGGTTCCAAACAAATCCCCATAACTCGCCGCGCCGTTAGGCCACAGCAAGTTATTTCAAACTTTAACGAGCTCTAAATATTTGCAACAATATCAGCTCTAATAGCCACGTAATAAGAGCCTTAACGGTAACGACTCGCACTTACCTAAAGATGGACTTGGCTGTAAACAAACGTAAATTTCAAACTTTGTATCTACGGAATGGTTTAGCTTTAAATACCTACAATGTATTGTACAGTCGCCGGAATGGTCAAAACTAGGATAGAGTGACCGATACATCAACAAACAATGCTGGATTCCTGCAGTTAGATAATGTTTTTAAGCGATAGTAAGAAAAACCTAAAAAGGAATTGTCACAAGGCATTTATCAAATGATGATTACCGACTCGAAAAATTAAGCGACGCCTGTTTGCATCGTCGTCATGCATTGTCACCTGTAAAATTAAGCTAAATCGTTTGCCGGTAAGTAGATAAGTGTTACATAATTGGGGTTGCAAGACTTGCCTATGATAGGGTACCAAGTGTCGTAAACAAGTTCCTTGTTCTGAGTAGGTTACCACATTATTATTAAGTATAGAGAAAAAACTTCCTTGTAGGGTTCTAAGTATGGTACCGATCAAATTCTGTGTAGTTTACAAAACTTTAAAGTAACTGAATTGAATCTTACTGGCAAGTCATAGAACTGAACTTACCTATGATATACAATGCAACCATAATAAAATACTTACAAAAAGACGAATAATTATCTTTATTTCATAGAATTTCATCACAACGTGATCGTACAATGCCATTCGTAATTAAATATTTAACTGCAACCAGCTGCTTTGAGCAGTTCCACTCGGTTACACTTCATTTTGAAGTTTATGTTCCATTTTAAACATTGTATTCAATTGTAATTGATTGAAAATCCATTAAGACTAGAGGGAACTAATTGAAAATGTTTAACAGATTCAAAATTAAATTACATACATGTGAGTAGTTTTGGTGAACGCACTTTGTGTTCGCGTAAACACGATATCCCGCGCTGACCAAAATTGTGTTATGAAAGCAGGTAAATGTAAACACTTGTATACTAGTATTAAACACTCATGATATACAAAGGCTGCGGTTCGATACTTTGTTCGAGCAAAGCATTTAAATAACACATATTTAGAACAATTATTAGAGCACAAACAATACCTCCTGTTATGCAGTGCATATACTAAGAACTTAGTATTTATGCACGGCTTAAGTTCCATAAGGTTCAAATATATATTATAGATATATGTATGTACTTATAAAATAGCAGACTGTTCTGCCGCGGAATACGTAGGTTCTTTTGAGGGTAGATCATGATTGTTGCCTTATGTTTTTTTGTGATATTGAGGGTACTTCACTTCTTGATTTGTCACGAGAAGGCTAGACATTCTGTTGAGAGCCGGCCGCCGTAGAACACATGTCATGTTCGAAATCACCTACGTGCTCGCGCCCGCGCCTCGGCTTCACTCGCTATTAACGTAACATATTACGATTCTTCCTTCGTTTAGTTCTGTGTCCCCATACACCAATCGAGAAGATCACTCCAAGCAACCTTTGGAACTCTAATGTTAGCTAGAAGCTGTACCAGAACCAGCGTGCTGTCATAAAGGTACATACACAGACACAGACATTTGTCGACCAAGCCACTAGAAACGATGAAATAATAACATAGCATCGTTGTATGATTAAATATGAAGAAAAAAATATTAATATACATGTTCAAAGTGCGTTAAGCCAACACCAAAATAAGGGCTCCAAAGTCAAAGTAGGCCGAAAGCTAACTCATGCCGAGTTAGCTATATATTCAAAAGGGAAGCCACAAATCCGGGCTTCCGTGACACGAGTATCCAAAGTTAGTGTAATGAATACGTGACTTATCAGCCTCGGACAGGCTGAAGTTCATGTGTTGCATTTTCAGTCAATGGACGGGATGCTGGGCTATGTATTTTGTGGAATTATGATAACCTTGATAAACTAAATCTTGTAACGGTTACTGATTTCGGGTTCAATTTGCGCGGACTCCGCTACGTAGTTTTCATTTAACTTTTATGGTTGTCTACTATCAAATTGTAGCGTATACCATATTATGTCGGTTTAAGCCGTATTGGTGTTATGCCTGTTCCCAATAAAGATTATTGTTTGTTTTAAATTGAGTATTTGCATTTTATTAATTTTATTAATCTCTGCGATCTGCGGGGTTCTTCATTTTCATTTTCATTCATACTTTCACTCCAGACCTAGGTAAACATAAATATATATTTTTGCACAATAGAGGTATAGTAATAAGTTGGTAATAATTATAATAATATTTTTTGGAAATATTGTAAAATCTAGATACCTACCTAATAGAGAGCTGAGGCCAACCTAGCCATTCTTCATAAAAGGCCGCGGATACGCAAACGTATTATACCTACCTATTCGTATATTGTGTTATAATGTGCTATTTTTTTTTGTTCTAAGATTTGTTTGGTATAGACTTTAATAGACCCACCATCTATGTACAATCGAACCAACTGAATCATGACCCACCATAAGCCTATTTTTGCATAATCACCTTAAATACAAGTAGGTCGAAATTAGCTTGAAAATTTATTTCCTTGGTAACGAACTTGTTATCATTTGATTAGACACTGACATTTACAGAGTACACTGTTAAATAAAGCGGAAAGTATCGACTAAGCTCGTATATGAAAAAGAAGAGATGATGTTACTGTCTTTATCTGTATTTACGTAGGTAAGTATAGGAAGTTCTCTACGAACGTAATGGTGCCACTTCACTTGGCCGTATTAAATTTGCTCAACTATTAGTCGCATTTGTTTCTCTAGAATATAAAATAATGCAGTAATGTTTGGGAAAATACGGCCAAGTGAAGAGCCAGCATAAACTTTAGATTAATTCATTAACAGGTTTCAATCACGTCATTCCTATAAGTATTATAAGGACAGAAACATGCCATTGTTGGTCTTTCAAGCCATATAAGTAAAAAGAGTAATAAAATTTGTGAAACGAAAAAAAACTTTATTTCATCTTTAACAGAACTAATTTAAATTATAAGATTCTGTAATGCAGTGCAGTGCCGTGCAAATGATTTCTAATAGTTTGTAGACGGACGTCATGTTGCGCCGGAAAATATCGGGTGGGAGTAAAAGGATGTTCTTCGTAATGGTATTGCATGTCCACTCTTTGTTCGTTCGGGAGTGGGCGAACGCCGTGGTTATGACGTCTGTCTTCGTGGATGCCCTCTCCGACGTGCCGTCTGATGCAGGTCCTCACCGTATTCCGAGAAATATTCAATTCGCGTGATATTTCCCGTACGCCATAGCCTTACTTACTTAAGACTACAATCCGAGAAATTTGTTCTTCTAAATTACCCTTTATAAAAAAATATTAAGCATTTTCCTATGTAGTTTCTATTTTTTCACATTGACTGACAACATGACATAAATATGACACACTTTTAGAACACCCCATTTTTTAAATATATTTTTTCCATCATCAAAAAGTTTAGGTTAAATAAGCGAGAACTAGCTCGAGACTCAAACAATGCCTGTATATGTGTGAAATGAGGTTTTATGACAATGAAAACAAAGGTTGAAATTGCATAGCTCTGCGACCTGTATTGACGTAATTTGATTAGTATCTAAAACGTCGTAAGTGCATAATACGTGATAGATCTTACAAGTTTGAAGGTTTCAAGCGAATTATCAGGCAAGTGGGTCACGATTCAGTTGGTTCGATTGTACACAGTTTTTTTACAATAAATATTCTTCTTCTTCTTCTTCTTCGGCCACTAACATCATGGACAGTTATTTCGGCCAAAGGTAAGCGAGGGCTGCAAGACGCTTTCGCCTCAAATGATGCCTTTTCCTACATTATAGAAGACCAACGCCTGTGATGATGTTGCTGCGTCGTAAGCGCACTAAGCTTGTGTTACGGGCACAAAACATCTGATAAACTTAATATAAAAGACGGATATACATTAAAAAAATATTATACATAGAAAACACCCATACCAAGTAAAAAGTGCCTGCAGAACTTACAAACACTGACCCCTCGGCGGGAATCGAACCCGCTACCTCTTTCACCGCAAGTAGATCGCCTACAGCGCCACTCAGGGAGTTGGTGATATTAATTTACTTGCTTTAAACTTTTCATATTTTTGTTAAGAGAAACTGCTGAAGAACTGTTTTGTAAAACTTAAAAACGATAAATATTCCAAGATTTACATTGCTCGTATTTAAGTACCATTTTGTATTTAATCAGCAAGAGATTACGACTCTTTAAAAGCGATTATAAGAAAACATTTGATCCCTATAAAAGCTTTCAAGAATAAAAGCCTTATTAACCGCTTTTCTCTATAAAATAAGTTACAATTACTCCCGATCCCGGTATATAAATAATCTCCTAATTAATGTCTACCCTTCAGTGGTTTTACGGTTTCCCTTTGAGCCATTGATGCGAAGATGTAATGTTCTGCTTGAAGTATACCCACGAGGGAGGGAACGGGTCTGTTCATAGAATATTGGCACGCCCCGATAGCCAATGATTTTTATATGACGGAATATTCAATGATTCATAGCCATGTGGTTTCACAAACGATTTAAGTCTTTCTCTTTTTAATTTCATTTATTTATTTATTTGTTTATTAGGACCACCAACAAGAAAATACACTAAAATAGTTTAAAATTAAACTACAGAATATTTATGTTCTATTGCTTTCTAATTAAAGGTAGCCACAACAAGCGCAAAATGTGTGCAACTCAACTAAATTAAACTTAAAATCTAATAATAATAATTACTTAATTATTATAACATAACGGTTAACATAACATTATCATTTCGCGATCCATGGGTAAAATTATGTTACAAGTATAATTAGGTAAATATATATATATATATTTTTTTATTTACAAAAAAACAATAAAAAGGCTTTGTCGCTGAGCGAATAATTATATATGTTCAGCCATGATATACTTTACTGCATGTAAATTTGGCTTCATTTGTAATCTTAATAAATATAAATCTCGTGTCACAATGTTTGTCCTCAATGGACTCCTAAACCACTTAATAACCGATTATAATAAAATTCGAACACCATGTGCAGTTCGATCCAACTTGAAAGATAGGATAGTTTAAATCTCAAATTAAAGTCGAAATTTTAAATTATTGCTAATTATTTGTTTGTTCTACAGGTAAACAAAAGTGTAAAATAAATGTCTTTTTATAGGTTGTCTATGATTTTTCTTGATAAGCTATATTCATACGTGGTGGTAATATACTCTTTGAGTTATTGTCTGTGTCTCGAAAGTTCAATATTCATTTTATAGGTTGTCTATGATTTTTCTTGATAAGCTATTCATACGTGGTGGTTATATATACTCTTTGAGCTATTGTCTATGTCTTGAAAGTTAATTATTCAACATAGTTTTCAATAATTTTTTTCTGACATTAGTTTGAAGTACTTAATTATTATTTTTTTATTATTTTTATGTTTAATTTTTTTGTTTAAAGCGTCCGTGAAATAGCGGACATTATTTATATTCTATAAAAAATAAAAATGAATTGTTGTTCGTTAGTCTGATTAAAACTAGAGAACGGCTGGGACAATTGAGCTGATTTTGGTTTTAAAATGTTTGTCGTAGTCCAGGGTAGGTCTAAACGGTGAGCAAATAAGGAAAAATTGCCGGGATTTTTTTTTACCCGTGCGACGCCGGGGCGGGCCGCTAGTAAAATTATATAATGTCAGATAAATAATCAATGTCAAAATATTTAATATACATTCAACACTTATGCTTGCGTTGTAAAGTTTTCAACTATGTATTCATTGCATTATACTAAGCTCTGTCTAGAAGTAACTTGCTTAATCTTATTTTTAATATAGTTTTTTTAATATCTGTAGACGCAAGCATTATTTAATGAGGTAAATGATACTAGATACGCGGTGCCCCGTAGAATATTATTAAACACATATTATTATTATTAGAACGAAGTTCCTATATAACTTCCTAAACTTTCCTGTACTTACAAAAAACTATCATCAGAAATGTTTTAGAGAAAAATCAAGAAAACCTACATAAAATTGAGCACGTTTTTTTTTCAAATTGTGTTCATTCTACTTTAGCCGAAGGAACTTCGTTCCTACCTAGTGTTAGTGTCACACGATAACAACATAAGAGATGAAAGTTGGGTTGTTCTATTCGCTTCTCAAATCTGTGTAAAAAATTGAAGCGAACTGTCAAGACAATGTTATTTCCTTGACTATTCTACGACACCACATCTTTTTAAATTTCTCACGACACGCGACGTTACGATTTGGATAAGGAATTACTAAGGTAACTAATATTGCCCGCTTTCATGAAAAAATAAGACAAAACAGATTCTAAAGAACGATTTTAACATATTAACATTTCTAAATTTTATGCAATGACACAGTCACTTTGTTGAAATTAGACTCAATTAAGCCAGTATAATTTGAGAAAATTTTAATTAAAAAACTTAGCGGTATCTCCAGAATTCAGCTAGGTACCTAATTTTAAACTTATTAACTCGATCAACAAACTTTGTTTTACCAGTATATTTCTTACAATAATTATGATTGGAAAAATCTGCTTACACTGATAGGTATATAAAACTCTTTTACTTTTTAAATTTTCATAGTTTTAATCACTCAAGAACCGTCAAATCATGGTATCCCGTTTTAAGTCATAATATTTTTAAAACTCTTATCTCACACTATCACTGTCATGTTGAACCAAATATATCTAGTTACAAGATACAAAATTCGGCATTGGGCTGATTAAAATTTATCGTATGAAATCGAAAACTGTACGAAATAAACTTTTGAAACTAACATGGTTATCAACGCTATTTAGATTTACAACTAATTTTACGTGATTAAGGCGCACGAAATAAATATAAAACTGAATCCTATATAATTCACAAACGGACTGTTATAGTTCCTCAATCTCTCAGAAACATTGGAAAATTAAAGATTTCAATTGATTAATTTTAATTTGTATTACATCTATTAAAAGAAGAAGAAGACGAATTTGTATTGAATTGTACTAGGCCGGTCAGCTAATGGTGTCGTTTTGATATTAGTCCCATATGCTACAAGGTCATGTTGCTATTAGACCGTAATGCTAATATGCCGTTTAGCTTTCAGGTCTTTATTAATATAAAAAATAAAACAAAAAAACAGAATGCCCTATTAATATAGGGCGTTCTGTTTTATTGTCCTTTCGATAAGAAGCGGTTTCAGATACCGACTTGGGTCTTAAATTGTTTTCAAACTTTTAAAAAAAAATATCTCAGTAACCATATGACTTTGATTCTTAAGCAGTTTTTGTTTGCACGATTTTATTCTGCCGATTGACATGTTTTGCCATATTTTTTTTGGCATTTTTGAATAAACATTATATAACGTAGACAAATTGGTTAACAAAATTTCTAAAGATCGTACAAAATTTCGTAAATTTGTTTATGTTATGCACTTGGCCAGCGTGGCAAGGGAGAAGTCCCTGTGTTCTATTAACCCACTTCTGGAAGTGGGAATGTTAATAGGGTGATGATGAACAAAAAGGGTTCGTTAGTTGTTTTGGTAGTTGAAAAACTAATGAATGAGAGATAAGCTACGCTGTACTTACGTTATTAATCTCTTAAAAATCTTAACAGAATCAGCCTTTCAGTAGAGGAATTAATTAATTTTTCATTTTACTTCATAAAAATTCAAATTGAATTGAATCACAGCTTAAAATAAAAATGAAAACTAATGGGATTAGTCCACTTTATTGCGATATCTTTTATCGAGAAAGGTTAAGTGCTTGATAAAAGCAGCTGTAGACAAGGGAGTAGGAATAAAATTACGAATACACGATGCTATGTGTCGAACTCACTTTATAAAAGTTGACGTTTCTTTGACAGTCGATATGACTTCCAGGTCCAATTTCCCTCAAAAGTGCCGTGATTTAATCTAAATTAAAAATTTAAGAAAAACCCCCGATTGCCTCAATGCCTTAATTACCTTAATAAAAAATAAAACACCATAATATTTTGTAATGTGCACGCGATGCGTTTCATTTCATACCCCACTCGAGTATATTTGCAGATTTTCGGTTAAAACTTATAACACCACTCTTTCTCTTTTTTGGTCAGGGCCGGGGGTTAAAAAATGCCGACTCTAGTGACCATCTGTTTAATAATTTATGCCACTAAGAGCTTATTTCACAAAACACGATTACAAGTTACGGGTACTAGACATCTCATACACTTAATATAATAGACATACATAATATAGCTTTTTTTTTAAATATACACTAACCAGACCAAGGCTATAATAACATTTTTATATTGTATAACTTTATAACTTCTTATTACAATACCGTAGATTTTCCACATGTTTAATGGAATTCCTCCAAGAATAAGTTATTTTAAAGCGCGGTAAGTTCTTCTTAAAATAATTCCTTTCTGCCTTCCTGGATAAATGATTGATCTAACATTGAATTAATTTTTAAATTGGACCAATATGGCGGATCCTTGGTTTCTGTTAAAAATTGCTCGATTCTAGCGGACATAGTCTTACAAGCTATAAAGCCTACCCATTGCAACTTTGCAATGTCGTTCGACTCTCGTTATTTTTGTTCTCTTCATAATTTCTGTACGGTTTGCAAACCATACAGAGTACATGTTTCCGAAACTCAGCAGTTTCGCTATGACGTGCATGACATTCGCCCTTTCGGGCAGTCGCAAACTACTGTCTAACAGACAACACGTCACGGCCGGCGTACTCTCGCGACCATACTCTACAAGAACGAATGAACCGTGAAAACTTACAAACCACTCTTTTAACTCAATTTACTACTATAAGATTGTCACACTACGCACTCAACAATTTCTTTAAAATATATTTCCATATTAATGAATCTATACTAATATATAAAGCTGAAGAGTTTGTTTGTTTGTTTGTTTGAACGCGCTAATCTCCGAAACTACTGGTTCGAATTGAATAATTCTTTTTGTGTTGGATAGTCCAGTTATCGAGGAAGGCTATAGGCTATATAACATCACGCTACGACCAATGGGAGCAAAGATATAGTGGTAAATGTGTAAAAAACGGGAGAAATTATTTCATCTTTGAAGCCTTCCGTTGCGTGCGCCGTGAAAACGGTTCAAGATACACAAAAAATATGTATTAAAGAATAATAGCTCTTTTAATGATCTAAAAAACAGTCCGCGATAGTATATGTCTATCTTTTAACATTAAATCACAAAAACCGTTTTTATGGTACCTAATTTGGTCGAAATAATTTGTTTAAGTTGTATCAACATAATAATATTAATCTTTATTCAAATAAATATGTTGAGTAGGTACTTCATCCACTATAACGCGGGTAGCACCGCAGGGCACAGCTAGTTTATTATAAAAGTAAACTAACACGATTTATAAAATCAATGACATTGGTTACTATAAATTAATACACATTATTTACTAATATATAAAGCTGAAGAGTTTGTTTGTTTGTTTGTTTGTTTGTTTGAACGCGCTAATCTCCGAAACTACTGGTTCGAATTGAATAATTCTTTTTGTGTTGGATAGTCCAGTTATCGAGGAAGGCTATAGGCTATATAACATCACGCTACGACCAATAGGAGCAAAGATATAGTGGTAAATGTGTAAAAAACGGGAGAAATTGTTCATCTTTGAAGCCTTCCGTTGCGTGCGCCGTGAAAACGGTTCAAGATACACAAAAAATATGTATTAAAGAATAATAGCTCTTTTAATGATCTAAAAAACAGTCCGCGATAGTATATGTCTATCTTTTAAGATTAACTCACAAAAACCGTTTTTATGGTACCTAATTTGGTCGAAATAATTTGTTTAAGTTGTATCAACATAATAATATTAATCTTTATTAAAATAAATATGTTGTTGGTTAAGACTACTTCTACCATTATAACGCGGGTAGCACCGCAGGGCACAGCTAGTTATTTATAATTATCAAATAAGTTACATATTAATAAAATAAAATCAAATAGAAAATGATACATTATTATTAGATATAAATTTAATAGTTTTTTAAATGAATGTTAAGCCGTTTTCATACTTACTGTTACTTTCACAAATTAGTATGGACCGTTATATTCCAATCGTGTGGTTGGCCTCGAGATCCTTTTAACAGCTTGAGCCACTTGGAGCCACGAATGTGCAAACTGCAGCTGAAAATGGATGAACTCGAAGCTGGAAGTCAAAGGACACAAGTTTTCAGAAGCAATTTTAATTTTACTTTATATTGCTTCATTTCGAAATAATGAAAAGTTCAGTCTCTTTATAAAGTTATTTTGAATGACCTTTTTCCAAAGATACGCCCCTAGTGCAGTGTAAACTAAGGTTGTTTGCTTTGTTAACCCCCGACCAAGAAAGAGGGGTGTTATAAGTTTGACATGTCTGTCTGTCTGTCTGTATTCTGTGTGTCTGTCTGTCTGTCTGTGGCATCATAGCTCCCGATCGGATGGAGCGATTTCAATTTAGTTTTTTTTGTATGAAAGGTGAGTTTAGCCCGGGTATGTAGTAATTTATTACGTAGTAATTTATTATTCTATGCCCGGGTGTTCCTAGACATGTTTGATGAAAATCGGTTGAGCCGTTCAAAAGTTATAGGGGTGAGAGTGGGGAAGGGAAACAAAAATCTGCAAATATACTCGAGTGGGGTATCAAATGAAAGATCATCGCGTGCCCTAACTACTAAAAATATTATGGTGATTTACTTATAAGGAAATAAAGGCATTGGAAACGGGGTTTTTTCTTAAATTTTAAATTTAGATTTATTCTGTTTCAGTTTCTTTTTAGGGTTACGTACCCAAAGAGTAAAACGGGAGCCTATTGCTGAGACTTCGTCGACTGTCTGTCTGTCTGGCACTAGGCTGTATCTCAAGAACCGTGTTAGCTAGAGAGTCGAATTTTTGAGAGATGATGAATTTATGTTGCCGCTATAACAACAAACACTAATTACTTACAATAAATACATATTGAAGGGTGCACCCATACAACAAACGAGATTTTTACAAAGCTATAAGCAAACTTGCGCGATGCAGTCTGAGTCTGAGCAGAGCGGTGGGACTGCTTTGACTGCATTTTTTTGCACTTTTTAAGATATTTTTTTTAACCCTAGTTGAAGTTTGAGACCATCTTCAACTTTTCAAATTCATTTTACATAGTTAAAGATAGTTTATATACATAAATTTCTTTATTAATAACTAGCTGGCCCGTTCCGGCTTTGTTCGGATGCGAAAACCGCATAAAGATCCGTTCAATCATTTTTGAGTTTATCCTGGCAGGAAGACAGACAGACGTGCCGTGGGACTTTAATTTATAATACGTAAAGAAATAGATCGGTCGGTGGAACGAAAGCATTGGCAAGATGATTTAAGGGCTTCTGGGAAGACTGGTTGCAGACGGCTCTAGATAGACAATATTGGAGAGAATTGGGGCCTTTGCCTAGCTATGGACATAAAAATGCTAAATAAAAAAATTATATGTAGGTATCATCATCATCATCATCTCAGCCGTAAGACGTCCACTGCTGGACATAGGCCTCAAAGATTTCCAGTAGTTTCGGCTGGCAGCGGCCTGCATCCACCGTGAGCCCGCAGCCTTCACCACATCGTCCGTCCATCTAGTTGGTGGACATCCTACGCTGCAGGTAGGTAGGTAGGTATGTAGGTATATTGTTTGCTTATAGTAGAGAAACAATTATACTTTGGCCACGTTATACATACTCTCAATTAGTATTATAATTCGTTCCCTTGTCCGCAATTTACAGTTACAGTTTTTGTCTCAGTGGCGCGGTTGGTAAAGATCCGTTTGCGACGCTAGAGGTAGTGGGTTCGATTCCCGCTGGGTTCTAGTGTTCGTGTTGTTCTGCAAGGACTTTCTCCTTGGTCAGGATGTTTGAAATGTATAACAAAATATCAATTTCTACCTATATGTAATATATCAATGTATCTCTATTAATAAAGTATATCAAATATCATAAAGCTTACCCCGGGCTTAGATGTTGTTGATATATTTTGTGGTAGCTTTAAAAATTGATTATTAGATGTAACTTCCTCGTATACAATTATAATACACCATATTTATAATGTGTGAGCTTTATACACGTGTAATCGGGATTTTGAAAAATATTTATTTCCCCTGGTTATCGCATTTTCGCGGACATTAGGTAACATTGATAGAAAAAGGTATATAAAACCCCATTAATTAATGTAAGTATAAACAATGCACTTAAATTATAGGATACGATGACACTACCTAAGCTTTACAACTATGTAAATGCATATGGTGTCAAATGTATAAATAAATTTTATAAAGTACACTCAACGGCCATAATCAATAACTGGTATATTATTTTCTTAAAGCTAAGGTATCTCGCAATACTATGAGTTATCAAATAAATCCTAAAACAAATATTTAAACCTAACTAAAAATTGACAAACTAAATTCTAGACATAAACTTAGGAGACCAAACTCAAGCGTCTATATTCCCGAAGCTAAACCTTTCAATTCAATAACGAAAAGCACAAATCATGGAATCACATTACCCGGCAAGTTAACCCTATCTATGTCGCATCCACTGACGGTAGCGTTTGGCAGCACGGTCACGTCCGATCTAACCGCTCGGCGTTACCTGACAAATTGATATTTTTCAGACACTCCACAAACACACACACCGCTTCCGAAGTGCGAGATTCGATTAGGATTTCGGATAGGGTATCTTGTTTTAGTTCGCCATTTTTGCCGTCATTTTGAGTTTCGCTGGATTTATTGATGAGTGTATGTTGCTTTTGCAGTGGTTGGGAGAAGTTATAATTTCTTAAAAGTTTTATATCTGACATTTTGTTTAGACCCAAGTGCAGCGGCCATTATCTTATATATTAAAATTCTCGTGTCACAATGTTCGTTCCCGTAGTCCTCCGAAACGGCTTGACCCATTCTCATGAAATTTTGTCAGCATATTGAGTAGGTCTGAGAATCGGCCAACATCTATTTTTCATTTTGCAAAACAACGTTTGCTGGGGTCGGCTAGTATAACTATATTTTACAGCATAAAATAAGCAAAATTCGGAACAAGTCGGTCTACCAGGTATATAATTTTAAATAGATCATGTGAGTTCTAAACGCTCGGTATTGTTACCTGATATATTGATATTTTTCAGACACTTAGATCGGGTATTTTGGTTTGAGTTACAACGATTTTAAATCCTAACATATACCCTGACGGAGTAATCTATTGGTATAAAAAAAATCCAGCCAATTCACACAATAACATCTAGCCCCGTGGTAAGCTCTAAGCTTGTGTTACGGTTACTAGATATCTGATATACTTAATATAATAGTCATAGTCATACATATATAGATATTTTTTATTATACACATTAAACACCCAGACCAAGGAGATCGGAGAGGAATGATGTGTGACATTGTTCTTGGCTCTTACGCTTATGTATAATGATATCAGATTCTCGTCAAACATACAAAAATAATACCTACATTATTTTGTAGATAAAAATATAAAACTTATAAAATTATTAAGCGTGTAAAGATCAATAATTGATGTTAGTTAAAGGAAATTTAAAAAGTTTTTTGATAGTTATAAGTTAGAAAATCACTTACAGATATAGTTGGCATAATTCACATCTTTATAAAAATGTAAAGCAGAACTGTTAACAAAGACAGAACCTACCTACACAATAACGAGGCAAACACTAAACTTTTCTTTTATTCTGAAACTTCACAGAGAACAATATTAACAAATTCATTCCTCGCCCTAGAGTTCGTCCGACTCGCCCTTTTCAACTTTCTGAGATTGGGGCGTGTAGACATCATAACTTCGAAGTTACCTACTTCAAATAAATCCGGAATAATACAATACTTTGATTGATATTCCAAACTGGGATACTGACTGGCCTAGATTTTATACTATTTTATTTTTAGTTCACATATAGCTCAAAACTCGGACCTAAAATTATCTACTTCGCTCCATTCCAAAAATAACGGGTCAGACAAAATAAGAAATATCTCCAGAATAACATACTATTTGAGCTGGTTGTAAATGAGGTTGGTGGAGGAATGGGAAGATATTCCTCAGCACCGGCTGGTGTACAATTTGGTGTACAGCATGCCTGGAAGCTGTCGGAAGAGCTCGTATACAAAGTACTAAAATGAAGAAAATTATAAAAAAACAATTATAATAAAATATTTAATTATTCAGAACAGTATAACTTACTTTAGTTTAGTCTCCTAATGTTTATCTTTATAAATAAATTCTCAATTAAACAGTCTTTGTTTCATGAGGATAGCATAATGTAGTTCGGGAGATATTCGGGTGTATGTGACTGTCCCGTTATTTTTGGAATGGCAGATGCGGCCATGACAGCGGTACCGGACTGTGGTGACGCAGAAGGCGTCTCAACCAAGGCGGCGCCGGCCGGCGTCCTAACCGAACCCAACGCGTTAGCATCGGTGTTCCGTTAGGGCGGCACCCCCAAAGTTAGGTTGGGCCAACACACACAAGGGCTCCACTTAGGAACGGACCTCGGCTTGGGCTGTTGCCAGTCTGAGAGAACTATGGATTATTACGCCCGGGTGTAAAGTGACACTTACGGGCGGAAATAGGGATTCTTCAGCCCTGCCGGCGGGTCCAGTTTTTTAAGTGTGTGCTATTTTCTACGACCACATCCATCTTAGACCACATCGTCACTTTACATCAGGTGAGATTGTGGTCAAATGAAGGCTTAACAATCATAAAAAAAAAAAAAAAAAATCTACGTACGGGACTGGGCGAAGCTAACTCAGGGTTAGTGGGTGAGATGGGGTCTAGTGGGTCTCCGAGAACGCTTCTCAGTCGACGGATGAGAGTATTTTAACCTTCAAGCGGTCGCGCGGCCATTTGTAACGGCAGCATTCGCGGGTGACTTAGAATACCCTGAAGTATCAGAAATTAAACATGACTAAATTTAAAATGTTTTTATTTTACGTAATCAGACATACATTTATTATATTATGACACAATTAGTAGAAAAAAAACTTTAGCTCCTAAAATCTAAAAAATATTATTAAATTAAAAAGAAAGTTGCGCTACGTGTTTATAGAAATGTATTGTAAAAATTGAATTAATTTTGTAAGTAAGCAAAAAAAGGGTAGGTTTCCCTTGTCTGGTAGTGTTGTCATTTTTAAATAATAAAAAAAAAACGATCTAGGTAGGTACTACTTATACAGTAGGTATTTGGGAAAATAAGGTTTTTAGTATCACAATTTTATATTTGGATATCGGAAGCGCCGGAATATATTAATATTAAATAATACTCAAAATTTGCCATATTTTTTTTTTTACTGTTATGTTAACAAACAAATGATTAAAAAAATAGTATTGCTTAAAGTTTTTGTTTACAGTGTGCATATTATTTATGCCGTTTTATTCTAAAAGGCCAATTTTACCTACCCTTAGGCCAGAAGGATATAAATTTAAAACCTATTTGTTTTTGTTTTATTAAAGCTTAATTTTAAAAGATGCTTTGGGCGATAGTTGGCTTCACGATTATAAACAACTATTATTTTATCATATTGCTAGATATTGCTACTATACTTATTACATTTATATTATAGCTGCTTATACATATTGTTCGTATAGCAGTATGTATAATTAATACAAATATTTTTTTCTGTTACGAAACAATTTTAAAATATAAGATGTCTGCTGTTGATATCCATTTGTCTGAGCAACAGATACCTGTCTACACACGGAGCATTGTTATTCAACAGTGAAGATAAGATTTAGGAGTAGAACCGCCTGAGCTGAAACGTTATAGATTAAATTTAATTCTACACGTGCAGAGGGGAAAGTGATACGTGACCAATTTCATGTTTCCACCGAGGAACACTTACGCTGAGTTTAGACAAATTTAGTATGAAAACAGATCTTCCGCAACGCCGTGGCATGTAGGTACAATTGTTTTGATTTACATCTCAATATTTTTTTAATGAGTGATAAACCTCACTTCTTACGTTAAACTACGGACACACCGAAGGTTACGGATGTTACTTAATCTTTTTAGGGATAAAAATAAAAAAAAAATTATTTGTTTACCGTTGGAACACACTAGTACACTTGGTAACGTCAAACACATACTTGTATAAAATCTTATCATACAGCCAAGGATTAAGGTATAACAGACAGCATTGTTATTCAACAGTGAAGATAAGATTTAGGAGTTGAACCGCCTGAGCTGAAACGTTATAGATTAAATTTAATTCTACACGTGCAGAGGGGAAAGTGATACGTGACCAATTTCATGTTTCCACCGAGGAACACTTACGCTGAGTTTAGACAAATTTAGTATGAAAACAGATCTTCCGCAACGCCGTGGCATGTAGGTACAATTGTTTTGATTTACATCTCAATATTTTTTAAATAAGTGATAAACCTCACTTTTTACGTTAAACTACGGACGGACCGAAGGTTACGGATGTTTCCTAATCTTTTTCTTGATAGAAATTAAAAAAATATATTTATTTATTCACCGTTGGAACACACTGGTACACTTGGTAACGTCAAACACATACTTGTATAAAATCTTATCTTACAGCCAAGATTAAGGTATAACAGACATCAGGACGTTAAAGGCATAATAATCAGTAGTCAAACAATTAACTTTTATGTAACTATATATTATCAAAGAAACGATAAATATTTCAATTAAAATATATATATAGTAGGTAAATAATAAAGTAGTAGCGACAAGCTAGTAGCTAGTCGTAGTAGTAAAAAATACTAAGAACAATACGGATAGATATTTCTTATTATATTAAATGTTGCCCTATTCCTACTTGTATCCATTATCATTAAGGTTTGTGTGAGGAAATAAACGAATTTTATTATTACTATTATAATAAACGATTATTTGTAAATATGCGTAGCTAAGATACCGTTACTTTGATAACCCTGCAAATACTTACTTCATAATAAGATAACGATAAATCTGAAAAAAATATATGACATCATACCAACAAAAACGAATGGTTTGAACGAGATCTAGTAAGTAGTTTTTTTTAATATTCATTTTCAACTAACACAAGAAAAAAACAATTTTGACAATTACGCAGCCGTTTAAACGCAAAATTTTGAACATATTTTCGAAGCTAAATTTATTTGTTTACTTTTAATATGCATAATATACATAATGTCATCCAATTTAATGCTGCGTTCTACCTTGTCACTGACATTTATGTACAATGACAAAATAAGGCAGAGAATAAAGAGTTCTTAAACAAACATGGACGCAAAATGGCGTTCAACTGAGTAACATCTTTTTCACTTTATAATTTTATTTAACTCGACACTGGCAAATTGTCGCTTCAAGCGCAAAGTCCAATTACAAAAAACTGAACTGAACTTAAACAAACATAATTCACCCTTGCGTGACGACTGTCATATTTCGAGTCTACGCTATGGGAGATCAGATCAAATTTTAAGAAAGATTTTTATTAAACCAATTTAAAAAAATCTAAAAAGTTTAATAGTATTACAATGTAATTAAATATAGGGTACAACTATTATTTATAATAATGCGTAATATAAGTAACTGTCATTTGTTTTATATATTGGATGCACAATTATGAGTAGAACGTTGCTCTCGCACTGTTTTTTTTTGGAGTGCAACGCTTGTAAACGTTTCTAAGATTTGTAAAATCAAACAATGGAAATAAATTATTTTAAATAAACAATTTTATCCGCTTTGTAAAATCATCGCGTACTGTGTAAATCGTTTCAAAATCACATTGGTTCGGCAGCTCTGTCTAGACCGTTCCAAAATGTGATTTTACCCTGACATAGAGAGGATCTGGAGGGCCAATATGATGGAGGTATTGTGGCGGATAGAGAGGCTCGGAAGCTGGACCTGGCCACTGGACGATTTTAATTGAATGCGAGTCAAGTTTGGATCCGTGTTTACACTGTTTAGGTACATAGTTATATTGGTATGCACAAATTACTTCATCAAAACGGGTAAAATTACGCCTAAGTCAAATCTAGCTAGGTATATATTGACCATGATTTGACGGTGGTTTGAGATAAATGTTACTTACACGTAACATTTATCTCAAACCATATATATTATTTTAAGTCCTAAGATCAACTATAATAATACTTATTGAAAATACTATTCATTAAAAAAATTTGTTAGGTTTCGACGAAAGAATGCGTATGTTAAAAACCAAGTTATAAAGTTAAAACACCCTAGAGCTTGAAAGGTTACGGGTGAACCTATTCCATTATTTTCCGATCTGATATCGATTTGAAATAGTACAAGTTTTTCTCTAATTAAAACTATAATTTTAAAGTCTTAAATTTCTGGACTTACTTTCGGTTACTTGAATTTTATAATTCTCTTAAACCGAAAACGTGTATTTTGTCAATTACTGCACTACTTTATTACTTAATTTATAAAGATTATTGTATTGCTATTAGATCCTTCAGGAAAAAATATCTTGTAGTTTCGCTGTTAAAATCACATACTTGAATTGAATGAGACAATCTTTTCTAACACCCGTCTAAAGTCATAACCATAATTTCTGATTCACTTATCAGTTCAGTTCAAATCGCCGACAGGATCTTAAAAGTACTACTCGAAGAAAGGATCACGTAGAAAACTTTTAATAAAGTTCCAGAAGAGGTACGTTTACTCCCGAGATATAGTTATGACTGTGATGCAGGCAGTATCTCGCTGCAGCGGACAAGATTGACTTTTAAAAAAACCGCTAAAGTGTACCGAACTGTAGCGGCTTTTTTATAATGCTTCTTGATATATGGTGTTTTTAGCCTGCCATCATATCTGATTTCAGAAATACATTTTGAATTAAAATAATATAAACGAATATTAACATTGCCTTAAAATTTACACAAACATCTGGCCCTCCACTAAATTTTGAGCTTGAGTGCCTAAAAAATGTATGACGGGTTCTGATTGATATGAAATTACCATTGAAAATTATTTTATTGTATTTGATGTTGTAACATAATTATATAAGTTACTCGTATAAGCTTATGTTGTCATCTTTGGTACAGTCTGGTATCCTCACTTGCTTTTGGTCACGTATGCAGCCGAGGGGAGGTGGCTATCGAGCGACTTGTGTTCCAGGGGAAAGGTGAGGGCACCAGGCCACGAGGCAGATCGCCTATGAGCTGGACCGACCAGATAAAAGAGGCAATATATGGCTCATTATTGCTGGATAAATGCACCAGGAAGGCGGCCATCAGAGAAGAGTGGCGGCGACCTTTCCACCAACACCTGAAATTATGACCACGACCAAGATACAAGATACAAAATTATTTATTTCCATAGTTTGGTTTTACAAAACTTAGACACGTCAAAATAGATTACAAAAAAACATATAGGTCATAGGTGCTTAAAGATAAGTAGGAACCACTCTGTCAAGAGTGTTACCGACAAAGAAGAAGAAGCTTATGAGGCTACATTTGTGCTACAAATGTTTTTAAAAATACTTAAGTATATACATATGCTATTATGTCCGGTTAATATACAATAATTATTAATAATATTTTTTACAAATAAAATGACTATTAACTATGACTATTATTATGTCCGCTAGGTATGCACACATGTTAAAAAATAGGTATCTAGAGGAGCTTCTTACAAATACTTTGCAAATAATCTCCTTCTATATTTGTAACTTCATTCTTATAATGTTAACAAGCTAGTTAACGGCAAAATGTATGTATATTTGTATAGTTATTGAAATAGCTATCAGCAACGTGCTAACGAAACATTAAACGTCGCGTCGTTATTCAGTAGGTCTAGGTATCTATTCTAGGTACCTATAGGTGTAGGTATAGGTAGGCCCTACCCCTACCCTACCCCTACCTGGTATGGTGAAGCATCACAATTTTCGAGTACAATTAGACAAATAATAAATATTTCCGTACAATCCACACAACAACATCTAGCCCCGATGTAAGCTCTATGCTTGTGCTACGGGTACTAGACATCTGATATACTTAGAACCTACTTCACCATCTCCAAGTAAGTTATACAATGGTTAAAATATAAAGCTATTTTGCTCAGTCACCTGTAACCTGTGTGTATTATTTATCCCTAAATATTTCGTAAAACTTCGCACATGTAAAAAACTCTAAAGCTTTATTAATACCACTGAGAAGCACCAGTGTAGTGTTTTATTTGTATCGTGCAGTTTTACACTGAGTTTGAAATAAAGTATGCAGAAACATCGCATCGGCTACAACAGTCATGATCGGCAGACGAGGCGGCATTACGGAAATGTTAAACATGTTGTTTCATTTCAATTCTGTTATGAATCGCTCAGTAAGCAGTTTTGTCTGTTTTATTGGATAACATGGCGTTTACAATATTTACAATGGTTACAAAACGTTTTTTTACCTTTTTTTAGTTATAGCGAGTTCTTAATTTTATTATTCCTTGGTCTAATGGAGTAAAATAAAAAATAAAACAATATTTTAAAATCAAATAAATCAGATGCATATTATTATTACTTACGTTATGTATCACAACCTTAAAGCTTAGCCCTTTGAGCAAAATGACCCCCACGGGTTTAAATACTGTGCTGTGGGTAGGTGCTGTCCAATTCGTTATTTAATTCGTTATTCATAAATAACGAATTGGACAGCAATACCAGTAACTATGTTGTGCACCAATGTTGTTATAATAACAACATAAGAGATAAAAAGCTGGGTTGTTGTATTTGCTTCTTAACTTAGTGTAAAAAATTTAAACGAACTGTCAAGACAATATATTACCATGAATATTCTTAGTTTTTATATAAATTAGCTTTAAGTTGGCCTGTCCATGTATGGCATGAGCGTCTAAGGAAATTAACGTTTTGTATTTGACTTTTACGTGCCATCAGCAACACAGATTAGATATAGCATTTTTTGTCCCTTATAAAAAAATACGAAAACCAGAAATAAGACCTTACTTAAAAAAATAATATACCTACATACACTACTTATATGCGCCAGAAACAACACTGAAGCATCGATTCCATATAGGTTTTCTAGTTCTAAACCAATTTTACCACCAGCACGCATAAAATAAATTCGAAATGTTCTGTTTACAGTTTATACAATTATTTAAATAAAAAAAGTTTTGAATTGAGTTCAAAAAGATACATGATGAAGATAAACATGATGAAAAACAAGTTTGTTGTATTGGAGTTCCCTTATATATTTATGTATGATGTGTTTTTAGTATTTGTTGTTAAAGAGGTAACAGAAATACATCGTCAAATTTCAACTCTCTGTCTATCACGTTTATTGAGATACAGCCTGGTGACCAATAGACGACAAAGTCTCTGTAATAGGAGTCCCGTTTTACCCTTTGGGTACGGAACCCTAAAATTGGTAAGGCGAGCAATAAATTTAAAATTCAGCCACTTTCTCAACAGACATAATGCCACAGTAAACCTTGTAGAAGTACCCAGAAGCGCGTCTCAAAATTGTATCAGATACAATTATAGAGAAGTGCTACAATAACGAGCGGGCACATCCACAATGCGGATGTTGCGCGCCGCTCGAAGTAATACCAACTTCCGGCATGTAATCGCATTTCCTTTATGTTTCTGGCCGTGGCTGAAAATTTGTTAACAAACTCATTGTGTTACGGTAAATAGAGTCTGTTATTTGACAGGCCACCTGTTCACCGATCTTCGGGCGCAGTGAGTGATAATGGTGGAAAGAATGGCCTGAGTTGAATAAGTTTTTTAAGGCTTTGTTGGTGAGCTTTCAAATGGAATGGCTTAGCATTTTTAATACAAAATTTTGCACTTACTATAATGTAATTTAAATGGTATACGTTTCAATGGTATAAACGGATGTGAAATGTCTTGTGGTGACAAAAGATATAAAGAACATAACGCTAAAAAAATACGTTTTGCAATCAGTGATCATCGACCCGATCGATCTGATCGATGGTCGGGTAAAAATATGTGTTCAGTAATTATGACGGACTAAACAGAATATTTATTTTTATGTTGTCGTCATGCTTATTGCCTAAACGGATGTGATGACAAAAGAAAATGAAAACCATAAATAAATATTTCCGCACCATCCACACAACAACATGAAAAACAACTAGCCCCGTGGTAAGCTATATGCTTGTGTTACGGGTACTAGACATCTGATATACTTAATATAATAGACAAAAAAAGAGGAGGCAAGTAATTGCAGAACATAGAAACACTTGACCACTCGGCGGGAGCCCGCTACCTCTTGCGCCGCTAGCGGACCTGTGCCCACCGAGCCACTGAGTTTAATAAAAATATTTCTGAAAATTTATGTTTTGCAATCAGTGAATATACACAAACATCTCTATTAGTTGTATTTCAACCCTCAATAACTATTTGTACATGCAACCATGCAAGCACAGAACGTCTTATGCGATTGGCTCTCTATTAAAAGAGAGCTTGTCAATTTGCCAGGTTCAGAGTCAATGTCAAAGTCAAAAGTCAAAGTCAAAGTCAGATACAATATTTATAATGTATGTACATATATAATAAGTTTTTTGACTGCCTCAGTGGCGCGGTGGGCGAGAAACCGCTTGTGGCGCAAGAGGAAGCTGGTTCGATTCCCGCCGAGGGGTCAAGTGTTTGTATGTTCTGCAAGCACTTTCTCCTTGGTCTGGGTGTTTAATATGTATAATAAAAAATATCTATGTACGTATGTATCTATATTATATTAAGTATATCAGATGTCTAGTACCCGTAACACAAGCTAAGAGCTTACTACGGGGTTAGATGTTGTTGTGTAGATTGTCAGGAAATATTTATTTATTTATTTAATATCGTTGCTTTCTAAATTTAGGATCGTTTTCTTAAATAGATTTGCCCATACACCATATTAAAATACAACCCTCAATAAAAAATGGCTTGTCTAGTAGTTATTGTGCGTTGCGAACTTAAAACGCTTCCGAAACATAATTGTAGCTTCCGTTATCGTTTTTTAGCTATCAATAATGTTTAAGCTTTTGGGGGCGTGCTCGTCCATACTCCCATTTTGTTTTCATGCATAAAAGCTTTCCTAAAAACGGGGCTTCGATTGAAATTTCGTGGGCTTTATCATTTTATTCACCTGAATGTTCTGGCCGCTACTACGTAACAATATTCGATAGTAAACTCGATCCAATACACTGTAAATAGAAACTATAGAGAATGTTCGAATATATTAAAAAAAGTAAATATTACAATTTAAATAGCGATATCCTCGAGGTAACCTTGGGATGAACACGGATTATAAACGAATAAGTAGTAAGAGTAGCAAGAAATACTTGAAAAAAAAATCATCAGCCCATAAATAGCACATGCGAACACTTTCCGGAAATATAAAAACAAACGGTTAAAATTCATTAAATTAAAAATATATAAGTAGATTGTTAACAAAAAACAACCTTTCCGAGCCGACTTTCAGTTTGTAAATATGAACTAGAAATATAATTAAAGTAGCCTATGTCCTAATCCCATGTACCAAATTTCAGGCTAATCACATCGGACATACACATTATGTGTGAAAGTCGGTTAAAAATGTGTAAAACAATAGCAATATACTTAATTTTTAATTATAATCTAATTTCGTGCTACTTATTAAAGTTCCATAAAACTTAACCGACTTAGTTCATAGTTTGTGACGTAACCAGCAAAGTATTGTTCTAGTTTCAAATCACTCACTCTCAATCCATGGCACAATTAATACTGTTAGAATTAGAGCAAAGTTTCACTTGAGCAGCGTATTTCAAACTTTATCAATTGTCCTCACATCTTCAACTTCCGCGTCACCCGTCGTCAACTGTCAGTCAGATGTGTCGGAAACGGGATAGCATCGATTCGCTTAAAGAGCAGCTCGTCTACCGAGTCAACTTGTCTTAAACTCTCATCGCACCTTGTGTCAACTCAACTAAAAAGTTATTCGTATAAAAAACAACTCGCCTATAGTCTAAAAACATTATATAATATTATTGTATTTTAGTTGATTTTGATTTACTTTGGCTATATAATGCATTGATTTTAGTTATTATAATGTATTCTTTATTTAATTTTAATATGATAATATTCAGCATATCTTAATTTGTATTCCCACACGATTCATGTTGTCTGAAATAAATAATGATTTAAAAGTTACTTAATAAGGACAGGGCAAAATTTGAAAAAGATTTTGTAGAAAAGTTGCTATTTAGACGAGTCACCCATGGACAAGTAGATAAGTAGAGGAGCTGCGATGTACACGACAAGCGTTTAAGACAAGTTGGCCCTGCTGTATACGAATCGATACTATCCCTCGGAAACCTTAGTAAGGTGCCTGTTTATATTCCAACGGGCGCCAATCACGCGTGCCACGCTTCGTCACATTACAATGATACCAAGCTATTGTCGTCGGCTTTTGTTCGACAATATCTATAGACAATACCTTTGAACTATTTAACAATGACCCTTATCTTCCTGATTTCTCTGCTAGCGGGTCGATTGGTGGTCGGCGATCGACTAGTTGGTCCAATGCGGCCCGTGGACGGTAATTGTTTTCTTAGTGATTATTATTATATTTTTACCCATAGTACAAGCTCTGCTTAGTTTGGGGTTAGGTGATGCTATGTGAGTTGTCCGGAAATATTTATTTATTTATAACTTACGCACATAAATACATACCTTACAGACAAACATTTACTATGATTTATAACTGAAAACTAATTTTATTGACTATTGATTGACTGTTGTTTAAATATCAAATTCCGCTATGCTTGAGTTCCGGAATTCGGGCTATATCAAATTGTTTATGTACAATTTTTAATGCTCAGAATTCAAAAAAAAGTACAGTTGAGTCGATTTTTATTTGCTTGTGAATTTGATTCTTTTTTCAAAATTTATGAGGTGTTCGCCATGTTTTAAAAATCCCCTCATAAAACAGAATGAAATATCACAGAATGTACCTACGATTTATTGATTTCATAAGTTTATATTTTGAGAATTTAAAACTAAATAAATGTAATATTTTATTCACACATTTACATTCCAAAGCTTGTGTGGAAACTTCAGTTTAGTATATTTATTTATTTACAATGCTAGTCCATTCGTATTTTTACAGCGCACGTAGAAAAATAGAAAGCACAGAATACGTTGATGCAAAAAAGTCCCATTTCGGTCGATTACAATTTTGTATGCAACTCTGACCTGCACCTTGATTAGGTCCATCGTGCGCTTGCGGAATCGAATAACGTACATAAAATTATATTATAGGTGTGTGCGAATATCGGATGAATTTTGAACTTGGAATAAACTTGTAATCTAAATTCATGGGGAGAGTTCTATCTGGTAGTTTCGCTTATTTGTACATTTAGAGTGCGTTGCTTGTATCTCTGGATGTATTACGGATACGGAGGATTGACCGCTACGTGACTTCAACCAACGAAATAAAGTTTACTTAGTTTTCATTGGTCGCGTTTGGGACGATTTGTCAGGGAATTAGATAATACGCCAGGTTGTTTTTAGAATAGATTTTATCTTATAGAAGTTTGTGATAATTTTCGTTATATAAAATATTAATCAACAATAAACTTTAACACTTTTCGTGAAGAACACCTAGAAAATTTTCATCACTTTATATTTTATCGGTCTGTTAAACCTACTGTTGAGTAAAAAATAAAGATCTTGAATGCTGTAGCTACATTTGCAGGCGAATATTTGATTCTCGTTCACGAGTTTAAGCATCGTCCACGGGCTTAGGCGATGTTCTTGTCTACATTAGCGGGCTTCGATTAGAGTTGCGTTGCACGCTTTAAAATCCGGTAAGTGATCCAGGTGTGGTGCACGACAGACACATGTCTGTCGTGCGCTTGACTTTGCGTTTCTACGATGTACCCGACCACACACATCGCGTTAACGCGAATATTCACCGTAGGCCCCTAATGTAGCCACAGCATAATACGCCAACTATTGAAGTCATAAATGCAGGTCGCACATGACTGGAAGGTGGTTTCATGATTTGTCATTTTTAATATCTTAATTATAAAATATCTTTTTTAAATCTTATCTTTAGGTAATTATTTTAAACAAGCAGTGCCCCGCGTTTTAAAATCGGTATAATTTTCCCGCTAAATGACATGATTGTTTTCCTTCATGCCGATTTTCAGGCTGAAGTCCTATGTGTACCAAAATTTTAGTGCCCTGCGGTGTTACCCGCGTTTAATGAATTTTCTTGATGAACTTTATGATATTAATAAAATATATTATTACTGTTTCATACATAAATAAAATAGGTCCCGAAGGTTGAGTTGAATTAGAGCTTGATTGTCCTCTACCAGGTTTACAACCAAAAGCTATTTAAGCAATGTAAAACCGGCTGTCAGCGAAGTTTACAGAAAACAATATAATAATAATATTTTATTTCTCTACACTATTTTGAGCAAAAAACAATAATATGCCTCAGCAGCAATGGTCATTTTTATTTTCGTGATCCAAACTGTAATACACATTTTTTTTTAAATATGAATTATTTTATGACCTTTGAACTACAAGTTCCTGTCGGTCAGATGTAATCGCCTGTTTCACGGCCTTTTTTTGTACTTAAACCGAATTCGTTATACACTTATACATAATAAATACTCTTGCTAAAGCGAAGGCTTTGGAAATTGGGTAAATCCATCCATCAATTCGGCGCGTCAAACGTCGGCAGGATCAATTTGTGGCGTCGATGGGAGACGTGTGATATTACAAAGTGTGTCTGTGAGTACGTACGTCATGCAAAGTCACGCCTCACGTCGCGACGATGCACGATGTTGCATAGGAATTCATAGATCTTTTGAACTTTGAACTCCATTCTTGTGTTTCAATTGTTATTAGAGGTATACCTACTAAGAGTAGATGGATAGATAGATTACAACTTTTTGCACACCATTTCTTACGATCGAAATAAAAAAATCAGTAATACTCTAATAGTGGTACATTCGGCGGCCTTATCGCTAAAAGCGATTTCTATCAGGTAACCTTTACATTCTTTGTCACAAATATAATTGTTCCATTATTCTGGTTGATATGGAGATAATTAGCTTGCTAATGATAGTTCGCAACATTCAACCTGCACGAAAACTGTCGCCTTTTATGCGGGTAGGTATGAAGACGAATATTATAGCTGTCATTTCAAATAAAATCAATCTATATATGTATATTATAAATAATAATTCTGTACATTTAAGATACCTATTTGAGAAAAATCTGACAATACATTTAACTTACCTACTCAACATTTCGTTTCGGCCGCTGTAATTAGTTACAAACTAGTAAAAATGTTAATAGACTTAAAAACACTATGTTTTATTGTTTTCACCTACGCCTTTCTGTTTTGGTTTATTTTGGTAACAAAAAGATAATTTATTTAACGATACGTAATACGTGACCCGAAATCTTGACTCCATAAATCTACATACCTCATCATCATTTTTGCTATCCTGGTAAGTACCTGAAATAAAATTTCTGTTCTAATATAATTGGTAAAAAAAATATTTTAACCTTTCATAATTAATAAAAATACTATGCTTGAAATATTAAGAACTGTGAACAATCTCATCAGTCCAAGTATTTTTAACTACTAATTCCATAAAGAGTATTAAGGAGTGAGCTAAGATGTAGAAAATGTTTTTAGATCTCTGTCTGGCTGACTGGTAAAGAAAACAGATAAAACTTTCTTCTTTTATAACCTCAGAGCGGTTACAAAACAGTTACCAAAGCGGCCGAGAATATCTTAGTTTGTAACTGGTTACAAAACTCGGTTACAAAGGCTACAATCAACCCAGTCTTTAAAATTTTGGTGTGTTTAAAACGGCTTATTGGATATTTTTGCTGTTCACGTCCGTAAGTTTTAAACCCTATGGTGCTAAGAACAGTCTCTAGTGATAGGCTTCGGTTTAGCACCACCCTCCGGGCTGAGACAGAACGTGAAAAGATTTTTCGTGTTTCGTAATGTGGTCCGGAGAAGCCACATCTATCTTCTAGGTCTTCATGCTGACTACATCGTCACTTTACGCCGGGTGAGATTGTGGTCAAATAAAGGCTTATCAAGCATAAAAAAAAGGCTTTTCTCTTTAACAACAAAAACATTATAATGACAATTGAGGATAATCAGAGTAGGAGTGAAACTTTAATGGATAAAGGGGAAACGGTAAACGGACGATCACCAACAAGACGATTTTGTTAATAAATAATCTCAGATTACTTTCTATCAGTTCAATTCAGTTTCTTGTAATTGGATTGTAATTCTTTGCGCTTGAAGCGACAATTTGCCAGTGTCGAGTTAAATAAAATTATAAATTGAAAAAGATGTTACTCAGTTGAACGTCATTGATAGAAAGTAAGAGTCGCAAAATAGTGTCTTACTTTCTATCAATGACGATTATGACATTTATAATTACTAACAATAAATCATAGGCAATTACAGATGTCATCATCGATTTAAAGTAATCAGAGATTGTTTGTGACTCTGAATTCGGGCCTTAGTCTATGAATATTTTTTCCTTAAGATAATGTCACTGGCTACAGCTAATACACAGCATATTTACATTCACATAGTACAGCAACTAATTATTACTTGTGCTTGGAACTAAACACCCTTGAAACAAATAGAAGGTTAGAAAAGAAATATGTAGATGTAAATAATGCCAGGAATTTCAAAAATTTGCGTTGCATGTGGTTTGAAATTAAAACAAAGATTGATGTATTTTTAGATGACTCTATTATTAACAAACCTGCAGTTTAGTATAAAAAGCCCTTTGAGTCCTTTTATCAGCACATTCGGTTCAACAATTGTAGAAATGGGTTGTGTAAGCCTTTTTGTTTTGTTCCTTTGTGCCTTTCTGGGCAGAGGTAAGAAATTCTATATTTATTGTGAAATATTGTATAACATTGAGTGAAACAGTGGACGCTCTATGGAAATGAAATATTGCTTTCGTTGTGTGGGTTCAGTTTAGAAACAGATTTTGAAATAAGACGTAGTACATTCAACAGCAAAAGTATGTGATCAAAATTACGGTTCTAAACATGTTCCTTTGTGTCGTGCCAGAAGTAACAAATAATACCAAAGTGTTAATTTCAAATTATTTTTTTATTGGTAAAAAAAATAATAGTAATAAGAACGAGGATCGAACTTATTGTGATTATTATTTACTTATGACACGTAATTTGTTCCTTTACATCTAACAATTTTAAATAGTCCGTAACTTTTACATAATTTACTGTATATATTATTTTGAGGCCCTATTTCATCAGTTTCTTTTGCTGTTGTCTGTACCAAAGCTTAACATATAAAAAGCTGCTTACAACCATGTATATATTGAGTAACCTCTTCTTTTACTCAATACCTACTAAGTTTTCCGAGTGACATAGTTCAGCATCATCATCATCACCTTACTGCTGAGACACGGTACTTCTCTTAGTCCTTAATTAATTAATTTATTTATTAAGGCCTTAAGGCTTAATTAAGGCCTTAATTCACCTCGCTGGCCAAGTGCGGGTTAATGAAAGTCCTCTCCAAACTCTTTAAAATTCTAAGAACATGCCGGTTTCCTCACAAAGCTTGCCTTCACCGGTAAAGCACGTGTTTTAAAGCGCACATACATTTTTCAAGAAGAAAAATCCAGAGGTACGTGGCGGTGTTTGAACCCACGACCTTCGGAATGAAAGTCGAGTGTGCTCCCACTTAGCCAACACATACATACATACATACATTTGACATAGTTGAGTTTTCGAAATTATGGAAAGGCAGTTCATAAAAAGTTGATGTAATTTTCTCTACGTTTGCTTCGACTCTGCCTAGAAATATTTATTCGGGTTGTACGCTTCCAAAAACAATTTGAGACAAAACTTCCGCGTCAAAGTATATAAACATCTATCTAACCAAATATAACTTCGATATTAAGATTGTGAGTTAAAGATAATGTTTTTGGATAAATTATAGTGGATTTTGGTTTTGTTTGTGTATATATTGCTGAATGAATCACTAAACCCACCATAACCTTTAAAATACGATTATAGACTATATGTATACTGATTTAGAGCACACTTTCTGCGTTCCAGTTAAACAGAGGACAAGGGTCAACCCGTTTCATTTAAAGAAATGGGATTAATCTATAGTTACTAATATTATAAAGCTGAATTGTTTGTTTGAACGCGCTAATCTCAAAAACTACTGATTCGTTTAAAAAAAAAGTCATTAATAGTAATTTATTGATAATATAATTATACAACACAATAACATTTTGGTTACACTGGGATTTTCATACTAATAATGTCAAAACAAATAAATCATCAAATTCAATTACTTAATAAATTGCAAATAATTAGTCAATAACACATATAGATAGGATATTTCACTGTTAGATAGGATTTTATCAAGGTAAGCTATATAAAATAAAAAAAACGGGCAACGCCATGCCATATAAAGCTAGTAGCTTTTATAAAATTACAGACTTTATAACCGCGGACAATACTGCTTCCGACTCTGGATCTGACAGCTACATCGTGGGGGGATCAGATGCGAACATCACGGACTACCCTTACCAGGCATACCTGATCCTATACGACACTAACCAGAACACCTACGAATGCGGCGGGTCCATCATCAGCAACAACTATGTCCTCTCGGCTGCGCATTGCTTCAGAACACATCCGTAAGAAAATATCATCATCATCACCCTATTAACGTTCCCACTGCTGGGACACAGGGACTTCTCTCTTGACGAGAGAGATTAGGCCTTAATTCACCACGCTGGCCAAGTGCGGGTTGGTGAATGTCACATGCCCTTCAAACTCTTTTAAAGTTCTCAGAACATGCCGGTTTCCTCACGATGTTTGCCTTCACCGTTAAATCACGTGTTAAAAAGCGCACATAAATTTCTCAAGAAGAAAAATCCAGAGGTGCATGGGGTTTGAACCCACGACCTTCGGAATGAAAGTCGAGTGTCCTCCCACTTTAGCCAACACGGCTTTTTTAAGAAAATATATACCTTGGCAAATATTTTTGTTGCATGTGACGTTCTATTGTTATTTCGCAAACTTTTATCATAATCAATCTAAATCCAAGTGCAACGAACATATTACGAGAACTTTAAGTGTGATAATACAATACAATATTCTTTTTTAAAACACAAAAATTATAATACAACAGAACAATGCTAAAGAACTAAAATACATGTAGATAATAGTGTAACAATGAGCCTTATCACTAATAGTGATCTGTAATAATATTTATAGACCATTTAATGTTGCTTGGTACAAGATGAAAAATCGTTTTATCATAACTTATTTCAGCATCGCATCTGTGACTGTTAGAATCGGGAGTACCAATAAATTCTTCGGTGGAAAATCATATGATTCGCGCACTTGGTTCGTCCACCCTCTATACAATGGTACCACCTTTGATTATGACGTGGCCTTAGTCAGTATACCCCAGGGTATGGAGCTCGATGGAACCAACGCCAGGAAAATCAAGTTGATCAAGGGACGGAGAAGCGTGCCTGGTGATACCATAGTCAATGTAACTGGATGGGGTAATACTGAGGTAAGTGGTGGCTGTTTCCAAATCATGTTGCTTTATCTTAAGCACCCCGTTTACGTTTCCACTGCTGGGACACAGGGACTTCTCTCTTGACGAGAGAGATTAGGCCATTTAAGCACGTATTTAAAGCGCACATAATTTTTTTAAGAAGAATCCGGAGTTGCGCTGTGAGGTTAAACCCATGACTTTCGAAATTAAAATCGAGTGTTCTCCTACGTAGCCAACACGGCTTGCAATCAATCATGTTGATATCTTAGCTAGATTGCACAGTGCAATCGATTCAATCGTCTTCCCCACATCAACAAAGGACAGCTTGTTGTATCTATAGAATTAGTACGGATATTCCTTGTCAACGTCTTTATAGTGGACTCGCTCATAAGTGCTTATAAGAAAAATCTACGAAATCTACTTACAAGCAGGTATCTTCCTAGTATTTAATTATATACGTTTAATTAAGTAATATTTTTATGTGACTATTTAAAAAAAAGGTTTGTTTTAAAACAGGAAGGCGATCCGAACCCTTCACCTCAAACATTGATGGTAGTCCAAGTCCCAACGCTCACAAACGCCGATTGTGCTACAAAATTGGGCAACGTGACACCTCGGATGTTATGCGCAGGAGTGGATGAAGGTGGCAAGGATTCGTGCCAGGTAAGATATTATCGTCTTATTATAGGATATAATTTGTTTTTTTTTTCTAATAAGATAAGATAAGATATTTATTTATTTTCTCAACACTTATTACATAATTATCTCTATGTTAAACATTGAAGGAGTGATCAGTATATTATTGAGCAATAAGTTTGAGACTGGTGCCCGCGATGGGTTTAATAAAACCTGTGTTGCGGGTCACCAGGCTCTCCAAATAAGCGGCAATAATTACATCTTATCTAATGTATGCCTATTGTCACTATAACAACGAAGAAAATGCCTTGCTTGGTGATTTTTTTAAGAAATAGTGATCATCATAAAACTTTGATGGAGTCTTTCAGATTTAAAATATACGAGGTATTTAGCTTTTATTTATGTATACTCGTACGTGTAAGGTATAAGGTAAATTTAAAAGTATCGAATCTTTTGTTTATTTTTGATTTTTTTTTGAATTCGAGTAGATCTCACGCATGCGTGAATTTTAACTACCATTTTTTGATACAGGGTGACAGCGGCGGCCCTGCTGTCCACGACAACGTTCAGGTTGCAATAGTCTCCAGTGGTATAGGGTGCGCCAGGCCGAACCACCCCGGTCTCTATACGAATATCACCAACATTGCCATCAGAGACTTCATCAGGACTACATCTGGAGTTTAAAAACAATATCCGGAAAAAGACAGCCTCAGAGGGCGGGCTATCTAGAAAAAAAAAATTCTTTCACTCTTTAGATGGTATACGTATACCATTTTTATGTGCCTTTATAAATTGTACATTATGTAATATCAGTCACCTATGATCCAAAATACGAGCTCTATACTGTTACGTGATATAATTTAAGAAGTTCACTAATATTTATTTACACATAGGTTTACTATCAGTATGTATTAATATTTTATTCGTTGTATATCTCTGTCATTAAATCGCTTAACGACCGATTCAATAAAGAGGATGGTTATACTAACTATTGAGTTATTATTTCATAATATTTTACGTGAATAAGTTAACTGCGTCTGCTTGATACATTGTTTATAGGTAATTAATTAAAAAAATAAATTAAATAGCATCTTAATAAATTTATATAAATTTACTAAAGATCTTTTATAAGGAACGTGTTACTAGAAATAATAACTCTTATAAAAATAATGGCCATAAGTCAACATGATTAATTTATGTCCGTTTCTGTCATTTTAAAACTTCGTTCCAGTAGCCACATTCCAGTTCCTCATCAGATCAGCACTAAGCCATCTTAATATTACATTGTCACGTTTTGACATACATAGATTCAACATGATTGGAAACACCACTACCACACAAAAATACTACAGAAAACTGCCAATTGGAGAGAAATATTATAAATTGTTCGTTTTTTAACCCTCTCGATAACACTAAATCGTCCAAGTAAAATTAAAGTAACCACGAGGCACTTTGCGAGTCTGAGGGTTAAAGCTACTTTATGACTATATTTAATTTATTGTATCCAACGCTTAAACACAGGCCTTAATGATATGTAAACGCTATAACCCTGTAACTATGTAATGTGGTTATGCAAACTCCAGCTAATAGCGTAACCATGATCTAAGGAGAGCTGGTGTACAATACGCATTGAACAATACATTTCTAGCCATGAGTGGGTTTGAGTTGACAGATAGTTATTCAACGCTGACTGACTAGTTAAAGAGCTAAAGCTAATTCTAAGTTAATTTAATAAATATTTCCGGACAATCCATACAAAAACATCTAAGCTCTCATCTGATCTTGAAACGTTTCTTTTAGAGATCGTATCATTTTCTTAACCGAAATATCATGATATCCAGAAGTAGACATTTTACATTATTTCGATGTATAGTAACCAAATTCAGCATTGAGTATAGTCAACAACAACAACATTTTGAGTTCAACAGCAAAAGTAGGTGATCTAAATCAACGTTCCAAAACATCATCTATCTTGACGTGCCAGATGTAACAAGATATAACAAAGTTTCTGTTCTAAATGAAGTTTTAATTTGTCAAAAATAAATGATTATAATAACACCGAGGTTCGAAAAAAATGTAATCACTTATATCAAGTTATTTGTTCCTTTACATCTAGTAAATTACAATAGTCAGTAACAGTAAAAATAGTCAATAACAGACAGTAGTGATTGTATTTATTATTTTGGTCCACTATTTCATCAGTTTATTTTCCTGTTAACTGTACCATAACTAGAATTTACAAACTACTGGTAGCATAAAATGTTAAATTTGCATATGATAACGTCAAATATATCGACGTCGGCACGATTGAAGATCGGACTTAGGATTGACTGTTTATAAATACGGGCCTTTGTCTATGAGGCACTTACAGTTAGGCCGGTCTTACATAAGGCTAAGTAAGTTATCCTTACCTATATCATAAATAAATTTTGCATTTAGGTACGCCCGGTTTAGGTTATGAGGTGATAAATCCATTTAGCTAAGTTTCATTTAAATTTACAGGATGGCTCGCTTACCCTTTATTAATTTATTAGTCCTAAAATAATAATATATATTTTTTTTTAAAAGAAAAATCTATGTCGGTTTTTCGTTCTCAACTCCATTAAAATATTTTCAAATGTTACTTTTTCTAATCACGGTTTGAACCAGAATATTTTACTTACTATCCTGGCGCATCGACCCCGAAATAAGTCTTGGCCTCCAACGCAATAGAACGCCAGCGGTCCCTGTCATGCGCCGCCTCTCTCCGGTCCGAACCTTGAAGTGACAGAAGGTCTTTCTCCACTTCATCCTTCCATCTGTATCTGGGTCGGCCGACAGGACGTCGAACGTGCGGCACTCTTTCAAAGGCTCTCTAAGCAGCTCGATTCTCATCCATTCGCAAAATGTGGCCAAGCAAATACAGAATATTTTATTTCTTTAAATTTTTTTTCCTATAATGGATGCAGCAACCGCCTAATTCATTATTAAGGAAGGTAAATCAACCTTTAATTATTTAAGTAAGTTTGACTCACAAAAATTTACATAAGCATTTACCTACTGTAAGTTGGGATTATTTGAAAAGGCAACGGTAATTAATTTACATATATATAACTTTTGAAACTATCATGGCTATTTAGAGTTATGATCAATCATGGTAAATATCCCGTTATAAAAATCTAAATAGTAATTTACGTAAATATTACGAATGTAACTCTCAGCTATAAGGGCCGCCTTATACTCGTTCCTAAAACTAAATGCAAAAGAGACCCATTAAAAGAATGTTTGAATTATAATATTTATAATACAAAGATAACTTAAATTTAGAAACACCAGCTTTCAAATAAGGTTACGTCAATGTTACAACAAACAAAACGTTTTGTTCTGCTGATGTTATTTTTAAATCATCTCAATAACAAAAAATGGATGCCCTGGAAAAAATATTGTTTTCACAAACTTCGGAACCCTAATCATTATTAACAAGGTCGATCACTGAGCACAGCAAACACACTCGTACTGTCGAAATTGCAAAAACAGTAAAAAAGCTGAATGTTTCGGAGCTCGACGCCGGGGCCCGTATTCTCAGAATGTAAAAACCGTATTAAAAAATCGTTAGATACTAATTACTAAATGCGTTAAATTTTTTTTTCTAGAGAATGATTGCCTTGTACGTAATATTTAGATTCAGTGAGCTGTCTAGGTATATAAATTTACTGTTTTTAATGTCTGATTATTTGTTGTCCCTAGTTGCTTAGAAATATTATCTCTGTTATAAAACATTATTCACTATCTCATTTCCGAAAACATTGGAAACAAGACTTACATTACACATAGTGAAACGTATTCACACCAAATTTTTATTTCGAAAATACTATGTGACTAATGTACTTGAGTGTAGTAATTTTTTTAATACTTTTTTTAGATATCTTTCTAAATGGACTGCCGTAGACTAGATAAAACTATTTCAACAAAACCAAGTAATAAGAAGGAAAAGTATGAGGAAATTTTATAAATTAAATATAAAGAACAAATCACGCTTACAACATGGCGTTTGCGAATAAGAATTGTTTGCCCATAGTCCGTTCCACTGGCAACTTCCGGCCAATGCGCGCCAAACATTACCCTTTATACCTACATTTATATCATACGAGTGAAAAACATGCTTGTTAAAACAAAATACCCTGTCATATTTTGTACGAAGCGGGTAGAAATATGGTTGATAGCTTAGATTAATAGAGGCGCTTTTTAGAATATGATATGAATTTCATTCGTGTAGGACAAAAAAAACATTTTGTACTTTCTACTAGGATATTTAACATCTAATTATGTCCTTTTTAACTTTGTTCCTGCTCCTGCATTAGATCAGCTCTATGACGAAATAATATAATTTTGTAACGCGATTCAAATGAGTACAACATTTTTGGTTAATCAGTATATAAACACCCTTCCAAGGGCTCAGTTTCAAAACAAATAGATCACAAAACGACCACAATAGCCGAAAGTTATTTACCATATTTGATTACAGGCAAATATCTGTATAAGTAAAACTAATTAAAATCTTACAATAATTTTATGAAATTGAACTTTAAGGAGAAATTAGTAACGCGTAAATATGGCGGTTGTGAATAAGAGTTGTTTGCCCATAGTCCGTTCGCCGGCAACTTCCGGCCAATGCGCGCCAAATATTACCCTTTATACGTTTATATCATACTAGCGGCACGCCCCGGCTTTGCACGGGTAATTATTCAAAATTGTTTCAAAATTATTCGAATTTTTCTCGCCGTAAAAACCATCCTTAAACTCCAACGAACATTTAAAAAAATAAATTGGCTAAATGTATAGGTGTTGTTGAGTTATGCGCTAAGCAACACATTTTGCGATTCATTTTTAACCCCCGACAAAAAAAGAGGGGTGTCATATGTTTGACGTGTCTGTCTGTCTGGGACATCATAGCTCCCGAACGGATGAAGCGATGTCAACTTAGTTTTGTTTTGTTTAAAAGGTGAGTCTGGCGCGAGAGCTCTTAGACATGTTTCATGAAAATCGGTTGTGCCGTTTAAAAATTGTGGGGGTTAGAGTGGGGAAGGAAAACAGAAAATCTGCAAAAATCTCGAGTATCAAATGAAAGCCCATTGCGTGCACATTACACATTATTATGGTGTTTTACTTTAAGGAAATTGAAGGATTCGAATTGGGGGTTTCTCTTATATTTTAATTTTAGATTTATTATTTTTAAGAAGATTAAGGTAAGAGAAAACATACTATTGATTGCAATGCTCAAATTGGTGTAACCGACAACAAACATAAACTTGGTTCGGGTCAATTGGTGTAACGTTAGTTTTTTGAAGAAAGTTGGTTTTATATTGGCGTATGTGTGGTTATAATTTTTCGTTCAAGCTAAGAATTAGTGTAACAGCAATGCTGGTTTGCCGAGATACATACACCAACTTAACCTTCTTTGGTCATAGGATAGGAATACAACAATTCGACTTATGTAAATGGATCACATACCTACTCAGTTACAACATAATTTCGACGGAAGTCTGCAAATTCACTGTTAAAATGTGTAGCGTAACTGTATTTTTTTAAAGCTAGAATTATATTATTATGCTATTCGAAAGAGCAGAAAAAAACTAAAAAAACTGTATACTCAACTTATTTTACGTGTTTTGGTGGTTAACCCAATTGAACCTGCAACCGACGATATGTACTATATCTATGCTATATGCTAGGGTTTAGTTCTGAAAATAACTTTTTGAATGGGATTAGTTACCTGTTAACGAATTATTAACTACTAACTAAGCGACAAAATATTATCAAGCGACAATTTTTTTATTTCCGCACACGACCGTAGTAGTTTAGTAGGGAGCCGACGGACTCGCGCGGCAGATTATTTCGTGATCTTAACCCCTCCCGTACCTTCGTGCCCGAGTGACGCCTGACACTCCACAACGCATAAATAGCAGTTATTTAAAAAAAAATTAACCCGTGATATCTTTTGAATGGAATGTCAGAATCTAATAATTCAAAAAGTTATATAAAGGTTTTAAAGCAATCTTACATAATAAATAATTTAATTTGTTAAGGATTAATACCAAGATACTAATAAAGAGCCTTTTAAAACAGTGGTATTTTAATTTTTTAATATAAAAAATCGCTTATTGTCCCAAAACTATAATAGTTAGAGATATGATGTAACGAAGTTTTTTGTAGATAATGATAAGTTCTACAAAGTTGTAATACATCACTTTGTTATATATTCAATAGTTTTCGCAGCATTCGCGATTAAAGAAAGATTTTAGGTTTATTTTTTCAAAAAAATCGCTTATTGTCACAAAACTATAATAGTTAGAGATATGATGTAACGACGTTTTTTGTAGATAATGATAAGTTCTACAAAGTTGTAATAACATCACTTTGTTATATATTCAATAGTTTTCCCAGCATTCACGATTAAAGAAAGATTTTAGGTTTATTTTTTCATAAAAATCGGTTATTGTCACAAAACTATAATAGTTAGAGATATGATGTAACGACGTTTTTTGTAGATAATGATAAGTTCTACAAAGTTGTAATACATCACTTTGTTATATATTCAATAGTTTTCTCAGCATTCGCGATTAAAGGAAGATTTTAGGTTAATTTTTTCAAAAAAATCGCTTATTGTGACAAAACTATAATAGTTAGAGATATGATGTAACGACGTTTTTTGTAGATAATGATAAGTTCTACAAAGTTGTGATACATCACTTTGTTATATATTCAATAGTTTTCGCATCATTCGCGATTAAAGAAAGATTTTGGGTTCTTTTTTTTCACTATGGGTTACATTATCGGAGTTTGGTAAGGAATCATATTATTTTTGAAAACTAAATATAGCCTATGTCACTCAGGGATAGTGTAGCTTTCGAATGGTGAAAGAATTTTTTAAATCGGTGCAGTAGTTTCAGAGCCTATTCGAGACAAACAAACAAACAAACAAACAAACAAACAAACAAACAAAAAATCAAACCTTTCCTCTTTATAATATTAGTATAGACGAGTGAAAAACATGCTTGTTAAAACAAATAATCCTGTCATATTTTTACGAAGCGGGTAGAAATATGGTTGAGAGCTTTGATTTTTATTAATAGAGCCGCTTTTGAAGATTTTATGAATTTTATTAATGTGTGAGCTTTTGGAGATATTTAACCCTAGAAAGATAATCTACGTCTTTGAGACGCAAGCCTGACACAAAAATTGCTATCTCTTTTTTATTTAGCAACAGATCGCGCTGTCCTTCTTAGTTATCCCAGTCGCCGTATATAGCTTACGTGAAACGGCCGTGTCTTTCCGGTAAGTACAATAATTACGTAGATATAGGGGTGGTGTACGTTCGTAAGACGTATGATTATCCTTTGTGTAACTTTGAGCTTCGTACCCTGAAGTAATTGTTCACCATATTTATTGGTTATTTTTATGTTTTAGGTGAATTTGGTACATTTTGGCTATGGCTGGATGACATGCTCTTAATTATAATGAAATTGGACGAATATTAGACGACAGTGAAGATGAAATTCCTTCCAGTTGGATCTTCGATGTTTTGCTATGACGGGCTCTTGACTCTTGTGTCATACAAACCAAAACCATCAAAAATGGTTTATTTATTATAATCTTGTGACGAAACAGGTACAATCAATTAAAGTACAGGTAAACCGGAAATTATAATGTATTACAATCAAACAAAAGTGGAAACGACTCATTTGATCAAATGTGCTCGAATATGTCATGTTCGAGAAAGACCTACAGGTGGCAATATTTTAGGGCCTGTTGAGTATATCTAATGTCATATAGTGTCATTATATGTTGGCAAACAAATATAAACCACTGAGTCGCAGTCGAGTATATGAAAAAGCTGAGCACAGAACTCACATCACCTTGGATGGAGAAAAGGCTGGAAGCGCCTACTCTTAAAAGACATTTTCGTGTAAATATCCAAGAGTTGCTACCTAAAACTGATAATTTACAAAGTAACGAAGAACCAGTTATTAAAAAAAAGAGATATTGTGCGTATTGTCCATCAAAAATACGAAGAATGTCGAAAATGACATGTCATAAAATGCAACAAACCCATTTGTGGAGAACACAAAAATGGTGTATGTAAAGGCTGTATCTAATTGTGATGTAGGCTTAAAACTTGTTGATTGTGTATATAAAACTGTTGATTAGTAATTAATCCTTAATATTAAGGGGAAAAAAATTGATTTAAAAAAAAACTTAACATAATTACTCAATAAAGAAAGACTTGGTATTTTTTAGTTAATTTGTAAGATGTCTACAAACTTTCGTTATATTTTTTTTAATTATATTGTAATTATGAAACTATTTTTGTTTTATTTGTAATAGAAAACCCTAAACTAATTAAATAATCACTTTTAAATCGTTTTTTTAAAAGCAATTTGTCCAATAGGCATGTGTTATTTCAAATACGTCTCAAAAACGTATGATTATCTTTGTCGTAGGTCTAAATAAGATTATCTTTCTAGGGTTAAACAGTTGAATGTCTTTTGCTTGAGTATAAGGCAAAAATAGGCCAGAAAATTTTATTTTTTAAATATTGAATAAAATAACATAAAGTTCCTTAAAACATTATACTGCATTAAAATAATTATTTACAAATTAAAGTAATGTTATCATACTCCTGAATGCTATTAATTGACTAAACCGAAATGATGTTTATTTTTAAATTACGAATGACCGTATTGTATGGTAAAAGTAAAACATTTGCTAATTGATTAATATTAATATATTAATATGAGTACGTTTTTTATGTTTTTACAATAAACCCAAAGGCGTACCTCGTAGTTGCAAGTGTAGAAGAAATTGAAACGATGACGTATTGGCGAGGTTGGTATAGCGGTCCGCACGTCCATGCGTATAATGAAAGGCGTGGGTTCGAATCCCGTATCTCGCTAGTAAACTAAGTTACTTCGTCTGAATTTATGTCTATACATATTTAGAGTACGTATTTCACCGAATAATATGTTACGCAAATAAAACCTTTGGAAAATTTTGCAAATTATAATGGCATGTCAAATAATTTACACAGTTTTTTTATTATGAGGACAATATTATACACATAACAACAAAAAAAAAATACATTGACACAAACATTTTCAAACCAGTAAAGTCGGGAAATAAAGTTTTCATGGCAGAGAAAGCCTGTTGTTCAATATAAAGGAAGCAAGCCTCCTAATTGATTGATGGATTGGTGTTGCGGCTCTCGCCTTCGGCACCGCGACACAGCGGTGAATAACTAACCTAACACTAACAATAAACAAGGAAAACCGGAAATGTCTACGGAAAAAAATACAAATGTAAATTGTTATATTTATATTTTAAATTTCCACAATTATTTACAAACCAGTAAAGTTACAGAAGGATATTAAGTTTTCACAGAAGAGAATTATAATAACAAACAATATTTAATTAAATTGGTTTTCAACAATTATAACTCTAATCGAATCTCGAATCTTAGAGTAACTTATTAACTCTTGTTCAATACAGTTACCCTCCTAATTGATTGATGGATTGTTGTTGTCGCTCGCGTCTTCAATACCGCGATACCAAACACTACAAACAGTTACAGTCGGGATATAAAGTTTTCATAGAAGATAATACAAAAAAAAATAAAGCCGGACAATCCACATAACAACATCTAGCCCCGTGGTAATCTCTAAGCTTGTGTTACTAGACATCTGATATGCTTAATATAATATACATACTACATATTAGTTTAGTCTTTTTTTTTTACTATACATATTAAACACCCAGACCAAGAAGAAAGTGCTTGCAGAACATACAAACGCTTGACGCCTCGACGGGAATCGAAGCCGCAACCTCTTTCAAATATTATTTGATAAAATTAGTTTTTACCAATTATAACTCTAACTAAATCTTAGAGTAACTTAATACCTCTTGTTCAAAAAAGCTACTCTCCTAATTGATTGATTGATTAGTGTTGTGCTCGCGCCTTCAACACCGGTGACACCAGAGCGGTGAATGACTAACACTAACGTAAACAAGGAAAAGCAAAAATAATTTCAAACGATATGTCAAATACCTTTTTATATAACTATTTTTTTATAGACAAAACATCAAAACCTAAACAATACCACAGTTACTTTTAATCCAGCACAGTTACAGTCGGGATATAAAGTTTTCATGTAAGAGAATAATGAAAACAAATAATATTCAATTAAATAAGATTTCACCAATTATAACTCTAATCGAATTTGAGAGTCACTTATTACCTCTTGATCAATAAAGCTAGTCTCCTAATTGATTGATGGATGGTGTTGTGGCTCGCGTCTACAACACCGCGATACCAAAGCGGTGAATAACTAACACTACAAACAAGGAAAAGCTAATATCTGCCAGTATTTTATTCAAATTTCCTTAACCTTGTAATTGATATTCAGATTTCAGGACCTGTCCTGTAAATAATTAATAAAATAAATAATATTCATTTAGAAAATCACTTTTTGTGTCAAAAATCCTTAAAGTTTAATAAGAACTATGATGTATTATTGTGCTTAAACAAGGAGAATTCTGTTTTTCAGGCATAAATTAATATTACTTAAGTGAATATTTTTATAGAACTTTGGCACTAAAAATCTAATTTGAGGTTGCACTTGGATATTTTGGAACTATATCGCTTAAATTAATAAAAAATAATTAAAAAATATATATTTTACGCGCGTAATATTGCATCAACGCAATAAGGATAATAATATTGTGTTAAATATAAGATAGTCGCTTAATTTAGCCAACTATCTTTAAAGTTAAATATCTTGTAGTAATACAAGTTGATAAAAATATTGTTTACTTATTTACCACAAGCAACTCGAAGAGAGCCAGTAGACCTAAAAAGATAACAAATTCCATCCCAAATACCGTATCCAAATACCATATCAGAATTCTGAAAGCTCGCTCCAAGGACGAGAAAATTTCATAGTGCACAATAATACAAGTCGTAACGTTGCATAATACGGCGCGTGTTCAGCCAAAGTATTCGTTATGGTATTTGCTACACCTAGCCAACAGGGGCATACGTTTTCGATATGACGCCGAACGTCAGGTGTTCATCTCGCGGGATGCTTGTGAAATTGGATTTTATGCTGGGATGGTAGAGTCGGGAATGGGATTGAGTCGAGAGCTGTAGTATGTGTCGTTTGGGTTCAGAGGAGGTGAGGGCCTGCCTCTCGTTGGAGGCGTGGGATGATTTGCGACTTTGTGCCGGGAGCCGAGAGGCAAGAATCGAATGGCGGGGATCGTCGCTGCATCCCTCTTGCTCGCGGGAGCTAGGCGGGCGGCGGCGGGAGGCATCCGCACCGAGTCGGAGCGTCACTCACATCGTCTCGGTCTCCTCGATCGTGTGTCCGAACCTCTCCTGTCCGCGACGTACGATCCGAACCCACCGGTACAACTAGCGTGCTTATGCTCACAACAACCCAATCAACCCTCTCATAAAACTCTCTAAGTTAGTGTAACTAGTATAAGATAGCATATTGTGACTTTGTAGAACTTTAAGCTGTGTATGGAAAGGATTGTTTGGATTTTAAGAGGTTGAAGCGGGAAGCGGTCGCCCTCGCGCCGGCCGGTCTCATTTGCATCTGTCAAGCACTAGGTGAGTACTTGCTGCGTCTGCTTTTTTTAAATATTCGCTTTAAGTGCTCTTTGGGTTCTTCTTGAATAGCTTAATCTGACGGGGAACGTGATTACAACACAAACAGAGGGTGGAAATTCATTTTCTTTTAAGATTCTCAATTTCGGCGGCCGATCTGTTTAACTTTGTTTGTCCTTTGGTTTTATTTTAATTGAATTTTTTAATAACTTTGATTATGGCGATATTCAATTAAAATAAGTTTAATTTTGTTGCTTTTTTTTTGCAAGTATATCGTAGAATAGTTGGTACAATAAACTACTTTTATTATAAGAAAAACTGTAAACAAGACAGAAGTTTAAAAAAATAAAGTTAGTTAGTTTAAACACCGTCATCTTCTTGGTATACATGAAAAAATAGTCTTAAATTGAATATTGACCTAACAAAGTTTGACCAATCTCTTCAATATTTGATTAGCTCTAGTCTAGCAAGCCTCCACGAGTTTTTAGCGATCTCATTTCCCAAGGAAATCGAAAATTGGTATAACATTTTCGCGAGTAAGGAAAATTACGAGAAAACTAAGTAGAGGCATTAAGTTGTACGTTAATTACCTTTTAAGGGCGAAGGGATGAGATTATTGGGGGACTACAAGTTTCCTTTCTGGCGGGTCATTAATTATTACAAACAACGGGCCTATATTGCTCACTAATTGGAGAACAAAATACTTTGATTGACAGTACTAGTATTATTTGTCGAGCTTAGCTTAGAATAGAATAGAAAACACTTTATTGTACACCACACAAATTAATAATAGACTTTACAAAAATCTAACGATACATCAAATCTTGCAAAAAGGTCTAAGTAAATTACACGTACATAAGTCATAAACTCACACTCCGCGTAAAATAAAATAAATAAGTACCAAAGTTTCCCCTTTTAGGTTCTTTATGCGTAAATTATATTCGCTAAGGGGCGCAGAATGGAGACACATGCCACATCGGGGATCCCAAAGTTATTGTACACATGACCATTGCGGAGGTCCATTCATATTTTACGGTTTCATACTGTCTGCTATTCAATAGGGACATGCGGACCCAATTTTTACGGAAAATTCTTCGATATAATCTATTGAGGTTCGGGAGAAAAATTACATGCTCCTGACATAGGTTTTTCTCGAGTTAGGATGGGACGATGCCGGTGTATTACACGGGAATTTGTACGAATTGTCAGTGATGTTATTACAGTAGACATTCATTTTATCATTTCCTTATTTGAAGGAAAACGTACTATTGAATGTAACAACAACGAATAAGGCAATGTACATTGTCCTAATAGGAAGATACATTTTTATTATAGAAATTAATAAGATTCTTTTGTTTCGAGGAAATAAATACAAAATATATACATAGTGCTAAAAGGACAGGGATGTTGTGATGATTAATATTTCGTTTTATAAATTAATAAAATTAAATAATATTTCCAAACTTTTCACCATACCTACTTAGAAATTTACTTATACATGTTTATAGATCAAATATGTCTATTATATTGAGTATATCAGATGTCTTGTACCCGTAACACAAGTTTAGAGCTTACCACGGGGCAAGATGTTGTTGTGTGGATTATCCGGAAATATTTAGTTTTTATTTATTTAATTGTTGGTCAAATGCGACTTTCGACATATTTCGTTCAAATTTATGGAAAATCAAAAAGTTGTTTTCGTGCTACATACTACGAGTGAAAACAAAAATTGGCTAAGTGCGTTAGCATCACGCTAGTAAACCAAAGAATAGTGTAGCCATGTTCCTAATGTACGCCTGTTACCTTCTAAAACATTAGCAGAATTTCTACTAAAATAGTTCCACCATTATTCGCGTTACATTACAAGTAAGCTCGTTAACGGTGTTTGAATTAATGTCTTATATAAAGCTTTCAGGAGAACGTTGTTTCATTTTTATTCCACGTGAAAATGGAGGTGCTAATAAGCTTTTAGCTGCTGAAGATGGAACATTGCGATCAAAACTATTACGATGAAATATTATATTTTCTTAGAAGGATCGTCTGCCTATTTAGGAACACTTTGGTTTCTGAATTACTGAGTATATTTGATAACTATGTCATAGACGTATTAGTCTACAACAAGGGCTTCGTGTACAGTTTAAGAAAGTATAAATTACGCTGATTAATTAATTATACCTAATTAACAAAAATATGAATTATATAAATTATTTTTAAGATTACTTGAGATACAGCCTGATAACAGACACACGACGAAGTTTCAGTAATTTTTATTTATTTTTACTGTCTTAAAATTATTAAAGATAGTTTTTGCTATACCTACATTTGTTTATTATTAAATTAAGTATTTAATTATCATCATCATTAAGCAAAAGAAAGAGATGTAACATAATATGCATCAAACAGCGGATATTTTTAACCCCCGACCAAAAAAGAGGGGTGTTATAAGTTTGACGTGTCTGTCTGTCTGTCTGTGTGTCTGTCTGTCTGTGTCACCATAGCTCCCGAACGGATGGAGCGATTTCAATTTAGTTTTTTTTTGTATGAAAGGTGAGTCTTGCGCGAGTGTTCTTAGACATGTTTCATGAAAATCGGTTGGGCCGTTTAAAAGTTATGGGGGTGAGAGTGGGGAAGCAAAACCGAAAATCTGCAAATATACTAGTGTGGGGTATCAAATGAAAACGCATCGCGTCCACATTACATAATATTATGTTGTTTTACATTTAAGGAAATTAAGGCATTGGAATCGGGGGTTTTTCTTAAATTTTAAATTTAGATTTAATTATTCGGTCTGATTTGCATATCACCCGTCGATATTGTTATTAGGATGCCCTACGCTGCACTTCCAAATAATAATTTCCATATTTCTACTAATAACCTTACACACACTTGATTTTCCTCTGAATATTTTAATTATATTACTCATCTAAACCCGCCAAAGAAACGAATTCATGCGCTAGAAATAAAACGGGTTTGTGTCCACCGATCCCGGGATCAGAATTTTTGTCCACTGATACCACCAAGTTTTATCCACCGATACCGGGATCGGTTTCCAATGAAAAAATGATTAAATATTTTTATCCACTGATCCCGGGATCCGTGGATACAAAAAATTACTTCAAATAGTTTTGGAAACGGATCCCGCGTGTAGTGTTTAGAAGTTTAAATTAAAACAAAAGTATATTATTGAATATGTGATATTTATCAATAGTAAATTATTTTAATAAAATCTAAAATCACAGGAATCATCATTATAATTATTAGATACTCTTAGTAATCGAGAATTGTTTTATTATAACTTTGTATTGCTAGCATAAATAATTATTTTCTCTTATAATTTAGAACTAAGACATTTATTTTTAATCAAATCAATACTCTTACTAATCGATAATTGTTTTATTATAACTTTATATTGCTAGCATAAATAAATATTTTCTCTTATAATTTAAAACTAAGACATATATTTTTAATAAAAACTAAAATGACAGGAATCATCACACAATTATTACTCTTACTAATCGAGAATTGTTTTATTGTAACTTTGTATTGCTAGCATAAATAATTATTTTCTCTTATAATTTAAAACTAAGACATTTATTTTGAATAAAATCTAAAATCACAGGAATCATCACACAATTATTATTACTCTTACTAATCGAGAATTGTTTTATTATAACTTTGTATTGCTTTTGTGCATTGTGCTCTTTTTTTTTTTTTTTTTAATTATTAATCATTAATTATCACAGAAATCAACACATTCCAAACACATCGCTTTTTTAATAAATCAAAAACCAAAAAAAAAAGGTGTGTGTGCGATTCACACACGATAGAAGTGAAACTTCAGTAAATCGACGAAAGAATAATAAGAAGAATAAAAAAAAAGTTTGTGTGTGTCAGCTACGACGCACGATTGGAGTCTACTACTTATGAACTATAATTATGATATATATCGAATAGAAAAAAAGGGTAAATGAACGCATCTGCTAAAATGATAAGAGAAACAAACATATATCTGTAATTATTCGGATTATTTATATTACTTCAATAAAGCGTATTACATAAAGTATGTTACAAAATAATATAAATAAAATACAGCAATACCTCTGCGCGATACTTCGTAGTCACAACTACGAAGTATCGCGCAAAGAAATTTAAATAAAGCATTGTATTTGTGTCTCTTACATCATTTCCGTTTCATCTTTTTGCATCCGGTTTGAAATCACTACGATTCTATAGAAGTTTCACTTCAAAATAAATCAAAAACCAAAAATAAAGTAAATGGTACATGTATTTTTGGTTTTTGAGACAGTACTCTAATATATATTATCTTCTTAATTTTTCAAGACACCATCAGACTTGAATTGATTTATTTTCCAGTTCTTCTAACACATAGGATATCCATATGTTTCGTGATATATACTTGGCTGCCTTAGACGTACCAGTATTTTGTATTATTTGTTTCAATGCTCGCTTACTATCTCGTTCTAATACCATAAGTAACATCATCAGGGTTGGCTGTTTTTGTATTATTAATTTATTTAGTCGTCCATTCCATGCTTCAGTTACATTATTTGATCTATGTAACTCTTTGTTAACATTCCACATTTGAATCCAGTCTTCCTTTGTAATCCACTGATTCGTCATGTAATTGATAAAATCATCTCTTTTTTTTCTTCTGTTACTGCTGCGTTTTCAGCAATGTATTTCCAAGCTTCATTTACATATTCAATCGGCAGCAATGGTATCATTGTGCTGAGAGCAACAGTCCTCTTGGTTTCACTGCATTTAGTTAGTTTCAATTCTTTTCCCCTTCTCCACATAGCTTGGGTAAAATGAAAATAACACCCCTTTATCTGAGCTTGTGGAAATTCTTTCTTTATTCCTGATATTTCAGCTGAAACCGCGGGTTGCTTGGTAATCATTTTATATTAATTTAAGTGAAGTTATAGAAAATGTTAGTGAAATAATGAAAATCTTAGTTTTGAATTATAAGAGAAAATAATTATTTATGCTAGCAATACAAAGTTATAATAAAACAATTCTCGATTACTAAGAGTATCTAATAATTATATGATGATTCCTGTGATTTTAGATTTTAGTAAAATAATTTACTATTGATAAATATCACATATTCAATAATATACTTTTGTTTTAATTTAAACTTCTAAACACTACACGCGGGATCCGTTTCCAAAACTATTTGAAGTAATTTTTTGTATCCACGGATCCCGGGATCAGTGGATAAAAATATTTAATCATTTTTTCATTGGAAACCGATCCCGGTATCGGTGGAGAAAACTTGGCGGTATCAGTGGACAAAAATTCTGATCCCGGGATCGGTGGACACAAACCCAATAAAACGCCTTCGGTGCAATCAAGTAAAAAGTTTCTCATGTCGCAAACCTCACGGTACATTGAAATCCTACACCGACTATACTGTACATTTGCGATGTTCCCCGTACAGTATTGCAAATAGAGTCTAATAAAAAAGGTAGCTTAGGATCTAAGCCGACGGCAATGTCACGGGCGGTATAACCGGTGTGGCAACCGCTAACTATCCACATAAATATCTACAGAGAAACTCGCTGAGTCGGATCGAAAGCCGCGACGGAACTGCCTTAATTAGATTTTAAGGGCCTAGAATCAGAGCTGGAGCTCAAAACTTTGTGGAGTACATAGAGGTGTCGGATAACATTACAGATAAAAAATAAGAATTTGAAAATGGCGGTTCCTACCTGACGGCCTGTTAACTATTTTTGTGCTGGAATAAGATAATAGGTAATGTAATTTAAAATTATTCTTTTTGTTTACAAGAAGAATAAAGCCCACCCATTTATTTTTTTACTATCGCTCTTATTAGGATATAGTTTATTTTTAAGTTAATTTTAATTGAAAATAGTTTTATAATAATTTATTTGGTATTTATTTATTCTCCTTGTTATATCTTCTTTACGTTACGCCACTGTCTATGTCGTTCTATTTCTTTCCTGTCCATTCAAAGGTTGCCTGGAAGGGATCGCTCACAACGATAAGGACGCCCTTTGTACTCCAATGTATTGTCTTGTTATTGTTTGCTGTTTGTACATATATTATTTGTGGTGTATAATAAAGAGTTATAGATATTATCTATCTATCTATCTGAAATTATTAAAATTTAAATGATTCTTTTTGTATACAAGAATAATTCACACTTCTGTGAGTTCACAGTGACAGTTAGATACTATTTTTGTTATTTTCAACACGCTAACTAAAAAGTTTGTTTAGCCAGACTATATTAAATCTATGGATATTTATTAAGGGCGTCTACAGTGAAAAATTATATTCTCCTTCAACTTCAGGTCATCGATATTCAAGTATTGTTCAAACAGATTTAAAATTCATCTAAGGCCTTAAAAGAATTTCAAGTCTATCTGGGGAGGATTTCAATTCTGAGTTTACTAAGTATGACCCAGACTGTTTTGATACACTTTTTTACAAAATATTTAACTTTGCTAAGGAGTACTAATAAATTTATTTACATAATGTAATGCAGATAGGTATCCTTGAAGCCGTGTTTGCTAAGTGGGAGAACACTCGACTTTCAGTCAGAAGGTCGTGGGTGCGAACGCTGCCACGCACCTATGGAAAAAATGTATGTGCGCGTTAAAACACGTGCTTTAACGGTGAAGGCAAACAACGAGGAAACCGGCATGTTCTGAGAATTAAAACAAAATAGTTTGAAGGACATGTGACATTTACCAACCCATACTTGGCCAGCGTGGTGAATTAAGGCCTAATCTCTCTCGTCAAAAGAGAAGTCCCTGTGACCCAGCAGTGGGAACGTTAATAGGGTGGTGATGATGTGATGATGATGGTATCAATATTCATATTGCACAATTTTAGAATCAATATTACTGACAAAATAAATTAAAAAGGGTGTTTTCTGGTAATCTCTAAATTGCAGCAGCTTTTAAATCATTAGAGCATCTAAACATTAGCTGTATCAATATAAATAAAAATGAATTGTTGTTTGTTAGTTTGATTAAAACTCGAGAACGGCTGGGACGATTGAGCTGAATTTGGTTTCAAAATGTTTGTCGTAGTCCAGGGTAGGTCTAAACGGTGAGCAAATAAGGAAAAATTGCCGGGAACTTTTTTTACTTGTGCGACGCCGGGGCGGGCCGCTAGTTTAAAATAATTGACGTGACATAAACAATTGGTATTCTGCTTAAGTTCCGTAGTGGAAGCTTGTGACTTATTCTTTTATACACTTTGCTCGAAAGCTTTACGTCAGGCGAAAAATTAAATGCACTATCTTAAGTTTACGTTTTCAAAAAAAATATGAATAAAACTTATTAAGAAATCTAAATGACGGATTTATTATACAATACAATATAAAATTCTTTATTGCAACACCTCAATACGGGAACATACATAGGAGATACATGTTTCATACAGTGACACAATGGGCGACCTTATCACTAATAGCGATATCTTCCAGGCAACCTTTGGAATTATAATTAATCTCAATGACAGACTTTTATTATTTTTTGCTCATCGACCAAAAACAAAAAAACGGCAAACCTTATCATCAACATATAAATTTATGCTTTACGCTCAGGTTATATTAAGAGACGTTAAAAGTTTTAATGTCATGCTCATTATGTGAGATAGATTTGTGATATAGAGTCTCATATTATATAGTAAACAGGCTACTTCTCCGCAACTTGGAAGTCGTGAAGGTTTCTCATTCTCATTAATCTGCATACCTTGTCAGCAGTGGTGGATTTACCAGCAGGCTGAGTAGGCTCGAGCCAAGGGCGGCAGATTTTGGGGGCGGCAAATTTGGAAAGGTTTTTCTATGACGTTTTCTGATGTCTTACAGGTAGAAGTCTGCAACAAATTTCTCTCTCACTTGTCATTGCAAAATCCGAGAGTAGCAAACTTCTACCGAATCAGCTCAAAAATATACCGAAACATTATATTACGTGGAAATCCAACGAAATTGTTTCATTGAAAAAAAAAAAAATTTCTCGACGTTTGAAGGTTAACTTGTAATTAAGGTATTTTAATTATTAATTAAGTTATTTGGTTACTATGGACATTTTTTTCTGAATTAATGTCACTATGCTGTCTGCCTCGGTAACCCGATTCGCGAAGATCCGCGCAAGGCGCAAGAAGTAGCGGGTTCGATTCCCGCCGAGGGACCAATAATAATAATAAGAAGTTGTTGTTTTGATTGCCTGGAAATATTTATTTCTTTATGCTATTATTAAAGAAAAAAATGCACTAGTCAGTTTAATTTGTGTCTTAGTAGATTTGAGTGAATGACCTAATATGCAGTAGTCACTTAGAGCTCTTGACAAAAGTCAAAAGTAGTCAATTTGTGTTAGACAGCCCAAGGGCAACTCGAATATCTTACCTATGTGTACATTACGTGTATACAAATTTAAAAGTTACAAGCGATCAAGACTTCACAAAAAGTAAATCTGCCAATATAATTCAACATTAAAATAATAAACATGTCTACTGCACATTATTATAATCTAACATCAGGATAGAATAACTGTGTTTCCTGTTGTCCCTCACGCGATTTAATGTAGAAACTTAGGGTGTAGTAAATATACCTATTTTACTCTGGTGGGATTCAAATGAACTAAATCCATAGCCAATAAATTGGTTACTCCCAGGCAGACAGACAGACAAAGAATAAACACAGAGTTTGTACACATTTATAATATTAGCAGGGATTCCAACAATCCCTTGACTGTGTCGTAGATAAATATTACGAACATGCCTCTAAGTCGTTTAACTTTAAGGTGAATATACTCGCTTTATCTTAGCGTTATGATGAACGTAATAATCTTGTCTAAGCGCGGCTGAATTGTATCGTAACGGATTTTTTTTATATGGTTTAAAAGGCAGTGTTAGCTATATTATGGCTATTAAAACAATTGCTATGTAGGATACGGAAATAAGGTATATTCATAAAGTATGGCGAACGGTCCTTATCAAATTTTGTTATACTGTTAAAAAATGATTAAATATTTCGTCTCTTATTTATTTATACTTTGTGCACAAAAATTAATGTACAGAGGAGGACTTAATGCAAGAAGCATTATCTACCAGACATCCTGGGCGTGCAAGAAAATAAATTAGGCACTATCAATAAAAAAACTTCTTTAAATATATGTTAGTTTTATACTAAGCATAGTTCAGAGTACCATAATCTTTTTTGCTACTATTAGCGTTAATAGTTTGCGTTACAAAAAAACGTTACCTACATTCATATCTGCAAATAGGCACAGAATTAACAATGTTATTTGAGTTCAAAATATTAAAACTCATTTTAAAAGAAAAGTTAGCCAACCTATGGCACTGATAGTAGTCATAAAATCCGAGGTTGTTTTGCTTGGCAAATTTTTATATTCAGTTTTATTTTGAAAGAATTTCAACTCTTGTCCCTGTGAATTATGAAACACTCCCTCTCGCTGTTCAAGAAGAGGCTTGAGTGTTCCCAACAGTAAAACCATATCTTTTTCTTTTCAGAATTTTCGTCCCAAATATCTTTTCCCTAAATTTCCCACTTGAAAGTTCAATGGCAAAACGCGGAAGAATATTATATTTTCCGATATTAATGCATTGGCATACTATGTGAAGCTTTGAAAAGAGTTTGATCTTATAAATATAACATGCCCACCCATAATTTAATCGCTGATTCAGTATATTTTCCGGTAGGTCTAAACACGGTGTAACATAACTTTCGGTCACTATGGGAGGGTCTAAAAATGTAACATATACGAAGATATGTTTTTAGAAACCATGTCGTCGAAAAGTATTATTGCATTCATACGTTTTCAAAATAATCGAGCACGGACTTTTAGTAACCGGACTATTTTTGTTTATGTTAGAAATCATGTTGTATCGTGGTAGGTACGACCTACGCAATTAAAAGTTTACTTATCCACCTGGTGAATAAACTCAGGTGAATTAGGTATACGGCCCAAGTTTTTCAATTTATTAACACTTAACTTTAAAAAAACCTAGACACAAGTATAATAGTATAATCATTATAATCATTAGGCCATCTGTACATGGCACTATTATGGCCTTCTTAATGCTCACATTAGTGAACTAGTCAGTTATGCTATGAATAAATAAATATTTCAATCGGTAACGTGTTATCGCTATGTCGGTATTATGCGATTTTCTACGAACTTATATTTTAATCAATCTCGTAGATAAACACTGAGCATAACCCTTTCCATAACTTGTTGAGCGACATCTAAGCCTCTTCATAAGGTCTACAATTGTGAATCAGCACTATTATCAAAACACGATTTTGACTATATATATATATATATATATATACACAAGTGGTACAGGTGAATTTCGCAGAAAATTTTTGTCAACCTCATTTTCATTGCCACAGAGCGCAGAGGTCAGGAGGACAAAAGAGAAACGTGTTTTATTTTTCCTCTAACAGTCTGAAACTTTAGTGTATTTAGAAAACATATTGTTTAAAAATCGAATCCGAGATTTAAATGCTGAAAGATGGTGACATGACGTGTGCCGGGAATCGGAAAGCAAAGCCGTCATTTGTAAAGCTCGCAACGAGTAGCATCCGTATCCGCTCGGTGAGGACTCTGCAAGGGAAAACGTGTTTATTAACATTTATAAATGTGAAGCAGTGATTTTATTTATGGTTTGCTTGTGGCTTTCAAGTCTACTTAGCTTTTTGCAAGTATTACACGTTAAAAGCTTGTTTGGTCGGTTGCATAAAAATATCCACTCTTCATTCGTAAAGTTCAAGTATATAAAAATATTCGATAACAGATTCGCTATCAAAGCTTCTATCAATAGATATAGCTTATAATGGTTAGTTAGAAATAAACTTTTAAGTATTCATTCTCAATTCGACCTGAATTTCAATAAATCGAATCGACAATAACCACTTTTCTGCATGAGCAAAACGAATATTGCATTTCAGATTGACGTGTCAACTGCATTTTAAATAACTTAGTGGGCCTCGGGCTGGTATTGATTTTAAAGTATTTCCGAAGAGCGGAACTTCTGAATGCTCTTTCTGATTAATGTACTTACTCTTTGATTCTCATGTTCAGTTGGAGTTGACATTTATTCGTTTTATATTCAACTGAATTTTACAATACTATTTTTATTGGTGGATTGGTTCGTAGTACAGTCATTTGGTAGCTTTACCTGGAAAGTTTTCCGGGTGTAATTTTATAGATTTTCGAATTTTAACTTTGCCACCTCGTATTTTGCAGCTCGTTCCGCCATATTGAAAAAATGGCTTCTAGAGTAAGTTTTTTGGCATTGTAATATTGATTTACTTAACAAATATTTATTATGATTTTTTTCAGTTTGAATAACAAAATATAGGATATTGTATGACGAAACTGTTTTTCATAATAATAATGATCACTGATAATTTGAACATGTTTAACCTTAGTAATTAGATGCAATTTACGAGTCCTATGTCGCTTAGATGATAAAAATGTTATTGCTTGTGTTAGGTAAATATTAAGAATGTTCCCTAAAATTATTACGTTATTGCATTACGGAAAGGACTTAGGCTTCTTTTAACTTAGGTTATTGTAACCGAAATAACATAGCCTTGATAACATAAAGCTAAATAAAACTTCAAACAATGTATTTATTAAAACTTTAAACGAGTTACATACTATGATTTGACGGTTTTTTACTTTTCTACAACCTCGCAATAAGTACTCAGAAAGAGGGTAGACTGTTTCGTTTCTGAATAACCGTCTGCCTGATCGGAAAGACAATCGGTTTATGCCGTGATTGGCGCTTGCAACAGCGTCAAAATATCAGAAAACTTAAAAACTGTTAATGGTGTGTTACCCGTTCTAAGTTCGTTAATAACCATGATAATTTAAAAGTTACAAATTATATAATTTTTTTAATAAAAAAGTAATAAATAATCAATATTGCATTTTCCTTTGTTCTGTAGGCTTCGGTAAGTAGGTATTGATCTAAGTTATTTCCGAAGTGGGGAAGTTTGGATGCCTTCCTGACTAATTTACTACGAGAACCAACTTTATCTTCTATCGGAACCGTTACACTAAAAGGTATTTAAAAACTTTTTGTTTGGGCCCGAAGATTGGTTTAGTTTTCCTAACTAATTGTTGTAACTTTTTAACAGACAGAGACTTAGAACTATTGCTGTGCCTTAAGCACAGTATATTGTTTGTATTAACAAATAAAAAACTATTTATGAATCTAAATCTTACCTAAATGTAAACATTTCGGATATTTAGAAATATCGATCGTTTAATAAACGTTTCAAGATAGAATTCAGTATAATCCTATGGGACAGGCTTTTGTGCAACTATTATTCAAAAAACGTAAACGGACTACCGCTGGACTGTCAAGAAATTATTTCTTTTAAAACAGCATGTTGCAAGAAACTTATGTAGGAACTAACTTCGTTTGTCAGAAGGAAACTTGTTAACCTCAGGATGAAAGTTTCTTAACAATTATTAATGATATACAACAGAGAGATAGAGAAATATGAAAACCTTGTCACGGCTATATGTAGGTACTAAGATTTATTATTTTAATTACCTTCTAGATATAATGTAATCCAACAATTTAATGTTACTGCACGATTCAATATTTGAGTCCGACAGATTTTCACTTTATATAACTAAACACAAACACACAATTGCAAAATAAAAAAAAACAACAACAGACAAAGCATGACAATGTCTACAGATAAAAAAGTAAGTAAAATCTAACTACCGACAGCATAGAGAAAAATAGCGGGAATCATTGGAAGTATTCAAAAACGCATCAGGGGTTCCTGTGAAGGTAAATTATCGTAGCGTCTCGCTTCGCCGCTCGTTTCAATGGCCCTAGTCTCGGCATTCAGTGTCTAAACACACTATACCGAGGCTACGCGACAGAAGTTAGACGCGATTACGAATGAAATGCTGTTTGAATTACATTTAAAATATTTTGCGTTTAGTGTAGTCTTATTTCGGTCGGGTTTAATTTCAATGGCAACTTATTTCTGCGCACTATACCCAACTGAAGGTTCGATCGGATCCAAATCAACCCCATAATAGCGGTCGACATACCGAATTCACACACAGCTAAGCAATAAAAATTTTGCCGCGTATAATCGGCGTGCCATATCGTGAATTCAGTCGCGGAACTTAGATCGCGTACCTTCGGGATAGTGTGTTTAGACTCTTACAACAAGATTTTCCGTGATTTCCCGCCCCTCTGTTGATATTTTCGTCAGTTGTCAATCTGGCACGCGTGACTGGACCCGTCTCGCCTTCGCGCTTCGATGCGGTTCTTATCGAATTTGGTCCGATATGGTTGTGAAATACCGTGATGTAAAGTCTGCAAAACATAACAGGAGCCTCATTTGTAGAATTCATGTTACATGGACCATTTAATAGATCAAATACGGCCTCAAAAAATAACGTTTGTTAAGTAAAGACACATGTCAAAAATTCTATAGATTTTGACATTGACATAATGTATCTGGTTATCCGTTAAAATTTTTAGTTGCTGTTCGTGTATAGTCAGGATATACTATCAAATTAATGGTGGTGATGCACGTCTTACATATACTTCACGATTAACCTAGTAAATCTTTTAGGCTAGTTTTGAAAGTTAGGTTTTTTGAAACTGAGGTAGGTACCTATCCCTATAGAGCATCTATCCCGGTTTTACCCTTAACTGAAAAGAATTTGAATTCCTTTCACTGTTGAGGGGCTCCCATTCCCCTGCGTACTCCCGAAGCTATCCACCCTTTTTATTCAACATCAGCTTTTTTCAAGCGTCTAACATCGAAATTAGGGTAGCGATTCGAATTTGAAAGTGGGATTGATCCTCAACATTAATAAAAAATCTTCAAAAAAGAACACAAAATTGTACTTAATAAATATCTCGTTTTAATTGGAGTCTAATAATTGTTAAATATCCACACAGAAAAGTAAACAATAAGTCACTATTATTTAGATTCTGTTGCAGCGACATACGTTTTGTAAGTAATCAGTGCCTTATAACATTAGTGCCTTATTATTTTAGATTTCTGTGTGTATTAATTAGTACTTGTACAGTAATTTATTATTACATAAAAATCCAACTATCAGGACCTCAGTTGGAAACCTAATAGGAAGTTTACATACTACATATACATAGTGCCGTTGCGCAAGTTATAACTCAAGCCACAAAAATAAATTTAGTCTACAAAATCCCAGAGTTTATAACAATTCATTAAATTTGTTCGTTATCTTCATAATGCACGGCTCTGGCCATCGATTTGCCGTCACGTGGGATTTTTACGAACATTTAACAAACTATATCCCAGAGAGGAATTACCTACTGCAATCACGATATTAGGTCCTTACATATGAAATTGGCGTTTTGTATGGGAGGAACAAAAAGTCGAATATTTTTTAATATAATATATTTAATTAATCAAAGTATGAACCATTATTTTCTATGCACTTTTGCCATCTTATAGGTAGTTCATTGATCCCTTTACTAAAAAAACCAGTCGGACGGGAATCAATAAAATCTTTGAAGGCGATTTGGACTGCCCCATCGGAGTTGAATTTTTTCCCTTGCAAGAAGTTATCCAAATTTCGAAAAAAATGGTAATCTGTTGGAGCAAGGTCCGGGGAGTACGGAGGATGTCTTAGACTTTCCAATTGAAGCTCTTCTAATTTAGTAGCCGTCTGTTGCGCAGTGTGTGGTCTAGCGTTGTCGTGAAGCAGCAGTGGCGTGGAGCGATTGACCAGCCTAGGTTGTTTAGCCGCTAGCTTTTCCATCATGGTTTGCAATTGCTGACAATAGACATCAGCCGTAATAGTCTGGCCAGATTTGAGAAAACTGTAATGAACAATACCGGCACTAGTCCACCAAACGCTTACAAGTAACTTTTTTGGGGTTAATTTTCGCTTGGGGCAGGATTTGGCTGGCTGGCCAGGATCCAACCATTGCGCTGAGCGCTTCCGATTATCGTAAAGAACCCATTTTTCATCACAGGTAATGATTCGGTTTAAAATACCTTCATTATTGTGCCGGTTTAGTAATGTAACGCAGCAGTCGACGCGCGTTTGCCGGTTTGCTTCAGTCAATTCGTGAGGTACCCACCTTTCAAGCTTTTTAATCTTCCCAATTTGCTTCAAGTGAATTAAAACAGTTTTATCACTAACACCGCAGCCTGCAGCTAACTCGGACGTGGTTTGCGATGGATCCGCTTCCACAATAGCCTTCAACTCTTCATTATCAACTTGAGTCTCAGGCCGTCCACGGGGCTTGTTCTGCAAGTCGAAATTTCCAGAACGAAAACGTTGGAACCAAAAACGAACTGTGTTTTCTTTTGCAACACGACCGCCATACACATCATTCACCCTTCGAGTTGTTTCCGCAGCACTAGTGCCACGGCGGAACTCGTACTCGTAAATAATGCGATATTTTAAGTTTTCCATTTTGTAAAATGAGTGACGCAAACAGAAAAAAACAGAAGAAAAAAAACAAATGAATGACGATCATCGAAGCACAAATACATGAGTCTATAGCTGTACAAATTTGAATTTGGAATTCCTTACCAAAGAGGAGAAATTTGTGATTAAAGTGGCCAGTACGAAAAACGCCAATTTCATATGTAAGGACCTAATAAATGGCACTGGACATTTTTGATGTTCCACACGGACTTTCACGATGATAAATATTTCCTACATTTTTAAAAGAGCTTGTTATGAGTATGTTGTTATAACTTACAACTTACTTTACTTATTAATTGGCACTCACTCTGTCGCTTTTGTTGAGAGTTAAATCAATTAACAAAGTTCTTTATTGTTTATTTTAAAAACCATTTATAATTATGTTTTTTTTTTTTTTTTACTTTATAATAATCATCATCATTACCCTATTTCTATTCCTTCACTCTTTATTTTTTACGTTATCAGAACATGCCAGTTTCCTCACAATGTTTGCCTTCATCGTTAAAATACCTTTAAAGAAGAAAAATCTAGATGTTCGTGGCTACATTTGAACCCTGACCTTCGGAATGAAAGTCGAGTGTGCTCCCACTTAGCTAAAACAGCTTTTTAAATAAAAAATACCTAAATAAAACAACTTCTAGCCCCGTGGTAAATCTATGCTTCTGTTTTGCGCAGAAATAGATGTAATATATACCAACCTAAGAATATAATCAAACTTCTTAAACAAACATATTTCATTACTATATAGCTAAGTTCCTTAGCTTGCTCGCGGCGTTCGCGTGAATGCAGATTCCTTTCTCCGTAAATACCAAAGAAAAGTACGTTTTTTCGAATTGAAAGGACAGTGGCCCTTTTTCTTCATCCCAACTAACAAATACTTTCATGCAATCCAATACTTGGGTACTTACTGAAATAATTTTAAAATCGTTTCAGTAGTTCATGAGATGAGAAGGTTTTAATTAAAACTAATCAATTTAATTCTTTAGTCTTTTAGTATTTTTTAAACGCTAGGTAGGGTCTCTTATTTCAAATACAAACTAGGTTTAATCTCACTGACGTTTATATATACGGGCTTAATCCATTAGTTTGTGGTTTATTTAGTTACCTCGGCCATTAAATAATACCGCATATGTATTGTTCTGGTATTATTTAGTAGTTGATCTGTTTCAATATTGCGTACATTGTTCAAAACAGTTAAAATCATGTTCACTATTTTTTTACGCGCGAAATGAATAAAAGTTTTACATTTTAATAATAAAGCGTTTTAACTATGTATACCTTTTTGCTATTTTATCCTTGAAATTAAGAATGACATGACATTGGTGGATCTTATTAATTTCCGACAGTCATAGATAAAAACTCTCTGCGCAGTTCAAGATTACTTCCTGATATAAAATCTAAATTTAAAATTTAAGAAAAACCCCCGATTCCAATGCCTTAATTTCCTTAAATATAAAACAACATAATATTATGTAATGTGGACGCGATGCGTTTTCATTTGATTTTGATACCCCACACTAGTATATTTGCAGATTTTCGGTTTTGCTTCCCCACTCTCACCCCCATAACTTTTAAACGGCTCAACCGATTTTCATGAAACATGTCTAAGAACACTCGCGCAAAACTCACCTTTCATACAAAAAAAACTAAATTGAAATCGCTCCATTCGTTCGGGAGCTATGGTGACACAGACAGACAACAAACAGACACACGGACAGACAGACAGACAGACAGACAGACAGATAGACAGACAGACACGTCAAACTTATAACACCCCTCTTTTTTGGTCGGGGGTTAAAAAATATTTTGAAAAACGAACACAGTGATTTAAACTGAGTAACATCTTTATCACTTTATATAACTCGACACTGGCAAATTGTCACTTCAAGCGCAAAGTCCAACTACAAGAAACTGAACTGATAAAAATATTTACGCTTTAAAACATAATGTAAAAAAAAAACGCATCTTAGTTGGCCTCAGTTGGCTTTGTTTTAAGATTTTTTTTACTTTTAGTGGATCCAACTATGTACATTTCTCATCTATCTTATTAAAGACAGAAGAAAAATACAGTTACAATGTTTTTATGTAATCTAAATGACGGACTCTAAACTTTGTACACCTGTGTCTTATGTGTATGAAATAAACCCAGAAAAATAAAATAAATCTTACTTAGCTTACTTCTAAGTTTGTTGTTTCTTTAGAAACAGAGTGTCTTCAATGTAATGGGATACCCAGTCGCACGTCTACATGTCTAATAACAACATTTGCATTGATTTAGAAAAACAATAGTACATTATAACTGTGTGCTAAGCGTATTCAAAAACTTAACCATTGAATGGTTATCTTTTTTAATAAAAAATATTTCTCTAACTAGATTGACGTATATCCCTTCCTATAAGTCAGAGGCTTTTAGTATACTGAGCCCGCTCAAATCAGCCCTTCGGGCTCGGTTAATACAAGTTTTGAATCGTCAAGTCAAAGTTTTGCACTAAATGTAAGTAGGTGCGGATAAATGACATATCTACTACTGACTACGGAAGAATCCACAATAGCGTCAGCCTGAGCGTGACGTCACAATAGGTGCTATAACTTTGGCAAAGCCACTTTCTCCAGCACAAATACGAGTAGTTCATGAACTTCTTTATTTAGTTAAATTCTAGTACATTAAGGGCCCATTTCACTATGTCTGAGTAAAATTATGCCAAGTATATCAAGCCAACTGACAACTGTCAGTGACTGTACTGTCCAAGTGCTCTTTATTATAACCATAGACTAAATTACTCGGATATGGTGAAACAGGCTCCTGAAACCTCTACATACCTTATTTCCGTCTCTTGTTTGTATGATTGCGAAAATGTCAAGAACTAGTCAATAGAAAAAAAACCGGTTGTTTTTTTTGACGATGTGGTTTAAGATGGAGCATGAAGACCTAGAAGGTAGATAGAAACACGAAAAAATCGTTTCACGCACTGGCCCAGCCCGGAGGGTGGTGACGAGCCGCGGCCGAAGCCTACCACCAGAGACTGTTCATAGCACCACCCGGAGGTCGTCACTTACGGACGTGAACACACAAAACCTCCATAATTCTTTAACCTCCGGTTTAGAATACTTACACACGTGACAAAGCGGTTTAACACTTGACATAATGAACCATTGCTTAGTTTACTCGGATTTTGTGAAATAAGCCCTAAGCCTATAATAAATGCTATAGCTGCTATTAATTAATTCTATTCAGCAAATAGGTAATTGTAAACTTTGTGGTTTGGATATGGATCATGAAGGTTTATATTAGAGCACAAGATTATCTCACACAATGATGGATCACTGACTTTTATGCATAATCCATTAGTTTACTTAGTTACCTTGTATCCTAGTTCCGATATTGCTTCTTGTACATTGTTATCCGAACTTTGAACCGTAACATTGTTACAAAGACTAATACTGGATTGTTTAATGTTATAACCAAATTGGAGGGTTAGCGAAATACCTATCACTTTGTTTTATTTGCCTTACATAAATTATAAACGTTTCACTTTTAAAGTCATCGTAAGATAAAATAGAAAAAAAATCCGAACAATCCACACAACAAAATCTAGTCCCGTGGTAAACTCTAGATTGCGTTACGGGTACTGATATATTTTATATAATACACTTACAAATATGTATATATATATTTTTTAATACATATTAAAAACCCAGACAAAATAGAAAGTGAAACAAGTGTATGTAACTTGACCCCTCGGCTGGAATCAAACCCGCTACGCCAGCACCCACCGTGACACTGAGGCAGTCAAAAAAAAATTACCCTATTCATTTTAAAACTCACGTTTTATCAGTATTTACTTCTTTTGTAAAACGTTTCGGACAACAAATAGTCAAGAGAAGTCCTTCATCGGGAACAGTCGTGCGTCGGCGACAACTCCAACCCCTTCCAGTTCGCGCGCAGATCTTAATACCTGAGTGTGAGAAGTTAAATCTAATCTTAATATATATAAATCTCGTGTCACAATGTTTGTCCTCAATGGACTCCTAAACCACTTAACCGATTATAATAAAATAAATAAGTAAAACCCGGTTTTTTAAATGAATTATAAAGTTCTTCAACGCGTAGTTAGTTTTCCTTAGTAAGATAGATAAGATATGTCATTTATTTTCTCAATCTTATCTCTTAGTTATCGTTAGTATTTATTAACTTAACCGAAACTTTGGCTTAGCATAAAGAAAGGAAATATTTTAATCAAAATATTTTGCGGTTGCCCCGGAATTGACGAGTATTTTTGACCTCTTTATGTTATACTGTAAACCAACCAATATGTAAAATACATTTTATCTCATCTGGACATTAAGAACAGCGCATCAAACAGAAATAAGACTCCATTAGAGCACAATTCCCGGAATATATTAATTGGCAATCATGACGTGAAGTGATGCCTACCTATGCCTATTTCAGCACAGTTCGATTCAGGAATTCCCCAGACCGCATTATTATAGTGGTGGGTTGGCGTGTCAATATGCACTGGCTTCGTACATCTCAATATCGGGAAGTGAACGCTGAGGGTTCTACTAGTTGTCTTAGATTGTATGCAAATTAAAATTAGCTGTATTTTTAGGACTGTTTTCAAGAAATGTTATGATAATCATTTCGATAGATAGATGTCTAACAGATGTGATGTACAAGCAAATGTGACGATTTTATCAACCTATGAAACTTTATTTTCTCTATTCTGCCGTCTTTATCATATTATCATAAGTGCAATAAGTCGAGTCTTGGGCCAAACAGAGTTATATACATATTCGTGATCAGCAAAATGAGATCTATCTTCTTTGACAGTATTACCATTCCCGTTATTTTAAGCATAACCGCAATATATTAGGGATTTTGTTTTGGTTTACTTATCAAGAGTGAAATTTGAAGCGTATTATTAATGTATTTATGACCACGTACAACTTTTTACCAAGAGTAGTCCAATTTTAATAAAAAAAAATTAAAAACATTTGCTTCCATGATGGTCTCTTAAAATTTTGGAACTCTGATAAGAAATATATTATCATGTTTTTTTAGTAATATTGAAAGGCAGTTATCGAGTCTGTAAGTTATAGCCAAAATAAGAAAAATAATAACTTTAAAATACTGAAGTTTTTTTTTAAAACCATATTAACTAAGTTTCTGCACTAATGAAAATATGCAGTATTGGATGTTACGAATGGTTACGTAACGAACAAGTTCACCATACCATAAGAAATTACTAATTTACAAAAGGTACTTCCTAATATTTTTTAATTTTACTTGTAAACTAGCCGGCCCGACGCGACTTTGTGCACGCTCTACTATCAACCTGCAACCTACCCTTTCTTTTTCTATGTAAGAACCATCCTTAGACTTAAGACTACGAACATGTAAAATAATAATTGGCCTAACTGGTCCAAATAGTAGGCATTTGGTACAATTATGCGCTTACAAATACATTTTGCGATTAATTTTAACATTATAATCTATATAAATAAAAATGAATTGTTGTTCGTTAGTCTGATTAAAACTCGAGAACGGCTGAACGGATTTATCTTATCATAGTCTTAAAATGTTCGTTGAGGTCTAGGGAAGGTTTAAAAGGCAAGAAAAAATCGAATAATAGCCGGGAAAAAAAATTGAATAAAAACCCGTGCGAAGCCGGAGCGGGCCACTAGTATATAATATTTTTACATTATAATATAATGTAAAAATGAATCACTGATGATAATATAATGATTTCGTTCGAGTTCCAATGTTACCATGTGAAACGTCTACGCGGCAGTGTCGTCCCGAGACACCTAGGCGAAGTCGAGTCGAGTGGATTTCATTGTTTTCTAATGGCACATCATTTTAACACGAACGAGGAATAATATTTCACCGCTCCAATAACAGAGTATTTTACGTTTATGCCCGTAACCAAGTTGATGAAAATTTATCGCTGATATTTTGTGGTGCGATCTAACATGTAATAACAAATGTTATATGTAATTAAATTCATCATACATGTTTTAGTACTAGATGAAAGAGCTGTGTGTTATTTAAAATTTATTAAAATTGTTTATTCATATAATGTAATGGACCTAAATATTTTAATTTGAATAGCTGATATAATTATTGAATTGTGGAAACCGTAGTAAGTACTCAAATCATATTTGCGAGAATGTTTATGTGGGTTTGCATTCGAAATTGTAGTTGATATTTTAAATTAAAATTACCTAGGAACTTGTTACACAATATACGTTTAAAATTGATATTACACCATATGTGTATTCATAATTATTATTGTATGTAGTTTAACATTATATAACAATGTTTAACAATTGTTCTATATACCACACCTACTTACCTACTACTTAACATAAATTTAAGTTCAAATGAATACCGTAAAATAAAACTTGAGTTCACAATAACCGAAAAGTTCATTATACAAACCGTTAAAACTCGTTGTATAGCTATCGTCTCTGCAAGAATGAGATCGCATAGAACTGAAAAAAATGAAAAGTTTTCATTTCTACTCTGCTTCCTCCAATTAGCTTTAGGCTACGCTTTCGGGAATAATACCGAGACTCAGAAAGTAGAACGAGCCATGAAAGGGATATCTAGAGTGGGGGCTGTCTACTTCACAGATGTGCCGTGTAGGTGTGAACTGGTTATTGCATTAAAAAACATGTGACTGTACCTATTTTATATATTCTATGTTGTAAAAGTTGTAATGTCCCAACTGGGCTCATGTAAGGGTATATTTAAAATGTAACACTTTGATTGTCACCACATGAATCAATAAATCAATAAATATGAATATTTGAAAGATAGGTAAACAGGTAAACTTAGTATTCAGAAAGTACGTTCCATCTATCTTGTGTACATTTTCTAGTGATTTCCGACTATTCACCCAAAAACATATGTTTACTTTATTTAACGGAATGCGAAGACAATTTTAGCAACATAACATACATAATCACACTTTACGTTCCCACAGCTAGGGCACAGGGAATTCTCTCTTGAAGGGATAAATTAGCACTTTATTTACCACGAAGTTTTCAGAACTTGCTGGTTTCCTCACGATGATTGCCTTCACCGTTAAACCCCGTGTTTGAAGAAGCACATAAATTTTCAGAGAAAAAATCTATCGGTTCGCGGCCAGGTTTGAATCCACGACCTTCGGAATGAAAATCGAGTGTGCTTCCACTTAGCCAACACATTTTACAAACACTTTTATTAAATAAATGTATTTTGGTATTAGTATCGATAAAAACATTTTGTACCTAAATGATATACAATATTTATTTACACATCTGGGCTTCCAAATCGAAAAATCTTCGAACAAAATATGTTTGCCTGGTGCGTGTCATTCGCACCCTTTCTTTCCGCTTTATATACCAATTCCAAAACACCTTGTATACGCGGTATCTAACGAATCGACTTAACGGTTCTCACAATTTATAAAACAGCGACTAGAGACTTTCTTATCCCTTCCGACGCCACATCATAACAGTACACGAACCTAGATTGCCCTTACAGTTATAACAGGACACATGGGCGGCATGTGTTACCTTTATGGAACATAGAGGCTAAGCGACATCGACCACGCGACAGCTACTCGACTTGGTAATGCCGATTTCTTGTCTTAACACCGATGGTAAACAATTGCACCTGTATGTGCGTTATATAACGTGTATCACGATAGATACATAAATAGTCCTATATGTATCTATCGTGATACACGTATTTTGATTTGGACATTTATGAGAACTCATGAAAGTCACAGCCAAGCATCAAATACGATATAACACAGAAGTCGAGTTATTTTATTTAAATCTCATCAGATTAGATTGGCTCATTTTTAACTAACCATCCGTTTCGGTGTTTTTGATTTATAGGTATGCTATCTTTTAGGTTAAATATGTATAAATAATTATCGTTGAAATTATTTTATAACTGTGAAAAAGCTTTGTATTTTAAGACAGAAAATATTAGTAACTTATTTTGAATATCCCACCTATATATAGAAAAAAGTTTTGCCATTTTCAGTAGCTTTATAAAGTTAATAATAATTGTGTCGATATTTAATTTGTAGTATATATAAATTTAACATTTCAAGGTATAATTTAACCTTGGATAAAAAACTATTTATAATTTTGTGTGTATATTAGTGAATTGAAGTAAAAACTCAGTAGAATAGAGGAACCTATTATTAATAGGTATTCAAGGTTCTCAAATATTTTATATCCCGAATAAGTACCCAATAGACATTACTTATAAAAAAATGTATATTGTTGCACCATAGATATAGGGAAATAAAGATTTTAAAGTCAAGACATTTATTCTACTAGAAAATCAAAAGATTAAATGGCGCAAACATATAAAAGAAAATACGGATATGTTTAAAATAATGAATGCTGATATCTTTTAATTCATTAATTGAAATTTGAATTGGCACTCAAATGAATCTATAGATGCCATCGAAATCGAATGACAGCCGCCCTGTAGAATGTTTGAGCTCGTTATAAATCGACGGACAGAACTCGACCACCGAGTTTATAAGTGGCCATCAAAGTGGATGATAGATTGTCATGCTTACCCCACAAATTGACTGCATTCACATTTCTATTCGGGGAATAGAGACAGAACTCAGTTTTGTATTAATTTCACAAATAGTAAATGTTTGAATTCGCTTCTTTATAACATCTTAAAACTTGATCATAGATCATCATAGCATGACTTCCTATAAAATTAAGTTTGTAGTTTTTCGTTGCGTTTTTTTGTCTGTAATCAGCTTTAGTATTAGCCTACAAAAGTGTTGCACAAAATATCATGAGCTTGTTTATTCAAGAGGGCAAAGCGCTAGTTATTATTAATTACCTACATAGATTGTCTCTTGAGGATCACTGTATTTTATCGGTGAATGTAACATGCAATAAATTTGATAAGTATGAGATTTACTAATACACCAAGGGTTCCGTGTATTTCAACAGTTTATATACTTATTGCTAAAATAGTTGCTTAATTTAATAATAAAATAAAAAATAAATATAAAATAAAATAGCCTTTATTCAGATCTTTGTTACATTATACTTAAACCTATACTAAGAAAACTTAAATTTAAATAAACTAAACTTATTCTGTAGTATTCTTGTTTTTACAAAAAAAATTATAGATCTGCTGTTTGCCAGTCGGCAAGGGCCTCCTCCAACCTTTCCATTCTTGTATATAAACAACCATGCTTCTTTGTAATCTAGTAGGTTTAGGTTCAATACTGCAACGCATTCTATAATTGATCCAAATTCCATTTTGCAAGTTCTTGCTTAATTTAATAACTGACTGGTAAATACAGGTTCACGAATTATATCATATTAAATAAATCTAAATTTAAGAAAAACGCCCGATTCCTATTCTTTAATTTCCTTAAAAGTAAAACAATATAACATTTAGTAATAATACTCTCTTTCATTTGATATCCCACTCGAGTATATTTACAGATTTTCGATTTTCCTTTCCCACTCTCACCCCCATAACTTTTAAACGGCTAAACCGATTTTCATGAAACATGTCTAAGAACATCCGGGCCAAACTCACCTTTCATGCAAAAAAAAACTAAAAATGACGTCTCATTAGAATCGGATTTGGTTTTTCGGCGTAGGTAAGTTTTCATTGTAATATACTCATTATATTTTTTTAGTTTTATCATTCTCTTATTCTTCTAATTTTTAATGAAGTTACAGTACTCACTCATGTCTCTCGCGAAAACTAATCAGTTTATAAAAATATCATATTAGAAAATGCAACGTCATTTTTGAAGACCTATCCATAAATAACCCACGCGTATGGGTTATAATAAAATATATTTTTTTGAGTTTAAGTACCGGGAACCCCAAAATTGATTGTTTATGTTTTCTACTTTTGTGTGAAAGTCTTAATGCAGTTTACAGAATACGTCTATAACTGTATATAATAGTTCTTATAGTTTCGGAAAATAGTGGCTGTTTCTGAAAGTGGACGGACAGACCGACAGACAGAGATAATGAATCCATAAGGGTTCCGATTTTTGCCATTTGGCTACGGAACCCTAAAAAGTAGCATCAACATGGAAGACTGTGGCGTTTTTCGTGCGATAGGTATACCGAAAATTTCGTACTGTTAACAAAGTAGGTACAAGCTCTATCAACTCTCATGAATCACAGACAATCACGTTCTCTTACTAAATTGGCAAACATAATTAATTTCCATTAAATCATGCAGCGTTTAGATAGACATTATAACTTGGGTCGTAACACTTAGTAGATGAAATATGAATGCTCGAGATTGAGACAAGCGGTATCATTGTGAGAGTAAATTATTTATACGAGCATAAGATAATTTTCTCTCTATAAAATGAGACCAAATTAATTGTATGATACATGAAGTTATGATTGCTAAAATCAATAGAGTGCTAGCGAAATATTTTAAAATCTACCATAAGGTTTAAGGTATTAATGGGATAAGGTATTTAAAATACCATCTAGAGAATCAAGCCAATTTTATTATATTAATTCACATTGGACAAGCGCGATGGCCTAAGGTTTAGCCACCTTGTTTTTCTAGGGGGGCTCATGTCCAGCCATGTAGGTACCTACCTATGTCCCATGGCGATAATGATTAAGATTAACGAGAAAGATTTAAATTACTTTTAAAAAGTCTAAAAAGGCAAACACAGTATTAAATCCAATATAAATCCGGGCAAATAGACAAGCTAAACTACGATGCAATGAACATCGCAATTTTCTAATGCATCCTTCGAGTGGTCTCATATGGCGTAGGTACCGGAGCATGCGATAAAAAACTGGAAGGTATTAAAACAAGTATCGGTTTATCCAGTTACCGGATGCTTGCTAACGAGTAGCGATGCTCTCTAGACACTGAGTTCTATAACATAAACCTGGGTAGTTCTATAACTATAATAAAACATAGATGAGAATTTGACGTAGGCTGGATTGACTTGTTTGGAAAGTCTTCATTAGGTACTTGGTTTTAGTTACGTAGTCATTTATTACTATGGTTTTAGTAGTATTATAACTCTGAGTATATAATAATGTTATGACTAATATAAACTAGAAGGAACTGGGTCTGCGAAGTTATAAGGCACTTTATAAAGAGTATTCGTGGAGCTTATGTTTTTTACCGTCGAAAAGCTTCGGCCAAACCGGCGCCATCAAAGCGACTGTCGCGCGGTGGACGCTACCCATACTTTACTAGGGCTCTTTACACCTACGTGAACTCAAAGCGGGAAGTTTTCAGGCAAAAATGTCCCGCGTCGCGTCCCGCTTTTCGCATAATGTTAATTTATTCGCGTCACTTTTGTAAATTGTCTTAATGTTAGTTATGGAAATGGATGACTTAAATTTTGAATTGACAAATTCAAGCCAAATCTACCAGCCTCGGGAATTTAAATTATTAGTACATCAATACAACAAACCTGTCGAATTACTGTTGTTCACAACTTCGAGGCCCTGCTAGTTTTACTAGATATAAAGGAAAGCACATTTTATTGAGACTGAGTTATATTAAAGAGACAATATGAAACGTTAAAATATTCGTTTTTGATTCGCTCTATTAAATAACAATATTTCTACATCTAGGTCTACATCGATACAGTGATATAAAGGACTGTTACAAACTGCAAAGTCGTGGCCGGTCACTATAGCTAATAAAAGGGTAGCAGAAGAAAACAAAGAAACAAAAGAAAGCGATACCATGATGTGGCGAGAACTGAATTGATATGAAGTAGGTAGCTATATGATTTTTACTGCTTGCTAGAAAAATCTTTAGAATAACTCCTAAGGCCACACTTTTATGGGTCGTCAACCTGTCAACATAAAGTCTAGAGACTTATAGACGGAAAGTACATTATTTCGAGCTCGTTTTTAAGTCAACTTCTAATTCTTTGATACTTAAAGAATTTTCACAATTAAATACTCCAAAACTTTAGAAAAGAATCTTTATTACACACCAATCACTATAAATAACAAAATAATTATTAGTAAGGTTACACTTAAATCTAGCATGCATAATAGTTATTTGGGTATTAATTTTACTTGTTAAGGAAATTCAAACTTAAGCATTTTTTAATAGATTAATTGCGAAAATTATTAATTGTGAAAATGAGATACAGAAACCCGAGTTTTGTTTGTATCTGAATTAGCTTAAAAAGGAACACTACAAACAAATTATTTAGGTCATAGGTGCCTAAATAAATAGTTTTGATATAAACAATAAGCAAAAAATATAAAATTTTGGTCTTATATTTTTTAATTCTACAAATCCTTAACATTTAAATGGGTGATCCTAAATTTAGCTTTTTTCTTAAAGTTTTTGTGGTGAACGTTGCTCGATGCTGTACGCTTAGACCATTTTAATTTAATTTACTCAACAGTTTCGTGTCTGTAACCTGTGCGAGATTTAAAAACTTTTAGCTAAGTAACTTCTAACCAAGTAGCAATACTCACTTCTGAACCTTTACAGACGAATTTTCGCGAAAGTTTTCCTTCTTATAAGGTTAAGCGTATGTAATCTGTGTTTAGAAGTTAAACAAGTTGTTTCACTGAGGTATTTCAAGTGTTAGGCTGGAATGCGACTTGGCAATGCCTCAATGAAGAATGTGGTTGTAGCTTTCTCGTAATGAGTTTTCCACAAACTTTATGTTGTCTGATGATTTATATTGAACGAAAAGTTTACTGAGGGGACTGTACCAGTAAAAGTACCTACCTACCAATGTGTTATTTGATTGCCAGCTCTGACTATGATAGGTCTATATATAAAACCTCTATTACACGCCTCTGGTACACATATACAAATAGTAAAACAAGCAGTAAAAATGTTCTGAGCTCTTTGAAGAGTTTGAAGGACATGTGAAATTTACCAACCCACACGTGTCCAGCGTCATGAATTAATGCTTAATCTCTCTCGGCAAGAGAGAAGTTCCTGTGTCCCAGCAGTGGGAACGGTAATAGGGGTGCTTATGCTGTAACAAACATACAAATCTCATACGGTCATAGTTTAGGCAGTTGTCCTATATATTCCGACTTAATTTCAGTAGTTTTCCCAGACCTTCGATTATTGCGGTTTAATGTATGTGTCATACATACTAAAATAAAACTCCATTATCTTTTATTGGCGCAATCCGGCCCGTATCCATGTGCCTAAATACACCTTAACACCGTAACTGCTAACAACATTTGCAATATTAATTATGCGAGTCCGTTTGTAGGAAACAGACCGTATTCTACGATTCCATGCCAATAACGTGTTATAACAAGCTGAGTGGGCTGAAATGTGTTCTATGTGTTGTGCGTAAGGTCTATTCGGGAGTTGTGGAGTAAGTCGCGCGTTTATGGTAGTAGCGAATAAGGGCCCGGGTCATACGGTGGCTTGGGGATTAAATGTTATGAGCGCTATTAATGAGCCCTTTGCGTACTACCGCAATGGCGATTTTATAACAGGGTGCTAGGGCTTGTTTCGTTACTTTTAAACGGTAATATCGTGTAACAACAAGGGTTTTTACTTAGAACTTTAAGCCTGTATTTTACTGTTGGATAATAAATGAATCTTTATTTAGATTTATAATACTAAGGATTTTGTTTAAAAAATATCTTCAACCAGTCCATTTTTACGTGCCCTTGTAATTCCCAATAGGATCTCCGCGTATCCATCATTATCAAGTAAATCCACAGCATCCCACGGGCCCACCCTATCAATCCTATTATAAAAGCAAACCTCTTAAAATCAAAGTCGAAAACGGCCCATCAATGGCTGTTGATGTGAAGTAAATTACTTATTTTGTTAAGAGACACATAATCAATAAAGGATGATTAATGTGAGAGGGCGCACGATCCAGATCGCTTGATGGATTAGCTCACATATGGCTCTGCATAATTTGCTGAGTGGTGCCACCTGTGTTCACCAACAAACTAGTTTGGGATTCACTGTTCACTACTTTCACACATAATCAATTAGCCGAGAAACAGGTAACAGGAAAATTGTGATTTGGGGTTTGCTTGTTTAGCGGTCACTCATACAATGTGATACACGGATAGTTTAATAGGTATACCCATTTAGACAGAACTTCAAGCAACCACCATTGATAAAATAATATTTAATCTGTTTAGCTATTCAGGCAGTAATAAAATAACATGTAAAATATAAACAAGTCGATTTGTTATCTTCGATCAGTGTCTATCCCCAGGTTGCCTGTTGATATATTTAATAAAAAGCATTTTTTTTTGTAAGTCTAGGCAATACTTACATATTACAAACTCATAATTCACAAGAACTTGGAGTACTAATTCAATCAATCAATAGATGCAATATCTTTTCAGATAAAAATATTCATATCAGGGTCATATTTCTCTCACAAACTGGACACGACAATATCACACCATCGCATTACGGTGGGCGTTTTCCTTAGAATCAACCCAGCATCACCTGTCACGTTTCTCATTGTTCTGCCAACAAAGGGAATAGAGAGCATTCTTTGTTCGTTTAGAAATTTGTTAACAAGGAACCAGGTCCTTTTTATTCTGTATTCAGTGGCCTGGGGCGGGACGCAGATTGCCTTCGAATCAACAAATCCTACCTTTCGAGCTAACGGAAATCACGGGCTTTTTATCATACTCGCTTAGCGTCGAAGGGTAATATTGAGAATTATTTCGCAAATTAGGTTGGATTGCACAAATATGCAGTCCGTTTGAAAGTAGACAACGGCTTTATTATTTTTGAAGTAAGGTATAACTTCTTTAAGGTGAACCGCTTTGTCTCGTTATGCGTAACGGCAATGGTTTGTCTGGTATGAACTTACGGCGTAGGCAGTCCTCTCTCACTGTAACCCACAGCTCTTGCAGTCCCAGAACAGTCCATCAGGAGTTCCGAGACGCAACTGTTTTTTAGCTACATATTTTACGGGATCATGAAAACAATAAAGTATCCATGGGATCATATTTTATAATGTTAAAATGTTCCTTCAAAAGAAGTTACAAGAAACCATTAGTAGAAAGTACCTAACACATCGAGTGCGAATCAATTTGCCCAAAAAGGGTATTTGTAAGTAGGTTACATCGTTTTTACTTTACGAAAACGATACGGTACTTAACGATGATAATTTGTTAAAAAGAGTGAATTAAAAAAAAGATTGTGAGGGCGACTGAGGCAATTTCTCAGAGCATTTGATATCTCGGAACCGTACCCGTCTTATCAGCTAGGATAATAAATAAATAATTGTTCTTAAAACAATGAGTAGAGATAAAAAAATTATTAAACCAACTCTATATTCAGAAGAAAACCACTACAAATACTTCCAAGACTACTTAACCACTTTAGTGGTGTGCCATTTTAGTGTCAAAATTTCCCTTCTTTAGCGTTAGATAATCTAATAGATCCTAATAATTGCAATACTAAATTTAATTAACTATACATTGTGAAAATGTTATTTGAACTGCAATCCTACTGATTCGTATGATAACACAGTAACACAGCGTGGATACATTTTTCGATGTATCATGGTTTGATTCCCGAAGGGTACAATTTTTTTCAAAAACTTTTAATATTTTTTTTCAATAAAAAAATAATGTAATGTTTCCTTTATGCAAAATGAGCTACTATTATGATATAAAGTATTCCCTTTTAGTTTGTTGAAATAAAAAAAGAGTTCCGAGAAACAAACAGAAAACGTTTAAAATTTTAAAGTATCCCTTTTAACAGCTTACATTAAAACAGAACAAATAATACCGAATTGAAAGAGTACAGGATTATGCCATTACCTGATGAACGCATCAAACAGACGGCAATAATATTCCAATCAGGAAATGTATTATGGACATGGGAATTATACGGAGATTAAACAAAAATGGGAAGTCAAGTATTTTTACCCATTTATAATTGAAATTGTAATGAATTTGTTGTAATTAGGTAAATTTTATTGCTTGATTTACTATCGAATACTGTGATGTAAATTACAATTTTGTGACACTTACCGTCTTACATCAAAAATACACACGACTTAAACACGGGTTCAACAGTTGTTTCACAAAAGTGATCTATAGAATTTTTTTAAACTTCGGAATGTCATAATTTCGAAAAAAATTACACGTGAGAAAATTCTGTTTTTCAATGAAATTGTTAAACACGTATCTAAGTCGTGTTTATGTTTTTTTTGTTGCAGACCGTTATTATTGAGGTTAGGAACGTTATTTTCTAAATTAGATTTGTTGAAGAAATGTTTGTATTTTTAGGATTTTTAGATGGGTAACGAGCAATCTATTTTAAAAATTGTTTTTTAGCAATCAAAGTAGTTCGATATTTAATGGTAGATTTACTCAGTTCGTCTCCCATTTTTACAAGCAACTCCGAGAGTAAGTTTAGTATGTCAATGTACATGTTTATGCACGTCATATGACGTCGTATGACAATAGCCCGACATCCTTCCCCTGTCAGCCATCGGAAAACAATAGAATGCACTCGTTCGTCGCCACTTGCAATGGGTATGAAAGCGTAAAACATAAAATTCTTTCCGACTTTATGATGTTTCCGGATACATTGTCGGTATTGTGTTTTGTTTTTTGAATCTTTGAAATAATATAGGTAAATATAATAGGAAGGCTAAGATATATGGCTAATACATTCAATCTTAGCCTTAATATATTTACCTATATATATATGGCTTAATACATTCAATTACACACATTTTGGAGGTTTTATCTGTTCACGTCCGTAAGTGGTAACCCTCTGAATCCTTTCACGTGACCTCCGAGTGGTGCAAAAAAAAAAAAAAACAAGGATAAGTATCAGGTTGCTAAAAAGGGTTATGGTGCTCAATGCCGACCTACGTTATTATGCCATCCTGATCTTTTAAATTTTAAACGTTTCTTCCCGAGGAGTTGACTTTCCCGTGATGGTCAACATTGCATCATCTTAGTAAATGGATTGCCTTAAAAATCTCAGTACTATCAGAAAAATACAATTATTCTTATCATTCTTAGGAGCAATCTATCAAAAATTTAAGCCCTGAGGCTGCGGGGGTGTCTAATTAACTATTTTGTAATTTTAGCTCTAGGCTCAACCGCCTTTGTTGAAATCTTTTACGGCCGGAATGACAAAGGCGTTTAGCCATATTTATAAATTATAATTGTTTCATTTTTAGTTGCATACTTCCTTTTGCCAATACCTACGCCCAAATCTAGGAAAGTATTTTTTTTAAGTACAGTACCGAGTTTTCTGAATACCTATACAGGAATCAATTTGCAATATATGTCAATTTTTGGTAACAATACAAGAGCTGATGATGGTTATAGCTAATGACACGGTTAACTGAGCTGATTGAATGAACTTTACGAAGGTATTTTTGGTGACATAATAACATGCTAATAAGCAATCTGTTGATTGCTTATTAGAATAAGTTGATGAGATATGAGAAATTTTTTGTTCTGACATTTGAACATGATATAAAATGTCACAACACAACAGTTCTGAATATACAGACATCGCTGTGTCATCAAGTGGAAAGATTTGTCGCATATTTGCAAACATTTTTGCATCCCCATTCATCCCCGTTGCTCGTCGTTACAGTGCCATGCAGTAAAAACCCAATGACTGGTATCCAAAGAGAAGATTACCTTGTAAAGTCACGAAAAGTGAAGAAGTGTTCCGACATTTTACGGTACTCCGTACTTTATGTTTCCCACGAAAAGTGAATTAGGGACATAAAGTGGAAAACTAAACAATCAAGTCTGTTCCACCTGAGTAACAACTGGCGAAGTAAATTGACCCGTTTTAGACGGCTATGAAAATGAAGGTTAAATGCTAGATCTTAAAAAATGTTGGATCCTTTATTTTGTAATCAAAATACTATATTATAACTTATTTAGTATCATCATCATCATTTCACCGCGAGCCTGCTACCTTTACCAGGTCGTCCGTTCATCTAGTTGGTGGACGTCCTACTCTGCGTTTGCCGATCCGTGGTCTCCACTCGAGAGCTTTTCGGCCCCAACGGCCATCATGGCCTCTTCATTGCCACTTTAGCGAGCGCTTGGCTATGTTGGTGACCCGTGTTCTTCTATTATTTAGTAAGTATATGTTTTTATTAATCAGTAGATATGTTAAAATAAGTTAAAATTATTGACAATAAAGCTTACTTATTTACGGGCTTAGCCTTATCTTAATATATATAAATCTCGTGTCACAATGTTTGTCCTCAATGGACTCATAAACCACTTAACCGATTATAATAAAATTCGCACACCATGTGCAGTTCGATCCAACTTGAGAGATAGGATGATTTTTACGGCGAGAAAAATTCGAATAATTTCCGGGAAAATTTTATACCCGTGCGACGCCGGGGCGGGCCGCTAGTTTGTTTATAAAGTCTAAAAGCGTATAAAATCTGCAAGCTCCATACTTATATAAATCTAAATTTAAAATTTAAGAAAACCCCCCGATTCCATTGCCTTAATTTCCTTAAAAGTAAAACACCATCATCATATTTAGTAATGTGCACGCGTTGCGCTTTCATTTGATACCCCACTCGAGTATATTTGCAGATTTTCGGTTTTCCTTCCCCACTCTCACCCCCATAACTTTTAAACGGCTCAACCGATTTTCATGAAATATTTCTAAGAACACCCGCGCCAAACTCACCTTTAGTACAAAAAAAAACAAAATTGAAATCGGTCCATCCGTTCAGGAGCTATAATGTCCCAGACAGACAGACACGTCAAACTTATAACACCCCTCTTTTTTGGTCGGGGTTTTAAAATACGTAGAAACTATCTTCATAGTTCATTTATTGATAACAATAGGTTACATGTCAAAAAATATTAAATAATAAAAATTATAAAGATGATAATAATAATAGCTGTTGCAAAGAACAGTTGATTCATGTAGTCATAATTTCTTGTTGTATGATATATACATTAAATTGTAAAATAAATCATTGAAAATGAACATTAAATATAAGTAATAATAATACCATTAATTAGGAGTCAGCTAAAAAATTCATCAAACCTATAAAACGGTTTTTTTACAAGCCAGTTTTTAAGTCTGTGCTTAAAGGATTGCATCGATGGAGCACTGGTGATAACGTCTGGAAGGCGGTTATAGACTGATGGCCCCATCACGTGGATCAGCTTCGACGTCTTCGTGAGTCGCCGCGTCACGGCTCTTAACTTTTGCGCATTTCGTGTGCAGTGAATATGGCCGTCACCGAACATTGCGTATTCATCCAGATGCTGGCGTGCATAAATAGCCGCACGAAATACTATCATGGCGGGGACCGTCATTATCGCTAGCCTTATGAATATTGGGCGAGCTGGCGTGTCCCAAGGAACTCTTACTAATGCACGGAGTGCTTTCTTCTGCATTCTAAACGGCTCTGCCCCAAAGCTCTATGCCATATTGTAAGAGCGAGTGGACAGATGCAAAGTAGCAACTTCGTGCCATATTTTGGTCCAGTATTGCCGACAAACGCCACAATGCGAAACAGGCTTGCCCAATTCTCTTACAAAGTTTGTCGATATGTAGTTCCCAGGTTAGCCCTTCGTCTAGCTCAAAACCCAAGAATGGTGCAGTTTTTACTTGACTGATCGCGTTGCCGCCTAGAGTGACAGACAGGGAGCAGTTATCTCGACCGGTGACATTGAAGTACATGTATTTTGTTTTATTGATATTGAGCAGGAATCCGTTATAAAGCTGGGTCCACACTTGTATCATTTCGGCGTATCGTATCCCCGTCGCGTATCCTCGGCGCGTATCATGATCGCTAGTTTGGACGCAAACTGATACACGTTAATGATACATGCCGTATCCGATACGGCCCGATCCGCACCCGATCTCCAATGATCGCGTATCAAGATACACCTCGTATCCGATACGCGTATCACGGTAGTATGGACGTATTTTGATACTGTATCATGATACTGTATCATGATACTGTATCGTGATACACCCCGAACCATCCTGTGTCGGTTTTTCCGCGATCATCAAAGGGATACGCGTTGCATTGAACAAGTTTGGACGTGAATGCTTGATGCAGTGCTGCCAAACGACGACCTCTGTGGCTCGGTGGGCGAACGTCCGCCTGAGGCGCAGGAGGTTGCGGGTTCGATTCCCGCCGGGGGACCAGATTTTGTACGATCTATAATTTCTGGTTTCGGGTCTAGGTGTTTTCTATGTATCCTATATGTATGTATTTACAAAAAAAAAATGTATCTATGTAGTATATCCGTCACCTAACACCCATAGTACAAGCTCTGCTTAGTTTGGGGTTAGGTGATGATGTGTGAGTAGTCCGGAAATATTTATTTTATTTATATTTAATGCTGCGGCAATTACCGTGTTCTACGGCTTTCAGGCCAAAATATTACACAATGCACTGCCTACGGCTGCAACCCTGTAGCCGTAGCAGTTTCTACGGCTATTCGCAAATTCTACTGTAATTGATTAAATCCGATGCGCGAAATAACTCACTTCTCACTGACCCAAATATGATTTGACAGGAGATCGAGAGGAACAGCACTTTGGGATTGTCGATTTTAAACATCAGAGTAGCTAACTGTAGGTATTCGATTAATAATCCAAATATACCGAAAGCCAACATTGCAAAGTTGTCTATGGTTGTATGGACTTTGTTACTCTTGAAGTTACTTGTTACATTTTCTTTTTGAAGCGTCCATATTTGTAAAGTTAAATTTGATACGCTGAAATGATACAGTATCACATAAAAGTATAAAATGAGCGTCCATACTTATGATACGGATACTCGATACGCCACGCCTGATCGTGATACACCGAAATGATACAAGTGTGGACCCAGCCTTAGAGAACCAGTGATATAGTTTCTCGGCTATCATATTCAATTTCCCTTCCAAAAGTTCACTACTCGGTGCTGTAACGATCGCAGCCACATCATCTGCGTACATGAAGATGTTAGCATCACAGATGCAGTCCGGCAGGTCGTTAAGAAGGAGAGAGAACATGATGTTCTTCCAGGCCACAAAACACAAAGCAATTTTTATTTAGTCTATTTGCTACAGTTCACTTTAAAGTAAAAGAAACACACCCCTCAATGCCCGTGAAAAGTTGAAAGCTCAACCACTTGAAGAAAGAAACGTGGAAGTTGAGAGCTGTAATGAGGAACAAGCACTCAATTTGGAATGAAAGCCGGTAGATATGCTAAACTAAATAGGTTGATAGAGATTTAGTTGTCAATATTATTTCCACAAACCAATTGATAAATATCTCGAGTTTTCTTATGATGGGGACAATTCCGCGATAAGTTTTAATTATTTAATTTTTTTACGAAAATCAGAGAGTATATAATCACTACTGACGAAAATGAAAAGGACTGACGTACGTTTATCTGTCTATTCTTGAAAAAATATTGAACATCTTTTGTTATTATCAAAAAAGTTATATTATAGCGTTTTAGGCATTTGAAAATAAGATTAAAAATACGATTTTGTATATTCCCATATACAATTTACATTGTTTCTTAATAACAAATACTTACGTTTCTCATTAATTTTTACGGAATCTATCTTAGACATTAATTTTTATGATTTTCCTTACATGGGGTAAAATACCCTATTTACAATAGAATCGATAGATATCTAAAAAAAAATTAAAACACCTCTTTTCAACATAGGTAATTTAGATTTTGTAAGAAAACAATTATTCCGTAATTTCTTTTAAACCCCATTATATACCTACTCTATGATTTATTTTTCATTTCCGAAGCATCAGCTTTATAGAAAAGAGTCACTAAAATCCTTATAACGGATATAAAAAAACTTAAGTCAAAAACAAAATCTCAAGCATGAAACATAAAGAGATCCTCCTTTTTTGTTAAAAAAACAGACTGTTAGCGACATCAAATAAGTATTAGTGTGATATTTTCGTTTGGCCATTAAGTTTGACATTTTATTAAGGTGCGGCTACAGTAGCGGGCGAAGAATCGTGTCGCGTTGCCGCGCAAAAATCATCGTGAACGGGTATACGCGATGTTCTTGGCTACATTAGCCACTCCACGTCCAGCGCCCTCGGCGTAAGCAGCGATGATACGTCCCAGCCCGAGCGGGCGAGCGGGGAGTTAACGCGAGCGGTGCGTGACACGCGGCGCGTTTTTTCCGTTAAAACTATTTATCACATAAAAAGTACTAAACCTATTTCAAAACCAAAAATGTATTTATTTTCTTTATTATAATTATATAAACTTGAATAATAATATTAATCATCGTACCTACATCTTCATATACTAAAAAATTATCAAACATAGGATGGTAGCAATTTTGTTTTGTGTTGACAAGATTCTGAAGTTACGTAATTGTAGCCACGCCCACACCGAATATCGTCCTCGCCCGAATACTTCGCGTTGCAACGATGTACCGGGACAAACACATCGCGTTGACACAAATATAGGCCAATAATGTAGCCGCACCAAAACATATTCTAAGTCCTCCCAAGTAGTAACAAATCACTCACTGGACACAACACAACGATTTGCAATTCGTTCTTCATAAAACTAATTTGCTCTTTAACAACCAATAAAAGCTAGAATATCTATTTCTTGTTAATTATCAGGTATTGAAAGGAAACAGATGTTCAAATATTAACGATATCATTATTGTCTCAAATGTAACATTTGTACCTACCTTATTCCCCGGGGCGTTATAACTCCCACGAACGAGCATGATTCAATTACATAAAATAAAACTGGGTTCAAATAATTAACAATTAGAAAAGAGAATGGTTATTCCATTACAAAGGACAAAATAAGCATGATGATTTTAAAATCATATATATAAATTAGGTACCTACATTTTACATTTTATATACTTATAATAAAACTTAAAACGTGCAAATTTCTGGAAATTCTGAAATTCATAGGGTTTTTCGATGAAACATAATATTATTTATAATGGCTTTCATTTAAAAACAAATCTATGATTGTTTAATAATTGAGTCTTGCGTTTCTGAAGTTAACAAGTGGAAGACATGATCGTTGGGGCCAATAAAGGTCTTGAATAGAGATCGCGGTTTAACATGAAAGTCAATAAATACCCTATGTATTTTACTTTCATTAAAATTTGAAACAAATTTTTACTAGTTTTATAGATATTATTTTTTTAACGAAAATAAATAAATTATAGGCGATTTTGATAAGATATCATTACTACTTAAATAAAATAGTTATATATTCGTCTTTAACCATAAAATGATTGAAGAATCAAATTTATTTTTTACGTTTGAATCCAGCCTCTGTTATACATGTTTGTGTAATTGTTATTGGGTGGTAGGCGCTAAAAGCAGGCTTGGTGGAGTAATTGTGCATTTGCTGCGCCTCTGGCTAGTAAGTGCGTAAATATTGCAGAGGTTATTAGTAAGGCCTAATTGTCTTGCCGCAATGAAGCTGCTTCGGTGACTTAGCACTGTGCTTTATATAGGAACCTCAACACGGCCTATAATTTTTTTTACGGTCTGCCTCTAATACCTTTTCAAAATTTGGCACCAACTCTCGGTTTACCTTTATTATTCCACAGTACTATTTTAAAAGTATTTTGTCACGGCGTTGTAAAGCCTTGAAAATATATTTTAAATACTGAATCTGAAGTATGAATAGTTTTTTTTTGTTCATGGAAAGAAGTTTGAAAAGTTTTCTTTTTTCTGTTTTTTTTAGACAATCCACACAACAACGTTTGACGATATAGATCTGACCTGGTACCTACTATAATGAAGTTTACGTGTATATTTCCGTGCTGATGTAAGCTAGTTCACCGTATACACAAGTTTACGTGTAGGTATATCTCCGTGCTGATGCAAGCTCTGACCGAATAAACCACTACATGGACTAATTAAGCGACCACTTCCATTTGCAGGCCTAATACACGGATATACTGGGGATTTGTAAGGGAATCTAATTATGAAATTGAAACACTAAATCTTTAGTAAACCCATCGGTTCTATAAAATAAATCCTCACATTAGGCGGATACTTCGTTATAATTAAAAAAATACACTTGTTTCCAAAAATAGCGGGTCAGTGAAAAAACGAAATATCTCCAGAACTGTAAAAGATTGATCAATGAAATAACAAATAGAATAATGACATTTTAGTTGCGCTTCTATTTTTTTTTCCTCAAAGAGGAGAAAAAAAAGTTGTTTTACCCAATATAAGTTATAAACAAAAGTCGCACCATATAATTTTGTTTTCTTAGAAAATTCATAATTAGTTAAGTGATGATATTGCTATCTATTTAGTTAGTCTAGTTAATTATTTATTTGTTAACCGAATTCAAAAAAGGAGGATTGTTCTATTTTTAAGACGGTATCAGACTCCAAAAAAAAACAATAATTTTGTAACTATATTATAAAATAATTAATTAATATAAAGGTACGATAGGCTTTATTTATAACTTAATAATTTTTATTTCATGAATTCTAACGTAGTTTATATTTCAAATATAATATTATCTATTATTCCTGTAAAATAACAATAGTCCCACTTCACACTAAAATATACCAATCGTGGAATCGCGCAAACTTTGTAAGCTTAAACCTACAAGAGCAGGTAAACTTAACTAATAACGTCTCAATTGTTCACACGATTTCAATAAAGCCCCTAAGCGTACAGAATGGGGTACCGGGACTTACAGACATGCTAATAAGTTAGCTAGTTAGTGATGCTAGACTAAGTTCTCAGTAGGTGCGAAATTAAAGTCTGTTTGGCGCATGACAAACACCACTTGAACTCGATCTTGAAGTAAGTTGAAGGATGCCGGGATTCAGATAACTTACGGATTAGTTTCCATGAACAATCCCGTATTGTTGAGTGAATAACGTCGAAATTTCTTAGTTGAGAGCGGGAGTCGTCGGTTTCCGTCTGAGTATTTAGATAAACATACCAGCTTTGCTTTTGTACCCATATGAGGTGTATAAGCCGCTTATATGACAGGAGGTAGGTACCTCTATTGAAAACCTCATGTATACACACACGACTAAAGCAACTATGTGTTTGTTGTTTTTAAACGCTGCCATTTTTTTATATATAAATAATCAAAGTCAATGACAAAACGTTTATTTCCTTAGAAGCACAGGGCATACATGGATTGGTCAACTTAAAATTAATAAAACAAAATGTTTAAATCAAAAATTATAAGGAAATAGCATTGTCTGGACAGTTCATAATTATTTTTTTTTACATATATTTTAGACGATTTAAATACTAGTTCTTGCTTTTTGTAATTATTTACTCACATTTAAATGTTTTAATAGGTACTGAATTTTAATTTATTACTGAGTTTTAATGTGTGTGTGTAACAGTGTTTTATTTAAAATGCAAACAAAATATCTATCGAAAGCAAATCATAATCCAAATCGATTACGAAAGTTGTTTTTCTTTACGATTTGATATCGTAAGTGGGTACAGCAAAAGGTAGGTAATATTGGTATTATTACGGCTTGAGGTTCTTGAGTTTCCGACCGTGACAAAGCTTTGTCAATATTTAACCCAACACTAGTCCAAGTTTCTGTTACAAACCAATTCAATAAGTTTCTCCACTTGTTCAATAAAACAGTCATGTCTTGTCTGACTGCATTGAGCTTCTTTGTGTGAAAAGTTTTGATTGGTTTCAAAGCCAAGTTTAAGTTTTTTTTTTTTGCACTTTGTTTCAGTTTATTGCCTGCCAGATCGGATTCCGCAAACCTCTTTAAATTGTTTTAAATTATTGCGTTTAAGGCAACAGGTTTTAGGAAACCTTTTTATAATCGAAAAAATCATTTCGTTGTTTAAGTAATCTGCCAAAGGCCCGGATTAAAATTAGAATTAGCGGATTGAGTCCGAGCATTTTAAGGATAATAAAGTTAGTGTTGAGCCGAAAGAAGAGATACTAATTTCGCTAAAGATTTTAGGCTTAGGGAATTTTAGATTTCTAAATATAATCTATCTGTTGAAGGTGAAGTAAGAAATTTTGTAATTTATTTATGGTGTCATCCATTTTTTGCCGTCAATAAAAAAATCAGTCTTGTAGTTCTTCAGTTATTATACTTTTTGCTAATATCAAAGACGCGAAACTTTATTAGAATGTAAGTGTGTTTGTTATTCTTTTCCGCAAAAACAACAAAATGGATTTCTTGACTTATGAGTATACTTAACAGAATAACACATGCTCTTTTTTTTTCGGTAAGATAACTCGCGGGAAAATAAATAACTGTGTGCAAAGCCCGATTTTGATCTAATTTGGCACGTAGGTAGGTACATTAAATGACAATGGCTACCTTTTAAATATTTAATTCTCGTTAAAAACAATTTATATTTTATCTATTTTGAATACCTAATCTAATTGCGTTTAAAAAAATTGTTGTACAACATTGTATGTACCTATTTAAAAGTTTAATGCAACGTCATAAATCATAGCTGGCATCACTCACACAACATGTATTACAGGATATTCAAACCGAAACACGCTAATTACTCAAACCAACAGAAATATGCTACGGGTATGCATTCTAATTCTGTTGCCTATGCATAAAGTAATGTTATATATTTGGCCTGAACTAAATTTGCCGTCAGTTTACTCTGAAATGCTACTTTCTTGCAGTTAATCATTTCTAATATTAGTAAGTCTAACGAAATTTATATTGCGAGTGTTACGTTATGTTTACTTGTTTGGAGTAACGTCTGCGAATCGTCTAGTCTATTAAAGAAAACAACTGCAGCTTTTGCAAAAAAATTACCGAGTTTTTCTTGTACATAAGTCAATAATCACTAGACCGATAATTGCTACATATAAAAATGAAATATAAGAAACATTATTGATAATAAGTTCTAAGAAAGGTTACGTAGAAAAATAAGAACATTATCAATTGGATAAAAAAACCTTAGGTTCGTGTTTCTTTATATTTGCTAATGGAATGTTGAGTACTGTTTTAAGCGGCAGTCATTGCGCCCTCATTTAAGCATTTTAAAGTCCCATACCTTAAAAGGGAAAATGCCCTTCTGTCTGTCAAGAAATGTTTACAGGAATGTGAAGAGGTTTTATCTGATAATGACTAATGAATATAAATTCATTTAAAATGATTCTAAACTTGGCGATTCACTGTAGGCCTTACGGCTAGGCTTAGACTGACTCTCAGAGCTATGAATAGACCTGCACTGAAATTTCTCGAAGGGATAGAATCAGATATGAGATCGGTCGACGTTCGACGGTCACTGACATAGTCAAGCGGATAAGTGCGTGGAAGAGGCAGTGCGCAGACCATATAGCACGAAAAATAGATATAATGTCCTTATAGCAGTCGATCTCCTTCTTCGGGTATCTTTCCAACTAGTATGAGGCTTGGCAGTCAGCTTGGCATATTTTGCTTTATCTTTTGCGAGACGAAACAGGTCGACGGCACTCGCTATCCCGGTAGAAATAGGTATAGATATTGAAACTATTATTAAGTATCTATATCTACTCCTACCTATTACTGCTTCTTCCTGAAACTGACACCAAAATTAAACTTACAAAATTATATTTATTACTGATTCAAAATCTGTGTTTCGCAAAGCCAGATAATTTTCAAGCTGTTTTTATTTTGTAAAACGTTTATTTACAGTATTTCAGCAATTGTGTGCTTATTTAAAAATAGGTCGGTGAAAATGGGCGATATAATGTTAAGTAATCAGAGCTTTGTGTGCATATTAATAATGGACAAATAAATCCGAGGCTCGTAAAATGATTTGCTCAAAGTACCTACTACAGAATCGATTTATTATTCAATCAGTCTACATTATTATTCAACTTTTCCACCGAATGGATCAATGGTATTGCAAATGTGCAATTTCGTTTGTTTGCTTAATTAAATGGAAAATGCAGAATATTTTTATACATTTTATCCCCACTGTGCGCTCTCTCGCCAACTGGCATTTATTTTATTCAACTGTACTAGCCATCAACATTTTGTGACGAATATTTTCTGTCTTTCAGGTTGGCAGTTGGTAAAGGAGTTAAAAGGTAGGCAGAACATTTTGTCTAGTTTTTATCTACTAATGGTAATGGTTTAGTTTACAGAAAAGTTTCCGTTTAATGAGCACATTGAGCGGTAAACTTCACATAATTCCGCTAATTATTAAAATGACTGTTTGAACGATCTTAATTACTTACTTACACTAATGGAAAATTTTACAACTATTGAATTTCCCTTTATATAAAGACAGCTTTATCGCAGACAGCGATCTTGACAACCTTTACACATCACATATCAATTCACCAATCAAAAATCTTATTTGACTTAAACTTGAACTTAGTCAAGTATCAAATCCTATAAATTTTAGATAAAGTTAAACATTCATATCTGTTCCTCTAGCCGAGGTTCGCCGTTGTATAAATCAAATCACTCTAAACTCTATTCTAAACTGAAATCTTGCGGTGAGTGCAAGAGTTACTTACTCTAAGTTTTTAGACTGACGGCTCGTCATGTACACTACTTGCGAAACGTCACAACTTTACGGACGAGTGGCTTACCACTAACCACTATATTACTAATCCTATAAACACACATTTTGTATCTAAGACAACTTTAGACTGAATATCTACCCCAGCTACGTAGTATAACTACGTTACTATGAATAGCCCGAGTTCAAACTTATCACCGAGCAGCTGCTAATCTTGTTATATATTCAATCAATTTTATGACGTCAATGGAACGACGACAGGTCCGCCTGAAACTGAAGCGGTCTCGGTTCGATTCTCGCCTTGAGTTATGTAAAAAAATATATCCATGTTTTATTTTGTGTTCGATTTGGTGTTTTGATTATGTTTGGGTACCTATACAATATTGTGTAGTCTTGCGAGATATTAAAAATAATTAATAAAAAATTAAATTGATAATTATAATGCTAAGAAGAGTGTGTTGAACGCACAAATAAAAAAAATATGGAATCTTCGTCCATTAATATATCTACGTTAAATCATAGATGAACACCTCATCATGGTTAAATGCTGTGGGAAATGCAATACCTAATAAGTATAAAGAATATAATATGGAATTATTTATTTTATGTTATGGTCCAAATATTTATTTATCTTTGATGAGCCCTACAATTTCTTTGCGCATTTAAAGATAAATAGACCAGATATCAAGACCAACAAATATGGAAATCAGGGATTATGATCACATTTTCCTTTACTACCCTTCCATTGCTTTATCCTCAGTATAAGGTATAAAAGGCCTGAAAAAAGGGTTCTTTTTCATTCATTTTTTAACGAAAGGGGTTACACGTAGTGACTACGGATTATGGGAAGGTACTAAAACGGAAGGATGTTTTCAATACGAGAAAATAAAATATGGCATTATGAACATTTTGAAGTATTTTTACGAGATCTTCCGAGACTTAAACATTTTTATTACTTCCGGCTTAAAACTTACTTTGGATGCATGAAATGCATGCCATTTTGAATAAATTCTTATGTACCTAAGTAAGACTCTTAATACATTTGAGATGTTGAAATTGTGTGTAACTTAAAGAGTTTTATGAGTGTAGATATCATGCATTACGTAAAATTACAAGTTCCTGTATTAATTTTAGGGTTCCGTAGCCAACTGGCATAAACGGAACTATTAAGGTTAACTTAACTTCGTCTTGTCTGTCTGTTTGTCCGTCATTTATACATCCACTTTTTCCGTATTTTACTCATGAAACTTAGTATGTAGTATTTTGTGAACATTAAGGTTTTCATGATAAAATAAAACAATACATTTGGGAGGTAACTTAGAACTGAAACATTTTTTAATAAAAAAAAAATTTTACTAGCTGATAATTTTCTTAAATGCAAAAAAAAATGTTTTAATTGGGTACACAAATAAAATATGTGTGTCAAGATTAATTAAAATTGGTACGTTATCAATATCCTCTTATTATGCCTATAGGTAATATTATTTAAATTCAACATGCCATGATATGAATTGAAGGTGAGTACGATCTATATTAAAATACGTCATCATTTATTAAGGTTACCACTGCTGGGACACAGGGACTTTTCTCTTGGCGAGAGAGATTAGCCCCTAATTTACCACGCTGCAGAAGTGCGGGTTGGTGTATGTCACATTTCCTTCAAACTTTCAAAACATGGTTTCCTCACAATGTTGGACTTTACCGTTAAAGCACTTTTTTTTTTAAAGCCCACATACATTTTTCAAGAAGAATTATAATCCAGAGGTGCGTGGCGCCACACGTATAGTTTTAAGGATTTTTTTTGTTTTGTAAATATGGCGAAGTCTAAGATATATTGTTAATCTATTTTTGTTTATGGTTCACAGAATACTCTTACCAAGCTTCAACTGTAGATTTTTTATTCTTATAGTTTCGGAAAAAAGTCGTTTTTTTTTTCATTTGTCTACGGAACCCTAAAAAGGAGATACTTCAAAATTAATAATATGCGCTGAAGTCGCAACCCCGTCAACAAAAGGTGATCTTTTGTTCTTTGTATTAAACCAAGCATTTCCAACATGGTACCCCCGGTAGCTATTAACTTGCCAAATTACTCCGCCGAAAACGAGTGCTTCATTAAAGTCTTAGCGAAAGATTACAGCGTATTGTATCCCTTGTTTCAAACAAATTCGGTGTCGTATAAATAGCTATGCTTTGACGGAGTTACTGACAAATTCTCGGTCGAAGATCACAAGCGGGCTCCTAATCAATAACCGAGTGTTTTGGTAGGCTGATTTTCGTAAACACTCAGCTCTTTGTTTAGTGAAGTGAACTCCATAGTTTGTGTAGGCTGTGAAGTGTTTATACAGTGTTTATTATTTATTTTGTTTTCTACAGAAATTGCAAAAAGGAATAAAAAAGTATGCTGGATATGTAATTTTCTTTCCAATCTCTGTTTTTTTGTGGACTTTGTATAGGTAATTGTCAAATTATGATAATCTATCAATGTAAAGATCTTTTAAAATTGCTATTGTTGTTTTGATGAAAATATATATACTTACTCAAGATTTAATTTTGAATAAAATGAGTTAGCGTTAATTTTAAACCAGAATTAAATCTGCTTTTTTTTCTTAAAATCTAGTAATTTAACTAAGATTCAGACTAAAACATGATTTTATAAAAGCTATGTACTTTCTACTACTAATACTTCTTTTCAGTGGCGTAGCGTGGGTGGGGCGAAGGGGGCGGCCCGCCCCGGGCGGCAGCCCGCGGGGGCGGCAAAATGACTATTAATAATATTTTAAATATTTAGTTTAAATACTAATTACGTAAATTTAAAATTAGATCACTTTACTTCACTAGGGCATTCGATTGCGTACACCATGAAACATTGTTCAGAAAATTGAACCACTATAGAATTAGTGGCAAATCCTTGGATCGAAACGATCTCCAGGGTCCTTAGTTTCAATGGGTGTACCTCTGGTATCCATACTACAATCTTACCTTTTTTTGATATATTAATGACTTGCCACATCTTGTAAAGTATCAACATGAAATTGTATTATGTGCTGATGATACTTCTTTTTTATTTAAATTAAATCGTCGCACTAATAAATTTGACAAGGTAAACAATGCAATTTCTAAATTAGTCCATTGGTTTGAATCCAATAATCTATTACTGAATGAAATAAAACAAAATATATTAGATTTTCACTACCCAATGTAAAACAAAGTTCTGTAGATATTAAAATAAAGGGCGACAATTTAGAGCTCGTTGAAAATACTGTATTCCTAAGTATAACTTTTGATAGCAAACTTCAATGGGACCCTCATATAGATAAATTGTCGAAAAAACTCAGTTCTGCAGCTTTCGCAGTCAAAAAAAATTAGGGTTTTAACTAATATTGTACTGCAGAAAAGGGCTGTTCGTGCTATCTATCATATGGGTCCCCGAGATTCGCTAAGTAATAAATTCTAAGAAATAAACATAGTCATTTGTCAATAAATTTATGAAGCCATTATGTATACGCTTGAATATATATTTTTTTACAAAAAATAGTGATAAAGACAATGTAAATACAAGAAATAAATATAAACTCGCTTTGCCCACCACTAGGCTGCATAAGGTTAATGTGTCTTTCAAAGGGCAATGTTTACGCTTCTACAACATGATTCCCAAAGAATTGCAAAAGTTGTCAATTAGGTACTTAATTTAAAAATATTGAATAAACAATATTTTTGAAAAAGCTTATTTTGAAATATCGGATTACCTTGATGACAAAACTGCTTGGAACGGAATCTGCTCCAACAGCAAATCAAAAACAACTCTAACAAATAATTATTGTAAAGTTTCAATACAAAAATGAGTTAGATTTTCTAATCGTTACTTTGCTCTAGTGTAAAAAAAGCGAAGCGACCAGATCCGATAATTTGATTTCCTATTTATCTTTAAGCACCAATGTTTCTTTTTTGTTTATTTTTTTGTGTTTTATTTTTGACGTTTTTATGATTTGTATAACCAAGCAATGTAAGATGTTAAAAAGGATCTGGGGGTAGGGGGGAGGGGTTAGGGGGGGGGAGGATATGGGTAAGAGACCACTATAGCTCCTCCAGTTCATCCAAAAAGTGAATCTCGGAATTTCGGTGCCAAATATAGTCATCTTGATTCGTACATTTTTCAAAGGGCAATGTTTGGCTTTAGCGTCTTGCAAGTTGTGTGAAATTTTATCCGAAGTTGAGCTAATAAAAAATTATCTCTTATATGTATATGATGGCTATAATGTCGACTGGACAAGAATTGGTTACAAGTATTGATTTTAAAAAGCTTTTAAAATAAATTTTTGTAGATACCTCATTGCATGTGAAATTTGATTTTAACTAAGCACTATTGAATGGGGGCGGCAAAATGGGTCTCCCGCCCCGGGCACTGAGATGGCACGCTACGCCACTGCTTCTTTTGAAGTGTTTACCAGTATTACAATGTGGATATTTGTTTTGGATTATCTATAGGCATTGTTACAACCATGGTTTTATTGCATAGAAATACAACGCTACGCAAATAATACTATCTCGAGTATAGTTGAGGTTTGCGGTCTGCGGTGGCCGAGCCCGCATAATATTGAAGCCAATGTGACGCCGCTGCGTCTCAAGTCTCTTTGTAAAATAAACCTAGGAAGGAAATGCAATACACTAGGTTTCATGAAACCCTTGTGTATATGTTCGTGCCAATGTTCACTTATGTACTTTGTAAGTTTAGTGAGTTGTTTTGTTTGAAGCCATAAATCAATTTTACTAAAACTTTACTATGATATCTTTGAAATTAAAAATTAAAATCAAATAAGAACATGAGCCGGTAAAGACATATTAAACGTGCAACAAGACTTTGGTGGTGGAATTCACAGTACTTTGATAATCGTTCATTACATCTATAAATCGGCGAATTAGAGAATACTTCAATGTGAATTCAAGAATTTAGAATTCTTCCAAGAATTTATTTCTGTTTCTAAGAAAATAACTTCCTACACATTTATTAATAAAATCAAAATAGAAGGGTCATCATCATCATCACCCTATTAACGTTCCCACTGCTGGGACACAGGGACTTCTCTCTTGACGAGAGAGATTAGGCCTTAATTCACCACGCTGGCCAAGTGCGGGTTGGTGAATGTCACATGTCCTTCAAACTCTTTTAAAGTTCTCAGAACATGCCGGTTTCCTCACGATGTTTGCCTTCACCGTTAAAGCACGTGTTTAAAGCGCACATAAATCTCTCAAGAAGAAAAATCCAGAGGTGCGTGGCGGGGTTTGAACCCACGACCTTCGGAATGAAAGTCGAGTGTCCTCCCACTTAGCCAACACGGCTTTTTAGTGTCCTCCCACTTAGCCAACACGGCTTTTATTTAGAAGGGTCATAGACAAGTTTAATGGAAAGGTACGCGTAAAAATGTTTTTTAAATCCTGACAAAATTAGAATTTTATCATTTAGCAAGGCAATGTTATTGGATTCTCAAAAACAAATCACAAATTCCGACTTGAGTTTTATGATTCGATAAACTGTGAAACACTTCATTTAATGGATCCGAATGCTGGAAGTTCATTTTATAGCTTAGATACGGTATATAGGCAGGGCTATTTTCCATTATCATAGAATTTCTTGATGGTTAGACGTGCCTTGAATTTTAATTGGACAGGTTTATAATATGTAGGTATATAAAAACTTATTAGAACGGATCTTAATGCTGGTACAGGTGAAGGTTAGATATAAAAGACAAGAATATGATAATCAGGATTCTAGCTCTAAATTTAAGCCGATTCTCGAACACGTCACCAACTTCTTTGTAAAGAGTAGCACTGACCTCAACCCGTGTAGGAAAAGCATTCTCAGGGATCAGTTTTCAAAGAAAACACGCTTTGCCGATTCCGTTCACAAGCCGTATGTATTTGATCCAGTCGTAAGAGGGACGAACGGATGGATTATACCTACCCTGTTTTTGTTTGGGAGACCTTTGTAAGTTTTTCTGAAATCTACTCACCTAAATCAAAAAGTAAGTTATCGAGAAAGGGTAAAGGGTTTTGTCAAAGAGAAGTTTTCACGTACCATATTATGTTTCTATTAATCGTACGCCTAGGAACATGCTTTGCAATTATAAATAGGTGTGCCGTCGGCGACGTGCTCGAATTACTTCGCCAGTGTTCCTTTTAGCGTTCCTAATAGTTGTTTTTTGCCCAACAGCGGACTAAGTGCAATTTATATTAATGCCATCATATTTTCGCGCTGGTTACCCGCATTTTCATATTAACCGTAGTCCGCTCCCATGATAATGTGAGGGTCCCCACCTTCGTCATTTGTTTGTGACCTGATTAAATTTGCACGGCTAACGCGGTTTTGAGTTAAATTAATTTCTGTAATAAGTGAACTGTGGAAGATTTTATGGTATCATCAACTTGTGCTGTGGTAGGCAATTTTGCCTCTGATGTATTTGGCTGAAAATAGGCATAAAAAGGTTTTTTGTAAAATGGATTTTCAGTTTAAAATAAAAGTGACTTTTATTTTAAAATTGATAAAGGAATTGGAAACGAATACTAGCATAATAGTTTTTTTTGATGAAATATCGCATGGAATCCATCCTTTGAAGTTGGAATCAAAACAAATTCCAGCTGGCTTAGTGGAAAAACACTTCTGTGCTTACTGTGCAAGTTTAGATCATGCATATTTTTTGACTTGTTACCAGTCTCTTTTAAACTATTTCAAGGATCTAGGTCTCGTTTTAAATTATAGTTATAAGACCATGATTCTTTTGAATATGTGCCAATTCTGAATATATTGTCCTATATACAGCAATAAACTAAGTAACATATAGAATAGAGTTTAATAAAAACATTCTATATTAGAAATACCAATAAACATAAAAAATAAAAATTAAGGCTTAAATCCAACGTAATTCGCGGTCTATTTTTACAAGAAAACCTTGGAATGTCTGTTCTGTATCTACACATCAACATGTACTACTCATCAACATCTACTATGTGGGATTTATCGCGTAGGTGCTCACTGAAGATCTCAACAAACAATCATATTGTTGCAGTTCCATACGAACAGTCGGTCGTAAGTAAGCCCATGTTATGAAGCGTGCCATTCAAACGTTAACACAGACGGTTATACTCGGAATTTGATATTGTAAATGCCACTCAACAAACAAGTTGATCGTTTTTCCCATTTCCTATTATACCGGCTTTCATTTCATTCTGAAATATTTGATTTAACATCTACAAAAGCTGTCCGTATTCATTCTTTGAAAATTAATTTGAAAACGTTGAAATAAATCAAGTTTGATTGAATAAAAGAAATTCAATTTTTGTTAATTAAACAACAGATTTTCGTAGACGATAAACATTAAATAATAAGGAATGATGATATTATATGAAAGAAAACTGATTAATATTGCATAAAACCTTACAAGAAACCCGTGACCTACGGGTGGTGCTAAGAAGAGTCTCTGGTGGTAGGCTTCGGCCGCGGTTTGTCACCACCCTCCGGGCTGGGCCAGTGCGAGAAGCGATTTTTTCGTAATGTGGTCCGGAGAAGCCATATTCTAAGTCTTCGTGCACCATCTTAGACCACATCGTCACTTTACATCAGGTGAGATTGTGGTCAAATGAAGGCTTATCCAGCGTAAAAAAAAACCTTACAAATAATGTTTTGCTGAAACGTCTGTAAATAATAGTAATTAATCTTGAAGCGTCTGTAAATAATAGTAATTAATCTTAAATCACTAAACAAAATCTTATAACTGGTGAACGCCTGAACTGATTTTTAATTAATCTACTTATATTATTTGTTCGATTTGTCTCCGTTCGCGATAGCAGAATAAAAACATTAATTAATTAATGTAAAGTTTACTCCGTAAAAAAAATCCGGCGTTTCAATCTTTACATATTATAGATTAAAATACGCTGCGTCTGTCTGTCTTTATGCTTGGTATATACCCAAAACTACAAAACTGGTCTTCATGCTGTTTTTAGCAATAGGTTTAGTATTCAAGACGAAGGTTTTCTTAAATTATGATTATAATTAATGATAGAGTCGTGGAAAAATACAAGCATTTTTCTTCAAAAGTTTTGTTTATCTTTAATATATAATTATAAATTAATAAGGAGTGGGATGGGAGAGGTCCATAAATATCAAAGATATTCGGATCTGAACAAAAAAAAATATCCTAAACGATGAAAAAGAAATGATGATCAAAGATTGTCATAATAACAGCTGTTTTTTTGACATTTCATATACTTCAGAGTAATTATGCACAGACTTTTTGATATTTATAGTTTTTAGTTTAAAGTTAGTAAAACAGCATAAACATAATAGTTTCTCAATCCATATTGTAATTAAAAGATTTATCATTGGCTACCACTGTACCACTCTCCAAACTAAGCCATTGAAAACTTGAATTGACTTCAAGATTATCCTTTTCTTTCATCCGACTCTATCTACTCCGCGCTGACGTGAGAATCGAAGGTTATTAATTTTCAGGTAGAGGCAAGTTTCACTGAAGGCATTCATTCTGCTTTTATTGAAAACCGGAGAGAGCGAGCTTTTGTAAGGGTACTGTTGAATAATTATTCACCTACGTACCAGCTTCACGGACTTATAGCTGTATTATCAAAAAAAATACTTATATGGATCCAAATATTTAGTACTAATTAACATACACACAACTATAACTCCTACACTTCCTCCTCTCTACTTCTACTAGTGTTTGCGGACTTAATATTAAATACTTGGTCCTATATAAGTATTTAGAATGGATTTCCGCAAAGTAACGCCTGAATCTATAAATTAGCTGTATTATCGTTTAAAAGATTAAAGAGTGTTTGTTTTATTTAAAAAATACCTGAGCAGTGACGCAGTCGCCATGCCCGAAATCGGCTAAGATCATCATTATCACCGTTTAAAAATTGTCTAATAGAGCTCATTCCTCATTGGTTAAGGTTCTTGACATTGCTGTTTAGTCTGTCGGTCTGTCTGTCTATCTGTCTGTCGGTAGTCATAGTTAGATAATAGGACACTAATACAAAGACAGCAACAGATTTGTTTCTGGGATTCCCATATTGTAATAAAATCGTGATTTCTAACAATGAGTATGGAAGCTTAATAAATTAATCATTGATAAAACAATAATAAGCGAAAGTATATCTAGATACTATTTAAAAAAAAAATAACACTTGTCATTGTAAATCATTTGTCAACCCGTAATTTTATTTCGTATTGCGGCATATTTTTTTGAACAATAAACAAAAAGATTGAGCCATTAATTTTATTGTGACCTAACACAAAGCCTTTTTTCAATAGACACACAATTATTGTTTCAGTAAAGTTTTCTATTAAATTTATTTTTTAATGTAAATATTGCGAAATTTAATACAGGTAATAATTATTTGCCATAGCATGAAAGTCTTTTCAAGAAAATTCATTTCATTTTCCGCGCGCCATTTTACGGCTTCATTCTCTACGTGCAAATTAATAAAGTTCTCTATTTGCCATTTAATAAGAAACAAATGGTTAAAACTCACTAATAAGTTTACCGTTAAAAGAAAGTAAGGTTTTTATTATACTACATCTTTGATCTTAAACTCAATCGCATCAGAGTACCTACCCCAGAAAAATCTATTTCTCAACTACGACATGAATGTCGTTAGTGTATTAAAATTTAGATTCATAGTCTTACTTTACGGTATATAAGTTGGATGTTCGCAACTTTGCATAATAATCATTAAATTAACTTAAAAGTTTAAATTAACCATTTATTTAACACAGTTTTTTAAGTCTACGTATTAGAACCGAAATATTAAAAAAATTATGTTAAATAACAAAATAATTTATATATATCATTTAAAATTTAATAATATTTATTGGGAAGGAAATTCATTATTTTATTGGTCTAAGTGTTACAGTTCTGGAGATATTTAGTTTTTAACTGACCTATTTATTGTTGTAAACGAGTGTTTATACGAGTCAAAACTGTAACCTAATATGGATCTATTTATTCTTGAATATAATAAGCTACATTATTATTCTTGAATATTATACATACTCGAGCAAAGCCTTACTTTCAATATTTATGTATGCTCTCTGAAGAGGTCTAATGAGGATTTGAGAGTCCATTTGAATCGTTCTCGCTACCGAAATTCCCGTTCATTTGACAATAAATGCTAGTGGGCCGTAGAACCAGCTCGCACATCGTGGTCTGTAAACATTATCTTGCATTGGAGCAGTCACGTATTTGTGGACCATTAGCGGGTGGTTATTTACTGCTGAAAACATCTTGTGGAAACATTTGCAAAATGTTTGAGGGGTTTTAGCTTGTATGTGAATTCATTTAGCTGGCTAGATAGTCGGTTAATGTGGATTGCTATTGAAATTAGTGTGAGTAGGTAAACTACTATTAGTGTGAGTAGGTACTTTTAGAGTAAATAAAACCATTGAAATAATTTCCGCGTGAGTCGTTATTTTCAGTAATCGTCTTAAAAGAAGATTTTAGCTGTAACTAGGTTTAGGTAATGTTGGTACTATTTTGGAATATCTTATCTATCTATACTAATATAATAAGCTGAAGGGTTTGTTTGTTTGTTTGTTTGAACGCGCTAACCTCAGAAACAACTGTTCCGATTTAAAATATATATATCAGTGTTGGATAGCCTATCTATGGAGAAAAGCTATATTATGCTACTTTTTACCGCGAGAAAATACGTTTTTGCCGTGTTCATTAATGAAATCTTAGTTTGTTCAATTTAACATTCCTACATATCAACTGGACAGAATCCGGAAAGCCTATTCATTAAGGAAGGGTTGAGAAAGTATTGCCTACTTTTACCACGTGATGCATTAATTTCGAAGTATATCGAAATAATTCGATCAAACTGTGAATTGAAATCTTATAAGCTAGTACCTACACAATGTAGGTACCTATTGATTGAGATGTACGTAAGTACGACCCAGACGTATTGTTATGATCTCTTTTGTGTATGTAATACGCTGGGTTGATAGCTTATGTTCTGGGAAATCCTAAAAACAGACTAAGACACGTTTCCAACTTTTCTGAGAGTTTCTGAGAGTCTTTAGTTGAGTACGAGCACCGTTCAAATTAGACTTCATATCATATGATAATGCTTTAAAAGGGTAAGTTATAAGGATCTTTCAATGGTTTGATATAAACACAATTTTAATAAAATCGTGATTATAATTAAACAATAACTGACGAACTTTACGCACTTAAACTTCCATTGTTTTATAATTGTTGAAGAGACAGTAAGAGAGTCACTGAAATCCGTTTCTGTAATTATTAATGGTGTTTAGTTACTGAAATTCTGAACACATCTGTTATTGAAATACAAATTCTATTTTATACAATACATAGATGGGATTTCGGCGACCTGACAATGTGTCAATATAACATGTATTTAGTCCTTAGATAACATAATCTCTATTGATCCTTTAGAAAGTTAAGATTTAATTGTCATGATTTAACAATGAGTGGATTTATGTTATTTGTAGGTAGGTAAGTACTGTTAGTGTACTTACCTACCTACAAATAACATAAATCCACTCATTGTTAAATCATGACAATTAAATGTAATGAGAAGAGACGAAATAATATAAATAATTTATCATTTTATACTAATATTAAATAGCTGTAGAATTCGTTTGTTTGAACGTGCTAATCTCAGAAACTACTGGTCCGATTTGAATTATTCCTTCACTGTTAAATAACCTATTTATCGGCGCCGAGAAAAATCATAAAACATGGGCAACGTAGTGGCGTGAAAGCTAGTTAATAAATATTTCCGGACAAACCACACCACAACATAACCCGTGGTAAGCTCTAAGCTTGTATTACGGGTACTAGACATCTGATCCAATTAATCTAATAGATAAACATATATCGATTATTGTAGTATGCATATTAAACACCTAGAATAAGGTGAAAGAGCTTGCAGAAAATACAAACACTTGACTTTACCCCTCGGCGGAAATCGAACCCTCTTCCTCTCCCGCCGCAAGCTGACCGTTGCCTACAGCACCACTGAGGCAGTAAAATATTTCTATACTTGTCTTTTAAAACTGCCTAACCGAAGGCGTTAAAAATTTTTTCTATTTATAAATCAGCTTCTAAATCTAATTTCTTCTTCCACGACATTATCCTCGAATCAAATATTTTATGCATGAATCTTACTGGAAAAATAGAAACGGAGTTTCTCTGTTATTTTTCTTTTATGGAACTTGAAACATTTTGAAGGCAAATTGTTACTAATTTAGTCAAAAGACAAACTTAAGTTAACTAATATTAATTTCTTTACATTTAGCGAAATTAATGTTCCGTTCAAACTTTTGTAAAGACAAATTGACAGCCAATTAAGATCGTGAAACTCAAAGTGTTTCAAGGAGAATGCTACTTCTGTACCACTTACATGGAAAAGTTACAAAACACATAACATTTTAACTGAAATTCACCATTTTCAAGCACGAAAATTAATTAATTATATATTTACTGTAGAAGTTTGATCTACGTCTTTCCTGAGATTTACCAACTCTCAAATCAGAATAGTGTAGCAATTCAAAATCTTGCCGCATTTTTGATGCCAATGTTACCGATTATTAGTATTCAACATTTACCAACTCATGTCGATAAATCCTTAGATTCGAGTTATTCCCATCTGATCAGCAATAAGGTTCCCTTATTAAGGGAACCTAATTAATATGTCTTGATATACGAAAATTGTAATTGACCTATTGAGAGCTACTACTGTTACATTATTTACTAAAAAAAATATATATTTTTTTTATGTTGGGATTAAAATATTTCTAAAATTCATTTTTCAGTTAAAAATCTGATCATCGATCTGATGTGAATATCTCGTTTGTATGGATGTGTGCCATGCGAATTTCACTATCTATAAATATTAGCTTTCTACAAACAAGTTGCATTAAAAAAAAAACCATTAAATATATCTCTCCAGCTTAAACCTTCACACCAATTATATTTGCATCTAAAGAGAATTAAATTTTACGACCATGGACTCAGATTGAATATTCGAGAACACTGACTAAAAACTGTAAAGCTTAAACAGAAGAGCGAGTTCCCGAAATGGAATATTAAATAAGACGTCTGTTAGCATGAATCTGTATCTCACTTGGAACTGACACAGATTATTGAATAAGTGGTGCTGTGACGTACGATGGTCACATGACAGAATTAGTTCCGCTGGATTTGAAAATGGAAACGACCTATTTAAAAAAATAAAATATAGTTCCAAAAAACAATGCAAAAAGTGTGCGAAACGGCGTAATGCATTCCAAAACTAAGTAACTTCATTAAAGTTGGTCATAAAGCGGGCAGCCTGAAATGGGATGGGCTTGACACTGTCTAGGACTAGGACCTATGGGTTAAGCAACAGAGTGCAGCCTATCCCATGCTCGGAAGCAAACGTGCTGGGGCGTGGTAGTCCCAGGCTGAGACAGCATGACGAGATGAAAAGATGGTGGGACGAACCGGACGCCTAGGTTTGAAATTGCTACACGTGTAAATCGAAAGAATTAGAAAAGAAGAGTTTTATTTGCGCAGCAGTTGGATAACATGGCTAACAAATAAATAAAGTTAATTGTATCAAACGGATTCGCTTTATTATTATTCGTAACTTACGAACACTATTGACATTGCTGGAAAGTCCACCGTTATAGGGCTATGACTAAAATAGACTTCAAAAAAATAAAACTATGATATTTTGACTACCTAGAGTATTTTTATACTCTATTTAGGAAGAAAGAAGGAAATAATTTCATGATTCACACACAATACACAGTAGGTAATCACAAATAAACAGTACATTGCGTGTGTGGGGACCAAAAGCTATTGCCTCAGCTTTATGTTGCTACGATGCAAAACTTCGGTTGGGTGTAATAAGTGTATTACGATGTGTTTCCTATTTAATAACGGCGGTAAGACATTTAAACAAAATGTAATCGGCAAAAACATCTGCTATATGCAGCCATGTCACATCCAGTAGATATCATATCTGTGGTCGGTGGTAATCCAGTTAGAGGTATGGCAGGACCCGACCCGAGTTTCATATTCCCTGACATTTCTAACATCACATAAACGTGCAGTAACTTTCATGCTGTCATATATGAAATTAGAAAAGCTTTATTCAATTAAATACCGGAAACTGCTCGATCTATAACAGTATGTTTTACCACTCGGTAGGAATAGAATCTCTTGCTCCGCAAGCACACGTTCGCCTACCGCGCCACTGAGGCAGTCTAATTAATATGGATATTTCTTTATATAAGTAGGTACCTATACGTGGTTTCCAAATGAACTAACAAGAACAAGAACACTGTTTAACAAGAAATTGTTTTATGTAGATAAAGTAAGTACGTTGCACGTTTCTTCCAACTAAAATAGAAACTTAAAAAAGTGATAGAATGATTGCTACTTTAAAATAAATTCCCATTGTTTGCTTTAAAAACTAAATTTGCCTTATTTCTCACTGACCTTTCTCCCTATCTTTTAATAACTTATAAAATCACTCGAAAAAGGTTGTATCGCAGCAGATATTTAATAATTTTACAAAAAAGACCTAAGGCTCGATTAAACGATTGAGGTTCCACTCATACAATAAAACTCTCTAGGTCTTCACATACCACATAAGAAGGGTAACGATCTCAAAAGATATTATTCTTTAATGGGTATCAAAGCTTCAAAGGAAAGCTCTAGCAGCCTTGTAATATTTAATTCATTCGCTTTTACATATTAAAGCGTCGTTAGTTTTAGTGCCCTGAAGTATGTGGGAATACAGTGATATTAACGAAAAATATGTTAAGAAACTTTGATGTCTGTTTATGATTGACAGAAAAAGGAAAAAAAAATTGTAACTTACTCTATTCGTCTTAGAAAAACGGTTCCTATTAGTTTACAATAAGAACTTGAGTTGAACTTATAACTTTTCGAACTCGTGCTGTTGTCCGGTGCAAAAAAATACTTTACATTTTCTGATTAGTTTCCTTTAGCCTTCATCATTCGAACAAAGTAAAATTCTTAAACACACTAAAAGAGTTTTGAACACAGATTCAAACTTTAAAATTAACTTTAGATGTTACACAAGAGATTTCATGGGTTTGTTTCCCTGAAAAGCCATTTTAAGAGTTTGAGGCAACTTATATGGGAACAGAAAAGGTTTCGCGTGTATAATTTTAATTTAATTTGCTTACGAGTGAAATTTTCTCTTGGATGATGATTAAACATGTCTTCAGAGACCGTAATCCATTTTGTACCTAATTCACGAAAACGGGCGACCTGCGTCATTACAATATTACCATGTCAGGTTTGTTCTACATGTACACGTCATAAGCAAATTTATTTTCCACAAAACAATTCAACCTTTAAGTTTTAATTGGGTACCGGTATTTTAAACAGGTACAATTTTGAACGCTACGTTATTTTTAGTGCTGGATTAAAAAAAAAACATATCATTACAATACTCAAGAGGTATGTTGATCGAGTGAAAGGGCAAAAAGTGTAGATACAAAAGAACAAGTGAATTTTCTAGAAATCAGTTTCAACCATTATACCAGTGGGATAAAAAATCCAATGAAAAATAAGACGAGTTTTGTTTGCTAAGGTAGGTATTACATACATTATGCAAAATAAAATATGCCAATTTTTATTAAAACTTACCTTTGCTGAGTTTTTCGCTATTTGTTTATACATTGACGCTTGCAACAGCGTCGAAATATCGGGAAACTCAGAAACCAAATCGGTATGTTACCCGTTTCCAGTTTGAATATTATTAAAAACCATGATAATCTAAAAAGTTATGTATATTTTTGGTTGTCATAAACATGAAATGAATGAAATGAAGTCGAAGTTCGTTTGTACAAATTTTCGTTATGATGTATGCTGCTCTCATTTATTGAACAACCGAAAACATTATTAGTAAAAGCAAAAGATCTGCGCTCTGAAAGTTGAACTTTATTGCTTCATGTTTGCGTACACAGTTAATTGTAGTTAGCGAACCGTTCGAACTTGTACATTCCCGTAATATAAATTTACGACTTATTGCTACGGGGAATTGAACATTGTCATCAGAATGAAGTGTCACCACAGGGATACATAATCTACATTACGAAACGTGGTCTCTAAAACAGAAACTGTTTCAGAAATTTGCGACAAAGCTTATTGTTTCCGCTGAAATAAACGTGCTCGAATTTGTCTGATCTGTCTTTTACCTATTCATTTCTTGATGAAAACCTTGTTCACACGACGTCTCAGAAGTATTCGATATAAAGGAAAAGTACTATAATGTTTTTTTTTTATATTTGGAGACTTCTTATGTTTGATAAGTAAGTAATATTACACTTAAAGATTTTTTGCCGAAAACAACCACTCCTATTTTTTGTTGAATTTTTAAATAATTCACAAAATATTAGATAGTAGGTACTAATCCATACTCAAGATTAATAAATAATGAAAAACATAAAATCACCTGATCGAAGATTGAAGGCAAGATTTAACTCATCGAAGGAATAGCTTCAATAAGTTAAAACTATGTTTAATTTTTATAATTTAAACTAAGCATATGCATAAAAAATGCAATTTTAATGGTATTCTGCTCCACAAAGTAGGAGCCGTATTCTCCAATATTACGCTGTGATTTCACAAACTTTGCATCATCCAAAACTACAGGTCAACGCAGTTGTCATTATTAAACTCACTACACTCGCTAACACATAGGTTTTTAAAAATGGAAAAAGTGTGTAGCCCATTCGAGCAGCGCCGCGATGGTTCATCTAATATTGATGGTATGGGCGCTTTCTCGCCAGCGCAGCGGGACACGCTCGCCTCTTGACCGTAATGTAGGTACCTGAATATGTCAGGTCAACAGTCCGATCAGAGTCCTACCTTCAAAGCTGAAAAGGAACAGAATGGAACGTAAATACATACATTTTTTTATAAAACGAATGTAATGTTTTGGTTTCTGGGAAAGTTGTTCTTAGTTAGACGAACGGAACGTGATTTGTTTATTTTTGAAAAGCGAAGCTAATGTTTTATTTTCTGGGTGTGGGAGTGAAGCTTTGTTCGAACGTGAGTCCGTTATATTTATAAAATATCATTCGTAGGCGTTGAAACGTGGAGGTGTCTTGATTGACTGCACCATTGGAATAGTAGATATTGTAGAAAATATACAGCATATGTATCCTTATCCTTAATAATAATAATAATTAAAGTTTTATTGAGTAAAAAGTCGCATATAGCTAGTACTTTCGTGAGAACTTATCTAATGTAATCTTTATTAATTATGGGCCCCAATGTCGCGATATATTTATAAACAGACTAATGATATACCCTAAGGTACAGTCAGCGCCAAATTGAAATAAGCGTCCAGAGTCAAAATAATAAAAAAAACAGAAATGTAGCCTAAATTTGAAAGCTTTTGCACAGATTATTTTGAACAGATAATTTTGAACACCTTGTCGACTAAGATTAAATATAAAAAAATAGAAGTGAGTTATTTTGGCCGCTTTGGGCGCATGCAATAATAATATGATTATTTTAACTGCTTATATCAATTTGGTTTTATGTTTTTCAGATTTTAAGACAACTATTTTAATTTACTGGATGTATCTCGTATTATTTCTGTGCTTTGCCCAGAGATTGGTATCTTCTATTGATATCTTCAAATTTATAAGTCTTAGCAGATTATTTTCTTATAAATGTGTTATCTTACATTCTTACATGGTAGCGCCTACAGCTGGGAGTGCGTGCCCCTACAATCCCCTACAATCCCTATCCCTCTAAATTATTGTGAAATTGGATCCACGCATGAAACCGTAATGCAATAATACTCATATTGGGTTATCAGTCTACAGTATCCAAAAAGATACTGATGTATAGCGACAAAACATAAAAGGACAAATTATTTTAATAGAAGTTGCCTACACGTACAATTTTGATCTTCTATGAAATAAGCGTCATTGGTAAAATCATATAGTCCATGTTATGATGCAGCAAAAAACTCATAAAGTAAAAATAACAAACATTTCCATAAACATGATTTGTTTGCTTAAAACATGCAATACACATTAAAATAGGAAAATAATTTTAAGTCTTGGAATGTCGAAAGAAAATACGAATGCAGACTAATAATACCATGTGGGACAAAAGCGGATTTGATACGATTTGGCCCGAAATTGCGGAACGAAAACTGCATAAACCATAACATAACATGCATCAATATAAGATCATAACCTATGTTATACTTTCTTGGTGGACACGAATATTATAATTATATGATATTAATGCTTTGTATTTAAAGAGTTTGAAGGACATGTGACATTCACCAACCCGCACTTGGCCAGCGTGGTGAATTGAGGCCCAATCTCTCTTGTCTAGAGAGAAGTCCCTTTCTCCCACGGTTGCAATTTTGTCTGAATTTTGCAGTCAGAAGTAGTTTCGGATACAACATTATGTATGTAATAAATTGACCTATAACAAACAGTTGTAATATCTATTTTATTATAGTAATTTGTTAAACTTATAAACCATATCATCATACTATGTGAGCTTAAATTTTTAACAACTGTTAAATGGAAAAGATACAATATAGGTATTTTAATAACGTTTACGAGGTACATTACAAAAAATAAGATAATTTTATCACTCATATTCAGATACACGTCTGTTATGATAATCAGCATCCCTTCAAAATATTTAGAAATTAAATCTGCTTCACAAAAGAGGATCTCTTTGCCACAAATGTACGCGAATTATCAAGTAATTATTATGAGCGGGTTTTAGGAATTAAATTGGCTAAGCTAAGTATTTAGCGGTTCAAAATATTTCAAGTGTTACGTTTTTGTAGCATTATTTTAGTCCATTTGAAGGACAATAATCTGATATTTATTTTTTCGACAACCGACGTGGCTCAATGGTCTCTGATACGCTAGAGTCGCAAGAGAGTAAATTCTCTTCGTATTTTTTTAAATATATCTACGAGTTCTAGCAGAAGGTATCTGTAACTTAATATTATGATTATATAAATAAAAATTAATTGTTGTTCGTTAGTCTGATTAAAACTCGAGAACGGCTGGGCCGATTGAGCTGATTTTGGTTTTAAAATGTTTGTCGTAGTCCAGGGTAGGTCTAAACGGTGAGCAAATAAGGAAAATTGCCGGGAACTTTTTTTACCCGTGCGACGCCGGGGCGGGCCGTCAGTATATAATAATTATAATTATTTAATTATGAGCCGTGTTGGCTAAGTGGGAGGACACTCGACTTTCATTCCGAAGGTCGTGGGTTCAAACCCCGCCGCGCACCTCTGGATTTTTCTTCTTGAGAAATTTATGTGCGCTTTAAAAACACGTGCTTTAACGGTGAAGGCAAACATCGTGAGGAAACCGGCACGTTCTGAGAACTTTAAAAAAGAATTTGAAGGACATGTGACATTCACCAACCCGCACTTGGCCAGCGTGGTGAATTAAGGCCTAATCTCTCTCGTCAAGAGAGAAGTCCCTGTGTCCCAGCAGTGGGAACGTTAATAGGGTGGTGATGATGATGATGATGAATTATAATTATTTATGCATTCATTATAGATTTCACAATAGAGGAACTTAGGAGTACATATTGCAAAAATAAATCCATTATAACATTAGATATACAATGTACAGTATACAATGTAAGCACATATTAGTTAATGTTTGGTACTGTAAATAGCGCAGCAATACCTTAATAGTTTATGCCTTTATATTGTTGTTTTGATATCATTATGATTTATTGTTTCACAAGCAGTCCATTAAAAAATGTTGTGTCAGTGGCTTTATTAAAAATAGGTTGAGTTGATTTTCAAGATTCTGTACAAACATTATAAGAAAACATATTTTTTTAGGTAAGAAACACTTTCAAGACGGGTTTTACTCGCATATATAATATCGTCACAGTTTACGTGAGGAAAACCTGTTTTAGAAATGAAGACTATAACAAGTCAATGTTAAGTCAAAAGTATTTAACCGACAGAACGGTTGAACTTCATTAATGCCTGTGAAAGGAACGTTTATGTCACTAAAATGGTAGAGACTTCGTAAATGTATTTAGCACATTCAAAAGTCCTCAAAAATACATGCTACGGTTCTGTAATACGAAATGTCGCTACAAATTCTCCTTTGAAAGCAAAGAGAAATCCACGTACTGGGAGTTCGTCAAATTTACGCCAACTAGAACCTTATTACGGAATACATATTTATTCGATTACGATTTACGTACGAAGATCATTAAAACATGTTATTTGTAATGTTGAAACAAGATGGGATTCTGATATCACATGATTACTGATTTTACAAGATGTAAAATTTATTGGATATAAATTTTGGATCTTTATTATTATTGTTGATATTTTATAGCGACTCATATAAAATGATCTCATCACTAAAAATATATCTTCTTCTTCGTCGGTTACACTCTTGACAGAGTGGTCGTGGTCATTATTTCAGGTGTTGGTGGCAAGCTTCACTCTTCCCTGATGGCCGCCTTCCTGGTGCATTTATGCAGTGATGATGAGCCATTTATTGCCGCTTTTATCTGGTCGGTCCATCTCATAGGCGATCTTCCTCGTGGCCTGGTGCCCTCAACTTTCCCCTAGAACAAAAGTCGCTCGATAGCTACCTCCTTCCACCCTTAAATATACATATAATACATATATTTATATTAATGTTATTTATAAAAATTAGATATTCGATAAATTAGTAGGAAGAATAACATTTACAATAGGGATAAGTTAATTCAAACACCATCTTTGAGACCCATTATTATATTGGTTCCCTTAGTAGTTAAGTCAACAGTCATAATATTTTGTAATGTGCACGTGATGCGGTTTTATTTGGAACCCCACTTGAGTATATTTGCAGATTTCTGGTTTTTCTTCTCACTTTACCCCCTCATTACTTTTAAACGGGTCAACCGATTTCCGAAACATGTCCAAGAACACTCGCGTTAAATCACCTTTCCACTCAGAACCATATCTATAACTATCAATTATTGAAATATTTAATAGTTATAGATATTGTTTTTTTATAAATGTTTTTAATTGTAAGTTTTTGTGTACTAATAAATATTTATCTTTGTTTCTTTCTTTCTAAATTACTTCAACCATTCGGGAGCTGTGATGCCACAGACAGACAGACAGACCGAGAGACAGACAAGTCAAACTTATAACACCCCTCTTTTTGCGTCAGGGGTTATATTCAATAAATATATATAAAAACTTAAGCAATCAAAAACTACTCAAGCTTACCATCATTAGAGGGTTTTCTTTTATTATCGGGTGAGAAATAAAATGCAACGGTGCTAAAGTACCGCAAAACACTCAACCCAATGATGCGTCATTTTTCCTCCGTGCAAAAGGCTGCGCGAAAACGGCTGCCTGCAGAATTTTCCTATCCATATTTGATCGGATTTATCCGACAACACTTACTCGATCCACAAACCGGTGAGGTGCTATATTGAGATACCTTTTTGTGGGTGTTTACTGGGTTTGGAATATTTAAATTTTGTTGTCCCTGATTGGTTAGTGTTTTATGATTCGAGATAGTTCATTTATCCGATATCGGAGACCGGGGCAAGATGTGATACTAAGGAGAAAAAACTATATAAAATGAAAATCAAACTGTGTATCAAAAATAGCTTATTAAGTATTAAAGTTAAGTAAGTTTATGAAAGTTAAACATTCGCGCACATAAGCATAATTCCCGTCATTCCTCTAGCTTTGTCTTGCCCCGGTCTCCCTTAAAAACTGGGTTAACCAGCTCAATGTTATATTAGATATTTTAATTATCGAAGTTGGTGTTTTCTATTTGCTTCTCAACTCAGTGTAATTAAATCTAAATTTAAAATTTAAGAAAAACCCCCGATTCCAATGCCTTAATTTCCTTAAATGTAAAACAACATAATATTATGTAATGTGGACGCGATGCGTTTTCATTTGATACCCCACACTAGTATATTTGCAGATTTTCGGTTTTGCTTCCCCACTCTCACCCCCATAACTTTTAAACGGCCCAACCGATTTTCATGAAACATGTCTAAGAACACTCGTGCAAGACTCACCTTTCATACAAAAAAAACTAAATTGAAATCGCTCCATCCGTTCGGGAGCTATGGTGACACAGACAGACAGACAGACAGACAGACAGACAGACAGACAGACAGACAGACAGACAGACAGACAGACACGTCAAACTTATAACACCCCTCTTTTTTGGTCGGGGGTTAAAAAATTGAAGCGAACTGTCAAGACAATGTTATTTCCTTGATTATTCTTAGTTTTTATATAAATTAGCTTTAAGTTGACCTGTCCAAGTATGCATAAGCGTCTAAGGAAATAAACGTTTCAATTTTGACTTTGATATGTAAAGGAGGCTTACTCGTATGAAAAACTTGCATATCTTATAACCTTGAAAGTCAAAAGGTCATTATCGGGACGAGTGGCGTGAATTTTTCTCATAGAGTAATTATCGTCTACAGCCGAAAGTATTTTATTGTTGGATTAGGCCCCCTTTAGTTTGTACTAAACGGGGATTTTTTTTACAATCTTATTATAACACTTAAAATATTATATTATATCTATATATTTCTACTCAAACTCTAACTCTAAACATTTTGCTTCGTAAGATGAGACTGAAATTTCTTCTGAAATATTCAGTCGTATAAATGTTTAGATGTTAAAAGAACCTAAACTGTACTAAATCAGTTCATCGCTGCAGATACAGTGCTCCACCACTGTATTCTATACCGTAATTTAACTAACAGTAACTCGATAGTCAGATCTGAGATCCCTCTAGTTTGTCAAAGTCAAAGTCAAAGTCAAAGTCAAAGTCAAAACGTTTATTTCCTTTGACGCATAAGCATACATGGACAGGTCAACTTAAAGCTAATTTAAATAAAAAACTAAGAATAACTAAGAAATTTGTACAGGGCTTACCAGAGTTTTGAGCATCAACCTCGGAGTTTATAGTGGAACTCCAATTTCAATCTGAAGGGTTAGTGAAGAATGAAATAGTTTTGGTTAGCTTCTGACTAAGACGTTACTTTTTACATAAACAAAGCAGAGCTAGAGCAACCGCCTTTTTTATAATTATAAGGCTTTTCAAATACAAATTAGCAAATTGCCAAGGTGGAATGGCTAAATCGATATTCCTTTAGAGGTTGATTGATATTCATGTAACTCGTACTAGGTTCATATTTCGAATTTCTGAGCATCTTTTGTTTTGAGAATAATGTGTTACCTTGTATTTAATTGTACCTCATATTACAGGCGTACGATGATAATATTTAATCATCTTAACCAGATTTATAATGCGAGGTTGCCATAACAACGGATTGTTCCAATTATGCTGGCTCTTTTAATTATCTCGAATCTTTGGAAGAGATCACTTGACCTCAAAATTGTTTGAGATATTGTTTTGCTGACTCTGGAGGGGTTGCTTCGGAACAATAAGCAGTTTTTTGCACCCAAATTAGCTTATTTTTCAACTGGCTAAGACACTTTCATAACTGCAATGTTTTGCTAAAACCCGTAGGTATTAATTAAAAAAACTGGTTTTTTCACGAACTAGATAAACTTTCAACGTTTCGGAGAAGTCAACTCAGTGTTTTCATATCTACTGTAGTTTCTGGTAGAGAAAACATGACTCTACATCATATTTTCAGTAAATTTTATTGAAGATGTTGAGTTTCTTGAGTAACCGGTAACGCTGTGTAAAAAAAACACAGCAAAGCTATGTGCAGAATGTTACGCGTGATTGACGCACATATAAGTTATGTGCAAATCTAACAGCTATTTCTGTGCCCACAATGGTGTAGGTAAACTGCCTCACAGCAGCTGCGTATCGTAAGGGCAGGTAGGGTATAATGAAATGCTGGAACAAAGCACCCAATGCGGAGATTCATTAGGCATTCCGTCCTCGTGCCAGCCTTAAAAATCATTTACAAAGTCTTGATGAATGTTATCCTTGTTTGTTCCGTCCATTTCAACGAAATTCGCATTCATTGTTATTTTTATTACCTTTGTAATCGGTACAAGGCTTTCATTATAATTTTTTTGAGTTAAGGATTTGTATTTTACGTTATTTTGCGATGAATCATTTATTTTTCGCCACAATATTTAACATCATCACTAGAATTTGTATCAAATATAATTATTATAATACTGCTGTAAATTTTATTGTGTATTTTATCATCCATAGTTTTTTTGATATATTTACGTAGGATTGTGCATGACATTTATTGGCATTGATGGGAAAAAATAAATAAAAACATGTCATAGGTTGAGTTTGGAATACGATTTTAGGTTACTTTGAGAAATAGTATGTGTCGCCATGGGTAGAATACGGAACAACCATAAAACATCGAATAAACGTCAAATAGGTCTAAAACGTCGAACACACATTGACGTTTTGTAACGGTCGTTGTTTTTTTAAATTCCTGACGACTTATGTGGCTCGGCGGGCAAAGGTCCGCCTGAGGCGCAAGAGGTTGCGGGTTCGATTTTCCCCTGGGGGACAATATTTTATCTATTCTATCTACAATTTCTGGTTTTGGGTCTTGTTATTTTTTATGTAGCATATGTATGTATTTACAAAAAATTATATCTATGTAGTATAAACTATAGTACAAGCTCTGCTTAGTTTGGGGTTAGGTGATGCTGGGTTATTAGTCCGTAAATATTGATTTATTGATAATTTAAATTCTGAAATATTTTATAAGTGAAAGATCGTATCGCAAAAGTCGATATTGTAGCTTAAACTATCTGAAATTCGTCAAAAAACTTCTAAACTTCTACCAACCGATAGATATAATACACTAAAAGGAATCACTTAAAACCTCTATCTAATTGTAGAATTAATTTCAGAAGTCAGGGGCGGGAAATAACTTTATAATAATCTGAAAAGCTGGTGAGCTAGGCTTTCCTTGAACAGGCTACAAAGACACCTTCATAACTGGGAGAGAGTTAAGCTCAGTTGTACAGTTGCACATAAATTGACACCAACAATTTAAGTTAAACTAAGTAAAGTACGCTTCAAGTTCGAGTCCCGTGAGGCTTAGCTACCGCATCTGCTAAGTGATTTGTTTATTTCGAGCACAGCACTGCAATACGAAAACGTCGCTTTGTTTTTGAGTTTCGTGGTTTCAATGAGACATACAATACAATACAATACTCTTTATTGAAACACAATAATATAATACAACAGAACAATGCTTAAGAACTAAAATACATTAAATAATAGTGTAACAATGGGCGGCCTTATCACTAAAAGTGATCTCTTCCAGACAACCTTTGGATGGACTGGAGAAAACTAAAAACGACGGATGTTGCAAATTTCTAAAATAATTAAAAGATGATTGTTGAATAATAAATAAGCTTTACATATTAAATACTATATAAATATAAAAATAATACATAATAATTAAAATAAATAAATACAAATAGGTCTATAAATATATATATATATATATACGTAGATAATAGATGTACACAAAAAGGTATATACGAATATAAAACTATCATTATGATGACATTTTAAATCTCTTTTAACTGTTTAGTCAAAATGGGTTAATCATGTTTTAAACGCTTTTATCTTCACTTAAATGGACTATTCGTAAATCGTTTCACGTTTGTTTTCTTGCATAAATGTTTCTGTATTTAAGCTTCAACTTCATCAATATCATGGTTAAGATGGTAAATTACATATTTCATCATATTGCCTGATGCAATAATACAGAACTAGAATTATTTACGCCGTCACAGAAATTCAAAGGAAATCTCAAGCACGATAACTACCTACCACTCTTCTACCTTAACATAATTTTATCATAAAACACTGGGTATTCTTATTTAAATAACAATATCAGAGCCCCGTAATCTTCAGGATTTCTTCGCAAAAAATCCTATTGTTTTACTTCATTTCATCTTTTCAAAGTGTTTGATTAATTCAAATTAATTAGCATTCAAATAAGGATTATTGTTTGAGAGTTGAAGGAATAGAATAACTCAAAAATTCGGTCTTAAGGATCTTTATTGAGTCCGAAACTTTCAGTGAGCCTGAAATTTACATACAGAGTGATGCATGATCCAGTAATGATTTTTGTAGATTTGAACCTTCATGTAGAGAGTAGAAAATAATAATAGGGATGAGAAGTGGATGAAATGTTTTTGTTCCGGCATATTACGCTTTATTGGACTTTACTCTGATGTTGATAATCCCCATTTCTTGTATTAGTGATCAGTATAGAAACAACTTCAACTTCACGTAAACGTAGATTTCTTCAGCACTTTAGATTAGCTCAGCATTGTTACCTATGAAATCAAACGTACCTAACCTTTTTGGAAAGAATCTTACTACTTTTACCTTTGAGATCTTAAAGTACAGATGCACATGCACTGGAGTTTAAGTGGTTATAATAAATATAACTACGAGACGTTTAAATAAAAATTGCAGGATGTAAAAGTAGAAAATGTCTAAAGCATAGGCGCTTGCTCGTAAAACTAAAGGGTTAGTACCTACCTAGCAATCCTAAGCTCGCAGCCCTATGCAAATGTAACGATAACACGCCTTTAGGGTCAATAAACTGGTTACCTACTCACTTTTACGACACGATAAGTACATTGTTCTTCTCGTATCTAAGTATGCCATACGTTTCTGGGTCATCTTTTGACTAAACTGTCTGTACTGTTTCAGATTATCTGCGAAGATTCTGCATTGATAGGTAAGTTCACGACACAGCTTTCAGAGCCAAGGCATAGTAAATTGTAAGACACACGTGATTGTTTATTCGTGATTTTATTAAGAAAAGAAACAAAGAAAAAGTCTTAAGCCCGTTTTTCCCAACGGTTATTAAAATATGAAGTCTCTCCTAAGACGGGACATAGAACAAAAGAGTGTTAAATTTCTTTGGATAAGGGATTCTTAATAAGGTAACTATTTAGGAACCGTTGGTGCAAAACAGGTAGAAGTATATTACAAAATATATATTAAAAATTCTAGAATTCATAAATTTAATCTTTAATTTAATGCACGTATATTAAATACGAATAAAAATATGTTGTGCCAGATTAACATTTAGGAAATGACAACCTACGAATAATTGCTGACAAGAGCTATATAAACTTGATATTCATTATGATAGCGTCTCCAAACACCTGTCTAGGTGATGCAAATTGCCTAGGCCCTACCTAGCCAAGTACATGTCTGTTTTCATCAGCAGTAGCTTGAGCTGTGAGCTATTGTCATTGGCAAGTGGCCGGTACTCAGTGAGCCGTTGTCGGAGCCCATTATTGTTCCATTCCAAAGCATGTGTTCGCAACCTATTATATAGTTATATAAGGCTTAGCAATATGAAATTGTATGACATTATTTCATAATAAATACATTTAAGAATAACATTTTAATTTACACATTACTAAGAGTTTTTCGGTATAACGCATACCTATATTTTAAGGTCACTCAGCTTAACATGTTATATTGTTTGTTTCAAGTACATTCATATACTGGTTATCCATACTTAAAGTCATAAATTAATGAAATTTTAATAATTGCCTAACAAATTTACAAGTAGACTAGGTTTTCACCTTGCTCGTGTTATATGGATATTCACGCGGAAACAACGTATATTCCCGATTTTTTTAAAAGCATTCCTCGATAATAGGCTATATATCAGTTAAAGAATTAGTAAAATCGGACCAGTAGTTCCGGAGATAAGCTCGTTTAAACAAACAAACTATAAAGCTTTAGAATATTTGTATAGATACAATCGCTACAGCATCTTAGTGGACAATTACAGTTTATAGTAGATGAATGAGGAGGTATATAGGTCGATTAACCAGCTTAATTACAAGCCTGCTACTAACATATTTGCTAAGGCCTAATTAGTAATTATACACAATAAATATTATAATACTACATAATTAATTATAATACTATACTGATTAATGAGGAAGGTTGACACTATTTGGGTATTCGGTGAAAGCTTTACATGACAGCTTACACACATCTTATGAGAAACGAATTTTTTTTTTGCTAATTTTTACGTTTGAAACAATACATTTTTCGTCTGGTATAAGTTAAGTTAAGGATTAATGGTCTATTGATGAATTATACCATTATAAAATGTACTTGTTTTCATACTGTTTTGATACCCATAGTGACTAAGCATTGGAAAATATAAAAAATTAGATTCCCTGTTTGTTTCAGTTTAAGTAATTTTTCTACTTATCTAATAGCAAAGTTATCGAAAATTTTTTTTTTAATGTTTTAATTTTTTTTTGAACGGTCAAGCTGTGCTATTAACAATTTCAAGGTTATTAATCCAGTACCAGACATCCTATATATAAAACATCACCCCTGAATGGAATACGAGTTTGGGGTTGAAGATCCAATATAGGGAGTACGGCTGAGTAAAGTCTTTTAATTAAGCTGCGAAGGCCCCGCATCAATCCGGTTTGACTTGTGATTGTTTGTACGCACTTGACTACCTGACACCGGAAAGGTGTTCCACGTCTGATGAGAGGGAAATGGCTCCTTATTTAACAACCTCAGTATCGTGCTTAACAATTAACCACTAACTGTTCTAATTATAGAAACTGTAATTCCATTCTATGTCCTTATAAACTGATATCTCAAACTCTTAGTACAAAACTACACTCTAAAAACTAAGTAACTCCAGAACTGTAAAAGTTAGACCAATGAAATAAATAACAGATTCATAATTTTTATTTGCGCTTTTATTAGCATATTATTTAAACTGGCTGTAAAGGTTGGGAGAGGAATGGACAGGTATTCCTCAGCACCGGCTCCGAAATTTGGTGTAAAGCATGCCTAACTCTCCTGGAAGCTGTCAGAAGAGCTCGTGGAGGCAAAACAAAGTATGTAGTATAAATAATGAAGAAAGTGATGAAAACAGCGATAAAAAAATAAAAAAAGGTGTGTGTGCGATTCACACACGATAGAAGTGAAACTTCAGTAAATCGACGAAAGAATAATAAGAATTAAAAAAAAGTGTGTGTGTGTCAGCTACGACGCACGATTGGAGTCTACTACTTATGAACTATAATATTATGATATATATCGAATAGAAAAAAAGGGTAAATGAACGCATCTGCTAAAATGTTAAGAGAAACAAACATATATCTGTAATTATTCGGATTATTTATATTACTTCAATAAAGCGTATTGTAGCGTAAAGTATGTTACAAAATAATATAAATAAAATACAGCAATACCTCATTGCGCGATACTTCGTAGTCTCAACTACGAAGTATCGCAAAGAAATTTAAATAAAGCATTGTATTTGTGTCTCTTACATCATTTCCGTTTCATCTTTTTGCATCCGGTTTGAAATCACTACGATTCTATAGAAGTTTCACTTCAATAAACTTACTTTAGTTTACTTTAATATCGAGAATATGCACATAAGTTATATTTATATTTTTCTCTATAAAATTACATTCTCAGTTGAAAGTTATTAGTTTCATTATGATAGTTCGGGACAACTCTATGGACAGATCAAATGAAGGTTCCATCGTCCTCCAAATTCTACGACACTGTCAGAGATGCGATGGACAGAACCCAATGGAGACAGATTATCCGCTCCCGATGTAACTCCGATGCTGACCACGATCCTCTGACATGAGGGACCGACTGCATAGAGAGAGTTATAGTTCGGGAGATATTCGGGTTTGTGTGACTGTCCTGTTATTTTATAACCGAGTTTATATGTAATTCTAAGTGTTTTCCCATAATTGCCAAAGTCAGTTTAAATTACATGTATCTAACATTGTAAGAACTTTGCCCTCGTTAGTAAAATTACTAACTACCGGTACGGGCTCGTCCGGTAACTTCGTTATAGTTTCTATAACTGGATCCAAAGTGTTATGCGCTAACAATTTATCGAGAGAAATATACCTACATATATTTATATTTAAAACAAACTAAAGTAAAACGTATCGTTAGTCATAAAAAAATTACTAATAAAATTATTATTCGTTTCGAAAAATAAAACGTCACTATGACGACATGTTATCATGTTGATGTTATAAATATTAGTTTATTTTGCTTCTCACTCAATATCTAATGAGTAGGGAAGTGAGCAAATAATTAGTTAGCCCAGGCCGCCTTGGGTTTTATTTAGAAAAACAATGATTTTTAAAAAGTTCTCTTGTAACTCCTTTACCTTGTCAAGTAATCCAGCACTTTAATCGAGTTACATTGATTTTAAGAAATAAAATGCTACGTTTAAAATAGCCATTTATATAAAACATAAATTAAATTAAAGTACCTACTGCCTAGATATGTAGGTAAATAAATTGCTGAGCCAAAGATAAAAAAAAATCTTAGCTGTATCTTCAGAAAAGTTTTGTTATCTGAATTAATCTTTGATTTCACCATTTACAGTTTGTTCAAGTCCTAATTGTGTATAAAGTATATAAACAAGTTTTGTTCTCGATATTATTTTTATATATTTTTACTACATCTCGTAGTTTTCAAAGTAGTCTTCATAAATATTTTCAAAGTTAAATGTAAGTTTATCTTATGCCTTATGCACATTACAGAGTGTTTCACGTCATAAAAATGAACTCGTAAAATATTTTACTCTTTTCATAAACAAATAATGTACGAGTAGACAATTTTATAGCCAAATTATAGGTACTTTCATCTGCTGGTTGGTAACAGAGCTAACTTCTTGTACAGAAATGCTTTATAGTATATTGAATTTTTATATTCCCGGACAAATCAGTAATCACACTGTGTCACCTAACCCTAAACTAAGCCGAGCTTGTACTGGGTAATATACTGCATAGATACCTTTTTTGTACATAATAAAGATACAATCTAGGTATAGATACAATACAATACAATACTCTTTATTGAACACAACACAATAAAACACAAAAAAAGATTTAAAAAAATCAAAAATTGTGATCAATGGGCGGCCTTATCGCTGATAGAGATGTATAAATTTACAAATAAAGCAGCTTTTGTTCTATAATTATTTTTTTATATACTGATTCTTTAAAAAAACAGTTAATAAAACGGGTAACTTAATCAATACATATTATAAATCAAAGAGCCCCGCCGTGTCTGCCTGACTTTATGTTCGCGATTATACTCAAAATTTACATAACGGCTATAATACAGGGTCTAACAAAAGTTTCGGTCAGTATGGGAAAGTCTTAAAATATTAGACATAGGAAGATTTGTTCGTAGGAACCATGTCATCGATTTAATCCAAGCAAAATAAAAAAAATCATTTACACATTTTTTTAAAACTTGAAATATGATGTCTTAAATAAATAAATGCTGTTTTCATAATGTCTGTCAGAATCAGTTGAATTACTATGTTATTTCTTGTAGGAGTCGGGAAAAATTAAGCATTTATTACAAAAGTTTTGTATATATCCATGGCAGCTGACAGTAGCAGTCACATCGCACTTATGGCAAAACAACGATTTTCGGGTAAGCTAGTTAATAATATTTTAAATATTATTTGGTTAGGATTTGGCTTAAAGCCAATAATTTCCTATTAGTATGGATATTATGCAATAATATTAAAACTATTAGGCAGGTACGAGGTACTCACTCCATCCATTTAATCACTGAATTATTAACAAACGTATTTATTGAACATTATAATTGAAAAACTATTGAGGATTTTATAACATAAAACTTTGATAACTTTGGAAAAGCCATGGATAAAATTCTTATCAACATGTTATTTTTCCGAATAATGAGACGGAAACATGACTATAACGGATCATATAGGTACACTTATAAGCTGATTCACACAAATATTTTCACCAACCACTAAATATTAAAAAATAATAATATAAATATCATAATAAACATGTTATGATGGTATATAATAGTAGTATTCGCACTTGCAATTCCTTATTACTGTCTGTGGATCTCCATATCAAAAATATCCAAAACTCATTCATAGATACGAGAAACTTCCCATTTACAAACGAATGGCTACGAAAACTACCCTGCCTACGATCCCAGCTACATTTTACTATTAACATCTTTCACTGATAACACTTAAAGGTAGTGGTAGTTGGCATCCCAGTCACGTTCTCATCCTGAAGCCGGTCAGAAGGTCGACCCGCTCTTCTCATACACTAAATTGTCTGTGAATTGCTAGCCTTGTATTATGCATGGGCTTTCCCCTGATTTTGTTATAAACAACTTATCTGTTTCACACAGAAAACGCTGGAAACCGTTACATAATAAATCAATGCTTTCAATGAAGTGCATTTTACATCAGATGCTATGTATATTCTCGAAACACCACTTAATTCTAAATGCAATCCAATTGATACTCCCTTTCAAACAACAATAGAGTTCGAATACTTTTACAATTCAAAGAAACCCGTTCTAAGAGTAAACGTGCGGTTCCGATAGAGCTTAAAAAAGATTAAAAGAACAGCAAACAATCCTGTTGTGCAAGTGGAAATTTCCAATGAGTTCTAGACCATTAAGCTACTTACCACCGTTAGGATCTCACGCACGAGGTGTCCCATTTTAAGCGCCGGTCTTCTTTGTTCACTGTTTATCCGAGTGCCTTAGCCTTTTCACCAATATGATAATGGTAGAATACTTACACCACATCCAAAGAGCTTGCAAAACAGTATTTTGTATATTTTGCTGCCGAGGTTAATATGGCTATTGACATGGATAAAAGAATGTTTCATTTTCTTACCGCAATTTCACTCGAATATTTTGCGATGATCCGTATATATAGGGGACTTCAAAAGCTTCGCATAATGGATACCATTGCTTCGCTTAATACATAAAATAGGAATTCCTATAACGCCGTTGATTAACCTTGCAGAAGCCTTGAAAATCAGTTTTCGCGAAAACATTTGCCACACATTCTTGAAAGGTCCTGAATATTTCATTTCATCCGCGTGAAATGCGAAGCTTTATTAAATTATTTGTTTTCAAAGAAAATGTTTACCTCAAACAACTTACATATTTTTTATTTGATAGGATTGCCCTCGCAAGCTCTCATTTCCTTAGTCTTGTTTCAATTCCCTATTGTCAGGGTAACGTTAAAGATCTAATTTGTTATGGATTTGTTCAAAACATTAGATAAAGTAGCGATCTCTTATATTTTCTTCGAAATTTCAAACAAGCGAAACAGGTCACAAAACATTTAGTAAAGTCTGATGGTTTAGAAAGATATTTCTTATCTGGCTCTTATAATTTGGAGTCCCTTTTGCGCAGATGCTTATTTAAACGTTGATTTAATTCTACCCTACGTAGTTAAGATCGTTTGCCAGTTTATTTGGAGAAATCTAATGATTATTGCAATTATTTTCAGAAATCAAAGTCAAACGTTTATTTCGTTAGAAGCATAGGGCATTCATGGACTAAAAGATAACCTGGCCATATTACCTACCTGATTATTACATAATTTTGACTGGTTTATATTTCACACATCGTAGTTTTTTTTATGCAGTGCTGCATGCTCATACTGTATAAAACTCGAAATCGGATTTTTTTGCGAGAAAATCGTTTTTTTAAGCGGTAACATAGCCTCCAGCCGTTGTCAATAAATGTTCTATCTGAAACCAAACCCTTTTTTGATCAGAGTAGTTCCTAAGATATTGGAGAAAAGACGAAAACTGCAGACAAACTGAGCAAAATTTAACACTCACGCTTTGATGCGACGTCCCACGCATCGGGCGGACGCGGGGACCTCGCGCTAATTTAAAAATTAAATATCTTTCAAACGGACATATTCAAATATTTTTTTCTCTGATGTTTTTTTTATTTATCATAAAGATGTTATTAAAAAGTAGTGAACATAGCTCATTCTTCGTTTAAGGCACAATATTATTCAGCAAACTTGCAATATTCCCAGTGGTTGTGAAGAGACAGTAGTTAATGTATCAAGTCAGAAACGATTTCGCTAATGTCTCCGAGTAGGGTAGTCCTCCCGAAATCGCCCACTTTACCTTTAGCCCGCCCATTTTGACGCAGATTAATGGTTCTTGTTTATTGTTCCATAATCTGGTGTAATAATTAACGTTACATCTTTGTTTCTTTTGTGGAAATGGCCAGTGGAAGTTCTGAACATGTTTTTGTGTAGCTTTAATGTTCAAATTAAGGATTAGGAAATTGAGTTTTGTGATGATAAATTACTCTTTGGAGATAATAATTGCGGTATTTACTGTTCTTTTTTGAGTTAAAAATTAAGTTACTTTGTCTTATAGCTGTTTATTGCTGATCGGGTAGCAAAATTCGCAAGTTTTCGTTTAAAACAGGAAAAGTCTCGTCACGTCGCGCCGTCCTTTAAACGCGTGACTAGTCCAATTGGTGTGATGGTCTGATTGGCTGACGACATTCGACAGCTCTCCCCTGTTGATTGAATCTCGATTCCGACTATAAACTCAATTTATGTTCGCTTCGAACTAAAAACGACACAAATTCGTTTAGCAGGCCAATCATCAACATCATGAGTATCACAAATTGTTAACAAGTATTAAACAGTGATATTTGACAAACTTCTTTCCGATTTCTGTCTTCTGTTCTTGATTTTAAAGACAAATTAGTTTATTTGGGTTAATATCTTATCAACTCAAGAAATTCCAAATGAGATCCACACATCAATTTATATCAAGAGGAAACCCTCACCTTATTTTGGTACTCATACTAAACGACACATACGTATTTGCAAACACTTCAATACGAACGAGTAGCTACACTCAGTAACACAATTTCGAATATTTTAGATGAAAGCTCACCCTTGAAAGACTCCGTGTTTCGTGCTAAAAATTTTAGTATGATAATCTAAAATTTGTCGCAGACTCTTCATCGGTAAATTGAATAAAAAGTATTTGTGTACAAAGCGGGGTGATAATCGATGCTGTTGAATATTTCAAACAGCCCGGACGTGATGGAAATAAAATACTTGGCTATATACTCCGTTGATAGGGAAGGCGGGCGGTTTCGCACCTTTTGTCGTGCATTTTAAACCAACTCAAGTTTTTTTAGCAAACAACTCTAAACAATGCTAATGGTTTTCATAATAGCTTATTTGAGAAGGTGTTTCGTCTTATTTTGTTTGCGTTGGAGTTAACTGGAGTCTTTAAATTGCGTTTTATATTTTATGGACAGTTAAGCAATCTTTTTTCGCTAATGCGCAATATGTGGTTCCTGTTTTGTTTAATATGTTTAAACGAAACCGGTGTACCATATATTTGCAGCAAGTTTCAATGGACAAGAAAACAATGCTAATGGTTTTCATAATAGCTTATTTGAGAAGGTGTTTCGTCTTATTTTGTTTGCGTTGGAGTTAACTGGAGTCTTTAAATTGCGTTTTATATTTTATGGACAGTTCAGCAATCTTTTTTCGCTTATGTGCAATATGTGGTTCCTGTTTTGTTTAATATGTTTAAACGAAACCGGTGTACCATATATTTGCAGCAAGTTTGAATGGACAAGAAAACAAGTAGCAATATATGTACAATGTTATGGATTTTCATTAATTTAAAAAAAGATGATATAATTATTTATTTTTAAAACTCATAATTTTAAAGTCGGTTGTTAAATACAATATAAACTTTTACTTATTGGTGAGAGATATAATGTTTGATTACAATCGTAACTCACGTACGATCGAAAGGTAGCTTAGATTTCTAGAAAAACTTCGTCAATATTACAAAACTATGTTCTCGTATAAAACGCGTAAAAAGGCAATTCTTCGTGTAGCCAAGCATCAACCAACCACAAATTGAATGGCAGTCAGGTAAAGTTTGACGGTGACGTGTTGGCTAACCGAACGTCCAAACCTGGTTTGTCGATTACCGCAAATCAAAAGTGGGTAAATCGATTCTGTCAGGTTTGAGTGAGGGCTAGGACAAGGGATCCTATTCACTCGTGTATAACTGATTTTGTTGTTGGTAAATAGAAATTGATGATTTTAATGTTAAGATTTATCGCTTATATCAAGGGTTAGTTAAATCACATACGCTTTTGAAAAAATAATAATTGTATAATAAGTCTATAACGCAGTATTTTTCATCAGAATTAGGTCACAACCATCCATAGGATGGTTGCTAAAATCTGTCATAACATAAGTTAATTTCAAGTGATAGAGGGAAATGGAAGCAAAATACATGTTGTGTCGACCTCGCACAAAGTGGGACAAGGGCAGGAAGATGATGATTAAAATCAGAAAGTTTCGGTATGTTATTCACTTTTTGAAGTGAAACTTCTTTAGAATCGTTGTGATTTCAGACTAGATGCAATGGAAATACGTTAGGTAAGCCAATCTTAAACGCTAACAAGGTTAAGCAACTTTCCGGAACGCCAGTACTTGGATGGGTGACCGCCCGAACAAAATCTTTTTGCACAGTATTTTATTTTATTCATCTCATTCTTTTGTCGATTTACTGAAGTTTCACTTCTACCGTGTGTGAATCGCACACACACCTTTTTTGTGTCCTGTGAAACTTTTATGACTAATCATTATTTAAACGAGATATCAAACTATTTAACTTATAATGGATCTATTTGAAAAATCGTATTAAATTTAAAGATCAAACTTTTTTTAAATTATTGTACTAAGTACGTGAATACAACGAAATCAAATATTCACTTTAAATTTTTATCTCAACTAACTTTGATTTTGCCGGGTATTTCTTACCTACGCAATTATTTCCTAAGCTTCCATAAATAATCGCGTTTGGCTCGACGGCACGCGCGAGCAACCCTCAAGTCGGCCCTGGGAGCCGTCAAAATACCGTATGCCGACTTGTTTGTGTGACGCAACCACACACAAATACGCCAGTGTGTGCACCGGCTTATTGATTCATACCCCAGGAATTTATGCCTACTCCCTTACTCTTAATCAAAACTACGGCCGTGCAAAAAGGATAGACGCCCGTCTCACCTGAAACTAAGCACGTGGTACAAATGCCTTCGCCGGAAGCTGCCCTGATGTGGCCGACGCGACGTCACGAACTTATTAATAACGAGATTACGTCGTTGTTGGCTACACTAGCTGGGAATCCGTTATTAGTTCACGTGCTAGCTATCCACAAATGGGAAAAGTAAAATTCCTTATTGCTTTTGTTCTTAATACCATTCGTGTTTAGGAATTAATGTTGCGTCTCAATAATACAATTATTTTGCAAATCAGAATTGATCAGGAAGAACCTTAAATGGATTTTACTCTGAAAAGTTTTTGAAGTTTAATTTTAAATATAATTCTTTTTTTATAATTTCAGCAGAATAACTTTGTGAGTTTGTAATCATATTTTGTGCATGATATAAAAAATGCTATAACAAACTAAAAGGTTTTACATTTCGTCTGTGTTTTTTATGTTTTACACCATAATATTCTACGAATGATACCAATTTTCATGAATATTTTTATTTGATGGCTAGCCATTTGTCGTTGAAAATAGCACAAAAACAAAATCTGATCATGTTTCCTATTGCTTTGCGCACAAGCCTACTTTTAAAGATTGTTGGCAAGCCAACCGAAGCCTACCAAAGAAAAGGCCGCATGATAATGTAACATTAATGCAGATACCTCGTTTCTCCAAGTTTATCTCATCTCCGAGGTAACTAGTGTAAGTGTCGGTGGTTTCCTCAGAGCCCGGCTCTAAGCGCCGAGGGCAACGGCAATCACTACACGAGCAAATACTGTAAACGTGTAATTAGTTTGTTCTGTTCCCGCTTGCTCTACCTTACATCCTATTGTCTGTAAGTAGATTGAGCGGTTGAATGAAGAAACTACTTAATACTTACAATAGAAATTTATTCCATCAAACTTTATCCATTTTGACATTTAAGTTAACTCAATTAAAGAGTCAAAACACACCAAAATGTTACTTTTTGGTAATAAAATGTTTTAAAGATGTTACCTTGAATAGCATCTATCTTATAAAAAACTTTCTCTATTGGAGTCTGTTGGAAATTAGTAGATGTTTGGTTAAAAATAAGAAAAAATACCAGTAAATAATTATTTATTTATTTCAAATACACGGAGCTTTATCTTTACAGGTTTACCCTAATTCAAAAGACCCCATTCAAATCCACGATAAACTCATTAAAATTAGGCATAAAATTTAAACTAAAATAACCATCAAATCATTTTTAGGTATCTACTTAATTCAAAGACACAAAATAAATATAAAAAAAATATAGATTAAATTATGTCAAACAAAAAGAAGAAAACTCAATGAAACTGAGAAAAAGGCTCGTACTCTAAATTCGCAACACGATATTATACTTTTTATATATATCAGGCAAAAAGTTGGATATTTCCATATTTCATAGATCTCACTAATAGTTTCGTTAATATCGAGGGTCTTAGTCATTTACTATATTAAAGGTAACAAGCATAAACGGCCATGAATTTCCATAAAGCAATTATGCTTTGAAACTGTGTGATGTAATATTGCCTTAAGCAAATCTACGGCGATACTATCAAGGAATGCAAATATACGTTATATTAGAACATCCTGCTAAAGGACTGTTATTTTTATGTTTAGGTCCAAGCTTGTTTTCTATTGCACTTTTCTATGGAATATTCTAATCTAAATCAAAACGTTTATTGCAACCAATCAAGCTTCTATAAAACGTAACATTTTGAAGTATGTTGATAAATAAATGTGAACTTTAAAGAAAGTTTTCCCCTCCTTTATCTCCGAAGTAGTATCACCAAGCCCCGAAGATTGACGTGAAGGCAGGCCCAGGCCGTGAAACTCTGTGGACGTCATTAAAAATTTGTAACAAATTAGCTATGCTCAGTGTAGGCTTCATTTCTCAAATTCCTCATTCTCGTGAGTTCTGAGAAACATTAAATTTTCATGAAATTGCTTTGAAACTTTTCCGCCCTCTATAGCTCCAAACACAATTTCCGAAGCCGTAGTTTTAATCATATCCGACGGCTTATTTCATTGTACTTTACTGTAACGTAAGACATGTTACGGAGGTTCCTTACGTGTATACCTAATGAGCTGGATTTACGAACCGGTTATTCATAACGGCTAAAAGGTTTCAATTGTTCAAACGGTTTTTTGTTTTAGGATTGCCCACCGCGGGTTATATTCATTCGCCGGCCACTTTATCCCGGTGTCAGAATTGAAAATGAGGGTTCTGTAAACGGTTCGCTGGTAGATTGGTATGTATATATAGGTTTAGTTTCAGACGTCGAGCGCGGCGGTACGAATATAGAGCCAGCCGGAGGTTGCCTTAATAATTCAACAGTGCAATGCTTTTACAAAACCTGTCGGCGTCAATCCTAATTTGGCTCCGATCGGGCCGCTTTCGGAAAGTGTCGCTAGACAAATGGAACTCTCTTGTTTTAGCGCTACTGCTCATTTCACCGAGCCCGATACAATGGTCAAGCGATAAATTATTTCAATCGTGTTAGGTGTTATGCATTTTGATGCAGACGTTTTGGCGGAGAATGGGCTATTTGCGAATTCAGAATCATAATTCTGCAGTCGACTAATGCCTAGGTTCAATAATGAATGAACAGTCATTGGTAACAGCTACTTCCATAGGCGCAGTGAGTGCAGCGGTATTTGTATGGCTTGCAAGCACATACACCGCATTTTTCTCTACATCATTGTTGGCATTTTTCTAAATTGACTATCTACTTGACTTTATTTCTGTAAATAAATGAAGTCGCTTCCGTCTTTATGCGATTTTCATGTAGTTTTCAGCAATAGAAAGTGTTCCCTATGAATGAAAGTTTATATGTATTATTTGCATTTTATATAAAGTAGTCAAAAGTGAATAATTAAACATAATCTGAGTTTTTATATTCTACTAAATAATTTTATCAGCCGTCTAGTACCTGAAACACAAAATCATAGCTTGCTCTATGGCTAAATGTTGCTTTGTGGATAGTTAGTAATATTTATTAACGGTAGTGTGTTAATTCTTAATAACTTTCACTGCAGCTTGTAATAACTTTGTAAATTGGGTAACAGTTACACGAGTCCTGGATGGCCCAAGGCTGATGTCATAAACATTTCAATTAATTAGAGTTTCCCTGTCACGAGGAAAGGGTCGCCCTTTGATTGTCCCTTTAGACGAACTTAATGTTTACATTTAGGAGTTCGCACCCTCATTTGGATTCGGCGTAGCTTCCACTGCTAGAGAAACATAGCCGCCGAACTCGCGAAATTCTATTTTTATTTTATTTACTTCACCACCACCACCATTTTTTTGGTAAGGTTTTTGTGATTTATGAAGATTACCGGTTTAGGTTTTCTAAAATCTAAAATTCTTTTAACTACGACAATAAAAAAAATACTATCTTTGATTGCTAAGAATATTTTAAGTTTCATCGCAGTGCAGAAGTGCTATCTATGCTATGCCCTCTAGGTCTTTTACCCAAATGACATATTCGTGTACATTCTCACAAATAGTTCAGTATTTTTTTACGAAATCGTTCGAAGTTCAACTCGGGTGGATAGAAATTCAACCCTGGACTATTATATCTTTATATATATAATTCTTCTGTGAGTGTGTATGTCACTGCACTCCTCCTAAACGGCAGGACCGATTTTGATGAAATTTGTTGTGTGTGTTTAAGTGGGTTCGAGAATGGTTTAGATTCACAATACGGTCAACTAGATATTGTTTTTTGAGACGTGGGACAGGAAAAAGTCTGTCGGGTCGACTAGTATAAATATAAAGTATGAGTTTCCTTAATTGTTATTTCGTTGAACGTGTGTATTTCAAGAATAACAGGAACGTTGCAGTTGTCAGTTTAATTATCTTCGATACGAAATAGCTAATGTGTAAGGATGGAAATTTGAACATCATTGAGTAAATTAAAAATTGTTTAGTCTTTAAATACATAAAAATTGATGTAGATATTGTAATTTACGCTGATGTTCATAATAATAAACCTACTTGCCGAATTTAGTTTTATATCTTGTAACAGAATTTTTCACTGGTAATTATCTTATTTAGTGTATCACCAGCTTAAGTTCAATACAGTTTATCATCATTAGAATTAAAAGTTTTGTTAAATAGGCCTATGATTTAAATGAAGCAAGGTCTCTAATTATGCCACATTGTTGTTTAATTTCGGACATTGGGTGTAAGAGGAGCCATCTTAAACTTTATAGAATCCAAGGGTAAGTAATTAGCTATCTCTTTTTTATTCTCTTTTATTAAGAGGTTGCGGGTTCGATTCCCGCCGGGAGACCAGATTTTGTACTATTTATAATTTGTGTAATTAGTCCAGAGATATTTACTTATCAAATCACTTACCTTATTCCGTTTGAGTATTTAACCCGGAATTTAGTAATTTATTGGAAGGTTTGTAGTGTGGTCTTGATGATGCCAACTAGTTGACTTGCTTTGGTTGGATTTTGCATTTTTGTGCTTGTGCATGTATGTAGTGGGCGGGATTTCTGGGTTTTAAAATAAATAAGTCATATTTATCAAGGTATTAACTTATTTATTTTAAAACCCAGAAATATGCTTGATAATAGAGCAATTTACCTTGCCGTACCCTATTTGCTTTTTAATGAACATCACTACAAGCACGTGAATTGGGTCATGAAAATAACAATAATGTGATGAAGCATACATACATTTTTGCAGCGAATATTGTACAATATCTGGTAGGTGTCACATTTATTGAAGTATACTTTTTACAAATATTATGGTTTCCGGTTTTTAATGTAACAGATTCCCTATAGCTGTTCGAGTATATTCGTAAAATCTATGCTATATTAATATTTTAATATACTATTTAATATTCGAAAGAAAATTAACCAATAAAATACAAATTAAAAAATTTCGTAAGTTCTGTTTTCAATGAAATTATTTCAAAACAAAAAATCAACCTATGCTAGAGGTTGAAGAAAGTAACTCTTGTATGTTATTTTATATCTTTCGCGGTTATTTAGAACTTTGCATGCCCGAGTGAAATATCTACCCGTATGCAAATGGGAATGACTTTACGGAGATGTGAACTTATGACGGTTTAACAGATGCTTACTTTCAAAGAAATTGAAGCTAGTTTAAGTTTAACTTTAGGCACTTAACCCTCAGACATAGTAAATGTATGTAGGTATTTTTCTTACACAGCGATGGGTTGAAAGTGTAATTAAATTGCTATATTTGGTCAAACGCCGTATTAAGTTTTGTTTTGTATGTATATCAACAACAGCTCGTCCATAAAGCTCGACATATATATGCATGTCTATTATATTAAGTATATCAGATGTCTAGTAACCGTAACTCAAGCTTAGAGCTTACCACCAATTGTTGGTGTGTGGATTGTCCGGATATATAAATTTATATATAAAGGGTTCATATTAAAAACAGATATTAGAAACATCGAAAAGGTGGGCAAGTCAACAAAAAGTAAGGTAACTTGAATAGTAGGCCAATCTCTATAATATCTAAGGAAAGGAGAATTTGGAGAAAAATTTGAATATACGGGTTTTTTTTAACTAAGGATGTTCGAGTACGTTTATGTACGAGACATTTATTCTTTAATGGTTACCTAAAGGTTAAGTATTACGTCCTGTATATAAAGAAGATAATGAAACTTGTGACCAACTCATTTTCAATCAACTAACTTAAAATATCTCCTTATCAATATTAAAATAGGTACTACATTATTTTTATTATGTGTTTAAATCAAGCACATAGCTTAAGGTTAATTTTAATTCTGTTGAAATAGCCAACATATTGATATCCAAACCCATGCGTTTGTGTAATTGTAAGACTTCATGATCGTAATTTGAGTTTTTATCGTGGGTCTTCATAATTATGACTCCTGCAACTTTTATATTTTTGTTACGGGTTCGGTCAAAAAATGTGTTGTAAAAAGCACAATTTATTTCATGCTGTAACTTTTTAAAATTAGTTAATAAAATAGCACTCTACCCCAAACGCTAAGTTACAACCCCTGTAGGTTGCTGTTTATAAATTCTCTTTGGGAAAGGATATTTCACAAAGTCTCGTACAAGGTTAATATCTTGTTAATTATTAATTTCTGTAAGCGCGAATTGTGATTTCGCGAGTTACAGTCAGATTATTAAATAAGTTTTCAATTTTACATTATATTGAATTGTTGCAAAGCTCTAATTTTGCCACTTTATTTTGTTAATATATAGCTAATATTTAGACAGGTTAAGGTTTCAAAAGACGAAGGTCGTTGCTTCCGAATCAAGGGGCGGATTGAAACTAGAAGATTTGTGTTTAACAACCATTGCACACTGCATTCTGTATTCCCCTATTATATACTTAATGTTTAGACACACAGTAGGCATGCTATGAAATTTGTTCAGTAATAATGGTTGTGACTCTTGAATTTTCAAAAGCCTAAAAACACTATCGATTGTTTACATACTCAAGTTAAATGTATTCGTCTACTTGTTAAAATGGCTGGGTCAGACAATAAACATCAAAACATTTGATAAAATGGTATGTAATCATCATCATCACCCTAATATCGTTCCCACTGCTGGGACACAGGGACTTCTCTCTAGGCGAGAGAGATTAGGCCTTAATTCACCACGCTGGCCAAGTGCGGGTTGGTGAATCTCACATGTCCTTCAAACTCTTTAAAGTTCTCAGAACATGCTGGTTTCTTCACGATGTTTGCCTTCACGAACAAATGTTATGTAAGGATATTATTTAAATTATATACAAATGGTATGTAAGGATTTTATTTAAATGTTGTTAAATTTTAACCAAACTATTTATAAAATTTGAAATTTCATAAAATTTTACATCTTAAATTATCATGGCGTTTTAACAATTTACTACTTTACTTATTACTAAGTTTTCCAAAAAGCCAACGGTGTTGCAAGCGCCTTGATGTCGGTATAAAAATACGCCAAGGATATAGGTAGGTATAGGTACTGTTTGATATAATGGAATAAAAGTCTCTTCGGCAACCTGTGTGTTGCGGAGCGTAGCGTTATATCTTTGATTTAATAGTTTTGTAGCGCGATCTGAAAACCTATAAATTATTTTTCTTCAACAAATCCTACTTTTCATAAGAAACCGCTTCGGTTATCGCTTTTCTCATGTTCCCAGCATCAGCCACATTAGTAAGGTTCCGTCTGCTTCGTTGTTAATGAAGCGCCGCCGTAACCTTGACCCTTTACGCATTAATAATAATAATGCGAAATCTAGATACGACCCAAATTCTAAATCAATGCTGTTCGTAACTTCGGAAAACTCGAGTAAGATTCTGTACAGGACCACTGAATACAAAATAAGTTTGAATGCTGCCTAAAGTTCTATAATAATCCCAACATTATATCAAAATACGGCGGAAAATGCTAGATGCTGTACGAGATCTTGATAATTTAGGGTTCCATATGAATATGGAAGAAGCCTGAATATGGAGGTATATTTATCACGCTAAGATAGTGGAAAAATAACATAGTTTGGAGTTCTCCCATACTCATTCCCTACATGTATTGATAAAAATAATTTCTTAGATAAAATGTATCTTGTCTATAATTCGTAGTGTAGTTGTATATGTATGGTTTACGAACTGCAAGTCCGTGGCTTAACCCGCGTAATAATAAATTTTCCACGGTAAAAAGTATCTGTTGTCCTTTACTGGAAAATTGGATATGTCCACGCCAAATTTAACTCGCAATAATTGTACATATTTTTCCGCGAAAAGCGATATTATAGTGTCGCAAACAGAAGCCTGAATGTTATTCTGATAATATGTGAGCTATATTATTGTAAAGATTCACCAAAATTAATTGAATATTTTTTCGTGAAAGAGAAACAAACACATACTATTACACACCACTTACTTACATTCTCACAAACTTTCGTGTTTATACTATAAGAAACATTTATTTCATTTGATTGGGTACTTAATTATTTCTAAGTCAGATTAATTCATTATAGACCACCAGACAATACCAGAACTTAACAGTTTCATGAAAATCAATGTTTTATCTTAGCACATCCCAAACATTTGCTAAGGGCAATAATAAACAATGGTTCCCCAATTTCCATGGATACATGAATATTCTTGGAAAAGAGCAAATAACTAGACCCGAAAGGGAATTTGATTGTTCTATCAATAAACAGGGCTAACGTAGCTCTTGGGTTCGTCTTAGATATGTTAAGATAGTTTACTAAATTTATTATTGCCAAAAATTTAAGTTTTTAACTTCGAGTGCAACATATTTGTTCATTTATGACTTTCGAGATTTTTTCGTGGTTTTTATGTTAATTTTCTTGTGTCTGTTTGTGTATGCTGTCTTCTGTGCTGTTGTTTGTTAATGTACCAAAATAAATGCATTTCATTTAATTTAATTTTTTTAAATAGTGAGGAAATGTCTCCCGTTTGATATCGTGATAAACGAAGATCTGACTAAGCCATCCTAGAGAAATTGAGGAGAGCCTTAATGTATTCGTTGGATGGACTAGTGCGACTCCTAATTAAAAAAATATTAAAATAATTAAATATTTCCAGACAATTCACACAACTTCTCAACCTATTTCAAGTCACCACAATAGATCCAAATAATAATTAAAATAACTCAAGATTTTTTTTTTTTGCTGGGGCTTATTTATGTGCAGACCTTAAATAAGTTCCAGCATTCAAATAAAACAATTTAATTATAAGTTCGGTCCACGGAAAAAAAACCTGAAGTGAAAATAAAAAAACTTGCCTTTTTTTCACAAAAAATCTAAATATGATTATTATGTGGATCCTGGATCTTCCAGGTTAGCTAGATCAACTATGTGAGCTTAAATTTTATTACTTCCGCGATATAAATCGATTTTATATAATTTATTCTCAAAAAGACATTTTGAATCCTACAAGATAATTATTGAGACTAAAAAGTACACTATCATAATGTATATCAAAAGAATCTACAGATATGAAAAAACAAAAGGATATGCATGTATAAATAACTATCATATCTACTTTATAATATTATAATATGTATATTATATTATAATGTTATGTTATTAATTAAGATTCTGTTCATGTTATCTAGATATCTACAAGCCCTGTATCTGGAGGTGGGCGTTAATACTCGCGACACAGTTATCAACTACTGCGTGTATTATCGTTTTATATTTTATGTGCAAATCTGTAATCATGTTCCAAATAAAATTTTTATTTATTTATCATTAACTTATCAACGCAGGAACTCTAAATCGTATTCTGCGCGAAAGTTATTAGACTTTCAAATACATTATGTAAGCGATACTTTAACCTATTTACTAAAACTATCAAACTTATTCCATCACGTTCTTAAAGTTATTCCCATTATTCGAAAACACTAACTGGGATCTAACTTATAATCCCATTAGGCTTATAACTACGAACACGTTCTGGGGTATATTGCATGCATAATTTAACATTTAAAATGCAAAGTAATGTACAGTCTACAAGTTGCCGAGCTGGTAACACTAATCCCATTCCCGCATCTCGTTTGTTGAACAACAATATAGGCGGGTAATAGAATGAACGAGCGTTTTTGATATACCTACTAATAGTCAGGCTATTTATAAAAATATATTTAAAAAAAATTACACTTATATTCTATTTTACATTAACTTATGTTTATTATACCTATATATTAAGGGAATTTTACTATTTGTTTTTGCTAATAAATCATTTTAAATAATACATTATAATATAAACACAATTCTTGATCTAAAAACTGAAAGTCATTGGAGGGTGTTGTCAGCCGTCTTCAATACTAGGGACGTCACCCGAATTATAAAACTTGAATAAATGAATTTATATTTTTTTTATATTACGATGAAAATAATAATCATTCAAAGATTTGACTTCTATTTTTTTTTCATGAAAATTAATTGAAATCTGTAATAAAGTCTATGAATACTTTTTTACAATATATTCATTCACATCAGTCCGTTTCATTCAGAATGTTACCCCCTCACTACGAGCAATTGTCAAAAGTGACCTGTTAAATTGACCCGATTATACAGACTATAAATTCATCCGTACTCTTATAATATTAGGTCCTTACATATGAAATTGGCGTTTTTCGTACTGGCCACTTTAATCACAAATTTCTCCTCTTTGGTAAGGAATTCCAAATTCAAATTTGTACAGCTATAGACTCATGTATTTGTGCTTCGATGATCGTCATTCATTTGTTTTTTTTCTTCTGTTTTTTTCTGTTTGCGTCACTCATTTTACAAAATGGAAAACTTAAAATATCGCATTATTTACGAGTACGAGTTCCGCCGTGGCACTAGTGCTGCGGAAACAACTCGAAGGGTGAATGATGTGTATGGCGGTCGTGTTGCAAAAGAAAACACAGTTCGTTTTTGGTTCCAACGTTTTCGTTCTGGAAATTTCGACTTGCAGAACAAGCCCCGTGGACGGCCTGAGACTCAAGTTGATAATGAAGAGTTGAAGGCTATTGTGGAAGCGGATCCATCGCAAACCACGTCCGAGTTAGCTGCAGGCTGCGGTGTTAGTGATAAAACTGTTTTAATTCACTTGAAGCAAATTGGGAAGATTAAAAAGCTTGAAAAGTGGGTACCTCACGAATTGACTGAAGCAAACCGGCAAACGCGCGTCGACTGCTGCGTTACATTACTAAACCGGCACAATAATGAAGGTATTTTAAACCGAATCATTACCTGTGATGAAAAATGGGTTCTTTACGATAATCGGAAGCGCTCAGCGCAATGGTTGGATCCTGGCCAGCCAGCCAAATCCTGCCCCAAGCGAAAATTAACCCCAAAAAAGTTACTTGTAAGCGTTTGGTGGACTAGTGCCGGTATTGTTCATTACAGTTTTCTCAAATCTGGCCAGACTATTACGGCTGATGTCTATTGTCAGCAATTGCAAACCATGATGGAAAAGCTAGCGGCTAAACAACCTAGGCTGGTCAATCGCTCCACGCCACTGCTGCTTCACGACAACGCTAGACCACACACTGCGCAACAGACGGCTACTAAATTAGAAGAGCTTCAATTGGAAAGTCTAAGACATCCTCCGTACTCCCCGGACCTTGCTCCAACAGATTACCATTTTTTTCGAAATTTGGATAACTTCTTGCAAGGGAAAAAATTCAACTCCGATGGGGCAGTCCAAATCGCCTTCAAAGATTTTATTGATTCCCGTCCGACTGGTTTTTTTAGTAAAGGGATCAATGAACTACCTATAAGATGGCAAAAGTGCATAGAAAATAATGATAAGATAAGATAAGATAAGATATTTATTTATTTTCTCAACACTTATTACATAATTATCTCTATGTTAAACATTGAAGGAGTGATCAGTTTATTATTGAGCAATAAGTGTGAGACTGGTGCCCGCGATGGGTTTAATAAAACCTGTGTTGCGGGTCACCAGGCTCTCCAAATTCGCGGCAATATAATTACACCTTATGAGTAATGGAGAAAAAAAAAAAAATTAAATAGGTATAACTAAGCTTAATATAAATAAGGAACAAACAAACCTAATTTAAAAAAAATATACAATCGGATACAAAATGAAATAGAAGCAAATAATTAGAATAAATGACCAAAGCTAGTTTCAACAACAGGTATTTACATTAAATGTAGTGTATTGTTATGTGGTGAGTGTACTATGTGTTTGGTGTGTTATTGTTGTTGAGTTAATGTGTAGTCTATGTTGAGTGTAGTGTAGAATGTGTTGTCGTTTTGAATGAGTAATGTATATGTAATGTATGCACGAAGTGTTATGCGGGAAGAAGAAAGAACTATTTACTTATTTACTTATACCCAATAAGGTCTCAGTCTCCACATAACTTAGAGTTTTCAGGTACTCTACAACTTTTACTTTGCAGTTAAAATAGTTTAAGGGATAAATGTTTAGAATGCAATTTAGTTTATTATATAGGTGATTTCCTAGAAAACAAAAGAAGTTATGTGAACGTGACGAATGCAGAGTTTGTTGGATACACACTTTGCCTTTCCTTCTCTTGTTTCTGACGAGGTCTGGTTCGAAATGTAAATGAGTGTGTTTTGTTAAAACAGTTAGTAATATGAAGCGCTGTCTAACAGTAAGCACTTCCCATTTCTTGTACAGGTCTATAGTTGGATAAAGGAATGGAAGATTAGCTCCTACTTTGAGTATGGCTCGTTGAGCTCTTTCAGCTTCCATCATGTTAGTCTTTGCTGCGCCCCCCCCAAGAAGTGATGCAATAGTCAATGATTGATTGGCCTAGAGCAAAGTAGACCATCTTAATGATTTCGAGATTTGCCACATTCCTGAGCGCTTTGAATGTAAACATTAGTTTCCGTAACCTACCAGCCAGTACTTCTAGGTGGAGTTTAAAGTTGAGTTTTTGGTCTATGGTTATACCTAAATATTTAATAGACTCAGAGCGAGTTAAGGCTGGACAGGAGCAACTAATGTTACTGGTAGAGCAAGTGTGTGCAACGATTGCAAGTCTCGGTGAAGGGAGTAGATTTAACTTGTGTGCAAAAGCTAGGTACATGGTTTTGCTGACATTAAGTGTCAATATATTATCACTCAACCACTGCCTGACCTTGTTAAATCCCTCTTGGGCGACCTCAAATACCTCTTCCCAAGAATTGGCACTAAATATAAGCGCAGTATCGTCTGCAAAACTAAGGGTTTTTCCACTAAGTAGCTGAAGTTGGCACAACTCATTTATATACACTAAAAACAGGGTAGGACCAAGGATACTCCCTTGTGGAACTCCGAAGTTTATAGAAAGTTTATCACTTAGTTTGCCGTCGATTTTCACCTGCTGTTTTCTGTCGATCAGATAACTCTCGAACAATTTGAGCGGTAGACCTCTGACACCAGTTCTTTCAAGTTTGTAGAGAAGATGCGATGTAGATACCGTGTCAAAGGCTTTTGCCAAATCTAAGAAGATTGCTAGGCATTTTTTCTTTTCATCTAAATTTTTAACGACAGTATTAACTAGTTCCTGTACCGCTTGACTTGTAGATTTCCCGTTTCGAAAACCAAACTGTGCTTCAGAGAGAAGCTTGTTTGATTCTAGGTAGTTAACCAGCCGTTTATTAATTATTCTTTCAAGAATCTTTGACATAGTTGGTAGAATGGAAATGGGTCTAAAATTATTAGGACTGGAAGCATCACCACCTTTATGAATTGGCTTAATAATGGCCAGTTTAAAAGCTCGAGGGAATACTCCTGTCTCAATCGAGAGATTACAAATAAAAGCTATAGGTTTTGAAAGAAGGTTAGCATACCTCTTTATTATTGAGCCTGGTAAGTTGTCAGATCCAACTGCACAGTTATCTCTCAGTCCCTGAATGAGATGGAAGACCTCTTCTTCATCGGTAGGTAAAAGAGTAAAAGATTGACAAGTGGAGCCATAAATAGGGTTACACGAACGTATAGGTTGTGGTTGGGTATTGATTTTTTCTGCTAGATTCTTACCAATATTGGCAAAAAAGTTGTTGACATCATTAATACTATTTGGATTATTAGGAATTATAAGACTATGAGAGTGATCTCTTGGCTTATGGGAACCACTAATCACCCTTATAGTTTCCCATAGCTGTTTCTTATTATTTTTAGCCTTAATTATTTCTTGTGTTTCGAAATCTCGTTTAGTTTTTTTCAGGAGTGCGCTACAAAAATTTCTATAGCGTTTGTAAGTCAGCTTGAGATGGTCATTATTCGGATCTTTCTTGAGCTTTTTGTAAATGTTATCCCTGTTTCTTAAACACCTTAACAGTCCCTTTGTCATCCAAGGCTTGTACGTCCTCTTCCTATAAGAGTTATTAATCAATTGGGAGTTGTTAGCTATAGCATTATGAAGGTGGCCCAATAACATGTCGACCGCTACATCAACATCCGTACATTTTAAGATGAGATCAAAGTTTACACTATTCATCGATAGGTCTAGCTTGTCGTAGTATATCCGATTGATATAGTTATTACTGTGATATTTACGTATATCAGAGTTAATACTAAGGGCTACACTTTCGTGGTCGGTGATTGAAGTTTCAAAGAGAAAACAGGTTGCTTTTAGTTTAGAACGTAACATTATATGGTCAAGGCATGACATACCACGCGTAGGTAAGTTGTGACAGGGGAGAAACCCATGACTTGCTAGTATATTTAAATATTCATAAGCACGCTTATCTCGACTGTGAGGCACAATGTCAATATTGATATCGCCACACACGATTACATTTTTAAAGCTCTTTGTTTTGCTGAGGAACGAATCTAGGGAATTAACAAAACTGTTTGTGTTATACTGGCTTGGCGGTCGGTAGATACCTAATATGCCGGTTTCCGAGTTAATTTTAATAAAAAGTGCGTTTGCGTCAGCTATAATGGGTTCCTCAAGCTCTACTTTTAACTGTTTGCTATAGTATATCACTACACCTTCATTTTGTGTCTTATGAGATGTTGTTGTTGCACAGTTATAGTTTTCAAGATCCGGCACATACTTCGACGAGCCTAACCAGCATTCGGATAGCACCAAAACATCCCATGCAACCTTCGATCTCTCCAGAAGTGTATTAAAGTTATTAATGTTACAATTTATACTGCGTATATTTTGCGTGAGAATATTCAAGGAGGATTTATTTGTAGAAATATGTTTTTTTACGTCATCAATGTTACACGAATGTGTTTTTGCAATCGAAAAAGAGTCAAGATCTAGATTAAAACTAACAGTTGTGTCTACCATCACTGATAGCTGTCAGCCAAATCACGGGAACACCCGTGAACTTGCTGTATCGATAAGAGAAATTTAGATCTTGACATAAGATTGCTTTTTTGCCGTGTTAAGGACGTAATGTGATATTCCACAAAGATTAAAATCTTAAACACTAATAAATCCTTTGAACCATTTACCACATACTCGTATATATAATTCATGCATATTGTGTGTTTAAAAGTTGAGTTAAATGTTGTGTGTATGTGTGTGTAAGTGTCATAAAAACTATCTGTTGTTGAACTTAAAAAACGGTCCTTAATATAAACTATGACAGATAAAGTAATGTACTCATAGAAACAAAAATCTGCAAAGCAGCTTTTAACAAGAATTAATATTAATAACAGAACTAGCATTAATACGTAAGTTTGAGGTTTGATACTAAATACATTGAACATAAAAAATATGCCTAGTCATTGTGAGATAACTCTAATTAGGTCTTCTTCATTCATAATACGAATTGGTGCTTTTCCCTCTTCCCTTTTCACGTAAATTTTTCCAAAGGATGTCCATGCTCCGAGAAGCTTTTTATTTTTAACGTTTTCTCGCGCGGTGAAGAACAAATGACGAGCTTTCCTTGTGAGTGATTCCGATATAAATATGCGACATGGAGGTCCTGGTATATTGATATGGGAAGTATTTAAAGGCTGACAAGTTGCTGATTTATTTTTATAGCGTTTCTTTACTTCTGAGATAATTTGTTCTTTTCTAGTGCAACAAGTAAAATCAACAACTATATTTGAATTATTGGTGCGAAAAATCTGTTTTACGTCGGAGTACAACAGCGGTGGATCCATGTTTAAGACCGAATCTATGTCTTTGACTATATTAAACATTTTTTGGTAGTCTTCGTGGTCCTGCCTTGGTACGTTACGGATCTCAATCCTAGTTTTTAAGGCCTGGGACTCGAGGTACTCGATATGACCTTCTAAAGAAGAGATTCGGCTCTCGTATTTTTTATTTTGGCTTTCTAAGACAAACATCTTTGCAATTAGATCTTCGTACTGAGAATCGATACGCTCTATGGATTGTTTAATCTCTTGATTCTGCGTGATTATTGTTTGCATGGCATTACTCAAGGTTTCAAATTTGTTATCTTGTTGGTTCTTTATCTCAGAAAACATATTTTTAATTTCACTGATATCTGTATTTGATTGCCCAGTGTAGTCGCCAAAGTTACGCTTATGACGTTTTGTTACATTAAGGTAATTGCCTGAGTTCTCGGCCGTCGAGGACGTGTTGATAGCAGAATCAGAACCGTAATGTATTATCGGCGGAGTTATTATTGGCATCTCAGTAGGAGGTGAGCGTTGCACAGACATAATAAAAATATTACAATGTTTTCAAAGAAAAAAAAACAGCTTCGAATTATGTCAGACTCAGTCAGAGATAAAGAACAGTAAATAGCTTTACACGGATTATTAGTAACCGTGCGCGCAACTATCCGCCGCAAAGCAATGTAGCCACAGATTGTTGAATAGTAGCTAAGCAGTAAGCGCTCTGAGTGTAGCGTCACAGATAATGCAGTAGTATTCGTAGCGCTGACGCGTAGCTTGAGCGGTCAATTGGATAATTTCGACGCGGCCGACCACTGCTTCACTGGTGTAGCGGCTCAGGAGCGCTGTTTAACAAATGCAGCAAAAAGGTCGCTGGATCGCGTCAGGTTGGTGACCAAGGCAAGGTTCAAGAAACACTCACTCCGTCACGCCAAGTCCGGATCTGAAGACATGGGGCGCAGCTCCAACTTGATCAGGGTCGAGGAATAGGACTTCAACAGACGCTTTCCAAAAAATTAACAACTCCAGCAACACGTCCGTACTGTATGAGAGCCGCAAGGCGAATGGTTCATACTTTGATTAATTAAATATATTATATTAAAAAATATTCGACTTTTGGTTCCTCCCATACAAAACGCCAATTTCATATGTAAGGACCTAATATAATGCAAAATGTACGATGTCAAAGTTAAACAACATGACACTCTCCATTCTATGGTAGTATTCGAATAACAATAACATAAAAGCATAAAAATAAGTTTGCAGTCACAGTCTCTTGAACGTACTAGGTAGGTACCTACGCACTTTTCTGAGGTAAAGATCCTTATCATTCATTTAGTGGAATTCTTACCGTTTTTATCTTTTAAAGGATTAGTTAATTTGAATCTAGAATATTGCGTCCACTAAATTTGCGATTGCAAAATATAATAAAACCTATTTTTACTTCTACCTTCATGGTGCCGAATTAATAATACAACTTATTTTATTGAATGAAAACCTCACTCTTTGGGTTCCTTTTTATAAGCATTCATTTATAGTACGCGTCCATTGGCCCGTAAAGCCGTCTTGGCTAAGTGGGAGCACACTTGACTTTAATTCAGATTGTCGTGGGTTCAAACCCCCGCCGCGTACGTCTGGTTTTATCTTCTCTAAAAATGTGTAAGCAAATGAAACACATACTTCAACGATGAAGGCAAAACATCGTGAGGAAACCAGCATGTTCTCTCGTCAAGCGGGAACTCCCTGTGTCACAGCAGTGGATGCGTTAACTTAAAATTAATAATGTCCATTGGTTCGCGTCAAACGCAAATAAAGAATTTTGTATTTTGAAGGCATGCGTACACTGACTCCAGTTTTTTTTTAATTTCGAGTGTTTTCTTGTCGTTTATTGTCGTATTCAGTCATGGAGATAGACGAAGTTTTTTAACTGAGTTGCGTGACGTCATCGGCAAACAACGTATTTTTTGTTCAACCAGCTTTCGATGCGGGCGGCGCGTACAGTGAAGTGCTATGTAAAATCATTCAAAGCATACTAGAATCCGTTGCGTGGCGTGAGCGCGGTGCGTCCGGCGTGTGACAATAGACGCGTACCTTTAGTTTCATCAAAGGAAAATTCAATTCTAGAATTTTTCGCTTGCTCGTTTATCAAAATAGAGCACACGGTTGAATAAATTTGATAAGTACAAGATGGACTTATACTACTCCTAGGGTTCGGTGTACAGTTTATACGCATAAAACAAATAAAAAAAAAATTCTAGGTGCAAGAAGAAGCAGTCATCCATCCAAATACTGGCTTCGCTCAACGTCGCTTAACCTCATAATAATCACATTTGTTGTATTGAAGCCCCTTTATTTATTTAGCATCTGTTCTTCAAGCGGCAATAGTAAATCATCACCCCTTAAAATGTCAACTCTCTATCTATCACGGTTCTTGGTATACAGCCTTATGACAGACAGCCAGACATACGACGAAATCTCAGTCATAGGGACATAGGATCATAGGGTCATAGGGTCCCGTTTTACCCTTTGGGTACGGAACGGAACCCTAAAACATACTTTGGCCAATATCCACATAGAGGACTGGGCTACACATGCATTTGGAGATTACCGTAAGCCGAAAAAGATAGTTCAATAATCGGATTTCTCATATTTTGTGTAAGTGGTTTATACTCCTATATATAGAGAATGGGAAAAGCGAAAAGGCAATTCTTTATAGGGGAATATTCGCAAATGGATAATAGGCTTTTGTCTTGTTTTTGTTGTCATATTTCACCAAGAAATTGATTTTCTAACAAGAACAATGGTTTCATTATTTTATCGTTCATGAGTTTAGTTTAAGATATATATTTACTAATATTAGTAATAGGAAACTGTACGTGAGTTTACTCATCTTCCGAGGCAAAACGGCTGAAACGATTGTCTTGTTATTTGTTATGGTGATGGATTATATATTGGATTGGGGCAAAGACTACTATTAACCGCAAGAAAATAAGTCGTTCCGTGGGAGAATTCATAAAAACGCAGGCTAAACCGCGGTGCACTACTAGTACCTATTATAATTTTAAGTCCCCCGCCGCTTCTGTGTGTCCTTATGTTCGAAATAAACTCAAAAACTACTGATCTGATCTTTATGCGATTTATAGCAATAGGTGGAATAATTCCGAACGGGTCAGCTAAGACTAAAATAGTTCCTTATTTATAAAAAACGTAGAGAAGGAAAAGTAGGCATTATTATTTTCGTCGTAGGGCAATGTTTTTTTTTTGTATAATATCCATGTGTCCAATTATTATTCTACAACTAAGAACAACCCATTAAAAACGAGAAGGTTCCTAACCAAACAAACTTTTATCTGTAACAACCAATATAAAATATCGTTCTGTATGCTGTTATGTAAAAATGTTACAACATTATAACTTAATAACAGTATTATTATTGGTAGTAAAAATATACATCTATGTATGTCTATTATTGAGTATATCAGATGTCTAGTACTCGTAACACAAGCTTAGCCACGGGGCTAGATGTTGTGTGGATTGTCCGGAAATATTTATTTATTTATTTTTAAACTCCAATTATGAAACTAAACCATAAAAATAGTGCACCTACATACATATATCAAAGTTATATCTAAAACTTTACCTATAATTTACCGGAGCGAATCCCTTGAGTGTCCTTTGACATTTTTGTTCAGGTACCACGTGAGAGGAATCGCGTATAGGCTGTTACAATAAGGACGTATCTACTTGGGCTTAAATTGCTTTTAGTGGTGGTGATGTACCAGTAAATGCATTACCCTGCCTGATGGAGCAATCAGCCAGACACTCTAACTTTAATGGGTTATATTAAAAATCGATACTTAGTGATGCACGTAGTAGGTACCTAACTGTGAACATGTAGGGGTACGAATATAAGACTCAGACAGTTTGTGTCTCGGTTGAGTTATAAGTTATTTGAAAATAAATAAATTGATAGCAGCTGATTTTATCAGGTTTATATATTGTCTTACCCCAGAAATCTCCTGTGAACAAGGAGCAATAAGCTTTTTTTTCAATTTTCAAATCCCTTTCGAGCGGTGCGGCGGTAGGGAATTTTTTACGTATCGTACTTACCCTATTTTGAACTACTTTTTATTTTTATGATGAAAAATAAAGCAATTCCAGGGATATTAAAATAATAATAATCTTTAGGCAGCTATATTTTTTTTTTTGTATTTTTTTTTTTTACGTTGCAAGATTTGTAAAACCAAACAATGGAAATAAATGATTTTGTATCTTGTATCTCGATACTACTAAATACTCGAGGTTCTTTGCAATTATGGCATTCTTGCTTCTCGTTTTTTTTTGCTGTTACTTGGAAATCCAGTCAACAACATTACATGTTCAATATTATGAAAACACAAATAAATACAATAAATATGCTTATAAATACAACATTCCAATACATAAAGTGTTATGTGCATATGTTACAATATTACATAAAGACATAAAGTGGCTTGGATGAAATAAAATTGTTTTTCATAATAAAATTGATGGAAAGCATACACCTTTTCCACGTATTTAAAACGCTGCACTTTTTGAAGCTCGTGCGCGGAAATGAGGCAACTTCACTTTCAGCCTGAATACTTGAAAACTTGTCGTGATACCGCACCGCACTAGTAAATTGTTTATAAGTTCTAGTTTCCGTGTCATACACAAATTGTATGAGTGTGGAGTGCGAATTTTAGAGATATGCAGAACTTTTCATTGTTTCGGCATATAAAGTGGGCCAGAGCTGTTGAGATTGAGATACCTATATACCTAACTAGATAATAAAGTACATATGAACACACAACACCATACGTACGAAAACACTTACTTAATATTATTTTCTCATAAAATGTATATTTTAGAAATCAACGTTTGTTTAAAAAGTACCTATAAAATAACCCTTAATTGCGGGCGGATTTTTACCCTTCAGATATTGAGCAACTGGAGAATAGCTTCGTCTTTCCGCTCTGACTTCACACACGTTTAATTGGTTACTTTTGTCTAAGATCCGGCCCTAAATCGAGTTTAATGCTTATAACTCCATATCAACGTGTTCGCAATGACAGCGCTTATACTGATATATTTTTGTTATTATATAATATTAAATAGTCGGTCCAGATTTTTTTTAAAACCCGTTTTAATTATATTATAAATTGTATTATATAATTATATTCTCATATATAGTACATTGATTTTAAAATATGTTTTAAGCGCAACGGGTCTTATCAGCTCGGTGAAGGTCGATGTAAAGCCAACCTCTTGAATCTATCTATCTTCTGGCGCGGCCCGTTCAGTTCATACGAGTACATACGGCTCCGTCACGGGAACTTCTTTATAACCCCCGACAAAAAAATAGAGTTGCTATAAGTTTGACGTCTGTCTGTGACATCTCCCGAACCGATGAAGCGATTTCAATTTAGTTTTTTTGTATGAATGGTGACCTTTGCGCAAGTATTCTTAGACATGCTAGATTAAAATTGTGGGGGGGGGGGGGGGGGATGGGGAAATAAACTCAAATGAAAGTGCATCACGTGCACATTTAAAATTTTATGATTTTTCACTTTGAAGTAGACTAAGGTTTTATAACCGGGGATTTTATTAGATTTTTTTTAGATAACTTACGTATTTGACATAAAACCTCGCCCGCGCCCGCCTATCGCAGTGTCAGGGCCTTAGAGCTTTGTATCACAACTATAATACTTGTGTTGCACTCGGTATCGTTAGGGCCCTCTCGTCTCACCTGCAACTCATGACCACACTTGACACGGCGTTGTCAGCATTGACTTGCGTCTATTGTGACCTATTTCGCAATTCATGTGAGCTTTGCATATCTTGCTGACACTTCTGTGTAGCACCGAAATTGTAAGAACGTGGTTTGAAGGAATAACATAGTTAAACTACATTTCTAGCTGAATCATATAATATTTGGGAATATATTTAATGTTTACGCTGTGTTTTATAATTTTGTGGATTGTTTTTATATATTTTTAATAATAGAGTATATAATAATGATTTTCCTTACATACTTCTTGTATCATCAACTATCTGCCATACGTTCCCCAAATTTCCAGCCAAAATTGGCCCCGCCATTTCAGAGATTATGAACAATCCAATAAACAAACAGATAGAAATTGTAGAAAAAATATCATAGTATATGTATCATGTAGGGAGCGTTTACCTGATTTCGTGTTTTAATAGACAACTGTAATTTGTATAGAACATTTTAAAACCGGAAGGGACGGATTAGGTTCCAAATAGGAAATACGATCTTTATTTAATATTCGTTATCCCATCCCCCACCGTAATAGTATCTCAATTACGAACAAAAAAAAATACAGTGTTTTGCCGTATGTTATAAAATTGATTTACATATTTGTGCATGAAAATGGTTTGATATCGATGATTCAATAAAACCGCTTTATAAAATAAAAGTAAAGTTTTATTTTGCAAAGCCGTGTAGGTACGGTGATTCGTAGGTACAGGTGAATTTATCATCGGTTCTTGTTTCAACTACGGAGCCTCAAAAAGTACGGTTGTATTCAAGTATACGCGTATTCAAATTTTTCCGACAGGCTCACTGAAAGCTTTCCGGTACCTCTGTCTAATTCAATTTATTAACATTTTTGACGGCGATTAGGTTTCCACTTTGTATCGAAGTGGCGACGGTTCGTCAGCGTTCGCGTCGAAAGTCTCTTCGTCCGGGTTGCTTTTATTATAAAATTCTTCGGAATTTCGAGAGGCAGTCTCGGAAATTATTGCAAAGTTTAAGATGATGTTTTATTACGGAGTTGGGACTTTGTGTTTATCTCTAGTAAAAGTTTGTAAGTCTAGCTAAATATCGAAAGAGAAAGCCCATTAGATATTTTGGATACGATCTAACATTCAACAACTTACATTTTTAACGATTTATTTACGGATACGCTTTGCCCTCACTTTCCTCGGGTACAAATAAAAGAAACTTAAAAAAACTACCTGCAACTTAAATTTACAAAATGTAGTAATAATAATGCATACCGGTAAGTAACTTTTGAACAAAAGCTTCAACTTTCTTGTTTCATTAGACGTTATTAAATTACTTACAAGTCTTCAGTGATGCAATAAAGCGAGTGAAATTGCGTTCCTATTAAATGAGTCCAAATACTCACATTTCCTTTTCATTACAATTTAGTACGTTCAGTTCAGTGGAGCATCATGAGGAAGCAACTCGAGCTTCTAGAATTCTCAATGTTTCTTAATCGTTATTCTAGAAATACGACATGAAAATGTAGATAAATTTGTAGACATAAATACAAACTAGGCGACAAAATAGGTGGTGAAATACCTTAAGGCATAATTTACGAGTATTCTTGTTTGGTTTCTGATCTCCAAGATAACCAGAAAATATAGTTTTTGTGAGTAGCACTATTCCTTTAATTTCAATTATTTTCGCCTTGGACTAGGTGAGTTAATATGTACAGTAAAAATATATTTTATCTATGTACATACATACGCTATACTATTAAGGATCAGATGTCTAGTAAACGTAACACAAGTTTAGAGGTTACCACAGGGCTAGTTGTTGTTGTTGTTGTTGTGTGGATTGTCCGGAAATATTTATATTTATTTATTCATATTTTTTTACGCGAGAGTAATAAAACAACATAAAGTATTTTATCACAAGTATGGCAGCGCAAAATAAGTTAACATTCATTTATTTTGTGACAGTAAAACACTTCCGGAGGCGTAATTTCTGTCACCGCTGACCCGTCCCTCAAATATCCACGGGTCTCCGTCAAAGGATAAAATGTCAAGTAAAATGTTCACGAAACAATAACGGATATTAGAACTGTCAAAGTTCAAAGCTAAAAACTGTCTCTGCGCTCGACAGCCTTGGTTTCTTTGATCCTCATTTTAGCCGCTTGAAATTTCAAGTGATTAAAAGTTGTTTTTAACCCCGCCATTAAATTTTAAAAGTTCGAGCTCCTATACTTAGAGTATGTATCGGGAGATTATTTCAGCGCGAAATGGATCGTCCCTTAACATTGCGGATATTTGTAGGTTCGAAGCAATTTGTCACACGGATATGCACTAAACACGAGCCCTACACTAAAATTGTATGTTTAAAGTAACCATAAATAGACGAAATCTGTTTGCCATTTCTAAATTAAATTTAGCCAAATTTAGCCATGTCTAATTAAGGAAATCTCTTCGTTACTAAAGCGTAATGAAAATCAATACCTTCTTTTATGCAGACCAATATGTTTCGTAGGCTTACTCATACACGCACAAACGTTACAATCCAATTACTACAGTTTGAAATTCAAAACTAAAGCCGTTTATTTGAGCTTTACAAACAATTCCTTCACTGCTACAAGTGAAGTAAATTTTCCACCTTCCAACTTTGCTACGCATAGAAGAGTTGGCAGACTGTAAAGCCAACCGCACGTTGCCAACGGAAGCTTATTGTTTACCTCCGCCGTTCTTATCAGAGCAGACAGTATGGATGCGCCCAAAATACGGTATAAATATACCTGGCAGAATCAACTTGAGGATTATCTTGGCATTTTGTCCAAAGTGTATTAACATTCTAGGTATAAAATGATGTCGCTTCCGATGTCTGCTCGCGTAGATATTTTAATCTATTTAACGGATTTTAATGCAGGTTTTGGCAATGGATTTACAAAAATAAATTACGCGTGTGAAGCCTGGGTGGGTATCTAATTCTAACATTTTAATCGAAAATATTTTAGAATCATGAAAAGGTAAACATAATCAATTCAATTCCATTTTCTCTATCCAGCTTCACATAGATTAGTACATGTTACTGATGCGATATTACGGTTTTGACATATTTACTGCGGAAAATGTCAATGTACAAATAAATCAACTTTTTAAGACCAGCTAGAGTGATTCATATACTCTATAATATTTAAATACCGTGCCATTGCCGCTGAAAAATAGCATTATTCTTCACGTTTGACATTTGAGTGACAGCCCTAACTGTTGACGTCAGAATTAAGCGTACTGGATGTTACGAGTGCGATAACGTCCAGCGGAGTTTAATCGCAGTACAGGTGCGCGTGACGTGTGCTCAATAGCTAGTAGCTATTCTATTTATCGCCTTTATCTTTGGCTTAAGTCATGAGAAGAAGGGTTTGAATCCTGCCGCGCTTCTGTGCATCTGAATAAATACGTCAGCTTATGCATTTACGGCGTGGTAGCAACCAATAAAATAGTTATTTAAGTTAAGGGCTTGTTTCTCCATCTCCTAGTAAAATAGTCAATAGTTAAAATATTGAGCAATCTCTGTCAGTCAGTCACTCACATTCAGTTGTCAGTCGATTTTAAACCATTGACACCCGGACATTGTGGAACCAGGTTTTTATTCCCCTGTGAGTCTGAATATCGTCGTCGTGACATTACAGACGTCACAGCAAACCGTTTCTCACGCATCACCATGATGTGAAAATCCACGGCACGGAAATATTGCCGCGAAATGTTTAGATAATAGAGAGTCCTTGCTACCTATAAAGTTTTTTAAAAAGAGGCAAAATAGGTAGTTTAAAACATTTAGTACCTAGTTGTAGTAGCAAATGGAGAATTCCTCATTGGCCACTAATCACCGCGATGAAATGTCATGAAAATGCATATCTTTTAATAAAACTCGCAACCTCTATTATTTTAAGCCACGAATAAAATAATAGTGTATTATTGCATGCGAGTTGGTACCAAATTTAGCGACATGTGCTTTCACAACACGTCTCCACTCATTTAATCATTTATAAATATGTGATTAAATAATTTAAAACGTTGCCAGGTTGCCTGCGTCGGCGACGCTATGGATAATTATTGTATGTACGTTATTTCGCTACGTGGGTGAAAATTAGTAAAGCATATTTTATCGAAAACCATTCTATTACCGATTATTTCTAATGGGTAATCTAGAGAAAATAATACAATATAAGTGAAGAAACTGTACTACAAACTGGTGTCTGTAACATGCTTTAAATGGCATTTTTCTTTTCCTTTGGTTGAACAAAGCCTGTCAAAACTATGAAACAATACTGAATCTACAGACAATAGGTATGTGGATTCACAATCAAACATTCTACAAAAAGGAGACTCCACATTTTTTGACTTGTAATTTCCTACCATAAAGTTTTTAATTCGCGACATAAAGCGCGCACAAGCGGTGTCTGGCAAGTTTCATCATCACAGATGCTTCGGTAGGAAGCTTACTTTGAGTACAAAGCCTAGAAATACAAAAGGTTCTGTCTACGCCCCATTTTGTATGTGTCAAGCTGGAAGGCATGCGTCAACTCTATTTTAACGTCAGATTGTTTGTTCTGTCAGAAGATGTTCAATAAAATAGAAGTTTTAATGTAAAATATACACTCACTACATATTTAACTTTACTATGCCTTTTTAACCCCCGACCAAAAAAGAGGGGTGTTATAAGTTTGACGTGTCTGTCTGTCTGTCTGTCTGATGCCACACATCATAGCTTCCGATCAGTTGCAGCGATTTCAATTTAGTTTTTTTTTTGTATAAAAGGTGAGTTTGGCCCGGGTTTTCTTAGACATATTTCATGAAAATCGGTTGAGCCGTTCAAAAGTTATGGGGGTGAGGTGGGGAAGGAAAACCGAAAATCTGTAAATATACTCGAGTGGGGTATCAAATGAAAGAGCATCGCGTGCCCTAACTACTAAATATTATGATGTTTTACTTATAAGGAAATTAGGCATTGGAATCGGGGTTTTTTCTTAAATTTTAAATTTAGATTTTTTATATATTAAGAACAATTATCCGATTATCTAAATCACGGCTTCACTTTATTCTTGTACTGTGCTTGTACCTAATAAAGGTCGATTATTATGAACGACTCTAACTGCCAAGATTTCACAGCTTTCCTAAAACAACATACTCCCAACAGATTCCATTAAAATGAGCTCACATGAATTAACCCCTGTTTCCGTATTCAATCCACTCTCACCAAGAATTCACGTTAAATAGGTATTATAAATTATTTACTTGGCAGTCGTATTACCGAGATTTTACAATCAAAGTCGTACGAACTCATTTTCCCGGCGGGTGAATTATCATTGCTGAGTATATTTCCAGCCCCATTTGCAGAACAAATTCCACTTGTCAAAATGTTCTCGCCATGTACACGGGAAATCACAAAGCGAGACGTTTACAAAGAACGGGCCCAACAAATTGTTCCGTCAAGCGCCGTGTTTGCGTAAAACGTGGTTGGCCGACGTTCACTATCAACTGATATAATGTGTTTATTTCTCCAACATTTGGGCTATTAAAGGTTACAATGAACTATTTCTGTAACTTACCCCTATGGAAAGTATAGTTGCCCTTGTCACACATATGCAATCTGTAAAGGATGACCAGTGCTACTCGGTACGCCGCCAGTATTTAATCGCCGAATCCCTGAAAGTTTTCTCATTACACTTGTTTAATTTTCTCGTATTATAGCAGGTTTATTTTCAATTAAGTACTCTTTACGTTTGGTCTTATCTTATGTTATGTTTTGTAAATTGTAAACATTTCGTAGCTGCAGTGTTCAGTCAATGACTTCATAATTAACATAATTTAAACTGAATTGTATGAAATAAAACAAACCAATTTTAATTTATAGACTGGACCTTGTCTAACAATTCAGTCTTACGACTATTGAGGAGCTACTTTTGCTTACAGCCGAAAGGCGAAAAAGTGATTTCATTGTGCTTTTCCATTCGACTTGGGTTCTTTCCTCTGTGCGGAAAGATTAAACCCATTGTGATGTCAATCAGAAGCGCGTTTTGCTAAATTCCAACTGCTCATGATTCTTACGCACTTCATTCGCGCATGAGTGAACTCTGACACATTTCTATAACAGATTTTGAAGCAAATTCTTAAATAGAATTAGCTTTTTTAAAAAAACTAAGCATACGTTGAGAAAGGCTACTCAGATAGTTCTTGAATCACAACTTGTTCTCTTTTCTGCAAGGGTTCTACAAAACGGGTTAGACGATTCTTCATCTTCATAATTTACCTTCTTATTCTATTACGTATAAAATCAATTTGTGATTTATGAAATTGTGAGGTACTACATGCGTTTTGATAGGTATACAACATAAATATACCTAGGTACTTTAGGTACACAAGACTTTTCAGATTAGACTACCCAACCAAATAATACCCACAATACAGTACAATGACAACTCTAGGTACATTTAAATTTTCACCTCAGCAAGCGTAAAAGACGTTCTTGAAGATATTGATCTCATTTTGCCAACTTAAAGGGGAATTTCGGCAGTCCTTGTGCGTGTTTCACCTATTTATAACGTTTCTCAGCCCATTTCCACCATGACAGTAACCGGATATTGATTTAGCTGATGGGTCATTCAAAACGAGACATTCTCGATATTGGAGCGCCCCATTTATATGGAGCATACGAATTATTTGGTTCATTCTGTGACATAATATCGTGTTACGTTTTCAAAGCTTTTATATTGTGATAGCTTCGCGCTTGTAACTTTGTCTGCGTGTAGGTGACTTTTTTGTGGAATTAATATATTTTATTTTTTTTATTTCAGATAAGATGTTATTGAAAAGATGCTTCATTGTACACAACCACAAAACTAGTGTTAACATTTTCATACAATTTTTGTCAATTTGAAGGGTTTTTGGGTTATTTGAAAACTGTATGATTAATTATTTATTTTAGAGCCTCTACATCTTGCAATCTTAAGCTAGAGTTTGAATTTTGTCATATACTCGTATATATGAAGCCATCAAATTAAATTGCCTTGTTACACGACGACCTCTGTGGCTCTGTGGGCGAACGTCCGCTTGAGGCGCAGGAGGTTGCGGGTTCGATTCCCGCCGGGGAACTAGATTTTGTACGATCTACAATTTCTGGTTTCGGGTCTGGGTGTTTTCTATGTATCATATGTATGTATTTACAAAAAAAAATGTATCTTTGTAGTATATCAGTCACCTAACACCCATTGTACAAGCTCTGCTTAGTTTGGGGTTAGGTAACGCTGTGTGATTAGTCCGGAAATATTTATATTTATTTATTTATTTATTTATTTATTACACAGGAAAATATATATAACTAGCTGTGCCCCGCGGTGTTACCCGCGTTATAATGGATTTTCCCGTGGTAAAAAGTAGCCTATGTTATTTTTCAGGCTCTAGAGATTTTGTGTACCAAATTTCATTTAAATCGGTTCAGTAGTTTTTACGTGAAAGAGTAACAAACATCCATACTTACAAACTTTCGCCTTTATAATAGTAGTAGGATAAATAAATTCGTAAAAGCAATCTGTTCAGGATAACCGTTGGGAAGGCATCATAATATGCCTGTATTGGCAAATTATGATGGATGGGCAGCCCATAAAAGCTCCCATGATTTGGACGAAAAGATTTCATTGACTTTGGAAGTCGGTGGTTATTTTTCTCAGACACTTACGTGGATAAACGTACTTTTCGAGTATTAAATTTCTTTATCTTTTTTCTTTAAAGCTTGATTTGTGTTTGCTAGAAGATTTGTTCTTGAGCTATTTGGATAATTGATCACTTATAACGAATTAATTGGAAGATATTTTTGATCGACCTAAGTGGATTCAGCTGCCTAGGTACAGTTCGAGCAGATAGCAGCGGCGTGAACATTTGCTTTCAATTTAGGTGATGGATGATGATAAATATTACTTAATGTTGATCACTCAAGATTCAAATGACTATACTTAGTTCTATGGGTGTTACATTATTTTTTTGGTATCAATCTTATATATATTATAGACGAGAAATTTTGTGAGGTTTGTTTGTGGCTCTTTCAGGCAAAAACAAAAAAAAAATTGTTGGTTAAAAACTGTTACGAAAACATTTCAATTTTGTAAAAATTGTTACGAAATATGTGAACTCTGTGCACTGTGGAGATGTGAAACACATAAGTTTTTAAATTTACCCGGAACTTATTGTTTTAATGTATTTTTTAGTAACCTGTGCCAAATATAATAACTCTAAAGTTATGTATGTATGTTTTAAATAAATATATAAAGGGATTTTGATGAAACTTTACAATAATATATCTTACTGATTGACTACTTTTTACCGTAGTAAGATACCACATTTGTCGGGAAAATCAATTATTGCCAGTAAAGCCCGATTTGAATGAAATTTTCCCTGTAAAGGACAAAAGCTTATATTTACCTATACGGGCAACGCCGCGGGTGCGAAAGGACAGTTAGTGTGCACAATATCTAACCAAAATAAACTCTTTGTATGACGATAGCTTCAAAAATGTACGTAATCAATTATAAATCCTTGTCATGTAGGAACAATACAACAGTCTAACTCCAAGTGCAGAAAAAAACAGCTTTAAACGAAGTATACGTATGTACTCGCTAACTATTGTTATTAAATTCCAATAAACGCACCGATATGAATTCTTTCCACTCTATCTTTCAAAGAAACGGGTTAAACTTTATAATATAACTAACTCACCACTTCGACTTCCAAAGTGACTTCTTGTTTAGCAAGTAGGAGAAGTAACACTTAGTGCGATTGACCACAACACGACATATCACTTAGCCCAACCCAGCCACTTCTGCTTTCCCACAAACATTATTCGCTCTTTTTTCTTGTTTTAATATTTTATTAGAGCACTTGAACCCGGAATTCGGCGGTCATTTATCTTTTTACCTTTTTGTGTCAGCTAGAGTATATTGAAAATGTCGACCATTCCAATATTTACAAGGGTTTGGTTTTGGTATTGAATCGGTTTTTATGATTATACTTCCGGTAATGTTTATTTAAACCACAGGGGTGTGGATATTAATTGAACGGGAATTAATCAATAAAAATTTAATAAATATGTTAATAAGCGTGCAAGTAAGTACTCATAACATGAAAACGTATTGAATATTATTGATGTCGGAATCAACTGTTTTAAAATCCAATCTCAATATCTATTAGGAATAAGTTCTAGAGGGTGAAAGATAATCCACAAATAAAAAAGGGGAAGTGGCGAATACCAAACCAAACTTAAAGACTATAATTGTATTGTCTTACTTACATAAATATGGTTATACCGGTTGGATAGCTTTTATATTAATTTAATTACGTATCATAAGATAAGAAAAAAAAGGCCTATATACGTAATCAAACTAGTAAATTAAATATTCTACAGATGTTACATAGTAATTCAGTTAATCATAGCATCGAATACTTCTTAAGGTGACTAAACAAAGTAAAGACTAAAAATAAAGTCTAAAACATGTGATATAAGTAAAACCTGACTTACCGGCACTTTGGCACATCTCAGACACCCTAATCACGTTGTAATACACGGAATTATGACAAAACGAGGCAGGTTACGTTGCGGACGAATTTGAGACTCCATGCGGAAGATAATAATTTTCGGCTCCATTTACTTTATTACCTACATTTGGTGAGGATAATGAACGTGTGGAAGAATACGGAAAACCAAAACGGTGTTGAACTGAAGCATATTTTATGGAAGGCATACTCTCGCTATGCCATTACTATGTGAAAGAATTAGGTTGTCGTGTTGTTATTATGGTCCGATGACATTAAGGCTCGTGCAGGGGTAGCGTGGTCTATGGTCCAAGGACATGGAGACAAGATGGAGAGGCATATGCCCTGTAGTAGGCTATTGATTGATGAGATATTATTATGGGTAGCTTTTCTGTGAAACAAATATCTGAATGTGAATTGCCTATTCAATATAGAATGCTTTGTTTACTAGCTACACACAAACACTTTATTGCACACCATTTCTTACAAAGTAATTTAAAAAGAAAAACAGTATAACAGTAAACAACCTTTCGCAATCGTTAAATAACATTTTTGATTTCATTGACGATATCATATTTTGTTAAATAAAATTCAGATTCGTACCTTTTCATTTTCAATATTATAATCTGTATTTACAATAAATTAAGTTATTTTGTTCGCAACCCAGTATTTACGTTCATCAACATTTCATTCAACTATTTACTATTCATTCGTAATTTAATCGTCAAATCTGTTTCGATAGCCGCCAATTATAGTCATTGATACATTTGATTAAATTAGGTAGCCATCAAAAGTCTCTCGTTGTAGCCGCTTTGAAAACTATAAACTGAACTTGGTAAAACTCAATTCCAAATATGATACGACCATTACGAAATAGCTGAGGTTATATTTGTAACCGATGCCAGAAATGATACGAGAAAACAAGGAACTTTGAGATCAGAGTTGGCAACTTCCCCCAAGTTCAGTATAAATATCTTAGCGAACGGACATGCTCTAGGGACGGCAAACACGCGATGGACACGAAAGAATTGATCTAGTTATTGCCCGGTGCAAAAAAGCTAAGTGGGAGCACGCTCGACTTTCAATCCGAAGGTCGTGAGTTCAAACCCCGCCGCACACCTCTAGATTAAGTTCTTCAAAAGTTTATTTATTTATTCATTAATTGTCAAGTTCGAAGGACATAATGTCATTCACCAATCCGCACGTGGCCAGCGTGGTGTATTAAGACCTAATCTCTCTCGTCAAGAGAGAAGACCCAGTGTGGGAACTTAAATATGGGTGCTTATGATTGTTGACCGGTGAATATACATAAAAGGCTTCTAGGTGGTTATGTTTTAAGACAAATCGTTCACTCGCTGTCGTGTGAATTGCTTGTGGCTGGCACCCAGGGTCAGTAGTCATCTAATGGGTGCAAACAAACATCGACTCACGGAGTACCTATTCAGTTTACTGACTCTACTTATTGGCAGGTCCTTATCAGTCTCAGTGAACGAAGCGATCACGATAATCATGTTAAGCATCATGGTTTGTAGGATTTGTTATAAATATGTGCATAAAGAATATTTGTGTTTGATCCCACAGAGTTTTTTTACTGACTTCAATATTTTTTGACAAACATTTGGTGTTCGGTGAATTTATTAATAGGTACGGACTATTATTTTAGTAAATTTGCTATACATACTGTTATAAGGCAATTTCTAACAACTCATTAGATAGCTGAGTTAATATTATCCACTTACCCTAGCATGAATACCCGGTTATAGGCTAAGCCTATTTTAATTAAAACTAAAACTTTAGCATTCACATAATTCACATGTCTGTTACAACTTAAAATTTGCTTTGCTGAAATATACAAGTTTTTATTGTGCATACGTGAGAAAAAATACAAGAATGCCTGTTTTTCGGCTGTAGAAAGGACAAGTAGCAAAGATTCAAAAGTAAGATTCCAAGACAAAATTGAAATAAAACAACTCTCAAAGGGTAGAATACTGAAGTATCTCCAGATGGTTTAGACAAAGGGAGCGGTTACCTTTGATTAAAGTTTTCTTAGGGCAATGTTACGTTCCAAAATAATTTTGTGTTTCCATTCTGTTTTAATAATATAGGTTTCGTATTAAAATGGAATTCACACTTATTTCTTATTTTTACAATTTCTTTTATATTGGTTACAAACTCTACTAATAAATGATACACTACACAAAATAAATTCTGATTTAAAATATCTTATCCAGCTGTCAGTACTTTTGACGGATCTTCAAACGGTAACTTATCCACAAATTGCCGGCAACAAACGCAGGCTGCAAACAAAGAAGAGGATAATTAAACCCAAGCAACGAGAAAAAGAGATTTTTAATGAACCTCGACGTTTGCCACGTAATAAGACTTTATTATATCCATAAAAAATCATAATTAAATAATAAAAGCCACCGTGAAGTTTGAGGAAATTTGCCGTATTTTGTTATGAGGTTTTGAGGGGAGTTACGATTAGTATTCCGTTCCGAGAAACAAGCAATGAACGTTTAAAAAATATATACATCTGTTTGGAGATGTAGTATGTCAAGATGGTATATTTTATTTATATAAATACGATTTTTTTATTACTGATGTCAACAAGTCTTATGATACTGGCAAGACTACGATTATGACACAATCATAGATCGAAATTACATATTTAAGTTAACATTTCCAGTATAAATCTGTTTGTATCACAGACGCCCGAATCGGCATACGCAACGTCGGACGTCCACCATCAAGATGGAAAATGGCATAGTGCAATGTTAGCTTTCGGTGGTTACAAACACCTTCCGACATAGTGGAAGTGGAAGTAGGCCCTAATTGAAAGAGCCCTCTGTCGTAAGATTGAAATAATGTGAATGAATGTTGTTCGAATAAGCTGGATATCATAGCTTGGGGCTAAATGTTGAATAATTTTCGAACACTTTAACAGATATTATTGGCAGATAGATTATTGTGGCTTTGATGCGGTTTCATTGAGCTGGGTGTCAGAGCTTTATGCCGATAATATTTGGTATTTTCTGTTTAATTTAGCACTGAATCGTTTATGACATCGAAAGATAAATCCCCTAATGGTGTTCTCATTAAATATTAATTGGGTATCATGTTTGCTAAAATTAAGGCATTAATCAACGTATCGTATTAGGTTTAATAGTAAACTTAAATGAAATTTACCATTTTATCAAAAGGATGGAAAATCTGTACAATATGATTTGTATATCGTGAATTCCACTTGCTCTAAGTGTACAAACTTTATTCTGTATATTTTGAAGAGAACAAAACCGATTACCTTCATTATAAAGCTAAAGAGTTTGTTTTTTTGTTTTAACGCGTTATCTCAGGAACTTTTCGAATTTGAATAATTATTTCGCTTTAGTTAGCCATGTTTTAGGAAAAAACGATTTTCCTTTTTTTAACGTTTTACGTAATCAATTAAAATCTCTTTATAAATTGTTACTAACTAGTTTAAATCAACAACAGAAAACTCTTCAAACTTAAGCGAAAGTAAGTAAACCCATATATAACTTTAATCAATTCGTAATCTGCAGGGAAAACTAATAGAATTTTTGAAGTACGTAATAAAAGGTGTGATCGTTTCTCAGGGGTGCGCCTGTTTCGCATATAAATTGACGAATTTGCCTCCATTTACACCTTGAAGCCTTGCTGTCATGTGGGGCGCTAGCGAGGACAGCTGGGTAAGGCAAACAGACTAAATAAACTGGGATATACAAAGGTGTAAAGCTTAGATTTCGATGTTATTAAAGGGTTTATTCGTCTACTACATATCTGGTAATGTCCAAGATTCTTCAATCAATCAATTTTTTTTATGCTAGATAAGCCTTAATTTGACCACAATCTCACATGATGTAAAGTGACGACGTGGTCTAAGATGGGGCATGAAGGTACTTGGCTTCTCCGGACCACATTAAGAAACACGAAAAAATCGTTTCACGCACTGGCCCAGCCCGGAGGGTGGTGACAAGCCGCGGCCAAAGCCGACCATCAGAGTTTGTTCGGCATCTAATCTTTGGCATTAAACACAGATTAGATACTGGTGTTATTACAAAGGTGTATAAGTAAAGTAAAGTAATCGTAGGTATTAATTTATAATTAAAAAACTTTTACAAGGACTTTAAGTTTTTTAATGTTGAAGAAGCTTTATCATTTTAAATTTTTACTTTTAGAAAGTTTAATTTCATATTTATAGAATTTGAAAAATAGCATTTGGTTATTTTTAGAGAGGCTTATTTACATTTTGTCAATTTCAAACAATTTTTACATTTTGTCATAAATCAATTTGTGCTATTACAAAAATAAATACATTAAAATAGATTCAAATCCAAATTTCAATTAAACATAACAATTATTCCTACATAATAAGAACAAAAAAATATATAAAATACATTGCAACAATTTTTCTCGATTTCTCAATTGTCATGGCAGGTTTTATCTGATGTTAATTTAATACATCAAACAGTCAGTAAAACGATAGTCAATTAAAAAAAAACTGGGATTGAAATTCCGGCTTTATTGCTTTTTTTTTAATCTATTAAAACAAGTTTGTCTAAACAAACTGAGCTGTCTTTCTCGCTCTGTAATTTACATTGAACTTCGTTAGTAGACCATTTGTAATCGGTGTATAATTGAGATTACATACATTACGCGTGACATGAAAGCTGTTAGTTTAGTTAATGAATTACTAGACTGTATGGAAAATATAATGCTTCTAATATTTTGATGTACACTATTCAATATTTAGACTCCTTTCCTTTCCACATCATACTATCTAAATTTAAAAAATCATATAATATGTTTAATCGGTTGTGTTGTTATTACCCGGCTGTGCAACGCAAAGGAGTGGTAATGTGTTTAACATACATAAAAAGATTTATATATGTTCCTTTGTTCCACTATGCCCATTTCTAAGATTCACTCGTCAATCGATTCCTCTTAGAACTGCGAGTGACACTCTACATAACGTTAGTGGAAATTCAACATTGCGAATACTGGACGCCATTTTATAAAAACAAGGTCAATAAACCATGTCTTGTAGGGTATCGCTAAATAGGTTTTTAAAATCATTTATAGTTTTATTTAACATTTTTCGATACCACTGACCGTTTAGGATCTATGTCGATTTATTTTTTTCAGTCGTGTTATATTTTTTCTTAATTTCAGCTTATTTAAATAATATCATAGCTGTCTCGTGGTGCTAGACAAAGTTTAATAGAAAACTATGAAGAACGCAATATTCAACTTAATAATGTTTTTCCAGCAACCTTGAACTTACAAAGCAAAAAAAAAACGATATTTAAAGGAATGGCAAATAAAGGACACTTAAGATTGTGGCGAGCAACGTGTTCAAGAGGCTGGTCGTGCAGGCTCATAATAAGAGGGTTCCGCCGGGTCACCTTTCCCTATCTCCTAATCGAAACCTACACCTGATGTTTCATTAAATACTGCAAACCCAAATTCTTTGCGAAATACTTAACCTAAAAACTAGTAAAGGGTAACCCAGGAGTTCCTAGGTATTAAAGAATATTGTCTTCCTATATAAAAATAATGTTATCATGCGATATTATTTAATATTAAAATAATAAACATTTCCGGACTACTCACACAGCATCAACTAACCTCAAACTAAACTATGGATGTAATGTGACGGATATACTACATATTATATACTCTTTAAATGTATTTCGTACATCACGAAGATAAATAAAATGAGACAAGATGATGGGGTACAAAGCAGGGATTAAGCAACCTCATTGTTTTATAATGGGGTGTGAAACGAAATAAAATGTATATCATAATTAATCAGTTGAGCTGTTTAAGTAATAAGGGTTGAAAATAAGGATGAAGAAGTAATTAAATAATTCATATCGGTACTTGTTTAATGAGATAACAAATGACGGTTTAATTTTATGAATATCTGCCCGCTAGCGGCTTTGTCTGCGTAATAATTATTAACTTTCCCGCGGTATAAAGTAGCTCATGTCCTTTACTGGGAAAACAGCTATTTCCATACCAAATTCGATTCAAATCGGGCTTTGCTTGCAATAATTATATTTTCCCGCGAAAATAAGTATGTTACCACGGTAAAATGTAACCTTTAAATTATTCTGATTTGTCAGATATATTATTGTGAAAAAGCCGTGTTGGCTAAGTGGGAGGACACTCGACTTTCATTCCGAAGGCCGTGGGTTCAAACCCCGCCACGCACCTCTGGATTTTTCTTCTTGAGAAATTTATGTGCGCTTTAATCACGTGCTTTAACGGTGAAGGCAAACATCGTGAGGAAACCGGCATGTTCTGAGAACTTTAAAAGAGTTTGAAGGACATGTGACATTCACCAACCCGCACTTGGCCAGCGTGGTGAATTAAGGCCTAATCTCTCTCGTCAAGAGAGAAGTCCCTGTGTCCCAGCAGTGGGAACGTTAATAGGGTGATGATGATGATTATTGTGAAGCTTTTTCAAAATCCATCCAGTAATTTCTGCGTGAAAGATCTACATACACACTTGGCGTAAGTTATTAAGATTTGACTATATTAAATTAAATATTATGTCTATATAAATAAAAATGAATTGTTGTTCGTTAGTCTGATTAAAACTCGAGAACGGCTGGGCCGATTAAGCTGATTTTGCTTTTGAAATGTTTGTCGTAGTCAAGGGTAGGTCGAAACGGTGAGCAAATAAGGAAAAATTGCCGGGAACTTTTTTTACCCGTGCGAAGCCGGGGCGGGCCGCTAGTTTCTAAAAAAAATCTAATAACACATCTCTATCAAAAGTTAACTGTAATTATAAATACACAAAGTCTTAGATAATTTATTAGGTTCAGAAGTCTTTGTTTAAAATATGAGTAATAAATTGGTAGTTTTAATAATACATTAGACGTAGTGCTAGGCTCATCTGTATCTACTTAGTTTAGGGTTAAATAACCGCAAACAAAGCACACATTATACTATTAATTTAACATTAATATTTTTGTGAAAATATAAAAATAACTAGGAACATTTATTTCAAACATGTTCCGACCATCACATTTTACGACCTGCAACTTGTGCGAGTTGCACTAGTGTACATTTTGTACATCTGAGACAAGACCAACACCTAAATAGGAGCATATAGGTTATCTTCTCTAAAATATTGGCAAGTTCATTATTACGCAACTTATTCTTAAACTTTGAAACTGTTTCAGAATCAGGTTATTTATTTAAAGTGCAAATATAATAAAGCTTTAGAATTATAAGAACGACAGCCATTGTTTGTCTTTCTGCAGAAAATGTTCATTGCAAATTTAAAACAGTGCAGTTTTGAGTGCTCTTGCATTATAAAGCAACTTTACTCGAAATAATAAAATGTTCACCTTCTTATGGAGTTCATGATATTAATTACATGATATTGAAAGAAGCTCATAAATTATAAATAATTTTATCGGGTATTTTCACTTTTTCAATATTTCAAAATCATGGTTTATGCCTTTTTGATAAATTCTACATTTGTTTTTTTTTAATATACCTACGATATAAACAAAGAAACGGTTGAAATGATTTTAATAATATAAAATCCTATGCATTGCGACCAATCTTAGAACACACTTATTTATTACAAAATTAAAAAAAAAAAAAAAAAAAAAAAAAAAAGAACTTTATAAAACTTCATAAAATGGAATTCCATGAAACATCTAAGAATAAACATAGGGTACCAAATATTATTAGAAAAACTCCATTGAAATATTTCGATTAACCGATAGAGTTTTCAATTTCCTTCAGTCACGTTCGGGATATCGGCGCTCGCTCGGTAATGAGCTGGTAGATGGAAATTTGCTAGATGGGCTTTTGGTTACAGGCTTTTTGTGTCAATCTACTTTTAATAGGCACCCTTCTAATGAGGGCTCACCTGGATATCAGATAGAACTTGAATTAAACTAACGAGGGATATAGGTATAACATAATAAGCTAATTACACATATCCATGTATACCCTAACCTTCTTAGTAAATAAACGTAATGACTTTGCCTTTTTATCGTTATGGCTTATTCATTTAATTCATTCTCACCTGATGTAAAAAGTGACCATGTGGATGTGAACAGAAAAAACCTCCCAACTACTTTTAATAGGCACCCTTCTAGTGAGGTCTCATCTGGATACAAGGTATACATTTTTATTAGAATAAACTAATGAAGTGTATACGTAATAAAAAAATATGTCAAGGATTTATGTTGAAAAGATAGATTTTTTAAAACATTTTTCCACGTGTTATAATAAAAAAAAATATGAATTTAAATATACTATAAAAAGATGATCGAAGATTATTGCAGAACCCTGGTAAAAGCCGAGCTATCAGATTTAAAATATAATATGAAATATTAATATCCGTTCATGCAGAAACATTCAAGATTTTTACATTTCAACTTTATAGACAAGTAAATCGAATAACGAATCTCCTTTTTCAGTTCATACTAGGATGTTACCCAACTGCTTCAAAAAGTTTACTCAAATGTTTGTCCTTCCTTCTTACTACTTATATTAGACTCCAGCCATTAAATTACATACATTTCATAGAAACACTTTATAGACAAGTAATCGAATAACGAATCTCCTTTTTCAGTTCATACTAGGATGTTACCCAACTGCTTCAAAAAGTTTACTCAAATGTTTGTCCTTCCTTCTTACTACTTATATTACACTCCAGCCATTAAATTACATACATTTCATAGAAACCACACTGGGACACTACTCAGTGAAATTATTCTATGAGTGGTATGAAACATCTAAAACAACGGAACGATTAATTTCGGCGAAAATCCCTCAGGATCCGAGATACAAATGAAACCCAAACAATAACTTGCATGAAAGTGGAGCTATGAAAAATTCAGATATTTTGATATGGGTGTAACTGTAGCTAGCTCTACCTAATTTTCTTATATTCTGTGAGGGATAATAGTGTGTGATTCATCTAAAGGAAGGTCATAACAAGTGATTGTATGTGATTATTTATTATGGTTTTAAATAAATGGGGCTCATGTATTGTATAATTATGTAGAATATACGTCCTCGTCAACATAATTCGTTATTAATTAATTGATGCTAAAATGCACATTGTAACATCAGGTTCAAAGTACTCCAAAAATTTGTAAAAATAATTGTGTAGTAGTTAAATAGACATAAATTGTTATTTTTTTGTATGATACGTATTAAACACCCAGAACAAGAATAAAGTGCTTGCAGAACATACAATATCTTGGTACTGCGTCGAGAATCGAACCCGCTACCTCCTGCGCCGCTAGCGAACCTTCACTCACCGCTGAGCTAGCCAATAAACATGAAGCTACAAAAAACCAATGCAGTATCTGAAAATTAAGTTTCTTAATATCTTTTTAATATACATATAATCTATGTAGGACTACGCAAGCATAGATATAGAGAAGAGCGGTGAAATAAAATAAATCCCAACAAGCTATTTCATTATATCATCTAATTGTATTGTCCGAGACAACGTTCCCCTCTTCTCTCCAGGAAACCCATTTTCCTGAACCAAATAATTCCACTTTTAATAGGTATTCAATTATTCAAGATTTTTTTTCAAACTAAATAAGATTTCTTAGTCGGGTGATAATAAGCTTCCGTTAGAGTATAACAGTTTGTTGTAACGAGATCCAGAGCTAATAGCTTCGTTACTGGGAATCTATTAACGAAATCACTACCAAATGTAGATAGGCTTTTCCTTTGCTTTTGTACTTGTATTAATAAAAAGTTAAACAAAGCCTTTGATTATTTTATTTTTTACAAAATGTTTGGGAACCTTCATTAGCCATTAAAATGATGAAGGTTATTATTATTGTTTTATTTATAACTTAAATATTTGTAAATTTGTTTGTTTAGATTATTTATGCGGGCTGTGGAACTATGAAATATCAGAGAGAAGTAGATATTGAAAAAAAAAATAGTCGATTTAGTATTTTTAAACTCTGACCCAATAAGCGGGAAGTTAAAGGTTTACCACAATATTTGTGTTTAATTAACAGTAATTAATTGATGTTCTCTAATTATTTTAAGTTTTCATAATTTTTACCAATACAAGCTAGTATTTTGATTGTATGTATATTACAAAACCGATAAAACAATTTTATGAATAAGTTTTGAAAAAAATGAGTAAATTAACAATTTTAGCTAAACAAGCTATAAATAACTTTTGAAACAATCTTGGTCCCGATTCATTTTGAAATTTAAATCGTGGCCTTTTTGATTAGAAGTGGGAAGTTTATATATATAACTATTTATAGTCTATGTGGTAATACTTTATTTGAAGAAAAACACATGTTGTGCCGACCCCACACAGTGTGGGACAAGGGCAGGATGATGATGATGTGGTAATACTATATTCTAGAGAATTTATCCGCTCTGTATTATTGCACTTTCCAGTTTAAATTGTGACCACTCTAGTCGTTGATTAAGCTCCCGTAAGCTCTGTTTCCATCAAGGTACTAAATGAATGAATTCTGTATAAATGTGAAATACAGGTAAGCAGATTTACCTTCACGGTGGTAAGTACGGTATAGGATTAAAGTTTTGGTGTAGAATACGTTCGTGGGTTAACATTTAATCAGCGAGGACAAAGGCGATTAGTTTACTTACTGAAGCTTAGATACCTATTGTTTGAAACCTATTGAGTCGAGAAGATAAATAGAACTAGACTAGTGCCTGTTTATGTAATATACTAGCTTTTATCTATCTAACCCTCAGACTCGCAGAGTGCCGATCGGTACACTTGAGTAGACGATATATTTATTTATATGTATTAGCATTATTTTTTTCGTGGTCATGTCAATATCATTAGAATGTTACCATAAATATACATTATCTTAAAATATTCATATAGTTTTTGTAATTTTTGGTTATTTTACCAAGATTGTGTAAATTTTTCGTTATTGAGGTAATCATTACCGTAAATTGAAAGCCCTACATGCTTAGAATTTAAAATTTTCCGAGTTTGCATGTATTTTTTGATAATTGGAATAGCATAATGTTTTTTCCCGGATTAAAATTATTTCTGCAAAAATTTTCATTAAAATTGGTTCAGCGATTTTAACGTGAGAGATCTCAAACTATTTATATTTAATATAAGTAGCATGTTAATAATTAAAATTCAACATTTGATTACATATTTAAGTTGTATAATTCTCCCAACTAGCTCTTAATATATGTAAAGATTGAAATACAAAAATATATTTAGTAATTAGAGTTTGGAACAAAATATAGAACTCAACAATCTTACCTACGAGTGAGTGTAACCCACTAAAAGCGCGTGTTACTGAAAGCTTATAATAGAAAAGTTTTACTACAAAACATTACCTGATAGAACAATTTCAAATAGTTAGTTAGTCAGGGAGGCCCTGATTTTCCGCATTAAGACTCGAGGTGTTCCGTTGTGCGTGGAGTGGGGCGCTAGTGTAAACAGCCCAACTCCGACCAAAAGCACATATTAAGCTTCCTGGGGTCTTCGCAGGCTTCTCGGAGTGACCTTAGGTTCTTGAGGATTTCGCGTCGCTACGCTGTTACTCCCTCGCATTCCAGGATATATGAGCAGCTGTTTCGTCTTTCTTAAGGTATCCCCTGCAGAGTGAACTGTCCGTGGATCAAATAGTATATTTTGTATAGCAACTTTACAATATTTCAAATAGTCATAGGAAATGAATCAAAGTAAGTCAGTTACGTTATATTATAACTTTGATGATTATAATTTGACCTTAACAAATACAAAAGTTGTACTCCCTTTATTCGATACATAAGAGGATTAACATTATTACTTATAGTCCATATTTCGCAGCAAGAATTTTTTACTTTTAAATAAAAATATTCTGCACCCGCAGGCCGTTATGCAAAATATTAAAGTATTAATCAGAATCCACAGAAGAGATTTCATATGTAACCCTATCCATATGTATGTCTGACTGCACACGATAATCTGAATATTACTGATGTTACGCACAAATAATAACGTATTACTTGATCCAATGGCCCAAAATGTTAAATGTCGAGCCCCTTCAATAACGAATATGAATTTCAGTCATTTGTGGGTCAGATTTTTCCTTCAAACTTGTCTTATTTATTTTAATAGGCGAGGTTTCCAAGCGATGGGCAATTTAGCATTAAATTGACGCAAACTTATTTGGGATAATTGTTGAGAAATATGAGTTTTTGGAAAAGGTTTTGGGTTTCACGGTCTAATAGCATTTTCAACTTAAAGTGTGTTTATGGCAATTTTTACCTTATGTGTGGTAATGTCCTTGTTAAATATAAGCTTTCATACGTTTTAATTATAATGATGAAATATTGCACGAAATAGCTAGCTGGCTTGACTTATTTTAAAAGTGGATTATAACGATGGGTCAACATTATTCACAAGTAATTCATCCAATTCATCAGTTTCTTTTGCTGTTGACTGAGCAAAAGAAACTGATGAATTGGGTTCCAATAATATATACAGTAAATTAAGTTAAAAGTTACTGACTATTGTAGTTTGTCAGAAGAAAAGGAACAAATAACGTGTCACATGTATTTTTGTCATTGGTGTTAATATGATCATTTTCTTAAAACTGAATTTGAAATTGACACTTTGGTATAACTTGTTACATCTGGCACGTCACACTAGAAGATGTTTTGAAACGTAAATTTTTATATTTTTTTTTTATGATTTTTAATTAGTGATAAACCTCACTTTGCAGGTGAAACTATATTTAAATTTTTTATGCACAAAAAGATTAATAATAGTTTCACCTGGAAGGTGAGGTTTATAACTTTTTAAAAATCAATAAAAATTTTATAATGGGCAAGTACGCGCCATCGTTTTCATTGAATCTGAATTGCAATTTCAGCTATGGAAGTAGAATAGTACCTGGTTTTTTTACTATATGTCGTTACTCGGGGCTTCACTCGATAATACAAAGTGCAGAAAAATTTCGACCTATTACGTAATGGCGCGTTTGTGTAATTGGAAGCGCGCCGGGGCGCTATCCCGGTGATGCAGGTTCGTATCCTGTGCGCGCGAAGGTTACGGATGCGTCTTAATCTTTCTTATGCATAAAAAATTTGAAAATCTTTATTTTTTGATCACTTACTTTCGCTGTTGACTTTACTTTGGCAGTACCTAAAATCTTAAAAAATAAGATCAGTGAGAATCTATCTAACTATGAAGTTGCTTAACTATTAATTACTTATTATTTTAGGCGAAACAACATAATACACACAAAACACATACATTAACTTTTAAACATTTTAACACAGTATGAGGCAAATTGTTTTATGGAAAATTCTTCAGAATTTCGCAAAAATCATAAATATTCTCGTGTAAAAAAAACGATAGATAGGCAACTGGACTTTGTTAATTACAGTGTCATGTCAACAATGATTAAAATGTTTGCCAGCGAGCTAATTCGCAAAACGTAATTAAGTTTCACCTGCAAGGACTGTTGAACTTGTTGACGCTCAATTGCAAATGAGATTCCGATAAACGTTATCAAATGTGCAACGAATTTCAGTTCTGGGACGGTAATTTATGAATGGTTTGCGATATCTAGTGATTTTATCATTGAGTTATGATTTTTTTTTTTTTTTTTTACAATAAACAATAAAAAGGCTTTGTCGCAAGAGTTATGAATTTTCAATCTCTCTGTTACATTTATTCAAATTTTTTGCTTGTCAACCCAACATTTTAATTTCTGAGCTCGTACTTTAAGAATAATTTCATAAGGATCGATTAAGGAGTTCTTGAGTTAAACTATAAATCAACAGACTTCCAGCCCACCAAATAATAAATTATTTGGTAAACGTTGTTGCAAAAAAAATACTTATTTATAATCTCAACTATTGAAATATAATAACACTAGGTAATCTTAATTTAATTAAATACCTAAACAAAATTATAAAATAAATCCACGAGCAACCGAAACTAGACGGTACAAAAACCGTGCATAAATCAGACTGCATGAAAGTTTCACGTGTGCCTCACCTCTATTGTCTCTTTATGATTAAAATTTACCTTCAGCCAGGGCGGAGAGTTTTAAAACGAGGCACCAAACTTGCAGCACTGTAGTTCCCAGGTATACAAACAAACCCACCACCGTCGCGAACGGCTAATGCAAAAACTTCCAGGTGATGTGCTGTTTGAATTTAAAGCATAAACAGATTTAACGACCACTCTCCGATACCCTTTATAGTCTCAACTGCAAACCCTCACTGGTTTATATTTCATTTTCCGTTATAAAACTTGGACTCATTCCTTTCAAATCCTCTTCAACGCTTTTTGTTATCAGACTTATTACCCGCTGAACTTTTTATTACCAGTTCTCTTAAGTTCACTTGACTGATCTGTTCCCATCATAAAATAAAGGAATTCGTTTTACCTGGCTATTATTCCGGACATTTATAGCTACTAACAAGGCTGCTAGTAACTCTACGGTGAGTATTCCTTTAAAATGAGTACACAGGGCCTTTAGATGGTAGGTATTGTCTTTTGGAGAGCGGCCAAGCCTGCGCCACTCGGTAATATTTTTTAAATTCAATTTCGGTGAAGCCACACTGCTGTATCCAGTCGGCTTAATGTACACCTGGTGAACATTTAAATGAGATACAACGGGACTATTTGCTTATTTATGCGAGATTTTATTACCAAAGAAATCTACTTTTTCCTGACTGGCCGCTATAAATAAGCGGAACATAAAACGGTAACTTACTAAGCTCGGATGTACGACATGAAATGGATCTATTTTTTGTTCATATTTATTGAATGTCACTTGAATCTAGTTTATTAATCATAATATTCTAGCAACGATAAGACTTATTCCACGTTTATAGATTCATTTAAATAATTAAATCCAATCAGACAGCAAATAAATTAATTAATCATTCTTAATGTTTCTTTGAAACCTAAATTGGTTAATGGTTAAACGCACTTGGTCAAGGATGTATTTTAATCTTTTTCTGCATTAAATTTAAAATTATAAATAATTATTGTATAAAAGTGAATTTTATTCTGTCCTCCGTTAAACCCAGGAAATCCTGGAAAGCTGGATGCTTTTCAGTAAATAATACGAGTGCATCAAGACTAGCTTACAAAATACATTCTTCTCTGCCCGCAGGTGGCTTACCCACATTAATGAGCAAAGAGGCGCATTTCAAAAGAGGGCATTCAACGAAGAACGTTAGCTATGTATCCATCGTTATGGTCAGGCTGCGGTTTCATTTCATGATTTTCCACCATTAAATAAAAAAGTTCCGTTGATACGATTTTCATCCAAAAATTGTTTCATATTTTCTAATATATACAAATTCCATGGCACAATGTTAGTTACCGTATTCTTCCGAAACGCCTTTACCGATTTTTAACAAATTTTATATGTGTATTCAGTAGGTCTGAGAATCTACTATCTACTTTTCATTTTGCAAAACAACGTTTGCTGGGGTCAGATAGTTTCTCTATAATGTAAAGCTGTCATTACTTCTACCCCAGTTCTCTCAGTGCTAACACAGCTTGTCGACATTTTAAGCTCAAGTTTCTACGATTATTTGAATAAAACTTGTAAGTAGATTAAGGAATATAATCGTTATAACGTCCTGTTATCATTACTATTATTAAGATTTTTTTATTGCTCAAGAAAAATACAGTTGTAAACAGGTTTAAGATAAGTTGGCGCGCAAGAATGTACAAAAATAGCTTAATCTAAAGAGTTACAATATAGTGTAAGGTGTACATTATATCAATCAAAAATATAATAAAAATTAATAATAATTCTAAATATGTATTTTATGTATTATCATAATGCGTATATAGTAAGATATTGAAGACTCGCGCTATGACGACACAGAAGTACCTAAGTGACATAAATCTATGTTTTATTGTATCAATATCATTAGCATGGTAACAAAAAGGTAACTTAAATATAACTTCTCAAAATAAAATATTAAAAAAAAACAAAAACTGTAAATGTTGTGTATTAACCCTGCAAATTTCCACCAAGAAGCTATTTCAACGAGGTCTTGTAAATAGTTTTTTTAATACGTCATACATAGTATTTTAAATTTACCTTTCATTATTAAAGTTAAGCAACGTTGAGAGTGGTCAGTACTTGCATAGGTGACCACTCTGTTTTTTGTTTTTTTTATTATTTAAGAGTTTTTGTAGTTCAGTAAGTTAACTGTTATAAATTGTCTGCTGAAATACACGGAACCCTAGTTTAAAAAAATAATTATAAAATTTTATTATATTTGACGAATTATTGAAACGAACCTAAAATATTTTAGAAAAGGAAAGGCGATAATGAATGACATATATTGGGACCTAATAAACAATAACATAAAAATATTGTAGACACTATACCACGATAAAATATGAAAGAGTGTTTCTGCAGGAAAATTCAAAGAATGAAGGCGGAGCTGTGAACTAGTATTTAATAGAACTCGCCCCAAACTATTACTAAATCTAGTCTCTAATATTTTCACTCTATATCCGGGATAGAATATATTAGGGATTACTCTAGCTTTGGGTTTACGGGCATAAATATTGTTTAATATCATTTTAATGCTTCGTTCAGTGTTTGTGTATAGGAATGGTTAATTGCACATTGTTTAGTTAAACTCTTGTATTTCTGGTATTAATGCTTTAATAAATAAATTCAAAGTTAAGAGAATGACTTTATAGTTGTGATGAGTGTCGTTGCTTTAAAATAATAAACTATATTAGTTGAGTTTTAAAAGTTTAATTTAATTAATAAACGGCGTATTTATGTCAGCATCTTGCCCTTAAAAATTAAGGACAAAATGCGAAAATATTTACGACGATTAATTTTATAAACGATATATTTTCGAAATATTCAATCTAGTATCACAACAAAAAATCGGCAAGTTTATTGAAAACATAAAATAATGAAAGAAACTACATATTTCAATAAGAATTTTGCATACTTTACTTTCTTCTCAAACATCACAATACCAGTACACTGGTACACAGTAAGCGTGAGTGCACAGAGTTGAAGGAAATTGATCGAGTATTCGACGCCTTGTTTGTGCCGCCCGGTTTACTATCTTTATCCCTTTGAATATTAATATGGATAGTATTGAAATTTAACACAAGTACACCAAAATAAAAAAATAGAAACATAAGTAATTGAACTTTATTAGGAAGGTGTACCTAATTGAATAATTCATTCATAATTAGATACTAACATTTTAATTAAAATTTTACCTTTTAACAGAGTTAGGTTAATTTAATGTACGCTGCACACTCTTCGCGCTCTTCCACAAAAACTGTTGTTCTTATGAAAAAAGATTTAAACAAATGTTGTCAAAAATCTTATATCCTACAACTTAATGTTGGTGCAAATCTTAAAGGAAAATATTCGTCAAAAACTATTTTTACACTTTTTATTTACATTTGAACTTTAACATTTTTAGACGCGTACACGATAGCATTTGTGACTTTTGCGACAACATTAAGGATGACAAAACGAATGTTTATTCCAATTGACTGCTTATTTTACAGGTTAACCCCTTATTTTACCTAGACAGAATGCTTACTATTCCACTCAAACAAAAGCACATTTGACGAATTAGAAATATTAGTACCTAATAGATTTTTGAGGAAGCTGTAGGTACCTTATCCCAAAATTCAGCATTATTAGATACTACATTTTTTATTAAAAATTTGCCTAATACATCAATTAATTTGATATATGGATACGGTACACGTGTGCACTCTTCGAGCTCTTCCCAAAAACAGTAGCCGAGTAAGCAAGGCGAACGTAGTCTGGCAAGTTAGGAAGACTAATCGGTACATATTGGGAGTAGTTTGTCCATTCGTGTGTTTACATAGCATATTCCTCTAGAAGTCGCATTTCTTTAAATCCTTGCAATGTCAAATATCATAGTGACAGTACCTACTGAAAGCGTGAGCGCATCAGAGTTGAAGGAAATTGATCGAGTATTCGACGCCCTGCTTCGTGCCGCTCGAAACACTAACATGCTCTGTTGGCTTCATCTACTATCCCTTTGAATTTCAATGTGGATAGTATTGTTTTGAAATTTTGATTATTTAGTAAGAAAGTTTTATTCTATATCTTTATTATATTGTAAAGTATGACTTGGCGCGATAAGTATTTAATTAGTTATAATGTATACTATAAGATAAAAATATTAAACTTAATAAAATGTATATTTAGGTGAATAGAAATAAGTATTACTATTACTTTACTTTCTTATACCTATTTATGAAAGACTTAAAACTATTTTATATTGCATTATCATTAGATACTATTCTTATTTATATATTCATGCAATCATAAGACACTCTCAGAAAGTAATTGTTTTTAATTGAATTTACCAGGTCAGGCTAAACTTGGACGTAAAATACTTTCGTGTGTTTGCATGTTTTCCTTAAGAAGTCACATCTCACAAACATTTACGTACAGTTTTCTGAACAGTTTCAAAAATCATAATAATGATAGTTATATGTTCTACCAAATAGAAACCATAATATCTAATAAATGAGCCTTTTTGTTCTCTAAGGTAAACTTCCATGCCGAGTACAGACATTAACAGCAAACACTTTGAGAAGTGCACAAAAAGCTAAGCGTAAATTAAATCTGTAAATTGCTTTGACTCTGAATTCAATGCGCTTAGTGTGAATAAAAACAATGAACTCGCGCTAACTTTGTTTGACTGGTAGTCAACTGGATATATTACAGATGCATAGTGGAGGAAAATCAGCTAGACTACAAATATATTGTCTTAACTAAAGCCTCACACAACATTACGTTAAATAGTTCAACTTAAGTAAGTTAAGCACTTTGAAAAGCAAACAACCCAAAGCCTGAAAAAATAGATTGTTAACATATTTTTTTATGCAAAAATAGATAAAGACGCATTCGTAAACGCACACAGGATGCATGAAAAGTGAAGTTTATCACTTAATAAAAATATTTGAGATTTAATATAGATTGTTATGTAACTAAGAATACGTAAATAAAAAAGTATACATTATTTTTAATGAATTGCCCGAGCTTATTTTGCTCCAGAACCTGTTAAGCAACTAATCGGGTTTTATTGAACCAAGATCAACAATAGAAAAATTACTATAAATGTCAAGTTGATCTCAATGAGGCGGTAAAACTGATTTAGAAACAGACTCAGATACAAATTTGCATAAAATCATAAGATTTACCTAGAAGATTTTTCATATTATTAACTAGCTCGCAGGCTGCCTTATCCAAGATAAGGAAGTCAACTTGGATCTACAAAAAATATCCATAGGACACTAAACATAGGCATTAATAATTATTGAACATTATTTTGTAGCAAAGTGCTACGACGTTACGAAGGTCGGCTGTTTATATAATATATTATATCACTACTATTAACAATGAACAAATGAACTATTTTATCCTTAAAGTGGTGTTAGCCTCGGGAATAAGATAATCCTTATTTAGAGTTTAAAATAACCCTTTATACTTTTAAGGGAACCAAGGACCTTTTAAGGGGCCAAATCCTTAGTTCCCATAAAAGTAAAAAGTTTCACAACTTTTCGAGTCAACCGATTTTAATCAAACATGTCTAAGAACACTCCGGCAAAAGTCATTGTTATACAAAAAAATAATAATTGTAATCGCTTCATCCGTTCGGGAATGTTGTTGCTACAGACAGACAGACACTTCGAACTTATAATACGACGGGTGACCCCTCTATAAACGACGGGTGCTAAAAAATAGTGAAGAAAATTAAGTTTCCAGAAATATAAAAATTGCAAGATTAGCGTTCCAATGATATTGACATTTTGGCAGGATAGTGCCGGTATAATATGTTGATGTACCGATGTTTGTGGTACAGGCCGCCTTGCCCGCGCTGCACCGACTCGGCCCGGCTAGATAGTTTATTTTTCCAACTACGACGGTGCAGTGAAAACTCGTAATTAACGTGGCTTTCACTGAGACCGAGGCGCCCTCTTATGGGATTGTTGTGACGTCAAACAACTCATTGTTACCCAAATAAAAATAGGCTTTTTTTATGTACACTGTTTGAATTCGTTTGTACGGTTGAATAACAAGCTTTTATTCTTTTCAATTTTTTACTTTCATATAGTGAAGGTTTGGGCCTATTTTTCATTTGTCAGATAGGTGATATCTGTTGTTATATTTATAGATTTGTTATTCAGTAGGGCTATATCAAAACATTTAAAGCCGTCCTTTATACCTCTATTTATAGCTATCAATATTTAAGAGGCAAGTAGAGATATTGCTTTCTCTAAAAATAAAATTCCTTGTAAGGGTCGTTTTATTGAAATTCGCGAATTTAAAACGCTTTTCTTAGGCATCTATTTATAACTATCAATATTAATAGAGGAAAGTTGAGATATTGCTTTTTCTAGAAATAAAATGCTTATTATGAATAAGGGCCGTTTTATTGAAGTCCATGAACTTAAAACTCCCTATTGAAAGTTTACTTATCATCTCAGCAAGAATCAGCGAGGCGGCGCCGAAGCGCGACTAAATTGGCATCGGAGTTATTGGATAAATCTAAGTTAAGCCATCCTTGTGGCTCTTAAATTTAAAGTAAACAATATTTCTTTTCTTATTTTTTGTTGAGAAGTTTAATTTCTACGGACAAGTCTACCTCTACTTTTCGGCTATCCAGCTATTTTTCTGTTTGGTATTATAGGTAGGTAGGTATTATTATTTACCTATTAGATATTAAGTCTCGAGCACTAAAACAACTTAATGAGACGTTATCTTTACAAAAGGTAGTTTAACTTGAATAATATTAAGTAATTACTTTTAAAATCTATCGCTTTTGGAAACCTGTTATTGAAGTTTTACAAAAATACCTAACGTTACCAACAATTGAGATTTCTGTCTGTAAAATAAATAAATAAATATTTCCGGACTACTCACACAGCATCACCTAACCCCAAACTAAGCAGAGCTTGTACTATGTAAAATAAAAAACTTTAATTTTATAAAATTAAATAACATTTTAAAGTGTTATTCTTTTTTTTATTTGTATCAATTTAAGACAATCTTACTAGAAAATAAACTTACCTGAAAAATTCAATATTCTCAGCAGTCTGTCAACTCTGCCGCTCGAGTTCAACACAATACTCCCAGTTCGGCAGTGCACAAGTTTGCTTAGGACGTAGACATTCCCCATCAATCCCTTGCTCCCATTATTTGTTTACAGCCCCAAAGCCAAAACGATATAACTCTACAACCAATAATAAACCTTAACCCATCTGCATAAAACGCATGAGCACATTATTTGTAGTTCCACGTAAAGATTTCGCATTTCAAGAGCTCTTTCCGTAAATCCAAGGCAAGATCTTCAATTTCGCAAAGGAGCCAGAAGAACATTTGTTTTAGAAACTTCACAGATAACAAAGTAAGGTAAGTCAAACGGCTGTTACTAATTACACAAGTTGCTGTTTGATTTTCCCGAGACTTTTCAGTTATTTGAGCTATTCTGAACTTCAACGTGCTTGATTCATGTTATTTTTTCTATCTACGATCTTTTTGGTCAGTGGTTTCATGACAGTAAGTGTTTTTAAAGTGCTTAAAACGTGGGTATTCGGGTAATAATGACGTAAATACAGCCCCAGCATGGCATGTGTGATAGTGCTTAATCAAAACTTCAATTAAATTTTCGTAATACCTTTCGCCAAGCGCCATCACCCGGGAGAACCCACAAATTAATTTCAACCCGCCTGAATATGTTTTAATTTCGGCTCTTTCTATCGACGTATTCAAATTTCAGGTTACTGATTGAAACATTGTAAAAATGACGAACTTTTTCATCGAAAATAATGTTACGTTCCGGTTTTCAATTTCAATTTCAACATTGAAAATTGTTTATGTTGCTATAAAAGCCAATATATATATATTGTGTTACTCGTTGGTAAAATGTTTTATGTTACGTAAGTTGCTCCTAACCTAATCTCATTGCACTTTGTAATACACATGTGGTAACTTTATGAGATGTGAATATCATAACAAAAAAGGTTAAGAGGAGAAATAGCAATACAAAATGTTATACATGATTGTGTTACTCAAACAAAGAATGACAAAAATAAAAACATAAAATTCAAAAGTTATAAAATTAACTGACTGATTTTTCCGACACAAGATTCAAACCATCAATTAGAAATTGATATGTACACTTACCTATTCTAAATTTGTGTAGAAGTCCCGTATTTCGCTAGTAAATCTCTAAATAGATCTTCTTAAATCTATTTAGATGATCTTAGATCTTCGTCTAAATTTGTCTACACAAATTAATTATATTATTTTCAACCAAAAGTGATGTTTATCACTTTTACACTTATATTGACGGAATATTGAAAACTTTCCCGGAACAGATTAAATCCTATCAACAAATCATACAATGCCCCAATGCCTAAGTAACAGCGTGCTAATACGGACGGAGACGGCGCAAACTCGCGGCTTCTCACATTTGTCTCCGCCGGACGCGAGGTAATGAGAACGGACTAATGGCATCCCGAACTTGCAATTTAGAAAAATGATCCTGAAGATACAGTGTCTATTCCATTAAATGGGATGGGATAGATAGACAACACTTTATTTATTATAAGTATAAATGGTGTTTCATAGGTTGTAGACGGCATATAAGTAAATGCTAATAAACGGATGGCGACGGCGCAAACTCGAAGCTTCGGGCTATAGGCTCTTTCCCTACTTCATTCTATGGAGCACTCGCTTCCGCTCACGGCTTCGCCCACGTTATTGTAGATTTTCCCGCGGTAAAAAGTAGTGTATGTCCTTTACTGGGACAACAGCAAAGCCCGTGTAAAATTTTGTCCAAATCGTGCATCACTGAATATGAACTTTTCCCGTGCATAATTAACTTTTCCGGAAAATTGGGGTACTTTACCGTGTTAAAAGAAGGCTTCGATATTCTGATGTGTAAGCTATATTACTGAAAGTTTAATCAAAATCCATTCAGTAGTTTTTGTGTGATAAAGTGACAAAATAACATACTTAAACACTTACATCACCACAAACTTTCGCGTTTATAATATTATCAGGATCTAATCTAAGATGTATTGGATTTATTGCACAATTAATGAATGCCTTTAAGAAATAGCGAGTTAATAAACGGTCGAAGAAGGCACAAACTCGCGGCTCTTCTTCTCATTTGTCTCCGACGGACGCGGGTAACGAGACCGGACGAATGGCGCCCAAACTTGCAATTTAGAAAAACGATTCTAGCGATACCGTGTCTACTCCTTTTAATGGAGCATCTTATCTAACGTGAATGTAATTATGCATTTAACAGTTTCTTACACTTTCCATTTAGGCAATTACTTATAATACTTTTATTAGCGAATTCTATTTGCAAATTATGTATATGTAGTCCGGACAATTTAGACATTCGAAGTTACATAAAGTCCCAACAAGCTGAATTTCTGTGAACTTGTTCAAAACATAATTATAAACAATGTCTAGAAGTTCCCCATCATTCCCGTGTAAGGAAAAAAAATAGTCAAGGTCAAAGGTCTAAAAAACAAATCTCAAGGCGCAAAAATCCTTTTTTAAGAAATTGCATCATTAGATAAATATGAAATTTTACAAAGCTTAATTTAATGTGGAGATGAAGTATTGTAGTATTTATGTCTTTTTTTATATCTTTTTGTTTCAACACACTTTCCGATGTTTGCATTGAATTGATTATTTCCAAAATAGAAACTGCAACAAAGTTACAAACTATAGGTACCTTATAGAGTATTTTAAAACAATATACATTTTCCTTTTCCCAAAGTTGAGCCCGAATAAAATAGGGTCAGAGACTCCCAGCTAACTTCTAAATAAAACAACAATGAAACGTTGTAAAGGTAATTTAGTAAGAAATCCAGAGTTTATTGGCAAGAGCTGAGTCGAGAGGTTTGCTTAGGACCCTCGGTACAAACAAACAGACAGCCAGATTAACCACTTTGTTTCCTCTGCTAAACGACAGGGTGTCATGTTTCTAACAGATGATTTATCACTACTGAATTTATTTGTTGTTTTTGTTATTTTTTTCTAATGCTCTAAAAAAACGAATACCTACGTATTCGTTTTTTATTAAAAGCAAGTGGTTACTGAAATACGTTATTATATGAAATGGTTATTAATAAAACTAAATTTAAAATTTAAGAAAAACCCCGTTTACAATGGCTTTTGATTTTCGGTTTTCCTTTCCCACTCTAACCCCCATAACTTTTAAAAGGCACCATCGATTTTCATGAAACACATCTAAGAACACTCGCGCCAGACTCAACTTTCATACAAAAATAAAATAATTAAAATCGCTCTATCCGTTCGGGAGCTATGGTGTCCCAGACAGACAGACAGACACGTCAAACTCACCCCTCATTTTAGGTCAGTGGTTATAAAATGTAATGTAAGACTGAAATATTTTAAGAATGTGCTTTTTTTCGGAGTATTTTTATTTATTTATTAAACAAAAAAAAATAACAAAAATAGGAATTTAATCACAAGTTACAACATAAGTATAGTAACATAGTATGTATGACAGTTGACTGGTCACATCGATAAACATTCAATAAAGTTTTCCACTTTCAGAACTCTTTCTAAAATGTAACTTCGGAAGCCTTCGGACTTCTTCTTCTCTTTACTTCCGAAGTCCGAAACCTTGAAATGTTTTCAACAAAAGTTATCCCGTTTTTAAATGAATATTGTAACACACGTTAATTTTGAAAATGTTAACTGTATTGATTTCTTATCGCTGTTTTAAAACCAATAAAGTTCTTTTAATAGGTATCCATCATAAACAGACAAACCTACAAGTGTATACTGACAAGAAATTAGTCGTATAGTGTGTCACACACGTCATTGGATCACTTAATCACAGAGGCATTGAGGTGTTAAGCCGTAATGAGACTGTGATGTGCCTAAGCTTTGCCGTCACGGTCTGTGGCGTCTAATCATACATGATAATACCTATGTAAATAGATTAGCTTAAGTTGTACCTTACGTAAGTTATAAAAGAGATTTATCTGCATATTATGTACAACTTAAACGGCTCTATTTTTGGATTTTCCCGCGAAATAAACATTTGATTACATTTATTTTAAATCAAACAAACTTTATGGCATTTTTTACAAACTTTCAGCAAGGTGGAGCCACCACATTAAACAAATCTTAGTTATTTTAAGTTTCAATTATGCTAAAAACGCAATTCAAATAATACTGTTTTGTTACAGATTAGCTTCAACAAAGAAAATTTCGCAAACAGCTCCAAACTAATTTAATAAGGTAAGTTTAGTTTAGCTTTTAACACAATTCCAAAGTTCTGCCCTTACAACAACAGTTAGGCCCAATTCTTGAATGGTTAAGTTTAAGTTTGATATCGAGAATAACAATTAAATTTGCTACAAATAAACCTTCCTTATCTTTATGGTAGTCTCTGTATTGGGTTAAGATCGAAATCTTATTTTACATTAGTTTCGCTATGTCTGAGTACTCAGGGTAAATAGGGTTATTTTGTAATTTTTGATTCTGAATGAGAAATTATCTTTATCAACCATAACTAGACTAGATTGACTATAGTTATATTACAACAGTTTGGAAGTTAGGAGAAAGAAAGACCAACTCTTAACCATGCTCAAGGTTCTCCATGGGAAGATTGACGCACCAGATTTAAGTGATGGTATTCTACGACTCAATGTTCCTAACAATTACCTTCGTGCTAGGAACCATAGACTGTTCGCGGTTCCATTCACTCGAACTGTAGCTCACGCTAAGTCACCGATTCCCCGATCCCTTGCATCACTCAATACCCTCCTGGAAGCCCACCCTGAATGTGATGTATTTGCGGACGAATGGATGGACTTAGTGAGTGACATTCTTCATTTTTGTGAACTTGACATCTGATACATTATTATTTAAGATTTGACATTAGTATTATTATTTTTTTTCATAACATTTTCGATTTTAATTATTAATTTTATTTTTATATTATAATTTTTATGTAACTAGACAATGTATTGATTGGATGTATTATTATTGTGTTTTGTTATAACTTATAATTAGCTAGTTTAATTGGATTATAATCTGTACTAGTTATTAAAATAAATAAATAAAAATAAAAATAAAATAGCTATGTACCTTTACAGTAACATTCTTTATTCCGAAGAGTTATAGGTTAATACATCTGGCTTTCGATTCCCGCCGAGGGGTCAAAAGTGTATGTATGTTATGGGTGTTTAGTATGTATAGTAAAAAAAATTAAATATGTATGGCTATTATATTAAGTATAATATTAGATGTCTAGTACCCGCAACACAAGCTTAGAGCTTACGACGGTGCTATATGTAGATATATTGTGTTGATTGTACGAAAATATTTATTCATAGCCAAAAATTTAGGGAATACTCCAGAGGTTTCGTATTATTACATACATCTTTTACCGACTGTTTTCCGCGGTCTCATCCTAGAAATTTCCATTACTCAGTGGCCCAGTGCCCACTGATAAATTCAGGCCATCTGTTGTAAGCCCATCAACTGCCACAAGATTACCATCGCCAGCGTTTCATTGTGATATTAATTACCACGATGGGGATCAGCGAATACGAACAGTGCGAACAGTCATGACTGTTGTACCTGTTTACATTTGTGTTTCCGGAATTAACGGATTAAGTCGTCGTCGCTTCGTACGTATGGCGAGCTTAATGGACTCGCAATAACGTTTTGATAGATGTAAGGCCACATTGTCAGCAGAATGGGTGGGTTTTCTTTCCGTGAATATAGATGTAACTGAATTTTATAGTGAAAGGTCAAGCGCGAGATTTCAATGTTGATTTCATCTGCTTATTGTAAGACAACTTTAAAGAACTTCCTAACCTAAATTATTTGCAAGAGTTGATTCATCCATGGAATCTATTCAAAACCTAGATTCATTTGCAGATGATGCTAGTACAAAGGTCACAAAGCAATTCTGGTGCTATACCAGTTAAGTTACTGACTTGGAATAGTTAGAACGTAACGTTCGGTATCTAGTAGATACCTACATTTCGGTGCGATTGAGAAGACATCAATTATTTCAGACCCTGAGCAACGCAGTCAGCCGTGGCCCGATAGTTACGATACGAATTGAATTGCAGTCAACTTGCTTTGAATTTCTAAGATATTGTGTTTCAAAATTCAGAGATTGTGTACTAGGAATAACTCTATTAAAAGAGGAATTGTATTGAGTTGGAATACTTTAGTTATAAGTTTTCCGTTTGGTCTAGGAATATCCCATCTCAAATATTAAATTATAGGATATTCTGTATTAATAATTAGGATCAGCAAAATTTAAATGCTGCTGTAATATTATTTTATCTTTTAATAAATATTATTGACTCCAAAGAAACATTTCAATTCTTTGGAGCTCAGTTAATCAACATGGCAAGGTTGCGCAATCGAAAAAGTCTTTCAAAGCGACGTCAGCCGGCATTTACTTTAAAATGAACACTCGGTAGATAATGCAATGGGATTAAGCTCCAGTTTTTGTACTAAAATTACAAGTAATATAACAAATGAAGTGTATAATAAATACAATTACGAAATTAATCAATTACCGTTCTTTACGACAAAGCAAGAGTGCACACTTTACATCTGGAGAATAGAGTTCAGGCACGTTTTAATGCGAACGTTGAAAGCGCTTAGGACAAACGTTAAACGTTGAGTAGAAAGTTGGGTATGGTCAAACTTATCCACAAGGATGCACGCGGTGACACTAAAGCCCACTCCGCCACCTCCATGTAACTTTGCCGCTAAAACAACTTAGCGAGCCACGACGCAAACATTATTATTTCGCTTAATATAGCAAACAGTGCTGGCCACATACCTACAAAGTCGGCGTAAACTATAAAGTAACTCACGTCGCGACATGTTCAGTGATTCTTAAAACAAATATTGTTCATGTGAAAGCTTCTTTTGGCAGATTTTTTGTAGATTGTGATTACCTAATGCTAAACCGTCTCGTTCTAAGTTGAAAAGTTGAGTCTGGGGTGAGCTAAGTATCGCCTAGTAGATACAATGAGAACGATACATTCAGCTGCTCCTTACTGCTCTTGTGATATTATTCTATTATTATCAATTTTCATAAGATTTCACTTCTGCCTTGTGGTGTTAAGCACACACATATTTTTAACCCCCGACCAAAAAAGAGGGGTGTTATAAGTTTGACGTGTCTGTCTGTCTGTCTGTATGTCTGTCTGTATGTCTGTGTGTCTGTCTGTCTGTCTGGTACATCATAGCTCCCGAACAGATGGAGCGATTTCAATTTAGTTTTTTTTGTCGGAAAGGTGAGTTTTGCCCGGTTTTCTTAGACATGCAGACCGAAAATCTGCAAATATACTAGTGTGGGGTATCAAATGAAAGCGCATCGCGTCTACATTACATAATATTATGTTGTTTTACATTTAAGGAAATTAAGGCATTGGAATGGGGGTTTTACTTAAATTTTAAATTTAGATTTATTGAATAAGTTAATCAAATCCTATCATAACCTAACTTTGAATTAGGTATTTGAATCATTGGTGCTATACAATCCACACATCAACATCCCTATGGTGAGCTTAATAATAAGCTTATGTTTCGGATACTATCTTATATCTTTATCTTATAATTTTATGAGTAATTCAACAAAAAATGCTAGGAGAACTTACAAACGTCTTCTTACATATACCTCGGCGGGAATCGAACCCTGCTCCCTAGACCGCAATTGAACCTTAGCTCACTGCACCAGAAGAAGTCAAACTAAAAAAAAAATATTTTCAAATCCTTTCATTGTGATATTCGAGGCTTACATATTCAAAACCATAGCGCACCATTCAGTTATTTTTAATATAGTTTCCAACGCAAAATATGGATCAACATGTCGACATTTCGCGAACGTAAAATATTTGACGTATAGAGGTAGATTTAAAAAATATTTCCGTGCGAAATTTGAAATGGTTTCGGTCACAAATAAACCGCAAGGGTTTAATTACCGTAAAAATAACGATGAAATCGAAATTCACGCATTGTTGTTAAGTCTTATTAGCGGATGTAATTAATTCCTGAATGTGCGCTGATACGACTCGTAAATTACAATTTGTGCCTTAACATAGATTCTCTTTCATGTGTATAACATTATTTCTTCAGGAATCCGCGTCAGGTACGTTATTCCTTTTTTAAATCGTGTTAATGTACAAAGAAACAAATTATTCAAGTTAAAACAAAAAAAAATGATTTCATAAATATTTACGTTTTCTTTTTCTTAGCGAACTTATTTAAAAACGATTTTTTTTTAGGTCACATGTCCCGTTTTTGTCTTTACCAAATCAAATATTCTTTCCCGGCTTTCGATTAAGCTGAAATTTTGCACGCACATATCAATGTCTTGGCAATACAATACGTCCACTCCCTCAAAGACTTGAGTAGCTTCGTTCTGCAGCGGAGAAGATCATCCGCTGGTAGACGTCCTACGCTGTGTATGCCGATTCATGGTCTCCAATTAAGAAATTTCCTGTCCCATAAAAGGTTAAGGCTCGTATAAATAGTCTCTGACATCTGCCTTTGTCTCTATGAACAATTGAACAAGTATTATCGTAGTTTACCTTCCCAATCAAAAGCCCTAGTTCTGATCTTTATCATAAGCTTCTGCTATAGTCCCTTTACCGCTTTTTTTATTGAAATTACCCATAGACTATTAATGGAGGCAAGCTGTAAACTGCATGGACGTAGGTATCCTGCGCTTTTAACGGCAAATTGAGCCATAAAACTGTGGGAACATTAAATCTCTGCACCCATTAATAGTAGATACTGAACAATCAGTTAAATAACCAAATCTATCATAGCTGACATTATCATCATAGTGGCATAGGTACCTACACCCGTAAATATAAACTTATGCTAGCAGTCAGAGGGGCGTATTGAACGTTGAGAGCGCTGTAGGTTAAACTCATACTCATCCTCTATAGTAAGGTATCATAAAAAATTACGTACTAATAATAAACCAAGTCATCATCATTATTACAACCATTACCTAAATCTTCAAAGATTTACAGTTAACCGTTAAGGTTGTACCCACCGATAATGGTTAATTTGTGTGAGAAGCATTAGGTAAGTAGGCGATTAAAAACTGTATTTATTTGTTTTTGTTTTTCATTTTGCCCGCTCTTTTGTTTGCGTCTTCACGCTCCCTTTCTGGCCTTGCACCCTAGGCATACGCTTAGTTTGCCTTTAGGGTAATCCGGTGCTTCCAGCAGTTTTGAACGAGCCACTTCCTCTGAAACTTATTTAGGTGTAAATAAGTTTCAGTGGAAATGGTTTATAACAGTGATAAAGTGATAATTTTTATAGTTTATCTCATCAGAGTGGATGAAACTTCCACCTAAATAATTTTCAGCGGAAATGGCTAATAAGAGTGATAAAGTGATAATTTATATAATATAAAAATCCCAGAATAAAATAACGTATTTTCTTAGAACATTAACTAGATTAGGTGCCAAGTTATAATGACTTATCAGTTGCTTGTAGTTGTTAACCATATCACATCGCTTTGCCATATAAACAGGGTTTTATTTTTCATTTAAAACATAACAACACTACAGACAAAAGGGGTCGGTCCTCTTTTTACATATTGATAAATTTCATTTCTTAAAATGATAACAAGATTATTTAATAAATATTTTTTTTAAATACTTCCGTAGCGCTCTTCTCCAAAAGAGTAAAAAACATGTACTTTTCCATATACACAGGGTTCATAAATATTAGGTAGCTTTCGGCTTAAGTAATGTCTTTGATGTGCGGTAAAGAACCTAAAACGTGAAAACAAATTTTGTGAATTTTTCTATCTATGTGTTTTATTGTTATGTTGTGTTCAATAAATAGTATTGTAAAACAGAATTCATAAACTTTCACTGCTTCGACAACAATTAGTAAAATATATAAAATAGTTCTACAGGTTGCACATTATAAGCGACATCTGGTCTGCCATCATATACGCTAGAAGACTCGCTAAACGCATTGTATCAACCCATAAAAGTTAGCAAGTAATATTGAATAGTAAAACGTCCCAAGAGGGCTCATATAAATGAGAATATTAGTGGGAATATTTTATGTGCCATTGTTGGTCGGAACTTAAGCAAGATTTCCCATGGCACCACAATTTATAATCAGCGCCGTGTTTCATTAATCCTGTCGCTGGTGATGATATAAGCCATGTGAATTTTATCCTGTCAGCTTTTTGACTTTCCGATAGGTAATTTAATAAAACGGCTCGGGGAAAACTGAGTTACACTACATTTACCGTTGTTTTGATAAAATACAGATCTTGGATTAAGCATTACGCATTTTTCATAAATTAGTGTTGCGTTTATCGCAATTTCGAGTCGTCGTTTTGTTTTCGATTCGAAATCCGAAACAATAATCTATGAAATTTGAAGTCTATTGCTTATAATTTTAAATACTTTATCCGGGTTAAAATCGCGTTTTGGCGCGTTAAAAACATTTTTAAGAAATTTATACAACTTTTCTAAAATTTCTTCCGTATTACCAATTAAAAAGTTTCAACCAAAGTCTATACACCTTACAACCCGTTTTCAAAAGGACAATTTCTTTTTGTTTCAATTTTCTTTTCAATTTCCCTGCGGCGATGTGGCGATCTTTTTGCTCTTACATTCGAGTTCTAGACGTCCAAGATTACAGTCAACCTAGGATTAAAAGAAACGTTATTGCATAATTAGTTAAGTCTCTGCAAAGAGATTTTATTATTAAATAGCCGTCATCTCGTAAAAGAAATGCGTATTAAAAATAAAGCTAAATCTTACTCAGTTCATAATATTATTATTAGGTACACATAAATATTTTTTCAAACAGTGTATCTATGAAAATCACGGACAAATAGAACTCCAATAACGACATTGTACATCCCTTAAACCAAATGTAATATGATCAAAAATATGTTTCTTTGTATTCTTTAGGCAGTAGGAACAGTTGTTAAAATATTTACAAAGAGACCCTTTTCTCATGGCTTTTTATACTCGAATAATGTGAAAAATTTACTGCTGGGTCCTATAATGTAATTGGATGTTGGGAATCGATAGCATTCCGGGCAAGTTTTGTGGAAGATCAACTTCGGGTCATTTTGTTGCTCATAGAGTATTTTACGGCGAATTGAGCGAGTTCATTGAATTCTGATGAATGTTCAGCAGAATGTATTTCATTGCCGCGTAGGTAGACGCTATAGTAGGAAATTATTATTTTCTCGCAAGATGTATGATTAAGGAACACTGTATTTAATATCCAGACCAAGGGAAAATGTTCTTCGAGCATTTTCCCTTGGTCTGGGTATCATATAAATAATATGTTCCATACCTATCTAAGTACAATTTAGTATAATTACCTATCAGATGTAAAGTAGGTACCTACCAAGTTCAGACTTTACCAAAGGACTAGATGTTGTTAGTATGGACTGTCAAATAATATTTAAATTTATTTATGTTTTATAGCTCTACAACTAATATTTTTCTATTATTCGACTCATATACACTTATATGAACATTATATTACTGAATTTGATCAGCAGGTAGGTCCCAGAAATTCTATATGTAAATTAATTTCATCGCCACTATGTAAATTCATTCCCAAATACCTCATTCTATAGAAACTAATATGATATCTTCGTTCAGTTAACATGATATTACGGTTCTAATTTATTTATTCACTCACACATTAGTATTGATTTATATTTACAACATAATTATGCTAGTGTTTATAAAATATTTCATCGATAAAATATGTATGTCAGGGTTCGGTGCGCCCTTGCATGACTTTTAATAATGATCAGGAAAATACAACATCGCCAAATCGTATTTCAAATAGGCTATGTTGTTAGTTTGTTCCGAACTGCGCGTTTTAAAAACAATGAATTTATTTCTGAAAGTGACTTTGACTGTATTAAATCTGAAACTATTAAAATAATTTAGTGCGCTTAGCTCGCGTAGCATTGCACACGTAGGGACGGGTGAACCGTAAAATTCTGCCCCCCTCTACCTGCAGAAACCACCGGCGGCTCGCTCCGGCCAAACTACCGCTAATTAGTTAGGCATTTTCACGCGAAAACTTCAATTAATTCAGCCACCGACCGACTTTCGCTGCCGTAAAAATACGGGATAGTAAAATTCGAGTAGTTGAGAATTACGCAGGTACCTTTCTTAGTATAAAGGTGGCATCTGTCTTCCACATTCTAACTTGTCCAGAAATCTTTATATAAACATTTTCTTAAAGGCAAACAGATTTTTAAATAAGTTGTCTACTCTGACAGAAATATAATTTAAAAGATTTTCCAGTATATATCTGACTCGAATTAGCGTAAAGCGTTTGAGACTCAGTGAAGTGTGAAAGAGCTCTTCATGGGCTTGTTTTCTCAATAAATATAAATAATTAATTTAAGAGGCAACGTGTGTAAATATACCCGTTTGATTAAATTATTATGTCCTAAAACCGGTCGTAGGTAATTTCTACTTGTTGTATTGACAAAGTTGGATCCCTGTAGATTCCTCCTAAATTTGTTCTAGGAATTAATTAATGAAAGGGTAATTGTTTTCCAAAACAAATTGGGAAGGGATTTCTCGGTGAATACAGTGATAAATTCAAACACGTAAAGTGAGGTTGTGGCCTTTTCATTATTAAATTCATTTATCAAAACTTGTCAGAAACTTTCAAATAGTCGTAGCGTCCGTTTAAGTCAATTATCAGGATCAAGCTATCGACTGGCAGCGGGTATCTTGCATTGACACATAATCAGATTTGGCATCAAGTAAATTGGTAGAGGGAATCACAGCGAGCGACCGAGCGGGTCGGCCGAGGCGCTAACCCGACGAAGCGTCCTCTCCGACTCGGGATAATCCCATCGAAAGATTTGATTTTCCGCTAAATTAGATAAAAGTAATGAAATACTCCACAGAGATCTCACCAAACCTCGGAAGACATTAAAAGAACTTTTAATAGACATAAATCGACAAAAGTCGGCATTTTGCTGGTTTGACTTTATTCAGATAAGGAGTTGGCTACGTGGTAATTGTTTTGAAGGGGACGAAAAGTTTTATTCGTTTTATGCGGAACAGTTGCTTTTTGTATTCTTTTAGCGAGAGATTTATATCCCTGGAGAGATACCGTGAAAATAGGCTAGGTATTACAATTAAATAAGAATCTAAGGTTTAGTATTAGCCTATTTATACCTCTACTTACGTAAGACAGAATTGTGCTCAGTTAGAGATATGGACAACAGTGTAGTTAACAAATATATAAGATTTTCGTCCAATTGACGACAAATTAAAATATTCAATGAACTTAGTCATTTATATTCTCTTTGATCCAAATTATTTACTATACTCATAAACGAAGTTCTAGTATGAAAAAACTCTACAACATGTTAAGCACGTTTTTGTATTACTTTATGGATTGTTTTCTGAGCAATAAAGATCCTTTGATAATTTATATTTAATTAGTATATTTTGAGAATATTTAATCGCTACAATAGGGTAGGAGACTATCTACAAACAAGATTAAGATGTTACAGTGCATTCTGGTTTCGCGTGAAGTTACTCTTTCGTGCGTTTTGTACTAAATTTCTCATAGTTAGGGAGGCGAGGTAGCTAAATGGCGTAATACAACGGCGCCGTCGAGACCTATCAAAATCGAAAGATAAAATAATTTCGAAAAGAAAAGCTCGTATGGCAAAAACCATTTTAGCGGTGGGTTTGGCGTGTACGGTTTTTCATTTTTTTTTTTAATCAGTCACAAGCCCCGGAAAACGGAACTTTAATGCTTTTCACCTATTTATTAAATACTAGAACAGGCTTACTATAATTCTAGAGATTCTCTTTTTAGATTAATTATAGATCCTTATAGATAATTAACTTATCTCCAAATTACAGAATACAACAGATGATCACACAATTCACTCAGTTGTCACTTAGACAAACTTCCGTAGGTGTGACGCTCCTAGCCGCATGTAGGTGATAGAGCAAACTTGAACATTTCATTAGCACAGCGCCATTGCTTATAAGTGGAGTGTTTCGCAGTTTAGGCCTGCCCCCGAGCAAGGCCCGGGTTATATTCCCTCTTATTCAATTTGAGAGCGAATCAGTTCTGCCAACCCGATTATCTTTCACGTCGAGATTTATATGCTCACATGAGAGCTCTTTCAGGACTTACTAGGGAAATGTTTCGTAATATTGTTGTGAATATTGTTACAATTTGCGTTCGGGGGGTTTGCGATATTGTCATTGAGAATGGGTACAGCGCCAGTGTTTTTTATTGGCTCGGCTTCTTTTATCACTGTTTTACACGAATTTGTGTTCTTGTCACTAAGTTTTTTGTGATTTTCTTTCCACTATGAACAACCTAAATAAGAAAATAAAAAATAAAATTAGTTCCTTTTTTTTTAAAAGTTTCTAATTAGAACAAATATATCTCCAATATATATTTAAAATAAATAGTTAACGATGAAATATTTAAGAGAGGGTAAGGATTTTTCCTTCCTTAAATCCTGGGTGTTATATGAGGCAATAGTTGTACAATCAATTCTCATGACACCAAACGCAAAACTACGAAACCAGTAACGAAATATAAATATCCATTTTAAGGTGTTAGTATACAATCGTCGACATCAAAAACTCTCGCTTCCACTTAAATTTTTTAATTCTCTTGACACCCAAACGTAAAATCACGAAACAGCTATCGAAGTACAAATAACCCTTTTTAGCAACTGGCACGTTAGCACTGTTGGTATTAGCTATTAGTCTGTATTTATTGGCTCATTGTGCACCAAGTAGAAAGCAACTAGCTCTAAATGTAGTTGGCACTAGACCGGCGAGCTCTCGAAACGGTAAACATTTGCCCAATAATGTTCGTCCTTAGTTACATGCTGCGGGAACAATTTTCCCAAGGAAGATTCCATGGGGAGCAGAAGAATCGCATTCCTTTAATTCAAAGCATTTCTTTATTGGACAAAAGTCATAGGTCTATTGTTTTATTAACGAATAACTTGGGAGGCTCTCTTCCGCTTGGGAAATTATATTTTAACGTTCGTTTGTTTTACAAAAGTTTATTGAAAGTTTTGAGAAAAATGTAAGAAAGTTTATTGGCTAAAGGTGCCCTTTTTTTCCTTTGATTTCCTTTTGATAGTACACTTGAAAAAAAAAGGAAAAAGTTATTCGGCAAGTTTAGGTGGTAAATGCCTAGTGAAGCGGTCTCAAGATTTACATATGTAGGTGTCATGTCAGATAGTTGCATTCGTAATAACTAGTCTTAGGGAATGGTTATGTTTGTATTCTGTTAATTATTCCGATTCTGAATTGAAGTTTCCTTTGTGTTTGTACAATGTAGCTGCTGGTTACTAGGTTCTTACCTACTTCCATTAGTATGTATTCAGAAGGTTATTTAAATGGCAAATTTCTGGAATTGAAACAAAACGATTGAATTTGTTTTCTTCTTCATTATTTCGTGTGTTTGTATCTATTTATTTAATCTTTGTAATAATTGTATGTGAATGTTATATTCAAAATGTAATAGATATATATTATTTGTTAGGAAAATAAATGTATTTTGTTTGTTTGTTGGAATTAAAAAGATTGATTGAATTGAAACGTTTTTGGTTTTTACTTATTATCATAGTAAAATCTTATTTTAAAAGAAATATTATAATTATGAGACTTATTTTTATATTTAATTATACAAGACGATATTTGGTTTTTTATTTTTACTAAGCGAAGAAAGAAAATTGAAGTTTGAAAATGTTTGTTGACACGCAATCCATTTGAAATCGCATAACTAAACTTTATTGTACCTATATGTTTTTACTAAAGGAGTTAAACTCCGTTCTAGCTCTCAAGAGTAGAGAGATTGAGTAAATCAACATTTTTATAGTAATTAAATTAGCTGGATATCTTTCCTTGTAAAACTAATCATTTTTATATTAGTAGGTAATAATGAGTATTAATGAGTATTCATACCTATAATAATGCTCTGGGTTGAACAAATGACTCAAATTTAAATATCTCAAGTCAATTCTGGTGTTTTGTACAACTACGTTTGCAATATTGCAAGAAAATAAACCCGAAATTCAAGTTGCTTTATCATTTTACCGTGCATTTAAATCACATCCGTAGCCTGAAGAATAACAATATTCTAATGAATTTCAAACAGCGACGTAACTAACTAATTTTGACAAAGTTGCATAGATGGCTGCAGCGCAGAAATGTGAAACAATTCTGTCGGTGTTTACAGAAGCGTGATTTTATATGAAATCAACCCAATCTCGGGAGCTACAACGCGTGTTGCACTGTAGGTGTGTTAAAATTATTGTGCTATAACATAACATTAGTTAAGCCGAATGCCGTTTGTAGTTATTTACGAGAAGCTTGTCCTTTGGGATAACCAGTATCGTCATAATCATTTATTTTAAACCAAAGAAAGTATTACATAGTTAACCAGTACAGGACAGTGCCGTACCAGTATTATTTACCTTTTAATATTATTTTATCTGTGCATTTATTAGGAAATGGGCATCAACCCAGAACTTTGGACCCCGCAAACCTAATACTTTTTTCAATACCTACGTATTCATGGATAAGTTTTTCACGTTACGGCGTTGCCCGTGTATTTTCCCACGGGATAAAGAATTTTTTCCTGTAAAAGTAGCCCATCTCCTTCTTCAATACATTTATCCCATTAACTCAGTGGTATGCAAAAAATAAAATAATTTTCCAAATTATTCAAAATGTTGTTCTGAATTAACTTCAATTGTGTTTCAATATTTTTCGATTTTTCCTGAAAACATGATAAAAAGTATTCAAGTCTTTTCTTCTTAGTTTACCAATACCTTCTTGTTTTAGGTAACTGAATGATAAATACCAATGATACCATTTAATAATATTCAAAATCACGAACATTCATTTCGAGGTATCTACCAATAGCAATCCTATTGATATCTCGTAATCGATAAAAGGGAAAACTGGGTGTTTTCGTAGCTGATACGCATTCAAAATTAAATTAGCATTTAGTAGGTATCAGATCAAATTGGTTCCCCATGGGCCCAATAGCCTTCATGTTTATTTATAAGACCCTTGAAAGGATGCGGCTAATAATGCCGAGCTTAAAGAATTTGCATTATTAATACCTTTAGAAACGTTATGACAACGATACCTTTGGGTGCCCAAATATTCCGTGATAGATTTTACCTGTAAGCTTTTCCGTAAGTTAGTTTTGGTATCGTAATGCTGTTGTTTTTCAGCAACTCATCCAATCAACAGCTTAGGTGGACAGTAGATAGGATAACGGCAGGATTCGATATCGATAATGCAATAGAAAAAGCTACTTGAAAAGATTTTTTTATTTTGTAAAATAATCTTCTGACAAGCATAAAAGCATATTAGAGACATTACCACGGAAATAAAACGGTGTAAAGCAAAATAGCCGAGAAATGTGAAAAGAAAAGCATTTAAAGTGTCATGTCTCACGTCATATCGCAACAGTGTAATGCCCAGGCTACATTTATCTAGAGGCGCCCGCTGTGACGCTGACAAGTGCTTCCGTGAGTGTCGACGGTTATGCTTAACAATGGCTACCCTACATCTGCCCACCAGGGCCGTAGGTAGGACAGCCCCATTACACTGCTATAGAAATAGGTTAGTATATTAGATTCTATTATTGCAGTAGACAATAATGGTTAAAGAGACAAAGACCCGCCTCAAGGATAGCGGAGACTAGGTACTCACACTGTACTTTACGTTTTATTTTTATAAGAAAAGAAATGGTTTTGAGATACATGACTAGCTATTTTTTTTATTATTGATACTAACAAATAACTTACGTATAGTTTACAATACAATTCTATTATAGTTATTGGACAAGTGATCTCTGAATTATAGGTCACATCTTCTAGTCATTGTAATAAAATCATTGGTTATCGTTTTGTGTAATATAATAAGGAATTACAGAGAAAACAAAATTTCAATTTTTTTTTTTTAATTATTTTATTTATATTTATGCCCTAGAACATAATGCTATAGTTTTACACAACACATTCACTATTTGAAACAAAATTTATATGATAAGTACAATATCAGATACACTTTATATTCAAACTATTGACCAAGAATTAATAGGTCTCCAGTAGGTTCAACTACTTAGGACTTTGAAGGGCCTCCCGATCAAGACGGCCTTTACGGTATCGAGTTACTATACAACCGCATCCTAACTACCGTGTTAGTTTATTAACCCCTGACCAAAAAAGAGGGGTGTTATAAGTTTGACGTGTCTGTCTGTCTGTCTGTCTGTGTCACCATAGCTCCCGAACGGATGGAGCGATTTCAATTTAGTTTTTTTTGTATGAAAGGTGATTCTGGCGCGAGTGTTCTTAGACATGTTTCATGAAAATCGATTGTGCCGTTTAAAAGTTATGGGGGTGAGAGTGGGTAAGGAAACCCGAAAATACGCAAATATACTAGTGTGGGGTATCAAATAAAAACGCATCGCGTCCACATTACATAATATTATGTTGTTTTACGTTTAAGGAAATTATGGCATTGGAATCGGGTGTTTTTCTTAAATTTTAAATTTAGATTTTAATATATACATATGTAGGTGTTTAATGTTTAGTTCCGTTCCCCGTCATTCTGTACTTAGTACGGCCCTGTCCTTACTATCGCATTACGAGTCTTTCTGTGCGGTTTGTAAAGGCTTCCCGTCCCACTTATATTGTATCGTGTTGACGTTTTCAATCAGCTCGATATCAGTAACTATTGGTGGCTTTGTGGTTGATCTTGTATCGTGTCCTATGTCACAAAACTGGGGCGCTTGCGCCTTGTTTCTTGATGCCTATTGTTTGAATAGGATTGCTCGATGTTGGTGACTGAACAATGCATAGATATGCCTACAAAACAGATACGTACAAACTATGAGTGAGAGATGAAACTCACTACCGAAATCGGAGATGATAATCAAAATACCTACTGAGAAAGGCTACCTTAATGTTGGGCAATTATAACACATTGCAAATTTGTTATGTGATTTTAACAGTAATGAAAGTCATTATTATTTAGAGTCATCGCGGCCTCTTGAAAAAGATTCCTAATAATTATTTTTTCGACAAATAAAAACTCCCACGCACATTGTTCACTTATTTGTTCGCTAGCTTATAATAATATGAGTGTACTTTACCTTTGCACTAATTATATTGTATAAAAATATTTTTCATACAAGTGAGTATCCATAATTTATTAACAAAACTACTTTACATTATAATACGCGACGTATATCTAAGTTGAAAGTGGCAAACTTTCCTCATCACTCCGGCCAAACGAACGGTTCATAATTATTTGTTAGCCGACGAGAAAGCTACAGTTTTAATTGAAACAAAACAACTGAAATATAAAGTGCTTGACCTGCCACTGAGAACTGAGAAGTTAATTTACTGCTAGTTTATTTCAATTTACCACTTTTAAAAGCTTCAGTCCAAAATAGCACGGTCTTTTTAACGAATTCGCACACCAGAAAGAGTTAGACTTGCGTAGGTATTCCATTCAATAACATAAAGTTATACACGTTGAAAAGTTAAAACGTGAAAGTTCATCTGCAATACAAAATCATTGGGTAAAATATATTAAAAAAGGTGGTGGAACTAAATTTACTTATTTTGGAACATAACTGCGCAATACATACATAAAGAGAAACAAGCACACACTAGGGGTGGAATTCATTGTACATACTTTGATAATCTATAATCGGCGAATTAGAGATTACTTTTCAATCTGTCATAAGACTTTTTCACTGCGAATATTAAATAATATATACGTAACTATGGTGTTAACCACTCATTACTTTCAATCTATAATTATATAGATTCATAGTCAAGAATCTGTAATTACATCTTAATACTTACACAATACTTCCTTCCTTACTTAATAAGCAATATAATTATACTTTATCCCTGCGATACAGTAGCATATAACCTGCTATAGTATCGCAAAAAAAAATTGAAATTTGAAAGTTTTCGTGTGTTATTTAAGTTCAATAAGCGAAAACATATAAATGGTTTATAATTATAACTGTAGGTTTTCCGAATAAAATAAAATAAATAAATATATTTTAAAACTAGCGACCCGCCTTGACTTTGGAGCGGTGAAATTTACACAAACCTAACTCATATTCTTCTTCTTTTATTTGCTAAAAATAACATGACAATTCGTCATGCACCTTTGAACAATTAAGATTTTTGTATTGGATTGTATTATCTCGAACATTAATACAGTTGGGTAGTAAAAGATAAGAAAGATAGACATGCCAACAGACAGCTGAGGTGAGGTGATTTTATTTCAAACTATAGAAAGATTGATCTACCTATTCCTATTTGGTTACCGCTAGCAAATGTTTTCCGATTCGATCCGAAACTATCAGAACTTGTTCGGTTAGACGGTTCAATTAAAAACTGCCGATATGAATTTGCGGAACAATTTGGCGAACGTCCGTCGCAACTAACCTGCCCGCTGACTTTGTCAAACTAACCAAAATTAGTTGCAGAATCTGATGAAAACTTTAATTGGTTCCTGAAACATATTCGTTGCGGTTGTCGGTTGCGCTAAACACGTGAAACATTAACGTATGCTTTGATTTTGTCAATCAAAGCCTATTAATTCTGGTGGCATGTTTTCTTTAAATAGGTTTAGTTAACTATATCGCAAAAAGGGGGTCTAAACTAGTCACTCAAACATAGTTAAGCATAAGCTACTAGCGTCCGCGTTACATGGATATTCCGTCAGAATTAACGTATTTCCTAAGATAATAATCTAACAAACACTATCTACTAAAAAACTGCAAGAACATCCATTGCCTAGTTATAAAGATCTAAACATATATAGGTACAGACAGACGGTGGAAACTACTTTGTTTTATACTATGTAAAGATAATTCAATTAACCTTATGATTGATTAATTGGTTTCACTACTTTGTTTTTTTTTTATTGCAACGATACATAATATACTTAACTTTATATTGTGTTTCATACTTACAATATTACTAGCTGAAGCTGAGAAAACGTTGTTTTTCAAAATGAAAAATAGATAGTAGCCGATTCTCAGACCTACTGAGTACGCATATAAAATTTGGTTTAAATCTGTATAGCCGTTTCGGAAGAGTACAGTAACTAACATTGTGACATGGAAATTTTATATATTAGATATAGCATTTTCCCAATATTAAAAGTGTCGTAATCTTTCTTTCTATTCGCAAACCCCACCATTCTTTGGGGTACTTAATGTTAATGTAAGACAAATCATAAACCTTTAAGAAAAACTTACTTTGTCTGTATTTGCTTTTCCGTCACGCAAACGCTTCATTAGTAGATTATTATCATGCTATTTTATACAAAACAAAACTGCTGCAGTCTGCAAAACTTGTTGCTTTAAATAATTAATGCCGCTGGAAACCTACAGTTGCTTCTTTAATATCCATATAGGTTCCTAAAGTTGAAAAGGATTCAGATATTTCAGTTAAATATTACCTACCTACCGCTAGTTGAACATTACCATGCTCCCGGCGTCAGGTGCAGACATTTATAATTCCACGTAAAGTATCGTCCGAATACATACAAATATGCGGTGCTATTTGGTTAAACAGGGTCGAACTCAGGCACAGAAATACGGTACGGAAAAACTGTATACGGAAGTTGCTTGAAACGATGACTTTAATACCTACTTAGTGCAAATAAGGTTTTTTTTCACAGTGATGATATCTAGGTACCTATTTGGTGAACTTCCTTAACAGTCGCTATCTAAACGATAGCGACTGCTCCTCGTTCAGAAATACTTATGTACCTAGGTACATAAAACCATGAACCATTAAATAAAACTGACTAATTTTAACTCTTATGACTCTTAAATATTGGTTTCAAATGTATTATCTTAGAGTATATTTAATTAAATAAAGATAGATTATATGATAATATTTGCGAGAATTGCTTGTTAGTTAAGTTTTACAATATACTTTATTATTGTTATATTCATATACCATAAGCATCCCTTATCACGTTCCCACTGCTGGCATACAGGGACTTCTCTCTTGACAAGAGAGATTACTTACGACTTAATTCACCTCACTGGCCAATTGCGGGTTGGTAAATGTCAATGTCCATGTCCTTCAAACTCTTCAAAGTTCGAACATGCCGGTTTCCTCAAAATGTTTAGCTTCATAGTTAAAGTACGTGTTTACACGCAAGACGAATAATCCTAAGGAAGTGTGCGGCGGGGTTTGGACCCACGACAGAAGTGAAAGTCTTAGCCAAAATGGCATTTTCAATACTTACCCATATTAGTAGTATAGCATAGTTACTTTCTATATACAAACTTACCTTTAATTTGAAAATGGAACGTGTATTTTCACACTGATCGCTCTGAAATACGTGCCTGTGTTGGTGGCCGTTATTGTTTGGTGTGCCATTCTTCTTGCCTGAGGAATCTGATTAATAGCTGCAATATTCGAGCTCTGCTCGTACACCACAAGAATTGTAAGACTAGGGTGCCCTCTAGGTACCTACGAGTACTATGATCTTAAATACACAATGACAAGTAGGTACGGGAAATATATTTTGCTTATACTAGGAGCGCTAAGTGATTATGAAACGGTTTCGATAATATACAAAATAGATCATTCTGTTTCATTTTTTTTTAAATCTGGTATAAATAAAATTTTAATTTCAGAAGTCTTTAATATTTTTATACATATTTTTTTCGTAGCAGCGGGCATTTAACAGAATAAGAATATTTTTATTCATAAAATATAAATCTATATATATAAAAATTAATTGCTGTTCGTTAGTCTCACTAAAACTCGAGAACGGCTGAACGGATTTATCTTATCTTAGTCTTGAAATGTTCGTGGAGGTCTAAGGAAGGTTAAAAAGGTGAGAAAAAATCGAATAATTGCCGGGAAAATAATTTTGAATATTTACCCGCGCGAAGCCGGGGCGGGCCGCTAGTAAACAATAAAAATATTTATAAGATTTCTTTCATGAAAACCTCATTATTTTATTATTATAAGCAGGTCATATTAGGTATCCGCAAAACTACCACATTACAATATCTGTCACTGCTAATAGAGCTATTGAGTCTATCAAAAGTTGTAAAGGCTAAAATTTTATCGCAAAATTTACATGTTTAATCAATTATTCGTGGCACATTAATGATGCAAATTGGCAAATAAGCTATCGCTGGCCACGACCGGGTTTATCCCGGGAGGGCACTAAATAAATACGGAGGTAGTTGATCCCTTTCAATAGCCACGTACAGGGTAAACATCTATAATTGTCCATTAATTGGGATAGCGTCCGTCTTGGAATATTTTACCGTCTTTTCTTGGTTTTAATGAACCTACCTATTATATAAAAAATATTATTTAACTAGCGGCCCGCCCCGGCGTCGCACGGGTATAACATTTTCCCGGAAATTATTCGAATTTTTCTCGCCGTTAAAACCATCCTATCTCTCAAGTTGGATCGAGCTGCACATGGTGTGCGAATTTTATTATAATCGGTTTAGTGGTTTAGGAGTCCATTGAGGACATACATTGTGACACGAGATTTATATATATTAAGATTTAATTTTCTTACAATTGGACTCTGAGCTTGAAGCGTCAGTTTGCCAGTGTCCATTTTAGTAAAATTATAAAGTGAAAAAGATTTTGCTTAGTTGAACGCCAATTTACGACTTCATAAATCAAAATAAAGTATAAGTTTGGCTTAAACATTTTTATAAATGTCATCTAAGCCTAAAATTACAATTTAAAAAGACACGTTTTTATTAAATTTCATATTATGTATGTAATCTATATAAATAAAAATAAATTATTGTTCGTCAGTCTGATTAAAACTCGAGAACGGCTGGGCCGATTGAGCTGATTTTGGTTTTAAAATGTTTGTCGTAGTCCAGGGTAGGTCTAAACGGTGAGCAAATAAGAAAAAATTGCCGGGAACTTTATTTACCCGTGCGTCGCCGGGGTGGGCCGCTAGTATAGTTAATATAACTTGTTAAGGTAGATAGATCTATGTTTGTCCACATATCATCATGTGAGATTTCACATGATGGTAAATATCGATGAGGCCAAACGTCTGCTTGTTCTGGAGTGGAAGGAAGGTGGTGGAATCAGGTCATAAAGAACTACGAGTATAGGTTATTTGTTGGTCCGACATCCATGAGCTGTCAAGTACCTTTTATTTTTAAGGCATTGTCTAGCCTGAATAATAATTAGTAGATACACCTTAACTATTTAACTTATGTCCAGAAAACGCTTAATAACCGAGGATTATTTTTAGAAAAGTAAGTGAAGGCGCAATCAATGACATTATAAGCCATTTTCGGTTATTCTCCTACCTTTTTTATTCCCAAGTCCCCCAAATTGAAATTTATGATTCAAAACGGGAGAGCCTCTTAACTGAGATTGAATAATCAATTGATTGGAAACCGAATGTCTTAATAGAATGATGATTCACAATACTTATCTACTCATCAGAATGTTTAAGATTCAGTTTGGAATCTTTAGCAAATTCAATTATACATTTCTTGGAAGATCGGCTTATAAGGCAGAGTAATGGATGATAATGATAGTTTTTTTTAACTGTGTAGCCATGAAGATTGGCAGACCGAATTTAGAATAATTTATGTATGAAATTATGGTTACCTTTTTGTTCTTCTTTCATTCTTATTCTTTTTATTCTTGGTTCTATGCCAGGCAGAATCAATACTTATATTATAAAGCTGAAGAGTATGTTTGATTGTTTGTTTGAACGCGCTAATCTCAGAAACTACTGGTCCGATTTGAAAAATTCTGACAGTGTTAGATAGCGCATTTATTATTCCACCGGCACAGCCGTAAAACATGGGCAACAACCGTGGCGTTAAAAGCTAAGAATAAAATATAAAAGTACCTATCATTTTCATGTTGGGCATTATTATTATTAGAGCTCCACTTAGAGTAAGGTTTTTTTTAATGAGCAATTGGGCAATGGAATAATGTTTACTTATAATAGTCATAGCAATAGCCACACAATATTCAGTAAAAACGGGAAACCCAACACAAGCAGATTAGACTTAGCCATTACAAGATCACAACACCAACACATATGTATTTAAAATTATGATAATTCTTTTAATTTCTCTCTCACGGATCTTAAACCACATCGTCACTCAGGTGATCAGGTGAGTTTCAGGTCAGATGAAGGCTTATATAGAATTAAAAAAATATGGGAACAAACATTTAGTTCTTATTTTACATCCACTTTTATCTTTTTTTTTACCATTAATTTTAATTTTTTTTATATTATTTTTACGTTTCCAATATTTGTAAAAGCAAACAATGGAGATAAATGATTTTGTTTCTTGTATCTGGTAAGATTTAACAAAATTATGGTGCAATTTCACCTCCCTCCGGCCCACTTCACACACACACACGTTCACAAGCTTACCGAAAACCACCAAAATTACAGAATTCAACAAAACCCAGTCAATGTATTTATATTTATTTCTTGTAATGGTACGAACATTTTTTTATTTTAAACACAAATAATTAGTTATATTTTCATCACAAATTCAAAAGTAGTGCGGTAGAGTTGAACTTTACCTACTTAAACCTAAAACTTTTGCCGTATAGTTTCAAAAGTACACACTCTACTTCAAGATTAAAATATCGATAGCTTACCTAACTTTAAACCTTGGTCTACTGACTTATGAACCAAAAGGGAACATTGCAACATTAAGCTGAAGTAGGTTCGGAAAAATGAAAGTATTATAATCCTGCAAGAAGTTTCCTGAATTTTTCAAAGCACTCAGCTTTACCAGGCAGATTATGTAGGAAGAGCTTAGAATCTATAAAATTTTCATTTCTGTTTTAAAAATAGATCTATAATCGGTTCATTTATTAATTAGCTGGTGGTGGTAACTTAAACTTTCCAATTACAAATTCTACAAAAAAATATTTTTGTTTTCTTTCAAAGAAAAAACAAAACATTTGAGATAAAATATGTTTGCATTTCCAACACATTTTAAACCCCTATTCATAGTTTACTTAACTCAACCTTAACTCAGCTTATTTTCGGTTTCCAACATTCAACAAATTCCAATGTCAACACTCCTTCATTAGGTCGCTATCCCAATTAATGAAGGTGACTTTTCCACACCAATATTTACTATATTTAAGTACCGGCCCTTGACATCGAATCTAAGGCTGATTTTTGTATACAGCTTTCTAACAGCTCATCACCTAGCAATGTGTATGGAAATACTGTCAGCGCTGATCCTTATTAGCCCGGCGTTATTCAAAAAGGTTTCTATTAGCGTCCATACAGATTGCTGATGAACAGCGAGACACAAAAATGAGCCTAAGCAAGGTTTAGTTTAACCTCTGTTTCTGACAACGTCTAATGTTGGTACCACAAGAACGAAAGTTGTTAAGTTTGCCAGTGGTGTTCCAGATTTTCGCCTTTATTCCACAAGTTTGTATAGAATTAGCATTTATCGTCTATAGTCTGGATTAAACGGGACCGCGGCTGCGCTTTTATTCAGAAAATCCGCGAACGTAGCCTCAAACTTCTTCCATTCGATTACAAAATAATAAGCTTCGGGAGTAAATATTTTGCTACGAGCTAGGCAGCTTTCACCCTCTTTGGAAATTAGTAATTTTGTTTAAATTAGTGCAATTAGATTGTTGTTTATTTGAATGTTAATAAAGATTAATTGAAATCATTTTTATTAAACTTCATAGATATGAATAAAAAGAAAAACCTAATACTTGATGGGTTTTTAAGGGTAGCTGACTAAAAAATAATACTTAGACCGTTAATTACATTTAAAAAATTAATAAATTGTGTCAATACTTTTTTCTTTTTTCTTGCAAACACAAATCAAGACGACATAGTGTTTCGCGTGACGTAATGCTTTCAAGCAAAATGTATTGAACGTATGTATGTGTCACAAGCCCCCACTCCGGAACTCGGTCCACTCCACCGGCACCGGTGGAGTGGACCGAGTTGGCACTTCCATATTAAATTGATAAATAAATAATAGGTCTCCAGTATTTTTGGACGGGCTAAGTAGCTACCATGCCTATTACTAAAAGCGAAATTGTGTTTTTATACCTACCATAAAAAAAGACTGTATGTTCAAACAAGAATACAATATCTATGCTGTAAAATTTAACAAAGGTTTTATAAATTAAAATGTTATTAGCAATGTAAAAAAATGTCATCCATATTTAGTAGATAGAAAATAATTGAAAGATATTTTATCCTCGGATTTTTAGATATACGGAAACCACAGGGAAACGGAAATACGGCACTCGATAGATTAACGTATTTATTTTATCAACAACAAAACTGCTTTATCATCAGGCTGAGCGTTTCTTTGTTGTTTACGAAGATCATTGTTCCCAATTATTTTCTATCGTTGTATACGGACCGTATTTCCTCGTTATAATTTATTTTGCTTCCTAATTCTTAATATACTGTAAGTAATTATGCAGCGTAACATGAGCGTAGAACGTTATCTATATAAATAAAAATGAATTGTTGTTCGTTAGTCTGATTAAAACTCGAGAACGGCTGAACTGATTTATCTTATCTTAGTCTTGAAATGTTCGTGGTGGTCTAGGGAAGGTTTAAAAGACGAGAATAAATCGAATAATTGCCGGGATATTAATTTTGAATAATAACGTGCGAAGCCGGGGCGGGCCGCTAGTTATAGAATAAAATTGTAACTGTCAAATCTAATTCCCATTACTGCAAAATCCCATAGTAGCAGATACTAGTTAAAAGCTATTCTTAGTTAATCTTTAACGGCAGGACCGATTTTGATGAAATTTGTTGTGTGTGTTTAAGTGGGTTCGAGAATGGTTTAGACTCACAATATTGTTTTTTGAGACGTGGGACAGGACAAAGTCTGTCGGGTCGACTAGTATCTTATAAATCTAGTTAATCGATATTTTGAATATTAATTGAGAGTTATACTTATAAAACCATTTAAACATTTTTTTTTTTGTGTTTGTTGGTGCTTTGTCAGCACGTTAATGTGAGGTGCAAGAGTTTGCGGTTTCAATTACGGTAAAAACCTGAAATTAAATAAAAAAAAATGTATTGTCTTGTAATCCTTACTTACTAGTTGACCCGGCAGTCTTTGTTATGCCATTATGCGCAAGGCAATGTAACTGCTACTATCAGTTGTCTATAATTAAAAAACACTTTCGGAGTCAATGCTGTTTTCCCCCGGCTCATTCAAAATTTATCATCAGAATTCAACTAATTTTTACACAACCTTAACAAATTATACCTGTACCAAAACCTTCTTCTTGAAATATTCCACCTATTGCTGAAAACTACAAAAATATCCGCTTTATAGCATTTAAGTAAAACCTGAACATTAGGACTGAAAGTAGCAGACAGAGCAGGTGACTTTGATTTGTAATATTATTATAAATAAATGTATAATATGTATTGATAGATGTTTTATAAAGTGTACCACCTCACAATAATTATTTTCATATTGGCGTTGAGATTATAAATATTTTGGCCAAAATTAGTTATCCAATATCAGGCAAAAAAATGAATGATTATCTCTTAAGTTTCTAAAGTTTAATTATGTTGTTATAAACACTGTGTATAATAGAGGTCTATAACACATAAGTAGCAGATGTAGTACTTCATAACTATAGTAGCTAATATTATGCATATTAGCTACCTACAATGACTTACAATCTTTTAACATGTTAATCTCATCACTAGTGAAACTCACTAAATAATTCTATCGAAATCAAATTCAAATTTTGTTGAATAGGTGGCTCAACTACACACCGCTACCAGCAATAAATCAAAGAAGATAAACTCGAATGTACCAAATCTCACATATCACTTTGGGACACAATTTCGGGGGATTGTTTTCAATATTTCGAAGGTACTATCCCTTCCCGGACCCTTTTCTACCCTCGTCCATATCCGACACTATTACCTGTCAATGTCTTCATAGTTTTTCGTAGATATTGTATCATTGTTTAAATATAACTTTCTTTAGTTACCAGTACAAGTTGGTAACTTTTGAGTTTCATTTCTTTGAGTTTTTTTGCAAGAGGAAGGGAACAAAGTTATTACCTATACATATGTACTTTGCTTTATTTATTAACGTGCTTGATTTAAAAAATAGTTATTATCACATAAAAATTAAAAAGGAAAATGGTAAACAATCAACTTTAAAACTGTGTGTATTAAATCTATACCATGCCTGCCATCTAAAACAGTGGTTCACCTGGTGGGCTTGAAAAGGTAACAGTACATTAAAAGCCAACTTATCAATCTATCTATCAATTTTAATTCTGCACCAGCTGAAAAATAAAATATAATTTGTTTGAAAATACCATCTCGCATAACTACGGTACGCGTTACCCTACGCGTCTGCAACGCGGGACATAAACGTACACACCTGCGTGGCTTTGGCGCGAACCGCTCAACTCGACCACTCCGCGAACTTTTAGTGAGTTCGCTCTTTTCTTCTTTAGTATAACTACATAATATCGAAAGAGTGCTTATTTTTCGAAAGCTATTTATTTTTCGGGAATAATCTCTAATTATGCTGTATAACCTGAAACGCGTAAGGGAAGTTATCTAATGATTTCACATTTGCGAATGCAAAATATCAGGATCTGAAACTAAGTAATTTTTCGCGATGATGTAACAAGAATTACAGAAAATGCAACCTGAAAAGAATTTAAACGCAAGCAAAGAGATTTCCACGTTGTTGAATAGCCTTTCCGCTAAGCCAAATTCATAATTCGATTTCATTTACTCCAAGTTGGCTTACCAAGTTTATTTTTAATTTGATTTCATTTACCTACCCTCAGTTACCTTACCAAGTTTTAATAAGGGGCATGTAAGGCCAATGCCTGAGGCAACGTAGCAGGAACACAAGGTCGCTTAGAAGCTCGGAGCTAAATTTTATTTGGTTTTGGTATATCTATTATCTTTCTTCGTTTTCCGAATAAAATAATAACCTGGCAATGTAATAATATTATTCCGTGTATAATATTTCAATGTTACATTGCTTGTTATAAAATCTATAGGTACCTACGTAGAATAACGACTTCTCTAAAACCAAAGATTAGTACTTAGCTAAAACTAAGATCAAAATTAGATAGGTATTTCTTCAATCGCTTAAACCTAATAAAAAGAAGCAATGATGCATTTTTTAATTAAAAATCTCGAAACCAATGTAATTTGATCCTTAGTTGGCTGTTACGAAGGCTTCTACGATTATACAGTGTCTTGACAAAACATCTCAAGATAAAATGCATTTTCTCGCTAGCATGCAACTTGACGCTCCACTTAACACCTCGGACGTTTTAATTAAATTTCATTCTACATTGTTACAATTTAACACCCTCCGTGTTATAAAAAGTAATGTTAATAAGGACCCGGCCTCTGGTTAACGCAGACCGTAAATCAGGGCTCTTTTCATTTTGGCAGAGGTGTCAGTTCATTTCTTTTACGCTTACAGAGGAATTAAACTTGTCTATGGGCAATTGTGCTCCGAGCCAGAATTATATGAGCTTCACCTACAGTCGTGCATTTTGCTTCTAATGTTCTCTTAGCATATAACACACAACATTATTAGTAGTAAATAGGTATAATATATAATTTTTATAATGTATGGTTATAAGCTTAAAAAAATGTAATAAAATGCAAAAAAATCTAATTTTAGAATCACCTCATTTAATGTATATCTCCAATAATTTTACCGACATAAGAGTCAGATATAGCCTCTTTAATGCATAAAATGAAATGAGCCTTTATAGATGATTAGCTGTGCCCGTCGGTGTTACCCCCGTTATGATGGATTTTCCCGAAGAAGTATATATTTTAGTTATCAGTAAAAAGTAGCCTTTTTTCGGTCTCTAGATAATCTTTGTACCATTTTTAGTTTCAAACGGTTGAGGTTTTTTTTAGTGAAAGCCGGACAGACAGAGTCACTCCGCATTAAATAATCTCCTGTCTAGCGTTTCATGAAAATGTGTCCCATTAAACGTAAAATGGGCCTACGGCCTTATTCACGGGACCGCCACATTCTCTAGCGAACGGACCGCCGAAATCTCGCCCCACCTTTATCTTGACTTCACCTCACTCGGGGTCACAATTCAATTTTATAGCGCAATCGCTTATCGCCTACTCGCCCCTCGCGCTTAACGTTTTAACGTTCAAGTATTTGAAATCGGCCTTAGCTTAGCAATTGTTCACCATCAACGCCTATATTACATGTACCTACACTGAGCCTAATACCCGACAAAGTAGCATAAATGTTTACGATTGCGCCAACAAACGCAAGGAAATTGGGCGCCCGAGTAAATTATGAGGATAATTCGTGGATTCCCGGAAAATTATTCTTAATAGAGACAGGTGAAGCTGAAGTAAAATTATGAACATTAAGCAAATCAGACACCTAATGCTTGCGTCTTAATCATGTGAAGGCGAAATGAGCTTTTTGAGTGAAGCGATTAGTCACACGACCCTTGTATCATTACCTTCCCGAAATTTATATTTTCACAGAAGACTAAATTCAAAGTCAAAGGGAAAATGAACGCTCAAACGATTTCGTGTCAATTTACATTACCTCTATAATTAGATGGGTTATTTTTATCTTAGCCTAATGTCGAGATTTTGTACTTTTTAGAAAACATTCTAATGACATTTGATAAACATATGTAGGTATATATCTGAATGATTTATCTGAGAAACAAATTTGCAAAGTAAAAAAATAATTAATCCCAGAATTAACATCTTAGGCTTGATTTTACTTCACTTTCAACCATATTATGAACACGTTGAAATGAATTGCATAAACGAACCGTTGGAAAAATTGATTAGGTTTAAGATCTGCGGTGGTTCACTGCCACTAAAGCAATCAAACTAATATAAATAATTCTAATATTTACAACTTCTTCTACTTACTTAGCTTTAAGTTTTACTTCTTGGATATCATTTTAAGCAATCTCGCAAACACGATATATGTATAAAAATCTAATAACAACTTATCATAAATCGTCCTACCACGTATCGTTAAAACGACATTTCAGTGGCCGCATCCTATAAATATTTTCATTTAGCTCGAGTGCGCCGGTACATAAATTAAATACCTACGTAAAGTTATGCATAACTACGGGATTCTTCGTAACAACATAAGTTGAAGATGATAATGATAAAACAGGGCTTAAATTTTGCTATTTTTTATTACATACGAAAAACTACGCTCATAAATAATAATTGTTATAATTATCATTATATTATAATAATGTTCTAATATGCAATTTAATTTAAATTGATAGATATTGTATGATTTTTTTTTTTGTTGGTATGGTATGATTATGATGATAGTATGATATAGGTAATTTTTTTTCTATGTATCACGTACGTCACAGAAAGGGTTTTTACGGAACTTATCAAGAGAAAAGTAAAATTTCATAAGATCAAATTAATGTTTGTAAGTCTATTATGTTCTATAATATGAATCGCCAAATGTGTTGGTAAGCGCATCAGTAAACATTGCGTGGACCAACTTGACCAAATATTCTTTTTAATGTTCGTAGTAGTCCAAGAATGGGTTTTATAGCAAAAAAAAATAGAAAAATTACCGGGAAAGCAATTTTTAATAATTACTCGTGCGAAGCCGGGTCGGGTCTCTAGTAAATCAATTAAACTTCAAGGAAAATCATCATATAAAATTCTTTATGGGCACAAATCATATTACAGAACTTATATTTCTTTGACTGTAAATTTTGCCGGCATTCCGCGACTCAAATCAAGGATTTTTTTCGAAATTACGAGGAATGGATGTTTGTTGTTTTGAAAAGACGGTATTGCAATTTTATCAAAATTCGTCTGCATCTCTCAAAAATTTTGAAAAATCGTTTTTCGGGAATTCATGTTTTATGTTTTGAAAAAGATGACAAAGGTCGTCGTCATTGATCACCATAACGCATCTCTTCCTTATAAGGTATCATTTAGTACACGAGTGTAATGTTATCGATGTCTGTAGGTATCTATGCCTTATACACGTATGCACGTATCACAAGATGAGACCAGAAATTAACCGCATACAAGAATACATACACGAGGCAATTGACAGCATGTAAAGATTTGTTTAGTTAAGGAATTTACTTAGAAAATACGACACAAGACAACTAAAATATACCTAAAATAATATTATTATCGATCTTAACGCTCTATTGTGTATATTGAATACCAGTCTCTTAACGTCAGGTGCAACTGTGCAAAAGCTTATCTATTGATAATAAATTTTATATAATGATTAAACAAAGGATGTTTGAAAGCAATTCCTACGTCATAGTATTTTATTTTTGAAATTGTAACAATGATACGGGTGAATAACTAAATATTTAAGCAGAAAGCTACAGTAAAAAACCACAAACAAGCCCTCTAAGCCGTAGTTGACACCAGATTCGTTTCCTTTTTAGTCAAAACACTTGCTGCAGAAACTTAAGTCTAAGCGCCCGTCTCCCGGAAACCTAATCCGATTACCCTCTCCGCAGTATTAAGATATCTCCACATGGGAAATATGTCAAAACACAGCAATCTTCAGAACGCCACGTTCTGTAGATACTGTAAAGCTAAGTTAAGCTTACAGCAAATCTGAGCTTCTCCAGCTCGGAGAAAAGCAAAGCTACGTACATTTGAAATTACTTGCACTGGGTTAGCTATATTAGCTGTCTGTGGTGGATGGGATCGCATGGAGGTGATTCATACCTTTTATTCAGCGTAAAGCGCACGTCATTATACAAAAATATTCCATTCACAGCTCCCCTTGTATGTCAAGGTATTCCGATTCAAAAGCGTCTTTTGCCTGGATTTTTCCATGGCAATGGTCTCGTTGGCATGCACCTTATGTGCATAGATTTCAAATGCAAACTATGAGTAGGTACTATTCAATTTTAGAGAATTTCACCGATAAATTCAAACATAAAAGCTTAATGTTTTTTTATATTTAAAACCAGTTTAAGTTATTTTTAGTGATTGATCTTAGGGTTAAAGTTCATAAAATAAAATAAAACCATTTAGGTACTTTTAGGCCCAATTGCATAAGTTATTAGGTAGGTTATTTACCCTAAATTTTAAAGCTACGTACCTATATTATTATAATCAACAATAGTGATTTGGGTATCCATGAAAATTACCTACATTTATTTATTTATTTATTTACATTACATATTTTACATATTAATTGAATGTTCCAACTTACGTAAACTTTGCAATTTATAAAATAAAAATATTTCTTACATACGATACGTAGCTGCTAAGTAATACAACTGTGATGGTGCGGTGACAAGAAATTCTACAGGACAAGAAGAAGCAAAAGTAGACTTCACTCTGTAGATAATAAGATTCTTATTCATACAAGAATTCCGGATGTTCAAGGGAAACCAGGAATATTTCGTCTCCGCTACAATTTCCTTGCGAAACCGTGAATGACGAGAGCACGAGCCACATGAAGCAATTAAAACTTCGCGTATATAAAACAAGCGACAAAATATCATCTTTTAAAAGGTTTTACCGATTTCTGGTTATATTTTGTAACTTTTGCACCAAATAAACATAGAGGTTGCATACCCTTATTTAATGCAACCTATATGAATTCGATCTCGATAGAACTTTGGTACATGAATACCTACTGTTATTGTTGTGTTAAACCTTACAGCTATATGGAACATCAAAGGAAGAAACATGATATTGGCCCCATAATGATGCACAATAATGTAACTAAGGTACCTGAGGGGCCTTATAATAATTGAATTAGGATGTTTACTTTAAGGTGTATGATTTAGGCATTACAATAACATTTATAATTAATTACACAAACATTGCAAATTAATAACTATGGAAACACAATCAGAGAAAAGCGGTCATAATGATGAACATTCTCCGTAGGTAATTTTACGCAAAATGTGCTCGAAACTCATTCAGTTTCAGCAATGTGTAATTCACGCCCGAGGTTTCAATATTTTCAAAGTAATTATTGAACGTAGGAGCAACTATAGGTATGTTATAATTGTATATGTGCTGAAATATAAATTATTTATCCACGTTCCGTGGTCAGTGAGGCGTAAAGCCGAGAGCGGAGTCCAACAATATTGAAATAGTTTGTTTGTATTTACCTTTCAGCGACTACCCTGTTTCGTGTTGTGAGGAAATCGAGCGGTATTTTACCCACTGCTGCGGCTTTTGTGCTAAATGAAGATACATTGAAGTGCCTAGTCAGTCTAGGGTCCTACACAGTAGCTCATCTTTCTAGACTGTTTTTTTTTTCATAAAGGAAACATTGTGCATAGTTACCTACTCAGCACCTCGGCACCCAAAATTGAAATAAATAAATATAATAAAAATGTCAAGACAATTCACACAACAACATCTAGCCCCGTGGTAAGCTCTTAGCTTGTGATACGGGTACTAGATATTTGATATACTTAATATAATAGGCATACATATAGATATTTTTTATTATATATATTAAACACCCAGACCAAGGAGAAAGTGCTTCTAGAACATACAAACACTTTCACCCTCGGCGGGAATCGAACCCGCTACCGCCACTGCTGCAATCAAAAACTTAACAGTAAAATAACTAACAGATTATTTACATACATAAATCAAAAGCACTAGTTTTCAAACAAAAACAATTTTGGTTTTTTTCAGCCAAGGACAAATTTACGATATCTCAATTTCCCTTAAATATTCACAAATAGTATGTACATTATCTAATCTTGCTAACTATGCTTAAATTATCTCCAATTCAATAATCACCCAAGATAAGCCAGTTAGGTATATACCAAATGATCTCGGAATCCCGCATCAAATTAGATCATTCTGGAATGCACCCTATCAATATATCGCAGCGTGATGCTCACACAGATTCCTGAGGCTAAAACAATAGAACAGTATAGAATACTTAGGAGTTTGGGTGGCACCAATATGAATTCATAGCATGCCAATATGCATGAGTCTATATTGGCAGGAGAATAGCTTAATTTCATAACGATGCGAGCTGAAGTGGATGAAAGCAAACTGGATTATTGTGTTGTGCTCTTTGTGTAGTCATCATGCAAATCACCGTTCGTTGATCTTTTAGATACTCTTTGGGATATGGGTAAAGAAATACAGTCCAAAGGTTTTCTCTGACGTTAGGTGTTACTAAAATATTAAGGTAGGCATGTATTATAATTATAAGGACGCTTTCAATTTGAGCGTTTCGTGACGTACGGCTGCGGCTGCTACGACTTACGTGTAACGCTGCGTTTGACGTAGACGTACGGAGGTACGACTTCATAATGGACGATCGATTGTTATCATAGATAGGCGTTGGTACCGCGAACGCATAATATACAAATATATTAAGTATATTAAATATTTGTATGAAAACAATACGACGTCGATGGTACGTCAAACACACCGCTACGGCACCAGCCAGTAACACGGCAACCGTCGGTCAAGTCAAATTGAACGCGCCCTAACTATTCTAAGAATGTGAGTAACATTACCTACATATTAACATGATTTAAAATGGCATTTTGTGGATATCTTTCCTGCTCAAAAGCACTTTGAATCAATATTCTGAAAGTTACAAATCTTTCTAATCCTACTCCTTTATTCCCTTCTGATAGGGGATTAAAAACTTTAATTGATTTGGACGTAGAATGAAATTATATTAAGTATTCTGTCCATTCAGCCGCCCGATGAAATTACGACTAAATAAGAATATATTCATTGATGATAAAAACAATTACATTGACATTTATTTTCATGATTATCCCGATTACATAAAGAATGTTTTTGTTTCTACTACATTTTAATTTGCAAAGGCAAAGGTCTCAGAAATTCAACTTTTTAGGTGCTTAATTTTCTGTACCTACTTCTTTGTTTGTAAATTGCAACATATTTTGATTTTAAAGTTTTACTAAGGTTACGTAGTAATTTATTATTCTATGACTTAGGTAAGCCTCCATTACAATATAAATAAAAGTTATATAAGTAAGTACTTATCTATATAAATAAAAATTAATTGTTGTTCGTTAGTCTGATTAAAACTCGAGAACGGCTGAACGGATTTATCTTATCATAGTCTTGAAATGTTCGTGGAGGTCTAGGGAAGGTTTAAAAGGCGAGAATAAATCGAATAATTGCCGGGGAAAAAAAAGAATAAAAACCCGTGCGAAGCCGGGGCGGGCCACTAGTTATAATATAAAAATGTAGGTACCAGCGGGCCTACAGATATCTCAATAGGTATCTGTAATGATCGGCATTTTGAAAATGCCTCTGCATTAAGCCTACCTTTTGTACATTGATTATTTTATGCAATAAATAATAAATAATATTAAAAAATATATAAAATGTGTTATAGTAAAATAAGTTACTCTGAAACGATTTATTTAACATTTACTACCTTTACAGAGATACTATGTAGATTTCTAACGGGATATTTAACATGATTGATTGTCTTTCGAGTTTGCCGATATTTCGGCACAGTTACATTAACCCTCAGAATTTTATTACGAGACGATGCATCACTACCTAAATAGTGTTGATAACCATGACAGTTTCCAAAGTTATATCTTTAGAGAGATATTTAGCATGATATTGTGATAGAATTACACAAACAGTTCCTATAATAATTCACGCTCATTTTACCAAAGATACCTATTAAGTAAAGTAGTAGGTAGTTGAATATTATAATTTTATAAACTTAACTTAAATTCACATTGTCAAAACCAAGCAGTTAATTTTCAGTTTCCTAAATATATACGTAGCTATTATGTAAGATAATATTGGCGTTACTGCGTAGCACTTCCTAGAAGTTTCGTAGCACATACGTAGAGAGCGGTTTTGTAGCGCAGGAAATGACTTTGAAAGAGAATAACGGAAATACACGACGAATGTCTTGCTGAAAGTTAAATGTTGTTGTCCACTTAGAGACTACGGCAATAATGTCAATTAACAATATCTTTGGCACAGATACAAATTTAGAAAATTAAGTAATGTAGCTCTACCAGGAGTTGCTACTTACAACTGTTCGAATCCCATGCATTTGACAGATTTTTAATAACTTGTATTTTATCTTTATCTGTCAAATATAATTATGGGATACAAAATGTAATCTCCAACAGACGCTAAATGGCAACATGTGGTAGGTAAGGAATCGTGGTAAGTAATTGACAAATGAGTAGGTCGGAACCGATAACATTGGGGTCGGAACCTACATATTTTATTTAACATAAATCTATAAAATTCTATATTAAGTAAGGAGTGTCTCTATACTACTTGCATCTGGAAAGATCAACACGCGTCTTGGATATTCATGATCAGTCATTTAATTTTGAATCAGTGATACCTACATAATTTTGTATTATTTATTTATTCACCGTAAGAACACACTGGTACACTTGGTAATATTACTGAATACATACTTAGATAATGATAAAATAATTATTTGCTAGACATATTTCACTTGCTTAAAGCATACTTTATCTGTGACTAGACTAAGTGTAGAGGTATTTTATTGCAATAGTCACCAGACATTCCGGTATTTGACTTAAGTAATTTCAGTGATTAAACGTATTAGAAAAAAACACGAAGGTATGATAATAAAGTACCTAAAATACCTATTTCCAGAAACAATAAGGCTTAGGGACCCCAAAACTTTGTGAATCTTTTTATCCTTAAGCTGACGGTGGTGGCTTAGCATAAATTATTTTAATTGGTTCGTCATTAATTAAAAGATTTTGTTCGCTTTAGATGATCTGGGGCTAGATTACTTCGCATAATTAATGTCAATTAATTATTAATTTTAATAGGTATTTTGTGTGTGTTTCGTTTGAAAAATATATTAAACTATTAGCATTGTGTTCCGTCGATTCGTCTGCATTTTAATTTATAATAATCAATTTGTAGGTACATTTATATATCATACACAAACATGTATGATTCACTTGTGAAAGTTTATTGTGTAGGTACCTACACTTACTGGCATACATAATGATGGTATATAATTAGTGTTATATTTTGTCTGTGTCACTCCATAAAAAAAAACTCTATATTTTTATAATTTCCTGTATTAACAAAATACTTTCTGTTGTTTCAGATCTGTACACTTGGATAAAATAAAAAAAAGGCGGGCATTTTACTAACAAAATGTAAGTAAAATTTGTTTTTATATACCTAGGTAAAATAGGCACACATGCAGCTATTAGGTACCCTGACTGCAGAATAGCTTTTTTTTTATTATGGAACTTAGGAGAAGGCATATCAAAAATAGGTATTATGGTGCTTAGTCGTACTGAAGTAAGTAGATGGCCACCTAGATTTCTTATTGTAGATTGTATCATATAAGTTATTAGTTTTGTACTTATATTAAGCTGTATCTACGTATTATAGGTACCATGCTAAATTCTGGAAACGCACCGTTAGATAATGTTTGTTAATGAAATTATCGACACAACTGTCTTTTTGGTAAAAAACCCATTTCCTGACTAATTACTTTATCCCAAACTAAGCAGAATTTTTACTATCGGTGTTAGGTGACTGATAAACTGATATTTTTATTTTTGTAAAATACCTACGTAGTAAACACCCAGACCCGAAACCAGAAATTGTAGATCGTACAAAATGTGTCACTTCTGGCTCTGGCTGATACTAACTCAGCGAGAGAAGAGTAGGTCACGTGGTCTGATATTTATTTTAGCAGTAAAATAATAATATTTCTTTGTGGAATTCTTTAGTTATTTATTTATGCGGGAAATCCCTACTAATCTAAAAACATGCACTTTATGCAATGCAACTGCGACCGACTGACGTGAGAAGCTTGTGTACTACCATTTTCCCTTGGATTTGCTATCTCATATATATAGGAAAACATGTTGTATTATGGGAGATTTACAGATCAAAATAATTATTATCAAAATCTGTTCATAAACTACAGAGTTATAGACGAGCATGCATAAAAAGTACCTACAATATTTATACATACGGTCCAATTATGAATCCGGTTGTTTTGGAAGTTGGTTACATAACCATCAAACTTTTTATCACATCAAAGACAATCTTGAGACCGTAGCAATGAATCAAATTTTAAGGTAAAATTAAAATCTCGCGGGCTAACAAAACATCTAACTGCCTGCCTACACAAATAAAAACTACTTCGAACTTCAGCTTGTGGCGTTGCCGTCATGTTGTGAGATTGATGTAGCTGTCAGAAGTCACGATGTTATTTATGTCTACGTCATTTTGAGTTTGACGTTACATTGAATACTGCTCAGCGCAGCGCTTCACAATTTCATGCGACGCGTCACAGTCGTCGTCGGCTTGAATTATTTTTTATTTTCATTTCTAAATAAAAAGGAAATTGTGATAAGTGTGATTTTTATACAAATCTTGGTGATATTTAGTGTTAAGGATTGTTATGTTATTATTGCAAGTGGAAAACTTATCGAGGTAAGAGCAATATCTGGAATCGGCTCCGAGGTTTATTGTTTGGGATTTGCGGGATCGATAACCTGGGTCGGCTAGCCATGAGGCGCGTCGCTGAGGTTATGTCGCGAGTCGCGAACAGGTACTGGAGTTCAAGTAACGGTACCTCAGCCGGAGCCGCCCGACTCGCGTTACAGCCGCAGAATCCGGTCGCGCTGAGACCAGTTAGTTTATAATAGCGTCTAGATCCTCATTTGCCGCCCTCATTCCGTACCGCTTGCCACCGACCGTCACTGTAAATAAATATTTGGTATTCGGCTTCGCTTTATTCAAGGACGATAGCCCATGCCCCTGTACCTTTAGTTGGCTCGACCTATGGACGTTCCTTTTGAGATGTGCGCCTGTTTTCCAGCTTACCCTGCCTGCAGTGCGTGCCACGAGCCCCCGAGTCCCAGCCATTAGATTGAGTGGAGTGTTCCCTGTGTCCACCCACACGTAGCCCTGTACGCAGACTAAATTCCAAGAGGTACAACGGACACCTCCAGCATGGACGACAAAGCCCCTACACTCCACGAGGAAGACTCCAAATTTATCCTCACTATCAGACTGATTATGCAGGGGAAGGTAAGACACACTTCATTATAATTTTTGACACCATAATTGGCACCACTCATTTAAAATTTTCAAGTATTAATGTCAGTGTGAAAGTGTACATTTTACCTTCTTCTAAATAAGTACTATTAGAAGCCTGGTCTTAGATTACTAGTAGTCATATTGACCCAACTATTTCCTAGTTTTACTCTTAGCATTAGTCTTTTAAAATAGATCACAGTTAATCCCTTTGTAAGCAATTTTGGCATTCTTTTCAGTAATTTATGAAGAAGCTTCTACCATAATAATAAATCTTAATGTCAATCTCACCATCAATTTAAAATAGACTCATTTAACTGACTCGCTAGCATTAATTCCTAATTGTTATTTTTATACCTGACAGCATTCCAGACATGTGTTTTTTGTAATGTACAATTTTATTTAAAGTTTAATTTTATTTTGTAACTTTAAATAAATCTGAAATTACCCTGGCAATGCAAGAACTTTACGTGTAAAGTGTAAGCTAATTTATTTATTCATGAACATAATATGGTAATCTAATATGACTTTGGTATTTAAATCTTGTTAGGGTATGCACAGGGCACACACACTTGTATGGATTCATAACATGGTATCCTGTTTGTGGACTGTGTAGGCTTGCTTAGCGACTAGGCTTTTGTTATTATTCACAACTTCTCTAATCCCCTTAACATTTAAAGACCAATATAAGCCTTTAATTGTGATAATTGGTTAAGATGATTGGCCTTAACCGTAACTAAGGTGGTTGTTCATTTGTGGTTAGGATAGTTAGGTAAACAAATTAAATGTACCTAGGTTCTTTGAAAATCCTTTTTTATAGTGAACAACAGTTTTAGAATAAATTTAATTAAAAAAAAATTACAGTATTTAAAAAGAAGATAAAGATAAGATAAATATTCTTTATTGCACACATAATTAAAACACAAAACTAAAAATAAGCACTTAAGACAATGCCACATATTGTGGTCTTATTGCTAAAGAGCTATCTCTACCAGACAACCTTAAATGGATAGGATTATTGGGAAAAAGAAAGTTAGTTAAAAATAAGCTATGTTTGTTCCAGTGGTTTTTAATTAGGTTTATTACTTAAAGGCAACAAGTATTTGTTTAAACATCTTCATATATCTGAGATTCACTAGAAAATGTGTGTTTATATAACTAAACATGTAGGCAGCAGGCTTCTTTCTAATAAGCAGCCAGTCTAAAACAAATGAAAATATTTGATGCTTTGCACAATTTTATTGCTCTCATAAGTATAATAAAATCTCCACACCTAACTTGGAATTAATGACATATATTTATGACAGAGAAAAAACAGTTCGTAATTTAATAGTATTTAGATCTAATTAAACAAGCTCAGGTGTTTATCGTCTTACAAAACTAATTTTGCACACCTTGATGCAGCTAGATAGGCCTGACATGTGAAATGTATTGATGCTAGACGGACTCCTACATCTAGGTACTTTTAATTGGCTGTAATCCAATACAAAGTACATCTGGCAAGATGCCAGCTATTGCCACTCGCCCTGTTCATCAAACTCTTTGATTTGCACCTTTTTTAATTGAAATAATGATATTGTACATTTATTTTGTCATTGCATGTTGAGACATTTCCTTATTCTAAACTGATGTATGGATGTTATTATCAAAGATTTTGAAATATGCGAAATTAATTTTCATAATTTCCTACACCTATTTTCATATACTCATTATATTCACGAATTCATTTTATTGGGATAATTGGCACTGAATCACCTAATCTGTTGAATGCATTAAGTAAACATATTTACGGTTTATTTATCAATAAAAAAAAATTTGGGTAATCATATGCTGAAATTTCATTATAGATATTTTAATGTTTTTCAAATGGGTCGTCTAAAGCAACATGCTAATCAAAATAAGTGTCTCGACTTCGAAACCGTAATTTTAAATTAATTAGCCAATAGAAGATTTTCTATTTAACGATTCATAAGTGTTAGTTAATACCGATTTGAGCATCAGTGCGTTACGTTGAGTTCTTTGAACTGAGCACTTTCAACATCAATCAACATTTAGTATTTGTGTCGTGAAGATGGGTTGTATTCAGCGCAGTGTTGAGCAAGTGCATTGTTCACATAGTGCAGAAGTCAACATGCCGGTTGGCAGAAACAAACGGTCTAGTCTCTAAAACGGTCCTGATGCAGCCCCGATACGTTGTGCAAAGAACCCGATGCTACTATTATTGGCACCCAGACGGGAAATCTTTTGTACCTACGATAAATCTAAGCGAGACTGCATTAATTACCTACGACTCATTGCACAATACGCGCCAATGTCTTATCCCTTCGGCTATTTTCGGTGTCACGATTCCTAATGCTTTGGAATTAATGTTGCTCTTGTTTATTTGCAGGAGGTTGGCAGTATTATCGGCAAAAAAGGAGAGATTGTTAAAAGATTTAGAGAAGAAGTAAGTTTGAATTGACTACATAATAATTGTTTAACGTAGCTTTAAAATTCCTTAATGTTCTGAGGTATAATTTATTGGCCTATAACATTATGTGATAGACATTAAGTGCATGAACGCCACGCGCGCTATTAAATTTGAATGGTTTCTTCAGGTGATTAAAATTTTGTCTGACATGGATTCTCGATTTCAGTCTGGAGCCAAAATCAATATATCAGATGGATCATGCCCGGAGCGCATTGTCACTGTCACTGGGAACACAAGCGCCATATTCAAAGCATTTACTCTCATATGCAAGAAGTTCGAAGAGGTAATATGCTTACTTTTTTTATTACCTAACGTAATACATGCACATGCATGTAAGTTAAATAAATTAGTGTTTAATGTCTAATTTTACGATAATTGCTGCTTTTAGGACATGTGTGTCAATGCTTAATTTCAATCATTTTAATTCAGGTGTTAACTATATTTGCCACCACTATTGCAATAAATTATTATAAGATTGTACTTAAAAAAATGTATGCACCTAATAATACTATAAGCCTATAGTTATACTATTGGAAGAAATAGGTAAACATCTCGGCTGGTATTATTTTAATATTAAAAAAAGATGATGATGATAATCATCATAGTCATATTACTGACATTTTTGAAAGCTATTAACTTCTTTTAATTTGTCCTAGACATATTATGTCATAAATACGGCTTTAATTGCGGGGTGTGTTTTATTGTTTTTCTACACAAACTAAAAATTAATTTTATACATACATATACTGGTGTTTTGCTGAAACCCAGTATTGTCGATAACAAGCTAATTTACTGATAGTAGCTTTAGATGTCCATAATACATATCTCTGTAATTTATCCAAAAGTTTATATTTCGATAAGAGCCCATAGAGCTAAGAATCAATTTTATTACTTTGATGATTAAGTATAATAATTACTTCAAAATGTATTCTTATACTAATAGCTCTTATCGAAATATAAACTTTAAGATACATTTCAGAGAAAACTAACCAGGAGTAATTATGTAATAAGGATGAAAGACTTGTTATCAAGTTGATTTATTATCATCATGTCGTTTTGGTTATGTTGGAAGCAAGTTATCCGTCGTAAGTTGGACATCAGACTATGCTTGCCAATCCGCGGTGTCCATTCTAGTACTTTTCGGCCCTAAAGACCTATTGTGTTCTATGTCTGCATAATTGAAATTATTTAATGATTATATTTAATGTGTGATTTGTTATTTCCAGTGGTGCTCGCAATTTAACGAGGGTGGCGGCGGCGGTTCCCGTGCACCTATCACACTGCGGCTCATCGTGCCCGCTTCGCAGTGCGGCTCTCTCATCGGCAAGGGGGGCTCCAAGATCAAAGAGATCCGAGATTCCACCGGAGCTAATATTCAGGTAACAATCAAATTTGCTACATATTTATTTATTACTTACTTGGCTTATTTCACGGCTATCCCCAAGTGAAAATATGTATAAAAACAGAAAACTTGCAGAGACGTTTAATAGTAAATTCCATGGGAATAGTATGTTTCCTCGGGATGAAAAGAAACCTAGGTATATTCTTCAAAAGGCTTATCTAGCATAAATAAAATAATTATCAACTTACTTTCACATGTACTTGGGATTATTTTCATGACACGAAAACTTATTGATAAAAGGTTACTGTATGTTATGCACGCGTGATTCATTACAGTTTTTACTGTGTGATAAGTTTATCATCATCTATACTAATATTATAAAGCTGAAGAGTTTGTTTGTTTGTTTGTTTGAACGCGCTAATCTCTGAAACTACTGGTTCGAATTGAATAATTCTTTTTGTGTTGGATAGTCCAGTTATCGAGGAAGGCTATAGGCTATATAACATCACGCTACGACCAATAGGAGCAAAGATATAGTGGTAAATGTGTAAAAAACGGGAGAAATTATTTCATCTTTGAAGCCTTCCGTTGCGTGCGCCGTGAAAACGGTTCAAGATACACAAAAAATTAAAGAATAATAGCTCTTTTAATGATCTAAAAAACAGTCCGCGATAGTATTATGTCTATCTTTTAAGATTAACTTACAAAAACCGTTTTTATGGTACCTAATTTGGTCGAAATAATTTGTTTAAGTTGTATCAACATCATAATCTTTATTCAAATAAATATGTTGTTGGTTAAGAGTACTTCATCCATTATAACGCGGGTAGCACCGCAGGGCACAGCTAGTACTAAATAAAACTGATGGTCGGTGATACTAATAGTATTGGAGGAGAATCAAACAAGACTATACTGACCCAGTTGTCACATCTGACGTAACATCTAACAAAGTACCTATTAATATAATATCTGCTACATTTGTTATGCGTATAATTTATAGTGAAGCTATTTTTTCCCGTCAGTTATTTTTGTACTAGTAAGCGTTATGTCCTTAAAAGGATGGAAAAGTTGAAAAACATTAACATAGGCACTAGTGCTTTGCTAGAAAGATTACGTTTTTTGTAATGAAAGTATTCAAACAGATCAGTAGTCATATATTTATTACTTGTGTTCTAAATGATAAAACAAAGACCGAGACCGACCTACCTACCTACCTTGATTAAAACCACATTAGCATAATCTGCGTTACTGTTTTGATTAAAAAAATTAAACGTTTCTAAGCCACCATGACGTAAAATAATTTGGGATCCAAACATGTTGTCCGTTTGTACCATTCCTCTCTGTGTATTTTATAACTATTGTTTTGTTTTGAATCATAAAGTACACAATACTGTCTTATAAGGGCACTACAGATCTTTTGAATCGGGAATGTATGTTCCTAAAGTAATTTTACAATCTTGTTTTACAGGTAGCCAGTGAGATGCTGCCGAACTCGACTGAACGCGCCGTCACAATCAGCGGAACATGTGACGCTATCACGCAGTGCATTTATCACATTTGCTGTGTTATGATAGAGGTACTTATTTTCACTTGTTTAATAATTTTTGACGTGTTTGACGTGTCTGTCTCTGTGTCTGTCTGTCTGTTACATCATAGCTCCCGAACGGATGGAGCGATTTCAATTTAGTTTGTTTTTGTATGAAAGGTGAGTTTGGCCCGGGTTTTCTTAGACTTTTTTCATGAAAATCGGTTGAGCCGTTTAAAAGTTATGGGGGTGAGAGTGGGGAAGGACAACAGAAAATCTGCAAATATACTAGTGTAGGGTATCAAATGAAAGCGCATCGCTTCCACATTACATAATATTATGTTGTTTTACATTTAAGGAAATGAATGCATTGGAATCGGGTTTTTTCTTAAATTTAGATTTTATATCAATTAACTACGAACGTGTGACGTCATGAATACGGTATACTAACTACAGACATCAGGTTTCAGCCATGTGTTGAGTGAAAGTGAAAATAGTTTTGACTTATGATAGTGATTAACGACAAAAGAATTTAGACTGTGGATCGGTAAGCGCAGTGTAGAACGTCCACCAACTAAATGGATGGATGAAAACTATAACAGTAAAGGTTCATTGTGGGTCGCTTCTAAAGGAAGCAAGCGGAGTTCTATGAGGAAGCCCTATTTCCACCACCTCTCACCTGAAATTCTTTATTTTATTGTCATTATACTCTCTTTGAAGACTTTGTATGCAAAACACCATAAATCCATCGTATAACATTAAAGGGAAGGAACACTTTATGTTTCCATTAATTGCATAAACTAAAATCACATTGTAATAAATTGTTGAAAATAAAATTAATTATAAAATACTTACCACAAATGCTTTCATTGTTTGAAATTTTCAGAGCCCACCCAAAGGTGCCACAATTCCATACAGACCAAAGCCAAATGTGGCCGGTCCAGTGATCCTAGCGGGAGGCCAAGCTTACACCATACAAGGAAACTACGCTGTTCCCGCGCAAGACGTAAGTACCGTTATACAATCTACTACCTCAGAAAGACAAGTATACATATTTATCTACATTTACAAAAGGATAGTTGACTATCATTAAAGTATGAAACAAATTGTTACTGGATTTAAAGTAAATATTTTCAGGACCGAAATAACTAACACATTATTTAAAAATATAGAAGATTTTTATAAGATATAATTGTTATATTTTCTTCTATAATCACATTTTTTTTAAATGGCGTTGGTTTGGCGGACTGTGAAGTAACTCTTGCACTTTGGGCAATTGAAAATGCATTATTGAATTCTAATATAATGCATTTTTAGCGAAATATTAGTATGGTATCTGTATAAGGAATCAATTGAAATTCTTTTCCAAAATTAGTCAACTAGCCATTTAAATTAGATTGTACTTATGAAAAAGCATTTAAACGCTAAAAGTTATTTACAGAGAAAATACGCGCTAGTGTGATTAGCAGCACGTTGTTGCATACGAGTATAATTTGATCCGTTAGTTAAAATTTCGGGTTCGGTTTCGTTTTTCTTTGAAATACGTCTAATTCCTTTCTAACTCATCTCATCACACAAGTCTTGATATAACATATTGCCAAAGCCACCGTTACCTTGTAATTATAAAATAAATATAAAAGGCATATTCAAGTGATGTAGGAATATAATGGTTTTTTTCTATTCATTCTAGTATCATACAAGCAGATAAGAAAACCTTTAATTAAACATTTTATGTTTAAAGTTAAGTTTTTTTTTTGCTGACAGATGCTGTTTAACGAAAATGTTCAAATGTAGTCACGTAATAAATATGCCATACTTCACTTGGGCTTTTGGTATCTATGACAGAATTAACAAAACAATGGTTATCATTGGTAAATTAAGTAAATAGTATCTTATTGCATATATTTATTTGGTAGCTTAATGAAAAAAATGTTTTTTTTTGCTATTATGTTGTCATTCTATACATTTGACAGATAAAGATAAAACTTTAGTTGTGGAAAATCTGTCAGATGCATGGTATTACAGTATGTTGTAATCTTCAACAGTCGTAAGTGGCAGCTCGTGGTAGGGCTAATGAGATTAGCTTAGATTTTACACTTGGAGCGGCACTCGTAAAACAAAATACACTTTACTACAATTTTTTATGTTCTATGTATACAAACTCATCCAAAATATACGACAAAACTACATACATTTCTGAAAAGCGGATATGAGTATTTTAATCTTCTAAGTATGTATCATGATGACAAAACGAGCATATTACACTTAATATGCTCGCTTTGTTGCTAACATACATTATCATGTAGTAGTAGTATTTGTGCAGTGACGAACTATTACCGGTTCACATATGCTTCGATTTTACACTTGGTTCGATTCCCGCCGCGGGACCTAATTTTGTACGTATTTCTATGCATCATTTGTATGTACATATTTACAAAAAAAAAGTATCTTTGTAGTATATCAGTCACCTAACACCCACAGTACAAGCTCTGCTTAGTTTGGGGTTAGGTGATGCCGTGTGAGTAGTCCGGAAATTTTTATTTACTTTAAGTATGTATCATGATGACAATACGAGCATTTTACACTTAATATGCTCGCTTTGTCACCACGCTACATACATATCATTTAGTAGTACTTCACTTCTTCGATTTTACACTTGGGAAAGTATAACAAAAGCAAAGTTGTCTGTTACTGTCGCGGTCGACAGGCGGTGTGCGCGCCGGTTTTCCCCCTGCTGGAAATGAAGCCGCCACTGGTCGGGGCTTTGCCCCCGCATCACCTACTGCACCCGCCGATCCACGAGCACCACATTGTGAGTCGTACTCGTATCGCTCTCGCTCTCCGCATCTCATAGAGAACCTATTTGATTGGGAAATGACGCCGATGGTAAAGGAAATTTAATTCTAAAGATTCTATTAACTTTAATAACGGGTAATTAATAATGAACAAATAATCGCCAATTTTGAAGAGTTGACATTGACTTTGTTTTTTTTTAGTTTTTAAATCACATTTTGGCCCCTTAAAAAATAATTGTGCTTTAAATTAACTTATGTTGCCATAAGATATAACATGTCGCGAACCCGTCAATGGGTCGGTTAGTATATAATATATTTTTCGAAATACTTCGGATAACTTTCGTAACTATCCTATAAAATAAAATAAAAAATTACAAAATAAAAAAATCATAATTGATTACTCAAAAACACTGTGGCGTCATTTCCAATAGTGGTTACGTCCTAATATAAACGGATGAATGGTTGACATAATGTGAGAAATAAAATTTCATAGTCGTACATCAAACCTAGCGTATTTTTTTGTTACAATTGTATAAAATTTATCAACCAATCATTATGTTTAAGAAAGTTCTATTATTATACGTAGTATTATTTGTATTTGGTCGAAAAACCCGCCCTAGTAGTCTTGTACGATCTTCTCTGAATACCTAAATCTATTAGTAAAAACCTGTAACCACAATATAAACCTATTATTGCATATCTCTAAATTGACAGTATAAACCGTATCGTTGTATATGTTCTCTATGAGGTTGTGTGACCAGAGTGGTATTATGTGAATGGTGCTGCCCTGAACTCCTTTCAGATTGGTTTGGATGTGTGGTGTCGAACCCCGTAGCGGCAATGATTAACCCTGTATATCTATAGACCCTTTAGACTCCCGGTGATGTGCATACGATAATCCATATATTTACGCTGACCCCTTTGCTTAGACATCGTTATTTCTTTTGCACGCAGTCCCTAGTATCAGTAGAAATCCAATTTAATACTTCTATATCTGAATATTTATTTGTAATTTGTATTAAGCACGTCAAACTACAATAGACGAGACATTGTGTAGCGAAACACATTACAGTTGAAGCTTTATCTGTTTGTTTTCTGGCATTGCCGAGAGGCTCGAGTACTTCAACGCTCACGCCATCAGCGACTCGCGATCTACATCCCCTTTGCACCTCTCCTCTGCCTTTGTATTGCCTTTGTAATAAGTTCTGTTGTCACCGATAATAACTGATGATTAACCATGTTAGCATGGCTTCATGTTGATACATTTTTTGTTGTATAGAGTTCAGTAAATTATGCCTATTTAGTATTGCGGTGTCTATATGGGCAGCACCACTCAACTCACAATGTGGTTTTCTTTTTGTGAAATTTTGTTTCCTTCTCGCTGTGTCGAATTTGGATAGCTATAGACAGATATCTGATTTTGACACTGCGTTGGAATTTTAATGTTTGTTTTATTTAGTTTAAATGATATAGTTTGTACCCAGGTTACCCTACCCAGCGATCCCATCCCGGCTCTGCCAAGAAGATGAAAACAAGCAGCTGGAGCTAGAAACTAAGATATTTAAACTCTGGCACGATTTTGAAAGAGATTTCTTAGAAATCCTTCAAGACCTGTGATGGATCCTAATTGTTAAATTGTTTTCTAATATATTTTGTTTGTATAAAGATGGGTGGACTCGCGAAGTCGCCGCTAGCTGGTTTAGCGGCGCTGGGATTGGGCGGCCTCGGAGCTCCCAACACAACCGGACTTAATCCTGCAGGTAAATTGCTAAAATATATTATTGAGGCTAAAACAAAGTGAGAAAAAAAATCTTTTACTTACCAGTCATAGAATACAGTTTGTGACGTCGACGTAAATGAGATTGTCTTTAGACACGAAAAAACGATACACATAATGTACTTATAAATAACTAACTGGCTTATGCGGACCTTGCTCGGATGCGAAAACCTTCCTCTTGAATCACTCTACCTATTGCTAAACCCGCATAGAGATTCGTTCAATAGTTTTCGATTTTATATATGCATTGATTTGTCATCTTCCAAGCCATCTTCTAGGCCTGCATGCTCCATCTTAGACCACATCGTCACTTTACCTCAGGTGAGATTGTGGTCAAATGAAGGCTAATCAAGCATAAAAAAAAAGTCTTTTGTGCTGTTTCTACTGGGGTCTTTATTTCGTATGTACACCATTTTATTTCATCCACATTATTCAGCATATTTGATGCAAAGTGTAGCATTTATCAAATTAAAACAATACCTTAGTCTAAACAAACATATACAGAGTACTTAAACCCTGTATTTATTATGGTATTAAAATAACATATCTTTCCAGCGGCTTTAGCGGCATTGGCGGGCTCTCAGCTTCGCTCCACCAACCAGACCCGCAACCAGCCCGCGGCGACCAACCAGCAGTCCCACGAAATGACAGTGCCAAATGAACTGATCGGATGCATTATTGGCAAGGTTTGTGTAATTGATATTTAAAACAATTTGGAAACTATAGATTTTAACTTATATCGGTTACAAACAGTCTACATCCACCATAAACCTTAACTAAATAAATCTATTACGCTAGAGCGCGTCTTGTGATAACTATTTGATTTAAATCGTCAATTTTACCTTGTTCTAATTACGAATACATTTACACAGAATTGCCATTGATTGCCATTAATTGTTACACATTTTGGAAAGGTCAACCAAACACATACACACGTACAAAAACTTATAGATTCTTAATCCGGTATCTTCTCGCTTGTCTTTTTTTTATACACAAAAGCATAGACGCGAATATAAATATATTAGTATTTATATACATCAATTGCAGAGCGCGTGTTTTATGAATAGTTTAAAAAAATATACACGTTACCAGGGAGGCACTAAGATAGCGGAGATCCGCCAGATATCCGGCGCCATGATCCGGATATCGAACTGCGAGGAGCGCGAGGGCGGCTCCACGGACCGCACCATCACCATCACGGGCAACCCGGACTCGGTGGCCCTGGCGCAGTATCTCATCAACATGAGGTGAGTCTCTGATTGTGTGAGATGCTGGTGTTTTGTTGGCTTGTGTTCATGGTGATAGGGTATAGGCAACGGCATACGATTTCGCGGTAACGAAGACTTAGCATTGTTATCGTTATGGCTTGAAAGTAAGATACCATAAAATCAGTCTCGTTTTTTTGATTAACGTGGCTTATCTAACATTGCTTTACACATGTCAAAATATTAATAGTAGCTTTAATGGGTAATCTTTGAGTGAGGGGACTACTATACTGTATTCACCAGTAGTGGTCGACCCACGTCTGACTAAAATCATGATCATGAGACGGTTATCTTTATTACTTCTGTTATAAATTTATTCGAAAATATTAAACTGTCAAATATATAAGATGTAGTACGATAACAATGCAAAACAAATGGTAACTGAGATAAATATCACTGCAAATACAAGCCGACTAAATATCAATGTCATATCCACTACAAATACAAATTTACGACATAAGAGGAAAATGCGACAAATGTAGGACAATCATTCATCCTACCTGTGAACCCAATTCCAAAAAGTCTCAAGTTAACCTCCAACCAAGTCCAACCTGGTTATCATTGCACTCTATTTTTTTGACTCCTTGTCCTTGTTTTGTACCTGATGGACCGTTTCAAAGACGCCGGTCTAACCTTCATGCCGTCTGACCTGAGATATGTCAAGTACATACCTACTCAATATCAATTAAAAGTTCAAATTTAACAAGCCACTGTAATTGATTCTCAAGGAAAATGTTTCAATTTGAATAGAATTATACAGAAAGTTCATTTATTATTTATACACAATTACGATACGCCCTTGGTTGGTTATCAGGTGATTGGTTTGTAAAACGAATAATGTAAAATCAGTTTATTATCGGGACTGTTTTGTACGTGTTAGTAAAAGACAAAACTGATTGAAAATTTCTGTTTTTCAAAAACTAGTCAGGATAAACACAAAAACGAGATGTTAAAAATCCAAAATCTTAATTGTTATAAAATATATAAAGTCTTTGGAACTTTTCTTCATTCATAGAATGTGTATAATATGAATTATATATAAATTGACAGGAAATAAACGTTTTGAAATTGACTTTTTCCACTATTGGCCTACCTCATGCGTTCGCTTTATAATTTTATTTAACTCGACACTGGCAAATTGTCGCTTCAAGCGAAGAGTCCAATAACAAGAAACTGAACTGAACTGATATCGGATTAGTTGAACGCAAAATGGCGTTCGACTTAGTAACATCTTTTCCCTTTATTTAACATGACTCTGGCAAAGTAACGCTTCTAGCGCAGATTCCAATTATAAGAAATTTAATTGACTTAACATCAAATTGGGGATAGCCATACTCGCCTGATAAATTAAAATCTTAAAATTATTATATGAGCAAATGTTAGGGTAACTGCTATAAAAATCGTCTCCAACGGTTTTCCCGCTGTCGGTATCTCAGGTCAGCGTCCAAAACCCAAAACCTTCCGCTTCGAAGCGGTCCCTCGTGCCTATACTAGCATCCTATCCCGCGCCCGCAGTGTGGAGCTCCAGAAGGCGAATCTCGAGGGCGGGTCCGCCGGGGGCACGGGCACCGCGACCGGCTCGCCCACCGCCAGCCCGCTCGCCTCCGCCATTCCCTTAGCGCAGCTCCTCAGCAAGAGCGGGGCCCTCGGCGCGCTCAGTTCGCTCTCCGCGCTCGGCGGGCTCGGCGACCTGCTCAGCGGCGCCAACTCCTCCACCTCGCCGCCCGTGCAAACCACCGGCGTCCACAGAAACCACAAATCCTTCAACCGCCGCCAGGACGACGACTCGCCCGACAAGTCTTCCAAGGGGCGCAAGTACAACCCCTACTAGACACCCAAAGATTGCTTAGGAATCCGCTAGGACGAATCGGACCGACGCACGTTTGCGCAGGGAACGCTAGCAAAATTGATCACTGATCGGTATAGTTTAGGTGCGAGGTTATCTCGGTAACTCGTTAATGTAATTTAAAAACGTGTGAGTCTCGTTTCTTTAAAGTTTAGGCTTTGAATGATGTACTTCTTGCTCCCGTTGTCTCGAAGAAGTCTTCTAAATTAAATTATTATCGACGTATAAGTGATCACTTTATTTTTGACTAATTAAAAAAAACATCAGACTTAAGTTGTGATTTAATCATGTATGTTTAGGTATCTTATTTAATTCAGTAAAGTCAAAGTTGTATAGAAATAATCTCGTCGCATTTGTTTCATATCGCTTGTCAGGAAAGGGTTTGTTTTGTGTAAATTATGATCCCTATCCTTCATCACTATATACTTTCTCCTTGAATCCATGTTTCCATTATTATCCCGTCAGTTACATGTTCTCAACTTTACGTTAATGTACGTGTTATTGTTATTTTGCACTTTTTATCAGATATACCGGTACAAAGCACTATCTGTACCAAATATTCATATAAGAATAATTTAAAGTTTTACACTTTTGAGTACGATATTTTTAAGAGCATTAGATTTTATATGTAACACGTTTCTTTCGTTTAAAAAAAGTTTAGCTTTTTATTGTATTTACGTTTACTTGAACCTTTATCGTTATAGTTATATCCTTACCATAATCTCTAGTTTTTGGATAATAAATGTTTTAAACTAAGCTTGTCCTTATCCTTAAGACCTTTACCCTCACGACCTACCTTTGTCCCTATTAATACATCGAGATAATGACCAAATTTTTAAATAGTAAAATGCTAAAGAAATTATAGAATCTCAATTCTCGGGAAGCATAATGTAACATTGCTAATGCGGCGAGAAATAAAAACTTTTATTTTAATTCGTATTTTCATTTTGTAGTAAATCAGGTGAAATTACTAGTCATCAGGCATTTATAAAGGGAAGTTCAAAAATTATAATTATAAAACGTTAGATACAATTATGAGAGAATAGTAAGCTAGATATTTTGACAATAGTAGGAGATACGTAGACGCTTGATTGGCTAGAATGGCGGAGTCGCTTCGCCGTTGGTATAAGATAGTACAACAGGGTGTGTTAAACATTACTAAGACAATTTCATTACAGACCTAAAATATGTAAGTAAAAGTTGAAATTTAATTCATTGCATACATGCAATGTTTCGATGACTCAATTCACTTCGAACATACGTTCTAATAACCAATTGTAAAATAATTTTGTATGAACTTTTCTATAATCTTAACGATTCACATTTATTAATGAGACCACCTCTATAGTAGAGTAAGAATTACTCTCAATTTGTCCGTGAATGTTAAATTTAAGATCAATATTTTAAAATCATAAATGAAATTGTTTTATAGATGACTTACGAGTATAATGAAGTATCAGCAACAATCGAACTTATGACTATAGGAATGTTAAATATGAATTTCAGGTATTTGCTATGTTATTAAGGTGCAATGCATATAATATTAAAATATGGGTTGGAGTTTATCTAGGAGACATTAAAGTATAATATTAATTTTTATTTTTGTAGTTTATGAAGTACTCAAAACTTAGAAGCATAATAATGTTTCTTTGAAACACATTTTAAATAAGTTATTTGCAATTCAATGTCTATTAAAATACTCCGGTTCGAAGGACCAATTAAAAACTCACTATCCCTAATTTTATACTCCTTCTACAAACGACAACACAATAAATGATCATGTGCCCAGCAGTATGCTACAAAAATAACTGCATTTTCGATTACATTAGACTGGTTTTAGAAATTTAGTAATTTATATTAATGTCTTCGGGAATATATTTGTAGTAGATTAGTGCGTAGTTTGTTGCGTCATTTATTCACGGAATGTTCATTCGTTTCAAATTTGGCTACCTAAAATTCTTGTATAAATTTATTGGACTGTTTTATATTTTGGTATTTTAGTATTAGTAAAGGCGATCAGCGTGATCTTTTAGATTTAGAAACAGACATAGTCATTTAGAGATCACGTTACAAAGCCTGTAAACTTGTCTTTTATTAATTAGTGCGAATTTAAAAATGAGGTCCAATTCGTATGTTTCTAAATATAGATCCATAAGAGACGCAGCAGTGTATTTTTATTTATGAATAAATCGTGTTATTTTAAGGTAGCAATTTTCGTGATGTGTTGGGATTTATATTACTCGCTAGAATTGTTAAGCAAAAGTGTATTGTTTGAGTACATTGTGTACGTACGTATTGAATAAAATAATAGTATGAAATAGTTTTTTTGTTTTACTACACTTAAAAAATAATTTGAGCTTTAAGTACAGGTGTAAATTGACATAATATCGCCCAAACTTCCCAAGAATCCGTCAAGAATCCACGCCTACCTTACCCGGCCAATATCCATGTTACCTGTACGCCGTTTGGTCACCTTTGCCGGAACCTACATCCCACAGCTCACTGGATCATCCACTCTCCCGGTAAGAATTTTCCTGTACACTTTAATTTTAAACCCATGAATTCCATTTGATACTTCCTTTGAATATTATGAAAACTTTTGATTTAACCTGAAGATCTCCTCACTCCATTTCCGAGATATCCATAACCGTGTTTTAGTGTGAATACGAGCAGTTAAAGGCATGTAGTGGTGTGCGTGGGGAGTTTGAGACTGGATGTTGTGTTGCAGGATCACCATGGAGACGGCGGGCCTGCCCCTGCCCGGGTACCACTACATCGCGCCCAACCACATCGTGAAGGCGCCCATCCATTGAATAGGGCTCCGCGGCCAGGCCCCAGCGCTCCTCTACCGCTCCTCGCTCCCGCAACACCGGGCACTGGCTCCGATATACTTTCTCAAGTAAACTTTGAGACCAATCTCTAAGGTTTGGGGGAATCAATTGGCAATTCGTTAGATTCTTGCTGAGAATATGTTTACATTTGTTACGAGTTTATAAGTATTTTAGATATTCTTATATTTATTCTCCACTGTATTGTATTTAATTGATTGGTGCGGGACTACAGATGTAGGTTTAATAGCACAGATCTGAACTTGTCTGATGGTCGAGACGACTGAGGTAGGAGGCGGTGCGAGCGGCCTCGTTCGCACGCGGAGGTTAGCTAAGCTGAAATCGAATTTACTATGGATTTAAGCGGTCGAGTATTTCGATCGTCTAATGGATTTATTTTTGATTGTTGTCATCGGCACTGAGCACGTGAAATATTGGAGTAATGTTCAAAGTATTGTAATGTCGAGCGTCGGACAGTAGTGTAGAAGCGTTACGGACGAGCTCGGCCCGCGGCGGCGGCATAGCGTAGTCTTAGTTTAGCGAACAGAGTGAGAGGGTTAAAGACAATATTTGTAAATAAATAATGGTAATGACCTGGAAATATAGGTATTACAGTAATTGTCGCGACGCGAACGCGCAGCGGCGATACGAAACCGGTGGGATCAAATCCTTTAGGAAAACTTACATTAAAACGGAGACAGAGGCGAAGTGAACATTTCATATACCTACATAAATCAAAAATCGTGGTAAGAATACAAAAAAGACGTTAGTTTTTAAATAGTATTGCTAAATGTGATAGTTTCTAATTATTTTATTTTTGAACTTATAAGATCTCTAACTAATACGCAATATGTGACATCGGCTGCTTGAAATTCGAGTCGAGATATTATCGTGGGGATCAAAGCCAAAGATTGTTGAAGTTTGTTGAACATTATTAATGTTGTGGATTTACGCTAAATTATTCTCAGAGTATGGTAGGTTAACTTAGTGATGTACCGTAAAGATTTTTATTTGTCGTATTTTATCGCCCTCTCCAGACTGCTCATTGATTCACTCTAGATTGACTATAGGTAGTCCTGTTAATCTACATATTTCAAAAATACTAAAAAAAATAGTTTGTAGTAGCATTAAGGTAATATAGGACCACTGTATTGAAAGCTTATCAGTGAATTATTTCGCTCGTAAGGTACCTGTGCCACGAGTCTGGTAACCGAGTGCCAATATCGCCCATGGCGTTATCATATTGTTTAAATGTATATTTAAAATATCTAAAATCTAATGTGTCAACTTTTAATATCAATTTGTCTAATATTATCCACCTTTACATATTAATTTGCACCCTAGGCTTAAGATAACAATTAGATTTTAAAATATTCTCAAGACATATCCCTATACATGTCCCTAAGTCTTCCCCTTTTCAGTATTTCAATATCTAAAATGAAAAGAGTGACTGTGCCAAAGTTGTCTATGTATTTATGTATGGATTTGAGTGCAATGGGATATATGAATATATTATTGGAAATTTGTATCCGTATTTAAATTGTGTCGGTTTAAGCTAGTCAAAATGTACTAAAAAGACAAAATTATGAAATTATTATATCTAGTCAAAATTTATTTTATCTGTTTTTATTTTTCTTATTAGAAAATTCAATTATTTTATTTGCACGTTTAATGTTTCAACAATTTTGTGTGGTTTCGCTTGAAATTTTTATTATAACTTAGCAATAAATTTTGATAAAATCAATTATTTATAGTCTAAATTGCTATTAAGACAATGTATAGAGCTTTGTATAATAAGAGTAACCACACAGGTGAAAATAGAGTAATCTAGAGGTAACTGTGAAACGATAAGTTTGCTGAATATAGTATACATTTACTGAAGAGGAGAGATATGATTGCTGTGATTTAAGAAGGGCGTACTTTTGTGCGCACAGCTGCGTGGTTGGAGGCTTGAAGGAGCTGGGTGGCTGGGTGGCACGCTCATAGTGAGACACGTTTCACATCTCCGGCAATGCGAGCGGAAGGCAATTGTAAAGCAAATACTTTTAACAAAAATATATAGTTCATCGGTGTTGTCAATATTAAAAAATTAGTACAATGCAATTTTAATAATAAGTAGCGAATAAAATAGTTATTAATTTGTCACGTGTATTACGTTCAATTATTTGGTAATCAATGATATATTGTAATCGTTATTATACTCGCCTATAGAGTACTATGTAGAATTAATTTAATTATTGTTACTGTTATTTTGATTTGCTCAATTTTCTGAATGTTAACGTAAGCTAGGCTTCGGAAAATATTGTTTAATTTGTTATTATGTTATGCAATAGTAATCTGGACACTATTATTGGTCCGTGTGACTAAATCGTCGAATAATTTAAATTTACCGTTGCAATAATTTCTTTCGTATAACCTACTGTTATATCAAGACTTAGAATTAACGTAAGCTTAATAAAATATTATATTTACTCACGTTATAGGTATGATTTCCAGATTGGATTAAACTTTTAAACTATACCTTGATTATGGAGCCTTGAACCGCATGGTCGAACTGGATGAATATTTTGATTTCCAAATATCTAGGACATACTTTTTTATTATTCATTGAATTGTTTTATATTATATAACAATATTCTCATAAAACCATAATGACGTCTGACTGGTAACAGTGTTGTGACGTATGGGTAAAAGGGTTGTGGTAAATAATATCGCCTCAGTATGTTTTGTGATCAGATAAAAAAAATAATCCACTGTATTATCAGGGTAAAAATAACAAATAGGTACTTCAAACCTATACAACTAACATACTCGACAAGCATATTGTAACGAATACGTGAAGTCAGTTGTAATGAAGTTTTTCATTAAAGTCAAGTAAACCTTTTAATAATATATAGCCTCAAACACAATTAACTTTGTTCCCAACATTTCTTCTCTATTTTATAAGACAATTTGAAAATAAAAGTACCCGTAACATTGTTTACTATGTTATAATTATATTGTATGTTAAAGTAGTACTAACAGCACTTCTTTATAAATAATTTTGCACCGAAACTTGCAATAAATTGCAACCTTAATGTTTCTACAACTTTGTGAAATTATATACCCAAGTTTGGTGAACACCTGTTTACATTGGCTTATTTTATGACAAGGTGCAATGTTTGTGAATACTTACTTAGATGTAAAAATCTGTCTAGTATTAGGTGTCTCTACATTATCATATAATACTTAAATGTATTGAAATTATATTGACTGAGTAATAGATAAGAAGTAAGGCAAAAAGTCAATCAAATCTTCAGCGCTGCAATTTCAAATAGCATTTATTTTATATTGATTTTTGTTATGCTTAAAATGTATAAATCAGGTTTGAAGTTTTTCTATTATAATTTAATAGCAGCACACGATGCGTAGTTATTAGACGGAGGTTTAAAAATCGGTCTTGTCAATGTGAATATTAGAGCTCTAACACTTGTCGCAGGGGATATCTGGAGTGTCGAGAATAGGGGTTAATAAAGTATAAAATGATACCAAAGCATTGCATAACCGGCAAGTACAAAAGGTAGAGATAGCTCTACTATCGCACCCTTAGATAGTCCCTGCGTCGGTTATATCAGTACCTGCTTAATTTGATTTGTATAAGACTTACGAATGCCATACTTCCATCCCCTTCAGTGGAAAATCAAATTATGAACTTAAGTTGACCTGATTTACCTCTATAACTTGAAGGTACTAGGAAGTTAAATTCAAATTGTGATCGTTTAAAAGACAATTGTTTTTCAGGTTTACCGTAAAAATGTTATGGGGCCGCTATCAATTATCAAGATTTTGATAAATTCCCCCTTTTTGGCAGGTACCAAGTTGTGCTATATTATATCAGTGTTCAGGATACTCACATGTTAAGTCACTTAGATATTTAATTATTTACCATCATATCTTAAAAATATCACAGTAAATCAACATATCTAATTTTTATTATTGTAAGAATTGGTTACTCCATAGTAAGAAACATACTTTTGTTCCTTACTATGAATGTTATGGCAGCAGTGTAGATCTCCTGCGACCATAGTTCATTTAAATAAGTATACTACGTCAATGTTTGTTTTCATTATGTTAATTAAATAAAGTGTGTAAATAAATTAATTATTTATTGAATTATAAACCCATAGTCCCATTCCATTATATACGTACTTCATTAAGTCCCATTTTAACCCGTGACGCGCGATTTGTAACACAAGAAAGCTCGTGTGAGGAAATCGCTCACACTATTAGAATATCGACACCTAGCATAGGTAGGTCTTTAAAATAATCAAATAGTTTTCGTAACTAAAAATACACGGATGGGCGCATTATGAGCAAATTGCCGCACTATGCTACGCGGCCTTCACTAAGGCTTCGCTGCGCAGAGGCAACGAAACTAAATGACCGGGAAGGTGCCAGCCTAGGTCGACCTGAGTATGCTCGTTCCGTCATAGAATCCAAAATGTTGCGTAACTACTCACTTAACTAAGATTTCTATACGCAATCTACTTATGCACGGAACGGAGAACTTACCTTTCTTCTCTACCGTGAGTAAAAACTGTAAATTGAAGCGTATTGTTTGTGTGAAAAGCTTGATGTTGCAGTACCTAGCTATAAAAAGCTTACTTTACCTATCCTGAGACTTGTCGATACCTATAAATATTTAAATATCAATTGACCGGTGAACTCTCGTGACCGGGGCTGCGTCGTTGAACTTTGAAAATACCCTAAAGGCTTACTGATAGACTCAGTTTAGGAAAGCGTATAATATTGAAGTTTATATACAGGTATTCCGAAATCGGTAGGTAGGTACCTACTTTTATTTTTTTGTTCTAAATTTTTTGTTAGAGTTGACTTAGAAGTTTATTTTTTTCTCAGCTCCAAGGGACAGTAAGCATTTAGCTAATGAGCTTAGCTTGATACAAAGTAAGTCATAAATGTCATGATTTATTAAATTCTAGTTAGGTACGGACACCTAAAATCAAAGATTTTTGTACAAAAAAATGTAGTAGCCTTTCCTTAACCATAACCTTTTTCGATCATCTAGTTTCTAGTAGGTATATTGGTAGGTGGTACAGCAGAAACCTCAATTACCTTCTAAGAAAAGTGCCTAGGTACAATTATCTTGCCTCTACTTTTGGTAAGTACCTATATTATAAATGAAGAAGGCAGGTTCCCACAAATTAATTTAGCTCTAAGCAAATAGTAAGCACTTTGAAGAAAGATTAAAGATAAGAGCGGCAACCGTCCATTAAATGTCGGCGTTTCACTCACGCGATATCTGAGCGCCTGAGTGACCTCGCCTACTATATTGACTTTCTGAAGTCAAGTTCTGAACTTCTGAAGCACAGAAAAGCTAGACATCGTGAATTTCTTTTAAAACTTATTTTACGGTCTACATTTCTCTTGAAACAATAGTTTCAGTTTAAAAGCGTTTAACGCTTTCAAGGGTTCGAAGGTTCTTGTACCCAATCAGATAGAAAGCTTGGTGTCTGAGCTCGCTTTGTTAGAAGAATAAAAATCTTTACCCTACCCTACATACTATAATATTTTAAATGGGAAAGTGTATGTGTGTGTTTTTGTCCGTCTTTCACGGTAAAATGGCTGAGCCGATTAGCCTAAAATTGGTGATGGTGTTGTAGGTACGCTGGATAAGGCTACTTTACAAAGCGGGAAAATGTCGTTCCGCGCCAAATTCATTGTTACGCGGGTAGCACCAAGAGGCAGTACCTACCTATTGTATAAACGTCGGTAAAATAAAACTCTGACGTTCATCTTTCGATTTTCCTAGTATGTAAAATAATAAAACGGTACAGCTAGGTGTAAACACCATGATCGGGCTTAGACCTAAGAGGAGTTAATAAAGTAGGAGTTGGTCCTGTAAATATTAATAAATGTCTTCTGCAAAACTAAAAATTAAATATTTTGTCTACGTCTACTGAATATTTAGGCAAAACAAAAAAACTAAAATTAGTAAAATTATTATTTATATCTACCAATACATTTTCATAAGATTTGCAGATATATTTTATATCAATTTAGAAAATAAATATATTATTATAACTCAAAGTAAGTAAATTAAAGATTTAGGTTGCTGGGTGTAAATATTGGAATTTTTATCTTAACTTTCTAAAACACGAACAACGTTTCCGCATTCTCTCCCTTTGTTTCAAAGAAAAAGTTTGTTTGGAAGCGCGTAACAAATTAAGTTGTAACAAGGATGTGTGAAAGAAACGTTGAGTTGTGAAAGATTTATGAGGGTCGAAGTGGTTCGGTCGAGTGTCGGCGAGACAGAGTATCATGCTGTCGGGTTCGCAGTGCGCATGCCCGCCACTGCGCCACTCGGCGACGCGCGGCCCCCTGGCGGACTCGCGCCGCAGTGAATTGCGTAACAAAAGCACATTCGCCTCCCGACGCTCGCTGAAAACTTTCTCCCGGTGCGCGCTCGCTATGGGGGGACGTAGAACGTTTTAAAACTTTCCCGCGACTCCGGCGTCACTTTTCATTTATTTTTGTTGACTTTAGAACTGCTTGAGCCTTTTATTTTGGAGTTTTAATTTGTGGGGTAACACTCCTTGTGTTGGATTTCGCCGGGTGGGTTGTGGTGGACGTTGGATGGTGTTGTGTTAATTTGCTTTGTTTTGCTTTGCGGAGCGGCTGGTGGTGGCCGCGGCTCGTGGTGGAATCGATACCGCGGTGGGAGCGGCGAACGTAAGTTATTTTTTCATTACTTTTATTGAGTTAAGTAAGATGGTGTTATATAAGGCTTGGAGTTAATCTGGAATTGGGACAATAAATAAGTCTTCCTTTTGAAAACTTCATATAATTAGGGTAGAACATAAATATCAAAAGATTTTTTTTTTCTAGTTTAGTTTTTTTTAAACTTATTTTGCTTTGAAAATTTACAATGTAAAGTGAACGCATTTTAGTTTAATTCGTGAATTAATATTTGATTATATATGAAATAGCTTACTAAATTTAACGATGTCTCTGTTTTATTCATTTTATCATCCAGTTAAAAATCACAAATAATAGAATCTAGTTTTCACTATTACAAAGTTGCTGCTGCAACAATAAAAATCTGCGCATTACACGAGCTCGTTAATAAAAGAAAAACTGTTACGTGGGTATACTTAAAGGTTTTTGCTAAGTTACCATTTGCTACGAAAGGGCTACGAAACTCGTAGACAGGGCGGCGTAGCAGAAAAAGCTACGAATCTACAGCGATTTTCCAAAATTGGGATATAGCCAAAGTATGACGTAGTTCTTCCAGGAAACTAGGTCAAATAAATAGGTCTGAGGCTAACTATAAAATCTTTTACGTCACTATGTAATGTTACAGTTAATGTAACCAGATACTAACTTACATGGTACAGAGTATGCTGACGTCGCGCCGTAATTTCTGGGAAGTTACTCAACCTAATCAAACTTTCTGGTAGCCAGACGGAGCCTTTGTTAGGGCGAACTAGGTACTTAGCGAGTTTGAGGGACCACAAACTTTGTGTCTCTATTATATTGTTTCGCTAGTTTTATTGGTTGTTAGATAATTTACTTGGCACACAGGTTGCTCAAACGAGACGCCTATTTCGCTTAACGGGGACGCCGCGGTGGTGTTATGGTGGGTCAGTTTATTTAGCGGTGTAATTTCGTGTTGGTTTTATTAATGAGGGTTCGAATACCTTTGTCAAATACATAAAGAGGCTCTTTATAATTTAATTTCACTTCTAATTTATAATACTTAATTTAAATAGATACTGTATATAAATAAGTATTACGTTAGGTTTATTATTTTATTTAATGTTCCAAGATTCGACAGTTCCTGTTAAGTAAGTATCATTGAAGTGAACCATTGTGTTTGTATGAGAATAAAGTTCTTTAAACCTAAGTGCATAACTATCCGCGTCTATTGTGTTTCCAGCTGTTTCATACAAGATAATTTATTTCCATTGTTTGATTTCACAAATCTTAGAAACGTCAAAAATAAAATAAATAAAAAAAAACACAGACAAATAGGTACCCTTTGTACTTTGTATTTATTAGAAGGTAATAAATAAATACCCAATTAATCTAACCTTCTTTAAGCCATGTGGAGCTACCTATAGTTATGTTCTGTGTAAGTTCTTTGTGATCGTAAGGATAGGTATTTGTAGAGATGAAGTGTTGGATATTGTTGGGTGGTACAGGGTGGACACCAGAGGGTGTTGTGTTAATTTGCTTTGTTTTGCAATCGGAGAGATTGATGGGCCACAAGAGCATTTATCAAACCTTAAATTGTCCTAACAGCTACGTGGAGTTTGCATGTTGTTAGTTTTTCATAGTTTTACCGTTAAAAGTAGAAAGGTAGGTAGAAATTAATAGATTTCGTAATGTTATTCACAGAGTTGTTTAAGAAGGACATCGCTACGTACCTACATATATTATATTTTATTTCATTGTTTTCCGGAGTGAAACATACAAACAATGAAACACCGGGATTAAAGCCTTTCTGTTTTTTGCCGGCGGCAGGTATTACTTATTAGACTTTTAACCAACTTCAATGCTTAATGCTCCAATGCTATCAATCTTGTTATTGAATTCAAATTTGACATTTGTTCGACAATATGATAAAGGTAAGTATCAAACACAAACACTGCCGCAATGTATTAAGTAGGTACTAGTTGTTGTCCGCGGCATCGCCTGGGTAATGTTAACATTCTCTCGAGAACTTTGTAATTTTCATACCTAAAATTCAACCTTCAACCAAATTGGCTTATTTAGTTTAGCCATTTGCTCTGACATAGCAACAAAGATCTTAAAATACTATAAGCATCTTTAATAGAAGTAAGAGGAAAAATATGGGGTTTCATTGCATTATTCGTCTATACTCAATACATACCTGTGTACCGATATCCAATCTATCAAAGTATTTTCAAACTATTTACCAATATTTTTATCAAACAAAAAAGCCAGAGATATTTTATTAAGGCTCTTCATATTGACAGAGCTGATGGAACACTCTATTGATGAACACGTCGCGTCGGGCCATAAAAATCTATATGGGTCATTGATAACGTGATGGGCCATTGTTTTGGAGTGAACCACCAACATTGAGGTGTTTCAGTTGATTAGAATTTTGGCAGAAATTTATATTTAGTAACATTTGTTTTTTTTATGAGAGATAGATCTATGTTTGTCCACAATCTCATCTGTTGATAAGTGTCGATGTAGACGTAAATAGATCACATAGATCAGAAAGTTTCTATACACTCTTTTCTTGAAGACACTCAGGTTGTAGTTTATAAAGGTGGATGAGAATGGCTAAGTGCGAGTGGAGGGTATATCCACTAAATATGGTTGGTAATTCGCCGTACGTCTGCTTGGTCAATTTTGTTTACAAAACTTCATAATTTAAATTTTTTTTTCATCTTAATAAGTAATGTTTATTTTTCCGAAGTAGATTACAGGTCTGTGAATAAATTTAATCTAAGGTTTTTAAGTATGTACTTTGTTTATTTATAATGTTCTGATTAAACATCAGATAGGGGAATCTGTAAAGAAAGTTCAGTTCAACAGGCTCCTAAAAAAAATGTTTATAGGGTTTCATACCTCAAAAGGTAAAAACGGAACCATAAGATGACTTTGCAGTCAGTCTGTCTGTCAAGACTCTTCTATTTTCAGCAACACGTGAGGTGATCTAGATGATCGAACTAAATTTTTTTTAAATTTAATTTTAAGTAAATCTTTTAACTGAAATTCGTATTAAATACTTATGTAAACTGTCCAGTGTAGCTGTAAAATAAATTTGATAAGTATGAGATGCAATTATACTATATCTACGTTTCCGTGTAAAGTACCTTTACCTTTTGTACCTTTTTTCCTAAAAGAAGTTGTCAGATTTGTTACCCGTCCGATTACTGGCCTCGTGCAACGTTTCTTAATTTTGTAAAATCACGTTTGTTGTATGGGAGCCCCCTCTAATACTTATTATTAATGTAATAGCGGCTAGTGAAATTCATCCCTCAAAATTTCAACCTAATTATTCTATCTATCGCGGTTCTTGGGATACAGCCTGGTGATAGACAGACGACGAAGTCTCAGTAATAGGGTCCCATTTTACCCCTTGGACATGGAACCCTAAAAACAAACTTCTATATCTATTCCAATGCAATCTAAAGAAACCGCAATTTCATCCGCATTTTAAGATATTTTTGTGTTAAGTTAGGGTTATAAGATTTTTGCGACTTAGGTAAAGAACAATATAGGTACCGTGCTTGTTGTGGTGCTGCTTAAATTTTGTAGGAATTTGTTCTTAAAACCGCCTGCCGACTTTGTTATTAGTCCAACCTTAGAACAAAGCACTTTTTTCTATTCTTACAGACTAGCATACATACAAATATAAATCTTAAATACTTAAATATCATCGTGTCAGTATCATAAAAACGAAACTTGACTCCTTTCGGCTAAAACTGCTCAATCAGAAACGTCGACAAATGTCCAACTATTAGTCCAACAGTATTCAATTAACTGAAAAATTTAAAAATTGTTAAGTTAAACTACCCCAGCATTATTTAAGGCGAACTAGAAATTATGTAAACAGCTGACCCCGTTTTGTTTGCCTAGTTGATTAGAGAACAATTAGTGAAGACCTTGTCTAAAAAGTATATGTACGGAGGTTTTTACTACTTTGCTACAAAATGAAAGAAAAGCACAGAGCTAGAAAAAGTATTCCTTAGGTGACACTATATTCACTAGGCATTGAAGGTTGGCAGTCAGCTCCTTAAATTTCGCTTTGTTCATGGCGCTCCTGAACAGCTGATCCACAGTTTAAATGCCAGTTCAATATCGAATGTTCCGAAACTATGACATTTTAAGTCCAACTTTACGGTTTCCGGCAATTTTCCCATCATGACAGTTTGTAATAGATGATACCGTGGTTACCGAAGTATGTGCCCAAGATATGTGACTTTCCTTATTTTAATGTTCTGGACTATTTCCACTTTCTTGCCTTTGCTTTCTAGAAAATAGTACCTACAGCGGAATAAATAAATAAAATAAAATAAATAAATATCTCCGGATGAATCACACAGCATCACCATTTTGGTATTCTAATATTAATAGCAAAAAAAAATGTTTACTTGTTTAATTAATAAAAATACTGTGTTTAGGAATTATCATCAGTCTAAGTCGCTGAGTCGGCTGACTATTACATAATAAAAAGTTGAGAAGAAATCTAAATTGAATTAGAAAAAAGATATGGTGTATCGAACATTATTCTTTCTGATTCGATTTCATTTTGTGGCTAAGTAACCCAAGCACAGAGATACCGAAATTGTGTTCTTTTGTTTCTTTTTACGTTCATGCCTAATTTTATCCAAATCTCATTATCGGTTGGCCCGTAGAGAAAGAAATAAGACAATTACAAAGTTACTGTCGCATTAATATACCTAAAAGAAAAATTTTAATATTCCACCATACAACTCTATTTAGGTACCTACACTTAAAACTACTATTTATATCAGCTGCCTTCAAAATATACTTTCCATAACGTTCTATTGTAATAGCTTGGACTTAGTGCGGAAATGTTATAAATACAACACGGTCGCAAGGCACTGTGTGTTTAACTTTGAACATAAAATTTCCCTAACAAATATGAATACGGGCCTTGTAAGAATGCAAAGTATTTTTTGTTAGACCTGTGGGAGTTCTCTGTATCCTTGAAAACTAGCACGTTAGACACAAATAGTTAGATACAGCTGGTATTAATTACTTTTATGTTTCGGTTTAAACTAGTTAACCCGAACCAAATTAGTTTATAATTTAACCAAAAACTTTTCAGCTTTTCAACCTACCTACTCCTATATTGCATGGTTAATGACATTTTTTTTGTAGAAATTGATACGCTTCCGGTGTCTATTTGCTTAGCTATTTTAAACCACTTAGCGGATTTTAATACATTTAATATAAGATAGAGCTTTATTCAGAAGGATATATATAGATATTTTGTATAATGTTATTTTACATCTGGGCAAAGCTTGGGCGAGTCTCACTAGTGTTTTCTAATATTCGTGTGGAGATGTAAAATTGTATCATCTTGGATTGAAGCGGCCCCGTATCAAAATACTAAATCTCTTCCTTTTCTCATAAAAGCAACAGTAAAAAGTATTTTAAATGCTATTATTTTCAAATTATGCTTTATAACATTTTATTGTTTTATATTTATTATCTGCCACTATCTGCCCATTTTTATAATTTTAGCGTAACTTTCTGTTTTATTAGTTAGGTACCTAACCTCCTACCGGAATTTTAAAGTTACTCATTGTCCAAGGCTTATACGTTAACTTAGTACAATTTCTAGCTGTAGGATTAAACATCATCATCATCTCCCTATAAACGTTCCCACTGCTGCGACACAGGGCCTTCTGTCTTGACGAGAGAGATTAGGCTGGCCAAGCACCTGATAAGCCGCTGCTTAGAAATCACATGTACAATCTCTAACGAAACCAAGTGTACAATTAGTTCCTATAACGTGGATGAATAAATGAAATACTGAATTACAAGCGCCGGTTGGTGAATATCACAAGCCCGTTTCCTCGTCATGTTGGCATCTTATATTTATTAAGAACAATCCAGACAAAATCCAGAGGTGCGTTGCGCGGTTTGAACCTACGACATTCGGAATAAAAGTCTAGCGTGCTCCCACTCAGCCAACAAGGCTTAAACATACCTAAACAGAACTGACTATTTGCGGCATTCTGCATGTACAAAATACATTGTCATAGCTAGAAATAGCCATGGTTAAACCACCTTTCAGGCCAGTGACCTGTGACCGCATGTTCATTTACCATAGAAAACGTTGGAGTGGGCACATAGCTGCATGAACTATGAATCGATAATTTAAAAATAAACTCCTGGCACGAGCGATCCTAGATAAATTTAGTAATTTGCATCTTTGTGACGAGGTCTTTGTTGTTCTGGCAAAAATCTAGACTAAGTCATACGTTATATTAAAACAGCTCTTGTTTTCCGGGTAATATTGGCCTATTTATTAATATCACATGTCGACTTCAAAGTTATATCTTCTTTTTAAAAAAATGCAATAGGCTTTCTGTGACCCTTCTGTATTTTCATATCTAAGAAGGTAACGAAGGGTCTGGAAGTAAAAAAATATAAAGCTAAGTACCAACTGTTTTCTAATGAAGAGTTATTATAAGCACTTCATGACAGTCTTTTACTTGCGCCATTATTGTTAAGTACCTACTTAGTAGATTTTTTACAAAAAAACGGAAACTTCAGTTTGGGGAAAAATATGAATTATTGAGTTATCTCAGGCCGCTGTCACCGACATAAAGATTGTTGCCATCTCCACCCGTGGGTGCAACTATTTTCGTACATTTTCGACACAAATTAAGAACAATATTGAAGATAACTCGGGAAACAAAATACTAGAACCTCCTCCTTTATTTGACGTTGATTAAAAACAAACAACAAGAACTAAAATAATTTCACAAGAAAACGTGTTTTATAAATATAGTATTCGGCATTAGGAACCTAGTTGATTAGTGAACCACTATAAACACACTTTTCGCTACTTGCAACACTTCGTTACTTAGGAGAAATAGGTTGTTGCTGAAGCTAATACTTTAATAGTACGTAAGTACCTTTGTTATTGATTAAATGTAGTTTCTACTCTATTTTTATCGTTTGTCGATATTACCTACTCATATTAAATGAGTCAAATGTGTGCCGTGACATTATATTATTATGACCAATCCTATGTGCTTTAAACCACGTAGTATCTACACAGTACAGTATCTAAAAATGTTGTAGTAGGTGCCTGCCAATGTGGTCTCGTATTATTAACCGACTTAAAAAAAAGGAGGTTTCTCAATTCGACCGTATATTTTTCTTTTTTTTGTAAATAATTTTTATACCTTGGTACCTTGCCTTGGTATAAAATTAGTTTATTTCAGCGTGATAATATCAAAAGAGTACCTACTTTCATAGTATATTTTTTTAGTATATATGTAATTTTATTTATAGTTCATGGGGTTGATATGAATACCAATACCTTGGGGCATGAGATAGTTGCTGCGTCACAACAGACACAAAACTACGCGCAACAAAATGTTTAACACAGTACAATCAGAACCTACCCACTTTGCTACACCTAAAGTTTTTTAAGCTTTAGTCCTCAACGTAACTCCAGAAACCAGCGTTTATTTATTTTTTATTATTTTTTTTTTATTATTGATAAGCCTTCATTTGACCACAATCTCACCTGATGTAAAGTGAAGATGTGGTCTAAGATGGAGCATGAAGGCCTAGAAAAAAACTAACGACTACCTTCCACCCAAAAAGTTTAATCAAACTCTCTCTCACCCAACTGGGTCCCTTGATGGATACCTTTTAGTCAGGTAAAGAGGCTTTACCTGAAAGCAATTTTAAGATCAGGTATCACGGATATTAAAAAAGTATGCCGGGTCAAAGGCCTCGATTGATGCTAATGGAATAATTACGTAGACATAATTATGCAAGGAGACATAACAACCCAGGTAAGTAGGTAGGTAGGTACCTACATACCCATTGAGGTAGTTGTATAATACTACTGAGAATAGAAGCAGTGTAGCAGGTAACCTATGCATAATTAAGTTAATCGCTATAACGCGAGTTCATGAAAGGGTAAATGGAATAGGTATTGTGGTATTCCATGCCATAGGAATAATATAGTGACCCACTGTTCCAAACTACACATTGTATGATATATGCATAATTTGACCTTAAGTGGTCGTGGTTACATACATTATTGATAATGTAGGTCTGTATCAAGTCAATGTAATTATCTATTCCCTTTTGTATCAGTTTGACATAGAACAAAGATACCCATAAGACCATATGGAAATTTAAATTATAGAAACACAATCGGACTTTTATGATAAATAAGGCATGTAGTACTACCTTATATTTAATAATAATAATACTTAATCATTATTACAGCCTTACAAAATAAATCCATGGGGAAGGTGATAGATTATAAAACTATCCTAAGTATGTACGATAATTTCTTACTTACCGCTAAGGAAAAATGACTACCAACAATAAAATTAATTACAATTAACATTCCAGCTAAAAGGGGAAAAAGACAATGAGGAATTCTGAAATTGAAATTTAATTTAAACATCTTAATTTCTGGAGGAGGGAATGTCTCATTAATTTAATTTAATTGTAAACCGGCTTCTAAATTAGATTTTTCTGCCTGGTATAAAATTTGTGGATCTAAGCAAGATGTAAAAAATTATAAGTACCTACCTACAAAATCTGATCTCATCTCATTCTTATTACATATTCGTACTTCCATTTACAGAAGTATTTTAATGGACAAATTACTCTGGCAAGTATCCAATCAGATGTTTAATTGACACTCACGGTCACTACTGACCAATTTGCTGAGAGAGGATTAGCGAGATTATAGGATTAGTCGCAAGCAAGTCGTCTTAGTTTACTTACTATATCGTCTTACTTAACGATACTTTTCTAAATAAAACTAGAGTAACATCAAAATGTAACCTGAATTTAAACAAAAAATTAATTTGTTAGGTATGAGATAGACTCCATACTACGCCTAGGGTTTCGAATGCAGTTTGCAATAAAAAACATATAAAATTAGATATAAATATATTTTTTATTTTAATTGCAATAAGATGCAGTCAGAGCAGTCACCTATCCAAGTACTGGCCTCGCGCAACGTCGCATAACCTAATTAAAATCACGTTTAAATAAAATAAATAAAATACAGCAGCAGTTTGTTGTATGGGAGCCCCCTTATTATATACATATGTTTATTATGTGCTTTTAGTATTTGTTGTTATAGCGGCAATAACAATGCATTATCCCTCAAGATTTTAACTCTCTATCTAACACTGTTCTTTGACAGCCTGGTGACAGACAGACAGATGACGAAGTCTCAGTAATAGGGCCCCTTTTTACCGTTTGGGTACGGAACTCTTAAAAATATTGCAATCTTTTGTTTGTTCTGAGGGTAGAAAACTTGAGTTGTCCATGCCCTGCGCTTCTAAGGAAATAAACGTTTTTAGACTTTGACTATCTCGACAATGTCGTTCTCTCACTTGGTAGGTGATCCGTTGTATGTACCTGTGTTGTGTATATCTTTCTAAGTAGATAAAAGGATAAGGTTATTTTATACCCACCTGTTTATGAAAGAAAGTGACTGTTTGTTTCGGAATATTCAACGATAACATTTCCATTACCGTTTTATTTTACTTGTTACTGTCAGATTCAAATTCATAATTATAAGCGTCTAGAGTAGTCAAAATAACGCGAAGAATTATGTTCAGACTCCTTTGTTAAAATATAGCCTGCGGTTATTGCTATTATTGCTTATTAAGAAGGTTTGGCAAATTTATACTCATACAGATTAACATTAATAGCTCTTGTTATCTTAAAATATTATCAAATTAGAGTAGCTGGGTAGAGTATGGTCTATATCATTAAAGAAATCGATGTTGTCATATGATTAGTGAGAAACTATGTTTCCTATATACATAATGTTTAATTTATGTAAGTGTGATTATGCGTAGGTTTACCTAAATGAATGATAAACTTCTGGATTACAACACTCATGATAAATTACCTAGCAAAGATTCTACCAAAGTTAGAGTTCAGAATTTCATTGGAAATTTATCGTAATTAGTATTGATTTTATATCTCATACATCCACATACAAAGGGCGGCCTCTTCCAGGCAAATTTTTGATGGTCCGGAAAGAAATAGAACTTAGGTTCAGAGATATTTATTTCTCATAAAAAACAACAACAGTTCATTTACAATGAGATTACATATATTATTTTCAATTATTCTATAGAGTTTAGCCTCTGGACTTATAAAATTATATATAATCCTTATATATATGTACCTACTTATACTAATCTTATCATTAAATTTTAATATTAAACTTTAAATAGAGATTAATTTTAAATTATTATCATAACTACATTTTATAAGGTTCTGACGTACGTTATTAAGCTATTTTTAAGCTTGGATATTGTTTCTTGCTGTTTGATTTCTTTTGGTAACTTATTAAAGAATTTAGCGCCTTCTGAGATTATTGTTCTGAACTTAAAGTTTAAACATTAAGGAAAACGTCTTGGATCACACTAAACAGAACACAATAAGTTATCGGAGTCGATAGGTACGTAAAATGTTATATTCTTTGGACACGTCACGTAAGTTATCAAATACATTCTGCATTCATCAGAATAAGTATTTCGACACTGTATTCCTAGCCACAATTTCTAGTTTTCATACATATCCGTACTTTTTTTTATTTGTTGTATACATATCCGTTTAGGTACATATGAAATTCATCCAAAAAGTAGTATCTACCCATTTATCAATACGAGTATTAAACCCGTAACGCTCAACGATACGACTTAAGTAATAGCTTCTGTCCGATGTAATTTATCAGGAAACTTTTAGCTCAGAAAGAGCCAATTCAGATGATTACAGTTACGCTTATACGAGTATACCTACACGGTGGATTTTTGAGACGGGCCATAAAGTCGGATACATTGACCGGTGTTGCTACAAGGAAACGCTCATAAGAAAGAACACGACCACTCTAATTACAGAAACGCCAAAAACTTTTCCCATTCGTTTTTACGGAAAATCGGATCCTATCTTTTACTTTTAAGGGCTAATAAAAGTAAAATTAATAAATCTACATAATGCATGCATTTTTTCCAAAATCTATGAATTAAATTCAGTTCAGAATATCTTAAAAAATATGGATAGTCTCCTAAGAACGTTTCCTTGTAACTACAACGATGAATGTACTTGTCCTTATGACCCTACTCAAAAATAGATCTTGTGCAACCAAAAAAAAATACAGGAAATAAAACAATCCGTCAGCTTTTATCCACATTTCATTAATCAGGTTCTGTAAATATAACATAGACATTCTACGGCCAGTAAAGCACGACCCACCTTACCACGCTGAATATTGTATGCTCATAAAGGCAAGGGGCTGAGGTCAACCCGGCCACGCCAAGATGGGAGTACAGTAATTTGTGCCAATCGTCTCGAAAATCTGGAATGTTATTACAGTGCGGAACGTGTTTCGTTGTCTCGGAGAATAGGGGCTACTGATTGAGTTGGTCTTTGAACTATATTTTTACGGTGCTGAGAGTTTTTGGGCTTCTTAGGTTCGTTTTTAAGAAGCCAAATAACTAATTATAATAATAAAATTGATAACATAATTCCTAAGAACAGATCTTGGTATGTCTTATACTTTTAGACCTTCCCATACTGACCTAAACTCGTGTTACACCAATAATATACCTACGATACATAGTTATTGTTGCAATGGCAGATTGGCATGCAGAAAACGTGCCTAGAAGCTTGAAATTTTACCGAATGGATTGACAAGCGTAACGTCAGAACTCAACCAACATATAAGATGGAAATTCGAATAGGTAATTTTGTTAGAGCTAAAATGGATAGAAGATTTCCTGATGCTTGGCTTGCTGCTTTGCATCGAAATATTCCAACGGACTTTTGCCTTATAATATACCTGCTTAAGCATTTTCTATTAATAAAATTAGATAAAATTAACCTCCTGGAATAATCGTGCTGAATTTATATCTAGGTACAGGCTGTAAGCGTCGATGAATACTCTAAGCCTTACCCCTTATAACTTATGATCCTAAAGTTTTCAATTAGTAAACTAATGAAGCTAATGTACCTAATTGAAATAGGCTAAACAATGGTTGAGTTGAATGCCATTAGGTTAAGTATCTAGTAATACAGCTCGGAGGATAACTCCTGTTGTTCAACAACGCAGGCATGAATTTGAAAAACAAAAAGAATAGATAAACTCGATATACGATTGCATAAAAATTAAATTTGCTACCCACCCAAATAAAAGCATAAATATACAAAAGGTATAAAGAAATGTCATCATCATCACCCTATTAACGTTCCCACTGCTGGTACACAGGAACTTCTCTCTTGGCGTGAGAGATTAGGCCTTAATTCACCACGCTGGCCAAGTGCGGGTTGGTGAATGTCACATGACCTTCAAACTCTTTTAAAGTTCTCAGAACATGCCGGTTTGCTCACGATGTTTGCCTTCACCGTTAAAGCACGTGTTTAAAGCGCACATAAATTTCTCAAGAAGAAAAATTAAAAGGTGCGTGGCGGGGTTTGAACCCACGACCTTCGGAATAAAAGTCGAGTGTCCTCCCACTTAGCCAATACGGCTTTTAAGAAAAAATTTAAGATATTTTAAAATTATAAAAAATGTAATTGAAATTTATAAAGAAATGTATGATGAAGATATTATTTTGTGTGGAATTAGTACCGTCCTTTTAAGTACTCAAAATAAATAATAGCTCTTTACAAAAGTTACCAAAACAATCTTGTGGAGGCTAATGATGTGTATATACCAATTAAATTAGAATACTCATATTATTAAAACACTGCAAAGCAATACAATATGCTAAAACATTCCCGCTATCGCCTGCTGCCGCAGCCCACCCCAGGGCATCGACGACCGACTAAACGAAATTGAATGTAAGAGACAAGTCCAATTCTTATGAGCTCATATCCGTCGATTTGTATTCGTCGACTCGTCGAAAACAGCACGTATATGGTAACGCTTCGATTCGCTTATCGATGGCTCTCGACATGATATAATGTTGATAGTAATGTGGTACTTCCGATGAACTCTTCGCATTGAAAATTATAGCTTTCCGATCAGATTGAGTAAACCAATAAAAAAGTATTTGAATTTAACTCCTAGCGGCGTTAGTCTTGGCCCAGAATACTCTGACCCTGTGGAATTATGTAAAACATTATTGTGGTTGGAACTGCTAATTATAGAAATATATGATGAATTCGTACCTAGGTCCTTTTAAGTATTTAGAATGGATTCACGAAAAGTGCCGCTTAAATCTTTTCACAAAATTTATGACATTTGGATAGGTATGTTGCTATTTTATAACTAGGTAAATAATATACTTGGCCCTGCTAAAAAATGTTCTCATGCAGCGAAATCTGGCTGCAGTTATCCCCTAGCGGTTTAAGAAACAAGAAGCAAATCTCCAACGTTCCAGACTTATTTGAATAACGTGTGCAGAATACAAATAAGGCACTCAAGGTTTCTGGCATATCGTGTAAACTTGATAAAACGTTATATAAACATTCTAGTTTTATTTCCAACAAAAAAACGTGGAATATGACATCGCAAATATCCGACCAGCCCTGTATGTTACTACTACTGTTGTATGATAGCGTTGAGAAGTTGAGTAGAGCCGAGAGGGTGGTATTATATAACTCTATAGAGGTATAGATTCACAAGACGTGAATTGAATAAGGCATAATGATGCGGTGGCATAATGAAAGGCCACTCCGACCTACTCTAATGAAAATAAATAATAATTGCCAGTAGAAAGTCAACACAGGGGACAATCTTGAGCTTATAATGATACTGCTGGAAGAGGTTAAACATCTACAGTTGGCTATAGCGTTCTGAGGCCTTAGATAATTTCGGCAATGCCCTAATTTTCATTATGAGAATTGGTGCGATATTTAACTTTGTTTAGTTCCGTTGGGTGTTTATTGTTGGAGGAAAATGGGGTCTGAAAAGGGTTAGGCCATAAAAATAATGACTGTAATAGGTGGGTATTGCTGTGACCGTGCTAGTGGATTTCAGTAGCTGACTGATTTATAGAGGAAATAGTTTTGTGGATCTATGCCAAGAACAATTTTTGCACAATTTGTTTTAACTTTGATAACAAGAAGATCTTATACGTATAAATATATATTTTTGCATGATAATCCGAACCCACAACAACATTTATGAATTATTTTTTATAAGACTCATCATTTACCTACACTCGGTTCCAAAAAACAACGGGTTTGACAAAAAGCGAAATATATCCAGGACAGTAACAGAGCATCTATGTATCCATTATTCCTGTTGACCAAATTAATGAGTAATAATTAGGGAAGTGCATTTATAATAAAGCGTCCATTTCTATAGTCAAAAAAATCTCTACGATTTTATGCCATTAATTTGACTTCCACAATTTAAAAAGAAACATCCACCATGCCTTGATCAAAACTCCCAACTTCCCGTCGTTTCCACTGCACCGGCTTACTATTTTATATTCCGAGCAGAGTGCCGAGTTGGAGTTCCACAAACGTTTTCGAATGACTTTACTATCTCGTTAATCGAGCTAACGAAATTCGAATCGAAAAGCAATGGCATGCAAGTGCGAGTGCCTATCGACAAAAACTATACGAAAGCGTTCACTCACCGTGAGCATAGTTAAATATTTTTGTTAGGGTGGTAGCATGACGTCATCAAATCAATAACCGGCCAAATTCAGAATGATATTTTTACTAGTATTTTGTCTAGAAGCAGCTGTCTATCAAAAATGTTATGATTATTCTGTGTTTTGTTTACGTTTGAAATGAAAACTTTCGTTCGAGTAGGAAGAAGTGGCCGGCCGATAAATTAATAATAAATTGAAACTATGAGTTAAACAGTCTAAAAATGAAGACACGTTCATGGAGCAGTGAGTGTTTGATAATTTATTTGATGTTTAGATCTATTTATGTGAAGTTGTTTCATCGACGAAGAAAAAACTAAGTTTATTGTTGTTTCTAGGCATGGAGACCTCAGACATTGGGATGAACTTGGGCCATCAACATCATATGTTGCCCCAGTCCTAAGCCCCAGTCAAAGAATTACTGTAACAACCCCAGTTCACAATATTGTCACAATATTGGATTTGTTTTTGAGATTTATTTCACAATATTGGAAGCACTGGAAGGTAAGACTTAACTTTTCTAAGGATAACATAATTATAATGTTAATAAGATTATAATAACATTAATGTATTTTTACAGATGCCCATGCACTCTCTCCTATAAGGCTCTGTGAGAGCAATCTGATTCGGCCTGAGCCTGCTTGCTTTGGGCAAACACCACCTTGCCATGCAAGAATTCCTTGAAGAATTTTGAGGCTAGCACAAAATTTTCTACAAGCTGAAGAGTTTTGGAGAAAGTTTATAATAGAGTAACATAAGCTTGAGGAGAGAGCAAAATATGATTAGGGAGATGGAAGCGCACAGCCAGAGATTGGCAAGCAATAGGAATAAGAGTTTAAGATAAGTTAGTTAATAGACTCTGTAATGATTAGTTTATATTTTTGTAAATATAAGTATATTAGTTTATAAATTTAACTTGTCAATTCTGACTGTCTAATTAGGTAAAAAAATAAAGTTCATCTTATATAATTTTGTTTATTTATTCATTGTCACAATACAATATCCTTAACCTTATAATCCTAAGCACACTTCTATAAATAGCAATAGTACATTAACACAATATATCACTGAGAACTACATACATATATATATCACACACTATTTATCAGTCTTCTTACTAAAATTGGTCCGCTGGTAGCTCCAGCTCCTTCCACATAGTCATTGTAACCCGGTTCACTATTTAAGTTTCCTGGAACTAGATATGATTAATTGTAACATAAATAGGTATTTTGTTATAATATCATATGAAATATTTTACCTTAACTAGACCCACCTAAATCTTACTCGGACACCGAGTAAGATTTAGATCAATGCCAAGATTGATAACTATGTTATGCAATACTGAGTATGCTATAATAATAGAAGCATATTTGAGTGGCTTGAAGTGGATGGAGTGAACTCCATCCTTGTCTAAGCACTACCATCTGTTTTTCAGCATTTGAAAATGTATTTTCTATTATTACTCTAGCCCTCATTTGCTTGTTATTATAATTGGCCTCTGGTGTACCAGTATTTGCATCTAAAATTGGAGTCATTAGCCTGGGCGCTGAGGGTATCCAGAGTCTCCTAAAAAATAAATAATTATGTTAAAGATAGAATAGTGAAAGGGATCAAAACAATGCATTTTAATAAATCAAGTACCTAAAGATACTTTACCTATAAAGAAGCCAGACCATTTCTCTATTTTGGTGCAGAGATTGAATTTATGTATTCAAGTCACTGTTTTCCCATACAAAGAATCATGCTTTGTACCTCCAAACTTAGGGTTAACATTTAAAATGTAGTATTGATCATGAAATAACTAAAAAAAATTTATTGCATTGTTTTGCTACTCAAATTGGCTTTTGTATGAACCAGAAGCAAAAAAGAAGAGAGCCGTGAACACCTGCGAAGAACAAATTAATTAGGTGTCGAAACTATAGCTAGGTATTTATTAATTAAAATACTTTTTAATATTTTAATTAATAAATAACAAAAAGTACATAATATAAGTTCCAACAAAACGAGTTGAGAGGACCTTAAATTCGTCAATTGTTTTAATTCTCTGCACAAAAACTTAAAAGCTGTCTTTGTAAGACGATATCCAAGCGAAAAAGTAACGTCCGGCCATAATTTATTTGTAAATATTAATGATTTTACTGAATAACTTTGCACTCTCACCTCTACTCACTGAGAAATTCTAAGTGAATGCTAGACGAATACTTTTTCGAGCGCGTTTACTATTCGAATGTCAAAAATGGTAACACGAACTCGGGAAATTTTTCAAACAACCAATCAAATGCGTTAACGTTCTCACTTTCGAACGTGAGCGTAAACGAGTCGACGATCGACGGTCGATAGTGAATCTCAAACTAGCAAATTATGTTTCTCAAGTTTGCCACAAGAGGCGCTGTTTCGATCCCATACAAATTATAGTTAACGTTCTCACGATCGAGAAAGTTAACTACAATTTGTAAACTCAGACTCAGCACCCAGAGGTCACATTAACTACTTTTAAAACTTACGCTTCTTTTACGTGTTTACAGTAGAAAATATGAAAAAGTTGCTTAACTTACCACAAGTTCAAAAACAAAATTTTAAAAGGTATAAAGGTATAACAAGCAGATCTTAGTTTTTAATTAAACATAAGTTTATTTCGTTACACAAAAACGATCATTTAATTTACAACTTAATATTTGCATAATATACTACAAAATACTTAAAAATAGTACTATTGGCGAGACGTTAAATATGTTATATATGTTTTTGACTCATGTAGGTACACCTAGGTGCCTACCGTTCATTCTCTGACACAGTTTCGCGAAAATATTCAACAGTTCGTAAAAGCGCCTATTGGCGTGGCGTTAAATATGTTGATGAATACAACTTGTTAGTATTCACAAAGCTGCCTAATGGCCTGCCGCCGTGCAGTTCGCAGTTTAATTGCAGTTTAGCAAATAACTATACGGACGGATGGCTAATTAACAGATTTTCCGCTTAATTGCCTCGGGGTTGATTACTATGATTATTTTATCAAATCGAACACGGGTTTAAACGTTAATTTTCAACCTAAAAATTTTATTTTTATTGTCAAAATTATGCATAATCAAAATATACGTCTTTATCCAGATATCTACTGGGAACATCCCCTGCGTAGGGTATAATTGGATTTTTTTCACAAAAATTCCCTGCGCTTCCCCATTGAAAAGTGGCAGGGCATTTGAGGGTTAGAGTAAGAACCTACATAATAATATATTAGTACGTACATAGGTAGTCGTTTCTCAACGTGTACCTTATTGTGTAGTCAATAAAGTAATATTATGAATTGCTTTGTTGACTGAACCTTTGTTGACTTGACCCCCAAATCTGCTCCTGATAAGACGGAACAACAATATAAAAAAATATGTTATGCAACACTTTCTTTATGTATTGCAGTCTCTAGGTATATCATTTGATAGAATAGTTCTTTGTAGAAACCACTATTATGATATTTACTCATCATATGCAAAACTTCACAGTTTCTACCTGTCATCTTCACACTCCCATCACTGAACTGAACATAGTTAGATTAAACTTTGCTCAAGAATAGTAAAGGAATTGGAATTTAGACGTGGGCAAAATAACAATACACCTGAGCCGTAGAGCGGAAACTTTAAATTGGATAAACGAATTGTATAAAAGCTTGCACTCATCAATTCTCTTGACCACGTACTAAGCTGGAATTTTAACTTCCAATTAAATTGCATAACTTTACAGCCAAACTATACTCCACACAAAGCAATCTTCACTGTACCATGAGTTGCCAGTTTATCGGCTGTAAATTTACAACATGATGTAATCCCAAACATTTGACAGGTTTTTCACAACATTTTTTCTTTATATGTCAAATGGGATTACATATTTTAATTTTACAGAGATAAAATAGCAACTCATTGTTAGGCTACATTATACATGAGTTGAACAGCATTAAGTTGATATACATAAGTTATGCAGCGAGCTTACCCGAGTGTGTGGTGTGATTTCAAGAGCATTAACTCGCTAATATGTAGAGTGCTGTTAATACCCTGGATAACGACGCATGAAGCAAGGCTATTAGTTGTAGCTACTTTATTCTACCTAGTAGATGTTTTAAATAAAAACCTGAAGGACTTCGCATTATTTTTATCCGACTGCGCGACGCAAAAGAGTGGTAATTTTCTTATCAGTCTATGAATGTTCCTTTGAAGCACTATACATATACCACATACCTGTACATATACCACTATACCTATGCCGATTTTTATGATTCTTACGTCGATCCATTCCTCTTAGTCCAGCGAGTGACTAATGACATGAAGTTAGTCGTACAAACCTCTCCATTATTCTATCTAGTTCTTTATCTTAGATTACGTACTCTCTGTCTTGTAAATTACATGCGATAGATACACGATGCGTTCGATAAAGCTGTCAAAGCCTGGCCGAGCTGAAATCAACTCAAAGCTCTCTGGAGCTTGTTTACTCCCTAGTGGTTGCTTATGTTACTATATCTTGGAAATTCTCGTTCCTCAAGCCTAGTAAATAACGGAAATGACTTAGTTGACGCAGCAATGTTAGGCACTACTTTAGTCGAAGTTGAAACGTTCAATTACAGTATGGAGGTTTAAGTTAACGTAAGCAATTTTTTTTTATAATGCATTTAATACTGGTCGGTCCAATTTTTTTTTATATCATTGAAGAAATAAAGTTAACATAGTTGTTCTTTACGGTTTGTTTGTTATTGGTAGAGCGAGCGAAGCACAAACATTTTATATCGGGCTAAAATTACCGTCCGTATACCGTTATGTCGGTTTAAAATAAAACTGTAAGTTTCCAACTGTCACTTGAATCCAAAATCATAAACCTTTTTTTGTTAAATATGTTTTTCGTAAAATCCATTTGACTGTAGGTAAATAATATAATCCATATCATAACATCATTCGCTGCAAATATCAAGCGAACAGAAAACGCAAGGAAATGATAAACAAAATGAAACCTGAGTGCTATAAGTCACGAGCTTAATTAATCCTGCGAAGTGTAAACTCTGTAAAACAGCTCTGCTTTTGCTTTTACTGAGGGCCAGAGCCGTTTGTCCAATTCGTATGCGACTAACGAACTATTGGTCTTTGTATCCGGTAGCTTCGTAGGATTGATTGCCTCCACCTCTATAAATGCTCTGAGCTTCTCGTTATTTCTTTTTATCTTGTTTTGCTGTGACCTTAAATTATTGAGCGTATACGGAAAATTCTTCGAGAACAATATGTCGACAACTATTCGCCGGAAATACAATTGGCAGCAATAAAAGTCGTATTGGCTAAGTGAGAGCACAATTGACTTTCATTCCGAAGGCTATGGGTTCAAACCCAGCTAAGAATCTCTATATTTTTCTTCTTATAAATGTACTAGTCGACCCGACAGACGTTGTCCTGTCCCACGACTCAAAAAACAATATCCAGTTGACCGTATTGTGAATCTAAACCATTCCCAGATCCCCTTGAACACACACAAAAAATTTCATCAAAAACGGTCCAGTCGTTTGAGAAGTTCAGTGACATACACACTCACAGAAGAATTATATATATAAAGATTTGCGCTTTAAAACACGAGCTATAATGGTGAAGGCAAACATCGTGAGAAAACCGGCATGTTCTGAGAACTTTTAAAGAGTTTGAAAGACATGTGAATTTCACCAACCCGCACTTGGCCAGCGTGTTGAATTACGGAATATTCTCTCTCGTCAAGAGAGAAGTCCCCTGTGTCCAACAGTGGGAACTTACATAGGGTGATGATGATGTTGACAATTCGGCGAAAACACAAATCATGTTGCGACAGGATTAACTAATGGTGCGGCTACAGCTACAGCGGGCAAAGATATAAAATCATTGTCAACGGGTATACGCGATGTTCGCCTCTAACGCGACGCAAACCTATGTCGGCTAATGTCAATAGCGGACAAAGGTTTGCATCGCGTTGCGCGCTACAAGATTCTGATGTAATTGTAACCACGCCTACGCCAAACATACGCTGAATACTTCGCGTTGCAACGATGTTACCCGGCCACACACATCGCGTTGACACAAATACTGGCCGCTACTGCATTCGCACTAAGGATCGAAAATGTAAGTTAAATCGAAAAAAAACACGAGCGTGCCGAGGAAGCAGGCGGCCGAAGCGCCAGAAAGCCTGCTCAGAGGTAAAGTTGATTTGTTTATTTTTGGCGAATAGTTCTCAACTAATGGTTTTCGACAAATTCTTCGAACTTTCCGCATATCATGATTGAGACATAATTTAACAAACCTACAATCATTAATCATGTCTGGAATCACATACGAGTATGACCTCGAAATCTAGGTTCAGTTTTGTTGACATATTTTTGGATATTCAGTAATTATATGAATCATACAATAATAACCTAAAAAAATTCTTTTGTAACGATTTTTTCTTTCATAAATCAAGTCATTATGTAGTGTAGGTACTGTTGTTAATCATTTATTAGACGGGTTATCATTATTTATTTAACAATTGGTGTAATCTTTTTGATTATAATAATTGTTTATAAAACTGGTGTTTTCTATGTGATTAAAAAATTTGAGTAAACCTATAGTTATAGGTATTGTTGATATATCCTTTTTGGACATGATAAAAGTTTCTCCTTTCCCAATCTTCAGGTATCTACCTACATTTATGTCTCACTGTTGAGGATTCAATAATTTAACTAAAGTAATAACAACGATTCACTGCCAAAGCGAATTTTGTAAGAACTTTTCTATAGTCTGGTTTTTCCATTCTTATTTATGTTACAGATATATATATATAAAATAGGTCAAATTATTTCTAGAAAATACAGACTGACAGGCATCATAACAAATGAGTCTAAATAAATTTAAAATAAGGATTACAAGGCTTTATAAATTTGGGTTCTTTTGCGACGTAGGTACCTACAGTAAAGTGCTGCTCAGGCTACGAAATGTTTTTCTTATTTAATTACAAAGAGGGCTTTGTTATACATACAGTGACGATATTTACCCTAAAAAATTTATACTATATTGATTTGCCATATTTTGTGCCATTAACATTTTGAATGAATTACTTGTTTTGCGTAGAAGAAGTATCATATTATTTTTGGTATTTTAGATAAAACGAATACTAGGTGTAACTCAAATATGTTTTTTATTTTAAGTTATTTATCGGTCGTAACATTTGTAACGTAAGACAGCGTAAAAATGCTACAGTTCTCTTACTACATAGTTCAGATAACTTAAAGTTTTGTCCCTGCCAAATAGCCAGTAGAACATTTTATGTTGCCAGGAGCAAATAGGGCAATCAAGTAGGAACCCTAATCCGAACTGTAACTAGCTAGCTAAGTCAGAACAAAACGAAATCCAACTGAGTGTAATTTCCCGAAGAATAAATCTCTTCGGACATGGTATCTATAGTTGTAGGTACAGGTAATATAAAGGGTTAGTTTAAAAGTTTCATGGTCCAAAGTGACCCTTTATTATGTTGACAACCGCAAGTAACTTGTCCCTGCGGGCATAAAATGTGTTACGCACATTTAACGAGGTTGGTGTTTATTAAAATACTAGCTATTGACGCCGCAACTCTGCCTTTTATATGAAATGCCCTACCCTTTATGCCCCTTATACAGTACCTATAGCAACTTTTGATGAATTAGAAAAGGAATTGCCTTTTTAAAGACAAATCATATTTATTAGAAAGCCGCAAGCTACAAGAATTTTGCACATTTTGCATAGGAACTCAACCTCCTTTAGCGCCTGCTGTGTATTAAACACTGGAAGGTTAAGAGATGGTTAATCTTCTGGATTACCTTGTCCTAACAAAATTATCTGTCGTTTTACTCGGGCCTACCTAAGCTATTAGGATAGTGACTATCCTTTTGTTAGGACTGAAGAAACAAGCGCTTGCATAGATAGAAAATGTTTTTATGTAAACAAAAAAATTACACAGCGCATAAAGTAAGTAATATCTTTCAATAACAAAACTCTCGTCTAAACCATTAAATAGAAATAATGGACAAAAGGTATCTATATCACATGCAGTTAAATACTTCACTAGTTTTCCAAAGAGCGACGGACGAGAAAGACCAATAGACACGTAATAAAAAATCGTATAAAACTGAACATCACTTCCACACGCAATGAAACCAGGAAACACTGCCGGCCTAGAGCCATAGACAATAGACATACATATAACAAGGGTAGATCGATATAATTAAACGAGTTGTCTTGCCAAGTTGGACGACCATGGCCAGGCCTTGTCGACGAAATTGGCGTGATTAGAAAAATGTTTTATATAAATATTCTATCACGACGAAAGAAATAATAAACATTCTATATTCAAAGTTTAGATATGTAGAATATGTAAAAATATGTAACGATATAGAAATAAATTAATCATAAAATGTTTTGACATTGTGGATTTCGATCAGAAGTGACTTTTGTTTAAAACAAATTGTCTTATGTGAATATAGTTTTGTTTAATATTATTGGTAGACTTCTACAATAATATACCATGGTTGTATGGCTTGCTCACTGCCACCTTAAAGACTTAGTTTTATGGCTGCGTCTGTAATAATCGAGGTTCTTGTACATCCTTAGTTGTAATTATATCTTAAAGAGAAATACCTCTCTATGGCTAGTTAAGCATCTCTGAGTCATACATTTAAAATATTGATGCATTTTAAATGGGTAAAGTAGTATGCATATGAAGCAGCTTATATCTTAAATAATTTCGCTTTTTTTTTATAAAGATGAAATCAAACCAAACTCTCACATTCACAAAAACTGCTATTTCTGGCTAATACAGGTAACTGGCTAAAACACAATAAGCCTTATTCTTTCGACTATTATTGATATAATCAAGGGTGGAAAGCTTTTGATGAACTCTAACTAAAGAGATTAATTGGTTTATAAATAACGTATTTATTTTTAAAACGCTCTATTAACCGGTAACGGATATAAAATGTAAAATATTTTTATGAATATGGACGTAATCTTTAAATATTTCTATTATTTTAAATAGAAATAAAACCAGCAATCTTCTAAGTCTCTTTGTTTTTGTAATACGTTTATTTCAAGGATAAATGTAAATCAGATTAGACTAAATGTCCTCGGTACCGTTTTCAATGCTACATAATGCACATCGAAGGACGCTCAGACACGGAACTCACAAATTAATTATACAAAAATGAAACCGTCAGTTGTAACGATATACAATTACATACAATAAGTGATAGTTTTTTTTTTTGTCGTGGTTGATGCTTTAATTGAGGAATGCCGTTATTACTGTGATATTAGCAGTGATACGTAGATCGCTTATTACATACTAATATTATAAATAGGAAAGTGTCTGTTTGTTTGTATATTTTCACGGCAAAACGGCTAAAACGAATTGACCGAAATTTAAAATGGTGATAGATTATTGGCTGTAGATTATTATAGATAAGGCTAGATGTTGTTGTGTTGGTTGCCCAGAAATATATAAAATTTAATTATAGCTTGGAATAGGTTTTTACCACTATAAAATATGTAGAGAACATTTGGATTGGTCTGAGACGCAAGATTTAGTATAAATAAATAATAAATAATAACAGTGTTACATATTATGATAGTGATGAATTAAAAAACTAGGAGTTCTTATTCAACTCAGACCCAATTCCAACGCACCAACACTCACTTCGCGTCAGCTCCATTCGACGAATGCCATTTCCTTATCTCACGCGGAGGCTCGCTAGGAATCTCCATTGTGTGGCCCACAATCCCTCTTCCCCGGAACGTATTCCACAATCCCTCCGACCTCCGGGTAGTCGGAACGTGTTCCACTAATTAAACTCCACACAAGTATTCGCGGCACCTGCCTGTAATTGCTCTTTTTTCGTATTCAGACCACGGGACTATAAATTTTATTGGGTTTTATTGGGAAAGTTGTTCCAGAACCTAATTATGGACTGACCTATTCGATTGGAGGCACTATAATTTTAGGAATTGAGTCTTTAAATGTATAAAACTTTATATATATACATTTTTAGTTACAAGGCAACAATTAGAGTGATATATTTGTATTAAGTTACTAGCTGGCCCGCTGCGGCTTTGCACGGCGAAAACCTTACTCTTGAATAGCTCTACCTATTGCTGACAATTTCATAAAGATCCATTCAGTAGTGTTTGATTTTATCTCCAACATAAAGTCAGACACTAGGACTTTAATTTAAAATATGTATTTATGATGAAACACTGTAGGAAATAAACCAAGCAAAAGTGGAAGTAATATATTTTTTGCTACCCCTATCTCCTTTAATGTTGGCAAGCTGCAACAGAATGTACACTTTTACGTAAAATATTCTTCCCGTAAATCATAACATCGCTAAACAAGCTTTGGCGTAGCACCGTAACAACCGTAGAGGCACTACGGTGCTACGCCGTAGCTGGTTTTACGGTGTTACGAGCCTAAGTTGGAGGGATTACTTTTACTGCCACAACACAATTTTCCCATATACATCATACTTTAATATCCCTGTAAATAAATATTTTTGTTCTATTTTAACAAGAAGAAAATGATTAAACTGCTATTATACGGTTCAATTCATTTAAGAGTTCACTAGGTAAATTCATCAATCAATGCTTTTATCATGTGTTTGTACACTGCGTCCATTTATCAAGCTTTCCGCTCTCGACTGCACTAACGTAATAACGTTCTGGCGGAAACGAGTTTTTGCACTATACAAAGTAATCCATATTAATTTCGGAGACTCAAACAAGGGCTTTAAATTACAGTCCATTTTTGGGACTCAAGTTCCAACGCTTTTAGAAGCATACTTACATAACAAAAACCTAAACCAAAAACCTATTTACGTTCCCACAGCTGTTATACAGGGAGTTCTCTTTTGACAAAAGAGATTAGGCCTTAATTCACCACGCGCGGTATGCGGGTTGGTATTTTTATTACTAAAAAATAAAACATCAAGTGAAATATAAAAAATTAGCGCTGTCTTATATAATACTTGCGGCATCTCTATAAGAAACTTGATTTACAAAAAGCTATGCAAATAGTAGTCTTTAGCTGCTTCTCTGTTATTAGGTCAAGTGCTTGTCTTTATATTCATAATCTAAATGATTTCAAAACACATCAAAGGCAAATAAAACAGTGTGAAGTATAAATTGCAAAACAATGCTAATTTCAACGAGCTCTGTTATTAACAAGTAAGCAACAAAAGGAACTTTGCATAGCAGATGCTTTCAAGTACTTTGTTTGTGAAGTCAGTTTCAAGTTGAAAGGGCAAATACGAAAAACCTCTTTACAAAAAACTAAACAATAAGTGAAAATAGTAATTGAAAATATATATTTTTGAGCTTTTATCAAATTACTCTATTGTCGTGTGTTTATATTCACATTGGTCGTGTTTAAACAAATATGAGTGCCAAAATGTTGTTTGATCAGAACTCGGGTAGTGTGTCTTTATTTTACAAGACTTCATAACAGTCAAGCATCAGGTGAAGCTAAAGCCTATAAAATACGAAAAAAACTCGCATCAAACAAAAAGATTAAACATTTGCGTGATCCAAAAAAATTGCGTGTATTTTATTTCCATCAATTTGCACAAGAGGTCATTAAATTCTCTCGGCTGGAATATTAATTAAAAAAAAAGAGTATCGGTAAATACATTATTGATGACGCGCGGAACTAACGGGATTGGCACAACTGGGAATTATCAATACAAATAGCTACGTCAATTTGGCGTACTGCTATTTAATGAGGATAAATTTTTCCAATAAATTCCTTTATTATTTATTTTGAAGAGTTATTTCACATTTTGTTGATTTATTTTACTCGTTATTATTTATTTATAAAGAGTGCAATGGGAAAGTACTAAATAACTCGTGGTCTAAGTAAGTATTTATGACATATCATCGTGTACTCTTGATAGAGCTGTAGAATTAATGCATGATTGATAATTAAATTTATATTTCATTTGATCATTAGTATTTAATTGCAAAAAAAAATCTTATAAGTTTGAATATTGGAATAAATGTCTGTATTTTTATGATAGAGCTGTAGATGAGTATTATTTCGCTATTGTCTTTATTAGTTTATCGGAGGCACTACCTAAGTCACGTTTAGATATACATACCTAATGCTACATCGAAAGAAGAGTTAAGGTAAATGTACATATGTAAATGCAATGAACTTGACATACCTTATACTTAACTTTACCTTTATAACTAAATTCTTGCAGCCATTTCAGCGTTTATAAGAAAATTGCACACACACTAATAAACTTACACATTTATAATATTAGTTTGATGGATGACCTGATGACTTGGCGAAATTCGCACCCCTCCCCACATTGATATTATAATCCATAACTGTCACAGATATTGGCAAAATACTGGACTACTCAATCCGTAATATTAACTTATTTTAACAGAATTTCGGCCTTTGATCTAGACAAGTAGCGCGAAATGCGAGGTTATTCTAATGTTTAATTATAGCCAATTCAAGAAGTAGGTGCACAATTTATTGTGATGATAAAAAGTAGTACCTAAAAAAAATATTGTATTTTATTTTGACACAAAATTTATTTGTTTAGTCACTCATAAGCCACACAAAAAATAAGGCGGTTATCATCCGATAAAGCAGATAAACAACAGCGAAAAGGTTATGTATCTTATTCCCAGTCCTTTAAATCGAGGCTAGTTCTGTTCAAGAATGTGCTAACTTGACGGCTATGTGGTAAAGTAGTATTTAGCATTCAGCTTGAAGACAATTTGCTTTCATAAATAGGGACAAAGCCATTCAATTGTTGTAACCCTCGTTAAAGCGTTGCCAAGAACAACAACGATCTGATTAAGGTACCAAGGACGTGATAATATCAAACAATATCGCTATATTCAGAGTGTGTATAGCTATATTGTTTGATTGATATAGACAGTATTGATATTTTCGGAATTTAAATGTAGGATCCTACCTCCTTTTTTGCTTTATTAACTCCTGAGCCTGTTTCAGTTGAAGAGCATAGAGTTTTTGATTGTCTTTATCGATCACTAAGACGTTTTAGTTTGTTAGAAAGCGGCAAAATTTACATGCTAGAGAAGGGTAGTTACTAATAATGTAGTTTTTCCTTGACGAGAGTTCTTGATCTGAAACTCCTTTCATTAGCTCACAAAGTACAGCCGTGTCTGGCTTCGTCTTAACCTTCAAATTTTAATTTCCAGATCATATTCCATTCTACCTGATACGTTGCGCAATCAAACTTATATAAGATTCATTTCCCAAGGTTGCCTGGAAGAGATCGCTCATAGCGATAAAACCTTTGTACCCTGTTTTTAATTTATTTAAGGTTTTTGTAATGTTTTTTCTTAATTTGTGTGGTGTGTAAATTGTTTTCTATTATATTCTATTTAGATAGTTTTCCTTGTTGTTCTTAAGCGTAATTTAACTTTACAATGATGTGTACATACCTATTAAGATGGAGAATAAAGAAATTTACTACACATAATTTTATGAGCGGTGCAGAAGGTTCATAAACATTTTAACGATCTATTAAAACTATTGAACACGAGTTCAAATACTGCATGATTCAACATAGAAACCAAATTTATAGTTGTTTTATAAAGCAGTTTTGTCACGCGACTTCGATGTGTGTTCATATTTTTCTGAGTAAGTTTAATTCTGCAATATGAAATTGCTTCAGTAACTTTATGCTCTTTACATATTTTACAAATTTAGATACATAGTAATACATAATTTCTGAGTACTTCCAATCTTAGATTATACCTATAATTGAAAATAATTGACCATAGGTAGTTACTAATTAGACATAATCATAGGTTGGACGTAATCGACATTATTTGTGAGAATCCCGACCCTAAGCCCCATGAATTTTCCTGTAAGGCTTAGGTTTAAGGGATTAGGGGGTTGATTAGGCTTGAGCTTTAATTGTTTGTCAAATGAAAATCAGCAGATATTTTTGTTAACCTGGAAGCTCCTATGGAAATCGATCTAATCGCGTTGTTATTCTTCTCATGCCGGACTTGAGCAAACGTTGACCATTTGAACTAGCCTTATCGACCCAAAGAATGTTCAGAGTTATCGCCTTGAGTACAAAGTGTTGCCATGTCGCTTAAATTATTCAGTACAGTCGCTCGCATAACCCGTCGGCTTGTGTCGTGCGATATTCCTTTGTCATGGAGATTCCGTGTTTTGAGTGTCCAAGATCAATATGGACTGAAGTGGAAGGAATAATATTTCCAATTGAAGCTATAATTGAACTCATCAACATCATTGTAGGTCATCCACTACTAGACAAAACACTCCTTCATAGAGCCTTCTTAGAGTTGTTATTGCAGCTCCGTGGTATCCATTCGACAATACTCGTCACGCTTGGCATCCTGGTTGGCGAGCGCAGATCCAAAAAAACGCTATTGCCCATCTTCTGGTATGGTACGGCGACCACGAGTGGAAATTGGGGCCAAATTTTCAGGCTAGGTTCCCCAATCCTAATAATAATGTGAAGCTAATAGATAATTAGGCTATTATTCACTAACAGACACATAACATCTTGTTAAACTGCGAGACAGTAATAAAATATGTCTCAAAAGGCGAATACAAAGTTTGCACACAGTCATGCACTTCATTGCCAACAAATTGAAAATCACTCTACGTCTAGTGCAACGTAATATTACAGAGTAAGAAGCCATGTATTGTCCCACAATTCTATTCTTGTATTCAGCGCTCGGACGTCTGAATAGCCTATTCCCGAGATATTAAAATTCTTGCATTCATTTTGCATGATAAATTGTTTTAATTTGTTACGAAGCTGAGCTTTGATTCGTGAAAGAAAGAGAACAAAATTGTTCGACAATCCACGCAATTAAGCGCCTTGGTAAGATTGTAATAGAGAAACCATAAATCTAATTTCCCCTTTAATATTATTAAATTCTCTTAATAATGTATTAATAATTTTGATATTTCCTGCTTTGCGACAGATAGAACAACAGATAATAGGAACTAGAAACAATGCATTTATCACAATTCTTCCTAAGATTTCTTCTATACAGAAAATAGAAAACATATACACACTGGTCCCTCTGTAGGATTTGAACTAAAACTTGACTTAAGAAATAATAAAGACGTTCAATAGGTAAAATAAATGTAGTATACACAGTCTTTAATTAGATATTATGTTAATTCCAAAGAGAAAGCTTAAAAATAGAATCCATTTTTGTGTAGTAGTAGAGGAATCTCTTTATTATTCTGTAGTGGTTAATGCGTGATGTCCTTGACATAAATTATGCCCCAGCCATTCACTACTGTCATAACATTTGTGTGTCATCTAGGGTGAGATTTGGGACAGTCGAAGGGTGGGCTCAACCATCAACGGGACAGGTTTCATCTATACACACCTGTTATACATTTAAGTCTGACTTTCATTCTTTATGTTCGGGATAAACTGAAAGACCACCGAACGGATCTTTAGGCGGTTTTCTGCAATAGGTAGAGCGATTCATAAAGAAGGTCGCATCCGAGCAAAGCCGGAACAGGCCAGCTATTAGTTTATAGATAGTTTATAGTAAATTGTATTTATTATTAATAATAATTCTCAATTTCAATAATGTTTTCTCATATTTATATCCAATATGTACGTATACTTTTTCTTGAGAAAGGACAATCCTTCACCTCGTCAATTGAAATAAGTGATAAAACATGATCGATGTTGTTTTCGCATGAAAATTTGGTATCGACTTGAGAAACTTTTGTTTTTTACCATGATAATATAAGCTTTAGGACGGCCACTGCTGGAAATAAGCCTCCCTCATAGACATCCAGTTATTTGGATTGGAGGCGGCCTGCATCCACCTTGAACTTGCAGCCCTTACCAAATCGTCTGTCCATCTAGTTGGTGGACGTCCTACGCTGCGCTTGCCAATCCGTGGTTTCCATTCGAAAACTTTTCAATCCCAACGTTCAACTATTAAAAATAAAAAAATAAATACGGACAATGTGTGGCCATATTGCTCGTATTATTTTTATATTTTTAGCCACTTGTAGCCCACTTCCACTTCAAGGAGCTAATCCGTTGGGCTACCATGATAGTTACACTATTAAAAGCTTCATTCAAAATTGGAATTATTATGTGGAATCAACATTATAATTCCAATTTCAGTTCCTAGTTTGTGTGAAACTTATGGTTTTATTATAACAGGTGACAATTCTACGATGTCTGCCTTACTGAAATACTGAAATTTTTATTGAGAACTGTTGTACAAAAGATTTTATAAATAAAGGGTACAAGTTTCTACAGCTTATCCTCGAGAGGATGTACAATAATGGGTCTTAGGTACGAACTAGGTATCTTAATAAATTTTTTAAACTTAAATTATTGAGTAACAAATTAAAAAAAAATATTTTTAGCCTTACTTTAACAAATAACAGTCACAGGAAAAATTACAATCTATAATAATACCTTAAACATGCATTCATTTAAACTGCCTTACATATGAGTTTGTAAACCCGTAAGCTTCAACTTTGCTGTACCTTATTAAGTATGTATTATTATCTCAGTAAACAATAAAGTATTTTATAGAGGCAAGATATGTTCGCGAACTCTGTTTTTAATGAAAACAGCAATGGTTGTGGCTTCTAAAAGATATTTAAACTTTTCGTACAAAGCTAAACTTCAACAGTAAATTTGGTAGGTAATATGTAACACTCACCTAATCTAATATCCCATAGGCCCTTTATTAATTACTTGGTTGTTACATTGCCTTCTAAATTACTAAATAACCATCGAACAGTGCTTCCCACATCTGTGTACCAGCTATCATCCCTCCATCTTGTTGGTGGACTTCCGAAAATGCGTTTGCCGATTGGAGTTTAAAGAGGTTTTGGCACCTACAGCAATCCGTTATTCGTCCGACACCCAATCAATCATTTTATAGATCAAAAGGTGTATTTTCGCAATGCCTTACACTATATATATTCTTTTTTCATTTTTTTCTCCTAACTACATATAGTTTTATGAATTTTATCTGATATAAAATAATAGGAATAGCTTCTCAATCTAACGCGAGGTTCTTATTTTAAATTCGTTGCCTCGGAAATTTTTCGCCTTAAACCGGTAATGATATATGGATCATAGACCATAATCTTATTACAATTATACCTATCTGTAATACCTGCCTTTAGTCAAATTGTTAGCAATTGGAGAAATAATCAAAGATGTATTCCTATGAATTTCAGCTTAGACTTTTTAATATATCTTAAATATGCCATTGGCTATTGAATTTCACTTGTTCGTATTTTTTTTTACAAAATTCAAAACAAAATAACGTTTATATAATAACGTGTATCAAGTTGTAATTCTAGCTTCATTTTTAACCCCCGACCAAAAAAGAGGGGTGTTATAAGTTTGACGTGTCTGTCTGTCTGTCTGTCTGTCTGTCTGTCTGTCTGTCTGTCTGTGTGTCTGTCTGTCTGTCTGTGTCACCATAGCTCCCGAACGGATGGAGCGATTTCAATTTAGTTTTTTTTGTATGAAAGGTGAGTCTTGCGCGAGTGTTCTTAGACATGTTTCATGAAAATCGGTTGAGCCGTTTAAAAGTTATGGGGGTGAGAGTGGAGAAGCAAAACCGAAAATCTGCAAATATACTAGTGTGGGGTATCAAATGAAAACGCATCGCGTCCACATTACATAATATTATGTTGTTTTACATTTAAGGAAATTAAGGCATTGGAATCGGGGGTTTTTCTTAAATTTTAAATTTAGATTTATAAATTGCAAAAGCAACGGCGCCGACGGACCCAAATTTGTTACTATCAATAAATTTCAAGAATTAATTTTACCTTAAAAGTGTTGGGCTCCCAATTTCATATTCGTATTTTACCGTCTTTTTGAAAAACTTATATTGTATCCCATCCCATTATTCTACCTTTACAGAGCCCGACGGATATTTTGTTATACAAGGCGAAGGTACAAGAGTGAATACTGTCCATTTTACCCATTTCAGCTAAAAGGTTTTGCGTTTCTTTTCATTCGCATGAAAAGGCTCATCTTGTCTTCCATTCGACTGGGTCGGGCGTTAGAAAGGGGTAATCCAAAAACTCAAAATACTTGATTTGATGCCAATAAAGACAACATTTATAGCACAAAACCTTAATTTATCACAATTAGGTACCTACTGGATTGAAAAACCGAATATTTATATCGATGAAATTGCCTTCGGGACAGAACAGCTGCACAGACAAAACGTTCACCATCAAAATAGTCAAATAGTTGGTATTTCATATCGATATTAGCATTTGTTTTAAAATTCTTGTTATTTTTTTAGACTATTTTCAAAATTACAAAAATAATAATATAATAATAAAAAAAACATATAATAGGCTATTTAGTATTTAACTTGGTTTATTACTTCACGTAAATTCGGGAAACACGGAAACAAATGGCTCGTCAGCCAGCCCAAACAGGTTCATCTCTACTTAAGGACATTATGTAGGTACATAGGTATGAACTAGTAGTCAATATGCCAGTAATCGGCTCAAAATCATCGTTACTTCTAGCCTAGTAAATGCGGTGTTAATTTATTTAAAAATATCGAATTATGAAAACTTTTGAAGGCACCATTACAAAAATGATTTCAAAAATGTTAACCTGCAAAATTACGGTGGCAGCGGCACGAATTTATAACAACGATTTGCAAAAGCTTACCAAAGTTCAAAGCTTAACAATACGGCAAAGTTACTCTGAGCTTCGTGCGACATATACTACGACATCTTCATCCCGGATTTATGTGCGGATTTAGCCAATTTCAAGGATCAACAGGACGTTTGTTTGAAATGTTATACGACTTGAATTCCACTGGCAATGTGACATACAGACATTCTGTGGCTTTATAAGCTTATCCGACGGTTCTTTACGAGATGTGAGTTCAAGTTCATGTTTTAAATAGATCGATGAACTGCAGTGTAGGTATGGATTTCGTAGAATCACAATAATTTTGTGTTTACCAAGAAGAGGTAGGTTCTAGGTAGGTAATCTGGTTGTTATCTGTAACAATTAACAATAGGATGACATAGATCCAAATAATAAAATAACCGAACTACCTAGGCGTCATCATCATCCCATAAATATAATAATCGAATAAATAAATGTAATTTTTAATAATTTTTAAATATGCCTATGTTTTTCTATGACCTTGAAAAATTCTAAAAAAATAAAATTTGGAAAGTTTTTTTTATAGTAGTTTCGAAAAACTGTTTCGAAATTCTTCAAAACTATAAAAAATCGTGAAACATACATAGGGGTAATTCGATAGGTTTTGAGGTTGTCTGCCCCCGTTGATGTATGCCTAGTGATACACCGTGTATTGTCGATTCTTATTAGATTACAATCCTCCGATTGGTCTACCATCAGCATCGTGGGTACGAGTATGTTACCCATGATGTTGATGGTAACTTTTATACCTGTTTCACACAAATATTAACAGAACCTTGAAAACAGAATAAAAACATAACTTATAAAACTTAAATAAACTATTCCATAACTTATGTTATACTTCATTACATTGACCTTGTAATATTCATTATTGCCTACTATGACCTACTTCGACTTAAAATAAACTGAACTGAATAATAAGTAAATGGGCGTATCTTCTCTAAGCTAATACTCGTAGGTAGTATATTTCGGTGGCTTTGATAGTTATCATAAAGTCAAGTAAGTAAGTCAATCCAATTTTTTTTTATGGTCGATAGATCTTTGTTTGTCCACAATCTCACCTGATGGTAAGTGTCGATGTGGACGAGGATTCTTGACTTGAAGAAACTGACTTGAAATTGATGCTTTTATGAGTAGTTGATTTTATACCTTCGTTTTAGGGTTCCATACATAAAGGGTAAAACGGGAGCCTATTGCTGAGACTTCGTCGACTGTCTGTATGTAACCGGGCTGTATCTCAAAAACATGATAGCTAGAGAATTGAAATTTTGATGCAATAATTGAATACTACAAACGTGATTTTTTCAAGGCTAAATTTTTTGATATTTGATCTTTTTATTGCAAAAAGTGTATAAACATAATTATAGTATGCGGAACCATCGAACCATTATATTAAACAATGGTAGTAAATAATAGACCTACGAATGATGGTAGAACAAAAATCAATTAAACCATTTGCCCATTTTATTATTATTTTTTTAACTTTACTGTTACAATATGTTTACAATACTTTACTGTTATAATATATTCTATGTATCATATGTATGTATTTACAAAAAAAAAAAAAAATTTTTATCTATGTAGTATATCAGTCACCTAACACCCATAGTACAAGCTCTGCTTAGTTTGGGGTTAGGTGATGCTGTGTGAGTTGTCCGGAAATATTTATTTATTATTATTTATTAATACCTCTATAATAATTATCTCTTTATTGAACACAAAACACAAAATAAGAGAAAAAATTACAATATTTTTATAATGTAATGGGCTAGCTGTTGTTAAAGAAATAACAATATAAACCAATCCACGGACTCAAGGGCTTTCTCTTGACGAGGGAGATTAGGCCTTAATTCATCAAGCTGTGACAAGTGTAGATTGATGAATGTCACATGTCTTTCGAATGCTTCAAGTTTTCAGAACATGCCGGTTTCCTCACATTGTTTGCCTTCACGGTTAAAGCAAGTGTTAAAAGCGCACATACGTTTTTCAAGATGATAAATCCAGAGGTGCGCGGCGGGGTTTTAAACCTCGACCTTGGGAATGAAAGTCAAGTGTGCCTTAGCCAACACGGCTTGTAACACAATCGATAATACATTTGCTTAGTAATAGTTAATCAAATTGCCCATCAAAACAAAATGCCTACCATCTATACTGACAATCGAACGATAATTTCAATCGTCATACTCGTCACGCATGTAAACTCATAGCGATTGCATAAATGTATTATTATTAGGGAGGTAACGGATAGTTTCACAACTTGTCATAAATAATGTACCTCCCTCCAGTATGGGAACAAACTGCTTTAATAATAGTTTCAATCGCACAAAGATATATTCTGAGTTTTAAAATACTTGAACTCCAATTTATTATTTTTTACACTCAATTTTTTGCTCCAAAACACAAATAGCTGATGTAAGCCAACATGTTGGAAAGCTAAAATGGGACTGTAGAATAGGACATATGGATCCCACAGAACTGGAAAAGACCTCGCGGTAGAACAAGGCGACGGTAGAGAGATGAACTTGACGCCCACTTTAGGGATTGGATAACTTTAACAGTGATAGGGACGTCTGGAAAGAAGGTAGGGAGGCTTTTGCACTGCAGTGGGACACCACAGGCCCATAAAAATTGTTGTAATAGCGGCAACAGAAATTACATCATCCCTCAAAATTTCAAGTTTCGCCATGTCTATCACGGTTCTTAAGATACAGCCAGGTGACAGACTGGGACAGACTTAGGGACTTAGGGTCCCGTTTAACCCTTTGGGTACAAAAGATTTAAAAAAACCTTTAAATCATACAACGTGACTATACCTACTCTAAGCAATTGGCATCACTTAGTGTCAACAATTATCAACGACTGTGTCAAGATAATACCAGTTCCTTTACAAAACAGGGCCATACAAGTAAATTATTCACAACAAAACATGGTTATTTGCCTAATGGCAGTCCCAGACACAAAGCAAAACGTTTCTATTCTCTTCAGCTGAGCGAGCCATAAATAATTTGGCAAACATTTCGACCCTTCACTCCACGAACGAAGCAGAATATGCCAGTTATATCCAGTTTATATAACCGTAGTTTAGACAGTCCAAAGTTTTGAGTTGAAAGCTCTTAGATAAGAAGTCCGTAAAGTGGCTTCTGAGGGCTTGAGGGTTCCGTAGTGGCTCGTTGGACACTAGTGAGACCATTGTCTTTGTGGAGCACAAAACCACTCTAAGCGACGTAAACATTAACTGGAACGAGGAATTTTGACAGAACTGCTTTCGTGAGTTCGTGACAGAAATGCAATTACCTAATCCAAATAATACAGAAAGCAAAAAACTTTGACTTAGGTTAATATTTGGGAGAAAATTCTTTAGATGGTGGTACTAAATAATAAAATCAGTAGACTTTATTTTAATAAGAACAAAACTGGAACACAAATAAACGCGGCTATAAACACATCATAAAACTATTTACGAGTTCCTTAGTAAAAAATGTTATTAATATATATGTTATTAAGTATTTTATATTTATTTATAGTTTTCATGTATGTATCATATAGCTAAAATCTTGTAATATTGTATTTAATCTGTATTTAATTTATTAATACTCGTATCTCCATTTTATTTTGCTACTCCCGTCTTATTCGTGCTTTTTGATTTGTGTCCATCCCAAGGTTGCCTGGAAGAGATCGCTATCAGCGATAAGGCCGCCCATTGATTCACAATTATGTTTAAGACATTAAACTGTAATGTTTTTATGTGTAATTAATAAACTTTGAACTTTGAACTTTGAACAATTTCTGTACATTTTTATCTTTTTGTGTGTGTTATTATTTTGTGTTCAATAAATAGTATTGAATTGTATTGTTATTAATATATATTGTATTAACACAACGAATTCAATATTCACACTTATAAACGAAATTTTCTGAAAGCATTTTTATGTTCCTAATATTTCACACACTTTAAAAACTAACAGAACAGACAAAACGATGGAAGTTATCATCCATGCCGCCCAAATTGCCTCAGACAAGTAAAACGGCTCAACAAAAGATATCTGACGTGAAAAACGGCCTAGATACTTATTCCGGAAGAACGAACACCCTCTTTGTTTTAGCTGAAAGGCCATTGATAGGGTCGTACTGCCACATAACGCATTTAGGGGACACCGGGGCAAAACGAGGTTCGGGGCAAGACGGGATGCTAGCTGGTGTGCGTGTCTTTATCACGTGAATGAACCGCTGACAGTGCCATTTGTACGAACTTTACACGGCTCACGTCAGTCAGTGCGCGCGAAAGTGTTTGTTTGCTTGTTTGCCAAAAGTTTAACCAAAAACGAAATTTATTGAGATTGTTACGATATTTTGGTGCAATCATCGATGTGGTATGAGGTAAGTAAGCACGTTTTTAATGTATTTTCAATCAAAGGCAGGTAGCAGGTGTATAATGTTTGATATTAGGTAGTGTTTACAATCTTCCATTGTTTTAGGTAAGAAACGTTTGATTGTTTTGTGAAATCATGTTTACGGGGCAAAACGATCGGGGCATAACGGGATATCCAGTCTTGCCCCGTCAACACGATTAAAGTTGAAAGTATTTGTTGGATTTGTGTGTGATACTGATTCATTTTGCAAACGTGGGTATATTCTTAACACTTCAGCTATGTCAAAAGACTCCACCGCACATCGTGATGAGTCTAATATTTTGGCTTGTCAAAATGAAGAAAATCTCTACACCACCGACATTACTATTCAGCCTAGACCGTACGACCGTAGATAAAGAAAGAACCCCCGAAAAACAAATGGCAGCTACTACTTCGTTTCTGGTTAGTCTGGCTGATTCATCCGAAGATGAAGAAGAAATTGATGACTGTCCATGCATTTACTGTACCTTTATTCTCAGTCATCAGAAGGATGGGTAATTGTAATGTATGCCAAGGTTGGGCTCACAATTCTTGCGCTGGAGTTGACGAAGATGATGAGGAAGCGCATATTTTTGTGAACGTTGCCAGCCCGACTAAATATGTGCTCGTTTTGCCCCAGGTCATATCCCATTTTGCCCCGGTCATGGGGCAAAATGGGATATTTGACATAACTTTTATTGTTCCTTAATACCAGAAAAATATGTGATTAAGCCTTTAAAACTATTTAAATATATGTAGTTGATTTATTAATGTTGCTATCTAAGTAATCGTTTTTCCAATTAAGAGTTTAATTTTTCAGGTATGATTTTTTTCCTCTTAAGTATCCCATCTTGCCCCGGTCTCCCCTACATATTAACCTAATATAAAAACGTTGGACATTTTATTCGGTTTATCTAGTAAACCGATTGTTGGTCTTGCTTATCTGAAATTTATGTACGGTGTGATATTTAAACAGTAATAAATTAATGATATCAAGATTTTGGCAAAATCTACAGGACTGGATGGGATTAAATTATTTTTATTGGGACCTACTTGTTCGGCTTGCCCTGCGAGTGTAGAGAGATAGGGGAACTAATGCTTCATGAGTTCTGAAAAAGCTTTTTTTCTATTTTGGTTAATTAAAGATTCGTTTTTTTTTGCCTATATGGGATAAATGTTGCTCGTACTTAATTAAATGAAACAGGGGATTGTTGCCACTCTACGAAGGTGACGCGCAGGGTATATTTCTAGAGTAAGCTACGCTTTGTTAAAAATCATCATTGAATATGATGATTATTTAACTCAATTGTAAGAAACTTATCTCAGTTTACTTGTTATCAAGACTTAACTTGATACATTTAAACTGACCTTAAAACGAAATAATCTTTTATAATTAGTCTAAGAGCTTACCATGCAGACGGCAGATAGGATTTTAACACTTCGTAACTTTAGATCTTGCCTGTGCAGAGCCACACCTGTGCAGTTAAAATCGAAACTCAACAGGCAGTCTTCCCTTCATCAACCATTTGAAAGCCGCTGATAGTTAATCGAATTATTTGAATAATTATGTAACTACTTGTATATGGTTCATGTTTTGGTACTATTATATTTAGCCGCTTTATTCTCTCTGTGAAATAATTTTAGTACTTGCTCGCTCAAATTGTAATTCATATTCTTAACATTGAAGCTGAATTTTACGTAAAGCATGCTACGTTACTTTGTAGCGAAACTTTAAATTTCCAGCACCTTTCAAAATGATATCCAACCTCCGAATTTCTAGAAATAGTTGCCCAGTTTGAAAACTCGATTTAGTTTGGTCTAGTTCAACTTTAGTCGCTTTCGGCACTTTTGGTGCTATTATTTTTGGTTTGGTATAAGTGTATTTTATACAAAATAAAAATATGTTACAAGAAAAAAGTTAAAATATATCAAAAGAACACAAAGGAAAGCAAATGTCAAATAACAAGCGATTGCGTAACTCTTATGTGAAATACGATATGAGAACAAAGGGAAGAGCATTTATGAGCGAAGATATATCAGTCTAGGTAGAGCACTCCACTTTGTATTCACGGATCGGAATTGGAACAAGATTAGGCTTGCTTCGAGGGAACGTATCTCGTATAACTATGGTATCTCGTACAGGGACTTTGCAGTCCAAACCAATTAGAAATTCTATTGGAAATGTCTGCCAACATTTGCTTTAAAGTGAAAGGCTTTAAACCCTTAGCTATAGTCGTGGGTCAAGGGGTCATGTTAGATCTATGTTAGATCTTTGATCACATGTAAAAACACGGGGCTGTCTTCAGCGCTCGCACTCCCTATGAGTGACCTTCCGATATGCTGCCTGCCAAGAGGGAAATAGATGCGTTTCGCTTGCTACTACATAGTATACATATTAGTCGAGTGGGCCCGCTATTATTGTTACGTAACTTATTCGGTTTTTGATTTTACTATTATTTGTGATGGCAAACCAAAGGATTATTTGTAAAAGTCAAAGTCAAAACGTTTATTTCCTTAGAAGCACATGGCCTACATGGACAGTTTAAGTTAAAATTAATAAAACTAAAAAAATATCAAGGAAATACCATTGTCTAGACAGTTCGCTTTATACTGAGGTGAGAAGCGAATAGAACAGCTTTATCAGTTATTACAATTTTGGAGTTCTTATAACTAACTTTAATAATAAAAACCAACTTCTAAAAACAAAGGTCACAACACTATAGAACCATTGGTGGAGCGAATATTTTTGGCGAATTCATCAAATTAAGATAATATTCCAACCAAGTCTAATCTGATAATGCAGAGGATTGTGTGAAAACAAGTGATAATGATTCTCATTTCTTTTCTAAAACTTAATGCCTAGACAAAAAATTAGATAAAATTATACTGTTTTTTTTTAATTGATTCAAGGACATAAACTTTACTTATATTGTCTATTGTTTTGGCAGAAGTTTTATAATTTTAGTGTTTTACTGGTATTATATTTTCTTACTGAAACAAGTTGCATTTAATTATTTATTGTGTTTTTAGTTTTTGTAGGATTATTAATAGAAAGCATAATTTTACGTAAAGGAAAAATCGATAAGAATTAAAACCTATATTGCTATATGGAATAAATATCAAAAGTTAAGGCATAGAATCATAAATAACTACGGTTTAGGTTACGTAGTAATTTATTATTCTATGGTTAAGGTATAAAAAAATATATGTTAATTCAAATAAAAAAATTGGGTCCCGTGGACCACGAACGACTATAGTAGTGCACTTTTCGCCGCAAAAAATTAAGGGTAAATATAAAAAAATATATAAATTAAAAGCATTGCACTCAGTGACGAGATGATCTAGTACGGCTCTCCTTATATCTATTTGACGTACATTCATGTACCTACTCAATACTCATATTACGTTTCAGAGATCGATGTCTTATGTGATCTAAGATTAGATAATCAAGTTAGACTGACAGCGATAAAAGAATAATGTTTAACCTTTTCCTATTAAAAACCTGACTGTATTCTCGATCAATAGAGCAGTAGACTTGGTTGTATGTACCAACCTGTTAGATATACGTGTGTTTTGCCGCGATGGAGTCAATGAACTTGGCCTTCTGTTGTGACCTTTCGAAATGCAGGATGACTTTTAAGGAAAAGCTCGGCTCTTATCGCTGTTGATTATTATTCCTCGCAATCGACTCGAACCGAACAAAGAAAGAATATCAGACTTGTTTCTTAATAAATAATTTTTACTTTGAATAATTTTCTCCTAAGCTAATAATCCAACTACTTAAGGACAGTCAATAATAATTTGTATGCTGGCTATAAAGAATAAGATATTGATGTTAACTTACACATCATTTTTAGTTATTCGATTTTGTTTTGTGGCAAAGTAACAATAGCCTTTGAATCCGTGATGTAATGACAGAAAATCTAATAACCCTTCGACCACTTCGTTGCTGTCGTTAAGCACAGAATGAAAACGCGTTTATAGTCTTACTATTATTATATTCAAAGACCTGTCGTATACCATACCCATAGGTACTTGACATATAATGTCGGAATTCCATTGAACTCAGCTCTTTGATCTTTTACCATTGTGTAACTGAATCTCTGAGGAAACCTCCCTTCCGTTAAGATAATGACTGAGGCATATTTACATGCAAAAATCCAACGTGAACCGGTCTGAGGCTTCCAAGGACGGTTTAAAATTAAAACACGACATGTAATAAATGTTCTCGTGATAGCAAGTTGAGATAATACTAAGGTTGCCCTACGGAGGCACCCATTAAGGCCTCACTAACGAAGATTGACTGTCCACCGCATTAATGAGACGACAAAATTATTGAGCGGAAAATTCAAAGCTTGTTTGTATCGCGAGCGGAGCGAGTTTATCACTTTTACCTCTAAAGAAAAAAACTGCATATTGCTGGATATATCTTTGTTGGAAACCGTGCAATGTATTGCCAGATGTTATGAGTCATTAAAAGACACTACGCATATTTCGGAATAATGTTGGTAACCCATAGAGTTATGGGATCTCTGATCTGGTAATGCGATAAGACCTCTCGGACTTCTGGGCAAGCTGGTGGCAAAACGATCTTGATAGAAATTATATACACAATTGGGGAGGCCTTTATTACTGTAATTAATAAATTATGATAAGTATGCAATGCAGTCATACTACACCTACAGTTTACACTTTATACACAATTTGCAATAAATAAAAACATAAATAAAAATAAAAGTGTTTTTTTAAGGTGCAATTACGATGCTTGTCTTTATAAGAATCACGTTTTTTCTATGGGAGCCCCCCTACCTATATATATATATATATTATGCTTGATAAGCCTTCATTTGACCCTCCTGATGTAAAGTGACGATGAGGTCTAAGATGGGGCATGAAGACCTAGAAGGTAGTTGGCTTCTCCGGACAACATTACGAAACACGAAAAAATCGTTTCACGCACTGGCCCAGCCCGGAGGGTGGTGACAAGCATACCAACAACACACCACAGTCGTGACTTATTATGTGTTTTAGTATTTGTTGTTATAACGGCAACATCACCCCTCAAAATTCTCTATCTATAGCGGTTCATGAGAGCCTGGTAACAGACGACAAAGTTTCAGTAATAGGGTCCCGTTTTACTCTTAAAACAGTATCACAGTAATTGTAACTATGATGATGTCATAGCGCAAACATTCATTGTTCGTAATTTAGAGCCACGTGTTTGTGTAGGTACAAATTATTAAGATTCAGCGAGTTGCTTTTGTGTCTATAATTATCTCTGAGTCTATTTTTAGATGAATTGATGTCTTCAACATTAATAGCAATTTGTTACTTCAATTGAAGAAACCAGTAGGTAATTTAGACATCCCGTTTGATGACTGACGGCAATACATAATTATTCACTACAATAGTAATTAGTAGCTTTGGTCAACTTGGTTATTACTGGTATATCTACGAAATTATATAATCGTTTTAAGAACATAGTGATAAAGATATGTTCTAATTTTCTTTTGGGCCCTAGAGCTGCTTTTTCTGACACATTGATGATCCTAAACGGATCAAAATAAGATTGTTGACATTTTACGTTATCATTATAACAACAAAGAAAACGTTTTAACATCTATCAGCCTTATCATAAATTATTATAGTGTGTTAAAATTGTATTTTTGTTATCTACATTTACTGTTTTTATACCCTTGATCTCACTATTGTATAACCTTCAACAGAAACATAGCATCTTACTCTTCCCCGTCAAGAATATTTTTTTACAATCCACCTACTAATTACCAAGTGGAAATAAATATAAAATTTTCTTTTACAATTACTTTGTGGATTTATAAAGGTAAGCAAGGCACTCCTTCAAGGTTTGAGCCATTACGAAGGACTGCAAACTTAATGGAAATGGTCACGCGAGGAATCGCAACGCTTGCCTAAACGCCCTTTGACAAAACATGCTGAACGAACTTTGCTACATCTATGGGTACTAAATTTTCATGAGCCCTAAAGGGTTAACCGTAATTTTTAGCTGCAATAACACTTATTGGTGAAGTGAATCCTGACCTACGACAATTTGTTTTCCATTTTATACAATAATGTCTGGTTTTAAACCACTTTCTAAAAACTTACAAGCTCTCATAACATTTTTACACAGAGAAAGAATTTAGATGATTATTTTTGATATGTAAGCTACTTTGGTATTCTAGCTTAATTGGAAAGCTGTGTTTAATAAAACTAAATTTAAAATTTAAGAAAAACCCCCGATTCCAATTCCTTCATTTCCTAAAATGTAAAACAACATAATATTATGTAATGTGGACGCGATGCGCTTTCATTTTATACCCCACATAGTATATTTGCAGATTTTATGTTTTCCTTCCCCACTCTCACCCCCATAACTTTATAACGGCTCAAACGATTTTCATGAAACATGTCTAAGAACACCCGGGCCAAACTTAATACAAAAAAAAACTAAATTGAAATCGCTCCATCCGTTCGGGAGCTATGATGTAACAGACAGACAGACACGTCAAACTTATAACACCCCTCTTTTTTAGTCGGGGGTTAAAAACAGTTTATATGATAATGTGGTTCAAAACCCTGTCGTCATTTTCCGAACTAAGTATGAGACGACAGAGTTCTGACAACAGAGCTCCCCCGCTCTAGGAAACAAATAAAATACCAAACAAATATTTTCTTATAAATATATGATAATTTGTAAAAATGACAAACACCAACCTACATCGGACATTACGTAACTATTAATTACCATAGCGTGTACCTGGAAAAGTCAAGCCAGCTTGTTTCATGAATATGTAAACAAAGATAAACCTCATGTAAAGTAAAAGAATATTATTAATTCAGTTCACCGTGGGAAAAACACGAAATATTATGAAGGAAAAAACTTTTAAGTGGCACTTTACTGTAATGGGCAGGCGTGAAATAGCTTCAATTAAGAGGAAATGAAATCTTGAGTAAAGAGGATTTATGCTTTGTTTTTTCCTGTTTATTCAGAGTTCTTGGCTTTAAATGAGTGGCAAGGTTTATAATCTTCGTAATTAACGTACTTGTGGAGTATTTTGTTGATTTTTCTTCAAAAGAAGACAAACGGCTTATTTAAGAGAACGTGGGTATCATGTCAAGCTTTCCGCACACCACGCCAAGCACCTCTAGATTTTTCTTCTTGAGACATGTATGTGCGCTTATAAAACGTGCTTTAACGGTTAAGGCAAACATCGTGAGGAAACCGGCATGTTCTGAGAACCTTAAAGAGCTTGAAGGACATGTGACATTCACCAACCCGCACTTTGCCAGCGTGATGAATTAAGGCCTAAACCCTCTCGCCTATAGAGAAGTCCCTGGTTCCCAGCAGGAACGTTGATAGGGTGATGATGATGATGTCAAGCTTTAAAGTTATATAATATAAAATTTAATTGACCTAAATGGCCTTTATGTTATTTAGATTGTTTGGTGTATGAGGCCTTTCTTAATAATTTGAAGACTAGTCAAGGCCCTTACAATTTCAAATAAAGTTCCAGAACCCCTTTAGATTTTATTAGGTAATCCATGGTTCTTAAGCGGCAATCAAGTTCCTAAACGTCGTAAACTTAAGTATATGAAACCTACATTCCTAGAGCTTACTTAAACGTAGCCTAGGTCACGCAACACAGCTTAATTTGAATAAGGAGAATATTAGGAGTCATAAACTTGTTGAAATATGTTCGTATATAGCTTAGATTCTTTACTAGACGTTTTGTAGAAATTCACATCATGATCACTTATTTATTACCCGTAAGAACATCAGCAACTATTAATCTGGCTCTAAAATAAAAATTCCAAATAAAGAAAGTAGTAGTGTAGGAACGTATATTCATGGAACAAAAGCAATCAGTCTGAAAAAAACTGACCTTTTATTTTTGCACGATCGTTTTGAAATATGTCAGTATAAATATATATATATATATTGTATTTATTCATAAAACAAAATGAAACAGTCCGAAAAAGGAAAGTTATTATTTGTTCTATGAATATAATACTTATATATATCACAACGACGCAAAAAAAGTAACTAACAGGAACTGGTTTTATTTAGTTACAAAAACTAGTAAGCGTTTCAAACAATTACCAAGAAAATTGTATTTTTCGACCAAACAGTTTTCCCATTTATTCGAGTTCTCGCTTACGCTGTCCGTTCAAATTGAACAATGTGTTCCGAGTTTCCAGCACGTAGTGTAGCCATTTTTCAACCAAAAAATCCCACGTTGCTTTTGAAATGTTCATTTAATATACCTTTTTTCGCCTCATGATCTTCTGAAACGACTGACATAAAATAGTATTATTTTTACGAAAAGAAAATGAACATTGAAATCTGAGAAGGAAAATTTTTGCAGAAACGTTTTGGTATTTGTTTGACGAAATTTAGTAATTACATTCGTGATAGGTATCTTTTCGGCATAATTTTAATGAGGTGGAGCGGAACGAAAAAAAGCAAATAAAATATGCCTCGAGTTGTGTTGCTTTTCTGTAGGAGCTTGCAAAACTCTACCTCAATGTTAAGATTTGTATAAAACATTTACATAAAATTACTGTTATATTCTTGGTCTTTTGCAGTCGTATTACTTTGCTCGTGACGTCAGTTCCGCTTACTAACGGAGTGACTTCAAGAGCCGAAACAGCATGGCGGCTAATGTTACCGCGCAAATTCAAAATCATGAATAAAAATAAGTTATTAAAGCATTTTTCGGTTATATAAAATTGAAATTTAAATCAAGTGGTTAATTATGACATAAGGGTTTAAGCTGGTAATATAAACAGTTTTTTAAAAAAGGTGTAATACCCAATTAGAATAGGCGAGCACAACCCGAAAAGGTAAAAGAAAAATATTCTTAGGTTAACATTGATATTCTACGTAGACTTGATGGGCGGCCCGTAATAAAGCACGTCTACCTATTGATTGCTCAGTTTGGGTTGCCGATGCCGGTCGCGTCTACGCTTTGTGATAAGCTGACCCGCCTTAAGCCGGGAAACCGTAGATGAAGTGGAGCTTACCTTGTTAATCGGTTTTATGAAAGCAGATCGTATCCACCGCGTCTACCAATCTACCGTTTGACACGGAGATTATTGTAAATCTACAATAATGTTTTATTTGACACTATTTATTGGGAAAGTCTTTGATACTTTACATTGCCATATGAATATTCATGTACTAAAGCGTTTCCTAAAATAGCCATTCCATTTTCTTTTCTTTGTATTGCGTTTTATTTCTGTAAATGTGAAAACTTTTAAATGGCGTTCAGTGTGCACGTAATATGTGTATATTACATACTAGTTAGCTGTAAGTTTTCCTAAAATCTTAAAATTAATAAATAAATAAATAATAGTTAAAGTATCATTCTATAGGTTAAGTAGGTAGGTGCGCATGAAATTTCTATGCGAACACCCCTATTCTCAATTATAAAAAAACATGTTACTATCCTAAATTATTGAATGCAAATGAAAGGTAATTATTCGAGTATGACGGCATTTAAGTAAAACTGCCTTATTTACACCTAAATAAGTAGATATCTGTTTAAAAAATACCTGAACCATAGAATAAAAAAAATCCACAAAAAACATTTCAATTGTCAGATACCTACTACTTAATGCATACCATATATGACTTCTAGCATGACTACAAAAATAACTAAAAATAAACAAATTATAACTACATCCTTACTAACTCATAAAGTGCCAACAGTCATTCATGAAAAAAAAAACCAAGTCCACCAAGATTGTGTTCTCAAACGGACTAAGTAAGTCAAGATAAATTAAAAATAATAGCTCTTTGTTCCTCCTTATCCAGTTATCCACTTTCAAGTGGCCTGATTGAACCAAATTGTGTGAGATTTTCTTACGTCAGATGTGGGTTTGTTTTATTGCAAGTGTAAATAATGAAGAGTGGAGGGAAATGGTGCTGGAACGCAGCAGGTGGTCTACTATTTCACAAAGCTGCTTCTTTTATATCTGTGCTTACAGGCTTTTTTGGTTTTATCTTGTTTATTCACAAGACAGTTACTGCTCTGTCGGTTAGCACTTAAATAAAGTCGAAATACATTTGTGGCGCTGTAATAGTGGAGCGCAAGCAATATGCTATTTTTCCTTTTTTAGATTTTTCCACTTTGCCGCAGAATATTATTCCAAGGATTCAATCTATTTCCTCACTAAATTAAATGTGATTTTTGTAGTTGTTGTAGGATTAATACCTAGATGAAAAAATATAGACCGATAACGAAAAGTTAAAAACTATAAGTCTTATCAGGTTGTTGTTAATCTGATTATAACTTCATCGTGAACTTAATAAAATAAAAATCTACATTTATTTTTACCCTGTATTCTCGTATTATTATAGGTATGATATTAACAAATAAAACGTCGGCACGTTTTAAGGCGTTTTATGGACCGAGCCAAACATTAAAATCTTTGTTTAGATAAAACGAGAACCAATTAACTACAAGACTGAACAACTTAATCGTACATATTGAGCCTACGTATGTAGGTAGGTACATATATATTTAAAATTACTATACACAAAACATGAACTAGATTCTATAATTCCATTGGGTAGACCGCTATAGGTTTTGTATCGCTTTGAGACCCGAAAATTACCAACATGCCACACCAATATTAAATTAGTGTTTATTATACCTATATTTTCCGGTATTGATAAACAAGGAACCTTTGTGCCTTTGTTTGCTATCTATCCGATTTTTTATCGTATGGATAATATGAGAAGGCATACAGAGAGCTTATTATTATATAATTTGGTAGTCATTTGACAATTTATTTGGTGGACGACCCAGAAAGTTTATCATTATAAAAACACCAGCCAAACTTGTATTGTTCCAACGGGAAAACCTACAGAAAAGTTCTCAGTAAGCGCGTTCAACAATTCTCTTCCGTACAATATGAGTATAGATAATCTGTGGTGTAGATATTGAATTTTCTCCTCAGCCATTCCAAGATTGTTCGTTTCTGGGTCAAAGCAGTGTTCTTTCATTACTCAGCAGGTTTCGGCCAAATTGTTATGTCACGTGCACACATCTACCACATGGCGCTGCGTTAACAGCGTCGTGATTGCCTTTTAGCAGACTAATAACAAAGTTTGGGCCAATCATGACGGTAATTCGGCCATTTTGCCCGGGAACTTCCGAAGGCTTGGTAATTTGAGGATTCATGCGTCAAGTGACAGATAAGTTGTCTTATCAGTATATCTACATAGGAACTGAACCTATTTATTTGCCTATCTATATTTATATTAAGATTATGAAACTGAAGGGTTTGTTTGTTTGATTATTTGAACGCGCTAATCACAGGAACTAGTGGTCTGATTTGCATAATTATTTCACTGATAGGCTATTTATCGAGAAGGCTATAGTCTAATTTATAATGTGGGAAAATCCATAAAACACCGGCAAGGCCGTGGCGTGAAAAACCAGTGAATTTATAGGATTGCAGTTTTATTTCAAAAACTACCAATATACGTAGTCGATTAAATTTGAAAAAATCGTCGTTCAATCGAACGCATTTCTATCGAGAATTCCTATTTGCGTAATGCAGTGACAAATCCCGGATTAGATCCGGACGTCCGGATGCGGCCGGATTAGTCTGACGTGACCGGACGCGGTTCGCGCAAAGCATCCAGTAATGCCGGATAAAAGGCCTGTTTGGATAATCGCAGAGCACAACAAGTTTATCGTGCATAATTATCATCATTATTATACATAATTAATATTATATCTTGCAAATATTTCAAAACTAGTCCTTTGTGAAACGCGGTGTTACCCGCGTTATAGGTAATAGATTAAAAATAGCCTATGTCCTTTCTCAGGCTCTAGAGAATCAGTGTGCCAAAAAAGACATAATACAAAATGTTTATTTTCATTATCAGTGTTTACAATTTTGCACAACAATATTGGAGACCTTCTGTTAAGTATGGAAATACTTGTATTAGAAGGCACCCTCTTCCGTAATTAACAATTATGTTCACATAAATATCACTTCTTATCTCGTTAGGAATAGATAAATCCAGGTATCTGCTCGTACATGGTGTTAATACTTAATGTTACCATAACGTTGCTTTATAGTCTGTTTATTTTGTTCTTTTAAATAGTTCTTGTGACAATTATGGATGCCAGATACTGTAGTCAAAACACTTTGCATCAGACATTTTAGAACTGTTTATTTTAAATGTTTTTTTTTTTATAAATAAAGAACATAAGGACAATACACGCAACAAATAGTAAGTTCTAGGCCTGTGTTACGGGTACTACACAGATGATCATAATCACCCTATTAACGTTCCCACTGCTGGGACACAGGGACTTCTCTCTTGACGAGAGAGATTAGGCCTTAATTCACCACGCTGGCCAAGTGCGGGTTGGTGAATGTCACATGTCTCTTCAAACTCTTTTCAAGTTCTCAGAACATGCCGGTTTCCTCACGATGTTTGCCTTCACCGTTAAAGCACGTGTTTAAAGCGCACATAGATTTCTCAAGAAGAAAAATTCAGAGGTGCGTGGCGGGGTTTGAACCCACGACCTTCGGAATGAAAGTCACACAGATGATAGACTTAATATATTAGACATACCTACATATATGGATATTTTTATTATACATATTAAACACCCAGACCAAACATACGGACAAGGCACACAACAAGTAGTAAGTTCTAGGCCTGTGATGTTACGACATACATATATAAATACTTTAATATACATATTAAACACCCAGACCAAGGAGAAAAATCTTGCAGAACATTCAATGGCGGCAAACCCATGGGCGGGAATAGAACCCGCTACCTCTTGCTCCGCAAGCAGACTTTCGCCCACCGCGCACCGAGGCAGTCAAATACATCTAGAAATATATTTTAATTGCTTGGGTAGTAAAATTACTGGAAATTTATCTATTAACTTGACACGCGCTATATCAATTAAGTGAATAAAATAAAACAGTATGTGAGTAGTGATTTTTTCGAATAAAAAACAGATATTTTTTTCACCACATTAGAGATATATTTCTAAATAACAAACTGATAATAATAGAGGTATAAATCTATAGATTATCCCAAACTACGAAGAAAAACAATTAAGCGAAACCTTTTATATCCTTTCACCGAAATGGGGTTTTCCGAGGAATATCAATCTATGTTGGCGTGTTGCAATTAACTAGCCATCAAAGAGAACATTAACTAGAAAAGAAATCCGCAACGGATCATGTGAGAAACGGGATAACATTTACATCGAATATCTATTATATAAACAAACAAACTATTCAGCTTTAAAATATTAAAGTAAAGTAAAGTAATTATTCATTGCATTTACATGTACATAAAAGATCTTAAATATATAAATTAGTATCAATGTAAATTACCCATTGAGCATGCAATTTCATTTGTTACATAATATGTCATCTTATCATTAAATTATTTAAATTAAATTAATAGTAATATTAAAAAGCTGAAGTGTTTGTTTGAACGCGTTAATTTCAGGAACTAGTAGTCCGATTTGGAATATTATTTCATTGTTAGATAGTAATGCCCTAGGTAAACATGACACACATTCATAGAACTCCAATCAGTAAGTTTGTTGTCTGTATTAGTAGTTTTTTTTTTGTTGTGTAAGAAACTAAATTAAATTATTATTTACTTTAGTTTCTTCTTTGTTGAAAACTACAATAATTCACTTAATTAATAAAACCTAACAAAGATGAATCTAAATTAAAATATGTCACATGTTCTTCAAACTTTTCCAAGTTCTCAGTACATGCTGGTGTCCTCACAATATTTTGCCTACGCCGTTAAAGCACGTGTTTAAAGAAATGTTTCAAGGAGAAATATCCAGACGTGCGCGGCGCCGGGTTAGACCCCATGACATCCAGAATGAAAGTAGAGTGTTCTCCTACTTACCAAAAACGCGGCTTACGAAATATAAAAGTATTATCATATATATGCCATTATGAAGCACCTCGACAGATGCCCAATACATACTCGTACCTGGAGTTGTTGTACGGCACACGTTTTGGCTGCAAGCCAAACGAGATGATCGTGCCAAGATAAAACTATCATTGATACAAAATTCAATATGTTACGTACAAACGAATATGGAAATAAAATTTTATACATACATGCACATATGTTATCGGATTCTATAAAATTGTGTGACTCTACCTTCTAGGTAATCATGCCCCATCTTAGACCACATCGTCACTTTACATCAGGTGAGATTGTGGTCAAATTAAGGCTTATTTAACATAAATAAATCTAAATTTAATATTTAAGAAAAATCCCCGATGCCAATGCTTTAGTTTCCTTAAAAGTAAAACAACATAATATTTTGTAATGTGGACGCGATGCGCTTTCATTTGATACCCCACTCGAGTATATTTGCAGATTTTCGGTTTTCCTTCCCCACTCTTACCCCCATAACTTTTAAACGGCTCAACAGATTTCATTTCATTCATGAAACATGTCTAAGAACACCCAGGCCAAACACACCTTTCATACAAAAAAAACTAAATTAGAATCGCTCCATCCGTTCGAGAGCTACGATGTCCCAAACATACAGACAGACAGACACGTCAAACTTATAACGCACCACCCCTCTGAACTAAGATTCATTAACAGATGACATCTGTACTTTGCAAGCGCAAAACCTTGGTTCATAGCAAAAGCTTGCTACATTAGTGGGCGCCAGCGACTTTCTTCGCGCTTTTTAGACTTACCTACGTCAAAAACATAGGCCTTTCATGCAGACTTCCAAGTCCAAGTCCGTTCTTAGCGGACGTCAACACCCTGCCAAATTGCAGGTTTTTAGGTTTTATAGTTGCTGCGATGTAGATTTAAAATCCGGACAAATACTCGTATGCTCTAAAAATATTTGCTGTTTACTATTTTAAACATGGGAAAACCTCTGATGCTCTCTGCATTGCCACATTATTCTAAATAGTGTAGGCAAGTCCAACCTCGCGGATCTCCATAAGGTTTCGTTGCTTCCAGACTTTGCAATGTAGCTGAGTCTTTAATAAGTTACCAAATGAAGTAAAACAGCAAGAAACAATACCCAAGTTTAAAAATAGCTTAATAACGTAGGTACGTTAGAACGTTATAAAATGTAAAAATGTTGAATATAATTTGGAAATCATTAACGAGCGATAATGATAATAAAGTTTATTATTAAAATATAATGATTAGTATAAGTAAATTTTAAGATTAAATATATTTTTTTAAGTCCAGAGCCAGAACTGTATAGAATAAGTAAAAATTTTGTAATCTCATTGTAAATTAACTATTTGTAGTTTTTATGAGAAATTAAATATCTTCGAACCTATGTAGCTGAGTAAGGTAGATATTTGATTTTGAAAGAAACCTTTTTGTTTATCTAGTCTCAATCAGCGGAATGAATCCTTTGCTTCAAAATGATGTATCCCTCGCTTTTCACCCTCCTTATCTCAAATGCCTGATATTATATAGACACAAACCTTCTCTGATGAGATAATTTCGTAGCTGAAATATGTAGTTCATACCAGACAGATTGAGTTTGAGTAACAAAATTAAATCAGTGGCGTAGTCTGCTTATTTTCACGGCAAGGTTTAGCCGATGTGAATTGGAAAGTAGCATAGCAACTTGGTTATTGTTACAACTGCCCTAAAATGCTGAAACGCGGGCAAAGATGTTAAGTCTCTTTACGAATTCTTTTACACCTACCAGCAAATATTACTGTCCGAACATTAATCCCTGTTCAACTTCGATCCACCAGAATATTGATGTTGGAGAATTATTGGGGTGGACCTTAACGTTTTATATCATCATCATCACCCTATTACCATTCTCACTGCTGGGGCACAGGGACTTCTCTCGAGGTGAGACAGATTAGGCCTTAATTCACCACGCTGGCCAAGTGCGGGTTGGTGAATGTCACATGTCCTTGAAACTCTTGAAAGGTCTCGGAACATGCCGGTTTTCACCGTTAAAGCACGTGTTTAATGCGCAATAAATGTCTCAAGACGAAAAATAAAACCAGAGGTGCGTGGCGGGGTTTGAACTCACGACCTTCGGAATGAAAGTCGAGTTTCCTCCCACTTAGCTAACTCTGCTTTTTTATATCAATCATTACTTATATCGGAAACAGCGATAATGCGACAACCATTTGTCAAAGAGTCAGATGTCCGGATTTTTTGGATTTTAGGGAATGTACAACTTGCCTCTCTGAACCTTTCCTTCCCTTTGTGTATAATATTGTTAAACGAATCTCGTGCTACACGAAATCTTTTTCTATTTTGTATATTTTACGTTGTTTTAAAATAAGACAATACTTGTATTACCTACTGTTTTATTATTTCATCGGCGGGTTCGCCCCGCTTTTACTTTCTAATTGCATTAGCGACGCAGCTGATAAGCCTAGCAACAATAGCCTTAATTTGCATCAATGGCGGTCACAATTAGCTACCAGTTACGACGACATTTTATATTATGGACCTGCTGTATCTACTCTGTTATCGTCGCCTTTTCTTTGAAGTCTTTGTATAATTCTTAAATTATTTCCACTATATGGAGCTTCGGGTTACACAATATTGTCAGTTTTTTTATTTATGGTGTATTGTACAAGGTGTTATTTTTAGGCAGTTGTTACAGCAATGCGGTCACGTTTGGGCGTTGAAATGTTATTAACTCCAACTTTACCTCAAATTATAGCCCGTGGTAAACCTTGACATACTGTGACTTAACGTCTAGTTAGTATTGTTTGTTTAACATAGAATATTCGAAGAAAACGTCATTTTATGTGAGTTGATTTTTTAATGTCTATATAATGAGCATCAATGTCTCCATTGTGAATCGTAGGGATGAATTTAAAAGCTTATCCACACTTTTACGCCTCTAATCTATTTGTCTTGTTCACAGTAAACTTCAATTTTTAAGCCTTTTATTTTGTTTTTAAGGTCTAAGAATCAATTATTGTTTATTTATTGTCTATACCAATGTATTGTTTTATTATCGAAATATACTATTAACAAAATGTCGTATTTTACCGTAGGAATAATAACTTTTGTTTAATAATGTTTATAACGTTCGAGGACGTTATAAACATAGGTCTATACAATTCGAAGTACAAAGTTTATCAAACATAAAACGTCTAAGTTTGATATAAAGCTAGAACAGCTTTTTGTGTATCTTGGAAATATGTTTTTCACTTGCAAACAAATCTCACATTTGCATAATCGCCTTTGGTGGTTTTCCGCAGCAATATTTTGTTTAAATCGTTTTACGTCAAACTAAAACAAGACAAGGTTATTCAAAACGTTGTGTGAGCCGTCAAAAACCACAAAAATAATCTGAAATTCTCGGCGATTTTGTGGATGGTAAAATAGCACCTTTTCGCAATGAGTAAAAACGGAAAACGGCTATTTATGTAGGAATAGAAGTTGCTGATTAAATTAAACTCGCTACGTGACGCAAAAAAGGGTTTATATTGCCCCAGCGCCTCATCTACATTTATACGGCTACAGAAAATTAAAGACATATTTCAGCCAGTAGGGATTGCTTTATCAGGCAATTTTTTTCAGGGAGGGTGATAATTTATGCCATTTTGGGTTTTGAAATGGTTTTTCATCACGGATGAAATCACACACAAAGTCTGAAATTTAAATTACTATGGAAGAAACTAATATTCATGTCGACCCATTGAAAATTGGACTCTGATAGAACCGGTTCCGAAATAAATTCTAAAAACTCGGGAGACTCGAAAGAAAATGTATCATGTTAAATATCCGATATATAACAATCGAAATAGTATAGAAGTAGTTATAAATTCTAATCCAGTCTTAACCGCGTTGAAATAACTCCTTCACTATTATATATTTAATAAAGAAATTATGCCCTTTAAAATACACCCTCAAGCAAGGCTTAATGAAAAATATGATTGATAGGCTGATATAATTAGACTCGACTCTATTATGTCCTCATAAAAGGAATTTTATTGTTTGAAGTTGATAAATAACTAGTAAGTAAAATCAATAACTTATATTGAAGTAGGTCAGTTCCTTATAGTGATGCGATAGCAGGATCTAACTATTTTTCATAATTATAAACATCACTCAATTTTACTAATATTTTTGCTCAAATACAAGTATTACTAGGTTTACATCAAATCTTCATCAAAGGCGATATCTCCATATTACACGAAACGTTACATTAATTTTAAATATTTCACTGTCAATTAATTAAAGCGATATCACGAAAATTGACAAATTTATTCTATCAAATTAATGAAAGTCACGCATTTGTTTTATCAAATTGCGGTAGGAGCTTGCTTGGATTATAACAGCCCGCGCCATGTTGTAAAAGTGTTCTGAAATTACGCAGATAACATGTAAATGTGTTTCAGTGTTACCAAATTGTAGTATCATCATCAGCACCCTATTAACGTTCCCACTGCTGGTACACAGGGACTTTTCTCTTGACAAGGGAGCCGCGGGTCGGTGAATGTCACATGTCTTTCAAATTCTTCAAAGTTCTCAGAAAATGCCGGTTTCCTCATGATGTTTGCCTTCACAGTTAAAGCGTGTGGTTATTTTTCAAGAAACTTGTATAAAATTTGGTTCAATAATTATCATAAAAGTGTACTATAATGTTCTGTGTGTAGGAAGTAGCGTAGGTTACAAACCCATACGTACAGTATATAGGAATCTATTTTTTTTATTCTTAAGCAGACTCTCTTGTCCTTACCCTTTTTTGCTAACCAAATACAAATTTAATTAAGTTATTACAATACATTTTGCAGCAAAGGAAGCTGTTAATTTAAATGATTAAGTTTTAAAATTATCATGGTTTTTAACAATACTATGATTTAAAACGGGTAACATACCATGATTTGACGGTTTTTGAGTTTTCCGATATTTCGACGCTGTTGCAAGCGCCATGATCACGGAAACAACAAGTTGTTTCCGAAATATCGGAAAACTCAAAAACCGTCAAATCATGGTATGTTACCCGTTTTAAATCATAGTATTAAATGATTAAGGTTTTAAATTCCACTTTTCAGTACATACTCACAATTTCTAGTATAAATTTTCACTATTACACGTTAGTAATTTTTAGAAAAAAGAGGATAGAAATTGTGTAAAAACACAAACAAAAATTAATAATAAATAGAACATTTGATAAAAAAAACGTTATTCCTATAAACCTAAATTAGTGCCAAATCTGCTAGATAACAGTTCAATAAAAAAGCTTATCACAAAGCAAGGTTTAATTAGGCTTATTGTGTCTTTTAGCTAATTCAGTTATATAAACCAGATAAAAAAAGAGTTTTTATGAATAAAAGGGTTAATTGTTTTCCTAAGAAATACTGACCCTCGATAAAACGAAAAGGATTTAAACGAAATTTAAGTTGAATGTCAATATCGATTCTTCGAAGTTCATTATGTGAAAAGCATCGAAGTAGAGCACGAGACAGTTGAACCGCACAATAGAACTCTATTCTGCGGTTATTCGTTCGATAGGTTTTATTTGATGAGATCGCTTCACCGAAATCGTTTTACCAAAACCACCACTTTTCACTTTGAAAGACTTTTCGCGATTATTCCTACGATTGTTTTAACTTTTAAACGGCTATCGAACAAAATCATTTTATCTCCATCGACAAAAGTACCTACATGACGTAAGGTTTACTTAATATGAAGACAAGTACCATACTTTGAAGATGGCATTTAGGGAGCTACATACATAAGCATTCCTAATATGTACGTTTTCACTGCTGGGACACAGAGACTTCTGTCTCTTGAAGTCAAATTTAAAACTTTTATTTCCTTAGACGCTTATGCATAGGTACATGGACAGGTCAACTTAAAGCTATTTTAAATAAAAACTAATAATAATCAAGGAAATAACATTGTCTTGACAGTTCACTTCAATTTTTTACACTGAGTTGACGAGTGAAAATAGGACTTCATTCTCCACGCTGGTCAAGTGCGGGCTGGTGAATATCAAATGTTCTTAGAACATGCCGGTGTCCTCACGATGTTTAACATCACCGAAGAAAAATCCAGAGGTATGCTGCTGGGATTTGTACCTTCGGATTGAAAGTTGAGTGTTCTCCAGCTTAGCGAAGACAGCTTTTTCACATACGCAACTCAGTATTTTCTAACCATAAAAAAATATGCTGGATTCTATCCATAATTTTCAAAATGAGCAGTAAGAAGTAATTGGTAACACTGTGATATTTTGATCGTGTTCTACATGAAAATGAAAATTGGCAATTTTACTGACATAGCACATATCAACTATCATAAAACTAACTGTCGCTGAAACCTCGTTAAATTGTGATGTCGCATGTTTTTGTGTAAAACTTTGCCACTTGCTACATTAATTCAATGTTTTAAAAGTTTTATTAACTGCATAAAGGCCGCTGTTTATTTTAATTTTATCTATTTTTTTGTGTTACGGATACTAGACATCTGATATACTTAATATAACCACCGAGACCAAGGAGAAAGTGCTCGCAGAACATACAAACACTTGACCCCTCAGCGGCAATAGAACCCGCTACCTCTTGCGCAGCAAGGAGTCGTTTGCCTACCGCGCCACTGATACATTAAATACATCTAATGACATTAGGTACTACACCAATATAAGTCCTTGAACTATTGTTGATTTTGTTCCAGATGAGAGAAGCGAGATGCTAAGGTGGAGGTGAAACGCGTGGGTGGTTTGAATCCATCTCTCCACATGCCGACATCACTCTGCTTTCAGCAGAAAGGTAACATATTAAACCCTGAATACTATTTGAACTCTGAATAATATATAAAAATCCAATACCATCGATAAAAACTTTTTAAATTATCATGGTTTGTAACAATATTTAAACTTGAAACGGTAACTGTTATGGTCACGGCATGACCATAAGAACAGTCAATTTAATAAATAAATATTTCCGGACAATCCACACAGAAACATCTAGCCCCGCGGTAAGCTCAAAGCTTGTGTACGGGTATCATCTTATACTTAATATAGACATACAAACATAGATTTCGATAATTAATTTCCATTTAGGCAATTCATGGTATGTTACCCGTTTCAAGTTTTAATATCATCGATTTAGCCAAGGGTATTTAACAAGAAATAGCCAGCCAATAAGCCATGTGTGAACAGCAAACCGATTTGCCCCAAAAAGTGCTCGATTTCATCGATTGTCAAGTATACTTGAGACGTTGGATTTTATGGTTAAAACGTTTTATGTTGATTACAACAGATATTACTGCAAATCAATAAAGGCAGCATTGTGCCCAGCGGTGGATTTCACACGGCTGAGTTTTTATCACCCAGAGCTATCGTTAACACAGAAGCTCTATATAAAATCGGTACCCATATCAACAATAAATGGAATACGTGTAAATGTAAATTAATTAATACATCGCGTTTCAAAACAGGGAAATCCACTTTGCGTTTACATACCTACCATAAAATAATGAATTACTCACATATTTACACTTCCTCGATAGACCAAGTTACGAGTACTTTTATTTATGGCATTAAAATAATGTCCTCCGTCTTCATTGACGTCATACGTAGCAACTTTTGAAAGTAGGTCACGTATTCAATTCTAGGGTATAAGCTAGTCATAGACCGCTTTTACATAGAAAACTTATCTAAAGGCAAAAACTAAATACTTAGTATCAGAGTATGACTTCGTACTGACTCAAATCGAGGCATCTTTATCTGATTAACCCGTAGCTGGACAGGTTGAACATCAGTTGGTTACGCTAATCCTAGGGTTTCTCTATGTGATCTAATTATAATTAAGAACAGAGAAGTATCTACGTATCATTGCCAACAAGATTAGTTCGTTGAAATGGCATGGCAGTGCATATTCTCAATCAGATCCAACAAATTGACAAGACAACAACCGAAAACAAATTTCTACCCAATGATGGACAAGGCTTTCTAAAGCGTTTTGATGTTTAGGACATCCTATAAAGTGCTACACAGTTTAGCTTAATATTTCCAGTCAGTTCAGTTCAGTTTATTTTCGACACATGTCAATGCATCGAAAAGGCGACGACCTCTGTGGCTCTGTGGCCAAAGGTTCGCCTGAGGCGTAGGAGTTTCCGGGTTCGATTACCGCCGGGGGACCAGATTTTGTACGATATATGATTTATGGTTACGGGTCTGGGTGTTTTCTATGTATCTTAATAACAAAAAAAATATATATATGTAGTATAAGCTTGGTTTGGGGTTAGGTGATGTTGTGTGAATATGATTCATCATCACCCTATTAACTTTTCCACTGGTGGGACACAAGGACTTCTTTCTTGGCGAGAGAGATTAGGCCTTAATTCACCACGCTGGCCAAGTGCGGGTTGGTGAATGACACATGACCTTCAAACTCTTTTTTTTTTTAAGTTCTCAGAACATCGTGAGGAACCTGGCATAGGTTCCTCACGATGTTTGCCTTAACCGTTGAAGCACGTGTTTTTAAGGGCACGTACATTTTAGAAGAAGAAAAATCCAGAGGTGCGGTTTGATCCCCCGACCTTACGAATTAAAGTCGAGTGTGCTCTTACTTAGCCTACAGTCAGCTCTACACTTAGCTTATGATTATGATTATACAAAAAAAAAGAGTTTCAGTGTAAATTCAGCCGAATAAAGGCAAAAATCATGTAGGTTTGACCTTGCAGCACGCTAGTAGGCAACACTGCACTTTGCACTTTGCACGACGAGGCTGGGCTTATACAGTTGGAAACATTAGTAATTATGTTACTCATTTATAATTTGACATTTCATTTTGCGACGGAATAAATTTACAAGTAAGGAAATTAGAGATTTACTATTCTATTTTGGTGATGGGTGGAATAAAATATTTTATGTTACCTTAGATATATCATCCAAAGTAGAAGACTCAATAAAAAAATATCTGATGAGAGAATATTAATATCGATATTATATATTTCCCAAAAATATATATTTCTGAATCAATTTATACTACAATCAAAAAGCTGAAGAGTTTGTTTGTTTTATTGACTGTTTGTTTGTATGAACGCGCTAGTCTCAAGAACTACTGGTCCAATTTGAAAAATTATTTTAGTGTTAGATAGCTCATTTATCGAGGAGATTATTAGTTTTTACAACGGGAAAATACCTTACTCTCGCGCGAAAACAAAAAACTCGACTAACGTCGTGGCGCGAATTGTGTTCAGCTAGTAAAATATAATTTAGTTAAAGAATATTGGGTTTCGTGGTAAATTTGCAGAATATCAGCAAACCGACCGTTTCAGAAAGACAATGTAATTATCATCATCAACCTATTAACGTTCCCACTGCTGGGACACAGGGACTTCTCTCTTGGCGAGAGAGATTAGGCCTTAATTCACCACGCTGGCCAAGTGCGGGTTGGTCAATGTCACATGTCCTTCAAACTATCATCATCATCATCATTTCAGCCGTAGGACGTCCACTGCTGGACATAGGCCTCCCTCAATGACTTCCAGTGACTTCGTTCGGTAGCAGCTTGCAACCACCGCGAGCCTGCTACCCTTACCAGATCGTCCGTCCATCTAGTTGGTGGACGTCCTACTCTACGTTTGCCGATCCGTGGTCTCCACTCGAGAACTTTCCGGCCCCAACGGCCATCTGTCCTGCGTGCCACATGGCCCGCCCATTGCCACTTTAGCGAGCTAATTCGCTTGGCTATGTCGGTGACCCGCGTTCTTCTACGTATCTCCTCATTCCTGATTCGATCACGTAGAGAAACCCCGAGCATAGCCCTTTCCATAGCTCGCTGTGCAACTCTGAGCCTATTCATGAGGCCTATGGTGAAGCACCACGTTTCGGAGCCATATGTCATCACTGGCAACACACACTGGTTAAACACCTTCGTCTTTAGGCACTGAGGTATATTGGATGAAAAGACGTTACGAAGTTTCCCGAACGCTGCCCATCCGAGCTGGATTCGGCGATTGACCTCTTTCTCGAAGTTGGACCTACCTAATTGGACTGTTTGTCCTAGGTAAACATATGCGTCAACAACTTCGAGCATCGAATTCTCAACCATAACAGGGGTGGGCACTACATGGACATTCGACATGACCTTCGTCTTGTCCATGTTCATCCTGAGGCCCACCCGTTGGGAGACTCGATTGAGGCCTTCTAGCATTGTACTAAGTTCCTCCGTCGATTTTGCCATGACTACGATATCGTCAGCAAATCGAAGGTGAGTGATGCATTCGCCATTGATGTTGATGCCTAGTCCTTTCCATTCTAGGAGTTTGAAAGCGTCCTCTAAAGTGGCTGTAAACAGTTTCGGAGATATAACATCTCCCTGCCTAACTCCTCTTTTCAACGGAATCGCTTTCGAACTCTGTTCCTGTACTCGGACTGACATGGTGGCGTTTTTATACAAGCACTTCAACACTTCGATATATCGATAGTCAATTCGGCACCGTTGGAGGGACTCTAGTACCGCCCAAGTTTCTACCGAATCGAAGGCTTTCTCGTAGTCCACAAACGCTAAACAGAGCGGCAAGTTATACTCTTCGGTCTTCTGTATAACCTGCCGCAGCGTATGTATGTGGTCTACGGTACTATAGCCTTTTCGGAACCCGGCTTGTTCGGGAGGCTGGAAGTCATCAAGCCTGCGTTCGAGACGATTTGCGAGGACCCTAGAGAACAGCTTATAAACATGGCTCAAAAGCGAGATGGGTCTGTAGTTCTTTAATAAGGTATTATCACCTTTCTTAAAGAACAACACCACCCCGCTTTTGTTCCATGCTTCAGGCGTAGTACCTCCGAGCAAGGTGGAATTGAAGAGCTTCTGAAGGACTTTAAGTACCGGTGATCCACCCGCTTTCAGAAGCTCTGACGTGATTCCGTCCTCACCCGGCGCCTTGTTGTTCTTCAGCTGTCTCAGGGCCATTCGAATCTCGTACAGGCTGATGTCCGGGATGTCTTCGGTGTAATGTCGGGTCAGTTTGGCTCTTGGGTCTTCTGCCTCACTGATTACAGGTTTTGTGACCGACGCGTAGAGCTGCCCGTAGAACTTTTCGACTTCCCTTAACACTTCCGCCTTCGTCGACGCTACACTGCCATCATCCCGCTTCAGCTTCGTCATCTGGCTTTGCCCAATAGACATATCTCTCGCGAAACCTTCAAACTATATGTACCTCTATATATAATTTCAAAGTTATCAGAACATGCCGGTTTGACGATGTAATTATAGAACTACCTAAATACATGAAAATTAATTATTGGCCAAACATAATATAGCCGTTTGATTAATCACGTAAACCGAAGTGTAAGTGCCAGTAAATTGGCTCGTAGTGATAATTAACGATATATTGATGTTGGCAAACATCTGGCTCTGTTGATGGACGTTAATTTGTGCTTCATTTGATATGAATCACAAGGTACCATAGTTTTATATTTACTATACCACAGATATGATTTTGATTTGGTGAGAACTGCCAGTTTACGGTGAATGAAAGTATGTATATGCAGAACGGTATAAGGGGAAGACGTTAAGGGATTCCTGTGCCCAGCAGTAGGCGTCCTGTGGCAGAAATGATGATGATCATGAAATATGATTTTGTATAGTACTTGATTAGAATTGTATCACGTGTCAAAAGGAGAATAGTATGTTATAGGTTACAATACAATCTTATAATATAACATGCATTTTACTTTATTAGAACCTAATATAGTAAATGTTAAAATGGTAGAAAAGTTTTCCAGGAGAAACATTTTATCTTCCGAGAAAAAAGACTTGACAGGTGTCGAGACTCACGACCGCACCGCAACGGATTCCGTGTATTAACTGAAGATATTAGGTTACCACACGTTTTTGTGTTTTTTCTCAAGAGAATATAACTGCGCATTGTCCAATTTTATGAAAAACTTTGGTTGTTTTAAGAAAAGTCTTAAAAATTCCAGTGAATGTTCTACCTTGATTAAATTTTTCGACAGTAACACAAGGGAGGTTATCATTGTATGTGCCATTAGATCTAAAATTATTGATTAACGTTTCAGACGTTAATCAATAATTAAATCTTAGAAAATTTTATTTTGGTTTTGATTTTTTAGATTTTTTTGGGTTAGGTCTTATTATACCCATGCCATTTCATCCTATTTCTCAAATCAACATGAAATGTTATTCAAAACTCAACCCATGACATTAATGTTTTATATATGGATGTATATGTGATTAGTTAGTCTGAAGTCTGGCAGGTTTTATTATCATGCAAAAAAACTTTAATTTATTTTCTTTGCATAAAATATGAAAAGCCCATTTTCTGTAAAAATACAAAACCGAGTTTAATGAAGTACCCCGCGTCGAAAGATATATTTTTCTGTAGTAAAAGTAGCATTAGATTAGTATCAATACAAGTTTTAAGCTATTTAGTGTATTTAGAAGAACTAGAAAGAGTGTGACTATGAATCGGTTAAATTCGTTCTACCATTAGATCCGGAGTTACAAACATTAATCCCCATTAAAATTTGGTAAAGTGACTGACTTTTTAACCGACTACCAACGAAAAAAGAAGGTTCTCAATTATTTAATATCTCAATTATATCCAGATGTTCGGAAATGGTTGTGCCCCTAGGAAGAGATGGGGGCAACATTCTTATGCCTTTTCCAAACATAAAGTCGGTTGTTTCTCGTTTAAAATCAACTTGTATCATATTTTATTTACAGGTTTACGTCTTAATATTTCTGGCTTTTTTACTTGAGCCCTTGTGTGAACTTCCAAGTTCATTACAACTTTCGGAATTTAACTTTTCATGCAACTGTCGTGTTTTTCTTTCTAATACCGTGGTTTGAGAAAAGGTACAATTTAGGATAACCTGCGATCCCGAGCTATCCCCATGGGGACCAGTATAAAATTGGTTTGTCGGCTTACTGGCCCGGAATTTAAATGGAAATTTTCCTCAAACAAAACATTTTTGAGGGGTTTATTTGTATTTATCGCCGGTATTTTTTGACACAAACAGATTATGGGTACGAAGTTAATTACTTCGTACCTCACTATACACACTCGCCGTAGCGTTTTAGTATGTTGAATTTTTATATTTTTATTCAAAATACTAAAACAACGAGATGCGAGTAGTGAGTTGTAGACTATTTTTGGACCGACTTTAAAAGGAGAAGATTTTCAATTCAACGTTTATTTTTATGTTTGTTGGCTAAAATAATTTTAACCTCCGACAAAAAAGAGGTGTGTTATAAGTTTGGCGTGGTTGTCTGTAGGTCTGTTTGTCTGTCATCATAGCTCCCGAACGGACGAAGCGATTTCAATTTAGTTTTTTTTTATGAAAAGTGAGTTTCGCGCGAGCGTTCTTAGACATGTTTGATGAAAATCGGTTGACCCGTTTAAAAGTTATGAGGGTAAAAGTGGGAATTGTGGAACGATAACTGCAAATATACCTACTCGAGTGGGGTCTCAAATGAAAGCACATCACGTGCACATTACAAAATAGTACTTTACTTTTAAGGGATCTGGAATCGGGGTTATTTTTAAATTGTAATTTAGATTATAACGAAATTTAGTTGATATGGAACGTTTTTTTCCGTAAATTTATTTGAGAATTACTAAAAACTATACGTATGTATGATTTTGATACTATCAAATCTAGTGTAAATTACACAAAATTCGGTCCGAAGATAACGGAATCTCGGAAATGTTAAAAATACCTTTTTTTACTTTTTTTTTAAAAACATCGTTATTGTTTCAATGGAATTAGAAGTTAGTAAGGTAACTTATTGAAAAATAATGCCTTACCCTCCCAAAGGTACCTACTTCTCTAAAAGTATTTCCAATTATGAAACGATGATTGCTAGTGATGTAAGTAGTTTTAGTTACGCCATGATTAAATTCAGGCCCTAAAGTGTCATCAAATTATCGAAACATAGTATGCAAAGCGGAAGTATCTAACACAATTACTGAGCCAGGGCACAGATCTGCAATGTAAGGGCGATGTTCACAAGCTTAATCCGAGCAGCGCATGTAAAATTCCATCTGTACGCCGGCTTATTTCGATCCACTGGGCTTATGCTATTAAATGCAACACCACGGGACTTTCGACCTAATACCTAGAGTATTCAGATAAAACCCTGTAGCTATCTCGTAGAATAAATAGCTGCACACAAATAATTTCATCCTATAGGGTTTCCAGCTATGATTGAATTCTAAAGAGACTTTTGAAATACAGCACCTGTCTCCAAACTTTTAGTACAATATAATTTATAAGAATTTTTGGCGTCTTTATACATATTTTGTTTCACTTTTGGTTGACTGAAAAGCGAAAGCTAAGCTATTTTCAGGTTAAATACAATCTCAAAAATTGTCTAGCATCATACAAGATATTCTGTAAAGCTTTCTAAACAGTCGCAGAATAAGGGAAATCTAAGCTTATTGTATGTTTTTGCCAATTCACTTACATAGATAAGCCAGAAATAGCAGTTTTTATGACTACGAGCGTTAATGTACTTTTCCAGAACAAATATTAAATAACGTAGCCGCTCTCTTTAATCAAATGCAAATGCATACTTTGATACACATAGCCATAAAGTTTTATTGCTTAGATTCATCATCCATGCATCATGAAATAAAACCTTCCATTAACATATGCAGTCCTTTTTATTGGGCATTACATTGAAATTTCAGGAAAGTAATAGTATTTTTCCTTTTCCAGATGTCCTAATATGGGTTGGTCATGCGTCGTGGCACGCGTGGGGGCCTTATTCCTAATGCTAACGGGAGTATCCGCTCTCAACTCCGACATGTAAGTACATTTCAGAGTTCATTTAAAACTAGGTTACCTTCGTTATTCATAACTGTCTCGGTCCCTTAGTGGCGCGGCGCGCGAAGCTCCTTTTACGGCGGGAGAGGTAGCGGATCCCGCGAAGGGCACATGTGTTTGTGTTCTGCAAGCACTTTGTATTTGGGTGTTTATTATGTATAATAGAGATATCTATATAATGTATGTCAATTATATTAAGTATATCAGATTTCTAGTACCCGTAACACAAGCTTAGAGCTTACCCCACGAGGCCTAGATGTTGTTGTGTGGATTGTCCGGAAATCCATACTAACACTCTGTAACACTTTCACGCAAAAACGACTGAACCGATTTTAATGAAAATTGGTACACAGATACTCTAGAGCCTGAGAAAGGACATATGCTACTTTTTACCGCGGGAAACCCATTAGAACGCGGGTAGCACCACGGGGCACTACCAGTTATTGATAAACGTTGTTCATATATTCCGATTCCCACTTAATTACACTAACCGACAAGTACTCTGACTTTACCTAAAACCAGACCGAATTCCGGGTAACAATGGCATGACTTTTGATATTTGTACCTCAATTTTTGTAAAGATTTGACAGTAACCTTGATATTCTATCACAAAACATCAGACTCGTTTTGACGTTAATAAAGCATCATAAACATGACGTTATTCAGAACGGAAGCATTCTGAAATCATTTTTGAGATATCACGAGATGATAGGATAAGTATGATGATCATCCTGTCTGCATCCACTTGACTCTTATTACTAAAGCCATTATTTCGTTTCAATCCAATTTTTGCATTATGTCGTGAACTTCACTCTTTATGAACCATAAACTGGAAAATTCCGGCCTAAGTAGCAACCTGTTTAATGTTGATACAGGGCTTATAATGCACTCGAGGGAACAGCATACTTACGTCATAAGAATGCTTCACTTTGGACAAACATTAAGTAGTTTGAGTAAATAACTCGTAAGTTTATACAAAGATTTCTCTTTTACAACTTATTCAGTATTTTATTTTAAGAACTTAAGAAAAACCATTTAAAGTACTTTTTTTATTTACATGTTTAAGAATGTAATTTTTTTTTTATTCGTTGCAATGTAAAATCAAACTAAATGATTTTTGTAGATATGTAGATATGAAACTCTATGTAAAGCAGAATACGCCTGAAAAAGCATAAACGTTAGGTTAGAAAGGTAATTTCCCTGTTTTTCTTTGACGACCGAATTATTCAAATGAACCTGTAATCGCGTTTAACCTATCGCTAAATAAACGTGGTCCGTATCTTGTGTGGGGCGGCGAAGCGTAAGTAACTCGCTGGACGCAAGCGAACCGTGAACTGTCGCTTATAGCGGGGTCGCTGGATACAGATAAACATAGCACTATGGGTCAGAATTAGATATGAGAACAACGTACTCGGAATTCTTCAATGCAGACCCCAACTCGGGACGCGTAGCGGCTTCTAATGACTTGCTTAAAACTGCTACTGACGCTGAACGAGTAATCAGACATCTTCTGGGTCAACTCGTTCGCCTTTTCAGTGGTCCATAAAGTAAAGAGGAACTCTATTACTAAGCCTTCTTTGCCTTTCTGTCTGTCTGTTTGTGTGTCTGTCATCAGTCAGTATGTAAAGAACCGTGATACATAGAGAGCTGGAATTTTAAGGGTTGATGTATTTTTGTTGCCAGTTTATCGGTAACGCTTACGCGTTATCAAATACCTACCGACAAAAACCTACATGATTCTAACGAAGTCCGATAAGAATCATGATATCGGACTTCGTAGTAAATACGCTACACTTAACAGTATTCTGTACAACTAATCGAGAATTTTTGTTAGTATTTTTACTATAACGATAAAAAGGTTAATAACACCAATGAAATAAATAAGCGTTGAGATTGAAATTACTGATCTCTATATTTGAAATCAAATAACTAGCTTCTATCAGTAAAAGTACCTAAACCAAATTAACATTTATGAGCTGGAAGGATACATAATGAGAACGCCCGTATTTTCATAAAATATGGCAAATGTAAGGTAATGCTTCTAGTACATTACAAAGTTCCATTTATCACTTTTACCCGCTATTCTCGTAATGAACAAAGTTCACGCCGCCATGAATCTCTATTTACTACTCAGGTATTCTAGTTTCAATGGTAATAACCTACTTTGACCTAAAAAGCTAATAGTTTTTCTTCTGGATAATATGCTACTGCTGCGGGTGAATAAAAAAATTACGTTTTGGCTGTCAGTAAAAACATAGATCAGCATTTTATAAGCTGCTGACAATACAGAAACAAAGTCCACTAGCCAAAAAAAATATTTAAATTCTTGATAATAGTCAACATATGATAAATATAATATTAGGTGAATGCATAAGGACGATCAAGAAGGATTTGAGATCAAAACCGGATTTATGATTGATACGTGCACTTATATACCTAACAGTAAAGTAGGTACTTAAAAAAGTTTTGGCTTGTGTAAGGCAACTAATTGATGCATTTTGCTCTGATTTTGGAGATCAATGCTCAGAATACCTACTTGGATGGAGAAATAATTAGTTTCTCAAGGCTTGAAATAATAATAACCGCTAAGAGCGGGTCGTACCTACCCTCGCACCGAAGGCTTTATACGAACTTGCATTTTGAACAAAAATGCGTCTTAAATTGCTGTTTATTTTCCATTGACATTAAACATAGATTTTTTTACAATTTGAAGGGACAGTACCTATTAGATATGAATTACACATTTGACAGACAGACAACAAGTGTATAATTTTTTAAAGATTTTTAATAAGTGATACCTACCTCACTTTCCAGGTTAAACTATTTTTATTTTTTTTTGCAGAAAAAATTAAGACACGTTACGGTACCGTACGTCACGATAAATACGGTTACGGATGTGTCTTAATTTTTCTGCATAAAAATTTTAAAATAAGTGTTAAATTATTCCGAATAAAATAAATACAGAGCATAGAAGCTACAAAAATTTGGAAAAAAAATATTGCCTGGCGAGTTGAGGGTCTTTTAACGTCCTCAAAATTATGCCCTAATGTCGATGTTGATGTACAGAAAGCAGTGAAGTTTCCACTACAATTAGTTAGACTACGATACTCATACATAAGAGACCGACTTAAGATGTCAATAATAAAATTCAATTTAGGTGTACCTACCTACCTACTTAGTATATTTAGTGAAGACAGTGTGGTGATTATAGTTTTAAACTACTGTGAAAATACCAAGTCGGCTACTTTGAGCTCGATTCCAATTTAAACCTCTAACTGGAACACAACAGTTGCTCTGCTCTGATTCAAAGTGCTACAATTAACTCTGCCTCTCTGCCTTCTACAAAATGGAAGTTATAACTCCAACAGACTAAATATAATTATGGAGTCTCAATCCCAACTAACACAAAGCCTTTGTTTTACAAATGACTCTATCGCATAGTTTATTCAATTATAGGTAAGTTATTGTATTGTCACTTAACTAATGCCTTGTTTCGTAACTATACACTTATAAAGCAATTCAATTACGTTTATTTTATTACAAGGTTATATTGTTGAAAAGTATCGGTAAATTTATATAGGTATTTTATGTTATTTCTAGGGTTTGATTTAGATTCTCAAATATATGGTTAATTCTACCTAATTCAAGGCTAAATTATTATCCATGTCCAGCACTATTGATTTATTACGATTACTACCATCATACATCCATCTGACCTGTATTAACATACGCCCACATCAAAACAAAATACGAACTTACCAAAACACTATTTTTATAAAGAGTTTACTAACGGCACATATATACATAGTTTCATCAAGTCTAAGTATCACTTTGCATAAGAATGCAAACAAACTTACCGTAACTGGCCGTGGAATGAAACACATGAACCAAGTCCCTAAAGACTCAGGGAAACTTTACCCAACAAGGGTAATTTCAAAAACAGCAGAAAGTTCAAAAGGGCAACGTACTAGTTATTAGACTTACTTGAAAGGCACGTCGTCTAAATTCAAGGTAATAAGCGCTAATGTAAAATCGATAGGCCTACGTTTCACCGTGCCCCACACGCTTAATTTGCTATGATATGCGATTTAATGCTCCAAATGTTCGGGTTTTCTTGTAAATTACGGACCATTACACACTTGGATCGGAACACTGGGTTTAACAGTTTAGTTGCAAACTCAAAAAACATGTTTTATTTCAGCTTTGCGGCGGGAAAGTCGGACAAGGAGATATTGGATCATCTCGTGAAAAACTCCCGCTATGACAAAAGACTGCTTCCACCTGTAGATGGTAAGTCATAATCAGTTCCATATGAATAAAAAAATTGAACATCATTAAATTGGAATGTCGCTCATTTGTGTGTGTTAGGGTGAGTTCTTTGGGTCATTTGAGATTGGTATATTGCAGATCCAGAATTCTGTTGTGGTCTAACATCGCCGAACGATTCATTGGCTCATAATAAGATCGGGTTTTCTTCGCTGCGGCCCCGCTCGCACAATCGCGGTGCGTTGTGTTAAATGTTTATGAAAAGAGAAATCTTTCTTGCATTTTATGTAAATCGTAGATCCTTTCAGTTTATTTACCACTGCAACCAACTATTTGCACGCAACCTGTTTACGTTTGACACGCAAGTAGACACCTATATTCCTATGCTTAAAAATATATCTGAACACTATTTTTAGGTCATTATCACTAGTTATTGATAATTTTAGTGTTTTGTCTACCTGCTAATTTATTATGCACCTAGATATATAGCAAGCTAATATTAGTTATGAATGACACACAGTTCAAACCAATCCAACCTGTTTCGTTCCCACAAAAATAAATTATAACTATTAACTCCTTTATAAATTATAAATAAGTAATCTTAATTATATTATTAAATTGGAACATTTTCATAACATTCTATTTCTTTCTTACTTCAAGCGCCAACTTAATTTTATATGCTTTCATTTAATTACTTACTGATTTTCTCTTTTCACAAACATTAGACACAATATCTAATTCATTCTTAATTTTGAGATAAAAACCGGATCGGCCTTATTATGATTTTTATATTTTAAACCATATTACCTACATAGAGTTGCAACTATTTTTGTTACTTTTTGTTTACATTTATAAAACTGCTCTTACCTATTTCCGAGACAAAATACATAAAGTTGTGTACACTTTATCCAGAATACTTTCAAACTGTAGTCATGTATCTCTACTTTATCCGTTAAAATTGGCACAATTGTAAAAAAGCATGAATTGTTGTACTGTGTGTGTTCCCTCCTTAGTAATAAGTGTTACTAGATATAATATTATTATTATTAATATTATATCTTTGATATACTATGTATAAATTATCCATATCATGGCTGTATAAATTTTCAGGTGTCCTCACCGTAAATGTTAGCGTGCTACTTCTTAGTTTAGCATCTCCTGATGAATCTAGTCTTGTAAGTTTCTTTCTTTATATTTCTTATTTCTTTATATTTTATTTGTATTATACACTAATGTTGCTATTACAGAAATACGAAGTGGAGTTTCTACTTCAACAGCAGTGGTATGATCCGCGCCTGAGATATTCGAATCAGTCACATTACGAATTTTTAAACGCGATTCACCACCACGAGGATATTTGGCTGCCAGACACATATTTTATCATGCATGGGGACTTTAAGGTCAGTGCTCAAACCCTAACCACAATCTTAGCCATATTATTAACGGTTATATTTAATTGTATTCCTGATTATTTCCACCATGCTTTCGTCTGAAGGAGTTTGCCGAGCACTCATCGGTATTTATCGAATTATATACAATGCTTCTTGAACCCCAATGGACCGTGTTGTATATAACATCAATTTTATTATAGCTGGCACTATTCTTTTACTCGCCTCATTACTTTACGCGTTTTTATATTCTTAAACTTTCAGTCTAACGTTCTCACTTCTAAGCTGGTCCAGGTTCATAAGACGATTGCGATTGCAGAAATTGGGTGTAGAATTGGCACGTTGATAGTCGTTTTATCAGGAAGATAGATAGCCTACCCTGTAGATGCTTTGTATCACCCGAACAGTATGATAGTATGTTTTAAGTAATGTAGCCGTTACATTTCAGGATCCAATCATACCGATGCATTTCGCGTTGCGAATATATCGCAATGGTACTATAAATTACTTGATGCGGCGGCATCTTATTCTGTCCTGCCAAGGGCGGCTCAACATCTTTCCATTTGATGACCCATTGTGTTCATTTGCCTTAGAAAGTAGTAAGTAAAATTTTGCATAGAATTTAGATGAATCATGTAGATTTAGACGTCTCCTTTTAGATGCGTAATATTAAACTTTATTTGCAGTATCTTATGAACAATCAGCCATCACATACGTGTGGAAGAACGATGAGGATACGCTCAGAAAATCACCTTCTTTGACAACGTTAAATGCATATCTTATTCAAAACCAAACAATACCATGCCCTATAAAAGCCAGTTGGAGAGGTAATATAATGTTTTACAACAGATCACACATCAATACGAACATCGCTTATTGAAGCATTATTTGAAACGAAACGGTTTATTTTATTAATATCTAATGAAAGTCAAGTAGAATAGTACCCGAACTCCTTTTATTTTATTTTCAAGCACATCCTTATGCGTTGCCAAGAGATCAATGATGATTTTATAATTAAAATTCTGATTAACTCTTTTCAGCTTGGTCTTGGTTTCTCTAAAATATTTCTTTACTTGTTTTACATTACGACTCGTGAGCGGAGTAGTGGCTTGTAGAGTTTGTCTGTGTGAGTTAGATGACGTGTTATCGATTGGCTAGAAGCATGTTCATTAGTTTGATCGTTTTGTGGTCATTGCAAAACCTTGTTTCAACAACCTAGTGGAAAGAATGCTAGCAAAAGTACCGAATTCACTCACTAGAGAACACGCAGTTAGATTGTTTTAACTGTAGAATGTAAGAGTTTTAACGTCTTTGCAAGCAGCTGAGGGTAATTCACTTTACGAGGAAGATGAAGAGCTGACATGTAATCTTTGCCAGAGACGCTTTGAGGAGCAAGGTACTTAGTGCACCGGACGCACGGGGTTGTCCGGTGTCGTCGTAATGATTAATATTCCGCTTATGTGTGAGTAAATGCGTCTTTGTGTTATATACAAAGCTCCAAGCAATGAAAGGTACTGAAGAACCCATTCATAAGCATGTCCATGTGATAGGACTGTCATCTATTCATCTTTACCATGCATGATGTGTAAGCACGTGTGATATGTTGTTTCGAATGGGCGCTTCTTCATTCACGACACGGTAAAGTTATGACTGCAACCGATATCATTGGACTCTAAAATCTATGAATTTTGACTTTTTCTTTCTCATTGACCGAGTAAAAGTACAAGGCTTCAATTTCATAGGAATTTGTGTTCAGCTGGTAACGGAAGAGTATTGTGTCGTGCATTTAATGAAGGGGCGTCACTCGTGCGCAGAATAAGTTCATGGACACTATGACACAACACGCATTACTCAGACATATAAGATGTAGATAGCTGTTTAGAATGTTTGCTATGAATTTAAATATAACAAGGCCTCTGAATAGAGTTACTTGGAATCTTTATCCACGCATTCACATCGGAAATCCAGTTTTTTTTATTTCAACCAACTGTACGCGTTGTTTTTACGTTGTTCACTAACGATTTCCTCCACAGGTAACTACAGCTGTTTAAAGGTCGACTTAATATTCACTAGAGATCGCGCCTTCTACTTTACAACTGTTTTTATCCCCGGGATAATCCTGGTGACTTCCTCGTTCATCACGTTTTGGCTGGAATGGAACGCAGTGCCGGCCCGTTCCATGATAGGTAAACCGGCGCAGGAATAGAGCGCGGACTTGGTCTCGCACCTTTTCTCTCCTTTTATCTCTGTAGATGTGGTTGCGCCTGAGGTAGGACACGCTACTTCTCTTTGCAGGAACCGCTTGAATGGCAAAAACCTTGTATATGATCGGTCCTCTCACAGTAAAAGCGCTTTATTTTATAATTTTATTTATTTTTTATTCTGCTTGATTTTTAGGTAATTACAGCTGCCTTAGAGTGGATCTTATCTTCACGCGGGATAGATCATTTTACTTCACAACAGTATTTATACCGGGGATCATTTTGGTGACGTCATCGTTCATTACATTTTGGCTGGAATGGAACGCAGTGCCTGCTAGAGTAATGATAGGTTGGTTTAATTGTTTGCTGAGCCTATAAACTTTGTGAATGTTTTAATTAACGTTTAGTTGTCCTATTTTGGGAGTCAATTGGTAAATAACTGTAAGTACATAAATAGACGCATGACAATCTAAATGTAAATACATTATATGTTTAAATTGTAGTTTGTTACTAACGCTTAATGTAAGATAGTTTGATAATAGTCATCGATGCATCACTTGAATGTTGGCTTTAAACACAACGCTTTTGGTGTTCTCATTTTCTCGAATTCAATAGAAATACTTCACAATAAATATTAACTATAAAATTGATTACGCGCCGTGAAACATTCAATAAAACATGAGGCTTTTCAGCAAAAAGCGCTAGAACCTATAATACTTTATTCCTCCTTCCATCCTTCACCTTTTCTAATTTAACTGTAAACACAATTTGGGTTCACATTTCTAATACCATTTTCACTATGCAGGTGTAACAACAATGTTGAATTTTTTCACAACATCGAATGGATTTCGCTCCACCCTCCCCGTGGTGTCGAACCTGACCGCAATGAACGTATGGGACGGGGTGTGCATGTGTTTCATCTACGCATCACTGCTCGAGTTCGTTTGTGTCAACTACGTGGGCAGAAAAAGACCTTTGCACAACGTTGTGTACAGGCCCGGAGAAAACCCCGTCACGCAGGTGAGATTGCTTGGATTTAGATGCTTTTAATAGTGTAGGTACAGCAAGCTTCCAAGTTCTAATGTACTCGAACTAGATGAGGTTTTTATGATAGACTCTACATGGTGTTGATGTAGGGATGTATACATCAAGATTCTACTATAAAAACCTATAGAAATGTTTTTCGTTGATTTTTACTTAACATACAGACCTACAGTGAGCGTCACGATTTGGTATACCCCTTGCATTGGTGGTTTAAATGAAGAATATGACCTATTAGTGACGCGCAATGTAACGATTTGCAATTTGGTTCTGAAATAGTTTCTGTAGAAAAACTTAGAGGATGATAAACTTGCTAAATCTACCAAAATTGTGTTTTTGTTAATTACGTCTTAAATGCGCATATTTGTGGTGTTGTGTGATCAATGTCGTCTATAGCGCAGCATATATATGCACAGTTTTACAGAAAACATTTTTACTTTATACTACATTTTATTTTGAACAAATGTATATACACATTGGAACAGAACTCGCTAACAACATTATATATAGTTGTGGTCCTTTAGAATTCCTTTTCTCAATTTACTTAGAAAAATTAACACAACGAAACTTGACTCATTTCGTAATTCGAATCCACGAAGGACAAATAAATATAAAATATAACATAATTACGTACTTTTTTAAAATGAAGCTATCAAAATAAATGACTTTTTCTGAACTTTGAACTTTACTTCGGACCTACCTGTTATTTTACAAGTCCTTCGTGAATACAAACTTTTTTATGTCTTTTCCTACTCTTTGCAATGTTTTCTTTTATCTTAAAACAACAAGACATGGCATGATACACAATCCAAAGAAAACACATCAAAATTAATTATGCATTTTGCAAATCGGCAATGTCATGTTGTTGGATTTTCTTGTACAGCATGCTTCACTGAAATTTCCTGCATGTAGGTATGTTCCAGTTCAAAAACCGAATTAGCCATATCACGTTCTCATTGGTATTCCACTTACTCCACAGAAATGATGAGACTATTTTGTGTGGCCATAACACCATTATTCAATTCAGTTAACTGATTATTTGATTTCTCATTGTTCACATTTCCTTTGTACCTGTGAGTACTGTGTCAAAGAAAACATTGCAAAGATATGTTTAATATTCGCCGTGGCCACAACAATAGTCTGCGTTTGTGCACATATTCAGTTCATCTATCACGAGTGAACAAAATCTGTGTGTGATGTGTTCACAGCGACTGCCCGCTGTCCTGAGCAGAATTGGCATTATACTGGCCAGCCCCTTGGTAAGAATAACGTTCGCCACATTCCATTGGCACTTTCTGAACATCGTCACTTATTATATTTCTTTTCTACGATTCATGACTGCTATGAAAATAAGCCGGAAGTTTTAGAAAGTGATTTTTGTTGTTTCATTTGTTTTTTTTTACTTTATGATCTTATTCATATGGAATTCTTCAAAATAGATAAAGAAATATTATAGGTACTTACCTACTTATTCTTCAAATAGTTCCGGAAGAAGCACTATACCTAGATGCATGAAACGTGTCAAGCACAGCAACGCTTACTTTTCGATATTAGTTTGTATTTTATTAGATCTTAAACATTGTTTTACAATCTCGCATGCAATTTTTTAGCTATTTATGCTTATACCTTAATGTACCTTTCTTATCCTACGCATCTAGATACCAGCATTGCCTACACAAGATCTACTTCTGAACAACATTACAGGGGATTGTATACTTCAATTTTGATAATCTTTTCTTTTTTGTAACATGCTTTTGCAGGGAGAGTTTTGAGTTAAGCTTTGACGTTACTTTCCAGCATTTACTTTTTTTTATGCTTTAGCTAAATTTTTGCTGTTTGTTAGGAGGCGGTCGCTTTCCTCCAATGGGCAAAGTCAGAGATGCCACAAGGAGAGTGTAGCGGTGGCAGTGCCGTAAGTGATTTATCACTGAAAACTCCACCTTCAGCCCATCATCATTTGAGAATGTGATATCATGAGAACTAACGCATATTCTTTTTTTAACGCTGCCTTGGATTGCCACAGCCTGTGAGTAAACATATATTATGCTCCTCTATCTCCTAATATTATTTACTATTTTCCTACTCTAGAAGAGCAGGTAATCTCGTAGGACGTTAGGTACGTTTGAAGTTAAGTGACTTGATCTTACATAAATCGCTAATTACGAGTTTATTCTACGATTCAACTTTCTCGTATACAATATAAAGAAACAATATCAAATTGAACAAATACACATTTCACAAAGAACGAACCGAAACCTGAAATACGGAAAACATTTAGAAGCTTATGGGATTATTTCCGTTCCATTGTCCAGTAATTTGAAACTGGGATGTTTAAATTGTTGCCACTGTTTTCGTGGAATTAATTCTACATGTTTTTAGGGTGATAAGAAGAGAGATTCAGTGGGTGGAGCAGCTGATCTGGTGACCTGCACGGCTTGTTCCGGCCCACCAGGGACTTGCACTCACACGGCCAATAATGGCGGTGTCACAGAGGTGAGCCCACCTGCTTGCATAATAAACATGTTCGTAGTACACTCACCACATTTACGATGACATGGCTGGTTCCTCTATTACCCTGTTCGCAGTATCATAATCTACCGTAGTTACAGTCAACAGCAAAAGCAACTGATGAAATTTAATTTCAAATTTATATTCTTAAAAGAGTTTGCTAATATTGATAGTTTTGTTTGCTTAGATAATTTGAACACTTTGTCAGCTTATAAGTACTATATTTTTTACATTTTGGGAGCACACAATTATGAACTGCTATCAATTTGCATTTATGTTATCAGATTATTTTAACCCTGACGCATATATCAATTTGACGCTGAATGTACCTTACTCTATCTAAAGGTAGAGTACTCGTGCGGGAAAGCTCCGGCAAGAATAATAACGTTCACATCATTCAATAAGCATGAACCTGTCTATGGCACCTAGATATATTTGGTTCGACGTAGAAACAGTCATCGAAATTATCTGATATCTAATAGAATAGATTTTCATGAAATTACTTATTCCTATCTCCAGCAAATTCGATAATGGGTGTTCGGAATTCCGATCATGACCCCTCGTAGCGCATACTGAAATGAGAACGTTGAATTTAGTACTTGCGAATAAAACAGTAGTATTTTGAGCGGAACGAGCTATGTTATCGTAAAATACACCACACGACTCTAACATTAGACTGCGAATAGTCGCTTGCTTTTAATCGATATAACGCATCGATTGTTACTAAGAAATGGTATTCATAAAGTTGAATAGGTCACGATGACTCAAATATTTTCCTGTCATTTTAAACAAGCTATGTATTGCATTTAGAATGTATGTATATTCTTAACTTGGCAAATTATTCATGCTATTTCTAACATTTTTTTTTGTGGTGGGCTAGCTATCTGATAGATAAAGAATTTAGATAGCTTAAAACTTAAGAGAATGATATTAAATCAAAACCAAAAAAAAAGGTTTTTTTGGAGTTACTTAAGTATTATACCAAAACACAAGATTATTTATTTATAGTCAGAGGCCCATTAAAAAGTAATTGATTAAACTGGGAAAAGGAACAAAAAGTAATTTAACTACTTACTCGCTTTTTGTTTTTATTTCAACCGAATTTATTTCTTAATATAGACTCGACTCTACTCGCCAAGAGTCGCGCATACATTAGAAAGCGCTCAAAAGATAATACATAACCCACACTAGAGTTATAGAGCTAACGCATAGGCCCATCTCACGTACAAGCTTTCAATCATCATTCATTTTCATGTTCAAACTAATATTTTTCAGCCATGTTTCGTCCAGGTTCGCAAAAAAGAACCCCCGCACCCGATCCGTGTGGCAAAGACTATCGACGTGATCGCCAGAATCACCTTCCCAACTGCGTACGCTGTTTTCCTCATCTTCTTCTTCATCCACTACAAGGCCTTCTCTTAATGGTGCCTGCTGACCGCATACGGACAACTGTGCTCTATTCTCGTCACTTTTAAGCCTTTTAATGACCTTTGTCATCATAGAAAGTTGACGCACATTGCCGGTAAGCTTTCTAATTAAGACGTTTTTCTACGGGTTTTGAAATAGTTTTCAAGGAGTGTTCTTGAATAGTGACAGTAAGTTTTACCTTATGTGAATACGCAAATATACTTATGATATAAAGAGGGATCAATTACATAATGTATGCCATGTAGAGGGCTCGACGAGGCTGAAGGGGTGAGGAAGGTTAACAGGATCGCGGTCTCTTCTAGCAAAAGAAATCTATTTCAAACCTAAAGACCAGTCCAAATATTTGCTTTTAAGTTTATTTAATAACTTGTCTATGTAGACAAGGTACTTTTATATAGGTATGTAGAGTAATAGGTATCACAATGTTACTTTTTATACTATTCACTCTAGCAATGCATAAAATGTGATAAGCAAATTGATTTTTTTCTCATCTGCTTTAATTTTTTTTGTGCATACCTAATGAAATGTAGCATAGTTAAAGCTCAAGTCGTTAATGTTTTAATCATAGGTTATTATTTGTACCATATTTTGTTATTAATATAAACATTAATTATTTAATTTTACAACTGTGTTATTTAATAAGTCCTAGTTTAATCTGATTTATGGCCAGTGTTTGAAACCGAACGTTCATAATATGTAATGATAACCATGAACATGCCTTCTTATATCTACGTTATTGCCGCGTTTCTTGATAAAACTCAGTATTTTATCTATTTATGAAGGTACGGCTGGCTGTAAATATTATCATAAGGACCTAGATCGTCTGAGTAATCTGTCAATCGTAAATATTCAATGGTATTGACGCTAGGTGTAAGGAAAGTAGTACCTTATTCTATTGTGCTGTGAGACCATAATTGTTAAGTACATGCAAGTACAACACGTTTTACAATATGTAGAGTATTATTCGTATGGTGTCACGGCTCGGTGATTGCACTTGTAGTAACTTGGGGCTTTGACCTTATAGCCTTTCCTGTCACTATGGTTTTGCTTCTTATTCTAGTGAAACCAAAATACGTCCACAATTATTTATATCATTCACACCATCGAGTATTGCCTTTTGCTTATTGAGCGGACCAAAGAGTCAACTTATTTGGTAAATAGTTTTTTTTATACAATAACTTTAAGTATGTATGCGTTTCGGCTGTGCTTTTAACCAATATTGTCTATGTGATTCCTGTAGTTTAGGTGCAAATTATATTTTATACTGTTTGTACTTTATAAGCATCCCTAGCAACTGTCTAAAATACTTGGGACGTTCCAGGTAAATATATAAAATTCATTCATTTTAAGAGTTGGCATTGATATTCAGGACCAAAACGAAGAGTTATCCTATTACACACAATATTGAATTTTCTTTGAACCTAAATTAAATGGGAGGTACTGAATACTATATAGAGGTACTTATCATTAAAATATATAACCATATTTCTTAGACGAAGTAAGAAAGCTTTTGAAAACAATAAAATGACAATGCCAGGAGCGACAACCTCTGTTCATAAATAAAAAGGTTCGTAGCGCTTCTACGAACTGCTACGCAGTAGGTGAGCTACGCAGTGCTACGAGCAAATGCTGCAACCTTGCACGTAGCATGCCCTAACGTTTGATTAATTTTAAGGGTTTCACATATTTTATTTACGTCTATATTCTGTTAAAAACATATAGAACTCAAAAACATAATGTTTTCAAATTACATTTAAATAAACAGCCAAAATCAACCTAAAGGTTTAACTCTTACTGTTGATATTAACTAAAATATTAAGTTTAATCTGCGTTATATATTTCAAAGTTTATAAACTGTCATTCAGAACTTTAAATGCAGTTTTTGTTTTTAATTCAATAATTATACAACTTTTAATACCTGTAAGGTGAAATCAACATATCATTCGCTTTATAAGATTGTATCTGTCTATACTTATAAAGTTAAATTATATATTTCTCTGTTGCATATAAGTACTTTAAAGTATATAAAATTGTTATTTAAAACTTTTTATATTTCCGAATCTCTATGTAATTATTTTAATATAAACATATTTTGTAATGTATGTTTATCCTAGCTATGCCTATTGCCTCGTGTTGAAGTCACTTGCCTTAGTAGGTTAATGCCTTCATGTTTCCTAATTGTAAATACATATATATGTATTTATATAAACTATTTCACGGTAGATACCTAAATTAGTTTTTATAATAGTATTTTTATGAGACTATTGAAATGAGACATTAACTTGGGTTTCAACGTAAATTCCTGGTTTAGTATAACTTAAAACATACTCACATCAATAAACCAGTACTTTGTGAAATAATTCCAAATAATACTTGGAATAATTTAGGTACCTACCTACTATATTATCTGTAGTATATTGTCATAGACAGGCCATTAAAACATTATTAGTATTGAGTACATTTCGGGGTATTCTGATCATAAGCGAAATTTATCCAAATGAAAAGGCCCCTAATTTTCAGTCGGTATTTTTTTACATATTTGAATTTAATATGTTTCAGTAAACTTTTAATGAGGTTAATGTAGCGTCCAACTTAAAATGAATAAACTATGTTTGTCAGTGTAGCGCTTAAAATAATAAGTGAAAAATACTTGTGGTTTTTGCTGCGACAACTTTATTAATTAATATCTGTCTTTAAACTGGTCTGGTTTGAGCTGAAGATTAAATATCGTGTGGTTAAATAAAGTTTATGTTCAGAATATTGAAAACCCTATCGCATTACAAAATACTAACTTAGTGATTACCTATTTATAAACTACATTAGTTTTTCCGTCTATATTATTATAACCGTGTGTATATTTTATCCAAGAATCTTTGTCTGGCATTCACTTTTGATCGAAAGCACGTATATCGCTGAATATAAAAACTTTAAATTTTGGGAAAAACTTTACATTTTATGTTAATACACCTTCATAACTGAAATGTAATAAAAGTAGAATCTGGAATACAGGTTGGTCAATCTCATTTATTGTTACGCACCATTGTAACCCTAAAAATAATTGTAGTAGGTAATATATATTTTTAGAATGCGATAGGGTTGACAGAGCCCCGTAATGTATCTTATCTACTTCTACTTAGGTTAATTTAGTAATAAGAATGTCAAAATGACAAAGCAAGAAAAGACATTAGTGAGATAACCTAAATATTGTGAGATACCAGCACTTTGAAATTTTAGTAAGCGTAATTGTTAATTTTCACAAATATGCCTAAAATATAATGAGAGAGAATAACATAACATACATTTTGGGTCTATCTGTACCGACTATAACAATAATATATAATCCCTTTTTTGTTTTTAATATATTACAATAATGAACATAAAATAGATTTTTTATACATAAATCGGCACTTAACATGCTGCAAGTTATGTTAAAGTTAAAATATAGCACATTTGTACGCAAAACATAGTAAATAAACCTACCACGATACCAATTCCAACAGTAATCCAACAAAATAAGGTAGTCATATTCTAGCAAGTTATTGGTAAACACGTTTGTAAAGATTAGATAATATTTTATAACTAAGGTAACCACCTTTTATAAAGCAATTATAGTTCAAAAATTAGTAAATTAAAGTCATATTCAATTTTATATTAGGTACCATAGAGTGGGTACATTAGAGAATGGTAAAATATTGGAATTGTATAGTTACGCGCAATGCTAACGCCACTCGTTCCCTACGGGTAAGAATATCTGAAGCTTAGAGAGATCATTTACTGTGAAAGATTCTGTGTACCTAGAAGTGACTGAAGTTTAGGTACCAGGCACTGAAATTTAGAGCAACTAAAATATTTTGTAAATGAACTAGGTACGAAAAAGCTAGCACTTGCACTGATTAGGTATTAGGTAGGTATACCTAGAAATGCAGTTTGCGAACTGTAATATAAAATATAACATTGTATTCTAAAGCTTAAATTCCCACTTGTATTGAAGTTGCTCCCAAAAGCTCGCAGCATCTATTGGTAAGGAATAATAACGCCCTGTTTTGCCTTTTGTAAATAATGTTCTATCTGATAACGCCCCGCCCGTTCGTGATATAAATTATGGCATTGTAAATAATTTTAAAATAAATTGATTAATTACAATTTTCATCAAATAAACACAAATTCGATCTAAACTGCTCTTTTATTTCGCATTCCTCACACCCATAGTATACCTATAATAGCTGCATATGGGGGAGTTCAAGAGCCAACCAACATCGACGGCCAACCAATACCGCAGTGCCTCAAGACGAAAGTCTTGAGGCACTGATGCTTTACCGTATGAATACCTTATGAGTTAGCCTTATGAATAGGCTCAGGGGTTTCTTTACGCGATTGAATCAGAAATGAGGAGATCAACACCAACATAGAAACGATGGCTGTTGGGGGCCGAAAAGTTCTCGAATAGCGGCCACGGATCTGTAACCGCAGCGTCTGACGACCACCATCAAGATGGACAAAAGACGGTCAAATTTACTGGCTCATATCTTTGAGGGGGATTATGTTCAGCAGTGGGCGCCTTATTGCTGAAAGATAGTACCTATGTAGGTAGATATTATTTATTTCGTCCTTCTAACTTAGGTTAGCAGATAGGTATATGGTATATCCTCACATATATCCGTCCGCTTGAGGCGCAGGAGGTTGCGGGTTCGATTCCCGCCGGAGGACCAGATTTTGTACGATCTACAATTTCTGGTTTCGGGTCTGGGTGTTTTCTATGTATCATATGTATTTACAAAAAAAATGTATCTATGTAGTATATCAGTCACCTAACACCCATAGTACAAGCTCTGCTTAGTTTGGGGTTAGGTGATGCTGTGTGAGTAGTCCGGAAATATTTATTTTATTTTATATAACATTTCTTTACCAATTTTAAGGTTACGGCTGCGTCTTAATCTTTTTCTGCATAAAAAATCAAATAATTTAACCCAAAACTAAAGTTATTATTATAATAACTTATTCAAAATCATTAAGATTTAAATGTAGTTATTAATTAAAAAGATGTTTATGACATAATCAAAAAAAAGTTAGTTTTTGAACAAACTTTTAATACCTACTACTTAAGGCATAAACATAACTAAATACAGCGCACTTGCGCGCAAAAGTCAATTTATAAAACTTTTCTTTTGAGTTTCAATTTATAAAATATATCTATACTAATATTATAAAGCTGAAGAGTTTGTTTGTTTCTTTGTTTGTTTGTTTGAACGCGCTAATCTCCGAAACTACTGGTTCGAATTGAATAATTCTTTTTGTGTTGGATAGTCCAGTTATCGAGGAAGGCTATAGGCTATATAACATCACGCTACGACCAATAGGAGCAAAGATATAGCGGTAAATGTGTAAAAAACGGGAGAAATTATTTCATCTTTGAAGCCTTCCGTTGCGTGCGCCGTGAAAACGGTTCAAGATACACAAAAAATATGTATTAAAGAATAATAGCTCTTTTAATGATCTAAAAAACAGTCCGCGATAGTATATGTCTATCTTTTAAGACTAACTCACAAAAACTGTTTTTATGGTACCTAATTTTGTCGAAATAATTTGTTTAAGTTGTATCAACATAGTAATATTAATCTTTATTCAAATAAATATGTTGTTGGTTAAGAGTACTTCATCCATTATAACGCGGGTAGCACCGCAGGGCACAGCTAGTAATAATATAAAAGAGTGACAACGGTTTACTTCCGTACGTTTTTTGTATAACAAACCACTACTGCATCCAACCACTACTGAAAGGGGGCTACCAGTTAGCGACGCATACTGTACCTAACTAAAAAAAGATTTCTAAACAACATGAATGATTCACAGTTATGACACGATACTACTATCTTTAAAAATAATGTTATGTACCGTAATTATGCTTGCTTGTTATAATTTTATTACGTATGCATAAGACTCTCAACGCAAATTGTAACGTAAATACAGATGTCTCTCTATATACTTTAGATAAACAGAAACTAATTTTACTAAACGAACAAGAATGAATATTTGTCGAATGTTACTTGTTACCCACTACCAGGGCCAAGGCCAAGCGCTCTCAGGTCTCTCCAGTACTATCGGCGTTTTCACAACAAGATTCTACTTTGTCTGGTGTAAGTAAGCGCAAATACAGCTCTTCCCAAACTCAACATAAACATAAGCCAACCGCGGCTATAGAGGAAGAAGAGGTAGACATTCCATTAACTGGAAAGGCACTTCGATCCATAATAAACCAGGAAATAAGTTCTAAACTAAGCAGCATTCTAGCTGAACAGAAAAACTTAACTGACATTATAGATTCATTTCAGAAGACTGTCTCTTTTCTTAGCAACAAGTGTGAAAACTTGCAATTGGCATTGGAAGATAAAGAAGATAGAGTTATATCACTTGAGAACGAAAACATTCTCCTCAAAGATTCTATACAAAAGCTAACTCAACGAGTAAATACAATTGAACAATACGCAAGAACCAATAACGTTGAGATTCAGTGTGTCTCTGAGAGTAAATCCGAAAATATTATCAAAACCGTTTTGAATATTGGTAAAGTTATCAAGAGTAGTATTAAGGAGACAGATATAGCATATTGCACCAGAGTTGCTAAAAAATCACCGGAAAATAAACGCCCCAGGTCCATAATAGTTAAGTTTAATAATCCTAGAACAAGAGACGGATTCCTTGCAGCCGCTATCACATTCAACCGAAGCAATCCACTAAATCGGCTCAATTCAAGTCACCTAGGTGCGAGTGCTGATAAAGCTCAGCCAATATACATCGTGGAACATCTTTCTGCCGAGATCAAGTCGCTTCATGCTGCAACACGAATTCGCGCAAAAGAATTAGGCTATAAATTTGTGTGGGTGCGTAACGGACGCATATTTGTGAGAAAATTTGAAGGCTCTGACCGCATTGCTATTGATAACGCTGATAAACTAAATAATTTGTAACATACTTAAAATAAGTATTTGTACTAAGATTTCTCAATTATAATTTAATATCCCCTGTATTTAAATGAACATTCATATTTATTATCAGAATACACGTGGTCTTAAAACAAAAACCAGTGAATTTTATCAAAATGTATTGCTTCTAAACTATGACGTAATTGTGTTGACTGAGACATGGTTGAATAATAGTATATACGACACAGAATTATTTGATAGCAGGTACAATGTTTTTAGAAGGGATCGTGAAAATAGTAGGTATAAGAAAAAGAAAGAAGGTGGCGGAGTTCTTATTGCAGTTTCAAAAAAAATTCAATCATCTAGAGTTTTTAAGTTCGAAAGTGAATGTGAGGATATTTGGGTAAAAATCGGCGGCCAAGGCGATAAAAACGATAAAAACGGAATTTACATATGTGGAGTTTACTTGCCTTCACCCTTAAAAATTGAAGACCTTGATACACATTCTAAAAGGGCACAACTCGCTTTGGATAAAGGAAATCATGTTGTAATCCTGGGTGACTTCAATTTAAAGGACATAAAATGGAACAAAACAACAGACCTTCATATGCCAATTACGACTCCTACTTTCAATAACTCAGCTGTAAATTTTAACTTTATTGAGTTTATGTCTCTGAATGATCTTACTCAATTTAATTGTATTAGCAACGATAAAAATAGAGAACTAGACCTTGTCCTCAGTAATAAACCAATTACTAATCTTAGAAGATGTGATAATCCCCTAACTCCAACAGAAGATACTAACCACCCTTCACTTGAGTTAATTATACCTACATTTAACAATAAATTACTTGCACCCATTAATATATCTAGACCAAACTTCTTTAAAGCAGATTACGATAAAATTGTAGAGCACTTAGAAACTTTAGACTGGGACAAAGAATTTCTTAACAGTTCTAATGTTAATGAATTAACTGAAGTGTTTAACACTATCCTCCGGGATACCATAAATAAATACATACCAATGAAAAAAGTAACTTCATGCAATTACCCTATTTGGTTTTCACGAGGACTAATAAAAATGTACAAAGAAAAATATAAACTACATATCAAAATAAAAAAATACAATAACCCTTTAGATTTAGTTGATTTTAAAGATTTAAGAGAACAATGTGAATCCTTACAAAAAATCTGCTATAAAAAATACATAAATAATGTTGAATATTACATAAAAAAATGCCCGAAGTTTTTTTGGAAATTTATCAAAAGCAAAAGAGAGGGTGGCGGTACTTACCCTGCACTAATGTACTACGAAAACAAAACAGCTACTTTAGGTCAAGATATATGCAATTTATTTGCCGAGAATTTTAAGAAATCTTTTAACGAACCAGTTCAACATCCACCTCTGCATAACACCTGCAATGATTCAAACGATTGCACATCACTTTGTAAAATAAGGCTTAGTAGTGATGACATACATAATTGTCTTAATACTCTCGACATTAACAAAGGGGCAGGAATCGACGGATTACCCCCTATCTTTATAAAAAGATGTGCGGATGCACTAGTACTGCCACTTGAACGCATATTTAATAAGTCACTGGATGAAGGATCGTTCCCGACCTCCTGGAAAGAAGCTTTGATAGTGCCAATTCATAAATCCGGCGATAAAAACGATGTGAAAAATTACCGACCTATCTCGATTTTAGTGACTTTTGGGAAGTGTTTGGAAAAACTTGTCGCTCAACGCTTATCATGGCATCTTAAACAACACATAGTCAATAACCAACATGGGTTTGTAAAATCACGGTCTACAGTTACTAATTTAGTATCCTACACAACAGAAATAATACAATCTCTAGACAATAGAACTCCTGTTGACTCTATATATACTGACTTTAGTAAAGCATTCGATAAAGTCGACCATAATTTATTATTGCAAAAGCTTTCCAACGTGGGGATATCTGGTTCATTGTTAAATTGGTTCGCGTCATATTTAATGAATCGCTCATCAAAAGTTGCAATTAGTGGTCATATATCATGCCCATTCTCTTCTACCTCTGGTGTGCCTCAAGGTTCCCACTTAGGGCCAATACTTTTTAATGTATTTATAAATGACATCCCTGATTGTTTTAAAAACACAAGTATTTATCTTTACGCAGATGATTTAAAAATAATGCGACCGATTTCTTCACCTTCCGATGTCACACTGCTTCAAGAAGACTTGAATAGGCTTTCACTTTGGTGCTGCAATAATAATATGCAACTTAACGTAAACAAATGCTTCCATATAAATTTCTCTCGTAACACTACTTACCAGCCCAATAGCTATTTCATAAATGGAATAGAATTACAAACTACCAATAATATTAAAGATCTAGGAATACTCATTGACTCAAAACTAAATTTTAATACTCATGTTTTAAACACTACTACAAAATGTTTTAAAGTTCTCGGATTCGTTATTCGGAATAGTAAGGAGTTTAAACACTACTCCACTCGGATCAAACTGTTTAACTGCCTAGTACGGCCTCTGTTGGAGTATTGTTCTGTGGTGTGGAACCCGCAATACGAAGTATACTCAAAAAGATTGGAAGCTATTCAGAAGCGTTTCATATATCATCTTTCCTATAAAGATAATTTAGCACTTAGACTTAACAGTTATAAGGATAGACTTTTAAATTACAACATGACTTCTCTTAGCAGCCGTAGAAAACACATTGATCTCATATTTCTACATAAAGTCTTTAATGGATCCATTGATTCCATGGATCTCATAAAAAGTTTTAATTTATCAGCCCCCACGAGACTACCTAGAATAAAAGCATTTAATCTGTTTAACATACCGTACTCGAACACAAACCTTGGTCAACACTCTATCATGTCAAGACTTAGCAAGCAATATAATATTCTGTCTAAGTCTAGCGAAATTGATATTTCTGATCCCTTACCTAAATTTAAAAAACATTTGCTAGACTTAATTTTATAAAAAGTTTAACCTCTTTGTCTAATTTTTACTTACTTTTCTGTGTATGAATGAAGATTTTAATTTTTGTTTCCTTTTGTTAAAGTTTATATGTTTCATTAATAATATTGTGTATATAATAATAGTTTTAAATTTCTTTTCTTTTGTTCTTTGTCCACTGCTTATTTTATTATGTGCTAATGTTATTTTACTGTCTGTTGCCATTTTATATTGTACTCGATGTGATGCCCTGTTATTACGAGAACACATCGCATTTAATCCTTTTAGTCATGTTTAGTTTATGTTTGTATCTTGTGTTAACTTGTGTTGGGTGTCCTTTCTTAATAAATAATAAATAATAATAAATAATAAACAAATAAAATGACTGTACAGTCAATGTCAAACATCAATTTGTCAATTCATCAGTTGTCACTGTAAAACAGCTGTGACCATGACAACCGATTATACAAACTTAGAAGTTTTTAGCAAATTAAGTAATACAGACTTCCTATTCAAATGAAATTTAAAGAAAAATGGTAGTGTTCGATCTTTGGTCTCTTTTGCACTGGTATATAAGACCGTTGATAAAATGGTTTTTGAGAAAAACCACACGTCTATGTGAACTGCAAAGAATATGCTATGGTGATAAACCCGGGGCCCCAAGAACACGCAATGTGGAGAAGTCTTTGATGTTATCTCGCACTAGAGATGTGAAGGAAGTCATTAACTATCTTGATACACTAGTGTATGAACGAAGATTCAGCCCATTACATTTTCGAGACATAATAAGCCCATCTGTAGCAATCATACTGAGAACGAAAAAAATCAACCCGAAATATCATGGCGCTTTCATTATATCGTTCAGAAAATGTATTGAACAGATTTGGAGTTATAGAAATTTACTGGATGAAGTGGAGGATTTGCGTAAAATTCAATTTGACTCAAACAATGATCAGCATGAAATTAAACTCTTAAAACTCTGGTCATCATTAGTGCCTAATGAAGAGCTTGAGAATAGAGTCACCAAGCAATGGCAATATATTGGTTTCCAGGTATGTTTTGAAAGATTTTTATGCTAGAAACCTTCCATACCTTTGATGGTTTAAACCATGTGTTATTTTTCTTGTTTCAGGGAGATGATCCGAAAACAGATTTCCGTGGAATGGGTTTACTTGGATTGGAAAATCTTTTGTTCTTTGCCACTGAGTACCCTCAAGCCTCAAGTCATGTCCTGAGCCATTCCCATCACCCAAGATATGGCTACACTTATGCAATTGTAGGCATAAACTTGACATCTATGGCATACAACTTTCTGAAAGATGGATCTGCTAAAACCTACATGTACAATGCAAAAGCATTACCTAATATGAAATTATTCCATAAGTTTTACTGTTACTTATTTTATGAATTTGATAGATTATGGATTGAGTCCAAGCCTCGGGACATGATGGACTTTTCATTAATATTTGAAAAGTTTAGAAACCTCATCACAAATCAACTGGCTGATCCTGCATCAGTGTTTAGAATAAATATAGAAATAGACACTATATAACTATTTATCTACTGTAGTGAAATTGAATGCTTCTATGCAATGGTTCATTGGATTCAAGGATTGAATTCATTATTTAGAGAATATCAACACGGTCACAAATGCTTTGTTATATTGAAAGTATGTAACTTATGCACTAGGTTTAATAATTTTTGATTGTATTCTAGGTTAAATAATTTTTGGAAAGCTAAATAAGCTTTTTTAAAATAAGACTTGTGCATGATATTAACTTAATTTAAGTCTGTAGGTTTTTATTAATCACAATTTTTTGATCTCTCTCTTCAATATTATATTAACATTCCAAATTACCACTTGGCTAAATTGGTTTTAAAACACAATTGATGATTACAACGATAAAAAACTTCTGTAAATTTTTGTGTGTTGTATTCCATGTTTCTCACCTTATGTAGGATTTTATTATTTTTGCAATTGATGTGGCTTTTTATAACATTTATAATGTACAAAAGTTGTATGCAAATAAAAAATGATATAATTAATATTCTTTTATTTACGTATATAACATATTATTTTGCATTGATATTGTACCATTTTGAAATGGACGGAGATATATATATTATCACAATCAGAATTTATAATTCTGTAATGCAGCTGCAGATATGCTACGTATATGTATAGTTACTTTGACACTATGTGGTATGTATATTATTATAATGGATTTTATGCTATTCTTAAACAATAAAAAATTTGCATACAAAAAGTAAGTAGATAAAATAAATTCACTTATAGTTTACAAATTGTATAAAAAATGCAATGAATCACTAACCTTAACCTAGTAGTCAAAATAATTTTATTTGCGTTTCTTCTCTTTCTTAGTTTCTTTTACTGGTTTTGTCCGGCCTGCCTTAACTAATGCAATAAGTGCAGTAATAGCCACTAATCCAAAGCCAGCTACACCTATTTGCCAAATCCATGGGTGTTCTGCAAGAATTTGGAGTCCAAAAGCCACAACTATTTTTAGAGTCTCCACACACCAATCCACAATTTCATCACTGAAACAATGAAGTTTGCTTTATTACTATGTTTTGCTATAAATTTTAGATAATCTTGAGTTCAATAATGTCTTCTAGAGAATGGAAAACATGTAATTTATTATAAATAATTAAAATCTTCTAATTATAAAAATTTTTGGTTTTTAATCTAATGTTTACTTACAATGGAGAAGCAAGAAGAGGCACAGTTTCTCCTTTAGCATTTTTATACCAATCCTGAGCAAAGGTTACAAAGGATTTCACATCAGTCTTTGGTAAGTTGTACCTGTAGACTTTTCCAAGTCGGAAGCTGAAAAATAATAATGATTAATAGTGCTACAGGCTCTAAGTTAGCCTTAGTTAGTTCTCTAAGCCCTATAGTGCTCTGAACATTTATTTCAACCAATTCTTTTTTTTTATGGTGATATAAGATTTGATCAAAAAAGAAATTTAATAAACAAATAAAATATTTATATATATATACTTACAATAGGAATGTTGGCAGCTTGGTGACTTGGAAGCGTTTGGCTGTGTTAACACCAGCTAAATTTGCGTCTAAACGCGCTACATTAACTCGCCCTCGTAAAGTAGCGCCAACGCCTTCCCAGACGCCATGCAACCTTTGACATTCTACACAGGAAGCGCCATAGCTGTAAGAAAATTATACAATTTTACTTTCACAGGAAACATATTGAAAAAAATACATTTTACAAAAATAAATAAAGGGCACACTGTCTTTTACCTGATTTGTATTTATTTTTTAATTATTATATAAGTATTTTATTATTTTTATTCCTACTTACAAGTTTAATATTAATTGTCTGATACTAAATTAGTTGCACTTTACTACATCAAGGAGTTGGGCTAGTGAGGGCCTAGTTAGGTAGGAAGAATGCACAATAGACATCCAAGCTTACAAATAATATTAAGGGTTCTGTTCCACTATAAGATAGGCTCTATCTGATATAATTTTCTCACATAAGATAATAAACAGTATCAGAGATTAAAACATCAACCTTTAGGGACAACTTTGTGGTTTTTAAGTACACAAACAAAACAAGTATAAGAAATAACAGATACTTACAACATAACAAACCAGTCTCCAGTGGTAGCACCAGTTGCAGCTTGAGTGATATGCTCAAATATCTTATCTGTTAGTTCTTTGACAGCAGGTGATTGGTTTTTCTCAAAAAAGCTATAGATGTCATTCTCATCTGATTCTCCTGTAATAAGATGTTGCAATGAGATGCAAAATGGCATTCAACTGAGTAAAATATTTTTCACTTTATAATTTTATTTAACTCGACACTGGCAAACTGATGCTTCAAGCGCAGAGTCTAATTATAAGGAATTGAAGATGTCACTATTGTGGTAATATTCATGTATATTATTTCAGATTTTAACGATCTGCAAACAGATTTTGAGTCCATGTGTTTTCCTATGTTGTGTGTACTTTAGAACTTATTTCCTTTCTTAAGTACAAGTTCTGCTTATTTTCAAGCAAGAGTGTGTGTAAATAGTCCATCAATATTTACGGGATGTTTCATTCATTTTAAACTTCAACCTACAATCCTAAATAAGCTAAGACTACTTTAAACAAATAAACAGTAATACTGGTAATAGTTACCACTAAACAGTAAAGGCACTCCATGCCTAAAGAACACAAGTGCAGGTTCCTTTGAAGGGTTGTAGAGACGAGCCATGTGACTATTCAATACTTTCACAGATACGGCGTTCAAATGTTTCTGGAAGTCATCTTCTAAGCTTTCGACATGTTTCTCTAGTTCATCACAGGGTTTACAATTTTCTTTGGCTGTAAACAATAAGTTTATATAATTTGTCTAGGGAGTTGAATAGATGGTAATATAAATAGTAGAAATTTGAAAACATACAGAATAATACAATAAGTTTTTCCTTTGCTCGAATAAGCTCAAGCAGCCCATCGTCACTTGTTATTTGCAATGCGAAACTACCAGATAAAAACAGCGCCCATGAAAATACTAATAAACCAGGTTTGACTAACATTATTATTATCACAAAATCAAAGTTACTAACATTAATTTAATAAAAACAAATTCACAAATATCGCAAAAGCAGACTTTTGTTCACGTTGAAGTTGAAGTTAAAGTTAAATCAAAGAAAAAGTTTGTGATTGTGAGAATTTGATGTCGAATTGTCGATCAGTGATTGGTTGGTGGGTTCAGACGCTTTTTTTTATTTTCGTTTGGCTTGGCTTGGCTAAAAATCTTTCGCCAATATAGAAGACAAAGTAAACATGTTTATTTCAACGCATGCTAGATAAAAAATATTTTTTCCTAGGTGACACATTTTTCAAATCAAGCCTTTTTTCCCTCGCGCATTGAGAAGTCTTATTAAATCATCATCATCATTCTAATAACGTTCCCACTGCTGGGACACTGGGACTTCTCTCTTGGCGAGAGAGATTAGGCGAGAATTCACCACGCGCTGGCCAAGTGCGGGTTGGTGAATGTCACATGTCTTAAAAACTCTTTAAGTTTTCGGAACGTGCCAGTTTCCGGGTCATTTGCCTTCACCGTTAAAACACGTATTAAAATCGCACATAAATTTCTTAAGAAGAAAAAGTGTGCGTGTGTCAGCTACGACGCACAATTGGAGTTTACTCCTTACGAACGATAGTTCTAATAATATATTGAATAGAAAAAACGGGTAAATGAACGCATCTGCTAAAATGATAAGAGAAACAAACATATATAGGGTGTCTCAAAAGAAAGTTCACATTTGTTTTGGTTATTGCGTGAACGCAACTATTCTGAGGGGCGCGGGGGGAGTGTCAGTCGGTAGCCTGGCTCTTGGGAATTTAGTCGCTATGGAGCGTTTCTCGGGAGCGGACCGTGCGTTGTGCGTACGCGAGTTTTATAAAAACGGTAATTCGGCGACTGTAGCGCGTAGAAAATTCTGCAGCATTCGACATATTCGTCACTTGAATGATGAGCCAACCACTAGACTCATTGCAAAATGGGTCGAGAAGTTTGAAGAGACCGGTTCAAGACTGGAAAAACCAAAATCCGGGCGTCCAAGATCTTCGAGAACGTGCGAAAACGTAGACAGTGTCGCCCAGTCTATTCGGGACGATCCGAACCTTTCAATTCGGAAGCGTGCTGTGGCCTTAAACGTGCACAGATCGTCATTAAGCCACATTTTGCATAAAGATTTAAAACTGCACCCGTACAAAATTCAGTTGGTGCAAGAATTAAAGCCTCAGGATGCTGGTCAGAGGCTTGACTACGTAAACCAGATGATTGAGCGCTTTCCAACGTTTACCAACATCTTCTTTTCGGATGAAGCCCATTTTCATCTTACTGGCTATGTTAACAAGCAAAATTGCCGCTACTGGAGCGCAACCAATCCAAAACAAAAACATCAGACACCCCTACATTCGCCTAAAGTCACCGTATGGGCCGCAATGTCGGCGCGAGGAATTATCGGCCCTTATTTTTTGAAGATGGAAGGGTACGCACAGTTACAGTGAATTCAGAGCGTTATGTGGAGATGTTAGACGTTTTCTTCGTGCCTGAGCTGCAGCACTTTCCTTGTTATAACCAAAGAACATGGTTCCAGCAGGACGGAGCCACTTCACACACGTCCAACAGGTCTCTGCCAAGAGTTCGTGAAATTTTTCCTGGCAAATTTGATCTCCAGGAGAGGTGACATAAGTTGGCCTCCACGCAGTCCCGATTTGACACCTATGGACTTTTTCCTGTGGGGTTATCTCAAATCCAAAGTTTACGCCAACAAACCGACTTCCCTGGCACAATTAAAAGAAAATATCCGTCACGAAATCGCAGCCATCTCGGAGAATACCTGCAGAGCCGTCATAGCAAATTTTAGTGCTCGAATAAACGAATGCCGTGAACGCAACGGTTTACATTAGGACGATGTCATTTTTAAAAAATAAATTCCCAAACAGTGTATTTTAATAACATTTTTTCAATAAACATCTTACTTTTTTTTTATCGATTTTTTAAATGTGAACTTTCTTTTGAGACACCTTGTATCTGTAATTATTCGGATTACTTATATTACTTCAACAACACACTTTTTTTAACTTCTTCCAGGTGTTAAAAAAATAAATCAACTGATATATCAGATGAGGCTAAAAAATAAGAGGGATTTTACCGAAAAAGGCCTATAAATCGAAATGTAAAACAAAATATGTCCGCATGGTGCATGCCTAGATAGATAGATAGTTAGATAATACATATATAAATATTTTTTCTGTCTTAGTTTTGTGCCCACAAACATAAAAAGTTTAATACTATCCGTAAGACATTTTTATTCAGGCACTTTACAAAATATCGGCAAAAAAATCTGACAACAGAGCCACGAAACAAAGAAGAAGAATGGTTGTCGTCGACAACTTGATTGACTTGACAGCCATAAATTTCTGTATTGCCTACAATTCTAATTACCGATATTATTAGCAAAGTATAGAACTGTAAATTCACCAACGTATATTTGTTGTTATTTTTGGAGTTTACTACTTAAGAAACGATTTGAGTTATAAGGCCCGGTACGGAAATTTTATGAGGAGTAAAATCAAAAAGTGTCACACGAAAAGTTGAGGCGTTACGTAGAAAGAGACAAACATATATAATATATCTGTAGGATTGAACGTGTAAAAGAATGAGATGGAATACATTACACAGCGTTTCTCATTCTCGTAGTCTCAACTACGAAGTATCGCGCAAAGAGGTATTGCTGTATTTTATTTATATTATTTTGTAACATACTTTATGTAATACTCTTTATTGAAGTAATATAAATGATCCGAATAATTACAGATAGGTATATGTTTGTTTCTCTTAACATTTTAGCAGATGCGTTAATTTACCCTTTTTTTCTATTCGATATTATATCATAATTATTATCGTTCGTAAGGAGTAAATTCCAATCGTGCGTCGTAGCTGACACACACACTTTTTTTTTTAATTAGTTTTATATATGGTGGCTTTGTAAAAGAATAACACAAGAAATAGGGCCGCTTGTGATCTTGGGCTAACAATAAAATAATTAGGTACCTATGTATTTGTTTATACACTGGTTTTGGAATAAACCTTAAATTAAACCATTTATGAAGTACCAAAGCTTTCATTCTACATAAGGTTTTATAAGTGTATACCTTATGAGTTGGATTCTTTGAATCTGGATAATTCCAGTAGGTACATTATAATATATGTATATCCCAAAGATGCATAGCCATATTTTACCTTGCGAAATTTTATATTACTACCCATACATTCATTTTTGTTTGTAAGGAAACAATTTAATTAATACTTATAGTTACACCTGAAATCAATATAAAGTTTACCGATTTTGCTTCTCATTTGCGAAACACATACCTAATTACAGTTAGTATAATCTAAACTTAAAAGCGTCCCAATTTTATTCTTTAGCTAAGTAATACTAGTTTTATTTACATTTATATTGTTACTATGTATGTACCTACATAGTCCTAACTCACAGTTTTAATTCACTTTATCAGCTCAATGTTTTAATTTAATATATTTTTATATAAGAATAAATATATTGGTTTTAGGGGTCTAAACAATCCTGGTATGTGTAAAAAAAATATTAATATGAAAACTCTATTTATCACAATATTGTAAGCTGGTCCAGCATTACTAATTTAACTATAGTATGATTATATATATATATGCCCATTAGTTTCATTTCTAAGCCTTGGTCTATCTTCTCTAAATCGCGAAATATTTAAGCTTTTTATAGCGTGTGCAGTTAAATTTTGTTGGTAGCACAGTACAGCACACAATCGCTATAACTGCAATTTTTTTTTGTTCAAAAACTTCAAACTTGGTTCGAATCTACACACCTATCAAAAATAATCGGGATTTTTTTGTTATTGGTAAGTAAATAAAGATAAACAAACTCGATTTTACAAGAATATAAATATTGCCTCAAGTAGCCTTTATAAGATAAGGTATTTGGATTTTGGTACTTAGGTTCGTCTTACACATTATTGAATAGATTACGAAAAGGGAGAGACCAGGTGAAGGTTATCAACATTATTAGCCTGTCTCACGCATATTTATTATTTCTGTTTTATAAATCAAGTTTTATGGTCTATCGATCTAACAGGGTGAAGACAAGTAACAGGGTGTAGGCATAGGTAATTTGAACAGGGGACTTAGTTCATGGTTTAAAAAAAGAAGTGATTGTCTTATGCATGACTCATAGTTCTACTTTGCAACTTGTTGACTTGTATTTATTTACAGTGTGTGCATAAAGTTATCAAAATGGCTGATATTGAGGAGAAGGTGGTTATGACCCCGAAATGTAAGACTGCTACATCCACTACTTTAGTGATTGAAAGAAAGGCTGTGCAGCCCGAAGCAAGTGATAAAATACATGTGGCTGGTGGGGACCACACAGGAATAATTATCAATAAAGAAAATCTTTATGGTGAGTAATATTAGTAAAATACTTATATTCATTTTCGTTAAATTTAGAACTGCTTATTTAATTAATGATCCAGCTGTTGGGCTGGTAAATTATGAATTCATTTATTTGTGTTTAATGAGGTAAACTAAGAATTTACTGTACTGATATTTAGATATTACCTTATAATTGTATCTATCATTTAACAATAATGTAATGATACATGCAATTAATATGTTTGCCTATTTACCAATTAAGTCTAATATATTTTTGACTATGTTAAAGGGTGCTGTGGTATCGGACAGTTACTTTTGCAATTTGAAATAATAACTAGTGGTTAATTTATGCTTTATAAAAATTGCTCATAACACAATAATAATAAATTTACGAACAACCTTGGTATCTTTAATAACGGTTAGGTATTTCCTTATATAAAATTTATACTAAACAGTAGGCATTACAACTAAAAATAAGTTTGACATTTAGTTATGACATAATTTTTATTGCACTTCTCATTGAATATTTGTCTAAATAATTAAAAATATATCAATGAGTAATCACTAAAAATAATTATCATCCTCAATTAAAACAGTAATGATGTAATGAGATCTTAATCTGTATCTTATTCATGGGCACGACTAATTAGATAAGCAAATGGAAGTATAGGTTAAAGCTTGGATAATTAATGTCAACTAGGTTCAAGTGTCATGCTTTTACCAATGCCACAAGTAAATTTTTTTTTAAATTATTATTATGCTGCTATACTATACATATATGAGCATAATTATGATGATATTCATATCACCTCAACATCCAACATCACCAATGGTGATGATGGATGTTGAGGGGCTCAGTAATAAAGGACCTAGGATTAAATAATCTAAATTTAAAATAAAAAAAAACCCAATTCCAGAACTTTAACTTTTAGCCGCATATCTTTTAAACAAGTCAACCGATTTTCATCAAACATGTCTCATGCATGACACTCGCGTGAAATTCACCTTTCAGATAAAAAAATTAATTGAAATCGCTTCATCCGTTCAATTGCTATGAGGCGACAGATAGACAGACAGGCAGGCAGAGGTAAAAAATAAATCGTAATAATATAAACACGAAACTTTGTAAGTGTATGTTTTTGCTCTTTCACGAAAAAAACAACTGGATAGATTTTGATTTTGACGAATCACCACAATGATATAGCTTTCTTATTAGAATAATTCTTTTTACTGATGTAAAATACAATTATTACCCAGTAATGGATAAAAGCTATTTTTAAAATGGAGGAGATTTATTATTAAGTGGAAAAAGCCGCGGGCGGTCATCTATAACAAAATAATTGTTATTTTTAATTGTGTTATAAATTTACAGAAAATGGTGTCACAGAACCATGCCATGCACAATTGGAGTTCTGTGTGTTTCTCGTGTCCGCAGCAAATGGGTCACACACACGGGAAGCCCGTGCACTGCGGTTCTGGTTCAAACCACAAGTTCCTCCAGATGAGAGGTTCCATGATGCTCAATCCTTCTTCAGAGAGCTTGTCAGCCCGCAAGACTTTCCAAAAGGTATTAAAAAAAGTATATAAAAAGTTTTAACATCTGCAAGCTTTGTTCCTTATACCAACTAAAATAAAATAAAATAAAAAATAAAATATTTATTTAGAAAATCACTTAAAGCTAAAGTTGACAAAAATCCTTAAAATTTAATTAGAGCTATGCTGCATTTATTGTGCCTGAACTAGGAGAATCCTGTTTTTCAGGCATAAATTATTTCCTAAGTTTATTCTGTATAACAATGTTTATATCTAAATTAATGCACATGTTGCTCTGACATAGTTGTTGGATTAGTACACTTACATATCTTAACCTAGATTACAAATACAAATTGCTGACTTACAAAAAAACTACTTATTTTATAACGGATAAGAGGTTTTCAGTGTCATCGTATGACAAACTTTGTAGATAACCTTGAACTACTTTTTTGCATTTATATAAATTACACGAATGCATGTGTATTGCTCTATTTAATTTATTGTACAAAAAAGGTCCTAGAAAACTGTAAAATCTGTGAGAAAAAGCATGCCTTTTGCCTAGAAGCTTTGGACAAACACTATCATATCTTCTTTTAATAGTAATATCCGGTGGAATAGATGCGTGTTGTTTCAGAACAGTGCTCATTATGAAAAGCTGGCGAACAGATAATACTTCACATAATTTATATAGACTGTTAGTAGGGAATCTAAACGGTCGAAAAGTAGATACTTTAAGTATTGCCCTTTGAGCCCTTTCGACTGTTAGTAACAATGTTTTACCTGCGCCACCCCATGAGGTTATGCAATAACTGATAATGGATTGGCATAGAGCTAGGTAAATTTGAAAACTAGATTCAAGTTGGATGATAGATTTCGAAATTAATATGTAGTTTGTTTGTTTTGAAGTATATCAGATTTGATACCCATATTTCAACCCACATACATGTAAAGTACCCTTGGTCCTTCTCAGGCTATTGAGAATCTGTGTACCATAATTTCATTTAAATTGTTTAAATGCATATAATGTAAGTATCTAGATAATATATAGATATTAAATAATCTTTGCTACTGATACTGTAAACACCTTGTACCTATTATTTTCATTTTCTATTTTATTGTTTCTGTACTGTATTTACTTCATACTATCTTGTTTTGTATTCACTATTTCCTTTCTCTAACTATTATGTTCACTATGTTATCTTTAAACCTATCTTTTTGTACCCATTTATTTATTTATTTTTATTTTTATTATTTCTACAATTTTGTTGTAGACGCCACTGCTTCCGTGTGTACAATGATCTCTTTCCATCCAAAGGTTGCCTGGAAGAGATCGCTTTTAGCGATAAGGCCGCCCATTGTCTCACTTTTTGCTACGCACAATTCTTTGTAATATTAATTTTTATGGTGTTTCAATAAAGAATATTGTATTGTATTGTATATTCAACTTTTTAATTTTTTTTGTATTACTGACTGGGCTCTAAGAAACTGATATTTTAAAAGGAATATTTAAATATTCATGCTAAGGTCGTGATTTTTGGCACAAACATAACCCAAAAGGGGCCGGTACTTACGGTTGAATGCATTTCCTGCAGATTTAATAATTACATTAAATTATTTATTAGAAAGATATGTGTCATATAATCTAAAAACCATAGAGTAAAGTCATCTAAATTATGCAATGCTTCGATTTTAATTGGCAATAATATATTTTATAGCCACCCTCGTGATACCATTGGGAATGACCAACCCAATACACTTTATGTCGAATTGAAACACGATTACGAAATAAGGTCAATTTGATATTGTTTCACATGTTAGTTAATTATCATTAACTAATTGCAATCTATCATTACAATGCAAATGAAGTACAAAGCATATTTTCGCAAAATCTTCTAATAAATATAAGAAAAGCAAAACGGTTAGCATTAGGTAGTTTGGTCATTACAAATGTTATTATTAACAATATCAACTCGTTAAAATTGTGATAATGATTGGGAGTTGAAAATGTTTGACCATCAGGTACAATTTTTAAAGGTCAATTGATCAGGTGTTTTCCATCGAAATGATAATTATAAAATTGTAAGCAAACTAAGTTTTTTTTCTTCATGTGATCTAGAAAAAACTTTCTTTAATTCCAGATTATGTTGGATTTATCAAGAAAATAATAAAATTGATGCAGAACAAGTACCATCTTTTAAAGTTATTAGAAGTTGAGCTGAGACAAGATGGAACTGGGCTCCCTCCACCAGGTACAACATTTATCTATAAACATTGTTAATGTATATAAAATTATAAAAAAGGAATAAACAGGTTATTAGAATATCAATATAGGTTGGACTGTGGCAGAGTTACAAACTTCAAGTCCAATTATCATCTGTAACTATCGCGCAAAGGAGCGGAGGAACGTTGGCGTTTGACCAGGCAATACATGAATCGTTGGCCTTGAAATACTAGACTACAGACATCTGAACAATATTGTTGGGTTATTTGAACCACCAGCTGACCTATCTTAATAACTATCGTGGTGGTTCACTATTGGTTTCATGATAGGCTTAGGGTCACTCAAATAGCTATGTGGAGGGCTATGCTCGGGGTTTCTCTACGGGACCGAAACAGAAATGAGGAGATTCGTAAAAGAACGAACTTTTTAAAGTGGCAGTGGTCAGGCCATATAGCACGCAGAACAGATCTAGAACGATAAAAGCATAAAATAGTAAGATTCAGTTACAATAATAAGGCATAGTGCCGTTACTTGCAAGATGTCCAACTGAGAGCAGGTGAAAATTCAAAAGTACATGTAGAGTTAGTACAGTGTTGGTCATATACTGTACCTACGGCATTCTTACCAACGATAGATCCATGAAAAATAATAAGAAACGGAAAGTCTACAATGTTGTTTTTTTTTATCCTGAGTCAATTGGTCATTTTGTAGGGCATAAATTTAACACTATTTCTATTTCAATACAGCTTCCAAGCTTATGCGCCAAGGGGAAAAATCGTCCCTCTTTTTTCACTGTACGGCAACTTTTTTTTTTAATTATATTGTTAAATACAATTTTATTGTTTGGTATAATATACCCTATATTGCCGTGCAAAAGAAACTGTTCTAAAAAACTTTTGTTTTAATTATGGCAAAAGTTTAAATACTCATAGATTATCAAGGTCGACGGTATTTGTTTGTACCATATCTACTGTAGGTACTTATTATAATTATGTTGTTTTAACGGAAACAAGGGGGAAACAGCTCAGCGGCTGATAACGATACTGAATAATTTTTAAATATATCGATTTTATTTTAAAATATTGTTGTTTTATATATGCACATTACAATGAAACAAATTTATCAATACTGTTTGAAATATAATACCTATTAAACCAAAAAGTTTACAGAACTTTTGCTCGGTCTAAACGCTTTTGCTGCGAGAGCGCATTGCTCACTCGTCATTCGATGCTTAAAAAATATTCGGATCTAAAGTTTCAGATCTGCCACGGTCTACCCTGTTAGCATAGGTATAAAGTAAAGTAAAGTTTATTTTAAAATATTTGTAAAATTTTTGTGGTCGGGGGTTAATAAAATAATGACAAATATATTGAATACGGCGGAAATTACCATCATTATGTCTTTACGCTGAGTCGGTCCTTAAAAGAGACAAGAAGGTATTCATAATAAAAAATAGTTATGAATTATGGTCGAATACCTTTCCCGTGCGAGTATCGCACTTGATAAGTTTTATAGAATATTACACATTTTGCGTTCTTTTCTTAAATTTCTGTATATTTTTATTATATATAAATAATTATTACTCTGTTATTCCTTTATAATGTACTTTATTTTCAATTTTATTATACAGAATCGAATGGCGTGCTCAATAAGAGCATTATATACAACTATCATAATGGGTGTATGTATATTAATATAAAATTGTACAATATTAGTGCATGGTGATTTTTGATTTCTTTTTCTATTCTTTTTTTAATTTTTTATATTTTTCTAGCTGAGTGTACTTACTATGTATCATATTATATGCATGAATTTTACATGTATTTTATTTGTGAGAAATAACTATAAATTTAGTTTTCGGATGTATTGCAAATATTTTTCTACAAATAATACCACTTCTTAAATTAGTTTCCATCAGACATTTTATTAATATATACCTAGTATATGTAATTGTCTTAGATTTTTCTATGTTGTACATACTTCTATGTATAGAGGCATTCTCACATTTTGTTTGTAAATTTGCACAAACACAGTCCTAAGTTATATTTCATGTAATAAAATAAAAACATTTGTTTTCAGCTTACATAGACGACAGCGTTTTGAATCAGACCACAGTTATATCCGAACAAAAAGTGTTGGACATGATTGAAATGGCTTATCCCAACCCTATGAATGTTGAAGACTTTGTAACGTGAGTATGCTTAAGTTTTATATAAGACTGACATAGGTATATTTTCATACTTTTAAAATTATGTTGTTTCGGTTGGAAGCGATTGAAACGTGCATCCATCGTGTTCTATTTCAATTGCATATGGAGCGCTTTAGTTTTAGCGCTTTATGTCATGTGACGAGAAGAGTGTTTGATATGTGTGTAGATGTATATGTGGGAAGAGGTAGGCCGAAGAAATGATGGATGGACTGTGTGTGAAGGATGACATATTGTGTAAGAAAGAAGTTAAGTGTTGAGATTACGGGTGACAGAGGAAAATGGAAGAAAAAAACATTTTGTGCCCCACGTAATGTGGGATAAGGGCAACAAATGATGATAATGTCGCGCTGTAGTGCGTTTTCATTGCGTTTCATGTGTATTTAATCAATTTTAAGTTGATTTTTTTGTTCAAATTTCGCGGAAAGTATGATTAATTTCAATGAATGTTAAATGTTCTATATTTTATATGTATAGTGCTGGAAAATGGTCAAAAGCAGAAGTAAAAGACGCGCTGGAGTCCCTGGAAGAGAAAGGACTTACGCGAGCTATGTCGGAAGGCATTTATGTGCGACAGCACAGTGTTGACACGCAGGTATGTGTATAAGACTCTATAAAAACCTAGCTTCAAACCGATGAGGAATAAAAGGATTCAGCATCATAAATATCCAAGCCGACCTTACTGGCCCGTGGTATACCCTGACAAACAATGAACGAGCCACTGTCACGAGACATAATAATATGTGCTAATTGATGTAAGGTTACATTAAATACACGTACAAACTAAACTCACAGACTCAATACAATAGGCATGATGACTTTATATAAAAATAGGTATTCTATTTTTAAATTTTATGCAGATATATTAAGACACATTCGTAAATCCGCGCACAGGATGAGGGAGGGCGCAGGGGAGGAGGGAGGTTACGGATGTGTCTTAATTATTTCTGCATAAAATTTAAAATAGTTTAACCTGCAAAGTGAGGTTTATAGCTTATTTAAAACATTAAAATAGGTATTCTGTTTAGGACTAAACAGAAAACATATTTTATTTCCGACGGCCATCCGTGCCTGTCCAAAAATACTGGACACCTATTTTTTGCATTATCAATTTAATAAGAAAGTCCCAAGATTATATTATGTAGATTATCAAAGTTCCGCTGTAGGGTCTTGTGAAACTTCAATGCGTATCGTCTTAATTTTTTGTGTGTAAGTAAAATATGGGTACATTTTTTTAGGAAATCTATTTGACGGATTTATTAATATTTTTTAGTCATCTACCCTATTATTTAATTCACCATAAAATGTGTTGATATTTATGTTAACTTATCGTGGTTTGTCTGGTAATAAACCTCACCTGGGTTAAACTAAAATAATAAGATGCATGCTTCAAAGTTTTCAAGGATTTGAATTCAACAGAGGATTCTAATTTGAACTTTCTACAGGTAGAAGTGTAATTTGAGAGCCGTAAACTTGAAACATAAAAGTCCACTATTTAGTAAGTTATTGACTAACATGACCTACTTTTATTTTATCTATTAGGTCGTGAAACAAATGCCGACTCTATGTTCGTCGCGGCAGCCGAGCATAGCTGTGATTACAGCTCTGTACTGCGAGAAACAAGCTGTGGACGCTATGATGGATAACCAAGAGACCTATGTACGCTACACGACTGTCGGTGAGTGATTTTATTATATAGGTAAAACTTCTATAACGGCCTTGTGCACTTTTTTGGATAACTCGCGTCAGATTGAGACGTGAAGGTATCGACTTTTATCTGGATGACCGGTTTCCCGGAGTGAAACCCGTTCTGTTTTCAAGTAAAACTTATCATACTGATTACCGTTTGGACCATTCGTCGTGCAATAATATGATGTAATGCCAAGTGTGGTAAAGGAAAACAAATGCCGACTCTATGTTAGCCATTCCCTTAATTACCTTAGAATCTAAGGTAATTAATAAAAAACTCAATTTTATGTTATCTGATAACATAAAATTCAGTTTTCTTTCTGCAAAATATCCTTTCTTAAATATAAGGCTCTTACGTCGCATAGTCTTGGAACACCCTATATATATTGATCAGAAAAGTATATAATATGGCGTGAAAAATATCGAACACATCTGGCGCAAAAATAAACTTCATCATCAACTCAAATAAATTTAAGTATTTAATTTCACTATCTAATTTAATTAGTATTATATAATCCGTCCAGTACTAAGTAACTGAATTTAACTAAAACACACCTGTCATGTTGGGTGATGTCATATCATAGAACATTTGAGTCAGATTCGTAGAGGTCAAGATATCCGAAACGGAGCTATGAATATATTAAGCCGGGTTAGACTTGGTAGCGAAGTGATGTATTACCAATTATCTTCTGGGCAGGTATGTTCAGCAGAAGACGTCATACGTCTGCAGTGGTAATGTCGATATTTTAATATAGATATTTGTAGTATTGCCAACTTGATTTGGAATATTTGTGTACTATCTTTACTTCTATACTTAAATTATTGATATAACTATTTCTCAGGTTTTTTTTAAATCCTATAGTGTTAGAAAGCCCACTTATCAAGGCAGGGAAGGCTACAGTCTTTTATTTACCGCTGAAAAATACATGAAATACGTGCAACACCGCCGTGACGCGAACAGCTAATTGTACATATATATTATATGGCATGATATTTTTAATTATAGCTTAATTATAATACTTGTGTTACATTATGGGAAAGAACACAACAAAAAAAATAATGCGTGAAGTAGGTACACATTTTTGTACAGTTTATCAAAATCAAATTCATAACAGAAACAAACACATGAAAACAGAAATAAGCCAATATATTCATGATTAAATAATAACAATAATTATTAAAGAACACACATACAACATTGTGATGATATTTCCACATATCAAACCAGATTTAGAACAAATGGTGGGACACTTACATTTATAAAATAGTACTCTTTTATTAAGATTATTAATAATAACATACAGATCTAACAACATAACATATTGTTATACATTATAACAAATCAAAGGAACATCTCTGCCACATAAATAACCACAATACAAACGTTAAGTTTATCAACTGTCGTGACGTAAACTTAATGGTGTACGTGTAGGAAAACTAGATTGATGGTACTTAGAATAACTCAAGAACGAGACATACACGATTTTATGACGTATTCAACTCACGTATTTTATCGACACTTACAAAATTTATTCATGCATTTTGATTCTTTATAAGAATTTCATGTCGTTAAGGAACAAGATGAATATTTTATAATGAAGTTACAATTGTAATAAGGAACAGGCATACACCCTTACACAAAATTTTGGTTTAATATACAACATTAATATCTAACGTAACAATACCAATATTTGTAATTTGATGCATCATAATTCTGAAACATAATCTGGAACCCGTAAAGTAATAATAATGATATATCTACAATGAAAATTTAGAACAATTACACCAAACGCTCTACAAAAATTCAAAGGCACATTTATAAATCCTATTTCTTCATTTAACAATTCGCATGTTTAGCTAAATAATAATGCTATGAAGAATGACTTTGAAATTATCCGTGATTAAAAACAAAAGATAGTTTATCAACTCTTCCACTAGCTGTAAGCTTTTTGATATTTTGCGCGTCTATATTAAAATTATGTAAATATTGAGGATCCGTCTCTTCATCGGGGCTCAGATGTACTTCCACCATATTTGGTGGATCTCTTATATGAAACTGTATTATGTATTCGTTCCCTGGAAAAGAAAATTTACTATAAGTATTTCATTTGCTTAAATAAGTAATCTGGGGGCACGGCAGTGCCCCCACCAAGTCGAGCAAAAAAGCGGCACGGCCGTACCATCCTTTTCTCGAAGCAATTCAGGCCATTTTCGACCCCCTGTAACTTCGTTGTGGATAAAACTAGAAGACTGAAATTTCATACTTCACTGAAATATCAGTAACCATGCAGGATTGTAAAGACACGGTATATTTCATTCAATTTGAACCAGTATTTTAAGAATTATAACGGGTCAAATTTCGTAATTTTGTCACTCATTGACTCACCGCTCATCAAAATTCTAAGGCACTTCTAGCAGACCTAGAAGCTTCAAATTTGGAATATAAGTAGTGTTTGGTGTATGAATCAAGGAAAAACAAAAAAATCTAGAAAAGACCGGTATAGAGGGCGCTGTCGCAACGCCACGTATATACGAAATATGTACTAAAGTAATAACAATGCGAAATATAAATAAATCCAATCTAGACCGGCAAAAAGAAAATTATATGGACATATATACAATAAGTAGAAGGTACCGAAAAGGAAAAAGTAGAACTGTCTACAAAATACAAAAAGAAATGAGATCCCATCAATCAAAAACAATACTTGTCAAAAAAACCAAGTCGCGCAACTCAGTTGTTCTGCGGTAAAAAGTTGTGAGATCCAAGTAAATCCAAGTCTTCAAATTTCGTCTCAAAATTCTTTAATGTTTTATATAAATATATTGAGACTTGGACTTGGTTTTTTTGACAAGTATTGTTTTTGATGGGATTTAAACTTAAGGATTCCAAGACGGAAATATTTTTTTAAATAAATGCGAGTGTTGATGGTTGTGATGCGTTTATATTTTTATTAGGCTACGATCCTGCATCATCTTAATAAGCAAAAGTTGCGAGTCCTCTGTTTTTTGTCAGCCACGCCTAATTTTTATAGAAACCACTGAACTATTTGAATTATTACTTGGTGCACTATAGGTATAGGTAAGGATCTATGAATAGGCAGTCGTTCAAAGACCTTTGGAGATGGATATCAGAATTGAGGAGATCTAACTCGTCGAGTCGACTTCTCAAGAGTCGTTGGATTTTACGAAAGTTGTAGGTGGAGGTAGATAAGGCGGTTTAAATCAACGGGAAATTGCAAAATTCGACCTACGGCTAAGTTACTCTAGTAATAAATAATTCGCGATTAATGACGTAATTATTACCGTAAATCAATGACGATATTTCTTGGCTATAAACTTTGTTTCCATCAGTAAATATATTGATGAAGTTATCTGTTCCGGTCTGATTGGTTCCATATGTTGTGTCCAATTGGATGTTAAGTCTGAAATACAAATAACGAGCATATAGCATAAAGTGTATTCGGCTTACCATCATTAAGACAACTCGATGTAAGTTTGCTTAATGACTTGACTTGTAAACTTATTTTGTACCAATAAATTGATCATTTGATAATTATATTATATTCTTAAAAAATACTTTATAAAATCTGTTTTCAAATTATACAATGAATCTTCCAAAAAATCTGAGTCATACTAAAAGATAGTTACCCATCGTCTGAAATTTGACCTTTAATTATAATTTTGTCCCCCGCTCTCAACGCTGGCGTCGGGAACATATTTGCGTTAATTGGCTGCCAAGGTGGGAGTTGAGTTCCCCCGTTCTGATTCACGCTGTAGGGATCTTCACTTTGCCGTTGATCTCTGTAACAAAATATTATAATGTATAACTGTTGAATTGAACACAGAAGTGATCCTGACGTATGAATTACCGGGAGATATTTCTTGTCCGGATGTACTCGTAAATGATGCATTTTTTGTTGATGCAGCTGAACAGATGAACATTGCTGGACAATGCATGGTGCAACATATTACCCTATAGCTATAGCTTGTTATTTGCTTAGCTCAAATTATAGGAGACTTAACAAAACGTTTACGCCCGACTTCAAATTACATAAAACTACTTTTATCGCCTAACTGTGATCAACTTAGCTTTAATTTATAGTTTATCCTTTTTTATAAGCATCATAATCATAAGCTGCGTTATCTAAATATAGTACCTAATGCCTCTACATTGAGTTAAAACTTTCATCAAAAATATTAACAATATTTTGTTTGTCATAAATTGACGTAGATGGTGGTCATGTTTCTAAACTGTGATATAACTCCTAATAAAATATCAGCTTGCTTGTCTCCGTTCTAGATTAACAATTTCATATTGACTCCCTCAGTGACGCAGTTGGCAAAATGCCACTACCGGCTCAAGGGGTTCAATTCCCTTCAGGATCCGATGTTTGTTTGTTGCACCAGCATTTTGCTCCAGGCCTATATAATTATGATATCATTCTTTATCTTGAATCCCTTTACCTACTGAAAACCGCATATGTAGATCCGTTCAGTAGTTTCAGAAATTATCGCGAACATAGACATAATAGAAGAAAGACAGAAATTAAATTATTGACAATTCGCGGACATACAGAAGCGGCACGGGTCTTAAATTAATAATAAGTATGATATCTAAACATTTTTTAGATAGAGTTTAGATTTAGTTAGAGTTAAGGGTCCATTTTATAAATATATTATAAATATAACTCTGTGCCTATCACATGGCGAGATGTTGCTGTGTTGATTGTTCATCAATATTTTTGTATTTAATTTTTTTATGTATTGTTTCTGCCCGATAATCAATAATTGTATTTAGTGTATATAGATTTTCAATATGTAGGCATCCATGATCTTTAATCCCAATATCGTTATATGATTCTGTTATATATTATGTACTTCATGTAATTTATCAGATACAAATTATGCATAAAGGCGATTGCCAAGCACCTGTTCAATGTTTGTACAAAGTACTTACTACTCTTCATACTAAAACAAGGAGATATTAAATTAAACACTATTTGATTCGATAAAATTTAATTAACACAGAATTATAGATTGTAAACACACTTCATATAATATTTATTTAATCCCTCATTACATGAGATATTCCACTTGATTTCTTTTGAAAACATGTATTTTTACATCATAAATTTGAAAACGTTTGGAAGGTCGCTGAAGCAATCTAGGTAGTCAACTTACATTTTTTTTTGTTTTAGTTTGCCGTTATAATATTACGTACGGAAAATAATATTTTCATAACAATATTGTTTTGTGAACAATCACTAATGTTAGTTTCATAACAACTAATATTAACTTTATTGGGAGGTTTTGTCTGTTCACGTCCGTAAGTGGTAACCCTCTGATTCCTTACACGTGACCTCCGGGTGGTGCTAAGAACAGACTCTGGTGGAAGGCTTCGGCCGCGGCTTGTCACCACCCTCCGGGCTGAGCCAGTGCGTGAAGCGATTTTTTGTGTTTCGTAATGTGGCCCGGAGAAGCCACCTTCTAAGTCTTCATGCTTCATCTTAGACCACATCTTCACTTTACATCAGGTGAGATTGTGGTCAAATGAAGGCTTATCTAACATAAAAAAAAAAAAAAAAAAAAAAAAAACACTTATTACACTTCATTTAAACACACGTGGTGTACCTACTGGGACATATTTCGCTTCAATGAACGTGCGCAAAAATCCGCGTTCCTAATTTCGTGACTAACATGAAGGGAAAACCAAACGTCACGTTACGTGAATATCTAATTAAACTGAGGCATGGGTCCGTACATGGAAAAGTATAGATTAAAAAATTCCACATGAACTATGACGCGAGAATGCATGAGTTAGGCAGGTGTGCGTTATTTTAGTAGCTGAAAAATCTATAATATTTTTAATATAAATATTTAAAATAAAACATTCTCGCAGATGAAGTATGTGAAGTCTACTTTAATGTAAATTTGTATTTTAAAATGGGACGTAAATTAAATGTTTCTTAATAAGAAGAATAACGAAATGTACATTTATGAAACTCTAATTTGAAACTGATAGGGGGTTCAGTTGATTTGTTAATTTGGAGTCAACAACGAAAATATAATACCAATTAGACATGAATAACATTTTACCTGTATAAACAATTTTTAATCTAGGAGTTGCGAAAATAATATGAACTATTCCGATTTGCAACACAATTTTAGAAGAATATAGGTCACTTTTTAGTCATAATCTACAGAAATTTTGTCAAAACATCTTAAAAAACTCTTTTGAACTCGGCAGTTTCGTGTTTTGTGTAATTCAGTTCAGTTTCTTGTAATTGGAATTTGCCAGTGTCGAGTTAAATAAAATTATAAAGTGAAAAACAAAAGTTAATAAGAGATTTGTGAACACTTTGTGAATTTCGTGTTTTGTGTAACAAAAGTATTTTCGTTTTGACGTTGGCATTGGTTTGTTGTCAAATGAATGTCACTGTCGTCTTGGTAATAACATTGATCGAGTCTGCGCAAGACTGAGGTAAACTGGCAGAAAGTAATGCGCAAACATTTCATAATATCCATTGGCATGCGGCAACATTGTACCGGCTGTGAAACAAGTTTCTCACGTTGCTTGCATAGACTAAAATTAATTATACAATGTTTTTATAAATGATGTCAGACCAACATAAATAAATACCCACGTCTTTTAAATATGAAGCAATCCATATAAACGAAATCATATCATACCCTGCTAAGCAATCCCAACAGACTTTCAACATTTTCCAAAAATGCACATAAACTTCAACACTTTGTACGTTTCTTCGGCTGTTTCCGCGACAAACGCGTCTTGACGACTAAAGGCATTTCGTTCCGTGAGATGGAGGGTCAGATTGTTAATGACGTAAGATGAAAACAAACACGCCCATACGTGAAACACCTTGAAGTTTACAGTTACCTTTGCGGCCGGTTTGTTCGATAACTAGTTAGTTATTGTTAAATCACAATTTCGAACCTTGTAATTCTTTACTGAGAAGTCAGGACGTATGGCCTGTTTGAGATTCCACTTTGTACTGATACGGTACTTTGAATTTGGGGAAAGTTTCGTATTCTTTGTACTTAGCAAAACTAGGAATGCTTATTTTTATATTCTATTTCTTTAGGTTCTATGTTTAAACAATAAACCTAACAATTTCAGGTAAGTTTCAAGTAATTGTAGTGGTATTATTTTTTCGTACGTATACTCTTTTTAATTTCATTTGAAAACTGTCTCATCATCATCGTCATCCTGCCCTTGTACCACACTATGTGGCGGTCGTCGGCACAACTTGTGTGTTTCTTTCATTTTAATCTATCACCCGTCATTGTATTAAAAATAATCTGAAAAATATATTTACAGTAATTTTATTTATACTATGAAATATTTATACTGATTGCAATTTATACTCTTAAAGTGTCATAAAATAATTATTTCACCGCATGTTTAAAGTAAATTTTAGGCGAGAGGGTCAAATAAAACTATGTGTAAGAAGATTTAATGACTGGTGGAAATGGTCTGTCTGTACTTAAACCAAGTTTTATTTTATTTTAAACATAAGTACCTTATTTAAAAATGCAGCAGTTCCATTACACATTTTTCCTTTGGTCAAAAGGATAACACAACGACATCAATGAGACTGACTCAATGATAGTCGATATTTGTGTTGTTTGATAAGACTGATAAAGATTATCATTAATTTGTAGTGTTCTAATACCTTGAGTGATTCACTCTTGTAGTATTTAAGCATCAAGGTAATACTCTTATCTCCGGTAAGACCATCCCTACTTTCGGATCTTTCTAGCTACAGCATTTTGCTGCATTTATAGTATCTACCTACATTTCATACATTTAACTTCTTTAATAACATTGCGCAAAACTCCACGGCATTTAATATCGAACGGATATGTTTATTCTAAAGCAATAAGGATCTATTCTCGTCCTCTAGACTACCGTTAATCAGGCGTAGCGTTCCATTCAGGCTATTGAACTAATATTACATCAGTGCGGTATGCCGTCAGTAGACGTAAAACATTCACTTGGTACCTCTTTGATTTGCTAAATCAAAACGAAAAATTTTTTTAATCCTACTGATATTATAAATGCGAAACTTTGTGAGGATTAAAATGTTTTTGTCACAAACTACTAAAGGGATTTTGATGAAACTTCTTAATAATGTAGCGTACATAATAACACATAGGCTACTTGTAACTAATTATTGCTAGTAAAGCCCGATTTGGATCTAATTTGGCACGAACGTAGCAAATTTCTAAGTAAATGACAAAAGTTACTTTTTGCCGCGGGACAATCTATTATTACGCAGGCAAAGCGGGTGGACAATAAATAAATAAATATATTTATATTTACGGACATTCCGCACAACAACATCTAGCTCCGTGGTAATATGTAAGCTTGTGTTACGGGTACTAGACATGTGATATACATAATAATATATATCTTTAAATGTATGTCTATTATATTATAATAGACATACATTTAAAGATATTTTTTGATCTACATATTAAACACACTGACCCCTCGGCGCCGGCGCCCACCTAGCCACTGAGGCAGTTATATTATTTCTGTAATAGTCCTTCTATAATTATTTATACTATTGGTGTTCAATGCAATACAAAAAATATTCTTGTCACCTTTAACTACGCTTAAAATATTATAATGACAGACTGACATGCACCTTGGAATAGTACAGAATTGGGAAACATAATATTGAAGCGTACATAGTTCAAATACCCATAGTCTTCTTGAAAATATTACATGTAAAAAAAGTTTATTAGGTATTCATTTTATGTCATACAAATCATACTTGTCCTTGCTATAGTATTTTAAGTTATATTTTATAGCTAAAGTACGGCGCTGTGTGAATTTGCCATGACGACATTGATAATCCAAGGAAGGTTATTCAAGCAAAATAGTGACCATTTACCACTTGTCACCACTATACATACATTGGCAATGGTTTGGCTGGACAAAATCTTTGTGTACAAAAAAATCTTCAAAGATGACCTTGTAGTATTTGAAGATCTCATCAATACCATCTGGTCTATGTGGGAACGTTCAGGATCAAACAAAGTCGCATTGAGTTTGTTTATTGGTAATACTGTGAAATAATTATTAACGTAATTTATCGCATTGGGATTGGGATTAGCATTTGGTTTTCTACGTTCCACATTCGTAGTTTTATTAGGGTTTATCCTATATTCAATGAATGTGGTAAGATATTTAGTGTGCTTAGACGACACGTAAAAAAAACAGTGATATCACGTTAGGTAACTATACCAGGTATAGGTTAGGTAACAATTTTATCGTCGTTACATGGCCTATAGAAATATACATTGTCTATTGTCACTCGAGGTAGTCGAAGCAGGGTAAAATTATAGTGGTGCATTGCATACTTAAATAGTTCATGAAAATATTATTTGTGGCACATACAAATAATATTTTTCGCGTGAATTAATCCCGTTTTTAAATGAATATTCTCAAAGGAAAGTCGGTATCATGCCTTATCTCTCTCATGACAATATCATGGAATTTCAGTACTGTGCATACTTTGGACTAGTTTAGTACATCGAATACCATTGGAAAAGTGTTTTTGAATTCCATTCTAAAATAGGAAAAAAGGGTAAAAACACTCTTGTCTCTGTCTGACTAACTCACTCAATATTCGAAACCATTGGACTGACTTAGTTGTAAGCATAGGACTTAGATGTATACAGGGTAATGACCCAAAGAATGACGCATATTTCAAAACTGTATTTTAATGCGTAGGTAGTCCCCATTCCCAATACTCAAACTATTTATTTAAGGGAGTTTTAACATTGTGTGTCTAACAACAGGAATTTTGAACTAAAGGCGGATATTTGACCTACTGGGCTACAGTTATGAAAAGTATTCACTAGATAATAAGTTCTATTCCTACGTAAATGACAAAAACCTATGCGATGTCAGATTTTGAAATAGAAGTTGAACTTTCATTATTATGTATATAATTGGAAACTAACTTTGCGCCTATATTCAAACTTCTGCTTATTTACGATGAGACAACTCTGGTCATCATCATGATCAGCTCTGGTACACACAGTAATAATAAAGTAAATTAGTAAGACCTCTAACGGAACAAATGTTACAATATTATGCTAAATCTGATTTCCTATCGTAGGCGTTGGTTGGTACTCGTGAAGGTGCATGCGCGAGGTTAACAAGGCTATTAGAGTATAATTCGCTTTTGCCATAGCGGCATTTTAGGGCACAGCAGATTTTAAATTGACATAGACGCAGTTACGCATGATACGGTACCCAAAGGTTACAACGGTACCCGATGTTACTAATACTTCGTTGTCTGCCTTTCTCTCCTGTTGGTGACACGCTGTATCTTTCGATCCGTGATAGATGGATAGTTCAAATTTGGGCTTATTTCTGCAGCCCCGGCCTCTATCGGTATCTCGGTGTGTAAAAATAAGCTTCTCTACATATGTTTTATTAATTCCTACCATTTGAACAAAACAATTAATAGGTAATTCACTAGAAAGCGTGGTGGTCTCGCGTGGTTTTCCCGATATTTTTTCCAAATTATAAGAAAATTTTAAAGCTATGGACCAACAAGTAATAAAAGGTTTGCGTAGCGAGATCACATTGGTTCTTAGGGGAGAGGAAACTTAACCTAGCAAGCTTCTTGTTCTCACCTCAGTTTTCGTTTAATAATTAACTCGTACTAGAATCTAGTAAATTGTAACAAAACAATCCTACTTTCTACTAACTAATATTATAAACGCGAAAGTGTGTTATTGTGAGGTGTGTAAGTAAATGTGTTTGTTGCTCTTTCGCGCAAAAACTACTGAATGGATTTTCATGACTCCCACAATAGTTTAGCTTACATAGGTATCAAAATAACACATAGGCTACTTTTTACCTCGGTTTATTAAAATTTCTCGCATGAAAATAAAATGTGTAGGTATTTGATTTGTTTTCATTATATTAAATTCTAATGTTACTTTTATAATGTTAATGCGAGTGACATCTCGCAAGCCAAGGTCACCACGGAAGACCAGCGCTATGGCAGAGTACTATCTTAGCAAATGCTGAGTGGTCGCCGTTTTTGTCATTTAGAGTCTTCATTTTTCCGCAAATGTTTGTAATATGTGTTTTAATTGTAAATGGCAAAATAAAAGTTTTTTATCTTTATCTTATCTTTGCGAGCAAAGCCTGTTTCGAGTCAAATTAGGTATAGACATACCTGTTTTCTCAGTAAAGGACAAAATCCAAGTTTTACCACGGGAAAATTTATTATTACGCGAGCAAAGGCGCGTGCAGCTAAGTAATTATATTATTCAATGCTAGAAATTAATAAGTTTTCTTTTCGTCTTTACCTAGAATAAAATGCTATGGCGTGGATCTGTTAAAATACATAAACGATTGTAATTTAATTCAGTTTTTAGCAATATATAGAGTTATTTAGAGGGAATTTCAATTATGTACATTTTGCGACTGTGCGGAGTCATTCGGTCGCTAGTTAAATACATACATAGTTTTAAATGATAACCAGATTATTTTTATAGAATTTATTTTTCATAGACAATAGACCAGCTCGATTTCATTATAATATATATTTTATATTTGACAGGAACTTCTATTAACTCATTTAGGTAACAATACGATTGAATTATATTTTATATTTATACGGTCAATCTTTTTCAGACCTTCTTTAAAAATAATATGGTCGCGATGTTTGAAATTAGCCACACGTAGAAGTCATGGTATACCTTACTATTTGGTTGCCCGCAAGCCTTCTAGTCACCGTTCTCCAATATTATAAACTAGCTGTGCCCTGCGGTGCTACCCGCGTTATAATGGATGAAGTACTCTTAACCAACAACATATTTATTTGAATAAAGATTACTATGTTGATACAACTTAAACAAATTATTTCGACAAAATTAGGTACCATAAAAACAGTTTTTGTGAGTTAGTCTTAAAAGATAGACATATACTATCGCGGACTGTTTTTTAGATCATTAAAAGAGCTATTATTCTTTAATACATATTTAATGTTAAATGTTTATAACGCAAACCTTATCTCAACTTAACCTTATCTCGCATGCCGGATTTACTTAAATACGTTTTCTGTATAAAAAATCAAATAACGTTTTAAGCATATTAAGATGAGCAAACGATTTTAGTCAAAGGTTCTTTAATGTAGGGTAACATAAAACTACAATACACTAAAATAATATGTTAAATATTAAAAGAGTATTTTATTGAAGGTAAAGCCTTCAATAAAATACTCATCACGGAAATTATCAATCATCAAGGTTCCCTTAAAAAAAATGTTATTTATTAGTCAATATTAGTCATTTGTACATAGTTTTGCACCCGTGGAGAGCAGGGACGGGTCGACCCACGATGATGATAAGTTTGTATAGTTGAACGCGCCCAGAAAATACTGAACGTTTTTTATTATTATTTTAGTGTTGTTTAATTGAGGAAAGCAGGATTGGCTACAAAAAACTGATGCATCTTGACGTGAAAAGTTAGCTTCATATTTAGTGGGGACCAGCGACTTTGTACGCGCTTTTAAGCCTCTTACTTCAAAAACAGGATTTTCATACAAACTTCCAACCAGTTTTGCAAAAGTTTCGCAAAATCCGTTCTTAGCGGACGTCTACACCTTAAATATTGCTTAGATGTTTCCTCATTCATTTGTCAATGATAAAATATTTTTTCGGTTAAATAAGATACTATTTAGTTACTGGAAATCCCATATAACTCAGACAGGTGGAAAGTTACCTTAAATAACATGAAATCAAATTGAAATTCAAGAAATTCCTCACATCTCCTTGATTTAGTTGTCCAAATATTGTCCAATATAAATATATTTGATGAGGCACTGACTTACAATATAGTATCAAAGTTGTTCAAAAAGTTCGGTTTAATATTAAACTAAATAAATCAAAATTTAAATTTTAAGAAAAACCTCGAATTCCAATGCCTTCTCTTCCTTAAAAGTAAAACACCATAATATTATTTAGTAATGTGCACGCGATGCGCTTTCATTTGATACCCAACTCGAGTATATTTGCAGATTTTCCTTACCCACTCTCACCCCCATAACTTTTAAACGGCGCAACCGATTTCATGAAACATTGTATATGAACACACGCGCCAAACTCACCTTTCATACAAAAAAAACTAATTTGAATCGCTCCATCCGTTCGGAAGCTGTGATGTCCCAGACAGACACACAGACAGACAGACAGACAGACACTTCAAACTTATTACACCCCTCTTTTTTGGTCGGGGGTTAAAAAGAGACAGTCGTATGTCTGTATAGATAAATCGCACAGTTTAACGTATAAATATACATTCTAGCTTATTCTTACAAATAATGCTATAATAGTAACTAAGTAGGCTATATCAATATTTTTAACAAGTTTATTAGGCATACATCTGAACTACAATAGCACAAGAACGATATCTGTTAAGCCAAATATTTATGAGATGTTTAGACCCAAGCAAAAGACACAGACATTACTAAATCATATATTAAAAATCTTACCCGTCCTTTGTGTCCATCGGACGTGCGATTACGCGGTTTAGCGTTATCGAGAGCACAAAATGTAACAACACCACAAATTCCATATTTGATGTAATGCTTAGTTCACTATATCACAGGTTTTATATATTCAAAAAAGATTTTATGTCCGATTCTTAAAACACTTCTTAATGGGTTATGTATTTATTTAATACATTTATTTTATTTATTGGTCGCCCCAGGAGGACTATACCAATTATAACGTGTCATTGACAATGTGGTGATACTTTCCTTAAAGCAACATTTATATACGAACACGGTAAGGTATATACTATGAATCATTGAATTAGGTATAACACGCACATCCTCTAATCTAAATTGTTTTCCTCTACTCTGTTAAATTTATCCTTACTTTTCTTCGACTCCACATTATATAATAAGATCTCGAACTTGAGTATTATTTTCTCCTAAATTTCTTCTTAGTTAGTATTTCATTAATGTTGTGTAAAATGTGGCATTATTATAACTCGTCATTTTTCGATATGTATAGAAATTCGTTGCATAACCTGTTAGGTTGAGTGGTTCATCAAAAATTTAAAATAATATATGTATATTGACATACTTACACTGAAATTTTAAAATAAAAACAATATCACACTATACATAATTATTAATTACATACAAAAGCTTATATCTCAGTGACTCGCGCGTTTGATATGTGACCCCTCAAACATAATTATGTGGAATTACGTTGCTTTCGATGTTGTTATGATCGAATGCATTATTTCATTTAAACTTATTAAACACCTTTTAAACAACTATTTATTGAGGTCAAGGACCGCCTTCCGATTTTATAATTATTCATGCCCGTCCTGAAGCAGGTAGGTTTTATAAGAAAAGTTATAGTAGGGATCATCAAATCATGTGACGTCCAAGTCTGTGATATGGTACAATGTGTCTTACAAAATAACATTTTCGAGTTTAAGTACACAACAATAAAGTTTATAAATAAATTAGCTGAAAATAGATAGTAGCCGATTCTCAGATCTACTGAATGTGCATATAAAATTTCATAATAATCGGTTAAGCCGTTTCGGAGAAGTATGGTTACTAACACTGTGACGTGTGAATTTTTAACCCCCGACCAAAAAGAGGGGTGTTATAAGTTTGACGTGTCTGTGTGTCTGTCTGTCTGTTACATCATAGCTCCCGAACGGATGGAGCGATTTAAATTGAATTTTTTTGTATGAAAGGTGAGTCTGGCGCGAGTGTTCTTAGACATTTTTCATGAAAATCTGTTGTGCCGTTTAAAAGTTATAAGGAAAACCGAAATCTGCAAATATACTCGAGTGGGGTATCAAATGAAAGCACATCGCGTGCACATTACAAAATATTATGGTGTTTTACTTTTAAGAAAATTAATGCATTGGAATAATTTTCAATTTTGAGGTGAGTTTTCTTAGACATGTTCATGAAAGTCAGTTGTGCCGTCTAAAAGTTATGCTGGATGTGAGAGTAGGGAAGTAAAACCGAAAATCTGCAAATACGTGTATATTTGCAGATTTTCGGTTATCAAATCAGTATCAGTGGGGTATTAAATGACAGCGCATCGCGTGCACATTACTAAATAATATTAATGTGTTTTTCTTTTAAGGAAAATAAGGCAGTGGAATCGGGGGTTTTTCTTAAATTTTAAATTAGTTTTATACTATTATTCCTTTAAATTATTATTTATAATAATATTTAATAAGGACATGTCTTTGAACAGGTGAATCCAATGTTTATACGTTGGGAACGATCGGCGCGCATAGAGTGGTGACAACCAAGCTGCCTTCCGTCGGCCGCACGCGCGAGGCCATGACAGCTGCTGGAAACACCACCACGAGACTTCTTGGAATCTTCCAGAAGGTAATTTATATTTAAATTTTCGGGTGAACTGATTAGCCCGAAATTAGGTACAGCAATATGTTAGGAGTTAGGCTACTTTTATACAATTTATATTCAATTTCTAATTCATGTATTCCAAACTGTAAGTCCGCTGTTTTTTTGCTTAAAATCTACTTGTTGTCATAATATTTTAATCGAAATAACAAGAACATGTACAAATAAAAAATGAAGTGAAAACACATCATTAACAGTCATCACTATAGTTATTTAAAATTGAATTAGGATATCTAAATGTTAGTTAATGCTAATGGATGGAATGGAAGTATTTCTGTATCGGTTTCACATAGTGTTGTAAATCTGATCGCTTTACGTCTCGCCCTTGAGATGCCTCGGTTTTGTATTGATGCGTGAAATAACCATGACTCAATGCGTTTAAATAGAGGAACTAACCTTTACATTGGGGATTAAGAAGTAGGTAGTTTTTGTCGGTGGCTTCGCTCGATGGCGATGTAGTTTTTGATCAAAGATTTCATAAACACATAACTCAAGTGTTTCATGAAAATAAATATAATTATACCCTATTTGATGACGTGAGGACATACCGTAAGTATAGCACGTGGAATTAATGAAAAGTTCTTAAATGAAAGTTGGGAGTAATCATGCATTGTTTTTATAATGCTAAGGCCGAATTTTATGTTATGGATATCTCGGCTGTCACCTTCCTCCATAATTGGAAATATTAAAGGACCGAGGTATATGTCCAGAAATTTATGACCTATAACTTAAATGATTGATTATATACATGCTAATAAAAACTAACACAAACACATCCTGAGCGATTAGGAAGGAAGATTATTACGCAAAATGGCCTTATAAGGAATGTGGCTTCCATTCCTTATGAGGCCATTTTTCGTAAAATTAATAAAGTAAATTATGCTCTGAACCTTTTAAAATTAGTTTGTTATATTTAATTACTTTTATAGTTATAATAAATCGTAGGATTTATTAGTTTTCCATTTTATGGAATGTATTTTATTTCTGCCGTCTTAAAACATACTTTGCAATTAGGTTATAATTATGATTAAACATAATTGCTTTACGTCTAGGCTCATTTCATACTTTACCTTTTTTACAAATTTAGCTCATATTTATATTATTTGCATACCAATATTATGAGTGTTGCCAGATGGTTTAGTTACTAGGCGCCAAAGCGTTGAAGCGTTTTATATATTGTAGTAATAATTCTGCCAACATGGATATTCTTACGAACTTTGCACTAACTAAACAGCCGTATGTGTACCGTTAGTCAGAGCTTAATTAAATGATTATAACATTTCAGATACTAATTAATAATTAATTTCCCTTGACCTGGTTACGGCACCCACATGTATAGTATGCGCCTCTAACTAGTAACCTAGTAGTAGTAACTGCATACAAACTACTACTGAAAGGGAGTTATCAGTTAACGAAGCATACTGTACACTCACTCGAAATCTCCACGAGTATACAAAATATATAAGGTCCTGTTTTACATATCTGAAGTCATAGATGGTAATGTAGTGACTCACAGATTCCGCAGATGATACTTTTGTCCTTAATAACGTAACTGGAAATTTGGAATGACATGAAAATGCATTTGAGCATGTTGAGCAATACTTTGGTGATGAATGCAAATTGGCATAATGATAGACATTATCTATATAAGTATAAAAAAGAAAGTCGTGTGCGTTACAGCTATTACAACTGGAGAACGCCTGAACCGTTTTAAATAGTTATTATTTGTTGGATTTATCTCCGTCCGAAATTGCAGAATGAATACCTATATATAAAACTTTTTAAATTTGTCTAAACATTCAAAAGCACCAATGATAATTTCCCCACACAAATTGCGTTTCATTGCTGTCATTATATGAATTACAAATATGTAATGTAAAAACTGAAGTATCCTGCCTCAATTATTGCGCAAGAGGTAGCGGGTTCGATTTCCGCCGAGGGGTCAAGTGTTTGTATGTTCTACAAGCTTTTTCACCTTGGTCTGGGTGTTTAATATGTCTCATAAAAATATGTATTTATGAATGTCTATCCGATCAATCTCTCAGAATGAGATGTCTAGTACCCGTAACACAAGCTTAGAGCTTACCACTCGGCTGGATGTTATTGTGTCGATTGTCCGGAAATATTAATTTTATTTATTTATTATAAATTAAAGGAAATTTTGTTGAAAGGGTGTTACTACTCAGTTGTTGACTTTGTTTTCTGATGACATTATCTAATTTTTTATTTATTGATTGTATTGACATTTTTAATTTTGATTTAATTTTATTTGTTATAGTTATATAATTTCAGCTTTATTATTTTTTGTTTTTATTTTTCATTTTTATTTTTGATTTATATTGTTTTGATTTGATGTTACTTTGTTTAATTTTTCTTTTATAAGTGGACTATTTTATTGATTTACTTTTATTACTTTTTGGTATTATTGTACTTTTCAAATACAATGTAAATATTGTGGAATGAAATAAATTTATGAATTATGAATTTATTTATCCTAAACAGATTATCATAATGCATGGTAAATAATCTAAATTAAATATCTTGTTCAGGTTGAATACGTGTTTCTGGTCGGAGTCGGCGGCGGTGTGCCGCATTACACAGACTACGACAGGCACGTTCGACTCGGTGATGTTGTGGTCTCCACGCCGGCTCAGGATATACCCGACAAGTAAGTATTCACCTCATCATCACCCTATTAACGTTCCCACTGCTGGGACATAAAGACTTCTCTCTTGCCGAGATAGATTAGTCCTTAATTCACCACGCTGACCAAGTGCGGGTTGGTGAATGGCACATGTACTTTAAACTGTACAGTTCTCCGAACATGCCGTTTTCCTCACGATGTTTGCGGGCACCGTTTGAGCACGTGTTTTAAAGCGCACATACATTTTTTTTAAGAAGAATAATCCAGAGGTGCGTGGCTGGGTTTGATCCCTCATCCTTCAAAATGAAAGTCGAGTGTGCTCTCACTTAGCCAACACGGCTTTTAAGTAAGTATTGTCCACCAATATTTATAAGTTAAGCAACCTGAACAGAGGCGGATTTACTAATTTACAAGATATAGGCTGAATAGTTTTTGCCGCCCTTGCCTCAACAATTGTCATATCAAACATTATTTTTACAATGCAACAATTTCGTTGAAATTTCACATTATATAATTTTTCGGTATATTTTTGAGCTAATCGGAATAAGTTTGCTACTATCGGAATGTGCAATGACAAGTGAGAGAGAAAAGTCATTGAGAAAATTTGTTGCAGACTTCTATATGTAAGACATCAGAAAACCGCCATAGAAAAATCTTTTTGATTTCTATGAGGTTAAATAAATATCGTTCCCCAAATTTGCCGCCCCCAAAATCTGCCGCCCTAGGCTCAAGCCTACTCAGCCTGCTGGTAAATCCACCACTGAACCTGAACTGTGAATATGAGTCATCAGAAGGATGTAGCATCTTAATATTAAGGTAGAGTAGGATCACAAGCTACTATTTACAAAATCCTTCTTTATGCATAATTGTAAACTAAACCTTTTTCTAGTCGAAACGCCCGTGCTTATCGTGTTACGAATAACAGTAATGTTATAAAACGCTATTGTTTATAGTCATTACTACATACATATAACAATCAAATAAATACTTAGTTGAGATTTTACGTCAATCTTCATGTCATGGGTTTTTAATGGCATATTGCAAAATATGTCGACGTTAGCATGATGGCATAATTTTAAGTTATAAAATAACGCAAGGATAACGTTATAAAATAATGAATCAATGTACCTATTTGACACACATTAGTAGTAGTACATTTGCATTGTGGAAGTAACCATTACCTGAGAGTGACGTTGACAACAAACCTTCTGAGTCAAAGATGACTTGCGCTGTAGGTCAAAGAACAGTAGAACTTACCAATTTATGACAAATACTTTTTCTCAAAAGTTCATCTCTACATAAAATAAAGTGAAGTCCCTTCCGTTGTACTCTATTTGATCTTTTTGACTACTCAATGGGTTTTCAACCGACAAAAATAACGAGGAGGTTGACCACGCATGACTTTTTACTTAGTTGTAGGTACGATTTTGATAATTCTTTATTGGAAAGGATTATGCCATTTATTTGATTGGAAAGTTACATCAATGTTAGTCCCATAAAAGTTGGGAATAAAAATTCTACCCTATTATAAAAATTCTCTAGTTTGAAATGTATGATCTCGTTTGCAGATATCGAATTAGTAGGTTATAGCCACTGTAAACTTTTATAAGTGTAAGAACTTGGTTTATATGGTTTAAAGTCAACTTCATAATATTCAACTTGTTTATTAAACAAGGTGTTTTGGATATGGTATATAAAGCGGAATGGGTGCGAATGGCACGCACCAGACAAACATATTGTTCGAAAATATTTCGATTTGTAAGCCCATTTGTCGAAAAAATATCTTTAAAGTGTAAATCTGTAAATCCAATTTTATCGTGTTGTTAAGTGTTCAAAGTTTCGGACGAGATCAAACCGTTTATTTCCTTAGAAGCACTGAGCATACCATAGCTCACCAAGCACGCATGTCTATTGCGTTTGACGTTTGATCTTAGTGTGTTAGGAGACGAAATATCGGAACAAGTGATAAAGTCGCGCATCATTTCAACTTCATAATACAGGCAAAAGTACAATTAATACGCTTGGTTTCAATACAAATGGTAAAACTTGCATTATCTAGGTAGATGTATGGCTGAGTTTTAGGTATATGTCTAAGAGCGCGCACGAAATCGGCGACCGACGCGACACGGTTGCTAGTTTATGTCATACGATGGAAAACTAAATCAGTAAATATTTTAATATATTGTGTCTTTTTACCGTAGTAACAATTGTTATGAGTTTCGCGGTGCATAGTCTAAAAGACGTTTTAACCTTTTCACCGCCACCGTCGGCTATACTCGACATAACAAATTGAGCTCACTACGCCAGCGTCGTCATACCTATGACGACCAAAACTACTCCAAAAGAAAAACGAAATACACAATCTTTATACAGTTAGTTCCGCGTTTTATGTATCCTAAAAGGAACATTGTTTTAGTTATTATACATCTATACTAAAGGTTTATAAGAAAAACCCCTAGCTGTATAAAAATTTCGATGATGAAAAACTTAGATAAAATCCCGTCAACGGGCGTGATTCGCCACGCCATTGTCGGCAAGAGCCGACCGCTAGTGTTGTGGTATACAGCTACCAACCGAAAGTGATAAAAAATAGTCAATTTACATTTAAACAAGATATTTATTATTTATATCATGTTCATTCTCATGATAAAAATAATAAATATCTAGATATCATAAAAAATCCAAACTTAAACTCTGCAAAAGCATAATGAAAAAAAAAATTGCAGGTGGGTGATTTTGGATTCATAGGTAAAATGTAGATATTTGTAGATTCTTAGATCTCTCGTTCAAACTTCGACAAAAGCATGTTTCTGCTTCGAAGCACACAGGTTCCCTTTAGTTCGGTGAGTAGGTACATACCTACCTACATTTTATTTCGTTCTTGTAAGATTACAGTAAGTGCCTACGTTAGAAACGGGAATACATTTTTTTTGTAATAGATAGGTAGGTAGTTTCATCATTGGAAAGTAGGTAGTGTAGGTACCTAAATCGGTTCGATTACGAGATAGGTATCCGACTCAAGGAAATAATTACGTGGACAGAAAATCAATAAAAGATGTTAGATGGATAGGTAATGCCTAGAAATGATTTAAGACAATTTACAATGAATGAAGAATGAGGGAAATAAAATACCTACCTAGTAAAATTTCCTAAAACTGATAATTGTCATTATGCAGAATTTCATCTCTTTCATCAGAATTTCATCAGAAATTCTGCAAGTAGCAAGGAAAATAATTAGGTATAAAATACTTCTGCCAATAATCGCTCAGGGTCCAATACCCTTTCCGCCTATCGATGATCAGCGACCTATCACATCAGATGTAAGCAAGCTTTCAAACAACGTGCCAGCCGCGCCAACGTCGGCTATTCACGACAACAGAAGACGTCTCGTGGGTGAATAGTGATGTGCTGTTGTTATTTGAAAATATTTGTTATCGATCTGATTTCTGGTTATATGTAGGCAATACACCGGCAACTGCGGCGTAACAATTTATATATTATAGAGTAAATTGGTATCAAGTAAAACTCGAAAAATGAAAATAATGCTTATAACCTAAAGCCTTTCGTTTTGTAACTTGGATGGCTTGGAGAGTCAGATTTTATAATTTTAAGGTGGCGTTCAAAAGGTAATAAAACATCCCAGATTTAAAAAAGTTGTTTATTGTATAAAAAAACAACGAAATCAAGTCTCCATGTGTTTATCGACAAAATACATTTTATCGACTCTTGGCAGCACTATTTTATTCGTAGGTATTTTTGGTCACTTTGTGCTTTGGCGTAGAGGTTACGATAATGCGTTTGGGGCGTGGCGGTCAAAAGGTTAACGTTGTATTTGGTCAATTATGAAATTATTTTAAAATTATGAATATTCTACGAATTTAACACAAAAAATGAAATTTTAAATGCAAATTGAGGTTTATTTTAGATAGTAGACTCCTGAATAGTAGACGACATCGTCTAAATGACCTGTATGCGTAGGTTTTTTATACTTTATCATCCTACGCTACGCCATAAAATGTTTAAGGAGTTTAAGTTTAAGGAGATTAAAAAACAAATTATGGTTACTTCCATTTATTTAGAAACCGTGTTTATTAAGGAATACAAATGAATATAGGTGCCAAAGTTTCCGCTTCGCTTCGCTTTTGACTTAAATACAATTATGCACATATAAAGGCAAAAAACGTTAGGTAAATGTGTTATTACTTATTATGTATATACATGCCTATATTTCCTTTAATAGTCCCCCTGGTCACATGTGTATGATTATGTAACTATAAATCTAACTATAAACGTACGTAATCAGACACATCCAATACGTTATAATTACCATTCCCATTATAGATCAAATTATTTATGTTGTTACTAACAAAACACACAATTTGAAGTGATCGACTCGCCAAGAACAAACAAATGCTAGTAGACGCATGTGAACTAGTTCACTCGACATTTTTTCAAAGAAAATTTCCAAATATTAATGATAACATGATAACCTAAATATTGGCAAAAAAACATTGGCTCTCAAACCTTAACTGCCTTCAAAATAAAAGTCATGGTATTTTGTAATATGCGCGTGATGCGCTTTCATTTGAGACCCCACTTGAGTATTTTTGCAAATATTCGGTTTTCCTTCCCCACTTTAACGCCACATAACTTTTAAACGGGTCAACCGAACAAACTAACATAAAACTAAGAACACTCGCGCAAAACTCACTTTCATACATAAAGAAACTGAATTGAAATCGATTCATCCGTTTGGGAGCTTATAACTCCCATCCTTTTGCTCGGGGTTTAAAAAAATAATATAGAGGTATTTGTATAGTTGTAGTAACGCAGATGGGCGGATTATATAGGGAGGGTTTAATTTCAAACTTTTTATGTATGACCGTGGATAACTTCATCGTTTATTTTGATTATTTATTTTTTCATGTAAATTTTTGACCAATGAATAATTTACCGCAGATCTGTGTACGTGTTCTGCGAGAAAGCTGAACGTAATGGGAAAGGCGGATGGGACTATGAAGTGAAACCCTACAAGCCTGTGGACACCTTGCTCCAAGATATCGCCCTTCGCCTCACCAAGTCTCAAGGGTTATGGGACGCTTACGTCCATGAAGGTATAGTATTATCGTGTAGCCTTAGTTTTTCTAAATTAAGTTCCTATGACTGTATAAAAAAACGAACTTGTTATTGTAAACCGAAAGAACGTCGCAGACGAGGACGGCCACGATAGCGTAGGTGGGACAACCACCAACATTTCTGGGAAAACTGGTGTTAAAAAGCTTTGGATAGGGATTGTTGGAGGGTGTTGGGGGGAAAACTGGTGTTGAACAGCTTTGGATAGGAATTGTTGGGGGACGGCCTATTAAAAAACTTGTTATGGGAGAGTTCCGCTTCGTTTAGTAACGCGTTATGGCACTCTCCTGTCTGGCTCTATATTACCCACTTACTATACCTAGCTTTGGATAAGCGCTGTCTAAGTTATCACTTCTGACCGGCGTAAAAAACTGTGACGCATTAGTTTTTTTAGGTGAATACTGCTCTACTCTCTATTTTTAGTATTGTTGAGCATTGAAAATAATTACCGATCTTAGACTTCAATTCGAACGTCTAAAACTCCCCTTTGTAGTAAGTAGTTTATATGCAGAAGGGATTACTGCATATTATTTAAATTAGTAAGGTATTTACAGACGGTTACTTGTTTACAATAACTACTACAATTTGACACACTGGACTGAGCTTATAGGAGGCAGACAAAAACACTACGTATGTCTGTCAAAAACAACACTACTGTTGTCTCGATTCTTTACTATTTCAATGTAGGTTTGTTTTATCATGGAAGTGCAATAAACCCAACAATGGTTGACTATTTTCGTACACTGTTATTACTAAACTGACCTCTTTGAAATCTAGCATTGTGGATTGAGTGTGGAGTTTGATTGCCTCATAAATCAAGATACAGACATCTTCATAAATTGTGTAACCATTGAGCTGCCAAAAGAGTATTATTTATTTTTAGATATTAAAACAACTAGGTATTTAAATAAGACTATGAAATGAATAAATTTCCTTAAAATCTTATGACAAAGATCGAATTGATAAATATGCATCTGTTCAACATAAAATAAAATGTCCGAGGTAAGGCCTGCTCACCATCTCGGAGTAAAATTAAACAGCGCAGCGGTTAAAATATGGAATTATTTCGCTCGGTCACATTTGACAAAGCGAGATATCTTTTGAGCTATGGGATTTTTAGGACTATTGAAACATAATTGATTCATTGTGGTTGTTTTTGTTCACTTTGATTGTTAAATAACAATGATTGTTTACAAGACGAAGAATGTGTTATTCAAGAGGATTAAAGTTAAAATGCACTTGTACCGCGGGAAATACATTTCTGTGGAAAAACCTTATTCCAAAACATTATTACTACTTCAGTGGCGCGGTGGGGCGAGGGTCCGCTTGCGGCGCAAGAGGTAGCGGGTTCTATTCCCGCCGAGGGTGAAAGTGTTTGTATGTTCTGTAAGCACTTTCTTCTTGGTGGGTGTTTAATATGTATAATAAAAAATATCTATATTATGTATGACTATTATATTAAGTAGGTATATCAGATATCTAGTACCCGTAACACAGTCTTAGAACTTACCACGGGGCTAGATGTTGTTGTGTGAATTGTCTTGAAATATAAATATTTTTTTTATTTATATATATCAAAACTTATTTAGATTAAAACGAATGCTTCACTAATCTTTCCCGAGCCTGGCGCGAACCCTCGCATTTTCTACAGCGCCATCTAGAGCTCGCAATTTTTTACTAGCGACATCTAGTTATTTATAAATTAATATTTGTTTCAGGTCTCGATCGCCTAAGAGGAGTGCCGGGACGTTGGGAGCCGCCTGAAGGAGCGGTGGATAGGCTTTGTATGGAAGTAGGAGAAGGGGCGTATATTGAAGTGTCACATCCTGCCCCCAAAGGAGATCAGATGTAAGTATGGGAGAATACGAAGAAGAACTCGGGTCACCCACTTAGCTAAGTGCTAGAGTTAGCAGCAAGCGCACATAGATGTTTAAAGTTGAAAAAATCCATATAAAACCTAATATAATCGTTAGTTTTAACTAATGAACTCAATGTTAACCTTTTGTTGATGAAAAATAATATAACACAAAATAATAGATAGATAACACTTTATTACACACCACACAAAACACACAAAAAAAAACATAGACTTAGCATAATCAAATGTTGGAGTACAATGGGCGGACTTATCGCTATGAGTAATAATGTAATTATTAATAGATTCAGGCGCGTTACTTCGAGGAAATACTTTACAAATGCCTCCAAGAAGTGCATAATATTTCGTACTTATTAGCCTTATTATGAATGCTGTCCGTCTATTTGTAACCTAAGCACACGTTATACGTACGTAGCATTTATTGGCAGCCTTGTCGTGCAATTGTTATAGGGAAAATATAGTTTACCTTACCACAAAAACAGAAATTCCCCTTACGGTCTACGTGGCGCCTAAGGGTTAATAGATAGTACTCATTAATAAATATAATTATTGTGTTTATTTAAATACATATACGCAATATAATAATAATAAAGTTGCGGAAATAAAATCCTAAATGAGTCTTCTTTGAACTTTTGAATTTTGTCATAACCTGCTAAACATTATTTTGTCTTTTGTATGAATAGAACAATACAAAAAACACTTTATTGTACACCAAAACAAAACAATAGTTGCAAAATTCACATAAGAGGAAGAAGTACAAAGGGAGGCCTATCGGAGAGCGATCTCTTCCAGGCAACCTCAGGATGGAAAAGGGATGGTCTCAAAGAGAATTGGAAATAAAAATTAGACAGGGGTGTACTTACATTTATCTGGATTTTTCTTGAAAACTGTATGTGCGTTTCAAAATGCGTGCTTTAACGGTGAAGGCAAAACATCGTGAGGAAACCGGCAGGTTCTGAGAACTTTAAAGTTCATATGATATTCACCAAACCCGCACTTGAATTGTGGCCAGCGTGGTGAAATAAGGCCTGTAGAGGACGATGGATCCTCGTTCTGCACGCCAGTATTTATAACTAACACTAAACACTGGCTCGGCAATTTCCACGTATTAGCTTGCAACTTCACCTCCGTGCTCGCCCTCGGCTGTGTTGCATCCCCCAGTGACAGGTACTTTCCCGCCAATCCGTGACACACGAGACAGTGACGTATGACGTTTGAGCTACCAGCTTTACCGCATACTCTACAAGGTCTAATCTCTCTCGCCAAGAGAAAAGTCCCTGTCCTGCAGGTGGAAACGTTAACGACGATTACGTACGTCATCATCACCCTATTACATTGATAATTAAACTATTTTAATACATTTCTATGTAAGTATATAATAACATTCAAACAAACAATAATAATTACGAATAGTGTTTGCAGCTTGTAGCTTATTATCTCATTAAGTACCAAGCAGATCTAGTAGAGTTAGAGCTTGCCACGAGGCCACTCTATTTAAGATAAGTCTAATGTCTTCAAAAATATTTTGTAATTTCTCGTCATGTGCCTACGTATTTTAAACGTATTGTGGTTTTACTGTGTAGATATTATAACGTATATAGGCCTGAAAAATGTCTTTGGCGGTGGCCGCTTCGAACTGCGCCATAAAAACAGTGTCGGTGTTTTAAGACCCCTTCTTACATCACAGTGGCATAATGAACTTTAATAGGTGCAATACCTCGGCCTCGGTGGCGCGGTGGGCGAATGTCCGCTTGCAGAGGAAGAGGTAGCGGGTTCGATTCCCGCCGAGGGTAAAATTGTTTGTATGTTCTGCAAGCACTTTTCTCCTTGGTCTGGGTGTTTAATATGTATAATAAAAATATCTATATATGTATGTGTATTATATTAAGTATATCAGATATCTAGTACCCGTAACACAAGCTTAGAGCTTACCACGGGGCTAGATGTTGTTGTGTAAATTGTCCGGAAATATTTATATGTTTTTTTATTTATTTAATAACATATTTTACAGTGATAACAACACCGGTCTACGCGTCCACTGCGCGCCAGTCGCGGGCGGCAGGGCTGTGGCTTGCGCGGGAGAAGCTCGCGCGGCCTTCGCGGCCCACGTGAGGGCGAAGGCCTACGATTGCGAGCTCGACGCCGTTCTGGACAGCGTCGTGGGCAACAGGAAGGATTGCTTCGTGTCTATACGAGGTTGGTATTTATATAGCTAGTTACAGTATTCTTGCGCCACGATTTTATAGGCATGGTCGAATATGAACGCGGGAGAGATTTTAAAGAAACACATTTTTTTTTTATGCTGTATAAGCCTTCATTTGACCATAATCTCACCTGACGTAAAGTGACGTTGTGGTCTAAGATGGGACATGAAGACCTAGAAGGTAGATGGCTTCTCCGGGCCACATTACGAAACACCTACCTTTTTCTTTTTTTTTTTTACCTTGTATTGCAATCTATAATATAAAAATGAATCGCAAAATGTGTTGGTAAGCGCATAACTCGACAACGTCTGGACCAATTTGGCTAATTATTTAATGTTCTTAAAAGTCTAAGGCGGTTTTAACAATCCTTGAATATTTAAAAAAAAATTACAAATTATTGCCTTGAACACAATTTTGAACAAATATCCGTGCGACGCATAAATAATAACGCACGTAACAAATAAAACGCATAAAAGAATACATACCTACTGGAAAGAGACAAAACAAAGTGTTCGACATAAAACGAACAACAAACAAAATCTAGTTAGCCATTCCATCAGACCCAGCACCGGCGTTATTTGTCCCATTCTCAAGGGAGGCCTATATCCAGCAGTAGACAACTTACTATCGAAATGATGATGATAGCTATGGCGCCCAGCAGTTTAACCGCGTTGAAATGCTTTCAGCCTCGGCTAGGCAAAACCCACGATTCCAATGCCTTAATTTCCATAAAAGTACAACACCATAATATTTAGTAATGTGCACGCGATGCTCTTTCATTTGATACCCCACTCGAGTATATTTGCAGATTTTCGGTTTTCCTTCCCCACTCTATAACTTTTAAACGGCTCAACCGATTTTCATGAAACATGTTTAAGAACACCCGGGCCAAACACACCTTACAAAAAAAAACTAAATTGAAATAGCTCCATCCGTTCGGGAGCTATGACGTCCCAGACAGACAGATAGATAGACAACAGACAGACACGTCAAACTTATAACACCCCTCATTTTCGGTCGGGGGTTATTGATTCATCACAATAACAAATACCGAGTCACGTAGCGCCGTACGCGTGCCCGAAGGTAAACCCAGTTATCACTCTAAACGCAAAACCTAACTGACACACGTCATTTGCGACTAACTCTCATGTACATTACCGGCTCTATGTTCATTCTGTTATGCAAGTTTAGTTGGCTTACTCCGTTTTCCTGGCCGAATCATAACTTTCTTTACCTACTAGTATTAATCCTGCGACCATGCGGCTTTTGGCCACGTTGGTTGGTTGTTAAGTTACAAAAACATCCTTTATTCAACGCAAAAAAAAAATTTTTTAAGTCCCGACCGAAAAAGTGAGTTCTTATAAATTTGATGTGTCTGGTTAAATGCTTGCTGTGCCTACCAATAATTTAGAAAGGACTAGAACATTATTACTTGTATTTAAGTTTTTTAAATGTATTTTCTTGTTGGTGGTCCTAATAAATAATACATAATAATATATTCGAAAGCTCAAAATATATATAAATATATATTATTTCTACTGTAAGAAATTACTATATGTATACTTTTCCTTGGTCTGGGTGTTTAATATGTATAATAAAAAATATCTATATATGTATGACTATTATATTAAGTATATCAGATATCTTGTACCCGTAACACAAGCTTAGAGCTTACCACGGGGCTAGATGTTGTTGTATGCATTGTGTGGAAATATATATTTTTTTTATTTATTTAATTTTATGTAATAATCTAATCGATGCTTAGATAACGCTACTTTTAAACCATCTTATTATTATCTTATTGCACAGGTATCTCTGATTATCGCGACGGCACTCGCGGCAAAGAGTGGCAGCCTCACGCGGCTTTGGCGGCTGCTGCTGTCATGAAGGGTATCGTATCAGCTATGGATCCGCCAACTGATTAAAATGTTATACAGAATGTATACAACACTAATATTTAAACGAGTAACTTTAAAATAACGGAGAACACAAATCTTACAATCTTAGTAATTTACCCGTTTTAAGAAGATCCACCTTTATTTATGTACTAGATTTTTTTATAACGAATTCAATCCAAACACAATTGACATTCTTATTGTGTAATTGCCATAGTTAATTCGGTTATTTATAGGTTTTCAAAATGGAATACAAGTATTATTTCATGACAGTTTGTGGGTTGGGTTACTTTCAATTTTCTTTCGATGAATCTTGCTAATAGAATTTCCAAAAAACCTAGAAATCTCACATTGGATTATACTGCAATAGTGTTTATCATGTAGACTTAAAACATAATTTGATAAAACATATAAGCGCCTTTCTTTCAGAATATAATGGGATTTAACACATATCAATGTTTTGGCATTTCAGTACATAATGCATTTACTATGTAAGTGTTAATATACCCTGTACTAACCTGTATGTTCTCATGACATTTTTACATAGCTATGTGAGAGACAATATAAAAATACTTTCGTCATAATAACAGTTATCCATAATTTCCATACAATATTACTGAATTTTTGTAGATATTTATATCAACTTTAATGTAATTAATATACTTTATAGTTGGTACAGAATAATACCACTTAGTACTATGGGTTATACAAACCAAGGTTATTAAATTATTTACAAGACTTACTTGCCTTATAATCGTGTTATTATTATTACATTGAAAGTTTATCTTATTATAATCTTTTAATAATATTAGTTATTTCTAGCGCGTGATATTGTATTTCGTGATAATCTTAAGATACTTTCGAAACGGAAGTCATATTTCTTCTACTTATAAATAAACACAATTGTTTAATAATTGAGTTTTGATTCATCAGAATCGGAAATGTTCAACAATAATTACACATACTTGTACTATTATAATAAGATTCAAAACGTTTCCAAAAAGTTAAGTGAGATAGAATTTTTCTAAATAGCTCAATCTGTCTTCCTAATGGGCCAAACATCTGCCAAGTAACTGATTACTACATTAATAAAAAAAAACCTAATATTTCACTATTTATTGAAGTTAATTATAGGTAAGCTATTTAAATAGTATATTATTCTATTGGAGCTTAGAAAGTACCTTAGCATAAGTAGTTACTTTACACACTGTTTTGACACTGCCACAAATGGCCTACTTATTATAATAATTAAATTATTAACGGCGATAATCAATCGACCAGTTGTGGATAAAACCAAAGTTTAGACTGTTTGGCTGTTCTTTTGACAACCTTAGTCTAGTCGCCTAAATATGTGAAAAAATATATTATTTATTTGTATCTATTGACATAATAGTAGAAATAAGATTCACTGGTGTTGTTCATTCACAAAGTTTTTATCCTGTTATTCTCCAAATGTATCTCATGTTTGTATAACTAATTATTTTTGTTTTGATGTAAGAATTGCTTTTAGCATACATTAACATTAAAAGTTACATTAATTTTTGTTTTAACATAGTATTTGTTTCGTTGTATTAAGTACAAAATGTATTATTATTATTATGACAATATACTGCATTTTAGCATTGTTTATTAATCACTGTGCACAAATAAATGATTCTCATTTTATCTATGTCTTTCTATTTCCCTACCTTGTGTTAAATATTAGATTGGACTAGGTGCGAAGGAAAATCACCAAAACACAGTTGGTTTATAAAATAATTTCATTTATTTTTATAAGCTAACAATTACAATGCTATAAATAAAATTAAGGTACCACTGAGCCACTTTATCCTGATGCCCAATGTCTTTATACTCAATATAATGTCCAATCCAATTGAATCTTGTCTTTATTCTGAAAAGTTATAGCAACACTTAAGATTTAATAGAAAATATATTTGAACAACTGTATCCCCACATGAATAGCTTTAATGAGGTAGTAATAAAGCAATGACATTGGGTATTTATTTTTATATATTAAATTGAAACAATAAAATTGGAATAATACACCAACTACTTGCTCCTTGCTTGGCCCGGACATCTAAATGGTGGGTTTTAGTCACAAACAGATTTTGTTAGAGTTAGTACAAAAAGCTTTTCTTGCTTTAGGGCAAAGGTAAACTGACATATTTGTTAGGGAATGCTAGTAGTCAAAATTGGTTTTGCTGGGTTACTTTCACTGAAGACAAACGGGTGCACAAAAAGCAATGGGTCAATAGATTTTGTTACTTGCATCAGTCTTAGAAGCATGGCTCTGCGGTATGGCCATCAATCATCAAGGCTATTGTTGATCTTCTATAAGTTTACAAAAAACATTATTCATACAATTTGGTAACATGTTGCATATTCAAAATAACACATATTTATAACTTTGTGATTAATTTGTAGCACAAAATAAAATACATTGTGGCTTAAAAATTAATTTAAACTTTTACAGCCCATTATAAGTTAGAAGAGATGTTTTTAAGTTGAAACAACTCAATCATAGATTAAAGCAATCTTGATAGCATTACTCACCAACATATTTTACTTCATCAAAGGCCTTTCTTGCTTTCTTTAATTCTTCATTCATAGTGAGCAGATCTTTTACACGGGCATACTTTCTTGGGTCTTTTCTTACTAAGAAAATAATATCTTCAACTTGCACTCTACCTGTTCTACCGACTTCCATGGCTCTGAAATAAACATAACATAAATAAACACAATGAGCTGACTATGGGGCAAGTTACTGTCACTGAAGGGTTACAGGAGTATGTCTTGCTTAAACGGGTCAACCAATTTTCATACATGGCTAAGAAAACTCGCGCGAAACTGACCTAAAAAAAAACTAAATTGAAATTGCTTCACCCATTCTGGAGCTATGATGGGGACAGACAGACACGTCAAACTTAAAACACCCTCTTTTTTGTTCCGGGGTTAAAAAGCTAACAAATAAAGATCATAATAATGACAAGTAACCTGTGTGTTGTTTCAGTAATAAACTCCATTACTAAATCTTCTAAGAAGTCAACACTTTCCGTATAAGGGTTCTGATCATCACCAAAGCCATACATCATGCATCGGAGTTCTTTGCTGAAAAGCCTTTTTCTACCAGATGCTGTAGCACCAAGTTGCAGTTCAGTTTCTTCATCCTCCATGTCATTCTACAAGATAAATTAATATTTTTTGCAATTATTGTAGTTGTAAACATTGTACAAGTTTAACGCTGAACTTTTATAAAAAGGTTAAATGACTCTCTTGTCCCTTGTAAATTCTCTATTTCTCCTATAGGCGTTATTTACGGTAGGTTTAATACTTTTTAAATATATTTTTTTATTAATAGGTAGATGCGAAATGCAATTAATATTATACCTGGTCAAAATTTTCGGGTGTTTCAGGAGTTGGTGTAGTCATTGTTCTTACGACTGTAAACTTATGGAACAAACGAAATATAGCAAGTTATTTTGAATCGCTTCGTTGATGACTCGAATGTTAGCAAAACTTTCCCAGGTGTGAGTAAATTGTAAAACTTATCAAAAAGTAAAACTAGGAAAAATTTGTTTTCGTAGAATGTTCGGATAGTTATAAATTACAGTTTGTTTCTTCTTCTTAGTAGTGAGCGTTGAATCGACGAACCGTTTTTTTAAACTGTTTTTCTACAGACAACGTGTCGACTGTTTTCTTATTACGGCAAAAGTAGTTTTTTCTACGAACAGGTTTTTTCATTCAACGTCAACGATAAACGCAACGCAAACGAACGAAACACAAAGACAGATTCAACTACATACACGACCGACAACGACACGAAGACCACCCGAAAATTAACGAACAAGCCGCGAGCGAAGCGCGAGGTAAATCGCGGTATGCGAGCGAGTGAGATGTCCGTCGCTCAGTTGTTTGAGAGCGTAAGAGATGTATGTATGTTTGTTCATTCCGGGTCTAAGCTTAGCGCTTGAGCCAAACTTACCGAAAAAACAGGTTAATTGGGCACAGGTTTGTTAGTTTTCGTGTCAAATAATTAGTTTGTCTAATTGACGTGACACGTGAGGTCAACGCCTTTTTGTTTGGCACGAAAGTATTACTTCTGTTTAGTGAAAGTTCTTTTTGTTGTCTAGATTCTTAATTCAATTCAACTGCTCACTCAAACATACTAAATTAAATAAACCACGATGATTAAAAACAACGATAGATGAATTACTTACGTTCAGTTATCTTTTCAATGTAACTACGAACTTAATTTAACGCATAGTTCCTTAAGACAGTTAACGAAAATCAGTCGACGGACAACCAGACTGGTTGTCCGTCGACTGATTTTCGTTTCGTTTTTTTCAGCTGGTTGAACCAGTTGAAAAAACTGTCGCGACATTCAACCGGTTCATTCGTTGAACTACGAACGAACGAACCAGTTAAACGTCGACCGTTTTTTCAACCGGTTGACCGATTATAAAAAACGGTTTCGTTTCGTTTACGCAAAAATAGTCAACGACCCACCAGTACTTCTTCTTCTTCTTTTAATAGATGGCGTCCGTGAAAAGCTAGATACGCGGGCGCGCGGGCGGGACATTGACATTACCTACTAAAGTAGATTGTCATTTCTAGAGTTTGGATAGTGGTGGACAAGGAACTTATGTTCCTTGGTGGTGGAGAAAATCGGACTCGGTTAACGTACTGGTGGGTCGTTGACTATTTTTGCGTAAACGAATCGAAACCGTTTTTTATAATCGGTCAACCGGTTGAAAAAACGGTCGACGTTTAACTGGTTCGTTCGTAGTTCAACGAATGAACCGGTTGAATGTCGCGACAGTTTTTTCAACTGGTTCAACCAGTTGAAAAAAACGAAACGCAAATCAGTCGACGGACAACCAGTCTGGTTGTCCGTCGACTGATTTTCGTTAACTGTCTTAAGGAACTATGCGTTAAATTAAGTTCGTAGTTACATTGAAAAGATAACTGAACGTAAGTAATTCATCTATAGTTGTTTTTAATCATCGTGGTTTATTTAATTTAGTATGTTTGAGTGAGCAGTTGAATATAATTAAGAATCTAGACAACAAAAAGAACTTTCACTATAACAGAAGTAATACTTTCGTGCCAAACAAAAAGGCGTTGACCTCACGTGTCACGTCAATTAGACAAACTAATTATTTGACACGAAAACTAACAAACCTGTGCCCAATCAACCTGTTTTTTCGGTCAGTTTGGCTCAAGCGCTAAGCTTAGACCCGGAATGAACAAACATACATACATCTCTTACGCTCTCAAACAACTGAGCGACGGACATCTCACTCGCTCGCATACCGCGTTTTACCTCGCGCTTCGCTCGCGGCTTGTTCGTTAATTTTCGGGTGGTCTTCGTGTCGTTGTCGGTCGTGTATGTAGTTGAATCTGTCATTGTGTTTCGTTCGTTTGCGTTGCGTTTATCGTTGACGTTGAATGAAAAAACCTGTTCGTAGAAAAAACTAGCCGTAATAAGAAAACAGTCGACACGTTGTCTGTAGAAAAACAGTTGAAAAAAACGGTTCGTCGATTCAACGCTCACTACTAGTTAACGGACGAAGTTGAAATGAAATCTAGAGATGGTTGTTTGTCTAGGAAAATAAAACTAAAAATATGTGTCATTGTTTTTTATTACACTTAATTTGATAAAGTGGTGCTGCACCACTGGTGCACAACCCACGTGCTGCTTATATCACCGTCAATTATCTATTAATTTTCGATGCTTTTTTAATAGACATCGAAATATATTTACAAAAATATTGTTATGAATGTACAACCAAAGAGTATACAAGTACCACACCTATTTGGCGTAATAATCAAACATACGTTACGATACGAACGGTGCCACTTAGGCCTTCCGTCAACGTCATGCATGGCATGGCTGGCATGTCTGTCATGCATGTCATGTGCTGCGGTGTGTGTGCGTGTGCGGTACGCTGCATTTGTGGATGTTGTATAAATGTTTACAATTTGAAAAATGTAAATAAATAGGACAATGCAAAAAAATCAAAGTTTCTGAGTGCTGTTGTATAAGATTTGGTGACCTGTTACCTCCTCAAAATCCAGCAATATGAATCCCATGACGTACGTAATATATTTACAAATAAAAACGTTTAATAGAACTTGTCCTTTTAATAAAAACACGATTTCCATTCCAGAAACATAAAAAACGTGCTGAAGCTAAGCGAAAGAGAACTCTCTAACAATTCAAAAAGTTCCTGGCATGATCAATATAAAGACAGCGCTTGGATTTTCGTTGGTGGCTTACCATATGACCTCACAGAAGGGGATGTTATTTGTGTCTTCTCACAGTAAGTACTACTATATTTAATCAGCTACTAGCTAGTCCATTTAGTTTTTGTTGTGACTACAGACACTCAGACGGACCTGAGTGGACCTTGCAAAATGAAATGAACTAAGTGATATACCTACTTGTATGTAAAGATAAGCTCCAATCTTTAGTAGAGGAATATACACAACCTCTACAGTATTGTGTATGCTTACAACCAACACTGGTCCAAGTCCAACAGCTGGAACGATGATGGTGATGTAAATACATAATTATTCCATTTCATATTTAACACTTGTTACAGATATGGTGAAATTGTAAATATAAATCTGGTGCGAGATAAGGCTACTGGAAAATCTAGAGGATTTACATTTATATGCTATGAAGACCAACGGTCAACAATACTTGCTGTGGATAATTTGAATGGCATCAAGGTATAGCTGAAAAGTTTGGTTATATATTAAATAATAAAATAGTCATTCATTGATCACAAATACACACACATACATACTGAAAATAATACAATGAATATAAAAAAATGTTAGTTAGCAGCTTCATTTTTGTGGCCATCGATTAATTCCTTTTATATTATAATGCAGACAAATCCAACATCAAATACTTCTACCACTACTAAAAAATTTATGTTAAATTAAAATGAAGTGTGATATTTGAGTCATTAAAAAAAAATTGTTATCTCAGATACTGGGTAGAACCATACGAGTGGACCACTGTGAACAATATAAAGCTCCTAATGCTGACATGACTAAAGTTGATGAACTAACAGCTGCTGTGAGGATGGAAGGATGTGCTCCTACTGTGGAACCTGCCCCTGTACCTAAATTATTACAGGTTGTATTTACATAAAACCAAATAAAATCAAAATTAAAAAAAAAAAATGTTATTGACTAGAAATATTTAGATCTGACCTATATCATTATAAACTGGATAATTACGAAGGTATTGAATGACATAAAGTCAATCTATGTGTGTATCTAAATGAAGACATTTTCAGGAAAAGGAAGAAAAAAGAGAGCCCAAGGTAAAAAAAGAAAAGAAAAAGAGCAAGGAAAAGAAGAAAGGAAAGAAAAAGAAGAAGAAAAAACGAAGCAAGAGTTCCAGTTCAGAATCTTCATCTAGTGATGATTAATAACATAATTAATGTTACATTATTAGTTAGGGCAAAATAAAATTCATACATCAAATTTTCAAAAATATATTTTTATATACTCTAGAATTATGGGATTTCAGAAAGTTCAGCTTTCACTTTTTTCGACTTTTATTTAAATTGTTTTCTAAACCAAAATTTCCATAACCACTTTCAAGATTTACAAAAAATAAGAGGTCTTGCAATAATTGAGTCATTAGTTACATTAGACATACACTATCTACCCAGAAAAAATTAAGTAACTTTATATGAGATCAACAATGTATTAAAAACAACAATATACCAATTTAATTAAAATTTAAACATTTTATAATAGAAACAGTAATTGAAACATTATGATTATGAGATAAAAATAGCCAATTAAGTACATATTAAAAAACTTTGACCAAATCATTAAATATAATGAATGAAAATTATTACGCTTAAATACAATTGAGATAATAAACCTTAAAACACACTTTACATAGACTTAATAAACATCCATAACAATCAAATAGAAATTACTAAAATAATTTAAAATAATGGTTTTCAACCAACCCCATATAATAATAATCATTGAATAAAGGTAACTAAGTTAAACTAACACTAAGTTAAATGGAAAGTTTGAAAGAGAATCATCATTGTTTAGATTTATATTTTTGTTTAAACCTTGTGAAGACAGGTGACAGTGACAGAGGAAAATGGAAGGAAAAAAACATGTTGTGCCGACGATAAGAGCAAGAGAAAGATGATGATGAAAGTATTAATTGCATATAATATTGTCTCTTTTATGATTTAAGAGAATCAGTAATGCTTTCAAACCACTTTTCATTTACCTTGTAAAATTTCCGTATTTTAAGTACAGTTGTACTAGCAATGCTGTTTAAATTTTAAGATTCTAAATTTTTAGATGAAAACTTGTCAAAGATATCCTGTAGTTGTTTATAGATCTCTTCATTGCCATAGGCGAAAAATCCATCATTATTGCAATAGGCTTGGGTACCAAGACCATCCGGAAGATTGTAAGTAAGTGGTTGCTTTGTTACAGCATTTAAAATATCTCCTCCTCTACCTTTAAGTACTGCATGGGGTCCACAAGTATCCCAATAAAATGTTGTTCCTTTTGATAAGATGTATCCGGCTGCATGTCCTGAAAATCGCAACAAAATTATAATGATAGATACCTACACTTATCAATTGAAATAATACAATTTAAGAGATTTGGGTTTTAGCAAAATCTAAACATTGGCAATTTTAAAAAAGAACATAAATGTATTATAGTATGTCGATATTTAGTCCACCCCAGCTTCGAATGGAAAATGGGTTTATAAGGGATTCCTGGCAATGATTCGACTTTTTAACCCCCAACCAAAAAAGAGGGGTGTTATAAGTTTGATGTGTCTGTCTTTCTGTCTGGGACATCATAGCTCCCGAACGGATCGAGCGATTTCAATTTAGTTTTTTTTGTATGAAAGGTGAGTTGCGCGCGTGTGTTTTAGACATGTTTGATGAAAATCGGTTGACCTGTTAAAAGTTATGATAATGATATGAGGGTAAAAGTGGGGAAGGAAAACCGAAAATCTGCAAATATACTTGACTGGGGTATCATATGAAAGCGCATCGCGTCCACATTACAAAATATTAATTGGTGTTTTACTTTTAAGGAAATTAAGACATTGGAATCAGGGGTTTTTCTTAAATTTTAAATTTAGATTTATTTGGCCAAATAGGTCCAGGTTGTTGAGTTATGCGCTTATACTTTTAAATTATAGATTACAGCTGTGTTTAAGCTATAAAGCATACCTAATGCTACATTCATGAGTTTATTTCCAGCGCCAGATAGGTTCTTGATTTCCCAGCCACGCTGTGTCACTTCTTTACCAATTTCAGGGTTTTCTATGGCACTCATAAGTATAATCTTGTTTTTTGGGTGAGGTTCTTTCACAGACACACCCCATTTTCGAATGTTACCTTGACTATGGCATAGTCCCCATACTATGCGACCATAGGGAGGTTTACTGGAATATAAAAAAATAAAGGTATAATTCAGGATAAAAACATTCTGTTACTTATGCTTCCTTCATGTCAATTTATTTAATTTGCTGGTTCATAGAAAAATAACTAAAATGCATAATCATTCATGGTTTTCCTATCCCGCTATTAATAGTAAATCAAACTTATGTGTCTAATAATAACAAGCAGGATAGGAAAACAATGAAATTATGAAATCATTTTTATCAACAATATCCCTAAGTAATCAGCAGAAATATGGTTAGAAGACATACTTGTTGTAAAATGGCTGATTAATAACACCAAAAATGGGTTCCCCCGTGGATTTGAGATATGCACCAATAAGTACAGTAACACATGGAAGTCCCTTGGTAGCTTCTGCCACTCCATTCATGCCATTTATAAATTCTGATGTAGCATCTGAAATATATCATTAAAACATTGTTCTAGATGATAATTATTAAAACTAAAAGTAAACAATTAATGGTTGTTTGAAAGTTTCAGTAATATAATAAGTTATGAAAAAGAAAAAAATGTACATAAGACATAATCAGTGTAATGTTAACTGATTAACATTGATCAACTACTTTTAAATTAATTAACATAATTTTATTTTATTATGTACATATGTAAAAATTTACTTTTCACTATGTACAGAATGAGGTCTATCCCTGTTGATTCACTTAACTCATTGAAACTACTCCACAGATTTTAATGCTTTTTTCACCAATATACAGTAGAGGGCCCGGAGGGGTGGGTTCATTGGCTAAAACTTATGGTTTAGCCAATAAACCCACCCCTCCGGGCTTGTAGAGATGTATCCAATAAGTTATGCCTTTATGACAACCAATATTTTTATTGCTGTTTGTTATGTACATAAAAAAAGGGAATTAACTAAACTCAATTTAATTCACACATCAGCAATGACAATTTGGTATAATTGGTATAGCTACATGTGTTTAACAGCTAAAATAGTGATGAGAACTTACCAATGGGATCAATCCAAACTCCCACATCAGAAGGATCAATATCAGGATAATTTTCTGGCAATAATTCCTCACTCTGATATTTTATCTCACAATGCGCTGCCTTTGCCATACGCTTAGCAGAACTTGGTGTTACTAAAGTACTGAGGAGTTCCGCTGTTCCCTCCTCGGATTCCTTCAATTCGATTTTGGTCCCGCTTATTTCTGCACATTCCTCCCCTCGCACATTAGCCGCCAAGCCAGGACAGTGTAACTTTATCTCACTTTTAGCTGCTTCCTGAGCTAGGACATCAACGATGGTTTTAAAATCCCGGTCGAAGCGGGCGTTTGCTTCGTCGTTGTGTTTTTCGTCCACCAGAAGACCTTCGGAGTTGCAGGATCTGGCTATGGTTGCCGCTCTTTCTGATCCTATTATAATTGCTTTTATTATATTAACCATCTCAGATTCCGGCATGATTTCGATAAAAGAAATTTATAGTGTAAGTACGAATTTCTAGAGGAGGCTTCTCCGTATTATCACGTAAACTGAAAATAGATAATATCAAAATAATCAATACCAAACCAACACATTCACACACACAACCCTCCCTCCCTCAGTCCTGTACCTTCCTCCTCTCGGTCGGCTCCCTCCCTCCCATATGATATTGAGTGCGTTCCTTAAAATGAACGCAACGGCCACAGAACAAGAATTATTCATTTATTATGTATGTTAAATTATAACGTCTTTGTCTCATAATCAACACCCTATTAACGTTTCCACTGCTGGGACACAGGCACTTCTCTCTTGACGAGAGAGGCCTTAATTCACCACGCTGGCCAAGTACGGGTTGGTGAATGTCACATGTCTTTTCAACCTCCAATGCAGAACGAGAGTGGTTTAATAAGTTTGACGTCGATGTCTCTGTGTGTGTATATGTCTGTGGTATCGTAGTTCTCAAACGCATGGAACATGTTTTATATAAGTACTAGCTGACCCCAGCAAACGTTGATTTGCAAAAATATATATATATTTTTTTCAAAATGAAAAATAGATGTTGGCTGATATCGGAGATCTCAGACCTACTGAATATGCTCACAAAATTTCATGAGAATCGGTCGAGCCGTTTCGGAGGAGTTCGATTACGCACCCCGTGACAGAAGAATTTTATATATTAGATGTATATTTCTAAAACTACATTTATTTATTGGTTATTGAAGTGATGATTTCTTATTAAAGAAAGAGAAAACAGCTGTGACTCGTAATGCGTATACAAAAGGAGGCCCTGGTAAGTCTTATGCTGCTTTAACTAACACTACACTACACTACAGTTTCGTAATGACGAAACTACTGTATGTCTCTGCATAGACTTCGCTATTAAAACCGTGCAAGCTCTATATCATCATTATGATATAGAGCTTGCATCATAATGATGATATAGAGCTTGCACGGTTTTAATAGCGAAGTCTATGCAGAGACATTTGAACTAGTTAAATGGGTAACATAGATTTAACAAATAAAAACAATATACAAGATATAGCAGTTTAAAATGGCACTCAATGGTTTTAAAAAGCCAAAGTATATATTAGTTTGTTTAAGATTAGCTTTCCTAAAAATGAAATAAAACCTTTTAACTTCGCAGTTGGAATGGCGTTTGGGTTACTTTGTGGAACATGATTTTTCTTTGACGTTGACAATGTCATTGAATTATGTATGACTGTATCTTTCACTGTGACGGTCGCACTGAACGCTTGGCGTTGACATCTATCTGTTAAAGACATTGTCGACGGCCTAAGATCCATTCACGGACGCCATCAAAATAAAAGAAGAAGTCTTTTCCTTTTATTTGATAAAAAATACTATACCAAAAGTCCTGCGCTAATTGCCAGAAAAAGAAAAATATACCCTTCCCTTTGTAAAGTTCTTTGTATACAATTCACCGAGATGATTTCTTTGAAATGAAATGCAAATTGTGACTACCTGGTTGCCATGAAACAATTTAAGAATTGGTACATGGGCAGATAAATATAACAACCTTTTATAGGTAGGTATTATAAATTTTATGCTCCTGTTCGGCGGGCGGGCCATTAGTATTTTTTTTACTTCTTTGTAAATTTTGGTCTAAGTAAATATAAAATGTAGAGTTCTTATACCTATAGGTATAGGTAAATATTTTCTTCTAGGTAGCTACGCTTCCTCTTAAACATGTGTACCTTAACCTAGTGCATAAAATATACTCTTTGTGTGTACCTACAACCCTATTGCTCCCTTGCTTATTTTTTATTAACGTAACGTTCATTGGTGAATGTACCTCTAATAAAGAATTTTCTATGCTATTTTATTCCGTGCACCATAGTTAGTGTATTAAATACCTACTGTTGAATTGCCTACATTCCACCTCATAGATACTTCATCTCATCGGTGATACCTATTTTTTGGTGCGGAATTTAATTAGGTAAATGGATTAAGTATTTTTTACATTCTCTTTCTATTTGCTACCTACCGAATTTAGCGTTGAGTTTGTTAGTAGACCTATATTATAACATAGATAGTAAGGTAAGATTTAAAGGTTTACATTATAACGTGGTTTAAGCAAAGTTACAGTACCTGTCAGTACCTTTACTTTGTCTGACCCAAAATTTCGCAATAAAACGTGTTATCACGAAAGCTATTGTTGAACCTCTAATTTGCCCTTTAGTGGTAATTGTGATTTTCGTGTTGATAACCTATTTACGTTCTTATATTCGGCCTTAAGAACGTGATGTTTAGGAGGTTATAGAAAAACTAATTAAGTAGATAATTAAAGTATGTACTATTCGTAACCTTAATTTGAGTATTAACACTCATATTTGTGGATCCGAAAAGCCTAACATTTCAGATGTGCTGCGGCTGAAATGATGATCATGATAATGTACCTATACTCCTCAGTAAGGTACCTATTTTTCTTATCTCTTTTTTTAAATTTAATTTCGATTTGTAAATAATAACTTTGCAGTTTTTGTGAATATTACGTGAAATAAGTAGGTATACCTACTACTTTCAAAAGTACCTAATGCGAAATGTATTTTTTGCTGTTTCCTAAGTAAATTACGTGTTCTAACACCATGTATGATAAAAATCGGTTGAGCCGTTTAAAAGGTATGAGGATAAAAGTGACTTATTCACGCCACGCATAGTTAGTACCTATGTGGGTGGGAGGGAGGTAGGTACTCCTTCCAAAACTTACTTTCATTAGCCGAGACAATGTCACCGGATTATTACACGGTCTTTTCCAAAATAAGATTTCGTATTATTTATGTCTTCCTAACTTATGTAAAAGAAAAAGCAGTTGGGTATTAACTACTTTTGCTTGACCTCGTTTTAATTAATTTTGCGAAGGCTGTTAGAGTTCACATTAATTTAGTTTTAACAAGTAGGGAGGTACTTTGTGACTTTAACATTCGACTAGGAATAGATTTAGTCAATACCTAATGAACTTTATTTAACTACTGATGGTGAATGAAAAGCTTAAAGTTTGATTTGAGCGTAGCCCTCATGTTGGGATTCAACTCGTGTCCTTTCTTACCGAAACAACTTGTAGATATCTTCACGTCTGGGGAAGACGTCTTTAGACGCAATTATAATACTACGGCTTGATAGCATGTATGAAAGTCAGCACAGGTTATTACCTGTGCAACTTATTTGCATATCTATCGAATTATTCGGCTTAGTTTCAGTAACGTGTTTGTCATTATTCTTCTATCTTTATATTGTAACTAGTGGCCCGCCCCGGCTTCGCACGGGTTTTTATTCAATTTTTTTTCCAAAATTGTGAATCTCAACCATTCCCAGATCCCCCTTGAACACACACAAAAAATCTCATCAATATCGGTCCAGTCGTTTGAGAGAAGTTCAGTGACATACACACTCACAGAAGAATTATATAGGTATATAAAGATATTTATTTGGGTTGCTAAAAAACAATCTGTTCTAAGCTCTTACAGTTTCCGATATTCGGTTTCAGTGTTCAGTCTATATCCTCCTCCTCTATACAACAATGCACAGATTGCATGTAATTTCGCGCAAATATGTCAAATATTGACAGAATCACAATTTTGTTGGCCTTTCTATGCGCCCTATGATTACGACTATGCTTACTATTTATAGGTACCATTCGACTACAAAACCCCGGTCGATTAAAAAGAGACAAGGTAACTTGTATGGAAAACATGGGAAACCATTATGATTAAAGTAAAATTAATGATTTACTTTTCCGTGTATATATCCGTAAATAGTTGGGACTCGTCACATATACAAGGTGTTTCTTTTATTTTATGGTATATACTGCAGAAAGGGTGTGAATGGCACGCACCAGGCGAACATATATTGTTCTACAACTTTTTGATTTTGAGGCCTTCTTTTCGGAAAAAGGCCTCTTATTTTTTAGGCTAATATTATCTCTAGGTCATGTTTAGCCTCATATCAGTTGATTTAATTTTTTAACGACTGAAGAAAACACCTTGCATATAAGTATCTTGAGCTTAAAATGTAAGTAGCATTTATCATTATAACTCCACAGTTAGCTAATTATTATACTTATATCATTATTATATTATAGTTCAACTAATACTTGAACTAACTAATATTATTTAGAAAATGCCGAGAAAAGCATTATCCTGCACATCCAAAAACGGTACCAACCTACTGCATTGTAGGTACTGAAAATTAGAAACCACAACATCGTTTTGAAGACCTATTTTCGGAATAGATTCATGAAAAAAATACCCATTAGAGTTATTGTTCCAATGGGAAATCTCTAAAATTTATTATATTTTTTCTATTTTGTGTGAAAATCATAGAATACATCTTAACTTTCAACAGTATAGTTCTTATAGTTTCGGAAAAAATGGCTGTGACATGCGGACGGACAAACAAAAGACACGATAAATCCATAAGGGTTCCGTTTTTTGCCATTCGGCTACGTAACCCACAAAAATTGGCAAGAATATCTGCCAATTTTGAATCATAAATCTCTATAAAATATTATTCATAAAAATACCTCGCAACTACAACATAGATTTGAGATTTATTTATTTCACCTTATTATAACTATGGTTGCTAAAGATATGGAGTCATTTTATACATTTTACAACTGAATTAATATAAGTTCTATAATTAAAAATCATCATCATATCGCTAACAAGAAATTCCTGAAAATGTCAGGGGCGTTTATTAAGCACTTTTCGTATTTGAAACGCCTGAATGTATTCTAGCTCAAGGCCTATTACAACGTTATTGGTTGAAATTGTTACCTATGTTACATTACATGTCAACGCAACTTTAAGATTATTGCTAATTCGATTTAAACATGTAAGAGGTGGTAAGTGGTAGCAAACGAGACAATTCACAAAATTTCATGGTACTTACCGTAAAAATTATAGTTGTTGAAATGTTTCGATCTCGTAAGCACCTGCCTATAGTATTATAGCATTAGGTAAAATTACCGACTTTTTCGTTTTTTTTAAATGACGTTAATAAAATTTACGACCTCTGTGGCTCGGTGGGCGAACGTCCGCTTGAGGCGCAGGAGGTTGCGGGTTCGATTCCCGCCGGGGGACCAGATTTTGTGCGATCCACAATTTCTGGTTTAGGGTCTGGGTGTTTTCTATGTATCATATGTATGTATTTACAAAAAAAAGATCAGTCACCTAACACCCATAGTACAAGCTCTGCTTAGTTTGGGGTTAGGTGATGCTGTGTGAGTAGTCCGGAAATATTATTATTAAATATTATAAAGCCTCATTATGAGTCAATAATTGTTATTCTGCTGAAAAGAGAATTTATTTTCATTCGTTATATTCGGCCGCATCCAAACTCAAACCAACTTCTCATTTTGATTGAGGGAGGCCTATATATTACAGTGAAAGTCCCATGGCCGACATGATGATGATGTTGAAGGTATTCGCTGGACATTTTTGGGTGTCTATAAAAGCGTGAACACATTTTTTAGACGATGAAATCGGGTCACTCTCATAGTAATAGGTACGTAGAGATTAAGCTTGTTTTAGATAATATAAATTTATAAATAAAAAAAGCTAGATTCTAGAACTTTAGTTCCCTTAAAAGTAAAAAGGCATACTATTTTGTAATGTGCACGTGTTGCGCTTTCATTTGTCACCCCACTCGAGTATATTTTCAGATTTTCGGGTTTCCTTTCCAAAAGTGGGACCCTCATAACTTTTAAACGGATCAACCGATTTTCATAAATCATGTTAAAAACACTCGCGCGAAACTCATCTTTCATACAATAAAAAACTTAATTGACATCGCTCCATCCGTTCGGGAGCTATGATGTCCCAGACTCGTCAAACATATAACACCCCTCTTTTTTGTCGGAGGTTACAAATAGGCAAAGAGTGGAACCCAGGATAATAATAATAATAATAAGTTGACGTCACTATCCCACATGATGCCAATCTCGTGAAGGCTGAGAATGATAAGGTTAACAAATATCATGACTTGGCCCGCGAGATTGTCACTATGAGGGACGTGGAGTCGGTGATTATCGTTCCGATGGTCAGGTCCGTTAACGGCCTAATAGCGAAGAGTCTCGACCAAACATCTTCAGAGGCTCTCGCTGGGAAGCTGGATTAAGGGTCAGATTCAGAAGGCAGTACTCCTCGACTCGGCGCGTATCGTCAGCAAGTTCCTCTCTCTACAGCCCTAGTCACCGGTCGCTTGAGCCTAGTTTCGCGGCCGGCGATTCTCCGTTTTGATATATTATTTACAGTAGGTAGTTTTATTTGATTTTTTTTATGAAATCTAATGCAAAAATATATTTTTGAGGTGTTTAAAATGAAATAAAGAGGATAATAATAATAAACACATTTATTTTGTGCCACAATAGACAAACTTTAAACTAGAAATGGGTAATATTAACACAATGAGGCAACAAAAAAGGTAGACGCTCAGCATTTGATCCATTAGCTCAGAGCTGCCGATCACTGATATTCTGCGTCCCCTTACATTGTAAAGTAAACATTAATTTTTAAATGTAAATTATTACGTAATAACTTCTGCCACAGAATACATAATAGTTGCTTCTGCCCAGGAGTGCTCAGCGTGTATTGAGAGCGGTTATGCCCGGCGTACAAACGGCGTAGGAAAATATAAAAATATGTATAACGTATAAAAATCGAGGGTTACCTTTTACCTTTATAATATCAAATAAATTAATTATGTCACTGAAACGGTAATCGGCAAGTTAAACTTACAGAACAGATGTCTCTGGCCAAGAGTGTTATAGTATTATAAAATACCATGCCAAATAACATAACGGATATTGGACTTAAATCAAAAATTAAAATGAATTATTGGAATGCATTTTATAAGTATGACTTAGACTTATACCTAGATTTCCGTATACAGTTTATTTAAGTAGGTACATACTTTTGTATATAAAAATACAAAAGTAAGTAAAAAAAAGTTTAAAAGTGCAAAAAGATGTAGTCAGTAAAGTCACCCAACGCTTCTTAAGTTTCTAAAAATCACTAGGTACACATTTTATTTATAATGTTTGACCAAAAAAGGGATGTTATAAGTTTGACGTGTCCTTCTGTCTGTCTGTCTGGGACATCATAGCTCCCGAACGGATGGAGATCAATTTAGTTTTTTTTTGTATTGTTGTGTGAGTGTTCTTCGACATGTTCCATGAAAAACGGTTCTGCCGTTTAAAAGTTATGGGGGTGAGAGTGGGGAAGGAAAACCGAAAATCTGCAAATATACTCGAGTGGGGTATCAAATGCGTGCACATTACAAAATATTATGGTGTTTAACTTTTAAGGAAATTAAGGCATTGTGATCGGGGATTTTCTTAAATTTGAAATTGAGATTTATTAGTATTTGGTACTATAGCGGCAACAGAAATGCATCATCCCTCAAAATTAAAACTCTCTATCTATCACGGTTGTTGAAATACAACAAGTAGCCCTACCACACACACACATATACAACAAACACACACACACACGGACAGACGACAGACAGAAGTCTCAGTAATAGGGTCCCGTTTTACCCCAAAAGTTACTGTGTAAAATCACGCTTACGGCATAAAAAAAACTTCAGTAAACGTCATTATGAGAATTAACATACAATACATACTATTATTATATTTCTAGATTGGCAAGGACAGTGATGATCACATTTAACTAAAAATAAACGTCAGTTAATGTCATTATGGGGTTTAACATACAAAAGGTACATAGGTACTATTATTATATTTCTAGATTGTCAAGTTAAGTGATAATCACATTCAACTAGATTATGGTGTATTTATTAACTTGTGTTATAATTTAGGTTTCATACATACTTTATTTTATTTTATCCTTATAACTTTACAATCAACTATCTAAATCTAAAGTGTTTTAATTTAATCGTAGAATCCTGGTCAACATTGTTTTTATGCAGGTATGTTTGAAATTGGCAAATGTTTATAATCTGTGAATTCTTTGATTGTAAAAAAAAGGTTCCTTTGACATTTTCCGAAGTGTTATTGCTAGGATTCACTGCCAAGGTCTCGGCAGACCTCAAGACCATTTCATATCAATGCTCTACGTTTCAGAGGTTTGTTTCGAATAGGCGCGCGTGCAACGCACACCTCTAGCCAATATAATCGCGACATCGCCAAATAGTTATACATATAGTGACAAAGTGATTATATAGCTTAACGTGTATTGATATTATATTGAGTAAAAATGTTACATTCTGAGTTCAGCTGGTAAGTTAACTACAATTCCTAATGGTATAACATCATATATATAATATTTGCATTTTTACGATGATAGCGACGGTTAACATGTCTAACAGGACTCTAATAAATAAGATACATAATTATAAACACCTTTGAAGTTACAACAATGTTGACTATTATTAAGAGCATGATAGATTATGGTGGTCCGTGCTTGAAATTTATTTCTAAGGTATTTGGTAACTCACACGATTAATAATAATAACAACACAAATAACGTAACGTGTTCATGATGAGTGATAATATTAAGATATTAATTAATTTGTATTCAACGTCAAAGTCAAAACGTTTATGCGTCTATAAGGATATGCATACATGGACAGGTCCACTTAAAGCTAATTTAATTAAAAACTAAGAATAATCAAGGAAATAACAATGTCTTGACAGTTCGCTTCAATTTTTTACACTGAGTTCAGAAGCGAATGCAACAACCCAGCTTCCATCTCTTATATTGTTATATTATAACAATATTGTTTGTTTACAAACACTTTATTTATGTGTACAAAATGTAAAATTGTGTACAAAAAATGTATATTTTTATCCGTGTCACAAAGAGTTGAAATTCATATTATTAAAATCATCGAAAAATTTTATACTCACATAGATATTTTGAAATTAAAAAATAAAGACTTTATTAGACTTTTTGACTTTTTGACTTTACATAATCCTGATTTAGGTTGTTTTTGTTATCCACAACAAAGAGCTATTATTATCTGAAACGTTTCAGGGTGCACTGGTGGAGTATTTTCCTGATGATGACTGCCTCTGCCTACCCCCGGCAGCCATCCAACATAGTTTTTATCATGGTCGATGATATGGTACGTTACGTAGATTAATAATAACCAAATATTGTAACATAATAATAATATATTCTTAAATAAGGTAATATATTATATTGCTCAACTAATCAAAATGAATCGATCCCCATACTAAACATAACTTGTACCCTTCGATGTGCGTAAGATAGTATTGGGTAAAAAAATTAAGTATGTAGTACCTACCTGGGTACTACATACTTAATTTTTTACCCAGATCTATAAATTACAAAAAAAAATGTGAATTAATACTAAATCTGCAAGAAATAGTTCCAACCAACCCGAAATCAATTGTGATCATCAAAGTTTCCAGTTTCTTCGATACAATTTATTAATCCTTACTAAAACAAAGAATCCGCGCTCTCTCCACGTGCGGTTCGATAGTTTACTAAGAGCTAATAAGTACGCCGCTATTATTGTTCTATAAATTAGATGTAGGGCCTATTTCACGATCTTCGAATAAAATAGTCAATGGATTAGTAATAATAAAGAGAGAAATCATGGTCCTTCAGTCACTGCAAGGTTGTGTGTTGATTTAATAGTTGGCTTTACAATAAGTATATAAATGGTAAATGGTTCGAAAGTGAGCTCATGACAAATATTTTTATTTCTACGATTTTGGTTTTATCAACCCATCTGTCAAAAAAAAAACTTTTTAAAGTATAAATCATTTAATCCAATATTTTAGTGAGTGACTGCCTTAAATAATTATTGTTCGCCTGGTGCTTGCTATTCACACGGAAAATAAAGCGGAAAGGCCGCTTTATTTACCATTGACATTTTTTTTTGCTGATTGTGAAACATACACCTGTATTTTCTCATAATGGGTTTACCTCAAAAAACGAAAACGTTTGCCTACCCTCGAAATTCAATAGGTTTATTAAAATAGGTTTTATATATATGTACTTATATTAACACAAGGAAACGGGAAATGGTGAAATTTAAAATAGATTTTATCAACTTGCAAATATTTTTATCGTGGATAATGTTACCTTGTACCTAATGTACAAGGTAAAATTTTCTTTGTACATAAAGTAGATTGTAAAATTATAAAAGACAATGTCTCCGAAAAGATAACGTCTTCTCGATTAATTAAAAACTAAATTCAATTCCAAAAAGTTAGTTTTAAAAAGTTTTCCAATTATTATTAATTTTTTTTTATTTAATATATTTTTTTTTGTCGACGCGGCAGACCTCGGCGACGATGGCGGGACGAGTTTGACAGTTTTCTGCATGACTGGCGAGAAGTGGCCGGAGATCGGGAGTTGTGGAAAAAATGGGGGGAGGCCTTTGCCCAGCAGTGGGACACAGGGGGCTTATAATAAATAATATATTTAATATATATTTTTTTTAATTTTAGAACAATCTTAATAACTCTTTGAGTCGCGTTAGATATATCTTTCAAATCGTATAAAATACAAATTCCAGTATGTCATAAAATGATCTAATAGGTACTATCTCATGTACTAAATGGCCTCCATTCAGTAACGATAAGTATTAAAAATATATAATAGATAAATAGCAGGATAATACCCTGACACTTTTAACAAGGTTCTCATAATGAGTGTGCATAATAGGAACTTATGAATTTAAAAACGAATGAGATAATAACAATGAAAAACTTGCGATAAAAAAAAAGCACTGGGGAAACAGCTACAAACATATCGCAGGTAAAGCAGGGATAAAGAAAAGGAAGTATTCTAAACCGCAAGAGACAAGGAGATACTTAAATTATTAATTATCAAGGCAGCTTTCAGTCTAAGAACAGTGTGTTTGAAGAACTAGTAAATTTTGAGAAAAATCAACCAACTTAAGAGAAAAATATGATTTATTAATTCTGACCTACTCAAGAATTACTAGATTGATTCTATTAAAATTTTAATGAGATAGAAATTGCAAGATTTTTCTTATAAGAATCATAATCACAACCGGTTCGGAAAAACATTAACTGAAACCTTCTGCATTTATTTAGTAAGTCGGTTTAAAAAAAGTAAGAGATGGTAGAAGGCAGCATAAGCTTAAGACAACAAAATAATTTTATTTAAAAAAAAAAATAACTACAACTTAGATACCAAAAGAAAACAAATGACTGAGTTGATTATAATGATGTTTTTCATGTATCGGTAGTAGGGTACGAGTATATTTAAGTTTCCGTGTTTATCTTGTAGAATCTGTTGTTTTTAGCAATCATGCTTTGCCTTCGGTATGCAAATGAGATTAAAGTTTAAGTAGTTGTAGCTAATGATATTAATAAGATAATTTATTCGCAAAAGGAAATAAAAACTAAAAGGTAGATAATAACATGTCCGCGAATGTATTATGTAACGTTTCCCATTGTGACCATAATTGAGAGTTTACTGGGCCACATCAAGTTGGACTGGTGAGGGCCTAGCTAGTTTTATGGGGGGATATTATTCGAACCAGAAGTTCGAAATAGTACCTGAATCGCTCATTATGAAACGATTATACTGTTTTCGTACAATTTTGATAGTGATAACTAGCTGTCTCGACATACGATGATCGGCACCATTCGAATGATATTGACATACCTACTGACGAGAAAAAATAGACTTTCCCGTTTCTAAGATTTGTAAAAATCAAATACTGGAAATAAATAATTTTGCATCATAGACTGACCTGGTGTGCCGATCGTCACTCATCATTTGCGTGTTCATCACGGATCACTTTTGTATGTTTTTGACATAAACATGCGCCCGCGCAGCGTCATGCCTTAGGATTTTTATAAGAAAATCTTATGATGTTATTTATTAATACTGAAAACCTCTGTTTGTATAGGTATCATTAGAAATTTAAACTGTAGATTTCGTAGAAAAAGTCACGATAAAAATTAACGTGGCAAAGCATAACTTTGCTTTAAAATTAAATAAAAACTCAATATTTTTTACTAACTGCGAATATGCTGTCCGCCATTTATCAGCGCATTCGGCAGGGCTAGCACTATCACACAAGAGCGCCTCATATTATATGCACCCCTATTTACTTTTTCTCGTGACATAATTGATTGCGAATAGCATCATAATAATTGATAATTGATTGGCGAAGAAAACAACTCCTTTGTAAACACTGGCCCTGATTGGCAGGAAGGTTGCATTTCTTGAGATTTACGAAAACATGTCTTTCGGTGAAATTATTTAAGCTGGGCCCTAAGACGCTTATAGGAGGAGACGAGGGCAATATTCTTACGCCGCCGCGCCGGTGCCTGCGGCGACTCGGTTTCTTTTGAGTAACCATTTATCCTTCCTCCCCTCTTGACCCCGTCACTTGCAAGACAGAAGTCCGATTATTACCAACTTTTTTCTAGTTAATGCCAAATTTTGAAGTATTCAATAAAGAGCTCAAATAAAATAATTAAAAAATAAAATAAAAAGCATTTTATTTCTTGCTTTTGACTAGCAATGCATTACAAAATCATTCACACACAGTCTACAATTTACAATTTATAAGTGATTATTTCAAATAAAATAAGTAGCCAGTAATAAACTAAAACTGCGAACAGGATCATATAACATTTAATTTAAATGTATTTCCTGAAACAGAGCCTGTATAGGTATGACAAAAGACTGCAAAATGAAATGTATGTACCTAACCTAGACAAGTCTTTGTCGATAGACTATTTTAACAAACAAGGTTAATTGTTTGTAAAATAAGTCTATCGCTAAAATAAGTTCAAGTTAAAGTTTAACATTAGATATTACCTTGGCCATTACATTAGTAAATTATAACTAAATGATAAAAAATAACTATACCATTTAGGTTTCGTAAAGAGTTCAGCATTTGGTATTTGTGATAATAATCAGTTACACAGTAATTAAAGCAAGTAAAAGTCAAACTCGTTATTAATAAAAGGGAATTCTAAATTAAACTCTACATTTTTATCATCACATATTTTTTATTTTATATTTAAAGTTACAAAGTAATTAAAGCAAATAAAAGTCAAACTCGTTTAAATTAATTTAAGTGTATGCTACATTAAACTCGACATTTTCAGTTACTTACTCCAAATATGCCGCAAATATGGCTCTTTAGTAGATAGGGCCCGCAGAAAACCTACCCCTGGGGCCGGTGGACATAATGAGTTAAATGTATAACTTTTCTTTAACTCAACTGGGCCCATTACAAATTTGAAATGACTACTACTATCTTCTAATTTAATATCCGTATGTACAGACGCGAACTAAAGATAAATGAAAATTAAACGTGATTAGAAGATTACATTTTTTTGTTTAAGGAATCTATATACCCTTTTTATAGGTATATGTATGTATTTATACAGTAGGCCATTTAGGCCGCAGCGATACAATAGCCACAGACAAATAATAAAAAAAAATACCCATTTTATGGAAATGTTATTTTGTGAATTTATACGAAATACAGAAACACTGCTCATTAAACACCATAAATAGTCACCATATTCTATGAAAATTATGTCATAACAACAATATTCTTCCGTGGTTGCCGGAAGATGTGAGAGCAAAAAACACAGTGTCGTATGGCACAAAGCAGAAAACGGTTACGGTGTTGATCAACAGACTGCCCTTGGATCATCTTGACCCCTCAAGAAATGCTAAAGTTATGCTAATCAGGAGGATTATCAGGCTATTGTGAATTCTATGCTGATTATCTCAACGGGCAATGTCGTGTCACACGCAAAATGATAACCGATCGACCAACCACCGAACTAGATTGACCTCGACCGAAAGATATCCGCGCGCGAACGCAAATTGAATTCTTAAACACTACGTGAACTTGAGTTTAAATGTCTCAGCATGATCAATGTGAAGGTCAAATGGTCTAGGTAATCGAATTAAATAATAATATACTAAACAAAAACAAGCGATGAGGTAAGGTCCTTTTCAAGTACGAAACTATATTATAAATAAAGTACCTACTTATGTTGCGAAATTACAATACTTCTTATTGTATTGCGTTTATCTTTCGAACTTGTTTGAACAAAAAACAAAAACGTTCACTACAATCATCATCAGCTCATGCTGAGCATAGGCATGACATGAGTGTATTGTTCACAACCCCCATTACCAGCCCAACTCCTTGATGTATGAGTAGGACTTTTGGGGATTTACAGAGTCGTGCCAGACTCTCTCTCTCTTTTAATTACTGTTTTATTAGTGATTATTATTAATAAGATACTAAACGAGATAGGTTTTGATTTAATTTATACCTCTCAAACCTCTCAAGGTAACCGATACGAATAAATGATAATAATTAAATAATTATTTTTTTCGACGAATCGGCGTCCTACTATTACTCGTCACTGGCCCTCCTTTCCAACGCCTATCGGTTTATATACTAGCGGTCCGCCCCCGCTTTGCACCTAGTTGACAGTACTGTGAATCTTAACCATTCTCGAACTTACTTTAACACACACAAAAAAAATCATCATAATCGGTCCAGCCGTTTAGGAGGAGTTAAAAAAATACAGAATATTTATTTATATATATACCTATTATAAAACACCTTGTATGTAATTAACCTGTTTTTCCAGGGTTGGAACGACGTATCTTTCCACGGTTCAGATCAGATCATGACTCCGAACATAGATAGCCTGGCCTACCAGGGGGTGATTCTCCAACAGTATTATAGTGAAGCTATTTGCACACCAGCTCGAACCGCATTACTGACCGGAAAGTACCCTATGAAACTTGGTGAGTCAAAATTTTACCTAGCATCTTAAATACTTGGGATTCTGTAGCATAAAAAGGGTTTAACGGATACCGGGATCATTGGATAAAAATATTTAATCATTTTTTCATTGGAAACCGATCCCAGTATCGTCGGAGAAAACTTGGCGGTATCAGTGGACAATAAATTCTGATCCCGGGATCGGTGGACACAAACCCGTTTATATGACGCAAGTTTAAAATTTTTAAGTTATTAATACTTTCGAAAAAGTGCAAAGGACACAATAATGTTATTTATAAAGATTCAATAAATAAGAGGTTACACTTTCTACGATTGCCAGCTCTGCACCAAATTAAAGTAACTCTACCTTACCACTACTGTAAGTATATATGTATTTCAATTGGTAATCCCAAAAACCTCGACTCCGCAATGAAACCTCAGTAAAAATATAATTGGGCTCTTATTCTTCAGTTGTTCAATACATTGTTAGGACTTTTAGCGTTACAGTGAGTCTTTGTATTGCGGACCTTGGTACGCCCTCGCTATACTTAGACAGTTCACACGGCTAAAGGTTTATGTCCTTTTCTACAACTTGAAATGAAGGACGTTTAAGACCATTCAATAATATTAAAAATATTTTTGGAATCTACAAATATGAATCTTAAACATAGACTGCCTCAGTGGCGTCGTGGGCCAAGGCCTGCTTGAAGCGCAAGAGGTAGCGGGTTCGATTCCCGCAGTGGGGTGTGATTCAAGTGTTTGTATGTTCTGCAAGCACTCTCTCCTTTGTTTGAATGTTTCTTATGTACATATGATAAAAAAATATCTATTTATGTATGTCGAATATTAAGTATATCAGATGTAACACAAGCTAAGAGCTTACCACGGGGCTAGATGTTGTTGTGTGGATTGTACGGAAATATTTATGTTTATTTATTTAATCTTGTAGGTAATATGTATTAGGGTTAGGCGACTGATTGCCAAAAAAACTATCTATATAGTAATAATGACAGGTAGGATACATAGAGACGCCCGAAACTGAAACAAGAATTTGTTAATAATTCAAACTCTCAATGATTTTTACTAAGTGATAAACCTCACTTCTTAGATTAAACTATTTGAATCTTTTTCATTCAAACTCTGATCGTACCTACAAAGTTCAAGTCACTGAAGTCGACAACGTCAAGAATATATCAAAATATACCGTAGTTGTGCTACTAAGTATTATTAATAAGGCGATTATTGTATAATCACAGCATTACTATTGTTTTCAAACTGCTGAATAATGGAGATGATACAATCCTAAGAATATCGCGTGATTATAAAATTTAATTGTTGCCATCAAGGTCTGTTTCGTACCTACCTTCATTCAAACTTACTTACCTTTCGGATAAGTTATAAATATTGTATATATGACAAAGATAACATCTATGGCATTTGTAAAAAAAAACCGTACCAAAAAGTAAAAAAAGAAGTATTTAACTGCTAAAAGCAAAAACGAGCAATTTATCTCAAAGAGAATTAACAATTAAAGTAAAAAACACAGGTTCTGCTTCTGAAAACCATTGATCCAAATCTAATATTTCAGGAATGCACGGCATGCCACTCTTTAACTCCGAGGATCGAGGCATACCACTCTCTGAGAGGCTCTTGCCTTCCTACTTAAAGGACCTAGGGTACACAACACATCTCGTCGGCAAGTGGCATGTGGGAATGTCTAGAAGGGAGTTCCTGCCAACTGCAAGGGGATATGATTCTCACTACGGCATGAGAGGAGGGTTTATAGACTACTACACATATAACAAAGTTGAAAGTGTGAGTATATAGCGAACGATATGGTATCTTGAGTGGTTAATCCTGTGGAACACTGAAAGGCTTCGATTATTACCTAGAGTTTTTGGGTAGGGTTCCCAAAGTGTAAAACGGGACCCTATTACTGAACTTCGCTGTCCGTCTATCTGTCTGTCTGTCACCAGGTTGTATCTCAAGAACCGTGATAGCTAGAGAGTTGAAATGTTGAGGGATGATGTATTTCTGTTGCCGCTTTATCAACAAAAACACATAACAAATAAATATGTAAGGGGACTTTTATACAACAAACGTGATTTTACAAGGTTTTAACATATATGGGCAAAGGCGTTCGCAGCTTCTCGATTAGGGATTTAGATTTCCATCCAAGTTAGATATAAGGTCCGCTGCTGTGGTAGTGGCAGTATTCTTGTGCAATTATTTGTTTTTAGTTTATTTTATTTAAATCGATTTATGAATTTGGGCAGTTTTTAAACTCTCAAAAAAACATTGTAATTTGAGTATTTATTTAAATTTAAAAAGTAATTAAAATATATTCACAATTTTCACATCAAACATTTTTTAATTCTTAGCTATAGCAACACAGTAAGTATTCGTAATCTGGCTAATCACCTCCAACATTTTATTAACTACGTTCTAAGTAAATTCTTTTTACTTTTCTCTACGGTTCTACAGTGTTGACAAATGGTCACCCGAATACGAATCCTTAATATAGCTCGCAATGAGATTATTAGGTATAAGACTTACGCGAGGCCATACGTTTATCTATTAGGATGCAAACCGGTGGTGAATCTCCTTCACCTTTGCAATCACTTAAAAAAATAAATACTAGATTTTAGTGTTACGGCTTTAGCTGTGTAATTTTGTACACGCTGGTTTTTTGGGACCCGTCCATTCCGGTTACATGGAAATAAATTTTGAATGATTGAAAAAAATAATTTCGAAAGAGTCTAAATTAATTTTGATATGAGTCTTTCCAGTATACCATACATACAAATAATAATAATATTTCCGGACTTCTCATTCACGAATAATTTATAATTCGCAGGCAGGTCGGTTGCTTTTTGTTTTAATTAACTTATTTTTTTGTTTAATTTATTTGAATTTTGTTCATTTATTATCCTTGTTATAAATTCTGCCATGTTGCTCGTGATGCTGTGTTATGCCCCCAACGCAAAATTAGCTTGGTAATGTAAAATAGGTACCTACAATTTTTGAGTTTGGAGACTTTTTGGTACAAGACAAATCTAACCCAAAACAAAGGGTTGATTTTACAATCCTCTGATATTGATCCTACCTACTTACTATTGATTATGATTGTTTAATTGACGACGTATGAATACCGTATGACAATAATCTCAATCAAGTCGAACCCGTTAGGCAATTGAAAAGTTTGATATGCACTTCTATTTGTGCAATTATACACATATGCAAGAATACACAAATATTATTACACGGTATTGATAAAATACGAAGTAAGGTATGTTTTCAGTGGCCAAATGGAAAACTGATGTATGGATTGGATCTGTTCGACGGGGATGTCCCACAGACAGAAGAATCACGATATATCGTAGACGCAATCACGGACAGATCTGTAAAAAGTAAGTTTAAATTCTTAAAATAATAGGTCAAATTCAAAACGTTTATTTCTATAGAAACACATAATATTTGTTATTAATTAACATATTATGTACAGATACAGCACCTCGCGGTGTTACCCGCGTTATAATATTTTTTTTATTATTTAGTCGGAACCAAGCTTTAATTGACAAACAAAGAATATAAAAAAAACTTGTGCGTCTGGGCTTTTGACAAAAATGATAACATCCTATACGGTTAGGTTACAGTGACAGAGTAGGAACCTGCCTACCGCTAGCTGTATCCGTGAGAGTAATGAATAAATAATAAATGTATTTATTTATAAACATATTATTTTGTTGTTAAATACTTTGGAGTTGCAATTTCACAATAGACACTTAGACATACTTTTTCTGTACCCTTAAAAATCCAGACAGTCAAGCAGACTGAATATTAACTAATTATTTTTTCAGTAATCCAAAACTACAATAGATCTCAGCCTCTTTTCCTGCATATAACCCATAATGCACCTCACGCTGGCAACAACGGAGCGCCTTTACAACCGCCTCTTCACTCCAGTATCAAGAACCGACACATTGCAAACTCCAATCGCCGCCTCTATGCAGGTAAAGTAATGCTCTATGTCCGCTGAAAATTTTATTATGACAACAAATAAATAAATGTTTTCGGACTTATCAAATCACACAGAATCAGCTAACCCCAAAATAAGCAAGCTTGTACTATGATACAAGATCATTTTATTTCCATTGTTTGGTTCTACAAATCTTAAAAACGTCAATAATAAAATACAAAAATCAAAAAAATAAACATAGGTCACCTATGTGTAAGATAAATGGGAAATAAATGTATCGTATGTGGTCGCTTCTCTTTTTTTAACACTAGAGCAAAGAAGCGATTAGAAACTCTAGCACATTTTTGTATTGAAACTTTACAATACCTAATTAATTGTTAGTGTTGTTATTGATTTGCTGTTAGAGCAGATTCCATCCCCAGCATATTTGTCGTCAATGTAATCGGATATTTTATAATAAACTTATTTACATATTTTATTGTTTTCTTACAATATTTTAAATTTAGTAATTGTCAACTTTTGCAATTCTTTGGAAATCTTGTCGAAGAAGCGTATACACCCTTTGAAAGTAATAAATTAACCTTATGCAGCCTAGTGGTGGGCATAGCGAGTGCATATTTATTTCTAGTATTTACATTGTATTTGTCACTATTTTTTGTAAAAATTCATATTCTTATGCGTATACATAATGGCTTCATAAATATATTGACAAATGACAGTCAATATGTTTATTTCTTTGAATTTATTATGTATGGGTGTTAGCTGACTGATATAGCCATTTTTTTGTATTGTGATCATATTATGTGATATATGTGTATCATATACTATGTAAGTAATCATAATGCCTACCTTTGTTACAGTTTTAACTTAACTTTATAAAAATAAACAGACTGTTTTATACGATTTAAATACGTGTAGGTTAATTCTTATCCCTTATTCTCAATTTAAGACGAAGACGAACTTTGGGTTCCTAATTCTTTTTAAAATGTATATCTTTAACTCAATGAAACTCCCGTAATATTCATAGGATAGCCAGTTCCTTATCAGTATGCATTGATTCTGAGCTGAACCTATCTCCTAATACAATCTTGCAAGCAAACCTATTTACTTTTTACAAAGTTGCTATTATGCTCCATCTATTCTTACTACTCTCTTCTATTATTCTATAGAAAAACTAAATGGACCGAAAGTTTAAATTTAATCTATAAAATAAATTCAACACTTGTTGATCTAAAGTAGAATTTCAGTTGGCGGTCTAAATTGTCCCCAAATTAATGAAGTGAAAGGACCTTTAAATGAGTGGCAACGATTGTAAAATAATAAATTTTTGATAATATTAACTCTTTCCTAACAAGTTTTGTGAAGGTTGAGAGAAAGGATAAATTTAGGGCTATTACTTAAAGACACGCCAACAAAGAATAATGTACTTACTTGAACAATGACGTAATCCCACTGAAGTGGGCACCTCTTGATTGAAAAATTTATTGTTCAACTTTTTCAGAGGTCGTGACCCACATCGACCGCAGCATCGGACGAATCGTGAGAGCTTTGGCAGAGAAAAATATCTTAGACGATACTATGATAATATTCGCGTCAGATAACGGTTCACCTACTGTTGGAACCTTTAGAAATTGGGGCGTGAACTTTCCTCTGCGAGGAATAAAGAGCACACCCTGGGAAGGTGCAGTTAGAGTTCCAGCTTTCATATGGCACTCTTCAATCACACCAAAAGTTTGGAACGGTCTCATGCATATTACTGATTGGCTACCAACCCTTGTAGCTGCCGCAAATGGTCGTTTATACAAAGAAGTGGACGGAGTCAACCAATGGGACTCTATCCTTCAAAATGGAGAGTCTAAACGCAGAGATGTATTACTAACTATGGAGGATAGTAATCAGAACATGTACGCATCGTACAGAGCTGGTGATTTCAAGGTTATTGTTGGCAACGTGACGGGCTTGAACAATGGTTATTATGGAGAAGAATTCTTCACAAATAGAGAACCGGCTCCAAACTATTACTCAGTCCTTAAAAACTGTGAAGTTAACAGAATATTTGAGTATTTGGGCAAGTACTTAGACTTCGAAGATGTTGATGCTATGAGAACTGCGGCTACTATCAAACAGGAAGATAATGAAAGGGATGCGACTCCGTGTTTGCCAACACTAGGTAAGTTTACTCAAAGTATGAAGCCAATTATTGTAATATTTTCATCATTACACACAACAATTAAACCATCTTGACATTTATTATGTTCGAACAGTCTTCCAAACTACCTTCTGGTTATGTTTACCTCAATTTAACATTCAGCTAATTATTATAACTTTTTCATCATTATATAAAAACGAAACAAACTTCACTTCTATTATGTTCGAGCGGTACTCCAAATAACCTTGTAGTTACGTTTACCTCGGCCACATTCATGTTTATTAAACTTTGCCTCTTTATAAAAATAAGCCTTACCTTTCAGTCCGCGGTTGCCTATACAATGTTCGTCGCGACCCTTCAGAGAGTCACGACCTGTGGAACCGACTCACTAAAATCGCTGCCCTTCTAACAAGCCGTCTGCGAGGCTTGTGGTCTTTGCAACAAAGACGGGGCACCCTTGCCCTTCGAAACGAGTCAGATCCAGCCAACTTCGGCTACAATTGGCAACCTTTTGTAACGAACGAAATAGATTTCATAGATAATCTAAGTTCTCTCAACTTGACGTTGAATTACAGTGTAAATAACTCAACTAATCTGTTAGGTTCGACCCAGGGTCCCACACGGGCTAATGCAGTTGATTGTAACGGGACGAGTGGAATAAGAAACTTTTTGTGCTTATTAAAAAACTTTAGGTTATAGGATAAATAATTATAATATTATTGTTACTTCCTGAATTAACTTAGCTGTTCATATTTATATTTGTCCCATACAAATAGGTATGTGGATTGTATTGTATTTTAATAATTTACTTTATATTTAAGACTATATTTTAGAATTATTATAATGATAATGGTGGAAATTCACAACTTTTCAAGCTTACATTTAACTTAAATGACGTATATCATAATGATATGCCTAAGTTGACAGATAATGTATGGCTCTTATGTCATTTAAGACCATACATCTACATGACAACTGAGGCATAAAACATGGCTTAGGCTTAGGCTTATGGCATTGCGTCATTATGACTTAAGTAAGTCATATGTGACGTATTTTTACATAAGTTTCATCATGTTGTGAATTGCCACCATTAATTAGCTGAGTAAATTGAAATGGTGATACTATTTATAGATTTCTGTTATTTAAGTATTAAGCTTTGAAACACGGCCCATGATTTATGTTAATTTAAATTTACTGTACCTGAACAAAACGAATAAAACTGTACACGTTCAACGAATAAAATATTAGGTTTCAACCGAATACGCTATTTGTGTTTTTTTTTTTTTTGGGCAACAAATCAATGAAAATGTGTACCCTAAAACATTTTAATCTACGAAATGGTTGTTAAATTTAGTTCTATAGACTTTCGACTATAGACTTTGTGGTTTGTTATTAAAGTACTTTAATAAAAATGTTTTTTGTAAATGTAGCAATGTTTTTATTTATTGAATTGTTCTTGATTTGTCGGACAAACAAATAAAGAAGTTTATTATGGTATGAATCGTCCAAGGGCTCTTTTAGAATTTGTAGTTTTTTTATCAATAGTTTCACAGGTGACAGTAGTGATGTTTTTTAGGTAAAACATAATCGGCTTCTGTATGGAAATATTAAGTTTTGCTTAAGATAATGTGTCAAATAGGTAAGAAAGTTTAAAAAGTATTAAAACAGAAGATCTTTTTATAGTATCTAATATAAAATATGTAAACATTCACATTACGTTAGACTTGTAACAAATCTACCTTAAAATTATATACACGGTGTAACACGATCGACGGATCAGCGGAAGCTGGGAGATAGGACCAGGTGACCTAAATACCAATAAATTAAACCCCCATGTATGCTACCCGATTTATATTTTTTTTTGTTTTTAAGCCTTATTTAATTTTAAACCCAAGGTTATTAATCAACTTATAACATTGAACTTTTAAGAACAACCATAAAAAAACGCCGCCAGAACATTAGTTATAGTTAGTTGCACAAATTGTTGTTAAAATTTGTGCAACTAACTAAAACTAATATTTTGGCGGCTCTTAGACTCCTGGATTTTAAACCTTCTCAAAACGGATGTTAGTAGAGAAAGTTGCGTTTTAAAGCTGTTACATGAAAAATCTAATTTTAAATACTAGGAATGAAAAAAAAAATTATTGTTTTTTTTTTGGAAATTGTATTTCTTATCTTATATATAAAATTCTCGTGTCACAGTTTTCGTTCCCGTACTCCTCCAAAACGGCTTGACCGATTTTCATGAAATTTTGTGATTATATTGAGTAGGTCTGAGAATCAGCCAACATCTAATTCGCAAAACAAAGTTTGCTGGGGTCTGCTAGTTTACTTATAAAATTTTAAGGAATCTAAGAAGTCTGTAGAGGGAATGTCTATATTTCCGAGGTACTGGCGCTTACACACATGCCATGCACGCAAAGCTAGATTATAAAATTGGATGTTACTGTCAAAGTTGGTGTGTGGCAATTTATGTCGTGACAATAGTTTTATGATTTTTGTGATTGTTTTTTCGTGAATGCACGTAATGATCATGGCCCAATTGTCACAGCCTTGTTCAACTTTCGTATCACATTTTGTGTTAGCCAGCGCAGTTATGAATATTTTTATTATCTAAAATGCCTACCTTTTCCTACCTGTAATATATAAAATTCTCGTTTCACAGTTTTCGTTCCCGTACTCCTCCGAAACGGCTTGACCGATTCTCATGAAATTTTGTGAGCAAATTGAGTAGGTCTGAGAATCGGCCAACATCTATTTTTTATTTTGCAAAACAACGTTTGCTGGGGTCAGCTAGTATAATATAATAATATGTTAGAGTAATATAATATTTTTTTACCTTAAGCGACCTATAGTTTATTTATTTGATGATATTTTTTTTAAACTTAATATTGATACAGTGATATGATTTGTGTGATATTAAAAATCCATACTATTGTAATTACGCTAAAGTAAATCTGTTTGCCTGTTCCTCTTTCACAAAAAAATATACCAAAACGATTAACTAACAGATTCTCTAGAGCTTGAGAAAGGACATAGGCTACTTTTTACCGCGGGAAAATGTCACTACGCGGGACAATCTATTATAAAGCGCGCAATCTATTATAATCTATTATAACATTACAAGTAATAATATGTTTTGTAGCACCTACATTTAAATTTCCAGTTTTTAATACTCAACAACAACTCGTTTAAAACTACTGGAATGAAATAGAAAAACAAAGTTAAACTGTTTAACTGATTTTTGTTTAATGTAATATTTACTATTTAATGTATTTCCGCGTAAAGGGGCACTAAAATACCAATCCTTGCTAAAATTAAAATAACTCAATTTGAATATTAAAAATAAAAAGTTATATTCTAAGATGCACCCATTGAATAAGTTAAAACAAAAAGCTTTAAACTAGTTAGATAGAAATCGTAACCGGTTTTTGTGACAGATATATTTTCTACGTATATGTGGTATAAGGCCGCGTTCAAGGACAAGCGTAGCTTCTAGAGGCGCGTACCAATAATAATAATAATAAATCATTTATTTCAGGCATCTAAGGCCCATATAAAAATATACCTTATAGACTAACATACATAAAACTATAAATCTTATAAACTAAACTAAAGCTAAGCAGGGCGCGGCGCGTGCAGCGGCTTGCAGCTGTAGGTACAAACTTATTAACACTCGCCCCGCCCACGTCGCCCGCGTCGCGCGTTCGACGCTACAATTCAAACTCACAAATACTTTTCTCCTTGAACGCCCTGAAGATTTCCTTATGTTTGTGTTTCAGGCGGCACACATTTTGGCTCGTGCCGCTTGATGCTACGCTTGTATGTCCGTCGCGGCCTTATTGTTAAAGGCAGAAGCGGCCAATGATACAAAGTAGGTACTGATTCTGTGCATAACAGACGTCTCGTTATCAATTCACTGTAAACAATACAAATAGTTTCGATATCAGAGCGTGATACTGATAATTCATTCCTACGTAACTTTTGTTTGATTTAATATTTCTGTCGGTAACAGTTCGATTTCCTCGTTAAAATGCGTGTGAAACATGGAATGATTTATGAAAATCTTTTAATATTTGTTGGATGGCTTATTTTGTCAGGTAATTTAGTGCAATCCAAGAACTGGGCTAAAGAAAAGCCACAGAATATAGTGCTTATAATTGCGGATGATTTGGTACGTATTAAGATTATACTATACCTACGTACCTTGTAACATTTTAGTAGAAAACTATGTTTTGTTAATGAGTCAGAACTGTGATGAAGAGAATTCCTGTTTTTATAATATTTAGTCGCTTGGCTAACATTTTTCATGGACTGCAATATTTCTCAGTGACTTGCATCCACAGAAATCGAAATAATATGGTACAAATCTATGCTAAGATATGCTAATTAATTAATTATTAAGCTAAAGAGTTCGTTTGTTTATTGTTTGTTGTTTTTGTTTGAACGCGGTTATTTTAGGGTTAGTAGCGTCCGATTTGAATAAATATTTCGCTGTTAGATTGCTTATTTATCAAAGAAGGCTATGGACAGAAATAAACAAGCTCAAATTAAGAGAAAATATGACCCGATAATATAACGACTGCGACTGCGGGGTTTTTTTACAGTATAGCCTATTAAGTGAGAAGGGTTGTAACGCAACCTCAAAAACCTATATGTGTTTTTTTTTTCTACTTGATCAGCTTTCATTTGACCACAATCTCACCTGATGTTAAGTGAAGATGTGGTCTAAGATGGAGCATGAAGACCTAGAAGGTAGATGGCTTCTCCGGGCCACATTACGAAACACGAAATAATCGCTTCACGCACTGGCCCAGCCCGGAGGGTGGTGACAAGCCGCAGCCGAAGCCTACCACCAGAGACAGAGACTGTTCTTAGCACCACCCGGAGGTCACGTGTAAGGATTCAGAGAGTTAACACTTACGGACGTGAACAGACAAAACCTCCATATTCTAATCATGGAATTTTAAATGATTTTTTTTTAATTTTTATGTTGTTGCGTGAAGGGGTCGTTGACACACATAGATCTGCAATATCACGCGTAGAAGAAGTAAAATCTAGATCTTCCGAGGGCTGAAATACAAGTTTTGTTTATTGATTATAACTGATTTGTTTATTAATTAATAAATTATTACTGAATGTTTTGCAATATAAAAGCGAATATCAAATAAATTATAATTATACATACATCATTCAATGTCAATGTCAATGTCAAGCATAAGTATTAATGTTGTAATTTATAAAAAAAAATACTATATTCACAATTTTATTTTTATAGTATTTATATTTAATAATTTTGTTTAAGCACCAAGGAAGAGCGAGATCTTCTAGAACAGGTATATTATACATACCTAAAAGTAGACTAAATACAAGTAAATAGTAAACTTTATAATAAAATAAAAAAAATTAAAGAAAACTACTTCATTTGAAGTTTATAAATATAAATAAATGACTTACCACACTATCATTTAGCCCCAAACTATACAAAGCTCGTACAGCTTATTCGCAATAAGGGTGACAGTGTCAATAAAATTGAAATGTAGCCAGAAGTTACAGACTATTAATAAATATTTTACAATGTGGAAAGATAGTAGAGGCGTAGTTATTAATTCTGTGGTAGAAGCTAGTAAAAAGAAATATAATTATTGATGTATTATAATGATTATTGGCGTGGTTAATCTCTAGCTGGCGACGACCACCTGCGACCGTACCATGTACGATTTGCAAAATTCAATCAGTCATTTCAATTCATCTTAAAAACCAAATAAAGTTTTACATACTTAATGATCTGTGCATGTCACCTAATCATGTGACTTTATGTGACTTATTTTTTTGATTTCTATAAAAGTTGAGACTATATACTCTTTGATTTCTGTACTAGTAATAATAACCAAGTGAAGAAGTTGATCTGGAGACGCAAAATGGCGTTCAACTGAGAACATCCTTTGCACTTTATAATTTTATTTAACTTGACACTGGCAAACTGACGCTTCAAGCGTAGAGTCCAATTATAAAGAATTGAATTGAATTGAAGTAAATCTGACACAAGCTAAAATAAGAAAAAACCTGTAGTAATTATCGCAAATAATGCTCTATTTCCTAAAGATGTTATTATGTATGTTTATGTAGGTAGTATTTTTGTAACTGTGCAAACATGTTAATTTACACGCAAATCTTTGACTATTTTTATTTGAGGAGAATCCTAAAGAGGTTACCTGTTAAAGATATGGTGAAGATAACACAGTTTCAAGATGCAAGAATAATCTGATAAGCCGACTGAAATGTTCGAATTTATGTAACTCTCTTCAAGTTGACATAATCTGACTATTGAGCCAAGTTAAACCAGACATGTTCATACATTGGCAGGCTCAGTATTCATTTTAATATACTTCCTAAACGAAAATAAACACAATGCCCACACGATCGCTGTAGATTATGACTCCACCGATAAACATTAAAATATCATAACATACAAAAAAATATATATTTACCTCAACTTAATTCCCTGCTTTCTAATAATTCCAAATTCATAATTTATAAATAAATAAATAAAATAAGTTAAAAATGTTGTTGATGTTATTGCAAAAGTAATCTTATGTAATTTAATTTTTTGTCAAATTTTGTCACTTCTTTTGTTTTCATGCACTGTTTGCTATACCCGGTTAAACCTAATTATTGTAACAGGTCTCCTGAAATACAGGCTTACCTCGTGCGGGGACTGCTCGCTGCTAAGTGAAATTGTAACGTGTGTAACGTAACCTATTGATAAATAAATATATTTGTTTAAACCACTTCAAATTTCAGGGATGGGATGATGTTAGTTTCCACGGTTCAGATCAGATTTTGACCCCGAACATTGACTTGCTGGCATACACAGGAGTAGCTCTTGGGAGATATTACAGTCATTGCGTATGCACGCCGTCCAGAGCAGCGTTGCTCACAGGGAAATATGCTTACACTTTAGGTGAGAATTCAGTATATTAATGGTTTATTTTTGTTTGGATGTTTGTATTCATTATAATGCCACAAATTTAATTCCTATAACGATAATCATGATTAATATTTATTATTAAGAAAATCTGTCTTACTGAAAACGAGAACACTGGTTTTAAGAACCATAATTAAAATTAAAATGAAGAACAACTGCTGGACTAACTACTTCTACTCAAACATTTATAGGCATGCAAGGCTACCCGCTGACATATAGCGAGGATAGAGGGTTGCCAATAAACGAAAAAATATTGCCACAATACCTGAAAGAACGGGGATACGCTACGCATTTGGTTGGGAAATGGCATGTCGGCTCTTCTAGGGAGGAATATCTGCCAACGAACCGGGGATTTGATAGCCACTATGGACATCGAGGAGGATTTTTGGATTATTATGAGTATACTGCAGAAGAGACTGTAAGTTCAATGAAATAAATAATGTGCGCAAAGAGTAGGTTGAGTGTTTTTTGTGTTGAGTAAGAGTATTAGTTGCATATCTCTTGAAAATCTGAATCAGACGTGACAACTTCACGTGTTTGTGATAGTAACGTAACCGAAAGAAATGATAAACGTATGATTACAACCAGTGGCGTAGCTAGGGGGGAAAGGGCCCTTGTGCATAGTGAGAGAATCGGGCCCTCCCCCTCTTTCCGAGTAGTTTTACCTTATTGATATGAGAATGATTTGGAGGTTTTGTCTGTTCACGTTCGTAAGTGGTAACCCTCTGAATCCTTACACGTGACCTCCGGGTGGTGCTAAGAACAGTCTCTGGTGGTAGGCTTCGGCCGCGGCTTGTCACCACCCTCCGGGCTGGGCCAGTGCGTGAAGCGTTTTTTTCGTGTTTCGTAATGTGGTCCGGAGAAGCCATCTTCTAGGCCTTCATGCTACATCTTAGACCACATCGTCACTTTGCATCAGGTGAGATTGTGGTCAAATGAAGGCTTATCAATATTAAAAAAAAAAAAAAAAATATGAGTGACATCGAAAATGTAGATCTTGTCAACACCTTTCATTTTAACCCATAATGGAACGTCTAGGATGTGTAGTTTCAGACATATATTTACTGTTTTTGTTTTGACAGCCTGTCACAGAAAATCTAGATCTCATCAACATTTTAAAAAAAAGGTGTGTGTGCAATTCACACACGATAGAAGTGAAACTTTTTCATTTTCGTCTTACTAAAAAGCTGTAATACGCAGCCGCATAAATTGTACAGTAGGTAGTGTGAGTTTTATTTCTGTTTTAAAAAAGCATATCAAATGATTTGCATTCGAAATATGACTATAAAATAGTGATTGAACCTTTTGAAATATGAATCGATAGGTAAGCGAATGATCTATAAAATCGATCGGTCGATCGACCCGGCAAGGGTTAGCTTTGTTTGCAATAGTTATTGAAATGCACGGTTCTTTTATCTATAATAACCTGATATTAAAGCCATATTTAAAGGAATGCAACTTGCAATCCTATTAAGATTCGTTATAATGTTGATCGATTCTAAATAAAATCGAATCGATAGTTCGCACTACATTTTCTTTTGACAATGACAGATTGAATTGACAGACAGAATACTTCTGCGATTTTCGTTTCGGTTGTGTTTTGTGTGCTCTTTCGGTTTTCTTTCTATCAATTTTTACGCGACCCGGACTGTGCATGGACTGATTGACATTATTTCTTTCTGGACTTTGATTTTGCCGTGTGAATCGGATTTTGTTGTGAACTTGGACAATGGCAGATCGTCGGCGATATCGTGGCGTCGGATACAAAAAAAATGCGCTATGCTAACGAAGCAGTAACTACAATATAATTTATATTAACAGGTTTTAGAAGATGTTGCAACTGTTTAGTGGGCCGGCCGGCGCTCACACTATGACCTTTTTGGTATTTGTGATAAGCCAGATAAAATATAAAATAAAAATTAAATAAATAAATTAAATCTTTTATTGTACCTACTTAGTTTATCAAATTATTCTTGAACATTGTCATTATTTTTACAAACTACAGCAGAATTTCAATTTGCTTGGAATAACCTCTTAACAAGTTGATCCCTCATTATTCTTCCTCTCAGGAGATCGGTGGTGGAATCATTTTCTGACAGAGGAGTGTGACTCTCCTGAGGCTCAATATGTTCTGAAAAAGAATAAGAAACATAATTTAATTCACTATGATCATCATCATCCAACTAAGTCATCTATTTCTTATTAAAATACTTTGATTTTTCACAACAAATTACAAATTAATTTACTTTGAAGTCACACACACTTCTTAAAGAAAATGTAGTTACTATTAATTTAAAGTCATAAGGTATAGCTACCTATATTATCAGAATAGTCTTCAAGTCCAAAATCCAACCCAATATTATACAACACACAACATGCTTGTATAATTTTGGCACATTTGTCTGGCTGATAATGCAGCACCCAGTCTTTGACAACTCTGGCCTGAATGTGTTTCTTGTTGTAATATGCATCAGGTGTGGCGGATACTGCATTAGAAATAGGTGCCATAAGCCAGGGCCGCTGTGGATGGCCAGAATCACCTAGAAGAAAATTATAATGTAGTGAACTATTCAAAGCCAATATTATACATCACAATTATGTAATAACATACCTAAAAGCCACACAGTTTCTCTAGCTGCATGTAATTCCTGCATATAAACATTCAAATTACTGTTTCCCCAAATGAAGGACAAATTCTTGTACCGGTTTAAATATATGAAAGTGGCTAGAGTCTTTGCACCCTACAACCCCGGGGATGCCATATTTCCCATAGAACCTGTAACATTCAAACTTTTAAATAAAATAGTCCGGTTATACATACACATAATTTTTTCTATTAATTTGCCACCTTACTTTTTGCTAAAATTTAATTCACTATCATCATCATCATCCAACTAAGTCATCTATTTCTTATTAAAATACTTTGATTTTTCACAACAAATTACAAATTAATTTACTTTGAAGTCACACACACTTCTTAAAGAAAATGTAGTTACTATTAATTTAAAGTCATAAGGTATAGCTACCTATATTATCAGTATAGTCTTCAAGTCCAAAATCCAACCCAATATTATACAACACACAACATGCTTGTATAATTTTGGCACATTTGTCTTGCTGATAATGCAGCACCCAGTCTTTGCTTTGCAATTACAACACTGGCCTGAATGTGTTGCTTGTTGTAATATGCATCAGGTGTAGCGGATACTGCATTAGAAATAGGTGTCATAAGCCAGGGCCGCTGTGGATGGCCAGAATCAACTAGAAGAAAATTATAATGTAGTGAACTATTCAAAGCCAATATTATATCACACAATTATGTAATAAAATACCTAAAAGCCACACAGTTTCTCTAGTTGCATGTAATTCCTGCATATAAACATTCAAATTACTGTTTCCCCAAATGAAGGACAAATTATTGTACCGGTTTAAATATATGAAAGTGGCTACAGTTTTTGCACCCCACAACCCCGGGGATGCCATATTTCCTGTAGAACCTGTAACATTAAAACTTTTAAATAAAATAGCCCAGTTATACATACACATAATTTTTTCTATTAATTTGCCACTTTACTTTTGGCAGTAATTTATTATGCTAACAGTTTGCCTCGCAGCAGGTATATCAGGAAACCTGATGTATTTATTTAGCGTATTTTTGTGCTTTGATTTGAGAATGTTCTTTTGATGTTTGAGGGAAAACAATCCATTTTTTAATGGGTCTGATAGGCAGATACAACAAAAAAAATATTTCACCTATATTTACCTTTATTTCCAGAGATATCTCTAGAGATCCTTTTAACGACGTTGAAAACCTTAATCACGACAAAGTTTTTTAAATATAGTTAGATAATATTTCTAGTATTTCATCAACACTAGTACTAGTATTTCCAATTGCTGCCGAGAGATGTATCTTCTTTTGTGGCGTATAAGCCAAACATTTTCATTTTGAGCTGACCACAGCAAACGCAGCGTATGCATCTTGAATTAGGTATGTAACACTAGGACTAAAATTATTTTAAAACCACAACAAAAAACGCACGCACTGTTTATAAAATCGCCATTTTGTTTCGATTCGATACTACACAAACAACACGGTAGTTTTCACTACTAACACACACTAACACACGTTATTAATGCTCGATTAGTAAGCAAGTATTAAAACAGTGTGAGTGAATATACATACACACCGAAATCTGCTCTCTCGCTCTGGCTCACTAATTACAGGCGACTATTGTATTTGTGTCTCTTACCATTTCCGTTTCATCTTTTTGCATCCGGTTTGAAATCACTACGATTCTATAGAAGTTTCACTTCAAAAATACGCAACCAAAATGTTACCAAGCACCACCAAAGCTGGCGCGACACCATTCACGTAACCCCGCGATGTTTTATGGTTGAGGTACGTGTGGGCTGGCCCTCATTGGAATATGATTTTTAAACTGAAAACAGGAATATCCATCCATCTCTGAACAGAAATCATTTATTAATTTCTGCTTTAAAGGGTTCTTGCTTACAATCTCTGTGTGATCAATATAATATTGAAATTATTTATACTATGGTATGACCGTAAGGTCACGTGATTGTCGCGGGAAACATGATCCGTGTAATGGTCCGTCCTCCGTGAGCGCCAGAGAGTCACTGATCGGTTTTACGAAACGAATTTTCGTGCATTTTGTAAGTATTCTTTCACAGGCATTAAGGCCACCTTGTTTCGAAGATTTAGGCATTTTACTCGCCCAGTCGACTTGCATGCGCGTTACGCGGGAGCCGACTTGATATGAACTCCGGCGAACTTTGTAGGCAGCAAGAACGCCACAATACAGCAAAATGCAGTAGCTACGGTGATTTTAATTTTATTGACTGTATTTTTTTAGTATATTGATTATTTTATTGACTATATTCTTTTATTTGATAGAAATGAAAGTTTATTGTAGTAGGTATGTAGGTATTGAATGTAAACATAATTTTTCTTACTAAACTTTTTGAATTAGTGAGGTGATAATTATGATTGAAGAATTTGTGGTAAAGAATACAAACAACAAAATGAAAACAAACATAATTATTATGTACAATATTTATTCTCATTTATAAAAAAAAAATACATTTTATATGAGGAATAAAATGCTTTTTTATTTCATTGTAATTTAGAGTTCTAGTGCTAGGTCCTGATTGCAATTTAATAATGTTTTGCGATAAAAAAATATCTTTTTCTTTATTTTCGGATTTTGATTTTGCGAATCCACCGGGATTCGCATTCAAGTGTCAGATTCCGTATTGAGGCAACCAAGAGTGTGTCTGGGGTTGACGATTTCTGGCAGCAGACATTTTGACAGGTGGTAAAAGTGTGATAATTTTGATTCCATCTTTGATTTCCAAAATTCATCATCTTTTTCGATTCTTTCGATATGTACTGTTATTATACAATGTTATTATACAGTTGCCGAATATTTAAATGACAAAACCATTGGTAAATAAATGTAATGTGTAATTATTTTTAATCATTAACTAATATTTTATTTAATTTAATCTGATTTATAAAATTATTGACATGTTTATTTTTTAATTATATACAATTATTATTTAAAATTTCTTATTATTAAATTGTTGTTAATCAAAATGTCCAATGGGCAAATTACATTGATACAAAACCTTATATAATACCTACCATTTAAACTACATGTAATAATGCAATAAAGATACTTTGACTTTGACTGGTTCTTTTTCCCCGGCCCAAATACCAAATCGACATTGCCGTCGCGACAGCAATGTCGCGCAGTTGTCCTTGTAAAACCAATTACGGTTTTTATTAATTGTTGTAGTTTCACTTCTGTCGTGTGTGAATCGCACACACACCTTTTTTTTTCACGTCGCACGTCGCTCGTCGGGCGGGAAGAGCACTGGCACAGGTCCGTCGTCGGTAAGCGCCACCGCGCGACTGACGAAGCCCGCGGGCGTCGCGCCGCTCGCGGGTTTGTAGGTATTTAGGCATAATTAATAGGAAAATAACACTACAACACACACCTCAGCGATTTGCACTAGAAAAATGATTTATCTAAAGATTGGTGTAAAAATAAGGTCAATAAATTTATTATTTTAGCCACAGTATTGAAAATGTTTTTTAAAAAGAGGCAACTTTGGTATTTTTTTCTATCGAGCGAAGTTCATCTTATTGTGTAAATGTAAGCGAATTGTACTCTGTAAGATCCTCAACTGAAACATATATTTTTTTCAAAATTTTACGTTAATTTTTGACTGATTCATATTGATTTTAAAAACAGCATTTGCGGTATAAGGGGCCCTTAATAAAATCCATATAATAAATTTTTGCTTAGTACTAGTAACTCATTTACTAAGTAAATGACGAACTCTTTCTTTTGATATAACATTTATATGTTTTGAAGTTGAAACCTCAGTAAAGTTGGTTTAAAAATCAATTTAATGTCATCTTTTACACATTTTATTACCGTGCATATTTATATTTTTTTAATTTTATCTTTAACGAAAAATAGCGTATTAAAAAAAATTATGAATTTTAATTTTAATCAAAAAGGCGTGCAAATTATTCATATTTACGGAGATAAAATCGTTAGAAAAATTGATAATTCGAACCGGATCTAGCTTTCGCAATTATTTTTTACTTTCTTGACGTTATTTCCCTTTGCGGCTCCGGTACGTTCCTTTTTTCTTTCCATAATTTTCAATTGGTAGCCATCGAAATTTTAGAAATTCGGAGTACTTACAGAGATTTTTCTTTAAACAGGAAGCTCAACAGAAAATAACCATAAAAAAGCTTGTTTGGTAATGATGCCGTAAAATCAATATTAACTCATAAGAATTAATTATATCTTCATAAGAGTTAATATAAAGTTTCTATAGTACTTAGCTCGTCTGTCAATTTAAACTTGCTTTTTTTTTGCGAAAATGAGTTTTACCATACTTTCGTGCCAGATGGATGGATGTGCAGAATAGAAATCATATCATTTGTAGTGGTGACACTTGATGAAATAAGGCTGTTAGTAGGGAATTACTCTCCATCTAGTTCTGTGGGAATTACGAATAACAACAGTCAGCAACAAACAAACAGTACGTTCCAGATCCAAGATAGTTGAAAACATTGCCGGAAATATCATAAATAAGAACAAGGCAAGAGCGAATTAAAACTTCATTAAAAAGTAGATGGGCGGGATTTGAGAATTCATCTCACGACCGTGAAGCACGTGAGCTGATCTTTTTATTTTTATTTTTTTTTCAAAGATGTGGCTAGAGGGCCCCCTGAGCTCAAGGGCCCTTGTGCACTGCACAACCAGGCCCTATGATAGCTACGCCACTGATTACAACCAATTTACATAAATTAATAGGGTGCGCTATGGCTGTCTCGAACACAATTTGACTACTTTTGATTTTTGACTAGAGCTCAAAGTGACTACTTTTTAACATACTCCTAAAATATAAAAATGGCTATTGTTTTAAGTAGGTAGGTAGTGTTGGTTTCTATTGTTGTACAAGTGGCAAAAGTACTAAAGATTAGAAAACATTCGAACATTATCATACTTTTAGTACCTACCTGATATGTATTTTAATGATTTCAGTTAAGTTCTGGTAAAGTTTCCGGTTTATGTTTATTTCGTAACATGACGCCGGATTGGGACACCGCTGGTTACATAACAGATATTTACAATCGGGAGGCAAAGAGAAGTAAGTCTTAACGTAATTTGTTATTTTCTGTATTCGCAAGAGAGGCAACTGCCTGGCAGTGTTATCCTTTTAACTGAATTGAGGTAATAAATATATGGTTGTGACGACAATGCTCTATAAGGAAGAGGTCAGATGTATTCTGTCTAATTCTATTGAATTGAATATAGAATTAATTTCTGACTGAAGAAAAAAGCATATCTTTTAATTCAACCGTATACATAGGTACCTATATGTTTGTTTGGACTTTTTCTTTAATAAAGCTATTTAGATTTTGCTTGTTGGAAACGAGTTTTCCCTAATAATATAACTACCTACTACCATGTAAAGCAAATTAGGTACTCGGGAATACTCAGACATCAAATTAAACTTTTAAAAATGGTAGCGTGTTTCTTATTATGAATGGCCCAAAACTTTCTCGAATCACTAGTTTTTAAATTGAGTAAGTTGTTTCTTAAGCTGGGTCCACACTTGTATCATTTCGGTGTATCACGATCAGGCGTGGCGTATCGAGTATCCGTATCACAAGTATGGACGCTCATTTTATACTTATGTGATACTGTATCATTTCAGCGTATCAACGTTAACTTTACAAATATGGACGCTTCAAAAAGAAAAGGTAACAAGTAACTTCAAGAGTAACAAAGTCCATACAACCATAGACAACTTTGCAATGTTGGCTTTCGGTATATTTGGATTATTAATCGAATACAGTAAGCTACTCCGATGTTTAAAATCGACAATCCCAAAGTGCTGTTCCTCTCGATCTCCTGTCAAATCATATTTGGGTAAATGAGAAGTGAGTAATTTCGCGCATCGGATTTAATCAATTACCGTAGAATTTGCGAATAGCCGTAGAAACTGCTACGGCTACAGGATTGCAGCCGTAGGCAGTGCATTGTGTAATATTTTAGCCTGAAAGCCGTAGAACACGGTCATTGACGCAGCATTAAATATAAATAAAATAAATATTTCCGGACTACTCACACATCATCACCTAACCCCAAACTAAGCAGAACTTGTACTATGGGTGTTAGGTGACGGATATACTACATTGATACATTTTTGAAGTGAAACTTCTATAGAATCGTAGTGATTTCAAACCGGATGCAAAAAGATGAAACGGAAATGGTAAGAGACACAAATACAATGCTTTATTTAAATTTTTTTGCGCGATACTTCGTAGTTGAGACTACGAAGTATCGCGCAGAGGTATTGCTGTATTTTATTTATATTATTTAGTAACATACTTTATGTAATACGCTTTATTAAAGTAATATAAATAATCCGAATAATTACAGATATATGTTTGTTTCTCTTATCATTTTAGCAGATGCGTTCATTTACCCTTTTTTTCTATTCGATATATATCATAATTCTATAATTATGATATATATCGAATAGTTCGTAAGTAGTAGACTCACAATCGTGCGTCGTAGCTGACACACACACACTTTTTTTTTTATTCTTCTTATTCTTTCGTCGGTTTACTGAAGTTTCACTTCTATCGTGTGTGAATCGCCCACACCCCTCTTTTTTTTTTTTTTTAGTAAATACATACATATATGATACATAGAAAACACCCAGACCCGAAACCAGAAATTAAAGATCATACAAAATCTGGCCCCCGGCGGAAATCGAACCCGCAACCTCCTGCGCCTCAGGCGGACGTTCGCCCACCGAGCCACAGAAGTCGTCGTTTGGCAACACTGCATCAAGCATTCACGGCCAAACTTGTTCAATGCAACGCGTATCCCCTTTGATGATCGCGGAAAAACCGACACAGGATGGTTCGGGGTGTATCACGTATCGTATCACGATACAGTATCATGATACAGTATCAAAATACGTCCATACCACTGTGATACGCGTATCGGATACGCGGTGTATCTTGATACGCGATCATTGGAGATCGGGGGCGGATCGGGCCGTATCGGATACGGCATGTATCATTAACGCGTATCAGCTTGCGTCCAAACTAGCGATCATGATACGCGCCGAGGATACGCGACGGAGATACGATACGCCGAAATGATACAAGTGTGGACCCAGCTTTATTAAAATTATATTTCTACCTCACTCGTTTTGAATGTTTTGTAAATTCCTAATAATATTAATAAATAATAAATAAATCTTCTGGATAATCCACACAACAACATCTAGCCCCGTGGTAAGCTCTAAGCTTATGTTACGGGTACTAGACATCTGATATATACTGATATTATATTGGATTATAATAAAATTTGCAGTAATAAAGCAGCACGACACGTCAAGCCCCTTGTTCCTGATGGTAGCACACAGCGCGCCGCACGCGGCAAACGAAGGCGCAATTTTGCAGGCGCCTCCAGATGTGGTGCGGGCAATGCGACATGTGGAATCCCCGAAAAGAAGGATCTTTGCAGGTACACCGGGAGTTCCAAGACTATGCAACATGATGGAGATAACCCTTTAAACTCCTAAGCAGTCAAAACTAATTTTTAACCCCCGACAAAAAAAGAGGGGTGTTATAAGTTTCACGTGTCTGTCTGTCACCTCATAGCACCAGAATGGATGAAGCGATTTCAATTTAGTTTTTTTTAGTCTTATAAAGAGTTTTGACGGCATCATTTAGACTTTGAAAGCTGTGCTGGCTAAGTGAGAGCTCACTGGGCTTTCATTCCGAAGGTCGTGGGTTCAATCCCCTGCCGCGCACCTCTGGATTTTTCATCTCGATACATTTATGTGCGCTTGAGTGGGAACGTTAGTAAGGGTTCTTTTAATGATGAAGTTGAAGGTTCAAGTAGGAAGGAATTCAAGGATTTAACACTCGTTATTCATTTATATTCTATTAAACAACCAGAGATAAGTAGAAAAAGTTCATATGTGAGTCTGCATAACTTAATAAATCAAGAAATTTAGAATATCACATTAATTAAATCGTCGCTCGTATTATTTCACTGTTTCTGATGCTCAATAATATACCCGCCCGCCGACGTACATCCACCTACCTAGGTACTTCAACTTGTAAATTAGTAAACCACAAACCGATGTGTTCACGCAGCTCTCAGAGAGTTTAAACGTATTTTCCTCCACACGAAATAACACAGCTCATTATTTCAGCCATGGTGAAAAAGTTGGACGACAGCGTCGGTGATATAATCAGTTCTTTAAACAAGAAAGGGATACTAGAAAACACGATAATAGCATTTATGTCTGATAACGGTGGTATGACAGTCGGAAACTCGATAAACTATGCTGTAAACTGGCCGCTTAGAGGGCTCAAAATGTCTCCCTTCGAAGGAGGTGTTAGAGTGGCAGGACTTGTGTGGTCCTATAAAATAAATGTAACGAGTCATCTATGGAATGGTTACGTTCATGTGATTGATTGGTTGCCCACTCTTATCAGTGCTGCAGGTCTCGAACCGCCGAAAAATATTGATGGTAAGGATTATTGGAAAGCTATTATTGAGAATAAGGAAGGTAGAGAAGAAATGATTGAAATAGATGATTATACAGGATTTGCTTCGATTACATCTGGTGAATACAAACTTATAAGGGGAAAACCTTTACCGGAATATAGTGTTTTTTACGGGAATGACTTAAGAGGCATTATTGGACATGGGCCAGATTATAAAGAAGAACTAAAGGCATGTAAAGTTTACGATGTTTTACAAAAAGTCGGTAAACCGTTTGACTTGGAATATATTAATTTGAGAGAGCAGTTAAAAATTAAATGTAATCATACAAAGGAAGATCTTTGTTTTCCTGGGAATGGTAAGCAGTTTTACAGATAAATTGCAATAAAATATGTATGAAAATAATTCGTGAAATAAAATTAAAATATATATTTTGCAATTAAATTATCGGATATTGTTCTCTCAGTAATTTTCACTGTTAATATGGCTTTAATTTTATTTTATTTCAGATACAATCTGCCTGTTCAACATAAAGAATGATCCATGCGAAACCACAGATGTATCAACAAGTTACCCAGAAGTTGTTTCACTACTGCAGTTGCGACTAGACTGCGAGATGAAAAGATTAGTGCCGAGGACTAAACCATTTCACAGAGACCCCATGTCAAATCCTAAGCTACATAACTATACTTGGACAACGTGGCTTCCTGACCATTCATCAATTAAAAAGTGAAGGTCTCCGTTATCTTTCACAAAGTATTGTAAATCTGTTAGGAAATAAATTATGTCATTCGTGTGGTATGGCCCGTATGACGATGTAGTTTGTTGTTTTTTTTTATCTTTTTCTATTGTGGAAACTCAATCAATATAATATACCATTTGACGTAAAAAATATACTTTTGAAATATACATAAACATTTGTTTATAACATATTCAGAAAAAGTTATTTTTTTTATTTTTGTCGCCACGACTACATCATACCAATCATAAACATACATAATAAATATAATCCGAAGTGCGGTTTCCCAAACAATTATAGCTAACGTAAGTACACAAACAACAAGTTTTCAAATCATGCAATAAAGTTGAGGTAACTGAATTATTCGTAAAGTTTAGGTATGAGAAGTTTCCTTCATGCTCAACTCATGCTTAATTATTTATAGCCAGGCTACCGGCGAGACGAAACCTTTCATGAACCCTTACTGCCTTACCGTTTCACCTTTCAACAAGTTATTATGAGTTCAATTTAAATTAAATGTACTACATCAAATCTTTCCCCCTTTACACAATTTTATTAAAGAAAATAACAGGTTCTTTTCTAATCACACACACACATAACAAACATGTTTTTATTTTGTATTTGTTGGCGGATAATTTCGTTTATAAATCGATTTTGATGAGTTTTTGTAGTTTACCCGAAGATTATTCCATGTTATAAAAACACAACGAAATAATAGAGAAATCGGTTAGACCATTTTAAATTCCTTGAGGAGACGGTAGCTTCTACTTCAAATTGATGCCAAAAATTGGTCCCATTATATAAACTTCGCCCAAGTGCCTCTCGAGTTATCTTGAATATTTGAAGTCGGTTGTCTATTTAAGTCTATCAGATCACCGCTACTCAAAACACTGCAAGTGCATTCGTATTGACGAATTAACCCATCAGTGCCAACCATACTTCAGCGATAACCAGCAATTCAGCATAAAATATTTACAATCCCTATTTTAAACAAATTAAATGGAACTATTCACTAACGTTCACTGAACGGAGAAAACCGTTTAATAGCGCTTTGAATAAAGAGCTATTTTTGAATCTTTTAAAAAACAGTTCATTGTGTTACTAATAAAACATGATTAAGGAAAGATGTTAGTGCGTCACAATCTGCATTTATGAAAATTAATTAGGAAACATACCTATTATAAAACCCCTTTAATTATTGCCCTTTAATGTGGTCAATCACACAGAGGACAATGTCTCGTAGAATTAATTTTAATAAATAACTATGTATAATTTAATTAGGTCTATTATAAAATTTGTCAATTTATGTGAATTATTTAATTGCATATTTATTTAATTTTTAATTTTTTTTTTAACGTTATTAGGAAATTTTTTTTGTGTATTTTTAATGTGTATGTATTACGGATCCCTGTTGTCTGAATAAATGAAATGAATTTGAATTTGAATTTATAAAACAAAAGCACTGATGAAGCTATTCATTCCAACGCAAATTCAATAACACCATTCTCCTTAAAACTCCTCCTTTTTAAAATCTAGTAACTTCAAAGCTCGATCTTCAACAGTTTAAATTGAATTTCATTACTCGTGGATGATACAGTGCAAGCGGTGTAGAGGGCGCGCATCCGGTGACCTGTTTCCGGTGGCAACCACTTCCGGCGTCTAACAACATTTACCGCATGCACGCATGATTTATAAGCCTAGACTGATTTAACTATAGACTTATAGCTTTCTGCTATATCACGTTGCGTTTTTTATATCTTTTAAGTGATTAATTCAACTTTGAACAAGAGGGAGAACCGGTTTGTCACGTAGCGCGCATAACGGTACCTGTCTGACTGGCTTCCGTTTCTCTCTCTCCTCTCTCACTCGAACACAACGGGCGAAGATTCGTGTTGCGTTGGTGCGCTAAAAACATCGTGTACGGGCTAACGCGATGTTCTGGTCTACAGTAGCAGGCCCATTTCTAGTTACAAGATTCTGAAGTGACGTAGGTATAGCCTCGCCCACGCTAAACATCGTCTTCGCCCGAATACTTTTCGCGATGCACCCGGCCATACACATCGCGTTCACACGAATATTCGCCGTAGGCCGCTAATGTAGCTGTACCATACAGCCACAGAGGGTCTAAAAGCATGTTTCAACAACTTTTTATTTAATACTCAAAATCCTAATAGTCATAATAGTAATTTATTGATAAAATAATTAAACGTTTATTCTAAAGAACACAAAAAATGTTAATAATTATTTGTCGAAATCACAGGGCTTGGGCTCATTATCGTGAATGTCCACACCGCAACCGTATTCCCAAACCGCATCGCCGCAGTAGCTCGTTACCTCAGATTGTGTTGTTGAATTTATTTAAGATATAAATAGATAGATGGTTGAATATATACGTAATAGCATTTGGATCGAAACATACTTTGCACACTTTCATTTCTGCACTTTTCCCTTGGCCTTAAAATCTATAAATCAATGTTAATTATATTTAGTTTATCAATGTCTAGTACCCGTAACACAAGCTTAGTGCTTACCAAAGAGCTAGATGATGTGGCTAGAGAGCAGGATATGTGACTGCGACGGTGACGGTCATAATACAATATATCCAAATAGAACCATTTTAAACTACATTATTAAATAATAGCTAGGTAGATAGATAATTTATTTATTGCACACCAATACTAACTATGGACTTACTTAAAAACAACAATCATTAGCCACATTACTATATATAATTTATTTATTATTTAATACTTTTCTGTTGAAGTCGGTATTACTTAACGTAGTTTAAAATATAAATTCTTATGATTTTTTCAGAAAGTACTTCTTTACCGAAAATGTACATTGTAAGTAACATAAATCACAAGTAAGTACTAAAAGAAAATAATTTTCTTGTTCTTTTAATTAAAGAAAATACAATCACGCCTTTTTCTAAGACTCGTTTGCATTGCTAATTGTCGGTTTCAGTAATTTTCCTCTCAATCTGTCCTTTTATTTTAAAATAATTTAATCTTAGAAATAGATGTAAAAAGAAAAAGGTAAATGGATATACATCTGATTTAAACATTTTAAGTACGTATATATGTATAGGAACCTATTTGAAATTGTCATGAATCTCGATAACATTTTTTTCAATCTCGTTGCTTTTGGGCGTTAGAAATGAAAGCGATAAATATTAAACTAGATACGTTTACTACCGATTAGTTGCTCTTTGTTTACTACACTACAAAATTAAAATACAGCATAAAAAAAAAAAACAAAAGTAAACAAAGAGTTTCTTGATTCTAGGTTAGCAGTTTTATCAATGACTAGTTCCTCAAAGTGAAAAAAGATTTTGTTGAGGTAACTTTATGAGGAATGACAAAACTAAAATAAAAGTTTTTTTTTGGGAAATTGAAATTTTATACTGTTTAATTTGAGCACAGTTTCATATTGTTTAACTGAAATCTGTGCATGTAGTGAAATACGATAGTACTAATACAGGCTATGATATTACTTGTGTATAAACTAACTTGTCCTAAGTCAGACAAACTCCTCCGTAAGTAACGTAGGAGTTTGTTTGACTTAGGATACTTACGTCAGGTGTAATTTCGAAACTGAAAGTGTTTCCGCATTAATTATGAGGTGATCTGTGAATTTGAAAGTTTTTTATTTAGTATGTTATTCGAACAAAAATGCTCTTTTATATGTCGTTGGCACCCATAAATTATATGTAAATGGATCCAGATGGGTCTTAGTTTGTTTACATATTAACCCTGACACATTGATACTTAAATGTATTACAGCAAAATACTGTTAGCTATTGTTAGATTTATGTCAAAATCTTCAACATTTACAAAAACGCACAAGCTGCTTGGTAGAGGGTGAGATGATAATTTGAAATTATTCCAAAAATATTAATTTCCGTAATAACCTAAAACCTTAAGCTGAAATCACAGAATAACACTGTCCTGACTAAAATGAATTTAGTAGTTTCTGACTACATACCTAGACAAACAGAGCATTGAAATCTGCGGCCCGGGGGACTTGATTTTATAATTAAGGATGTCTAAGCTCGCATTAATATGGTATTGCACTAGTGAAGCTTATGTATAAAGCTAGAGCTAAATCTTTGATATCTCAGAGGTATACAGTAGGTGCAGTACCTGCTTTGCTTCGCAAGCTCGGCTACTCGTGCATAATTTAAGATTCTAACTGTGTTCTAAGTTATCAAAGTCACTAAAGCATACATAAATAATAGGTTCATTTAATTTTTAACTTTAGCTGAATAATTGAAGGAAAATTTCTAAAAATCTAAAAAAATCACCCACTTTTAAATATAACAGTCAAGCTTAAAATATCTCCAGAACTGCAAAAGTAAGATCAAGTAAATAAAAAACAGAATAAAGATTTTTTAGTTGCGCTTCTATTAATATTAATATTATTTAAACTGGTTATATAGAGGTAGAGGAGGTTGGTGGAGGAAAGGGATGGTATTCCTCAGCACCGTGTAAAGCATGCCTAATCGCCTGGAAGCTGTCAGAATAGCTCGTGGAGGTAATACAAAGTACTAAAATAAAGAAAGTCATGAAAAACAGAAAAACACAATAATTTAAATGTTTATTTTCAGAAAAATATGACTTCGATATATTAATTTTTTAAATTCGTGATTGTGCACATCATTTCTGTTTTACTTCATATCTTTATAATTATGTTCTCAATTGAACAGTCTCTGTTTTATTAGGATAGCATACATACGTATGTAAGCATAGGCTTCTAAGGAAATAAACGTATATAAATATTTCCTATTTATCTTTATGCACCTATGATTTTTTTGGATTTTATTTTGACGTGTCTAAGTTTTGTAAAACCAAACAATGGTTATAAATGATTTTGTATCTTGTATCTTGCCAGAAAATCCACTGTTAAGGTATCCCTATACATGATATATGCTGTTAGTTGTCCCAATAAAAGGTCACATAATATATTATTATGTTGTGCATTTTCAGTGAGCTATTCTCACATGTTCACAAAACAATTTTTATTCTTCTTTGTAGTTCTTTGTGTGGTTTTCCACGGTATCTACTGGAAATCGCATAGTATTGAAATACGCATGAACATCAAAAGACTTGTGTATGCTCTACATCATTTTTCAACTTCAACCCTATACTTGAACAGGTTGTTTATTTTCACTTTTAGAGTTCCATACCCAAAAGGTAAAACGGCACCCTATTACCGAGACTTCGTCGTCTGTCTGTCTGTCACTAGGCTGTATCTCAGGATCCGTGACAGCTAGAGAGAGCAATTTTGTGGGATAATGTATTTCTGTTACCGCTATTACAACAAATACAATATTTATAGTGTGTACTTAATTATTTTAAATAAGACATTATTTTAATTGTTTATTTGAATTATTTATGTATTTCAGATTTTGACAATTAAATTAATTTTTCAATATTAGTTATTATTATATTTTGAAAAAGTTGTGGCATTGGGCAACCACGCTAAAACCCTTAGACTTATAATCTATATTATCTATAAATGACTATTTTCACTAAAAACATTTATTAAATAAATACGTTTTTGTTTTTTTTATTGCAAAATGGGAATAAACTTTACACGGAACCCTCGATGTAGTTCTCCATCTCATACTTGACAAATTTATTTATATACATACCGAGTCACAATGTATGTTATAATAAAGATACCAGTGATTACTTACGGACTTAAACGTGCACCGCGTTAATCTTCACTATTATTATATTAAAGATATTATAAATACACTGAAATACCCTCTACAAGTTATGTTCTAAGTTTACGAGGCCGAGAGAGTGAAAAATACGTAAAAGAACGAGGTTTATGTCTTAGTGTACGGTTGATTTAAGTATCAGAGTACGCAGGCCATATAACAAATGGAACGAATGCCCGTCGGGGCTCAAAAAGTATTCTAAATAGTGCAGCCCGCAGAGAAGTGCCGCACTTCGTAATTCGGATGGATGACTTGTCAAACACAGCAGCTTTACGGTGGTTGCACAGATGTGGTTCGTGCAGGTGTGATTAGGCTGGGTGCTGTAAATTGACTACTTCCATGTCTCTTTCAACTGTAGGTAATATAATGGTAATCTATAAGGGAGGTCAACGTCCAACAGTAGATGTCCTACGGAAGAAATGATTTTTTCTTTTTTTTATGCTCGATAAGCCTTCATTTGACCACAATCTCACCTGATGTTAAGTGACGATGTGGTCTAAGATGGGACATGAAGACCTAGAAGGTAGATGGCTTCTGCGGACCACATTACGAAACACGAAAAAATCGCTTAACTCTCTGGCCCAGCCCGGAGGGTGGTGACAAGCCACGGCCGAAGCCTACCACCAGAGACTGTTCTTAGTACCACCCGGAGGTCACGTGTAAGGATTCATAGGGTTACCACTTACGGGATGGGGTAAAATAAACGGTAAAATTAGGGGTCTTAAATGTTAGTCCGTTTTTTGTGAGACAAGTAGCTACATAGATGAATTCCATTATTTTATTATATGATTGAGCATCGGGCGAGTGATTTAACTTCTTGCGCTCGTATTCATAAAAACTACAATTTCTCGCTTATATAACTGAATCGGCTTAAACACAAGAAACCGATTTATGCCTTATTTTGCGACTGTTTTAAAGATAAGCAAGGGTGAAAAGCTTTTATTAAACCGTTATTAAAAAGATTAAGCTATATTTAGACTAATTTAGGTTTTAACTGTTTTTAAATAGATTTAGCTATATTTAGACTGGCTCTTTAGTAGCCTGGGCCCGCAAAAAGTGGCCTCGCGAGCCGTTTGACACAACGCATACGTTTTTGTATGAAACGTGCTATTAACCTTCTATAAGTCTAATATAAAAAGTAAAAATATTTTTATGAGTACGGGGGTTGGTAATACAGGTATAGGTACAGTTGCATAACTTACTTATCCTACTAGTAATAATATTATATAATATGTGCTTATCGCAAGTAATTAAAGTAGAGATGACTGGTAGAGACTGCTTGTAGCATTGAGTCCATTGTAAATTGTTTTTTGTCCACAAATTATAAATAAATTATTTATTTTGACTGCCTCAGTGGTGGGCGACGGTCCACTTGCGGCACAAGAGGTAGGGGTTCGATTCCCGCCGAGCCGTCAGGTGTTTGTATGCTCTGCAATCAAGGTGTTTGTATGCTCTGCAATCACTTTAGCTTACTTTAGCTTTTTAGCTTACCACGGGGCTAGATGCTGTTATGTGGATTGTCAAAAGATATTTATTTTGATGTTTGGCTCATGAAACACTGTTTATTACTGGTTCGGGAGCCTATGGGGCTATATCTCTGTTTCATTATTTGTTTATGTCAATAAAGAAATATTTACTTACATTTTTTACTTATTTTTATTTTGTAAAAATACAATGCTTTCCAAATATAGGCAAATGATCTGAATTTGTAAGCATTTTAATAATATTTTCATCGTGACAACAACGGCACAGCAATAAAGTTTATGACACTAAGTTGTTAACAAGTTCGAGCCAACTCTGACCCTCAAGATCTGGCGTAAGCATTTTGTTATTATATAAGGAGCTTATTATCATCATTCTATCAATTTACCACCAATAGGTACTGATGTTACCAGACTTGACTACTCAGAATTTATTATGAGAAGTTCAGTCATTCTATAAAAGCAGGTAATTTGACCTGGAAGGCAATTCCCGCTAATCGGTAGATTTTTCGTTTTCCAGACAAATCGTTAGTCATAAATACAATAATAGCTCTCTGAAGGCCAAATGTTGAACAAAATAATAGTATTTCGAAAAAAACTAAAAAATCTACCGCCTTTATGTTATAAGTATATAAAATTCGTTTATATGTAAAATTATAGACAGTATCATAGATTTGCCCTCCTGGACGGCAATTCTTATACTGTAGAAAGCGGATATGTTGAGCAAAATTACGAATTCGTGAATCAATGTCATAGCGAACTAAAATAGTGAAAATTCATAAAATCGGTAAACTCACTTTCGTTATGAGTTATGACAGATATCATTGAATTCGTTCACTCATCGTGTTGAATGACGTGAATGATGTTCTATTGTTTGCAAATCACTCAAAGATGTTATTTTTGCTGACTGTTAGGATAAACGCCTCGTGTTTTGGCTTATATGTTCATGTTTATCAAAATTCCATAAAGCACACACCAACACAAATCGCCTTAAAGACAGAGAAACACTACTGCCCTCTTCGGGCGATAAAACGGTTATTAATTAGTATAAATGTGACGAAATAGCAAAGATCACTACATTTTTATTGTTAACATTCGCGAATTTCTGTTGAGTTTCTAAGTCGGCAGTGTTATAAATATGGAAAGCGATTTCGAGGTTAGTGTATCAGCTAGGGATATTTTGGTAATATGTTCGATATATTTTGAATCCGTTATTATATCATGGTTCAGAGAATTGCCTTACAGCTTATAAACTCAACTAACTAGTTTTTAAATCTTTTGAATAAATCCTAAATTATATTGAAAGCGGTATAGGGATTCAAATACTAAGTGTAGATTATATTCTTTATTCTAAGTAAATATTTTCATATTATTATATTCCTAAACTATAGTAAAATATTTGATCAACTCTACCGACTAAAAAGACAATGTTTGCTACTTTATTCGGGAGATTTATTGAATCCGTAAAATGTTTTTATTTTCCTTACCTGGTGCTCAGTCGTAACAGCCTGCATTTATATCTCGGAGAATTTAAGAGGACACGGAAAAAGTGGGTGGATTTGATACTTTATTGGCTGCTTAAATCCATAGTATTCTTAAAACTCTCCGGTATTGGTAACACGTTTCGCTTTTTCAAATTCTAAATAATGATTTCAAACATGCATGAAAATACTGTCATTACTCGTATTTCCGAAAAAAAGAACACAAAAATCACATGCATTGCTTGAGCGTTTTTGAATTTGGAACATTATTTATAACATTGTTGTATGATGCTGTAAAAAGTCCAGATATGTAGGAACAAAGAGTTCCTTCATCTGAGGTGGGTACAGGAACAGAATAAAATAAATAAATAACTGATCATTAATAATTACATAAATAATGTAATTATATTATTCATCCATAGTAACGCTTATGCCTAACTATGAAATGAAAAATCATTATTCAAGATATATACTGTATGCAATAGCAGGCTATCCTTCCTGCATTGTTTTTAAGAAAGTTCTATATAATATAAATTGCCTCGGTGGAAATGACCACTCGTAGCTATAACCACATTACTCGACCTATATTAAATAAATAAATAAAAAATAAATAAATATTGCCGGACAATCCACACAACAACATCTAGCCCCGTGGTAAGCTATAAGCTTGTGGTACGGGTACTAGACATCTGATATACTTAATAATAGACAAACATAGATAGATATTTTTATTATACATACTAAACACCCAGACCAAGGAGAAAATGTTTGCAGAACATACAAACACTTGACCCCTCGGCGGGAATCGAACCCGCTACCTCTTGCAATTATATTATATATAATTGTCTATATAGCGGCTTTCACAATATATATGTAGGTACCTAGCGTATTATTTTATTAATGATAAGCATAACATATTTTATGGATTTTGTTCAATTTTCAATTCAGTAAATAAATTGTTAATGTTATTGATTGTGATAAACCGCACTTAAGGTTAAACTATTGTAATTACGAAAGCTTCTTATTCTTTCTGCATAAAAAAAGTGTTTGTAAATGTGTTTGTTCTGTGTTTGCAGCAAATAAATGTTTGTCTAAATATTATTATTGTTCGAAACTGTAAAAAAGTTTGGTAATATTTTAAGTACAATACTTACTTATTGTTTCTACTGTTCTAATGATTTGAGTAAGAAATTTTTTTTACGTCCTTTATAAATAATTCACCAGTTACGGTAATAAAAAAAAACATATTTTTACGACGAATGTTTGTGACTTTATCATGAGCATGAGCATCCTACATACTATACAGTACAGTTTCAGTTTGTGGAATGGTTTTTGGCATACAATTTTTTATATAGGTTGGTACATTATTTTATAATGGATTCCGTTTGGGTCCCGCAATCGCGGGCTACACCTAATTCTCATATGTCGGATAATCCCGTATTTAACCCTTTACAAGCACCAGGATAAAAGTATTACAAATGTGATGGACAACATTATCCCATTTGAATTTAAACACTGAATTTTCAAAAACATCGTTCGAATATAATAGTCACTCGAAGTTTGAAATAAAAAGAAATGTTTCTAAATATTGTTATAAGATTTAAAACTATTATCAATATATGGGTAAGTATTTGACATTATTTGTTATTACAATTTGACGATGATGTTAGATAAAATTAATGGAAGTAGGTAATTTTATATTGAGATTTTACCGAGAACACAAAATAAGATAAGATGTTTCTTGGGAAAAATAAATTTAAGGTTGAATGTGATAGAAATTATTAGTAATTTATGAGCAATGCTCAAACTGCTTTAGAAAACGTTAGGATCCACCTCATCCATCAGCGGATTATTGATCAGGATACAGTCAACGTTCAAACCATGAGGGATTCAAAAAAAGCGACCCAAACGTTCCATTCAATTATCGCGTTGGAAACTGGAGCAAAGAACGGCTATGGAAGGATTTTTCCGAAATGGCGCAGGGTTTTTCTTTGACGAATGTTTGAAATGTGGCTGCATATTGTTTATGGCGATTCGGTGTATCTTTTATTTTATTTTCTCAATAGTCTAATATACCTGAGTATCTTCAAGTCAAAAGTGAATAAGTACCTTCTAGATCTATGTGATCCATCCTCGTATACATCGACGCTTACCATCAGGTGAGATTGTGGACAAAGAAAGATCTATCGTGCATAAAAAAGTGTTCTAGCTGATCTTAATCTTAATATTGTATGTAGGTAAGTGATGTATATATGTAGGTAATGTAACTTTTAACCATATATTTATTCATTGTAAAAATTGGGCATTAGCTTCACGTTTCAATGTTACGAAATTATAAAATTTTGACTTTTCAATTCCCCTCAGGAAAGAATCATCATCAGGAAAGCAGGCCTCTCCTTTAAGCTCGCGCTCGAATATGTATATTTACATATATCAGAAAATATATGTAAATATACATATTCGAAACAGTGACAGATACATAAAAAGAATGTTTACTTGCGCTACGCACACACACAAGGGAGTGTATATAGTTATGTACCTTTCACTATTTCGAAGATAAAATAGAAAGAAGCATCGTACGAACCTAAAACCAGTTGTAAGTTGGATATCACCAGCGGAGCTAATTTAAATAAGCATTATATTAACACAGACACTGTTTTTTGATGGCAAAAACACCATTGAAGACATAATTTTTGTACGTTTTATTTTAAAAACAAGACAGTCACGCAGACGTTCTTTTCTTCAATTTTGGAGCCATTATAACGTATTTTGGATATTCACAAATACAATACAAAGCAAAACGACTAAACTGAATTTTGATGTTCTGTCATTCAATTTCTTATCTTAGTCATGAAATGTTCGTGGAGGTCTAGGGAAGGTTTAAAAGGCGAGAAAAGGACAAAAACTACTTTTTACCGCGTGAAAATGCATAAACTACGCGTGCAAAGCCGCGGCCACAGCTAGTAAAAATATATAATTTTAAAGTAAGATATTCCGCTCAAGAAAATTATGGAAGATATAATGGTAAAGTAAAATAAAACACAAGTACTTTTTATATGTATATTTTATACATAAATTCTTTTTCATGAAACACTTTCTCATAACTTTGAACTAATTTGACGTAGACAATCAATATTCCTTATGGGCACATACACCAAACATTCACTAAATGGAATTATTGAAATGCTCCAATACTTAGCCAATAGTCAAAAGGGTTATATTGTCTTGGGTAATTTCGTCCCATACATTTGTTTTTATAAATATTGGAAAAATTACCTTAACTTAAACTATGTATCGGCAGTATTATTCTGAATTGTAACAATCCTTTAAATAATTGCAGTAAATAGAACTGCAGGACTTGTTCTGTATATTTAAATTTTAAAAGAAAAGCTTCTTAATACAAATTTATACATAAGAAACATTGCTTTGGCTCAATAACATACAATCAATGTGCAGTAAAAAGCATAATTTACTATACCATTTTTTTTTATATAAGGATTCTTCTGAAATTTTCAGAACATTATGTCACTTGTATTAGGTATATTATTTTCTAAGTACACAATTCCGTAGTTGTATTTTTAAAAACAGCACAATTTTGGTAATCGCTCGCAAATCAGTGTTTTTGAATAATCAGTCGCGTTCTAAATAATACGTAATAATTATACGAACTACAATAACTTACACAAATTATTTACACCTGCTTAAAGAACATAAGAAAATCACAAATGCATTTTTACCTCAAGCATTCATTATATACATATCTAAAACATTGATATTTTAGTTTTAATAACGAGTACTTTTATTAAAATACTACCTTGTAAAATAGTATAAACCCTTTTAATACTTATTGATATATTTTACTTAATATTTGGTTGAAAACACACTCGAGAACACTTAAGCATAGCGATATATCATAATACCTATAAACGTAGTAGGTACGGTACATAATAAATTACTTTATTAATTTAGTTACAACTACTATTATATCTGTAGAGCTTATAATTTGATGCACCTAATGTTTATTTGCATTTAAATACACGTTTTTCAAACATTTTATATAAGATGTAAAATTTTTATAGTTATTTTCTGTCAAAGTGATAAAAACATCAGATTAATTTTGATAATAATGGACTCAACAATACTATAAATATTATTTCGTTATAATATTTTACTTCAAAATATATTTAAAATAAACAGAATAATATATATTATATATTTTTTAAAGAAGGCACAAAGTATCAATGATTTGAAAATAATAAAATAGGGAGATTTTTTTTACAATATTTAAATCCAAAGGCGGAAGTTATACAAGCAATATAAACGTATCATATTATAGTTTTTTAAACAGTATTTATATATCCTTATTTAAGCTACCCAAAATTTCGCCATTTTATTAAAGTAAAACACTTGCTATAGATAAACTTGTAGGTAATGTATTAATCGCACTACGCGCACATCAATATAATGATATAAATAGGTATTAAACTTTAAAAATCTAGCTACCTATAGGAAACATCTCTACAAATTTTGTCTGTACTTACGAAATAAAAAATATACGGTTGCAAATACTTTAATAGTATGTGGTTGTCGTATCCTTTAAGTATCTACGAACTATACCTACTGAGATTCCAGTTTGGTAAAAAAACTTCCTTCCTGGATAATATTACTTACACTCCAAATTTATTGACGAGACTTTTCATAATAATCACGGAATGCATTTGATAAATTTAGAGAGTAAGCAATTCTACCGAAGAAGTTTTCATTGTAAGCCCTCGCAGTTTAAACCAGAATTAATTGACCAATAAAATAAACTAATGGACGTTTAATTTTGTAGGATTCTCGCGAAAAGGAATGACACGAAGAGAACCAGGAGGCTATGAGCCATGGTGTCCGCGGAGCCGGTAGCCCTGATGTCGCTTTCTAACACGAAAGGCTCATCAATGACGTGGATGATGCCGTTAGTGCATTCCACATCAGGTCTGAACACGTGGATCCAGTGTCCGTTCCATTCCACGAAGTAATCTGAAACGAGTAAGCCACTGTGAATTTTAATCCCCGCTACCTGCTCGTTAGCGAAGTTCAGGCAGTTTTGAATGAGCTGGAAACAATAACTAGCTCTAGTAACTGAAGCCTAGAAAAGTGATAGCTACGGTAAATCCAGTACCTATATTTATGATTAAAGATAGGTATAGATCAATAATTAATTTGGAAAGAATAATTATGTTTTTTGTTTATTTTCGAAGTAAGAGCTTGGACATATCAAAGGTACTTTTGCACAAAAAAAAAAGGTGTGTGTGCGATTCACACACGATAGAAGTGAAACTTCAGTAAATCGACGAAAGAATAAGAAGAATAAAAAAAGTGTGTGTGTGTGTCAGCTACGACGCACGATTGGAGTCTACTACTTACGAACTATAATTATGATATATATCGAATAGAAAAAAAGGGTAAATGAACGCATCTGCTAAAAGATAAGAGAAACAAACATCTATCTGTAATTATTCGGATTATTTATATTACTTCAATAAAACGTATTACATAAAGTATGTTACAAAATAATTTAAATAAAATACAGCAATACCTCTTTGCGCGATACTTCGTAGTCTAAACTACGAAGTATCGTGCAAAGAAATTTAAATAAAGCATTGTATTTGTGTCTCTTACCATTTCCGTTTCATCTTTTTGCATCCGGTTTGAAATTTCTACGATTCTATAGAAGTTTCACTTCAATATTTTAGATATGTATAAGACTTTTAGATCTAATTTCTATTAATGGCATAAAATGCTATTTTATACTACATACTACGTACATTATATTAAATAGCAATCTCACCAAGAGAAGGAAGGCCAAGTGGACAGAGATGGTAATAATTGGTATCTTTTCTGCAAACGGTAGCAATGCTTATTTCATAGGTTTACGAGAGCACATTTGAATTATCGAAAGTATACCGCCCAAACTAACATCAATAGATCAATACTTACAATAAAACTAAACTATTTTGTCACATGTCATGATTTCTGTAAAGTCCATATGCCGATTTCACCAATGGACCAGAGAGAAGAGTTACATTTTCATAAGATAAGGAATTCTTACTTAGGCTGGTTTCCGTGTTACGTTGACCATCGGCGCCGACGGATCGGCGCTTATCCAATCTGTTTGGTCCCTATAGAAACCTTTTAGAATAACGACAGAATAACAGCAGAATGCTACGCGCTGAGCCGTCAGCGCCGATAGTCAGCGTGACACTAGGTAACCATTTATTAAACTTTGGTGAAAACGTGCATAATTCTTTAAAGACTGTATGTTACTTTTGTCAGACTCCTTAACCCGGAGACGCAGTGGGTCGCGTGATGTTGGTAACACAAACGGGTGCGTCTCGTTGCCCATCAGTTTCAGATCTGACACCGTGTATGCCCTTCCAGCCCTGATCACGTGACGCTCCAGAATCTGTTTAGTCTGTGGAATTAATAATATTAAAGCTTCTTTTGAACATCTAAGGACAGTAAAATCAACAAAAAAAGCAATGTGGATGACAAAAGGGTGGGAGTAAAAATATGAATTATTGGGTATACCTCGTTTTCTATATCTTTATGTCTAAAATAATGACACAAATTAAATTAAACAGATCAGGAAACACTTCTCTTATTTATACCTGTTAGTTTCGACATAATCTTTGGGTTTTAAATCTTCAAATATGGTCTAACTGAAAAATCGGCCCTTAAGCAAACAGCAATAACAGATAAACATTAACAATCTAAAACTTACGAAGTATCCATAGTCTACATTGAAGAGAGCCTTGTAAGCCGAAGGATGCCTGATCTGGAACTTCAGCCAAGCGTGGTCGCGGGGCACGAAGTACGTGTATCGATGCTCCAAATCATTCAACTGCTGGTTGAACATCTCACGCTTGCCAAGCTTGTAGGTGATGCTGAGGGAAAGCAGGTTTTATTCAATCAAGGTAGAAATAGATTACTATACACGTAGTAATAAGAAAGTGCTGAGAACAGTGCATGTGAAAACAATGAACAATTGTTATATTGACTACAAAATTTGTATCTACTTACTCGTATTGCTTACGGTTTAATATTAATCTACCTGCATGAGTAATGGTTTTCAGAACATATTCTTTTAACGCCTTATTCAAGACTGGAAACCGAAAATAGCTTCTGCTATCGCTAGTACTTACATAAACATGGGGTTAGGCTTCAGTTTCTCAAATACAGTAGTGTTGTGGACACTAAGTACTATAATCATAGTTATCAAACATAAGACATAAGCCTCCCTCATAGGCTTACAGTTATTTCAATAAGAGGCGTCTTGCCTTGTACCTGTACCAAATCCAACATCCAAATCGCTTCAAGGAGCTAACCCGTTTGGTTGGTGAACCGTGTTCTTCTACGTATCTCCTCATTTCTGATTCGATTCCTTAAAAAAAACCCCTAGCCCTCTCCATAGCTCTTTGAGCTTATTAATAAGGCCTTTAGTAAAGCACTACGTTTTGGCTCCATAGGACATCACTGGTAACAGGCATTGGTTAAGGTAAGTCGGACGAAAATATATCACTACCAAAAGTACTCCAATAGATTCTATTAAATCGCTAGTACTCACTTAAGCATGGGATCAGTCTTCAGTTTCTCAAAGACGGTGGTGTATGGGACACCAAGCACTCTATCTATGATGTGTATGAACCCGTTGGTGGCAGCCACGTTGGGCAAAGTCACAGTGGCGTTGACTCCTCCTCCCTCTACGGTGAGTGTCTGGTTGTTTCCTTGGTTTATCACGTTGAAGTACAAGTATTTACGAAGGGCGGCTGTCGGGGCTTGATATATCTATATAAAAATATAATGTATTAATAATTGGATTAAAACATTAGACGCTTTTGGAGTCTTGACACGAACACGGTGATAAAATATAAATATTTTTTTCTGGCTACATGATTGATACAAACATACATATTTCAAAATTAGTTTAACAAATACCATGCCTTCAGTGTTTTCAAATCAGATTAACGGAAACCTTCACTGAAATTCAAATCAGATTAACGGAAACCTCATTCATGATTAAAATGATAACCAAAAACAAACCAAAAAAAAAACGTAAAATTTAACATGTTTAGTCAATAATATAACTAAGGAAGCAAAATATAACATTTTTATTGGAAAATCCTAAAATATACATACATCTTAATGATATTATTCACGTTTAATCAGTGACACTCCGCACGTAAATTTTACTATTAATTCACTTCCATTCAAAATAATAATGAAATAAAATATAAACGCTTCTTTCCTAAATTCGAAAAAAATAATTAAACCAAATAACCATGCTCGATCAGAATGAAATCAGTAACATTTAACCATCTTACAGCGGAACAAAGTAATAAAATTCTACTTAACTATGCTACTCAGACCACAGACGGTACCACCATGCAATAAAGGAAATACTCATTAATATACTGGCGTCTGGTAATGATCGGAAAACGATAAATAAAACAAAAATGACCCGACAATAAAACGGAGAGAATATGTGAATAAATTGAATTGAAAATTGGATTAACGTACAGTTCCTGGGAGCTGGACCCGCAAGCAGCACACAAACCAGAGCGTTAAAACCAGTAGATACACGAATAATTTATTAATCGGATATACATTATGTAACGATACCACTTTAAAATTTACAATAACATGGTTTCCTATGAATATTTTACGGCTTTACGAGGATTATGGCACTGAGTATTAATAATAGCCAAATATTTACCTGGTTCATGTTGTTTTGAATAATTTGGTCCATGGGTAGTCTTTCCCGAACTAAATGAAGGTTCAAAATCTCTTTCAGCTTTTGGTGATTCCTAAAAGAAAGCGATATAATAGGTGTCATTAAAGAAGGTAGGGGCTCGTCATTTGCATTAAAAAATAATGGTCCACTTTGTCTTTGGCTAAGTAGTGTCGTTATTTGTTTTCTCAAGCTATAATGAAAGCGAATTGTTTTTGGGTCCGATATCGTTAATCAAAGTCGATTTCGGTACCTCATGTAATTTTTTTAACCATTTTTAAAACTTATGTCAACTATATTATGAATAATTTGATCTACATTTTTGCCAACCAAAGTAAATGAAATCTTTTTCACAACAATTTAAAAAGTTATTTCCGGGGAACAAAGCAATAAAATAAGGCATTAAGGTATATCACATACAAGATGCAAAACTTCTTACCTTATGATGTTTTGAACACTAATGTCGTTCCAAGCTTCGTTGGAGGGTGCGAAGAGTGTGATGTCCTTAGCCATAGTGAGCTCATTTAAGTATTGGTTATTTTCTCCCAGGTCCATGATCACTTCGTAGAACTTACAAAGTGGCCCATCCTCTTTTTCCTGCATTTTTCAAAAAGTTTGTAAACTGGTCTCGACTATTAGAATCGTCTTCAAGCAATAACTGCTTGAAGACGATTCTAATTTACATATTTAAGCGCGAAAAGCACGTCTCGAATATGACGTTAATGTTGGACTTGCAATGCTAATATTCGAATATCGCCATTGTCTGTTTGTGTTTGATAAAATAAAGTCCTCGGAACAATCCAAATGAAACTTTTTATAAGAATTTAACGACGAGTAAGATTCCCGCAATTAAAATAGAACACCAAAGGTATCTTTTAAGTTTTCATTCTCAGACAACACCTTTACGTTTTTCACTTCAAAGAAATTAATTATACTTTACCTCGGCACAGAAGTTTGTAAAAAGATGCGATTTAAAAACATTATACTTAAGAAATAATTTATAAACTATAAAACAGTACAGTACAGGATCTAAGAGAAACGTTCTACAAAATGCATGCTGTAGGCGATACTTACGATTCCCTAAGTTTTCAAGGTCATGCAGGATCCAACGTCAGAGCAGGTAGGAGGCACAAACATATGAAATACAATATACTATTTTACTTATTTATGGACTGAGTTAATGGCTGCTATTATTTATTAGTGATTTAAAATGTTTATCGTGAAAATAACGTTTATTCCTATGCGGAATACAAAGCATTATCTTTGGTAACACATGCCCTTTGTGATTATGTAACTTAATCTATTTTACTGAAGATCGTCAAAACAGCTCGTGCCAAAGGACACGATACAATTTACGGTGATGTGCCTACATAAATAAAAGTGATTAAATATATTAAACAAAATAAATGTTGTTTATGGGGTCTATTTTATCTAATCGTTGAATCAAATACAACTTCTAATCATATTAATAAGCTTATTTCTTATTACCTACTTGTCACCGCACATATGAAATTCATAAAAACGTGCTGCAATTTAATAAATTCCAAAAGGACACTCACAGGGATTAAAAAATAAATAAATTAGGCACTTTATTTTACCTTCATTGCCTGGGTTCCCATTAAAATGGAGCGAAAATTCAACGACATATTGTAGTATTAATTGACTAGAAAAAAGCGTAAAACAAGACACATTTGATTTTATTGCTATTGAATAAGAACTTTTTCACTTTCCGAAAGCAAAGTTATAAAGTTATTTTGGATTGATATGGAGTACCCACCTTGAGGAAATCAATGGCGGAAGTGTCGATAACCATGAGTGGTCGTTGTATGAGGTGAACGACGCCGTTCTTGACGGGGATGTTGGCTCGGACGATGTCGGCCAGCACCACGCCGCGGCTGTGCTTGGCATCGCCAGCAACGGTATTTGATTTTACATAGGCTGAAATAAATATGTTATTAATGATACACTTGTGTTATGAACTGGTAACTGGTGGTTTTTTTTGACTGCCTCAGTGGCGCGGTGGCGTGAGTCCGCTTGCGGCGCAAGAGGTAGCGGGTTCGATTCCCGCCGAGGGATCAAGTGTTTGTATGTTCTGCAAGCACTTTCTCTAGACATCTGATATACTTAATATAATATACATACATACATAGATATTTTTATTATAAATATTAAACAATGGGTGTCTACGTGTCTAGTACCCGTAACACAAGCTAAGAGCTTACCACGGGGCTAGATGTTGTTGTGTGGATTGTCCGGAAATATTTATTTATTTATTTTGGTATCAACTGCTCAAGTAATACCGCAATAAAATTATAAATATTTTATAAAATCATCAATCAATCTTCAATGTTCAAAATAAACGAAATTAATAATTGATTTTTAATCTTACGAAATTAAACATAAAAGCTAGTAATTATTCCCTCGGGATATTTAAGTGAAATGAAAAGGTTCACTTATTCAAGTCAAACAGTGGCTTAATTATTCGAAGCTCATCTATGCACGAGCATTATGATATCAAAAATGTAAATCTACAAATGCTTTATTTGCTATCTCCAACAGATAAGGATATTGGATGTCATGTTCGCTTGATTCGCAAAATTTGTGTTGGAATGTATCCAATATTAAAGTGGGTCGAGATAAAAGGCGTTTCTGAATTTGAAATGACTTTGAGCATTTTTGATTAGTCCTGCAGGCGTTGTAAAGTCAATGAATAAATAAAATACGAAAAAAACAAATACTAAAACAATAGACTTAAAGTAGTTGTTAAGGTATTACTGCTTGTTACAAATTGTAGATTTAATGAGAGTGCTAATGTACTTACTGATTTCCTCCTTTCCGTTCATATCAGTGCTGAAGGAGATTATGACCTTGACATTATCACCGAAAGCTAGGGTCTCGAACTCCTTTACGTCAGGAGTGGCTTGCGTGAACAAGACGTGATGGGGAATAACATGACCATCTACCACTTTTTCATCTATGAGGTCTGATCGGGTCGTGGGCTGAAAAAGTGTTTTTCTTAGCAACAATTGCCTAAGGTAAATCTTAATTTTTATATCAATTATGCAAAAGATATCATGATTCTAATCAACTGATGTACTTATAACTAGGTAGGTAATATCTGATATAACTTGTTTTTGTTGCCTATTTATCTTCGTAAAAATACTTCCATAAAAAATAAACTGCTTTGAAAAGGTTTACCTTGAACCCGTCATCAACAGGAATAAAGAAAGTGTGTCTACCATCAGCTTCAAAGACTTTACTCTTTTTCAGTTGATTTACTTTCTGCCTGAAAGACCTGCAAAAAACATTACAATTTAAAACAGTCCTCGTTATTTCGGTAAAAGATTTCAAAGTTATTTTCTGCGTAAAGTTTCGGCCGCTACCTGAAATTATCTTGAATAACACAAAAATAATGAACGGGCATTTTGTTTTCAACTTCCTTGTTTCGAGAATACCTTGCGCAGGAAAAACTTTAATGATGGGGAAACTATGGCTCGACACAACTTTTAAATTTGTTCAAGTTGTATTGTCACAGTTTTACAAAACAAACATAAAAAAATTCTTTGATTGTCCCTTTAGATCGGCCGTTCCCTTTTACTTTTACGTTAACATTTTAATTAACAAATGGTTTCACATACCTTAGACGATGTTGACCAATGTTGAAGACATCAGAGTGTTCCAAAAATTGCATAGCATTCGGATTGTACACAGGACCGGGAGACCCGGATGACCCAGTGCCATGAGGCTGAAGAGGCTGTAGTACTTGGTCGATTACGTGGAGTACCTGAAACATAAGTGTCATAAAGATTCGGCACCCGATATTAAAGATGCGATTCGTAACATGTAACGAAGGTCATAAAACCTGTTACATTAACCCTATTCTATAGTTGCTTAGACACAAATTATGTTGTTAATAAAACAACAGAATTTGTTTATATTCCCCGTAGTAGATTTGATGGTACCTATTTGTTATTTATTAAGTTGCTCACATGTACATTTATACAGATAAAGGTGTTATACATTGTCACATCTTATGTCGATATGTACATGCACCCCGGAGAGGCACTGCTAATCGTTTGCGTCAAATTACATTAAATAAATGTGCAATACAAATTTTATAAAAAATTAAGAATATTAAATTCATACAACTCAAACTTACTCGTAAATGCATACAATACTCTCATTAAACCGTGCACTTCTGGATTTTTCTTCTTGAAAAATGTATGTGCGCTTTTTTAAAACACGTGCTTTAACGGTGAAGGCAAACATCGTGAGAAAACCGGCATGTTCTGAACTTTAAAGAGTTTGACGGACATGTGACATTCACCAACCCGAAGCAATTGGCCAGCGTGGTGGATTAAGGCCTAATCTCTCTCGTCAAGAGAGAAGTCCCTGTGTGCCAGCAGTGGGAACGTTAATAGGGTGATGATGATGATGATGACTCTCATTAAAACTTATCATCAATGTCTATAAAAAAGAAAATTATTCATTTAAATTAATTAAAAAATATATCACAAGCCGATGGAAAGTCCAACCAGTGGTTCTACCTACTAACTTAATATACTCAATTTATCACTAAGGTATTCGAAAACATTATTAGTTATTCTTGAAATATGAGTCGTATTCTTCATTTTTAATGTTATTAGGTACTTTGTTAAATAGTGTGGGCGGAATTTGTTAAGACGAACACAAAAATAAGCTTCTACATGCTTTCTGAAATATTTTCGGGCTCACGTTCAGATTATTATTATTCTATTTCTAATCCTGGTGGAAATGTTGCTCTTTCTCTGTAGCCTACAAAGTATAATAAATAATAACCTAAAGAAAGTTATTCTGTTATCTCTATATGCATTTATCAGGTATTTCTTTGTTCTCTGGACAAACTAAAGCTATCAAGAATAAAAATAGAAAAGTAAACTGAGAAAGAATTAAATGGGTTGCAGCAAAATGTAAAGCTGGCAGGGGCTTATCTTTCATCTAAGCAAAGAGCAAAACGTAAAGGGAAAGTCCTAAACAAATTCATAACTCCAGATTCAAATAATTGCTCCAACAGTTACTCACCTGCCGCTTGTTATTCCTGTTCACTGCCTGGTAGGACCTTGCAATGTAGACCTTAGCGTTATTGACATAGATGTCATCATGCATTGGGTCTCTCCGCCTGGTCACCCAAAGAGGAGGATTGCCGTCAAGTTCGGAAGATATTGAGTAGTCCAGATTTGTTAGAGTGCTTGCAAGATTGGCTGTAACAAAAACATTTCAAATATTTTCAAACTTGCTTAATGACTCCCTAAGATGTACCCAACTACCTAATGTCTTTATTCTCTCATAAATGTTATGCCTCGAAACTGTAAAACTTCTTTTACAGTTTCGTACGTTTAAACAATATAAGATTGGCAAGCTTAGAAAGTGCCAGTGCCGTCAAATCACACTGTAGGCGAACCACGGCTGCCAGGGTACAAGGGCAAAGTTGCTTCTCGAGTTACGATGTGTCGTATCAAAGCTATTGAACTACTTCAAGTTGGTGTTGGTATCTGCGCGGGTGTGCTAAACCGCTAGAGCTGTTTTGGCAATTTATTCCGGGTCGTTAGTCTTTGAACTTTGTTCCCTTTGGTCAATGGAACTAAGTTAAAATTAGTTTTATGGTTGATCGTATTAAAACAGTTTTCTGTATGTCTTTAATATGAGCAAATTTTTTGAGTACATTTTAAATTTTAATGATTGTTGGAACTAAGTTAATTTTCAAAGTAAACGGGGGTTTAAGTTTGAATTACTGGATTATAAGACATAACAATTACAACAGAGATACTGTGCAAATAAATAGATACAATAAATAATAATATAATATAACTGGTGGGCCCGTTCCGGCTATGCACGGATGCGAAAACATTACTCTTCAATCACTCTACCTTATGCAAAAAACTGCTTAAAGATCTGTTCAGCAGTTTTTGTGATTATCCCGAACATAAATACAGCAAGACAGACAGACACGGCGGGAGACTATAATTCAATTTACAATAATGAATTTAACATGAAATGAACAACAACCTTATGAAGGTTAGAAATTTTAAACCGGGTTCAAGCGTTTTCCAAGCGAAGCTACCAAAACACCAAGAGCCGTCCAGTAAAGTGACAAGTTATTATTGGACATCGCGATTAAGTCAATCTTAATTGCGACCTAATCCTTCGGGATGTTGAGAGCTGTGCAGACACAGAACATCGGACAGCTTAAGTTAAGAGCTGGCTCTTAGTAGTCCAGGATTACAGCTTGAATGACGTCTGGTAGAAATGGTATTTCTGTAGGTTGCATTTGGAAAGTATTATAAAATTATAATCATATTAATAACGGGCGTTCAAACATTATCGCAGTTCTGTTTTCAAAATTCAACATTTAAACAAATGATAGTACGGAAATTAAAAAAAAATCTGATATGGCAAGTATCCAGATTTATCGTTCATAAAGAAATTTCACTATCATATCCTCAATCCTTAATAGATCCAAGCGTTACTTTCGAAATATATGGTATCAAATATTTAGTACTATTTCGCACCCTCTTCCAGCCAGAAATCTTGCCAGAAAGAAGTGTGTGCGCAATTAGTACCAAATAGTTGGTTCCTTATAGGTATTATAATCATCATTTATCATAATATGTCCTTGCAAAAAAATCATACGATTTGTGGAAATTGGTTTCATGTTTAAACATTTGCAAAAAAGAGTTGTAAACCATAGTACAAGCCCAAACTTCATTAATTACCTTAAATACATGGGATATTCAGGCTCTAAATATTGCATGTTTCATTCATGCATAATGAATTCAGAATAATGCCTTTTGTAAACATTGTTGATTTCATATGTAATTAAGGAACATAACTGCATACAATTAAATTTAATTGACTTCGTAGAATATCGAATGTGCGAAAATAATTTTCCGTGAGCTGGCACTAGGGTTTGGGAAGGTATTTGAGGCAGCTGAAACTTGTCTAATAGCTGCAGTACTAGCTGCTGGGTAGCAGGGCTATTTCTAATTTAAACTTTTTGGTGCTGTTTTAAATTTTAATATTTTGCCGCGCCATGAGTAGCAGAGGCATTGGACAAGTTTACAGGTTGCCTCAATCATAAATAAACAGAGGTTAGAAGAAAATGGTTCTTTATATCATTAAACTTTGAAAGGTCAAAAGACGGCGTATGTTTTACTCAACCGGAATATGAAAGTTTGTTTTTTTAATCACGTTGTCGTATCGTTAGTAAATTTGATAAGTATGAGATAGAATCATACTACTCCTAGGTATAAACTATAATCGGAACGTACAGTTTAAACACATTTTGCAATAAAAAACAAAACATTAGTAAAAAAATTGGAATGTGCAAAAAGATGCAGTGAGAGCGGTCACCACCCAAGTCCCAATGAGCTGGCGCAACTTAAATTCATTATAATTACGTTTGTTGTTTGGGAGGGGAGGAGGGGTCCTCATATGTAATTTTATTTGCAAAAGAGATACCATCTTCACTCAAATTTTCAACTCTCTATCTGTCACGGTTCTTGACTGGTGACAGACAGACACACGACAAAGTCTCAATAATAGACCCGCGTTTCCCGTTTACCCTTTGGGTACGGAACCCTAAAAACCGCGGAATTTCGACCTGCAAATTGTATAGAATAAAAGGCACCCGGACTCCACTCTCGATCTATACGATGCTTAAACATAGATTTCAATTTTGCAATGTTGGTAGCAGTTTGGGGCTCCATGATTTGTACATGAAATGCTGGCATTTCACAACGAACATGAGGGCAACAAACGTTTGATATCCTTCGTCTGTCAGAAAATAGGGCTTTCTGAACAAACTCACACTATATTTACATTTGCCGTTTAGTTGCGTCAAAGAAATCCAACTTATTATTTCATATGAGTATGTCTGTACATAACTAATAAATCTAGATTTAAAATTTAAGGAAAAACCCCGATTCCAATGCTTTAGTTTCCTTAAAAGTAAAACACTATAATATTTTGTATATAGTAGCTTGCACATAGATAAAGTACTACTATGGCGTATAAATAAAGTGTGAAAAATGTTATGGTCTTACATATGTGATAGAGGACGAGGTTGTCATCCATATCTCCGTTGTATCTCTGGAAGGCCTCGTTGGTGGGAGCGAAGAGAGTCATCTGACGGTAATGCAGGCTGGTGTTGGCGATCACATTGCGCTCTAGAAGGGCCAGGAACTGAAACAATCATAATAACTACATTTAAAAAAATTGTTAACCCCTCTAATATGTAAAAGCCCATTACGGGTTTTTTTACTGGTTTTGCTTAACATAGGTGCTGAGTACAAGCCATTTTATGGCTCTCGTCTAGCGCCTAGTTACATTCAAATTCTTTTTTTTTATGACACATCTATGTTTGTTGACAATCTCACCTGATAGTAAGTGTCGATGTGGATAGTGTGGACACAGAAGAAGAACCTATCGTTTGAATACGTACCTACTATAAATAATGTAAACAAATGTAAGGCTTCTACGTAAAACTGGTGTGCCTGCAGCGTTTATTGTGTACAATTTCATAAACAGAAATGGAAACCTTTAATTTTAAATTAATTCTTATGTTATGTATGACAAAAGTGTTCATAAGAAGTATAGACAGCTCAACAAAACATAGAAACTAATAAAGAAAGCCGACGCAGAGAAATCACGTACTAGGTACTATGCTATTGCGCATTGGCAAACAATGGTGCCCCTAGAGGCTACACCTTAATACATATACAAGGTGTAATTACAGCACTAGTACTAACAGCATTGTACAAAGGTAGGCTTCTAGACACATAGAACCTTTGTTTGAGCTCGGCACGATTATTTGATAACGCACGTTCATGCAAGCCAATTTATGCTAATCATTTGCTAGGAAAACATTTTGCATAGAAATTGAATTTTCACTTACAATTAATTTACATTCATTATATCGAATAGTTTGTAATGGGGATAGATATTATGAATTATTTTTAATATTAAAACCTAGCCATATTTAAATATACATAAAACGAATGTCAATCAAATGCTGTAATTGCGAAAAGTTACTTTATTATATAAAGGTATACATTATATACTAGTACATATCGACTTCACAACTGACGCATTAAAAAGAAATGCGTATTTTATTCACGAGAGCTTTGAGGATCTCGAGGAAAGGAAAAAAATCTTAGATTCACTTTAAAATTTCAGGAATTAACATTTTTGCATTAAAATAATCTTAGTATACATAAAATTTCCATGTCACAATGTTAGTTACCGTACTCCTCCGAAACTGCTTAAACGATTATTATGATACGCGTATTCAGTAGGTCTGAGAATCGGCTACTATCTATTTTTCATTTTGCAAAACAACGTTTGCTCTCAGCTAGTATATCTATAAATGGAAAGCTTCATACACACATATTACTGTTCTCTTAGTGAGCATTAGGTAAATACCAAAAGGAAATTCTGTGAAATATTTGAGATTCTAAGAAATTCTACCCCTAAAGGGTTGCAAAGGTGATTGGAATTATGTATGAAAATGTTACGTTTTTGAAGTTATAAACTTAAAAGCGCATGTACGCCAGTAGCCCACTAGTATATGTACCAAGTAGTTAAGTAACACAGCTGAAAAACGGTTATTAGTATGGTATGATATATAATTATAGCGGGAATCGGATGATTTGAGCTACTGATTAATTAAAATGCAATCTCGCTGTTTCATTACTGAAAACGGCACAGGGATTAATGTGCAGCTAAGTACATAAATCGGATTCCGAATGAATACATTTACTTGCGCCTGTTATTTCGAATATTTTTTGGGTAAACTTTCCATATTCATATAGTAAGCCATTGCACCGTTTTGATATTATTTTTAACAAAATGTTGTTAAACTTACAATATAATGAAACACATTCTAATTATTGTACTGCTTCTTATTAAAATATCACATACGTAATTTAGAATGCTTAAATCACTCAATTTCATTTAATAATGTGGTATTTTGTGGTACACAAAAACGTACCTAATTACCTTAAAATGTAAAAACCAACAACAACCCAAAATCAAGACAACGAAAGTTGTTAAAGATGAGCCGAAACAGGAATTAGTTATATAAAATACTATCATGTAAGTAATTACTTTAGTAAATTTAAATGATAAAATGATTTTTTTTAATTTAATTTACACGGCTTAGCCTATTACACAAATTAATAACAATAAAAAATTAGCTACAACAAAATATTCTTAAAAATTAAGTGCGTTGAGAGCGGAGAGAGATCGCGGGACGGGGGACCTGGAATGAGCCACAGTACGGCACGCCGGGACAGCGAATAGTCTATGTTTCCTAGACCGGCAGTAATTGTTCAGAACATAAAGGCAACACAAACTACTACTACTACTACTTAAAAAAAATACTACTAAAGTACCCTTAAATTTATAGCTTTATGTGAAAACATATTTCATAATATTAAATGTAAACATTAATTTGGCTTCGCATTATTAAATACTACGCAAGCTAAAATGTACTTTTACATTGAAGAAAGAAGCATAAAATAAGCACTTAAAATTGCATTAAGAACAATATCAAAAAATAAACTCAACCTTACACAACAATCCTTTAGGATCAACGTAATCGGATTATGAAAAGGCTTTCTTCCGGTAGATCCTACAAAAAGATCCCAAAGAATTTCGCAAACACAATTTTATTACAAAGAACGACGTGACCGGTGGCTGTTTTCGGAGCACACTTCTTACAATCGAGACGATTGTCATAAACGGTCGGAAGTTGGTTATTGTCCATTCACTCATCTACTCCTTGAACTTTAATCAGACGTCAAACAAGTAAACTTGAGATAATTTCGCCTGCTTATCCGCAAAATTAACTACGACTCGAGTGGATAAAATTAGAGCTCCAGTTGGCCTGTCAACACTAAACTGGTTAAAATGTAGACAGAACTAGGGGATATAAGTCCGTTTTACTGAGTGTGAGAGAAATACGGATGGAAGTTGCAGAGAACGAACTTGTGCTGTCTGACAGTTTAACCATTTTCAGCTCGTAGGGACCGTTATACTTAAGTTTATTTATAAATAAATTACAACTCAGGGCTAAAATAAGAGAATGATTCGTATATTGGTCAGGTCACAGTTTTGCATAATAAAAATATACCTTCAGCATATGTTAAAAAAAACTCTTACTGTAGTATTTAAAATGAGAACTAGTGATTTATCCAAAACATATGTAGAACATAGTTATATTCGATATAGTAGAAGATAATAATTTGTTACTAATATAATATGGACCTCAACTTACTGTCATTTTCAATTTGTTTTGTTGTCCGAACTAAATATTTTTTTTTTGTTTTATTTTTTATTTTTAAGAGATTTCCTATCTATTTGAAACAAATATTGTAAAGCTGAAGAGTTTGTTTGTTTGTTTGAACGAGCTAATCACAGGAAAATTTCAAGATACAATTAGTCGCAATTAAGAAGTAGTGCAAATAGGTAGGTATTAAATAACTTACGTATAATTTACTATTACAAGAATTAAGATACGACTTCTTGATCATGACGTCATGAATCTCTCTTAAGCGATAAAGCCGCCCTTTGCACTTCTTTCTTTAATGTGAATTTTGTAACTTAGTTTTGTGCTTTGTATTGTATTCTATTGAATGTCGTAGTTGAACTTTTACACATTTTATGTGATAAAAAGTAACCAATCATATTTTACCACAATTTGCGGGGCAATCCTAAACCTGGCTATGGCTATCAAAAGGGATTTTCGTAATCGTCGTCTACGCAGCAAACGGTCGTTGAGGTACACGTAATGCTCAAAACAGTCCAACATTACACATTCAATTGCTCCAAAAGGGTCTATTCCCCGTTTAGCGTGGAAAACGTAGGTTTATATTGCCATAAAAGTAAGATAACGACCATTCACAAGACAAGAGTAGTTTTGGCAAAGTTTATACGGTACACTGCAAAATCTTGTTATAACTTTTTGTAACAGTCCAAGTTTTATGCGTATACAATCGTAACAATTGACATAAACGTGATCGAGGATGGAATAATAGGATAAGGGTAAAAGACTAATGAAGACTTAGTACAGGGTAGGACCTACCTATACAATTTAATTAATACTTTAAAAAAATATATATAGTTGCAAAACTAGTTTAAAATAATTAAGTTGTTATTTAAACTACATGAACCAAATGTTTTAAAGTATTAATTTAAACTATAGGTATAATACAGAACACTGAGTACTCCGAACCTAGGCACCCGGGATCAACCATATTCGGTATGAAATGAGGACGTGTCGGATTAGAAGTTCTCGAGTTATATTGAATATAGCTCGAGAACTTCTAATCCGATCGTTATAAAATTGAAGTGGAACCAACCTGAGAGCAACGACCTTACAATAAAAAAATAGAGATTACTCGCTTCAACGTCACAAACTTTAAGTATTTATATAGATTAATGTTAAATAGGAATAGGCCATAACACCTAGTAACTAGTAGGTACAGGAAAAACGAATGATAACAATTTTTTTACTAAAAAAGGTTTAGTTGACGATTTTTCATGGAGCTAAGACACTTTCAAAACATTTAGATAATAATTAGTGTCTTATTGATGTATGTTAGATAGATAACTCTTTATTTTACACCACAAATATAATACAAACAGTAAACCGTAACAAGACAATACATACGAGTACAAAGGGCGGCCTTATCCCTGTGAGCGATCTCTTCCAGGCAACCTTTGGATGGACAGGAAAGAAATATAACGACATAGCCAGAGGCGTAATGTAAAGAAGATATTATAACAAGGAGAATAAATAAATGCAAAATAATGCTTAATTGCATAATTCCTAATCTATATCCTAATACGAGCGACACCACATAGAATTGAAAAAACTACGTTTTCCTATCCCCAGATCAAAACCGAATAGTTTTAAAAGTACTAAAGCTCTTTTACCCTACAGATAGTTTGAAGACGTAAAGTAAATTGAAATGTCCAAAGTGACAGTGGAGTGGGTAGTGTGTGGCCGGGCCGTGGCTAAACCTAATGGATGGCCAGAGGGAATACAACAACTACAGTCTTGAAGGATTATACATATGTACGTGTGAACAACTATCTCGGATCCAGATTGTGAAATTTCGGAAGTGGAATCTACGAACCGTAGTACTTTACTGTTTTGTTTACTTTTATTCATAAATGATAGGCCTTTGCCCTGCAGTGGGACAGTGTGGGCTGAATAATAATAATAATATATAAATAAATATCCCTGGACTAATCACACAGCATCACCCGACCCCAAACTAAACAGAGCTTATACAATGATTGCTACAATGATTGCTAGGTGACTGATAAACTACATAGATATATATATTTTTTGTAAATCTTTATATATATAATTCTTCTGTGAGTGTGTATGTCACTGAACTTCTCTCAAACCACTGGACCGATTTTGATGAAATGTTTTGTGTGTGTTCAAGGGGATCTGGGAATGGTTTAGATTCACAATACGGTCAACTGGATATTGTTTTTTGAGACGTGGGACAGGAAAACGTCTGTCGGGTCGACTAGTACATACATATGATACATTTAAAACAGCCAGACTCGAAACAAGAAATAGTAGATAGTACAAAATCTTGCCCCTGGTGTGAATCGAACCCGCAAACCTTTGCGTCTCAGTCGGACCTTCGCCCACCGAGCCATAAAGTTCATCGTTATTTCTAAAATGTTACCTTAGTTAGTATCACCTTAGTGTTGCCTACTCGCTAGTTTATAGATAGATACGTAAATACTCGTAACAATCTAGTTAGGTACTCGTAAAATCATTCACTCTTAAATAAATTTTGTTGTTCTAAATATATAATATAATTTCGGTGTGTGATCATTAAATATCGGCAGTGTTTCACCATAATTCTCTTTTCACGTTAACTACACAATGGGACAAGCGCAATAAATTAAAATTTAAATCATGCTTATTTCAAAACAAACCAACATGAATTCCGCATCATTACCGACAAATCTCTAAAGCCTCAGAGATAATGATTTAAATCATGTGGGAGTGGGAAATTTGAACAGCTAATATTTAAACAATACGGGCTCCATTATTGGATGGGGTAAATGAAACGCATCATAGCACTGTTTAAAATTTACTGGAAATACTTTTAAACCAAAAAGTAACCAGTTATAATAAATTATGGAGGTTCTGAAATAACTGCAAATTTGTTCATTAATTATTTCTGAATCCTATTGCAATGCAAAAAGATTAGAAAACAAATACCTAAGTTTATGCTCAAGTCCTGAAAAAAAACCACTAATATTTAGGATGGTAATTAAACAAATCATGGCATAAAAATTATAGCCGATTTATTTAATTACCCTCCTAAATATTAGTGGGTTTTTTTCAGGACTTTAGCAAACACTTTGAAACTGAACCTAGGAATAAACATTTCACAGACCTGTAATCATTAGCTATGTATACTACAGCATACGCTTGCCAAATGCTTGAGTGGGTAATAACCCTAGCGTGAATAAAGTCAAATTATCGTTAGTACAAATTGCGAATTAATTGTAACTTACCGTGACTCCATATCGTAGTTACATTATTGAGTTTCACTACTCGTAAATCACTTGCTGACTATTTTACGATATTTAAGACACAAAATTGATTAGTATCTTTATTTTATTCCGAAATAGAAAACAGGCTTGATTATGTTGATAATTTATTTAAAAACTATATAAATCTAGAGATGTCAGCCCTGGTGGGGCTCCGTCGACACCTATTTTACTACGAGGTGGGGCAAATTATACTGATCGTTTTAGGCTATAGAAGATGCCCCACTGGTGGCCTCGCTTTGGTGGAATAAAGTGGAATAATTAAATTTTTACATACCACTTTATATCTTTGATTTTGCACACCGTTGCAGATAGGTGCATACCTATTCATATTATACCTATTGATGTTCATTACTTGAAAGCAGGATGTCATGGGATAGAATAATGATATTTATTATTCTTGTGACATGATTTTCTCTATTGCTACTTGGTCAGTTTTAGTATCTTCCATTTTCATATTTGGCTGGACTGGCTCAGTGGCGCAGTGGGTTCGATTCCCGCCAAGGGGTCAAGTGATTTTACTTCTGAAAGACTTCGGTTTCTATTTTCGGTTCTGTTCTACTTGGTGTTTAATATGTAAATAATATCTATATATTTGTATGTGTATGTATATTATATTAAGAGCCTATTTCACCATCTTCGAGTAAAGTTAGACAATGGTTAAAATATATAACTATTTCGCTCAGTCATATGTGAGAAAGCGAGATAGCTCTTGACATAACTAACCATTGACACGTATTATTGACATAACTAAGCATTGCTTAACATACTGGTATTTTGTTAAATATGCCCTAAGTACATCAGATATTTTAGTACCGTAACTTACTACTTATAGCTTACTACGGGGTTAGATGTTGTTTTGTGTTCTCCGGAAATATTTATTATTTATTTATTTTAGTGTTGTGTAGGTACTACTAATCTGGTATATATATCTGGGGTATTTTTACATTAATAAGAAAAGCAAAACTGCTCAGGTTTAAAAGACGTTGTAGAAGTAGTCCATAATCATTTATTTAAATTTAATGCATAAAAGCTAAAGTAACTGTCTGTTTCTTTTTCGTACTTCAACCTCTGAGACAAATTGGAGGAAATTAATTTAAAAAATGTGGAGATATTATATCTAAAAAGGATGGGGATAATTGGGTTTAATCTAAGATAAAATCCAGAAAAAAGTTACAAATAACACAAACTTGTATTTTAATAGTAGGTATCGCAACACATTTACGAGTAAGGAACCCTTTTCAATTTCCCTCAGACGTATGAAGATAGATATCCAAATCTTAATCAGGACGCACATATATTTTGAGATAAAAAACAGGCACATGCCACTACCCAAAACAATGAATCAAAACTGACGAAGACGTTTTCAGAAACATGGCGATCACTCAATGCCAGGACATGAACCTTGAGGGAATTCACCGGCTTCTCTAGTATTCCGGGGACTAATCAGCTTTGTTGGATTACACCTGAACCAGTCGACACGTTATCGATTCTTATGAAGAAAGACAAGGAAACACAGCCAATATACTCGTAGTTGACTCGTACAGGGAGCAAATGTCCGCTTGAGGTGTTTGCACATATGTTTGGTGACAAGGCGTGATTGTATATACTCGTATGATATCGTAGTTTAAAGATGCTGATCTGTTTCTTCTGTACCAATTTTATACCTATTCTAGTATAGCCAGATGTTCGTATATATTGTATCAGCAACAATCTTAGCTAGCATAGGGAAAGAGAAGGTTTTCAATTAGACGCGTATGTTGTTTTAAGTTTAGTTTAGTAAGTTACCTACCTTAGAACTTTGATCTTCACAGATTTCGATGATTTTTTGTTAAAATAAAAGTTGTTAATTGCATATTGGTTCCATTTAAATTATGTAACCATCGGTGGAATAGTTCTCGAAAATTATTGAAAAGTTACCTCATTTTATACTGAATCAGGTACAGGAATCTTACGTGTCTTTGTAATTTTTTTAAAACTTTTTGTGATTTGTATTTTCTTTATAAGAGTTTTTGAGTATTTTTAGTTTAACCTACTTCAAAAAGGTTCTCAATTCGGCATGTATTTTTAGTTCCCGAGTTATTTAGAATGGTGATCGCGCATTTTTTGAGCATTTTTCATTTTAACCGACTTTATAAAAGGGGATCTGAATTTATTTTAAGTTTCTCGATTTATCTTCAAAATTATTTTCAATTAGTATAAATGTTGGGTGCAACCAATCCACGGAAGGAGTGACGGGCAACATTCTTATGAACGAATTGCTCGAGTTGACTCAATTATTCATATTTTTGTCAAATCGGTTGATTTTTTGATAAAAATCTACTTGTTCTTTCACATTGGATTTATTTTTTGCAATAACAGAAAGATATTTATTTCATAATTTAACTGTGCGGAGCTTTGGCGGGTTGCAAGAATAACTATTTTGTTAAATAAAACAATACATACTTATTTACTTATGTTTTTTTGTCAAAAATATCAATCCATCATAAATTTATACGCAAATGCAGGAAATATTTCAGACACCAGCGTTGAAATTATCTGATATTCATAACATACTCCGCAATTCTACGTTGCATGCAAATTAAAGCAGTATTGTTTGGCTTCATGGAAATCAAGTTTCGTGCTGTATGATTCAAAGATTTATACTTGAATTGCTCACAGTTATTTTGTAATCAGCTGGACTGTGGAACAAATAATACTAATATCAAATCGCCCAGACTTCGTGTAATTAATACGTACCTAATCAAATAAATGAACCCACAGCGAACATAATAAACATATAATTTGGGTCTTACATGTTACAACAGAACAAGTCCTGTAATTAACAAGTTTATGATACAGCTGATTCATTTAAGATACTCGTAAGTTAATCATTATATGAAATAAATATGAAATGATAACTTTTTTTTGCAGACAGGGTTGTGTTTGTGTTTTTGTTTTTTTTACAAATAATGCTCTGATTAGAAATCAATGACGTGCTATTACGTAATTATATCGTAATTGTCCCTGTTGCGGAGGACTTGGCAAAGGGATAAAGACCTTAACAACCCCAATACTGCGCTCGTCAACCCGCCTGCCAAGCGTGGAGAGTATTCCAAAGTAACTTGGGGCCGTGAGCATCATTGAAGGGGATTAAATGATGCTCACGGCCCCAAGTCCCCGGCGGACCCACTAGGCCTGACTACGGTAGCGGTCATGGTTTCGGCAGCGTCAGGTGTGCTAAGAATCCCCGGGTTAGACACCAAACGATAACTAGTCCTGGCAACACATAACCTCCGTACATTGAGGACTTACGAAAAGATTATTGAGCTGGAAGAAGAATTAAGCTGGTTACCGTGGATATAAAAAACATAAATAGTACACGGTTGATGGTTCAGGCTGCTTATAATATCGAAATAACCGGATATCTTTGAAGGAAGCCTATCTCTAGCGGTTGACGTCCTACGGCTGAAATGATCACGATGTTGATGAAATGTGTATTGACACTTGTATGCGATAGTTTATCCGGTGTTTGGAAAATTATTTACATAGATTCAATTAAAAAAAGGTGTCGCACAACATAAATTCTGTGTTTATAAATGGTTGTGCCCTGAAAACGTACGTAGGTGGTTAATGCCAAAGAGGATTTACGCTGTAGGAACATAAAGTACAGTCTTTATTCTATTTTGGGATTTGTAGGTACGTATGTAGGTAACACAAACAAAGGGTAAAGAAAGACTGAAAAAAATAAGCGAATCAATCGCTTTCATCTCATGGCTGGCCCAATGGTTTGTTCCACGCACATGGGCCAAAAGAACTTGTACTTACATTGGAATCAGTGTCGTGGAATCTTTATACGATCTATAACAATAGGGTAGATGACTAAAAAGCAAATAATTAGTCCGTCATTTAGAAAACTTAAAAAAACGTATATTTTATATTGTTATAAGCAAAAACAAAATCAAAACTATACAGTGCATTGCAAAATGTACTGAACGTATACGTCACAAACCTCCACTCCGGAACTTTGATAGCATAAAATAGGTGTCCAGTATTTTTAGAAGGGCTAACAGATGAACTAAAGAGAATACCTATCTTATATGTATATAAAAATGAATCGCAAAATGAGTTGCTAAGCGCGTAACTCAACAAAGCCTGGACCAATTTTTTTTAATGTTCGTGGGAGTTTTAGGTTGGTTTTACGGAAAGTAAAAATCTAATCATTGCGGGGAAAACAATTTTGACTAATTACCCGTTCGAAGCAGCTGCGGGCCGCTAGTTGTTTATATAATCATCATGCCTTTGCCACGAGGCTCGGGGCGTAAGGCAAAACACCATAACATATTCCTTACATTAGGGACGTTCCTTTGTCTTTAGGTTCAACGTACCAGATAGACGTTTTTCGTATAATTACTTTAGGGATCCTGTCGCCTTTATGTTGACAAGACGGCTTTAATGTGGCACTCATTTACAATGCTTGCGGAGTTGAAATGAGCGAGCCCCTTTCGTCTGGATTTTGTTGATGTTGGTAATGGAACTCTTTGAAAAAGAAAAACTAGTGTTTACGTTCTCATTGTTGTCAATATTTTCGTCTTGAGGTTCAATTGTTTATATATTTCTTTATTTTTATGTAGATAGATCACCGTTTTAGGGTTGCATATGGCTAAAAAATTGAACTCTTATTGTCCGTTTATCAAATGCACTTTTTTCTGGAACTATAAGAACTATACTGTCGAAACTTGGAAAGAATATGTATTCTGTAACAGTATTAAGATTTTAATACAAAAATAAAATTTTGGGGCTAGACTAAGACTGAAACACAATTTTTTTTTCATAAAACCATGATGATGGATAGGTCTTCAAAAATGATATTGTGGTTTCTACCTCTTATATCATTTTTTTCTAGACTGAATAGTTTGCGCGAGAGATACTTATAAAGTTTTAAAATATGTGTCCACCGCGAACTTCTAAAATAAACACTAAAAACCTATCTACTATGCAAACTTCTACCGAAAATTGGTTTGAAGGGATCTAGTAAATAATTGATTTAATACATCATAAATAGTAAACCGCAATCACTTCCATTAATAAATATAAATTTTAAATATAAGAGTAACCCCCGATTTCATTGCCTTAATTTCCTTAAAAGTAAAACACCTTAATAATGAGTAATGTGCACGCGATGCGCTTTCATTTGATACCCCACTCGAGTATTTTTGGAGATTTTCGGTTTTCCTTCCCCACTCTAACCCCCATAACTTTAAAACGGCACAACCGATTTTCATGAAACATGTCTAAAAAAAATTGCGCCAAAATCACCTTTCATACAAAAAAATAGTTCAGGAGCTATGATGTCCCAGACTGATAGACAGACACACAGACAGACACGTCAAACTTACAACACCCCTCTTTTTGTTGGGGGTTTAAAAGTTAAGTAATGTGGTGTGTTACTGAAGTAAAACCTTTCAACAAATAATTGAATTTGCAGTAATACATACATACGAGCAAAGGTATTCTTTACAGGATTTCACAATGGTGCTGGCTTCAAAGACAAATGCGCGTCTGCGACAGTCGGCTCAACAAACGCCATGGCTTCCAATATTGTACCAAGATTATTTATCACCTCCATATTTTGAACAATGCGGACGATTCCTTTGTTCCTCTGTAGGAGTAGGCTTAGATTGTACTGATAATAGTTTCTGAAATGTAAGTACCGACACGACATACTACATACGCTTTGTTGTATGTACCTAATGTATCAATGCTGGTTTTACAATATACGTAGTTAATTTAAAGAAACTCCTAAAATCATAGGCGAACAACAAAATATGACTAAAGTTATCGTATAACCGGACTAAGCAGAGGTTGTAAAGGGTGTCCCAAAAAGGACGCAAGATTTAAATTTACCGCCATTTTTGTAGTTTATTGCTGGCAATCCTTAAAACTGACTGTTGACTGATTATACTACATAGATACATTTTTATCCCTAAATACATAATTATGATACATAGAAAACACTCCGACCCGAAAACAAAAATTGAAGATCTGATTTCCCGACGGGAATGGAACCTGCAACCACTAATGCCTCAGGCGGAGCTTCGCCCAAAGCTCCTTTTATGACGTCAATCTTTAAATAATATATTTGACGGCGTGACGTCCTGGTTTTTCATTGTAGTGCGTTTGTAGTAGCATAGAATCAACTGAAAATGTCCGATGGCGTGAGCGGGCGCTCACGCCACTCGATCGCGCGACGTTTGCCTGCGGCTGGTACCGGTCGGTGTCAGCCGACCGGGCTACCAGCCAATCGAGTGAGCGCAGGTGGAGGGGTTGTTTACGAGGTGCACTGCTATTTAAAGTACAGTTACAGTAGTCCGGGGGTCATTCTTTCTTTGGCTTCTGCTCTGTGCAAACGCTCTCGGTGTTACTAGTTGACTTTATCTATATCTCTGTTAAACTGAGCCTCAGATTATTTGTGTGATTTATATTGTTCGTTTAATCCCGTAATTGGTTATTATTCAATGATATAATCTGTTTAAATCACTATGTCAAAACCTTTTACCTACATATTTATAATATTTAACAACCTTTATATCGTTAATTAATCATTTATATTTAATAAATATTTATTAAAAAAATAGGTGTGTGTGCGAATTACACACGATAGAAGTGAAACTTTTGTAAATCGACAAAAGAATGAGATGAATATATATAACAAGGGTAGGATAATTACAAAGTTTAATTGTTTAAAAGTGAAAGTATTTAAATTAATTTTAAAAGATATTTTATTTAACATAATTATGTTACATAATCTATTGCTAAAGTTCCATATTTTCAGTTTCTGGATTTTTTTTTCATTTTAATTTTATTTTCATCTTTTTTTGCGTCGATATAGACGACACATTTCGGCATTAGTTTTAGGCATCTTATAAAATGTATTATTTAGCACAACAAGATATAAAAATAGTCACAAACACACTGTTAGATAATAACACACCACGCTGACATCTTACTAAAAAGCTGTAATACGCAGCCGCATACAGTGTAGAGTAGTATTAGCTCACGTAGTTTTCACATTCACTAACACACGTTAAATGCTCAAAAACAAGCAAGTATTAAACAGTGCGAATATAGATACACACCGAAATCTGCTCTCTCGCTCTGGCTCACGAGTTACAGGCGACTATTGTATTTGTGTCTCTTACCTGTCGTTTTTTCCGTTGCATCCGGTTTGAAATCACAACGATTCTAAAGAAGTTATACTTAAATATGTTTATGAAATATGGCCACATAAATGAGGACATATGTATTTCATTAATGCATGCTAGCAAGCATCATCTTTCATTTAAAAAAATAATCGTTAAAATCGAAATCGATCCACGGAGATCCAAGTTCTGAGGTAACAAACATAAAAAATAAGCAAAAGAAAATAAATTAAGAAAAAGAAGGGAAACATGACCAACAAAAGTAATGCAAGAGTGGTGTTGGCTCATATATAATTCATAATTCTATCATGTCACTTCCATTTTATTCTTTGATGTTGTCCAGAAATCAACATCCTTGAAATTGAGTTTTCCCACATTAAGACGGAAGGTTTATAGTAAGTCCGATAATAATGAGATGAACTCTGTGTATTTCTACAGTTTATACACTTATTCTAATCAAAAGAAACACGTAATTAAAAACAAAAAAAAAGAAAAATGTAATAAGTTGCAGTCAGAGGGGTGACCCCATCCAAGTACTGACCACGCTCAACGATGCTTAACTTTATAAATGAAAGGTAATGACGAAATGTTGTTGTTGAAATGTTTAATGACGTATCAACAAAATTAATTACTGATTCAGTTTTTTGCTATTTGACTAAGGATCTCTAAAAATGCTCCCAAAGTATACAATTGTTATATATATACTTTTGCTTTATAAAGATAAACTTTAAGCATAGATAGGCCCATTCATTGAGTATTTTTACTATAAAAATGACATTAAATAAAAGATTCACTTGAAAGCCAGTTCATTTTATTGACTTCATAAAAAACACCACAGTCAACTTTATGCGTCGTAAAAATCTGCTGAAACGAATTTCTTTTTAAAATCGTAATTGCAAAGACTTAAGAAGAAGAGAAATAAGGGTGATAAAACATTTTAAACTTAATTTTTCCTTATTTCTATTAACTAATTTAATTGCCAAACTAGGCAATAAATTAAGTACTAAAAACATCAATATTATTAAACGTATGTAATAACCCCGAGGGTGGTTGTTCAATCGGAAACACAACCTAATCGAGATACGTTGACCTAAACACGCCTGAGGGGATTTAATGGGACTAATGGAGTCCCTTTCTAGCCAGTTCAATATGGACGTGTCGATGGCCAATTATTGCAAGTAAGCCGACATTTTAACGATCCATTAAAGTAAATCCAATAATTATTAGACTCTAAAGATTTGGCCTTTGGTATGGACCACAGTCTTGTAGACACTACGCGAATCCCTACGAATGCGTGTGTTTCTTGAATGTACTTTTTTTGACTAATAAAAAATGCGAATGCGAGAAACCTAAGACTAGTGATTTATATAATCTCACCTGACCAACTGGGGCTTATTTCATAATTATTTATTATTCATTCATATCATTATTCGGTCGCTAATTGCATCGACCATGAGCCATCAACTTTGACCAAGTCCATCTTGTTGGTGGTCGTGCAACGCTGCGCTTACCGATCCGCGGCCTCCATTCCAGAACATTTAGGCTCAAATACCATCTGCTTATTTATCCTATTTATTTACCCACGTGCATTTGGTTTACTTCACCGACTCGTGCTTGACGTGTCTTCTTACATGTTTTTTTTGTATTAGGGAATTTTTATAGACCTGAGAGAGGGGTATAGAAACCAATTAGATTTTGAAGTAGGTATCTAGCAGTGAGCAGGTCATAGGTCAATATTATTTTTCGGATGCACTTTTGATGCTGTTGACCGCAGATGCCCATGACAGCTTCACCGGAATATGAAGGCAAAACGGCTAACGCAGTGTTGAATGTCGACGTACGTGGTTTGGAAAATTAGTCTAATATGACTTTTTTACATGTTTCTTATTAGCTTATTGTTTCCTATTAGCGGTACCCTATTGGCCTGAAAGCAATTTCATTATTCTTGATCTTATATAGCTTACTTAAATACACTTATATAGCTTAAGAAATTATACAGTTACTTATGTCAATATGTATGTACATGCACCCGTAGGGGCACTGCAAATGGGTTTACGTCATTAATTAATACTTTAATGTTCGTAAAATCTTAATTCAATAATATTATTTTTGCTAGAAAGCTACCCTACATCAGTGAAGCTACTTTTCATAATTAAATACATCACAATACAATTATCAACAAAACTTAAAAGAGGTCCACCTAGATCTGTAAACAGAAAAACATTCAAATATTCAACTGCTGTTAAGCGTTCAGTTTTAAAATAGTGCTTTCCCAGTACCAACCCGGTACCAATGACAGAACATGTAAGTTAGCGACGTGTCAGGAATCGTTTAGGTGCACCCTGTCTGCTGACGGTGCTTGTCACAAACACTCCTGTATTATTAGATCATATTGGACTAGCCACAATATCGTCATAACTGTATAATATAACCTCGGTACCAAGAACAAAACATATTAGGCCCCGAGGTAACGACGTGTCAGGTATCGTTTACAGCTGGGCTGCCTGTCTGATGCCGGTGCACGTCGCAAACACACCTCTATTTTCAGGATTTGACATAACATCGTCCTTGCCATTCCTACCCCGGGGAGGAAATATCGTACCCGCTACTACGGAACTACAATTTCCAAAGAACGTCCAACAGAATATTATTCTAAAAGACAGATAAGCTCAAATTACTAAATAAGTTTTCGAAAAAAAATATCTTTAGAGATTCGAACTTATATAAAAAAATGTTAAAATTATACAATTGCACATATTGTGTATTTATAAACATTTAAGTATACATATGTTGTTTTAGGTGAAACCGTCAGTTTACTAGTCTAACTCTTACTTTACCCATTTTTTCATGCATCCTAAAAGTATCAAAACGTTTTAGGATCCTTTTGTTTGTAACATACAATAGAACCCCATTGACACTAACTTAAACCCTCTATTGAACGTTTGATACAACTTGTTTTCATCGTCTGATCGACTGCCTTGAAGTATAAAGAACGGCTATTTTATTATCTTGACATCGTGTTTGAACAATACAGTGTTGCATCTGCCTTTCACAGTCACTGCTTGTTTGTAAAAGGTTAGACTACGATAAAATCACCAACAGCACCCTACTACGTGTGAAATTGTATAATTCACCGGGATTTTATCCCCTTTGTTGTCACAAATATTTAAATGTAAAGAATTACATTGCGACACCCCTAATCTTGATTAGAAAGCGCTTTACAAAGCGTACGGAGTACTAAAGTGTTAATCTGATTTAATTCAATGTGTTTACACAGTAGGAGAGCGTGATTTTTTTTCATCTGTACACATAGAAAGGGTCGAAGGGACGCTTTATAATGAAACTCCCGTTGCGAATCGATGTTGTAGCCAGTAATTCGTCACATTGCCCCATCTAAGCTTATTATGGGTTGACAACCCTAGTAGCCGATTGGTCGACGTGTAATGTGACATGTGAAGTTCTGACACTATTTAGTTTGTTCCGGGCAATAAGCATTATAAAATTTTCCATGGTTGGTACTAAGTAAAATGTTCTATGATTATTAAACGTTTAATCAAATTTGCTCTACAATATATATTTTTTAATATGTGTTTTAGTACTGTGCCTACTTAGTAAAATTCTTTAGGCGTGCCCATTTTAGCCTGAATGTTTTTTTGTGTTTGTTTCATGCATTATTTGGTGCGTTTAATTTTATAACTTAGATACCTATTTTAGATTTACAGAAATACAAATACAATTTAACATTATTGTCTAAAAGTAGAGTCACTCTACTTATTACTCATTACTTGAGTGGTCTAGTAATGCGTATATAGAAGTAACACCATAAATCGTTGTCCTTCCGCCAACATCCATTAACGTCCAAGCATTGGACATAGCGACCGTAAATAATGTCACACATAGCAACAAGGCAGACAGGTTGGCTTAAGGGCTAAACTTTAGAAGCTAAGAGTAGCCACAGTCGATCTAAAAGTCAAATTACCTTGACCGAGTCCACCAATGGCGGGGATTAGCTTTGTAGAGAGCACTCGTTATAATATTAATGAAATCCTCTGCAAAAATGTGTTTCTGCTTTTGCAAGATAACGTGGAATGAGTTAATTTTACGTCTGTTGGGGATTCTTTTCATTTTTGGATGTAAATTTATTTACACCAGCTGTATTTAACTATGGTAATTTATGTTATAAATAATTATGTAACTGGATTGTACCTTTTTGTACTTACATAATTATGCATTCTTGAAAAGTTTATTTTGGATCAGCTGCGGCTTTCCGTAATCTTTAGTGAAATTGTTAACTAATTGTTACTTCTTACAACATTAAAAAAATAGAATATAAACATTAAAGGTTAATAAACAACTTTATTATTATTGATTTATCAAAGCGAATCATAAACCTTTCTGTTTTATATATTTTAGGTTAAAGGTACATCGAATAATACCGAGTTTTATTATTTTACAGATGTGAGATGTGTATTCAGTTATGCAACAAAAAAAAAATAACCTAAAATTGCAAGCTCTGGGTTTACATGCACGGTTGGTTTCATAATTATTTTCAACGGTGTTCCGCGGTTTTTATTTTCCACTTAGGTTTTATTCCAACCTTAATTATTTACGCTCCTTCTTCTCTTCAACTGTCTATAGACAGAGATTCATATTATTTTGTCGTTAATAAAATGTACAATCTTCATTGCCCATTCAGGTTAGTCCAATGAGTCTTGAAAAGACTAAAAGCAAGTACAAACTTCTACGATTAATTGTAATATTTTGTACACTACTTACAGTTAGATCCTGTTAAATTTAATATATCCCCTGTTTTCTATAGCCAATATTTGTTTATATTTCTTGTGAATCAGCTTTTATTTTACCTGAAACAAACATAATATCAAGTTAATTTAGAAAAAGGCGTAATGAATTCATCGGGTTTGTCAACAAGAAGGTAAGTAGATAAGTTATTCAATTTCTCTGAAATTTTCGAGACAGGATGACTGGCAGCTTAAATTAGAAAATTGAAAATTCTTGTAAATTCAACATCACTTTATTAAAGGGATCTGAGGCAAACCCATCTCCCTCAAAGTAGCCAAGCTTTGGGAAATTCTGTTTGGAATTTCTTAGGCGACGAATATAGCCAAGATAGTATGCTGGTACTGTTAACGTAAATCATATTTGTTGCAATAATTTTGGGTAATGTTTCACGATAGTTTACGGCAGGATTTGTAATACTTATATGTTTTTAAATTCTAATTAGCTTTAAATGTGTACAAGATGAATAATAATTTAAATGTTGAATGTTCGTACTGTGTTTATTAATTTTATCTCATGTTTATGAAGCCGTATTGCTTTCGCCAAGTTTTATAAAAGTAAGTTGTATTCGTCTAAAATAAATCTATTTCGCTTAATTTAAGTCCCGGTATACAGCAACGCTGTTATAAATTATTATGCTCTATTAAAAAGAGAAACGGGCGCAGATTTTCTGCCTTGTTAGCTTAATTAACTGTAAGATTTTTGACTCAGAACACATTGTTAAATGTTTAGAGTTGACTGAACCAACAAAGGAATTTGGGAATTTCTCCCAATAAAATATCTAATGGAAAATATCGGTTGTTTTGATATCTTGACGATACTCGGAACAACAAATATTTTCGTCAAGGATACGCATTAGGGCTTTGTAAATCACTGTTATTTGAAAAGCTACATCTGGAGCTTATAATCTTTTGGACCTTTATGGTATTAACATATTTATTACCTTTTAATAACGGAACCGTGTGGTGGCTGCAGATAGGGCAAAGATATTAAAGCGAAAACAATAGACTAGCGAACGCTTTACTATGCTCATTATTTTGTATCTCTACATTGTACACATACAACATGTGCTGAGAGCTGACTTTCGTTAAACTTAACAAACAATCTCTAAGATTTATTAGATTTAGTACAATTTCATAATAACTTAAAATTTTTGTGAGGTCTCAGATACAAGTTTGGTAGAATAATAACAATTTGAAATTGTCTTTTTCATAATTAAATAAGTGCCATTGATATATGGATACGTAGCTATTTAGATCGGGTGATCTGACTAAATAAGTACGATACTAAAATATGAAATCATAATGATATATCTTTCTAAATCGTAACTATTGTAAAACAACGTTGAGGGTATATTCTATAAAACTGACCTCTTCAAGTAATAATTAAAAAGAGTCAATAGTGATAGAAAAGCTAGGGAATACTACTTTCATCATTGAAATTTCAAGCTATATGTAGATAATGCTGTGTGACCATCGCTTATCGATATCGATAATAATTCCAAGCATTAAAGCAATACTAAACTAAAAAGAACCATTCAACAATCAAAAGTAATAACTCCACGCAAAACAACCGCGCAATATTTGAATAAAACAAAACTCACCTGTCGCTACAATCGTTAAACAAATCACGGCAAGGCTTTTTATTTCCGAGGAGGGTATTGCGCTCAACCCAGAAATGTACAAACGAGAAAATGAAAAAGATCGCTTGGTACAATGAGCTTCACACGAATAGAGGGGAATGATATTGCAAAGGTAGGTATTTTATATCATTTAGATCATGAACATACAGGCATCGAGCGACAAATAAACATCTAAGTAAATCTATCGATAATTAATATAATTAATAACCCAACTTTAGAAATAAAAATAAACATCGCTTGAGGATTATAAAAATAGCTTGTTATGATGTATATTTGTTGTAAATAGATAATTAAGTGATGTCAGGTTTTAGTAGAAATAACCCCAACCTAACATTATTTTAGAGATGCGGCCGATCAGACGTAAAGAGGTCAATAAAGAATCATAAATGCTCTCCAATTTATGAAATTTACCGACCACGTCCCTATCGAGGAATTTTAAAGAAAGGAAGGTAAAAAAATGGGTATCAAAGAAAGGTAGATGCTATCAGAGGTTACGTGCCAATCGTTCAAATTGTGCTCAATCAGCCTATAAAACAAGATATCGGGAGAGGGGAAATACCTCGGAATCATTCAAGCATCAAGGCTTTCCTACAGAGTCTTACCAATTTATCCCACTATGAATTCGGGTGGATAAATTGATCGGAAAACGTTTTGCAAATAGAAAACGCTTAATGTATTCCCGTTATATATCTTTTGTTTGAATTTATATATCAACCCATTCAAAGGCTTTTACAGAAGCAGAAAAAATCTGAACAAATACATATACTGTTTTCGCCATTATTGGTTTTTGAGAGTATTGAGTATACTTATTTCCTTATGGTTTAGACTCTTATAAGGCTATCGCTTGATATATTTTATTTAAGTATACATTTGTTTTGTAGCTGACAGATTTATTGCTGTAGTTTAACTAATGAAAATAGAAAATGTATACCTACTTGCTTCGACCCTCACCATAACTGATCATTGTTAAATAAAATTTTATGAAACCAATCATCAAATCGGAATTCAATCTCAATTAAAACCATTCGGAACTGATATTATCTTTCAATCTGTCTATGAATATAAACCTAATGCTGCTCGTTGATATTTGTCTTTGTGGTAGGGAAATTTGAATTCAATTTCACATTGGTTGAATATATTATCATATTCATGTCTGGATTCAAACTATGATTACAAATTGGTAAACGCGAACTTGTGCAGAGATTTAGAGGAATTAGTTCAAAAAATATTAAATTATACTAGTTTCTCTAGTAACCGGTAACAGAAATTTTTGTTATTTTGTACCTAGCCACAAAACCCGGTTTCATACGCTGCCGAAAAGAAATTGTCATATGGCAAAATCTATTGGTATGAAAATCTAGTGGCAATATTATTACAAATAAAAAAAAAAACAAATTTTGCGAAGTAAAGATCACATAGCAAAGAATATTGCCATACTATCAAATTCAAGGGATGTGCGAACGATCGATAGATAGCTTTACGATTGAAACATGCTCGGATGTACCCATAACCAAAAGCACATAAAATGAAATAAAGTGGAGATAAAATGTGTTTGCCGCATTGTTTATTTTACGAGTTCACGTTTATGTACTCCCGTAGATATATAATTCATACACAAGTTTGTATCTTCAAAACTCTATTTGCAACCTTATCTAATTAAAATAACGTTTAAGGTTTTTCTCACACAAATAATAAGTCCACGTCAAACCAACTGGGGTAAACGGCAATGGTCAGTTTAAAATAAACATCCTCTTAAAAAAATCATGAGATTTTACTGATAACTGGTATACTCTGTAATCAAAACGGATTTAATGCAGCATGACCCCCCAAATACACAAAGCAGTTTTGCGGATTGTCATTACATGGATAGAGCGGTAGAGTAGCGTAGCTAAGGGAAATTGGCGCCGGAGTGTCGCGCCAGCCCAGTCTCCTTGGCGCCAACTGAGACGTTGGCAAGATTTAACAGCTGTACCTACCCAACTCTGTCAACAGGGTCGGCGAACCCCATTGGCCCCGAAATCGTACGAATTACGCAATTTGGGGTGAATTGGATGACCAGACGTGAAGCTAATAATACAGTATTGTCATTTGGTGTGGCTTAAGTTGGGAGTTGTTACCGAGATTGAAATCATGAACAACAAGCAATTGAGCTTTCTTCTATTCCAGCTATACAATATACGAAAAAAGATATTAAAAAAAGTACAGGTAAAAGTATTAATTCTAAATTCGAATAGGGCCCTAATTGTTCTAATCAAGCTGTCCCTTGTCAATATGGCTATTGAAAAATTAACCCGCCATATGTACAACAATGCAAGTGATTATCGTCAAATCTGTTTGTCGCTCTATACGTTCCTATTGCTTTGTCCGGCGGGATTTGTTCACCCCTGGACTGCGCAAGTTATTAGGTCCTGATTAATCTTGTATGAACAATCATCCGGTGATAGCCGAGGACCTCCGCCCGCGATGAATGAAACATTAGTTAGCCGTTGCCATTGCCCGTTGGTTTTATTTGCGTTTGTTGTCCCGATAATGTTCCGAAGTCTAGCAATCTCGGAAATCGATTGTACTACTTCATATTTATGATGCTGGGTTGTTTATCTCCAACTGTTTAAGAAAAGACAGTCTTTGAGATTGTTTAACCTTTATTGCAGGTTTGTAGTAAAGGTGATTCACTCACTCAACTTCAGTTTATAATGAAAATGACATAGGTACAGTCTATACGAGTATCCATACTAATTTAAAAGTTTGGATACAATCCATCAAGTCTAAATATTATGTGAATTTTGAATATAAAAGGCATAAAAAGCTGCATTGTAATGGCTAAAAGTAAACAGTAGAAGTCAAGTGCCTAAACGGGCGGATGATCGTAGCAACCGAGCACGGGAACAAAAGTGGCCGTTTTCTACCAGACTTTCATTTTGAAGCCTTTGTTTCGTTCAGTGTTTCTTGTTTGAGTTTACAATCCAGTAATGCTAGATAAATTTACTTTTACAACCGATCAATAAACCCTTAACTTCTTATTGCCCCTTAACAGCTTTACGTTTTGCTATAATAAACCGAATTTAGAATTTCTTGGTATAATTTGGAATTCCTTGGTATCAGCATATCTTTCATTTCACTGTTGAATGTAAATACAAATATTTTGTATAAATAGATGGCGCGAAAATATCGTTTCGAATCCGAGTTTACACACGGTAAATAAAGTGTAATGTTCCGACTGAGAGAAAGCTCTTCAGAAGTAATGTTGCATAAACCTACAGAAGTAACTCGCTTCTCGCAGTTCTTAACCGTGCTATACATATTGGATTTAAATTTATGATAAGCGTTAGCTTTCGAACAACATGTTTTATGCGGTAACCACAAATTTTACCAAACTCTGTAATATAAAGTCCCGAACGTTGCACAATAAGAACCCATTTCACTCGATACTAATATATTTATGAGAAAGGCTTCTTTCAAGTTCAAAGAAGTTGCGGCAAGGTGATTAGGTGCTTACAAAACTGGAAACCTCGAATAGATTAAGTCTGGACTTTGCTTCAAAGCAAAATTATTAATTCATCGGAGTCAGCAAGTGATTGAGACGAGAGCTTTGTTGCAAATCTGGTAATCCAATGACATTTAGACAGACGTGAATAGGCTTACCCTGTATTTGTCTGGAAAGTCACTGCTAAAGTTGGTTATTGAAATTGAATATGATCAAGATCGGAACTCGGTATGGATATCAGACCACCGAGTGAGAATTTCCTGAGTGATCGAGGTCTATTGATCAACCGCTGACTGCATCAAGTGGCGCACTCGTCTGCATGCTTTATGAACCACTGGGACAAAGACACTATTGTTCTACCATCAGATTGTGAAAGAACCCTCTTTACTTAGTCTTGTATGCGCTTATGATTCATTGATTTGGTATTTTCGTGCATACTAATTTTATATAAAGAACGCTTTTAGGTATTATTTACATTATCCGTCTTGATGCGTCATTTGTGGATTAAAAGAGTATTATTTATATAATTTTTTATAGAGTCATCCTAACTTTAGCCGTAGGGTGTTAACCAACATTTTCTACCCGAGTTATTATAATGCGAAATACATCTACAGTAAACCAAATGCTGCAACTAAACCATCTGATTATCTTGGTTGGTCGTGACGTCCGCGTGTCCCACTTGGTGTTTCACGTTTTATTGTGTTTGTACCATTCAGGAACTTATCTGGCTTTCCAACGCACAGCATGCACCGCATACACTTAGACAAATCATGTAGGTATGTCAAAGATATCACACTCAATACGATTTAACATGATCTTTACACGTAATCTGAAAAGTAAGCATGTATTTTAAGAACTGGTACATACAAAAGAAATCACAAAGAGTGATTTTTAAATTTTAATAACAAAAGTCAAACGAAACAGATTCTTTCTCGGACTTTTGTCAGTTTTATCGTTGTTTTAGTAAAAAGTTGCTCGAACGAGACATGTTTGCGAACATTTTATTGATGGTTTGATGGCCGCAGATCCATTTATTTGCAGCTGGACCCATATAAATCTACGGTGGAGTTGCGAAAACTGTAATCATTCATTTCGCCCGGCAATATTTACGGTCGTGATACCTATTTCTGGAATTCAAAATTCACAGGAAGAATTTGGGAGCGCTCGGAAGCATTAATTTATTTCATTCAAGTATTAATCATTTTCCCGCTCGCATAGTATTCATTTCCTAAACAATTATAATTAAATTTATTTTGTGAGCGGTGTCGAATTTATTAAAAAACAGTACACAAGAAATTTAATATAAAAACAGGTGAGCCAGAATTAGGTCTATTTGTTTAGTATCAGTAACATTGTAGATTGTTTCTGTTTCCTTGAGAAAAAATACCGTTGTTAAAACCAATGTGTTTCATGTTGAAGAATTCTTAAACACGCGTTTTGGACTCGGGTGTCGGGGCTGAATGTTGTTGCAACGTCGTTATGTCGTAACCATTTTACGATATAAATATTTGAATCCAACATCCAGCCTAATTACCACAAAGCAAACAATGTGCATGATACGCTGAAAAACCATGTAAATGTGCGCTCGCCTACAAAAAACCAATGTTTTTGTCGACTGAAAATGGGTTGCAATCTTAATTTATGCTTAGTATACGTTGCAGTTTCATTGTTGCTTTCCACAAACGAATAGTATTTAACAAGTTTTGTAAAGTACGGGCTGGTATTTCAGAAGTTGTCGATGCTTGCTCGGTTTATGTAGCGAAGTATGCATAAATAATGCTTTTAAACGATTTCCTCGTAAGTTTGCCGAGCGCATAAAAATTTGAGTAAAACAAACTGATAGGGAAGTAGTTAATTCTTCAGAGCTTTGTTATGATAAATGATATTACTGCAAAATATTTTTTTCAGTAAATACACAGTAATTTTAAATCCAACCTTTAAAATATTGGTTTGGGGTAGGACTGAATCTCAAGTCAGGCAGAGGCTTGCTCATGCCGGCTGTACACACGCGCCGAGACCCTCTCGGCGAATGTCTCGGCCGAGAGGGGTCTCGTCGAGAGCATGCCTGTACACACGCGTTCTAACATTTGAACTGAAGACTCACGCGACAATGGACGTAGAAATTGCTGCTGCTATTTGTGTTTGTGCCATGAGCTATTATAATTTTTTTAACATTTATTATAAAAATAAAATTCGTAAACCATGAAGAAACAAGAAAAAAATTAATTTTATTAAATTAAATGAAAATTAAATTAAAAAAAATATTAAATACTATTAGCGAGCAAGTAAATGAACGAGTGTGTACATGCTCGCTCTCGTTTACCTCGCGAGAGCCAACGAGACCCTTTGACTCGGGCGCAAAAACCGACAAGCCACCGAGAGCGACCGAGACGAGAACGAGACAGCGAGACGAGACGAGAGCGCCCTGTACACACGCGCGTTCGGCCTGTCTCGGGGTGTCTCGGCGCGTGTGTACAGCCAGCATCACGATAGAAATTTGCATTTTCACTTACAAAACCTTTGACGTAGCACCTGCCAGACGGGCAGCAATGTGCTGTATTTACTGCTGTAAAATGTTCACAATCTTTTAATCATTACTTTTATATTAGTTACACGGATTTTTTTCGGCGATAGCTTTACCTAACAAAATTAAACTTTTCTTATGGTTATTTGAGTTAGACAAGGAACCTACTTAATGAAGAAGCTTGTTGATTTAAACCACGGGTTTGCTAGCGTTATCATGCTTTCGAGCCAAACTTCAGTTTTAGTAACAAAAAACATTAAAAGTCAAGTTTTTACAATTTACTAAAAGTTTTATGTGGCAAGTACAGAAAACTTAAAACTAGGTTAGGTACATTAACTAAACTAAATACTAAAAAAAAGCTTACTTAGGTGTCGTGAGACTAGAAAAGAGTCAACTCAGCACGCTGCTAATTATAATGTGAATTTGTGAAAAAGCGTCGGAAATAGCATTATCTATAAAAAGCTAGCATACATAGTAAGTAAATATATTTTTGTAAATAATTTCTTATATGGTTTACCTACACGAAAATTCTCTAGTACCTGACAATATTTTATATCTACATATCTATAATCTACATTTGATACGCACTCATTATACACTTCAGACAACTCCCATTCAATTTGAAATAATTTGAATATTGGTAAGTACAGTTTTATCTTCATCTTAATCCCAACGGAGTCGACCTAATTACGAAAGATATGATCAATTTGAATTACCAGCCAATATAGGCTGCCATATTCCAGCGATAACTTTAACCTAAATTTGCCAAGGTAATAGATATAAATATATGGTATAGGTATATTGTTTGCGGTCGACAACTTGCCGCCTCCGGTGGGAAGCCCTATTGCTGCCACCAGCCAATTCACTCAAAACCGGAACACAGGTATCCGTAAGGCTTCCTTCAATTTACCTAGTTTCACGCAAACAATATTATGTTTAAGTCAGTTATAGTGAATTTTATCACATAACTTTGTAAGCTAAGAATACTTTGTCGTCTGCTTATAGTAGTGTAGGTATATTTTGTCAAAGAAGCGCTCTTACAAAATTGCTTTGATTATTTAGCTATCGCTGACGTAATTTCCGGTGTACCTAAATTAAAATATTCAATTTTCAACGTACTATTTTCAGAAAATATCAATGTAAGTATTATGATGCCCCTCCCTAAGATTGGAAAATACGATTATCAAAATTACAAAAGAAGATCGCTATGAGTTCGGGAAAGGTTATTCGCAAATGACTCTTGATTGGGATTGGGCGTGGGCAGTAGGACAGTAAGGATTTTTTTTTAACTTATTTAATATTGTCCTACCAAATTAAAACATAAATCTGGATATTAAGCTATCTATCTATTTATCACGATCAGATTTTACTTCTTGAGAAATTTATGTGCGCTTTAAATACGTGCTTTAACGGTGAAGGCAAACATCATGAGGAAACCGGCATGTTCTGAGAACCGGCGTGTGATGATGAGGTAATAAGTATATACTGACTATTGTAATATATCATTAATATATCTTTTACCTAATAATACCTTCTACGAATCGATAATGATGGAAAATCATACATACTAGTTTAACTTATAGGAACCAAAATATTTAAAAACACCAAAATTGTAATAGTTACAAAATTCTAATCATATAATTAGAATACAGCCTTCATTTGCTGACAATATTACATTTTAACTTATGCTACGTTACATCTAAGTTTACATTAAAGTTAAATATTACCAGAAAAAATATAAACATAAATAATCTTTAGCAGTTTAATGTTCAGTTGTCCTTCAACATAGGCCTCCCTCAGTCCCTCGATCCAGTCTTTCATAATTACATCTTCAATAATTACAAAATTGTACAAACTGTGTTGTTTAATCGCTTCTCAAGACAGTGTACAAAATTTCAGCGAGCTGTCAAATGACAATGTTATTTCTTTGACAAAGTGTATTATTAAAAAAATATATATATTTATTAATAATACTTTATGTTGACCTGGCCTGGGATAAAGGAAATAAACGTTCTGACATTGACTAGCTAAAATATGTAGAAAAATTTCCTCATATATGTAAAGATAATGAGGAAGATGTAAATCAAATTTTATTCCCCTTTTTCAACACTTACAAAAACTTTAAGCAATAATAAGACTAACTGTGAAAAAATTGTGTTGATATCTCAAAAATTGAATGATTTATAAGCAAATCAATATGGGAACGCGCGAAAACTGATTGCGCCCGTCGAGTAATGGCTGTGACGTCACATCGCCGGTTGTGTTGTCGGGCGCGCGGGCGGTTGCTTAGCTCTGTAAACTTACTTTCGTTCATTTCGATTCATTTGTAATTTTTTTATGAATGGTATACCAACCAACCACCCAACATGGAACCAGGATTTTCACGTGGACAATCAAATAATGTTCCGAATGTCGATTTACTTATGGTTGCGGATTATTTCACAAACCATGCTAAGTATATTATTGCAAAAATCCAAGGGCAAAAACTTGCAAGGTAAGTGTAAATATACATAGTATAACTAGATATTCATCTAAGTAGTTACCTCTGCATTACGTTATTTGTAGGAGGTAGGTTAATAATATTATAAAAGTAAGAAGGAATCTAGGTAAAGTAGGTACCTACCTAAAGGCCTTTATTTCATTTGAGACCAAATGATACTTATTTCTTAAGTAATTAATTACTCAGGTATTCGAAAGTATCGTTAAGTATTAAGTTTTGGTTTTATAATACTGGAGTGATAGGACTTATGCCAATGAAATATACGTAAGTACTACTTATCAAAAAACCTGGTTTAGCCTAGGATAAGGTTACGTGTATATTGATATTTTATGCATAAGTAGGCACAGTCATAGTTTAGTCAGTGTCAGTTCCTACTAGTCTATTAGTGCTATCAGATTGCTGTGGGTTATCGATAAAAAATAATACCCATAATAAACCTGGGGCTCTATATCTGTAACGCTCGACTCAGATTCGTATTTTCAAAAATGCGGCTAGCGTTATGCTGAAGTTTTTCTTTTTACAGAGCTGGACGCGATAGTTATGGAGATAATGCAGTAGGGTATGTTCAGGTGAAAAGACTACACCCGCAGTGCACGGTAAAAGCAAGGGTAACACCTGAACACAAAGTTCGAGCTACAGCATATCATTGTAGGTACATTTGTTTGTGATGAAATTTAAAATGGAATGTGAAGGTCTTGCAGCAAGCAAAGGAGGATGCAAACATACAATGGCGTTGGTTATGTGGTTACATAGACGTAGTGAGGAGCCCGCTTGTACATAAGTAGCGTGTTATTGGATGAAACCAAAACTATCGCAAGTTGGATCGCAGCTAAAATTTATTAAAGCTATGAGAAAAGATATGAGAAATACGACGCAGCCCCGTTCCTCAACAGCACCTTTGGCGCCTAATGACACACCCAACGAACGTTTTCTACAGTCAGTAATAAAAAACAATGGAGCTGGGTATAGATTCTCAGATTCTGACCTACTTTCGTCCAACTGCAGATGTAGATAAAAATATAAATTAAGTAGATTTAAACTGAAAAGTGAAATTTTTGTTTTTTTTTTAATTTCTATTATTCTTGAAAAAAGTTGAAATAAGCACGTTATTTTATTGCTAAATCACATAACTTTAATATTAAATCAGTTTATAAGCGATCTTATATCAAATTCTCAAAAATAATGTTTGTGCTTAGAGAAGCCTGTGAGACTCCACGTCACAGTAGTGTTATGATAAGAAAAAATGACGTCCAATACTTAAAGGATAATTAAATATTGACATACTCTATAAACTAAACATTTAGTAAAGTAAAAAATATATAGGTAGGTATTTCATATTTAGGTACTCGCATTAAAATGATCTTCGCAACAATGTCGACTGGTTTTTGCAGAACACTTTCTCCCTTCTCATCAGTTTACAACACTTATTTCTCAGCTTTTTGTCGTTGGGCACATGATAAAAGTATTTTTCTGGAGTGCTAACCGTTGTATTCGTACATAAGGGTACTATACAATATCTGTATGGTATTTTTTTCTCCATAATTCCAAAAATATCAATGAAATCTCAAAATTACTGCACGATTTGTTAGCGTGCGGCGGACTTAACCGGCGATGTGACGTCACGCGCTGAGCGGTCGAGTTCGCGCGGATTTTAATAACATCCAACTTTGAATATTCATAGAAAATTCAGTTTTTAAGATATCAAAAAAATTCTTTCACTTATATTTTTAAGATTTAATGTTTGATTTTTATACATTATAAAATAATCACACTCATCTAGCTCATTGTGTATAATATATGAGTAGGTATATTGAATACTCGATTTGGCGTCAGTTTTATTTCGAGCTGAAAAGCGAGAAGTGGCTTAGGCAGGTACTTCGGGGATTACTTAAAGGTGTCGCGAAAAGTTCTTAATATCTGACTTTTTGTATGTAGATACTTGAGATAAATCTTCGCAAAACCTTAAAAGTTCAGCTAAAGTGTCTTGAGAGCATTAGATACATAAGTAAGCTGGCGCGTTAATAATTCTGTACTTTATTTATTACACGACAAAAACCTGGAGAGACGCTTTTTATTATCTTAAACAGAGCAATTATTTTCAATTGTTTGTAGGAAGGCCGAGGTTCGTGCTTATGAATTTAAGATAGCGCCTGATTCTTCTATTCTACGAGTAAAAGGTGTAGGTCAAGTCGAAGAGTAAAATTAAAAATTAAAGGAGTTGCCCAGGAAATAAAAGAAAGTACGTTTTAGTGATGTCTTAGGTGATAAATTGATTTTTAATTGATTGGGGAATAAACAGATTCAGATAAATAAGATAAAATGGAATTCAAACAAAAAAATATCTAACATTTTTTATTTAATTGCTAACCGATAACTGTCATTACAACACTTCCCAACAAAATAATATTTGATGTATCACCGACTATGCCCGCATATTCAATTTATCCACCACAATGCCCAACTATTCAGATATTATGCACAACAATAGCATGTTACACAACAAGCATAATATTTTACCCCAAACTTGGGACAAAAAAGGAGATTATCAACAAAAAGCAGCTACTATGACAAATAACAGTGGATTACGCGTAATGGTGCTTTCAGACTAGTCACGGAACCATGCCGCAGATATACGCATCTCAGCCATCTCTTTCCCTCATTCGGACGTTATACAAATAAATAAAATAGTGAATAGCAATTTACCTTCCAATAAGATAATGCTGCAGTATTAGTCGCAGTGCAGTTTCCATAAAGACAGATCACATCCCGTTAGGTAAGCGCAATTTGTGATGCATAAATCTGAATCAATTGATTTAGTTTGAATCTTATCTAAATACCTACATCCTAAGATCAATTTGTTTCATAGAAAAATTAAAAATGTTTGTTAAATTGGACGCTTTGGTAAGTAAAATATAATTTAATATTTTCGAAGAAACTAACAGAGATCATTTAAATAAATAAAAAATGTAAAAACCATATGCGAAGATACAGAGTTACTTAAGTTGTGTTTGCTAACACAAAGTTCTTAAATACTATAGGTATTTCAAAAATTTCGAGATGCGACCATAACTCACGAGGCACGCTAAACTGAAATATAATTGTATATGGTACGGCATGAGTTTATAAGTACCTTAATATCCTGTGAGCTAATGTCTCTGCGTTATGTGTAATGGTGTTCAATGGTAATACGCTAGAGTAATCCTGGTATTAGTGATTTATGGAACATCTGCCTTGTTTGCCAGTTAAGCGTAATTCTAGGATGGCGGGTGAATAAATCGTATTCCGCTTTAGTTTCGCAAAGAATACTTATGGTGATTGTAAATTATGAAGTTTGGAAGTTATTGTTACTAGTAAGAATGTTGTGTGGAAGGTGTATTATTAAAAGTTTTTATTGTGCTGGCGAATAACACGGTCTTATGTTATCTTTCGGTGACGTAATAATTTTTTTGGTAGATTATATAAGGTCAATGTAAATTGTTAAAGCCATGCTAAACGTATGCAATTTGTGAGACGAAAGCTTTTTTTAATGATGTAGGCTGGACCTTTGGGACGAGAACGGCATAATCCAATTTATATATCTTACGGCAAAATGTCTCCTTTTGTAATATTCATCAAATTATGGATGTAAACTATTAATTAAAACAAAAAAAAACGATTGATTAGTAAATAATGCTGACAGAAATCGTTTTTATTAATTATATATATATATATATATATATATAAATATTAATTTACGGCTGTAATTAATTTTGCATTGTAGGTACATTCATTTTAATATGAACTATATAATAAATAAATGTTGTTTTAGATAGATAGATAATATCTTTATTGCACACCAATGCTTACAGACTAACTTAAAAATAACAATCTTACATATTTGTAAATATTTTTCTATTTTTTTTTCTATTTATTATTATTTTAATAAGCTTAACAATAAAACAATATGTTTATCATTTTTCAAAAAGGTTTTACTACGAGTACTCAGTTCCATTTGTAGATGAAATGAGCTTGCATCTCGCAAAATATTATAAAATTTCAGTAACATAAGTTAGTAACTACTCTTACAAAGGTTTATAGTTTAATTTAAGAGTCTTAAACTGGCACTAAGTGAACTTAATTCAAAGTTAAGCTAAGTCTTCTGTTGCGGTAATGATGCTCAAAATCTGTGGCTTTAACTTTACAGTCCATACTATTAACTTCCTCGTTTTATAGCTCACTTAAGCACTGAAGATAATTCTTTAAGCAAGTTTATTCACTCAAAACCTCATTAATTCTGATAGGCGGTTTTCTAACAACGGCTTAGAATTGACTTCATACCCCTCAACTTGTAAGAGGCAAAGTTGAAAACTTTGGAAAAACTTAAAGGAGAAGACGCTCTGGCACCCCATAAACTAAGTGAAAACTTTCTTAGATTTCGGGTTTTCGGTGAAAGTCACGTTTCGCAGAGGCAGAGATACAAAAGAAAATAACCCGGAGCCTATTTTACTGATTCCTTCAAGGTTAGAAAAGTTAAAACGATTCTTTGGAACAGAATGTGCCTGGGAACATTTATTTGAAATTTGGTTGATTATTGTAGAAAAATTACCGTTTGGTGAGTAGATATATTTTTCTACTTTATACCCTACCGCTTATTTGAAAGAAAATAAAGTACGTTGGTTGATGTTGTAAATACAATCAATAATAATATAAAGAAAACAGTACATAAAAGAATATCTACGAATCTGAGGCGCGAAACGGTAACCTTTGATTATGATAACTTTGACATATAACCTTAAAGAAAATTATCAGCAACAAAAAATACAAGAGAACACTTATTCTCTTATATGTCACAAGAATAGGGAATATGTAGTTCCAAAAATTCCCTGTAAGCCTTTCGATCTTTGCTTTCAATCTCATATCTCAAGGTAAAGGTAATGTAACACCGCAGCTGTATTCCCTTTGCGGTATCGACGTGTCAGACCTTAAAGGTTAATGCTTGATATCGGATATTACACAATTGCTGTTCATCATTACAGTATGCCTAACAAAGCCCTTATAATATTATGTTGCAAGCCATCAAACACTATTCGAACTAATATGTCTATGTAAATTAAGGGCTTATTGCATGTTTATCTTCACAAAGGCTTATATATTGCAGTCATTTTTCTCTGTACCATTACCATCTTGTAAGCTCATCTTTTATTTGCGATTTAATAAATCTTTTCGGAAAATAAATTTCAACCCAAATATAATTTGGCTCTATCTCTGGGGTTTGCATAAGATTGAATATTTGTTTTTTTTTATGTTTCATATGTTACATTGCTACGAGCGACTTTGAAATAAATAAAAGAAAGAAAATACTTCCCTCGCCCCTGTTCACCTGATTACTGTATCCACGTGGAGACAACTTTGGAGGGTTCTAAACAATTCGCTAACAAAGATTTTGCCGAAACAATCGTATGTTCGCGGGAGATCTTCAGAAACATTTTGCCAATATTGTTTGTTAGTAGTGACATCAAGTGGGCAATTGTATTGGAGAATTAATTAATTTAGATTAGATTAAGTTATAACTTTTTTAACGACGAGAATTGACGAAATACAAGGAAAAGTCTTAACAGATGTGTTATAATTTATTAGTGACATTCTACAACCCAATAAAATTAATTTAACTGTTCCCCTCAACGCATCAGGAAGCAGTGCTCAGTAATACCAAGTTATTGCTACATTGTGGAAGTTTTGGCATACAGATCACGGATCATCGACTTTTATTGTAGGGGGCATCAGGACCGGCCATAAATTGACGACGATGACGGATTTAATGGGCCATGCACGCTTTTTAAAATCAGTTGAGGACGCTACTCAAACAAACCCGACGTACCTAACGAGCGCCGGTTACCTACACAAGATTGTCGGGTTTTTTGCTGAAATGGTTTGTGAATAGGCCGCATTTAGGCGGAACGCGTAACGTGGTAAATAAAAATATACTAAAGCGAGTATGTGACGCATGTGGAATTTAAAAAAGCTTCCCTGATTGTGGATGTTTAAGTGGGGAAGGTTTTGAAGGGCGTTGATTATGAATATGCTATTCAACGACTATCTAATGAAAAATTTGGCTACGTTACGCCTTAAAAGAGCTTTTATGATAAAGCTTTAGAGTTGAAAATGCCATTGATAAAGCCCCAGACGCCAGGAAAATGGTTGGTACTTGTCACCTTTGAATTCCCTCGTGATGTCACGTTTTGCACATCGAGCCACTTCACACCTTGCACGTCAAGTGGTGTTCGAATGTTGCCCTTTGTATGTTCATATTACTGTGAACCAAACTACTTTTAAATCAAACCACAGACTTTCCATTTTAAAAGTATAAATTAAAAAATATTGCTGGTCGAACCACACCACAACAGCCCCGTAGTACCTAAGACCAAAGTTTTTATGAAGGGAACTTGGTATCTTATAAACTTAATAAAATATACGTATGTACATACTTAGCATCATAGATATTTTTACTACACATAACAAAACCTATAATATTCATAAAGGTATTGCTTTTACTACTTTGATTGTCTATAAATAGTTTAACGAGTATATTTGTGCTTTATAAGTACACAGTTTTAGTATGCATAAAGAAGGAAACTAGACTTGGCTTAAATCAGAGATGGTCCCAAGCCGTGTACGTGATAGATTCAAGTAGCAAAAGATCAAAAGTTTTCTGTTGAAATTCAGTGTCGTGAGTATCCCTACTGCTTGCTAGCATATATTATTCAGACGCACAGTATTCAGATGGTTATCACGACTGGAGTGGCTTTCAAATGCGCAGATTTTAAATTCAGTGACTCATGGCCCGTCGAGCTCTGGTTGGCGATGACATTTATTGATTGATCGTTATTATTCCTTTTGTAAATAGAGGGTTATATTTTAGAGCTTAAATTTGAGAGAGCCGCGAAATCAAGCAGCAACAGTGTTAACTACTTCATTAATTAAGATAGTCTTGTCTTCGTAAACGGAGTTGGAATTGTTGGAAGCCCCTCTGTTTCAATCAAGAACTTTTTGTCAGCAAATATTTAATACTACGAGTATGCTTTAGGTATGTAAAAAAATTATATCGTGTGAAAGTGAACTATGAAGGAGTTTCCCTTCGAAGAGTATTTTGAAGAAGATCCACGTGTAAAGTAATAAAATCTATTAAATAATAATAAATAATTAAATAAATAAAAAATGTATTTATTCACAATGAAAAAATATAGTAAAATAACTATATTTATACATAAATAGGTATTTAAGGTAATCTAGAGGTTCATAGGTGAGGAGACCTGGCCTCCTGGAGATGGGAATGAATGAAATTGAGAAAAGTTTGAGTGTTATTGTACAAAGTTAATAAAATAACTGACAAAATTAAAATAAATTGCAGAAAAAATGTTTATTCCAATCTTTACTCGAACGCACCAATAAAACTCTTAAACAAGTTGTAAGAAAATTATTCCTACGATATTATATATTTCTGCAAACCGAAACAACAAGAAAGTACAACTGCAGTCAGCAAATAGCCTAGATAAAGCGACATATCGCCCGTTTAACTTTGCCAACAATTCTTTTTCTTTTAAAATAACAAATGGGAGCTTAATTTTCGCGAAGAGCAGTTACTGTTAGAGCATTCTAATTCTGCAGTCGTCTTTATTGTTAGACGTCGTTAAAATGTCTGTGCGAATAAGGTAAATAATATTTATGTAGCATTTATATATTTGTATCAAAATCAAACAGGCCATTTTCATGCAACATGCGTTTGACAGTCTTATTAGATTTCTTTAAAACCTATATATACTTATTTATTATTCGCACAGACATTTTCACTTAAATTTAAGTAATACCTACAAAAAAACACAAATATTAACCCTTGATGGTTTTCTCTTAATCATTGATTTATTTTTATTGAAGCATAAATCTAAAATTTCCAATTTACCATTACAAAATGTTAAGACCAAGTTCAAATATTATCCATAAACAAAGCTAAAGTGCATTTTATCATGTCTTCAATAACTTCCCTTTGTACATACTTTCAACTTCCTCCTTCACATAAGCTCAAGAATACTTAATAGGATCAACCGTTTCTTATTACAACAAACAAGACAATACAAAGCTCTACTTTTTGTGAAATTGCTTTTTTATTACAGAATCGAAGGTCGATATAAATCTTTAAATTACCTTAAATTATAATATAAAAGCTATAAAAAAACATTCCCCGTCGATGGCAGAGATCGACATGGATTAAATTAATCGAACATAGAATGGATGTGGTCCTTACAAATAATTGAATATCGCCCTCACTGCGAAATAGTCATGTCAAAAAAGTTAATTATCAATCCCTGAACCGAAAGGCATTCCATATCCAAGTACGCAATTATGCAACCAGAACACTTCACTTCTATAAATTGAACGCGTGATGAATAAGTGTTGTTTAAGTGGCCAGTGTAGTGCGGTCCTTACAGCCGAGTCCAGACGGACGTTACGTGTATTGTAAGCCGATGTGTAATGTAACATGTTACTATAAATTACGTGGACAGCACTACAATCTTCTCGTACGATCATCTCAACGCTCCCACCGGAGTGATGAACAATCGTTAGAAAAAGTTATCTATAGATACATTTTTAACACATCGGAGTTAATATAAATCATAAAGTTTCAGATTATTTAGATTAAAAAAAAACGCATTTGATGCTTGATGCGATATAGCTCACTTATTTAGATGTGGAGAGATTTAACAGAATATGAAGTCTAAATTATTAGTTACTTGCTCATTGGCATGGCTTGTTATACGTGTTGCACTGAGTGGAAACAGTTCGTGAAATAGATTCGCGAACAAAATTAGCTTTGAGTTTGCCGGCATTGTTGACGCTGAATTACTCGTAATCTTAAAGTTACACACACGTTACACGTTACGGCCGTCTGGATCCGGCTTACTGCATTTTATACAGTTCACGTTTCTGGCAGGAGTAGGAACATATCTCAAGCGTAACCACTTCGTGAGCATGCTGCGAGTCTGCCTCTATACAGGAACGTTATTGGATTCCTCCATGTGTAATATCCCTGTGCAAAGCGATTTAGGTCTTCGTGCCGTTTCAGGTGTATCTTTCGGATAAAGTACCTGAACTGCAATATAAATCTAAGGATGCGCTTTTATAGATAACGGCTGGTTTTGAATACTATTTATTGCCATTGTAAAAAATATTTTTACCTAGCAGACCATTGTTGAAATGGATGATACGTAATGATATTACACTATTATTTCTCGGGACTCAAGCTTTCGGTGTGTACCAAAATTCATTAAATTACGAGGTTACAAAAACATAAATAAAACTAATAGTTAATTTCGAAGGCGTAAACGCTAGCGGTTATAATTTACTGGGAATGTTAATGTAATGAATGGTATTATTTGTTGTTTCTTAGTTATAAAGATTAAGACGGCTTACTCATACCAAATAGCTAGCTGGCGACGTTTACGCAGTTTCTGTTTATATAACGAAGCCAAAAGAAATCTATACCAAGTCACCTACACCGATATAGCCAAGAACTTATTACAAAGAGCTTATTGGGACGAATACTTAAATCTACGAAATCTATATTAAATTACCTATCGAAAAAACCTAGGACACTATTTGCTACATATTTAATATACATCTTTCTTGGCAAGTATCGTTTCTTAAAATAGGGTATTAATTTTTTTATTTTAACAAGTGATGAATCCTGAACCATTTCAATTTTTATAACAATTTTAACAAACCGAAAAATTTCAAAAAAACTCATTTTCATTTATGTTTTGATTTTGCGCACAAACACTAGCCGCCCCATGCTGTTTCGGCTCGTGGCGTAAAATGCCTTATTGTAAACCATTGGCATATGCTTGACAAAGTGAGCAAGCAAGAGTAAGTTCCTTTAATCTAATCATAACTAAGTGCATATCATTCTTGGCGCCTCGGCGATTGACCCCGTCAGATGATTCAAGCAGTTCTGTTGGCAGTTACTCGACAAGACACGAAAACTGGGGGCGTTCATTCACATGTACGATACGTGTGCAAGCTCCCCGAATCACCCTTTTCAGTCACGTATGGGATCTGGCTCGGTTGACAGGGTCATGAAATCCCATGAAAGCAAATCTTGAGTAGTAAAGATAAGTGTCAACAAGGCACAGATAGCTTGCCTTAAACAAATTTAACAGCCAATTAAAGTACACCATAAGCTGCCAATGTCTGTACCTATTAGATAAGAGATTAAAATTAAATCTACTAAAACATTAAAGTCAAAAATGCTGTATTAGTATGAAATTTCCGACGAACAAAAAAGCGGTGTTATCAGCTTAACCGCTGTGTGTGTCGTAGCGAAAATGTAAATTTATGCGCAATTTTTTTAAGTCAGATCATGTTTATCTGTACCCAGACCTTGGACATTTATGTCACCGTTAAATAACAAATCCGCAAATTTATAAATTTCTAAGGTCATGGAATGACGATGGACTCATACTATACCTAGTATTCCATAAACAGTTTATACACATTTTGCAATAAAGAAAATCCCATCCAAGTACTGGTCTACAAAGTTGCTTAACTTTATAAAAGTCTACATTATTGTATGGGAGTCCCACATTTATTTATTTAATACTAGCTGTGCCCTGCGGTGCTACCCGCGTTATAATGGATGAAGTACTCTTAACCAACAACATATTTATTTGAATAAAGATTAATATTATTTATTATGTTGATACAACTTAAACAAATTATTTCGACCAAATTAGGTACCATAAAAACGGTTTTTGTGAGTTAATCTTAAAAGATAGACATATACTATCGCGGACTGTTTTTTAGATCATTAAAAGAGCTAATATTCTTTAATACATATTTTTTGTGTATCTTGAACCGTTTTCACGGCGCACGCAACGAAAGGCTTCAAAGATGAACAATTTCTCCCGTTTTTTACACATTTACCACTATATCTTTGCTCCTATTGGTCGTAGCGTGATGTTATATGGCCTATAGCCTTCCTCGATAACTGGACTATCCAACACAAAAAGAATTATTCAATTCGAACCAGTAGTTTCGGAGATTAGCGCGTTCAAACAAACAAACAAACAAACAAACAAACAAACTCTTCAGCTTTATATATTAGTATAGATTTACCAGCCATAAAATATTCACAAGCGAAGCTGGTTCAAATAAATATTTGTTACATAGTGGTGGAGTTCATTCAATTAAACTACAAGCCCGAAATCGATCTAACTTGTAATAGTTTAAATATTTGAGCATTTCGAACAGTACAAATCGGTCCTGGAGCCCTATAAATTATAAATTATTCCGGAAGGTAATTGTATTATTGAAAGTTACAGTTAAATCGGGAACACTTCCTATCTTGATGATATCGGTTCGCAAATAAATTACCTGAAGTTTGCGGTTGGTCGGTGATAGTGAACTATGCTGAAATGGATTAATTAGCAAACTACTGAAATTCCTGAATCTTATAAGTACTAACTGGTGTAATCGGAGTTTCCGTTTGAAATTTGATATCGTTTTAATAATGAAAAATTATTTATGAAAAATGCCTCTGGACTTATGATTAGATAAGCTCAGAGGCATTTTTATCCTTATCCTTTAGCTGTAGCTTATCCTTCATACTCATATATATGTTGCTTCATTTGGTTACAATAAAGGTGTTAACATAATAGATTCCCTGACATAAGCCCCGTTGGGGGATTACAATCTAATTACATATTTCTATACCGAGGTTGCCTGGAAGAGATCGCTCACAGCGATAAGGCCGCACTTTGTCCTCGATGTATTGTCATCTATTACTGTTTTCTGTTTCTTGTAATAACTTTATGCAATAAATGTTTTTTATTCTTATTCTTTTATTCTTATTCTTATGTATGATTAAAATGTGCTATGTATTTTTATAACTAATATAAATCCTACAATTATGTTTCATCATTTTGTATTACTTTTTATATTTATGCATGCAAAATTTTAACATTTTCGCTTCTCCAAGCTTTCAAATTTATAAAGTTTTGGTAACTAAAAAGTTTTTGGCTGCAAGAGATTTAAGAACCATATTTTAAACTACGGTTATTTTGAAAGCTTCTCTGTATAAACGTATAACTTTAAGTTACCTTTATGGAACCTATTGCAAGTAAAACTTAAAGCTATTTGGAACCATAATCTTTGTAATGGAGTAAATATTTCACCTCTTGGAAATTGGAACATGGTAATTAGAAGCACCTGGAGCAAAGTTATGGAAATCAAAGTTGCACATCTTGAGGTTGCAACTTTGCTTCCGCACCAAATTAACTTGGTTGGCTTTGTTGTTCCATTGTCTCCTCTGTCTGCAGATTCCTGCTCCAATATTACATGGAATACCTTAGCTTTTGAAGTTATTGTGTGTATCTAACACTGCGAAGTACACGATTCTAAGATTATCGTTCAAAGGTATCGTATTTCTAATATTTTTTCCAGATAATATCTCGATTACCGAGACCGCAGATGAGGAAAATGGTCTTATTGCCTATTAACTCATATCAGCCAATCGTAAATAATAAAGTAAAAGCCAGCTTATGGAATTCTACAATTTAAAACCTGTACAAGTCACAATAGTACGATTTAAACAAATTTAAATGCTTAAAGCCATTTTCAGTCAGCTTCTATATATTTTTATATTTATCCCAATTTTTATTCAGGATAACGTATCGAGCTCGGAAAACAGATATCATTTTTAAAGTCACCTATTTAAATCAAGCAAAGTAGGTATATATGTATTTTAACTAAATTCAAACGAATTCACATGTTTTTTACAAAATCACGGAAGTTGATTGCTTAAAAAACGTGTTTATTTCGAGATTTTCCTACGGTATTTTCAGTGAACATAAGTACGTATACATAAATCTGTACAAGAGGTATCACTTAAGTGGATGTCACCCGCATCACTGTCACTGTCGGACCCGCTATTTGCATTGTGGGATCGCGACGTCGACAATATTAAAACGATTTGAATCACCGAGGAATACCCGTATTGGCTTATTTCGGTGAAATATTCCATTTTAAGGTGACAAAGATTTTGTTTGCTGCTTTTTACTAGAATTTCACTCCAAGGCGTTGTCTCAAGTCAAAACAAAACGTTTATTTCCTTAGAGGCACATAGTCTGTTTTTATGACTCTTTATATAAATGCAACTCCACAATATCTATCTTTTTTCTGACACGTTATATGAAAAAAAAGTTTAATAATAATTGAATGTAAATTACTGATACACTGAAATTTCAAGGTAAACTTATTTTTGAATTTTATTTTATTATTTATTATTAAAATAAGTTGCTCAGAATATCTATAAAATACTACTCGGCACATGAAACATACACACTTATATGGTCACTCACAATTATTAAATAATTGTCAATTTGTTTAATTTAATTGTATATACAAATAAATTGCATGGACTCTACGAATCAATAGCTTGTTAGCATTTACTGGAATTGAGGGTTGGCAATCATATTATCAGGTACACTTTTCACAGAGGTAATTTATGTAATATTTGTTTACTGTTCCAATATAAATACTAACTAACTCTACCCAGTCACCAATTATTGCACCTTGTATTTCATGATAAATATGGATAAAATTACTGGTTTAACATCGACAGTTTACACGGTAGCCAGCCATTCATTTGTATGTGAACTGAGGAACGGATGTGAATCATAATTCAAATTCTCAGTCGTCTCAGTTTCAACTTCGAGTCTCATAATGTCCAATTGTGACCGTGTTCAACCGCCGCGCCGTGGAGCCGTTGAAAAACGTTTAGGCTGAGTTCACGATAAGAATACATTAAGGGGCATCTCAGGTGTCGATCTTCGGGTGTGGAATACCAAAAAGCCGGGAGGTGCGTCACGCACGCCAGAGCCCGCATTAACAACACTATATTGAATTCCCGACCAATTGATACCCCAGGAAGCGGGGCAGGTTGTCGTGAAATATTACCATATCGCTTGTATTATTCAGATAGCTATTGCGATTCGCTGGTGAAAAAGTGAAGCGCTCGTGAGATCGCCTGTTTTCTTTATTAGATAGCCTGAGTATATTTTCTTTTTGCTTTTTTTGGAAATAGAACTTATGATATCTTTATGCCATGATCCAATACATAAGTTACACTTTTTATTTGAAGCGTTTTACTGTTTTATTTGTAGTAGGTACAGTATGCGCTAACTGGTAACCCCTTTTGCATAGAAACCACTACTGCAAGAGGGCTACCAGTTAGAGACGCATACTGTACATATATTATACATGATCAACTTATTGTAATATCTTAAGTACATACATTCTAGCATAGATCTTTATATTAAAATTTAAATGAAAAACATTATTTTATTGCATTGTATGCGGGTTTATTTTAGTAGTAGATACTTCAGGCAGAAAATGAGATTGCACAGCAATTCCATGAGGATTGAAAAAAGACAGAGAGAGCTTAAACAATTTTGATATTACCAAAAGGCAAAAATAAACCCGTCCTCAAAATTTCGAGCGCTCTTTGCAATCAAAGGCTTTGCATACTCATAGGAGTGCTATTTCAAACGAAAATTTCGAAATTGGGTGCGGATTTTACTGTAACTTTGATTTTACATTGCGAAATATATTTATGTTTTTCAGAATTTGTTTAATTAAAAACTACCATTTATGAATTTTGGTCGTGACACGTGTATGTTCTTACCTCGATCTTCATTAAAATTTTTGACTTGTTATTAAAGATTGACAAAACCAATTTTAAAAAATAGGTCAAATAAAAAAGTTGTCAAAGCAAAACTGTAAATGTTATAGTCGATTTAATAGAATACAGGTATATTTTGCATTAATTTGTTAATTCAAAGTTCTGGAGTAAGTATAAATTTCAATAAATTATAATAAAAAATATCTAATCTTCTTCTATCTCATTTCGGTATCCTCAGAGTTATAGAAATTATCAGTATTGCATCTGAGTGTTCAAAGCCGGTTCGTACTTTATTCTATTTACATTTTGAGACATTTTTTTTTGCCACTTTTCCAAAGGAAAATTATATACTACGAGCGAGGTGACCATAACTTAAGACTTATTGAAATACGAAAATATCTAAATTAATCGATTATTTAACTGGATTTCCCATTCAATTGTTAAATCTATCAATTAATAAGGGTTGACGACTATTTCTTAAAGTATTTTCGAGATATTTTGGTGGGTCGCGGTCGAAGAGAAGCGTAGGTCATCCATAAACTAGTCCCTAGAATGACTTGGTAGAGACCGCGTGTTTACTCTGGATGCAAGCCGCTTTCAACCGACGCAAATGGTTACCTATGAGAATGCCCAACTTTAGGCGTCATAATAATTACGATCATGAACATTAAATGGAGGAATCCGACCAATTAAAAAAAAACTTGTCTACTTTACAGTTTTAATTTATGTATTTTTATTCTGCGAAAACACTGATCAAAATTTTAATAAAAACTTTAAAACAATTGTATTTGCAATCTCCGTTTATTTACGACCCGACCTCATAGTTTAACGGGGTTATTATGTTGATAGAATACAAAACGTGAAACACTCCGTCGCAATTTTAATAATTGCTATAACACTGAGGTAAAGACAAATGGATCTTTTTTAATTCGCTGTTTTGACAAATTATGCTCTTTTTATAGAGCTTTGAATTAACATTTGGTGCAGTAGAACCTGAGATACACTATTAATAATTTATCTAAGCATGCCGTATGAGTGTTCCATCAAATCGACTATAACTTTTATAGTTTTGCTTTGACACATTTTTTTTTTAATTATCTGTAAGTTTCTGTCAATTTTAATAAATCCTCACTAATTTTGATGAAGATTGGAGGTAGGAACACTTACTGGTAAATTATTCAACGTCTTTCTTATCCAAGAAAAGCTATAGAACGCGAAAAGGAAGTTCATTAGAAAGAAATGAGCAGCAGTCTTATTGAACCTTTACTGTATACCAACTGAGATCCCAGTCAAATAAATCGCTTTATGGAATTTTGGGATTATTCGAAAATCATCTTTAATAATAATAACAAATAATTTTAAATAGAAGACTATAAAAAATACTTTGACTTAAAATTAAATAGTGGCAATTTAAGCGCAAAAGCAGAATCAGAATGTGTGTAAGCCGAACATGAACATCTGTAAATTAAAAAGTTAGCAATTCGTACGTAAGCGCAACTTAATCACTCTGTCCGATGCAAAAATATCCTATTCGAATATAAAAATTGATAAGAATATAACCAAACCCTTCTTTTCCTAACCTAGCAAATTAACAGATCCCTACCGATCCAACTTCATATTCAAATGACAGACACATTCTCGTGAATTAATTCCGAGTTAAAAGCATACTTAGCAGGAGTTTGGCAGAAGATTATTAAAATACTTTACATTTGCTGCCTTACTACCTTTGTAACAGCATTCCACCATAACGGTAACAACACACAACAATTTCATTACAAAATTGCTCTTTGTGCATGCAGTAATGTCATACGATAAGCCACAAACATATTCATATAGATAATCTAATGAAAATGATTCTCAAAATTAATTTGTAAAAGCTAACTACGTAAAGCAAAGATGAACGACTAAATTGGCGTATATTTATATAATATTTTCTTGGGAAATTATAAATGGAAATTATCTATATTCAGTTATGATACCGTTAACTTCATAATACGACTATAAATATTCTAACCGATAAGTGGGGTTTATCACTTGGTTAAAAACATAAACGACTTTAGATGTTGTATCACTCATTAAACAAACCTTACTACTTTCTTAATTCATTTACCTATTCATAAATTGAATCCTAAAATACCGGGGTTTATCTCAGGTAGCTTTACGTTACTGTTTCACAAACTATTATTTGTTTCAGTCTGTCGTTAATATATTGTACCTATGTAAAAACAAATTGTAATACGAAGCTAACACAAAAATCGTAGAATTAACATTTAAATTAGCTGTAATAAAGTATTTTAAAATTTGTATTTAAAGCAGAAAGGGGAACAAAGGTTAGATAATGTATTTTTAGTTCTACAATTTTCACCACCCGCTTGTCGAAAAATAATCTTTGAAGTGTAAATAATTTTTTTTGGGGAGCGACAGCATTCAATTTTTAATATAATTATAGTAAAGCCAAAATAATATTTACTAATAAAACATTATTAAAAGATTTTATTTGACTTTTCAACTTCTAGGGGTTACCAAAAGTAAATAATTCCGTTAATGACCAAAAGATAAGGCTTAAAAAAATAAGAGACTTTTTTACGAAAAAGGCCTTCTAATCGAAATGAACCACCAATATAGCATTACGCTTTCCGCTTTATATACAAATTTAGAAACACCTTGTACAACATAAGAACATTAAAAAACTACACATTTTATCTTAAGTCAAGTCAATCCGTCTCAGGATATCGTCTTTAAAAGCTAAAGATAGACATGGGGGATCTAATTGGAAGATTGAGTAATTCCATCAATTTAACCAATCAATCAAATTTCAAATTAAATCTGGCAGCAATCTCAGCAATTACTGAAGACCCAATAATATGAGTTCCACTGAATGTAACCGAACACCGTCCGAGCAATCACAAAGGAACCTCAAACGTAACGTCGATTGAAGGGCCCCTTGTACCGGGTAATTAACTGACGGAAGTTGGTAAGATGAGCGCAGCCACAATGACGTATTACGAAAGTAATTGTTTCTGTATGCAGTTAAAAGACAATCCATCTTTTTGATACAGTATTCTGCTGAGACTTAAATAAATCGTAACATTTTACGTACTTTATTAATGTTTATCATTAACATATCAATTCTATAGACATTAAGATTCAAGTTCGAGGTTAAGATTTCAGATATAATAAACATGATATCTATCAAAAATTAGAAATATATAAAACAACTTATTATTACTTTGGAATCATATTATTATATCTTACAGCAAATTAATGAAGCCAGTAACTAGGCTTATTATGCTCTAGACAGACACCAATTACCCCGCAACTTCTTAAGCAGTAATTCTAGGGATATGATCATAGTACCGGCTTATTGCTCGTAAAACATAACACTCATAAAGCAGGAAGCCGCAGCCTACGCCCAACGGAACTGAAAGCGGTCTCTCAGCTATAGAACTAATACTCTAATGCATGCTAAGTCACTTCCGCTCAACTCGGCACGAAGCTTCGTTTACTTCGAGAACAATGACATAAGATTAGCCGCTAACTTCGTTTCTTATTCTTTGAGGAAGCTTGATCTGATTTTCGACTTTGAAGTGTTTATATCAACATGGTTGCACGTGGTAGCTTCATGGTAAAGAAAAACTTAAGCAATGCTCACGTTTGAGTCATATTTTTCATTTTTGTCATTAGAGTTGTGGTTGGCTTATATGTTGTTATTATGGACAATGAATACGCTGTAGGTACGTGTTTGTGACAATCTCTCTCAAGGAGGAATCAATGTCAGGCACAAATACAAAGATTGAGTATTATTATTATTTATTTATTTATTTACACAAGTACATCTTATAATAAAACATTCTGAAAACCCTTAATTTAACCCCTTAGATTAACCTTTAAGTAAAATACTGTATTGAATGGTAGCAAAATTTGTTTTGCAAGCTTATAATTTTAAAATAACATTGTAATACCTGTTATACCAACGTGCTCGTATTTGCCAGCCCGAACATCGACATGGACCGACCGAATGAATCCGCATACTCAGAAACTGTCGATTTGAACTTTTCTCGTAAATCTCAGACCAACTAAGAGAGAGAAATAAAGGTGAAACTAGCTTGATGTAACTCCTCGTACTTCGAGATAAGTCGAGTTGAAAGCTAAATCCAGAGGCTTTTCAATCGAAACTTCAATGCCGAGAGCATTAGAGCGTTAGAATTAGTCTGTGTCCAACCCTATTGGTCTAGTAATGTTTTCTAACACTCTATTGCTTAGATTTACTTGGTATATACTAATGTTAAACCAGATCAACTTTGTTAGTTTGATAAGTAGTTGATTGAAGTGGATTATTTAACAGTTTTACTCATTATACTAGCAATATCGTGGATCGACTGTGCAAAGGTAGTAGTTTGATATTAAAGTGAAATTTTGTCAACTGCTTTATGAAGAACGTAGAAATGATGATCCTTAGGTACCTACTCAATAATTGTGTGTTTATATTTAGTGTGGTTACATATTTGCAAAGCCAATTAATAAGATTGCTCTTTAAATTAAATGGCTAATAGGCCGGGATACAAGGAAGGCAACTGTGTAGTTATAACAAATAATTAATAAAATATATAAAGAATAATTTAACGTTATATATTTAACGAGCAATAACGTTTCTGGAATCTTCCACAGTTGACCTATTATCATCTCAGGGCCAGTTCTCTCTAATTTTAGGATCTCAGTCCCAAAGCACCGATTAGTTCTCCAACTAGTTGTACTTGTCCTTTGATAAAGTTACCTACAATGGTACCGTTAAGACAACGGATGCAGCCGTTTGTAACTCGTCGCTCAATTATGTAACCAAGGCAGTAACTGTGCAGACTACAATTAAACTTGAACAAGAAGGATAGTTTCTCTCTTTAATCTTAGCTTGATATTTATCCAGTTACTTTAGAGTTAAATAAGGTTTCCAAAGATGGAAATGAAACAGGAAATACTTAAGTACTATATAATATTACTTTAGAGTTTCGCTATTTTTAACCCCCAGGCAAAATAGGGTATTTTAAGTATTAACGTATATAACGTTTGTCCACCTGTCTGTGGTAGATTAGATTCTGAACGGATGAATCGATTTCGATTCTGTTTATTTTGCTTGAAGGATAGGTTAAAGGAGAGGTTTTTAGCCTTTTCATAAAAATTGGTTTAACCTGATTTAAAGATATGAGGATTAAAAGTGGCAATGAAAAATGTGATGATTTTTAATGTACCCGTGTTGGGTATCAAATGAATACTCATGAATTAAATATTAATTTAGTTCGCTGTATACAGCGATAATGAGAAAATTAATAAGATGTTTCATTATTTTTAGAAGAAGTTTTTAACTGTTTTAATGTTTTAACTGTGTTTTTTAATTTGTGTTTGATTTTGGAAAAGATACATTTAGGATATTATATGGCTGGGTGATAATATCTTAAATTTAGGAGTGAAAGATGACTAGGTACTTGTAAACGCAAAATATCCTTATTTAAAAAAAATACACAGCTTAAGCGAGGCACAGAGAACTATATGGAATAAGATTTAAACAAATCCTACGTCTCAAAGAGAATTGCATCGTAAAAAATACATTTTTTCATTAACCAGCTCTTAGTTTATAGTCGGACACAATCTAGAAAGTCTTGAAAACTGCTGTCGACTTTCGACCAGGCAAAAGTGAGAGCGGGAAAGGTAATCACATTAATGTTATTCTTCCCAAGGCACTACCTTGTCTACTTCAGGTGAACTGGTAAAATTATTGCTGTTTATGAAAAAAAAGCAGATATTTTTTTCTTGGAGGATAGATCTTTGTAGACAATCTTACCATCTCGTGTAAGTGCCGGATGGTAATTTTTACATAGATGATGTAAAAATTACATTGTTCCAGGCGCAGGGTAGGGTAAATTTGGTCACCTTCATAGATTTCTCTGAGGGTTATATGTTTTTTTTTGGTTTAAAGCGTTTGTATCTACTGAAACATCATCTATACCGATAGATGTTGGTAAACTTTGGGTACATTTGATAATATTGCCAAGTTAGGAAAATTATCTAAAGTATTCCTTGACGGCAAAGGTAGAAGTTAGATAATGGAAGCCATTGCAGTTTACAAGTAAGGTAAGGAAGGAGGAGAAAGAGTGGCAAGCAAGTTTGTTATAGGTCTATATTCGTAATAGAATATAAAATTTCTAGCAATGCTTCTGAAATATGTATGACTTTTAAACAGTCTAACTATTTCAAGGATATGATGATGTATTATTACAAAATTCTTATAGGACACAATGTGTAGATTAAGGAAATTCGGTTCAAAGGCTTACCTAGGCAAGGGTTGAAACTTGTGTAAATACCCGAATGTTTTCATACACAAGAAAAGTAAAACAGACAGCAAAAGAATATAAATGAGGACAATATGTAGGTATTAATTACAAAACAAACCTTTTAACTGACTAAAACTTACAGAACTTGTTTTTCCAAGTAAACATATTAAACAGACTGGAAAATTTCAAGTGAAATACTTTAACTGCCCATTGTTCAAAACTGGAAAAAGTACGGGTTAAGGAAAGAGGAAAAGTGAAGTAAAGCTTTGATTTACTTTGCTTCAAAGGATTTTCAGTCCCTTTGGCAGACCACCTGCCGCATAAAAATAAGTGTTATTATTTATTACAAATTAATAAAGACCCAAAAAAGGTTCATTTGCAACCCGAACTTAGCCAGCGTGGTGAATTAAAGCCTTTATCTCACTTGTAATTTTTTTTTAAGCTATTGCATAGCTTCTGTCGCTGTCCTTGAGCGTGGAGACCGAATTCAGAAATTCCGTAACGAAAAAAACCGCGGCAGTCTCCAAGTGCCACACATCTTTTTTTTTTTCTTTTTATATTCGATAAATTTAATGATGACTACGCAATCCTCACTGCTACATAACTACTTACACTACGTAACAACATTGTTGTTGTGTTTTTGTGCTAACTGGTTTTTAGGGCTTTTATAGACAGAAAACATACATAATAATAAGCAAACTAAAAAAAAACACTGACTTTACACAAAATTAACAGAAATCACGCTTTATAAATGAATAGCCCTCTTAAATCCTTTTCAAAGTACCTTTTATATCGAAAACTCCAGCATTTTCATTTGAATTTTCTATACCTATACAGATCAGATTTAAGTATATTGTAATAGCTACTCGTATTATAAAGTAATTCTACAAACTTTGTATTCTTTTTTATAACATGTTTATAAAAAAAAATATTTTTTTTAGAAAGAATGCCCGATACTCCGATACAAATACGGTTTACACCATTTTTTTTACAACGACTCTAGTTAACACGGTAGGTATAAAAAAATCATCTCACTAAAATGATGAGCCGGATAGTATGGATCGTACAGATATCTGAGTCTATACGATGGTAACAAGCATTAAAAGCTTATAGGATCGATAAATTGGGTTGGTAATTCCGTTAATTCCGATATTGATAATAAACGATCAGCGAGGCAATTATTATCGACATAACATAATTACCTTGTGTATTGATTAACCACTAATCTGCTCAATCTAGAATAAGATGTGGGATACGACGATGCTTGAGAGACTTTGTCTTTGAGTAAGGAGAAATTACCTTTTGCGTCAAGTAAATCCTATCCTACTACTATTATAAAGGCGAAAGTTTGTAAGTATGGATGTATGGATGTTTGTTACTCTTTCACGTAAAAACTACTGAATGGATTTGAATGAAACTTAACCACAATATAGCTTATACATCAGAATAACATATAGGCTACTTTTTACCGCGGTAAAATATCAGTTTTCGCGGGAAAATCAATTATTGCGAGTGAAGCCCCATTTTGATTAAATTTGGCACGAACATAGCTGCTTTCCCAGTTAATTTCAAAGCTGCTTTTTACCGCGACAAAATCCCTTATTACGCGGTTAAAGCAAGTAATAATATAAACTTAAGATGAATCCTATACTATTATAAATGTGAATGTTAGTTTGTTTGTGACGCTTTCACCCGAAAACTACTCAACCGATCATCATGAAACTTTGTACACATATTCTTGGAGGTATTAGAAGTAACATAGGATACTTTTTATCCCGGGAAAATATGTAATTCCGCGGGACAATACATTTAAACGCTGGTAACACCGCGGGGCACTACTAGTATTTTTATACATTTTTTTTTTTTTTTTTTTTTTTTTTTTTATACCACAAAGGTGGCAGACAAGCATGCGGCCCACCTGATGGGAAGTGGTTACCGCAGCCTATGGACGCCTGCAACATCAGAGATATTAACCTGCGCGCTGCCGACCCCGTAAATGCTTCAAGATACCCTTTTTGAAATATATATTATAAATTAGATACATATAATCATACTATTATCACAGAATACATAATAGCTATTATGTTACTTGAACACTAAGGGCTAGTTTCCCAAAATCCGGGTTAACAAAGCAATGATTATTTGTGTCGATAAAACGAGCACATGTTATGTTATGTCAAGAGCTATCTCGCTGTATCACAATCACAAGTGACTGAGTGAAATAGTTCAATATTTTGAACTATTTCACTCAGTCAGTCAGTGGTGAAACAGGCCCTAAAATTAATTTAATAATAAATAGGTATTACTTAGGGTATTATTAAAACATGATGCAGTGTAGCAAAAACTCAAGTGACTCAGTGCTGCAGGATGTATTTGATACTGCATAAAGTAAAATCATTTATTTTCTCTCTTTACTTTTCAGATGCATATTAAGGAAAGATAGTCAATTAGATAAAAAAATTGTAAAATATCTTGAGAAGAGATATCAATTTATTTGTACCTGTATCCCAGACGTGGGATACAGGTACAGGTATAATAGTAACATTTATATGGAAAATAAGGAGAGAAAAAATTGGGCTTTGGGTCGTTACAGTTTAAAACTATCAGACTGATTTTCTTATAAGGGCCCATTTCCCCATCTCCGAGGTGAATGAGTCAATTTTTAAATATAGGGCAATCTTGGTCAGTCAGTCACTGGCAGTAGCTTGAGAGATCTATATTTTAACCATTGCATATTTTACTCGGAGATGGTAACAGGCCCTTAGATTAACGAATAACTTCCAGTAATCTCTCCTATAAATTAACACTAACGCAAAGTTGGCTGTCCATTACCTACTTGAAACGATAAGATTGGTCGAGATAAAACGTGCTAAAACAGAATGAAAGCCTATTGCGTGACCGTTGAAAAGTTGAAGTTTTGTATCCATACGAGCAACTTTAATCGTTGTAGATCAACGTTACGTTACAACGAACGTGGCAACGTGAGATTACAACCTGGGTCTCTTCAAAGAAAGCGTAAATTGGTAGATACCTTTAGGTCTTTATGTCCCATCTTAGAGCGCATCGTCACGTTACTGCAGATGATTGTGGTGAAACGAAGGCTTATCAAACATATAAAAAAAAACGTACACTATTGTATTTGTTAATTCCCGGAATATCCATCGCTTATAATAAACTTTGTTTAAATTATGAAAGCTTCATTACAATTCGTGAATGCCAATTATGTTTCAAAGTCTATAAAATCGACGTTGTGTTTTATTAATACTGCTGTCTGTTGGATTCGTATACTATTATTGTGATCGTTGTAAAATGTTTTAATAATCCAATAAAGTAGAAAATAGTCGCAATAATGTTTTAGTATAAACTAGGTGGTTCGATCCGACTTTGCTTTGCTTTGCTAAAACCTAAATCTTGAAAACTGATTGCTCAAAACCGTTTAGTAGTTTTAGCGAACATAATGACAGGCAGACAAAGCGGGGTAGATTAAGGAACCATCAAAATGCTTTAATTCTTTTAGAAAGCTGAGTACATTGGTAATTTGTCTTTACCTATTACCTATGCGTTTGGTAGAGCTTATATTAGATAGCTTCTGCCAAACAATTTTTTAAATAAATGTGAAATTGTTCGTCTACTTTTTGCCTTTAGAGATAACAATATGAGTCAGAAAGTCATGCCAGATGGTGATTTAACCGCTCATTTGCAATTATTAAACGCAGCTGTTGTCGTATTATGCAAAAGAAACAATGAATCAATGATTATGAAGAAATTGCATAATTTTGTTATGGTTTCACTGCCTCAGAAAGTTTTTTCAACACGGTAACAAAAAGTAAATATGGGTGACTACCTAAAACAATTAACCTAATCACCTTGTGAATAGTCCAATTGTATGATAATGATGAATGAAATCATCAAAACATAAAACAGAGTTATTTAATGAAAATAAGTAAAAATAATCTCATTAAAATAATCAATAGATCGGGTTCGGGCAACTTTTGTGACAAAGTCACTCCGCCATTTTGAAACAAAATAAATTATCATAAAGATGGTATTTACCAATAACCTGCGTTCTTATAAGTTTTACTTTAGTAAGTAATAGATTTTTACTAAAATTCCAAATTATAATCTAAATCGTCCAGCCGTTGAGCGTTAAAGGCTACAACATTTCGTATATACAAAAACATACGCGACGAATTGAGACCTCCTTTTTTCGTTGTAAGTCGGTTAAAAATATAAATCTCTCGATTAATCTTCTTCACGATACTTCTCGCTTCAGCCGCAAAATCTATTTTATAAAATTGGTAGAGATTGCAAGATCTCCGGAATGTGACTGTTTCAATAAAGGAGGATATTCCATTTTTCTTCCAAAATCGCGAGTTCATCATAAAATGCGGGATTTAGAACTTATTCTTAGTTTATGAACTCTATTTTACTCTAAGTGAGTAGATCCCGTTATATAATGAAAATGCTGGAGAAATATCAGAGCTGTTATAATAAATAGAGTAGTTTATTTAAATTGTTTTAAAAAAAGCAGCTCAGCAATCAATTTCTCTCAAATAATTTTCCAGAATGAAGTGCTCTACAGTGTTTTAAAAGTGTAATTGCAAACTGTAGAGATCTCCACCTTTTCGGGTTTTGAAATCAGGCATAAAACGTTAATTTATAAATAAAAAAAAATAAAAAATCATTTCTTGTTTTTCTAGAATAACACACGGTTCCAAAAAGTCAAATAAGGAAATATCTCCAGTACTGAAAAATTAGAACAAATAATTAAAAAAAAAACAAAATAAATACTTTTTTGTTGTAGGTACATCAAATAAAATATTATTTAAACTGCTGGTTAAGGCGGTTGGTGGAGGAATGAGAAGGTATTTCTCAGGTCCGACTCCGAAATTTCGCGTACAGCATGCCTAATCGCCTCAAAGCTGTCATTATACGTGAAGGCATTCTAAAGTACTAAAATGACGAAAGTGATAAAAAACACAATCATAAAAATATATTAATTTTTAAGAAATACATGACGTACCTACTTTTTTTTCGAGATTGTGCACATAAGATTTAATTTTACTTTTTATCTTTATAATTGAATTCTCAATTGACCAGTCTTTGTTTTATAAGGATTATCTCAAAAAAGTTTTTGAGATAATCGGGTTTATGTGTTTTTTTTGTATGATAAATCAACATAATTTAGCTAATTAGTAAAAATATATCAAAATTTGTTAATAATCAATTCAAAAAGTACGTTCAAAAAGCTTTCAGTGTTCTGTTTCTTATTGGAAACTTTCATAAATAGGTACCTACATCATCTACACATGTATTGTTGCTGTACCTATTGTGTATTTCAATAAATACTCAGAAATATGTCATCGCTGATCACAGAGCGACATTTACTAGACTCCACTAATGTTATAAAAGCGAAAGTTTTCTGTCTGTTTCTTCCCTTAAACGCTTCAACAGCCCCAATTATTAGGATAACATTCATTTTCCGCGGAAAAATACCACAATACGGGGAAAATGTCACAAAAATAAAGGTAGTTTTATGTTAATACTGTAGAAACCTGTAAAATCTTATGAAAGAAGTCAAAAGTAGAGTCTAGCCGTTATAAAAGTGTCGAGTGGACCCTTATGTAATGTCACTATGGATAATGCTTAAAGAGGCCAATCCAATTAAACATACTGAACACTACCTGTCTTGTAGTAACAGTCTAATCTATATTATCCACCGACATACAACCTCTTATGCAACAATAATGTATCCTCTCTTATAAATTAAATAGGAATGTTTAGAGCACCAAATACTTTTGTTTTCAAAGAGCACAAGCTGATACTGAGAACTAAAATGGAATTCCTCAAGTAGCAAATCTGTTATTGAAACCGGTTTGCAGTAAGCGAATAGTGTATAAACTTAAAACAATCATTACTCAATTTCACCTATAAATTTGATTTTACTTGCATGAGTCAAAATACAAATAACAAAATTTAGAAGCCACTCCAATTTTAAGCAATTTAAATTCCAATTCCTGATCAAATTAAAACTTATTTGAAAGTTTTACCTGCGAAAGATCAACATCGTCTTGTATCTTCTCCCAGACCGTCATTTTCCTATCAGCAGCCGCTGCGAAGCCAACACACAACACAAACACCAGCAGTAGCCCCATGGTTCCACTTTTAAAACATCCAAAAAGTCCCCAAAACTCACGAATGCCAGTTAAACTCGCAGATTTTATTTAGTTTGGTAGACGCGTTGAGCATAATGCCGGTACGGCAGCAACTGAGGCGGTCGGCAGTTGGCACGCTCCCGATCTTCCGTCCTTGTCACTCCCGCCAGCGCCCTCGCTGTGGTGTGGTCATCCTAGTCATCAGGACCGTTGGCCCAACTGATTATTTGAAATTACCGAAGGCTTTGTGCAGGCTATTAATGTTTTGTGGTAGCGAAAGTTTAACAGGTAAGGATGTTTGGTGGTTAAACTTGCTTTTAATTTGTTTGGTAGTTAATTGATTGGAGGGATATAATTCTGTTTTATAATGTTTATTATTAACTTTGTATTAAATTTTATTTATGATTGGAAAAGTTGACTTCGAAATTAGTTCAATGAGTTCTCTTGATTCAGTTTTTTATCCTAATTAAGATATCAATTCGGATACCAGTTATATGTATATTTTTGTTAGATCATAATCATATACATAGAGGTATTATATGTTATTACTTACATATTTTATACAGTTAGGTAATACTTCCTTTGGTCAAATATATATTATAAGCCTATAAATTGATAACAACATCGTTCTATCATTCTTGAACCTTCTTTTTTATAGGCCTATAATAGATTTTAACCTTTTTACCTGTTTGTGGTAAAGCTACTCATTCCATTCAAACGTGTCGGAACAGATTATAGCCCATTGTTTCCATATCTTTAAGGTATCAGACTAGAATGTTACTTTCTCTGTTCTTTGATTTTACAACTTGTATTGTGATTGCTCTCTCATTATTTTATGCGGAGATATTTTTAAATTGACACGATAGTTTGCTCTATTCTATCATAGAGTATAGGTATATACAGTTTGGGATCGGACTTTCGACCAGCGTATTGTATGCATAATTTGATTGTTATTTGTCTGTTTATTGAATATGTATGACATTAAAAATTTTTAGGTTACATATAAAATTTTGACTTGATAATTTTATCGACGAAAAACGCACCACTCACCCCTCTGAATGGTAGCAATTTGAAAATATTTTATTTACCTATTTTTACGTTTCATAAATAAACGAGTAGTAATAAAACAAAAAAAAACAAAAACAAAAAAAAACATAAAATTACGAAAAAAAAATTTTTTTTTACGTTTTTCTCAATGGACATTTTTTGTTTGTCTCGTGAGATAAAGATTTCTGAATAGGGCATAATATTATATTGCGCGTAACTCGACGCTGATGGCGCCTCTAGCACAATAATAGTAAACAAATCGATGGTTCTCTATGGTTAAGTAAACAAACCTCCACAGTGCATTAAACATAAACAACCCATCACAACACGACATACACCACGGCGGTTTGTCTATGATTTTGGTTTATTTGGGTTTGAACCCACGACCTTCGGAATGAAAGTCGAGTGTCCTCCCACTTAGCCAACACGGCTTTTTTAGCTTTACCAATTGCATTTAAAATATCTCATTTGATCCCAATCACTACTTTACAAATCCTCCCACCGCGTCTGGTTTTTTGCGATAATTCTAAGAAACACTGAAGGACTCCTAAAATCCCTCTTGAATATTCATCCTTAAATTCCTCAAGCTCAATAATAAGAAGATGATTAATTGTTTACAAATTGAGGTCTCTAGCTATTATAATGAAAAATTTACCTTTTACCTTTAAAAAATATTAAATAAATTATTTCAGACAATCCACACAACATCATCTAGCCCTGTGATAAGCTCTAAACTTGTGTTACGGGTACACGACATCTGATATACTTAATAGACATACATTCATATAAATTTTTATTGTACATATTAAACACCCAAACCAAGGACAAAAGTGCTTGCAGAACATACACACACTTGACCTCACGGCGGGAATCGAAACCGCTACCTCTTGCATCGCATGCGGAACTTTGCCCACCGCGGCACTGAGGTAGTCAAAATAACAAAAAACTTATTATTTCCATCACGACATTTGGCATTATTACAGAATTTTGTTATTCAGAATCTGCATAAAAACTAATAATTTACAAATCGTGGTTTCCAATTTAGTACTCACAATAATTACAGATCCAATTACTTAGGTACTAACGTTCCATCAAAATTTAATTAATCATTGCAATTGAATGGTTAAGCTCACAGTTTCCACAAAAAGATAAAACAAACGACAGCATTTATTTTTCACACAGTTCACGAATTAAAATTGTCAATTTGCATCGAAACGAAGTATTGGAGCGGACAAAGTGCATTCTCATGCATTTCCAGTTCGAAGGAACATCATGATTTATGTCAAAGTGTCATATCGCTTTTACTTATAAATTGATTCTCTACTGCCGTATTCCGTTTGATATGCCGTTTATTTGCAACGCTTTTATTTGCTGCTTTTTATGCCGCTTATTTTATGCCTTCTCTTTGATTGATATATGTCACTTTGTAATGAAAGCTGCAGTGAAGTTTCTTTGATGATACATTAATAGTATTCTTTGTTTAATTGCAATTAATACAAACATAATAATAAAGGTCAATATTGTCAAGGCACGGCTCCATTTGTGTTGCTTTTATTCTTTCACAGTATAAAGGTATTTTACCGTAATAAAATGTAGCAGTTCGAGTTGTTGTCTGAATAAATAAGGTACATGACTAAGCTAGATATAATAATATTACTGGTATATAGTTACACATACCTACCAACGTTAAAACGTCAAATGGTTTTTAGGTTTTCGTACCCAATGAGTAAAATGGGACTCCATTACCGTCTGCCATCAGGCTGTATCTTAGAAACCGCCTCTTTTTCTTACCGATATAACAACAAATACTAAAACACACAATAAATAAATATATAAGCGGCCCCCATACAACAATCGAGATTTACTTCATGAAAAAGCGACGATGCGCGAGACAAGTACTTGCATTTGTCCTTAAAGCACACACCTTTAAAACATTTCTTTTTACTTATTTTTAATACAAAATATGCGTTAATTTTTGTACTTACACGGAATCCAAGGTGTAGTCTGAGTCAATCTCATAATTTTGCTAACGTTAAACTATAAATAAACAACTGAAATTACGGGCAAGCTAATCTTATCTTTATATGAGGTCAGTCCCTTTACTTAGGGGACCTTCAGATAATTCTCCTTTGGTAACGTCTGGGCTCCAACTCGTATCATTATTGCATTACCATATAACGAGGGTATCGAATTGATATTATGGCTAACTTCGTCTCCCTATGACTTTCATGTTGTATAATAGGAGTTGAAGCAGGTACAGGCAGAACAGATTAATTATTCATCAATTAATATTTCGCTGGTTCCCTGCGACACAGCCGCATTCCAAAATTTCTGTTTTTTCAGTAGAGCCTGTCAAAGTTTTTGCAACAGGTTTTTTTAATTTTTCGGATGGTTATGGTTTTAAATTATATGATTAAAGTATAACGTTACCTGCGTCTTTTGCCCCTTAACCAGTATGTATTTTTAATTTAAGAGTAGCTTTAACACAAACACGTATAAAGAAAGATAAGTCCGTTTAGAATATAAAAAATATTAAGATTTGTTGATGAAATTATTGAATAAAACGACGCAACTGACGAAATCTATATAGTTTATTTAAAAAAATAAACATTATATACTGAAAAATTAAAAAGTAATCAAAGAAAGGAATAGCATGCTACACTATGAAATACTCTTATCATTAAATTTTTACTTCTAAGTCATTTAGACATTATTTTCTAATAACGACTTTTCAAACTTTAATTAAATTATACTTTTAAGATCATAAATTACGATTTGAGATCTTGTTTAAATACTTATCAGAAAATAAACATTATAATCAATAAAATGAGATAGAAATTACTAAAAAACTTGGCTTAGCCAATCAACCAGTCTTAATAACAAGTCTTATTTCTTATGTATAATTATAAAATACTTCTTACTTTGAGAATGAATCAACTTTGTTTTCAAATGCTTAAAAATTATACAAAAATTAAATTATCTGTGTTACAATTAATATTTTATAACTTAGGTAAATACTTAGAGACAACAATAATAACTCTAAACTGCGTACTTATTCTTGTACTCGTAATTGTAATGATAGAGCAATGTGACCATCTTTTTAGTGCCTAGTCAGTCATGTTATTATTTTAAGTTACGTAAGTTATTATTACAAACTATTTTAGGAACTAAGTCAGATTTATATTAAAATTAGCTATGTACTTATTGAATATATTTTTATATTTTCTATTTTTCGACACTGAAATGTATCATCTTGCTTTACGTTTTTCTTTTTCGTGATCTCCGGGGCACAACCTCATCAATAGTTATCGATTCCACACTAGGTAAATCAACGCTAGGGGTGCAGAATCAATAATGGCAGCCGGAGAATCGAAGCTAAGAGTATGGTTATTAATATCAGATGTCAGTATTAGGGTATGTGGGTTCTTCCTGAATAGTGCTGTATTGCTGAGAATTAACACTGAGTAGCTGGGGCATATTGCTGAGCGTTAGTTTCCGACCTTCGGTGGCCTTTTTGTTTTAGTTGGTAATGTTGGAGCTCTTGATAGGCCCATCCAGATCCAGGATAGGATAGGATCCAGACCGGTTTTGGTAAAATAGCTACATCAGAGATTGATTCATATATTTTATTCTTTGAAATTAATTGGAAATTGGGATCTTTGACGCTATCATCTGATGAAAAATCTGTTGCACTTGAATCATTTTCGCAAACGCTTTCTTCCACAACAAAGTTAGGTATGTTGATGATGAGTGCAAAGCTTGGTTTTCTGCTACCATGTAAAGGATTCTTTGAGTTCTTCTTTCCATTCTGTAAAATATTATACAAATAAAGAAACCACCACCACCAACACCCTACTTAAACCACAAAGTCTAAGGTCGTAGTTTCTATCTATAATTTCCTATCTAGGCATTACTTTACATCTTTACATTGTGATAAAAAAGCTATGAAGAAAAGTTAAAACGTGAAAGCCTTACAACAGCCAATCCCACTGATTTAAAAAAAAATAGTAAGTATTTTGGATTTATGGGATGTTTGTCACCTATTCAAAGCAATAAACAACGAGTAGTGATCAGGCATTAACTTCGCTTATTATAGATATAGACCAGGATAATCACATTGGCTGCTTGTTGTCCAAGAACAACGTGTACAAAGCTGCCGGTAGAAGCTAGTTTTTGAAATAGCCATTTTAGCTTTAAAAGTTATTCCTCATATGACTGTAATATTATATAAAACACAGTCGCATTTCAAAAACAGCTCTTTTGATTAGAAGAACAGAAAAGACTTTGCCTTGTTATTTATATTCAAAGCGGTCACATTCAAAAATATCACTACATACTTACTAAAATTTATAATTAAAGCGGTCGCAACACAAAATAAGGCCCCTTAGTTTATAAAATATTCTGGTACTCACCTGAATTTTTAGATCAAAGCAGCCATAACTCAAAATACGGCACTTTCGATTATAATTTTCATTACAAAACCTTGAAATTGTTCGGAAGTCCTGGTTGCAACTAAAAAAATGGCCGTATCGCTCCGAACTAACCGACTAAATTAGGTAAAACCGAAAGGGCGCTTGTGTGTTTTTGTGAAAACTATGGATAAAAGCATGGGTGTCTTCGCTGCAACGCATAAACCGGTCAATTTTAGGAGCATTTATGCAATAAAAACGATTTTGGACATTTTTGGATTGCGGCTGTGTCGCAGGGAACCAACGATTTGTATATTATACTTATGTTCATTTACGTTCCCACTGCTGTAACATAGTGACTTCTCTCTTTCCGAGAAAGATTAAGCCTTATTTCACTACGCTGGCCAAGTACGGGATGGTGAATGTCAAATGTCCTTCAAACTTGTCAAAGTTCTCAGAACATGCATATCCAGATTATATGTATATAAATTTTAAATCAAGTATGCATGGTCTGGTCATAGACGATACATGTACCAATATAACATTATTTTGTATGTTTGTTAATATATGTTTAACTGATTATATTGTTTGTTCTTATTACCATAATTATTACTAGTATTAATGCAGTCAAAGCTACTACACGAAAAATGGAATAATGAATGTTTTGTAACATTTACTGACATAACACATAAGACATCGGATTACCAACCAAAAGTTATAGGCGCAAAACGTACTAAACCTAATGTCTTTTGACAGATACAAGCTACGAACATAAATTTAACTATTAATCAAATACTATGAATAATAATAATGAATAATATTTGATTACAAATGAACCAAATCTAACATACATATACCATAATGTATCCTTTTTGTGTACAATAAAGAATTTATGAATGTTTTATCTCGATCATAAGAGTCCAGTCTCGGCAACAGTTTACTTATCATGTTCGGTGTGTTCAGTAACTTATGAACTTCACACATTCATCAATTTAGCTACGTTGTATGTTCACCTCCAATTGCCGCTAACCGTATGTTGAAAGTTTCATTTATCATCAGTATTCAGGCTGTTCAGTCGAGTCTTTGGTCTGAGTAAACTTCAAACAAACTTTTCCTTTGACTCCAAGACGTAGCTGATAAGGCACTCCATATATTAACCTACCTTAGATCTAGCAGACTATTAGAAAAACACGTTATTTATTATAATAATGGTACTAAATAGTAATACTAATACGATTAGTAAGCAAGAAGATTAATTTTACTAATAAGAAGTATAATACTAATAAGCATATGTTTGTATTTCATGCCCATACGAAACTATTAAATTATTCTATTTTAGGGTACGATTTCGAAATACTATTTATCTACATTAATACTGCTGTTTACATTTATCTACATTAATAAAGCCGTGTTGGCTAAGTGGGAGGACACTCGACTTTCATTCCGAAGGTCGTGGGTTCAAACCCCGCCACGCACCTCTGGATTTTTCTTCTTGAGAAATTTATGTGCGCTTTAAACACGTGCTTTAACGGTGAAGGCAAACATCGTGAGGAAACCGGCATGTTCTGAGAACTTTAAAAGAGTTTGAAGGACATGTGACATTCACCAACCCGCACTTGGCCAGCGTGGTGAATTAAGGCCTAATCTCTCTCGTCAAGAGAGAAGTCCCTGTGTCGCAGCAGTGGGAACGTTAATAGGGTGATGATGATGACTGCTGTTTAAACAGCACTTAGCTCTGAGCTAGTCACAGCTACTTAGCAAGACTTTATATACCTAAATAAGTACTTATAATTGTTGTTTTTACCTAAAATTGGTCTCGCTGGTCATATAAGGGCACACCAACGGCAAACGTAAGCGCGGTTGCGGTTTTATGTCAAACACGTACAATAAATAAATTAATATTTCCGGACAATCCACACAACAACATCTAGCCCCGTGGTAAGCTCTTAGCTTGTGTTACGGGTACTAGACATCTGATATACTTAATATAATAGACATACATACATAGATATTTTTTATTATACATATTAAATACCCAGGCCAAGGAGAAAGTGTTTTGCAGAACATACAAACACTTGACCCTCGGCGGGAATCGAACCCGCTACCTGTTGCGCCGCAAGCGGACCCTCGCCCACCGCGCCACTGAAGCAAACAATAGAACGCGACGTACGAGCATGCGCCCGCGCACGCGTACCGCAGCGTCACGACCTCGTATCATTAGCGAACCACTGCAGTCGCGCCAGTGCAGTCTGAGGATATTTTGACGTCTGCCATGGCTTTAATAAAATGTACCTATACCTACCTACACTCATGCATTATTTATTTTATTTTATTTATTTATCAGACACACAAAACACATTACAACATTTACGATTAAACTATTTATATCTAAACCTAAGATCTATGTTGCAACGTAACTATTAGTGTGCACTACAAAAAATGATTATGAACAATGGTAAACAAACTTAATAGACTAATAAAAAGAAGACTAAATATTATTGAATAAAAAAGAGGACTTAATATTATTGAGGGTGAGCGTGTGTGATGGAACGGTCATTGAAGAGGAGAGATGCTTTAATCTTGCATATAAAATGAGATATATTATAAGTAAATATATCTAGCTCGGCATTGTTTCTGGACAATTCATTATACTGGCGAGCCATTCGTGTGAGGGGATTGTAAAACGATATATTGTTTCTGAATGTATGCAGTACAAATAAATTGCTTATGTGACACCTCCTAGCACTGAATTTAGTGTTATTATTCTGTTAAGAACTTAACAGTTACTGTGTATCAAGCCAACGCTTTTGCTACACGAGTCTGTTGACATGGTAATCCATCGAGTTTCCGATTCCCAAACTCTCTAAGCTCATTAATATTTGAGATGCTCGTTAGTTAGCAACTAATTAGTCCATCAGCAGCACCTAACTAAATTGCTGAAAACTTCACTAATCCGTTAATTAACGTTAGGTGTGAGGGTATTTATATAAGATGTATTTTTTAATCGATGAAAATGATGTTTTATTGTACATTTCTTTTTGAAACGCATTGTTTAACTAGTCCTTGTTTTTTAGTTCACCATACCTTCTTGAAACAAACATACAGGTATTATATTTTAGAATCCCTATCCATCACACTATAAAATGTGTTTACGTTATTTACATCTTTGTGGGTAAATTTTGTTATTTATGTTTTACAATGATAAGAAATTGTTATTACAATATTATTATGGCAAACCGACAACTTGTAGAATATTTTTGACCAAGTTTTAGCTTTTATTTAAAATTGTTGGATAAAACAAGATAGAGTCGTATAATAATTAAAAAAAAAAAGATATTAGGCCGGAATTCTTAGTGACACATACATATGTAATTGCCATCCTTAAAAAATATAATATTGATGAGGCTACGAGGACTGCTTATTTAACGAGTTGTAGTTATCAATATTTTTAAGAGTTACACACTATTTATGAACGATTTCATTCATCTATATAAATAAAAATGAATTGTTGTTCGTTAGTCTGATTAAAACTCGAGAACGGCTGAACGGATTTATCTTATCATCGTCTTGAAATGTTCGTGGAGGTCTAGGGAAGGTTTAAAAGAAAAAATCTAATAATCGCCGGGAAAAAAAATTGAATAAAAAGCACTAGTTTGTAATAAATACCTAAATCAAGAATGCATCAAGATTGAAACAACCATTGAACCTGTAACCTTCAACTAGCAAAAATAAAAAAAAATAAGAAATTATTCGCTTTGTAAAGCTTACATGCTAAATTATTACTATAACAATACAACAAACAAAGTAAACTAAATACTACGAAATGGTCGCTGACTCAGCATTGTGTTGATTACCAGCAGGTTAGTAACCAACGCTGATCTTCCGTCAGCTCCATTTTCATTTTCTGACAATCATGTTATATGTTGAGTCGAACAGATGTGATTTTCCCTTAAGCCTAAATAATTGAGCAATCACCAAGACTAATGTGCGGACATCCATTGTCTTCAAGTTCAGGGCACTGGGGGTCAAGAGGCGTCATTACTTACCGCGCAGGGATGAGCCTAATTACAAGATTAGAACTGACTAACTTATTGAAGTGAAACTTCTTTAGAATCGTTGTGATTTCAAACCGGATGCATCGGGAAAAACGACAGGTAAGCCAATCTTAAACGCTAAAAAGGTTAAGCAACTTTGCGCGACGCCAGTACTTGGATGGGTGACCGCCCGAACAAAATCTTTTTGCACAGTATTTTTGTTTTGTTTTTGTTTTTTGTTGATTTACTGAAGTTTCACTTCTATCGTGTGTAAATCGCACACACACCTTTTTTCCTTTTTTTCTAATACTAATCTTATATTTTTTTATCTTTGTCCGCAGTGAATGAGAAGTGAGTGCATTCATTATTATTGCTGGATACTTCGGAGCTCGAATTGCTTTGCATTTGTCTTGCTTTGTATGTAGGTACCGATTAAGGCAGTCATATTCGTTGACAATAGGGAAGATTAAGAAATCAAAGAAGTCCGTCATGTTTAGATTATTTCCTAAATTTTAGTTTCTTTTGTTGCAAAAATCTATTTTGATTTTACGGTACAGGATTAGCCTAATGTTAATGTCAATAGGTTTTTAATTTTGATAAATATTTCATTTATATTTATTTTATTTTTTACATATTATACACTTATTTTTTATTTACGTATTTTTACTTTTTACGGCATACGAAGAAGCAAGACGACACAGTGCTGTGAAGTTTGGCGTGGCTATGGCTTCCGTGGGATTTGAACTAAAATCATACGTCAAACGCCCCCTTTTCGGAACTTTTATGATGTAAAACTCGGCATATTTTTATAAAAAATTAATTAATAAAGCGAAAAATCGTTCAGTATTTTTAGAAGGGCTTTAACACAGAGATTTAAGTTAACCCTAAAGAAAGCCCAGACAAAGAAAGGAGGAAAAAATAAGAGGATAATTTCACAAAGGCAGGAAATACACATAAAATACTAGATTCTAAATCAAAGTGTAATAGTATCATACTCAGATTAAACATCTAAGTCGACAGATGTTATCTACAAACTAGCTTAGAAGTTTGTAGCTAATATTTACAAAGCCAAATGTAGCTTGACCACCAAAGTTGCCCTGGGAGGAGAAATTGATCAGGTTCGTTCGCACCTTAAATATTCAGAAACGAGCGTAGCAGCTAATATCATGGAGCTAATTTAGTTGAAAGTTGTATATCTAAAGTTGCAGATCGAATAGCAACTATTGAGTCAAACCTTTGCTATTTATAATAATAAGGGCTTATTTCACAATCACCTGGTAAACTTAGTCAATAGTTTACGTATAGAGCAATCTTGGTCAGTCAGTCACTGACTGTTGTCAGTTGTTTTGATACCGCTTTATTTTGACCATTGACTATTTATAAACGGGTATTATAAAATAGGCCATAAATAAGATGGAAACTTTGTGTTATTCTGTCTTTTATACTATCTACTTGCTTCAAACGTTAGTTTTTATTGAAATTTGGCATAGCGGTGGTTCAAATCTACACCGCACCTAGGATACTTTTTACCTAGGAAATATTAACCAGGAATTTCTAAAAAGGCTGGCGGAAAGTTTGTAAGAAACAAATCGAATGAAAACTGCGAGTACAAAAGTGTGTGTGAATGCACAGTGTAAGCCGAAACTAACGAGATAAACAGATTTTTAAGGCTTCATTGGCAGTGCTAGGGGTTGCTAACGGTTCTTCAAAACTTGGTCTTGGATATCAAGTAAAGGTTTCGGGACCGTAAACATTATAAAAACTTTTAAATCTATTAAAAGTTCATTTAATTAAATTGCTGAATTGCGCGCCATTGATGCTGACTGCCTCAGTGGCGCGGTGAACCAAGGCTCAGTTGCGGCGCAAGAGGTAGCGGGTTCGATTCCCGCAGAGGGGTGAAGTGTTTGTATGTTCTGCAAGTGTTTAAAATGTATTATAAAACAATAACTATAAATGTACATTATGTCTATTATATAAAGTATATCAGATGTCTAGTACCTGTAACACAAGCTTGAAGCTCAAAAAAACACATTAAATCAATTTGACAACAATGTGACATAGTTGAGATTTGACAATCTCGTTAAATTACCAATCAATAAATAAAATTTAAATAATTATTCTATTCCTAAGTTCCACGTTATCCCTTATTGCTTGGGCGGGGACGCTATGAGAATATCAGAGAATAGCGTTTGGCTGCACATGCAGCGGTTTTATGCATTCAATGTTCTGAAGGGCAGGCTATTCTCTGGATGCTTACTATCTCTACCTATAAGAGTTGATTTCTCGCTGATTGCTCTTATAGAAACAAACTAACTATTAAGTTTTGCGTAGTTCTTACTTGTTGTTTTTATATACCTACTGTTTTCGAGGTTTTAGCCGTTTTTGTAAAGGTCATGATTGTGTTCAAAATGACGTTGTGCTGAGTCAATTCACAACCTGCTTAAAATGAACTAATATTTTGACATAATGACTTAAATGACAGAAGATGTACGTCTCTTATGTCATCCTAGTCTTAGCTTATGTCAAAGTAAATTAGAAAAATAGATGCGATTTATAAGTATCCACCGTTTGTTTATCGAAAAAAAACACCCTTAAAGGTAAAAATCTCATCAATGAGTCTCAAATAATATCAAAGCTATTAATTTTAATAAGTCAATAAAATATGGATGATAGTCTATTCCGATGAAAAACAGTCTGATTGCATACATACCGAATGGATTTAATTGGATTATCATAATGAAGTGCCAGCAACGAGGGCAGATCAAAGAAACCTCAGTTCAGTTCATTATTTCAAAAGGATTTACATAATCGTTATTTTGAATGCGAAACGTGATCATATTTGCATAGAACCGTGAAGTTTTTCTTTGAAATTATGTAATGCAATTTCAAAATTACAAATTGAGATTGCATTGAATAATTTCAATTGGTGTATGTGACTTGCTCAGATAGTGTGTAACCTTGTTTTGTTAACCAATTTTAGCCACTATTTATTGGGTAGTTACCATCGAGGTCTCCATTATTATTTTTTATTTATGTAAGCAGTTACCGAAGCATTGAAGTTATTTTATTTACTATGTCACGTTATCGTAATTTATAACATTTTGTGGTAGAACCCGCCGGCACTGCGAAGACTGGCACAAAACTAACATTGCAAATATTTTTAATTGTAACTATAACCACGCGTTTCATACACCTCTTTTCTAAAATACTTATTAACTTTGCAACAAAAACACCACCGACAAGTCCAACCCACCAAAAGAGCTTCAGCGTTAATTGCCTTTACAATGACAGAGAAGCTAATGAAAATGTAACACCAAAACTTGGCAAGTGAAATGTTGCTTATTTAGGTTCACACGACACAGGGTAATGCATAATAAAGTTGTTAGTGAGCGCACCAAGCCCTGGCGCGCCGCCAAAGCAGTTTGCGCCGGCGATAACTGTTCGATGATAAACTCTTTTGGACAAAATACCAACATGCTCTCCGCTCTACTTCCATGCGGTCTGCATGCTTCGCTGGAACAGTAATGCGAACTTAGTAATTTAATAATATACGAATTGAACAAGCAAACTACTTGACCAAATAATACGCATAACGGCACAATATAAGCATATCGCTATTCAAAATTACCCAGGCAAATCTGCATCGACATCTCTTATTCAACAAGTGAACTCTAAGTAAGTAGCCCGCATCGAACGTCCAAACTAAATATTTTCAACTCACATCGTTATAAGTTCAAACGGAAAGTCACCGTTACTTGAGGGAACGCCTGAAATCACATTTTCTCGAAGTCAGCCTAGCCCGCGCAAGAATGCTGCAGAAAACGCCCGAAGGCTCGTATATTTCTTGTCAACTTGAAGCGTTGGATTAGAGTGGTCCTCTGTTACAATTCTAAAGATTTATGAATGACGCAAGAATAAGTCGATTCAAAACGTTTCGGAAGCTTTTCGCACGATTCACAAGGATTGTTATTCCACTAGAACCTTTTCCCCATTAATTAATTTAATACCCGAAAAATGTAACTGAGAAAATGTAACGGATTTATAAGGAATTTTATTGAGTTGGCCCAAATTTCTGGAAGCAAGTTTAATGATAAAAGCCAACTTGCGATGAAAGGTTGAGAAAAATATAATCTCTTAATTAATTAACCATTTCTGATATTTTTTCCAATTTATCCAAATATTTCACATGCGAACCTAGTATTATAATGTATATGTAGGTGATTGCATTTCAATTAGACGAAATCAATGGGATCGAACGCTGTCGCATGTTTTATTCATCAAACCTCCCATGCGCATCATGTTTGTTTTGGCACATTATTTGAGCCGGAATTGCTAAACATAAAGTTTTCTATCCTTTCACGAAGAGGCGTTAAGTGAAACCGGGGTCATTTATAATTAGAAGGAGTGCTTTCAGCCATGCGAGGTCTAAAAGCTGACCAATTTTCCTTTTTAATGCACGGCTTGATCAAAGGACGGTTAGGTCGTAGGCAGAGCGATGACAAAATGCCCGACCGTTCCATAAAATTCGTTATTCGAGGCCACCCCAAACAAGCATCTTCTTGCAAACTTCGTAACATTTTCTTTATGACACTACCAGCTACTTAGGAATAAATTGAGCGCATAAAATGTAAAACACAAAAGAATACGTTTAGTTTCAGATCTCTTTATTTTGAAACTTTGAATCTGTAAGGTATTTTCTTTTAGATGATGAAATTATTTACACGTTTACAAGAGTGTTAAAAACTGAAGATATATAAAAATAAATATATTTAGGTTACTATTATAGTAGTCGATTCTTGTAATCCTTGCGATATTATTCTGAGTCAAATTTCACAAAAAATCTTTGCGCAATTGAAACAGCAATTTGGCTTTAATCAAAATAAATCACTTATATTGCTTACAAAAGAATCGGTTATATTTCTTACGTAAATAGTTAGCTTCTCTTTGAGTGTCTTGAGATTGAAATCTATGTAGTACTGGAACTGTTCATCGGATACTTGCAATGGGTAATGAGGACGGATTATCAATGGTTCTGGAACTGGTTCTTCAACGTCTAGCCACGGATACCAGCTGTAGTCGTTGTTCAAGGATGGATCGGCTCTCACGTCACAAGCAAGCTGTCGCCTTGGTACTATCTTGGACCAGAGCAGGCGGAAATGAATAGATAGTTTTTTTACAACCTCGGGTTCGTCTAACCACAGGTCATCTGATTCTAGAGGATCAGCTGTTATGTTGTAAAGGCAGCCCTTTTCTGAAACAAACAATATCAATGAAAACAGTTTAATTATTTTAAATTATATTTGTGTTCATTATTATAATTAAGTACCTTTAAACGATTGTCTTCTGAATAAATCATAAGTGTGTCATAGTTGGAAGCTCAATAACGTGCAGAAATTCATAGAATAGGCATGGATATTAAGTCTGTGACACAGGCTTATATTATTATTAAGCTATTGAGTCTATTTCATTTATTTAAGTGACAATTTTATTATAAATCCTTAACTTACAATTAAGAAAAACCCCCGTTTCCAATGCCCTAATTTCCTTACAATAAAACACCATAATATTTAGTAATGTGCACGCGATGCGCTTTCATTTGATACCCCACTCGAGTATATTTGCAGTTTTTCAGTTTTCCTTCCCCACTTTCACCCCCATAATTTTTAATCGGCTCAACCGATTTTCATGAAACCGGTCTAAGAAAACCTGCACCAAACTCACCTTTCATACAAAAAAAAACTAAATTGAAATCGCTCGATCCGTTCGGGAGCTATGATGTATCAGACTGACAGACACGTCACACTTATAACACCCCTTTTTTTTGGTGGGGGGTTAAAACAGTATTTATATGAGAAAATTAATTTGTTTGTCCCTCAGTACCTATGTGTATTACATATTTATGCTTGAAACAATACACGTATATTTGTCTATATGTTTCTAAGGTATGTTGTATTAGTAAGATTATTATTATGACATTATGCTTACTGCGAAAAAAATCCTTATTCCGAAGAATAACATTGGCAACACACAATAAAACACAATGCGAAAAGTTATAATATAAAGCATGATTCTTACCTTTATTCGGTAAGCAAATATCAATGTCATTGCTTTCGTCCATTTTCGGTAGAACATAGTTATCTATTTTCTTGTAAATTTCACTCATATTTAAATACGTATCTAATACTTCTCGGAAAACAATTGCTGTTTCAGAATCATGCAACACTTTCTCATAAAGTGGTATTTCTGATTTGATCTTCATAAGTCCTTTTCCATAGTAACCGCTCACAGATTGTTGGACGTTACCAACAATAAATTTAAAATCTCCGTATCTCAAGGCTCCCCATCCTTTTAAATCATCTACTGCTATAACGGCATTGTTTCGTGGTGGTGTTTGGTCAAAAATCATAGCATCCCACTGATCTATTCCATCAATAGTGTCACTAACAGTACCTCCAGCTGCTGATATTATAGTGGGCATCCAATCAGTAACGTGGAATATTCCCTTCCATGTATCGGACTTTACGTTATTATCCCAAATAAATGCCGTGGATTTAACAGCTCCTTCCCAAGGCGTACCTTTAGTACCTCGCAAAGGGAGATTAGATCCAAAGTTTTTGTTTGATCCAGTGGAAGGGGCACCGTTGTCTGAGGTGAATATTATCATGGTGTTGTTGAGTATGCCCGCTTCGGCTAATGCGGCTACTATTTGACCTAGACTCTTATCGAGACCGGTTATCATATCTGTTAAAGAACACAGTGATTACTTTCAAGAAGATAAATATTGTCCTTGTATTTTAGGTACCTATTAGATTTAAAGAACACAGTGATTACTTTCAAGAAGACAAATAATGTCCTTGTATTTTAGGTACCTAAAGATTTAAGGTTCTTCTTATTCTTTGAATTTAGTAACGAATATAAAAGACAAACAAAAGCGCAAAATTTTAGTTTTCGGTAATTTTATTAACTTAGCTCCAAAATAAATTTACGAAAACCAAATTGCTGACTTCTGGGACAATTTCCGTGATTACACATGTTCAATCTCGCCAGTGCCAAGACCGGAGACCAAACGCCCGTTAGACAAATCCTCCATTAAGTCGTGGAGGCGAGATTCTTGTTTAACCTCATATATTTTTTAAACAGCCGCCGCCATGCATGGATGCCATCCAGAAATTTTACACGTTTGGTTAACTTTCCGTCGATTTTATCAAACGGATATTAAATAAAATGTGTTATAAAGGATTTGTGCGTATTTTAGGGGCCGCCAAAAGTAGAACAAAATCTCTCAGTGCGTCCAAGAATATTTGAAGAATGGGCGATTCTTGGACGCAAATAGCTATTAAATAAATCTTCTTGCCTGCATAATATCTCCTGGCATTGTGTGCTATGTGGGTATTCTCTGCGGAAGGGAACGCCTGCAGGTCCACCAGGCCGCCTCCTGTGTGGGCTGCGGCGTGGGCCACGTGGAGATACAAAGGGGTCGAGGAGTCGTGCTCTCTAATGACTGGAACATCAAGTTGGTGAATAAGATTTTATAATTATAAACTAACAGGATATGTTTGTTACAGGCGTGATCGTTGGTAAGCTGTATTAATAAAGTATTCAAATTAAGTAATAAAGTACGACGAAGTTGACGTAAATTTATTTTTTACCAATTAATTGATTATTTGATTATTAATACTTTAGTAGTAAAGTATTGAAATTAGGCTTACCAAGAATAAGCAATAAAATACCGAGGTATTTTATTGTTAAGGCGTGTTGGCACCTTTTAATAATAATTATTTTTTAATTAAATGCGAGTATATTCATGTGGACAGAATTGAAAAGCGACCTTGGATCAGCAAGGTGTATGATGTCTTCCACTTGGATTGATGATTAGGTGAAGGAATCTACGAGGATAATCATAAGCAGCTGCTATAATGACGATACTGAATTAATGAATTAAACAAATGTCGATTTTATATGACATTATACTCACTGTCAATAGCTTGTGAGGTCAGCACTTCAGATATGTGTCCACTTTGATTGAGGACCGGATCATAATTGCTGAAGAGATCTAATCCGTATAACTCGCTGTTGTTACATGTCTGCAAATAGTAATTTGATTTATTGTTTAACGTGAAGAATGGTTAAACAAAACTCAATTTTGTATAAGTCGAAACGATGGTATCATTTTTAAAAGGAATTTAAATTTTCGGCGAATAAAAACAAGCTCATTATATCACAAGACTCTGTTCTTTCTGGTTTCCCTCTCAGTAAATCTTTTTTTTATAAAACCAACCTCCCTGAGCACCGGTATGTTTCCCGAAAACTCATTACAAGCCGCGGTCGTTAAAATTGGATTATAAATTAAGCTCGTTAAATGATAGAACAAGGTCCTAAAACCGCTTCCAAATATAAGCTGCCGTAACCTGAGACCTCCTTCAACTTGGCATTGTGCCCATTTTTAACCGAGCCCCTCTTAACTAATTACAAAGAATTTAGTCGTGTAACTTACCGCCACGTGGTTGTACGTAAAGTAATCCACACTACTGCCTAAGAAGCCGTAAAAACTATTAAAGCCTCTATTAATCGGTAGCAAATATTCTCTGGATTTGCCGAGTCCCCATTTTCCGACCAAATGTGTCGCGTATCCAAGGTCTTGTAAATAGGAAGGAAGTAGTTTTTCGTTGACGGGGATACCTCTATCTTCAGCTGCTCCGATTGATTCTCCTTGAGTGCCTGCAAGTAGGTTAATAAAGAGTACAACAATATTTAATATATTTACATTTACAAGATACCTAAACAGTAACCGAATCAACTAAAAATATTTTTTATTCATAAATCACCCAAAGTTGTTAATGTGTCATTAGAATCTTAAGAAAAGGCAAAACAAATTATACATTTTGTAAAATCTAATAATATTAAGTAAGGAACTCTCATGTCTCATAAAAAAAATACAAACTAAGAAATGATAATATTTACCCATTCTCATGGGGTATTTTCCTGTGAACATCGCGCTTCTTGATGATGTTCCCTGAGCGTCTGTGTAATAGTTTTCGAGGACTATTCCATGTAGAGCCAATAAATCTATGTTTGGTGTCATTATTTGTTCTGAGCCGTGGAAGCTCAAGTCGTTCCAGCCCTGAAATTTGTGTAAGAAAGTATAATGCAAATGTTTGGTATCATGCTATTAAAAAAACGCCCCGAAGTGTTTCTATTTTTACAAAGTAAAGTAAAAGTATGTAGTAATAAGCAGAAAAATACTTACAACATCATCAACTACGAAGAACACTATATTTGGACGCCCAAAGCAGGAATGCACGCACAGAAACACAAGAAAACTAAAAAATAAAATGAGTGAAGCAATGTAACTATTAATTTTATTATTTCCCTAATATAAAAACCGATCGCGGTCACAGAATTGCCACATCATCATCAAACTAAAACACCATTCTTCCCATGACACCCTCGTTAATAATTTCAACGTCGAATAACAGTGAATAGCTTTGTAAAAATAATGCATTTGAAAAGTAATTTCAATTATCGAAAATGTGAACAGAAACTTACAAGAATAATTTCAAAGTCATTTTAAAGTGATCAAAGTGGCAAATTGTTAACTGTACATGTGATGTGTTAACTGAAATGATAAATTATGTGATATGATTTAAACCCATTAGTTTAACCTACTTCGTTCAGTTCTTTGTACCTCTATTATATAAGTGAAAATGGAACATCCGTGAATACATCACGTTACAAGCTGAGCGGAAAATTGGGAGCTCAGAACATTAAATTATAATTTGTTAGAAATTTTATTTAGTTTAATTAAAACCTAGCTTATGAAAGTTTTGAAATAATGTTTCAATTAAAATTTACTCGCGTATGAAGAGCTGTATCAGAATATTTATTCTGCATCGTTGAATGTGCTGAGTATACCATTTGTCTGGTGATCACGCCGTAACGAATTACGATAGGAGTTATATCTAATATATAAAATTCTCACAGTTTTCGTTGCCATACTCCTCCGAAACGGCTTGACCGATTTTGATGAAATTTTGTGAGCATATTGAGTAGGTCTAAGAATCGGCCAACATCAATTTTTCATTTTGCAAAATAACGTTTGCTGGGGTCAGCTAGTAATCTTATAAATCTTAACAATCTCCTAGCGAATCCAATGTTTTTACGTTCATTGCAGCGTAATTTAAATTATGTACCTAAATAAAATTATAAGACTCCAACACCGCACGCTCTTACGACCTTACTCTCTCTACCTCTACTCTTGCCTTTGTGTTTTGTTGTTTGTTTTTGACCATGGACTATAAGACAGGAAGGATGTTTGTACTACGATATATAAAAATATCATGAATTGGAATTCGCAGAGTAGACAATCTTAAGCATTAGTTATTATGTTATAAAAGGCACCCACAAACGCTCGGTTTAATACCATATCATAAGCCTAAATAAAACACCTGTTTAAAGTTTGCTTAGGCAATATTTTAAATGTAATATGACTAAGAGGTAAAACCAAAATACAGCAAACAGGTACCGAATAATGTGAAGAATATATGTTTATTAGGATATAAACGAACATAATTGTTTCTTTTTTTGGAATATTACGTATTACACCAACTGTATTCTGTTTTCTACATTATAAAAATAAATTCTAATAATTTTCGTGATTTGTAGATATTGTTATTTATCTAAGTAACTCCAGTTTAATTTTACTATTTAGACTTACAGTGTCTATCTATTTTAAAAATTGTTTCAATTTAATTGGAATATATCTTGGTCCAAAAGTTTAGTCTGATAGATATCTAGGCATAAATAATTGGATCACCAAGAACGTTAAAAAACTTCTTTATCTTTCTTTAAACATTTTCGTTAAACTTCAAGTATTTATTTTAAAAACCTTAAAAAACATTCTATTATTGTTTCGCAGATAAAAAAAGTAGACAAAAACTTGACCGCATAATTTCCGTATTTCTAAAAAGTCACACGTAGATTATTGCTGTTCTTATTTGAATGTTCGTAATGTTTCCTGTCGCCCCCTTCTTTTTACAATTCGACAAGAAATCTCGTCGAAAATATAATATTCGCACAACTTTTACAACACAAAAACGCTATCAACCCAGCGACGAAAGTTGTAAATAAAACAACTTTAGCTTTCCAATCAACACACGTAGTTTTATAAACCCTAAAAACATCGTAAAACGGTTCCCGAACAAAGCACTGGATTTAGCCAACTTTCCGCCATAAAACAGTAATTTGCATTAACAATGAGAGCATCTGCTTCAAGGTTTCGGAGTTTGGCAAATGGAATGTAATTAGTTGGGAACACGTGCTAGACAAAATAAATAACTACCTATTGACCTAATCGTCAATGGAGGATCCTTAACAATGTGTAAATAGGAAGACAGGTTTTCATGAGTATTTCATTCTGTTTCTCCAACGAGTGTTTAAAAACAACAAAAGATTTCCAACATTGAAAACCACATGCGTCATTGTACTCGCCTTCGTTTACATCTATGCTAATAAAGAAAAAAAAAACACACAATATTATGCCAAGGTCGATCTTTTAAAATACTCATCCAATAGAAGAAGAAGAAGAAAACCGTGCGTCTAACTTTTAAAACTAACATTTATCAGCAATATTTGATAAAGACGTCTGCGCTACAAGGAAATTCTTCAAGGAAAGTACCTACCTGTTTATCCACCCCACCATTTCTCTGTATAAAAATACTATTTGCAATGGAAGCTCAGGATATTATCACTGCGTACTGTATATTATGGCTATAAATCTGAAACACTGCCACTGCTGCCTATTTATTTTATTGGACAGGCGTATCAAGTAAGTGCCTATCTACATTTTGACAGATTTTATTTAAGATAGATGTTACTGATGTATAAACTACAACATTTTGCTGTGGATTACGTTTTGTAGATGATTTTTTTATATCAATCAGCATCATCATAATCACCCTATTTACATTCCCTCTGCTGAGTCACAGGGACTTCTCTCTAGGTGAGAGAGATTATAGAGGCCTTGATTCACCACGCTGGCCAAGTGCGGGTTTGTACACATGTCCTTCAAACTCTTTAAAGTTCTCAGAACACGCCGGTTTCCTCACGATGTTTGCCTTCTCCGTTGAAGGACGTGTTTAAAGAGCACATATAAATGTCTCAAGAAGAAAAATCCAGAGGCACGTGGCTCACCTACCGTGACCTTCGGAATGAAATTCTTTTTAGGTATTATTTCAATATTTTACTATATAAGTACGAGTACGTACGTACCTTCAGCAGTTTAGACGCCTCGATACATTTATGTACTTGGATTTTTCTGTAGAAATTAGCTGTGTGTGTTATCTAAGTATGTATATTACCTACTAGCCATGCGGAATCCCTGTGTGATAAATCAGTATGAACATCAATGATAAATTCGTTACTTACCCATTAAATAAACATTAAACAGCAAGATATTGCTTTTTAAAAAAGTGATACACATTTGAAATACAATGACAGAAACAAAGAGCATCGAATATTGGGCATAGCGAGCTTTGTACTTTGTGGCACCAAAATGGTACTGTTGGCAAATAACAATTAGAGTGATAAATGCATACATCTATCGAGCTTTTTGAAATTGATTAATTCGTATTCGATTCAAAACTAGTAAACTGTTTAAACTTTTTCTGACGCGGCATTTTAACTAACTTAGAAATAACTATACTGTTACAAGCTGACCCGGCGAACTTTGTTCCGCCTTAGACGCCATAAATGAGCAGATTTTTGTATTGTTTATCAATAAAATAAGATTGACAGAAGATTCCGTTTTAAACGTCATTTTTTTTTTCATCCTCTTTGACTATATTTGAAGCACGCATTCAGTCAGTCAAAAGGTTCGCTAGCTCTTATATGGTGGTTAAGTAATATTAAATTTTCTAATTTTCCGCGCAATTTCCTTAATTTTTTCTTTTATAAACCTTCTCCTGATAATAACGAACAAAACAAAAAAAGAATTAGCGAAATCGGTCTAGCCGTTCAGGCGTGATGCCGTGGCCAAGGGAAATAGGGATTCATCATCACTACAACATAGTATAAAACAAAGTCGCTTTCTCTGTCCCTATGTCCCTTTGTATGCTTAAATCTTTGAAACTACGCATCGGATTTTGATGAAGTTTTTTTTAATAGATAGAGTGATTCAAGAGGAAGGTTTATATGTATAATAACATCCATTAAATAGTGGAGAAGTAATGTTATTTTATAGGTTTCTAATGTGATGTCGTAAATAATTTCATTTTTTCCGCTTACATTGCAAACGCAGGCTGAACACTACGAGTTTTATCAAAATAATGTACTAAGTATTGTACACATTGAAAAGGTCTACAGAAAAGTCCGTGATGGTATATGTCTATCTCTTATGGATAACCCACAATAACTTTTTTTTGTCATTTACTTTTTACGACAAATAATAGCTAATTTTCGAAGCGATTTTAACCAATACAGCATTAATCCTTAACCAATTAAATACCTAGAATACATTGTTCATTTAATATAGATCTATATAGCCCTTTACACCGTATGATTTATGTGAATATTTTCGAAGATATTACAGATTTAAAAATTGCGGGACGTAGCGTTTGCGGCCGGCGGTGGCGGCCGGCCGCCCGGTGCGGCAAGAGCGTGCCTTTAAATAGCGTGTCTGAGGCCGCGGTTTTCTCAAAACTACTGGATCGATTTTAATCACATAGGCTATATATTTTATACCCGTGCGAAGCCGGGGCGGGTCGCTAGTTTATATATAATATAGATTATCATTACATTATAATAAGTTAAATCTGTATCATTGTAATAATGTCAAAACTACTGAACATATTTTCATGCGGTTTTCATCAATCGGCCGAGTAGTTTTTCAGAATGTTAAAATTATCTTACACCCATGCGAAGGGGCTGGTCGCTAGTTAGTTATAAGCAGTGAATATAGATATTTTCAATGATAACAGAAAACCCTATTTGAAGTTTCTAAGAAGATTTATATACAAAGTTGCTTTATATGGTCCCCTATTGTAGATGTTACTTAGGTGAACATAGTCGGAACTCGAAACCTTACCAACCTTAGATTTACACGTTCTTGATAGTTTGAAAATCCCTTCCGTAGCTTATTAATGATCTTCACCGTTATGAAACTAGTGTATCTGAAAATGTCAAAGTCAAAGTCAAAACGTTTATTTCCTTAGAAGCCTATGCTTACTTGAACAGGTCAACTTAAAGCTAATTTAAATAAAAACTAAGAATAATCAAGGAAATAACATTGTCTTGACAGTTAGCTTCAATTTTTTACACTGGGTTGAGAAGCTAATAGAACAACTCAGCTTCCATCATCAGCTTTCCTTATTGTTAGCATTCTGAGAAACAAGATGGACTTTTATGTAAGATTCCAAAGGTACTGTCATTTTTATTCACGTATTCTATTTATTCACAAATATTCTATCTTTCTCGGTGAATTTGAAAATGGAGTATTCTGAAATTTCTCTTGCGTGCTACGCCGTCCAAATTATTCCACATATCTGGCAGCGAGCAACAGCTGTCGGGTGAATACCTATTTTTCGAAATCCCGTTATATTGCTGCATTTTTCTGGACTCATTTCCCAGATTCACTTACCAAAATTGTCATACGTTTCGTTTCGCAATTCTGTGCTCTCAAACATTTTTTGTACTCGTTTAAAAGACACGAAATCATGATAACATTATAACGATTTACTTTGCATAATATAATATGACAAAAATTATAATATATATGTATATGGCGAACAGCATAGACAGGGATTGTTGGAGGGAGTTGGGGGAGGCCTTTGCCCAGTAGTGGGGCATGGGCTAAATAATAAAAAAATATAATTATAAATTGAGACGAAAACTAGAGCTCTTTCATATTTTCATATTTCTTAGCCGCTAGTGGTGACTGAATCAAATTTAATTGACTCAAATTGAATGAGAGCAATTAGCAATTAGTTTTTGCGATAGACCAACTTCTAACTTGCTGTTCAAGTATTGATTGAAGTTGAGCTTAGATTGGGGCAAGAACAAACACCAGGCGGAAGCCAGGAAACCTTAAACGCTTCTTTGAGAGTTGTCGAACTAATTAAAAGTTTAGCAGTTGTAGTTGCCGTGCCTTGATGCGTGCTCTTCGATATTTGATTGGTTCAACCATTATTTGGTGATTAAGGTGTGGCTATCAAATGAAATAATACTTCGTTGTTCTCGACATTTAATTAATTATTATATCTGTGTATTCTTAATCAGAATAATAAGTCTGATATTCTGTTAGATTGTGATATTTTAGCTCTTTATGTTATCAAATAAATTGAGTAGGTAGGACCTAATCCAATATTCCCATCACCATACCAAATTTCAGGCTAAGCGGTTCAGCCGTTTCGCCGTGAGCGACAAACAAACAGACACACACATACGCTTACACAATTGTATTTCAAAATAAAATAATAATAAAAAAATAGTAAATTTTTGACCCTTACTTTTGTACAGTCAAATATACTTCTTTTTATAAATATGTGTAATAAAAAAATCTAAGCATGTCTATTATATTAAGTATATCAGATGTCTTGTACCCGTAACACAAGCTTAGAGCTTACAACGGGTCAAGATGATGTTATGTCGATTGTCCGGAAATATTTATTTACTTTACCCGTAGGACTTAATACATTCATCATGTAAAAGCACTTTGAGAAAATTCCCTACATGTGAACGTAATGAAAGCTACTATGCAAATGAACTTTATCTCTTTACCTGTACAAAGTTGCAAAAGTCGATGCTCTGTCCAACGGGACAACGGAATTCAATTTGCGAAAGCGGATTCTGTGGTGTAGCCTCTATTAGTGGACAGTGGACAAAACTGGAAGTCATCTTTAGTTGTTTATTTGAGTCGGAAAGGTTGCGTTCAATATATATGTATCTTTACAGATCCATATCTTATCTTTACCAAGAGTTAGTTACATTTACATGTTAAACGATATATAATAATTTCAACTCATTGTAAGGCTCTCTTAGAAGATCGCGGATCTTTTAGAAAAATAAACTATTAGACAGAAATATGTTATGAGGTTTCTAACAAACAGGCTGTATCTAGTTTGTTAGAAACCATCATGTAAAGATTTTTATATCTTAGTGTAGTGAGTTTTAAATTTGTATTGTATCTTGTTAAACGCCGATCTGAATACCGACCGGAAACTATTGTAGATCGATATAAATATATTGAGTGTGTGTCACTTTAACTCAAAACACGGTTAACATCGGTTATCTATAAATCATAAAAAGATTCCGTTAAATATTTACGTTCATTATATTATTATTACGAAACAATTATTCTTTGCTTGAAATTAACATAATGATATGATATTCTAGTTTATATTGTCAATGAAATGGGTATGGAAGAGTAATAAGTATACGATATATTTTTTGTGAAATATTTATCAGCCCAATCTCACTGCTCATTGTAGACTTATTGGGGGATTTGTTTTAGTTTGCCATTATTACAATTAACTGTATTGAAATCAATATGTTACTAATTACCCTGCACTGTTCGGATTGATTTAAATTTCCCATTATCCCATTTGTGGTGCTGAACTTTGCCACAATGACCAATCAACAACCACCCAGCCTATATGCAAAATTCTGCGTCAGATTCACAGAGACATGTCCGGCCTATTTCAGCGTTTGGTCATAGAGATAGGGTGTTTTTTCCCGAGCGTGACGTCATAAATTGCGTCATAGCAAACTGATGACAGGGCAGGTAGGCACGATGGATGGACAGATGAATTCATTTTTAACGAAAACTGGAGAGGTTACGTTGAATTTTTTATTGTGAATTTTTTGTCGTGTGTCTCGATTTATTAAATGAGAATGATACAACGCTATTTCTTGATGCTGTGTGATTAGTCCGGAGATATTTATTCATTTATTATGATCTTTAATTTATTTCTTTTTACAGTGACATGTTAATATTTTAGTAAAATTTTAAGATATATAAAATATATAACAGAAAAAGCTGCTGACAGCGAAAAAATAAAACGTTAGACCTTTTAATTTATTTATTTATTAAAGATAGAATAAAACTGATTTAGGGACATCAAACCCTATAAAACTTGGGTTATTGACATGAAACTTGGCCTAAAGATATTTGAAAAAAAGATAAAGTAATGTTCTATTTTCTATATCGGAAGTTCCAGCTATATCTAGCCCGTCAGAACGACGTTTGTCCATCAACTCCTCGGTTCGTTGCCAAATCAGTGATGCAGCAAAATTAACGATAGAATTGAGGTTACCGGAAGATAAAATACTGGGTGAATTTTATATAAAAAAAGGCCTGAGTCGTTATGATTCCACATGTTCCCACTTAACTTTATTATTATTCTGACTACAATCCGAACCAATGTTATGTTGAACAATTAACTACAACGGAAACTCCAAATTTTCTGGTCCAAAATTATTCGGAGCCAGAAGGTATTCCTCAAACATTGTGTGTTGCCAGATATGACATAGGGAGCGGAAATGGGTTGCTTCGTTATGTTTTATATGCTAGGGCCTCTCTGCTCTTATCGAATCAGAAATAAGGATATACCTACGTAAAAAATCGCAGGTCACCTATATAGCTAAGCGTATTAGTTCACTGAAGTGGCAAAGGCCAGACCATACAGCGCGTACAACAGATGGCCATTGGGTCGGAAAAGTTCTCAACTGGAGACTACGAATTGGTAAGGTTCACCTACAAGATGGACTTAAAGAGTCCGCCTTGTTAAAGCCGGCGAGTTAACAGTTCACATAAATAAATAGAGATTTTTGGTGGCATAGGACGAATGATGATGATATAATTTCAAATTGCCTCAAACATTATTTTAACAAAATTTTCTATGTCAAGTCAATAAAAAATATTCTATAACAATTAAGGTTACCAGTCAGGTCTGATATTACGATAAACGATTCTACAAACTGACACGAGGTGAAGTCGCGAATGAAGCTAGTTATAATTAGACTATATTAGAAAAAACTTTACTGCACACCATTAAACATCAATTACAATGGCTAATGCGTTATCACTATGAGCTATCTTTTCCAGAAAACCTTTGGGTGTTTTTATTATATTTTAAAACACAATTTTATAAAAGCGTATTAAAAATAGTGCGGATACCTGTCATAAAAAGTGCTTTAGTTATAAATATTTATTTTAAAATGGCACCCTATTATGGAAAACAATAGCTACCCTAAACTAGCAAGAGTCAATGGTTAAAAACCTCGATTGAATGTTGAGTACGTTTATTTGTAAGAAACAACTTAATAGAAACAAAGTTGCTGCAATCGCAACCGCCTTCAAATTGCTATTGTTATAAAGATAAAATGAAATTACATCTTCAAACTTCAGACTGAGCTTTCCTTGTTTGTACCTAAATAACACAATAGTCTTTTAGTTTAGCACAATCTAGACTTGTTCCAATTTCTATTGAATTGAATCTTTTAATATTGTTATTATTCCCGGCTTATTTCGACACTTTGTGCCAGTCGTAAAATTTTGGCGATACACAAATACCTACTTATATTGAGAAACAATTTCGAATAAGGGGATTTTTTCGCTTCGGTGATCCCATAAGGGCTCATTTCACAAAACCCGAGTAAACAAAGCAATGGGTTTGTTATGTCAAAAATACGAATCAATGGTTAGTGTTGGTGGTAGTTATGACAAGACCTACCGCACTCTGTCACATGGGAAAGCTAATATTTTAACCATTGTCTAAATTTTACCCGGAGATGGTGGAAAAAGCCCTAAGTGTTTTTATTATTATAAAAATAGGTTATCTGACTCACATTTTGCAACTGTCTCATTACTATTTCTGACTTGTGTTGATATTTGTGTAGGTATATTGCCTTCGAAACTTCAGAAATTTGATCCTAAAGAGATTGATTAACAGCTTAGTAACTGTGTCTGTTCAGTGGTCGGTATGTATATACCGCCGCTATGTTATGAATATACATATTTGTAGTGGATAATCTTAGAATCCAATTTCATAGTGTTTAGCCAGGGCTCGGCAGCTGTGCTCTGTCTCCATCAATTTACACTATACCCCGACACTACAGTTTTGATTAATCACACAATAGCGTGGCGCAGTACTTTAGATATCACAAATTAAGAGGCTTCGTTCTGATAAGTATCATAAATAAAGTTGGGTGATTAATCAATGAGCCGAACTTTGCTTTCTACGAATTTGAACTGACGAAGTCTTGGTGAGCTTTTATACGAGATCGGGTTATGGAGAGAGGAGTACAAAACATGGAACACTCAGATGAAATATTTATAATCACTATAACTTTTTATTACTCTGATTTGACATATTATTATCTACTTAGAGAACCAGATATAGTTAAGATAGTTTAGAATACACCAAGTGTTTTGTTAGTTAATTAAATTTTATAAATTAGTTAAGCCTGAAAATTTTACTTAGTATGTAAGTAGGTATATTGTACGTCCTATTGAGGATAAACTGTAAAAACATGTACCCTATTCATAAAACACCTAATTGTACAACAGTTATCAATAAAAGTTTTTGTATTTGTATTTGTAAAAAAAAACTTCAATGAATAGAAATGTTGCAGTCGAAGTTCAGACAGACATTCAACTCAATAAAAAGTAATATCAAAATATGCTTAATGAGTATTCTATTAAAAAGATTATAACTATGTTTTGAAATTTTTTTACTTAATTCTCACAAGTTTTTAAAATAATGTTGTTTATGTACATCACCTGAACCTCATAAATATAAAAACAAAAAATATTATCTTAATTATTACCATAATCATGTAATAAAGATATCTTAGACTGTATTTCTTTTGTCTTTTATGCCCAAATATGGCTCACATTTTACTTACACGTTAGGTATTTATGATGCAAGGGTTAATCTTCAGTTTTATGGCTTTATCCTCAATTCTGATAACATCATGTACCCCAGGGGAAATGTCACTAAAAGTAATATGAAAACTAACGAGTTAACACTGTGCTTGTTATTGGGCCGCTTACACATTGCTCCAGGTGTTATTAAACACAAGCTTTACACGCCACGACGTTGCTTGTGTTTTTGAATTTTCCCGCCGGAAAAACGAACAGTAACTCTTCAGCTTTATAATATTAGTAGTATTGATATTATAGAATGTAAATTTTGGATGTACGGAGGTGTCAATTGTCATTAACGTTTTGGAAGTTCGCTAATAAATTAAGCGTTACCTTATTTAGGGTCTCTTTATATCTTCCAACACCGAAAATTTTAATAAAAACCTCCTAGCTTCAATTAAACTTTAAAATGCCTTAGTTATATATATTTTACAACAGTTAGACCATACCACTTGAATTGAACTATGGAAAAATTATAAGTGCAACTGCTGTTAAATATTACCCTAAGTAGAAATCTTGCGACGCGTAATACTGAACATTAACAAACACTCGCGTCAGTTGTCACTTTTTGTAAGACATGTGTAAAAAGCCTTAGGAAGGTGTCGCTTTGAAACCAACCAACCACGGCGGGGACGTGGAAACATGGATACACTCGTATGTGAAAGGATGTGGCAGCTGCTAATTATAATTACACGTTGCGTCGTCAAGAGAATCCGAAATGAGAACATCACGTAGCTACAATTGTTTGCGACGACATTACGGCTCATACGATGACTGAAACTTCAGCTATTCAGCAATTCATTAGCCATTCAGGTATTAATTTTGATTACATGTAAATTGATTAAACTTTATTAATATCATGTTTTTTTAATGTTCTGCAAACATCGTTACGGATTTTAATTGCCTTTTAAGTGCCAATAATGTGGGTACCCTGTTTTGTCAACCAACAATGAATATAATATGCTTTCGTTTGCATGATTTTCTGATAATATATCTCTGGGGGATAAACATTTATTTGTAAGGGAAAGGCTAAGACTTCAGCTTGAATAAATTTTAAATACATATAAATAGAAGTGAAATTAATTTGTTAGGGCACATGCCCACACACAGTGTCCCAAAAAGGCTTCCAGCTCAGCATTTGTTGACTTGCATGTAACAAAACAACGCTGAATTGGAAGCCCTTTGAGGCACAGCAGAATATGTAGTTTGGGTACAGGATTTTTTCAGAAAGTATTTTCTTACTTTCAAACTACATATCTCTAGTAGATATATGTAGTTACACTCTACTTACTGACTCTACTGTTGAAAGCCGTGAGCCAATTCAGGTGACAGTTGTACATATAACTATTACTAATATATTTTTATTTTTGTGCGTTACTGTCCTAGGAATGTACAACGGCTACAGTCAACTTAATTAGCACAACAATCTAGATATTTCCTAAAACAACTAAAACAGAAGAGCTTTAGTTTCTTATAGTTACCGTGACTGGAAAGCATTGAATCCCTTGTTCACCCAAGTAAATAATTAAACTAGAGATTGAAGAAATTCACCAACTTTCTTAACTAGTTAATCCCAAAACCTCTTACCAAAACAAAACAGCTAAATCATTCTGTTCGAGTGGGTACTCCTGCGGACGGGACGATACCAACAAAAACCTATTTGGGCCCTTTGTTTCTCACTTTTTGTGCTTTTTTCGTTTACTCCTCCCTCTCTCCAATTAGCTCCAGGACGTTTGTGGACTCACGTCTATTGAATAACGGGCGAATGTGTTGTCCTATTTGTAGATTAGCAGTTGCCTTTATACGTGTGTGCCCCTGCTTAATACTTTAACAAACCTGAATTCAAAAGTCTGGTCTTTAGTCTTTTCTTAGTTACTAATATTTGATTTAAAGTCTTAATTGTTTTTATGTAGCGCGGTTTGGTATTTTAATACTTACGAACAGACTTACACTTTATGACTTAAATTTGACAGAATTTCCGGTTCCCGATTGAGTAACATTTAAACTCGAAGCTTTGTTAGTTACAATAAATTTATATTCATGAGAAAACGAAGAAAATATGAATCAAAATCCCTTAGTTTGGAATAGTTTGTCGCTGATGAAGGCTGCAAATAACGGTTCAACTCGAAAGGAACTATCAACTGCACTGAGAAACTAAGTAATGGCCGCTTTCAGGAACTTTCTGCTCAATTTCATCAAAACTTATATTCAGAGCAATAATGTGGTGTTAAATTAATTCAGAACTACAACTTGTAAACGATGTTTATATTTTGTAATTGAGTTTATGTTGTTTTCGAATTTGAACTGTGTTTTTTTATTGTAAATATAGATAAAATGGTAATTTAGTAATTGGCTTCCCATTTGATTTTACTCAAAATTAGTCTTGTTTTATATTGCATCACCAGTTTTGTAAGAAAATAGTACCTTTAACCAAAATTAGACACAGACTTTTTGGCTTATAATATATGTATGAATACGTTGTTCAATGCGTCATGTTAATTCAGCCGGCATAAAATAAGACACGCAATTATGGTAGATATTTCATATCTTAATAATTAACTTCCAAGTAGTAATTTAAATAATAATTAATTCATAAGTATATTTTTTCAGATGGCATTGAAGTACTCATTTCATCTCACATTATTTTGTCATAATAATAATAATTTTATACTAAAATCATAATACCAAACGAAAGTAATAACAAACAAACATAAAACAAATGTTGTCAAACATCTGATAAATATGCGAATAATAATAGCACCGTCTGAAATATTGAAGTCAGAAAACGATTATAAGCAGGAATATGATTTCATATCAATATTTAGTTTCACTATTTATACATGTTTATTTTCTGACTATCTAATATTACCTATGTTAAAGATTGGCAAACTTCATTGATCTCCACTGGTCCTCAATATAGACATGCCACACAAATAGCTAATGACATGGAGCAGAACTTACTATATGTACCTACCAACGTTATAATGTTGATATTAAAAACTACTCGGAAGAAGACCTAGCTATCGCTTTGTTGAAATCCAGATCAGTTCAGTTCAGTTTCTTTTAATTGGACTTTGCGCTTGAAGCGAATTTGCCAGTGTCGAGTTAAATAAAATTATAAAGTAAAAAAGATGTTATTCAGTTGAACGCCATTTTGACAATCTTACTAATAAATCTTCTTGAAATTCAGTTCAGTTTAGTTTCTTGTAATTGGACTTTGCGCTTGAAGCGACAATTAGCCAGTGTCGAGATAAATAAAATTATAAAGTTAAAAAGATAGTTACTCAGTTGAACGCCATTTTGCGTCTCTTCTTGAAATTCATTTAGCAAGATGGCAGATGATTTTGATTTCCTGAACTTGATGACAGCTGCTTCCAGTCAAAATAACAGGGGTAACCAGTGTCCTACAGTGGTTCGATTGCGAAAGCAAAAATGATGACTGTAGGTTGTAGGTATAAATAAATAAATACAATATTTTATTACATATAATAATAGGTACATTTTCCTCTGACTTCATAGTTTTTTTCTAACGAATTATTTTTATATGTTTTATCATTTACTTTACGACTTGTAGTTTTTCGAATGTATCTTAGGTATTTAACTGCTTTTCTATCATTATGTCTTATGTTTTTTGTATATATAAATAAATATAACAATAACATAACTTATCTAACTTTATTTCTATACATACATTTATTTGCTATATATGTACAGTACTCTAAAAATCTATTTCTTATTGCCTTATTTTCTAATATATGTTTTACGTCGCCTTCCTTTACTTTTACTCCTATTTCTATTTCCAAATTAAATCTATCCAGTCCATATAAGGGGTAGTCAAAGAATATATGGCCTACAGTCTCTGGGATTCCAGGTTTACAGAGACATGATGGGTTCTCCTTGCACTTGAATCTATATCAAGTACTCAGAAACCCCACCATGTCCTGTTAGAATCTGTGTCACTACATATTTCACTGTTACAGGTACTAGATAACTAAAATACTTTATATAATAGATTTACATATACAGATATTCTTTATTATACATATTAAACACCCAGCCCAAGTTTACCTATGTGTTACAGATTGTGCTAAAACAATAACAAAGTGGAACATGTTGATATGTTTGTCGGAAACGCGGTGTAAGGGCTGAAGGGTAGAGGAGGCCGCTGTGGCTCATCACAGACAGTTTGATGGATTGCCTATAGTGGGTGGGTTAAGGGCAGGGTTCAATTTGCAAGTTTTGTTTTTTGACATAAACAATATAAAATATTTTTTATGGTTTCTTGATACTGATATAACTAAACTAAATGAGATCTGCCTGTCTTTAAATAAATGAAAAAGACATGTCATGCTGATGGATTACTAATTGTTTTAATATTAAGTTACAACTCGTATTTCGATATGAAATTGGAGAATACGTGGCAGTCCACATACGTTACCGGCTAACCACGATTGTTCAATTGTGATTTTCACCACTGAACTACAACTTCATAGCTATTTCACAAAAAAACTATGAGTATATATCTTTAAAAGCATTGTACTATTTACGAAATTTAAGCGGGCATTTAAATGAGTCGTTTAATGAGTACGCAAGATTATTTCATTCGTTGGTAAAGTAAAAGGAGATTCCAGGAATAACACGAATAACTTTCTTTCTAAAAGCCGCGACCTTCCGAGCTTCCCTTAGCTTTAATAAAGCGCAAAGGAATGGGAAATGCTCCCAATGAGTCAGGCTTCGCACCGATCCCACATTTACCGCTGGACAATGAACAGAATTGCTTTCACGATTTGTAAGGCGACGGAAATTTTGCTACAATAATCTAGCCATGAGATCTTTATTAGGTACGAAAAATTAACCTTGTGGAAATTCGTAACGCCATCTGATAGCACATAATTGAATCTTATTTGTATACTCGTGACCCGAGCCGACTGCGCATGGGTATAAATTTGTTATAAAAACCTACCCTTAAAACGGCATTAATTTCTGTAAAATGTCCAGCTTTATATAATTATATGGACTGACAGGGATTCGACTTCCATAATTTAAAAGCCTATTTTAAAAGTAGGTAATAACTCTAAAAAAGTAATAACTTAATTAAAGAAAAATAAACAACAATGTTAAGTGCTTATTTATAATCATAGCCCAAAGGCTATGGTTATTACGATTTATTGCGAAAAAATACTAGAATAGATCATCCTCCGAAGGTTCCGAACAGTGTGACATTTGCAATACCCACCTACGCTCAGTATATTGATCCCTTGTTTCCAGCCTTAACCTTTAACAGCTTTTCAAACCCTTTGTGAATCCGTGCCTTGATCCACAATAGATAACAACTACGGGGATATATAATATGTTTGTAGATAAATTGAGCTCAAGACCAAAAAGTTGTCTCATGATGTACACACATATACTATGTCTACAACTTTAAATTACTAGAATCAGCCTGTGTATATTTACAATGTTACCACTATTACGGCGCGGCGACGGAGGAAAATAGATTTTCGAAAACGTAAAATTGCAATAACCCGTTCATCCAGAGTCCATTTGAGAACTTCTAACGCTTCTATTATAATGTATTGTTTATACTGTTAACTAAATATAAGTACAGTAATTACAGTGGAAACGGGACAAACATAAATCCATTTAATAATATTCCAGGTATTACATCTCAATTCATGGACTCACCTGGTGTAAATGTAAATAATTTTATGAAGGTATTCAAAAAGAACCGTACTTAATAGGCAAAAATATAAACTTATCATCAAAGTGGTTAATATTTACGGGCACGCCTTCAGCTAATAAAACTTAGGACAAACTCAAACATATTTCATACAACGTAAACATTTTTGCAACTTTGCGCACACAGACCTAAGGCATTAACAGTTATGCAAATTTGGAATCCGCTGTGCTAAATCGTTTAAACATTAACCTCATTATGTAGATGGCAACAACACATTCTCTGGAGTATCGTATTTCCCGCAATTAGGTGTAAAGCTGAAAAAGGCGTTGAGATTCAGAAATAAGAAATTCAACGCGACGACCGACGGCTCGCCGGGACTGACTCTGAATACAGATGAACTATATAGAGAGTATGTAGATACCCCGAGATTATTGTACAGGCGGAAATGATGTCACAATTTAAAATCTGCAAATATTTACTCAGCCCCACTGTGCCGATTTCTCACGTTTCCGGTCGGCTTCTGAATGAAAAATGTTGCAAATTAATTTCGTGTTCATAAGGATTTAAAAAGAATACCTATAAATAGGGATTTGTATAGTTTTTTTTTTAATTGTATCTTTACGGAGAATGTCGGGGCTTCAGAAGGCTAAAAAGGCATTGGTTGTAAAGTAAAAGGAGTTAGTAAAATAAGAAAAATAAAATGTTTTATTTCAGTAACTTAATCATCATGTGTTCAATCCAGTAGCATTAAGCTTCCTTTTAAATACATAAAACATACCTGTGCTGGGTGATCTCGCTCTTTCTTTGTGCATAGACAATATTATTGATCCTTTTAAAATTTTCGATGTTATAAGTATGGGGTAATAAATGAATTATTTTAGATCATCATCATTAGCCTAGAGCTAGGGATAGGTCTGCTAAAATGTATGCTATACGGGACTGTTCAATGCTAACCGCATCCAGCGAATTGAATAGGTATGCCCAACGATGATGATGATGAGCGCAGAAGGCCATACTTAGAAACCTTCCAACCACGTATTAGTGGCTACTTTCTTATGATTATTCTACATAAACACCACTTCTCTTCGTCAATGTGACAACAAAATAATGATATGATAGGTTCATGATACAATAACTGCTAGGTAATTGCTTCAGGTTGCGCATACTTTATAATTAGTAATTCGAACATTAAAATAAAATTTACAAAGCTATTTTTTGCTTTAATCAAAAAAAAATGTGCTAACTTAAGTTACCTAATCTAAGATTCATCCATCCATCTTTAATTCCGGAAAGTCTATACTACGTTATTGTACCCAGTCTAAATTAAATCCTATGTACGACCTAATTTTTCGCTTGGTCCTTTGAAAGTTTTTAAAAAAAACGTTTGAATACGGGCGTATTCAATATGTTAAATAATAAAAAAAATTAAGTAAGTTGCTTACTTGTTTTTTTTTTTTTATTTACACTAGTTTTACACGCCACGACGTTACCCGTGTTTTTTTTTATTTTCACACACTGTTAACACTGATGCAATATTCCAATTCGGACCAACAAACAAACTCTTCAGCTGTATAATAATTGGTATAGATTGTTTCATATTGTAATGGTCAAATAAACGTTTTTGTTCTCACTTTACTATACTATTGCGGTCTTTGACTATACATTTTAGGTGCAATCTAGGTAAGCCTTATTTTTTCATCAACATCAAACTAACTAAGGATAGTTGTTGTTGTCGAAAGGTTCTCCAATGGAAACTATGGGTGCAGGGTCGACCAACAAGATACAAGATACAAAATCATTTATTTCCATTGTTTGGTTTTACAAAACTTAGACACGTCAAAATAAATTACAAAAAACAAAAAAATATAATCATAGTTGCTTAAAGATGCAACAATACGGAGGTTGCAAGAAATAACTGTAAGTCATTAAGGGAGGCCTATGTGACCAGCAGTGAACATCCTGCGGCAGAATAATGGTCTTGATGAATGATACAATGTTATTTAATAAAATCGTGTTTGATTGGACTATATAAGAATGTTTTCAAGTTTAGATTCAAGTTCAAGTTATAGTTCAGGATAAGTTTTGAGGAAAGTCAAAGTCCATTACATTTATTTCCTTAGAAGCACAGGCTTAAATGGATAGGTCTACTTAAAATTAATAAAACTAACGTATAATATTATCAATAAATGACTATTAATGACTAAATAGTTTATACAAAAATTATCAAGGAAATAACATTGTCGTGACAGTTCGCTTCAATGTTTTATACTGAGTTGAGAAGCGAATAGAAAAACACAGCTTTATCAGTTTTTACAATTTAGTAGTTTTATTAATTTTCGAGTTCTTATACATAACTATTATTAAGAGTTACCCATAAATGATTCGCCAAGTTTTTTTAGTCTGTAGGTAGGAATGAGTAATTTTTCCTTATTTCTCGTGTTAATACTATTATGTACGTCACTTTTAAATAACATATGCTTGTTCTTGTGGTTGAACATCAAGTTCTCAAAAACTCTGCAACACGAATATAGTTTGAATATCCGCTGCAGCACCATATGACATAATACTATGGAAGTAACTAAAGTAAACAAGTCTAGCTGTATCCTTATCTGTGATGTACTTAACTCATTGTTCGCACTGCATAAGCTGCTGAACTAATTCTACTAAGTAGAAGAACACGCCTGTATGTCTCTCTGATCTGTGGTGTCTCTGTTGTAGGCTTCAGCCGCGGCTTGTCACCACCCTCCGGGCTGGGTCAGTGCGTGAAAAGATTTTTTCGTGTTTCGTAATGTGGTCCGGAGAAGCCATCTACCTTCTAGGTCTTCATGCCCTATCTTAGACCACATCGTCACTTTAAATAAGGTGAGATTGTGGTCAAATGAAGGCTCATGTAACATAAAAAAAAATGTGCAACATTACTTTGTTACTCTGTCCTCGTCTATTATAGGGGCAACCTTACGCGGCGTCTGATTTCAAATTAAAAATAAATATAGGTGATAATGATGGTGATTATGAGAGGTCGTACATGAATTAACTATTATTATTTAATTCTAATTAATGTCTCATTGTTAACACAGCATAACTTTGTCAATACTATTTAGATTTGTAACGGGATATTTACTATGATTCTTCTGAGTTTCCCGATATTTCGGCACAGTTAGCCACGATCGCAAACGACGGTTGAACCGTCATCATGGCGCATGTAACTGTGCCAAAATATCGATAAATATCACGTTATAAACTGTAAATAGTATACCAATGGTAAACCATGATGGTTTCAAAAGTTATATGTACCTTTGTCAATTTGAAAACAATATAATGATATAGGAAGAAACAATCTATAAATATAATTAATTCCACTACCGCGTCTTACGGACCGATAATCTTAAAAACAACTGAACTGTACTTATGCGGTTGTCTGAGGTAGAGTGATTAAAGAGTAAGCCTTCGCCTCCGAGCCAAGCCGCAAAGGGCCAGATAGAATTACATTTTAGATAAATTACTTCAGCTTACATAATTGTATGATTCATTCGAGTAATATAACTACTAAAATTTATATTATGGTGAGGATAAATACATTTTCAGCTTTATACAATACTCAAACTCTAAAGTAACAAATATTAACAACACAATACTCGTAACAAGATGTAAAGGAATTTATTCAAATGTATACCTAAGTCAAAGAGAACTATGCGAACGAGTAAAAATCATGTAAAAATAATTGATTTAACGAAGTACACATACTAGATGTATAGGTACTTAGGTCTTTTAAGCCCATTAAAATGTCATGAAGTAGATATCAAAAACGGTAAGTGTACTGTGTGTGTGTCTTATAATGCCACTAGTCTCGTTTAAATCGGACCCGGTATTGTAGGACCCATCACTAGGTATATTATATAACAGTTGCGTAATTTACTATAATACTAACTCATGTAAAAATAAATGAGGATGCTTATATCATTATCTTCAATTATCTTTGAAGACTGTGGTACGAGCTTTTTTATGATTATTTTCCAATTGAATATTAGAACTTCATGTGTTCTCACGTTAGTAATGTCACTTTTCTTATTTTTGCAGTATTTGTCAATTTCAATTAATCCTGCATGGTGAACTAGCAAACATGTCTGAACTAAATTTAAAATTTGAAACGCAATTTAACATTTCTGTAAGAGCAATGCGCATAAATGGATCTTATCCGTTCCTTGAAAAAAACCTAAAGTGGTGGATCCACTTTTCATTTGTTTACGCTATTAAAACATTATGTACTGTTCTTCTTTGTTACTCAATTCTCCAACACGATATTATAAACAAAAACTATGTAGAAGCCACAAAAAATGCGTCAATCGTCCTCATTGGTGTTACCGCAGTTATGAAGTATTTCGTTCTGATATACTACAAAAAATTTGTTATAGGCCTTGTTAATTTGATGGACGAGGACTACGAAAGGGCCAAACAGAGTTCTCCAGAGGAACAAAATATCGTGAAAGAATATGCAATGAAAGGGAGGTACCTGAGCATATTCTGGTTCTCTTCTGCCGTAAGCGGAGTCTTGGTTTTTCCACTATTGGCTGCTATTGAAACAGTGCAATCATTCCGAGCTGGAGAAAATAGATTAATTCCCATGTTCGACTTCACTTTACCGAATTTAGTAGAAAAACATAAGAATCAACCGGGGCCTTATTGTCTTTTAACGTTGCTATGTATGGTATATGGTTTGTTTGGTGGAGGAATGTACATTGGGTTCGATCCGCTTTTGCCAATTTTTACACTTCACGTAGGTGGACAATTAGAGATCTTGAAAGGAAAAATGGGAAAAGCTTTGTCCCCAGATGAATCTATTGAAATAAAGAAAGAAAATTTAAAGTTAATTAATATTAAACTGCAGAAGTTACATCAGTAAGTATGCGTATGCCTCATATTAAGAAAACATTTGAATTTTAAATTGCAATTTGTATAGGTAGGTACGCTTCTTACGTTGAACCATGTATGTATACAGGAATTTAAATCTAGCTCTGTCAGGCGCCTCTGTGTTGATACTAACTTAACGCAGCGCAATTTGATAAACACAGCGGTCGTTTTTTTAGCTAGTATATGTATAATAAGATATATACAAATGCATAAGCTTAAAACATATTTTTCCAGTTTTGTACGCGACGTTCGAGTCGTCTTCACAATAGTTAACGAATTTAATTTGAAAACTACGACCATTGCAATACCACTTATGCTGATGAATCTTCTCCAGGTGAGAAATGTTAATAAATCTAAATTTAAAATTTAAGAATAACCCCCGATTCCAATGCCTTAAATTCCTTAAATGTATAACAACATAATAATTTGTAATGTGGACGCGATGTGTTTTCATTTGATACCCCACACTAGTGTATTTGCAGATTTTCGGTGTTCCTTCCCCACTCTAACCCCCATAACTTTTAAACGGCTCAACCGATTTTCATGAAACATGTCTAAGAACACTCGCGCCAGACTCACCTTTCATACAAAAAAAACTAAATCGAAATCGCTCCATCCGTTCGGGAGCTATGGTGACACAGACAGCCAGACAGACAGACACGTCAAACTTATAACACCCCTTTTTTTTGGTCGGGGGTTAAAAATGACTATTTTTATGCATCGGGTTGTTTAGTAAAATTGTTTGCATTTGTTTCAGGGACTTCGTGATGACAATACTATTAACATCGCGTTTGTAGTGTTATTGGGTGGTGGCGTTGTACATTTCCTGATACCCTGTTATTTTAGTGACAAACTGTTGGATAAGGTATTAAAAAAAAGTATTTTGTACCTCTCACACAACATTGGGGTTTAGGGCTTTTTTTATTATATCTACAGAAAAGGGAGTCCGTACCTTTTTTTCGCTTACTTAACGTTAGTATTACATCATAATAAAAGAGTAAGAAATCATTTACATTCAAATGTGTATTGCAACGAAAGGCGGTATTAACAAAAAAAAATTCACAAAATTTTATACCAATAGACAGCACGTAGTTAACGTGTGGAACAATATGAACGCACGTGCATCACAACCCCACAGCGGAATTCCGTCATTCTCTTACTTTCACAGAAGTCACGATGCTGTAGAAGTAGCTTAAATACACTAGCACGGATGTTTCATGATATTAGTCATTTAAAAAAAAATTGTACTTTAGGATCAAGAATTCCGTGAAGCCATTTACAACAGTGGGTGGGAACTTGAGCCCAGCACGAGTATCCGGCGCACTATCCTGTTGATGCTGACGAGAGCCTCGCGCCCGATGGCTATCAGCACCGTATTCACCACCTTGTGTCTGGACACTTACGCCGCTGTGAGTTACCAAAAATAAACACTAACAAATAATAAATGATTGAATTTTGCTGGACAAGAGATTAAACAATTTTTATCTTTCATTTTTAATCTATATGGTGGATTTATGACCCAAATTATGTTTCGAGTTTCGAGTCCCTTTCTAGTAAAAATCGCATGATTTATATCAGCTGGGTTAAATTTAATATTTTTTTGTGTTACAGATGATGCAACAAGCGTATACCTTATTCAATCTGATGAACGCTGCTTGGTCTTAACTAGAAGCACTGGTGTCCATTTTCACAGTATAGTGTTATCAGCATAATCTCATAAGCTTTTTACCGATGACCTTAACAATATTGATTGGAACAACTTAAAATATAATAACTTGGATAAAATGGTAGATGATTTTAACTCTTGCATTCTAAATTTATTTAATAAACATGCACCGGTTAAGAAAATTCTCTTGAAAAATAAAACATATCCCTGGATAACATATAATATCAGGGAAATGATGAAAACTAGGAACAAAGCCCATTCACGCAGTTATGTATCTAAAAATCGATCTCATGTAAAATATTATAAAGAACTTAAAAATATTGTAGACGAGGCAATGCATGCTGAAAAACAATCTTTTTTTAACATTAATATTAATAGGAATTCCAAAAACCCACGACTCTTATGGAAAAATATAAAAAAAAAATGTAATAAATCTTAAAACTAAAGAAATTGATCTCCCTTTAAATTTGCAAGACCCAAATATAATAAATAAACATTTCTTGTCAATCCCTGGTAACAATAATGTTACTATTTCTGACTTAAGTTACTTTGAATTTTACTCATATGGGTCTTCTGAATTCAGTTTACAGGCAATAACTGAACACGATGTTTTCAAAATTATTTCAAAATTCTCCACAAATGCGACAGGTATTGATGGTATATCAATGAACATGATATTTTTAACGCTGCCTCAAACACTATCTTTGATAACCTGTATAGTCAATACGTCTATTATTTCAGGTACATTTCCTATGCTTTGGAAAACAGCAGTGGTGAAGCCAATACCAAAAATTAGTAACCCAAGTAGCTTAAAAGACCTGAGACCTATAAGTATTTTACCTTTTTTATCGAAAATTTTAGAAAAAGTGGTCTGCATACAAATGACAACATATTTAGAAACTAATAATATTCTACCTAATAAGCAATCTGGGTTTAGAAAGGGTTACAGTACTACTACAGCTTTATTAGATATTGTAGATGATGCGTTGGCAGCTCAGGACATTGGGGAAGGTACTCTGTTAACTTTATTAGATTTTTCGAGAGCATTCGACACAATTAACACAACACTACTGCTTTCTAAACTAAGCTATTATGGATTTGACCACCATAGCATCAGGTGGTTTGAGAGCTTCCTCTGCGATCGTAACCAATTAGTTGAGATTCGCCAGAACGGAATTATAGCTAAATCTTCTACAATGTCGGTAACTCGTGGCGTTCCTCAAGGTTCGATCCTGGGACCTATACTTTTCATCCTTTATTCTGCAGATATACTTCATAATATTAAAAACTGTAGACACCATCTATACGCTGACGATCTTCAGTTATATATCTCATTTAAGCCAAAAAACGTTAATAATGCGGTTAATGGATTAAATGAAGACTTAAATAAGTTGGTCCACTGGTGTGACAAGAATAGTTTAACTTTAAATCCCGATAAAACAAAATTTATCTTGTTGGGATCCAAAAAGCAGATTAATGATATAATCCAACTGAATCCTAAGGTCATACTAAATGGTATTGAAATAAAACGCGTTACGGAAGCTCGAAATTTAGGACTTTCAATTGATGAAAATATGCACTTTGAAAATCATATTCAGCAAACGGTTAGAAACTGCTTTTATAGATTATCCATACTTTATAAAGTACGTGAGTATGTCAGTACTGATCTCCGTATTTCACTCTGCGATTCCCTAGTTCTTTCCAAATTAAATTATGTCGACAATGTAATCGGCGAATGTCTACTAAACCGCACCAAGAAATTAATTCAACGCGTTCAAAACACATGCGTCCGTTTTTGTTTCCCTATCCCGCGCAGGGCACACATATCACCATTCATCAACAGACACGGACTTCTAAACATGTCGTCGCGACGAACATTACACTTTGCTACATTACTTTTTGGTGTAGTAAAAAACCAAATGCCACGCTATCTGAATGAAAAAATTTATTATTCTAGTTGCAATATTCGTATAGCTGTAAGACTTTTGTGTCCAAGTCATAGAACGGCAGCATTTCGTGGCAGTTTTCGCTATGCTGCCACGAAATGTTGGAACAATCTGCCACCCCCGATTAGAAACTGTAATAGTTTGTTTAGCTTTAAGAAATTACTAAGAAAGCATTTATTAGAAATACAAAATTTAATGCTATAGAGGCCGTTCTTACACTTTTATAAATTATATTTTTAATGTTTTATTGTAATGTCTAACTTAATATTTTAAAATTAATGCAATATTCTTATATCGGTGAGATATTTACAAAGTTTTTTAGTTAATTATTATATATGCAAAATAATATAATTTTATAAATAATTTAAAATATAGGTAAGTTAATTGTGAATTGATTATATTAAGAAAAGCTTAAGTTAATTTTTATTTATGTTCTGTGTATATTGTGTTGTTTAAAGCAGTGCCGCGCGCTGCATTGTCTGAGGCACCACTGAAAACCAGCGCTGTGTCAGTATCATCCTGCTGACACAGCCTTCATGCTGAGCTGGTGACCTATTTGTGTTCGAACTAAGATATGACTAATTGTTTATCTACTCTCTTTCATGTTTGTTTATAATTATGTACTCTATGTTTAACGTGTTTAATACGCAAATAAACTTTTTATGATATGATATGATATGATATGATATTAGTTTTATCTCATATGTAGCATATTAGTACTTAGATTCAAAGTTATTGTTTAACAGAAACTTACCATACACATTTTATTGCTACGCAAATGCTTAGTCTATTAAATAGACGTGTTTATCTTTTTCATCATAGCACCTCTATTTACGTATTACATTTTACTGGGACACAGGGATTTCTCTCTTGCCGAGAGAGATTAGGCCTTAAATGACGCCAAGTGCGGTTTGGTGAATGTCACGTGTCCTTCGAACTCTTCAAACTATTCAAAGATCTCAGAATATAAACAATTTGAACCCACGACCTTCGGAATGAAAGTCGAGTATTCTCCCACTTAGCCAACACAGGTTTTTTTTCTAAGATATTAGTTATCGGAAACTGACCATCTACAATTTATTGCTATGCAAATGCTTTTGTGACGATTAATTATACTATACTAATATTATAAAGCTGAAGAATTTGTTTGTTTGTTTGAACGCGCTAATCTCAGAAAATACTGGTTCGAATTGAATAATTCTTTTTGTGTTGGATAGTCGAGTTATCGAGGAAGGCTATAGGCTATATAACATCACGCTACGACCAATAGGAGCAAAGATATAGTGGTAAATGTGTAAAAAACGGGAGAAATTGTTCATCTTTGAAGCCATCCGTTGCGTGCGCCGTGAAAACGGTTCAAGATACACAAAAAATATGTATTAAAGAATAATAGCTCTTTAAATGATCTAAAAAACAGTCCGCAATAGTATATGTCTATCTTTTAAGATTAACTCACAAAAACCGTTTTTATGGTACCTAATTTGGTCGAAATAATTTGTTTAAGTTGTATCAACATAATAATATTAATCTTTATTCAAATAAATATGTTGTTGGTTAAGAGTACTTCATCCATTATAACGCGGGTAGCACCGCAGGGCACAGCTAGTGTTTCATATAATTGAGAAAATAAGTAAGTTTCCTATTTTTACTGATAAGCTATAACTCACATGATGCACAACTTTTACCTTGTACATTTTCTTTGTTCAACTTTCAGTGCATTTTGTACCGAAATATTAGGAAGAAATAAGTAGATAAAAGCATAAACAAGATTTAATAAAACAATGATGATGATGATGATAATAATAACGAAAGAGAGGGTACCCTCCAACCTGTCATTAGTTATTAATTTCTTATGATTGTCACATGATTATACCTAAACACCGTTTTTCTTCGTCAACTTGACAACTATGTAATATAATAGGTACATTATTCAATAATTTCTTGGTAAATTACTTCGGCTCGCAATTTTTTTTTATTCGTTCTTATACTAAAATTATGGATGCAAATTATAACAGAGACATTTTCATTTGTATCTCGACAATTATAATCACAGTCACCAATAATAACAACATATGTTGTTATAAACCCTTATTATCCATTATATTCAAAATTCTATATATTCAATGGAAACAGCAAATAAAGCCACATTTTTTGATCGAAAGGGAATGATTATCTATATGTTACATCCAGTCTATTACGAATCTAATCGAAATTAATTAAAAAAAAAAATAACACACAAAAGTAAAAATGATAAAAAGTTTTTTGGTACTTAATCCTAATAACATTTATACTTTCACTTAATATTTACCTACAAATTTGCACGGAACCCTCGGGGCGCGAGCACGACTTGAATTCGGCCGCTTTTATTCTTGTAATAAAGGAAAACGTTTTTCATTTAGTTTATATTACACACAATAAAGAAAATCTTAAGATGAGCAATGACATATGAATCTATGTTTTGCCTCTTACATTCTTTGAGTACCGATAATTGCAAAAATACATGTGTAATTATGAGTAGCTTTTCACCCGAGTGAAGCTGGGTTTCCATCTAGTTGTATATAATATTATGCTCTATGGCACACGCTCGATGCTTTTGTGAACACAAACATTCACACACAAATCTTGATGTTTTAGGAGCCATCGTCTTATACCAGTTGCGTAATAAATTATTACTAGTAATTTATTCGTATCTTTATATATAAAAATGAATCGCAAGCGCAACAACGCCTGGAACAATTTAGCCAATTTTTTTTTAATGTATGTGGAGTGCATGTTTTTACGTCAAGATAAATTCGATAAATTTCCGGGAAATCGACTTTGAATAATTAACCGCGCGAAGCCGGGGCGCGCCTCTAGTTAAAAATAAATGACGCTGTTTATATCATTATTTTTTTAATTTCCTTATGGTATGTACGAGATTATAGATAAGTAATTTTCATACTGGAATGTAGTAGAGCAGAGCTACCTTTCTTAGTTTTGGAGCAGCCTTTGTCGTACATAAAGCACGTATGGATTTAAATATAAGCTGCGTATTACATCTACCACGAGACACCCGCCTATTAGTTGACACCTTTTATTCGTAGACACCCGTCGGTCTATGCTGTGCATTACGGCATCTATTATGGACATCAATTAACCCTGCGCGGTGAACAAATAAAAATGTCAAGCCTAAATTTAAAATTCGAGACGCAATTTAACATTGCAGTAAGAGCAATGCGCATAAATGGATCGTATCCGTTCCTTAAAAGGAACCTAAAGTGGTGGATCCACTTTTCATTTGTTTACACTATTAAAATATTTTGTACTGTTCTTCTTTGTTACTCAATTCTCCGACACGATATTATAAACAAAAACTATGAAGAAGCCACAAAAAATGCGTCAATCGTCCTCATTTGTGTTACCGCAGTTATGAAGTATTTTGCTCTGATATACAACAAAAGATTTGTTATAGGCCTTGTTAATTTGATGGACGAGGACTACGAAAGGGCGAAACAGAGTTCTCCAGAGGAACAAAATATCGTGAAAGAATATGCAATGAAAGGGAGGTACCTGAGCATATTCTGGTTCTCTTCTGCCGTAAGCGGAGTCTTGGTTTTTCCACTATTGGCTGCTATTGAAACAGTGCAATCATTCCGAGCTGGTGAAAATAGATTAATTCCCATGTTCGACTTAACTTATCCGAATTTAGTAGAAAAACATAAGAATCAACCGGGGCCTTATTGTCTTTTAACGTTACTATGTATGGTATATGGTTTGTTTGGTGGAGTAATGTATATTGGATTCGATCCGCTCTTGCCGATTTTTACACTTCACGTAGGTGGACAATTAGAGATCTTGAAAGGAAAAATGGGAAAAGCTTTGTCCCCAGATGAATCTATTGAAATAAAGAAAGAAAATTTAAAGTTGATAAATATTCAACTGCAGAAGTTACATCAGTAAGTATGCGTATGCCTCATATTAAGAAAACATTTCTGTTTTATTTTGCAATTTGTATAGGTACGCTTCTCACGTTCAACCAAACATGTTTAAAGGAATTTAAATCTAGCTCTTCCAGGCGCCTCTACGTTGATACTAACTTCCATGCAATTTGATACATATGGTATTACAGCGGCCGTGCTTTTAGCTAATAAATGTATAAGATATATATATATATAAACATATTTTTTCCAGTTTTGTACGCGACGTTCGAGTCGTTTTCACAATAGTTAACGAATTTATTATGAAAACTACGACCATTATAATACCACTTATGCTGATGAATCTTCTCCAGGTGAGAAATATTAAAAAGCTCTATACATTATGCATCGGGTTGTTTAGTAAAATTATTTGAATTTGTTTTAGGGACTTCGTGATGGCAATAATATCAACATCGCGTTTGTAGTGTTATTGGGTGGTGGCGTAGTACATTTCCTGATACCCTGTTATTTTAGTGACAAACTGTTGGATAAGGTATGAAAAAAAAGCATTTTGAACCTCTCACACAACATGGGGGTTTGGGGCTTTCTTAACGTTAGTATAACACCATATTAAAAGAATAAGAAAACATTTACATTCAAATGTGTATTGCAATGAAAAGCAGCATTCAAACAAACAAATTCACAAATTAAATAATACCAACAGACAGCACGTAAATCCCGTTTCTATGGAACAATATGAACCTGCAGCGGAATTCCGTCATTCTCTTACTTTCACAGCAGTTACGATGCTGTGGAAGTAGCCAAAATACACTAGCCTTGCACTTGGATGCTTCATCTTTATCTTTATATGTATAATTATTCTGTGAGTTTGTATGTCACTGAACTTCCCTCAAACGACTGGACCGATTTCGATGAAATTTTTTGTGTGTGTTCAAGGGGATCTGGGAATAGTTTAGTTTCACAATACGGTCAACTGGATATTGTTTTTTGAGACGTGAGACAGGACAACGTCTGTCGGGTCGACTAGTATTTATATAAATCTTCTGAACGTGTGTTAGTCATTGAACTCCTCCTAAGCGTCTGGACCGATTTTGATGAAATTTTTTTTGTGTGTTTATGTGGGTTCGAGAATGGTTTAGGTTCTCAATACGGTCAACCAGGTGCAAAGCGAGGACGGACCTCTAGTGATATTAATAATTTAAAACATTTTTGTGTACTTTAGGATCAAGAATTCCGTGAAGCCATTTACAACAGTGGGTGGGAACTTGAGCCCAGCACGAGTATCCGGCGCACTATCCTGTTGATGCTGACGAGAGCCTCGCGCCCGATGGCTATCAGCACCGTATTCACCACCATGTGTCTGGACACTTACGCCGCTGTGAGTAACCAAAAATAAACACTAACAAAAAATAAATGATTTAATTTTTAATAATAACAATTTTTATCTCTCATTTTAAATCTAAATGGTGGATTTTTTACCCCAAATTATGTTTCGAGTCCCTTTATATTAAAAATAGCATGATATTAATCAGCTGGGTTAAATTTAATATTGTTTTTGTGTTACAGATGATGCGACAAGCGTATACACTATTCAATCTGATGAACGCTGCTTGGTCTTAACTAGAAGCACTGGTGTCCATTTTCACAGTATAGTGTTAACAGCATAATCTCATTAGTTTTATCTCGTAAAGTTATTATTTAACTGAAACTTATCATCTTCATTGAATTGCTATACAAATGCTTAGTCGATTAAATAGATGCGTTTTCATCTTTTTCATTATAGCACCTCTATTTACGTATCCACTACTGAGATACAGGGACTTCACTCTTGCCGAGAAGGATTAGACCATAGATCACGCCAATTCACTGAATGTCACTTGTCCTTCAAACTCTTCAAAGATCTCACAATTTAAACCATTTGAACCCACGACCTTCGGAATGAAAGTCGAGTATTCTCCCACTTAGCCAACACAGGTTTTTTTTAACTTAGATTCAAAAATATTAGTTATCGGAAACTGACCATCTACATTTTAATGCTATGCAAATGCTTTTGTGTCGATTTAATATGTTTCATATAAATTGAGAAAAGAAGTAAGTTTTCTGTTTAACTATAAGCAATAACTCACATGATGCACAACTATTACCTTGTATATAATCTTTGTTTAACTGTTAGTGATGTACCTAAATATTTGGAACGAAATACTGTAGATATACATAATAGACAACATTAAAAAAAAACAATTATGATGATGATGATGATCATGATAATTACGAGAGAGAGAGGGTACCCTCCAACCTGTCATGAGTTAATAATTTCTTACGATTCTTATGATGTTTATACGTAAACACCGTTTTCCTTCGTCAACTTGACAACTATGTAATATAATAGGTACATTATTAAATAATTTCTTGCTAAATTACTTTGGCTCGCATATTTTTTAATTCGTTCTCATAATTAAATTATGGATGCACATTATAACAAAGACATTTTCATTTGTATCTTGACAATTATAATATATTATGTTGTTATAAACCCTTATTATCCTTAAATAAAATTATTATAAACCCTTTCCGCGTAATTCGTATCGTAAAAGCGTATTCAATTGAAATGTATAGCAAATACTCATGACATTGATATCTTTAACAAAATCGAACTTAGATGTCAACTTAATCAAAAGAAACACCGATAATGTAGAAAGTTTTGATCGCAATTACTTGCAAGGGAATCAAATCAGTCGACCTTGAATCTTGAAATTTACATCTTATAGGCTTTGTAAGCCACATCTTAAAAACGACCGAAGTAAAAATTTTGAAAATTAAAAATGTTCGGAAGCGTCATCTGAACTATACATTTAAAGAACCTTATTTATCCCTTTTCTCATGAACGCATTGAGGTATTGAATTCATATTCTGTACGGCGGCAAATAAGTACTTAGGTCTATGTAACTTTAATCATTTAATACCTATATACCTTTAATCTGTTACATATTCAATTGAAACATCAATTTAAGCCACATTTTTTGATCGAAAGGGAATCATTATCTAAATTATATAAATAATGATGCAGTCTATTACGAATCTAATTGAAATTTAGTAAGAAACAGTAAGAAACTCTTACAAAGGAAAAATTATAAAAACCCTAAGTTTTTTGGATCATCCCCATAATCCTAACATTTATACTATCACTTAATATTAAATAATAATAAGTAAATGAATATATATTTTTTTATTTAGTATTATTTTATTTTTGTAATAAGGGAAAACGGTATACATTTATTTTATATTACACATAAAAAAGAAAACCTTAAGATGAGCAATGACGTATTGATCTATGTTAGGCCTCTTACATTCTCTGAAAACCGATAATTGCAAAAATACATTTTGTAATTATGAGTAGCTTTTTACCCGAGTGAAGCTGGGTTTCCATCCAGTTGTATATAATACTAGCGGGCCGCCCCGGCGTCGCACGGGTAAAAAAAGTTCCCGGAAATTTTTCCTTATTTGCTCAGCTTGCCGTTTAGACCTACCCTGGACCACGACAAACATTTTAAAACCAAAATGAGCTCAATCGGCCCAGCCGTTCTCGAGTTTTAATCAGACTAACGAACAATAATTCTTTTTTATTTATATAGATTATGCTCTGTGGCACTCCAGTTGCGTAATATATTATATTACTAGTAATTATTCGTATCTTTATACAGGGTGGAAAAATCGAATGCCACATGAACTAAATTATTGTTCTATTGAACTAAATGATTCACTAAATGAACCTTATCAGTAACCCTTTCAATAATCTGCATCATAAAATACAGCACATTATTTTTTGTCACATTTGACCGGTTTGAGTCCCGACTGAGGCAAGCGATTTTTCATAAATCCTTAATAATGCAGTATTTATTGTTCTTAAAAACAAAGGAAAGTCTCCCTTACATTACTTATTATTTAAGGTAGTTGCCATCCATGTGGCATTCGATTTTCCACCCTGTATATAATAAATCTAAATTAATATTTAAGAAAAACCCCTGATTTCAATGAAAATAATTTCCTTAAATGTAAAACAACATATTATTATGTAATCTGGACGCGATGCGCTTTCATTTGATACACTAGTATATTTGCTGATTTTCTGTTTTCCTTCCCCACTCTCACCCCCTTAACTTTTAAACGGCTCAACCTATTTTCATGAAACATGTCTAAGAATACCCGGGCCAAACCTTTCATTCCTCTTCATTTCAGTCACCTTTCATACAAAAAAAACTATATTGAAATCGCTCCATCCGTTCGGGAGCTATGATTTAACAGACAGACAGACACGTCAAACTTATACACCCCTCTTTTTTGGTCGTGGGTTAAAAATGAATCGCAAAATGTGTTGCTAAGCGCAAAACTCAACGCCTGGACCAATTTGGCCAATTTTTTTTAAATGTTGGTTGGAGTTCAAGTTTTTACGTCAAGAAAAATTCGATAAATTTCCGGGAAAACGACTTTGAACCGCAAAGCCGGGGCGCGCCGCTAGTTAAACATAAATGACGCTGTATAGAGGTATCATTATTTTCAATTTCCCTATCAGGCAATGGTATGTACCAGCTTTATAGATAACTTTCCATATGAATGTAATTATAAAGTAATTTTTATACTAGAATGTAGCAGAGCAGAGCTACCTTTCTTAGTTTCGGAGCAGCCTTTGTCGTACTTATAGCACGTATGGATTTAAATATAAGCTGCGTATTACATCTACCACGAGACACCCGTCTATTTGTTGACACCTTTTGTTCGTAGACACCCGTCGGTCTATGCTGTGCATTACGGCATCTATTATGGACATCAATTAATCCTGCGCGGTGAACTGACAAAAATGTCAAGCCTAAATTTAAAATTCGAGACGCAATTTAACATTGCAGTAAGAGCAATGCGCATAAATGGATCGTATCCGTTCCTTAAAAGGAACCTAAAGTGGTGGATCCACTTTTCATTTGTTTACACTATTAAAATATTTTGTACAACACTAATATGTTACTCAATCCTCTGCCACGATATTATAAATAAAAACTATGTAGAAGCCACAAAAAATGCGTCCGTCGCCCTCATTTGCTTTGCCTCAGTCATGAAGTATTTCGCTCTGATTTATTACAAAAGATCTGTCATAAGCCTTGTTAGTTTTGTGGACGAGGACTACGAAAAGGCGAAGCAGAGTTCTCCAGAGGAACAAAATATCGTAAAAGAATATGCAATGAAAGGGAGGTACCTGAGCATATTCTGGTTCTTTTGCGCCGTAAGCGGAGTCTTGGTTTTTCCACTATTGGCTGCTATTAAAACAGTGCAATCATTCCGAGCTGGAGAAAATAGATTAATCCTCATGTTCGACTTAACTTTACCAGCTTCTTTGGACAAACATAAAGACAAACCGGGGCCTTTTTGTTTATATACGTTGCTAAGTATGGTATATGGTTTGTTTGGTGGAGGAATGTATATTGGATTCGATCCGCTTTTGCCGATTTTCACACTTCACGTAGGTGGTCAATTAGAGATCTTGAAAAGAAAAATGGGGAGAGCTTTGGCCCCACATGAATCTATCGAAATAAGGAAAGAAAATTTAAAGCTGATTAATATTAAACTGCAGAAGTTATATCAGTAAGTACACAGATTATATAATACAGTGATAAATATACGCCCATGCCTGATATTTAAAGAGTAGCTCTATTTTATGCGCATTTATATTGTGAATATTATGTACCTACGCATCATATTAGAATCAAAACTGTTAAGAAAACTACTACGTATGTCAAGCGCTGCGTCAAAATAAGTTTATTTTAGTTGAATTTTATTTTGTTCTTCAAAATAAACATTTTCGCAATTTGTTTTGTAACATTTACTTTTTCAGTTTTGTTGATGTCGTCCGAATAGTATTCACAATAGTTAACGAATTCAATATGAAAACTACGACGATTTTAATACCACTTATCATGATGAATCTTTTCCAGGTAAGAAATATTTAAAGTGTCTACATGTATGTTATGTACATTAAGCAGAACCACCCAATTTGATTAAATACAACTTTTGGGTCTGTTTCAGGGACTTCGCAATGACAATACTATTAACATCGAGTTTGTAGTGTTATTGGCAGCTGAAATTTTTCATTTCCTGTTACCCTGTTATTTTAGTGACAAACTGATGGATAAGGTACATAAATTAAAATAATTAATATAAACAATAGAAATATTTTTGGACCACTACTATAACATTGTCATTATTGTTATTAGCTTGACAAGAACAGGTGATATTGTTATTTCTTAGATAAGTAAAAATGTAACCACAAATATATAATTGTAGGATCAGGAATTTCGTGAAGCTATTTATAACAGTGGCTGGGAACTTGAGCCCAACACGAGTATCCGGCGCACTATCTTGTTGATGTTGATGAGAGCCTCGCGCCCTATGCGTATCAGCACCGTATTCACCACCATGTGTCTGGACACCTTTGCCATTGTGAGTACAGGCTATAATATATTCAATCAATCAATCAATCATTTATTTATTTTTCTTCACAAATACAGGTTCTCTTATAATAAATAAATATGGATCACAATAATTTTGTCTAAGCATATTGAACCACATTGTGAAGACTGGTGCCTGAAAAAGGTTTTGCAAAAACCTGTATTACAGGTCACCAGGGCTTCACTCTACGGCCCCCAACGGTGCTCTAGATATTATAAAATAAATATATCTGGACAATTTTGTCCCGTATTGTAAGCTCTAAGCTTGGGTTACGGATACTTGACATCTGTACCGGCTTAATACGAAATACGGTTTGATCAATGATGCTTGTTCACCGAATGGCCGCTTGTGACAACCAAAACTGAAAGGCCTATATCAAAATATGCTCATATCAAATGCTTTATAATCATGGAAAGACTGACAACGCACCAGGAAAATTATACTCACAAGGAAGGGGACTAACATCGCCATTGTCTGACTATCTCTCTGGATACAGAAAATATTACTTTCTTCCTTTAAATGTAAAAGTAAATTGGATGATTTATCGTATCTTATTAGCGTTGCGAGTAGTGATGTCGATTGTCCCGAATTACTGGAACAAATTGGTCTGCGTTTGAGTAGGGCGTTCCGCAATTCTTTTATTTTTAACGTCTACTACGTCTCTGAGGCAGTCTAAAGTTAAAGTTACTAGTTGGTAAGTTCACTTGGGCAAGTCGGACGGCGAAACTTCACCATCAATGCTTCAAAGCCCACTCACATACTCGGTTTAAACAAACTCCTGATTGTTTGAAATGTTATGTCATAGCCACTAGACAGGTCGCCAAATACTAATAACGACTACAACTACACGTATTGCCGCCACGAAACGAAGTCCTATAATGCCACGACTGTAGTCGAAACGACGTCTTCATCACCCTATTAACGTTCCCACTGCTGGGACACAGGGACTTCTCTCTTGACGAGAGAGATTGGGCCGTTAATCACCACGCTGGCCAAGTGCGGGTTGGTGAATGTCACATGCCCTTCAAACTCTTTTATAGTCCTCAGAACATGCCGGTTTCCTCACGATGTTTGCCTTCACCGTTAAAGCGCGTGTTTAAAGCGCACATAAATTTCTCAAGAAGAAAAATCCAGAGGTGCGTGGCCGGGTTTGAACCCACGACCTTCGGATTGAAAGTCGAGTGTCCTCCCACTTTAGCCAACACGGCTTTTCGAAACGACGTGTCGACTGCAAACTTAAACTAGATGAAGCTAGTCAGGTAGAAGTTGTCAAAGTTCTTTCTCAGTCAACAGAGAACTCAACACAAGTTGAAAGTTCAACTTTTGACTGTTTTATTGAATACACATAATTGAGAATTCATACTAGTGTCTGCTATGTATTTTTTCATAGATAATGCTTGTTTATTTTTATTTGTTTTGTGTTACAGATGATGCAACAAGCGTATACTTTATTCAATCTAATGAACGCTGCATGGTCATAACTACAATTGTTGGGTGTTTCTTTTTAAGGAATAATAGTCAAGCGTATTTTTATATTTTGTTTAAAATACTTGATTGTTAATAATGTAAAGTTATTTTATTTATTCAGTGACGGTTCATGTAGGTTCAATAAATGTAAACCCGTTTTTGGCCTTCAGACATTATTTATGTAATTTTTATAAGTGTTAACTGTAAGAGCTTATTTCACAACATCCGAGAAATCATAAGAAGTTAGTTATGTCAATAATACGTGTCAACGGTTAGTTATGTGACGAGCTAACTCGCTTTGTCACATTATGACTGAGCAAAAAAGATCCGCTATTTAAACCATTGTGAAATTTAATCGGAGAGATGGTGAAACAATTCCTAAGAGCTGTTTTTGTTAAATAAATAAATCTTCTAAACCACATAATAGCAGTCGTGAAATTAGCTATTAGATTAGCTTATTATGACATAACGTTACCTGTGTTTCCGTGCCTTAGGAAAATTACTGCGGGAATAAAATGGTCACACTCAATGGCAAAACTCACAGATTGCCTGCACTTAACAAAATTTTCAGCTTTATATTATCCACAGATTAATTAAGAGTTGATTTAAAATAATATAAGGCGTCGTCCTACTTAAAACAGTTAAAACAGGTTCAATATAATATTTGTTATTTTTCTTCATCTTTTGGCTGGCCTAATTGTTAGTCTTACCTAATTTGAACCCCTTAATCACTTTTACCCTTTGTAAGTAAGTAAATAATTTATTTGCACACAAAACACACACACATAATAAAATGAATACAAGAAATAAAAGGCCTTAGGAATGTTTCAGAGAAGGATGAGAGAAATTTTACTAGATAAATATTATTATGATATTGGAGATTTTTTAAATGACGAGTCTATTGACAAAATTTGACATAAGGTACTATTTTAATTATATGTGTGATGGAAAATGATTTATTGATTAATTTAATTTAAATAATTATATGATAGGATGGCATATTATGTAACAAATGAAATTGCATGCTCAATGGGTAATTTACATTGATACTAATTTATATATTTAAGATCTTTTATGCACATGTAAATGCAATAAATAATTACTTTACATAACTAAACTGCACTTAACAAAATAATATAAACAAAATTTTATAAACACAAAAATTAATATAAACAAAACTAATAACTCTTATTACATATGATGAACGTGTGTGTTGCAGTGTAGCAAAAAGGCAGCAGCTCAGTGATGAGTGTTGCACAAAGTGCAACCACTGATTTTCAGCTGCTGCCCTTGGGTTGCGATTGAGGTTTACAGGAATGCAGTCGACTTTGACAGAATGTAAAAAAGCGAAGAGAATATAAACAAAAAAAATAATAAATAAATCAACCACTGATAATTTATGTATGTATACTGATAATAATGTATTAAATAAATAAAAATAAAATATATACAAATATATATTTTATTATCTGTTTTTTAAGAATTTCAATACAGATTATTGCAATTTTTGCTTTGCTATATTTTAAACACACACACCAATAAAAAAACGAAAGCCTAGAGATTAAGCATGTCTTAGTGTCTGTCATCAATCATGTATTTATTTGTTAATCCAATAATAATGTAATTAGACGTCACAATACGCACTTGAGTAACATGATAGCCGTCCTCACTAGTATTATTCGTCTGATGGAGGACTGTAAGGAGGATATATCTACCGAGGATTGAGTTCAAGTACATTACAAACATACACCGACGCATTGCACAAAGGGATTAACTCATTGTAACCATTATCAAGCAGAATAGGTTATTAGTAGAAATTGCAGCAGGAGTAATTTACACGTAGGTACATTAAGTCTCTCTGTCTCTCTCTTTTCAGTCGTATTGTATAAATTACATGGATGTGTTTTTAAGCTTGGACTAGAGCCTCCGTTAGAAATAGGCATGACTAAGACCTGAAGCTGGTGTGGGCTCATTTTAATACAAATACGCTTCGTCGGTCATCGCGAGGCCCGCGACGGAACACGTTTGTACGTATTGCCATAAAACCACGCCCGCGCCCGCTCAACACAGAGTCAGGCCTAAGAGCTTGTTTGAAAATATCTTCGTAGATTAGTCAATGGTGAAAATATACAGCAATATCAGTTAGTCACTGACAGTTTTTAAAAATAAAATAAGACTATATTTTATTTTTAAAAACTGTCAGCCCACTGTAAACCCATACGATGGACAGACCAAATAAAAACTACCGTAGGGGGACTGTTAAACGATTGCAGCAGGATGACCTCCAACAGAGAAAAGTGGCGCGCTGTCGTGAGGCGAATATCATCTGCGCCCACACCGCCGACACATGACGACCACGACCGCTCTGTCAGGGGCGTAACGGAAAAGAAGAAGACGCAGACACATAATAGAAGCTAAGGAACTATTTTCACAGTTGACATGGCGTTGAGTTACTCGCCACGAATAGTAATTATATAATGGTGGAAATATAGAGCTATCTTGGTCAGTTAATAACTGACAGTTTTAGGTTGACTTGATAGCTCTATATTATAATCATTGACTAAATACCCGACTGCTGCATGCTGGATGATGCTTTTTACTTACAGATAGATGAACAGGTCCTAATTGAAAAAAAATAAACAAAAAGCAGTAATAATTGAGCTGCGAGCAAAGATGATTAAGATAATTAAATTATGTTGGGGACCTTATTTGCCACCAGGGGCCATGGTTTTATTTATATTTATAGGCTTAAATATTAAAGATTGGCAAGAAGCGTTACCAGCGTGGATTTGCATACCTATTATTTTGGCTCTTTAGTAGACTGGGCCCGCAAAATAAACCGACCACGCGGGGTCGGTTGACTTAATGCATTTAATTTATTACTTTTGTTTAGTCGACTGACAAAAAATTATGGTATTAAGACGTTCTCAAGATAAACTCATACAGCCCGTCCTTTAAGACCAGAGTGAATAGGCTTTTTCTGGGCAAACTTGTTCCATCGTTGACCTCGTCTCTGCCTTCTTGCTAGACTGTAGTCAAAAGTAAGACCATAAAAAAAATATGTATTGTATTACGAAGTTGTCGGACAGAGTGTATAAATAAAAAGTTGAAAGCAATTTAAAGGAAAGTTTTTAATTGAATTAAATTTAATTTTTATGTACAACGTTTTTTCTCACGGTAAAATAGCCTTCCTATCTAAATCTGAAATAAAAAATCAAATCGGACTATTACTTAAGATTAGCGATTTCAAACAAACAAACTCTTTAGTTTTGTGATACTAAAATAGGTAAGAACAATTATTTAGGCACTGTTTGTTTTTAAAGAGGCCCTGCAGTGGGGCAGTAGAGGCTAAATAATAATAATAATTATAATAATGCTTTTAAATATTTAACGAATGGGACACATTATTGTGAATTTTCTTAATATTTCTACAACTTCATCTGGTACCTAGTTCTGGTACCTACATAAGCTTATGTAAACCCCAGGCAAGGCAGCGGCTAAACGATCTACCAGGTAATTAACATGAACTAGAGAGGATAAATTCCCGTGATATGCAAAGCCTTGTCGTAAAACCACATCGATAAAGCACCAGCTTGGAACTAGCGCAGACAAAGTAAGGACCATCTTGTTCTGAAGCTCGTATCTCTTTGCCTAGACACTCAAAATTGCTTCAGAGACCGAAATAGATAAAATAAAAACGAACATTGAATATCATATTGAAATAATAGCCCACGACTTCGTTCGACTTTCGCTAAATACCCACTAGAAGGAAAGGGTGTTTAATTCTAAACACCTCAATAATAAATTCTCTATACTAGGTATCTATAGAATACATATTTATAAAATATACTTATGTATGCATTTATTAATTAAGGATGTCTATTTTAACCATTGATTTACTTTACTCGAAAATGGTGAAACATGCACTCAATGTTAGTCGACAATATTTTAAAAGGTAAGTACTTTATAATAGCATTTACGAGTATATTAATGATACTAAACGATTTTTAGTTTTAAATCCTAATGACTTATTAAAAAACCCATATACTTCTTCGATCAATTTTATCTATCTAAAACTGAGTGGTTTTTAAATACTTCTGAGATGAGCGCTTCCAAAATAACCAAACAAACTATATACTTTTTATAATAAGTTCTGATCCCACCATCTCCATTCTATCATCGGTTGCTCAGACGTACGGCTGGTTTACATGCTCACTTAGTTTATCAACGCGCACGAAACGCTACTCGAATTCTTTCATTGTGCGCACCGCTAAGGAGTGGAATTCTCTCCCGAAGTCTGTTTTTTCGATTAAATACAACCCGACCACCTTTAAGAGCAGAGTGAATAGGCTTTTTCTGGGCAAACTTGCTCCATCATAGACCTCGTCCCTGCCTTCTTGCTAGACTGTAGTCAAAAGTAAGCCCATAAGATAATAAAAAAAAAGTTAGATTTATCACATTGTTTTTGCACGGAATCTTTTTTTTCCAAGATTGTAACCTATTTTGTTTTTCGCTTAGCATTCCGGTTTTAACTATTAAACTTATTACGAGTCTCATAGATTAGCGAGGCTCTTATAATTTATAACACACTCCAAGTAAAATAAGGACTATAAGCCATTGTGATCCAGCAGCGAAACTTTGCACTAGCAAAAGCTTTTGTCTAGACGGGCCTTGTTAAAACACCGCAAAACTGACGCATTTACACTGAAAATAGTGACTCCAGTCGCAAGATGCATAAAATGGCTAGACGATGAATTAGATGAATAAATAAATAAAAAAAGATATTTTATTTCAGTAACTTAATCTGTACATTATAAATGAATACATCGGAATCCCCCTTTTAAGTACAAAGATATTTTAGGTTAAGAAGGTGTTAGAGGGTTCCGCTCTTGCCTATTGAAAGCTACTACGTACAAACAGATTAAGATCAACTAATATATATTTATCTTAAAATATGATACAATCATTGTTACTAAAATGAAATAATAAAATTATTATTATATTAACATTTAGTAAATTATGACTCTAGTAGGCTCTAATATGGCTATGGTTTTTTAGACTCTTCTCTCAGGGGTAAAGCTTGCATTTCTTTGACTACTTAGCTACGTAGTCTAATAGATCTGTACTTTTACGTAATCTAAGAGTAACGATATACTTATATAATATAAGGGTCAGCTAGTATTATTATATTAAATGGAATCTGATATACTTATGAAATCGCCTAGTTACGTTAAGAAAATCTTAAAAACTATACTGTATTCACAAATATTCTAATATATTATTATAATAATTTTATCTCTTTTTTTTTTTCTTTCTGTGTATCAATTTGCTATGATTTGTTTCAAATGGAAGGAGGTTCCCATAGTACAGGCTCAGCCTAGTTTGGGAACCATTGATTATTGTATATGTTTTATTATGTTTTTGGAAATAAATATTATATTATATTATATATATTTATACATTGTTTTATTTATTGTTATTAGTGTGGTCTCTGTACATTTTACTCTCATTAAATATAAATTGTGTACATACCAGCCTACTTAGGCTGGTAAGTATCTTAGTGAGAAAAAGAAATAACGATCTCACGTACATCATTTGAGACTTAGATCGCCCACTGCTGTAAAAAATCCATACTTCATTGACTGTAATAATAAGGGGTTGCCCACAATTACCACGCTTGGCAGACTGGTGAGCGCAGACTTAAGGTGTTGTGGTTAAACAAAAACATCCCACACCGCCTACGGGAAGAGATAGGCTGACCAATGTGTAACAGTGTAAAATTCGGATAAAATTACAATTCCTGTAGACACAAACTCGAGGAAATTCCTGAACAACCACCTGTTTTAGGTATAACGGAAATCTTGTTAGAGCACCTTGTTAAAGGTCATTTTGGTTGTGATGTCATTGTGCTAACTTTCAGCGAAGCTGGACGGGAAGAGCAAATTAATAACGTACACTTTTAATGTAACATTATAATAGAATTTTGATAACAACTGTTACATAGTTAGTATTTGCTCATATTTGTTCGTGTTACGTAGGTTAACTTTCAACCTTTACACAGATTCATCGCCGTTTCATTTCAACTATAAAAAGTTCTCTGCGAGACTCTGCATACAATACAATACTACTACACTCTATTACATTATGTCCTTCACATGGGTAGCTAATCCATTTAAGTACCTATAACTTATTTGGAATAAATACCTCTTCACATAATGTCTAAGGGTAATATTGTCGCATGACGTTCACCCATAATAATCACACACTTTTTTCTGTATACCATGTCGCATTGTTTAAGTATATTATTCTACCTCCCCTGCTGATCCCACGTTTACACAGGACTTAAAACATTGAGAATGCGTATGTAAACAAATTATTAATAATTTTATAAAGTAGGTATCTATACCAACCACAGAAATAACAACTAATTAAATTAGATAAACATTACAACATAAAATTATAATATAAAATCTATAGCAAAATCTAAAATAATGTTATTCCACAACCAAACTTGTTTAAATAAACCAAGGGTGGACCAAAAGTCTATTGCAATCTGATTAAATGCCTAAATGCGCGCGACTACCAACTTCAACTTTTCAACACATTAGAATTAGATATTTTGTACAAGTATGTAAATACTTAGGCTACTTAACTTATTTTCTTAATAATAAGGTTACAGGAGTGCTACGATCGTAACGGATTACATTTAAATTATGTACCTAGTTAAGCAAAGCTAATTCCCATTTTATTAAAATTACTTAGAAATAAAAACGTTAAGTTTTCTTAAATTATTTTTTTCCATTTCAAAGGACTTTTGGAGCACCCGTTAATTCAAAATTTAAACGAGCTTCAAATCACCGGAACCAAATTCTGTTGATTCAACTATTAAAACTCATTTGAATGAAATAATTATGCAAAGTTTGTAAAACAATATTCCATTTTGCATCTCGATAAAGGTTTCCGTTAACCGAAACATTTAAATTGTTCGTAAATTTTACGGTCCAAACTTTCCGCCGTGTGCTGAGCCTAACTAACTGAGAATATAAAACTATTTCTTTTATAGTAAAGTTTTCGCAGTTAAATGATGTGCAAAATGCAGTTGGAAATTATTTACGTTTGCTGGTACGGTTTCTCTGCCACAGTTAAAATTATCTAAAGTTATATGGAATACAAAAACGACGCTATAGTTTTGTAAAAGTATTTTGTGAAACGGAATGGAGAAGTTAGGAACTACGCTAAAGAGTATATTATTTAAAAAAGTGTGTGTGTGTCAGCTACGACACACGATTGGAGTTTACTCCTTACGAACGATAATTATGATATAATATCGAATAGAAAAAAGGGTAAATGAACGCTTCTGCTAAAATGATAAGAGAAACAAACATATATCTGTAATTATTTGGATTATTTATATTACTTCAATAAAGTGTATTACATAAGGAATGTTACAAAATAATATAAATAAAATACAGTGAGACTACGAAGTATCGCGCAAAGAGGAGACCCCGAGAATGAGATACGCTGTGTAATGTATTCCATCTCATTCTTTTACACGTTCAATCCTACAGATATATATGTTTGTCTCTTTCTACGTAACGCCTCAACTTTTCGTGTTACACTTGATTTTACTCCTCATAAAATTTCCGTACCGGGCCTTATAACTCAAATCGTTTCTTAAGGAGTAAACTCCAAAAATTAAAAAAAAACGCTCCCAAAACTTTAGTTCTTTAAAAGTAAAAAGTTATAACTATTTTGTAATGTGCGCTTTCATTTGAGGCCACACTCGAGTACTTTTGCAGTTTTTCGGTTTTACCTACCCGCTTTTAAGGGTCATCCGATTTTCATCAACTTAATAACATCTTAGAATTAGAAAACCGTTTTGACTTAATTATCCGTTGGCAGTTGTTTGTTAAGTTCTCATATTGGTACCAAGAACAACCTGTCTTCTCGTAGAAACATATTTTAAATCAATTGAATGGCTGCATTGTTGGGTGGGCGCCCAAATACCATGGTAATACCCGTACAATGAATACAATACTCTAGGTACCTAATAGTACACATAATGACAATATTATGGGGCGACCAACCCCATGTAAACTTTTATATGTACATTTAGACCCTAGGTGATATTCGACGATTTCAACTTAACTGAACAACAACTGTTGGCAGTTGTTTAGTCTGCTAAGTGTGAACTTACGCGGTTGCAAACACTCCCTTTCGAGTCCATGTTTTGTGTTCCCTTTATGCAAAGTTTATAATGAGTATAAATTGCTAGGTACCCACCGCCCGCTACGCCCGTTCGCAAAGTATAATACTACAACACGAATTTTTAGGATATCTAGACTACCTTATTTACAATGTTCTGGCTTGGGATTGAATACCTACAATAATTATAGTATAAACGTGGTGGGAGAAGACGATTATTTTTTCTGCATTTATAGAAACGTTCTACCTTTTCTCATATCAACGAAATTAAGTTTTAATTACTTCCCTCACTGCGAATATTACGTTTTTCGTTGACAAAAGAATGTGAAAGCATTTTACTGTTAATGCCTACTTCTGGAGAATATTTGTAATTTATTCTGTTGTCAAATATCTTCTTATGCTGTGGCTACATTAACGAATATTCTGCCTACGGCGAATATTCGTGTCATCGTGATGTGTGTGGCTGGGTGCGTCGTTGATTTTGTTTTAGCTGCATTTTGTAAGGTAATAATAATACAACTAATATAATATAATGTTACTAACATGGACAAAAATATTCATTCATGCTAGTCATTCTAGCCTGGGCATAGAATAATAAATTACTTAGGCCCAGTTTTTCATGAAGACATTTTGGTTTTATTTTGTTTTTGTGTACATAAACGAGTTTAATTGTATTACCTACTTACCTATTTATTTACTATAAACAGGATGTCAAAAGTTTCGGTTTGAATAGGAATACCTGAAAACAGGAAGAAGAAGATTTGTTCTTAGGATCCACTGACCGAAACTTTTGTAACAGCCTGTATATCATTTTGTAAGCACATAATAACTAGACCTGTTATGTATGTGTTTGCAGAAAAAAACGTATTTTGTTTAAAAATAGCCTGGGTGCGCAGCAAACTTAAATCCTGAAATGATGCCTTTCCGGGTGTGAAAGGTAACCTGTGTGCCGTGAAATTAAAATATTTCTAGAAAACTAGGTATTTTTCCAAAAATGTATTTGTACGAGCTATTACCATGAAATAAAACACCATGCAGGAACTCGATCCAAAGGTTGCTTCAGTCATTCATGTTATATACTATACGAATTTCACGAACTTTAAGACTAAAATTTATCCCAGAATAACGTTACCGTACTGATCTCACCAACTTCATCATAGTCAGAATACATCACCGCTGCTATTTTCTACCTTACTCCATAAAAATAAGGTTGATATTGCCTTGGTAGTGTATAATGTTATTAGTACATCATTCATCACAAACTCATTAGAATGCGACACCTAGTAAATAGGACCAAATGAATAATTCAGCCGATCAATACAATAGGTCCAACATAAACCAGGAACATCAGAGCTCACATGTCACTAATGGTCTATAGGTATTGGTGTGTTGATAATATGCATATAAATTAATGGTTAGAACAACTTGAATAATTATAAGGATTGCACGACATATGGTAGATACCGGAAAACTGTCACATGTAAGACATTTTGTGATTGTATGACGACTTTTGATCACGACGAAGTTTCTCATATCATCACTTTTTTAGGGTTCCGTAGACAAATGGCAAAAACGAAACCAAAGTGTCAAAATATGAGCCCCTGTAACTTCTTAATATGAGATCGATAAAACTTAAAAAAAATAGATGAGGCAGAAATCTCTTAAGTTTATTTTAATACAACATAAATCGCTTACCTACCTCTGTTTTATTAAGTTAAGCAGCTATTATTTTCATTAAGGAGTTTGTTATTATTATCATAATTGTATTAAAAAAATGAATACACTGATCCCGTGGTCACACGGTCTTTATCAACCAACAAAATTATAGCATTGAATTAAAAAAATATATCTATTTATAGACTACCCAGAAATTCAGTTTAAAATTTAGCTTACAAGAGACAGAAAGGCTATTTTTATTCGCCTGTGGTGTATCGTGCCATCAGACGGGTCCGAGCTAAATAAGAGTTTAATAATTAATGTGGGGCGACGGCGGGACAATCAGCTAAGCCGATTACTGCTGAAATTTTAGTTCACAGAACCCGAAGCATTCAGGGCACATGACAGGACAATGATGGTTTGTTACGGGGATTGTTAGTGGGGAGTTCCCGCATTTACGTGGCGTGGCCTTTGTCCAGAATTCGTCTAATTTTCCAGAAGGTTTTTACAATTTTTTAAAGAAATATCCACACAACAATATAGCCCAAGATATACTTAATATAATAGACATACATATCTAGATATTTAAATTATACATTATTAAACTTTATTAAAATAAAAAACTTATTAAACACCCCGACCAAGAAGAAAGTGCTTGCAGAACAAACAAACACTTGAACCCTCGGCGGGAATCGAACCCGCTACCTCTTGAGTGGCAAGCACAAGTCACAATAAATATTATTATAAGCTAGAACACGAATATCCAGTTTCCATTCAATTATTATATTTTTGCTATATCCAAGGTAAAATAGTTACGATAAAAAAATACCTTTTCTTTTATTTTTTAATTTGCTTACAAAGAATAACTAATAAATTTAAAATTTTATCATAAATTTCTTAACAGAACTTATCTACAAACATTCGAACGAACATGAAAGTTGTGCCTAATAACATCCCTACAAATAACGAGAAAAAGTAAAAAGTTTTTTTCTGACGAAGACAAATTAATGGATTTGCCCTAATGAGCGAGCCCTCTGACCATCAACCACTCCAATGCTTGATGGGTTTCCAAAAGTGATTAATATTTCTTACGACGACCCCAGTGGCTCTGTCCGCGCGGGTCCGATGTTGCGAATTCGATTCTTATTTTGTACGATCTACAATTTCTGGGCTTGGGTGTTTTTGTAACATATACAAAATATACGTTAAGACGAGGAATAATGCCTTTGGTAAATAGATTTTGAGAGGTAAACTTAGGCTATCTTATAATAATAAAAAAAAAACAATATTAAACTGTATTAACAGCTACGGTCTGTTTCACAATCGCTGAGAAACCTTACTCATTGGTAAAATATAGAGCTATCTCTCTCAGTCTGTTGATTTGATAGATCTATATTTAAACATGACCTAATTTTCTCGGAGATTGTGAAACTAGCCCTAGGGTCATAAACTGAAATTCTTTACAAATAAGTCCACCTACCTACCTAAAGCCGTGTTGGCTAAGTGGGAGGACACTCGACTTTCATTCCGAAGGTCGTGGGTTCAAACCCCGTCACGCACCACGCATCGTGAGGAAACCGGCATGTTCTCAGAACTTTAATAAAAGAGTTTGAAGGAGATGCCTGTGTCATTTACCAACCCGCACTTAGCCAGCATGGTGAATAAAGGCCTAATCTCTCTCGCCAAGAGAGAAGTCCCAGCAGTGGGAACGTTAATAGAGTGATGACCACCTACCTCCAATCGAGTATGTATTCCTAACCATGCCATATCAGTCCATGAGTACCAAAGCACAGCTCTACTAAGTTTGGTGTCACAGTGAGTGCGAAAATTCCAGAAATGTTTTAAATACTAATCCACTTCATCAAAACTGCTATTCTTGGCTAATATAACTGAATTGGTGAACACACAACAAGCCAACTTATCCTTATTTTGCGACTACTATAGAGATAACATGGGTGAAATGCTTTTATTGAACTGTTATTATACAAATTTAGTACTAATGTTGATTTATGAATAACTTTATTTATCAATCGTTGTATAACGTCTCATAAGTCTGATATAAAAAGTGAAATATTTTCATGAATACGTGGGTTACTTTATAAACTCGAATGAAAGGCAATTATATATAACTAAAGCAGAAAATAGTCATCAAACTCAAAAATCTATAAAGACAGTTGAGTTGTAAGTGACACTTTATATCGTCATAATGCCGGTAGAGTGGAATTCAAGTGCCTACTTAGATACTAAGGACCTGTATAACCTTGGAACGGATCTGTTATGCAGCTTCGAATGTACGATTTTGCGAAAAACATTTGAATTAGTAAGACCTTCTAAGAAAATCGCTAAATATAAATTCATGAAATCTTACAAATCTTAAAAAATAAATGAAAAAAGGAGCAGATCAAGTTAACATATTAAAATTGATTGAAAGTAATTAGGTATAAAATCTAAAAATTTAACATACGTTTCACTTTTTTGAACACTATGTTAAGACGCGTAAAGAACAACATAGCTGTTGCATTATGTCTTAAAATTTAAACAATAAAACGTTAAATTATTCAGCACTGCTGATTTTTCACGCTGCTGAATCGAGTGACACTAACGCAAAATACTGACCTATCTTACAATCCAACTCTACATTATGAATTCTAGGTCCAACAATAAGTAGGTTTCGCAGTAATGTCCAAAACACAGACACAGGTGCAGTCTAATTATCGTGCAAATGGCGGTTTGAATACCTATTCAGGTTCGCAGGTACTTACTTAATGTGCTTAGTTGAATATCGTTACCGCATCGTGCTGCTTCGGTTAGTTAGGAGTTGGCTGCTAATGAGTAATTTAAGATAAAGAACATATTAGTAGTAAATAAATTTGATAAGCATGAGATAGACTCATACTACTTATAGGGTTCCGTTGATAGTTAGTACACAACTTTGCATTGAAAAAAATTTGAAAATCCTTGAGTGCAAAAAGATGCAGTCACAGCGGTGCGTGAGGCCAGTACTTGGATGGGTATCGAAGTACTGGCCTCAACGTCGCTTAACCTCATAAAATTACGTTTGTTGTACGGGAGCCTCCTTATATATTAATTTATTATGTGTTTCTAGTATTTGTTTTTATAGCGGCAATATATCTTCCCTCAAAATTTAAACTCTCTATCTGTGATGGTTCTTGAGATACAGCCTGGTGCGGACAGACATACAGACGACGAAGTTTCAGTAATATGGTACAGTTTTACCCTTTAGGTACGGAACAATAAAACACATTATTTTAATTATTAATTTAATATTTATAAATCTAAACTTCATTCCTATTTGAGTCTGAGCCCTGAGAACTCGTTAAATTGTGTGGTTTAATGGTAAGTTGGTAAGTTACAAATAAAGAAACACTATTAAGTGAAGTTATTGCAAAATAAGGATGATCGTATTCAATTGCCTCGCGCTCGTGTTTGTTATCGTCCCGAAAGCGTATTTCTCAGTAATCTTATATATAAAATTTTCGTGTCACAATGTTTGTTCCCGTACTCCTCCGAAACGGCTTGACTGATTTTCATGAAAATTTGTGAGCATATTGAGTAGGTCTGAGAATCGGCCATCTATTTTTCATTTTGCAAAACGACGTTTGCTGGAGTCAGCTAGTAATATATATATTTAATTAAACAGGATTTATTTATTATATTTGAATGCCTTAAGATGAAATACAATAACTTAGCCTATAAAGCTTTTATAAAAAACATGTCAAAAGTATAACAGTCTGTGATAATTGAACCATTTATAAAAATATTATTTAATACAACAAGTGGTTTCTCAAAAACCATCAACATCCGCTTAAATGGATTAACTTGAAATTTGACACGGTTGAAGTAACAAAGACAATCTCAGAAGATTTATATCATAGAGTCCAACTGACTAGTGGTAAAATCTTTCAGAGATGGCTCCCTGGGGCACCGATACGCTGAATCAATGTGATCTCAATTTATAGGAACGAGTGGATATCCTCTAAGCTATATTCTTAGAAGAACATCATTGAACGCTGGACTTTTATTTAATTTGTTATTGTGGAATAATAAAGTAAAATATTTGTTTATGTTTTGTTGTGTTTGTGAAAAACTTATGTGCGCTTTTTAAAGACAAACAACGTGAAGAAACCGGCATGTTCTGAGAACTTTTAAAATCTCTCGGTTGGTTTAATTCACTAATCTCTCTCGTCAAGAGAGAAGCCCCTAGGTCCCAGTGTGCGGGAACGTAAAAAGAGGTACATAAGCAATGTTTGTATGCACGTATTTTTTGTTTATGATGTAGTTTTTTTGTACTTAGGTAGGTATCGTATCATGAAAGCAATCATACTGTCACCAATGCACATTTAGTAATTTGCAGTGATTCTTTCTACCCGTCCTACGTAATAGCTACTTGGCCTCGTCAATTTGACAATAAAATAAGGACGGGTTACGTTACAGGGTTGATGAAAGTGTTGCTATATTTAACCCCCGACATAAAAGAGAGGTGTTATAAGTTTGACGTGTTTGTCTGTCTGTATGGGACATCATAGCTCCCGAATGGATGGAGCTATTTCAATTTGGATGAAATGTGAGTTTCGCGCCCGTGTTCTTAGACATGTTTGATCAAAATCAGTTGAACCGTTTAAAAGTTATGATGGTAAAATTGGGGAAGGAAATCAAAAATCTGCAAATGTACTCGAGTGGGGTCTCAAATGAAAGCGCATCACGTACACATTACAGTATAGTATGAACTTTTCCATATTAGGGAGCTAAAGTTCTGGAATCAGGGTTTTTTTAAATTCTAAATTTAGATTATTGTATGTTTTAATATAAATCTTGAAAGAGATCTTGAAATACCTACTATGTACTTCAAAGTCTCTAAATGTGTAAAACTAATAGCAAGGACGCAGACTTCGAAATGAATCCATGTGATTAATTCCAGTAGTAGTAAAGTATTTCTATTACTTTTTTAGAGGTTTTAATTTAAATGTAAACATAATAATAAGTGTAATGCATTTATTACATTTTTCGCTTTTAACTTAATTTTTTAATGATGATAAGTTGATACACAATTTTCAAGGTTTTTATTTTATAATCTACAACGTATTTGGATTTATTAATTTACATTATTTTTAATTATTATTCACTAAAAGTCTCAACCCTATTTGAGTTGAGACGCAAAGTGCTACTCTTACCATAATTTCTTCAATGACAACTAAACTCCTTAGTGCTGAATCAAAGTGTAGTCTGAAACAAATATTTTAACTCGTTTCACGATGGCTTTCATTAAAATGAAATTTGAAAAATTGTATAAAATAGCTATGACCGCTTTATATATCAATGGAACCCATCCATTGGCAACGCGAAATATACTTTGGTTCTTTCACATCTTATTCGTAATATCTATCAACTTAGCTTGTTTGTTCTTTCTTACTTTCTCAGTCGTCGTACATGATATAAAAAAAAAGAACTTCCCAGAAGCCTGTAAAAATATCTCAATGATAATCGTCTGCATAAACACGAGTTTAAAGTCGTTTTCGCTTTTGATTTATAGGCAGTCATTTTTGAAGCTGATAGGCATTGTGGACAGTGATTATGAATTAGTCCGGGAGCACTTACCTGAAGAAAGAGAGTCGATGAAATGTTATATACGCCAAGGGCGTCTAGTATGCATGCTGTGGTTTGTCTGTGCATCTAGTGCTAGCCTCGTATTCCCAGTAAAAGCTTTCTTACTAACGACATATTCGTATTGGATCGGCGAGAAAGAACTTAAACCAATGTTCGATGTTACCTTTCCACATGACATTGAAGTTCATAAAGATGAATTGTTCACGTTCTGGAGTATTTTTGCTTTGTGCTTTATTTTCGCTCTTTTTGCTGCAACAACTTATGCTGGGTTCGATCCTCTCTTACCTTTATTTACAATGCACGTTTGTGGACAATTGGATATAATAGGAAACAAAATGCATGCAGCATTCGAAAAGAGTAATACTGTTGAGGAAACTAAAGCCAAATTAATCACAATCATACGAAAACAACAAGAGTTATATAAGTGAGAGAGTACCTATTATAGTATTATCGTAGATTTTTTTAAAGATACTAAGAAGACTAACGCCTGTGGTTGTTTTTTTTTCAGATTCATTAATATTGTACAAAATATTTTCTCGAAACTCAATGAATTTAATATGAAAACTACAACATTTATTATACCAATCGTTTTATTCCTCGTAGTTGAAGTAAGTATATTTATACTAGATAATTATAATCAAGGTCACTTTCTTATTTTTATCTTTATTTGTCAATAAATGGATCAAATTTATGTTTTCAGGACCTTCACCGAAACGTAATAAACTTAGAATTCTTAATTCTATTTTTCGGAGCTATTTTCCATTTTCTGCTGCCTTGTTACTACAGTGACTTGCTTATGGAAAGGGTAAGGGTCCCTAAGTTCTTGCTTCTACTCTCAACTTCTTTCTGAGAATTAAGTTAAACAGAAAAAATCATAAAAAACGTCTATAATAAATAAGGTCGGAATATTTTATTTCCCTAATTTATTAAAATGATATTATGCCTACTGTCCTTTAAAATAGTCTTGTTATCCTTCCATTTACCATTTTTTCCCACTATTGAGATACAGGATCTCTTACCAGACATATTATTATTATTTTTTTTAAATAGTTCAGAATAGTCCTATAGTTATAAATATATTTTTTTATGCTTCATAATTAAATATTTTGTGATGTTTTGAAGAGTTCTGCATTTCGGATGAAAATCTACACATGCGGCTGGGAAAATCAGCCAAACCTGAGTATTCGTCGGACGATTCTTTTGATGCTTACAAGAGTATCTCGGCCTTTAAGTATCTCCGGTGTCTTCTACAACATTAGCTTGGAGACATTTGCTACAGTAAGCTTACTTAAAGATCTCTTTCATTTTAATTGTGAGAATTACGTAAGTAGGTTAAACCTTAACTATTCTTAACTTTTTTATTTTTCAGTCTATGCAGCAGTCGTATAAGTTTTTCAACCTTATGTGCACTGCATGGAAGATGGAGTAAAAACAATGGTACTGCAAAACTTATCACGACTAGGTTCCTTTATTACGCCAGATAGATAGATATATAACACTTTATTGCACACCACACAAAACACACAAAAAAAAACAAACATAGACTTAGCATAATCATAATGTTGGAGTACAATGGGCGGCCTGATCGCTATGAGCGATCTCTTCCAGGCAACCTTTGGATGGACAGGATCAATAGTAACAAAAAAGACAGTGGTGTAATAGGCCAGATGTACGAAATATCCAAACAAATAATTGTATCAGGGTACCCGTGCCGGTAGCTAGACCGGTTGGGGGCCGTTGTGTTTTCAGTAAAGTGGTAAAAGTTATAATAGAGGATTTTCTCGAGCATTTCTAGGTATTTATTTTACCATTTGGGTTCGCAAGTAAAAATAAATAAAAAAAATAATTAATAATTCCGGACTAATCACATAGCTGAATTCTTCTTCTCTGAATTTTTCTTCTTGAGAAATTTATGTGCGCTTTAAACACGTGCTTTAACGGTGAAGGCAAACATCGTGAGGAAACCGGCATGTTCTGAGAACTTTAAAAGAGTTAGAATTACATGTGACATTCACCAACCCGCACTTGGCCAGCGTGGTGAATTAAGGCTTAATCTCTCTCTGCAAGAGAGAAGTCCCTGTGTCCCAGCAGTGGGAACGTTAATAGGGTGATGATGATGATGAATCACATAGCATTACCTAACCCCAAATTACTACATTGTTTTTTTTTTTGTAAATACTTTTGATACATAGGAAACACCAAACACAAGTATGAGCCGTGATGTTATATCGGTCAGTCATTATTCCATACCTACCTGAAATTATGAATGCTTTGAATTCCGTACGCAATGCTCAAACAAATTATTGACTGAAATAGCGTCTAGCTAACGCTCCAATAGGTAAATAAACATGAAATGTTCTACAAAAGCTGGCGAAGGCCTGCCCAGCGGCAAATATGCATTCTGAGTCCAATGTTTAGGCAAGTAGATGCAAGATATTTGCGTTCTATGCATTATTATTTATCAGATTATTGCACATAACACGTAATTTATTATAGTTCTAGCACGAATATAAATATCACCAGCTAGATTTAAAAGCCTCCTGGATACTAAACAAAACGACTGAAAATTCATTTCGAAAGCTGCGGTTAGAGCCGTGCTATTGCATTTTCATGAGAGTGAGTGACATATCATACATACGTCGCCGTTCCTACTGAGACAACAATTTACTGTAAGGATCTAGTGACTTTCCTCAAGGCGTATTGACCTGTTAAATTATCTGAACACGGTCGACCAAACGACATCAATATATATATGAGGAGGAGAAAATAATGACGAACAATATAGAGGTACTTATTATAGCACGCATGAATGAAGTAAACAATTGTTTGTATTGAAATAATAATGGTATTAAACATTTCTGTTTTTTATTGACTATAGAAACTGTTTAAGGTATGTTCGGTACCTTTGGTCCTCTAAGGTACATTTTAGATACCATAATATAGTAGGTAATCGATGCACATCTCTTATCGTGCATTGCAGGTGACGTTTTCAATTAAACTTAGCAAACAATGGCATTCAGTGGAATACCGGTAGCATTATCCCTCACTCAGCTATCTACTTATGAATCCAATATAGTTAAAATAATGATTCAATTACTGTACACGGTTTTGAGATATTATTTTGGTATCAAAGCTAATTTGGAGAATACCTTACTCTATACATTAACTGACCTCATACAGAACGAATGAAACGTCTTGTCATGTTATGAAAAAAACATGTTATATTGTCAGCAGTAAAAGTAGGATAGGAAAATTAACGTTCTAAAACATTTTCTAGAATTACGAGTATTTACTCCAGTTTAACTAATGATCTTGGTACCTACGTACTTGGGTTACCAACATAGATAAGGTAGTTTAAGTTAGTTAAGTACTAGTGTAATAAAAATAATCGTTTAGGGTAGGGATAGGACTGACATGTATGATAAAAGTCCTAACAAATAATTGAGAATAAAAAAAACTTCTAGGATGACGCTGTATCAAGTTTACCAAAGTATCATTTTAAATGAAGCATTAATGACTCAAAATAAAATTATCATTACAACACCGAGGAATGAAAGATATGCGAGTAGTTTCTTATGACACGTTTTTGTTCCTTTACTTCTACAAAACTACAATAGTCAGTAACTTGACTTAATTTATTGTATATATTAGGTCCTTACATATGAAATTGGCGTTTTTCGTACTGGCCACTTTAATCACAAATTTCTCCTCTTTGGTAAGGAATTCCAAATTCAAATTTGTACAGCTATAGACTCATGTATTTGTGCTTCGATGATCGTCATTCATTTGTTTTTTTTCTTCTGTTTTTTTCTGTTTGCGTCACACATTTTACAAAATGGAAAACTTAAAATATCGCATTATTTACGAGTACGAGTTCCGCCGTGGCACTAGTGCTGCGGAAACAACTCGAAGGGTGAATGATGTGTATGGCGGTCGTGTTGCAAAAGAAAACACAGTTCGTTTTTGGTTCCAACGTTTTCGTTCTGGAAATTTCGACTTGCAGAACAAGCCCCGTGGACGGCCTGAGACTCAAGTTGATAATGAAGAGTTGAAGGCTATTGTGGAAGCGGATCCATCGCAAACCACGTCCGAGTTAGCTGCAGGCTGCGGTGTTAGTGATAAAACTGTTTTAATTCACTTGAAGCAAATTGGGAAGATTAAAAAGCTTGAAAGGTGGGTACCTCACGAATTGACTGAAGCAAACCGGCAAACGCGCGTCGACTGCTGCGTTACATTACTAAACCGGCACAATAATGAAGGTATTTTAAACCGAATCATTACCTGTGATGAAAAATGGGTTCTTTACGATAATCGGAAGCGCTCAGCGCAATGGTTGGATCCTGGCCAGCCAGCCAAATCCTGCCCCAAGCGAAAATTAACCCCAAAAAAGTTACTTGTAAGCGTTTGGTGGACTAGTGCCGGTATTGTTCATTACAGTTTTCTCAAATCTGGCCAGACTATTACGGCTGATGTCTATTGTCAGCAATTGCAAACCATGATGGAAAAGCTAGCGGCTATACAACCTAGGCTGGTCAATCGCTCCACGCCACTGCTGCTTCACGACAACGCTAGACCACACACTGCGCAACAGACGGCTACTAAATTAGAAGAGCTTCAATTGGAAAGTCTAAGACATCCTCCGTACTCCCCGGACCTTGCTCCAACAGATTACCATTTTTTTCGAAATTTGGATAACTTTTTGCAAGGGAAAAAATTCAACTCCGATGGGGCAGTCCAAATCGCCTTCAAAGATTTTATTGATTCCCGTCCGACTGGTTTTTTTAGTAAAGGGATCAATGAACTACCTATAAGATGGCAAAAGTGCATAGAAAATAATGGTTCATACTTTGATTAATTAAATATATTATATTAAAAAATATTCGACTTTTTGTTCCTCCCATACAAAACGCCAATTTCATATGTAAGGACCTAATATTATATAAATAAATAAAAAAATAAAAGTAAAATAAGAAAAAGACAAGGAAATGACGATGAAACAAACACTTTTGTGTGTTTTTGTGGGTGTTTTCTATGTATCATATGTACGTATTTACAAAAAAAAAATGTATCTATGTAATATATCAGTCACCTAACACCCATAGTACAAGCTCTGCTTAGTTTGGAGATAGGTGATGCTGTGTGAAAAAAAAAAACTTATAGCTACAAATAATGCATATAATAATATATCATATCAGAAACATCCTTAGATAAAATACTTAATGAGATAAAGTATCTATAAATTAATTGAAACTACTATGAATAAGACCAACAACCGTTGGATAGAATGAAAATTTATGTTACCCTAAAAGTCACGCAATTTGCGAAGCATCGTAAAACAGAAACCGGGTAACTGAGATTCATCTCGTTCGGCATCTGAAGTGAATAAATATTTGAAGTCGTTACCAATTTACTGTTTGTCCTATATAAATATATTTTTTGTTAAGGAAGTTTAAACTTTGGGATACGGCCGTAAACATAGCAGAAAATGTTTATGTACGGAGTCAGCAATCTAAAATGCTTGTGTAACGATACTAGGTCGTGTGTGCACCTTTCTAGAGGATAGGAGGTTAATATAATGTACCTGAAGGCATCTAAGGCAGCAAGCTTTAGTCGTTTTCTTTCTCTGTAGCATTTCACATGGATTTTCTGCCATGCAAAATTCACAATTTGAACTCTTAGAGTGCAATTCTCATATCTTTATATGTATGTCTGTTATATAATTACCTTAATTAATATAATTATATAAGTACGCGTAACACTAGATTAGAGCTTACCACGGGCCTAATTGTTGTTGTGTGGATTGTCCAGCAATAAAAATATCTTTTCTACACTATGTAAATATATGTACTTACAAACATTTTCTATTGCGTCTTCTAAACTACTCAACGAATTTTCTGCTGTTTGCGAAAGGAAAATAACTAATAATTGCTTATATTAAAAAAAAACTGATCTATAGGGACATCTCAGTATGTGAGACACATACAGAGTGTTTGGTATACGAGTACTTACACTGGTATAACATTTGGATTTACGGGGAGTTATTATAATTAATTTACTCCTCCATGCATCCATGTTGATTCTAATTAATTTTTTGGCAAAATACTGTCTTACTTTGCTTAATGCTATTTATAGACGTAAAATTGTTTATTTATTTATTTGTTTATTAGGACCACCAACAAGAAAATACACTAAAATAACTTAAAATTAAGGTACAGAATATTTATGTGCTAGTGCTTTCTTAATTAAAGGTAGCCACAGAAAGCGCAATATGTGTGCAACTCAACTAATTGTCATTGATTTATTAGTATAATTTGCCAGAAAGGAGCTCTTACTTGATATAATGTAACAGTAGAATGATTGAACGCTTGGACCGAGAGAATAGATCACTGGGTATCTGTTTTATTACGACGTTCCTCCCAATAGAATTCAATAAAGAAAATTATGTACAACGCATGGCTGGAAATTGTATTAACTTCGACGGAAAATATTAACTGAATTACATTTATGTATAACTAGCGGCCCGCCCCGGCGTCGCACGGGTAAAAAAAGTTCCCGGCAATTTTTCCTTATTTGCTCACCGTTTAGACCTACCCTGGACTACGACAAACATTTTAAAACCAAAATCAGCTCAATCGGCCCAGCCGTTCTCGAGTTTTCATCAGACTAACGAACAACAATTCATTTTTATTTATATATAGATAGATGACGCCAAGTTGCTAGAAGTAGACAGTATTGAAACCAATGAAAACAAACAATTACATGACTGATGAGAATTATGGAAATTATGAAGATGACGATGACAACGATAAAGATAAAGATGATTAAATATATTATAATAATTAAGCATGAATAATAAATATTTTTTGTGTATTAAATTCATTAAACTGAACAGTTTTTAGTTTCTCATGTGTAGTTCTCTCTTGCCTTTATTCGCTCTAAGGGGGTGTTCAACCCTTCAAATATGTCTGGTTATTAAAAATTATTGAATGATAATTGTCCAGTAATATTCGTATATACTCTTTATTAATTAAATAATTTAAATTGCAGGAATTTAAGACAGTAAATGTATTTATGTACCTGAGCAATGCTCTGGCATTTGACTTTCTTTGGTGTCTGGGGGAGCGTTAGACCCTTCGGATAGGTCTGGCTTTTAGAATAATGACTTAAAATGGTCATTAGAATATTGTGTATTAATCTCACTTTTTATAATATGACGTGAGAGAGCTCAGGTACTGCACGCCTTGATTGCCTGATACCTACTGAAGACACCGTTACTCCAGGTTCGTAACCCCGAAGCATTGTTCCCTACACCAGTGAGAACGTAACGTAGGTCTGGCAGGCCCTGGCTCTACCTCTATATCATTACATTATAATTGTTATTTATTTATTTTATAGAAATAGTTTGAATATTGATTTCTTACAAATATCAAATTGTCATCTATACGTCATTACATAGCTGTCATTATACGTTAATTGCGTAATCATTTGCGTTTTGTTATTCCAAGTCTGATTCTTTTTGTTATAACACGTTTAATAGTGACTGTCGTTTCAAGTCAAGTCACACGGGAATGCTGCCGAACGGGATAAAAAGTATCCTATGTCCGTCTCCTGGCTCTAAGCTACCTCCATACCAATTTTCACCCAAATCTGTTCTACCGTTCTTGAGTTATAAGTGGTGTAACTAACACGACTTTCTTTTATATATATATAGATTGTAACTAAGGTATTATGTACCTTGCATATCTAATTAGTATGTATTAGTACTAACGAGGCGGTCAAGTAGGTAAATATAGGTAAAGCCCTTAGACGAGCAATTCTAGAATCATCATCATCACACACGACTTCTCTCTTTACGAGAGAGATTAGGCCTTAATTCACACGCTGGCTGAGTGCGGGTAGGTGAATGTCATATGACAAATGTCAAACTCTTTTCCTCTCTTTTCTTAAGTTCTCGAAGAAAAATCCAGCTTTTGAAACCACGAACTTCAAAATGAAAGTCGAGTGTTCTCCCAATTAGCCAACACCATATTCTAGAATAAGTACCTATAATCTCAATCTTGGAAATTTAAGCTGCATGTATCTCATTTCGGAAGTCACCAAGTTGTAATTTAATGTTCTATCTCTGCTCCAACTTCTTTAAAAACAGAAAATATTATATTTGGAACCGACTTAATAGAATCACTCCGGGCAGATTCAGGTAAGATTAAAAAAGTTTGTTAGAAGTGTCTTGAAAAATACCGAGAATAATTATTTATTCTTAGTAAATAGTGAAAGGTCAGAAACATCAAAAACATGACAGTTCCTTCTTTTGTTTTAGCGAATTCTTTAATCTAACTTACCTATAGCTTTTATTATTGTATGCCTAAAGTATGGTTAATTTACAGCCCATATTTGACATTTTGCTCGTAGTGAGGGGGTGACATCTATACTAATATATAAAGCTGAAGAGTTTGTTTGTTTGTTTGTTTGAACGCGCTAATCTCCGAAACTACTGGTTCGAATTGAATAATTCTTTTTGTGTTGGATAGTCCAGTTATCGACGAAGGCTATAGGCTATATAACATCACGCTACGACCAATAGGAGCAAAGATATAGTGGTAAATGTGTAAAAAACGGGAGAAATTGTTCATCTTTGAAGCCTTCCGTTGCGTGCGCCGTGAAAACGGTTCAAGATATAATACACAAAAAATATGTATGAAAGAATAATAGCTCTTTTAATGATCTAAAAAACAGTCCGCAATAGTATATGTCTATCTTTTAAGATTAACTCACAAAAACCGTTTTAATGGTACCTAATTTGGTCGAAATAATTTGTCTACGTTGTATCAACATAATAATATTAATCTTTATTCAAATAAATATGTTGTTGGTTAAGAGTACTTCATCCATTATAACGCGGGTAGCACCGCAGAGCACAGCTAGTATTTAATAAAACAAATTGAATTGAATTAATAATTTTTAAATATTATATTGTCAAAAAGTACTTATAGATCTACTAACTCTACTACTCTGTAACTCTCCTACTCGTACTCTGTACGTTTTTATAATAAGCTTCCTCATAATGTAACAGAGCTTCCTATTAGAAAATTTAAATCATTTATTAAGAGAAGTCTAATAAAAAAAGCGTATTACTCTATAAATGATTATATAAAGGATGATGCAGCTTGGATAGATGTTGCTTAGTTCCACAGTAACAGGCTCTAATAATTCTGATTGACAAGGACTGATATGCTCATGTTATAATAGCTTCCTTATATGACAAACATTTTTTTTTATTGTAAATGTTAAACTTATAATAGTTACCTATAAATAAGAACTCCAAAATTGTAATAACTACAAAATTGTAATAACTGATATAGCTGTGTTGTTCTATTCGCTTCTCAACTCAGTATAAAACATTGAAGCGAACTGTCAAGACAATGTTATTTCCTTGATATTTGTTATTTAAGCAATTTAGTTTTATTAATTTTAAGTTGACCTGTCCATGTAGGCTATGTGCTTCTAAGGAAATAAACGTTTTGACTTTGACTTTGACTTTGATCGTACTTAATACTAATTTTCACGGTAAATAAAAATATCAAGTCAAATATTAGCTTTATTATTTTCTAGCTATACTAATATTATAAAATTGAAGGGTTTGTTTGAACGAGCTAATCTCAGGAACGAATGGTCCGATAAAAAATATATTTCAGTATAATATTTATGCTAACAATAATAGGAGTGTGGCACCAATGAAGAATGTTTCAAAATCGGGTTGTTTTTTTTAACATGTCATTTTCAAGGTGTTTTTTACACATTATATTATATCCTTAACGGATAAAATACGTTATTAATTACAAGTATTTAATTTGAAATACAATTGTCCTTTAAATCATTTAAATTCAATGGATTTCTTAGGAGATATAGAATATTATTTGAAAACATTATTTAAAAAAAAACACCCTGCGCGCATTCGTGAAGCCAAGGCGCGGACAGTATGTCACGGTAGGCGGTCGGTGGTCACAGTTACTCTACGAGTTACAATCGCGCGCTCAGACGCTTGGTCGGCTCCTTACGGAAAGATAAATACATACTTTTGACTGCCTCAGTGGCGCGGTGGGCGATGGTCTGCTTGAGGCGCTAGAGGTAGCGGGTTCGATTCCCGCCGAGGGTGAAAGTGTTTGTGTGTTCTGCAAGCACTTCCTCCTTGGTCTGGGTGTTTAATATTTATAATAAAAAATATCTATATATGTATGACTATTATATTAAGTATATCAGATGTCTAGTACCCGTAACACAAGCTTAGAGCTTACCACGGGGCTAGATGTTGTTGTGTCGATTGTCCATTAATATATATTTTTTTATATATATTTTATATTTTTATACTTTTCAAAATTTTTTTATTCCAATAAATAATAATCTTTATAAATAAAAATGAATTGTTGTTCGTTAGTCTGATTAAAAACCGAGAACGGCTGAACGGATTTATCTTATCATAGTCCAGAAATGTTCGTGGAGGTCTACGGAAGGTTTAAAAGGCGAGAAAAAATCGATTAATTGCCGGGGAAAAAAATTTAATAAAATCCCGAGCGAAGCCGGGGCGGGCCACTAGTATAATAATATAAATATAATACTATAATCCCTAGTATTGATGACGGCCAACAATTTTGAAGAATTTACTAACCAAAACAAATAAAATAGTAAAGTTTCTTAGTTTGAAATAATTGCAATAAGTAATTATTTTGAACGGTAAAATTTTATGAAATTTTGCCACATTGCCCATGCCTAGCCGATGTCTCTAGAACTTTTCCTTCTCCTCGGCTATCCGTGTTACGACATTATTTTCAAGATACAAAATCATTTATTTCATGAACATAATAATATCTGCTGGACTTAGGTTTTAAGTTATTACAGTCGGAACTACCGCAGTAGTTTTTCTTTATGCGAGATAAGCCTTTATTTGACTACAATTCACCTGATGTAAAGTGAGGATGTGGTATAAGATGACACTTAATCATTTAGTTTGCCGATGCGCGTTTTCCATTTAACAACCTTTCAGCCTCAACGGCTACTTGCTATATGAATATGACCTGCCCACTGTCACTTCAACGCATCACAGCCATTGATTTATAAACTACAGCGGTGGATCTACGTAACATAACATTTAGCCATTTCTGAAGGTGACCAATAAAATGTACATAAACCGGTTATTTCAAATTACCCGGGTAGGAACGGACTGTTAACAATCTCGACATGTTTTTCATATTCTCATAAAATCGTAAGAAGCAAGTTGACGTGCAAAGTGAACAGGCACCCTTTTTATCTGACACTGATAACGTGCTCTTTTATTACGAACTCGTTCAAAGGACTCTGGCTACTTTTATATGAAAAGCAGGTCTTAAATGGATAATAATGAGCATTTAGCTTAACAGCTGAAAACAGTCAACCCTTCGTTAATTTATTAAGACTGGAAGTTCCTCTGTGCATCCCCTAACCCAGTTATGAACGACCTGTAAGTATGAAGTTTGGGTTGTGTTTACTTAAAGAGACATAAAGGATATAAAGTAAAGGTGTCAAAAATGGTATTTTACTTTCGTCAAAGTTTGCCTTTGCCTTGAGCTTTATCAAGGCCATGGCACCACTATGGCCAAGTGCGGGTTGGTGAACGTCACATCTCCTTCCAACTCTTTAAATTTGTCACAAACGTGTAAAGAATAATCACGTGTTTAGAGCGTACGTAAATTTTGATGAAGAAAAATCCAAAGGTGGGCGGCTGGGGTAGAACCCACGACCTTCAGAACGAAAGTATATTGTATTCCCACTCAGTCAACATGGCTATCTTATATTTAAGAGCCTTTACGCCAAGCGCGGAGCTCCATACAAAAGCAAGCGTGACAGTGTAAATAGCGCGACAACTCGAAAACACGAGTTTTTTTTTGAACCTTAAAAAGTACTGTGGTGCTAAACATCCGTTCGGGCCACGTAATAATTAAGAGTATATTTTCTATTTACATAAACCTCGGTGCTATAGTGAAAAATAATTCTTTTTTCACAGTCAATTGTGAAACTACAATTGCGAAAACGGACTAAACGATAATGACAAAACATTTAACAATATGAAACCGCTTTCTGTGCAAATACGTCCAAAGGGTTGATGCTAATGGAGGTGCAGACATTATCTATTATCAGACAAAGGCGCCAACTCTTTGTATTTGCCCTGACTTTCCCTTCCTCGAGATAAAGCCGAAACCGTGACGTCAGCATGTCACAAAAGGGTCACCTGAAAATCTTATAGCACAGGATTAAACCAATCAGCTTACGTCAATTTTTAAGGCGATATAAAAAAAAAGAAAATGTACTTTTTCACTTTAAAACGATTTGGAATGTTTTTTTTCACACGAAAGGTGATCCCTACAAAATCGTGCATTTAGATAATAACCAGTCTAATAATTTTTGAGTCCTCATAATCTTTAATAAACATATTTTATTTAGTTTGCATGAAATTGGTTGTATTGTGTTGAAAACTATATTGTTTTGCTATTATTTTACGCAAAGTAATTAGCAATATTGCCTACCAAGGTCAATATTTATTTTAATTGATTATCTATAAACATTGGTTTACAATGAACATTGTTGTATCAATAGATTACAAATTGTATTCAAATAATATGCAATTGTTTTACACCCTGAAGCTTTGATTACCTTAATTATAATTTAAGCGAAAACTGTACAGCTGCTTAAAACAAATACACTTTACAAACACATTAAATCAAATAAATATTTCAATTATATCTTTGATAATATGTCTTTTTTAGGTACTTCCACTAAAATAGTCCGAGGTTTTTCTCCTAAAATCTCGTTATCTTCCTAAAGAGATAGTATTTTTTTCTGAAAGTATCCAAGTTGAAGTAAATAAAACAAAAATATATGTAACTCAAGCCGAACAGCGGCATCATCATCATTTCAGCTAGGGACGCCCGCGGCTGGATATAAACCTATGGTTACCATTTTTTTTTTTTTTTTTTTTTGTATTATTGATAAGCCTTCATTTGACCACAATCTCACCTGATGTAAAGTGAAGATGTGGTCTAAGATGGAGCATGAAGGCCTAGAAGATGACTGGACCATTTTCGTCCAGTTCCAGTACAAATCCTTCTTGAGCCAAAACGATCATCGGATATACACGTTATACTCGTACCTGCCCACTGCCACTTTAAATAGCATTTTCTCTTGGCTATTTCCACCGAAAGACTATAAATTCAATATTGTTCAAAATGTTCAAAACTCATCGAAAATCACTACGAAGTTTTGTCTTCACAAGCAGTAAATGACAACACATGGCGTTGGTGGTGCAAATGAAATGAGACACGTTTCGCAAAGCACAAGGAAGTTGTCCCCGGAAGTAGTTTGGAGGCGGGAAGCGAGTGTGCCGCTAAGATGGCGCTGTTTCCGGTCCCACCACTGTTTGCTTTGCTCGAACAATTTGTTTTGTTCAATGCAACGTACTTTGTCGAAAAGGGCAAGTAGCAATCCTCAGCCTGGAAAATATTCAGAACTTACAAAAAAAATAAATTTTGGGTGCGGCTACAATAGTAGGATCGTCGATGCGTCTTATTCTTTTTCTACACAAAAAAAATAGGCAAATAAATACACCTTTTTACAAGTGATAAGTAATATAAATACAAGTGGATATTTTATCTGCAAAAGTGGAAAAGATAATTCCATTGGTTTTCTTCCGTATCTGATTATTGGATTCTTTGCGCTGCCGCTGGGGAGTGGAGTATCTCAATTATGTAATCATAGAGGAAAGGGACTTTGATATAATTATTTAATTTATAACGAAGACTTTTTTTAGGATTCAATATAATATTTTAACCTTTAAATTTTTATGATAATAAATGTACAGGCAACCACGTTTTAGGGTATGAAAAAGACTAGGAACTGACGCGGGAGTCTCCAGTTAAAAACTTTATTTCTATGATTACTAGTTAGTCTGTTTTCTTACTTAAATTCACTTATTATTAATGCCATAAAGCTGTTAGATTTAAACAAACAATTTGCTATACAATGCAATGCGGCCTTATCACTTTAGAGCGATCTCTTCCAGGTCTCATTGGGATGGAAAGAAATAAAGAAATATTATATTATTATCATATTATCGAAAGACAGAATTGCAAATACAAATTAAATTATGATAATTGAACTATAATATAGCTGTAGATACCTCTTCCTGAAATTACTATAATTTTTAACATATATACATTTTATATTGACAAGTGAAAGTAACCTTCCAACTTCATTATGTCACTTCAGGCCAAAAAAACAATTTAAATCACGCGTCCTGTAACATTATTTACAATTGCAAGTTTCAATTAAAAACCAATTAAACAATAAGAACTTGTAATATAAGGTAACATAGTAAAATATTGTAAATACATAATTTCAACATGCGTTGTGTCAATTTTCAGATTTCATCGACAAATATCATTGGTTTTTTGATTAAATAATAATTGTAATAATGGTGCAATGTGTCAAACACAATAGGTGCTTTTCGATATGAATCTACAATTACAATCATTAATTATATTAGATCGAAGATTTGATATCTACGTAATAAGATCGATTATGTATAATCGTTTAATCAAATTCAATCAATGTTTGCCATAAATCTACTTAAAACCGGTTTATAGTCATTCCCATTATTTAAATCGTAAGTTCTAAAGCTGGGCATAAGACTCCCTAGAGCATCTTCATTTGTGTTGTTTGGTTTGAATCGAGCTATTCCTGGATGCTGCTGCTAAATAATAGAGGCGAAATTACTTAACAATAGATTTATGACCAAATGTCAACAAGAGTAAGAGTAACACTAGTCAAACATTTTAATTTAAAGGCACTGAGTGTTATGGACAAAGTTTAACGTACGCTGCCCATCCGATCCCGACCTTTATAAGATAGGATTGAAGTTATTTAACTGTATGTCTAAATACAACGAACAAAAATTACACCACTTTCGTAATATTTCTGTTCATTCTACCGTTTGGAGCATGATGCTTAATTCTTCCATCGATTTTGTTATGAGCACAATGTCGTATAGTCAAAGGTTAGTGGAGCGGTGTTTTTGTTAGTGAAATAAGTAAAGAAATAAAATTATTTGCCGTCAACAATAATTATACGTAAATACTGGAAAAGAGATCTAGGAGACCATGGGAGACCTCTTTTTCTGCAACCAATTCGTCAATCATGATACCGTCGAATTGAATGTTTCCTGATAGTCCACATATGCTAAATAAAGCAGCAAGTACAGGTGTATAAGAATACGAATTTTTCGGTCTTATAAAAACTGAAGCAGCGTATTTATCAACAATGCTTTACTTTTGAAATCAAGTAAATATCTAAAATAAAACGCGCCTAGTCCTCGCAACCGCCCACACACTTGCACATTTTCCCTGGCTGCGCCCAATCTCTAGCTTTTCAAAAACACATCTTATTTTAAGGTTCTTCCGATATTATTATTTATGGCAAACCATCGACTTGGAATTCACGACAGCAGTTACATGATGCAACACGTAGGTCGACTACACTTCACCTCGACCAGACTGTTTAGGCTTCCGACTTGGACTATTATCACTTAAATTTGACCCGTCATGTTCTTTAAAGTAGGTAATTATTCTGATAACGGAATAAGTATTGTTTTTCAGAGATAACAGTGATTTTAATGTATTTTTGTACCTATCTAAATGAAAAACCAGATTGATATCAGATCGCATCATCTATGTCTAGTATAGATATCGACAAAACCGACCTGATGTAGTTCCGCTTCAACAAGAAAACACCAGCATATATAAGGTGAGTCCGGTTACGAATAGTCGCGTAATTTTATAAACATTAAAAAACAGTGTTGTTCCTACAAACACATACACAAATTCAAAGAGACGTAAGTTCAAGTGAAATCAACGTAACCCATCATTCAAGCGGGCGAAAAGAACCACTGTGCGCCAATTGTCCTACAATAACATGTCGCCGAATGAGAGCCTCCGACAGTCCGTAGTCAACGTTCCCGATAAAGTACAGGACAAACCAAAGATGACGATTAAGTCGTGGTTTGCTAAGCATTGGCCGGGAATATTGGGCGAATTGTTTTCAGCGACGCTACTTGTTCTGTTCGGCTGCATGTCATCTATCCCAGTACCAGGCTCCGGAGAAAGGTCCGTAATCTATACTTCGCTAAGCTTTGGATGTATAGCCATGATAATAGTGCAAATTTTCGGCCACGTATCTGGAGCTTACATGAACCCAGTCATAACTACAGTTGCTGTTATTTGGGGAAGCATTTCAATTCCGACCGGTATTGCATACGCTGTAATGCAGGTAACTGGAGCCTTAATTGGATACGGAATCCTGATAAACCTATCTCCGCTAAGTATGACAGAAGGAGCGATATGTTTGACGCAGCCGCACGAGGATCTGACTGGTTTACAGGCGATCGGAATAGAAATTGTCATAACAGCTGCGTTGGGATTTTTGTGTTGCTCGGTGTGGGATCGAAGGAATGAGGCTTTGCAAGATTCTGCGCCCATTAAGTTCGGTTTAACGATAATAGGGGTGAGCCTCGCGGCAGGGCCACTAACCGGCGCTAGTTTGAATCCCGCTCGATCGTTTGCTCCCGCGGTGTGGACCGGTGTCTGGACGTCTCATTACGTCTATTGGGTCGGTCCTTTCATCGGTGGGATATCTTCAGTGTTAATTTATAAATTTATCTTTGATGAAAGACCAGAAAATCATTAGACAATCATTCAAAATTAGGGACATAAATATTGTAAACTAGATAGACGTATTCAATAAAATTAATTGTATTAATATAAACGGCTAATGAAAACAAGTGATATGGGACTGAACGTGTTTTGAACATTAGAGATAAGTGATTAAATCGCTTTTAAGTTACCTTAACATATCTAACGTACGAGTAATAGTTACTAAGCTAAAAAAATATACTAAAATCAACAATCGCGTGTGAAAGTGAAATCTGAAATTAAGGATTTATAAATCGCGTGATTTATTCTAGTCTTAGAAGTATTTTTTATATGTACAAATTTGTTTTATTACCTAAATCTGGATTCTGTATTTATTACCAGAAACAACAAATTTAGTATTTATTAAAGGGTTTTAACTTTGTGGCTGATACTAAGCCAACTGTCGCTAAAGAAGACGCAGGCCTGTGCGGCGCAAACTGGCGCAACTGGCGCAAAAAATAATACATCCAGTGGAACCGTATACCCACGTGGAGCTATGTAACCGCCTATTCAAGCAAGCCCAAGTATCAATGACGTCAATTTATACGTAGCCTCTCAGTGGGTTCCAGTGTATATAACCACATATATTTTCTTATAAAGTGAAGCTTAACACGCTTAATGCCGTGGTGGGCCCGCACCTTTAAGCTGTTTGGATTTATTATAAAATTATTATAAATTTTAATTTGTATATTAATAAGGTTTATACATTTATTTATTAAGTAGGTAAACCTATTTTGTGAAGTGCGCATTTTGGTATTATTTTGTTTATTATTAAAGTAGGTATTTATTATAAAACCCATTTAATAAACTGTAAGTGTTTATAAGCTTTACATAATAAAGTTACCAGTTAAAATTATTGTTTATTAATACCTTAAAATCAATATCAATTTGTCTCGATCTCTACAATTGATTTACATACATAAATTTGCTCCAACCAGTTGGCACCAACATGGAGGTTTACTTAATCTTTCCAATTAACAAAAAAATTATCAAAATCAGGCTACTCAGAAAAAGTTATGCGTGCTCATGGTCAAACATAATATATATATATGTATATATATTAAGTCAAATTGAGAACCTCCTCCTTTTTTGTAAAATAAACTCGTCTGTAATTTTCATTAATTTAACATATAACATCCCCGGTCTGGTATTACTATAATGGATTTTGCAAAACCTTTCGAAAAGGTTTTTTTGCTTTTCAATCATGCAATGATTCATTTTAGTGTTCGGAATTTATAAGGTAGCGCCTTATCTAATCTCTTATAATTTATGACTAATAAATAATCTTGAAAACGTCTTAAACCTATTTTCTGATGCCGAAATACATACAAAAAAATTGTGTTTTCTTATAAATAAAACTAAGTTATTACCAAGTGTAAGACGACCAAAAAGATTATACATAACTATATTTCAGTTGTAGATAACTAAACGGAGTGATTTATATAAGGTATTCTGTATAGAGGCCAAATGCTTACTGGTCTACGAAGCTACGAACGTAAGTAAAGAATAAGTTGGTAATTATTGTCATAGTATAAAATTGGTGATTTGTTAGGCTCGTCACGACGGGCAATACTGAAAATCAGTGTTTGCTCTGAGAGCAAAATATGCACTGAGTATTATTGCCTTTTTGTCATGCTGCAGCACACACATAGGTCTATTAATTTTGCAGTGCTATTATTATGTTTATTTTTAATTTGTTGTTTCATTTTCATCTATGTTGTCTATTCAATTATTATTTTTTATTTGTATTGTCTTTCTTTAATTATGTAGTACTGTGTGTTCTATTTTTATTTACCTATGTTCTGTGTTGTGATGACAAATAAATGTTTTATCTATCTATCTATCTGAATAAAAAAGGTCAGTTCGCCAATCGTTTATTATATTCAATGGATTAAAATACAGTTTTGCTGTTTAATGTAATGCCTCAGTGGCGCGGTGGACGAAGGCCCGCTTGCGTCTCAAGTAGCGGGTTCGCATCCCGCCGAAGGGTCAAGTGTTTGTATGTTCTGCGAGTACTTTCTGCTTGGTCTGGGTGTTAATTAAGATTAAAAATATATAAAAATACTAAAAATATATATGTAAAACATAAGCTTAGTCAACGGGGCTAGATGTTGTGTGGATTTTCCTGAAATATTTTTAATATCTAAATTGAACTGTTAACTAATTCAGTCGATGACGTCAGCGCGGCGCAGGTATATGTATATCTATTAGTTTGTCACAATACAAAAGAAAAGCACAGACCTAAAAAAGAACTTGCAGCACAATAACCCTACAAATAATATATTAAGTAGAAGATTTTATCTAATTGTTTTTCAGGTAGGTAATTTTTTAATTTGTTTTACTTACGTTCTAAGCTGACGATGATATTCTCCTTACCGTCTTCCTTACCTAAAATCACTGGCAAATACAATTTTGGCTTTAACTTATGAAGCATATACATTTTATTTCAATACCAGCACTGCATAGACCATGAAGAGGTTTTCGTGACCCTATGAATCTACGTACCTCTTCGTAGTTCTGTTATCCTGGTACCAATACATCGATATCGATTTTGCTCTAGGCGCTTAGGAATTATCATCAGTCCATATACTTGGACAATTATAATAATTATCTGCTGAGTATACAAAATAAGAAGTTTAGAAAACCTCTAAGTACATATATTTTTTTGATTTCAGTTCTGATTCTGATTCAGTTAAAAATCAGAATATGGGAACACATTGCGTGGTAAAGTAACACCGCGCATAAATCTCGCAAAATGTGAACTCCTGCATAATTAGCGTGGGCAAGCCGGACCATTTGCCCACATGCTTTCATAGGTATGTGGACAGAAAATCCCGTGCTGTGGACATTATACTGGGTAATGCCCACCACGGTATACCCAAATACTCGGTTGTTGCTTTTCAAGTGGTGTACCGTTAAACTGAAAACGGTTAGTAACAAATATCACACAGATTTTACCAACAAAACATACTTAATTCCTAATATATGAATACAATTATAATATAGTATTGTCAATTCTCTAAGATTATTGTTTCTCTTGTTTAATGAATTAAATTTAAGTTTTATGCAAATTTTGTAATAATATTGTTTATTAATTCTTAATTTTTATTGATTTTAATTTGTGTAATAGGCTAAACCGAGCAAATTGATTAAATATATAAATAAAATAAATAGACATAATTAGATAAGGATAAATAACATTTCTCCCTTATTCATTTGTCAATTACCTACTTCATTTAAACTGTAGCCTTCATTAACTATCTTGCAAATTTCAGATGAAAGGATTATCGTAAACTGGCGTTATTTAACTATCTGAGTACGCGCAGTATTATGCCTTTTAAATATTGCATTTACATAAATCACATGGCACAACTGATTTCTCGTTAATATAAAACGTTTTTGATTTTCAAACTAACTATTTAAATTAACGATAAGGATAAGTATCCTTTCAGGATCCTGAGACATTGCTTTTTCCTAAATAGCAAACTTTTGTGCATTTCAAACTATTTCTAAGTAAATTGTACCTATGCATGCCTTCATTTGCCCACAATCACACATGTCACTTAACGAGACATTTAGAAGCATTTGCTAATCGGGTTAAGGTAGTTTACGAAATTAGCCGCTTCTTGCCAGATAAGGCTATAACCAGATAAGGCTTGGTAAACTTAAAATTACATAATAGTTTTATTTTTCGTTAATTGTAACCATAAAATTTTTCATTGGGTGAAAAGAAATATGTTTACGAAATATTTTCCACTAATAATGGTACACATGGTAAAATTTGGTACACAGATTCTCTAAAGCTTGAGAAGTCACATAGGCTACTTTTTCCGCGGGAAAATATGTGTTACCCTGGTAAAATCCATTAAACGCGGGTAACACCGCGGGGTACTGCTAGTGTATAACATGATACAAAGTCGCAAATAATTTTCATAGTAGTCCCGCTCCGAAAATTCACACAGCTTCTCTACATTTCTACTTCAGTAGAAGCATGCCGAATTGTTTTTTCCGTGGTCGGAATCTCCATACAACAACTGAACACTGCCCGAGCAAACAGAGAAATAGTAAATTCCCATTTTAATCTAAATTCTGAACATGTTTGTATTGCGATTTCATTATTTTGCACGGAGTTCAGGTATTCGATTCTGTTAAAAGCTGAGCTAACACACTATATTATTATGGATTTCTGGTGGCTGGTTAGGCTACGTTGCGTTGGTACTCATCAAGTTTACAATGTTCCGAGTCAGTAACAACAAAATTTTCCAATAAATTTAAAAATATTAAGCAATGGACTCTTTTTGATCTAAGGTGAAAGAAGGCCTTAAGTAATTCAGTTAAAAATTACAAAAGCCCATCAAGTTTTGGCTTGAATTATTCACCTCGATCAGTATGTTATCTTAAACTAATCTTTTAGTAAAAAGTACCTGAACAATATTGTTTACATTAGTATTTTTGAATTTAGGACCGTTTTCATAGTAGCCCCCTTCGAAAATTCACAGAGCTTCTCTGCATTTCTACATCCAGTGAAAAGCACGCCGCATTGTTGTTGCCGTGGTCGGAATCTCCATACGGTAATACCACGGTAATAATTATCTATACAGTATTCCAACTCGGCCTAGTCCTGTTAATAAATGTTTGCAGCTGCGGGGTACATGATCATGCGATAGGGCACCTATACACAGTAATTAATTAAGTAGTTGAGTTAATTAGCTAGTGTAGCATCTAGTTTCTAGATTGTAAATATGTTTGTTATTGTATTAACGAATACAACAACAACGTCGTAAATGTAAAAGAAAGTGCTTAATAAAAATGCATATTGGTTATATTTTTTTATTGTTGGCCTTAATAAAAAACTATGTTTTAGGTTGCCTTATTAACAAATCTATCTTATAAATGTGTGACCGAAATATATTACGCCTCAACAATAATATAATTATCCACAAAAAATGCACATTTGATAAAAAAAAATTAGCCCAATATACGTCCTTTTTTAACAAAATTTAGAGATTATTATTTAAAAAAACACGGAGACTTTTTGTCACTGCGGCACACTCGCGACTGAGTGTGCCCCTCGTGTGTCTTTCGACACCCTCCGCCTGGCGCCGGCATTGCTCGAGTTTCGACCGTTTTTATGAAGTTAGATTACTGTACAGGTAGTATTTTCATGGCGATCCGGAACATTCGTCATTACCCGAACACCACCCGTGCCAAGCAAACAACAGCAATAGTAAATTTCATTTTAATCCAAATTCTGTACTGCGTGTTTGTACTGCGATTACATTATATTGCATGTAGTTCAGGTATTATATTCTGTCGAAAGCAGGTTTTTTTTATTATATTTTTGATGGTTAGGTTAGGTTAGCTAGTTAGTTAAGTTTGTTCTTATTATCATCTCAACTGCACAATAGCAATATGTGCAATTATATGCGGTAATAGGTTATGCGATCTTTTTTAGGTTTAAAAGTTGGGTTTTAGAAAAAGCCCATTAAATAGCGGAACATTTTAACACCGCTAAGACAAAATATCAAAAATGTTAAGATCTATTCAAAGAGGAGGCAGAAAGAGTTAAATACCAAGAATGTTAAAAATATTTTACATACCACCTAATCAAAACAAATACTCTACATTTCCAAAATATAACTTGCTGACTGCAAGGAATATTCACCTATTTAATAACCATTTCTATTTAAGCCTTAGATAGCGTTATCATTATCATAAACCCGAAAACGGTATCCGCGATAAACACGTAATGAGCAGCAAATACCTGGCTCGTAAGTAGGCAATAAAAGTAATAAATAAAGAGGAATTGCGTAAACTGATAAAAGTAAAATGCTGTTGTTACCGAATCCGTTTTATGAGTTAGGACTAGAGAATAGGTACAATTGTTTTTAAATCCCGGGACTATTGCATTTAATTTTCTTCACTTCAGCCTTACCTACCTACCTACGAGTAGGTTGAGGTAAGTGCGGTCCTCGCAAAAGAGGGATTTCATCCAGAAATCTTTAATGTTCTGAACAAAAATTTTAAATTTCAAGTTTTTTATTTTAAAAACATAGAACTTTTATACTAACTTCCAGGTCTCGCTTTACTACCTAAATGGATGGAGTTTATTTCCCGTTCAAAACGGATGTCTCAATCCTAAAAGGTGTCAAATTTCATATCTCTTACTTCAAAAACATAAGTTTTTTCGTACAAATTTCCAACAACCAATAAATAGGAAATAGCTTCGAACAAAAAAATATGTCATCTTACAATAAAATTCTAAGGGAACCTGTACACTTTATAACATAACTGAAAAATTTCATGTTTCTGTTTTATAAATTATCGATTTTATTTGGTTGTATAAAATGATGTTGATGTCTGTTAGCCTAGATCTTTATGAACTAGTCAACTGATTTTAATGTAATGCAAATTTAATGTAATTTAATGTAAATACAAGAGAAATTTCAATTTTATCTCCAACACTGGATTGCAATGTCCAATGTCAATTGTAGGTCCTATAGGTTAGTAGACTATTAAAAGTTTTTAAGAAGGCTTTAGCTATTAATAAAATTGCTACGACTACTGTGTTTGAGAACTGTTTTAACTTTATTTTTGGGTCTGGGTGTATCATTATGTATGTTTATAAAAAGAGTAAAATGTAGTATATCAGTCACCCCTAGTACAAGCTCTGCTTAGTTTGGGGTTAGGTGATGCTGTGTGAGTAGTCCGGACATATTTATTTATTTGTTTAAGAAATGCAACTGACTGCCCGAAGATCCTTTTGTGGCGTTTCTGAAAATCCCGATAAGCCATATTCCGGGATTTTGCGGATCAAACAACAGGCAGGTTTCAGAAATCCCGGGATTCGGGATTCCGTTTGTAATCTCTATTTTGGCCGCCTTGGCCCGCGGCATCGTCTGGTCCAAATTGACTTTTGTCTACCCTAGGGAACCGCGATCTTTGCGGATAAACTTCCTGTTCTTATTGCTTTAAAAAGCGGGCCGTTCGCTCTGTTTTATAATTTTGTAGGGAATTGTAGAAACGAGACACTTCCAAAGAAAAGCATTAAAATATAAATAAGTTACTTTATAAATTAATATCCTCAAAAACATCACCATCAGTAACAGAGCATATTAATATCTTCTGAATGAATTTAGGAGTTAGTCCTAACTAAGGTGACATTTTTGTGCAACAAAAAATTACCAAACAACAATAAATTATTACAAGATACAAGATACAAAATCATTTATTTCCATTATTTGGTTTTACAAAACTTAGACACGACATGAAATACAAAAAAATAATCATAGGTGCTTAAAGATAAATAGGAAATTAATTTATGGTATCTGGTCGCTTCGCTTTTTTACACTGGAGTAAAGAAGAATTATTAAAGTACTAAGAGTATATTTTTTTTTTATTCGCAATAATATTGTTTTTATTTTGTAGGTAAATTTTTGTTCATCAATTTAGAAAGTCACATCATAAAAATGGTAGATTACATTAATTATCCTAGTCAACCTAAATAAAATTTCTAATCGTAACTACTAACATTTTATTAGATACAACAACCAAATAAAACTTTTTGTTATTGTGATCCCAGTTTTATAGACTTTTTAAAACAAATAAATAGCTCTGTCTATACCATCCCATTTATAAATTAAATGCCGAGTTTATACCATCCTATATTTTAAAACGAACTATTTGATCAATTTTTCATCGAAGAGTAAACTATCCCTCGTACGTAATGAATTTACATTGTTTGACTGTTGCAGTTTTAATATTCGCACTCTTTTATTCCGGTTATAGCGAAGAGGAGTGTCAGAATGCAGACGAAAATGGAAACTGTAAGCAACTTTTGGCTTTATTTTTATTAAGCGGTTTATTAATGGATGCAGCCATAACCCGAACCGAGAACTATCTTGTTACAATTTGATTTTAACTCCGTTTCATAGTGTTTGTGTTACAGAATCGACCTCGTTAATTCGTTTGATGTAGAATGCAATTTAAAATTTAATTTATTGTACCATTCCAATTTAATAATTTCGAAAATTGTATATGTAAGTTGTTATTTTTAGGGCAAGAAACGGAACCTTATTGATTCGTCAAGTAGACAGCTCATAATATTGTCAGTGCGTCCGTACGAGACAACTAGATTTCTTATTGTTTCTTGAAACTTGTCAAGAAGATGTATTCTGTGAATAGCATAACATTAATAAAAACAATAACATTTGGGATTATATCCCATACTTAGAACTGCAATTCAAAAAACATATTTTCCAAAAAACCGTGGTTAGTGCGTGGGTGACTGCTTTGACTGCAACTTTTAGCACCTTCTTTTTGTTTTTTAATTAATTTAATTGCAATAAGCGTACAAACTGTTGAAATTTACGAAACCCTTGGTGAATCTGTTCATCTCATACTTATCAAATTTATTACGATTTAAGCTAAAACTAGTCAAATTGTTAAGAAGTTTACAATCTGGGTTTTTGAATAGGTATTCCCTGCCTTATATGGATGATCAGAAAATAATGGTAAGATATTTTAACTTATAGGTCACACGCTACTTTACCTGTGCGCAATAAGAAATAAAAAAAAACAGTATATAACGTAACTCTATTTAATGAAGGTTGCACAACAATTGTACTTACAAATCTTTATTATCTTAGGACTAAGTCAAGACAAGTCCTTAGGTATCGTGATTTCATAAAATCTCTAAGTAGACGAGCACGTAGTGCTATAGATATATAATTTACTATTAGCGATTGGTAAATTTGAGATATTCGTGATAAATAATTAATCTACCTACTTAGTAACGATACGATACGATATGATAGTGATAGGTGCTATGTATTTCTGATACAACAAAGCAAACTTTCGAATCCGACCATATCAAGTATGGTATCTATAAGTCCTAATTGGAAATAGTTTTAATTTAGCGGTGTTACTCTCGTAAGAATGGATTTTCCTGGAATAACATATTTTACAGCGATAAAATTGGCCTATTTCCTATTCCAAAATGTCGTATTGTCGTGAAAGACGGACAAACAAACAGACACACAAATGCACCTTCCCATTTATAATATAATTATGTATTTTCACATTTAATCATCATCAAACTACTTGTAACGGGTTGCTGGAAGGATTTATTTTATCTACATCACTTAATTTTTCTTTAATAATAAAGTTGAAATATGCGCAAAACTGAATAAATATACAATTCTCATGTCGGACATTTGACAAAAGACTTAATTAAGAAAACTTCTTGAATATCAGTCAATTGGTATTTGTTATATATTATTATTTTTTATTTTAATTTTATACAAGCCAAAATTATATCTCAAAAAGATTTTTTTGTGCTTCATATTGTCATGAAAACTTTTTAAACAAAGAAAACTGCGCTGAATTGACTGTGTAGTTCTATGGCTAGGTGGGCGAAGGTCTGTCTGAGGCGCAAGAGGTTGCGGGTTCGATTCCCGCCGGGGGACCAGATTTTGAACGATCTACAATTTCTGGTTTCGGGTCTGGGAGTTTTCTACTTTGACTACATAATGTATCATAAGTAAGTATTTACAAAAAAATATAGTCATCTAACACCAAACACACCAAGTACAAGCTCTGCTTAGTTTGGGGTTAGGTAATTCTGTGTGTTTATGATTTGATTAGTGCGGAATTATTTATTTTATTTGTTGAAAAGTAACCGTCAATTACTTTCTTAAAGTACAATATCTATTATGACAGCTATAATTGGTCGTCGTCAGTTTTTAGTGTTTCGTTCAAAAAGGGTAAAACCCAATTACTGAGACTTTGTAGTCTGTCTGTCACCAGGCTTGTATCTCAAGAACTGTACCGCTTATACACATTATGTGGTATGACTATGTAGATGTAGCATAAAGTCTATCTCATACTACTCTTCACCTAGGGTCAAAATATTTGTCAAAGGTTCAACAACCCCTTAAATAATTCGTGTAGAGTTATTAGTTGTGTTGTGTTAAAGTTTTTGTTTTATTATTATTATCCCGGTGTATTTTATCCATGATCTAATTATTTTATTTTTGGGCTATAATTAGCTTGTAATTAGACACTTTTATATTAAACATGCAATGCATAACACCACTCATTGGTATGACTTGTATTTTTCTGTTTTGTATTACCTAATATTGAACTCAGTCAAATTCAGTTATGCTTGATAAGCCTTCATTTGACCACAATCTCACCTGATGTAAAGTGACGATGTGGTCTAAGATGGGACATGAAAACCTAGAAGGTAGATGGCTTCTCCGGGCCACATTACGAAACACGAAAAAATCGCTTCACGCACTGGACCAGCCCGGAGAGTGGTGACAAGCCGCGGCCGAAGCCTACCACCAGAGACTGTTTTTAGCACCACCCGGAGGTCACGTGTAAGGATTCAGAGGGTTACCACTTACGGACGTGAACAGACAAAACCTCCAACATAACATATTAGACCTAACATATTATTAGATAAGTTAACCTGTTAAGTTATAGTATAGCATAACAAACATATTTTAATCTATTAATCTCTAATGAGTATGGAATAAATAAATAAATGAATATTTCAGGTTCAGAGTCATGCCCAGCCGGTACATTCGAATACACCCCAGGGTGCGAAAACTTTACGTTGTCTCAGAAGACCTGTCGCCAACCGGAAGTGAAGATACTAGGCACGTACTGCGACTTCGTTCGCTGTGACTGCCTCGAGGAGAAATACTGGGATGAGGCGGCGCAGAAATGTGTGCTTTTTGGAGATTGTTCTGATCAGTCCAAGATAGATGGCAACTAATTGATAACTTGAGGGTTTTAGTAGATTTAATAAAATCTCTTTATCACTAGTTCTTTGTTTTTATTTTTACATTACTGACTAGGAATTTGAAGTCTTAAACTGTCATAGATTTTAAAATGATTTAGACTCAAAATACTATAAGCTAACGGTATATAGGTACTATTTAGATTTTAATATCTTCAATATATTTTCGTTGAAGTGGCCGAAAATTCTCGAGTGGAGCCCACGAATCGGCAAGCGCAGCGTAGGTATGTGGATTAACTTAGTAACCGCTCTTCCTATACTTAGCTGTGGACGTCCTACGACTTAAATAATGATATTCGTTACTTTTTCGCCACTTTCACCCCCATAACTTCTAAACGGCTCAACCGAAACTCAACGATGAAACTCATCAAACATATCTAACAACAGTCGAGCAAAAATCACCTCTAATACACAAAAAACTAAATTGAAATCGCTTCATCCGTTCGGGAGCTATGGTGCCACAGACAGACAGACACGTCAAACTTAAAAACCCCCTCTTTTTCGTTCAGAGGCTAAAAAATATATATTGAGACATTTACCTATACATTCATGAGTTCAAAACACTTCAGGTAGACTTTTAAACATTCTATTTCTGAAATTTGGAACAGTGCCATAATGTTCCCAAATAATTATGGCAAAAAACCTAATTTAAAAGTAGAACGTTTCCTAAATAAAACTTGCACGGGCAGGCATCATGGACTAAAGACTTTTGCTTGCCCAAACAGTGAAATTCAAAAAACGAACTTAGTTACTCTATGATCATATTATGATAAAAAGCCGTGTTGGCTAAGAGGGAGGACACTCGACTTTCATTCATTTAAACCCCGACAAGCACCTCTGGATTTTACTTCTTGAGAAATTTATTTGCGCTTAAAAAACTTGCTTTAACGGTGAAGGCAAACAACGTAAGGAAAACGGCATGTTCTGAGAACTTTCAAGAGTTTCAAGAATATGTGACATTCACCAACCCGCACTTGGCCAGCGTGCTGAATTAAGGCCTAATCTCTCACGCCAAGACAGTCCCTGTGTCTCAGCAGTGGGAACGGGGAATCGGAGCGTAAGATATAGGTACTCTTAATATCTAGGTAGGTTCACATTGCATGATTGATAATAAGTTGAGTGCGTCACGATTGTGCTAACATGATGACCTTTTCTCCTCTGTGATTGATTTTGAACCATTTATTATTTAGGTACTAACTAGCTCCATACAACTAGGTTTTATCATTTTAAATATAAGTGATATTAAAAAACTTTTGAAATAATATTATACAATTAAATACTCCACATATTTTTAAACCTTATCTCTATCAAGTGCAATAAATGGTATAGTATTTTTAGGGTTCCCTACCCAAACGGTCATGTTGTCGTCTGTCTTTTTGTCTGCCACCAGTCTGTATCTCAAAAACCTCTAATAGCTAGAGCTTTGAAATTTTGGAAGGTAATGTACAAGACCAGTACTTGGATGTGTGACCGCACTGACATCTTTTTGAACTTTTTAAAAAACTTTTTTTTATTACAAATAGTGTAAAAACTGTTCGCCGAACCCTTCGTGTAGTATGGTTCCATCTCATACTTTTGAAATTTATTTTTAAACGTACTTTTACTTTTAAACTATAGGGCTTCAATGATGCTGGCCATGTCAATGATATACGAGTATTAAGATGCTAAGTTTTTTTATGTAACTTACCTGAGAATGGTAACTTTTATAATGAAACTTAACTTACCTACATTAGAGACCCCTATCGACTATATTGTATATTATGTGTGATACAGAAAATATTACCTACCAGTATTTCATACGCACAAGCATAGTTATGTATGTATATATTATCCCTAGATAGAGATATTTAGATCTCGCCTATGTTTGACCTCTATCTCACATTACAATAATATTAAGATAAGATACCCTGTATTTATAGTCAGTCCCACTCTGTAGCGCTGGATTGTATGTTGTTCTTTGAACCAAGGATCAAGATTATCCATTCTAATATAAATTATACCACACCGGTGAAATTGTCAACTAGACAATAGAACGGACAAATGCAATTGCTGAAGATACAAATGAGGTAAGAATAACTACGAAAACCTAATAACCTATTGTTGAAATATTTTTAAAAAAGTTATTGAATCTTAATGATTTTGTATAAGTGATAAACGTCACTTTTTAGGTTAAACGATTTTTATTTTTTTATGCAAAAAATATTAACACACGTAACGTAACCTAACCGTAACCTTCGCACACAGGATCTTGCTGTGTGTGTTGTGTGTGCTTGTGTTGTGTGTGTTGTGGATATTTAAAAAAGGTAATGACAATTTTATATTACCTCATTTGCTCCTTGATTGTTTTAAAATAAATGTACCTATTTTGTAAACTTCTGTCCAGCTAGCGTATAACTATTTATCTAAACTTAGCCTATATACATAATGTACCTACTCTTAATAAAACCCTGTTATTAGCTAGAGGGAAAACTGATTAAACTAGTTTCAAAATATTTCACACCACATTCGTATGTATCACTTGTGATAGAAATATTTTTTATTTTCAGGCTAAAATGAAAACAATCCTAATAGTACCCGCGTTCGCTATTACAGTCATCTCACTTTGTAACGCTCAACAAAAGGACACACAAAAAGACGCATGTAAACAAATTACCTCGTGCTCATCCTGCATATTAAAAAGTGACTGCGTTTGGTGTGTAACAAAGAGCAAATGTACCAAACAGGAATGCGGGCACGACAATATCATTTATCCGGACAATGTGGCGGCAATTATGGCCGGAGCAAGCTTTTGCCCACGAGTTGTCGAAGCAGATGCTACGACAATAAGGAGCGGAACGCGGGACAGTGTAGCGGTGAAAATTACGCAAATACATTTGTACATGGCATTCACCCCTTGGAAGTGTAGAATAACTGTGGGAGGCGAAGAGAGAGAGGTCGGGGCGGTTCTCGTCATCGACCAAGTGGTGTGCAACTCAGCGTTGTTCGAAAACAAATCGGATCAGCCGAACATGGAAGGCACTGTCTCAGTCATGTGGGAAAATAGCAAGCTTTTTGATGGAACGCAGCCCATTCTAGTGTGCCGATGTGATTTGGATCCTAACTGTAGCGCTTGTAAATAAAATAGAAGTGTTAAGAATTTATTTCACGACTTTCTCATCTACACATTTACTTTGTGTAGATATGTCCTTCACAACTAGCAGATTGGTAACTGTTACCATATTATAAATACAATATGAATTAAATTTTAGTAAAGATATATTTTCAATTTCCCAACTGTCTCGCAAACCTGGAAACTAGCTCGAGAATTTGTTTGTAGTGAAAACAGTTTGATCTAAGTTAAACTTATATCTGACAAAGTTTGAGAGAAATATCTTTTATGCCGGTTTTGCCTTGACCAGCGATGCATCGTTTCAGCGCTGCTGCAAGAATAATGAATTTTCGCAAACTGAAATAAAATTTCCGGTCCAAATTATCCGACATAAATTTGAGGGCCTTTTTGTTTTCTTGTTGTATAATGAAAATGTTTTGCACTTATTGTTTTGGACTTGGGGTTTATTTTATTTGTTTGTTTTATAATTTGGATCGCAATCATGCCGGAATTAGGTTAATAAACATCCCTTGAACAATGAGGATTGTACTTCTAACACAATACGGTTAATTTATCTACTTAAAGTTTATCATATCAGCTATACAAGAACATTCCAATTATCTACGAGTATTAAAAAAATAACTTAGTGATAATGTCTTTTTTTTCACATTTTTTTATGAATTTTGATAATATTTTTCTGCTAGTTTTCTCAAATTGAATGCGCCCTTACTGAGGTATAATATAAATTAATTGCGAAGTTATTTAAATCAACACAGTCATTGTCATACCACGGTATGAATCAGCTCTTTTATCATTCTAAAAGAGCTTGTAAGAGCTTCTAAAAGAGCCCTTGTAGATCAACACAGTCTTGGTGCGACTCATTAGTCGTTTTGCACCAAGACTGTGTTGATCTACAAGGGTAGAAAAACGTAATTCTAAAAGGTAGAAAGTTTAAGAACTTATCAAATACTAAACCTATCCTAATGGATCAGATTCTCCAGCTTACAAATAACAAAAGTATTAAAATTGAGAAAAAAAAGTGCTACCATAACATCATATAATAATGACCCTTCTTTATTGAAGTCGGTATGAAGGTTTGATTTCATGGCAAACGGCACTGAAAACTACCACAAAAGAGCCAGTTCAAACGGCAGTCCATTTGCTATGCAAAGCAATGCAAACACGTATTCCCAATATTCCCAACTAGTGACGCAGTTCGATTTTGTGGACCGAAGCCTGGAGAAAGGCATGATGTGGAACAATAGGAAATAATAGATCCCTGGAACCGTATCACAATATCTTTTAAAGCTATAAAGTATAACTATAACTTGCTTGCCACAGTCAATTAAGTGCATATCTATCTGATTTTTTAACCCCCGACCAAAAAAGAGGGGTGTTATAAGTTTGACGTGTCTGTCTGTCTGTGTGTCTGTTTGTCGGTCTGGGACATCATAGCTCCCGAACGGATGAAGCGATTTCAATTTAGTTATTTTTGTATGAAAGGTGAGTCTGGCACGAGTGTTCTTAGACATGTTTCATGAAAATCGGTTGTGTTGTGCCGTTTAAAAGTAATGGGGGTTAGAGTGCGGAAGGAAAACCGAAAATCTGCAAATATACTTGTGTGGGGTATCAAATGGAAGCGTATCACGTCCACATTACATAATATTATGTTGTTTTACATTTAAGGAAATTAAGGCATTGGAATAGGGAGTTTTTCATAAATTTTAAATTTAGATTTTATTTATAAATTAAGTGAAATACAACTCTAAAAATGATTTTAAAAAGAATTTACTTCTTATATAGAACAATATTCTGAAATCTTACCAAAAAAATGTTTTGAAGTTGTTTTGCTTACTAAAAATGGTTTAAATTAAAACCTCCTCCCTTTTTCAAGTCAGTAAAAAGATTCTATGAATAACGGCGGTTTGAAAACTCCCACAAAAGAGCTAGTTCAAACGGTCACCAATTCGCTATGCAAAGCAATGCAAACACGGATTTCACAGCACTAGTTATTGAATAAATACAATACTATATTTATAAATTATGTCGTTGATAGTCATGATGCGCGTTTTGGCATAATATCTGTTAACTCCTTAGTATCTAATAATAGAAAGATAACTCTAATTTATTTAATTCATTTATTATTTAGTGATTGAAGGGAATGATATTCGCATTCGAGCAAAGCCTTCTTTCTGAAAGTAGGTTCAAAGTATAATTTTATAGATTAACTAGCTGACCCCAGCAAACGTTGTTTTGCAAAATGAAAAATACATGTTGGCCGATTCTCAGACCTACTCGATTTGCTCACAAAATTTCATGAGAATCGGTCAAGCCGTTTCGGAGGAGTACGGGAACGAAAACTGTGACACGAGAATTTTATATATTATAAGATATCATTTCGTGCATGTTGGAAATTATAAAATTAAGAAAACAAATAAATTTCAACTACTTGGATTTTTTTTTTTGTGATGGCCTTTTCCGCTTATCTTCTATAATATAAAATGAATCGCATGCGCATAACTCAAAATCTCTTGGCCCGAGTTAGCCAATTTTTGTTTTTATGTTTGCAGAAGTCGAAGAATGGTTTTTACGGCGAGAAAAATTCAATTAATTGCCGGGGAAACATTTTTTTATAATAATTCGTCCGAAGCCGTGGCGGGCCGCTAGTAATATATAAAATTAAGGACTATTATGTTTGTATAGTTTGAAGGCAAAAAAATATATTCATTTAGAGAAATGAAGCAACTTTTATGCAACTGAAAATATTCGCTTATGAGATCCTTCTTTTCAAAGTCGGTTAAAAAGTATAATTTTATGACTAACGGCGATCTGAAAACTCCCACAAAAGGGCGAGTTCAAACGGTCACCAATTCGCTATGCAAAGCAATGCAAATACGTATTTCCAAACTAGTGACGCAGCTCGATTTTGTGGACTGAAGCCCGGAAAGGCATGATGTGGAAATAAAGCAAATATGTAATAGTAACATTTTGGTACACCTTTGTAGCTAGAAAATTTATGTTTACCTATATTATGTTTATACATACGACAAACGTGTTTTTCATCAAGAAAAGCGACGCTAGTAAGTACTTGGATGGGTGACTATTAGTACTTGTACTATTATGTATTCTGTGCCATTAGCAGAATTTGCTGCATCTTTTTGCACTATTAAAAATTGATTTTAATTGCCAATTGTGTATTAAATGTACATGGAACTCTATGTGTATCTCATACTAATCAAAAATTTTTTAATGCCTCAGTGGCGCGGTGGGCGAGGGTTCGTTTGCGGCGCAAGAGGTAGCGGGTTCGATTCCCGCCGAAGGTCAGGTGTTTGTATGTTCTGCAAACACTATCTCCTTGGTCTGGGTATTTAATATGTATAATAAAAAATATCTATGTATGTATGTCTATTATATTAAGTATATCAGATGTCTAGTACCCGTAACACAAGCTAAGAGCTTACCACGGGGCTAGATGTTGTTGTGTGGATTGTCCGGAAATATTTATTTATTTATTTATAAATAATACTATGATGTCTTTATTCATTATTTCCTTCGAGTACCTAGTTATTTAAATGCATTGAAATTGCTATACTTAAGTACGTATAATGAAACATAAAATGTAGCCTTCGCTGTGTGTTAGATCTACATCTAAGTGCAAACTTCTTGTAACACACACAAGCATTTGTCAGCAGTACCTTATTGTTGTTAACTTTGACTTTGACTGGACTTTGTTATTACAACAATGCATTTTGTAAACTGTCTCAGCAATACAAGCAGATTTACTTAGTTTGAGCTCTTCTGACAATAGGAAATATACATTGCACGTATTTTTTTCTATTTAAACGTTTTTACTAGTTGCTATATTATCAAAAATATATAAATCATATAAAAAAAAACAATTAGGGTAAAATTATTATATCACTATGTATCCTTTTCAGGCAAGTTAAACACGCCCATTTTTACGAACGTGACAAGTGTTTGTATCACAAACTTACTAAGTTTGTTAAAATAGTTTATTACCATGATGGAACCATGGAATTATTTTGACGTGTTTTGAATGAATTCGATATTATTTCGGCCAAGCAATGCGTTTTGTACATTTGCGAGGGAATATAAAAATGGACACATTTTAATAATTTTAGTTTTTTTTTTAAGTTTTAGTATGAAATTATAATAAATTAAAATAATATTTTTCTGTAAGTTTGTTTTTTAAACAAGATTACAAGAAAAAGAAACAGTTATTAAGTTTAATTTGTTTGTGTACTTTTGTAGCTTTAGAGAATTTTCATTTCTGCCGAAAACACTATTAATATGGAAATCCACAATAAAAAACAGTTACTTTTTAACCTGTACTTTTTTATACTTACGTACAAGTAACCTTAACTAAATCGCTCCCAATTATTATACACATTGTTGACCGACTCCCATCCCCTATATCATTTTAATACCCATGAATACCAAATTCAGCTCGAAAACAAGATATTTCACTTGCAAGGTTTGATTACAGACAAACATCAAAGCAAACAACAGGCAAGGTAGGTGAAACTGAATAAAAGCAAACGAATGACATTGTAGAGAGATCTCAGAGTACAGTCAACAGCAAAAGTAAGTCAACGTTTTAAAACATCTTCTTGTGTGACGTGCCAGATGATATTAGATATTAGTTATACCAAAGTGTCAATTTCAAATTATTCTTTAGTAGCCAAAAGAAAATTATTGTACTAACACCGACGATCGAAATAAATGTGATCACTAACGTATCTACCTTCTAGGTCTTCATGCTCCACCTTAGACCACATCGTCACTTTATATCAGGTGAAATTGTAATCAAATGAAGGCTTATCTATCATAAAAAATATTTGTTCCTCTACATTTAACAAACTAATTCATAAGTACTTTTGACTTTATTAACTGTATTTTGGGACCCTATTTCATCAGTTTCTATTGCTGTTGACTGTACCTAGTCAGAGAACACTCTTTCCAATTAACAACCGTCACAGGCAATATTTCTTCACAAAGCGAATGCTCTGTAGGAATAAAAAAAGTAAATGAGTTAGGCTGCACTTTGCCTTATTGCTCACTGTTCAAATAAATGAACACTTTGAACTTACATACGCAAAACATTCATTGAGAATGACTCGTTTTCTAAATTTTCCAGCGGCTCAATAGGATCATTGCCATGTATTTTCATGATAATTAGAAGTCACATAACGAAGTAATTTTTATTGAAGTGAAACTTCTATAGAATCGTAGTGATTTCAAACCGGATGCAAAAAGATGAAACGGAAATGGTAAGAGACACAAATACAATAGTCGCCTGTAATTAGTGAGCCAGAGCGAGAGAGCAGATTTCGGTGTGTATGTATATTCACTCACACTGTTTAATACTTGCTTGTATTCAAGCATTTAACGTGTGTTAGTGTGAAAACTATGTGTGTGTAGTATCGAAACAAAATGGTGATTTTATAAACAGCTGTAGAAAGAAATCAATGACTTATTGCGTGCGTTTTTGAAGTGAAACTTCTTTAGAATCGTTGTGATTTGAAATCGGATGCAACGGAAATGGAAATAAGATTGGCTTACCTGTCGGGTAAGCCAAACGCTAACAAGGTTAAGCAACTCTGCGCGAAGCCAGACCTTGGAAGGGTGACCGCCCGAACAAAATCTTTTTGCATAGTATTTTTTTTTTGAAGTGAAACTTCTTTAGAATCGTTGTGATTTCAGACCGGATGCAACGGAAATACGTCAGGTAAGCCAATCTTAAACGCTAACAAGGTTAAGCAACTTTCCGGAACGCCAGTACTTGGATGGGTGACCGCCCGAACAAAATCTTTTTGCACAGTATTTTTTTTTATTCATCTCATTCTTTTGTCGATTTACTGAAGTTTCACTTCTACCGTGTGTGAATCGCACACACACCTTTATTTTTTTGTTGATTGTAATTGTCCCAAAAAGGTAAGCCTAGAAAAAAACATATATTTGTCAAATGTATTGTGATTTCTTATTAAAAATATATAAATTGTAAGAAAAAGGCTTTTAATATAAGTAGGTACTATGCCTTTTTTGAAATGAACTTTAAATTGACATTGTCATGGCGACTTGAATGATGACACACCTCGCGAATCGGTCGTGTCCGTGTAAGTCAGTATCAAAATAACCAACTCACTTTATACGCAAATTACTGCTATAGCAGTGTTTTATGAGACGTCATGTTTCTCTAATTAGCGTTTAATGTCATCTTTTATTTACCAATGTACTCGTATTATAAATCTAAATTTAAAATTTAAGAAAAACCCCCGATTCAAATGCCTTAATTTCCCTAAAAGTTAAACAGCATAATATTTTGAAATGTGCACGCGATACGCTTTCATTTGAGTATATTTTCGGTTTTCCTTCCCCACTCTTACTCCCACAACTTCTAAACGGCTCAACCGATTTTCATGAAATATGTCTACACCCGCGCCAAACTCACCTTTCATACAAAAAAAACTAGATGAAATCGCTCCATCCGTTCGGGAGCTATAATGTCCCAGACAGACATACCCGTCAAATTTATAACACCCATATTTTTTTGCCAGGGGTTAAGAAATGTTGTTTTTTTATTAAAAATCCCTATCAGATCAAAAACGTTTCTCTTGAATTACTCTACATAATCCTGAAAACTGCTTGAAGATCGTTTCGCTGCTTTTGAGTATATCCCAAACGCAAAGACAGAACGACACTGCTTTAATTTATAATCCATATACTAATATTGTAAAGCTGCATAGTTTGTCAATTCATCAAATTGTCAAAACAATAAACGCGCTAATCCCAGGAACTTCGAGTTGAAAAAATATTTCTTTGTTCTTTAGTCCATTCGAGGAAGGCCATAGGCTATTTTTTAACGCGGTAAAATAATTTGATCCTTCGGGAAATTGCACCGTGGAAATTTCCGCCGTGGTTTACAAAGCTAGTGCATAATATATAATTATACTAGCGGCCCGCCCCGGCGTCGCACGGGTATAAAATTTTTACTGCAAATTATTCGAATTTTTCTCGCCGTAAAAACCATCCTATCTCTCAAGTTGGATCGAACTGCACATGGTGTGCAAATTTTATTATAATCGGTTAAGTGGTTTAAGAGTCCATTGAGGTCCATTGATACAACTTAAACAAATTATTTAGACCAAATTAGGTACCATAAAAACGGTTTTTGTGAGTTAATCTTAAAAGATAGACATATACTATCGCGGACTGTTTTTAGATCATTAAAAGAGCTATTATTCTTTAATACATATTCTTTGTGTATCTTGAACCGTTTTCACGGCGCACGCAACGGAAGGCTTCAAAGATGAACAATTTCTCCCGTTTTTTACACATTTACCACTATATCTTTGCTCCTATTGGTCGTAGCGTGATGTTATATAGCCTATAGCCTTCCTCGATAACTGGACTATCCAACACAAAAAGAATTATTCAATTCGAACCAGTAGTTTAGGAGATTAGCGCGTTCAAACAAACAAACAAACTCTTCAGCTTTATAATATTAGTATAGATAAGTGCGTCCGTACATAGTACCTACCTGAAAGCATTTTATTTATGCCTGAGAATCCTTTCTCCGTAATAGTTTTACCTTTTCCATAAGGTATCTCTCTTTAAACCACTCTGCGGCATTGACAAATCTTCTAAATGGAACAACCATGACCAAAGCATAATATTATGATGGGATTAAGAACATAGAGTGCGCTAAGTGTGCTATTCCGAAACACTCTTTGGTGACGGATTTATCATACGCCATATTTTTATTTGATAAAACCTCAGACACGTAACCTCCTTTGTGGTCCCTTTTCTTAAGCTTCTACCTAGTTTCACCTACAGATTAAGTAAAATATTTTTTTAGTACGAGGTTTCTCTGACCCGATTCATGTTAGACTAAAATCGAATTTTGCAAAGTAAATTTGATTCGTACAAACACGTAATCGAATGATACAACATGATAGTTAAAAAGATTACTAAAATTCTTCGTCATCAATCGATGACTGGGCTGACTGAGGACTAGGCGGACTAATACTTATAGGTACATTATATTTCGAAATAGTGGGGCAGATTACACTGCACTTTTGGCGCTGACGTTGCCCCACTGATATGGCGGCTTTCATGGGGTAATTCCACTTTACCCCACGAAATACGCCATACCATAATTTGAATTATCGAGCAAACGTCAATTCGAATGATACAACTCTATTTCCTCGTAGATGCCTTGATTTACAAACTATATTCCGTAATGCCGCTGTTGTGGGCGTACGAGCCAACAAAGGATAAGCTCCGTTATGGTTTTGAGTTAGGCGCAACGGAACGGGATAAGGCCACTTAAATAGGCCACGGATCATGTACAAGGAACGTGGTTGGAATAGCTGCCACAGCAAAGAGGTTAAACCGCTGAGTTTGAGTTGCATGATTTGTTTTTGTTGATTTTTCCTTGTTGGAAGCATAAAAAAGTGTCGCTTCTAATTAAATGAAAAAGACGTCTTATTATGTATTTTTATTCTACATAGATGAAATACTCAGTTAAGCCCGAGTTTGCCACTTTATAAGGAATCTTTCTTGTAATACCTGTTCTCTAAAAATACTAAATATTAGCAGCAAGCAAGCAATGTTGCGCCTGGTTAATGTTCGATCCCTTCTTGACGTAAATACCTTAATAACCTAAATATTATATGTATTTATATGTTTTTTTTTTTTGTAATATTATGTATTAAGTATTTATATATTAGATTTATTATGTAAGTATTTATTTAAAATGTAAAGCTTATTTATTATTTAACATATTTCTTTTTTTTATTATTTCATCAATTTGCAACGTCCGTCGTTTTATTTTTATCCAGTCCATCCAAAGATTGTCTGGAAGAGATCACTTTTAGTGATAAGGCCGCCCATTGTTACACTATTATTTAATATTTAGTTCTTAAGCATTGTTTTGTTGTATTATATATTTTTATGTGTTTCTATAAAGAGTATTGTATTGTATTGTATTATGTGGGTACATATTTGGTTATTAATTAGATTCGCTGCATATTTATTTATGTAACATTCGTAGGTTTTCAACATATAAAAACATATAAATATAAAATTTCTTTAAAAACAAAACCCTATTACCATTTTTTTAGCAAAAGAAAAATCCTTTACGCTTCGAATGCTTGGCCCTTTCATCAATAAGCTTTTGTACCGCCTGACCTACTTTGCTGCTTTGGCACTGACATCTAACCTAACATTCAATTTATAAAGACAATGAGTTACTCAAAAGCTTTAGAAACAAAAAAATATTCACAAAGACGAAGAAATAAAAAATGCTATATTCAAAAGCATTAAAATTTAATTTCTAGGGTTATATTAAAATTCCTTTATTTCTTAATCACACATATAATATAAAAAAAACTACTCCTAGCTGTGGAAAGTCGTAAGTTCTTGCCCATTGTAGGGTATCGAACCCTATATTTTGTCATATAACCAGACTAGACGAAGGCAACTTTATAAAATGACTAGCTCTTACCACGGCGTTGCCCGTGTTTTTTTATTTTCCCGCGGGAACATCCTATTTACCTGCGGTAAAAGTAACCTATAACCTTTCTCAATAAATAGGCTATCAAACGCTGAAAAAATATTTCTAATCGAACCAGAAGTTCATGATTTATACATTCAAACTCTTCAGCTATAATTACGTATTAGCATAGATTATCCAAAACCAATACACCCTACTTGCCTAAGCATTGTTAAAAGCCAATTAAACAATCAAAAATCATAAAAAAAAGAAAATTCGTTTATACGATTCCTATACCAATATTGGCAGTGTGCGTAAATATATGATCCCCCAATGGCAAACCCATTACACCACCGTGAGGCACGTGTTACTCTCCAAATGTATCTACTCAAATGTATTTTACCCACATACCTAACAAGAAACCCTTCTTTGCATATTCTTGTGTATTTTATTTCGAGGACAGTTTTAATCTCCATCAAAACGAAGCAGTTACCGATTAGGTTGTTATACACGAGAATGCTCAATTTGGTAATAGAAGTATTACCTAGATGTCATGTTCTTAATACGATAATGATACAAGGTATAGAGGATGATTACGTACGATTGTTGATTAGGACGAATTACCTAACAATGGGAAAATTGCAGGTATGCGGTTTGCTTATTGTTTCAAATACGTTTACAAACAATTGGTCTTAATAGCAAGAAGTTTATCGACAATTTCTTCTGACTTACGCATTCGTCTATTGAAAGTAATTAGGTATTCTTCAATCAATTATCATATCTTATAAAATGTTTATGACATAAATATACGTCATTATAGTTAAAACTCGTTATAACATTATGACACAATTGTTAGATTAGGTACAGTCGGCGTCAAATTGATATAAGCGTATAAAGAATTCAAAATAATCTGACAGACATTAAAACAAATTTATTATTTTTACTCCTTAGATTAAGCATCTAGAGTTGTAGAAAGTGATCTGACAAACAAAGCTTTCAAATTTATTGTCATGAATAGTTTGCGTGCACAGAATTTTTTTAACACTTTGTCAACTTGTAAAATATAAGTGATATATTTTGTCCACTTTGGGAGCATACAATATTAGCATGTTTCAAACTGCTTATATCAATTTGTATTATGTTTTTCAGATAATTTGTATTCTCTAGGCGCTTATATCAATTTAACGCTACTACTTGAGTACCCAGTAAATATAGGTAGGCAAATAATATACGATAAAAATATTTGCACGTACTATCTTAACTATTACTAAATAAACAACGTTAATATTAATAACATAGTAGCTATTTTAAGAGCTGTAGTGGATATTTTTAAAGAGCGTAAAGAGGCCACGCATAATTTTATCATCATAAGCATCCGTATTTATGTTTCCACAGCTGGGACACAGGAACTTCCCTCTTGACGAGAGAAATTAGGTTTTAATTCACCATGTCACATATTCTTCAAAATATTCAAAGTTCAAAGAATTTTATTCACGATGTTTGCCTTCGCCGTTAAAGCAAAATTACATTTATAGAGAAACAAAATTTAGAGGCGCGCGGGTGGGGTTTGAACCCAGGACATTACATAACATTTCAAATGTAAAAATATGTATAGTAAATAAATATAACTTTTGAAACTATCATGGTTAACAATATTATTTAGATTTATAACGGGATATTTACCATGATTTATTGTCTTTCGAGTTTCCCGATATTTCGACACAGTTACATGCGCTATGATCAGTTTAACCGTGATCATTCATAAATAGTTAATAAATGCTTATTATTATTATAGCCAATCGTCTACTGAGCTGCGCTTGTGAACCGTGGCAAATATTCACGTTTGACAAATGTTAGCGAACGCAGTATAAGTAGACCAAGCTGCTGCCGGCTGCTGCGCATCTTCTGATGAATATATGGCTGAAAGGCAGTTCTAATTGACGAGAATTAAGGAAAACTGCTGATAAATGGTTTGATTGCCTGTTAGATTATTTAATTTTAATTAATACTAAAAACACTTGTAGTAACAACGCCTACAGCTGCCACCATAAAAGTTTAACGTGAAATTTGTTAAAGAAAATTTAAATAATTCCTAGTAATTCTACCCTATTACGCCTTTTTCGGCTCACAATGTTTATGTGTCAACCAAATGAGTAGTACTGTTTTTTATGTTTTTTTTTTATTTTTTATTATTGTAGTTTGGTTTTAAATATACTATATATTTTTCTGTATTTGTGTTGTCGAAATAAATGTATTTCTTTCTTTCTTTTAATTTTTCTATAATCAGATAGGTACTTAGATGTTAACTGATATTATGTCAAAAACACTCATTATAATTATTGTTAATGACATATTTATTATTAAAGAAATATATTTATTTAATATCTAGCTGGCCCGTACCGGCTTGCTCCCATGCGACAACCTTCCTCTTGAATCAATCTACCCATTGTAGCAAATTCACCTACTTTTCATAAAGATCCGTTCAGTACTTTTTGGATCTATCCCGAACATAAAAACAGGTAGACGCTGCGGGGGACTTAAATTTATAATATACTAGCCCCGGCGTCGCACGGGTAAAAAAAGTTCCCGGCAATTTTTCCTTATTTGCTCACCGTTTAGACCTACCCTGGACTACGACAACCATTTTAAAACCAAAATCAGCTCAATCGGCCCAGCCGTTCTCGAGTTTTAATCAGACTAACGAACAACAATTCATTTTTATTTATATAGATTTTATATAGACTAGCTGACCCCAGCAAACGTTGTTTTGCAAAATGAAAAATAGATGTTGGCCGATTCTCAGACCTACTGAATATGCTCACAAAACTTCATGCGAATCGGTCAAGCCGTTTCGGAGGAGTATGGCAACGAAAACTGTGACACGAGAATTTTATATATTACTAGCTGACCCCAGCAAACGTTGTTTTGCAAAAAAATTTTTATTTTTTTTTTCATAATGATAAATAGATGTTGGCCAATTCTCATAGATACCGGATAAGCACAAAAAATTTCATCAATATCGGTCAAGCCGTTTCAGAGGAGTTCGATTACGCACCCCGTGACAGAAGAATTTTATATATTAGAAGAAGATATAGAATCAAAGACAATGATGTCAAAAGTACAAACTTCAGTAGACCTAAATATTTTCAACGTTACGAATAATTTAACTTTAATTGCTTGAAGTGTAATCTTTCCACACTACAGCCCCACTCGGACCATCTTGAGACTAAGATCTTACCTTTGAAATGTGACTTAGCAACCTAACGATACACTGTGCGAATTCCCAACTTAGTGTACGTTCTTGTGATTTCACATGAGCCAAAGCGCTAAACAAGTTGATAGTTACGAACATGTGTGTTTTGATAAATAATAAGTAGCTAATTGCTTTCTCCCGAATCCATAAAAATAATTCACCATCCATTTTTATAACAGATTTGTAAGTTGTAAATTAAACGTTTAAATTTAATTTAATTAATTTTTAATTCCTTAACCTAAATTAGTGTTAAATCTGTTCAATAACAGTTCAATAAAAGCGTTTCGCCCTTGTTAATCTCTATATTAGTTGCAAAATAAGGCAAAAATAGACTTATTGTGTGTATAAGCTAATTCAGTAATATTAGCCAGAATAGGAGTTATTATGAAAAACAAACATTTGTCGCCATGTGCTTTTATAAATTATACCTTTCTACTTTAAAAAAAAAATGATCAACTACATTTTTTTCTTCTTTACAAGGTTAAGGTCATAAGAGAAGTTCAAATTGCATAGGTTAGTCAGGATTACCAGTTTTTACAATAATAAAATACCAGGAAATATCGTAAAATAAGCTTCCGCATCCGTTGGTAAATCCCTACAAACCTGTTACATTAACCAGAATGGAAATTCTGAGTAGAGAAAGTAAATTTATTACGTGAATTCTTCGAAAGCGATAGTAAAAGTTTTTACTATCAATATTAATAACTATGGGTACATTTCAAATTTACACACTTGTAGTACTATCAACCTAACCTACCTATTTAGCCTCTTTAAAACTTTTCAGCATTTCGAAGTTGAGACGTACCTAAGTTATTATTAATAAGTGATAAACCTCACTTTGTAGGTGAAACTATTTATAAATTTTATGCAGAAAAAGAATAAGACACATCCGTAACTTTCGCACGCACAGGATACGGATTACGGATGTGTCTTATTCTTTTTCTGCATAAAATTTATAAATAGTGATTTAAATGTTTAATATTCCACCAAAACATGCAACGACTCATAAATACGATTATACCTATGATCTCTGTGTAATTAACTTTAATAATTTATAATAATTAATTTAAAATAAATAGTTATTTTACAGCTTGGGGCCAATTATAAATATCTTAAACTTAAAAACTAGACTTTATTATTACACACTTTATATACAAATTAACAAAAACAAAATAGAGCATACAAAAAGACAAGAAAAGAAAAATAAACAATCATAACTAACTAAAACATTTTTCTTTATATATAAAGAGAATAAAAAGGCTTTGTCGCAACTAAAACTTAAAAAATGACGGAGTGTCATGCTTATGTGATTCAAACTATCAGAAAAAATATCCATTATGCTGGTGTTCCTGTAACCTTTAGTCACATGTACAACCTTTAGTAGCCTTTAGTCACAAACATACCTGTAGCACAGAATAGTAGTGTTAGGTAACCTATACCTAGGTTCAAAAATATTATCTCATAGCATTGTTTTTGAGTAAGCAATCATAATTTAGATAGCAATGCAAATAGTTTACATAGATAGACAACAATAATCATTTCGGTTCTTCATATCTCTTGTATAATGTTTAAACTAAACGTGGAATTAAACCGAACGACAGTGATTAACATTCTTTCCATACTTTTTTTTTGAGTTTTTATTTACATTTGACTATCGTATGTATCCCTGCTGATTATTAAAATTTAACGCGAACAAGCCATATATGTATAGTAGTTTCATAGTTTATTTATTAATCATAGGTGTACACTTGATTTTGTTCAATTATATTTATAGGTCTATAATTTACACATAGAAAAGATAGCAAAAGACACAGACAATACGTTCAATATGAGAGATATTACGATAATTGAGCTGCCGAATAGTGTCATTGTCAACTGAAACTATGTATAATAAAAATAATTCGCTAGAAGGTAAAATGGCGTTCTACTGAGTAACATTTTTTTTCACTTTATCTGGGGGCACGGCAGTGCCCCCACCAAGTCGAGTAATTTTATTTAACTCGACACTGGCAAAATGTCGCTTCAAGCGCAAAGTCCAATTACAAGAAACTGAACTGAACTGAAAAATTATTCAATTAAAATCCAATCTGATTCAAGTCCATCATAAAATAACAAAAATAAAATTTAATTGTTGCTGCTGTATATAGGATATATATATACAATATATACATATATATAAATTATAATATATATATTACAATATATATATTACATGCCCAACATGCTCTCGTACCTTCACTAACAAGGTTGGGTATTCTAGCCACCAGAGAGCACATGAAAGGATATGACAGCTACATCCACAGTAAAAGTTATTTTATGAAAACTATTAGCCAATTAGCGCAGTCGCTGAGGCCGAAATCGGCCAAGACTACATTATTATTATTATTATATATATACAATGTCCCTATACAGCATATCCTATACATTTATATATATAGGATATGCTGTATAGGGACATTGTCAAATATAAAACAGTGTCAGTATAAAAATAGTTAGAAAAATATCAAGGAACGATTTTTTGCTGCCAAATGCGTGAAATTAAAGTAAGCCTATTTAAAAATCCACTCTATATTTCAGTATGCTAGATATAACTTCAGACTATCTAATCAATGTTACATTAATTTGTTATAACTTAGTTCCCAATAAAAAAATAATTAAATCCCATCACCATAAATAATTACAACGGACATCAAAGGAACCCGTTCAATTCTGCCCATTTAATTAGTTGTAAAACTCTTTCCTACATTAATAAGGGTTCTCTTAAGGGTTGTAAAAGGGGGCAATTAATCAGACGGACACTTTCGCAGGATTAGAGTAGATAGCAGGGATTACTTCGCGTTTTCCCGACGTATCGCCTAGGCAGGATAAATGACTTGGAGGAGGGAAAAATACGAGTATAAGGAAATCGCAAGGAGCCAAATAAATGGTATTGGCTGTTAGCGTGATCTGTGAAAATTTACTGATAATACTCAATTTTGGAAAATTAAAGCTATTTCTTTTCTGCTGAGGGTAGATTTTGGAGTAGTCTAGGTACTTCTAATTTTTTGTATATAGGGGAGATTCTCGGTGTTATCGATTGGTTCTTGATTATCCTACGAGAACTAATATTATAAAGGCGAAAGTTTATGAATCTGTGTGTGTTTGTTGTTCTTTCACGCAAAAACTACTGGTTGGATTTTAATGAAATTTTACAATAATATAGCGTTTCTACACATAAAAATGACACCTACGTTTTTCAGGGTGGAAAATACAATTATTGCGAGCAAAGCCAGATTTGAGTTAAATTTTACATCGACATATCTGTTTTCCCACTAAAGGCAAACATCTATTGTTTACCGCGGAATAAAATATTACTACGCGGGCAAAGCCGCGGGCTGGCTATCTAGTGTTAATCTAACCCTACTTATTTTTAAATTCATATTAAATCACTTTCTAGGGCATAAACTAAGCTCTGAAGTGATACGTCACAAACAAAGTTACACGACCTTTGATCTCGTAGTTGATCTAGATAAGATTACACGTGACATTGACTTATATGGAGTAAATGACTTAATGGAGGTGGACATTTTGAGATAAACGTAGTGATTTTATACTCTGATTTTGAGTAAAATTCATTTTTTTTTTAATTTAATAAACTTGATTTGGAATTTGAAAACACTCTTGCCTCAAGCGCTCCAATAATATAAAAATGACTTATCGGAATACCTACCTCATTACTAGGTACTTAGATAACGATACCTTGTTCATATTTTTGTAAATCAAAAAGTATGATAACAGAGCGCACCGTCCAAAATGTACAGATATCAGAAAATGCGCCTCGATTTAACTCCGTAGTCGCAGGAAGACATCAATATTTATACCGCGAGCCCGGCGGTGAACGGTCGCGTGCGCTTATAAAACATAAATAAATAAACAGTGAATTCATCCTCCAAGCTAATATGGAACCGAACTGGTTATAAGTGAACGTGAATCGTACGTAATCGGTCATTCAACTGGAAGACACGAATCGCTCTGCACCCGCCACCCTTCAATAACATGCCGCCGAGCGAGCACCAGCTGTCAGTAGTTGTTGTCCCCGACAAAGCACAGGAACAACCAAAGATGACAGTTGCTTCGTGGTGCGCTACGCATTGGCCGGCGTTGTTGGCCGAATTTTTGGCAACCGCGCTGCTCCTTTTGTTCGGCTGTATGTCAACTATACCAGTGCCCGGCATTTCAGAACAGTCGGGCATGTACGTGCCGCTTTGTTTCGGTACTACGGTCATGGTATTAATACAAAGTTTCGGACATATATCTGGGGCACACATAAACCCGGTTGTGACTGTGATTGCTGTTATTTGGGGCAGCATGTCGATACCTACCGCTATCGCGTACTTCGTGATGCAGACAATAGGTGCCATCGTCGGATACGGAATCATGATAAGCTTTTCTCCGGTGAATGTGACGGAAGGTGCCATCTGTTTGACACTACCACATAACGATATAACAAACTTTCAAGCGATTGGAATCGAAGTTGTTGTAACTGCTATTCTTGGATTTTTATGTTGTGCTGTGTGGGATCCGAGGAACAGTGAAAAGCAAGACTCTGTGCCTTTGAAGTTCGGGTTAACTATAACTGGGATGAGCCTGGCAGCGGGGCCTCTGACTGGTGCTAGTTTGAACCCGGTGAGATCGCTGGCTCCCGCGCTGTGGACCGGTATATGGAGGGCTCATTACGTGTATTGGGTTGGTCCATTTTGCGGTGGTTTATTATCTGTGTTAATATATAAATTACTCTTTAGAGAAAAACTTCAGAAACCATAAATTCATTAGAGAACAAATAGGAACTAATTTTGTGTTACTAGGTGTGTATGTTTAGCTCATTGTAATCTGCAAATGTTTTTAATTTATTGTGATACTTGAGTCTATTGATTTATTATGTTTTAGTTATTGGAATAGAAGTCATTGGTAATTAAAACAAAATACCTATGGTATCTATGTACATATTCTTACAAACAAACAACATGGTTCCTTGAATGTGTACGTCTGAATGTAATAGGCAATTTAAAAACTTAGCATACGACTTAAACCAAGAATGTATCATTTTTTTTATACAAAAAAAAATTGTCGGTTCTTGTTACATATAACAATTTAAAGAGAAAATAATTGTTCTTGTATTTGTTCTATAAAACTTAAAAAAACATTATGTGATGGGTATTTTGGCTTTACGTAACGTTTAAGCTGTACTAATAAATAAGAAAAAAAGGTAACGTATTAATTGTAGGGTTTAATTTTGCTCTCAATAAATAAAGAATTTACTTTAAGATGTTTTTGTCTTGTGTACATACTAAAACCCATAAATTAGCTCACAAACCACTCACAAAATAAATAGAAGGTTTTGTAAATGTAAATGTAGAATAAGCATAATAAGCAAAAAGTTCCTTTTATACATTCAATACCTTGGTAGAGCCAGGAGTGTTTAGTATCGGAACTAAGACTGTCAAAAAGGCGGCGAATGTATGGCACCGAATACATTCTGGCGTTTTTTTATAAACCACTTTCAAATCTGGCTAATCTTTGAACCGCCGCATTATAAAATGGCCCTTTTTCTGAAAACGGCTAGACGTACACCTCAAATGATCTTTGTAATAATGTGGCACCCTCAATGCTTTGTAACGGAGACGCGGAGCGAAGCAGCTTCTGCTAACGAATCGATCGCTCTGATGGCCTTTGGATAATCGAAGCTAAGCTGGGGCGAAGCTAACTAAGCTGCAAAAGACATGGCCGCGTTGGGCTTGTTACGCATTGACGGAAATCTTGCACTCTGCGCAGCACAGGGGCAGCAGTCATATGTTATCAATCGAATCCACTTAGTTATCTACTTTATGGTATCGAAGTGGATTCGATTTATATTATGAGGAAATTGTTCATCTTAACGCGCGATTCCACAACATGTTAAACACCTACCACAAAAGGGCAATGTTTCTAACTATCGGTATAATATAATATTTGTTTCGTTTGCTCATTCTAGCATCCGAAAACGCGTCTGCCGATGATATCAGCAGATGAATCTACTATGTGTAGAGGAAGCTTTAGTCACGAACTCCATTCACTCAAAAAACACTGTGCTGCACAAATTTCCAATCTCCGATCGACTTACGTACAGTGCTGATGATGCACACAATGTTGCAAAGAAATGTACTCCAAACTTTTTGGTGGAATTTCTTCCAAGTTCTGAGCTTTAAATAGTGATTTAAATTCTCTTTGGTTATAATAAAATCCACTTTTCGATTCGTAGCTGATAGCGATAGTAATACAGGCTTATGACAATCATCATTGTGTATTTTTTGTCGATTGTAACACCCTCAAATTAAGTTTTAGAAGGGTCGTTCTAAAACAAAACAATCATTATTTTATACGTACCGTAGACCCAACTGCTATCTTAGTTACTGGATATTATGTGAATTCCAAAGTTGCAGGAATTGACAACCTGTATGAATTGCATTGATTTATCTGTGCTTGACACGTAAGTCGTGACATAAAAAATTTGTTCACAGTCATGGCTGTATAGCTATATGATGGCTTTAACATATTTATTTAATTAATGTAACAGTTTTCGTGTTAATCACAATATCTTATTAGTTAATTAGTGGATAACGTTTTGTCTATTCACCTATCTAGATCGATAAATATAATTACAAAACGATAAAATTAACTCAGATTAGCTTGTGTAAATAAGTAATCACCTTATTAATAAATAAAAATAAATATTTAAATATTTCCGGACAATCCACACAACAACATCTAGCCCCGTGGTAAGCTCTTAGCTTGTGTTACGGGTACTAGACATCTGATATACTTAATATAATAGACATACATACATAGATATTTTTTATTATACATATTAAATACCCAGACCAAGGAGAAAGTGTTTGCAGAACATACAAACACTTGACCCTCGGCGGGAATCGAACCCGCTACCTCTTGCGCCGCAAGCGGACCCTCGCCCACCGCGCAACTGAGGCAGTCAAGTAAGTATTGTTAAGTAATTTAAGTATTTTTTTTATCAAAGACGTTATTGTAAAAGTACATTATAAAGTAATTATTTCAAAATCTTATTTGCTTGCAAATTGTTGTTGTTTGCAAGTTGTGACTTAGTTTAAAAAAATCTCGTTTGTTGTATAGGAGCCCCCAGAAATATATACATTTTTGGAAAATATATCATCTCTCAAAATTAGGTACAACCCTTTATCTATCACGTTTCTTGAGATACGAACAGACAGATGACGAAGCTCTGTCTGTCCATCTGTCACCAGGCTGTAAAAAGTTCATCTTTTCAAGAAAAAAAATATTTAACAAATAATATTATAAAATGCTTTAAATAACATCGTAAGTAGTTTCAAGATCGATAAGAGCAGATAAAATTGGATATTCTTTGTATTCTATTACTCAATACTCCAAAGATTTTAAAACAAATAAACAAACAAAATAAACGCAAAGTTGTGAGTTGTTGTGCCTCCTTGTGAGTGCGGACAATTTATGTGACTATAATATGTTTAGTAATATCTTTAAAGACAATTTTCATCTAAATTTGCAGCCCAACGCTATGTCTGGAGGAATTAATGCTGGGCCTGTCATGCTAGAGAGAACCACTAACTTTAAAGCCAAGGAAGTGAGAAAAATAATTTAAATTATGCAACGCAGCTAATCTCCCGGACATCATGGACTCATTGCTAAGCACTTAAGATCATCTGCTGTATTTCAATGCTCTCTATGTTCTACAATCTCTGGTGTGTGTCATGGTTCTTACTTAAGGAGCTAACTAAAATGACCGTTCTACCCATGTTTAAGTGCAAAACAGCGGATCCGCGGATATCATTAGCAACCGTTATGGCAAAGATCCTTGACAGCCTACATAGCGTCGTAATGCGACACGTCAACCTAAAGGATGCTCAGTTTGGGTTCAGGGCTGGGATTTTGATGGAGAGCACGATCTTATGACTTATTCAGGCTAACAGGTACTACACGTGTTTGTGTCATTTTTATTATTTTACTATCTTTTAAAAAAGAATAGATAACTAGATTTTAAATATTAAAATGTCAGTAACATTTTAATATTATTTTGTAACGGTGTGAAGTATTTGTGACATTTTATTTTTATCTTGTTTCAATTTAAATCTGAAATGAATAAATTAATTTAATTTAATCCTGATTATTATGTTTTTTTTTATTTGTATTTTTATGGCAAACTGTCTCAATTAGACCAACTGAGACAAAACTGCTCGATCTGTTAAATATTCTGACTCCAACCGCTGAACCAGATTCGGATAAAGCCAGCTATAGTTTTAAAAATAAACATTAGCTGCTGTTGTTAATGATGATTAATTAATTCGAACCTGGAGTTATTTAGAGATTTTTATACATGCTACACCCTCCTTCCTTACTTGTTACAGCTTTTAAATAATATATTATGGCTATGACCCTCCAATTGTCCTTGGTAAGGCTAGTTGTCGGATTCACTTTGGATATCTGTGGTTCTATCGTGCAAACACTATATATTACCGTCACTGTTTTTTCAAACGTAATGCTATTTCTGTTTGTTTAAGTTGTATAACCAATATTAATAATTATGAAAACAACCTCAATTTTCGAACAGCGTAAAAAATATTTTTAAACTGTTAAACATTTTATAAGTTTTAAATTTTACGGCACTAAAATGCGATGTTATATTTTCTTCTATACATAAAAATATGTTTTAGAATATTCTGTGTTCGTTTTAATTTAAATTAAAAATATTTGTCATACAGAATGACCTGACCCTCATAGTATATCAATGAGGAGTAACTACATAACAATTCGGTTGATTGGTTCGAATGATCTGAATGAAATGACCAACATCCTAATGTTATTGAGTAACTGGCCATATTCGTCGCTCTCCAAGCGCCCCAGGCGGAGTTCATTATCATAATTTCCACTTAATATGTTCTGCGGCAGGACTAAGTCTCCTGATTCTAAAATTTCGTCTTTGGGGCGTTACCAATAGACATGAAATCTACAAAAAAAATAATTGGTATTCTGTCTGTGATTCGAAAGGTACTGGTTTATTGCTTCATCAATTTAATAAGAAAGTGCCTTTGCACTTTATCTTTATATAGAGCATCAAATATCCGGAAGGCTTGTGACTGCGCAATTTGGTACAAAACGCAAAAACGCGTTACGTCACGTGAAACTTCAAGAACTGTAAAGTCTTAATTTTTTTATAGGGAAATAAGGAAAAAATTGAGGTATCATTTTTTAATATTCTATATTTTTTTTATAGCAGATCTATGTAAGTCCACAATCTCACCTGATTGAAAGTGTCGATGTGGACGAAGATGAAACACATAGATCTAGCAGGTACCTATTCACTCTGACTTAGGACGTTAGGATAACTATCATCATAGAAAAATGTATTCAAATATAGCGACTCATGATGTTCTGGCTCAGTAAATAATAACTTTATCTAACACAAAATACCTTCCATACATGCGAATAATTATTTTCAAATAGCAGCGATACCTTGCTTCTGTTAGATAAATATTTAATTCCATTATTATCGTTATCGAACCTATTGCCATATTTCACCTTCACTGGCAGAGAGTATATAATCAGTAATCACTATGTTCTCTAAATTTATTATAGCCAAGATATCAGCAAATAATAAGATGATATGTAAATCCGAAAATAATAAGCGATTACCGAGCCGCCAGAAAGCTTGGTCAAAGTTAAAGTTAAATCTTATCACGGAAGAACTAAGTAGTTTAGTATATTTCTATTATGACTTATGACGTTTAATAAATCTAAATTTAAAATTTAAGAAAAACCCCCGATTACAATGCCTTAATTTCCTTAAACGTAAAACAACATAATATTTTGTAATGTGGACGCGATGCGATTTCATTTGATACCCCACACTTGTCTAGTATATTTGCAGATTTTCGGTTTTCCTTACCCACTCTCACCCCCATAACTTTTAAACGGCACAACCGATTTTCATGAAACATGTCTAAGAACACTAGCGCCAGACTCACCTTTCATACAAAAAAAACTAAATTGAAATCGCTCCATCCGTTCGTGAGCTATGGTGCCACAGACAGACAGGCAGACACACAGACAGACAGACACGTCAAACTTATAACACCCCTCTTTTTTGGTCGGGGGTTAAATATAATTTAAATTAAGTATTGATATTACGTTTAAAATTTTTACGTAAAACAAATACACTTAGCAACGTTCGGTCCAATCGTGTATGTGTATAAAATTGTCACATGGCAGTGTCAGTTAATCAATTGACTAACCCAAAGCTTGAAGCTAATATAATATTACAGAATTGGCTTAAACATACAATAATAAACAATAATTATTATTGTATGTTTTAGCCAACCTTATTTTATTATTATTATTTATTATTTAAACATATTTATCACAATTTTTTGTGTGGTGAATTAATAACGTTTTTCTCAAACGTGCTATTGTGTCTTGATGTCTAATATAAAAATAAATTATTTTTATGAATCGTTAGTTTATCAACTAACTAAACTTATCGAACTACGATTTACATTATTTTCCGGTAACATAATCCATTTCGACAAGATAACGAACAATCAATTATATTAATTGCATAACAATATATTCACGATTAAATCTGGAACAGAATATATAGATAGATAGTACCTATATATCAGTTAGTATAATATTTTTTTCAATAATCCACAGTCAAGTTTCGAAACGCATTCCTTGAATATCAGAAAACAGAAATACGAGCGCCAACCGAGAAAAAGGGAACAAAAGTCAGAAACCCCAAAAACGAAATCATTGACGTCTATCAATGTAAATCGTTGGGACAGTTTACAAAAGAATTCAATTTGCCATCGTGAAACTGGGTTCGTGGCGAAGGCGATACGTCAGCGGGTTCGGTACACGATGTGCGAAATTGAACGGAAAGGACGCACTATTATGCCGGGTAATCTTTGTAATCCCGGGGGTGTGATTTATGCCGACTGTACAGCAAACAAAATACTCAATTTGAATGTTTTAGGCGAACGAGCCTCTTAAAAAGATAGATTGTAGCTTTTGTCGTGGAAATATGCCGCTCGAAGAATGTTCTGATAACATCTCCGCTTTTAGTGAGGGTGATAAGCGAAATTGTGTTGATCATTTTGTTGCTTTGATAATGTTTTGTAAAACATGCTGAGCTGCCTTTTCGCCTATGGATTTGCCAGCGTTATATAGGTTCTTCAATAATTTATTAAATACTGAACATAACTACTGATCAGATTAATTTTAGGCGCGGACGCAGTAGCGGTCAAAAGGTTATGTTCCTACGAAGAGGTAATAACTTAGTAAATAATATATTTTCCTGCTTCCATCCAATGATTGGCGTGTCGATGCTCATTAGTACTCGTATATGAGAAACAAATATCATGCACAATAATCACGATCATTACTTGCGAACAATGCCTCCTATCGTTAAAGTAAACTTTTTGCCTGCTGAATTATATTTTCAAATTATCGTTAGCTTTCTGTCTTCATCATAACATGAGGTGGGCTTGGCAAAACATGATCTTATTTTATTATAATGTTTTATCTGTTGCCCATGTTCACAAAACTCACTCTTTTTTTTAATTATTGTTTTATTGTTCTCAACTTGAAGTAGTCCATTTAACTACTAGAATAACCTAAACCCGTTTTTGCTGATAATATTAGTATTTGTTAAAGATTCAATTAACTTACATGCAAGGTATATAATGCTTATTTAAATTCTACCGAATCTGGTATATCTAAAAAAATCTGCATATAAATACACAGATGTCTGCAAGATCCAAGAGGCGATACGAATACGCGTCGGAGACATCTCCTTGTAAACAATATGTAAAAATATACTGTCTTCATAATCAGACACGCGATCACTGTTCCATTGTACCTACACCTTTGAAACCTAAACTTCATGTATGTACACACGACAGTTATTCACATAGGCGAGCATAAGCACCCCTTAATTATATTTAGTGAATACAACCCACACAAAACTGCCACTGAAGGTATTCTGATAACACCCTCGTCACTTCAGCACAACAGTAACGAAGCTTATATCATGTTACGAGTTCCGCCTGCCCTGATTCATGAGATTTGAAGCATCTCATAGCAGCTAGCAGCCATTTGAATAATTTATTTGATACCGCTTGATTTATAGACCTAATTTGTGGACCTCAAATCTCTATTCCCGAAAAGGATTTTCGAGATCCGGTTTGAGTATAAAAAAAGCTACAGCAGCTTTTTATGATTCAATATCGGCGCTTGCAGATACAATATGAAGGGAAATATAAATGTTAGGATTGAGAATTGAGTTTGGAATTTATCATTCGTAATGATGATTCTCTCTCGTCAAGAGAGAAGTCCCTGTGTCCCAGCAGTGGGAACGTTAATAGGGTGATGATGAATGATGATTCTTAGATTACAATTTTATTGGACCAGAATATTTTTTCGTCGAGTTTAAAAATGTGACTTTGCCAAATTTAAGTAGGTAATTTAATTTATGGTAAGTAATATTCGGCCTGGATTCATCAAGAGCTTAAAGCTGTTAAGTAGGTATTATACGGTATTTTGTTGTGTATAATTTTACTACTACTATATTGTATATCCGAAGTGGATAAAATTATTGATGCTCATTGTTATTTATGATCTTCATTGAGGTATATGACGCACAATTTATACAATAAAATTCTCTTATTGTTTTTATAAGCCTTTGAACTTCAAAATACATTTTAAGTCAAAAAATGCCTTGCATGCATCCTAATACCTCATCTTGGTACTTCTCATCATCTCATCTCTTCTCATCTTGTTGTTGTGACTTCTTTTTGATGAACCTTAACACCATGGCGTTGTCACAACAATGTAAAATACATATATGCTTTTACCATTTTTCTTATTAAAGGTAAATTAAATCCTCATTCACACGTTTACATTTCTCCGTTTTACCATATACTCATCTATGGTTTTACTCATATTCGGTCAATTATCTACAGATGATTAACTATTTACTTATAGTACAGGCCCCGCTCTACTCTGTCTCCAACGCTCTATTTCGTTTGACTACCAAATATAGAGCCGAAATAGTGAGGCATAGAAATGGCTCCAGGCTACGGTAAAGCCTGTGTTTGTGAAAGCTGAAAACACAAACTGACGGCTTCAAGCCTAAACAATTAAAGTTTTTAACAAACGTTTTTATTGTATTAACTGGAATATTAATTTGACTGGGAAATTGTGAATATCTAGTAAACGAATAGGTTTTGTTTTTCGAGGTATTAAATATGCATACATAACAATCTTACAAAAATTAATAAATAATAAAATAACGATAATACAGAGTATTTTTTATGTGGTATAACATTTTTATCATTTTATTTTGAGTAAGCTAACAATAGTTTAATTACCTGCGTAATAATATGTATTTGAATTTCAAACAATACCTAAATGTAAAATCTGAGCTGTTGAAAGCTAAAAACAGTTTCTAGGATTTGCAAGCCAAGTTCCAGGTATTACTATCAATAGAACAATCAGTGGATAAGCCCCGGTCACGGTTACGGCGGGGTACATCGGCCACGGCTGCTGCTATTAGGTTGACCTGGATCTGACCTAACGGGGTTCATCAGCATTCTAATTTATATAGATTTGGTGTAGTAACTAAATTTACCTTTTGCTCCCCAAATTTTTCGAAAATTTGCATGATACATGTATTTTATTCCATTAAATCTTCACGATCACTGGGTGACATCAAGTTAAAGTTGTGATGCTGCGGATATTATCATTCGCATCAGTAAATACGGAGCTTCCGCATGAATTTAGATATCAAAGCGCAAAATTCAATGCAGTTGTTTATGCGGATGATAAAACTAGTAGCAATTGGTCAAATAACAATATATAAATTTTTGCATATAAATAAGGCAGGTGGAAAATTTGAGCTTGATGAAATTGAAAAACATTTGCAAGGATATGCCAGCAAAATTCCGCAGTTCCAGACATTACTATCAATAGAACAATCAGTAGTTATCCCCCGTTCACGGTTATGGCGAGGTACATCGGACACAGCTGCAGCTATTAGGCTGACCTGGGTCTGCCTAATAGCTGCAGCTATCGAAGTTCATCAGCATTCCAGTGAAAACTGTACATAGCTCTACTATGCAAAGTTATCTTTGAAAGGGCAATGTATGAGTTTATTATATTTATTCCTCAAATTGCAATAGTTGTCAATAACTACATGTAAAAATATTGTGAAAAACAATCTTTGTAAAATAGCTTATTATAAAATATCAAATTAATTTGACGACAAAACTGCTTGGGTTGGAAAGTGCTCCAAAAACAAATAAAAACTGACTAACAAAGAATATTTGACTATTTTAAATCCCTTATATAATTTAAAATAGTTTAACCTAAAAAGGTTTACCACGTGTTAAAAATATTTAACGCTTATAAGATTTGTAAAATTAAACAATGGAAATAAATTATTTTGTATCTTGTCTTCTGCATTACTGAATATTCCCTGAACAGAATCATTCAAAATCATTAAAAAAATTGTGAACGTTAGTATATCCCATTTTATTTATAAAAAGGTTTTTATGTTTTAAGAAAATATTTATAGTAATATGTCATGAACGATATTTTGAATCCACCGTGGAATTGGCCTACCCAAGTCCGCCGTCCATTGTAGTTGTTGGAAGTCCTACGCTACTCTCAAATCGTGACAAAAGTCCTTTTTCGAAGTCAAATCTAAAATAAATGCAATGCAAAAAGCTTATTATAGCTTACCACAGGACTAAATATTGTTGTATGGATTGTCCGGTAATAATTTATTTATTTAATGGTTATTATGACCCGTTAAATAGAATCCAACCCCAGAGGTTCTACGTGGACTATACGGCTCTTATAATCCTGATCTCGGTGGCATACAGGCGACTGCATTCATACTAATGTGGCATAGGAAATAACAATTCAATGCAGTTGTATGATCTTCATATAACAATGTCCTGTTATCTGACCAATTTGGCTTTACGTCCGAAATGTCACGTATATATTTCAATTTGCAACGAATCCGTTTAGCCTTTAAGTATCAAACACATTGACAATTTAATCTATTTATAGAATAACTATTCATTTGTAAAATACATTGTGACATCCTCTAATCCGCACCTAGCCAGGGTGGTAAATTAAATGGGAACGTAAATAGGGGTATTAATGCTAAATACAATTAATATTTTCACATATAATAATATTTCATAGTCCCATGAGCGAACTCTTTAAGGTTGTGACATCAATTTCATGTTGTGTAGATTATACTCTTGATGTTTGACATAATTCAATCTATTTAATTTGTTTTGTTTTTATTTTTTAAATTAATTTTGTGTGTTTGAATTAATCACTTGATATGGTCTTATCTTTAAAAACCGGTTGACCATACCGGCCATGTTGTGGTTTTTACTTAAACTATCCTGATAAATGACAATGTTATAGCTTTCAATAATAATCGCACAATCAACCTATCTCTAAATTTCCCATATCATATGGGAAATTTTACGATAAGGCAGGACATTAGGTACGAAAACAAATTTTCGATTTTTATTGCTAACAAAAGTTTTGTATTTTAAATTTGCCACCCAGGTGACAAGTTATTCATATAAATTGTCAATTGTTTGCTATTCGCTGTTTTTTTAGCTAGACAATACATTTTACTCGAATAGGTACCTACATACGAGTTAGGTTCAATAGGTTTACTTACATACTCAACCAAGCATTATATTGATGTGACCGTTTTAAAACCATTTGTGACATATTCGCTGTTATGACGATTTAAGTAACGCAGTTTGAAAGTAGCACCAGTTACGGATAAGTTGAGAGGTCATGAGAAGGGATGAAAGTCATGTGACGAGAAGAGCGTTATATATGAATGTAGATGGATATGTGAGAAGAGGAAGGCCGAAGAAAAGATGGATGGACTGTGTGAAAGATGACATGAGTAAGAAAGAGGTGAGTGCTGACACGACGGGTGATAGAAGTAAATGGAAGCAGAAAACATGTTGTGCCGACCCCACGTAATGTCGGATTCACGTAATGAGGGAAGTTCAGGAAGATGATGATGATGACGATTTAAGTGACGAATAATCCTACTAATATTATAAACGAGAAAGTTAGTGGGGATGTAGTAAGTGTGTGTGTTTGTTGCTCTTTAACTCAAACTGCTCTGAAACTTAACAATAATACAGCTTCCATATCAGAATAACACATAAACAAAATACCGCTTTTCGCAGGAAAATACAATTATTGCGAGCAAAGCCCGATTTAAGTTAAATTTGGAATGGAGCTGTTTTTTTTTGTTGTTACGCGGGCAGGCAGTGTCATAAATATTTCAATAATTAATTATGTCACAAAGTTTTTAATAGATTTTAAGGCATGTTTTGCTCTTACATGAAAACTTAAACGGGACAAACTTTGTACAATAAGCGTCACAGCTCACAATTTAATATACGTGGCGTCACGATTTAATATCCGTCTTTGCCTCTGATGTATCTTGACATGACATACGCATATATATCATGTCAAGAAACATTAGATGCACCGTACATATTTATTGAATTAAAATCTGCGCTACCTTTTCGTGTCCTCGGTAAAGTAGAACTTAAAATATCACCTGTCTAGACAAGCCTATCTAATGTTAACCATTCTATCATTAATAAATAATTATAGGTACCTTGTTGATATTCACTCCATGTTCAGTTACTAAATTAGCATTGCTCACCATTCCTAGTTATCTTGTTTTCTAATTGTAAATGAATTACTTAAGTGACATGACAATGAGCGCAATTGTTTATTGTGTAGTTAGATAAATATGGTGTCGCGATCCGTCTCCAAATATTTTCATTTTATTGTCTACAAAAACAATTGTTTCTATTCTACAAAAAATACAGTGTAATATATAACTTAAATTAATTAATTTAATGAATAAATAATATACATAGTCAGATTCTAGAATCATTTCAATTGGAGCACTAGAAAACTTTACTAAATTAGGAAGATGTATTTTTTATCTTTGTAAATATTTCTAATAATCTAATATTTTTTTATCGGAAATATATTTGTTCGTAACTAAAGCGATATTAGTGAATTGTAATTTGTAGTACTTGTCTCTCTCCCTCAGTGTTTCTTTTGTTCTATCGCTATTTCAATGAGTAAATTATATTTACTATAATTTTATTTATAAAACATTAAATTAAAACAGTTTCATAACATTTATCATTTACGCGAAATTTCCTTATGTGCTTACGGAACTAGATAACCAGTTTCCCAAACTTTGCATTTGACAGTTTTTGTCGCAGTAACAAAGTTGCGTTACATTCAGTTGGCGACATTTCAATGTTTTTCTACAAAAATATTGCCAACGATTTGTAACAGTTTGTGCATGCATCTATAAAATTAAAAAAGATTCTTTGCATCGCCAAGCTTTTAAAATTGTAATAAATAACCTCAGTCAAGAAGCTAAGCTGCTTTATGAGAAATTCTAAAAATATAAAGTAAGATACTTTACTTTATTACTTAAGTAAGAGTTAAAAGCATTTAAGCGAGCCTGGTTGATAATAAATCTACGCCAGGTTATTAGAATTAGAGGTAAAAAGAAATGTTTTTCTCAAAATGCCAATAACAACAAGTCGTTACATGTGCAACTACTTTTTTAATTTTTTTTTATAAATAGCGTTTAGAGACACAGGCAATATCGGTATTGAATAAATAAAACACTTTCCTGTTTTATCTCAATTTCCCAATATTAGAAAAGCAGGAAAAAACTTGATGAAAATAAAGTTCAGTTAAAAATAACTGTGACGGTTTCTCAGGGTTATAAAAATCAAATTACGCTTGACGCTAGGACAGAAACCAGCTTAAAGATTCAATTTCACTTTGAATTTTACCTTAGGTGAGTACCTAAAATGACGACATTAGCTTTCTACCTCATCACAGAGTTCTTATAAAAACACCAATCTTAGGGTCGCGGTAAGCGAGCAACATTTCATGTAGGTATATAAAGGGTTTTCTTAGATTTCGTGGACAATAGTGTACACGTGCGTGTGAAGGGTGCAGCGTTGGGCCAGGCCTCCCACAAAAAAATCTATGTTAACAAATATTTTTAAAATTTTAGCAATATCGCAGTTTTTATCAACTTTGATGAGATTACGTCCGCTATAATGAGGCCTAGCTCATTCATTATTTTTTTTTCTTCTAAACTACTTTAGAAATTACTTAACAACAAATCCCTAAAGTTATATTAAATTTCTGATATTTATAAATCAAATTTAATTTACTTTATAAGAGCTGTGTTGCCAACCACTTAAAAAACGCCTGGGCTATCGGCACTGCTGGGCACTCAGGCTGCTGCAGGCTACTCGCGATTAAATCTAATAAATTAAGACCTATTCGCCGCGTATTTAAAAAAAATTCTTATTTAAAAATGCAATATGCCTTTGACTTTTATCAGTGCTCGTTTTATCCACGGCGCCCTCCAAACACAATAGCACCAACACAGCAAATATCGCCCTCAATCTAATCATCAAGAACATTAAAAGTCTGTGGTTTGCATCGCGCTTAAGGAACCTCAGCTTCAGCGCAATATCCAATTACCCGGCAAAATAAAAAGCTAACAGGTTCTTGTTTACTTCAGGAGAACGTAAATTCATCGGCACGAATTGACTTCCTTTTTGTTTTCGACTTAAATGGAAAGCAAGCTGACCTGATGCCGATAGTTTCTCTACTGAAATCTAATTAAAAGCTTTTAGTTTTATAGCTTGACTTTTTGCCCATTAAAGTCTCAAAGGCAATAGCGTTGGGTGGAATTCAATAAGACCTGCAAAATAAAGGTGCTTGCCAAATAAATTTGTAATCTGGCTGTTGCAATACTTTATTACAAAGGTGTTGCTTTTAACAATAAATAATGAACAAAATACCATGACGTGTAATGCAAAACTTCTCGCATACGAGTATGCATATAAAAATAAAACGTCATTCTTAACATTCCAAAAAAAGGTTTCAAAAGAGATCCATCGTTATTTTTCTAACTAATAATAGCAAATGTAATTCATTGTAAACGGGATTAACGCCACCACACGTGGTCACATAACAGGCTTTTCTCAAATATTTCCAGTTATACGTATCGGTTGGTTCGCCAAACTGTCTGTGAATAAATAAAGGATAATAAATAATTACCTACTAACAATTATTGTATGTTTCAGTAACGTACGTAAACAAAGCATATTATTCTTGAAATGTTTTTCGCAGAAGCTTCTTATAGACCGAATTCGAAACTTCATACATATATGAGACCCATTCTTACGTTGTACAGTGTTGGAATGTTTATATATAAGCTTTCCAAAGTTCTACCAGTAGATACTATTGTTACAATCTATTTAGGAGTTTGGGAACAAATTACTGAACATACCTACGGCTACATGCGTGGGTATGCCGCAGTCTGAGTATAAAAATAAACATTTGTGACCTGTATTATTTAGATTTATAACGGGATATTTACCATGATTGATTAAACCATGGTAAATATCCCGTTATAAATCTAAATAATATTGATAACCATGATAGTTTCAAAAGTTATATTTGTGACCTGGTTCTAATATTACTTATTTTTACAGTATATGTAAGTACTAATGAAATGATGGCAAAGAGAACTAATGAATGTGTAGTTATATATTTATATCAGCACTTTAATTCTGCACATCCATAAGGGATCGAATACTGGCTCTCATTTTGTATGTTAACGTCAAACGACGAAATTGTAATGTTGCAATTATAACTCGATGTCTTTCTGACACTGCATAATTTTGTTAGATTCATTAGATTATAATAATGAAGTGAGCGTGCCGCGCCTGGTCAGAGTTAAGTAAAATTATCAAATTATCCTGGAAACTGATGCAGTTTTCTTTAGTTTATTAACCCCCGACAAAAAAAGAGAGGTGCTATAAGTTAGACGTGTCTGTCTGTCTGCCTGTCTGTCTGGGACATCATAGCTCCTGAACGGATGGAGCGATTTCAGTTTAGTTTTTTTTTTGTATGAAAGGTGAGTTTGGCGCGAATGTTCCTAAATGTTTCATGTTTCATGAAAATCGGTTGTGCTGTTCAAAAGTTATAGGGGTGAGAGTGGGGAAGGAAAACCGAAAATCTGCAAATATACTCGAGTGGGGCTGGTATCAAATGAAAGCGCACATTACAAAATATTATGGTGTTTAACTTTTAGGGAAATTAGCTGTCTTTCTTAAATTTTAAATTTAGATTTATATACATTACCGGTTTAGAATTCTGTATTTTATAGAATACCTAGACAACGTATAAACTAAAAATTATTTCATACATTATCAACATGTTCCAGGTATTCTATAAATTGCTTAAGCATTGTATACAATACCGCATTAAACAGATTTCCGATTACATAAAATACATATAAAACGTTTTTATAATAGAAATTTCGAAATAATCTAGACACGATCAAAGCTGGGGTAAAATTTATTAAAACATTACTAGTGTACTAATTAGTAATGTTTTAATAAATTTAGTTAAACAGTTCTCATAGTTATCAACACAAACAATGATACATTATAATGCAATTAGGTCGGTCTACAGTACTGGAGACAAGCATATACATGAACACACGTTAAATCAAAGGCAATTTCACTTCACTTAGCATCACTAATGGACTACTATGAGTAACTGAACTGACTTGCTTTGTGTGTGTTGCCCTGGAGTTACCTATCAATCGGCTATGGCAAAGAGAACATTATGACGAGCCCACAGCATAGAATTGACATCAATAAATGTTCGAGAATTGTATAAAATGGTCACACTTCATGTGTCCTAGTATCATCAATAATAAGCGTATTACGAAGGCCCGCTTTCAAAAAAATAATCTTCTTATCTGAATAACAAGTATATATTTTTTTATTTACAAGGAAAACCTTTTAACACAGAATACATAACAGAATTTAATAATAGAAAGCCAATCATTTTGTTTTTTTTTTTCTAATGTCAAATATAACAAGATAGTTAATTCGAAGAGTTTGGTTTCGAATCCGCTTCATAAAAGGTTATGTAGGTACAAACAAAATAAACAAACAACTATAATTTATGTTATAAAAATCACATTAAGTTTTGGACTGCAGCATCTAAACTCACACAAGCAAGAGATTTCGCGCAGTATGAAAATTTAATCCATCCATTTCGGCGAGGATTTGCCCTTTCGCGAGGGTTAGATAAATTCTACGATTTCATATTTCAATTGCGCCCCTGAGGATATACTCAAATTTGTAATTAACCTCAAGTTTATAATAAGGTCCACTTAAATAGCATTTATTAATATTACCCGACTACGGCCAAGAAAAAAAGAGAGTTATGATTTTGAATGTATGTGGCTATGGATGTTCCTCTGTTCCCTCATAACCTCTAAACTACTAATCATAATAAGACTTATGACATGGCATTACGATAAAATAGCTACAACGCCCTTTATGGCATACAATTGTAGATTGACCTTAAAAAAAATTGGAGTCATTAAATGAAAGAGAAAACTGCAAAACTCAAATTCATACATAAATATACTTAAATAGCTCCAAAATAAATTAAATATAACGAAAATTTAATAACTTAAACCCGACTGTTAAATACACGTTCTAAAAAGTACGAAATAAGAAATTAGTATCCACTGAAATTGAACTTACACGTATATTGTAATGATATGAATACACAGATTTGTTTAAAGGATGCCGAAGTCGTATGCCACCTACTTTAGCGAAACAGATATTCATATTATAAAATTAATATCAAAGTGGCATACGACCACGTGTTAGAGACGTAAGTATTATCTGTTCCAATATTTATATTCTATTCCAATACCTACCAATATATGCATTAGTTCAAATGTCGAAGTTTAATGTAGGTATGAATTTAAATTTTTAACCCCCGACCAAAAAAGAGGGGTGTTATAAGTTTGACGTGTCTGTCTGTCTGTCTGTCTGCCTGTGGCACCATAGCTCCCGAACGGATGGAGCGATTTCAATTTAGTTTTTTTTGTATTAAAAGTGAGTCTGGCGCGAGTGTTCTTAGACATGTTTCATGAAAATAGGTTGTGCCGTTTAAAAGTTATGGGGGTGAGAGTGGGTAAGGAAAACCGAAAATCTGCAAATATACTAGTGTGGGGTATCAAATGAAATCGCATCGCGTCCACATTACATAATATTATGTTGTTGTACGTTTAAGGAAATTATAGCATTGGAATCGGGGGTTTTTCTTAAATTTTTAATTTTTAATATATTAAAGTCAAAGTAAAAACCTTTATTTCCTTAGATGCACAGGGCATACATGGACAGTTCAACTTAAAGTAAAACTGAGAATAATCAAGGAAATAACATTGTCTTGATAGTTTGTTTAAGGTTTACACACTGTCATTAATTAAACAGATCGATTCCTAATCAAAATACTAACATCGTTTAGGTATCATTGCTGAAAACAACAACTTTTCGACCCATAAAGAGGAAATGCATTAGGGGGACTGCGGTTCCGGTCTCATTCCTCTCTTCACGCAAATCACTGAGTATACCTACGGATAGACCTTACTTTGTGGTTAGGACATTACGGGACTGAATCTATACAAGATGTTTCAAAATTGGTTTAAAGCGGAAAGTGAATGGCAACACAATTCGAACATTTATGTTCAACAACAGTTCTATTTTTTTAGCCGAATCTAATCCCTAGGTCATGCTTAGCCTCATATTATCAGTTGATGTATTTTTTAACCCCTGGATGAAGTTAAATAAAGTCTTTAACCCCTATTTTATTAGTGATTATATTGAAAGTATCAGCTTTACTTTAATAATAACAAATAATAAATGAACGTAGCTCACAAAAAAAAATATGGATGGATTTACAAGTATGGATTTACACTTTAAATATTTTTTTTTATCGACAAATGGCCTTCCAAATCGAAAAATCTTAGAACAAAAAATAGTTGTCTTTGACCTTTCGACCCCATTCCGCTTTATATACCAATTTAGAAACATCTTGTATAGTTTTGTCCGTATACGGGATGGTCCATAAGTCATCTAAGCGTGGTCTAAATTTATCAATCACTGCTCGGCATGAGCTTTCTTTGTAAAGCTTGCCATTTCTCGTCGGATGTTTTCTCCACGACAGAAATTGACCGGGGGTTGGTGTCGTAGGTACACTTTACTTCTAAGATATCCACATATTAAAGGTTCATTGTGATTAGGTCCGGACCACGTTGGGCTGGAACATTGGCACGACCATGGGCTGGAATATCAACTCTTATAATATGACAGAGGACGGGCAAAATTTAGTCTGTGGATGCCTTTTATATTTTTTTCCACCTTATTTTATAAGTGAAAATGTTATTTCGTTCCAAAATTGTTTTATTAAATTAAGAGTTATTGATAACTATAAAGCGTTATTGGTTTTGATAAATTTAATTAGGCGTTTTTGGTATCATAAAGTTATTGCCAAAAAATAAAACAAAATATTCTTGCCATTTCTCATGGTTTGTTGTGTTCACTTAAGGCATTTTTTTTTGTTATGTATATCTATTGAGATCCATTATTATTAATTTGATCCATCTTTATGGACTGTTTATGTCCAAAATTAATAAGAACAAAATAGAGGAGAGAGAGAGAAACATTAAGATAACAATTTTGCTGAAAGTTATAAAAATGTTATCTGCAGGCACGTATAAGTAGGATAAATTGAAAAGCGTCCAATTTAAACGGAAGTGGGATCGGCATAGACTTGTGATTCAATTGTGTCTCGGACACGGCACGGACGTGTTTAGCTCAGGTGAGCTATTTGTATTTAACAATCTCACCTATTTATACTATCTATTACCTACTAAAATATATTTAGTATATGGGTAACGTAACGCAGCGTCGGACATCCACGAAAAAGTTGGACAGATGCTTTGGTGAAAGCTGCTGGTTCACGGTTATCGCAAATCGCTTCCGAACGAAGTAATTGAGGCTTATAGCAGTGGACTGAAATTATAATGAAATAGGTAACAAAACTTAGATTAAAATTAAATTTGTCAAAGTTTACAATATCAACCATACAACCCACGTTCTAGGTCTTCATGCTCCATCTTAGACCACATCGTCACTTAACATCAGGTGAGATTGTGGTCAAATAAAGGCTTATTTAGCATTAAAAAAAAACTCAAACTTAAACATAACGCTTAAAAGCTACAGAGATTAACAATAACTATGCACACAAATTTCACTGAAGCGAGATATGATAATACAGTAATTTTCGCTACACCCAACCTACTCTATCTATAGGTACGAGGTAAACCAATTTACCAATATGTATTTGGAGTTGCCAAACAAGAGGCCCATGAAAATAACTTGGAACTTGTAAGTCAACAATAGGAGAAACAAGTATTCGAAACTATGAGGCTGACAGGCATTGATGAATGGGTCGCATCTGGGACAAAACTATGCCTGTAAGGAAACTGTGAGACAAAACGAAGAAACTGCCACTAGTAGGTGAAGTTCTATGGCTGTTATTTATAGAAATCGGTGAGATTTTAAATCAAAGTCTCGGGCATCGTCGCAAGGATTCCTGTCTCGCAATCTTTTATAGGTTAGGTTATTTCGGGGAATGTTTACAAGAACTTCATGACCTGATTCTACCATCTCTCTTCCACTCCAAAGCAAGCAGACATACGGCGAATTACCATCCTTATTTATTGGATATCCCGTCCACTCGCACTAAGTGATTCTTATCCACCTTTATAATTTGCACGCCAAAGGTCTTGAAATCGCTCCTTGCTGTATTTCCTAATAACTACAACCAGAGTGTCTTCAAAACAAGAGTGAATATGTACCTTCTGCATCTGTGTTATCCATCTTCGTCCACATCAGCACTTCAATTCACCATCAGGTGAGATTGTGGACAAACATAGATCTACGAGTATGTCCCATAAAAGAACAACAATAAACTGCAACAATTTGTTACTAATAACTTATTAAGTAGTAGATCACGAAACTGAATTTGTGTTAGATTAAGCTTCAAAAAGTAAGAGGCCTTTTAAAAAAAAATGGCATGGAAAATAAAAAGTTGTAGAACAAAATATGCGAACATATTTCCGCCTTTTATACCAATTTTGAAACACCTTGCATGAATCATCATCATAATCAAGAAAGTCAATTTCTAGATACAGGCCTTCCTCATAGCGTCATAAAATGGATAATATTACCAAAAGCAAGCAAGGTAAAAGCTTTTTTTTTTGTAGTGTTTAATGATGCAAATAACCGTAGATCAAAATGGCCGTACGAGTAGTAGTGACGCTAGTCATAGAAGAAGAAATCTTGATGATTGAAGTAATTGAGATTTTTTTTTGTTATAATTGTCGGCGTGATGAAATAGGGGGGACAGGAGACATTATAAACAAACAAAGATCTGTCGTCCATAAAAATAAACATAATTAAAAAGTATTATGTAAATTCGTAGGTAATAATACGAGTTGTTAAATGTTTTGGACGGCAGTAGTAGCTGTGAATTTTAATTACGGGCTGAGACACAAAATAATTGCATGTTTCCCCTTTATTGAAGCATGAATGAAACTCGTTCCACGTTTTAAAACTGTTTCAGGTGATGCTTAATTAAAATATTATTCCGTAAAACCCAGACCACAAGGCAATCAATAACAAACAGGACACATTCGGAATATTTATGGTACTGCTGTATTTTCCATATAGATGCGTTAAAAGTTGGCGAAGAACGAGTCCAGTATTATGGTTGACGATTCGCTTAATTTACACGTGATCTTTAATTTATACATACCAACCCACTACCAACTTCAACTAATATTTTGTTTGCTTACATAATAACAAACGCAGGATAATTTCAGGTAAAAGCGTTCATGCACAGGTTCTTTACTTAAAAGGAAGCCTGCAACACTATACAATAATTGTAAATAAAGCTATGAAATATATATTTTTTGTATTTATAATACTTAATAATGTAATAATTGATATTGTATAAAATTATGTCTTTATTTGTAATAATAACAAACGTGGACATCAATTTATCATTAAGTTAGCTAAATTTAGCTACTTAACCACAAGATTTTAAATTAAATAAGTAAGCAGCATAGGTATATGTATCCCAATCTATTCCTATACTTTTTTACATTTTAGGCCTTCTTCACACTTCAAGCACTCGCAATCAGAAGTATACCTAAGTCACTTTCCATAAGAGGGGGGTACTTTAGACAGAAAACACTTGGAAAATACCTATTCTGAAATCCCAAAGATGTTACACGTAAACAAAAGTATGTACATTAACTTTTTCAACTGAGAAACAATGACTAGTATTTTAGGGGTTCGAGATTTCCCAGCAGAATCCCACGCAGAACCCACATTGACGTGGGTCATTCACACGAAATAAAACGCGTCACTAACCATCCCGGTCGCATCTGATACAAAAAATCCGGTCATGTGCACCAAGCTTTAACAGCTACGAAAGTTTGAATAAAATTTTTCAGTCATATTCAAATTTCAGCTAAAATTCTCTTTATTTACAGACGGAATGCGGAATGCTGGAATAGAATTTTATCCGTGAATCTGGAGATTTCCATTTAGCCTTATAAAACACATCGGAAGTGAGTGAGGGATCGGAAGGTACTGTATGCACTTGAGTAAGTTGCAAAAACGCCAGGCACGCGAAATATATAATGCATGACAACGGAGCGGCTTTTAGAGCTTTACCGGAAGTTATATAATTTCCCAGAGCGTTAACATTAACATCACCACCTTTTGAAATTGCTTCTCACAATAGGTAGGTAATATTATAAGTTGACTATCATTAAAATATGAAAGAACTATATTTGTTGTTACTAAACTTATATCTTAAATTCAAATTTATTTAAAAAAATTTTAACTGAAAATTATAACTGTAATATTTTTGTCTTGAATGACTTATTTTTTCATAACTGGTTATTTAATATAACGAAAACGGATAATAAGTGTTTATTAGTAACTGGCTACAAAACAGCGAGAAAATAGTTTTTGCATAGCTGGTTACGAATCACTTAGTTACCAAAGTGCGAAACGGTATATGCTGCCCTGTAATGTAACTGAGTAGTACTATATTATACCTCTATAATCTGTGGTAGTACGAAACTGTAAATGTCCTACACTGTCTATATAACAGATTTCTAAAAGTGACGTCACACGCGATTTTGGAGGTTGTTTCGTGCTCTTTCAGCAATTTGAAAATTTTTACTGAATTTTTTATATAAATGCATTATATTTTTCACGAAATTTTAATTATTCGGTTTTGGTATGGTATTTATAATGTAATAAGGAATCAAATTTAATGTTTTTTCATAATTATCTACTCAAATATGTTATTAAGGCAAGTTGAGCTGCTATTTAGGTATAATTGTTTCAAAAAGTATACACAAGCCAAGTCTCTTTACCGAAAAAAATATTTAATTGCGCCGCTCTACGGTTAAAATCTCTTATAGCGATCTAATCTGCACATTTTTAGAAGCTTGGGTCGGAAACAGACATTCTGGAAAATACCATAAATAAATTCCGCATGAACAATTTCCATGATTTCACATCAGGAATTAATTTGTTAGACTGAACCCGCGTTCACGGGAATGCGAATGTCGGAAGTTTTGATAACGACCCAAGCAACCTGTACATAGTGTACGTATTCAGGGGTTCTCTTGTTTTGCAGTCAACGGACTGATTTCATGCTCCGTTTGGGGCTTTCACCGGGAGCAATGTAGCGATGCACTATTGCGATTCGTCTAACTTTGCATTCTAGTTGAAAACAAATATAACGTGGGGACACTTTATAAAGTTAAAGCAAACACTCAAGCACGGGCAGCGAGCAAACACTGAGGTAAGCTATTTTTACGAAAAGCAATTTTCTGAGTTACTTTTGTGATATTAACTCGTACTAAAACAGTAGGTAATCTCGTCTATATTTTCCTGAGTCATTCAGCATAGGAGCCCGCGTGTCTATTCACAAGTGCTAACTTAGTTAGAGCGAGGTGACAACTGTAATAACGGAACACAGGTTTAAAGATATAATAGATTGAGACTTAACTTTAAAAAAAAAACAACCACCAAGAACCCGTCCAATCGTTTGTACTGCCTAAACTTATTTTGTTTTTTAATTTTATTTGATAGACAGTAATAAAAAAGTTTTTTGTTCTAAGGTTTGACTGGGTATTTTTTATCACTCATGGCGTTCTTGCTTTAGTAAAGCAATAACTGGCACGCAAGTGTGCAAGTAACTGGCATGTGTGGGGATACACATGCCAGTTACTTGCACACTTGCATGCCAGTTATTGCTTTACTAGAGCAAGAACCTTAACAATTAGGTTAGTGAACAATACCGACCATTAGTGGATTTGTCAGATGTACGTAAGAGAACAACTTCACGTTCTATAGAAACTTTACAAACAATTAATGTATGTACCTATCGTAAGTGTTTCACTATAAACTCGTAACATCCGTTATTTGAGAGCATTATTATTTATGTTTGAAATATTGATCACCATTTTGTGACATTACTCAAGTTAATTAAAACGAAACAATTTAACAACATATATGGCAATGTGGCATGTAGTATTTCAGACATAAAGATTAAAAAAAAACAAATCTACAGTAAAATAATAATACTACGAATAACATAGATAACCCCATTATTTATTCATTATCTATAGCAATATTTTTTCGTAACAGCAGGACTGTTACGTAAAAACTACCGAGGCAAACATCGTTATCGTTAGAGTTTCATATTGAATAATATGAACTCTAGAGAAGTCTAGCAACAGAAAATTAGCAATTTTGATATACATTCTGTGAGGCAAAAGCAAGCAACAGAATAACTACATAACTGTCTTTTCTAGCTTGCAAAAGGAATGCCTTGTAGGAAATCGCATAACTTGGAGAGAGACAAAGGAAAATTATTTGCCTCTGGCAAAAGTCAATCAGCGCTGTACGATATACTCTGTGATTGTAAAAATATTTTCCCACTCAGATAAAAACTTTCAAAGTATTCTGAAATAGCGAAAGAATACTCGTTGTTAATATATTATGAATATAACTGATATAACTAAGTATTTTCATGTTTGACTCATAATTTCAGACTGGACTCATATTTCTATTCACATAGCATCTTTTAACCAAAACCTTCCCTTTATAAATACCACCTTAATTTTATTGTTTCATTAGTATTTTTACAAAAGGTATCTTTATTATGTGCAGGTTTCAATATCCAGCAGATTATCAAGTTAGAAGACCTTATTATTAGTACCTATTTCACATGATGACATCTCCTAATATTGAGGCAGTTGTTTCACCTAAACCACTAACAGCGACATCTGACTTGGTTCTGTGCAAGTTTAATCGCTCAAACGCGGATGACGTAATGAAATTACTCTGACTTCCGGTATCAAATAAAGCACGGAACCATTGCATATTCCCGGATGCATCTTTCACCTGTACGATTGCCGTCGCGAGTAAAACGGTGGTCTGTGTTGAATGCGTGGATGACCTCGACACCAAGGTAGCCCTAGTGTCGGAACGTTCAGTAGCTTTTTCACGATGAAACAAGGTGTGGTGTTTGCGCTTACACGTACGACACGAAAACACTGATCTGCAGTCTCTCAACTGGTGAGATGGTTTAAGACAATTGTAACACCATTTCTTATCACTTGCCGTTTGCATACGTTTATCAATGGATTTACCTATTTGGAAAATCAGAACAACTCGATATCGAATGTGCACCTCCGCATTAAACACAATACAAATACATATCTAGTGTTTTGGGTAATTTAGCGTTTTTAGTTGAATTGATAGGTACATCATGTTTTGAAGGGTTAAGCTGTCGATAAATCGATTTTGATAAATCGATTTTATTTCAAAATACATCTCATCGCATTTGATTTGTAAGCCTTCATCCTCCTCGATTCTATCCGATATGTCGATAATGTCAAAATGAAATTCCTCAAACTTCGCTACGTTCAATGATACGTCATCATAATACGAAAAAAATAATTTTTGTTTCGAAATATCATTTAAGGTTTGTAAACCCAACTCTAAGTTTTTAGAAATACGGTTAAAAACAAGCGTACGCTTCCTTCGCAAAGAAGGCCAGTCATTTTCTGTAAAACCTTTATCAATAGATTTTTTTGTTTTGCTTAATCTTCGTTTTACGGTCGTATGATAAGACATTATTGCTAACAAATTAGCTTTTCGACTGGTTTATGATTGTTAGTTAGTGATTTTATATCAAAACACACAGCAATGACAACAAATAGCAATAATATCTAGAAATAAAACTTTTTTGCCAAAAATTAAACCAACTTCAAAAGAGAAACTGAAAAGTACAAAATAAATTTACAAAATAAAACTTTACAAATCATTTCGCCATTATAAGTCAAAAAAACCAGGTTATGGTCAACGATGGTTTAGGAAAGGTTTGGTTCATAACACGTGAGGCGAGCATACAGACAAAGATACTCACAGTTTAAATATCCAGGACTGCCTACTCCGCCTTGCATTGACAACACTGTCCTTTATTAGCACAACACGCACGATACTTTTCACAATCTGGCCAGGCTATTTTGTATTGGATTTTGATAGGATTACAGATTTTGCGGTGCGCGCGCGCGGTTCGTGTGAGATTGACTGATTTCTTCTTCTTGTGTTCATGTTGCTGCTAGCGCGCTCCTGTCTCTTGATATAACCTGTGCACGTCGTTCATGACGTTTCGATGCCTGATTTGTCGATACATGATGAATGAACCAAAATAATAGAGAGTGGGAAATTTTAATTTAGAACTACAATTTTATGGAAACGAAACAGCATAAGTATCAAAATTAAAAAATGCTTAAAAAAAGGTGTACTTACAATATAAATATATGGACGTTTTAAATGAACGTTTTTAAATAGATAATTATTGTTTTTAAGAAATCTGCTCTGAAAAACGAAATCTGGTAAGGACTCTTAACGGTTATGCTGCTTATTTACGAAGTCAAATAACCTTTCAACAAGGATTTGGAAGTCTCGGCTGTAACTGGTAACTTAATTCATTTCGTTACGGTTCATTTAATCGCTTGTAGAAAACATCATTAGGTAACTTTGAATTGTTTTACTTTAACGGTACAATAAACAAAACTGGTAAACATCGATATGTTACCAGTTTTGTTTACTTAACAAATTCTAATTAAAATGTGGCCAAAAGATACGTATTTCAAAATATTCAACGCTAGTGAAAAAGTAAAACTTTGTTCTAAGGTTGATTGAGTGTAATTGTTGAATAGGTAATTTTTTTAATTGTAAATGCTTCCGCCTGGTTTCAGGCTCCAATCCAATAAGCCTTTTTTAATTAGTTTTCTATAATAATCTTAAAGTCAACGTTTTTTTAAAAAACCTCACCTCTGGAAAAGTAATAGTATCACCACAGTAGCAATCTCTATTATTATATTATATGTTCGGAGGTTCGAGTGTGAAAATGCTCTCTAAGCCAAGCAGAAATTGTTACTTTGTACAAATTAAAAATTCTTATCGAGTACCTATCAGAAAATTATCTTCTTATACAAAGTTACGATTGTAATCGAGTGTAATATGAAGGATTACAATCGTTTCCTCGCTTAGCTTGAAGTAGCGAATTTTATTATCTGCCGCAATACTTGTAAAAATAATTCCAGCTAAGATTCTTCGAATCTATTTGTATTTAACGAGAGTCCTCAAGAATGTCGACAAGTTTCATCTGGGAAGCAGGGACTTGCACCAGATAGCACTTATAAAACGATTTTATCTGAGATTTACGAGGAAAATTTCAGAAGTGGCACCCGGGTGAGATCATGCGGTTTCGTTCTATGTTTTGGCCTTGAATCTTATATATGTATATGTACGTACTTTGTGTAGTTATATAGTACTACATTTTTTTATTTTATTTTATTCGGAAATCTAACAGTTATAATTACTTATCTTATACACTTATTAATAGCTACTAACCATTTATATGTTTTCGCATATTGATCCTAAATAACACACGAAGACTTTCTTAACAATTCCTTTAAAAACACAAAGAGAACGAAAAAATTAAAATTAAAAGATTGAATATTGCTAAATGCATAATAAACTATAAGAAAAACAAATAACAAGGAATTCAACCACCGACTGCCCAAAACATTCTTGACCTTGTGAGGTTTCTTTAGTTTGCTTTTATCCATTTTATTCAAAAACACCAATCACATTGTACTGCATATATTTTATTTAATGTTAATTCTCTAAGCAGAATATAGATACTCTAAGATTCTCTACTGTACTAAAACATTAAATAAAATATTTGCAGTACAATGGATCAACGACATTATTATCATCTTACAGACTGTAAGATGATAATAATGTTGTTGATCCCGATGGCAGAATGTGCAATTTTTTTTCACCGCCATTGGTATTGGACATTTTTGGACTTTGTTTTATTACTGTCAAATCAAATCAAATTATTCTAATCAAATTAATTTAATCTAATGTCCCGCATTAATCTACTTTTATATCCACAAATCTATAAATATATCGCACCGCAATCATTAAAACGATTTCAGCACAAATTCAACGTTTCAAAAGCACCGGTGGCAAAAATATACGCTGCAGTTATTTTTACCTCACCGCAAACCCACAAACAGAACTCGATTAAATCCATGGAAAATATTAGTTTACTTCTTCAAAAATTAACTCGTTGCAATTTGGGGAGAACCACCTTAGTTGGCAAATTAGGGGGAGGATAGAAAAAATGCAAACAAGAAACGGTTGAAACCTGACGATCGTAATTAAAAGGGCAATTAAATGCTTTAAGCATACCTGCAAAGGTTTTATGCTGTAATTTATCTAGATTACAGACAAATTGCATTCAAGGTTCTTGAGCTCTAAATGTATGAGCTAGCTAGAAGCTAGTGCTTATGTTAGTAGGTCTCTTATTTGTAACTTCTCAAATTGTAGTAAAAAAGGGGAGGTACTCGTAAAAGAACAAAGAAAGAAAAAAAGTACTAATTTAAAGATGTGCGGAAAAGCTATATGAAGAATACCAATGCATCAGACTATCTGATTCCTTCAAAAAAGGCTCGTTCCTGAAGTTAGTTATTATTTTCATCACAAAATTGCTTTCGTATCAAATATCATACCGATCTCATAATTAGTCATGTTTACCTAGATTAAAATTACATTATATTTAAGCATTTTAAATTTGCTTTTCTATCCTTGTGTATAGTGACTTTCATAAATAATTTATTATTTTTCTAATCTCAGCACATATTCATTTGTCTCGCAGAAACCATACAGAGTTGACGTTGAATTTTGAGCGTATATTCATGAATCTGCAAGTGAATAGCGCTCAAGCCAACCAGGCGTGCGTACCTGTCCCCAGTGCTACCTTTGTTCCTGGCTCCATTCCTCCTGCCTCCACATCTTTACTTTATGATCCGAGGGTTGTACAGACGAGAACCTTAAACTTAAACTTAAACCACTTTACTTTTGGATATGTATATTGATTATGACTTTGAAAGCTAATAGCGAAATACTGTAAACATGCACAACACTTTAAAATGGACTGTGTTTTTTTTTCTGATAAACTTTATTGTACCTTAACCTCCTTTTTTCGTTCAAAGTCGTTTAAAAACATTATCTAATATATAAAATTCTCGTGTCACGGGGTGCGAAACGGCTTGACCGATTTTGATGAAATTTTTTGTGCTTATCCGGTATCTATGAGAATCGGCCAACATCTATTTTTCATCCCCCTAAATGTTAGGGGTACTCCAACCCTAATTTTTTTTTTTTAATTTTTGACAGTTTTTTTTTTTATGATACAACATACAAAAATACATACAATCCTCAATTTTCACCCTTCTACGATCAACCCTTATTTTTTAATAGCCATTTTAGTATGGCAAAACAACGTTTGCCGGATCAGCTAGTCTAAATATAAAATTCTCGTGTCACAGTTTTCGTTGCCATACTCCTGCGAAACGGCTTGACCGATTTTGATGAAACTTTATATACGGATTCAGTAGGTCTGAGAATCGGCTACTATCTATTTTTCATTTTGCAAAGAAAAGGTTTGCTGGGGTCAGCTAGTATTTTTATAATTTCATATTGAAACTTAATTATCCGGAAGTGACCATTTTTATATTCCCTCGCAAATTTCCTTAACGCATCGCTTGGCTAAAATAGTTAGTAGTTATTAGTTTCCATGGTAATAAACTGCTTCTATAAAACTTTCAGTTAGTTTCTGAACTTCGTTAGTGACGTCACATGTCATGCTCGTCAAAATAGGGGCGTTTAAGTAGCCCGAAAAAGATAGTGATGTTTGATGTATACATTTTTAGCAAAATGGTGAGTATTTTGAATGTGTATATATATTTTTATATATATTTTTGGTAATCTACCAACTATTAAAAACGTTTAAAGCAGTAAAATAATACGTGCATATTCCCTATTGTGGTTATTCGGGCTATAGGTACCTATATTGATCCAAACCAACATAAAAACCAAAATTAATATAATAAAATCCGCAACCTGATTAAAATATAATTATTACAATTGAAATTCTACATTACTCCTGTTTGAATGTTTTATTTCTTTTAGGTATATTAACCAATTTATTACATTTATTTATTTTCTTGGTTACTAAAATTGTTCTTATCATGACCCATCGTTGATATATCCCCGATCATAGGATTCTATTAATATTTTTTTTTGCCACTTTTCCACTTTGTGTCTTTCGTTTGATCTGCTTTTTATGACCTCGTCTCGATCTAAGATTTATTCTGAATGGAAAACCAATGGAATTTCTTTTAAAATATCGAGATTTTATTACATAGAACGAAAAGCTCTATTTTATTATGATTAAGTGTTGCTCTTTTGTCGAGTTCAAGTGATGCAATTATCAAATATAAACGCATTTTCAAATTGTATCGTCATGGGCAAAATGAAATTTAGTTGAGTACTAAGTTAAAGTCACCGTTAACTTAAGTAAAAGTTTATCAGTAGGTAAAGTAACGTAAAGATTAAGTTAAAACGATTTCACACACGTAATAACCGCGTCGCAATCAGTGTAGCACTGTTGCCGGCGGCGTTATAAAAAATCTCTCTAAATCATCAGAAAAATAGACACTATGTATTATTTCATTGTACATCGTAGATCAATCTTTAAATTATACTACGGACCCGCCCGCAGCTTCGCACCTACTATTGTACCTCAATAGTAGGTACTAAAGTACCTAATAGAAATGAAAATATTTATTAAGTACACACAAACACAAGATTTACAATGAACGCAAAAAAGCAATCATAAGTTTCAAATCAGTGTTATTCATTTTTTTTACCTATTTAGAGTTTTTATCTAGATTTTTATATTAGTGCCTCAATTCTAACTCCATACTTGTGTAATATATTTAAGTTACCTTTTATAGCTTAAGCTAATTTAAAAATAAATGGCTATACAAAAAGACATCCAGAATATAAAAAAAGTCAATATCAAGAAAATCTCGTAAAAACAAATCGGCTGAATTCACTTAAATAAAAAAAATAATAGCATTAAAAGCCCTTATAGGTAACCACTAAAAATTTTTTTTAGAGATGACTTCGCTTGTGTGTTCAAATATTACTACTAGCTGCCCTTTATTTCTCCACGGCGACAGGTGCGACAATTATTGTCACATTGCTTGTTTTATATGAAAAGTCATCAAGATCACTGCTATAACGTCTACAGCACTAACTAGATGGCTAGATGAGGGGCTAGATGTTGTTGTGTAGATTGTCCGGTAATATTTATTTTATTTATTTATTTATTTTTAACTACTCGCACGGCGAGCCATTTTAAAATACACTATATGTGCATTATTAATAAACACTGCAATTGTCACGAAAATACGACATTGCTTCAATCTTATGTCAAGATTCACACAAATATGACGAATAGTTAAAATAATATTTGTTTCATAATATAATTGTCACACATACAATTGTAATATATAATGCCATTCATCATGTATTTCTCTAGAAAATATTGTAAAATGCTTGATGATTGTCACCCGACATTATGTATGTCATTGACAATAATTGTCGCCGTGGTGAAATTCTGTGTTCAATACAATTATTTTTTTTATAATTGGACTGTGCGCTTGCAGCTTCAGTTTGCCAGTGTCAAGTTAAATAAAATTATAAAGTGAAATAGATGTTACTCAGTTGAACGCCATTTTGCGTCTCCCCGATTCTGTATTGGCGATGCAAAGATTCTAACTAGCGCCTCTAGTGTCAAAATTGTGAAGCTGTCTAAGAACGACACTTTGACAGTTTTCTTTACAATTATCGTCAGGGAATAACATAAAATAATAAATCTTCATCATCACCCTATTAACGTTCCCACTGCTGGGACACAGGGACTTCTCTCTTGATGAGAGAGATTAGGCCTTAATTCACCACGCTGGCCAAGTGCGGGTTGGTGACTGTCACATCATGTCCTTCAAACTCTTTTTTGAAGTTCTCAGAACAGCCGGTTTCCTCACGATGTTTGCCTTCACCGTTAAAGCACGTGTTTAAAGCGCACATGAATTTCTCAAGAAAAATCCAGAGGTGCGTGGCGGGGTTTGAACCCACGACCTTCGGAATGAAAGTCGAGTGTCCTCCCACTTAGCCAACACGGCTTTTTACAATAATAAATACAAATCAGATATAAACAAACAAAGTGTCGTTCTTAGACAGTTTCTAAATTTCGCCGCTAGAGGCGTGCAGATAATCTTTGCATCGCCAATAGTTTACAAAACTTTCAAGTATGTACCTGAATGACACTGGCAACTGGCAAGCGATAAATAAAAACTGAAATGAAATGAAACAGGGGCCTGGTCACTTGCCCTGCCCTGCACTTGCCTGGGACATAATAATTGTTTAGGTTGAGTTTTGTTACTTATTTTAATTTGCCTAATAATATAGTGTCAAAGCTCAATTATCACGAAATTCCAAGCATCATCGCTGACTAAGAACTATAAAGTGTTTCATACGATCTTCGGCACACATTTTCAACAATTGAAGGTTTGAATTTTTGAAGACTTTCTTATCGCTCACTTCCCTAATAAAAGAATGAAATTGGGGCAATAGGTAAGTACCAATTGTTTTGTTTTTTTCTGAATTTCTGGATTTGCTACGCGAACATTTTAAGGTGAGTTTTTGCAAGGGTATAATGAGCTTTAGGTACCTATTTTATTCACAAACTAGTGGCCCGCCCCGGCTTCGCACGGGTTTTAATCAATTTTTTTTCCCGGCAATTATTCGATTTCTCTTCTTTTAAACCTTACCTAGACCTTCACGAACATTTCAAGACTATGATAAGATAAATCCGTTCAGAGTTTTAATCAGACTAACGAACAACAATTCATTTTTATTTATATAGATAGATAGATAACACGATTTAATTTAAGAAAACCGAGTTTATTTTGATGAAAACTCTGTTTTCCGTCCATTGTCCACGATCTTCCGAGTAGAGGAGCATTTAATTTGGACCTTTCATTAAAAAAATATCCAAATACCGACGAGATTAAATTAAAAACAATTCATGAATTCTCCAAATAGCAGAATGAATTCATCAACATCCATCCTCGATTAATTTTGTGCGGTTAGGGACCATGATCGGATTTCAATTTACATTTGTAGGTAAGTAATTATTATCGGTCGTATTCATAAACACTCCTATTTCTGGCTATTGTAGCTCAATTGGTAAAACACAGAATAAAGCTTTATTTAGACCTTATTTTGCAAGTATTTTATGGGTGAAAAACTTTTATTTAAGTGGGGCCGGAATTTGTATTAAATTTTATCTTAGAATACAGGAATAAAGTATGACCCTGTATTTTTCTGAAATAAATGACCATGAAAAAAACTAAAACTAAAATATTTTTTTTAACCCCCGACCAAAAAAGAGGAGTGTTTGTTTTTGTCAGTTTGACGTGTCTGTCTGTCTGTGTGTCTGTCTGGGACATCATAGCTCCCGAACGGATGGCGAGATTTTAATTTAGTTTTTTTTTTTTGTATGAAAGTAAGTCTGGCGCGAATGTTCTTAGACATGCTTCATGAAAATCTGTTGTGCCTTTTAAAAGTTGTAGGGGTGAGAGTGGAGAAGGAAAACGAAAATCTGCAAATATACTCGAGTGGGGTATAAAATGAAAGCGCATCGTGTGCACAGAACAAACTATTTTGGTGTTTTACTTTTAGGTAAAATAAGGCATTGGAATCAAGGGGTTTCTTAAATTTAGATTTTATTTTATTATCTTAATTGCGCCTGAAGGTAGTAAGCGATGCCGCAGTATTATCATTTCAAAGTACGGGACATCTAAAAACCATAGTAGTAGGTAGGTATTTCTATAGGATATCTTATATGCTTTTAAATGCATTACAAGTAGAATGAAACGTCTTTACCTGCAATGTTACAGAAAAATTAAGAAACCCCTGTAGAACAGTCGCACCTACAACTGTCAACTGTCTTTATTAAATCCCGCAAAAAGCTACTAACTTCCTGAAGAATTTTCATCAAAACTCGCCTGAAAATCCCAAGGTGGAAATTCGGTAAATTTAGCGAAAAACTGTCATTAAAGTCATTTAGAAGTAATTATAAGTCTGGGAAGTGGCGAGACGATTAGACGCGACCGTTTGATAGCTATTAGGAGAAGCTTCTACAAAGTTGTGGTAATTATTGGAAATGTCAGCTACATATCTGGCTTCGATAATTTAGAAGCAAAGCGAGCTTAAATTTGCTTACCCTGCCGGAAATTATTGTTGTGTTATCGAGCTATAATCAAACCGATGAAACGACGACTTGGAATGTTTCAATTTGTTACAGCTAAGATATTTTTATGGATATTAGAGGTATATAACAGAGTATTTGAGGAGACGTCTCCATATTTCCTAATAGTAATTAGGCATAAATAGGACCTTTCCCTAATTATGTAAATGAGATAACTTTGACAAAAACAAATATTGATTTCAGAATTACCAACTCTGGTCGGGTAATTTTAAAGTTGAAACGCGTTTACTTGCTACGTAGGGTCTTCACGCGACGCAGGTTGGTACCGTTTGAATATGATTAAAAAACATTTAGCACACGAAAGTAATTATTGTCTGTATCTAGAAAGGAAATTCCTGAAATTCTCACAACGATATTATCATCAAAAAATATGTAGCTATACTATATGCTTCGTACCTAAATGTTTATTTTATATCCAAAAGGTCGACCTTTGGGAAATGTCCCTACGTATAACACTTGCTGCTCCATTTTGAACACATTTTCATAGTTAATGGAGAAAATTAAACTGTGTTTTAACACTGTTTTTTCAAAATACTTAAATGTAACTCTTTTGAATTTTTCGATATTCGAATTGAGACATAGGTTCGATTAAGGCGCTGGAGAAAAATTACAATTACTGTGTTTTAGCACTTTTTTTTCAATACTTAAACCTTTTGAATTGTTTGATATTTGAATAAAGACATAATGGTAGGTTCGCTTAAGGTCACGGGTCCGGCTGGGGTACCTAGGCTAGATTTTATAAGATCTTCAATTTTGGTTCCCAGTCTGGAAATACTAAGCCTATCTTATCAGTTCTGTTACTTGAACTTTATATTTATAACACATTCAGGCACCTAGACAAAATCTTTCGACACTTTCTTATTGTATCACAATATTAAAGTTAAAAAACACAAATTAAATATCGCCAAGCTGATATTTAATTTGTGTTTTTTAACTTTTTTTAAATTTTTTTAAATTTATCCTCTTTGTTTTCAACATTTTGGAAGCCCATTTACGGTTCGTAGTTTGATAACACTTTGCCAACAGCCCATGTAAACTTTTAGCTGAATAAAGAGCTTCCTTTTAACGCTACGCTGAATTCTGAGTTCATCTAGATATATTTTTTACCACCACACTAAAAAGTGGGATATTATTATTATACGTGTTGTGTGTAAAGAATTAACTAGGCTTTGGATACATTCAACACATTTTTTAACCCCCTACCGAAAAATAGGGGTGTTATAAAACAGACAGACACGTCGGTCTGTCTATCAGCACTATACGTATATGTTTGATGCAAAATCGGTTGCGCCGTTTAAAGGTTGTGGGAAAGTGGGGGAGAAATCCGACTATCTGTAAATATACTCGAGTAGGGTCTCAAATGAAAGCGCATCACCAGCACATTTCAAAATAATATATTTTTTACGTTTAAGGCGCCTGTATGGGCCAACGGCCTTGAGGATTCGGGCGGAGTCAAAATTATTCCCCGCGCAACCGCATACTCCCCGCTACATTATTACGACGCAGAGCGCGGCCTGCGCTCTCGGCAAGCGGTCACGCCTGCCGGGTCCTCGCGAGTCGCGACGCCGTAAATAAGGACTTTCCAACTACATCATTATTACGCTAAAACTATTCTACCTAGAGATTTATGCGTTTGTGCTTATGTTATTTTCTTTTTAATTTTTTTTTTTAATTTAAAATGTATTGTTAAAATTAATGATATATTATTATTAGATATTAATGAACCTTAATTTTTGAACTATTTTAGTGTATTTTCTTGTTGGTGGTTCTAATATAACAAATAAATAAATAAATAATAAGTATGTTTTTTTAACTAGGTTTTCTTTACTTACTAAGTACCAACCTAATAATAAGATCCTAAGCCAATCCTGCCAGGGTAGGCTAGTTACCTATACAATGTGTATTTTCGAAGCTTGATCAAACGCAATTTGCGGATACATGACAAAAATTAATCGATAAATATCAGATTTTTTTTTATGTAAACTATTAAAAAAAGTCGATTTAATATTTTTTTATGAGAACTAGGTACTTCATCTGGTGTTTTCTTCGTTTCTGTTTGAGTAAACGGTGTATTTTATTCAAAGTAGGCTCATTAAAAAGCTAGATAGTTTACCTAGCTATGAAAATTAAAAGAAAATACAATTTCGGTACAAAAGCCTATTAAAACTTTTTTTTGTAGAAATTTAACAAAAAAAATAGATATTTATTTTATTTTTAATCTGTAACTTTTACACTGGATTATTGAGGTATACTTTTTTGCATGTCATATTAAACTTCATAATTTATACTATAAATCTCTTCTAAAAAGTAAGGGTTTTAATTTTATGAATAATGTCTGGTTTTTGCTTGAAGGCCAATCGTCTGATAGAATCTAGGTAGTATCTGCAATATTCATAATGTCATAGGATTAGAAAATCGGGCATCGGAAAGACGAGTACAATTTCAGATTTTTGGTCAGTCACTAAGTTTTCGTGGTATTTTGCTTTTCCTTTTAAGTTTCAGGTAGAGAGTATAAAATTATTTGAAATGCTACGCGACTGACACTGTTGGTATCCATAGATACTCTAAGGTTGGTGGGTAGCCCACGTACCAAAAAGGTTAATTAAACTCTTTTTGCTGTCATGTTATTAGCCATTCGAATTAGGTACTTTCTGCCTTGTACAGAGATCAACAGACAGCAAATTATGTAATGAAACAAGGCAAGATAAGATGAAACGGAACGAAGCCTTTGCCCAAAAGTGGGATATTAACGGTGGATAATGATAAGATTAAGTAATACAACACTTTAAGTTATTACTATCAATTAATTTATTGATTTTTCAAAATGCCAACCATTTTCCTCAATGCATATCGTTGCAAGTAAACCCACGTTCAGTTCACAAGTTCTTTTTAGTACATCGCGATCGTTTCTTATTTGATTCGCTGGCGTGATTCATGGTGACGCTCCAGCTCACTTCACAACAATCGTGCGTGATAATTTTAATGCAACTTAAGATACATAATTTGTTGTCTGTTGATATTTGGCACTACAAGGCAGAAAGTACCTTTTTTCGTTGTCATGTTATTAGTCATTAAAATGGCTAATAACATGACAACGAAAAAAGGACCCATACTCTTTGTAGAATTGTAGAATAATAATAATATAACTCTTGATTACAAACCAAGATAAAACAATACAAAAATGGACTTGCAAAATACAAAATGCATAATGGGCGGCCTTATTGCTTAAAGCAATTTCTTCCAGACAACCTTTGAAAAATATTATGAAGTTTAATAAATAATGCAAAAAAGTATAAAAATTATAGATCAACAACAAAATAAAAAAAAAATTGTTTGGTAAATTTCTACAAAAAAAAACTTAGCGGGCTCTTGTACCAAAATTGTATTTTGTTTTGAATTTTCTTAATTAGGAAAAAAACTAGCTTAGAGTGTTAGATATGTGTGTTGATGGATATGTGGGAAGAGGTAGGTCAAAGAAAATATTGATGGACTGTTTGAAGGATGGCATGCGTAAGAACAAAAATGACTGACAAAAATGTTTCTAAGATAATGACTTTTTAAATTGTACAATAATTAGTTTTATGACTTTGAATTTTTGCTTACCATGATGATTACTGATGTTATGAATGTTTAATGAAATTAATTTAAAGTGAATAATTATAAAAATTTATTTAGTACTGTATTTTGTTAGATTTTTATTATTTTAGTTTATTCAATAATGTAATGCCAATTTTATAATTGCATGCCTGGACAGGTAAAATACATTGATCCATGTAAAATTTAAGCCATAACAACGCTGTAACATGTATTTACGCAATAAATTAATTTTGAAATTTGAAGGAAGGAATGAGTGTTGAGATGACCAGTGACAGAGGAAAATGGAAGGAAGAAAGATGTTGCGTCGACCCCACGTAATATGGGATAAGGGCTGATGATGATGATGATGTAAACTATCTAGCTTTCAAATGAGCCTACTTTGAATAAATACACCATTTACTCAAACAGAAACGAATAAAAAACCATACGAAGTAGTTTTAATAAAAAAAAATATTGGCTTTTTTTTAAATAGCCAACATATAATTTTTTTTATCTTATTTTTATCCATAAATTTATGTCGTGTATCCGCATTTAGTTTGATCAAGGTTCGAAAATACACATTGTATATACTTTGTTTTTATCATCTACCTAGTAATAATAATAATAATAAAACTCTTTATTACACACCATATCACAATAAAAAAAGGGACTTAAAGCTAAATACAAAAATGCGTAATGGGCGGCCTTATTGCTTAGAGCAATTTCTTCCAGACAACCTTAGGATGGAGAGGATAATGCACAGCAAATAACTGGACGGTGCGGTGACATAAAATATATATAACAATTCATTCATTATTTAATTTTTAATTATATTTATACTAGTCTGTGCTAGTTATAAATAAATAATATTTCCAGACAATTCACGCAACAACATTTTAGTCCCGTGGTAAGCTCTAAGCTTGTGTTACGGGTAGGTACTAGATATTTGATATACTAAATATAATATACATACATTTAAAGATATTTTTTATTATACATATTAAATACCCAGACCAAGGAGAAAAGTGCTTGCAGAACATACAAACACTTTTACCCTCGGCGGGAATCGAACCTGCTACCTTTTGCTCTGCAAGCGGACATTCGCACACCGCGCCTACGAGGCACTCAGAGTCAGAGTTAGTTAACTAGGTAACCCTTATAAAAAAAAACAACTTTTTCATAAGTGTTTTTTTTTGTTTATAAATATTAATAGGTAGGTACTTATTATATTAGCTTGGTACTTAATTCACTAGTTGGTAGGTAGTAAGTATAATCATTACTTATTTATTACTAACTTTTATTCCTGCTAATTGCTTACTGAACTTGTCCAACGAATATACAAAAGTCCGAGCTCAAATACCTATTTCTAAAATATAAAACTAAACAACAGCGTCCATGCGCAAACAATAATCGTTATACGGTTATATCGAAAAATGCATTTGGACCGATGACGAAGACGCGCGACACAACCTCCCCGTCCGATAGTCTGAGCCACACTGCCGCCCGTCGCCCCCGCACAGACCCGGTCGTTCCATTTCATACCGAAAACATAAAATAATTATTTGTAGTCTTATAAATCATTTGTTTTAATTTTCAAACGTACAGTTTGTGTGGAATACTTTGACAAATATTTAAGTTAAAGAAAAATTCTCAAACTCAATACCGTTTAAAAGATATATCCAAATTTCGGATAAAAAATGCCTTACTTTGAATATTTTTTTTATTAAGTAATAATGAAGATACAATAATTTCAAACGTTCAAGTTGTAATTTAATATCTATTTTGCAACATATATTTTTTTTATACATATTTATTCACTCATAAAGTAGATAATAGATATATCAATTTGAAAAAGTCGCGTTAGCCCATACAACCACCTTAAGGAATGTAAAGTTTTACTTCCCCTTTTTTTAATTTTTAATTTATCATATTGTCGTTTGTTGAACCTATGGCTGATCATCAATTTTAAGAAGATAGTGATAATGATGTTTTTAAACTAATGATGTCATGATCAGTTTGTTTTTAAATGGAAAATCTTTAGGTACCTACTAATATACTATGCTTAAGAGTTCGTTTGATTGATTGTTTGTTTAAGAGCGCTAATCTCAAATTACTAGTATTAATATTAAATTTACCGTATGTATTTGAATCTATTTAAGCAGCAATCTATCATTTAGCCAGAGAAACGACATAAAAATGCGGTTATGACGCAGACGGGGAACAAGGGAAGCGATAAATTTAATATCGGGCACTAACGAGCCAAGCGGAGGGTCGAGACAAGAGTATAGAGATAGGAACTTGTTTGTCTGACTTCAGGCGTTATTGTGGAACAATTCTGTTGAAACGAAACGCTCAATGTGGCGAAACAAGATGGCTACAGATTCAATTGCTAGTATGGGCATGTGTTGTCAAATAAAATACTATGGTACTTACTATTTTACTTTACAAAACATTTATTTGACTTCAGTTGGATATTTTCAAATTTTCAATTTGGAGTGTCAATGGACACTTTCCTTTAGCGTAGATAAAGATAGCCCTTATGCATAGATTCTTCATATCTGCCTTTCTGTCTGTCTGTCCATGTACGTCACAGCACTTTGTTCCAAAACTATAAGAACTATATTGTTGCAGTAGATGTAAAATAATGTTAATAAGTTATGAACGTTATTATGAGTAGGTACATCCTAATATTTTTATCAGATTTATCATTCTCTTATTTTAGAAGTTACAGCGGGGGAGGCACACTGTGGACTCTCGAGCAAACTATTCAGTTTAAAAAAATTATATTAGTAACCTAAATAATTATTATGACTAAAAAACATTTTTTGAGTTTTAGTTCTTATTATGGAGAACCCGAATTGTTTTTATTTGTTTCTAGTTTGTTGTGAAAATCTTAATGTGGTTTACAGAATAGGTACTTTCCATGCAAACTTCCAACAAAAATTGATTTGAACGAGATATAGTAAGTAATTTTATTTCAATACACCATAAACCGAAATTTATATTTTCACCTATAAAGTTAAGCGACCTTAAGTGAGTTCAGTACTTGAATGGACGACCGCTCTGGCAAGGCGCATGGAAGGGCTTTCTTTTATTTACAAGTTTATTTTTTAACTTTCTTATTCATTTAGAAATGTCATAGTGAATAAAAAAATGTATACGTCATGTACCTACATTTATACAAATAAAAAAATATTTTTTTTACAACTACAACGGACAGTAGATTTAGACCTAAGTATCTGATATGATTTTCGGCTTAATACCTCCGCTCGTTCCTGAGAAGAAGGTTCTTGACAGAAAGACAGAACACACCAACAGGCGGACAGCAAAGTAGTTCCGTATTTACCTTTTCAGCCGAAAAAATAAGAATAATGGTATACGACAACTGATCATATAAGGACAACAATACAATAAATGAGAATTAACACAACACTTTTTGCACAATTTTTGTCAAATCAGATTATTGTGGTTAAAATGCAGTATGTCTTTGTTTGTCCCACATTGAAATATGTATCCTTTATAAAATGAAAAAAATGTTTCATGCCAATCACCACTCCACTCTTATTATAATGAACACAAGGTCATACGAGCACAAACAAACAAATACAGGAAAAAAAATTTAAGCTATTAAATATAAAATAACATATATGTATATATACACATATCCAATCAGTAGGTATACTTATCTTTCTCCATATTACTTCAACGAGGATTGCATGGAAAGCGTCCAAATAATAATATAATCTTTCATCGCGCTTGCCCGTAGCTCTACGACTTACCAGTGTAATTCAGTTGAAAGTTTTGTAAACATTGGGACGCAAAATAGCGTTCAACTGCGTTACATCTTTTCAGTTCTTAATATTTTTTAACACCAGTTCAATTGCTAGAATTTGTAAACAAACTAAAAACTACTCATAGAAAATAAAGTTTCTGTCTTAAAAAAAATTATAATTATTTTCTGTTTTGCTTTTCTGTAGTAAAACACAATGAGAATATAATATATTTGTATTTAGTTATTGGAGCGTCAATATATACGAGTAGATATAACTAGCTGACCCCTGCAAACGTTGTTTTGCAAAATGAAAAATAGATGTTGGCGGATTCTTAGACCTACTCAATATGCTCACAAAATTTCATGAGAATCGCTCAAGCCGTTTCAGAGGAGTACCTACGGGAACGAACATTGTGACACTAGAACTTTATATATAAGATATACTATTTAGAACATTTAAAATCCATGAATTAGATTTTCTATCAAAGACCAGGCCACAATTCAATAAATTCACGCGTTTACTTGATTTTATAACCGCAAAGGAAGACCCGCCTTTCATCTTGAGAGCATAATCCCCTTTCCTGCTTTTATTATTTTACGGGAGTCGATTTTCTTCGAAGTTCGCGAAAAACTGACTTAAAGGAGCGGGATTTCTTTTCTTAGAATGATAGTAAAACAAGACACTAAGCCCCGATTTCACTATTGGCTATTAACGCTTTGGCTTATAACATACTAAACTTGTTTTACCACCTAACTGGGATCAAATTGTCACTTAGTTGTCTGTAATTTTTCAATGGTTGAACATTTTTCAGTAAAATATTTGTTAATGTATTTGTTACTGCATTAAGTTTTTTGTAGTATTTACTTGGCACCGACTTCAATATTATTAAATACTTAATTATTTAATTGTTTATATTTCTTTTAATTATCACTTATAATGTCGAAATGATTTGTAAAGTTAATTTATTTTTTACTTTTCAGTTTCGGTTTTGAAGTTGGTTTAATTTTTGGCAAAAAAGTTTTATTTCACGAAATTTAGTGATTACTCTACTAAAATATACTTTATTCAAATTCAAATTCAAATCATTTTATTTCAGACAACATTAATTGAGTGGGAATACAAATTAAATGTCCATATTAAATTAACACATTAAGAATAAAATATTATATATATAATATTATTTATAGAGTTCCTTTGACTGTCCTTCATTTTCATCATCAGACCCCGCTAATATCAGTCAACACCCATTTAGATGAACGGTCTCAGTAATATAAGTTAATCAAGCCCAGACACAAAGTACTTGCTGTAAATCGTTGAGGAGTTCCCTCGACCGCCTTTCCCTCCATCATCAGATCAACACCAGACCCTCATTAATAAAAGGGCTTTAAAATTCATTATATTGAAAAATATTAAGGAACACACAAGTCGGAAAGACAAGTTTTTCAAGAGTTTCCTTCAATTTCTTCAGGATTCCACCACCAGATCCAGGTTTCCTTACCATGGGACCACCCTTGGGATACTCCCTTTCCAACAAAAAAAGAATAATCAAAATCGGTTCATAAACGACAAAGTTATCCGCGGACATACATTAAAAATATATATATATATATATATATATATATATACATATATATATATATATATACGGTCGAATTGAGAAACCTCCTTTTTTTTAAGTCGGGTAAAAAGATTTCGTGGTAAAGATATGACCTAATCCAATGCATAACAAATTTCAGGCGGTCGATCAGGCATTTTGCAGTGGCTAACAAACAGGCACACACATACACTTTCCAATATAATATTGAGATTAGTATGGAATAATTTTGAGATTAGTATGGAATAATTTGTTGTTTGTTCCATGTGTTTGTAAACTATATAGTCAGTAATTTTTGACTGAATTTATTGTATAGGTATCCTATTTCATCAGTTTCTTTTGCTGTACCCACTTACTTAAGTGCCCAGAAAACAAATAAAATATTAGTTATCAAAACGAAAAATAAGAATGCCCTTAAAACGTAAACGAAAAAATAAACTCCGAAATAAGACAAGAACTACTGGGAAATAAGTTACAAAATACCTATCCCTTCAGACATAAAAGATCACAAAAAAGGGAAACTCGACTCGTTTTATCTAAAGTCATCGGTTCACGGCTATAATTGAAACCGCTCAAAATTTCCTAACAAGGACGAGGAAAATGTAATGTTCCTAAGCGATCCTTATCCGACAAAGGTTGATCGTAAAAAACCGTTCAGCTAATGCAATATTAAAATTCGCTCACACTTGTGCATGCGATTTCACGGCACATGCATTAAGAGGAAGCCTTTTATGCTCGTCCGGAATCGATTATCAATTTACGAGGTGGATGAATGCACTGAGATACTCCGTGTGGCATGACCTAGCCCTCAACTGTTCCGATCAATCTTGTTCGAATGAAAATAAAGTCCAGTTTTATCTATTAGCAATCGGAGAGGTGTGCGTTTTACTGTAGAGGTTCTCCGCCTAGGTAGTGCAGACGGACGTGGAGGCTAATCAACCATTTCTTACTCAACCAACCAATGCCGACGATTAAATGGATTTACGGTCTCTAAAGGATATTCCTTTTGAGAGACGGCTGAAAGTACGGCGTGATTTCAACTATTAATTCTGATAAAAGCTGTAAGTTTTACAGTATTTTTTGTAAAGGTTTGTACTAAGGTTAGGTATCTATTTTTGAATCAACAAAAAATGGCTGATATAGCTAGGTTAGAAGAAATAAAAGGGTTCATTAATAAAGCATTGCAAAAATGGACTTTGGGTACTTACATCATAATCTAATCACTCTCACATAATTCATTAGTTTTATAAAGTAATCAGATAAGTTTTTGTGAAGTCCTTCTCACGTTTCAATCAAAATCATAATCAGATGATATAACATTTGTAGGTAACTTCCCTAATCTGTAATACACTCGAGAGCAATGAAGCCGGGTCACTCAAAGAATCCAAAAAATCTCGGAAAGTAAGAATGCTAGGTTAATGCAATAAATTGTATTTAATAGACAATTTAATACTCCTTAAATGAAAGTTAAAAAAATATGAGTCACCATACATTTTATTTACACAAAATTACATAAAGAAAAATAACTGCTGATCTCTCCTTAAAACAAAAATAGGAAACATGAAATTTTTGAACTTTATGACGATTTTCTTGAATTTAAATACTTCGTATTACCTCCCCGTACTTCCATTACTGCGTTTACGCGGTTTGGCATGCTGTACACCAAGTTCCTTATACGATTTTGGGGAATATTCTCCCATTCCTCTGTGAGAGCAATTTTGAGCTCAGGAAGCGTGATTGGGGGAGGGTTTCGTTGTTTTACGCATCTCCCTAGCTCGTCCCAAGCATGCTCGATCGGGTTGATATCCGGGCTGCGCGCTGGCCACTCCATACAAGTAATGTTCATCTCTTGAAGGTAGTCATTCACAATCCTACCTGTATGAGGTCGGGCATTGTCATGCATAAATATAGCATCCTCACCCAAATTGACCATAAATGGACCAACGTGTTCGTTGAGGATTTCTTCCACATATCTTACGCTAGTTAAAGAGCCGTTTTCTATGATCACCAGCTCTGTGCGACTTTCAGAGGAAATTCCGGCCCACACAAGTACAGACCCACCACCGTAGGCTACTTTTTCTTCGATGCATGCTTGCTTGAATCTTTCCCCTGGTCTTCTATACACTCTGTGTCTTCCATCGTGCTTGTAGAGCATAAATTTTGATTCGTCGGAGAACATAACTTTCGACCAATCTTCAATACTCCAATTTACGTGGTTCTGGGCATATCTTAGTCTTGAAATACGATGGCCACGCTCCAGTTTAGGGCCGTTTGCAGGTCTAAGGGGTTTTAAGTTAGATTCAGCAAGCCTACGTCTTCCTCAACGAACACGTTGGTCCATTTATGGTCAATTTGGGTGAGGATGCTATATTTATGCATGACAATGCCCGACCTCATACAGGTAGGATTGTGAATGACTACCTTCAAGAGATGAACATTACTTGTATGGAGTGGTCAGCGCGCAGCCCGGATATCAACCCGATCGAGCATGCTTGGGACGAGCTAGGGAGATGCGTAAAACAACGAAACCCTCCCCCAATCACGCTTCCTGAGCTCAACATTGCTCTCACAGAGGAATGGGAGAATATTCCCCAAAATCGTCTATGGAATTTGGAGTACAGCATGCCAAACCGCGTAATTGCAGTAATGGAAGCACGAGGAGGTATTACGAAGTATTGAAATTCAAGAAAATCGTCATAAAGTTCAAAAATTTCATGTTTCCTATTTTTGTTTTAAGGAGAGATCAGCAGTTTTTTTTCTTTATGTAATTTTGTGTAAATAAAATGTCATATTATTTTTAACTTTCATTTAAGGAGTAATAAATTGTCTATTAAATACAATTTATTGCATTAACCTAGCATTCTTACTTTCCGAGATTAAAATAATCTGTTTCTTAATCAATCAATCTACCTCTACCTCTATAAGTACGTTACGTAACAATTTAACAAGTAGCTTACAATTCAGTACCTATCTACTTCGATCGACTGGACACAGGGACATCTCTCTTGGCGTGAGAGATTAGGCCTCAATTCACTACTGGTGAATGTCACATTTCCTTCAAACTGTTTTTTTACAGGTCTCAGAACATGCCGGTTACCTCACGATGTTTGTCTTCACCGTTAACGCACGTATTACATAGCGCACATACATTTTTCAAGAAGAAAAAATCCAAAGTGCGTTTCGGTGTTTGAAACCACGACCTTAGGAAAGAAAGTCGAGTGTTATCCCACTTAGCCAATACGGCTTTTTAGCTAACAGGAAAACTAGTGGAAATTGGGAGCAGTATACTTAATTCACCCAGATGCATTATGTACCTTCGCCATACATTCTAACGACCGATATTAAATTGTTCAGTTAGGCTCTACCTAACTTTATTTCTTTACACTTGACTGCCAGTAATACGATAATCACAGCATTTAAAAATCACCTCTATAAAATAATCAAGTTGCAATGCGTCTTAACAGAGGCCTAGTTCAGGTATATCAAAAGATTAACTCAAGACCTTCACAATACTTGCAAAACGATGATCGAAGTACTTACCTACAAAAGTCGTAGAATTCATATCAAATACTGTAAGAAGACACAAATCGCGCTCAGCGCAGCAATACCCACTAACGAGCAAGAGATCAAAGACATAGATGTAAGGTACCAAATTTTTCACAAACCACGCAAAGAAAACCGCAATTTCCTTCAATCCGGATTTCCGAAGCAGGATTCCAAGAGGACTGATCAACCGCTTACAAGCGCCTTACGGAAGTGAGCAGAGTGCGCGCCCAAGTGACACGTTTGTGCTCTTCGTGGCCAAATGGTACCTTGTAAGTTTTAGTTGTTAGTTCCTTGGATTCCATCTCATATTCTCTGATATTAAACTTTTTTTTGGAGTACCTAATAAGGAATAAATGGCCCCTTACATAAATAAGTTTATAAAGCATTTTTCGTTTTGCATCTTTTTATTATACCATACTTTATAAAAATACATATATACATTTATGATGTATGTAAGTGTATTATATTTTATTAATATTCTGAATTTTGTGTAGAAAAAATTAGAATATTCGTTTCAACCTTTAGTGGGGTCACTTTGTAAAAAGGCTTATATTATATTAAGTTTATCAGATGTCTAGTGACTGTTAGATAAGCTTAGAGCTTACCACGGGGCTAGATGTTGCGTGGATTCTCAGGCAATATTTATTTATTTATTTTTTATTTAAACAGAAAACAGATCTTTAAGAGTTAAAGAAAAAAACAATAATTGTACTCATTGAAATGCAATTGTAATATGTGTGCGAAATTAAGCTCAATTGGAACTATGAAAGTAAAAAATAATAAAATAAAATATTTTAATAAGCCTCTGTCCCTTTCAGTGTTTAGGTTTAAAAATTAAAAGCTTTTATTTAATAGCTTTTAATTTTTAAACCTAAGTATCACGAAAACCGTGTGAATCTGAATTTTATGTTTTTTAGGATTTACTCTGTCGATTGACATGCGTTTCAACACTGGCCGCAACATCACGTTTTTTTTTCAAAATGGCGAACTAGTACTTATACCTACCAAGTTCCGTACCTACTTAAAAGACGGAACCCCTTTAAACTAATTAATATTTTAAATATGTGCAGGTTACTAAATTACTTGTACATTCGGAACTTCCATACTTACCGCAATACGGCAACCTACTCAAAAGGTATGCTCAGTGCCTTCGTTAGGTGCACAGATCTAAAAAAAAAACCAAAATATTGGAAATCCCCAATATTGTCTTGAATCGCAACAGAACGGATTTAAACGGAAAAGCGATAAAATAAAACCCAACGAAAAGTAGTTTTCAATACAACTAAAAGATTGTTTCCAGTTACATTTACATTCGCCAGTTATTGTTCAAAAGCCAGGTACCGAAAGGGTAAAGTAACCTGATTATTTGCTTGCAACAAATGGAGACAATGGCCTACGAGACGCATAAAAGAGATGAAAGGAATCCATGCTAATATTATATCTGCGATAGTAACTGTATTATCTGTTCCTCTTTCACGCAAAATCTATTGCACCGATTTATATTAAATTTAGTAAAGATTCTCAAAGAACTTACCAACTAACTCATACCGTGGAAAAATGTTATTTCGCGCGCAAATCCAACGCGGGTAACACCGCGGGGCACTTCTAGTTTTATAGAAATCATTAAAGCCTTCGCAGTCCTTTGAAAGGCAAAAAAATCCACGCTTGTCAAGTAAATAAGATCGTATAAAGAAACTATCGAGATGTAACGTACACGAACCAAGGGATATAGTGTGAATAGGGCTTTAATTCACGTCGGCACTTAGCAGCGATTTTATAGGTCCAATAAATGGAGGTACCGTTTTCTATTTTCTCAGATACGGTGGAAAACTAAAACTAGATGGGCTGGCTGAAACGGGTTCGTTTTAGCGGCTGCGGTCGCCCGTTTCCTGTTTATGGCGGTATAAAACTATAGGATTATCGGTTTCCACACGGAATGGGTTTCTACTTAGTGTCTTTACAGTTAATAACTGAGAGCTTCACGATTCATTAACTGAAACAACAGATTTCGATTGGTTTTTGGACTGGACAACGGTCGGTAAATTTCAAGGTACGTAAAGTATTTTGGAGATAATTTAGAACACTTCTGGCATAAAACTCTTTTAGATATTGGCTTTATTTTGATAAAGATCAATCTTAGATACTTACTAAAAATTCTAGTGTATTATTGTAGTACATTTTTTTTTTTATGATCGATAAGCCTTCATTTGACCACAATGTCACCTGATGTAAAGTGACGATGTGGTCTAAGATGGGACATGAAGACCTAGAAGGTGGCTTACCCGGGCCACATTACGAAACACGAAAAAATCGCTTCACGCACTGGCCCAGTCCGGAGGGTGGTGACAAGCCGCGGCCGAAGCCTACCACCAGAGACTGTTCTTAGCACCACCGTAAGGATTCAGAGGGTTACCACTTACGGACGAACTTACAACTTAATTTATGTGAAGTTGTCTGGTTATTAAAAAGCATTGAATAAATAAATAGATTACAAGTTCGTTGTTATCATCAACCACACCTACTATTTATATGAGTGCTTCCCCACAAGAACTAAGCTATGATATAGCTTCGTTTGATATAGGGGAGAGTCCTACAGTACCGGCCGGCATCTTGCACCAGCCACTTGAAATATATCTAATTCTGTAGTAGATGGCGCTTTTACCACGATTAGTGCCTTGTTTCAGTGCAAGTATGCTTCAAGCGGGGTCAACCTGTCGCGATTGGTTTGCAGTCAGTGCAAAGTTTTCTGTTGCACACGATGGACATCTGCTACGTAACTAAAAATAAGACGGTGATTTTAGAAGATCAGAAATTCATTTTGTAATTAATTACTTCTAGTAAACCTAGTATATGAAGAATAAAAACCGAAAAGGAAAGCGACTTGAATTAAAATATAAAAACACAAACGAAACGCTTCTTCGCCTTCACCTGAGAGTATATACCTACTACTGCTGACCCCAGCAAACGTTGTTTTGCAAAATGATATTAGCCGATTCTCCTACTGAATATGCATATAAAATTTGGTAAAAATCGGTAAAGCCGTTTCGGAGGACTACGGTTACTAACACTGTGACATGGATTTTTTTTTATATTAGAAGATAAATTCTCTTCACAGATAGCTTGAAGAATACAGTTTGCTCCTAGTGCAGTCAATCACACTAAGAAGACTTTCATAACGCTTGTGGAAACATTTGCAAGTATTCATTATCAATATAATATTAAAAAAAAAGGCGAATTATCCTAGTATTTGTATATCATCAATAAATCTGTAAATAATGTCAAATGTGATATTGTATATAGATAAACGTTACTTTATTGATAGGTAAATAGTTCTAAAAAAGAGCCCAAACTACCCTCAAAGACCGAACAGTAACAAGCAAAATTATTTGAAACTAGCGGCCCGCCCCGGCGTCGCACGGGTTAAAAAAAGTTCCCGGCAAATTTTCCTTATTTTCTCACCGTTTAGACCTACCCTGGACTACGACAAACATTTTAAAACCAAAATCAGCTCAATCGGCCCAGCCGTTCTCGAGTTTTAATCAGACTAACGAACAACAATTCATTTTTATTTATATAGATTTATTAATGTAATTATACATCTAATCTGTCCTTAGAATGTATTTGTCGTATTCTTAAGAAGATTTGAGACTTATAGGTTGATAAATAGTATATATTCTTTCAAATATCCGTAGCTAAAGACAATTTTTCCCATTGAAAGCCGAAGTTCCAAAAGTGTAGAAATTTAGACTAAAGTCCTAAGGATACAGACAAAACACCAGAATTTCCATAATATCACTTACCTGTAGATAGCGGCAGGGGTTAGTCCAGTTCAATCCGGTGGTGATTAGAATCGGAGGTTCACAGCACTCAAAATATCAGTCCCGCGACCCCGCTTATACAGGAAGTTATGAAAACAGCTGGTATCACTTGAGATTTAATGAGATTTAGGGGGGTTATAGCACGCCTCGCGACATGGGAAACGCTAAAATCTAATAAAGGTATTTTTTAATAACACATTTTATCACACGTTGTTTATTTAGATTTTCTTGTGGAAAACCACCACGTGACGACGTTACTGTAGGACTATTTCCTACACTAAACAGGGAGAATTCACAGTGGCTATTTCGTTTGCAAAACTCACCCATAGATGGCAACGTAATATAACTTAGCCCTCTAAGAGTCATTTATTTATTTATAAATTACAAATTATAGGGCTTTGAGCCGTTTGCCATCACCACAACGCAGCGTTTGATAACCAATTCCCAAAATACTCGTTCACATACCATACATACATCGAATATGGTGGAAACGCAGCCTAAAGATAACTTCTTCTTTAAAATGTTTACGAGTGGAACATTGTACCGTTTAAATATGAAAATGAAACGACCCAATAAAGTCAAGTTTAATAATCTGAAAGCCACAGGCGTCCCCGGCAACATTGGAGCATACGGAAAACTATTTTCCGACGAAATTGAGTTAACGGCAGGGGTAATGCAAAATAAACACATATTCTTTGCTGTAAGAAAATTTAGCATCATAATAAGCGTAAATAATAAACTTTTCCTTAGAACTTCTTAAGATTGAATTTGTGTTTTAGCTCAGGAATATTGTTTCGATAGATCATAGTAAAAATATACTCTGCTTGTTTCTTTTCCCAACGATTGTCTAGTTGAAATTATGTTTATTGAGAATTTTGCTCATTGTAGCTCATTGCTAAACATAAATATGCTATGATATTAAAGAGTTCATAATCATCGGATTATGAGCTTCTTTTATTCTATAAATAATTTATTTATTTTGAATGAAAGAGGCACCTACAGGGAAATAACCTACTATAATAGCAACATAAACCTCGGTGAACTCATAATAGGGTGCCGAAGTATATAATCCCTTTCAATATTTCTACTCTAAAACACATATTCCGAAAGTTTTGATAAACTTGGTAGTGAAGTGAGTAGGTAGATAAGATACGTTTTTCGTTGATCCCGCTGTTCGGATTGTTGCTGTTCTGAGTTGGGAAATTACAGTTGCGGGAAACTTGTAGTCTCGGAATTACGGTCTTACGAATGTGCCAATGTGTGTAACTTTTAGCTAAAAAGCATTGCATATATTTTAGTGGCAAAGCTAACATAGCGAAACTAGATACTTTTGCCAAGTATAAAATACATCCTACGATTTAAAAAATTACAGCTTTACTGTAGTAAACTCTCGGGAAATATGCCAAGCGAATAATGCATTCCAACGAACCCCAAATTTCGTAAACAGAAACGACAAGAGTCGAGAAACTATAATGAAAACATGAAAGTTTTCCATATGAAGATATTTATGCAGTGAGATGAAAGTTTGTTGGAAATAAATGAACAAACTTGAGGCGTGACGCTGGCGTTCCGACGGCGATAAGTTGGCACATTCTACAATGATGAATTAAATATTTATGCTAGTACCGAAAGCGAATATTGAAGTTGAAGAGGCTTTGACATTATTCAGGCGAAGTTTGCGGAAGCGCTGACAGGTAGAGCGATTTTGAACATCATTATACTCATAAGAAACTTTTGTTTTCATTCGAAGCAGTTCCTGCTCCCGTTAGAATTAGGTCACCGTATTGACGACCCTATTGAATGAGCCAGCTTAATATTAGTTGGGATAACTCCACTTAAACAGAGGGACGGGTTGATTATTCAGATTAGCTAACAAATGAATTCGTCTGGCACGAACGAGCCCAACTTCGTATGTTCGTTATTAGAATTCATTATGGAGTCTGCACAGTTTCTAAGACGTGCTTGGCGACGACTGGCGAATGCTAGAACAAAGGCTCGCCCAGTGATTGTTCCTCCATCGACCTTTCCGAACAAAGAACTTACGTAGTGAACTTTCGTATGTATGAATTCATTCCTCCAACGTATACATTTAAATTGACCTATAAATTGTTTATGAGAAAACACCGAGGCCGTTACATCCTGCACTATGAAGTTGCGGTTTAATTTCCTGCCGAGAAAACTGGTTTTCGAACATTGTGCGAAACATCTTTCATAAATTATGTTTTATGTTTTAAACCAAAGCTGTGAGAATTGGAAATTGGAACGGTTTTATTGAAGCGATACCAATAAACGATATACGATAAAACAAAAGGGGTCGAGTCATTAACAAATCGCGACACCACGGTAATGGATTTTGGGAATGCGAAGCGGATAAACATTTGAACATTATAAATAATGTTGTTCAAATGTTTATCCGATACTTGTTCGATCTACATTGTGTTTTAGTAAAATCTGACTTTAACGCTGCTGGGCATAGGCTTTCCTTAATGGCTATAAGCACAAACTGCTAATTTGTAGGATTACCTCGATTACCTATACTAACATTATAAAATAAAATGTGTGTTAATAAAACGGAACTACTGGCATTTGATTAATTAGAAACATTCAGAGCCAAAAGTTACTCATTCTTATTAAATTATATAATATTATACCTTACTATTTCCACTTGAAACATACGTTTCTGCTTGAATACCTTGATTAATTTCATCCACCGTGAACCCGCAGCCTTCAAGTCATCCGTCCATCTAGTAGGTGAACGTCTACGTAGCGCTAGCCGATATACATATATGTAATAAATAATTAAAAATAATGATGGCCAATAAAATGTTATTCGATTTCACTTTCTAAGACATCGTGAGTTTAGACCACTATTCTTTTTAAAAGCGGGATTGAGCGCCGGCGCTTACTCCTCCCGATGAAGGATTTCTGTTGATTATTCTTTTGATTATTTGTTGTCCGAAATGTTAAAAAAAGAAGTCTTTTGTAGTAATAAGTGAGTAAATCCCTTTTTTTTAATAAATGTCATTCGATTTCTATAAAACACTCCAGACAACTGTATTTTATTATCATATTTTTCTCTCAAACTTGCAAAAAAAAACAGGGAAGCAAAAGATAATGATGTAAGCTGAATGAAGCGCCAGATGTCGTAAACCTACATAATAAAGCTCAGAATATTACGTTGCGCTCTTTAGAGCATTTTACTAATTAATGACTACCGGCTTACGCCCCGTGCTAATGCCCCTGTCTTTAAAATTATGTTGTATTAAGCTGATTTTTTAACAGGATTTTAAAGAAGATATAAAAATGTTGAAACAAAATTCTCACTTTATTCTGACGACATTTATTTCTTAAATAAATATCTACTCAAGTAGAATATCGCACAGAACGGCTTAATTGTAAAAGAAACTTATGATAACGTCATAATAATACTATATTTTATTTTATTGAGATTTTGTTACTTATTATGTACTTTTATGGGTTTTCCTCCAAATCCTGAAACAAATGAAATATTATTTTCCTGGTACCATAATTTTTTTTTTATAAAGATGTATGTAAGTACTAGCTGTGCCCTGCGGTGTTACCCGCGTTATAATGGATTTTCCCGCGGAATGATGTTTTCCCGCGGTAAAAAGTAGCCTATGTTATTTTCCAGGCTCTAGAGATTCTGTGTACCAAATTTCATTTAAATCGGTTCAGTAGTTTTCGCGTGAAAGAGTAACAAACATCCATACTTACAAACTTTCGCCTTTATAATAGTAGTAGGATATACACTTTATAACAAATAAAATTATTGATTACCAAAGATCGTAATTGTAGCAAAAATAGCATAACTTCGTAAAAACATATTTTTTATTGATGTTGTTGACCTGCAGTTGCGTTATTTTTGTTAAAACTTTACGATCAAAATAGGTCCACTATTTCCATTAATCAAAGATAGCGATTGGCGTGGTCTTTTGATAATTGGTTTTCGGTCGGAAATAAAAATGTGGCTTGTTTATAAAGTAAAAATTAAACATTGAAAATAGTTTATCAATATCTATACTAATATTATAAAGCTGAAGAGTTTGTTTGTTTGGACACGCAGCAACTAATGATCCGATTTGAATAATTTGTTCAGTGTTAGATAGCCTATATATCGAGGAAGGATATACCTATGTTACTTTTTACCGCAGGAAAATAAGTAATTTTCGTGGAAAAAAACAAAAACACGGCCAACGCCGCGCCGTGGCGTGTAAAGCTACTTAGTTTTTTTATTATATAGCTAGTTTTCCTGTTGCAACTTTTTTTTATTTTATTTATGCTATACATAAGCCTTCATTTGACCACAATCTCACCTGATGTAAAGTGACGATGTGGTCTAAGATGGAGCATGAAGACCTAGAAGGTAAATGGCTTTTCCGGACCACATTAAGAAAAACGACAAATTCGAACTTACCGTTGGATCGCAGTCAGCGCAGTGCCAGGAGTATCCGCGCTTCTTCGGATTCTTGTTCAATGGCGGCTCCAGACATGTGAAGTGGTACCGCTTCGAGCATTCATCACACCTAAACGAAAAATAATTAAAGTATCCCAGTAAAGAAAGATTATTTATTTGTTACCTCATCTCGCATTATTTAACTCATTGTCTTGAAATTTTGCATACTTATAAGTACAGATATACACAGAATAAGGGGATCACATCATCTCTTGCCGAAAAAACGTACCGTATTATTTTACAATATAATACAATACAAAAACCTTTTATTGTACACAACACAGGAACAGCAAGTTAGGTATTCTTGGTAACGACATTTTGCAGTACACTTTTTACATTAGCATGTGGTTTTGAGACGGAAAATTTTCATCAGTTTTCTAGTTATTTGGCCCGATAGACATCATCCAACTCAATACGGTAGATGACTAAAAAAAAATAATAAGTACGTTAGTTATATTATTTTAAAAAGTGTTCCCGTATGTTTTCTTTTTTCTTGCAAACGAAAATTCATAACGTTACAGTGCATTCAAGTTTCGCGTGAGGAAACGCCTCCGTGCGATTTGTACTAAATTTCGCAGTCCCAAGCCCCACTCCGGATCTTTAATGCTCTTATTAGTGTCCAGTATTTTTGGACGGGCTAACAGACCTACTAAACAGAATACCATTTTTAGTTTGTAGTAATCATGCCTATTGTTAAATGGCATAATGCTCATCGTTTCACAGTCTCGTTTTGGTAAATTTTATTATTCTGATGAATGGCACAGGTAGGCAAAAGGCTACCCTAAATCCACCTACTTGTCCCCATCCATTGCATCATCATCATCCTGCCCTTGTCCCACACTATGTGGGGTCGGCACAACATGTGTTTTTCTTCCATTTCCCTCTATCACCCGTCATCTCAACACTCACTCCTGTCTTACACAAATCTTCTTTCACAGTCCATCCATCTTTTCTTTGGCCTCCCTCTTCCAACATAATATCCATCCACTTTCTAACGCCCTTCTCGTAACATGACTTTCGTGTCTTCTCATAACATGCCCAAACCATGCTTACCTATTATTACCTCTCAACTTATCCGTAACTAGTGCCACTTTCAAACTTCCTCTTATATATTCGTTCCTTATTTTATCCATCCGGGTCCCCATCCATTGCACAGAACAAAAAATCTAAAATTTTATGATTTTTAACAAGTGACAAACCTGGAAGAAATCGCTTATAAGGCCGCCGATAATACCACTAGTAGCGCTATAGTTTTTTTTTTAATTTAGTTCGTAAGAAATTTTTTGCATTAAAGTTGTTATCTATCTATCAATCTAACCTCACTTTTTAGGCTTGCGAAGGTTACGGATGCGCCTTATTCTTTGTCTGCGTAAAAAATAAAAACTGTACTTATATAATGATTCTTACCGTACTAGATTTGCGTTGTCACCAGGTTGTTGGCACACATCACAGTGTGTCAAGGGAGTTTGGGCCTTATGCGAAGCAGCTGCCCCGCTAGCGCCGGAACCGCGGGTTGATCGTGATTCTCGCGCCCGCTGTGAAAATAAACAAATTTAATAACATCCAAAAAAAAGGAAGCCTAAAGCGAGCTAGGTAATTTAATCTCCGTATATTAAACCCGGTAAAAATAATGCAAAATAAGCTATAACATAGGAAGAATTCACATTGAGCTGAACATTGGCAGAGACATTAAATACACAATTGTAAACGAAATATCAAAAGTCACCGTCGATCCGGAATCTGCAATTATAAAAACTTAATATTCTCTACCAATTTCCATCTCTATGCTAATTTTTCCTACGTCGTATCTTCATATCATTTGACTGGGGAGTATATTAATAGAACGGGAAAACGTGGCCTCTTCATTTTCATTACTCTTTTTAATCACTTCTTTTGTTGTGTTAAAACACACTGTAACAAGTCTCGCAATACAGGCTTGCCTCGTCAGGATACCGCTGCTTCGTAAAATTATATCTGTGTATTGGTAAAAATATATTTGAGTATTTTTTTTTTGTGTAACACTAGTATTCAACAAAGTAGCCAAAATATAACGTAAACTTTGCTGCTGATAACGAAACTTGACGAAGTCCAGGTTTGTCTGTATAAACATGATTTCTACGATTTAACGTTTTAAGGTTCTTTTTATTAACCCTGACCAATGAGGAGAGGTTTGGCGACTCTGTATGTCTGTCTGTGGCATCTTAGTTTCCAAATGGATGAAGGAATGTCTATTTTTTTTTAATTTTAGAAAAATAATATTTTGTTTACTGAGGGCTCTTTTTAATTTTAAATTATAACAAAACCAGTAAAGCCACTCCATCAAAACTCTATAACATGGAAGATATGACGAAATATAGTAACATAACATAATTTAACCTAACGAAATACTGACCTTAGGTTTAGCCTCAACAACTAAAGGAGGTACGGGAGGAGGCGGCACCGGTTGCGGCTCAACCGGACGATGATCCAACATTGAAAAGCGACGCTTGCACAGAAATACATCACGATACAGCGTATTTTACATCAAAATACAGTTCGTTATTAACGTGTGGCTTGTCTCAATTTCACACACAGTAGTATAAGTACAATTAATAAATAAAAAAATGGTATTCGGTGTAGTCAGTCTGTCCAAAAATATTTGCATTATCAATTGAATAAGAAACTGCTAAGATATAGAGGTAGACCATTAAGATTATCAAACATTTCACATGTTGTGTTTCGATTTGACAATTAATTCAATACAATTCAATTTCTTGTTATTGGAATCTGCGCTTAAAGCGTCAATTTGCAAGAGTAGAGCAAAATAAAATTATAAAGATGTTACTCAGTTGAACGCCATTTTGCGTCTCCTCGATTGGACAATGTTTAAATATTTCATTTTGATTATGAATATTGTTTATAATTTTGACAAATTCGCACTTCTTGCGGTTTGACATGGTAAGTTTACATTATTGTGTGTAAAAACATTACATATATACATTTTATTCGATATGGTAATATCATGACGGGTTTAGTAAAGTCCTTGTTATGTGTATGTATTTCCAATAAAATAAAATGAAATAAGAAATAGTTTAATTGACCGTGAATGGTGGAATACCGCACAGGACCGAGACACTTGGAAGGATAGGGGGGAGGAGGATATAAAAAAAAAGAAATAGTTACCGGTGTTGTATCCAATGCAGACAATTCCAATTCCGGATCCGGTTGCGGTGTCTCTGGTTCCGCTGGTATCTGAGGTTCCTGCTCCGCGTGCTACAAAACAGTTAAGACTAGCTAGAGGTTACCAATGAATGTTAGGTGCATTGTTATAATGAAAATGATTTATGATTTACAATGTATTAATTAAGTAGTTATCATGGACAGATAGGTAAGAATGATATTAGGTAACATCACAAAGATCAATCAAAACAACACGTACTCTTAGAAGATAATTCCATTACAATTACTGAAAGATAATGGAATTCTGGCCTCACACATTAAAATAAAATCACGCGAAAGTTATCCTGGTGTGTAATAAAGAGTTATATTATTATAATTATCGGTTATTTGTGTATATTTTTTGTACCGCGGGAAAATCTATTATACGCGGGCTAAGCCGCGGGTAGGACTAGTAGTAAATATTTTATATAAAACTTTTTACTTAAAAGTAAGTGCGACTACGCCAATTATGAAATTAGTCAGGTTATAAGAAGTATTCAATTAGGTACAACACGTAATGTTTTAAGCGCTTAACAGTGCTTTAATTAGTAAACAGTTCATGGGAAAAAAAATATTTAAAAAAGGCCTTTTTATGATGGAATTCCCAAATTAATCTTTGCCTAAAATTGCCATGGAGCTATAAAGTGAGGTTTCCATTTTTCACAAGAAGAAACAATAAACGAAACTTTTAAAGAAAAACGTATTCGAGCAAAACTAGCTAGAACAAAACAAAACTCGACTATGTTATTCTAAAACCATGCTCAAATGAGATACAGCGTAATTCTCAGATCATTACCAAGTTTTGGAAAGTTAAACAAAGTTAGAGTGAATTGATATAGATGGCGCTAGTGCCAATGAAAACATCGGCTCTCTATAAATTCGAGTATTAAAAATGTTCACAGTGGCAATTTCATGCTAATTTATACGTTAAAAGTTTGATAAATAGTGAAGTTAAGTGTACAATTGTGGAACACAAATACCGGATTATAATACCTGAGAAACAAAGAAGTTAATTATAGAACTGGAAATTACCCAAATACGGACCAAGAACACTTTAAAAAGGACAAATAAAGTGCATCTCAGTCACTAACATACGAAGAATATCCACTGTGAGTAATACATTTCTCAGTACACCTAGATATATTAGAAGAAATCACCTATTTTTATATTGATAATACGAACAAAGAAAAAGTTCGCGCATGACTCATTAGCCTAACGAACTTTAGAGATTTAAAAACGAACTGAGTTTTTAAGAAAACCTAACTGGCTACTAATTTCAACATTTCATCAGAGGACAATTTGGTGTAGTGGCTACATTACCCGGTTGTGACCGCAACGCACTGGGTTTCGCAACCCCAACCCAGTAAAAAAATTTTTGCGCTTAAAAATTTTTCTTTAACGCCATCTATAAAATTGTCAACGAACCAAGAGGTCAAAATGAGCTTTAGAGAAAGTAACATAACATACAGACGAGCTAGAACCCATCTCAACATCAATGAAAACCACTCAAGAATGAATGAATCTGACATGAGTATTGATGATACGCTAGATGGCAGCACTGGTAGTTTACCTGACCTTTCTCAAACCCAACAAGATAACGGCGAAATAAAATGTCTCCAACAAAAAATAGAACAACTGCAACAACAGTTACACAGCGCTCATGCTGAAATCGAACAACTTTCATTGGATAATATGGACTTGAGAAAAAATAATATTGAGTTAGCAAAGAAAAATTCTCTCTACAAAAAAATCGGCAGCAGCCCCTCAAAAATATTTACAACACCCGGGAAAAAATCCAAACCTTTGCAAACTCACCCTAAACATAAGTCAACACAAACGGAAATAAAAAACATAGACATAGCAACACAAACAGAGATGACAAATGACAAAATGGATAGACAAATTCAAACAGATCACTACTTGAAGATTACATCAGAAAATATAGATATAATAGAAAAAAATGACATATCCAAAGTAACAAAAATGACAAAAAAAAAATTATATGTCATCCAAATTAACCTATGAACAAAAGATATGTATAATTTCGAATAACAAAAAGAATAAAATTATTTCAATCGCCCAAGACATATTTCCCGGAAAGAAAACTATTCACTATCTAACCCCGAATGTAGGTATTATGCAGCTGCTAAAGGGACTAAGAGAAAAACTTGTAGATTTCACAAAGCAAGACTATTGTGTCATAATGTTGAACGACATAGACTTACAAGAATTTGATAACACCCAGAAAATAGTTTCTTATATAACCACTACTTTACAGCAATATACCCATACCAATTTTATATTATGTACACCTACATATCAAATTGGAACGCAAAGAGAAATAATAAATAATAGAATTTACGACTTCAACATTAAACTCCTTCATGAAATAGAGACCTATAGATATGCTACTCTTATTGATTCTAACAAACAGTTAAACTATAGCTATAGCATGTTTCATATGCCCTCCGGAAAAGTCAATAACACTGGCCTTCGGGCAATCTTAAGTCATGTTTCGGAAATAATGTATCAAATGTACAGCAAGTCAATATATAAAAATCAGAACCTAGTTCACTGTAACAACGAAACTCCTGAAAATCAGTTTTTTCTTGACTAATGGCTTATATGTTCTGCATCAAAATATAGCGGGATTATTGAATAAAACGGATCAACTAACGATTAGCCTACAGGAGCTTAAGGACCGAAATAAAACAGTTGACGTTATATGTATAACCGAACATTTCATAATAGAAGGACATGAAGAATACTTGAACATTCCGAACTACGACCTGGCGGCGTGCTACGCTCGCAAGCACAGCAAGCGAGGAGGAGCCTGCATATTAATACATAAGTACCATAGACAGTGGAGAGAATTGAAAAAAATTGCTGAATTTTCTGTGACGGGAATCTTTGAGTGTTGTGCAGTGGAATTTATTAACCATAATTTTGTTGTCTTGTGTGTATATCGAGTACCAAAATGTTCCAACATAGTAAATTTTATGGACAAATTAAATAAAACATTGCAAGAACTATCAAAAACAAAATATGAAAATATATTAGTGGCGGGTGACTTCAATATTGACATATTAAAACGAAATAACTTAACTCTTGACTTCGAATGCTTACTCTTAAATTATAATCTTAAATTGACTATTAAACAACCAACAAGACTAAAAACTGCTTATGTGCAAAATTGTCCAAGCAAAGTACTTGCTTGGACAATTTTGCACATAATTTTAAGAAGAAATGTTTCACTGAAATTTTAGAGTTTGCTCTTTCTGACCATACGGCTCAACTTATTAAATGTCCAATAAATAATAATAACTCAGTTATAAAAATATGGCGAAAGAGAAAACGAGACTACTCTTCTGAAAACGTTAGCAAGTTTGTAAGTATTATAGAAAGTATTTCTTTTTCCGAGATGTACAATGAAAAGGACCCAGACTGTGCATATAATATCTTTATAGAAACTTTCAAACTTTACTACGACCTATGTTTTCCTTACAAACTAGTTAGGATCAAGACATTAAAGTCAATAAAATGGATATCGCGTGGAATAAAATTATGTTGTGCTAAAAAAAGAAAACTACTTTGGTATTATAGAAAACATCCCTCGGCGGATAATAAAACACGGTTTAATATATACAGTAGGACTTTAAAAAGAATTATACAACAAACCCAAAGAGCTCAAAATAACTACAAAATTAATTCATCAAAAAATAAATCAAAAGTGACATGGAATATTATTAATAAATCCCGACGCAACCTTCCAAGAGAAACTATAAAGAACATAAAACTTAATAATGAAATAATATCTGATCCCACTGACATAGCAAATAATTTTAATGATTTTTTTATTGACAAGATAATACCCATCGCAAATTCAGGCCATGACATTACTTCTTTAATCAATAATCAAAATAATTCGATTTTTTTAATACCATGTATCCCAAATGACATTCTTAAAATTATTAATTCATTAAACAATACAAACAGCGTTGGTTATGACGGTATCTCAACTAAAATTCTAAAAATTGTTTCAAAAAGTATATGCTACCCCTTATGTCATCTTATAAATATGTGCATGAACTCAGGTGTGTTTCCTGAAGCTCTTAAGATCTCTATTATAAAGCCCATACATAAAAAACAGAGTAAAGAATGCATGGAAAATTATAGACCTATATCACTTATACCGGTCATATCAAAAATATTTGAGAAATATATATATAATACATTGTATGAATACTTAGAGCAGAAGGCAATTTTGTGTACAGAGCAAAACGGTTTTCGTAAAAATAAAACAATAAATATGGCATTGTTTAATTTTCTATTGAGAGTGACTAGTATGGTTGATAAAAGAAGGCCTGTATGCTCTATTTTTTGCGATATGACACAGGCCTTTGATTATGTTAATCACAATTTTTTGCTACAAAAGTTAGAGTGCTATGGAATAAGAGGTATCGCATTAAACTTTATTGAATCTTATCTCAAAAATAGGAAACAATTTACTGAAATTACAAAGTTTGACCAAAAAACCAAAACTGAGGTAACCTATACTTCTAAAGAACGTATTGTTAAGTATGGGGTACCCCAAGGTAGCGTGCTAGGGCCCCTACTTTTCATACTCTACATAAATGATCTACCTAGAGCCACCCATCACCCCGTTTCACTTTTTGCAGATGACAGTACGGTTACAATCACTTGGGACGATAAAAAAACCTACATTGACGAGATCAACTCCACTCTTAAATCAATTATAGCCTGGCTTGATAACAATAACTTAAAGATAAACTTAAGTAAAACCAATATTATGCACTTTAGACAACGCGATACTGCGGCTTTGAGTAAATTTGACATACAATATAATAATAAACTAATTCAAAACGTTGACATTACTAAATTTCTTGGAGTAACTATTGATAGTAAACTTAATTGGAAACCTCATTTAGAATTATTAAGCAAAAAAATTAATAACCTTATATATGTTCTCTATAGACTCTCTCCAGTAGTAAGTACAGAAACTCTATTAAGTGCATACTACGGGTTAATATCCTCGAACTTAAGGTACGGGATATTATTTTGGGGCAACTCTACTAATGCGATAAATGTTTTTAAATATCAAAAAAGGTGCTTGAGAGCTATGTTTAGTTTGAAAGTCACAGATTCATGCAAACCATATTTTAAAAACTATAAAATTATGACTGTCCCATCAATGTACATCTTTGAAACAATAATCTTTGTAAAAAGTAATCCCGACTTGTTTTGTCGTCTGTCAAAGAATGGACGGAGCATTAGGGATACCGATAGGCTTCGTACTCACCCGGCTACAACAGCTCTACTTCGAAAAAGTGTAATTTGTATGGCACCTAAACTTTATAATAAATTACCTAAAAGCTATCGAGACCTAAATGTTAATAACTTTAAGAGCAAACTTAAAATTTTGTTGACTAATAATTGTTATTATAAGATAGACGATTATCTAAATGATAATATTGCTAATATTTGAATTTCTTTGTTTAATGTATTTCATGTAATCTAATTTAATGTAATTTTTAATTTCTTATTTAATTTTTAATTCCAATACTTAATTTTTAATAATTAAATGTAAGTGTGTAGTCTAATGTTATATTTTTAATTATAATTCTGACTGTTTTTATGTAATTGAAACTTTGCACACCAACTGGTGAAACATGTTGAAACTGTATTAAAAACAAACAATATCCTGTATACACATGTTTTTTGGCAAATAAATTATTCTATTCTATTCTATTCTATTCTATTGAATAAATGATGAGGTTTTGAATAAATTGATTACCTTAGCGATTTTCTTTAGAACGGCGGGCGGCGGGCCGTCGTTGCTGTCCGTTGGTACGTAGAACATCTGTGTATCTAGCGATCCGTCTGGTTTCGGGATTGGTTTGATCTAGACAAAATAAGATTGCGCGGTTATTATTCAGAATTATTTCGTTAGTAAATATTACTTACTAACTTTATATTGGTATAAATATAAAGTTAATAGTTCTTAACCCATTAAAAATAAGGTTCTTTATGATCGACGATATAACAGTTATTAAGAACTTATTTAACTTAAATTTTAAAGAGGAAAAAGGGGTTCATTGGTTTATCAGTGGCAAAAACTGCAAGAAATAGGTATTGACTAACATGAAAAAACATACCGGACGAATTTAGAACCTTTTTTTTCGTTTTAAGTCGGTTAATAAGACTAAAGCTTACTACTGGGCTCAATGTTACTGTGTGGATTCACCAGCAATATTTATTGGTCAAAGGTCAAGGTGTTTCAAAGTTGGTATGTTTTATTGGGTTAAATCGTTTATTTTTTCGAGAAAAAAGCCGTTTTATTATTTTGAGCCCCATATATTCTCCCTAAGTCGTGATAAGCCTCATATCAGTTTTTTTTTTAACTCCTGTAAAAGTTAAAACGATTTAATAAAATCTTTAACCAATGTTTCATTATTACACTTACACTCGACTTTCATTCCGAAGGTCGTGGGTTCAAACCCCGCCACGCACCTCTGGATTTTTCTTCTTGAGAAATTTATGTGCGCTTTAAAAACACGTGCTTAACGGTGAAGGCAAACATTGTGAGGAAACCGGCATGTTCTGAGAACTTTAAAAGAGTTTGAAGAGACATGTGACATTCACCAACCCGCACTTGGCCAGCGTGGTGAATTAAGGCCTAATCTCTCTCGTCAAGAGAGAAGTCCCTGTGTCCCAGCAGTGGGAACGTTAATAGGGTGATGATGATGAATGTTTCATTATTAATTAATAATAATATAGAACTAAGGGCTTTCATCACCATCTCCGTAAAAAAAATGTCAATGGTTATAGAGTTATGAAGTCTACTGAACACTGTCACTGTCAGTCTGACTGACTAAGATTCCTCTATATTTAACTCTTTTTATTTTTATATTATCCAATAACTAATTTACTCAGAAATGGTGAAGCGGCCTGCTTATGTAAATGAGGTAGGTTTAACTTTGATTCCTCTTGAGGCAATCAAATAAAAAATATTAATTAATTATTTACTGTGACTATCGAAGAATATGGATTTACATATTTACACTTCAAAGATATTATTTAGACAAATTGGCTTCCAAATCGAAATGTTGTAGAACAAAATGTGTTTTTCTTTTGAGAGATAGATCTATGTCTGTCCACCATCTCATAGATCTAGAAGGTACCTGTTCACTGTTGTCTTAAAGACACTCAGGTTGTAGTTATTAGGAAATACAGCAACAGGGAGCGAATTCCAGACCTTCGCCTTTACCCTTTGACCTTTGTGTGGATGAGAATCGCGGACGGAATATCCATTAAATAAGGATGTTTGCGTGGTGTGTGCCATTCACACCCTTTCCGCTATATACACCAATGTTTAAGCACCTTGTTTACCAATTAAAAAATACTGTCTACGGAAGAAAAAACAAATCTACATTACCTTTATAGTGATTCTCGGATGAGGCATATCAGCTGGATTCTCCATATCCTGATTCTTCTTCTTTCTCTTATGCTTATGCGACTTTGAAGGAGAGCGCAGAAGATCCGGCGAATATCTATTTCTGTGTTTTTCCTTCCTCCGTTTCCTATTCGCTTTGTATGTAGCAATATCGGATGATAAATTAGCGAGCGTGCTTTCGATGGAGCTTTCAATGGTCTTGCTGTCGCGCTCTTTATCCCTAAGAAGAGATGAAAAGGATAGACTATGTGCAGACGATGGTTGGTTGGCTACGCTTGTTGACGCATTCGAGTTTTCATTGTGCGAATCGTTGGGACTATCAGCAACTATAGGTGTTATAGACATTAAAGGAGTATTAGTCAAAGCGGGAGATGTGAAACTGCGCTTGTGTTGTTTCTTGTGATCCTCGGATGTGGATACGTGGTCTCGTTTCTTCTTATTTTTCTTCTCTCTCTTCATGTTCATTTCTGGGACTAGTGCTTCGTTTTCGCTGCTGAATTCGAAAGGTTTGATGGTGACTTTGATTGGGGATTGGTTGGTTGCTGTTGCGATTTTTGTTTCGAGTCTGGTTGGTCTGAGTTCTGCCTTAGGCGGCGTGGGGTCCATGTTTGTAGGGCTTGGCGGTGAAGTGATAATGGCACCGTCTTTGCTATATCTTATGCGGGAACGACGTGGGACTTTCTTCTCTAGGACTTCTGGTTCAGAGTCCGATGTTTTGTCGCATTCTGAGCATTGCCTACAAGAAAATTTTATTTTAGGCTTAGTGGAGACAAGAGTATAATAAGGATGTTATATTTTTTATGAATATTCTAGACTACGGTCATCAGACGGTGCTCGCTTCTTCTACCGCAAGTTTAGACTTTAGTGCACTTACCATCCGTAGAGCTTGCTCTTCTTGGGCGGGCGCTGGAGAGGCGGCTTCAGGCAGTGCAAGTGGTAGTGGTGTCGGCAAGTGTCGCACGCGGCCATCAGGTGGCGCTCGCTGCTTCTACCGCACGCGGCACATTCGCGGCCTGCCACCGCTTCATCTTTCTCGCTCACCGCTACAAATCATTACGAGAATTTATTCAAAGATCTAAGTGAGCAGATAAATTTCAACGATATAGAACACAATGATTTAGTTTTGTTTCTTTTTTTTAATATTTTAGATATGTCTTTATTCCTTAATTTTTCTAGTAAGTATATTCAAAAGTTTTCTTCTTTTATCGTTATTAAAAAATATTTATTTTATTTGCTTGAAGAATATTCAGGGCAAAATTAATTGTTCATTCATTTGATGTAAATAAGTAAACGTTATATCCGCGACAGGGTCTTAGTGCAGAAACGAGCTCCTCAAGGAATAACCGATTCAAAGAGCCGATACAGTAAAGCGTTTTAAAACAAATGGTATGTAATCATAAACATACTCAACGATTATTTTGACAACAACGCGCATTCAAATAATCATTTTCAAGCTCAAGCTTACTTATTGTACAGTATGTACAGTATGTTTATAATTAAAAAATCATGTTTTCTTACCTTCCAACGAAGTAGACAAAACTTTTCCTTGGCGAGCGTCCGGATTGTCGCTAAGAGGAAAACCAACGCCCATCTTAAGTGCAGCCGCGGTAGGCACAGAGATAGACCTGCTCGCCAAGTCGCTATATAGTACAATTAACTAAGTTTATATATTTACGAGCATTTCAAATGAGGGAAGCGGGAACACGGCATTTTGTTTATTTATGAAAATTGCAACCTATTTTGGGAATGTTGTATCGTTAATTTTACGATCAGAATATGAAGGTACATTTAGCACAGAACAGTTCTAAAGGTTAACGAGGCATACATATGGCCCGCTAGTTACCTGCCCTAGACAATATGTCAGCGATTGATCCCTGAATCTAAAATAAACAGTGTTAAATACACCAGCCGGTTGAAGACACAAGAAGTTGTTTAAGTAACTATTTGTTTATAAGTTGTATATTTGTTGCATAAGCTTAAATTGGACTATGATTTTTTTAACGCATTCAGGTAAATATAGTTAAAATAAACAAAATGCTGTTGTTCTACTATGGTCACTATAAAGTAAAGTGATATAACAACCTGTACATCTCTTTTAACTTCATAAAAGAGATGTACAGGTTGTTATATCACTTTCGGTATCTATGGGTAACAATTTAACTCTCTAAGTAACAATTTAAGCCATTATGTAAAATTATATAATAGCCTTTATAATGGCTGGACTGTAATAGTGTTGTAGTAACTTAATTTTCAAGAAGCTTCATTAATATAAAATGGGAAGGTCTGAAACTGTTAGACATACAAAGATTTGTTCTTATAAATCTTCTTATATGAAAATGGCATCCATCCAATAAGCAAAAATTAATACACATAGCCGGGGAACCCCGGCATAACATGTGACATTGTATAAGTTTTTTTAAAATGTATGATTGTCATTATTCATTTTACTAAAATCGATGACATAGAAACTATGACTTCGATCATCGATTTTAATAAACTGAAAGATCAGAGAGCAGAGATCTTCATATGTCAACAGCTTCAGACCTTCCCATACTCACTAAAAGTCATGTTACACCCTGTTTGCACTTTATTATATAAGAACATAAATAAAACTATATCATGTCTATGCTTAACTGGAATATTAGCTATATATTTTAACTTAAACTGGGTAAAACTATACCTTTCGTGTAGTTTTTGTTCTATGTTTGTCCCAGTAATATACCCCATATTAATTCCATAACTTCTTCCTGTGAAGTTACTGTATGTATTTAGTAGCGTATAAAAATTCCCATTAGAAAAATAATTTGTCATCGTGAAGCAAAATTTCTGTTTATTACTCGATATTTTGCATCCATTTAAATAATCTAAATATATGTCCCACGGGCAAGTGGCAGGGTCAAACGAATATTCACGCTAAGTCATCGATAAAATCAGAGTTATACCGAAATTGGTTTTCTTTATTGCGATATTTATTCAATAATTATTATTATTATTATTATTATTATTATTATAGCCATTTATTCCAATATTCAAACTTATAAAACATTTTTTGCAATTAAATTCTAATTGTGAAATTATATATAAAATATATTATGAATCATGCATTGAATTATTTATTATCTCTTATTGGAAACCCATTTTTGGGTAAAGGCCTCCTCCATCAGTTTCCATGATTGTCTTTCCGAGGTCAGTCTAGTCCATGTAGATCCGGCGAAGTCCACGATGTCGTCGCGCCAGCGGCGGCGAGGACGCCCCCGCGGTCGCGCCGCGTCGCGCGGGAACCAGTGCAGCACGCGCTCGCTCCACCGGCCATCCAGCGTGCGCGCGACGTGTCCCGCCCATCGCCATTTAAGTCGGCAGGCCAGTTCAGCCGCATCGATAATCCCAGTTCTTCTTCGTATGTCTTCGTTTTTAACGCGGTCTATCAGTCTTATTCCAAGCAAGCTCCTTTCCATTGATCTCTGGGTTACTTGAAGTTTATGTATGATCTGGCTTGAGAGAACCCAAGTCTGACAACCATAGAGTAGAGTTGGGAGAATGATCGAGTCCATCGCTTTCTTCTTTAGCGTTACAGGCATTTTTGATTTGAATATGTGTTTTAACGCCCAATATGCACCCCAGGCCTTTTTGATTCTCCTTTCAACCTCTTCCATGTAATGACCAGTTATTGTAATGTTTTGTCCTAAGTATATGTATTGATCGACATAAGCTATGTTTTTATTGTTGATGAATAACGTTGCTTTGTGTCCGTTGGTCATTACGCAAGTCTTATCTGGGTTCATCTCTAGGCCGCATTCTTCACTTTGGGAGTTCAGAGTCGTTAGCATACATTGCAAATCCTCATGGTTGTCGCTAATCAGAACAATATCGTCCGCGAAACGGAGATGATTGAGAAGTTTTCCATCTATGTTTATTCCAAATAGGTGCCAGTCCAATCTTCTAAATATCGATTCTAATAGGCAGTTAAAGAGACTCGGAGAAATGGGATCCCCTTGCCTTACACCTCTATTCAGTTGGAACACATCGCCCTTTTTCTCTAGTTTTACAGTGGCTTTGCTCCTCTGGTATATCTCTATCAGTAGGTTTATGTATTTGTTGTGTATATTTTGTTCTGCTAAAGATTCCCAAAGTTTACTATGTAGAATCGAGTCAAAAGCTTTTGAATAGTCGATTAGATAGAGTTATTCAATAATACCATAAACTAATCAAAATAAATAAAACCTGAAGAAATTAAGGATAAAATTTGAAAATCTGTTAATAGAGTTTTTTTTTTAATATGATGCCGAAAATGCCAAAAGAAATGTCCCGTACTTCGTATTTGAAATATGACCTTCACGCACACATCAAGCCCGCGTCATCAAAAAACATACTCAACAAACTCTTAAATTTAATATAATTTTATCGACGACTTCGCGTCAATATTCAAATATCTCTAGCTGGTCACAAGCCCCAGGGACATATTATTAATTATAATTCAGTAAATAGTGTCTTAAGGCTGATTTTTCAATGAACAATTAGACTCTATCGGATATTATTTTCATGCATTCGACTATTAGTTAGACAATATAAGTTGTTAAAAAATTGACCCTAAATCATAAAAAATCAATATAATCTTAATCATACCGTTTCTGCAATTGCTGGGGTGTAACCTTAGGCATGGACCGCTGCAAGACCGGCGGCACCAAGGGCTTGTCATCCATCACCGCCGGAATCGTCTTCTTGGGGCAGATAGCGATTATCGCATTGTGCAGTCCGAGTAAACCTTGGCGGGTGGATGTCATCTCAGCCAAAGTCTCGGTGTTTTGCTCTGATGCCTGAAAAATTATACTATTATAGAAATTCGATAATACCGTTACAATATGTTTAAAGATATTTATTCTCAGAAGAACAATACAGTACACTTAACAGAGAAAACATGTTTTTCTTATTTATAGCAAAACGCTCACTTCCTTAAATTAAACAATGCAAAAGTTATACTAAGTATTATCTAGCTTAACAAAATAAACAAACAAAAAAATAACTTATGTGGAGTGCACAAGCTTTAGAGCTTACCACGGTGCTAGATGTAGTTGTGTGGATTGTCTGGTAATATTTATTTATTTAATAAAACAACATAATTTTTAGCCGCCGTCAGGCATCTGTCACTCGCTGTAATAGGGTCAAAATTAATGAGTTAAAAAAAAAGTCCGTTATGTTAGATAATTTAAAAAAAAAATAGTCATATTTCTTCTTTTATTACGCCGGTGCATGGGATGACTGACTTAACTTGTATCTTGACATAATCCACTCTAAGCACCTCATCCTCAGCCAAAAACTTCCCATTCTCCTTAGACATTACGATAAACTCGAAGCAGATGGCGCCACTAGCACATACAGTAAACATTCTTACTTCAACGACATACTAAAAAAATGATTACTGACTACACTAGTGCTGCCCTCTGGCGTTAGAACAATACAGTATTCTTTACTATTCCACGGAGAAACCATTGGGACGTCCCACACCCTTGCATCCACTTGATAAGCCTTCATTTGACCACAATCTCACCTGATGTAAATTGACGATATGATCTAAGATGGGACATGAAGACCTAGAAGGTACAGTATGCGTCTCTAACTGGTAGCCCTCTTGCAGTAGTAGTTTCTATGCAAAAGGGGTTACCAGTTAGCGACGCATACTGTACAAATATGAATATGAGTGACATACCTTATCATAGTCCGCTCTAAGCACCTCGTCCTCAGCCAATAGCTTCTCATTCTCCTTAGACAGGCGTTCGAGAGACACGCGCAGTGACGTCACACGAGTGTTCCGCTCGAGGTAGTAGCCGACGAATTCCACGGAGAATGCCGGCGGGACGTGCCAACGTCGCGACACGTCTTTTAATGCTTGCATCTGAAAATAAGTGATATTAACCAAAAGTAATCATAATCCTTCATTCTGGTCTTGACATTTCTAATGTTAAGCATAGGCTATAACTTTGAGAGCATAATAATTGTATTAATTCTGGACTCGGCGCGTATTGTCAGAAAGTTTCCCTCTCTGCAGTCACCGGCATTTTAAGCCTAGCTTCGCGACCGGTGATTTTCAGTTTTCATATATTTTTTTTAATAGGTTGTTTTATATAATCTTTTCTAAAAATATATATATTTGACGTGTTTAATTGTATAATGGGAACAAAGCCGATAAAAATATACATGTAGTATATTTTTTATCGTCTGTAATAAGTTTTACCTGTGCATCCTCAAATTCCAGAGCATGTATGTCCAACCCCATGCACTCGGCCTTTCGTGCAAATTTCCTCATAGCTGATGCGCTGCTGTATAGCATTCTAGCCATCTTTTGTGTCGGAACTACAAGAAGAAGACAACATTAAAATAATATTCAAAGCTAGATTTCACGACTGTCAAACAAGAACTGATTTAAGGTAGGTACCTAATTGCAATATAGACCTATCGTATTTTTTATATAGACTTATCATGGTCTGAATTTTATTCATTTATTCAATTATTAAGAGGGCTTACAGAATGTCTTAAGCGCACCAACGCTAAACGTAATTAAAGCTAACTTAAATTTACGTTAGAAAGCTTAGAACAATGTACACTAACACAACTAATTACAAATAATATATTTTTTCCGTACTTACAATTTATTCCCCTAACATTGAAACTTTTTAAATAGTACTCATACTCTCAGCAGTCAAAACAGGCTTTTATTTCTTGGGGTTCAGAATTATTTATAAAATAATAAAAATGATTTACCCCAAGGTGGATTTCTGTTTTCTTTCTGCTGCAAGTACTTCCTCCTGTATTTGATGAGCTTGCGTTGAATTCTCGCCTTATCATCAGGGCCTAAATTTATCTGCAACTCGAACTTGCTAAAACATTATAAAAATAGATTTTATAAATGTATTCTTTCTTATAATTTCATCAAGCAATCATATATAAATAATAATATATGAATTTATCGGATAAATCAGAGAAAAACAAAATTCAATAAAATTGTTGTTTTGCAAAATGAAAAAAAGATGTTGGCCGATTCTCAGGCCTACTCAATATGCTCACAAAATTTCATGAGAATCGGTCAAGCCGTTTCGCAGGAGTACGGGAACTAAAACTGTGACACGAGAATTTTATATAATAAGATTACATAATGTCGAAACTACAAATGGCATTTCCACTTTAAACAATAGGTAGAGTAATTTATAATTATGGTTTATGCACAAATGGCACCCATGCGTTGTCGGTCAGAAGATTAGCTATATTTATAATAACAATGAGCGAATAATACATACCGTTTCTCAGTTCTAAGCTGTAAAGCTAACCAGTTGCGTTTCCGTTTCTTTATGAGGGCCTTGTCGGAGTGAAGGCGGCAATGCGCGTAGAACGGATCAGCTTGTTCGGCTTCCTCGGAATGAGCCTCCGCTAGCAGACCTTCGCGTTGTCCACTGAAAATTGTTTATCCTCGTAATTGAGTACAACACATTTCTATTACTATAAATGCGACAGTTTTTAAGGATAAAGCATGTTTGTTGCTCTTTCACGGAAGCACTACAGAATGGATTTTGAAGAAACTTCGCAATACTATAGTTAACATAATATGTAAACTATATAACTATATCTCATATTATGAGACATATCAAACCTACGCTTTAGCAACGCGGAAAGGGACTGCTACTCAGGAGCGTTTGCAACGTGGGAACTTTTTTGCCAGAAATATCTCCGTTTGGGCGAAGCTTTAGTTCGATATTTTTATAAAAGTTTTTACAAGCTGAATTACGTCACAACACAATGTCCCGTAACACGGAAACCATCTATGAAAATACAATTGTAAATGTAATCAGTAATCACTAACCAAGTAACGTGGAAGAAAGTCTTGCAAAGGCCTGCATCGCAACCAACACAAACACCGGTTCTAGCGACCGATGCATCTTCGCAAAGCGCGCACGACCGGGCGCCCCAACGCGAATATGCCATCTCGAACAGAGTCACGCCTGATAAGCGTTCCACCTGGAAATTATGCGTTTTTTTTAGTTATATTAATAAATATTGATTTATCGAAACTTTACGGTTTTAAGCTTCATCGTTTTTGTCGCTGATTTTTCTGATTCACATTCACTCGAATGACCTTGCGGCAATTTTTTTGGTCTTCTGTTTAAGTGTAATTCCTAGAACAGTTATCTCTATAGCATTTTGAGGGACTTCCTACAATATAGTAATTTAACACGTTCATTGGCAAGTCAATTGGCAGGCCGCGATGGACACTGTTTTGCGACACCTTACTATTTCTCTAAAGGCCCTTTAAAGACCGAAGTTAACTACTACTTCCATGGAATGATAATCTAAATTATAATTTGTCCGTCACCTAAATAGTAATAAAATTAATTAAATCAAAATATTTCTTCCATATCTGAAAAGTTCAAAGTTATGTTAATTATTTAAATTTGGATTTGGAAGAACATTTTAGATTTAAGGCTTATATACGCTTAGAATGGCGCCTGTGACATCTAGGATGTCTCAAAAATCTGATGAAAAAAGTATTTTACAAATAATCTTTAAAATTTAAAAGAAACTCCACATTCAGCTAAATATAGGAAAAGTTGTCTTAATTATGTGTGTTAAGATTTATAATAAAATTCCAAATGACATAAAATTAATGAATAATTATATATTTAAGAAAAAACGATTTAAATGGCTGAATGAAAATATTTTTTATGACATTAATGAATTATTTTAACATTTATCCTATATTTAATTAATGATTGCATGCTAGTTTTTAGTGAAACATGTGGACCTTATATGTAATTAATTATTATCACCTTTCTTTATACCATGTTTGAAGAATAGAATAGATAAAAAATAAAAAATCAAATACGTCCATAATATTTTAGGTAATTAAATAATAAAGGATGCGTAATATTTACTTTTTCAAATATTATTAGAAGTTGCTAGTTTTATGGCGCATTTATGTTGTGCTGTGCTAACAATATAAAGTAAAACCTGCTTAGCAAGATAAAAGAGTTATGCAGTGTTTTTAATTGCATAAAAGGGAATCATCTCCTCGAGATCTACAGTGACGACCTGTGGCTCGGTGGGCCAAGAGATTCGATTGCCCCCACAGCATCACCTAACCCCAAACTAAGCATAGCTTGTACTACATAGATAATTTTTTTTTTGTAAACATTTACATACTGTATGTATATATAAAACACCCAGACCCGAAACCAGAAATTGTAGATCGCACAAAAGATGATCCCGTGGCGGGAATCGAACCCGCAACCTCCTGCGCCTCAGTCGGAGCTTCGCCCACCATGCCACAGTGGTCGCCAAAAAATATTATAAAGTGGTAGTTGTTTTGTAAATTTTATGTTCAGGCTGCAGAGCGTGCCAAACAAATCAAACAATTATTATTATATTGCAATAATACTCTAGCTAGTGAAACATAATAATCCATCTGGCGCAGTGGCGCCTTAAAAATAAAAAGGCTCCTGGTTTTGATTTGATAACTGCAGAAGTACTTAAACATCTGCCAAGAAAAGTTATTGTATTCTTAACCTCGCTTATAAATGCTATTTTTAGAATACAGTATTATCCCAAACTATGGAAAATATCTCAAATATGTATGATAGCAAAACCAGGAAAACCTGCAACGGATCCTAGCTCATATAGACCTATAAGCCTTCTGCCGATATTATCTAAAGTGTTCGAAAAAATACTACTCTCGAGACTGAAAACAATACTGGACGACAATAAACTCATACCAGACCATCAATTTGGTTTCCGAGAAAAACACGCAACTGTTGAACAGGTTCACCGAGTTGTAGACAAAGTAAGACAATCACTTGAACGGAAAGAGTACTGCTCTGCAGTATTCTTAGACATACAACAGGCTTTTGACAGAGTCTGGCATAAAGGACTGCTGTACAAACTAAAAAGTCTCTTACCTAACTCATTCTACATGATTCTGAAATCTTACCTAGACTCCAGACTATTCCAAGTAAAGTATGAAGATGCGGTCTCAAAACTATACCCAATTACTGCTTCTGTACCACAGGGATCAGTACTGGGACCGGTACTATATTCACTGTTTACTTCAGACTTACCAGAAGCACAAGATGTAGTAACTGCTACATATGCGGACGACACAGCATGCCTTGCAAGTGACAAAGACCCCAAAATTGCGTCTGCTAAACTCCAAAACCAACTAGACAAAATAGACGACTGGCTGAAAAAGTGGAGAATTAAACCCAATGTATCCAAATCTACGCACATAACGTTTGCTCTACGCAAAGGAGACTGCCCCCCAGTTAGTATGGAACATAAGAATCTTCCAAGTAGCAATATCGTGAAATATCTAGGCTTCCACTTAGACAGGAGACTCACTTGGAGACACCATGTAAAAGCTAAAAGAACACAAGCGAACCTAGAGTTTAAAGGATTAAACTGGTTACTGGGAAGACAATCTAATCTATCCCTAAGCAATAAACTCCTAGTATACAAAACAGTTATCAAACCTATATGGACTTACGGAATTGAACTCTGGGGATCAACAAGTAACTCAAATGTCGAAATCCTACAAAGACATCAAAATATGGCTCTGAGAACAATCTCAAATGCAAATTGGTTCGTCAGAAACAATGAAATACACGACTACCTTGAAATCCTTACAGTTAAGGAAGAAATTGTTAAAAATAGCAAAAGATATAAGGAAAGACTAAATGTACATGTAAATGAACTAGCAAGAAATCTACTGACACAAGAAAATACTATTAGACGCTTAAAGAGGAAATGTATATTGGATTTATCACTGGACCAAAACAAATGAACATGACAGGACGATTTAAAGGAATCTGTCCAGTAACACATAGCAACCCATGACACTATCTGATTATGGCTGAATAGCCGATTGCAGATGAAACAGGAAAAAAAAAAAAAAAAAAAAAAAAAAAAAACTGGCGCAGTCTGTTAAGAACTTTTAGTGAGAATAAGGAAGTAGATTATACTTATCTATTTATTACCTCTGAAAATGCAACTCCCGGCACATAGAGTGCACACACCAAGTGCACCCATGCTCCAACCTCGGTTTCCTTGAATATTCCTCCTGAATGAAAAGTATACATTACAAATTCGTCTTAAACATGTAGAGAAAAAGTATTATGATAGAATATACCTTTGTTCGGGCATAGTTCGCAGTTGGGATCAGTGACCCCAGCCTTGCAAGCTTCACAGAACCATGGTTCTGTAGCAGCATCACTGACTGTGCTGGATTCACTTGCAACATCTGATACTCCATAGCAACCTGAAAAAAGTAGATGTATGTGATTTGCAAAAACTGTAGGTAATCCTAGACAATAACCATTATGTGCTGTGTGCTGTAGATCGCTATCAGCAATAAGACAGCTCATTTATACAGTTCCAACAGAAGCCAACTCTGGAGAGTTAAAACCTGATAACAAAATAACCTGATTTTTATCTGAAATAGTCCACTATTTCAGATAAAAATCAGGTTATTTTTTGACAACAAACACCTTTAATTAAATAAAGTACATTGTTTACAATAAAGTACACTTTAATTAAAGTACATTGCACTTCTAGCCAATTTGTGTGTTTAAGTCTTGTCTTGGAACATCTTAAATTAGGAGGCAATTTTTACAACTATCATGGCTTTATTTTCTGCTGTTAGGATAAACCACTATACAAAAGTTATTATTTTAACAATATAATTACTTATTAGAACTTATAGGACTTTAGTATTTTTGTTACCTTCATGAACTGTGACTCCACAGCCATCACATTCAACAATCTCGTTGAAGTCATCACTCCTGGATCCCAAGCATCCAGAGCAAATCATCAAGTTGGCAAGGTCACCAGGAAACTACAACAAAAGGGTTGAATGGATACACAATGCTTTTTTAAATACCTGACATACATCAAACAGATAAAAGTTGTGGTTCTGTCCCACAAAAATGGAGGATAATAGATAAAAACATTGGGGAAATTAAAAGGTAGATAATTCAATCAATAGCAGTTTATTTATAATAGGCGAAACAAATTAATAAAAAAAATGGTATTTTACTTAGTCCTTCTATTAGGACAAACAAACTACAATTACGGGAAGCATACTTTTTTAGTATAGTATATGTATATGAATCATACCTAAACATAATGTTACTCAAAACTTCAATTGCTTTGTATCATCCTCATTTTTTGTTTGCAAGAAAAATAAAATATGTACATACAATTTAATTTAAATAATGTAGATGATGGACTAACTATATATTTTAAGTTGTCTTGCGTATTATATGTAATTAAACTAATTAATACTGTATATATGTAGGTACCTTGAATTCATTGTTTTTAGCTTTTTCCAGTACATCAATGATGGATACATCAGCTCCAAGTTTATTTGACTTCTTGAATTCCTCCAGATCAGATCCAGATTCATCTCCAGAAGATTCACTATTTGCTTTCTTTTCTGCAAGGTTTATTTATTTTACACTAAGCAATTAGTAGGAAAATGCTTTTCAAATCTAGATTTAACTCCTTGACCCTCACCTCAGGTAATAAGGTCAGGTAAGCGGTAACCGGTTACCGCTTGGGGATTAACGAGTTAAGCAATGCTATGGATTTAAGCGGTATCCTCATAAGTGGATATTAAATCCATAGCTAGGTTACGACTTTCATAGCATAGCCTAGGTCAACACACATTGAAAAGTCATTAATTGCAATGCTTGGTGGCACATATTGGCCCACTCATTTTTGTAATGGCTCCAGAATACACTGTTGCCCACCTACTTGTTTATTTTCCTTGGCTGGGTTCTACAGCACCCACGGGCAGATGTGGGGCAAAACTCTTGTGACATGCCATAAGCTTAATGGTATTAATATTCAGTTTTTACTTACTGTTGTCCTCATCAGTGTTCACAGAATAATCATCACTCTCTTCAGCATGATCTTCGATCCGAAAATCGGAATCATCTGAGCTCTCGCCCTCTCCAAGATCGAAATCCAAAAGGGAGCCCGGTTCAACCGGCTTTATTTTGCGCTTCTCTGGCCCTCTACCTTCTGTAAAGGCAAAAACTACAAGACACGGTTACAGTGTTAGTTAGAATAAAGTTAAAAAAGTTAGCATTTTTAGATATCTACGTTTGCCATCGTAGTAAGCAGCCAGCTGAAAGAAAATCAGAAAACAGAGAAGCCAAGAACAAGAAGCTTGGTGCGGTTGCATTTGATTTTTACATGGAACTTACGGCCACTCATTTTGTATAAGTCCTGTATCAACAAGTAAGGATACAAGAAAACTTATGAAAACGCATCCATAACCTTTATTGTAAATAAATTTCCACAATCGATCGATACAACAACAATGGACTATTCACTTGGTTTGGTTGGATGGATGGATGGATGGATTCGGATTCCGGTCCGGGTGCGGGAGCGCCTTCAACTTGACATTGACACGATGGGCTTGGATTTTGTCGTCGGTCGTATTGTTGGCGCAGTTCAGTTCAGTAATGCCAACTTGAATTTAGATTATTCCACCCTGTGAACATACATAAATAAAACCTTAGAGTATCTATGGTAAGGATAGAGTGAGGACAATGTAGAGTAGGAACAGCAGAGTACCCACAAGTTAGAACAACATGACGTTTACGCAGCGAGCGTTCGTATAAAGTTGTGGATGCGCATTAGCGGTGTGTGCACTTATTGCATTATTGTTTTTATTGACTTAGGTAGTTTGCCTTCTCTGACATGGAAATATTATGTTGTACAAATCAATCCTTTTGTTACTGTTATTATCATTCTGCAGTGTGCTTTTTATTTATTTTTTTAATGTATTTCAATTTATCTTTTAAATTTATAGATTTGACAAGGCACCTGATAAGCCGCTGCTGAGAAATCACATGTACAACCTCTAACGAAACCAAGTGTACAATTAGTCCCTAAGGTGGATGAATAAATGAATTACTGAAATGAATTACTGAAATGAATTACTGAATTACTGTGGATCTCAATCATCTCAATGCATTTTATTAAATAGAGCAATCAAAATGGTTAAATATGTAGTATAATCGTTCAAAAATTATACAAGAAATCACTCCAAGATGAAATCTGATATAACATTGCATTGGTTTCTACACTAAATTTGATAAACATAAATTAGACGTCCGTCGTGTCCATTTGCGGGGGTGGAAAGGTGGGCAATGTGGGCATCAGCAACAGCACACCCGCCCGCGCACTACGCCGAGAGTGTAGTGATGGGACATGACATGATCGATTGAAGTCGATATCTTTATTGTTTAGTTAGGAGAAGTGCAAAAGCGAAGCACGACCAAACAAAAAATATAGTATTGATAATGATAGTAAGTGTAGTACAAAGATGTAATGTTATAATAAGACAATTCATACATGCTTTACTTTTCTATAAACTACATAATAATGTTTAGTTTGCATGATCAGAAAATGTTTTTTTCTAATATCATGTATTGCCTTAACAGCCTTTTGTAAATACTATAATTTAATATTTTTTTTTTAATGTGGACGATGTAGTCAATTTCTACTATTTAGCCGGCATAGGTAGGTCCATAATTTAAAATTTCTATGTATGTTACCTACCACATTGTTATGTTTTAAACCAAAATTAGGTATATTATTCTATATAATTTAGTCTAATATTATGTCTAATATTTTGTGTAAGTACCGTGTAGTAAGTAAACATAAGGTTGTAATGTCACAACGGGCCTCGGTATCTAACTACTATTTAATACCTAAATATAACCAAATTAAATAACAAAATAAAAATTGTGTTACTAAATACCTTGCAGGGATCTTAATTAAAATAATAATTAATTGATAGCATTTTACCTATCTATGGTCTATGGTCCTAGCTGCCTACGTTCTGCACATGTGTAGTTTGGGTGTTATGTACGCGCGCTCTATTCATACCATAAACACTATAAACTTATAACAAAGTTACATCCGCAGCAATAGGTAGACAGTTTTAAGCATAAATAAAATAATTTATAAAATACACGCTATGAGTAGGTACGGTAGGTACAGTTTTAAGTAGGTAGTAGTTTTCTTATTCTGAGGATAAAACTGCTTACCTAAAAATATATTCTCTTTCTTGATAGCTGTCTACGATAGTGCTGTAAACTAGCTCCAGAATGTTAAAGTCCGAAATTTATAGTAGACAATAATATATAATAACTTAAATCTTTGATTATATCTATTATTACGCCTTTAATCAATTGCTTTAAATTTTATTGGAGATGTAATATGATATTTATAATTTTAATCTAAGTATGATTAGATTAGATAATTCTAGATTAAAGTCTATGCGATTTCCGGCATATCAATGAATTTTCCGCTTGTTCATTGTCCCGCCCGAAATTGTGATTATTTATTTAGTTAGGTAAAGAATAATCTTTGAAAGTATATTATTCCAGGTTTAACCAGAAAAAATGGCAGAGGTACGAAACTTACCAACACTCGACAACTCAACCTGATTGTTTTGAAATAAAAAGATGAATTCCTAAGATAATCGTTGTTTGTTATTATTTGATATGTTGTTTAGTGTTGAATTTTGGTTATTTGGTGCAGAGAGTATATAATCACTACGAATTTTTGATGATCATCATCATCATCCGCAGCCTGACTTCACCCACTGCTGGGTGTAGGCGTCCTATTGCTCTCGCCACTCATTTCGTTCCTGTGCCAATTGCATCCAGGTGCGTCCTGATGATATTAATATTAAATTTTATCGACCTTGACTTCGAATGACATTGATTTTTATAGGAAACGAATATTCATCACACAGTTCTAGGCATCAAGGCTAGGGCTACAAAGCAGCTTAATAATTTGACGATATTAACGAAAATATACCTACTAAACTTGGCAGCGCTGGATGGATCTGGTTTTAGATTTAATGATAAAATTTTATTGCGTTTCTCATACTAATATCGTAGGTTTTGATTTCTTCTTCTAAGCAAGAAAATATGCTTGTGTTATGTATGAAAGGAGATTTTTTTTTCTTCTTTTATTTTGATGGCGTCTGTGACTGGCAATTTTTTTATATAAAAAAGCTTATTGACTTAATTAGAAACTGTCAAATTTGTCAAAATCACAACAATGTTTTTGTTTGTTGTTTCTCATTCACAGGTGAGTTTAGGACTAAAGTTGTGATTCATTTATTATTGCCGACTTTTCAACGTAAAGGTATGATTATTTTCGTTCATGTACTCAATTCAGATAGTAAATACTAAATGGAGTGGCTTTATACTTTTAATTCGATTTCTTTTAGGCTAAAACTGAGTTGAGTCAAGCAAGATGGTCTCTCTTGACGTTGATCCTAACCGCGACGAAGACTGCGACAATGTCGGCCTAGGCTGCGCCTTGGAGCACTTTTCAGAGGTGGACGATGTAATCAACATGATTGACAATGTGAAAAATATCTACAACACGCCAAAATTTGAGGTTGAATACGAGAAATTATACAGTATACTGAAACAGTATTATGAACAACCACACTTACTGGATCCTCATTTGGACAAGATTCTTGCGCAGTTTCTTGCTTTGATAAAGGATAAAGAATCTCCATTCGAGCTAAAGCATGCTGTATTCTATTACATGTATCAGATAATAAGAGTCCGAGGATACAAAATTGTTGTAAGACATTTACCTCATGAGGTATGTATAAACAGTTTTCTAACAAATTATATTTGGTAAAAGATAAATAATCATAGTAATTTGTTAATTTACACAGGTTTCAGATCTGCTGACTGTATTAAGCTACTTAGAAGCTCAAGATCCGAATGATAAGCAGACATGGAGAAGTAGATTTGTGCTACTCCTATGGCTTTCTATTGTAGTCATCATTCCATTCCATATGAGTAGACTGGATGGATTCGCCCCAGGGCAAGGTTAGAGATTTCTATTTCAATTCATATATGAATATGCCTGTTGCATAATTACTAAGTAAAATCTGCTGTAAAGAGGCCTTGGCAAAGTTCCTTTCAATTATGAATATATTTTTTTTAGATATATATTTATAAAGGTAAAGATTTTTTTCATTTTTATTTCAGAGGGTGCTGGATCATCAAAAAAACTAACAGTAATGGAAAGAATCCTCAACATATGCAAAACTTATGCAATGAGCAGAGACTCATGTGCTGAAGCTAGTGCATATTTAGTTTCTAAATTTCTCATAAGGTAACTTTTATTTTAATATTATCTATCTATTGTAATGTCAGAGAATTATTTATTTAATTATTTAATTTTTGGGATCATAATAGCAAACAACTTTGCTGATGCAACTTCTGAAGACAGTGACTTACATGATTTATCATTGAATGTTTTGCACACTACATTATAATAAGATGCTACATAGTATAGAATGAGTGATTGTTTCCATATTAATTGACATTAAAAAATAATTCATCAATAAACAAGAAATAAAAAAAGGAATCACAATATTATTGTATTTGTTACTAGGTCTGATGTAAAAGAACTTTATATGGGTCCTTTTTTCGACTGGGCATGTGAACTACATTCCAATTTAAAAGAAGAAAATACCATCCACTATGGTGTTCTAGCGGCCGTAGCAGCTGTGCTGAAGCATGGTAAAAGAGATGACCTCTTGCCATATGCACCAAAACTCTTAGAGTGGGTTACTACACAAAACTACAAGAATCACAAAGCTATACTTGTTAGAAAGTATGGAGTTAAAATTGTGCAGAGAATTGGTGAGTTGAAGTTTAATTTATTTGTCACATTTGAATTTTGTGGTAGTGAATATTAAGTTAACATGTAAAACTTGTGATTGTAAATGTAATCTTAATTCAAACAAATTATGGATTATTTGAGTTGGTGGGAGGAAACAAAGGAGACTGACTGGATACCAGTAATAGACAAAGAACTTTTTATAATTTTTACTACTATTCAGATTTCTTGAGGATCTATCAGACAATAAATTTCATACATTTAACAGTCAGTTAAACATATTAAGGATAAAAAATTGGTTGAGTATCGGATTTGCGCATTTGTAGCTCATCATCGAATTGGCTACTGTTACAGCATTTTTTAGTAATAAGGTGAAATGCATTATTTCAAAATAGCGGTATAGTAGGCTCCATACAAAAATTGTCAGAACACCTTTGCGTAAATGTTATATCATAGTATATCTTCATAGGTTTGACATTTCTCCGGCCAAGAGTCGCGTCTTGGCGATACACACGAGGCTCACGCTCGCTGGCAACTACTTTGGGTGGGGTAGCAGCCGCTGGAGATACAGAAACCATTACGACGCCTGTTGATGATGATGATGAGGATATACCACAAGAGGTGAATGAGTAATGATTATAAAAGATCATAGAATTAGTGTTGCTGGACTTAACTCAGCAATATAAACCCTAAAATATGGATATAAAGAAAGTAAAATTTTTTTAAGTGCCTTTACTGTTTGCTTTGCATGTGTGTGAGTGCTAAGCATTCCAGAGAAAATTATGTGCAGAATTAATATTATAGTTTGCTCTGTATTGTATTTGTTTTTTTTTGACGTAAATAAACCTTTTTCTATTTCTATTTAATATGTATCCCTCCAAAACTAAAACATTTTTCCTCTGCTATTCTTGGTCAGCCCATAATCCTTCTTTTTCTAGGTGGAAGATGTAGTAGAACTCCTACTATGCTCACTCCAAGACGACGATACAGTAGTAAGATGGTCGGCTGCAAAGGGCGTGGGCAGAATAGGAGCGAGGCTGCCCGCTGTCGCCGCCGCCGATGTGTGCGAGAGCGTGCTGGCTTTGTTCACCGAGAATGAGCGGGAAACAGTCTGGCACGGCGGGTGTATGGCGCTTGCTGAATTAGGTAACAAAAATTAACTTTCATCTGTAGGTACTGTGAACTTCTTAAATCTTTAAGTTAATCTGATAGGAAAAAATACATTTCAATTGATTGGTATGACTGCCTCAGTGGCGCGGTGGGCGACGGATGGTCCGCTTGCGGCGCAAGAGGCGGGTTCGATTCCCGCCGAGGGTTCAAGTGTTTGTATGTTGTGCAATCACTTTCTCCTTGGTCTGGGTGTTGAATATGTCTAAAAAAGATATATCTATATATGTATGTCTATTATATTAAGTATAGCAGATGTCTTGTACCCGAAACACAAGCTAAGAGTTTATCACGGGGCTAGATGCTGTGTGGATTGCCCGGAAAAAATATTAATTTATTTATATTTATTGGAACTACTTTATCAGCTTCCTGTGACCATCTAGCACCCACACAAAACATGACTGTAACTACATAACTATCAATACATTATAGCTCGTCGTGGCCTGCTCTCACCCTCTCAAGTCGGCGGCGGTATATCCGGCATCGTATCTGCTTTGAGTCGCGACGAACCTCGCGCGAGTTTCGGCGGCGGTAATGGCGGGTGCGCGGCCAGGGACGCCGCTTGTCACGCAGCTTGGGCGTTCGCGAGAGCCTACGACGCTCATGCTTTAGCTCCATACGCTACTAAACTGGCGAATGCGCTTATAGCGACAGCCTGTTTTGATAGAGAGGTGAGTATTCGATTGATTGTTTTGTTCGTAACAATAATAACCGATTTTAGGGGAGTACTTCATCGATACTAATATTATAAAGCTGATGTATGATTGGTTATTTGAACGCGCTGATCAGGAACTGCTGGTCCGATTAAAAAAAAACAGTGTTGAGATAGCCCATTTATCGAAGAAGGCTATAAGCTAATTTTTTACCTCGGGAAATAAGTTTTTTATGCGGGGAAAGCCATAAAACACGGGCAACGCCGTGACTTGAAAAGCTAGTTAATAATATATAGACAGCGGTAGGTATTTTGACTCTGTGAACCCCGTAGAGCTCCGCTAATCCGTCATAGATACCAAAGGGGCTATTGTCACCTGTGGTCGTTTTGGAGCCGTAAGACTTCCACAGTTGGACATAGGCCAAGCACGTTTATTTTTACCTAACCAAAGGATCTTGAGGATCTCATGGAAATACGTTTCTGATGTAATGCTGTTTCAGATAAATTGCCGCCGCGCAGCTTCAGCCGCGTATCAAGAGAATGTTGGCCGTCACGGCATGTTTCCCCATGGAATAGACGTGCTAATAACAGCTGACTTCCAGTCAGTCGGTCCTAGGAACAACGCGTATCTGCTCATAGCGCCGCAAGTCGCGCTCTATGAGGAGTACACACAGCCTCTCGTGGATCATCTTGTGGATTTGAAGGTGGAGCATTGGGACAGTGCGATACGCGAGCTGGCTGCCAAGGCCCTCAATCGGCTGACAAATAAGGTCAGTGGAGTTTTACTTAATACCGACACTCCCTACGTAAAAATGTGTTCCTGGAAAAAAAAATAATTTTACAAGAGAGCTATTTAAAATTGAAAATTTTCGATACGCTATATCTTTGGCCCTTCTTTTAATGCGTGTAATACAAGATTTAAATGGCAACATGAAAATCTGCAAACACGCAGGATATTTTTGTGAATAATCAGATAAATTAGTTGTGTTTGAAAAATTGGGCGTCTGATTAAAAAGAACTATTTTACTGTATAATAGCGCAAAATATCTGTGTTTTTTCTCAAAAAATCTTGTTGAATACCTCTCGAAAGTAATGATTTATGACGATGAAGGGTATTAAGGTAAGGTAAAATAATAATGCTGAATGATCATGATCACATTCATTATTGTTTTTCGTTAACTTTAAAGTATATTTGTTTTTTTGGAGTTTACTCCTTAAGAAAAGATTTGAGTTATAAGGCCCGGTACGGAAATTTTATGAGGAGTAAAATCAAAAAGTGTAACACGAAAAGTTGAGGCGTTACGTAGAAAGAGACAAACATGTATATCTGTAGGATTGAACGTGTAAAAGAATGAGATGGAATACATTACACAGCGTATCTCATTCTCGGGGTCTCGCTGGTATTGCTGTATTTTATTTATATTATTTTGTAACATACTTTATGTAATACACGCTTTATTGAAGTATTATAAATAATCCGAATAATTACAGATATATGTTTGTTTCTCTTATCATTTTAGCAGATGCGTTCATTTACCCTTTTTTTAACCGACTTCAAAAAAAGGAGGTTTCTCAATTAGACCGTATATATATTTTTTTTTATGTATGTTCGCGGATAACTTTGTCGGTTTTGAACCGATTTTGATTATTCTTTTTTCGTTATGTTTCTTTTAACTATCACTTATAATGTCGAAATGATTTGTAAAGTTAATTTATCTTTTACTTTTCAGTTTCCGTTTTGAAGTTAAAGTTTAATTTTTGGCAAAAAAGTTTTATTTAACAACGTCTCATTGTAAGAAGTAATATCCTCTTTATATCAATGCTGGCTTTTATAAAATTTCAAATGTTTATTTTTCATAACATTACACTGACGTTAACTATGAAACATGACAGTTTGACTCATTTGTATTTATGTCGTAGGCTAGGGTAGTTAATAATATTTGTTTAGATTTATTTTTAAATTTACCTATTTATTATTTGTTTGGAAGTACGTTTCAAAACCTTTGTGAAAATGTGTGAGGTTGGATATTTTTATCATCTTTAGTTGGACCTACTGTCTTCCACATAAACAGTGGTTGCGTAGTTATTTATTATTCTATGCAGATGTCTGTGTTCTTTTTTTTTTCAAACTCCTTTTCGTATAACAAGGTAATTAATATACAGAAAATGTTTACACCCAATATCTCCCTACAATATTTGTGGCATAAGCACCGCTATTAACGGTAAGTTACTAATTAGGAATTAATGCGTATTTTTTGTTTTAGATACCAGATTACGTAGCCGTGACTGTATTGCCCAAGCTAGTTGAGAAGACTAAGTCTGTCGATTTAAACGTGAGGCATGGTGCTATTCTTGCTATTGGCGAAGCTATCTATGCGTTGTCTAAGACTGAACTAGCTAATGGTAAGAAGATTTCTGAAATTTATCGAATAAAGGTCGAGCAAAAATTTCTCGTCCATTATAGGGTTATCTAATATTTCCACATACCATGTTTACATACCACAACCAGTACACCCATTAACTTTTTAACTAGCCGTTGGCGTTGGACATGGTTTCACCCGCATTAAATCCAAATTCAAGTGGGAACTCTATTTTTTAGGAATAAATTGAAGCTTTTGTATGTAAGTATGTATGTCTTTATTCACGGCATTAACCCATAACCATTTCAAATGTCACGTACATCGGCTCACCCGATTTGGCAACAAATAGCATCCAAACTTTTCTAATATCACTCATAATTTTCAGGAAATAAAGCTGATACCCTTATATCTGAAGAAATATCCCTAGCTGTACGGGAGTTGATACCGCGCTTGCGATCGCGACAGCAGTTTAGGGGATTAGGCGGCGAGTTGATGCGACAAGCTTGCTGTCAATGTATCGCGTCTCTCTCACTAGCCGGGGCGCCTTACCACTCGCATGACACTATTGGTAAGTAGAGATTCGCTAGGGACACGGGATATCCCTAGCTGTACGGGAGTTGGTACCGCGCTTGTGATCGCGACAGCAGTTTAGGGCATTAGGCGGCGAGTTGATGCGACAAGCTTGCTGTCAATGTATCGCGTCTCTCACTAGCCGAATCGCCTTACCACTCGCATGACACTATTGGAAAGTAGAGATTCGCTAGGGACACGGGATATCCCTAGCTGTACGGGAGTTGGTACCGCGCTTGCGATCGCGACAGCAGTTTAGGTGCTTAGGCGGCGAGTTGATGCGACAAGCTAGCTGTCAATGTATCGCGTCTCTCTCACTAGCCGGGGCGCCTTACCACTCGCATGACACTGTTGGTAAGTAGAGATTCGCTAGGGACACGGGATATCCCTAGATGTACGGTAGTTGGTATGCATATGATACTATTGTTATGTAGAACTTAACCGAATAACATTTTTCTCTATATTTGTTTTTACACTGTTTCTTTTACTAACAACAAAATACACACCATTTTTTTATATACAATCTTACAAATATTCCATAGATTAATAGAATTAAATAGAAAACAACTTATTATTATAAAAAGTGATACTATTATGCTTACAGACGAATGGCTGAATCTGATTGAAGAATGCCTCTCCCACGAAGTCCAAATAATTAGAGAGAAGGCAATCCGCGCGCTGCCGTTGGTGTTTGAGCAGTATTTAAGCGACGACAACCTCAAGTACGGGACTCAGAACGCTAAGGAGAAACGCAGGCTGCTGGTTGTGAAGTATTGTGAGCAGCTCGCTAGCACGAGTGTCAATGGATTGGTGCTGAGAATGGGATATGCGAGGGCTGTGGGTATGTGTGATTTTATAACTTAAGATAATACTGGAGGAAGGTTTGTGTTCGAGCGGTACCTACGTCATGACAACCTCTGTCTTAATCTTTTTCTGCATAAATAAATAACAATTAAAGGTGAGGTTTATCACTTATTTACAATTAAAGGTGAGGTTTATCACTTATTTAAAGTCATTAACAATAATCTTTTTATATTTTCAACAAAATAAACAAATTTTAAATATAGGTAATTAATATGTTTCAAAAGTAGTCAGACCTGGTAACTGAATTTGAAGCACATTGAGCCAGAAACGAACCTGTAATATCCTAGCCTTAGGCTTATATTACACCCAAATATCCACCCTGGTATAGTATGTATGTATTGAAGGAAGTATGTTTCAATACTATTTTTTATTTAAATTCCAGGTTCCCTCCCAAAATTCGTGCTAACTGAACACCTGCCCACAATAATCATTGCCTTAATCGAGTGCACTAAAGTGACAGACAAAACACTAAAGTGGGCAGAATCACGTCGAGACGCAGTCATCGGGTTAACTGAAGTGTGTTCCACGCAAGGGATAACTAATGGAGTTGAGAAGTTCTCCAGCGAGATAGTACAGGCGTTGTTAGAATGCTTGCTGGAGTATACGTTTGATATGAGAGGCGATATTGGCGCTTGGGTTCGAGAAGCTAGCATGACTGGTAAGATAATAAGTATTTAGACATGTTTTAATTTTAACTGCCTACTTAATGTTCCTTGTTGTTGTTGTATCCTTTTGCACGGAAAATGTCAAAAATACATGGCGTTGATTTAAGTAAATGGTTAACCTAAAAAGTTTAACAGGTAAAGGGGTCCCGACAGTTTGTATGGAGCATGGCATACCTACTAGTCCATAGTTTTGAGGTATTTTTGCGGCCAGTGATGATAAATCAGTAGGTATGCCAAAATGTTTAAAATCTCCAATTTGAATTTGAGAAGTTAATAACCGATTAACTTTAAATAGGATTAAGTTGCCAGCAACGCTTTTGATAAAACACTCTTGAGGTATTTCCTCAGTACTTTACAAAATTAAGAATCTCCTTTTTAATTCCAATGAAGTTTTTTCCGGGTGATCTAGATCTAATGGTCATTCTTATCATCATCATCATCACCCTTTTAATATTCCCACTGCTGGGACACAAGGGCTTCTTTCTAGACGAGAGAGATTAGGCCTTAATTCACTACTTTGTCCAAGTGCGGGTTGGTGAATGTCACATGTCCTTCACACTCTTTTAAAGTTCTCTGAACATGCCGGTTTCCTCACGATGTTTGCCTTCACCGTTAAAGCACGTGTTTATAGCGCACATAAATTTCTCAAGAAGAAAAATCCAGAGGGTGGTTTGAACCCACGACCTTCGGAATGAAAGTTGAGTGTCCTCCCACTTATCCAACACGGCTTTATTATGCTAAGTAAGATTACAAATAATTGGCCGTCTCTGTGTTTGTAACTGACTGTTACAGTTGCAAGCTTTTATATAAGTGTTTCATAATATATACTCGCTGTAAGTTTTCCCAAAATTTTGTAAATCAAATAAATAAATAAATAGGATTAATATACATATAATATTAGGATTAATATTGTATAATAGGATTTTCTTATGCTATAAATAAAAACATTTAGAAAATACATGAATAATTATTTTATTTCGTTTTTTCAGGTCTGTTATCCATCTGCCGCCAATTCGCCGTGGAAGCGCCTCACTTGAACTCTCCCCAGATAATAAAAGACATTGTCTGCGGGATCGCACAACAAGCCGTCGAGAAGATAGATAGAACCCGGGCGCATGCTGGACGGGTCTTTACTTCTTTTATTTATAAGTAAGATTTATTAGTTTAATTACTGATTATTTATTCATTTACTCTATACTACTTTGTAACATCGGATTAATCAGAGATTTACGAAGGAATAGGTTTCTTGCGAGAATATTATCCTACTTCCTTTCTCGGGAATATCTCTTTATAAAACCCGCTTGCGGCGCAAGAGGTAGCGGATTCGATTCCCGCTGAGAGGTCAAGTGTTTGTATGTTCTGCTAGCACCTTCTCCTTGGTCTAGGTGTTTAAATATGTTTATATTAAGTACTAGCGGCCCGCCCCGGCGTCGCACGGGTAAAAAAAGTTCCCGGCAATTTTTACTTAATTGCTCACTGTTTAGACCTACCCTGGACTACACAAACATTTTAAAACCAAAATCAGCTCAATCGGCCCAGCCGTTCCCGAGTTTTAGTCAGACTAACGAACAACAATTCATTTTTATTTATATAGATATTTGATGTCTAGTACCCGTATCACAAGCTTAAAGTTTACCACGGGGTTGATGTTGTTGTGTGTATTGTCTGGAAATATTTGATACACAATTTTATCAATTTTATTTCTTTCACAAAAAAAGACATCAGAAATAAACTCGTTATTTGACATTATTAAAGGACCGGCGTATCACCAGCTTTGACAACGAAATCAGCTCGCAGCTTCGAGTACTACTACTTAGACAAAGCAAAAAAGTCAAAGTCCCATCCAAGCAAAATGCAAAATGCCATATTTTGATTCTTGTTTCATCGCCTATAAGGTTGTTTCAATAAAATTATATATAATATAAATTATATATTATAAAACATTGAAGCGAACTGTCAAGACAATGTTATTTTCTTGATATTTGTTATTTAAGCAATTTAGTTTTATTAATTTTAAGTTGACCTGTCCATGTAGGCTATGTGCTTCTAAGGAAATAAACGTTTTGACTTTGACTTTTTGATTTCTTTACAGTGAACCAATAATCACAAACATTCCGCACCACGACGCGCTCAAACGCATCTTTCCCTCCGAGGAAGTGGAACTAAAACCCCAGAAGGAAGTCGACGAGGACGCGCCCGCCAGTGAAAGTTCCAACGTGGTTCTGTGGCTTTTCCCCGGACATACTATGCCGAGATTTGTGCAACTGCTTGGCTATGAGGACTATAGATACCATGTCATCAAGGGGCTTGTGGTTAGCGGCGGCGAACTCACTGAAAGCTTGGTAAGTTGGTTTTTAGAGTCCCGTTCCGTACCCAAAGGGTGAAAGGGGATCCTATTACTGCGATTTCATCGTCTGTCTGTATGTCGTGTCTGCACCAGACTGTATCTCAGGAAACGTGATTTGATTTTTTTGGGAGAAGATGTATTTCTCAAGCCGCTAAAACAACAAATACTAAACACACATAATTAATAAACATATAACCCCTTATAATACACAAAAACAAGCTCCATTAAAACAAACGATTGATAATATAACCATGTCAAACGTTGCGCGAGGCCGTATGTATGGATGACTGCTCGAACTGCATCTTTTTGCATTTAAACTCTTTTACTTGGTTTTGTTTTTTTTATCGCAAAATGTGTATGAACTGTGCTCATAACACTAGGTTTATTATGATTGGTTTAATTAAAAATGCAGAAATCAATCAACTCTTTTCATTCGAAGTTATTACCTATACAAATCATGATTAAGAGCAATAAATACATGCTGTTCTTATAACTCCACCAAAATCGCACAATGGACCACCTTTGAGTCTAAGTGCGGAAAAACAGGGCCCCTCTAACTAACTCCACCAAAATTACTTCTTTGTAACTATAAATACTTCAAAAAAATTACCGCTGAAAAACTAGTTGAAAATAATAAAGTATGATATACTTATACAAAGTTTTTACACTAATACAAGAATACACAAGTAACGTTGAGTCTATGCCATGTTTATGAAACAATGTTAGATTTGATAATTAATTTGTCTTAGAGGTTCTTTCCTGCAGTTGAAAAGACCAACTAATTCAGTTCAATTAATTCTATCTTTTAATTAATTCCTTATTTTGCAGGTGAAACACACAACACAATCGCTATACTCATACCTTAATACTTTAGAGGGCGATAAAGAATTACTGAAGTCTATTTGCGACACTATTATCAAAGTTTTTGCAGACAATTTGCATGTGAAACGGATCACTGTACCCATCTTCAATTTCTTGGATAGACTGCTCAGTTCAGGTACCAATTTTTTTTTTCCTCACTCATAATTTTCCGAGCTCGACGCCGACCTAAACATCTTGGCCTGAAGTAGCATTTAATAGAGACGAATGGAAAGAAAAATGGGAGGCATTTTACCCTACCGTGTTGGACGGAATGGCTAATAAATAATCATAATTTTCCGCTAGTTCATCAATCTGTTAGGAAATTGATCAATTTACGATTCTTATTATTTTCCGGTGACAGCCCCAACGTGTTTGGGCTCGTATGGTTGGTCTTGTGATCAACTTCATTATTAACTTGTCCGAATGTTATCTTCTTGATACCAATCCATGTAAATAATAAATCAATGTAGTCACTGAAACTGGTATATGATTTTTTGTCGTATAAAAGAGCAAAGCGTTTCGCTTCTGTCAAAATGTTAAATGCGTTACCTTGATCTGTTTCTTCGGAAAACAATGTTTTTGGGAGTCAATACGTGTAAACATGTTAAATTGTGCCTTAAAACTCTTTTTATTTAGTTAGCCTATTCTATTCCACTGCCGTGCAAAGGCCCAAACTCACTTCACCCGACAAACTCAAAAATATATTCACTTAGAAGCGTGTTGTTTCAAAGTATACCAAGTAAAAGCAGGAAGTACGCATTAGAATCCAAAAAACTTCAAAATGTTTGCAAGTGCCTTCTACGAAAACAATATAATTAAGTACCTACGTTAAAATATACGTTTACAGATCTTAGAGTTATAGGTATCATCTTCTTTCAGGATCAATATCACCAATATTAGAAGACCCGGAGTCGACGTTCGCATCGGACATCTTGAAATATCTGAGGCTAGAGCTCAGTAGAGGCGGCAAAAATATCTACAAGCTGTTAGATTCCATCAATGTTCTGTGCCAACTCATACAGGTCTGTATTTGTCTTATTGTGTAATACAATATTATGGCTCGTAACTCTGAACCCTACCCTACTATTTTTTTTTGGTGTTTACTCCTTAAGAAACGATTTGAGTTATAAGGCCCGGTACGGAAATTATATGAGGAGTAAAATAAAAAGTGTAACACGAAAAGTTGAGGCGTTACGTAGAAAGAGACAAACATATATATCTGTAGGATTGAACGTGTAAAAGAATGAGATGGAATACATTACACAGCGTATCTCATTCTCGGGGTCTCCTCTTTGCGCGATACTTCGTAGTCTCAACTACGAAGTATCGCGCAAAGAGGTATTGCTGTATTTTATTTATATTATTTTGTAATATACTTTATGTAATACGCTTTATTGAAGTATTATAAACAATCCGAATAATAACAGATATATGTTTGTTTCTCATATCATTTTAGCAAATGCGTTCATTTATCCTTTTTTTCTATTCGATATAATATCATATTCGATTATAGTTCATAAAGAGTAAACCTCAATCGTGCGTCGTAGCTGACACACACACTTTTTTTACATTAAGTACTTATTACTATTACTAGAAACACTAAGCACATACACAATATTTACAGCTCACGATACTGGTCTGTACTAAAATCCTGTAAATAACTGTAAAACAAATCCCGCAGTCAATGTCTTAGACATGCATATTGCAATCATTTATATAGGTTAGTTTAAAATGTATACTGGCTGTTAGTTTCCCAAAATTTAGAAATTAAATAAACAATGTATGTGTTAGACGTGTTGACTGAAAATATTCGCATCGTATGATGCGTCTTGTGACTCTGTGGTCGAAGCTTTTGTCAGATCTTTTGGCACTATAAAGAAATCAACTTATTGCGCTGCGCTCGCAATTGGATATTCCTTCATGAAATACGTACTTATAAAAAGCCTATAAAGTCAAAGTCAAAACGTTTATTTCCTTAGAAGCACATAGCCTACATGGACAGGTCAACTTAAAATAAATAAAACTAAATTGCTTAAACAAAAAATATCAATGAAATAACATTGTCTTGACAGTTCGCTTCAATGTTTTATACTGAGTTGAGAAGCGAATAGAATAAAACAACACAGCTTTATCAGTTATTAGTTACTATATAGTCTTCCTAGATAAATTAAAATTCTAAAAAAAACATTTTGACTAGCATACTGGGTTATAACATCCTTATAAAAAAAAGACAATTTTAATAATTTATGAAATATTGCCAATTGTATAACCAAATCTAAGAATAAAATTATCCCATTAGGTCGGAGGGTCTGTAAGCAGCCAATCACTGGCCCGACTGGTGATCTACCTCTGCTACGCCGACCGCTACGTGCGCCGTTGCGCGGCCGCGCGCCTCTACGAGGCGTTAACTCTGTACGGGGACGTGTGCTCTGTGCCGCAGGATAACTTGGACAAAGTGAGTATTCGATATCATGGAGAAACATTTAGTGGTGTTTTGAATAATTTTTAATCTATATAAATAAAAATGAATTGTTGTTCGTTAGTCTGATTAAAACTCGAGAACGGCTGAACGGATTTATCTTATCATAGTCTTGAAATGTTCGTGGAGGTCTAGGGAAGGTTTAAAAGGCGAGAAAAAATCGAATAATTGCCGGGAAAAAAAATTGAATTGAACGGGTTTTTACCCGTGCGAAGCCGGGGCGGGCCACTAGTAAGTGATAAACCTCACTTTGCAGGTTAAACTATTTTTAATTTTATTATGCAGAGAAAGATTACTCGGGGCTTCACTCGATAAAACAAAGTGCAGATTTCGACCTATCACGTAATGGCGCGTTCGTGTAATTGGTAGCGCGTCGGGGCGCTATCCCGGACATGCAGGTTCGAATCCTGTGCGCGCGAAGTTTACGGAAGTGTCTGAAAATGTCGGAAAAAAAAATTATAAATGTAGTGATGTGTCTATATCGTAGCACTGAAGGATTAATCACTGGGGCGACTGGTGAGAACACCACGTTACGCTGACCGCTACTTGCGCCGTTGTGCGGCCGCGCGTTGTGCGACTCTTATCAACCCAACTCTATACGTGCCCTGTCGCAAACAATATCTAAGAGAAACACGTAGTTACGTTGAGACCAAGTAACCCATATCGTAAGACTATCATCGTAACATGAAGGTGACAGATGTAAGTGTGTTGCCTGATCGATCGTCGATTGACAATCTCTTCAACGTTCGTTCCATGAAGTGTTACATACACTCTGTAAGAAATGGGGCTAGAATATATAGTCAGTCTTGTCCATGCCCAGAAACCCTGTGCCGGAGTTTAGTTCGCCACCAATAAATTAAGTCACTATTATTAATCACTCGGAAAACACATACCACATAACAATCTAAATTATTATGCTTATTGTAATGTTTTAGGAAAATAAGTAATGTTTTACGTTGTTTATTTTTCACAAATTACATCATTTTTTTAATATTCACCGGACAGTTAATTTATTTTACTAGCTTTTGACGCCCTTTTTGATAGATTTTGCTCGAGGATTTTAATTACCCGCGGTAATAGCAGGTATAGCCTTTCATAAATAAGCTATCTTACAGTGACATTTTTTTCATTCGCTCCAGTAGTTTCTAAGATGAGCGTGCCCAAACAAACAATCAAACATACTCTTGAGCTTTATAATATTCGTATAGATAACAATATATTTCGCAATAATTGGAAATATTACACAACTCCTAGAGAGAGATAGAGATTCCGTTCGGCTTGGTTTCGTAAGGTCGGTCAATTCCACACATTACTTATCGATAGTACCTATGCACGTGTATCATACTTTATTCCGGGTCTAGTTGCATCAAGTTATTTCTTTTATGCTTTGGAAAAAGTGTTAGCTAGGAAAGCGTTGTAACGTAAACTATTCCGTTAAAAATACGAATAATGTCCAAATTCCAAATGAGAATAGTTAAATGGACACTTAATCTATTTTAACCTAAAATAAAGGCACCTCTTTATAGATTCATATTTTTTCACTTTGTTAATTTCTACTACTACTAATGTCGTTTGAATTTTTTTATCACATTTGTGATGCTCAATTATATTTTTTTCTATATGTAATATCTTTATTCTCTAGATAATGGCGGTGCTAGCAGACACCAACTGGGAAATAGACGTATCAGAGCTGAGGCCAATCCGAAACGAACTATGCGATCTCATGGACATCAGACGACCCGTCATGAAACAGAACAATCCAGCGTAATCTAGTTCCCTAGCATAAACCTACTAGGTTCTGATATCGCTTTATCAGCTCTCGCTTGTTATGAATTATGAAAGTCGCGTGAACGTAGGCGAAAATATTTATATTTTTACATATTTTGATGACATTATGATTATGACATAACATCTAATGTGTCATGTGCTTTGTTTTTGTACGCTTATCAATTCACCTATGACATACACGTTGAAATAATAAAGATTAACTCTCTATTCGAACGATTAGGTATCGAAGTAACCGGTTATTTCCAGTGATTCGTTAGTATTTGTCGTGAATATGGCTAAATGTAACTCGCACTAATAAACTGATTATTATTAAACTTTTATTTTTTCTATACCGCTCCCTTTCCTTGACTAAGGGCCGATTTTCAATCGCTGGATATGGTTTGTAACATTATTTTCATTTATATCGCAGATTGAAAATTCGACCCTTAGGTTTTTTGTTTAGGTACTTTAATAATAAAATTATTTAGGTTTCTTAGATATCTTCACTTTCCCAGATATTGTAGCTGCGAAGGTTCTTGAGGCACTTCAGCTACCAAATCCGCCCAGAAGGTTCCGTAGTTCTTTAACACGGTGCCCCTGTAAAAAAAAAAGTTTATCATAGGACTCCCATTTGGCAGTGGGTCCAACAGCTCTGTTAAGTTGGACCACGAGCCTTCAGTAAACCTGTACAGCTATAGAGGTACAATACACACACACGCAATTTGAGTTGCAGTACACACATGAAGTGTTAGCGAATTTTTTTTATTACAATTTATAATTAGTTCACCTATGTACTCGGACCACGGCCCAATGGCCCATTTATGTATACCACCAAGTGCTATTATGCAAGATAGGCGATTTCAATTTAGTTTTTTCTTGTTTTAAATGTGAGGTTCGCGCGAGTGTTCTTAGAAAAAACACTAGCGCGAAACTCACCTTTCATAAGTGTTTGATGAAAATCAGTTGACCCGTTTAAAAGTTATGAGGGGTAAAAGTGGGGAAGAACATCCGAAAATCTGCAATATACTCGAGTGGGGTCTCAAATGAAAGCGCATCACGTGCATATTACAATATAGTACCACTTTTTACTTTTAAGGGAACTAAAAGTACTAAAATGGGGGGTTTCTTTAATTTAGATTATATTTCAAACACGTACAAAAGTGAACAGTCGCGTGGCCCACGACACGTAGCACACAACGCAGCGTCAATCCCGATGCGGCTTGGACACGTCTCTATCACCCTCTAAGCGTCAGCATTCTTGTACTGGTAAGTTAGCTATAATCTTATCTAGGGTCACATACATAGAGCACATGTTTCATCATAAAACTACATAGTTAAATGCGTGCAGTGAAAGGAAAATCGGTGCTACGGGGCACGGTTCGACGACCTTAAAACATTATGTGCCCTATAGAAACTATAGAACCGGTACAAAGGACCTAGATTGAACAAGGAGCTTAAATTAAACTAATTGAATTGAAAGCAAAATAAGATTTGATATAATTTATAATCATCATCATCACCCTATTAACGTTCCCACTGCTGGGACACAGGGACTTCTCTCTTGACGAGAGAGATTAGGCCTTAATTCACCACGCTGGCCAAGTGCTGGTTGGTGAATGTCACATGTCCTTCAAACTCTTTTTTGAAGTTCTCACAACATGCCGGTTTCCTCACGATGTTTGCCTTCACCGTTAAAGCACGTGTTTAAAGCAATTGTTTAATTTATAATAGCATATAATTAATTCGAAGGTCGTGGGTTTAAACCCCGCCACGCACCTCTAGATTTTTCTTCAGAAATTTATGTGCGCTTTAAACACGTGCTTTAACAGTGAAGGCAAGCAACGTGAGGAAACCGGAATGTTCTGAGAACTTTAAAGAGTATGAAGGACATGTGACATTCACCAACCCGCACTTGGCCAGAGTGGTGAATTACTACTGAGAATTAATTTAATTTAATCAATGAAATCACAAGCACATATGCATATGCCCAACAATCTTCAATTTTTTTAATATGTAAAATAAAAAATATTTATATATGTTGCATATTAAGTGAAGTATATCAGATGTCTAGTACCCGTAGCACAAGCTTAGAGCTTGCCACGGGGTTAGATGTTGTTGTGTGTATCGTCCGGAAATATTTATTAATGTACCTATCACACATTAGGTTAATGTTTAAATTTGCTGATTCTGACTGTCAAATGTCAAAGTCACGATTTATAACTTCCGCCTTTTCAGGGTTCCGTACTCGCCGGGTAAAATTGGTACCCTATTACTAAAACTTCGTAGTTTGTCTTTGTGTCCGTCTGTCAGGATGTACAAGAACCGTGATAGATACAGAGTTGAAATTTCGAGGGATAATGGGATTAAACATATATATGGTGCTGCTATAATATTATAACACACGTACAAAAATTAAGAGGGCTCCCATACAACTCACGTGATTAATTAAAAAGTTAAGCAATGACCGCTCTAATTGCCTCTCATTGCATTTTTTTTGTGTTTCCAGCGCGGCATTGCCCGTGTTTTTTTTTTAATTTTCCCGTGGACTAACGTATTTTTCCGCGGTAAAAGCCTGTAGCCTTCCTTGATAATGGGCTATCTAACTCTGAAACAATTTTCAAATCGGACGAACAAAACAAACTCTTCAACTTTATAATATGTATAGGTAAAGATACAATTCAATATTCTTTTTCTTTATTTAGCCCTACAACATGAAAATATTACAGATAATTATTTTGCATAATAGATAGTGTATGAAGTGTTGAATTACTTGGAACCCTCGTTGCACACGTCCCGATCTCATTCTTAACCATTTTTTTGTTATTCGAATGACTTAACATTTTGTTAGAGGTCTGCATGCATATCTGTTTAAGATAAAGTTCAAATCAAAGTTTATCAATACGCGTATGACAATTCTAGCGATTTCGATGCTACATACATGTACTTGTTGAGGAAATTTAAAACATGGATTGACGTCTTCTATTCATCAGGAATAGGTGTAGATAGTAGAGCTCTATCTTTGTATCAGTGATTACGTTATAGGAAGTTTGAATAGGTTAAGGGCATTTCCGATAGATATCTGTTAGGTATTTTTACGTTGGTGTCTCAATCTTTTTATTTTTTTTAATCGTCTTTCTTTTAAGTCCTATTACGTAAAAGGAAATTTGAATAGGTGAAGGGCATTTGCCGATATGTATCTAGTTTTATTTATTTTTGGCCCCTCACAAAGGATACACTAAACAATATATTTTAAGTTGGTATCTCAATATATTTATTTTATTAATCGTCTTTATTTTAAGCCCAATCTCACATCATTATCTCTTTTCGGACAAAACGGTTCTTTCGACAAATCACAGGCTTTTAATTTACGGCCGCAGTGGTTTGGTGGGTGGTTTACAAGCTCTTTTGTTGAAAATCAATCTTTGAAAGTGTAAATATGTAATCCAAATGTTTCCGTGAGTAAACCTTATATATATTTTGTAAATGTTTATAAATTTAAATTTTCATTGGATACCTTGAGACTCTCAATTTGAAATCAATTAAAGTCAAACCTATCTCATTTAGTATAATAATAAAACGGTGTTTAAAAAATTTATTTACCTTCTGGTATCCATTCCAGGCGTTGAAAACAATAAATCAACTGATATGAGGCATCAGTAAATATTCTGACTGTTGGAACAACAATTTGTATTATTTCACAAATGTGCCGTACCTAACTTATTAACCGCCCAGTGCAAATTTAGTTAGATATTCCAGTACTTAATACTTCTGCCTAACTTATCTAAATAAAATAAATAATTGTGTGTCATCCTCCTTAAGTTTCGGGTTAAAGCGCAATCATTTATTTTGTAATTTGTTATGTCGGTTTCGTCATGTCATTTATCATGTTCATTAATTCTTCAAATCGGAAATTATCGCATATAATATACAAATGTTATATTTGATTAGAAACTTTGGCAGTAGGTATTTTCCTTAGAGATTTTTTGTAGGTACCTGCCATAGTAATTTATTTCGGAAGATTCACTTTAAAATAAATTCAAATTGATTAAAAAGCATATTTTTTGACGAATAAGTGCCAATTATTCTAAAGAAAGCTATTTTAATTAACATCAGCGGGTCTCGCTTTGATCAGAATTTAAAATAGAGCTAGTGAGGCGTTTGCCAGAAAAGTAAATCCCCTGTAGCTGTATTTTTTCAGTTTAAACTGTTAAGTAGTAGCTACGATACGATCCAGAGAGTTTTATGATCTATAATCTAGTTTTTTTTTTAACCACTAATTCCACTAATTCATCTCAGCCTCTTAACAGCTACCTCAACTTATATTAACTAATTTAATACTTTACTTAAAAGAAAACGCACCTCTTTGAAATTATGATGGTTATAAGTAAACCATAATCTAAAAATTAAAAAAAAAACCCTCTATTCCAGAATTTCAGTTCCCTTATAAGTAAAACGTCATTCAAGTCAAGTCCCCACTCGAGTAAATCTGCAAATATTCGGTTTTCCTTTCCCACTTATATAATAACTTTTAAACCAACCGACCGATTTTCATTAAACATGTCTAAACGCGCAAACCTCACCTTCCATACAAAAAACACTAAATTGAAATCGCTCCATCCGTTCGGGAGCTTTGATGTCCCAGACAGACAGACGTCAAACTTTTAACACCCCTATCTGTTTTGTCGGTTGTTAATAAAACCCATTTACTTACGTGAAATAGACCCTTCCACGGTGATTCGGCGGCTTCCACAGCAAAGTCGCCCTGACCTTGTCCACTGGGTCTGCATGCGTGATGGACGCACACTCAGGGTGGATGGTCGTATTCGGCGCAGTTTCCCACGCTCCTAACCATTGGTTCGTCTCCACGGAGCGGGCTTGGATAAAGAACCCTTTGAAGGGCTCGGCGCCTTCTATTGAAACTGGATCGAGAATAGAATTGTTATGTTATTGTTATGTTTTGTAAGTGGACGCAATAATAATATTATACCGAATCACATTTCTGTGCAGTTGTGTGTGTAGTGTAGGAATAGTGTAATGTTATAAGCTCAGTAATACATCGAGCGGCGAATAAGAAAAGCTTTAAGTTTCTACTTGTTTAAAATATACTAAACAATGTCATAGAACTTAACTAACTGCACATAACAAAATAATATGACTTTTTACTTTTAAGAGAACTAAAGTTATAGAATCGGGAGTTTTTTTTTAATAATTATTATACTTATTCGAGATGATTTTAAATAATATTATAATTTCATTGTTTTATGTAACGGCTGCTGCGCTGAAATAATAAGTCTTATCAATTCCAAGATGAAGCTCAGAATTGTTCCAGTTAGTTAAAGTTATAACTGTTTTATGTGATCAAAATGGCCTTACCCGCCAGACAGCTTAGTAATGGCATAGAATAATAAATTACGTAATGGTTACGTAGTAATTTATTATTCTATGGTAATGGCATATAATCATTTATTACTACGGCCATGGTAAAAGCTTGGTGTGGCTTGCTCTTTAGTAGCAGTACTTGTTTGGACTTTGTCTCAGAGCAAGTGTGTAACCAAGCTTAAGTTAAAACATTTGTTAATATTAATGATATAGCAGTAGGTACCTTTTTACGCAACGCATCCTATTTCCTGTACTCGATAGGTGGAAAGATTTGATCAAGGTGGTTATTTATTAGTCCATCAGTTTGGAACCGGTCAACTACTAGCGGCAAGCTTTGTGACCTACACTGCGTTTGCGCAAGAACCCCACTCTATTCCCACGATCTTAAACATCTGAATTCTCAAATCACCATAATGCGTCTCAACTCTGAAATCCAGTTATTTCCTGTTTATTTCGTTCATCTTATTAACCTTATGAACCTTACATAAAAATCCAGATTAGAAATGGCTATTATCACATTTGGTCATTGTTTCTTAAAGTGGTTTTCGTCAATAACAGTACTCGCTGATTGTAAGTACTAATTTATTGCGTCATTCCAATCGAATCAATGAATTTGATACGATGATAGGAGATACGAGAAATGCGTCATGCGATGAAGTTTAATATAAGCTGCATTATACTCATTATTATGCTAATTCAAACTGGTTCAAGTGTATTTTGAAGATGAGGCAATATGCTTATTGTGTTGTAAATCAAGATAAAGCTATGCAATAATGTGTACCTACTTGCAAAGTGACTAGTCATTGAATTGGGTTCTACACAATATTTAACTACCTTGTTATCTTCTTGCCTACCAGCGATTTTTTCTACCGATAGATAAATATTCATCGTTTATTTTAAAGAAGTATTTTTCCTTGTATAATTTTTTTAAATAGTTGCATGCTTCTATGATAATAGTATATTTTTTATGTTATTAAAAATGGATCGCCGTAATATTATGTAGAGTTAAACCAGGATATATTATGCCCCAGCACATTTTAAAGTCGCTATGTAAATCAATGAATACGAAAATTGTGTGCAAAATTCCTATTACTCTAAGCTAGTTTGAGCTTTTGTATAAATTTGGGATTTTTTTTGATCGTTAAATTCGTAAATAAATATTTTTGTAGAGCACTGATTTTAGGGATGCCTACTCGTTGGGATAGAAGAATGAAAAATTCACCCTATAATGTGGATAAATTACTTCTACTATCTAAGAAGTAATTTATCATATATTACTAGTGTTTCATTAGTTGTCTTTCGATAATATAATTATTGTAATTTATTTAACGAAAAGAATATATATTAACAAACTTTAAAAATACACAAAAAAAAACTGAATAAAACATCATCATCATTTCAGCATAGACATAGGCCTTCTAGTAAATTCGGGAGCGAAAAAAAAAACGGGTAAATAGGAAATATTATTGCCCATATTACAATACATTATATAAAAATATATATCAAAATTTTGCACACACAGACGTATTTGTATAGTTTAATTTTTTCAATTAGTCTAAGAACTTTTGAGGTTGTATAAAAAATATTTTTACGTTCCTATACCTACCATAGGCGAAATTATTCGCTCGGGTGTGGTTAGTTATATCATCATGCCCTAAACCGCCTAACGATGAGAACCTCCATTTATATACAGATCATTTATTTGCACGATGGGTTACATACAGGGTCTTGATTGTCAATATTATAAGCACCATACTAGGTTAGGCTAGGTCCATATAGGATTAGAAACAAATGTCCACTCATGTTAACATCAGCAAATATACATAGATATGTATATATATATAATATACATTCAGGGGGAAGCGGCTTAATTGGATTCGAGTGCTTACCCGTTCGACCCAAGATTTTTCTAACCAATAGGTATTTTAGCTCCGTTCAACCCAAAACATTAGATTCAATCGTAATCATCGTAAATTATAATTCATCTGTGTTATCTCTAATATATTTTAACACTAATAAAAAATAGATGCCTTCATAGAATATCATCCTATATGAGTGCTCGTACTAACCTGTGATCGGCGTATTCGGTCCATATTCGGATCCCGAAGCTACGACCCTATACGGCAAACTGGTTAAAGGCTGTGTCCTGTGTTGGCTGTGATTGGGCTGGTTGGCTCTTTCCCTTACACATGCTTCAATAGGCGCTCCATCCGGAAAGCTCTCAACGCCCCAACATAGAACTAAAACTGCTACTATCGTATGCATTTTCAAAATCATCATGTCGATACAATTATTTAAATTTTGTCGGCGACTGAAGGTGCCAGCCAAAGGTCCCGGACTCGACTGCGCTTGGGCCCGCTGCTCCGCTCACTTTTGTAACCAACCGAAAGGATCTAGATCTTAAACTAGTTGACATATCAATTAATGCTCATACGAGGGTATGGGTGTGCCGAAATAGCCGTTTACAACCGACATGTTGCGTAAAATTGCGCGGGCGTGCTAGTCATTCATTCGAAATTATTTTAGTATACTTAGATTCAATCTTATCTGTTTAAGTGTTGTTTAAGCAATCATACAAGGATTTAATGGTTAAAGAACTTTAATGAAAAGTAAGAAAAAAATAAGTGAATTTTAATTAAAGTTATGAATGTTATTTATCTTTGTTAGATTTGTCATCTTCTACAAAAATAATTTGGTCGTCTTCGTCCCTATTGGGAGAAAGCAATACCGGGTTCAGTACAACTACGTCATTATTTTCCATGTATTGTAAAATTTCATCCAGCATTTCACTGTCCATCTCTGAACCAATGCTATTTTTCATAGCGCGCTCCTCTTGCTGGTCATCAATTGAATGCACTGTTGTTGGTGTAATCTCTTCTTCAGAAGACTCCTTGTCTTCAGCCATCTTCTCACGAGCTTCATTGATTTCTTGTAGTTTTGTGTGATTGCCGAACTTTCGCTCTAAATATCTCGCTTCATAATCATTGAGGGAATTATTGTAGATACTGCTTGAAGGTGAAGAAACACAACGGATCCAGTCCTGGCATTCGATGGATATGCTAGATGCTTGAGTAAATCCGTAATAGTCATCTGGTTTCGTGCATCTGCTTGGCACATAGCTGGAGCTAATTTCGGAGCGTTCTAGTGAATCGTAGCCTTCATTTACAACTCCGGTTTGTATAGTTTCGTACACTGGCTCTAATATGTCTGCGAGTCGTTCACTAGCTTGTATTGATATTATTTCTGCGACGTGTAGTCTGGGTCTGATTGTTGCGTATTGGTTCTTGTTTTCTTCCTCGTTGTGAGAAGGCAAGGCTGTGCTGTAAGTGAGTCTTCTGTCCAAGTGGCCCATGCTCGGTCGATTAGATGAGTCATTCCGAACGCGAGAGACTACGGCATTTTCTGTTTTACGATATGTTTGTTTGATAAGACCGCGAACCTGGAAAAATAGTAAATTAGATAATTTCATAAAAGAAGCCCGAAAAGGTAGAGCCATTCATGGACATAAAGATAATTGTCATGGTTTAATAAATAGATTTTTGGTAGTTGTGTATTGATTGTATCGTGGTATTGAATTATAGTAATGACACTTACTTCTTTGTTGACATAACAATACAGTAGAGCCACCACAAAGCCCTGTAGTGCTTCCATAGCATAAGAGACGTAATAGTAAATTTGTTCCCCAGCGCAATTGGTAGTATTTGGTCTAAATGCCGTTAGAAAAAATTGTGTACCAAATATCGGCATCAAAAAAAGCGTAGCTTTAGTCGTGCTCCTGAAAATAAAAGTCTCATTGATTAAAATTGAAAAATATTAAATGGACTCAAACTATGCCTAGGGTTCCGGGTACAATTAATACACTATTTGCGAAAAAAAAAACAAAAATTAATAAAAAAAAAATATCTGGAAAGATATGCAGTCGGAGCGATCACCCATCCAAGTACTGGCCTCGTGCAACGTTGCGTAATATTGTAATATTTTTGTATAGGAGCTCCCTTAAATATGTTTTTGTTTGTTTTTAGTATTTGTTGTGACCCTAATAAGTATACGTTTCCAAAATGAAGCTAGTTAATGTTTGTCCTTACAGTTGGTTTGCATTTTCGCTGTTTCTCAGCTTCGTTAGCAGGACTCGAAGAATGTCTAGGAATAGTATATTGTTTATGAGGAGAATGGCCATTCTGGGTGCATCCAAAGCCCATTGAACATTTTCTACGGTGTAAATAATCCAGCACGAGTGGTCGTTTAGAACTCCCATCAATATTGCCCATATTGTAACTGGTATAAGAGCGATAACTGAAAAGTATATACAGTAGTAAGATTGGGTTTAATAATAAGTAGGGCATACAGTGAAAATGCATAAGAAATTTAGTTCCAGTTGATCAATTTTCAGATCAGATTGATTTTCATCTCTTTTTTAATGCAAATTAATACCTGTATGGACAGGCATTTTAAATTGAATATAGGTAATGAAGGTTACCTACCTATTACATAATGAAATACTTAATGTCATTAATGGAAACTAAGCTAAGGAAATTAGGCTTTATGAATAGAATTACTCATACTCATTCATATATTTTTTTACATTATATTACGTATATCAGATGTCTAGTAGCTATAACACAAGCTTAGAGCATACCACGGGGCTAGTTGTTGTGTTGAGTGTCCAGGTATATTTATTTATTTATATTAGGTATTCATTAAGTTTTTCCTATGATAAAGTATGATAAGAAAAGAAAATATGTGCGTCTTGGTAATGTACTGCCGAACTGTCAGTGATAACTTAAAAATATGTAAAGTTAACTTGAGCGCAAATACCGCGAGGCCGCCGCGGGTCAGAGAAGTCTGATTTAGCACATACCAACCCCAATACCATAGAGCCATTTAACATTTATCTTCGTCCGGAACACAGCGACTATCATCCTATGCAGGTATATCCCTTCGACTAGCATGGCAACGAAGACGAAGTTGACGGCGGCCCGTTCTGCTAACCCCAGCACTCTGCAAGCCACACCGTGCGTCGACATTACGGTGTCCCCGGTGCTCGTGAGTTCTGCGATGTAAATCTGTTGACATATAGCATTAATCTGATTAATGCTCTATTAGAAGCTTAATTATGATTGATCAGTTCAAGCTAGAGGATCCTATATATAGCCCGCCATTCACGCATCGCATCGTTTTGAAAAGTTTGTATCAGATTTTACTTTGCATAATAATATGTCTATTATTTCCATTCCAAATTCGGAATATTTTTAAAACGATTTACATTGGATTATTACATTGCATTAAAAAGAACAATTCTACCTATATTTTAAACACAAACCAAGAAAACCACTCACCGTCTGCCGGCTTACAATAACTAAAACATTCCGAATTATGATAGCGATCAGCAAGTTTCTATGCATAGCGACCCTGGTGACCCTCAGCCGCTTGTAGAAGAAGAATATGAAGACTGCGGGTAGACAGGTGGCAATAGATATCGCCAGGACATACACGTGGAAGTTGTAGCGACGCAGCAGGCGGGGGGTTACGCTGCAGGTGCTGTAGTCGGTCTGCGCTTCCCATGTGCCGTTTGCGAAGCATTCTTTCGAGCTGTGGTCTGAAATGAGGAGTTCAGAAAGAAATATCACAGAAAATGATCAATAAATATAATAATATAAAAATATTTTATGTAAGTATGTTATTTTTAAATTATTATTTCCAGTAAATATTTGTGTTAAGAACTTTTACCGCCACTGTCTTCCGAGCCTCCTAGTTCTCCCGAGTTCTTGGCCTTGGTCCTATTTAAAGTTATGGGACCATACTTTTTTTGATGTAATGTTTTTATGGGGTTTAAACTCGTTGTTACATGCCGTACCTACGTCACGGCGTCAGTTTGTCTGGCTTCCATTTCTCTCACGCATACAGCAGCACTAGAGAAGCTCATCTCTCACTCCAATACACAGGCCTAACCGTGTATTTCCTGCAGAGGCTTATCTAATAAGTTATTCCTCTTTCGAGCTATTTACAATGTTTTTTTTCTATTTATAAAATTTACTTACGATGGCACGTGGGTCCTGCGTTTGAATATGCGAATTCTGAACAAACTTCATAGGCTATTGTGTTGGCTTCAGCTTCATGCCAACATGTCCAACCATCAAAAGTGGTTTCACAATGATTTTCATCTGGAAAAATCAACAATATCATATAAAAAGGTGCAAGACTAAAAAACACTAGATGTAAATTTCAGCTATGGATAGATTGAAAATTAAGGTCTCTATTAATGCCTTATTTGCTGACAAAGACGGGGCAAGTACTGTGTCAGTTCAGTTATAAATGTTTATGGTAATTTGTTCATCAGCCAAACCGAAATTTTGCGATATTTTTTAACTTTATACAAAAATATTAAATTACGTCTTAGGAGATATCTCGGCACGAGGCAGTTAGGTATTTATTTATTACCTTACCTGAGGGTATGGCTACACCTTACCGGTAGATTTCTCATTCATGAAATGGCTACAGCAGTCACTGGCTGTGTAGAAGCACCTCTCCCATCTCCCGAGGGAGCCGGGCACCACGGCCTCTCTTACTGCGTTGGAAACCTCTTCAAAACTGGGGTCGTAGGGGTAACAGCCACAGGTTCCATCTTCTTTGGCCTGAGATGAGAATCGTAAAGGTAAAAACAATTGCATATTCACAAATCATCGCTGATAAAGACTTTTGAACGAACAGTGCTGGTTCTGTTCGTTCGAAATCTTTTTGATTTGGTTTTGTTTGAGTGACGTCATTAGTTGCATCTCTCGGTTTGACTCGGTATAGTTGCAACTACTGCATAAGGTCCACAGTCTGTGCAACACTAAGGAAAATATTAGAGGCTAAGGTTAAAAATAGCAAAATTGTAACCTTATAATTAATCGACTCTTAAAAATGGAGAAGATTCTCAATTCGACGCGTAAAGATATTGTTTACCCGACTGCCAAAGAAGGAGGGTATTGCTTTTCAAGTCTATGTATTTATCTATTATATTATATGTATAATAAAAATATCTATATATGTATGACTATTATATTAAGTATATCAGATATCTAGTACCCGTAACACAAGTTTAGAGCTTACCACGGGGCTAGATGTTGTTTTATGAATTGTCTGGAAATATTTATTATTATTATTCTCTTTATTTCATTTTAAACACGTCAAAAATATATTTTTTACATTAGATTACATAATAAATTATATAAAACTACCTACAGTAAAAAATATATAAAAACGGAGAATCACTGGTCGCGAAGCTAGGCTCAAGCGACCAGCGACTAGGGCTGTAGAGAGAGGAACTTCCTGACGATACGCGCCGAGTCCAGGAGTACTGCTTTCTTAATCTGACCCTTGATCCAGCTTCCCAGTGAGAGCCTCTGAAGGTGTTGGTCGAGACTCTTTGCTATTAGGCCGTTAACGGACACGACTATAGGGACGATAACCGCCGACTCAACATCCCACATGGTGACAATCTCGCGGGCCAAGTCATGATATTTGTTAACCTTATCATTCTCAGCCTTCACGAGATTGGCTTCAGAGATTGGTAGTGACATCAACAAGTATCGCTTTCCGCTTTAACCGATCTATCAGTACAATATCAGGTTTATTCGCGAGAATAGTCCTGTCTGTAATGATAGATCGGTCCCAATAGAGCGTTGCACGGCCGTTTTCGAGAACTGGCGGCGGTGTGTATTTGTAGTACGGAACTATATAATATTTTTTTATTATTATTATTATTATCTCTGTTTTTATGTGACCTCCTGTAGCCTAAACGGATTAATTGATTTTGATTTATGAGGCATCGTTTGTTAGATTCGTCTTGATTACGGGATAATTTAATCTCAAAAGTCAGTCGCAGTCGGGTTAAAACAATAAATTATGCTTATTTATATTGGTTTCTTCAGAACTTTTTTATTAAGAATAGTAAAGTAAGTAAACTAAAGTTTATTAAAAAAACTAAGTCCGTCTAAGGAGAATGTGTGTGCTTTGTCTATTCCACGAATTTAAGAAGCCTATGCTATGCAATCGCGTAGTCCAGTATACTTACAATCTCCAAGCAAGGCGCTATCATCCCTTCATACCAACAAGCAGCGGACAGGTTCATATTATTGTACCCAGCTTGGTAGAGAAAATCAGGAGTGAAGAGAAGACAGCCCCTACCAGCCACCCATTTGTATATCTGCTCGTGGTAGTTTGTGTTGCGGTAGTTACATGATTTGGCTGTAGATAGTGGTATGATGTCAGGGGGTTCCTGCAATATTAATGATTAATGATGTTTTTTACAGTAAATGTATATAAAACGGGGAAATCCAATTTCACCGTTTTGTTTTCTTTATGCTTTTTATTGCATTGATAAACGCGATACAGTTGCGCTAAACTAAAAAAAAATACTGTATTAAATTTATATTTTCTTATGACAGAACTTTTATCCGGACATGTAATATTTTATCACAGGCGGGCTGGCCTACTCGTTATTTCAATATGATGCCTACCTGTAGAAATGTGCCTACCTACATATTAGTTTATTGTCATAGTTTAAATGAATAGGTATGTGTAATGGCAGGAAAGCAAGTACTGCAAGAACTTCACATATGTTAAGACACATTTATTAATTACTAGTGGCCCGCCCCGGCTTCGCACGGGTTTTATTCAATTTTTTTTCCAGGCAATTATCGATTTTATCTCGCCTTTTAAACTTTCCCTGGATCTCCACGAGCATTTCAAGACTATGATAAGATAAATCCGTTCAGCCGTTCTCGAGTTTTAATCAGACTAACGAACAACAATTCATTTTTATTTATAAAGATTTGCTCACATTTACATTTAATACGGTTTAAGTTTATAAATTGTCACTGTCACATCTTACGTCGATATGTACATACACCCCGGAGGGGCACTGTAAATTTCAAATACATTAATATTAGTACATACCTCGCAGACGTAGATATTAGATCTATTGCAAGACAACGTGTTTGTTTCCTGTTCAGTTTTGACTGCGACACGCGCCTCCCTCTGGTGCCATTCTCCTGAACCAGACTGGTACAGCCCAAATTCATCAGATGCCGCGTTAACCTAAGAACCACAGGACATTTACCAGAATTTAGCAATTAGTGCAGCTCATTTATGTTATAAGCACTAACTTTTATAATTATGTAGAAATATAATCCGCCCTTCTATCTATAAAATATTGATGAACTATCCGCCTAACCTAACCTATCTATGGCAAAAGAGCATACTAAGATACTATAAGTATAAGTTATTCTACAAAAAAAAAACAAAAAAAAATAAAAAAAGATAAATAAATAAATGATTATTATTATTATTATAGGAAGACCTACTAGTAGGACCCAACCCAAAGTCTTATAGTAAATCTAGTTTCCTGTCTTTAATACACCCATCAACCTCCAGTGCGTGTGAACCCGTAGCCTCCGACAAGCCACTGAGCTCGTCCCGTCATGATGTCATGATGTTGATAGTTTGTTTAGAGTAGACACAGAGAGACAGTAAGCATAACGAAGTAACTAATCACCAAGTGACGTCACCCAGCAGAGCATCAGTCAAGGTTAGAGATGGAAACACGGATTATTTTGTATAAGAGCCCACCTACGAATTTCTCAACAACAATATTTGTTTTGCCCCGTGTTAAATGTACTTACATAAGTTATAGTGAATATTTTCAACTCAAAAGTCCGCAGAAACTACACTTAAACAACAAACCTACAGTAATGTTCAGACATTCATTAGTCATTCGTTTGTTGGTGGGTACGTATATGTATATTTACTTATCAATGTTTTAAGTTAGTGATTATTTTCAGCAATCACAATAACTATCAGCAATTTACAGATCTTTAATCTACACGCCATTTACGGATTTAAAGAAAGATTGCCCTCGATGCGATGGGTCATGGGCATTCTTGGGCTCTACAGTCTCATTTTCAGTCAATTTGCAGGTAAAAGTAAAAGTAAAAGTTCCGAAGATGTGATTAACGAAGCGAAATTATTGCTTTGACCTTGCAACTTACGTAAAATAGTAGCGGAATTATGACAGGTAGAAAGATTCGTCAATTACCATATGGCACATTATACCCCTAGCTACAATGAACTGAAAGAAATATAGAGCTTGTTTTTTGCTTCAAATTGCGTTTTGAGTATGCCCTTTTACCCTTCGCAATTGGGATACCAAAGGAAAACAAATTTTCAGGTTTGTATGACACATAGCTACTACAGCGTACATATTACAGCGTAGATTTGGTGACTACGATCTTGCTTCAAGTTTTTGCACGCTCTTTTATCTTTACAAAGTTGACATCATCTGCGAGTACCTATAGGCATTTGACTTACCCTGGCTCCAAACAGAACACACAGACATGTCGCTATAAACTGGCAGTCGTAATCCCAATGCATTTTAAATATCACTCAAACACTGTCACATCATAAAGAAAATTCACTATCAAGAGAAACATACACATTGAAACTGAATTCTGTATTCTGAGTTTGGTGTTGACTATAGCGGACATTCCTACCCGTGTCCTACCAACAACAGCCTCTCTTGCGCGATTGTATTCCTCTGGTTATTTAGAATAGCAATGCGTTTTCACTAAACAACAGAGCTGTTTACAAATTATCATCGGCCACAATCAAATCTATGTATGAATATCTATCTATATACGGATATTATGAATGTTAATGTTTGTTTGTTAAGTATGAAAGCCTACTTACTTTACTTTTTACTTTACAACTTTTATATTGTTTCAAGAAATTAGCCAATCACCGGACTGCACCCGAAGGCTTTAAACAGGATTTGGGAATTTCCTGACAACCTAATTTATTACTGTGTTCCTGACTATTAGTCAGAAACACAGTAATCTAAAAACTTGAAATCAATCCATCACAATTTTTTTTCGAGTGTAACGATGACTCGAATGCAAAAGAGACATTTGTTTGGATCGTGTTTTATTAAATTTAAATCGTGTTAATTTATGTGTGTTGAACTTATTAAATTACTGGTAAATCTATTATAACTAGATAGCCTAAAAACTAAATGGATGTGTTATATGGACATGTGCAATGCGAAGTAAATATAAATCTAAATTTAAAATTTAAGAAAAACCCCCGATTCCAATGCCTTCATTTCCTTAAATGTTAAACAACATAATATTATGTAATGTGGACGCGATGCGCTTTCATTTGATACCCCACACTAGTATATTTGCAGTTTTTTTGTTTTCCTTCCCCACTCTCACCCCCATAACTCTTAAACGGCTCAACCGATTTTCATGAAACATGTCTAAGAACACCCGGGCCAACCTCACCTCATACAAAAATAACTAAATTGAAATCGCTCCATTAGTTCGGGAGCTAGGATGGAACAGACAGACAGGCAGACAGACACGTCAAACTTATAACACCCCTCTTTTTTGGTCGGGGATTAATAAAGCCACATTTGAAATCTAAAATACAATGAAAAATACTATTACTTGTATGCTCTGACTGTCTTTAGGGATAGTGTAAGCCCATGAATATAAACCTACAAATTTGCAAAACATAAGAATATAGGCTCCCGGAACTACCAGTTGAAATACACGGAACCATCCTTGGACTCCTACGAACATTTAAAAAAATTATTGAGGCAGGCATTATTGACTCTTGCGGTTACCAACAAATTTTGAGATTATACTTTTTATTATAGATGTTGGTGATTTTTTACAATGTATTCAATATTGTTACCCTAACTAAGGTAATATCATAATTTACTGCGCAGAGTAATCTAAACAAAGACAAGCGCTTAAGCTAATTATCGCTAATCACAAATCACGTACCAATAATTTATCAATCAGACTAAAAGTATGATAAAAAAACTGTATAATACTCGTACCTATCAATGTACCTACGTTCATTGTCGGTAAAAATAATGACATTGGTTGAATTAACACACTATCATTGTGCTTCGTTACTCTTAAGTCTAGAATTCTAGATCCGTTAATGTAGAAATCAATTTGAAAAGTGTGAGATGGACTCACAAACACCTACACAAGGTTACGTGTACAGTTTATAAATACTATAATAATAATAATATAAATACACTTTTCGTAACAAAAAAAGGTGTGTGTGCGATTCACACACGATAGAAGTGAAACTTCAGTTAATCGACAAAAGAATGAGATAAATAAAAAAAAAACAAAAAGAAAATACTGTGCAAAATTTTGTTCGGGCGGTCACCCATCCAAGTACTGGCGTCGCGCAACGTTGCTTAACCTTGTTAGCGTTTAAGATTGGCTTACCCGTCGTTTTTTCCGTTGCATCCGGTTTGAAATCACAACAATTCTAAAGAAGTTTCACTTCAATAAGAAAAAAAAAATTATATAAGTGCAAAAAGATGCTGTCAGAGCGGTCACCCCTCCAATTACTGGCCTCGCGCAACGTTGCTTTACTTTGTAAAAATCAAGTTTGTTGTATGGGAGTCCCTTGAAAATTTTTACTATTGTGTGATCTTAGTATTTAATTTTGTTGTTATAGGGGCAACAGAATCAAGTCTCCAAATTACAACTCTCTAGCTATTACGGTTACCCTTTGGGTGCAGGACCCTAAAAAAATATCCTATGGGTGGGAATGGTAAAGAATCAAACGCTTGTATTTTATTAATTAATCTACCTGTCTAAAATTATTAAGGGTTATCTGTGACCTATACAAGAATGCAATCACAAGCGCCTATGTAAGAGTATCAGCAAAATAGCAAAGCTTTTAATGTACGTAGTTTGCCAGGAGAAAAGAGGATTTTACCCTTACGACAGTACTCTTGAATGTTACTCGAACATCGGATACAAGCATAATATCGTAACAAATAAAGAAAGGTGTAGGTCCTTAATTCAAAATAAATAAATAAAACTGCTACAGGAGGGAGTCATCGCTACATCAATAAATAAAGAGCCTGCGCCTGTAACTATCTTAAATTTATTTTTGTTTTTTAAATTTTAGTTTTACTTTTTTGTAATTTTTCTTTATTGCTCTGGGGGTTTCCTGTAATAATTGTTTTTTATGATATATAAGCCTTCATTGACCACAATCTCACCTGATGTAAAGTGACGATGTGGTCTAAAATGGGGCATGAAGACCTAGAAGGTAGATGGCTTCCACGGACCACATTAAGAAACACGTAAAAATCGTTTCACGCACTGGCGCAGCCCGGAGGGTGGTTACAAGCCGCGACCGAAGCCTACCACCAGAGACTGTTTAGTTTAGACTAAGCGCCACCCGGTGGGCACGTGTAAGGATTCAGAGGGTTAAACACTTACGGACATAAACAGAAAAATCCTCCATAAGGGTAAGATAATCTGAATAAATAAATAAATGTTCGCGACAATGCCTTAGGCTACTGAATCGATTTTCAAGCGGTTTTCAGCGCCCCTGCAAAACCGGGGGCGGGACGCTAGTCAATTATTAGAATTATTTTAGTGTTAAATCAGTTTTAAGCTTTATATTAAAAGCTCAGCGCATTGACATTATTCATAGCAATTAGGGTTATATTTGGTATGTAATTAATAACGCTAACATTATTGTGGATTGCATTTACTGAAAATGATTAAAAATATCTTGCTATGTTGTTGTGCTTAATATATTATAATGATATCACCTGTGCCAAGTACAATTTGTTATTAAATGAAACTAAAATGTAAGATCTGCTATACCTTAATTGTTGTTTTGCAAATGTGATATACTATGTGTTGTGCAATATGTGAATAATAATATGAAGAATAATTAGCGTTTTGACATTCTTAAATGACAATGGAGGTTAATGTGAATTCTTCGTTAATAAATAATTAATTATAAATTTACCTACCTACTCAGTCTTTTATACGATACTTGAGAAGACAAAATTGCTTACATAAACAGACACGTGTTACCAAATGCGACACTTGCTGAAGTCAATGAACATGCGCCTGAGTGCAAAGGCGTGAAGTAATCTGAACCAGTAGGTATCAGTGCTGACGGAGCTACCGGCCTAGGCGGGGCAGTGCCCCTTCTCCCCCAAGCCCTGGGGGCCCCAAAGCCCTGGTGGGCCCAAAGTTTTGTCATCTTATCCTAGAATTTACAACAAATTCAACAAACTTCACCTCAGAGTTGCAGTTTATTTGATTGCTAAATTATTAATTAATCTAGGCCCTAGATTCTAGGGCTTTCACTGCGGACTTGATGCCCGCGAATGTGAGGAATTTTCGACATTTTACAAAACTTGGCACAGACCGGATACTATTCGGGACATAAACAAGTATTTTTTAACAAAAAGTCATACGTGTACTAGGGTTACATAAAGTATGAGTTACATAAAACCTATACATGTGTGTTATAATAAAAAGGTCTTCAAAAATTATATTGAGGTAACAAATATAATTTTTAACAGCTCGTAAACTGAAAAATTTGCGAGAGACACTTTTAAAGTGCGGTATTAATGTACATAATTTTGTGTCATTCAAAGGTAGATAATGTAATCCGTAAACTATATTTGTATTAGTAGGACCAATCTTTTTTATATCTACTACATAGGAATTTCAGTATCTGTTTAGTTTAGTCTCCAAAAGAATATCATACTATCTGATTTGTGCCTTGAGGTTGGATGCTGTGTGAATTGTATAAAATATAAGCTTTATTTCTCTACTAGCTTTTTCTTAGCGCCACGGCGCCGGCCGGCGCGGCGGGCGGCGCGGCATTGCCGTGTTTTTTTTATTTTCCCGGGGTAAAAAGTAGCCTATATCCATTCTCGATAAATGGGCTATCGAACACTGAAGTAATTTTTCTCAAGCACGTAATATTCGTTTTATAATATTATTATAGATAGATAAACCTACGTAAATATCCACACGGAAACAGAAATTTGGATCCAGATTTATGTTTACACGCGGTTTTCTTGACATACGACATCATTAGCGTTACTGTATAAGTCGCTCGTGCCTCCCACTACGATAACAAGTGAACACGTACAGAGCCTAAGATAACCTCACAATCACATGGAAATTAAGTAATAACCAAAAATATAGGTACTTATCCTATGCTTATGTAAATAACGGGAATTAACTTTAAGGAATTACTTTCTGGATTTTTAAAATCAGATTTGAGAAACATGCGACGCCAAAACGCGTTTCGAATAAAATATGCATATTTAATCGCGTCGGCTTAGTCCTATATTTATTTTTAATGGCTGTTACTTTTATATTCCTTGATAAATAATCAATTTAATTCCGTAAAACGGTTAAGCACTATTCGATTTTACGAATTACGAGTTTTTCGTATCTAACTAGTTCCAGAGAATAATGCGGTCAATCAAACAATCATACATACTCTTCAGCTCTCTAATACATAATAGTATAGATTTTAAAAAAATACCCATAATTACCATTTTAATTCCAGTTCCACCACTCCACTTACCTAGGTACCAATTTTAGCATAAATTTATATTAGGTAGTAATTGTACGAAATTCATAAGTCAGTGTTACAGTTACTCGAGTTAGAGAATGAATTTTGTTTTAAAATTATGATAGCTACTTATAAAATATTTGTATTTAATTATAGATAATACATATCTTCACTGAATTTTATTTGCTACTTATTTTGTACCTACATAACGTTATTGCATCATCGTGTCATCGTTTACTGGAAAGTGAGGAAAACATTTTTTTATCTAGTTACCTCGCAACTGGGTTATATTATTTCTTACCCAGTGCACTGATCTGAATAGTAGATGGTTTTATATCTACAGACAAAGTCAGTTTGTTGTAGGTTCCCAAGATAGCTTCATGGGAAAGGAATGAGTTGAATTCTAAATAACAAGATAGGGCCTTGTAACCACCAAAGGGGCAAAGGTTTATCCATACAAAAAACTACTTAAGAGTAAAATCCTGTAGACACATACGAGTAAGTGCCTAAATCGAAAAATATTTATTTATTTTAATATACACTTATTCAATGGTCCCATATTATTATTAACTAGCCGCCCGCCCCGGCTTCTCACGGGTAAAAAAAAATTCCGGCAATTATTAAAATTAAAAAACACGTAAATACAACTCTAATTTCTCTAAATTCCGCTTGTCTTATATTTCCAACTTACTATAGTAGTTATTCAAATCTTTTCAGGACTTTATATCCTAAGCCATAGAATAATAAATTACTACGCCAATAGTAAGAAACTGTGCAACAAGCAGGTAGATAATGCCCCGCAAACCACGCTGACATAAAATTACGAGGGCATTATCTATATGTAATTTAGGTGAGTATACTCAATACTTATAAAGCTGAATATTTTGTTTGAACGCTCTAATCTCAGGAATTACTAATCTGATTTGAAAAATTATTTCACTGCTAGCTGGCTGTAATTAAAGAAACCGAAAACCCTCGAAGACTGGGAGAAGAATTGAAAAAAAAGTTAACCGGGTCGGCTATACTGGGTGGATTTTTAAGAAGGGGTACCTACCCAATGGCAGGTACATTAACCGTTATAGTAACAAGGAAATGGAGTAAAACAAAAAGACTAATATTTTTTAAAGAACATACTGAACTTCACAGATTTTGAAAAACCACAGTCTGCTAAGAAAATGATTTAACTTATTTTTTTAACCCAATCGATCCTGTTTCATGTAGGAATCTAAAAACTGTATAGGGTTCATCAAAGTATGAGTACTCGAAATTACTGAAAACGTTTTTTGTTAAAATAAGATTTGATATATCTTCTTAATAAATGTATGTATTAAAAAGATATACTTATGTATATCACAATATTATATAACACTAGCTGACCCCAGCAAACGTTATTTTGCAAAATGAAAAATAGATGTTGGCCGATTCTTAGACCTACTCAATATGCTTACAAAATTTGATGAGAATCGGTCAAGCCGTTTCGGTGGAGACGGGAAGGAACATTGTGACACGAGAATTTTATGAATAAGATTTTATTTTATTTCAATTGGAAAACAAACAGTTTTAATAAACTTATTACTAACACCCCAAATTAAATAATCTGGGCTAACACTAAATATAATACCTATGAACAATATTTTGCCTCTTCCGTCTTTTATCCTTTATTCCAGTCCATTCAAATGTTGTCACGTAGAGATCACTTTTAGTGATAAGGCCGCCCATTGTGACACAATTATTGTACTGAGATTTAATTTTTTGAGAATTTTCGTTTTGTAAATTGGTGTTCAATAGTGTATTGTATTGTAGTTTTTTTTATTTGCCCTGTAGGCAACATTTATTGCAGCCTCGGGCAAAAGTAATTTGACCATTTCAATCTTTAGTTTTCGTCTAATCGAGGCTTTAATGGTCAAGTGATTTTTTTCTGCCAAACTCAATGGATCACGGTTACCTAATAAATGTGTAACGTTTGCCAGGTCAGCTAGTTTAGATATACAACTAACGTAAACATAGAAACTGACGAAAAAAATTTGTAATTGGAAGTATCTTGTATCTCGTTTGTAGTCTCTTGTGTGAATGATAGTGTGTTCCACTTAAGTAGGTAAGTACTGCAACATCTTATCAGTATGATGAGTTGAATTTTATATGCGGGGTATTATCTTCTAGTTAATCATTTGAACATCAAAGTTCAAACTATAAAAGCATTCATCGAGAAATCTACTGTCTTAGTCGTTTCACTCGTATCGTGAATAGTGCACACGTGCACGAGTATACAGTTCATAGAATTTTAATATTGAGTGATTGTTCGTGATATTTTAATACTTTCTGCGCCAAAAGTATAATTAAAACTTACCAAAGGTAATTTAATAATAATAATATAAAGTTAAATACGACAAGTTAAAACGATTTTTTTTAGGTTTATTTTCTAAACTATTGAGACTTTAATGTTGAAGTAAATTTATTAAGTGCGACAGCACAAAGCAGTTGTATAGTAAATAAACTTATTTCTAGTTACTCTATTTTAGTTTTTGAGCATTGATATGATTTTTAATTTAATATTTTCCTTAAAATAAACATTTCTTTAACTCTTGAATTTGGCGGTATAAGTTTTATTATCTGTTGCAGGTCGGAAAATCAAAACAAATAATTCCGCCAATAGAAACACTTACCGCATATTGCATCATAGCTGCTGATTGGTTCTAACGTGTCGCTCAGTGGCGCCCCACCAATCTTATAAATATCAGTGCTGTCTTGTGCCGACCCTCTTTTCCACAGTGTTATTTCGGGGAACCGAATCGGGTTATTTTTGTGAGCAAATCTAAATTCAGAATGCCGGAGAATTCAAAAATGAATGGATACGCTAAGACAAATGGACACAGCTATGATATGGAAGATGGATCAGTGTTTTTGTTCACATCTGAATCTGTTGGCGAGGGTCATCCAGGTTAGTTTTCTGTAAATGCCGATGCACGATTGTATGATACGAAAAATGGCCGCCTCCAAACATGTGCGCAGAATTGTGCGTACACATTTGCCTATAAAACAATAACTTTGTTTCATATAAACACTTAGATACACGATATTTACATGGTATTATCATGTAAATGACACATGGTTACTGGCGCCTAAGTTGTTACATCATGTTTCTGATGATGTCTGAAATCGATCTTGCTCCTCATGTCAAAATAATCTCAGCACGTGGTCCGGCGCGCATTAATCATCACAACCATGAAATTTCATATGAATTAAGACGAATGTTTGTATTCCAGATAAAATGTGTGATCAAATCAGTGATGCTATCTTGGATGCTCACCTAAAACAAGATCCAAATGCAAAAGTAGCATGCGGTAAGTGTCAAAGTCACCAATATCTTTCATACCATGCAAAATCTTGTAAAATGAGTTTCTAATGTTAAATGTTCATCTACAGAAACAGTGACCAAAACTGGCATGGTACTTTTGTGTGGTGAAATCACTTCAAAAGCAAATGTGGACTACCAGAAAGTTGTGAGAGATACCGTGAAGCACATCGGATATGATGACTCTTCCAAAGGTAAGTCTCTAAACCTTGAGTGATCAATCAAAGCAGTAGTTATCATTGGCCCACAGCCAGAATCTATCCAATGTTACAGGCAGGCTATTCAAAATTTTAGTATTAAAATTTGTTCTATAAATTAGGTTTTGATTGGCGTACACTCAACTTATTAGTGGCTATTGAAGAGCAGAGCCCTGATATTGCTAACGGTGTCCACACAGACCGAGAGGAATTGGATGTTGGGGCTGGTGATCAGGTATACATTTGATCAAAAGGCTGCTGCACGAGAAACGAACCTGGGCTATACAATCTAAACTAAAGATCATGGAAAAATCATTGAATCGCATGTTTTGTCACAAAAGGGATGTTATCAGAATCTACTTAAAAATTTTGAAAGAACTATCAAATCATCAACCACCAAAAACTGGCCCATATTTTTTACATCTCTAGATATCAAAATTCACTGAGTGGGATAAGAACATAAGATTAAACATTTGTAGGCATATCTTTAGAAGTGTAGAGATCTCAGCAAAGATCCGTAGGCTATACACTGCTTCAGGCATATACGGACAGGCTTCTAAAAAGCATGAAAAAACTTGGTTTCGTCATAATAATATCTATCAACAGGTTTATACATTATTCACAACTTATATAGGTTATCAACTTATCAGTTCATATTCACAGGGCTAATAAAATAAGAAAATAATATTGATAACTTAACTACTAAGAAAAAAAATATGTTTGTTGTGTTATTCATAAACTAATTTACATGGCATGTTGGGTCAGGCTTTGATTACAAGACATGCTCCGTGATGCTGGCACTGGACCAACAGTCACCTGACATTGCCGCTGGGGTGCATGAGAACAGGCTTGATGAGGAAGTTGGGGCTGGAGATCAGGTAACCATTTATATTCATTTGTCATTGGCATAACTGGATGTGGTTTACCCATCAATTTGAATTAATTTAGTAGGTCCATCATCATGAAATTAATGTTTGGATTTGCTTAAATTCATTTCATAAATACAAAAAAAAACAATGGTACTGGAGAGGTGGTCTAACCTGCCTAAAAATCTAGTATTTAATAATATTTTTTTGTAGGTAATACTATTAAAGTTAACATGTTGGAGTTTTTTATGTACAGTAGAATTCCGATTATCCGAAGATCGATTATCCGAATATCCGATTATCCGGAATCGTTCGTCTCGGCTCTAATTGTTAATTTAAAAAAGTTTTGACAGCGCAACGATACATGTACGACAAGTTTATTCCCGCGTCCGATCGTTACGTGTACTCCCGCTGTCATTTGATTGCAGGATAGTGTTTGATTTTGTTTCATTTTCTTAAATAGCGTGCATAAATAAATGAAAGGTTGTCTTTTATTTATGTCTACGAAATGTCTAAGATGAAGAAGACACTGAAACTGTGGATGTATGTCAAGTATCACACGCAGAAGCTTTTGAAGCTCTCGATATTGCTTTTAAGTGGTTTGAAAGACTATCTGCGTTTTAGTTGTAACAACTGTATGGGATTCAATACATCCTATTGGATCCCATACAGTTGTTACAACTAAAACGCATCAGGGACTTAGCCGCAGTGAAACCATGTGATTAATTACGTCAAAGACCAATAACAAGTTATTTCCAACCAAAATTTTAAATTACATAGGTATGTAATCATTATAGCTCGGTTTTTATGTATCGTATTATCTAAACCACACTTGTGAAACTTAATACATAATAAAACTTTATTATATATAATTTAAAGTGGTTTGATTTGCTTTTAAATCGATTATCCGGATTTTCGATTATACGGAGTACCCCTGGTTTTATTTAATCCGGATAATCGGGATTCTACTGTACTTAAATCCCAGTCTTATGTCCTTAAAGCCCATATTTTATGTTATATCACAAGTCATTCTTGTTTGACCATTTCCTTGCCATGCCTAACACTAGCTAGCTTTGTCTATTCTGCAAGATGATTTATTAGGATTTAGACATCTCAGTACTTATTGTACATATGTTTCAGGGATTAATGTTCGGCTATGCTACTGATGAAACTGAAGAATGCATGCCCCTAACAGTTGTACTGGCACACAAACTTAACCAGAAGATAGCTGAACTCCGGCGAAATGGAGAATTCTGGTGGGCTCGCCCAGATTCTAAGACCCAGGTTAGTTTTTAATTAAGATTCATACAATTTATATAGATAACTCAGATATCATTTACATAATTTGCTGGTAGGTACCACATTGTACAAAAAGAAGGGCAAAATATATATACCTTTAAGAGAACAGAAGTTAGTGATATAGAATTATGAAGGTATGTATGAAAGGCTTTTTGTCAAAAAATAAATCATAGCAATGGTTGCTTTTCCTTGTATTGTAATAGAACACAGAAATACAACTCATTCTATGAATTTCTTGTTATATATATTCCTATGGTTACAACAGACTAATATGAAGGGTTTCAAAAACATGGCTGTGTATATATTATCATGATAAGCTTCTTTAGAACCTGTTGCAAAATTGCGACGCAATTCTTTTTATCTCATTTCAACTCATCAATTCCAAGGCTATGGTTAAAATTAGTATCAGTTGATCTAACATCAAGACATAACATCAAACATTCTATTCTGTGTTTCAAATGATACATCTATATAGGAACTGTTTTGTTGTCTTATCTCATCCAGGCCATGGCCAAATGGGCCTTGAATTCTATATAATCCAATGTATTCATTTCGAAAATTATTATTACTAGTTAGCTATTTGTTTGATAAATAATGTACTTAAACATTATCACCTTCTAAGCTGTGCTTTATTGGCCAAGCCAGCGTTCGATTACATTATTCTATCGTCAGCGTTTCATGTTGCTACTCCAGTGATAAACTGTCTCCAGTGTCAAGTGGTAGGAAACATCAACTAATTTACAATGTGATGATAGATTGAGCCGACCACACAATACTCAATTCAGGCTGAGCACTTCTTTTGTGACATACTTGAACATGCAATTCTCCAGTGTATGCCAATCAAAAGATCATGATATCGCTATACTGCGTTTCTAGCTATTCGTTCCGGCTTTACCAGCAACAATAGTATTTTATGTTGATAATAAATCTGTGGTGAATTATGACCCTAACACTCTCGTCGGCAGACAAGAGATGATATTTTTCGTGGGAAAATCCATTATATAATCCCTAAAACTTTTCTTAGGGAAAAAAATTACTACCTAATCTCATACCTAGTTTTGTAGGAATCATATTACATACTTTTACCATAGTACCTACTAATCATACGTTTTTTTGCAGGTTACAGCAGAATATGTATTTGCCGGTGGCGCCACCGTCCCACAAAGAGTACACACTGTTGTCGTCTCGCTTCAACACTCTGAGAAGGTAAGATTGTCACCACCCTCCGGGCTGGGCCAGAGCGTGAAGCGATTTTTTCGTGTTTCGTAATGTGGCCCGGAGAAGCCATCGACCTTCTAGGTCTTCATGCCCATCTTAGACCACATCGTTACTTTACAGCAGGTGAGATTGTGGTCAAATAAAGTCTTATCTAGCATAAAAAAAAATGTTTTTTACAACTAATTAATAGGATAATTTACAATATTGTCTGTAATAAATAGTAGGGTTAACAAATAATGTTGTTGATTTCCCTGCTCCTATCTCTCAACAACAACAACTTCAAGCTTTACTTCAAGGTTAACTAAAGGTCTAATTAAAGTTCATACTAAGTTAACATAATTTCAAAAAATCCTTTTAGATAATTTCTAGTTCTATTAACAATAATTTTATACTAAGGACCTATTTTACCATCTCCTAGTAAAAATAGACAATGGTTAAAAAATAGAGCCATTTTGCTCAGTTGCATTTGACAAAGCGAGATAGCTCTTGACATAAATTAACCATTGACATTAAAAGCATTGCTTAGTTTACTAGGATTTTGTTGAACAAGCCTTTATTATCAAATTTATAAAATTAACACCTATATTTGTTTCCTTGCAATATGGGTATCGTATTTATCAATATAATGAACCCAAATTATTCCCACACTCTCTTGTAAATGGATAGGCAAGTGTTATATTTCGTCATCATAATCATGTGCATGCTACAACCTTTATCTTTACATACACAAATTTTAGTTTAGGGTTACTGGATTACATCATTGCATAGAATTTGCAATACGTCTTGAATTTTGCGCATTTAAATAAAACATTAATAAACAAGATTGTAAAACTTACTTGTAGTAACGTATTAGGAAACCCTAGATTTTCCATCATTCCAAGAAAGATTTCTTACGTAGGATAGTTGTTGTACCAATTTCATAAAATGTGTGAGGGTTAAATATAATCTGTCATTTTATTTTTAGATACACAAATCTAAATTTAAAATTTAAGAAAAACTTCCGATTCTAATGCTTTAACTTCTTTTTATGCACGCGATGCGCTTTCATTTGAAACCCCACTCGTGTTTTTTCGGTTTTCCTTCCCTACTCTCACCCCCATAACTTTTAAACGGCACAACCGATTTTATGAGACATGAACACTAGCGCCAAACTCACCTTTCATACAAAAAAAAAACTAAATTGAAATCGCTCCATCCGTTCGGGAGCTATGATGTCCCAGACAGACAGACAGACACGTCAAACTTATAACACCCCTCTTTTTTGGTCGGGGGTTAAAAATGTGACCTTCCGTATTATTTTCAGTAGATATCGCAAATATGAAACGGCTGCCTACTTTAAAATATCATTGACTAGTAATAAGTAATAGTAATAATGCTATCATCGCTAATTACATAAAAAAATAAAAAGAGGTCAGTCTTTATCAACGTATCATTGCTTTCGTAACCAATGCCGCATAGCAACAACTCTAAGAAAAAACTAACGATTTTCTTATCATTATATCGTCTCAAAACGTTACGTTATGATGTCGAAAGCTGTTGCCACAGCAACTTGATTAAAACCCACGAGATAAAGCACCTAGAATAAACATAACGATTTATTTATCACGTCTTCATACAGGCCCATTAGCCTTCTCCCTATTTCTGGTAAAATATTTGAAAAAATATTAATAACCAGAATGCAAAACCATGTAGAAAAGATCCTACCTCTACACCAATTCGGATTTAGGGCAGGACATGGTACGATTGAGCAAGTACATCGCCTGGTCAACATTATAAACGGAGCCCTCGAAAACAAGCAATACTGTTCAACGGTATTTTTGGACATAAGTCAAGCTTTTGACAGAGTGTGGCACGAAGGCCTGCTTTTTAAAATAAAAGAAAAACTACCTCACTGCTTTTTTCAAATAATCAAATCGTATCTAGAAAAACGATGTTTTGAGGTTAAATACAATGACAAACTATCTCAAATGCATGAAATAAGGGCTGGAGTACCACAGGGTAGCATTCTGGGTCCACTGTTATACCTCATTTTCACCGCCGACTTGCCTACCTTAGATCTTACTTCAATCGCAACGTACGCAGATGACACTGCTCTTCTGTCTGTCCACGAAAACCCGGAGATAGCCTCAAGAAACCTCCAAGAACACCTTACCCTAGTCGAGAAATGGTTTGACAAATGGCGCATAAAAGCCAATAAGGACAAATCAGTTCAAGTAACGTTCACCCTAAAGCGTAATTCATGCCCACCTGTTCTGCTTTACAACGAACAAGTCCCCCAGGCCGATGACGCCAAATATCTTGGAATACACTTAGACCGTCGGCTAACATGGCGAAAACATATCTGGACAAAACGCAAACAATTGGACACCAAAATGCGCAGCCTGTATTGGATGATTGGACGCAAATCTCAACTCACCCCTGTTAGTAAAATGGCCGTTTATAAATCCATCATCAAGCCTATCTGGACATATGGCATTCAGCTATGGGGCTCAGCCAGCAATAGTAATGTAGAAATATTAGAAAGATTTCAGAGTAAAACCTTGAGTTTAACATACCATGGCACATAAGTAACAAATTCATGTATGATGACATCAAAATTAATACAGTGAAACAAGAAATAGAATCAAACAGTAAAAATTACCAGACCAGACTAAGCAGTCACAGAAATGAACTTGCTGCGCAACTCCAGGGGACAGGAAGTGTAATATTCTCCCGATTGAAAAGACAAAGTATACAAGGACTCGTGGATAGATACACAGAAAAGAAACCAAGAGACAATTCAATGGAAAATTCTCTTGATATATGACATGTATTCAGAAACTCAGACAGAAAATTGGACTATTGTTAAATATAACAGATTGCCAAGTAGCAGAATAGAAAAAAAAAAATAATAATAAAAAAATTATCACTATAGATCCTCTAATAGCAGGCGGCTGGCTTTAGTTATATTTTCAATAGTTAAATATTCCTGATCAAACAAATTTAAACTAGTGTCTTACACTTTACTATAGTCATTAAAGGAGACTTAGTAAACCTGAGAACGGTCACCCGAACAGCATAGCGAAACTACAGAATTCGTTATGCAGATTAATTTAAATTATTATGTCATAAATAAATGAATGCAAGGCGTGTGTTTTTCTTTAGAGCTAACAATGTTTTTTTGGGGCATTTCACAATCTCCGGATAAAATAGGTAGCCGGCATTCTTCACTGGCTAGTTACCTCACCAAGAAACAAATTTCTCGTAAACTCGTGTTTTAGGAATCTGTTAACCTAAAATGAAGGATCTATCGTCTTCTTGCTCAAGTAAAACCCTTTTATGTTTTGTTTTAGATTACACTAGACATTCTTCGTGATGAAATCAAGGAGAGAGTTATCAAGGAAGTAATCCCTGCACAGTACATCGACGAGAAAACTGTTATTCACATCAACCCGTGCGGAAACTTCATTATCGGCGGACCTCAGGTAATTTATAGATCAGTTTAGTACCGATTATTTGTATAATTATGCTAAAATGCTAAACGATCTACTACCGCGAGCGCAACCTCGGGTAGAAGAATTAAACACAAAATTGAATTTAATATATGTATAGTTACTACGAAGTTACTTTCAATTTCTTAGTCAACATTACACTTCAATTTTTAACTCCCATTAAAAAGAGGGGTGTTAAGTTTGGAGTGTCTGTCTGTCCAGGACATCATAGCTCCCGAAAAGATAGATAAAAGCTATTAAAAGTTTTTTTTTAATGGAAGGTGAGTTCGCGCAGGTTTTCTTAGACATGTTTGATGAACATTGGTTGACCCGTTCAAAAGTTATGTGGTTAAAGTGTAAGTGGGGAAGGAAAACGGAAAATCTGCAAATACACTCCAGTGGGGTTTCAAATGAAAGCTCATCACATGCACATTACAAAATTGTTATGACCTTTTACTTTTAGGGGTGCTAAAGTTCCTGAATAAAGGGTTTTTAAATTTAGATGATTAAATGCACTAATTCCTGCGATAAAACTAAGCAAATAGCTGTGGCTAGCTATTATGTAAATCTAAATAGCTTTAAAAATGGTTTTATATTACAGTCTGACGCTGGTTTGACCGGGCGTAAAATAATTGTTGACACGTACGGCGGTTGGGGGGCTCACGGAGGCGGAGCTTTCTCTGGCAAGGACTTCACTAAAGTGGACCGTTCTGCCGCGTACGCCGCGCGTTGGGTCGCCAAGTCGCTCGTGAAGGCAGGCCTTTGCAGACGCTGCATGGTGCAGGTAAGTCATTGTTCAGATCATGGAGTACTTAACTACTTAAATTCTCCTAAACACTCGTGAGCTCTAGAGACCCAAAATTGCGGGCTGCGTATTACGTTTCGATATGCATAATATATTAGAGCCATTAATGTTTATGTGCGCTTAGTTAGTAAATACATCATTTAAAGATTTATAAAGTATAAATAGTTTTACTCCACATTATATTTTCTATAACTTATTGTTTATATTATTTATACAGGTGGCATATGCTATTGGAGTAGCAGAACCTCTTTCGATAACAGTCTTTGACTATGGAACCTCACACAAGACACAGCAGCAGCTTCTTTCTATTATTCAGAAGAACTTCGACTTGAGACCAGGCAAAATTGTCAAGTAAGTATCTTAACTTAAATGCAATGTTAATGCATAATGCAACTTTTGAGAAAGTAATTTAAAAGGGTTTGGTTCTCAATCTCTGAATAACTTAGTTTTGGTTAGTAATTAAAATAAAAGAACTTGTTCTGTGGTTTTTTTTGTTTGATATTTTAACCATTGACAACCCTATGTATTCGGAGATTCTGAAATAGGCCCTAAAATTTCATATGCATGTGTGTGAGAATATAAAGTTGTGGCCCAGTTATATAAAAAACGATTTGATTTGTAATCAAATTAGGATTTGAATAAAAGAATCGACTTACTATTATTATTATTTTTATAGGGAACTGAACCTCAGAACGCCATTCTACCAGAAAACCAGTACCTACGGCCACTTTGGACGGGAGGGCTTCCCATGGGAGAGCCCCAAACCACTTGTGACCGAATGACTCCAAACCTGAACTAGAACATTGTAAATATTCCACCAGTATGTTAGCTCTTATCTACGTGTGTCATTGTAGCGAGAGCCACGTGAGACTCTCTTTAGACGTATTGTATGTTATGTGAATAGAACCTCGTCTGTGGAACTACAAGATCCAAAGATGGTTGCATAAGCGAGATTCATAGTCTAAGTATTCACTAGATATAGAAGTAGAAATAACAAGGTGCCGTCATTTCTGAATTTGAGTTCGCTCTGGGTTTATTATGGCAGTCACATAAGCTTATTTCAAACCAGGTATGAATTTATGAAAATGAGTTTTACAATGCTTTAATTTTATTATAGTTATATTGCAATGTATTTTTTTATGCATGTAATGAATTTTCATCAATATTATTTTGAATTTATGATAATGAATTATCGACTCGAAAATGTCGACTGCCTGCAATCTCATATTTTCAATTACAATTAAGTGCTATGACAATTGTGGTAGAGTAGACTACTTCTCTGGCGCAGTCACAGTGCAGCAGATACTAGAGAAACAAATGTTTCTCTATTATTTGCTAACTGCAAATATAATACAGTGGTCAGATGATCCTATAGTTTTATTAAATAATCATCAAATAATCTTTATTTTGTAATATAAGACTATATTACCTACCTGATACATAGTTATAATGTAATAACTTCCTGTCTGTATCATCTGCCGCTTAGTGTGATTTGTGTTGTGTTTCCGAAAAGGAATTAAGTGGAAAAGAGCCATTTTGAAAACACACCGACATATCCGGAGAAGTAGTGCACTGTGCATTTATATCCTAAAAGTTATTGTGATGCATTGTGTATAGGTTTAAGTGAAAGTTAGCATATGTTGCCTACACACTGATTTAGAAAAAGATTTTAAAAGTATGACTTAGGTCTTGTAGTGAGTATGTATGAATCTACTTGTGATTATATTTTATAAAGTTTCAATTTCGACCTGTTAAAGTTTCCTATTAACTTCTGTGGATTTATCGATTGTGAAATTTCAAACTAATAAATTATGTCTGCCGGGGGACCGGAATCTAATTTGTTTTATTTATTTTATATATAAATACATAACAATGTAACGTGCACGTTATAGCGTAAGGATAGGAGCTATACAAAATTACAGATATCTAATTATTGTGTCGGTTAGGTACGCTGGATGGCGTACCCATAAAAGATTATCACGTTTCACATTTATAGGTAGGTACGTTTCATTTTGCCCAAATAATTGTTCCTAATAAACGGGATATCCATGGGTTTGTCCACGATAATCGGTGATCGATTTTTGTAGGAGAAATGTAGAACGTATTGATAGCGTTAGTGCGACGCACACGTGTTTAGAAAGTAAAATAGAATAAATTTAAAATTAAAAAAAAAAAACCCCAATTCCATTGCCCTAATTTCCCCATAATATTTTGTAATGTGCACGCGATGCGCTTTCATTTGATACCCCACTCGAGTAAATGAAAATCGTACCTTCCGTTCGGGAGACAGACAGACACGTCAAACTTATAACACCCCTCTTACGAGGATACAGGCGACTGGGCCCACTTCTAAACTGGGTGTGTGTCAGGATGGCGTGTCTCTGTGCACCAAATAACTGTACCTAAATACAATTTTTTTGTTGGCAGTTTTATTAGGTACAGTTTATTGATATATGTTCCAGAGCACATAGTTCCCACACGTTGGGGAGATACACGATTATGCGCGCCAACCTGACGTCAGAATGGCGTGTCCATATCACAAAATTTATTTTATATCTAATTGCTTGAGGTACGGGGTGGATAGAATTCAAGAGGTGAATGGAAATGAAACCAAAAAAGTTTTTTTCTGGAAATTATTAACAAACATTTTCAAATAGAAACGCCAAATTCTACTTTTTTGTAAACTACAATATTTTTTTCTTGACATGGCGAGACTGATTTGCTGTTAAAGTTAGAAGTTTAAAAATAAAAACACGTTGAAAGTGAGTCGTCGTGAGACGTTAATTTGTGGTCCTCAAAACTTTATCAATATCTCTTTAGTAAAACGAATTCTTGTAAAATTCAAAGTTGTGGTGTATAGTTGGCAGTTCATCGTGGTTCATTTTAATGTAAAGGTAAGTAAAATTATGTTGTATAATTAAATTACCTAAGACCTTGTCCAGAAAGGGCGAATTCGCTGCGAATCGTATCGCGCGAATTCATACGCGCGTTTTCGAGGTACTAGACATCAATACATCGCGTCCACTAGCATCGCGCGAATGCAAAATAATCGCGTGCAATACGCCAGACTCTCGACTCGCGCTTGATTCGCGCGTACCTATTGCGCGCGAGTCGAGATACTAGGGACGCCTTGTTGCGTCCAGTTAACGCGCGAACTCTAGCTAGAGCGAGTGGACGTATCGAATCGAGGGAAATACATTCTATTTTCCCTCCGTTTCTGTCTCTTCCAGCGACGGTAAGCTAACCACAACGTGACCGCTTCGTTCAACTCCATGTTTCGTACTGAATTCCTCCCCAAATGCTCGCGCGTTGGTACGCAACTTGTGGACGCAACGGTCGCGCGTAATACGCGCGAGAGAATCGCGGCGAATTCGTCCTTTCTGGACAAGCTTTAAGGGCTAAAATTGTAAACCAAGTCAATTTTATTCAAACTTTGGGGTTAATCGAAATGCCAAAGAGGCGAACAGATACGTAGTATGGGGTCAATAGATATGAAGTACGGGGCTAATAGAAACGGGATAGGTTTTAATAGAAATAAGAAGGGGGTGTATAGAAAATTATGTGCTAGGGCTGCCACCAAAATATTATTAGGTAGGTACATCATTTTTCATAGAATTCAACTGTGTGGTTGTCTGTGGCCTCCTAAACGAATGGACACCTATTGGTGCGGTTTTTTGTGTTCAAAAGCTGACGATATTTTATATATTAGTTATAATTTATGAATATTCGTTCAGGCGTTCAACAACTTATTTTTGGAAAGTGACAGCCCTGACGATTTTTTCGATTCGCCCCATATGCCGCTTCTTTTGACCCCAATTGCGGGTAAATAGAAATCTAACATATTTTTACATTTTACGATAAAATCAAAGCATAGCATTATCTATATATTTTCATGATAGGATAGTATTAATTGAACTTCGAGACATAATAAAAAACACTATTATGATAGCCAATCATACAAAAATCAATGGAGAAATAAAAACAAACTTCAAAACCATGTCTTTCCACCCCGTTTTACGGTACCTACAGTTTTTTTCATATAGGTACAGTTGTTTGGTGCATAACCTGTGACTATTCAGACATGAGACACGCCATCCCGACACACACAAAATAAGTGTGTAAAAAAGAGAATACAGGCGACTGGGCCCATACATAACTAGGACCGCGGTCCCAGTTACCTGATCACATTTTTGAATCGGTCGACTGGGACCATATACCTACCTAATTTGCTTTAATGTACAGTTAACAGAAAAATCAAGTTACATACCTAACTCATTCATTCGATTTGCATGCTAAGAAGACAGCATTTTCTAAACTGATAACTATGTTATTTTGTGTTTTAAATTTGTTTATTTTTAATTGTTTAAATAATAGTGTTTCTTGTTTAAAGCTAAGAACACTTATTAATATGTCGTTTCTTTTGACCCCAATTGCGGGTAAGTAGAAAACTAACATATTTATTGCATTTTACGATGAAATCAAAGCATTCTCTAAATATTTCATGATAAGATAGTATCCATTGAACTCCGAGACATTATTAAAAAAATACTATTTTATTAGCCAATCATACAAAAATCTATGGAGAAATTAAAACAAACTTCAAAACCATGTCTATCCACCCCGTTTTACGTAGGTACCTACCTAGTAGATTTTTAACAAAAAACAACCGACTTTCATTTTGGAATATAGGTATGTATTAGTAGGTAATAGAAACTGGTATTATTAGTTTTTTTTTATTTTATGCAGAAAACGATTAAGACAAGTGATAAACCTCACTTTGCAGATTAAACTATTTTTAAATGTTATGTAGTAAAAGCTTAGGACACATCCGTATCCTTCGCGCACAAGGTCCTGTGACAAATAGTTTAACCTGCAAAGTGAGGTTTAAAAATCATTAGTATTTTTAGTTTTCCAAGTATTTCTAATTGTTTTAGCATTTCTCATTTAAACTTTTAAACCGACTTCAGAAAAAGGAGGTTCTGAATATGACGTGTATTTTTAGTACCTACTCGAGTTTTTAATTTGTATCGAAAATGTTGGGAAATCTCGAGAAGACAAACAATTCACACAACAACATCTAGCCCCGTGGTAAGCTCTAAGCTTGTGTTACAGGTACTCAATATCTGATATCCTTAATATAATAGTGATACATAAATAGATAGCAGAACATACAAACAATTTCACCCTCGGCGGGAATCGAACCCGCTACCTCTTGCTATTCAGTCATTATTAGGCTTTAATTCACCACGGCGCTGGCCAAGTTCGGCTAGGTGAATTTCACATGGATTAGGACCTCTGCTCTATGCTCTACTTTAATTACCTATATTTCTAATTCATAAATTCCATCCCGTACAGATAAAGTCGGTTGTTTTTTTGTCAAAAATCTACTATAATCCACTCAAACGCATCGATGCAAAACTCCAGTAGTTATGCCGTATTATGTGACACACATCAAAAACATTTTGTACATCAACAATATTTGTTATGTTAGTTATGTAGAGCAAATAAAAAACTTATTATTATTGTTTCATTTCACGACTATTTCATGACTGCCACAAACTGTAGCAAATAATATTATAAAGTGATAACTAACTATCTCTGGCAATTCATAACAAAGTGAAATTAAATCATGTAATCCAATAGAGCATTTTCAAACAATGTAAATTTATTCTAATTGGTCATGGAAATTGGAAATGTTCATTGGCTGGATTTTAATACAAATATTTTGAAAATATGTGAATTGAAAACAACATGTCGTTAATTATTCGATCGTGTTACCGTGTTTGGCAAATAAGTAATTATTTGACAATTGTTATGAGCATTTTGATTCTTGTGCTACAAATAGATAGTATATAGATAGCTTGTGAATTGTAAAGAATTCATGCTAAATTTATGTGGTTTGTGTCAATTGAAAGGGCATGATTGAAGATTATAAAGTAACGCGCGTACCTAATATATTTTTTTTAAATAAATTACGCGTGTTTTTTTTTATATCAGAACGCTTTAAAAATAATTTTGAGTAATATCAAATCGTATAACAAAATCAGTTCGGATGAAAACTACTTGAGATATGAGTAATATCCTAATGATCAGCGCGTTACTGTTTCTATAGGCTTTCTATTTATCTGACTCCATCATCTTTTCCAAATTTAATTACCTATGTAGATAATGTTTTCGGAGAATGTCTACTAGGACGTTTGAAAAAACTTATTTAACGCCTCCAAATGCGTACTTAAGATTCTGCTATACATTCCTTACATTAAAAACCATGGCCTCTTAAATATGTATTCTCGTCGCACTCTACATCTTGCAACGCTACTGTTTGGAGTAATAAAAAACGTGCACCATCGTACCTGTAAAAAAAACTGACATTTCCGAGACGCCAATCCCGCTCGGCGTTGTTTCTTAAACATCCACGCTATAGATCAGCTGCATTTCGTGGTAGTGTTTGTTACGCCGCCACGAAACGCTGGAACATTCTTCCACCACCAAATATTTGCTCATTGTATTCTTTTAAGTCAAACCTAAATAAACATCTTTTAAATATTCAATATGCTGAATTCATTATGAAGTTCGATCTTGTTGTAATATTAAACTCTGTTCCAAACGTATTAAACTTTATGAGTAATTAATTAAGTAATACTTTATTTACTAATTTTATAATAATAATCTTATGTCCCTTAGCTATTCTTACTATATTGTTTTTCATGTTATACCTCTATTATGTATACCTATCGCTATTTTTTCTCTTCCTTTAATAGATATTGTATTAATTCTGATATATTTATAATAAGGTACATACATGTCTGTCACGCCGCCTTGCTCTTTACACGGAACCACTGAAAACCAGCGCTGTAGCCTGCTTCCTTAGCTGCACATACTGAGTGGCAACCAATTTCATCCGAATTTGTTACCCATGTTTACCATTCTAATTTAATTAAATATGTCGGAACAGGAGGCCTCTTCTTGAGCAGCTTCACTAGAGCAAACCGGATATCGGTCTCGCTCTTATTCGGTTATCCGGCGCTACTGGCGCGCGCCGTCAAATATTATAGTTGCTCTGTATTGTATTTTTTATTTGTTATTTGTATTTTGACGAAATGAAACTTTTTTCTATTTTAATAAACTACAGACTATAACCGAGGACTTTAAATAGGGTTAATTTGTCTAATAAAAATAAAAACTGGAAGTCTAGCTGTTGGAATGCACTGTACTTTGATTGAATATTCAATCTAATGTTTCGAGGTACTGCCTATTTATAGGTACCTACTAACGTACTAGGTACTTTGCTTACTCTTGAATGTTAAACCAAATGAAATAAAACTTAACATAGGTCTTTGTAAACTTAATAAGGATAACAGGTAGGGTCTTAGGATAATCTAAATTAAAAAGCTTATTTTTATTAGATAAACCTTTTTGAAATTTAATCATAATATTATATATGTGAGGTAACTTATAACAAAACATGCACTTGCCTATACAACTTGTATATGGTCGAATTGAGAAAACTTTTCCTTTTTTAAAGTCGGTTTAAAAAATAGTAGTTAAAAGTTTAGTTGGAAAGCCACGAGGCGACTATTCTTCTTGCCGTCTGTTGTACACCGGTCATTTGAATGGTGTCTGTTAATCTCCAAGAACCCATGTCGAAGCAATGTGATGCCCTGTTGAGAAAATAATAGTTACTTTACCTCTATCCTCTATCTATATGTAAGTAGGGACGTAATACCTAAGATTTTATTATTTAATTAAGATAAGTAGGTACTACGATGTATAAAGGTAAGTAGATATATGTACCTACTACTGTAGTGGCGTAGCTAATGGCGGGCTAGGCTAGACAGTGCCCAGAGGCCCCCAAGCTAGGGGTTCATTACAAATCCTATTCCTGAATTTATGCATAATTCTATCAATAAATCTAAATTTAAAATTTAAGAAAAACCCCCGATTCCAATCCCTTAATTTCCTTAAACGTAACATAACATAATATTATGTAATGTGGACGCGATGCGATTTCATTTGATACCCCACACTAGTATATTTGAAGATTTTCGGTTTTCCTTACCCACTCTGACCCCCATAACTTTTAAACGGCCCAACCGATTTTCATGAAACATGTCTAAGAACACTCGCGCAAAACTCACCTTTCATACAAAAAAAACTAAATTGAAATCGCTCCATCCGTTCGGGAGCTATGGTGACACAGACAGACAGACAGACACACAGACAGACAGACAGACAGACAGACAGATAGACAGACAGACAGACACGTCAAACTTATAACACCCCTCTTTTTTGGTCGGGGGTTAAAAACGGAACCTGAATATGTTGCAAAGCTACAGGTAAATTTACTGCAAGTATTCATGTGATCAATATGGAAAAGATCAAATTTTCGTCAAAATTTAAAAAAGCTGGCGTATGTACCTAAATATCTATTGATCTACGCTCTGAGTAGGTACAAAACCCTTTAAATTTTCCCCAGAGACCTTGAACATCGAGCTACGCCACAACCTACTAGTCGGTATCTACTCCCTAGGGGTGGATGGATGGATGATGATGTGGATGGAATGCATAAGAATCACAAGAAATAAGTAGGCACTCATTGCATCATACTAGCGATAAAATATCTGTTTATAAAACCATTTGGATTTAATGAATAAAAACAAGGTTTTGTAATGAGTTTTATCATGGAAAATGCTGGGTCATTCTGACCCCTATGTTTATGAAAAGGATAATTTGGCGATAACCTATTAACTTGCGGAATCATCTTGTTATTTGCATGCGCAGTCAATAACATCATGCATGATACTCGTATTGTGAGTTAGCTAAGATTGTTTTACTTTAGGTAACACCTAATTGCCTACTTTAACTTAACTTCCAAATTTATATACCTACCTACTTAAATAAGCATAATAAACCTGTCATATACATAGGCAGGTAAGTATGTAATGTATGTAGCTGTAGCCCAGACCAGATTAAGCATCTATTGAGTTTAACTCGCCTCGCCGGGATAGTTTCGTCGGAGTTACAATGTTCTTAAATTTTCTTACGGATTATGGGTAAAGAAGCAAGCAAAGTAAGAAATGCGTTTTTGTGCTAAATATTTAGTTGAATTGCCTTTTAATAACAAAAATAATATTTTTCTTAAGTTTTAAGGTTTAAACTTCCTAAAGGGATTCGTGCACATTTTAGTTGACAAAACTAATTCTGTTTACCTCCTCAGTTCTATGTTTATTAATATTCTTCAGTAGGTGTTTTAAAACCCAAAAACACTTACGTAGGTAGGTACTGTTTCTTACTCCCCTTACCTAGGCACGTAAAACGTGGGAGAATTGTCTTTTAAGTCTTGATCAACGACGCCGAGAGCTTTCCACGGATCGATCGCCCCGTGTATGTTGATTGTGTTGTTCACATCGGTGGACAGGCCGCCGAAGATCACGTTCGTTCTGTCAATTGCGTTACGAACGAAGGATACATCATATCTGAAATAACACAAGTTACTTTTATTAAAATTATCCGACTTTATTGTGACTCATCTTCATTTCAGCTGTAGGACGTTGGACGCGGCCTTTATCCAGTGGCGTAGCTAGGGGCCCAAGGGCCCTTGTGCATAGTGAGAGAATCAGGCCCTCCCCCCTCTTACCGCGTAGTTGGAACTTATTGATATGATAAATCTAAATTTAAAATTTAAGAAAAACCCCCGATTCCCATGCCTTAATTTCCTTAAACGTAAAACAATATAATATTTTGTAATGTGGACCCGATGCGATTTCATTTGATACCCCACACTAGTATATTTGCAGATTTTCGGTTTTCCTTACCCACTCTCACCCCCATAACTTTTAAACGGCACAACCGATTTTCATGAAACATGTCTAAGAACACTCGCGCCAGAGTCACTTTTCATACAAAATAAACTAAATTGAAATCGCTCCATCCGTTCGGGAGCTATGGTGACACAGACAGACAGACAGACACGTCAAACTTATAACACCCCTCTTTTTTGGTCGGGGGTTAAAAATGAGTGCCATCGAAAATGTAGATCTTGTTAACACCTTTCATTTGAACCCATAATGGAACGTCTAGGATGTGTAGTTCCATATATATGTATATGACTGTTTTTGTTTTGACAGCTGTCACTGAAAATGTAGGCCTTGTCAACATTTAAAAAAAACGTAACCAAAATGTAACCACAAGCACCACCAAAGCTGGTGCGACACCATTCACGTGACCCCGCGATGTTGTATGGTTGAAGTACGTGTGGGCTGGCCCTCATTGGAATATGATTTTGAACTGAAAACAGGAATATCCATCCTTCTCTGATTAGAAATGATATATATTATTTTTTCTTGATTGGTTCTTACTTACAATCTCTGTACGATCTATACAATATTGAAATTTTTTATACTATGGTATTATGATCGTAAGGTCACGTGATTGTCGCGGAATAAATCTAAATTTGAAATTTAAGAAACGCCCCCTATTCCAATGCCTTAATTTCCTTAAATATAAAACAACATTGATACCCCACACTAATATTATTTGCAGATTTTCAGTTTTCCTTCCCCACTCTCACCCCCATAACTTTTAAACGGCTCAACCGATGGTCATGAAACATGTCTAAGAACACCCGGGCCAAACTCACCTTTCTTATAAAAAAAACTAAATTGAAATCGCTCCATCGGTTCGGGAGCTATGATGTCCCAGACAGACAAACAGACAGACACGTCAAACTTATAACACCTTTTTTGGTCAGGGGTTAAAAAATGATCCTTGAAATGGTCCGTCCTCCGTGAGCGCCAGAGAGCGACTGATGGTGATTAGTTTTACCAAGCGCATTTTCGTGCATTTTGAAAGTATTATTTCACAGGCATTACTAAATTCAAATAATTAATTTTTGCTTTACAATATACTAGTAAATGACGAACTCTTTCTTTGATATAACTTTTATATAATTTGAAGTTGAAAACTCTCAGTAAAGTTGGTTTAAAAATCAATTTAATGTCATCTTTAACACATTTTATCATTTTATTAATATAAATCGCGGTAATCCGTGATTAATATTTTTTTCATTTTCATCTTTAACATGTTATGTATATATAACATGTTAAAGATAAAAAAACGTGCAAATTATTCATATTTACAGATAAAATCGTTAGAAATTTGATAATTCTAACCGGAAATAGCTTAGGCAATATTTTTTTACTTTCTTGACGTTATTTCCGCTTTGCAGCCCCGCTACGTAACTTATTTCTTTCCATAATTTTCAATTAGTAGCCATCGAAATTTTAGTAATTCTTACTTACTTACTGAGATTTTCCGATATTGCTTTTCAATGTCTAGTATAGAGTAAAGGAAGCTCAACAGAAAAGAACCATAAAACAGCTTGTTTGGTAATGATGCGGTAAAATCAATATTAACTCAAAGGCCTATTATAGTTTCTAAAGTAGCTCGTTTGTCAATTTGAACTTATGTTTGGAAAAACGTTGGTTGTTTTTTATTGCCGATCAGGTTGTGAGCTATCATAGATTATAAGCGGTTAGCGTTGTACTGCAACGTGTGTATCATACATATCTTGTCGTCGGTTTTTTTTTTGCGAAAATGAGTTTTAACAGAATTTCGGGCCAGATGGATGCTTGTGTGGAATAGAAATCATAGCATTAGTGGTGATACTTGATGAAATAAGGCTGGTTGGGAAATACGAATAACAACAGTCAGCGACACACCTTGCATCAACTACTGTAGTACGTCCCAGACCCAAGAAAGTTGAAAACATCGCCGGAAATATCATAAATAAGAACTGATGCAAGGCAAGAGCGAATTAAAACTTCGAATTAAAAAAAAATTAAATATTGTAAGAATTTTATTTTATTTTTGAATTTTCTTTTTTTTTCAAAGCTGAGGCTAAAGGGCCCCCTGAGCTCGAGGGCCCTTGTGCACTGCACAACCTGGCCCTATGATAGCTACGCCACTGCCTTTATCCACTGTGGACCAGTTGTCTTCCATATAGTTAGTGGATTCCTTATACGCTACGCGTATCAAGATCAAGCAGTATTGAAATTTTAATTTATTGTCCTGTACTACTTGTTACTTGCAATAAGCTAGATTCCTGATACAGGCATTGCCAGTTAGTGAATACACATGACTGAAGCTGGCAGTTGCAAGGAGCTAATATGCTAGTGTGCAAGCTACGGGCATGTGTATCCCCAGCTTTAATAACCCGTGAGACAGTGTGAGTGGCGGCGTGAGAAGTATAATAAGACTGTATGACTAAAATTAATATATTATCTATCTAATATTGTATGTCCGTAATGGATAAAATTAAAACCTTTGTAACATGATAAGATATTTTGTTTATGTATTTTATATTATATATAAAACTCACCTCGCATCGTAGGCTTTCTCGCAAACACTGACATACCAGTCCACGTTGAGCCACACTAAGCCGTCAAATGGAGTTCCAATCCTAGGCGCCGTTTGGAAGTACCCGTACTCAGTGCAACACTGGTAGTACCAAGCTCGAGCTGCAATACACACGAGTCAAACTTGTAACTAAATATTTCTGATTGTTGAGAAATATTTATTTACAATATATTTAGTTTACACAACAACATCTCGCCCCGTGGTAAGCTCTAAGCTTGTGTTACGGGTACTAGACATCTGATATACCTACTTAATGTAATAGACATACCTACTTAATATAGATATTTTTTATTATACATATTAAACAACAAGACCTAGGCGAAAGAGCTTGTAGACTTAACAAACACTTGGCCCCTTGGTGGGAATCGAACCCGCTACCTCTTGCGCCGCAAGCAAAGGTCCACCGTACCACTGAGGTTTTCAATACTACTATCATAATAAACGCGAAAGTTTGTTAGCATGTAAGTCTTTTACCCACAAACTACTAAAGGGTTTTGATGAAACTTCACAGTAATATATTGCTTACATATCAGGATAACACATTATGTCCCATTTTACCACGGTAAATGCCACATAGCGCGGGAAACTCTATTGCTGCGAAGCCCGATTTGGATCAATTTTGTCACGGTTTAGGTAGCTGTTGTAACAGTTAAGAACTAAAGCTATTTTGCAGGAAAATCTATTATTACACGGGCAACGTCGCGGGTGGAAAGTTATACTACTTTATTACCTATTATAATTTTGTTGCTACTTAATGATAAGATAAGACATATAGACCAATGTTACCTTACGTACGGTTTCAGGGTTTGCTCCTTATTTTCTGGTAGGCGTATAACCATGAAATTACTTACATTTATTTATTTATTCAATATTTTGTGTAGTAAACAATACAAGAAAAAAAGTACACTTAGATTAGAATTTTATGGTTGCTTCCAAATAATCATTCACCAATAAAATTAATATTTATGGGTTTATTTCCATAGCTTTTTTAATTTAAATCAAAATCAAAATGTTTAAATTATGGGACAATAATAATGATTGGTACTTACACACTGTTGGGGGAGATATCGTTGAGATCGAGGCAACGTATCCTGCGTAAGAAATGCCCCAGCACTGATTCGCACTCAATTGTTGTACCATTGCAATGTAAGATCCAATTTGCTCCATAGGTGTGCTACCTAAAGAACACATCAATAAATAAATAAATATTTCCGGACAATCCACACATGCAGCTTGTGTTCGGGTACTAGACATCTGATATACTTAATATAATTGAGTACATACATTCATATTTATTTTTCTAGTAGACAATGATTGTTTATAATATGTATAGATTGATTCCTTTTAAACGAGTTGAATGTGTATACATTCTTTATCTGAAGGGTAGTTTGTTCTATAAATATTAAAAATAAAGGCAAAGGGGTAAATGATGATGTGTTTAAGTTTTGTAAAACCAAACAATGGAAATAAATGATTTTGTATCTTGTATCTAAATGTAATCACTACATTTACACAGTACTACAGTATTAAACAAAGTAGCTTTCTCTGTCCCTATATCCTTATGTGCCTATGCATAGGTACATCTTTAAAACTAAGCTACGAATTTTGATGCGGTTTTATTTTAATAGATAGAGTGATTGAAGATGATGGTTGATTTGAATAATAACTTCCATTAAATAGTAGATAAATTATTTTTAAGGTTTCTAATGTGATTTCGTAAACTTATTATTTTTTTTCCGATTACATTGCAAGCGCAGGCTGAAGCCTACGAGAGTTATCAAAAATAATGTACTTTGTATACATTAAAAAGGTCTACAGAAAACTCCGCGATGGTATATGTCTACCGTTTGGATATCCCACTATTTTTTTTTGTCATTTACTTTTTACGATAAATAATAGCTAATTTTCGAAGCGATTTTAACCAATACAGCATTAATTCTTATCCTATTGAATCCCTTAAATACATTGTTGATTGATTATAGATCTATATGACTTTTTACAGCATATGCATTATATGAATATTTTCGAAGATATTACAGATTTAAAAATTGCGGGACTTAGCCTTCGTTTTCAGTGAGTGACATCCGCTATATATTTTATACCCGTGCGAAGCCGGAGTTTTTCTGTAGTGTATTTAGTGCCAGCATTGCACCCATACGCAGCCGGGTCGGGTCACAAGTAAAATATAAAAAATAGTCTTATTTATTAGTTAAATGATTACTGAAACCTGTAATAACCAACCAGTTATGCATATTAGAAGTAGTTACGAATGTGTACAGGGGATAGAGCACGATCGTGGCTAAATTAGACTTATTGCAATATGTAAATATATATATTATATACTTACCATAAGCTTTGGTGGTAAAGTTTTGACAAATTTCCCTTAAGCTGCCAGGAGAAGCAGTTTGAGTAGAAGAAGAGAAAGACCAGGTGATCAAACCGGAGAAGTAGCCTAAATCTAAAGGATCCTCTAAATTCAGAGTCCTAGGTTTGCATAGTCTGAAAAAAAATGTTTTTCTATAAACAAGTACATACAGCTTGTAAAACACAATTTAAAGAACAGATTATACCAGTAGAAATCCAGCGCTGGATTCGTTCGCTGGACTAGAATAATGTAATACCGGGCATTAAGTGAAATGTTTAGGTATCCACATTTCTGAATAGCTCTAATGAGCCTAAATGAATAAACTTAAAAGATTTATGGTAACTTTGGCCATCTGGCCCATAAGGTAAGTGAGTATCTTTGTTTATCTTATTATTAATTTACCTGTACGCATCATCAATTCGATCTCTCCCCTCTTCTGTCTTCAGTGCCTCGATAGTGTCGTCGATTCCCTGCTGGATGTGGTTAATGCATTCTTGGCCACCTTCTGATAAGAAGGATTCGTGTACTACCTCCAGGTATCCTTAAAATATAACATCAAATCAAAAATAGCTATAGCTAATATCTACGTAGCATTGCTACGGCAATCGCTACGTACATGTTAGCGTTGAAATCTTTTCTTTGCTACGAGAGAAAGTAGACCGTCGTCGTAGCAACTTCTGCGAAGGATACATACAGCTTTTACTCGTATGATAACTTACTCAGCCTTGAATTATTTTCTTTGCTACGTGGGAATTGCGTAACGTAGCCTCTACGAAACATACCGCTAGGAAGAAATCCTACGTAACTAAGGAATTATTTGAATGTGAATCTCGTCTTGTGAATGCACTAACGTGCATTTACGAGTATCTCCTCCAATAGTATCTTGAAGTCTATTCTTTGTTGAGGTGAGAATTGTTTAACGCTGCGCCGCCGACCGTCGCACCTTACTCTACTAAGATGCTACGTAAGATGTAGCTACGAATGAAATGCTACTTAGCTTCGATGTCTCTACTAAAATGCAGGAATGGACTGTCATTTTCATCTTACCTGTAAAATCGATTTCTCCCTTAATAGGTCCACTCGACGCGACGGTACCAGTGACCAGATGCGGGTAGCGCTGTTTAAACCACAGCACCATGTTGGCGGCATACGAGCCCCCGTATAGGATCACCTTGCTCTGCGCGAAGCGAGGGTTTTTCTTCAGTTCTCCGATGAAATAAGCAAGGTCGGCTAATGCTTGGTCTACGTTTAGGAATCGTAGATTCTCGGTTGTTAACTGACTGCAAATGGTCAATTGAATAGTCAATTAATGCGATTAAACGTATTGTGCCTGAGGTTAGCATAAACTTGTAATAAAAACAACGGGATGTTTACGATGTATGAATTATTTTAAAGAGTCACGACATTTCAACGCAATCTATTTATTTTCTATGTAGGTAGCTTAAGTATGTATTTACAAAGAAAATGTATCTATGTAGTACATATATCAGTCACCTAACACCCATAGAATAAGCTCTGCTTAGTTTGGGGTTAGGTGATGCTGTGTGAGTAGTCCGGAAATATTCTCCTTGGTAGGTGTGTAATATGTATAATAAAAATGTATATAATGTTATGTATGCACATTATTTTCATCATACATCTAGTACCCGTAACACAATCTTAGAGCTTACCACGAGGCTAGATTTTGTTGTTATAATTGTCTGAAAATATTTATTTTATTGTTAATCTAAATAATTGTTATGACATTTTAAAAAGCTATAATTAATCGTAAATAGTTAAGCTGCTAAATAATGCATGACATTACTAATTAAGGCCAAGAGAGAAGTCCCTGTGTCCCAGCAGTGGCAACGTTAATAGCGTGATGATGATGATTCAATACAATCTTTCGAAAATTATGGCAGCACTAGAGTTAACTTGTTTTTTATTTTTTTTTTATTGATAAGCCTTCATTTGACCACAATCTCACCTGATGTAAAGTGCAGATGTGGTCTAAGATGGAGCATGAAGGCCTAGAAGATGGCTTCTCCGGACCACATTACGAAACACGAATAAATCGCTTCACGCACTGGCCCAGCCCGGAGGGTGGTGACAAGCCGCGGCCGAAGCCTACCACCAGAGACTGTTCTTAGCACCACCCGGAGGTCACGTGTAAGGATTCAGAGGGTTACCACTTACGGACGTGAACAGACAAAACCTCTAAATAATAATTGTAATATACTCACGCAAATGGCTGCGTCAATCCGTAGTATCGGTGCTCGGTGTAGATCTGATAGCCTCCGTTTTCTCTAGCCATCTCGTACATATTGCCAGCCATCAACCAGCCCGGGAGGATCGCCCACTCACCGCCAACGAGGATGAAGATCGGCGAACCGTCTTCTACAAAGAATTCTTCGTTGAACATGAACCGCTGAAAATGTGTTGGTAATACAATATACCTAGGTACTAAACGAAACCAAGGATCGATAGACTGTGCCTAATCAAGCCCGCTATTGCCCTTTTGCTCCACGCGAGGTTTCCGTCTTCCCTACTATTAATTATGTAAATTCATTATTTATATTATATTCGCAGTTTTAGGTAGATTAAATGTGCAATTGCAATATTACATTTTGCTAAAATCGATGTCATGATAGATAGATAGATAGAAAATTATTTTATACACACACCAATAAACAAAAATACAAAATAGTAATAGTAAAATTAAACCTAGCATGCGTAAATGGCGAACTTATTCCTTAAAGCAATTTCATCCATAGACATGGGTCCTAAGAACATATCTTCCTATGTCTTAGACAAGGTATTTTGGATATGGACATATTTTGTTCGAAGATTTTCCGATTTGGAAGCCTATTTGTCGCACATTTTGAAGTGAAGTGATTAATCTAATTTTATCGCGTGTAAAATAATAATGTTTTATTTAAATTCGTCACCTTGAGGTATCAAATCAGTTAAACCTACCTATCTAATTTGGTATCATAATAATAGTCACTATTACATCGGTGGTTAATTATTGTATTTTGCATTTTTACCTTCTTCTTTTAGGGGTTCTAAAGAGTTTTGTCAACTGACATGAGACTAAACATGACCTAGGAATTAAATTAGGCTAACAAAGAAACAAGCTTTTTCCCGAAAAAAAGGGCCCCAAATCGAAATGTTGTAGAGCAAAATAAGTTCTCCTGGGGCGTGCCATTCCGCTTTATATACCATTTCCAAAACACCTTGAATTTTCAGACCTTCCCATACCTACTGACTGAATTTTTGTTACTACTATATTGTGAGCTTTATGATTGACTATTCGGTAGTGCTAAATGGCTAAGTATAAATAACTACTATGCAGTCCAGACATTCTTTTTTTTTTCTTGTAAGCATACAATTTTGCTGCATCTGCTTGGAACCCGGAAGGAAGGCAGGAAGGTCGCAGGCGAGGTCGCCCACGAAAACGTTCCCAGACGACCTCCAGGACTTTTGGGAAAGTTAGCGGCAAACAGCTCTGGACTGGGACTGTTGGAGGGAATCGGGGGCCTTTGCCCAGCTGTAAGACAACATGGCTAAAAAAATAATATTAAAATTAATGAATAAATAATAACAAACCATTGGAAAAGTAGCCGTGTTGAGAGGGTCAAAGTGATCGAGAGGTACGTTCATCCAGCTCTGGAAGACGTTCCTGGTGGAGGTTTCTGACCCGGGCGGTGGAGGCATCTCCACTTTCAATGGCGGCTCCAGAATATTCCGAGGCTCCAGTGCCCATGATAACGGAAGACAAGTCAACAGTAGTAGAATGATCTAGAAATGGGATTTAAATTTGTTATGTATTTACTTCTTTAACTCTACTGGTTCGAATAATTCTAAAATAAATTCTAAACTTTAGAAAGGCTATAGGCACGTGCGGGAAAATACAATGTGCCAACGGGGAAATCCAAAAACGCGAGCAATGCCGTGGCGTGTTAAGCTAGTCATAAAATATAGATGGCTATTTATCTAAAGACTTGTTTCACAATCCCCGAGTTAACTTAGTAAAATGTTCAAATATAGAGCAATCTCGTTCAGTCAGTCACTGACATTAGTAAGTTGACTTGATAGATCTAGATTTTAACCACTTTACTCTGCGTTTGTAAAATAGGCCATAAGCTTATAAATTGATGGCTTAAAATTCCTGAGCAGGATTTTTTCAGAACTTAATTATATATACTTAGGACCAATTTTATCAGGTCGGTCTTATACAATTTAAAGAACATAATTATTCAAATGGAGTTTAGAGCAAGCATTGAAAACTGTACTTACCATTTTAACACAATAACACTGAATTAATTAATCCAAATATGATTAAAAATTTGGATTATACATTACGTTGTATCTGTTATCTGCATATTTTCTTTATCAAGTAGAATAGAACGTATTATCATTGGATTTTATCAATTATCGTGTAATTCTAGATATGCGAAGATACAGGATGATTTATAAATTACCTAGCGAACAAAGCAATGTGATTGAAATTGGTGTTCGTTCCAGCTTTGCGGTTGCAAAAACCTTCCTCATGAAGACTCTACTTTTTGAATTTAGAAAATAGTGGTTGGTCCCCAAATTTCACAACTTCCAAATAATTAATTACATTATTACTACAGACGGTCCAGGATTTTTTTATGATATCCTGGAGGGATTCTAAAAGGTATATGTTTTTTTTATGATATGAAAGTCCTTCATAAATATTATTTTTAACCCCTGACCAAAAAAGAGGGGTGTTATAAGTTAGACGTGTCTGTCTGTCTGGGACAGCATAGCTCCCGAACGGATAGAGCGATTTCAATTAAGTTTTTTTTTCATCAAATCAAATGAAAGCGCTTCGCGTGCATATTACAGAATATTACGGTGTTTTACTTATAAGGAAATTAGAGCATTGGTAATGGGGGTTTTTCTTAAATTTTAAATTTAGATATATGTATGTATTAATTTTGTTATAAAATACATTTTTAGCAGCTCAGTGAAGGTCGATGTAGGGCCGGACTATAAGCATAGAATAATAAATTATTAGGAAGCTTATTGCCATACTTATTTGGTTTACGTACACAAAATGCTGAAGGTGATAAAAAAACACACTTGAATCAATACTTTATTTTTAATAATTATTATAATTAGGTACTATTTTCTATTTATAATTAACATGAGGCACCATACTTCTTCTCGCAATTTCCAGTACTGCAGTGCAAATGGCGGACCGGTAGTCCCTTTTCGTACGGCGTCTGGGATATGAAGTTTCCACTGAAAAATAAATTCAGTTAAAAATCTAATGTTATATGTAGGGGAGAAGTATTTGCCTGAATGCAATAAAACATTGGGGCAAATCACAACATGTTTAGACTTAATAAAATAATGAAACATTATTAATATGACAGATAATCATCTAATTGAGGTTTGACGACCTCTGTGGCTCGGTGGGCGAACGTCCGCCTGAGGCGCAGGAGGTTGCGGGTTCGATTCCCGCCGGTGGACCTGATTTTGTACGATCTACAATTTCTGGTTTCGGGTCTGGGTGTTTTCTATGTATCATTTGTATGTATTTCCAAAAAATAAATTATCTATGTAGTATATCAGTCACTTAACACCCATTGTACAAGCTCTGCTTAGTTTGGGGTTAGGTGATGCTGTGTGAGTAGTCCGGAAATATTTATTTATTTATTTTATTTTAATGTCATTTTCATCATTTTATTTATTTATTTATTTCAAAACAAAACCCACAGCCCTTAATTAAATTGTTAATACATATTCTGTTATAGCTTAAGGCCAAATAACGGGTTTAATATAATTTAAGCATATGAATGAGCCACATTAATTACTTTTACATGTAAAAAGACCAATTGATCGAAAGCTGGAGCGCCTCCGGAGGTAGCAGGTTCGAATTCTGGCACAATAGTTTTTAGTATCATTAACTAATATTCCTTCTAGGTCTGGGTTGTAATTTACAAAAAAAAATTTCTTTATGAGTACATTTTTACCTCTGCTTAGATTGGAGTGAAATGATTCCACTGTGTGAACAATCCAAAAGTATCATTCTAACACTTAATAATTATAGGCCAGTAATTCCAAAGTTAAAACCGGAAATAAACAAATGTAATAAAAATTACTGAGCCGTTTCAGAAACCAATCAATTACTTAAAGCAATAGTAATATTTTAATGTTTCTTTTGTCATTTCTAAAAACTAGTGCTCTCAGCAGCCTTGAGGGCTGAGAAAGGATTCCTCATTCATAAAATATTCAAATAAGGAATAAATTTACCAATATGGTAGAAGTGCGGTTGACACTTATTTATCATGCCCAAATCTTCAATTTGCAAATGGCCCAATTTATATAATTTATACTACAAATCAAGTTTTATTGAACTAAATTGTTCGGTAAAACTGAGTATAGACTGATCTGATAGCTTATATCACTGGTGAAATCGGCTCTAAAATTATCAAAATTATTGAAGGTCACTTACGCTGGACCATAGTTGCACACAAATAGGTAATTATTCCACGATCCTTCCTTGAATTGTGAAAGACCGCATCCGACGTAAGTGGTGTCAGACCATACCATCTGTAAAGAATCATCAGTTCTCAAAGAAATTAAATAGGACAGCAAAATGGCAGTGAACAAATATTGTACAATGTTTTAGCGGAAAAGGTACATTTTTTTTTTGAAAAATTAATGTCTTGTCACCACCCTCCGGGCTGGGCCAGTGCGTAAAATGATTTTTTCGTGTTTCGTAATGTGCGGAGAAGCCCATCTACCTTCGAGGTCTTCATGCTTCATCTTAAACCACATCGTCACTTTACATCAGGTGAGATTGTGGTCACATGAAGGCCTAGATAAGCCTTCATGTGACCACAATCTCACCTCCACTCACCATAAAAAAAGGTTTTGTCGCTGAGCGACCACATCGCCTTAACTAAATATTTAGACATATATAACGGGTAACATACGCTGTGTTAACATCACAAGTGATAGTCGATAGTAATAAAAGTCACAGAAAGAGGGTAGAGCGTTTCGTATGCAAATTACTACCAACTCGCAAAATTACCAGTGTAAGCCGTAATGGTGCTTGCTACAGCGCCGAAATATCGGAAAACTCGAAAACCGTCAAATCATGGTATGATGCCCGTTATAAGTCTGTTAAAAAACCATAATAATCTAAAAAGTTACAAGTACATAATAATTTGCTTGGTTTTCGTTAAATATTACACCTGAATCTATACATTTATCACCTCACCAAAATATGTGAATTGTTTACTAAAAAATATTGTAAATTAGTTTTTTTTTCAAGGCAAGACAAGTTTTTTCCTGAAACTCGATATTAAGCTCCGGAGGTGATATTGATGGATATGGATCTGTGGGCAATTTGCTGGTGCTATTACAAGGATACGAATGCGGAATGATATATCCTCTTGCTTAATATTATGTAAGCGTAGTAATTTACAATAGGTAATTTTTATATAATATTCGAATCGCCCAGTAAATACAATAATGAGTAAAATACAACATTCATTTGTTTTTTATTCTTTCAACAATCAGGATTTCTGTGTGCAAACGGAGGGCCTTAATATTTACTCGAGACAAATTGAGAAAAATATATCATTATCATCATTATGCCATTTGAAGAACAATGTATAGATAAATGTACCTATGTATATTCAGTCACAGAATACATAACAGTACATTCAGTTTAGAAATTAGCGTAACAAATTGTTTGTAACTAATATAATGCAAATGGATCTATTATAAATAATTCATAATAAAGGCGGTTAACTACCTTTATTTTTAGTAATGAATGCTTAAAATAAATTATGATCGACGTCTTTGTTTTTTTTTGTCATTTGGCTTGAATGAATTGAAACGTTTGAAGTAATAGCCGTGTCGCTGACTAACATTTTCTAGAAATTTACAACAACGTACGTAATAATAATAACAGCATAATTAAAATACAGAAATTACAAAGTCGTGTTTAATTAACTTACGATTTAAGCCCTAAGTATTATCTCGGTTACGTAACCGAGATAATACTTAGGGCCTTTATAACAATATCCGAGTAAAATTACACAATGGTTAATAATAAATACGGAATAAATACGGAACTTATTTGGTTCGAATTTCGTTAAATTTGCTTTCATTTTGACATTTTCATGTATGAATTTAAATTTACAAACACTAAGTCGAAGTTGGTGTAACTCAATAATATACTGCAGATATTGTTATCACTATAAAGCGAGAGAAAGTACCTAGTTGCCTAGAAAGATGATTTATGTTAAGTATCTTATATCTTGATTAAATATTACGTTATCCAAATACAAAAGTAGCATTCCTTATCTACTGTGCGTCTTATTTAATTTTTTGTGTAAATATACAGCCTTCGTGTGTTTTTATTGTATACATCCGTTGGAGAATTATGCGGAAGAAGATACTTTATGGTATATAGTAGCCTACTATAAAAAATATGCTTTAAATAAAGCCGCTAAGGCTCTCTATATATACAATGGTTTTAGATGTCCATAAATATTAATTAGTTTAAGTTAGTTTTAGCCTAAACGGAGCTGGCATATTCATTGTATGAATCTAAGCTCATAAAAATTGTTTTGAATAAAAAAAAAAAGATAAATCTTTCTTTATCTATTTGAAATAAATATACAACTAACTATAGTCTGTTACCTGGGGTACCGAGATCTGCACTGACATCATGAGAGTGTATTGTGCTTTATAGCCCTGCCTAACTAGGCCCGAACGCGCTAATAAAGGGAACTACCCAACTAGCAAAAACTAGGCTTACAGCAATTTCAAGACTACTGTTTTTGGCTCTTATATCACTTCTATATAATCGTATAAGCCCGTGTTTGGGCACCAATTATAAGCATAGTTAGTTTAATATCCTTTTAATATCAGTCTAATTTAATGCTGTTTGAGCTTACAGAAATCTACCCAAAATTAATATAAGCCGACTTAGGATAATATTGTTTTTACATAAGTATCTTGTAAGCCTGCAAGTTGCCTGAAAGTTGTATGGGTGTTGGTTTTAAAAGTTACACGGAAGAAAAAAATAATAATTAATGAAAACAAATAAAGTTGCCGTGAAGTTGTTTATACTAAATTGCCGTTATTATCAAGTGCGTGTATTTGAGTTTTACGGTAAGTATTCCTATTGGAATTTATTATTTACTGTAAAGTAGACCTCGTTTTACGATTCAAAATTCATGCGCCTTATTAAATATGGTATTTCCAGTTCTCGTTTTGATATATTATTTATTATTTTGTATTGATAGTGTCGCCATATGTATAGCTGCATTTTACAAGCGCACTCTAAGACTATTGTAAGATTGTTTACTCTAATTTTAGCATTCGGAATACTAAAGCAAACTCCATATTTAAACAAATTAGGGATCATCGCAATTATACATAAAACCCTAAATCGACAGGGAGAAAAAAAAACTAACTTAACCAACATGGTATCTGCTTCTTTTATTTATCATCAGTACATCATAAGCTTCTCTGCTAATATTATATTTTACAGATTCCCGAGTGAAGAGCTTATAAGGCATAAATGGGTCAGCAAAGTACGGGCAGAAAGAAGAGAGCATGACTGGAGGCCAACAAAAAGTAGCACGATATTTTCTGCCCATTTTGTAGACCAATACAAATAAAATACGCCAAAAGGATACGTGCGTTTACGAAATACGTGTTTATTCGAAATTATATTTTAATAACCAAACAAACAAATTGTTTCAATAAATGTCCCTTCTGTATCAAGATGTTAGATAATTCGTTAACTATAAAATCAATATATTTGGTTGTCATGACTACACAGAGAAAATGCATATACCTAATCAAGAAAATACTTCAAGTCAAGACACATTTCTTTTGACTTTAGAAGTACCTTTTTCATGTTATTAGCAACTCTTTTATACCCATATATCACAAATCTTCCATCCACATATTATATCAAATTAAGCTATTTAATGTAAAAATAACAATATATTTACCTATTGCAAACGGAGATAGGCAATTCAAAAACTTTACATAATATGGGCCATAGTCTAGAACTATTAGATACTGGCAATCCGTCTATATTTATATTTAAATGAATAATATCTGGAGTGCACGATAAACGTCCTAAAATACCAATGAGTCTTGTATTTTTGCCCATTTCCTGACATCATTTTATAACACGAAAGTTTTTTCATAGATGGTTTCGGCCTCGCTCGGAGATTCATCTTCACTGTTATCATTAATAGAACAAACTAAATTTCCATCGTTACTATCGACTTCTTGTACAAAAGCAAAACCTGCAGAACCCTCACTGATATTTTTCTCTACACTACCTTGTCCTGGCAGTGGTATATTTGTTTTTCTTTTTAACATTTCATAGTACTTCTTAACAACTTTCCTGTAGCCACCAGTTTTCTTAAATCTATTCCAGGTTTTGTAATCCATTATTTACTACTGTTAAAATAACATATATATGGCCAGCAAAATTTTACTCTTCAAATCGTTAAAATTAGTATTCCCAAAATCGATCTAAGATCAAACGCTCTTATAACCATCTTGTCTTTTGTATTGTAAATATGTTAATCCAAAATCACTCTAATAGTATACTCATCCAGCGCTATTGATCTGATAATAGTTTCAAATAAGAACAGAAATGCACATACTCATAGTGCTCTTATGCAATGCTTATATTAGTCTGAAATTCTCACAATAGCATTTAGCAAGTCTATTATAAAATCAAACGAGCTTATAAAATATGAATTTAAGAGCATGGTTTCTCAAGTGCAATCAGTCTTAGTAAATCCTCTTATAGGAGTAAGTGGCTTACAATAGCATAGTAATATACTCTTATATAAATATATAAGACTTGGTTATGAGACTGAGCGTTTTTGAGGCCATATCGGCTTGTCTAAAAGTAATATAGGATCGAGGCATGTTCCAAAACAATTATAAGAGCGCTTAAGGCCTACCACTCTTAGAAATTGCGTGTTCTGAGACTGTTTTGCTGCTTGGGTACGGTTCCATTGAAAGATTCAGATACAATATTTATTGAGGAAAGGCTTTAGGTTGTTTTTTATTATTATTTTGAGCCCATGTCGTCCCACCGCTGGGCAAAGGCTTCCCTATTTCCCTTCCACACATCGCGTTGTTGAGCTGTTGCACACCAATCCACGTCAAAACTGTCCAGCTCATCTCGCCCTCTTGATCTTGGTCTGCCGCGATGCCTGCGTCCGTTGTTTGGAGCCCACAAAGTTGCTATTTTGGCCCAGTGATCGTCAGACATGCGACAAACATAGCCAGCTCAATTCCATTTTAGCTCAACAGATTTTTTGGTGACATCGACTATTCCAGTTTTAGGTTGTTTCATCGTGGGAAAATTCCTTGTTGCCGCGGTTCTTTTATGTAACGGAGTAAAACTTCTTACCTGTGTATAATGGCCGATCGGGTACACCCTTAACATGTCTTGGACCTCCAAGGGCTTGTAGGTGTAATCCTTGTGCTCTATGAACCAAGCTTTCAATGCCAATTCCGGGTCGAACTGGAAGTTTTCAACCGTGGTGCTGTACTGGTAAAGGTTCTCGCCAGTTGAACTGAATTTCGGGGAATCTGTAGGTACATTAAACTTTAATGAGTTGACTTATATTAATTATCCAATAAATGAAATATGTTTATGAGCGTCTATTTCCGAAAGTTAGACAGTTTAGTGTGTGTTTGTTTTATATGTACCTAGTTCCACGCAGAAACGGATTTCACTGAATCGAATATAAAAATAAATAAAAATAAAATAATCTTTATTTCTGTAAAAAATTACATGGCGAATATGTCGAAGGTAAGTACTATATTTATTTATTTATTAATAATGCATGTCTGTATTTAGTTCCCAAATGTCACTCAAATAACATACACGTACATTTCAATGTAAAGATGATCAATCTCATGTGAATACGAGCTTTGGAAGCAGCCAGATTCCAGGGTACCTACATGGTTTTTGCTTTCATTCTCGTGCTTTTTTCATTGACATAATATAAATCTTGATAAAACTTAAAAATGGATATTATTGATTTTCCAATCCATAATATTATAATAAATGCGAAAGTTACCCTGTTTGTCTTTCCGGCTTTTACTTAAAACCTACTGAAGCCATTTGAATGAAACTGGGCACACAGATTCTCAAGAGCCTGATATAGGACATGATTATGCTACATTTAACGCGCGAAAACATTTTACTCAGCTATAAAATCCATAATTACCCGGGTAACACCGCGGGGCACTACCAGTTCATAATATTTGTACTTTAAAGGACCTATCGATAAAGTATTTTGAAATAGGTATCTGTTAATAACATCTGATTGATATTGTATGTAATAATTACAAAACCAAGCCACCACCTACCACGGTCGAATTAACTTAGTGTGGTAAAATCGATTTTGATTGCATTTCAGTATATGTACAAGTACCTACCTATTATTAACCTAAAAACTATTATTTAACTACATTGGAATGCAGTTAAATTCGTAATCATTGTAATTTAAAAGAAAATTTTAGTTCTTATATGGCAATATAGAATGTTAACTTATTGCTAAACATTTTTGTTTGTATAAGTTTCCTCCTTTTAAATGCCACATTTATTCTACTTATACCTATGTTTTTTCAAAATTCTATGGGTACAGGATCCATTTTTTTGACTACCGTACCGTACAAAGGATATGTCGTGGAAAATTACTTACCGATCCCTTTATTTGGATTGTGGGTAAAGTTATTTTTAGAAGCCCATGCTTCAGCTTTCTTGCTTAACTGATCGTCCCAAACCTGTAAAAAAATAATGAAAATTTGTCCTTATCGTCGATATTGTCTTGTAGAAACTCAGGTTGAATTTATTAGGAAAATACAGCAACAGCGAGCGAATTCCGAACCTTATATGACGTCATCTTAGTTAATTTTAAGCATACTGTGAATTTCCACCTTTATTATTTTCGGTTAGACCAATAAATGATGAGATAAAATATATATGTATATAAATTGAGTAAAATAAACTAAAACACGACATGATGCACCACATTACCAATGTTGCTAGGTTTGGATAAGTTTTGTTGGGTTTGGTTTGGTAATGTTTGGCTACCTACCTTTTTTTTTATCGAGTATGGAATCTGCTTTCAGTTATCAACTTAACACACTACATGAGGTTGCAGTGTGATTATGTGGGGTTGTCTTGACGACCCACTAAAACCTTCGGTGGCCACCATCCATGTAGGTAAGTAAACTCTGGGATCTCCAGAGGAACGCAACCCACACATAATGTTAACACATAATGTTTTATAGGTAGGTAGTCTTAGTTTTATCTAGCTATAATTAAATACTTATAATTGTAGGATTAACTACTAGTAGGTGCTACATCAAGTTTATTTTTATATCAACAACAAACAAAGCAGTATCTCACTTAGAGACCAGTCATCTAAGTTAGTTAAGCTAAGTGACATTGATCTGATAAAATGAATAAATAATTTTCTTACGATTGTGTTCATAAATCTAGCTGCAGGTTGATTTTTTAATTTTCCTTGAGCGATGAGTTGGCGTCTTGAATTGTGACCATCAACGATTTTTTTAATGATGCTGCAACTCACTGGAAAAGTAATAAATCTAAATTTAAAATTTAAGAAAAGCCCCGTTTTCAATGCGTTCATTCCCGTAAAAGTAAAACACCACAATATTTTGTAATGTGCACGCGATACGCGATGTGATATAATTTGCAGCTCGAGTTGCTTTGCAGATTTTCGGGTATCCTTCCCCACTCTCACCCCCATAACTTTTAAACGGCACAACCGATTTTTATGAAACATGTTTAAGAACACTCGCGCCAAACTCACCTTTCAAACAAACAAACTAAATTAAAATCGCTCCATCTGTTCGGGAGCTATGATGCCCCAAACAGACGGACAGACACGTCAAACTTATAACACTCCTCTTTTTTGGTCGGAGGTTAAAATGTAAAACAGAACTAGAATTCTGTTATGTGGTAGTTCTAGTAAGTACTTAATTTCGTTATTAACGGAAATTTAATTAAGATTTGCTTTTAATTTAATTTATCCGTATGTGACGAATTTTAAATGAGTATAACGAGAATTTCGATTTCATTTTCGTTTCGGCTTCGGCATTGTCGAACCTCGCGCGGGACAAGGTAAGGAAGAGAGCAACTGGCGCGGAGTCGTATGGGCGCGGAAAGAACGCGAACGCGCTTCTAAAATATTTAAATTTTGTGACGCAAAATCAATTTTATATTATAAACTAGCTGACCCCAGCAAACGTTGTTTTGCAAAATGAAAAATAGATACTTAAGTAGCCGATTCTCAGACCTACTCAATATGCTCACAAAATTTTAATGAGAATCGGTCAAGCCGTTTCAGAGGAGTACGGGAGAACGAAAACTGTGACACGAGAATTTTATTTATAAGATTTGGTGAGACGTAGTTCAATAAGTTTATAGAAACTATTACAACTTGCGAGGGCCCTGCTTGACTCGTGTTAGGTGTGCTTAGGGTAAGCCTTTAATAAAAAAAACCCATATTATAACTTTCAATTAATTCCCATTGTAGGTTTAAGAGTAGATTTTTGAAAATATGAAGGATTATTTCTTTATTGGAGATGATCATGTGGCTAAATAGTATTGGCACATTGAATAAATAAGTACCTATATCAATTCATTTATTGGGAACCTTATTTACCTACATATTTCGTTTAGTTAGATATTCATTTATTATTTATTTATTAATCAAGGCAAGCAAACAGTACACATAACTTTATCAGCTAGGTACATCAGCCAATATTATGAAATATGTGCAAATAATAGGCATGCACAACACTGATGTTCACAAACAATAATTATATAATTTAATAGTTTGACGCTCAAATTCCCTTTTAGTTAGCTTCCAAAGAAACAAACCTAATTGAATTTTTAATAGTTTTTTTTATTTAAAAAATTCTTATTAAATTTCATTTATACTTGTATAGATGCTCATTATAATATTCCTAATGAATTAGAATAATGTAGAGTTATGAAGTTTTAGTGCGTTAGTTACCTTCTATCTAAATAGACACAATAAATAAATAAATGTTAATAATGTTCTCTAGGACAAACAACAGCAAAAAAAAAAAAAAAATTAAAAAAGAAACTTACATTTGCAATGCACGAATCCCAACACGGCCAAAAAGTAAACAAAGCGGACATCCATTGTTATGCCTAAAACAAGAAGTTATCGGTACAAGAGCAAAACCTTGAATGATTCTTCCTCGCAACCCCACTATTTACAAATACTTGCGAGATTTGCGAGATGACTAAGAACTCGAATAGAACACTAATTCAACGCATTCAATGGCTTCAGGCGACAGTACCTACCTTCCAATTGTTATTTCAATGAAATTTAGGGGTGACACTGTCCGTTTTATATCCACACTTAATTTTTTATGATTTAGCATTCCCAATCACACGTGTAAAGCAAAATATTTTTATTGATTTTTTGACTCTTTCAGGTATTTTTAGCAGCATATTTTTGAATTCTAAAGATAATATCATTATTTTTTATAGTCCGTACGACTTCCAAGTATGTATGAGTAATGTGCCAAACAATTTTATAAGTACAGTACAGTAACATACCTATAGGTGTTAGCTGTGTGAATGAATACCTTGATAAGCAAAATCGATTAATACCTTGACTTTTTACTACTAATTATACTTATGTTTAGTACTTCAAGACTCCCGGTAACTTAACGAGAGAGCGATGAAATTTAAAACCGTGTCTGTATTGTATTTACTGAGGTGAATAAAATGTGGTATCTCTAGTCTCTTGCTAAAATATCTTAAAGCGTGCGTTGAAAAGTAATATTGATTTTAGACCTAACGCAGCGTTAAGCGGGCGCGGTTTTATGTTAAACACGTACAAAAGTGATCCGTCGCGGACGTAGCAAATGATTGTGAACGATTGTGAACGCGCCCGCACCTTTATGAATAGTAACCTTTTATGTTTTTAACAAAGTGATAAACCCCACCTAAAGGCTGAAACTAATATTCTAAATTTGTGTAAAAAAAATTAAAACGAAGTAACGTAGGTAAGTATCTTACTTTTTACGAGGCGCAACTCGTAGTTGCAAATGTGGAAGGAATTGAAGCGATGAACTAGTGGCGAGATTGGTGTAGCGGTCAGCACGTCCATATGTATAATGGAAGACGCGGGTTCGAGTCCCGCATTTCGCTGGTAAGCTACGTTACTTCGTCTTCAATTTTTCTACACAAATTTAGAATATGAATACCTACTTGTTACATTCAGTGTGAACCGGCGAATTGACATTGACGAAATACTCTCTTTTAATCTTTTTTAATTTTCTCTATTAGCCACTCAATTTGGTCTCGCACTAAAAGTCATTAGGAAAGTACATACCTACATAAGTTTCATAATCATTTCATAGATGATTGATAACAATGTGAATAAATTAGATTGTGAGTTTCCTAGGCAAATCGTTGCTATTATTAGCAAATCAAAGGTACTCTAGACATAACTGTCGTACCTTCCTCGTCTTACAGACAGGATACAAAAAAAAACTCGTAAACAACGTCAAGGGTATCCTAAGAAATAATTAATTGATATTTAAATGGGTAGTACCTAGTACTAGGGGCAATAAAAAATATTCCCGTTTTAAGGGTCCGCCTAATAACTTTTTTTTTAAATGCTATAAAAAAAAGCTACTGCATAGGTATTTTCTCAAATTTCTTTTTTTATTTGAAAGTGCAATTCTTCCGGTTAATAATGGAAAATAATTTCATTCAAATGGCTGCCTCGACTGGCCATGCAGCGGCTTACACGATCGGTAAAAATTTTAAGCACATTAGTGTAGTAGTAGATAAGTGGCATTAGAGTTCTTGTAATTGTGTCTTCAGTTGATAAATTAACAACGTATGTACCTATGTACACAAAGCTTCCCTATGTAAGATAGTATGTAATTTTCACTAGATGAGATGTATATTGCATTGCAATATTTTGGAATTTATCATTTACATTAATTAATTCATTGTGTGTGTGTTAGTAATACGTGAGTGCCAACCCTAATAATTAAAAATAAGGGGCAGTTTTACGCTACCGATAAAACGAATGACGTTACTTCTTCAAAACAACTCCGACATGGCTTCATAATAGCTTAAACGTGTCAAGTTCGTCAAGAAAATATACCCATTTGTATTAAATGTCATTTATTTCTTAAGATAGAGACGAAAACACGTGCTTTTGTTACAGCTGTCATGGTGGATTAGCACGTATGAAATACACATTCATGGGAACAGTGGTTATCTATACAAAGTGATGAATAATAAAAAAATAACTGGAAATATTAACAATCTCGCATCATCATACAATAGATGTTTATTAAATGTAAAATTGGAAAACCCATATTATTATCTCCAATATATAAAATTGTCCATGTCACAATGTTAGTTCCCGTACTCCTACGAAACTGCTTAACCGATTATTATGAAATTTTATTTGCATATTGATTAGGTCTGAGAATCAGCTACTATCTATTTTTCATTTTGCAAAACAACGTTTGCGGCAGATAGTATTTATATAAAAAAGTAATTATTTCATATAAGTATGAAATATACAAGATGTTTCAAAATTCGTATATAAAGCTGAAGGAGTGTCAATGGCACCCGAAATTTTGTTGTACGATTTTCGAATTGGAAGCCAATTTGACAAAAAGAAAAATATTTTAAAGTGTAAATCTGTGTTGTTCTAAAGTGTTATTATGTGAATGACGGCCATAATTTTTTATTGGATACCTTGAAACGTTTCTTGAAAGTAAAGCCTGTCTCATTTAGTTTCATAATAATAATCACTAATAAAATAATGGCTAAAATTTTATTTACCTTTTCCAGGGGTTAAAATTTAAATCAACTGATATGAGGCTAACCTGACCTAGAGATAATTAAGACTAAAATAAAATAAGAGTCCTTTTTTTGAAAGTTTTAGAACAAAATATGTTAGAGTGCCATTCACACCTCCTCCATTTAATATACCAATTTTGGAACATCTTGTATAAAGGACTGAAATAGATATTTATTTCATGAAATAATATAAATGTTCCTAGTTCCAAAAAAAACATTGAACTATCTTTAACAGTGATTTGAACTAGGATGGGGTGCGATAAATAAAAGCACTTACATGCCATAATATTTTCTTTATTTATTTTCATTCCTTTCATTACTAACATAGTATACTTAATTATGTTTCCACAGATATTTCTATTGGAATTTTTACACAGCATTAAGATTCTTTGATAATTTACAAAATAATAACACCAAAATACAGTTTGCTCGTAAATAACTTAAAATCCAACGTTTCTAAAACAGTTTCAGATACATTTCGACATCAGAAGCTTAACTTTTATTTTAAATAAATCCGATCCTTTTCAAAGTCACCTTGAATAAAATATTAATAAAAGTAATTAATTTTGTACAGTGATATTTAATTATTGTTCATAATATTGCTTCATATTTTGCCAAATAACCACCACGTCATGGTTCATAATTAGAGGGCATTGCGAACTGCGTTTTGCCAAATTACAAAGATTTTTTATATTTGGAATTTGACTTAATAATTCAATTACTTTCATAGAAATTCACGTGCATACAAATTTGGTATAACGCCATACAAATGTAATATTAGAATGTCCACAATCCGCTCTATAGACACATGAGTTATATGCACGAGCAGTGATTGGCATTGTTTTAATTTTAAAAAAACTTGCTTTTTCACAAAGAATACTATTTATCACAATATAGTCACTTCTGTATTCATAACGGAGTCCCGTTAGGATTTTACAATAAAAGGCAATAACGTATTTATAATTATTATAATTTCAGCGATTGTAAACAATGTCTACTAATAATATGATATGGAAAATAATGTCTAAATTATAAAATTAATAAAAAAGACTTATTGGGTTTCATCATAGATTTAAATCAATTAAAAAAATAGATACACTCACACAAAACTTATATAATTCTAAACTACTTATACTAAATACTTTGTCCAGGAATTAATAAATCAGAACAGAAAACAAAATTTTGTATGTACTTGTAAATCAACATTATAATTACCATGTGTCAGGTATTAGATAAAATCTCGTTTAACAAAGCCTATAATAACAGTTCAGTTTTTTATCTTTTGGCAGGTGTGTTTGTGGTTGCCACAACACTGCATATTACACTGTGAATCACAGTTGAATCTGCTAAATCATCTCTATCTGAAGAAGTTATACTATACTGTTTGTTAGGTTTGACTTCGAAATTGAAACGCCATGTTAATGGTATGAGTTTCAATGTTGAAAGGTAAATATTGTTTGAGCGTTTAGAATTGGGTAATTCCTGGACAACTAACAATAAGTAAATGGAGGTAATATTTTTGATCAATAGCCAAATAGCACACCATAACTTAATGTTGTAACATAATTATAATTAACGTTAATTTTACTATCTACATAACTAATTTATTTTTCTAGCAGTGATGAGAAATACTACGGAAATCTCTAAAAATGTAATTCTACCTTTGCGTCACAACACACAATGTTATAATTTGACAATCGTCCTATAAGCAGATGGCTGGAGGTGAGAAAGGGAGGGTTTCAACTGTGGAGACGCAACACAATTGTTCTGAACCCAATGTTGAATTGGTACAAGAAATTATGTTAACACTATGTATCTTTATTTACCTTGATTTATCTATAACTGAATCATCTACATAAGATGCAATGATTGAAATGATTAACTATTAATACTAAATAAATTATTAATGTACTTAAAGGTAGATCGGTAAAAAATCTAATGTTATCGTTATAACAAATTAAAAAAACCTCAAATGTCATCATATTGAATCCTACTTACGCTTAGCATTATAAAAACTACAAATAAAACCATTTGTAGAGTAAAAAAATAATGGGGAAGTTATTCCACTGTTTTTCATAGATTTCGGGAATTATTTAGTTAGTGCTGGGACTATCGGTTCCGCTGCCGCTGTCCGCCGTTACGAGTGCAGATTTGGTGGTTTTATTGTTTTTCTTAGCGGACTTACTCAGTGTTGCCACCTCTTTCAGCAGGTTTTGTATCTTGGAGTTCATCAGCGTGAACTTTGTCTCATTCAGCCGCTCTTTGTTTTTCATTTCATTGCGTATATCGCATGTTGTGTTGTGATGTTGAGCTTTGAGCTCCGTTATCTGAAATTGGCATGTATATGTTTATACACACTGGAGGAAGCTTAATCTACGAGTTAGTACTCCTACAATAACTATACTAAATATGTTACTTTACTGTAGTCAGTAAAGCAACTTAGACATCGTGTCTGACTCGTTCAATTAGTTTTTTCTATTTGGTAAACTTTTTAACCATAAATTGCCTAATATTAAAATAAAATTTTGAATCTATGAAACATTTTATCAACTTATTCCAACATTCCCGAAACGAGCTTTTACGCTGGCACATACCCTTACCATGACCAGACGAAATAATACTGTTGAAACAAAAGGTTCTACCGCTGTTTGTGACCTTTTTCGCGGGGCTAAGCAAATCAATAATACTGTAACCCATTTTTAAAAACTTTTTATATGTTATTTTTAATTGTTTTCGTTTTCCAAATTGAGAAAATGATGATGGAGATTCCATAAATACAATAAAATTAAAAGGTCCATTGGCGACTGTGACCTTCTTCGTAGGATACGACAAATATGTAAATATGTGCATTTTATATGCTTTGAACCAATATCGTAATATATTTAGAGTATGCCTTTCTAGCAAATTGATGATATATTTGGTGGATTGTTATAAATGCAAAACTCACCAGTTTGTCTTTGCAGAGAAGTTCCGACTCCTTCTGTTGCACCTTCTTCTGAAGACTGGCGATAGTTTCCTTCAGTTGAGTCATCGCCACTACGTGGTCCGAACTGTTGGGGTCCATTTCCCCTGAAAAGGATATCACTATTACGCAATTAAAAGGCAGTCTAAAGAAAATAAAAACTCACGATACAAGTGCTAACTTGGCGGAATTTTAAACTACAACATTTATAATACTTTAATTTGCTGGGTAGTTATAATGTCCCTTCATAGATGGCGTTAGTATTAAGTATAGCGCTGACGAAAACGTTACGTTGTTACGTAACGTTTGTTATTTAACAAATCAGTTTAATAATTACAGCTAATAGGACTTCCACAGCTGGATATAAGCCGGGAGGATTAAGTTATCTCGATTAGAGCCGGCCTGTATCCGCTTTGTACCTGCAGCCTCAAAAAAATCGTCCGTCCATCTAGTTGGTGGACGTCCTACGCTGGACTTGCCGATCCGTGGTCTCCATTTGAGAACTTTTTGGGTCTCAACGAAGATCTGTTCTACGAGCAATATGGCCAACCCATTGACACTTCAAGGAGCTTCCGTTTGGCTATTTCGGTGACCCGCGTTCATAAACATATCTCCTCATTTCTAATTTTATAAAATAGTTTACCCGCACATAAAAAGTAATTACAGTCGAACCTCTATAAGTCGAACATCAAGGGTGACGCCAAAAATTTCGAGTTATAGAGTTTTCAACTTATGGAGGATTTCGACTTAGGCGGATTTTGATTCGACATAAAGAGTTTGAGATTTATTCTTATAAATTTTGAGTTAGAGAGGTAAAATAAATAAAAATTCAACTTGCAGAGGTGACAAACATATTTTTATTTATTTGACCGTTTTGTATTTTTCTCATGATGTCTGATTCATTATTTATTATTGTTGAAAGAGTACTATTATCGTATACTCCTAAAATGTTTTCTAAGAAACAATAGTGTAGCTACTCACATTGTCGGCAAGTTCTTAAAGTCGGTAACTTATTTTTGTTCGAACAATAGAGGAAATAAATTCCAAATGATCAAGTTGTAAAGGTTGTAAATTAGAACGTTGCTATGTTCGAGATACAGAGGTCAAATTTAATTTTTCGAGTTCTAGAGTGAAAATATGTACCAAAATGGCTTGGAGGGACTCGGTGATTATTTCGACTAACAGAGGGTCAAGATTTCAAGTAATGGAGGTTTTGGTGTTTGAAGGGAAGGGAACAAGACTATGTTATTTCCATGATTATTCTTAGTTTTTATTTAAATTAGATTTAAGTTGACCTGTCCATGTAAGCATAGGCTTCTAAGGAAATAAACGTTTTGACTTTGACTTTTTGACTTTGACTAACAAAACATTTTTTCGAGATTTGGAGGTTTTTGACTTATCGAGGTTCGACTTAACGAGGTTCTACTGTACTTCTATAAGATATTTACAGTTTAGTAGCAGTATATATTACCTACATGCTACTGGTACAATGATGGAGCTCAGACTCGTTTTTAAATAAAATCTTATACATACTGGGCGTATATAATAGGCGACCTAATTATATGAAGTTGCATTAATTACTTTATCCTCGTTCAAAACTAAAACTTAGGTAAACAACCTAAACATGTAGGCTTGCTAAAATTTTCCTTTATAGGTTACACAACAATAAACCCCAATGCTATAAGTTTGATGTGTAGGGGTTTAGCCGTTTAAAAGTTATGGCAAATATACTTGAGCGGGGTCTCAAATGAAAGCGCATCGCGTGCACATTACAAAATAATATGATTTTTACTCCGGGGGATTTTTAATTTAGATTGTAACATTATATTTAATTCCCGCGGAAAAATCCATAAAACACAAAGCTTTAGCTTATCATATCACGAAACGTGAAAAGCTAGTCTATGACAAGCTAACTTTAGACACAATGTATTTGAAAACTTTTATTAGACTTACCTTGTAAAGGATTCATTTTGGATTTCTTCTCTAGTGGCTGCGAGTCATTCAAAGACGAATCTGCATTGTTCATTGATTTCCGCATGTCCGATGATCTTCGCTTTTCTCTGTGGTCCCTCTTCGATCTGTTCAAATAGTGGTTAACATTGAAATAATTTATATACTTAATTAGCCTATGACGCGGGTGGGATTGGGTTAATGAAAACGGTAAAACAACATTTGCCAGTTTGTCTCATATAACTATAAAAATCATTCAATTATTTTTTATTATTATTATTATTTTTAAACCAACATAATTCATAGGTTTCAAGAGTGTTCCAACTTTTTAGTATGAAGTTAATGTAATAACATAACAGACTTTTAAAATTGAGATTTAAGAAAAATATTAAAATGAAACCATATCTAAATAAAAAAACTTACTTGTGGCTCCTATGCTTATGTTTATCAACAGAGGACATGTGCTGCTTGGTTCTGGCAAGAGCACGCTTCAAGGATTGAGTACAAAGCCAGCAAAGAAGTTTGCCATCCACCTGTAAACATTTCAAGTAAAATTAGATTTACAAGACTTTGGACCTTATGTAACAATAAAATATATTAAATAGCTAATTAAACAAATAATAAGTGCTCTCACATTAAAAAACAATCAATTAGCACATTTAGGCAAAGTATTGTCTATGCTTGCAAATTACTAGATATAGCACTTCTTCACTAAGCATTTCATTGATACCTTTTTGCTGTCATCATGGCGGTCAAAAGCGCATCGCTGTTTGCACTGCTCACAAGTAACCGCAGGCCCATATTTCCGCTCTGAGTTCGCACAACGCTGACATTTGTTGCCTAGAATAGAAAATCACATACATTCTTATTATTTATTTGTAATTTCAGTATAATTTTATAATGTGTTTTTAAAACAGATTAATTATTATGATTGCTTACAGCTCAAGTTAAAGTTTCTTACCAATAAAAGCAGCAATAATGTTGCAATATTCACAAGCAGTTGGCTTCCCATAGGCCTTGACATTAGCTTCACATTTCTTGCAAATAGATGAGGTGTTTGACTTGCTAAAAAAAAATTCTATTAAATACCTACTTACAGTATACTTAACTTTGCAGAAACTTATATAAAATAGGGTTGTCATCTGCAAACTATGAAATCCAGGATTTGAATATTGAAATACTAGCACATATCAGGTTTAAAACAGGACAGGGTGATTCATTTTTTACTGTCCAAAATGAATGGGGAGGTTTTTGTGTATCTGTTTCACCCCCATGTATGTTCTACGATTTTATTAGTTTAGGAGATATTCAACATCATCCTTTTTTTGTGATAATGCCGACTTGTACACTAAAAGTGATATTTAAAAAAAATGGTTACACTTGAGTTGTTGGCACCAACATAGCAGAATAGTAGCTGAAACATATGCTCCATTTAATTTATAACATTGGGCTTAAGTAATTTTAAACTAATTTTTTTATACTTGTATAAATAACTAAAAAAATTTATGGAATACCTATTTTTCTAACTAATGCAAAAACTTTATTAGTAATCAGGCTTACCTACAAAAATGTTTTACTTAGAACAAGGGATTCACATTAAAATAACCTTACCTTACCATGTAATATGGGGCATGGGAATCATGCCCCATATTACATGGTAAATTTCTAAGAAATTGCTTATGATAAAAACGAAGCTTTGTTCCGTAACAGGGACTCTTTAATAAATTATAAATTAATAATATGTAGTGTAAAAAAAAATATTATTAAAAAAAAACGTGGGGTATTGTCACCATGCTGTCAATAGAAATAAATTAAAATTTATTTTCTATTTTTTAGTTCGGTTTCTTTAAAAAGCGTGTTTTTTAGTTTTTTTTAACTATTTTTTTCTCTGTTTTTTTTCCAAATAGTGTATTGTCATCGATCATTGATAAATCAAATTTTGAACGAAATCTGGCCAAAGAAGTTGGTTAATAATAATAATAAATCATTTATTTTCTCTCACAAAATATTACATTTTTTTTGCAGTAATCTTAAATCTGTTACTATGAGATAACATACATACTATACATCTATTTTGTGAGAGACTGGTGCCAATGGTAGGCTAAAAGCCTGTGTTACTGGTCACCAAACATACATACAAGTGAAGCTAATATAAACCCAGGATGATGCTTAAAAAATATCCAGGACACCCCAAAAAGTAGCATGTCCAAGGAAAACAGGACGGATTTCAACCCTATTAGAAAATGAATGAAACTGCCAATATAAAATTTTCTTACAGGACATTTGCAGGGAAAATTGGTGCTAAATAATTATTACCACATGACAAAGTGGCCTGGAATAAGCCTCATTTGAATTGGTCCATCTTTTGTGAAGCTACAGGTAAGGGATTTGATGTAATGTGACTCATCTAAATTTTAAAGTAGGTCTGCTTTCAAGTACCTATATCTAAAAAAGACATCGTGAAGTATATTCTTAGAAGCTGGCACTGACCTTGTTTGTTGAAACTCCGAGCGGCAGTACGTACACTTGACGACAGGGAATGATCCACGACATTCCTAGAAAATCACCAAACAATACGCGTCATAAAATTGTGATTGTCAATAGTATGTCGCATTTGCGCCAATAATAAAAACATTTCATTAATAACAGTTTTTTTCATGTCAATTTACCTTACAAAGTTGTTCCCCGGGCGATAATTCCTCGAAAGGATGTCTTGAGAAACAACGGGAACACGCAAACAGGGGTGTTGAAGCATTTGAACTCATTTTGAAATTGGTTTGAGGGATTGTTTTATCACAAAGTTACAAAATAAAAACAACTGAAACACAAGTTCAATAAATAAACAATGTTTAGCAAAATTCACAGCCTTTAAATTAGAAACCAAATTTTACAAAGAAATGGCGTTGATTTGAGTTGATGATGAAATATGGCGTCGATTGACGTTTGTCACCGATTGGACAGCTCAACAATCAGCTGTGATGACGCGCAATAGTGCTGTGCCCCGTACGAATAACAGTAATCGAGCAGTCTCTGTTAATCGATTTAATTTTTTTAATCGAAGATTGTAATGTTCCAAACCTAGTATATATTTAGCATAATTAAATATAGTAAAAGAGATACAATACGCATATATTTCATATGAAAACACGAGAAGGAAATATTGCAACGCGATAGTAAGCTTTGTGTTGAGCTTGTAAAGCAAAGCAAGCAATCGCTCGCACTACAAACAAACAAGCAGAGCAGGCAGTCAATTAGCATAATAGCGTAGCATAGCAGCAGGCATCAGGCATGTTTTGAAGATTTTCAAGTCGTGTTTACTTGTGTTATAATTTATTTTAATAAGCATTGAATGATTGTCTAGTGTTATTTATTGTGAGGTGTTAAAAATAACGTCATTATGGCGATACCTCCGTTCCCGTCGCAGGATTTGGCGAAACTTGTCCTAGGTAAATGGTGCTTGGCGGGAACCTCGGCCTCATTATAACGGACGATTGGGGCAGCGCCGTAATTTCCTTTGTTTCTGTGCAGGGTATCTAGCCGAGGAGCAGCTTATGACGGCCTATGATGAGTTCCTACAGGCAAGCCCGTACTTGGATGCTTTACAGAATGAATATGACAGGATATTCATGACGTCTTTGAAAAGCATCTTGGCTGAATATAGGGCCGTAAAAATATTCGGTGAGCTCCTAAGCTATGTTAATAATTCACCTTTATGTTCAGCTTGTTTAAAGAGTTCGTATACTCCTATGATGATCCAAAACAGTGTATAACATATACCTCAGTACTTGGAGTTGTTACATCATGACCAAGTTTAAATAAGGATATACTTTGCTCAAAAATCACTATGAGTACTTACTCTGTATGTATAAACAATAACTATTTGTTTATTTTTCAGTGGAAACTTGCAAGCCATTACCATTGAGAAAGAAGATATTCCAATGTACAAATCTATTGGATATTGTCAAATTACTGGTGAACCATGTTGATCTCACTAAAATACAGTCGCAGGATGCTTTTGATAAGATAATGTAAGTAATTAATGTATAACTTTTGTAATCAATCAAGAATTATTAATAGTTTTGTAGTAACTTATCCAAAAATTCTTTAACTTGTTAATCCCCAAGCGGTAACTGGTTACCGCTTACCTGACCTTATTACCTGAGGTGAGGGTCAAGGAGTTAATTAGGGAATTCATGAAATCATGTTGATACACTCCTCTCATTGTTAAAAATAATTCCACTCATTGTTATTTTTTATTGAGGCGAATCAATTCACATTTCTTTTATCACACCTTATGTCACTTCATCTATTTCTTCCAATAGAACATTAATTACCCATCATTTTATTTATTTTCAGCCCTGATAAACATCACTCTATAAATTCTAACATCTCAAACACATGTGAAACTTGTCTTTCATTGAAGCTGAACAATTGTGTGTGTACCAGTCGACTCAAAACTCAACCTTATAATAATCAGTCAAGCCAAATGGATGATGGCTCCATACAAAGCTCACTAGAGGCCACATCTCTGGTTGATCTGCCAGGTAAATGGATATTTTCAATAAGAATTGACTGTCCAAACAACCTTAATCAGTGCATGTCTCTTTAATGTCCAAAAAATTTGTGGATTTTATTTCTCCCAGGAGACCTAGATATTAAATATATTAAAATATTGGTAAAACTTTAGAATCCAGCCGCACGATTTTGGGGGGGGAGGTGGAGGGGGGGAGGGGGGAGGAGGGGGAGGTACCCCCTGTACCACTCCCCCCCCGCGGAAATATGTAGTTTAGGAGATATAGCAATTTGAAATTCAATAAAATCTAACCTCAAAAATAGGGTTTTAAATAATTTCTTAGCTTCTCAGTTACAAATATTAAATAAAAAACAATATTTAAGTAATCCTTATTGGTTTACGGTGCACTCTACACTCTTTTGTTGATAAAATTAACCCATGCTCTTCAGCAAATGCGATTCGAGTTGGCGAGTGTCAAGTTGTCGTATCAGACGAGCCAAATTAAACATCGCCACAATTTCCGAAGTAAATGGCGCTTTACAAGCACTCCATCATCTTAAGGCTCTAATAAAAAAAAATAGTATTAATAAACTGCTCCGGCGCTGCGGGAAGTGCAGCCCCTTCGCCCTTGCGTAACAAAGCGCAGTCACCCATGCTCACCTCCGCAGCTTCGGCTTATTGGTCGCCTTCGGCGACCAGCCTCAGCCGCTCCGGCTCGAACGGGTGCCTGCGCTTTGTAACGGCGGGCGGGAGCTGCTCTCCCTCCGCGCCTCCGGCTTTTTATATACACTCTAGTTGTGTGACAGACAAGACCACGTGGAATTAGGGGTGCACTGATTCGGATTTGCAACTTAAAGTGACCTAAATCAACCCAATGTAGTGTGCACTGATTCGGATTTGCAAATTGAAGTGAGGTTATAAAGGTACAATCTAACCTTATCTAATTGTAATTCTTACCTTCTTGACTTCCCGTTGGAATTGGTTCACCTTCCCCGCGACTCGTCGACGCTACTTATATGATTGCATTGTAATTTTAAGGTAAAAACATTACATATTATAAAATTTTATACAAAAATAACGTTCCATTTCACGAAAACAATTTTTTTTTATTAAATAAAAGTACGGATCTCCGCGGTGAGGGGGTGGTATTTTTGGAAAGGGGAAACCAATGCCATCTCAAATCGCGCATCAGCACCCCCAAAATCCTGCGGCTGGATTCTAAAGCCAAGCCAAAATATTTCCAGACAATCCACACAACATCATCTAGCCCCATTGTCAGCTCTAAGCTTGTGTTCCGGGTACTAGACATCTGATATACTTAATATAATAGACAAACATTCATAGATATGTATTTTACTATACATATTTTAACACCAGACCAAGAGTTATATTATTTATAACAGTCATCTAACGATTAAAGGGCAAGGTGCAAGCGATGTTAGTTTAAATTGTGTCCAACCATATTTTTAACACCTAACCAAAAAAGAGGGGTGTTATAAATTTGACGTGTCTGCCTGTCTGTGTGTCTGTCTGGGAGTTCTGGGACATCATAGCTCCCGAACAGAGCAAAGGAAATTAACGTATTGGGGTTTTGATTAAATTTTAAATTTAGATTTATATAGAATCTGGTCATTAATCAATAAATATTACAAGTAACATCTATTAGATTTTGATTCATGAAACATTTTCAAGCTCAGTAAATAAAATAAATATTTTTTATGGGCAATACACACATCATCATGTCCCATGGTAGGCTCTTAGCTTGTGTTACAGGTACTAGACATAGACTAGATATAATCGAATATAATAGATATTCATACATAGTTTAATTTCATTACACATATTAAGTACCCTGTCTCCTTGAAAGGTGGATATTGAATCAGTTTATCTTTATGGGTAAATTTGAAATTCTTTATATTGCGACTATGTATTTTATTACTGGAAAATGTATGTAAATATTGTTTATTTATTTCAAATACATGGAGCTCTATCATTACAGGTTTAACCTAATTCAATAGAGCCCATTAAATTCCACGATAAAATTAATTAAAATTAGGCATAAAATTGTTAGAAAGATAGAGCTAAATATCCAAATAATGAAAACCATAAAGGTTGATTTTAAAATCTTCTGAAACTGTTTAACTGACTATCAATTGTATGAAAATATAGATCCTATCAGGCAATTGACTATTCAGCCTATAGTAAACTAAACTTATATTACAGGAAACCTTGTTACGAGGAAAAAACAGATAAAAGTGTTGGATAAAGACAGTGTATATTTTAGTGACTGTCAAAATAGCAGTGCCAGTAGGGATTCCATGTCTAATAATGTGTGTGTAGAAGAAACAAGAAGCAGCAGTATACTATTAAGAAATGATAATTTGTCTGGAATCCATGATTCAACTGTGAGTACAGCTAGCGCGATAAGAGTTTGGCTTTGACCGTTATTGCGCAGAAATCAGAAATTGGGTATCAACGGGCAACTAGCGGGGTGCGGGGTGGGTGTGTAGGCGCACGCGGTGCTCTAATTGGCTGAAAGTATTGTGTGCGTGACAGTACCCATGCGCAGTAATCCTCTCCACCTGAAGGTCAAAGCCAAACTCTCGCCGCGGTTTCTATCAGAATTTTTTATTTGCTTTTAAATATCTCAGAAACCGTACAAGCTAGAGCTTTGGTGCCTTAACACTCTTTGTTTGAAAGCATCAACTCTATTGATTGACATGCGTTTCATCACTGACAGCAAAATAAAGTTTTTTTAAATGACGGACGAATAGTTATGTCAAACTGTTGAAACCCATTTAATAACAAGTTTAATTCATATCCTCTGTGACATTGTAGAAATATGTACATAGAAATATGAGTTACTATCCTTTTTAGCTAGGTATTAAATAAAAAAATTTCATTATTATAAAAATATATTTTTTATGTACACATAACACCCTATCACTTATATGTTTATTGTATGTTTTAGGTGAAGGAAACAGATTTAACAGATTCAAGAAAGAAGATTGAAGAATTTGATAGCGTTTTAAAATCTGTTGTTGATAAGAACAACACAGTGACTGGTTCTGGAGGTGTACCAAACCAAAGAATTTCAAATGCAAGCACATTCCGTGATTTCGCGTCAGGCGTCTCTGGTAATTTTCTTTTCTCTTGGTTTTTTTTGTTATTATTTACTTTGTGTCGCTTAACTTCGCGCTGTAATTATACTCTTAAACCTTCAACCCCTTTAATCACTGCTGAAAAAAAAACCGGAAAATCTTAATCTGTTCATTTGTTTATATTAACGCGGGCGCGGCATTTTGAACGTTTTTGACATAAAACACGTACAAAAGTGATCCGTCGCGGGTCCCACGCATAGCACATTCGTATTTACACGCGCCTGGGGCTGCTTAAACAGCATCAGGCTTTATGCTGTATAAAGATTACTTATTGGAACATAACTTATCGCACCTGTTTGCCTTTCATAAAGCTTAGATATAGCTTTTCTTTTTTGAAGTGAAACTTCTATAGAATCGTAGTGATTTCAAACCGGATGCAAAAAGATGAAACGGAAATGGTAAGAGACACAAATACAATAGTCGCCTGTAATTAGTGACCAGAGCGAGAGAGCAGATTTCGGTGTATGTATATTCACTCACACTGTTTAATACTTGCTTGTATTCGAGCATTTAACGTGTGTTAGTGTGTGTTAGTAGTGAAAACTACTGTGTGTAGTATCGAAACAAAATGGCGATTTTATAAACAGCTGTAGAAAGAAATCAATGACTTATTGCGTGCGTTTTTTGTTTTGTGGAAAAAGTCCAAATCCATGATAAATATATTTCATCTAATTTTTTTCTCGATTTACTGAAGTTTCACTTCTATCGTGTGTGAATCGCACACACACCTCTTTTTTTTTTCTGTTTATATGTCTAATGTAGATTAATTGCGTAAATAAGTATACATTTATCTTTCTGTGTTTTATATTGATTGAATTGATTAACCAATTTGGTACCCTCAGTCCTAGGAAATGGCTTCTTTTATGAGTCAATGCTCATCCTCATAAAGGACTTCCTCTTGAGAGCTTGTCATGCTTGTAAATTTAAAGTATCTTATTTGTCAACAGGTGGAGATGGTCAAAATTCAAATGTGCCTGATTCCAGCACCTCAGAAAGTTTGGGAAATCAGTAAGTACTTACATAGTTATTTTTAATTATTTAATTTCACAATATTGGGTATTCTATAGATACTATCAATTTATCGTTATTAATTGAATAAATAAATAAATCGTTTTCAGGGCACCGATAACCAAAGATTACTATAAGGAAAATATAATAGGACCACAAAAAGGACAATTACTCATACAATTATCGCATAGAAATGACGACACCGAGTCACACAACACTTCAAAATACACAAAGAAAGATAGGTCTGATGATCCGAAAGTAAAAATTTTATCTGACGTGAAAGTAAAAAAACCAGTGAAGAATGCTACATCTACACCATTGACAACAATGCCATTGATGCAGATGCAAACTATTGTGATAAACGGGACGCCCGCCTACAAACATACTCCAGTTGACAGTCACACATTCACAAAGGATGAAATTATGGCGATGCCAACTCTTATCGTAGTTCCGGCTCCAGGTAAATTAATTATTATAAAATATAAACTGTTTCTTAAAATAAACATACATTAGAAAAATACATTCTACACATTACTGGTTCTTATTAAAATTTTACTGTAATTGTTGCAACCGTAAAACTTTTACATCATTACAGGTCCGCAAATCACAACACAAGCCATACAGAGCAGTCAACCAATTCCGACGCAAAATTGTAACATGACTACAAAAACGAGCACCGCTCAGTCGCTAGGCCCTCTAGTCATAGATGTACCACGACCACCACCTCCAGTCGCTGCAATTGTCAACCAACCGAAAGAAAACGTTCGAGTGTCTAACATAATACCAGATTTTTCTGAACAAGGTCTTGTTAAAACTGTGGATTTCAAAAACGCATCTGTACCTAAAGACAGTGCACAATGTGTTAGTAAAACGCCACAAGGGTTACCTCCAGTGAGAAGGTCATCTTCTACTCCGCGGCGAACGACTCATGTTAGGGTTTTAGATTTTACAACACCTCGACGTATATTACACGAGACTATAAATGAACAAGTAGCTGAATCCGATAAAGCTCCCTCTGATGTTGAGGTCGTACTTAGCAGCAGCCCTAACGTTTCTTTTAACAATACAGTTGTTGCACAAAACCCTATAACAAATAATGTTACTACAACTATTTTAACAACTCCTTCTGTACCAAATGTAGATAATACATGTGTAAATAATGATTCCTCTAAAGAAAATACAGGCCAGCCAGCTGCTTTCAAAAAATCAAACTGGGATGCAGATTTGCGTGCTCTTGTAGCAAAGGAAACTAATTTAGGTTGTACTGGAAAGTTTAAAAAGAATTCAAAGCGGAAAAAAGCTAGTGAAAAACTTGATAAAACCAATAAAAAACAACCCGAAGCCATTGCTTCAACTTCAAAAATAAAGAAAGCTCCTAAAAAACGACACAAGATTGTTGAAGAAGAGGAAGAAGTGCCTTCCTCAGATGCTGTTGCAAAACCGGAGGTTCCATTAAAACCCACAATTAACATTATTCCAAACAATCCAAAAAGAGATAGTTGTGAACATTCATTTTCAATTCCAGAAAATAACAAGATTTTTGAAACAGGTAACAATAAATCAATAGATAAAGAAGATAATTGCATTGATACCCCAGAAGCAGAGAGGCTTTCTCTACAAAATGTGATTGGAGCTAAGCTAAACATATCAGATCTCCTCGAAACACCATATAAACAGGCTCTGTATGACATCCAAATGGGTACACCTAAGTTTTTAAGTGACTTAGCAGGAGAACCCTTGTCTGATATAAAGATAACCAACATTCCCACACCTCGTTTTCTAGACACACCTAAACCAGTACAAGCCACACCCTCTTCTTGGTCATCGCGCCCTACTGACTACTCCAGTGGTGGATCTTATTACAAACCAGATGACCAAGATTATTTGCCAGGCCCAGATTTGAGGTGTATTGTGTCATCTTCTTCAAAAGAAGACATAATATCTGATAAATCTGGAGAAAATGTGAAAGACGATGAGAAAAAAACAAGGCCTCAAAGACAATGCACGAAAAATGTATCTTATTATAAGACCATTAATCCTACACTCAAAACAAAAGAGACTGACGATACCCTAGATTCTATATCAACGTGTAGCGATTCCACAGGCCCGAATGAATTGAAAAATAATGAACTTGTCGTGAAAACTCCTAGAGATAGATCAAAATCAACTAGATCTGATGTTAGGAAAAAAGTTACATCTAAGAGACGTAAGTCTCCAGTTGTAAAAGAAAAACCGAATACCTTAACCAAAATAAAACCAAGACAAACGCCTACAAAACTTACTCCTAGAAATAGAAAGAAGTCTGGAACTCCTAGTTATAATTCACCAAGCAAATTCAAACGAAGAATATATAAAGACAAAACCGATGTTGCGAAAACGCCATCCGAAGTTGTAGCAGCACCAGCAAAGTCACGCAGAAAATCATCAACTCCTAGAAAACTTCAATGCAGCAAACCTTTTAATTCTTCTATCTCTTCAAGCCATAATTCTCCTGATACAGACAATAATGTGAAACAAAATGTACAACGCGAATCATCCCATCAAGATTCTGATACAGAGCAGCTTGCGCTGCGATGGTCCGACGATGGTTCCCAAGACGCTAAATCTAAAGACTCCCCATCTACACCTTTAGCAAATGATTGTGAAGACATTTTCCAGATTCAAAAATATATTCAGAATACTGGAACAAATCTAAGTCTTCCTAATCGTCAAGAAAGCCCGGCTTCATTTCAAGCTGATCTGATGAAGCGCGGCTTTGACGTTGAAACTGCAAAAATAATCGAAAGAGATTTATTGGATTCATCAGCACCATCCACTTCAGCTAATAATCCAGCAAGTACAACACAAATTACATCGGTACCAACACAAAACAAAGAATCGACTTCTAAAACAGCAGATTCATCCACTAATTTGCAAAAAGTAGATCAGTCTAATTCAGTTGAGAGTGACGGCGAAGACGAAGATGAAGTGGAATTTTCAGGTTACGAATGCAACGAAGGAAGTAAAAACTATTTTGTTTCTGATTATGATTATACCAAAGAATCACCACAAACATCACCAATTAAGCTAAAAGATAACTTCTCTATGGATATTTGCCTTGATGATGTGACTGTTAGATTGAGGGCTACACCCTTCTGTATGTCATTTGATCAAGATCCTTTAGAAGTCGAGACAATAGATTACAGTTATAAGGAGACACAACTGGCTGTTAATTCTATAACCAACATTGATAGGTTGTATACACCGTTGAAAGATTCCTATAAAACACAATGTTACGAAATTTTTGATTCAACGCTTACAAGCTTGGATACACCTTTAAAAACACCAAGAAGGTTAGAAACAACCGAGGTAACGTCAGTAACTGAGATTGTTATGCAAGAAGAACGTGTAAAAGAGACAGAAGTAGATGCAAAAAAGAGAAAGCGATCGAACAGTTCAGAAGAATCAGATTCCAAAAAAACTAAGTATTTATTAACATCTGCCAGTATACAAAATATTGATATTGAGTCCGTTCTTACAAAACTTCATGGGCCATAGCATTACGCTTATTTTAACTATGTTAAACTATGTTAATGTGTAAATATATTATAATAGGTAGGTACATACTTGTTAATGTGTAAAGTACATTTCTGATCTGCAATAATTTGGCAGTAAGTAGTTAAGATGTAAGAGATATTTATATGTGTTAGACACATACATACCGCGATAGTATGTTTGTATGGTACTACTTTTGGACTGTACTATTATGTGTCAAAATCATGTTTATGTTAGACACAGATACTTCGATTAAAAGAACGTATTTTAGTACCATAAAGTTTGTTTATAGTTGATACCCTACCTACTAAACTAAATTAACATTTAATTATAAAATTATACACTGACTTAATTTTTTTTAAATATGTATTACAGGTCACTCATAATTATAATATTGCTAGTAATCCTAATCTCATAATTTAACCCCAAACTAAGCAAAGTTTTATTTATGGGTCAGCTATACACTAATACAAAATATATTGTAACTCATTAGGACATTGGAACTTAATCAGAACAATATCAATTATATAAAAAAATCTAGGTACCTAACTAACCAATGTAATATTTTAATTTTGATCTTTGTTTTGCCTGCCTTGACGAATTTCCCTTGTAAATTTTACAGGCGAGTATTAGCATATTTTTAACAAACAACAACACTTCAAATGAACTTAAGCGAACGAAAATGGGGACCAATATGAACACACCAGATTTCAAATAAATAAATTGATAAGCATGACAGACTCTTAACCCTTAGGTGTACTTAAAATGTGTAAAAACTTTACGCGGAACCTTAGTTCCGTGTAAAGTTTTTTTGAATAAAAATTCAAACAAATAAAAATTCAACCACAAAAATAAGTAAAGAAATCGGTAACCCATCCAAGAACTGATCTGGGGCAACGTTGTTTAACTTTGTAATAATTATGTTTGTTGTATGGTAGCCCCCTTAAATATTTATTAAGAGTTTTAAGTATTTGGTGTTCTTATAGCGGTATCAGATTTTTATTTCGAACAATCCACACAACATTACGGGCACTAGACATCTGTTATACCTACTTATTAATATAGAAAAAATCTAATAAAACCCATAAAATATCTTTATCTATCTATAATATAAAAATGATATTATGACCTAAAACGGGCAACATGGTAGATTTGACGGTTTTTGAGTTTTCCGATATTTCTTTAAGTCATAATATTGTTAAAAACCATGATAGTTTAAAAATTTATATCAATATAAAAATGAATCGCAAAATGTGTTGGTAAGCTTACCTACTGAACAACGCCTGGACCAATTTGGCCAATCTGTAATTAATATATTATAATAATAATAATAATAATTAATTAATTTCTCTGGCTTCGGCCGCGGCTTATCACCACCCTCCGGGCTGGGCCAGTGCGTGAAGCGATTTTTTCGTGTTTCGTAATGTAGCCCGGAGAAGCCATCTACCTTCTAGGTCTTCTTGCCCCATCGTAGACCACATCGTCACTTTACATCAAGTCAGATTGTAGTCAAAAGAAGGCATATCATGGAAAACCACCGCTTCGAATGCCTTAACCACTCTAACGTCCAGCGCCCGCGGCGTAACTGGGGACTAACGTCCCAGCGCGCGTTACGCGCGCCGAGCGTGTAAAACGCCGCGTTTTTTCCGTTAAAACTATTTATCACATAAAAAGTACTAACCAATTATTTTTTTAAAATGTTTTAAGATGTCTAATCATGCTTTTTACGGCATGACAAATTCGAATGTGATATTTGAATAGTGTATCAAGTTTTTTTTTTCGACGAGGAAGACCCCACTAAACCACGTGAATGGTACATGGTATTTCGATTACAATCAGAAGCAAAATCGAGCTTTCACGCGGTCTCGCACGCATGCTAGCTATTCGTTCTACTGCTGATTAAATTCATTATTCAGTGCAGGCTATGTATGCCTCTACTTTGCTGGATTGGCTGTGGCGAGCGCACGGCTTACCGAGTTTTACGACTGAATTTTAAATTGTCTAACTCCAAAATTTTCTATTTGTTTTTGCAAAGGCTATCTTTGCGATGTGTCATAAGTAGATAGGTAGGTACTCACATTAAAATTTCATCGCTATTACTATACCGTATATATCTACTTACCCCGTCAATCTGATCTTTAAGGCATTTCTATCTTTTTTACCCCTGACCAAAAAAGTTATTTTTTGTATGAAAGGTGAGTTTGGCGCGGGTGTTCTTAGACATGTTTTATGAAAATCGGTTAAGTGGTTTAAAAGTTATGGGGGTGAGAGTGGGGAAGGAAAACCGGAAATCTGCAAATATACTCGAGTGGGGTATCAAATGAAAGAGCATCACGTGCACATTACAAAATATTATGGTGTTTTACTTTTATGGAAATTAAAGCATTGGAATCGGGGGATTTTCTTAAATTTTAAATTTATATTTATAGCCTTTTGTTGATATCTAAGTATAGTATAAGTATAGTAAGTATAAGAGCATAATTATATCTCGTCAATCAAGAATTATTTGAATAAAATTTTGGGAGGATTAAATAAAACGATGATTAAACACATTTGATAGATTTTAATAGCCCTTTCAATCATATAATTTTGATAACTACAAAAATCGTTTAATTTTAAATTGATTTTAAATGACCCTTCATGCTAAATCTTTTCAGATAAAAATTAAGGTATCTAGCCTGTTTAAAAACCATATTTAGGGTTAGGGTCAGGGAGGCAACAGTTGCTCAGTCGGATACAATGACTCATTCATGTTATTACCCGAAAAACGCGCGAGATATTTCGCTCCTTGTCACACAATACTAGCATGTGAACCCAAAACAAGTTCTTACCAGTCGGTCGGCGGGTCAAGCGTCGTACGGTAGTGTGAGGGCGTGTTTTTGTTTTCGTGTCCACAAAATTACTTTTTGAGGTGAGTTTCTTTTGTTTTCATACATCAGGCTGTGACAATTTGTATTGCCTTTTATATTTGCCAATTAGTTCATACTATAGTGTCCTCATTGATGTAGTTGCTTATCGTAATTATTATTTGACTCGAATGCTGTGATAAGATATATAAAAAATGGCGTAGTCGTACACAGTGGCTCAACTCTAAGAAGTACACAGTGACTCTGAGTCACTGTGTACTTCTTGTATATGTTATTGATTCTTAATTAGTAATGTTTTTTGAATAACCAAATATAGACAACACTTTTAAATAAAATAATTTGACCTTTTCATTTTGTTTGTAGTATGCCGCGCCGTTTGAATTTAGAGACCCTATAAAAGCTGGACCAAGAAAAACAAACAGAAAACGAAGGAAAACTGGACGTAGCCTGATACCTACCGATACACCTGAAAAGACTATGATAGAGCAAGAAAAGAATATGATTAAAAAAAGAAACGAGGCCAAGAAAAGAAAAATTTCACGCACAATACTAGATAGCGACGATGAAATGGAAAAGCACGATGAAGTTGTGTTAGCAGATTCTGATGATGATTCTTGTTGGCTTGAATCACCAGAAGAAGATATAAATGCTGATGATGAGATGGTTATAACAGAGAAAGACTTAACGAATCCTTTACCACATTCACCCAAGGAAGGAGAATATGTTATAGTGGAGTTGACAACAAAAAAAACAGCGATCTTTGTACATCGGGAAGGTATTAGAAGAAAGAAATAGCGACCTGGAATACTACATATCATTTTTAAAACGCAAGCCAGGCACTAAAAAGTTCCTTATGCCTAATAAGCCAGATCTTTCGCTTATTAGGGAGGATGATCTAAAATATATACTGCCAAAGCCTTCAATGGTTGGAACTGCTACCAGACCATTATATTACTTTACAATTGATTTCACTTTTCTTAAAATTTATTAATGTTCTATCTAACTATAGTTGACAAGACTGAATAATTGATTAGTTATTAAACACGTAGTTTTTGTTTGTCTTTTGCATCTCTAGTTCAAATTATGATTAGTTTAACATCGTTGATTAAATGTGTAGTAACTGTTGATCTCTATAATGATAAATAGCTTTGTAAGAACCAAAAGTGAACTGATTAGAAGGTAGAAAATATCCTAAGTTTTTTATTTTTATAAGAGAACTATAACTGTCTTTTGATTTTCAATATAAATATAATTAGAAGTAATAATCTTTCATTTTATTTCTACTGTTGAGTCACTGTGTACTACTAGAGTCACTGTGTACTACGGGGTTGAGTCACTGTGTACACCTAGGTGTACACAGTGGCTCAATTCCCGATGTTTAGTTTTTAGCCTCTCATTTTATTTTAGTAATATTTTGTGTTATTTTAGTAATGCAGTTTTAAACTATAATACCTAACCGTCAATGTGTACAAGTTTTAGATAAATCCAATGATAATTTTCTCAATATTCGCCAATTTGAAAAAATCCGAGTCACTGTTGCCTCCTTGACCCTATATATATTTTTACCAATTAAAAAAATTCTAAACCTATTTCTAATTCACCATCTATTTTACTTGTTAGAGCACATTTTGTTTTGAAGTGACTAAAAACAAGCCGGTAAAATAAAAAAAAATATGTGTTCTAAAAAAATTCAGACTACAAATAGATCCGGCGCGAGTTGGTACCTAACTAATTCTAAACGAAGAGATGACTATTCGTCAATAAAACCTTCCAAATAATTATTAGGCTCACACAGCCTTAAATATAATTTGCGGCTTCGCATGCAGCGATTATGATATATACGTTTAATTAGCTGTAGGTAATTAGAGGTTATCGCGACACGAAGAAGGCGCGAACCATCTATTAACAATGCTAATTCTTGCCGCTACCCACTCCGCCGTTCATCCACAGCTTATCAGGAGAGAAAATCTAAACGTACGTATGATAAGCTTTTTTGCATTCACTTTGCGGTTTGTGTTACATTTTGACTTCTGTCTTTTTCGTTATTTTAAGTATATATCTGGTACCTCGACGTATTATTATATATATAGGTACCTACTTGTGCATCATTCAATGGGCTAGCTATAACATGGTGTCTTTCAATTATGTGCTTAGGGTTTTTTTCTAAAATCCGAGTTAAATAAGTCATGGTTAGTTATTTCCTTAATACGTGTCAATGGATAGTTACGTCAAGAGGTATCTCGCTTTGTCACTTGCGACTGAGCATAACAGCTCTATATTTAATTGGTAAATATTTAATTGGTAGGTTTAAAAAGAAATATACATATATTTGTTTTTAACTACAATTATACAGAATGTTTACAGTTAAGACCTAAAATACACCATGAAAAAGGTTTAAATGTATTTGCTGTGTAAGCTTAGCACCCATGCACCTTTGAGTGACTGGACCTATTCATAATGCTGTTAACGTAACGGGTAACGTAACGATACGAAAGTAACGAGTACTGAATGATATAGTAACGCTATATCATTTAGTACGGGTTACGTACTAATTTATTATTCTATGGTACGGGTAAGCTTTTTATCGTTACTATTACACCTCTAATATCTCTGTGTGCCACAAACATTTGGTTTTCAGAAAGGTTTAAGCGCATCATCGCATTGAGACACTGATCATAATGTACGTTATTTTCTCCGACCATAACATACAATACTTATACAGAACTTCCAAAAGTTTTAACGTATAGTACGACTTGTACTGAAAATATCCGGAGAATAAATCAGCGACCTTAATGCTATTGCTACGCCTTGTTAACTTTCATTAAACAAACACTCGTAATATATTACTTTCCATTACGGCACGGCTACTTACCGAAACCATCAACGAAAGAGCGTAATGGCGGCAATATAACTTGGCAGAACCTAGACCAAAATATACGGCAGTGGGGGATAGAAGGGGTGTTTGCTAACTAGGTCACGGAGGCAGGCTCCTGACACAAATAGCTGTCGCATCTAGCCACGTGGCCTCGTGTCGCCTCTCAAATTCCCCCTATATATACATACGTAACTAAATGGATGGATACCTACATAGGTTGCGGTATAATTGTGTATTGGTTATCAAGCGTTGAGAGTCGAATTTACCTTAAACGATGTAATCTGTAGATATATCAGTTTATGCGGAAATTTCAAGTGCTGGCACGAACATCGTAATCGTAACAGAAATTAAGATAGTAAGATTAGTAAAGATTCCTAATAGGTACTTAAGACAGATCGGTACCTACACAACCTCGGTTTAAACTCCTGATAAATTTGGCTTCTTTGTATAAGTACATAATTGGTTTAATCTGTAAAATGTTAAACAACTTGCAATAATTACACATAAGTACTACGTAAATTATTCCTAGTCTTTCTATACAATACCCTGTTTTCTTCCTTTAAAACAAAGGATCCAATCTACAATATACCAGAAAGCTAGATGGCGCAGCGTAAGGCGCGCCTTGTAGGTGTCGTGAATCCAGTGACGGCTAGTAATTCTGCAGGCAGTTCGGGTATAAATGATTGCGGGTGATTTTACACCACCCTCCCCCCCCCCCAATGTCTAACTCCACCAGGGGGCTTTCCCCCCAAGTGCAGCGCCGACGCGACGTCGCTCCGGACAATCTGCGTGCTCTGCTTATTTTCACCCGTAATTCCTTTGCCGGAAATTGCCTTTATAAAGAACGAAGAATTTAGTTTCGGAGGAACGCCACAGTAAGCTAGATAAAGGGAATTGGATGGGAGATGCTTTATGTCTTGGGTAATTTAATAAAAGTTTAATAAGTTACAAGTTGGTTAACGACTATTAAAAGCAAGGTTTGGGAATTTATCTATGAATTCACAGTATCGAAAAATAGACGCTTTGTTAACATAGTAATCTCTGATATATAAAATAAAAAGCATGAATTATGAGTAGTTTGTACCTATTTAACTTTATTCAAATTATTCACTAGACGAGGACGTTAAGAACTAAACGCGTAAAGGCTGTTATTATCTTATTATAGTAATGCCTTCAAGATAACACCATGCCTCCACCCCTTTGTTATTGTTTAGCGCGCAGATACAAGGTTAAACAAATTACTATTAACTTTAAACTGCTCGAACCATTCGAAGGCGGGCTGCCAGCCAACTGGGTCGAGCTTTCTGTAACTTTCAACTGTTTCTGACTTTCATACACTATAAACTTAAATATGTTAAAAATTTATTCTGCGTCAGAAACTAGGTCCCGAATTATCATACTTAATTGGAATATATCATACTTAGAGTTTGTTTTTGTAAGTAAAGGTGGTACTTAAGGTAAGTGCAGGCTTGATGTTGGCTAGAGACACGTACAAAGTCCATGTATTAGGTACCTCTACCTCTTATGTGTGTCAATTGGAGGGTCGATGTGCGTGGTCCCCCTGCCACGGGTGGCGTGGGGCAGGTCGGATCGATACCCGACGTCTGGCCCACGACCTCGCCTTTCTTACCACCTTCCTAAATACTAATTACGTGCTTTGACACAGGCTGCACGAAATGAAAAGAGCTATGGCTATATTGCAAAGGATGGCGGCAGGTTATTAAGCTCTGTTTTCATGTTTGTTTTTGGTAACTCCTTGATGATGTGTTTACGTGTTGAATGCGCGGTGTTGTTCACTTTAAACGGAACCGCTGCTTCAAAAAGCGAAATACGTCTAAAATTTTCGCTATAAGTACGAGGTTCTTGCCTATTCAGGGAAATCTTTTCGAATTAAATTCGCGGCATTCAACTCGGAAGAGGTTTTTTATGGATTCCCAGTTGAAGCTACTAGACTTTATCCGAAGATCATAAAAGAATACCAAAAGGTTGGTATCGCGTGCTCTATCTGCTTCCAAAGGCAGACATTGGAGCTTTTCTAAGCCGGATAATATAAAGGAAACAAGATTAAAAATGTATTCGCTGCACGTGGGCCATAATGCGATTTATCGGTGCAAGGTATGTCGTGACTGGGGTACCTGCTTTGAGCGAAATACCTGCATCATAGGTAAAGGTATTGTGTTTGCTCTTCGCTTATGAAGCAGTTTAGCGCCTGTGTATTTTTGAAATATAACCAAAAATTCTGATAAGGTTCTTAGGGATTAATGTTTATAGCATGTCTATTTGTTTTGTATAATATACTAAAATACATACTTTGTATGCCATCTAATTATATATTCAGGTGGAGTACCTACCTGAATATATATAGGAGGGTAGTACTAATCTGAGATAAAACCCTGGCTCATAGGTATAATTTGTATCTATGATCGTTACGGTTCAAACTGCACCTTGGTTACTAAACAAAAGTACCTAAATATAATATTGTGAATAGGGTTGGTCGTGCCAATTTACCGAAAATGAAGTGTATCTCTACCTTCCAAAGCCAACTACAGCTGCAAATATTTGCATTGCTTACATCAGCATTGTGTCTTTTCCCAAATCACCGGTTTCCAACGTGTAGCGCTGAATTTCATTAACATTATGTGCGGCGGTGTGGTTTCGTCCAGAAATTCGATGCATCTTTGGGTGCGAGTGAGACGCTTGCCTCCCTGCACTTTTGGCAGCCCCCCCGCTGGGGTAGGGGGTAATGGACGCACGAGGCTCCTCGGTCCTACACCGTTCGCTCTTTATGCTGGCTTGCACGCGTGCACTTGCTAGTTTCTTTGACGTTCCTTTGTTGTGGATTCCAATTTCGGAACAACGTTACTTGCTGTATTTCGCTATATACTGTGGCTTAATGTAGTATGTTCTGTACACCTACTTAGTCTATGTTATTTTGGGATGATATAAATGAGCCACTGAATCTTAAGCTTTATTTATTTTTCTAGTTTCATGATTTTGAGAGACATATTAGTGTTTCTGGCGATTAAGTTGTCGACTCTTTGGCTCATTATGAACTTTAGCAATTAGCTCATAGGTTATGCACAATGCAGGAAAAATGTTTTATTTAATTAATCTATTCACGTTTTTCGTGAATATGTACCTTACATCTGTAGTGGCCTGTAGTTGTAGTTGGTAGATGCACATTTTTGTATTAACTTATTAGTTTTTCTCATACTTATCCCCCTACCACTTTGCTCGCTTCTTTTATGCATCTCGTGGCGCGTCTAATCATGCAAATTTTCCAAGATGGGTGGGTGGTACCCTCCTGCAACTGAAACTGAAACTTGAACAACCTCCCTCGAAGGTCGTTCAAAACTTCTTACTAGAAATGAATCTGCTACAGAACACTTTCATTTTGTTTTATAAAAGATATTTACCCTGAGCTAGATAAATTGCTGCATTGGATTAACAATATTGAAGGAGTTCGTGTAATCTGCCAAATTGAAATCCTGTACCAAGCTTTACCATCTCTGCAAGTTAATACAGTTCTGTAACCAATTAGCAAAGTACTTTCAACTATTTGAGTAGCATAAAAACATCCACGGAGTTTTAGAACCCAATTACGAACACCAAAGAACAAAACATTTTAATTATCGAACTCCATCATGAGGTGGGCATGAAAGGGCGCATTGGGCGGGTGCACTATCGATCTCCTTTGAATTAGTGTGCGGATCGGTCGTCGTCTTTGTGCGGCCGTCCTAGGACCAAACAGACCAAAACAACCCCCTACCAAGCCGCCACCCTCACCCGCTCGCCTGTCGTTACCTCATTCCGCAACGCTCATTTCATGGTACGAGGACACTTCGAATTTTAAATTACTAGAGAGCTGGCAATGATAAAAAACAGATCGCTATGGTACTTAAACCACGACCAGACCAAAAGTAAAACATGCGGAGTAAAATTCTCTATTCAAGGATTAGGTATAGGTACCTTATGTCGTAAGCTGAAGTTCAGCGAACGTAGCATTAGCACCTTACGTTATGATACTCTATGAAAGTTCATCAGACTGGAATTGTAAATTTCATAACTAATTCAAGGCTTAGATTTTACGTTTCCATATACGGTTCCCGTCATTATATTATTCGGAGTGTTGAATTTAATTAAATTGTAATTATCCGTCAACCCAAATCGCAAAGACAAAGACAATTCAGTTATTTTGGTGTTCATGGATATTGTTAAAAACCATGATAATTTAAAAAGTTACACCTAAAATGGTGTAAACGTAATTACGTAAACACGACCATTTACAGGTTACACCATTTTAGGTGTAACTTTTCCGAAAACGTTTGTCTCGTAGGTAATACAAGAAACTTTATTATCATCCTAATATCTTAACGGCGCCGGCGGCGTTGCCAGCGCACTCGACCGCATAAAAGTTTTTTTGTAAAATATTGCAATGTCAGACTGTCAGCGTTGCGCAATAAAAAATAAACAACAATGAAAATTTGCAATCCGTTTTTTGCTAAGCTTAACTATGCTCGGTCGTAGTTTCATGGAGTTCTACTGTATTAAAAATACCGCCCGTCCTCCATGGGCTTGCCATATTTCGAAGAAACATTAAAAAAAAGGTTAATTGCAAATTATTTTAATCGTAAGAGTGCATATATGATTTTAAAAATTGTCATAAAATAAGCCTTATACCCCACTTTTAGGTTGGAAATAATATTCTAAATTTGTGAAGAAAAAATTATGACTCGAAGCCACGTCTTCCAATATACCCATGGAAAAATTAGAATATTTGGCGTGAAATGTTCGGTTATTTAGGTGTATCAACTTTAATATTACCTGCTAATGGAATTTCGTATTTACATCCATATAGTATTAGGTCCTTACATATGAAATTGGCGTTTTGTATGGGAGGAACAAAAAGTCGAATATTTTTTAATATAATATATTTAATTAATCAAAGTATGAACCATTATTTTCTATGCACTTTTGCCATCTTATAGGTAGTTCATTGATCCCTTTACTAAAAAAACCAGTCGGACGGGAATCAATAAAATCTTTGAAGGCGATTTGGACTGCCCCATCGGAGTTGAATTTTTTCCCTTGCAAGAAGTTATCCAAATTTCGAAAAAAATGGTAATCTGTTGGAGCAAGGTCCGGGGAGTACGGAGGATGTCTTAGACTTTCCAATTGAAGCTCTTCTAATTTAGTAGCCGTCTGTTGCGCAGTGTGTGGTCTAGCGTTGTCGTGAAGCAGCAGTGGCGTGGAGCGATTGACCAGCCTAGGTTGTTTAGCCGCTAGCTTTTCCATCATGGTTTGCAATTGCTGACAATAGACATCAGCCGTAATAGTCTGGCCAGATTTGAGAAAACTGTAATGAACAATACCGGCACTAGTCCACCAAACGCTTACAAGTAACTTTTTTGGGGTTAATTTTCGCTTGGGGCAGGATTTGGCTGGCTGGCCAGGATCCAACCATTGCGCTGAGCGCTTCCGATTATCGTAAAGAACCCATTTTTCATCACAGGTAATGATTCGGTTTAAAATACCTTCATTATTGTGCCGGTTTAGTAATGTAACGCAGCAGTCGACGCGCGTTTGCCGGTTTGCTTCAGTCAATTCGTGAGGTACCCACCTTTCAAGCTTTTTAATCTTCCCAATTTGCTTCAAGTGAATTAAAACAGTTTTATCACTAACACCGCAGCCTGCAGCTAACTCGGACGTGGTTTGCGATGGATCCGCTTCCACAATAGCCTTCAACTCTTCATTATCAACTTGAGTCTCAGGCCGTCCACGGGGCTTGTTCTGCAAGTCGAAATTTCCAGAACGAAAACGTTGGAACCAAAAACGAACTGTGTTTTCTTTTGCAACACGACCGCCATACACATCATTCACCCTTCGAGTTGTTTCCGCAGCACTAGTGCCACGGCGGAACTCGTACTCGTAAATAATGCGATATTTTAAGTTTTCCATTTTGTAAAATGAGTGACGCAAACAGAAAAAAACAGAAGAAAAAAAACAAATGAATGACGATCATCGAAGCACAAATACATGAGTCTATAGCTGTACAAATTTGAATTTGGAATTCCTTACCAAAGAGGAGAAATTTGTGATTAAAGTGGCCAGTACGAAAAACGCCAATTTCATATGTAAGGACCTAATATTTGTAGACGGGAAGGAAAAGAATAGATGTTGAGCTCTGCAGATTTATTTATTTATCGAAATCCACAGATGTTTTTGAAGACGTTACACAAGAGATATAGGTACTCGCATATTTGGACTAGATTCGGGTATATTATATAAAATGTATATTAAAAGAAAACTATTTCCGCTTTCTAGATCTTCCGAAAATTATATAATATTTGTCAACAAAAAAAAACACGCATACTTACTCAAAACCATTAATTAAAGATCATGAAAAATCTAATACCCCTGCGGGTATCGAACCCTATGTCTCAAGCGGACCAGCGCCCATTTTCCGGTATTAAAAAGTACTCGGTGGCGCCCATTGAGCAACTGAGGTTAATCATGATTGGACCAATGCAACACAAAACACAACTAATACATTTTCCAGCTGAATCTAAAATAGTATTTTCAAAGATTAGGACTTTAATGAAAACACTTATCAGCCTCGACATGCCCCCACACGCCCCTACACCCAGTTAACAAAGTAAATGATAAGTCTCTATTAATATAACCTCAGGTAACCCCAGTGTTTGCAGAAACAAATTGGTGTACGGTACCAGGATAACAACTCACAGTCTGTACATACAAAACTTATTAGTAGCGCCTCCGTGCCTCGTGTACACAGAAAACACACAGAAATGGGGATTTCTGTAAATATTTTTTACAAAATCCCTAAAGCCAATCAAGGTTGTGTACTTACGTACGATACACGTAATCTACATGATTAAACAGCTTTCATATATACCATAACTGAAACATTGCACATAATTACTATTTTAAGGATTTATTTTTCAATCCTTTGATGTTCTCTTTTTAACTTAAATTTGACATTATATAAAGTCTATCTGATTGAAAAAAAAACCTTGAAAACTATTGTTTCAATATTTTTTTTTGGAATGAGTTTAAGGTATAGATATTTCTTTAATTATGTATGTCAGTAATTAGGGATTATAGATTCTGATCGGTTTTAGTTGTTAGTCTCCTGCTGAGCGCTGAACTATGCGCGATCCTACTTCGTAATTACATAAACAACCGAATATCAACTGCAATTAATTTTGTTCACACTAATTAATTAAAACTTGAATCGAGATATTGCTACCTGAAATAATTAAGTTAATAGATATTACAGTATGTAGGTACCTATGTAATGAAGTGTGGTAGATAAGGTCCTTACATATGAAATTGGCGTTTTTCGTACTGGCCACTTTAATCACAAATTTCTCCTCTTTGGTAAGGAATTCCAAATTCAAATTTGTACAGCTATAGACTCATGTATTTGTGCTTCGATGATCGTCATTCATTTGTTTTTTTTCTTCTGTTTTTTTCTGTTTGCGTCACTCATTTTACAAAATGGAAAACTTAAAATATCGCATTATTTACGAGTACGAGTTCCGCCGTGGCACTAGTGCTGCGGAAACAACTCGAAGGGTGAATGATGTGTATGGCGGTCGTGTTGCAAAAGAAAACACAGTTCGTTTTTGGTTCCAACGTTTTCGTTCTGGAAATTTCGACTTGCAGAACAAGCCCCGTGGACGGCCTGAGACTCAAGTTGATAATGAAGAGTTGAAGGCTATTGTGGAAGCGGATCCATCGCAAACCACGTCCGAGTTAGCTGCAGGCTGCGGTGTTAGTGATAAAACTGTTTTAATTCACTTGAAGCAAATTGGGAAGATTAAAAAGCTTGAAAGGTGGGTACCTCACGAATTGACTGAAGCAAACCGGCAAACGCGCGTCGACTGCTGCGTTACATTACTAAACCGGCACAATAATGAAGGTATTTTAAACCGAATCATTACCTGTGATGAAAAATGGGTTCTTTACGATAATCGGAAGCGCTCAGCGCAATGGTTGGATCCTGGCCAGCCAGCCAAATCCTGCCCCAAGCGAAAATTAACCCCAAAAAAGTTACTTGTAAGCGTTTGGTGGACTAGTGCCGGTATTGTTCATTACAGTTTTCTCAAATCTGGCCAGACTATTACGGCTGATGTCTATTGTCAGCAATTGCAAACCATGATGGAAAAGCTAGCGGCTAAACAACCTAGGCTGGTCAATCGCTCCACGCCACTGCTGCTTCACGACAACGCTAGACCACACACTGCGCAACAGACGGCTACTAAATTAGAAGAGCTTCAATTGGAAAGTCTAAGACATCCTCCGTACTCCCCGGACCTTGCTCCAACAGATTACCATTTTTTTCGAAATTTGGATAACTTCTTGCAAGGGAAAAAATTCAACTCCGATGGGGCAGTCCAAATCGCCTTCAAAGATTTTATTGATTCCCGTCCGACTGGTTTTTTTAGTAAAGGGATCAATGAACTACCTATAAGATGGCAAAAGTGCATAGAAAATAATGGTTCATACTTTGATTAATTAAATATATTATATTAAAAAATATTCGACTTTTTGTTCCTCCCATACAAAACGCCAATTTCATATGTAAGGACCTAATATTAAAAGGCAGCACACAGCACAAACCGTCTTATTCAAATATGAAAATATCCAATATGAAAAGATCCCACACCATCTATTGAATTAGTAAAGTCTGTCAAAGTGCATCGCTGAGGCACAAAGATCGTTCCGTGGGAATAGTCCGGGAATTTATATTATATCATCCACTTTATAAAATCTTCTCGAATCGAGTGCAAAATTTTACATAGGTAGGCATAACTCGTGTGTAACCTCTTTCAAAACATTTAACATTATACTCACCTTCCATTCTTAACAGTCCCTGCAACCATTAAAGGCAGCAGACAACACAAGCCTTCTTATTCAAATACGAAAATACAGAGTTATTACGTAACTTGAAGATCCCACACCGTCCATTTATTGAATTAAGTCTGTCAAAGTGCATAGCTGAGGCACAAATATCGTTATCGCATTCTAGGTTAGTTTTTTATTGTATTGTTTCTTTGTTTGGTGTATTTAATAAAGAATTTTCCATCTACCTCTCGTTGCGTGAGAATGTCCAGGAATATATTTTTTATAAACTGTGCTTTGATCTAGTGCAAAATTTTACATGGGTAGGCATAACTCGAGTGTACACTCTTTAAAAACATTTCAGAATATTGACTCAACTTCAATTCTTATCAGTCCCTGCAAACATTAAAGGCAGCACACAACACATCCCGTCTTATTCAAATATGAAAATACAGCGTAATTACGTAACGTGAATATCCCACACCGTCCATCTATTGAATTAGTAAAGTCTGTCAAAGTGCATCGCCGAGGCACAAAGGTCGTTGCGTGGGAAACCCCCCAGTGGGCGGTAGTGGGTGGGAACCCCCTACAAGCTTACAGCTCCAGAAATTTGTTATGACGCATTGGGTTTTGTCTACGATATCGTTGTTATTTTGCTTGCTTATGTTCAATTAATAGATTGCTGTTTTCCATTACTTATATTTTTGCTTGTTTAATATCTCATAACGAGCAATATCTTTTTTTAAGTAGGTAGGTAGATACTACCTATTTGAATCTCGGAAAAACTCCATTTTTTTATATGCCTGGGTTTTCGGGGGCAATTAATTATTCGATGAAGATAGCTAGGTTTCTAGAGTAGGTATATTGATTCTACAAAAAAAATCAATTGGAAGAATTCCCATCAATAAAAGCATATCCATCCATTTACATAAGAATATAATTGACTTATAGACGCACATGTCTTAAAAAGATTTTCCATAAAATAATGAACAAGAAATTTCATTCGAAGTCGATAATAATGATGCTCAAATAAACATCGAACCGTAATAAAGTACTAGGTGATTATTTCTTTGCGGTGGCTAATGCATTATTACCTATTGTTTTTGCGATAGTTTTTCATAGATAGATATTTATCTAGACGCTCCGCCTTATTTATCCTTCATGCACGGTATAATATCTAAGCAGAAGGATTGCTTTCTCTATAATAGAAATTTTTAGAAATTTCTTTAGCTTATACAAAAACGCGACCTCAAAAGATTAGAACGCTTGTTTTGATTATGAAAATCCAAAATATTTTCAAGTAACGTATTAAACATTGGTGAAGCCGTACAATAATAGCTTTTTTAGCAGTAATGTTTAAACTCTTTCTCGTATAAACCAGTAATTAATATATATTAATAAGATTTGCATAAAATTATGAGTTTGTTGAAAAACTAAATAATTTCTTTATAGAGGTAGGTACTAGCGGCCCGCCCCGGCGTCGCACGGGTAAAAAAAGTTCCCGGCAATTTTTCCCTATTTGCTCACAACAACCATTTTAAAACCAAAATCAGCTCAATCGTCCCAGCCGTTCTCGAGTTTTAATCAGACTAACGAACAACAATTCATTTTTATTTATATATATAGAATATAGATAATCTCCGCTATTTCACGGACGCTATTAACAAAAAAAAAATAAAAAAATTAAGTACTTCAAACTCATGTCAGAATAAAATGATTGAAAACTATGTTGAACATTGAACTTTCGAGACATAGACAATAGCTCAAAGAGTATATATATAACCACCACGTATGAATAGCTTATCAAGAAAAATCATAGACAACCTATAAAATACACTTTTGTTAACCTATAGATAATAAAAGACAAATAATTAGCAATAAATTAAAATTGCGACTATAATTTGAGATTTAAACTATCCTATCTCTCAAGTTGGATCGAACTGCACATGGTGTGCGAATTTTATTATAATCGGTTAAGTGGTTTAGGAGTCCATTGAGGACAAACATTGTGACACGAGATTTATATAATATTAAGACGTCTTTGTGTATTGCTTGTATCAATACCAAAATAAATCAATGTTATTATTTAAAATAGTTTTTCCGGCAATTATTCGACTTTTTCTCTCCGTAAAATTATCCTTTAACTTCTATGTTAAAAAAAGAATTGGACAAATTAGTCCAGGCGTTGTTGTTGCGTTTTGCGCTTACGAAAGAGTTATCTTCGTCTATCACTTTCCAAACGTTTCAGGGCTTTCATTTCGAAAGTTTGGTATAAAAGTAATTGAGAAGGTAGACAGTAGGTATTACTTTTTAGTAGACTCTAGTTCATTAACTAGAGTCTACTAAATCTGAGAACTCCAAACGTTTCATCTGATTAAAAACACAATTTGCTGTGTGCTTTTGTGCATGCGGTGGTATAAAGCGTTGCGTGAGAACCGAAGGGTGACGCACGGCAGTCTAGACTTAATATTTATTACCGCACTACCTTTTGTTCAATGCTAATTTTCATATTCGACTGCAGTTTTATCTGTTTTCGTTTCTTGGAGATATTATGTCACTTAGATCCTTGAAATCGTAAACACTTTTTACGATACGGTCGTAAAATGGTGTCTTATCTCAATGTGTAGTTAGTTTTTTTAAGTTTTAAGGCTGATGTTTGAAATAGACAAGTAGGTACTCGTTATACCAATAGAAAATTAATTTTATATTTAAAAATTTAATACAACTTTGTGAAATCGTGGCAATAATTGCACTTATCTCAAAAGACAACAATTATTAAGAAAGTCCTCATCTTATGGTCTCGGAATCTACTGGTATTGGAACTTTTGAACCACCTATGAAGTCATGTGTTTCTATGAAGCCATACCTACTAAACAATAGTTATTGAACTCATGACGTATGCTGCCTCAGAAAATATGAATATAAAGGAAATAGTATGTCGGTTTGTAAATTAGATACGTTCTGTAAACTGCTGTAGAAGTACTAAAATTTTACAATGCTCGTCCTGAACATCCGGTACGATATTCAGCTGAAATTTCCTCAAGGATCCTCCAATTAGGTACCCAATTTCAAATTATCCAATGTATTCAAATAGAGCTAACTCCAGCTGGATAGTTTCTACATAATGTTTTAAGGCTGCGCTGTACTGAGCAAGAATATCGCTTGAGAAGCAAAATCTTTTATAAGCACATTACAATTATGAATTGCCATGCAATTGAATTAAAAAAGCATTGCAGCATGCAAAATTCTAGCTCAATCGTAACTCGCTAAGTGTGTCAAATTTAACAATCAAGTTACATTGACGCTGCGTTATGCGGGCGTTGGCGCGGATTGATGTCAAACACGTACGTAAGTGATTCGTCGTAGCACATTTTGTATGAAAACGCGCCCGCGCCTGCGTAACGCAGCGTCAGTCAAAACATCGGGACAGGCGAATATTTATATTCGCCTGTCCCGAATGCCTGTCGATGTTTTTTAAGCTGCTATTTATAGCAGCTTCTTTTTTAACCTTTTGACCACCACCGTCGGCTATACTCGACATTACAAATTGAGCTCACTACGCCATCGTCGTCATAGAAACACAATGTGTTTTTTTACTGTTAATATTTTACTATACCGGTTGGCCGTAATCACCAAAAAGTTTAGGATAAGAACCTACATAACAGGATTAAATAATTAATTCCCATAAAATCCAATAAATAAATATTTCCGGACAATCCACACAACAACATCTAGCCCCGTGGTAAGCTCTTAGCTTGTGTTACGGGTACTAGACATCTGATATACTTAATATAATATACATACATACATACATATTTTTTTTTATTATACTAATTAAACACCCAGACCAATGATATATCATTGAATACGAACTTTTTACAGTGTAGTCAAATTTTGATATGCAATCTGTTTGGTTTTAACCTTATTGATAGGTTCCGCTACCACTATACTCACACTCAGTGTGTTGCAAACCTCACCTCCTAGATAGTTGCTATTAATTTGCATTATGATTGCATCGCCCCATTGCACCCGCACAGCTGTTGACTACTAATTAAAGAGCTCTAATTAATTGCTTATTACAACGATAGTTCGTTTGCTTGTTCAATTCATTAGAGTTTTTGTAGCTGTCATGAATTACTCGTAATAACAAAGTATAGTTACTAAAAATTGTTTACTAGGGTCTTGGAACTTATAGAATCAAATAGTTCGATCGCACTAAAAACTTTATAAAATAATAAAAAAAATACTGTCAAACTCAATTAAGTAACATAATGTAGGCAGTAATTTATTATTCTATGTGTAGGTAAGAAAGCTTGCTAAAGAACAAATATCAATCTATTGTTTATTGATATTTTTATGCGTCTTAACAGAGGTACCTCGCAAAAAAATTACCAATCTTTGTTGACCTTACAAAAATAGGCATCATTTTACAACAACAAAAAATATAAAAAAGAATCTTTTAAGAAACGGGAATAGTATAATGTTTCCAACTATGAAAAAACAATCCCACACTATTATGAACAAAGAAAACGGTTGTAACTGACGTATAAAATCACAAATAAATCTTAATTTAAAATTTAAGAAAAACCCCCGATTCCAATGCCTTAATATAAGTAAAACACCATAATATTTAGTAGTTAGGGCGGTGCTCTTTCATTTGATACCCCACTCGAGTATATTTGCAGATGTTCGGTTTTCCTTCCCCACATGGGGTGAGCCCCATAACTTTTAAACGGCTCAACCGATTTTCATGAACCATGTCTAAGAACACCCCCGCGAATCTCACCTTTCATACAAAAAAACTAAATTGAAATCGCTCCATCCGTTCAGGAGCTATGATGTCCCAGACAGACACGTCAAACATATAACACCCCCCTTTTTTGGTGGGGGGTTAAAAAATTAAAGTGCAGTTTTTTTGAAAGAGATTAGGTCCAGGTTTTCGCGCTAAAAACTAGCACAAACGTAACAGAGGTGCTTGAAAAAGTTCATCGTTCCCTATTAGCACGAATTTGATATTGGCTCGTGTACGTAACGTCGTCTGCTTAGTATTGTTCAGTTGACAGGGCAATGACGTTGGCGGTTCAGCGCAGCGGTACCCACGCCCCCACCTTACCCCCCCACCCTTATAGCCGACGGTCGACGCTCTCTAAAAGGAAAAAGGAAGCTAAAGGATAATCTATCACGCCCGAGGCCCGACTCGATAAAAATGAACGATTAGAGCACGCTCAAAATCGATGGTTTCCGAGCGGTACGTGCGATTCTCTTCTGTTTCAGGTTTTAGTGCGCGATGATTGCTGTTTCGTGCTGACAGACAAGAGTCTACACGCTCCTTCCACCACTCAAGAAAGTTGCCAAGTTTCTTGTAATTTCATTCCCAAAGATATATTTTCAGATCAAATGTCTCTAACAAAGGCGAGTTGAAAGCAAAAGTACTGGAAAATAGCTGGGTTCGATAGTAATTTGTAAGTTTGGCGGTTGTCATTAGGCGGGCATGGCTGGGCCTAAGTGCATTACACTTTGACCTGGGATGGAGGAGGTTTGAGTTCATAGGGTGCACGAATTCGGAGGCAAGACGGGTTCAACGGCCGGACGTAGAGCTACGCGCTACGCAGCTACGACGTAGAACGTAGACCATTAACGCCGTGTGAACTGAACGATTAAGGAGAGGCGCACGAGAGCTTCAATTGCCTTCATTTGGATTTTTTGTTGAATATGAATTTTGATTGCTATTTCGCGCGGATTTCTATGGAGAGTTCTCGATGAATATTCCGGATTTTGCAAACATTATCAAAAAGTCACTTGAAAATATGAAATCTTGCATTTTGTTTTATTGTTCATAACTACTATAAGGATGATGTTTTTGGTTATAAAAACCTATAATTAAATAGACTCTTTAGTTTTCGCAAGTTTTAGAAAACTTTTGAAATGAAACTGAATTGAAAATTGAGTTCTGCAGTTGTTGCAGTAATTTTAGAACATTAAAATGACGAACGCAAATCAAATTTTATTTCGCTAGAATGGAAATGCTCTCGTCTGCTCAAATCATATTTTCCATTGTTCTCGGGACATTCACAAAACGCGTATTTCAACAAAACCAGGGGTATAAAACATTTCCATGCAGCGGATCCGATGGCTTAGGTGGTTCATAAAACCATTCGTGTGTCCCAAGTTTATGATTATCGCTGCGATTTCGCGGCGTATCCCGAAGACGAATGTCTCTGGACGTAACTTTAAAATTATCGGTCGATTGTATATGGCTTTATATTTCCTTTTTGGGTTGGGAAATGAGTGTTTTCACTGTTCTCCTGTCACGCATGGAAATGTGTAATTGAATGGAATTATACCAGTCTTACTTGTCAAGCTCTGCTTTTAAGGGTTCCATACCCAGTGGGGGAAAACGGGTCCTTTGAGTGTCTTCGTCGTCTGTCTGTCTGTCTATCATTCTGCCACCAGGCTGTATCTTAAGAACCGTGATAGATAGAGAAACTTGAAATATTGAGGGATGATTTATTTATTTTACCTCTATAACAACAAATACTAAAAGCATAGAATAAATAAATGTAAAAGAAGAGAAAGTATATTAGTGTATAAGTCCCATACAACAAACGACATTTTTATAAAGTTAAGCGTGGACGAGTGTCCGCTCTAATTGAATCGTTTTGCATTTTTACGGAAGCCTAGTGTATTATGAGATGATACTTATCATATTTTTTTACGATATTATTAAATATTTAGTATTGTCGTGCTTATTCCAATCTAGTTTAGTTAACACAAATAAAACTTTATATTATTATGTGAGTGTTTAAAAAATATCCGTAAGCTCTTTATTGTTGTCTCATACATTATATTCAATACATCACTTTCTCTTACCAAAACAGGATAATAGGTTGACAAGGTATCGGCTGGTATTATGAACGGGGTTTGAGAAATCAGAAGATTTTCATAAAAGACATGAAACCTAATTGTCTAGGTGCGAAGTCTTTTCCTTCCTGAATAGCAGGCTTTTGTGTTCATTTTAATTTGAAAGTTGGTTGGGAGAATGCAGTATTTCTTGACTTATTTAAAAAAACCTTTTTTTTTTACTTTTATCTTGATCATAGCAGAGGGTATATACATATTATAATCACTACGTTGATCATAAGCCAGTTGAATTTTCACTCCCACACACTGGTCCATAGATTTTCTTTGTTCCGTCAGTGACCATAACTTTTCTGAGGACAGCGACACTTCTTGTAAGTATTTCTGTGACCTTTTCGGGGTCAACATTATGTAATTGAAAGGTTTTAATTAAGCCTTTTTACAGAGAAAGTAGCAAAACAAATATCTTAACCAACTTAAACATATTATTTTTATGCTTTGTTGTTTATTGTGTTTAATAATTCAAGGTTTTTTAAAGAAAAAGGATTAATAAATAAATGTGGCAAAGTAATATATAAAAACAAGTATTATCCTTTTGTGGGTATTATGCCGAGAAAAATAAATAGTTATATTGTCGAGGAAAGCTTATTAAGCCGATAATTAATAAATAAATATTCCGGACAATCCACACAACAACATCTAGCCCCGTGGTAAGCTCTTAGCTTGTGTTACGGGTACTAGACATCTGATATCTATCTATCTATATAAATAAAAATGAATTGTTGTTCGTTAGTCTGATTAAAACTCGAGAACGGCTGGGCCGATTGAGCTGATTTTGGTTTTAAAATGTTTGTCGTAGTCCAGGGTAGGTCTAAACGGTGAGTAAATAAGAAAAAATTGCCGGGAACTTTTTTTACCCGTGCGACGCCGGGGCGGGCCGCTAGTACTTAATATAATATACATACGTACATAGATATTATAAAAAAATATAAATTTTAAACACCCATACCAAGGAGAAATTGCTTTCAGAACACACAAACACTTGACCCCTTGGCGGGAATCGAACCCGCTACCTCTTGCGCCGCAAGCGGACCCCCGCCCACCGTGACACTGAATGTTTTTTTATGCAGAAAAAAATCAAGACGCCTTCGTAACCTTCGCACGCAGGACAATAGAATAAGAATATATGCAAGATAAAAAGTTGGGTTTATCACTTATTATAAAATTAAAAAAAACTTTTTTAGTTTATTAGAGTCGTTGAGAAACTAACAGGTACTGCATTTCTACATTCGTATGAGCGCAAAACTCCCCCGTGAACCCATAATCCTGAATCCGGAAGGAATCTCCGTTGTAAAACTACGCAGTTATGTCCATTGTTAGGATTCGGGTCGTCTAAATCATACTTTACTGTAATGGGATGCTATCTTTGTTCAATTTTATTGCGCACTTTGTTATCATTTGCGTTTTCTATGTTTCCTACAAAATAAAGACATTTGTCATTTTACCGATGACGTTAGTAAGAAGTTTGTATGTATCGTTAAATTCTTGAAACATTGTTATATTTTAGGTACCTAACTCAAGCAGAACGAAAATAGGCTAACATTGGGTATAAAAATGACTTGAGCGATAAGTTCGATTGGATAACTCAATCTGCTCGAACTTTGCTTTCGCTGTTCTACCCGTGAAAATATTAGGTATTTGTCATAAACATTATAATATCCTTTCTCGGGAATCAGGTTATTTCAATTCTATCCTGATCCGTTTTGCTTGAGTTACTTGAAATATTATAAAGTTTAAAGAACTAAACGATATGTACGTAGGTACATAAAGCTAGAATGATGGCTATATGATGAAAAAATATGTTAAAATATTGTATATGTACTAAAAACATTTGTGTTCTGGACTATTTAATAATTCCTACTGGTTCCTCACCAAATGTGTTGCGTACTTATCACTCGATAAGAAGTTCATAGCCGTTATCATTTTCCACCACCAAATCCCTAAAACTTTGCTGCTACGTTTCGGTTAGTAAACATTGCAGTCATATCACACGCACCAAAAAGCCTTCTAAAATCCGGTGCAACTTTTTAATTGTCAATTTTGAAAAGAAACCCCCCAGGCATGTAATTTCCGCTCGCGTCGACACAGATAGCGCACTTGTAGATAAGGTCTACGTAGACTATTTTTGGCGACGTGCTTCCCAATTATAAAGCCTGATGCATGGCCGAACGCGACGTGGCTAAGGACCTATGGGAATGTGCGCTGCTTTTTCTTCGCGCTTTAGAGGTATGCTCTTTGTAGTTTTGCTGGTTTTCTTCCGTAGAGGGAATTCTGACTGACGAGTTTGTCTGGCACCGTAATCCACAGCAACGTTTCACTAGAGGTATGTTTTTACTTATCATGCTTTGTACAAAATTTTAGTTTATAATAATTTTATCTCCTTTTTTCTTTCTGTGTACCTATTTGCTATGATTTGTGTCAAATGGAAGGAGGTTCCCATAGTACAGGCTCAGCCTAGTTTGGGAACCATTGATTACTGTAAATGTTTTTTTATGTTTTTGGAAATAAATATTATTATTATTATGATTTACTAACGAGAAAGTCACACTTATGTAAAATAATAATAAAAATAGTATCACAAAAATATTTTTCTTTGTTACTTTCACGTAGCAAAATGTTTTTCAAGACATTGTAAAAAAATTTTTTGTGGGCCTGTGAATGAAACATTGGTTGTGGAAACCTACTTACAGCAATTTTAATAGGTATGTTACCAAACTCACTGTAGACCTGTGCTGAAAAGGTTTCTGGAAAGTTCTGCAGTAAACAGGCTATAATCTCGTGTGCTGCTGGTCGTTTGTAGAATCGTGTCACTCTTTGTTCCAGTCGGCGTTATCTTGTCTTATTCTACAGCGAGTTCCTAATTCGCTTGCGTGTGGTTTTGCCAAATTGCTGTTACTTGATTTACAGCTTGTCTGTTCATTTCGCTTTCCGAAAAGTGGAATTTTTTGGGCGTAGGTGCACTTTAATTCCCACGTTTAATAAACTTTATAGGGTAAGAAAACTGAGTATGCAAACAATCAGACTTGGAATTTGTTTATATGAACGTTTAGATAGAACACAAGTGTTTAAAAAACATATTAATATTAACCATTAAATTGCTCATAGCACACAAGAAATTAATCATAATCTTCCTGCCATTGTCCCACATCATCCCACATATAATGGGCTCGAAATAATTTGTATGTTTCCTTCATTTGCCTCTATTACCCGTCATCACAACACACATGCCATAGTTAACGCACGTGAGGAAAAGTATAAGAGAAAAAACTATATGGAGTTTTTCTGTGCTTAATCCGGTAAGTCACTATTGCTAAATTTCAAAACATCTTAACCGTACCAAAGTTGCTTAAATTTGTCTACATAAAAATCCTCGGCCGAATGTGGCGCTGAAGTATTTTTTTTATATAAAATTAATTTAGGGACGAATGAGGAATATAAACTGGGGGGAAAAGACGGATTTTTAGTCTGGGCCAAACTTCCACGGCACGAATACCTACGGCATAAATCCATCTTAGCTTATGGGACTTTGAGGACTTTTTGAGTTTGGGAGTTTTCCTATGTATCATCGATAATATAACTTTTAAATTAAAAAAACCCTTGATTTCAGAAATTTAGTTCCCTTAAAAGTATAAAGGCATATTTTGTAATGTGCACGTGATGCGCTTTCATTTGAGACCCAACTCGAGTATTTTTGCAGATTTTAGGTTTTCCTTCCCCACTTTTACCCCACTAACTTTTAAACGGGTCAACCGATTTTCATCAAACATGTCTAAGCGCACTCCTCACCTTTTATACAACAAAAACTAAATTGAAATCGCTCCATCCGTACGGGAGCTATGATATCCCAGACAGACAGAAGTTTGACGTGTCTGCTCGTCAAACTTATAACCCCCTTCTTTTTTGTCAGGGTTTAAAAACAACTCTTATTTATGCAACCAAGTCTTCATTTCACAGTTTGAGAAATAGTTCGATTCTGTAAAAAGCAAAGCTTAGCCTAACGTGGGATACTAAGCAAACCACAGATGCGAAACCCACGACCTCCTTAGAGAAGCGTATTCAAAGAGATAAGTGGAATAGTTAGTGCAATGTAAATATTAACCGGACCTTGTAGTATTAGCCTCCAGCTGTTTTGCAAGCCCACGTTAAGGTGGCCGGTGTCCTACACTTTACGTTTTTCCTAAGGGCTCAAAGTAAACCAGGCTCTGTTTATATTGGTGATATTTTATCACTTTTTAATTATGGATATGTCTAAAAAAAGAAGATTAATTTGAGCAATAATAGATATAAAAGGCTTGATTAAGGAGTCCGTTTGTAAATATTCTAAGATAATGTTCTTTGTAGGAGTTTCTTTAAGATAGTTACACCACATCGTAACAGCTTTGTCCATTATTTATCAAACTATGTGAAATTAAGTTTATTTATTAAATGAAAATACGATACATAATAATGGAGATGTACTCAAAAGCTTTTTCTAAAAAATATCGTGTACCTTTATTCAAAGAAGATTTTTCTATTGTCAGATAGACTCTTATTAGACGATGTCAGACGAATTTATCGACCCTCGGGCATGTAATTGTTCAAATAAATACTAATTTTAATTTTATTTATATAATAAATCTGTGTAAACGCCGCTGCTTTCTATTATTAAAAACATTTCTGATCCATCCAAAGGTTGCCTGGAAGAGATCGCTATTAGTGATAAGGTCGCCCATTGTGTCACTGTATGAAACATGTATCTCCTATGTACGTTCCTGTATTGTGGTGTTGCAATAAAGAATTGGGTATTGTATTGTATAAAGGTTCTTGCCAAAGATTGAAAATGACCTGTATTTAAATTATTAATTTTACATAATATTCAATACATGGATACAATGTATCGAATTTATATGGGTAGAATGGATACACTTTGGTCTCTTACATCCTTATTGTTATAATCAGTAAAACTACATTTTAATAAGAATAATCTAACTTAAATAAGTAATAAAATTAAACTATATAATTCACCTGACTATATATATATAGAGGTATATATATTATATTTTCATTCATCATCATCAACCTATTAACTCCCACTGCTGGGACACAGGGACTTCTCTCTTCGCGGGAGAGATTAGGCCTTAATTCACCAAGTGCGGGTTGGTGAATGACACATGTCCTTCAAACTCTTTAGAGTTCATAGAACATGCCGGTTTCCTCACGATGTTTGCCTTCAAAGTTAAACAAGAATAAAAAGTTTTCAAGAATAAAAGTCCAGAGTTGCGTGGCGGGGTTTGAACCCACGACCTTCGGAATGAAAGGAGAGTGTATCCTCCCACTTAGCCAACACGGCTTTTTAAGAACATAACCATATTCAATATATTTTTATATATAGAATATTTCTACAAATAATTATGCCCTGAAAGCTTAACTCCAAGCTGGACAAGCCCTGTGCGATATAATCACTAACCATACACGCAAGTTATTTGTTTTTTCAAATAACGTAGAACCCGGAATTCATGTTGCACATAAAGTTCGTGGGGATAATAGCACATAATGGCTAAATTACCACCTAACTGCGGAAAGTTATAGGAAAATAATGATTTTTTAGCTGAAAAATGTTAAAACCTACCTGGTTTTTTAACCTGCGATGAATTTTATGTGAATTAATTTCAACATGTATAATAAATATAATTATTGTAGGTGGTATTTTATTTTGACTGCCTCAGTGGCGCGGTGGGCGGTTCGCTTGCGCCGTATAGGTTCGATTCCCTCCGAGGTGTGAAGTGTTTGGATGTTCTGCAAGCACTGTGTGTTTAAGCAATAAAACAAAAATATCTTTATATGTATGTCTATTTATTATATAAATAATTTGTCTAGTACCCGAAACACAAGTTAAGAAATTACCACGGGAATAGATGTTGTGTGAAATGTCCGGATATATTTATTATTTTAGTTATTTAATTTTAATTTCAATTTAGTTTTTTTTTTGTATGAAAAGTGATTGGCGCGAGTTTTCTAAGACATGTTTCATGAAAATCAGTTGTGTCGTTTAAAAGCTAGGGGGGTGAGAGTGGGGAAGTGAAACTGAAAATCTGCAAATATACTCGAGTGGGATATCAAATGCAAGCGTATCGCGTGCACATTACAAAATATTATGGTGTTTGATTTTTAAGGAAATTAGGGCATTGGAATCGGGGGTTCTTGTTAAATTTTGAATTTAGATTTATGAAATACTCAGTTATTTTACAGTCTGGCATTCCAACGCCATTTTGAAAAGTAGTGTTTTGAGTCACGTGATCAAATATACATTTGATAAGTATGAAATAGACTCATACAACACCTAGGGTTCCGTGTACTGTTTATACACATATAAATTAAAAACAATTGGAGTCTGACCGGAATAATGGTCGTCTTTGAGTGAGGCTACCCAGCAGTGGGCGTCTAATAGCTGAATTATATTAATAAAAAAATAATTGAGTTGTTGTACTATTGTTTCATAACTTAATGAAACTTTTTAATTATTATGGTAGAATACATTAAATAAAAGTTCCCACAAAGAGCAAAAGAAGAGCGTTCGTTATCATATTAATCCACCGTAACAACGTATTAATTATATCAAATGGAGCCGATTAGAATTGAAGATATTGAACTACTTACAGTATAAATATTAATTTAATAAGTTCAATGTTCCTAAAACTGTTATCTACTTATTTGATATTAATATAATATCATATAATAATATATTGTAATTATATTATAACTAAAAGCTACACATGATTAAGAATATAGTTAGACTTTCTGTTAATAACCTAATACCTATGTCTAATTAGGTACGAAATCAGAACACACACAAATACTTGCTTATTGGACCAAAGCCCGTGATCCCCTGAAACTCGGAACCCGTCAATAAATAAAAGTCTATAAAAACAAACAAAGAAACCTAGATGTTTTACGGAAAAGTATAGGTGGATTCGTAATTTCCATAAATTACGCCGAAATTTGGAAACCTAATTATAACAAATCTGACAGCAAGACCCTAAATAATTAATGTAGTTCGAGAAACTACACGGACTTTCCTAAATCGGTTTTATAAGATAATAAAAAAAATCTGCACTTTATTGTAAACCTCCACCTTAATCGGAAAACGGTTAAAAATGAGTGCCATAGATCAAGCACCCTCAAATATCTCAGCACATAATCTGTCCAAGCTATGTGGTTACAGAGGATGCTTAGAAATGTTCCCACAGCTGACAGCTTACCGAGAATGCCGGCTCGCTACAGGGCTGCCAGCTCCCTTGTAACCCGCACACGGCTGATATGATGGGATTCTTGCTTTGTGTTACAAGATGATTTGAGTATGAGTCCGTACTGAGGATTTGAGTATTCGTTTGCGTGTGTTTTAACTTCAATCAAAGGCCAAAATCTAATGTTAGACTACATGGCGAATCGAGTGTTTTAAAGGAGAAAAAATGTTTATACTGTCTTGAACAAGGTTCGTGCCGAACAATGAGGGAATTTATAATAATAATAAAAAAAAAATAATAAAATTTTTATTGCGTTTCACATTCTTATGTAGTAGGTACAGGGTTGATTTCTCCTTTTAAGCAATAAGGTTTGCTTGTGTTAGGAGGAATCGCTCTTAACAATCAGCATAACTAAACTACATATCTACTGCATTATGACATAATAATTTTAATAAGAAAATAAATATAACTTAAACTTAGTAGAACTTAAAACAACAGAATCAAAATAAACATAACAATAAATAATAAATTTCCTATAACCTCATAGTTTGTACAATATTCTCTATAATTACATAATTTTGTGACCTAAGCCACAAAGATACAGTTTTGTTGCAGTCAAATAGATTAAGAGGATATAGATTTAGCACTTTATTAACATTATTATAAATATTTGCTGCCTGCCTAACATATTGTCTCTTAGCAAATGTAGTTTTCACAGATGGAATTAATACCGGATTCTTTTTTCGCCTGTTATTTGATTTCATTAATTCAGCGTTAAATACTAGTGACTTCTGTACTCTTAGAACTAACTGCAATATATATAGTTTTCTCACGCTTAATAGATCCGCCTCTAAATATAGTTTTTCTGTTGAATAACCAAACGGTTTGAACAGCATCACTTTAATCAGAGAGCGTTGAGCCCTTTCAAGCTCAATAAATTTACTCTTTGTCTTTTAATTTGACATCCTCCATTTCCGGAAGACGGCTAAAATGAGTGCCATGTATCAAGTACCTACCTTTAAATATCTCCTCACATAATCTGTCCAAGCTATGTGGTTACAGAGGATGCTTAGAAATGTTCCCACAGCTGACAGCTTACCGAGAATGCCGGCTCGCTGCAGGGCTGCCAGCTCGCTTTTAATCCGCACTTGGCTCATGGGATTGTCGCTTTGGCTTACAAGATAACAGTCTTGGATTCAAGTACTTATTAACGAGTGTGTTTTTGCATTTGTAAATTAATACATAAAAGTGAAATTTGATAGTAACAGAGGAAGATTTACACATAAAATATATCTAAATTGCTGATTTCCTAGTCTACCAAAACAATCACGATTGGAAAATATTTTATGTATAAAGAATAAATAAATACTTTCCTTGTTTTATATATGTATTTTGAGAAAAATAACTTTTCTTATTTTTGTTTTTAAGATTGAATTCTTTTATTTTTTACAAAAATAATGTATCATTTCTATTTATGCTACATATGCGGTTTTCCATATAAAAAAACAAACTCTAGTCACACGGCTGGACATTTCCCGCCGTTTAAAGTAACCTTTATCCTGGTGCAATGTAAAACTCACTACCATACTAAATTTTAGGCAAATCGGTTCAGCCGTTTTTCGTTAAAGTCGGCCAAACAAACAGATACACATAATCACTACCCCATTTATAAAATTATCATACAAGCTGTTTTGGATATGGTACATAAAGTGGAAAGGTGAATGGTACGCACCAGGCAAACATATTAAACGTTCGATTTAGGGCCCTCATTTCGGAAATGGCCTCTTATTATTTTTAGCCTAATCTAGTCTCTAGGTCATGTTAAGCCTCATGTCAGTTAATAAAATTTCTATGGACCCCTAGAAGTATATCTTATCTTATCTTAATATATATAAATCTCGTGTCACAATGTTTGTCCTCAATGGACTCCTAAACCACTCAACCGATTATAATAAAATTCGCACACCATGTGCAGTTCGATCCAACTTGAGAGATAGGATGGTTTTTACGGCGAGAAAAATTCGAATAATTTCCGGGAAAATTTTATACCCGTGCGACGCCGGGGCGGGCCGCTAGTATGTATATAAAATACTCGTGTCACAGTTTTCGTTCCCGTACTCCTCCGAAACAGCTTGACCGATTCTCATGAAATTGTGTGAGCATATTGAGTAGGTCTGAGAATCGGCCAACATCTATTTTTCTATTTCGCAAAACATCGTTTGCTGGGGTCAGCTAGTATAGTATGGATTTGAAAGTTACCTACACAGCCTATAACAATAGAACTAAAGTGCATCTCGCAAACCCTAGCTCTAAGAATCCTTTTCCAAATAATTAATGCGATAAAATAGTGCGGGCGGGCGCGCGCGAGCAAATCTGCGCGTGACGTGAACGCGCGCGCGGTCACGACGCATCGCGAAACGACCGCGGGCGCACGCGCGACCTCCGCCTGCCGGGCCCTGCGCGAGCGCGAGGATTGTTGAACTGTGGAGCTTTGACTATTCTGTGCGGTCAGATGGGTATACTGTACCTATATGTATGTCTTTAGTTCTCAGGGAACATACAATACAATACTTTTTATTTTTTTTTTTTTTTATTATTGATAAGCTTTCATTTGACCACAATCTCACCTGATGTAAAGTGAAGATGTGGTCTAAGATGGAGCATGAAGGCCTAGAAGATGGCTTCTCCGGACCACATTACGAAACACGAAAAAATCGCTTCACGCACTGGCCCAGCCCGGAGGGTGGTGACAAGCCGCGGTCGAAGCCTACCACCAGAGACTGTTCTTAGCACCACCCGGAGGTCACGTGTAAGGATTCAATATAATACAATACAAATACTCTTTATTGAAACACAAAAATATAATACAACAGAACAATGCTTAAGAACTAAAATACATTCAATAATAGTGTAACAATGGGCGGCCTTATCACTAAAAGTGATCTCTTCCAGACAACCTTTGGATGGACTGGAGAAAAACTAAAAACGACGGATGTTGCAAATTGCTAAAATAATAAACAGATGATTGTTGAATAATAGATAACATACAACGTAATACTGACCCCCTTAAGCGAAATAATCATCATCATCATCTCAGCGTTTGAGGGAGGCCTACATCCACTGCTGGACATAGGCCTCCCTCAAAGATCTCCAGTAGTTTCGGCTGCGCAGCCTGCATCCACCGTGAGCCCACAGCCTTCACCAGATCGTCCGTCCATCTAGTTGGTGGACGTCCTACGCTGCGCCTGCCGATCCGTGGTCTCCATTCGAGAACTTTTCGGCCCCAACGACCATCAACGACGAAATAATCAACTAAAGCTTTATTAGGTAGAATATCGTTGGCATTCGTTTGCCTTTGTGCACTTTGACATCTGTGTATGTTCCAAAGGAACAAAATTTATGATAACTTAGACATCTTTGCTATCTAATTTGCAAAAGAAGGTAAGACTTAATAAAATAATGAGGAACAAACTTTCAACAAGGTAGGTGCTTCGCCTAGCTGTTTTGAAAATAGGGTCCTTTTGTATGGCGGCGGTTCAACAGCAGAAGCATTGTTATTGCTATACTTTCTTCAATATTGCGGTTCACGTTAAGCCGCATCGTACTGCAAGTGAAAATATTATAGGTTACGTTATTTTTTGTCTATGGAAAACTGTGTGCAAAGCGTTTGGGTCGCGGCAGTCCTGGTCCTATCCTGATTTGTAAAAGTAAATGTCGAAAAAAACAACATTTTCAATACCTTGGTAGGGTCACGTGGTTACTCGTAAGAATCGGAACAGTCAAAGTGGCGGAGCATGTCCCGCTGTTAGATTAGACTATGGCTAGCTATGTTAAATAACTTATAGCGCCGAATACATTCTTACTGTTTTTATTCAGCCGAATTCAAAAACAGCTAGCAGCAACGTAAAACGACGGATTAAATATAAAGACGATATTTGTGTTAACCAAATAAAGTTCCCATGACTAATGATAATACCGTAACTTAACTGGCCAATTCTCAGACAATCCATTTTTAGGGCTATTAGTGACCAATAAAAGTAGTAAAGTTTTGTTATAGCTGAAAATTTTAAATTCAGATCTAAATTAGTCTGTGGACACATTTGAGAGCGTATAATCCGTTCCATAAAGTGTATTTTTGTTTGGTGAAATACCCTGCTAGGAATATCATTCTGTAAACAAATTACGGTGGCGATATCATATTTGGCATTAAAAAAGACATAATTACAACAACAATGACAATTCATATTTGAAAAGATGTAGGTATGTAAAAATACAATACAACAACACGTACAAAAAAAATGTACACTAGGTGGCCTTATCATTAAAAACCAATCTCTTCCAGGCAACCGTTGGACTGAAAAGAACTTAGATGAAATAATTCGAACGCAGGGGTGTACAATATTAAATAAAACAATTAAGATTATAATTCGTTTACTGTCCATGCCATTAAACTGCGGAATGCTCTTCCATTAGAAATGCGTCAAGCTTAATCTCTTCCTATTTTCAAAAAAAAGATTTTTGCTCATTATTTGTCTTCCTTAACACACTAGTTTTATCTCGCTTTATTTATTTATTTTACCTAAATGTTTTTGTTATTTCTATAATATTTAGGTTTATTATGAGTACTTTATGTATTTTTTTTAATATTTTTATTATATTGGTTTTACGCCGCTGTCTTTTCGTCCCTTTTATTTCCTGTCCATCCCAAGGTTGCCTGGAAGAGATCGCTCATAGCGATAAGGCCGCCCTTTGTACCCTGTTTTTAATTAGTTAAGGTTTTTGTAAAGTTTATTATTAATTTGTGTGGTGTACAATAAAGTGTTTTCTATTCTATTCTATTCTATGACTCCACATGACAATATAGATATACGCTTACACAAATAAACCAAAAAATATTGATAGTTTGAAAGTACCTCTATGTTACCTCATGTCTTCTTTCTTTAACGGCTACAACCGTACAGCTTGGGTTTACAAATAACAATTTTATGCAACAAAAGCATGTCAAGATGTTGTGATAACAATGAAAAACATTCTAGAACTGGATCAAGGTTACGAACGAGCGCCAATAAGCTTCAAGGACTTACTTTCCCAAGAAACATACAGCTTTCTTCACTAAGTTACTTAACGGGGTTAAGATAGATTTAAATAAAACAGATAAATCTTTAACTCGTGAGATCCATATCTTGTGGAAGGTGTTTCTTGAAGTTCATACTTAATTAGAATTATCTTCATACCATATATTAGAAGATACCACTGATTGCAGGTTCCATACAAACGCTAGACCAGGCTCTATCTGTATTAAATATAAAAAAAACGAATATATCTCCGTACTTTTACAAAAGTAGGTACTTAAAACAAGGTTTTACTGATCCGTTTACGTAAAAATACGGTCAATAGTGACGTTACTTCCAACTGAAAGCTCAACGTCCTATTTGAAATCCTGATTTATTATTCTGATCCTAAAATTTCAGCATTATTTTTCTCATATTTCCGTTCATATCACTAAATTTGTTTTATATGGAACATCAACTGAGTCTGTTCCCTTCTGTAATACCCTTTTCCCGAAATGTCAGGTCAGCAAACCCAATAGTACAGTCCGCAAAATAAGCAGTATCGATACCACATCGACGGTACGGTCTCAATACCGCCCAATTAGTCGGGCCAGACTTCCGCACGTTTTTGCCCCAACACTAATAGGCAAGATCCCGGCTAAAAGACCTTTACAATGCCTGTACAAATCCTATGCATACTATGATTTATGGCGCTATTATTCATGATGGCAAACGAACCAGATAAAAGACGGAATTTATGGTAATTTCGTTGAAAAATTATAATAAAAGCTAGTTAAATGTTTTTGATTTCCGAGTCCCGTTTCCTATGTTGTACAGGAAGTTTTTAAAGGTTATTTAATGTGGTATTGTATTTCAGGATATTAATCGTCTGTCTGAAGGGACATAAATGGACGTGAAGGCCGGAGCGAGGCCTTTGTGGAGAGCCAAGATTTTTTAAGCCATATACACACATGTGCTGTTTTGTGGTTTCCCGTTATTGAATACAAATAAATAGTGCGCATAGCTTCGTGTCAGGGGCTTCCAGGTTTTCTGGGGCCCGGCCACGCCCGGAAGTACGGACGCACTAACACTTCTGACACTGACATAAGTCCCGGAAATGTTTGGATATTCTTTTATAGTAAAACAGACCGTATCTACATAATATGTATTTTTTTTAGGTAAATATCATTAGAAAATAAGGACAATTATTTCTATCTTCCTTATCTTCCCTTGTTAGGCCTAGTTTAAACTAAAAAAATATATTTTAAATGCTTAATCAGTATCTCTGGAGCCAGTTTTATTTTATTTATTTAATTATATTTTACCTTAAACTTGATGAGACAACTAGCTTTATCTGAAAAGTAAATATTATATCAGTGGTAGATTCTAGTGTTAACGAAGGCATTTAGCTTACATAGTTTTAACAGTGCAATCACTTTGTAATGCAAAACAAGTTTTAACTTAATTTGATATGAGTAGCTTTTTTTGAGATACAGTAAGAGTATTATTATGAAAATGCCGTCTCAAGGCGGCAGTGCACTCTCACACTACCACAATTCAACGTTAACACCGGCGACATGTTATGTTTTACTGTAATACCTACCTAAGTTACTTTTGTTTTATGAGAATCGGCAAGAGTATTTTAGAATAGAATAGAAAACACTTTATTGTACACCACAAAAATAAAGAATAAACTTTACAAAAACTTTAACTAAATTTAAAACAGTTTACAAAGGGCGACCTTAATATGAGCGATCTCTTGCAGGCAACTTTGGGATGGACAGGAAATAAAAGGAACGAAAAGACAGTTGTACACCAATATTGTTATTATAACAACATAAGAGATGAAAGCTGGGTTGTTCTATTCGCTTCTCAACTCACTGTAAAAATTTGAAGCGAACTGTCAAGACAATGTTATTTCCTAGATTATTTTTAGTTTTTATTTAAATTAGCTTTAAGTTGACCTGTCCATGTATGCCTAGGCGTCTAAGGAAATAAACGTTTTGACTTTGACTTTGAGTTATACAGTTTAGATATAGCAGGATCGCGTGGTGTAAAGCTCCTGCGAGGATTACCGTCTCGACGCGGCAGTGGGCTCACAATTACGCAGGTCAAGCGTGCACTCTCGCACTGCATACAACGTTGACGCCGGCGACATGTTTACGACTAGCAACCGTTATAGCTATAAGTACAGAGGTTGTTTTTGTTTGGCATAACAATACGTATAGTATAAAGCACAAGAGAAGGTGCATCAGCTATCAAATTCACAATTCTGGGATGTATTGGCACAAATTAGTAACTACTTACTGTGTGGATTGTCCAGCTTTAGAACTTAACTTCTGCTACAAACATATTGGATTTCATTCATCATAACTTCTATTATGAAGAATATAAACATTTTAAAGATGCTTATTAAGTAACCGATTCTATAAAGGAAAAGCTTTCCTACTAAAAACATACTCACTGCACTATTTCAAGTAGTTCAGAGTCTATATAACAGCAACAGCAAATTTAATGATCACCTAAATTACTGACCGATAGTCAAATATATAACATTGCAAGGATAAAACATTGTTACTGCCGTTCTATTAAAAGCACCGTTGGAAGTGATGACTTTCATGGAATTAACGTGAAAATCTTAACGTGGGAAAGCCAAGAACCAAGGCGCTCCGTCATACAGGGATCTATTTCATTCAAGGGGCCGGTGCTAATGCGAAATGACGGAACGATGATGTCGCCTGATATCACCAAGAACGGAATTTGGACTATAGTATGGGTTATTTAAAAAAGGGGAATACTGAAGCATTTATGGGTGCGTCAAGTTATGTCTCTGATGTTGTCAATAGGCTGCGGTAAACGGCTTCCATCAGGCATCTTTAAAAAAAAATGAACTTACCGCTGCGCTGGGCTGGGCCGCTGGGCCGCTAGATGTTGTTGTGTAGATTGTCCAGAAATATTTATTTATTTTATTCTAATCATCTCTTTCCCTGACTCAATGGTACGGAATGACTACGAAAAATGTTATGTATTCTTTAATGTGAAAAACAATGTGAAAAACTAATTTACTTATAGCTTATAGCTTTTCGTAAGATAATTTGAAATGAAATATTAATTGCTGTTCAACTAGGCGGTGATTGATACGTTTGGTCTCTATTCTGCCTTTCGGGCTTACAGCATTATCATGCAATTAAAATGTTAAATAATAATGTACTCAATGAATAATAAATAAATGATGAATTGATTAATATTTTATCAATGTCAGTTATGCAATGTCAATATATATTTACATAGACTTTATCATGAAATCTTAGTTAAAAATGGGGGACGCAATGGCGTTCAACTGAGTAACATTTTTTTCACTTTATAATTTTATTTAACTTGACACTCAAATTGTCGCTTCAAGCGCAAAGTCCAATTACAAGAAACTGAACTAAACTGACTTTATCATTTGAAGAATTTCAGAGTAGCCCGGTCATGGTGCACTGTACTGCACGCATTAGCTGGTATTCTTGAAATATGCAAAGCGCACTCACGACCGCGGTAATAGCGCGTGAGATGCTCACAGCTAAAATCTAGAGAAGGAAAATTTTAGAACCGCCCAAGTATTACCATTAAACAACATGGATTATAATCTAAGTACATGCTAAAAGGACGATAATGGGCTGTATGGTTTGTAATGATGTTATGGATAAGGATTTTGGAAAAGTTGATGACAGAGCCATGTGATTTACTTTAAGCTTTTTTGGATCAAAACAATTGCTTGTTTTCTTGTAATCCCACGTAACGCAATTGACGCAAAGAAAAAAACTATACCGCTAAACTATACAGTTTTTTCATTACGTTTAAAAGTAAATAAAAATTAAATATACCTCTATTGCTCGAAAATCTAAACATACAACAGAAATTACTACCTACATTAAAGGATTTTTTTTCTATTAGACTAGGTCTGGGCAGGGGCCCAGACTAATAAATAAATATATTCTACCTAGACATCATACAGAGGACAAAGAAAACATACAAATAATAACTGTCCAGAGCGAATATTTTATTGTTTTATACAACTAGATAACTAGTTGACCTATACTTATAAAATTTAAAGGGGATCGAATCTCAAACGAATGCACGTATTAAAATAATTTAATGGAAAACATTTCTGAAAAAATACTCAGCACATGAAAACCGTCTCTTTTCGGAATATGAATAATAAGCGCATTGGAAGCACACAAAAGTACCAACCTAACAAAACTTATAGAAATACGCCTTAAAAATATTTTTTCTAGATGTAAGAACATAAATAATTATTTATCATTCGTTTCCTTTGCAAAAACATCTGAAATCGACAAAATGTTCCATCAAATATAAACTCAGATATTATATGGTATATTTTCGATATATCAAGAGTTCCACAGTATTAATTTCAATTAGCAACATGGTTGGGTGAACCAGAAAGATAAATAGAGTAAATGATACCCTATAAATAAGTTAACGGGCTATTCGAACCGACACGCACGGCGTGGGCCTCTGAGATATAGGCAGAGATACTCTTATGGTCTATGGCAATAAGTCTATGGGTAAAAGGGGTTATGGGTCCAATATATTGTCAAAGAAGGCTCGACTTGTTATCTAAATAAACTGTTTGTACTACTGCGCTATGCTATGCTTCAAGGTTGCCTGGAAGAGATCGCTCATAGCGATAAGGCCGCCCTTTGTACCCTGATTTAATTAGTTAAGGTTTTTGTAAAGTTTATTATTAATCAAATTTCAAAAAAAATAAAGCAAATTTCATATTAAGAATGGAATAGAATAGAATAGAAAACACTTTATTGTACACCACACAAGTGTACAATAAAGTGTTTTCTATTCTATTCTATTCCATTCTTAATATGAAATTTGCATGTTATGGTAGATTACTAAAAATAATATATAAATAGAAACCGATTTCCAATCTACTAATATTATAAAGAGGTAAAGTTTGCGAGATTGTTTGTGACGTTGCATTCTCTGGATCTACTGATCCGATTGAAATGAAATTTGATACAAAGATTCTCTAAAGCTTGAGAAGTGACATAGGCGTGTTATGTATTTTACCGCGGTAAAATACATAACACGCAGGTAACATCGCGGGGTACTGATAGTTATAAATATTTCTGTATTTCGTTCACCTAACAGCTTCTGTGACACGTCCACCTTAGTATCGAAGCTAAACCACACAAACCTATACGAAAACAAAAATAGCCTTTATTTAAATTGTTTATACTTACGCAAAATTTTTTAGATACATGAAACATAGTTTCTGTTAATATATTAAAAAAAACCGTTACACTCAAAGTATAATATAAAATCTAAATTTAAAATTTAAGAAAAACCCCCGATTCCATTGCTTATATGTAAAACAACATAATATTATGTAATGCGGACGCGATACGCTTTCATTTGATACCCCATACTAGTATATTTGCAGATTTTCGGTTTTCCTTCCCCACTCTCACCCCCATAACTTTTAAACGGCTCAACCGATTTTCATGAAACATATCTAAGAACACCCGGGCCAAACTCACCTTTCATACAAAAAAAACTAATTTGAAATCGCTCCATCCGTTTGGGAGCTATGATGACACAGACAGACAGACAGACAGACAGACAGACAGACACGTCAAACTTATAACACCCCTCTTTTTTGGTCGGGGGTTAAAAAGAAGGGGCGATCATCTAGTATAAACAACAATCAGATCAAATTATGGGAGAAAAACAATAACTTACGATGGGGTAAATATTGTAACAATGTACCTGTTAGTATCAAAATGCATCTACATTTGGAATGTCTAAAACTTAATATCGACGGCATATTTCCAAAAACGTTACACTTTTGAAATAAACGACGAGAAAATTTATAAAAAGTTAAGCTTAAAGTTTCTCATGTAGCTTAAAGTAACTGTTAGTTGGAAATTAGAAATTTCAGATCTTTGTAATGTAGACTTACCATGAGTTGACATTTACAACATCATCACGCCATTAACTTTTCCACTATTGGGACACAGGGACTTCTGTCTTGACGTCCCTGTGCCCCAACAGTCCCAACTCTCTCTCTCTCTATGACATGAGAGATTAGGCTTTAATTCACTACGCTGGCCAAGTGCGGTTTGGTGAGTGTCACATGTCCTTCAAACTCTTAAAAGTTCTTCAGAACATGCCGGTTTCCTCGCGATGCTTGCCTTGTTTTTTTTTTTTTAATTATTTATAAGCCTTCATTTGACCACAATCTCACCTGATGTAAAGTGACGATGTGGTCTTTGATGGAGCATGAAGGCCTAGAAGATGGCTTCTCCGGACCACATTACAAAACACGAAAAAATCGCTTCACGCAATGGCCCAGCCCGGAGGGTGGTGACAAGCCGCGGCCGAAGCCTACCACCAGAGGCTGTTCTTAGCACAACCCGGAGGTTTCGTGTAAGGACTCAGAGGGTTACCACTTACGGACGTGAACAGACAAAACTTCCAAACCGTACCGTTAAAGCACATATTTAAAGCGTAGGTACATACATTTCAAGAAGAAAAATACAGGGACCTTCAGAACGAAAGTTAAGTGTACTCCCAATTAGCCAACACAGCTTTTTATGTATCGAATTACAACTTTGTTATCCCATACGCTTAAAAGTTACTTCAGTTGAAACAAGTCGTAAAGACCTGTTTAGCCGCCGTATAAACAAATACAAATGCAAAGAGATTATGGGTGCTAGATCTGCGTGGATCGTGACGACCGCGCACTCATCTCACAGATTACTTCAAACAGTTTCTATATATTAAGAAAGTGGAGCAACTGGTGCTATTAATTATTTCCAAGATATTGATAGTACCCACTCAGTAGTGAAGCCTTCCTACGCAGGGATGGATAGAACTTTTGCAAGGTTAATTGATATCAAATAAGAAATCATTGGTAGAGTAACGGAGACAGTAGAGAATTAATGGGTATGGGATAGATTTTACGGTGTTTAAGGTGTTTAAAAGTTTTATGATGATCTACAAAATAACTCAAAATGTATTAAATGAATATAAATATTTGTGTACTAGAGTTCTCAGAATTTTTCTTGGTGACAGATGTTTGGGTACCTTTTTTGCTCATTACCACTATTAATTTAATTAACGTATAACTTATAATATCAATAAATTACTATTATGACTATAATTGATTAGGTAGGGGAAGGTTGCTATGAATGGAACACTTAATTTAACGACCTCATATCCGTTTTTATTTTTAGGACCTTTTTTTTATATAATCAAACGCATAAACAATTCAAGCCATGCTTTCCGATATATACGAAGATCCGTTGTCTTCTTTGGACCATGGGTACTTTGATTGAACCACTGGGTTGCCATGAATGGAAAAAAAATAAAATAAATAAATTATAATTATCATTATAAGAAATTTAGGACATACATGGAGAGACAAACTCTCACGCGATTTTAGTAGGTATGAGTAGGATTCATTAAGAACTATTGCAATAAGTTCCTACTTTTAATAAATAATTCATTAAAAACCAAAGAAGGTTTTACGTAAATAACCAAATATAGCATAGAGCTATAATGTAATGGAAAGCGAAACTTCTAAATTTTCAGATCAGGCACTAAAATTTACTTTTTTCTTCTTTTAGTGCAAGGCCAAAAGCAGTCTTAAATACTGAAACTAATAGACGACAAAAATGGTCGCTACTCGGTGTAATTCTACTGTGGGGAGATATATCCACCACAGCAGTACCGGTCTTCCGCAGTAGCGCCTGGGAAATGGTATGCGCGCGCGAACGTAAAAATAGGTAACTTCAGTTATAAAATAGAAATAAGGTATAAATGTTCTGTCTTTAAATCTATATAAATAAAAACGAATGGTTGTTCGTTAGTCTGATTAAAAATAGAGCACGGCTGGGCCGATTGAGCTGATTTTGATTTTAAAATGTTTGTCGTAGTCCAGGGTAGGTCTAAACGGTGAGCAAATAAGGAAAAATTGCCGGAAACTTTTTTTACCCGTGCGACGCCGGGGCGGGCCGCTAGTTACATATATTTTACTTAGCTGAATCAAAGATACTTAATCTATATTCCCTCTCAGTGTTTTTCAAAGCGCAGTCAATAAATGCTTAGTGAGATGCGTGCGGGATCCTGCGTGAGTCCGCGGCACGACCGCACACAGATCTCGCTACAATGAGAACTTGGACTACGCCTTGCCTGACCTAGCTTTCACCCGTAATGGTAGTGAAGTATCGATCATGAACATGCTTTTATTTTACCGACTGAGATCTTCTTCAAAATATTTACTTAATAATATTACTTCTTCTCTGTCGTTTCACTCATGCATGACAGAGCCGTCTTGGTCACATTGAGACGTAAGATAAGATTAATATTCGTTATTGCACACATAATAGCCAGTAGATGTGATTGTCCGTTGCTCATACACTGTAATCGGATAATGATGAAATAGGATTTTTCCTATTTTATTGGTTGTTCGATTGCAGTGTGTAAAATTAAATACCTATCTCTGTTATTGTGCTTGCATTTACCTATATTAATTTTATTGTGACTAATATAGTATAAGTTATTTGTTACTAATATGATATAGACCTCATCTTAATGTAATTGTTAATTTATAATGTTGTCCGAAATAAATGAATTTTATTTTTTATTTTATTTATTTTTATAATTAAAAACACAAAACTAAAAATAAGCACTTAAGACTATGCGACAAATGGCGGTCTTATCGCTAAAGAGCGATCTCTACCAGACAACCTTGAATGGATAGGATTATTAGGAAAAAGAAGGGGACCTGTGTGCTAGATTGTCTAAGTTTTGTAAAATCAAACTATGGAAATAAATAATTTTGTATCTTGTATCTTGATACGAAAGTATTAACATTAGACATTGGTGTTAGAGACGGACACAGCTTTCTTTACGACTTAATACAAATAAATAAATAGATTAGGTAGTAGATATTTAAAGAAACTCCTAGTAATTTAATTTCTAAGAGACCGGAGAATATGCCTTGAGCTATGAGATTTCATTTTTCTCTCTTCGTAATCAAAATACGTACACAATAATTTATGATGAAATAGGCATCTTATGATAAATCACATTTCAAAAAATTCACACTAATTGTACAATAATAAGGCATAATAAAAAGTAAGTTTTTTGCTTTCTCCGGATAACTATCTATGTTAAACTTTTGTGATATCCAAAGCCTTAATTTAATTTTATTGTTAATAAATGTATTTTGTCTCAAGGCTATAACAACGGTAATAACTTGCAAAGAAATGGTTACCCGTTACCATAAGACAAGTCTAACCACCGACCTGGTCAAGAGTTATTAGTAATTTAACTTGCGGTTACTTTTAAACCTTTAATCGTTTTATGAGTTTTAAAGGCTAGGAATATAAATAAAAACCTAGTTCTGTTCAATTATTTATCTATAACCGTCTTTGTTGATTTGACAGTACTATAATGAACATTCACTGGCTTTTATTTGTAAAATTTTAGAGTTCCGTAGCCAAATAGAAAAAAAACTGAACCCACATGGATAACTCATGTCTGTCTGTCCGTCCGAATTTCAAACGCACTTTACCTCGCAACTTTTTTTCCTATATTATTGAACTACACTGTTAACACTTGTTGACTTGTTGACTTCTGTGAACAGCATAAAGATTTTCTGACAAAAAAAGAGAATTTACATTTTGGGTCACACTTAGAACTAGAATCCAAATAATGTTTTAATTTTACAAAACCCACATGGGTTGCTTATTTATGGATAGGTCTTCAAAAATGGTATTAAGGTTTTAAAATATTTTTTTAAACATGTGCACGAGAGATCCTTGTGCGTCAGAGGAACTTTTTAAATGGTAAAAAGCCTCCCCTCTGTTACAATTCTTAAACAAGGGAATGATACAAAAAAATTTATCTAATGATGATAATTAACATGCAAACTTCCACCGAAAATGAATTTAAACGATGAAGTAGTTTTTTACCGCAATTTACCTTTCTAATTTACCCTCATTTTTAAAGTTAAGGAACGTTGTGCGTACTTGGATGTGGACCGTGACTGCAACTGTTTTTTTATATTTCAAAAATTATGCATTGAACTGAGTAACATCTTGTATTTCACTTTATAATTTTATTTAACTCGACACTGGCAAATTGGTGCTTCAAGTGCAGAGTCCAATTACAAGAAACTGATCTCAGATGCATGGAACTCGACTCCCATTGTTTTATGGTTCAAAATCTTAACGAATCAACAATGTCATACGGACATTGGCTGTTGACGGCCATATAGCCAGTCACGGACGCCGTCAAATACAAGAAGAAGAAGAAGATTCAATCCGTTTGGAAATCCAAACCTAGATGACGTCCATCTAAATGGCATATCTACGTTTTTCACATTCACCAAACGATCTTGGAAGACGGCCACTCCATTTAAATTGATGGATGCATCATGAATGGCCACCTTTCGCTGCCTCTCAATACATAACTTTTTTCCAATTCCCATACTAAACGTAAGCAACATAAGTTTTACCATCATCAATCCCCTCCAAGAACCTGGATTAACCGTTACAAAACAAATCCTCTACTTTATGAATGTAAAAGAGAAAATAAAGTAGCTACGGAAGATACATATACCCATAAAAGTCGTTACAGCTTAAACAGCCAAGTAGAACATTTACTGAGAACTCTAGTGCCCATTTAGAAGCATTTAGACCATTTTGGTACAATTAGCCCATCTCCGTATAGTTTATATGTGCTTTGCTTTAATATGCAAGAGGTTATTACGCTCTTTTGCATTTTCGGCTGCAATTGTAACAAAATTAAATACATGGTAAACTTGTTAATGCCATGCAAGTTTGTATTTGATATGATTGTAGTATCATCTATATACTTAAGTACAAACATATCCTAAGTTTAAATAATTATTCTTTGTTAGTAGTATAATAAGTACCAAGGTTAGTATTAAATTTTGGTTGATGGACTCTTATATGTTGGTGAACTTCAAACTAAACCAGTTAATAAACGATAAACGTGAAATACAGAAGAATAGAATCATGAAATATAGCAGTTGAATACGGAAATATATTGAAAATTCTAAACTAAAATCAATTTGATATCTGTTCTAAGTTTTTATAGCTTTATAGTTTTTTAGTTTTTATAGTTTTTTAGCTTTTCAAATGCAATCGTAAAAATATGCATAAAATTGGATTTCCACCAGCGATTTTTGTAAGACACTTTATTTGACTTGATTTTATTTACTGGACAGCATCAAATCTGTTATAAGTGGAAGGTTTCATCGGAACCATTTTCATAGCAGTATCGAAGGGCTGAGAATCTAACCGTTATACAAATCACGGCTTTGTTATCCAATGGTATCTACTTAGATGCGCTATCAGTGACCGTAATCATAGGGGATTGGATTATGCGTTCAAATAAAGTAGGTATTGATTGCGTTCTGTGTTTCGCAACATTTTCATCTAAACTTGGTACTTAACTTGGTACGTACGTATCTTGGTTATTTTACTTTGGTACGTACAACTTAATATATTACTGATGATGAATTGATTTAAAAATGCCATATTTTACTTACGGTACATAATTGTTTAAAAATGTTATTTGGATTTAATAAAAGTCTACAAAAATATTTATATAACAAAGCAAAAGATGAAATAAGTTACCTTGTGATAATAACCGCCATTTTTCTGATTTCAAATAATAAAAACATTACATTCGAACAAATGTTATCAAAATAAATATGGGTTCTATGGCAATTTGAATGTATAGTTGTGGCAGGGCTGATTGTTGATGGAAAAAGAAGGAGTAAGTTAAATAAAATATCAGTAACAAAAGTCCCCATTCTACTTTCAAATTTAATGAGCGTTTTGTATTTAAAAAGGTAAACAGTACTGTCAGTAATAAGATTCTATAGTAAAACAAACTCGGGCTCGACAGGCCTGGAGCGTGGGCGTGGCGATGGTAAGGCACGCGCCGGGACCATTACTCTAGAACGGTGCTTGCCTGTAGGTACTGAGGTTTGGGCACTGGCTTTACTGCTAGCGAATTCCAAGACACTAAATTATTAAAACCTCATCCAAAATACCTACTTTGCTGATTACAAATGACGTAGCGTTTCGCAATCTGCGCTCTCCGTTTAAACATTTATAAATTGTTGTGTAACTTTATTTCTTATCTAGTATTAAGAATAATAATTACTTTTACTCAAAGCGCTATTATTTGTAATTTTGACAGAGGTCGTGGTCACATTGAGGCGTCCGCTTTGGTGTTAGAGACGGACACATATTTATTTGCGATCTCCCGCCATCTAAATAAATTAATAACCATAAAAAATCTTGTCTTGTGGCAACAACCATAAAGGCACCAACAGTTAGTTATCTTTTTTCATCTATACTAATATTATAAAGAGGAAAGGTTTGATTTTTTGTTTGTTTGTTTGTTTGTTTGTTTGTCTCGAATAGGCTCTGAAACTACTGCACCGATTTAAAAAATTCTTTCACCATTCGAAAGCTACACTATCCCTGAGTGACATAGGCTATATTTAGTTTTCAAAAATAATATGATTCCTTACCAAACTCCGATAATGTAACCCATGGTGAAAAAAAAGAACCCAAAATCTTTCTTTAATCGCGAATGCTGCGAAAACTATTGAATATATAACAAAGTGATGTATTACAACTTTGTAGATCTTATCATTATCTACAAAAAACGTCGTTACATCATATCTCTAACTATTATAGTTTTGTGACAATAAGCGATTTTTATGAAAAAAAACCTAAAATCTTTCTTTAATAGCGAATGCTGCGGAAACTATTGAATATATAACAAAATGATGTATTACAACTTTGTAGAACTTATCATTATCTACAAAAAACGTCGTTACATCATATCTCTAACTATTATAGTTTTGTGACAATAACCGATTTTTATGAAAAAATAAACCTAAAATCTTTCTTTAATCGCGAATGCTGTGAAAACTATTGAATATATAACAAAGTGATGTATTACAACTTTGTAGAACTTATCATTATCTACAAAAAACGTCGTTACATCATATCTCTAACTATTATAGTATTGTGACAAAAAGCGATTTTGTATATTAAAAAATTAAAATACTGTTTTAAAAGGCTCTTTATTTGTATCTTGGTATTAATCCTTAACAAAATAAATTATTTATTATGTAAGATTGCTTTAAAACCTTTATATAACTTTTTGAATTATTAGATTCTGACATTCCATTCAAAAGATATTACGAGTTAATTTTTTTTTAAATAACTGCTAACTATGCGTTGTGGAGTGGCAGGCGTCACTCGGGCACGGAGGTACGGGAGGGGAGTTAAGATCACGAAATAATCTGCCGCGCGGGGACGGCTCCCTACTGAATGGTCGTGTGCGGAAATAAAAAAAATTGTCGCTTGATAATATATTTTGTCGCTTAGTTAGTAGTGAATAATTCGTTAACAGGTAACTAATCCCATTCAAAAAGTTATTTTCAAAACTAAACCCTAGCATATAGCATAGAGATTGTACATTTTATTTATTAATTAACTACATATCGGCGGTTGCAGGTTCAATTGGGTTAACCACCAAAACACGTAAAATAAGTTGAGTATACAGTTTTTTTAGTATTTTCTGCTCTTTCGAATAGCATAAATATATAATTCTAGCTTTAAAAAAAATACAGTTACGCTACACATTTTAACTGTAAATTTTGCAGACTTCCGTCGAAATTATGTTATAACTGAGTAGGTATGTGATCCATTTACATAAGTCGAATTGTTGTATTCCTATGACCGAAGAAGGTTAAGTTGGTGTATGTATCTTGGCAAACCAGCATTGCTCTTACACTAATTCTTGGCTTGAACGAAAAATTATAACCACACATACACCAATATAAAACCATCTTTCTTCAAAAAACTAACGTTACACAATTTGACCCGAACCAAGTTTAGGTATGTTTGTTGTCGGTTACACCAAATTGAAGATTGCAATCAATAGTATGTTTTCTCTTACCTTAATCTTCTTATAAATAATAAATCTAAATTTAAATTTAAGAAAAACCCCCGATTCGAATCCTTCAATTTCCTTAAAACTAAAACACCATAATAATGTGTAATGTGCACGCAAAAAAATTCATTCACCATTCGAAAGCTACACTATCCCTGAGTGACATAGGCTATATTTAGTTTTAAAAAAAAATGATTCCTTATCAAACCTCAAATAATGTAACCCAAGGTGAAAAAAAACCTAAAAACTTTCTTTAATCGCGAATGCTGCGAAAACTATTGAATATATATAACAAAGTGATGTATTACAATTTTGTAGAACTTATCATTATCTACAAAAAACATAGTAACATCATATCTCTAACTATTATAGTTTTGTGATAATAAGCGTTTTTTTATATTAAAAGAAATAATTAAAATACCACTACTTGAAAAGGCTCTATATTTGTACCTCGGTATTAATCCTTAACAATACCTTATTATAAAATTTTCATGTCACAATGTTAGTTACCGTACTCCTCCGAAACGGCTTTACCGATTTTTGCCAAATTTTATATGCGTATTCAGTAGGTTTAAGAATCGGCTACTATCTATTTTTCATTTTGCAAAACAACGTTTGCTGGGGTCAGCTAGTGCTATATATATTTCCTGAGCACAGGGTGGCTGTTCCGCTTTATCAGATTCTTGTTCTAATACACAACTTCTCATTTCTCCCAGTACAGATGGATAAAATTCGGCTAAAGTAATATCTAAAGAGTAGTTTGACCCGAAAAATGATGGCTGATGGCCCCAGTGGAGTTCTGTTTGCAATAATAATTTTATAGGAGAGTGAGTTGGGCTATCTGATAAATCAGTGTTTGTATGGTTTGCAAAAAGGTTCCTTGTTATTTCTAAGAATTAAAATATGTCTAATTAGTAAAAGTATCGGATGTCTAGTAAGAGTACGTACCACGGAACTAGAAGTTGTGTAGATTGCTCATATTTAATTTTCTATACATTTTCCGTCTCCATCATCATTGTCAAAAACCTGCCTTAAACCATCTTTCTGGCAAGTTATATAAAATTCACGTTTAAACTTTTGTGTGATTGCATATCGCTCGCAGTGCAGCAAACTCCTTCCAGGTACAGCGACACGGAAATACCATTATAGTATCAAAAGCTTATGTCACATAACTTGGTGAAGATGAAAATCTCGGGCGTCATATTTATAAGGAAGATCTTTCTTCATTTATCATAATCATAACCTTTTCGTAGGAATAAAATTTAGAAGGTATAAATAAAATATTGCCGAAAAATCCACACAACAACATCTAGCCCCGTGGTAAGCTATAAGATTGTGTTACGGGTACTAGACATCTGATAAACTTAATATAATAGACATACATATATAGATATTTTTTATTATACATACTAAACACCCAGACCAAGGAGAAAATGCTTGCAGAACATACGAACACTTGACCCCTCGGCGGGAATCGAACCCGCTACCTCTTGCACTGCAAGCGGACCTCCGCCCACCACGCCACTGAGGCAGTCCAGCAGGTATGTATCTAAAGCAAATCTATAACAACCTACTTATATAATATAAAGCCGAAGAGTAGGTATGTTTAATTAATTGTTTAATCTAATCTAATCTCGCTAATCTCAGGTTTGATTTTTGGTTTTAGATATTATTGGAACACATAAGTGATAATCATTATAGAGGTATGTTCCATTGATAGGAACACATCACATCATTACTTAATTAGATTATTTATTAAGTACGGAATTTGAACTTAGATAATTTGGACGAGGATTCCATGAAATTGGTAGATGATCTAAACTAGAAGTGAATCTGAAAATTAAAATTTGTTTAAACAAAATGCGTGCAAAAAAATTGAGCATAGAAAAACTTACATTCACACGGATGTAAATTATTAAACAATACGAACCTATTTATTCTCACTCGCACCCGCAAATGTAATCAATCATGAAGATAAAAAGAAGATACAAATATTATTTTTTTAACGAGATCATAATCGTTGCATAACGAATAGCGACGGAACGCAAAACATTGCGTTACACCACAAATAAACCAAATAAACAACTGCCTTCAATTGTTTCACTGCCATTTATACACCCGGCTAGTAAATTGCATAAAACATATTAAACTTTTATATTGTTTGTCTTTAACTCGGTAATGAAATCCATATTATATGTAGATTATTGTAGGTACTGTTTTGTTAGTATCATTTCAAATTAATACGTTTTAAAAGGCGGTTACTCTGCATTAACTTAGCTTCTTAGCATTAATTTTACTTGAGCATCGTACTTTAACTAAACATACTCTTCGGCTTTATAAAAATAGTTAGCTTTGGAAAAGATATACTTACTGATTGCTGGGATTTTGACACAACATCTTAGTCCCGTGGTAAGCTCTAAGCTTGTGGTAAAGCTACTCCTTCCTTAAATAGGTTAAAACATATTTTTTTTATATTTTTGCAACCTGCAGATACCAAACAGAAACGAACATAGAAAATATATAATACATTATGTAGAATAGAAAAGAAAAAATATATAATAATATTATGTAATCATGATAAAAATTATTATGTTTTTTTTCAAAAAAAAATTAAACCATCAACATCAGACCTGTAACCGCTAATATACCACATATTACCCGTTTTAAGACATAATATTTTACAAATGCATGCAGCGGTGAAAGCTTGGAGATAACAGACAGACAGAGGGACATACACAGTTACTATCCCATTTATTTTATTAGTTGGAACCGTTTGATTACGGCGGCGGCAAAATAACAACACAGCTTTTAATTGCGCGTTTGTCTGTTCCATTCAAGCAATAAATTGGATAACGCGTAAAGTAGCACCTTCGGTAACCTACCGGAGGTTCTAAAAGTGACAGTTATGATAACAATCATGTAGAGCGCCTTGCGTAGTCATTTAATTAATTAAAACCTCACATACTGATATGCAATTATTAATCTTGTGTCAAGTGGACGGAGCTAAGTGCAATCACTAATCTAGATGCAGGTGGGTCTCACCTGCGTCTACAGACGCTCATTTGGCTAAGTGCTCCTAGTTTGTGTGTTGCCGTGAAAAACTAAATTACGTACTTAGTAACTTCGCATGGTTCTCGTAGGAACGCCTCCGTCAAAATCTATAGTAATTCTACTAATGCGAATGTAACTCTTTTTGTATGTCTCGCTTTCACGCAACGACTGAAACGATGTTTGGAAGAAATTTGGTACATATATTCTCTAGAGCTAAAGTTGAACTAAATGTCTGTTTGGAAAAAATGAGCGAGTTAGATCATTTCCTCTGCGGGTTGTTAATTATCCTCCCCGAACCTGATTACAGCACCTTTAATATAAAAGTAAAAAAAAAGTTAAAAAGTTAGTTGTTAGTATAAAGTTTTAAAGTCAGTGTTAAGAGAGCTTTATCTTATTATCGGGTTCCATCATTTATTCATACTTAACTTTCTACTACTTACTTTTACACTCAATGTTGCATTTGCTTTAACAAAATAACTGTTGTACATTATACCTCTGGACTTAATGCATTAAATTCATTTTTGGTTGGTGGATGCATTTTTCAATAAATAAGAAAGTCCTAATATCATCCCTCTGTGATAAGCAAATATCGTGAGACCCGAGACCTTGGTATTAAAGCCTAAGTCGTGCCGCTTAGTTTTAGTCTAAGTACTTGTAAGCCTTCAAGTAACGCTTCAAAGCCTATATTAGCATACGGGCTTATTTAACTTATTTTATAAATTTTATATAGAACTACAGGGCCGCCCCGGCTTCGCATGGGCTTTAATTAAAAAAAAACCGGCAATTATTTTTTTTTTTTTTCTCGCCTTTTAAACCTTCCCTAGACCTCCGCGAACATTTCAAGACTAAGATAAGATAAATCCGTTCAGCCGTTCTCGAGTTTTAGTGAGACTAACGAACAGCAATTCATTTTTATCATCATCATCATCACCCTATTAACGTTCCCACTGCTGGGACACAGGGACTTCTCTCTAGGCGAGAGAGATTATAGGCCTTAATTCACCACGCTGGCCAAGTGCGTGTTGGTGAATGTCACTTGTCCTTCAAACTCTTTAAAGTTCTCAGAACATACCGTTTTCCTCACGATGTTTGCCTTCACCTGTAAAGCTCGTGTTTAAAGCGCACATAAATGTTTCAAGAAGAAAATTCCAGAGGTGCGTGGCGGGGTTTGAACCCACGACCTTCGGAATAAAATCGAATGTCCTCCCACTTAGCCAACACGGCTGTTATTTTTATATATATAGATTATATCCAAAATTGTGAGAATTCGAGTACTGAAAACCCCGTAGAAAATGTATGAGCACAAGGAAGCGAAGGTAATTATTGAAATGATTAAAGAAGAACTGATTAAACAATATTATTTTCGTTAAGCTCATATTTTTATAAATTGTTATTAAGATTGCAGCTTATTTTTACCCACTGATTAATATGATAGCAGGAACATCCTCGTTTCACATTTTCTCAATAAAAAAAATTATTTTTGTTGAAACTGTGTTAATACTTTCCTAACATTAACGGATTTTTTATCATTTTTAACAATACACCAATATCGATTTTTACGTTTGAAGTTCAATTTATAACTGTATTATGCCTCTTTATTTTTTCATGATATTTTAACAAAAATTGAACGATATTTGGCGACCTTACCCCATATATTTCCGAGAGCAAACGCATTAAAAACCTTGTTACATCAGTGTTACATCTTGAGGTAGCGCTGGTCATAATAAAATAAAATACATACAATTGTATTGTAATGTTATAACATTACAATACAATTGTATGTATTTTATTCCAACAATTGTAATCACCTAGCTATCAATAAAATTGTTAATCTGACATGACCAATTGTTATAATTACCTTACCCTTCATAAATGGAAATAAAGAAGCAATTGTACTCCAAACCCCTATTAAAATTCCTGCATTACCCCGACATCCGCATCGGGATTTGCATACTACATACAAGCGTAATGGCCGTTCACATCTCAATTAGCCACAATTAAATGTACAATAGGCCTTATCTTGTCTTATCGACTTTCGAGCGAGTCTCAACCAGTAATCAGAATACGTTCATGCGAAATGAGAAGCCAAAGCCACAGACGCCCCGTCACACTATTCGAAATAATTACTTTACAAATTATACGTTTTTTATCACCTTTCTTATTTAGGGTTCCGTACTCATAGGGTGAAACGGGACACAAATTCTAAGATTTCGCTGTTCTGTCTGTTTGTGTCTGTTTTTTTGTCACCAGGCTGTAATCTTGAGAACCGTGATAGAAAGTGAGTTAAAGTTTAGAGCTGTTGCTGCTGTTATAACAACAAATACATTATAAAACCTAAAAAACAAGGTAAATCGGTTGTCGTTTTGCCGTTTAACGGACATACAAACACACACACACACTCACACACGATTTCCCATTTATCATTTTAGTTTTGATTATTTAAGTTTGCTCTCATAACCAACTATCTAACATTAGTTATTAGATAGTTGGTTATGAAAATAACTATTAAGAATTTTTCATTTGACTTAAGTGTTTTGTTTTTACAATATGAATGTGTATAAACTACAGAAACACACGGAACCCTCAATATATGAGTCCATCTCAAACTTATCGAATTATTTTTTAATAACAGGCATTGTTGTGAATTCGTGCCAAGGAGCGATTCTTTTCAGCCAGTGAGTGATTTAATTCGGTTGGCGCACGATGCCGGTTGATGTATTATGGGATGTCTGCATCGCTCCTACGCGACGGTTTAATTTCTTAGAGCGATTTGTGTGTGATGGACATCTGGGAAGTTTCGTCCACTTATAATAAAATTCCACCATAAAATAACTATACAAAATTTATCTTTTTGTTGTTAATTCTTAATTTAAAACCCGCGTTATAATGCATTTTCCTGCGACAAAAGCAGCCTATGTAGCCTAAAGTGTTCTTTCTTCGGCTCTAGAGAATCTGTGTACCATATTTCATTTTAATTCATTCAGTAGTTTTTGCATGAAATAGGAACAGACAGACAAATTTTTAAACAGTTAAAAATGCGAAAGTCAGCTTGACTTTCGCATTTTTAACTTAAAATACAAATAAGTCGCGTAAGCTTAACTACGCGACGGGTGATTCTCCGTTTTGATATTTTTTTACAGTATTTTATAAGATTTTTTATTGTTAAAAATATAGTTTTGACGTGTTTTAATACAATAAAGATATAAATATTTTAGAATATATAGTTAATTCATTTATTGCACATAAATAGGTTGACGGCAAGTAATTGTTCACAAAGATACACTTATCCGTCAGCGACAAAAATAACAGGTGAATTTACAATAATTAAGACGTAGAGCTCAATTTGTCTGAGACATAGACGGATTATACTTAACGCTTTAATCCACGCGATCAAACATTAACCTTTTTAAAATGATAAATCGACAGGATTATTAAATAGTTTTATCAATAGGTAAATATAAATATCAAGTTTTTGTTGGGTAATTACGTATGAGTAACGTAAAGTAAAAGTATCTTTATTGCTAAAATACATGTGGGCATCTGTCTTAAATATCATATCGCATAGAACAATGTTTTTTACCAATACATAGCGTGCAATGTCATGTTATTCAATTTAATTACAATTGTTAATCATCATCATCATCATTATCATAGAAAATTAATTATCAATTAAATGGAAATTATCAATATTTCGTTTACAAATTCTTAATGCATAGTAACATTTGTCCTCGTGTAGATTTCGTGTGTTATCGTGTGTTTTTGTTTGTGTGTAGATTCCTCAACCTACTTTTAAACAACGAGAGTGGTAATGCTCTTATGATCTCCGGTAGTTTGTTGAACACAAAAGGAGCATTACAGAACAAGCTTTTTCGCATCATTGAGGTCTTACAATTTACTGTTGGAACATTAAGTTTATCTCGTCTACTCATTAACTTAATTGAATTTAGATGAGACTTCTAAAATGGATGTTCATATTTTTATCTTATTTATGTTTGTCAACCCTTTACTTTACTTATTGCTTTACTTTATGCTTTTGAATATTTTTAGAGTTCCGTAGCCAAATGGCAAAGAACGGAACTTATGGATTCGTCATTTGTGTCTGTCTGTCTATTTGACTGTCCGCGTCACTGCCACTTTTTTCCGAAATTATAAGAACTTTGCCGTTAAAACTAAGTAAGTTACAGATTGGTGTATGGATAAGTTTTTAAGGAAGATATAAAGGTTTTAATTTTTTTTTGTGAACGGAAAAATATGTCGTATGTATGATTTATGACGTAAATAATATACATAATGTATATTATTTAAGATTAATGACGTAAATAAAATACATTATGTATATTATTTACGTCATAAATCATAAACAGTTTGTTTACATTTAATTTTAAAAGATAAACAACGTTTTTATAACAATAAGTGTATAAACTTGAAATAGGTAGGTACACGGTACCCTTAGTGTATGAGTCTATCTCATACTTATAATATTTCGTTATATATTTAGCCCGTTCCAGCTTTATTCGGATACGAAAACCTTCCTGTTGAATCAAAAACCGCTGAAAGATCCGTTCTGTAGTTTTTGAGTATTCCGAACATAAAGACAGACAGAACAACTTTAATTTGTAATAGGTATAAAAGATCGTGCCTCGAATCGACTGGCTACATCCTGATATCTGTTTATATGAGTAAATTATATTCATACGTTTCTATCTTCTACATTAAATTGTAGATACTTTAATTAAATAAGTAAGTAGTTTAAATGCTAGTCCTATTTTTTTGTCGGTTGTCTAGACATTTATGGGTAGCCTACCTTTTGAAAAAATACGGTCTTAACACTCTCAATATCTAGTTAATTTATCTATGCACCTTGACTGGAAAATTGCAAATTCGACCCTTAAGGTTCAACGAAGTATCACCATTTGGTACTGTTCGTTAACGCCTAAGATATATTTTTTTAATATTATGTGGCTGGCGTTGCAAAAAATACCAAATATCAATCCGTTATTATGCATAACGGATTGGTATTTATGAAATAAACTTTTTTGTTATTCATTTATTTAGTAAAATTATTCTCTCCTGAAGAAAGCAAACAGAATAATATGTCATTTATTCAAATAACGCAGAGTTTTTGTCCCTGCATATGACGTAGAATATTATTGTGGACGTATGAAAGGTGGTTAAAAAACCCATCCCGTTGGCAACCGCAGACTGGCATGTGGATATTGCGATATTTGGTCGTTTTAGGTACAAGCTCCGCTTTTAACTGTATGAAATATTCTAGTCAAATGAAGAAGACCGAAAAAAGAAACTCAACTCAGAGTTGGAAACAGAAAGTTACTGGTTCACAGTAGTTGTAGTAGTTTTAAAATTTTTATGCAGAAAAAGATTAAACTTAAAAATAGTTTAACCTAAAAAGTGAGGTTTATCACTTATTAAAAAATAGTAAAGGTTGTAGTATGTGTCCAACAGAAAATTACAAGATTTTTTTTTTTTTTTTTTATGATTAATAAGTCTTCATTTGACCACAATCTCACCTGATGTAAAGTGAAGATGTGGTCTAAGATGGGACATGAAGACCTAGAAGGTATGGCTTCTCCGGACTACATTACGAAACACGAAATAATCGCTTCACGCACTGGCCCAGCCCGGAGGGTGGTGACAAGCCGCGGCCGAAGCCTACCACCAGAGACTGTTCTTAGCACCACCCGAGGTCACGTGTAAGGATTCAGAGGGTTACCACTTACGGACGTGAACAGACAAAACCTCCAAAAACAAGTATTACGAAGTTATTAAGGGAGCCCTACTAGCCACTGGGCGGGCGTCCTAAAGGCTGAATAAATGATGATGAAAGGCTTAACCCCTTATCACGGTATCTGTTTGTGAGCTTAAGCAATATGACGCGATTCCGGAAGTTTGAATCTGGCCAGTCCTTCATATACGTATATTCCATTATTTCTGTAAGATGTGCCCTGAGCTTTGTTACACCTCCTCTCAGGCTCCTCGAAAGGGTTGGCCTTGGTCTGTCTAGAACACAATATTGATTTTTGCCTAGCTTAAATCGACTACTTCTTTTTGCATCAAACGCTCAAATCTACTAATATAAACTAGACAAAGATTTATTACTGCACATTTTTCCTACATAACAAGTGACACGAACACTAATTGTCTGGACATCCAGGTAGATGATAATATTCATAAAAAATAATACAAATATTTTATATTTTTAAAACTATTTAAATCTCACTAGTCTCAACGGGTTTTTGATGATAAAAATGATTCCTGAATTGAAATTAAATTGAAATGTCGGAATGTAATTATTTCGTAACAATTACACTTGAGTATAAATCTAAAATTTAAGAAAAACCCCCGATTCCAATTCCTTTATTTCCTTAAAAGTAAAACACCATAATATTTAGGAATGTGCACGCGATGCTCTTTCATTTGATACCACACGCGAGTATATTTGCAGCACTCTCACCCCATAACTTTTAAACGGCTCAACCGATTTTCATGAAACATGTCTAAGAACACCCAGGCCAAGCCAAACTCACCTTTCATACAAAAAAAAACTATGGGAGCTATGATGTCCCAGACAGACAGACAGTCGGACAGGCACGTCATACTTATAACACCCCTCTTTTTTGGTCGGGGGTTAAAACCCCGTTTTCAAAATGAATCGTGTAACTTGAATACTTTTAGAAAATGACATTAACCATTGCTTTATTAACTTATTAAAATTATGTAAAATGCACAACATAAAGTTTTAAAACTTCTTTTAAAATCATTAATTTTATTTTTATTTGCAGTGCATATGATAAAAATATATGAACATAATAATGGAGCCGTGACATTTGACCTCACTTTTAATTTAGAAACAAAAGACAAAGCTGGGTAAAAATGTGTTCTAGGTTTATTCGATACAAGTAAATTTGTGTCTTAGTTTTGGGTGTCGACCCTACAAGCAGTTCTCTACTGCTTTAGTTAAACCCGTTTTCAAAATGCGTTTAGCTCTAGACAAAAATCAAAGGGTGTCTACGTAGTAACTTTTGTTCCAGACAGCCCGAGGACAACTCGTCCGAAAGGACTTGTCAATACAGCTTCCATTCCAGATCATTTCTACTTCAACGGTCTAATCAGTTTTATTTTGTAACAATTTATTTACCTCAACGTGTCTTGAATTTATCATGCACATAACATGCATTACACGCCACATTACCTGTGTTTTTAGTATTTTCCTCGATAAAAAGTCTACAGCCTTCCTAGATAAAGAGGCTACCTTCATCATCATCACCCTATTAACGTTTCCACTACTGGGACACAGGGACTTCTCTCTTTGACGAGAGAGATTATGACTCTATTCACAACGCTAGCCAATGCGTGTTGGTATATGTCACATGTCCTTCAAACTATTTCATGGTTGCCTCATGATGTTTGCCTTCACCGTTAAAGCACGTGTTTTAAAGCTCGCATACATTTTTCATGAAGAGAAATCCAGTGCGTGGAGTTGCCTGGCGGGGTTTGAACCCACGACCTTCGAAATGAAAGTCCAGTGTGACTTAGCTAACACGGCTTTATTAAGAGGCTATGACTGAAATAATTTTTAAAATCGGATTAGTGGTTCCTGCGATTAGCCCATCAATAAAATAATCAAACAACCGAAATCTTTAAAAAAAAAAAATAAAAATTGCCGGACAATCCACACAACAACATCTAGCCCCGTGGTAAGCTATAACCTAGTGTTACGGGTACTAGACATCTGATATCTATATAAATAATAAATCTAAATTTAAAATTTAAGAAAAACCCCCGATTCCAATGTCTTAATTTCCTTAAATATAAAACAACATAATATTATGTAATGTGGACGCGACGCGTTTTCATTTGATACCCCACACTAGTATATTTGCAGATTTTCGGTTTTGCTTCCCCACTCTCACTCCCATAACTTTTAAACAGCCCAACCGATTTTCATGAAACATGTCTTAGAACACTCGCGCAAGACTCACCTTTCATACAAAAAAAACTAAATTGAAATCGCTCCATCCGTTTGGGAGCTATGGTGACACAGACAGACAGACAGACACGTCAAACTTATAACACCCCTCTTTTTTGGTCGGGGGTTAAAAATGAATTGTTGTTCGTTAGTCTGATGAAAACTCGAGAACGGCTGAACGGATTTATCTTATCATAGTCTTGAAATGTTCGTGGAGGTCTTAGGAAAGGTTTAAAAGGTGAGAAAAAATCGAATAATTGCCGGGAAAAAAATTGAAAAACCCGTGTGTGCGAAGCCGGGGCGCGCCACTAGTACTTAATATAATAGACATACATAGATAGATATATTTTTTTATTATACATACTAAACACCCAGACCAAAGAGAAAATGCTTGCAGAACTTACAAACACTTGACCCCTCGGAGGGAATCGAACCCGCTACCTCTTGCACCGCAAGCGGACCTCCGCCCACCGCGCCACTAAGGAGTTAGTTTTATAATATTATTAAAGATAAGTATTTTTGCAGAACAACATAATTGAAGGTGATAGTTGAGGCGCGGACAGTGTGCATCGTTAGTCGCGAGTGGCGTTCAATGGACACTTGTCGAGCCTACTGAATGCGTCTCCTACTACACACTGCCGCTGCAATGAGGCTTGCGCGAAGTTTTTAAACACGTTGCACCTTACAAAAGAACAAAGAAAAAATAATTGCAACCCAACATGCATTACAAGAATAACATTCATAAAACACAAATATATATACATATATCCAAAATTGATGTATAGAAGAATAAGTATTTATCCTACGCAATAACAACATAAAAAATTTTTTTGGTAAATTTATTTGTTTTTAAAAGTATTTATTTTTCTCTTTTGAGTGGCTTTTATCAAAAAAAAAACTTTATCAAAAATATAATTTTTTTTTTTTTTTTACAAAACTTTAATGGGATCAACTTCAAGGTATGCCCTTCCCAATAAAAAATGCTGGACGATATTAGATTGGCTGCAATTACTCTCGATACCAAAAATAACGGGTTAGTTAAAAAACTAAATATCTCCAAAACTGCAAAAGTTTGATCAATGTAATATTAAACGGAATAAAGACTTCATAGTTTCGCTTTTAATAACATATTATTGAAACTGGTTGTAAAGAGGTAAGTGGAGGAATGGGAAGATATTCCTCAGCACCGGCTCCGAAATTTGGTGTAAAGCATGTCTATCGCCTGAAAGCTGTAAAATGAGCTCGCGGAGGCAATACAAAGTACTTAATTGAAGAAAGTGATGAGAAACAGCAATAATAAAATTTTCAGAGAAATATGTCTTTCTTTGGCACAAAAGTTTTACTTTTTATCTGAATAATTTAATTTGTGACTGAACAGTGTTTGTTTTAATAGGATAGCATACTTTATTCGGGAGATAATCGGGCTTATGTGACTTATTACCCGTTTTTTGGATTGGAGTGTAATTTATTAATTAACTAATCACAAACTAATAATAAAAAAGTATTTAATTGCAGAACAAGATAATTAAGGTGATAGTTGACGCGGCGCCGACGCGGACAGTGTGCATCGTTAGTCGCGAGTGGCGTTCAATGGAGACTTGTCGAGCCTACTGAATGCGGGGCTCTGGGTCTAGCAGTCTAGTTACTAATGAAGGCCGCTGATATGATGCTGGCGTGAATTGCTACAAAATGTTATATGAATACTTAGAAGAGTGAGCCCATCTATACTAACATTATAAAACTGAAGTGTAGGAACTACTGGTCCAATTTGAATATGTTTTCCACAGTTAGATAATTTATTTATTGAGGAAGGCTATAGATTATATCCCGCGGAAAAATCCATAAAACGCGGGCAACGCCGTGGCTTGTAAAGATATAAAGATGGCCTTAGGCCGTCAGCGTATGTACATTGTAATCAATATTTTACAGTCAACTAGACAATTAAATTTTACCCACACAATTTTTAACACCCGAGGGATAAATTAAGTCTGAAAAGACTTGCAAAAACTCAAGTGCTACAAAGTATGTAGGTACTTATGGTTGTTTTATTTCCACGTCGCGCCATTCTAAATCTTATTTCTGTTTTTCCACACACGTTTTTGTATTTCTTTGGGCGCCTACGAGAGCTCTATTTAAACTTGTTTCGACTCAAATCCGAATAACTTTGCATAGCATGAATCCAAAAGGGACTGCTCGTATGCAGACCGCACTGATTTAATAGAATATTGGCGAGACCGTCTTCTCGGTTTAAATCTCTTATCATATACGAGTACAAACGCATTGAGTTGATTTAAGCAAGACGCTTTTTGAGAATGCTGAGTTTTGATTACATTTGGAGACAACAAACTTGTTCTTTTTTGTTATCAACACACTGTTAAACATCTCTCAGTTTTGTGGTTGTCGTTAGTAAGTATTTTTTTGGGTTTTGGATAAGATTATGCTAATTCCCAAGACCTGGCTCGAGTTAGAATACTATTTTTATATAGTGGACACCATCATCATCATCATCCTGCCCTTGTCCCACACTATGTGGGGTCGGCACAACATGTGTTTTTCTTCCATTTCCCTCTATTACCCGATATAGTGGACATGGACACCAACCACCAAGGTAATATTTTAATTTTGCGGGTTAGATTCCCAGTACAGACAAGCCATTTTTCAAAAAACTTTTGATGCCAGTTTAATTGGTTTTAAAATCGAAACGAAGTCAGGAATTACTGGAAGTTTTCCTCCAGTTCAAATTTATTTCTTTAATATTTAAGGTACTTTCCCTCACGATGTGGACGACCAGCTTTATTAATCAATTTAATTAATAAAGCAATTAACGTTAAACTTAATGAATACTTTGAAAACTATTGTACTGGCTTAAAAACCTTTATATATCAGACGTGCTTAAAATGTTATTACTTTCGGACAAAACCAAAAAATTTATGATTGTCTACAAATAATAGGGATAGCCATCTGTCTCGTCATTATCACATTTCACTTGCGTTATGAATAGTGAAAAGGTTACGAGTATCATTTGAGTAATTTTAACAGTTTGTTTTATGACAACGATGAATTTCTCCTTTGCTTGACCTTATACGGTTAATTAATAGTAGAATAAACGATCTTTTTCCACCATCTCACACGCTAACTGGTAATTGTAAATGAACTTATGAAAAGAAATTATGCATTTAAACATAAAGTTATTGTTTATTTCTTAATCCTAAGGAAGATTTCTTGCTATTTGTAAAGTTGTATAGTGTCCAAAAGGTCATCCTTTTTTAGTTTTACAAATAGCCATATGTCAGTTTATTTAAGAATATTATATATGATTTTTAATATACTCATTTAAACACAGTTAAAATTTAATTATGACAATCTGTAGGTACCCACCATATTAGGTTTGTTTTTGATTTTCTGGAAAGATTCTACGATAAGTGCATTTACTTCTAAGCAAAATACAGTGGCAATCACACATAGTGCATATTGTATATATTTTGTAGGTACTTGTATGGGTGCTTTAAATAAATGGATACTGACAAAAAAGTTCACATTTTCTTGTAAACAGAAACATTGGATCGAAACTATGAAACGTGGTCATTTACGTGACTAACTAATTGCTCCAATGACATGCATAGTGTGCGCATAAAAATTTATTCCTGTGCTTTTTCCTTTTCATAGCATATTAATATACCTACGCCTACAAATTTATGCAAGTTATTTCAACTATACTCTTTCATTTTGGAACGATATTTTTTTTGGATCGTAACTGTAAAACCTCTTTAAAAAAAGTTAATTAAATTGTCATTTTGAACTTGGTTACATAAAACTCGATTTTATCATTTTATACTACAACATAAAATGGTGATATTGGGGTTAATTTTCGAACCTGGTGTAGCAAATTCTGTGTAAATTAACGATTTTAAACCATAAAAAAGGTGGTTAAGTTATATTTTCCTGTGTTTATGTAAGTTTTGCTTATCTCAACAAGACCAACGTTAGATGTGTGTGTTTAATTTTATAGAAATACATAGGTATGTATTTTCATTTATAATGGTATTCAGTAAGAGTAACCCGCCCCGGCTCCGCACTTGTATTATCATCGTTATAGCCGTAGACGAACTTTAGTATAATCAGTTAAATCAGTTCTCTTTCTTTCTAATCTTGAAGGCGTTTCGAGTTTTCAAAGCTCGTTTTCCTAGATTTTAATCTTTTACATAGATATTGTAGGTATATTGATAAAAAAAACTCTGCCTTTTAATAAAGTACCAATGTAAAAAAAATATAAGTATGACATGGACATCAAGGGTTTCGCTCATTTAAAAAGTACTGTAATCAAGCTACGTTTAACTTTAAGTTTAACTAATATAACCATATAACAATATATAATTACGAAGTACCTTTTATCAAAGCATTGTTCTTTGATGCCAAGCTATGAAACAAACGCCATTTCGCGAAGCATCAATTGAGCAAAGAAATTCGTATTTCTAATCAGCTCAGTGAACCATTACCACAAACGCAATAACATTTAAAATCAATTCTTTTCATTGGCTAGAAATCACTGCTATTTTTCTCAAAATTATCTGTATCGTTAGACGTGAACAAAAGGCTCCGCTCGATAGTGTAGTAAGCAAGCTTTGCCGGGTCGGAGGCCGGCCTTTAGAGATACGGCTATTGTCGGTCTATTGTCAGGGAAACAATGGCCATTTCAACACCTCACAATGGCTGGAATGGTGCTGGCTTCGTGAAAAATTAACGCGAGCAACCTGCGTGCGAACGCAGCCCTTCCGACAGGTCCAAGTCTGTAATTGAACTATTATTAGCAGACCAACTCTGTCCTTGCTCAGTGAGCTTCGAAACATTGTGTGTGATTTTGAGTGTTCTTGTGATGAGGGATATTTACCTATTTCAGGCTTAATACGAGTATAGCAGAGCTTATGAACAGATATAATATTATTTCAATAGGTATGTTTAAGTGTACAAATTGTTTCTGCAAAAAAAATATATGAAGCCTACGTACATAAAAAAAATATTATAAGTTTAGATATTGAAATATTTTTTAAGATAGGCACAATCAATTCTCTATAGTTCTTCTGCATTTTCAAAATATTGAATGAGACATATCATTTAGTTTAGACATATCATTTAGCAAAACATTTTGTAAATCATATTAAATCACTGTTAACAGTTATTTTATTAAATTCACGCCCGTTTTTGTGTTACCAATTTAGTACCGGTAATCTTAAAGTCATAGAGACACAAAAATATTTGCAATATAGGTACCTCCTTGTTATAAAATGGAGGATAAAAATAATTTACAAGCGTAAATTCCGTCATTTTCTTTCCAAGCCCGGCTACATCCTATAACGGATATCAATCAATTATATTTTAGATGCTCTAAAGAGACAGCGAAGACCGCAGATTCGGATATTAAACGTTCACGTTCGTGGAGACGTAGAAGGATGAAACTTGGGTGAAATGAAACGTTGGGGGATGAAATGGGAGGTTGAAACGTCCGGAGGTTGAAATGGGATAGGAGAGCTTGATCCCTTTGACGAAGAGCTCGCTATCAGTCTGGGTTCTTATCGTGGCGCCAATTTCGCTTCACTTACAAAATGATTGGTAGACATCTTTCTTTTACGTTCCATTAGAATTCAGACTGCATTTATTGATCGTTAAGACGTTATGGGATAGATTTGATAGCCGTCATCATATTTGACAAGGAGTATCAATTACCTATTACAAAAACTGAATAAATTCAGAAGTTTTGCTATGGTAATAAATTAAATAAATGAAATCACAACAGATATTCCCCAGACGCATTCTAATTCACATTCGGCATATCTCAACTCGAATACAAATAAACTTCATTATCCGTTGCTTTTGAAAACTGAATCTAATTATAAATTAGCAATGCAAAAGAAGGCAATAGCAACCAACGCCCTGTTTTCCTAGCTCCCAATCAAATAAAACAGAATCCTGCATATCGGGTGTTTTGTTACTTTTAGGCTGTAGCTGAAGGTGGAAGGGTGGTGGGTGGCGATGCTATCAACCCACCTCCCGACGCATCGCCAACTATACAACATTAGCTTTATTACTCTAATAAGGTTTGTTTCTCTTGCCATTTCGTGTTTGCCACCGAGAAATATCGGATTATAAATTGGCCTTTGGAATAATTGGCTTTAAAGTCATTGATGGGCGTTTGTATGGTCTTCCCGGAAGACTAGTTGGAAATAAGCTGCTGTAGTATAAACTATTGATCTAGGGAAGCAACGGCAATTATGCGGTTTGATTGCGTTTACGGGATCGTTGATTTTGAGGGAGATTAGCCGCTAAATGTTTTAAACGTGAATCATTTGTTCCTTCGAACCTTTGATAGGTTGAATAAATATTTATTGAGAGCGCCAAAAAAACTGTTATGGGTTAATTGTATATTATTGTTTTAGTGCAAACCTTTCATCGTCTGTCCAAGCTACCTTAGTAGTTGTTTTCTGGTTTATTGAAAGTGAGCATTTTAGAATTACTATGTAACAGTTATGATCATATTTGTTAAAAATTTTGCTTAAAAACGAGCCTTAACCAAAGTTTTATATCTTTTTCGGTAACCTTAGATATAGGTGCTTGCAATGACCAATAAAAAAGTGGATTTAAAAGCAAAAGTTCTGTTAAAATTGATACGACATCATACATTTGAATGAAAAAATTTAAGGTAAGCAGTAGCTGTTACTGACAGTTGTAGACAGTCCGTAAAATTAAAAATAGCAAATCTCACTTTGTGTATATTTGTATGTTTGTACATAATAAAAAAAAACAATTCGAAGTGAACGAGTGCAGGCTGTTTAAGGCCTTGGGTTCGGTTTTAGTGCATTATAGTCCCGCCGCACGCCGCAGCGCTTTCCGATCGACAACAATTTCCAGAAGAGGTATTATAAGATTTGACCGTTATATATATAGTGTATGTGCCTTTCCATCTAGTATTTTAATTGTAGAGGTATAGTTTGCTAATTATCACTCCTAATTCGGATAGATTCATATATGTACGAAAGCAATATTTAATATTTCCAATATTCTTAAGAAATCATGTTTCATAAAAAATATGAGGTAGGTACAAGGTTAATATATTATTTTAGATGTAAAACAATTTAAATTAGAACGAGTGTAAACTGTCTCAGGCCTTGGGTTCGGTTTCAGAGCATTAGTCCCGGTCGGCTCGCGACGTTGATCCATGCAGCGCCGCACACCGCAGCGCTTGCTGACCGACAACACTATCCAGACAATAATATAGAGGTAAATGCGAAATTATTAAGATAAGCCAAGACTTATAAGGTGATATACGGTTTGACCGTTATAGGTGTATGTTTGTATGTATCTCCAGTTCTTTCTCTTGATCTCTGACTTAGAATAGCCTGTTAAAAGTTTGACTTTATGATATCTTGTTTTTGGTCGTTTTTAATGCGAAAACGATAACTTTCTCTACTTATTCTAGGTAACAATTATTTTAAATGTAATTAAGGCAATGAAAGCGAGTTTTAACTTGTGGCACTTAAGCATGTTACCAGGGATTTTTGTTGGTGTCTTTATGAGTTAACAGAAATATTGCCAGTCTCTGGTGGTAGGCTTCGGCCGCGGCTTGTCACCACCCTCCGGGCTGGGCTAGTGCGTGAAGCGATTTTTTCGTGTTTCGTAATGTGGTCCGGAGAAGCCATCTATCTACCTTCTAGGTCTTCATATCCCATCTTAGACCACATCATCACTTTACATCAGGTGAGATTGTGGTTAAAGGCTTCTCGAGCATAAAAAAAATGCAATTAATCTTTCAAGAAGCTTAACTCAGTCTAATATAAAATGTTTCGATCTGAATATAATTTATAATGTAGTTTTAACTATCATATCACTTAGTGCATGGAAAACATAAAAGCAAACCACATTACGAAACACTGTCGTAACACGCGATCCGCAGGCCTAATACGTATCTTGCAAAAACCAAGCGATAGCAAAATTTGAGCCATTTTTGCTCCAAAATCGCAAATTCGTATAACGTATCAGCGAAAACTATACAGAAACAAATTAGTGACAGTGCTGCATCTACCGTACAATCGAGGAATACAGGGTGTAACAAAGGTTTGGGTCATTATAGGAAGATCTGATAATCTCAGACTTAGGAAGATTTGTTCTTATGAACCATGACATTGATTTGAGCTAAATGTAAAATTGCCTTTACGCATTTAGAAAACTTGCTTGGAGTCCTTGCGTAATGTCTATGTATAGACAAAGTGTGGAAAGAACAGGGGAGAAGGCGAACAAAACAACATAAGAGCCTTTTTTACGTTTTGCATTTTTTTATTGAATTGCATTGACACTTCGGATCGTTTGACACCAGAAAAAACGCAAAAACGCGACTGCAATTCATTTTAAAAAGACAGTTATGTTCTAAAAATATTTAGGTAATGATTGAATTTCCAAAAAGCTACTTTTCCAATACTAAAAACCTGTTCAGTCAGTGAATACTCCTACAATTTGATAAATATGAGATGGACTTATACAAAAAATGGAGTCAAGAGTTTTGTAATAACCCATGCAGTTTTTTACATTTTAAAGGTCTGAATTTAAGGAATATCGAAAAAAAACATATTATATGTGAACTTACAATTTAAATAGATATAAAATGGTTTTTGAGCAATATGATATACTCTTCTTTTCAGGCACTGCGCCACAGACTGCATTCAATATTCTGTTTAGGCAACTTGAAAAAATATTACAAGTTTATCTACTTTGTTCTTCCGGGGTCATCACCATATCCACAATAAATGTATACCTATTTACCGTAAATTATCACTTCCTAACTTTTAAAACAAGAATATTTCCTTAATCATTAATGCTCTAAATCCAAAAAAACAAAAAAACTTATAACACAGTTCAAGTCTAAACCGCACCCAAAGTTCGTTAAAGTAGAAATCCAATACCTGGGCACTAATTATGCTTCACTTTTCGGAAGGCCATCAACCCCCAAAGAAGTTGGGCGAAGCGCTGGCTCAGTTGTTTGTAACGGTGGGCGGGCGGCCCGCCCACGGTGCGAACAAAGCCCTCCGTGAAAGCCTTCGGACGTTGATAGATGCGATAAGCTTGGATGCAAGTAAGCTGCATACATTTCTTGCTACAGTTTCTTGCTATATTATGATTCAGGTTTAGATGGATTTTCACAAAGCGTTATTGGATTAAACGGAAAGTTTGGGGAGAAGGAAGTTACTGACTGAAATTAATTATTGCTACAATTTACAGTAGGTATTTCAGTTTGTCGTTACAGGAGTTATTTGTATCTAGATTATTTTTGGGAGGTACAAGTTTGTTTCAGCGAAATATTTTGTTAGAGAACTTGAACTGGCTATGGTTATTCTTGAGTTTTTTTTGTATGGAGGGAAATAAATATGATGCGCATATACAAAGTCAAAGTCAAAACGTTTATTTCCTTAGAAGCCTATGCTTACATGGACAGGTCAACTTAGAGGTAATTTAAATAAAAACTAAGAATAATCAAGGAAATAACATTGTCTTGACAGTTCGCTTCAATTTTTTACACTGAGTTGAGAAGCGAATAGAACAACTCAGCTTCCATCTCTTATGTTGTTATTATGACAATATTAGTCTACAACATGTTTATCACTTAAACATTTAACATTTACAAACAAATGCTAGTCAAACATGCACATAACAGAAATATATATATAAATTCAGCTATTTTGTCCATCCTAGTGGAACCGAGCTACATCTGTCCAAGCATTATCGTGTTTGATATAGTCCTCTGTAGAATAATAGGCCTTTTTCTGAACACATTTTTTAATAAAAAACTTAATCTTTCGAATTGGTAGGCCAGTTATAAACTGCGGAAGTTTATTATAAAAACGGACACAATTTCCCATAAAAGATTTCCCCACCTTAAGTAATCTAAATGTATATGTAGTTTATTCTTATTTCTAGTATTAACATTATGGAAATCACTGTATATAATTAAATTAAACGACGTAATTTTTCATTATTGTATAGAAATTTTTGTTTCTTTAAAATTATGTTTAAAATTAGTTATTATATGATATACCTACCTTAAATATTAATACAAATAAATATTGGGGTTTTTAGGTACTTTTGCAATAAAAACAGAAGCTAGTTTGGCTGCAGTTGTGACCTTTTTCCAGCTATATTTTAGCAGTTTTCAAATAAACATTCAGGATTAGAATAAAGTCCTGATACGGTTACTTAGATTCGAATAGAGTTGATTTGATTCCATAGTCTTTAAAATTTACGGTGAAATATAAAGCGCCTTCGCCTTTCGAAATTGTTTAGCCACTTGAATTTGAACGAGGCCAGCCACGTTCTAGGCACAAAACCGCTCTGCGGCATAGCGCTGTAAATGCATTTTCTTATAATTCAGAAGCGTCACGTAGCTTCACGTAGCCCGGGGCCAGCCGGCTACACGGACGCATGCGAATTTGCAGTTACGTCTTTTTATCACACGACAGAACCCATAAAATGGAATAAGAAAATTGGATTGAAAGAATGCATTTTGAAAGACGTTTGCGAAAATTTGATAATTTTTTTTGTTGTGGACTTATTGGTGATGATGGCGCTTGAGCCAGTTTTTTATAGTAGATATTTATAATATCCTACACATTTATAATTCTTTGAACTTTTAGCATAAAAATATATAAAAATAAATGAGGCGTAATTATTATAAGTTTCCTGAAAGTTAAAACTAATAAAAATGCCTTAATAGGTGTAATCCAATTTAATAACAATATACCAATATTCGTGACTTATTGTTCCTCACTATGATTACAATTAGGTCTATAATTTTTTTTTGGCTCTAGTTTGTCGAAAAGAAACACAGAATGAACATACATTTATTCACTTTAAAACTTGCAAAGCGCCACCCACCCACGAAATTGATCCAAAGTTTAACCCTAAACCATTTAGAATAACAAAAAGAGTTATAGACAAACATAATAGGTACCTACAGGCTGCATGACACGAACGGCTGTCATATCTGAGCTAGTAAATGTAAGCGCTCGTGCGAATGTTTTATTTGGGCAGTAGGGGGTGTTCCCCCATCACCCCGGGTAGGGAGGCTGCGACGTTGATCGATGCACGTCTTGCGCCGGAGGCTGCTCCCGACGTAATTCATTAAACGCTGAAACTGCAAGCGGATTTTGAGTATTAAAACGATTTCTCACGGGGCCCTGTCCAGTTCGGTCCTTTACGAAGCTTAGAGCTGTTTGCTTAGTTGATAAAGTGAATAGGAATTAAGCTAAAAAGGGGAGCGTGTTTGGTCTCTATAAAGCCGGTCGGACCGTTCAAATGCTATGAATAAGTTAAAATGTTGTGGTGCACGGAATCTGCTTTTATATGCTCGTCTTCAATGAGCTTACCAACTTGATTTTGAATTAATGCTGAAAACACTTTATTGGTTATTCATGTTGATATTTTTAAATCTATTTAGCATTGGGCTTGAAATTAAGTATTTATGATTATGATGCAATGCTGGCAGTTACTTTAATATGGTTATTTAATAAAAGGTTATTACCAAGACGGTTTATTTATTAGTAGGTTACCTACTTAATTAACTAAAGAGTCAGAATTTGAAATTATTCTATGGGATAAGCACTTGCAATAATTATATGGAATACAATAAAATACTTGATATATACATATTATTATTTACTGAAATGTACTTCGTAATAGAAGCCAGTGAAATTCTCAAGGACGTATATCACGGTGGTTTGACAACAATATTCATAAGTACTTACCTAATTATTATATTAATATTAAATAGAATCGTTTAGGAAACATTTCTACCCGTAGGTACAAACTGTTCATTTTCAAATGCGACTCTGTCGTGTCGTGAGCTGGTAAAACAACAAAACTTATTAATAAAAGCAATTGCTATGCTATTCTTCAGAAAGTGAATCGAAGAGCCATATTTCCTTTACCTACTTTAAGGTAGTAGATTTCCTTCAGGTGCTCAATTGAATAAAAGTCAGAATAATTTATGTTTTTTACAAGTTATAGAATAATACATACTTTCAGGCGGTTTTTGACAAAAGTTGAACTAAACAAAATCCTTGTCTACTATGCAACGCGTATTTTTCTGAGAAACCTTCACTCTATCTAACATTATTTTAGCTGAATGTATGAAACTGGACTTGAGGTCAGCCTTCAGACGTGAATAGGGTCCGTGAAGCGTTATCTAAGCTAAGCTGTTATAAAGGACGCAGGTCCGGTCCGTGTGAAGGACATCACTTGTTTTTGAATATGTAGGGACGCGATTTTCATCCTTTGTGTTGCTTGTGTAGGGAAGGACGCAAAGAAAATTAGTACAAAAAATACTTAATGTTTAGATAAAAAGATGACACTCCGTAGAATGGTAGGTAACAGAGCTTTCCGTTCTAGAATAAAGAACTTAAATACCTACTTACTTATTTCAAATATTGCTAGTCAAATCACCAAAGAAACTCTGTAGCCTCTGATCTCGTGTACCAAAAAGACCAAGCGTGTAACATATTTATTAGGTATGAAACACTGTTAAACTTTGTCGCGCCAATTCTATGATTATACGTACCTAATATCCCCAACTAACAGTAAAATCTTATAGTACAGACATTTCATGTAACTACCTACCTATAAAATGTCTTCTAGAAAATTCGAAACGTAACAGTCGTTAGGGGCCCAGGGTCTTGCCATAATCCCCCAGTCCTGGCCGACGTTGATTGATGCAGGTGAAGCAAGAAACCCACCACTTCGGTACTTCCACTCGACTCGAGCTAACTTTCAAACGAATGCCTCAGTTGCCTCAGTTTTTGTTGCAGCGGAAAGTTCCAGTAATTTGTACCGAGATAAGTCTGACTGATGCGGCTGTTCTGGAAAATTCTAGAAAGGCTTTGGAAATTTCTGGAAGGTTTCGAAAGGGAAGTAAAATAAGGAGTTTTTGTTCGCTTTACTTCTTGCTCGTTTTTGGATAACTTCAAGAAATTCTGAATAGAAAAGCGAGTAATGATTTCATTTATGTAAGTAGATCCATATTATATTCCATTTCTGTATTATTAGGTACCTACCTATATTATTACATTTAGATTTATTTAGATCATGATTAATTTTGAATATGTCTGTACCAACGTAATTTAATAAAATTTAATTTATTGATTTTTCTGCTGGTTTAGCTTAAAAACTTTTTATATTAAATTTGTAAGCGTTCACAGTCGCTAGCGTATTGTGACGTACCATACCATTCTTCGGCAGCTCTAAGCTGCTCGAAGCGAATTATCCTGAGCGTTTTTCTTTTTCTTTGCCTAAATTTGATTGTACTATAGATTGTACTAGTTTTAAGTTGTACTTCTATCGCACCAAATAAATGTTTTACTATTATCATAAATCCAGTGTTACGAGTTACATCTGATGTAACCGCTACCTATAGTCTGTTCGCGGAGACAAACTAATATAGCGCGCTATCTCTTGCACAATTGTATGAAAATGAAAAGGACGGGAATACTAGCGTGGGAGACTAAGATTGGTCAGTGGAAGTGACCGTTTTAAAAAAATGTAAAGCTATGTTTAGCTTGCTCACTTCAAACTATTAGCTAGGTTTTCGCCCAGGGTTTTGAGGATGAGTGGCTTATTGATAATTGACCTACTTATTATGGTACTATGAACCTATACATATTGTATATCATAGTTTTTTCCGGTGATGAAAAAGGTCGTTTTCGCTTTTTAATATCTGGGCTACCGGCTGTAGCGGCCATAGCAGTGAATCAGTCCAATATACACGTCAAGTCACAAAATTAATAGTAAACAGTCCGATGAGCATGCCAGGTCAACAATAAAACAAGGATCAGTCCGACAAATCACGAGGTAAAAAGAAAACAGTCCAAAAAGCAAGCCAGGTCAACGTTAAATACAACACTGATAACACAATGTTAGAGCACCAAACGACACGTCCGACACTGCCACACCGCACAAGAGACAGATGAGACTGACTTTTGGTCACACAGCGTGCACAGTGTGCACGTGCCTTATGTTCGTTATCCGCGACCAATAACGTGCAGTCTATGATTTCCATATTAGTTTGTCTCCGCGAACAGACAGGTATCTACCTTCATAATTAGTTCTCCGTAAATAATATACATGTAGACAGTACTCGACATTAAGAGTCGATGTCGAAGGTGAACTACAATATAAAATAATTATTTCTGACACTTTTATCTTGAAGTCGCACAATTTATAACTAGGTACAATTTGTTTCTCCCTTTTTTGTGCCTTTGCGATACACATTTTTAAGAAAACTACAATATACAAACTAATGGAATAAATAATATTTAATAAAATAACAAACAATTATCGATAACAATATTAATATTTTTAAAGTAGTATATAAAACATAAAACTTATATGCAAATATCTATACAAAGTTAATAATTATTATAAAGCTGATTATGGAATAATATTATCAATAAATGACTATTAATGGCTGAAGAGTTTGTTTGTTTGAACAAGCTAATCTCAGGAAATTAAGGACCGATTAAAAAATCTTTCAGAATTAGATAGCCCATATTATATCGGGAATGGCTATAGGCTATTTTTTAATGCGGTAAAATACAATGTTTCGTCAAAATCCAAGTAACGCCGTGACGTTTAGAGCAAGTAAAGTAGAGTTGCCAAATATCGAAAAAAATATTACGTCCAAAGCAAATAAGTGCAAAATTCCCGTGGATATACGATACGAGTACGAGATTCATTAGTAAATTGTTTGGTTTATAGCTTCGCATCTCACCGCAAACATTATTGAAACTTGGAACAATAAAACCAATAAATGCTCTTGCTCATTAAGGAAGGTGTAAGATCGTCATGCACGTACGTAATACACCCCAAGAATAGGTGCATAAAATGGAATGTTCTAGAAGGTACAGTTGGCTTTGTAACTAGTTATCATTCATAGGCACAAGTTTACAAACATGATCTATCTTACAAGTTTTAGAATTTGGACTGAAATATAACAACAAACAACTAACTTAAGGTCCTATTTCCCCTAGATGGGGCAGAGGGCCTCCACAGTGCGTCGCCATCCCGTTCTGTCTTGAGCGAAGCGCTCAATTTTGCTCCAAGTCTTGCCGATCGCCTTCGCTTCGTCAATGACAGTCCTCCGCCAACTTTGCTTTGGACGGCCACGTTTACGCTTTCCTTGGGGATTCCAGTCTAGGACTTGCCTCGGGATACGGTTTGGTTCCCTTCGGAGAGTGTGACCTATCCAGCTCCATTTGCGGCGTTTGTTCTGCTGGTCGACCGGGACTACATTGCAGCGCTCCCATAGATATTAGTTGGATATCTTTTCGGGCACAAAAATCGGCTTAAAAAATAAAAATAATAACTAAAAGTTTTAAAATTTATTTCCGGTGTTTAAAAAGTATTTTCCGAACGGTTCTCGAAGACCTGGAGAAACAACAATTAATAATAATTGTTCATATATATTCATATTCATATTCATTTATTTCTTAACAATTATTTTACAAATCGTGTTGAAAATTATTCTTAATTCTAAGTCTTAATCTAAAAATGAAAATTAAAATAAAATAATAAATTTAGGCATGTAAAAATATTAAATAACAATAATAATAATAGTATATATTTAAAGGAAGTTCTCAGCCTCATATTCATCTATGGTATAGTAGCAACCTCGCAACAAAACATCCTTCTCATGTTTCTCATAAGCCTTACAACAAGATCGTTGTCTATAATGGTGACACTTCTTTAGCGGCCTACGTTGATTCATATTCGTGTCAAAGTGGACTTTGGACTTTGACCTCATAACTATGGTACATACTTACTCTTTCACCGTTGTCTTTAGTTAAATTAAATTCCCTTCTAGGCTTAACACGAGGGTTCAATGATTGTTTTCGATTTTTTGTAAGATTTTGTATTAAAGATCTATCAAAGTATGTGTAAATAACAAACTCTACGCGTATGAAGTCGCGGGACACACACATATATTACATAATTGACTTTTAAATATATAAGATAACTTTATCAGTCACTGGTAGGCCATAGGCCATGAGGCCCGGAATCTTTTTCTAACTAAACAAACGGTTCTTTCATAACCACCCATTCTTTCCCGCGGCCCGAGTCCATACTAATATTATAAATGGGATAGTATATATGTATGTGTGTGTCTGTTAGTCCGTCTTTCATGACCAAATAGCTGAACAGATTTTTAGAACGGTGATGGGTTATGGGATTAGGACAAGGATAGGTTACTTTAATTATATTTTTAACCCCCGACCAAAAAAGAGGAGTGTTATAAGTTTGAAGTGTCTGTCTGTCTGGGACATCATAGCTCCGGAAAGGATGGAGCGATTTCAATTTAGTTTTTATGAAAGGTGAGTTTGGCGCGGGTGTTCTTAGACATGTTTCATGAAAATCGGTTGAGCCGTTTAAAAGTTATGGGGGTGAGAGTGCAAATATACTCGAGTGGGGTATCAAATGAAAACGCATCGCGTGCACATTACTAAATATTAAGGTGTTTTATCTATAGGAAAATTAAGGTATTGGAATCGGGGGTTTTTCTTAAATTTAAAGTTTAGATTTATTTTATCAAGTAGACTTATTAGAAAAACATATTTACCAAGATGACAGTGCCCAATTGTAGGTAACTATTCGTTTGTGAATACGCGTATTGTAAGAATCGCCTATTTCATTTTAGAGTTATAGTCCTATAGAATGGAGGCGTAAACATAAAACTTTATAGGAAACACGTGTAATGTTATAGGTTTAGGTAAAACATGCCGTCATACTTATTTTATGATTTACATGTATATTATATAGGTATATTATTAGGTTGTGTAAGAACTCAAGGTTATTTATTATATTTTTTGCACAATAAGACATAATGCCAACTGTACTTAAAACAATAGATTCGTGGTTAAAATTACGAGTGGTCCCACTCGACCAACGAAATAAACAAGAAAAAACTAATCATTTGTAGTGGGCCCAGTCCTGTATCCTTTAAAGAACTTATTATAAATGTAATCTAAGAATTAGAATACTTTGATAAATAGTGTTAAATATTGTACCTTAGTTACTAGCCTAGACTAATATTATATAACTATTTTTCTTAACACAGTATTCTATTTCGAAAACATAAGCATAAAGCAACAAAACATTACTTTGAAACCGACATAAGCCGACCTCATATTTATATCTTCGGAGATAGCTAGCCAATATTGGCCATCTGTCTTCAATTGTAATTTTAGCAGGTTTTCAATAAAAGATGGGGATAAAACATAAAAATGTTTGAATATTGGTTTAATTAGCTTAGACATGGTAAATGGCTCTATAATAATGTCGATAAATAATAACATTAAGGGATTATTTCACAAAAATATGGTAAACTATGCAATAGTTATGTCAAGAGCTATCTCACTTGTCACTACTTGTCACATGTGTCTGAGCAAAATAGCTCTATATTTTAACCATTGCCTAATTTTCAACAAGCCCAAAGTATAATTTTTTAATGGAGATAGTTATGGAGAATACATAAAAACACCATCAATTTTCGACTTCAATTAAATCTTGCCGGATTGTCAAACATTTTCCAACCTGTATTTTAATTAATAAAATTATAATATAAAGTTTTCTAAAAATATCAACACAATGCGTATACAAAAACATGTCAGGTAGATAGCGCTACCTACAATCTCCTGAGATTAATTTAGAGGGGTGAGTGGCGCCAATCTAGACGTCTAGATGGCGCCAGTGAGCACCTCGACATGCGGCGCTTTTTACATCAGTGCCCTGACTTGCCCAACTTCCCCCGATAACGGCGCGTCGCGTCGTAGGGAATCACGGAACAGCTTGTGTATTTTATAATAAACAAAACAAATATATATTTATAAATTTGTGTAATATAAATAATTCTTTATTTATACATGTAGTGTCTTTAAGCATGTGTAAGCTTTATCGAGGCACGATAGTTCTCAAATAAATATTAAACAAATAAAATTAAACACGCATCTAAATACTAAAATAACGTCCTACTTACTTTTAACATAACTAAAAAATAAATTGATCTAATAAGCGCTAAAGAAATATATATTTTTTGAATATTGGGAAACTCGAAAGACAATCAATCTTGGTAAATATCCCGTTATAAATCTAAATAGTAACAGAATTATCGTTTCGACGTCTTATCGTTTGATGCGAACAACAAACCGGTCAAAGCCTTCAACTATCTATGTGTCGTTAGGCAAATACAGAATGCTTCAACTACAGACATTTAATTTATTGAATTTTAAATTACCTTTTTAAATTCTTATAGCGATAAAAAATTGGTTTTTAAAATAATACTTTTAATATTTGAATTAATTTTATTTCTTTAATAGCGAGGGTATAGATATGTAGACGTGAAACATGTTTTAATTAAAGTTCGAAATACAAAAGTAACCTATAGTTGTTGTTATAATAATATGCACATGATTTGAGCACCGTTTCGGGCTCATAGAACAACTGAGAGAGCCATGGACGTTCTGAGACGTTCGAAAGAAATAAAAATAAAGAGTTTGTGGAATCGTGATCCAGCTTATTTCGTTTTTCACTGTGGATCGTGGTTGGGAAAAGCTAGTGAAACTTACGAGGGCAGAAATGACGTGAGACACCGTCATTTGTAAACACGGAGAATTCTGGTTTACACTTTACTTTTCTGCACTCACTATAACACAGCCTTTTTGTACTTAAAGATCTTCTTTTATTTATTTTTATTTACCCCCGCCGACCAAAAAGAAGGGTGTTAAAAGTTTGACGTATCAATTTCGTTTTTTTTTGTATGAGAGGTGAGTTCTTAGACATGTTTCATGAAAATCGGTTGTGCCGTTTAATAGTTATGGGGGTGAGAGTGGGGAAAATCTGCAAATATACACGTGTGGCGTGCCCATTACAAAATATAATGGTGTTTTACTTTTGAGGAAATTAAGGCATTGGAATCAGGGGATTTCTTAAATTTTATATTTAGTTTTTTTAAGAAACATTAATACTACAGACAAGAATGTCAGTACCCTTTTTTGCTTACATAATACAAAACTAATTAAGTTATCGCTCCTTACCAAAAGAGTTAGGAAACATTCCAACATACATAACAAAAAATTACTTATGAAACATATCTTTTAACAATTGATCAGTATAAAAGCATAAGACCTCACCCTCCGCAACTTCGTACCTCAAGATATTTTAAGATGAGATTAGATATTTTATAGGTTCCTAAATATAATAGAATATTCATATGGCGACCATTATTCACGCGTTGTTGCTTGTACGAAAGTAGGTATCATGCTACTGCCGAAACGATTTTAAATAAGAGTCGGCAATCTGCTATAATATACTGGAAAATAAAACCGTACCTGAGTAGTAAAATATGCCTAAGTAAGCATGGTGCGATCACTTGTATGCAAATTTCAAAGTTGTCATCGTGCTACATAATGTATTGAAGGTGCATCAAGGAATATAAGCTGTCGCCGTGATCGAAATCGGACGGACACACACATATACACACATTACATACATACTACAAGTAAAATAAAAAAAGTTGGCTAATAGCGATAGTTGGCATAACGCTACAGTGCTTTACCACTTCGTTAACTTCAGCAAAAGGGGTAGATTTTTCTGAACATTCATATTTAATGAAAACTTATAATAACATTATAATTAACTATGTGTTATGATATTTCCATAAGTACTGTATTAGTTGGTATGTTCTTCTATTAACTATGTTATTTAAAAATGAATTATTCAAGTGAACTAAAAAAAAATTTTTTTATTTATTTTGACAAAACAACGCTTTTAACTACAAGCATTATTAATTATACATTGTATATTTATTTCATACAGTTTCTCCTTGTTCTATTTAGTATTTCAATTAACATATGGACAGTTTATTCATTTGCTTAAATGCTCTAGTCCTATTCATTTTAATGTTTATTCCAGAATGGAGAGATACTGAAAACTGTCAGTCATTTGTGTGAAGCTAATACATTGAAAAATGAAATAGATTTAGCCCTATATGCTGCAAGAGTAGAGGCTGAACAATCCGATACGCCAATACCAAAAATTTACAAAAGAAATACTGCTCCTCTCAAAGATCGCGGGATCAATTTAGTTGAAAAAGTACCGGAACTTAGAAGTATTAAAACAAGTTTATATAATTCTAGATACAAGGCATGTGGAGCTGAAAAGATATTATTTGATGATTTGAAAAAAGTTCAGATCCCTAAGAAATTTAATCATTTCCTTTTAGGAGATTATATCGGTGATACACGAATTATAGTATTTGGAACAGAGCAAGGGTGTCAACTACTTGAAAGTCTTTCAGAATTTTATTATAGACGGTACATTTAAAAGTTGCCCAAAACCGTTCAGCCACAATTGCTCATTAAACACGGCGATCGTCAAGGAACCCCTCTCATGAAACGAATACAGTCCCTTTAATTTTTTCATTAATGCCAGACAAAAAACAGCATAGTTATGCCATTGTTAGAGAAATTATTAAGTCACAAGTTCCCGGATGGAACCCGCAGAAAATTCATACCGATTACGAAAAATCCTTAATAAATGCACTGTTAGACGAATTCCCTGCAAGTGTGGTTAAAGGCTGTTATTATCACATGACAAAGGCCTTGTGGAAAAAGAGTAAGGTAATTAAAATTAAAAATAAAGTTCAACGAAGATTTGTAGCTCTTTGTACTGCCCTTCCGCTGCTGCCCGCTAATCGCATCGAAGAGGGTTATATTCAACAGCAGTTTAGGCTTCTTGGCCCTGATACTAAATTAGATGTTTTCTTTAAATATTTCCAAAAGACATGGATGAAGAATGATTTTCCAAAAACGTGGTGTGTATTTGAAGAAAGGCACAGAACTAACAATGTAGCTGAAAGCTGGAATTCAGTCCTAAACAGGGAAGTCAAAAATGTTACTTTATTAAAATTGCTGAATTTTCTCGAAAAGGCTACAGCCGACAAAGATGTTCCGACAGCACGGCGTCGAGAGGATCTCGTCACCGAGATACATTGATTATGAATACACAAATGTATCTTTTACATGACGATATTAATGTTGGTACTTTTTTGGAAATGCTCCGATGAATTTGTAAAATTTTGATTTCAGTAAATTACATTATTAAGCTTATAGTACTTACCTATTCCAAAAGAAAAAAAAATCACGATAGGAGTACGAGGACATTGTAGTCCTCGTTCTCCTACCAGTAGGAGCGCCCAGTAGGAGTAGACGGAAAGAGTGCTTGAATCCTTGATACTGGCCACGGAGGTTGCCTATGTTTTAGGAATAGCTTGTTTATGTCTTACCTGCACAGTAATCGATCCTCGGCACTTGACGGCAACACATTTGATCTTAGATTGGCAACATTGCCAAATCTCACTTCCATTTGTATACATTTTTTGCTTATAAAACTGGTAACCTGCATATAGTAGTATAGTTCCTCCTTTTCTCTTTATGAACTCAGTTTTATCCTGATTTAAGCTCATTTTGTTATAAAAATTATTCAATTCAGTTTGATTCAGTTATGGTTGTTTCATTGAATGACGTAAACAATGACTACCTATTGTTTAACTGACACTTGACAAATGTGCAAAATGAGATGTAATGCATTTAATGCAGTTGTAATAGTTAAAGAGATCCGTTATCTAAAGAGGTCTGTTATCATGGGAAGTGTCAAGGGTTATTTTAGTGACCCATCTTACATGGTGTTCTACTCTATACGAGTACATATAACAAATATATGCAGCTTACTGTACATTAATAGGAGTCCGAGAATATGGTAGGAGAACGAGGACATATTTAGTAGGAGTACGAGGATATGGTAGGAGAACGAGGACATTGTAGTCCTCGTTCTCCTACCAGTAGGAGCGCCCAGTAGGAGTAGACGGAAAGAGTGCTTATTTCACCATCCCTAACGACTAAGGCTAGAATAACAAACGCAATAAAACGCGAGCATTACTTTAATCTGCCATCAATTACTTAAGTAAGACCAAAACTTGCATCCGCAAACTGCTCGGGCATTATCCTGCTCTTCCCTACTTAATGCGAGACGAATGTCGTTAGAAGTCTAGTGCTCGTAAAATCCGACGGTTTGTTCGAGCAGATTCTATTGCTTGTAATAAAGTGCTCAGGTGGTATTTTCGGGCCTCGAGTTGTCTGTACGTTGCATCTGTCAATTCAGGAATGCAAGATAAAGGTGACGGATTTAAAAGTATTTACTGCGGTTAATCGACCCCGAAAGTATTAGTTATCATTATCACTTATCTATAACATAGTTTTATTAATTTTTCACAGTTTATAAAAAAATGGCAATAAAAAACACAACAATAAGAAAAAACAACAAAATATAACAAATGATGTAGTCATGAGCGGTTTACTTTGTTGTATGGGAGCACCCTAATATAATTATTTATTATGTATTTTTAGTATTTGCTTTTACAGCGGCAATAGAAATACATCATCGCAAATTTCAACTCTCTACCTTTCACGGTGCTTGAGAATCTGCCTGATAACAGATGAACAGACAGACAGACAAACGACGAAGTCTCAGTGAAAGGGTTATAATTACCCTATAGTTACGGAACCCTAACAAACTCTGGAAAAGAAAGTAAAGTACACATTGTGAATCCCCTCGGATTATATAGGTACACTCCTCAGCACTCCTCAGTGGGGACCTGATGATTAGTAACACAGGCATAAAGCCCACCATTGGCACCAGTCTCTCAAAAAATCTAAATTTAAAATTTAAAAAAAAACGCCGATTCCAATGCCTTCATTTCCTTAAATGTAAAACAACATAATATTATGTAATGTGGACGCGATGCGCTTTCATTTGATACCCCACACTAAAATTATTTGCAGATTTTCTGTTTTCCTTCCGCACTCTCACCATAACTTTTAAACGGCTCAACCGATTTTCATGAAACATGTCTAAGAACACCCGGGCCAAACTCACCTTTCATACAATAAAAACTAAATTGAAATCGCGTTCGGGAGCTATGATGCCACAGACAGACAGACAGACAGACACGTCAAACTTATAACACCCATCTTTTTTGGTCGGGGGTTAAAAATACATATACAAGTATGTCTTTAATTTCGTAGATCCTGCATAATTCATTTGTAATGTTTTGTGATAGAATTTTTTTTATTTTTTTTTTCATAAAAAGATTAAGACACATTCCTAACCTTCGCACACAGGATAACCTGAAAAGTGAGGTTTATTACTTATTAAAAAAACATTAAGATATATGTTTTATTCATTAAAAACATTCGATCCTAAGGGCGTTTTCTCTCTTAATCATTAACCTTAATTTATGTAAAAGAAGTTTAGGTTTATCTTTTCTATTCTTCTGGAGAAATCCAAAACATATTAATAATGGGAACTAGATAATAGAACCGTGAGGAAAGACGGAACTATCGAGCTGCTAAGGCAATGCTGCGAATTAATTTACTTTGTAAGAAAATAACGTGCGTTTCGTGACCACTTTATTATCAACAATGTTTTTATTTTTACTGTTTTCTTGAACCTGACTCGTGTAAGCCTTGAAGGTTACATAATCATCGGTCGTAATGTGATGTACTTACACAAAGGTATAACTGTAAACGCATTTGTTGCTGTGTCCGTTACCAGTGATATAATGATCAAATTAATTAATATACCTGTCCAATGTGATCCATACTCAAATAACTCAACACGATTGATTTTTTAATGTTATATAAGCCTTCATTTGATCACAATCTCACCTGATGTAAAGTGACGATGTGGTCACTTTACATCAGGTGTGTAATGGCTTCTCCGGGCCACATTACGAAATACGAAAAACTCGCTTCACGCACTGGACCAGCCCGGAGTGTGGTGACAAGCCGCGGCCGAAGCCTACCAACAGATACTGTTCTGAGCACCACCCGGAGGTCACGTGTAAGGATTCAGAGTGTTACCACTTACGGATGTGAACAGAAAACCCTCCAAAAAGATACTTTTCAGCGGTGGTCATGATTACACAAAATTATTATCATAAAAACAAAAGATAAATCTATTAATAAATAATTATTTTCTTAGCATATTAAATCTATAACGAAAGTCGGCCCTCCGCTACTAAATCGTAATTAACAGTTGGAGACACAACGTTATTTAAGGTTAGATGAAGTTGTGATAAATCTAAATTTAAAATTTAAGAAAAACCCCCGATTCCCATGCCTTGATTTCCTTAAACGTAAAACAACATAATATTTTGTAATGTGGACGCGATGCGATTTCATTTGATACCCCACACTAGTATATTTGCAGATTTTTGGTTTTCCTTACCCACTCTCACCCCCATAACTTTTAAACGGCACAACCGATTTTCATGAAACATGTCTAAGAACACTCGCGCCAGACTCACCTTTCATACAAAAAAAACTAAATAGAAATCGCTCCATCCGTTCGGGAGCTATGGTGACACAGACAGACACACAGACAGACAGACACGTCAAAATTATAACACCCCTCTTTTTTGGTCGGGGGTTAAAAATATTCTAAGCAGAGCTGGTACCTTTGTGTACCTACTAATATACTTTAACGCCCGACCAAAAAAGAAGGGTGTTATAAGTTTGACGTGTCTGTCTGTCTGGCTGTCTGTTTGGGACATCATTGCTCCCGAACGGATGGAGCGATATCAATTTAGTTTTTTTTTTGTATGAAAGGAGAGTTGATTTACTGCCAGTGTTGTTAGTCATGTTTCATAAAAATCGGTTGTGCAAAAGAGCAAGTAGCATTATATTGGTTTTATTTGTTGTTACAAAAGGACAATGTTCTTAACTTTAGATTATGTGATAAAATTTAGGAATCTAGTAACTAAAAGTCTTCTTGCACCTTTGTAATAATTTTGCTAATTACTTTTGTTTTAAACTCTCTTCAATTTTAAAACTGAAAGGAGATCTTTATTCCTAATTCTAAAAGAGATCTGCACTAAGTAATCAAGATTTCTTACGTAAACTTGAACTAGAGCAATGTTCACAGAGACTGCTGGGTGCAAGTAAAAGAAATCCTCAATTTACTTGCACGAAAGCGCACTATCATGTATCGGAGTAATGGAGCTTCAAACCAACGTAGGACATGGCGGAGGTAATGACGCCACCAGCGCTTAGATGCGTAACTTGTCTGTTTTAATAAATAATATCCAAACAATTGACAAAATCTTATTTAAATACGTTTTTTTAATTACTTAATTTGTCATAATTAGTATTCAAATTTTATATATAAATATGAGGATTTATTTAACTTGCATCCAGTAGTCTCTGTGAACATAGCTCTAGTTCAAGTTAAAAAAAAACTTTACAAATTAAATCTACATACCTACTAGATTAGGCAAGCAGGATATTTCTACTAGAAGCCATTTTATATTACCTATTTATGATTAAAGACATATTACAGAAATCTGAGCTTAGCCTTATACTAAGTAACCTACTAGCAGTTTCGCGGTGTTACCTGCATCGCAATGGATTTGCCCATGAAAATTTATCATTGTCAATTTTTAGAATTATTATTAAAGACATTGGAATATTGATACAAACAAACAGGGTTATTTTTATGGGAAATCCATAATGACACAGATAACCACGATATATTCTCGGTAGATGAAAAACGTATTAGCCACTGACGAAACAACTGTCTATTTTTATGCATTAGGTATATGACCTTCAATTTTTTTGGAAAGACAAGGAGGTTTTGTCTGTTCACGTCCGTAAGTGGTAACCCTCTGAATCCTTACACGTGACCTCCGGGTGGTGCTAAGAACAGTCTCTGGTGGTAGGCTTCGGCCGCGGCGTGTCACCACCCTCCGGGCTGGGCCAGTGCGTGAAGCGACTTTTTCGTGTTTCGTAATGTGGTCCGGAGAAGCCATCTTCTAGACCTTCATGCTCCATCTTAGATCACATCGTCACTTTACATTAATAAATAATTAAAAAAAAAAGACAAAGTTCACTTCTACGTGTAACTCATTATTTTTAAAACGTAGATGCAGTGGCGTCATCTAGACGTCTATATAGACTACCTAACCTAAATTAATTCTCAGATACCAGCTAGAATGAGTTACTGGTACAATGAATGTGAATTTCGTGTAGGTACAAAAGATAAAAGGTACCATACCTTAAAAATAAACAAACCTTATCTCACTCTCGAAACTAACGCGAGTTATTCATTAAAATGGGTATTACTCACATTATCATCATCATCATATCAGCCATAGAATGTCCTCTGCTGGACTTAGGCCTTCCCCGAAGATATACTCACATTTATTGTAACGATATTATGCATTCCCGACATTTCTAACCCCTTTCGAGAAGGAACCGTCATCAGGGAAGGGGGAGAGTATTTTTGAAGTGAAATTTCTTTAGAATCGTTGTGATTTCAAACCGGATGCAACGGAAAAAAACGACAGGTAAGCCAATCTTAAACGCTAATAAGGTTAAGCAACTTTGCGCGATGCCAGTACTTGGATGGGTTGTCACCCAAACAAAATCTTTTAGCACAGTATTTTTTTTTTGTTTTTTTTATTCATCTCATTCTATTGGCGATTTACTGTCGTGTGTGATTCGCACACACACCTGTTTTATTTTGGGTTTAATCTATGTTAAAATTATATGGGCAGCCTGATAAAGAACAAAGAACAGCAACTTAGCATTGAACTATTTGTTCGTTTGCCATTAATTATACCTTTGTAATAGATTAATAGAACGATAAAATTATTTCACCATACATAACCTCTAGGTACGCTACCGTTGAGGACTAGGGTCGCGGTAGACCTGTCATGCGATCCTGCAATCATGGCGTGCATGGTCCTCTCTACTGGAAATAATGCATGAAACTTGTACACACGTCAGTAAATCAAGATAATTAGAAAATAATATGTTTTTTAAATTGAAATTTCATGTTTATAATTTTACTAAATAGGTAGATTTTTTATATTATATAATATTACTTTTTAAAGACTCAAATAGAGGTCCCTACTTTATAAGTTCGTACGTCGTATTATTAAGTTCTTCTGTAAGAGACCATCTTCACGAGGGAATCGAGACAAGTCCGCCCTCTCCTCGTCGGGTAATCAGCACGAACGAGCGAGTATTCCGGTGGCGTATCGCGACTCGCAACGGAATCGAGACGAGCATGTGAAAATGATAGCTCATAATGTTTTGCAATCGATAATAGATAAATACACAAAACCCATAACATGAATATTGAAAACAAAAAGATAATAGCCTAGTAGTAGGTACCCCAGCCACCTATTTCCATAGTAACATGACTTATACGGCATACTGCTTCGGGGTTGCGCCGCTACTTGCGGTTTGCAGGATTTCTGGAGGTTTTTTCGGTTCACGTCCGTAAGTGTTAACCCTCTGAATCCTTACACGTGACCTCCGATTGGTGCTAAGAACAGTCTCTGGTGGTAGGCTTCGGCCGTGGCTTGTCTTGCAGTGTGTGAAAGGATTTTTTCGTGTTTCGTAATGTGGTCCGGAGAAGCCATCTACCTTCTAGGTCTTCATGCTCCATCATAGACCACATCGTCACTTTACGTCAGGCGAGATTGTGGTCGAATGAAGGCTTATCTAAAATTAAAAAAATATATACCTACATTAAAACTTCAAATACTTAATGTTAAAATGTCCAAGATAAATTATTTCAAGCCTTTTAATAATTTAGTTATAAGCTAATGCTAAGATAATGTTGTAATGTCCCAACGGGGCTCATGTCTGGAAATAAAATAAATGTAACCACGTGAAACAAAAAATAAATTAGTATGATAAAGATAACCTTATATAAAATCATATTCGTCTCAGCCTAACAAACACCAAAACTATCTCATATATAAAATGTGTATTTAAAAAAACAATTATAAGCCTTAAGAAAATAACATAAAGATCCCTCTAGTGAAATACCTAGGGTAGGTACTCATAATACCTAACAGTCACAGTGTAATAAAGTTATCGACAAACGTGTAATAGCCGTGCTACCTATTCAACTTTAGTACCTACTTAGAGCTAGACACCGAAATTCTTCGTACAACAAAGGCGGTAAAGATTATATCTAAGCACTTTAGTGGCACCAACGATTTCCACTGGCGTCGGTTCTAAAATAAAAAGCTGAAAAGCTTCTACTAGTTTCAACTAACCGAACGTAGTTTCAGTTTCGGTGTCACCAGCTTTCGGCCGAATTGTTTCTAAAACCCGAAAATACGAGCACTAGGAAATATTACAATGTACGTTCATCTATGTTGTATTTTAATTTCGTATTTTTAGCGTAGTTTAGTAGTGCTGATATCAATTTGAAATAATATTCTTTTTCATAATAATTATTTCGATTTCATTTCATCGTGATAATTATATTCAAAACGCTCTGTCATAATTATAAGAAAAACACGAAACAAATAGCTTTTTAATTCCAAATAGTTTTAGTAAGAAATTCAACTATTATGTCGAAATCTGCAATAATGACAATAACAGTTTATTTACGTGTACTAAACCTCAGAAATATTGGTCTTCGCACCACTGAATAAATCTCATCAAACTTCTTTAATAATCCAGTGCCCGTCCGAAACCGAATTGAATAATTACTGGGTGCTTCCAAACTCTAACCCAAGTTCGGTGCATTCGAAACGGTGAGTCACGCAGCCGGTATTACGTCACGCAAATTTTCCAATGTCGCATTGCATTTCAGGTAAGTTTCATACGTGCTCTTTTTAACAAAATAAAGGAAAAAAACGTGCGCAAAGTACTCAACAGCAGTTTAAGGCAGTACCTACCTATGTGATTCGTCTATAATGCTTGGACTAAAACTATTACTTTAATGAAAATCTAGATCGATAGATAGTAAAGGTAGTAAATCAGGAAAGTGGGTATTTTAAAAAGCTATTTTGTAATGCCTACATGGTAATGCAATTGCCTATAATCAGCTAGTTTCACTAACAACTTAATTAAATGGTTTGAACAACTGGAAATGTTTTAGATTCAACTTGGCTGAGCCGACCATTCAAATCCATGGATTTAGCAATAGGTAGATTAATTACAACTTAAAGCCCAAAGTAAAGTGCATGTAAAGTTAAAGTCATGAACCATGCATAGCAAGGAAACGAGTAGTTACTTGTGAGGGAGGAAAAAATTAATACTAAGGGTCACCTTGCGACAAAAAAAAATATGATATACTATGAAACAACACGTAGGTACGGTTCGTTCGGCAATAGACATAATGAATACATATAAAATAGGTTTTTTGTTTAGTCCGTCTGTTAGTCCGACCAATAAAAACTGGGCACCTAATTTTTAAATAAGAAAATGCTAAAATATTATCAAAGTTTTGGGGGCTTATGATGTACAAATTGAATACAAATTGCAAATCTTCAAGGCATGGTATCATCTTGTTTTTTCATGTGCAAGAAAAAAATATAAATAGGTGTTAGTCTAGTTTTTTTTAATAATCTAACGGACTATTTTTATTTCCATGTACCCTATAAGTCAAGTCAACTAACCCTAACATCGCACTACTCCTAGCTTTATGCCCGATTTTCATCACAAACCCTACATTATAAAAGTTAAAAAATAAAAAATAGTTTCACTGTAAAATATTTAGTTTTGTTTGCCGTGTTGTCGTTAACGTGTTATGGACGGGCCAGTGTCACGCGCTCTTTCAGGGGAACATGCAATACTGCAATTCCAAACGGCTCACATGTAAGAAAAAACATGCAATCGATTATTAAATAATTACAAATTTTACATTAATTGTTAACAAATAAATAATCAAACAGCTTGATACCGCTAAGTAATTGTTTTGCAGGCAATTTCAATTAAGTACCACATTTTTAATAACGTTTAGTTTTATTGGTATAATAAATTTGTTGTAATTTACTCCAAACCTGTAGGTAATTTCGTTGAAAATGAGTTTGTGGCTTAAAAAAGACGAGGTTGAGGTTTCGAAATGGCATGAATGGAATAATCAATCTGTTTTCGCTCAGTCCCCAAGAGATGGCACTGTATGTAATCCGAATGCAATCTCTGGAGTAGGTTTCCAGAAAATAGTAACGTGAATCGCATCAAAATAGCTTATTCGAAGTCAACGCACTGTAACGCGAGAACGTCTTCCATAACGTTGTAGAAAATCCCTGCAGCTATAGGGGGAGCGGGAGATCCAAAGGGGGATGGTTCATAACCTGAATTTGGAGCGAGGACGTAAAGGGTCGCGGACCTTGAGTGCTGCATGTTCGCTTTCTGAGTATCCTGGGCTTTGGGACCAGAATTAGGGATGGGAACATTTTAATTTATTAATTCCAAACTTGAAATGTTAAGCTTCAGTTTTAATTTAGTTTCACATGTGGTAGGTACATGTTGTTTTGTCTGTAATATAACGTTTGGTTTCAGATTGCTCAGCTGAATTTGCACGCACGATCATGTGACATTGCATTAGGAAAGTGGGCCTGATCACGCAGGAGTTGAATGGTGGGATTAGGAACTCTAAATAAGAGGACATAGCCCCATCGAGTTTGAGCTCATAGGAGATCTCAATGAGCAAGTTTGAGTTAAGATAACTTTTTAGTGACAAATTCTTAATCAAAATTGAACGCTCATATTCATAAAAACTGCTATATATAACTAATAAAACGTTAAACGTCTATCAAATATTCAAGAAATGAATAAAAAAGTAAAATGAATACGGTCAAAATAATTTTTCACTTTTTTTAGGAGACTTATAAGCGGTTAACCATACATCATGTGTTGAAATGACGGGTGATAATGAGAAATTGTATTAAAATAGCTGTAGCTGAACTATGAGGAAACAATTGCTAAAATTATCAAAATTTTTATTCAGTTTGCCTAGAGGGCGCCAAAAATCATTTATTGTTGTTGTAACGCAATAATTTATGGTTGTCACCATAGATAATTGTGCCTTCTTTTGATCAGTATGATTTCAAAAATTGTATAATAAATTAGGCCATTAATTATTATAAAATATACGAAATTTTACTGATGAATGGACTACTTGCTCTAACGAGTGCAAAAAGAAACTGATGATCTCATTTTTCCACTACACCTTTTCGCACAGTATCTTACCATCTGAAACAAATAGGTATATTATTCTTTAAGTTAATTCACCTGGGTGCAAACTTAAATTCAAACTAAAAAGAAATAACACATGTTTTTCTACATCACTATTTCATGCTAGGAGTTTCAGCTAGAATTTTACGATGGTGAGTTGTTATTAAAAGTTTAGATAAGATCCCTACGATGCAGCGCACGACATCAAATCCTTAGGTGCATTAACAAAATGTACTTTAAAATCACCCGTTCGTAATCGTTTGAATATTTCATCAATTCATTATTATTATTTATTTATTAAAGTCAAAGTCAAAATGTTTATTTCCTTAGAAGCACATAGCCTACATGGACAGGTCAACTTAAAATTAATAAAACTAAATTGCTTAGATAACAAATATCAAGGAAATAACATTGTCTTGACAGTTCGCTTCAATGTTTTATACTATTATATTATTTATTATCATCACCCAATTAACGTTCCCGCTGCTGGTACACAGGGACTTCTCTCTCGGCGAGAGAGATTCGGCCTTAATTCACCACGCTTGCCAAGTGCGGGTTGGTGAATGTCACATTCAAACTCTTTAAAGTTCTCAGAACATGCCGGTTTCCTCACGATGTTTGCCTTCACCGTTAAAGCTCGTGATTAAAAAGCACATACATTTTTCAAGATAAATCCATAGGTGTGTGGCAAGGTTTGAACCCACGACCTTCAGAATGAAAGTCGATTGTGCTTTGCAATTGTGGTTTGAATATAATTTGATAGATAGAAAATGCTTAATTACACACACCAATGAACATAAATACAAAATTTATGCCACAATTTATTGCTTAAAGCAATTAAATCTATACTAATATTATAAAGCTGAGAGTTTGTTTGTTTGTTTGAACGCGCTAATCTCCGAAACTACTGGTTCGAATTGAATAATTCTTTTTGTGTTGGATAGTCCAGTTATCGAGGAAGGCTATAGGCTACATAACATCACGCTACGACCAATAGGAGCAAAGATATAGTGGTAAATGTGTAAAAAACGGGAGAAATTGTTCATCTTTGAAGCCTTCCGTTGCGTGCGCCGTGAAAACGGTTCAACATACACAAAAAATATGTACTAAAGAATAATAGCTCTTTTAATGATCTAAAAAACAATCCGAGATAGTATATGTCTATCTTTTAAGATTAACTCACAAAAACCGTTTTTATGGTACCTAATTTGGTCGAAATAATTTGTTTAAGTTGTATCAACATAATAATATTAATCTTTATTCAAATAAATATGTTGTTGGTTAAGAGTACTTCATCCATTATAACGCGGGTAGCACCGCAGGGCACAGCTAGTTTAATAATAATGCTTTATTTATTATTTGATACTTTTTGATGTCAGTTTTTTTTTTAACGTAGTTTTCATTTAATTATATTAAAAACTAGCGGCACGCCCCGGCTTTGCACGGGTAATTATTCAAAATTGTTTCAAAATTATTCGAATTTTTCTCGCCGTAAAAACCATCCTTAAACTCCAACGAACATTTAAAAAAATAAATTGGCTAAATTGGTATAGGCGTTGTTGAGTTATGCGCTTAGCAACACATTTTACTATTCATTTTTAACCCCCGACAAAAAAGAGGGGTGTCATTATGTTTGACGTGTCTGTCTGTCTGGGACATCATAGCTCCCGAACGGATGAAGCGATTTCAACTTAGTTTTTTTTGTTTAAAAGGTGAGTCTGGCGCGAGTGCTCTTAGACATGTTTCATGAAAATCGGTTGTGCCGGAAAACCGAAAATCTGCAAAAACTCGAGTATCAAATGAAAGCGCATTGCGTGCACATTACACATTATTATGGTGTTTTACTTTTAAGGAAATTGAAGGATTCGAATCGGGGGTTTTTCTTATATTTTAAATTTAGATTTATTATTTATAAGAAGATTAAGGTAAGAGAAAACATACTATTGATTGCAATCTTCAATTTGGTGTAACCGACAACAAACATAAACTTGGTTCGGGTCAATTTGTGTAACGTTAGTTTTTTGAAGAAAGTTGGTTTTATATCGGTGTATAATTTTTCGTTCAAGCTAAGAATTAGTGTAAGAGCCATGCTGGTTTGCCAAGATACATACACCAACTTAACCTTCTTCGGTCATAGGATAGGAATACAACAAATTCGACTTATGTAAATGGATCACATACCTACTCAGTTACAACATAATTTCGACGGAAGTCTGCAAAATTTACAGTTAAAATGTGTAGCGTAACTGTATTTTTTTAAAGTTACAATTATATTATTATGCTATTCGAAAGAGCAGAAAAAAACTAAAAAAAAAAGGTGTGTGTGCGATTCACACACGATTGAAGTGAAACTTCAGTAAATCGACAAAAGAATAAGAAGAATAAAAAAAAAACAAAAAAAAAATACTATGCAAAAAGATTTTGTTCGGGCGGTCACCCATCCAAGTACTGGCGTCGCGAAAAGTTGCTTAACGTTGTTAGCGTTTAAGATTGGCTTACCCGACAGGTAAGCCAATCTTATTTCCATTTCCGTTGCATCCGGTTTCAAATCACAACGATTCTAAAGAAGTTTCACTTCAAAACTGTATACTCAACTTATTTTACGTGTTTTGGTGGTTAACCCAATTGAACTGCCAACCGACGATAAGTACAATATCTATGCTATAATGGTAGGGTTTAGTTCTGAAAATAACTTTTTGAATGGGATTAGTTATCTGTTAACGAATTATTAACTGCTAACTAAGCGACAAAATATTATCAAGCGACAATTTTTTTATTTCCGCACACGACCATTCAGTAGGGAGCCGATCGCGCGGCAGATTATTTCGTGATCTTAACCCCCCTCCCGTACCTTCGTGCCCGAGTGACGCCTGCCACTCCACAACGCATAGTGTCACAAAACTATAATAGTTAGAGATATGATGTAATGACGTTTTTTGTAGATGATGATAAGTTCTACAAAGTTGTAATGCATCACTTAGTTATATATTCAATAGTTTTCGCAGCATTCGCGATTAAAGAAAGATTTTAGGTTTATTTTTTCATAAAAATCGGTTATTGTCACAAAACTATAATAGTTAGAGATATGATGAAACGACGTTTATTGTAGATAATGATAAGGTCTACAAAGTTGTAATACATCACTTTGTTATATATTCAATAGTTTTCGCAGCATTCGCGATTAAAGAAAGATTTTAGGTTTATTTTTTCATAAAAATCGGTTATTGTCACAAAACTATAATAGTTAGAGATATGATGAAACGACGTTTACTGTAGATAATGATAAGGTCTACAAAGTTGTAATACATCACTATGTTATATATTCAATAGTTTTCGCAGCATTCGCGATTAAAGAAAGATTTTAGGTTTATTTTTTCATAAAAATCGGTTATTGTCACAAAACTATAATAGTTAGAGATATGATGAAACGACGTTTATTGTAGATAATGATAAGGTCTACAAAGTTGTAATACATCACTTTGTTATATATTCAATAGTTTTCGCAGCATTCGCGATTAAAGAAAGATTTTAGGTTTATTTTTTCATAAAAATCGGTTATTGTCACAAAACTATAATAGTTAGAGATATGATGAAACGACGTTTATTGTAGATAATAATAAGGTCTACAAAGTTGTAATACATCACTTTGTTATATATTCAATAGTTTTCGCAGCATTCGCGATTAAAGAAAGATTTTGGGTTCTTTTTTTTCACCATGGGTTACATTATCGGAGTTTGGTAAGGAATCATATTATTTTTGAAAACTAAGTATAGCCTATGTCACTCAGGGATAGTGTAGCTTTCGAAAGGTGAAAGAATTTTTTAAATCGGTGCAGTAGTTTCAAAGCCTATTCGAGACAAACAAACAAACAAAAAATCAAACCTTTCCTCTTTATAATATTATTATTATTATATATATATAAAATATTAAAAATGAAGGTAGGGGAAATTTTGACAGAATTGTTTTTAAGGAAAAAGTTATAGCGTCTATTTGGTTCTGTAGTCAAAGGTTAGTAAGTAGTATTAAATACCGATACATTTTTGTATTGGATAATTCTGGCGTGAATGCAACTTATGAAACAGAAGAACCCAATGCTATATATCGGTATAATATCAACGTATAGAAAAAAAAATTGTACATTTTTGAGAATGTTTTATTGGGCAGAGAAAGCCTTATATGTATATATACATATAATATAATAACCTGTTTATGGTATGGCTATTTTTTGTTGGATTTCCACGGTAGCCACTAAAAGCTTCACTCATTAAGAATGTACTCTCCGGGATTTAAATATTTTCCATTGGGTAGCAGTATAAACATCGATCTCAAACAAAGTCTATTTAATATTTTGATTACGCTATGTATAGTAGTTAGTAAAACGATCATAAACTTATTTACAGTATTGTAGCAATGGGTTTTCCATAATACACTTTGGGTTGGCGAAAGTTGTGTCATATACTGCCAAATAAAATCGAGTTTGCGCGAGAGACACTTTCAAAGTGGTAAAATGTTTGTCCCCACCCAACTTCTAAAATAAGATAATTATACATATAATGATGTACATTTCCATAAAAACAACCAACGAAAATTGGCTGAACGAGATCTAAGAAAGTATTATGACTTAAAACGGGTAACATACCATGATTTGACGGTTTAGACCATAATAGAATAGTTGTTTCCGTGATCATGGCGCTTGCAACAGCGTCGAAATATCGGAAAACTCAAAAACCGTCAAATCATGGTATGTTACCCGTTTTAAGTCATAATATTGTTAAAACCATGATAATTTAAAAAGTTATATCTAAGAAAGTAGTTTTTTTTAATGCCTCGCAAACCGCAATTTACATTTTCATATATAAAGCTACCTTATGTGAGGTCAGAACTTGGATGGGTGACTGCTCTGGCAAGGCACAAGGAACCCTAGGTATGAGACTATCTCTTACACCATGTCAAAATTGCTCCTACTCTACATTAAAAGCAACAATAATAATAATTATCATCATCACCCTATTAACGTTCCCACTGCTGGGACACAGGGATTCTCTCTTGACGAGAGGTTAGGCTATAATTCACCTTGCTGCTGGCTAAGTGGGGGTTGGTGAATGTCACATGTCCTACAAACGCTTTTAAAAAAACGAATTTAATTATATCATTATAAAATTTACTTAAACCTGTCATTCTTTTACAATAGGTAACTCGGGTGGCCAACGACCGAGTTACATACTTTTTTTACTACCCATGGTCCTTAAACATTGTAAAAAAAATAACAATTTGTTGAAGAATTAAAAAAATAGTACAATCTCAGGTATTTTCTGCCTAACTGATAGCATAAATGACCGCAAAACCGCATAATGATAGGACAACAAAAAGTTCTTAAAATACATACATTGGTGGTCATAGTGTTCAAGATCATACCATCAGCATAGAATAATAAATTATCAGGTAATATTTTTAAGAAATAAAAATAAATAAATCTGAACGTTCATTATTTTTGAAAGGTACCTTTTACAAGGTATCAATTCATTAAATGACACCCTGTATATACGGCATAGGATTTGTAGGATTAGGGTTATGACCCTTAATTTTCATGGATGCCTATGTTCAGCAGTTCTCATCTCTCTCGTCAAGAGAGAAGACCCTTTGTCCCAGCTGTGGGAACCTTAATAGGATGTTGATGAGGATGATGATTTTTAATTGCATGTTAAATCAAACAATATTATTAGTGTCCTTAACCTGTCTACGTTAGTACTTTAAACAATTTTCACACCGATGTATAACACATTATTCGAAGGTTGTCTAGCCTTTATTTAGCACAATCAAAATGCTATCTTGGCCTTGCGCATAATTTGTTAAGCATAAAACTATTGGGTATGTAGATACATACACCGATAGTTGAATATAAACAGGTAATTTAAAATTAAGTTCCTTGTTTTACGCACAAAAAATATTTTGAAAGTCAATACATTAACTGCGAACTACGGTAACTACGTACCTACTCGAATTGATAAATGCATTCATTTATCTATGTTCCAAATAAATGTTTATTGAAAGAAAAAAATATTCAAGGACACAATTATTACACGGTATTTTTTACACTTTTCATTTAAACTCATGATAAAATGTCTAGAATGAGTAGGTAGTTTCAGTACTTTCTTGTGGTTTTTAAGTAGGTATATAAATAATAAATATTTCCGAACAATCATCACAACAACATCTAGCCCCGTGGTAAGCTCTCAGCTTGTGTTACGGGTACTAGACATCTGATATATTTAATATAATAGACATATCCTAGATGCTACTATCTGTTCAGTTTGATTGTCTTAAAATTATACAATAGTCTTCCTACAGTTACAAAACGCTTCATACATCATAATGATAACGGTAAAATAAAATGAAACACGGATTTGTACAAAAATCCCATTATCAAAGGACAACCTAACACAAAATTAGATAATCCTGCAATTCGGTTACAGTAAGTCCAAGTCTCCATGTATAGAAGTTAACAGAACACTTTTATTGCGTAATGAATGAGAGGTCGGCGCTCTAAAGCAGGCGGGGGCATACCTACCCCACCAGCACAGTGGGGGTGCAATACCACCCCCCTGAGCCTTATTTCGGGTCATCGAGCCCGACCCCGAACGCTGTTACCGCCTTGCAAAATGAACTTTTCATCTTGTATTATTAATTTAAACAAAGTGTAGATTAAAATAATACAGTGCACGGGCGCCTGATTAGATGCGAGCTCTCCTAGAATTTAAATAGCGAACTTCTAGGAAAATGTTTTCATTAAATTTGAATATATTAAGTGCCCTTGTTATAGCTCTGGTAGTGATTTTTGTTTGACAAGGATATTAAATTCATAGGCTATTTTGGCTGTTGGCCGTACATCTGGAAATTTACCTTCCTTATCTCATCTACAGCGTTCGGGCCGGGCTATTTAAGGGGTGTTTGCCAATACTAGACTTTCAGCTTAGCTGACGAGTTGGCGAACGAAGTATTTGGTGGTACGTTCACGCCGCTGTGCATCATCTGGTGAAAGAAAAACTCCCACCAGATACAAGATACAAAATCATTTTGTCCATAATTTGATTTCGTAAGAATATTATGAACCAACTAAGATGTTGGGAGTCTATTATTACAATTGTAAAATAGCGAGTACCTAATCTATACACAAATATTAGAAATGCGCGTAATATTCATTTAGTATTCGGTATATTCGGCACTTTTTCATTATTCGTATTGGGTTGAATTATTCGGTTTGGGCGCCGAATATATTCGGATCAAATAATATAATGTTATTAGAACTTATTTATTCTACACTGACTAACAGTACTTATAAAACAAAAAAATAACTTGTTAAGTAAGATTATCATATAAAATACACTCTTTTAAACCAAAACCGATACTCTAACCACACTGATCAACAACTGATCTGATCTGTTTAACACTGATCTAGGAAGATACCTTCAAACTTCTGTAACGGCTTTTTATTCCTTATTTTAATCATACTACTAGCTACTGGGAAACCTGTTGTAATCTCCAACAGTCTTAAGTGGCAATTCGTGGTAGAGCTGCTGAACTATTTTTTTTGACATTTTATCGTAAATTATTTTATAGAAACAGAAACGAATATCGTTTATTAATATACGATATTTTATTGTATTTTACAACAACAATTGTTGTTGAGCAATTATTGTAGTACAATGGACACAATGATAGTATGAAAGATAACACTGTACCTACCTATTAGTTATATTTCTTACACTTTTACCATCTATGCTTGGAATACTTTATAAAACCTTCACATTTAACGACGCAAGTAGTTTTTTCTATTGGGTTTGTACAAAAAACTGAAAATGTTGAAAGTTTTATGAAAAATCTTTGATTTATTTGTAACAAACTTTTGAGCATAGAATGTCTGGCGCCCCACCGGTTAAGTGGCAAGTGGCAAGTCACAGTAGGTACGGCAGAAGAGAAAAAACGCTAACGGTACGGAACCCAAGTCCATTACTCGACTGGCACTTACCTATTTATTTTCAGTCAATTCTTGTTGCCAGGACTAAATAAAAAAAAGTCGCAACGCGTAGCTAATAATTTATTTAAAATTTACTAGTTATGTTAAACTTCTTATTACGTTGCATAGAAAAAACACGTAATTGTTTCTGGGTAGGTGCATCCTATACCTACACAATCAATTTAAATAATACAATAGGCGATTTAGCATTTTAAATGTTTAAAATTTATGCGAAATTGTTTAAGTTTGGCCCATTAGGTTGGAATGTTGCCTACCGACGATAATATAGAATTTTTATTTGCTAAGAAATATTTTAAAACTTTAAAACGGATACACTTAGGCTTTAATATTTAAATAATGCTAGGTACAGTCAACTTGAAAAATATATCAACAAACATGTGTGTTATCGGGTTATTGTTAGTTTGCCACAAAACAAAATAAAAAAGATAAACAGACCTAGAAAAAAGTAGTTGCAGCATAATAACCCTACAAATATATTTTTATACTGAATTTTATGATGAGGCTTATTTTTTCGAACGTATTAATTTGTTGTACTTTGTGCCGTCTCCGGTATGTCGACATGTTTTCTGGATTAAAAATTAAGTTAAAGGTTAAAGGTAAGCTAGACTCTGTAGGCAGATTATTTTTGTCTCAGATAAATTTAGTTTTTGTATCATTATCATTTGATTTCGTTTTCTAAACAATTTTTCTCATTTTTGTTCTAATAACTACCTCTTATATAAATATTTTTTTAAAGTGTATGCCGGACAATCCACATAGCAACATCTAGCCCCGTGGTAAGCTCTAAGCTTGTGTTACGGGTACTAGACATCTGATATGCTTAATATAAAAAGAAGAAGAGAGAGAAAAGATATTTTTTGATTATACATATTAATCACCCAGACCAAGGAGAAAGTTCTTGCAGAACATACAAACACTTTAACCCTCGGCGGGAATCTAACCCGCTACCTATAGCCCCGCAGGCGGACCCTCACCCAACACACCGCGCTTAAGCAGTCTCTAAGGAAACTGTTTAGTTTTTTCTGAAAATATGAAGTGTTGACCTTACAGATCAACAGATCAACACATCATATTCACATTGTACACTAAAACTTTGTATAATTATATAGGTAGCTAGATGTCGCTGCTAACAAGTAAGGACAATGGATGTTCAGTATCGCAAATATGATCGGATGATGATGATATGTCCGACGCAGCACACCAAAACTTTGAAATTATTTACCACAATATTTCTACTCGTATATCCTAAATGTAAACTACCCTTAAAATGACCGCCAAATCGTCGAGACTTTGTAAAATAACCAAAAAATCCAGAAAAGTTAAATGTCAATATAGTTTTATGTTACCACTAGCTGTGCCCTGCGGTGCTACCCGCGTTATAATGGATGAAGTAGGTACTCTTAACCAACAACATATTTATTTGAATAAAGATTAATATTATTATGTTGATACAACTTAAACAAATTATTTCGACCAAATTAGGCACCATAACAACGGTTTTTGTGAGTTAATCTTACAAGATAGACATATACTATCGCGGACTGTTTTTTAGATCATTAAAAGAGCTATTATTCTTTAATACATATTTTTTGTGTATCTTGAACCGTTTTCACGTCGCACGCAACGGAAGGCTTCAAAGATGAACAATTTCTCCCGTTTTTTACACATTTACCACTATATCTTTGCTCCTATTAGTCGTAGCGTGATGTTATATAGCCTATAGCCTTCCTCGATAACTGGACTATCCAACACAAAAAGAATTATTCAATTCGAACCAGTAGTTTCGGAGATTAGCGCGTTCAAACAAACAAACAAACAAACTCTTCAGCTTTATAATATTAGTATAGATTGTAACAATATTAATAAAACTCGAAAAAATTAACTGTGAACAATAAAATATTCGTAAACATATCAACTACCCAAGTGTGTTTATACGAGATTGTAGACTCTAGTTTACTACCTTAAATAAAAAGAAAGAAAGAAAGAAAGAAAAATATTTATTTGTATACAAAATTAAAAATAAAAATAATTAAAATATATTATAATTAAAGAGAGATTAGGCCTTAATTCACCTCATTGACCAAGTGCGGATTTGGTTAGTGTCACATGTCCTTCAAACTCTTTAAAGTTCCTATAACATGCAGGTTTCCTCACGATGTTTGCTTTCACCGTTAAAGCACGTGTTAAATAATTATTATTTAAATAGCAAATTTTTTGTTTCGGAAAGTTGAGTGTGGTCCTACTTAGGCCATTACGGCTTTTAATAATAGACCTTAAAATAACCCTTGCATAATAGAGTGGTGGTATTACTATAACCATTTATTTTAAAATCCATAAATTTTAATAAATTAATTAAAAATACATTACCTATATCTGATGGGGCTAGGCAAAACAATTGATTAATTTTGTTGATAATGCCTTCATTTTACTCGTTAAGTAGAGTACAATCAGTGACGTAAGGTCTTTAAACGCGTAAAATGTTACTACCAATTGCAGTCACAAAATGTTGTCATTGAAATTTTTTATTTTATTTTGTACAATTAATTCTTGTAGTTTAGCACCGTTAATATATTACTAACCAATCAAAAGCTAGGAAAGTAGTAAAATACATACATATGTACAGTGAATCTTTATTCAGGTAACATATTAAATGTTAACTATTTTTTTTGTGATACTCTTAATTTATATTTAAAATGATTTATTTGTAAATAATTAATAATAATTTATATGTAATTATGAATTATTTTATAAATTATGTATTATTTGAGTTAAACTCGTAGTTTTTTATATATAAATAACTTATCTGCCCTTCTGTGCAAAACAATTAAAAAATGATTTGGTTATAAAATGAAATTTCTTTGCGACTGTACTCCGTTTCGTTAGCAACTCCCTAGATAACATGCAAATTACGTTACAAATGTATTTTTCTGAAAACATTATAATGAATAGAACTAGTCGCAAGTCAAGGGCTGTCTCGTATAACTTGGGCATTTAAAAGTTTCTTTTACTTCGCTTTTGTCTTTATTGTACAATGTATACTTTCGGCAAATAAGGATTTGCAGTATGCCCGAATAAGCTTACACCATATTCTCGAATGCTTAAAAGTTTGCTGAAATATTTAATTTATGGAAACTTTTGAATATTTTAATTTGTTGCAAAAAGATGCAGTTTGAGTGCTCACCCATTCAAGTACTGACCTTACGCAACATTGCTTAACTTTATGAAAATTACGTTGTTGCTCCTTATATATTTATTCTTATCATCATCATCACCCTATTAACGTTCCCACTGCTGGGACACAGGGACTTCTCTCTTGGCGAGAGAGATATGCGATATGATATAATATATTTATTATTTATTATTATATGATATGATGATATTTATTATTATGTGTTTTTATAATTTGTTTGTTGCAGCTAGAACAGAAATACATCATCCAACAAAATATTAACTTTCTACCTAACGCGGTTCTTGAGATTATAGCCTGATAACAAACACGACAGACAGACGACAAAGTCTCAGTAATAGAGTCTCGTTTTACCCTTTGGGTACGGAACTCTAAAAATGGCTTAGTGCGATACATGGCATCACGCTACTATACCGTAGTAATACGGCACACATTTTTTAATGTTCATGTTATCAGAACTTTTGTCACCGTGGATTTTGATGATTATAATGAGAGTTCCATTTAAATTTGATTAGAATCTATAAGTAGTTCTCAAGTTATATTCAATTCAATTTACTTATTTAAACTATATTATGTATACATTACAGAACACTTAGTTTCGTGAAAAATTACAATAATAAAACAAAAAAATCAAATCAAAAGGTATTTATACTTACCTCTCAATGATTTTTAATAAGGGATAAACCTCACTTTACAGGTTAAACTATTTTTAAATTGTATGCAGAAAAATATTAAGACACATGCGTAGCATTCGCACACAGGTTTCGAACCTGCATCTCCGGGTTTATCTATTCAATAACCTACACTTTTTATACTTTTTTTACTTTTACTTTTTTTTACGATTTTTTCGTTTCTTGGTCTTCACGCTTCATCTTAGACCACATCTTCACTTTACATCAGGTGAGATTGTGGTAAAATGAAGGATTATCCAGCATAAAAAAAAATACTTAAAGGCGGTTGAGTTTGTTTTTTATGATATTCCAATTACAGGATGTGTTGAAAGCAGACTGATAGTGACATCTATCTATCATATTTCTCTTCATAAATTTAAGCGACAGATTTTTGTTACAATTTAACTTCCTCGTGACCTCCGGATGGTGCTAAAAACAGTCTCTGGTGGGAGGCTTCGGCCGCGGCTTGTCACCACCCTCCGGGCTGGGCCAGTGCGTGAAGCGATTTTTCGTGTTTCGTAATGTGGCCCGGAGAAGCCACCTTCTAAGTCTTCATGCTCTATCTTAGACCACATCGTCACTTTACATCAGGTGAGATTGTGGCCAAATGAAGGAACTTATATAGTTAAACGTACTAGCAGCGTGAGCGTTATATAAGGGTCTATTAATCCAATACCCAGCCCGGACAGGTGAGCCCGATAATCTCGCGCTTGCGCTTTAGACGTCGTGACCTTTCCGTAATTGAATAGGCGTGCTCATTTCGCCTGCGCGCACGCACGTTCCTACGCACGCAACCGGTTAAGGCTACATGTGTTTTTTTTCTAAATATTAAAATGCTTTGATAGTTATGGAAAATTTTATGCTATTTGCTTGGGGTATTTATTGGAGAAAAGGTGCAAGTTTTATTTGTTTTTGGAAATATATATAAACTAATAAATGGTCCTTTTCGTAATAATTGTAATAGTTTATGCGACACACAGTTTATTTTATTTGGATTATAAAAATAAATTTTATTGGTATGAGATGGACTCATACTACACTAAGGGTTGTATTGTCTTGTTACTGTTGACAGAGTTATCTATCTATCTGTTTCAGTGTACAGTTTACACACATTTCGCAAGAAAAAAACCAAATAAAAGTATTTTTTTAGTTTAAACGATGCAGGTAGAGCGGTCACCCATCCAAGTACTGACCTCGCGCAACATTTAACTTAACTTGATATCATGTTTACTGTATGGGAGCCCCATATATATTTATTTATGATATTGTAGTATATAATTAGTTATTATAGCGGCAAGAGAGATACACCATCCCTTAAATTTAAACTCTCTGTCTATCACGATACTTGAGATATAGCCTGGTGACAGATAGACAGACGATGAAGTCTCAGTAATAGGGTCCTGAGTTCCCTTTGGGTACGGAACCCTCATATCCAACTATAAGTTACCATAAGTTAAATTCCTGCTTAATAAAATGACTCTACCACAGTACTATTAACTAAACTTCCAGCGTAATATTAGCTTTCCATTCCCTTTAGTTCAAATTTTACTATGTAGGTAGGTACTGTCAAAGAGTTCGAATAGTACCGATAAAGCTTATTTGATATTGAACCGAAAATGGTCCACAAATTGCCGAAACGAAAATGCTCGCTGCATTTTCATTTGAGCTTATAAGTAGAGTAGAAGATAAGCGAAAATGATGTTATGATATTTTATGATAGACCTAATTCTCCATTACACAGTGTTTTAGAAATAAGTATAAATATATCTGTACAATCACACAGCATCACCTAACCTCGAACTAAGCAGAGTTTGTATGTACTATGGGTGTGAGGTGACTGAAATACAAACATTACATAAATAGAACACAACCAGACCCGAAGCCAGAAATTGTAGATCGCTCAAAATCTGGTCCCCAGCGGGAATCGAACCTTTTGGACCTGCGCCCACCGAGCCACAGAGGTCGTCAAATGTACAGTATCTCAGGAGTAGCTGAAAACTAGCGACGTGCTTTAACGGCCAAGGCTTTTCATTATCTTCCTGACCTTATCCCACATTACGTGGGGTCGGCACAACATGTTTTCTGCTTCCATTTCCCTCTATCACCCGTCTTCTCAACACTTACCTCTTTCTTACTCATGTCATCTTTCACACAGTCCATCCATCTTTTCTTCGGCCTACCTCTTCCAACATATCCATCTACATTAATATCTAACGCTCTTCTCGTTACATGACTTTCATCTCTTCTCATGACATGTCCATACCACGCTAATCTATTACCTCTCAACTTATCCGTAACTGGTGCTACTTTGAAACTGCCTCTTACATACTCAGACCTTATTTTGTCCATTCTAGTTACTCCACACATCCATCTTAAAATCCTCATCTCTGCTACATGGACTTTTCTTTCATCCGTCCCTTTCACTGCCCAATACTCCGATCCATACATTACAACGGTGAAGGCTTTTATCATGAGGAAACCAGCATGTGCCGAGAACTTTGAAGAGTTTGAACATGCTACATTCACCAACCCGCACTTGGCAGCAGTTGGAAAATAAATAGGGAGCTCCCCTATTTATTTTAAAAGTATGTGTTTTAAGCGCTATGTTTTTTTATCATGTGTCACTAATAAATAATATTTTATCTTTATCTATCTATATGTACTATAGTATAATAGTGTATCTTTATACCATTGTTGTTTAAATTTTAGCTTTGAGTTTCTTATCTATTTTCTCCTTTTTTACTAAACTTGAAATAAAAAACACTTTGGACATGAAACATAGGCAACCCTATTTACGTTCACGACGACACATTGACTTCTCTCTTGACGAGATAGATTAGGCCTTAATTCACCACACTGGCCAAGTGCGGGATTGTGAATGACACATGTTCTTTAAACTCTTTTAAGTTCTCTAAACATGCATGTTTCCTCGCGATGTATGCCTTTGCTGTGCAATGTACCTATTACTAACAGTTGCATGATGGGCCGGTAAATTAGGCTTTAATGGCGCGGTTGCGGTGTGTGTTCAGTGTACAGTGGAGCGGTGCGGTGGCGGAGTACGTGTTTGAAGCACACATACATTTCCAAATCCAGAGTCGAGAGTGCTCCCACTAAGCCAACACAACTTGTGTATTGTCTGTTTGTCTCTTATCCTTATCTTTGTCTATTTATTAAATTGTTTTTACCAGCAATGCCATCACAAAGTAAGCCTGATAACTTACACCGCTACCTCTATGCCGCTACTAAATAAACACACCTGAACGCCATCAGATTTTCCCACTAAAACCCTCATTGTTCATTAGATTGATCAAACCGAGGGTATCGCATGATAATTGATACATTGAGCCGCTAATCATCCGGAAAACCACTTCACTGGCCGTTGCACATTTCGATTTTTCTCCTTTGATGTGTTTAATAATGCATGGGCCGGAACCGTGGCTATTCACGCGGCTATTTGGACACGTACACTACACTTTATTAGACAAAAAGTGATTTAAGGTTTGTCTTCATCAATAATTTTAAGTATTTCTGTAAAATTAAAATTAATTTCTTGATAATGCCCTTACTGGCGGTCGAGCCTACGTCATAGAGGTACCGCCGCCACGTGCTTAAAATGAGATCGCTCGCTCATTTGTGAAATTGCAAGTGGGTACGCAACAAGGATAACATCAATCGAATAAGCGCTTGTAATACTAATTAGCATACCTATTTGTTTTATATAAATGAAACATTTACTTTATAGATAGTTATTCCTTTTCTATAATGAGTCCGTGTCATGTAGGTAGGTGTAGCTTGAAATGAGATCCGCTCGCTCATATGGAAAACATAGGAATAGGTATTCTTATGAAAGAATTAAAATAAGAAAAAGGTTGGTTTTTCTCCACGTCTTTTTCGTTTCTCTCTTTTTTTAAATAGTAATAGATCTGTTATGTATTTTATTTTTTATTTTTGTATGTTATTTCAAAATATGTGTATATTTGTACTGTATCTAATTATAAAGTACAGACTGTGATGTAATCCAATCAGGAGCAGTCTGAAAACCAGCGTTGCTCCGATCCCTCTCTCGGGGAGCGGAGTGGCATTAAGCTGAGACTGCTCCTTTTTTGGTACATGGCAGCACAGCCTGGCAGCTAATTTTCAACGACAACGATAATTATTTATTTTCCTAGAAACCAAAGACCAATTACTGTAGTACTTAATTTCTTCGAAAAAGTTTACTTGTGGTTCTAAATTACCTGTAATATCTATCATCCTATACAAATATACATCAAGTTTAATTATTACGTGTTTTGATCTACCAATTACTTATCAGGCAGTTTCTATCTAGGTAATGGGGTCAAACCTCCCATATGGCCAGGCATTGGAACTTTGCCACTATTTTCACTTTACCTAAACAAGAATTTCATGGTTCGTATACACAAAACATATCCATTTAACTCTCACTCATTTCCTCAATAATCCTAGTTCAAAATATGAGCAAGAATTTCGTTTAATTTACTATTAAATCTACGTTTACTCTTACCAGCAAAATATATATATTAATAAAAAATGCAGTTTCAATAATTAAAAACAACATAAACTAGACGTGAACAATATAACCAAGATATACGGCCAGACTTAATAAACAACTAAGCTATAAACTTATACAATAAATCCCAAATAGATTATTGAAATGGCCATAACATGAATTATCCAAGCGGAGAACCCACGACAGTAAATAAAGTATTTTAAAATCGTCTCAACGTTAGGTTTTCAAACTAAATTGAAATGGGCATTCTGCATAAAAATTGCAGAGTGGGTTATTTATGAAGTGTTGCTCTAGTTTCAGTGGGTCAGCGTATTCTGTTTATTGATTTGCTAACGGGCTCTGGTTAATTTTGGCAAGGTAGGCGGCATACCTCGGATGAACCAGTTCTGCGTATTGATTTTGACTGAATCTGGGCACAGGCACCGCATAAATGGGGAGTTGGGAGACATTGATGCAAGGTAGACGGGTTTAGGCTTGTGTTATAAATGAGCAGAATGTTTTAAAGGATCAGTGGTGAAACAGGAGTAGTATAAGCAATTTGTTTGTTCATGTGCATAGAGAATGTAATGATAAGGCCTGTTTCAAGTATTTACATGGATTAAAAACACCATTAATATTAAAAATACAAGAATTAAAAACGAGTTCCAAATATTTAAACTAAAATTTACATCTACGGCACCTATTAGCTTGTGCTTATGGAGACATTTATCTTACAGCCGTCTCATAATTCTTACATTGTAATGTAATATGCGCTTCTAAGGTAATGAAATATTAGCTTGCCCAGGACTATGCCATTCTTTTTAACTACATAAGTAGAATTCTGATATTCGGCGAACGAACTTATTAGCGGGGTAGATTAGCTTAACATACTTATTACGTACTTTAAATAATAAACATTTAGATGTCGTGGGTAAATTTAACAATATTTTTAGTCATAAAATGAAATTGCAGGTTTCGGAACTGTTTGACGGAAAACGCACAGGTTAAATTCGATCTTCAACTACTTATCTTAAAACGAATCATATACAAGGAAAGACTGACTCAATCCAGAGCTTTACTGAATAAGATATAGGTAGGTACGAGTATTTGTTTTATAACAGACTCATCTCAGCCCCATTAAAGTATTTTTAATGCTAACACAAACAGCACAGCAATATCTAATCCTGAAAATGCTTAGATCGGAACCTGTAAACTCGCAGTGTGTGGTTCGTGACCCACACTTTGGTAGGTGATATATGTATTGTTTGTTTTACGTCATATTTTAATAATATAACTTAGTTAACTTGATATATATTTTTTCTGGGAAAACAATTTTCTTCCATTTTTGGTAATTTGACGATTTTGCCGTTATTTCAAGGGTTTAATGGGTAATAGACATTGGATTTTTTATAATATCTAGAAAATATTCAAGGAATAAATGCTTACTCCAACATACAAATTCTTGGTAGTAATTACCTGGCTGGCGCCGCAAACGGTTCTTCGCCCACTACGTTACTGAAGCAGTCAATACAAGTTATTTAACATGGAAATCGCGAACGCATTTTATTGCCTGCTATCTAGAAAGCGGCTCGCTTCTTCTAGCTTAATAATACTCGAAAATAGTGCAAAAACATCTATAATGGTCTTAACCTTTGCAATTTCTCCATAAATGTTATTAACAGACCGTTCGGCTCACGCACCGAATCATTCGTATTAACGCACATTCCTTTATATTAACATTGTAATGCTTGCAATTAAAAACCTTTTGAAAATATCTTGTGTGTTTATGTTTGAATTCCGCGTAAAGTTACCTGCCATGTCTCTTTTAATTACTTGACACAGTCATGTTTTATTTTGACACTTGCTTTTCTCGCCACGGTTTTGTAAAAACCTTCCTTTTTATATAGACTATCCGACACTGAATAATTTTCAAAGTAGAACCATTACTTTCTGAGATTAGCCCGTTCAAGCAAACAAACAATTCAGCTTTATAATAGAGGTATAAGTATAAATTCAACTAACTTTCATATGACTATATAAGTTACTTTATTATATTATATACCCGAAGTTTCATTTCCACTCATGAAGGAACAGTCATCAAGGAAGAGGGAGAGCCTCCGAGATGACAATTCGTTCTTTAGTGGAACATGAACGAAAATTCATAATTTCCGTTATTCCATTCATTTTGAAAACGGATTGAACCGTCGGAAATGACATAATTCCGACGGTTCAATCCATTCCTATAATAGTACCTACTACGATTTTTGGAGTTTACTCCTTAAGAAACGATTTGAGTTATAAGGCCCGGTATGGAAATTTTATGGGGAGTAAAATCAAGTGTTAACAAAAGTTGAGGCGTTACGTAGAAAGAGACAAACATATATATCTGTAGGATTCAACGTGTAAAAGAATGAGATGGAATACCGTCGAAACGTCACGTTCGAAATAAGAACTTTAACGCATTTTGATTGGTTGTTTGTTGTGTCTCTGGAATGCGAGTTACCATTTTTGACATTCGAATACGCGTTCGAAAAAGTATTCGTCTAGCATTCACTTAGAATTTCTCAGTGAGTAGAGGTGAGACTGCAAAGTTATTCAGTTAAATCATCAATATTTACAAAAATATTTTGGCCGGACGTTTCTTTTTCACTTGGATATCGTCTTACAAAGATAGCTTTTACGTTTTTGTGCAGGGAACTAAAACAATTGACGAATTTATGGTCCTCTCAACTCGTTTTGTTGGAACTTATATTATGTACTTTTTGTTATTTATTAATTGAAATATTAAAAAGAAGCTATAGTTTCGACACCTAATTAATTTGTTCTTTGCAGTATTTAAGAATGATATTATAATTCAAAGTGAAAGAAATCAATCATCCTAAAATTGGATTTGTATAAATTGAACACAATTATTATTATTTTGTAACATACTTTATGTAATACGCTTTATTGAAGTAATATAAATAATCCGAATAATTAGTTAATAGTTTGTTTCTCTTATCATTTTAGCAGATGCGTTAATGTACCCTTTTTTTCTATTCGATGTACATACATCATAATATCGTTCGTAAGTAGTAAACTCCAATGGTGCGTCGTAGCTGACACACACACACACTTTTTTTATTTAAAATTCTCGCGGCCATATTTGAATTGGCAACCTGGTTTCATAATCATAAGTACATTATGCCTAATAATGTTAACGATATATTTGCTGTAACCGAGTTACATACATAACAAGTAAATACTCGATTCATTGGTACCAACAATTCTTATTGTGCATTACGACATTTCCATTCATAAGCATTAACCCGACACCTATCGATTCAGCCTACTTCCTATCCTAAAATCTGATGCGCGTCTTTTGAAATATGAAATGTCCGCTTTCATGGAAGCTTGCATAATATTACGAAGAAAGACACACAAGTATTGCTGTCTTTTTTTACGTAGCCTAGTTGAGTGTTGGGTGAATGAAATGTGTGTTTTTTCAACGCATTTGCGTGTGCGCTTGCGCCGCCCGCGGGCGTTGCCTAACTCATACGCCTATTAGTAATTATTAATGAAAGTTAACAGAGCGTCCCTCTGTTAACTTTCATTATTTAACTTTGAAAAATTTCCTTGAATTTTTACTAAATACCTTTTTGTCCCTTGTTTATAAAAAGGTTATTTGTTCTGTGTTTAAGATTAAGAACCTTTTAACAAATTATAAGCCTCCAATAAACATAAACTTAAATATACCTTTCTAAAACATTAAAGACCTGTTTATTTAACGTTTTATGGGTCTGTGCGACGGATAATAGACTAATGTGTGCATTGTCTAAGAATTAGGAATTATTGTTGATTCCTTAGTTTTAAATTTGAATTTAGTTTGTGCAACTATCTCTAATAAATAAAAACTAGATAGCCTGTTCCGGTTTTGCACAAATGCAAAAACCTTTATCCTAATTCACTGTACCCATTGCTGATAACTGCATAATATGTATATCCGATTAGTATTTTTAAAGATTACCGAGAACAGACGCGGGGGTCTTTAATTTAATAAAAGCATTGATGTGATTTTGATTATTTACATTATTGATGATCTTAGAATAAATAAATCGATTTAGAAATGAAATACTTGTACTTAAAATAATAAAAAGTTCGTCATTTAGATTACTTATACATAAATATTATTTTCTTTTTTGAGCGGGGCTTGAAGTTGTTGTGTGGATTGTCCGGAAATATATATTATTTTCTTGCTAACGTAAATCCAATTACGTGTCTCAATTACTGCTGCTACTTTTAACTTCGTCGTATCATATTTTATCCGCGTAGCTTCGCACTATTTCATGACAAATGTTAAGGTCGTCTTATGGAAATAGAATGAGTGAACTTAATATTTACGCTGTAATTTTTTTGTGTCTTGTAAAAATATTTATAGTAGCACATAAACTTCATCGTAAATATAACACATGAACACATAAAATTACCCCACATCCTCTCGCTTTAATATTTTTATTTACAACTTCAATTCAAATCATTAAGTAATGAGTATACAAGTAACCCTACACTCAGGTGCAACATTGAACTTTAAATTAAATACAAAGTCAAAGTCAAAATATTTTTTTCCTTCGTGGGCATACCTACATGGACAGGTCAACAATACAAGTCAGCATTAGCGTATTTTGTTATTGATTTTAAAGCAGATTACTATACCTTTACAGTTTACTATCGTAAATGACAGGAAAAATAACTATAGTTCTCGGTTCCAATTTACGGAACCTAAGCGAGGTATGCCCGCCTCGCTTGAAACACCTACTCATAACTTCAAATAATAACGCGTAGAAGGTATTCGTGAGAGGACGGTGTTACTATCGCAAGAAAACAAAGATGATGCTGGACAGCAGTTTGCTCCCCATCTTCCCCCGTGGGTGAGAAATGACTCTTTCAAGGGCGGGAATTCAATCTTTTTGGATCTCAACCCCTAATGTTTTGAGACATTAGGAGTTGAGATTTTTATTTCATTTAGTTAGTTAGTTTCGTTAATTTTTAACAAAATTAATTTAGTATCTATTTCTTAGTGGTTAAACCACTTAAGTATTTTTGAACACCGTTTTAGTATTTTTGTTTTTTTTATTTTATTTTCTCTTGAATGTAGGCTAATGTAAAATGTAAGGCTTATGCATATTGTGGCTTTGTAGGTTTGTATTTTGATTATAGTTCAGGTCTCCACGACAAATATTTAGTACAAAATTGTATTAGTAAATCAATATTTTTCATTTTTCATTTTCAGATCCAAAAAGTCACTTTAACATGAATGTTAACATTAACCTAACCTACTGCTTTCGTCAACTTATGTGCGAAACAAGGCGAGTCAACTGACAATTATATTAAGCAGTATGATAAGTAACAATCAATGAGAGCCCTTGTCAGTAATGGACAACTTTAGGTAGAAATGATGATGATGTTCTAGAATAACACATCAATAATCTACGAGTTACGGAGTACGAAGGAGTGGCTTACCCGTTCGACCCAAGATTTTTCTACCCAATAGGTATTTTGCTCCGTTTAACCCAAAACGATAGATTCAAGTTACCCGTTCTACCCACACCTACTTATTCCTAATTTCTATTGTTTGAATTCAAATAAAGGTCATAGTGAAATACTAAAGAAGCAGGGTCATTCATTACATTAGACAAAAAATCGCCACGGCATCGCCCGTGTTTTTGGATTATCTCGTGGGATAATATATACAAAATCAACAACTACTAATAAATTGAAAATTAATTAAAAAAAAATAGTCCAGCGGACAAAATTGTGAATCTATAAACCATTCCCAGATCCCCTTGAACACACACAAAAAATTTCATCAAAATCGGTCCAGTAGTTTGAGAGAAGTTCAGTGACATACACACTCACAGAATAATTATATATATAAAGATATACAAATTACGGTGTCTGTACTATTTAGAATACACTGTGACTCAGATTTTTGCTTTGGGTAGAACGGGGCATATGTTTTGGGTTGAAGGGGTAAAAATATTATTGGGTAGAAAAATCATGGGTTGAACGGGTAAGCACTCGTACGAAGCCGTGTTCGCTAAGTGGGAGGACACTCGACTTTAATTCCGAAGGTCGTGGGTTCAAACCCCGCCACGCACCTCAGGATTTTTCTTCTTAAAACATTTATGTGCGCTTTAAACACGTGCTTTGACGGTGAAGGCAAACATCGTGAGGAAACCGGCATGTTCTAAGAAATTTAAAGAGTTTGAAGGACATGTGACATTCACCAACCCGCACTTGGCCAGCGTGCTGAATTATAGCCTAATCTCTCTCGCCTAGAGAGAAGTCCCTGTGTCCCAGCAGTGGGAACGTAAATAGGGTGATGATGATGAATCTACGAGTACACTTAAACGAATTTGTTTTGTTCTCAAAACAACGTGAGTCACTCGATCGGTTCACACACGGTTCTGGCTACAACGATGCTGACACGGCGCATTCAGAGATCTGTGAACACCTGCGCTGCGTCATGCGCGGTACTTATGAAACGTGAAAACAACTACACTTCTTAAAAAGTGTTATATACCAAGAAAGTGAGCGAAGTTACTGAAATTTGTAATTTGAAACAAATATGGTAATTTTAAGCTTAGCGCTCGTGAGAAGGAAATTGAGCAATTGTTACAGGTACAGGTACATAATTGCGATGTCACTTTTTCAATAATTTGTCTAGACTCTCGATCTCGAGCCAGCTAGTCAAGTAGTCCATGTCAAAAATACGAGTTGTCAAACCAAAAATTTACTTATATTATTAGGAGCGATTTTTTACAACATTGGAATTAAATTAACCATATTATATTTTATATATGGTTAGTTGATGGCGGAATTTATTTAAATATAATAAAAAAATATATAAAACTGATATACACACACTATTAAACATAAATAAAAAATAATGAAAAGTAAGGTATCATTTAAACAAAGCGTGCGTAATGGGCGGTCTTATTTTTATAAGCGATTTCTTCCAGGCAACCTTTCTAAGGAAAGAACATAAGTCTGGAAGGATTTACCTCAGAACAAGGAACATTATCTCTAAATTTACACTTGCCCGTCAAACATTGAAGTTAGACGACAGACAACTTCAATCTACCGTCTATAGTTTTTTTATTGAAGTTTAGACATATCCTAATAAGGATTAAATAAATAATATAATTGTAATAACCTGTAACGTAAAAAATGAAAAGATTCAGTATAGTGCAATAACTCTTTTATTTCAACCAACCCACATACATAATCACTAAAGACTAGTTCAAATACTAAAGTATAAAGAAGAAGAAGAAGTTATTCTTCTTCTTCTTTATTTCGATGGCGTCCGATTTGTTAACTTCATTCTGGCGTTGGAAAAATCGGCCATGACATTTATTTATTGAATAATCAGTTTTATCAGTTTTTAGGATGCTAAACATAGTGTTCATCATATCAATTAAAGTCTTCATTTAAATAACGTACCGATTCACCAGCCCGAATTCAGTGTGAGTGTGACCTGCTCTTAATTACTTCCTAAGTACCTAAGTCTTAGCTCCATCACCATCAGTAACATAGCTTGTTCAAATGTAAGTGTTTTACTTCAAAAACATAGGAAAAACACTTTATTTGAACAAGCTACGTACAAATTATATCGTTGTGTAATAAACTGCGTGATGTACCAACGCGTAACGAACATGCACTGAGTAAAAAATTGAACGGTTTCGTTTTTTTTTATAAATAATGACTAAACGGTATTTTTTGAATATGTAGTAACATGAGATTTTCGTAACGAATTATAACGTAATTCATTTAACGACTTAGTTTTCTGTTTCTTAATTCTGTAGAATTCAAAACAACTGATCGATTTGTAATGCAATGTTCTATTTGCACATTTATACCATATAGAACTGCAATTAAGGTATACAATCACCTATAATCAGAACTAAAAAAGGTAAACGGTAATACTTAATATTAAATAAAAAAAGTGGCTTGCAACCTGCAACCATTATAATTTGAAGGAATATTTAAAAACCAGGGAATTAGGTGATACGAAATAGGTAAATAGTAAAATGCAGTCTCACTATTATTGTATGATATGTCTATTCTGTTACGCTTTTAGTATGTACTAGTTCTATTTATATTGTATGTTCGAAATGGATTCAATTGTTGGAATCTATTATAAGGTTACTAAGTAATATTAAGTAAGACCGCTCAAAAATATGTCAATTACTTTTACACAGTTTATTACAAATAAGTGACTAACCTTAAAACAGTCTCCACCAGCACACCACTACCTACATCACTTTTCACTTTTTAGAGGTCTAGTCGCTACGAATCGCAGAAAGAGAATGGCTTGCTGGAGTCGTGAGTCGTTAAAGTTAGGTTAGGTTTGACAACCGGAAACGACTAAGTACTATAGCTAACAATTTACGTAGTTTTAAAAAAAAATAGCAAAACATTTTAATTCATTAACTATTGTATAAATAACACATATACATTATAAATATTTTATTACAAAAAAACCTTTGTAACCTAATTTATTTTTAAATGGTATCGTTTTTAAACTATTTAAAAATGATCCATTATCGGAATAAAATAACTTAGTACATAAGATTAATTATAAATTTTGTACATAATTAATAGTAATCCTTACACTATGTTACATTTTAAGACCCAATGTTTACAATAAAAATATAATTAGTAATACAGATTTGGGATTGGTGATTTTTAATTTGTACAAAATGATATAAATATACTGCATATTTTGAAAGCTGCAAATAAAGTTTATTGAAAATTTAAGAAAATCCCCCGATTCCAATGCCTTAATTTCTTTAAAAGTAAAAGTCCATAATATTTTGTAATGATGACGCGATGGGCTTTTATTTGATACCCCACTCGAATATATTTGCAGATTTTCGGTTCTCCTTACTCTCACGCCAATAACTTTTAAAAGGTACAACCGATTTTCATGAAACATGTCTTAGAACACTCGCGCCAAACTCACCTTTCATACAAAACTGAACGCAGACAGACACTCGTACACAGACACGTATAACTCCCCTTTTTTGATCGGGGGTTGAAAATGAAGTCAAATTATTGTCCACAGTGGCCATTGTTAGATACCAAAATGTTTTTCTTAAAGCCGAATTTTTAAAATTAATTTTGTCTCAAGCCCAATGTCCAAGGTCACCATGTCTTATATTTAATTTTTTTATTTTTCTTTTATTTATGTCGCCTATCAAAATAGAAATTAAATTAGGAATTTAATTAAAATAAATATTGCGCGACAGTCAACACGGCAACACTTAGTCCCGTGGTAAGCTCTAAGCTTGTGTTACGGGTAGGTACTATAAATCTGATAAACCTAATACGGGTTAGTCCATTTGCATAGCATTCCCTGAGCTTCTCGTCCCAGGTTAACTTATGTTAGTCTCTATTATTTGAAAAAAATATTTATTCTATTTATTTTTTTAAATGTTTTTATTTCATGGGCTCAATGACTACTGCTTCGCCTAAATAAAAATGATTCATATTAGGTACGTATATTGGGAAGAAAAGGAATTCAGATGTCTGCTTATGAACTCCATTTGTATTTGTTGCGGAGAAGAAACCTTTTAACCATACGTTAGGTAAGGACAAGGTCAAGATCCAATCTGCACATGGTAAAATAGCACTTAATGGGTCCAAATGTCAAAAATACCGTTTCTTACTTAATGATAAACGTTTTTGATAAAAAATGGAAGAAACACAGTTTTATACAGATCTATGCCCTTTTATGGAGACTACTCCATAAACTTTAAGTTAAGTTTTAGTTTATAATTCAGTAAAAAAAACCCTAAACCTGGAACACTGTTTACATATTTCACAAATTCTGATCGATGTAAAGAAATGTTTACACAAAAGCAGGAGTAGAAATATAATTATTTACATAAGTGAACACCGGGCCTCTGTCTCGGCTCCAGGTATTGTATGCAGATTGTTGTATTCTCAGTTCACATAGGAAACAGACCATCCACCTTGCTTTCAGCCAGTTTTCCAGTAGAACTCCGTCCGTAAGTGTTAACCCTCTGAATCCTTACACGTGACCTCCGGGTGGTGCTAAGAACAGTCTCTGGTGGTAGGCTTCGGCCGCGTCTTGTCACCACCCTCCGGGCTGGGCCAGTGCGTGAAGCGATTATTTCGTGTTTCGTAATGTGGCCCGGAGAAGCCATCTACCTTCTAGGTCTTCATGCTCCATCTTAGACCACATCGTCACTTAACATCAGGTGAGATTGCGGTCAAATGAAGGCTTATCAAGCATAAAAAAAAAGATCTACCATTGACAGCGTTCTATTTCTGATTTTATTTACTAGAATGAGAATATCTAAGGAACTGACGGTAGCGGATGCTCATATTTTTAAGCTTTGTTCGTGACGCAGCTTTTTTTTAAGAAAATATAATTTTGGATCCCTTGGAAAATTGTATGAAAAGTTGTAATTTTAAAGACGAAGTATAAAATATCGGTGTGAAAACTGCGAGTTTTTTTTTAATTTAATATGAATAGCCCTAAAAATAAGTGTCTAGATGAGAGCATGTTTTTCTCAGACGGAAATCTAAGCAGTTTACTTTGCCCTAGCGATTAAATAAAATGTAAACAAAGAAACGCTGATATAATATATTACTTTCATTTTACAAGTTAATAATAAATGAGCTCTCAAAGCAAGTGTTAAACCTGTTATCTGTGTAAACGCGGCTCATCTCTGAGGCGTTAACTTTACCACTTTCGCGCGAAATAAATTTCCCGACTCTTAAATGGCGTGCATTAACATTATGATATCATTATTTTGTCACGAGATACAATATAATATTCATACAGTATGATAATTGAGTAGCTTTGAATCAAGATAATGAGGTTTTTAGTAGGATATCTATCGCTTCCCATGGGCTAGATCTGTATTTCTGAAGACGCATCTGATAATGCGTGTGAACTAGAAGGCCTTCCAATAAAATCCTTTAAATCATTTCTTTGAAAGGATTGGACTTCGGATCATGTTGGGAAAGCTCATAAGGTTGACATAGGCATAAGCAACCCTATTTACGTACAGAGAGATTAGGCCATACTTCACCACGCTGGCCAAAAGTGTGTTAGTAAAAGTTAAATTTTCTCCATACTCTTAAAAGTTCTCAGAACATGCTGTTTTCCTCGCGAGGTTTGCATTCACAGATAAAGCACGTGTGTTTGTTTTTTATTAAGGTCCAGAGGTGCGCGGCGTCGTTAAAACCCACGACCTACGGAATGAATGTCAAGTATTACCCCACTTAGCCATCACATCTTTTGAGCCAGCACGCCTTTTTTGACATACAGTGTCTAAATTTTAGGAGCGAAGCAGGATTGAGTATCGAGGCGATTGCGTGCCTCAGGTGGTCGAGGCCATAACTGCAGTGGACAATCGATTCACGGTACCAATGCGGCATACTATGCGACACAATCATTACAAATCATATGTATTTTTTACTTTTTAATGTATGATTTTGATTTCCATTGACGCACAAGCTTTCCGTCTGCAAAATGGTGGCATAAATACAGGGCAATGGTTAAGGCACATATTGCTGGTGTGTACAGTTACTTCTGAATATTTTATTATGGTAAAGTGTCGTCGTCACGTTGAGGAATCATATGCCATTTATTAATGTCTGAGTGGTGGATCGATCAGTAAATATTTTTATTGGTCCTTTGTTGCGTCCAATATTGACTTCCGATATATCTAATCTCAGGTGACGGTCTCTTTTGTGATCATATTTGTATTTGCACATGCAGTTGGACATAAAATACAAAGAACATTTTACTGGGTGTTGAACTTTTAGAAATATTTAAAGGTTCATCCCATGGAGCATTATCTTACTTAAGCTAAGCTACTAAATATAATTAGATGAAACCCTAGCAAGTTCGATTTAACATCGCTCGTAACACAACTAAGAACTTACCACGGAGCTAAATGTTGTTGTGTAGATTGTTCAGCATTTTTTATTTATTGCCCCAGAAACCCCTGTTATTCTTAGTTGGCAACTATATCGATTTTCTTTATTTAATTGTGTTTGTTATAAGAAACAAAAATAAGGTATACTAAATAACTTGCATGACAGGGTAAATTTCATTGTTTTTAATTTCATCAAGTTGTCTGGAGCCATTTTTAAGATTCAGATTAAATTGATTACATAAATTATAATATGATCAATAATTTCTCGCAATTATTTATTAAATGGTATAAACGTCGTTGGGTTAAGGATTCTATACACAAACATTTCAGATGTTTTGTGCGTTTAATTCCCCATAATTGCTTTGGAGTATGACCGCACAGACAGGATACCTAATTGGTTATATTGCTGAATACGTACGACCTTTCAACGCACTGCTGCTTATAATAAAGTCGGCAGAATTAAATGACTTTTATAGAAACTATTAAGCTAGCATTCCTTTGCTAATGTTATTATAACTACAGATAAAGTACACTATTACGACTCTTATTTTCCATTCAAATGTACGACTTAAGAGAAACGCTCGCTTTGTAGTATGCAATACTTGTTAAATGGCTATTGTCATTGTTTATATTAGGCCTCGTTTTGGCGATATAATGCCTTTAAGGCCATAACACCTTTGCGATCGGAACTTATAGAGAAAAAATGGGATAGCTTTCAACAAAATTATAAGTACCTGATTTTACGTATTTATGGATATTTTTTAACCCCCTACAAAAAAGAGGGGTGTTATAAGTTTGACGTGTCTGTCTGTCTGGAACATCATAGCTCCCGATCGGATGGATCGATTGCAATTTTTTTTTATGAAATATGAGTTTTGCGCGAGTGTTCAACTTTTAAACGGGTAATATAATACCCGAGTAGGTTAATTATCGTTGTCTTTCTTATTCATGTTAGGTTATTTATTAATTAAAATACAATAGTTTGTATTAGGTATTACCTAATATAAACTATTTTATTTAATCATTCGAAACGCTAATCTATAATATTAAAATGAATCGCAAAATGTGTTGGTAAGCGCACACTTCACAATGCCCGAACCAATTTGAAGCCGCCCGAATTTGCCCGAACCAAAACCAAAAAAGAGGGGTGTAATAAGTTTGACGTGTCTGTGTGTCTGTCTGTCTGTCTGTTACATCATAGCTCCCGAACGAATGGAGCGATTTCAATCTAGTTTTTTTTTTGTATGAAAAGTGAGTTTGGCCCGGGTGTTCTTAGACATGTTTCATGAAAATCGGTTGAGCCTTTTAAAAGTTATGGGGGTGAGAGTGGGGAAGGAAAACAGAAAATCTGCAAATATACTAGTGTGGGGTATCAAATGAAAGCGCATCGCGTCCACATTACATAATATTATGTTGTTTTACATTTAAGGAAATGAAGGCATTGGAATCGGGGGTTCTTTTTAATTTTTTTAATTTAGATTTATGCCTAATAAAAATAACTTTAACAAAGTACAGACTAGACTTCTATCACGATTTTACCCTACTCACCTAGGTGTTATAACGTATGTTATTAATATTGATCGTCTATTAACAATATTATTGTTTTTTTTTGTTATAGTTATGACATATAAGTTTTGTAGTTTTAGTTGATTCAACATGTTTATTTTTTTTTAAATAACTATAAGTAGTGTTTTCATAATCACTCTAATAACATTCAATTAAATCGGTTTAGTAGTTAAAGCGTAAATATTTAACATATAGACAGAGTGCCATGCAAGTTGTTGTGCTTTTAAAATATTAGTAGAGACTGATCTTAAAGAAGATTACTTTTTTTTCTAGACAATTCACACATCTAGCCTCGTGGTAAGCTCTGAGCTTGTGTTACGGGTACTAGATATCTGTACCTACTAGATATACTTTATATAATACGCATACATATAGATTACTTATAATGATACCTACCTACGTTACAGCTTATAACAAAATACTTTACATTACCGACTGAGATTACATGATTGGCCAGAATCCAGATAAAATGAAATAATAACCTTTTTTTAAAATAAAATAAAAAAATATTTACTTTACTTACTCTTTTTACGTTTTGTTACATAGGTACCATGACTTAACGGTTTTTGGGTTTTCCTATATTCCGACTGTTCGCATCGATGGTATGATACCCGTTTCAAACCCTTAATATTGTTAAAACCATGATCGTTTCAGACGTTAGGATAGCGTGTTACATGCACTAACCACCCACAGATTATTATTATTAATTATTAGGCAAACATTAAAAAAAACCCACCAAGTGAAAAAAAAAGTGTAGCAGTGCCGGCGTGTGCCGTCCACAGCTTGCATTTTTTAATAAGGCAAATTATACTATTCGAGCAAAAACTAAATAGTACGCAATTACGTTATGATGGCTCATCTGTTATTCATTACGAGGCAATAACACAATGAATAAGTTAATAATGGAAAAAATATTTAACATGTCAATTCATAATAAAAACTTCAATTGATAATAGTAGATTTGCCTACTTAATCATTTTCTTTATTAGGTTTTTTAGCTTCATACAATTAAAGCCTCCTTCGATTTCATTAAAGGTAAGTTATTAATTGTTGCATGCATCGAATTTGACCTATCCTTATTATGTTAGTTTGATTTATAATTATAACAGAGTTAATTTTTTATACTATAAACAAAATATCATCAACATCATTATCATTTTAAACCCCCGAAACCCTCCGTCTGTCTGTGTGGGACATTATAGCTCGCGAGCGGATGGAGCGATTTCAATTTAGTTTTGAATGTTCTTAGATGTTAGTTGGATGGCAATTGTTTGACCCGTTTAAAAGTTATGAGGTTAAAAGTGGGGAAGGAAACCCGAAATCTGCAAATATTCTCGATTAGGGTCTGAAATGAAAGCCAATCACGTTGTAATTTTTCAATAAATTATGCATTCTGGAATGGAACATATCATAATAAAACATAATCTCGCAATCAATACACCATGATAACCATAAACATTTTATTACCAATATTAAATAGCTTACCTAAAGCAGGTAAATATGGTAAAGGTCATGGTTTTTAATGTTTTAAATTTAAAATTATTAATATGTGTCTAACATATTATATAAAAACTTTGGAACTAGTAAGGATAAGATTTCATTTTGGCCTTTAACATGTAACAGAATTTTTAATTAATATAATTAATAAAGGGTTGTATATTTTGTTGAATAAATAATAAAAGAGACCTTACTACACCTTCATACTCATTATAATTGATTACTAAACTAATTTTGGTTAATTATGATATTACTTTGTTAACTTTTTCAAATATGCATGCTAAGAACCTACCTATTATAAAAGTTTTTTTTAGTAAGTACTCCTATTTCGCTATCTGTATAAATAATAAAAAAAATCAAAATCTAATATCCTAATATTTTTTTAAAAATCTAATTCAAAATCGCCATACAGAGATACTAATATAAATATGCCATACAGAGATATTTCAAGCCAAAAACTGAACTCTGGTCACGACTTTAAACAATTAAACGCTAGGCTTCAATTAGCAAAAAGTAAATATTATCTCCGCCGAACATAAATTCCAAGGGGCAATAAATTTAAATGACTAACGTTTGAATAATCTTGTAAAATTCTCACATGCCCAGGTTACGTCTAAATTGGAGCGTAATTTGTGAACCTTTCTTACGACAATTTTGTAATTAGCTCAGACTTATTTATTTGCTGGTTCTATGAGAACAAGATGCCATCGTTAGCTTTAAAAAAAATATGATAAACTTGCTTTGTTTTTAATAATGAGATAAAGAAGGTCTCATGGAGAACTTGAACTTTAGGTAACTTTCTACAAATAATTACTTTTTGTATCTGCAATAATTCAGTGTTATTTTATTTTGAAAAAAATATCTTGACGCATCCTTAAACAGGGTGTTTTACAAAAAAAAATGTTGTTTAAAAGCTATTCTTAGGTTTTTCTTGTTTTTAACCAGAAGTGAGAAACGGATTTTTTTTATTTATTGAAAAAAAATTTGTTTCTTATCCATCCTGGAAGTTGTCCTTGAAGAGATCGTTATAAGTCAGATTTCCCCACACGTCACTTTAAAAAAACTATTATATTACATTCACATTCAGGTTAAAAAAAAACCGTTGACATAAAGCTTGTGAGCAAATTTCCATGTGAATGTCTGCGCTCGTCCTAAAATCGTGTAGAGCTCGCTTTTATAGGCTGGCAAATAGGAAGCTCAATAAATTAATTCGAGCAGGTTTTCAATCTTCGAAACTGTTTCTTATTTCGTTAGTGGTAAGGTTGTTTTTGTTTTTTTTGTTAGTTAGGGTTGCACGCTCGTCCCGCGACCTCGGGTACTATCTACAGTGTCACGACGCGCGTTGCACGACCGCGGCTTTCGTTAAGTATTCTATAGTCAGGTATTAGAATGCGGGATGTGTGGGATTTATCTCTTGTTTGGCTGTCCTGCCATGTTTCTACAAACGCTATTTAAGCAGACGGTGAATTATCATCATCATCCTATTTACGTTCCCACTGCTGGGATACAGGGACTTCTCTCTTGGCGAGAGAGATTAGGCCTACTATTCACTTTCACTAATTCACCACGCTGGCCAAGTGCGGGTTGGTGAATGGTGACTATTAATAATGCAAAACATATCTATGTATGGATAAAACGGCAATTTTAGATATTTTTTAAATAATAGTGTTCTGTGTCCATCCTGTAAGTTGTCTTGGAGGAGACCTTTTTTAGTCAGGCTTCCATTAGGCTTGTTTATTATATTATGTATATCAGATGTCTATTACCCGTAACACAAACTTAGAGCTTACCACGGGGTAGATGTTGTTGTGTGGATTGTCCGGAAATATGTATGACTTTGTCTAATCAATTCGAGGACCGCAAAATTTTATGATTAAAATCAGACTGTTAATATGCGTACCTACGATATGGTTAAAATCACGTATTTAAAAATTTTACATTAGATGATTTTTGTGTTTTTTATCACTTTGTCAATACAAAAAGGTAGGTACATAAAATAGAGAAACATCAACCTACTTATTGAACGACTGTGTCTTCTTCAATGCTTTCAATGTTAAATTGTATGTATATTTATACATTTTTTGCACAGATTCTTAGTTTGGCATACAGATATCTCTTTATGACCAACTCGAAAAAGGAGCAAAAAATGAAATGCGTAAATTTATGAAATAAATTATTGAATCTTTTACTTAAAAGTGGGGCTTGTGGCTATTTGTAATTGATAGTACTGTTATCTGATAACTTATTTATGGGACAAAAAAAAAATTGGTCTACATTGGCTGCCCAATGGACAGCACTAGATAATTATATCTTATTTATAAGCTGGTAAATATAAAAATGTCTCGGACAACATTGTAGAAACATTATCATTAACACCTGCGGAGTCGTCAAAGCTGCAAACATTTTGTCCTAAAAGCAAAAACTTTAAAGCAAAACTACACGAATATATTTCAGAACATCTGTTTATTTAATAATTAGCGAGAGTACAGACAGATCACGTAGCTCGTTAAATGTTTCTTGTACCTGATAGTTTGTCATTTTGCAAATTCTCACGCATTCTGAAAGTTCGTGGTTTCGAGATGAACGCGGGTTGTTGACCCAAGATGTATGAAGTTAGGCTTTTGTTGAGAATGCCTTCTCCAGTTTTAATACTGGAGTCCTTTAATATGTCAGAAATTAAGTTAAGGAATTAATTGTTTTCGCTGGTACTGAAATAATTTTCTGTTTTGATTCGATATATTCATTTAAAATGCGAAAGTTTGTGAAGATGTTTTTACTTTAGTATGGAATGTGTTTTTAGTTTTTCAAGTAAAAACCACTGAAATAATTTTTGATGAAACTTCTCGTTAATCATACTAAAAAAGCATAGGCTTATTTTTATAGCGGCAAAATAAAGTGTCATTAAAACGCAATTAACACCACAGGACTCAGCTAGTTCATTTATATGTGTTTTCCTTAGTTAAATTATTTTCTGTAAAGTTGCTAAAAGTCAAATATTGATAATAATGACCAGATTTTCAGACAAACCTAAGTCTTGAAGCCTTTTATAAGTAACAATAATCCCTTAGGCCTAGAAGACGTGTGAACTTCTACTTTTAATTCAAACAGCCGTCATATCAGATGGCCGTAAGGGCCGTAAGGGCCACCGCACACGTTTCGACTGCATGCGGTCGGTATCTAGCGATCTCGCATTTGCATTCAGCCTCTCGGTCGCATATTTGCAAATAGCGATTGAGGCTCTTTTACAGAAAATGTGGTGGGCTTAGAGCTTGTGTTAGTCGTACTAGAAACAGTAACTGAGAAGTAACAGTAAGAAAATGAACCATTTTCGAAGAAATATCGGTGTATAATCATCTAATGTATATCAAAGAATATGAAGCTTTCGTCGAACAAACACACACATTATTAAAAATATAAATGTCACCAGATTCAAAAACAAAAAACAATGAATGATTTATGACAAATTCACACAATGATATCACTTATTTGAACATTAGGAGGTAAGATATGAAAAAAATACCTACATATTTTTATTTTTTATTGAGAACACAATTAAGTATACATTCGAATACAGTGAGAATCGACACTGCTACACCTTGAGTCACAAGTGGACCGTCGTCCACAAGGCCAATGAGGCAGTAATCAAATATGCGAGGTATTTGATCGATATATATCAAATATGTACTATCTACCTGCTACCTCGCTGGTATAGGAAGGCAGACAATAAAACCGACACAAAAATAAACAAAACATAATGTAACTTTAATGAAAGTATTTTATGATGAGTGATTTTTGAGTTTCTCGATAAATCAACCTTGCATGTTCAATTAAAAATAAAATAAATAAATATTGCCGGACAATCCACTCAACAAAATCTGCCCGTGGTAAGCTCTAAGCATGTGTTACGGGTACTAGAATATACTCAATATAATAGACATACGTATATAGTTGATATTTTTATTATACCTCTTGATATTTAAAACCCATACCATACCAAGGAGAAAGAGCAAGGAGATATAGATTCACTATTTCTAAAATATATAGAATATTTATATAAAATAATTGTACATTAATGATTACACATAGTAATAAAAAGAAAGAAAAAAACTGAAATAGAAGTTAACCTAGAATGACAAAGCATTCTACATCGTGTATTATCTACATCCATCTATTTCTTTTGCCCTATAAATATTTTCTTGTTCAAAATTGTATGTTCTTGAATTGTAAATACGCGGCTGCGTGCGTCGTGCGCGCAGTAATGACAGGGCGCACGCGCGACTTCTAATTGATTATGGGTAAGGACGGGCGCTGCGCTTGCGATGGGAACCAGCAGACTTTGAAATACAAGTCTCCGTTTCTAACTCGTTTCCGGGAATTTCTTTCGAATCTTGTAAGACTTGTAAGAGTATTTTGTCTAGTAATAATAATGTGATGTATGCCTCTACACCTATACGCTGTATCTCAACTTAGATAGATATAATGCTTATAATCATTTGTAACGTGTACCTACTAGACAGAATAAATCGAGATTTAGAAGAGCTAACACCTTTTCATTTGGGCGCCTCAGCGCGCCGTCCACCGAACCTTATATAGCGACCTTGCCAGGATGCCAAATGGATGCTGAGGCGCCTAATATCCTTATATCTATCTAAGTTGAGATACATCGTATAGGTGTAGAGGCATACATCACAATAATATAATTATAACCATTATTCAGATCAATTTAATTAACAAAACTAAATAAATAAATAAATATTTTCGGACAATCTACACAACAACATCTAGCGCATTGGTAAGCTCTAACTTTGTGTTACGGGTACTAGACATCTGATATCCTTAATATAATAGACAAACATGTATAGATATTTTTTATAATACACATTAAACACCCAGACATAGAAACCCTTGACACCTCGGCGGCAATCGAACCCGCTTCCTCTCGCGTCGCTAGCGGACCCTCGCCCACCGCTACTGTCTGTCTACTAAGTACTATTTTAAAAAGCCATGTTCGCTAAGTGGGAGCACACTTTCATTCCGAAGGACGTCAGTTCAAATCCAGCCGCACCTCAATATTTTTGTGGACAAATATCGTGAGGAAACCGGCATGTTCTAGGAACTTTAAAGAGTTTGAAGGACATGTGACATTCACCGACCTACGTGATGAGTTAAGGCCTAATTTTTCTCGTCAAGTGAGAAGTCCTTTTAAACCAGCAGTGGGGACGTAAATAGGGGTGCTTACGCATGTAATACTATTGTTTTCGATTATACTTATAAACTCCATAAGATACTTTATGTTTATGGATGAATTTATCTGTATTTATTAATCAGTTATTTTTTTTCAAGAACATGTTTGCTTTTATGTAAGACCAGTAATATATTAAATTATCGGAGGTATGATACTCAAAAACTAGTTTCAAATTCGTAATAAATGACATAGTTTAGATAATTAGATATATAATAGAAAACCTCTAACAACTTATCTTAATCGAATGCAGAAATACTTTATTCATCGAAATATTTTATCACACTTATAATTTTTAAAAACATATCTTTTTTTTTATATTTGAATAGTGGTGAATAAACGCACTCTCTCCCTCTATCTCTCGTCAAGAGATAAGTCCCTGCGTCCGAACAGTGGCAACGTTGATAGAGTGTTGATGATGTTGATGACCAATACACAGCTCAGTTCAGTTCAGTTTCTTGTAATTGGACTTTCCGCTTGAAGTCACAATTTGCCAGTGTCGAGTTAAATAAAATTTTACCCACTGTAACGTCCAGCGCCCTCGGCGTAACTAGGGACCCATCCCGCGTTACGCACGCCGAGCGTGAGAGACGCCGCGTTTTTTCCGTTAAAACTATTTATCACATAAAAAGCTATTTCAAAACCAAAAATGTATTTATTTTCTTTATTATAATTATATAAACTTGAATAATAATACAAATCATCGTACCTACATCTTCATTTACTAAAAAAATATCAAAAATAGGATGGTAGCATTTTTAGACTGATTTGGAGACCTATTTTGATAAATTTATTTTAAATACTTCCTCTGAACATTTAATTATTATTTTGGTACCGTTTTAACGGGGTTGGAGTCTAGTTTTTTCAATAACATATTTAATTTTAATACAGATATCACAAGTAAATCATAAAGAAATTAACTTGCGAAAAATAGGAAAATAACGGAAAATTTCTCTCACTTTATTGAAAAAATATTTTTTTTTTCATAATTTTTGTTGCCAGGTATGGGTTTTTCTAATTAGAATTTAGTAGAATAACTATTGACAATGACATCTGACATTGACAGTAACAACTTGTCTTATTAGAAAATAAATAAATCCGAAATAAAAAAACTAAAAACTCGTGTGGCACTCTAGTACCATGGACGTTAGTCGGCATAAAATTTTGTGGCACTACAGTACCATTGGACGTTCAAGTGGATAAAGTGAAAAATATGTTACTCAGTTGAACGCCATTTTGCGTCTCTCATACACAGCTCTATCAACAATATAACACGAAAACAAAACAATGTAGACATTTCCAGAATGCACCAATTGGCATCGCGTAGCATAGAGCTGTGCGTGACACAAGTACGTATTAAAACCTTTTTTCCTGTCACACAACTATTATACCATCAATTAACACAAATAACGACTCAAAAGAGAACAATCACCTCATATAAAATCCATCTTTGACCCGTTTTCAACCTAAATGCAAACATTAGGCGCACGCAATGTAGCTGCGTGTAACGCGATCGAAACTTGCATGCAAGCTAACGCGCCTCGCAATACTTTGAAACCTAGGATTTAAAGTTAGGCATAATTCATTTGTTTCGAACTATAATAATAGATTTATACAAAGTTTCCGCCCCTTAGAGTACTGCAAAATATGTCGTCTGACATCAATACGTAGCATAATATTTTTCATACACTTAATCTAGCAAATAAATGGCATGTTCAACAGTTCAATAATTATTATTAATATTGTATTATTAATAGCTATTCATGCCACGCTTATACTAGTTAAACAGTATTCTAACTTCATACAAACGGTCTAAGGACTATAAATCGCCTTTAGATCGCACGCCTAGATCCAAGGTTACACGAGGGCGACATAGTCGCGACTGTACCACAGTGACGAACGGTCGGCGTGTTATTTACTAACTATGTAGTATCCGACCGTTTTTATATTCAAAAGAGGATTTAGCATGGTTTAAAGTTTACATAATAATAAAATCATATAGTCCAGTCTAGGCGAAATATTTTTCCCTCGTAAATTTTTACAAATGTTTTAATAGGTTTTTAATTTAATTAAAAAATATAAACAACATGCATTTTTATTGAACACTTTCTATTCCATTTACAAAATATTTATAATTTTACATAAAAAAAATATTTTTTGAAATTTAAATAGGTGGGCAGCCACATGTCAAGGTACCGCGCGGCTAGAACTAAGTCTCGGCCGAGTTGGAGTACTGTATAGATAATATTATCCTGGACATGCTGTCCTACTGCTGGGCAAAGGCCTCCCTTTTCTATTTCTACTCGTCCCAGTTTGCTGCTATTTCAATAATTTTTGCGGCCATGGTTCTAACGAGCTACATGGCCTGCCAACTGCCACTTCAACGATCTTATCCGGGCGACTATATCGGTGACCCTCGTTCTCTTACGTATCTGCTTAGCTCTGATTTGATCCCGCAGAGAAAGCTGGGTTTAGTAAGTTTAGTAATTTATTTTAAGCTTTGAAATGCGTTTTTTTTATTTTGACATATTATATTTCTAAAACACAGGGAAGTAATACAATTACTTAACGATTTCTTAAAAAAATACGGTTATTAGTTTGTAGTATATAAATAATAAAATAAAAATATAGTTAAAGTAACCTATCCTTACAGGCATTGCAGATGTTGGAGTTTCAACAGCAAATCTCAAGTGGCGGTGGGCTGGGCATATTCGTCGGATGCACCCCGAAAGGTGGGCACTTGCTGCAACTGCTTGGAACCCGGAAGGAAGTCGCAAGCGAGGTCGGCCCCGAAAACGTTGGCGAGACGACCTTCAAGACTTTTCGGAAAGCTGGTGGCAAACAGCTCTGGACAGGGATTGTTGGAGGGAGTTGGGGGAGGCCTTTGCCCAGCAGTGGGACAACGTAGGCTAATATAAAAAAACCTATCCTTGTCCTAATCCCATTACCCATCACCGTTCCAATAATCTGTTCAGCTATTTGGTCATGAAAGACGGACTAACAGACACACACATACATACATATATACTATCCCATTTATAATATTAGTATGGACTCGGGCCGAGGGCGCGGGCATAAGAATTTTGCCCCATCTCCTTCCGTGGTTGCAACCATTTGCCAAAATTTTCGATACAAATTCAAGACTTGAGAACTAAAAATACACGCCAAAATCAGAATATTCTCCTTTTTTGAAGTTGGTTACCTAAATAAAATGAAAAATGCCAAAAGACACTTTATACTAATGTCACAACTATAATACAATCCTTCAGAAAATCAGGTTCGACAGAGTAAGAAACGACGCCGACGCTGCGTTCACACGGAGTGCGGTGAGCATAGCACACCCTATTTCGATACGTTAGAATAAAATCACTTTTAATGCTTATGCTATTTAAAAGTCATAGACATTTCTCAAAAAAATCCTCAATTTTTTTCGGTTGAGAGCTTCTTGCATCCACCACGAACCAACAGATTGTGCTTTCACCGCTAAACCACGTGTTTAAAATTTTAAGAAAAATCCAGAGCAGCGCCGCGCTTGGTTTGAACCCACGACCTTCGGAATTAAAGTCGAGTGATCTCCCACTTAGCCGCCACGGCTTCTGCTTATAGTAAAGGTTTGTTTATTATATACTAGCTGTGCCCTGCGGTGCTACCCGCGTTATAATGGCTGAAGTACTCTTAACCATCAACATATTAGGTCCTTACATATGAAATTGGCGTTTTTCGTACTGGCCACTTTAATCACAAATTTCTCCTCTTTGGTAAGGAATTCCAAATTCAAATTTGTACAGCTATAGACTCATGTATTTGTGCTTCGATGATCGTCATTCATTTGTTTTTTTCTTCTGTTTTTTTCTGTTTGCGTCACTCATTTTACAAAATGGAAAACTTAAAATATCGCATTATTTACGAGTACGAGTTCCGCCGTGGCACTAGTGCTGCGGAAACAACTCGAAGGGTGAATGATGTGTATGGCGGTGGTGTTGCAAAAGAAAACACAGTTCGTTTTTGGTTCCAACGTTTTCGTTCTGGAAATTTCGACTTGCAGAACAAGCCCCGTGGACGGCCTGAGACTCAAGTTGATAATGAAGAGTTGAAGGCTATTGTGGAAGCGGATCCATCGCAAACCACGTCCGAGTTAGCTGCAGGCTGCGGTGTTAGTGATAAAACTGTTTTAATTCACTTGAAGCAAATTGGGAAGATTAAAAAGCTTGAAAGGTGGGTACCTCACGAATTGACTGAAGCAAACCGGCAAACGCGCGTCGACTGCTGCGTTACATTACTAAACCGGCACAATAATGAAGGTATTTTAAACCGAATCATTACCTGTGATGAAAAATGGGTTCTTTACGATAATCGGAAGCGCTCAGCGCAATGGTTGGATCCTGGCCAGCCAGCCAAATCCTGCCCCAAGCGAAAATTAACCCCAAAAAAGTTACTTGTAAGCGTTTGGTGGACTAGTGCCGGTATTGTTCATTACAGTTTTCTCAAATCTGGCCAGACTATTACGGCTGATGTCTATTGTCAGCAATTGCAAACCATGATGGAAAAGCTAGCGGCTAAACAACCTAGGCTGGTCAATCGCTCCACGCCACTGCTGCTTCACGACAACGCTAGACCACACACTGCGCAACAGACGGCTACTAAATTAGAAGAGCTTCAATTGGAAAGTCTAAGACATCCTCCGTACTCCCCGGACCTTGCTCCAACAGATTACCATTTTTTTCGAAATTTGGATAACTTCTTGCAAGGGAAAAAATTCAACTCCGATGGGGCAGTCCAAATCGCCTTCAAAGATTTTATTGATTCCCGTCCGACTGGTTTTTTTAGTAAAGGGATCAATGAACTACCTATAAGATGGCAAAAGTGCATAGAAAATAATGGTTCATACTTTGATTAATTAAATATATTATATTAAAAAATATTCGACTTTTTGTTCCTCCCATACAAAACGCCAATTTCATATGTAAGGACCTAATATTTATTTGAATAAAGATTAATATTATTATGTTGATACAACTTAAACAAATTATTTCGACCAAATTAGGTAGGGACGGTTTTTGTGAGTTAATCTTAAAAGATAGACATATACTATCGCGGACTGTTTTTTAGATCATTAAAAGAGAAACTATTATTCTTTAATACATATTTTTTGTGTATCTTGAACCGTTTTCACGGCGCACGCAACGGAAGGCTTCAAAGATGAACAATTTCTCCCGTTTTTTTACACATTTACCACTATATCTTTGCTCCTATTGGTCGTAGCGTGATGTTATATCGCGTTCAAACAAACAAACAAACAAACTCTTCAGCTTTATAATATTAGTATAGATTTTTGGATAGGTTATTATTGTTTTTAATTAAAATTAACCGTTAACAAGTAACACAAAACAAAAATAAATAGATTTATAAGTATAAATATTCCAGTTGAGTGCGTTATTTAAGGCCTCATAGTATCATCTGCCTTAAGGCCATTTTAAATAATTTTCTGTTTTGTCTAACAAATAAATTCTGTTCGTTTATTTAAATAAAATGACATTTTACGTATTGATAAAGTTTTTTGAGGTGCACCTTGGTAATTTATATAAACAGTGGGATTATTCGGGTCATCGATGTAGAAATAACAGATACTCAAGTCAATGGGGCAATCAAGCCTTAGAACTCTGTAAGTTGTAGTAATAAAAGTCAATTACAATAAAATAGAAACAGCTTTTTTTCTCGCAGAAGGGTTGGGTAAGTTTATCATTGTTATTTATTACAGCCTGCGCTGTTTCGTGAGAAAATGCGTCTAAACTACCCCTAGACAGGTGCCGAAGATTGTACGCATAGGGAATTGTAAACTCATGCAATGAAATTTAATATTTTTCTTTATTGTTTCTGTAGAACTTAAACAGAAAAACCTAGTATTATAGGGATAGAGTTTATCGGATCAATTCAGAAATGAGGATATAGATAGAGTGGCAAACCTGAAATCAGCGAAGCGAATTAAATCGTTACTGAGGCAGCGCGCAAGTCAAACGTAGAGCTGATGGAAGTTCGACCCAAAGATTCGTAGCTGGAGGCTCATTATCGGGAAACCAAGCCTAGGATTCCAGCCGGCTTATCACGGCAATTGTTGTCTAGGTAGAGAAGAAACGCTGTCTAGGTAAGAAAGAAAGAAAGAAAGAAAGAAACTTATCTTATCGTGATATAATTTTTGTAATATCTTCTGAATTTAAGAGAGTAACTTAGTTTTTTTAATGGAAAATTAATTCGTAGCGTAATTATTGTTTTGTTGCTTTTTTTTGGTGTACATGTTTTGTATCTGTATCCTGCAAATATAAAAAGCGTGTCATTTGTACATCCTTGTCTATTCTAGGGTAGAATAGAAAGGAAATGCTGAACCTTCATCTGCTGGATTGCCGGTGGCCGGTGACTTAATCAAAGCCACAGTATCACTAAAGTATGTATAAATTACATATATCTAGTGGTTGTCCCACTGTTGAGGATATTATGTTGATGCTTTAACAAGTTAAACCACTAATGAGATTTTATTGGTATAAATGATTTATAAAAACTTTTATATCATGATAGGGTGCATAGTAAAAGCGCATCACACAAAGCGTTTCCATCTTTTAACTTTCTTGGAAATGTCAGCTGTTATTGGCACTTTCTTCATCCTGAGTAAGATATTAACGACCGTATTATAAACTAATGGGAATTCTATACAAAAACATTGCAATAAAATACATTCTCAAAAGCTTTTAAAATACTGCATGCAACAATAAGAATTGTTTTATTTTGTAAGTTTATCGTTAGTTACGGATCAATACATCTATGCGTTACGAAATATTCATTCAAAATGTGTTACTGAAATAATATATCAATAAACAATGTGAACTGTTTTATTTTAATACACGCGAATGAGAATAAAGTTACTTGTTGACACGTCTGTAACAAGTTTAACGTATTCAATAAAGTTGTTTTAACAACAGAACACTCTTTATTGAATACCATTAATAACATACATCAGATACCAATTGCAACAATGGGCGTCCTTATTTTTAGGAAACAAAAAAAACAAAAATGGTATCAATAATAACATATTGTTAAGCAGTCGAAGAAATATGTTGGTGTTTGTGGTACATACTTGAATTTATATTGATAGGGATTATTTTTATTTATTTATTAAGAAAGGACACCCAACACAAGGTAACAAAAAATACATACATAAAATAAACATGACTAAAAATATTAAATGCTATGTGTTCTCGTTATATCATTTTGCAATTATTGGGACGTAACTTCACGGAAAAAGGTGAATTCGAATATATGTTGACTTTTGGTTAATCATCGCTTCACACCTGGCAAGCTTTTTGAAGAACATATTAAGCTAGATTATGCAAGCATTTTATGGATATATTGCAATTACTTATATGGAACAGCTAAGTCAAAACAAACTGGCTCACTCTGGACTGGGCCATGTATACCCAATGCTACAGAATTTCAATTGTACAGAGATCAGTGCATCTCCAACACTTTTAAGTGAAATTCTCTGCCAAACTCCATTTCTCCTAACTCACACAGCCCGACTTCCTTGTACTTGACTTCCTTCCTAACAACACTAGTGAATAGGTTTCTTCTGGACAAACTCGCTCCATCGATATCGCAGTGTGTTCGATAGCATATATGACCTGGGTAATCGCGGTAGGTAACCGCGCTTCTGACACAGGGGGCCGCAACGCTACTGTAACCCGTCACATCGATATCTCAAAAATACACATTGAAATATTGCATAATATGTCAATGAGAGAACATTATCATCCTAGCTTATCTATCAAATTGTCAATCTATCAATCTTGTAATTATAATTTTTGTCTGACACATTAGCAAAAGTCTACAACGGGCACCGTTTACCGACATGGTGATGAACGTGTTAAGATCCCACCTTGTGGTATGAGATGATGTTCTGGATGGAACGAAGAAACATTACTGCACTTTACCAGATTACGAAACACGACATTGTAATATGTATTCTACATTGCAATGCAAGATTGTTATGGTTAATTTAGAATGGGGTATTGACAAATCGATACCTACATATTAGGATATTTTAGGACATATTAGTCCGAAAAGAAATATTAAAGGGAAGTTGATTGATATACATGAAAAAAATACATTAACTATATTTTTTTTTAACTTAAATAAACGCTTTTAATGAAGCAAAGAAGTTTACTCGATACATTAGGCTTTCATTTTAAAGTATCTGCTGTTACCAGTTCATTTTTGTTTGTGCCATGCTTTTTACGCGCAAGTCTGGGGAATCCGTTTATTGCTTCTTGCACAGCTGATCATTGGAATTCGACCTTCGCTTAGTCATGGAAACTGAACGGAAAGAAATAATTGATACATTCCGATCAAACGCCAGTGCAAGCCTAGTGCAACGGCCTTTGAACATCTGCTACTTACGAAAACAAAAAATGTTCCTTAGCCCTACCACGAGTTCACTTACGACTGTTGGAGATTACAACATGTTGTAATCCATTTGACATATAAAGGTAGCATTTTAGTTGTGAAAAATCTGTCAAATGCACGAATACAACATGTTGTAATCTCCAACAGTCGTAAGTGGCAACTTGTGGTAGGACTACCTGCCGCATGCTGCCGCATTATAGTTGATTGTTTATCCCGATGTCAAATGTCATACAATCCTGTCTGTCTACATTCAGCCTGTAAAAGAAATTGAGTCATTATGTTTGCGACATTACGTTTTTGTTAAAAATGTATTTATTTTAAGTACAATAGAGCTATAGAGATACATCACTTCACATTTATTTTATGTGTGGTATAAGGCTGCTTATAATAATAATAATGACACAGGGGGCTTATAATAATAATAATAATAAGGCTGCATGCTGCTCAATTGGGTCGCAGTGCATGAGTCGGTGCTTGTGTTTATGTAGCCATTGAAATATAAATAGGAACTAGATACCTACAAACGCACACAGATGACTAAGGGCCGGTTTCACTATCTCCGAGGTAAATTAATCAATCAGTCAATGGTTAAAATATAGTGCAATCTCGGTAGTCAGTCACTGGCAGTTGTCAGTTGACTCTATATTTTTGAATCGTTTAGATATTAATTTACCTCGGAGATGGTGAAACATGTCCTTAGCCTTTAAAAAAGTAAAATAGTTATTATGAAAGCTTGAAACTGTGCTAAATAAAAAATAAATTTTGCTTGTGCAAGTGTGTGACTTTGTGTGGTCAACGTCAATATCAAAAGGTTAATTCCTTAGAATCACAGGACATGGACAGGTCAACTTGTGAAAAACAAATTCTTAAATTCATTATTACGTACCTATTAAAACTTACCGTCGTTGTACCTAATTAGTAAGTCAACACTTCATCATTCGTACAGAAACTATCTAAATGATTTTTTTTTATATTATAATAATGAATTTCCAGGTTTTGATTCTTATCTAATATGAATGCTAAATTATCAATTTAAATCAACCCGGTTTCAAAGGCATTCGTGAGAAAATACACTGTAGCTTCCTAAATCTAGCTTAGAATAACTCGAAAGAGAATAACTGCAATTGAACAAGGAAGTATTAAGTATTTTTTTTATATATTATTTAAATAAATCCTTAGTTAAATAAAAGATATATAATAAGATGAAGATCAAATCATATAAAAATATCATTGTTATTGATAGGTCAATCAGTCACGGTATATAAAAAAAATTAGTTTCATAAAACCAGTATGAAAAAAGGAAAATATGCAGTTTTTCATTTCTAGACACAAGTACCTAATACTTTTTTAGAGTTTTTGTAAAAACTAAAGAAATAAATAAATTAATTTATTTATTTTAATAAAATGTATTTTTTTAAGTCGATAATAATTAACTCCTGCTACACTAAAGAGGTTACATTCCTCAACAATGGTCCATCGGAGATAAGCTTCTACAAACAGATAGATAAACTACTAGAGGTATATTAAACAAAAGTTTTTATTTATTAATTCATTCATTTTAATACATAACTTAATATTGAAAATTTTATGAATCATAAAATAATCTAAAAATATCTAAATATTTGCACAAAATGTCACGTCAAATCATAAATACGGCCTTTATCCAAGCTAATCTTTTGCTTATTGCCAAAATATGTAGAGATATGTCCTCTGCAGAGGTCAAATACATAGAATGTCCAAATTTAATTATTAGCGTATCTAAAAAAAATATAAAAAATTGCAAAATATCAAGGTAATAGCCATGACCCTTCTTAATAGTAGCCTATATTATTAACTTAAATATTTTACACTTTTTACTTCATATTAATTTGAAACGGGAAATTTCAATAGCTAATAAACCGAATTCAATTTTTTTTTACATCTACTTATTGAGAAAGGTCAGTTTTCATCTTATCATCATCTTCCTGACCTTATCCCACCTTATGTGGGGTCTGCACAACATGTTTTCTGTTTCCATTTCCCTCTATCACCCGTCATCTCAACACTCACCTCTTTCTTACACCATGTCATCTATACAATTATTATAAAGCAGAATAGTTTGTTTGTTTGTTTGGACGCGATAATATCAGGAACTACTAAACATGCTGATACGTTTAGTGGTGGACTTATAGGGCTTAAATGGTTAGTTAGTAGTTCGTCTACTACTGGACATGGGAAGCCCTTCTTTATAAATAAATAATATAAATATTTTCTGACAATCCAAACAACAACATCTAGCCCCGTGGTAAGCTCTAAGCTTGTGTTACGGGTACTAGACATCTAATATACTTAATATAATAGACATACATATTTAATTTTTTTTCTTTAAAATACATATAAATCACCCATATAGATAGATAGATTTTATAATAAATATTTCCAGTTATTTAAAGATTAAAAGATGTTTTTTAACCATCAAATGTGTAAGATACGATCCATTCTATTAAGCGACAAATTGCGTGCAACTTGCTACTAATTGTAAGACGTCTACATTCGCTCCCAAGTTATATAATAGGTACCTATGTATGTAAAGTAGTACACAAAATAGGTGGTCCCATAATGCGTGTTTAATGCGTGACGGCGTGACGGCGGCTGGAGTCGTTTTTATAAAAAGTAAAGGTCAAAAGCCATTGCATTTACAAATAAATTTGATAAGTATGACTTATACTACATCTAGGGTTCCGAGTATAGTTTTTACATAGCAAAATGCTGCAGTTGGAGCGGTCTCCAATCCAAGGTCTGGCCTTGCGCAACTGACAAGATAAATACATTGACGACCTCTGTGGCTCGGTAGGCGGAAGCCCGGCTGAGGTGCAGGAGGTTGCGGGTTCGATTCCCGCCGCGGGACCAGATTTTGTACGATCTGCAATTTCTGGTTTCGGGTCTGGGTATTTTCTACGTATAATATGTATGTATTTACAAAAAAAAATGTATCTATGTAGTATATCAGTCACCCAACACCCATAGTACAAGCTCTGCTTAGTTTGGGGTTAGGTGATGCTGTGTGAGTAGTCCGGAAATATTTATTATTATTTATTATTATTATACCTCAAAATATCAACTTTCTATCTATCACGCAGAATAGAGATCGGTGGAAGTCTCTCATTTCGGAGGTCAAGCTTACTTTGGGTCTCTGAGTGTTGCGTCACAGCGACTCCAGTCTCAGTGCCTACAATGGGTGGTCAATTCTACGCAGTAAGCCAGCGACCAGGGGGCTGGGCTCCTCCCCTGGCTAACAAGTTTCTTTAACACACTCTCTATGTCTTCATGTGTTAGAAAAACAACAACTCAAATGGACTTCGGGTGCGATCGGGCAGCCTCAATAGTTAGCCTGAGCCACAATAGTTAGTTATCTCACGATTCTTGAGATGCAGCTTGGTGACAGACAGACAGACAGACGATGAAGTTTCTGTAATAGGGTCCATTTAACCCTTTAGTTACGGAACCTTAAAAATAACATAGCTAATTATCTAGCTTTACGTTAGTCAGCAAATCACACGTTACACTTATACATAGCAACTAACAAAGATATGTCTTTGGATCCTGTTCGCCATGGTTAGGGCGAAAGGTTAGAACATATCAATTACAACTTAAGAAAAAAAATAAACCCGACTGTGTCTGTGTCCCGTAGGAATTTCGGGATAAAATGTATCATATGACACTCCCGTGATCAATACGAATCGAACGATACCTCATACATCCATCAAGATCAAGGAAGTCACAAAGAAACACATAACCCTCCTCCTTTGGCAGTCGGTGAAAGTCGTTTCCGCTGCTGTTTGTTAGATCTTTTAAAATACTCAACGGATTTTCTTGCGGTTTTCAGCAAATGATCGCTGGTACATCATTATTGCACTATATGGACCTACCTATCGATCCAAAGCTGTGTTATAAGCATTCTTTTTTTTTTGCTATAAAATAACGACAGTTTTTTGTTCGGTTATGCTTCGTAAAAAACCTTACCTGATAAAATATTGAAATGCCTACTTTGTAGGGGTAGCTGACTATAAAGTTAAATGACCGCGGCTTAACGTGGCACTTTTTGCGTACATGAGAAAAAATTGTACAAAATGAGATTTTTTCAATTTTTGGATAAAAAATTGAATAAAACTCATATTGGTTAGGTTAAGTATGATGATGCTGATATAACTTACAATTGATTTAAAAACAGAACTAATATAATATGTGAAGGTCAAATTTTATTTTAAGTACTAACCTATAAAAAAATACTATCTATATTATTTTCTTGTGTACCTAAACTTAATTATTCTTAAAGAACATAATAATAGTATTAAAGTAAGTCCTTGTCTAAGCAAAGACTATTTAAAGTAAATTTACATGATTGATGCGCAAATTTAATATTCACTGTACCTACTAATACGGATCGAAAACGCACGATAACATTTTATTTTCGTACACAGATACGCCTAAATTCCAGTTAGGAATTACAAACTTGCCTAGGTAATAATTAAAGATCCAGACAGACAGCAATTTGCATTTCAAATGTCACTATTTTCAAGGTCTTTACCACCGCAAAGTTATCTTGTTCACGTGCACAGAATCGGAACTAATATTTAGATACTATACTTGAAGCAAATTTAGAACGGTGGCGCCCCTTTCAACGGTAAAAGCAGTTTGCAAACGATGATATAAACATAAATTATTCTTATGTTGAGATGTCTTGAGCGATACGTAGCACTACCACGAGTTACGACTACCAATTACGACTGTTGGAGATTACTACATTATTTTATCCCATACAGTTGACAGATAAAAATAAAATGTTAGTTGTGAAAAATCTGTCAACTGCGTGGGATTACAACATGTTGGAATGTCCAACAGTTGTACAACTCGTGGTAGGGCTAATGATGTTGCGACGAAGTTTCAGAAAACTATAAGTGACAGCTCCTACCGTACCCAAGGTAACGAAGTAACATAGTCTTTATATTTTACGTTTAGCACAATACACTGACATGATTTACTCTAGGCAATTGACAAAATATGTCTGTGTCAGTGTTCTGAGTGCTGAGTCTGAGTTTACAAATTGTAGTTAACTTTCTCGATCGTGAGAACGTTAACTATAATTTGTATGGGATCGAAACAGCGCCTCTTGTGGCAAACTTGAGAAACATAATTTGCTAGTTTGAGATTCACTATCGACCGTCGATCGTCGACTCGTTTACGCTCACGTTCGAAAGTGAGAACGTTAACGCATTTGATTGGTTGTTTGAAAATTTTCCCGAGTTCGTGTTACCATTTTTGACATTCGAATAGTAAACGCGCTCGAAAAAGTATTCGTCTAGCATTCACTTAGAATTTCTCAGTGAGTAGAGGTGAGAGTGCAAAGTGATTCAGTAAAATCATTAATATTTACAAATAAATTATGGCCGGACGTTTCTTTTTCGCTTGGATATCGTCTTACAAAGACAGCTTTTAAGTTTTTGTGCAGAGAATTAAAACAATTGACGAATTTAAGGTCCTCTCAACTCGTTTTGTTGGAACTTATATTATGTACTTTTTGTTATTTATTAATTAAAATATTAAAAAGTACCTAGCTATAGTTTCGACACCTAATTAATTTGTTCTTCGCAGGTGTTCACGGCTCTCTTCTTTTTTGCTTCTGGTTCATACAAAAGCCAATTTGAGTAGCAAAACAATGCAATGATATTTTTTTCAGTTACCTATGTGATGATCAATACTACATTTTAAATGTTAACCCTAAGTTTGGAGGTGCAAAGCATGATTCTTTGTATGGGAAAACAGTGACTTGAATACATAAATTCAATCTCTGCACCAAAATAGAGAAATGGTCTGGCTTCTATATAGGTAAAGTATCTTTAGGTACTTGATTTATTAAAATGCATTATGTTTTGATCCCTTTCACTATTCTATCTTTTACATAATTATTTATTTTTAGGAGACTCTGGATACCCTCAGCGCCCAGGCTAATGACTCCAATTTTAGATGCAAATACTGGTACACCAGAGGCCAATTATAATAACAAGCAAATGAGGGCTAGAGTAATAATAGAAAATACATTTTCAAATGCTGAAAAACAGATGGTAGTGCTTAGACAAGGATGGAGTTCACTCCATCCACTTCAAGCCACTCAAATATGCTTCTATTATTATAGCATACTCAGTATTGCATAACATAGTTATCAATCTTGGCATTGATCTAAATCTTACTCGGTGTCCGAGTAAGATTTAGGTGGGTCTAGTTAAGGTAAAATATTTCATATGATATTATAACAAAATACCTATTTATGTTACAATTAATCATATCTAGTTCCAGGAAACTTAAATAGTGAACCGGGTTACAATGACTATGTGGAAGGAGCTGGAGCTACCAGCGGACCAATTTTAGTAAGAAGACTGATAAATAGTGTGTGATATATATATGTATGTAGTTCTCAGTTATATATTGTGTTAATGTACTATTGCTATTTATAGAAGTGTGCTTAGGATTATAAGGTTAAGGATATTGTATTGTGACAATGAATAAATAAACAAAATTATATAAGATGAACTTTATTTTTTTACCTAATTAGACAGTCTGAATTGACAAGTTAAATTTATAAACTTATATACTTATATTTACAAAAATATAAACTAATCATTACAGAGTCTATTAACTAACTTATCTTAAACTCTTATTCCTATTGCTTGCCAATCTCTGGCTCTGCGCTTCCATCTCCCTAATCATATTTTGCTCTCTCCTCAAGCTTATGTTACTCTATTATAAACTTTCTCCAAAACTCTTCAGCTTGTAGACAATTTTGTGCTAGCCTCAAAATTCTTCAAGGAATTCTTGCATGGCAAGGTGGTGTTTGCCCAAAGCAAGCAGGCTCAGGCCGAATCAGATTGCTCTCACAGAGCCTTATAGGAGAGTGCATGGGCATCTGTAAAAATACATTAATGTTATTATAATCTTATTAACATTATAATTATGTTATCCTTAAAAAAGTTAAGTCTTACCTTCCAGTGCTTCCAATGTTGTGAAATAAATCTCAAAAACAAATCCAATATTGTGACAATATTGTGAACTGGGGTTGTTACAGTAATTCTTTGACTGGGGCTTAGGACTGGGGCAACATATGATGTTGATGGCCCAGGTTCATCCCAATGTCTGAGGTCTCCATGCCTAGAAACAACAATAAACTTAGTTTTTTCTTCGTCGATGAAACAACTTCACATAAATAGATCTAAACATCAAATAAATTATCAAACACTCACTGCTCCATGAACTTGTCTTCATTTTTAGACTGTTTAACTCATAGTTTCAATTTATTATTAATTTATCGGCCGGCCACTTCTTCCTACTCGAACGAAAGTTTTCATTTCAAACGTAAACAAAACACAGAATAATCATAACATTTTTGATAGACAGCTGCTTCTTGACAAAATACTAGTAAAAATATCATTCTGAATTTGGCCGGTTAATGATTTGATGACGTCATGCTACCACCCTAAGAAAAATATTTAACTATGCTCACGGTGAGTGAACGCTTTCGTATAGTTTTTGTCAATAGGCACTCGCACTTGCATGCCATTGCTTTTCGATTCGAATTTCGTTAGCTCGATTAACGAGATAGTAAAGTCATTCGAAAACGTTTGTGGAACTTAGACTCAGCACTCTGCAAGCACTTTCTCCTTGGTCTTGGTGTTTAATATGTATAATAAAAATCTCAATTGTCTAGTACCCGTAACACAAGCTTAGAGCTTACCTCAGGTCTAGATGTTGTTGTGTGGATTAAAAAAGAACTCGATTTGAAAAAACGCATATTTTGCGGGGCATTAGCATTAGACATGAATAAAATATTGTTAGTCAATCCACAAAGAAACATTAAACCCCGTAGTTAATCTTAAATAAGCTCGTGTTACGGAAATTAGTTTTCCCAAGAGGTAACCTTAACTATAATACTACTATAATTTAGGTACATAATTAACTGAACAATACTGCTGTAGTCTTTTAAAATTCTCTACAATTTTATTTTATTTTAGCACATACATTCTGTATACATAGTCGATAATGATAATAATTCGTTTTTTTTAATTGTGTCACGGGAATTCGTTTCCCAATAGGAAAAATTACTTAGTTAAATTATGTACTTACATAATTAATTGAACAATACAGCCGTATTGTTCAATACAGTATTTTAATATTCTCCAAGGACGTATACCTACATAGACAACAATAATAATAATATATATATTTTCAATTAATTATATTGTTACCGTAATATCTTACAAGAACTATTGTGTCGTAGTGAAGTTTTTAAGTAAAAGGTTCAAAGTTCTACTCTAACCGCAAAACAAAACTGACCACAAGATTAATAATGTGATTACAACCAGATCAGATAAATCTTAAGGGTGTATTTGCAAGTCATGTTGCCAAAGCAAAGAGATCTATTTTGAGTCAATGTTTAAGGAAAAATGTTGTAATTTTGAGAGACGTCAAAATCTACTTTTAACTGACTTTTAACGAAAAAAGGAGGTTATCTATTATTCGTCGCGTATGTTTTTTTTTAATCCTATTGTACAGAGTGTAACAAAAGTTCCGGTCATTATGGGAAGGTCTTAAAATTATAAGACCTAATAGGATTTGTTTTAGGAAACATGTCTTCGATCTTGCTAAATATAAAAATAGCAAAAAAAAAACATGTACGTTGCTTGGAATGGAAACCGAACTATTTGAAAATAGATAGATTTCGATTGTGTTGATCGTAAGCACAAAAAATCACTAAGCAACATGATGTCTTAAATAAATAAATGTCATAAATGAATATGATATTACAAATACAATACAAAACGTTTATTGTACAACACAGTGATATAAAAAATTATATAAGGGTTTCCAAACTAGGCACAGCCTGTATCTTGGAAACCTCCTTCATAATGAAACCAATCATACATAGAAAGTAATAATAAAATAACTTAGTTTAGGTTATTATATATATTTACTATCTATTTCCGATAGTATACCTACCACTTCTATCAGAATAAGCTAATCTGCTTCAGACACTTAGTAACTTGTCTGCTTTGAGTATCACCCTCAAAATTGTGGTGGTCGATACAATTTAATATCAGCTTAGATTCGGACCGTAGCCGACGGCGAGTGGTCGGGCCCGTGTAAACACGCCCGCGTTTTGTCTAAGCCGAGCGCCTGGTAGGTCTAGCTGTAGGGATGCTTTGGATCTACGAAACTCGAGGTTTTGAACTACCTACTCAATTATTTTTGGTATTGGTTTGTTTTGTAGACAAGCCAAGGTTCTTTATTGTGAGTTTTTATAATGTAGGTGAACTAATTTTATTATAGGTAATGTTCGATATCGGCTGAAATTGTTATAGAACTGGTTTATTGTAATTAGATTTTGCAATGGACAAGCTTACTACACAACATTACGTTACGTTCGAAGTTCACACAAGGCTTAGTAATAGGTAATGAAGTGCTGGTTGGTGAATGTCACACATGTCCTTCAAACTTTTCAAAGTACTCAGAACATGCCAGTATCCTCACACAACAACAACAAAACAGGTGTTTACACATTTTTCATAAAAAAATCCAGAGCCTGTTGCCTGACTGATTTTTCACGACTTTCAACATATCTACCTCATATAAATTATTATCAGAATAAGCCAAACAGATAAAATATAAATAATACGTGTTCTCTTCCATATGTTAATTTAGAGAATTCAGCGCTTATGAAACCCGCGAGTTCCGTAGCCTAGCGTAAAGCACGAAGCGCGCGTGCACCGTTTTCAGTCAAAAACAACGCTACGACCACGACTACGATAGAGTGTTACCGTGGCTCGCCGGCACCGAGTTCTTAGCAAAACTGTAGAGAGGCCCGACCGACTGATTGTAATGTTTCATGTATCGTTATTCAAAATTATTTTAATATTTTTACCTGGTAAAAAAGCTGGCGGTGCTTGATTGAGAAAATATATGCAACTTATACAAACTTGTACAACCTTGTACTAGATTTGCTGCAGAGAGTTGCATATATTTTCTCAATCAAGCACAGCCAGCTTTTTTACCAGTTGGAAGGTTTTTATAGTGGATGATTATTTCGTTGTAAAATTAAAGACGATATCTGAATAAAACAGGTAATAATAAAAATTAAAATTGAACATTGGAACAACAAAATTGCTATCAAGTACCAGGGTAGCAGAAACGTTCATCGTTTCTGCTAGACTTTAGTCGTGTTGCTTACCAGCTCATTGCAGTCGCAATTCACTGCTTGGTCGTATCGTCTTAGGGCATGGATCCATAAAAGAAGGACACTGGAGCTGGTTTTATTCTATATTATTGGTTATATTCTGAGCTTGGTCGTGTCGTATACAGCTTAGCTGTATCATACATCGTAGAACGTAGTTTTCAGCTGCTACAGTCCGAAGCAGTCTTTTTGGTCGATTTAGACATGTAATAGTGGATTGGTCAAAGGCGACTGCACAGTCTTCGTGTCCTGACCACGACGGGGGCGTGGCGGGAAAACTTGCACATTATTTACGACGGCCACGAAGCCGATGCTGCGATAAGGCGCGTCGCGGTCCCCGCGTCACGATCTCTGCTATCTGCCGATGCCGATATTGCACTATAATAGTATTAAATACTACCCCGACCGTGCTGTTTGCACGCCTAATACGGATCAGCCCGGGGAAGTTTATTTTAGCTGGATTATTGCGTTACTCGCATGCCTGTCTAGCCATGCGAGGTTGGGTTTGAGGATAGAGTGAACTCAACTCGTACTTATGAAGTAACGTTATTGTCTAAGATTTTACACTCACATTTGAAACTGAGCTCAGACAAGTATGATTAAATCTAATAGTAACTCTAACCCTAGTTATAGCATACGTAACTCTTGATTTAAAACAATATCGCCTGTTGCCCATACTCCTACGAGAATGGTGCCTCGGGCCTCGTCACACACACACCCTAATACACACGCATACTCACACCACACACACACACACACATACTCTTACACACTCATACTCACACCACATACATACACGCACATAATCACGCATGCCAGTTAATAAAACATAAATAAATAATAATATGAATATTTATTTTACATATATTGTTTTAGTCATGTAATTTTAGCTATTTACCTTGTTTTCATTTATGTATTTTATATTATTGTAACCTAATTATAAGTCAAGTCAAAATTTATTTTTTAGTTCTAATAAAATCAGGATAATTTGTCCAGGAGTCGGGCGTTGACACTACCACACAGTTGTAAAGCTTCGGTAGTGTCATCGTATCGTATTAGTTAAGTTCTCTGTGTATATTGGACCTGAATAAATGATTTTTATTAAAAAAAAAAAAAAAAAAAAAAATATATAAAATACTCGTGTCACAGTTTTCGTTGCCATACTCCTCCGAAACGGCTTGACCGATTCTCATGAAATTTTGTGAGCATATTGAGTAGGTCTGAGAATCGGCCAACATCTATTTTTCATTTTGCAAAACAACGTTTGCTGGGGTCAGCTAGTGATATATATTAGTGAAAAATTTTCTCGTATGTGCATGTAAATGGTTCATAGATATTTTTATTTATTATTAGTAAGAAGTTTATTCAAACTGTTTGTTTTCCGATTAATATACAGTAAATAGTATCTTATCCAATAGCATTGGGGCAGCATCAATTTTTTTCAAGAATTCGTCACAATCATTTCCGGGCGAGACGGGATACACTCAATTGATAATCATTGAAAATTCAAGACTTTGTATCCGGAATTCATATTCATTTAATATATTTTTAACCGACTTCAATAAAAAGGAGGTTTCTCAATTAGACCTTATGATTTGATTATTCTTTTTTTGTTGGAAAGGGAGTATCCCAAGGGTGGTCCCATGGTAAGGAAACCTGGATCTGGTGGTGGAATCCTGAAGAAATTGAGGGAAACTCTTGAAAATATTGTCTTTCCGACTTGTGTGTTCTCCTAAATATTATTCAATATAATAATGAATTTTAAAGCCGTTTTATTAATGAGGGTCTGGTGTTGATCTGATGATGGTGGGAAAGGCGGTCGAGGGAACTCCTCAACGATTTACAGGGCAAAGTACTCGCTGTTTGGGCTCGATTAACTTATATTACTAAGACCGTTCATCTACATGGGTTTTGACTGATATAAGGGGTCTGATGATGAAAATGAAGGACAGTCAAAGGAACTCTATAAGGTATATTTTAGTAGAGTAATCACTAAAAATCGTGAAATAAAACTTTTTGCCAAGAATTAAACCAACTTCAAAAGAGAAACTGAAAAGTACAAAATAAATTAACTTTACAAATCATTTCGACATTATAAGTGATAATTAAAAGAAACATAAACAGTAAAATAATTAAGTATTTAATCATTTTACGAGGTCGGTGCCAAGTGTTTTTTTGTACCTTATTAAAACATCTTGCAGATACAACACTGACTATCATGTTTAAACAAATCGTACGAAAGCTGAGCATAAAATTCGAAGGAAAAGTTTATCAGGTCAGCTAATTCATAAATGAATTCCGATTTTATTGTCCATTTATATTTTATATGACACCACAGCAATATTTCAAATTTAGTCTCCTATAAATTCGAAACACCGTTGCAAAGTAATTAACAGATGAAAGCTTTTACGTAGAAAGGTGAAATAGTTCACACAAAGAACGCAATCTTATAAATCTTGATGCTCCAATAGTCATAGTTTTGGTGAAACCAGTTGTGGTCTTAAATATCGAAACAGATACATTTTGTAGTTCAGATTTATTGCTAGCATTTTGCTAAAAGCTTAAAATATAGTGCCTGAATACTGAGTTGTGTAAGATCAATTTACATCTTAGGGACATTTTTAAAATACAGAACAGTCCATTCGAATTAATCTTCTGACATAAAAACAATATTTAGAATTTAAATAATTAGTATCTGCCTAATTTTTTTTTTATTTATATAGAAATATTAATTGCAATAATGTGTCTTATTTCGCGTTTTCAAACGCACACATTACTGTTTCACCATATCTCAGAATAGTGAAGGGTGGGGTAACCTATGATAAAAATTCGATTTGTTAAAATAAATATGGTTGTACAATTAGCATGGCCTCTGCATCTCCTCATGCCTCATCGTAAGGATTAGTGACGGCACGGGAATAAGCGAGACGGAATTGACCCGTTTGCAATTCTCTAAGTCTGCAGTGGTTGCAATTCGAATAAAAGTCGTTAGGAATATATCTTTATATATATAATTTTTCTGTGAGTGTGTATGTCACTGAACTTCTCTCAAACGACTGGACCGATTTTGATGAAATTTTTTGTGTGTGTTCAAGGGGATCTTGGAATGGTTTAGATTTACAATTTTGTCCGCTGGACAATGTTTTTTTAATTAATTTTCAATTTATTAGTAGTAAAAAATTGAATAAAAACCCGTGCGAAGCTGGGGCGGGCCACTAGTAACCTTATAAAACCTTGAATAACTTTTTTTTACCAATATGCGAAACTAAAACTAAAATAGTTATCAAAATCTATCTTACACGACTTATTCTTTTAACAATAGTGTCTGAAGTAGTTATGACTAAAGCAGAACCTAAGCTGCGATTAATATAGCCTTAGCTTAGACAGTCAATGACCTAGACAGTGTAGTATCGGGGGAAAACCTAACTCAACCGTGCGGAACACGCTCTTAGTAAAAAAGGCCTAGGGAGTGAAGTGGGAGTCGAAAATACGGACACTGTTCCGTATGTTATAGTTTATTTGCTTTTGCGCGACTTTAAAGCTCGGTCAAGTGAATACGTGTTCATGTGTCTGCAGAATTCTAAACAAACAGAATACTATGAGTTTTGATTTTCTTTGTGCTTTTTGTCTTTAAATAATGTTATTTCGAAGGAAATGTAGGTACCATATTTTCTTGTAATTAGCTTTATTTATTCGATTCTAAGTTATAAATGTTATAATTTTTGTTTGAGTTTTCTATTCTGCTCGCTTTGTTCATTCTACATGAAATCACTGAACCCTAATTTCATACCTCGTCTGTTTAAATTAGTTATTAATTTTGGCTTATTCCAAAACTTTGCTCATCATCTAGCAGTTGGGTAATGGAAAAAAAAACGTAATCACGTCCAAAGCATTATATAGAACGATTATCACCAGTGTTGGGGCCCAGACAGCGTCGTTAGGGTTGCTACTTGCTCTAGCCTCGGTAATCCGTGGTCTAGTGTTTCAGGCACGTCCACTAGGCGCGGGATCAGTGTGTGAAGTTACGTAACGCGGGCGGCCGATTGATCAACCCTAAATTAGCGGGTGGCGGGGTGAAGCGCGCGGGGGACCGGCAAACTAGGTTGGCCGCGGAAGCACACTAACCCCTAGAAAACTAGGGGTGCGAAACTCCACCCCCTTTTCTGGTCACGGGAGCACAGCGATTGGTCCGTACGCCTCAAACGCTCGCCCCTCTAGATTACAATCGGTGGGGTGGCTCATAGAAATAGTGCTATGTATATATACTTACATAATATATGGTATATAGGCTATGGGTAGACCCCAGGCTGACATTGAAAGGTGCAACCTAGGGTCTATTTCATACCACTTGCCTAGAACAAGACCTATTTTTACGTATCGTTTTGTCTCAAATGAACAACAAACACGTATTGTCGCAATGCAAAGGTCTAATTTATTATATAAGTACTTAGTCACTTATGGGCAAAGCAGTACAAACAATGTTGTATCAGTAACAGCTAATTTGCTATATAAATTAAATTGGATTTCTAGACGAGCAGTTATCACTAACTTAATTATTTGAGTTAATACAATCAATACTTCACACTTTCGACGGGATTGCAGTTTGCGTTCACTAAATTCAGCGAAGCCGTGTTGGCGAAGTGGTAGGACACTCGACTTTCATTCCGAAGGTTGTGGCTTCAAACCCCGCCACGCACCTCTGGATATTTATTTTTGAGAAATTTATGTGCGCTTTAAACACGTGCTTTAATGGTGAAGGCAAACATCGTTAGGAAACCGGCTTGTTCTGAGAACTTTAAATGAATTTGAAGGACATGTGACATTCACAACCCGCACTCGGCCAGCGTGGTGAATTAAGGCCTAATCTCTCTCGCCAAGAAAAAAGTCCCTGAGTCCCAGCAGTGGGAACGTTAATAGGGTGATGTTGATATTCAGCGATATGGTCACTATTACTAGTGAGCATGCTTACTTTCCTTTACATCAGTCACATGGTCTTAGATGGGACACGAAGACTTAGAAGGTACAAAAAAAGTCATTCTGTATAAAATAAGAAAACATTCCATAATGATTACTATGTATAACATTACACAAGTTGTGTAAAATCTTCCTGAATTGTTCAAAACAACCTTAACAAAATGAATTTATGTATATCCGGACTAATCAGACAGCATCATCTAACCCCAAACTAAGCATAGCTTGTCCAATGGGCTTACGTGACTGATATACTACTACACAGATATATATATTTTGTAAATACATACATATCATACATACGAGTAGAAAACACTCAGACCCGAAACCAGAAATTGTAGATGGTACAAAAAGAAGAATATTAGACCTAGAGGGCTATTCATTGTATATTTAGTGCAAATACTCATACACCTACTTATGCATATACCTGTGCCTATGCCATTTATATTTTAGACTTGCATTTTCGTATGAGGTTTATCTGTGTTATATCAATGTGATACCGAGGATCTGCATATCACGTTCTAAATTGATTACATTACCACTTATGCAATCTTTTATCTTGTAGGTATTGTACAATATTTGGAGGTCATTCGATAAAAGTGTAATCTGCGATATTCTTTCATACTTTGGTATATTTTGGATTTCGTATCGCAGCTCCAGAGGCCTTTTGTGTGGGTTTTGTTATTATATTTGATATTAAACATACACAGCGTTGCTCGCGTTATTGAATTCTCCCGAGAAATTTGATCCGGTCGCTATAGAGATTAGGAGGAACAAACTGATTGACAGACAAACATAAATTGTAAGTATAAGTTATGATACATAGACAAATCTAACACATGCATTACTAAAAAGCGTTTTTTAAACTCAAGTTAGTAAATACTTTTAATTGTAAGCCAATATCAAGAACATTTTCCGTTCATTCAGCAGTATTAAATCCTAGTTCATTATTTCAATCTAGAAAAGACGAGTGTGTTATTCTATTTGTTGAACGAATGTGATTTATATAAAAAAGGAGTCAATTTGCCATATCAATGGATGAATGGGCGGTCTTATAGCTGACAGTGATCTCTGCAAGACGGTCCAAACCTACTCAACGATCAAGGAGGCTAAATTAAACATTTTAAAAATAAATAAATACTAAACTCATAATAAACGTAATCTTTAAACCTTGACCCGACAGAAAGTTTTGCGAAGAGTTTATGATTTTCTATCACTAGAGATACCTAATAAAAACTTTAATTAAGTATCAATTTAATGTGGATCGTCAGATTGGTGGGAAAATAGTGCGTGTCAGAACTTAAACGCTACGAGCATTAGAACCGTTTTATTTTGCTGAACTTAGTTTATGAATAATAAAATGGTAAGAATACACCAAACGAGATAAACGAAGTGCAGGTTGTTGGTTCGAAGATAATACAATGTATATTAGTACAATCTACAATTTCTGGTTCTGCTTTTCAGGACCAGGAGGATGCTGTGTGATTCATAGAGACATGTTCATGAAGCAACTTGATGAACAAGGTGAATCAGATAAATAAATAAATATTTCCTAACAAACCATATAACAACATCTAGCACCGTGGTAAGCACTAAGCTTGTGTTACGGGTACTAGACATTTGAAATCTATGTATATTATACTTATTATATGCTAAAGAGTTTTTTTTTATTGTAGTTTTAAGGCTCTTATATTAGAAACTACTTTTCCTACTAAGCTAAGAACTTATAATATATAATACAAACAGTAAACAAGACAACATCGGCCATCAGAGTACTAAGGGCGGCCTTATCGCTGTTAGCGATCTCTTCCGGGCAACGCAACGTTTGGTTTGTACTTAATGATTCAAACACTTCATAAAACTTGGTATCTACTTCAGCAAATTCACGACCTAGGAAGAACATGTCAATTCATTTGTCTCAGTATTCCAACTACCTACACATTATAATAGCATACTTACATAAGACACAATTTCTTGAAACTTATAAATACATGCACAACATGTTTGATAACAAAGCCAGAGCTTGTAGTTGGTACGTTAAGCTTGGTCTTGTTCGACATGGATGTACGAAAATTAGAAATCCCAGAATTGCTTGCTAAAGAGCAGTGGTGGATTTACCAGCAGGCTGAGTAGGCTCGACAGCAGATTTTGGAAGCGACAAATTTGGGTTTTATTTTTATTTCATATACATCAAAAAGATCTTTCTATGACGGTTTTCTGATGTCTTACAGATAAGTCTGCATCAAATTTTGTCGATGACTTTTCTCTTTCACTTGTCATTGCACATTCCAAGAATAGCAAACCTATACCGATTAGCTCAAAAATATACCGAAAAATTATGGTACGTGCAATTTCAACGAAAGTTCACGTGTAATGATTCAGAGGGTTAACACTTACGGACCTGAACAGAAAAACCTGCAAAAATAATAATATTTGTCAAGTTTGTCATGCTATGCGAATAATGCAGAAATTTAAAGTTTTTATTTATTCGATAAAAATAAATCTCTATATAATTATGAATACCTTATCCTTCATTTGTTTGCTTCTTACATTTAAGCTGTACCAGCAGCCGCGCCAACTTCTGAATGAAACCCGCGTACTTTCGTTTTCCATACAACCCTCACATGTTCCCGGCTTTGCATTTTGTTTCCCGCTTTTTCTCTGACGTCACACAATTCATGAGCAGAACAACAATATTGTTAACTTTATTGAGACATTTTCAAGGTTGGGGAAATTCCTTTCAGCGCTCGTTAATTTCTACAGACAAATAATGCTGAGGCGCACAGTATGCTGTGACTGTCAAAATGTCAGAACTATATTGGTGGATAATGTCAACGTGAACAGAAATGTTAGGTGCCACTGAGCGACTATTATAGGTCAAATATCTATGTATAAAATTAATTATATTGATAACTATATCACGTGTCTTAATTCAATCATCATACATCTACAGCAGAACAAAGCTATTTCTAATGAGATCGTACGTCAGCCGTTCGTTAAAATTAACCGAGAAGCTCTGTTCTACATGATATATCGCCACAATTCCTGACCAGTGTCACTCATAGAGCTAATCTATAAAAAAAAAAAAAAAAAATAGTTTATTTTCCAAAAAAAATACAATATTTTAGCCTTAGATAATCAGTTTTGATTAACAGTTAGTTACCCTGATTTTTCAAATATATTTCCTTATTTATAGATAAAAATTCTGATTTGTCTTTATAATTTGACTCATGTAGTCTGAATAAGTTTCAGAGCCATATAATGTATAAATATAGCGTAATTATAAGTCGTCCGTGTCAAGTTCGTTTTATTTCTTTAAATACAAAAGTACTAACCTACCTTGTTTTTAACTTAGATACAGGCAGAACAATAAACTTTTAGGAGGCCTTGCTTAATTGTTTGGTTTGCTATTGAAACTCCTTTTTAAGCGTTTTTATAGTTAAAATAATTAATAGACGGTGTGTTAGAAACATATTGAAGTTTGGTTTTATTATTGGGTGTTATTTTTAATAGAATAGTTCGCAAAGTATTTGATTAATTAAGTTAATTAAACGGAAGTATTAGATCACAGCAGCAATAGAAAACAATTGCGTCCGTAACACGACAATGTATTAAAAAGTATATGACAGTACTAGCTGTGCCCCGCGGTGTTACCCGCGTTATAATGGATTTTCCCGCGGAATGACGTTTTCCCGCGGTAAAAAGTAGCCTATGTTATTTTTCAGGCTCTAGAGATTCTGTGTACCAAATTTCATTTAAATCGGTTCAGTAGTTTTTACGTGAAAGAGTAACAAACATCCATACTTACAAACTTTCGCCTTTATAATAGTAGTAGGATTGACAAAAGTACATATTTTATTTACGAGTACAGTATGTGATCAAACTCGATACAAAGGTTGTGTTGCACCGCGCTGCACCGCTGGTACGGCCACTGCCCGCCACCGCGCCACCACCGCGCCGCTTTCCCTACGCGTCGCTGCTTACTTAGTTATTCATAACTAGCAATGTTACTTGTAATTTTATTCTAATTACTAGCAGCCGTATAGTCATCATCATAACCCTATTATCATCATCATCATTTCAGCCGTAGGACGTCCACTGCTGGACATAGGCCTCCCTCAATGACTTCCAGTGACTTCGTTCGGTAGCAGCTTGCAACCACCGCGAGCCTGCTACCTTTACCAGATCGTCCGTCCATCTAGTTGGTGGACGTCCTACTCTACGTTTGCCGATCCGTGGTCTCCACTCGAGAACTTTCCGGCCCCAACGGCCATCTGTTCTTTCATCTGCACCTTTTGTTGGAATATTATCTACCTCCAATTTATCATTAGTTATGATCAGCAATATACGAACGGTTTTTTGTAGCACTAGCTTAATCCTTCTGTTTGCTTGTTTTGATAAAAGACTTCACAAAGAGGAAGTAGGACCTTTTCCTGTTAACTCTGACCGTTTTATGATAATTATAATTATTTGAATGTTACTAGTAATATTATAATTCCATAAAAGCATAGACATAAGGTTACTGCATAAGTTGTCATGTTTTGTGAGAGAAAAAAACAAATATGAATTTAGATTATTATTTCTAAAATGCTTTCTTGAGTGTCGCGATTGGATTCAATTTCGGTATAAACATGCCCTAACTTTTTGATGCATCGATAATAAAAATTGATTTAAAAAATAATCCATAAATGGCTCGATTGATAACATTTATTGCAGATATACAATCTTTATCAGTTGATTTTTTTGACGAATATAGCGTTAAATGTTGTTTTAATAGTTTTATTGCAATGTATTTTTATGTATGTGTATTTTTATGGGATTAGGTTAAGAATTTAATGGATCATGTGTCTGGCAAATAAATATATTATTATTATTATAAATGTCTGATTGGTAGATAACACAACATTCACAGATTTTTTAAAAGTTTTCCGAGCAAAGGTTGTTACACTCCAATATGTTTTTAACTAATTTAAAATTGAAAGAGCAACAGCAAAAGAGACATCAACAATCAAATTAGTGACTTTGACATTTACTTTTGCCTGCAATTTGCTAGTGCCATCTTTTTAAAGTGTTCGAAACTTATAAAAAATAAGGCTCATTATACTGACCGCATCTCAATGTTAATTAAAAAAAATATATAATATTGTATATAAAAGTCTATTCTCCAATATGGCATTTATATTGTATACTGTAAGATTATATTGAAGGGTCAAGAAGTTCCATACAAATTATTCAAATATTTATTTCGAAGTTTAAATATGTCTAAAAAATCAACATAAACATCCCTTACCTAATGAAGGTGACAATGACTTTATTTATATAATGCTATTTTTTCTACACTTACATTAGGATCTAATAAAATAATTAATCTTAATCGGTTGAGCAGTTAAAATAACTGCCTCAGTGGCGTGGTGAGCGAAGGTCTTGCGGCGCAAGAGGTAGCGTCTTCGAATCCTTTGAAAACCAAAAAGTAAGTGTTTAATATGTATAAAATATATATATCTAGGTATGTCTATTGAGAATATCAGATGTCTAATACCCGTAACTCTATTACCACGGGGCTATGTATTGTAGTGTGGATTTGCCGGAAATATTTGTATTTATTTAGGTGTAACAGACAGAGTTTGTCAGATTAAAAATATTACTAACATCTACCAAAATTAATTCCGCAGAGCTTAGAATGTTTCGTTTCTTCGACATGCACCGTTTGTTATTATTAATGGGACTAGGTCTAAGGCTAGACTTAGACTTTACAAAAGAAGTCACACCAGTCGGCTTTTAAATTTCTAGCTAATGTGTCTGGCGTCCCACTTATATGGCTCTAGGTTCGACGTCCGATGTGCCCATTTAAAATAATTTAATAGACTCATCAGTTTTTATTTTCAAGTGATTATTTCATGAGAACTTCTGTGATTTCATCTTTTTTTTTTTGTTTTATTCTTCATCGTTGAAGTAAACATTCCTTATTTCGACAAAGATGTTACATATTTCGTTTATAAAAAAACTAAATTGAATATTCTATTCACGTGACATTAAATATAAGATATTATGGTTACTGTCACGTGAATATAATTTTCAATGGGATTTATTTTCTAGTAATTTTTACTGCCAACAAAAACGTTGCCTAAGTTGTTGTTAATGATACTTAAATATCATGTATACGGTATTACAAATTAATGTATTTTTTTTGTTATGATGTCACACAAAGAGTTTCTTATAAAAAAAAAATAAACTGATGGGAAAAATCTCTACTATTTTACTTGTTTTGAAATATAATCACTTGTTATAATTAACTTGAGGTACTCTCCCATAACTTAAACAGTGTAAAGTTACAAAATTGGTCTACATGTGGAAAAATAACACGGACAAAGGAGAGTAAAACGGCGGTCTGAAACGAGACTGACAATAAATGATCTAAGTACTAAATACCATAGTACTTAGATCATCTATAGTCAGTCTAGTATCTTTAGTAACAGGTAACAGCAAGATACTTACCTGTAAAGTGATCAAAATAAGGCGAGCAAAGTTCCAGGCCACGGCTAGTTAGATTAAAAAGTTCTTCGCTTTAAATAAGTAATTCACTTTTGCTTTGTGTAATCTTTCTATTCAGACCCGCTTGTAAAAATATTTTTACAAGTCTTGCCTCAAGATAGACGATGAAATAAAGGTCGATGACCGTCTAGCGTTCTACACATCTGCATCCAGTTTCATTTTGTTATATAACAGTTTAATGGTTTTATAATTAGGAATAGGAACCTTGGGACTTTCAGCGCAAGATAACATCAGGTTTATAATTTTAATTTTATTAAGGTAAGGGCTAAGAAATAAGGAGGAATGAACTAGAGAATAATTATCAAAATTATTTACATCTATGTACGGAACCTATGAAATTCTAAGAAAATCGCACGATCTTATGATCTTGACACCGTTGAAAATAATGTGGAGATAAAGGGCATAAAAGTATTACTATCATTATATGTAAATTTGGACCACTGTGTTAAAATGGTTTTGTATAAAAGGGCAAAAAATAAGTATAACTTCACTGTCAAAAATAAGCTTTTGACGAGAGGGGCTAATCTTCTTTACACTTAGACCATTAGCAAAGCGATTGTGCTGAAAAAGGTCTGAAATTTCATTGTATCGTCAAATAGAGTTTATACCTAATTATGATTCCAAAAACATTAAAACAGTTGCTTAGCATTAATTTCTTTACAAAACAGTTAATTATTTTAATTCCAAATTTAATTATGTTGTTTTCATAATCATAACATCAATTAAGAAATGCAAATCTGCCACTGAATACATACCTATTTTAGTGATTAAATGTTGATGGAAATAGCAACATTGGTTATTCATGTCCATTTAATTTCTATTTGAATATTGACACCAACATCGAAAATAACATATATATAAACAACATCATATAGCTATAGGATGTCCACTACCGTTAATAATCTTTCATGGATTTTTAGTTTTTTTTTTTATGGACGGGTTTACCGTCCACCCGGTAAGCTTTCGAAACTACGCTTACCGATTCCTGGTCTCGATTGTAGAAGGTTTCGGCTTCAACGACCTTTCTGTTTTACGCGCTAAAATTATGTTAAGTAAATTTTTCATATAGTCCAGAGAAGTCCAGTTATATTAAAAACTCATTAAACATTTGGAGGTTTTGTCTGTTCACGTCGTGGTAACGTAAGTGGTAACCCTCTGAATCCTTACACGTGACCTCCGGGTGGTGCTAAGAACAGTCTCTGGTGGTAGGCTTCGGCCGCGGCTTGTCACCACCCTCCGGGCTGGGCCAGTGCGTGAAGCGATTTTTTCGTGTTTCGTAATGTGGTCCGGAGAAGCCATCTTCTAGGCCTTCATGCTCCATCTTAGACCACATCTTCACTTTACATCAGGTGAGATTGTGGTCAAATGAAGGCTTATCAATAATAAAAAAAAAAAAAAAAAAAAATCATATTAAAGACACTAAAAATATTGGTTAAGTCATTGTTTTAAATTTCTTTCTGATATGGACTTATAAATAGATAAGCCGTGCCAAAGTCCTTAAAACGAACATGTCAACAACATTACATGAGAATCTCGGTTATTATGGTCAGAATTATTGAGAAACTGGAGTGTTTTAATGTGGCATTCGTGTGTGAATAATATTAGTTGTTGGGTTTCGTACCCAAAGGGGAAAATGGGATCCTATTACTGAGACTTTGATGTTTGACTGAACGTGGCTGTCTTGAGATACGGCCTGGCTGCATACCAAAAACCGTGATAGATAGGGAGTTGAAATATTAAGGTATGGTGTATTTCTGTCGCCTTTATAGCAAAAACTACTTAATTGATCAATGATTGATGACTAAACATTTATAAATATTTAACTTTACTCCCATACAACAAACGTTATTTTATAAAAATCAGCAAAGTTCAAAAGAAACAGCAAGAAAAGAAAGCTTTTTTTCACTTTAGTATTGAATTTTTGTGTTATTTAATTAAAAGTATTAACTTTTGAATTACACGGAACCCTCGATGTTGAGTCCATCTCAAAAAAGAGTAACTATAAATTATTTTCGTTACAAAAGAACGTCACTATTTTAACTTAAAAATAAAAATTAGGTTAAGTTTCTATGTTCATCAGCGGTAAGTTATTTAAATTAACCTAAATACTACCGTATTCTCGTAGTACCCATGATTCATAGATTACAAAGCAAATCAGGTCGTCACGTCGATTAAATGGTTTTCAAGACACCAAAGATAATGAAATAAACTTTTTATTAATCTATCGACTTTTCCTCAATGTGTCATTGACATCAGCTTCTGGTCCACTTGAAACGCGTAATGGTCATCGCACACTGTAATGGTTCACGAACTAGCCCATCTATTATGTTAATGTTTATGAAGCTAATTTGTTTTGAATGTTGCTGAAAGTTATTTATCACGCAAAATTTCTCCACGATTAGTATCTATTCATGACCTTTTTGACTTTCTGGAATAGCGGCTAATTTAACTACATCAACCTGCCCATTCACTTCATTGTCGTTGTTCTTGATATTAAATTGCCATAATGCTCTTTTCTTCCCGCACGGATCTAAATTTTATTTGTTAGACTTCTCCCGTAATATTTCTATCTATATGTATACATATACCCTATCGTGACCCTGGGCTTAATTATAAGGGCTGCAGAGAATGATCCTTCTCGGTTCTTTATGTAAAACAAGGTACACTTGAAATTTGAACATACTGAGATTTTGCAAATTTATTCAAAATAATCGAATTCACATTCGAACACAACAATATTGAGTATTACTTAAACCTTGTTGAACTTACCGCAATATTTGTAACCTTGGACAAAATCTTTATATTGTCTTGTTATAAATACAAAAACAAAAATATAATAGATATATTAACATATTAAATTTAATAGTTGTTTGTTGGCTTGAAAACGCTAATTGCAGGAACTACTGGAAAAAATTGTATAGCGCATTTAGCGGGTAAGTTTACTTTTTCTCTAATCTATAAAACAAGTTTCGTTAATTTTTTTTTGAGGATATATATAATTTTACATATGCTAGTATAGTGGACGCTGATCTTATGTTTTTTCAAGTGATCTGGTCACTCAACATATGTCACGAAGGATCTGTTTTTATTTTTAAGCTTTGAGTATTTTCGCTGTTGTAAGTATCAATTAAATACAAAATGGCGTTGTTGTTTTTTTCTGCAAATTGGTTACGTCACCTTGTCTTGTTCTATTTAAAACTATTTTTAACCCCCGACAAAAAAGAGCGGTGTTGTAAGTTTGACGTGTCTGTCTGTCTATCTGGGACATCGAAACTCACCTTTCATACATTCGTTCAGGAACGAATGTATGAAAGGTGAGTTTCGCGTGGTTTCGCGCAAGACATGACCAGACATGTTTAATAGTTTAAAAGTTATGAGGGTAAAAGTGGGGAAGGAAAACTGAAAATCTGCAAATATACTCGAGTGAGGTCTCAAATGAAAGCGCATCAAAAATTGTATTAGACTTTTCACTTTTAAGGGAACTAAAGTTCTGAAATTGTTTTTTTTTTTAATTTAAGTTTTTTATTATTAAAAACACTTTCTGGCTTAGTAAACACCACTTTATTTGAAAAATTAATTTGCCATGATTTGAAAATTGTGAAAGATTGACTTAGTATATGACAGAATGTTAGTAATCGCATGCGAGCAATAAGTTTTTCGTTCTAAGTATACGTGACATGTAAATTAATAATTTTACTCTTGATCCTGCCCATCGAAAGGTTGCCTGGATGAGGTCGCTCACAGGGATAAGGCTGCCCATTGTACTCCAACATTATGATTACATATCAGGTATACGTTTATTTTTGTATATTTTGTGTGGTGTTCAATAAAGTGTTGTCTAATTTAAATAATCTTATTTTCTTAAGTTTATTTTGTATGTAAATTATAAAAGTTATGTAATAAATACGGATCAAAAAATTAGATAACTCAGGTACGTGACCTTATTAAAAATAAATACATGTGATATTTTACAAGATGCCACTCCCCTTGTGATATTTCGTGATTTTTGGTCTCTCCCCTTTTCAAGGCTTACGTGATTAATGGAAATATAAAAATACCCGATGGTGAAACTTATTCGTAGTTATAGTTATGGTTGTCGCATTCAAAAAATAAAACTTCAAGTAGGTACTAAAACTTCAGTTATAAATTCCATAATTCTTCGTTGACCTAGTTTGAAATTTGGCACACGGCAGAGCCTTATGCTTCAAGTAGGTAGTACCTAAAAGGATAAATCCAAAAATAATTATAATTTTTAAAAACATATTTGTAGGCGACGCGTAGTGTTTCATAGTTTTAAGTTTTAATTTGATTTTTATTTCTTTAGTTTATGGTAAGAAACAAACCTTATTTTTTATCTGTAATTTAAAAAATGTAAATAAAGATATATGCTGTGGCGCGCGGGGCTACGATCGGTGAGGTACGCGGGAGGGGAAGTGTCAGTGTGCATGACGACGGCTCGCGCGAACGTTCGTTTTCTCGCTCGCTATTGCTTTTTGGTACAAAACCTATGTTTTATTGATACAACACCTACAATATTAATTTTGAAATGGTTGCTATTGAAATGGTATCAATGATTCATGACCTTGAATTTTCGGACTATATTGCGCCGTTGTTTGTTTTGTAATAATGAATACAAAACATCGATTTTTTCATTTTTCGTAATGTGGTCCGGAGAAGCGCTCTAGGTCTTCATGACCCCCCCATCCCATCTTAGACCACATCGTCACTTTACATCAGGTGAGATTGAGGTCAAATAAAGGCATAAAAAAAACATTTTATAAACCAAACTTTAATTAGGCTTCTTTGATTATAAATAAGGTACATACAATTTGTGCGTAGATTCTATTGTAAACTTACTTTCTTTATATTAATTACAATTTTACTTAAACAATAAATTAAACTCCAACAATTACTTAATAGTTAAACATTTTAAATTATGATTCATTCAGAAATAAATCTTAAATGTATTTTTTATATAATAAAAATTAAAACTTAATAGTTTTCTTAAAAGATTAATGATGATAAAACTGCAATTATTTAAACTTAAACTTGCTGCATTAACTGATTAATTTCTTTACAACATACCTACAGTAACAGCAATAAATACTTATTGAATTTTAAGTTGTCCACTAAATAGCTTCTTTAGAAACTAACCTACAGTTTAGCAACGGTAATAAAGTATTAAATTTTGATATACTCAAAGCATCTTCAAAACGGACATTAGTGCGGTTAACATAAACATTTTCTCTAGACGAGGTCACGAACGCACATAGCATAGCCTGCCTAAAAAGTTAGCCTAAGGGCGCATTCCCACCAGAGATGTGCTATGCTACGTGACTATGGAAGCGTTTGATATACACCAATCATTGATTGGTGAACATAGCTTTAAAACCACTAAGTGACTGGTGCAAAGAAATACAACAATATTTTTTTATTGGTAGAATGCGTGCTACTCTTATATCGTGGAATTGATGGTCGCGATTGGTGATTTGTTCTACTATCGATATAATCGCAAAATGTCAAACTGGACATTTTTACAGAAGATCTTACTCGCACCTCTATAAAGCTTATTGTCGGTGGAAACGGCTTTTTACTTTGACAGCTCTCAGCATAGCTTCATACTGAAATACATATAATATTATGTCTGGTGGAAAATTATGTTTATTTCGGAAAGGTACGAAAGAATTCATATTTCGAACAAAAAATATAAAAATATTACAGTCGAACGCTTTTACACTAAATTCTATAATTGCGAATGCTTTTATATTTTTTTGTATCCGTTTCTAATTTAATAGGTAAATTAAATCTATGAAATATAGAAATTATAACCAACTAGAGCGAACCAACCAGAGACAGAGATATTAGTATAAATTATATACTTTTTTCTTTTATTTTAATTACCAAAATAAATTATTTAATATATCAAAATAAATTATTTTTTTTAACAAATTAAAAAAGTCCTCCACATATGTTTGATGCATACAATCTTTGCTTCTCCGTCCTTTAAAGAGCTTTTAAATGATGTAAATAATACCAACGTAAAAACAAAACAAACTAGCGATTTGCATAAATCCACAAACAAAAACATTTAAATATCTGTCATATAACTGTATCGGCTTTGTTGCTCGCAGACATCGAGCCTTACTCGCCTTTGATAAAAAAAGTAGACGGGCCACAAAAAACGGTTCAGACATTCAGACGAGGCGCGGTGCAAGCAGCGTTCACGCACTCGAATCTAATGGGACCGCGCGAGCTATACGAATTGAGCCTTGGATTTAACTAGAAATGGTAAAGCTTGGTGTTGGAATTTTGATAGAAATAAAAAAGAAGATTATAGTACCAACTGGAAAGTTCTGTGCTAAATTACTTGCAGACATGGGAAGAAAACTAAATAAAAGCAATATAGAAAAAACTCTTAATAAATCATAGCAAAATAACTTACAAATAAGACGAAACTTATGATTTTACAAGGTGGAAATTTCCATAGGATAACGTTCTATGCTAAATAAGTTAGACAATGCAAACATTAATAAAAACACTGAATCAGTCTATAAAATATACACAAATTATATTTTATCAATTTAACTATTTTGAATGTTTAAAAATTAAATTTTATAAGTATGAGATGAGCTCATACACCAATGGTTCCATGAAGTTCAACTCTTTTTACGCATACATAAACAGAAAAAATAAACAAGAAAAAAATTGTGCAGTCAGAGCAGTCACCCATCCAAGTATCAACCATCAACATCCCTACTCCTACTCCATCCTTCATCATCATCACCCTATTAACGTTCCCACTGCTGGGACACAGGGACTTCTCTCTTGACGAGAGAGATTAGGCCTTAATTCACCACGCTGGCCAAGTGCGGGTTGGTGAATGTCACATGTCCTTCAAACTCTTTTAAAGTTCTCAGAACATGCCGGTTTCCTCACGATGTTTGCCTTCACCGTTAAAGCACGTGTTTAAAGCGCACATAAATTTCTCAAGAAGAAAAATCCAGAGGTGCGTGGCGGGGTTTGAACCCACGACCTTCGGAATGAAAGTCGAGTGTCCTCCCACTTAGCCAACACGGCTTGTTACTCCATCCTTACTTTATAAATAAAAATTAATTTTTCGATTTATGAGGTAGATATTCAAAAAAACTACTTACTAGATCGCGTTCAAATACATTTTTGGTGTAAGTAAGCATGCTAACATGATACATTTACAATGTACATAATATATTTTTAAATTTGTATCATTCTCTTATTTAAAAAGTTACATGAGGCGGCGACACACATTTTACCAATTTGGAAGTGCCATATGGCGTTTTGGAAAAAATACGTTAGAAACCTGAATAATAAGAATTTTTGAACCCATACAACAATTTTTACAAAAATCAACCGACTTCGTGTAAAAAAAGTTAAGAGTTTCTTTATTACTGACCCGATTAAAATCGGTTAAAAGACTTATACCTAATAGACAAAATGAATGAAAGGTCGAGTATATCTAGCGAGCGCGTGCGCTTGCAGTAGGCGCTCTACGTCTACCAAGTGGCGCCCGACGTCCACGGACGAGAATGCGGTCTGGCAAGTTAAAATGTTTCATCATTTCTTGTCTATTTGTCAACCCTAACATTTCAGGAACTTCCGGGCTGGGCCAGTGCGTGAAGCGATTTTTTCGTGTTTCGTAATGTGGTCCGGAGAAGACATCTACCTTCCAGGTCTTCATGCTCCATCTTAGACCACATCGTCACTTTACATCCGGTGAGATTGTCGTCAAATAAAGGCTTATCTAACATAAAAAAAAAACTTACGAAATACCTCCATTTCCGTGGTGAAAGTACGTAAGGTCCGTATTGAATAAGAAACCTTTTACTAAAAGTCAGCAGTTCCGATACTTATTGGAGCCTTAAACCTACAAGTCCTGGTAAGAAATATATTTTTTAGAAAATATTTATTTTTAGTCGTTGGAAAAACTATTATTGGTGATGGTGCAGTCGGAGTGGAATAAGAGGATTTATGTAGTATTTTTTATAATTTTAAACGAGTAATTATCCTTATATTGGAGTACATTCTGACAAAATACATAAATGCTATCTCTTTAAACCACACACATGACGAATGCGGAAAATGTGGCGGATTGCTAAAATACTTGTAAATAGTAAAAGTTATTCAGGAAATTTCTTTTACGTAATTTTTTAGAAAAAAAATTTATTGCTCTATTATTATAAAATTATCATAAAAATTCTTAAAATAGTGTACCATATTATTTTGTGTGCCCGTCTATTTTAAACGTAATCAAACAGCGAAAATAACAGGTAATGTTCCGGTTTTGTACTTTATGCGAACTACTCGTCAATATTTTAGAATAAGAGGCAAAAAGTGGATGTGGGCAAAATACTTCTAAAAAGTACGGGAATTCAAAGGTTGGGGGAAATATTATAATTTGTAAGCATTATATCATTTTTGTACAAATAACAAAAGGGGACAAATACCGAACAGATATTTTATCATAAGGATATATCATAATAAAACGCTTTCTAGCAAATTCACAATGAATACGATTTTACAGTGAAGTGTAAATTACGTTTACTGATAGTTTTCGGATTTTAGTTCTATCTAACTATTTTTACTAAGAAAAACATCTTGCAAGCGATTAGTAATTTGGAGTTAATATCTGAACATAAATATTGCGTAACTAGACATACCTTGAACTTAGAAGTAGTAGTTACAAATTATCAAAATAGAGAGGTTTATGCGCTTTTATGTATAATAATTATAATCAGCTAACATGAACAGTTTTGAGATAATCTTAATGTTAAAATTCATTCATTATCAGCGATTGCAAAACAAAAGCCTCTCAACGTCAATATTTGGCATTATATCGAGTTTCAAGATTTCTTAGAATGGATCTCGCTGACTCTACACTAAGACAGAGCTCATCTCCTTTACGTAACACTGCAGGTGTGTCGTGGATACAAGTATCAAGTTTAAGAAAATATTTTACTACGTAAAAATAATATCAGGTCGGCGGTAAATCACAATTGACAAATTGCAGTTTAAGATAATACTTTTATTATTAGGTATCTGAAAAAAATAGCAACTCCTTAAAAACCAAAGTAATTTTCGGTGTGCACAACTACGATTTCATTTTTCTATGCTTATATACCTTTGCCGGTTGTAGCGATCTTCGTTCCACTGGATCACGGAAAGTAAGGACGAGAGAGGGCATCTGTGGTTGAGTGACCCCTTATGTCCTAAAAACTTTCATGCGCAAATGACAGCTTACGTTTCTTTGGTCTCTAACACAAATATACATTAAAAAAAAAATAATAGTTTGCTGTTGTCAGAAGTGTTATATCGATTGTATCTATCAGCTCTATCTCACTATCTTAACGTTTTCAAATGTACACCGAGAATCTGTGAAAACAGCTTAAGTCACCTTCAGTCTAAGACATAAGATTGCTAAGATTTCTTAGACCTAGTTTCACCATTTACGGTACAAATAAAGTTTTATGTGACAAAGTTCCACCAATGCAAAATGCAATTCAATCTTAGTTAAGCGGTAAAACTGAGTTTTGTACAGCGAACATTCATTAGAAAAAATTACGCGGCTAGGTTTGAACCCACGACAACACGGCTCTACACCGTCAGGCCACCCTTATCGGTAACAAATCAGTGGCAGCAGCCTGGTTGCTAAGTTGATGATGTGGATGACATAAAACTCAACGCTTTAAGATTTAAAGTCTGAGAGATGGTAAATAGATTTCTATAAATAGGCACAGGTTAATGAATAAACATTAGATCATGTCTGTGTCTATAAATAAAACTTTTGTATAAAATTTTATGTAATTTTAATTTATTAGTATTAGGTATGGCTATACACACAAATTTGTCAATAAAATAGTTTCTTAACGAAGTTTCTAGAATTGCCTACTTATTCAAGTTATTAAAAGTCTTTATTGCGTTCGTGTTGGCTAAGTGGGAGGACACTCGACTTTCATTCCGAAGGTCGTGGGTTCAAAACCCGCCACGCACCTCTGGATTTTTCTTCTTGAGAAATTGATGTGCGCTTTAAACACGTGCTTTAACGGTGATGGCAAACATCGTGAGGAAACCGGCATGTTCTGAGAACTTTAAAAGAGTTTGAAGGACATGTGACATTCACCAACCCGCACTTGGCCAGCGTGGTGAATTAAGGCCTAATCTCTCTCGTCAAGAGTGAAGTCCCTGTGTCCCAGCAGTGGGAACGTTAATAGGGTGATGATGATGATGATGATGATTGGGTTCGTTCGTACAGTGATTGTGTATCTTTTTCTGTTGGTAACTATTTTTTTTCCTTTTTCCCTTCAACTATGAGGATTGAGTGAAAGTGACCACCCCAGTTTCTAAAATGTTGTTTTCATTTTAACCCTCTCGTAGATAATCGTCAAAAACTTGGTGAAATAAACAAAAGTGGCAGAAAATAATATTACAAAAAAAAATACTTTTTGCTATAATGCTTCCTAAATAGTGAGTAAGTATATTACGTACTATCTCGGAACAAAAGCTCCCTTTACAGTTCTGAAGATTGAAATAGGTTTTATTAGTAACAAAAACGTTCTCTTGGCTACGGTCGTACCTGTTTACCCTATAGACTAGGCCAATGTTTAAAAGACTATTGTTTTTTTTTTAATGAGATGAAGTGACTTAATAAGAAACAGAATCTAATAAACCCAATCTAAGACTTCGTACACCATCATGGTCAATCATCTATTAAACTTTTATTTGAAATGCCTATAATTCTATTAATAAAATACCACGCGAACTCTTCGCTCCAATCTATCAATTAAAGAACAACTTTATAAAGCGCCAGTAAGTCTTAAAAGTGCATTTCAATAAATTTATATAGAAATGGGAATTTAACACTGAGGTTACTGATACCATTCTAAGAATAAAAAATTGCAGATTAGGTTACGTTGGGAAGTATTGGTAAATGGGTTCGCATTACCAGTATTTCTTTAGTTTTTACCGCTACTTGTTTTTCCAGAAACATGATCTAAATTCCTATTTTACCTGTATTTGTACCAAAATTTATTTAGGGTAATGTTTTGCAATTTGCTCTAAAATATTTTTTCATAATTAACTATGTGAAATAAAAATGATGACTTGTCTCTAAAGTTTAGACAATGTTTTTACAAAAATCTTAAATAAAATTAATAATATTCTCTAGTTAGAGAGAGAGAGAGTTAAAAAATCACACAGTAATCATTTTTAAGCTTAAGTTTTACAAGTAGTATTTTTGCGATTTAAGTTATCTGGTAACAAAAGTTTTTTTTTTATTAGCTTTTTTTTAAATTCAGACTCGAAAATATTACATTTTGAGCGATGAGAATTTATCGTTATGTAAAAAAACATACAAACAATATTTTATATAAGAAATTTATGAACTAAAAAATATTAACTAAAATTTTAATCAGAATAATACACACCCAACAAATCTGGCCAATACAATAAACACAATTTTAAGTCATTGTTCTTATTTTAGTAAATAAATTGTATTGTAACCAAATGTGGCTTTAGGAAAATGAAGAGTAAGTATTATAACTTTGTAAAAACAGTACTTAAGTAAGTAAACGATAATTTAATCAATGAATAGGTTCAACGCACTAGACGGCCCTCTAAATAAAATATTGCATGTAAAGTATTTAGCTTCGGGGAACGTCTGCAGCATGAATAACCCTTGTAGGAGTATTATTTATTATTACTAAATTATGTTTATGACAATACACTTTTGTATAAAGACCTAAGAACAGTAAGTTTTCTTTAAAATCCTATACCATTCATCATACGAACATCATTTGACGGTTTCGTATACATTTACGTATAAGATATTATGGGAAAGTTTTCTAACTGTAAGTAGCGATGTCTGCTTGCTCTCGGGTTGTTCTACGTGGAGTTCCTTCGTTACCTACTTTCAACTTAAAAGTTTCTTAAGTTAACTTTTCTTTTTAAATATAGGTACATAAAGTAAAGAGGGACATGTGTAAAACGAGTAGAGACTTTAATCAAGTTTTTTGCTAATTAACCATTTCATTTGTTTCAGGACATTAATAAAAATAGCATAGAGTCGTAGTAGAGCAGTTTTGTAAATGGTACAGTATTTTCAGGGCATGTGAGGCGGATATGCGGCCGGCGGCAGCAGTGCGCTTGACCGTCTCGGCCTGAGGCCGGGGCAGGCAAGGGCGCCGTGCGTCTTGCCGAAATTATTCGGGGCTCGCTGCACAATCGATTTTTCCCGCCCGATGCGGAAAATTGTTCGGGGCGGGGCGGGCGCGCGCTGCGGCGCGGGGCGCTCCCCGGCCGGGCGGGGGCAGGCGGAGTGCAGCGGGGCGGTGCAACGCGCGCCGGCCGCCGTCCCGCAGACAGTAGGACGGCGACGCCACTGAGAGTCGGTGACCACGGCGCGAGGAGCGCGCTCGCCGCACAGTGACATGTAGCGCGGCCGCCGCGCCGCAGCCCCGCGAACACACGCCGGTGGCGGCGCGCCGATGCGCCGCCCGCCCGGCCCGAGCCGAGCCCGACACCCGTGCGTGCGCGCCACCCGCCTTCAGGCCCCAGCGAGCCCCCGGGCCCGTCTCTAGCGACGACCGTCGTCCCATGGAACCCGGAGTGCGCCGTGACGCATCAAGGTTAGCTGAATATTTGTTAGTGAGTGTCAGTGCAACCGCGGACGAGCCTGCCCCCAGCGCCGCCACTGCCGGTCCACGAGGTAGGTCCGCGACACGTGAGGGCGCGCTGTGACTCATGTGAAATACCGCGCCACCGCACGAACACGCATCTCTAATTGTCGGGAAAATTCGAGCCCTTGCATTTTCCGGCACGTCAGTACATTTCACTTTCGACAACCTAGTGCTTCTGTAGCTGCTTATGTAGAGAGATAAAATTATCGATAACTGAAAATAATTAGTGCAATAATTGATATCATGCAACTGAATTTTTAATTTGAAATTTTCACTGAATAAAATCTGTATTGACTTAGTAGATATTTTCTAAATGATAGTGGGTGATGCCACAGCGGAGCAGTTTCGGTCGGAGATTACGAAGCATGCGTTGATATGTCGGTAAGGAATGCCTGTACTACAATGTATTAAAGTTCTTCTTTAATATCTTGTCTTTATTATCTGTTTTTGTACTTGTAACAGTAGTGTAGTTATTAGTGTTTTTGTGGAATGTGTTTTTATGACTAAATATGAGTTTTTTCGTATTAATGAATACGAGTAGGTCCCTACATGTTGCTTTGTATTAGACGTAAAGCGCGGTTATAGTTATAGACTTAACGGACTTTTACATTAAAGAGCTGGATACTTTCTAAGCGTTATTATTATTTCTGATCTAAAATTATGTAGAATTCAAAACTTATTGTTTGTGTTTCCTCCCTTTTCTGATTTTGGAATTTCTCCATGTAAGTAGGTATTATTTATAGGTACAAAATCATTATGTATTTTTAAAAGTTTAACAATTATAGTATAAAACCAATAATATTTTTTTGAAAATGTTTTGAGCAATTTAATTTATTAAATGATTTGAATTGAAATCATCGAGATTAATTTGTTCATCAAGTTTCCGATGTTATTCACAATTATTCTTCTATTCGGAACTCGAAGTCCATCAAATCAAAAAATATAATATTAGCTCCACCCGATATAATAGTCATTATACAAATAGATAGGAATTTGTTTTATGTATAGATATTAAGATTCCAGACACATCTAATCATGGTTTACCAATTCGTTAATTAGAGAGTGAAATAAAATAAAATATCTATTAAAAAACTTATTATAGACATTTAAATTATGGACTCTTGTAATGAATGATCATTTATTTGCCTTAACATAAAAGGTAAGAAGGTTTCGTAATTATTTATAAATGTTTTGAATTTAATGTTAAAACGTTTTAAGACACTCTTAAAAATAATTATAGAACTATGTAACATACTAAGCTTTATAATTCGTCTAACAAATAAACATATATTGATATATAATATCCTTACCTTTATACCTTTATATAAGATGTCAACCATAACTTAATTGTCATTTTACTAGATCTAGAAATACCTATAAAATAATAATTTATTACAAATACCTTACATAAGAACATAAAATATTATCTATTAGAAAGACTTAAATAATCAAGAACATATTACATAAACAATGTTATTAATTTAAAGATTTTAATTATTACCGCTCTAATATAGTGAACCGTTTCTTAAGCGGTTAAATTTATTATTTTATAGTCACCAGTTTAGATATAGACAGGCGTACATACCTAGGTGACATTAACCTACAGTAAACTGCTTCTCAAATAAGTGGTTCAATTACTTATAATTTAATATGATGAACCTATCTACACAATCAATAGTTTAGCCTTGAAAAGAGCACGCAACTTTTCAACAGATATTTGGCAATGCGTACAACAACCCTACGCAAGGCAATGACCTACCTCACAGCGACTTTGTTGAACCCTCGAAAACCCTCGCCCTTGAAAGCCTACGTAATTCAACCACGAATTTTCTTAGATCAAACCTACATTGTTGGTGAGAGATATTTTCGAGGCGGGAATTAATTTTCATAGTTTATTTGAACTCGAGTATTATTGTACTATTTCTATGCACTTGACAGGCAAGATAATGCTCATTTGTTATTTGTCAATGGTTAAATAAAAGCAGAAGAGAATTTTGCATTGGCAATTAATTTCATATAAAAGAGAAATTTAAATATTACCTACAAAACTCTGTTTAATCGGACTTAAGAGATAGGCCAGAAATAGTATCATAATGTAGTTTGAATACAATTATTCTTTGTAATTCCTTCATAGCCTTTGCGTTAGCTTTTCACAGCAAACGAAATATGAAGTGGAAAAGTATTTTGTTAACGGCGGATAATTTAAAATTAAATAAAACAGAGCTTAGGTACTATAATACACCACTCAACACAGAAAATTAAAATAAAATTGGTGCTGAGATTTCTGAAACGAGCTAGAGAAAAAAAAACTACACTCAAATAACTAAGAGTGGGATTTTCTTATCGTTCACATTGACAAACAAACTTCCTAGTTAAAAACACAAAAGTATTTTTTTGAATAAAAAAACTGTAATGATAATTGCCATAATAAATTATAATTATGTAAATTATATTACGATAAATTAATAAAACAAATTATGTTTTGGGTTAGGAGTTCTTTCGGAACCAAGATTGCAATTGAATATTCCTGGGCTAAAAATAACAGAGCCAATTATTATCTAATGCCTAACGACTAACTTCAAGTTTCCGCAATATAAAACTAGATTAAGCAGTCAATGTAATTTGCTAATGTACATATATGTTTATTAGTTCGGAAAGGTTACGCAATGGCATTGAATTCGTAAACATGAGTATTGTCAACGAACCGTGAGAGTTTTTTTTTCTTTAAGATCTTTATAATCATAGCTATTTTAAAGTGTCGTGTCTATTTCATACTAAAAACTATAAATAGAAATCATCTATTTCCGCTAGAATGTATTCTAAAAATCATCATTCTTTAATAATTTACGAGTAAGTAGATAATTATATTTGCCCACAATACCACTGGGGTATTATCGGTGGTTTGGTGGATCAGAAGCGGTATTAGCGGGTCTGGTTTTTTAGTCACTAGTTTCGTACAATCCCATCACTAGACCCTTCATTAGGATTGGCGCTCTTTGAGTAATAATTTTGGCGCTTTTCGGATTAGCGCTCTTTGAGGAATACCTCGTAAACGAAGACGCTACCGGATGTCAGTTCAACTCATTATAAGTCAGATTTTTAAGTTAAAATACTTAATACGTAATTTGTACCAAGGGTACAAACAATAAAGGTACACTACAAATTTCATAAAAAGCTACTCTTTACTCTATTGTCATCTTTACAATTAACTTTTAATTATGTTTACAATACAGTCGTAATGAAATATGGGAGCCTACTGTACACAAAACTTATTCTTTATTTCCATAGTTTGTTTTACAAATCGCCGAAAAATAGATCTCGCTCGTTTAATAGGCAGATTTAGATTATAAAAATTTAACTTTGAATCTTGTCGTTTCTCTTTTTCACAAAGAAGCTATTAGAAAATCTTATTCATTAGGTAATAATAATAATAGCCTTTTATTCAGAACAATACATAAACTTAAATAAACTAATTTCTTTTTATTTTAATATAAACTAAGGAAGCAGATTTTTTAAAATGGTTACTATTCACTCGAGAAAGAGAGCAAGACTCATTAGGTACTTGAAGTAAATTACTAAGGGTCGATTCTTCCAACGTCAGAATTAAGTAAGCAGTCAATAATAACCTGTAAGAGTTGAAGAGATTGAAGTTGTCTGACTTCTCACTTCAATGTTTGACGGGTAAGTGACAATTTTAATCCGCCATCTTAACCTTTATTATTCAACTGAGTAGCACCTTTTTCACTTTATAATTTAATTTAACACGACACTGGCAAACTGACGCATCAAGCGCAGTGTGTGGATTATAAGAAATTGAACCTTTATTGTTTTTTGTGTTGTATGTTGTAAAAATCGCTTTAGTCACCAAAAAGTATGGAACATTTCCTAGGTCACCTAACTAAGCGGTAACTGTATCGTGGGACAGGAAAGGACCATCCTAAAACAAACATTCGCGTACAACTCTAGCCTACGTCCGTCCATAGAATATATCTACTCTATCAGAGTCCTTTGTCTTTATAACTTGCAATAGATATTTTTAAAATTCGAATAGGTTATTTTCATTTTCATTCGTGGTTACTTATTTGCTGTGTCTCTATATCACCATGCCATAAGTATATGTAGGTATAAGTATAGATAGTTGTTAAATTCGAAGAGTACAAGTTCCTTGTTTTTATGTAATTGTTTGATTATGACCTTAAGGTACCTTTGGAAAACTACTTTTAGGATTGTAGATGTATTCAGCGCAGCTCTACCATGATGGTTCTCGACTTGCAATAATTTGTATTAAAATGGGAATAAGCTGTCTTGGCTTTTTACATCTTCACAAATGCTCGAAAAGCTAAATAAATTCCAAAAAAATTTTTATACTACCTATACTATTCATTATTTAATAAAAGTACCTATGTACTTATTGAGTACTTGTAGTGGCCCCGCTGTGTTACCCGCGTTATAATGGATTTTCCCACATTTCCCGTTTTGTATCACATTTCCCGAGGTAAATGGAGCCTAAGATCTGTCTCAGGCTCTAGAGAATCTGTGTACCAAAGGGGAACAGACTGAGTTACTTTCGCATTTATAATATTAGTTTAGGACTCTACCATTCTTAGCGTTGCAAAATATAGTTTTAAACTATACTTTTTTAATAGATCCGTCTATTAATTCTACTCACTGGCTTAGCGTTTTTTACAATTAATAAATAGGTCTTGCATTAAGTAATTACACAATATATCATAATATAAAATTAATACCTAAATCTAAAATTAAGTTATTAAGCCTGATTGCTAAAAATAAAATATTAAGTTACGAAAAATAATAATTTAAAATGATTAATTATCAGTCATGTTACCGGATCTGAAACTTTATTATCTAGCTCGATGTTAATACCTAAAACCCTGAGTTAGGCTAGGTAAGCGCCGAATCCTGATGAGCAGGTTTTCGATCGTAAAAAGGCTAACAAAAAATAATATGAATAGGTAACCGGCGAATATTAGAATGCGTTGCAAGAAGCGTCGCGTCGGCCCCGCTCCGACCTAGACGCCTAGCAAGTACCAATTAGCATCGCGAATTTCATCCGCGTTATATTTCGGGCATGGCAACCGTATCTGCAATCGAAAAAGTCAGCCGTCGCCACACACACATACAAACCAAACATATGCAGCGCTCACAATAGGCCTAGACATGCCGCTTACGTGAGTGAGTCTACGCACACACATGCAAGTAGTGCTGGTGTGCGCAGACTTTACCCTTGAACGCATACGAAACGCTAGATAATTCCACGCCGAATTGGTGCATTGATAAAAACGTGATAACCTGAATAATCCGCACATAGGTTTCAGCTGCCTGTGATACGGAAAGGTAGGTCAAATAGGACGTTCTGTTACTACGAAACTTGAATAAACTTTCTTTATTCGAATATTCTTTTTACGGAAGTTTGAAGAATTTAATCGCAATCTATTTCTACTTTCTATTTTTAAATTTACTTGGATAATTGGTGCGTTGATTTTAAATGTATTTCCAATTTTCTTGTTAAAACTCGATATTTTTATGTTTAATTCCCTTTGTCTCAAATGTAGTCTCTCCTTAAACTCGTAGGTATGTATCTAATATGGTAATTTAACACGATTTTTTACATACCAAATATTCTTAGTGAATATTGCCTTGAAACAGAATAGATTCGGCTGAAAAATTATCATATATGCACAGCCACATATTGTTCGGCGAATTTGAATATTTCTGTCATTATTTTTTTATAACATCAATAATTAAAGAAAAACCATTAATAAATATTTGTAGTAGTATAAACTTATATATATTCAAGTCCTTCACCGCGTCTATCTGTCTTTATGTTCGGGATATATTAAAAATTACTGAACGGATTTTTATGCAGTTTTCGCAATAGGTAGTGATTCAAGAGGGAGTTTTCGCATCCTAGCAAAGCTAGAACGGGTCAACTAGTATAAAAAATATTAACGAAAGATATAAGAGCAGACAAAATAAATCGTCGGCTTATTGCAAGAAGTCATTAACCGACAAATCCAAAAGTGTGGCAAAATCAGTTTTAAACTTTTTATGACTTTAAGAGCCCATATCATCAAAACTACGGCAGTTATCAATATAATTTAAACGCCAATATATAGTGATATTTAATTATTATATAAACAGCTGAAATCAGTCTAAATTTAATTATGGCAATTTTTTTAAAAGCTAAAAATGCAAAGATAATGATTTCTTGCGATAAAAAGTTTTGACTAAACTGGAGTTAAGTATTTCTGCAACAAAGTTATTAGTGGCCTCTTTCAAGTAATAAAAGACAAAATAATCTTAAAATAACGTCTTTTATTACTAAAAACTTAAGGAATTACCTTGTTTGTTCATAAAAACTTAATAAAATAACTAAAATGGCCACAGAAATCAATCAATCAGGAAATATTGATATTTCGGTAACTGTCACCTCATCGCTTCCTTTTTACCCATCAACTTCAGACCACAGGTAGGTTCGCTAGGTTTAGGAGCCTTGGGTGGTTGTTCAACTTTTTTGCAACACGTAAACAACATAAATCTTCGATTGCTTTATCGTTAATATTCGTATTAATAAAAATAGAAATACCTACTTAACTATTTAATGTAGAATTTGAAACCAAGATAGATTAGCTCATTTCTCAAATTGTAACGAATTAAACAAGTTGGTATTGAAACTTTAAATAGGTACCTAACTGGGTAGTAACCTAGGTATGTACATTATTTTATGTAATAATCATCTATTAATGAGAAACCAATATTCAATGTAATTATTACTACCAGTTTTGAATTGCATCTCATAGCTCTAAAATCATAAGTGTCTAAGTTTTGTAAAACCAAACTATGGAAATAAATGATTTTGTATCTTGTATTTCATAAAACTCGCCGGCAACTTATAAGTAAACAAGCATTACATGTTGGCTTAAATGTATGTGTGCAAAAGTCATTACATGCATTTTCCTGTATAATTTTACAATAACAAAAATCACTAATAAAACAATACATCATTCAGGCGATTTCAGTCTTGTATTAAGTTGTTTGCCATGTTTCGGCAAAAGTAATTAATGTGTATATAATGAATTCTATAAAAACGTTACTCGTTTTGATAGAAATCATTAAAAACCGTTAGTATTTTTTTTCCCAAATAGTATGATACGTCAAAACTAGTTAAGTGCAAATAATGAATTCAAGCAAAACTTAATCCACGGTTTGTAAACGTAAAAGCATTTTTAAAATGTTGATATGTCACATAAATGAATTATGTATGAAAATAAAAATGACAATTGTGTTTTGTTTTCTTTTGGTAAAATATATTAATGTAAGTTAATGAATTTTATGAAACCAGATTGACCAAAAATGCAGTTATTGACTTTATTACCAAGCCATAACTTCTAAGTTTGAAGAGCTACAAATTAGTGAGTTTTACCAAAATGTAGAGCTCATCGAGACGAACTCATTGGTGTATCTAACGCAGTTAGTGACTTCTTGCGACTAATGACTTCTTGCAGTAAGCCGACGAAATACTTTATTTATTAAATTTGCTTATTATTAATATTGTAAATACATAGGAAGCTAAGCAATGTTTCTGGTAACTTTTATATCGTATATTAGTCCTTATCATCTACATAATATAATATAATATATAAAACAAGGTCGTATGCGTTACAGCACTCATAACTAGAGAACGGCTGAACCGATTAAATTATTATTTGTTTGATTGGTATCACGAAAAGCACACTGACTATTAAAAATTTACTGAAAAATGTTATAATTAACATAAACATTTACCCCGTACAAAATGTTTACGCGTTTTAATATAAAATAGATAATAGGCACATATTATATATAACATGTTGTATCATGTAGAGAAACTGAATGTAAGTATAAGAGGTTTTACTTTTGCGTTTTAAATTAACTTTAACCACTCTTTTATTAATTATTCATTTTATATTTATTTATTTATTAAATGGTTTCCAATAATACATATTATAATAAAACATTATAAAACCCTTTAGGGGTATGTTTAGAATGAAACTTACACCTTCTCTTTATGATTAACGTTAATATTTAGCGAAGTTAAAAGGAAAATGTTAGAATAAATTATGTAATTTAAAATTTCACTGCTAAAACTGATAAATATTTTACCTTAAACCGCAAATGGAATTCACGCAGTAAATTCCCAAATATAGAAGCGTTTATTAACTAAGCATAAATATTTATCAGTAAAAGTTCTACCCATACGGATAAATGTATTAAATATTACAATACAATACAAAAACGCTTTATTGTACACAACACAGGAACTTAAACACGTAACACAAAAAAAAAAAACAAGTGACAACAGTAACAATAATATTATACTCCATTAAAAAATAATGGATTTATCTTTAACTTGCTACGATGTCTAAGGCCCGATTTCACCATTGGCTGTGAACGCCTAACTGAGATCAAATTGACAATAAAATGATACTATTCAATGGTTGAACTTGGTTCAATATAACTCGATTTCTAACATAAAATTGTGAGATTGGGGCTGAATCTCGTAAGAGTTGTCAATTTAATGAAGAATATAAGTGAATACATAGAACTTCTTTCTAGTCTTGACGAATGTTCGAACTAGTCTCTATCGTCGGCCTAGAGTGCGCTCAAAAGTAAACCCATTTTATGTTAAGACAATAATAACAATTTATTCCTGTTAATTGCAAATGTAAATGTTATGTAACAACTACGTTTACTAGGAATAGCGTCGTTACATATTAAAAGTTCGTATTAATTTTATATGGACAATCGCTTATTAGACGGGTCTCGATTCACCGCACTCCGATCGGGACAGGACCGCGATCCAAATGGGCAGGTGGTGTAGGCGCGCGATCCATGCACACGTATTGGATCTTGCGCGCGATCCGTGAGTTGTCGGTTTTTTAGCCAGCCCCAAAGATGCATCCAATGCGTGGGGCGCGCGGTGTGGACGTTTGAGTTGGGTCCAGCGATCAGTTCACCATACCATGGATATCCCACAATGTCGCCGTTTGATATCGCTTTATCAAGAATAAAATATTTATTTGACCCGACACATTGGATATTATTCCAAAAGAGGTGTAAATGAAGATGCTTGGGATGAAAATGTTCTTGCGAAATAAATCATCACGGATCGCTTTAGGATCGCTTGGAGCATTTTATAGGAGCGTAAATTTCTAAAAATAGATCGCTCTTACACGATCCACACATCTAAAATGGATCGTCAGTTGTGGATCCACCTATAACAATCCGTACCACATAAATGCACATTTGTGCCTATTAATTTGCTTATAATAAGCCCTTCGAAGTGTCATTTATTTCCAGACACCCCCGTTGTACAATTACATCATCATACAAAAAACTAATTACCGGTAAAACAATTACAGTCACCTCCACTCATACCTAATAAGGGATAAACAGTACTATAAGCCCTTTGCATAGAAATTTGCGATGCAACTTTGTATGATGTAGGATCTTAAATATAATTTTACCTAAGTGACAATAATATTACATTGCAATTTCAATTCAGCTAAAATGTATTACGATACAAAAAATCTAAATTTAAAATTTAAGAAAAACCCCCCATTCCCGTGCCTTAATTTCCTTATAAGTAAAACACCATAATATTTAGAAGTTAGGGCACGCGATGCTCTTTCATTTGATACCCCACTCGAGTATATTTGCAGATTTTCGGTTTTCCTTCCCCAATCTAAACCCCATAACTTTTGAACGGTTCAAACGATTTTCATGAAACATGTCTAAGAACACCCGGACCAAACTCACCTTTCATACAAAAATAAACTAAATTGAAATCGCTCCATCCGATCGGGAGCTATGATGCCACAGACAGACACACACACAGACAGACAGACAGACACGTCAAACTTATAACAGTTTAGTTTATAAGATTTATATTTTTTATGTATGTTAGTCTATAAGGTATATGTTTATATGGGCCTTAGATGTCTGAAATAAATGATTTATTATTATTAGAACACCTCCCTTTTTTTGGTGGAGGTAAAAATAAATAAAAATTATACAAATCTTGGTGAAATCTTATTGAATCACGAAGATTTTTTATTTTACCAACTTCAACCAGGATGAGGGTTACGGGACGAACTGGTTACTCACCCAAGCACGCGGCCTGTCACAGCGTTGAATCGCGAAGAGTGGAAGAAGAGTAGGGAGGCCTTTGCCCTTTAGTGGGACAGTGTGGGCTGAATAATAATAATAACTTCAGCGCAACTTACTCGTAGGTAAGCCATAGTGAAACTAAAGTGAGATTATTATTTTATCTAAAATTAATAAAAGTAGCAGTTGCCTGTTTCCTTCAACTGTAGGCTAATTTCATGCTAACAACTTTTATTTACGATAAATACTTTTTTCCTGTTTGCCTTTGTTTTAAGGATTTCCCGCGGAAACGACGTATTTTCCCGATAATTGAGCTATCTAACAGTAAAGGAAAATTCAAATCGGCCTGGTAGTTCCTTCTGCTTCATCATAACTATTTTCACACACAAGAACCGGTTTTTGAAATCGATTGAAGAAAAGCAGCGGTTTAATGTAATTAGTTGGGGTTGATAGTTTTTTATTTAAATTGTAGCTAACGAAGAATGTGTATGTAATACTTAGTTAGAACGAGGTATCACTATTTCTGCCCTGAACGGTTTAACTCAAGTAGGTATTAAGTATGTAGTAAACTACAAACTTCTTTAATCAGATAATATTGATTTTAAGTACCTTTTTGTGAATAAAATTTTTGTATTTGGATTATTTGTATCTACATGATATTTAAACAGAATACTTACTTCAAAACAATTAAACCCAACGGCCGCAACAAAAATTAGTAGACCACACACGAAGATTTATTTTATTTTATAATTAAATTTCATGGTTTAGTCACTAGTCATAAACTATACGACTAAATGTTAAAACTACAAGTATCCTACTACTTTTTTATTTACTCTCGGATTTACTCCAGTTCTGTTGTCGTTCTAGAGTATCTAACTGTCCGTCGCGCGTTTGTCTTAATTTATTGTATCGCTTTAATTGAAATTCGGTACACTAGTTGATTTTCTAGAGCCTAAGAAAGGACAAAGGAAAATTATGTTTCCGAGGACGTAACAGGAAAAAGCGAAAGAACGTGTGTGAAAATTCATCTAAAGAGTAATGTTAAATAATCATCCATAATTGGACTGTGTGAAAGATGATATGTGTAAGAAAGAGGTGAGTGTTGAGATGACGGGTGATAGAGGGAAATGGAAGGAGAAAACATGTTGTGCCGACCCCACGTAATGTGGGATAAGGTCAGGAAGATGATGATGATGAATTGTATTACGCAAGGAGAACCAACAGCTAAATTAACACAATTAAACAGTAACACATACAATGATGGGCCAATTAAAGGTTCCCACGAATTGATAACTAATTTATCTATACTGTAAAATTACATATCCTTGACAAAAAAAAATTAAACCTTTACAACTATTTTACGCGGACGTACACGCGGGCACAGCATATAACTCAGAAACTATAAGAAAACCATTTGCTTGTCTGTACTTTAAAATTATTTATGCTAAATAAAACTGTTACCTTAACCCTCTCACTCGTCGATAATCGTCAGACATGGTCAAAATTAAAAAAAATTGCTGAAAATAATACTTTCCCAAAAAATAATAATTTTAAGATACCTTTGTAATCATTCTAATGATATTGTCATAAACACGACTAAATGAATTCACGTCAGCTCGTAATGAGCAGAACATAAAAAACTGAATGACAGTTAATTTTGTCTCTATCTATCTACACGTTATACTCGTGTCAAGTTATTCTGGCCAGACGGTCATGGACTCAGGTTATTATTAGCCAGTTTTAGGATACCTAACCGCCGCGCCGGCACCGGTTATCGAACATTCGTAGGTTTCGTTATCAGTTGCATAAATCAACAAGTGACGGAAGTAGTGGTTAACTGTTATTTAGGCCGGTTCTTAATTGTCATAATATATGCACAATCTGACTGTTTTCATGATAATAGTCATTTATTGATAATATAAATTAAAAGTCACAATAAGGTTATTAAAAGTGGTTCCCCAATGCCACAACTTTTTCAAAATATAAAAACTAATATCATAATTATTCTTAAATGTCAAAATCTGAAATTCATTAATAATTCATATTAACAATTATTATTAAAATAATGTAAATTAATCATAATTACCACAAGCAATGGTTACATAATTTCAAAAATTAATTATTATTTTAATCGCATGTCAAATAAATTAAAATAAAAGTATAAATTGTTGTTGTTGTATCAGAGGATAGAAAGATCAACCGTTCACGACATTATACTTTGTTTTTTTTATTATCAGTCATCGAGCGAAAGTAAGTCTTTACTTACTGAGTATTCTGCTTTCATGACGTCCAGCTGTAAATGACTGCTGACAGTGTATATTGATTTAATGTCGCCTAGCTGAAATGGGCATTATAGCGATACGGTTAGTTTGATAGCGATCCAATAGGTTTAATAAACAAAAATTTACATTACAGGATTAAAATTTACTTATGTATAATTTGAATGTTTTGTGAAATAAGTTTGTCTTTATTGACATTTTTACCGCTTTTTTATGAACCCCCGACCAAAAAAGAGGGGTGTTATAAGTTTGACGTGTCTGTCTGTCTGTCTGTCTGTGTGTGTGTCTGTCTGTCTGTCTGTCTGTGGCACCATAGCTCCCGAACGGAAGGAGCGATTTCAATTTAGTTTTTTTTGTATGAAAGGTGAGTCTGGCGCGAGTGTTCTTAGACATCGCTCGTTTAATAATAAACCGAAATAAGTCAAAAAGTATATTTTTTGGTAAATCGCTGTCAAAGTTTTTGAGTCTCTGCCTTGTTCAAATGTTTTGATGTATCTTACGTGTTTTTGGTGTTATCATTATTTTTTTGGTCTATAATTGTAGGGCAATGTATAGCGGACACAATTGAGTAACCAGTTTAATGAAATTATTTATATAAAATTAAATAAATATATTTGTATTATAAAGTTTCGACTTATGCCTGTTTAGTATAAAAATAAATTATACATTTTGTAAAACTCTGCAAACTAATCCATAATAATTCAGTTTATTATTAAAAAGTTATAAAGTCTATTTGTAAGTTTGTTGCATATTACACTTATGTATTAAAGTAAAAATAAAAATACAGAAATATTTTGTTAAACGTCTTTATTCTTTTTAATATTTAAAAGTGTTTAGTTTTAAAGTTTTATCAAAACTGCTTTGGTTATCTTAATAATCGTTTCGGTTAAAGTAATCAGTCGTAATAGGAACTTGAACAAATAAGTACCGTGAAGAGTTTTTTCGGGTGTATTCTAAGGCTCCAGAAGCTCGTCGAAGAAGATATTTTAGGCATTTGGTAAGTAAAGCGTAAACTGTTCTTCACTGCACATACTAATCAATATGATTAACATTTTAATTATGTTTAAAAAAAAAATACAAATTAAAACTTAACAGTCAATAGCATCACGAATGCTTTTTGAGATCTAAATTTACTAAACTTTATTAGAAAATTTATGAAACGGAAGCTTCTTAAGTAAATACTTGAACTAAACAAGGTAACAAACAACAATTATAATAATTATTTTTACCACAATTAAAATCAGCATAACTGTAGGTTAACCCGTTAGTCTGATTCAGTCTCGTTGGTTGTAATAATTAGATTAATACTTATAAAATACAAGAAAATTACTCCAAAAGTGTTTATCAAATGTAAAAAATTGAGTTATAAAATCCAGCGTAATAAGATGGAATCAGATCTTTCGCTATTCATTCTTTCAAGTCCTTCTTTTTGTTGGCACTTATTTCCTGCCTCTGCGTATATGCTGCGTTTAAACGTATTTCTGTGACCAATTTCATCTTTCTTCTTTTATTTCGCAAATTCACCTGCTTGAAGTTTTCTTCCTTGTATGATGTCTTGTAGTGAAATATGAGGGTTTTCTTTTGTGACATTTAATACCTTAATATCATTCCAGTTGACATTTTGGCCGCTTTCATCCGTACCATAATTAAAGCCCCATTCCTCTTGCAGCTTTTTGAAGTCCAGAATACTATCATACGTTAGCTCATGGACATTAATTAGTGGCTTACTTTTTTTGAGCTTTATGTATTGAACTGGGGTGTATATCGGGCCAGATTTTAGATTTTTATTGACTTATTTTTCTGCTAAGCTGTGTATGTTATCGGCCTCGTTCTGCGTGTGGCCTCGGATAAAGAATTTGTGAATGATGCTTTGAAAATTAAATTGATAAGCAGCATACATGTACATTGGCATTATAAACTTATTTTTATTCTGTCCAGCACAGTTATCAGAATAAAATATGATGTTTATTGGACGTTCATCGTCTTGGCAATTTCCTCCAAGTATTTCCAAACGCACGTACCTACCTACCTATTTCGATAGCACCACGCTTTGCATCAGATTAAGTCCAAAAATAGCTATGTACAGCGTCAAAAGCGCCTCTGTTATCTAACTCAGTATCTAACTTAGATAACTCAGTAACTGTCAACTCAGATCGCTGACGAGTCACCATGTGGACACTGTATCACAGTTTGTAAATCATAAACGGCAACTTTGTTATTAGCAGTAACGTTTTTTCGATCTACCCTTTTTTCATTCCTACATAATATCTTTTCTTCAAGATGTTGGTCGTATTTTTCCTTAAGCTCTCTTTTCTGGACAGCAGTCTAGTTATCATAAGACAAACTAAGATCTTACATATCTCTTTTAGGTTGAAAGAAAGATATGTTAAACACTTTTGTAAATACGTTATAGTAGTTTATATAATTTCCTGTCCCTTTCTTGTTTTGTGTTTGTATTTTTTTAAATCATCATAAAGATCTTTGATTGTCTTTCCCCCATCTATGTATTCTTTTGACGTAGAAGCTCTAACATAGTGTGATTCCATTCGAGGGATGGAATTTATGTGGTCTTTGATGTCTTTAATTTTTCCTGGATTATTTTTGTTGTGGTTACCATGCTTACCACGTAGGTCCTCTTCTAAAAAGTTATTTTTATTTATTTTTCTTTGTGTGGTGAATATCATTCGATCCGAAATAACTGTGAAAAAAGTTTTACAAACTCTAATTGGTCGACTGTCAATAGTGAAATAATATGCTTTGTTTGGGTTACTGGGCTTTTCTGCATTAGTATACTGATATCTTAGTTTAATATCTACCATAGATGATTTGATGTAAGCCCTTTGTTGATACAAATCGTTCAAGCTCCAATATTGTGTAGTAATCATAATAATAATAATGTGTGTAATAGCTGATATCTAGAGTCCGTACCAATTTTCTTTGCGCATTCAAGTTTGCATTTCTCCATACAAGGTGGTTGAAGGCAGCGAGCTGGAATCCGTTTTTGATACATAGGTGTAAGAATGACCGCTGTTACGTAAGGCTTGACTTTGTTCTGTTTCCATTTTGAAGTGTCTCTCAGTCGTTTCCGGCCTCTTACTATCTTTGTATTTGAACTATCAGAATCACAGGAACTGGATGAAGGTCCAGATGACGATGGAAACAATAGTTTTTTTGTTTGTTTCTGGAGTCAATCTTTGCACATAACTAGGGTCATCGTCACTCAGATCTATGTCGCTTTCATCTGTGTATACAGGCAGAAATCACATAATTTGGAACATTCAGATTCACTCGACAGCTAGATGGATCCTGTAAATAACAAAGTTAACGATAAACTATGCTGTTTTAATGCTATGCGTGATAAAACTAAAAGAGTTATAACTGTTCTTATTTCAAATAACTAACCGAAACTTCTTCGAGATTATGTTGTTCGGACTCACAATAGCCTCAAAATTAGATTGATTGATGATTTAGACTCATTGCAGGGAGATCTGGACTCCCGGCGGGGTGACCTAGACTCCCTGCGGGGTGATCTAGACTCATTACGGGGTGATCTGGACTGCGGTTGTGGTGATATAGACTCTCTGCAAAGAGAAACGGGTTCCTTCAGCGGAGACCTTTCGGGTCCAAAATGCTGCTCATCAGTTTTTTCATTGAACAAACTCTAAAATAGTACAAAATACCTTACCTAAGTACCTTTTTATGGATAATATAATTTGAATACTTTTTAATAAAATGATTACTTACTTTGGTTTCAGCTGGCGTTTCTTTATCAATTCATAAGACGTCATCTTCAAACCAGAACTATAAACTGAACAATAAATTAATTTTATTACTAATTTGAAAAAATAAAACAAAACGGGATTTTGTAATATACTGTAATAATCTTAACAGTACTTTTAGACTTTTGAATCAATTAAATAATAAACAGAATCAAATACAAATACTATTCATACGTGACTATAGATTTCATAGTAAAGAGACATAAACTGTATTGCTCCCTGATTTCAATTTTTAATTTGAAACTATACTGAACTAAAACACAATTTTTTATAATCTTTATAAAGAATTTAAAGATAAACTGTAAAAAGTCTAAATATTTCATGCAATGATAGAACACCGTTTTCAACTAAAGTGAAATAAAACGAAATCGTGCTTGTTTTGTAATAAATGGAACGGAATAATGTTACCTGCGTTTGCAAATATACTGAACTATTTCGTCTTAATACGTTCTAGTTACAAAAAGTGTACGTCCACCTAACACCGCGTTCGTCGCATCACTGAATGACTCACTGTATCACGAAATGGGTTATCGCGCGCTTTAGTAAAAAAGAGAGGGGTGATCTTCCAAATCGGCCATTATGCCTTGTTTCGCTCGGCGCCCGGATTGTACCTATTCTTTGAGGGGAGTTACTTCAGTTTATCATTAAAAGTAGGAATCCTTAAGTTTTGACTTATTTCGGTTTATTATTAAACGTGCGACATGTTTCATGAAAATCGGTTATGCCGTTTAAAAGTTATGGGGGTGAGAGTGGGTAAGGAAAACCGAAAATCTGCAAATATAATATGTTAGTGTAGGGTATCAAATGAAATCGCATCGCGTCCACATTACATAATATTATGTTGTTTTACGTTTAAGGAAAATATGACATTGGAATCGGGGGTTTTTCTTAAATTTTAAATTTAGATTTATGGATACCGCAGACAAAATGTTACATATTTTCTCGTATTAAAAAGTAGTCTGTCATTTCTCAAGCTTCAGAGAATCTGTGTACCAAATGTCATTCATATCAGTTATTTAATCCTTAGAACTTCACAAACATTCTCACAATCTGACTAATTTTACCTCTTTATAATATGAGCACCATTTGGATAGATCTGTAGTTATTTTAAATGGTAATAATAAATAAAAAAACTGTCATATCTGTTAATTGAAAACAAATTAAACATGATCTAATTATGTACAATGTTGATACTCCCCCATTTTTTTTATAAGTTAAAAAAATATTTTATACATTTTTTCAATGTTTTGTTTCTGGTCATAATTATCATTATCAGCCTTGGGATTCCACGGTTGCACATAGTCAGGACGCCTAGATCTTCCCATAAATATATTTCGTGATAGTTCCTACTGGTAGGTACAAATGTGTGTAGAATACAAACTTTTCCGAAAGCACATAATGTTAAATTAGTACTTATTATGATTATGTTATGATTATTTATTACTTTAATTAACAGAGTACAAATAAACGGATCGTAGCATACTGGCTTTTAAATAAATAAATTATTCATTATTGTTTGTCCAGATGTCATAGTTCCATAATCATGGATTTTTCGCAACAAATACTTATAACACCTTTATCTGCTGCATTTTACAACACAATATTGAAGTAAACTAGGTAATTCTACAAAGACCTTATAAGTATTTTAATAGCAACGGAAAAGGTATACCTTAGTATAACTTTTACAAAAATTATAGGTACGAAGATTGTTTGTTAAATGTAAAGTTATTGAATATAATTTGAGAAATACTGGACCGATTCTTATAATGTTGTAATGGGGCCAACTTGCAAGCTTTCAGTTAAAAAAATGTTATAGGATAAAGATAGTTTGTCAAAAACAAACGCACCGAATTTCTCCTTAAAAAATTGGATAAAGGTTATCTTTTTCAATATATTCAAAGTCAAAGTATATCGAAATATCATAGTCTTTAGACATTTCGCTTCAATTTTTTACACTGAGTTGAGAAGCGAATAGAACAACCGAGCTTTCATCTCTTATGTTGTTATTATAACAATATTGGTGTTATATTGGTGTATTTTTATAGTCTCTTTGTGTTTAAATTAGCCAACGTCAATCAGCTTTCCCTTCTATTATGTTGTTATGGTTAAATTGACCATCGACCTTAATGCTTAAGCTCTAGTTTTTTTGGACTTCTCTTAGGGAAAACCAAGCACGTCAACGCATCATAATTGCCTAAAGCCGCAAAAGAAACTGTTTTCATAGTTCCGATTTTTTCATAATAAATTATTTATAATTTTCCTTATTTACATTATGCTTGGATAATAATAGGTGATAAGAGTTTATTGTAAGTTATTTTAAGGGTTCCGTACCCAAAGGTAAAATCGAACCCAATATCCGAGACATTATGTCCTATGACTATGTATATGTTAATTTATTAATAACAACAGCATAGAAGTAAAAAATAATAAAATAATAGTATTTTTATTATATCTTATTGGAACAATAGCTTAGGTTCCCTACTCATCATGCATTATTAATTTATTATTGCATGTTGCATGAATTTCGCAACTACATGCAGCTACATAATAACAAAAATTGCTAGTTCAAAAATTATCATCATCATTCAGCTGTTAGACGCTCATTGATGAACTTAAATCTCCCTGAATGACGACCCATTCCATTATAAAATGAAATATTCGATACCAAACGTACCAACATAGGTACCTACATATCCTCAAAAGAGCTGCAAGAATATAATAACTAAATATAAATTATTTCCGGCATACATATCAGCACCGTGGCAAGCTCTAAAGCTTGTGCGACGGGTCCCAGACATCTGATATACTTAATATAATAGAAAAACATATAAAGATATATTATTATACATATTACACACCAGACCAATGCGACCAGACCCAGACAATGCGAGGCGCTTATGATGAAAATTATCTAAATTTTTCATTGTGCCTAGGAATTCTCACAGACAAAACGCCAGACTAGCCAAACTGGTTTTTTAGTTAATTTAATAACAAAAACTCTAAATGCCTATCCTACGAAAAGAATGCAAAGGCAACGTTAAAATATTTAGCGTTAGATTGAATTTATGCTAGTTGTTACCACTAACGATCTTTTGCCACTATTTTAACATATCCTGAGGAGAAGTACAAAGCGTTGTTTTTGTTTTAATTTTGGTAGGTAATCTAATCTCCCAATTATGGAATAATTGTAGAGTTGTCAAAATAATCTCAAAAACATACAACCAAATTGATATAAACTTTTAAAATCATCATAATAATGTGTTCAAAATAAACTGTGCAAAAAAAAAACATATGCTGTAACTGATCGAATTGGTACTTCCGTAATCGTTTTTTTTAATTGGGTATAATTTTTCGTTTCACTTACTAATATCGATTATGGTAAAGAGACCTGCTGTATAAATATAATTAGTAAGTAACATTTTTTTTTATTTCCTTAGTAATTGGTAAAAATTTGTCGATTTATATCGGCCTATTACAAATCTAACTGATATTCCTCAGTAATATTAACAACCAACATCTTTACTCATATTGTTACTAGCATTATAAATTCGAAATATTGTTCTGACTGTGACACGGATTTCTTCAGAGAATCACGATTTATTGCTTTGCCGATCTGGAACGGTGATAGACGTTTTGTGCAAAAGCAAAAAGAAGTACACGGTGATCCAAAACATATTTAAATTTCTTTGCTTTGCTTGATCGCTGGACAACAATTTCACGCCAAAACGTTTCCCGATTTCTTTTTATTCAAGAAAAAAACAGAAAAACGTAAAAATTTTAACGAAAAAAAGTCTGACATTGTCGTGTGTCACATTGATATATGATTTTTAATTACGTCGTTAAAGCCTTAAAATTAAGTCATATTTTAGATAACTTCAACTATATCCAAAGATAGAAATTTAATAGTAAGCCTACATAAAATAATAAAAATCTTTACTAGCTTAATATATTACATAATTCTGTAGGAAAATCCTGTATCTTGAATATAGAACAGGGTTTATTGATGAAATATGTCTAAGCCTTCTGATGATAATGAAAGTAAATCAATTTATGACATTGATAGTTCAGAGCGGCGGCAGCGGCGCGTGTATTCTCAAAGAAGGAATTATGATTATTGTAATTATAATTAATGCCCGTGAACTCTCGAATTTCGCTTGTTCACAATTAATTTTTCTTTGTAGACTATCGCTATAGATGTAAAAAAATATTCTTAATTTATTACCTGCAATAATACTTTTTTTATAATCCATTCATATTACAGGCATTACCAGTTACGACAGCTTTAAATTGAAACATAACTAAATGCGGGAAATTAAAAATAATATTTAATGACTAATTATAACTTGTACCTACTGGGTTGGCGGGATTATATTGTGTAAAACAGATTAGATATCAGACAGATAAATATAGAAGTCCTCTATTAAGTATAGAACGTTTATAAACGACTTGAACAAAGGAGTAGGCTTAATTTGTACCTATATATTTATTTTTAAACAAGATGTCATAATCATAACTTAGGCTAAGGTTTAAGTATATTTTAGAGTGAAGACAAAACTGCAAAATGTGACTTTAAACAAAAATTGGTATACCTAAAAAAATCTAGGATATTTTCTTACACCCTATCGTAGTGTTCCGTGAGAAGTGTGTAGGCGCTACACATGCTACGCCCTCGCTTTGTCAACATCAATTCTCTATGTTATGATAACACGCCGGTTTTGACTTATTCTGGAGATATTTTGAGCCTAATACATAAATTCACAAATAAAAATAAATTATATTATTAAAAGTCTGTGATTATCAACTTTTTTGTATCAATATCAGCTATTATTTAATTGTGAATGTGCAAATGATCAATCTTAGTTTTTACTTGAAACCCTTGGTTACATGAAAAGGCTCATGTTTTAAAAATCTAAAATAATCACGTTTGGGTACTCATTTTTCATATAAGATTTACCTACTTGTAAATATTATTTGCTTTTTTAAATTAAGTTCATTTATTATGGTCAAAAATAATTGTACATATTGAAATAAGGTTAGAAAAAGCCTATCAAACAATTGAAATATCTAGCCAGGGAATAGTATAAAATTTATAGTTCACAAGATCAAACCACTCCGAACGCAAAATGCAACTTTTGTTCCTGGAAATTTAAAAAAACAAATAATATTAAGGCCATGGTCAAAGGAATACAAAATACAGGGAAACTCTGGGATTTGGCAAACGCAAAAAGTCTGCCAAGCTCAGGTAGGTTACTAGCACATAATGGGTAATAGTTACTACTTAACTGTGAACGTAAGCGTTTTTTATCTGATGCTTTTTTGTTATAGATAAAATGTGCTTTGGGTTTTCCTCATTTCGTTAGTTGTTGTTTTATGCCGAATATAACAGTTAGGCAAAGCACCTACTTATAACTATATTAGAGATATCTTTGTGAGATTTGGAGCAATGACTAAGCTCCATGGTTATTCTCGATGGGATTTCCAGAAATTAGTTAATCTTCAATTTGAATCAAAGTCAAAGTTAAAGTCAAAACGTTTATTTCCTTAGAAGCACATGGCCTACATGGACACTGGACAGGTCAACTTAAAATTAATAAAACTAAATTGTTTAAACAAAAAATATCAAGGAAATAACATTGTCTTGACAGTTCGTTTCAATTTTTAAACTGAGTTGAGCGAATAGAACAACACAGCTCTATCAGTTATTACAATTTTGGAGTTCTTATTTATAGGTAACTATTATAAGTTTAACATTTACAATAAGAAAATGCTTGTCATAATATAAGGTAGCTATAAGATAAACTGCTACATTAATATCGAGTGTGTCTAATCTTAAAATATTTAAGTTTGTTTGTTTGTTTGATTTGCTAGAATCAATGAAAATGTCTATATTAACAGTTAAAGCTATACTATAGATACTTTGTTGACAAACGAATTTTATTTTATCCATCACAAAGAGCAAATGAGGTACACTAAGTCGCCTATTAATAAATTCGCTATCCCAACTGAGATAATTAACTGTTATTAGTAACAAAAAATATCGCGTTAATCTCGAAAGCCTAATTTAAATCCAAAACTCGTATATCCAAAATAAATTGTTACATCCGTCTGAATAGTTCTCTACGATCCGTGTCCATCACAAGGTTGCCTGGAAATGATCGCTGTTTGCGATAAGACAACCTATTGATTCTGTATTTTTGCAATATTTCTGTCTCTTGGATATTTTTTATGTGTTCAATAAAGAGTATTGGATTGTAAGAGGTGATGTGTCTAAAACAACGGTTAGAGCTATATCTATCAATACTTTGTTGGCGTGCGAATTGTAATCGTGCCACTATGCGTTAAAATGACCTTGATCCCCACGCAGCAAGCTCGGCTTTGCGCGTGTATGTAAGGCCACATCTACAATGTGCACATCATACAAAACCGCTATAGACATAATCATCTATGCTATAAACAATAAGTCTATGCTGGATGTCATGCTTACTCAACTGTTACAATAGGGCACATTAGAGAATCGGTAATGATGGTTCGTAACTTCCGTAAAATCACTTGCAATGTCTCACACGATATTGTTAAAGATTATATTCAGTTCAATGGGTACCTAAGTTTTTTTTTATCCGAATCAATATTATTTGAGTTGAAGGAGAAGCAAACGTACTGATAATTATAACTATTCGAGAAAGTGTGGGTTGTAAGGACGCTTCTACACAAAATTGCTGCAAATATCTAATCGGCGTTTGAATTGTTGAATCGGGTAGATCGTTGCCTGGATAGTTAGTAATAATTCGATACGAATCTATATGTATAAGAAAAATATGTCTGCCTCATTAAATAGCACTTTCGTTACACTTTAGTAAGTATTCTATGCTCATTTATCTCGCGCCCGTCTTGATTAAGACAGCGATAAAGATTTTCACAAAAAGTACTGTGTAGAAACATCATACAAAATCTAAATTTAAAATTTAAGAAAAACCCCCGATTCCAATGCCTTAATTTCCTTAAATGTATAACAACATAATATTATGTAATGTGGACGCGATGCGTTTTCATTTGATACCCCACACTAGTATATTTGCAGATTTTCGGTTTTCCTTCCCCACTCTAACCCCCATAACTTTTAAACGGCTCAACCGATTTTCATGAAACATGTCTAAGAACACTCGCGCCAAACTCACCTTTCATACAAAAAAAACTAAATTGAAATCGCTCCATCCGTTCGGGAGCTATGGTGACACAGACAGACAGACAGACACACAGACAGACAGACAGACAGACAGACAGACAGACAGACAGACACGTCAAACTTATAACACCCCTCTTTTTTGGTCGGGGGTTAAAAATACTGCCCATTCACATTAACTCTACCGTAGAATATTTTTTACCATGTGAATATAAATGTGAAGTTATCATTTTAATCATAATTCATATAGTTTTTATTTGATTTTGGTATCTATCTAACAAATGAAATCCGCTAAATACCCTTTTTTTAGGTGCCGGATCTTAAAAAAACAGTATTTTGCTATATTTTTATAATTTATATTTATTATTGAAAGAATGCAGTGAAAACTTATCAATATGAAATCGCAAATTACCTAAATAATTGTGATACACAAAAATCAGTTCTCTTTTTACGTTATAAGAATCTTGTAGTGCTACCATAGTTTTTTTTTTTTGAAGTAAGAAATATATAATATATATTTTTAAACATTTCATTAAGGCGCGTCGATGCCTGTTCTTATTTGTCTCTTATTAATATTTCTTTTATTCTTCAAAGTAATACCTACCTATAATTATGATTGGTGTGAATGTTTTTTATTTAGTCTAGATTATTCTTCTAATGTATTAACATATTTGGTATAAAATTAAGTCAGTTCAGGTGTTTCTAAAGAATAAGGAAGTATTTACATTCCAATGCAAAAAAAATACTTTGAATACATGCAAATTCAGAATTTATTTTTTTGTATTTAAGGAATAGTATATAACCTTACCTGACCTGACCTGACTAATTGATTTAAACTATGTTATTTCAAAAACAGAGTGATTGAAGCTTAGCGCGTTTGTTTAAGGCTCTAAGGATTCAAGAAAATCGTCGTTTATATGTTTACCCCAGTTTTTCATTGATTTGTCTTATCCAAATTTTATATAAGACAAATCTAAATAAAATTAGTTTTTTGTCTAGTATCTAGATTATGCGGTTTAGTGGCCATTGTTCTGTGACGAGACAAAACGTCACCACCTGAGGTCATTATAATGCTAGGTACTATTTTGACCATGAAATCTAATCGCCATAGCTAGTGCCTACTTTAACACGCATCACACTGTTTATAATAACAAGGACAATAATTAAAAAGATGCCATTTGTAGATTTGCAAGTAAAATAGACTTTTTTGTTGTCTCTAGGTCGACTAGGATATATTTTAAGAGTAATCTGCATTGCTAAACATTTTTTTTATATAATTGAATTAATGCAGAAGTTAGGATGCGATTTAAATATAATTTATAATTTTAGTGTCGTTAGTCGTATACAATTAATTTAAATTTTATTATCATATTTTTTTTTCTGGAATAATAATACGCTTTATGAACTCAAAGATCATCTATGGCAAAGTGCAATTCTTTCCTTTTATAAATCTACTCACGACATGAAAAGCAGGTCCAACCAAAAACCTCATCACTTGACATGCTCTTTCGATATAAACATTTTTTTAATAAAAATATGGCTGGACAAACCCCGTGGTAAACTCAAGCTTGTGTTACAGGTACTAGACATCTGATATATTTAATATAATAGACATATTTTAGATATAATTTTATTAAGTATACATGTATATTAAACAGACCAAGGAGAAAATGCTGGCAGAACATACAAACACTTGACCCCTCCGCGGGAATCGAACACTCTACCTCTTGGGTCGCAAGCGGACCTTTGCTCACTGCGTCACTGAGGCAGTGTTACATACAATATAATACTTTAGAGCCTAAAACAGTTTTCTTTTGCTTAACCGTATAGACCTAGTTCTGGTTAAGTAGTGTTTCGAGAATTCTGTTGAGGAACAGCACAAAAGCGTTCTAAGCCTGGTGTGTAATCGTCCTTAAATGTTTTAAATTAGCATAGCACGTACTGCGTGGACTGCGTACACACGACTCTTGTCTCACAAGTACCTACTTAATAGTAAAGTAGTATCTATAATCGCTAGTAGATTACTATACCGTTTAGGAAGTGTCTAGGGTGAGTATCAGTACACTAGATGTAGAACCAGGCTATCCGCCACATTCATTAGGAGAACTGCAAAATTTTCCTGAAGTATTTCGGTTGGGATCTTATGAGTGCCAGTGACTGTCACGTTAAGAACTTGACTTCGTTGGTCATCTGACAGCATGTCAATTGTCAACAAGATAATGAATAATAAATATAAATATAACGTTTTATTATCATTAAACTGTAGGAAATTAGGAATCCACTGTAGCCATAGGCGTTATTAGATTAACAGTCTTTTTAATCGACTTCCGGAGAAGCCATCTTCTAGGTCTTCATGCTCCATCTTAGACCTAGACTAGAGATTGCGGTCAAATCAGGCATATGAAACTATCATAAAAAATAACTTTCAACGATAAAAGGAGGTTCTTAATTCGTCGCATATGTTTTTTTTGTTATGTTAGAAGCGGCCTTAATCTATTGTTTTTACAAAAAAAGATAAAAGAAGAGAATTGAATGAGTAATTTTCGAGAAAACCTATAGCAAATTGTCCGGTAACTATTTCTGATGGTGCATCCAAATAGCAATCAGCCCGTCTTTACATAACCAAGTAGGTAAGTTCTTACATCTGTCTATATAGTACCTGCGAGTATAATATGTAGGTATTTATAATTAATTGATTATGATAAACTCACCACGTGGCTGCTACTTTATGTTTGCTGTGTAGATGGTACATAGATACTGGTACATTGTTATGGATGTGTGATAGTTATTTATTTACCTACACAACTACTGTCTATAAATGTATTGTACCTACTCCAGTCTTAATTTTTTTAATGTTTTCTGTTTATTAAAATGTTTTTACGAAATAGCTTTGAGTAATAAAATCGGGATAGTACCGATTCGACATTCGCCTAAAAAGCTGTTTACAGGGTCAACTAGACAAGAGCAACTCGTTGCCTAACAGAAACATGACAAATTGTGAACATGTTGTTTTAATTAAAATATGCGAATAAAGGATCTAGGCTGCCTGGAAATAATCATAATTAATAATTCGGTGTTTGAAGTTAGACGGGTCACTACACACGCCATAGACGAGTATCTTTTACACAAGTTGATAATTAGTCGAGCATCGATGTAGAAGCCTGGTGTTTTAGACCGGTTGACCCAGTTGACCCTGTAGAGAGGATCTTTAGACAAATCGTCAAAAAATACTATCGAAAGTTTTGTAAAAACAATACAATACTAAAGTGAAATGATAATGGTTTTTAATCTATATAAATAAAAATCAATTGTTGTTCGTTAGTCTGATTAAAACTCGAGAACGGCTGGGCCGATTGAGCTGACTTTGGTTTTAAAATATTTGTCGTAGTCCAGGGTAGGTTTAAACGGTGAGCAAATAAGGAAAAATTGCCGGGAACTTTTTAACCCGTGCGACGCCGGGGCGGGCCGCTAGTAAGTGATAAACTTCACTTAGGTTAATTTGTGCAAAAATAAATCAAGACGCTGTTATAATCGGAGGTGCAGGACTCGAACTTGCACCTCAGATTATATGCATCGACGGGCTACCGATTACACAAGCGTGTATGTAGCGTGACATGTCGAAATCTTTCTACACTTGAAAAAATCAGGTTTACACCCCTACTAACGACATCTAGTAGAAAGCCACAGGACTATTCTATCTATTAATAGCTGCACAGATACCGACACTAAAGCATTTTTGGTGTGTTATTATTTATTTAATTACCCAATAATGTTCTATTCTGAAATAGTTGCTTTCGTTACCAATGAATACAAAACTCGGTAATATAAAGATTTTTTATTTTAGTTAGTTTTTTTCCTGTGCTTAACATACTGTTTACGGTCACAGTTTGAATGGCACCTATTTGTAATTATGAAGCACAAGCCATAAAAATGATGATTCTTCGTTTATGTCCACACCCTTACGTCATAGAGACCTAGGTATAGATCTGTATGCTCTATACTACTATAGAGCATTGTTAGCTGAAGGTCGCCCATGGATATATTATCTAGAGTCACGACTCTAGTAGAGTAGAGTCCTAACAAAAATTAGTTTACAAAATTTACGTTTTTCTTATGATGTATCACAACTTATATTTAGAAACGCGAATGTTTTATTAGAAAACATTATGTTGTTTGTAAACTCAACTTTTTATCTGTACTCAACCGCTCCCAAAATTAAACTATAAATCAACGATTTTCATTCAAAGGCCTAATCATTATCATCTAAATTTTTATCTTAGATGCGAAAATTAGTTTGTGCCTATGTTAATTTGATCGTTTGTTTGTTTTAATTTTTTCGTTGAAGTTTTAAATAATACTAAATGTTTCCTAACTTACCCAAATGGGATATCAAATGAACAAGCAACATGCGTAAATGTTGTAATTGTTATTTTAAGACAGATTTTGTTTCTTAATTTCACATTAATTTAATCAACTCGTATTACAATGAATCGTTAGTTGTTAAAGATACGTTAGTTAAAGAGAGCTATGCTAGTGAGGCTTGATGTTTCTTATAGCCTATTTTTATTCCAAATAATAGTATGCGAATTTTGCAATACTTAAAAGTTCCTAAATTTTGTTGAATTCTGTCTTAGTGAACACCTATGTTTTAAGGTGTGTTCATTAAGGTTGATCGTATCTTGTGGTAAGATATTCATCGTAGGTACTGCGGGAAAATCCACAAAGCGCGGGAATCTTTGCGTGTTAAATTCTTGATATATAAAATAAACATATCCTAATAGTAATAGCTTCGTAAACTGCTTTCGAAAATTGCTTGCATGCAGATTTTATATGAATTCCAATGAATGAACGGAATTGTAAAATTCTCAATTACGTTAGCATTTGCTTGAGCGCCGCGCTGTCTAGTTTCACAGGCCTTATCAAATTTCTATTAAAACAAAGACATTGCACAATCGTAGTCAGTGTCCTATCTAAATATTAAACAGGTAGATAAATAATTTGTTTATGTTATAGCAAGGCATTCTTCAGGTAACCTGATTTGTAACTATTTCAACGACTTTTAAACTCGCGTTTGGTGCGTTTTTCATCGGCCACGGCTCTTTCAAAGCTGTTTCTCCGTTAGTCGGAGTAGCATGGTGATTCTTATATCTGTTTAGTTCCATCCATCAGTTGATGCGCCCCATGCTTGTTGTTCTGCTTTCGCCTGTCACCGACCATTTGCCAAGACTGCTACCAGTCATGACAGCCTGGAAAATTTTCGTCGATTTATTGGTTCAGAACATGTGATCGGTTGATCGATTTGCGTGCAAATAACTGGATTTTAACCCCTGAGCGCTGCCATTCGACTACTATCGCATGCTTTCGCACACATTGTCACGCGCTACGATGACTGTGATATACAGTGTGTAAAAACACAAAAACTGATTGAGACTGTTAAATTTAAATTATTCTGATTATATTAACAATGTATCTTGGAAGAATAAAATGATTGCTCTAATTTTGTTTTTTTTTTACATTTTACGAAGAGGCTTGAGTCAAGATGCATCATTATTGTCATAATATTACTGGTATTTCACACGATTCTTTAAAAAAAACTCAAAATAATGAAACTACGAAGGATTACGGATTCAAAATACAAAATACAAAATAAGCACAAAATAAAGTTTAAACAGCAAACTGAATTATTTAGGCTATAAAATGGAATTTTCAATAACAAATCATACCTACCTCAACATCCAAGCCAAGGTCTGCATTGATAATGTCGTGACGTGGCGCAGATTTCGGCTGTAGGTATAAACTCAAGGTGCCTTTGATGCATAGATAGGTTGCATGTGCCTAGCAAAAAATACTCACGTTATTGTAGAGCTAGAGATATTGCTATATGTATTTGCCCTTCTGCTATTTCGAAAATCTATGCGAAGAATCATTTTATGCATTTAAAATAGTCGCGTTTACCCGTGGCTTTGTTCGTTTTTTACTCCCAGTAGTCTCAGTACGTCCCGGTACGTTTTTTCGGAATTAACTGCCTTTTTCTTCTCCGTTTTCCTGTAGGTCATAGAAAAATAAATATTTAAACCAGAAAAAAAACTCCTACCATCTAAATTAACTTAAATATCAGATTACAGATCAGGTTAATCTAATCCATAAGCATCCAGGCCATAATATTTATTTGAGCCATGCCTCGATAAAAATATCGAATTCTACTCAGACGACCTTGACTCCCCTACCGAATCCTCTAGTTAAAACTCCTATGCCCCAACCGGAAGTCACATAAAGAACTATAGGAACGTTATTGTATAGGTTGGAGGAAGATTGAGCTACTTTTTTGTGGTCAAACCAGTCAAACTCGATCAAAACTTTATATTAAAACCATAAGTTTAATTTTGCTTTAGACAAAAGCAAGTTTGTAGGTTTTTATTTCTAAAATCTTATTTTTCAAAATTAAGTTAAGTCTGTATTTTACCAATTCAAAATGACAAGGTCTACCGTGCCTTGTATGCAGATTGAAATAGAATAGATTTTAAGTATATGCATAGATTGGGCAATTACCCAATGCATTAAATTACTCCATTAAGGTATATCATCATTATAATATTGTGAGCAAACACAGTTCTATTTGACTTTCTGGACACTACAATTTGCCGAGCCTACTCTACCGAGGCTTTACCAAAATAAAAGAAGATTCGCGTATGCGCTAACTCTCGGTTTTTTTCTAAACAGGAAATGATAAGTGAGTAGGCAATTGTTAAAGCATAGTTCTCAGTCCGCAAGTAAAGTAACTATATTTTTTCTGTGGCCATTAGGAAAAGCATAGAGCTGGTAGAACCTACTCCGTTTGTCTAAGAAACAAAGTAGGTTTAATGTATAATGACTACAGTCAAAAATTAAAAATAGAATGTTCCGCGTCCGCGACCTTTAAAGAAGGAGGGGCGAGGGGAACGCAGACGCGATGACATCACAGTTGCAGTGCGCTGCGACCGCCAACTGTTGCGCAATCGCGCGCCCTTGATCTTGACTGCGTCGCGGCCGATGCGTGCGCGCACCGTTTATACATCCTATATTTATCTGCGCGCGTGTAGGCGCGAAATTGTTATCAGCACACTGGTGTTTTGTTAATATTACCTACGGACAGTTCCGGATGCTGAACGTAAATGCTGCAATTAACGCCTCTACTGCGCTCACTAAATAACCGATTGCAATCTAGATTACTACGCAATGGTAAATTTAAAGCTATTTTTTAAGGTTTTTTAAATAAGGTGTTAGGTCATTATCTTTGTTTGATGATCGATTGGATAGGCAAATACGACTTGGAATAGCCTAACGATTTTTTTTTCTTATTTAGGTAAGACAACGTACGAGAAAATATACCTTTAAATAGTAAAAGTAGGTACCTAACATACCAGCGGTTAGGTTCTTTGCCTATTTTTATTTGTCTAGACGCTTTAAGCCGATATTGATGTTAACTACTTAATGATTCATGTATTAAAGAATTGAGATGTTTATTTTATTTGCATGTGGGCAGGTGTTTATTCCAAGGTACCTAGGAATATGTACATAGTATAGAATTTCAATCACCTATAACTAACAGAATCAGAATAATTGTGATTTTGTACTAGATATTATAAAACATTTAAAAAAAGAACAGAGTTTGCGATAGAGTTCTCCAATAGCGATTCATGATTGTAATTCGAACGTTATTGTTGATTTTGAGAGGCAATGCTAATTAAAGACAGTGTAAAGGGTAGATGACAACAAAAATAAGACCGTTATTTAAAGTTTAAAATAAAAACCCGTATCTTATCTTTTCTCTTGCGAACGAAAAATCATAACGTTACAGTTGCAGTTTCGCGTTTCGAAGGGCTTACAGACGGACAGAATACCATTTTTTTAAAATGTAGTTATCGACGATCGTCAATTATTATTGGCGGGTTTAAAACACCTTCTTAGACACCTAAGCCTAGCTCAATGGCCCGGTGGTATCTCTCTGCTCAACAACAAACGATGCTGTGGCACCACGCGGTGGGTTATGGTGTACCGAACCCCCTCATAGGATCATCATCATCATCATCATCACCCTATTAACGTTCCCACTGCTGGGACACAGGGACTTCTCTCTTGACGAGAGAGATTAGGCCTTAATTCACCACGCTGGCCAAGTGCGGGTTGGTGAATGTCACATGTCCTTCAAACTCTTTTAGAGTTCTCAGAACATGCCGGTTTCCTCACGATGTTGCCTTCACCGTTAAAGCACGTGTTTATAGCGCACATAAATTTCTCAAGAAGAAAAATCCAGAGGTGCGTGGCGGGGTTTGAACCCACGACCTTCGGAATGAAAGTCGAGTGTCCTCCCACTTAGCCAACACGGCTTCATAGGATCATCGGGTGGATTCTGCATGTTCAAAAAACCGTAGGAGCTGTTCTTCAAACGTTACTTATACAGTTTTTGAAATAGTTAGTGGAGAAACATAAATCGTATTTTTTTTGGAATTTGGTCTTTAAGTTTGGACAAAATTCTTAAAAATTACAAGCATTTTTGGAATAGTTTAAGCCATTAACTATAAAAACATTGTATTTTATATTCTTTTTTCCCATTCCAGCGGCGGGAGCTAGCTCAGACATGGGAAGTGAGCACTATTGCCTAAGGTGGAACAATCATCAGAGCAACCTGCTGGGTGTCTTCAGCCAGTTGCTGCACGACGAAAGCCTAGTAGACGTCACGCTAGCTTGTTCCGAAGGTGCCTCCATTAGGGCTCATAAGGTAAACTACCACTGTTATTGTTATACAATATTGTAAACCGATCCGGACGTCAACCAACTAGCAGATGGATGGACGACCTGGTGAAGGCTGCGGGCTCACGGTGGATGCTGCTCCGCTGCCAGCTGAAATTACCGGATATCTTTGAAGGAGGCATAATGTCCAGTGGTGGATCTCCTACGTCTGATATGATGATGAATATCGAAAGCTTGTGAGGATCTGAGTGGGTAAGTGTGTTTATTGCTCTTTCACGCAAAAAGGTTTAGGTTTATGATGGAACCTTACAGTTAATAGGCTTAGATATCCGAATAACACATGTGCACCATTTTGCGGAAAAATCCATTATAGCCCGATTTTGATAAAGTTTGACAATTATGTATAACATGTAGATAGTTGTTGTCCTAGTTAAGAACTTAAGCTTCTTTTTAACGCGGTGAAATCTATTATTAAACGGGAAAAGCAGCAGATGGAATGTTAGAATAGTCCAAAAGCTAATCATGACTTGTATTGTAAAATATTTTCAATGAGATTGTTTGATGTCCTCTTTTATCAACCGTATCCTCACTGCTGAGGATCGTGACTCTGACGACGTTATCTCGCCAGTATCCAAGATGATCGGTCGGTTGCGTCTTGAAGGACTGCATTAGGCGGCATATCCAGGTATTCCAGTTGTTGTTCAGATAAAACATTGGCGCTTCGAACCGCTACAATAATTGCGGCACGAAACGTCCCATTCTAAAAGAGACTTGGGCGATTCATTCCTTGTGAACGCGGTATGAAACGACTAAAGACACAAAATAACCACATACTAAGCTACAAAAAATAAATAATCCAAATCATAATGCGTACCTAAAGGACTTACTGCTTAGAGCAATTTTATCCGGAAATCCTTAATATCAGAGAGTATATAGCCACTACGATTAATATTTGGGGAATATCACAACAAATATGAACGGAAAGACAATAATGAAAATAAATAAAAACAATAAATAACGTCAAAACCAGAGAGTATATAATCACTACGTTTGGTCAAAACAACTAAAAATATTAAAATGACTAGGTTCAGTCGCTCAACGATCTATGGGATCAGAGGGAACCTACATAGAACATACTTACCTACACAGATAACATTTAATATTTATGCTACCTACAGAATCGACTTAGCACCGGCGTAATCTATCTTATGTTGCATAGCGCGCCACAAACAATGTAGTAGGTAGGTACATAAAGAGCAATATCTCACACAATGTAAGTTTTTGCACGTGTAACATCAAGTAAATGTAAATTAAGAAAACTACATAATTTATATATCTTACGCCTAAAGACAATAATGTAATGCGTTTTTATTTATAACTGAAGCTAAGGTACGTACCTTAATTTAGCCGACCCGCCTACCAAGCGTGGCGAGTATGTCTACGACCATAGTCATATGACGTTAAATCTATGAGGATTATAATAAATAATGGACGCTCTACAGCTGAATACGACGAATAGAATCGCCCGATAAATCTTTAAAATCGCTTCAGTCATTTCTTATAGGTACGTAGGTACCTAACCGAGCAAAAGTAAAATTTAGGTAAGTATTATAAGGAAGATATAGAAGTATTTCGATATTTCGAGTATGTAAGCGATCACGGATCAAGGCATATCTAATACATCCGGAAACTAAAAAACCTAAACTCAAAAACTTTGTTTTAATAAGTACTAAAAGTACTTACAAATAATAATAATTAATATTATGTGCTTTAGGCCATCATTATTTGACACGTAAAAAAAAAACAAGTAAACGGTACAGATACTACGTACGTACGTAAACGCAGTGATTACATATATTCTCTTTGGGTTATCTTTGGCAAATTGGGTGGATGAAGGTACATAAGTCAAATACTAATTTGCTGTTTTCTAAAATGGTCCATTCCATTATAAATAGAACCGGGTTTTTATCGATTAACGGTAAAACTCGTATTAAATGACTAAAGTGTTATGTAAACAAAAAAATAGAGTGCATTTTCACTTTCTATAAATATTACCTAATATATCTACCTGGTGCCACTCACACAATCCAGACGTGTCAAATGACACCTCACATGTCAAAATCCGTCAAGTAGAGATATATTTAAAAAAAACCTTACCCTTCTTCGTCGGCAGTCGGGTAAAAAATAGTCTCCTAACTATTTTACTTAGAGCACCTAGGTATTCTTTCAAAACGTACCTTCATTTCTCATTCCAGGTAGTGCTATCAGCGTGCTCATCGTACTTCCGGTCCTTATTCGTGGACCACCCTTCGCGGCACCCTATAGTGATCCTGAAGGACGTAGGGCTCGAGGAGCTGAGAACCCTCGTCGACTTCATGTACAAGGGCGAGGTAAACGTCCAGTATTGCCAACTGCCTGCCCTTCTCAAAACTGCTGAGAGCCTACAAGTAAGTTTTTCAGCCCAATAACATGTTTGACTTTTTTTTGGTTGAATAGAAAAGAAAAAATCTTTATTATCACACAAACCAGTTAAAAAACATCAAGAAAAATATTACAGCAACACCTAGAATGCGTAATGGGCGGTTTTATTGCTCAAAACATTTTTTCCAGATAACTATTTCGGTGAAGAGACAATACAAAGTTAGGCTCTTGCCGTGAGTAAAGGTCTATGTTCTATCGTTAAAAATTTATTAACGATATCGGGACATTCGAGAACCTCAACATACCTACCTAATAGTTACGGTATGCTTACAATATGATTATGCAAAAGCAAAAACGAGGCTCTGTTTAATACTTAGTAAGACCACAGATTAGATACATATAGATACTTCATGCCAAATGACGCCATGGTCCGTACTAATTCTCGAATAGTTTCGGGCACCCGAAGGGTACTATTATGTATTCTGTGCCCGAGAATGGTTCAATGTTTGCACAAGACTAGAAGCCAAGTTTTGAGTTCGATTTCACTAGCGTAATAATTCCTCCACTCACTACAAGATGTCGCTAAATGTCTATTCAAAGCGTGCTCGCGCAATTTAAAAAGAAGGATGGGTCTATGCGTCTCTTTCGCACATTTGGATATGCACAATCATTTGTTCACAATCATTATTTTCAGATTTATTCAATTTACACTGATCATAAAAGGTATTGGTGTTAGAGACTAGTTTCTTGAATGTTTCAGATTGTAGGTATTCACTATAATACACAAAAATATACTTACCTTTAATATTTATATGGACTTATGCCTACGTCCTACCCTATTAAGGTTCAAGCAGTTTAAGCTTGTTTACAAGGAATTACTATTATTTTATTTGCTACTAGATACTAGCAGTGCCTCGCGGTGTTACCGGCGTTATAATGAATTTTCCCGGAGACATACCTTTGTATTTTCCGCGTCTTTCTCTGGTACTTTAAAATCTGTGTAGAAACCAAGTTTCTTTTAAAGTGCTTCAGTAGTTCCGCATTTATAATAATAAGTATTATGCCCGTTCGTATATTTATTAACAACAGATGCTGTTTAGATCTACTTTATCTACATAAATATCTAGTCTATCGCTAGGTACTTGTTAAAGAGCATTTGAAGAGGCAGGTTTACATCATTACATCGGTTTGTTTCACAACCTCCGAGTAAACTCAGTCGTGCAACCGGTAACGGTCTCTATATATTAAATATTGACAATTTAATTCGGAAATTGAGAAACAGGTACTTGTCATCTTTATGCAACTTTACGTTATACAACAGTTCTTTCAAGGTCAAGCGCGTCTCTATATAAAAAAATAACCCATAATGTAACGGAACGGAATTAAGTGGAATTCAGCTCAATCCAGCTCCCTTGTTATTTACCTAATGTTGCTGTCCTCTTCTTACACGTAGGCCTTTCTCTTGCTGCGTCTTATAGTTGTCGCAGTATGTTCGCATTTATGGCAATAAATTTCAAATATAGACCTGGATCTATCTATAATCAAATCTGTGCTATAATCTAAATATACTATACTTACTAAGGTACATGATGTAATGACTTTGGAAAATCTGAAACTATGAGTCATGCAAAGATTTATTGTTAGGAACCATGTCATCGATTTTAGTAGGTACCTAACATAATAAATCTAAATTTAAAATTTAATTTTCTTAAATTTTACCCCCGATTACAATGCCATAATTTCCTTAAACGTAAAACAACATAATATTATGTAATGTGGACGCGATGCGATTTCATTTGATACCCCACACTAGTATATTTGCAGATTTTCGGTTTTCCTTACCCACTCTCACCCCCATAACTTTTAAACGGGACAACCGATTTTCATGAAACATATCTAAGAACACTCGCGCCAGACTCACCTTTCATACAAAAAAAACTAAATTGAAATCGCTCCATCCGTTCGGGAGCTATGGTGCCACAGACAGACAGACAAACTCGTCAAACTTATAACACCCCTCTTTTTTGGTTGGAGGTTAAAAATGGCATAAATGTATGAAACATTACTGGTTACTGGTAGGTACTTAGTTGAGAAATATAACCCGGTCTTTTTGAAAAATGAAACTTACACTATTTCTATTTTGATAATCAATTGTTCCAACATTTTATACTTGTTAGCGACCGACGAAGACTTTATGTATAGAATAAGATGTAGTAGGTATTTATACGTATATCTACGTATAAATGCATGTGCATTGTTGTGATTAGGTAATATTTTACGCGTTCTATTTATAGATTATTCGGGAATAGGCACAGAATAAGTTATTATATTATTTGCTTACGTTTTATAAAAGGCTATAGCTTTCTACAGTGACTTGAATAGTAGTAGTAGTTGTGAACAGATAAAAAAAAATACATTTATTGGAAAATAATAACATCATGTTTCGTCATTTAGCATTAGGTTCGCATTTCCGCTACGAATTCGAGGAATTCATCATCGTGCTTCCTTTTACAGTAACTACTGGTAGATCTATTTTTTATTGTTAAATAAGGCTCTCAAGAGCAAGCATGCAGTGGCTGAGATCCTAGAACTATAAACCAGCCAATAGGCTAGGCGCTGCTGCTGTAAGCTGTGACGGGCGCCTGCGCAGACAATAGGTGCGCGTGGGGCGACAGAGGCGGTGTGCGCTTAAACGGCATTGCGTTGCAAAGCACTAAATACTAGGCAAGCAGAAGCTCGAGGGAGTAGGCGGTGTGTAGCGGGAGCGACAGTCACTGTGTGGGTACGGGTCTTTCAATACTGGTTCTTGCTTCCAAATTGGTACAAACGCGCTTTCCGTCCAAATTAAGTAGACCCCTGGCGTATTTTGTATTCACCAGACCACAGAATACATACCAGACCAGAGTATTTTGGATGAATGAGGAGCGTAATGAATGGACTCACGTACGCAGCTGCTACTGGCTTTGTGAGTCGGGTGAATATCTCCTGCGCACTTATGATGTCCTACTATATTTTTATAATACATTTTCACTAGTTGACAATTATTACAAAATGTTACAGAAGAGAGTTATATAATTTTATCATGCTGACACAGTATTTATTCAAAAACGAATAATTGTTACGGCTAATCAAAGGCAAAAATAAATAAATATAGAGGTAAATATTTCCGGACAATCCACATAGCATCTAGCCCCGTGGTAAGCTATAAGCTTGTGTTACGAGTACTAGACATCGGATATACTTAATTTATTATAAGACAAATAAATGGGCTATCTAATAATGAAAGAAGTTTTCAAATCGGACCAACAAAAAAAAACTCTTTTTAGCTTTATAAAATTGGTAAAATTAATGCAAAATAAATAAAAGATCTTAAATAAATCTAAATTTAAAATTTATTCCGATTCCAACCCCTTATTTTCCTTAAATATAAAACAACATAATATATTATGTAATGTGGACACGATGCGCTTTCATTTGATACCCCACACTAGTATATTTGCAGATTTTCGGTTATTCTTCCCCACTCTCACCCTTAGAACTTCGAAACGGCTCAACAAATTTTCATGAAATATGTCTAAGAACACTCGCGCCAAATTCACCTTTCATACAAAAACTAAATTGAAATCTCTTCATTCGTTCGGGAGCTATGATGTCCCAGACAGGCAGACAGACTCACAGACAGACAGACCGACTCACCAAACTTATAACACCCCTCTGTTTTGGTCGGGGGTTAAAAATAAAATACGTTACTCATTATATTATACTATCACACTCAATTTAAGATATAATACAAAACAAATAGCTTATTGTCCAGCCGACTAGCCGTGGGCGTCTTATAGCTGAAATGATGATGATGAAAAATGAAGTGAAAATATTTGTTATGAATTTAAATATTTAAAATACTAGCGACCCGCCCCGGCTTCGCACAGGTATAAAATATATAGCCTATGTGATTAAAATTGATCTAGTAGTTTTTATTTCACGAATTGTAGGTGGGTACTTTGCGCTTTGGAAGAACAGTATTCGATATTTTCGACAGATCTGTAAACCCGCGAATTTTTCGCCTGTAATGTTATCCACTGCTTGCTTAGAAGGAACGTTGCTGATTTAGTACCTTAGCTGACCTGCGATGTATGTAGCACAGCGCCACAACTTAGCGTGTTCAACGTCTTGACTCAAAAATGCAGTAACTCCATGGACTGCTAGCCCGGGGATATTGAGCCTTGCCGCTTACAATATATGATATTATTTTGATTAACACTGTTTGTTTGTATATACAGATAATGTACTTATGTAATCCCAGATTTTACGTCTATGAATACCTACATAAAATACCAAAAAAAGCCGTGTTGGCTAAGTTCGAGCACACTTGACTTATATTCCGAAGGTCGTGGGTTCAAGAAAGAAAGAAAATCTTTATTGAAATCCCGCGCCCCCGCCTCTGGATTTACTTCTAAAAAAATATATGGTCTGACTGAGGCGTATTTTCAGATTTATTCAATTTACACTGATCATAAAAGTTATTAGTGTTATAGACTAGTTACTTTAATTTTTAATAATAAACGATTTGATTATTAATAAAATGTTTAATTTATAATTAGGACTTTTTTAAATTCTTTGTTGAAACCGGACTTAAGTTGGGTTTATGTATATGTACTTACTCTAGTTCTGAGAATTAGGAAGGCATCTACGTGTATGATACACCAATCAAAAGGGTAATAAATAATAATACGGGATGTTTTTAAAAATGTTTAAATATGTTAGACTACCTACTAAAAAGCATCCACCTTCATATTTATTTGATAATTTCAGAAAAAAATATTGTAATGAGATTCTTTTGACTTCGCGTGAACCCAATAGCGTTGCTCCCGAACACAGTTAATAAATAGGTAGTTACTACGGCGCGAATTATAACGCGGCAAGCCGCCCGCGCGCGCACCGCGCCTCGCCGCGTCCGCCCCGCGCCCCGCGCCCCGTCAGCCGACGAACTCAAGCGCAATTACAATTTTGGCTGAGGTATGGCACGATGCTCAAAGTTAAAAATTGCGTAAGTACTGGCTACGATTCAGATAGGTTAGTGTCAAAAATCAGGATTCTAGTATGAACGTTTTTCTTAAAATATGAGTTTTTATGAACCATGTCTATGATACAAAAAAAAAACTAAAAAAAAGGTGTGTGTGCGTTTCACACACGATAGAAGTGAAACTTCAGTAAATCGACGAAAGAATAAGAAGAATTAAAAAAAAGTGTGTGTGTGTCAGCTACGACGCACGATTGGAGTCTACTACTTACGAACTATTATTATGATATTATATCGAATAGAAAAAAAGGGTAAATGAACGCATCTGCTAAAATGATAAGAGAAACAAAAATATATCTGTAATTATTCGGATTATTTATATTACTTCAATAAAGCGTATTACATAAAGTATGTTACAAAATAATATAAATAAAATACAGCAATACCTCTTTGCGCGATACTTCGTAGTCTCAACTACGAAGTATCGCAAATAATATAAATAAAATACAGCAATACCTCTGTGCGCGATACTTCGTAGTTTCAACTACGAAACTACGAAGTATCGCGCAAAGAAATTTAAATAAAGCATTGTATTTGTGTCTCTTACCATTTCCGTTTCATCTTTTTGCATCCGGTTTGAAATCACTACGATTCTATAGAAGTTTCACTTCAAAAAGTTGATTACTTATCTCAGACAGAAAGACAGACACTTCAAACCTATAACATCCCTCTTTTTGTGAGGGGTTAACAATAAAATAATTTCCGAAAAAGATAGTGTTCTATTGTACCAACCTATCGAGAGCTGAGCATTACAAGCACGCGGGTTTAGCACAGAGGTCGGCTTATAGTGGCCTTTGCCCAAACTGCTCGTACCTACGGAGCGTGGGGTACGCGGGGTGGTAGACAGCTTTATGCTAATAAAAGTAGATTTTAAAATACAGTATGACAAATTTTAAGCTTATATTTTATATTTTTGTAACATAAGCTAAAATCGGTAGACGCTTAACATCCACATAGCATAAGGTGCCCTAAGGATGTCAACGTTGGTTAAATAAAATGTATAATATATGTATGTCTTTTATATTAAGTATATCTCTCGTCTAGTACCCGTAACACAAGGTTAGAGTACCACGAGGCTTAATATTGTTGTTTGGATTTTCCAGGAATAATGATTTTATTTATTATTTAAACGCTCAGAGATAACGTCGTCATGCATTACTATCATCCAAAATGAAAGTAAACAAAATTTAGTTGCAAGATTTCATATAAACATACGTAATATAATTACACGTTCATTAACAGCTCGTAAACTTATTTTATATTAAATAATGATTCAGTTCCAGAAGCATTATGAACCTGAAGTTTTAAACGTTTAATTTTTAAACAAAAATATTTAAAAACTTTTTTTTTTGTATCGATTTGATAATTTACTATTACCTTACTGAGGGTCCTCAAAAGCTAGATAAAAAACATGACGCATCTAATACGACGGGAACTAACCTTTTTATTATTTACACTCGCCCCTGAGACTTTATATATGAACAAAAATATTTACGAGGACTAGTATCGAACTGAAAATTAATCAGGATCTTCCTTGTGATCTCAATAAGCTATAAAAAAACATCAAACATGTACAGAGACGGGAACAACCCTTTTCACACCCTTACTTTGAAAATTTTAAAACTCACCATGCTGGCCAAGTGTAATTTTCAGATCTATACTAGTCCTATAAGTATATAATATATTGAATCTTCCATGTAGGGGTGAAATTATCGAAAATTCTCTCGATTCTCTCGAATTAACAGATCGATAAGTTTCCTTTAAGTATTGAATTTTCAAAGAAGGGGTGTCATTTATAAATGGGGAAGTTCCCGTCACTGTACATGTTTGATGTTTTTTTATAGCTTATTGAGATCACGAGGAAGATCTTGATAAATTTTCAGATCGATACTAGTCCTCGTAAATATTTTTGTTCATATATAAAGTCTCAGGGGCGAGTGTAAATAATAAAAAGGTTAGTTCCCGTCGTATTAGATGCGTCATGTTTTTTATCTAGCTTTTAGAGACCCCCAGGAAGGTAATAGTAAATTATAAAATACAAAAAAATCGATACAAAAATTTTTTTTTTAAATATTTTTGTTTAAAAATTAAACGTTTAAAACTTCAGGTTCATGAAGCATTGATGTTTTTTATCTGTGTTGTATCCCCTAATCTGTGCCCCTAGTAACAATATAAATTTCGCTGTTGCGTTTCGTTCGTAGTTTTAGAAATATACCAACTAGCTAGATTTTTAAAAAGGATTAATACAATGAAAAATGACAAGCTAAAATAATGTTTTCATTAATTTATTTAAATCATAAATTTATCATACCTCCCGAAGATTACCTACTTACTACAGATTTTTATAAAAATGAAACGCACTAATTGTGTTTGGTCAACAACGCCATCTATGAGGGAGTAGCATACAATTTCCTAATTAATACTTACATATAAATACGCCATCTACCAACCAGTAGCATTATTATAATGAAAATGAGTTAGCAAAATAGTTCTGATACATACCACAAGGAGGCAATTAAACATAATATTTTTATTTTAATTTATTCTAAATGTGAAGTGATAAACGCAACAATTAAATATTATCTAACCAAGGATTTTATTTAAAACATTTTCAGCGCAACTTCTATGTCGATCAGCTTATGTTCACAAAGCTTATTTTCTAATCGCTACATAAGGCGCCATCTATCAAAGAGGATGTGAAATAAAAATATGATTTTAGGCATAGACCATCTGATAGTATCTAATCTGTGGTAAGACTCTACTGTCGTCTGTCCTTTACGTGGCTAAATCTCTTGATATGAGATTGCTAGATAGAACTTTTATAGATCTATCTGTTGTCGTTTTCAATCAAATCACATAAAAGTAAATATGTAGGTACTGTAAACTAAATAAAATCAATAAATAAACATTTAAGGGGCCCCCAGTAGCCAAGACCCATTTTTTGAATTTCATCAAAACTTAATGTGCTTAAAAATTTAATAGGTGTAGCTTCCTAGTTATTTATTTTCAGATTATATAGGCAGAAATAATAAATAATTTATATGTATAATGTTCTAGGTCAAAGGACTTGCTGAAATGACGACACTAAGCGCTGCTGGCATCGATACAAGAAACGTCCCGGAACCAATGGAAGAGTGCCAACCACCCGATGTTAGGGACAGGGAGTGTACGGATCCACATGACAGGATAGAAACCAAGGACACCCGGGAAAAGGAGGACCGTCGTGATGTCAAGGAAGCGCGCGAAACTCGCGAAAACAAAGATGGCCGCGACGCAAGAGAACCTCAAACAAGAGAAACAAGGGAACCGCGAGAACACAGAGAAAGAGAGCATAGGGAACCTCGCGAAATAAGAGAATCCCGAGAATTTAGAGACAGAGAACAAAGGGAGCCCCGTGATCTCAGGGAACCCCGCGAAATGCGGGACCACCGGGAACCCAGAGACCATAGAGAAATCCGAGAACCGCGTGATTTACGTGAAATACGTGATCCAAGAGACCATCGTGATAGCCGAGACCATAGAGAGGTGCCCGAAGCATCGCCTCCGAGAATATCCCCCTTACTTTCAGTGCGGCGATTTAGGCCTGAAACTTCCACAGAGTCATTAACGCCTACGCATCCGACTATACCCAAAGATGAACCACCTGACGAACCGATGCGGCCTTCTTCACCTGAGGATGATTCCATTTCGTTAAGGTCAAATGGAGCTCAAAATGATAATATGGGTGAGTTCCTATGCATACTAATATATTATTTTCTATAATGGTTTAAGCACTCGCGCCACTGCATCAGTCGAAAAATTTAAATCGAATTTTACTCGATCACTTTCTTGCTTGCTAAGTACTCGTTTAGAACTTCGCTAAAACTTTATGCTACAAACAATAAACTTTGGAACACAGACCATTTACTTCCCTACTGTCACTCATAGTATTTGTTAATGTCATTGTCATAAAAAAATTAAGTCAATTGTTGGGCCGTATCTATTTATTTTGAGCTAACTAAATAATAAACAATCAATAATTACCTAACTTTCAAGAATAACTTGAGTTTTACATTACGTGAACAATATACCATGGAAGTGCTTCAAAAAATTATGGAAACTAAAACCAAAAACTGGATATTTTTGCGTCACTTGCAAATTTTTCGTATCACGTAGTTATACGGTATGCTAACATATTTGTAAACCAATATAATACCTATAAATAAATACCTTTTATAGGGAGGGTCGAGGGGACTTATGCCCACCACTAGGTCACAACAGACTAAAGAAAAAAGAGAAAAAAGTGTTGTAGGTTAAACTCAGATTTTTCAGTATGCTGATATCATCTGGCTATCTGACGAATATAAAATTGACCCATGATCCTAGAATTTAACAAAACAATTTTATCATTACAGGAATAAATATGACAATTAACAGTCACAGCTGTAGCAGCATACTGGGAACACGGTTCTCACCAGTGGAACGGCTGAGTGTGCTGAACACATTACCTCATTCTGTGCTCCAGCATCCTTCGTCACACCCTTCTATGCCGAGCCCCCGGAGTGAGCCTGTTGCAGGCCCATCTGGGCTTCCACCGGTTCAATTAGCACCTTTGGTATGTATGATTGTATTTTTTAATTTTCCACCACATGGGCCCCACCATAAGGGATTTTGTATGTATAAGGTGGTGTTTAAATTGAAAATAAGTTATGTTTCGGCTGCTAAAAGTACCTCTATTATAATTTTTTCAATAATTGGGCTGTACAAGATTTTTTTATAATTCATTATTAAGTATGGTATCTTGCTTGATTAAATTCAGTTTCTAATTATTGGACTCTGCGAGTACCTAGTCCTAAGTGTGTTCAGACATATTATTTCTTCCTATTAATCATAATGCTTAGAGACAAGGTAATATTTATTTACATATTTTCACAAAACTGCTTATAATGTGCTCTGTGAGCCCGCTTTACACTTTTGCAGATTATTATGATAAAACTAGTTTCTATTAGTTGATTGATAAGTCTTTGAATTGAAGTGTTCTAAAAATACTTGTACATCTGTAGTTGTACTGTACCTATCTCAATTTTGGTTCAGAACACCTAGTCAACAATCGAAATACATATTTTGTTTTTTAACCATACCAAACTTATTTTAGAAAGTTGTACTGTACCTATCTAAATTTTGGTTTAGAACACCTAGTCAACAATCCTAATACATATATTTTCTTTTTAAACCATACCAAACTTATTTTAGAACATTGGTACAAAATCAGAGCACAATGTTCATAGGTCAATCAATATTTTTATGAGAATATTTTATGTTTTCAGTCTTTGAAGAAAGAAATAATAGATTATCCAGATGACAAAATTCAAGGAGATGCTTCATCTGACTTTCGACTGCAACATGAATCGGTGTGTATTTTGCTGACCTATATCTTGATGTCTGTATATTGTATGTAGTAGTTAGGTTAATTTTTGGATAATATTCCCAATCACTAAAACACTGCTAGTAATTATTTTGGGAAAATTATCTAAATCAAAATGTTTGTAAGGCAATTATTATTATTTTTTTAAATAACGTCATTGACATGCATACATACATATTTTCATATGTATGCATTTGATAATTTAAATCACTACTTTCATTATTCATGAAAATGTGCCTTAAACATTTTGACTGATTGTGTTGGATATTGGTGTTGCATGTTATCTAATTTGTGAAATACTAATGTAAAAATGAAAGCTGTATATTTATCAATGTGCAGTATTATAGTAGATATTGATATTAAGCTAAATCATATTCTATTTTATAAAATACTTTGAAGTCTAGTCTTATAATGTATGGAAACATTATTGTATTCTGAAATCAGTGACATTTTAAAGAAATAATGAAGAGTATACTATTCAGTCACTATATTTTATTAAAGTATATTGATATTGTAAACATGTAGAAACTAACATTGTGTAGAGGTTGCAAGTTCGTAATCAGTTTGGTTGATGTTGTCTAAGTGTAATTTAACATGCATGCTTGTTTGATATGCTGCGCTATTGAACATCGAGTACTATGCCTTGCTGTCAAGAAGTTGACCTTCATTTTGTTGGCCATCATTTTATATCCATCCATTTTGTTTCATATATATTTTGGGCAGTTTTTTTTTATTTAATTTCTTTAACTTTGGCCACTTACTCGCACACGTAACGCTACGAATCTTTGATTCAGTACGCACGCGCGTTTAAGCGACAAGGCATTCGCGGCCGGATCCCGGGTCACTCCTGCACATTTTGGGCAAAAATGAGCGTCAACTTCTTACTTAGATAGTCGAAAATAATTAATAACGAGACTGCATCTCAATTTAGAAACGTAGTGATAGAGGTATTGCACAGTTTGGTCCGTGTTAAAATGGAACAAGAGAAAAAAAGAAGTTGATGTTCTTTTTGTGGTTGCAGGAGTACGAAGGGTCCGGTAGGGGTCGTATTGAGGAAGGGGAGCGGGGGTACCCTTGCATCCACTGCGGTGCGGCCTTTCCCCACCAAAGCAAACTGACGCGGCACATATTGACCACTCACACGCTAGACACGTTGAAGTACCGAGACGCCATTCTGGGCCGGCCACCGTTGGGCCTGCCGATGATCGGCCAGTTCAATGAACCCACCTACCTAACCATGCACTCGGAAGAATCGCCCATTGATCTGGATTTAGGGCAAGTGGAGCCGGGGAACGTTGTTCTGTGCAAGTTTTGTGGCAAGAGCTTCCCGGACGTGTCGTCGCTGATAACGCACCTGCCGGTCCACACTGGAGACCGGCCATTCAAATGTGAATTTTGCGGGAAAGCCTTTAAGTTGAGACATCATATGAAAGACCACTGTAGAGTACACACAGGTAAGCTCATCTTTCGGTTCACTTTTGTTTTGATCTCTTTGGGAAATTGTTTAAGGGAGCTATAACTTAATGGTATGTTTTAGGTGAACGGCCGTTTCGGTGCGGCTTGTGCGGAAAGACTTTTTCTCGATCAACCATATTGAAGGCGCACGAAAAGACTCACTATCCCAAATACGCACGCAAGTTTTTATCTCCCAGCCCAGTAGATACAGAAGAAGAGAGCCCACATCAATGAGTGCGGGCAACATTAGCCCACAAATTAGTCTTCTACGTTAATTTAGCCAATAATGTGTGTAGGGATAGTCTGTCACCGACGACGCGAGTGTCGATTGAACAAAGGGAGGACAATATGTTGTAATTAGTTAAGAATGTGATTTAAACGCCGCAACTGTGATCTGAATGATATGAAATAATATTTGATATTTCACTTATAGATAAATTGACACACTAAAGTTGTTGATAGGTACTTAGATGTTTCTTGAACTTATTGAGTTTCGAATTTGGTTTTCGCTTGTTTTTTCTTTTATAGTTTTTCATCATTAGGTGCTTTCTTTACGTTAAGATGTAACTTTAGACTCGTTGGTATGGCGAGTGTGCGATTTAGACGGCATAGCCAAAGTTAGCCAGAGAAGTTAAACTTCTTTTACGTAATATTGTTTGATATCATGCAAAATAAAATCGGCTTCGTTTCCAAGTTTTCTGCTTCTTTTGATTTCGATTCATGTGCGTTTTCTGAAAGTTCGTTTACGTTGTGTATGACTTGTTTGCCATTTCAAAGCTTACAAAATTAAAATAAATTGTAAAATATCATTAATTTAGAGCTGATATCATAATCATTAGAGACTTGCATATTTATTGAGTAGAGTCACGTCAGAGTTGTTTTATAAACGAAGTAAAGATAAAATATATATGAGTGCTTTTATTCATAAATCTTAGAGACCATAAAATAATCGCACTCAAATAGTAGTAATATTAAAATGTAGGATTTGAAGTTTTTACTAATTTGATGTTTTTGGAAATAAAGCACGCTCCCCTGAGGTAATTCAAAAGCAATATTTGACATATAAATGTAAATGTAAATAACATATAGTTTGATAATAACGGATTTTTAGAAAATTGATAGTTTGTAAACGCTTTGGTAGTCCTGTATTGAGGTACAGTTCAGTCGGGGTTGTTGATGTGATCATAGGAATCAAAGCTTTAAGCAATGTTTCAGTTCTATCCGTCTACCACGCCTCTTCTTGCGATCTACCACGTCTTGTTTCATTTATAATGTTTTCAATAGTTAAAGCAATTTTAACACTAGCAATAATAATGTCAATACAATTTATAAGAGTTTTTTATACACTCATACAGCGCATAGCAAGAGGCATGGTATATCTATAATATAATATGTCAAATGTATCTTATCTATTTTCATACAACAGAACCATATTGTTTTATCATTGTTTTGGTAGTTTCAAATTCTGTGTTATTTCAAATTTAAATAGAAATATGTTGTGTTGCCACGCACAATATTTGAAACTTCTCAAAATGATTGCTGTGTTCAATAAAATCAACAGAGTCAAATACAGGGATATTTTACGAATTGTAAAATGTATTGTTTACAATGATATCATACTATGATTTGGAATACATTCTCTGGACAGGGTTGTCTACCTGACCTTTGTCCACTGACTGTATGGTTTACTTCATTATCATTGTTCTACATCACAACCTATAAAAACTAAAGCTTTGATTTGGTACTGATTGGATGTTGGCTCACTTTAGTATGTAAGGCCTATAAATTAAAGTAATTTAGAAATGCTCCGGTACTCAGGATGAAATTTTGCAAATTAAAAAATTAGGAATATCATTAATTTAGTGATGATTTTCTACTAGTCTATAGTGTTGGTCATTTCATAATCTTTCGGTCATGAAACATATCATTTTGTGTAACATAAATGTATCAAAAAACGGCGACATTGTTGCACTGATTTTAAATATATCTCTAAACATTTAAACATAATAAGTAGTAAAACTTTAAGTTAAATTTATCGGTATGAATTCGTATGTAGGCGTTTAATCTTATAATAAATTAATGTTTCGGAAATTTTATCAAAAAGAAAGTATTACGGTATTATAGGAAAAGATCTGTGATAATAATAAAAGTAAGCGTGCAACATCTGGGAGAAGTAACAAAGCGATCTCAGATAGTATTTTTTCAATAAGACTTAAGGCAAATTTTCGTTTGTATTATTTTTGCGTTAGAAGTTTTAGTAAATTATAGCATTTAGAATCCAAGCAGAGATTTTATTTAGTGGAAAATCTTTAAATTTCTTTTGGCTCGTAAAAGTTATTTCAGTTGACACAAATTATGTGAAAAAATCAAGTAAAATAAAAGAGATACGGAGACGACTGCACCATTATTAGGATAAGACTTGACAGATCTCATTGATGTACGAGTAGTTTAGGCGTCAGTTATAAAAATAATTACATAAATACGTAAACGCCTAACATTCCAAAAATTTTCCGAATACGAATTTTATGTTTAAAACTAAATGCCACCGATAATATTTTTAGGATATTCATTAAATGATTTATGTACATAATCAATGTTCTAAAGTACCCACTATGGAATTTAAGTATGATGATTGATGACTGAGTACCGAAGCATATCGAATTGCTCTGAGATTCGGATCGTGCAGTTTGTGAAGAGACGGTTATAGACGTCAGAGTATTGTGGTAGAATCCTTAGGAAGATCTTCCAATCGCACATTGTAAATTAAGATTTTTCGAACCAATTGTTTGTGAGTACCTTGTGTTAAGAGTGGATGTTTGAAAATCACCTTTCTTGTAATTCAGCTAACCACACAAACATTCCATACATCTGTAGAAATTAAAGTACTGGAATTGTTAGGCAATCCGAAATTTATCATTGATAAAGTAAATTTAAGTATCTGCATCATTAAAAATTAGTTTGGTACTTATAGAGTTTTGTCGGATTCGTCACGAAATTAACGCGGGAATGCGAAATATGTTTGTCTATTGTTAAAATCATACATTAAGATTAAATTATTGCATTTTAGATGATAGATTGGTAGATGCGCTACTTCCCGGAGCTAGATTTGGAAATGTCGAAAAAAAAACATAAAATGAAAAAAAAATAAACACGAGAATGTTGCTATTTGAAGAGCTGCACACTCATTTTATTTTTTGGAGTTAACGTTACCAAACTAGCAATATTTTAACCTTGATTAAATGTTCCTCTTCTTGTTTTAAGAAAGATTAAATATTTACAATATACAGAAAATAATAGCAATAATTAAATGAATACAAATTTTTAACAACTTTGTACAAGTTTTTATCGATATAGTTTTTTATATTAGTACACACAGAACGCCGTTAAAATAATATTTTGTTTCCTAACTTTCAGAGTCATATTTATTATTGAGGTAATGTTGATACTAGATTAAATGTTATATGTAATAATGTAGGTATTAGGCAAAATGGTAAATGTATGAAACACGAACAGAATATATTTATCCCAAGTGCAGTTATTCAAATCTTAACATTTGCCAGATAATGCCACGTCCCTGCAATTCACACGCCGTTAGCACAAATAATATTATCTTATTTATAAAATATATATTTATTCTGTAGGTTCGTATATTGTTTTCGAAACTACAAAATATGATAATTAAGGAAACACTAGCACGAAATATTCCAGGTGTTAAAATAGTTAAAACAACTTATAGTTACGTAGATTCATTTTTTATCATAAATTGTGACCACAGTTTTATATTTAGAGTGCCTCTTGCCTATAAAGACTTATTATAAAGGCTGCAAATCACGGAATATACATAGTATATGTAGCTAATAGACAAATAAACTAATTTTATGGTGAAAATTGTAAGTTGCGTTATGATATGTGACTTGCCTATTCATTTATGAAATTATTTCAAATTTACCTATTCATATTCTTTAAATCATTTTCAATGAACATCTATTAAAGTTTGATTAATCTGTGCACTGAAATGTGACTGTTTTGTTAAAGTTTAAATACGTTATGATCATTTAATATATCTTATAGGACAACTTAAATAAAGATGAGCACTCGATGCTTCTCCGTAGATAGCGCATTCCAATCTTGTGATGTTAAGCAACCGACAGCCAGAGCTAATTTCACGACCAATACAATAACTTTGTATACAACTAGATAGTTAAGTTTCTTTCGAATCGATCGAGGCGGAAACCGCAATAATGCGAACAGGTTAGGTGTTACTACCATTCTTTTAAGTGGCATACCTAAATATAGAACTTATATTGCAATTTTTCTAAGTTCCTGTAGGTGTATTAATTATTGTATAGTTTGTTTTTAATGTGTTTATTATAAATTATTTAGATGTAACATTTCGTGACTAATAATGTTATAATAGCGCAATATACCGCGGTGAGCCTGACTCGTATATTCTGCTACTATAATTTATTTTTCAGCACAAGTTCAAATAATGTAGGTCCAGTTTATTTATAGAGCTTAATAATCGTTGTTTCTGTTACGAGAGATCAATGGTTATTGTTTCTTAAGCTGTTTTATTTAACATTCATTGTTGACATTTTAGAATAGTGGAAATCTGTTTTGCCTTAACAATTATTATTAATAGTTTATAATGTAACCGAGAGCAGTACAGTTTTGTTATAGAAAAGATTTACAATCTATGGACAGATCGGCGGTGAAACTATTTGTCAATTGTACAACCGTAACAGACCCATCGCTGTTAATCATTGTAACTTTTGAAACAAATGTAAGCATATCATAGCTGTAAAAATACAATTTTGACAAATAAAAGCTCTACAATCATTATAGAGTTCGTTTTATTGCTGACACAATCCTCTCCTTTCAAAGCATCAGGTACGTTATTTATAAAATCGGAGTCCGTAAACTTGTCTATAGGTCTTATTTATATCAAGTTGTGTTCCGTTTCAGATGTGCTTGGATATGAGCTGCAACTCCGCGGGTATTCCGAGTCCGATCCCACCGCGTAGCCCGAGCTCGGCCCTGCCCTTGTGGTCTCCGCTGCTGGCGCTGCAGGCCTGTCGGCTGAGGCGCTACCTCAGTGACGACTGTATGACTTATCCCAGGCATCCAATGCAAACGGAGCGACGCCGATGCGGAGTCTGCCTCGCTTCTTTCCCGTCTGCATGGTTGCTAGAGCGTCATGCCGCCTTGCAGCACAATTCCCACGCAGCCTGCGACGATAAGCCATTTGTCTGCGAGCAATGTGGCCAATCGTACCGCTACCGCTCTGCCTACGTGAAACACAGGGAACAGAACCACCGCGCTCGGCTTCCAGCCGACAAACTCTTTACTTGCGACGTTTGCGGAATGCAGTTCCGCTACCTCAAGTCGTTCAAAAAACACCGACTCAACCACACACTCGAGCGGTTACATACCAAAAATGCCGATCCCACAGAAACCATCGACCAAGTCTCCAGCACCGACGAGAATATAATCGGTCAAGGTGGAGAAATGGATCTATCCATGAAGCGGAAAAAACCTGACTCGAGGACACCGCCGATAGATCCTATAGGGGACGCCGAGCAAGACAGCACGGTCGATTCGAACGGTCCCACCGATTCGATTGTAACCGTTGACGATTCCGCTGAAGGCCGAACATCCAGTGCCGAGAGCGAGACAAAAAGAGACGAAGAACGTTCAGAAGGGCGAAGACGTGTACCCGTCTCCTTCGCCAGCATTAGTTCTATGGCAGACAGCTCTGAGAGCGAATCTCGCGCCGACAGCAAACTGGAGACTTCGAGCCCACATTCCGGGATCCTCGGATTTATGCAGAACGATGAAAGGCAGAGAGACAGAGAGAGGAGGTTCGCGTGTCCTTTCTGCGGGAAGTGCGTGCGGTCCAAGGAGAACCTGAAGCTGCACGTGAGGAAGCATACAGGTGAGCGTCCTTTTGTGTGTTTGTTCTGCGGTCGCGCTTTCGGAGGCAAAAGCGATCTGACGCGGCACTTGCGCATTCACACGGGCGAGCGGCCGTACCACTGCGAGGCCTGCGGCAAGTGCTTCGCGCGAGCCGACTATCTCTCCAAGCATCTCACGACGCACGTCCACAACGCGCGCTGAACACAACGCCGTCCTAACTTCCATCTTCCCGATACAAAACAGTAAATCCGAATATTTTTTAAAACATTTTTAAAACTTTACAACATAATATAAGCAGGTTTTATTATATTGAAGCAGGTTTCCTTTTAGAGTGTTTTTATACAACATAATTTTTCTATATTGATTCTTACATGGAGTGGACTGTAATGTTTGCTTACCGGAGCAATAAGAGATATAATAGGCCATTTTTTGGCGTTATATAAACATTTAAGATAATTTGGCTATAGACTTCTTATTAATTTACCATAAAAATATTAACGACACTTTTATCTTCTGCAATCAAGCGGTAAATTTTAGTCGGCTATTGTTTTGGAGTTTGGATTTTTCTCCCAGTCTTGGAATTGTTTGTACCTTAACGATATTAAATGCACTTGAAGTTTCTTTTGCCATATTTCGTGAACTCATTCCATAAAAAGGAACTAGGGAGTCGGTAGTCGTGATGATAGATAAGTAGCAGAATGCAAAACTGTGATTTGTACGATTTAAGACCAGTCAAACAAGTTTTAAAACATCGAAAATTAAATGTTTTATTGTAATTTTAATTAAAATAATGTTATTTAATAATTTAGATATACACACGGTATAAACTAAAGTATAGTGCTAAGAAATCTCTCTGTGCCAAAATGTGTACCTCATAAAATAGACATTGTTTTTAGATAAATTTAATTTATCGATTGTTTATGCTCTTTAAACAAATACCACATAATGATAAAATTAATTACCAAATATATCACAGGTATATTTATTTTATTAACTGACAGCATAATATGACTTTTAAGTAATCATGCAAAGGCTAGAGATGTCCTTTGTCTAGGTCGTCAAGAATAAAGTAAATAGTTATTTTTCTATTTGAGGCCTTCATGCTCCGTCGTCACTTAGCATCGGGTGAGATTGTGGTAAAATAAGTTGTTGTAAAAAGATACTTTAATCGATCGTTGGTCTCTCCATTTTACTGGCCAGTACTACTAGTTGCATTAACTTGCCGCTAAAAGACAAAGAAAAAAACTACAAGTAGAAACGCCATTGTCCGCCGGTAAAAAGAATGACAAAGCCAGCTCCAGACTTGACGAAACTTCCGTCACGGATCTTCAGAATGAGTCAATCCGTTACCATAGCAGCTACACTGAATATTCAGATACGGATTATCAGTCGGCTGCCAACTCTTGTACAGGGTGGTCCTCTAATAGAAGTGATAGCTAGGATCATCCGCCGACAATAGATCCACTCGCGAAGGACGGAGCAAACGCCTATAGCGAGCGGTCTGCCATTGAGCGACCGATTGTTACCCGATTTTTGTAATTTATTTGCTTTTATACATTTGATACTGGCCTTAAAGACTATTTATCAAATATTTGGTAATCAATTTTAGCATTTCCCATAGAAGAGTTAAGTGACTACTCGAAGCCGACCTAAATAATTACAATAAAATATCTATAGTTTATCGTCTGGGGAACTAATTTCCTACAGAATAATGTAAGGATGCCTGCAGGACGACATTTACAAATATATCTACAATACTATACACATTTCACTTCTTAAATAAATGTCCATCTAGAAATTTACAACATTTTAATACTAACTGCCGACATTGTGATACTTTATTTAATATTAAATTTATAAATAAATATTTAAGTATGTACACACTGAAATAGAATAATACAGTTTTAGCATAACCATCAGATTGGTGGTTCATATTAACTTCACCAATCTGTACCTTGCTCAAATGATTATGAACATTTTATTTATGCAGAAGATTTATTCTTATAAATGTATCATTTTAACGGACTAATACTGTCAATTATAGCTGTAGGATAAGTAGTTCAACTTAAATAAGCATATTTTAAAAGGGTTTCTAGGTGGACATCATGCTTCATAGATAAAAATATTCTTTCTGAGTGTTTAGAAACAATTCAGCATTATACTCGTACAACATTATATCGTGGAGCCTTTTATGTTGTCAAGCAAGTATTCTTTAATATTTCAAAGAAATAATATTTTTATGCCATTTTAACGACACAGTCAATGCAACGAAATAACCAGGTACAGGTAATTTTAACGAATAGTTTATTGTATTTAAGCAATAGATTTAGTTAGTATTGTTGAATACCAGTTCAAAACTGAGAATTTTCAATTTTGTAATATTTAACTTATTTTCGTGGATTACTTACGTCTATTGCAAATGAATTAAAATGATATTGTTTTTAACCGCCAGAGGGATATAAACTAAGTAGATAGTGGAAACTTATAGCATAAAACGAGAAGCAATAAATACTCTGAATTTTTATTTTTACTACTCAAATACTCTTATTGTCATCAGCGCAAATAATGTAGCGAACATCCATCTGATCTGAATTCTGATTCGATGTCTGCGCTGACAAGTTTTTATAAAATTAGTACTTATCGAAATAAACAATGTAACGCATTCGTGTGTATAATGTAGATATTTTGCCATTATGTCAAATTTATAATATAAAATATTATTCGAAATTGATGTTGACTGTTTTTATAATTATATCCGGTAGTTACTTGATGTTGTGGCGTAATTTAGTGTCTTATAGACTTAAGGAAAACCACTCAAAGTCCGCCAATGTTCGCAAGTTAGTGGCTAGGGAATTCCTCCGGCAAATATGCTGACTTTGGGTGGTTCATAATTTGAATTCTCGTAGCATAAAATTGGTGTGGTATTTCTTTATATCTGTTCGTGTAACATAAATTTTAAAGTCCTAAATTAATTGTAATTTTAATTTTAATAAATTCTAAATTTAATAGCACGGCGAACTTTCTGTATATAATGCGTGTGCTGCCAGGTCAAATGTGATACATTAGATAAGTTTAATTTTCACGAACACGACAGAAAGATATTTGGGTACATATTTATGAATTTTCTGTTATTCATTTCCATATTGATACAAACGGGCATTATTAAAATGTATATTTATACTTAGTTGGAGCGATTATTTTAACAGTATTGTCTGGTGATAATATAGGAAAAAGGATGTGTACTGTGTTCCAACGCACAACTTTAATAAACCTTTTACATTTTCTCCGTCCAATCAATATTGTCTATTGTTTCATGATAATTTCGCTGACTGTCGCCAGAAACTTGAAATCTTGTATCTATTTATTTTATTCGCCAATGTGACAAAGATTTAATTAATTATTTAAAAGTGTTCAACTCTTTGTACTGATGTCTTCTGATTCTTTAGGAAATAATCATTTGTAATTCAAAATACTGTTACAAAACTTTGTTAAAAGTTTTAAATTGTAAAACACCGGTTTAATGTTTGTTATTATGTTAACTGTTTCATTGTCGGCCTATGGAAATCAACACTAGTGTGGGTGCGGTGATGTAAAATTTTGAATTTTGGGAAGCCATTAAGGAGCTGTGTGGTCAACTTACCGACGTCAAACGGACCGCACGTTTTGAGTGGTGTTAAATGGGAAAGAATGTGATATTATTTTTAATCGTGGCCTCGTAACGAATGAACCATCGAAGTCTCCAGGACAAAGTAACGATTAAAAGTAGATAGACTGATTTTCGGATAGAAGTAAAGTAGGCCAGATTCGCAGTCAATAAAAATAATTATAAGATGTTCATTTTATAACGTTTTTAAAAGCCAAAATACAGTCTCAATAGTTTTACTACAATAAAAAGAGTTTACTTATTTTAATTTTTAAACATTATTATACAGAATTTTTTATATATGGACCTTAAATTATTTTGTCAGATGTATTGATTTTTATACATCTCAATATACAACAAGAATAGAGGTAAGTGTAGACGTAGATGGGTCTATTAACCGTGTGGTGCTACAATGTGTAAAGAAATGTGATAGAAACTGTTCTTCAGAGACATTTTATTTATTGAAGCTTCCATAGTTAAATAAATATAGTCACATTAATGTACCAACATCAGCAATAATTTGGTTTAGGTAATTTTACATAAGGATTTATTTTGTCCAGTATTTTAATGGTGTACAAATGGTTGGTCTAAATAATGTCTTAGAAACCAAAGTATCCAGTATGTAAGGCATATATTTCGTAAGGCGGTGGTGTGACCATTCCACAAGGTTCATAATCGTGTATTTAAAAGCTTATTTATTTTCTCAGGATTTTAATCGACCAAGTATCATCTGTGGTGATGAATTTTAAATTAGATTTTTTATTATTTTCATGAAGAAACGTCCAAGTTTTATTACTATTGAATGATTAGGATTGTAAATGTAAATTGTCAGTCAGCGCTAGTTAGAAAATTTTCATTAGGCCGGTCTTAAGATTTGATTGAAAATGAGTGTGTGTCTGAGAAATTTGTTCTTACGGCTATCATGTCTTATATAAATATGATTAATATAGATTTTGTAGATATTCTGTAATTACCTTCTAACTCTGTCATTGTCTTTCTATTGCGTTTAACCATTAAGTTCGTACCATTAGGTTTGTCATGTAAGATTAATTTAGTCGAAATAATTTTTAATCATTTATGAATATGTATTGATTAAATTAATACATAATGCTTCGGGTCAGTCTATTAATTACACTAGTTATTAATACATACTGTTACATAATATATTTTTTTTAACATGTATATTTCAGATAATTATTATTGTTAAAAGATAATCCTGTTTTATAAGTATTTAACATGAATAACTATTACTTGTTTTGAGGTTTTATTTTTGTTTTGTAATAAGTATTTATTTATATGAATATGATTCGTCTACGAGACAGTCCAATTTATTTAACTATTATGTCCATTGTCCAAATTAACGTAGGTAGGTATAGTTCCATATTTTGGATGTGTATTATACCACAATCTAAATTTTAACGCTATTGTGTATATCATTTCATTTAATATTGATGTGCAAAATTTATATAGTGAATGTCTTGGATCTCTAAAAATAAGAAAAAAAGACAAAAATACTTTACGAAATTTCTAAATGTGCAATAAATATGTGTGTTGTAGTGTTACCATTTAGGCGTAAAATTTTACCTATCAAAATATGGTGACTGCTATTTTTGACGAACAATGGAATATTAATAAGTATTTTATTGTTCTATTAAAGTGTTGTTTATAAATCAATGATCTCATCGTTATAGCAGTCGCCATATTTTCGATGGCATATTGAATATTTGGCACTTTAAAACAAGGCACATTTCCCTATTATAATTGAAAATGGTTTGAAAGTGTTGAACATGGATTTGTTGGTAAATTAATTTCATAATGAAATACATTTGTTTCATTAATATTATGCTCTTTTATTTCTTGACTATCAATCCTTATAATACTTACTCCTTACTTCGGACTTATCCGGAGTAGCCATTTATTTACCTTCTAGGTCTTAATGCCCCATCTTAGACCACATCTTCACTTTACATCAGGTGAGATTGTGGTCAAATTCAGGCTTATCAAACATAAAAAATAATAATACACTCGTTTCCAAAAACAACGGGTCACTCGTAGGGTAAATAGGACAAAATATGATTTAACTAATATTAATGACAAGTTATAATGTGAATCTCAAAATAGCAAATTGTCAGTTTACTTTTAAAAGGAATAGCTGTCAAATCAAGACTTCTCTCTTGACGATAGAGTTATGGCCTTAATTCACCAAGTGGCTGAGCTGGCCAAGTGTGGGTTGGTGCATGACACAAATCCTTCTAGTCCTACAAGTTCTCAGAACATTCCTTACAATGCTACCTTCACCATTAAACCACGTGCTATGAGTGCACATATATTTTTAGCAAGAAAATCCAGAGTTACGTGGCGGTCTTTAAACCCACGACCTTCGGACTGAAAGTCGAGTGTGCTCCCACTTAGCCAACACGGCTTTTTGTTATCTTCAGTTTACACAAATAGGCTTTAAGCCGGGGATGGGTAACGCTTAGTACATCTATAAGCGTCTGCGGCATTGAATGGGTTAAATGTCAAGAGCGTGGGTCAGTTTTAACTTATAAGGCCGATGTCTTTGATGTCTCTATATCGAAATACAAAGGAAATCGATCCTCTTACAATTGGAAAATGTATGTACTCGTGGTGTAATTTTTTTTTTATGGAACGTTCTTTGTTTTTCCACATTCTCACCTGATGGTAAGTGTCGATGTGGATGAGGACGCATCACAAATATTCTTAGATATAACGTAACTTGGGTACCTACATAGCGTACTTTTATACTAAGTGTTTTTTTTTTCAAAAGAAGTGAAATCACAGGAAAATCCTGTGAGAAATTGACCCCCTTATGCGAAATAGTTAGCCTAACCTATTTTAAGATAATATGCAGCTATTCGTTTGTCCTTGTCGAACAAATTGAAATTTGTGTTTGATAGAAAAAGTCAAAATTCATGCTTAAATAGAAAAGGTTTGTAAGATTCTTAGACATGAGTTCCAGTTGTTTGATAAGCCTTCATTTGACTACAATCTCACCTGTTCTAAAGTAACGATGTGGTCCAAGATAAGGCTTCTCCGACATAATAAGTACAGACAAAACCTAATAGTTAAGTAAGTACCCTACATTTATTATTATTTCTTGAAATATTAATATGATTGATTCATCCATTAGGTATTCCCTGTCGAGTGACGCGGCCGTGCCTCTTGCAGCCGCTCGGAATACTAATGTTCCTACCTACCCGTAATAAAGCAAGCTTAGGCGCTCAATCGATCGTAGTCGCATGCTTAGTCGGACACGTGTGGCTTCAAGATGTTTCAAAACTTTTCTATGGTAGTTTAGTTTGTAACAGTACCCTTTCCCCAACGGCTCCTTAAATTTTGGTCTCTTCTTTCAAAAAAATCTCTACTGGATAAGCAATACTTTATTGGAACGTAAGTTAAATCGGGTATAAGACTGAAAATCAAAAAAATATTTTAAAACTTGGGGATTTGAGAAGTTATTGATATGTTATATTTTTGGTATATTGTTTTTCTCAGAGGAAACACAGTACACAGAACAGTATTTGTTTTTGGGGTTCCATAACCAAAGAGGAAAACGGTACCCTATTACTAAGACTTCGTCGTCGGTGTGTGGCTGTATGTCAAGAGCTAAAGAGTTGATGTTGAAATTTTGATGGATGATGTATCCATTCTGTAAACGCTATACTTAACAACAATTTTTTAAAAACATAAACCATAAATATCTAAGGAGGCTACAATAAACGTGATTTTTACAAGGTTAAGCAACGTCGCGCGAGATCCGTACTTGGATGGGTGACCCCTCGAACTGAAACTTTTTACACTTTTTTATGTATGCATATAAAATATGTATATATATATATATATTTATATATATATATATTGTTTTTTCGAAGTGAAAGTTCTTTAGAATCGTTATGATTTCAAACCGGATGCAACATGAAAAACGACAGGTAAGAGACACAAAATAATACAACGGTCGCCTGTAATTAGTGAGCCAGAGCGAGAGAGCAGATGTCGGTGTGTATGTATATTCACACTGTTTAATCATCATCATCACCCTATTAACGTTCCCACTGCTGGGAGACAGGGACTTCTCTCTTGACGAGAGAGATTAGGCCTTAATTCACCACGCTGGCCAAGTGCGGGTTGGTGAATGTCACATGTCCTTCAAACTCTTTTAAAGTTCTCAGAACATGCCGGTTTCCTCACGATGTTTGCCTTCACCATTAAATCACGTGTTTAAAGCGCACATAAATTTCTCAAGAAGAAAAATACAGAGGTGCGTGGCGGGGTTTGAACCCACGACCTTCGGAATGAAAGTTGAGTGTCCTCCCACTTAGCCAACACGGCTTTTTACTGTTTAATACTTGCTTGTTTTTGAGCATTTAACGTGTGTTAGTGAATGTGAAAACTACGTGAGCTAATACTACTCTACACTGTATGCGGCTGCGTATTACAGCTTTTTAGTAAGATGTCAGCGTGGTGTGTTATTATCTAACAGTGTGTTTGTGACTATTTTTATATCTTGTTGTGCTATATAATTTAATTAAAAAATATATTTAATGATGTATCTACATATAATAATAATCAACTAATTAGGAAATATTTCACAGACAAATCACATTTGTGACCAAATGCATTGTGCCCTCTCAAATTTGCACGCCAGGATTGGCAAAACATGTAGAACACGTTTTTTTTAAACTTAATACCATGTATACACTCATGTTTTATGCAAATAAATTATTCTTATTCTTAAATAATACATTTTATAAGATGCCGAAAACTAATGCAGAAATGTGTCATTATCAACGCAAAAAAAAATGAACATAAAATTAAAATGAAATGAAAAATCCAGAAACTGAAAATATGGAATTTGAGCAATAGATTATGTAACATTATGTTTAATAAAATATAAAATATCTTTTAAAATTAATCAAAATATTTTCATTTTTAAACAATTAAACTTTGTTATTATCCTACCTTGTTATACATATAATATTCATCTCATTCTTTTGTCGATTTACTGAAGTTTCACTTCTATTGTGTGTGAATCGCACACACACCTTTTTTTTGTGTCGTGAGGAGTTGCTGGTCTCCCATCGACCGCGTCCCCAGGTGGTGGATAGGGGAATGCCCCCTAGAAATAGGAGGTACTAGGGAAATCAAATACCTAGCGCGAACCAAAACCAGTAGGCATGGGCGTGCCTTTAATCCTGTAAGATACGGCCTAGGGGATCCCACCCCGACAGAAAAGACAAGGCTGTGGATCAGTCAAATCTCATGAAATGGCGGAATCTAAAACTAATCTACCCCAGGAGGGTACCACCGATTGTGGAGAATCCCTCTCTGAATCCTGTTCTTTAGGACAGAATTCAGGCTGCCCCTCGGATTCTGGGGGGGGCAAATTTCGCTCTAACAACCTCACAACTTCAAAGACCAATAACCCCAAACAAAATCTCACCCAACAAATATTTCACAAAGGAATGTTCATAAATAGACCAAGATCCAACTCCTTTAGTGGAACGTGCCTGCCTTTAGATGTACCTACAAATCATAAACAATCTATTGAGCCAGACTATCAAGAACAAGTTGATAAAAACCCCACACAAAACTGGCAAGAAGTGAATAGTCGCCAAAGACTTAGAAATAGCCCTGAGACGTTGGAAAGAAATCAAAAGCAGACTAAACTCAGTTACTGGCTGGCGGCCCCTGTACCTGTGCCAACCTCAAATAGATTTGCGGAACTTGAAACTATTGAACAAGCACAAACAACAGAACAAGTAGTAAAACCTCCACCATTCTTTATTGACAATGTTAGTAACATTCAACCACTATCAAAACTACTAGAAGATGTGGCTCAAGGAAACTATGAAATCAAAATCCTACTACGGAGAAAGAGTCAAAATACAGGCAAAAACCAAAGAGGTATACTCAATAATATATAAAGAACTCAAATCTAGAAATACAGAGTTCTTTACATACCAACCGAAGCAGGAAAGAAGCTTCAGAATAGTAATAAAACGTATTCATCACTCAACTGATATCGATGAAATAAAACAAGCCTTGGAAGAGCTTAATCATACACCTATAAACATTTGGAATATTAAAAACAATAAAACGAAAAAACCTCTCCCAATGTTCTTCGTAGATTTGCAACCAAGCCCCAATAATAAGGATGTTTATGGCATCAAATCATTCCTTAATTGCAAAATAGTAGTCGAACCACCAAGACCTAAAAAAGTATTACCGCAATGCTCGAACTGTCAGCAATATGGCCACACGCAAAAGTTTTGCCACAGGCAATCAAGATGCGTTAAGTGTGCAGGATCCCACCATACATCAGATTGCCCCAGAAAAGAACGTTCTGATAAAGTAAAATGCATACTATGTGAAGGGAACCACCCCGCCAACTACAAAGGGTGCATTGTGTACAAAGAACTCCAAAATATAAAATATCCATCTACTCACACAAAAAAAAACGCATTTAAAAGAGCAGAATTTGTTCAAAAAAGCCAAACCGATGCAAGTAAAGCCCAAAGCATGCAATATGAAAGTAACGCCCACGGGATGACACAAACAGAAAAGATTAAAAGTAATCACACAGAACCCATACAAAATGATACAACAAATACAGAACAAAAACAGATGGCGGATCTACTCCAGAAATTTAATTCCTCAATACAGATTCTCATGACCCAAATGCTAAAAATCACTCAGATGTTAACTGAGATCATGTCAAATTTACCGATACATTCAATACGTTAAAGATTTGCGTATGGAATGCTAACGGTCTGTCAAACCACTCAAATGAGTTAAACATTTTCTTGAACACACACAAAATTGATATTTTATTGATTTCAGAAACACACTTCACTAACAAAAGCTTTTTCAAAATTCCCAACTATAGTTTATACCATACTATGCACCCTGATGGCAAAGCTCATGGAGGCTCAGCGATCCTTATCAAATCGAACATAAAACACCACCAATCTCAAACATACTGCAAGGACTACATTCAAGCTACCAATGTAGTTGTGTGTGACTGTATCAGTAACATCACATTTTCGGCTCTATACTGCCCTCCGAGACACACTATCAAAGAGGAACAGTTCAATGACTACTTCAAAACTCTTGGGAATCGATTTATAGCAGCTGGTGACTACAACGCCAAAAATACTTTCTGGGGTTCCAGATTAACACTACCAAGAGGCCGCGAACTGCTCAAATGTGTACAAGCAGGGAATATGCACGTCACATCAACAGGACAACCCACATACTGGCCCACTGATAAAGGAAAAATACCAGATTTAATAGACTTCTGCGTAGTCAAAGGCATACCAAAAAGCAACATCTCCTGTTATAGCTGCTGGGACCTATCCTCGGATCACTCTCCAATACTGGTAGAAATTGGAGGGCAAGTCAGGGAATCTGCTAAAAAATGCACACTGCACAACAAACGGACTAACTGGCAACTATTTCGAGCCCTTATTGACGAAACCTTTTGTGACCCTATAGCACTACAAACAAAATATGATATAGAGAATGCCACTGAATTTTTCACAACCAGTATTCAAAGCGCAGCATGGAATTCAACGCCAATAATTCATCAGAAGTTTGCCGACCAACATATACCTTCACACATTCTCAACAAAATCCATGAAAAAAGAGCCCTACGCAAGCTATGGCAAATAAACAGATGCCCCGATACAAAAAAACTTTTAAACCACAAAACAACAGAACTAAAGCGTATCCTTGAACAAGACAGAAATGCAGGGTTTCAAGAATACTTAAAGAGCCTCGATGCCACCACAGGTACAGACTACTCGCTCTGGAAAGCGACAAGGAATATAAAGCGACCTATAACTACTTCCTCACCACTAAGAAAAACAAACAGTGGCTGGGCACGTAGCGACCAGGAAAAAGCAAATACTTTTGCTGAACATTTATCAGGCGTGTTCCAACCGCATCCCTACGAAGGTTCGCCAGAACATGAGAGAATGATCCTGGAATATCTCAAATCAGCAGACTCAGACGAAAGTACGCCAATCAAATTCACCGCGAAAGAAGTTCGAAGAGTTATACAAAAAGCTAAGTCCAAGAAATCACCAGGATATGATCTCATCACCAATAAAATTCTACAGGAACTACCGAATTCTGGAATAACTTTGCTTACGGCAATTTATAACGCGATATCCAAGCTACACTACATCCCTCCTCAGTGGAAAACTGCCCAAATCATAATGATTCTAAAACCAGGAAAACCGCCTGAAGACCCTAAGTCATATCGGCCAATTAGTCTACTGCCCATTCTGTCAAAGACATACGAATCCTTACTACTCTCTCGAATATTACCATTTGTAGAACAGCATAGACTCATTCCTGACCACCAGTTTGGATTTCGCCAAAAACACTCTACTGTGGACCAGATACACAGACTAATCAATGAAATAGGCAAAACCTTTGAAGCAAAACAATACTGCGCCAGTGTCTTTCTTGACATATCTCAAGCTTTCGACCGCGTTTGGCATGAAGGATTGATATATAAAATCAAATCCATGCTTCCAAATAACGCATACAAAATCCTGAAGTCTTTTATAAAGGATAGACACTTTCTGGTGCAAAATGGTGAGGCCTACTCAAGTCTTAGAACTGTTAATGCAGGTGTCCCCCAGGGTAGCGTACTGGGGCCGCTACTCTACCTTATCTACACCTCAGACCTACCAACTTCGGGATGCATAACCACAGGAACCTTCGCGGATGATACTGCTATCTTAGCTTCCCACCAAGACCCAACAGAAGCCACACAAATGCTACAATCTGGACTTAACCAAGTATCAAACTGGCTCAAGATGTGGAGAATCAAAGCGAATGAAACCAAATCCGCTAATATTACCTTCACCTTAAAAAAAGGAAATTGCCCGAAAGTAACACTTAACAATCACGAGATACCACAAACAGACCATGTTAGGTATTTAGGATTACACCTGGACAAACAGCTCACGTGGAAAACACACATATTTACCAAACGCAAACAGCTGGGGCTACAAATAAGAAAACTTTACTGGTTAATAGGTCGCCGATCACAACTTTCTCTTAATAACAAACTTCTCCTGTACAAGACAATACTAAAACCAATCTGGACGTATGGGATCCAATTGTGGGGTACAGCCTCACATTCTAACATTGAAATACTACAAAGATTTCAGAACAAAATGTTAAGAATGATAACCAATGCACCCTGGTATGTCAAAAATGAACAGCTACACCACGACCTACAAGTCAACACAGTTAAACAAGAAATCTATAATTATACAAAGATCTACAAGAAACGGATTTCAAACCACCCCAACCCTTTAGCGAAGCCACTTATGGACGATACCCAGACAAAACGTAGACTTAAACGGAAAATACCGCAGGACACACTCAAGATGAACAATAAGAAGTAAAGTAGGATGTGACAAAAGTCACATACCGAGCACGACACAGCATAACCAACCAAACATAACTATTAATGTTCCAGCAAGGCAACAGATTGTAGTAAACAAAGGAATAAAAAAAAAAAAAAAAAAAAAAAAAACCTTTTTTTTATTATTGCTAAATGTGTATAAACTTTACACGTAACCCATGGGGTACCTACTATGCTTCCATCTCAAACAAGACTTATCAAATTCATTAATGTTTGTGGGGGTGACCCATAAACATTAATGAATTTGCCATCCTATAGTAAGTGGTTTCAGAGATTTTCGCACTGTATCTAGTTTTCTTACTTTTCATCATAATGCACAGACTGTTGTCGCCCACAGCTGGGCGTAGGCCTCGGAATTTTGTGTACCTACAGAAATTTTAAGAACAAACAGGCCGGTACCTATATAATAGTTATTTCTTGAAATATTAATACTATGTTTGATAAGATTCCATAAGTTATTCCCTGTCGAGTGTCTTACCTCTGGCAACCGACCGTATAACTAGTTAGGTAATAAAGCATATTTAGAGCAATTTTACGTAAGTCGCATGCTTAGTCGGACACGTGCGGCATGTGCTTATGGATGAGGGGCGAGAATATTTTTTTAACTTTTCTATCGTAAAAGATTTCCAACATTACGATAGAAAAGTTTCGTTTACAGGTACTGCCTTATAATAAACCTACTCAGTCTATTTCTCAATATTTTATAAAGACCACATTATAATTTATATAGGATATAGTTTATGAATTATGTAAGTTTATTTTTAAGTTAATTTCATTTGAAAATAGTTTTGAATAGTTTATTTGGTATTTATTTATTTTCCTTTTATATCTTCTTTACGTTACGCCACTGTCTATGTCGTTCTATTTCTTTCCTGTCCATCCAAAGGTTGCCTGGAAGAGATCGCTCACAGCGATAAGGCCGCCCTTTGTACTCCAATGTATTGTCTTGTTATTGTTTGCAGTTTGTATTTTATTTGTGGTGTACAATAAAGAGTTGTCTATCTATCTATCTATCTAATTTAATTAAAAAAGGAGATACGTAGAACTACTTTTGAAGAATGAAATCCTACATTTTACTCTCCATCCAGGAAGAGATCGCTTTTAGTGATAGGGCCGGAAAATTTTCCATGTTGTTGGTGTTTCAATAAAGAATATTGTATTGTATTGTGTTTCAAGCTAAATCAGCATGCATTTCTCAGAGTATGCAATTTTATGTTTTGATGTGTCAGGGGTTCACTTAAGTTCAAGTTTTTGGGGTCGTCAGTCTCGGCCCCCAGCCGTCCTCTTGTATTAAGGTAAGAGTTTTCACACTGAATCTATCTTATTTACCTTAAGATATTATTTTTGAAATATGAATATGATTGATAGGATTCCATTAGGTATTCCTCGTCTAGTGACGCGGTCGTGCCTCTTGCTTGCGCTCGGAATACTAATGTTCTCGGTTATTAAAGCAAGCCTAGAGCAATTGATCGTCACTCGCAGGCTTAGTTGGACACGTGTGACTTAGAGATGCTAGCTGATAGCTTAATTTAATTCAAAGTAGGATATACCTACCATAATATAATGAATAAACCAGAAGGAGCGAACACCAAACTTTGTTCGTTACGTTACGGATTTTCGACTTTTAATAGTTTTAGGGGAACTGAAATCTGCTCTGACTTCTCGCCTGTTTACTGTTTTGTACAGTAAATTAGTATAACCAGTAATTAATCATAATATTACCCTAGTTTTGTATCTTATCTAGTAGTAATTATGGTTTCTGTATAGGTGTTTATGTAAAATTAGGCTTCTTATTATTATGTAAAATAAATAAATAATGAAGGTTTTGGTACCTTTAATAAAATATAAACAAAACCAGAAATGCCCTTATGAGAATGCACTCGTACGGTGAATACTTATGATGAGCTAAATCAGATTTCTAGTAGTTGCTAACCTAATAGTAAGTAATACATTGTATAATTTTATTGACCTTTTCATTTCCAAATCTGAAATCTATTACAAACAAATGATTAACGCTTGCATTCTAAAAATGTACTGGACATGGATGACATAAATGAATATGAATAAGGTAAACGAAAAATTAAAGGTGTAAAATGCATTACTTCACATGGGTAGGAATTGAGGAGAAGGTGTGACTACGAGTAGGTAGGTTCCGTGGCTCGAAATACGATCGCACCCTTAATAAATTCTTATGGGTAATGTATTCTCACGATCGCAACCTCAGGCTAATAAAAAAGTCGAACGCGATGTCCTTGGCGGAAGAAAATAATTTTCCTGGAAGTGGAGTTTAGCCACCTGCTGGCTCTCAGGTTTTCTAGTAAGTATTGTTTTAATAGCTTAGGTGGAATATTCACGCGTAGAGACAAGGTATTTCGAGAGGGTGTTATGGTAGATGGCTTTACGAGACCTGGTATAGTTTGGTATCGCAGCCTAATAGATTAGCCAAATTTAGTAATAATACATATTAGAAATTATAATTTCCCGCCGATTCTTTGTCCCTAAATTCGTGTCTTTTTTAGTTTTTCTCCAGTGCATCCGAAGGTTGTCTGGAGATCACTTTTAGTGATAAGGCCGCCCATTGTTACACTATTATTTCATGTATTTTAGTTCATAAACATTGTTCTGTTTATTATTAAATTTGTGGTTCATTAAAGACTATTGTATTGTATGTTCGCTGTAGACTCAAAAGATAACTACGGAACGGATACTCGTGCAGATTTGAGCACAAAGTTTCTGTTTAGTCCGTTTGTGAGGCTCAAAAATAATGGACACAGATTTTTTGCTTTATGAAATTTAGTAAGAAAGTTCCAAAAAAAGTGCATCAAAGTTGCGGAGTGGGAGCTTGTGACATTTAGTACATTTTGCTTGAAAGCATAAAGCTGGGTCCACATTTGTATCATTTCGGTGTATCGTATCTCCGTCGCGTGGCCTCTGAAGCGTCCATATTTGTAAAGTTAAAGTCGATACGCTGACATGATACAGTATCTCATAAGTATGGACGCGTTTTTACAAGATATGCCTTAACGATACGACATGGATAAAATGAGCGTCCATATTTATGATACAGATACTCGATACGATACGCCTGATCGTGATACACCGAAATGATACAAATGTGTACCCAGCTTTAGTCTTTCGCACGCGAAACTTCAATGCACGGTATCGTCTTGCTTTTCAATTTGCAAGAAAAAATAAAAAAATGGTTACAATTTTATAAGTAATCTAAATGACAAATAATATTTATTGTTTAGTCATCTACTTTATTCAAGAGGAAGGTATAACTTTTAAAGGATGTATGAGAACTAGTGGAATTATCATAGCAACAGCATATAGCAAAACAACGATTACCGCGACAGCTAGTGAAGTCATCATCATCTTCCTGACCTTATCCCACATTACGTGGGGTCGGCACAACATGTTTTCTCCTTCCATTTCCCTCTATCACCCGTCATCTCAACACTCACCTCTTTCTTACACATATCATATTTTACACAGTCCATCCATCTTTTCTTCGGCCTACCTCTTCTCACATATCCATCGACATTCATATCTAACGCTCTTCTTGTTACATGACTTTCATCTCTTCTCATGACATGTCCATACCACGCTAATCTATTACCTCTCAACTTATCCGTAACTGGTGCTACTTTCAAACTGTCTCTTACATACTCATTGACGCGACAGCTAGTGAAGTATAAAATTAAATTGCAGAATTTTACCTACATACAGAACAACTAGCTCTGATTTTAAATATCTTGAATATACTGAATATCCAAACACTGGGGCGTGCCTGAAACTCACGCTACCATTTGCGCTGTAAGCGGACTTCTTACTGCTCCAAGTAACGATATGTAACTTATTTTCGCTAAGAATACTCTACTGATTAACAACTTTAATAACGTTCAATACATCAATTTAGAAAATGCCATAACCGTTCCGTAGGTATTTTATCACAAATCGGTACCTTATACGAATAATTACCCTAATTTATTGTTTTTAATTAGAATTATGATTGTTTTTGACCTATTCGGTAAATAGAATAAATAAGAAGGTCACTGAGTAAGTTACGTTTTTTAAATAATGAATACCTACTTTATGTACTTTTACCTACAATATATTTGTACTTTTTTCTAGGTCTGTGCGTTTCTTTTATTTGGTGGCAAAGCAACACTAACTCGTTATTTGACGCTAATATTCATATATCGTATATCAAACAAGATAAAATTAAAAAAATCATATTTTAAATAGGTAAAGCTTTTAATAGGTAGGTACTTAATGCATTGTCACACAATCACACACAAAATTTCAGCTCAAAACTGAGAACTGGGTCAAATTAAACAAACAAGATTTGACAAACATCACACAGGTGAATTTAATAAAAACATATAAAATATAAACACACATTACCTACTCGACAGTTTTTTTAATACCTTTTACGAGAAAGCGATGTTGCAACTAACTGTTCTTTCCCTCAGGTGCACTAAAGCGAACTAAGTTATTGTCCGTTGAAAATGTTGCTAACTTCATAACCCACTTCTCGTTCTAGGCCAAACAGGCCTGTATGCATCCCTCTTCTATATAAAGTCAAGCTTTATTAGAACTTTATTTCTGGACCCAGCCTTTGTTTGATGTTAAAATAGCTTCAGGCTGAAAATATAATGAGGTTTCGAGAATGTTTCAATAATGGAAGGGTATTTTCCAATTGGTGTAATAAGGTTCGTGATTACTAATATAGTTGAACTTAAAGAGGTTATGTTAAAGTTAAATAATTTAAGGAATTTAGATAATTAGATCTATACTTTTTTATGTATTTTAAGGAGGTAATAGTAAGGAGTAGGTTCTTGATATGGTTATTAATGCACCTTAAAATATAAGGAGTACATACTGAAAACGGTAACGAAAACTTGAATGAACATTATGATCACTCAATCGGAGCATAAAATTAATATCATAGATTGATGATGGTACAATTCAAAACACTTTATTGAACAACAATTTACAAAACAAACAAAAATACAAAAATATATATATATAATAGTGTCACAATGGGCGGCCTTATCAGAAAAAGTGATCTCTACCAGACAACCTTTGGATGTTTTTAATGATTTTTAATAAGTGATAAACCTCACTTTGCAGGTGAAACGATTTTTAAATATTTTATGCAGAAAAAGATTAAGACACATCAGTAACCTTCGCGCGCACATGGTTAAAAAAAATAAAAAAAAAATAATTAAATACTTTTGGATGGACTGGAATAAATGATGAAAGACGGAATAGGCAAATTTGGTATTAACTAAAGTCAAGAGATAGGAAAGAAAATAATACAAATAAAACGACTATTTATCTTCTATCTTTCTCATTGTTTTCTTAAGTTGTCCACGGCCCCGCACTGATTTTGTCACAATTTTTAAAACACAATTCGAGTCACGGATAGTTACTGTATTTTTAGGAAGATAGATTTCTATTCACCCGCACTTTAAAATAAAATTTGCATATCAATCCTAATCAAATCAAATCCGTGAAGCAGTAAACCTGGCTCACATACTTAAATAAATATTTCCGATCCACACGACAACATCTAGCCCCGTGGTACGCTCTTAGCTTGTGTTACGTGTACTAGACATCTGATTTTCTTAATATAATAGAAATACATATATAGACATTTTTTATAAAACACATTAAACACCCAAGGAAAAGTGCTTGTAGAATAAACACATGACTCTCGGCAACCACCCACCCCTCGGCGGGAATCGAACCCGCCCTTTTGCACCACAGGCGGACCTTCGCCCACCGCGCCACTGAGGCAGTCAGAAAAAATTAAGATATTATTAACCTATTTGAGTTATAAAAAATATCATAAAAGCTCATGTCATTTCTGATAGAAAAGAACAATCTAATTGAAATATCGATTTAAAACCATTGATTTCTAATTAACTGCTCTAACTGGAATAAGTTACCTATTTAATGGCATAACAACATAATTAATACCTATAGGATTCAAATTGATTTTAAGTGCCATTAAAGTGATTCCACCGTGTTTACGGTATCATTTAAGGTAGGCCTTTTATTACCTCATAGATCTTATCTTTTTTTACAATAATTTATAAAATCATATATTATAACTATACACTTTGCTGAACTAGGAAAGAAAAAGGCTGAATTTTGCTGTAAGTCTAATTTTGATCTTGTCATATTTGCATAGAATATGAATATATATTTGACTCTAGAATCTAGAGTTTTTCAGACTCTTACAATAAAGACTCTATCTATATCTAGAGTCTTCTTTGTTATTGATTAAATACATCTTTTAGTGTTCTTGACTAGACTTCTTAGAGTCTAGATCTCTCAAATATAAATATAATACTTTACCCTTACCTATATCGTAGAAAATGATTGTTTTGCTGTCTATTTGCTTTCGTTTCATCTAATCGACGAATGTCAATCCAGATTCATGAAGAACTTTTATAAGTTCTATTTATTCGTAATTGATTCCCTAGCAAAGTTTGGGCAGATTGCTTGTTTTTATTAAACGGTTTTAATAAGCTTCTCCCTTTAGTTTTTTTTTTCAGTTTTTATATCTTTAGTAGGCAGGTGAAAATATGGCTTAGAGAAAAAATCTACTATGAACTTATAAGAATGGGCCAAAAAGTAATTGGTAAATATCAGAATGGTGAAAATAAAAATGGAGATAAAATGGAACGGGAATTAAAATACTACAGAAAATACATTTTGGGGATTAAACGGCTACAGTCGAGCATTAGCGCAATTTCTGATTTAATTATATTCTAGCTATTCATATAGATACCTACATAGAAGCTAGTTATCATAGTTTATCGTAGAAGTTCACATATAAAAGCTTATCTAGTTTGTTCATCTGGGCACAATCTGTCTGACCTATTGACCTATGTATAGATTAGACTATGACATACTTTGGCACAGAGAATAACTTGAACTAGTGTATCTTTGCTGCTGTCTGACCTCGCGTCTAGCTACTAGTTTAATAGCAATTTTTAGGGTTCCGTAGCCAAACGGTAAAAATTGGAACCCTTATGGATTCGTCATGTATCTCAGTCTGTCGTTCGACTGCATAGCACAACCACTTTTTTCTGTAACTATAAGAACTATTGAAAATTAGTAATCTACTTACTTTGCTGGTCTTACGTGTTGGATTTTACTACAAAAATAAAAAATAAAAACTATTTTTTGGGGATCCGATTACTGAATTTAGTATTCGAAACCCCAAAAAATAGTTTTTAGTAGTACTTGTACTACTTAACATAAATGATCTTACAAATATTAACACACCCTTGTTGGTAAGAAGTAAAACACAAAATATTTTTTTATAAAAAAAAAATGATTTTTTTTTGTAAAAAAAAAATGAGTTTTTTTATACTATAAACTTTCACCTTAGACTTAACGTAGATGCCTTTTTAATAAACTTACAATAAAGAGGTAACAAACACTTCACGCGGCTACAAGCCGCGGTATAATTTGTTTTACCATGGAAAAACTTACACGAAGCTAGTAGTGAAAGTTCCTTAATAAATGAGGTATTTATTACAAACATCACAGCTACATGTGCATAATGTAGATAAATTCTTGCAGTGAATTGTTTAAGCCAGGTTGTGCTGTCGTGTTCAGTCTCCATATGACCTGAAATGTTAGGCTTTACGTTCTTTCGACCTAGACTGAGAGCGATAAAGAGTCGGCCGGCGTTGGCTTAGGTTGGCGGTACAGCGAGGCCATTTTACGCCAAAAAGGTAAGGCATTAATATGTAGCGATCACAGAACAGATGGTCGTTGGGGCCGAAAGGTTCTCGAATGGAGACCACGGATCGGCAAGCGCAGCGTAGGACGTCCACCAACTAGATGGACGGACGATCTGGTGAAGGCTGCGGGCTCACGGTGGATGCAGGCCGCTGCCAGCCGAAACCACTGGAGATCTTTGAGGGAGGCCTATGTCCAGCAGTGGACGTCTTACGGCTGAGATGATGATGATGATGATGATCACATAATTAATAGATCACACAAATAAATCCGTGTTGACTAAGTGGGATCACATTCGACTTTCATTCCGAAGGTCGCGGGTTCAAACCTCGCTGCGCACCTCTAGATTTTTATTCTAGTAAATGTATGTCGCTTGAAACACGTGCTTTAACGGTGAAGGCAACATCGTGAGAAAACCGGCATGTTCTGAGAACTTTGAAGGGTTTTGAAGACATGTGACATTCATCAACCCGCACTTGGCCAGCGTGATGAATTAATGAGGCCTAATCTCTCTAGTCAAGAGATAAATCCCCGTTTCCCAGCAGTGGGAACTTTTATAGGGTGTTGATGATGATCACATATAGGTGCAAGGAAAGATTTATTCTGTGTTGTACTATGTATAATCTGTGGTTATACCTATCGTGAGCTATAATTTCTATAGGTTGTTTACGATATACAGCTGAAAGGTTTTTAACGCTATCAAATTTTAATGGTAATTACCAATACAAACGTTTTTGAAGTGAAACTTCTATAGAATCGTAGTGATTTCAAACCGGATGCAAAAACATGAAACGGAAATGGTAAGAGACACAAATACAATGCTTTATTTAAATTTCTTTACTTCGTAGTTGAGTCTACGAAGTATCGCGCAAAGAGGTATTGCTGTATTATATTTATATTATTTTGTAACATACTTTATGTAATACGCTTTAGTGAAGTAATATAAATAATCCGGATAATTACAGATAATTATGTTTGTTTCTCTTATCATTTTAGCAGATGCGTTCATTTACCCTTTTTTTCTATTCGATATATATCATAATTATAGTTCGTAAGTAGTAGACTCCAATCGTGCGTCGTAGCTGACACACACACACTTTTTTTTAGTCTTCTTATTCTTTCGTCGATTTACTGAAGTTTCACTTCTATCGTGTGTGAATCGCACACACGCCTTTTTTTTTCTGTTTACTTAATAAACCAGAATCGAAACTAACCACAAATTAGGTGATTTGTTATTGTGAAGTTACTATTTGTTAGTTAAAGTTGTCTAAAGATATAACAGTTATAAAATAAATCTACTTCAAGAACCAAATGAATATAAATTAAGTATTCCGTATGTGCATACAAAAGATATTTAGAAATAATAGTTCTTTAATCTGAAACACAGTATGTTTCAGGTTACTAGGTCTCAGTATTTCAAGTAGGTACTCAGGCACTAACTAATATTATATCTGTCAGCAGAACTTAATTTCTACTTTAAGCTCATGACGGGTAAATTACTATTCGCAAAAAACTTATTTTTATTATCTACTTGTGAGATCTTGATCTTATATTAGATACTTTTCGACACATTTTCTGAAAGTCTAGTGTATCGCTTACTTTACATACTTAGCTTTAAAGTTTAATGACCTCGCTGGGGATCTTTATTGTAAAAAATACAGAACTAAGTTACCAACTCAGCGCACTGTTAGCATTGTGTTTTTATAACTTTCATTCTGCCAGCTTAATGTTGCTAGGGAATAACATTTTATATTTAATCCTTTCACTGCAATTTGAACCAGTTGAAAATGGCCACTTTGATACTTTTAAGGGAAATATTTCATTTTTTCTGCTGCAGGATGTCCATTGCTGGATATAAGAATTCCCGAGTTACATTATTCTTTAAAAAATACTCTTTAAAATAATATAGAAATACTAGCTGACCCCAGCTGACGTTGTTTTGCAAAATGAAAAATAGATGTTGGCCGATTCTCAGACCTACTCAATATGCTCACGAAATTTCATCAATCGGTCAAGCCGTTTCGGAGGAGTATGACTACAAAAACTGTGACACGAGAATTTTATATATTAGATTTAGAAGTAAATCGTATAATACGTGAGTATTATTCTATTTTATTTAATAAATAGGCCTTCCTTTTTGATTTCAGATTATGTTATGTTACAGGTTACCAAGTGGGCAGCCTAAACCCTTTACTAAAGGCTGAGGGTTCACGGTTAGTCTATTTGGTAGACGTCCTACGGTACACTTGCTGATCTGCTTCCCATTCGAGAATGTTTCGGGTCATACAGCTAAATATCATGAATTCAAAAATAGTAGGTAATAATTATTAAATTGTCTAGAGTTACAAAACTTTTCAAACTTCTACTAATTATGGAACATGGAAATGACATAGTTGTAATTAAATACTTGCGTTTCTCAAAGGTTTCAGTATTAATTACATGACAAAGCCAAGTAATATTTTCTATTTTCTTGTAAACGCAAATTTATAAGAATCTTTGAGCTTATCGATAACAAATTGATAAACTTTTGAATTCTCAATTCCGAGGACGTTTTACAAAAATTAAATAAATGTCTATAATCGGGTGTTAAGTAAAAAAATATCTTATCCTTAAAATGAAAATTGCATTAACTTTATGGAATAAGAAAATGGTAATATGTCTTGGCTTTTTCCCGTCCGCCACTAAGTCTGTAATTCAGTAAAAGTACAAAAACATTATATTCATAATATTTATAAATGCATAGGCCTATTATCCACAAAAATATATAAACAGCAACGTAAAACATTAGGTAAAATATGTTTACCTAATAAATTTTCACCGTAATAATAATAAACTGCTACGAATTTCGTAGAGCGTGCTACGAATCGTAGCGGAAACAATAATGGCTATTACGGCCATTTTTTTGCTGTTTTGTTGGTCGTGTGAATTCGTGATGCGATATTTATATTTCATATCTTTTATACGAAAACGTAATGACTTTTTCTCAGTATAATGAACCTTTTCAAATGAAGAAATAGAAATACATCAAATTCTTGATTCAGAATTAGGAAGCAAAATGGCGTTCAACTGAGTAACATCTTTATAATTTGATTTAACTGGCAGCCAGTGTCAAGGCAATTGCAAGCGCAGAGCTTTCAATTATAAGAGATTGAATTGAATTTAATAATTTTGAGGATTTTGTGATTAAGGTATTTTTGAACAGAAATAATGTTATATATCTCATCCTGTAATACTTGTTAATTGATTAAAATAGGTGTTTGTTTAATATTTATTACTAACGATATGTAGTGATAGGTACAGATTATTTATTTCAGCACTAAGTTATTGAATTCAGTCTTGGAAAATCTGTAACACAAGTTACCTAGATAATTATTGAAATATTAAAAGTATTATGTTTTATATTATTATACCGTGTATTATGTGCGTTTTTTTTTCTATGTACAGAGCGTGGCTGAAATGTAGTTGACGTTGAAGTACGATTACATTTTTGCTGAAGAATATGTACAGTTGACGACACAACTCACAAGCCTTTTTTATAGCAAAAACAACATTGTTTACTAAAAAAAAGCTTCCTCCATCTCTTGATTATTTTGTGAGCGCATCTTATTGAATACTTAAAAATATCGATAACACTTATTTTTGTAGGATTTGAGATAAAACGGAAAACCAATTTTTATTTTGTTTTGTTTTAAAATCACATGTTATTTTTTTAGTTATGTTCGCTGATCACCTGGCCGGCCTGGCATTTGAAGTTGACTTCCTTAACATTATTTGACAAGTAAATTTTTTACAAAAAGCAACCGATCTTTAGTTTTGAAAATATGAATTATTCAGTATAACTCGGGCTGCAAGCACCGGCATAAAATGCGGATATTTTTATTTATCACTCGAGAACTATTTTACAGGTTGTTATTAAATTTAAATTGGTTTAATTTCCGAACTACAGCTTTCATTTAAAAAAAAATAAGAAATCTGTATTTAAACGCCGATTTACATTATCCGCAAACAAACAAAAAAAGCATATAGGTCGTCGAATCGAGAAACCTTTTCCGTTAAAAGTCATTAAACGTAATTGAAAAGATTTGAATTACGTAGTCTTCTGAAATGATTTTTCTCAGCGACTGTATATCTTGTCACGAGCGTGTGACGTCTACCGTGTGTTCCGTCAGCGTGAAATTCGGAACTAGATTGCGGAAACACTCCGCCGGCTGGGGCTTTGGCAGGCTCATTCCGAGAGAGCACGGCAAGTAGGCTGGAGTGTGGGCGTTTTTGGGACAGGGACAGCTGTGCTTCGTACTGTCAGCGTCAATGATATAAGCAGACGCTTATACAGACTCTGTACGGAGTAGTCAAAATAATCTAAAAAACATCAAACTTGATCTAAAAACTATTTAATATTTTTGCATTTTATTAATACATCTATATCAATTTGACGCTGACTGTACTGACTACCTAATAATAATAATAATGTAACTCTTTATTATGCACCAGGATAAAACAATACAAAAAGGGACTTAAAGCTAAATACAAAATTGCGTAATGGGCGGCCTTATGCTTAAAGCAATTTCTTCCAGACAACCTTTGGATGGAGAGGAAAATGCACAGCAAATAACTGGACGGTGCGGTAACATAAATAAAAATTATAATTAGTAATATTAATAATAATAGAAGAACAACAAATTAATGTCCAAATATTTTATAATATATACATAATAAATAAATGTAGATACTTAGGTACCACTAATACATTGATGATAAGTATACTCAGGCCTATTTCAGCTAATCCGAGTAACGTTCCTACTTGGGAATTTACTCGGAGTTGGTTATTATTAAACTAGGTAGGTAGTTACTTCTCACTCACCATTCCTACCAATCTTTATATATATAATTCTTCTGTGAGTGTGTATGTCACTGAACTTCTCTCAAACGACTGGACCTATTTTGATGAAATTTTTTGTGTGTGTTCAAGAAGATCTGGGAATGGTTCAGATTAAAACAAAAAAATATATATATATTAAAAACCCGTGCGAAGCCGGGGCGGGCCACTAGTATATATATAATTTAGAGCTATATCGGTCAGTCAGTCACGGCCAGTTGCCAGTTGACTTATTATCTCTATATTTGAACCTTTGACTTATTTAACACGGAAGTTGTGAAACAGGCCCTCAGACTATTATTTATCAAATTATTATGTTTCTGAGAGAGAACGCTGTAAGTAACTTTGGATTATCCACTTCAGACTTTACTCGGAGATGGTGAAACAGGCCCTTAAAGATTTAAGCAAAGGTATATTTTGATAGAGATGAGTTTTACCTCACGTGTACCGTGGGAGTGAAGAAATATTTGAAAAAGGTTAAAAAAATAGGACATGATATACACGTGAAATTATTTTTAAAACAATAGCAAGTATATTTTTCTATGTTGATGATAGTGTAAGACAAGTGTTAGTTATAATATTATATTATCTATGGTGTAAGTATCTGGAGGTTATCTGCGTGGTATTGAAAAATATAAAAAAAAAATGATTTTCTCCGATATCTCCTGACTAACTGTTAATATTTACTTATAACTTTTGAATAGGGTGTAGAACCGTTTTGTTTGTTATCTATACTGTTACTAAAATTGCTTCAGTTCAGCCGTGGCGCATGTAACTGTGCCGAAATATCGGGAAACTGGAAAGACAATCAGTTATGGTAAATATTCCGTTATAAATTTAAGCAATGACTGTTAGATATATAAAAAATTTTGTCTGAAGTCACGTAAGTATATTTACCAAGTGAAAACGGTAGGCTCGGGGTTAAATATAAACAATGTCTTAACAAAAACTTTTCAGAAACATGCATTTAATTTTTTTTCAAAAATACAAGGTATTTCGTACCTTTATGTATTAGGATATTATCACTTTGCCTACACTTCGCCCACTCGTACCATGTACATAATTTTTTTTTATTTATTTGTTCAAAAAATTGATATTGAAAATATAAATAAAAGAAAGTTAAAAGCAATATTTAAATCATTGGAAAATACCTAGGAAATTTATTAACTTTTGTATGATTCGAAACGAGGGAATAATGTTATTATATTAGGATCAATTTTTAAAAAAATATCAATTTGCGACGTCTTGTGATAAATTTCTATAGTAACTAATAATCATTCGTAAGATCATAGAAAAGATTTTATTTTTACGCTTTTTTATTTTAAATTTAATTTTTTAATAGAAATAAACGTATAAACAGGCTTTCTGATACCTTGGCTTCGCTTCACTTACCAATCGCACATCCACATGTTACAAAGTAAGTTCGTTAAATTTTAATTTTCAGAAAATTTAGACGTAAAATAATACAATTATCCTACAAAAGTTCATAAAATTTAGAGGATTTTTTTATATTATGTTATTTTATTAAATTTTACAAATTAAAGAAGTTATTACACCCAAGAAAGTTCAACCGGTAGGTATTTGATCGGGTACCTATAAAAATTGCTATCGAAAATTATACCTAATCGTTCCTCTGTTGTGGAACAAACTCTTAATCGTTCATAAGTTATATAAATTGATTTGATTGAAATCAATACTAATTAAACCGGGTATTTAAACAAACCTTATTTGGAAGCAGACCGACTATAGCCGACCTCTGAATATTGAACTAACAACCCTGAAGCACAGCCTTCGACAAAACCTCCCTATTATTTATTCATTAGGTTCAATGTAATCAAGAAAGTTCCTACTGAATGCCCCAATTTCATCGAAAATTTACGAAAGAGCCGAACCGCGAATCTGCAATTATTTAATCGTTTTCGAGGTGTTGCTCCGCGGAAACTGCGGGTTCAAAACTGTATTAACGAACTTTGATTACATCTCCACAATGTACGACATACATTGCTTTCCATCCTCGCACTTAAATATCTAAGCGTCTACAAAACCGTCAATGTATATTGAAGATAGAGATGTTGTAGTTGAATATGTGTCGTTTAGTAGCAGGGCCTCGTATGGGGTGCCCCGGGCGCGATAACGGTTGGGAAGAGTGATCATCCACGACGAGGGATCACTGTTGACTGCGAGTTCCCTTCAGTTCGGGAAAATTAATTATTTATTCTACCATAAGACAATATTGCCATTATGACTTGGAAGTCATGAGAATAGTATTATTTTATGTAAAGTGATCAATAACCCTTATTTACATACGCACTTATGGGCATCGTTTCAGTAGAATATTTTAATATTCTCTTACATCTGGCTGTGGCCGTACAGAAATAAATCATTAATTATGTCAAAATATGAGAACTTTAAATATTAATTATACCTAGTAGGTCAGATACCTACTAGGTATAATTAATATTAGGTTATTGCTACTAGTTAATGGTTTATAGATTTTTTTAGTTGTATTGTTAATAATAAATTATTCAAACAATTAAAAATTCGTTTAAGTTGTTATATTTTCAGTTTTTCCTAGTTTATTACGTTTAACAAAGCTCAAAAGTACTTACCTACATTCCAGGAGACAATGAAAATACTCTTACAATACGCGTGAAAATATTATAACTTAATATGTTTAACCCCACCCACCCGCAATTCCAAGAAAAACACGCAAAAGCTGAGAAAATAAGCAGAATGTTTTGCCCCCGCTGGCAACCCTGGTTCGGGGCAAGTACCTCGTAGCTCAGTCTAGTCCGTGCCTCCGACGGGATAAACCGCGTCTGCCACATATCGTATACCTACCTACATACCTATTCTCTGCGTGAGTGTGTGTGTGATCCTACCCCCACCACGGTCCACTCAAGGTCATCTTCGGCAATTTGACACCTGTTGTTTGTATTCTACATGTACGTATGTCTTACTATAAGTTAGAGTAATTTAGAAGTTGTGCCTTTGAAATTAGTTTAGGGGCTTTTTAATTTGTTTTCTTCGGACTTGTTACTGCGTAATTTTCGCGTTTGATTTGTTTTTTTTTATTTGTATTATTTGATATTGTTTTAAAATGGTCGCATGTTTTTAAATTATCTTTAATATAGTTTATCGTAGATAATAGTGCCGGTATCATTATTATGTGGTTAATTAATAATAAAATTAAAGATACCTAGTCTTATAAGATCAAGACAATCGATAACATAACTGTTTTGTGTATGTGTAGGTACATATCTTAAATATATTAAGAATGTAAAGCAATTTATTACAATATTAAACACTTGTCTAACCATAGTAGTTTATTTTTTTAAGCACTTCAAGATCTTAAGTTATTAAAATTCATAAAACCGAAGCCATTTCGGAACCACAGGTATTTTTTATCAAAGCAAAGTGAAGAGAGCACTGGACTAAAAGGAAGTCCCGAGAAAGGAAGGAATTTGAGAGGCCGGCCTGTTAATTGATCCTAACTAATTTGACAGTTAATTAACCTTGAGCATCACGGGGCGGTTACTCCGCATTACTTTACGGCTACTTATCTCTTATGAAAATAAGTTTTTTTTTTATGATACGAGTTCAGCTTCTGTTAGTGGACTTATTGTAGGATTTGTTGGCAGCACAGAGATTCATTAGTATATTGAATCTCTTTGGTTGGTAGGTACCTGTTTAATAAATAATAAATAATAATAATAATAAATAAATATTTCCAGACATTTCACACAACAACATCTAGCCGTGGTAAGCTCTAAGCTTGTGTTACGGGTACTAGATATCTGATATACTTAATATAATAGTCATACATAAATAGATATTTTTTATTATACATATCAAACACCCAGACCAAGGAGATCGTGCTTGCAGAACATACAAACACTTTCACCCTCGGCGGGAATCGAACCCGCTACCTCTTGCGCCGCAAGCGGACCCTTGCCCACCGCGCCACTGAAGCAGTCAAACACACCTTGTTTGTCCTCGATTGTTAACCATACGCGATGCAACGGGATGTGCTATACGATTAATGCTGTTTATATAATTATTTATGATTTGAAAGGAATGCTGACAGTTGTTTTATGATACCTTATATCTGCCTGGCTCTATAATATGGTCTTACTTTGGTTTATTCGGGTACGGCGAGAATTTTTGGATATATCAGTTGCAGGCATCAAATAGACTGGGTGAAAAAAAATCGTAAACAGTGTTTGTAACAAAGCGAGGGGACAGTAAATTACGATGATGTTGATAACTATAATTTTAAAGTTTTTGAGAAATAAACGGTAACTTACCCGTTTAACTAGGGAAATGTTATTTTTTCACTTACCTACTTTAATTTTGTTTTCTATCAATATAAGTTATTTTTTTATTCTCTTCGATGTCATTTTCATGGTAAATGTTATATTTTATGTTCACCAAACAAAATAAAATATCTCTTAAATTATAAAAAAGTTTAAGTACCTATTATTATTTGACATATTTTTTGGGCGGTAGGCGCAAAATAATCAACACAGCTTTTTGAGTGAACATTTTAAATTATAATAGTCAATATTTACATGTTATATATGAATTAGAATAATTACCTATCTGTGAACCCTACCTGCCATCCTTTATTATCACAGCTATCCATAAGCTGCCTACAAAGTTACACTACACAGCACTACAACACATAACCTCACTTTCACTATAAAATAATTTTTAAAAATAAAATATTGGATGTATTGCGTCGGATACCTTTATTTCAAAGAAGTTCTGATCATTTTTAGCATTGAAAGACAAACTGTTTCATCTGTTTTCGCCTTTTTAAATATCTTTTGGTTTTTTAGTTAGTATAAATAAATTTGAAAAGGATGAGATGGAATCACACTAAACTAAAGGTTCCGTGTGCTGTTTTAAAAAACGAAAAAAAAACTTCATCATCATCCAATTAACGTTCCCACAGCTGGGAAACACGAACTTCTCTCTTAGCGAGTGATTAGGCCTTAATTCACCACGCTGGCCAAGTGCGGGTTAGTGAATGTCCATGTCCTAGAAACTCTTTAAAGTTCTCAGAACATGCCGGTTTCCTCACGATTTTGCCTGGGTATATCATCATCATCATCATCATCTCAGCCATAAGACGTCCACTGCTGGACATAGGCCTCCCTCAAAGATCTCCAGTGGTTTCGGCTGGCAGCGGCCTGCATCCACCGTGAGCCAGCAGCCTTCACCAGATCGTCCGTCCATCTAGTTGGTGGACGTCCTACGCTGCGCTTGCCGATCCGTGGTCTCCATTCCTGGGTATATAATAGGTCAGAACTGTACTGACCTATTTTCGATGGAAGTTTGCATTATGTAAATCAGTTTAATTTTATAATTCTTTTAATTTAGAAGTTACAGGAGGGACATACACTTGGAAACACTTTGGAAGTGTCTTTCCTGGCAACGGTTCAGTTTAGTCAAAAATATGTGAGAAACCTTAATATTATTTTTGAAGCCCTATCCATACATAAAAAAGCCGTGTTGGCTAAGTGGGGCACACTCGACTTTCATTCCGAAGGTCGTGGGTTCAAACATCGCCGCGCACCTCAGTGTTTCTTTTCTATAAAAAAATTATATGGTCTTTAAAACACGTGCTTTTACGGTGAAGGCAAACATCGTGAGGAAACCGGCATGTTCTGAGAACAATGAAGATTTTTAAAGACAACATGTGACATTCACGAACCCGCACTTGGCCAGCATGGTGAATTAAGGCCTTATCTCTCTCGTCAAGAGAGAAGTCCCTGTGTCCCAGCAGTGGGAACGTCAATAGCCCACACATAATGTTTTTTATTTTAAAAAAAAGTTGGTTTTATTTGTTTTTCATCTACTTTTGTGTGATAATTTTATTACTCTACAACTTTTAAAAATATTGTGTCTCATAGTTTCGGAAACAAGTGTCTGTGACATACAAACGGACAGACGAATCCATAAGGTTTATGTTTTTTGCCATTACGGCTAGGCTACGTAACCTTCAAGATCACAACAAACGAGATCTCTTTTTTTTTATTAATAATATAACGTAATCTTTATTTAAAATGTAGGTATATTTTTTTTAGTATTTGTTGTTATAGTTACAACAGAAAATAGAAAATTTCAACACTACACACGGTTCTTGAAATACAGCCTTTCGGCAGACCGACAGACTGACGTCGAAGTCTTAGTAGGTACTAGGATTTTCCTTTTGGGCCTTTTATATTTATTTATAATTGTTTAACATTTTTACAACAATTGCTTGTTAAATAAATTTTAGTAAAGAATTTTTGCTCTATTCTTGTTAGCCATTTTATGTTCAGAAAATGTTGATATCTACACTGTAATGTAGTCATTAGGTTTTCATGAGATACCATCTACATAATATGGAGATACTTACTGCAATTCTTGTTTCCAACAATTGCGAGTAAATTAAAACGAAATGACATCGCAATAACATGTTTTTACCCGACTGAGCAACGCAAAGGAGTGGTAATGTGTTGAACAGTATGTATGTTCTATTGTCCCACTATAAGACCCTGCCTGGGACGATTTTTATGATTCACACGTCAATCGATTCTTCATAGTACTAAAAACTACTCGCTAAAAACACGACGTTAGTGAAAATTCAACAAGACGACTACTATTATACGCCATTTTGTAAAATAAAAAAAAAATAAGTCAAGAAACTATGTTATGTGGGATATCGTTGATTAGGTATTTAAAAATTTATGAAAGTTTTCTTTCAACATTTTTCGAGCCGACTCACAGTTAAGGATCTAAGCCGATCCGAAAAAAGTGGCAGTCGGGTTATAATTTTTCCTAATATTGTTGCGATATATATTATTAAATATATTATATGTTTATAAAAAGCCATGTTGGTTAAGTGGGAGGACACTCGACTTTCATTCCGAAGGTCTTGGGTTCAAATCCCGCCACGCACCTCTGGATTTTTCTTCTTGAGACATTTTTGTTCGCTTTAAACACGTGCTTTAACGGTGAATGCAAACATCGTGAATCGTGGAAACCGGCATGTTAGGAGAACTTTAAAGAGTTTGAAGGACATGTCCTATAAAAAAAATATTGTGTTAGTAAGCGCATAAGTTTACAACGCCTGGACCAGATTGGCACATTTTTTTTTAATGTTTGTAGTAGTCCAAGCATGGTTGTAACAGCGAGAAAAACTCGAATATGGTATTTAAATTACACGTGCAAAGCCGTGGTCAGCCGCTAGTCTTCAACAAATAGTCCATATACGCAAACTCGCTATAATTGTAAAAACCTGACGTTTAATAAAGCTCTAGCAATTATTCCGCGCAGCTCATACAAACAAACATCCATATTTTACAATCTTCAATTGGTATATCCTGTATCAGCGAGCACAACGGCGGAAGCGTTGGATTCATTCATATAATTCAATTAGCCATAGCAGAGGGCAGCGCGCCTCGCTGCGGCGGCGCTAGAGGCGGACTGCATTCCTAAACTATGATTTTCTACATTTCAATGTTAAAAAAATTCTCAGGTTTCATTTGAAATAAAAATACATTCGATTCATTAATATAATAATTCTATAAATAAGCCATAGCAGATAGAATATTTGCTGCATTCCAAAATTATAATATTATATTTCTACATTACTTCTACATAACAATAAAAAAAAACAGGTTACTTTTGAAATAAATAAATTGAAAAAGGGGGGTTACAATTCGACAAGCATTAAATCATAAATCATTTATTGTTTGCGAATCTGGTGAAACATAGGTCATCTCAGTCTAAACAGATTCTGCTACTTTCAGCACACAAACATTACATCTCATGCCACTTACATACAAATGTAGTAAAAGTCAATGATAATATAACAATAATCATAATTTTAGTTCTTAAATAGCCTATCACATAAAAAGTCAGTAATTTCTTTAATAATTATTTTTATTTTCGTTTGCTTGAGTTACTGGACCCATTCTTATTTAATTTTGATGGGACCTCATTTGGTACGGTTATGAGGATCGATTAAGAAAATATTTAAATTGAATAAGAATCGTTGCATATTTGTTAAACTCTACAATGACCTGTCCACCTATATTTTGAATACGTTTCATAGTAAATAAGAATTAAAAGTATATTATTTATTACATCAACTAAATGTCTGTTAATGTGGCTATTTTCCAGCACAAGTTTACTACAAATATATTGATGCATACATACTTTTTTTTGCAAAATTTTATCAAAAGCAGGCAAATTCATCCCAATTTGTATGACCAAAAAGATGAATTAACAATTTATTGATTTTGCTCACAGGCTAAAACTATTTGCATCTTATCTTATCTTATCCTAATCTTAATATATATAAATCTCGTGTCAATGTTTGTCCTCAATGGACTCCTAAACCACTTAAACGATTATAATAAAATTCGCACAGAATGTGCAGTTCGATCCAACTTGAGAGATAGGATAGTTTAAATCTCAAATTACAGTCGCGATTTTAATTTATTGCTAATTATTTGTCTTTTATTATCGACAGGTTTACAAAAGTGTAAAATAAATGTCTTTTTATAGGTTGTCTATGATTTTTCTTGATAAGCTATTCATACGTGGTGGTTATTATACTCTTTAAGCTACTGTCTATGTCTCGAAAGTTCAATATTCAACATAGTTTTCAATCATTTTTTTCTAACATAAGTTAGAAGTACTAAATTATTATTTTTTAATTTTTTTGTTAAAAGCGTTCGTGAATTAGCGGAGAGTATCTATATTATATCTATATCTATATAAATAAAAATGAATTGTTGTTCGTTAGTCTGATTAAAACTCGAGAACGGCTGGGACGATTGAGCTGATTTTGGTTTTAAAATGTTTGTCGTAGTCCAGGGTAGGTCTAACCGGTGAGCAAATAAGGAAAAATTTCCGGGAACTTTTTTTACCCGTGCGACGCCGGGGCGGGCCGCTAGTACTCCTATAAAATAGAGCTAAATTTCATCCGTCTTAATAACTCTATTACACGCAACTTGCTACGAAAAAGTTGACAGTTTGTTTTTAAAAATTGAATGCTTTCTCCGTTTCCATATAATTTTTGTTTTATTTGTGTCTCGTCTCTAGTTAGAGATGTCGTCGCTTGCCACTGGCAGAAATGCATCGCTTTGCAAATGAGCGCTCAAATTAGACCTTATTAATATCTTGGCTCGCTTATTAATATTTTTGTGTTATATTGGTGTTGTCATTTGTTAAAGAAATTTAAATTTTTTACTAGTGGCCCGCCCCGGCTTCGCACGGGTTGTTATTCAATTTTTTTTCCCGGCAATTATTCGATTTTTTCTCGTCTTTTAAACCTTCCCTAGACCTCCACGAACATTTCAAGACTATGATGATAAGATAAATCCGTTCAGCCGTTCTCGAGTTTTAATCAGACTAACGAACAACAATTCATTTTTATTTATATAGATTTTCATTTTTATTTGATTATGGGACAGTACTGTCAACCGTCAATTTGTTATGACTACTGATAAATGTATAGTAACTTTGATAAAATATGAGATAGACTCATACAAAAAAAAAACAATATGTATAATAAAAAATAATTAAAGTTGTATGTCTATTATATTAAATAATTTATGAGATGTCTAGTGCCCGTAACACAAGCTTAGACTTTACCACGGGGCTAGATGTTGCCGTATGGATTGCCTGGAAATATTTATATTTATTTAGAGCGTATAAGCTGAGACTAGATGTTGCTGCAGGGCTTAAACATCAATGGGAATTTTCTTTGGTACGACTGACGTCTAAAGTTTTGTGAAAGCAAGCAGTAAGATTTAAAAACATTATACATATCCATTTGTCGCCCCGACGTTAATTCGGCGCAGATTTACGAGCGGCCTGCGCCCGCGCAGCTGTCGATGTCGCGTCGCGTTCCAGCTGCTCATTTCAGATAGGTGCTGTTTTTTTTCTTTACTTGCAACACGGTAATTTCTTTGTGAAATTGCGCATTTGTTTTGGAAGGTGTATAACGACCTTCTCAGAATGTATTTGATTTTGTTTATTTGAAAATGTTGCTGTCTTTGTGTTTGCGTCTTTGAAATGTATAAAAGATTTGAAACAATAAAAAAAATTACAAAAAAACTGACTTCTAATTTAAATATACCAAGTATAAAAAATTTACTTATTGCCTGTCTTATCTGTAAATTTTTAATTGTTTCAAATCTTTTATACTGACCGACTTCAAAAAGAAAAAAGGTACACATATTCAATGAATCCTCAGTAAATTAGATTATGAGAAATTGATAGATTTTTGTTAAAAAGTCATCGTGTCGATAGAATTGAAATTTGCTTTTTAACCAAAAAGCAAACGTCAATTCTATCGACACATTGCATATGTGCACATTTTGGTGCACATTGATGGTTATCAATGTGCACCAAAAGCCTGCTACACCATTTGATTGCGTAAACCCGAAGCTGTAACATCTCTAGCCCGCCCTACAACCGACTTCAGCACCAATAAAGCAGTCCACACCGTGATCGTATAAAAAACAACGATTATTGTGAAGGAATCTTGGAAATCTCCAGCCGACTCTACGGGAGGCGGCGCTATATTTAGATGCGAGCGCGCCGCAACGCGTGCGAAATACTTACAGTTTTACATTTGTATTGTGAATTTTTAGTATTATTCATAATGAAATATCATATTTCGTACAGATAGTGTAAGCAGAACTTTTCATGAATATAAAAGAATAGTTACTTACAGTACTGCTGAAAATGTATTTTAACATAAATTTGTCCTGTACGTAAAAAACAATAATAAATCACTCAAAATTATTATAATTAATGAGTTAATGTTATTTATTTTAACCCGATTGAACGATACTCGTACTAGGAAGAGTTATTTCTTGGCAATCTTTCTTCAATTCAAATATGTAGTTTTTTTCCATAGAGTGCAAAACAATATTTTGTATCGGCATGAAAAATATCTTTTTAACACAACCAATAAAACCAAATACTTGCTCTACCGCTAAGATAATTTACACCGTCTCAATCACGGGGCTGCGTTGTGTGCGTGATCTCCTCACGAAGTATGAGCGCCTGGTGCCGCGTAGGTATGTAACCACCTGGGAGAGATGAACTGAACCGCTGTTTGTAGGTTGGATTCGCTGATCAAATGGAAATTAATTTTACTGAGCTGCCGACTTAGCTTGAGTTAAGTAATTTAGATCTGATATTGTTAAACACTAAGGAGCCTAGATTCAAATAAAATAAAAAGTGTAAAATAAATGTCTTTTTATAGGTTGTCTATGATTTTTCTTGATATGCTATTCATACGTGGTGGTTATATACTCTTTGAGCTATTGTCTATGTCTCGAAAGTTCAATATTCAACATAGTTTTCAATCATTTTTTTCTAACATAAGTTAGAAGTAATTAATTATTATTTTTTTAATTTTTAATTTTTTTGTTAAAAGCGTTCGTGAAATAGCGGAGATTATCTATATTATATCTATACATATAAATAAAAATGAATTGTTGTTCGTTAGTCTGATTAAAACTCGAGAACGGCTGGGACGATTGAGCTGATTTTGGTTTTAAAATGTTTGTCGTAGTCCAGGGTAGGTCCAGACCCTAGCGGCCTGCCCCGGCGTCGCATGGGTAAAAAAAGTTCCCGGCAATTTTTCCTTATTTGCTCACCGTTTAGACCTACCCTGGACTTCGACAAACATTTTAAAACCAAAATCAGCTCAATCGTCCCAGCCGTTCTCGAGTTTTAATCAGACTAACGAACAACAATTCATTTTTATTTATAAAATACTCCTATAAAATAGAGCTTAATTTCATCCATCTTAATAACTCTATTACACGCAACTTGCTACGAAAAAGTTGACAGTTTATTTTTAAAAATGGAATGCTTTCTCCGTTTCCATATAATTTTTGTTTTATTTGTGTCTCGTCTCTAGTTAGAGATGTCGTCGCCTGCCACTGGCAGAAATGCATCGCTTTGCAAATGAGCGCTCAAATTAGACCTCATTAATATCTTGGCTCGCTTATTAATATTTTTGTGTTTTATTGGTGTTGTCATTTCTCAAAGAATTATATATTTTATTTTCATTTTTATTTGATTATGGGACAGTACTGTCAACCGTCAATTTGTTATGACTACTGATAAATGTATAATAACTTTGATAAAATATGAGATGGACTCATACTAAACCTAGGGTAAAGTGTATTGGTAAAAAATAGTTAATACTGCAAAAAGATGCAGTAAGAGCGGTCACCCGACTAAGTACCGCGCTCAAAGAATTATTAAGCCAGGTACATCGTAGCGAAGTATTCGGACGAAGATGATGTTTGCCGTCGGCGTGGCTAAAATTACGTCACTTCAGAATTTTGTAGCGCGCAACGCGACACAAATATTCGCAGGCCGATGTAGCCTCAAAAACAAGATTTAAATTAAAAAATATAAAAGCCGTGGCTACGACGCACGATTGGAGTTTACTCCTTACGAACGATAATTATGATAGATATCGAATAGAAAAAAGGGTAAATGAACGCATTTGCTAAAATGATAAGAGAAACAAACATAATATATCTGTCATTATTCGGATTATTTATATTAATTACTTCAATAAAGCTTATTACATAAAGTATGTTACAAAATAATATAAATAAAATACAGTGAGACTACGAAGTATCGCGCAAAGAGGAGACCCCGAGAATGAGATACGCTGTGTAATGTATTCCATCTCATTCTTTTACACGTTCAATCCTACCGATATAATATGTTTGTCTCTTTCTACGGAACGCCTCAACTTTTCGTGTTAACCTTGATTTTACTCCTCATAAAATTTCCGTACCGGGCCTTATAACTCAAATCATTTCTTAATTAGTAAACTCCAAAAAAAAAAAAAAAACTGGACTTTTATTCTAGAAAAAAATATGTGCGCTTTAAGCACGTTATGTAACGGTGAAGGCAAACATCGTGAGGAAACCTGCATGGTCTAAGAACTTTAAATAAATTTGAAAGACATGTGACATTCACCAACCAGCACTTGGCCAACCAGAATTATGGCCTAATCTCTCTCGTCATGAGAAAAGTCTCGCGATTACTCACGACAAGATTTAAAAAAAATTCGACGTTTCGGTTTCGGCTTGGAATAAATAGTGTAACTCACGATAACTTTGAAAATGAAATTTAGATAACTGATCCAAAAAATACATTATATCAGAGCAACTTAAATGTTATTCAACTACCTACATAGCCGAATGTCAAGTTTAATATTCCGCAAGCAGACATAAAGGTCACAAGGGCTCGGCGCGAAATCTATGATTATCTTACGTAATCCCTCGCCCTATAGCCACTCTTGCTCTCGGCTGGGCTGACGAAGTTTGGAGCCCTTTTATGGCTTGCTAAACTTTGATAAGGCAAATAAGTACGAAGGAAGGAATAAGTATAAAGTATTATTTAAAAATTCGTGTGTTTACTTTGTAAGATTAAAGATCTAAATTTAAAATTTAAGAAAAAACCCCGATTGCTTTAATTTCCTTAAAAGTAAAACAACATAATATTTTGAAATGTGCATGCGATGCGCTTTCATTTTATACCCCACAGGAAAACCGAAATCTGCAAATTTACTCATATTTGCAGATTTTCGGTTTTCCTTCCCCACTCTAACCCCCATAACTTTTAAACGGTACAACCGACACAACCCAGACTCACCTTTCATACAAAAAAAAAAACTAAATTAAAATAGTTCTGTCCATTCGGGATCTATGATGTCAAAGACAGACAGAAAGATAGAAGACAGACACACAAACAGACAGACACTTCAAACTTATAACACCCCTAATTTAAAATATAATTATAGAAAAAAATATATCTATTTATACTTTGGTCATATTAGCACTAGGTACTACAATTAAAAGCTTCTGTAGTTTTTGTTGTAAAATTTTTAATATCGCACCTGTGTTTTATTTTGCCATGTATAATTTCTTTGTGAATATAATAAATTATTACCTACTCAATTAAATCCTATAAATATCATAAACGCGAAGGTTTGTGGGGGAAAAGTCTAATATAACGAGCAAAGGCGTGGGTGGAAAGAATAACAACAAAGAAATCATTTGCGAATTCGAAATAGATCCAAGTCTTAATATATTTATATAACACATTAAAGAATTTTAATATTGAAATGCGTCACTATAAGATGCTGTTAATTATTACGTAACAACTTAATGCTTCGAGTACGGAGATTCCAGACACAATTGATTTTCAATTGTTGTGGACCACGTTCGTGGTCTTAGAGACTGGACGTATTAAGACAGAAAGTCGCTTAAGTAGAGACTGATTAAATTAATAACCGACTTGGTATTACATGGATCTCACAACTTTTTACCGCAGAACAACTGAGTTGCGCGACTTGTTTTTTTTGACAAGTATTGTTTTTGGTGGGATCTTATTTCTTTTTGTATTTTGTAGACATTTCTATTTTTTTCCTTTTCGGTACCTTCTACTTATTGTATATAATATGTCCATATAATTTTCTTTTTGCCGGTCCAGATTGGATTTATTTATATTTCGCATTGTTATTACTTTAGTACATATTTCGTATATACGTGGCGTTGCGACAGCGCCCTCTATACCGTTTTTTTCTAGATTTATTAGTTTCTCCTTGATTCATACACCAAACACTACTTATATTCCAAATTTGAAGCTTCTAGGTCTGCTAGAAGTGCCTTAGAATTTTGATGATCGGTGAGTCAGTCAGTCAGTGAGTGACAAAATTAAGAAATTTGACCCGTTATAATTCTTTAAATACTGGTTCAAATTGAATGAAATTTGAAATATACCGCATCTTTACAACCTTGCATGGTTACTGAAAATTTCAAACTGCTAGTTTTATCCACAACGAAGTTACAGGGGGTCGAAAATGGCCTGAATTGCTTCGAGAAAAGGATGGTACGGCCGTGACGCTTTTTGCTCGACTTGATGGGGGCACTGCCGTGCCCCCAGATATTGGTTTCGCTGTTTTTACATTTAAATTTCGTTCCCTATTTCGAAATTTAAATTAAAACTAAAGCTCAAAAATCCAATTGTCTCTGATTATCTTACGTAATTCCTCGATTCCCTCGCACTTTACCCACTCTTGGATGAGCAGAGTTTGGCCCTTCTGATGGCTTGTTAAACTTTGAGAAGGGAAATAAGTGAAAAGTATAAGGTACTCTTGTGTTTACAAGGGCTATATTAAATCATGATATAATTTTGAATTCCAGAAGATGTACCAAATATTTTTATATTGCAATAAAAAAACACAGTAGTAAAAGTATAGGTGTCGTAGTTTTTGGATTCTCAATAAATGTTCAATATGTGACTTAAAAAGTAATTGATGTTCCTAGTTTCTTAATTCGGACAAAGTAGTATAAAATATTAGGAATTTTATTAAAATATGGTAGGCCTTTCAATTATGTTTTATATAATACTAGCTGTGCCCTGCGGTGCTACCCGCGTTATAATGGATGAAGTACTCTTAACCAACAACATATTTATTTGAATAATATTAATATTATTATGTATGATACAACTTAAACAAATTATTTCGACCAAATTAGGTACCATAAAAACAGTTTTTGTGAGTTAATCTTAAAAGATAGACATATACTATCGCGGACTGTTTTTTAGATCATTAAAAGAGCTATTATTCTTTAATACATATTTTTTGTGTATCTTGAACCGTTTTCACGGCGCACGCTACGGAAGGCTTCAAAGATGAAATAATTTCTCCCGTTTTTTCCACATTTACCACTATATCTTTGCTCCTATTGGTCGTAGCGTGATGTTATAATAGCCTATAGCCTTCCTCGATAACTGGACTATCCAACACAAAAAGAATTATTCAATTCGAACCAGTAGTTTCGGAGATTAGCGCGTTCAAACAAACAAACAAACAAACTCTTCAGCTTTATAATATTAGTATAGATTTTACCAATATCAAATTCTGATAAAACTATTTGTGCTCCAAAACTTATAAGATTGTCTCTAGTGTGGTCTTGATACTTTTAATAATTTTTTTTTTCGCTGTTTCCCATAATTCTCTTAACTGATTACAAATTCAAATTAAAACTATTAGCGCTCCTAGGTATTGGTATTATATGATCTTCTTTGTTGTGGTCACTGGTACTTACTTTTAAACTGTTTGTCGTTTCAATTGAGGCTCACACAGATAAAAACATTGCCTCTGGTATCTCCCTCAATGACGTGGTGCCGCTCGGCGGACGACGATTGTGATATTATAGGTTTCCGCGTGTAACTGTGGGGTCGGAATGTTCAGCCCACTTCACACGGTTTCCGTAGGGTTGACCAAACATTATTATTTTTTTTGTATTGTAGATCATGATAATTTGACAATCTAAATAGACAATGATCTACCTACTGGTTTTGCAAGTAGTAGAACAACATTCTGTTTACATACCTAAATACTGTTGAATCGGGAAAACTAATCTAAAACTTTTAGTAAATTCTCTAGAGGTAGATTTCTGGCAAAAATACCTTCTTTTCTTAAGAGTTTAAATGTAATACCTGCCTAAGCGCTGATATCCAAACCATAATGTATATCCAAGAATAAGCATAAGATACACATTCACTTAAAATAAATGAATGAAACTAAGCCATGTGCTATAAATTTGCATTAGATGTAAACAAAATGTTCAGATACTAATTTTAAGTAAGTACCTTTTGTGTTTTAGCTATGTCAGATTTCGTCGACAACGATTACATTAATAAGGTACAACTTATTCAGGAACAATGCTCTGTAAAAAATTCCGTACTAACAAAACGGCGAACCCAGGAAACCACAACGGCTTAAAGGTAATGAATTTGATAGTCAGTGTAGTTTGCACCTCGCCGAGTGTTAATAAATAATAAAGGTTACGTTGCCTTCGAGCCACCTGTCGGCAGCTACCTACATTACTGAATAATAATAATTAACCCTGCAGTACTCGCGCTCTAAATCCTAACACGGCTTGTATGGCATTTGGAAAATAAATTAAGTATTTTTTAAATATTATGTTTTAAGAATAGTTTTTACAATAGCAAGAACTCCGAGTAAACTGCAATCGCAAACTTTACAAAAAATTATATGACAAAAAATAACACTAGCATACTAAAACACCCAGTAAACATTATAGTACAGTAGGTGCAAAAACAGAGCGATCATTTATGATCGGCACAGAAATGTTTTTGGCTCTTCGTACAAAATGAAATAAAAATGTAATTTTCCGTAGTCATGACAGTATTATGTCCTGATATTCTTGTCTAATTTCGTCGAAACTCAGGTACTGATTTTATTTGTCAGCAATTATTTGCAAGCCCTCGATCAGCCAAAGACGTAATTTTTTTATCATGTATTATTTTTGTTATTATTTACTATTTTAATTTAAACCATTTATTACCGCGAAATAAAACGATTAAGAATACCTAGCATTTCAATTAATAGCAGATTTCTTAAAATAGCCAAATTTGCAGTTTAGGTTACACTCGTATACCGAGCGAGTAATCCAGGGTTAAGCTACCTAGAGCATGCCTTAGTGCGTGCGAAGATAATGGTACTCTTAGGGTAACTTACTTTTTCTTCAACCAAAGTTATTATCCACACTTTTAGTAAGTCTGAAGATATTAAACGAAAATGTTTGCTAAGAGTTTGTTAGCTTCATCTCATATCGGCGCAAAAGTTATGGAAATTTTATCTATATTTAAATTTTGAACTTTAAGTGCTCGAATCGAATTTACACTGGTGTGAACTTTAACAGATTTATAGATAAAGATATATTAAACCTTGTCCCTTTGCTAAAACCATTTGTAAATTTGACGATCGTTTACAAAATTTGAAGCGACAGCCCTACAGTGTATAGTTTACGGGTGATAGAGTCTCAATAGGTCTAGAATAATAGACATACAACATGTTCATTAAGGGAAAAGTACATAGTAAACATTAGTACAGAAGGTATCTTGTATTGCACAGTAGGTACTTACTGAGCCTAAGGCGTAATCAATTCTCATTATTTATGGATGTGCGAAGGCAAATACGAAGCTATTCTATTTTATAAAACTTAAGGCGCCTGTATGGGCCAACGGCCTTGAGGATTCGGGCGGAGTCAAAATTATTCCCCGCGCAACCGCATACTCCCCGCTACATTATTACGACGCAGAGTGCGGCCTGCGCCTGCGCTCTCGGCAAGCGGTCACGCGTGCCGGGTCCTCGCGAGTCGCGACGCCGTAAATAAGGACTTTCCAACTACATCATTATTACGCTAAAACTATTCTACCTAGAGATTTATGCGTTTGTGCTTATGTTATTTTCTGTTTAAATTTTTTTTTTAATTTAAAATGTATTGTTAAAATTAATAATATATTATTATTAGATATTAATGAACCTTAATTTTTAAACTATTTTAGTGTATTTTCTTGTTGGTGGTTCTAATTATAACAAATAAATAAATAAATAATAAGTATGTTTTTTTAACTAGGTTTTCTTTACTTACTAAGTACCAACCTAATAATAAGATCCTAAGCCAATCCTGCCAGGGTAGGCTAGTTACCTATACAATGTGTATTTTCGAAGCTTGATCAAACGCAATTTGCGGATACATGACAAAAATTAATCGATAAATATCAGATTTTTTTTTATGTAAACTATTTAAAAAAGTCGATTTAATATTTTTTTATGAGAACTAGGTACTTCATCTGGTTTTTTATTCGTTTCTGTTTGAGTAAACGGTGTATTTTATTCAAAGTAGGCTCATTTGAAAGCTAGATAGTTTACATCATCATCATCATCAGCCCTTATCCCATATTACGTGGGGTCGACGCAACATCTTTCTGCCTTCCATTTTCCTAGTTTTAATAAAAAAAAATATTGTTTTTTTTTTAAATAGCCAACATATAATTTTTTTTATCTTATTTTTATCCATAAATTTATGTCGTTTATCCGCATTTAGTTTGATCAAGGTTCGAAAATACACATTGTATATACTTTGTTTGTATCATCTACCTCGTAATAATAATAATAATAAAACTCTTTATTACACACCATATCACAATACAAAAAGGGACTTAAAGTTAAATACAAAAATGCGTAATGGGCGGCCTTATTGCTTAGAGCAATTTCTTCCAGACAACCTTAGGATGGAGAGGATAATGCACAGCAAATAACTGGACGGTGCGGTGACATAAAATATATATAACAATTAATTCATTATTTAATTTTTAATTATATTTATACTAGTCTGTGCTAGTTATAAATAAATAATATTTCCAGACAATTCACGCAACAACATTTTAGTCCCGTGGTAAGCTCTAAGCTTGTGTTACGGGTAGGTACTAGATATTTGATATACTTAATATAATATACATACATTTAAAGATATTTTTTATTATACATATTAAATACCCAGACCAAGGAGAAAAGTGCTTGCAGAACATACAAACACTTTTACCCTCGGCGGGAATCGAACCCGCTACCTTTTGCTCTGCAAGCGGACATTCGCACACCGCGCCTACGAGGCACTCAGAGTCAGAGTTAGTTAACTAGGTAACCCTTATAAAAAAAAAACAACTTTTTCATAAGTGTTTTTTTTTGTTTATAAATATTAATAGGTAGGTACTTATTATATTAGCTTGGTACTTAATTCACTATTTGGTAGGTAGTAAGTATAATCATTACTTATTTATTACTAACTTTTATTCCTGCTAATTGCTTACTGAACTTGTCCAACGAATATACAAAAGTCCGAGCTCAAATACCTATTTCTAAAATATAAAACTAAACAACAGCGTCCATGCGCAAACAATAATCGTTATACGGTTACATCGAAAAATGCATTTGGACCGATGACGAAGACGCGCGACACAACCTCCCCGTCCGATAGTCTGAGCCACACTGCCGCCCGTCGCCCCCGCACAGACCCGGTCGTTCCATTTCATACCGAAAACATAAAATAATTATTTGTAGTCGTATAAATCATTTGTTTTAATTTTCAAACGTACAGTTTGTGTGGAATACTTTGACAAATATTTAAGTTAAAGAAAAATACTCAAACTCAATACCGTTTAAAAGATATATCCAAATTTCGGATAAAAAATGCCTTACTTTGAATATTTTTTTTATTAAGTAATAATGAAGATACAATAATTTCAAACGTTCAAGTTGTAATTTAATATCTATTTTGCAACATATATTTTTTTATACATATTTATTCACTCATAAAGTAGATATATCAATTTGAAAAAGTCGCGTTAGCCCATACAACCACCTTAATCAATAGAATGGCAATAGACGTGTGGTATTTCGCCCACGATTTAAAGTATATTTCCAACTTCATTAATGACTATGAATATTTTTTTTACAGAAATAACAGTTTTAACTATTAACATTCCTATACTTCGATATTTTGTCTCTGTGGCAAAAATTTATGATCGCGGAAAAACCGATGACATGACAAAAGTAACAAAATTGAACATTTTGAATTAACAATATAAAATATACAGAAACCTTTTGAAATTGTTCCCTAGAAACAATCTATTTTAACTTTTGTTTTAGTTTCAGCAGAATTTTATAGCGGGGAAAGCATAACCGTGTTCAAAACTATTCGACGAAATATAGTTAGGTACTTTGCCTGAACACGGAGTATGTTAAATTGAACAAGTAATTGACAGACATTAACTGTTTAAAGTAATAGTTCTAATGGACGTATGGAAGAAGTTTGAAACTCCTATGTGCTGCAGCATTCTGATAATAATTTATGCATAGGTAGGTAATATTAGCACTTAACTACACTACTGCTATAGGTATACAGTGTGAAACCTGAAATGTCTTAAGCTGCGAACGCTAGGGCACCAAAGAGCTGTACAAAATCCTACTGTTTTATTTGCCTTAAGATGAGAGGTGTAAAAACCCGAGTCATGATATCATCGTAAAATTTTATTTTTGTAACACATTTGAACCTTACCCAGTTTTAGTACTAATACTGTGATGTAACTAAAGGTGTAGTAATGACAGAGAGAACGGATGTTAAAGATCTTACTCATTTTAGCTTCACTCTGTTCCTTCGCGACACTTATCTTACGTAGAAGCCATCTACCTTCTAGGTCTTCATGCTCCATTTTAGACCACAACGTCACTTTACATCAGATGAGATTGTGGTCAAATGAAGGCTTATCTTTCATAAAATAAATAAATAAATACATTATAAAACTTATTTTAATAATGTTTATTTGCTCCTTTTCTTATATATAAAATTCTCGTGTCACAGTTTTCCTTGCCATACTCCTCCGAAACGGCTTGACCGATTCTCGTGAAATTTTGTGAGCATATTGAGTAGGTCTGAGAATCAGCCAACATCTATTTTTCATTTGCAAAACAACGTTTGCGGGGGTCAGCTAGTAAAATATAATATTATTAATATTATAAGGCCGCCCATTACGCATTTTTGTATTTAGCTTTAAGTCCCTTTTTGTATTGTGATATCCTGGTGTATAATAAAGAGTTTTATTATTATTATATTTTTAAACTTACGCGTTTCTTGATCTTGTGTTTTGTTTTCAGTTAGTATTAGTTCCATAATATACCATTTGTACTTTATAAGTTAGTTAAAAGCTCATCCTTTCAGCCAAGTACCAAAAGATACATCGACATTAACTGTAATTCATAACTTCACAACTGTAATTAATAGTCTCGTAGCTTCAATGAAGATATTATGCAACGTACCTATCCTAGCCTGATTAACTAAGGTTGAAATACAATATCCTCGTGAACTGAATACCGTCCATTCCTTATTAACATAGCCGCAAAACCAAGTAGGGTAAGGTCAGAAGCTGCAATGTGGAACTGTAAATTGAGACATTTTGTAGTAAAATAGACTTGGAGGCTATTATTTTTAACCCCCCACCAAAAAAGCCGTGTTGGCTAAGTGGGAGGACACTCGACTTTCATTTCGAAGGTCGTGGGTTCAAACACCGCCACGCCATTTTTCTTAAACTTTTAAATTTAGATTTATATATAAAGAAGGTGCCTTAAGCCGATACCTAATTATAATCTTTGAACGAGTACCTACCGACCTACAATAGGCGAGATTATTACATAAAAAATAAGCATCTATTCTGTTTAGTCCATCTGTTAGACTATGAAAAATATTGACATCTGTAATATTTTAAACAATTTTATATTTCAGTACAAAGAAAAAGAGCAGCGCGATAAGATAGAGCCCCAGCAATAGTGAATTAATGAGCACCTTAACTCACACAAAATAAAATTACAGAGAAGTTTTAAATAACTAATTACCCACACAACTAGGGGTCTTATCAATCAACGTTCGAATCATAGCAGAATATTAAGCTTCTATCGATTATCACTTAGGCTGCATTAAGTGCCGAGTGGCCTACCTAATTAACCAATATTTATATCGATTAAGGTTTATGGATTTTAGTTTTCATACCATTGAAATTCTAGATTATTAAGCTTCATTGCAGCCATAACTTAATCACTGCTAGACAAAGATATTCTTGATTGATTCTTGTAATATTTTTTGGGGAGTTGGTTTTGTCACTAATTGCCAAGCTAGATGTGTTGATGGCCAGCATTATTTAACAGTTGTCGATCTTCTTAAGTAGGTGTTTTAAGCCTAAAGTACCCACCCTTGCGAAAAAAATATTTTTGTAGTATGAGTAGGTAGGTAACCTACGAATAGGCTTCCTTCGCACTATGCCGTTACCACGCTCCTTCCGCGTTGCTGCTAATTATAACTAACAATGTAACTTGAAATTACTTCGTAACTAACAATTTATTACTAACAGCCTAAACTTTGACGACGCAGTGGTGGCGCAGCGGCGGTGTCGTGTGCAGGAGCGCTTAAATTTTCTTTATAATGGTTTATAAGAATTCATTCTTCGGATCATTACCAGCATCAAATATTTTCAATAACAATCCATCTTTGTAAGGAAAAATTATCCCGTCGAAGCCTACTCGCATTATTCGGTATCAAAAATGTTTTTCCTACAAAATGTTTTAGGCATTCTGTCCACGAAGCGTGCGGGAGTCGGAGGGAATTTAAGTGTGATTTACGAGTTTTATGAGACAACAGTCTTGGGCCGCTTATTTGCGTATGTTTTTGTAAAAAAGTGCAATATACGAGTGGATTTTTGGGATAAAAAATAATATTAATAATGTATTTATTTGGGAATCTTAAACGTAGGGTAACAAATTGAAAACAATACGAAAATATGCGCATTTGGTTAACAAAACTTTGTCGCGTATATTACGCCCTCTCCGTTTCAGTAGTATCCTTATTATAATCAAACCAATTCTTATCTAATCATTCATCATGATGAAATGTGATTTGTGCCCATAAGGAAAAGTACAATAAACGTTATAGTTACAAGGAAACCGTCTATAGACTATCCATATTTTTAATGATTTCCTGAATTGCATTCATTCATTTGCTTTTGGAAAAAAGTTACAGTCAGGTGAAAAAGTAATATTAGGTCCTTACATATGAAATTGGCGTTTTTCGTACTGGCCACTTTAATCACAAATTTCTCCTCTTTGGTAAGGAATTCCAAATTCAAATTTGTACAGCTATAGACTCATGTATTTGTGCTTCGATGATCGTCATTCATTTGTTTTTTTTCTTCTGTTTTTTTCTGTTTGCGTCACTCATTTTACAAAATGGAAAACTTAAAATATCGCATTATTTACGAGTACGAGTTCCGCCGTGGCACTAGTGCTGCGGAAACAACTCGAAGGGTGAATGATGTGTATGGCGGTCGTGTTGCAAAAGAAAACACAGTTCGTTTTTGGTTCCAACGTTTTCGTTCTGGAAATTTCGACTTGCAGAACAAGCCCCGTGGACGGCCTGAGACTCAAGTTGATAATGAAGAGTTGAAGGCTATTGTGGAAGCGGATCCATCGCAAACCACGTCCGAGTTAGCTGCAGGCTGCGGTGTTAGTGATAAAACTGTTTTAATTCACTTGAAGCAAATTGGGAAGATTAAAAAGCTTGAAAGGTGGGTACCTCACGAATTGACTGAAGCAAACCGGCAAACGCGCGTCGACTGCTGCGTTACATTACTAAACCGGCACAATAATGAAGGTATTTTAAACCGAATCATTACCTGTGATGAAAAATGGGTTCTTTACGATAATCGGAAGCGCTCAGCGCAATGGTTGGATCCTGGCCAGCCAGCCAAATCCTGCCCCAAGCGAAAATTAACCCCAAAAAAGTTACTTGTAAGCGTTTGGTGGACTAGTGCCGGTATTGTTCATTACAGTTTTCTCAAATCTGGCCAGACTATTACGGCTGATGTCTATTGTCAGCAATTGCAAACCATGATGGAAAAGCTAGCGGCTAAACAACCTAGGCTGGTCAATCGCTCCACGCCACTGCTGCTTCACGACAACGCTAGACCACACACTGCGCAACAGACGGCTACTAAATTAGAAGAGCTTCAATTGGAAAGTCTAAGACATCCTCCGTACTCCCCGGACCTTGCTCCAACAGATTACCATTTTTTTCGAAATTTGGATAACTTCTTGCAAGGGAAAAAATTCAACTCCGATGGGGCAGTCCAAATCGCCTTCAAAGATTTTATTGATTCCCGTCCGACTGGTTTTTTTAGTAAAGGGATCAATGAACTACCTATAAGATGGCAAAAGTGCATAGAAAATAATGGTTCATACTTTGATTAATTAAATATATTATATTAAAAAATATTCGACTTTTTGTTCCTCCCATACAAAACGCCAATTTCATATGTAAGGACCTAATATAATAACAAAAACTACAAAATGGTCTATAGGGATATCAAAGGTATAAACGAGTACTATAATGACAGAAAACGCCAAAAACTTACATATCGATCGAATGTATTACTAATATAATAGGGAAAAAATTAAAATGATATTAAATTAATAATTCAAACTAAAAAAAAGCGTTCTACGCGATAAATTCCTCAAAATTCCCACCATCTTGACGAGTACAAAAATTAACTTGTAACTGTATTAATTTCGGTTTAAGACATATTAAAAAAAACTATTAACTAGGTCTCGTTCAAACCAATTTTCGGTGAAAGTTTGCTAGGTACATCATATATACATATATTTTTTTGTTTTTTCATTCTTAAGTAAAGTAACACTCTCAAACTAATCAGTATAGAAAAAAAAATCTCGAAACCTCAATATTATTTTGAAGACCTTACTATTGATACTCCACATGCTTAAACGTCGACGGTAACAAATAAACATTTTGAGTAACCAAAATATCTATTTTTATTTTAAAATCTTAATGGGGCTCCCAGAATACGTCTAATTACCATGTTTCAACAGTATATTTCTTATAGTTTAGGAAATAAGTGGCTGTGGCATACGAACGACCAACATGACGAATCCTTTAAGGGTATTCCGTTACCGCCATTTGGCTACGGAACAATAACAAAATAAGTATGATTTTTATTAGCTAATATATACCGCTAAAAGCTAAGTTTGCATAACCCGCTAAAACGGCATGGTTTTGTCTCCAAGCCGGAAATCTGAAAAAATACTCCAGAATGATTGTAAATTATTGTTAGCAGGGGGAAAGCTAAGTTGTTTATCATTGGATCTTGACAGAAATTCAACCTGGTTTTACGGTTTAATAATAATGGGCACGCGACCTGATGAATTAACGTCGTTCCTAGTCATCAGGGTATAGCAATACAACGCAGCTTATAGCATTTGATAGGTAGATACTGTTTGATTAAAGTTGGTGAAAACTGTTGATAATATTGTTTATCCGACTTATATTATGAAACTGATATTATCATGGTTTTTTACAATATTAAATATGAATTATCACTTTAAAATTATTCACCGGGTTTTGAGGTTTTTTTATACCGTGATCATAGCGCTCGCAACAGCTTCGAAATATTGGGAAACTCTTTAGTAAAGATAGATAATGGTTATAATATAGAGCTTTTTCGCTCAAGCACATGTTTCAAAGCGAGATAGCTATTGTCATGACTAACCTTTGACACGTATTATCGACATAACTAACCATTGCTCAGTTTACTCGGGTTTTGTGAAATAAAAATATGGGGAAAATACAAAAAATAAAAAAACAAATAAACAAATTTCATTTGTTAAAAAAATAAACTCAAAATGGAAATCAAAGCTTGTTTTGATAATACCTTTGAAATACCTTATTCCTAAGTACTTAAACACGAATACAGGCACGGTTGATTGCGCCAGACAAATAATGTCTAGTTATAGTGTATTAACGTTGGTGATAATATTTTCGTTCGTTTTTTGCTTACTATTTGTAAGAAAATAGTATTATCACGCCTAAATGAAATTCTACATGGAATAAGTTATACCTAAAAAAGATTTAAAAACAAAAGATACGAAGAAAAATTTATGCAAATAATTCGTTTATCAAAGAAAATGTTTTGTGCTAACGAACATAAGAAAATAAACATTGAATTGAGAACCCCTTCTTTCCATACACTAAATGAATGCTGTGTAAACGTTAAATATAGCGTGACTAGTCAACGCTCACTCAACGTTGTAACATGTCAATTCAAAACACCCTTATCAATAGGTAGGTACCTTTGCCAAGTCGAATTTCATGTTAGGAAATCCTACATTTCAAACATCCTTTGTAAATAGCTATTCATGACGTAATGTACCTAGCGATCTGCTTGAAACCGGTTAAATTTGTTGTATACGAATTAACCGTAGCAGAAATAGTCACCTACCAGAAATCTGATGACTTATCCTGACTAGTTCTTCATATCTTACTTATATCTATCTATATAAATAAAAATGAGGTGTTGTTCGTTAGTCTGATTAAAACTCGAGAACGGCTGGGCCGATTGAGCTGATTTTGGTTTTAAAATGTTTGTCGTAGTCCAGGGTAGGTCTAAACGGTGAGCAAATAAGGAAAAATTGCCGGGAACTTTTTTTACCCGTGCGACGCCGGGGCGGGCCGCTAGTATGAAATAAATACAATAGACATGAAAATACTAAATGTCATAGTACAATAATAATGGTAGGTATGTATATGTTTTAATTAACTTATTTTGACTATTCTTTTGATGTGTCTGTAAATATATTTTTTTTTGCCTCGTAATTTTGAGCTATCTGAATTTGAATAAATAATTTCGCCCATCCCCATAAAATCAGCTTTCCAATAAAAATCTCGCCATTCAAATTAATATATTCGTCTAAGTATCATATTTAATGTTATGGTCGCCTTATATATTTTATTTAAAAACATCAACCTGCATTTTAAATTGAAAGCAAAATAAACTGAACGGTATCGAACAGATTTTTGAGCAACTAATCCCATATTATAATATTTAATTTAGACATGAAAATATTGATTTCGTACCAAAAGCATTAAGCAGCAAACGAAATATTGGTAAACTCGAAAGACAATCAATCATGGTAAATATCCCGTTATAAATCTTAAAGCATTAAAGCCAAAATAAACAACAAACGAAGTAAAATATTAATACAATATAACGGAACATTAGTTTGTCTGGCACAAGAATGCATTTCACCACGCGATAAACGTTACCAAGATTCATAAATTTGGTAAGTTGTTTATATTATGATATTTCAAAAATACGAGAACTACATGGGCCACGGATGAAGTAAATAACATTTGCAGTCTCTTTGATTAATATTACATGTGGCCAGCAATATCTGTAAATATTTTACTGAGCAGTGTCCTTACTCTATGTTTTACATAATACATTCAGACATTTGAGACGATCAAATGGGTGTTAACTTAGCTACAATTTCACCATTTTATTCTTAAAAACAAGTTTTATTGAATCTAGTTCAACCACTGAAAAGTGTCAATTTAATGTCAATTTGATCTCAGTTAGGCCTTAAAACAAGTTTATCCTGATCTGATCGCGTTTATAGCCAACGGTGAAATTGCGTCTACAACGCATAGGTAGGCCAATAGAAAGAATGATTGATTAGACAATAATTGGTCATAAAGGTGTAGGTGCCTTTATGAATTGGTCATAAAGGTGTAGGTACCTTTATGACCAATTTTCAAAAAATAAACATAAATAGACATCATCATCATCATCACCCTATTAACGTTCCCACTGCTGGGACACAGGGACTTCTCTCTTGACGAGAGAGATTAGGCCTTAATTCACCACGCTGGCCAAGTGCGGGTTGGTGAATGTCACATGTCCTTCAAACTCTTTTTTTGAAGTTCTCAGAACATGCCGGTTTCCTCACGATGTTTGCCTTCACCGTTAAAGCACGTGTTTAAAGCGCACATAAATTTCTCAAGAAAAATCCAGAGGTGCGTGGCGGGGTTTGAACCCACGACCTTCGGAATGAAAGTCGAGTGTCCTCCCACCTAGCCAACACGGCTTTTAGAAATAGACATGAAAATTATGAAATGGATTGGGTCCATTTCAAAATTTTCATACTCACAATGCATACTTTATGATAGAATTCGTAACAGTAAGTAAAAGAGAAATGTCAATTATTCATAAAAATTCTAAAAACATTTTTTTATATTTTTTTTGCGTTTTTTATCTCTATTTAAAATGTCTAAAACGATATCCGCCATATTGTACGTGACCTGACGTCACTCCAATGTATATATTCGTATATTTCTGTCTTCTAAAAAATCATATATCATCTTGTAATGTGCACGTGATACGCTTTCATTTGATACCCTACTCGAGTATATTTACACACATTTGGTTTTACTTCCCCACTTTCACCTCCCCACAACTTTTAATCAGCTCAACCGCGCCAAGCCATGTCTGATGAATAATGTCTTATATATACTCGCGCGTAAGTCACCTATAATATCAAACAAACTAAATTGAAATCGCTTCATTCTGTAAGGATAACTATTAATTAAGTGCAGAATTTATAATGAATCCATTGTACTAAGTTATTTTATTCCGATAATGAATCATTTTAAATAGTTGGAAAACGATATCATTTAAAAATAAATTAGGTTGGAAAGATTTTGTTGCAATAAAATGTATATAATGTAACCATAAATATTCAGTATTTATGTTATTATTTATACAATAGTTAATTAATTTTAAATGTATCGCTTAATTTATTAAAACTAAGTGAATGGTTAGCTGTAGTACTGAGTCGTTTCCGGTTGTCAAACCTAACCTAATATAACGACTCGCGACTTCAGCACGACATTCTGTTTTCTGCGCGTCGTAGCGACAAGACCTCTAAGAGTGAAAAGTGTTGTAGTGGTGTGCTGATGGAGACTGTTTTAAGGTTAGACACTAATTTGTAATCAACTGTGTAAAAGTGATTCATATATTTTTTGAGTGGTCTTACGTAATTTTACTTAGTAACCTATAAATACCCTTCTAATAGCTCAGAAGTGGGATAGCACTCGTGATTTTTGTCCAGATTTATCATCTATATCATAATTAATGGCAAACAAAAAGTTGTGTACCAATGACTTATGTAATATAATAAAATTAGCATTTTTTTTTCTTTTACTTTTTCATTTCAAGTTCATTTTAATCTTTTGCTTTGATAAATAGGAAGTACTAATTCTTGTTTCTAATTGTAAGTTGCATATCAATTAGCCTCAAATATTAAACAAAAATCACTTGGGCATCCTGCCTACAAATTGCCTCTGACAATGTCGTCTTGATATCAAGCTAAAGAAAATCCAATTCTAGTACTAAAGTAAACGTAAATTGTTCAACTAATCAAAAAATAATAATTTTGTAAGACTGCTCAATCTTGCTTGTATATAAACACAGTTGAACCTATTATTAGGTCATTGTTTACTTGCACACTAGGTTACCTTAATTTCATCACGCCAGTGGGCGGCGGAATTATGTGGGTTTTAAAGGGGTATTTCGAAGACATAATAATTCGCCATAACTAATTTCTTAGCACTTATTATACCTTATTCCTTTTACTGCGTAACGCAAAGCAACACTCAAGTAAAAGTTTTAGTTTGTGTTTAAGTCTAAATCTTATAAAAACAGGGGTACGGTCGTGTAGCTTCTCAAAAACCTGCAGCGCATAGACAAAGCAATTCGTTAAAATTTAAATGCGTAATTTCTAAAAATCTATTTTATTTCTCATTTAATATATTTTTTTAGATAAAGATATAAGATAAATATCATTTATTTGCAGAAACATGTGTAAATGTATGGTTTACAGTCAAAAATATATGTGTCGGGTATCAACATGTATTACCAATTTCGGTGTACAAATTATGATAAATGGCATGCAAGTCACTAAAATATAACCAAATAAGTTTTTAAATTAATATCAAAATAAATACCTACATGTTAGTCCAAAGTTAAAATTTTTCATTTCAAAAGTCGTCAATTTTATAATAATATTTGTCAATTAGCAATTTCAATAGCTCCAAATACTTTTCTGGTTAATAACTAGAAAAATGAGTTGACCAGTGAGCTGTAGAATTATGGCAAATCTTACTGAGTGATGGTTTTTTTAATGTTTTTGCGGATCTACCAACGCCGGAATTAAAACGGATAAATCATTTCTGAAATTGATTCTGTGGATTTTGGGTTTCCCAGCAGTGTCGCAAATCTACAAAGTTCGCTTTTATGCTATAAAAATAGAGAACATTTTTATAGCATAATTTATTAAAACTAAGTGAATGGTTAGCTGTAGTACTGAGTCGTTTCCGGTTGTCAAACCTAACCTAATATAACGACTCGCGACTTCAGCACGACATTCTGTTTTCTGCGCGTCGTAGCGACAAGACCTCTAAGAGTGAAAAGTGTTGTAGTGGTGTGCTGATGGAGACTGTTTTAAGGTTAGACACTAATTTGTAATCAACTGTGTAAAAGTGATTCATATATTTTTTGAGTGGTCTTACGTAATTTTACTTAGTAACCTATAAATACCCTTCTAATAGCTCAGAAGTGGGATAGCACTCGTGATTTTTGTCCAGATTTATCATCTATATCATAATTAATGGCAAACAAAAAGTTGTGTACCAATGACTTATGTAATATAATAAAATTAGCATTTTTTTTTCTTTTACTTTTTCATTTCAAGTTCATTTTAATCTTTTGCTTTGATAAATAGGAAGTACTAATTCTTGTTTCTAATTGTAAGTTGCATATCAATTAGCCTCAAATATTAAACAAAAATCACTTGGGCATCCTGCCTACAAATTGCCTCTGACAATGTCGTCTTGATATCAAGCTAAAGAAAATCCAATTCTAGTACTAAAGTAAACGTAAATTGTTCAACTAATCAAAAAATAATAATTTTGTAAGACTGCTCAATCTTGCTTGTATATAAACACAGTTGAACCTATTATTAGGTCATTGTTTACTTGCACACTAGGTTACCTTAATTTCATCACGCCAGTGGGCGGCGGAATTATGTGGGTTTTAAAGGGGTATTTCGAAGACATAATAATTCGCCATAACTAATTTCTTAGCACTTATTATACCTTATTCCTTTTACTGCGTAACGCAAAGCAACACTCAAGTAAAAGTTTTAGTTTGTGTTTAAGTCTAAATCTTATAAAAACAGGGGTACGGTCGTGTAGCTTCTCAAAAACCTGCAGCGCATAGACAAAGCAATTCGTTAAAATTTAAATGCGTAATTTCTAAAAATCTATTTTATTTCTCATTTAATATATTTTTTTAGATAAAGATATAAGATAAATATCATTTATTTGCAGAAACATGTGTAAATGTATGGTTTACAGTCAAAAATATATGTGTCGGGTATCAACATGTATTACCAATTTCGGTGTACAAATTATGATAAATGGCATGCAAGTCACTAAAATATAACCAAATAAGTTTTTAAATTAATATCAAAATAAATACCTACATGTTAGTCCAAAGTTAAAATTTTTCATTTCAAAAGTCGTCAATTTTATAATAATATTTGTCAATTAGCAATTTCAATAGCTCCAAATACTTTTCTGGTTAATAACTAGAAAAATGAGTTGACCAGTGAGCTGTAGAATTATGGCAAATCTTACTGAGTGATGGTTTTTTTAATGTTTTTGCGGATCTACCAACGCCGGAATTAAAACGGATAAATCATTTCTGAAATTGATTCTGTGGATTTTGGGTTTCCCAGCAGTGTCGCAAATCTACAAAGTTCGCTTTTATGCTATAAAAATAGAGAACATTTTTATACAACCGTTTCCCACTAGTATTTCATTTAATCTTAATTTCAACAATTTTTAAGTTTCATTAATTTAATAAATTTTAATGTTTACTTGTTTAAGTCTGCATACTTCTGCTGCAAAGAAAATACATTTCTTGACTTTGATCAATTAATTACCTATACAAATGTCTACATAAGTATGTGGGTCTATGTAGGTTAAATGTCTGTCACGTGTTTGTCACATGTGTGTCACGTGTGTGTCGCGTGTGTGTCACATGTGTGTCACAAGTGTGGCGCATGTGTGTCACATGTGTGGTCGCATGTGTGTAGCACATGTGTGTGTCACATGTGTGTAGCACATGTGTGTGTCACATGTGTGTAGCACATATGTGTGTCACATGTGTGTAGCACATGTGTGTAGCACATGTGTGTAGCACATGTGTGTAGCACATGTGTGTGTCGCATGTGTGTAGCACATGTGTGTGTCGCGTGTGTGTATCACCTGTGTGTGTCACATGTGTGCATCACATATTTGAGACAGGTATGTACTTTCGTGTAAGTAATCCATGTGGAGAGACGTATGTGTGATACAAGATACAAAATCATTTCTTTTCCATAGTTTGGTTTTACAAAACTTAGACATAACATGGTACATAACATAGTAGTTTCAATATTATTAAATCTATATGAATAAAAATGAATTGCTGCTCTTTAGTCTGACTAAAAGTCAAGAACGGCTGAACGGATTTTTCTTGTCTTAGTCTTAAAATGTTCGTGGAGGCCTAGGGAAGGTTTAGAAGGCGGAAAAAAAAATCTAATAATTGCCGGGGAAAGAAATTGAATAAAAACCCGTGCGAGGCTGGGGCGGCCCACTAGTTATACAGAAAACTCTATACATGTATCGAACAACAGCTCAATCGTTTATTTTGAGTTTCAGACATATCGAGACAGTTGAACCAGGCATCACCCGGTCCCCCGTACATATCCATGTGGGAGGTGATTCAGCCGGAGTGGAAAGTCGTTATAGGAACAAATATTTATTGAAATAACCACCAGGATCAACGACATCGTTATAAGAATGATGATATTTCGAAATTATCAACCCGATCATTGCTCATGATGATGAGGGGCAATGATTCATTACGAGGGTTTTGTCGTTATAAGAACGAGGATATTTCGAAATTATAAACCCGATCATTGCTCATGAGGGGCGATGATTCATTACGAGGGGATACCGTTATAAGAACGAGGATATTTCGAAATTATCAGCCTGATCATTGCCCATGAGGGGCTTCAAGCTGTGTCGAAGTAAGGCGTGAGACTAGGCGTAGGCACCGTCGTTTAAGCAACTCTGGCAGCAAAGTCAAAGTCAGAGTTAAAACCTTTGTTTTTTCCTTAGAAGCACATGGCCTACATGGACGGGTCAACTTAAAATGAATAAAACTAATTATTTTAAAACAAAAATAAAATATCATGAAAAAAAACATTGTCTTGACAGTTCGCTTTAATGTTTTATACTGAGTTGAGAAAGCAAATCGAACAACACAGCTTTATCAGTTATTACAATTTTGTAGTTATTACAATTAAGAATAAGAATAATGTTTTTTGCAAACATGGGTTACAATTTAATTACAAATAGATGTTCAGTTGTTACAGTTCCATACATGTTTTGTTTATTTAGAGCATGCAAATATTTTATGTAAATAATTCAAGGAAAATATTTATAAAAACAGATAAAATTACGGAAAATAAATTATAAGTAAAATCATTCTATATGTCAGATTCAATTAAATTCAATTTCAATTATAATTTTATTTATCAGTCAAAAACTCATTTACGTGATAATAACATTTAGTGGTCAAAAGTTTATGGAGTTCGTTCTTAAACATTGTCAATTTTCTCTTTTATATTTTTGGGTAATTTATTGTAAATTTTAGGTGCCATTCCTAAAAAACTTTTGCTCACTAGTGCTGTGTTTGCTCTAACAGGGCACTGGCGCAGTTCATCCCGTCTACTGCGTATGTGTGACGGTATTTTTCAAATAAATTTAGGTTACATTTAACGAAGACGGAAACCTCGAAAATGTAGAGCCCCGGCAACGTTAATATGTTTAATGACTGAAAATATGTCTTACAGCTTTCTGTGGGTTTTGGAAAATTTTGGAGTTCTTATAACTAACTATAATAATATAGTTCATAAATTATTTGCCTAGTTTTTTCTTTTTTATTTGTCTGAAGGTAGGAATTAGCAATTTTTCCTTACCTCTCGTGTTAATACTATGAAAGTGGCTAAGTAAACCAGTCTAGCCGTACCCTCATCTGTGATATATTCCATTAAGTCTACCTGCAAGGTCTGCAATTTGGAGTTTCCACTGTAGATCAGAATCAATATGTAAACCTAGGAACACTGTTGAGTCAACGAGCTCGAGAATTCCATCGTTTAATATGATTTTTGTAGCAAATTCTGTAACATTAGGGAGTTTGAATGTAATACATTTAGTTTTTTTTCTGTGTTTAGCAGTAAATTAATAACAGTAATCCAATTTAGTACTTGTGACAGTAAGTTACTTACATCGTCCGAATTATTTTTATTCGAAAGAAGATATCATCATTTTAAGAAAGAAGTATCATCAGCAAATAAGACTATGCCACAAAGGTCTTTAGCAAAATACGGGAGATCATTTACATATACCTAAAACAAAGAGGCCCAAGTATTGATACTTGTGGAACCATTAAATTGAATTTTTGATCCTGATTTTTCATTACCTACTTGAACCATTTTAATTCTATCGGTCAAGTAGGAATATAGAAGCTCAAGGGCTTTGCTGTGAATGCCGTAATGCTTTATTTTTAACAAGAATTTAATTTATAATTTTAATTTTCAGACACAATCAAAGGCCTTGGAGAGATCACAGTACACGTCGATAGTATTCTGCGCTCTAAAATGTGCTTTATTAATAATGTTTCAGCATTAGTAGTTGACCTACCTTCGAAGAAGCCAAACTGGTTGCTATGCAGAAGTCTGTTGCGATCAAAATTATTAAAAGTTGTTTTAAAATAATTTTTTTTCAAAGATTTTACTCATTACGGAAGAACTAAGATAGGCCGATAATTTTCAAGATCAAATTGAATACCAGATTTATGAAGAGAGACAAGCTTGCCATACTTATGAGATCCGGGAAGATCCCAACATCGACACAGCTGTTAAAAATGAAAGCCAGAAGGGGGGGCAATATCATTAACATATAATATTACCTATTGAGATATTCCAAAGATCCTTTTTTTTGTATTTGATGTTGAGATATTTAAATGTTTTCACTATGCAGCCAGCAGTTTCATGAGTAAAGTAAAAGACTTCAGCTCATGCATCAACGGATGCCTATAATAGTTCCACAGCCTTAGAAGTAGATGAGTTTAATAACTGTGTTATAGTTTTCGGAATATTATAAAAAAAAAAACTTTCCAAAGCATTGGCAATATCATTGACTTTGATTGATCTTTGACTAAGATATTCATATTAATTTTTAACTTTATCTGTTTACTACGGGTTACTGCCTATCATTATTGATAAGCTTCCAAGTGGCTTTAACTTTATTTGAAGAGTTGATAATTTTATTCTTAGGAAAATTAGATTTTGCTTTGTAGCATACTTGTTTAAACAATTTTCCGTAATTCATGACATTATGTGATGAATTTTTCATCATTTAGTTTAGATTCTCTTTCGGAGTACAGATCATATAATTTATTTCTACTTTTATATAAAATACGTTCATTGGTTTATTGGTTATGGGTCTGTATGTAAATTCTAATAACTCACTATGACCTCGTTCAATATAAAACTTAACACTCTGACCATAGTGGTCTGAATTAAAATGTTTGACTACTATTTTACTATTGGAGACTGAGAGGTAGATATGTTATTTATGCATAAAATTATTTACCATATTAAAACAATTTAATTAATTAGTCTGCCTGCAAGAGTATTATTAATAATGTCTCCACATACAATAATACTTTTATTACAAGTAAATATTTTCAGTAAGGCCTCCTTGGTATCCTCCTTATATCCTCGAAGGTTGCCCGATCCGCAATCGGAGCTCGGCAAACACAAATATGTCGCTTAAGTTCCACACAAGACATCACTCAACACGTCTCGTCACGTCACTTAGCAATATCTTACGTTCTTTAAATTTAAGAATGTTTTTAACCAGAATAACAATTCCGCCTCTAATAGCGGTACTTCGTTTGAAACTACTAGCACATGAATAATTACTGTAATATGGTATTGACTGATTACATGTGATCCAGTGTTCTGAGATATGCACATAACATCTACATTAAAACAATATCAAAATAATTCTAATTTCAGAATTTTGCTGGGTAAACCTTGGATACTTTGGTGGACTACAGGTAACTGCAAGTTTGCAAAGTCAGTCTAAATTATGGTCAGCTAACTTTGTTAAATTTACGCCCTCATTAGCAGAATAACTAGCTAAAGATATAGGGCTCGTCAGAAAACTTTGCTATAGAATAATTATAACTGTGCCACAAATATTGTATGCTAATATTTAGCAAGAACATTCTTGTTCTGGTTGTTAAGATACAAAGATATCTTTAAAGATATAATATCTTAAGATACCTCTCATCATAAAAAAAACTGTTACTTATAAAAATATTAGAGTCCAAATATAAAGCGTCGCTATGACGGCATGTCAAGTTGTAAAGTAGTAAATGTATATTACTTAAATGTCTATTTTGTTTTATACTCAATGACTTTGAGTATGGCAAGGCACATAATATAATCAATTTGCCTAGACCACATTCTAATTTTTGAAGCAATACCTCAAAAAGCTGTAAAATATCCAACCGCTTAACATTTGTTTAATCACTTAACTGTACTATTCATGTGGTCAATTTATCAAAACTAACATCCTCATCAATACAATTCGTGATAGTACTAGTTGCAGCGTTTATAAAGCAGTTATTAATCACAATCTGAGTCAAAAGGTCATATAAAAGTGAGCCCACTCCGTTGCCAATCCTATCTGAATAAATCACAGTTTTCTGGGTCTGACAGCAGGTGTCCTGCTTTACCGTAGACTGTGTAGATGGTAAACCTAAGCCTTCAGCTCACATCGGAGAAGGCGAAGGCGCCGCCACAGGAGAAATGACTTCATGTTCCAAAGTCAGCGCCAACTCCTGTCCTGCGCCAGCGTGAGAGGCAGAGTGTGAGTGTGAGGTGTCTGGCTGCCCGTTTGAGTGCTGCTGCTACAAGCTTGCACATAAATGGATGTATTATTGACTAGGTCTACGTATTTACTAAGTTTATGGCAATTGTCTTTTAGCCTCTATCATAGCTTGCTGGTATTTACCAGACGCATTTTGCAATTCCTTTTCCAAGGAAACAAATTTGCCTGACATATTATCTGTTTTGAATTTCTTCCTATCAAATTGTAGCAAGAATTTAATTCTTCCTCCATGTTCCATTTACATTTTTCTTTGCTTATCCTTGTATTATTTATAATTTGTAAATTGTTATTTCTGATTTCTTTATAAAATTAAATAAATTGAACATATTTTTTAAAATTTTTTTTGCTCTCTCTTATGACCGGTGTTAGGCTCAAGCGATGAGGAGAAGTAAGATCGTCTATGGGCATATTAACTGAGCATTGTAGCTCCGTTTGCAGATCCAAGCTAGCAAAACTCATCGCTGAAGTCAACGGCTTAGATAAGCGATCAAAAATATATTGTTTTTCATCATGTTTAAATGAAATTGTATAATTATTTAGATTAACACGGTAGATGTAGTTCATGTTAGTTAAGTTTAATTAGGAAAGCATTGTCATTGTGATCTGTGCATTAAAATATGATTTAAAAATATTTGTTAACACTTAAGATCTCTCTCGCGTAGGGACTAGCTCCAACAGGATGGCCGAGCTGTAAGGATAACTATTAATTAAGTGCAGAATTTATAATGAATCCATTGTACTAAGTTATTTTATTCCGATAATGAATCATTTTAAATAGTTGGAAAACGATATCATTTAAAAATAAATTAGGTTGGAAAGATTTTGTTGCAATAAAATGTATATAATGTAACCATAAATATTCAGTATTTATGTTATTATTTATACAATAGTTAATTAATTTTAAATGTATCGCTTAATTTATTAAAACTAAGTGAATGGTTAGCTGTAGTACTGAGTCGTTTCCGGTTGTCAAACCTAACCTAATATAACGACTCGCGACTTCAGCACGACATTCTGTTTTCTGCGCGTCGTAGCGACAAGACCTCTAAGAGTGAAAAGTGTTGTAGTGGTGTGCTGATGGAGACTGTTTTAAGGTTAGACACTAATTTGTAATCAACTGTGTAAAAGTGATTCATATATTTTTTGAGTGGTCTTACGTAATTTTACTTAGTAACCTATAAATACCCTTCTAATAATTCATTCGGGAGCTATGATGTCACAGATAGACATAAACGTCAAACTTATAGCACCTATCTTTTTCGGTGGGTGGTCAATTAAGCATGGCATAGACCTTGCACCTATTTGAATAAGGTGTAACGGATTTTTTTCGTAGTGTTCGTAATAGTCTTTTTATTTCTCAACCCTTGCTAAATTCTGTGTGACTGAAGAACCAACATTGTGGTTGACACTTTGACTGACATACCTCGGCGCGGCGCGGTGCGACATTCTGAAAGGAGCATTACTGCATTTCCTTGTACACCCTGTATATGATCATAGCTGTTCTATTGTCGAAACAAACGCGACGTACTCTTTTGAAAAAGGCTTTTATTAACGTATATTGGACGATATTAAGTATGCATATGTATGTAAAAAGGAAGTTTTCAGGTAAGCGGGAGGAATTTCTGTCAGACCGCGTTCGCAATATCGTTTCAATATAAGTACGCCAGTAATAAGCAAATACCTACCGGTTTTTAAGATAAATCAAACTGACTCATTACCAAGCGTATCAGTGTTTACGGTGAATAAATAAATACAATATAAGACAAAATCACAAGACGAATTGGCACTGAGAGTACCTAGGCATGATGTTAAAGTAGGATATTCTTTATGACATTGTTCCTCGGTAACCATAAAATTCCTATAGTATTTTCTTTGATTTATAAAGAACTAACTTGTTAGTTATTTAATGGCTACCTGAAATAAATTAAGTGTTGGCCTCGCCGCCGTCCTCGTTTCTATTTCTAAGCAAAGCACTTGAAGGGCATGCATTTTCTGCTCAAAATACCTGATCTAAATGCAAATAAGCACAATACAGTTCGGTCTGTTTTCCGACTTTGTTTTACTTGCTGGAGGCATAAAGGGTAGTCCCCAATTAGTTAATTACTGTGTTGAGTACGTTTGTAGATTGAAGAGGTGCCTCGAATGCTTTGTTTTCACAATGTTTTAAAGTGTTAAATATACATTTAAAACTAAAAAGAAATCCTTTTAATAATCTATTGTGTAAACAAATAATTCTTCAACTCTTTTACACTGAATTTTATAATCGAATACGCATGTAAATTACAAAAAAAGGAGGACTTATTGTAAGACGATTTTATTTCGAACAATTACAATATAACAGTATAGGTATAACAGTACAATTTGCGCTCAATAAACTCCGTTCATCGAGTTTTGTACCAAAATTTGATGTAGCTATCATAAAATCATTTTTTATCCAGTATTTTACAAACCGGAAACGCTTTATCCCTCGTTTATTAAATCAGGAACCGTTCCAGTACCAAAGGTTTAATGGAAACTTTATTTACCCCTTTTTAGGGTTAAAACGGGTTTTTTGTTTTACCCAGAAGGTAAAACGGGTTCCTTTTACTGAAACTTCTTCGTCTGTCTGTCCGTCTGTCACCAGGATGTACCTCAAGAACCGTGTTAAAAGTGAAAATGTTTAATGGTGATGTATTCTGTTGGCGCTATAACAAAAGATACTAAAAACACATAAACTCTACTACATATATTATAAAGCTAAAGAGTTTGCTTACTGCTCTGATTCGTAAAAAAATCTTTAAGTGTAAGATAGCTCATTTACCAAAATATGCTACTTTTCATCGCGGGAAAATATGTTGTTCTCGTAGAAAAACCAAAAACACGGGCAACAAAGTGGCGTGTAATGCTAGTAAATTAAAATATAAGGGGTCTCCCATACAAAAAACTTGATTTTTATAAAGTTTGGAAGTGTTGCGCCAGGTACTTGAATGGGTGACCGCTCTAACTGCATCTATTTGCGCTTATAAAAAGTATTTTTGTAACAAAAAAACACAATTATATGTTTTTACTAGCGGCCCGCCCCGGCGTCGCACGGGTAAAAAAAGTTCTCCTCAATTTTTCCTTATTTGCTCACCGTTTAGACCTACCCTGGACTACGACAAACATTTTAAAACCAAAATCAGCTGAATCGTCCCAGCCGTTCTCGAGTTTTAATCAGACAAACGAACAACAATTCATTTATATTTATAAATAGAATAAAGATAATCTCCGCTATTTCACGGAAGCTTTTAACAAAAAAAATTAAAATTAAAGAAATAAAAAATAATAAATAAGTACCTACTTCAAACTCATGTCAGAAAATAATGATTGAAAACTATGTTGAATATTGAACTTTCGAGACATAGACAATAGCTCAAAGAGTATATAACCACCACGTATAAATAGCTTATCAAGAAAAATCATAGACAACCTATAAAAAGACATTTATTTTACACTTTTGTTAACCTGTACAAAAATAATTAGCAATAAATTAAAATTGTGACTATAATTTGAGATTTAAACTATCCTATCTCTCAAGTTGGATCGAACTGCACATGGTGTGCGAATTTTTTTGTAATCGGTTAAGTGGTTTAGGAGTCCATTGAGGATAAACATTGTGACACGAGATTTATATATATTAAGATTAAGATATTCATGTCAAGTCACACGGGAACGCTGTCGAACGGGATGAAAAGTATCTTATGTCCGTCTCCGGGCTCTAAGCTACCTCCATACCAATTTTCACCCAAATCTGTTTTACCGTTCTTGAGTTATAAGTGGTGTAACTAACACGACTTTCTTTTATAATATAGATTTATTGCATAATATTAATAAACTGTACACGTAACGCTAGTTTTAGTATAGGTTTATCACATACTTATGAAATTCATTTATATTCTTTAATTTTGTTCAAAATATCCGAGTAGCATCAGCTGTCCGGAGCTTCCTCAAATAGAAATATCCAAAACCTTTATCGCCGCTCCGTAACAAGCAGATCGATAGCTTAGAATCTAGGCCACCAAACTGTACTGTTTAAAATTTATGAACTGGAACCAATCCAGTGACAATACAGTTTAAATAAAAAGGGCTCTCTCTTTTATTTGAATTCGTTTAAATAAGGTTAAACAACAATTCATAAATACTAATGGGTACACGGGCCATTTTAACTGGGTACGAGTCTTGCAAAACACAAAATAACTCTTATACACACACATACAATATACCTCTTTAGCGAAAAATAAGATATTTTGACCATTATCTCACTTCTGTTTTTTTTTTCTTCTTTAATATTGTATGTGCGCTTTAAAACACGTGTAAAGGTGATGGCAAACAAAGTGAGGAAACTGGCAGGTTCTAAAAATTTCAAAAGATTGAAGGACATGTGTGTCATTCGCCAACCCGTATTTGACCAGCGAGTGCGTGATGAATTAAGGCCTAATCTCTCTCGCCAAGAGAGAAGTCCCTGTGTCCCAGAGTGTAGGAAAGTTAATAGGGTAATGATGATGATTATCTTACTTATTGGTTAATATTGTAACTACGATGTAGCATGAAGCTTAGAAGAAATATTGCTCTAGACCTCACTATGAACCATCGTCAAACTCACTTTACTAATGTACCTATCGGGTGTCAAGCCTTCAACAAATCTACAACGATAATACTATTTCAAAATTAAAATATTCTAAACTGTTTCAGAAAGCCTTTTTTAAATATTTGCTTGTGTAAGTATTTATAAATTTAACTTATGTAAACAAAACCTAAACAAAGTTGCACTTACAATGGTAATCCACCCACTAGCTGTCAGTAGCAATAACATAATTGTTTATTGTATACCAGTTCTGACCATATTCTTATTATAATAACAAAAACAACAATATGAAGTCATTTTTATAAGTTTAATATTATACTTTAAGTACAGGTGCATTTGTGCAGTGCGTGGTTAAGATTGAAATAAAAAGCAATCAGTATTATTTCTATATTTTCATACTTTATTGTATTATAAACTATTACAATTATTATCGAAAGTCTTGTCTGCAACTTGCAGAGTGCCTATTTTGTATACATTTTGAATACGATTATATAAAACTAAGTTATGTAGATTGAAACGAAGTCAAGTGTACAGATTGTTACCTACGACGAGTTAATTAAAATTTATCAACCCCAATGACTACACCTTAGTGAATTAAAGCCAATAGCGGGTAGGTGCTTTATAGATTTTTATAATCATCCGATGAGATTGTGGTTAAAATATGGTATATTTTCTATTACGAAAAATATTATTCTGGCATTCAACGTACCAGAAAAACGTCTTTTGCTTTATAATGTAAGTAAACATAAATATTTTATATTTTTATTTCCTTTGACATTAGCATTAGTTAAATGTCTTGTAAGAGGATAACAAGTAATCTTCCTGAAATTCATAAAGCTATCGACTTTAACGAGTAACTTACTCGAATTCTTGATTACCTTAGAAGTCTGCAAATAAAATTTAAATCCACCTTGAACTTTGCCTCGACTGCTGGTAGTGACACAGAAAGAAAATATGAAATGTTGCCTACCATCCACTTTTACAAACATTTTAGTAATTAATTTAGCTAGGTTACTGGAGTTTCAAACTTTTCAACAACCAAAACTGCTCATAATTCTGAAAACCACAGGAGGGTAATTTAAAATCGCTAATTATAAGTTATTTTGCCGTCAATTTGCCGTCATACCGTTGTATGACGTACGGAGCGTGGGTTGTGCTCTTAATTCGTAAATTGAGTTCGTCATGTGTTCATGTACGGGTCAATATCATCCTCTTGAGAAAAGCGCAAAGCCGATCTTGTACAGTTCATCATCATCAACCTATTAACGTTCCCACTGCTGGGACACAGAGACTTCTCTCTTGACGAGAGCGATTAGGCCTTAATTCACCACGCTGGCAAAGTGCGGTTTGGTGATTGTTACATGTCCTTCAAACTCTTTTAAAGTTCTCAGAACATGGCGGTTTACTCACGATGTTTGCCTTCACCGTTAAAGCACGTGTTTAAAGCGCACATAAATTTCTCATGAAGAAAAATCCAAAGGTGTGTGGCGGGGTTTGATCCCACGACTTTCGGAATTAAATTCGAGTGTCCTACCACTTAGCCAACATGGTTTGCCAACAGATATTACAGATCAACTACCAAAGAATTATTTTGTTAAATCATCTCAAGTGATCCACATTTAAAAATTTTAAAATTCTTATTTTGCTATATACTAATAGCTACTTAACTATTAATTATTTGCACTTATCTATTAGCATGCATGTTTATATAGTCATGATTGTTTATATGAAGTTATTTATATATCTAAATTTAAAATTTAAGGAAAACTTCCGATTCCAATGCTTTAATTATATTGTAATGTGCACGCGATGCGCTTTCATTTGATACCCCACACTAGTATATTTGCATATTTTCGGTTTTCCTTCCCCACTCTCACCCGCATTACTTTTAAACGGTACAACCGATTTTCATGAAACATGTCTAAGAACACTCGCGCCAGATTCACCTTTCATACAAAAGAAACTAAATTGAAATCGCTCCATCCGTTCGTGAACTATGACTGACAGACAGACAGACACGTCAAACTTATAACACCCCTCTTTTTTGGTCGGGGGTTAAAAATAGGTTATGCCATTTCCGTACATTTATCTCCTACGAAATTTAATGTAAATCTGTACATCAATTGAAGAGTATAGATAATTGATAAGATCATTATTACATATTTATTTATTTATTTACAACATACATAATGTAACTGAAATTTTCAGCCAAGATGTTATATATGGCACAGGTAACTAATGAATATAGAGTGACTTTCAAGTGAATACTGGAAATTACTAACAAGTTTTAATGATAATCATTAAAAGTTAAAAGCAAAACTGTAAGTACAACAAGAGGTGGTATATATAAGGCTGATCACAATTCCTTATTAAATAAATCTGAAGACTCCCCTGATATTTCAAGAGTAAAAAGAAGTTTCATTCCAACCTGGTTTCCACTGCGGCTTTTAGCAAAATTACAAAGTGAACATAAAACTTGAGAAAACTATTTATTAAAAGCAAAACTCTAAGGACAACAAGAGGTGGTCTATAAAAGGATGATCACAATTCCTTATTAAATAAATCTCAAGACTCTCCTGATATTTCAAGAGTAAAAAGAAGTTTCATTCCAACCTGGTTTCCACTGCGGCTTTTAGCAAAATTACAAAGTGAACATAAAACTTGAGAAAAGAGAAGCACCAGCTCTTATAAAGTCGTTCACAAATCATTTTAACCTTTTAGGGGTAGTTTTATAAAATATTTAAAAATCTTTATTAAAAATAATGTTCAACCATAAAAAAATTGTCGTAAAAGTAAAGTAGGTCACTTTCTTGTAAATTAAAAAAAATAAAAATATTCACGTCGTTTTCACCCCTTTAGTGGTTGAAAAGGGGAATATCCCGCCATAGCGGGTTGGTTTGCATTAGAAGGAAAAAAAATTGTGTAAGTACTTGCAATATTATACCCGTAATATGATGATTAATACAGAGAAAATAAAGTTGATATTAACTTTTAAATAAATATACATAGATAGGTAAATAAATATACATACATATATTGTAATTTATTTTGACGTGTCTAAGTTTTGTAAAACCAGACCATAGAATAATAATAAATGATTTTGTATCTTGTATCTTGATTAAACCAACATACTTCGTTGTAAAATACTTCCTTAAATTAAAATTCAGAAATCAGTGTTTTCCTGCTTCATCTTGTTTATGGGAATTTTGTAATATAAATATACATACATACAACAATATACAACAATATTTACGTGATCGCCAGCAGTATGTCAGACTTGGAATCTACGAGTCCAGACCCTATCACACACGCTCCGGAGTCAGCCAGGGTTCTGTTCTGGGACCCCTGCTGTTCCTTATAATGGTGAACGACTTGCCATCTTGTCTAACCTTTGCCAGAAGCCTTCTATATGCTGATGATCTAAAGCTTTATACGGACATACAAACTCCAGAGGATTGCGTAACTTTACAGCTAGACATTGATAACGTGTACCAATGGAGCAATAATAATAAAATGGAGTTCAATCCCGCTAAATGCACCGTAATGACCTTTGGTTGAATGAGGCAGCCAATTCACTTCAGCTACAACATCCATGGTGTTGTGATCAATAGGTCAACTGTGATGAAGGACTTGGGTGTTATATTTGATCAGAGGCTTTCGTTCCATGACCATATCAATATAGTGGCCAAAGAATCCTTCCGAAGGCTTGGTTTTGTACTTAGGAATGCTAGAGAATTTAAGAACGGCCACGTTATTAAACTTCTTTTCAGTTCACTAGTCAGAAGTAAGTTAGAGGCTAGTTCATGTGTTTGGAACCCTCACGAGGTCACTTACGCAATGCTATTGGAGAAAGTACAGAAAGCTTTTCTAAGATTTTTATATAAACACCAACTGGGTTATTATCCTTTTATGTACCCGACTAAATATTTGCAAGGATGTCTAGGTTATAATTCGTTAAAAACTAGAAGAGCTGTAGATCAGATTTCAACGATTTGTAAAATTTTCCGTGGTACCATTGACGCATCTGATCTGCTCAATGAGTCACTTTTACTCTTTGTTCCAAATAAATATCTCCGCGGAAGAAAGCATGACCTCTTTTTCCCACCCATGAGTCGTACTGTTGCGCGCGCTGCGTCTCCCGTGCCTCGCGCGCTCACGGCTCTCAATCAACTGCTCAAAACAAATCCGGACTGTGACATATTTTATGATAAATGGACTAAATTAATGATGACATGCCTTAGGCACTGTGAGATAGAGTGACATGTATTTTATTTGTGTAGATTGACATAATAATGTATTGTTTAATTATTGATTTGTTTTAAAGTGACATTATTGTAATACTTAACTATTATTATTATTATAATTTTTATTTATTTCTTATTACGTTTTAAATGAATTTATTGTTATTTATTAGGAAATAGTTTGTTTTTTTTGAATCAATGCCTTTATGGTGTTTGTTTTAATTTGTATAATTGTGTCTTATTAATTACTGTAACTGGTGTAAGCCGTGGTGATTAAATAAATAAATATAATAAAATAAATAAATTTACACGTTTCGCTGGGATATCACAAGTTCTACAATTTTGTTTACCTACAATATTTAAGTAAACAGTTTAGATTAAAAGTGCCTCCTATTTTAATTGTCTTCTTGGCGAAGGTGTCAAGCAGGTTTAAGGATGGCAATCTTAATTTTAGAATAGTAAAGGCAGAACATTGCTGTTCTATTAAATTAGAAGGAACGAAATTTTTACGTTAAAAAGTGGAAATAAGCACCGTTTTTTTATACATTCAGTTTTAATTTTCTGAAAATCACCAAATTGCGTGTCGTAATTTCGACGATACTTTTCAGAATATTACAAAATTATTGGTTTGGGTGAAATTAAAATTGGTTTAAGTGAGAAAGGTTAATTTTAACGTTCTTTTTTTCAGATTTTTCAGTCCCTAAAACTTAAAAAAAAATTAATTATAAGCAAATTTTGTTTACAAATGGAATTTTCGAGAGTTCGCCCCCATTACTCATTGTCTCGTCGTTATATCTACAGTATTTTTCAAAATGTCTTAAAATTATTAATTGACTGTCATACTACATTTATTACCAACTTTAAAAAAGTTGGAAGATATCAATTCGACTGAATGTCTTTTTTTGTATTTTTATCTCCATAAGTTGTAAACAGATTTTGAAAATTCTAGTTTTATTCGAAAGGGTATGCTTGCTTAGTAGTCCGTTACCATATCAAAATCTAATGATGGAATCCCAGAAAAATTGAAAGTAACCCTGAAATTCAATTAAATTTTAAAGTCGGTTTTTTTAAATAATTTATATTTAATCACATCCAAAATGTACCAAATGGACCTTCACTGCCAATTTCCAGATCCCTCTGTTCTATTTGGCAGAATATGAAGGCAGTTGGCAATGAACTTGGCGGGGGTGTGTCTTGCAAGCTGCAGGCTCAAGGACGGCCCAGCATTGTATTACTCTCGTGATCGATTTATCGAGCGGCGCGCGCCGGCTGCCTCCCGCCCCTCCGGGCTCTTTTCCCGGCTGAGAGGGAGCGGGTGTAAGTTGTAGATGACAGCGAGTATACAGAACCTTGTAGAACTGAGGCTTGAAATATAAACTGTAGTTTTGTAATTCGAACTATCTATAAGAATAATTTATTTGCCAACCTTCTAATTCTAATTCTAAACGGGGGAACTGAGATCTGCACTAACATCTCGCCTAGGAGTGTGTCTTTATAGAACCTTGTTGAACTAAGGCTTTGAATATAGACTGTAGTTTTATAATTCAAACTATCCATGATAATAATTTATTTGCCATATCGTGTGCCTGTACAGGATTGGTTTGTATATGTATAAACTGTGGTTTTATAATTTGTACTATCCAAGTGTGGGTGAACATGAATTTCTTTCAATTTCAAATCACACTTTTAAACCAATTCTTTAGCTTGAAATTTTAAATTTAGAGGATCCCTATTATATCATGGAAATACTGTATTGAGTTTGAATTTTTTGAATTAATAATAAACAATTTAACGCGAATAAAAATTGTTTATCTAATAATTTGAGTGTAACATGTTATTTGAAGTAATAATAGTAATATAACACAAAATCTGCAATAATATTAGATATTTTTACTTCGGAATATCTCAAGAACGTGATACTTTGAATTGGTGCTGGTGTGGTTACAAATATGAGTATAATCCACATATATTTTGTTTTTATAATGGCGTCGGTCACCCATGCCACGAAGTTCGATCCCCTTTTCATACTTCAGCGATGATAGGTAATTTTCACTAGTTATCGCTACATCGAATTAATTTTAATGATACTTTAATAACGCGTCAATCTTATACCTTACGTGACTTTACAATTACCCTCTATTAGTACCTATACGAACCCTCTATAGCAGTGCAATATCTCATTTATTTTCTTTCCTTTGAAGACGCGTCAAAGATAATAAAGTTTATCGAAAATATGTTTCCCCAAAGGCAAGAACTTCATCAAAGCTGTTCTTGTAAATGTCAAGATGTTTGTCCAGGATTGAGTAGGTACTTTTTGGAGAAAATGCTCATTTTTCCCTCAGATGTTTTAGTATTTTGTTAGTTTGAAGCGGAAGAAATCGTTAACATAAATTTGCCTAGGTATTTTCATTTTGTGTGTATGAGCAGTGAGTGTTCCTAACTCGGATCTTGAGAAATACCGGCTGTATCTGAAGAACCTTGATAGATAAAGAGTTAACATTTTGTGGGATGATGTATTTATGTTGCCGCTACAACAAATGCTAAAAACACGTACTTAATAATTTTAGAAAAATCATACAACAAACGTGATTTTCCTTAAAGTTAAGCATCGTTGCGCGCGGTTAGTACTTGGATGGGTGACCGTTCTGACCGTATCTTTTTGCATTAAAACATTGGTTTCTTTATTATTTTGTGTTTTTTTTTTGCATAGGGTGTATAAACTGTATACGGAACCCAGTGTGTAGTATGAGTCCATCTCATACTAATCAAAATTATATAGATTAGTGATAGACATTAATTTAGCTTTGAGGTAGAAATAATTAATTTAATTATCTCGTTAGGGTCATTTAACCCATATAGTATGCCCAAAAGCACGAAAACGACCCAAACTTTCTCCTCCCGCTTGGATGCCACTTAAATAAAAATTATTAATAATAAATAGTGTTTAACGCCTTCTATGTATTCTATGATGAAATAGCTAATCACCCGATGCAGTTCACATGTCGACACAGCTCAATTTCTGTTGATTATTTGCAGTGCAAGTTGTGACTTGATTTTTATCGCGAAATTTATGCACCGGCTCCGACAAAAATGTAAGTAATTATTTATTTACAAGGAATTTAGTATGTATTTTTGAATTATTAGTAAAGTAAATATGTAATATATGTACACAAGTAATAAGTTTTGTATAAAATATGTTTTTCACCAAGATAATATAACGAATACTTTGATGGGTTCACTACCGACCCTCTGGGCAGATATGATACAGAATTTTCCCTTTTTTCTCAGGTCACGTCGAATACTGTCTACTAATGAAATAGTAGATGTCCTGGAGAGTATGGGTGACGATGAAGGTCTTCAAAACATTGAAGTATACTTAGACCCGCCTTGTGATGGAGCGATATCAGATGTTGACTCGGGAGATGAAAACTGTGGAGATGTTGAAAGGTTGAACCGACATCAGCTACTTGCCCCAGCCGAGTTAATCTTACAACACACCCAAGATATTCAAGAGTGCGAGGTCCCTGATTCTGTTTCAACTGCTCTACCCCCAGCAGGTCAGTCATCAACTAGACTTTCACGAATCCAACCAGCAACTCTAGAAGTACCTACTGGTCCTGTCATATTATCCACATCGACGCAACCACGAAGTGCCGGATCTCAACTACCAAGAAAATGGATCAAGCGGGATTTACGTCAGTTAGCTGAGGAGTGGACAGTTCCTCTACCACGAGCAGTACATACATTATCAGAAGCAAGTGAGCCCATTGACTTTTTTGAACTATTTTTCGATCAGGAGTTAGTAAAATGCATCGTGAGACATTATATGTATGCTGTAAGCAAAGATTCGAACACGGGGTTCACTCTATCTTCTGATGAAATTTACTGCTTCATAGGGATACCTATTCTTAGTGGTTACGCCCCCTGCCGAGACGACGAATGTTTTGGGAGCTAAACGAGGACACTTACAATATTCTAGTCTCCAAATCCATGCGACACAAATCATGGACTGGCTAGATCAATGGGAGCCAACATCGATACCCTGGAGTTTCGAAGGTCGATTGCAAGAACTTTGCTATTGAAGTATGGGACTGACAAAACTCGACCTGGGCACCCTGTGAAATTTATGACGAACGTACCTTTAGCCGTGAGGAGACACGCAGCTAATCATATGATTATGGTTACCCAGAACAGAAAACGGTGTGCTGTTTGCAAGAATAAAACAGTTAAAACGTGCGGTACATGTTCTGTTAATCTTCATGACAAATGCTTTGCAAAATTTCATGCCTAACCTGATGTTACATGGTTTTTTATTTGATGATGGCCTGATGCCTAAGCTATACTGTTGATTTTATTTGTTTTTTTGTTCCTAATTACTTACCATAAGTAAAAACATAATATTATGTCGTCTAAAAATATCATACTGCGTTTAATTTACCCATACATTTTTTACTGTTGTCGAACCGTTATTTGCCCGCGGGGTCGATAGCGACCCTTCAAAAAAAAGGCATTTCCAGAAAAAAAACTAAAAAAAAAAAATATGGGTCTAATTATATTCCATTAGGAACCACATATGCAAAAATTACGAAAATCGGAGACTTAAATCTTTCTGGGCATATATGGGTTAAATACCATAACATTAATGTTATTTAACATATAACCTTTTCTTAACAGGATCTCGCATTTAGAGCGTGTAATGTTCTTAACCAGTTTTATCTAAGTCAAGATTGATTATGGTTAATCAGAAAATACCCGAAAATGTGCTAATAAGTAATTGTACATATAAAATCAGGAAATTACAGCGGAACTTAGAATAATAACTATATGACTACTCGAAAATAAGTGATTCCTACAGAAATTTATCGATAATTTGGGGCTGTGTCGAACGAGGCGGAAAACTTTGATTAATTCCGCTCAATATCGATTTTCATTGGCAAATTTGTAAAATAAGTAACATAATTGATGTATGTAAGTGAACAAATTATTTATCTTCATCAAAGTAAAACCATGAAATTATTTTACTACAAAGCTTTAGTTAAAAGGACATTATTCAGAAGTAACGCGAATGTTATGCTGTGATTTGTAATTACCTACATTTTCAGCTGCTGGGACACAGTATAATTCTGCAAAACCAAATAAGATTGTAATTATATAATTAACTAAACATATTATCTTTATTACAGATTCATTAGATTATTTTTTCAGTACGTCATTACTTGTAGGTACTGCTAAATTCTTTGCTCTTTTAATTGTCATCATAATAATAATGGTGATGCTAAGCTTAAAAGATTAAAGTCTACAATGATTATTCAAATTAATAACTTCATCCATTTCTTATCTATGATGCCACTAGACACGTCAAACTGATAACACCCCACTTTTTGCGTCGGGGGTTACAAAAGCAACATACCATAAACTGAAAAACTAACCATAATTATATCAAAGGAATTCGTGTACAACAACGTAACTGTAAATTTTAAACTGTCGTGATACAAGTTAAAGTGGGCATCGTAAACTTACATAGTAGAGTGGCGTGGAGTCTCGGACCTTGTTAGAAGGCACGCTAGTCTGCATACAGAGTAACCCTAAGTTAATTTGGAGGATATCTCTAGGGAGAGCTCGTCGTTGATACTGACAAATGTACTTTGGTATTGAGTAAATTATGCTTAAAGTTGGGAGAGGATTCATTGCATACCTTATAATTTAGGAGCAGAAAGTTGAGAGTTGAAACGTATTGAAACGATGGAGATGTACGAGAGAGATTTGAGAGGAGTCTAGATAACGTATTACAAAAACATCTTCATAGTTCATGCATTCCTGGTACTTGCCTTAGTGTAAAACATCGCTTAGTTTAATAATTATAAATGTTTTTTTGCTTTCTTATTTGTATTAAAAATCTTGTTTGTTTAAGTTACTTTAAGTTGTTGACATAATTTGTAATAAGTCTATATAGGAGAAGCCACTGGCTCCTGAAATACAGTTTTTAACTAGTTCGGGAGCCTATGGGACCTTAGTTTTGTTACTGTACCTCATTTTATGTCAAATAAAGAAATTTTTACTTTACTTTTACTTAGTTTGTTTACCAAATTGAACTTTCTTAGTAAATATAATCTCTCACTAGAACTAATGCTTCATGTCATGAGTTATGAAAAACCTTATATCAAAATAATAGTCATAATAGTCATTAATTCATAATAATGTATTATAAGTCACAATATGGGTTTTAACGTGGTTGCCCAATGCCACAACTTTTGCAAAACATAGTAACTAATATCATAATAAAATAAAATAATATTATGTTTGTGTTTATACTGTAATATAATAATAGTGTTTATTTTCTGTTTTGTTAAACGATTCGTTTTTTGTAAATATAAGATTAATGTTGAAGATACCTATGAAAATAAAACGGGTAAATAATGCCCTGCCACCGCTCGAAGGGGATTTTCGGAAAAAAAAACAATTATCCTCTTCGCAGAAGATTTCTGGAGTAAGCCACATCACAAAATGATTATGGGAATCCATCGTTGAATTACTTATGAGTTCCACATTATACGAAACAAAAAAGCTTAACATTCTGGGAAAGTAAACTTATTGGGATTTCAACATTTTAGGAATTTATCATTAGGTATGTTCCTCAATTGATTTTTAATAGAATTATTTTATAAAAGCAAACTTCTGATTCACTCAATAGCTTACTACTACTACTTCGTTATTGTGCATGGGCTGTTTGATTTGCCATTACAAATATAAAATTAAAAAAATACATTAGGATCATGAAACGTATAATTATAAAAAAAAACATCAATTCATGACGTCCTTTTATATTACTATATGATTTAGTAGTCATTATTGCAATGATATTGTGAGATATTTTTACGTTACGTAGAGGTATGACTTCAACATCCATCAGATGTAACTCAATTAAACAAAGTTTAATTTACTGATGGATGTTGAAGTTCTTAACGCTTGGCTTAGGTAATTGAATGAATATGTCAGTATGACTAGATGTTAAGAATTGTTCTTATTAATTTAATTCCGAGTAATTTTTTTGTATATATGCAGCCAAAATTCTGCTTTCAACTTTTTTGTGGAGTTTCGATATTTTCATAATAAAAATAACATTAATACCTTACGCATACCTTGCCATTATCAGTTTGGGCAGTTATAAGACTTTAAAATATAAAGCCCAATTAGACAATGGAGAATAAAAGTACAATCCAATTAAGGCAAATTCTCCAACTATTGTCCTAGACCTAAATCTTTGAAAACTTAGATCTTAAAGTTCAAACCCTCAATCACCAAGCGCCTTATTAACCCTTAAAAGGGTAGCTACTTATATACCTTATAAAATCAATCACATTATACGATCCATCAAAATATATGGAGATAATACCAAACTTTGGCTTTTAGAGCCCCGAAGAATTAGCTCCGTTTCGGGAGACTTAAGAAATTGCTTGGATCAATAATTTTATAGGACCGTGAGAAGAATTCAAAGCACGTAGCGGGTTTGTCGGTCCTTACCTGTGTGGTTTTGGTTGAGTTTGACTGTTGGAACAAAGTTTACGGTACACCTTAGACCTGCGTGCAAACGATGAACCTACGGGAAACAGAGTATAGGTACATTTCTAGTGTTAAATTTTAGACGAAAAACAGCTTTATTTATTATTTATTTAAAGCAAAAAACAATTATATAACTCCATTCTAGTTTAATAATCTGAAACTTATGCTCTAAGCATAATCAGCACCGTTGCCCGTTCATTAACTTACTATATTATTCAAATTTTGGCGTAGCTACTCTACTCGTACCACAAAATATGTAGAATTGTTACATTACTTTTATGTTTAGTACAAACATTGTAAAACTATTTGAAACAATTAGATATGTTAATTTAAACAAGATTGAAGTTTATTCGGCGACGGCGACGGCGAAAAATTTACAGAACGATCATTTTCACGGTTCACGGGACCGCAAGAAAAAGCCGTAAATTCGATATAGCGATAATTTGTAGGTAAAAGTTGGACAAAATAATTTATAATTTCTCACTCACACAAAACATGTCAATTATTGATTTCTTAAAAAAAGGCGAATACAAAAAAGCCAAAGCCAAGCTAAGTTAAAGCCTTAGTACCTATTATCTTTTCAGGTGTACAATATTATATTAATATCCAACATAACAATGACAAAATAATATTTTATTCCGTAACAAGAGCTATTAAATAAAGGTCAAGTAGAAAATCATTTAGAAAATACGAGCAATTGTAAAATACATAACGAGGTTTCTTGAAATTGCTTTAAACTTTAGCTAGAAATTTACGTAAAGTAGTATTATCTTATTATTCTTTATTATTTTATTAACTATTATTACGTTGAGCTTGGATTTTGTTAAGACGTTGAATTATTATCGCAATCAATTGAATCTAAAGGCTCAATATCGATAAATACTTAAACGAATGAAGGTCATAAATCTTCGCGGCCAATAATATATGAATGTGTTTCTATAACATTTCTATTTTATTGCGTACGTGCCAAATCAATCTTTGCAACATTCATTACCAGGTCCAGTCCAGTCCAGGCATCAAGACTAAATTCATTTTGTTTTGAAAAGTAGAAAATGTTTACTACATTCAAATATAAATCGTCTAAATATATACATATTTATAGTAAGAAGCAGTAATTGAGACTCTACTTCAAAATAAGTACGTTTGGAATATTTAAAGCTACTTAGGTATTTGTGTCAAAAATATTCACAGGTGCTGTAAATGGACTAGGTCAGGTGCAATTCGGCTGGGTGCTGTAACTGGACTACTTCCACAAATTATGTACTAGAAAATCTAATACTTAATTAACACCTTATTGTTACAGAACATTTTGGTATTATTATACAATTTCTAGCAACATTATGAATTATTCCGCTTTTCCCCACCAAAGCCAAAAAAATATCGTGTATTATTATAATTTTTATTATTTAGATGAGTATATTTTTAGCACCATTTATGTAAAGCTTAGGTAGGGATAGGAAACTTCATAAATCAACCTACCAATAAACAGCCAACCTGAATTATTACCCTAATTTAAATTTTCCCGTCTTTGACTCCGTGGTACCTACCCAAACATATCAATAAACGAAATAGGGAAGCAATATACATTATTCTTTCAGAGTGTAACCGGTGAACCCAAAAGCTGTCAGTATGGGTCGCATGGGACCCATCGAAGAGTCCGATGAAATAATGATCGCACGATCGAGTCGGATCGGGTCGGGTCTGACCTCATACAGACATAAATTGCCGATAACCCATATCGACTATCTGTTGAATGTGAGGTGAAATTCCCAATTCGAATGCCATTTTTATGCTACATTTACAGCGGCACTCTTGTTACTTTGGAATATGTTATATAAGCTTTGCACCCGCGGCTTTGCTCGTGTTATAGATTATCCCGCGGTAAACAGTATTAGCTTTTTTTTACTGGGACAACAGCTATTTCTATCCGTGTCAAATTTTATTCAAATCGGGCTTCACTCGCAATAATGGATTTTCCCGTTTAAAAATTCGTTTGGTATAAGATATATAAGATTTGAAGAGATTGGACACTTGCAAAATGCACTAACTTTTCACACATCAAATAAAGTGTAAAAAAATCTTTAAACGTACCTTTTTCAAAAAGCACCATTGTACACCTGTCAGTTAATTACGTTTAGTAGCCTTATAAGAAATGCACATTTTCAAAAACATTTTATTCATTTTGTCACTCTATCCATTTTGAACTTAAAATAAATTGCCGATATTAAAAATAAAATATGGGGTATAATTATGTTTTTACCTTCGTCGCAATGATTTAATAAATAAATATTTCCGGACAATCCACACAACAACCATCTAGCCCCTAAATGGTACCTTCATGGGTTATTCGTGGTATTCGATTTAATACCTACCGCGAATATCTTCTCTTCTATGTTGCTATCTACAAAATTATGTAGGAAACTTCAGACCACAATATTCATAACGACCTTAGTTCTTCTTTATTTAAGTTGACCTCTATCTCTTTCATTTTGTTCGCGCCTAATGTTCGCATTAGGATCATAGTCGTAAGCTTTTATGAAGCTACGGCTTTCTTGATTACCTCCTATCAATATAGTTTAGTCGCTCTGTGACCTAGATTTATTTCTATATTTTGCTATTTTTATGAAATATTCTAACTAATTTGAAAGGGTTACTTCATTGAAAAAGTCAACAATCCTATCCACTAAGATACTAAACTTTTTCCATAATCAAATATCGTCAATTTTACAAGCATAAGATCTCTCTGGAAATGACAGTAGAAACAAAAAAAAACTTTCCCTAAAATGATAAATTTATGTATCTGAATCTACCTACCGTATAAATATTTAAGGGTTTTTAGGACCCCAATTAAAAAAAAACAGTCGCATAAAGTACTCTTAGTTGCTTACTTTTTGTTCAATTAATAATTTACTTCTTTGGCGATTTCCTGATATTTCTTTTCAGGCAGCCCTAGCTATCTTCCATAGGATCATTACCAACCAATCCCTCACGGTTTAATTGTGATTGGTTTACCATTTCCAGTCAGATATTAATTTTGTTTAAATTCAGTTAGTGGCCTCAACGATGTGTGATAGTAGAAAATTCGTTTACCTACTTCCTGCGGCGTCGTCAGCGTGACCAATTCAAACGTATTTTTTTTTAAATTGTTTATGACTTAAAACGGGTAAAATACCATGATTTGACGGTTTTTGAGTTTACAGATTTCAAGTCATAAAATTGTTATAAAACATAATTACTACATTTTTTTTGTTTAACATAATAATGAGGTGTTTATATAATTTGTAAGGTCAGCCGTAGCTTTATTCAATTCGAATTTGAATGAGCCATCTGGTTACTAAATTGAAAAATCAACAATCTTGGACACTATGATACTAAACTACTTCAGAATGATAACTAGGAAATATATTATTTCTATGCAAGCTTTAAACCCAAGGTTTCTATTATATTTAGTTACTTTGTTTAATATACTATTTACTTCTTCGGAGATTACCCAGATACCGATATTCCTTTCATGCTCTCCCTAACCCTAGTACTCAGAGTAATTCACTTCACGGAGGCAGCCCTAGCTATCTCCAATAGCATCATTACTGACCGATCCCTCACGGTTTGATTGTGATTGATTTACCATTTCCCGTCAGTTACTCTTTTTGTTTAAATTCAGTTTATGTATTCTACTTTAAGATAATGTGCGATAGTGGATTATTAATTTAATAGCCACTGCTTGCGGCTTCGTCTGGCTTTCGATCTGGAATTTTTCAGGACGCACATCATTTGTTTCAGTATTGCAATTTTTATTCTAAATGCAATCACCAAATTTAATAAATTAAATAACCTACCGCTCACTGAAACATGACACAAAGACTTACAGGTACAAGATATTATTAATAAATGTTTAGGTATATGAATAAGGAAGTCAACGAAGACTATAAGTTAGGGTGAAGGTTATAAACCTTCTAATTATCAAAAACCATAATTGATACACAACATAAATCATCACTATCTAAATGCTCAAAAAGTAACTGTCTAAATGCTCTGTATCTAGTTCTTGGTTTCTTTAGTAAACTAATTATCATTTTATATTTTGTTTCAGGTACACAAGGCCCAAATTTCAATAAAAACCAGTGAAATAGAAATGTGTTTCAACAAATACCTCATTAAGCTGGCGGACTACTTCAGATTATATTCTGACTCATCTCGTTAAAGCAAGCTCGATTAAAAGCGCCGAGATGATCAACAACACGAAAATTGTTTTCACGAAGCTCTTACTGTGCTTTTTGTTTTCCGGGGTGTGGGCGCGATCGTGGGCGAATCACCATGACACGACCACGTCCACCACTCAGACGACCCCCACTACGAGCGCGGTGCCGAAAAACTTTCATAATGACCCACTTATTGTCGAGACAAAGAGCGGCCTCGTTAAGGGCTACGCTAAAACCGTAATGGGCCGCGAGGTTCACATCTTTACTGGCATCCCTTTTGCCAAGCCACCACTCGGCCCCCTACGATTCAGAAAACCTGTGCCCATAGAACCCTGGCATGGTGTCCTCGAAGCTACCGCAATGCCTAACAGCTGCTACCAAGAACGGTACGAATACTTCCCAGGGTTCGAAGGCGAGGAAATGTGGAACCCAAATACAAATATCTCAGAGGACTGTCTATATCTAAATATCTGGGTTCCACAGCACTTGAGAGTTCGTCATCATCAAGATAAGCCTCTTGCGGAGAGGCCCAAAGTGCCAATACTGGTTTGGATTTACGGTGGAGGCTACATGAGTGGCACCGCGACACTTGACCTATATAAAGCGGACATAATGGCTTCTTCCAGTGATGTTATAGTCGCTTCCATGCAATATAGGGTTGGTGCGTTTGGATTTTTATATTTGAATAAATATTTTTCTCCGGGCAGCGAGGAAGCGCCTGGTAATATGGGTTTATGGGATCAACAACTTGCGATACGTTGGATCAAGGATAATGCGAGAGTTTTTGGTGGCGACCCAGATTTGATAACGTTGTTTGGTGAATCGGCTGGAGGAGGAAGTGTCAGTTTGCACATGCTGTCCCCGGAAATGAAAGGGTTATTTAAGAGAGGGATATTACAATCTGGAACGTTGAACGCGCCTTGGAGTTGGATGACTGGTGAACGGGCTCAGGATATCGGCAAAGTTTTGGTGGATGATTGTAATTGCAACAGTAGTTTGCTGGCGGCGGATCCGAGTCTGGTTATGGATTGCATGCGGGGTGTGGATGCGAAGACTATATCTGTGCAACAATGGAACTCGTACACTGGCATTTTGGGCTTTCCCTCGGCGCCGACAGTCGACGGCGTATTCCTCCCTAAGGACCCCGACACGATGATGAAGGAGGGCAAATTTCACAACTCTGAAGTGCTCTTAGGAAGCAATCAAGACGAAGGTGAGTTTACAAGCTTAGCTTTGAATAATATTCATCACGCACGGGTTGAGTGGCTCGTTACTTTGAAGGTTGAATTTAATATTGAAAGTTTTTATGTTTCTGGGGAACAATTTTTACCGTCAGTTATTTTATTAGACTTTTATATTACAACCATTTGCACTTAGTTCTTGTGAAATATATATTTAATGAACAACGTTTCCGTATATTTAAACAGTTTATATTTAAAAAAAATACAAAATATTTCAGCCAGTCAGACTTATCCAAGTAATGACAACGCTCAACGTTCTTTAACTTTCTAAATGAAAGATAAATTGCGGTTTATGATTTTTGACACATTCATAAAAATTATTAACTAGATCTCGTTCAAACTATTTTTTGGCGGATGTTTAAGTATATAATAATGTGTTTCTCCAATTTGGAAGTGTTTCTCGCGCAAAATATTCAGTTGACAAAAAATATATTAGAAATCTGAATATCATTTTTGAAGATTCTAGGCCTTCATGCTCCATCTTAGACCACGTCGTCACTTTACATCAGGTAAGATTGTGGTCAAATGAAAGCTTATCAATAATATAAAAAAAAAAAGTTTTAGACATAAATACCCCATAAATTATTTTATTTTTAATTGTTGTTCTAAATATCCAAACTTCCAAAATGGATTGCTTTCATTTATGTAAAAATCCTAACGCAGTTCACATAATACATCTACTTACAAAGTTTCAACAATGGCTGTGACATACGGACGGACAGACAGCATACATGACGAATCCATACGTCTTCCGTCTTTTTTTTTAGCTACGGAACTCTCAACAATTTCTTAATAAATTACTAAAATAATGAATTTGATCCGTTGGTTCAATAACCAACAGACAAATGGATGTTTCAATGAACGAAAACTGAAAAATAATAAAGTGGTCAACAAAAGGGCTCGAGTAAAAGTTTGAGTTAATCACAGAACAACACAGTCATGAAATGCATTTAATTGATAAAGCCTTAGTGTTCAAAATAACAAAATTACTTTAGATATAACAGCCCGCTTGAAATAATGATGCTATGTTAATATTTGAAAGCCTAGCATACCGTTGATCTATTTGGGTTTGCACTTATACATATTTACAAATTATAAGCTTCTCTAATTAAATTATAAGAGTTCAATAAAAAAATCGTCTAAGTGCTAACTAACACCCGCAAATTCAAATAACTTATAAGTTTTGCATCCCTACTTAATAATCTATTAGAGTTATACCTAGCTTACATAACATCTAACTCTAAGTTGTAAAAGCCTTAAGTATAAATAATATAAATAAATAAATATAAATAAATAAATTTTATTCAAATATTAACAAAATTCACTTATAACTATAGGTATAAAAATGTTTAAAATAGGTATGGAATACATGAGCCTGAACTAGGGTAATCCTGTATCTCAGGCTAAAAGACATATACAATAGGCTAGATAAATTTACTAATAAGCAGTATTTATAAAAACGTCAATATAACAAAAAAAAATATTGATTAATTAAAATAACTTAGGTAAGTAGTAAATATAAACATGCTGTGCAGCTGAGTTTGCAAAAATAGAATGTGTGTTAGTAGGTAAAACTGTGTTAGTAACTGTTGCACTATTACGTAATCATTATTATAGAAACCAAATCACTGATTCTATTTTTTTGGAGTCCCGTAATCTATGGAATTAATGTATCTACTTTCCGCCAATGTTTTTGCTGGACATTCAGTAGAACCAGTGACGTGTCCACATGGTTTCTTAAAGCGATGACATGTGGCACATTTTGGCTCATCCCCCTTTCTAGTGCATTCCTTCACGTTGTGGCCTTGGTCACCACAGTGGCCGCAAGTGTATATGGTCTCCCTGCATGTTTTGGCCGCGTGACCGTACTGTTGGCATTTATAGCATCTGGTCACGAGTGTAAAGTCTCTGATAGGACAAGAAGACCAATTAATAAAAACCCTTTCGTTATTAATTAAAGCTCTCCGAATATCTGCAGAAACTTCAATGATGAAATTGCAGGAATCAGAATCTTTCCTGCCTGATTTATGGCTGATTTTCACGGCTGACAGAAACTTTTCCAAGGATAGTTCTTTTGTTGTATCGGCCAAATTTTGTTTGTACAGGCACATGAAAAAATCTTTATCCTGCATAGCTGTGGGCACCCCTAAGACGACTAGTCGAGGTCTACGCTTGTAAGGCTCGTCAACTGAGAGGCCAGAGTTCTTGATCTGCGTCAGATTCCTCAACTTCTCAATATCGTCACGGGTCTCTGTGCTTATAATAACTCCACCGTTCCTTGTTTTTCTTAGAGCTCTAACTTGTAGTTTCATCTCTTGCGGCCGAATTATTTGTTGGACTATGGATTTTGTTTCGTCACTGGTTTTCTGTTTGTCATTGGGGTAAATGGCTACAGAGCTTAGGTTCAATGGCTTTAAAAAACTTTTTGAGTCCTTTTTAACCATGTCAGCAAAAGTAGAAGGACTCAGAGCAGATGTTTCAGTAGCAGACACACGTTTTTTAATATCCTTTAGTTGTTCCGATATTGCGACTTGCTCCTCAAGGCTGTTGACAGCGTCGTGTGCTCTAATAGCTTTAGTTTTAAGGGACTGGTACTGCACTGCCATCATAGAAACGCCGTGGTTGACTTTTCTACACAGACTACTTATGCGTAGTTTATGGTCTGTGTTCAGTTTTCCTCCGTCTGTTGCAATAGCGCACACTTCGTTCAGGCACTGGTCTATAGATGACATCCAGTTCTGGATTTCGGGCGTTGAGATGACTTCCAACTCGTCAGGGGGCGCAGGCGCCGGCGCGGGCGGCGCGGCGGGGCGCGGGGTGGAGGGCGGCGTGCGAGCCGTCCTACTACTCCTATCAAAGGGACTGCTCATTTTCGTTATATTACAGTTTTTTTACATTTGAAACATTTCCACAAACTAATGCACTCAGTAAAATACAAGTCAAAGTATGACACAGATAGCTTTCGAGGTCACAATTCAGCAAAATTAATTAATAATGATATTTGTTGAAAGGCACGTCTGTTCAGCAAAATGGTCAGAATGACTATTTTACTGACTATGACTATTATTTAAGTAATAGAGAACTATCATACATTATCTTACCATTAAAGTTCGAGGACTCAGTAGCAATCATGCCGACCTCACCGCGCCTGCGCAAATCTATGTAGACACAACAATAACACCCAGTGGGTTTTAGCCGTACTACCAGGTACTACAGACTCGCCCACGTAGCGGGCGCTCCCAGTCACCCCCAACTCCCAACCCCCCCCCTATAGATATGGTACCTACTGTTGCCACGCACCCCACCTCTCTAGAGACAACTCTAGCTCACGTTTAAAAACGAGTCGTAAAAGGAATATTCTCTAGACGACGCAACTATTTACATAAACTCATTCCGCAACGATTTCGGTATTCTCGTTTTTCTTAGCAACTTAGTACCGAACGCGATAAATATTGTAGTGAAAAGAGATTCAAGTTTTTATGACGTGACTGAAGAACATAATAGTCGTTAAATTGTTTTAAATGTAATAATTATGGCTTGTGAATCCAACAGAACACGCAAAAACGCTATAATGCTTGATAATAAAAATCAACAACTTATAATGCAAATTATTGAATCGAATGCTTATAGTGTTTACTTAATGGTTTTATTTATTGTATTCTCAGTTGTTTTAACTATTACAGAGAATCATTGCCACTATGCTCGGACTTTTTGATACCCAATAAAATATACCGCGATGCTTCGAATTCCTCAAATCTACAATGGACAGTACAACAAGCTTATTGCATGCTTAGTTTTAGGATAAATTTTTTTCGAATCCTTTCTTGAAAACAATAAGTCTTGATATTCAAGTTTAGGCAGTTAGTCCAAAATCTTATAAAATACCCTAACTAAACAAGTGAAACAGAGGAAGGTTACCGAAAGTATGTAAATGTAAGTGTTTATATAGTCTTGGCGACCATCTATTATAGGTTTAGTTTTTATTTTATTATTGTATTGTTTCTTTGTTAGGTATGTGTAAAAAAAACTGTGTAAACTCTGATATTAAAAGGCTTTACGCTCCAACAAAGGAAAGCCAAAATGGCACAATTCGACAATTCAGCCTCAATGGGAAACTCAAAAGGATTCCCCAGAACCCTCAGCACTCTACATCTTGCAAGATAAACCTGAATACAATACATACACTTAAACCCGAATCGAAATTCTCCGAGCGAGGAACTGGACAAGGAGATAGACGTAATAGATTCAGATTGTGTCCTATTCTACACAATGCGAATCACGTAGATTGTAGCTGAATTTGTATAATCTATTCGCGTTCTGTAAAATATTCTTAAGATGGCGACGGCCTGAATACTTTATCTCTTTAATCTAATTATTAATACATTAACTTTATAAATAGGTGAAACTGTATTTTTCAAAAGTTTAAACGTAACTAGGACTAAATCAAACTTGTCAGTAATAAACGTCTTTAATACCGGAAAGTTATTAAATAGAATCAAACTAGTTTATAAATATGAAAAACATAGTATAAAGCCGGTTTTAATTATAAAGCAAACAATATAACAGTTAAAGTCATCTGAAATGTAATAAAATTGTCCAATATTGTTAACAAAGCAAGTCTTAATAACGAAGAAAATACCAGTATTCCAAAGTACAAAGCAATACGTATAATTTCTCCTGCGGATTCAGCTAAGCAGAAATTCTATCGCTATCATTAAAACACCTCCCCGGGGCATCACTCGTATTACAGCTGACTTCATCCTCTTAAGTGTTTACTATTTACCTGTCTTTACAGCAGCTAATGTACTTACACACAGCTAAATTGCTTAACAAATGGAATTGTGTGGTCTTTAGGGATTAAGCAATAAAGATTTTGGGAATGGAAACAACTTGTTTTGAACTTTGTTTCGCAACGAAAACAGGTAGGTATAGATTTTACTTTGTCATTTAATTTCATTTTGATTAAATCATAATATTGAAATTGTTGACATTTGTTCTTTCATCATAAACAAGTTAAGTCCCAAGACACTTATTATAAGTACTTACAAAAAGAGCATGTGTTTTACAAGGTATTTCAAGGCAAATTTTGTCTATTTGGGTTTTTTATTCCTAATTCGTAATTCCCTAATACCTAATACGTAAGCTAATTTGGCACCTGACTTTAAACATGTTTAGTTCATCAGATCATATATATTTATTTAAATTATACAGTAGGAGACCCTATGGTCTCCAACATAAATTATAATGTAGCTTGAATAATACTTTTATAGACACGGTATTCGATAAGAAACTAAAGGTTTTGGAAGAGTTAATATGTAGCTATCCTATGAGTTTAGATACGCAGACACATGGAAATAATAATATATTTTAGATTTGTTAAAGTGTAGGTACCCATCTCTAGCTATACCTATAGGAGTATAGGTAAATAAACATAGACACATTGGCAACTATAGCTATATAGCAGTGTACGTATACACACATGTAAACATTGGCACCTATAGCTATATAGTAGTGTAGGTACCTATACACACATAGAAACATTGGCGGTTCTCACCCTCTGGTCACTTCAAGTTCGCCTTGACCTTAGAGCGACACAGCGGCGCCTGAAATTATGTTTGCACAGATTTATGGATGATCATTTAGCTATTTAGCTTTTGCGGAGTGATTTGTGATGTTTGCCCTGAGCTGATGCCCCTGACCAAGTAACGGTTGTTCGGCTTTTTGACAGAGGGCAAGAAACGGGATTTGATTCGTTGTCTTCTGTGAAACAGCTCAAAGTGAACACTTGCACGCTCAAACCTACACAGATTACCTATACGAGTAGGTGCAGGGGACAAAAACATCGCTCATTGCTTCTTTTTCTTCAATCCCATCCAACACAGATGAAGTACCTGGAAACACTAACAAAGAATGTACTACATACTTTTAAAATTTTATTGGCTTACACTGACTTCAAATCAAAATACTTACTATGTAATACTATATACTACTACTATGTTACTATATTAATTATTAATTTATTGAAATAAGTCTTTACTTTTTAATCAAATACTCTTTTACTGTTGAAGTCGGTTTTTTAAACTTAGTTTATATTTTATTTGATACTTTTTAGTGCTTTTAGTAGTTTGTTCTGTAAACTAAAGAGGATTTTGTAGATATCTAGTAATTTTTAGTAGGTAAGTATGGTCAAGGGAGATTTATACAAAATCTACCCGAATAGAATGTTCATTAACCTCCGACTTCAGCTCTCATTAATATACGAGGCTACTAGTTTCCCTCAATTTCTCATGATGTCACCATCATACCCTAACTTGACGCTGTTGGGCCAACCGGGAAAGGTGATCTTTCTATTAAAGAATAAATTTTGAAAATCGGACCACAATTCACGAGAAAATCGGTAAACATACTAAAAAAAAACAATCAAAAATAGAACCTCTTCGGTTTTAAACTTGGTTAAAATGAGATTATAATTAATGATTATAAAATTAAATGATTTTATCAAATAAAAATCCGTGATGGCTAAGTGGGAGGACACTCGACTTTCATTCGGAAGGTCGTGGGTACAAACCCCGCCACGCACCTCTGGTATTTTCTTCTTAAGAAATTTATGTGCTTTTTAAACACATGCATTAACGGTTAAGGTAAACATCGTGAGGAAACCGGTATGTTCTGAGAACTTTAAAGAGTTTGAAGGACATGTGACATTCACGAACCCGAACTTGGCCAGCGTGGTGAATTAAGGCCTAGTCTCACTCACCTAGAGAAAAGTCCCTGTGTCCCAGCAGTGGGAACATTATGATTAACATTATAACATGTTTAACTTCATCTGGCAACTTTATTTACAATATTAAGACTTATTTATTAGGTAACATAATGGTAACATGTAACAGGTGTACCTATTGACATTTTATTATAATTAGAATTCGGTTGTGTTTGTTTTCTATTTAATTTATAAATTTAATATGTTTGTACACCTTATTATGGTTTAATTTTGTAGGATAATTATATATATCTTTAACACCTGGCTATTATGTTCCCAAAATTCTTACAAATAATAATAATAATAAAAAGTTTTATTGAGTAAAAAGTTGTCTAAAGCTAGTACATTAATGAGACCTTATCTAATTCAATTCGTGCATTCGTGTGTCTAAGTTTTGTAAAACCAAACAATGGAAATAACTGATTTTGTAACCACTTTGCTGCACTTGCTGGGTAATATTTGACCTATAATTAAATGAAGCTACGTGTAGGTGTTGTATCAATAAAACATGGGTTTTGTACCAAAAAGCAATAGCGAGCGAGAACACGAACGTTCGCGCGCGCCGTCGTTATGCACACTGACTTCCCCTCCCGCGTACCTCACCGATCGTCGCCCCGCGCGCCACAGCATATATCTTTATTTATGTTTTTAAATTACAGATCAAAAATATAAGGTCTGTTTTATAACATAAACTAAAGAAATGAAAATCAAATTAAAACTTAAAACTATGAAAACACTACGCGTCGCCTACACTACGAATCAAACAATAGATAAAAAGTGCGGAAACGCGACCAGTAATGCACAGCTAGTAATGCATGACTTCTACATTAACAAACTGTGTTACGGCAGAGTAGGATCATCGCCGGCAGTGACCAGCGTAAGCCGATACCCGAATTCCTATGAAGTCGACGGACGTAGAGTTCACATTACAGTAGTTCCATTATATAGTATAAGCAACAAACAGACAAATTACTATAAATAACCTGCTTTTATAAAACAATCTAAAAAACCTAATAACCTAAGTAATTAAAACTAAACTAAATGTGTCAACTTAAAAATAATTATTACTTATATTATAAATAAAATATTTACAACATAAAATTAAAAATGTTAATGATGAACATTAACATTATGGGATGTTTCATTCAAAAACAACTAGAAAAAAAAAGTAACATTATTCTAAATAATATCAAAAACAACTAAACAATCTTAAATCATTATTTACGTTTTATAAAAGCTTTTTAATAGTTCCAATTAGCTTGATAGATGGCTCTTATCGCCCAATAGAAACCAAACGGCAATTGACCGACAGTAATAAGTCGAATTAATATAGTACGTAAATTACGTAAATTTGTTTGTTAATATACATATCCAAAGATAATATAAACTATAAAATCACTATGTTTATATAATTATCGTCAAAGATTTTCTGCACATTAACTCAAGTCAGTAAGATTTTCTGCACATTAACAAACTCAAGTCAGTAAGATTATACGAGAATACATTTGAAATTTTGTCTAACCGCTGTTTCCTTCTTAATTTGGTAGTTTATAAAAACCTGATCAACATAAACATTTACTGTTAACACCACGAGAATAATAATACATATTTATTTACCTAGGGCACAGGGAAGTTGAGGACACACAATATTTAATACAAGTCGACACGACGTTCCACAATGTTCCCTTTCTGTCGACTTAAGGAAATTACACGTCTGAGATTACCAAGGAGCACAGCGAATATGGTTACGCAAACGGTAAAATTGGAATGAATAAGGTGTACATACTCGAATTAATACGAAGGTGTGAGGCTCAATTCTCGGCAAAATTTACAACAAGAAAATTCACAAGCTCGCGCATTGCTGCTGCCCGAAAAAAAAACATTTGTTTTAGAATTTAATTAGGTACTTTCAGTTTTAAGTTATTTATATCATAATCATCTCAACCGTATGATGTCCACAGCTGGCCTACCTCAAAGATGACTAATAGATTTCGGCAATTGAAGCCAACTGAATGCAATGTGGTGGCTCACATTTGCCAAGCCCACCTTGTCGGTTTTCATCTGTACTTGCCAATCTTGTATTTTTTTATTTTGAGCTACTGAACCAACTCATAAGGCGTTAATTGAAGCACGATAAATAAAAATGAAACTAATATGATCAATTCTTAATCATAATAATTTATTTAAACGCAAAACTAAATTACTGAAGAGAGTTAGAGTACATAACAATTAATTATTATTACTTTATTATTTATGTACATAATTGAAAATTCCAATTCTAATTTTACAGTTCGCTTCCAATCGTATATTCATACGATCTGTCTCATTTCTGTCATGCTACGGTTAAATGAGAGGAGATTGTACAGCGATGAACATTCTGCTTGAAAATGAAGTTGACTTTCCAAAGCGGAAACTTTACAGCAAATGGAAAACGATAAAGTTTTTCTTTCTTTCTTACAGAAAACTCTCTGATTTCAGCCACTAAGAATATTATCTTTCATAAGCAAAATAAGTAGTTTTTTCATTTTCTTAGTAGCATCTCGTAAAGATGTCTTTTATTTTGTCCCCGACACTAACAAGCACTTCCGGTTAGTTTCACTTGTTCGTTACTATCGGTTCTAGTTCGTTAGGAGAACGAACGACTGATTGGCATTTCAAGAAATCGTTGCATTTGTGAGATCCTCACAGTAAAGTTAATAAGTAAGTCTTAAAGTATAGTAAACTTATTAACGTCTCGCATATGTTTTAAACCGGTTCTCCTAAAAACAGTTTTTAAACAATTCTAAACATTTTGAGTTCGGAGATGAAAATAAATGTTGAAATTATATGACTGCTTCAGTGGCTCGGTGGGTGGTGTAGCTGGTTCGATTCGCGGGGTCAAGTCTTTGTATGTTCTGCAAGCACTTTCTCCTTGGGTATTCAATAAAAAAATCTATATAATATGTACCTTGTGTTTGTGCTTTGTCTATAATATTAAGTATATCTAATATCTAGAACCCGAAACCAAAGCATTGAGCTTACCACGTGTCTAAATGTTGTTTGTTGTGTGGATTGTCCGGAAATTTTTATTATTATTTATGTTTATACCCTACGTGATATTCAAATACAGTATCACAGGGGAGTTTCAAACTAATCTATCATCATTTATAATAAGTTTAGAAATCAACAGATTCTTAACTCGGAACTTAGTTCAATCGAAATTTGTTAGGTCATTTAGTACAAACCTTTAAATGTTTTTTAAACATAGGTACTATTTATTATTAAACTTAAATAATGAATTAATTTAAGAAATATTATCATGAAACTTAGCCTATATGCATAAATCCAACAAGAGCATAATGCCTCCCTTATTGCCAATTCTGGTCGTTTCATGTCATGACAATGGTTATAGGCTTAAAAGAGCGTTTGAAATTAGCAAACAACATCGTAAATAAAAGCCATTATGCCGACAAACGAACAGTAAAGCCATGCCGGTAAAACAAATCCATATTTAATGCAATACAACGGGCTGCTGTGGTCTCATTTATAAACGAACGAACGTAATCGCAGCCTGCACCCTTCCGCTAAATAATTAAATAGCAACAAAAAAGTGTGTTTTGGAACAAATTACAAATATACTGGAGCAGTTTTAACAAGAAAGTTTAAGAAGCTTATACAAGGTGATTCAAAATTGGTATATAAGTTTGTTCTACAACATTTCGTTCGGAAGGCCTTTTTTTCATGTTTATACTAATCCAATCTCTTAGTCATGTGTTACCTCATATTAGTTGATTACAATTTTTTAAACTACTATAAGATGTTAATAAAGTTATACTCCTTAAAGACTGACTGTTTTATTAGTGATCATTGCTACGATTTTAAATGAGATGGGTTTTCTTTCATTAATACCATTTAAAAAAAAAGTGTAATGCTGTCTCGAAAAAATCCGATTTACTGATTTACACATTTAAGTTTTTGTGTCAACAAATGGGCTCCGGAATCAAAAAAAATTTCGTACCCCTTCTGCTTTATATACCAAATTTGAAACACTCTGTATATCCATATGGGTTGTGTTAGGAGAGCCTTTACTTACAATAAATTGTTCGACCTCATTTTGAATGTTGCTATCAAATACAAACAATCTTATAAATTTTTATACTAACCACAAATTACCTACTTAAAATAATCTACCGTTATTTTGTCTTGTCGCTTGATGAGTCTAACTGAAAACAAAAGGCTTGTAAATTAATAAAACATATTTAATGGAAGCAATTCCTTTCCAGGTTAATAATTTTCTCTTGTTCAAACATAAAATATGAAAGCTCTTAATATTTGTTTTCAGGGACATATTTTCTTCTTTACGATTTCCTGGATTACTTCGAAAAAGATGGACCGAGTTTTCTCCAACGAGAGAAGTTCCTTGAAATTGTTGATACGATTTTCAAGGAATTCTCCAAGATCAAGAGAGAAGCTATTGTGTTTCAAGTAAGTACCTTCTATTTAAATTATGATAATCTCGAGGTTATTATTGGGTATAGTTTAGAGCTAACAATTTGTTACGTACCTAACATAGGTAGGTACTTCCTGTATTTACCGTTAGTGCTGTCACGCAATAAAAAAACAGTTTTCAAATAAATTCGTTGACATACGCGTTGCACATACATGTAACCTTTTTAAATTGGACTCTAGATGAGAGAGATTTCGATTTTATGACGAAAATTTGTTGCATACTACTAAAAGTATACAATTTTATTAATTAAAATTATATTTTTTTATTTTTAATTTATTTTCGTAGAATTAGACTGTGCGCCTGAAGAGCCAGTTTGCCACTGCCACGTTAAAATTAATTTGTTAAGTAAAAGGCAACAATCTTTCGTTTCAGTAACATTCAAACGAACGCCATTTTATGTGCATATACCTAAGATAAATCTGTTTATATTTTAACTCACCTACTAATAATGCAAAGAGCACAATTATCACAATAGATGTGTCCATCTATATTCAAATATTCCCGGGAAAATCTATTACGGTATTTCGAATGGGCGTTTCGTGCCGTACATATTAAAAACGATTTTTTCATACAAAAGCGACGCTGACGGTGCCGCCGCTAACTCACGACACTTTTAATGGTTGCCGTAGGTACGTTGGTTGCACAACCGCCACTCCGTGCTTTTTGTAAGAAAAAAATCGAACACAAGTCAAACGCGCTTTGCCGCGCCGCAGTTTCGAAACGCCCTAATTGAAAGCACCGTTAATGTGCTCGTAGAATTATACTTGAGTGAAATATACATCTAAAATGTATTAAAAGGTCACAGTCGCTATTGAAGATGTCTACAAATAAGCGGATGTATCGATTTGCTACCCCAAACTGATTGGTTTGGCTGTGACAACAGAACGTGGAGTCTATAGACCAATGCTCTGTTTATTTGATCTGCTTAACTGGATTTGCATGCGATATGATTTGCAATTGAAAGATAAATTTGATTCAATATTTTCAGAACTAATTTTATAGATAGATAGGTACTCCACTCATACACAGATACTACCTCTATAGTTTTTTACTAAACTACAGTCTGTCTGTCTATCCGTATATGTTTCTCTCACCAGGCTGTATCCGTGGTGGATAGAGTTATAATTTTTAGGGATGATATATTTGTCTTGCCGCTCTAACAAACGAATACTAAAGATACAAAATAAATAAATATATAAGGGAGCTCCAAATTAACAAATATGATTTTACTTTTAATACTTGGACAGGTGACCGCACCAACTGCATCCTTTTGCACTTTTAAAAATATTTCTTAATGAAACACTAGTTTTATTTTATTGTAAAATGTGTATAAACTATACTCGGTACCCTAAAGTATAGTATGGGTCCATCTCGTAATTATTAAACATATTTAGGTACGGTTTGACTTTTAAAATAACACGATATTCTTTATTATGTTTTTTAAACTGTGTGATGTTTTCGTCAGTTTGTAACCTTTTCATGTATTTATCTGAAAAGGGCTAATCTACATAGGTTAGATATATCTATTGTTGACACTGATTTAAGATAAGCCAGTTATGTTTTGCTTTAGAAGATTTAACTTTAATGATGGCATTGTGTAGAATCATTCATTAGGTATAATAAAAATTAAAAACTCGTTAAAAGTAAAAGATCCTTCACTTCGTTTTAAAATTCTTATTACATTTTTGTACGTAAATATTTACAAGTAGGTAGGTAGTAGTTGGAAGAGTCTTAGAAATAACATACCCATAATTTTTTTACAAAAGATTATTCAGAATTTGGAACATTGTCTCAACTTAATCACAGAGCTTGTACTATGGAGACAGAGAGCGATAGAGAAACTTAATAATTTATTTTGTACTAACCTTATTATTTATAAAGGTGATTTTCTTCAGATACAATAAGACGATATGATACAATAATACAGATAAGACGGTAAGTCACGAACGGACAACCATCAGGCAAGCCTTGGAGCACCAAGCCACTGATGATGTCAGTTTTCCATTAGGTATCGCTTCTAAATTACGTAAAATGTCACAAGGCTTATCTTGTACAGTATTAAGTTCCTTGTAACGAGGGTTTAAAAGTTAAGGGTCGACCTTTATACCGCGAATCCGGAGATAAATTGTATAAATTGAACGCGTTCATTATTCATTGTTACATGTTTCACTTTAACTTTAACATATTATTATTTATAGTTGGAAATCCTAACAGAAGCTCACTTGTCATATATTTAGGTACTTACAGACTTGACTTGACTCGGTTGGAGCAGATTTCATGACATCACTTATTAAAACTTAGCTAAGTCGCATATACACAAACACTTAGCAGCCATGCTCAAACGTTCGCAATCTCTCTCTATGGCTAACTACACAATACATATATATTATGTGACCTGAGCATTGCGGGGCATATATGAATGCGATCAATAACACACAAGAAGCTACTTAGAGAGGAAACTCCGCGAAGCTGAATGAATCAAATAATTATTTCAGTTACTACATACTTTATTTTTTAACCCCCGACCAAAAAAGAGGGGTGTTATAAGTTTGACGTGTCTGTCTGTCTGTTTGTCTGTCTGTCTGTCTGTGGCACCATAACTCCTGAACGGATGGAGCGATTTCAATTTAGTTTTTTTAATACTAGTGTGGGGTATCAAATAAAATCGCATCGCGTCCACATTACATAATATTATGTTGTTTTACGTTTAAGTAAATTGTGGCATTGGAATCGGGGGTTTTTCTTAAATTTTAAATTTAGATTTTCCAACCAATTTTTATCAAGGATTTTAATGTTAAATATTGCATTATATATCATCATCGTTTTTTTCCCAATCATAAATTATTATTGTAGAATTCGTAAAAGCCTATTTTATCTTTCAGTATACCGACTGGGAGGAACTCACCGACGGTTATTTGAACCAGAAGATGATCGCCGATGTTGTCGGTGACTACTTCTTCGTTTGCCCCACCAACTACTTCGCTGAGGTCCTGGCGGAATCCGGGGTCGATGTCTACTATTACTACTTTACACACGTGAGTATTATAGTAAATTTTAAGTAAGAACCGTTTCTGTAGATATAGGTTGTTATTCCAGCAGCAAGTACCTAGTAGTTGTAACGAACGTGATTTAGCAAGCTGTTGAAGACGGCCAAATCCTGTCCCACATCTGATATTTTTTTTAAACTGCAACAAAAAGTGAAAATTTGAGACATCCTCGAAAAACATTAATAGGATGTCCAATTCCTTAACAGTTTGGGTTTGCATAAAGTGGGTTCCCGAGCGCAATAGATTACTTTAGGATTTAAGGATTTTACGTATCCATAGATTTATTCTTCCGGTAGGTATAACAAATCGAATATTTTAGGATGTTTTTTTGTAGATTTCCTTGGTTTGCTGGTAAATTCTTCGTTATCCACTGTATTTTTTGTTGTCGCCTTAGTCTAGTTTCAAGGTTTGTTATCCAATTTTGATATAAAAAAAACACAAGGAAAGTTCTAAACTTTTTGTTTCTAGTTCGAAGTAACGTTCGACTACTCTGTGCTGCTAAGCTGTTGGACATAAACAAAGACATATATAATACAATGCTGGGATTACGAACATCTGTTTGTTCAAAGAGACTGTGATGTCAGCTCCCAAGCTATTACTGATAGTCCATATTATACATGTTAAGGCCGTACTGAAATATATAGAATATTAAAATAAAAATATTTCCAAATGTTACTCTAAAAGAAAAGTGGTGATTATGTTATTCAAAAAATTTATAAACATACCTATTTCATGATCACTTTCTCTCTTATGCAATTTAATTTGCAGTAAGAACCAAGTATTTAATTTATTCTGGTTTCCTTATAGTACAAACATTCAACTAGAACCTTAATAATTTACACCATAATTTTACTTTGCAGAAAGTCAACAATAAAGCGTAGTAAAAATTCTCGCCTTAATGATGTTATTACGATTGGTTCTTTACTGTCCCTAAACACGGCTTTAAAACCTCTTATTTTGTTTTCAGGAAACGATATTTCAAATAGCGTTGAAATTTATTCGTAGGTACAAGCAGCAAAATTATTCTAGTGTCTGCACGTGAGCTATGCGTATTAAATAAAATACTTATTCCGCGCAGGTAGGGAGTAATCTCTTTGAATCGTGTCAGAGCAAAAAGCGGCTCTGCAAGGGTCCTCACTTCTGGTTCGTTAGCCAAATTAAGGTAACGCCAGCAGATAACATACTGCTACTGTTGGATAGTTTAAGACTATCGCAATATTTTAAAGTATCGCTACTATTATAAACTGCTATTATAAGCTGATTATATAAATCTGTGCTGTGACAATATTATTAACAGCAAAAATCTATCTATGTCATTTCAGTGGCGGGCGTGATGCCCGCCACTGAAATGGTTCTTACGGAAGTCAGCATGGGTTATAATATACTAGCGGCACGCCCCGGCTTTGCACGGGTAATTATTCAAAATTGTTTCAAAATTATTCGAATTTTTCTCGCCGTAAAAACCATCCTTAAACTCCAACGAATATTTAAAAAAATAAATTGGCTTAATTGGTATAGGCGTTGTTGAGTTATGCGCTTAGCAACACATTTTGCGATTCATTTTTAACCCAAGACAAAAAAAGAGGGGTGTCATTGTTTGACGTGTCTATCAGTCTGGGACATCATTGCTCCCGAACGGATGAAGCGATTTCAACTTAGTTTTTTTTGTTTAAAAGGTGAGTCTGGCGCAAGTGCTCTTAGACAGGTTTCATGAAAATTGGTTGTGCCGTTTAAACATTGTGGGGGTTAGAGTGGGGAATAAAAACCGAAAATCTGTAAAAATCTCGAGTGGGGTATCAAATAAAAGCGCATTGCATGAACATTACACATTATTATGGTGTTTTACTTTTAGGGAAATTGAAGGATTCGAATCGGGGGTTTTTCTTATATTTTAAATTTAGATTTATTATTTATAAGAAGATTAAGGGTAAGAGAAAACATACTATTGATTGCAATGCTCAAATTGGTGTAACCTACAACAAACATAAACTTGGTTCGGGTCAATTGGTGTAACGTTAGTTTTTTGAAGAAAGTTGGTTTTATATTGGTGTATGTGTGGTTATAATTTTTCGTTCAAGCTAAGAATTAGTGTAAGAGCAATGCTGGTTTGCCAAGATACATACACTAACTTAACCTTCATCGGTCATAGGAATACAACAATTCGACTTATGTAAATGGATCACATACCTACTCAGTTACAACATAATTTCGACGGAAGTCTGCAAAATCCACAGTTAAAATGTGTAGCGTAACCGTATTTTTTTAAAGCTAGAATTCTATTATTATGCTATTCGAAAGAGCAGAAAAAAACTAAAAAAAACTGTAAACTCAACTTATTTTACGTGTTTTGGTGGTTAACCCAATTGAACCTGCAACCGACGATATGTACAATATCTATGCTATATGCTAGGGTTTAGTTCTGAAAATAACTTTTTGATTGGGATTAGTTACCTGTTACCGAATTATTAACTACTAACTAAGCGACAAAATATTATCAAGCGACAATTTTTTTTTCCGCACACGCCCATTTAGTAGGGAGCCGATGACGCGACGCGGCAGATTATTTCGTGATCTTAACCCCGCTTATTGTCACAAAACTATAATACTTAGAGATATAATGTTCAGACGTTTTTTGTAGTTAATGATAAGTTCTACAAAGTTGTAATACATCACTTTGTTATATATTCAATAGTTTTCGCAGCATTCGCGATTAAAAAAGATTTTAGGTTTATTTTTTCATAAAAATCGGTTATTGTCACAAAACTATAATAGTTAGAGATATGATGTAACAACGTTTTTTGTAGATAATGATAAGTTCTACAAAGTTGTAATACATCACTTTGTTATATATTCAATATTTTTCGCAGCATACGCGATTAAAGAAAAATTTTGGGTTCTTTTTTTTTCACCATGGGTTACATTATCGGAGTTTGGTAAGGAATCATATTATTAATGAAAACTAAATATAGCCTATGTCACTCAGGGATAGTGTAGCTATCGAATGGTGAAAGAATTTTTTAAATCGGTGCAGTAGTTTCAGAGCCTATTCGAGACAAACAAACAAACAAACAAAAAATCAAACCTTTCCTCTTTATAATATTAGTATAGACTACACAATTTCCGCTTATGCTGAGTAAGGTCCATTTTGCAGTGCTTACAACAAATTTTATTTTTTAAGCTTATTTTAAGTTACGTTATAATTTCTTGTTAGTTTAATTTATGTTAGCTGCAAATAAGTTATTTCTTATCTTAAATTACCTTAATTTGTTAGTTCTTAATATATTATTCAAAGCATTTTTTTCGTCCTTTACCATTAAGTTTGAATCAATTTAGCCATGTTGGATAAGTTCGAAAGGTCTAACTTGATAAGAAAGAAAGTTTAACCTACTTTAAAAATGTATGGCTTTAATGACCTAATATAGAAAGGGCATAGAGAGCCTATTAAAGCAGATTCATACTTTATTCTGTGTACATCTTTTAACAGAACTAATTTATCAAGTTTTCCCTACAAACTCTGGAGTCCGTAAACTTGCTCTTTCAAAACTATCGCGATTTAATCTGAAATAGCTGGCTAGAAATTTAGTTCCATTAGCCTCTATTTTATTGAAAACGATCTAAATTTGCTTTATCAAGTGGTGTTGTTTATTAAAGTGGCACCACATTAGCTCTAGGCTTCGCAAAATTATCCACAGACCGGTTTTGCAGTTTGGAGTGCGCTGTCACAGGAATACCGGGAACCGTTCGCCAGTCACATGTCACGATGTTTGCAAAGCGTGCTTGTGCAATGCGGGGAGTTCCGTGTGTGTGTGTAGATGACAGGCCACATTAGGCTACAATAAAAGCGTTTTAACTAGCTTAATTTGTAGGTAAATTTGACCTTAACTGTTGAGTGTTTTCAATGATTATATATATACAAGCTGGCCAGTTACGGCTTTGCAAGAATGCAAAAACCTTCCTCTTGAATCACTGTACCTAATACAACAAGTATTCAAACTTGTTGTATTTGTTACCACTTAACTTTAAGCTTTAAATTTGATTATTATAATAAAAACATTATTATATTTAAAATGGATTGAAAATATTATTTTTATTAAAATCGTTCTCTCTAGTATCTCCCAAGCTGTTTTTAACAAAGCATATTTTAAAACCTGATATCGGTTGTATTTCTTTACATAAGACTTAAAAGACATACTTGTTTATGCACCAAAAAACAAGCATTAAAAAACTGGATCAGTATTATAAAAACACTTATGTAGGGTGGCTATTACATTTCTGCTCCGCCTAAACGTTTTATATACATCGTATGCCTATTAAAGAATTTCGCAATATATGAAATTGATAGGGGAATACATTTGGATGTAATGCGCATTTCGGCATATATCTACAACCCAAATGGATATTCCGATGTTATTGCAAATTAAATGTGTAATAAGGTTGTTGTGTGCTTTAAGTTAAAAAGGGGTTTTTTGTTTTTAATGGTTCCGTAACCAAAAAGTAAAATAGGACCCTATTATTGAACTAGATCGTTGTTGCGCGAGGTTAATACTTGAATGGGCGACCGCTCGTAAATGTTTACTTATTTTTGTGTTTTGTATTGCAAAATTTGTAAACTGTACAGTATGATGATACCCATCATGAGTCTATCTCATACTCATTTTTTTATGACTGGATCATGCACTCATCTAACCTACCTATCCTTAAGAGCCACGATCTACAAAATAGATACCGACATACGGCAAGCCTTGGCGGTAAATAAGTAAGGTAGCAGGATTTATCATAATATTGTTGTATCAATGTTGTATGTAACACGAGATCGAATTAGATACGATTAGATTCGTAGACGAAAACGGGTTGCCAACATAGCCAAACGGATTAGCTCTTTCAAGTGGCAATGGGCAGGCCATAGATCACGCAGAACCGATGGTCCTTGAGGCCAAATTGTTCTAGAAAGGAGACCACGGATTCGGCAAGCATAGCGTAGGACGCCCACCATCTAGGTGATCGGACCTAGTGAAGTCTGCGGGCTCGAGGTGGACAGGCCACTGCCAGCTGAAATTACTGGAAATCTTTGAGGGAGGCCTAAATCCAGCAGTGGACATCCTAGGGCTGAAATGGTAATGATGAATGTTAGTACGCTTGTTTCACACTAGAGTTTCAAGTGACTCTTGCACGTGCTCCATTGAATGTGTGAATGGGAACTCTTTTGTCCTGGCTCGCAGACGACTATTTTGCCTGCCTTTGTGAGTCAATTCTGCAGAAGTGCTTCCATTGTCCTTCTGTCGAAAAGTAACGTAGGTTACCTTATAACGTATGCATATGTCTTACACATTCCCTATGACGATTATAACGAGCTATTTTTCTAGGTCAAGATGAATAATTGATAATATTTTACTTGTGTGTTCTTATAAAGTGAACCGTAGAAAGGTATATATCCGTAATATTAATAGACTAGTTTTACACGCCACGGCGTTGTCCGTGTTTTTGGATTTTGCCGCAGGAACATCGTATTTTCCGTAGTTAAAAGTAACCTTTCGTGATATGTCTATGAGTAACTAAAATATTTTTTCAATTCGGACCTGTACTTCTTGAGATAGCTATCTAGCACGTTCAAAAATAAACAATCATACAAACTCTTTAAATCTTTAATATTAATATAGATTGTTATCAAATCTAAGCAAATAATGCATTTTGCATTATTTGCTTGGTGGTCGATTAGTTTTTGAAGCAGTCATTTTGGATAGGTTAAGTGAATCCGAAACCACGTTCTGAAATCTGAAATTAAATTTATTTTAATAATGTTTGCCTTTGCTATCGCACGTATTAAGACATAATACTACTTGATGAATCTAAAATAATCTAAAGATATAAATTATTTAGTTTTATTTCTACGGTATTACTTAATTGCAAATTCTATTAACACAACCAGTTATAGTTTTTGGTTCCTTAGATCAAAAGCATAAAGAAATTCCACCTAAAATTGAGCTATCAATCATAGAGTAATTACAATATAATTCCATCAATCTGAGTATTCCGAACTCGAGTGGTATTTCGTAATCTTTCGGTCAATTTCGTAAATTTATTCCGAGATTTTCGCCCTGAACATTATGCCAAGAACACACGCCATAAGCCCCAAATCTATACTCATTAGGCAACGCTCAGGTGAATGGCTTCGGTTCCTTCCTATGTATTTTATGGCTGTAATTACGGCAGTCGGTTCTTTATGTGCTGTCCGAGTTAATATATTCTGGTCTTGTAAAATTACATATTAATGCAGGTGCTCTAAGGTGTCTGAAAGAAATGTGTTAACAAAGATTTAATAATCATATGTTTTAGTTAAGTTATATTTTCAGAGAAGATTATAGGTTTGCTTGTAATCAATGAGGGTGAAATTATCAATCTGACCTAACCCTTTTTAATCAAAAAAGAAAATAGATAAAAAAAACATCAATTGGTCTCAAAGCGAGGTATACCTAATTTGCACCGTTTATACTCTTTTCTAATTACATAATATGTATGTTTTCACTTTCAATATTACAATTAAACACACGCGTTATGACTACATTTTAGGCATTCGATGCGTCTATTACATTCAAGAGAAACCATCGTCAGAGAAGCGCGAGTCACAGCTTCTTTATTAAAACCGCGCTAACCAGGCGTCTGTTCAAAATTGTTTATTAAATAAACCTCTACGAAATGGTCGAATAAAACTCGATAAAAACGACTTTTGAAAACATGAGTTATGAGTGTACCATTAAACTGAATTTATCTTTTATAGTTTTGCTTTGAAAATTTTCTTATTTCGTTATTTAAATATGTCAATTTTTATTAAATCCACACAAATGTTGTTGAAGACCGGTAGGAACACTCACCGAGCACGCACGCCGTAGAATGTAGGTTCAATCGGGTTTAGGTACATACATAAAATTAATGACAATGTCCTGCAGAAATGAATACAGGCAAGCCTGCCAGCCTTGATGCGCAAAAAATAGACGGCCGGTGATAAATCAGGAAGTGCGGGGCACTGGTGATTTGTCGTTGGAATAACCGTTTGACAAACGATGTCGTAGTCAAAGAGACCATGGGACTTAGTAGTCCGCACTGCAGGGAAATAAATGATTCGTTTTTGTCAAAGTAAACGAACTATTTGTCTGTTACAAGATGAAGAAAGAGGGACTGAATTTTTAAATAACTTTTTTATTATTCTTTTTTTTTCGACTGCTTCAGTGGCGCTGTGGGCGAGGGTTCGATTCCCGCCGAGGGTGAAAGCGTTTGTATGTTCTGCTGGCACTTTCTCTTTGGTCTGGGTGTTTAAGTATAATAAAAAATATCTATATATGTATGACTATTATATTAATTATGTATATCAGATATCTAGTACCCGTAACTCAAGCTTAGAGCTTGCCACGGGGCTAGATGTTGTTGCGTGAATTGTCTAAAAATATTATTTTTTTATTTTATTATTTTTCTTACTAAAATTTATTTTTAACTTCATTATGAATTATATTCAGATATTGCTAGGTTAAGCTGATTGTATCTAATTGTAGGGAAAATATATTTTTATTTTATAATTATCTCTGTAACTTGACGACTTACGATGCGAGGTTCTCTATATTGTACACTATAATATAAACACACATGCCACAAAAAAACCATACAAAAACAGCGATCTTATAACTAATAGCGATCTATTTAAGATAGCCTTGCAACCTGTTCTGTTTTTTTATGTATTTTGCAAACATAAATGAAAATTGCGCTTGCCTTTTTGAACCATATCTACAAACGTATACGAATGAAGTAGTTAGAGAAAAAAATATTGGATAAAATTAATTAATGAAACATGTTCGCAACATTTTCACATGTTAATGTTAGTAATGCCATTGGCTCCTGACCTATAGGTAACTTTTAGGGATGGCTAGTCACAGAAACGAGTTACAGCTGAGTGTCCCAGCATGGCGGTTCCACTATTTATATTTCCAAGCTTTGAATAATAAAAGAACTCATGAGGAAAAATTCACGTGTAATATGATTACGTTTTTCATGACTTGGATAATTTATTAGGATAAATAATAAAGCCACTGTGTATAATTATATTATCATTAATGATGATGATACATCAGGCTTTTCGACTTGCCACTCGCGGTATATTGACTTTTTAAGTATTTTCTTTCGGTCGTTGCTTTATGTACCTATACGTTCTAAATACTTCATAAAAATACAATGAGATGGACTCAGAAAGGGTTTCATGTATTTCAACAGTTTATGCATTTATTTAAAAACAAACACTTATTACGTGGTATCCTGCTTACACGACGTCCAGCTAAAAATCAAAATTTCAAATTTAAGAAAAACCCTGATTCCAATACCTAAAAATTTTATTAAAAGTAAAAATTCTTAATATTTAGTAATGTGCACGCGATGCTCTTTCATTTGATACCCCACTCGAGTATATTTACAGATTTTCGGCTTTTCCTTCCCTACTCTCACCCCCATTAATTTTAAACGGCTCAACCGATTTTCATGAAACATACTTAAGAACACCCAGGCCAAACTCACCTTTCATACAAAAAAAACTGAAAATGAAATCGCTTCATCCGTTCGGGAGCTATGATGTCCCAGACAGATAGACACGTCAAACTACATAATAACACCCCTCTTTTTTGGTCGGGAAAATGGACTTTATGATGACAATGTATTTTGCTGTAACGAGTAAGTCATCTAGGTAAAAAGCCATTTAGCGATAAGGTTAATTTGATACCGACCCGCATATAGTTGCAGTCAGAGCGGTCACCCATCCAAATACTGACTACGATCAACGTTGCTTAACCATATACTGTTTAAAAAAAAAACTAATAACGAGATCTCGTTCAAACCAATTTTCAGCGGAAGTTTGAATGTTAATTTGCAGTATATATATTTTTTATTTTATTATTCTCTTATTTTAGAAGTTACAGGGAGGGAAACACACATTTTTGACCAATTTCGAAGAGTCGCTAAAAGAAACTATTCAGTTTAAAAATAAACTAGTAATCTCAATATCGCCTGGAAAAATTATCCATAGATACCCCTCACTCATGTATTTTGTATGAAAATAAGTTTTTTGAGTTTCAGTTTAATATGTATACGGAATCCCCAAATTTTATTGTTTTCTTTTTCAATTTATGTGTGAAAATCATAATGCGGATCACAGATTACATCTACCTACCTACGAAGTTTCAGCATTATAGTTTCTTAAAGTTTCGGACAAAAGTTGCTGTGACATACGGACAGCAGACATAATACCATGACTAAATACATAAGTACTCCGTTTTTTGCCATTTGGCTAGGGAAAAACGTTCTCGTTTTGGAGAATAACACGTTTAACCATATCGATTTTCATGGATGCTTTTTAACGTTCAGTATGCATCATTTACTTGTAACCCATTCTGCATACAAACCACTACTGCAAAGGGATACCAGTTATTGACTCACCTATTTATACCTCCTGTATTCATTACTCAGTAAAAATGTCAACAAAAGAAAGGTTCTCAATTGAATTTCTCAATGCTCAATTGCTAATTTCTCTCAGTCCCATGTTATATACGCGTACCCCAAAGTCAAAAGACAGAACTATTAAATTAGACCTATAACAGAACCCAAACTATCAAAGAAGAATACAAATGTCGGTTTAAATAAATTAGGCATGGGTCAGACTGCCGGCAAAGGTCACAGATTAACGCTGGCTATTTCCGAGCCGACCCGACTCTGTTCCATTTCTGCACCCGTCACCGCGTCTAGCCTCGGCGTATAATGGGTTGGACTTTTCCTGACTGATTCATTTGTTCCCAAGGGATTTTCGAAGTTACGATCGACTGAAGTTACCGAAATTGTTTTAGTGCGCCGATTTCCCAAATCTAGTTTCCAAGGCATTCTTTCTTCTTTGGAAGTACAACAGTTTATTTCATTATGGTATAGGGTGTCTTCTGAAAAGTTTCCGAGAAATCCGAGGACTGCAAAAGGTATAATTCTACCTTAAAAAAAATTAGTTAATCAAATATCCTTATAGTTTTGATAATAACTATTTTTCTGTGTGATTTTCTATCACTCGAAAAGATCGTAATTCGTTGATAACTGAACTTTCATGAATATGTTATTCAATCACGCCTAGGTCATGGCACGATACGTAAAAATGCTTGACTTTCTTTACCACATCGTTTTTGTTGCTTGAAGAATGTGTATTTTTTTAGGATCACTTCTGGACATAGGTCTCACCTAATGGGCGCCCTAGCGCCCTGTCCTGTATTAATAAATTAGCATAATAAACAAATTATGTATAAGACTTGTATACTTTACTAAAAATGATTTTTTTATTTTTTTTTATTATTGATAAGCCTTCATTTGACCACAATCTCACCTGATGTAAAGTGACGATGTGATCTAAGATGGAGCATGAAGGCCTAGAAGATGGCTTCTCCGGACCACATTACGAAACCCGAAAAAATCGCTTCACGCACTGGCCTAGCCCGCAAATATCCTAAATCCGAATTAATGGATGGTTTGATGAATCGTGACATTTGTAACCATAAAATATATTCTTGAAAACCTACCTTTTACAGTTACCAAACTTTAGTTTAGTCGCGAAGTAAATAAATAAATAAATATTTCAGGTTAATCCACACAACAACATCTAGCCCCGTGGTAAGCTCTAACCTTGTCTTACGGGTACTAGCCATATGATTAGACTTAATATAATAGACATACATACATACATAGATAGATATTTTTACTATTCATATTATAAACCCAGACCAATTAGAAAGTGCTTGCAGACCATAGAAACACTTGACCCCTCAGCGGGAATCGAACCCGCTACCTCTTGCGCCGCAAGCGGACCCTCGCCCACCGCTGAGGCAGTCAAATAATGGAATCCAATATAAATAAAGTAGTAAATGGTTTTACAAAATAAGTGCTAGAATTCGCCACCTAAATCTTTTATCAGATCATATAGACCAAATCGTTTAATGTATTTTTTCATCTGCATGACAGTTGCTAAACTAAAAATTATTGTCCTTGTGTTTCGTTTCCATGAAATAGTAATTCTAAATTCAAATTTCCCACTCTAAATTATTTTGGTTCATTCATCGTGTATCGACAAATCAGGCATCGAAACGTCTTGAACGGCGTGCACAGGTTATATATGAAAAAATACAGGAGCGCGCTAGCAGCGACACCAACAGAAAGAAGAAGGAACTAGATCGATCTCACACGAGCTCGCACTCGCACCAAAAATCCTGTAATCCTATCATAAACCAATACACCAGCCTGGCCAGATTGTGAAAAGTATCGTGTGTGTTGTGCTAACAAAGGACAGTGTTGTCAATGCAAGGCGGAGTGGGCAGTCCTGGATATTTAAACTGTGAGTATCTTTGTCTGTATGCTCGCCTCACGTGTTATGAACCAAACCTTTCCTAAACCATCGTAGACCAGAACCTGGTCCCCCAAAGTGTTGCTGTGCCTATTTTATTGGAATGCAACATCTTTTTCTGGTGTCGAAACCCGGGATAACATTGTTTTTTGTATTTTGTATAACACGCTATCCACCACACCTTACCGCCATTTTGTTCTTTGGTATTTTCTGGTAAATTACGCAGCTTCGAGTAAACTCATCGACTTATTGTTTTATCTAAAAACTATAGGTATTTCTCGCACTCTAAGCTATCCTATTTACTATTATTACCTGATTATCCAATGCAATAGGGACAGGCATTATCGTTTTACATCGAACAGGATTTTGCGTCGTGTCAAACAAGTACCTATTTAACTAATATTTTGTTGTCAAGATTACTTTAAACATTCGTTACAAATAATATTGCTTGGTTAAAGCAACTCATCAATCAAAATCGGTACACGTTTATAACCAACAATATTTGTTTGCCTCCGTAAGTAATTTTACACAAAATTATCTCTTGTTATGTGTGAGAACAAAATTGTACAAACACTTTTCTAATCGGTGTACAATTCATCAATCGGCTCATCATAACACATTATCGCTTGGCTAGGTAGGTAGAAACCTTACATAATCACAACAATCTATTTCTTAAATTTAAATATCGAACTACATAATTCCATTTCGCTGTGTAGGTTTGTGCAAACAACAAAACAAATCGGTGCACATTCCTTTTTTATTACCTATTCAATTACGTAGTACATACTTCAATATTGTCATCTTATTTACACCTTTTTTACAAAACTATTTTATTACGTAAATTCATTAATTGTTATAAATTTTACTCAATTCATACTATAGGGTAGTTTTGTAAACCTCCCGCAGATAGCAGGCTGTACGCGCTGTCAGCGCTCGCAAGTTGTTTAAAATACCAATCGAATGCTAATCTTACATAATAGTTACTAAGGACCACTTTGTAATATTATTGTTAGTTTACATTTTTTATAGATATTGTTGTTATTTGTTGTCTTTGCTGTGTTTTTGATATTATAACTAAACTTACAATCATAAACCAGTTGCAAATTTTTAAGCAATAATGTCTTATCATACGACCGTAAAACGAAGATTAAGCAAAACAAAAAAATCTATTGATAAAGGTTTTACAGAAAATGACTTGCCTTCTCTGCGAAGGAAGCGTACGCTTGTTTTTAACCGTATTTCTAAAACCTTAGAGTTGGGTTTACAAGCTTGATATATCGAAACAACATTTATTTTTTTCGTATTATGATGACGTATCGTTGAACGTGGCTAAGTTTGAGGAATTTCATTTTGACATTATCGACTTATCGGATAGAATCGAAGAGGATGAAAGTTTACAAATCAAATGCGATGAGATGTATTTTGAAATAAAATCGATTTATAGACAGCTTAAACCTTCGAAACATGATGTACCTATCAATTCGACTAAAAACGTAAAATTACCTAAAATTTCGTTACCCGTGTTCTCGGGCGATATCAAAAAATGGCCCGAGTTTTTTGATACTTTCAACGCGTTGATTCACAACTCGTCTTTATTGTCCGATACCGAACGCTTTCATTATCTCTTATCTTCGTTAAGCGGCGACGCGTTGACAGTGGTGAAAACTTTCCCGTTATCTCACGAATATTATCGAGAAGCGTATGAAGCGCTTGTAACACGTTATCAAAACAAACGGGACTTAGCGTTTACTGTTTGGCGCGACATTTTAAATGTAGATTTTAACTGTGATAACGCATATAATTTCAGAAAATCGATTGATTTCTTAGAAGAGAATTTGAATATTTTAAAGACGGTTGGTTTGCCAGTACATTCTTGGGATTTTGTGTTGATTTATCATATGTTATCGAAACTAGACACTTCTTTGCGTCGTGACTTTGAAGAGAAGCACTCGAACGTCGAATTGCCTACATATTTACAGCTAAAGCAGTACCTGCATTCGAAATGTGAGGCTTTATTGCGGGATACACATTTTACCGAGTCGGAAAGCGGAAATAAACAGTTATTAAATTCATCATCATCATCATCGACTCGCCCTAAGCGCGGTGCTACTGCGCACTCCCTCGTTACTAACACTACCAAGCAGAAACCAACTCAAGTGATGATGCCTACTACTATGTATTCAGTTAAGTGTGTTTATTGCGGAGGTGCACATTCGATATCGGGTTGTTCTGATTTTCTAAATAAGTCCATTGATGAACGTATGCAAACGGCAAGTGATAAGAAATGGTGTTACAATTGTCTTAAACCATCTCACCAGTTGAGAGACTGCAGATCAGTGTTTTCGTGTCGTACGTGTAAGCGCAAACACCACACCTTATTACATCGCGAAAAAGCTCCTGAACCATCCGAAAATAATAGGGCTACCTTATTATCGAGGTCATCCACGCATTCAACACAGACCACCGTTTTACTCGCGACGGCAATCGTACAGGTGAAAGATGCATCCGGGAATATGCAATCGTTCCGTGCTTTATTTGATACCGGAAGTCAGAGTAGTTTCATTACGTCATCCGCATTTGAGCGATTGAACTTGCCCAGAACTAAGTCAGATGTCGCTGTTAGTAGTTTAGGGGAAACAACTGCCTCAATACTAGGAGATGTAGAATGTGAAATAGGTACTAATAATAAGGTCTTATACATACTAGACTTCCACGTGATATCGTCTATATGTGGTGATCAACCTATAGCAAAACTGAATACGTCTGGTTGGTCACACGTGAATTCTCTTTCATTCGCTGATCCAGATTTTGACATTCCGGGACCGATTGATTTACTTTTGGCCGCGGATGTGTTTGCCGAATCACTTCTTCATGAGCATATTAAGGGCAACGCTAACGAACCTACCGCCTTCAAGTCTGTCTTTGGGTGGCTTTTGTTAGGAAGAACGCGGATAGTATCGAGTACCTTATTACACTGTGGTACACATTCGGATAATGAGTTACATACGCCGGTTCAACGTTTCTGCGAATTAGACGTCATGCCAACCGCGAAAGACACTTTTACAACAGACGAAGCACTTTGTGATAGGGTTTTCACAAATGAACACTCCTGTGACGCCTCGGGACAGTGTGCGGTTTGCCTTCCATTCAAAGACGATGTTCGACCCACTTTCGAAAATTCACGTGATGTTGAGTTGCGTGGATTTCATGCGACTGAGCGAAGATTATTTCTCGATCCCGACCTGTACCATCAGTACTCAGATTTTATACATACTAACTATATTCAGGCAGAGCTATTAAACAGTTCCTTATGGTGGGCGGGGCCTAGCTGGTTGTCTCAGGATAAGCGATCATGGCCTTTGTCCAATCCTTTCGAAGACAACGGAGTAGAAGTCGTACAGGAAGAGCGTAAACGAATATCACTTATCACCGAAGCGAAAGAAAACAATAGTTCAGAATTACCCATCGTCAACCAGTTAGTCAATCGTTTCTCTTCATTTTCCAAATTAATCAACGTTGTAACCTATATTTATCGTTTCATTTATAATGCTCGCTATCCGAACCTCGCTAACAACCAAACGATTTTAAACAATGTCGAACGTCATAACACAACAATACAACTAATACGACAAGTTCACGCAAGTTCATATTCTGAAGAAATTTCATTCTTAAAGTCTAACAAACCGTTATCTAAACCGCTGCGAAGGCTGAACGTATTTCTAGACGACAAACATGTACTTAGAGTTGTCGGACGCATATCGCGATCGGGCTTAGAATATGAACAAAAACATTCTGTATTGTTACTATCTGATCACCCATTAACGAACTTAATAATCGATCATATTTATCGAACTTATCTTACGCCCGGGCATTTCCTCACTCTCGAACCCCTAACCGCTGTACCGGACGATAACCTAACAAACATAAACGTTAACCGTCTCAGCCGATGGCAACTGCTCCAATCATTCCAGCAACATTTTTGGTCCAGATGGAAATCTGAATACTTAAACTCACTAACGCAACGCGCCAAATGGACCAAAGATTCCAAACCGTTAAACGTAGGAGCGATGGTAATCATCAAAGACGATAATCGTGCCCCTTTGCAATGGACTATCGGCAGAGTAGAAACACTCCATATCGGAGGCGATGGAATAGCTCGGAGCGCAGAAGTAAAAACTTCAAACAATCACTCTATTCATCGTCCATTGGTGAAGCTATGCCCTCTCCCTATCGAGGACTAGCTTCAATAGCTTTCTTTATATAAACGAATACCTATCTAGTATGTAGTCTAATCTAGCATAACATTAGTCAATAGTTAGTAAGTATTCTTGTATTTAATGCGTAACAACATCAATCTGAAAATCAGAAAATACCATTGTATTTTGGTGGGCGGAATGTTTCGTTTCCATGAAATAGTAATTCTAAATTCAAATTTCCCACTCTAAATTATTTTGGTTCATTCATCGTGTATCGACAAATCAGGCATCGAAACGTCTTGAACGGCGTGCACAGGTTATATATGAAAAAATACAGGAGCGCGCTAGCAGCGACACCAACAGAAAGAAGAAGGAACTAGATCGATCTCACACGAGCTCGCACTCGCACCAAAAATCCTGTAATCCTATCATAAACCAATACACCAGCCTGGCCAGATTGTGAAAAGTATCGTGTGTGTTGTGCTAACAAAGGACAGTGTTGTCAATGCAAGGCGGAGTGGGCAGTCCTGGATATTTAAACTGTGAGTATCTTTGTCTGTATGCTCGCCTCACGTGTTATGAACCAAACCTTTCCTAAACCATCGTAGACCAGAACCTGGTCCCCCAAAGTGTTGCTGTGCCTATTTTATTGGAATGCAACACCTTGACATAATTATGACGAATACATGCAACCTATAAATGGCTGTAGACGTATTTTGCAATGGTGTTTGTAATTTCCACGCTGCTTCTTGCGATCGTATGCGATAGTGCGATGTAAAAAGCTCATAATCTTTTTACATGGGCAGTAAATGACCAACGACCATGTACCAATATAGCCTAATTATAAAGCAAAATTATTTATGTTTATTTTTTTCTCGTTTTTATCAACACCTCAGTGTGTAACAGTTTTATTAACGAGTTGCTTAAGACAAAATGCCGAATGTAGGTGTAAGTAAGGTAATTTGGGCCGAAACATCAAAATATTTTGTAAGCATAAATGTTAAGCAAGAGTGAAATCAAAACAATAAGTTGCTCTACATAATACGCTGCGTAACTCTACCAAATCGCCCTCTGTTATTGTAAGCGTGGGTGGTCTTTGAAAGAAGCGTTTTGAAGAGTCAACGTAACCTTATAGAGTACAATACTTGTACCCCAACCCTACTTAAACTTGTATGATGGTCTAAAGAACATTTATATATTACACCGTTGTGAACTTGTGAACGCATAAGGTTGTTAATTTCGTGGCTTAATTACTTCATATCCAACAAAAATATTTTTATAACGGACACAGCTTTTTTGTTGGCTTTTTACGAATCAAAATAATTTATTTTTCATGCTTAAAAATGTGAGACTCAGTCCATTCGAGTCTACCATAGACCTGCACGAAATTAATAATTTTGATGGTTTTTTTGTTTATGATACACATTTTGTGTTTTGATATACCCAGGTACTTATAAAGTATAAGTAGGATAAATATTTGGTATAATACAAGTCTTCATAATATCTAAGGAAAACAACCACACAAAGGAAAATTACCAAAATGCCGCCGGAAATTTAGAGTACTGTAGTACGCCTAACAACTAAATGCCGCCAGTCGCCACTGCCAACCGAAATTAATCAAAATCTTTTAGGAAGGCCTTGGTTCAACGGTGGACGTTCTATGGCTGTTATGATGCTGATCTATGAATATTATTATGATTATTTACTATTAATTTTACTGTGCCCTTAAGGTTCTAAAAAAATGTTAATCTCAAAAGGTCCATTCACCGGTGACCTTTTCAGGAATGTAACAGAAGCAAGTTACATGCATGACATCGCATATGTTGGCTTTGCTCCAGCGTTGCATTATTAAAAAGGCTTCTCGACCTACCTCTCTTAAATTAATGCCCAACGCTAAAAAGTTTAACGATCTTCAAATTGTTTTTTATGTTTGAAGTGCTTTTGACAGTACTATTTTATTCATAAGCTTTTTTTATACCCATGCATTGACAATGCAAGTATTTAAAAATATATCTAAGTAGGTATATGTAGTGAAATGTGATTCTGTGGGCCGACTTACCTAATAACTCCACTCTGGCTCGTCCAAATTAGAATTCCTGTTGGAAAAAAAAGGTATCAAATATCATGATCTACCCTCAAAATTGTGTATTTTGACGTTGACATAATGCTTACCGAAAGAAATGAAGCAAATAAAATGGGAGGTCAGTTATTATATTACCCATAACGGTTATTGAATTAAAATATTAAGCCTCGAGTATACGGAATAAGATATTATAACATAAAGATTTGAGGATTTAGAATATGTATATTACGGGCATATTTTGTACCTATGTATGCCCAACAATTCTCAATAACTCAGATCAACGAATACCATAAATAATGTGCAGTAAAGAACGTCAGGTACATTATTCAATAGTCAGGCAAAGTTTATTAGTTAAGTACCCACAATACTTCCTACTTAAGAAGGTAAACTATTTCTCATTACTCACGTAGGTATACAAAAGCTATAAGGCCGCAACCTCATTAGACTTATTGAATTCATTTTCACTTGGGTTATGGTGCTAAATGCCGACATTTATTAATGTAAGTAGTTCCTTTTTTTATAATTTAAACATCTTTTCCTAAGATGCCGACTTTCCCTCTTCCTATAATTATAAATGAGGAGTCCTTATTTAAAACTAATTTATTTTAAGAATTCTTGAATATGTAGGTACTGTGCACGTCACCTATAGGTAAAACCTTTCGCATACAAACCACCTATGCAAGGGCGGGGAGTACCAAAACGTAACGCGCATGACTGGACCATATTCAGTTTGTCTGTCAGTTTGTCAGCTGGAACTCAATAGCTTATTGATAAGCTTGATAAGGCCGCGGCTTTATAAACACCTGCTTCTATTTCGTAAGTGAAAAAGTTCCGGTACCTGTGTACACAAAAGTAACTCAATTGAAGTTTCGACGAAAAAAAAAACAAGAGAACACGCAAAGAATAAAGAGTCCACAAAGGAATCATTTACATAATCAAGTTTGGAAACATTTTTGTTCATGGAGTGAAAATTACGGGAAAATTGACTGTATGACCTGAAAAACGAGTCGTTTATTTTCTTTGTGTGCGTATAAATTATACTGAAGTTGTTTGTATTGTCAATAAATACTCCTATTTGGTTTTGGTTCTATCGATGGAGCAAAGTCAATTATGTCATAATTATCGAACACATACAAAGAAATGAATGTCAATGAAGACACGGACTTATTTACAGAATGATGTAATAGAATTTTAAACAAACTCGCAGCTTCGTTTCAAAATATATATAATTCCAACAGGAGTATATAAGCTGAATACTCGTACAATCGATTATTCGCAAATTATTTGCAAGTTTGCTCGCTTTTCACGAAAGTTACACGACATGATATAATGATTTAATACATATTGTACTTTAAATGATCATCAATTCATCACAGTAGGTAACTGCACCGTAATTCTCCCGACTAAATTTTTCTACACAGTTTACGCCATAAATATGATGCATTGTACAATGTCGAAACATTTATTTGAAGAACAGGTTCGAAAGGATTGCATGTTCTTAGGATATGTAGGTATGGTATCTATATTCGAGTAGGATTAGTCATTTAAATATTTATGATTCTCTTCAATTAAGCTTTTTTTGTCATACATGACAGAATAATAACATTTGTCCAATCTATATAAATAAAAATGTATGTCTATGTATTGTTAAATATTCTTATTGCCAAATAATATATATTTTTGCTACATATTTTTTGTCGCCGCGGGGGTTATAATGACATTATATTCTACTATTGTCTCTATAGTTCCTATTTACATTTTCTTACATTTTTAACTTTACAACATTTAACATTTTCCTAAATTTTCTCTATTCTAGCGAACAAGTACCAGTTTGTGGGGAGAATGGATGGGCGTGATGCACGGCGATGAAATGGATTACGTGTTCGGACACCCCCTCAACATGTCTCTGCAGTATCACACGAGGGAACGGGACCTAGCAGCCCATATTATGCAGTCTTTCACCAGATTCGCTCTGACTGGGTAAGTGTTAAAACGTACAAGTACAGTCAACAGCAAAAGGAACTAACTATGTAGTGACCCAAAATAATATACGATACAATGCTCTTTATTGAAACACAAAAAATATAATACAACAGAACAATGATTCAGAACTAAAATACGTGAAATAATAGTGTAACAATGGGCGGCCTTATCACTAAAAGTGTTCTCTTCCAGACAACCTTTGATGGACTGGAGAAAAACTAAAAACGACGGATGTTGCAAATTGCTAAAATAATAAAAAGATAAATAATCATATAAATAAATACGTACATATTATAAATCTAATATATAAAAATAATACATAATAATTACAATTTATACCGTATATTTTGTCAAAAGTCACTGACTATTGTAGTATGATAGAAGTAAAGTAACAAATAACGTCTCATAAGTATGTGATCACATTCTGTTCGATGCGTGCAGTTCAAAATTCAATTCAATTTCTTATGATTGGACTCTACGCTATAAGCGTCAGTTTGCCAGTGTCAAGTTAAATAAAATTATTAAGTGAAGAAACTTTACTTAGTTGAACGCCATTTTTCAAATAATCATCCTCGCAGTTATTTTCAGTGTCTTATACTATCAAAACTTCATTTGAAATTAGCACTATAATATAACATATTACATCTGGTACGCCACACGAGAAGATGTTTTGAAAAGTTGATTTTGATTACTTAAGTTTGCTGACTGTAACAGTTTGTCGGTAGAACCCATCCAGGGTGGGATAAATTGAAGTTCTCTTCGGACTTTCTCTCAACATGTCTTTGTTGTCCTTGTCCTCCATACAGTTCGATCTTCACGAAAATTTGCGAGGATGAAACATAAATTGACAAATAAAACGATTAGTTTTTCTGAGTGTTCCAATCCCCAATTTAAACTACTTTGGGGGTTTAAGAGAAAATTTACAAAACATAGTACCTACTCGTACCAGTGGGTATATCTACCTACATACCCACATAAACTGTACGTTTTATTGTATAAGACAACAATAAGTTAAGCAACATTAAAACCAGGCTGCGATTTTATTTAAAGAACATTATTTGGAGCCTTTCCGCTATCCGCCATTTTTCAAATTTTTAATGCCAAGTGTTAATCTTACAGTAAATATGTATATTTTTGACTTCAGAAAAGCTTTCAATGCAGTGTTCAGCGAGAGTTTGAACCCTTGTAAGGTCGGAACCGACCAATAGGTATAAATAGGTTGTATCAATACAATTCGTAACTTGTTCCAGTCTTACATTTTCTTTTCTCTTTCCAGTAAACCCAACAAGCCCGACGAGAAATGGCCTCTGTACTCCAAGTCCCTGCCTCACTACTACGTGTACACCGCCGACAGTGCCAGCGGGCCAGCCGGGCCCCGCGGGCCTAGGGCTTCCGCCTGCGCCTTCTGGAATGACTTCCTCAACAAGCTGAATGGTAAAAGACCCAATTCACAAGAAGGTTTAATGCACCGTATACACGATAACGATATATCGTATCGATTTGACTTTATAACTTTTGACTGCATAACTGTGCAGTGTTATCGAACATGTTTACGAAAATCGTTTAAATTATTTTTGGTTTAGCGCAAACTATCGAGTCAGTTTCAAATTCAATTCGATAAGTCGTTGTAGACGGAACTCGGAGTAATCGTTCATTTTACAGTTGAGTCCGCTTCATTCATTTCGTGAGCTAGGACAATGCAATGCTGAAAATGTCATGTCTCGAGTTGCGAGATAGTCGAGGAGGTTAACGATTCGGGGGAGTAGTTATAGTTTGATCGACTCATTCAGTCATGAAAGACAAATGTCTTTCTTCAGTGTTACAAGATAGTCTTGGTAATATCTAGATTCATATCATAACAAGTGCGTCATCGTCTTCGATCATGGATGACATGTTCCTTGTCAAGTTTCTACCGGGAACTGACGATCACACAAACGGTTTACGCAGTTAGATTGCTACGATATATCGTGGTCGTGTATAGACTTCTAGGACGCTCGATTATGCGATCTGACTGCACAATTGATTTGCGCAGTCAGATTGCTAGGATATATGTAGGTACATATCGTTCTCATATATACCGGGCATTGGTTAGGGCTGTAGGTACAGTCAACAGAAAAGTAGGTGATGAAAATCAACTATTTAAAACATCTTCTAGTGTGACGTGCCAGATGTAACAAGTTATACAAAAGTGTCAGTACTAAATGAAGTTTTAATCTGTCACAAGAAAATGATCATAATAATACCGAGGTTCGAAATAAATGTAATCATTTACTCACGCCACGTCATTTATTCCTTTACTTCATAAACTACAATCGTCAGTAAATTTTTTTTATTTATTGAAATGATTATTTTGGGGCCATAATTTCATCAGTTTATTTTGTACGTGACAAGCCGTTTCTAACCGAAATACAAGCATAACATACGTTCAATTTGCGATTAAACTCGCGTGAATTTCCAGTATTGGGTATTGTTAATCCTAAGCAAACAATAAGATTGGGTTAGGATTGCGATATAGTGAAATGTATTTTCTTCCGTCTAACTAATCTATACAAAATATTAAGGAGATTAGTTAAGTAAAATGGTAACAAACGGGAATAAACAAAACCTCTAAAAATACAAACAAAATAAATTTGTAACAAAGATTAGTTACACCGAATTCAGGAACCTACCTACTTACTCTAAATAATAATTCTGTATTTGAGTAAGATGGGTCCTTTGGACCGACAAACAGACAAATGGGGAAAAATATATAAACACAATCGTGTAAAAGACCATTGAATTTTTCTTATGGAAAATTTAGCAGATTGATAATGTTTCTGCTAATTGTCAATTTCTGCTATCCTACCTAGTGCTTAGGCTTTGAAGTTTGGAGATGCTTAAAGAAAGATTTTTGTTGTAGAATGAGAATGTGAATTTATTTATTTGCGTATATATATAATACCTTAATGATACTTATGTATAGTTGGTTGTGAAACTTACTTTAATAAATTTACTTGCACTAATTTTAGTGTTAATTTTGTTTAATTGTTTTAAGTTTATTTTATGCCCTACAATATTTTTGTATGCAAATGGCTACATAGTTACCTTTGTTACCTTAAGATTATAAATAAGAAATTAAAATGAAGATATTAATATAAATGTAATATTAATTTCAGAACTGGAACACGTCCCGTGTGATGGCGCAGTCACTGGCCCCTACAGCAGCGTTGCGGGAACGACTCTCCCTATAGTGCTACTGACCACACTCGCCACCACTCTAGCACTCTAAATCTCGAAAGTTCCAGAGCATCTTTATCAACAGATCGACCACGGGGAAACGTCAAAGTCGAAATTCGAATGCTCTCATTTTCGAAAGTTACCCGTTGTCATCCGTTGACAAAGAATAAGGGTACCAACTTTCGTCTAGCTTCAAACGTAGTAGGTGTATGTAACCTAGAATATCTATGAAGTAATTTCGCAAAAGATAATATAGTTTTCTACGATCATGAATAGATTGGATGTGAGTTTTTATAGTGAAAGTATTGGGACTTGAAAATTGTGAACGAGAAAGCGAATCCTTGATGGTAAATAGAGTTATATTGATATATTTTGAAATTAATGTGTAGTTAATGTACGCGAATATTGTGTTTTATTATTCTAAGTTTAACTCTCAATGTTCCTTGATTGTATTGTATTTCGTTATGCCAAATTTCAACAATTTGGAGTAGTGTCAAAATTTAATTATTAAATCAGAGCAAGATGTCTTTGTATGTACTATATGGCCTATTTCTCTGTTTCCATTTTGACACAATTGCATTGGATTTTAGTCGCCAAGTCAATCGAAAAAGCTTTCCTTCGCAACGGAGTCTGGGAAATTGATATCGTAAGGAGTAAAAAGCAAATGAGTAAAAAAGAGTATTAAATAATAAAGTCTAATAAAGAGGTTTTATAATTTTATTTTCCTTTTTTCTGGCAATGATTTAAAAACCTGCGTGTTATACGTAAGATACAACAAGCGGAATGCGAAATTAGGCGAATCGTACTGCTATATCGATAGCTGAGCTGGTTGCAGAGGAAAACAGGCCGGGTAGTGCATAGTCGGCATCATTTTAGATTATGAGTGTGTATTGTTAAAACTAGAAGATGATAAAATATATCAGCTTTGAACGCTGTAACGCTGCTTTCACAGACGTGTGATCACTAAACATATCAACGTGTGCCTCTGCTTAAATAGCAAACATACATATCGTAATGTAGTAATATTTGATGATTTTATATTGATAAATAATTCGAGTGTATACAGTTAGATAATTTTTTATCGATATATTTACTATTGTATTAGATGCTATTTGTACCACTTAAAATCTTATGAACTCAAAATTCTTATGACTATAAACAAATGATAAAGTATTTTGTAAATAATCCTTTCATTATATTAGATGCGATCCTACGATCACTGAATAGAGTTACAAATATTATGTAGCTAACTATTAGGTTGTAACCCATCATCTAAATTACATTAAAAATTTTAACTGTTAGATAAATGTCTACAATAACATATTAAACCTAAATAAGGCTTTGAACGTTATAGGTACTTCAATTGTAAGCTAGGTTACTGTTTCTGGTAACCATTTTTTCATAACACATTAATCAATAGCTGAGTAAATTGTAGCTTACTAATGCTTTAAGTGAGAAATGTCTTATGAACTTAGTAACAATTTTTATACTTTTTCTTAATGTTTATACTAAAGTTAGCAGTAGTTTTGTATCTATGCGATGTCAATTACTATCCTTGGCGGGCTTATGAAGCGTTGGGAAAACTCAAAACTGAATTTCTCAATGATTGTAACAAAAGTAAAAGTGTTCCGTCATTATTTTTCCCGAAAACATTTTGAAATATGTTATGACGACATCGTTGTGAAAACATAACTGTCATAGGAAAAACCATATTAAAACTATTAATCACACATTACCTAGCGTATATTATTATATTACGCACCCAAAAATGCTATCTAAGTATATGCCATCTATAACTTTAGATTTTTTTTTCTGTTTTACCAGATTCTGATCACGGTGAATTTAATTAAGTTTCGGCCGAACTTGGGCGACCAATGCGACTGCAGCACAGGACTGCCTTAACCGGGTGCGGACCTGTCCTTTACTATGGCCCATTGCACACCTACGCGACCACAAAGCGGGATGTTTTATAGCCAAACATTACCCGCGTCGCAGTCCTGCGCTGGTTTGGCCGAAGCCTTAATATTTGAACTGACTATTAAACGACACAAAATACAGTTGTAGCCGTGTCATGCTTAGTTGTGTATAGTTTCTATACCTGTGCTATACCTACCAGACTTTGTATAGCTCTAGAGATTCAGGAAATATGTATTAGTGTGGTGCTAAAGTGACGCTCTCTCCAGGGTAAGCCCATCTTGACAAGATGGGCTTAAACAATGTAACGATCCAAAAGAATAGAAGCCGCTCCCGCTTCTATTGTTTTACAAGATGGGCTTAAACAATGTACCTAACGATCCAAAAGAATAGAAGCCGCTCCCGCTTCTATTGTTTTACAAGATGGGCTTAAACAATGTAACGATCCAAAAGAATAGAAGCCGCTCCCGCTTCTATTGTTTTACAAGATGGGCTTAAACAATGTAACGATCCAAAAGAATAGAAGCCGCTCCCGCTTCTATTGTTTTACAAGATGGGCTTAAACAATGTAACGATCCAAAAGAATAGAAGCCGCTCCCGCTTCTATTGTTTTACAAGATGGGCTTAAACAATGTAACGATCCAAAAGACGCGAAACTCGTGGTCCACGTCGCCGATAGTTACCATCTGCGCCGGTGAAAGTGTTACTGAAAAGCCACACATAATCAGAAAACAGACAGCCTTGGCCTTTGTAAGATTTTCTTTATCAAACCATACATTTGTACATATAATTTTAATCTTGTATTGGTTTTAGTAATCAAGTTATTAATAAGCCATTAGGTTTTTTCATTGTCGCCGAGCAGCCGCGCACCAAATCACTTCTATTGATTTTAAGCACAATTTGAAATGTTGTATGGTATGGTATAGCTTTAATTAGATAGTCAAAACGTTAGAAATTAACATTAATATATAAGTACACACAGTAATTTTACTACATATCTATACATATCAAAATATATATATACAAATATTATATACAATGGTGCATAGAAAGTACCTACATCTTTCGGAATTGCTCTATATTAAGTGTATCTTCACTTCTACTCGTACTAATAACGAATATTGGTAAAAATACCAAATCTATCTTCTACTCCTTCTTATCTCAAATTTATCTTTGTATACAATACTCAAACAAAATGTACCTCCCCATAAATATTTCCTGTTATACTAAGAGCTTTTTCACTGTAAAGTATAAAACTATTAGAATTTCGATAGGTGCCTTTTAAATTCCTTCTCTAACGACTTTCTTGATTCTTTTTATTTTTAGATGTTGCTATTTTGTTTATCTAATTAAGTACATTTAAAATAAGTTTATATATAAGTCAAGACCCTCTTGTTTGAGACATAATGTATTATTTTAAAAGTCAGTGTCAGTGTAAGACCACTAAATTTAGATTTGATTAGATGTTTTATGCAGCACAATGTCTGTGATCAATTTAAACAATTAATAAAAACCTTATTATTACTTATATTTTCAATCCTGTCTTAGATAACAAGTGTATTGAAGTAAGGGGGTCATAAATTAGATAGACTAAAATATAGTTCATTTTTAGATTGAGTGTGATAGCTGCATAAGTAAATTGTTTATCTTTCAAAATAAAATAACATTTATGAAATTATTCTTTACAATAAATTAACTACTCTACATAAAAAAATTGTGAGATTATAAACCAATTAAATAAGCATTATAAGGCCCTATATCTATATTAATTACCTATTTATTATTTCTATAACTATAAGCATAAATAACTATGTAAATAGTTAAAGAAATAAATAACCTACATGTAATCAATTACTTAGGATGAAAATGTGAATTATTCAATATACCTAAACTCAATTTTATATAGCCATTGCTTAAATATAGCGGGGCTTATGATTTGAAAGTTTATAATAAGAAGAATAAGTTGTAGCGGATAGAAGAAAAACGTCTTGTTGGGTAGTTACTAAAATAAATGTATCTAAATGTTAGTTCTAAGTAAGTAAGCTTTTATTATACATAATCTGAAAGCAAAGTAACTAGTGTAGTAACAGCTTAAAATTAGGTGCTAATTTATAAATACCCGAGTATACATGAGTGTGCTCTTATTCATTTTGCACTACAATTATTATTCGTAGCAGGTTCTATGCGGTTGACGTCGACAATATCTCAGTTGTATATTTTAACTTTTTGCTTACTTTAGCGCTTTTTGTAGGGATACGCCACGCGCCAAGCTTTCAACACAAGGAATAGAAGATGTATCTAATCATTAATTAGTTGTTATGTAGGGATTTTTTAGTGTATTTTTGTCAAAATTTAGATGTTCTAGATAATTTTCAGTAAGAGAAATTCGTTTGTACAGTTGCACGGATGTTTATTTCACACTGTAGCGGAATAATATAATATTTTTTAACGAAAAATATAAAACGGTAGATATAATTTTGTTGCTTTTAAAATATTTGATCATTATGTGTAAAGATTACTCAATAAAATATAGTTGAAATCTGTTTTATAATCTGTGTTTAAATTTTCTGTCCCTTTTGAGAGAGAGAAATAACTTCTCTGAGGAACGCACTAGGTAGTGTCGGGAGATTTCCTACATCTAAGGTAATTAATAATTTTTCCAGGCTATTTTTATATAATAGTTGTGTTACGTATGTCCCTCATAATTTAGAACTAAATACCAAATTATGAATAACCCTGTAATAATTAACAAAAATAAAATCGCTCATTTCATGAACCACATAATATTGTTGCTGGCAATAACTCCTTATTGCTCATACTTTTTTAGTCTAAGGACTTGCTGCACAATTCTCCGAGTAAACCAGTCAATGGATAAAATAAACATCTACTTCTTCTCCTATTTCGATAGCGTCCGTGACTGGAAAAATATAGAGCAGTCTTGGTCAGTCATTCACTGACAATTGTCGATTGACTTGAAGCTTTATTACTAATAATCCATTAACTTCTTCGCAGTCATTGTGATACAGGCAATAATATAATAATATTGAATTACGTTGGCTCTTTCAACCGTGTAAAACTGGGGTACTGTTGCTGCAGCTACGAATTCAATCCGATAACAGTTCAGTTAGTTCGGAGTTTTCCGTGGAAGCCTGAATTAAACGACGGTAAACAATAATTACATGAACACGAAACGTAAATCCACTGCATGCCTACGTAGTTAAAATATGCTAAAATTGCTATGACCTCTACCACTGATAGTATAAAATATAATCTGTGGCTCTACACAGGGTTTTTAAATATGACCTATACATTTTTAAGATTTTTAAACTGAAGTTAAATCGAAGTTGGCACGGAACACCAAGCCTGCCCACACATGGTTCTCTGAACTAAAAGAGTGCCAAATTATTTTGGTACTATTTGTTTAGGACTGTGTTGACGTGTCAAAGCTAGTTTCCTACTAACTTCGTTTCAATTTAATGCTCCTACTTTTGTTTGAGTATCGTGATTGAGTGGTTAATTTTAAACGTCAGAACTTGTCTGGTATTTTTAGGTGATATACAGAAAATTCGTTCAAAATAATAAATATAATCAGAAAAGGTACGTTTTGAATGCAAATATTGTTTTTTATTTCAATTATTTTTGTAATTGTAAGTTATTTTTATTTCTATTGGTTGTTCTGACATAGTGAATGTAGTACAAAAATACAATCAATTCATTATATTTATTATTGGAACTTAAATTAAATTAGGTTATTGAAAGCTTAAATAAATAAACAATAAATATTCCCCCACTGATCTCAAAGCGCTTTAAAACTATATTTAATGTATTTAGATATCAAAATGTCTAGTACCCGTAACACAAGCATATGGCTTACCGCTGGTTATACAAATAAAAATCACAATTTATATCATTACGGACATTTATTTCCACAAATATTAGTGCACTACAAGGTAACAATTGCATGTATATTTTACCATAATATTTATTTCCTACTAACTAGTTATTACTGACTAGACTAGAATAACCTTTGAATAATTTAAAATGACGTATCCAGTTTTTGTAATAATTAATAACTACTTTATAATGTTATAGTTTGCGACTTTAAGATTATCATAAATTCTAATTTGCAGTTTTCTACATGAGTAGTATTATCAACTACACAAGAACAGATAAATTAATATGCTCGACTTGGTGGGGGCACTGCCGTGCTCCCAGATTCTTAGTAAAACAAAATTAAATATTACGAAAACTACTTTTCAATTAAGTAAAAGATACAATAAATATCTCAATACTTCATAAACAATAGGTCCAAAATAACGTTATTATAATTTTGAAATTGTGGGACAGTCAAAAATAAATATAAATAAAATGAGTAACAAAACATATATTAAACAAAAAAATACAATTACAAATTGAAGACCAGACTGAAAATAATGCGTCCTTCCGTCCTTATCTGTTTTACGCCATAACTCATATTAGTTACACAATTATTAGACAAAGTTATTTAGACCATCACAAATACCCAAAGTCCTATACAGCTAATAGTGAACCTACTTGACGATGAGAAAACGTAGCCTATTAAGTAATCCACTTGACCGTACCGAGGAGTTTCGTTTACTTTTCGATGTCGTTGATGCCACAGAGGAGGTCGGCGTGCTCCAATTCCTCCATGGGAAGAGGAGCGAAGGCCAGGGTCACGGAGTTGTGGTAACGGCCGCTTGACACAAGTCGCACGACTGAATCTTCGCAGGCGATGTAGAGGGGGCGGCGAGCTGAAATTAAAAATGCATTTGATGAGAATAACATGGAGTCATAGTATCATCAACAGGTTATACACTTTTTGTACAAAAATCTAAACTTATAAAAAAATGTGCAAGTAGTTGCAGTCAAAGTGGCTCCGATCCACGTACGTACTGGCTACGCTTTATAAAGGAAAGGTAAATTTTGGTTTACGATTTATAAAGTGTAAAAAAAAAACGAGTAACTGGATCTCGTTCAATACAATCTTCAGTGGAAGTATGCATAGTAATGTCGTAATTTTTTATTCTATGGTTTTGTACATAGTATTATTATTTGTTTTATTTTTATCTTATTTAAGAAGTTGCACACAACACACACATTTTATCAATTTAAAAGTATCTCTCGCGCAAACCATTAAGTTAAGTTATTAGACACATTAATATAATTTTTGGAGACATAATTATCTAAACATAGACGCTCGTATGGGTTATAATATAAAATAAAATATCGTGTTTTACTCTTAGAAGTATGTATGGTAATAGTATGGGGGGAACCCCAAAATTTTTTTTTGTCAAAATATGATGAGGTTTAAAATGATGTAATAACAAAGGCTAAAATGATGATAGTGCTTCAATTGGTAAAACTAAGACATTTGGAAAAAGAACTTCAAAAGAACTACATAGTTTATCAACGCTGATGACATGTTGAAGAAGTCCCTAACTTTTTTGGAACAAGAACTTTATCTTCTTCAGAGAAACGAATACTTTTGGACAAGGTTAAGTTATTTTATTAAACAATGAAGAGTAGTTAATAGTATTATTCTCAAAAGCCTAATTTTTGCAAAAAAAAATTTGCATAGTAATTGCTTTCTTTTTTGCATACAGAAGTAGTCATATGAAAGAGATACATAAGATACATGTAACATTTAAAAATCATGTAAAAATCTTTATTTGTTGTTAATAGTTTTAAAAATATGAAATATCGAAAGAAAGCTTGATACTTGATACATTACAAAAAACATTGCAGCAATGGGGTGCTGCATTTTTTTGTATTTTATTGACTCATATTTTTGAGTGTTGGTAATGCAATAACTACACCTTCTGATCAACCAAAAACTATTTTTTTTTACGAATATACTATTCAAAAACTTGTAATTCTACTCAGACCCTAATTGTAATTGTGGCTTACAAAAGCCAAGGTTTAGAAGAACATAACAAACATATTTAGTTTTGTTAGACAAACGCCTCTTTTTAGGCCCACAACACAACAATTTGCGCTCGCCAACGCGACTGCCAGGCGTGGCGAAATATTGAAAAACCTTTCATTGTGGCCATAGAGGGTTATGTCCGATAGTTTCGGTTACCCATAGGGTTTGCATTTTTGACCGCGGTCTAGCCCGAAAGCAGGACCTCGTCGTCCTCGGACAAGCGTCGATAGAGCAAGTTCACTCAGAAGAATGCGTATCACAACAGGAGTACAACCCATTCTTTGCCAATAGCTTTATTAGTAACGTACACACGTAGCTTTTTTTTCTTATTGTATATTTTCCGAGTTTCGTGAATTCAGAAAAACAAACGTCTAGAGAGAATTTTAAGACTTAGCGGTGCTTTTATGGTTATAAAAAAATTCGAGAAGCTTTCTAATTTGTGTGAGCTCTTCATCCAATGTCATGAATCATAAGAAGTGCTGTCGTAAATTATGATTGCTATGACCATCTTACCCCGTTTGGTACTTTATGCGTAGTTACGAGCCCACACTGTGAATATTATTGTTTTACCGAAGTAATATTACATTGTGTGAGATACTAGTTATGTTCGACTTGATTATTTGTGGAACTTACTATTGTTCGCGTCTATGAATTAAGTTGAGTTACCTTCTCTTATTAAGTAGGGAGATAGCATGAAGTGGTTCCATTTACCAAATACTGTGATATAGCTTAAGAACATTGGCTAAGAATATTTATCGAAATTAAGGTACCAAGGTATATCTTTATTAGCTTTTATGTACACATACATAAGCACAGTTTTTACAAGCAAATTAAGCCAAACGTATGCTAAAAACATGATAAAAATAAGTGAATTCAAGATATTTTCTGAGGAAAAAAGAATATGATTAAAAATATAACATTTTATAAAGCCATAAATATCCTAAATAATCTATATATATAAAAATGAATCCCTATTTCCTTTGGTCACGGCATCACGCCTGAACGGCTAGATCGATTTCGCTAATTATTTTTTTGTTATGTACGTTATTATCAGGAGAAGGTTCTTATGAAAGGAAAAAATAAGGGAATTGCGCGTAAAATAAGAAAATTTAAAATTACTTAACCACCATATAAAATTATTAAACTTTTTTAATGTAACCTTAAGACATTTGACATAGAATTGACTGAATGCGTGACGTTTAAAACGGATTCTTCTCAACAATCTTATTTTATTGATAAAACGTAGTGATTATATACTCTCTGGATAAAATAACTAACTTAATAAAATAAAAAATCTGCTCATTTATGGCGTCTAAGGCGGAACAAAGTTCGCCGGGTCAGCTAGTATCTTATAAATATAAGCTTGTGTTAACTTTACGACGTCAGTAACCCACGTAAGAAATATCCCTGAACGAGTGTCATTCGAGCCAGGCGGATCGAGTAACAAAAGAATTTCTACAAAGAATGAGCTAACTAAATAATGGAAATCTCTATGGGTTCCTTTGAGTCTTTGTCTTGTCTCAGTACTCTTGTATCACGAACTTTGACCAAGTACCTACAGAACTCACATATTTGTACTAACGATGGTAAGTTTTATGAGGTATCTAACTGAGACGTGTATAATATGTTAGTCATGATGCTACAACTTAATATCGGAATAAACGCTATGTCCAATAATGCTTTGTACAAAATTTAGAACTGCAAATTATGCGAACAGAAAAAAGCTACTTTTTGACTACTTTCCATTGTCCGGCAAGATTTATTATATGTATTATCTATTGACATAGGGTTACGTAACCAAAGTAGACCATTTTCTACATTGGGTAGCCCTATTATTTCGATGGTGGTCTGTTAATCGGTCTGTCATCAGGCCGTATCGCAATAATCGCGAATACAGTTGACATTTCGATGGATGATGTAAATACATCTTCAGTATTTGCTGATATCGGTAAGAAAAATCTGTTTATCGATTTATAATTAACATCTCGTTTGACTATGATTTCCGGCCATATCATCAACACATAGGTATTATACTACTAAGTAGATATTAAGCCGTGTTGGCTAAGTGGGAGGACACTCGACTTTTATTCCGAAGGTCGTGGGTTCAAACCCCGCCACGCACCTCTGGATTTTTCTTCTTGAGTAATTTATGTGCGCTTTAAACACGTGCTTTAACGGTGAAGGCAAACATCGTGAGGAAACCGGCATGTTCTGAGAACTTAAAAAAAAAGAGTTTGAAGGACATGTGTGACATTCACCAACCCGCACTTGGCCAGCGTGGTGAATTAAGGCCTAATCTCTCTCTACAAGAGAGAAGTCCCTGTGTCCCAGCAGTGGGAACGTTAATAGAGTGATGATGATGATGATGAAGTAGATATTAGTATTTACATATGCTGACATTCAAGTCACTTTTGTCAAACGAACCCTTTCAGCCCTCTTAACAAGTCCATTGACTCAATAGTTTATAGATGTGCAATATCCATAAAAATATTTCCAAGTCAAGTACTTTTCGTCAAACGTTTGGGTGAGAAATATAAGAGCGAAGGCTGTATTTAGGGCGAAAAGCTTTTAGCATGGCCGAACATTATCGAAAAGGGGCATTTAGTGGTCGTCGTAAGCCGCTTTAATTGATTTGAGTGCTTGTTTAAACCATATAATATTCAAAACTGTTTTCATTAACATTTAATTAATAGATTAGCCTATATTAGCTACATTCTCATTAGAGGTCAAATAACGATGTCTATGTTGATGGAGTAAGGCCTAGATCCATTTTGGAAAAAACCCAAGAACCAAAACAATAAAATTGACATCAGTGGCAGGTTTTCATTTGAAGAATATCCATATCTATTATTACTATATATTATATTCTTTTTATAATAAATGATTTATGAATGTAAAGGCCGCCGCGAATAACTCCTATGGATCTAGATGCAGTTTTCCGCAATTGATAGGTTTAGTATCTGTGCAATGCCAGAACAGGATAGTTAGCCGATTATAATTGAATTCACTGTTATTAGTTGAATGCTATATTTTACACTGAAAATTATGCCACTTTCCCCTCAGAAATGTAATGTCTATATCCAGCGGGAAATTTATAAGTCACGGGAAACGCGGCAAAAGAAGTTTTGGAACGAAGTTCCTTATCGCGTGTTGTGAAAGGGGGCTAGACGGAATAAATTCGTGAATAAATTTTGTGAAAAACACTTTTGTTATTTATTATACTCTATCCGAAAGAAAGAAGCCTAGGCAAACCAAATTGTAATATATGCGTAGCAAAATGAAAGGCCATTTATACGAGACTGACATTTATTGATCCGCGGGTACTAACATAAAAATATTATGGTGTTTACCTACAAAATACATTACAATTTTCCCCTCTTAAACAGCTAAGGCTTACATAGTAAAAATATTCTTATTCATACACATTCTATATCTTAATCAAACACAATATAGTTAGGTATGAATAGTAAAGACTAAATTTAGACATAATGAAATTAACCTTATTATATTATATTATAAAAGTGCGCTATCATAACAAATGATAAGCATTATAATATTAACCAACTTGAAAAGTAGCATTTTACATAATAATGTTTCATAACCATAATGGTTATAATATTATGATAAATGTTTGTTGAAAGACAAATGAGTCGGTACAACACTCTGTTTATAGAACGTAGGGAAATAGTTCACAATTAAATATCACTAATCACTAGCACATAAAAAATATACCTAATGTCAAGGTTATATATTTTAACCATAACTATATATTTACTTTTTCTCTCCGTAACAAAAAAAAAGTTTTAGTACTGACGTAAGTAAGTAACCAAATATTTTAGGTTTTCATGTCTTATCTAAATGTGGTAGGTTTCTTTACAATATTATTCAATAACTAAAATATGTACCTAAATGTTATGCACAAAAAAAAATATGTATAACATAAAATATGTACTCATAGGGTCGACCTCCTGTAGGTACATACCTACTTCTTTAAATTTTATAATTTGGTTTAGTTGTACGAGGGCGCATCGAGCGCCCGACGGCGGCGCCGGCGCCGGTTCCTGCGTGGGCATTAGGTGAACTAGGTGGCAAAGGTGAGCATATTTGAGCGTTAGGATGTACCTCGGCATCGTGGAAATCGGGTTCCGTGGACTCCAAAAGCTCATGCTCTAAAAGCGTTGTTCGTTACTGCCCTGGGTAGTGCCGAGTTCCTCAGCGGACGGCGCGACCTCCCCATGGTCCGTACCTACCGCTCTGGACATTGAAAGTCGATTACTTTTGCGGACGGGCATTATTTGGTCTATATGTTTAGTTTTAATGACATTGTCAGAACTAACCTTGTAAGTGACAGCGCCGGTGCGTTCTGTGACGACGCCAGGCTTCCACTTTGTAACATGGTTTGGGCGAAATTCTTTGACCAAAACTTCTTCACCTTCTCGTACCTCACGGTAAGTACCTCCCGCGTTTCGAACTTGGGCTTGCTGCGCGCCCGCCACGTGCTCCGCCGCGCTGGGCCGCAGCGCGTCGAGCCGCGATCGCAGCCTGCGTCCCAGCAGTGCCATTGCAGGCGAACGTTTGGTACTGGTATGTTCAGTGTTGCGATACTGAAATAGAAACTTGCACAATGCGCGTTCTAAATCCTCACCTTCTACTAATGCCCTTTTTAAAGCCTTCTTAACAGTTTTAACAGCGTTTTCAGCTGCTCCGTTGCTGGAAGGATGGTAGGCCGCTGTCAAAATATGTTTGACACAGTTACACTCCAAAAACTTCTTAAAATCATCCGATGTGAACGGCGGTCCCCCATCGGTTACTATTTGTTTCGGTAAACCAAATCTAGCGAAACAAGAACGAAGCACAGTTGTGACTTTTGAGGCCGTAGTACCGCTGGACATATTGACGACTTCAATCCATTTTGAGTGCGAATCAATTAACAAAAAAAATGTTTTACCGGCGACATGTAAGAAGTCAGCGTGCAGCCTGAACCAGGGTTCCGCCGGCCAGGAGTAGGGCACGGGCGGCGCGTGCGGCGGCGCGTCGCGCACCGCGGCGCAGGCGGCGCAAGCCCGCGCGCGCGCCTCAATGTCCGCGTCCAGCTGCGGCCACCATACGTAGTTCCGCGCGATCTGCTTCATGCGCACTACGCCGGGGTGCCCCGCGTGCACCTCGTCTAGTACCTGTGCTCGCAGCGACGCCGGTATCACCACCCGATAGCCCCACACTATACAACCATGGTCGACGTGAAGATCGTCCTTTCTGTAAAAATAAGGTCTTTCGTTCTCTAAATCTATATTGGATGGCCATCCACTCATAACGTAGCCATATATCTCGCGTAAAACTAAGTCTTTCTTAGTTTCTTTAGCCACGTCCTTGTGACTAATCGGGAAACTTTCTTCCAAGAAGTGTAAGTATGCCGCGTCATCATGTTCACGTCCATATTTATGCTGCTGCTGCTGGAGTGGCAGACGCGACAATGCGTCGGCATTACCGTTCCGCTCCGTCGGCACGAACTTTATGTCGAATTCGTAGGCAGCCAACCTCACCGCGTATCTTTGCAGCCTGCTGGCCGCAGTCTGTGGGATCCCTTTCTTTGGACCGAATATGTAGCTGAGGGCCATATGATCGGTCTTCAAGGTGAATCGGCGGCCGTATAGGTACTGATGGTGGCGGCTGACCCCGTACACAATGGCTAGCGCTTCCTTGTCTATTTGACTATACCTGGTCTCGGTGTCGGACAGCGTGCGCGAGCAGCAGCACACGACGCGCTCGGCGCCGTCCGGATACACGTGCGAGAGCACCGCGCCCAGCCCGTAGGAGCTGCTGTCCACGGCCAGCACGAGCGGCAGTGACGCGTCGTAGTGCGCCAGCACGGGCGACCGAGACAACATCTCTTTTATTGAACGAAACGCCGCTTCACAATCCTGCGTCCATTGCCACCTGGTTCCCTTTCTGAGTAGAGAGTAAAGTGGTTGTAGAATAGTGCTCATGTTAGGGATAAATCTAGCGTAATAATTTACTAGTCCTAAAGCCGCTCGTAGTTGCGATACATTTTGAGGATTTGGCGCCCGTGCTTCTACTTTGTTGATATCCGTATGTAAACCATGCTTATTGATTTTGTACCCAAGATAACAAACTTCATCTTTAAAAAATTCACATTTTTCAAACCTAACTCTTAATCCCGCTGTCTGTAACCGTGATAACACTGCCCTTAAATTAGACAAATGTATTGCTCTATTTGCCCCAGTTACACAAATATCATCAAGAAACGCTACACAATTTAGGCCGCTCAGTGTTTCTTCAATAAGCTTTTGAAACATTTCCGGAAGACATTTTAACCCGAACGGGGCCCGTTTATACACAAACGTACCCATATGGGTTGTGATAGCCGTAAGGGGTTGTGAGCTGTCCTCAAGCATGCACTGCAAATATGCATGTTTCAAGTCAATTTTACTATATTGCTCACCTCCGCTTAGGGCGGCAAATAATTGTTCTATTCTGGGTAAGGGATAATGGAAGTCTTTGAGTACTTTGTTTATGGTGATTTTGTAATCACCGCACAACCTGATTGACCCATCGCGTTTGATAACAGGAACAATGGGCGTCCCATAATCACTTCTATCTACCTTGAAAATCACCTGTTCACGCTGCAAACGATCTAATTCTTTTTCTACAGAATCGCGTAATGCTAACGGTAATGGGCGGGCTTTACAAAAAATGGGCGTGTCATCCTTTAAAAACAATTTCAATTTAGTCTTACAACAACCTAACCCTGATTTGAAAACATTTGGAAACTCTGATTTCAATTTTTCTATTTCCATATCGTTACCACCAGATAAATTATGCAAACTAAATGAATTTAACTTTAATTTACGCAACCAACGACGTCCCAGTAGTGGAGGCCCGCCCTTATTTATGATAAACAACGGCAATGACAACTTATTATTTCCACACTGAACGTTAACTAAAACTTGGCCCAGCGGAACGATAGCTTCGCCGGTGTAAGAATGAAATTTATTACAGTCTTTAGTTATAGGCAGATGAGACAAGAAATTATCATAAAACGACTTACTGACCGCCGAAATCCTGCTGCCCGTATCGATCTCAAACCCTACTCTCATACCTTCCACTAACAATGTATAAAAATAAGGTCCATCTTTTGAGTCACTCTTCATAGTAATCACTTGATATAGTCCATCACTACCATCAGAATTGGAACTAGAGTTTATATAGTTTTGGTATCTTGACTTCTGTACATCTTTCTTCCCTTTACACACAGCCGCGAGATGACCTTTGACGTTGCACTTATCACAAATGTATGACTTATATCTACACTTATTAGACGCGTGAGCACTTTTTCCACAACGCCAGCAAGTGCCCCTCGGGCCGCGCTCGCCGGCCGCCACCCGATGCAGCCCGGCCGCGGCCCCGGCAGCACCCTGCCCGAGTCCCGCCGCGCCGACGCTCGCCGACAGCGCGGCGCCGCCGGCCGCGGCCTCCGCCGCGTGCCGCTCCGCCGCCTCCAGCGCAAGCGCCAGCTCCACCGCCTTCTTGTAGTCCAACGACGACTCCGCAAATAGACGCGAACGCATATCTTCGTTACGTAACCCCGACACGAATTGATCTCGTAGGTTTACTTCTAGTTGAGATTCGAAGTTGCAATGAGTAGCGAGATGTTTGAGGTTTTGAAGAAAAATTGTAACCGATTCGCCGTCCGCTTGGCGTCGCTGGCGAAACGTATGTCTTTCTGCTATCTCCGATCGCTTGGGTTCCAGATGGCCGCTTACGAGTCTGACGAGTTCATCGAAGGTCTTATCCTCAGGATGCTGAGGTGAACACAGGTCGCACATCAATTGGTAGGTGCGCGCACCTACGTGTGTCACCAATGTAGCAACATGTAGATTGTCCTTAACGTCGTTTAATAGGATGAACTGCTTCACGTAGGACTTCGACACGTAGGACGTCCAGTTCTTGCCCTCTTCGAGGTCAAACTCTGATATTTTACCGAAAGGCATAATAAAAACCACAATCGTCGCCAATGTAATATATGCGTAGCAAAATGAAAGGCCATTTATACGAGACTGACATTTATTGATCCGCGGGTACTAACATAAAAATATTATGGTGTTTACCTACAAAATACATTACACAAATAATTTATTATTTGCTTGTAATTCGACGCTTCTTTGACTTGTTGAAAGTTAAATAATTTATTTTTTTTATAATAAGAAGATATATAATGATAGAAATAGTAGTTGTAGTATTTCCTTTAAGAAAGGCTGTGCTTTAAATATTAATTAACTGAAAATAACATCTCCAGTATGAGAGAGTTTCAATTACACTATGAAGCGCGTGAGCTAATCAAATGAGTAAATTAAAGAAGAGTTTACGTTACCTTCATTTGAGTTCAGTCCACAAATATTGTCGAGCACCTCCATTTTGGTATGGTCCAGACCCCCGGCGCCGCCTATGTCCACATAGTCTGGCAAACCGCGTTTTATACACTAGAAAAACATTCAGGTTCAATAACACATCCATACTAATATTATAAAGCTATTTAAAAAGGAAAACTTTAGTACTGAATTAAATTTGACTCTTATGATTATCTGGCATAAGTATACCAAATGCTTCAAATTTGTCAAAAACTATGAGGTATTAAATTAAAAATACTTATTTCGACATAATAACTTTTTGAACACATATATTTTTTCGCTAAAAAATTTAAGATCATGCACTGCAGAGTTAAGAAGGTGAGAGGCGGTAGGATTGTCGTTGCCGGCCGGCACTATAACCTAGTCCGTAATTATTTTATAAATCAAAATTATTATTTACTTAACTAAGCCATAGAAGAATAAATGACTACGTGAACTAAGGTAAAAGACAGGTTAATTTATAATTCTAACTAATTTTTCATTTTTATTACACAAATATATGAAATACGCACAATTGGTTAATAGGAACAGTAGTAGAAAGAATTTAAAAGTATCGTAGTATAGATTTAAAAAAAAAAAAAAAAAAAATATGATGGGAACTTTTTCATTGATCAGATACGACCAAACATATCATATGATCCGTTTGGATCATAAATGATATGTTTACAGAGAAAAATCTAAAAAGTTTGTATGTATGTAAGCTGTTGATTTTCAGGCAAAAACTACTGAATGGATTTTGATTAACCTTAATTTAGCTTACATATCAAATTAACACATAAGCCTCGTTTTACCGTGGTAAATACCGCATTTCGCTGTCCATGATTGCAAGCGAAGCCCGATTTAAGTCCAATTTGACAGGCACATTGCTATTGCCCAATAAAGGATAAAAGCTATTTTTTACCGCGGGATAATCCCTTATTACGCGGGTAATGAAGCGGGTGGAATCTAGAGTCCATAAATGTAATAAACGGTTTAATATTCACTCCAATAATGTTCCTTTTAAATTTAGCCAATCAGAAAACCGGTAGATTGTAAATGACGGACTTCAAAGGGTTTGATTCTTTGTGCACATTATTCGAAAGTTCACTGTAGAAGGTCTGCCAAAAAAAACAAGAGGAAAATGAAAACATCGCAAATTTAAAGTGAAGGTAAAGTGTTTTCTGGGTGAAAAAAAGAACAAAAGCAATTTCAGCTCATGCATGGATGAAAATGGCAAGAAAATGAAAGATCAACCGGGTTTTCCCGACCGGTTTAGAAATTCAAAACGGGTTTTAGCATTTAAATGATGTTTACGTTGGCCCTTTATAATGATTCTTCGATTTCAGTACAAAAGATCTTTATTAAAGGTTAACGGTTGATTAGTTTTTGGATCTAGCAATTAAGCGATTACAAACGATGTTTGCGCTGAAACTCTCGCAAAATTACAAAAAGTTTTAAATCCGTTACGTTTTAAATAATCAGATTGAATAGGTTTATTTAAGGAACTAAATTTCTAATTTCTTGATCTTTAGACAAGTTCATAATTACATCTTAAATCATTGTTAAAAAAACATTAAATTTTTGTAGCATCAACATTGTAATAAAAAATAAGTTTTGTTTTTGTTTTGCCTTTTTTGGAGGTGGAGTAACATTCCATCGTCAGTTGGCGTCTCCACCATCAAATAATGATACCTATCAATTAAGGAGATCTGTGATAGTTTGAATTCATCCAATTATTTGAAATCTCTCTTGGAATACGTGCAGTGGTTGCCTGTTTAGCCTTCCCTTGAACGTGATTTAAACATGCAAATGAACCAAAAACCACCAACGGAACCTGTCCGTAGAAACGGAAATTTGGAACAGATACATTACTTTATCACATACTTACTACTAATATAATGAAGGCTGAGTCAGTCTGTCCGTTTGTTACAATCGTAGAACAAATGTATATGAAAAAGCTGTATTGTACTATTCGCAATGTTATATCCTTGATAAATGTTGTTTTTTTTTATTAAGGTTTTTTAAGTTTGCTGTCCATGTATGTTCTGTGCTATTAAGGAATATGATAGATATGCAAAAATTTACTCAAGCGCTGCCTAGTCTAACATATTCAGCAGTTGGAAAATAATAATATTTATATTTGAACCAGTAAAACCAAGATTGTAATAAGCGTGATTGGGTTTTACCGCTAACTTTGCACAAGATCCCATTTTGTGAAAGGGTATCCTATCCATTAGGATACGATAGGAAGTATCCTAACTAATATTGTTAACGCCACAGTTTGTGAGAATTTAAGCGAGTGAATGAGTAACGATGTTTGTTGATATTCCAGGAAAAAACAACTGAATGGATTTGATTAAACTTCAAACTTATGCAAATACTGAGTGACGTCCCATTTCGTTACACTCTCTATGAATAGTTTTCTTATTGTTTGTTTAGTGTTTTATTCAGTAGGTATTCAATTGTAATATGTTGTTGAAAGTCGATGTGTCATTTGTACTTTTTTTTGTTATGTGGACCGATATAAACGCATATTATTATTATTCTTTCGTAAAAACTGGTTGTAAAGTAACTAGTAAAAAGTACTAGCTTGAGCAAACCTCAAGGTAGTACATACCTTGCAACAACAACATGTCTATCTAACTCATAATAACCCACTTTTCACGCCTTCGAAGTGTAAAGCCTTTAATTACATGACAGTCCAATTAAGCCAAGTTTGTCACTTTGATCTCTACCCTTCAGTTATGTAAATCATCCAAACGCTTTAAGATTAAGTCGTCTACTGGTGGTTGTTACAGACGAAAGGGCTTATTTCAAAGGTAATTTAAATTATCACTTAAATTACCTTTTTTGAGTTGGACCTTGAAACGCAGTGATTTTTAAAGGTGTAGTTAATTACTTTGTAATTTAATACTAACCACGGGCTATTAACTATTTAACTGAATTTCATTTAGTGTCATGTTGCTTCTTCTTTGCCATGACTTGGCTCAAAAAACTAAAAGAGTGCTATGCTTGGTTCGTCTCTATGAGATCAAATCAATCAGAAATGTGATACATCAAAAAAATATCTTAAAACGGTCGAATTAAGAAATCCCCCTCTTTTGAAGTCAGTTAAAAAACGCGAGCGATATAGCCAAACGAATTAGCTCTTTGAAATGGTAGATACAATAATGGTGATGATAATTTAAGTCTCATAAGGAAGCAATGCATAGCCGAAAGTAGCCTTCATTATAAGAATGACTTCGATGAAATAAATGTTACGAAGCATAATAATACAATAGGAGTAGTATCTGGTATTTTCCTTGATCAGACTCCCGCAGTTTAACTATGTCCTCAACAACCAATATAAGGCACCATAGGAAAATAATAGCATTCTACCCCTGTGGGGAATCTTGATATAATACAGTTGATATCTCAGTTATTTTGATACTATTAAAATGAGGGAAGCGCATAATAGACTATTTTACTTTGGACGAAGGACTTATGCATAATACAATACTGACCCTCCTTCCCCTTTCACATTCTTGAGACTGCCATGTTTCTTAAAAAAACATCTTTTTTATTTCAGAATAATAATATTACATTAAAAGCGTTGATCAAGCCAGCTCCGAAACTGACTCTATTCAAAAGAAACTGTATCTACATGTCGTGTAAAATATTTAAAAAATATTATTAGAGTGAGAGTAAAATTTGTTGTTGATATTAGAGTTTCAAAAACCTTTATTTTTTAAAAATTATGTCTATGTCTATGTGTGGAAGGAATTTGACGCGATATCTAATATCTATCAAGTCGGATACTTGCTGCTACGTCAATAACGAGACGCGTCTTATTATTTACATACACAAAGAATAACACAACACATACATAGTTTGTAATGATAAAAAATATAAAAAGAAGAAATAACACCTAGGCAATTTGTTACCAGAAATTTAAAAATATTATTGAGAAAAATTTACTCACGTTATGCAACGTCCCTGTTTCAATCTCCAATCCCTGCCTCTTCACCGTCTGGCCCACGTTGAGATCCAACACGTGGATGGTTGCTGGAGAGACGGCCAGCACCGAGCAGTTCCCAGCCACCCCATGGTTCCTCAACGTGAACACCCCCTCCGCGCCAAAAAGCATCACGTTACACGCTGCCAAAGCAATTGTTATTATTATCTACAAATTCAAATTTCAACAAAATTTGTTTTTGTTATTTCTGCACAAACTCAAAGGCTTTTGTTTGTATTCAATTACAAAGTGATTTTCGGGACAAATGTAATTTAATCTGGATTACTTTTATTTATAGCGCAGTTCGATGGTAAATTTATGGTATTCAATTATTGAGAGAAAAGCCAAAATTATTTGCAAGCTGTATTTAGAATGCTAAGCCAATTTGAATTTCATCTTAAGCCTTATAAACAGCGTGAAATGGTTTATGGAGCCATAACTTATTATGAATTTCAGAACAAATCCGCCGGATATTGTGGCAATAACGAAAACGTTACAGTTACCTGATTTAAGCTAATTAAATGGGAGGCAGCACATGTTATGCCTGTTCGTTTCAGTGAATTCACAATAGCATAGTTACATAATTCATAGGTTAAACATTTCTGGTTAGGGTATGCTGTAATCCTGAAATTTTTATTTTTATTTATTTCAGTCATTGCAAATCATAAACAACGATAAATTTATATTCAAGCATCTTGGGCATTTTCGACAACAATTAGGTGTTGTTCTTGTATGTTCTTGTACAAAGTTCTGCTTATTTGTTATTTGTGTTAGGTACAAATTTTTGTATATTCTAATAATAAATACTTAGATAAACAGAAATTATAAATTCGACAAACTGCAAGCGAGAATACGTGTATATATCAGTTAAATTTCTTGTAATTGGACTCTGCGCTTAAAGCGACCATTTGCCGGTGTCGAGTTAAATAAAATTATAAAGTGAAAAAGATGTTACTCAGTTGAACGCCATTTTGCGTTTATATATATATTAGATTTAAATAAATTAATGGTTGAAATACAGAGATAGCAAAGCAACTGTCATTGACTGACTGACCAAGAGTAACTCTAAATTTTAACCATAGAGTAATTTAGTCACTCCCTCTCTCTCTCTATAACATTGTGAAACAATCCCTAATTAACAAAGAGCCTCAGATTAAAAAAAAAAAAAATACAGCGTAATAATTAAACTCACGCCTCGGATTTCTAATATGCCTGATAGTAACGGCAAAGCCTTTTCCCTTAGTAGGCACGCGGTACTGAATGAGTGCTGCGTTCTGGTGGGAGACGAGCTTCTTCGTAGGCCTCTGGTCACAGGACTCGACTAGTCTGTCGTCGTCCCAGGCGTCCGCTGGCCACACCTGGCCGCTCAGCTCCCAGCCATCGACCCACTAGAACAAAGGAATCTATGTCAATCAAACACATCGTCATCGCATAACCACTGGTGCACTGTTAATTGGTTTTACATGCTTATTATCTGTATGGAACTAGCTACATTTTATCGAGCGAGTGTTATCACCGAAGTTATAATGTTTTCCAAGAAAATATACTTCTTTTTTGCTATTTTTAATATTCTACGATTACACAACACATTTAGTGTATTATTTATTACTTATACCAATTATTGGTAACATACCATTATTTGACGGTTTTTGAATTTTCCAATAAATAAGTCTCAAAAAGAGGGTAGGCGGTGTTTGTGAATAACCGTCTGCCCAAATCACAAAGAAATAGACTAATTCAGTTATTCAGACCATAGCGCTTGCAACAGCGACGAAATATCGAAAAAGTCAAATAAGAATAGGAATAAAAAAACATTTAAAATCATAGTATGTTACCCGTTTTAAGTCATAATATTGTTTTAAGTCATGATTTGATGTGTATTATAAAGTGTAGTGTACGTAATGTGGTTTTGTTATGTGTGCTTACTAACACAAATTTACTAGCTTCTTTAAATATACTGCTCGTGTTATCTTTATAATAACATACACATCTGAAAACCTCTTTACATCTTTTCAAAATAAACTTTCTATCAAAGTGCCATCAATCAAAAGGAATGTGTGCTAACTTTTTTGTTGTACATTAAAATTTATCTAATAATATGGTACTGCAATTTGAATACGTTTTTCTTATAGAAAACAATTATTCATATATGAGCACCACCATTATTAGATCGTGGGCCAGATATCGGTTGTAATGTTTAATTACTTGTCATTAGTCAAGTGCGAATGCGGTCGGAGTGCATTGGTCTATGAAAGATGGGAATGGAGAATGGTAATAAATATTATAATAAATTTCTTCCTAAGCGGTATTATGGGATAAAATATTTGCTATTTATAGTAAGTTTGCTTTTGAAACATTGAGTTAACATGTCATAATAATTTTATAAAGAGCCATAGTCTTCTTTAAGAAGAATTTTGGGAAAAATCATGGCATTACCCAAATGTGACCTTGTAATAAAACGCGAATGCGGGATCATTGCGTAAGTAAATTATGCAACCACAGTGAATCGTTTGTGAAAAGCCGTTACTGATCACACGATTAAAAAAACTGGTTGGCTGTGTAAAAAATTGAAGCGAACTGTCAAGACAATGTTATTTCCTTGATTATTCTAAGTTTTTATTTAAATTAGCTTTAAGTTGACCTGTCCATGTAAGCATAGGTTTCTAAGGAAATAAACGTTTTGACTTTGGTTGTCATGACGATTTTGGCCGTGAGATTTCTTGCATATTGTCACCCAAGTGAATAACCCAGCCAAACGTCGCCTTCGCCCAAAATCTTCCCGTTGCAACAATCTACCCGGCCACACAAATCGCGATAACACAGATATTCGCGCCATCAAAGCAAATCAGGCGATCTTCAAGAAAGTAGAATCTTATGTTTGTTTCTTATCCCATTGAATATTTGTAATATTGAAACGAGCATTCCTTATTTTGAGAAGAAAGTCCGTATATTACATTTGTGTAACTAACTTACTTTTATCAACTACATCTTATTCTTAGTTTTTCTTTAAATTAGCTTTAAGTAGACCTGTCTATGTCTATGCGTTTAAGGAAATAAACGTTTTGACTTTGGCTTCAACACGCCCACTGAGTGCTGTTAATTTTAAGCATCCCCTAAGAGAGTTGACATTTGAACCCTGATATAATTATATTGCCTAATATTATTATGAAATACATGAGGGTATGAATAAACTTGTGACACATCTGCTGAATGTTGTTATTTGTTGACCTGCTTTTGGTAGTTTTATTCAGTAATTACTTATTTAAGCTTTGTTTTTTATTTGTTTAATTTAGTGTGATGGTTTTGGCAAATTTTTTGGAATAGTATCGATTTGCCTTAATGGCTGGATTTTTTACTTATGAACGCGTCAACAAACACTTGCAGCCAATTCAAACACCGAAATTATGTTTTTCTTTCTGACCTCTTAGATCCTATATTCGGAGAGTGCAATTGAAGAAAATATGTTTAAACTTTGTCCTGTTTCATTTCAGTAACTATAGATGGTTCAGTACTACTTAAAGATGAGTATCATTTTAGACAAGTAAACCTGAGATAAGCTGTTTTTTATGCGGATCGATTCTATACCATTATTTATAAGTAAGGCATTTTACCTTTGTTCTTAACTAGTAGCAATTCTCTGTGTAAACTTCTCTTAGTGTATACAGTTGCACTATAAAATAATGATTGCTCCAACTCCGTTAATTATCGTTTCTCTCGAATAAAACAACAAACAGAAGACAAACTTCCAGAAGCAGAGACTATTAACGTTACAACGAAGTTTCTTAAGCTTTGTCTAAAAAGTGACAAATGGCATTATTCGCGTACTTAACACTCCCCCATTCTCATTTATATAATTAGTCTGTGTTTATTTCTGGTACTAGTTCTGTATGTTACTCATAAGAGCAAGTAAATAATGCTTCAAGGACAATATTTTTTGATTAGCAAACAGAACACAAACTTCCAAAATCGGGCAAAAACTGCAAAATAATTAAACGGGGAATACACGATCTATTCAGATTAAACGGTTAATACATTTGATACATTTCGTCGGAAGATCAGCCGTTCCGGCAGGTTTTGTCGGTGGTCGCTTCCGATAGCATTTTAGACTGTCGGAACCAACCGTGGACTTGTTGACGTCATTTTGAGCTCTCAGTTTCTCTCAGGCCTTTTAGTAATTCCTATTTTCGGCAAAGTAATTGTATCTTTTTTAACAAATACAAATTTAGAAATTATTAATATTAACGTTGCCTATTTAGCTATGTAGAACGGAGTATATTAACTTCGTACACTTACCGCCACCAGCCCCCCATTCTCGCACGGTACATCAATGTAATTGAAGATGACCTCGATCCTCTTGTCGGGGTCCGTGATGGCGTAGATCCCGCAGACGGTCGGCTCGTCGGACACTGACTTGTAGAACAACTCTCCTTCCTCTGACGTCACTAGGAAGCATTCTGTGGGAGACTCATCGATTTACTACACGATTACATTAATGCAGATTCGCATTGGTAGATTGATTGTTAGTAATGATATACATATTTATTCGAATATTTTAGAAAAAAATATCATCATCAATTCTAACCAACAACTGCTGGACTAAACGCTGGTTAAACCAAATCCGTATCGATACCACGGACCGTTGAGATTGGCCTGAGTCTCTTAGTTTAGCACTGTGTAGGGGTGTTTGAAATCCCATTAAGCTTCTTGATACAATATTAAAATGTAAAGATACCGTGTCGTAATATATAGTCAGGTAGTGAGAAGGTGATAACAAGTTTAAAGATCGTGCCAATTATTTTGATCGTAATAACGAGAAGCAAATAAACGGGTAATGTCTAACCGCGGATGTTAAAAAAAAACAACATTTACAAATAATTAGCTTTCTAGATTTAAGAAATGCGTTTAAGATTAAATGAAAAATACCAACAGAAATATGGGGGACTTAACAATTCGATAAGTACATAAGTATTATATTATAATTATTATATAATAAATTATATCTATACTACAACTATGAAGTTGAAGAGTTTGTTTGTTTCTTTGAACTCGCTAATCTCAGAAACTAGTGGTCCAATTTGAATAACTATTGTAACAGTGTTGATAGCCCATTTATCAAGAAAGGCTATATATTTTTATGGCGGGAATTTGTTGTTCCCGCATTAAAATCCATAAAACGCCGCCGAGGCATAAAAAGCTAGTATTCCATAAAGTACTATAAATCTCGAAAGAAATACAGATCTTAATAAATGGTAAAGGAATGAAGATAAATGGTAACATAATTAAATATAAAAAGCAAAAGGTTTTGATTCTGACGTCGAAGCGCCTCGAAGTAAACCGCCATAATGAAATATCGGCTCAGGAAATTAGTTACGTTATGAATGCAGATTAAGCTCGCAGATCAGATTACTTGTATTAAGTAACTCCGCCCACTCAGTTACTGAGCCTTTGCTAGGTGAACCAAATTATGCAAGAAGGGTTGAAAAAGATAAATTGCTTATAACCTTATTACCTACTCTGTAACATCAACATTTTATGGAGGGTAATAACCAGATTTCTTCATCCAAATAACTTTATCAATATATTATGACCTTTGTGGTTTGCTACTCGTATGGTAAATTCAACAGGGTCAGGTGTTATTGTATGTTTATATACTGCCAATTTTGTGGTGACGGGAATTGCGTTTCTCCTGTTTAAACTTTTTATTTATTTTCGCTCCGAATAAAACCCTTCAACATTCTAGATTGTAAATATTTTTTAGTAAAATGTAAAAAATAAGGTAAAATTATTTTAAAGTAGGTTATTGTAATGATTGACCAATTATTATTTTATATTCATCTACCACATACACCTACATCATTGCCCGGCCAAAGATTGCTCGGACTTCAGTGTTTGAGCAAAGGGACGCAAAAGCCGTTCATCTAAGAATTATTTTCTATCTGAAATTCCTGTTTTTTTTTATGGAAAACTATTCAGTATGCATCACAATCAAAATTATCTATAATCCTGAAAGCTCTTTATGACAGCCTCATAACCTAGATAACTTTAACGACTTGGACTCCGGACTCTGCAACTGCATTATTGTATTATCTTCAAAAGGTCTCACCACCCTTCAGGGCTGGGCGTAAAACGATTTTTTCGCGTTTCGTAATGTGGTCCGGAGAAGCCCCATCTTAGACCACATCGTCACTTTACATCAAGTGAGATTGTGGTTAGATAAAGGCTAAAATATCAAACATAAAATAAAAAAGAGGCTTATTATCCTGTGCGCTTGCTATCGCACTTTCTATTTCTGAAGTCTATGATATGTACATCGGCAGATGAAAGTCCTACTTTAGTCGTGGTTTTTTACAGTTCAGGGAGCTATTGTGACATGAGCATATCAGTTTGATCGCAACCTAGTAATACATTATAGATAGATATAAACGAAAATTGTGAAAACTGATTAAAGCTGTGTTGTACTATTTATTTCTCAACTCAGTGTTAAAAATTTAAGCGAACTGTCGAGACAATGTTATTTCCTTGGTAATTTTTATGTTTTATTTAAAAACTTTAGTTTAAATAACGAATAATTTACTAGTCCATGTTTACCATGGGTTTCTAAGCAAAAAAAGGTTTTAACTTTGACTTTATTACCTTCATTAATTCTAATCAATGGTTATGAGCTTGCAAACCCTGAAATACCCCGACTTAAACCCAACAATATTTTGAAAAATACATAATATTACGCAGCACCTATGGTGCAACTAACTCGGACAGTGAACATCTATATTTTTTTAAGATATATCGCATTTATAACCTTTTTTCTCAATTTGAAGGACTAGTCATGGATAAAACTAACAATAAAACTGCTAACCTAAGAAACGAGAAACTTTTTTTCTCTATTTACTGCCTACGGTTGTGCTGCCCACAAGCGCAAGCGGGGTAATATCCCTATTCCTGTATGTCTTACCTTCAATAGGGTCTATAATCCTGTGCGCTGGCCGTGACAGTTTTCGAACCCTGGAGAACCATGACATAGAGGGTGCTGCACTCTTTAATCGTCCATATTCTTTATTCTGGGAAAAACAACAAGAATGTTTAACAACAAAAACTTTTATTTCAGTGTTCATCAGTATGTTTTACGAGTAATATAATTAAAAAGTTAAAAACAAAAGTTAACAGGTGATGACGTCATGTGTTAAATTGATTAAAGCATAATGTTAATGGAGTTTAAGGTTTGTTGACAAAACAACGTTTTGTGTATTGTGTACGAATACACATTATACCTACATCAGATTCTGGAATATAACCTTGTCATACAAAAAAAAAACTATAACCATACGCTAGAAAATAATGTTATTATCCCAAAAAAACCTCAGAAATTCTGGCTAACGCCAAATGTAAAGTTTGTCTTGTTTAGTTGCATCGGTACATTATGTAGCCATATCTAGGTATAGGTACTAGCATGGGCCAATAAGTACTAGAAATGTAAGCTCTTCTAAATAATGTACGAGAAAGTACGAGTGTCAAGTTACCGACTAACTCAGTTCTCGTCATCGAAGTAGGAACTTATTTTAAATTAAAAACATAATGCTACTCTCCTTAGAGTACCTAACGGTATTCTAAATGTACCGTTTTGAATTATCGAATACCTGACCTCGCTTTATCTCTCTTGCGTACAATACAATACACTATATTGAACACCAATTGACAAAACAAGTTATCCACTAAAATATAATGTCACACTGGGTGGTCGTACTTCCTAGAAAATAATGAAACACTTTATCAGTAAAATAATAACACCGCAAATATGAAGTTGCGTAGTTTTCAATACGTAGGTAACCTTTTGTGAAGGTTTCTTAAGGGGCAAATAATGCTCAATAGCGATTTAAATGATGGTTTCTGTGTCTGATTAAAATACACTTAGGCTAAGGATATCTTCAAGAAATTTAAAGAGAAATTCATAATTCTTATTTGTTCTTATTTTATTTCCATGCGCCTATTAACTTTGGTATATATTTAAAAGGTATTGAAAGTGTTGAGGAGTAATAAGTTACTAATATTGTAACCAACCTGTTGAACTTTTGATATACCGCAATAAATATACATAGTTTTTTCCAACTAACAAAACTTGAAATAGAAGCAGATCGTGACGAGTGGAAAGAAAAAATGAGGCCTTTGCCCAGCAGTGGGACAGCTTGGCTAACAATTAAATAAATATTTCTTATGGGATAATTGAATCATTGATACAATTTGTTTTAAGTAAATTTTGTGCTCGTGTTAGTGTACCATTCATCAACATATTTTCAGCAGTAGGACGTACTGCTACATACATAGAACCACTGGGATAAAAACACTCTACTATCTTTTATATCGATATAATTTTTGTGATAAGAAATATTATTACTATCCGAGAACTGCCTTATAGCAAAAATATTAAATATTTTTCTCCGACGTAACTTCATACAGATATATTTTCTTTTGTGTATCTTTGCTGAACCTCTGTGAGATTTCAACGCCCACATATTTCAAGATAGACCTTGCTAAGTGATTTCGAATGTAAGCTTCATATAATGGCACACTTATGGTCCGAATACGTGCAGTGCATGGCACAAAAATGGACCAAAATACACTCTGAAACCGTTCGGCGGACATTGTATACAGTGGACAATGGAATGGATATAATCGGACCGATAATATTGTCCAGAAAACTTTTGAATAGAATTTTGTTTAGAATATAGAATTTGATTGTATCTTATCGTTATTTAACCGAGTCTGTGTCTAAAGGAAAAGCCGTGTTGGCTGAGTGGAAGAACCCTCGACTTTAATTCCGATGGTCGTGGGCTCGAAACACGCGCCGTGCACCACAAATGTTGTCGATTATTAGATTTAAAATACGGTAAAGGCAAAACATCGTGTGGCATGTTCTGAGAACTGGTAAGAGCTTTAAGGACATATGATATTCCCCAACCCGCACTTCAAAGAGAGAAGTCCCGGTGTCCCAGCAGTGAGAACGCAATGCTTATGATGACTAAAGTAACAAGTTTAACGAGGTTAGGAGAGTTCGAAGAAGAAACACTTTCCTTAAATCAAAACATTTATCACTTTCCTTCTTATTTGTAACTTTATACGAAATACTTATTTCCTATGAAACTGTTAAATGTAAGAATTTTATTCTTTAATCACACAAAAAATATTCTATAAAGGTCAACAACACCTCGTGTTTTGCTACACCAACAAAAATAATGAACCAGTTATGTCAAATACCTAATGAACACTTAATCATGTCAGCTGTTACAAAATTCAGAGAATCATAAACACTGTGTAATCTAAAATTTTAAGTCAATCCTCTTATTATTTTTGTACTAAAAAAAACCCTGGGTATTGGTCATCATCATCAATTTTGGTTATATCCCAAATTAAGTGGATTTTACCTTTATCTAGCCTGTACATCCGACTGACTTTTAAAAAAAATCAGGCGAAAATCACTAGTAATACCTGAAGTTATTCGCTTCATAAAATGGAAAATTGTGTACCCGTAAACTAGAATTTCTCATTTCTCTCACCCAGTTCTAACCAGTAAGTATTGGTTACCTACAAGTTCTAATTAAAACTGCAGACTGCACGCTCGGCTAATAAAGAAACTGAAAACATTTTAAAGCTTGCTACAACTCACTAACTTTTCCGATCGAACTATCTTTTTGTTTGCTGGAAAATGTAAGGGCAAAGTATTTCTTTTATTCAGATCTTCTATAATTACGAACGACTTTAAACTCTAGCAATTGTGAACTCTTAAGCCGAAATTAATAGTAACAACAAGAGATGTCCAAAATAATCCCTTAAATATCGATATATTGCATTGCTTTGTATATCGATACAGCAAAATATCGATTCGTTTCGCGCATCTTTTGTCATTGCTAAAACATGAGTACATTATGTAATTACAATGCAATTATTTTTATTAAAGATTATTTGTATTTATGAATCCCAGACTAAGACATTTTTTCGGACGGAGGTTTTGTCTGTTCACGTCCGTAAGTGGTAACCCTCTGAATCCTTACACGTGACCTCCGGGTGGTGCTAAGATCAGTCTCTGGTGGTAGGCTTCGGCCGCGGCTTGTCACCACCCTCCGGGCTGGGCAAGTGCGTGAAGCGATTTTTTCGTCGTGTTTCGTCATGTGGTCCGGAGAAGCCATCTACCTTCTAGGTCTTCATGTCATATCTTAGACCACATCGTCACTTTACATCAGGTGAGATCGGGGTCAAATGAAGGCTTATCGAGCATAAAAAAAAAATTGCTTTATTGGAGTCAATTCAGATACGCAAGCAGCTACATAAATGTATTGCTGTTATATAATGGCGATTGTACTTTAGAATAGTGTTATATCCTGCCTAAAGATTATCTACCGTAAAAAAATAAGTTTTACGAAGTTCACAATTATCGTCTACTGGATAACAATAACAGCTTTGCTTAGGATTAAAACTATTTATCTGCATCTGCAGATAAGGCCTGCCGAAAAGGTTTTTCCGAAACTTTAACGGCATTTTCGGATGTACACCTAAAAGGCGGGTCGATTTGCTGATAGCGTTGATTGAGTAGCCCTGTTATCTACGTGCTAATACGTACACCTACATTTCCAGTATTACGTAGATACGTATACTGAATTGTTAAAAGTAAAAAGCATGGAAGATAATAACTTAAAAAAGGTGCAAAAAGTTGTCAATCAGATCTGTTATCCATCCAAGTACTGGTTAAACTTTATAAATGAATGGTAAATTTCGAACAAAACACAAGCTACTTTTAGTATGAAAAATATGAATAATTTCAACATTTTTCAATAACATGTTCATCGACATGTAGGTAAACGGTGCCTGTCACTAGACTTTTTCTACAGTGCCAAACAAAAATCATAAAATTAACATAAATCTTTATTTTTATTTTATTTGTTATTTAAACTTAAATTATAATACTCTCTCATCGACAATGTTTCAATGTGTATTCTTAAGACATCATTGTGACGACGGGTTACAGTGCCCGTCGCGGCCCCCTGCGATAGAAAAGCAATTTCTGTTGTGTGGGGCCGCGCAGAAAAAATATATAATTACGAAATTATTTATCTCAGACTATAAAGAAAAGATAAAGATGAAACATCTGCGTTACAAAACTATGTTAAAAATACTAAATTAAAAATAAATACACTGATATAGACAAAATAGAATTCAAAATTATTTGTTAAATATATTTTTATAAAATTTTTGACAACCCTATTCTAAGCATAAGTAAGCGAAATAACCTTCATACAAACTGAAAAATTCAAAGTTGTTTTTTTTATAACTCTCAAGGTGACTGCATAATATAATTTTAATTATCATATCTTAATATATATAAATCTCGTGTCACAATGTTTGTCCTCGATGGACTCCTAAACCCCTTAACCGATTATAATAAAATTCGCACACCATGTGCAGTTCGATCTAACTTGAGAGATAGGATAGTTTAAATCTCAAATTATAGTCGCATTTTAATTTATTTCTAATTATTTGTCTGTTATTGTCTACAGGTTAATAAAATAAATGTCTTTTTATAGGTTGTCTATGATTTTTCTTGATAAGCTATTCATACGTGGTGGTAATATACTCTTTGAACTTTCGAGACACAATAGTGTCTATGTCTCGAAAGTTCAATATTCATTTTGTAGGTTGTCTATGGTGTGGTGGTTTTATACTCTTTGAGCTATTGTCTATGTCTCGAAAGTTCAATATTCAACATAGTTTTCAATCATTTTTTTCTGACATGAGTTTGAAGTCCTTAATTAATATCTTTTTAATTTTTTATTTTTTGTTAAAAGCGTCTGTGAAATAGCTGAGATTATCTATATTCTATATAAATAAAAATGAATTGTTGTTCGTTAGACTGATTAAAACTTTTTGCTTTGGTATTACATAGTTTTGCTTTTCATTTGGATCAGTAGTTTTCGAGAACTACTCGTGGTAGATAAGTGCCATGTTACATGAGCAAATTAGAGGGCAAGGTGTGTCACTTTTTATTACAATTTGTAAGACCCAGAGTCCGGAAAATAAGGTGACGGTTCGTCGCGGCCTGAAGGGGAAATCTATGTATTTTCGCTTGGCAATTAAAGTTGTAAAGTAAATTTATTATTTTATGGCAATGTAAGAGTATTATTTATAAAAAAAAATAATGCGTGACAATGCAATAATAATGAGGAAGGTCGCCATATGAACTCAGTTATAGCAACGAGCATAAAAACTTTATTTAGTTAGTTTAAGACATGTTTTAATATTTATTGAAAAGTTTGTTAGTTTGCTCGCTGATTACAGAAATTATGTAATAGTGTTAAAAATATATTTTAATCTAGCATAGTATATTTCAAGGAGAAATATTCTTATATTATATTCTCTTTATAAACTGTTTAAAAAAAATGGGCTTTTATTACAAAAAAATAACCCGGGCGATCAAATATAATAAATCAGCCCCGAAAATGCTAAAAACATGGGCAGAAACGAAGTTTCTAAAACTAGTTTCTCTAATATACCTAGTTTATCTCCTATTTCAACACACGATATAAGGTTCTATTTCATTTTACATTAGGTCGATACCTAAAGTAAATCGAAACAATTACATAATTGTGTGAATTTTTAATACGCTTTTCATAAAAAGTTAAAACAGCTAGTTTAATATCTGCATTCACTGAAATATCATTCAAATAACAAGTAAATAACTTGTTATTCATTAATGGCAGATCTTCAGATTCTCTGTTATTTTTATAACCTTTTTATAAAGGTAATAAGTGGGAATATTTTGACCACATACTAGTCTGGCGAGGCAGAGGCGAGATCTACCATGGAACAAGTATGCCCAGAATAAGTATTCAGAAAACAAACTTCAGGAGGCAATGCGCACTACATAGGAATTCGAGTAGCATTTCGTACGAGTTAGTGGTGAGCATCCAAAACCAGCCGACCAAACGTCTGACCAATAAATTATGAAATAGATTAATTCAAGTGACAAATTTTTCGATATATTATTTTATTCTTTATAATATTACTGTCCCAGTGGCTTAGATAACTTTGTTTATAGCATTTTTGCTATCGATCACTAATGTGATGATGGATGGAATAGGCTTATGCCTAAGTGGGTAAAATGGAATTAAAATATGTATCATCATCATCCTGCCCTTGTCCCACACTATGTGGGGTCGGCACAACATGTGTTTTTCTTCCATTTCCCTCTATCACCCGTCATCTCAAATTAAAATATGTATATATATATAAAATCTATAACACGGCTTACTACAAGGGTTTAGATGTTGCTACTTCCTTTTATAGAAAATTTTATTTATTCTATTTGTTGTTTTATAAATATTTAACAAGCGAATTTCATCGTTAAATGCGCTTGAAAATTTGAATCCATTCTTCACAAACAATATGTTTCCAACAAAAGCGTTACAATTAATAAATATTTAATATATTGATAAAATGTATAGTTTTATTATATTATGTACAGTTCATATTTTACAATACACATGGCAGTTACAAAGTCTATGAAAGACCCAGCCATTCTAATATTATCTGTGAGGTTATGTGCGTGACGTACGTGCGCGTAGATTGGTCTGTGACAAGTGTCAGTAAAATGAAAATAATGAGCAAGAATGTGTTTGATGGTTTTCATTACCACGGCACAGAACAATAAATTACTCACTACTGGAAATGGGTAGTTAAGCTCAATCGTAAAACACTACTGCCCTTTTACGTTTTTACCCAGATATGAAATGTTAAAGAAACAAAGATAGGAATACTTAAAACACATAATAAATAAATATACAAGGGGCCCCATAGACCAAACGTGTATTTATAAAGTTTCACATGTTTCAGTGGATAAGACATGAACAATAAAAAGACGGTATCATTTTTTTTTTCGATTTATAAGTACAGTTACATCAGTAAAATATCAAATAAAAATTAGAAAAATTCAATGCTTATTATAGAAAATCAACTTAAAAATACTTTTTTCATAAAATCATATTTTTCACAGAATTACTAATTGTTCCAAGATCATTTTATTAAAAATAATTTGGTTTGAAAAGACAGACATGCACATCCTAATACAGAAAATACATGTCAACCTTGTGATTTACACCCACCGATTTTTTTTTCATTATATCACTCAAACTTATATCAATAATTTCAAATCAGCAAAAGAGACAGACATTCTCGCATAGATGAAATAGGTTCTGTCACATAATTATTCTCACCTTCGCTTAGAATATTGATAATCTACTGATCTATGACCGTTATAATTATAATTAATAATTAGTTATGTCTACATGGCTTTTATTAAGTAAAACATATTGAAAGAATGCTTCAAGGACAAAGTTATTACAAGTGAGGTAGTATTTGTGCTATGTAGGTATTGAACGGTTATCTAGTTTTTTAATTATACTAAATATCCATGACTCATAATAATTTGATGAGCTCATGGGTAGTTACATTATTATTATAATTGTCCACTTTTCTCCTTCCTAAGAAAAATCTGACTGCCAGTGTATTAGTGAACAAAATCATAAAAACATAACTACAGATCCCATTAAGGGGATATCAAGTAGGGTATCCCAACTTCCAAACCTGAATCTTATAAAGAAAATTAGGTATCTACATTATCCTTTAATTATCATTCCGAAATTTTGTCTTCAATTAGACTTGTAGAGTTACATAGTTATCCAAAGAAAAACGAAGACTTTATTCGTAAAGTATATTAAAACGTTATATACACAAATTAAGGTAAAAACGTACATAAACCTAAACATACGACCCGCAGGCGTATTGTACCTTGATTAATCAAAAATGGTGGTACTTATTTTATTAATAAGCACCGCTAGCTCTTGTCAGCCTCTGAGTTGGTATGAGCTCAAAGCCATGGACATATAAAATATGTATACATATTTCCGTACTATCCACACTACAACATCTAGTCCCGTGGTAAGTTATAAGTTCTTGTAACGGGTACTAGACATGTTATATACATAATATAATAGACATACATAGATATTTTTTTATTATACAAATTAAACACACAATTAAGAAACAAACAATATTCTGTTGCGTGTACGCCTCACCGGTGTAGATTAAGCTTTAAGGGTTAAAAAATAACGTTTTTTAGTTAACAATACAAACATTATTGCAGAAAAGTGTATAAAATATACTCGGAACCCTATCTGTAGTACGAATCCATCTCATATTTTTCATTTTTTTTTAAGGATGCTTGAAAAAAACCTTTGATTCCAGAACCTTAGTTCCCATAAAAGTAAAAAGTCATACTATTTTGTAATGTGCAAGTGATGCGCTTTCATTTGAGACCCCTCTCAACGAGTGGGGACTCGAGTATATTTTCAGATTTTCTGATTCCCTTCCCCACTTTTACCCTCATAACTTTTAAACGGGTCAACCGATTTCAAACATATCTAAGAACAATTGCGCGAAACTCACCTTTCATACAAAAAAATTGCTTCATCGCTTCATCCGTTTGAATGTTATGATGTCCCAGACAGACAGACAGACATACAGACTGACACACAGACAGACAGATCAAACTTATAACACCCCTCTTTTTGTCGGGGGTTAAAAAAATATCTTATTCTAGATGGATGTACAAACAATAAGTTAAGTACCCTTAACCGTCTAAGGTATTTCTAAGTAAAAATTCTAGTATGTTTGATAACATTACCCCAAAGGACACTGCTTACGCACAGGAATAAAGATAGCTTAAAACACACACCCAGAACAACTTTGTTATACCATTGCCAACAAAAAGCTTTCTGTATGAATATTTTATTTTCTGGAGACATTTAAAATATTTCAGATTTACAGGAATCATAGGAACGAGTAAATTTCTCTTGGTTCTTATGCGTGTTACTTAAATATTCCTAATTTATTCGTAAAATATACTTCCAGAACCATAGTATACCAACCAACAAAATCATTCTGTACGAATATATCATTTTCTTGAGACGTTTAATATATTTCAGATTATCGGGAATCCTACTAACCGCGGCTACTTTTCCTTGGTGCTCTGTGATGTTACTAAATTAAATTTCCATTCTTAGTTTCTTTATATATGGATCAAAATTTATCTGATAGTTTCCTAAGAAAGTACGTAAATAAAGAATAAATAAATAAATACTTAGTTAAAGATTTTTATGCCAGAAATTTTCTTTTATAACGTCAAGCGTTATTAATGTATTTAATAATATTTAATAAATTTTTTATTGCAGATTTAGAGCTACTTCTACGACTTTATATTTAAAAATGTATTCAATGGTCTTTGAATTATTTATGGAAAAAAAATCTGTAAGTAAATTAAATTAAAAAAAATAGCTAGCTGGAACTACTTAAATTAAACAAAAACGAATAACGGAGGCATTCATTTTTATTTCGAAGCTGTGTCGTACGACTAGAGTTAAGACAAATGACGAATTTTTTTTATTTTGTTGAGGCAATGGTGCGCGTGTCTAACTTTTATTACGCCATCAATCGTCAACGGTTTGCCGTAAACCCTTTAACTTCAAATAGGTGTTCAAATGGCGCCATTGATAGATCATGAAAATTTCACCGCCGGCCTGATGTTCTGATGTTCTTTGAAGTCTTTACACATATTTTAACAATAATTAGAAACTTTTAATAGTATTGAGCTTGAAAGTTGGTAGCTTATTGAAGTTCTGAGTTTATCCGGTAACGAAACATGAAATGAAACTGTTATGCCCGAGGCAGCTCTGTGGTTGATTAGTGGTGGGGGTGAAACAATATCAAGTTGATGAAGGTACAATCCCGGAGTGAAAAGGTTGATCAATTTTCAAATTAGTTCGTTTGCTCATTGCAAGCACGTGTTAAGCTGAGTCCACACTTGTATCATTTCGGTGTATCACGATCAGGCGTATCGTATCGAGTATCCGTATCATAAGTATGGACGCTCATTTTATCCATGTCGTATCGTTAAGGCATATCTTGTAAAAACGCGTCCATACTTATGTGATACTGTATCAAGTCACCGTATCGACTTTAACTTTACAAATATGGACGCTCCATTTTTTCTTTCGATCCTTGTATCAAATATTATTAATATTATTATATTTTCAAATGCACTCACGTCCAAACTTGTTCGATGCAACGCGTATCCCCTTTGACCCAGCTTTACCTTTTTCAACTGAGTACTTAACGAAAATGCTATTTACTGAAAATTATGTTTTAACTGTTTGACAAAAAAGTTTTAATACATTTAGACGATTGTTAATAAGATGTCTTCGAATAGTTTAACGAAGTTACCTTATTACCATATGCTGTGCGTTTAGTCCGGAAATATTTATATTTATTATTTACTAGTTTGATCTTGCCTTTACATTAAGTCAAGTTTAAAAATCCAATACAATATAGTTTTGTTTATATATTATAGTGACGAGAAATTGAAATAATATGCACCGAAATTCACCGGAAGTGTTCATGTAGTGAAATGATTCAATTTCCTAAAAGAATAAATATCTCTCCGTTTTAGAAATGACACAGATTATGACACAGTGTATGTATACTTGGCCGATTAAGGGCTCTTTAGTATACTGGGCCCGCTCCAACCACCCCAGGCTCGGTCGATGTATAATGTACCTACTGTATAATATGTTTTGAATCGGTCAACTGGCCTCGCTTAGTGAATTTCATATACCTATTAAAATTGACAATGAGAGAAGTGTTTCAACTTCTTAACCGATAATACAAAGGAGGCGGTTTGGCGTGTATTTTTTTATCTCCAGTTATACTTGAGCGCAAAATCACTACGACAGCAAAAAGTATGTATAATTCTCAAGATAACAGTCATGGTTGCAAAACAACTACTCATCAAAAAGTCTTCTGTCAGAATGGTTAACTGTCAAAACTTAACACTACTTTATCTAAGCGCAGCATGCAACGCCTACCAACTATATAGAGGTACATAGATGAATAGACTTGCTTAAGACCGCGGATTCACAATGGAGATTTATTTCCAGGCTAAATAGTGGAAGTTCTACTTGTAAAATAATTATGATGATGATATTAATCTACATACATTAAGGCATATTAAACAAGTTGGTGCTCCAAGGGTTGGCCGCTTTTTAATAATAGGTTCGGTTTCGCTACATTTTTGCATTAGGTAGGATAAAAACAAATTATGTAAATCAGCGACCCTTCTAGGTAGTTTTATGTAATGAAATATCTGACAACTATTATTTTCGTAATAGAAACAAGGTTGAAATTGTTTTTCAAGTTAAATAATATGAGTATCATGGAGGTTTACCCTAAAAAGATAATCAACGTCTGCGGGACGTATGCGACAGTTATTTAAGTAGTGTTTTATCATTTTACCCACAAAATGCAGAGTTCTAGGTTTCTTAACCAAATATACCGTTTTGACGACAGTTTTGATCTTTTATGTAACTTTGAACATTTATTATTTTCTTAATTACCGTGTTTTATTGCTTTAGTATTTTTATTGAAATTCACTTTTATAATACGCCTTATATACGTTTATAATTAAGGTAACATTTTATAAAAATGGTGACAAAAAGTTTTGACTAAGAGGCAGATGCTGCAATATTTAGTCGGAACTGAAAGAAAAGAAGGCAAGAGTGAAGTAGAAAACCAATTTCATAACGATAAAGTGCAAACCGACAGAAATGACATGTTGATTGATACATTGAAGGTCCAGATTGCCATTTTGATGTAATAGTTGAAAACATTCCATTATACTAATTAAAGGAATGTTTTCAATGACTCTAAAATATTGACTACATAGCTACTTTCTACTTTGATGGAATAATGGTAGACAATTTCTTAAGAAGATACTTGCGTCAAAAAATTAAAGAATTGCTACGTAAAATGATCAGAAAAAGAATAAAACAGAAGGTAAAAAACATGAACATGTTTGTGGAAAACTCAAAACTATATTTGTCATAAAATTAGTTTAGCTTATCAAAATACTTTTTGAGTGATGAAGGAACACTAATTAGCACTCATAAATTGAAATCACACACATATTCTATTTCTACTAGCTTTTTCTAGCTAAGATTCTTTAATTTGTTTATTTTATTATGTACTTTTGTGTAATTATTCTGCGAATATAAGTATTTTAAAGCCAGCTTTTCACTTTAGAATAATTATCGCAAAAAAAACAGCCAACCTCTTTTTAGTTAAGATAAACTATTTCATAATACTTATTAATCAAAAAAATAGTGCTCATTTTTTTTCAAAACAGACGAAACTTCTCGCATTTATCGGTTGCTATTGAAATAAGTTTCAATAGGATTTCAGTCAAATATTTTTTACATTACTAGTTTATAACTAGTGTTGGAAGTTGGAATCAAATATTGAACTTTGCAGTACAAGCTCGGCTTACTTTAAAGTTATTTGATGTGTGAATACTCAAACAATATTTAATGAAACATTGTGTTATTTGTCTTAAAATTACATTAAAACTTACCGGCAGAAATAGGCCGTTAGCACAGTCGCAAACGAACACCACAGCGAAAAATAACAAAAACGATTTCATGTTTCAACTAACTTCACTTCACACGGAAAGTCGGTCGGGATCCGGTCGGTGCGAGCAGCTTTGGTTTGTGAATGGGGAGACCTCCCTTGCTTTTATATGGTTCTACTTGACACTGCGCACTCTTGCTGCGCTGAAACCTCACTTGCGAATACACAAACTTTTTTTAAAGTTTACACTGTCTCATACAGAAAATACCCGTTTTTATTTGTACATGTCGAACAATCTAGAGTTAATTCAAAAGTTGGGAATAAACGCGAGCTTAATCTTATAAGCGTCTAAGAGCTACAGAGAAAAAAAATAACACTACACAACAGTTTTTTGTTTTTTTGACACTTTTGCACTTACTCAGACACTGTTCACCTTATATTTCAATTCAATTCAATTTCGTATTTGATTTTGATTGGACTCTGCGCTGGAAGCATTAGTTTCCCAGTGTCAAGTTTAATACAATTTTATAGTCAAACTTCTCAGCTACATAAAATTCAATTTGAAAATACGCAATAGATTTTAGTAACACCATTTTGACAAATTAGAATACTGCTTTGCTTATATTTTCAGAATATAATTGTTATCTGTGGCACGGGCGAGGACTTATCAATGATGATTATTTGCTCTGTAAATATTTTGTACGTTCTTATTGAAGTAGTACCAGTCTGTATTCTGTCGTAGTAAGTAGTAATAAAATAGTACTCACTTCATCTTGTTGTTTCAAGAGATACCAAAATAGAATTGCAAGAATCTAGATAATAGTCAGCATCATCAATACGATAAGCGGTATATTATACGGTAGCGTTTTAGTAGGTAGTGTTTTTTTTTGGAATTTAGTTCGTAAAAAATCGTGTGCTATATAGCTGTCTATTTTTATGATAATAACATTGTGTTAATGCTAAAGGAAAACACAAATTTTATTTTTTTGTTTTATGGATGGTAAGTATTCAAGATTCAATCTGTTAACTATGAAAATACTTTTCAAAATAATTACCTACGCCCCGCGGGTAGAAGCTAGATATTAAATATTAATAAAATGAAATAACAAGACATTGGCTCCTTTAGCTTTATTAATATCACTTTGTCTAATGGACAAATTTTCCCTTAATTTGGCTTTGAGGATAAACCTAAAGCTAACATAAGGATAATAAATTTTACCGTCAGAAAGAGTCCATTACGTTTCCAAAAATAACTTGGCAAAAACACAAAATAACAAGGCGTTTAAATACTTTTTCTTTATATATAAAATAATAATTGTTAAGGCCTCTAGTGAAACATCACGTTTCAACTCCTTAAGACATCACTTTTAATTAACAAACTTGCATTTCTCAGAAGACGAGTTTCGAGACGAACTTTTCATAGGATTTAGGAACTCTAGCTTATAATAACCTCCTATACATATTAAAAAAAGAAAATGCAGAAGATAAATAGAATTTCAACGGACTTTTTTTATATTTACATACATGAAATACAATTTATGATAAAAATACCAAACTCAAATATATATTATTCTTATTTCCATTTGCTTATTGCATTGAAATGCAAAATCTTGCAAAAGCTGGAAAAGTGTTACCGGTAGAATGCGATCCACCCTCGCGTGAACGTGAATAATATTTATTTGCTCTAAGGATTTCGTTTCTAAAGAAATTTTCTTCCACATTCCGGGAAAATAATGAAATCATGAAAGGAAGCAGGTATGTTATTAACATCATGCAAAGCTCCTGTGTTCGACAGCTATTTATATGGTTCCTTGACAGTTTTATTTTTAAGACTCTTGAAGTCTTCACAGTTACAGTCATTATAATAATCAGATTATTATAATAATCTCTTTTCTTATATTTTCAAATGATAAATATGGTAATTAACTTACTTATGTTATTATTCCTTATCTGTTAAAGACGCCCTACCTAATATGAATGTGTAAAAGGGCTTTGTAAAATCCACTACAATATTAACTCTGTGCCTGTACGCTGTTATATTATTTTTTTTAGATAAACTTCACTCTACCTCTTGCAGAAAACCAAGTAAAGATCTTTGAGTTTATCCCGAACATAAAATTAAACAGACTCGACGTGGGACTTTAATTAATAATAATGGCGAGATGAAATATTTGTGGCGACTTTTCTTTACTTTATTGTAATACGCGCTTACAACCGCTGGCAAAATGGCAGACCGATAAACGTTCGAGTCAAATGGACATTCGGGGAAATGGACGTTCATGGTAAATGGACATTGGTTGACTGGCTTCTATCGAGCCACAATAAATTATTTAAAAAATAATTACTATCCTGGATTTTTTTTCCATGAACATAAAAATATTAATCTGACTTCCATAATTACTAATACAAGTCGACTTAATTAATTGAAATGAAAGTTACTTGGTGATTTAAGAACAGCTTGGCAGTTTTGATTACTTCTCTAGCCGCAACAATATCTACCACTTATTTATTTTTATATTTTTAGATAATTATTTCTCATGATTATGATTTTTACAACAAAAGGAAGTCCACTTTTAACCCACCGTCATCTAGGGTAAAGTTCATTAAGGCTTGTTATAATAAGAAGTAGTATTCCGGTAGTCTACAAGTACTTTCGCCGGGTAATAAAAATAAAAACAGTCATAATTACTCTGAATTATTTCATAATACAAATGTATAAAATATAGACCAAGTGCAAACATGGCTATCAGTGTCCTAGTTAATATTGAAGCCTACATTGTCATAAAGATACATACCTACCTACATTATTTCAGTATTTATTACGCCTACGTAAGTGACACCTTGGCAATTATTCCACTGGCCTACTTAAAGTTATCTTTGTATCTGAATCAGGAGTATTAAGTCATCATCATATTTCTTTTCATTCATAATCATAAGTACATATAATCACCCCTATTTATGTTCCCACTGCTGGGACACAGGGACCTCTCTTGAGAGAGATTAGGCCTCAATTTACTACGCTGGCCAAGTGCGGGTTAGTGAATGTCACATGTTGGGTCTGGGTGTTTTCTATGTATTATATGTATGTATTTACAAAAAAATGTATCTATGTAGTATATCAGTCACCTAACACCCATACGTGTTGGCTAAGTGGGAGGACACTCGACTTTCATTCCGATGGTCGTGGGTTCAAACCCCGCCACGCACCTCTGGATTTTTCTTCTTGAGAAATTTATGTGCGCTTTAAACACGTGCTTTAACGGTGAAGGCAAACATCGTGAGGAAACCGGCATGTTCTGAGAACTTTAAAAGAGCTTGAAGGGCATGTGACATTCACCAACCCGCACTTGGCCAGCGTGGTGAATTAAGGCCTAATCTCTCTCGTCAAGAGAGAAGTCCCTGTGTCCCAGCAGTGGGAACGTTAATAGGGTGATGATGATAACACCCATAGTACAAGCTCTGCTTAGTTTGGGGTTAGGTGACGCTGTGTGATTAGTCCGGAAATATTTATTTATTTATGTCCTTCAAACTCATCAAAGTTCTCAGAATAACCTAACTATCCTAACGATAATTGCCTTCAACTTTAAAGCAAGTGTTTTTATTTTACATGCATTGCTCACGGCAATACCCGTTTTATAATGTATTTCCCGAATCGAATTTTATAAGAAAAATACCTTCTTTATTGTACACAAAAAGGATACATTAAGGTTTAGTAACAAATTTAACATTATGTACAAAGGCGAGCCTATAAGAGTTTTCATACAGCAAACCAGTGGTGATGAAGAAATTTTAAACAAATAAGAGTAGGTAGAGATGCAGTGAAGGGAAAAATATTATTTTGCCGTGATGAAAGTAACCAAACAAACAGAATAATAGAAAAAACAATGGGAGGGATTTGGGAAATGCCTTTGCCCTACGGTGGGCCATATCAATGAAAAAGGTAACAAAAAAAATAGCCTATGTGTTATTCCAGATTATTTCAGTTTAGCCGTTAAAGTTTGAACTTAAATTGTTTTCGATTTCAATGCGATTGCGATTACGGGTTTAAATAAATTTGAAGTTCATTAGTTAGTTAAATAAACAATAACTTCTGTATCTTGGGATTACTTTGTGAGAGCCTTTGGACTACACACTGCGGCAGTGCCATTGAAACCAAAATCAAGTAATGTGTTTGTTTGATAGTTTGTAACATACCTACCTAACGTTTAAAAGATCTAATCACTTAACAAAATATACCATAACCAAACCTATGTTAAATATTACTTGCAGCCGTTAAATATCATACTAAAGCTCAAAGTCTCGAGACGCAATAATAAACCTCTTTAACTCCTGGAGATTTTTATGTTTTTCCATAAATTAGACTTAAATGTCACTTATATTGTAGTTTTATAGGTTGGCACCGCTACTGTCAAGTGTAGGTATACCATTTTATTACTTAATTAGTTTTTTTTTTCACTTTATAATCTTATTTAACTTGACAATCGCAAACTGACAGACGCTTCAAGCGCAGAGAGATTGAGTTAAAACTAAAACATATTTAGGTAACTATTTACCTATCTCTGAATTTTTTAAGTGTCATCATCATCACCCTATTAACGTTCCCACTGCAGTGACACAGGGACTTAGGATTAGGCCTTAATTCACCACGCTGGCCAAGTGCGGGTTGGTGAATGTCACATGTCCTTCAAACTCGAAGTTCTCAGAACATGACGACTCCCTCACGATGTTTGCTTTACCGTTAAAGCACTTTTTAAGTGTACTTTTACTAATTATTAGTGACGTCTTTGTAATAATATTTAATGCTAAGAATTTCACGCGTCAATGTTGGAATGGTTTATACTTACGAGTATTATCATGATACTATTATTCATTTTTATTTATTAATAACGATTAAATTTATACCTACAGTAATAATAATTGTGATGAGGTAGTATGGCTACCTTTTTTGGGCATATTAATTACCACCCCCGTCGCCAAAATGGCCATATTTTGAACTGTCCTATTTAATATTTGGCTTTTGATGTAAGTATCAACTATTTACCTATTTTGCACATCGTTATTTCCTTTTCCGGATTCCACCGGAATCAGATATAAAGCAGATTGCTTCAACCAGCGATCGGAAATTATTGATGGCGTGGTTATAGTGCAGAATCATTCGAGCGTTATATTCCGCTGAGTAATAGAAATGTTTAACGTTAGTTATAACAGATTTGGGTTTTATGAAGACATTGGTGTTCTCATTGGCTTAATCGTCATTATATTACTAATAATACTTCTATCATTTCGTTATTAATGGTTTTTAAATAATACAAGGAACAGCTTAAAAGTATCTTTATTTTCATTCTATATTGATTTATTTATATACATAAATAATAACAACATAATTTAATACATAAGACAACTCTACTTGAACTTTATTACTTCTTACATGCTACAAAATTATTTTACAAGATGGTGCCTTCATGTATTATTAGATCCCGGAAGTATCATTTAACCTTTCTTCAAGTATCACTTTAGATATAACAATATTTTTATATTTCGTGCTTCATCTTGATGCCTAAAGATGAGGATGATAAGATGTTAAAAGTTCATCCCGCATAGGTATATACAGGTAGCCTATTCGGAAACAATAATACACCTAAATACCAGAAAATACTACGAACAATATCGAATAGGGAACGAAACAACTGTAAAAATACGTTAAGATGAAACGACAGTAACGGGACTTTGAAAACGAAACCCATTGAAAGGCATTTCCAGAGCATAATCCGCCTGCACTTCCCCTGGCTTAGTCGTCAAATCCACGAGAGGGAGGGGGGCATCCACCGCTGTGAAAACTGGGACGGAAGTCTTCACAGGTCCACCATAAACGGGATACACTCTTGGATCCGATTTCTTTTTGATCGCTTTAGGCAGATCTGGTTTCCAAGTAAAACCATTCAAATCCTTCTTTTCCACTTTTGAGATCTGTATTCTGTCCATTTTTAAATTATTGTTCCAAGAGTCCACGGACATGGACGGCGGAGGGGTTCCAGGCATGGTCGCAGGGGTGGGCCAGTCGTCTTGACTCCTCTTCTCGTAATGGTCGTAGGGAGGGTACGTGTGGTAGAAGCCGTAGTTCACCGGACTAGTAGCGATCTGGAACAGAACATCTGTTAACCGGTTATCTACATGATATTAGAGAAGTGCTTCAAAGCCTAGCAGTGGGATTAAACTAGTTACGATCAATTTGTGGAACGTCCTGTGACAAAGTGGGTATGATGCTGGTCACGTTTTCAGTTTTGGTTTTCGTGCTTTGTCGCAGATGGCGCTCAACTTTTCACAAAATTGTTGGTTGTTGCTACAAGCAGGCGCAAATGCAGTGGATATATTTGCTGTTATTGAATTTAAAGAGTAAATTAGTTAGATTAAAAACGAACTGTATCGTAATCTATTATCACTGTTTGATATGAATATGAAACTGTGCTGAATTATTCAGCAATTTTGTACATCTGTAAATCATTATTTTAATCTAAATAATCCACTACCATAATAGTTTTTATAGCTATATCACATTTTTAGTATAGGTATAAGAGGAAAGAAAAAATCTGGTAGAGAAAATCATACCTGCCCCCTGTCATGATACCCAATACCAGTCTCTGCCTAAAAGAAAATGTACCATAACGTTAGTAGCACTAGCTTATCTCGAAAATGTTATTGACTGTGTTATATTCATAATTATCATGAGCTGAGCTGAATTTTATAATGCTAATTCCGAGATAATGTTAGAATTCATACGTTTTATGAAGGTTAGGGTATTATCACTGCTATCTGCAAGTTAATGGGGTTAACACATTGCGTAAAAATAGATAAACGATGTTGGTCTTCGCATTGACTTAAAATTAGTATTTATATAATTACCTTCTTGAGTCCTTGAATAGAGGCGAGGATGAGTGCCATTTTGGCAAGGAGTAGCGCTTTTCCGCCAAGAACAGCCAGAAATTGGAAGCCCATGGGCACGAGGACCATGCCAATGGACACGATACCAAACATCATCATCGTCATCATCTGCTGTCGGCGTCGGCCACGGTACTCAACTATGAAACAAATTTTGAGTTAAAACTTCTTTTTTTAGAACCATGTTGCAGATGTTTAGATATATTTTTATTATTAAAACAAAACCTACTAAAAAAATATAAATTTTACATTTAGATTATTTAGAAGAATTATACTCTACCTTTTATTCCTTGCATACGAAAAATAAAGACGATACATTATACAAAAATACAAAAGTTTTTATTCACATTTTTTTTTTTGTATTTATTTTTTGTTTGTACATTGAATTGAAGTTTCGTGTGACGTAAAGCTTTCGTGCAATTTGTACTAAATTTGTACGCCACAACCCCCACTTTGGAACTTTGATGCTCTATATCTTGGAGCTATATAAATATTTCACCATATATGGATGGCACTCTATTAAATTGATAGGAAGAAAAATTGGTATCCAGTATTTTTGGAGGGGCTAACAAACGGGCTAAACTGAATGAAATCAAAGAACTATGAAGATGCCGCTCACTTATCTTAATCAATACTTCTCTTGAATTCAAATTGAATTATTGTTTCTCTTTACAGCTTATACATAATCAAGCCGTCCACAAATATTGTAAGTAAATGGTTAAAATAAGTTAACGGTTTTAAACAACACCGTCCTAATATTTGGCACTTTCGCAATATGGCATAATGTAGCAAAATCTTTTTCATTTCTTTTATATTATTCAATATAATTATGTCAACTGCCAAAAAGCAACACTCTTCACAATAGTAACAAAAATAGACACAGACCTTTATCAAGTGTCTTCCCGTCTTCAAAGTCGAACTTGATAACATGCGTCCGCAGAACTTTTGCCATTCTTTGTAGTGCGAGATGTCGCCATTCGCCTTCATCCAACTCTTTTTCGGTCCAAGAGCTGAAAAATAGAACAAAGTTATCATCATCATCATCAACACCCTATTAACGTTCCCATTGCTAGGACACAGGGATTTCTTTCTTGAGGAGAGAGATAAGGCCTTTATTTACCAAGCTGGCCAAGGTCAGGTTGGTAAATGTCACATGTCACAAAGTTCTTAGAACATGCCGGTTTCCTCACGATGTTTTGCATTCACCGTTAAAGCACGTGTTTTAAAGCGCACATACATTTTACATAGTTAGATTTTAGACATAAGTTATAGATTTTAATAAAAGTCAAACAGTACACTTATTTCTAACATATAAGGACATAAAGGGGTAACGAACCATGGCTTCGAAAAAATCAAAATCCACTTACTCATGGATATTACCCGTATCAAGTTTTATGATGCTTTAAAAGTCAGGTATAATTAAATATCCTTTCCTTAATAAAGGACAATTAATAACATGCCACTGAAATAATATTCAGTGAAAATCTAATGCTTAATAAACAGAATGAAATACAATTCGAAATTAACAACTTTTAAGGAGCTCAACTCGTATTTTCATCTTAAAAGCTTGAGGTAAATTTTTCGCTCACTTATTTTAGAACCCTTGTAATCTGCCTACTTACCTTAAATTCAGTAACAAGGCAGCATCCTAATTATGAGAACTTGAGATTATGCTCTAAATTTTGCCTGGCATAAATATGCGGTAACTTTATCTGCTATAAGTACTTAGAATAACATGATTTTCACTCGTAATTTTGAAAGATTCTTGTAAATATGTATTAGTATCATGTTATTTACGTGGAATATTAATACTTGTGGGTAAAGTAATCTTAGACAATAATAACATACTTAATATATTTTTAAAATAATATACTTATGATATTATTAAACAGTTTAAGTAGATGTCATTAATTTTATTCCACTAAACAGATTTTATCGGTAACTAGCTGACTCGGCGAACTTTGTTCCGCCTTTACTTCTTGTGAATCTGGGAGATCCCTGATGTTAGAAGAAGTTACTAGGGCTACTTTATCACGGGAAAATATATATTTTTTTTGCTTCAATTTCTGGATTTTTCCACGGGAACAACGTATTTTCCCGCGGTATATTATAGTCCTCCACATCGATTTCGATGACGGCGACCCTTGCTTTAATTTCTGTTATGGGCTTTCTAACTGAATTTTTTAAATCGGACATGTAGTTCGTAGATTAGCGCATTCAAACAAACAAACACATTTATCAGCTTTATTATGTTAGTAAAGTATAGATGGATAAATATCTTTATCTTAGGAAACCATATACTTACTTAATAAACTCAATTCATCACGAAAAATTCACACTCATCAACTTCGGATGATAAATAAAATCGAGTTTGTCGGCTATTCGGCAAAATTTTACGAAATTGATGCATTCCTGAAGCTATTAACGTACTCGTAATCATGGCAATAAATTTGAAAATTTGTTCCACTTTGCCACATAAAATATTTTTGTACAAAAAACAAACTTAACATGAAATGTATGTCCTCAATGTTTGGAAAAAAACTAAGGTTTCATATAAATAAATGGTGCTGTATTCTTTATTCACCTGAGTTTTTACCCAGGTGCATTAAGTATACTTTTAGTAGACTATATTCATTCAACTCTAACTTCGATCTTGAGTCATCATTTCAAACATTAATTTCGTACATTTGACATTATCAAACACGCACTCAAGAACGAGCACAGAGTTGAATTTGGTATATTAATACAGGCCTAAGATCAGACTGGCTAAAGTCTTTGGATAATTTGATTCAGAAAGGAGAGATAGAAGTTAGATTGGTTGACTGTGTGTTGATAATGATGTATTCCAGGCCCATTTCGGCCACAATGACCTTAATAGAGCCACGCTAATAGGCTACATACACACCATATAGTGAAACGAAGTATTTGTTTGCAGTGGAGTGAGCTTTATTGCAAAAATAGAATCCTAGATGATTCTATTTACACATACACCGTCGAAATTATATATACACCGTCTAGATGTACGGCTCGGTTCCACAAGTTTTCAACTGGGAATTACGTAGGTCCTAACGTATTATTTCTATTGAAACTTGTAACGGGCCCAGTCAACAAAAGAAAAGAAATGACAATGCATTAAGTCAACCGGCTCCTCGTATTTACTGGCCTTAGTCTATTAAAGATCCTTATAGTTGTAGACAGGAGATGACTGCGGAAAATATGTTATAGAACTTTTAGTTTCAATCATTGTTCATTTACGCATCGGTTTATAACCAATTTCACAAATCAGCAGCGTCAAGTAATGCGTGGTTCAGCAAAAATGCTTCGATTTCACGCAAGCGAGCCACACTTCATCGTTTCGTTGTAACTGGAGCGTTGTTGCGACATCAATCCCATTTTTGTGCGACATTGACGAATTGTCGTACGGTCACCGACCCAGCCTTTGTTTGAACACAATTTGCTTATTTCTAAGATATTGTCTGAGCAAGCGGTTACTGAGGCTTTGGTTTATTAAAATTAATCTTCTTTTAGCGCTGGACCTAATAACGGTAATGACGATGAATTTTAGTCCTAAACAAACTTACTCCATAAATATGCCAGGTTATATTACATCGTAAATAAGACTATATGAGTTATTTTTCCACTAAACTATCTGCCACGTCTTTGACTTACTTAGACTTAAAACATACTTAAAAAATGTTTAACTTATTCACTAAACACTTGATATAAAAACTTGAATTAATAGATGTTATCATCCTGATAACATCTGTTAATTAAATTGCCTTTCATCTTCATAACTATTTTGCCACAGGACGTCCTCTTTTGATGAAGGCCTCACTAATTGATATTTTAATTTGCTGAAGGTTTGCCGTACATGTGATGTAGGTACATGTGATATAGGCCATAGAATGATATACATAATGGTCTTAGGGGAAAAAAATAATGAATCGACCATAAGAACTTGCTCAGTTAATTTATAATTTTAACAATATATTAAGTTACCTGACTGTCTCATTTTCAGGAAGTATATTCCCTGATTTGTCGACCAGCTCAAACCGGACGAGGTTGATGCCGTCTGTCACCGGCACTATGTCAGGGCTTAGGGACCGGTCCAGGGCCCTCAGCGTCTTGCGTTTCATGCATCGCACGAACTTGGGGAAGTACTCCTTGTGATCTATCACATCTTTCACGTCGACGAGCTGAAAATGTTTCATTGGATGAATGAATTGGCGAAACACTTAATATCGCCAGTCAACCGTGGCCAGTATGGCAACGCTACTTAAACAATTATATTAAGTGTTTATGAAAGGTTTATTTAATTAGTGGATATATTTTCACTATTGACGTGGAGATGGAAATTACTTTAAATTATTTCAGTTTAATTCTTTGTCGCATTATATATTACTGGGGACTGGTTAAAATAACAAGTAGAATTATAATAATAATAATAATATTTATTTATTTCCAAAAACATAGTAAAACATATACAATAATCAATGGTTCCCAAACTAGGCTGAGCCTGTACTATGGGAACCTCCTTCCATTTGACACAAATCATAGCAGCAATCTATATATCTATATAAAAAAATGAATTGTTGTTCGTTAGTCTGATTAAAATTTGAGAACGGCTGGGCCGATTGAGCTGATTTTGGTTTTAAAATTTTTGTCGTAGTCCAGGGCAGGTCTAAACGGGAAAAATTGCCGGGATTTTTTTTTACCCGTGCGACGCCGGGGCGGGCCGCTAGTTAAAAATATAAGTCTTCAGAATTGAACGCAACCGTTTTAGAGGGGCGTAAGTTTTTTGTTATAGCTTGCACAATAATTATTGGCTTGACATGTTTTATGATTACTTTTGAAAATAGTGTGATTCTATAAAATTTATAGTAAGTTTATACAAGAACCTAAGCTCGATTTGAGAGAATCTCCTTTGATTATCATAACTAAAACAAAACAGTTGAACGAGAGAAAGCTTTATTTAAGAATTAATGTAAAATTCACAAAAGCTCTATTATTCTAATAAACAACAGTTTTAGGACTTTATATTATAAATCTGAATAAAATGAATTTTTGATGACTTTTCCTGGCTTCGTCAATTTAATAAAAGTAAAATGTTTTCACAAGTTTTCAAAAGATTTTTGTTAAGATATATTTTTATTACACCTTCATTCAATATTCAATTGACGACATTCAATTTATACAGACATTATTAGCATGCGGTGTTCGTAGAATCTAGTGAATGAAATACGTCTAGAAAATATAACTTTGGATTGAAATGAATTGAATAGGGCGAGGGTTATTCTTCTGGGATTTTCTTGTTTCTCAACCACATTTTTCTGAAATGAAGGTATGGCTAAGGAAAAGCCTTTGCTTGAAATACACTCTTATTATTACCGAATTACTCTAAGGTCTTTTAAGTAAGTTGTAAGGTGTTTTATAGAGATCCAAAATCTATTGACAAAACAAGTTTTTCTTTTTATAAAATTTAACACATATGTATTTAAATAAAATTTAACTACATAACTCGCAAACTAAATGATTAATTCTTATAAAATATAAACGGAACTAACTAGCAAGCAACAGCTTTCACAAAAAAACATATAAATCCATTCAAGTGGGAAAAAATTCAGAGCTAACCAACTTTAAACATGACGTGTTAAATAAATAACCTTATTATTTCGAAAGCCTATACAGAGGCTCCTTAAGCGGTAGTTGGGTTTGCAAAAAGTGAGGACTGGCATTAGTGTTGGATTTATGCCTTAACTAGCTGTGCTCTGCGACTTTGCCCGCCTAAAAATATTTTATTCCAGCGGTATTTTTCTTTTACTGGTAATACAAACAGGTATTGTCTTTGCCAAATTTGAAACAAATCAAGCTTTATTATGATTTAAAACGGGTAACATACCATGATTTGACAGTTTCAAATCATGGTATGTTACCCGTTTTAAATCATAAAATTGTTAAAAACCATGATAATTTAAAAAGTTAAATCAAGCTTTGCTCGTAATAATTGAGTTTCTCGTGAACTATGGTATGTACCGCGGTAAAAAGTATTATATTTGTTATTCTGTGATGGGGGTGCACAATAGCCACCGGAAACATGGTTTTTGAATTCTCTCTGAAGTCTCAGCTCAACGAATTTGAGCATATTTCTGCTCTAATATATAAACTAGCCAGTAACTACTACTACTCGGTAAAAAAGACTAAGATAGATCTGAAATACTAATCCGAAAAGGAAATCTGTTAAGGAACAAGGATTTATAACAGACTTTCCCAACTTTGATCTATCGATGTCAGGCTTTGTAGGACCAAACTACATTTGTTGACATTAAAACAAAGCTGCGAGCTTCCACATCGGCTTTTCAGATTATCGGGAGTTCGGACATTGAAAGGTTTTACGTAAATAGCCTCGCTGGTCATTACTGAACGCTTACTGCTGAAACATAGCCTTTTTTTTGTTTGTGGGCACTTATTCGGCCAACAACGTTGCATTTCTTGATACGGGGTCTCTATTCAAAAACTGTTCACCCCAACGACATCCTTTAATGGTTTCTTTCTTAATATTCTAAATCTGTTAAATTATTGCGAGATACCCTTAGTGACGAATAATGATAAAAGAGCGGCCTGTAGTAAGGGTCAGGTATTTTAAATAATCCAAATAAGAAATAGTTACTATTATTGAAGAATCTATAATAATTCTTCACAGTTTTGATATCATTCAATAAATTTTTATAAATTTGTCTTAGTTTTAATAATTGATAGAGTTTTTAAAGAACAACAAGTATTCAAATTTATATTTTAGAGAAATTAAATACTAATATAATATAATATAAAATATTTTATAAGTATTTATTTTCTCTAAAATTTTTCTTAATTCATAATTCAATGAATTATTTGTCAAATTTGAATTAAGTTGCATAGTTAACTGTGTTATGCCCAGTTATTATAATTATGATTTTATACCAAACGGGCAGATAATATAGGTTACAAATAGAAGCATAATGCTCCTTTTAACTTTGAAAAGTCCTTTGAGACAGTCTTGAGTCTCAAAGGACCCGAAGTGAATCAACTTTATCAACATTGACACAAAAACAAGATAAACAAAAACCATAACAGTCAATAATTGAAAATGCTATTTCTTGTATATTTGCTGTTATTGCTAAAAAACATCAAAGCTTGATCAAATATAAATTGGATTTTGGTGAAAAGTGTGAAAAAATCTGTGTCGGAAATGTTTTTGTAAGAAAGAATTGGATGTCAATCGTAATTCAGGGACTTTGCGTCACTGAGAAATTTCATTAAAATTGAGAACATGCGTGCCTTTGTGCGACTTCATCAAAGTACTATAAGCAGGCACGTTATTTTTTTTAAATATTTACGGTTGAATTACGATTGTATAGTATAGTTTAGTTTATTTTTAGTTTACTGAGTCTTCTACCTAAGTGTATTTTTATTTAACAAAAAAAAAGAGTTGGTAAAATGTCCGTAACATCAGAAATTGGAGCTGAGGGAAGATCAGCGTGGGTTACTAGCCTGCTGGTAATCAACACATGCTGAGTCAGAGACTTTTACTTGATTTTGGCTTACATGGCCATATCTCCATTGTAAGCCTCATTGTCGTTCTATTCTTCATCTAGACTTTACAGTCTTAAGGTTTAAATAACAAATAAATAGATTTTTATTTCAATAGTGTTAACCAATGATGATTTTAATGTTTTTTATTTTATTTTTTTTTGCATCTGCATGAACTCTTGGTGGATTTCTACATAGCATAGGCTCCTATTTACGTTCCCACTGCTGGACGTAGGGACGACTCTTCTGAGATTTGGCCTTTATTCAGCACGCTGACTAAGTGCGGCACTCACGTTAAAAGCACGAGTTAAAAGCGCACCAAAATTATTAAAAAAAAAAAAATTCAGGGGTGCTATTTGGATTTAAACCCCAGACTTTCAGAATGAAAGTATAGTGTGCTCCCACTTAGTCTACACAGCTTTCTTGGGGATAGCTAACTAATTAATAAAATAAACGCATTCTACATACTTTCTTAGAGCAGTCCCTCCAAATAATTCTAACAACATCAGCTCCTTCGGTCCACAGATCAGCAATAAAACGGCTCAGGTACGCATCTGTTTCGCTCGCTTGTCCCTCACAAAGCGGGACCAAGGCAACAGCTAGGAGCAAAATCACAGTCTGGCTATTCATTGTCACGTACTTCATTCCATACAAGCTACGGCCATTTCTCGCGGAACGCCAGGAATCTCTGCAATATAAACACAATAACGCTATGGAACTTTTTACTCGCCGTAAAACTAACACACCATTAGCAATAATGTTCATGCGACCTCACAAACTTGAAAATGTTGAAAATATTAAATTCAGCTCATACCTCCCCAGTTTCATGCTTAGTCGTGATAGCTTCAATGTGAAAAGTAGCTCTCATATTAATATATTCCTCGCAAACTTTAAACTCCATTTACTAGAAACTTGGTATTAAGCCCTGCGTTGAACTAAAACAAACTTACCTCTAACTTTCAACACAGTTGCTTCCCAGAGCACTATACTGAATAAAATATTCACTAAATCCACTGCGTACGGTCAAGGTCGAAGTCGGAATGGGAAATATGTTTTGACCCCCATACGTTATATGCACCGTCGAAGGTGGAAAGCGAACCGTTTTCCACATGGTCACCGACCAAATCATGTTAATGAAGGGGAGAATGGGGGTATCTGTGCAAACCCATGACGCCAATCGACCGTACCTAATAACACGAGAAAATAGAAAATAGACAACAAAAATAATAATCATATTGCGATAAACTCGTATCGTATGCATTTCAAAGGCAAGGCGTGCCGCGCATTCCTTTTTATGTTTGTGACGCGAACTGAAAAGAGTTGATGATTTTTTTTATTAAAGAAGTTTCTTGTGATTCACGAGTTTGAATAAAAAAACTACGCTAAAGATAAAAACCAAATGATGGTGTGTGTTAATTTTAAAATAATTTACTTTTCGTTAAATGTTCACATTGTTCTATACAAAGTTTGTCCTACTTTGGGCGTTTACATTGTAGAAAAATAGTAATATAGAGAGATGACTACAATAAAAAATCTAAATTTAAAATTTAAGAACCCCGATTCGAATGCCCTAATCTCCTTAAAAGTAAAACACCATAATATTATGTAATGTGCACGCGAGGAGCTTTCATATGATACCCCACTCAAGTATATTTGCAGATTTTCGGTTATCCTTCCCACTCTCACCCCCATAACTTTTAAACGGCACAACCGATTTTCATGTTCGACTAAGAACACTCGCGCCATACTCACCTTTCATGCAAAAAAACGAATTTGAAATCGCTCCATCCGTTGGGGAGCTATGATGTCCCAGACAGACAGACAGACACACAGACAGACACAAACTGACAGTCAGACATGTCAAACTTATAACACCCGTCTTTTTTGGTCGGGGGTTAAAAATAGGAAGTATGTTTAGTTTAGTCCGTCTTACTAAGAATTCTGCACACTTATGTGCCAAGATAAAGAGCATCAATGTTCCAGAATGGGGGATTGTGTCGTCAATATAAATCATACGAAATCGTCACGTCACTCGAAACTTCAATACACTGCATTGTCTTGATTTTGCGTTTTAAAAATAAATGCAATACGACAACATTATTTTTTTTAATATGCTATTGTTTTTTAATCATCTCGTCTCTTCTATTATAATATAAATTACATTGCAAATTTACCATAGCGCGTGAAGTCATATTTTCTGATCACCATGTTATTTTGATCAAAATATCATAACATACAAAATATATAACATCTATGTATGTATATGAATATTAATGGTTTAACTTGTTAGTTCAGGTCTATTAACTTCTAATTCTAATATTTTTCATTCGGATTATAGAAGAAGCGTTGTCAATTTACCGCATTCAGCTTAGATTCTTGCAAAAACGAGATAATACTTATCCTCCACCCACACAGTTTCTGTGCTTTGTTATGTTTAATCCTTGTCTATTAGTGATTCGGATCCTTTTAGCCTTAGTGGCTTTTAATCTTTTGCTTATTATAATTAAAAAAAAATCGTATTTGCTAAGTGGGATTTAAGTGGGAGCGCACTCGAATCTCATTAACTAAAGCTCACGTACATAAATAAATAAAAAAACTTCACTTTCATTCCGAAGGCGTGATACCTCTGGATTTTTCTTCTTGAAAAATGTATGTGCGCTTCAACGCGTGCTTTTACGGTGAACGAAAGCATCGTGAGGAAACTGGCATGTTCTAAGAACATTAAAGAGTTTAAAGGACATGTGACGTTTACTAACCCGCAATTCGCCAGCGTGATGAATTAAGGCCTAATCGGTCACGCCAAAAGAGGTCTCTGTGTCCCCGCAGTGGGAACGTCAATAGGGTGATGATTAATTATAACTATGAATATTTAATCTTTGAATGTTATCATATGTAGCAGCGTTGTAAAAAAAAGCGGATGAAGCGGATCTAGCGGTTGCTGTCACTAAAAAATAGTTGATAGCATCCGCTCGAGTTGTTTTTTTAGAAGTCTGATTCTGTTTCTTAAGATTCTGATTTTGTTACTTTGTATTGATGATTAGTTTAAATTGTTTAGTCGTTTAGTCAATTAATATATATTAAGGTTTTAGCCAAACCTACGCGACAGCTATGTGCAAAGAAGGAAGGGACGTAGGAGCGTCTGTAACGCGGGATATTTTAGCCTGAAATCATCCTGTTTTGTGGTCGTGTGAGTGTGCAAAGAGCCATAGTAAAGGTGTGAGTATAGGTTGGATGATTATTATGTAATTAGTACACCTAATATTACCTCATTATTATTCTATTACCTATTTTGAAGAAATTCATTTTAATATTGAGTAAAAATAAAAATAACAATAAAAATACTTGTTGTTATTAGTCCATTCATTTGGAAAAGACTCATTCGGTTTATTTGGGACGACATTTTAATCTGTATAATAATGTCAGACGAAGCAGGAAAAAACAAGTAAATACATACTTTATTTGCTATTGACGAATTTTCATAAAATTTTTTATAAATTAAAAATAAGCTCAAAGAAACCCACATAAAATAAGGTCATCCACAAAGTCGAACTCAAACCTTTTGACCAAAGATCAATTTGCTAATGGACAGAACGTGTCTGGAATCACCTATTAGATACTAATTGATTTGTTCTATGCAACCACGCCTCTTGATAAAGCTTAATGGATATGACAGGACAACCCACACATTTCTACAGTGTGGAAATCTGCTGTGTACTTGATACCCATAGGTTGATAAAGTTACTAGCGAACCCACGCTAGACACAATGGACCGTGAGCACAATTTTCTCGGGGTAGCATGACCTTTTGAACATCGACTGATCCATTGAATGGGATTGTAGTGGGTTCAGGGGCTACGGCCGAAAATAAAAACCTACATATTTCGAAGAGCAGTATGTAAAATTTGTGAGTGTTAGGAGCACTATTAAATTTACTGCCTCGACTGCGGTGGGCGCAAGGCACCGCTTGCAGCGCAAGTGGTAGCGGGTTCTATTCCTGCTGAAGGGTGAACTGTTTTGGGTTTTGTCAGTTCACGTCCGTAAGTGATAACCCTCTGAATTCTTACACGTGACCTCCGGGTGGTGCTAAAAACAGTCTCTGGTGGTAGGCTTCGGCCGCGGCTTGTCACCACCCTTCGGGCTGAGCCAGTGCGGGAAGCAATTTTTTTGGGGTTTAGTAATGTAGTCCGGAGAAGCCATCTACCTTCTAGGTCTTCATGTCCCATCTTAGACCACATCGTCACTTGACATCAGGTGAGATTGTGGTCAAAAGAAGGCTTATCCAGCATAGTCCTAATTAAAATGTCCTACAATTTCTTTTTCATAAGAAAAAATTGTTTTGCAAGCATTTGCTTCTTGGTTTGGGTGTTTAATATGTAAAATAAAAAATAACTACGTATATATTATATTAAATAACGATACTTAGAAATGAATAAGTAAATCATAAAATATTTGCTCTCATGAATTCTTATTAAAAATTTAAATGCAAGAGGACATTTTAATGACTGAAATGCAAATGTGGACTACTATCATCAAAATGTTGGAGTTGGAAAAACATTAATTCTACAAAATGTGTATAAAAATTTTTAGCAAATTAAATGCTACTATCATAAATTTCCCTGTTGTCCGTGACGCTATGGATAGGCACCGTTGGAGGCAGATTATTAAATACAGGTGCACCACTACACCGTTGTCCACAACCTGTGGACGATCCTCAGCCATGAGGGAACGACCCCAGAGAGAGAGAGAACATACATTTATGTGAGCACATTACCTCATCAACAATACCTTCTTGTAAGTAATAAGGTTAGATAAAACGAACATGTTGTTCACTTAAAAACGCTATGCCAGCATTTTAATTGTTACAACTGCAAGTAAGTTGATCAGCAAATAATTAATGTCAGTCTTGTCGTTGCCTCGGCACGGTCCATTTTGTAACAATGTTGATTTAAATACTTTAAGTGATTCAGTGATATTCTCTGGATGTCTTACGAAATTTGGTAAGTTAAATTAAATTTTCGAAACTTGTTTGTAAAGATAGTAGCAACATGGTTGTGCCCACATCAAAATTTTGGTCTGGTAAATGTAAAGATCTGGATGAATAGTATACCGAATAAAGATGATTTTTTACGAGCGGGTTCATTTGGTTAATTTAATTATGAGACGCTCATGTTACCGAATAGGTACCTAAGTTTGAAAACGAATATCAGTCAATGCTATTATGTTGACAGCAAGAGCCAGCCGTAGTATTTTAATTATGAATTAATTTAAACACTTCTAAGTGTCAAAATATATATTTATTTAAACCAAACTAGGAAATAACTTTGCGGTTTGAACCGGGTTAGTCTCTCTGCCTCTCATTCCCCGAGCATTTCGTCCTGGATCATGTCAAATGCCAAAAACGTGTCTTCTTTGTATTTGATCTGTACTGTCAACCAAATACAAACCAAACAATTTTTATATAACAAAAATCTTCATTTATTTTTGTATTGAGTTTGATGGAATTCTAAAATTCTAATAAGATGAGGAAAGAAGATGTATGGAAATATTTAGCTTGAATTACGAACGGTATTTCGTTGCCTCCGGCAATGCAACGACCAATTGCCAAAATAGGTTAAGGGATACATTATAATATATTTCTGTACTGGATGCTACTAATATTATAAACGCGAAAGTTTGTGAGTATTTAAGTAAGTGTGCGTATTTGTTGCTCTTTCAACTGGATGGATTTTAAGCTTCACGATAAAATAGCTTACATAACATAACATAGGCTTCTTTTTACCGCGGTAAAATACCTCCCACGATCAGTAGGAAAATACAATTATTACGAGCCAGAATTAAATCAAATGTAGCATTTTTTTTTATGAAGTATGTAAAATTAAGAAGAATAATAAAGAATTTAGATTTATAACGGGATATTTACCATGATTGATTGTCTTTCGAGTTTCCCGATATTTCGGCACAGTTACATGCGCCATGATCATGGCTAAATAATATGAATAACCATGATAGTTTCAAAAGTTATAATAATAAAGAATGTGTTCATCAAGCCATTGCTTATTTTCTCTACATATTTCAGGGAAATGTTTTTGTGTTCTTTATAATTGTTCACTACAACTATGACACTAACCTATTTAAAACAGTAACTCAAACGGTTTTGGTATGGACTAAGCTGTTTTCCCTGTAATGGACAAAAGCTACATTTTACGGGAAAATGTATTATTACGCAGTCAAAGCCGCGGGCGGGCAGACAGTATCTATAATATTTTAATTATAGGAGGACAACTTTGTTATACAGAGTTATCTGTATAAGTTTGTTATACAGAGTTATCTGTAGGTATAAGTTCGTCGGGGGTTAAAAACAGCGCCATTCGAGAACTGCGAAATACGCTGTAAAGGAATTAATTAGTAGTTAGCCAGCAGTAGGTCACTGGTATAGATATAAATCTAAATTTTAAATTTAGACCCCCGATTAAAATGCTTAAATTTCCTAAAGTAAATCACCATAATATTTAGTAATGTGAACGCGATACGCTTTTATTTGATACCCCACTTGAGTACATTTGCAGATTTTTGGTTTTCCTTCCCCACTCTCACCCCCATAACTTTTAAACGTCTCAACCGATTTTCCGCGCCAAACTCACCTTTCATACAAAAAACTAAATTGAAATGGCTCAATCCGTTCTAAAGCTATGATGTCCCAGACAGACAGACACACATACAGACAGACACGTCAAACTTATAACACCCCTTATTTTGGTCTAGGGTTAAAAAAAATCTATTGAATTTTGTGTTCTTATAATCACAAAATATTTTTTTTATAGGCGCATTGCCTAATAATGATTCTTAATAATGAGACATACCTAACGGCTATAGCATAAAAATGTCTAAATTTGTCGAATTAATTTACAGAACATGGCTGAACCAACGAAAATAAGTCCACCATTTAACAAACTCGGTCTCCCTCCAATGGAACTAGCTGAGACAACAACAGGTACTTATTTCATTTAAAAAATCTGCATTTACTTTCATCTATTTCATGGGTTCTCCGAGGATTTATTACACCAAAAAATTGCACGACTTTGGTGCAACTATGTTATTAAGTTATTAAATCAATAGTATCCAAACTACAAATGAATTAATTTTTATGTATCAGTTCTGTAAGTTCAATACTGCTTAAGTAACCGAACTATTTCAATAAATGAAAATAAATATTGCCGGACAATCAACACAACAATATCTAGCGCCGTGGCTAGCTCGCGCGCTTGCGTTACGGGTACTAGACATCTGATATACTTAATATAATAGGAATAGATATTTTTTATATACACTTATTATACACTAAGACCAAGGAGAAAGTGCTTGCAGAACATACAACAACACTTTATCCGTCGGTGGGAATCAAACCCGCTACCTATGGTGCTGCAAGGGGACCCTCGCCCACCGCGCCACTGAGGCACTCAAATATACCTAACTAAAGTACCAATAGGTACCTAACTTCAGCAATGCCTTAGCAGTATTTGTAAGGGTGGGTTAAAGACAATGGATTAAAAAATATTGTATGTTCCAGAAAATGACTCCAGTTTCCTGAACAGTTGTGTGTATCCTACCTTACAAAAAATGTTCGTTTTAATATTTATCATTACACTCAGCGCTGGCATTTATGCCTTAGTTCTGAAGCTATTGGAAAGTCCTGGTAAGCAAGATGTTTTCAAATGTACAATTTAATAAGTATATTAGTGATAACCTAAAATACCAAAGACAAAACAACAGATTTAAGAGTTTAAAGTCCAAATGAGGACCTGAAATCAATTAGGAAAAATTAATTCTTAATTATTCGTTAAAGCGAAAACTTTTGTTTTGTTCCTATCCCTAAATCAATGCAATATTATAAAAACATACTACATGAACTCAACAAATGTATCTTATGTTTTAGATATTAGTGCAAGAAATAGAGATGTAATAATAGTCATAGGTCCAAAAGAAACACCAAATATCACATTACTTGAAAACGATATGCACATAATTTTCAAGATGGCGAATATAACTTATGAATCTAAAACTAGACATAAAAGAAATACTATTCATACAGACAATATATCAAGACATTGGAATGATAAAGATTTAAAGAAAGCCAAGGAAATCATATTGAATCACAAAACTTTATGCAATGAAGGAGAAAATGAACAGATATGTAAAGAACTTGTCACTAAACTCAAAAATATTATTCACGGAAATGATTCATCAGAAAAAAATGAAGCAATAAATACAGAAAATACACTCAAAAAGGGTTTAAAACGAAATATTGATAGATCTCATATCAAAAGCCCATTCGATTTTATAGGACAAAATGCAGGCTCTGCTAAAATGAATCCTTTACATAAAATTTCTACGACAGTCTCCCAAGAAATAGACTCAAAAAACATCGGGGTGTCAAAAATCACTGATCCCTGTGTTTTGTCTAGGCTTTTGAAGCGAAGCCATCCTCATACACAAGGTACTTTTTTCATATACTGTATTAATATACTATATTCATATACCTACTGTATTAATAAAAAAAAATAATGTGCTACGACCCTTATTTCTCTCTTATTTCACAGGGATTTATGAGTCCCCGTCATCTGAAATGACTAAACCTTATCCAGCACATCAACATCATCTGAGGTTAGTAACATTTAGGTCCTAAATAAAAAACATAATTTTTTTTTTACTATTTTTAAAAGATAATCTTTTCATTCATAAAATTTCCATTTTTAGATATCCACAACATATGCGTCCCCAAAGAGTACAAGGCCGTGAATTTCCTAACCATAAAATTCATCCACAAGATGTTGAAATTTTCATGAGCTATTTTACTCCGAGGTGAGTTCAAATGTTTATTATTTCATTATTGTCCATATAAAACGGTCCCAGTATTGTTAAAAACATTTATGGATAATAGACATATGTAATTATTCAACTCTACAGAACTAGAATTTATGCTATTTCACAATATGTATACTAATCTTAATCACAGTTAGACAAATACACACCCAGCAATAAGCTATTAATTATTCTGAGAGCAAACAAATAAGTAATTTGCTATTGTTTAAACATCAGTATTCATTGGGATGCTGCCAGAACGATATTAAACACATACCTAACGTCAAAATGATTGCTTCACGCTATGTATTTTGTTTTGATGTTATTAAAACTGATTTAGGACCGTTTTTTCCAAAACCAGGTTAAAGTTAACAAATCTATACATTAAAAGACGACAGATTAAAGTTGTTTGACGACTCACTTTAATCTATGCCGACGTCCCCCGCGAATAATCCGGTAATGACCTATTACGGGGTTTTTCATGTTATGCGTTTTTCGGCATCTAGAAGTCAAAATACACCATGTGAATTTTTTTCAGAATGTTTCTATCTTTATTTACGAAGATATGAAAAACTACGCGTATATTCCATAAAAAATAATTAAAAATTATTTTAAACGAATAATATGGTTTTAGATCTTTACGAAACAAAATATCAATATGATTTGACAGTATACATTGTTACGATATTATTCGGGTAAAAAGTTTTCTTCGTTATTTAAGTAAGTGCTAGTACAGGTTTATTCGGGGTTTTATTTAGAAAACGATATCCAGCCATATTCATTATCGAGTGGCTCCTTACTTCGGTTATGCCTATTGCAACGGATTCTATGCAAAGATTAAAAATATACAAAAGAGGATTTATGAAGAATTCTCTACAACGAAAGATGGAATTCCATCAGGACCATACGACAACTTCGGCTTAAGTAAAAATACTTTGTAACGTATATATATATGCATCGTAAGCCTCTTTAGTCATTGTTTTTACAAGCGCTCTCTTATTTGAGAAATCATGGTAATCATTTATATTCTTACTAATTTTATATATTTTGTGCAGTTCACTCTTAGATTTTATCTCGTATTTAATATCACGGGTATACCAATCTGGATAACAGGGACGTTTTTTATGACTATAGTAATCCTTGCGCGGCACCGACCTATCGATAGCATTATTTATTAATGAATAAAAGTATGGTACAGCTCTATTTATATCTTTCATGCTATATAACATCGACCAGTCTATAGTAACGATTTCAGTATAAAGACTTAGCATGTCCCCCCTCTTATAATCCCATTGACATCTTTGATTCCCAGACTGAACATAAGTATGGCAGGGTTCACCACTCAGCCGGTGACTATCAAAATATCTCAAGTTTACAACAAGTGGAGGATGTTGATTGTCAATTGGTACAATCGGGTTATTACAAACATTTACCTCTATATCAAAATCATCTAAGTTGGACAAAACTAAATCTAAAACTCGATCGTTATAATTCATTATATTATTAGCCTGATGAAATCCACAGTCAGCAACAAAATACTCGTAGTAATTATTTATATCAGTTGAGGCCGAGTATAAATTAAAATCCCCTACAACTAGCATTTTACGATAACGAGAGCATAACTTCTCGATTTCTTTAAACAATGATAAATATTCTTGTTCTTTACTACCAGGAGGTATGTATACAACGCAATATACAAAAAGGTTTTTACTCTTTCCTGTTATCATAGAGCATACAAGTTCAAATACGAAATCATTTACATTAATGGATAGTGCAATATTTCTCAAGTCTAGGCGGGACGGGGCCGCGGCTAGTAAAGCGCCTCCTTGTTTCCGTCCATCCGCACGATCACAACGATGAACAGTGAAGCCCGGAGGTATAAACTCGCCATCGCTGAACGAGTCATTCAAACCCGTTTCAGTAATCGCGAATAGGTCTTCTGGCGATGCCAGCATGCCCTGGGTAAACAAGTCTTGTTTTGTCCTTAATCCTCGTACATTCTGGTAGTATATATTCGCATATTGGGGGCGAGGCTTAGAGCGAAGGTGGTTTTTGTGCTTTGACGGCGTTGCGATTTGCTGTGTGTTTTCGAAACCACTGCCATTCAGAGAACGCAGCATTCACAGGCCATACGGAACCATTAGACAACAGCTCGTAAGCGCTTTCAGGAACACCTATTACGAACGATGAGTAATCACCTCAGAGGTTTTGCACACAGATTGAACGTGATCTGTCAAGGTTTCCACAGTAGTTTCAGGGTGTAAGAACCAGACATGAAGGTGTTTTTTCCTTTCTACAGCCACGATGGTGTTCAACAAGTTATTCTCCCCTTTTTTATTTCGGAGAGCCTCTTATTTGAAGTCCAACCTCGAACATTCGTAGAAGTAGTCATCTCGGTTTCATCGCCCTTTCCATTATTGTTTGTCACCAACAAAGTATTGTTTGCCGATATAGGAAACTTAGACACCGAGAGCTCTTCGTATACTATGGTTATTTGTAAGCGTCTGCATAGTAAGTGGCAACACCGGGAACTCGTCGGACGACAACGGAGTCTCAACTAGTTGTATTGGAGCGACCAACGTTTAGTTACCGTCAGATGACCCAAGCGGAGGTTAAAAATACCGGCTTTCTGATTCTACAACCTTATTATGTAGAAATTGTACATGATCGGCATACTTTTCCAGTTTGGACTCATAAGAGACGATGGTCTTAACGGCCAATGCTAGGTGTTGTTTAAGATCTGCAATTTCCTCTCTCAGGATACGTAAATCACCTGATAAATACATCTGTTCCACTTTTAACTCCTCATCTCGTTTAGGTTTGGATGCAGGATATTGAATTGGATTACTATGCAGGCAGAAGTAGACAGCGACGGCAGAAACAGGTGTCCAAATCAATTGAAAGTATTGAATTAAAGCCAGCATACGACAAGCCCCTCCCTATTAAGAAAGCTCTGTATAACGATCTCCTAAGCCTGTGTAACTCCCAAGCAATTCCCCACCATTATCAACAATTTTATAGGAACTTAAGCTTTTGTGATACTGAATCAGGTCACGATGAGGATTCTGATTAAGAATTTTAAATGTAATAGGACCTTATTATAATTCTTATTATATTACACAATCATGAATTGTGTAATCAAGTGTAATAGTCGTGTCTTCAGTGCAGTGTCATTTTTTATAATAATAATAACTATCGTGCTTTCTCAAACTAACCAAAGTTGTTTCGTTTACTAGAATGCCCTTTATTTTTATAGTATATTTCATGAAATTAAAGCTTTATTTCATAAAATATACTATAAAAATCACCAAATAATACTTTAGTAAACTATTCGAATAAACAGTAAAAGTCATAACAATAAAATGTACGTTACTCTCAAACAATCGAATAACCACATAATTGGCTTTTACAAATGTTCAGTATACAAAACAAATTACACGAATAATAGCGTTACACGATTTTGCCATTGCCATCGAAAATATAAATTTACACGAATAATATCGCAAGAAGATTTTACTGTTGCCGTCGAAAATATAAACTTACACGAACAATATCGTAAGTGACGTTACTGACCAGACCTTCACGTACACTAATATAGTAAAATGCATCCAGCTAAATTATAAGGAAGCCCATGGGCCTAGTTAAATTTTGTTAAAATAACCAGATAACTGAAAAAATTAGCTTCCTTATGCGATATAAAAAGTCTCTGATACTTGTTGTTAAATGGAGTTATTAAGGAAAAATGGTTTTTTATTTTTCCTGAACATTTACACTTTTACGATTACCGGATTATTCGCGGGGGGCGTCGATGCTTACTTGACGAGTAAGTGACAATTTTAAGTCGCCATCTTACAGTTTATAACTGTTATAACTGCTTATAACTGTAAGATGGCGGCTTAAAATTGTCACTTACTCGTCAAGTAAGCATAGATTAAAGTGAGTCGTCAAACAACTTTAATCTGTTGTAATTTTTAAACTGATCGGAATTATCGCCCCTTAATGTGTTCATAATTTTTGATGAGATAGAAGTAGTCATACGATACTTATATTTTTAGACCACAAACAGCAGAGAAACCGACGAAAGCAAACCTCACAGCTCGTGCAGTGCCTTGTCCATCAGGCACCTTACCTTGCGATGGTACTGAAGACTGCGTTGATGAGAAGGAATGGTGCGATGGTAACGTGGATTGTGGGGATGCTAGTGACGAGGTGCGGTGCAGCTGCAAGTCCAGAGTCGACGAATCTAGACTTTGTGACGGTTATTTCGATTGTCCATTTGGAGAAGATGAGATGGGTTGTTTTGGTAAGGAAGAATATTTGTAGGTTTTACTTTGAAAAAATTCAATTCTAAGCATAAGCAAAGGTTGTCTGGAATAAATAGCGAAATAAGAAGGCCGATATGCATGCTAGGTTAATATGTTAGCTTAATAGTAATCATTTTAATTTATGTTCATTGATTTAATTTATGTTCATTGATGTGTGTAATAAAGAGTTTTCTGCTGACTCTCAAATTAGCTGATTTGCCATTTTCATACGGGAGTTTTTTTATACACAATATTTGTCATGATTAAAATACGGAAATTCAGAATTAGAACTTCTCATGTCATTGTTCCAAAATACACAAAAAGGAAAATTAACTAAATAAAAATTTGTATGTTATGTTTCAATTTTTTTTAATAACTTACGATTTTTTTACGGCTTTCATTTTTGTTTAAAGACATAGGTATAGCAACTCTTGATACGGAGTTTTTATGTTCATTAACAATTTTTAATAAGGTTGTGTAATACAATCGACCGAAATTAACTACACATCACATTCGCCTCGGGCTTACAATTATTTACAGCTAGGAGACATCAACTAATATGCAAATTTGTATGTAAATTTGACATAAACTTATTTACGTTGTCGTTCAACCAAACAAGATGACTGAATTATTCAAATAATTGTTGGTCGAAATGGAATAGGCATAATAATTTTACGTTACGAATTTTTTTTATGTTCTCGCATTTATTTGACCGTAATCTCACCTGATCCAACGTGAGAATGTGGTCTAAGATGGATCATGTTTTGTAAAGTGGTCCGGAGAAGCCATCTACCTAGAAGGTAGATGGCTTCTCCGGACCACTTTATGAAACATGAATAAATCGTTTCACGCACCGGCCCAGCCCCGAGGGTGGTGACAACCCGCGGCCGAAGCCTACCACCAGGGACTGTTCCCACTTTCAATCTACTACCATTATAACATATTTTTTTGTTTAAATAAAACGAGTAGTTATAAATGCTAATAAAGTTTAAGCGTGGACCAAAAACGTGCTGACATTAAATTTTGAATGTAACGTCAATGTACAACCACAGTACAATTCACTACCTATATAGTTGAGTAAATCATTTGCCCTTCCTCTTCTAAATTACAAATGATTCGTATCTTCGAACTTATAAAAAACTATGGATTTCAGTATTTTATTTTAGGTGCCGTTATACGATATCGTAAGCATAATAAAATTGGAGGAGGCCTTTACTTGCAGAGGGGTTCCTAGAGAAAAACCACACTACAATCACTAACGTGTCAAAACATTTTCCTTTATTAACAGAAACTACTAACCATTATAATTAAGAAGCTAATAAATATGTAATTTTTTTCATACAATTCTCGTAAACTTTTTATTTATTATACGTACACTACATCCATTACCTATGCATTTTTTACACTTTTTAATTTATATATATTTGTTTGTATAGATAAATTTAAAAAACTTAACTAAACAATGTTTTTCAGGTTGCAGCGAAAATTCATTTAGCTGTAATGAACAATCTCAGAGCACGTGCTACGACAAAGAACAGAGATGTAACCATGAAGTTGACTGTCCCAATAGCAAAGACGAATTGGAATGCAATATGCTAGCTCCAAGTCTCTTGAAAAAACCAGTAAGATATTTCTCGTCTATTAATAGATTATTCACTGAACGAGATTGGACCTCTTCAAAACCTTTTAGTTCATTTCATGAACGTAAATATAAGACTGTTGGAACTCATCTGCTTACTTAAAAAAGTAAAGAAGTTGTTTTGTTTCAGCTGTTTGCTGTTTCGAGCTCTCAGGGATATTTGCATAGGAATTATAAAGGAAACTGGTATCCAGTCTGCCAAAATCCTTACATGTGGGCACATGATGTATGTCGTCGTGAGACTGGACTCATGATGAGGTATGAAATTTAAATAATAACAGTTTTAACAGTATTTCGTGGTTGTCACGTCGGTGGTAGCGGTTAGCATAGGACCGTGATGGATGGCACGAACTTAGGGCGGCCTATGCCCAGCTGTGAGGCAAAACTATATTTCAACGGAACTAGCTGGCGTACGAAGATCCTTGGCAGGTTTAGTCGGTGAGAGCGGAAATGTTTACATAATGTACATGAAAAATGTTACAATTATGAGAATTTAAAGATTTTTTGATTCGTCGCGCGTCGGTAAAATATGTGCGACACAAATATTTCAACGAATAGGTATATTGCGCCTAAATTCAATTTACCTATCTGTGGTATTTTGATGTAGGTCCGTACAAGTTCCTGTAGTATATTTTTTTTAGGTACGATTAAATGTCCCTTATTACTTAAGAGCATAGGTTTTAATTATCGCACAGCTACATTACATGCATACCTATTGTTTACTTACTTCTTGGATGTGATGAGTTTAGGTACCTACCTACCTACCTGTTCATCATATAAAAGAACGAACATGGAAAGGAACTAGATCTTGACGACCAATTACGCCGCGACAGCGACGGGAGACGAGACGCCCGCGATGATTTATTTGTATTTAAGGAACGATGGAACTACTTCAAGCCACGCATCGGAACGAAACGATTTAGTTCCGAGTACATAGTTTCAGGAACTATTACGGTCCGGATCGGCACATGTCTAATAAAGACCCTGTTTTCTATTCATACATATAGGTACATCCATCATCCGTCATAATTAACCTCTACAATTTTTCAGGCCGCCCTACATAGAAATTGTGCCTATAGATCCTCTGCTAAAAGTGAATTATTTGAATGCGGGGCCGGCGGATTCAATACAGGCCACTGATTCTTGCTTCAACTCATCTACAGTGTATGTCACGTGTCCTGATTTAATTTGTGGAACCAGGGTAACAACTTCATCGCACATACTCAGACAGGTGCAGTAATACCCAAGTACTATCCAATTCAGTATATTTTAGGACTCATACCTTTGTAACAATCTGAAATTTCTTATAATTTTGTAGAACATGGAAGCCGAAAATCATCTTTTTGGTCGTAACAAGAGATTCCTGTATCCAGATTTCCAAAGATATTTTTATGACCCATATAGAATGTATTATGGTACACGTAGAAGAAGAGACGCACAAACCACAGATAAAAAATCTTCTGTTTCTGAAAACTCCGCAGAAATAACAGATGCGCGAAATAAACGTGCGGACAGTAGGGTTGTGGGTGGTAAGCCTAGTCAGCCCGCCGATTGGCCGTGGATGGTAGCTATTTATCGAGATGGCATGTTCCATTGCGGAGGTGTAGTTTTTACACAGAGCTGGGTTATTTCGGCTGCACATTGCGTGGCCAAGTAAGTTTCCATATTTAAAAATTGTGGTTATATAATACACATCATCGTACTTCAGTTGTTTTTCCATGAATTCCTACGAATTTCTACTCCTTACACTATTTCATCATCATCATCACCCTATTAACGTTCCCACTGCTGGGACACAGGTACTTCTCTCTTGACGAGAGAGATTAGGCCTTAATTCACCACGCTGGCCAAGTGCGGGTTGGTGAATGTCACATGTCCTTAAAAGTTCTCAGAACATGCCGGTTTCCTCACGATGTTAACTTACACTATTTAATTTAAGTAAACTAACTAAATAACTTTTATATTGCTAGCGGTTTTCCTTCTCGTCTAACTTTGGTAAAATCAAATCAAATCCCTTCTTATCTGGAAAGCAGAACAACAAAAAGCAAGAATCTAAGCGATCTTTTGTTTTCGCACTTCCCATTCGCCATTTCTGGATCAAATGTCTTTGGAGTGCCTTGCAGACGTAAAGCGGCGAGGTTGGCTTTAATTAATAGACGTCATTTACAAAACCAAACAATGACCAAATTAAGGGAGGTTAAAATTAATTAGACGTTTAAGCAAATGATAAATTAGGTTATATCTAAAATACATACCCGTCAAATTGCGAACGTCCTCCTTTTATTATAAGGTTAAAACAAACGTCTTATCATTAAAATTTCTTACCTATTTCAGATTTTGGGATTTCTACTACGAAGTTCAAGTAGGAATGCTGCGTCGTTTTTCGTTTTCGCCCCAGGAACAGAATCATAGAGTCACTCATATCATAGTTAACCAAAATTACAACCAGATTGATATGAAAGACGATTTATCTCTATTGAAAGTGGAACCAGAGATACAGTTCAGTCGCTGGGTTCGACCAATTTGTTTACCAGGTCCTCATACAGCTGGGAATGACTGGCGTTGGGGACCTGAACCAGACACTATGTGTACTGCAGTGGGTTGGGGAGCTACCGTCGAACATGGACCTGACCGTAAGCTACCTAGATTTTTACTATCTATACTAATATTATAAATCTGAAGAGTTTGAATCTCAGGAAAAATAGAAGCCTATTAATCAAGGCAGGCTAGCGGCTACTTTTTAGTGCGGAAAAATACGACGTTCCTGATGGAAATCCACAACACACGTGTGGCGTGGAAAGCTATTGATAAATTGGGTTTCAAATCCAATCTTAGAGATTCAAAGTAACCTCAACGGCCGGCCCGTGGTATCCCCTGCCCAGCAAAGGACGAGACTCTGGCACACCCACCAATAACCAGCAAGGTGGATTCTGACCCCTTCATTTTTAGGGAGGCCTATCTTCAACAGTGGATTTGCATATCGTGCCTAATGCCCATACTATATATATTATATATTAAATGACGATAAGATTTTAGATTTGTATTTTCAGCTGATCACCTTCGTGAAGTCGAGGTACCAATATGGAAAAAATGTAAACATCGCGAAGATAGAATCGGACGTGAAATTTGTGCTGGACTTGTAGAAGGCGGTAAAGATGCTTGCCAGGTTAGAAGCTTATACATCCTTGTTTAGTTTTACACAATAATTGCTTGTTTTGTGTATAGGTTGTGTAAGTTAGAGATATTATGAGGGTCTTAATTACTGGCATCCAACACTAAAGCTTGTTTTAGGGTGACAGTGGAGGGCCGCTTTTATGCAGGAATCCTTTGAATCGTCAACAATGGTATCTAGCGGGTATTGTAAGTCACGGCGACGGCTGTGCTCGTGAGAATGAGCCTGGTGTTTATACTAGAGTAAGCCTGTTCGTCAAGTGGATAAAATATCAAACATGTGAGTATGCGTTTATATAAATATACCCATATATATTATATACACAACCTTCCTGACTTGTGTCCATACAAAGGTGGTCTGAAAAAAATAACTTTAAGCAATTATTTTAATATTAATGTTAATTTGTGTGTGTATTAAAGAATTTTCTATCTATGTATATACATTAATAGAAATAGTAAGGGCCTGTCTCATGCAATTTACTAAAGCTAGATTCTTCACGTCATTAAGAACAAATAAACTGAAAAAGTAAAGATAAAAAAAATACTCTCTAATAAAAAATAAACAATAATTTTTATTTTCAGCGTCCAACATTTTGCCTATGGTTAAACCCCTTCAAGATTGCCCTGGTTTTAAGTGTAAATCTGGCATATCCAAATGCTTACCTCTGATAAGAAAATGCGATAAAATAGTCGATTGTTTAAATGCTGAAGATGAAATGGGATGTGATTTTACAAATCAGCGTTCAGTGAACGACAAAGTCAACGTTACTAAATTTACTGATGAAAATAAATATTTTGAATCAAGGGAATCAATGCAAAGTTCTTTGTCTTCAAAGAGTGAAACTGTTTTCGCCCCGCTTGAAACAGCCAGTGATATTACAACGTCAAGTGACATTACAATGAAGACCAACAGTATTTTTGAAAACCAACCAACAGAGGGTATGAATGAAATTAAAACTCCCGACCATGTGTTTATCTCGGCCACTGATTCCATTTCAACAGAGTTTAATACAATTAAAAGTGCTTTTACTGAAACTACGCCTCAAACTTTCACAACAGATGCTTACACAAAGAATATTGAATTAGAATTTGCAACAATGTTAATTCTGCCCGATAAATTAGAATCCAGATCATCAGTAGTGGAGAAACCTGACCAACATCGACGATCTGATGTAATAATCGAAGATGAAATAAGTACGAAACTATCCACAGTTAATGATACTTTTGGTAGTACTACAGAATTTAGTCTTATAACATTGAGTACAGAACCTACTGAAATATTTCCAAAGGATAGTAATAATAATAACACAGATAATTCAATGTCCGAAGAATCAAATTATTTTGATTATGTAGATAATACTACCGACCAAGTTATTATCGATTCAATAACAGATACTCAAACCACTTTAAAAACTATTGATGTTTTGACAACCACTGAAAAAAACATACGTGATCAAGAGGCATCTGAAAGTAATGTTGATGAACTGTCAGCGAAAATTCTCCCTGAAAACGAACAGACAAATAATATTTTGAACAAGGTCGAGAACATTATTTCTGAGCTTCAGCCCGCAAGTATAAGGCGAAAACATGTTGTCCCCAAAGAGTTTCAATGTAAAAGGTGAAATATTTTGACAGTTAACGTACAACAACCTGGATTATTTTTATAAAACGACTATGTTTTTCAGAATACTTCAAAAAATTGCTTATTATGAACGATGTGATCACAAAGCGGACTGCGAAGATGGTACCGATGAGCTCGGTTGCACATGTTCAGATTATTTAGCGACGTATGATGAAAAACTTCTTTGTGACGGTGTGTTTGACTGTTCCGATGGACAAGATGAAGTTAACTGCTGTAAGTTCAAGCCAATGTGCCGCGCTCATGCCACATTTAAATTAGAGCAAATGACCACGAACTAATAGATAACTAATTGATTTCAGATAGTTGTCCAGATAATAACTTTTTATGTAAAAGAAGCGGGATGTGCTTGCCAATGCAATCTGTTTGTGACGGCAAAAGTCAATGTCCATTGGGTGAAGACGAATTGAATTGCTGTAAGTATTCGTTTTATATCAGACCTGGAACTGGAAATAGAAAAAAAAGGTTCTTAAGTAAAAACTAAGATAATGTTATGTGATTATTCGCAATTTTCAGATGCTTTGTCCAATGGGAGGGAGATGGTTTTTGACATTGAAGGCAAACCAAAAATTAATTTGGATGGTTATCTTACAAAACGTAACAGAAACGACTGGCAAATAGTATGCGAAGACGATCTATCAGTTGAACAACTTGAGGAGTCGTCAACTCACATTTGCCATTATTTAGGTTTTAGGTAAGATTTCTTTATTGGATTTATATGCCTACTCAAATCTTTTTTATATCAATAAAATACGAATCTAAGCTTTTATTTATATCTCATATTTACAGTTCGGCAAACAGTTATACGCTTAAATATTTAGAAGTCAAGGAAGAAGATCTAATTAGATTGGATGGTAAAAGATCTAGAAGGGAATATAGGGAACCTATCCATTTTTCTTACAAGAAAAGAGATGAAAATGATAATCAAGCAAGAAACTTTATCCTGAAAGAACCTAAACTCTTAAAAGAAGAATGTGTTCCAAATGTTAACAGGACTTGTAAAGCTTTATACATCTACTGTGACAGATCATTGTATACGAATTTCGATATTTCCCAGAATATCATTTTTACCAGAGAAGCAGACGAACCTAAAGATATAACTACCTTCATGTGGCCATGGGTAGCCAAAGTATTTGTCGAAGGAGAATATAAATGTACCGGAATATTGATGGATGAATCGTGGGTTTTGATTAGTAGTGTATGCCTATGGGATTTTTCGTAAGTAAATATTTAATGTATCATTGTTAATAATAATTATGATAAACTGTCATTACTTAGGTATATTTCTTGTTGATAGAATAATTAATATATTTCAGATTTTGACATTTAAAAATAATTATGACATTTGTTATTATATTTTGAACAAGTTGTGGCATTGGGGTACCACGTTAAAGACCATTTTGTGACTTATAATTTGTATTATTAATAAATGACTATTATGACTATTATTATTATTATGAATCCTTCAGTGCTAAAAACTAATCTTAACATTTTATTTGAATGATTTATTCTTTGATTTTGGTATGTAATGATTTATTATTTGGTTTTTAATTTGTTACAAATATATAATTGTGCTTTTGTTTTCAGACTTTCTAAAGACTATGTAACAGTGCTTTTAGGATCACATAGAACAATACAGTCGGTTGGTCATTTTGAGAAAACACATGAAGTTGATGCCATGAAAGAATTACACAACACTAAAGTTGCTCTCTTACACTTAAACAATCCTGTTGAAAAATCAAACAATGTGATACCAATGGTTCTTTCATCTTCGTAAGTTGTCTGAGTTTATGTAGTGTATCTTGAAGCTTTAATTGAAATAGATATCATATCTAAATAAATAATTTATTTTCCTACAGCCTAGCTCATTATGACCAGGACAAGACTTGTGTGGCTATTGGTGAAAACCTCAAGAACGAAACTGTCACTATTTTCCTCAGTGAAACAGCAAATAGCTGTAAACCAACAAACCGATGCTTTAACCGCAATGGAAACGAAAGTATTTGCAATGTAAGTAAGCTATAAAATTAAATAAATATTTTGCGCAATCCACACAACAACAATTACCCCGTGGTAAGCTCTAAGCTTGTGTTACGGGTACAAGACATTCAGATATACTTATATAATAGACATACTTATACTATATACATACACACACACTATATACATACTATACTAGATGTCGTAAACAAGTAAGTATATTACATTATAATTGGATTTTACAGATTGGATTGCATTCTGGTCGACAGTGGGCCGGAATTATTAGTTGCCATAGTGAGCAAGGCTGGTACCCCGCCGCATCCTTTGTGGACAGCAGAGGAGAATGTGATTTCGGACAAACTATAATAGCAACTGACATAGAACATTTAAAACAAGATTTAAAATACTATACAGGTAAGGAAATATACAATGTAATGTTCAGTCTATAATAGAATGCGAAGATGATCAACGTTAATGGAAAATGAATTTGTAAAACATTTAAGCTAAAATATATTCACACTGACCACTTCTTATTATAATAGTAATATTCGTTTAAACAATTCGATAATCAATTTTTAACATGGCAAACGTAGTGTTTATAATTAAATTTTTGCAGGCAAAACTCTTCTATCAGACATTTCCAATAGAAGTAAAGAGATCAGCTGTGAAGGGGTGCGCTGCAGCCGTGGTCGATGTGTGCAGTATAAAGAAATTTGTGACGGAGTAATACACTGTGAAGATGGAAAGGATGAATCCGATGAATCTTGCAAAATGAAAAGAGATATATGTGGGTTGGATCCTTATCACTCAGGCTGTGGTAAGTTATATATTTAAACATTGAGAGTGTTTTTTCACGGAAACTAGATTTTAATGAAATGAAAGTGGCCTTAATAAAAATTCCTGTACCGGACATGGAATCGGTTATACCGTATTTTCTAGTGGTTAGGATTTTTATTTCGTATCATCTTTGCAGTTGTCAGTCATTCACGGTATTAAATAGTTAGGTACAAATAACTACTGGGTATTGATTATGAACACTCAATGGGCTTTATAATGCGTATGTACTTTTTGTGTAGAAAATAAACAAGAAACGTCCAATAACTAAAACGAGTGTCCGAATCTGAGTGAGTTTACCACTTTGAAAAACATTAAGATTTATACTGTAAAATTTTCCAGAGTGTTCTTTAGATCAGATGAAGTGTAAGAATGGTAAATGCATCTTCAAAGAGCTGTTCAATGACGGGAAGGATGACTGTGGTGATGGAACGGACGAACCAACTCGAAGCAGCTGCTCCGATTATATCACCAGGGTTATGCCATCGAAACTGTGCGATGGTATCGTGCACTGCCTTGATAGAAGTGATGAAGACCCAGCTTTCTGCAAGTGTTTTGCTAAAAAAACTTTTAAGTACGTGTATTTTTTGTTACGTAGGTAATTTACTTACAGGAATAAATCATTCAAAAAATGATAATATCGATATCATCCTCCTAAACAGGACACATTCTTCCGTTTTTTAGTGAAATTGAGATATGGAGTCATAGCTGAGTTCGGTGTTTAGAAGTTTTATGCTTAAGCAAAAGGGTAGATGACTTTAAATATAATTTTAGTCTGTCATTTAGATGACTTAAAATTTTTACCCATACTATATATTTTTTCTTGCAAAACGAAAAATTAAGACGATACAGTAAATTGAAATTTCGCGTGACGCAATGCTTTCGAGCAAAATGTAGGCTCTAATGTGATTGTGCACGTCACAATCCCTCACCCCTTTGATGCTCTATCTTAGCTCTTTCTTGCAAAAAATAGGTGTCCAGTATTTTTGAATTAACTTAATAGAATACCTGTTATTTTATGAAGTTATCATGACTATTTCAGATGCGGTACAATGAACGAGGAAAGTTACTGTGTAGCACCTGATATGGTGTGCGATGGAGTAAAAGACTGTCCTAACGGTGCAGACGAGCGGAACTGCATCGGCCTGAGTGCTCCAGAAGGAACACCGTTAGTAAATTATGACAATACGTAATTCTTTTTCTTACAAAGGATATCACAAATTTATTAATCAGTTCTATAATATAGCTATCGCTATATTTCCTAGGGCTAATTACGTCATAATTTTTATTTTTATTTTTATTATTAAATTTATATAAAAAGATTAGGATTTACTGCAGATAACAAGAGAGCGAGACCAATTCTTATTAAGAAATATTTAAAAGAAAACCTTTAAAAATATTATCCGATTTAATTATCTGTTCGCGAAAAAAATATTTGAGGTGACTTAGGACCAGTTTCTCAATCTCCTTGTAAAATGTTGCCAAAGGTAAACAAAATACGCAACTAAATACTGTTGCCAAATTATAGAGTTATCAAGTCAACTGACAACTGTCAGAGACTGACTGACCTAGATTTCTCTATATTTTAGTCACTAGCTATTATACTCATAGATGGTGAAACAGGCCCTTATCTATTAAAAACTACGTCTACTACTAGACACTTTTAGTTTATTAAAATATCGAAAGTATTTTAATACTTTAGCGTTTAACTGAATTTAAAAACAAACCGTAATTTTAATAATGTCTAGTGTATACTGTATAGCTGTAGGTATAAGCTAATGTGTAGCTACTTGAAGAACATGGCCTTTATCCTACATGAGTACTTAATGAGCACCTATAACGTATTAAGGTGTTATTTTGCAATTAACCTTATCTTCCATTACAGGTACGGCATGGGACAAGTAAGCGTTCAAGCGCACGGAGTCTGGCGATCTAAATGCTATCCTACCCAAAACCACACTAAGTCGGAATTAGAGGCAATTTGTTGGGAATTAGGTTTCCTAAGTGGCCACGCCAAAGAGATCAAAGACATGAAAGATTTACACCTAAATACACCTAATAACTTGGTATTAGAGGCTTTCAGCGAGGTTGTGCTGAACAATCAAACTGTAATAAGAATGAGGAAATCAGACGCACCAATGGCGAGGGCTATTTTTGATGCGAATTTGAAGGATTGTTATCCAGTGTTTATAGAATGTATGTAATTTATTAAATTATTTTTGAACTCTTAGATTTTATAAATTCATATTTATTTTAAAGTCCTGTGCAAAATAAAATTAAATAAAATTATTATTATTTATTATTATGACTCAAAATTTAAATAGGCATCTGATTCTACTCATTATTATGCTACAAAAAAATAAGCTGTGATAGCTTAGGGAGATTCCAATCTCGCGCTTATGATTTTATAATGAATTCAATAATATTTAATATTATATCATAAAAAACCTATTAAACTAATGTATTTTTTTTGTTTTCGTATTCGTTTTAATCTTATCTGGTTGAGTATTGCCCCCTGATGGCCTTTGTTGATCAATCATGGACATTTGATATTGAAAAAAAGGTATCTACTGATTTTTTTATTTACTTTAAATTCGTTAAAATATTATAACCGCGGAATTGCCTCCCTGCCTCCTCCTTGTTCTTCCGTGTCATAATCATAATAATTTATTTATAGAAATTCAGGTAAGTACAAAGATAGAAAAATATTTTAGTTATACTGAAATCTGCCTTATTAATCCTTGAATGTCAAACATGTATTTAGTCAATTATGTAATGTCAATCCCATGAACATATTAAAATGATGTCAAAGAAAATGTCAAAATTATTTCACAATAATAATTATAATTAACAATTAAAGATCATTAAAATTTGTGTTCAAATTGTTTAGCGTCATAAAAGCATTTACTTAAAAGCCAGTTGGCCAATCTTTTCTTAAAAATTATAATGGGCGAACTTTATGTGAATCAGGTAAGTTAGTTCAATTTCTTGTAATTGGACTTTGAGCTTACAGCGACAATTTGCCAGTGTAGAGTAAAATAAAATTATAAAGTGAATGAATTGACATACGCATTTATTTTATATTATCTATATCAAGTTAACAGGGTGGTATATATATTTTATTTGGATATCTCTTACAAAAATGATTTGGCCGTACAATCATCGTAATAGTTTCTATAATATCTAGCAAAATAGCGCTTGACAAACATACATAGGTCAATAATATTATGATAATTTGCACATAGAATGGACACTACCTGCTGTTGGGTTTTATTTATTATATTGGCTTGATTTTGAAAATAAAACCATACCTCCCGCCGAGAGGTGCCACCTATCCGGGGCCTCCCGTATTAAAAATATTAAAAAAACTGTAAAAACTTTATTTCCCATCTGTGAAACTTTGAAAATATAATGTACAGACAAGGAATTTATAACCACAGGAAGCGAAATGAGTTGAAGATACTATGAAATCTCGTTCGACCAACATTGGCGGGGGGTGAGGTTATTATCCGACCAAATACGAACGAATTGTGTGTCTCGCTCTCTTTCGTGTTGAAAATATTTCGCTATCTATTTTCCAAAGAACACTGATGACCTTTTTTATTTTATCGAGTGATATTGCTGTCAAAACTAGTCAAAACTAGGGATGCCCTAAGTTGATTATCGATATGAACGAACTAATGAATGAATTAAATTTTCAAGGTAGGGGGTACTGCGATTTAGTGAAGAAGAAGTTATTACCTAAGTAAAACATTAATAAGCATAATTTGGACAAGTTTTACAAGTGATTATACCAGTACCCAGTGTAGGTAAGGGGGTACCAATAAGTGTAATACTTTCTAGGTTTTTACCTACTTGTATATTTTACGTGGATCCATAGAGGGTATCATTTTTAACTACTTTTGTTTTTGTTTTGAAATAAAACAAGAACTTATCGGAGTTGTTTATTTATTTTTCTTACCATTCATCTAAAAAGCGAAGATTTTAGTACTAACTAGCAGTGCCCCGCGGTTTCATCCGCGTAGTTCCCGTTCCCGTGGGAATACCGGTATAAAAAGTAGCCTATGTAGGAATAGCATCTTTGTGCAGTTTTCTTTGTTTAGTGGCATTAAAACAATTTATCGTGAAATGCAGACTGCATAGAATATGCAGTATGATGATTTGTTGGGATCCATGTTTGGTGTCTCCGAACCGCTTTTACCCACTTTCTTTTTCTTGCTGGATCGGTCGGGAATCTATAAAAGTTATAAATAAAACGTTTGATTTCGTACAGTCAATACTATAAAAATAAAAAGTACTTAAATAATAATCATACCGAATATTTCCTTATAATATTGAATATCACAGGTAGCTTAAATTATCAAGTTATATAAAATACGAAACAAAAACTGTACTAGATATTTACAACATTACCCCCAATACAAAATTTCATCCTATTCGGTTCAGTGGTTTAGGCTCTAGTGCGAATGAAGGAAAACAGGCGCACGCACATACAGAAAGTAAAGCATTTGATTTTTTCGGACTCGTTTTACCATAGAGAAACAATCCTCAATCTCATTTTGCTACGATTACAATACTTCCATACTCACTCCGTTCGCTCGAAAGTAAACAGTTTCCTACACTCTTGGTACCTCTTACGTGATACTTTTTATCCCCTTATCTTTGTATGAAGAATTTCATTCATATCGATACTGTTAATCGATAAGGCCCCGTCAATATCGAACGAAGAACGAAGTAAAAATGGCGTGAGTGAATGGCATAATCCTTCAGATTTAAGTAGGACAGGTTTACTGTAAAATATTCATTAAAATGTAAGTCTTTTCATTTTAGGCGTATTATTTTTCAAATTTGTTATTATTTTATTGATTTAACATAAAATAAAGCGCTAATACATTATAAATTCTTACTTACGGGTGAAAGGAAACTGCAGTTGTTCGATTGCTGTAGTTTTTACACATTAGCACTGCACATTTCGTCATTTTTCGACGTTGTGAATTCTTCGAATCGTCGATTGCAACTGAGACACATGCATCGTTTACCGAGGTCAAATTTCCCGGTTGTCGGCTAGAGGGGTAAGGGCGAGAATGACAGTATATCGCTTCCTGTGGTTATAAATTCCTTGTGTACAGACAACGGTGCATCTCTGTGAGTGACAGCGCTGGACCTGCAGTCAGTACTAAATACGCGTACACTTAATTTTTGATAACAGTGCCATCTTGTGGTTGGTCACGTATTTCGTGTTATGAAAGTAGGTTTCACCAAAACACGCGAACCTACCTTAGGTATAAAAGTTAAAGCATCTGCCTCACATCCAGTTTCGCTAAAAAATTTAAAGATGGCGTTGTTTCTATTTAAAAATGGCAAACCATGTTTATGATAAAACTCGAACATATCATATTTATATTAGGTCCTTACATATGAAATTGGCGTTTTGTATGGGAGGAACAAAAAGTCGAATATTTTTTAATATAATATATTTAATTAATCAAAGTATGAACCATTATTTTCTATGCACTTTTGCCATCTTATAGGTAGTTCATTGATCCCTTTACTAAAAAAACCAGTCGGACGGGAATCAATAAAATCTTTGAAGGCGATTTGGACTGCCCCATCGGAGTTGAATTTTTTCCCTTGCAAGAAGTTATCCAAATTTCGAAAAAAATGGTAATCTGTTGGAGCAAGGTCCGGGGAGTACGGAGGATGTCTTAGACTTTCCAATTGAAGCTCTTCTAATTTAGTTTGTTCGCGCGTTTGCCGGTTTGCTTCAGTCAATTCGTGAGGTACCCACCTTTCAAGCTTTTTAATCTTCCCAATTTGCTTCAAGTGAATTAAAACAGTTTTATCACTAACACCGCAGCCTGCAGCTAACTCGGACGTGGTTTGCGATGGATCCGCTTCCACAATAGCCTTCAACTCTTCATTATCAACTTGAGTCTCAGGCCGTCCACGGGGCTTGTTCTGCAAGTCGAAATTTCCAGAACGAAAACGTTGGAACCAAAAACGAACTGTGTTTTCTTTTGCAACACGACCGCCATACACATCATTCACCCTTCGAGTTGTTTCCGCAGCACTAGTGCCACGGCGGAACTCGTACTCGTAAATAATGCGATATTTTAAGTTTTCCATTTTGTAAAATGAGTGACGCAAACAGAAAAAAACAGAAGAAAAAAAACAAATGAATGACGATCATCGAAGCACAAATACATGAGTCTATAGCTGTACAAATTTGAATTTGGAATTCCTTACCAAAGAGGAGAAATTTGTGATTAAAGTGGCCAGTACGAAAAACGCCAATTTCATATGTAAGGACCTAATATTATACTAGCGGCCCGCCCCGGCGTCGCACGGGTAAAAAAAGTTCCCGGTATTTTTTCCTTATTTGCTCACCGTTTAGACCTACCCTGGACTACGACAAACATTTTAAAATCAAAATCAGCTGAATCGGCCCAGCCGTTCTCGAGTTTTAATCAGACTGACGAACAACAATTCATTTTTATTTATATAGATTACATTTGAATTGGTTTTTCTATGCCGGACGAAAATTAGTTAGAACTAAAAGTATTACAGTAGTGTAAAGAATTACAGTAACTACTACCTAGGTATATAATATAATCTGTGCGTCTACGTAAGGTTTGATTAGATTATGTCTAATATATCTCGTCAAGAGAGAAGTCCCTGTGTCCCAGCAGTGGGAACGTTAAAGGGGTGATAATGATGATGAAGTATAAGATAAGGTAAGAAAAAAGATTTGAAGTTCGAGGTAATTCACAGTGGCGAGTAACAGAAATCACAATTTAAATAATAAATCTCAGGTCAAGCTTGTCACCTCATACCGTAATCAAATTTTAATCGTACATCAATAATGATTCACACGATTCACTTATAAATATATTTTAAAGTGAAATTTTATAAGCAGGAAAAAGGTCAAAAAGAAATAAGTAAGCGATTGACATTTTGCTTATGTGATGAGATTTGTCTGGAAGAGTTATCAACTTAACAACAATGGATTACTAAATGATTAGTATCAAATGAAATAATAGAAATTGAATAGTAATTATTTTAAGAATAGCTGTTGCCCCCGCGGCTTTATTTTATAATATGCATATAAATAATGTAGTTCTTATAGTTTGATGGAGTCCTCGAATCACATGAGACAATGACTGATTAACAGTCAAGTTTATCAAAGCACTTTTAACGACAAATTAGGTTACTTTGTGGATAGTAGTACATTATAAAAAGACCAAATGCCATTATAAAGATTATCTCATAACCTGAGAAATTTTGTTTATTACTAAGGTTTGTATTAAAGTATGACATCTTATCATTGGGAAATATATAACCAAATTCCTTTTCTGAATAAACGAGTAAAAATCTTGGTCAGTAAGGATTAGTCTTATTGTTTTTATATATAATTACTTAATTTTCACCCCAAGGCCGTGTTTTTAATAACTTCTTTGCATATTCTGTTCAGGCATTTCAACCGAAAGTCTTATCTTTCTGGAAGATAATATTTCTAACATTATGGATTTCTTAATGCCATATTTTTTTTATGCCCGAGCTTCATATTAATAGTCGTCTGATCTTCTCCGCCAAGGCGGTCAATCAAGCAAGCTATAACGCCACCTGCGTTATAATACAAGCTATAACGCAGGTGTCCTTCATCAGCATTCAAACAGTACCTTTTTTGCCAAAATCACTAACAATAATACCCATGAATAATGCAAAATTGACTTAATCACAATGATACTAGTTTTAATTCTATAAATACGTTAAAGTTACCTTTTATCATCTTTTTTTTTACAAAAGTAGACGCCGTAAAGTCTGGCGGGTATGATGACACCACTATTTTAAATCCTATCTGGAATATATTAACGAAATACATTATGGAAATGAAGCTGATTTAGAATAAAACAACTTATAATCAGGTCGAGAAGAGGCACTATAAGGCAAGAGATAATTTTCACTAGCAAGCTGCGTGCTCATCTGCTAGTAATAATAAAAAGATTACCATATACTTAAGTTTATGAATATTTTTTGATGTAGGTATTATTTCTAGAGATTCATACCATTTTTTTATATTAGACAATGGTAACTGCGAAATATTTTTATTTCTTAACCAAAAAAACGCTAGCTTTAAGATAGCTCCGACTGAAAGTTTAGTATCTATTATTGATTTAAATTTGCTTAACAACTATTCTCACATAATAGGTATGCTTATAGGCAGTAAAAATTCCCAATTCGCAGTCGGTATATATATTTTTATGTTTTCTGCAATGTTTACTTCCTAAAAAGTCAGCGTATTTGGCTTAAAATTTGTTTTTGTAAATATTTAACTTACATATTGATACATAATAACAACTAATTCGATCCTAAATATTTATATTACCTTAACCTTATTACCTTAAAAATTATAAACAAAAACATTTGAAAATGAAGTTAAACATTATTATCTTATTTTGTTACACCCAAAAATATTTATCCTTCACGTCTCTGCAACTCTGAATCGATTCCGTTTACCTACCCTATTTGTCAAGTGCAGGAAAGATGCACAAAAAATGATAAATGAACTCGCCTCACTCACAATGTAATCATAATGGTAAGCTTACACGCAGATATTGAATCAGTATATAATAAATGCAACAATGGACATTGTATTATAATTTTCGGCTGTAAACCAGATGGGTAATGGATCCTTTTATTCGCGCCGACCGATTAATTTTAAACTAGCGACTTGCAGTGTAGATTTGACAGATGTTGTGTTTACTGCCTGAGCTCACGCGAACCACCGTTTGCGAGATCTTTTGGGTAATTATCATAATTATATTCCATTCATTAAAGTGCTAAACTGGTTTTATATCTTTGCCATAAACTGAATCCTTAATTATATAAGTGATGGTTAATGCCGCGCTCACAAGCTTCGGGTGAACAACAAATAGATTGAAGTTAAGTTTGTTGGCCACTTACCACTGATGGAGATAACATTACTTGTTGTAATCCCATGCATTGACAAATATTTGACTGCCTCAGTGGCGCGGTGGGCCGAGGCCCGCTTGCTGCGCAAGAGGTAGCGTTCGAGGAAGGGTTCGATTCCCGCCGAGGGGTCAAGTGAATGTATGTTCTGCAAGCACTTTCTCCTTGGTCTGGATGTTTAAAATGTATAGTAAAAATAACTTTATATGTATGTGTATTATATTAAGTATATCAGATGTCTAGTACCCGTAACACAAGCGCAGTGCTTACCACGGGGATAGATGTTGTTGTGTGAATTGTTGTAATCTCCAACAGTCGTAAGTGGCAACCCGTGGTAGGTCTAAAATGCTGCTTAATGCCGCGCTCACACAAGCTTCAGTCAAACATCAAATAAATGTTCGCTGTATGAGACTATTAAAAACGTTCGGCTATTCCGGGAATCCGGGATCGGGAAAATTTGCGACATAAATTATGGACATGACTTCAAACTCGGCTCGGAACCCACTAGTGTTAAAGGGCACACTTTACTGCGGAAAGGGGGTGAATGGCACGTACCAGGCGAACCTAATTTGTTCTACATCTTTTCGATTTGAGAGGTGGTAACTAAAGTAAGACCTATCTCATTGAGTATCAATAAATAAACAGGGGTATACATTTTTAAATTTTTTTTTAACTTTTTCTATTTGTTTAAAAAAAATAATCATCTGATATGAGTCTTAACATGATCTAGAGATTATATTTGGCTAAAAAAATTAGAGGCTTTTTTCCGAAGCTAAGGCCTCCAAATCGAAAAGTTGTAGAACAAAATATGTTTGCCTGGTGCGTGCCCTTCACCCCCTTTCCGCAGTATATACCATAAAGTTAACACCTTGTATAAAATTTTCATGTCACAATGTTAGTTACCGTACTCCTCCGAAACGGCTTTACCGATTTTTACCAAATATTTAGTAGGTCTGAGTATCGGCTACTATCTATTTTTCATTTTGCAAAACAACGTTTGGAGTCATCAGTTTGGGGTCAGCTAGTAATATATAATTTAGTTTGAATTCTATTTTGAGTCATAGCCAAGCGAATTAGATCACTACAGTGGCAATGGGCAGGCCAGCTACTTGCAAGTAGCACGTAGAACAGATGGCTGTTTGGCCCGGAAAGTTCTCGAATGGAGACCATGAAATGGCAACAGCAGAGTAGGACGTCCACCAACTAGATGGACGATCGAAGTTACTAGAAGTCTTTGAGACAGACCTATGCCCTATGGAATGATGATGATGATGATGATATTTCGAGTTATGTCCACAATATTGCCAACAATGTCACAAATCGATCTGATCTCGGATTAACTCACCATTTTTTTTCGAGAGTTCTTAGATTTTTAATACTCAACTTATTGCTGTTTTTTGATACCAAAAAAACGTAGAAGTCAAAACGTTTATTTCCTTAGAAGCACATAGCCTACATGGACTAACTAGAGAATTAATAAGTAACTTAAGATTTTTGGAATCTTTTGTGGTATATTTTCGTTCACATCAAAATTACATTAAACTGCTAGAAATAAATAAGTACTAAACCTTGTAGTTTGTAATAAGAAAATAAAAAAATAATGCCCCTTTCTTCAACTTGAGAGAAAGTCTTTTTTTTTTAATCCGGAAAATCCATAAAACAACATCTAGCCCCGTGGTAAGCTCTAAGCTTATGTTACGGGTACTAGACATCTGATATACTTAATATAATAGCCATACATTATATAGAATTTTTTTTTACTTATACGAGTACCTACATATTAAACACCTAGACTAAGGAGAAAGTGATTGCAGATCAAACAAACACTTGACCCCTCGGCAGGAATCGAACCCGCTACGTCTTGCGCCTCAAACGCTTATAAGGAAACTGTGTCAGCATTATTTAAGGAACTTAAAAAATATCGTAATAGGTTTTCAGTTGCTTACAATATATCGTAAAATGTTTAAAGTTTCTTCAAAAATTACAATCAGTTCATCTATTTTTTTAATAGGTGGAATCACTCTACCTTACTCCTAGTAAGGACAAAAAACAATAGGAAAATAAAAACTTTAGATAATTTATGGTAATATAGAAATGTTTTGAAATAAAAACTATTTTATTAACCTAAAATTTTCATCGCTTGTAATGTTACTTCGTAAATATTTTCCATCTTTTTGTACAAGGTTTTCATTTTAGTCTAAGTTAGAAACCTATACATTTTATCTAAACTTCAGTTTCGTGAAGTCCAATTAAAAGGTATGTAGGAAGTCAAGACAAATAATCCGATCTATTGTAGACCAATTTTAAAAATTCAATAAGCCATCAGTTAAGTAATTAAACGAGTAAATTTTTAAGGCGATCTATGTCAAAATGTCGTGGGTTAAATCTATTTACCTACTTAATAATTTTCCCTTTTACCGAACATGGTTTATTATACGCGTGCTTAGTGAATGGGACAGTATTTATCATTGTTTTGTTGTCATTTACAACGCTCAATTTATTTGGCTATCGATCAACCGTCCTCATTAAACGGTTAGGCTATAAGGCAACTTGTCTTTCCCTGAAGCGAATCACAAAGCTCAATCTTATAAAATGTTTCTTCAAAAGGGATCCCCGAATTAATAACAAAATAACATTGAGGGCCTCAAATGCTCGTCACCGGTCAATTAACAAAAATCAAAATGTCAATACTTAGTTGATGCTGAACACATACCTGCTCAAGTGGACGCAAAGCTTTAAACTCACACAATTGCCTTGACTTGAAACGTTCTTGGATGTGCAATTTATTGGTCGATGCATCACAAAAAGCTCTTTCTTCCGAACACGAATAAAGTTCATGTTAACAATTATTGTTTCGTCGTAAAGTAAGATTTAACATTCATGGTATGTTTTGAACAAGTTGGCTTTAAGTCTCGGGTGGAAATTTATGTCGAATACAAAGTACCTTTTTTTGTTTCAACACAATGCTATACTAAATAAAAATAAAATTTTGATTACTGTCTCTATAGAAGTTATCAACAACCCTCAACTCTGCCCTAAGAATACATGTCGAATGCGTTGACTTTTTGCGCGAAGGCCCTTGCAAGCAAGGTTCTTGAAGTGGTACCATCGACTTTTTATTTCACGCACGTAGGTTACTGTTTTACTGATGGTTATCGCTAAAAATAACCTTTAATTACCGTGTAGTTTGAGCCACCCTGACCTTTCTCATACTTACATACTCAACTGAGGCTGCCATCACAGGTGTACCAACAATAACTCAACTTATGATGTTAATGGAAGCTTCCATTGACTGTGATTTTTTCAAATGTTCAAAATAAATTGAATAGCACAGATTTGAATAGATGATGATTAGCAAAACTATTTATAAGTTAAAGTTCACCAAAAAATAATTATTAAATAAATAGATTTAATAACAAAAAAAAGCAAAAAAACTTTTCGACCATAACATGTACGTCTTAACTAGATTGGCACAACTTTGTATAGCTCAGTATTTTTTGTCACATTTTTTTATAATAATAAAGCATACACCTTTACCTATTTTGTTCCAAGTATTCTAAAATGTTGAGCTAGACAAAAGAACATCAAAAACGAGATTTCCACTTAATTTAGGTTCAAAACATGGTAAGTTTTAAACCAGGAAGATTGCAAAACGTTACCTTGTACGAATAATAAATCTGTCACTTAGCACATATCAGAGATCTGCGTCGATAACGAGCCGATAAAAAGGCATCTAATTAATGATGGTTCAAATAAAAAAGCCGACTCAACATTTCCGACATTAATATTTATATTATTTTTAACCAATCGATTCAATAAAGTTTAGCAAATTTTTTGCGAAAAAAAACCACACACGTCTCTATTTATCTTCTTCAATCATTTTGAGTGTTTGCAGTTTTTGTAAATGTCACGGTATCTATTCATTTTTGTTTCCTGAAATTTTGCGGATTGCCTAGTTTTATCTACTTGAATGAACAACACATAATTTATTAATTTATCATCCAGCACTTTATACATTTACGCTCAAGGAAATATCTACTAGTTGAGCGATTTGCAGCTAAAAGTCCTTAGGAGAATATTTTAATGATTCTCATTTTCCTGCGTTTTCTCTTCCATAGTTCTCAGAGATTCACTTGCTGTAACCAATGGATACATCTCTACAAAATTTAATTAGAACTACAATATAACTTGTATGCACTATCTTTCAATCATCCAATTCGGTTCATAAATAACAGACTTTCTCGAACACTTATACTAAAATCACAGGCACTAAATCAACAATATTAATTACCATCGCATACAGGTCGATTAACTAAGTAAATATCATCAACCACTTCGCAGTTGACTTCCTATTCCTACAGGTATTACCCCATTGCAACAGAATCGAAATTAGTATGAGAAGACTTGACCTGACACTGCGCGAAGCGGGCGCTGACGCGGTTTTATAAATAAATAACTAGATATTTTTATTTATTTATTTATAACAATATCTAGCTCTAAACTTGTGTTATGGGTAGACATCTGTAATATTTTTTTATATATACATATTAATCACCAAGACCAAGTAGAAAGTGCTTTCAGAACATACAAACATGTACTACCTAATAAAATTGATCGGTTCCGTACACGTACGCCGGAGACATAGCATATTTGTATAAAAACGCGTAACGCACCGTCAGACCTAAGACACAATCAAGATTTATGACATTATTAGACATAGAAAACCATACCATTTTTACACATAAAGATTATAGGATCAATGTCTTAATTCGATAAAGAAACATAATTTTAATCTCTCAGTGAATAGCCGTCGATGTATTCACAAAATTAGGTATACTTATGTCCACAAAACCTACACAATCAACTATTACGTGATTATTATAAGTGCCTACTCGATCTATATGTAAAAATTGTGAGACCATGATGATTGTCAGTCGACAAGATCATTATTTTAAGTTTATTTTACAACCAGTCAAAGATGACATAAGTTTTAAAAATAGATAGGTTTACCTGATTCCTAATAAAGGAAAATAGTAGGCGCAACGACCCTTTATTATTCATAAAACTTTATTGAATAAATTTTTAAGTAATTACTATTAAAATTGTTAACTTAATTATTTCTGCAACGGTTTTTTATAGCTTTATGCATCTTTAGTAAAATCTTTAAATTACCATCTGCGTTTTAGCCCACTTACAAAAATAATTTAAACCACAACTTACTGATTTTTTTAATACACGAAACTAACGGTCACGCTAAATTAAAAAGCATAAAATAATTATCAAAATATTCACATACTGAAAACATATTTATTTATAAAAAAATGTATGATTCAAATGGAAAACCTTCTCCATTTTTTCGGCTTATCAATAAGGTGTTTTACTATTTGATTTACAAACTTAAAGCAGTTTAAAGTTGAATAAAGTTTCTTGAGACAACCTTAAAAAAACTACCCTTTAAATAAACGTAAAAGAACGTAAAAGAAATGAATCATTGGCCATGACATCATTTACTGTTTTACTTAAATATCTACAAAATATTAAAAGGCATTGTAAGAATTATTGATACTGCGCTTGAACTTGTGACCCTACACTAGGTATCTTTTTTATTAAGTGGTTTTAATCTACCAAATAAAATGACTCATAATATATACAGTATTATGTGCAAATTCGTTGCTGACTCACTAACACACCCTTCCAATAAAACTTAGCTCTTATCTATAACGGCTTCTTATTGTTAAAACTGGTCCCATTAGTGAATCAACTAGTTATAGACACATATTAATTTAATTATAATAGATACTAACAAAGCAATAATTTTAGGAAAGTAGAACAAAATGGGAGTTATTATGTAGTCATTATAGATTTTATAGAGATAATGTTGTGAGAGAGGAAATCAAACAAATGAATAAACTCAAAAAATATTAAAAATAACATTAAATAATGATGAAATTATTTTCGATATGAATTGAACACTGCCTCGCCTAACTGTTACACGAATAGTGCGATAGATACATACAGAGTACATTATACCCAGAGTTATTTTCTCATTTTTCAGAAGTTTAATGATCAAATAAATATGATAAGTATGAGATAGACTTATACTAACACCTAACAGTTTATACAAACTTTGCTATGCACACAAAAAATATTAAAAAATAATAATAATAGCCTCGCGCAACGTTGTTAATTTTTGTAAAATAAATTTTGTTAAAATAACATAATTAATATTGTGTTTAATATTTATATATTATTTTTTTGTATTTGTTGTTATAGTGGCAATAGAAAAACATCCGTCCTCAAAATGTTTACTCTCTATCTATCACAGTTCTTGAGATACATCTTGGTGACAGACAGACAGACATGAACGATGACGAAGTCTCAGTAATAGGGTCCCGTATTACCGTTTCGGTACGAATCCTTTAAAACAAAAGTAGGATACTTGCAAATCCATAAAATTTCTGTATACTGATAGCAGTTCTTCATATTCTTCAGTTGTTTGCTATTTTTTCCTTCTAGCTATTACATTCTTCTAATACTTTTAACTAAAGAGTCTATTTAGTGGCTTAAACCTATTATAGGGCGATTTTCCAACATAAATAAAATTAACAAATCAATAAAGGATAAGATGGCGGAATAAAATTGCCACATACACTTTAAACATTTATGTAGGTCAGACTTCAATCTGCCTTCTTATATTTAATTTATTTATAACTTTATTCTGACGATACAAAACTCGACTAACTATTGTTTCTGTTCAAATATCTCTTTTGTTTTGGTATATTACGTTCTGAGAAAAAATATACGGTAATTGTTACAGAGAAAATATCTCTTTTCCACGATACGAGCAAACTAAATAAATCATAAAATGCCAAATACACAGTTGATTTTCAGAACCCTGAGCGGAATAAGAGAACAATTATTTTTGACAATCGTTGAAATTAAAGGAATTATGATCTCGCTGCGGTAGGTGGCACTCTGACACGCCTGGACCAGAAACGTCGAAGGCTAACAAGGTGATAAAGTAAACGCTTTTCTGAACTCTCTTAAAAATTAACGCTTTTATACTGTCTTATAATTTATCACATCGTGGTGGGTTAAAGCAAAAATAAAAGAAAGCATGACATCTTAAAATTATGACTCTATTATCTTACAAAATAAAACAAAGACCTTTATCGATATTCTGCTTGAAAAATCTTAATGCCTAAACTGTATCATAAATCGTACTTACAAGATCCAAAAAAAACGATAACGGATCGTTTAACATAAGTGTCAAGTCCTGCATACTAATGGAAATGACAAAGATGAGCATGGGTTATTGCCAATGCCAAGTATAGGCATTTATAGATTCAAAATAATAATCTGTTGGCAATCAATCATAACTCAAGACAAAAAACAGCTATATATTACTCCTCTACCAAAGACAAATCTTACGCGTCAGCAATCATTTAAATCACTCAGTCACCGAATCCATTTCCACATTCACACTTTTAAGATGATTTATCAAACTTTTTCTAACAAATTAATCTCTCAACGCCTTGCATGAAATTTGCTTTCCTACCGAGAAATCGCAGATATACGTGTTGTTACTAGAAGATATTAGTAATAATGTTGCCACTCCGTCTGCAGTCAGCTCGATTAGGTAATTTACATATATCTTTCAAAACTTGAGAATATTCAAATATACGAACTATAAATAAAAATTAGATGATTCTATGGACACCTGAATGGTATAAAAAGATGAAATCACACCATGATTTATTTCACGCCAAGTTAACGATGGATCGAAATACATTAATTAGAATAGAGTTCAACGATCTTAGGCATAATTATGTATAATAAATATTCACTAAAATAGATCAGTTAATATATGTCAAAATGTAGAACTGTGCTAAGCTAATGTTACTTTAGTAAGTTGATGACTTTTGTAACAAACCTAACAAGTGTTCCAACTGACATAAAATAAGAATTTAATATACAATACAGCAAAACAAAACAGTCCCAAAAAAACTTTTATAAATTCTTTTATTATAATATATTATTGTAGAGTTCATGTTATGCAAAAATTACTCTTAAAAAATTTAATACCAAGATATTTTAGATCTATTGACTTAAATGATTTTATGAGTCATCTTATAAGTAGATCGCAAGTCGCTTGCGCAAGTTGATAACAATCAATGTTTGACAACCAGTTGCGATTTCGATTCATTTATTCCCTTTATGTCTTCGAAGAAAGTTAGATGACATTCTTGGTTAAGTGAACGAATGCATCCTAGTCATAAAAATCACTCATCTGTCAATTTGAAATTGAAGTCAGCCACTTTCCCGATCATGTTACAATACAAGGCTGTTTCTTGGAAAACTCTTACTATTTTACTAACCAACAAGAATTGGGCCAGCGTGAGGGCATAAGGTCACCCCTTTGTGAGGGAGGCCTAAGTCAAGCAGCGAAAGTTCCATGCCAAAAATGATGATGAAAAAGACTAAGTACTAAAAGCTACTAAGTACTACGTTTTATTAATGTATTATTTTTACCGAACATTTAAGAAATTATGTTATGGTGATTAGTGGTAGCACGTTCACTGCACACAACAAACGAACCGTCCAATTTCTATCTGTGACCAAGTGACTTTTGACATGTATTCCACAGCTCTCTAATCATGTTCTACTTTTGTAGAATTACTCTCTATTTGTTATTTAAATTACTAACTGGAAACGTTTTAAGAAATGATAAATCAATTTGTCTTTTTGTCAGATTATAAGGAAAACTTTGGATACAAAATACTCTTGATTGCAATGTTTGTAAGCAATTCATAACAAAACATGTCGTTGTTTTCTGGCGATTTTGGCAAATGAGATAATAAATATTAAAAATAAAATTATAAGCTATAAACTAATTCGTGAAGATTTTAAGTGTGTATCTTATATATAAAATTTTCATGTTAGTTACCGTACTCCTCCGAAACGGCTTTACCGATTTTTACCAATTTTATATGCGTATTCTACTGAATACCTACTGGTCTGAGAATAGGCTTTTATCTATTTTTCATTTTGCTAAATATATAATTTAGGTACTTACCAACCTATTTTGTAAAATAAGATATGATTATGTTTCTCAATAATTTCGCTTAAGAATAACGATAAAGATAAACAGATAAAAAGTAAAAAAATCTTTTGGAAACGATTTGTACGTTCATATTATTTCTGTATAATGTAAATATTTTTTTTTATCATTTAATTGTTGTAGAACCTTAAAAAACACCCAAAGTGCAGAGTGAGTTTTTTTTTAAATCAATTTAGTACATTTCTTTTATTAAGGCCTTGTGTTTAATCGAGGCTCGAGTTCAAGTTCAAATGACCCAAATTTGATCCGAACAATGTTTATACAATAACTGTCATCGTAGATAACATTTCGTATTTTGCAAGTGTCTCAAAATTGTATAATAAAAATCAAGGGCAATTTTATGTAAATTGGCGGTCACAGTATCACATTTCAAACCTTAAGAGGGTAAGCGAGTAACTTACGTTATATGACAGAGAAAAATCGAGCGTCGTTCTGTAAAATGGCATTAAAATTACCTTTTTAAATTTCGTAAAATTACTTCTTAATAATAATAATAATGTAGTCTTGGCCGATTTTGGCCTCAGCGACTGCGCTAATTGGCTAATAGTTTTCATAAAATAACTTTTACTGTGGATGTAGCAGTCGTATCCTTTCATGTGCTCTCTGGTGGCTAGAATACCCAACCTTATTAGTGAAGGTACGAGAGCATGTTGGGCATGTTAAAACCCCATTTACATAGGAATAGGATATGGCCACTGATGGTCTGGCCTTGAGCTCGTCTCGTCTCTTATCAAGCTCTTGAAGACGTATATTTTCAAAATTTTCTACATTTTCATGTATGAGACGACGCCACTCTGGTCTAAGAGCTGCCTTGGACTCCCATTGCGAGGGCTCTATATGGCATCTTTTCATGTGTCTTTTCAGAACATCCTTATACCTTAAGTACTGGCCACCGCTTTCCGCTTACCGTACTGGAGTTCTGAAAAGAATATGCGCTTCGCCACTCGACAGATTTCACCTTAAATGTCTCCGAGACATCATGAACATCCGATGGTCCGACCGCGTCAGGAATACAACTGTCCTGAGGCGCGCTAATATCGGAGGCATTGAGGTGTATCTGATGAGGCGGCAGCTGCGATGGAGCGGACATGTGTCTCGCATGTCGGGCACTTGAGTGGCGAAGCGCATCAATTACTTCTTATCACAATATTAAATGATCAAATTTATTGCGTATTACCTAAATATAATTGGACAATCACGGCTTTTAACCTTAAGGGGGTTTAAAGTTGCTCTGTGAATGGTCAATCCAATAAATTTTAAAAGGCAATGTTTATACAGAATAAACGACATTAAAAAGACCTATTTCAGACTACATAATTAAGCTTTATTCGGTTGTGATAATAGACTCTTTATTTCGTTAAATGTATCATAAAGACCAACTTTAACAAAATTAAATGCTCTTTCAAAGTGAACATGAAATATTATTTTTAGAATTATTTCTAATATTCTTGTATAATTTTTTTAGTCCGTTTATGGAACTCTGTGTTGCCACTTATTATTATCAATACACTATAAATACATAAACGAAAAAGTACAAGTTTAAGTTAATCTTGATGTTTAATTGACTTAATTATGTCGAGTATACAATACCAAAAATATTCTTTAATTATTCTTAAGCTTCGGCCTAATAAGCGCGGCCAACGCGACTGCGAAGTGTTTCGCGCGGCGGACGCTCCTCATTCTTTATGCCCGTCGCATTCGCTTCCCGCGTCGCATTCGCATCCCGCGTTACTGACGCGTATGTTTCACCGAAGCCTTATGGTTATGATTCATTATATTTTAAAAAATGATATCACCATCATTTTATTAAAAAAGACAAAGATAACAATAAATCTTTATAAAAAAAGCCAGATATATCGTCCTACAATCTGATGGTAGGTAAATTTGCCTTTTATGTTAACTACAAAAGCAATATCGCAAGATAAAATGGGAATATATTACCAAAATCAATTTAAATTCAAGTGACCTAATGTGATCGGCAATAATGTAAAAGACATCAACAGTTTTGATAAGGAAATCTTATCAATCCATTACTTTTGGCCGTTTCAAAGAAAAGGCATTCTTACATTGTATGCCTTTGGGATAATGTAAGCGACAACTGTTTAATTAGCATTTCCGGTTTTTTGTCTTATTTACATTACGTTCAAGAATTTATTACTATTGTAACAGTCAGCATTGACAACCAAAAGTACTGGCACATGAAAATGCCAGCTTGAAACAAATATTTCATTTGGTTAAGGTGCAATCTTGGATAAGTAAACTGAAAAAAAACTGCTTGCAAAGATTGTTCTTATCAATTTCCAATATTTGAAAGAAAACCAGAGAGTCGTTGAACTGTTCATGGTCTCTTACTTAATCTACAGGATTATGTCAACAGCGTGGTTATCTACATAATGGGTCGATAGGTTTAGATTTTACATCGATACTTCAGATTTTTTTATGAAGCTCAAAAGTCAGAATGGATTTATATGAAGTAATTATAAAAAAAAACCGGCAATTATTCGATAACTTCGATAAAATAAATCCGTTCAGCCGTTCACGAGTTTTAGTGAGACTAACGAATAGTAATTCATTTTTATAAATATAGATTATCAGATAGGAACCGAGGAATTATTTAAACAAATAATTCATAATACTTCCGGAAAACCATACATCAGCATTTAGCCCCGTGGTTGGCTCTAAGCTTGTGTTATGGGTAGTAGAAAGCTGATGTACTTAGGGCTTATTTCACAAAATCGGAGTAAACTAAGCAATGGTTAAACTAAACTAAACTAACTAGTCGAGAGCTATCTGTCCTTGTCACGTGTAAATAAGCGATAAAACTTTATATTTTTTGTCCTATTTGACTCAGAGATGGTTAAACAGGGCCATTTAATAAACTTACGTTAAATAGATATGCATGTATTATTAAACCCCCAATTGATAGAGTTAATGAAAACCTAATAGGCATATGACTCTGTTAATTATTGGTTATATGGATCACAGATTATGGGGATATTATACTTTTATTCAAAATCTTTGCACAGACCTGGTTTTCATCAATTTAATATCATCGAACAAAAGATCAGAAAAGATCAAATGACATAAAATGAAACCATTTTGAACATAAAATGGGCGGTGAAAGACCTTCTAAATTAGGCAAATCTTGAAATTTATGGCATTGAGACGGTATAGCTAACGGTATAAAGCGTGAGACGAGAGATTGTTAGCAAATTAATATTTGTATATTATGCATATTATGCCCATAGATAGGTTAAACTATACTGACATCTTTGACATATTCATTATAAAAACGTGGACATACATTGATTTATATCATAAAAACCAAACACTGCCCGATTTTACCAAATTTGACATGGACCAAAACAGTTATATATCTTCTTAGCACAGCTTAGATACATTTTATATTGTTACTTAAGTAAGTCATCATTGCACACGTAGGACGTACTCAGCACACACAACAGAACTGGACACAGGGGATGTTGAAAGAAGATTTTCAGTTATTTTGGTTACAAGAGGCCAGTAGCCACCGTGAACCCGCGGCCTAAATTGCTGTACTTTGCGTTCCACGGTCTTAAAGTCTACTACTAAGAGTATAATTATGGCCCAATATACACAAAAATCGAAATATTTGTCACTTAAGGGTAGGTAGGTACCATACTTATATATTTTTTTATTATATAGGTAGGTATGTGTTTCCTGTATTTATTATACGTTTACTAGAATATACCATATCTATCATGCGCAGTACTTTTCATTTTAAAATTGCTATTTCAGCTCCTATACAAAAATGTTCACGAACGAACTTTGTGAGTGGTAATTTATTTCTTTGAATTGATTATCAAAGGATAATAATTATAAAAACCTTTTAATAGGTAGGCCTATTACGATCTACTCTACATGATTAATTCAACAACTTTCACTTTTTAGAGGTTTAGTAGCGGACTTGAACTGAAGCTACATAAATACAAATCAGAAGGCAAGACCTACAAAATAATATCTAAAATGTAAAGTTTTACTAAACTAACTTTACATTTTAGATTTAATATAAATAAATAAATATTTACGGACAATCCTAACAATAACATCTAGCCCCGTGGTAAGCTCAAAGCTTGTGTTACGGGTACTAGACATCTGATATACTTAATATTATAGACATGCAGGTATAAATATTTTTTTATTATACATATTAAAGAAGGAGAAAAGTGATTGCAGAACATGAAAATACTTGACCACTCGAATCGAACCCGCTAACTCTTGCGACGCAAGTGGAGTTTACCCACCGCGCCACTGTCAAAAATATTAAGCATAAGCATCCGTATTTTCTCACAGCTGCTACACAGGGATTTCTCCCTAGACGGGAGAGAATTTAGGCCTCAATTCACCACGCAAGCTAAGTGCGGGTTTGGTGAATGTCACAAGTACAGTATGCGTCGCTAACTGGTAACCCCATTGGTTTGTATGCATAAGAGGTTACCAATAAACGACGCATACCTAATCCAAGTTTTCAGTCCATGCTGGTTTCCTTACGATGTTTGTCAGTCATATCATAATATAAAGATTCTAGATATATTTGTACCTACTACGAAGTTCTCATGTTATTTTAACAATATCCACAAAGTGTTGTTTTACCAGCAATCCAATTACCAACGGACGTCAAGCTTCACAGAAAAATTAATCTGATTGGTCAAATATTGACATTAGTTCTGCGCAGGAGTACGTAGGTATACTTCTGATTTTACAATGCAATGTTTTTGTATGGTGTCCAGTTGACGTACTTGGCACCTAACATGCAAATAAATAGGTGAAACTTAAATGAAACTACAATGCTTAAAATTGATTTTCCTGTAAACAGTAAAATATTGGTTTTGGAAACTACTTAAAAGCTTTGTGGTTGGGAATTTGACGCGTGTAGCATGTAAATACTAAAAGTAGATTTGTTTTATGTTTTGCAACTCGTTTTTATTAAACCTTCTAATCCACTGAGACCTTATTCTAAGAATGTTCGACATATTTGTGAATATGTGTAAAGGAAAATACTTTATTACACACCAAACAAAGAAACAATACAATAAGAAATTCAAACTAAACCTAGAATGCGTAATGGGCGGTCTTATTGCTTAAAGCAATTTCTAAGTATTGTTAATGTCTTTTAAATTGCAGTAACGAATAGAGAAAATAGAATAGTATAACTTTAATAACCTTATCTAATATAAGGACCGTAAAATTTACAAAACATGAATTTTGAAAAAAAAAGACAACAACGTTATGTATGCCAGTTGCATATAATTAATAAACTTTTTTTTTTCACCGCTTTAAAACTGATTACTTGAATAATTATCAAGATTTCATGCGACTGAGCGAATATTATTGCGCGATCCCGATCTGTACCGTCAGTACTCAGATTTTATTCATAACTATATTCAGGCAGAGCTATTAAACAGTACTGGTGGGTCGTTGACTATTTTTGCGTAAACGAAACGAAACCGTTTTTTATAATCGGTCAACCGGTTGAAAAAACGGTCGACGTTTAACTGGTTCGTTCGTAGTTCAACGAATGAACCGGTTGAATGTCGCGACAGTTTTTTCGAACGAAACGAAAATCAGTCGACGGACAACCAGTCTGGTTGTCCGTCGACTGATTTTCGTTAACTGTCTTAAGGAACTATGCGTTAAATTAAGTTCGTAGTTACATTGAAAAGATAACTGAACGTAAGTAATTCATCTAATAACTAATAATAATAACTTTATTCAGTGATAAGCTTAACATAATTCACATTGTTGAAGACACCTTTTAAGTAATAATAGAATACTTGTGTTAGGTGCCTTCTAATCATCAATCTATCGTTGTTTTTAATCATCGTGGTTTATTTAATTTAGTATGTTTGAGTGAGCAGTTGAATATAATTAAGAATCTAGATAACAAAAAGAACTTTCACTATAACAGAAGTAATACTTTCGTGCCAAACAAAAATGCGTTGACCTCACGTGTCACGTCAATTATACAAACTAATTATTTGACACGAAAACTAACAAACCTGTGCCCAATTAACCTGTTTTTTCGGTCAGTTTGGCTCAAGCGCTAAGCTTAGACCCGGAATGAACAAACATACATACATCTCTTACGCTCTCAAACAACTGAGCGACGGACATCTCACTCGCTCGCATACCGCGTTTTACCTCTCGCGTCGCTCGCGGCTTGTTCGTTAATTTTCGGGTGGTCTTCGTGTCGTTGTCGGTCGTGTATGTAGTTGAATCTGTCTTTGTGTTTCGTTCGTTTGCGTTGCGTTTATCGTTGACGTTGAATGAAAAAACCTGTTCGTAGAAAAAACTACTTTTGCCGTAATAAGAAAACAGTCGACACGTTGTCTGTAGAAAAACAGTTGAAAAAAACGGTTCGTCGATTCAACGCTCACTACTATTAAACAGTTCTTTATGGTGGGCGGGGCCCAGCTGGTTGTCTCAGGATAAGCGATCATGGCCTTTGCCCAACCCTTTCGAAGACAACAGAGTAGAAGTCGTACAGCAAGAGCGTACGCGGATATCACTTATCACCGAAGCGAATGAAAACAATAGTACAAAATTACCCATCGTCAGCCAGTTAGTTAATCGTTTCTCTTCTTTTTCCAAATTAATCAACGTTGCAACCTATATTTATCGTTTCATTTATAATGCGCGCTATCCGAACCTCGCTAACAACCAAACGATTTTACATAATGTCGAAGCAGAGTAGAAACACACCATATCAGAGGTAATGGAATAGCTCGGAGCGCAGAAGTATAAACTTCAAACAATCACTCTATTCATCGTCCATTGGTGAAGCTATGCCCTCTCCCTATCGAAGACTAGCTTCAATCGCTTTTTTTATAATATAAACGGATACTTATCTGGTATGTAGTCTTATCTAGCATAACATTTGTCATAATCAATAGTTTTAAGTATTCTTGTATTTCATGCGTAACAATATCAATCTGAAAATCAGAAAATACCAATGTATTTTGGTGGGCGGAATGTTTCGTTTCCATAAAATTGTAGTACTAAATTCAAATTTCCCACTCTTTATTATTTTGGTTCATTCATCGTGTATCTACAAATCAGGCATCAAAACGTCATGAACGACGTGCACAGGTTATATATGACAAGAAGAAGGAATCAGATCGATCTCACGCGAACCGCGCGCGCGCACCGCAAAATCTATAATCCTATAAAAATCCAATACAAAATAGCCTGGCCAGATTGTGAAAAGTATCGTGCGTGTTTTGCTAACAAAGGACAGTGTTGTCAATGCAAGGCGGAGTAGGCAGTCCTGGATATATATACTGTGAGTATCTTTGTCTGTATGATCGCCTCACGTTATATGAACCAAACCTTTCCTAAACCATCGTTGACCATAACCTGCTCCCCCAAAGCTGTGCTTATTCTATTGGAATGCTGTTGCATTACAATAGAATAAATAAGCACAGAATTCCAACAGAAATAACTCATATTAAATAATTTTATTGGTCACAAAGACTGCTATGGTTCTTTATACATATTCTTAAGTAGGTATAAATCAAAGTCAACGTTTCAACCTTATGATATAACACATAAACACTAATCTGTCTCGTAATTATTACGACATAAAGCCAGATGACTAAATGACGACAAAAAAATCGACCCTTAACATAATGTTTTGACAACTGTCGTAAATAAATATTATATGCAAAAATATGCAACTGCAGCCTACGCAAAAGCAAAATGTTACAACTCAAGCTTCCTTCATAAATATCCTTTGTTTTGTTGTTTCCATTACTTTTATGAAAACACAGAATAGGGTACTTTATGACTGCCGGGTGGCATCCCGATGACGCAGAACATATAATTCAACTCGCTTACTTGCAATGTATGGAAAGATAACTTTTACATTGACTAACAGAATATTACCAAATAAAATCAGCGTGTTTACGTAGAATGAGTCAGTATTTTCTTCACAATTTTAACCCTCAGACTCGCAGAGTGCCGATTGGCACTCCTGGGTGATTTTACTTTTTTTCGTCTCATTAGTCGTTATTAGACAAAAACATTGTTATTATAACCTGTAAAAAAAAACAAAACTAATATCTGTGCTAATATCTAATTTAATCGCACATATATCATAGTAATAACACGCATAATATAATGTGTTTTATTATACAAAAATACTTTTTACTGTCAAATTATCATAATTAATTACTGACATAACCAGAAAATCATTTGACCTTCAACTGTGTAATGAATATTTGTACCCTTTATTAGTTAGGTGCAAAATTAAGATTCTCCATAAGAATCGGCCCAGGGTCGCTCAAGCTTTGGCGGTAGCCATGACATTGCTCATGGATACGGATGAATAAAAAATAGATGCGCAGAATAACTAGAGTACAGAAATAACAATTACTATTATTTATAATAAAAAAAGAATATTTTAATATTTTTTTCGGGCCACTAACAGCCCTGATGAGAATTCCAAAAGCATCTTAGGTGAAAAATTGATAAATTTCCATTGTGGCAAAATTAGTGTTTCACTTAACTTTCCAATGCTCGTACGCCAAAACTATTGAGATATTTATGAGAGAAAAACAATTTCAATTATAAACTGTAGTTATTGTTCTGTAGTTAATTTTGTAATAAACTAATTTTATCCATAGATAATTCCAAAAAAAATTGCAACATTCATCCAATATGGCGGCGCGGCGGCTGTACTTGATTGCAAAGTTGAAATTCCAAATGAGCAAATCAAAAATTGCCAATTTTCAAAACTCCTGTCTAAATTTCCAGGCAGCCACTATTTTTAAAACCAAATGAATGTTTGAATAGGTAATTTATCTTATCTTTTTAGGCATCAAATTGTAATTAAATTGTCAAGCAGCTGCAATTATGTATCTATATTCAATAACATTTAATGTGTAACCAAATACTACAGCTGAGAGATTATAAATAGGTAATAAGTCGATTAATAAACTTGAAGACAGCATCATCTAGTCACTTAAGAAGGACCTGTATTGTATCGTTTGTTATCTTATCGATTACCTCCAGGTTTCATGGACTACGGTTCTTTTATTGGACTTCAGAAAAGGTCTAAATAAATAAACAATGGTACTTTAGAATTAAATGCTTGATTTTTACCGAGTACATCAACAATCAACAATGTAAGCCGTGTTGGCTAAGTGGGAGGACACTCGACTTTCATTCCGAAGGTCGTGGGTTCAAACCCCGCCACGCACCTCTGGATTTTTCTTCTTGAGAAATTTATGTGCGCTTTAAACACGTGCTTTAACGGTGAAGGCAAACATCGTGAGGAAACCGGCATGTTCTGATTCTTTAAAAAAAGAGTTTGAAGGACATGTGACATTCACCAACCCGCACTTGGCCAGCGTGGTGAATTAAGGCCTAATCTCTCTCGTCAAGAGAGAAGTCCCTGTGTCCCAGCAGTGGGAACGTTAATAGGGTGATGATGATGATGACATCAACAATTATAATCATAATTCAACTAATTCTCGCCGTCTTTAAGCTGAAATAATACATAAAGACAGACAGTCAGACAGTAATTTGTATTTGTAGTGCTACATGCATGAGTCGTTTTTTTTTAGTATATGTTGGGGAATGGATGTTTGATATTTTTAATAAGATGGCATAGTAACGAAGGTTGGCATTGAGCATCACAACTAGCTTGATATAAATTAAGAAATTAATTAATTTATAAATTTAAGCGAATTGACCATGCTTGACTTAAGAAATTAATTAATTTGATGTTAAATCATTCTATTCCAAATATACATAATTTACATAGACAAATTATAATTAGTTTTAATTACGTTGTCGTGTCAATAAATTCTAAAATTCTATGAAAATAAATATTTTGTCATTGTATTCCAAATTTGTGTAGAAAAAAATAAGACGAAGTAACGTAGCTAACTCGTACTAGCGAGATGCGGGACTCGAACACACGGCTTCCATTAATGCATGGACGTGCTGACCGCTATTTTTAAAATTTTAGTATCAACCCTTAGGTATTACTTAGTAAAAACATAAAAAAATCTTGACATTTACTTTTTTTAGTAGAGCGGTAACCATTTCACATTTAAACTTTAAATTTAGTTTCTGCATCAGACCAGAAGTATATCATAAAGTTCGAGAAACTTTTACACAGTGGGAATTCATATTCAATCGAATAATAATAACCTTGATATTCTGAAAACTGATTGGAGTACGGCTCGTAAAAAATAACAAGTTTATTGGTCATCGATTGCATAAGAAGTTGATTATACAAGGTGTTTCAAAATTGGTATATAAAGCGGAAGCGGAGCGGGGTTTGAAAGGTGGTCTCATGACGAATATTTTTTGTTCCCCATTTTTGGATTTGGAAGCCCATATGCCGAAAAAAATCTTTTAAGCGTAAATCTGATTGTTTTGTGAGTGACACTTAAATTATTATTTTTATTGGTTGCTTTAAGATATATGATTTAAAGTAACACATTTTGTATTGTAATAATAATCACAAATATAACAGTGGTTAAGGATTTTATTGGGCTTTTTTAACTTCTTCCAGGGTTCAAAAAATTTTATTCACTTATATGAGGCTTAACATGACCTAGACATTAAATTATAAAAAATAAGGTTTTTTTTTAAATGGACCTCCTAATCGAAATTTTGTAGAACAAAATATGTTTGCCTGGTGCGTGCCATTACCACCCTTTCCGCTTTATAAACCAATTTGAAACACCTTGTATAAAATTATAATGTCTCTTCTGTTTGCTAGGCGCCTATATTAATAGATAATTATTCTATCTGAGTTTGGGACTTGTGAAAAGCTATTTATTGCTCTTTGAGTAAAACCAAAACAAGAAACAAAAGCATACACATTTTTTCCGAGATTTAAAATTTTGATAAGTTAGAATAGAGCAAGTGGCTCTACCATTCTTATTTTACTCCCAAACAGGTTGAAGATTCTATGTATTAGCTTTAATTACCCCATTTAAAATGTGCTACAGTATTTGACATTAAAAAGTAATAAAAAACTGACCAAACGGCTTTTGCTCTTGATATATTGATAATTACTACACATAAATTAAATGTCACCTTTATGGCCACGTGTGAGAGCAAATTTTACAAAATTATTATCATCATCTTTGTAACCATGGGACGTCCACTGTTAAGCAGTGTTTAGATCGATGGTGCATTTAATAGCAGGTTCAATGTTACCAAACCAATTTTGTTTATCATCTAATTGCTAGAAAAACTAATTGTATGTATGTAATCAAAACACACACCAATTGTGAAAAATGTGATATTTTCATTATGTCTAATTGAACATTGTTTCCAGATCTGGTGTTCAAAATATTTATGTCAATCAAAAATAGTTGGTTAAATGATAATTATAAATTTCTAAACACTTTTTATAAGGCTGGTAATAAACCTTACTTTTCAGGTTAAACTATTACATTTTTTTTTCAGTAAAAGTTAAAAAGATCATTCTAAATATTGATGACTTTAAATAAGACATATAATTGAAATAACTTAACGTATATTTTGAGATCTTATTTTATTAAGCTCGTGTTCAATCAACTTATAAGCACAACTCGATTCTTGACTCAAACTAAACTTTTACCATTCAAAAAAATTAAAAAGTCATGTTTTTGGAGGTTTTGTCTGTTCACGTCCGTAAGTGGTAACCCTCTGAATCCTTACACGTGACCTCCGGGTGGTGCTAAGAACAGTCTCTGGTGGTAGGCTTCGGCCGCGGCTTGTCACCACTCTCCGGGCTGGGCCAGTGCGTGAACTGTTTTGTTCGTGTTTCGTAATGTGGTCCGGACACCTTCTAGGTCTTCATGTCACATCGTCACTTTACATCAGGTGAGGTTGTGGTCAAATAAAGGCTTATCCATCATACAAAAAAAATGTCATTAGGTACTTTGTGCTTTTTACCCTCCAATCAGTTCTCACTTTACCCGGCTTCTTATGTTATGTTAAATATACAAAAACCCATGCAATTAATATGATAATTAATTATAAAATATTAGTGTGATATGGTCCGATAGACAGGACCTGTTTAACCGGTATTCATCAGAAACTCAATCTAGCTATATTTTATACCTACATCCATAACAAGACATTAGGCTAAATATTTTTTTTACATAAATTTTCAAGAACAGACCTTACTCATAATTTATCAAAGGGAAGAATTGATATAAAGGACTGTAAGTATATAGTAAATAAAGTTTCAGTATAATAAATAAAAAATGGGTCCAAAATACATATAGAGCGAGTATGTTCGTATGTTTTTACATTATAATTACCTTTATAATTGCACTGTCAAAATAAAAACGCGATGTAATAAAATATACCAAATCAAAAAAATATATACAAAAATATAATGTTTGTATGTATTGTGATGAAACTAGTAAAACCATGAACGTGTTTTGATAATGGGGCAAAAATTATCTATAGGTATTTTTATTTATTAAAGTAGGTTAATAATAATAAGTCTGTATTGTTTTTTAATTAATAATATCGATAATGCCAGACAATGAAACGGCCTATACTGTCGGAAGAAAAAAATATAAACATTCATCACATGTATCCTTCCTAATTTAAAATTAAACTGGTCAATACAATATTTAATTAACTTTATTATTAATTTAATCTAAAGGCCTTTGTTCAAGATTTTATAATGAGCCATCGTTTACTAAGCAAATTACGTAATTGGAATTGATTTGATTATTTCTAAACTATATTGTTCCCGCTACTTTATCTTATCCAATTATAATAAATATATTTCACAGTAATTAATGTATTAAGTATTTTAGAAGTCTAGCACCCGAAACAAAAACTAGAGCTCATACAAAGGCAAAATTTTGCTGTATTAAATGTCCAGCAATAATTATTATATCATTTATATCTGTTGGGTTGAGAGCTAGTAGCTTTTACCGAAATATCATTTCTTGCAAAAATTTTTTAAAAGGGTTATAAATTAATATTGAAATTCTCATATATCATCATAATCGCCTTAGGTTGTCAAGACTTTCTCGAGCTATTATTGTAAAATAATAATAATAATTAGCTCTACAGCCAATTTGATAGTTCGTAGTAGATCCTTCTTATAACATGTTACAATAAATCGTGAGGAAATAATATACTGAATGAGTGACTGGCTCACGGTTCTTAAGAAAACAAAGGTAAATGAAATAATTGTATTTACAATGTTACGTTTAGGGTTACCATTTTTTTTACTGAAAATAAATAGGGGAGCTCTATGATTACCAGTCACGTCCTACGCCTGATGGTACTAATTATGGTACTTTTACGTAGTTTTGTTTTCTTGCACAGTTAAAATATAGCACATGAAAACAGAGCCATTTTGGTATTAAAAATTATAACATTATAGAGCTGTTATGACAAAAATTGACATCTTAATCTTAAGTTACATAAATAAATCGAACTTTAATATAAACAAACTTTATTGGCCATCACGTTATATTGGTTTCTATTTGTTGGAATATAAATTGACAGGTTATAAAAACAATAACTTATAAATTAATATCGATAATTAATAGGTGTTCCTTATTAAGTAAATTACCGATTCGATGATCACTCCTTGGAGCCAAGGTAGCACCGACCGTGACCAGACACTAAAAGTGTGATTACACACTTAGAATACGTAATCTATGTTTATTCGATTGTGTAAATAAACCATAACAAACACTACGAATTAGTATGCTTAAACGATAAATTAAGAAATAAATTCGTTTTCCACAATTTGTAAGTTATGACCAAGTATGTATTAGAGCTATGGAGAGGGCTATGCTCAGAGTTTCATTAAGTGATGGAATCAGAAATTAATGGATACGTATAAGTAGCCCAACGGATTAACTCATTGAAGTGGCAGTGGACTGACCATATTGTAAGTAGAACAGATGGTCATTGAGCCGAAAGTTCTCAAATGGAGACCACGGATCGGCAAGCGCAGCGTAGGACGTCCACCAACTAGATGGACGGACGATTTAGTAAAGCCTGCACTGGTACAAGGTGGATGCATGCAGCCTCTAATCGAAATAACTGGAAGTCTATGTCGGAGGCCTATGTCCAACAGTGGACGTCCTACAGCTGATAAGATGAAGTATGTATTAGATAATGTTCACTACGTCACTACGTCACACCATTCCCATTGTTACACTATTATTTAATGTATTATAGTTCTTAAGCATTGTTCTGTTGAATTATATTTTTAAGTTTCAATAGAGAGTATTGTATTGTAGTGTACGTCCAGAAGTTGAAAATTTTGTTAACTCAATCAAATTATTATAGTGTCTCAGTATCATACTAAGGCATTCAAACATACTGTATGTATGTGATACAGATGATGTTTAATGTAAGATTTTATTAAACCTGCCTGTCAACCTCTCTAAGCACTAATACTTCGTTACCGCTAATGTTTCAACATCGCAACATACATAGTTTAAAATAAGTTTTTATTAATATACCTAAATATTATTCTAGTGTCCAAGTGTTTCAAAAGCAAATAAAATGATAACCTAGATGATTTTCAAAAATGTATTTCCTGTGAACAAGCGTAAAGTCAGTTAGAAATACAATCCTTCGATTGTTAAAGTGTTATTTTATTCGTATTGTACTAAATTATTTAGGAATTCATTTTAAGACAAATTGAGTTCATTTGTTGCACTTTGAAAAGGTTTTTGGAAAAACCTTGATCTGTTTTTTCCTTCTTATGTATGCAAAAAAAAGGAAGGAAAATAAAAGCATTTGCATTTCTGGTAGCCTTTGCACACTCATTGTCCATACAAAATAATTTGTTTGAATAATATTTGTCCCTACTCGTATAGTGCATGTAATATAAACGAACTAAGGAGTAACATGATGACTTAGTCACTAAAATATGTGCGGTATGTAACAGGCTTTTATGGCCGTTTACGTCCATTATGGCATTAAAAACCACAATAATGCAACTGCATAATAAAATAATAAGTACGTATAAATATTATTGTTGAATAAAACATTTCACGCTTACGCCAGCAAATTGTCTTAAAAAACCTCTATAGGTTTTTAAAGTAATAGCGACGAAGAATTGTTTTTTTTTAATTAATACCGTAATTCAGTATTTAATTCAAAATCACATCTTATAATATGTGTTAAAGATAATGAAAGCAAAATTAACCAAAACCAAATCATTAACTAAAGGTTAATTTAAGCTACACCAAAGCTAAATTAGGCCTCATCAAAGCCAATTTTCTTAAAGAAAAAAAAATCGTAGATTGTACATACTGTTTCTTATAAGTTATACGAATAAGGTAAACTATGTGATGCTGTAAGAAAGTTTAAAGAATGAATTATACATTCCAAGTATTATTTGTGTTTTAAGCCATTTTCTATAATATAACCCAATAGTTTTATCGCAGTAACTTTTTAGATCACTAAACAGGCATTTAATAATTAGGAACGAATAACTTGCTATAGAAGATTTAAATTGAACTCTGTAAATCACCTAGAAATACGATACCTATATACATAATAACCTATAAAAAATATACAAATTTCGCCACAAGTGTAAGCACAACCGTCATAGACAGATTAATTTTTAGCCAACAGCATAAGTGCCATAAACTGTCATTATTTTGTACATTTAATTCCATTTAACTTTAAGTAGAACCACGAAATCGTATAAATCAAACTTTTATATCCAAATAAACACTAGGATGACGTCATTGTGGCGGCATCAATGGGTGTTTTGACTTGTGACCTACGTCTGTCACTAATAAATTTGACAACATAATAGAGTTGCCGACAAGCGACCACTAACTTTTTCGCACCTACTGCGTCACTGATCGTTATCAAACAATCTCGAATTCACCTACCTTAGCCAATTTATGAATACTTTTAAGGAGGTTATATTGTCCTTTCATGTGTGAAAGATGTAGCATTGCGTTTGCATTTAGCGAAGTGACATGTTAAACAACTGGCTCCAATGTATTGGCTATCTTTATGTGAGGTGCCAAAACGCTATCACTAAGCGACTTACTAGGTGTTAATAAGCTTCTTATTTTCACGTCCATTAGAAACTAATGTCTGTTAGATACGGTTGTATGTAGGTATCATTACAATCTTAAGCAAATGACAATATTATTGTAATATTTTGTTTGTTTTTACTTAAGCTTTGTTTATAAATAATAAATATTATTATTATGAACGGTTAACAAATACTTTCTGTAATGTATCAAATCATAGTTATTAACTGGATATGTCTCATCCTCACCGATATTTATAATATTTTTAGTGTTGTAAAAAAGTGCTAAGATGCTGAGAAATTGTTACAGAAAAATTAGTTAAATGTGTTTAAAGAGATAATTATCATACATAGCAAAAGCGAATCCAGTCGTTATTTCGCTTTAATGAAGTAGTATTTTTTTGCTGAGAGTGCAAAACAAGAAAAGCATGAAGTTAGAATAAATAAATCCCACCTAATACAGTTTTCATGTTAAGCGTTGCCATTCTAACTAAATACGCTCTTACACTCTACAAAGCCTAACATCATAAACAGCTCCCTCTGTCAAAGTGTGCGGCCTTTTCAGAAACAATTTTGTTGCAACTTCTTATCAATTTAAATAAGTATTTTATTTAAATGATATCGATGTTTGCTGACACATAAAGTCTATATAAGAAATCTGTTTTTTATGAATGGCGAAAAGCCTAATCTTTATCCTGCCATTTTTATATTAGTGGCCCGCCCCGGCTTCGCACGGGTTTTTATTCAATTTTTTCTCCGGCAATTATTCGATTTTTTCTCGTCTTTTAAACCTTCCCTAGACCTCCACGAACATTTCAAGACTATGATAAGATAAATCCGTTCAGCCGTTCTCGAGTTTTAATCAGACTAACGAACAACAATTCATTTTTATTTATATTGTATTATTTATGCATGGACGATTTATTGTTCTGTTGCAGATTGCAGTTACTTAAATTACCTAAGTCGTTTCAAACTCTTTTGAATTGAGGCAAGGAATCGTTATTGGATTTGATTTATATTTCAAAGATAACATTATTAATAACTATAATAACGTTATGCATAACTATAATAACGTTATGCATAACTATAATAACGTTATGAATAATTGATTAGAACAAGTAAACTAAGAATGTAGGTACGTTTATGTTAGGTTAGTTCTGTTAATTGAATGTAAACATTAGACTCAGAAACCGACCAAATAAGGTTATGCCTATAACAGAATAATATTTTATAGCTTTGAGTTTTATAATTATAGGCTGTTGGTTGTATTTAGATGTTAAATATTTTAATAATAAAAAAATATTTTAAATCATTAATTAAAACGTCCGATATATGGAAAATCTTAACGCCTTTTTCCGATATGAGGTATTAATGAGGTGAGGGTCAAGGGGTTAAAGGGTAAGGTAAGGTAAAGTAACAAACTTAATTTTGCAAGTAAATTCATATGACTTAAAAAAAAAAATCTTGTGTGTTATTAAGAGTGAGAGACAATTCAATATATCCACAATAACACAACCTATCGGGCGCTTTTACACACTGTCCATTACCAGCATAATAAACAAGCTTAACAACGCCACAGCGTTGCAAGTGTTTATAGATTTTTCCGCGGAAACACCGTATTTTGTTAAAAAGTAAAAAAGTTGCCTTCCTCGATAAATGGCCTATCAAGCACTGAAATAATTTTTCAAATCAGACTAGCAGTTCCTGAGATGAGCGCGTTTAAACAAACAAACTCTTTAGATTTAAATTATTAGTATATATATAAACTATCATGAGCATCTTTCTCTCTCTGTTCTCTCGTCAAACTTATAAAATCTACAAAACAAACGCTAAGTTTAAATTCAAAATCATTCAATTCAACCCGTGAGCATGTCATTAGTCACGCTTCAGTTTAAATGATGGGTTCAGTAGTCCCAAATAAACTAAAAACAAATACTTTATTGTCCCACTCTCGATTTTATCTCCTTAAGCAGGTAATATAAAAGTGTAAGGGCTTAGCAGCGCCCAAAATATTTATACCTTAATCTTTTATTACGACGACTTTCGATTTGGCGTTAAACTTTATATAAATGAGAGTACATTTGGCCTGGCGAGAATTTTGTCCTGTTATACCATCCTACCAATTATCAAAGCAATTATTAAAAATATTACTTGTAGCAGAGTGTGCAATTTAAACGAATAACAGAAAACAGAGCTTTATGAAACTGTTGACACTTGACAGCATTTCAACATTTTACATTTTTAATTCATCGTCGTGGTAGTTACTATACAATGTTTTATTTTGTACCTACTTTTATTACGAGTATAATTAAGAATAATTATTGCTAATCGCAAAATAATTTATTGTTATTAGTGAAATTAACTTCTACAACAGAAACAGTAATTGTAATTAATATAAAAAACCTATAAAATATTATTCTAAATGTCTCAATAGCTTTGTTATGGGGTTCAGTACAACTGAAGAGATTTAGGATTTTAATATTTAAAAATAAAGTCAAACAAGTTACGTTACTTAATGCCTCTATGATGAAATGTTAAATAACTTATACATAAACCATTTTAAAACAAACTAGATCAGTCCTGGTAATTGGTAATAATTTCATAATAAAAAAAACTCAATAAAATGTGTCATGTTTAGCTGTAAGATAGCAAGTTTACGAGTCTCCTGACATATAAACATGTCACCCTGGGCATGTTTAGTCACCAATGAGCAGGTTTTGGAGAATGCATCTCGAATTATCGTTAGGAGGCTGTTGGCCGTATTCACTTTTACACAACATTGTAATACATAACGTGACAGGGCATGGAACTCTCCAAAGGGTTAATGTCTTCAGACACTCTTATCCAAATTTAGATACATCTTTGACTTTTTAAGACGCCAGTTTTTTGTTTTTGCACACTAAATTATACTGTCTTAAAGTTCAGAGAGAACAGGATATTAATATGCTTTGCAAAAACACATGAGAAATTCTCTCGGCACCTGCACTGCAAAAAAAATGTAGTTATATTACCAATTGATTGCTAAAACATGCAAAACACTGACGATTAACATCAATTGCTTCATTAGGCTGTATCAATGTCTGTATCAATGAAACAAAACTTGTCAAGTAGAATATTGTCTCGTTATTTACATCAAGCCTATGGATGCAGGAAATCTAATCAATAATGATTTTTACGATTCATCTAAGTTCAAATCTATAAGCAAGATGATCTATGATGAGTGGTGTCTTAAGTTTCAGGGCCGTTTTCTATAAATAAGGAAAACAGTCTCAGGTGAGCCAAGGCTTTTCATTAATAACTCCGTTTTTATGGCCATAGGGCGTAACTTACGCAGTGCAGTTTACGGCTCTAAGTGGATTCTAAGTAGTAAGAGCTTGTAAACAATATAATGACAGATTTTTTGGATTTCTCGTGTGCTTTATTCTGTAGAATACTATTTATAACTGCTTATTTTTTTACCCCGTTCATAATAATGTTATTTTCATAAAGCTAAAGCTATTTTTAGTGTGAATTATTAAAACAAGATTTAAAAAGCGAAATAAATAGTTCGATAGAGTTCGTGAACGAAAAAGTAGTTATGCACGCAGACTTATTAACCTATACTAGCAGAATTTGTAAACCTACGTACTTTACTTTACTTTTCTGTATTTTATTAAATGTACGCAACTACAGTATAATATTTTCAAATAAAATGTGTTGACCTAACCCTCTCAATCGTGAAAACGTCCACATTTTTGAAGTTGGTTAAAAGATAAATCGCTATGTCATATCATTTTAAAATTAAGAAAATAAAAACGCTCAACCAAGTGAAACACACCTCTAGTTTTTTTCTTCCTTGAGACTACTTATTAGCAAATCATCAATTAAATTGTATATTTCATTGTTAATTGTGCGACCCGTGCATGTTAATTTACTGAGCCTACTATAAAATTTTATGGGAAACAATAATAAATAGATACAAGCAGTTGACAATGTTGATTTCCAGTTTACATTAACTACGGATTTTATCCATAACGGTTAGTTTTTAATAATTGTTCGAACAGTTAACACGGAGACTTTACAAGACGAAGGAAGTGTATTGTTGCAAATTTACATGTGTATTAATAATTTAAAAGTATTTTTAATAACATTTGGGTGAAAATTTTATATAAGCTTTATTTTTATCATCGGTAAGATTTTTTTAGCAAGTTGTTGAAAATCCATTTGAAATTATGTTTTTTTTATAAACTAAGGTTTAAATGCGAAAGTGAAAATGACGCCTATAAACAATTAAAAATTTAATAAATTCCATAACTTCAGGAATCCATCCAGTAGCTTTTGCGTGAACGATCAACAAACACACACACTTACATCCTCAAAAACTTTCGCATTTAATAAAAGTATGATAATTATCTAGATTATTATAATATCAAAATAATTGTTCTGTACTCGTATCTGACAACCGTGAAGTCTGTCATTATAAGTCTTCATCATCATCACCCTATTAACGTTCCCACTGCTGGGACACAGGGACTTCTCCCTTGACGAGAGAGATTAGGTCTTAATTTACCACTCTGGCCAAGTGCGGGTTGATGAATGTCACATTTATCATCCAAACTTTTCAAAGTTTTCAGAACATGCCGGTTTCCTCACGATGTTTGGCTTCACCGTGCTTAAAGCGCACATACATTTTTCTACAAGAAAAATCCAGACGTGTTTTCAACATTAGTCATCCTGAATTCTGAACAGATGTTCTAGATTATTTTCTGTCATAATTTCGTGCCAAGTCGAGGCTTAAGTTGCCATGCATCAGTCCATCAAGTTTAAGTTGTTGTAGTGAACATTAAATTTATTTAAATGGAAACACTTTGTAACATCAGTGACAGCATATCGAAAGCTCGGTCGGCGACCTTATTTGTTTTTTACCCATAGAATATTCCGTGATTCATCATGCACACATACATTTACTACTCGGTCCAACTTTATTTATTGAATCATTCTTCGGGCACACTCATCGGCATACTTTTACGTTTGTATTTGATTTACAATGTTTACATTTTTTCCTTCTACGTGAATTGTCTAATTTATCTTATTATGTCTTCGTTTTTAATAATAAAATGTAAAATCTTGATCGTAAATGTAAAACATTGTGTACTCCATTATTGTTGCAAAGTAATTAAATAGATGTTTTTAATGTTTACGAACATTTGATATCCTTTGAAAATAGTACTTTACTTTTACCTTAAGTTCAAAACGGAACCTTATAATGTTCACTTTTTTTTCATTCTTATAAACCTCTTTTTCTCAAGAACGCGTTGAGATATCAATCTGAAAAATTTCAATCTTAATGTTATCATAAGAAACTTCAAGTTAACCAACATTATTTTTCGAAATGATTCTACCTAGAATCTTGAAATATGGAACGAAAAAACATAAAAACTTATATCAACAATTCCAAAAACCTTACATATTTTGGGTCAAAATATAAATCCTTAAAATAAATATATTTGTTTATGTTTAGGTTTGTACGTATCCCTTAGTGCGCGAGAACGACTCCTACTAAGCAGCTTATTTTCGTTCTGTCACTCTCTCTCGATACCACAGCGTGTAACTAAGTATTAACATTACCCGAGTAAATTCCATAACAGCTTTACTATGTTCAAAAAGAGCAACTACTTTATTTCTGATCTACGAGTATACATTAAACATTGAACAGTTGTTCCGTTAATGTAAGACCCACAACAACAACTAACTATGTTGAGACTTCCAGTAGAACTTTCAAAAATACTGCAATTGGCGAACCCACTATAAAATCATAATCTATTTATCTCTTATTATTAAACGAATACCAATATAGCAGACCTTGTAACCTTCGGCTATCTTGGCTTAATTATATACCACAAAAAATAGACTCAAGCGATAGTGAAAGTGAATTACGATTACTTCCATAACTGATGTCAATCATATGTTTCTCGTTGGATAAACTTTTAAAGGCGAAAGTTATTCGGAGAAGTACTTGTTTATCTAAGACCAAAACATATTGTCGGCATAAGCAGTTACTTTCTATGTTTTGAATGAGAATTTTCCTGTTTTATAATGAGGGGTATCAGGCTACGCTTTCTATATTAACATTTAACCTTTCTAGTTAAAGTTTACTATCATACAAATAAGAAAATGTTTTTTTACGAAGTTTATTGACTTCTATCGTCCTATTTCATAGATTACAATACGATAGCTATCGTATAAATATGAAAATGTATCAAAAGTCGTCACTATGAGGAGAATTGTAAAGACATTTTCAAAAGTCGGCACTCCGGTAGGTACTAAATCATACAAGTTACAAAATCATTTATATCAATTATTGTTTTATTTTACAAATCTTAGAAACTCTTTCATAAACAAAATTGATATATTGAAATATTCTTATTTTCTTAACAGTTCTCTGAGGTCCGCATACCCAAGCCTTCAAAATAACACCTGTGTATCTGTCTCTCTGTCTGTCAATAACATTGTACTATGTAATTTACGTATATAAATAATTATGTGATCACGTCTCTGGAAAAGCATAATTCACATTTCCCCATGACTTAGCTCATAATTGACACAATAGATAAAATGAACTTTAATAGTTTTATTACTTTATAGATCCATGTCTATAAACCTTTCAGCTTAATGACTTTATTTACAAACCAGAAATTTTAATTACCAAGTTTTCTGAGTTATTACCTCGTCAATAAACTAAAATTATTCATCCTTTAATAAATTCTAAGAAGCTATCAATTCAATCTATATAATGCACACCTGCTTGGGAAAATTTGAGAGCAATTAATTCGTATCGTTGTCCTTATAACATAAAGTTCATTTGCCTGCATATATTAATGATAATCTATTTTTTTATTACCAAAAAGCTTGTTGTTTCAAGTCAAGTGTATTATTTTCAAGCGGTTGACAACTGATTCATTTAGGCGTTTAGGTATAGGCATGGTTGTAATATATACTTCTACTAGCGGCCCGCCCCGGCGTCGCACGGGTATAGAATTTTCCCGGAAATTATTCGAATTTTTCTCGCCGTAAAAACCATCTTATCTCTCAAGTTGGATCGAACTGCACATGGTGTGCGAATTTTATTATAATCGGTTAAGTGGTTTAGGAGTCCATTGAGGACAAACATTGTGACACGAGATTTATATATATTAAGATGACCATGGTATGCCAAAGACTGAGGTGAGGCGTATCTGGTACCTAGATGCAAAGGCAGCAATATTTACTACTTTACTACTACTTTTTTACATTGGCAACTTGGGTCAATAAATTATGGTTAAAATTATAACCGTAGTAAAACCAGGTTATAATTATCACCGTCCTGAAAAAATAATCCGTTAATTAAAAAAAGAAGTAAAATTATATGAGCTTGATGGGTCGATGACATAGTAAGGGATTAGGTAAGATCAGGTACATACATAAAAACAGACATACTAAGATGCTTTTAACATTTAGCTGCATTCTAGAGCACTTCGTTTTTAACATATTGATTCTTTAATTTCAACTGACAATATATAAATTTCTTACTTCAAAGAAGCGTTAGTCATAACTTAGAAAAGAAAGTGTTTGTAAGTTGTCAGTTGTAAAATATGATAACGGGCGCTTAGAATTGGTCCGTTTTTTTAATTTGTTAAAACCGCAGACTCGAACTTGAGGTACTTTATCTTCTTGCTTTGCTAGTTGCTTAGGGCAGCGCCTTTCGCAGTGTGGGAACATTGTTGAGCTAACCCATGGTTTCAATTTTTAATGATTTTTTTAGTAGTTTGAGTTAAATAGTAAACTCGAAATGTAAAAGGCATGCTTGTCTCACACGACAAAGTGTAGTACCTAAGTTAGTATCTAAGTTTCTTTTATAAGTGCAAAGTTAATTCTTAAATGAGAAAAGAGTTAATTAAACCAGGTGCTTTCTTTCTGGTTTTACCTGATTGATCTAAACTTTTATTGATACGATGTTTATCAATAATCAAAATAGATATTGCAAGTTAAATTTCACACACCTCTTGATTTCCGATAAATGTAGATGCGATTTCCTCGCTGAGGTTGTTTGATTAAAAGTTACACTATTTGATGACTCGGGTGCAAATATTTTTCGTCATGCCTGTTTTTGATCTCCTAGGTATCGTGCAGGATTCTTATTATGAAATCACTCGCAACGCTGATTCAATTTTAGACTCGTTCTTTTGCTCGATCATCAGAATTGAGCACGCGGTTGATAAGCAATTCTTCACTATTGTTTAAGAAATAACTGTTATAGAAAATAATCCGAGCCTACATCCTTAGAACCTTCATGGATAATAATGTAACATATTTTATAACAAATTAAGTATATTAAAAATAAATTTTTCCTAAAAATTTTAGGGTTTCCTAAAAAAATATATGATTTTAATTGTTTTTTTTTTATTTAATTTTTAATCGAACTTTGCAAAATCAATTGTATTGCAAACACGTTGATATAGGGTTGTCTGCAAAAAACTCGTACCCAATAGGGGTTTGGGAATTATAAAGATTTCAATCGGTCAAGGTTGATTTAGGGCTAGACTTAAAAATTTGTGGTTTAACTATTAAAACATCCTTGCTTATTAATTAATTATTTTTTAATTTATATTTCTTTTCGAATAGATTTTCTGATATTATTTAGATACATTAATCAAACTGTAAATCACCATAAGATTTGAAAAGTATGATTAATTGGAAAAGTCGATGATTATGACGACGTCCGCTTAAAATATTACTCAACAGTTTTTATTGATATTTTTTATCATTTTTGACTTCTAGCATATAAATTAATTTATTTCATCGCAGATACAGCTGGATAGTAGACTACAAAAACTTGTCAGTTTTTGTAGCTATAATTTACTATTTATATTGGGTATAAAATTTGCCTATTGGTTCTGGAAATATCAAGGTAGTTTAAACATTACAAAAATATTCATACAAATTGATTTTACCAATATTTTGGGCGAGCCACATTTATATTTATTTATTTATCGAACCAGATCGGAGTCATAGAACTTAACCAATAGTAAGTCTTAAAACTGTATAAACCATATTATATCCCATTTATGTTACATGGATTCCTCTATATCACAAACTTATATATATAACTATAAAATTCACAAACTTGAGTTGGCATAATAATCTAGTAAAAAAGATATTTGGGAATTAAAAATAATTGAACCAAAATGACAATCTTTGACAATCCTGAACTACAATTATACACATATAAGAGTCCATAACGAATCCATTCGCTCTTTAGATAATTTATTTGTCTTATACAATATGTTACAAGACGCCATCAAGATACCTAATATACACTTTAGTACACTTTTAACGACCGAAATAAAACGGGTTATACTCGTCAAAGACATATCGAACGATATCCATTGTGAAAATTTGCAACCAATTAGGTTTCCATGCGCCTGCGCTTGAAAATAAAATTGTGAATACTTTATATGTATCAATATACGGATCCATAAAAATATGGAATGTACAAATTATAGAAAACATAAATAAGGTGAATAAATTAACATCTTTTTTCAAATTATGGCAATTTAAAAGGCTGGTTCCAGCATTTTTTCTCTATTCCTTTAGCATAATTTTCACTATTGTTGTATATTTGCACATTTTGCGTCTTTTTTAGCCCACTTCAATTAAAAGTGAGAAAGTTTTCAACTTAATTAAATGTGGTCATAATGAGAAAGAAATCATGGTGCGCAACATCAGGGAATGGACTCGGATGGAGTGTCGTCGAACTCTTTCCCCTTGTGGAATATAAAACGAAATAATGCAAAGCTGGCTGCCAACCTTCAATACTTTTGAAGGCACCCTAAGACAAATCAGAAATTAAAAGTACAAACGGGGAACTGTAAATTAGTAAATGTGTTTTTTTGTAAATTTTTTTAATAAACTAGGTTGTGTCAAATTATTATTTCTAGAAAAGGCAAGTCAGCGACAACATACGAGTATAGAGGTAAATACCACTTAAAAACTATAAGATTATAATTAACTAGAGACTCTTTTTGTCGTTGCCTGTGTTTTATGGCCATCCCACAGAAATATTAAGGTATTTTACCGCAGTAAATTTACAAAGAAACCTTCCTGTAGAAAAACTATATCGAAAAAAAAACTACATCAAAATCAGTTTGAAGATAGACAGACAGCGGAAAACGACTTTGTTATAGAGACTATTGCACATTACCGTTGACAAACAGAAATCCAGACAGATTCAAATTTAAATTCTAACAGGATGTGCCTTATTGATATTGGACAAACAAGACGTAAAAATAAACCTATTCAAACAAAGTAGTAGTACGAACTCACTATGTACATTAATTTTATATTTTCATCACTTTAACTAACAACTCTAGCAATAGACATAGGTCTATCTTTAACTCTAGGCCCTATGAGAGACCTATCTTTACCTCTACCAATAGGAAAATTAAGTATCTGTTTGTAATACCACACGTTATATGGTTTCTAAATGTAATCAACATTGGTTATAACTTAATGCATTATGGATGTATTTACCCTCTACTACTTTATGTTTCACTGCTTGCCTTTCTTCAGAGACTAGCCAATATCTTATAATGGACCTATTTTGACGGCACTTTCTCATGTGGGTAGCTAATGTAAAACAGCATCCTTTTAAAAAATAAATAAAAAAAATCAAGATCACCTCGCGGTGTACTTGAATGACAACTGCAATGTAGTCTAAACATACAAATATAATATATTATATTATTATTATTCCGCGTATTCACAAATATATTTCACTTTTTAGTACGAAAATTAAAGCTTGTAACAATGAAGGATATACCTTCTTGTCACCCGTGTTTATCTCTATAATAGTCGCAAATAAGGCAAAAATAGGCAATGAGCCTCTTTTACTATCTCCGAGTAAAAATAGACAATGGTGATATTAGAGCTATTTCTCAGTTTTTAATCTTCACTTGTTAAGTACAGCCTTATCAATAAACCTTTCTTTAGCGTTGGCGCTCCAAGTGGGGAGTACCTCATTATTTTCTTAAAAAGCAGTCGACGATAATATGTTTTTCCTTAAAATTTCGTTATTAATTAGTACGTATAGTAATTATATTAATATGAATTAAAATCAAGTATCAGGTAAATTCTGTGACATAACTTTATTCGTAGAATAACTTTAACGAGGCCTCGATGGACAAATAAGGAGTTCACATCGGTTCCATGAATTCAGCAAACCTTAAAATGCTGATTGATCAAGTGTTTGCTTTTAGTACCTTTATTTTCTTATCCTTAAACTTTTTAATTTAGCAACAACATACTGAGGTAAGTCTGTTTTTGCTTCCTGGTTTAAGGTTTTAATTCGAAATAAACCTTTATAAAATGCGCAATGGACTATCATAATTGCCAAATTTATAATACCTTTATACTGGAGTAACATTATTAAAAAAAATGATTTGCAAATCGTGCTTGAACTGATACTTCCGACTTTTTTTGTTTTTTTTTTCTGCACATTCCACACAATAACAAGTAGGCCCGTGGTAATCTTAAAGCTTATGTTACCGTTAAGTACTAGACTTGGCCTCTCGGCGGGAATCGAACCCGCTACACAAGCTCCACAAGCGCCGCGGTGGCTCTGTAGTAATTTAGGAATTTAATCTACAAGACAGGAGAGAGTCTCCCAAGAAATCTTTGGAAGGTGATGACAAATATTTTTCGATATTTTTTTCATATTGTTTATTAACATCCATATTAGTACATGTCTATTCCATGGTATACCATTAAAAATAATTGATTAAAATATTTTTATAGATTTTTAACTGAATACCAGTTTCGTAAAAGTCCCACACAACTGTGTTTTTTCCGTCTATCTAACTTAAGTCATATTGTTTTAATAATCCTTTTAAATTCCCTATATTCTATGCAATGTGTGACAAACCAGCTTAACCTAAAATAATGCTAACAACGATTTATGAACAGCAAAAAAAAAAACATATATATTCAACTCACATTCATAAAGAGATAGTGTCAATAAAGTTTTATTTAATTATCTGCGTCACGATGAAATCTCAATTATATGTGCACGTTAAAATACAAATGAAATTTAAGCCCATCTTGGAATGGCTTTAAAACATGGCGTACATGTTTGATTGTGGAGATAGTTACGTTTGTGCCGACGCTTTGTCTGCCAGAGAAACCTGCCCAATACATTATACATCGCGGCGGAGCGGTTTGCAGCCATCTGCTGGAATAACATACAGTCACCTTTTCTGTTCGCGTATTCAACCAAAAATTGATTCTCGACGTTTGTTAAATAGAAATGATTAAATATTGTAAACATAGAACATTATGAAAGTAGATTTTTATATATTTCTACATGGGGCTATAGGCTTATTATATTTTTAATATTAATTATCCAAATAAAAAATATTGAATTAAAGAATGAATTAAGAATTTTATGAATGAAACAAATTAGAAACCTAAATTTTTAACTTACCAACTAAACCTTTTTAAAAAAGAAAGAGTTAACTATAAGTCTATAATTTATTTTATCATTATCATTTTTATATCATTGTACTTGCCCCTATATTGTATAAAACGATTATTTTTCAATATGTTTTACTTTCTCGTTTACGTGGATCACTAAGAACTTTTTGTTTTAACTATTTGATCACTATATTATTCACACTTGAATTTTGGTACTTCTAAATATATGTATTTTTTCACTTTAGTTAATATATCTTGATAATATTATCCCTAGCTATAGAGCGTTTTCATTGGTTTGTATAATGATATTATTAAGGCCATTTATTTAAGCTTTTAAAGGTCAAACGAACTGGCTTCGACTTTCAAGATGAGCTCTACTGATTTTATGGGTATCACTAAAGTATCAGAAAATCAAAAGGTCGAGACAAAATATACTTTAGTTTTAGGTATGAGAAACTGTTTTTTTAATATAAAAGGTGTGAATAACGTTTTATGTCCTAGATCCTAGAGATAAAAAATAAAGGAAAAACTATATTCACTTTAAAAGTATCTCAATGATAATTTTAACATTGAATTTATAAAAGCCAAATCTACTTTAAATAATGTTTTGCCATTGAATATTCGAGTATCTAGATATAACGAGTCGTATCGTTTCTTATAATCAAAATTTAATATTTAAAAACCAATAAAATTCTCAATAAATGATATTTTAGATGTAACAAAAGAATGAAATAAATATAATATTATAAATAATACTTAGCAAAAATATTTCAAAATAGGCAGTTAGTTAACTTAATAATAAAATAATAGCCTTTTAATACCATTATCTCAAATCTTCCACGGTATAATATTACCTTTGTGCCTAATATTGTCATTCATAAGTTTAACCTAACCGGTGGCCCCTAAATTTGAATAATTCAAACCAGCTTTTACAACTCGAAAGATGTTTGCAAATATTGTTTCTCACATTCTCAACGGAGATCAAGCAAAGAACTGAACGAGGTCACTGAAGTCCATTGTCAAGGTTTAAATCTGAATTTATGCTAATACTACACTCGTCGGTTGTATAATTTAGTGTAACAGTAACATTTTACAGTATTTCCTATATTCCTAGTTTGTATTCGACTTTGAAGAAATCATATTATTCAAAAGTGATGACACGTTAAAATTGTATATACTCTTGTTTTATATCTCTTTTATGACTATAAATTTTAACACATTCAATTAACTTGGATTCTTAAACTTATAGTCTATTCACACGATTTTTGGATAAATGCTTTTACATGTAACATATTTCTTACATTATTATTATCATTTGCTACACGCATTATGAAACAATAACACGAAAATAGATAAGTTGTCTTAAACATACACTTCACATTTTTGAACGCTGATTTTAGATCGCTTGCATTTATAAAAACTTATACAAAGAGGTTTTACTTTTGAAGCTTTCTGAAAGCTCTTAGAGTTGAGCAGGAAAATAATAACGCTGGAATATGTCTTCAAGTATTTACCTTCTTAATTACCTCAATCAAGAACATTGGCCTTATGACCGACGGCAATATAAACGTGTTCCTTAACCTTTTGGTGAGAAATGTAAAATTGCATTGCGCTGATGATGAATGATATCACGTTGTGGTCTGCCGCAGTTTCCCTAATACTTTGACCTTTTTCTATTTTTTCTTGGTAATGTTAATTTTATTTATTTTTGTACCTTTAATTCTAAAAACTCTATTCTTAGAGAGAGTAATTACATAGTTTAATATTAGGTAATGCAGACTACTTATTTCTCGAAAAAAAACGTTGCATAATAAGTAGTTTATAAAGATCCAAGCTTATAATTGCATGAAAGGAAGGGAATTTGATAATCTTGCGGGAAATAATTGAAAATATAATAACTTTTTACCGCTCTTATGAATCAATATGCAAATGAAGCAACAATAACAAATTATTGATGTGGAAAGTAAAATAATAACGAAGGGAATAAACTTTTTATACTAAGAAACGAAATTCTAACGCGGTGTCAAAGGACAATTATATGCAACATTTCATAAAATTAGAAATATCGCATCTTTGCCGATCATCTTCATAGAAATCAAATAAAATTATGAAATGATAAAATGTGATAAATTGGGCTACCCAACACCGAAAGAATTTATGAAATCAGACCAGTAGTTACTGAGATTTGTGTGTTCAATCAAACAAATAAACAAACTCTTTAGCTTTATAATTAGTGTAGATATTTTTTTTTAATCGTATTTTTATAACTATGACGGAATTTTATAAAAAAATAATATATTATTATTATTATTTTATTATTATTATTATTTATTTCTCTATGTAAAGCCAGCGGTGGGTTGTTACAAATTGCTACCGACCGAAATTACGGAAGGTCTTTGAGGGAGGCCTATGTCTGGCAGTGGACTTCCTACGGCTGAAATGATGATGATGTAAATGCAGCTACTCGTATCTACATGTATTCAGCTATAAAAAATTTAATGTAGATATTAGTGGGTATATTCGTAAGATAGACAGAATTTCACCTTAGATTATTGTTCGACAATCTGTAACGACACGGCGCCCGATTTACAATATGAATGTAACATGTGAACAAACCATGTTAATTGCAAAAAATATAATCCGTGGCTCCTCGAATAAAATAAAAAAGTCGATGAAATTTTAAATCATTAATATGCAAATAAAACATGAGAAGATTCACCTCAGGTGGTAAACCGGATTGGTTGGCAACAGACAACTTGTCACCTATAAGTTTGTGACCAATATTAGTTCTCATAACGACTTTCTGTGATATTGAACGGAAATTTATTTTTCCTGTCTTTGCTTCGATATATCCAATTACACAATAAAAAGTATCTTGAATTGATTTGTATGTTATGTTAAATGATCTTGGTGATAATTTTTTATGTGATATTTTCGAGTAAAAACTTGTAGGTAAGTTACTAAAGTGTTATTAATAGCGTCATACCATTTTGTTAGCATCTTTATGTTAAATAAGCTAAGTGATGTGAAATATTTTATAAAAATAGAAATATTATATTAATCAATAAAATGTAATAGCATTCATACGCCACACTCACTCATAACATAACCTTTAAGAACCATAAGTAAATCATAAAATTTAAAGGCCTTATTTTTCGACATGAGCATTCAACGATACTTCAATACTTACAAGGTTTTCCAAGACTAACTAGCAGCAGGAACAAGTTGACAAAAGTGATTTCACTTATGCTTTCCTTGTTTTTTAGCTGCCTTTAATTTCGCGTAAAGACTACTTCCGCAACGACCAATATCTGTCAACATATTTCCACGCTCAGCACCTACTCATCACAAGAACTCGATTTCATTGACAACTGCCGACTACAGTATAATGAGTTTTAAATTATTACTGCAGATAAAAAGTAGCCGATCGATACTCTTATAACCTTTCTCTGAGTCGAAACGGAAGATACAAGACGAAATAGGTAAAGAATGTAAAATTGGTAATTTTAGTTTGATTTTTGAATAAAATGCTGAAAATTGTGAGGTGACAATTGAAGTGTGCCTGTTGTGGTTGGTGAAGAAGGGAGCGTGCGATGGTAGAGTGCGGGCGGGCGGCGACGCGGCGTCTCCATGGTAACGTAGCGGCGAGTACTTAAAGGATCGCGTGCGCACCACACGCACAGATTGCTAAAGTCCGGAGAGCGCGCCGCACCTAGTGCAGCGGATCACCGGAGATAAACAATATAAAGTTTGACGTTTCGTAAATAAAGTGATACTTTTTAGTTACGAATCTCAGCTTCCACGTGATTAAGTTACAAAGTGTTGTGAAAAATAATTACAGAACTATTCAAAATGATGTCCTTAGTGTTGATTGTTTTGGGAGGTCTCCTCGCGTCGACAGAAGGCTGCGGTGTTGGAAAGCAAATGCTAAGTAAGTACCAATTTTCCTAATATTAAAAAAGCTACTTAAATATATCATATTCCGTGTCATATATAAATCTTCTGTACGTGTGTTAGACATTATCGGCTGGATCGATTTTTATGAAATTTATTGTGTGAGTTTAAGTGGGTTCGAGAATGGTTTATATTCACAATACGGTCAACTAGGTGCGGGCGGACCGCTAGTTTACTATAAATTTCGTTCAACACTGATTTTACGAAACATCAAAGGAATCGATTAATTTCATGCTCGTGGATTTTTTTTCTTATTAAAACATGAATGAAATCCATACGGAAAATGGTAGGATATAAATCAAATCAAATAATCATATGGTAATATGTTTTTTGTTATTCATTATGTGGCGCTTCTTTTTCAACTCTTCTTCGTATTACATCGTGAAGTTTCATTTCTCCCACACCACTTTAGTCGTTATTAGAGTAGGCGCTCATTAGCCAAAAGGGTAAAGGGCTTACGATAACTAGAGGTCATAAATTTTAACGCCGCCACCCAGTCTAGAATTGAAAACAAGTTTTTGGCAAAATTATGTATCTATTTTGCATACTCGTATGGGTCGGTCATAAAATTTTATCGACAGACACCTGCGCTATCACGCTCTGGTCTAATAAATCATGATGACAATTTGACAGAGCATGAGTTCACGCAGAAAATTGTATAGATTATTAATCTATTTTTTCATTAACTAATCGTATCTTTACTTTGATTCAGAGTCCGGAGGGTTGTCGGCGTACGAAAAGCAAGCAATTGTAGACGCGCACAACCGGCTTCGGCAATCTGTGGCCCTGGGACAGGTAGCCAGTCAGCCCCCAGCAGCCAACATGATGGAAATGGTAAGATTTTCACTAATTATATACCTACTCGTTATTGCAATATAATTAAGAACATCGGTTTTCCCAGATATCCACTTTATTACCTTAACTACTTTACATTTAAATAATCTGTACGCATGGACAGATTTATAATTTACTGATTTGATATTTAGATTCAAGGACTCTTTATTTTTATTCTCTTATCAAAAGTGAACATGGTAATAAATTCTTATTCATTCTTGCTTCTACTAAACATAATATGACTAAATAGTTTTATGCGAGACTAGTTTGTGGGGTATGGATGTTATGACCATTGAAACATAAATTTGAAAGCTGTTATCTAATATCATTATTCGTTTGACTTGATATTCTGCCCTTCAATATCCTAATCTAAATTAATCTAACGCAGCATAGAAATGGTAGTTCATAAATTGTTATTTTTCATAGGTATGGGACGATGAGTTGGCAGCCACAGCCCAACGTTGGTCCGATCAATGCGTCCCAGCCCACGACCGCGCCGCCCAACGCGATGTTGGTCGTTTCCCTGTTGGCCAGAACCTTGCCGCCACTTGGACCACTCGCCCTCCCAGCGATGAGTCTGACTCTACCCCTGATTTCAGCAAGCAGATCAAGGCTTGGTTCGATGAAGTGAGGATCTACGGATTCAAACCCGTCAGTGGTGGACATGGCACAGGACATTACTCGCAGGTAAGAAAATGGCACTATGAGGAAACCTGCTCAACTACAACAAATTCATCTCCTACCAGTCTACGTTCACAATAATATTTAAATATTTGTTTGACCTGTTTAGACGTTGGCGCCATAACGGTGTTTAAAATATTAAATGACAATGAACTTGAATGTGACCCACCCATACTTTAAGACTAATATTTGTTTTCTCTTGTCTAGTTGGTATGGGGCGAGACCTCCAAAGTCGGCTGCGGGTTTACATTCTACTACGACCCCGCCAGAGGATACACCAAACTATACGTTTGCAACTACGGCCCCGGCGGAAACGTCATTGGCTCCAACCCCTACGAGAAGGGTTACCCCTCCTGCACCAACTTCGGCCTCAGAGCATCCAGCAAATACTCTGGTCTATGCTGTAAGTATTAGTCACTGTTTATAATTAGTCACAATTTGCAAATCTAACCGGTCAGGATGAATCTCAATATCGATTCATTAGCACGAATTATCATATTCTGTAGATCTAAATGTGACCGCATCTTAATAGATATTTTATTGTTGCAGCGGGCAGTTACACGGCCTCGACATCGTACCAGAGCGTGGACAACACAAACAGCTACATCTCGAATGTCATTCCCGACAGCACCGGTGACACCCAGTCCTCCTACAACTACCAGTACAGCAACCAGTACTACGACCAGTACAACAACCAGTACCAATACCAATACCAACAACCCGAATCATATTACCAGGTCGAGACCTCTTCCTTCAGGCCTCTTCTCAGCATCTTCAAGTCTGCCTCCAACTTGTTCACCAAACCTAAAGCTCAAGTCAGAATTGGAACCGTTTTCGTATAGAACTACGAGTGATTTCGTAATATAATAGCAGTATTTTTAAATTATTATGGTAACGGTAATGTTACTTGACTGATTATTCGAGACCGCTCGTAGTATGTTTCGGAACTGTAAATAGTATGAGTTGTTCCTTGGTTTTACAAGGAGCCTATGAATCCTCTGTATGTTAAATGGTACCTTGAGTGAAGGCGCGGTGATATTATATGTAATACGATAATGCTGTCGATAATGGCCTTCTAGTATTAGTTAGAAAGGAGTATAAAATGTATAGTAGTAATAGATATATTATTTATACTTGAATAAACACTTTAATAAAATTTGATTTTTTATTTAATGCCTACTTTAATAAATTCACATCATCATCCGTTCCATTAGCGTGATTCTGTCATATTGTTAAGTTGCGTCATAATTCCGATTTTTAAAGGTTGAATACATTTGGCATAATGACGACGATTTGTATTTTATCAGATATAAATTGGCGCATAACATCAACTAGGTTTTATCGTATACATAATATTAAACAATCTTTTAGTCTATAAAATATATTTATATCGATGAATGGAAATGGACAAACAATAACTTCAAGCAGGACTATCCACAGTAACTGAAAATAATATTTCTCATATATTCGTTTCATTAAAATAAGTGTTAAGCCTCCCGAGAAAAGAAATGCTTTTTAAAGGTGATTTTCTACCTTGATTCCTCTTGTAGTTCCATCCGAGGGTAGAAGCATATCTCATATTAAAATCTGTCATAAGTTTTACATAGAATACGTTTTAATTTACATATATGCATATATTCAACAGCTGATGACACACAAACACACGTACATACCTTTCGTTTTTCTCCATGCTTCGTGACACGTGACCTATTCGATACAATCATTCGAGTTTGTTTACTTACTGCACGAGCCAACGATTATCCATTGTTCTGCGGCAGATAGAAAAACATTCAGACGGAATTTAGTGAAATTATTTTCTATTGTGCTTTTATTTGCTAATTATGATTTCCCACCTCAAAGGTACTTATTTTCTCCTAACTTCCTTTTCTCTATCCGGATTGGCAGTAGAACAAATAAAAGTACAATATGAAATACTTCCGGAGGTTTTGTCTGTTCACATCCGTAAGTGATACCCTCGGAATCCTTACACGTGACCTCCGGGTGGTGCTAAGAACAGTCTCTGGCTTCAGCCGCGGCTTGTCACCACCTTGCGGGCTGAGCAAGTGCGTGAAGCGATTTTTTCGTGTTTCGTAATGTAGTTCGGAGAAGCCTTCTACCTAAAACCTCTACCTTCTAGGTCTTCATGCCACATCGTCACTTTACATCAGGTGAGATTGTAGTCATATAAAGGCTTATCCAGAATAAAAAAAAAAAAACTTTTAATAATTTCACTTAATCGTCGACATTGTCTACCAGCGTTGTTATTTTTTTCCTTATAGGTATTTATTTCATATTTTATTTAAAAGATGGTAAGACCTTTTACAAATACTATTTTCATTTCGTTTTTGTATTTAAGTATTTAGTCAAATTCTCTTTAAACAATAAATAATTTCAGTATTTGGGATACCTACCAGAAATCTTAAAATTCATTTATATTAGAGATTACTTCTTCTCTAGAGCGCGGCAACTACTGTTTTTTTATTCGAAATGGATTAGAATATAAGTCAGAACTATTACAGAAGTCAGAAAAACCCTAGAAGAAACCACGTCCTGGTTGTACAATAATTAACAAGTCACGTGACATTACATGGATCTAATGTGTTTATGGTCCCTTGTCTTTTGCAGTTCTCACAAATATAAATTGCGCTTACCTCATTTGTAATTATAAGGTAAGGGTCACTGTTTATGTCTAATTATCAAACCTTCACCTTTAAATGGCATAATCAGCAGCCGTGATATTTTTTTCCGTATGTTTATGAACGGTATTAAAATATAATTAATGTATGTTTATTGCGATTAAATTAGTTTAAAGTGTTTCAAGCCGTCTTATCGCAACTTAGATTTTTTGCCATCTAAACGAGTGGTGAACTACCTATTATCGGTAGGTATATCTATAAATAGCTAGCTATATAGCTATTTAGCTACATTTCAATAAATTAAATAGTCATGTTTATTGCAGTGAAACTTAATCTTCATATAAGTTAATTATTAGTTACCTACATATAAGTATAAGTTATATAAGTTATTTTATAAATAATACAATATTATCACTAGTTTTCTTTCACAGCTTCTCCTTCGACAAAAGTCTAAATTTTTATTTAACACCTAAGTTTGGAACCCAAACATATTTAACAACTAAAAATATACTTCTTCACCTACAATATTATGTAAAAATCATATCCTTGGAAGCTAAGAAGACAATGTCAACGACTTGAAGTACATATTCGATTATGTAATGTGCTTAACCAAATATCATGTTCAAACAGACATCTAATGGATGCACAAATATCGATGTTCAAGCATCTTAAATATTAGCTGTGGTAACAAAACATTATGGTGATAGATTTTGCGGCAGAAAAAATGTTTGCCATTACCGTTTTTAACAAAATTATCTGTGTGTGCTTGCCTAGTGAAAATTCCAACCAAAATTGCTATTCATGCCGTAAAAGTGATCTTCAACAGTTTTGCTCTGACAAATTTTTTAGTTTGTCATTAGGTTTTGACATTTTTTTACTAAATCGTTGTAAATATTTTGTGAAGATCGGAGTGCATGCACAATAATGTGTAACACTATCACTGAGCACGCGAATCAAGAGATTTTTTTTCTTTCCCCATTCTCTATCATACAAATATGTGGGCTATTTAAAATTATTATTAATATTTTCCTATATTTTATCCTCATAACCTAATGGCATTACTGTAAGTATTTAAGATAGACCTTGACGCCGTAGCCTAATTTAGTTTGATTGTTTTCCATTACGTATTTGAAACATAAGGTACCTACTAAAATACGGTTAAATAAAGATTGTGATTAACCTAAATTACGATAATACTGATAAACGGTATGACTTGATGTCCACGGATATAATTTTCTGTTCAGATTTAGTAGGGTAGTAGATTTAGAAATTTAGCAGGCAAGTACCTTTAAGAATTTTCGAACAACCATGTTCTAAGCTTGCTTTAAGCAATAAGCAATAATGCCGCCCAATACAAAATGCTATTTAGCATTAAGTCCCTTTCTGTATTATTTTATCTTGGTATGTAATAAAGAGTTATATATTATTATTTTATGCTCTTAAACAGAGATATTAGTTCACCTTTCTTTTTATGCCCTACACATTGGTTTCAATTTGTCACAAATTTATTGAAGTTAGAAGAAAATCTAAAAAAAAATTACTCAAAGAGCAATGGAGCGCGCCATGCTCGGCATATCGCTCATTGACCGTATACCGAACGTAGAAATACGGTAACGTACAAAAGTTGAAGACGTAGGTTTGCGGATCGCGAGCCTTAAGTGGAAGTGGGCAGGACATGTTGCAAGGCGGAATGACGACCGATGGACCAGGGCAATAACAGAATGGTGGCCAGTGGGAGCCAAGCGTCGTCGCGGCAGACCACCTACCCGATGGGACGACGACATCGTCGGGCTAGTAGGATGGCACTGGTGGGGGCTCGCACAGGACCGCAGAATTTGGCGTGATGAAGAGGAGGCCTTTACTCAGCAGTGGGTGTAAGCAGACTGTTAGATAGATAGATAGAAGAAAGTCTTATTTTCACCATGTACAGTGAGTGTGGTTTTGGTGCATATAAAGAAACTGGTTCTTATCGCGGGCGAATGGAATCAACATCTCTTTTACATTTCTTCTTTCCATTATTCTTTCTTTTTCTTTTTTTTTAGATGTTTAATTCATAATTTAAAAAATCATAGATATACTACATATCCGTTTATGATTTTTTAAATTTATTTACTTTATTAATTCTTACATGCTTAGGAAAAACTTGTAGCTAGGCAAACAAATTTAGCAGTTAAATAAAATAGAGAAGGCCAGTAAAAACATACCCACTCCTATGATAAACCTCCCTTATTTTGTACGATACTGCAGGCTCGTACATAGTTGAAGGTAGGAAAAGTACAGGTAAGTACTTTTTACCTAAAATCATAAGTCCATGACCTCGTCACATCACCTCCACCTTAATAAAACAACAAATAAACGTGGTAGGTGTTAAAACCAATACTCCACGTTTCACACTCACTTCTTAAGGAATAAAACTAAAATATATTATGGACATGATAAAAATTATGAGAAATGTAAACAGAATCCAGACACCTGGCCTCTAGGTGATGAGATGCATTAGGTATACTTACTTCAATATAAATTTATGAAGTCACTCGGTAAAATCATAAACTAAAGGATATTCTAAACGGTTCGACTAATCACAGAATAGCTGTAAATTTTATATGTCTTCTTCTTCGGTTGCACTCTTGACAGAGTGTTCGTGGTCATCATTTCAGGTGTTGGTGGCAAGCTTCACAACACGCCGCTACTCTTCTCTGATGGCCGCCTTCCTGGTGCATTCATGCAGTGATGATGAGCCATTTATCGCCGCTTTTATCTGGTCGGTCCATCTCATAGGGGATCTTCCTCGTGGCCTGGTGCCCTCACCCTTCCCCTGGGCCACAAGTCGCTCGATAGCCACCTCCCCTCGGCGGCATACGTGACCAAAGAAAGTGAGGATACGAGACTGTACCAAAGATGACAACCGCTGAAATTTTATATAAACTACAGAAAAAAACACACTGGTCTCTGATTGGAAGGCCCAGAATGAATGCATCTCATCTTTTTTGAATTTGAACGTTATTAAAATAATTAACGTATCAACTAGCTCTTTGGCGCTTCGGCGGCCGCTGTCGTGGCACGCTCGCTACGCTCACTCGCCTCGCGCATAGTTTTTCATAACCTTAACTGTATTTTCTTTTTATAGTTCAACCAATCAGCATGCACTGATTAATTTACCGAGTGAATCCGTAAAGTTATAAATTACCGATAATGTGGGCGTAAATTAATAATATATCAACTTTATTAATTTGCGGATATTTTATCTAATTACAGCTATTTTTTCGGTGACCCATACATAAAAAAAATACAAATGCAAATCGGGTAATCTCTAATGTGAACGCGTGTCGTCTAACGTTTCAATTTCGCCGCGAGCCTAAGATTTTCTCCTTCTTCAATGATTTTCATGAATAGGTACAAACTTACCTTCTTTTTTTTAAATTATGGTGTGTATATTTTTAACAATTGACGTCTTCTTGATTTAATTGTAAATTTAAATCTCCGAAACGTATTCCACCTTTCAAATCGAAAAACCTACGTTTTATCGACCTATAAAGATTATCGGGCAACGTGCGGAGGAAAAGGAGCGGTCACCTTCTCCAATTTGTTTATAGAATTAATTATAAAATAATAAGAGAAATAGGGATATCATCCATTCATTTCAATTGTTAAATTAAAGCTGCATTGCATGGTTTCTGAGACTCACGTTCTCAAAATATGACAAATTAAAACCATATTAAAACCTTATTTTTACCAAAATTATTTTTCAATATTACAATGGAGTTCATCGGCTTTTGATATTATTTGTCCAAGGTTAAGCGTCACTAACCTACCTAATTGAATATAATAGATATCGATTTGATTAATTTCATTCAGACCCATAGTATTTTTTATTCTTTTTATGTAAATTGGTATCAAATTTCTGATTTATTTCTTAAAATGTAGATACCTGAGCTAATAAAAAAGTATTATGACGATAAACCTTCCATATGGACACTAGATACCTTTCTCTGTTTGAATTGAAATCAAAACAATTTGTTTCAACTAAAAAAAAAGTTATTGGCTGAAAAAATTGACAAATTCTACCTGTCCTATCATTTGAGACGTCCGTCACATTTTTCACGGATTCAGGAATTAAAATACTTTCAGAAAATAAACCGCATTTTTTAGTACAATTATTTAGGATATTTTAAAAAGTATTAAAATTAGCCAAATAAATCTATCGATTGAACATAATTTTCTTTTATTATTATAAAAAATTTAGTTTCACATACTTGCCTATATGAACATCTTAATTTTTTATTTGACATACTCTCTTTTAGATTGTACTGAAATTTTTCACACTCTAATCGCGTGATAAAGCTATATTAATGACAGATGAATGAGAATGATTTGGTAAAGGAGGTTTTTATAAAAATAACCTGTTTTATAATAATCGAACTCCCATCGAATCTCGTCTCGATCTTGTCTTGGATAACTTTTTCGAAAAATGAACCTTATTAAAGCTGGAAAAAAATATATATCTGTAGGATTGAACGTGTAAAAGAATGAGATGGAATACGTTACACAGCGTATCTCATTCTCGGGGTCTCCTCTTTACGCGATACTTCGTAGTCTCACTGTATTTTATTTATATTATTTTATAACATACTTTATGTAATACGCTTTATTGAAGAAATTTATATAATCCGAATAATTACAGATATATGTTTGTTTCTCTTATCATTTTAGCAGATGCGTTCATTTACCCTTTTTTTCTATTCGATATAATATCATAATTATAGTTCGTAAGTAGTAAACTCCAATCGTGCGTCGTAGCTGACACACACACACTTTTTTTTTAATTAAAGGTGAGTTTGGTGCGAGTATTCGTAAGCGTTGCCTGTAAATCGGTTGTGCCGTTTAAAAGTTACGGGGGTTAGTACTCGAGTGGGTTAACAAAAAACGCATCACATGCACATTACAAAAAAAAATATGGTCTTTTACTTTTAAGGAAATTAAGGCATTAGAGTCGGGGGTTTTACTTAAATTTTAAATTTAGAGATATTACAAAATGGCGTCCAATAGTCGCTCTTTTGAATTTTTCAGTAACGTCATGGCTCATATACGTGACATACGATCGACGTATGAATCAGAAATCGGCCCAGGCGTTTAGTCTGTATAGTGATACAAAAACATACAAACATAGACTGATAAACTCAGCACCACTCCATTGCGTCGCGCAGTCGGGTAAAATAAAGATTTTAGGTTTAAAAATAATTATTTACATCAGCGCCATCTTATACATTTTTATCGAACTACATAGCTTTGCAATTTAAAACTTCTGTCCAGCCAAGAATCCAGCTTCTGTAGTTTCAACACGATGAACATGCTTATAACATAGTTATCAGTAAACTTTGTAGATGGCGCACGTTTAAAATAATTAGTTGCATTATATACTAGCTACCCGGTCCTGACTTTGAGCGGGTGCCAATTATCATCATCAATAATAATAATATAAATAGTATAAAACAATGTCGCTTTCTCGGTCCCTATGTCCCTTTGTATGCTTAAATCTTCGAAACTACGCATCGGATTTTGATGCGGTTTTTTTAATAGATAGAGTGATTCAAGAGGAATGTTTATATGTATAATAACATCCATCAAATAGTGGAGAAGTTCTGTTATTTTTTAGGTTTCTAATGTGATGTCGTAAATAATTACATTTTTTTCCGCTTACATTGCAAACGCAGGCTGAATCCTACGAGTTTTATCAAAATAATGTACTAAGTATTGTACACATTGAAAAGGTCTACAGAAAAGTCCGTGATGGTATTATGTCTATCTCTTATGGATAACTCACCATAACTTTTTTTCATCATTTACTTTTTAGGACAAAAAATGGCTAATTTTCAAAGCGATTTTAACCAATACAGCATTAACCCTTAACCAATTAAATACCCTGAATACATTGTTCATTTAATATAGATCAATATGGCCCTTTGCACCGTATGATTTAAGTGAATATTTTCGAAGATATTACAGATTTAAAAATTGCGGGACCGCTCAAAACTACTAGATCGATTTTAATCACATAGGCTACCTATATATTTTATATACCCGTGCGAAGCCGGGCGGGTCGCTAGTAAACAATAAGATAAACTTTTCTCTTGAATCTCCTTTGTATTGCTGAAAATTGCATTAAAATAAGAAATTGATTTGACTTTTCTAAGCGAACAGATAGTAGTAACCCATCCTAGACATACACTAACGGTACCTTGGGGTACTCGGTAACTCCAACGGTATAATTATTTTTGATGAAAAACAATAAACATTTTATTTTAAAATCTATACTAATACTAGCTGACCCTAGCATACGTTGTTTTGCAGAATGAAAAATAGATAGTAGCCGATTCTCAGACCTACTGAATACAAATATAAAATTTGGTAAAAATCTTTTAAGCCGTTTCGGAGAAGTACGGTAACTAGCATTGTGACATGGATTTTGCTGCGGGAACAACGTATTTTCCCTATAGCCTTACTCGATAAATGGGCGAATACTTAGACAGTGAAAGAATTTTAGAAATCGGACCAATCGTTCCTGAAATTAGCGCTAAAGTAGACAAACATAATATATTAAACACGAGCAACGTGGTGAGGTGAAAAGATAGTCACTAATATTCGAGTAGGTATATAAATCAATTTCAGAATAATTATTTATAATGACAAAACAATAATTACTAATTTCAAAAACATATCGTTATTTACGTTCAAGATACAAATAAGTTTTTTCGTGTTTCGTAATGTACCTTCTACCTTATAGGTCTTTATGTCCCATCTTAGACCACATCGTCACTTTACATCAGGTGAAATAGTGGTCAAATGAAGGCTTATCCAAAATAAAATATAAAAAATGAAATAGTTTTGGACTTAACACTTTGTGTAGTTTTTATTTACAACTAGCTGCCCGCCCCGGCGTCGCACGGGTAAAAAAGTTCCCGGCAATTTTTCCTTATTTGCTCACCGTTTAGACCTACCCTGGACTACGACAAACATTTTAAAACCAAAATCAGCTCAATCGGCCCAGCCATTCTCGAGTTTTAATCAGACTAACGAACAACAATTCATTTTTATTTATAAAGATTTCAGGACCTCAGACAGAAAAGTACTTTATGGTTTTTAAAATTTTATTCTTTAGCACTCCCCGAGTATACTTGCGTTATAAAATCATGATAGAATAAAAATTATCCGTAAATCAGATAGCTCGAACGAAATTCAAAACGTTGTCTCTGCAAAATGGTCACTTTACGCCCGTATTCGATCCAACATAAGTATTCGATTATAGGAATTGCAGTTTTCATAAAATTACTATAGTCATTTATAGTATTTTTATTGTTATATCTATACCACAGTCTATACTCGCTCGTACTATAATATAAATAATATAATAAATTCATATTATATAGCTATATAGTTGGTGTTTGATTGTTTGCTTGAAGGCACTTACTCGTATCTCAGAAACCACCTACTGTCCGATTTGAAATAAAAAAAAACATTTTTCGGTAGCCATTTATCGAGGAACGCTATAGTCTACTATTTACTGCGGAAAATACGTGAAAAGCCAAAAAAAAAACACGGGCGAGAAAAACTAATAATTTCAAATATTTATATTGTTTATAGTGCATTATCCTTAGAAGAGAACTTATTCTTTAGTATTTAGTAAAAAAGGCTCTGATCAAACTACTTTTTCACCAAATTTCCCAACTAACTCTTTTAATTTTATATTGTAACACTTTTATGATCTACCTTAATATAAAATTGAAGTGAGTATATTGAGATGAGACATTCAATGTTTCATAATTTCAATAACACCTAGCTACCTCAAAGGGAAGGTTAAATGAAAACCGGAGAGAGGGTATCTTTCATCTACTACCTCCTACACATGAACATGAAATGAGTATCACAAAATATGAAGCAATAAAATGTCAACTCAGTCATCCAGAAATTAATCATCTTAGTAATATCAAAAGCAATAGGCGCTGAGTATGCAATAACAAACCCTTAATCTCTACACGAAGCATCCACTCAATCAATTTACAAGCAATGTGAGAATCTCCTAAGATTTATCATGATCAATGATAGCAATATTGTCTTTGCGATTCTTATTCCGAAGATTGCTATATTTTTACGGAATATATCACCGTCGGCGGATTGACTTTTCCTTAAGGAAGCCTATGAGATTATTCATAACTAGTTGCCGCAAAAGATATTTTGTATAAATGTATATAGAATATTCTGCTAAGCATTCTTATTGAACCTTCGCCTGAGAATACGAAACAAATTGTGAAATAACTAACCGAAGTTATTCTTTACTGTGATACGATGACCTTAATCAAATAATAATTTTTTTGGTAAAAAATAAGTTTACAAGGAAAAAATAAAATATAAATAATACGTGTCAATTCAAATAACAATATATACGAATGAGTAATTATTTAAACTATAAAATAAACAATGAGAATCTGGTTATACCACAAAAATGATGAATTACTGATTATACGATGGCATCGTATAATCAGTACATAATACCAATAATACATAACATATCATCACACATACATCATAAATAGGGATTAAATTTTACTAGTATTTGATTAAATTCTAAGTAATTTCTTACTACTAGCTAGTAGTTAATCATTTAAAAGGTTTTTAAAAAGGCAATAAGGCTTTAATGTGTTATTTGAAGAACTGAATGCAAATTTTATTATTTTACTTACAGACAATACTTAAAATGGGAGCTACCGAGCCGTGTATTTATAAATTATTGAATTGTTAAATTTCTCGGTGTTTAATAGTAAAGAATATCTCTTTAGGGTCTACCTATAGGGATTCCTAGGTTCAGATGATTTCGACAATCATAAAGATAAATCACAAAAGAAAACTATATGAAACTCAGTTAGGTAAGTGAATTCCATAAAACGTTAATAACCTTTGCAAAATCATCAGAGAAGGTACATACGTTACGAAAAAGTAAAAGTCTGCAAAACTAGGTTAATTTTCTTTTTCCTAGCAAACCGTGAAATAAAACAGCCCTACAATGAAATTTCGCTCGTTACAAACCTACAAAAACTGTAATCAACTTCAGTAGTAGGTACTAGGGTAGTAGCATGATGAGGAATAATAAATTAAAATAGAAATAGTGTCAGTACTGCCATACTAATATTATAAATGCGAAAGTAACCCTGTCTGTGTATTCCTCTTTCACGCAAAAAACTACTGAACTGATTTATATGAAATTCGGTACACAGATTCAGATGCCTGAGAAAGGAGGCTATTGTTTACCGCGGTAAAATGTAATTCCGTGGGAGAATCAACTATAACGCAGGTAACACCGCGGGGAACTACTAGTACCTAATATTTTTATTACAAACCTATATCTCGGGGCTATGTGTAAAAAATTGAAGCGAACTGTCAAGACTATGTTATTTCCTTGATTATTCTTAGTTTTTATTTAAATTAGATTTAAGTTGACCTGTCCATGTAAGCATAGGTTTCTAAGGAAATAAAAGTTTTGACTTTGACTTTGACTATCCCCGATCCTATGGTATACCTATAATATCTCTCATAAACCTGGCTTGTTTCAGAAATCTTCTGCGTGAGATCTCCAGGGGGTATGTCGGTAAGTTTTCATTATTTAATTATCTTAGGTATCCCCTGCCAATCAGTGTTCAGTTCTACACAAGACAATTTTTTAAATTCCTTTGGTGTTTACTTTTGTGATATTTGAGACTTTAAAAAACTCTTTTATGTTTGTTATAAGGCTTTAAGTTTGAAAGTACCCATTAGGTTTAGATGCCCTTGCGAGTAATTACGTTAAAAATGCTTAAATTTGTGTTTTTTATGATTGCATTGACATAAAAGTTTGATTTTTTTACAACTACAAAGGACAATAGATAGAAAATTCATAGCAAATACCCTGAATATTTGCTATGAATTGCAATTTAGTATCACAACGCGTTCATGAGCAATGACTTAGTAAACCAAAAAAAAAAAAAAAAAACGTGTGTAAAATTAAACGTAACAATTATGGTTTTTGCAATTTTTCCTACTATTATGCTATATGGCGTTGCATCATGCCAGATTCTGAGTTTCTAAGATAATTTAAAGTAATATATAGGTTTGATTTCTTTCCGAGTATCATAAATTTGCAGATTTTGTGACATAAACAGCTGTATCTCTTGATTGCTTTGGCTTAGAAGTTGGATTTTTTACAGATACAAAGAACAGTAAATCTTAACTAGTAGATATTTGAAATAGATTTAAGCTAGATACCTTCTCGTGTTCCTGAAAAAAATAAAAATTGATAGATTCAAAACAATATATATTTGGTTCCATTAGGGTTAAATAGGTCTTGACAAACAAACTGTTTTTACATTTTGAGTTAAAAAAATTGCCCTAAAAATTGCTAATATTTAATGTAAGTCATCCAAAAAATTAAATAAATATTATACTCGATCCATGTTCATTACTTATGCTTACCAAATTAAAATATGATACTATAATTTCGTAGAAAATTAGCCAAATGAAATTAAAGCTAAAATTCCGCCCTTCGACGTCCCGCAAGCAATTTGCAGCGACCGCGAGTTGCAAGATTGCCGAAAATAAATTACGAAATTGCTCGAATTGTTGCATTTCGTCTATTTCTGCAGACTCAAGAGCTCGAGACAAGTACAAATGTAACACCAGACCTTGTCTAGTGAACTTAATTTACATTTATGACGTCTGAGTGGCTCTGGTCATAGACTCTCCAGACTGCCGATACAATTATTACCCACCTACATACTTAAGTTATTTTTTTACTAAAATGTGTTAATAAATGTATAATGAAGAAATTTTAAACTTTTGATAGTATATGTTTTTTATGATTTTGCTTATGTGTGTGTAAATTATGTAAAAGTATAATATTCCTACCTCAGTACTCACATCATGCGCCACAGAATTTCGTCTACAACACCAAAGAGGCGGTTAAATGCCATAAAAAAAAAAGACAAAGGCCTCCTACAATAATTCTAATAATTTGAAGAGATTTGTAATGGCTCAATGTCTCTGTATAAATAAAAATATAATAATACCTACATTAAATAAAAATATATATTTCCGGACAATGCTCGTGGTAAGCTCTGAGCTTGTGTTGCGAGTACTTGATGTATTAGTAATAGTTAAATAAACATATTTCTACACATATTGAACACTCAGACCAAGGAGAAAGTGCTTGAGAACATCCAAACACTTAACCCCTCGACGGGAATCGAACCCGCTACCTCTTGCGTTGAAAGCGGACCTTCGCCCACCGCGCTGCTGAGGCATTGTTACGAAATATACATAATGTTTATCAGTTACGTAACATTACCTGCGTAAAGAGATAGATAAAGTATATTATAGGTGATTCACATGTAGTTATTATATGGATATATTTTCTCACTTGTTACAAAAACAGTATTCATTTCCAGCCAAATTAGTTATTCGGAGTTGTTGATTTAAGTTGTTAGAACTCGTTTTAATGCAACAGTCTCACAGTCGAACAGACTGAATAATTGTGATGACGTTTTGTTTGTTCGTTGCATTTATTAACTCCACCGTTTATTGTCGGCAATTTGTGGTGTCAGGTTTAAAAGGTTAAGTGCTATCCAGTTGTTACTCGATTTGTTTTATTAATCACTTATATTCGACTGTTGAGGCTTAACAGAATTCAATTAAGTTTAGTATTTTTCTCATAACAAGTTTGTAAAACAAATTTAACTATCACCCAATTTTATTGAGACTTAAAATTTGACAAAAGATTATAAGACTAGACAGATTTATAAATATGTGTACAATGTTGGTTATACACTTCTTCACACTTCTGAACTTAACCACTTAACATCCACATAACATCCACTTAACGAATATCTTAGTATTAAAAAAGTTTATGTCACCTTAATTTTACTCCTACTTAACCAATGAAATATACCAAACCAAGTATACCGAGGAGAATAGAATCAAAAAAAATATCTGTTTATATTATTATTAACTCATTGGAAGGGAGTAATTTATAACCGTCTGTGACCCTGCTCTTTTTGCCGTGGAATTTGTTTCTATTAGACATACAGATCATCATCATCACCCAACGTTCCCACTGCTGGGACACAAGGACTTCTCTCTTGGCGAGAGAGATTAGGCCTTAATTCACCACGCTGGCCAAGTTCGGGTTGGTGAATGTCACATGTCCTTCAAACTTAATTATTGCAACACGATTTTTGTGCGTGCTAAAATCTTAGTAAAATTTTGACGGATCTACTTAATTTGCAATGGATTTATTATTTAGAAAATGACTGCGAGTTCATTGTAATATTTAACAATGACATCACAATCCCTATATAAGTATCAATGTATGATTCGATACTGCAATGTGCTTGCTTATACTGAAACCGTGTTGGTACCGATAATACGAAAAATGAGAGTAATTAAATGTATTCGTGAGTAACGATTTGTTACTCGTTACTGGACGGCGTACCCGTTACCGCCGTATACATACGGTTTGCTATAGTTCTACTTAATAGAGAATACTAAAAATAGTTACTTTCTCCGGAAGTGTTTTTTATATAGGTGAATGTTTAACGGATCGTTAGAAACGATTGTTGAGTAGAACAGAAAAAAAGATCAAAACATCATCAAACCTGTAAAACTGTGCTCCAAGTATATAGAGGGAAAAAGGCTCGTGTGATTTAATAAAATTTTTTACTATTTTAAGTTTTAGGATAATTATTAGTAAATTGATGAGAAATGTAATCTTTTAAGACGTATAATATTATTAAGGATATTGCTACTGATAACTATTTTTTCAAAAAAACTTTCATTAATTATACTGTACTGTGATTTTAAGCTCTACAAAAAAAGTATCCTTTTCAGCCGGGTATACTATACATAGTCGCCGAAACCGCAACCAAGAACACGTTTCACCCCACAAAACATACAAAATTCATTTCCACAACAGACCCGGCAATTACTCCCTCTACATTCAAAGATTAACTCACCCAAAATCGTCTATAATCTTACACTTCACCACCTTATTACGCAGCGGTATCACAACCCGATAATAATTTCGGTACAATTCAGCATTTAATTACGTCTCTAACTGCAAAATAATAAGGAGCTGTCGCGTGAGAGGTGGTAATTCACGCTCATGAAAGCAGCCACCTAATTATTTCCAACTTCCCTAATTCCACGACTTTCATGCCGTGCAAGTAGCTTTACAGCCAAACAGCTGAGTATTGAAAACGGAGGGGTAAATAAGCAAATGCGATTGACGATTCGGTTCATGGCATTCCAACAAAGGTTGTTGGTTTGTTTAAACTTGTATAAAATGTCTAATGCGTTTTAAATCTAGACTTGAAGGAGTAAGATTTGTTTAAGATACAAGATACAAAATAATTTATTTCCATTGTTTGGTTTTACAAATCTCAGAAACATCATAAATAAAATACAAAAAAAATTAACAAATTGAACATAGGTAGGTTCTCAAAGATATAGGTATAGTAAATAAATTTATCGTGTCAGATTCTTCCCACACAAATCCACAAGTGTTTAAAATAAAGGTATGAAAATAAAAAAATCTACTCTTGTAAAGCTCTAAGCGTTATAATAAGCTTAAGCTTTATTATAATGCATATTTTTTGTTTGCAACTAAGGTACAACATGTAAGGATAATGAGAAACAGAGTGTAACGTTTTGAAGAACTTAACACTCTGTTGGGTCTTAATCATGGCATAGGAAGTCTAAGCACCTAATACCTATCCACTATATCTGACAAACCACGAGATTTTACGGTGAAGGCAAACAACGTGAGGAAACCGGCATATTCTAAGAACTTCGTAGTGTTTGAAGGGCATGTGACATTAATCAACTTTTACTTGGCTAGCGTGGACAATTTAGGCCTAAACTCTATCACAAGTGAGAAGTCCCAGCTGAGGAATCGTAAACAAGGACGCTTATGATATTACAGATTATATTCATCATCATTCTAAGCCTGTTTTACTACACTGCTGCCCACTATAATTAGCAGTTAAGATTATAACTTTATCCTTGGTGCGGCCTCAATCACTATACACTACAGAAACTTCAATATTTCTTACCTATTGTGAGGTTTATCACTTTAAAATCATAAAGAAGAATATAAATGTTTAACATTTTCTGAACGCGTTCAGGATTGTTATCTCCTTCAAAGCCCCATCTTTAAACATTTCCACCGCAATCGAGGATGAAGCACAATGAAGACGTATAAAATCGCGATACGCCGTACACACGCGACTTACAGGCAATAGAGAACACTCATCGAATCATAAAACAAGCTTCAGTCGCCAACGTTACAAGGAAAGCAGGATTTTTTACACCGATTGTGTTGAATTTCGTAGCATATAAATGAAAAGCCGTATTATCTTGCTATTTTCTTGCAATAGTCCCGCAACTTAAAAACCATCATTATAATCATGATTTGGAGATAGGCCTCCCTCAAGGATTTCCAGTAATTTCGGTTGGCAGCGGCCTGCATCCACCGTGAGCCCGCTGCCTTCACCTTAAAAACCATTGTTCTGCAAAGTTAACCTAATAAAACCTAGATAATAACATGCCATAACGACATAGGCTTCATGAATTCTGCATTAATAAATGGATTGTATGTACATTTAGATATTAAAAAAAACTGCTTTTAAAAAATCTGGTTATGACTCGTTACTTATAGTTTTTCAAGATTTTTCAAGAAATAATATGATTTATCGTAATGTGGTTTGAAACCAAACCCCTTATGATAATAAGTGGTTCAATTCCTGGACCTACTGAAATAAATTTGATATTTTCACTGATACCGAGAAGTCATTGTGAATTTAAGTAATTTTAAATTAGTCAATTTATTATAATTCCAGGTACACGAACATTGTATCTAAGCTGTATTTAACTAGCAATTTTATTTGTTTTTTTTTAGGGGTTAAAATATATGTAAGATCAACAGGTTAATTATGGATTCAGGTCACAGACCTTTTTTTTATGCTCGATAAGCCTTCATTTGACCACAATCTCACCTGATGTAAAGTGACGATGTGGTCTAAGATGGGACATGAAGACCTAGAAGGTAGATGGCTTCAAAGCCCCATCTATAAACACCTATTCTGACATAAGTCTTACCGAAGAAGTTACAGGCATCTCACTGCTGAACAGATGATGAGATTAAAAACACACGCTTACAAAGCAAATTGAGTATTTTTATATAAGATTCATAGCACGTTCTAAGCTGGTATATATTGAATAAACTTAACAGTTGTAAGAATACCTCACCCGCTCGTAGGTAAATTGTTTCGGCGGTTATTTATGTTTCTCAGCTTGCTAATACGTGCACCGCTTCGCAAGTGGTTAAGTGAGATTCACTGTATTTAATGTTTGATTTACGTTGAGCCCAAAGAATTATGTTGATAATAAAACACTTGATCGTTTTTGATAAGTTTAGCATATCTATTATTATTAATGTATTAGTTCCGTTTCAGTGCAGGTGTACCTAAATTATACTTTTATCATTTTATTGAATCATCATAAGCATTAAATACTGCGTTTTAATAAGTTGTAGCGGTTTTCAGGTAGCTACAGGAATCGGGCTGACGCTTAGGTTTTTTGAACAGTGTCGTCAGTCGTCTCTTCCCTTTCGTTTAGTAATATTGTAATCAAGTGAAAATATAAAAAATGTATTATGGAACCTGAAGTCATTTTTGAACTTCTCTCATGAAAATAATTAGATTGGAATTACATAATCCTTAGAAAGTAAATAAGTTTATTATAATCTTTGGAACCAGATGGAGGAACCTTAAATTAAAGCTATTTGTAAAATTAAATATTTACAACAAAATGCAAAACTGACACCTAAATAGTAAATTTAAACACTCCATTCCTTTGTGAATATTCTGGTTCCCCTAATTGACTGAGAACATTTCCGTAATTCCTCCGGCAGACGCCTAGCCACCCGCCAAATATAACCAAACGTTACTTTGTACGAAAGCCTCTTCTAAATCCCACTGAATCCGAGCTGTGAATCGAAGTCAAAAAAGGTAATAAGGCAATTTTCTTCAGAATCCCTAAATGTAATAATGTGCCGAAAACGTTTTTGAAATTTACACATATTGTGCTGGCGGCGGAATCGGTCGCGTGGCGAACGAGCGGAATACTCAATTCGAGGGGTGAAGTATCACACTAGCTACAATACAACCCATTGTGTGAGCGCGTCTACCCACTTCCTTCAAGCAGATATCCCTTAAAACGCAAAGCCTCAAATTCGGCCACGAAAACCCTTTTTCAAAAACAGAAAACGCACGGATTACCGAAGTTTAAATTGAAGCTGCGTGAAAACAACCCTTCAAAAGAGGCTGCTTTTAAATAGCTAAATAATTTTGTTCAGATAGAACATTTTGGGTGTAGAACATGGAGTAAATTTATTATTTCAGCGGCGGGCCGCGGACAAAGGATTTTAGGTTTGCTGAATTATGCAAATAAATTCACCATTCTGTAACATTTGTTGAGAATGTCTTTATTTCTGTAGATTTCTTAAAAGGCCTCGAGACTAATCCCGCCTTGGCTTGTGAATCATCTTAGTTGAGACTGTCGAGCACACGCCTGCCTACTTATCATCAAATTTAGGGCTGAAAGCACCACTAACTTTAGTAGACGTAAGATCAACATAAATCTTAATGTGACATTTTTATTTCATCCCTAATATAGATAATTTTGGAAAGTGACATTTCATTTTCTGGTAGGCTTTCCTTAAAATATTTTATTTTTGTAATTCTGCACTTATTATGATTTAGGTAGGATCTTGAAGAAAGTGTGGGTTGATTGGTGCCTTGTACGATTTGGGGTTATTTTAGGCTGAATTATTTCTCGGCTTAGGATTGTGTTTAAATAGTTTCCTATCAGTATGCTGGGTAAAATATATGATTTAAAAACCTTAGTATTAACATTAAATATACGATAGTACGGCTCACCGCAAACTTGTTTACGCGTACATAGAGAAATCCCGAGGCAAGGATAATTTACCCTCCCGACGACAGTTCGCCAGTTTAACAAAATTTTGTTTCCTTTTAATGTACGTGAACGGCAACTGGGAACTAGATTTGCGCATTATTGTATTCTGAATGAGCGGCCGCAATATTTCCCCGGTGAATATCGGAAAGATCCCGAGAGTAACAGTTTTTGAGGCTCGATATTTGTGTTGCCAAGATGATTTTGGATGTTTTAATGGATGTTTAACACTTTCAACATGTTAATCGAATAGTCTAGTCGAATGGAATGGTGTTTTGGTGAATTCACGTTTTTGAACGATAAACATTTTGTTATTTATCTATAACATAAAAATGATTCACATGAGACAAAATGTGTTGGTAAGCGCATAACTCAACAAAGCCTGGACCAATTTTATTTCCAAGTCAAAGGATGGTTTTTACGGCGAAAAAAATCGTTTAATTGTTAGGAAAACTGTTTTGAATAATTACCCGTACGAAGCCGGGACGGGCCGCTATTATATATATATATACTTCGCATTATATAGGTTCTTGTCATAGATATGAAAAAGTGCTGTATTAGTACTAAAATATATACCTATTTATACTAATATTATAAAGCAAGCTGAAGAGTTTGTTTGCTTGAACGCGCTAATCTCATGAACTTCTATGTTCCACTTTGAAAAATATCATTCGGTGCTAGAAAGCCCATTTATTGAAGAAGGCTTGAGGCTGTATCATTATGCTAATAATAATAGGAGCGGCGCAACAATGAAGAATATTTTAAAATCGGGTTGTTTTTTACGCCTAGTATCAGTAGTCCGATGATACTGATACTAGGTCATCGGACTTCTAAGTTTTTAGTCCGATATTTACACATTTCAACTTAATTAATAATAACAAAAATAATAATAGTAATAATAATAATTTATTGATAAGAATTATATGTCACAATATGGGTTTTAACGTGGTTTCCCAATGTATGTACTTACTCAAAATAAAATAACTAATGTGATAATTATTATTAAATGTCTAAATTTGAAATAAATTAATAATTATAACAACAAGAAATATAAATAAAAAATATATATATATATATTTCCAGATATTTCACACAACAACATCTAGCCCCGTGGTTCTAAGCTTGTGTTACGGGTACTAGATATCTGATATACTTAATATAATAGGCATACATATATAGATATTTTTTATTATACATATTAAACACCCAGACCAAGGATATCGTGCTTGCAGAACATACAAACACTTTCACCCTCGGCGGGAATCGAACCCGCTACCTCTTGCGCCGCAAGCGGACCCTCGCCCACCGCGCCACTGAAGCAGTCCATAATTAATAGTTAAATAATATCAATTTATCATAATTACTATAAACAATGGTTACGAATGAATGTTCTTAAATTTATTAACTTCAGTTTATTTTTCCAACATCCTAAATATAAAGCTATTTGATACAAAAAATAGGTATTCCTATTTTCTTTTAATTTATTGCTTTATATTATCTTATAAATGATTATCTGAAAATTATCTGAATCTGTTGAGACAAATCTGTAAACTTTATTATCTAACACGTGGAAGATTATCTAATGTTCGGGAAAAATAAGTCCACAGAAACAGTCACATTAAAATAATAATAATAATAAATATTTCCGGTCAATTCACACAACAACATCTAGCCCCGTGGTAATCTCTAAGCTTGTGTTACGGGTACTAGACATCTGATGTACTCAATATAATAGACATACATAATATACATATTTTTTATTATACCTACATATTAAACATCCAGACCAAGGAGAAAGTGCTTGCAGAACATACAAACACTCGCCCCCTTGGCGAGAATCGAACCCGCTAACTCTTGGGCCGCAATCGGACCATCGCCCACCGCGCCACTGAAGCAGTCAAAACAGGGATTACTAATACAAAGGTTCTTATGATAAACACCTGTTCCAGCCATTTTCAAGGCTCTGAAAATATGATTATAGTTTTTTTTTACCACAAACGAATATAATGAACTGATTGTCCAACAATTGTCCTCTATCATAACTTACACCAATCTCAGCTTCTGGTCGATGACTATGTTATCATCATCTTTACAGTCGTGGTAAAGATGATGATGGAGAAAAAATGACCTTGTTCTGAGGTGCAAATCAACAATAGCTTCTATTTCTATCAGATTTTTAGAAGTGGTTTGCTTCTTCCTCTATATGGTTTATAGCATTCGTGACTGGCTATTTCACCGTCAACAGCCAACGTACGCATCCAATATAAACCAGGAACTTTGGTCATATCAATGTCACGTTTTAGCTTCAAAAAACAAATCTATTAATAGATTTTTTTGAATATTGAGAATTAGGGAAGATTGACCTTGCTACGGCTAGCATGTATTTGGCCGTTGGGGCTGGAATTATTTAGATAAGCGATTGGAATACCGCCAAAAGTTAGACCTAACGCTGCGTTGGGCGGGCGCGCATTTATTTCAAACACGTACAAAACTAATACGTTGTGGGCCCCGCGACGTAGCACATTTGTTCTTCTTCTTCTTCTTTTATTTGATGGCGTCCGTGACTGGCTATATGGCCGTCAACAGCCAATGTCCGTATGTTTTGTTGGACATTGTTGATTCGATAAGATTAGCACATTTGTATGAATGCGCGCTCACGCCTGCGTAAAGAGGCGTTAGCACTTAAATGTCAGATCTCCATAACATTGGCAAGTTTAGATCAATCATGTATCTTCCTATTTTAGATTTGCAAGTAATACACCAAGTATAGCTTCTATTGCTCTTTGAGCGAGAAAGGAGAAAATAATAATTTGATTATTTTCCTAAAAATTCTATTTATAGACTTTTTTTATTTCATGAAAATAACACATTTCGTAAAGTTGTTAAATTTCAGCTTTACCTATTCGGAGTAATAGTCGTCGCACCATTTTTCACCCCTCGGGCAAAGGGTCAGGTATGAGACATCCAAACAGATCAAAAGGGCCAAACAGATCGCCTCTGTGCGTTTTGTCAATAAAATCAAAGAACTCCCAACGTTATTTTTAACCAACTTCAAAAGCAAGGAAGAGATTATCAGTTTGACTTCTATTTTCTTATATTTCTTACCCTAAAACTATTTTACCAGTAAATGGATTTAATGGTTATTTGCTACTTATTTGAAATATGCTGTAATTATTATGAGCAGCAATTATTTTGATGCGATTGGAAAATGAGTAAACTTAGTAGTCTAGTAGTACCCGTGACACAAGTTTAAAGCTTACTATAGTGGCTTTTCCATCAAAATTAAAAGACAACGTAATATTACAAAATTTGCAAAGATTAATCGACTAACGTGCCATCAATCAAAACTTAAATAAAACGTCTATATTTCGAACATTACAATCTAGCTAGGCACTTTGAAAATGCTTAGGGATTGATTCCGGAGTTGCTTGCAGAGCTGTCGAGGAGTCATCCGATCGCTTTCCTCCATTCATATGACAAGTGATAGGTTTCAGGAGCTCTGTTGTGATAGCCGGCTTCCGGCTGTTGAGTTTGCTTTTAATTTTGTTTCTTGTCATGGCTGGCTTTATTATAGAGAATATGTTAACAAGGCTGATTAAATGATACACCATAGTCACGTCCCTCAGCCAAAAAGTAAGGACCGAGATAAAGAAGCAGGCTTTTAGTAGGTACCTAACAAAATATTTCTTTACACTCACTTGAAGAGCTTTATGGACTATGCTCGATATATCACAAGATCAAACCATAAAAACCGGGCTGGAAAATATTTCATCATTTGGAAACATAAAAAGTATCTAGATCAATAAATGAAAAACTTAGCGCCAGACTTTTAAATAAACTTGATAGGTACGTTCTAACTAACTTATAAAGGATTATATAGCCTACCATCAATCGAAACACAATTATAACGTCTACATTTCGAACATTACCATCTAGCTAGGCACTTTGAAAATACTTAGGGATTGATTCCGGAGTTGGTTTGCAGAGCTGTCGAGGAGTCGTCCGATCGCTTTTCTCCATCCATATGACAAGAGAGAGGTTTCCGGAGCTCTGTTGGGATAGCCGGGTTCTACTGTTTGATTTTGCTACTAATTGTGTTTGTAGTTATCCTAGCTGGCTTTTAGAACAACATAAGATTTCTTTGCTGAAAGGGCTATGAATGATATGTTTAGTGTATCTTCACGAGATTCAATCAGAAATTAGAAGATAGTAATTTACTTTTTTAAGCTATTGCGAGCTGGCGTGTGGGCATTTGAGGCCCAAAATATTACTAAGAGCAATTAGAATTAGGGGCTCTTTAGAGGACTGGGCAAAAAAACCGGCTTCGCGGGACCAGTTTACAATAAGTCGACCGGACCCGCGTTTAATTTATTACTTCTGTTTAGTCAACTCATCACAAATTTGAACATAAGTAATATATTTTTGACAAACTGAACAGGTCTTATGTCTATAATCCCTATCTGACTTCAGCTCATTGTAATGTAGCATCAAAAAAAATAAGACGGGGAAATGGCGCTTATCAGGGTAGGCCTATGATCAGCAGTGAATTACTACGGGCTAATGATGATCTACTAAATTTAAAGCATCGCCAATACGACATACCATTTTAATTTTCTTCATAAGATTACTCAACGTCGCGACGACTCATGGTTTTTCCCTATGTCCATCGATCGAGACACCCATCATTTAGGGTAGAAGCAATAAACATCAAAGCAATGCCTATTTGATTGAATAATACAAAAGCAGTGGGATGGCAGTGAAGAACAATCCTTGAATTTCTTGCACGTGACGAACAGAACTGTAATTTACTAAGTTGTCCTTTATTTAGGGTTAGTAAAATAAAAGCGAACAAGTTTGGGCCGTATAACCCTTCAATTGTAATCTATTTGTCTTATCTAAAGAATTGTGGGCTATTCGTATATACTATATTTATTTATATTAAACATATGTACTACTTTAATTAAAAGAAATATTTTTTACTGATTACAACTACTTGAGTGGATGAACGAGGGCGAAATCCAGTAGGAGTTTTGAGGTTCACATAGGACCGTACAAGTTGGGGAGTAAAAAGAGGTCTTTACTCAGCAGTTATGGTTAGAGGACGGATTAGATTAGACTGTACTTCGTCCATGACCTTTAAACAATGAAATAGTGCCTATTTGTAAAGTGTACTGTTAAATGGTTTTTAATCATTTAAAGCATTATGTTGAAACACAGTAACGAGTTCATCAATATAAAATGTAATTGATTTCAAATTTACTTAGATTTAAATCTGTTCACAATAAATCAATCTTTTTTTTTCATATCTATGCTTATTTTAAATGAAAGTACCCACCACATCTGTCTGTCTTTCTGTCCACGTCAAACTCAAAACCTTCAGAGATTTATATGCGGTGTTCAACATTATGTAGAGTGGTTCATGAGAAAGGGTGTAGCATCCGTACAAAGTCAGAACGGGCCAGGTAGTTATTTATGTAACATAACCAAAGTTCTTTGACATATTGCCTATATTTAGGACGAATCGAATCACTATTATAAAGGATAACCTATTTAATAGAAAGTTGTTTAATTTACTCATTGACCTATGTTTTTACTCACTAGATGAATATTTAAATTATAAATTCTGACATTGTTTTAGTTAATTATTGTATTATGAAATTGTAATATCTAAGACCGAACACATTCTTGACATTCCTATGCATGCATTGATTAAAATGTGTTAACTAAACCACCACAATTATTATTATTTGTATGCCTATTTGAGGCGCGACATGGCTGGACAAAATAAAGCTTTATTCACCATTATGTACCTATGTTTCATGCATATAAGTATTTATTATTATTATTCTAGAATTAATTTCAATAAGGTAATTCTAGAATGTTTGGTTACATACTATTTGTACTTAGCCTCACATATAAACAAACATAATTTGTGGAACGTTTCCTCATCAACGTACATAATATCCATTCGCATACATAACAAATCACTCAAACTTGCAGATTCGAAACTTTAAAAGCGGCAGCATCGGCGATCCTTTAAAACTGTCTCTGAACTTTTTATTTAAATGCATTTAAATTAAATAATTAAATCAGCAGTCAGAGATCCGGTAAACTTTGCTCACTCCTTTCCGAACGGTCTATGCCGATACCGTCTGCGTAACGAAGCGTAATGGTTCATTTATTTGCATAAATTTGGTCGCTGCGATTTTATACTCGTTCCCCGATCGCTGCGCGCTGTTCAGCGTAACGTTGTTTCTGTGAAATATTATATTTATTACAGATGTAAAATCGTCTGCCTATATTTTTCGGCTCTGTATTATTGTTGGGAATGGCAATAGGAGTAAGTATATATAAGACGTTTATTTGAAACTCCACATTTAACTATGAGAATTATAGTTATAGGACTGCCTCAGTGGCGCGGTGGGCGTAGGTCGGCTTGCGGTGCTAGAGGTAGCGGGTTCGATTCCCGCCGTGGGGTCAAGTGTTTTTATGTTGTGCAAGCACTTTCTCCTTAGTCTGGGTGTTTAGTATATATAGTAAAAATTCTCTATAAATGTATGTTTATAAGATTAAGTATATCAGATGTCCAGTATCCTTAACACAAGCATAGAGCTTACCACGGGGCTAGATGTTGTTGCGTGGATTGTCCGGAAATATTTATTATTATTGTTTATTTATAGGAAATGTAATACAAAAATGAAACTTTGTAGTACATATTTATCAGCCACCTGACTACGCTCTGCTCTGCTCGGCTCTGCCTAGTTTGGGTTTAGTTATGCTGATGTGTATACTTAAATTTAAAAATAAAAGAAAGAAATATTTCAAACTTTCGAATAAATGTGAGTAAAATTCTAAATACACATGTTTTTACATCTCTGCAGTTGAGTATGAAACAAACGAAAAAGAGAAGGCTAATACGTACATGCTCTCCAAAAAATCAGCTTGGTGCTACCTACCTACTCGTATTATTAAGCTATAAAGAAAATCCATCCAATACCCGTAGCAGGTGTAAAATGAAAGAACGAAACACCAATCTCGTTATGAAAGAGATTAATGATTGCTTGTAACTTCGGAAAAATTAAATCGCTGGGTGTCAATCAAAATTTCAAGAGGTACAGATTTTTACAAAGACTAGCAAACATATTATCTTTATTTATGGAATTCTTCATCGCAATATGACGTGGTATGAAACTGTTTCAATCTTTTTAAAATCGCCAAATCGTAGCAATTTCTTTCAGCTCTGCTCTTGAAAGGTTTAATAAAATATTCTCCGCTGAATTACTTACAATGAAAATGTTACAGAAATGGGTATAACGAGTAATAAGTGAAAGGGAACTTTTAAAAAACAAAAGTTTCTTATCAAATACCTTTTGTATTTAATGAGCTAAAATAAATAAACCTGTCCCTATAGCTATTATTTTTTTATTTACTTCTGACTTAAAATGGTTTTAAAAGTTTGGCCCCTTAAAGTGATTGCTCAATTATGCCATAACTGTAGCGGGTGGAATTTGGTTAGGTTTTTAATTTGATACAACATTCTATATAGTAATTCTTAGTTCGAATTATATTAATACTTCAAAATCGTGGGATTTCATCTAGATTTTTTTTTGTTGAGGATATTGTTCATAAAATATTTTATCCGCTCCGTATTTTCTTTCCAGATCTTTAGCCAAAATCGTCAGTCCAGCAAGCCATTGCTACTTCAACGAGCTAATCCGTTTGGCTGCAGCTATATTTAAATTAACTAACTTTGCGGCCGCGACCTTAGCCGTATTATAAAGGATATATTTTGGAAATACTTTATATTTTCGTAACAAACGGAGTGGACTTTTGGTTGTTTCGAAATTAATTTCCGTGGCTAAATGTGGCTGTACCACCAGTTCTGCCGTTGTCGCTCCTTTTGCAAATCCCACCACGACCCAGCCCGCTGAGCCTTCTTAGATAAGATTTAGATTAGAATACTTCCTTATCTGGAAAGATTCCACTAGATTTAGAAGTATCCTAACGTCCAATTTATGATGCCTAAGTTACCTACTGTTAACTTTACCGCGGAAAACTTTCACTTAAAGCAACGCTGCGGGTAGCAAGCCGGTGCAGCCAAAATTGGTACTTGTTCCTTCTTAACACCACGACCCAGCCTGCTGAGCCTTCTTAGATAAGATTTAGATTAGAATACTTCCTTATCTGGAAAGATTCCACTAGATTTAGAAGTATCCTAACGTCCAATTTATGATGCCTAAGTTACCTACTGTTAACTTTACCGCGGAAAACTTTCACTTAAAGCAACGCTGCGGGTAGCAAGCCGGTGCAGCCAAAATTGGTACTTGTTCCTTCTTAACTTCAATAACAGTCTCCAAAAAGTCTTTAAAGCAAATCACATTTTATATCCTGTATGAAGCATGTTGACATGGTAAGACTGCATCATCATCCTGCCCTTGTCCCACACTAAGTGGAATCGGCACATTTTTTTCGGAGTTTTCTTCCATTTACCCGTCATCTCAACACTCACTCCTTTATTAGACATAATCCTCTTTCACATAGTCCATCCTTTCTTTGGTAAGACTGCATATTCAGTTGCAGTTTCAAAATATTTATGTACCGTAACAAAGTAAACAGGCTTAGGCAAACCAACCAGAACTAAAGTACTTTGGTGCGGTCTCCCAATTGCCCTAGTTCTTCAAGGCAGGCACGCCGATAGCAGTCACGGAAGTTCTCAATTGAAAACGAACCTTCAATCTTGTTTAGAAATGACCTTAGCCGTCTAAGCTTATCATCATCATCATAAGCACCCTAGTTACGTTACGACTGTTTGGACACAGGGACCTCTCTCTCTACGAGAGATTAAGCCTTACTTCACCACGCTGGCCAAGTGCATGTTGGTGATCTCTTCAAAATTCTCTAAATATGCCGGTTTCTTCACACTGTTTGCTTTCACCATTAGATCACGTGTTTAAAGGGCACATAATTTTTTCAAGATGAAAAGTCAAAGGTGTTCGGCTTTGTTTGAATTTACGTCCTTTGGAATGAAGTCGAGTGTTCTCCCACTCAGCCAAATCGGCTTTTTGCCTAAGCTTATACATGAGGATAAGTACTTTCGATTAAATTTATCATGGTTAGTGTGTAACAAATTTCATCTTTATTTGATACTACATTAAGGTAAATAATAAGTATGTATACTTATTTATAGGAAACACAGCGTTTAAAATGGGGTCGATTTTCCGATCGTCAATTAAATATATAATTATCGCCTTACCGAAATTGAAAAAACCGGCTTTTCGTATTTTAAAGTGAGTATTTTTTTACTTTGTTAATTTATATGTATATTAATTGTAATTTACTCAAGAAATTAATTATAATTTAATGAACATCTACCCATCTAGCACTATGCAATGACATGTAATAAATATTAAATAAATATAAATATTGCTGGACAGTCCACACAACATCTAGCCCCGTGGTACTCTAAGCTTGTGTTACGGGTACTAGACATCTGATAGGTATACTTAACATTATATACATACACTAGCTGACCCCAGCAAACGTTGTCTTGCAAAATGAAAAATAGATGTTGGCCGATTCGAAGACCTACTCAATATGCTCACAAAATTTCATGAGAATCGGTCAAGCCGTTTCGGAGGAGTATGGCAACGAAAACTGTGACACGAGAATTTTATATATAAGACTAGTCGACCCGACAGACGTTGTCTTGTCCCACGTCTCAAAAAACAATATCCAGTTGACCGTATTGTGAATCTAAACCATTCCCAGATCCCCTTGAACACACACAAAAAAATTCATGAAAATCGGTCCAGTCGTTTGAGAGAAGTTCAATGACATACACACTCACAGAAGAATTTTATATATAAGATAATGTATCTTTAATATTTTACTATAGGTACATATTAAACAACAATGATTTGCGAAATCCACATTCTGTTTCTTGTTAATTCGACTATCCAGTTAGTTTATCGTCTATCCCTCTAAATCCAGTGGGAGGTAGTGAACACATGATCCCAAAACATTGTAACAACAACTGGAATATTATTATACTAAACTCAAACATCCTCCACTTTATTGACATTAAACTTTAACTATCCTTGGGAATAAAGAAAACAAGACTGTTCAAACGCTGTTTACCTAGAATTAATTCATCCTTCATATAAAAACAGCAAAGTTCTAATTTGTAACATAATATTTAAAGCCTTCATGATTTTTCAAGCCTCCGCTGAGGGGCAGGGGTTTGTATGTTCTGCAACTTTCTCCTTGGTCTGAGTGTATAATATGTACATACCTATAATAAATATTATAAAAAATATCTACCTATTTGCACAAGTGTCAAATTAGATACGTATCCATTAAAACATCAAAAAAATACAAACTGTGATGCAATAGGAGTGCATGGATTGTAGTGTATTATTATACAAAAAATATTACTTATTTATTTCTATTATTTATTTAAGTATTGTTAATAATATTTCACTAGATTTGCTGAGAAGTAACCCAAAAGTTTATTATAAAGTATTATTAAGTAAATTTTACTCTGAGGCCAAATACCAGAAAGGCATAAACCATGAAGAGGTTTTCGCGACTCGTATACTTGACTCTATGAATCTATCTCTCTCTCTCCATCGTTTCTGCTATCCTGGTACCTAGTAATGTAATAATTATATGGTGTCGATTTTGCTATTTCAAAATTCTTGGTGAAAATGATAGGTACTCAATAAGTTGTTAAATTTTCTTACAGATCAACTAGGACAACACTAGTTAGCAATGACGTGTAATGAAATGACAAGCTATATAAAGTGCACCTTCTAAAATATTTTTTCACACTGGAGTGATAAGCTGGGTAACTAGGAGTCATTACCCGTAAATGTGACTAAATCATAATTTTCAAATAAAATCACGTTACTGGAACAAGGTTCAACTGACCTGATAATCTGACTAATAATGATAAGTTTTATCACATCTATGACTAACGATGAAAAGTAGAAGCTAACTGAGATCAATTCTTCTATTTAATGATATTGAAATTAATGCGTACAAAATAAAACTTATAAATCAACTATTCTAGTGTGAGGATCTTCGTGATGCGCCACTCGCACATACAAAAAAAACTATTAACAAACGCGCCGAAGAAAAGTAAAAAACCTTTTGTAAGGTTAATATAGATACTAAGTTAATTTATGTATATTTTAATCAAATGTTTAATTCGTTCTAAATTCATAGTTTTGTTAATTATAATTTTTACATGTATTATCGTGACCTAAAAGTATGTATTTAAAGGCAACTTCCGGTTTATTGTTTGAGTTGACTTTATTTCGTAAGCCAATCGGCGCTCGCACACGCCACCGCTGTCGAGCGCACCGACCAATGAGGAGTGAGACCAAGTTGTCAAGTAGGGTTCGAGCGCTCGACGGCGGAACGCGACGGCCGGGCATTGGAACGGTGGCATTAGTCTAGGCAAGACAATGGAATATTACAAGCTAATAAAGAGTGGGAATTTTGTGAAAAATTAAAGTGGATTTTATTCTGACCAAACCCAAAAGGTCAGAAGTGGGATAGACGAGAGGATTTCATATCTTCTAAAAACGCCCACGGCTCGGAAAAACGTAAGTATTGATTTAATTCCTAAAAACATTTTATTTTAACGGGTAGATCGTTTCTGTTTTCCCTCTATCTCTTCGATTTCCTTTTTAGTATTACATGTAAGTTTACAGTATTAGTTACTAAGTCCTTAATCCTTTTCCCCATTTTTTGTATGGGTATTGAGTATTTTTTTTTTTTTCCAGTTAATAATATATATTTAAATTTTAAATTTTGCCTATCTACCATGTCTTATTGACTTCGGAAGAACAAACTAGCAATTTAGTACTTTGTTTTGGTTATGAAATCGTTTAATTAAATAAAATTAACATGCGATGAATCCAAAACTTGTCTAGAACCGATCTTTAGTCTAGTAACGGCGCGGGTCCGGTCAAGGGCTCCAGTGTTTCTTTGTTTTACAAGCACTTTCTCCTTCGAGTTTAATAATCTGTTTATGTAGGTATATCTATATATCTATATATAAAAGAAAGTCGTGTTAGTTACACCACTTATAACTCAAGAACGGTAGAACAGATTTGGGTGAAAATTGGTATGGATGTAGCTTAGAGCCGGGAGACGGACATAAGATACTTTTCATCCCGTTCGACAGCGTTCCCGTGTGACTTGACATGAAACGTCAGTCACTATAAAACGTGTTATAACAAAAAAGAATCAGACTTGGAATAACAAAACGCAAATGATAGCTATGTAATTGACGTATAATGACAGCTATGTAATGACGTATAGATGACAATTTGATACTTGTAAGAAATCAATATTCAAACTATCTATATATATAAAAATGAATCCCTATTACCCTTGGTCACGGTATCACGCCTGAATGGCTGGACCGATTTCGCTAATTCTTTTTTTGTTCTGTTCGTTATTATCAGGAGAAGGTTCTTATGAAAGAAAAAAATAAAGGAAATTGCGCGGAAAATTAGAAAATTTAAAATTACTTAACCACCATATAAAATTATTAAATTTTTTAATGTAACTTTAAGACATTTGACATAGAATTGATTGAATGCGTGCTGAAAATATATTCAAAAGAGGATGACTTTGATTTAATTAACTTAATGAAATCAAGAATCTGCTCATTTATAGCGTCTAAGACGGAACAAAGTTCGCCGGGTCAGCTAGTATATAATATATCAGATGTAAAGTAACCATAACACGAGCTTAGAGCTTACCACGGGGTTAGATATTGCTGTGTGATAGATAGATAATAACTTTATTGCACACCAATGCTTACAGTCTAACTTAAAAATAACAATCAATAGCCACATACGTTGTACAATCGGCGGCCTTATCACTTAAAGCGATCTCTTCCAGGCAACCTTTTGATGGATAGGATATGTTAGGAACACCAAAGACGGTGCACAAAGATCATAGCATATACATAGATAATATGAAAAAGAAATAAAAATAAATAATAAATACATACATTAAATAAGAAAAAAATAGGAGAAAATACATAAGTATAATAAACGATAAATGTATTATTAATATATCACTACATGGTAGATAGTGTTGATGAACCATGCCTATAAAGATATTTAAGGATTTTGCTGTGTGATGTTTGCATAATCCTATTATTTTTTTAGTATTAGTATCAAGTTTTCATAACATAGAACCTAGATTGTGTTAAAAATCTCAAATACGTAGTTCAATTGTATTACGATGATGTAGGTTCACAGGTCAAATGGGTCGAAAGGTCAAACAGATCCAATGGGTTGAAAGGTCAAATAAGTCAAAAGGTCAAATCGGTTGAAAGGTCAAATTGGTAAAAAGGTCAAATTGGTTGAAAGGTCAACTGGGTCGAAAGGTCATTTGGGTCGAAAGGTCAAATATGTCGAAAGGTCAAATGAGTCGAAAGGTCAAATGGGTCGAAAGGTCAAATGGGTCGAAAAGTCAAATGGGTCGAAATGTCAAACAGGTCCAATGGGTTGAAAGGTCAAATAAGTCAAAAGGTCAAATCGGTTAAAAGGTGAAATGAGTCGAAAGGTCAAATTGGTTAAAAGGTCAAATTGGTTGAAAGGTCAACTGGGTGGAAAGGTCAAATGGGTTGAAAGGTCAACTGGGTGGGAAGGCAAATGTTTTTCTTTTGGTTTGTTTAGACAATTTATTTACTTATTTATTATTTTTTGCCCGGTTAAGCTGCTTTCTGGAAGTTTCAGATACAATGGATGAGGATGCAGGAGAAGCTCGAGGTGATGGGCAACGGAGTGGAAGGACCCTAGGTGGAGGGTACGACAAAATAAAGTCCCGAGGATAGGGGCCCACAGAAGGAGAGACCCTAGGTTGGAGGGTACGACAAAATAAAGTCCCGAGGATAGGGGCCCACAGAAGGAGAGACCCAAGGTGGTGGGTACGAAGAGGGAGAGACCCAAGGTGGTGGGTACAAAGAAGGAGAGACCCAAGGTGGTGGGTACAAAGAAGGAGAGACCCAAGGTGGTGGGTACAAAGAAGGACAGACCCAAGGTGGTGGGTTCACGAAGGTAAAGTCCCAAGTGGGTGGGCACAGGAAAGTCAAATCCCTGTGGGATGGGTTGACTTAAAGGTTTCAGGAAATGTCGAACAATAAAGGGGAGAGTAAGGAGTGCTACTCAACTGAGGACGATGGTGAAATGTATGCGAGGCGAAAACAAACTCACATTTCTATTGGCCTCTAACATATATTGTAGGGTCTCTAACATATATTGTAGGTCACTGTGTCTCACTTATTAAGGCAATGTCATCCACAAATCGTAGATGGTTCAAATATTCACTGTTTATATTTATACCAAGGCCCGACCACTGTAGTTGTTTAAATATGTATTCTAAGAGAGAATTAAATAGGTTTGGTGAAATCGGGTCCCTCTGTCTCACGCCTCGTTCCAGCTGGAACACGTCGCTTTTGGTTTCTATTCTGACAGTGGCTTTACTGCGTTTATGGATTTCAATCATTATTTTAATATCTCCCTTCTTAGTCGGTCACTCTTGACAGAGTGGTCGTGGTTATGGGGGGTCCTTATATTGGGTTGCTGCTTTTGCAATGCGCCGCCATTGTTCCCTGTTAGTTGCGGTGCGGGAGCAGTCGGTAATGGTGGACTGAGTCAATTTTGAGATGAGGTCCGACCACCTTGTTGGAGAGCGACCACGAGACCTCTTTCAATATAGTTGTATGGTATTCCTTGGTCTATCAATGCCTTCCATAGATGGTTATGGTGTACTGTATCAAATGCCTTGGAATAGTCAACATAGGCTATTTATAGCGTTTTTCTGTATTCCAAATATTTTTCTATGATTTGTCTTATAGTAAATATGTGGTCAATGGTAGAATAGTTCTTTCTAAAGCCAGCCTGCCACGAGGTTGTTCGAAGTCTAGAATTTTATTGAGTCTATTAATTATTATAGTGGTGAATAGCTTATACGTTGATTGCAATAAGCTGATTGGCCTATAGTTATTTATGTTTAGTGGGTTCTTTTTTTTGTAGAGTAAGGTTAAAATTGATGTTTCCCATTGTTCCGGAATATGTTGTGTATGGATGATGTTGTTAAATAAACTTGCTAGCAAAGGTGCGAGTGGTTCAGACATAGCTTTTAGTACATCGTTGATAACGTTATCTTCTCCCGGGCTCTTCATGGATTTTAAACTATTTATGTTTTTCTTTACTTTAATTACTAAGATTAGTGGTACTTCATCTAAGTGAGCTTGGTTAACAGGTCTGTAATGAGGTTGACATTGATTTTTATTCTGGCGGTATAGATTTTTGTAAAAATCTGTTGAGACTTTTTAGGATATGTTTTCTGTTTGTGATCTTTCCTTCTGTATTGTCTTTCAGTGTTTGTATCCATTCTTTATTGTTAGTCAATCTTTTCATATTGTTCTTGGATGTTAGGTTTTTCTGTGATTGTTTTTGATAAGTTCACAAAATTTGTTTGGAGTGACTGGACGTCCGCTTTGTAAGTACATGCCGTTTAATTTTAAATGATTTTCTGTCTTTTCTTATTGTAGTAGTAAGAGATAGGGTAGCCCGTACCATTCGATGGTCTGTTGGTTGTGTGGTTGTTACTATTTCGATATTCTGTATAACTTTAGTGTTAGATTTACTAGTAATGAAGAAATCGATTTCACTAAGTGTGTTTCCGTCCGGAGAGCGCCAAGTCCATTTTGTTCTTCGATTTCTTCTTAAAATGAGTATTCATAATGTATAGCTCGTTCTCTAGGCAAAAGTGGATGAGCATTTTGCCTCGTTTGTTTCGTGACCCGTATCCCATGGTCCTAACACCGAAGAATCATTAGAACAGCGTTGACCAATTTTGGTGTTGAAATCTCCCATCAATATCTTGTTTCTTTTCTCGGTAGGCGCGTAGACTTGTATCAAGCACAGATTATTATTTTTAAAGCGTAAGTCAAGTCTTGCTACTCTGTCGGATATGGCTTGGAAATCTATTATAGTTTTCTTTAGTTCCTTTTTCACAACAAATCCTACGCCATTCCTTCCACTCTTCTTACCGGTGTAAAGAAAAATATAGGACTCATATTCAATTATATGTGTACCTTCTTTTTTTACCTCAGATAATCCTATTATGTACCACTTAATGTTGCGGATGGCATGTTCAAAGTCTTCTTGTCGACCGGTTTCTACTAGAGATCTTACATTTAATGTGCAAATATATGTTATGTTATTTGGTTTGTTTTTGTGGATAAATGGAGGGTGGTGGTCATCTTCTCCCATGGTGACCAGCCATTTTGGGAGAGTTATGGTTTTCTTCTTTATTTTGTTTCTTGATATGTTTGTTATTATTATTATGGAGGGAGACCACTAGTTGCTACTGTTGTTGGTCATCACTTTCAGTGTCACTCGTGACTTCTGCTGTTGGTGTATTTGTTATATTCCGTGCTTGTATGTAGGATTCTATGGATTTGTTTTTTTTTTTTTATTATTTTAGAACATTTTTTTTGTGTGCAATCTTTGTAATAGCTTCCGGTGATGAGTTTTGTTTTTTTTTGTTTACGATTACTTGTAGACGGCATATTTAGTTTGGAATATTTCGGAAAGCTAGTCTTCTTATGATTTTCATTGTTCAAAATTATGATTTTATCATACCTTATGGCAATATTTTCACCTTGTTCTTTGCGTTGCTTGAATTCTAAGTTCTTTCCTTTTTTCCAATATCTTTGGTGTGAAATCTTCCTTTAGGTAGGTGGTAGAATCTTTCAGATGGTGTCGATTTTTTTTAAGATTTGTATTTTCATACCCAGCGTGCAAAAGGTTACAGTTATAGGCCTCACTTTGTTTGTTAGTTTTCCTATTCTTCTGACGGATTTTTTTTAACATTTTCATAATATCTTCTTATTTAAAACTTATTCGAATGTCAATCTAAATAGTTAAAATAACATTTGTTGATGTGCACTGACAGTTTATCTATGAATTTATTAAGTTTTTGCTTTATATTTTTCACTTTTTCAATTTCTTGTAATTATTTACTACAGAGACAATGTTTACATAGGCACAGTGGCGCCTCCACCGTCTAATCTAAATAGTTAAAATAAATATCAAGTAGATCATAGTAACTGTAAGAAAAAAATAAATGTGAAATCGTTATTATTGTTAGGAATACTTTATTGCACAGTATAAATACAGAGTTGTACAAAAGGTGGGCTTAGTGCCAAGGCATTTTCTACCTGCCAACCTCGGACAGGTTTGGGATAAAAAGTTGGCGCGCAAGAATGTATAAAAGTGGCTTAATCTAAAGAGTTACAATATTAAAGTGTAAGGTACATAATTAAAACAATCAAAAATATAACAAAAACAATTCTAAATATATGTTTTATATTTAAAACACACACACATACATATATACATACAAATATATATGAATAAAAGGGATGGTTTGATAAGTTATGTATATAATTTATCAAGATAGAAGTTTTTAGTTGCTCGTTTGAAGTGGTCTTTTGTTTCTGCTTTTCTGATATGAGGTTAATAATTAATATCATTAAGTTAATAATTAATATATATCTTGTCCGATTGTTAAGCGAGAGGACTTGCTTCAAGTAGGATGGCCGAGCTGTAAGGTTAATATAGATACTAAGTTAATTTATGTATATTTTAATCAAATGTTTAATTCGTTCTAAATTCATAGTTTTGTTAATTATAATTTTTACATGTATTATCGTGACCTAAAAGTATGTATTTAAAGGCAACTTCCGGTTTATTGTTTGAGTTGACTTTATTTCGTAAGCCAATCGGCGCTCGCACACGCCACCGCTGTCGAGCGCACCGACCAATGAGGAGTGAGACCAAGTTGTCAAGTAGGGTTCGAGCGCTCGACGGCGGAACGCGACGGCCGGGCATTGGAACGGTGGCATTAGTCTAGGCAAGACAATGGAATATTACAAGCTAATAAAGAGTGGGAATTTTGTGAAAAATTAAAGTGGATTTTATTCTGACCAAACCCAAAACTTTTTATTCGCACTTATTAATGTAGTTCTATATTAATGTAAGTATACCCAAGTTAAATGTAGAGTAAATGGTAAGCGCCATGTAGATAACCTAAGATCATCCTGAGATAATGATGTTTATACCAACACGAACACAAACGCACACATCGCCAAAGCCTCGCCTGTTCTTATTATTTCTTCATCCCGGAGTAAAACGTCGGCACTGGCTAATTAGACGCTTAGCAAATATAACAGATACAACGAGCGACGATAAAATATCTCCGCAAAGCGAAAATGGATGGCGGGAGTTGTTTACAGAAGCAATTAGCTTATGCTGAAAAGACTTTACTGTTTGTATTCTTTAACGATGAATATTGAATCAACGTGTTTTTTTTGTCAGTAGGTATTTTGTTAATAACTACGTTTGATTTAATTTCACATAATAGTAGTGTAAGGTTTTGGTTAATAGGTATATATACATATACTAATATTATAAAGCTGACGAGTTTGTTCCTTTGTTTATATGAACGCGCAGGAACTGGTCCGATTTGAATAATTTTTTCACTGTTAGATCGAGAAAGGCTAATATAGGCTATACTTTTGACCACGGGGAAATACGTCAGTCGTCGAAAATCCATAAAATATGGGCAACTCTGTGACGTGAAATGCTAGTTTTAAATATTGTTTATTTAAACAGTATTTCACGTCACAATACCTAGGAAATACCGGAATAGATATTTTCTCAATAATTTCTGAAAATTTTTGACAATGCAATCTTATGCATAATTTCAAACAAAATAAATTGTAACTCTCATTATTATTATTAGAAACTGTTCTTATGTTATTGAGATTCAACAGAGTCTAATTAATTAATTACAAAACGTATTAATATTATTTCACGACGATCATGGATTCGAACACCTCTGGAGCCTCATCTTGAAAACTCCCAAAATCTCGAAAAAGAAAAATTATCAAAAACGTCAATGTCATGGTTGTCATTTGTGTCAGTGAATTAAATACAACCTTCTTAATTCATAACAAATGTTCACAAAAAAAAACTAATAGATTTTTAAATATGAAAGCCGATTCAAGTTCCTTCTACAAGTTGTTCGATTTTCAATTCAAATGCGGGATAATCGAGATCTTGCTCAATTGAACAATCGATTACTCGTTCAGGACACCCTTCTGTTTGAGTTTGTCAGGTTTGATTGCGTTTGCATTGCACTTGGATATTATTGAGTAAAGGGAATGTTCTAGACGCCAATCGAACGCCAGTAGTTATTGAAGGATACGGCTTTTTGTGTTTGATTTGAATCCAGTGTAATATCAAAACTTGTGTCCGAAATTTAAGTGGCTTATAATTCCGATTCCAATTCATGAATTTTGAAAAATAATTTTAACTTTATTATGAACTAGCTGACCCCAGCAAACGTTGTTTTGCAAAATAAAAAATTAATAGTAGCTGATTCTCCAGACCTACTGTATACGCATATAAAATTTGGTAAAAATCGGTAAAGCAGTTTCGGAGGAATACGGTAACTAACATTGTGACATGAAAATTTTATATACTTTTTAACCCCCGACCAAAAAAGAGGGGTGTTATAAGTTTGACGTGTCTGTCTGTCTGTCTGTCTGTCTGTGTGTCTGTCTGTCTGTCTGTCTGTGTCACCATAGCTCCCGAACGGATGGAGCGATTTCAATTTAGTTTTTTTTGTATGAAAGGTGAGTCTGGCGCGAGTGTTCATAGACATGTTTCATGAAAATCGGTTGTGCCGTTTAAAAGTTATGGGGGTGAGAGTGGGTAAGGAAAACCGAAAATCTGCAAAATTATACTAGTGTGGGGTATCAAATGAAAGCGCATCGCGTCCAAATTACATAATATTGTTGTTTTACGTTTAAGGAAATTATGGCATTAGAATCGGGGGTTTTTCTTAAATTTTAAATTTAGATTTATGATAGATATGATCTTTGACGTTAGGAACACACCTACATTGCTTAGACAACAGTGAGTGCTTGTAATTTAATATGAACTTTACCATAGCAATAAAGCTCAAATTGACTACGTTTTAGTTACAAATCATTTGTATGGGAAAAAGAAAAGGGCTATTTTTAGGGTTAATAATTCTAATAATTCTAATTTTTCTCGCCGTAAAAACCATCCTTGAATTTCAACGAACATTTTAAAAAAAGATTTGGCCAAATTGGTCCAGGCGTTGTTGAGTTATGCGCTTACCAACACATTTTGCGATTCATTTTTATATTATAGATTTAACAATATTAATTTATTAGGTTATATTGTAACATGGTATAGAAATCCTTTACACAAGTTATAAAGAACATATAAATATAGGTCACAACAGAAGATTCCACCAATAACACCCCTTTTAATCTGATACCTGGTACCAAATATTGGCAAGGTATTTGAGGCAGCCTGTAAACTTGTTGGTTTTATTAAGGCCCCTCGCTCACGGAGACATTTTGTGATACTGTAGCGCTTTGGCATCGATACAGTCGCGAAGCGGTCGCTAGCCGTACGCCCTAACCCAACCCTGATTCAAGCGTGATAACTTACCACAAGCATTATTTTATTTAGTTCTCTTCTTGGTAGAATCTTAGAATACTCAGGAAGACGCGAGTTCTATATTACAGGACTTGCCATAACAATTTTTTTATCGGCGAAAGATTCCATTTTGAGCATGTGATGCGCAGTCGCGCGTTCACTAGACGCGCGACAGCACCGTTGTGAGCGAGGGCCCTAATTTGAATTGCTCCGATAGCAAAGTTCTTGTAAGTGTATCAATTTACTGTAAGGCATTCGGTAAAGTGGATATGTTACGGTTACTTTACCAGAGACTTAGAAAAAATCATAATAATCCTGATCAATAGCTTGAGTATTCAAGAGATAGGTTTAAATGTAGATACATTTGAATACCGCCATTTGCTAGTTGAATATTAACTATCATTAAGTTAGCGGATTCTGTTAAATACCTTGTCTACATAGTTTTATGTTATATGAAGTCATCTAGCATAAATAAATACATAATGATAATGATACCTTACTTTCACTTCACTCCCACACTTATTCTATGAAATATGAAGTTTTATTCCATGAAGTCAATTAGCGGAAATACAGACTCAAACTCCTGCGAATAAAAAAGTAAATTCGATGTCAAAACAAAAACTTAACAACCCGGTTATATTGTAACATGGTAATAGATGGCCCACAGGCCTATTATCTCTGTAGGGTAAGCACCCTCCAGCTCTGAGGGTGCTCCAGATGGAAACTTGTCTAATTAGCAGGCCACTAAACATTCGAAATAACGAACCCTGAGAGCTGAATGGCCTTTTTAACTGAAATAAATATTGGGCCTGAATTTCCGTACAATTATTTTTCGGGCAACAATATTTTTGGTGCTTCATTCCAGATTTTACTGATTTGTGTTTTTATGACAATTTTTTTGTAGATAGGTCTAATTATGCTAAGTACATATTACATTATTTCCATAAATACTTACGCGCGCGTCAACAAGTAATCCACGGCATTAGTATAGCACCGAGAACAGTTTGTTGTTGGGACCGAAAAGTTCTAGAATAAGAAAAAGACCACAGATTGACAAACGCAGCGTGGGACGTCCGCTAACTAGATGGATCCCATGCGACGTAAGGCTTTGCGATGAATGTGATTTTATGTTATGGTTTTAATACCTACTAGTTCCTGATTTAGAGTTATCAAAGCGTATTGTGAAATTTTTACCTACATAATTTGAAAACATTCATCACGGCTTGTGCTTTCACACGCTTTCACGGATCTTATATAGTATCAGCATGTATATTTTACCTTAATTTCTTTATATTCTTTCTTAACTATAAACTTTCTTATTATTAGTCTTTTACGTTGTAATAAAGATTTATAAAAGCCACTATAAAAATCAGGGTCAAGTTCAGGAAGTCAACTCGTACCATGGTACTAGGATAGCAGAACTTAAAGGGACTATCATTAGCTCATTAATCCAAGCGGTGCTTGTCGCCTAAATCGAGTCGAGTGTATCACTCGAGGAGGCCGAAAGCGAACAATAGACAGTAATCAATAAGAGGCCGGGCGCCATTGTACGCCTAATGTGTGGGAATTAGCTATTTGCTCCTTGACGAAGACAAATTATATTCGTATTTCGATTAATTACAGAGCTTAACTGCCTTGTCGATATTAACATATGAGCAGCGGTCGGCGATGCATCTTGCGCCGCGTAATTAAGAGACCCAGTATACTAAACTAGTTAAATTTGTACCTAGTTTAGTATACTTTCTTTTGTTTGCAATTTAATCAAATTTAACACCCAATTAAATAATTTTCAACAAACGAAAAAAGAAAGTGTTTCTCAATTCAACGCGTATATAGGTTTATATTTTTATATGTATGACCACGCATAACTTTTTACTGAGTAGTCCGATTTTGTAATATATTTTTTGTTGGTCCCATAAAAATTAGAAAAAATTACAACCCTAAGGGTGGGAAACAGGTTATAAGGATTGTTCATTCACTAGTTTAAAATGTATAATTACTTTTTTTTTATAAATTTCAGATATTGTATCAGTAGAGTATACACTCCACCACCACTCAAAGAGACAAAAAACTTTAAAAAAAATACCGCCGAGAGACTAAAAGTTAAAAATTATGAAGTTCATCTTTGAACTATTAAACCTCACTACACTGAAAGTATACCCAAGTAATCTTGAGTCGGAGTAACATTAATTAATAATTGATTTCTTTTGATTTAAAAAAAAATACTTGATTTTTTGGCACCGGGGGTTTTATAAATGTAAGAACTTGGTTAATACGGTTAAAAGAAAACCTATATTATTTTTACCTTTCTGTTATTCGGTGCTAGATTTTGTTTTTTAAAGTATTTTAAGTATTTAAATTGGCTCTTGTCTACAGCATGAGCAAACTGCAGACATGAAAGAGCCAATATCAGCCGAGGAAATATACATTATTTCAATCACATACATATAAATATATTAAGGATATTTAAATTTATATTTTTTTTATTTACTTGATATAGTGACGAATCAGTTGTGTTAAGAGGGGGGTCCTTATGAGTAGAGACAGGACAATTATTCAATTTACATTGATCCACATTATTGGAACCTAGTCTGACTGTATTTGAATAGGTATCATTTATATAATAGATATATATATATATATATATATATTGATATATATATTTAACTATGTTTAATATCAGTCACCAGTCGTCCTGAAATGTTAATCATATATTAATGTTTTTATATGAGAATTGTAAAACTTTAATTTGTTACGCAAAAGATAATTGAAATGTATCAATTGGTGAATGATTCTGAGCTGTAAACTTTTTGATATTGCTTTTGTTTTATCTGCATATTATATTGAAGTTAAAGGTTGTTTCACAAAACATTTGGGTATAAATCAAATTTGCAGAAGTTGTTGCTTTGTTAAAATAAGGGAATGTTTACTTGTGTCCATATATGTATTTATATTGTAATCATCATCATAACACCATCCTTAAAAAAATAAGTATATTCCTATTCATTTTGAAAAGTCTTTTTAGTGATGTGTCTGTTTAGTTTTTTTTTTTTTTTGGTTGAAATGAGATTTTTTCAAAAGATCTGGAATCCGGGGTTTTTTTATTTTTAAATTTAGATTATTTTACAAATCATTTTTATATCACAAACAATTTTTTTATAAACTCTTGGATACTTTAAAATAAGGGGCATAATACGTTGATGTTTTTGTGCATATTAGTAATAATCTACACAACTGCCAGACTCATTAAAAAAACAACTATATGTGTGTATCATTTTATTTTGAAAATACTATTTTTGGACAAAATATTTATAGCACAAACAAATTTGTATGCAAACTCTTGCACCTTTTTCCCAGAATGCGGGAATATTCTAAATTTTTGTGAGAGTAAACCAATAGATATTTGAAACTTTTTCTAGGAAACTTTTTATAATAAGTATACCACAGTTCTAGCAATCGCTAATTTAAACAATTTTTTTTATTTTGATAATACGTTAGGCTACATCGTTAACCTGCGTTTTTCTAAGTATCTCAATCAAGCGCAATCCTTTCAATACCTTTTTGAAAGATTCTAAGCCTATTATAATAATAAGTCGTCGTATAAAAAGTAAGTATAATAAGTCTAAGTCTAATTATTGTAAAAAATACGTTTTGGCGTCATCTCACCATAATATTCTCAGTCTACTTTTCTCATCAGCCATCAGTAAAATGACCACTATTATACTTAATCCATCATTATAATTTAACATTATGGAGAGGCATTGCTACACCCTGTTTTATCTCTTTTCTATGTCATTTACAGTGTAAAAGTATATCAGATTAAACAGCAATTTATCCAAGTTTCAACCCGTGGTACGCTTGGCGACCGTTTTCCCAAAGAGCGTGTTATAACGCATTACCTAGCTTTGAGAGGCTGAATTGTAACTGACCGGCGGGGGACTCATAAAAAGAGATTGCTTCTAGTCCGGCGACGTTTTATTGACTTATTAACATCGATATCAGATCGTAACGTCGATTCTTTGATCTTCGTCAAACATTTACTCAATATTTTATATCTGTTCTCTTACTGTTCGGCTGCTACTATTATATTTGTTGAAAAAGACGTTAGGTAAGTTTTAAAAAAAATCTAATTCTCAATACTTATATTTGTATAATCCAGAATTTTTTTGTTAGATTGTTACCTTTAGGGGTGAGACTAGCTAAGCATCAAAACATACTAAAAAAAACTTGAATCTTTAAACTACTTTTAGTGCACATTCGTACGAAGTCTTTTCAAAATTTTAAATATGTATTTTTTCAGGATTTTTGTTTTTTTAGTAGCTATTTTTCTGACCTGTTCACACGCATCAGCAAAATGTAGGACAAATCATGCATTGTTCTGTAAAAATCACGTTTGTTCAAAAATACGAGTAAAATTTTTGAGACAGATTTGCTGATACGCTCGCTTTTTGGTATCACGAAACGAATGTGAACATAAATTGGGATATTTTGGCGAATCGTGTCATGACGTTTCCCTATAGATGCAATGTGAATGTACATCAGTTTTGTTTCATGACGAATTGCTAATAACAGAATTGTTGAGAAGAATCCCTTAATAATATTACCCTGTTCCGTAGCGAAATAATTAGGTTATTGGTTATATGAATTGTTTTACCTTTTTTTCCTGACCATTTGTGTGAGTAAGCAACGCGCCAATATCATGGATACACAATTTTGAGGATAGATCATGATATAATATTTTTTACTGTTTTTTTTAAATGGTGGGTACAACACGCCTTCTTGATTTGCTACGAGAAGGTGACAGTCCGTTGAGAACAGCCTCTTGACCAAACACATAATAACATTTAACTAAGCGGACGCCCGCGGCTTCACTCGCTAGTCTTAGCGCAACGTTTCATACTACGGTCCTTATTGTGTATTGTTCTTCGTCCCTATATACCAATCGAGAAGAACACTCAAAAACCAGCACCTATTGAAATTCAATGTTAGCGCGAAGCTGTGCGAGGGTAAAAAACTTACGACCCAGAAGTCTCGTGACAGGCCGTCGAGCAATCACTAGATGTAAGTTGTTTACCATAAAGCCACTATTCACTACGTACCTACCCATACATTCATCATCATCATCCGCAGCCTGACTTCACCCACTGCTGGGTATAGGCCTCCTCTTGCTCTCGCCACCTATTACCCATACATTGTTTCCTTTAAATTAATATACAAGGGCATAAATATTTTCAGTAAACAGTCTACAAAGGTAATCTAACTTTAGCGGGTGGCATTGTTCCAAAATACTTCTGGTAGCTAGATTATGGTTTTACAAAAAAGATTTGAACTCTTTAGTAGTTTAAAAATACAACGCTTGGGCCCGCATCCTATCAACTAAAGAATTTGTATCTTATCTTGTTAAGTATTTTTTTAACTTTTTAATTAGTTATTCCATTATCTGCATAATATATTCTGCTTTTTACAAACAGTAGTCATAATTAATATTTAATAGGTACCCTATAGGATAATTTAAAAGAACAATTGGGACCGACTAGCTTGACTTTACAAGTCAATAGTCCTTCGAGTACCTACATGGTTATCGAAACTTACCTTGGAAGAGGTTCTCAAAATTTTTCAGTAGCCTTGCTTATCTCTGTCATGTCATCCAATACTGATAAATCTGTAAATTTATAAGTATGTATAGATATCAAAATATATCACAAACATAATATTGTTTCGGGAATTAAGATACTTTAATGTAGAACGGTGTTTCCTAAGTCAGTTTCTAAAATCTGCTAAATAAAATTTAATGAATCGATGTTACTTTACAAAATATGTTCACTCACATTACGTTTGAAATATAAAATTTAATTTTGGGGCATAAACCCTATAGCCAACCACAACATAAAAAGCGTTAAGTGCAAAATTGCTAGCATATAAATTAAATAGCGTTCGTGAGAAAATGCACAGATTTACGGTATTCGTGCATTACTTCGTTTTATAATATGCGACATTTGTTTAATTAAACTGTAATCTATGATTTGTGGTAGCTCTATTATCGTTATTTTTAACCTTATACATACATATATACATTCGTAGCTATAAAAAATAAACACGCAATAACCAACTAAAATTTAGATTAGAATAATTTATATTAACATAATTCATGTGTTTTTTTTTAATAATGGGAATATGTCATTTAGTTTTAGGTCAGGCGTTGATATTTTACCCATTATGGAACGGTAGATACCGCTACATACCACTCTTAAACTTTTTGGCAATGAGGCTTGCCATAAACATATTTCGGTGCTTTTAGGAAACACTTTGTAACAATTTAAAGCTATTTTCAGTAGTTCTGAATCATCTCTTTGGTTGGCGCATTTCATATGCATCGTTAGAGCAAGTTAAATCAATTTACATATGAATTCCTTGCTGGGTGTAAAAGGTCCAAAATCTTAATATTTCAACCAATTTTTACATTCTTTGGTCTAGAGAAACTTCTCAACTGACGATGACAGTCTGGGCAACATATCTATATAAATAAAAATGAATTGTTGTTCGTTAGTCTGATTAAAACTCGAGAACGGCTGAACGGATTTATCTGATGATAGTCTTGAAATGTTTGTGGAGGTCTAGGGAAGGTTTAAAAGGCGAGAAAAAATCGAAAAATTGAATAAAAACCCGTGCGAAGCTGGGGTGGGCCACTAGTCTTAAATAAAATAAAAGATTTTTATTTTATATCTTAAATCTTATCAGACCTGTGAGCACAGTAAGGTTTATAATTTAAAATTTTGTGAGATATGATAGCCTATGTTCTAATTTAAGAATTAACTCACCACCACTAAAAATTTAAACAAGGAACAACAAACAACAATAGGTATCTAAATTGCAAGCTTTATAAAAAGCGCCTCTAAAAAATGTAAATTATAAGGTTGATCTTTAAACGCCACGTCAACGCAATTTGCAGTACTAAGCAAAGAGTTTTACTAAGCCAATATTGATAGGAGACATCCAATTAAAGAGTATTTAATATCTTCCGCACACCGTTTCAATATGTACAACCTCAGATCAAAAAACTCCTTTCTCAGATCAAGAAACTCTTTCTTACTATATTAATCTGTGCGTATACAACATTGGAGTATTGAAATATTCAAATTCAAAATACGCTTATATAAATTCTTATTCTTATTATTGGAAATTCTTTGCTCGTAAATTCGATTCTACTCATGTGTGCAATATCGTTGTTATATATCTACTTATAAAAACTTTTTATAATACAAACATAGTTTGTACTCGAAGAGTAGTAAATTTCTAATACGTTACGTTTAAATAACCTAAGGCTATACACAGCTAATAGGTCAACAGCTTTTACAAGTATGTCAGAATGGAGAACATGCTTTGAAATATTATTTCAAACATAGGTTCTTATTAAACTGTATAGGTACTGTACTTTCTAAATAAATTTTATTGCAAGCTTTCTGTCTTGGCGTACATTTGAAAACTAAGCATCATAAAAAATTCAGATTTATTTGATTTCTAGAACATTTTTAAGGGCGGGCTATTAAGTGTTGCGGGGTTACATCGTAAAATTATTTATTTATACGACCTAATTTCGTCGGTATGCTGGTCGACAAAGTATTTCGGGCCTTATCGAGTCCGAATCAAGGGTGAACGCTTCGGCGTACTTTTGCTTGTGGATAATATTATGCCACATACTTGCAAGTTCAATCACATATTATATATTTTTGACGTATACTCGTTATACGAAAGGTAAATTAAAATTTTAATCCATGTAGCTCATTAAATGTCACTGGCCAAGGTGGCCCAACGATCATCTGTTCTGCGTAAAATAAAAACAGAGCGTCCAGTTTCTCCTTTTCCAATCTAAACAATCAGAAATCTTTGAAACATTTAATTTTATTAGTGAATTTGAATCCGTGCGACTATGATATATTTTTACATTTTAACAACAATTTTCATAAGCGTACTCATTGGTCATTTACGGGACATATTATTTTGCTATTATTTGACTATTATTTATATAAACACGGGAAAAAAGCTTTTATTTAACTGTTATTAAACAGATTTAGCATTAATTTAGGTTTATAAATATATTTTTGAACAAACTTCCCATGAACCTTTTATAAGTCTTATAAAAAAGTGGAATATATTTATAAACACGCGTAATTTTTTTTTTTATAAAAATTACTCATAATAAGTCAATCAAACTATATTGCATAACCACGTCCCCATAACAAGCCCTATAATGAGCCGTAACATTCGATCGCTCACTGGAAATGGCCAGTTGAGCTTTCGTGTTACAATTTTACCCCATATTTGTGTTAGCCATACTTTTTACAGCGATGCATGAGTATAAGAGAATTCAATTTCATTCCGGCAACGTATCATGTTATTACTGGAAATAGCACTATGAATATTGCAGTACTTTGTACCACAACAAGGTATAACGAGGCATATTTCTGGATTATGAAGCTCTGCGCTGTGTAATAGATTTCTCTTGAACTGGTTTTCCACGCCTTGCTGTTGTTTTACAGAATGTGCCTCGGGAATAAAGTATTTTACTGTTGTGGGCGAGATCCCCAAATCCTAAGAAAAATATTATTATAATCTTCTAATAGTTTTTAAGATTCATCGTAGTACCCTAGTTTCCAATTCGATGTTTGAAGTCGTCTATCTTCCACAATCGTAAACAGTTTCGGAGAAACAACAGCTCTCTCTGTCTTACGGCCCTTTTCAAGGAAGTCAGCTTCGGATATTCCCGTTCTTGGCCCGATTTAATATCATATATCATAGACAAAGATATCAGTTGGCTCATTGTAAAGTAAACTACTTTTATCATTAAGGATATGAGTTCTTGTGGTCTGTCATATTAAATTACAATTAATAAAGGAAACTACTGAGTGAGGTATTTTGACGAGTTTTACGTAAAGTTGACTATATTGATAAATACTATACAACATATACTGTCAGTTGATTTACTTTTGGGATGTTTAATGTACCTAGGAGCCATCCATTAATCACGTGAGGCTTAAAAAGGAATGACAAAAAATCACCAAATCTCACTAATTCTAGTGTATATTATTCGTGTATATTTAGTGTTGTTATTTATTAAGCGATTTCCTAGGCAAAAAGCGCCAACCTTTATGTCTACCCATTTTTACCACGAATCTTAATTTCAGAATAATATAAGATTAATATTTTATACCCGTACCTTAAAATCTATTCAACAATTTTTTTTATATATTGTATGTACGATAAATACACATGATTTTGGATGGGATTATTTGATAGAGGATGGATGGATTAATCATAAAACTCACCATATTTTTACAATTTTTCTGTGTACTTACTTGAAACTCGGTCACAGAACTTGTACAAAATGCGTCCCTAACTGGTAACCCCCTTGCAATGGTAGTTTGTATTCAGAAGGGCTTTCCAGTTAGCGGCGCATACTGTAAAAACAGTTTTTTTTTATTTGTTTCGGAGAATCGTTCTTAGGTAGATTCAACTCCGATTTTGAGCATCTAGAAGACCTATATAAAATGTATATATCTCATATTCTAAATTCATTCGTTTTTCTGGACAAATCCGCTTTCGAAGCTAGATAGATAATATCTTTATTGCACACCAATGCTTACAGACTAACTTAAAAAAAAACAACAGCCACATTTGACTAGACTAGTTTTCTATAGGTAAAAGTTTTAATATGTCACATACGTCATCTTGTTTCACCGCCCACGCTGGTTGGCATTGCACGGCCCATGTTTATGTGTAGGAAGCCGGAGTGGCACCACATTCGTATGAGATGGCTCCTGGTGTAGAGTATAGGAGTATTATAGTTACACCAACATGATGTTTCATATCAATTAAATTACAAACTGCAACATGACTTGTAGTAGGCATGGCAATGACTAATAAATAAATATTTCCTGACTAATCACACTGCATCACCTAACCACAAACTAAGCAGAGCTTGTACTATGGGTGTTAGTTGACTGAAACTGACTATTTACATAGATAATTTTTTATTATGTTTTTTTACTTTTGTCTACAATTTACATTCTTCTTTTGTAGACTCTTTCTTTCTTTTCTGTCTTTTGTTTCTTTTTTCTTTTTCTTCATACGTTCTATTAATCCGTGCGAGATATAGCAAAAGAGCAAGACACCATTTTGATATTAAATAAAATAAATAAATGTTTCTAGACAACTCACACAACAACAATAAAAACGTAAAAATTACTGTTTATGTTATGAACATGATGTTGCCTAATATCTAAAACAAGTTAATACGGAGATTTGATAGATCTCCGAATTTGCACGTTAAAACCCACGGCTTAGTGTTATTCCCAGGTAATTTAAGGAATTCAGCTCTTCTAATCCCATACTTACCTACTAGAACCTCCTTTATTTTGTCAATTAAGAAGTTGAAACACTTTTCTCATCGTCTATTCTAATAACAAATTGATTTAGCGGGACCAGTTGACCGATTCAAAACTTACATTACGGCAACCGGGCCCGAGGTACCGATTCGAGCGGGCCCGGTCTACTAAAGAGCAATATTTATTACTAGTCTCACAAACTTACATTTTCATTATTTATTGCTAGTTGGATTACCATACTGATGTTACGCCTAAATTTTTCGCGTGAACAATTTTGATGTATAACGCTTCTTGGGCATATGAATATAATGAATATTCATTTAAAACTTTAAGGATTAAGTGGCACACTACAGTTTTAGGAATATATCACAAATTGAATAATCTATGTACGCAATTAAATTTCTGGTAATGTTACATACATGTTGTGATGGAAATGTAACTTGCTTAATGAACTTTGAGCTGTTCTACACGATTCGATTGTGTAATTTATTAATGATGATAGGATTATTATATTCAGTATTCTCGCACAACGTAGCATTAGTTGTGGAATTATTAACTACTGAACTAATAATTTATTTTAGATGCTTCTCCACCAGGTGGCTGTGCAATGAGTGAGTGATTTTAAATAGATTTGTTTCTTTGTTGAAAAGTTTATCAACTAAGATTATTAGTATTTTTTTTGCGGTTTTCTGTGTAGAAAAGTACCTAATCAATTAATATTTTCTTATATAACATTATTCTGATTTGGTTTTGATTTTTTTGCCCCAAAGGCTAGCTTTTTGCGCAGCGCTTTGCATGTTATAAATGTTTTTTTTTGCTATAATTTTTTTGCAAAATTCAACAGTGTAGGGTTTATGTGTTTTTTTGTATGCTATTTTTTCGTTATTATTATTTTGTATCTAAGCATCACTGCTTTTGTCCATGTTCAGGTTTCCCATAGATACTTACCTATTGAATTTGTCTTTCAAAAGGTCCCTTTGAGTTTCATTCCGATTCGATGTACTCATTAATTCCATACAATCATTTGGTTGTTAAATAATCTTACGATTCTAAAACAAACGCTACATTAATTGAAATAGGGAGGTATATTTTTGCACAAGGAACAAAGAATGTTGAACAAATGTTCAAAGACCAAACATCCGACTGCCAATAAAACACGCTGCTAACAGAACATAATTCCATCCAAATACAGAGATCCATTATCATTCAGATTATAAATTTTACATCCAGTTTTATACATTAAGCATCAAATGTTCATAACGTGACCTATTTCGAGACCAGACACAAAAGTTGCTTCGTAAATAAAAGAAATGTTTCGTCGGAAAACAAACTTTCCCACTGCAGCGGACCGTGATTGTGGTCCATTGGTGTGGGATCCTCTTGGGATACGTAACATTCAAACAGCGTTGAAAATCCTCTCTATTCGTGTACGATTCGCCAAAAAAGTATAAAACAATAACGGAATAGAGTGCATTTTGTTACTCTAGTAGGCACCCAGTTTCAATTTTTGTGTTTTGTTTGTAATTTTTTAGTTCGTTCCACAAATACTCGTATGTGGCATGAATTCGTAATATTTTTCAAACCAGGTAAAATAAAAAGAAGGTTTGGAGTTTCTATAAAAGTAACTAGTTATCGTTGTAACAAGGACTTTACACTTATAAATAATCAAAGGGAATATAAATCACTACTTATTGCTTTAGTCTTGATAATTGATTGTTATTTAATTTTTGGTAAATTACTTTAAGCATGGATAGTCAAAGTCATAAAGTTGTGCATCCCATGATGCAATTAATATCTTCCAATTTATTACACAAAATGGACGGAAATAATACCCATGTTGGTGCTTATTGTAATGATCCGGTACTCAAATTCGAGCCGCATATTGCTATTTTATTAATTTTAAATAGGAAAATATGACGAGGCAGCTAAAATTACTTTATAACTTTTCATTTTAGTATTTTTAATAAAACTGTCTTGCAATCTGTATTGAATTGGCTGAGGAAATCCCGAAAAAGGTGTAATTCACATGTACTTCCAATATACTTAACCATCAAAAAAAGAAATATCTAAACAAGAAAACATGTTCCTTTCACCCTTGTAATGCTGGCATCGCGTGACCGAGAACGAATCGTAACTGATGCCTAATGGAACGGGCATCATCACATTTACCGGAAAAACGTTCAGCGTAGCTATCATCCTTGTAATACGTTAAATAATAACAATACTTATGGCACACGATACTAATGTTATATCGTTTTTGGTTCAACATTATAATAAGAAAACCAATATATAATACAACCGCCACAAGAAACTAAATTAACAATTGAAAGCTAGATGCTGTGTAGGTTCAGCAGCCCTACCACGATGCACTTACGACTCTTGTCATACATTTGACAGATAATGATAAAATTTTAGATGTGAAAAATCTGTCAAATGCATGGGATAACAACATGTTGTATTCTCCAACAGACGTAAGTGGCAACTCGTGGTAGGGCTACAGCAAGCCGCGAATGTCGAATTATTATTCGTTAAAAGTTCACAATTTAATTATCTTCTTAAATGTGCAAAATCATGAAATGAGCAATTCGATGAGGCAGAACAATAAATAATGAACATGCGTACCAGATACCTACTATTTATTAAATACTTTACGACCTCGGTAACTCTGTTGACGTAAACCTTTAGCACTGGGCGTTGCGGGTCAAAGTCCCTCAGTTGGATCAGATGTGAGTCATCTGAAATAGTTTCATAATTATTACGGGTGTTATTTAAAAAGAAGCCATCTAGGTCTTCATGCCCCATCTTAGACCACATCGTCACTTTACATCAGGTGAGATTGTAGTCAAATGAAGGCTTATCCAGCATAAACAACAACAAAAAAAAAAAGATTTCACTGTTGGCTGTAAAATGCCATTATATCACATCGTTTTACTGCCTAACTAAGATGAAATGGTAATGTTTCAATGGTTGAACTTGGTTCAATAAAACTCTATTTGTTGCATAAAATGGCGAAATTAGGACTTATAGTCTAATTTCATCATTGATCTTCGGAATGCCTGAATTGTTTATTGCCAAGGCTTTCATTACAGATAGGTATAGTTTTATAGAAGACAAATAAGGTATTGTAAAAGCTAGTAAATATGGTTTCGGCCCTGTCGGAAATCGAGTGAACTCAGCCATAACCAACACCTTTGTGGGTCAACCTATTGCCAGACTAACGCTGAACACTAAAGATACGAGAAAGGAAGGAATCTAAGCTAGTGAACCGATTGAATTAGTACAATCTAATCTTCAAATATTTTACTCACTAACTTCATGCATTTAAATACTTTTTTCGATATGATCTCAAAAATATTTGTTTTTTATGTAAGTTCTATGTTGCAGTATGTTGCGTGAAGGTCAGATTTATTTTGGATTTTAAGTGTTACATATTAACATAATTACATATTATAGTGAGCCAAAGTTTTCAGAATTAACTCAAAAACTACTGATCAGATCTCTATTTGGTTATCTACAATAGGTAAATTGATTTATAACTTTTCACCATAATTCAAGACGACCGACGCGACGCTGCAAGCCAACTTCAGGTTTACTTATTTTTTCGGCCTAGGATTTTTACGGAAGGAAAATGGGGGCAACATTCTTATGCCTGTACCAAGACATTACATTTTTTTAATTATAATCTAATAAAATATATACAATGCAGACTACTTCAAATTCTCGCCGAGGGGTGAAGTTTTTGTTATGTTCTGCAAGCACTTTCTCTTTGGTCTGGGTGTTTAATGCCTATGTATAATAAAAAAAAACTATATTATTATGATTATTATGTTTGTGCATAATATTAAGTTTACCTGATGTCTAGTACCAGTAACAAGGTTTGAAGTTACCACAGGGCTCAATGTTGTTGTGTGGATTGTCCGAAAATATTTATTAGAACCTTGCCGCGAAGTGTCATTTTTAAATCATTTAATTATAAACAATCTTTATTAAAATATAGCCAATATGCGACCAACTATTATTCCACAAGTTGTTTCCCAAGGCCCCACAATTGTTTTCAATGGCAACTCGCTGGGCCAAAAGTTGGGCCAACCTAGTAATGGGCTTAAGTGAACGATGTTACCCCTGTGAATTCACCCAGTTACACAATTCGATGCTTTGTTGGCGCTTATTTGTTTTATTTTCGACTTTTTGTTTAAATAGTAGATGATTTTTTTCAAAAATTAAAAAAATTAAGGTCGGACAAGTATTTGTTAAAATTCCTGTCCAGAGACACAGTTGCCATAGCAGAATTCGGCTAGGACACATCACAATCATCGGTTTTTTACAATACTTTATCTGATAAATTATTGAAGCCAGAAATAATTACTATATTAATACTTTACGAAGCTGAAAGCGGATAAAAACGGGCTCTGTGACCACTCGATAGTTTCTATTCTATGTTGACCCAAACCATAAAAAAATATCACCATCACAATTTTATGCATGGAGTCCACTGAAGGGCCTCTCAATCTAATTTTTTTTGGGGGACTAAGGACTGCACTGACGTCTCGCATTGGAGTGTATTTTCCTATTTATCTTTAAGCACCTATGTTAAATTTGTTTATGTTTTTTGTACTTTATTTTTGACGTTTCTTTTTTTAAGGTTTGTAAAACCAAACAATAGAAATAAATGATTTTGTATCTTGTGTGGCCCAAATAGATAATGCACAACATTACCTAGTTAGTAGTAGTAGTAGTTGGGCCCAACTCCATGATGTACCGGAGTAAGATGGGACTCTCATTGGCAGAGATTTGTAGTTCAAGTTTTCATTCAACATAAGCAACCCATATTTATGTTCCTACTGCTGGTACACAGGGATTTTTCTTGACGAGAAAGATGATACCTAAATTCACCACGTTGATCGTGTGCGAGTTGGTGAAATCATAATGTCCGCCAAACTCTTCAAAGTATGCTTTGACGATTTTTGTTAAAGCACGTGTAGGTATGTGCGCACATACAATTTCCAATAAGAAAAATCCAGAGGTGCGTTGCTTGGTTTGAACACACGAACTTCGGCATGAAAGTAGAGTGTGGTCTCAGTTAGCCAACACTTATAGTTTTCATATAAGTAATGTTAACTTTCTCGAGGACTGGAGCCTGGGATTGCTGGGTATGTTGGCGATACCCAGAAACCCCAGGTCAGGCTGTGAAATGCTGCTTGTAATTAAATTATTTAAGCACTAAACTAATAAGACAAACAAACAAAAGTGCGTCTCCTTAATTTAATCTACTTACTTTACGCTCTAAATACTTTATTAACTTACTTTACTTTAATAAAGCTCTTTTAGCTAATTCCAGCAGTTTATGTGGTCTGTGCATAGCTACCAAAACACTTAGTTTTATGTACTTTGGTTAAGCTCTGTTTGTCAGGTCCTAGTTAAACTAATTAGTTCGTTATAAAAACTTTCTCAAGCTCCCAATTCTGCGTATTTCGATAAATACAAACTTAACTTTCTTTTTCATGAAAAAAATGATTTATGATATTCACTAAAAAAAGAGACTATTGAGAGAGAAGTCCCAGAGTCCCAGCAGTGGGAACGTAAAAAGGGGTGTTTATGATGATATCGACTAAAGTATGTATTAGACTAACTAGATGTGCCATGGCTTATATCTGTTTGCGCTCACTGGCTTAACCGGTCGGGTGCCAGAAGATAATTCCGTGAAATACCATCGGATGAAGCGCTAAATCGTTTGTTGGACCGATGATCATAGGACTCAATTACTCATATCTCAAGTAGTTTTAGTCAAAACTGGATGTTTTATTGGACAAACGATTGTATAAACGTTCTGATTAAAGAAATACACAAAATACCTTTTAAATTAGTTTGGCGATATTTATTTTCAAAATAACCTTTAAGAAAATCTTGAATAATATACTTTCAATTGACAAAAACCACATAAAACAACATTTTCAATTCTCAAAGCTTACATTAATTTACATATTTGTTATAATGTCAGCAACACACAGCAAAAAAACGCTCATAATAATAACAATTGACAATTAATTACGGAACACAGTACACACAGTACACGATCGGACCACGAATTAACGAGAAGTTGTTTACAATTTACATTTTTTTTAAATATTTGTATTAAAATCCAGCCAACGAGCATTTCTTATCCATGACCAATGAAAAACAACATAAACTGTATGATTCTTTTCTATTGGTTTACTTATTTTACTTAGTACTAATTTAAGCTTCAAGTTTAATTCTGTTGATGTGCAATCAGTATTTTGTAACGCAAAAAAAAGTATCAGAGCAATTTATAATATAAAAGCACCGATTCTGTGCGAAATCTTTTTAAATAAAACCAGATACCCCTTACAGATATATTTATATTGGAAATTTGCTTATTCGTTAGAAACAAATATTTTAACCTAAATCTCAAAGATCTGAAAACCTAAGGAATAAATATAAATATAATCTAAGTATTCCAAAAATAAATAACACACACATTTAAAAAAAAAACCACTTGTAACTGCAATCAATGTTTTTAATCATTTGTCTTTTGAATTAAAATAACCTAACGGAAACTCGTTCAAGACTAAACTTAGAAACTGGCTTGTAAATAGTGTTCACTATAACCTGAAGTAATACTTCGAGAGATAATTATTAGGTACTTTGTTCAAAGTGTTATTAGTATGTAGGTACCATAAGGTTTTTGTATTTTTTTAATAATTTAACTATGTGTAGGTACAAACTTGTATATTGTATGTCCGAAGTGGATCAAATTGTTGTTACTTGATGTTATTTAAGATCTTCATTTATATGACACACAATTTTATACAATAAAATTGTATTATTCTTAAGCGGCGCGAACCGCAAAGCTGGTCGTCTGAAACACAAACATACGGCAATGTTCAGAGCGTTGAAATAAAAGTGAATTTGTCATTTTGTTCATTTAAGAACTAGAAGACGCTTATGGACTAGAATTTACAAATTACGAGAATAAAGCAACAAACTCTAATTTTGAGTATCAGTCTACTATACAATTAGTTATTATCAAGGTATAATCGACTTGAACAAGGTTATCTAGTTTTGTGCTGTTAGATAGATAGATAACTCTTTATAGTACACCACAAATAAAATACAAACTGCAAACAATAATAAGACAATACATTGGAGTACAAAGGGCGGCCTTATCGCTGTGAGCGATCTCTTCCAGGCAACCTTTGGATGGACAGGAAAGAAATAGAACGACATAGACAGTGGCGTAACGTAAAGAAGATATAGAAGGAATATAAATAAATACCAAATAAACTATTCAAAACTATTTTCAAATAAAATTAACTTAAAAATAAACTTACATAATTCATAAACAATATCCTAATAAGAGCGATACTAAAAAATAAATAGATAAATAAATAAAGAATAATAATAGACTATAGGCTATTATTATTCTTTATTTATTTTTCTAATAATAGGCTGTTACACTTATAGAAGTTTTTACCAAAAAAGACAAATGTACAGACAGGATAACCAATTTATCAAAAAAAAAATGTAAATTATATTCAGATTGATTAAAACACTCCAATATTATTATCAAGATAAAATATTCATATACAAATTTTGCTGTTTAAGCTCACAGTAGGTAAACTTTGTACTTTTGCTCGTGGTTCAATTTGACCCACTCCTAAAGATAACTTGGGCGCTTCACACCGCTACAATCATTGCGATGCGAAACAATCCATTCAAAATACCTCTTGGTAGATTTATACCGTAGTAACAGCCAGCAGAAGACCCGAATTTTCTGACGGTACCTTTACAATTTTTATTTAATTTCAATAGCACTTATGTAAAATGTGTCAAAATAATTGGGTTTTGGTCCGGATTTGTGAAATTCTCGCGTCGCTGTGAAGATTTTCGTTATCAATCTCGCTGGAGGCTGACGGAACACTTACATTTATCTTTAGACAAAGGATGTGGACAGAGCGTTTAACTTTTGGACCATTGTAATGGATATAAAAGACCTTTATGATAAACAATTATTTTCAGCATTCTTTACATAAACGATAAGATTTACAGATATTTTTTTATCTTAGAACTTTTTACTGAACAATCGTGATAATTGTTATATTTAAAAAGTAGTCATCATTATTTTATTCGTTCTATAAGCATTTATTTTAATATTTGGATTACTCTCCCAAGCCAAGCAATTGTTGTTTATTAATTGAAAAATAAAACTAGGAAGTATTTTTTGTATCCAGAAAAGAAACGTAACTGACAGCAACGTAACTGAGAGCTTATACGAGTAGGTACTTACGACTCTAGAAGTCAAATGAATGATCATTATCTGAATTTCAGAGGCGTTTTTCAGTTAATTACGTAAATAGAGTTTTTTAACAATATAAAATCATACATACAGAACTTACTTTTAACATTAATTAAGTAAAAATATCAACATTATCGTAAAATTTTGATTATAATAAAGATATTTGTATTAATTTTTGAAGTGAAACTTCTATAGAATCGTAGTGATTTCAAACCGGATGCAAAAAGATGAAACGGAAATGGTAAGAGACACAAATACAATGCTTTATTTAAATTTCTTTGCGCGATACTTCGTAGTCTCAACTACGGTATTGCTGTATTTTATTTATATTATTTTGTAACATACTTGACGGCGCGCGCCAGTGGCGCCGGATGACCGAATGAGAGCGAGACCGATATCGGGTTTGCTCTAGTGAAGCTCCGTATCTGTGGTGGCGGGGCGGCCATGTTGGTTTTGGCACTTGTTAAAACTTGTCAGAACGGAATGGTCGCTTGCGCACCAAGTCCACGGCGAATCACTAAAATTCGGTGTAATCCTATTTGATTTCGATTATAATCAAATCTAGAATTGATCAGGGTAGTCTAGTTTATCTATCAGTGATATTATTTCGTGTTAATTTGTGTAGCAAGAAAATTAAATTGAAACCTGTTATACCTGGTGTTGTGATTTAGCTCATTGCCCTAAAAACCTACGACGCCTGACCCAGAGAGGCCTCCTGTTCCGACATCAGAAGTGGGATCTATGGGGCAACCAAATGAGCGATATCAACAACAAATGGATGAATCCTCTGCCACAAAATTACTTAGCAACATGGAAGCGTTATTGTCTCGTGTGCTATCGATGTCGCAGAATGCAACCGTGAGTAATACTCCTACGAAGCTATTGGAATTCAATCCTAATGACTTGGATGCCGACATAGACGGCTAGTGTAACGTGTCTGATCTGATTATAAAAGGAAAACGGCTAGAAGGTGTGGATTTGCTTGTCGCGCTTACAAGTGCATTAAAAGGACGTGCCGCCGCGTGCCTTACTAGGCTGAATTTGAACGAACTGACTTGGGATGTGGTTAAACAAACTTTAATCGCAAGGTTTTCCAAACCCAAACTGTATCAGGATTATTTTGATGATATATTGCGTTTTGAAATTGGATTTAAGGAGTCAGCATCCTAAGCCGCTATGCGTTTGTGGAATTTTACTGAGCGCATACCCAAATTAGAAATTATCGAAGAGATTATAACGGGGCTCGTAATATCAGTGCTATGCGCCGAGAGTTGAATGCTCATACAATCACAACCAGGGCTCAAGTCTTTAGAACACTTGGTGGAATATCTCTAACGCGACGGTTTGACGGCAGTGATAAACAAGAACCGGAAATTAAACGCTCTCGTATTTCGAATGAAAGATTTAATGGTGACAACTATTGTGGCCTTGCGGGTCACGGGCCGACTTCCGAAAACGACAACGGGATGACGCTGCTCCTTCTAGCAGGCTGCAGCAATCTTCAGGATCAACTCGACTTCTGGAGGGGTCACCATTAGTGTCCTGCTACACATGTGGAAGGCCACATAGCTCCTGCGTGTCCGGACGGAAAGAGCGGTGATGGGGCCGCGGTCGGAGTCGTCAGTCTGTGTGAACATCGACCTTCGGGCGACCAGTGGGAGCATCCGGTGAGCGCGTTCCTTTTTTTTTATTAGATAGCGGATCATCTTGATCAGTTACTGTCAGTTTTTTTTCGGGTGCTGTGTGCAATGATCTAGTTTGTCTTAGCGGTATAGGTGGGGATAATATTGAGTCTTCTTCTTTAGGTGCCACTTCATTACTGAAGGTTGGCAGTCAGCTCCTAAAAATAATATTGAGTGCACGTCTCAGATCCTTAGTGAGGTGGCGATTGATCAAATAATAACGATTTTGCTTTTTCACATTGTGCCTGATAGCAGCATTGCTGTGCCTGCTATTATTGGTAGGGACATTTTGGAGAAAGGCATTAGTGTTAACCTTGATAATGATACCTTGTCATTCAATTATAAACAAACTTCACATTTTTGTGACTTGGCTGCGGGAAAACAATTTACAGATACATATTTGCAGGGGAAGGAAAAAGAGGCACTTGTGACACTGTTGAATAAATACGCCGATCACTTTATCGAAGGTATACCTACAAATCGAGTGAAAACGGGGGAGCTTAAGACAGACTTAATCAACACAAAGTTGTTCAGCGTTGTCCTTATAGACTAGCTCCTAGAATCTGGGGTCATTCGAGAAGGTTCCTCTCCTTTTGCAGGCCCTATGCTCCTGGTGATAGGGAGGGACAATTCAGAGAGTTATGGCGCGGTCCTTGTGCGGAAGAGGGGGGTCTCCCTCATGTCGTGGAGTACTTCGGCCGACGTACGACCGAAGTAGAATCTCGGTATCACTCGTGTGGGTTGGGGGCACTTGCTTTCGTACTTGCGGTTGAACACTTCAGGTATTGTCTGTACGGACGACGGTTTCATATACTGACTGCAATTCGCTTAGAGCGTCGAGGTCTAGGGTCGGTTTAACTGCTCGAGTGCGCCTGCGGTGGGCGTTTTTACAGGCCTGCGACTTTGACATAATTTGCCGTGAGGGTCGCGGAGTAGAGCGCGCTGATTGTTTCTCTCGAAATCTGCAACCCCAAGCGGACGCTCCAAAACCGGTCACTGCAGAGGCTAAAATTGTTCAGTTTGTCGAGTTACATCAAGGTTGGTTATCGGTTGAACAAAAGCGTGATATTGAAGGGATTTGACCACAAAATTCAACAACGATGAATTACCCGAAAATGTAGCGCATACTTATGATGTGACTATATACTGTATGTGTGTGTGTGTGTACTTATGACTTATGATGTGTGTGATGGTATTCTCTATATAAAAGTTGTTCGAAATAAAGTAGTGTCATGGTTGCCAGTAGTACCGCGTTCATTGATTTGGACATTAATAAATCACGTTCACAATGAGATAAGTACAGTATTTAGGCAAAGATAAAAATTATACGAACAGTATTGGTTCCCGCAAATGTCGAAATGCGTACGTAAGTTTATCGATTCTTGTATAGTTTGCAAGTCATCAAAAAACCCACCTGAGGCTCAACCTGTTCAATTACATCCGATACCCAAGGTTTCCGTGCCCTGGCACACTATTCACATTGACTTTACGGGACAGTTGAGTGGGAAGAGCGACCGAAAGGAATAAATACTGCTCGGTAATAATTGACGGCTTTACCAAGTACGTGTTGCTAGAACATACTATGTCTATTGATGCAGAAAGTGCAATTAAAGCATTGCAAAAGGCTGTTCCCCTTTTCGGAGCGCCTAAACGAATTATAGTAGATCAAGGGAGGTGTTACGTTAGCTCCGAATTCAAAGACTTCTGTGCTAGGCATAAAATTGAGCTCCATTTTATTGCTACAGCTTGCTTACGGTAATAGGCAATGTTCAGCTTGCAATTAGCGGCACCGGGTCAGCTGTTACTAAATACACACCCACGGAATTGATGTTTAGGATTCGAGCTCAATCATTAGGCATATCTGGCTTGGACCCTGTATCACAAAACTTACCAGCTCGATTAGAACTCGATGTTATTAGGGAGGACGCCTTAAATAATATTAAACGGGCTGCAGCATCTGCAGCAGACGTTCAATCGTGAGTCCGTTTTCTGAAGGGGATTTCGTGTTTATTAAAAATAGCGAGCATAGTTAAACTTAACTAGATAGAAAATTTTAGGGACCGTTTATTATAACCGCTGTTCTTGAAAACGACAGCTATTAGCTAAAGGGCTTAAATAATTCTTCGCGCTCCTACAAATACGCACATGAGGGCTTGCGCACAGTGCCTGCTGGCCACGAAAGTTTACTGGAAGTTTCAACTAGTCTAATGAGTGAAGGGGAGACCGTGACGGCGCCGATAGATGTAGATGGTAGTGATAGCCTTCAAGTAGACAGTAGTTATGATAGATTATCTAGAAACTGCGCGTGCTCTGATACCATTTCTGGAAGCCGCTCTGATACACTAACGGCAGGTTCGGATACTGATAGTGTATACTCTGATCCTGAGACGACTGAATAAGATGGTCCGCAGTCTTAGGAATGATCATTTTGATTTGTGTAATACCTATACTTTGTGTGTGATGATTGTGAAGTTGGTCGAAAGGACAGTGCTGTTGTTACCAGAGTCTGGTCAACGATGCACACGTCCGGTCCAAACTTGTTGAGTGAAATGGTTGATCGAGAGTGTCGTCCGGGCCAAAGAGTATTTGGTTGAAGGGATGCACGTCTTCATTCTCGTGGGTGGTCGAAGGGACAGTGCCGTCCGGTCCATGCCATACTTTTAACTAAGTTATGGCTGGTCGAAGGGACACACTCGTCCGGTCCACATAATTTTGTGTGCATTGATTCTCGTGGGTGGTCGAAGGGACAGTGCCGTCCGGTCCATGCCATACTTTTAACTAAGTTATGGCTGGTCGAAGGGACACACTCGTCCGGTCCACACGATGGGTGGTCGAAGGGACAGTGTCGTCCGGTCCATGCAATACTTTTAACTAAGTTATCGCTGGTCGAAGGGACACACTCGTCCGGTCCACATAATTCTGTGTGCATTGAGCTGTTGAAAGAATAGTGTCGTCCGGTCCATGCTCCGCTTTTCATTAAGTTATTGCTGGTCGAAAGGACACACTCATTCAGTCACGAGTAATAGTCGAAACATTAAATGAGATGAGATCTAGGAACCTTTAGGCTTGTCAGGCTGGACGAGCGGATATCTAGGTCATGGTTGTTGTCTTGTTTCAAGACCAATTGCTGAAATGCGCCCGAGGACGGTCGATAGTCAGTATGGCCGTGACGGCGCGCGCCAGTGGCGCCGGATGACCGAATGAGAGCGAGACCGATATCGGGTTTGCTCTAGTGAAGCTCCGTATCTGTGGTGGCGGGGCGGCCATGTTGGTTTTGGCACTTGTTAAAACTTGTCAGAACGGAATGGTCGCTTGCGCACCAAGTCCACGGCGAATCACTAAAATTCGGTGTAATCCTATTTGATTTCGATTATAATCAAATCTAGAATTGATCAGGGTAGTCTAGTTTATCTATCAGTGATATTATTTCGTGTTAATTTGTGTAGCAAGAAAATTAAATTGAAACCTGTTATACCTGGTGTTGTGATTTAGCTCATTGCCCTAAAAACCTACGACGCCTGACCCAGAGAGGCCTCCTGTTCCGACATACTTTATGTAATAGGTACGCTTTATTGAAGTAATATAAATAATCCGAATAATTACAGATATATGTTTGTTTCTCTTATCATTTTAGCAGATGCGTTCATTTACCCTTTTTTTCTATTCGATATATATCATAATTATAGTTCGTAAGTAGTAGACTCCAATCGTGCGTCGTAGCTGACACACACACACTTTTTTTTATATTCATCTTTTTCTTTCGTCGATTTACTGAAGTTTCACTTCTATCGTGTGTGAATCGAACACACACCTTTTTTTTTATGAGAAATAAAGAATCTTAACCCTCAAAATCAAAAGTTTATCTCTTGGAAAATCATGACCTGAATGGTTGGTTGGTTTGGATTGCTGAGTATTTAAGAGGAAATAAAAAAAAGTATTTACCACATCGTTACGCGTACACTAATTGACCAAAAAATAAATCCCACACGAACTTGGTTTGGATTCCGACGGATACACGCTGCTCAAAATTAATCGAAGCTCAAGGGACTTAAAATTCAATTTGCAATACAATTTATTGAGTTTCAAAAGATTTGCTGTTGAATTAACTTGCTCAATAAGCTCAATATCGGAAATGTCAAACAATATTGAGCTCCCATTTTTATTTTTCAGTGATTGTCACATTTTTGTTGCAGGGATGATGATTTCACTGTTTTCCTCTTTGGTGTGTTTTTAAAATCGTATAAATTTTGTGTTTTCAAATAGAGATAAATCCAATCTAGAATCTGCTATTGACAGTGACAAAGGGCTATGCAATATTAATCAATGTTTTTGCTTTGACAATAAATAATTTTATCTTCTTATATATAAAATTCTCGTGTCACAGTTTTCGTTCCCGTACTCCTCCGAAAAGGCTTGACCGATTCTCATGAAATTTTGTGAGCATATTGAGTAGGTCTGAGAATCGGCTAACATCAATTTTTCATTTTGCAAAACAACGTTTGCAGGGGTCAGCTAGTTAATGTTATAAAGCATAGCAACGACCCATTATAATCTCTTTAATGCTGTAACTCAATTCCAATCTAACAGTCAAGGGGGTTCCGTCATTGGGTTCCGTCTGAATAAACTGTTTACAATATCTTGGTAGTCAAATCAAACTAAATGAGAAGTAATTCGGAGAAAAACTGTTATGAGTATCATCTCATCATCATCATGTTATGAGTATCGCTCATAGAAAGAATATCAAAAGGTAATATTGATAATATTTATTTATTTTAATATGTAAGTACTTGAAGCATAGGATATAGAAATATGTGTAGTAGAATAATAATAATATTTTCTTATGAATAATTATTATTATTAATTAATTAATTGTGGTGAATTAAGGCCTAATCTCTCTCGTCAAGAGAGAAGTCCCTGTGTCCCAGCAGTGGGAACGTTAATAGGGTGATGATGATGATAATGAATTATTATTAGTGTTAAATATATAGTACATAATAGTAAAACCTACATTAAGTTTATTTATAATAATGTCCGGCTGAGGGTATAGGTACGCCATCACTAGGCTCTCCTAGTTTGGGTACCTATGTCATCCATCCAGGAATAGTATTCTTATAACTAAACTAGCTGACCCCAGCAAACGTTGTTTTGCAAAATAAAAAATAGATGTTGGCCGATTCGCAGACCTACTCAATATGCTCACAAAATTTTATGAGAATCGGTCAAGCCGTTTCGGAGGAGTACGGGAACGAAAACTGTGACACGAGAATTTTATATATAAGATAACCTGTGTGTTACTATAATTCGCTGAGAGATGTCTGTAGTTACGAAATCAATATTTTTAATTTTTTCATATTCATGTATCCATATAACAGTGAGTATTATTCAAGGTAAGTACGTCATATTTTTACAAATTTATAATTAATGATATGATAAATTAAATTTTACATATTAATAAATCTAAATTTAAAATTTAAGAAAAACTCCCGATTCCTATGCCTTAATTTCCTTAAATGTAAACCACCATAATATTGTGTAATGTGAACGCGATGCGCTTTCGTTTGATAGCCCCACTCGAGTATATTTGCAGATTTTCGGTTTTTCTTCCCCACTCTAACCCCCATAACTTTTAAACGGCACAACCAATTTTCATGAAACATGTTGAAAAACACTCGAGCTAGACTCACCTTTGATACAAAAAAAAACTAAATTAAAATCGCTCTATCCGTTCGGAAGCTAGGATGTCCCAGACATAAAGACACGTCAAACTTATAACACCCCTCTTTTTTGTCGGGGGTTAGTTAGTAATTGATTAGTTAGGGGGGCCCTGATTTTCCGCTCTTAGACTCATAGGTGGTCCATTAAAAATAAAAATGGGGGTTAAAAATAAACAAAATACTGTATATAAGATATTGTAGTAGTCGTAGATATTGTTTCAATTTCGCTAAGCTTGGCAGCATATATTCGTTCTAATATGCACAGTAGCTTTATCAATGTGGGCTCGATTTCATTACCGACAATAGGGTTGACGTATGGACAAGACAAAGCAGTTACGCTGAAAGCTTATAAGCCTCATTTACTAGCTGCCTTTTGTTGATATTAGATATTATTTGTCATGAAGTCGTGATGTAACATTATAATGTTTCATGAGCGTAGGTAATTTTTCGCGACGAGATAAATATTATATTGGAATGGAATTAAGAAAACTGTTTCTAGAATTTTTAAGAATTATAACTAGAAGGTTGGTTAACACGCTTCTTAGAGAAAGTAAAGATAGGTAAGCCTCTAACTCCTTCCACCTATTCTTGTCGCACCATCAACCTCCGACTTCACACGTCTCACAAACGGTCGACAGCAACTTTTCACTCACCAGTGACAAACCGGACCTTTGACGACGACGAGGACTTTTATGTAACTGTGGAACGAGACGAAAAGATACAAGACCTACAATCGATATGTTATTTATGCGAAAAAAAAATAAAAAAATAATAATTCTTTGAGACGGGTGTGAAGAGGTTAAGGGTTAAAACTCATACACTTCTCTGTAAGTGCAGTCTTTGTGAAGCATAGTAACATATTGTTACAGAACCTTCTGCGTCCAGAATAATAGCAAATTGATATATTACACCGTGTTGCCAATGTTAGCCAATAGTGCCCCAAGCTGCCACAGGTTTGAAATGTTATTGCAACCATCTATGGTCCATACACAAGGCATAATAGCAAGTTTAGCCTAATATCTGTTGAATTTTTTTTAAAACCCCTGGAAGAATTTGCGTAAAATCTTTTACCTATGTTTTATTAGTTATTTAACTAAATTAGATAGATTTTACTTAAATTGATAGCTCTAAAGGAAACCAATTAAAAAAAAAGCTGTCAATTCAAACTTACTCAAACTCACAAAACTTTTTTTTTTTAATTGTCTTTTCTGTCGCAAAATTGTTGAAAAAAATACTTGACTTGAGCCCAACTTCTTATATTGCAGTTCTAGGCAATTTCCTGAGGCAGAGGCACTAATAAGTAAAAACAGTCTTACAAGAATAAGCAGTTCTAGTAATTTCCTGAGGCACTAATTAATTTTCGCATAATAGTAAAAAAGTATTACCAGTATAAACTATATGTTTATTTAATTTATTTGGAAAATGAAAAATTGATTTTATGGAACCTTAATGACTATTAATAAGTGATAAACCTCACTTTAGTTAAACTATTTTTTTTATGCAGAAAAAGAACGTGTATTTTGCGTGAGAATGTTTAAATATTTTTTATACATTTACAGGTACACCATATTATATTATAAAAACCACATAATTAATACATAATGTATACCTAACTGTTTTCCTTCTTCCGAATTCTCGGATTCTATGAGTCAGGGCCATAACTGGCGCGAGTTATGTCAAACAGTCACGTTATAACTTTGAAGGTGGAAATTTGATTCGTACGTGGTTTGGTAGTAATATATCTCGCTGAAACAACTGAAACTTCGAAGTTCTTCATTTAAGCTTCTAAATACATGTTCTGATAGATAAGTAAAATAATATAAAATTAAGTTTAAAATTGTTTTATTATATTTTTGCCAAATTAAGATCCTTAATAATAAAAATTACTGGGAAGTTTTATAAATAATATTTTTTATAGGCTCCGGCGATGATGGCGAGGCGAGCTTTATTATTTTTTAGACGGAAGTAGCGGAAGAGTTTTTGGAGAAATTGTAACATAAAATAATAATTATAATAAAAGCTGTGCGTAGGTTTGATATAAATGATCCCTTTTGTCAATATAATAACAAAAGTGTCATTAATTTAAAACCTATGCGTACAATTTATAGTTTTATCCAAGGCCCTCCTACACTTAATCTCCGATGGCACCACCTGATAAAAACCAGGACCAAAACCGTAGAATTTATGAGGATAATTTTAGCAAAGCCATTTATTCCTAGAGCTTTCTATTTAATTGAGTATACAACAGTTAAACGTTCACAGTCACTTTGTTCCCGGAGTATATTTACAAAATCCATTTTCTCAGAAAGTAAGCATTTAAAGCCAGAGCCACCATTTTCCTTTGCTAATTAGTTTTAAATTACGTGACGATTGCCGTGTTAATTGGCTAATTTAAGTAGGTACTGGAAACCGATTGTGTAGTCAAATGGAATATGGAAATACGATTATGCTGTTTGTTCGGGAATTCTAATTTGTAAGTTCTTTTCTTGGGTTCCGTTGTTCAATGAAACCTTCATAGTTTCCTCACGGTTGTCAACCTTTCTGTCTGTGAATTTGCAAAGAGATTTGTGTCACTTATGAAAATAAACGGAAGTTGTTATCGAAATCAATAACACTCGGCCTCTATGATTTCGCAAAGCGTACCTACATATAAAATTGTGTTGTGTTATTTGTAAAAGTTTTTTTGTTTTTATAAGTTATCCTTGTATATTTATTTATCAATAATTTTGATCAATCTGTATAAAGTACCATAGTACTTAGTGGCAACAGGTCCTTTGTTCTGGAATAAATAAATATTATTTATTAATAAATATGTAACTAGATGTCGCTAGTAATTTAGGTACCTTTATTTCCGTTATTATTCAACTATAACAAAAAGTCCTCCAGACTCTGTTCTTTGTTCGCTGTTTTTTTTTTAAATGTAAAAGCAAGAAAAGGCCCTTTGTACAAGTACATTGAAACTTCGATGAAGCCCGTCAATTTCTGAACAATATTGTAATACAAACACCGGTATTAATTAACCTCCCTACATTCTTAAAAGTAATTTAGATTTTTCATTTAGTTTTATAGGATACTCATTTTATAGGATATTCATTTATAGGATCTTTCGACCTATCTAATAACTTTTTGACCAATATTCAAGTTCGTATTTGGTCTTTATAAACCCACAAACATTTTCTATGAATAAAAACTAAGGGGCCTTTACGCAAAATTGTACCGTCATTATTTCAATATAATAATAGTCTCATAATAAAATCAAGTATATTCCTGAAAATATTTCATTAAAATTTTAATTAACTTTATATTTTATTTTTTTTAAACTTTAAAATGCGCGCTTTTCACACTGACGAGTGCTTTTGTATGGAGCTCGCGCGCTTGGCGTAGAGGCTTATAGAACCAAAACAATTCACTATTTACCACAGATTACATCTGGGCTATTACTTTACTCATTATTCTGTTTTATTTGACATCTTGCCATTTTTTTTATTTTAAATGCCCCTATACTGCAGCAACAAAATAGTATTTTGAAATGTTTTGAATCATTTATATTAAATTATATTATATATAACTAGCGGCCCGCCCCGGCGTCGCACGGGTATAAAATTTTCCCGGAAATTATTCGAATTTTTCTCGCCGTAAAAACCATCCTATCTCTCAAGTTGGATCGAACTGCACATGGTGTGCGAATTTTATTATAATCGGTTAAGTGGTTTAGGAGTCCATTGAGGACAAACATTGTGACACGAGATTTATATATATTAAGAAAAATGTATTTGTATTTTAGCTTAATTTGACAAAGCCCTGTAATGTACAGCAGCTTCATTCTTTGTTTTAAGTTTGACAATGCAACTTTTTAGCATTTTTTATATATTTAATTGTATTTTTACCGTGACAATTAAACAATTAACGTCTTGTCACTGACTTGCAGAGTGCTTATTTTTTATACTTTTTTAATTACGATCATATAATATTAAGTTAAAAAGATTAAAACGAAGTCAAGTGTACAGAATGTTGCCTACAACGAATAAATTACCATTAAACCAATATTTTGATAACTATCTGGTCTACAAAAGTTACTAGTTTTATTAGTTCAATATTTATAATAAAGTTATTTGAAACAATATTCACAACGTAGTTTAATTAAGAAATTAATGTTTGTAGTTTTATATGTACACTAACGCCGATACCTTCACTAGGTAACAACTTCATCGAACTGTTTGATTGAAAATTTGAACGGAAACTACTATAATATGGACCAACGTAACACAATTCGATCGCGGGCGTCATAGACAATATAGCCCGGAAATTAAAGGTTTTGCACTGGACATTAAACGATATTTACGATTATTGAGTGTATGAAAGTGCTATTTGTAGTTAGAACATGTGAACTCCAGGATGTTCGAAAAAATAATCGAGTATAATATTTAATAGACCTTATTTTTGCTACACTTAGATACATTATAATATAACATCTAACCCCGTAATTCACAATTGTCATCTTAACCTAATTTAGCTAAAATACAGATGGTATTCGTTTATCCTTCTCGTATACTTCGAAATTATTGTGTGTAAGAAAGAGACAAAACTCGTACTTTCTAAAATGGGTATGCTAATTTGCATGATAATGATGGGGTAAGTGTTTATGGGCTTAGCACCGCAACTGCTAAACGTAGGTATAGACCAAAATAGAATAATGTAACATTTAAATGTATTAATTGTTATGAAACGTTGTGAATGGTCATCAAATAAACTTACATTACAAACCAAACCAGGTTACCGAACCAAACAGCGGTTCTCTCAAACTGTTTTAACGACGAGTTTCAAATAAAATTTTCCAGTTTTTCATACTAACTTGTTCCCTTTAAATGCAATAGGCTATTTGGCGGGATCACACGGTCACCTGATTGCAAGTTTCTTGGTTTCAAAATTATTCCTCTTTAGTGCCAAATGCTAATTAACAAACGTTGGGCAGGGAAATGAGCGTCCCCTTCGCCAGGAATCATGAAGAGAGCGGTCCCATTAACTTTTATTATTCGCAGTTTTAAAGCGTGTCGTCCAAATTGGTTGGCCGTATTCGTAGGACATCTTGGAGCACGCCATTTTCATTACATAAATGACCCTTGGAATTAATTTATTTTTTTGCTAATAGTGATTGCGTTTGAGAATTGCGATATTTACAATTATACCGATAATTTTCTAGTTGTGATAACATCTTATTGTCTCCGTGGTTTTAGAAGTTTGTATAGATTTCACTTTCAGCTTTGACCCAAACATTTGCGATTAATTGAATAACGCAAATAACTAAATGGAGAAAACCAGGTAAACCTGTTATATTATTTATTAGGATTATTATCAAAAAGTGGTAACTTTAAACAAAGTCACCAAATTTAGATTTTTTTGTGTGGATCTAAGTATATATATCTATACAATTTGAGCATCTCACAAATGTAACATATCAGTTAAAATAAAAAAAAAACAGATAGGTTAACTCGTACATTTTCTTATCAAACACCCAAATGTTTAATAATGCAACCATCGTTGTGAATTTCACATGAGCAATGTTGTGATTATTTTATTATTTGTATGTGGGGGTACTTGAATAAAGCCAGTTGTTGTCTAGACTCGAGACGTTTCATTGATCATAACATGGTGGCAGCGGTTTTAGGATTTTATTATACGTATTGCGCGAATTATTTATAATTTTGAACGATAAATACGAAAGAAGATCTACTTGTGCATATGTGTTAGCAGTATTATAAGTTTGTGAACAGTAGAAATCGGAAATATCAGTGAATCAAAATGGAACATGCACGACCGCCATTAGAGTTAAATATGGATGGCGTCAGTGGGCCCGTCGGGCGGGCCGAGGCTTGGAAAAAATGGAAACAACAATTCCTCCTGTTTGTGAAGGCTTCAGGAGTACATACGGAACCCTCGAGTGTCCAAGCTAGCCTATTGTTGAACCTTATAGGGACAGACGGATTTGATATTTATCAAACGTTTTCTTTCGAGACAGAAAGTGAGCGAGACGACGTCACGGTTTTGATAAAAAAATTTGATTCATGTTTCGGAACGAAGCCTAACTTAACGCTACTGAGATATAAGTTTTTTACCAGAAACCAAGAGGAAGGTGAAAATATTCAACAGTATATGACGGCGTTACGTCTACTGAGTAAAAAATGTGAATTTTCTACGCTAGAGGAAGATTTGATTAAAGATCGAGTGGTCTGCGGGATCCGTCAGAGCGCCGTGAGGGACCGGCTGCTTCGTTGTGACGACCTAGATCTAGATAAGGCGATAAAAATTTGTCAAGCTGTTGAGGCGTCTCAGGAGAGTGAGCAGCAGATGGCGAGTTCGAGCATCGGTTCGGAGCACATCGACAGCGTGGGTTATAGAGGACGCGGCCGGAGCCCGGGGGCCTGGGGCCGGCGGCGGGCGCCGTCCGCCGCGCAGCCGAGGCGCGGTCACGCAGCTGCCGGCGCTGAGCGTGCGGCCGGCCGGCGCGCGATCGGCGCGCGTCCGCCGTGTAACTCCTGCGGAGGGCCGCGCTGCGACTCGGCTGAGGGGTGTCCGGCGCGACGGGTCGACTGTTACACTTGTGGTAAACGTGGACACTTCGCACGCTATTGTAAGTCAAATCATTCTATTAATCGCTATAGTGATCGTAACAGAGTGAATCAAGTGTACGAAGCCGAAGGTATAACTGACAATTTTAGTGGCTCTGATGATGATGCTTTTTACGTTTCAACTGTCGGCCTCGGAAACGAAAATAGTAGGCCCGATAACTGGTTTCAGGAACTTTGGTGTAAAAATGGAAAAGAAAATTTTAAGCTTGATACGGGAGCCGATTTAAATGTATTGTCTTATCGTAGATTTAAGATGCTAGGCTTTGATGACTCGTTAATTATAAATAAAAGGTTGCCGCTATTCTCATACACGCACGATGTTATACCGGTTAAAGGTGTATGTATTTTACCTTGGTTTTACAAAAATGTCATGTATAATTTAAAATTTGCTATCGCGGATATGGAATGTTGTAGTGTGCTGGGACAGAAATCATGCGAACATTTAGGTCTAATAAAACGCATAAGAACAATGGAGTTGCAAAATTACAATGATCTATTTCGGGGGTTGGGATGTTTACCAGGTAAATATAACATAGTTATTGATAAATCTGTACCGCCTGTAATTTGTGCGTCGAGAAAAATTCCACATGGTTTGCGTGATCGATTACAGGGTGAATTAAATAAGATGGAACAGTTAGGTGTCATTAAGAAGGTTTCTCATCCTACGCAATGGGTGCATCCTCTAGTATTGGTAGCCAAAAAGAACAATGGAATTCGTATTTGCTTAGATCCGAGAGAATTAAACAAAGCTGTACAAAGAGCGCATTTTCAGCTTCCCACGGTATCCGAGCTGGCCTCGCGGCTCCACGGCGCGCGCTACTTCTCCGTGCTGGACGCCAACTCGGGCTTCTGGACGGTCGAGTTAGACGAACAAAGCTCTGATATTTGTACTTTCAGCACACCCTTCGGAAGGTATAAATTTTTGCGGTTACCTTTTGGAATTAATTGTGCTTCAGAAGTATTTCATAGTAAGCTACGTCAACTGCTAGAGGGGTTAGAAGGAGTAGAAAATTACATTGATGACGTTATTGTTTGGGGAAACACCAAAGAAATTCATGACAGTCGTTTGAAAGCCTTGCTAGAGAGATCGAGACAAATAAATTTAAAGTTTAACAAAGAAAAATGCAAGTTCGGTGTGCAAGAAGTTACTTACTTGGGGCATGTGTTTGATTCGAATGGTATACGGCCAGATTATAATAAAATTAAAGCAATAAAAGAGATAGAATCTCCAAAAAATAGGAAGGAGTTAGAACGATTTTTAGGTGCAGTAAACTATTTATCAAAATTCATTCCTCATTATTCGGAAACAGCTATTCCTCTGACAAACTTATTAAAAAAGGAGAACGAATGGCGATGGGAAGAAAGCGAGAGCGTTGCATTTAATAGGTTAAAGGATGCGGTAACAAGTGCCGGGGTGCTGGCGCTGTATGACCCTACGAAGGCGGTGCTGCTGTCGGTGGACGCGTCGCGCGACGCGCTGGGCGCCGTGCTGCTGCAGTGCGGCCGGCCGGTAGAATACGCGTCGCGAACTCTCACTGATGCACAGAGAAGATACGCACAAGTCGAAAAAGAGATGTTAGCAATTGTGTTTGCTTGCGAACGGTTCCACCAGTACGTGTATGGTCAGAAGGGGGTAGTGGTCGAGTCGGACCACAAACCATTAGAGAGCATTTTTAAAAAACCTTTGATGTCTGTCCCGGCCCGCCTACAACGAATGCTGCTTCGAATTCAAGGTTACGATTTGACTGTTACATACGTACCAGGTAAATACATGTACATCGCCGACATGTTGTCTCGTGCGCCGCTTCCTGACTTATATAGCGAAGAGGTTCATAGCAACGTTGTTTATCAGTTACAGATGATGATAGAAACTATGCCGATATCTAACGATAAACTTACACTCATAAAAAAAGAATCGAAACTAGATGCAGAAATACAAATGTTATATAAATATATAAATTCTGGTTGGCCGGATCATAAATACAATGTTGATGAATTAGTTAAATATTATTGGCCATTTAAAGAAGACTTGTTTGTTGTCAATGATGTCATATTTAGGAATAACCTAGTATTAATCCCCTATAAATTAAGGAAACAAATGTTAAAGCTTATTCATGAAGGTCATTTAGGAATAGACAGGTGCAAGCGACGCGCGAGACAAGTAATGTTTTGGCCAGGAATGTCACATGACATAGAAATGTTTGTAAAGCGGTGTCACACGTGCCAGGAGCACTCAAACGCACCCTCTAAAGAGCCGATGATACCCATGGAAATTCCCGAACTACCGTGGCAAAAATTAGGCTCAGATATCTTTGAATACAAAAAGAAATATTACTTAATTGTGGTTGATTATTACTCCAATTTTACAGAAGTCTCCAAAATAAATAACTTGACTTCTAACGAAGTAGTATCTAAAATGAAAGAATTGTTCTCGCGACATGGAATACCAAGTGTATTGATAAGTGATAACGGAACTCAATATACTAGTCGAGAATTTAAAAAATTTGTTAATGAATGGGGATTTGATCACGTGACTTCATCACCAAATTATCCGCAGTCAAATGGTAGAAGTGAGCGCGCGGTGCAAACGATAAAAAACTTATTAAAAAAGTCAATTCAAAGTGGCAGCGATTTTCATTTGGCTCTGTTAAATTATAGAAACACTCCCAGGGATGGTTTGAGTTCTCCGGCACAACTATTAATGGGGCGAAGGCTTCGTTGTCAGCTCCCTGTAAATAATAACTTACTGGTACCAAAGCCGATAAGCCCATCTGAATATCAAACAATGATAAAAAAACAAAATGATTCTAAAATGTACTATGATAGAAGTTGTAAAAAATTATCTGATTTAAAGAAAGGAGACACTGTAATTTGCTTAGATGGTAAAAATAGGAATAGAGGAAAAATTGTTTCAAATTCTTATACTCCTCGATCATATATTGTACAAACAAAGGCCGGCGCCAGATATAGACGTAATCGTCGTCACTTAATTAAATGTAATTCTCAAATAAGTATTGACTAAACTGATCGCTCGGATCGGAGCTCGGAGGAGGAGCTAAGTGATGTTTGTACGGACAATAAAACAAAAAGATATGTAACTTTTGATTGTGAGAACATTATTCCTGATCAAAATATGCTGCCGTCTGTGCCTCTCACACGCAGAGCGAAAAAAATTGCTGAGCAGCGCATAGCTCAGCAATATAATAAATAATACTAGGTATGTAAACATACCTATTTCACGTTTGTATTCATCCATTAACTTCTCGTTCATACTTGTTCAATAAATGTTTATTTTTTTACACTACAGATTTTTAAAGCAAAGTTATTATGTAAGAGTGAAACAAAGTTTTTCTCTGCATTATGTTATAGTTATGCAGAAATAGTTAAGTAATTAATATTAATGATCTATTAGGTATATTTAATAACATTTTCTTAAAATGCTCACTGCTAATAATTATAGTGTAGCTATATTTTTCTAGGAAAGGAGGATAGTGAGTGTATATAATTATGTATATTACTTTAAGCTTTTCCTTATCAGGTATTATAAGGTGTTATTTATGCACCTATAACGCTAGTTACATACCTACCTACTTCTTTAGATGAACAATTAAGTTTTGGTTTAGTCACGTATAATATTATCTTTGTTCACAACAAGTGTTGTTAAAAATTAACTAAGTAATAAAACGTGTTATTAAGTTAGTTTAGCTTAAGTGGTGGTGGTTGAGTGTTTTATTAAAGGGGAAGATGTTGTGATTATTTTATTATTTGTATGTGGGGGTACTTGAATAAAGCCAGTTGTTGTCTAGACTCGAGACGTTTCATTGATCATAACAAGCAATTACTCTTACACTTGACATTTACGAGGTAATTGGTAATTAAGATATCTGGCATGAACGATGAACTAGAATGTTTGCTACATGAACTCAGACAGGATAATATATTATCTGAAACATGTTGAACGAACCGAAAAGGAGTGCTGAGATATATGTATAGAGAAAAATAAACATACCTGTTTAGCTAATATGTCATCATTCATTATCTTTTCAGCCGTCCATTGCTAGACATAGGCCTTCCTCAAGGATTCCCAGGAGTTTCGATTGGCATCACCGTGCATCCACTCAGAGCCCACCTTCACCAAGTCGTCTGTCCATATGTCGTTACTACTACTACTATGTAGTTGTAGCTATTTTAAGGCTAGTAACATACTTACTGGTATACCTGTATAATTGACTTGTGCAGGTAAACTCCAATACTCATCAGGTTTCCACACCTGCATACGTGTATGTCCTCTACTTAACCCTAGCTTACCTGTGCAGGAATAACTGTACAGTTATGCACCTGTGCATGTGTCACTACTTTTATTATTCGAAACCTGTTAAAAACGTTTTCCAAATCTTCATGTTATATAATTTGCATAATATACATTTTATTTTGAAAGCTGTAATGCAGTGTGCGTTGAATTCATAATTAAATAAGCAATATCAGTTGAACTGGAAAAACATATGTTAACAAAATATCGGTAGTTCTAGAATATAATTTAATTTTAAATACATATTGTGATTTTAACCTATTTGTGTCCGTACGTACTGCAATAAATAAATGCTTTTAAAAAAGCATTTGCCAAAATAAATTTTAAATTTATTTGCATAATTATTTAACTGATATAAACGCATATTATTAGAACCTGCTGCAGTATATAACTTTTAATATTTCAGCATTTCCCAAAATATATTGCAAATTATTCACCATAATGTTTTTACAGATATGATAAGCCATGTGAGAAGAATGAGTATGTGAGAAGTTTTGAATTCCAGACTTAGCTTAGGACTCGTTCAGACTACCAGGAACCGCCTGTTACAAATCGTGCGGTTTGACCGCAAACAGTGTAGTGGTTGTTCAGACAACAGCGATTACTAACTGTATCGCGTGCATGGATAAAGTCAGTTTGAAAATTGAAGTTGACAAAGAACTATGCTTAGTGAACTGGTATATAAAGCGATAAAATAATTTGCGCCTCATGTTATGCAACCAAGTTAAAAAATATAGCTGAGCCCGAGTTCTACACTCGGGATTTCTCTACGATCATATAACGACATTTCAAGTTCCATTTTTTTTTATTTTTTACATGTATACAGACAATAATTACAATTTATTAGATTATATTATACATTATATATGTACGTATTTATTATATATAATGTATATAGTCGTGAAGCAAAAATCATTTGTACATTCTATATTTTCTGTTGGTCAATTTGGTATTTTATGTATTGGTTAAATAAGTTATTTTCCAGTGCTTATTTTTGATGTTAAGTTTCCTAAAGACATATTTTTGCGAATTATTTTCAAAAAAGTGTGTGTGTGTGTCAGCTACGACGCACGATTGGAGTTTACTACTTACGAACGATATTATGATATATGTACATCGAATAGAAAAAAAGGGTACATGAACGCATCTGCTAAAATGATAAGAGAAACAAACATATATCTATAATTATTCGGATTGTTTATATTACTTCATTAAAGCATAATACGCATACAAAATAATAATAATTGTGTTCAATTTATACAAATCCAATTTTAGGATGATTTCTTTCTTTCACTTTGAATTATAATATCATTCTTAAATACTGCAAAGAACAAATTAATTAGGTGTCGAAACTATATAGCTTCTAGACTATGCGCGTCGCTTGATTTTTTTATATCGCGAACCTAAACTAAGTTTAATGAATAAAAGTGAATATGTGTTAACTAAAACCGACTTTAAATGACTTCACGTCCTACATTCTTTTTAATATTTTAATTAATAAATAACAGAAGGTACTTATTATATGTTCCAACGAAACGCGTTGAGAGGACCATAAATTCGTCAATTGTTTTAGTTACCTGCACAAAAACGTAAAAGCTTTATAAGACGTAGACGTAATCTTTGTAAGACGATATCCAAGTGAAAAAGAAACGTCCGGCCAAAATTTTTTTGTAAATATTGATGATTTAACTGAATAACTTTGCACTCTCACCTCTACTCACTGAGAAATTCTAAGTGAATGCTAGACTAATACTTTTTCGAACGCGTATTCGAATATCAAAAATGGTAACTCGCATTCCAGAGACACAACAAACAACCAATCAAAATGCGTTAAAGTTCTTATTTCTAACGTGACGTTTCGAAGGTATTCCATCTCATTCTTTTACACGTTGAATCCTACAGATATATATGTTTGTCTCTTTCTACATAACGCCTAAACTTTTGTTAACACTTGATTTTACTCCCCATACAATTTCCATACCGGGCCTTATAACTCAAATCGTTTCTTAAAAATGATTTTATTTATTAACAGAAAACACGCGATAAATCTCTTCATACTTGATGAGGTTTTGTGGCACCTTGTGTTTTGACACAAACCAACGGCGCGGTTTCAATGCGATTTAAACTTATTCCGCCGAGTCTGCACAAAGCCTTAAACCTATTTTATTTTCATGATCATAACTAGTATTACATTTAAATAAAAGCGGACTTTTTCCGATTTGGTCCAATACCGGTTGGTTAGACTAATTACACGGTCTAATTGGTTTGTCTGTTCATCTGTAACTGCGGCTCCGTGGGACGTTGTAGTTAATTAGTGTCCCAACCACTCCCTGTGTGATTTACTTGTTTAAAATTTTATAAAGGACTTGTTTTATATGTTGGATAACCGAAGTCACTAAGCCACGCGGATGTTTTCGGGTGGAACAGTAAGCGCTTGTATAGGTGTTGGGTATAAATAGTTAAAAAGTATAAATAAAAATGTCTACCATATCTACTAAACACTAGAATAATTAGGCATTTTTTTATTGATATTGTTTACCTGACCGAATAATTTATAAAAATAAAGTCGGATTGAGCCGAACTGAAAATTGAATAATCAGCCTTCTGAGAACTTATACAGTAACTATAACTTTTTAAATTATAATGGGCTTTAACAATATTATGATATAAAACGGGTAACATACCATCGATTTGACGGTTTTTAAGTATTGCCGTGATCATGGCAGTTTGCAAGTGCCATGATCACGGCAATAACCCCAACAGACAGTCAAATCATGGTATGTTACCCGTTTTAGTCATAATATACAGTAACTGGGCGGTAGTATTCTGTGTGCATACCTTTTTTAGTTTTGCTTTGAATTTTTTTTATAAGATAGTGTGAAGGATGACATGGTTAAGGAGTGAGTGTTGAGATGACGAGTGACAATGGAAAATGGATGGATAAAACATGCTGTGCCGACTCCATGGTAATGTGGGATAATGATAATATTTTTTTTTATTTGGCCATTAGAATATGACAATTTTTTAACTAAATCCTCACAAATTTTCGTGCTGATCGGAGGTTAGAACACACAAAGTGCATGCATACAGTATTCTCCCAATGACCTATGACGTAAAAATGTACAAAACATTCTGCAATCGCATTAGTACATCTCTTTCCAAGCCTGCCAATTACGGAAACTAGTTTACCTCATATGATTACATTCATATTTATTCGGTATCTCCAAATCAGCTCGCGAGTGATTATCCGAACAATTTTGCCTATATCCAGCGAAGTACGAGTTGCATTACCCCTTTCTTGGTACCGCCGCGCCGCGGTCACGCGATGCTCACATTACAAGCAGAGGGATTTCGTTTCCACTTACAAAATCACTTTGTATCTTACTCCTTTAGCTTTTCTTTGGAGCTTTTTCTAGATAAGAGTTTTCAGTTATTGTTATCATCACGATTCAGGTGTAACGACGCTAGTAAAAGTGCATCTGACGTCAGTTTTTTAAGAAATATCCAAGGTTAAAATAATTTTAGAGTCAGTAACATTTTCGTTAAAAGTTAAATTTAGTTTAGCACCTGTCTAGCAAGTTTAACATATTTCTTTAAATTGACAACGCTCTTATCTAGGTAAAACTTATATAGATAAGTACTGACTTTTTCATACAAATTAAAGGAGGTTGGTGTCATTCATTAATATGTGTGTCGCAAAGTACCTGTAATTAAGATAGTATTGATTTCGATTTTGATTTGATCGTTTGTGGATTTCTATTTATGGATAATTGACCCAATATTAAACGGTGTTGTTTTATTTTAAACTTAATTTTTTTTTAATTTTTCATTAAATACTTGAAAAGAGTGCCAACTCCGCAAATTAGCGTAGTACCTAATGCATATTATGCAAAAAAAAACATATCGGATTTCCTAAAGTCACCCTCTTATCAGGCTGGCAGCGAAGTTGTTAAATAAGTAATTGTATTTCGTACACTGAAAACTATAGATCATCTATATCAATAATAATAATTGATCTATACTTTAATTGTACTAAATACACATACACACACATATACACAGTTTTCGTTAGTTGACTTGATAGCAACATATTTTAACCATTGAGTAATTTAACTGGAGAATTGTGATACATGCCCGTAGTATACTTAGTGAAAAGTAAAGATTAGGTACTTATAAAACAAGTAATTGAATCTGCAAGCAGTCTGAGCTGGCGAGTAAACATAGGAAATATATTTCATAATCTCTGACTGACACTACAAGAACGCTACGCTTCACACTTTTTTGTTGCTTTGCAATCACTTCTTTAAGCTCTTTCTACTGGACTTGAGATTATTTTAAAGACATCAAGTTTTAGAAGTAGTAATAAATAAATAAATATTAAGACGAATCAAGCAGCATCACCTAACCCCAAACTAAGCAGAGCTTGTACTATGGGTGACTGATATACTGCATAGATACATATTTTTTTTTGTAAATACATTCTTTTGATACATAGAAAACAACCAGACCCGAGACCAGAAATTGTAGATCGTACAAAATCTGGTCCCCCGGCGGAAATCTGTACTAGTAGTGTACCAAGAAGTTACTTTTGCCCTTCACCTGGGGTTTTGAATCAAATCTTGAGATCTCTCTGAGGATATTAAGGTTACTAATATATATTTTTCTAAACTGAATAGTTTGCGGGAGAGGCACTTCCAAAGTAGTAAAAAGTTTGCCCCGCCCCTGTAACTTCAAAAATAAGATAATGATGATCTTATAAAATATGATGATCTCACCATGCAAATTGTTAAGCAACCTTAAGTGAGGTCAGTACTTGGATGGGTGACCTGACTTGGTGCACTGACTTCAACTTTTTGTACAATTATTTACCAAAAAATTATTGTATAAAAAGTACTTTACTAATAAAGTAAAGTGTTTCTTTTTATAACAATAAGTGTAGAAACTATTTAAATACTAGGAACCTTAGGTATGAGGCCATCTCATACTTCTCAAGTTTATTTTATATTGAAAAAAAAGTCACAAAGAGTTAAGTATCCCCAATGATGTATAGATGTCAAACTATTCCAGTGCTTACACTGTTCTGGTGGGGTAGATGTACATAGCAAATAAACGTTGACAGAATAGCAATGAAATGGTTCTCTAGAAAATACAAACTGTTTTAACAGTTCAAATTTCAAGAGTCTACCGTAGTTTCCCGACCTAAAAACCTGACGCTGCAAAAGGTAGATTAAATGAATTAAATACTTCAACGCTGCGCTAGTACATGTTGTAGGTGGGTATATATATACTCGTAGATAAAAACAATATTATAGGTACTAATTTAAGTAAATACAAGTAATACTAGTATATGACGATTACATTACTCAGATTATTATGGCTGTCTCAGCCAAATCTCACAGATTACAAAAGCCGACAAAATGTTCGAAAATATCACGGTTTATATTAAAAATGCTTTTGACCATAATTAAGAAAGTCTGAAATATCACGCTAATGAGTCGATGATAACATAATCATTATTTTTTGGGTAAAATTACACATTACAGGACACGTCATATTCTACTTACATAATTTATTACGGCTGCTCCACTACAACACATCGCGTTACTGTAATTAAATCTGTCCTACTACGTATTTGAGAAAACATAGTTTTTCTTAGGGTTTATTTTACTAAATCCGAGTAAACTAAACAATGGCTAGAAGTCTACGCGCAATTGTAAGTTATGCCAAATAATTTATTTCTCTAAACGAATCCTTTCATAACGGACTTCCCATCAACCTTCCAGCTCCTTCATCAGATCAGTCATCATCATCGTCATACGAATTGCATATACGTACAAAGTTTAAGTTGAATCGGAAACGAATAAACACACTTCCCGTCTGTAACTTACAAAATTTGAATACAAATTTATGAGAAATAAACTGAAAAATCTCTTCAATAGTAAGGCAGTTTCTTTGCTACAGTGTTGTAAATATAAGTTCAAGAAAAATAAATATATATAAATATAAATATTTCCGGAATACCCACACAGCATCACCTAACCCCAAACTAAGCAGAGCTTGTACTGTGGGTGTTAAGGTGACTGTTATACCTACTACATAGATACATTATTTTTTTTTGTAAATACATACATATGATACATAGAAAACACCCAGACCCGAAACCAGAGATTATAGATCGTACAAAATCTGATCCCCTGGCGGGAATCGAACCCACGACCTCCTGCGCCTCAGGCGGACGTTCGCCCACCGAGCCACAGAGGTCGTTAAAACCAAACTATGATATTTTTATTTATTAAATAATTTCACACATAACATTTGCTATTTGTGTTGATGTTTTTTTTTTATTTTGATATACCTTCCCTTATTTCTTTTACTGTTTTCTGTTTGCATATTTTTTTGTGATGAACATATTATATAATGAAAGAGTTATCTATCTATCTCCAGTCGAATTTCGGTCGAGGTTCAGTCTGCAAAGCAAGATAAACAATTATATATTATAAAGAATTATTCTTGAAAAACATAACCTTCTTACGGCTCAGTCGGGTTAAATAAAATCTTAAACTTAACTCATGACACTAAAACTGCCGCACAACTAAAGCTTAACGCTTCCTTAACTACTTAAAATGTTGAGCACGCTTGATATATTTTAGTTGTAGAATATTCAAAACTTATGACGTCTGTCCAAGGGAAGTATTTCTGCGTCAGCTTGAAGCACTGCAAGCCAGATACAATTTCACGCTGTGCCAAGTTGCGAAATTCGTTGCGAAATTCTAATTTCATAGTGAATAGGAAGGCATGAAGCTTATATTTAGCAGCTACGACGTGTCAGTTTACACTTGCCGAGAAGTGGATGCTGAGCGTGAGCACAAACACCTGGCAATTGAGATAAAGGAGAGAACACATGTACAAATTGAGCGTGTTGTGTGTGCGTTTTGAAGAATGCAAATAATAGCTGCAAATGCTACACAAATTAATCCTACTAGTCCAGTCATAAGGCATGGTTGGCGCTTAGTTGACTGGACTATACATCCAGGCAGAAACGTATTTTCCGGTTTACGTTTAGGCAGAATAGAATCGCGATGAATGATTTAACTACTTGTAAACATTATGTCGTAAGTAAAACGTTATGGGAAATTTCTCATTGAGGTTGATGTTATTGTTTTATCCGTCTGAGGCAATTCATTTTTGAAACACCATTTTTGTTATAGTTGCTGGGTTTTTAAAGTTTAACTATAATTGCCAATTATAGCCATCATCATGTCTATCAATTTTTTTTGAAAATTGTTAAAATCGCACGAAATTGCATCAAGCAAATCTTCAATGCAATGGAAGGTTGTGTTCAATGCAATGAAATTATCGGTGTATAATTTTTAAATAATGTTACATACGAACTCTTTATTTTTTTTATCATCCTATTGGGTAAAAAAAAAAAACACGTGCTTTAACGGTGAAGGCAAACATCGTGAGGAAACCGGCATGTTCTGAGAACTTTAAAAGAGTTTGAAGGGCATGTGACATTCACCAACCCGCACTTGGCCAGCGTGGTGAATTAAGGCCTAATCTCTCTCGTCAAGAGAGAAGTCCCTGTGTCCCAGCAGTGGGAACGTTAATAGGGTGATGATGATGATATTGGGTGAGTTCTTTAGTGGCTTCGAACCGCAAGCTATTCATCCACGGTATGAACCGATCTAGACTTATATGTATTGAAAGGGTCGTTTCGCACCGTAATGATTGGAAAGGTGCGAAGTGCCCAAGGTATATTATAGTGGAATGGGACGATTCGAACCACGAGCAAAAATTTTGAATACCCATGTTTTACGTGATACGTTAGATTTTACGTAACGAATGGTTTCCTGAAACTGAAACCTGAATTCACACGCAAAACTTTTATTTTCTTCCCCGATGTCAGGATCGTAGTTTCGTGCAAAACAATAACGTTAGGACAACGATATAGAAAACATCCAATATTTCCCATTCAAAACAAACGTTCTAAGTGCCAGACTTATAACTTTCAAATACTTGTGTACGTACTTGGGTTACCAACATAGATAAGGTAGTTTAAGTTAGTTAAGTAATAGTGTAATTAACATAATCGTTTAGGGTATAATAGGACTGACATGTCCTTACAAATAAATAAGACTAAAAAAAATAAAAATAAACCTTCAGAAATATATTTTTGTCAACATCAACCACTGACTTTATAGCTGGTTTAAGCAGAAGAAGATTTATAATCCGTATAAACATGCGAAAACACAACATAAAGCCTATCCAATAGTATTTCCGTTATAAAGTGAAAACTTTCATATACACATTCCTTTAATATTATCAAACTCGTTCGAGAAGAACGGAATCCTTTGTTTCTGTTATTCCCGCTCGTGCACCGAGCATTGCCTAAATGAACCAGGCAGACGGTGTAACAACTAAGAGATTGAAACTTGACGACTTGATAATTGTGTTGAATCGCAGAGGTTTCACTTTGCACATTAAGCATCAACTTTGACTTTTACTTTAAAGTTAGCAGAAAGAAAACTACTCAATAATATCTTTATTACTTGACAAATGCCTGAAGTTATTTGAATTATATATAAAAATCATGTTAATATCCCGCCTATTGTAATACCCAGTCCATTCATTTTAACCCTCGACTAGGGAAGCGCGCAATAAGTTGATTTAGCATCTTCAAGATTGTACATAGAACAAAATTAAATTGAACATTGAAAATTTCCCGTGGAAATGTCTCATTAAGAATGCTTAAGCTGGCGAACAAAAGTGGATAATCTGTTTGGCGTCCGACGAATATTAAAGAAGCAAACCGACCCGGGCGGTCTTTTGTTCAGATCAAAGCAATCTCACGGCTTTCCTAATTGACCTTTGCATTTTCAGGAAGTTCTCTAATTTATCTATAGTGGCCGTGTTTAGAAGAAAGAGAAGGATTTTAAGGAAACGCAACATAAAATTAAATTATTTTATGACTAGAGGTGGTTTATTTTAGTTTGCGACATAATAAAGAAAAAGCATAGTCCATGAAAAAAGTACTGGCAGCGTAATAATAATATAGCTAAGTAAGCTAAGCCTTATTAAGTTTTGGATACGCAAGTTGAAAATTCTTAACTAAGAATATTAAGTAATTCTTGAATTTAAAAAATTAGCACTGGATAACAAAAAAGTCCAAAATAAAGAAGTTGTTTTTAAAACCATATTAACCAAGTTTTTACACTACTTAAGTACCTTAAGTAGTGTAAAGAAAGTAGTGTAATAACGTATGAGAGCCACAATCTTTATCAAGTGACAACTCTGGCTTTTCTAAAACAAATTCAAAACATTTGAAATAAGTTTTACCTCAAAACAATTTACCAACCATACGTAACCGATGTGTGAAACGGGTTGTGCGTGTTATAAGTTAATTTGAGAACCATTTGTGATCTATTCAAGTGATATAAGACCCCGTTGTAAAAGTGATTGAACGTACTTGAACACTATAATCTGATTTCACATTAATACATCAATATAAGTATACGAGTATAATACTCGATTATATTGATATTGAGGTAATAGTTTAGTAGTATTCAGTACTTACTCGTAAAATAAATGATCAAGAGTTACTTTCATTATCCCATTTACCTACCGTGCTAGAAAGAAATTATGTACATCAAATTTATGGACACAAACTCAAACAAAGACTCCTTTGAGCGTATCGTTCACAGAAAAAATAAAATAAATTCGGTAAAAAATAGAAAGTCGGTTTGTTCTGTTGGACATAAAACATAAATAGTGTTTTTGTAAACACAATATTTAATTTAAGGTCAACATTATATGGTTTCTGACTTTAAGGTTCATAATTGTTTTTCAAACTCTTAAACTGAAAACCAGGTTTATTTACTTTCTCAGAGCTCTCTTTCTTTGTCTTTGTTCGTATAAAATAGATTATTCAACCCCTTGTGTATCCATTCACCTATTATAGAGCTAATAATAAACTAAAGTTTTTCACTATAAGTCGTAACACCATGTAATCGCTTGTTATATTTATAACGTAACCGATAAAACCAAATATAAAAAGAAGCATATTGCAGGTTACATAATGTTTGCCACAATCGCATGCTATGCAAAACCAGTAATATGTATTGAGAAAGCAGAAATGTTCGCTCGAGAAGTTTTATGGTAGAGTTCTTGCAGTGGCCGGTGTGGCACGCCCCCCGTCATTGAGGCACCACGAGGATTCTAGGAAGTTTCTAATAGTTTCTGCAAGTTCATAGCACGACACAATTTTACTTGCTCCTTTTATTTTAAACTTGATTCTACAGATTTCTATGAATCTTGGATTAATGACACAGTATTGACACTTAATGTAGAAATAGATGTAGAATAATGATCGTCGAAATTTCATGTAAAATCGATGGTCACAGCTTGTCTCACTTTTTACTATGCACCATTTTTTCATGTTATTGGTTGTTATTGGTTCAATAAAGAATATTGTATTGATTCAAATCAAATGAAACATTTATTTGCAGAATAAAACATGTCTACTACTAAATTCGTACTATTTCCTTCAAGTGGGACACATATTTCAGGCATATTCAAGAACTTAGTCAACAAATACTCATATCAAAGACTATTGGATCTATAGGGACCGAAATAATACTTATCAGTCCTAAGTTATTGGGCCCTAGACTAGACCAATACAATCTACCATGATCTTGACAAATTTGTGTAAGTTAACATTTTAAAACAAATAGTCATGTTATGGGGAAATTCAAAGTTAAATCTAAGTAATAAGACATGTAAAAATGTGTCAACTTAAATTTTAGTTCGTAAAAAGAATCCAACAGTATACCATTAAGTATTTAATCTTATATTAATACATTATATGCTCTTTGTAAAATTAAAAGTATAAACTCCGACTGCAGACACAAAATCATTACGACACGTTGTAACTCTGTGAACTAGCTAAGATACAAATTAGGCAAACATATGTAGTGGACAATTCGAATGATTGTCGTTGCAGTTACAAATGACTGAACATATCGGCATCAGCTGTCAACATCAATTAAAAGTAATTGAATACTACTGATTTATATTCGACGTCAAAAGGTATATATATATATATATATATATCGTCATGAATTGCCATAATTTATTCGACATAATTTATAAATAACATACCTAAATCTAAATGCTTTGCCTAAACCTACTATTATGATAGGTTTCACAATAATAATTACCTAAAAGTTCATAAAGGTAAAGTTCTCAGAACATGCCGGTTTCCTCACGACGTTTGCCATTACCGTTAAAGCCGCGTTTAAAGCGCACATAAATTTCTCTAGAAGAAAAATCCAGAGGTGCGTGGCGGGGTTTGTACCCACGACCTTCGAAATGAAAGTCGAGTGTCCTCCCACTTAGCCAACACGGCTTTTATAACGCCATGTATATAACTATTAACCTTTAGTAAAATTTAAAACTGTGACGCGATAGAGTTCGCTGGCGTAAATAGAAGCAATTGAAAACATGCAAATAGCAGTGTTGTGACGCAGCGATGACGGATGCAATAACAGGGTCGTTTTGTACAGGAAATTAACATACTAGCCCAAAACAGTTTGCTCAATATCCCTGCCTGTACGTTGCAGATAATGTGGTAGTAACTGCAGTTTCAGTATACATTAGTGGACCATCACTTTATGCTAAAAATCAATTTACAATACTGAAAATTGTGTTTTTCAAGTAAATAGAAAACTGCGTAATTGCAGCGTAACTTGTCATTCGTCAATCTGTCTGTCTTTTTTTTTAAACTATACCGAAATATTTAATAATCATTTATGATAAGTAACGCAAAATGCCGTTCAACTGAGTAACATCTTTTTCACTCTATATTTATAGTTTTACCTAACGTGACACTGGCAAAATTACACTTCAAGCGCAGAGTCCAATTTACATGTAGGTAATTGAATTGTATTGAATTTATGTTAATAGTAGAGCGAATGACGTTCACCAACTAGATAGACGGATGTCTTGGTGACAGTGGGTTCTGACCGCCAAAATAACTTAAAGAGGGTAGAGGTAGGCTTATGGCCAATAACCCCTAAAAACTGATCATTTAGTCACTAAACGAAAAATTATACTTAATCTGTAATTACATCTATCTAAAAGTTAGGCAATCTTTAATCATGTTACCGAAAATTAAAAAAGAATGTAATCTTTGACTAGAAATCAATCGTATCGCAACGCTTCTAAGCAATGTTATAAATAATTTAGTACAAAAGGACATAGATTGATGCTAAATAAAGGCAAGATTTGTAAGGATCTACGCATGGGTGAATGGCTAACATAACAATTGTGCAGGTATCGGGCTCTGTTTAAACTTGAATGTTATGGTTGCAGAGATGTATCGGTATTGCTTTCTCGGAACATTGAGCGTTGTGAAGGAACCTCCGCTGCGGATTCCTTACATTCCGGATTTGGAAAAATGAATTTTATCTTAGTATTATAAAGGCGAAAGTTTGTGAGGAGGACTGCCTCAGTGGCGCGGTGGGCGAGAGTCCGCTTGTGGCGCAAGAGGTAGCGGGTTCGATTCCCGTCGAGGGGTCAAGTGTTTGTATGTTCTGCAAGCACTTTCTCCTTGGTCTGGGTGTTTAATATGTTTAATAAAAAATATCTATGTACGTATGTATATTATATTAAGTATATCAGATGTCTAGTACCCGTAACACAAGCTAAGAGCTTACCACGGGGCTAGATGTTGTTGTGTGAATTGTCCGGAAATATTTTTTTTTATTTTTTTATTTTAATAAGTGTGTATGTTGCTCTTTCACGCAAAAACTTCTGAATAAATTCTGATGAAAATATAGCTTACATTTCAGAATAAGACATACTCGTACGCTACTTTTTACCGCGTTAAAATACCACATTTCGCGGGATTGCGTATTCGTGTGTATAAAAATGATATACTGTAGAGTTATGTGTGTATGGTGCAGGTGATTATGACATCGATGCCTGGCAATTAACGTACCTACTTATGAAATTTTAATGACTTTTTATGTAGGCAAAAAATCCATAAAATTACAACCACACTAAACTTAGAAAGCTATCATTTAAACATTGAATGTAGGAAAGCGACTGTGAATGGATGTGTCTACCGAATCTATTACCTAAATTGCCCGACCAAACAAAGCTTCTGTGTTTAAGCTGGGACGGAAATGCTTTCGTATCACATCTGGTTTTCTGAATTAAACTTACATATTACAATATTATCTTCAGTTCATTGATACATTTCTTAAATACTTTTATTAAACCTACTTTTGAATATTGTATACCTAATTAGTAAGTCGAGCGTTGAAGTTTCTAATAACTTTTGCTGTATCATTACCTAAGTACTCTGTAAATATGTACATTATTTTCAAATAAATATTTTTGAATTGGATTTCTTACATATTTGATTAGGTAGCTGGTCCCCCGGCGGGAATCGTACCTGCAACCTCTTGCACCTAAATAAAATAAACCATTGTTATTAATTGAAGACTACGGAACTCCCAAAAGGCGATGTGGTCCAACTATTAAAAAAGTTGAACCTCTGCCCCTAGCAAAGCCCCGTGGTCCAACTAGACCATTTTTTTTTATTCTAATTTATTTGTTAGGACTTTTGACACATACAATGACATGTCAGTCTAGACTAGTTAGACAGGGTAGTGTTTGGTTGGTTGATATTTATCTGTTTAAAGAGTAAACTGATTTCGGCTGTGTCACTAGACAGACATTTTAAATTAGACCACTTTTGGTTACGGTGTAGATTATCTATCCCTTTGAGATGACTCGATTATTCAAGTTTATTGACAAAAGTGAGCAACTAGGATATGTAAAGGTGCCACCCATACATACATAGTTGTAGTTTAAGGTCAGGGGCAAGATAAATCATCATCATTATCAATTTAGTCAGTACATAAAGTTAGTACGCCTGAGGCGCAAGTGGTTGCAGGTACGATTCCCGCCGGGTCTGGGTGTTTTCTATGTATAATAAGTATTTACAAAAAAATATCTATGTAAATATCAGTCACTTAACACCCATAGTACTTTCTCGGCTTAGTTTGATGATTGTCGGGAAAAAAAATATAATTTAGATCTTATAATTAAACGTTTTTTCTAACGTTTATACCTACGAACTGGTGTTGATTGATTCAATCACTAATCCTTTAATCACTTATTTAATCCGGATTTACCTGACACGAAAATAGCGACTAAAGTAACGGTAAACAAAATTTCCTTCTATGAAACTCAAAACAAGCATCTTGGTTCATTACGTATCAAACATTATTCAAGAGACGGCTTCGATTTGAGGCTGCTACTAGCTGGGAGCTATTAATCTTGCATAAGCGTCTAACTATTAAAGTTTTCGTTGGATAAGCCTCGGAACTCTCGGTTTAGACACGAGCACATGAAGATCATTTACATTTGAAACGGTAACAGGTAATTTTAGCGATGAAATGTTTATTCCGAAACCACTAATTATATAAATAGTTTAGTTCCAAATATTTGAGCTACTGCTTAATAAAGGGGAATGAATTATAATTTAAGGTTGTATTTCTATTCTCATTCTTTATTATAATTGTTTCTACGGGGATTTTGTCTTTACTGACTTTACTTTACTGACTCGTGTTGCTTGCTGTTTCCATCCAGCATCCATTTATCCTGTGTTTTGGAGTTTTTATCATAAACCACGATATCCTCTATATATACCTATTATAAATTAAAGTCTTTGTTTTTATGTTCGGGATTAATTAAAAAAACTACTGCACGGATCTTTACGTGGTTTTCAGCAATAGGTAGAGTGATTCATGAAAAAGGTTTTTGCATCCGTGCAAAGCCGGAACGGGCCAGCTTGTTATTTAAAAAACTTAAAACATTCAAGTTTTTTAATAATTTTGTAGCTTAGTTACATAACACTTTTAATAGAGAAATCTAGATCTAGAGCTTCTGTACCTCAAGAGTAAGATATCTCTAACCACGAAGTGTAATTTAATTTCCTTGTATTTGGAGTTATATTCCCAATAGGAATCAATCATGGCAAACCGTTTCAAACCAAAACGTAAAAGATATTCCCTAAGTACGCTAAGTGGAGCAAGCTGAGTATTTAACAATTCAACTATCGTCGTCGGGCAGCTAGGAAAACTACTTATAACGCTTGAATCTTCCACTATTAGAGAACGTCTCCTAAACATTTCTATTTTCAGAGCGTGAAGCAAATAGAGGAAAGCTTAAAAGCATTGCAGTTTTTAACTGAATAGGTTTTATCTTTATTTAATAAGGAATGTAATAGAATTGTAATGTATTTTAGTGGAACATGCTTTATGAGAACATTCTAATCATTTTGCGTGCTTATTAATTATTATCGATATCATATGAACCAAATTATTATAGTCTATGTAAGTTAAAATTTAGATAACCTAATAAATCGAAAACAGGTCCTAAGTTTGCTTAAGTTAATTAAACTTAGACCAACTTAGGATAGGTTATCTGGGAGTCTGGTCTGGGTCTAGGTCACTACCGGTTAGTGTAGGTACCCTCGCCAAGACGAGCAAGCGATGCCTACGGACAATATCTTCCTTTTCTCAAATCTATTTGTCGGTTTTTAAGCCTTCAAAATTTGGGTTAGGAATATATCAGATGTACCAAAATCAACAGGCTCTGATTTCCATAGAAGGCTTATTAAAACCTAAAGTTTCAAATGCTATGTTAGCTACTTTTAGTATACAAACAAGAGAAAAAAAAACTTTAAGCTTTATGATGGCAATATGTATGAAACGTCCGCAAATTTTGAAGATATTTTGACAAATAGGTTTCTCATTGATCTAATAGAGTAAAATTGTATATCTTTATTTGCATGAATATAGGTGTTCCAGTCAATTTGAAGTGATGGATATTATTGACCAATGAAGGTAAGCGTGAGCAAAAACGCTAAGTGATAACAATAGAAGATAGCTTACCTAGCTCTACATGACATCTGATATTGTGGCCTCGCTCTCGTCTTGGCTACGTTTTACATAAAAAGGTTTTTGGGTGGATCTTAGATTTATTTCTTAAGCTTATATTGTTATTAAATATTCAAAACCTTCACGAACAAAGGTTCAGGCAACAGCGAACACAAAACATTTGAACAGTAAAATCTTAAAGCAACTTACAAATATTTAAATACTTTGTCAAATATGGGACGTAACATTGAAACGAGAAACACGTGTCTTTTATTTGCAAGTCCCCGGGGCTTATAGCATCCCGCACATTTCTAAGCTCACGTCTTCCTAAATGTTTCATACTCGTATAAAACGCAGAGAATCTGTCATTATAATTCAGAAACAGTTAATATTTTAACAGTTTTGTGAACAATGTTTCTTTGATTTTATGCATCGTGAAACCTGCACGGGTTATTTACATTTAGTTTTATTCTGTTCATTGGCTCGTTTTATGAGGGGACGAGTTGCGTACTTCCCTAGTAGGTTTCCCTCGTGATGATTATAATGCTCAGTGACCAAAATGCGAGTAAACCTACAGGCTGCAAGAAAATACGGCTCTAGCTTTATCATTATCACCGATGCGAATAGTTCGTTAATGTGTATTAATGTTGTGTACCGACAGTTAAAATCTGACAATAAAAAGCCGTGTTGGCTAAGTGGGAGGGCACTCGACTTTCATTCCGAAGGTCGTGGGTTCAAACCCCGCCACGCACCCCTGGATTTTCTTCTTGAGAAATTTATGTGCGCTTTAAACACGTGCTTTAACGGTGAAGGCAAACATCGTGAGGAAACCGGAATGTTCTAAGAACTTTAAAAGAGTTTGAAGGACATGTGACATTCACCAACCCGCACTTGGCCAGCGTGGTGAATTAAGGCCTAATCTCTCTCGACAAGAGACAAGTCCCTGTGTCACAGCAGTGGGAACGTTAATAGGGTGATGATGATGATGATGACTGACAATTATAAAACAACTGATACTAAATATGGAAGACTAGCGGCACGCCCCGGCTTTGCACGGGTAATTATTCAAAATTGTTTCAAAATTATTCGAATTTTTCTCTCCTAAAAACCATCCTTAAACTCCAACAAACATTTTAAAAAATAAATTGGCTAAATTGGTATAGGCGTTGTTGAGTTATGCGCTTAGCAACACATTTTGCGATTCATTTTTAACCCCCGACAAAAAAAGAGGGGTGTCATATGTTTGACGTGTCTGTCTGTCTGGGACATCATAGCTCCCGAACGGATGAAGCGATTTCAACTTAGTTTTTTTTGTTTAAAAGGTGAGTCTGGCGCGAGTGCTCTTAGATATGTTTCATGAAAATCGGTTGTGCCGTTTAAAAATTGTGGGGGCTAGAGAGTGGGGAAGGAAAACCGAAAATCTGCTAAAATCTCGAGTGGGATATCAAATGAAAGCGCATTGCGTGCACATTACACATTATTATGGTGTTTTACTTTTAAGGAAATTGAAGGATTCGAATCGGGGGTTTTTCTTATATTTTAAATTTAGATTTATTATTTTTAAGAAGATTAAGGTAAGAGAAAACATACCTACTATTGATTGCAATGCTCAAATTGGTGTAACCGACAACAAACATAAACTTGGTTCGGGTCAATTGGTGTAACGTTAGTTTTTGGAGAAAGTTGGTTTTATATTGGTGTATGTGTGGTTATAATTTTTCGTTCAAGCTAAGGATTAGTGTAAGAGCAATGCTGGTTTGCCACGATACATACACCAACTTAACCTTCTTTGGTCATAGGATAGGAATACAACAATTCGACTTATGTAAATGGATACCTACTCAGTTACAACATAATTTCGACGGAAGTCTGCAAATTCATAGTTAAAATGTGTAGCGTAACTGTATTTTTAAAGCTATTATTATGCTATTCGAAAGAGCTGAAAAAAACTAAAATGTACAATATCTATGCTATATGCTAGGGTTTAGTTCTGAAAATAACTTTTTGAATGGGATTAGTTACCTGTTAACGAATTATTAACTACTAACTAAGCGACAAAAATATTATCAAGCGACAATTTTTTTATTTCCGCACACGACCATTCAGTAGGGGAGCCGAGCCCGCGCGGCAGATTATTTCGTGATCTTAACCCCCCTCCCGTACCTCCGTGCCCGAGTGACGCCTGCCACTCCACAACGCATACTTAGCCGCAGAGCGGTTATTTTAAAAAAAATTAACTCGTGATATCTTTTGAATGGAATGTCAGAATCTAATAATTCAAAAAGTTATATAAAGTTTTTAAAGCAATCTTACATAATAAATTATTTATTTTGTTAAGGATTAATACCAAGATACAAATAAAGAGCCATTTCAAACAGTGGTATTTTAATTTTTTTAATATAAAAAATCGCTTATTGTTACAAAACTATAATAGTTAGAGATATGATGTAACGACGTTTTTTGTAGATAATGATAAGTTCTACAAAGTTGTAATACATCACTTTGTTATATATTCAATAGTTTTCGCAGCATTCGCGACTAAAGAAAGATTTAAGGTTCTTTTTTTTCACCATGGGTTACATTATCGGAGTTTGGTAAGAAATCATATTATTTTTGAAAACTAAATATAGCCTATGTCACTCAGAGATAGTGTAGCTTTCGAATGGTGAAAGAATTTTTTAAATCGGTGCAGTAGTTTCAGAGCCTATTCGAGACAAACAAACAAACAAAAAATCAAACCTTTCCTCTTTATAATATTAGTATAGACAAGCTGCTCGCCCGCGTACTAATAAATTTTCCCGAGGTAAAACGATTTTGCCCATTACTGGGTAAACAGCTATTGTCCATGCTAAACTTGACTCAAGTCGGACAGTCTCAACAATTGTATTTTACCTCGAAAAGCGGTATTTAACCATAAAACGTAGCATGTGTGTTATTCTGTTAAGTAAGTTATATTTACACACAAATTGCCCACTTACTTACATCCTCACAAACTTTCGCGTTTATATATAAGAAGATAGAAGATTCATAATAGCCTTATGAAGCGAGTGGCAAATATGTATAATGGGACCATCTTTTTAATAATAAATTTGGCTTGGGTTTTCCACGTTTATGTCTTTGTTATACAACAGCCTGATTTTATTAGTTGGTTAATATATGGTTTTGCCATTTACCACAGTCCCGTCAATAGGTACCAGATCCATCGTGCCCTGAGACGTGGGTCAAAGACCTGCCTCGCTGCCGGCCCTTGATGGAATAACTAAATAACTGGAACTCCTTGAGGAAGCCTTTTTCGGCTTGGCTTTAGAATCCAGCCGCAGGATTTTGGGATTGCTAATGCTCGATTTCAGATGGCATTGGTTTCCCCTTTCCATTAAAAACATTTTTGTTTACTTGAAATGGAGCGTTATTTTTGTATAAAATTTTATAATATGTACGTAATGTTTTTACCTTAAAATTACAATGTAATCATATAAGTAGCGTCGACGAGTCGCGGGGAAGGTGAACCAATTCCATCGGGAAGTCAAGAAGGTAAGAATTACAACTAGGTTAGATTGTACCTTTATAAGCTCACTTCAATTTACAAATCCGAATCAGTGCACCCTACTTTGGGTTGATTTAGGTCACTTTAAGTTGCAAATCCGAATCAGTGCACCCCTAATTCCACGTGGTCTTGTCTGTCACACAACTAGAGTGTATTTAAAAAGCCGGAGGCGCGGAGGGAGAGCAGCCCCCGCCCGCCGTAACAATCTGATGATATAATATCGATATAATGATGATGATGCTCACCTCCGCAGCTTCGGCTTATTGGTCGCCTTCGGCGACCAGCCTCAGCCGCTCCGGCTCGAACGGGTGCCTGCGATTTGTTACGCAAGGGCGAAGGGGCTGCACTTCCCGCAGCGCCGGAGCAGTTTATTAATACTATTTTTTTTTTATTAGAGCCTGGAGATGATGGTGTGCCTGTAAAGCGCCATTTATATATTTCGGAAATTGTGGCGATGTTAAATTTGGCTCGTCTATCTGATACGACAACTTGGCACTCGCCTACTCGAATCGCATTTGCTGAAGAGCATGGGTTGATTTTATCAACAAAAGAGTGTAGAGTGCACCGTAAACCAATAAGGGTTACTTCAATATTGTTTTTTATTAAATATTTGTAACTGAGAAGCTAGGAAATTATTTATATGCTATATCTCCTAAACTACATATTTCCGCGGGGGGGAGTGGTACAGGGGGTACCTAAACCCCCCCCCCTCCACCTCCCCCCCCCCTAAAATCGTGCGGCTGGATTCTAAAGTTTTACCCCTTTTTCTTGAAGGGATGTAAATTTGTCGGTGTACGAGAACCTATCATTAAGTATTATCATCATTATATCGATATTATATCATCAGATTGTTCCATGGCGTTCGATGGATGGACTGTGTGTAGGATAATATGTGACAGAAAGGAGTGAATGTTGAGGGAGAGACAAAGGAAAATCGAAGTAAAAAACACGTGTCAAGAGAATGATGATGTTCCATCGCGTTTGGCAAGCAAACCTACCAGTTTTAACAGCTTAAAAAAAGTTGCTATGTTTTCTTTGAGCTAAATTTTATTAACGATAGGTACGTGTATATAATTATTTTAAATTATTCATTAAGAAGACTTAGCGCAATAGCATAAAAATAAACATAACAAAGACAGGCTTGGGACTCGATAAATTATCAAACTTTTTATTTAAATAAACATTCCAAGTAAAAGTTTTTTTTATTACTTACCTATTAAATTAAACTATTTCTGAAATAAATCTAAATTTAAAATTTAAGAAAAACCCCCGATTCCTATACCTTAATTTCCACACACACAGATAGACAGACAGACACGTCAAACTTAAAGCACCCCTCTTTTTTGGTCGGAGGTTAAAAAGGCGAAATTCAACATTGAAGCAACAGAAAAGCAAAACGTAAAGTAAAACACAAAAAAGCATTTCCGTAACGGGCGTAGTGTATGGGCGGAAAAAAATGGTGGCAACACAGAAACACGTTACTTTAAAACAATTGCCTGTTATACGTAGCGGATGATCATTAACAGATAATTTAAAAACGTGTAAAGGACAAACAATTCCGGCAACGGTTACACGACAAAGAACAAAAGGGCAATAAAGGTACTGTTGCGAACATCAAAGCACAAACACATGTATTTACCAAAACACTTTAGATTACAAAATGTAAATTCAAAAGATTGTTTTTAGTAGGTTCGCACAGAAAAAAATATCGTCTGTACACATATAAATAAATATAAATAATTTTGATAATTATGATGGACTCATACTGTAGTATGGGTACACCCTAGGTGTACCTAGGGTTCCGAGTAGAGTTTATGCACATTTTTAATGCAAAAAGATGCCATAATGCGGTCACTTGCTAAACTTTAAAAAATTACGTTTGTTGTAATTGAGCCTAACACTGACAGTCTGATAGACTGACGGACTGACGGACTGACAGACTGACAGACTGACGGTCTGACGGACTCGGAACCCTAAAAATAATAGGTGAATATATGTCTAAAGAATTTAAGTTGATCATCGGATCGCCAATATACTTAATAATTTTTTTTTTTTTTTTTTTTTTTTTTTTATGATCGATAAGCCTTCATTTGACCACAATCTCACCTGATGTAAAGTGACGATGTGGTCTAAGATGGGACATGAAGACCTAGAAGGTGGCTTCTCCGGGCCACATTACGAAACACGAAAAAATCGCTTCACGCACTGGCCCAGCCCGGAGGGTGGTGACAAGCCGCGGCCGGCCGCGGCGGTGGTAGGCTTCCCACCAGAGACTTGATCTTGATTAGATAAATCATTGATTTATCTAATCAAAGTGTTGACATTAATGTTACGCATAAAAATAATGATTTTATTCAAAAGACAAGTTTACATTCAAATCAGTAGCAATAGGTTCTCATCACAATAACTAAATGATGAATTGAGAGGCTTGCTTTTTCAACGCCCGCATCAAGCACTCGCAAAGCGCCTTTTCCAGGCATTCTGCATGAGACCTAACAATTGAAGGCGGGACGAGTTCTAGTCATCCATATTCTCGATCTATTCAATTGGACGCGGCTGTCTTGACTTTGTTTAATGCCATTTTGTTTATTGTGAAATAACATAACTAGTTGTACACCACAAACGTAAAACTCATGAACGCAAGTTTTACCTCTTTTGTAATTATTTGCATGTCTATGACGCGTACCTACGTGGATTTATCTGTGAATTTTCGATATATATTCGTACATAATACGATTGGTCGGAGCAAATATATGTAATCTGTCGCCGGAGGGAAATACAAATCTTCACAACAGTGTAAATATTTCGAAAACAACTATACCGATTTTGTTGACCAACGAACTAAACGTCTTTAAAAAATATTTTCACAGTTCTACATGCTTTCTTAATTTAATCAAGTTATGAGCACATTTTTATTTTTAAGTAGTTCTAATAAGTGCCCAAAATAAGCTTAGCCTAAATTTTCTCAAGATTGCTTTAATACAATTATTATTATACATAATATTTATGTACCAATACACACGTTACAATGTCACTTAGCAGCGGTCCCCGAGCACGAGGTGCACGAGGCATGCCTGTATTGCGGGGACCTGTTACAATTTGGTTTAACCGGGTATAGAAAACAGTGCATGAAAACAAAGGAAGTGACAAAATAAGACAAATAATAAAATGACATAACATTACATTTGCAATAACATCAAGACATTTTTCATTTATTTATTTTATTTATTTACTAGCGGCCCGCCCCGGCGTCGCACGGGTAAAAAAAGTTCCCGGCAATTTTTCCTTATTTGCTCACCGTTTAGACCTACCCTGGACTACGACAAACATTTTAAAACCAAAATCAGCTCAATCGTCCCAGCCGTTCTCGAGTTTTAATCAGACTAACGAACAACAATTCATTTTTATTTATATAGATGAGAAACACTTTATCAGAGAGTATAATTATAATCACTACGATCTCTAGAAGAAAAGCCTAATATGCCTTTTAACATTTTTACTTAGCTTTATTTTTATTCTAGTTGCAAATTCCTATGGCCCCTGGACAAGCGTATAGCAAAAATATTCCAACACTTCACACTTCCACGGATATAAAACAGAGCAATTTACCTTTAACGATCACCCCTTGGACCTTTGCCCCAATATATTTCATGGAATCCCAACTTTTTTGTTAAGTATAGGGTTTTAATGGAATTGCCAGTGCATTTTACCTCGTTTGAGGAAGGTACATGTTGGTTGTGTTTGTTTTTACTTTAGTAATCTGCTTAATATTTGTAATTAGGTCAATTTTAATGATGTTGTTACAGCGAGTTACCATGTATCCACTCTATAAATATATTTCAAATTTCGAGTTATTCCCATATGCTCCGTTTGATGAACAGAACTAATTGAAAAAATCTGTTCATTGTCAATCGTTCTATTTTTCTCTGACTCTTTTCTCTGCTAAATAGGTATATTTGGCTGTCGTGTTCAATTCTGAGTTCTATTTAAATGTGTTCATTGATCCACCAATGACGTATATTTTGAAAATAGTTGTTTAACAAGAAAATTAAAATAAAAAATAAAATAAATATTTCCGGACTAATCATACAGCATCACCTAACCCCAAACGAAGCTCTGTGTCTCTCAACTATGAAGTGATTAATAATTAAATGTATCTATGTAGTCATAGATACATTTAATTATTAATTTATTGGGTATATTTCTATCAGGAGGGCCGAGCAAAGCTAGGCTGTGATAGTGAACTTAAAAATTTAAATATAATTATATAATTATTGCCTTTGTTTTATTAAAGAACAATTTAATTCAAAACCTAATAAGGGTACCTTTTAGTTCTAGTTTAATGAATGAACTCTTTAACATACACATAAATTAGTAAAGAAAATGAATAATTAATTACAAGTACAATCAATGGGCGGCCTTATTGCTGAAAGCAAATTCTTCTGTTATGTAATATAACGTTATGATAAATAAATAAATTGAAATTGAAAGCAAATTCTTCCAGGCAACCGAATACATTCAATTCTATACATCCAAAGCCGTAAAGGCTTAAAAAAGGTTAAAACGTAAAAGAATAATTAACTAATACTAAAATTTGACAAAAAAATACAAAAAATATCTCACGGTTAGCTTAGCCCCGGGGGATTCCATTATTCAAAATAAGAATCTAAATGAACACTGACCAATGGACCTCTCGGGTTACGGCTAAACAATCCCGCGCAGATAATCCCGGCAATCATAATGCCTGCTGTTATCCTTCTCAATGAGCACTCATTCTATTGTTACCTTATTCGCACATTCAGGAATCTGTGACTGATAAACCTTTGTACATAACCCTTTTCACGTGAGCTTAGATTTAAATCAGAATTTCAGAAGTAGGTATATAAATTTTCGTACAGAACTTTGGGGAAAAAATGTTGTACGACCAAAGAAAGTTTTACTTTGGGAGCTCTATCACTGGTATCTTCTTTTTCATGGCTATTATAAAAAAGAGCTGCATAATGATTAGGAAGTCCTAAGTTGACCACTTCCTATCTTTTTACAAACACTACTACACATTTGCAGAGACTCAAAATTAGACTTTTGAGTGGTTCAGAATCAGAATTAACAACTTACAATAACTGAGTCTAACTCACCTATTTCGTCTGTAGGTATATTATTTCTCATAGAGTTATGCCACAAAGATTTGCGGTCCTAGTCTTTGTAACATAGATTACTGTCATGATGGCTAATGGTGGGATTTTGCTTTTCTGCACTGGAACGCCGAAGAAACATTTTTTTAACTTTGATTTAAACTTAAGAAATCAATTATTTTTGTTAAATTTGATTCTCGTTGCTAAATTTAAAACAATAGACCTGAATTTTCATTTAGTTTATTCTAACCAAATATTTGTAAGAAGCCTTAAGTTGTATTTTAATTATATGTTTCTATCTCGCTTAGATTCAAGATTTTGCAATTATTTTAGATTGTTAGGAGCACTAAGTATCAAAGTAAAGAAATTATAACTGACGTAGCATTAGATATCTAATATCGTAACTAAAACTTCTAGGAAACTTAGAGCTTACAGCTAACTTCTTAATCGGTTAATACATTACGAAGGTATATTCAGGTAAGCAACTTATATAGATACTTGGAATATGTAGATTGTAACTACGGAAAACAATACAGTTGGATCACGCAAATATAGGTATGCTTTGTAATGTGACAATGTGGCTGTGAAACGTGACTTAACCGACTTCAAAAATGGAGGAGGTTACACTATGTTTTTTTAATTCAGGGAATCGCAGTCTGTCTTAATTTAAAAAATACCTACATTTTAAACTAAAAACAATCGACTTTTATTTTGGAAAATATGAATTTTTCAGTATAACTTTACCGGCACAGGCATTAAATACTGTCAATTTTCAATATTTTTTCTCGAGTTACGAGAACTACTTTACTTAATTAGTTTAATGATCATCGCAATCGGAAGATAACCGTGAACAAACAAAAAAAGCATAAACAATATAAATAGAAACCTCCTTTTTTCGTTGAAAGTAGGTTAAAAACTAAAGATAATTTTTACATAGGTCCAAATTAAAGTTCTTCGTAAATAAATATTTTTTTTTCTGAAATACCGTTGATACACTATTGCAAATCTATTACGTAGTTTTTAAGATTATCGTGAACGGGAGACAGACGCTATGTGGGAGTAAATTTATAACGTAGTGACAATAAAGCTGCGAATATTGAATATTAATGAATATAGATTTTTGAATGAACGTGCTAGTCTCAGAAACTACATCGATTTTAAGATTTTTTTTACTATTGTTTAAGTCTAGTCATCGAAAATGGATAAAGGCTATCGCGGGAAAATTGATATAAAGCTAGTGAATTATAAATTGCCACCATGATTTCCTTACTCACTGTATGTATAAGTGGTGTTAGGTAATTTAATAAGTTCGTGTTGTCTTGATTTCTTTTTAAATACCTACCAGTTAAGGGACATCTATTACAGAAATAGGTTTACAAATGTCGAGGTAGGGATCCTCTGAGATATACAGTCTCTGATTAGTTCAGTATTTCCTGATATTTATATTTCCGGACAATCCACACAACAACATCTAGCCCCGTGGTAAGCTCTTAGCTTGTGTGACGGCTACTAGACATCTGATATACTTAATATAATATACATACGTACATAGATATTTTTTATTATACATATTAAACACCCAGACCAAGGAGAAAGTGCTTGCAGAACATACAAACACTTGACCCCTCGGCGGGAATCGAACCCGCTATCTCTTGCGCCACAAGCGGACTGTCGCCCACCGCGCCACTGAGGTAGTTCAGTAGGATCTCTGATTGACTGTATGCAAAATATGAGTCGTATACTTGGTGCAATTAAACCTAGTTTAGTTTAGTTTTAGTGTATAGGTCGTCTGTAAGACATCGTCTTATCGTATCATCGACGTCGTATTAGCGATAAGATGTACCTGTCGTAATTTTTTTACAATTAAAACCAATGTTTTTTTTAAAGTACCTACTATATAACTGGTCAGGGTAGGTAACTATTGGTAGCTGTTACAAACAGGTAGGTATTTCCATAGGTATATATGGCCATGCCACAAGGCAGGAATTTATATTAATCTTTATATGAAGTTTTTAATGTTTATAAAATCAAAATAAAGTCTTATTTAAGTTAAATTTTCAATCTTCTATATTAAATGTAGGTAATTTCACTCAATATGGCATGGCCGTGGAACATCCTGTATAGCTCTATGAGTCCAATAAACCTACTTCCAACTCCCAAATTATTCTAATGTAAAAGAACCATTTGTAGTTTATGCTCCAGGACATAAAATTAAACTATATCTTAATATTTACATTATTCATAACTTAACTTTGTGTGAACCAAAACCATTTGTTATTCAAAGTTCGGCCCTCAAGTATTTGCTTGGAACATATTTTGTTATCAAACACTTAGCCCTATGCTAGAGTAGACATTCCTACTTGCTGGTAAATGCAACACAGAATGTTGGGCACTTTGCCACACGAATGAGGATTTTAGGAAATGTATTTTTATACCTCGGTCGCAATGGATGCACTAGATTCGCTGTTTTTTGGTATACATGGCCTCTGACAAGGTTAATATTGTTAGTTAGAAAACACTTATAAATTTATTTTTCTTCACGTGCTTTTTATTTCTATGGAAGTTACCATCGCAAAACTCACAGATATCTAAGTCTTTGTAAAAGTATTTTTTAAAGTCAACATACTTTAGACGTATTTATTTTTCTCTAGATAGCTAGCGAAAACTAGCTAACTAACTTACGAGTAAATTATAGGTTCTTAGGCCGATATATTAATATATTTATCGCATCTATAGCATAAATAAAATAGCTGGCAGCCAAACAAATACTTGAGGGCCGAACTAACCTTATTTCTGCTTATTAGCTACAATAGCTGCTAATAAGCAGATATATGATAAGTACTCTTAAGAGAAAATGGGACAATCTATTGGATGAAAGGAAAGTTTATAATATGAAGTATCGTTACAGACTTAGCTCACTTTTAAGTCAAAGAGTTTGTCAGTGTCCTTACATAATATTCAAGAAAAAGTTTAAGAGATGATAGTTCTTCTGTCTGTGAGTTATCAATTTACCTGTTATAGAGAGAAAATAATATTTATTTTTTTTTATTTTTTTATTCTGGATAAGCCTTCATTTGATCACAATCTCACCTGATATAAATTGACGATGTTGTCTAAATGGGACATGAAGACCTAGAAGGTAGATGGCTTCTCGGGCCACATTACGAAACAGGAAAAAATCGCAAAAATGCGCCTGTTGCAAGCATCTTTGTTATCATTGTTACAAAAAAAAATCGTAGGTCGCGGACTGTTGGGAATAGAATATTCCCTTTGGGGTATGGATCTCCACCATTTCTGAGAAACCCTGTATAACCTGTATAGATTTGGGAAGAAAAGATTTTGGGAAGAATGTAAATCAGGGCACTAAACTTGCTGTCAAACTTACTTACATTTCAAACGTCACATCTTAATCAATTCATCATTATCACAAAAGGCTTCCGTTTCATTATCTCAATCTGTTATCATTGAACTGTCGATTGATCAATGGATATCAAATGTCACCAGCAATTGATCCTTATAATAATGAGGTTCTATTAAATTGATCTTATTGTATCTCGATTGTCTCGTATCTTGGAATGTCGTTGACATCTGACAGGAGCATATTGAATGTGTCAGGGATATTGTGTTCGGGATCTTAAGGACCGATTTATAGATTCGCCTTTGTTTAAAACATTGAGTAAAGGCGTAGGCTATTTACTAAGTGAAATACAGTTTAATTTTTAGAATCAAAGCTGGTTCGTTGAAATAATCGCGTGGGCTAGCTAATTTATCCTTAAGGACATATTTTATAAGGTCAAGGTTTGAAGAAATTAGACTGAATAATTTAAATTAAATTATAATACAAACAATATAAAACAGAAAATTTCTTAGGATCCAGGTAGGTATTTTTTTAACGTGTGGCCATGCTACATGGCAAGAAATTGTATTTGTATGGATTGTAAATATGTAATCTAAATATATAACTAACTAGTAGTGCCCCCCGGTGTTACCCGCATTATATTGGTTTTTCCCGCGGTAAAAAGTAGTCGTTGTCCTTTCTCAGGCTCTAGAGAATCTGTTTACCAAATTCCGTTACATCAGACAGACAGAATTACTTTCGCATTTATAATATTAGTATGGATTTGTAAATAATGTTCGATTTTATCGTTGAAGGCTATTAAAACCAAAGGAGATTTGAGCACCACGTTAAAATATTGATTTATGCTCAAATGGGCATAACTTTGGTGCCCAATGCATAGGTGCTCAAAAAGTTCTCAAATTTCAATACTTCGATAAAAATCTATTCTGTCTTCGTATTAATGTTTCTGAGTACATGATTCCTCTTGTGAAGACTGTTGAACCTTTGTAGCATAGTTTATATCAATGTTAAGCTACCTATAATTTTCTAAAAGTAAGTAATAAAATAAAAAACAAGATGGAATTATCTAACTTTATTATTAAAAGCACAAATTGGTAACGAAAAATGTGGTCCGCCTTATAAAAAAAAGAACTTTTAATATGTAACATGAGTAGGTAAACTTATTTACAAACATTTTTATTAAATAAGTAATTACTTAACTAGGAACCTATTTCATCAATTCAATAATTTAAAAGTATAACCATATACCATACACATACTCATTATAAATTATCTTTTCATACTAAAAGCAATGGAAGCATTTGCTAAAATATACTCAGCATCCTATTGAAAGCCAGTTGGAAAAATCCAAACCACATAGAAGGCTCAAATCATAATTGAGAATATAATTAAAGTACTTAATTCCAACTATATCCAGCGGCTCGATTCGCGTAAAGAAATCAACAATATTCGATTTTAGTGAGAGAAAAATATATGTCGTTTAACAATCGAAATATCAGCCCTCAGGCTTCGGTGCACCAAAACCGCATCTCTCAGTCCATAATGATCGAGTTTTTTAAAGAATAAAGCCACTGACCATTCAATTCGATTTACATTCAATTTTGCAACATTTAAACTATCAATTGACTGCTAAAATTAACATTTATGTACAAGCCTAACGATTTCAGTCTATATTTATCAATACTTTAATGATAAACTCTTATAAATAAAATACATAGAAAGAAATGTTTTGTCACAAATCAAACTAAAACAAATAGAAGTAAATACTTTAAATTTAACATTCTAGAACAACGGCTATAAAGCCATATTTTGTGAATATTTTTTTAGATATTTACATTTCATTTGCGAAAAAATATTTCTTACATGTTAAAATAACTTCAGTATGATAAGTGATACGTATTTTTCTATTAACCTAAATTATCTAGTAGAGACTAGGGTAAATTATAATCTAAATATGTCATGTTTTTTACTAATTAACCACATTACAACAATTCAGGGAAATGATTGATATGAAAATTCATTTATAGAGAAATATGTAATCCACATTTTATTAGTCTTTTTACTTCTAAAAAGCAAATAAATTATCCTTAATTCAGATTCACATTGCATTTATGTATGACACGTGAATTGTCTATAAAATTTCTTGGTGAAAATATTCGAGTCAAACATAAATCAATTTATTACTTTTTTGTTACAAATTATTATAATATTGTAAAAAACAAATTGAATAAACTTAAAATACAAAGTAATGAAAGGTATCCGGTAAAATCCCTGGAGGCAGCTCTATTGTAGTCTTGTAACCTGAAATCTAAAATAATACGATAATGAGCAGTGTATATTTTCCCAATAAAATGCAAAAATTCTTTATTTTCAATTTGAAAAGCCTCCTTTCTTAGTGAGGTTTATATTGTTATAAAAAAAAAACTTTTTTTAGTTTTGGTATTGTGACAAATTATTTCTAGCGAAAATTTATCCAATCCACATCCAAAGATTGCTAATGTAGTACTAGTGAAAGTCAAATAAGCGCTCGTGATTTGCTTCAATGAATTTAAATAGTTTGCCAACACTAAATAAGTAAATTCTATCACCTGATAAAGTTTACCATAAAACGGAGAAAGAGAAGATATTATATTAGGGTGACATCACACTACGTGAAAAACAGCGCAGATAACGCCACTGACAGTAAATAAATAAATAAATAAAATTCCTTTATTTAAGGTATAACCCATATCACAAAGAGAATAGTCAATGTACAAAATACAATGAGAATGAACTTAAAATTACATACACCATGTGTATAGTATGGCAATATGTATCTCCTTTTAAGGGTGTATGGCATTTATGACCTCTATGGCCAAAAAACACTTTTCTCGATCTGAAAGACTCGTCATAAATTAAACTTCAAGAATCAGGAAATTCTTTAACTCTCTATTTACTGTCTACGATAATAGCTCTTATTAGTATCAGATATAATATAACTTAGGGAGTACAGTCACTCGCATTACTAATTCATAGCTATCATGTACAAATATTATTGGTTTCTCAATAACACGACTCATCCATCAATTATGTTTTTATTAACCCCCGACAACCAATTAAATGTGTTATACACACGGGCTCCTTTTATTTGCCACAAACATAAGTAACCACAGGTATCACAAACTGTATAGAAAATGCAGTTCATTAAGCGGATCTCGTGTGCTTAAGTTACCAAGTACACTTTTACTGTGTGAGTAAGTTGTATTTAAATCATCATCTAAGTATAGTAAAATCATCAAATTAGAAACTTATAAAAGATTTTCGCTAGAACACCAAATCATTGAAAACATTGAATACTTTTTGCGACATGTTTCATCCAAAAGTTGTCAGAACAGAAATTGCTATAAGCAATAAGGACGCCCATTACACATTTTGTATTAAGCTTTAAGTCTCTTTTTTAATCAATATTTCTATTATTGTTATTATAAAATCCAAAGCGTATTTACCCTGTGTTCCAAACGGAGTACTATCCGATGTCTTTTCCGCCATTATGTTCAGCCGTTGAATAACTGCAAAGAAAATAAAGGAATAATTACTTTGTCTTAAAGAACTGTTATTTTTTCATGAGATGGCAACTAAAGAAAAGTACTTTTCTATTAATTTGTGTTTATAAGTACCTACTTACTGTGTCCGATGAAGCACCTTAATTATTTATAAGGATAGAATATACATCTGAATTTGAAGATGCTATTTTGGTATTAACGTGACGACCAAATTATAGTCAAACAATATCATAAAACTTCAAATGTTCGATAATTTAGCGGTCCTAGTTTGTAAAGTTAGAAAATCCTACAGACTTACTATTTTTATTTTCCATCGCCGGCAGGGGCATAGCTGAAAACGAATTTATGTTTAAAAGACTTAGTACTTGTTTCGAACCTCACGCTAGAAACTTTACATTGAATTATAAATGGTAGAAAATCTGTTAATCCCAACTTGCTCGGCGTCTTGCAAAAAGCCGATTAAGCCCACCTAGATTACTCATTAATCCGGACAGGAAAAGCCAATTCAAAAGAATTTTAAACACGGTGTTCGTGCGCTTTCAAGATTCAGTGACTGAGAGGAGTAAATTCTGTTTACAGTCTCCCAGGGAAGTTTACGTATGTTTTATGCGACAATGAACAAGTCATAAGCAAGTTTTATTGCAAACGGGAAGTTATTCGTAATGCCATCTTGTTTAGTCGACTTTCTGTGGGGATGCTTGAGTCGCGGGACAACTTTATACTCTGCCTGAGAAGTTCATCTGCTTTATTTTACTAACTCCATAAGGTTAGCTTCATAATATTGGTATAGACTATATTTATGACTCATTATTATTATTGTTTTTTTTCCAGTGTGTAATGATAATGACACACTTAATATAGTAACAAAATACGAGAAACAGCCAAGGTAAGCGCATGGACATAGTCTTAATTAAAGTTCTAAATGGATTACTTGTTTTAGCAAATACGAGTTAAAACGGCTTAAGAAGGCGTTGCACGTGATTTTCTAGCACAGAGTTTAATGGGTTACCTACATCCTTAAACTTACTATACTTACTTAGGTAGGTACTTTATATTGATTGTTTGTTTGAATGCGTTAATCTAAGGTCCGATTTGAAAAATTATTTCAGTGTAAGCCTATAATTATTATTTACCGATGGTAATACAATGGTCCCGCGGGATAAAATCCAAAATCACGCCACGCCCTGGCGCTTAAAGCAAGTGTTTTAATAAAATCACGGGCGTCATAATATTGGTTAGACACGCGTTCCTTTCGTTTAATAATAATGAATAAATAAATAATTAAAACGGGTAACATACCATGATTTGACGGTTTTTGAGTTTTCCGATATTTTCCGTTTTAAGTCATAATATTGTCAAAAACGATGATAATTTATAAAAGTTATAAAACAAGAGTGTTATAAATGTATAACTTACGATATAACTTTATAGTGCCTTCAGTATCTCCAAGCGAATTTTTGGAAACACATTTGTAAGTGCCGTAATCTGAGCTGGTCACCCTTCTGACTGCAAGGCGGAGCATTGATCTATAGGAACCATCTATCTTCTGTGGCTCCAAGCCCCCACCTAGGGAAGAAACGGTTACTTAGAAAACATGTTATTATAAGCTAGCTTAACTATAGGCCACACCATATTTTTGTAAGGCCTGAAGGTATTTTTTACTTAAAGCGAGGAGTCGTGGAATCTGACCTTGACAGATTTATGGGTTAATAATTAAGAAGTAATACTTTTCAAGACCTGCTGTAAGCTTCCTTTAGATGTCATTTTTTATTTTATTATTATGTTGAATCAAGGTTGAACAACGGTTTGAAATCTGTCACACACGCTGTTTGTGATAAACTGGTTTTACACTCGTTCACAAATATGTTAAACGTTGTATATATACGCCTCTCTAATTATAATAATCATAGTCTTACAGTAGAATGGATGCGTAGACGATACTTGAGCTTTCCATATTAAATAATTAGTGTTATATTGAGTTGTTTCTCTGTATTTGTAAGTTTTTGGTTGTCGAATAAATAAATAAATATGCAAGACTATGTGCCCAAGCATTAGACCCACCTTTTTGTAAGAAGTAAAAAAAATTTAATAAAGTATTTAATAGTAAAAAGAAATACTTAAACGCATTAAGAAATGTATTACTTCGCATAAAGTTGCTACTTTACTTAAATAAGTATCATTTGTGAATAGTTATTAGTTTGATTAGCAGGCGCTGAGGAAAAAGTGAGAACATGTTGAAAAGTGTCTCCCGATGGTATTTAATATGTACTAAAATTTAATTTAATTTAATTTGAGTCAACGAGTATATCCTCTTCCAGGAATGTTGCAATCTCAGGATCATTATTATTTTATTTAATATTTAGCCCACACACTCACACTCATTATTTTATTAAAATGAAGAGGTATTTCAATTGGAGCACCAATTTTGAAGAGTTCCTACCAAGCCGAAGAGTACTTATGAAATTCCAATTGAACTACCAATTGAACTCTTGTGATATACGTAACTAGAAAGTATAATGTCAGCCAGTATTTTTAGGGACCACAAACAAATGTCCTGTAATTTAATTCTATCTTGAAATAGAATTTACTCGGAAATTCAGAAAAAAATAAAGTTCGATCGATTTTCAGGAGTGCTGGCAGTTGTGTTATTTCGGAGCATTGATTTCTCGTTAGCCAAAGAGAATCCGATCATAGTATTCCATTATTAACGAAGGGGTTATACAACAAATTTTGACTTAAAGTGAGAACCTAAAATAACAATAAAGTTACAGGTTTATTACCAAATAAATTGATATTTAGGAAATAGTGTATTGTTTTAAATATATTTATTTTAGACTTTAGTTCGAGGTGTTTTCTATATATATAAGAGCCGAGAATAATTCTATATATATGTTTCTTTTGTTTTTTTTAATTTTATATCTAAGAACAAAAGAAACAGAATTGAAATTGGTTTATCCATTCGCGAAAAAGTAACCGGGAAAGGGAAGGGATCTGAGCAGCCGCCGCGAACATGGTTATTATTTTCATTAATGTCTTAGCCATTTCTTAGCCTTTAAAAATAATTTTCCATAACTACTGAACTTCCAATAGCGCCTCCACATAATTGTACGAGTATTCGTCAGTATAAATCATCCCATCTTGTTTTTATTTGAAATCTATATTAGTAATGCTTATAATTTTATATTATTAAATATTGTGATAAGTTAATTTGAAATTCTAAATGATTTTTGTAATTAAATTATGTATTTATTAGTAAGAGTGATTTAGTGTTGTCGCATTTAACAGAGACAGTATGTAAAGAATAATATAAATCTCCATGTCAATTTTGATGACATTCAGAGACTTTCAGCTTCAGATTTCAGTAGGTAGAGAAGCACAAGGTACGAAAAACCGAAGAAGAACTTGGTCATTGTGGACCACGATAAAGTCATCAAATATGTTCAGTTTGACACCATCTAAAGATTGTTCACACCACGCGTCCGGAGTTAATGTTTTAGTTTTTAGCTTGATTTCTCCATAGAATAATTGTAACAGCATACACAATAACAAAATAAATCGGTTATTACGAAAATAGTTTACCTAATTGAGCATCGGTAAATTGAGCAATCGCTATTCAGATGTATATCGGCCCTTAGAGTAGGGGCAATGTTCGCTGGCAAACAATATAAGGAAATAATGAAGGAGTCTTCAAGTCATTTGCAGTGATAAAGCTGTACAGCTTAATTAAATAGCAATAGACCACCACGGAGCGAATTATTCTATTGTTCACTTAATCATGTCAGTGAATGTAAAATAAGTCTCAGTTTTCAAATGTATGTGGAAAAGTTTTTTTTTATAGAATGTAAGCCCAAGTAACATTGTAGTTAGCTTTGAGAATACTAGCAGTTTATATCATCAATACAAGAAGAATCGGGAATCTAACCCACTGTGTAATGCAAAGCCACTGAGTCCTCCCCAATTTTTTCTTATATTCGTATTAATTGTTCTAGAATTCCAACAATAACGCAATAATAAAAGCAAGTTGTATGAAACCAGACGGTTTTTAACGACTTTGTATGAAATTCTAATAAAAGTTTTAGTACTATAATTTATTCAACAAAAGAATCTAGATTATATTATTTTAGGACAACGAACGATAAAGTTTTGATTAAATGTCTGTTCTATGAATGGGCGTTGAGCATTGATGAATAACTTTGACTATCAAAATATTTGAAATAAACAAATTCATCATTGTAATTTGAGAGTAACAAAATAATAATAATAAATAAAAGTAATTTATCTTTAAGAGATTTAGATAAATAAATAAAACGATATTCTGCCCTCATCATGAAGAATTTGCTACGTTTTATTGCGTTGCGACACCTTTTCGGACACAAGCGCTATCATTTGCCTCTCTTGCTCTAAGTCCTGTCTTATCATTATCTTGCCATTTCAAACAGCTAATCCACTTGACAATATTGGTGTCCTCGTGAATTCATATATCTATTCGATTTCTTGACAAGCTTCAAGCATTTCTCTCCCTGAGTCTCCATAGATCTTTCAAGAAGCACGCTTGGAATCCTTACTAGTCACATAAAAATATAAACAAGACAATGCTACACTCACCTACTCGGATATCACAACATCAATTAAATTTATCGAACTCGGAATCCTACAGGTAATAACATACCTTGATATTTTATTTCAACTAAAGACTTTTGTAAATAAAAACATTTGATATTATAAACTATTTCTACCGTATAAGCTATCGTTTTCTAGAGTCAGTTTGAAATTTCAGCGCTGTAGGTATTCCTTGTATGAAATTTCTCACTGCAATGCACTCTCACAACTTCGTAACGGCATCGTATTGCCTCGGGACAAACCCCAAGCAAGGCTAAAGGCGATAAAGACAGCTTTATCTAGCCTAGCGCCCAATTTCTATATGCTTGGCTTGTTTTGGTCCATTAAGAAAGTAGGGGAAGGGATGTAACCCAAAATTCGCTTACAGGCGTTACTTTTTTGTTCTGATAATGATTTCTATAACCGATCTAATTAATAAATAGACAACCTTCCTTTCTATCTGCGATTTCTGAGAACTATTTACTATAATAAAGTTTCATCATCAAAACAACAAGACATATCAATTTGATTGGAGAATCTTCGGGTTTTCCGGAACGTACTATTTGAGGGATACACTTTGTGCGGGATCGTAAATATCGGGCGTGATAGCAAAGTAATATTGTCTTTACAGTACTCCAACTCGGCCGAGACTTGGATATAAATGCCCACCTACAGCATTTTAATTACCTACATTGTATTAACGATCGTGTTCTACATATATCATAAGTGTGTAATAATTGTTGAAATAATTGTGTAATAATAGCTTATTAATGTTAAGTACGTTCATTAAAAAGCATAGATTTAAAGTCTGCCTAGTTTGACTTTCCATCGAGTAATTGTAAGTATATATATTTTATATTAAAATACTTTGTTATATAAAATGCATGTTATTGATATGTTTTATTTAATTCAATAACTATGTTTTTGTTCAATTTATTTCGAACTGGAATATACGATATTCCAGTTGAATATATGTATAGCTTGAAACCATAAAAAAATCTAAATTTGAATATAAAGCCCAAAAAAAATTATCTCTGAACAGAGGAATAGGTAGGAAATTGAACTTATTTCACATCAAAATCGGATATTACTTCAAAAACACAGTCACGACGCGGCGACGACTGCCTGTTTCCCTCGTGAACCTTCGATCGAGGCGCTTAGGTATAGCTCGCGTTTCGATCGTGTGTATGAAGTTGGAATACTGTATAGTAGTATAATACTGTGTAATTTAGATTGTATCAAGGCGGTAATAGGGTCGTAATAGCCCTAGACACTCATTGTTGAACTATAGACTATGAGAACTATGACCAACTATTTCCAGCAATGGTGGAAGCTCGCTTTGGACCGCAAAAGTTAGCGAGATAACTATATTATACTTGTGTTCAAACCTCGCCGCACTCCTCGATTTTCCTTCTTGAAGAATTATGTGCACTTTTATAATAATTAGGTAATTCATTATTTATCTTTAAGTAGGTATGTACTTATGTTTAATTTGTTTATCTATTTTGTATTTTATTTTTGTCGTTTCTAAGATTTGTAAAACCATAGGTACAATGGATATAAATGATTTTGTATCTTGTAATAATAAAAATAATAAGCACTTATTTTGGACACACAGAAGTACAGACAATTAACAAACATAGTAATTATATACAATAACCAAATAAAAAAAACAGAATTTGTGTAACACTTTTAGGCAACATTTTAACACGTGCCATATCCATGAAGGCAAACAACAAACTTCTCTCTAGTCAAGAGAGAAGCTACTGTGTCCCAGCATTGGGAACGTAAAAATGGGTGCTTATGCTACATATTCTTACCAACGGGAACAATTTCGCCAGTTTCCCGACTCCAGTAGCTAACTGGCTTAGGGTAGGCTTCCGTTTCGCACTCGAGCACTAGATCTGAGCCCAACGCCGCCCCCACCAGTTGGTTTCTTATGGTGATCACCGGAGGAACTGTTGGGAAAAAACTCTAGTTTAAACATATCTTAGATATATCTTACGGTAATTAAATCTTATCTTAACCGACAGACTCGTAGAGTAAAGATCATCTACTAGAGCGATCGATGGTAAAAACTTTTTTAGTACTCAGTCTATTTTTAGCCCCTGACCGAAAAAGAGAGGTTTGACGTGTCTGTCCGGATGTCTGTCTGTGGCACCATAGCTTCCAAATAGAATTATTTTGTATTAAAGCTAAGATAGTTCTTAGACATGTTTAATGAAAATCCGTCTAAAAGTCGTAGTAAAAAAGGAAAGAATAATCAAGTATCAAATGAAAGCCCACATTACAAAATAATTATGATTTTTTACTTTTAAGGTAACTGAGGTTTTGAAATCGGGCTTTTTTTATTTCCAATTTAGATTATGTACTATCAATATAATTGTCATTATAATTGTCATTATAATAGGATGATATAGATATTTAACATATTGATGTACTTTTTGAGAAGGACTCATAAACTAAGGGTTTCGTGTATTTCAACAGTTTAGACACTTATTTAAATAAAAAGAAACACTTATTTGTCAACAAAATTGTGATAAAGGTTCGTAGCAAACAATCAAAAGAAATTCAGAAAAAAGCAAACGAGATTCAAGTAACTTTGGTTAACTTTATAAATCAAAGGTAAATTTTGTATTGGCGTACTTATTCAAAAAAACTTAATAGATAGTTAAAACCAATTTTTAGCGAAAGTTATGCAAACTTTCGCCAAAAATTGGTTTTAACTATGGTAATATTGGTAAAGTCTATCATAATATATATTGTTTTAGAAGTTACAGGGGTAACACACATTTTAGCACGGTGTCGCTCGCACCAATTATTCAGATTACAAAAAAAATGTACCTATTATAAAAAATTTGAAGATCTATCCATCCATCCATACTCTACACGTAACACAGTTTAATGAAAAAAAAACGGGTTTCGGGTCTAATTTAATTACCACAAAATATATTGTTTCCTTATTATATTTTTGTGAAAAAATCTTTAGGCGGTTCTCAGAATACATCTTTACACTTACCAAGTTTCATTAGCTCTTATAGTTTTGGAAAAAGTGGCTGTGACAGATCGACAGCCAGACATGACGAATCCATAAAGGTTCAGTTTTTTGCCATTTGGCTACGGAACCCTTAAAAAATACCTACATAAAATTATGAACGGTCTGAACATCCTTATACTGCTTTAATCTTTAAGCAAAAAAGCCATTGTTTACGTTTGCTGATTAATTTGCATAGCTGGAAGAATGTTACATAATAGATATTGATCTCAAATTTCCAACCAATGCTATTTCGCTTAGTTAATTATGTATCCGAGCTATATAGTACAAACATGCTTACTCTATTCAGTGTTAGTGAAACAGGCCCTATGTTATGTATTCCACTTGGAAGTAGCGAAGTACTACCTGCTCTTTTGACTTACCTAATCCTGCACCCGACACCCGACATTATGCATTATGTTTGTTAAAGGATATGCTTGTCAGAAAACATTTCAAATTATTTATGCAGTATTTTTTTTTAATAAAACCTTTTCGTTGGAACCGAGAACCGTTCGGTTGTTTGTTTGAAAAGAAAAATAGGTGTTTCCTATGTCATGTATCAAAAATGTATCTATGTAGTATAGAATCAGTTACCTAACACCCAGTGTACAAGCTATGCTTAGTTTGGGCTTAGTAATGTTGTGTGAGTAGTCCGAAAATATTTATTTTATTTTTATTTATTATAAAGGTAAAAGTAATCTTTTTACTTTTAAGAGACGTGGACGTACAACTAACTAGATAAACAATTGAGTAAAATGTTAAATCCTGAGTATGATTTTAAAAGTAATCAGTAGGTAGGTCACGCTTATAAGCATTTTTTTGTTATAATTTACTGTATTTAAAAATTACCTTTCTGTTGCAAGATATTGAAAGTAACCAATGGCTAGGACATATTTTGAATTTGTTTAATCCAAAACATGCCTAGGTTTTAAATAGCTAAAATGAATGGTATTTAATGGCGGATAAAATTCGTAAAGGATTTGCTTAATCCGTTAACAATTTGACGTTTACATGCCAAAATTAGTAGGACAGCTAACAATACCTAGAATTGCATTATTTCATTTTGCGTTGAACTGCCATTGGGCGTTCAGTGCCAATTATCGCTATTTATGACTATAATTTTTGAATTAAAAATAAGTTCGCTCACTGAGTATGGATGAAGCGCACCAAAACAGGAGCACCTTGATTTGGAGCATTTATTAGGAATTCTAGGAAATGTGCACACTAGGTATGTATCTATAAAACTCATGATTTCACTTATGGCCGCTGCAGATGTATAGTCTAACAAGTGACCGCCCGCGCCTTCGTACGCTTAGTTATTTGCTCATAGTTTAAGTATCTTATTCAAAAATTCTTAAACTTCATTACTTATACCAATCAATGCCTATAATAACTAGCACTAAGAAAGGATTTGGAGGAATGGTTTTAAGGTTACAGGTACATTGTAGCTGTTGGTATGTATTTAATACTGTAAAGACCATTAATTGTATTCTATAATAAATAAAAGCAAGATTTTTGCACATGATCAAAGCTGAAACGGACCGGCTTGTACAAAAATAAGAATAACACATAACCATTTAAAATGTAGGCAAGTCGGTTCAACTATTTTGCCGTGATGAAACAAAAATTATTCAAACATCCAGTGTGACGTGGAAAAGTAAACAAGCCATGGTGTCTGCGCACTCCGAGTTATTTATTTTTTCCTTATATTAAGTGTTGTAATACTATTACTTTTGTCTTTGTTGTTAGATTAGTAAGAAATTCATAGGTGATAGATGTAAATTTAAATACAGCAGTGAGCATGACGCCGTTAGAGCTGATGCACGTCCAATGAAACCAAAAGGAATCCATCTCATGGTTAATTAATGGAGTTTAAACTAATCTGAATTTCGGGAGCCCGATAGCGGCTTTATGATAAGCAATTTTCTGTTAGGCGACGGGGCATCGTGCGCAAAATGTATAAAATAATCTAAAATCTATAATTGAAAAAAAAAACTGTTAATTTAATTACAAAAAAAATGTAATCCGTATATTTTACGATCCATCGAAATCGGTCCACGGAGATACAAATTCAGAGGTAACAAACATTTTTTGCTGAATAGCTGACTCGTTGAATTAGGAACCTCCTTTTTTCGTTGAAAGTCAGTTAAAAATGTATCATGCACTACACTACACTTACTCTATTATTTAATACTAGCGGCCCGCCCCGGCGTCGCACGGGTAAAAAAAGTTCCCGGCAATTTTTCCTTATTTGCTCACCGTTTAGAGTTTAGACCTACCCTGGACCACGACAAACATTTTAAAACCTCAATCGGCCCAGCCGTTCTCGAGTTTTAATCAGACTAACGAACAACAATTCATTATTATTTATATAGATTTAGTTCTTAAGAAATTTTCTGTTGTATTATAATAAAGAGTATTGTATTGTAATGCGTACTTACATTCCACTGTGAGCATGATCCTCTTGCTGACAGTAGGAGGCACGCCGTTAGACGCGATGCAGAGATACGCGCCCGCATGCTGCCTCCCCACGCGGCTGATGTTCAGCACAGGGCCCTCCAGGGACATGGCTGCAGATAACACTGATTAGCCTTTGTGATATACTAGTCTACATTAGCACATACTTGTGTCTTGATGAGCGAAATGTTGTAGAACACTTTAGATACCATATCATTGTATATAAAAATTTTAACTTTATTTTCAAACCAAAGGTTACTAGGAAGACTAATCAGAGAATATATGTTTAATGATAAGGCAGCACAGGGCCCTCCAGGGACATGGCTGCAGATAACACTGATTAGCCTTTGTGATATACTAGTCTACATTAGCACATACTTGTGTCTTGATGAGCGAAATGTTGTAGAACACTTTAGATACCATATCATTGTATATAAAAATTTTAACTTTATTTTCAAACCAAAGGTTACCAGGAAGACTAATCAGAGAATATATGTTTAATGATAAGGCAGCACAGGGCCCTCCAGGGACATGGCTGCAGATAACACTGATTAGCCTTTGTGATATACTAGTCTACATTAGCACATACTTGTGTCTTGATGAGCGAAATGTTGTAGAACACTTTAGATACCATATCATTGTATATAAAATTTTTAACTTTATTTTCAAACCAAAGGTTACCAGGAAGACTAATCAGAGAATATATGTTTAATGATAAGGCAGCACAGGGCCCTCCAGGGACATGGCTGCAGATAACACTGATTAGCCTTTCACTGAAAAAACGTGTCGGTTAAAAATAAACGAAATACTGTTGAAAATAACCCAGCATGTTTGTCAATATAGCACCTGCAAAGTTGATAGCTTAAAAACAAATACGTCAACTTTGTTATTATTGCTTGTTAAATATTAACCGTTAAGGTTGGTTAAAAATATTTCTGTAATAATAATACAGTTGCCTACATTAGTAACAACAGAGTAAAGTTGGGTAACTACAACCGGTTCACTCGGTAGCTGCTGCAATGTTACTCGGTTGTTTTAGCCAATTTATTGGGTAACTAAAACCGGTTTACTCGGTAGCTGCTGCAATGTTACTCGATTGTCTCAGCCAATTTATTGGGTAACTACAACCGGTTCACTCAGTAGCTGCTGCAATGTTACTCAGTTGTCTCAGATAATTTATTGGGTTACTACAACCTGTTTACTCGGTAGCTGCTGCAATGTTACTCGGTTGTCTCAGCCAATTTATTGGGTAACTACAACCGGTTCACTCGGTAGCTGCTGCAATGTTACTCGGTTGTCTCAGCCAATTTATTGGGTAACTACAACCGTTCACTCGGTAGCTGATGCAATGTCACTCGGTAAATACAGCTAGTTTATTGGGTAGTTACAGCAATGTTATTCAGTACTCGTAAATAATTCAATTGTTTCATAGATAGATATACATTCTTACTGTATTATGAATAAAAAATATTTAATTAGATATTAATAAAATAATAAAAGTACCTAAACAAGTACTTTCAGATATTTTACTAATAAGTAATTAATATTTTTTTTAATAATACAGTATGTAGGTACTTATGTCTATGTAACGAATGAATTGTTTACGTGAACTGAATAACATTGCTGTAACTATTTAATAAATAATACTTACTTACCTACTGAATTAGTTTAGAATTTAAAGTTGCTGAAAGCATTGCTATAAAGTGGCTATAGTTACCGAATAGAATTGCTGTAAAAGATCGTGGGGTTTTTTGGAAATTTATTACAATACAAATCAAAAAACTATTTAATTAATACTGATTTATTATTGAGCAGTTTCATATAATATTACAATGTATTCAAAATTATACAAATCTACTATAGTTATGAAAACAAATCTTATGCACAAGGTTCAAATAAGGTGGAGACAATTTTGGACAGGTTAAGGATTAAACTAGGCATTGGTTTTAACTTTAACAAAATCAATGATCACCGGGGTACATGAATATTATGTCGTATAAGGCGTAAAAATTAACCTATAGTACACTTGAGGTTGTTGTACCCGTGAAACTGAATAACTTCCTAAGAAATATACCTTCAGCGAATTAATTAAATAAAAAGTAGGTAGTCTCGCCGTAGTAGGTACACTTTTTTCGGGCCGTTTTTCAGACGCACACTTGATATAGCCAGAAGTGTCGGGATCAACAGCATGCAGGCAATGTTGGAGCTCTCTTCTGGTGCTGAAACAAAAAGCATTTCTTAGCACTGCAGAGTTGTTACAAACAGACGGACAGGCAACGATTTCAAGATTTTAAAGGGATTTTACTTACAATCTTGCAAACTTAGAAGTTGTGTCCTTGTTGTGACTGCTATTTTTCTTCTTGGCCAGTTAATTTTTTTTTTCTTTTAGAGGAGGAAAACTCTTATAAATGTCTGTATATGTGCCAGCATATCATAGCTTCAAACTCCTTTTCCAGCTGAAAACAAAATCATAATCTTAGTCTAAAAATAACTTCAATATAACTGTGAGGTGCTTTTTCTTAAACTATTAAACAAACACTTTGATTTAACTGTTTCTGCTCCACTAACATTACACCAACAGCGATAAGGTCATCTATTGTACTGATCATGTTTTAAATTTAGATATAAGGTTTTATTTTGTTATGTATGTACACTTTTATTGCACTTAAATGCAATAAAAGTGTACATGCATTAATTTAAACAATCTATAGCCACAACGATACCAATACCAGTCGGAAACATTTAACAGTTATTTATATCACATGGGAACTGATTAATGGAATAAAAAGTAGCCTATAACTTAATCAAGGCGTACCTGTACTCAAAATATGAAGCATGATCCGTTCAGCAGTTATGGCTATGTTCGCTCTTATGCCGTTTGTTTTCCAAGAGTGTGGAGCCGCCAGTAAGTACATAATAAAGAAAGTACGAGCAACAACACAGAAAGGAAGTTAATTCTTTGATGTATGTAACCAAACTTATCATGCAGGCTATGACAAGAAAACAATGAAAGTTGTACTGACCTTTAAAACACTTCGATGTAAGACTCGAGATTCCAAGCAGTTAATAAATTTCGGACCTCCTCATCCATAATTTTCCGTACCTAGTTTGCAACGTATTTGAAACTGCACTGCACTTTAAAATATCACAGTAATATTTCACACAGGTACGGAGTGACCCATGTGGTAGTAGACGAATATTACTTTACTGCCACATGGATCACGCCACGCCATACGTCACGGGCGCGAGTCGACGGAAGAGTGGTGTGATGAGCCGAACGAAACCAATCATCTTTGTATTTGTAACTGAGCGCACAGTTATTTTTAAGCAATTGTCTCGGGTGTTTTCTGCCGAGTAAATCGGTAGAGAACAGCCGGGAGGTACTCGATTATATATAAATGACACTAGCCGGTTGCTATTGACCATGGTCATTTGCTAGGACCAAACGATTAAATTTACTTATTTAAACGGAAATAAGTAGCTTGACTCAAGTTAAATAATTTCAACTCGTGTATAAATAAATCAGATGGTGTGTAAAAATAAACAATTTAAATACTTGTTTAAAAACAACAGTATGCTTATTAAATTTAAATTAATTCTCTTGGTAGTTTTGAATCAAGTTTGAAAGTGTTATAATTTACAAATTAAGTTAATTGAAAATTACTAATGTCTTATTTGTTATCAGCCGAGAAAATATAACAATGTACACAAGTCTACTCTATGCCAAGTTCGCTTATAAATTTTTAGATAAGTCTTACTTAAAAATGACCGATATGATTGTAACCGAGCCAAAAAGGTCCTTTGTTAAAATAATATTTTCTCAGTGTTGTGATATACTAGTCTACATTAGCACATACTTGTGTCTTGATGAGCGAAATGTTGTAGAACACTTTAGATACCATATTTGTCTATAGACATTTTAACTTTATTTTCAAACCAAAGGTCACCAGGAAGACCAATCAGAGAATATATGTTTAATGATAAGGCAAAAAAAAGTAAAACATGTGTTTACCTTTGCTACTCTTGTTTGCTTATTGTATGTATGAGCATTGTTTTATTTCGCTGTACAATAAAGTGTTTTGTTAATTAATGAAAGATTACACATTACAATTTTATTGACACTTACATTATGTACCTATTACACAAATCGCAATCTCTCTTTAGCAGACGCAAAATGGCGTTCAACTGATTATTTGACGCTTCAAGCGCAAAGTCCATTATAAGAAATTTAATTGAGCCTTATGGAAAATATGATGTTAGCTTTTATCAATTTTTATTGACAAATGTTCCATAGCAATCTCAAGAATTAATTAGCAAACCATTCGCATAATATTATGCTCGATTGATTGCCGCAAGTTGACGGGAAATTCCTCGCGTTTCGAGATATGTGTCTTATGTATACTAAGTATTATAGAGTAACATTACCTTGTACCCCGTCTATGATAGTGTGCTTCGAGTGCTCCCTCCTCCACGTGATCTGAGGATGAGGGGAGCCGGTGGCTGCACAGGTGAGGCTCACGGAGGCACCTTCCCGCACAGTCTGGTCCGTGCTTGTGCCTCGGTCCAGGATGTCAGGGGGCACTGTTCAATAAGTAAATATATCAGGACAATCCACACAACAACATCTAACCCCGTGGAAAACTCTAACCTTGTGTTCCGGGTACTAGACATCTGATATACTTAATATAATAAATACATACATAGATATCGGTCCAGGATGTCAGGGGGCACTGTTAAATAAATAAATATAACAGGACAATCCATAAAACAACATAATCAAGCCCCGTGGAATGCTGTAACCTTGTGTTCCGGGTACTAGACATCTGATATGGTACTTAATATAATATATACATACATGGTTTCGGGTCTGGGTGTTTTCTATGTATCATATGTATGTATTTACAAAAAAAAATGTATCTATGTAGTATATCAGTCACCTAACACCCATAGTACAAGCTCTGCTTAGTTTGGGGTTAGGTGATGCTGTGTGAGTAGTCCGGAAATATTTATTATTATTATTTATTTATTTATAGATATTTTTTATGATACATATAAATCACCCAGACCAAGAAGAAAGTGCTTGCAAAGCATACAAACACTTGACCCCCTCGACGGGATTTGAACCCGCTACCTCTTGCGCCGCAAGCGTACCCTCGCCCGCCGCGCTATGAGGCAGTCAACGAGTGAGTGAGGTGTTTTAAATCACATATAAAAAAAACATATTATTCATCACTGACGTCCATTTTTATCCTCAACAACAACATCTTCCACGCTGAACACGGGCCTCCCTCATAGATTTCCATTTGATGTTTGCATCCACCGTAAGCTTATGGCCTTTATCAAGTCATCCGCACATCATCGAACTTTTAAATAAAGAGGATAATAATTTAAAACACATCTTGTTCACATGCATATTTTTTCTTAGTTCAAAGAGTCTCATGAAATAGCTTCAACAAAATTTCAGGTTATTTTTTATTCTCAATTTGATTCCATTACCACCACTTAAGGTTAGATAATATATTCCTGAAATTTCCAACAAGACAACATCAAAAACAAGAATTTGTTATTTCCCCGAAATGTATACCTCATTTTGTAGCACTGCTGTATTTTCTCGATAAAAGGGCTAATTTTAATGGGTATTTTATTACTTTGCTCAAGTACATTAAAGTGAAAAGCCCAGAGAGTATATAATCGCTAAAGCCTATAGGCTACCTATTTATTGGTGTTTTAAATGATTACAGACATTATTTGGGAAAAAAGTTAGACTATGTAAATGATGCAAATGTCCACCTCACATCCATTATGTAGGATAAAAAAAATATATACGTCGAATTCAGAACCCCTATTATATATAAAATTCTTTAATCGACTCCAAAAAAGGAGGAGGTTTCTCAGTTCAACAGTAAATAAGTTTTTTGTTTTTCGTTTTAAGTTGGTTAGTTAAGAAAAATACTAGTTTAAGAACGTTATACAATTAATAGTAGCCTTAATAACTGCGGCTATTATAATTTCAAACAATGGCTAATGGTCACAGATTAAAAATGAAGCAAAAGTATATCATACGAAAAACTGAGGTTTCTACGCATATTTTCGCAAACAAACAAAATCCTCTATCTGAATAAATGAAAAGATGCCAACAACAATGCTTCAAAAAAGTAACATAGCCAAAATGAAAAGGCAGACTTGGAAATATTTTCTACAGAAGTAACTAAATCAAATATACTTCACCGCCGCAGTATTTACAATGCAGCTTTAATTCTTTAAGAAAATTGAAAAATAGATAGTTTTCTTTCCCAGAGTTTACTCGTTACTTTTAGAACGTTTACAATTTCAAGCTGAGATTGTTATATAAATTGAGAAGCTCAATAGAAAACCATTTTAAATGCGTCGGACTTCGTGGCTTTTGTGTACAATTTTGTTTGGCTGCCGCGTATCTTTTGCAATTTGTTCGCTTTTGTATTATTTAAAATATCTCGCATGTTTTATGATTGCAGCTCTGATAAATCCAGATTTTCAGCCAATCTCAGACAATTATTTAACATTCTTTGTCACAGACTTTCCGTGTATAATCTGTATGGTTTTAATCTTAGAAAGTAACCAGATAGCTCGGCATTTTAGCCGCCGAACTTGCATATTTCGGTTCAATGGCATATGAGTAACAATAAATCTAAATTTCAAATTTAAGAAAAACCCCCGATTCCAATGCTTTAATTTCCTTATAAGTAAAACACTATAATATTTAGTAGTTAGGGCACGCGATGCTCTTTCATTTGATACCCCACTCAAGTATATTTGCAGATTTTCACAGACAGACAGACACGTCAAACTTATAACACCCCTCTTTTTTGGTCGGGGGTTAAAAAGGCTGAAATACAGACTGACAATAGTTCTTATTTATAATATCTATAACATGATACAAACGGAATCAAAAACAAAGACGAACAAAACAAGCTTATTTTCTCAAGACCACTTCACGTAATGCCATATTATATAGCTCGGGAGCCGACAACACCTTAGTCTGACAGCAGTCTAACAATATACATAAAAGTGGTCGGACTTCAAAAACTGACATGTTAAGGCGAGGTCGACCAATACATACGTTAATAGGTGTAATTTAGCTAGCATAATCTTCATTTTTTATTCTATTTTTCGATGAGGTAAAATGCTGTTCTAAAATGATACGATAAATTCGGTCGGACACGGGAAGTCAAGACCAGATTTAGTCGACCACTTATTTAACTGTCCTCAAAAGCCTCAGTTAATATTTTTTTAATAGTGCCAGACCAAATGAATCTACTTAATGTCAGCATTTCCACTTTTACCTCATAAAAATACAGAAAATGCAATAAGCATTTTCTGTAGGGTTTTTTGTTGTTGGCTCCCGGACTAATACGAGTTCGTAAACTTATAAGATCGTAATTGTTCTGAATATTATTTCGTCGAAACCATCAGAACTAAGAAGTATTAGATATAATTAGGTACTTGAGAAATATTGAATGTTAATGAAAATATATTTTCTGATTTCCGAAAACGTTTTGAATATAAAAGCGCGTCGTAAAATGTATAAAAAATAATACGTAGCAATCTGCGGTGGGCATTATTCTAAAATATTTTCATACAGATTGGTCAGCGTGACACTGAAATCAGCCTAATTATAATGAATCTATACCTCATATTATTAAAGAGAAGGCACCGGATTGAACAATGCCCGAAACCATTGAAGTACTATAATTTCTATGAATATATTTGTGTGACAATCACGACATGTAGTGGAGTGGTTTCGCTGTATGTCTACTTCAAAATTATGTTTATTCATACGCACGTCATGATAAATTGAGTTTGATACAAGAGAAGTTCTTTTTTTTTCATTTGGGTTGAAATATTATAACTGAAATTTCATCAAAGTGAACTTATTATTACAATAGCTTATAAAATGTGTTTATGATTGAGTTTATAATACCCTAATTCCTTAGTTACGACATAAGAAAACATTCAAAACAAGGTTTAAAAGGTTTCAAAAGAGTGTGTCAAATTATGCATGGAACATTTTTGCACGGGCCCTCTGCTTGAGTTGAACTTAATTTAGGCTCATGTTATGAACACCTGAAACCTGCCATGTTACTTACCTGCTTTTATAACGCTGATAAAAAAATCGGGCATAAATTTATTGGTACTTTTAGTGGTACACTAGATCATTATATTATACCGTTTAACAATTAAGCAAGTGACTGATAATACTTATTTAGGCTTGATTATTGATAATTAGTAATAATTATTATTCACTGGAAAAGAATAGCAGATAATTAAACTGCGGGTATCATAACTTAATTCTATTTGATTAGGCGCTAGGTACCATTTGATGTAGCAGTAACATTATTTTAATCTTTAGTAGAAAGTGTAGTCTTCTGTGGCCTCAGTAGCTATGATCGCACGTTTAAAACATGTTTTGCACAAAATGTATAGTCTACAATATAGATTATTAAAACTTATACTACCTAAAATTAAAGGTAAAGATATGGGTAATCCCGGCGAGCTGTTTAAATAATGTAGAGTTTAACCTATTTATCGTAAAGTTAAACTTAATCTGTTTGTATTTCTTTCGACAAATGGGCTTTCAAATCAAGAAGTTGTAGAACAAAATATTTTCACCTGGTGCGTGCCCCCCTCCTTTCCGCAGTATATACCATAAAGGAAACACCTTGTATTTAACACAAAGGTACACCTATGCTCCAAAAACCTTTTCTTTTTTTTATGCTCTATAAGTCTTCATTTGCCCACAATCTCACCTGATGTAAAGTGACGATGTAGTCTAAGATGGGAACATGTCATGTCATGAGTCATGAAGACCTAGAAGGTAGATGGCTTCTCCGGGCCACATTACGAAACACGAAAAAATCGCTTCACGCACTGGCCCAGCCCGGAGGGTGGTGACAAGCCGCGGCCGTAGCCTACCACCAGAGACTGTTCTTTGCACCACCCGGAGGTCACGTGTAAGGATTCAGAGGGTTACCACTTACGGACGTGAACAGACACAACCTTATGAACCGTAGAAAACAACAAGCACTTACCAACAACATAGAGGTATCCAAGCTAACTCTTCAAAGGGTCCGAGTTGATCTGACACATATACCACCCTCTGTCCGTTTTTCTCAGCTCTCGTATGTGCAGGAACTAAGTGCACTAGTCACTATGCGTCACCCCCACGCGGCGACAGCGCGATATCACGTTCGTGAGGATAGTCAGAATAAGTTAGCACTCACCAACAACATCGAGGTATCCAAGCTGACTCTTCATAGGGTCCGTGTTGATCTGACACATGTACCACCCTCTATCCGTTTCCCTCAGCTCTCGTATGTGCAGGAACAAAGTGCACTAGTCACTATGCGTCACCCCCACGCGGCGACAGCGCGATATCACGTTCGTGAGGATAGTCAGAATAAGTTAGCACTCACCAACAACATCGAGGTAGCCAAGCTGACTCTTCATAGGGTCCGTGTTGATCTGACACATGTACCACCCTCTGTCCGTTTCCCTCAGCTCTCGTATGTGCAGGAACCAAGTGCGCTGGTCACTGTGCGTCACCCCCACGCGGCGACTGCGCGATATCACGTGCGTGTGGATTGTCAGAATGGTCTGCGTGTCTACCCGCAACCACGCAACCTGGAGAAATAAAATCACGCGTTTTACTCACTAGGCCATATATTTTAAAGCTTTATAACTTGATTCTTTATGGTGAACGGTTTTAGGCAGTTCTACGAGTAGGAGTTGTAACTTCCTTATTTAAATGGTTATATTGTACATTAACGCAGCAGGTACTAATGAGGACAAAATTTTTGTGTCTGATAAGAGTTTGTTTCTCTCGCGCTATTTTGCTCAGAAGATTTCATAGCTAAGCTGTATGAACACAGCCTTTTTTATTTGATACGATTTAAAATATGAATTCAAAGTCAGTTTTTCTATAATTTTTATTTACACTAAATTTAAAAATTATGATACGCTTCTTTAAAATTACGTTTAATTACGTAACTAAATCTTTGATAAATACAAATATATGATTTAACATCATATAATTGTATTCATCACTTTTTAGATTAACTTTTCTTAACTTAGCCCTTTGCCTTAATGAAATATTGTGCCCCAAGACAATCATATCCGCCATCACTTATCACACGTCTGACCTGAAGCTTGCCTTACTATGAGAACCCTAGCCAAAAGTTCAAGGTTTCTATGACTCATTCGCATTCAGGTCCCGTAGCCTGGTCCATGAGCCATTTAGAATCAGTTCGATTTATAACATCAATTAGTAGCTTTCATTTCGCTTCCGGCCGGAAGGTTTCAGAAAACGGTAACTTCAAGGACGAAAGGAAAATTTTGTAAGCGTTGTTGAAAATTTCAGTCAAGTTGTTTTGAACGTTTGAATTAAAATATAAATAGAGTGATAAATGGATTCTGCTTGACGAATTTATTGTATAAATAACGAGCATTCCAACGGCTTTGTAAAAGTGCGGCAATGCAAGGAGTATATTATTATAATAAAATACAGCTACAACATGACCACAACAGTTACTTTCCAATTGGTTAAATTATTAATTAGTGTTATTTATCATGTGTGATTAATTTACGTAGTAAGTGTACTTTAATATTCCAATGAAGAATTAAACGTGTTCATTGAATTTAAGTCATTAAGCATCATAAATTATATTATACAGTTGTTATAATAAAATCCCTAATTAAATACAGTTTTGTTTGTCTCCAAACAAAATTTATACGCTATTCGTTATCAAAGTGTTGTTCCCAAAATTTCAAAATTGTTTTCCTACGTCCCACTCAGTCTGAAGCAAAAAATCATACAGGATGTAACATGATTTTCGTAGGTATGGGAAGGTCTCAATTTATAAGACAAACTAAGATCTGTTCTTAGGAACCATGTCATCGATTTTAGCACAAGAAAAATTGCTCATACTTTTAAAAAAATATGTTATTTTTTTCGGGAAATGGACTTTACGTAAAATAAAAATAACACGATTTCGATATCGAGATGTTTAGATATCGATTATGTGGGTCATGAGCGCAACATTTTACTATGAAATTTAATGTCTAAAATAATAAATATGCATTGTTTTGAATGTTAATTTACCAAGTATTCGCAATGGGCACCATTAATGATGATTCAACACGTTTCAAATGGAATTAAATCTATTGCTCCTCCATTGTAAAACCGGTGCTATAAGAAATTCAGTATGCAAAATGTGAGGGCCGGTAAATATGTATAATATGTATATTAAAAAATATCTATATATGAAGGTTAATTATATTATAAAGTATATCAGATATCTAGAACCCGTAACACAATCTTATAGCTTACCACGAGGCTAGATATTATGGGTAGATTGTCCGGAAATATTTATTTATTTATAACCATCACAGGTTGGCAGGTAGAAAATGCCAGGCATTAAGCCCACCTTTTTGTACACAATTCAACTTTGTGCAAATAAAGTGTTTCAAATAAAAAAATAAGTAAATAAATATTATTATTTTAATATGCTCAATTCTTTTGAGCTGAGACAATAGATAAAACAAAAAACCATGTTGCCGACGGTGTTGTTATGGTTGTGTTGTCGAATAATATTTTTTTTAAGACTAACTTAGTTTTAAATAAATAAATATTTCCGGACTAATCACACAGCATCACCTAACCCCAAACTAAGCAGAGCTTGTACTATGGCTATGGGATAGGTGACTGATATACTACAGAGATTCTTTTTTTTTGTAAATACATACATATGATACATAGAAAACACCCAGACCCGAAACCAGAAATTATATAGATCGTACAAAATCTGGTCCCCTGGCGGGAATCGAACCCGCAACCTCCTGCGCCTCAGACTGACCTTCGCCCACCGAGTCACAGAGGTCGCCAATGAAATGGCAATAAATAATCTAATGTTTACAAATATACTCATATTGGGTATCAAATAAAAGGCCATAACTTATGTATACACGATACAACACAACATACAAGTTTTATAGAAATAGGCTTAACCATTTGAAAGAAATATGAACAGAATGCTTAGTGCATTTACATGATATCATGTTAAGGGAATGGGCTATAAAATATTTTGTTCTAATTATTTCTTATAATTTTCTTGGTTGAGATCGATGAAATATGCAAGCAACTTAAAAAGAAATGATTCCTTCCCTCCCATCTTTCTACTCGGAGCTCAATGGAAGGGAAACCCCATTTTTAAAACAAGCGCATGTCGGCATGTGATAATAAAAATAGTAAAGTAGTAACTTTAGTTAACATCTAAAAATAAGTAAGTGATTGAATTATAAAAAAAAATATTTTAAATTACAATGGATTATACATTATTATAAATGAGTACTACCGATTTTCTTCTACGTAAATCAAAAGTGTGTTACAACATTGTAAGCTCAATAATGTAAGTCAATTATTAGAATAAACATGGGCATGAACGTCAATGAATATTAAAAAAAAAATATTTTGGCTCTTTGTGTGTGATAGTTTTTCATCAACTGTTTCTTACATTTATACCTTTAGGGTGGGAATCGCTACTATCGAGCATCAATATCTACACAACAATGAGCTTTATTTATTTTAAAATAAACAACAAAGTTACAGTGTTTTGAACCAGTTATTCATCGTCTGAATACTACACTCAAAGGGTTTCCGTCGTTTAACATTATATGCACGGTAATACTATCTACCAGTATTCCAACTTCATACAAACGGTCGACCCGCGAGCCATACCTACACGCCACGATCGAAGGTTACTCGAGGGATACGGACAGTCGCGAGTGTGTCGCAGAGGCGCAAGGACTGAGTGTTGCGTTACAAATTTTAGAATGTCAATAAAATAATATTTTAGTGTGATTGGTTACTATGGCATCCAGGGATATCTTTTTTCGGATCACCTGCAAAGTCCAAACCGTTAAACTATACATTTATTTTATTATACTACTAGTAGGTACCTATTCAATTTGCGTCTTTTGAATGCCGTTAAAAAAAACCTCTATTAATTAATTATAAAGCGGATGGATTATAGCACAGACTAGATATCTGTGATTATAGTTAAGTTATTGACTATTGACATGAGTGAACTAAGTAGATATCGGGGGGTTTTCGAATTAGGTTGCGTGACCTCTGGCCGCCTGGTCGCCTACGCGGCGGCGTTAACGCTACCCACTATATATTTTTGTTAGTTTAGCATTTCGCTTTAATTTAGCTGTACGTAATAATTTATTGTAAGACTGATTTCTTCTTACCATACTTATCATTTTATATAAGAATATAATATGATTTGTTTAAATAGTTATTTACTACAGCCCCCCATCTCTATAATATTTTAAGTTGAAAATATAAAGATATTAAAAATAAATGCGACAGAGAATTAAAACAGATAACAATAAACTAGCTGAAGGATCTTCATTATAAAGATGTGGAAGCTATCCTTGATAAAACATAGAGTATGTTGTATAATATAAATATAATATTATATTTTACTAAATTTACTTTATATATTTTGCTATAGATATAATCTATTTTTTCTTATACTATAATTATATATAATAAATAACCTACTTTACTATACATGTACCTATATAAATATATAATACTATTAGAAATTTACAAAGCTGTTTGTTTTGCTGAGAACCTACTGTACCATTTTCTTTTTTCATTTAACTATATTAATTTAATTATTAAAAATGTGTTTTTTTTTCTTTTATATTTGTATTAAAAATTTTGTTTGTACTTTAAGTTGTTGACATAATTTGCAATAAGTCAATACAGGAGAAGCCACTGGCTCCTGAAATACAGTTTTTAACTAGTTAGCCTATGGGACCATTGTTTTGATACTGTACCTCATTTTATGTCAAATAAAGAATTTTTTACTTTACTTTACTATATTAGATTTAAACCAAACATAAACACGTTTTTTATTCAATCTGTCAATAAAAAAACTTAATGTTTAACAGACTTCAAAAAAAAGGAGGTTTCTCAATTCGACCGTATATTTTTTTTTTTTTATGTATGTCCGCCTGATAACTTTTTTGGTTATGAACCGATTTTGATTATTATTTTTTTGTTGGAAAGGGAGTATTCCAAGGGTGGTCCCATTGTAAGGAATCCTGGATCTGGTGGTGGAATCCTGAAGAAATTGAGGGAAACTCTTGAAAATATTGTCTTTCCGACTTGTGTGTTACTTAATATTATTCAATATAATGAATTTAAAGCCGTTTTATTAATGTGGGTCTGGTGTTGATCTGATGATGGAGGGAAAGGCGGTTGAGGGAACTCCTCAACGATTTACAGCAAGTACTTTGTGTTTGGGCTTGATTAACTTATATTATTGAGACCGTTCATCTAAATGGGTTTTGACTGATATTACTGTACTTCATTTTCATCATCAGACCCCGATGATGAAAATGAAGGACAGTCAGAGGAACTCTATAAGGTATATTTTAGTAGAGTAATCACTAAAAATCGTGAAATAAAACTTTTTTGCCAAAAATTTAACCAACTGCAAACGAGAAACTGAAAAGTACAAAATAAATTAACTTTACAAATCATTTCGACATTATAAGTGATAATTAAATGAAACATAAACAATTAAATACTTAAGTATTTAATCATTTTGAGGTCGGTTTTGGGGTCGGTTTATTAATGCACACTTCCATTTATTCCACTCTTTTAACAACACATTATTTGAATAAATAAAAAATCCAGTCAAAAAACTAGATAATCTATAAGTTGGCAGGCATATTATTTAAATACTGTAGGGTAATAAGGTTGTAGGTTTATACATCCAAAACTCGGCCGTGTAGGAATACTGTTAGAAAATATTACCGTGGTATAGGCAAACAGCTCAATTGATTGTTTGTATATTTTCCTTTCGATGCGAGTGAAATAAACGAACGATCCTTTTTTTTTATTTCAATCAAGTTGATTTGACTCCTCTGTTTGATTTAAATAATACATTCAGTAGGTAATACATTCATAAAATACTAGCTGTGCCCTGCGGTGCTACCCGCGTTATAATGGATGAAGTACTCTTAACCAACAACATATTTATTTGAATAAAGATTAATATTCTTATGTTGATACAACTTAAACAAATTATTTCGACCAAATTAGGTACCATAAAAACGGTTTTTGTGAGTTAATCTTAAAAGATAGACATATACTATCACGGACTGTTTTTTATATCATTAAAAGAGCTATTATTCTTTAATACATATTTTTTGTGTATCTTGAACCGTTTTCACGGCGCAAGCAACGGAAGCCTTCAAAGATGAACACTTTCTCCCGTTTTTTACACATTTACCACTATATCTTTGCTCCTATTGGTCGTAGCGTGATGTTATATAGCCTTCCTCGATAACTGGACTATCCAACACAAAAAGAATTATTCAATTCGAACCAGTAGTTTCGGAGATTAGCGCGTTCAAACAAACAAACAAACAAACTCTTCAGCTTTATAATATTATAGTATAGATGCAACACTATTCACATACTTTTATTCAAAATTTGTTGACTGCCTCCGTGGCGCGGTGGGCGAGGGTTCACTTGTGATGCAAAAGGTAGCAGGTTCGATTCCCGGCGAGGGGTCAGTTTATATGTTCTGCAGACACTTTATCCTAGGTCTGGGTGTTTAATTTGTATAGTAAAATCATCGATATAATGTACGTCTATTATATAAAGAATATCAGGTGTCTATTAAGCTGGGTCCACACTTGTATCATTTCGGTGTATCACGATCAGGCGTATCGTATCGAGTATCCGTATCATAAGTGTGGACGCTTATTTTATCTATGTCGTATCGTTAAGGCATATCTTGTAAAAACGCGTCCATACTTATGTGATACTACTGTGACCCAGCTTTACCCGTAACAAAAGCTTAGAGCTTACCATGATATTCATCACTTTTGTTGTTATAGATAAGTATCTGCTTCTATTCAGCAATTGCTGGTAAATTATAGATTAATTTCAATTTAATTTAGAAACGTAATCTGTGTTAATAGGCTAACTTACTATTTAACTGATATGATCCATTTAGAACTGTTGACTATCTGATAAGGTATTAGCCCTTATTTAATCCTCAATTGGATAATCTATGAATAGCCCAAGTCATAGGTACTAAAACTGGCTCTTTAAGTCTAAATAGCTTTGATCTTACAAACCTGATCAAGATACATCTAGATTAAGCATTTAAGCGGGGTTTAATTTAGCTCTGTGATTACATAAATACAATTTAAGCACATACCTATTTGAATTGCTTCTATTCGTTTATTATTATTCAATTCAATTAAATTTAGACATTCAGTTGAGATTCAAAATAAGTTAGTGATTTGTAGGAATTATTCTATGCTATACAACTACAATCGAACATATTTTAACTAACTCGTGGATCACGAATTTAATTTGAAATGTTGTCCTTATTAAATTAATTGTGTATTACAATTATTTGTATAACTTTTATTGGACAAAATATATTATAGGATCAATAAGTATTATAATGTTATGACTTAAAACGGGTAACATACCATGATTTGACGGTTTTTAGTTTGCCGATATTTCGACCCAGTTGCAAGCGCCATAATCACGGAAACAACTCATTATTTAGTTTATTTTATTTAGGTATTATTTTTTTTTAAAGTTTATAATTTTTTTTTTAAGTTTTTCTATTGTTTTTTATCAAAGTTTTATTTATGCTTTTGCAACCATGTTGCTCCACAAGACGTTGTAGATTTATAAGTCGACTTAATAAATTTAATGTTAAAATTCACAAACTTCATTTATTTGCCGGTTCTTACATGCCGGTCAAGTAATGCAGTGGTACAAAACTCAATCCAATACAAATTTTGCTTTGTCGAACAAACGCTCAAGGAATCTTCGCGGTGAATTCGCAAGCACCTAGAACTTTCTAAAGATCCAGTTAGCTGGCGAATCTTGTGGCATTCTTCGAGCGACAAATATGTTTTGAACAAAGTAAAATTGCGAAGTAAAATAGCTTTGTGGACTGTTAAAACGCTTTAAACGGAAAACCAATTTTATAGACTTCAGTACAGTCGCCTCTATGCATCTTATATTATGGTACACCAAAACGGAATGTTGTTATGATTTTATAAGGGTTCCGTAGCCCAAAGGCAAAAAACGGAACACTTATGGATTCGTCATGTCACAGTGTATGGACACAGCCACTATTTTCCGAAACCATAAGAACCATTTTTAATAACTTTACCAAGTTTCAATAGATGTATTCTATTAGCCGCATTAATTTTGGGCCCATACTTAGAACTGAAGTAAACTGTATAACCCGCAAAACAGCAGGATATAAACATGCGAAGGGTATATATGTAGCACTTCTGTGGTATTTTTAAAAGGATTAATTTGTGTTTCTGCTTATAAATTGTATTGTTTTTCTCTTTTAATTTATAAATGGGGAACTGAGATCTGCACAGACATCTCGCCTCGTGTTTTGTGCATTGCCCCCCTGCCGAACCAGGCCCAACCAGTCCCACTCCCTGATGTAGCGGAGTAGGACCTTTGGTGGCGTATCAACGATAACGATACGTAACGATTGTTGTCAAATTCAAATTCAATTCAAATTCAGATCTTTATTCACTTTTGGAACATTGTTGTACACTTCGTTTCGTCAAATTACACAATATAGAAAAAAAAAACAAAAATAATCATTAAATAAATTAATAAATTAAATTAAACACAAAAAAAATCAATAATTAATAAATATTGCAGCTGTACAGGGGCTTTGTCAACTTACATAATAATATGTCGTTACGTTATTTGTACCCATATTTCGTAGTATTGATTAGTTCCCATCAGTTATCCATACTAATATTATAAATTAGAGAGTAACTCTATCTGTCTGTCTGTTCCTCTTTCACGTAAAAACTACTGCATCGATTAAAATGAAATCTGGTAAACAGATTTAAATCATTCATTCATTATGCCTGAGAAAAGACATAGGCTACTTTCCAAAATCCGTTATATCGCGGGTAACTATTGGACTTTATAATTATCTGATCATTGAAGGCAAGGTTGGGCAGTATTATGTTAAATATAACCATCTCGTAAAGCTTTCATCTACTTTGAGACAACGTTTTGTTTTAGTAGTACAAATGGGTTATTTTTTACTACAGTCTAACCAGAAGGCAGAAATGAGGTCAATGATGGAACAAGTTTTCCCAGAAAAAGCCTATAAATTGTGTTGTTGTGTTATTGTGCGGAAAAACAGCAATAGGTTTACACATAAAATAATTCGAGACCGTTTTGAGCGTGTAGATGGTACATAATGTATGTACATATATCAAATAAGTGAGCATGAAAACCAGCCGTACGTCTGAGCGACCATCACACGATCAGGTCTTGTAGCGCATTAGAAATAAATAAATAATCTATTAAGATTGACTGCCTCAGTGGCGTGGTGAGCGAAGGTCCGCTTGCGGCGCCAGAGGTAGCGGGTTTGATTCCCGCCGGGGGTCAAGTGTTTGTATGTTCTGAAGGCACTTTCTCCTTGGTCTGGGTGTTTATGTTTAATATGTATAATACAAAATATCTATGTATGTATGTCTATCATATTAAGTGTCTTGTACATGGAACACAAGCTTAGAGACGTACCACTGCTTAGAGCTTACCACGGGGCTAGATATTGTTGTGTGGATTGTGCGGAAATATTAATTTCTTTCTTTCAGTTTTTAATGAGCTTTAATGTATTTCAACCGAGTCAAACCGATCGAAGATTGATAGTGTGAACGCAGCTAAACGGTAGCTCACGTGAGTTTGGACTAACATTTGTCCACAATTTTCTAATTCGTATAAATACCACCTGTGATTGATATTCCTATGAAATGTTGAAATCGTGCTATTTAGCTTTGTATGATAATGATGAAAAACTGCGCCCGGATTTAGACAGCACTTAATTAATAATTAGTTTCCGGCTCCGAGTGTTCTGGACAATACTGCAAAGCTTCTTTTTTAATGAGTGCACTTCTGAAACTCTGAATATAATTCCAAAAGTGAAATTTAACTTTTTCTTACTTGTACATTAATTTATTCATTATATTTTACGCCGCAGTTTCGTAAAGAATCACTATGAAAATCGATTAAGTAACTAGCAAATAGAGGTAGTAATTAATTTTGAGTTCAATAAAATATCTGTATATATAACGCACGAATGCATAAATATTTTGATTCTGCTTTAAGTACCAATGTAATGTTTGTTTTATCAAGCTACACAAAATTTTCAATATCACTTATTGATATTTGCATGTACTCTTGAATAAAGGGCATCGCATATTCTAGACAGACAGCTTTTCATGACACTCCATTCCATTAATATGGCAAATGAAACGAGTTTCAGTACAGCAAATATTTTAGGCTTTTAAATATTTTAATACAAAATGCAACGGTGTCAGAGCTCATACCTACATATTTAACAACCACAAAATGATATCTGCTACATAATATTTATACATTTATATAGTATAGATTAAGCCTTTGTTAACGGCTAGCTTTTAGTACTTTGATTTACGAATAATTTGCTATAATTACCTAGAAATGTATGTACCAATTGAGTATGTACTAGTTTTCTACAGCTTCAATTGAGAAGTAGGTGAACCCACCCGGTATCTTACTTACAGGCTGTTGCTGCAGACATTATACTTAAGTAATTAAATGTATACCAGCTAGATATGCACCTAAGGAACTAATCATTGAACACTCCAACTTATCACTCTTCTCTGATCACTTAATCACTCCACTATGGATACTGTACGATACTACTGTGGATATTTGTTTTAATTTTAAGTTGTGGTGTTGCCACCCTCACGGGCCCTGGCTGAAAACCAGCGCTCTGTCATAGTACCTACTCCTACGGGCCCTGTGGCAGATTCATTATGCCGAGCCAGGGCATTTATTAAGATTGTTGTTATTGTTTTTATAAATGTTTTAATTGTAAATTTTGTGTAGTAATAAACATTTTTATTTCTTTCTTTCTTTACTTGTTATTGTATAGATTTTTTTTGTGTAACAAAAACTTAGAGCTTACCACGGGCTTGATGTCTCTGTGTTGATTATCTAACAATGTTTACTTTCTACTAGCGGCGGTACCCGAGCTATAATGGATTATAAAATTTTCTCGCGGCAAAAAATAGTCTATGGCTTTTCTCAGGCTCAAGAGAAACCAAGTTTAATATTAATCGGTCCAGTAGCTGTTGCGTGAAAGCCGGAACGACAGAGTTACTGCCGCATTTATAATAAGAGAGATATATTATCTACTCGGCAAACGTGGTGTGGAACGCCCTCCGGCCAGGTGGGATGATGACCTGCGAAAGACTGCAGGCAGATGCTGGATGCGTCAAACCGAGGACAGGGCGCTATGGCGCTTATTAGGGGAGGCCTATGTCCAGCAGTGGACTAAAATAGGCTGATGATGATGATTATTAATTAAAGTCCCCCGCCGCGTCTGTCCCTTTATTCGCAATAAACTCAAAAACTCAACGAACTGCTCGTTATGTAGTTTTCAGGCATAAATAGAATAATTCAAGAGGAAGGTTTTTATGTATTATTTGTTAGATGTCTGAATTAGTGGAATTATGATGATAATTGTTGAACGATTCGAAAAAAATCAAGCATTAACTTTAAAATTATTGTTTATTACAGGTATCTATGGCAACAGACAGAAGCAGTCACGATGCGCGAATGGCAAAACAACGAATGCGGGCCAGCCAGTTTAAGATAAGTATGGATTCTGAGTATCTATCTAAGTATGGATTGGTAAATTTTATAATTGCTTAAAAGACTTAGATACATTTAACGCTTCATTCTATAGAGTGCGCAACGCTAAGGAGTGGAATTCTCTCTCGTCTGTTTTTCCGAATACATACAACCCGACCACTTTTATGACACGAGTGAATAGGCTTTTTCTGGGAAAAATTGTTCCATCGTTGACCTTGTATAATTCCTGCCTTCTGGCTAGACTGTCAAAATTCAGCCCATTATAATAAAAAAAAAAGTGTGTGCGATTCACACACGATAGAAGTGAAACTTCAGTAAATCGACATAAGAATAAGATGAATAAAAAAAACAAAAGCAAAAATACTGTGTACTGTGTGTGTGTGTGTGTTTTTGTTCGGGCGGTCACCCATCCAAGTGCTGGCGTCGCGCAACGTTGCTTAACCTTGTTAGCGTTTAAGATTGGCTTACCAGTCGTTTCTTCCGTTGCGTCCGGTTTGAAATCACAACGATTCTAAAGAAGTTTCACTTCAAAAAAACGTGAAAATGGTTATGACTCAACTATTATGCAACTACTCTATGTACGCCGTGCTTATTTTAGCCGACCTTGTACCAGGAAAGATTGTGATTATTGCACGCGAGGAATTATACGCTTCTGAGAAGCGGAGTTAGATTAACCGTCATGCTTTCCTTTTATAGTAGAAATAGTATATGTAGAACCAAATCCATTATCACAGTAGTGGAATTTAATTAGAGAAACTTATTTATTCTACTGTAAATTATGTTTTCTATTCGAAATAAGTGGAAGTCTTTGAGGGAGACCTATGTCTAGCATTGGACGAAAAGCTGATAGGATGATGATGATGATGTATTCTACGATGCCCATGGTGCTATAATGGTGCAATGTAAGTTAACCTACGGTTTCTTTTAATGTATTATTAAGTGTTTTACATTATTAAAGTACATACAGGGTGTACAAAATGTATGGGCTCTGCAGGAAAACTACTTTAAATCCTGTAGCTCATTTTATACAACAAAATTGCATTCAAAGATTTGAGAAAAATAAAACCTTTGAAAAATGTATAAAAACTACCCTCGCTGTTTTTTTATACGAATCGGTAGGATTACTGATTTGGATAAAACTTCCCAAATAAATAAACACTTCGAAAAAACATTGGGGTAGGTATATAGAATAAGGCACATAAAATTGTGTGTAAAATGTTTTTATAGTATAGGAACAAAGAGCGCTATATTAATAAAAGATGTTTTCTTATTTGTGTTTTTTAGGAAGAACGGACATAGACATAATAACGTAGCAAGGTTGTGCTCTAGTAGATTTATACATGCCTTACTCAAGTATTAGATTTTTAACGAAAATTGACCTACTTTAACTTTGGAAAATATGTATGAATTAACATTTCGAAACTATTTTCGAACTTTTTCGATATTTTATTGAAGATAACTCGAAACTAAAACATACACGCCAAATCAGAACTTCTTCCTTTTTTTGAAGTCAGTTAAAATGATCAACCAAATAAAAAAATCATAACAAAAATACGTGAGATTTGAACCACGGACCCCGGGTCTATTGTATAACTCGAGAACTACTTTACCGATTATTATAAAATCTAATTAGAACCAACTTTACAGACAAATTTCATTTAAAAAAAGCATCACCGAAATCCGGTCACGGGACTCAAAACTCTGAGGTAACAAACTCAAAAAAAAACATACTATCGAATTAAGAATCTCTTTTTGTCGTTGAATGTCTGTTAAAAAGCTAGATATATTACTGACCTTATAGCTGGACAGATTGTGAACAGTGCACGCGAGGATTGCTTCGCGGCCCAGAGGTGCTGTGACGTTTGTAATCGGCGCGCTGAAGCCTGGCTCGTCTGCAACAAAGGGACATCAATTACTGATGCGCCATCGGTCGTGAACGTCTGAACGTCCATTGCATTATATAGGGATTCCTAGATCAAGTAGATTAGAAGCGGCTGTAAAGCTGCCATCTTTGATGATGTGTTTGATCCTGTCAAGAAGGAGAGTTCCATTCTGGCAAGGACTTTACAATATGACGGTCGATATAGTTAACATTATGCTGTAATTAAGTGTACTTTATATTAACGGCCTGCAACAACTATTCTAGTAAACAAGATTTGTTTGGCCAGGTAGTTCGTTGCCACGTGAAATATTCGAAGGGCCAAGACAATGTTCAGAATTCGCACGCAATAATTGAAATTCTTCTTTCTTCGTTTAAATATTAAACTGTTTTAAGTCAGAGTCGGCAGAGAGGGAACTCTGCCGTCCGCTTAATACCATTACATAGGGGTAACTGTCATAGATAGATAGTAGTAGATAGATGGATAAATGTGCATTATTTTAATAGGAAAACAGCTTTGCCCGTACCAAATATGATCCAAATCGGGCTTTACTCTCAATAATTGTTTTTCCCTATTCCAAAATGGGACATATTACTATTACTCCCGCGAATATGGTATTTTACTGCGGCAATAAGTAAATTACATGCTATACATATTTATGTAAGTTATATTATCGTCAAGATTCATCAAAATAAATTCAGTAGTTTATGTAGGAAAGAGCAACAAACGCTTAACATCCTCACATTTGCGCTTACTTACTTCGGTAATTACTATTTTACAGACGTCTCGTAGCAATCGTAGGCAATTCACCCCGAAGTTTGACTGTTGTTCCCCATTCCCCGCTTCTTTCTCCATACAATTCGTCTCTTGATTACAACCCTCTACATACGCTGGCCTAGCCGTCTGTATGAAGAAGTGGTCAGTTATTTATTCACGAGCATGAATCATGACCCAGCGAAGTGGTTTATGATCTTCTGACGAAAAGAGGTTTTTCTTTTAGCTATTTCTTGCGTTTTATTAAACGACGGACAGAGAGACACATAGACAGATGGAAGTTTCAGTAAGGTAGTGTTACAGTTTTACTTTTGTATGTTACCCTAAAAATGGGTTTGTCAATATGATAGAACAGGTAAGCAAACTATAACATTTTCTTTAATTGTTTTGCAAACTGCTAAACTGTGACGTTTAACTTCTTATCCGGTTAAAAAAAGGATTAAAAAGTGGCCTGTTTTAACTGGCACCCGATAGCTAGATTGGTAGATGCATTACTGGATCTAAAGTTACCGATTTGCAGTTTGCAAAACCCTCTCGTTTAGACGTAATATGTCATGCATAACGGAGGCTTTATAATGTCATTCATCAAGCATCGAAATGTTTAACATTCCTTTAAATTCCCTAAAACTTGTGTAGAGAAAAAATCACAGCTATAATTTCTTGCGTAATATCTAACTAGTTAAGAAATTGGACGAACCCACTATTGTAGGTATAGACTCCAAAATGGGACATATTATTAGATCGTCCATTTGGTACATTCACTGCTCTTCCTCTACGCTGTCCGAGTCAAAGGCAGATTATTCGATATCTAACTACAAGACAAACCAATACCCCACTGAATACACTAGCAGCTTAGATCTAATTTACACTAGGAATGGATTAGTACCGATATTTATCAGTATTAGATAATATGAATATGTATGAGTTAAGTAATATTATACTGTAGCTTATATATCAACTTTCCATGTCACAATGTGATTTACCGTACTCCTCCGAAACGGCTTAACCGATTATTATGAAATTTTATATGCATATTCACTAGGTCTGAGAATCCGCTACTATCTATTTTCATTTTGCAAACAACGTTTGCTGGGGTCAGCTAGTATAGTTATATTATACAAATTACTATTTAAACTAATATTTCGGTATAAGTGATATCTACGTCACATTTGTAATTCATAATGAATGATTGACTAATTTGACTACGTGTTAGATAGACAATCAAAATGAGATTATTTTTGCCGATTATGGACATAAATGATACTTTTTATACATTGCTTGCTAGATCTAACTTTTTATTTTAGTAGCAGTACCACATATTTATAATTCAATATTATATTTTCAACTCGCGCTTTTACGTTTACAAATCCATATGCCTGAACCGATCTCAGAACCTTGTTTAGAATCGAGATATTTTGGTACTGGACTATATCTAAGCTAATCCAACGAACCCAAATAGTATTACTCGACCAGTTTTGGTTGCTTATATTGAAATATTAGCATATCAGAATTTGTCGCATTTCGAATCCATAGAATACTAGCTGACCCCAGCAAAAGTTGTTTTGCAAAAATTTTTTTTTTCGAAATGAAGAATAGATGTTGGCCGATTCTCAGACCTACTGAATATGCTCACAAAATTTCATGAGAATCGGTCAAGCCGTTTCGGAGGAGTTCGATTACGCACCCCGTGACACGAGAATTTTATATATTAGAGATTACCTAATATGGCGGCCACGCGCCTAAATTTACACGCTGAAAATTACAGTAAACTTAGTCTGAGCTATAGGTATGTTCAGTACGCGTAGGTTTAACGGGAAAGAAAGTATTTCTACCTTCAGGGAAATCATCAAGTTTGTTAAGGTATGAGGGGGATTTTAATTAAGTGTAACCGCTTCGAAAATAAACTCGTGTACCTACAGAGTTTCCTCTAGGTTGGTTCGGAAAAGGTTTTCTTAACCTATTTGTACAACAAACATCATCATGTTATCAATTGGATTCCCACTAATAGACATCAGCGTCCGTCATTTGTTTTCTGTCCTACTTCGGTTCAAAATGTTCAAATCTACCGTATCTCATAAATTCATATTTTTTTTATTGCATATTAAAACTAATACAAATCGTAGTAATAACGAAGGTCATGTACAAAGTCGAACTTAACCCTATTAGAGTTTTCTTACAGCAAACCCTGTATGGAGTACTGTAATACAGAAAATATGGATTATCTCTTAATCATCAGATTGTATTTCAACGGTTCAAAATGATAATGTATTCAAAACATAGATGTAGTTAAAAGAGTATATTTATAAAGTTTTAAACATCTTTCAACAAGTTGTCTCAAACACTAATAGTTAAAATTGGAAATGACAACTCGGAGAAATTCTCCGAGGTTTTCGTCTCCGAGTAGTCGCTTTGCCCATCTTATAGACCCAAGCTAACCTAACCGGCCGGCCCGTGGTATAGCGAGCGAGGCACTGGCTCAACCACAAACCCGCAGCGTGAATGGCTATGAATGCTCTAACCCCTGATATCTTTGAGGATGGCTTATGTCCAGCCGTGGCCGAATAATTATACAATAGTTATATTTTAAAGGAGTTTTGAAAAAAATAACAGGTATTAGTGTGTTTTTTATGTATCATAATGTAGCTACATAAAGTATTTACAAAAATAAAAGTTTTGTATAGTATATTAGTTACTAACACCCACAGTACAAGCTCTGCTAAGTTTGGGGTTAGGTGATTCTGTGTGATTAGTCCGGAAATATGTATTATTTTAAACTGTCCACCATACATTCTTAGAGAACATTCACGGTATTTTCTTCAAATAACACTCAGTGAAATCAAAAATCAAAAGAAGCAAGGTACAAATTGACGAAAGGCAAGGAGTTGAGCGTTTTATGTCAAAAACCCTTAATATCCCATGTTTTTATTAAATTAGTTTCGCAGCACGCGACCCACGAAACTTACACAATCAGGTCATATCTGACATTATAGATTTAAAATAATAAGAATTACGAAACAAGGTCCCAGCTAATCTTTGTTTGTTTTTATTGTGAGTGTACAATGTCCAATTCAATTTATTTATTATTTAATGCTTTATGCGTCAGTAACTTTTTTAGCCTAATTGGCTTACCGTACTCCTAAGATCGCAGGTTCGGGTCTATAACGAAGTTTTGCAATCTATACTGATAATATAAAGCTAAAGAGTTTGTTTTAATATTTGAACGTGCTAATCTGAGGAACTAATGGTCCGATCTGAAAAATTATTTCAGCATTCGATAGCCCATTCATCGAGGAAGACTATAGGGATAATTATATGTTCCCGAGGGAAAATCCAAAATGGGCAATGCCGTGGCGTGTAGTTATTATTATGAGAAATGAGACACTTTAATTATTTTTTTTATTGTATAACCCTTCATTTGACCACAATCTCACCTGACGTAAAGTGATGATTGTACATAAATGACCATGTGGACCTAAAGTCGCTTTTTATATTTTTTTGTAAAAATAATCGAGTTCGCATTTCTACTAATAATAACCGTAATATAATTTTCAAACACTCATTCACACATTAATTATGCAAATACAAGCTGAGTGAAATCTACCAAGAGAATGTCACGAAATGTCCACTAATTTATTTACTTATTACTTACTAACTAGCTTGGTTTATCGAGAATTTCATCGTCTCAATTATTTAATTAGTACCCAATCGAACCACCGTCGGTCATTGGTTCAATACCAAAGTTACTTAATTAACCTTTAAGCTAGCTGGTGACTTTTAAAAGTAATATCAATACAATATTTTATTATGTTATTAAAAGCAAAGACTCGGTGTATTTGTGTTTGGCACGTAATTAGAGATTTTCGAACAAATTATTTGGTTAATTTAACCTGGAGTAAATGGCTCTGTTGGCTTAGCTGTGCTACACTTTCTTTTCAAAGACAGTGGGTTCAAACCACGCCACTTGTATCTATGGCTAAATAAGAAACGATCGCGATGTACTAAAAAGCACAACGCGCAGTGTAGCTTTACGAAAAATGGTGGACATTTTGAATAATCAATAAATAAATTGATAGAAATAACTTAAAATTTTGTATAACTTAATCTTATCTTAATCCACCGTTAATACCCCACTGTTGGGCAAAGGCTTCGTTCCGTTTCATCTTACCTTGCCTTGTTTTATTACATAATTTGTTGTCTGTTGATCTTTGTACAAGGCAGAAAGTACCTAATTCAAATGGATAATAGCAACATGACAACGAAAAGAGGTAGACCCATACTTTTAGGAAGAGATTTGTAGAATAAATTATGAAGTTTAATACAACATGCAAAAAAGTACACCTCAATAATCCAGTTTAAAAATATTCAATAGGCTTTTTTTTAAATAGTAATATAATTTTTTTATACGATATTTATCGATAAATTTATGTCGTGTATACGCACATTTCGTTTGATCAAGGTTCGTAAATACACATAATATATTAGAAGGAAATCTGTAAACAGTTTTGCAAATTTGCCTTTTAAACCCCTAAATCGTACTACTTTTTAATCATTAAACATTGTGCACGTAAACTTCGCAATGAATAATCGCGTCACTTTAAATAGTTTGCTAAGTTTCCACTAAATTGTGACAATCTAAAGTTTGTTCGGTCTATTTAGTCGAAATTACACGGAATTCCTTTTGGCGCTACAATTAGTGTAAATGAGACTCATTCTGTTGTAATCACGATGCCTATCCCGACTGCAACAAGTTCCTATCCGAAATTGTTAGAATGGAGTTTTGTTTCTGGAAGGGAACGTAGAAAGATGAGTAGGGAAGAAGTTTGGTAAGTTTATGCCCAAAATACAAGATTTAGAAGATTCACTACCTATTTGATGGTATCTAAATAAATATACATCTTTTTGCAAAAATTGTGGCCAGCTAACATACAATTAAACGAACCTTTTGTACAAATCTTTATTTTTTTGAGCAATAATGTATTCTTAATAATAATAATTAAGAAAATCATTACCATAAACAAGTATTGGACGACTGCCTGCCTAACCAAGGTCGTAACGATTTAGTGAAATAGTATCATCAACATTTCTTGGATTCGAACCCATACCCATATCGCAAACACCTTGTGTATTTTATTAACAAGAAAAGCCGTAGGATCTCCATATTGGACAGATGCCTTCCTAATAGATTAATCAAGTTATTTCTGTTGGAAGTGGTCTGCATTAACAATGATTCTGTTACATTTAAAATGCCTCCGTCAGTCTGGTTATGATCTGCGCTTGTAGATTCGCTCGACTCTATTTGTGAGTTTTTCTACAAATAAACTACAAAAGATCCATGTTGATAACGGTTAATATAGACACTTACAGCCTGAAATGTCGTGCAAATAATCTAGAGTAATTAGAAATCGATCGAGCCGTTTGATTTAGAGTGTTATAAATGGTGTTAGATGCCACTATGGTTCCGTTAAACTAGGCTCATTTGATACACTTCCGACGTTGTCACTGACAAATTACAAACGCTAGCCATGCCCCTACTAATTGACTGCACGTCAAATTTAGCCGCGATAATCCAAACACCGTGGAAGTGATTCTGAAACAGGTTCTTTTAAAAACAAACTGAGTAGAGGGTGGATTGTGATCGATAAATGTTACGTTGCTAGTAAAATATATTTAAGGTATGTATATTGGGACGTAAACTGTTAGTTGGAGCTTAGTTATTTTTAAAGTAAGTGTTTAAGATTTAGCTAATTTTATAAAGCTCGTTGTCTTAGCCAAGATAACTTTACCTGCCACGTGCATTTTAGTAAGTTAGGCAAATCTGTTCTAAGCTACTTAATCAAATTCAGTAAAATATAACTGTCTCAGGTAAAATGTTTGATAGATTACTGTAGCCACACAAGTAAAGGTATACCTGTAAAAATGAGCTACTGGTATACCTGCACAGGTCAACTGTATGGTACCTATAGCTCCGTAGATACCTGCCAAATGTCTTCTTCTTCTTTTAATAGACTGCCAAATGTCAACTATATCTCGAGTGTTCTCAAAATTTGACTAGCATTGGAGGTTTTGTCTGTTCACGTCCGTAAGTGGTAACCCTCTACGTGACCTCCGGGTGGTGCTAAGAACAGTCTCTGGTGGTAGGCTTCGGCCGGAGCTTGTCACCACCCTCCGGGCGAGGCCAGAGCGTGAAGCGATTTTTTCGTGTTTCGTAATGTGGTCCAGAGAAGCCATCTATCTACCTTCTAGGTCTTTATGTCCCATCTAAGCCCACATCGTCACTTTACATCAGATGAGATTGTAGTTAAATGAAGGCTTATCGAACATAAAAAAAAGCATTCAGAAGGACAAACCGAATTTACAAAATAGGTATCAGTTGATTTCTAAAAATCAGGTGCAAAGCTTAAAAGCCAGTCATATACTCAAACGTTTGGTTTTCATTGCTTCCCTCAGTGGCGAACAATCCTATGTGGATAATTAGCTCGACTCTATAAATAAACAGATTGCTAATTCAAGCACTAGCCTGTAGTGAATTAGTTCAATTGAGGCAAGTCAATTACGTAGGCTGGCTAACAAGCTGAATAATTTCTAAGTTAGTATAGACGTAGTTTTGAAGCCTTCGTGAACGAATTCTTGGAGACAATTTCTACAACTGAATTTTCCGTATTTGTAGATCAGCTTATAATGTTATTTGAAAAATAACTTTGTTCTTTGAATTAATGTTTTCAAACTTTTTTAACTTTTTTTTATGCCTTTATTGTTTAAAAGCCTATCAAATCGATAATAATGTCCTCGGAATTAAGTTTAAGGCTATTGACGAACTCCATTCACGGAGAAAAACGGAAAAATTCATTTCAGGTTCGAATCTGCTGCCAAGCTTTTTGACTTTAAAGTTTTTAAACCTCCTCTCAACACGAATAGAATTGGATTCCCAATTCTCTAAGCTTTGGAAGCCATTATAGATAAAAAGCTAGTTCCAGCGTCGCGTCGAGTTTGTTCAACCAGGCCATTATTTCTTATTGATTTGATCAAATCCAATTTAGGCTGTCCACTTTTGTTTGTTGTTTCATTGATTCAACGGCAACAGTGTTGGAAACTTCTAGATCAATGTCAAGACCGATTTAAGTACATTTAGGCTTTGCAGGTTGTCAGCTGATCATAAATGGATTTTTATCCGTGACATTATTTGTTTCTTTTAGTTTAACATAATTTTGCTCAAAATAATCTTCATATAATAAATTTGATGAGAATCTAGAGACTTATTCATTCTACACATAGGGTTCCGTGTACAGTTAATAAACGTTTTGCAATAAAAAATAAACAATGTGCAAAAAGATGCAGTTGGAGCGGTATCCAAGTACTGTCCTCGCGCAACGTCGCTTAACTGTATAAAAATCGCGTTTGTTGTATGGGAACCCCCTTATTAGAACTGTTGAAAATTTCAACTGAACCTGTACTCTGTTTTATATATTTTAGATATGGGATATGGCAAAACAATGTAGTATTTAAAACTTGTAATATTTATTTTGCCACGGTTTATTTGTCATACGAATAGATGTTTCTCCGTTATTTATAGTGATAAAAATAGCTTACATTTATCCATTCAAACTTCACATGTGAGTGTTTTCATATATTTAAGGAAAAATATATTAGTTAAAATAATATATTTTTATTAATTGAAAATAAATCTGACGAAAGTTATTATGAATAATCCGTATTTCGTAATCAAAACTCGGTTATTTTTAGCTGAAACTACACAGAGCCTATTTCACCAGCATCTTTAAGTAAAAAAGCAAACGATTAAAATATAGAGCAAAATCGCGGTCAGTAACTCACTGAACTCAACAGTTGTCAATTGACAATTGATATTGGCTATATTAATTGGAGGTAGTGAAAATGGTGAAATAATAGAGATTATGTTTCTTCGAACTCAATAAAATAAAAATGTAAGAAACATTATCACTGCCAAGTATACCTACTGCTATAAAACGAGGAACAAAGTTATCACTTTTGTACAGCACCGAAATAAAAGACCTATTTCATGTTTTACTAGTTTACCAATGCTACTTTATTGTGAACTCAGTAACAGCCTGCTAAACCTTTATTTTATTACAGACAAACAATGCTTAAACCAAAGCAGTAAGTTGTAACTTTATAAATAAGCTACAGCATATTTTGCTTACGACAAGCTACATGCATGACTTATGCTGGCTAATTAAGCCGTAAATAGTGGACTTTAAAACAAAGTTCAGTATCAACTTGTAAAGTTAGAAACTACCTGCAAGCTGTATTCATAACTTATACAGTTTGTATTCCCTATTGGTAAATGTGTTGGGATCACCTAATTACTTTTAGACCTTCGTGTCTTGGAATAAGGGTGAATCCATTTTAGCCGGGCTATACTACAAGTTCTACTTAGGCCTTATGGGTAAACATTTTGATAAGTTAGTGACCGTTCTCTGCCAAGCCGAGAGAACTTGAGACCTTGAGAGAAAAATTCATCGCAAAATTTGCAATAATGTATAAAAATATTTCAAAACTCATTCGATCATTTGTCATACTCTTCCGCTCATCGTTGAAATATTCTTGTTAATTGATCAAAATCACTTGCATGTCACTGTTATATATAAATATATTTCTAAATTTCATATTATGGATATAAAAATGTTATATTTGTAAGTCGTGGAGTAAAAATACAACCGTCAACAGAAATACATTAAGTCATCAAAGACTTACAGAAGCAAATATTAAAATGAATATTTAATATCTAATGAGTTTTGTGACATTTAACATGTTATTCAAAGGAACATTACGAGATTCCTCATATTTTTTTGTAGTTTACTTCCAGAAATATGAAAATTAAACATATACCAAAATGCGTATATTGTAAACGTCAATTAGGGTTGTCACTTAATTTACGAATACATTAAACAATAATTTTTATTTTTGTATGGTTTTAAACTCATGTTTTGCCAAAATTCTACCACAGATCAATTGATCAGGTTATTTGAGCCTATGAGTGCTTTGTAGTGAATATTATGTAATTTGAACCACGCTGTATAATTATGAAACAATAGAACTGAGATATTTTTACCTCCTTGGTCGCAATGACACATACAATATAATGATGATTCGAACTGCACATATCAATTTGGTTTTATATATTTCAGATTTTTTTTCAAAATGGTGGTTACAAATGATGGGATAGTTAGATTACTCTAGATGCTTTTATCAATTTGACGCTGACTGCACCGTATATTCTGGGAAATAAAAAATTACCTTTAATTGCACATTACATACGGACATTGGCTGTTGACGGCGGACTGTGTGATTGTGTGATAATAAAATAAACATTCAGAGTCATAAAGCAATTGCCGTAGTGGTGCTATGGGCGAAGGTTTTTTTACAGTGTAAGACGTGTTCGATTCCCGATCTAGAGCCAGTTTCAGTGCTCATTGAACTGTGTTATGGAACAAAAAATGTTTAATAAAGAATATAATGCAATACGAGTAGAATTGTGCCAGTTTCAGACAGTTTTGGCCGGTTTGGGTATTTCCTATGTCACAATATTTATATTAACCAGAAACATAATTTCTGATATTATATTGGTGTGTACCAGCCAAATCTATACTTATATAAGTATATTCTATACTTATAACAAGCTCTTCAGGTTTTAATATTAAAACCTGAAGAGCTTGTTTATTGTTCATGCTTGAACGCACTTATCTCAGGAACTTCCGGTCCGATTTAAAGTGATAGATGGCCCATTTATCGAGGGAGGCTGTAGGTTACTTTTTAAAAATACCTTTTACCTACGGAAAATCCAATAGCACGGGTAAAGCTGTGGCGTGTTGGTAAAGCTAGTTTATAAATAATCGTATTCTCGTGTACATTACTACTGCATAAGATCTACTTACTTAATAAATGTGTTTCTCTATTGGGATGCAAGCCGTGGATGCTAATCGATGAAGTTAAAATAATGTAAATTCTGAATAAATGCTTATTAATTGAGACTCCACAAGGAACGTTGCCAAACACATAAAAAAATAACAATTTTTAAAACTGCTTTTTGCACCCCGTATTGCCCCAGTTTGTGGTTGTTAGAACGAAATCATAATTCGTGCCGATGAAGTAACTATTAAGAAACACTTGATTGGTATTTAAAACCAAACACGAGATAATTTTATGACTATTTTATTTTCATTACTCCTATTATTTTACATAATATTTTCAATTACTTTTGAATTCAAACAAGATAGACATTATCGGTACATAAATAAATAAATAATAAATAAATATTTCCAGACATTTCACACAACAACATCTAGCCCCGTGGTAAGCTCTAAGCTTGTGTTACGGGTACTAGATATCTGATATACTTAATATAATAGTCATACATATATAGATATTTTTTATTAAACATATTAAACACCCAGACCAAGGAGATCGTGCTTGCAGAACATACAAACACTTTCACCCTCGGCGGGAATCGAACCCGCTACCTCTTGCGCCGCAAGCGGACCCTCGCCCACCGCGCCACTGAAGCAGTCTAACATAAAAAGCATTAAGCTACGAAAACCCAATCGAAATAAAAATGCCATAAGTTCATTTTACTTTCGGTTTATTTGGGATACTTACGCGTAGTTGCATCGGTAGTAGTGGCCAGTAACCAATCCAGGACCAACAACGCCAATAACATCCTAACACTTCTAGCCAAACTTATCTGACCTAAGCAAAACATTGTTAACTCAATGGTTAAAAACTATTTAAATCTAGATTAAAACCCACGCAGCCACAACGCAAAGTAACGAAAATCAAAGCAACACGTTGGGCGCCAAACCCTCGAGTTTATAACATCAACATTTTCCTAGTGCAAACTATCACATACGAATTAAATTAGCTAGCAAAACGTTTATTGTTCTACAGCAAATTGTCCCGTAGATTACTTCTGACTCACGCAAAATGGCTATTAGAAGCGCTTTATACCGAAAATCAAAAAATACTACGACGAATTCCCGTGAAAAGTTTGATACGTAAAGTTTGTAAGAGGATTCGCACGCGACTGCCTCACACGAAGGCTCGGTAACAACTGGTGCAGGTTTGCAGCGCAACCAACAAAAAGCGCCACCCCCTTTCTTTGCTCTATCCCTCTCTATCATATGCTCACTTTCTTTCTCTATACTAGGAGCTTGTTATTTGCATCGAACGAAAGGATTTCCGATGAATTTGGGAAACATTTACATCAATGTGTTATGTTAAAGGTTATACAAATAGTCGGTACACTCCTTATGCCGAATCAATATATTCTTCAGGGTTCCCTAACTGATTTGTATTTTCTTCATTATTTATCTAAACAACCTGTCAAGGACACTGAATCCTTTCAGATAAGAGTTTGTCATAAAAACATTATATGAATAATAATTAAACGTAACATTATAAAAGGATACGTTTAATAAAAATCTCAGAGACAAATAAAGCTTAATAAAAGGTTTCCTTTGAAAGACATGTAATAAGGAATTTCCTCAGTAAAATGATATTTTATTACAAACACTGACCGCACAGAAGCCGTGCTACAGTTGGCTTATTGATTCCGCTGCTCTTTAATAACCATTGTAACTTGAAACCAATAGACAGCTTTATTCGATTTTATGATTTCAAACTAATTGTATTATTAATATAGAAGTATATCTATTTCATTTTCCTAGGAATATGATATTTATGACTTTGAAGAATGTAATTGTTGTTGATATGTGAAGTAATTTTGTGTAGGTACTTTGATAATACAAATTATTTTATTATTCCTATTAGTATCTTATGGGTTTTTAATAGTATTGTATACTGCCGACGTGTTATTAATTAATGAATGATACAACCAGACATAAATAGAACTAAATACATGGTTTATGGGCTATCCGGCGATTTAAAGGAAACTCACCAGTAGATGGGCAGCCACTCAAAACTACAAATACTGCGCTCGCCGACCCGCTTGCCAAGCGTGGCCAGTATATTCCGATTTAAAAGATGTTAGTCAATATAGTCTTAAATCCAATATTGCGCATTCTTCAGCAGCAAAACCAATCAATAAAAAAAATATTTATTTCTGTCTTTCATTACTTACTTTTGACCATTGGCAAAAAAGGAACATACATTTAAGTATACACTATAGCAAATATCTTTATAAGGTATAAAACAAAGTCGTTATTCGCTGTCTGTCTGTCTGTACCAATGTATGCTAAGATTTCTAACACTACGCAACGCATTTTGATGCGCTTTTTATAATAGATACAGTGATTTAAGAGGATAATTTATATGTAATATTACCGCTGAAGAAAACGTTACCTCTGTGGTAAAATCCATAAAACGCAGGCAAAGCTGCGGTGAGTCGCTAGTAAGTACTACGTTTAATAATTTCTAGATATTTTCAAAGGGTTATTGTATTTTTTATTGGAACCTTTGCAAAGTTGAAAGTGGAAAAGTTTTCCGTGTCATTTTGTCCATTAATTGAATACTTTCTTAGAATGAATTATGGCTTCGATGAAGGGAATCATGATTAGCGGTAAAGTATCGATTTGAAGGTAGCTGGAATAGAGTCACGACGTTTAAAGTAAATAGTTTCAGGGAAACTTAAAAATTTAATTTTGTTTTAAGCATTATATATAATATAGAGTAGGAAAATTTTAAGGTTCCGACATTAGAAGGAAATCTTGTTGTATCTTTAATTTTTGGTTTGTGTGACCTTTACAGGGTGAAAGAAATCAATGGGCGCTGATGGTAAACAACTTCAAATGCTTTAGCTAACATGTTTACTGAAAGGAAGAAAACAATTGTAAAAATTAAATAAAACTGCATTCAAATATTTAAAAAAAACTACCCTGGAATCGTATATTTACCCTTGCTTTTTTGATACGGATCTGTAAGATTACCTAAGGTTTGCTGTAAGAAAACTCTTATAGGGTTAAGCTCGCCTTTGTACATGATTATGTTATAACTAATATTTGTATATGTTTCTGTGTGCAATAAAGAATTTAAGAATTACCAACTGTTGAGGATATAAACGTTTTTTATTAAATAGTATAAAATAATTTACATATAGGTTTTAAAAATATATATATATATATATAATTTACAGGTGTACTTGATCTAAAATAATAGTAAGTACCTAAATAAAATTCAATCTAGTCTTTCTGACTGGTCGTGATCGAATGGGCACTGTAGAGGTAACTTTGAACTGGTGTACAATTGACTAAATATAATAATAATGAATAAGTAATGCTATAAAAAACGTTACTAAATGTTGTCTAAGATACATCACTAGTCATGACGAATGGACAAGTGTCAGAAACGCAATCTCTGAGTGGCCATACAATATTTAATTATTTTTTCGAGAAATCATAGTAATAGGGTCCTGTCTTACTGTTTGGGTACGGAACCCTAAAAATTTAATTCATAAGTCACACAGGTATTTTGTTACTTAAAAGGAAACCTCAAACAAGTCAATGTTAAATTAAGTGATGAAATATATATTTTTGTACTTTTTGTATGAGTATGAGATGAACCTATAAAGGTACCAAAATTTTCGTGTAATCTACAGTTTATGAGCGGACAACCCCAAAAATTTTAAGTTGATTTTTAAAGTGCCAAATCATTGGTCTTCGGTCACCCACCCAAGTTAATATCACTCGGAACGTTGCTAGCCGTATAAATTCATGTTTTTGTAAGGTACCCTAAAAAAACAGTCGTTCGTCTATATATAAAAATACCTATAACGTCCCTTTTTGCAATGGAACTCCTAAATATAATTATGTTCTTACTAAAGCAAAACTATTTCCATGGACATGAGTGGATTCTAAAAAGCAGCCTATAATTCATTGTTTCCGTGTACCCCATGTACTTACGAGGAAGCCCGCATTGCGAACACACATCCACGTTTAGTAAATATGAATAAATAAGGCTTTACTAAATGTTACCGTGAACCGTAGGTTATTATGTTAACAGTGTTTATGTCTGTATCTAGTTTGCCCCTCCTTTCTTATTCTTAGGGACTGTTTCTTAATCTCCGGGTAAAAAGTCAATGGCTATAATTATTTAAAAAATATATATAACTATTGAGGTTACTGTTTCTGTTTTGTTTGTCAATATTTTACACAAAATGGTTTCGTGCTTCTTTATATTAGGTCCTTACATATGAAATTGGCGTTTTTCGTACTGGCCACTTTAATCACAAATTTCTCCTCTTTGGTAAGGAATTCCAAATTCAAATTTGTACAGCTATAGACTCATGTATTTGTGCTTCGATGATCGTCATTCATTTGTTTTTTTTCTTCTGTTTTTTTCTGTTTGCGTCACTCATTTTACAAAATGGAAAACTTAAAATATCGCATTATTTACGAGTACGAGTTCCGCCGTGGCACTAGTGCTGCGGAAACAACTCGAAGGGTGAATGATGTGTATGGCGGTCGTGTTGCAAAAGAAAACACAGTTCGTTTTTGGTTCCAACGTTTTCGTTCTGGAAATTTCGACTTGCAGAACAAGCCCCGTGGACGGCCTGAGACTCAAGTTGATAATGAAGAGTTGAAGGCTATTGTGGAAGCGGATCCATCGCAAACCACGTCCGAGTTAGCTGCAGGCTGCGGTGTTAGTGATAAAACTGTTTTAATTCACTTGAAGCAAATTGGGAAGATTAAAAAGCTTGAAAGGTGGGTACCTCACGAATTGACTGAAGCAAACCGGCAAACGCGCGTCGACTGCTGCGTTACATTACTAAACCGGCACAATAATGAAGGTATTTTAAACCGAATCATTACCTGTGATGAAAAATGGGTTCTTTACGATAATCGGAAGCGCTCAGCGCAATGGTTGGATCCTGGCCAGCCAGCCAAATCCTGCCCCAAGCGAAAATTAACCCCAAAAAAGTTACTTGTAAGCGTTTGGTGGACTAGTGCCGGTATTGTTCATTACAGTTTTCTCAAATCTGGCCAGACTATTACGGCTGATGTCTATTGTCAGCAATTGCAAACCATGATGGAAAAGCTAGCGGCTAAACAACCTAGGCTGGTCAATCGCTCCACGCCACTGCTGCTTCACGACAACGCTAGACCACACACTGCGCAACAGACGGCTACTAAATTAGAAGAGCTTCAATTGGAAAGTCTAAGACATCCTCCGTACTCCCCGGACCTTGCTCCAACAGATTACCATTTTTTTCGAAATTTGGATAACTTCTTGCAAGGGAAAAAATTCAACTCCGATGGGGCAGTCCAAATCGCCTTCAAAGATTTTATTGATTCCCGTCCGACTGGTTTTTTTAGTAAAGGGATCAATGAACTACCTATAAGATGGCAAAAGTGCATAGAAAATAATGGTTCATACTTTGATTAATTAAATATATTATATTAAAAAATATTCGACTTTTTGTTCCTCCCATACAAAACGCCAATTTCATATGTAAGGACCTAATATTTGGGTGAACATAATTGTTAGTTACGGAAGAGGGTGCCTCCTAATACAAGTATTTCCATACTGAACATAAGGTCTCCAATATTGGTGGGCAAAATTGTAAACACTGTTAATGAAAATAAACATTTTTGTATATTTGTAGTAGTAACCCGGCAAAAATATGTTTTTTTCTCGCCGTAAAAACCATCCTTGAACTCCAACGAACATTAACAAAAAAATTGGCCAAATTGTTTTAGGCATTGTTGAGTTATGCGCTTAACAACACAATTTGCGATTCATTTTTATGTATAAGAAGATTATAGAGTTATCATGTCAACCAGTGACTGACTGACCGAGATTGCTCTATATTTTTTCCATTGGCTATTTTAGGCATAAATGGTGAAAGGCCCTTATATTATTAAAGTAACTGTGCCCGCGGTGTTACCGTTATAAAAGATTTTTCTGACTGTATGACAGCCTTCCACGATAATTGGGCTATCTAACCTATAACTGAAATAACTATCAAATCCGACCAGAAGCTCCTGAGATAAGCGCGTTGAAACAAACATACAAACTCTTCAGCTTCATAATACTATTACTTGTTCCCGATAACTGCTTAACGAACAGTCATTAATAGTCATTTATTGATAATATTATTATACGTCACAATAACATTTTGTTTATACTGGTTTTTCAGTACTAATAATGTCAAACCAAACAAATCATCAAATTCAATTAATTAATAAATATGTCAAATTGCAAATAATATAGTAATAGATTACAGTTCAGTAGTTTTTGAGTTTGTCGCAATCATGGCGATAGACTGATGCAGCGGGGTACTTTTAATAAAAAAAAGTATAATACGATTATATATTATTACTAGCTGACCCAGCAAGTTTTTTGCAAAAATTTTTTTTTTTTTTTTTCAAAATGAAAAATAGGTGTTGGCCGATTCTCATAGATACCGGATAAGCACAAAAAATTTCATCAATATCGGTCAAGCCGTTTCGGAGGAGTTCGATTACGCACCCCGTGACAGAATAATTTTATATAGGTATTAGAGAGATATAGGTATTTTGGAATAATTACATTTTAACAGAAGATTGCTGAGTGTATCTTTCCGTAAGAAGCCGACCAAGCGTCTGAGCCGCGTGGTATGGTAACTCGTAGAGTACAAAAATGTGACCACCGACCGCCTACGTGCCTCCCTGCCCGCCGCCAGCCACCGCTACTTGACATCAAGAATGCGCGCTCTATAGGTACATTGATCATATTTTGCTGCGACTTTATTAGAAAAATTGTAATATCACCTAAGATATTAATTGAATTATAATGATGTAAAGGACAATTGTGCTTAAAATTAAATACTTGTAATGAATTACGTATTTATTCCGAAACGAATTAATCCTGAAAAACAACTTGTTTTTTAAAAATGATATTTCATGTTTTAAAAAACACCTTCGCCTGTAACCGATGACTGTATCATTTTGCATTCTCTATCATATCTCTAAGATTATATCATATCTACGTTTATTTTATGAACCTGAATTGCATTCTCAGTGCGGGTGTACAGCAAATAACGTCCGGCCCGCCGGCGCCATGGAATTGTGTTCTGGGAATCGCGGGGAATTCTTGCAGGTCCCGCCAGCCTTAGACCGCCATTAATAAATACGCCGTGCATTCGTCACCGGGCGCAACATCGATTCTACTTACTCTACATAACAACCTAGCAGTACCTAGTATTCATAATTATAGTCATTCTGAGACACAGAGACTTCTCTCTTGGCGAGAGAGATTAGGTAATCCAGAGTTGCGTGGCGGGGTTAGAACCCACGACCTTCGGAATGAAAGTCGAGTGTGCTCCCACTTAGCCAACACGGCTTTAAATAATAATATTGTACAAAATGATAATAATATATTAATAATAATAATATTTTTTCTGTAATCTAATGTAAAAAATATATTTTTGACGTGTTTAAAATGAAATAAAGAGATAATAATAAAAACCTTTTTTTACAAAGTGATAAACCCCATTTGTAGGTTGTAACTAATATTCTAAATTTGTGTAGAAAAAATTTACACGAAGTAACGTAGCTTACTAGCGAGATGCGGGAATCGAACCTACGAGGCGTAACTCGTAGTTACAAGAGTAGAATAAATTGAAGCGATGACGAAGTGGCGGGGTTGGTATAGCGGTCAGCACATCCATATGTATAATGGAAGACGCGGGTTCGATTAGGCTACGTTACTTCGTCTTAATTGCTTTTTTTTCTATACAAATTTAGAATATTTATAATAAAAACATTTATTTTGTGTACAACTTAAAACTAGAAATGGGTAATGCAAACACATTTGGCAACAAAAAAGGTAGACGCTCAGAATTTGATCCAGTAGCTCAGAGCTGCCGATCACTGATATTCTGCGTCCCCTTACATTGTGAAAATTATATTGTAATAGGGAATGATTAATATAAATTTGAGCCTAGACTGTATATCTTAATATATATAAATCTCGTGTCACAATGTTTGTCCTCAATGGACTCATACACCACTTAACCGATTATAATAAAATTCGCACACCATGTGCAGTTCGATCCAACTTGAGAGATAGGATGGTTTTTACGGCGAGAAAAATTCGAGTAATTTCCGGGATTTTTTATACCCGTGCGACGCCGGGGCGGGCCGCTAGTAATATTATGTAAAGTCTATAAGATCCTGCAGCAGACATTCTATGGCTGAACACAAAGGTACAAAATACTTTTTTTGAGTTCAGAATAGTATTTTATGCTACTGTTAGTCTGTTTTAAAACATAAAAATGTACGTGTATTTCTAGTGATTAAGTCGGTTAAGAAGAGTTGAAAATGTTCTTAACTCGACAATTATCTCGAACTGAGACAATAATAAATATACGGAGTAATTAAGGCACGACAAATATCCAATAACAAGTTGATTAAAAAACCATGTCATTACAAGAGGTCTTTAAAAGTTGACTCGAGCGCTCAGAATATTTTCTGCGGGACGCGAGAAATTGAATCTACTTTTGAAAAAGCATTATTAAATTATTAGATAATTGTACAAAGACGGTTAAACTAGTTTTTTTCGGAGTCACAACACAAGGATGCGTTTCAAGATTTCTGCTGAAAGACATTCACTGTTGTACTTAAGAGATCCTTTATTATATTATGTGTTTTCTTGTGTCTCTCATGTTGTGTAATCTTATTGTTGTCGGTTCTCAATAATCTTAGGAGATTTTGTGCTTTGGGAAGACGATGCTGCCCGTCTTCTGGTGAAATTTCAGAACATCCATCCATGAAATTTCAGAAGGAGGCCATCAGTCTAACGCGGACAGGATGCGTATCAAAACTGGTGTTAGCGCTCACCTTATACATGTTCTTCTTGAGACTAACTACCGCCTTATAGAATAGATGAATCGCACAACTAAGTAATAGTCATAATCTAATAAACTAAAAAGTCTAAAGACAGACTAGTCTTAGGTGTGCTAAGCCTTAAGCAAAGCATCTATCATTGCATCTCCTCATTTCCGACTAGATCTCAACGACTAAACACCCAGCTAAACCTGTAAAAAAATAATATTATTAAAATAATATTATATATATATATTGTGTTAAAGTGACAGTCAGCTATTGCCTTAAAATAGCTCAAATCACGGATTCAAAAACTAATATCCACATAATTATACCGGACCTTCGTCTTGCAACTTGATTAGCCCTATTGATATCCCGTCTTTGTAAGGAGACCTGCATATCAGGCAGGCAGCGACTCATGCCATAATAGTGCCCAATGTATTGCTCTATAAGCTAGGTTATATGTATTAGGCATGCATTCCTATTCACAGTTGATTGCACTGAGATGTAGGTATTTAATTAGCTGGAATCTTTGTTTAATTTATACAATGACTGCTTCAGTGGCGCGGTGGGCGAGAGTCCGATTGCGCAAGAGGTAGCGGGTTCGATTCCCGCCGAGGGTGAAAGTGTTTGTATGTTCTGCAAGCACTTTCTCCTTGGTCTGGGTGTGTAATATGTATAATAAAAAATATTTATATATGTACGCCTATTATTGAAGCCGTGTTGGCTAAGTGGGAGGACACTCGACTTTCATTACGAAGGTCGTGGGTTCAAACCCCGCCACGCACCTCTGGATTTTTCTTCTTGAGAATCTATGTGCGCTTTAAACACGTGCTTTAACGGTGAAGGCAAACATCGTGAGGAAACCGGCATGTTCTGAGAACTTTAAAAGAGTTTGAAGAGACATGTGACATTCACCAACCCGCACTAGGCCAGCGTGGTGAATTAAGGCCTAATCTCTCTCGTCAAGAGAGAAGTCCCTGTGTCCCAGCAGTGGGAACGTTAATAGGGTGATGATGATGATTATATTAAGTATATCATATATCTAGTACCCGTAACACAAGCTCTGAGCTTACCATGGGGCTAGATATCGTTGTGTGAATTGTCTGGAAATATTTATTTATTTATAATGGTTATCTTTGTTTTAAATAAGGTCAATTTACGATCTATTTTGGGTTACGGAATGAATGTATACTTCAGAGTTAATAAAATATGATAAGGGAGCTGTCATCTACAACTTCAAGTTAAGCTCATCAAATCGGACGTTTTGAATTTTAAGACAAGATCGAAAAGGTTTTTTTAGCCTTAATTTTTTTTAATATATATTTTGGGTAGTCGGGTTAAAAGACGTCGTCATTATTTTAACCAAACGCGTGCCACTATAATTTTTGATATCATGATTTAGCACACCTTGTACTGCTAATGAGATAGCAATAACTAACAAGTGCCAGTCCTAGTAAACTACTTGTTATGACCGCTGACATTTACAAGGCTTCTGTAAGACGTAGGTACTGTAAAAAATCTATATTTGCTGTATTTCCTGATAACACCTACGTGAATACCTTCAACACAAGAGTGAATAAAAAATATAATAATGAATGTAAACCTTTATTAAGTCAGAGGATTTTTGTAAAACAAAGGTCTATTGTCTATACAAATATTTTCGAAAAATATCTTATATATAAAATTCAATGTTCGTTCCCGTACTCCTCCGAAACGGCTTAACCGATTCTCATGAAATTTTGTGAGCATATTGAGTAGGTCTGAGAATAGGCCAACATCTGTTTTCATTTTGCAAAACAACGTTTGCTGGGATCAGCTTGTTGGTATATATATATATATATAATAATAAGTGTACTGATGGACGTAGGCCTCTCTCAAGGCCAAACCTGAGCGACCAAAGCGACTTTGAATGGTCGAAGCCTGCCCCTCGCTGCGAACGCTACCCATGCTGTACTATGGCTTTTTGCACACCTACGTAACCACAAAGGGTTCCGTCAAAAAAGTTCCCGTGTTACCGAAGCGTAGGTTTGGACACGCTGTGTCTATTTGACCATATTTCTCCGTGCCCGACCGGTCACGGTCCGATAAATACCAAGGATAATTAAATATCTGACAAAAAAGAAAATATTATAGTACATGAATATCGCAAGTAAATCTCGCCCAAGCAGCCGTGTAATAGTTTCTTACGCAGATGTCAATATTCCAACCGTTCTCGCCTCTAATTTCTTCAAACACGGCTTCAAACATATTCATGCATAAAATCAATATGTCGAACGTTTTCCATCGGCATTTCTAAGGCTTAACCCACACCACAATGAAAACACTACCACAACCACACCACGTGGTCGAGCAAATTTTTTGTACTGAAAATTATAAAACTGTTCAGACGTATCTCATTTCGCAGTCGTTATCGACAACGTATGTAATACCGAACACATCGCAACCACAACGCAACATCAGAAAGTACCCGCCGACGCTTGAACATATCAACGCAACCACATCGCAACCACTTCGCAATCACAAAAAGCTGCACAATATTCACACGTAAACACTTCTTGATAATATTCATTTTCCTAAGCGAGGTGTATGTTGACCCTTAAATACGCCAATTCCAACCTACTAAGGTTTAAATGCCATGAAATTTGCTGAAGTTTAATAAAGGGTTCTTGAAGATTCTAACTAAAATTGGCGTAAGAATGGTTTATTTATAAATGTATATCCTGTTACCTTTTGATATTTATATTATAATTAACGCTCTCTAATTCCTGCTTACTAATTAATATAGACATAATACTCTTGTAACCAAGTTACTGTAACCCATTTTTTTATTATTTTGTAAACTGTGGACATCTTTATAGTGAACTTGATCTTACGTGCGGCTTTACTCGCGTTCCATGCGATGATTGTAGTAAATCACACGGAAATAGTAACAATACCTATTAATCAAAATTGTAAGAAGATTAAACTTATTTTTCGTATTTATAATTATGATTAGTTGGGATTTATCTCACACAATATGTAAACAAAAATTGGAAAAGAGGCGACTTTGAAGAAAATTTCGTTGTCGTGCGAATTATGAAGGATATGATCTCAACATTTAATTTAATTGCATGAATGCCGAGCTCATACGAAGACTAGCTTACGTAGCTCGTAGGTGCAAATGCCATCCGTTACGCTGCTTCATGCTGACTTGTCGTGTAATTGAACCTCACACACAGAACTACTAAAACAATAATACATTACCTGCAATAGAATGCAGTGTGACTGTGTATAAGACAGTTTTTTTCAAATAGAAAGAAGGTTAAAGAGAAGTCACATTTTTCAAGTGACAAAATGACAAGATAATATAAAAGTGAAAATTTTGTTAGAATTGAATTTTTGTCGGTAGCCTACCTATGGTATCCATAACAAACCAGAACTACATAAATAGTCTTAATACTGATAAGTCTGAGTAATTATCTTATTTGCGAATTATTGTGTCTGTGATTTTTTTTAATCTTTTGTAACTAAATTATCTTTTATTTTATTTCAAGTAGAGATACGACGCAATAAAGCTTAGAATTTAAGCTTCACTAAAATGACTACTAATTTTATTTGCGTCGCTAAGAATCTTTATTCTAAGAAGACACAGAACTAAGAAAAGATAACGTTTCTTTCTGGCGAGTAGTGAGACGAGTTTTTCCCACTCATGTTTGTAACCCCATCAACGCTTAATACTTGATTCTACTACCGAAAATACTATAAAAGAACATACTTCACGCCAATGAGAATTCACAATTCTAATTATTTGTTAAGTTTTACCAAACCGCAGCTCTCCCCAGAGATTTATCCTTTAGTCTGAAGGATGGGTTCGGGATTAAATGCAAATTTTCTAATCTAGAGAAATAGTGGATATATTTCTAACTTGTTTCATAAGGTGTTATTGAACTAAGAGTGCGACCAGAGTTTTACTGTTTTGTAAAAATCTATTGAAAACAAGTATTATTTCATTAAATGCACACCTTTTTGCTCTTTGAATGAAATGGGATATAATAATAGTTAGTCCGACGGCCGAAATTGATGATGAAGTTTCTAAAAGCATTCCGTCTACTAACTATACCGTTAAGCTGACCCACACTCATAAAAAGGTAGAATTAAGAACAGACGAAAACCTACTTTCATTTTATTCAAGACGTTCATAAATCATCCTAATATCCCAGGATTAAGCAAAACAGTCGACAAAATAGTCTACTCTCACATTTATTTCGAAATAGGTAGCATTTAATATAAGTGAATAGTAACTCCGGGTGCCAGAGATAGAGGAGGCTTCGCTGGCGCGTGACATATTGCCGGGTTATGCTGCGCTCTCAAATCTGTCAAGCGTTATTAACCCTTAAGGTATTTTTGTTGACTATACTATACATAACATTCAAAAAAATCTAATGTCCAATCTAGGTTTGTTGCAACGTTTCTTTTTATCAAAAGTAGTATCCAAACTCACCTTCTTTCTTATAAAAAAATCAAAATGATGCTAAGATTAACAGTTCAGTGTCAATTTTCAAAACTTTGGAAAGGGTGGTTGGCGCTTCATAATTGAGAAATATCGGGATATCCAGGAAGGCACGGGAATTGTCCTGACAGTAAAACACAGCTGTTCTATTCACGATTTATTGCAAGACTGAAGAAATCTTAACCTACCTACTTATTATTACTTTAATACTAAACTACCTACATTACACCTCCCTGCTAAATATACACATTATAAAAAGAATAAACAAACAATTATATAATAACTTATAACTAAACTATTTGCTAATCAAACTCTAAGCCGTATCTCTTTGGAACTTTGCGAATCCTAGTCGGGCGGTCCTCGGGGAGCTGTACCTCGCGGGCCGGCGATGGTGGCGGTGGCGATACAATGGGCGGCGCATCTGTAGGTCCGGCAGTCTCCTTTCCTCCAGTGCCTCCCCCTTCTATTTTACTGGAAACATCTTCCACCGCCATCATTCGCGGAGCCGACTGCGCGGCGACAGTCTCACTGCCCTCCGACTCCGAAAGGGCCTCCGGGTATATTAGACTAGAGCGTTGCGACTTCCTCCGAATTTGATCTGCGTGCCTAGTTATATGTCGACCGTCACCGCTATTAATCACGTACCGACGCGAACCTTCTGTACTAGCTACTGTGCCTTCTACCCACTTATCTCCCGCCCCGTAATTCCTAGCCCATATGTGGTCACCCGTTCGGTGCGCTATCGGAACCGTCCCTACTGCGCCGGCCTGCCGCGCCTGCGCGCGTTGCACGTGCTCGTGCTGGGCGCTCGCGCCGCGCAGCAAGTCCCACCGCGAACGTAACGGACGACGCTGCAACAACATCGCTGGACTATCACCGGTCGTGCTATGAGTGGTGTTTCTATACGCTAATAGGTAGGTTTGTAGTGCGGCCTCTATATCTACCTTGTCCCTGACGGCTTTCTTGATGGCTCGCTTACACAGCTTTACAGCATTCTCCGCCGCTCCATTGGATGCCGGATGATAGACTGGTGAAAATGATTGTTTAATTCCATTTGCTGCTAAAAATTCCCTAAGTTCTACACTAGTGAATGGAGGGCCTTGGTCTGAAACTACTTCTAAAGGCAAACCGAAACGCGCGAACAATGTCCTCAGTACTCTAATCACCGATATGGCTTTCGTTTGACTCATTTCCACTACTTCGATCCATTTGGTCGTAGAATCTACTACCACGAAAAAGGTTTTACCTAAGAACGGACCAAGGAAATCGATATGTAAGCGTGACCATGGCTGAGCTAAGTACGGCCACGGCTGCGGCGACGCGCGGGGAGGCGCCGGCGCCTCCAGCGCGCAGGTCTCGCACTGCTGACACGTTTTTTCGATGTCACTGTCAATGTTGGGCCACCACACGAAACTACGACCCAGAGACTTAGTTTTGACTATGCCCATATGACTAGTGTGTAATTGTTTCAGAATAGTATTCCTTAAATATAAAGGCACAACGATCCTATAGCCCCACATTAAACAATCTCTTTCGACATATAACTCATGTTTCCTAATAAAATAAGCCTTAAGCTCGTCATCTGTACAATGTGATGGCCAGCCCGACTGTACATACATCAACACTTTACTTAGGACCGGGTCACGGGCTGTAGCTTGTCTAACATCGTCATTCGTAACCGGCAAAAAATTTTCTACAAAGTTTAGGTACGTTATTTCGTTTTTATTGAGTCCCACTTCTCGCCTATCCCCCGCCTGAGGCAGGCGCGACAGGGCGTCCGCGCAGTTATTCGCCGACGCCACATATTCTATGTCGTATCTATAGCCTGACAGTAATATAGCCCATCTCTGAAGTCGCGATGCCGCCATAACTGGAATACCGACTTTGTTTCCGAATATGTAGGTTAAAGGCTTATGATCTGTTCTTAACAAAAATTTCCGCCCGTAAAGATACTGATGAAATTTTCTAACCCCATAAACAATAGCTAACGCTTCCCTGTCGATCTGCGCGTACGACCGTTCCGCGGCCGTCAAAGTTCGCGACGCATACGCTACGGGCCGCTCCCCGTCCGACGTGAGGTGAGATATGACTACGCCGACCCCGCGCGCGCTCGCGTCCGCCGTGAGCACCAGCGGCAGGTCCAGCGAGTAGTGCACGAGCACCTCGCTGGTGCTCAGCGCGCGCTTCACGCGCTCGAAGGCTGCCGCGCACTCCGAGCTCCACTCAAACTTAACCCCGGTCCGCAGTAAATTATACAAAGGTGATAAAATGGTACTAACATTCCTAATAAACTTCCCATAGTACATAACCATGCCTATGAACGCCCTTAATTCGGACACGTTTTCGGGGGCCGGTGTCTTAGCGATCGCCTGCACCTTATCAGGACAAGTGTGCACGCCCTCCTTACTAATGACATGACCTAAATAATTAAGAGATTCCGCGAAAAACACGCACTTGTCCTTTCTTACTTTGAGACCGCTCGACTCCAGACGCTCGAACACTTTGTATAAGTTTTGTAAGTGTTGTGACGTCCCTAAACCGGTTATTATTATATCATCTAAGAAAACACCTACCTGCGGCAGATCGGCGAACAACTGCTCGAGACGTCGTTGAAAAATACCCGGGCTAGACGCTAATCCGTACACTAAACGCTTATACATGAAAAGCCCTTTGTGAGTGTTGATTACTGTATACTTTTTGGTTTCGTCGAGTTCAAATTGCGCATACGCCTGCGATAAATCTACCTTACTGAACCTATCCCCCCCGTGTAATCGGGCAAACAGATCCTCTACCTTAGGTAACGGGTAACGGTCGACTTCTAGTACCTTATTTAGTGTAGACTTAAAATCAGCGCAAATTCGGATGGAGCCGTCCTTCTTGACTACCGGTACGATCGGAGTGGCCCAGTCGGAGCGGTCGACGGGCTCGAGGATGTCGTCGCGCACCAGCTGCTCCAGCGCGCGCTCCACCGGCTCGCGCAGCGCGTACGCCAGCGGCCGCGCGCGCAGGAACACGGGCCGCGCGTCCGAGCGCAGATAAATGCTCACGGGGCCCCCCGTGAACCGCCCGAGGCCCTCCGCAAACACCTTACAAAATCTGGAACTAAATTCCCTTTCATTAAAATTTACAACATTAACTTGATAACAATCTAAACTACTTTCAGGGTTATATTCTACCGGTGTTATTACAATCTTCATCTCCGCTAACCATTGCCGACCTAACAATGAAGTATTTCCGTTTTTTATAATATATAAGTCTAATTGCCTCGTTCTATCTTTAAACTTAACAATGGGTGTAATCAACCCTAAGGGCCGTACCAACTCCCCGGTATAGTACCGTAAAGCTAGCTTACACGGTTTAATTGTTAATTCTCGGAACAGTGTATTATACAGTTGATAACTTATACATGAAATAGCGCTTCCCGTATCCACTTCCATATTAATATTGCGCCCTTGAACATTAACGGGAATAACAATTGGATTGCACTGGTCAACAGATAAACGATTTATGTAAATAATCACCTCGTCGCTGTCCGTATGCTCCTCCCGCTCCGCATTTTCCATGTTATGCAGAGCTCTGGTCTTCCTCAATCGAGGGCACATCCTCTTCAAATGCCCCTCCTGGTTACACATGCGACACACATATAACTTGAATTTACAAGCTCCCGCATCGTGCCGGCCACCACAAACTTTACACTCGGGCCCCGCATTTGTGAGGCCCCGCTCCGTCACAGGCCGCCCAGCATACTGGTGCCTAGCGCCAGCCGCCGCGCCTCGAGCCAGCTGATAGCCGCCGCCGCCGGCGCTCGCCGCCCGGCCGGCCCCGCCGCCGCTCGCCGTCCGCTGTCCGCCGCTCGTCGTCCGCTGTCCGCCAGCTACACCGAAACGGTGCACCCGCGTAGTGCTGATGTGCGCGGCACTACTCTCCATCCTGCCCCTCGCGCCATCCTCCACCAGAGCCGCGTTGGCCTCCGCCGCCTCCATGGACACCGCCAACTGGTACGCTCGCTCGAGCGTAATGTTGTCGTCCTCAGTAAACAACTTCTGTCGCATGTTGTCATTTACTAGGCCGCACACAAATTGATCTCGCAAATTCTCTTTTAAGCTGTCGCCCGTGAACCGACAATCCCGGCTTAACTTTTTGAGTTCCGCTATGTAAATAGCCACACTTTCACCATTTCTTTGAGTACGCTGTCTGAACTTAAACCTTTCGGCGAGTAAACTAGGCCTGGGATTCAAATGTTCTCTCATAAGTGCCACCAACTCCGTGTACGATTTAGTCGCAGGTTTATCCGGCGTGCACAAATTTCCCATCAGTTCATAAGCCTCATTACCAATAACCGTTATCAGAATTGCCACTTTAACATCACTAAGCACCGAGTTCGCTATGAAATATTGATCCAAGCGATCCACGTACGTGTCCCAATTGTCTTTGTGAAGGTCAAACGATCCGATCTTACCGACCGCCATCTTGACACTCAACGGCGCAACCGCACAATATTTCACCGAAATATCGATAAATCACCGATCGCACTGCAACCCGTACGAATTTCTTGTTGCACACGCGTGGTAATCGATCTCGTCGCCACTGAGAAATATCGGGATATCCAGGAAGGCACGGGAATTGTCCTGACAGTAAAACACAGCTGTTCTATTCACGATTTATTGCAAGACTGAAGAAATCTTAACCTACCTACTTATTATTACTTTAATACTAAACTACCTACATTACAATAATGTCTAAGGTGAATTATTGAATTCTACTACTTTTTCTGTAAATTAGGCTTATTTGGCACCTAAAGTATAAAAACAAATATATTACGGTTTATGCAAGGAATGTACTTCAAACTTTGTTATTTTTCATGGAACATTGAGTTTTCTGTGAGTGTATAGCATACTATACAACGCTACACCTTAATCAAAGTAACATTTATTTGTTATGTATAGCATACTATACATCGCTACACCTTATCCAAACTAACAATTGTTTGTAATGTATAGAAAAATATATATATAATATAAATATAATACGCCATGTATTTAAATTTGTCGGTTTTGGCGCATTTTTTCATAACATGGAGCTATGTAGGTACCTACTCTGTCAGACAAGTAGGAATGAATGCAAGTTGTATCTATACAAACATCTTGGTACCATAACAAAAGTATTTTCTAAGTCGGGTTGGGAATCTTTTGCTCATCAATGAATGTTTATTTGCTTAGATATTGGTTCTGGTTTGCAAGCATGGGCTTTCATTATTGTTTTTGAGCTACGCTAGTGGACGCCCGCAGCGAATTTTGTCACTGGTCCCTCGAAAAAACGCAGTTTCTGAAGCAACTAGTTTCATACTAGTAGTGACGACGAAATCCGTGGACCCTTCGAAAGATCACCAACACCTTCGCTAAGCTCCTTCTTAGAGAGGTTAAACTTATTAGAGAGTCCGGAACCGTATGCAGCTTATTATGATGACGTAGAGCCTACAACTTCTACGGACGACTATCTAGGCCAGGGGAGAGACACATCAGGTGATTTGCCACTAACATCACTCCTGCAAGAGGTTTTTCCGAGTCTGTCATAGATTGACATAATTATACGCAGTTCCCTCGGTATCATCACTACTTTCGGTGCCATCTAAACCAAACTCTCCACAAACTCCTGTAGGAAGGTAGTCACTTACACTAGATCCCAGAAGAAACGTAAAGCTCGCAACTGTTGTGGTAAAGACTCAAAAAACGTACCCTAAAATATAAAGTAACATGCCACTGGAAAAAAAGTCCAACTGCAAAGCAAAGCTGAAATCCCAGAAAAGGTTTTTCAGGCGCTATACCTGAGGGTTGGTCAGCTCTTGACTATTTTTATAATCCCCATTTCTTCAGTTTGTTAGGATTGTGATGCCTCCTGCTACCGGCTTTCTTGCCTTTATAAGGCATAACCATTTCATCAATGCTAAAAGCATTTCTTCTGCAACAGACATTGGGCCCTATTACTGGACGTAGTTTGTGGTACCTGTCTTCAATATCGGCATTGTTATTGTCAGCAAAATGTATAAAGCGTCGAATTTGCTGAAATCTTTTTAGTGGCATGATATCTGCTGCTTGTGCGTATCTGAAGTTGGTTTTCCAGTAATCTTTATACGAAGGCATTACGAAATGAAAGGCATCAATAAATCTAAATTTAAATTTTAAGAAAAACCCCCGATTCCAATGCTAATAAAACAACATAATATTATGTAATGTGGACGCGATGCGTTTTCATTTGATACCCCACACTAGTATATTTACAGATTTTCTGTTTTCCTTCCCCACTCTCACCCCCAGAACTTATAAACTGCTCAACCGATTTTCATGAAACATGTCTAAGAACACCCGGACCAAACACACCTTTCATAACAAAATAACTAAATTGAAATTACTCCATCCGTTCGGGAGCTACAGACAGACAGACACGTCAAACTTATAACACCCCTCTTTTTTGGTCGGGGGTTAAACAGAAGCCAGATCTTCTGAAAGGCTTTACTTAAGTTATTTATGCCGAGTTGTTGAAGAAAATAGACCACGTTCCCAAGAAGATCAAGCAGCCAGTAGCTGCGAGGCCAACTGATGATTAATTTGATCATTGGCCGCAATTGGTTGGCTACCAGAGATGCAAATATTGCAAAGGAGGCCAGGCGAGCACAGATTGCACCAAATTTCGTATGATATTCCAATATCCGTCCACTGCATTACGTTTTAATCGTCATAGAGTTAAACTTTCTTAAAGTGGTAATGTATAGCATGTTATACATTGTCATCCTTCTGTTGTATTGTATAAATGTGGCAATGTATAGCAAATTATACATACTGTTTTGTTAAAACTATGATAAAAAGATTTTTTTTAATTCGTGTATGTCTTTTCTAAGAGCCTTATTAAACTAGATTTAACAAAATTTTCGTTTAATTTAGCCAAAAAATGTTCTGCTACCTTAAGGGTTAAACTATGACATGTGCGATTTATGTACAGACACGTCGGGGTTTATGGCTACTATCGTAATTGAGGGATTTTAGATGCATTTAAAGATTTCATTTGAACGGTCACCAGGATTTTTAAAATAAGTGTGTTGTTTCAATATAGGAATGTTTTAGAGAAACTATAATTAAAAATGCAGCTGATAGCTGCATTTTACTATAGCCGAGCGGTACCTGGACATGCGATGGGTCTGCCCACCTTACAGCATTTTATTTACATCTGCCTTTTTGGACTTAACATCTAGTTAACCACTAAATTTCTTTGTAAATGGAATAGAACATCTTCAATAAATAATAAATTTTCATAATATTTTATTAAAAAACCACATATGTTGGTACTAATTTTATTTCAAACTTAATAAGAAATCAGTCTTATAAATTTTAAAGCTAATTATAAATTATCGCAAAACATATTCTACACGTCAAATTTACTAGGAATATTTATGCAAGCAAATTCGGAAGCACAGTCGCGACTGCTTGTATCCCCGTGTAACCTTCTATTGAGGCGCGTAGGTGTAGCTCGCGCTTCGACCATTTGTAGGATGTTGGAATACTGTTTAGGTAATATTACCATAACTATGACACAGCAACATAGGTACATCTATATTCGTCCGATTGATGAATTTGAAAATTACTTTAAGGGTTTCGTATGTATAAAGAAAATGCCTCACTCACAATTGAAATTAAAAACGGCCAGTCGTACTCGGCCATAAAGGGTTTCGTAGCAGCAAGTAACATAATATACATACAAATGTAGTTTGAGTTTATTCAATGAAAAGTACTTTTAAGATTTATGACGTTTTAGGAAAAACAAAGTTACTAGATCTTGTTCTAACTTTTGAAACTATAATGGTTATCAATACCATTCAGATTTATAACGGGATATTTACCATGATTGATTGTCTGTAGAATTTTCCTATATTTCGGCACAGTTACATGTGCAATGATCACGGTTGAATCAATCATGGTAAATATCCCGTTAAAAATCTAAATAGTAGATCTTGTTCATTTATATACACACAACATATATCTTTAGGTCCAGACAAATACCAATGTACTTACATTCATTTAATTCAATATGTTCATTGATCATTTCGATATCGCAAATAAGTCAACAAAATAGTCAACTGCCACATTTATTTCACAGAAATAGGTTGCATTTAATATAAGTGAGTAGTAACTCCGGGTTCCAGAGATAGAGGAGGCTTCGCTGGCGCGTGACATATTGCCGGGTTATGCTGCGCTCTCAAATCTGTCAAGCGTTATTAAACTATGACATTTGTGATTTATGTACAGACACGTCGGGTGTATGGCTACCTACTGTCATATTCGAGGGATATTAGAAATAGTTTTGAAGAGTTCATTTGTAGGGCTACACAGAATTTTGCGTTATCAGATCCTGGGATTTACGTGTTATTGTTTTAATATTCTCGGAAATGTCGGGTTTTAGAGAACTTAAATTCAATACAGGCTTCAATTCAAGACAATACTGTCACAATTGCAATATTCTGACCGCATCATATTATCGAGCGAGTAGAGATATTCCGAAGCATTGCGTATTGATTTAACAAAAGCTTGAGCGGGCTTTGTTTTATCATGCAATATTATTTTCTTGCTCTGGCAACATAATGTGACCAGACAGGTATGTCAATATTATTGAGATAATTTATTGAATGCTTGAAATCAACGGCCTACTCCAGAAGTCACCTGCAAGCATCCCATGTGAAGGGGATAATTACGGGTATTCAATATGGTGGCATAATAATAGATTGTGCAATTTAATTGTGTGTTGTGTGGGCACCTAACTTGTACTTGGTTTCGGTTTGTGAGGTAGGAACGTAAGGAAACTAATAACTAAAGTTTTTATAGAAGAAAACTAATGAAAAAATGAGGAACACGAAACATAATGTTCTGCATAACCAACCGTTATTAATATTTAATACCAAATAGGAAAATTGCATTAAAATGAAGTATTTAAAACGGAGGTTTCGAAATAAGCACTTACAATATATTATTATGAAGTCAAGTAAATACATAATTACTTAACGGACGTAATGTACGTAAGTTAGACAAATAGACACAACATTAACTGAAGCAAAAACTAAAATATATATGTTAGTATTCAAAGTCAAAACAATGTAACGCTATACTTTACAATTCTATAGCAACCGACAGTAGTTTACAAACAAGTTCCTCATTTTTGGGCAAATCGGAAAAGTTTGGGTACATCATGGAGGTACTTTGTAGGGTTCAGAGTTAAAATGCTAGCTATAGAATGAATCACTCTTTCCGAGCATTGTTAAGGGTCAACCCACACGTACCATACTACATCATGTGGTAAGGCGTAATTTTTTATTGAAATTAATTTAAATTTAATATTTAAAAAATCCACGATTCCAAAAACTGATACTATTTCATTTGAGACCCCACTCGAGTATATTTGCAGATTTTCAATTTTACTTTCCCACTTTCAACTCTTAAACTTTTAAACGGGTCAACGGGTCAGATTTTCATCAAACATGTCTAAGAACACTCGCGCAAAACTCACCTTTCGTACAAAAAAAACTAAATTGAAATCGCTTCATCCGCTCGGGACCTATGAAGGGACAGACAGGCACGTCAAACTTATAACACCTCTCTTTTTTTGTGGGGGGTTAAAAATGAATATATAAATAACATGAATAACACACCACACATCAACAACATTTTGTCGGTACCACCACGACGCAACTACAAAAAGCTATACTAACACTATTCCTCCTTCACAAACTCTCTCAAAATGTAATAGGGCTCTTATGTTTAATGCATTTCAAACTGGTTGTCACAACATGTTACGATTTGGTACAACTTTGAAGTGCTACGTAAGCTACAATAGTCTAGGAACGCCAGTAGCTATTCCGATCGTACGGAGGTATACCATATCCTATATTTCTACTCTCAGGCATTTACTTTATCAAACTTTTTGTTATCTTTGTTACAAATCGGAGGGCAAGTTGGAGCATAGGGCGTTATAAAACGTTTCGTATTTACGATACCTCTATTTTAGCTTTATTACCGCTTATGTGCGGACTAATTTACCCCGCCTTTATATTAGGTCCTTACATATGAAATTGGCGTTTTGTATGGGAGGAACAAAAAGTCGAATATTTTTTAATATAATATATTTAATTAATCAAAGTATGAACCATTATTTTCTATGCACTTTTGCCATCTTATAGGTAGTTCATTGATCCCTTTACTAAAAAAACCAGTCGGACGGGAATCAATAAAATCTTTGAAGGCGATTTGGACTGCCCCATCGGAGTTGAATTTTTTCCCTTGCAAGAAGTTATCCAAATTTCGAAAAAAATGGTAATCTGTTGGAGCAAGGTCCGGGGAGTACGGAGGATGTCTTAGACTTTCCAATTGAAGCTCTTCTAATTTAGTAGCCGTCTGTTGCGCAGTGTGTGGTCTAGCGTTGTCGTGAAGCAGCAGTGGCGTGGAGCGATTGACCAGCCTAGGTTGTTTAGCCGCTAGCTTTTCCATCATGGTTTGCAATTGCTGACAATAGACATCAGCCGTAATAGTCTGGCCAGATTTGAGAAAACTGTAATGAACAATACCGGCACTAGTCCACCAAACGCTTACAAGTAACTTTTTTGGGGTTAATTTTCGCTTGGGGCAGGATTTGGCTGGCTGGCCAGGATCCAACCATTGCGCTGAGCGCTTCCGATTATCGTAAAGAACCCATTTTTCATCACAGGTAATGATTCGGTTTAAAATACCTTCATTATTGTGCCGGTTTAGTAATGTAACGCAGCAGTCGACGCGCGTTTGCCGGTTTGCTTCAGTCAATTCGTGAGGTACCCACCTTTCAAGCTTTTTAATCTTCCCAATTTGCTTCAAGTGAATTAAAACAGTTTTATCACTAACACCGCAGCCTGCAGCTAACTCGGACGTGGTTTGCGATGGATCCGCTTCCACAATAGCCTTCAACTCTTCATTATCAACTTGAGTCTCAGGCCGTCCACGGGGCTTGTTCTGCAAGTCGAAATTTCCAGAACGAAAACGTTGGAACCAAAAACGAACTGTGTTTTCTTTTGCAACACGACCGCCATACACATCATTCACCCTTCGAGTTGTTTCCGCAGCACTAGTGCCACGGCGGAACTCGTACTCGTAAATAATGCGATATTTTAAGTTTTCCATTTTGTAAAATGAGTGACGCAAACAGAAAAAAACAGAAGAAAAAAAACAAATGAATGACGATCATCGAAGCACAAATACATGAGTCTATAGCTGTACAAATTTGAATTTGGAATTCCTTACCAAAGAGGAGAAATTTGTGATTAAAGTGGCCAGTACGAAAAACGCCAATTTCATATGTAAGGACCTAATATATCACGCGATCTATATAATGACCTAGCTCATAAGAAAAACGATTTTGGCATTTTTAATTGCAGTTGGTATGAAATATAGTCCTACCGCTCAAGATCTATAAAATTAAAACTTTAGTGGTACATTATGTGTTAAGCGGTCCATTATTCAAATTGAGACTTGTAAAGGTCAGACAGTTGGAGTGGTATTTATTGTGGTTAAGGGTGTCGGGTACTTTCTTGGATAGAACAGCATGTAAATTCGGGGTTCTTTTTCATAAATGGCGAAGCAATTCGCAGTTTATTTGGCATTTAAGCAAATTTAGAGGATCCCTTCTCGCTGGCATTTTGTTTTATGTGTGTGCTCGTTACCGGCGGCGGCCGCGCGTGAAGTTACGGCCGCACTGGGCCGCGCCCGGCATACGCACTGCACTAATAAAACGCTGCGAGAGTTTCTTGATAATCGCCGCAAAGCTTCTTTGTCTTGATCAATTTCAACAGTACTACTGTTGGTCCAAAAAAAACGCCCGTAACGAAGCCTCAATAAATTTCAAAAAGACTGCCTCTTATAAAAATAATTTAAAAAGTTATTTGTTATATTGTCAATTAAATCTCCCATGATGGTCGCTTTTGGCTAATTAAAAGTATTGTTATTAAAATATATAGGTAGGTATTTTATTTGCTATTATATAGAAATAAGTAGTACTAAGTCCTGTAAAGATTGTCTTATGTATACATACGTGCATTTCGTGTTATTATTGTATAATATTTTGAAAAGCTGTTATTTAATTTTAAAAACGTAAGCCTTTGTAATTAATGTTCTAAATGTGTTTTTCCCCCCACACCCAGACGGGCGGCACCACCGCTGTGTCTACATTCGTGCAGACACAGCCCAATTTGAGTGTCGACCCATTTGTGTATCTAAGTTTAATTTAATAATGTTCTCTGTTATATTTTTGTACATAAATAAATAGTTTTCTTTCTTTTTTCAATATATTTGAATATCAATTCTAGTAAGTACCTATCTTATGTAAGTCTTATATTATTGTTTGATTTTCTTTATTTTATAGGGGTTCGGGTATGTTCTACTAGCACTATCTCCCTGGTCGGGGTGTTAAATATGTACCATAAAAATTATAATAATGTTATAAAGCTGAAGAGTTCGTTTGTTTGTACGCGCTTATCTCAGAAACTTCAGCCTATTTATCGAAGAAGGCTACTTTAACCGCGGAAAAATAACTAGTTCCCGTAGGAAAATCCAAAAACACGGGCACCGCCGTAACGTGTTAAGCTATTATCTTAAATGTATGTTATTAGTCTTTCTTTCTTTCTATTACATTAAGTACTAGCGGCTCGCCCTGGATTCGCACGGGTAATTATAAAAATATCATTTCCGATTTTTGCTCGCCCTAAAAATATGCTTGAAAGGCCAAATTGGTCCAGTCGTTGATTTATGCGCTTACCAACACATTTTGCGATTTATTTTTATATTAGAGATACTCGTAAGGTGTCCAATACTTGTAACACAAACCTAGAGCATATAGGGACTAGATGTTGCTGTGTGGATTATCCGTTTTTGTATATTAATATAATATGTATATTATGCATTTTGATAAGCAATATTTTAATAATTAACATATTGAAATTGTTAAACGAGATAACAAATTGAAGAAACTTAGTCTTTGATGTTTTCATTAGGTATTTTACGGCGAAGTTCAACTATATTAACATAATTATGGCTTTTGCGAGGCTTTAAAATCAGAAAAAGATATGTACAACAACTGAACAGAAACAGTAAATCTACCCCACAATTCATTCGCCATAAAATGAATAATTTTGTTTCACGTTTAATACCACTTTACATAATATAGGCCAACATGAATCAGCTGGCCTACATTCAGCGCGCAATCAAATCACCCAGTGCGTAATACAGCCAAATCACACCCTGAGGGAGGTGATGCAACTCACATTTCTCTACGAGCACAATATTTTTATACACCTACAGTATTTTTATATTTTCACTGCATTGCAATCCCGCAAAAGGCATGAGCCCAACGCCAAACAAAACTTATCTTCTGCACGGTAAACACGTCGCTTTTGTTTTCGCGAGTTAACGCTACTGTTTAAAATTCGAATACATTTTCCGTTTAAACAGTCGCAGTTTGCCGACCGAGTACTCGCAGAATTTTTAGATTGGCCGGTTACTTTTATTTTAAACTAGCACTCCATCCACGAACTTTTGTGGCAAAAATGTAATAAAACATATCTACGTTTATTCAAACCAAAACTATGTAAAGCTAAATAAAATACCATAATTCGGCTTCATTTCACTGAACTATTAGGTGAAAGCTTTTATTTAGTCTGACAGGGCCAGCCTGTGTTTGTTTGTAATCAAATATTGTCAGTTAAATTTGATTCACTTCCCGAGTTCCGATTCATCTAATTCCCATAGCAACTAGTTCCGGAGCTTTACAACTTCCACGCATATATTTAAACACTACAATACAATAATTTAATAAAAATAAAAGCTTATCTTCAAAAAACTATTAATTAAAGACTTTTTTTTAGAAAAAGTTTTCGAATGAAGCATAGAGTAGGACAACCAAGTATGAGACCAAGTACCATCTACAGTCCATTTGGTAAAGGCCGCAGGTTCACGGTGGATGTAGGCCGCATCCAACCGAAATAACTGGAAGTCTAGGAAGCAAAGTAAAAAAAAAAAGTAAAAGTAAATTTATTTAAACCAGTTACATTTTTTTTTTTGCATTTATGTTACAGTCATGAACGGAGAGACAGCAAAAGTTTAAAAACTGCGTTGCCATTTCAACGCTCTCCCCTATGGCTGTAAATATTATTACAGCTGCTTACGTTCATCAGTGGACGTCCTACTGCTGATATAATGCTGATGATGATAACAAAAAGTATCTTACCGTATCACGGTTATCGTCTTGGCTTAAAATCCGTAGGTTTGGGTACCGCATACCTTTATATTGTTTGAAAAAACATAGCCGGTAAATCTATTTCCCTTTTCAATTCCCAAAGAATGTACGTTCTTCATAGAGTCGGTCCCTTGTCAAATAAAAACTTTTCCATGTCTTATCGAATCAATTACTTTAATGGCCATGAGTTTCTGCTTGTGGACTTCATTGTTTTTCTTTTTACATGTTTTTAGGTGAACGATCACAGTCTTTCAGTTTCGTTTGTAATTGGGGCTGTCACTGGCTGCTTCAATTCAATCACGACTGAATTACAATGAACCTTTTTATTTTTATCCACCCACGAAAAAGAGGCGTTTAGTGTTCCGTACACAAAGGGTAAAACGGGACCCTATTGCTGAGACTTCGTTGTCTGTCTGTCTGTCACCAGGATGTATATCAAGAACCGTGATAGATAGAGAGTTGAAATTTTGAGGGATGTTGCATCTCTATTGCCGCTTTAACAACAAATAATAAAAACACTTAAAAATATTTAAGCTTAAATACAAGTTTAAAGACTTAAACACTATTAAAATTTATTTTAAAACTTATTTTTGTTAATTTACAGCAAAATGTTTTTTTTTAAACGGGCCAAAGCCTACCCCCAGAGAATGTTCTTAGCACCACCCGGAGGTCACGTGTAAGGATTCAGAGGGTTACCACTTACGGACGTGAACAGGCGAAACCTCCAATGTACCTGCACTAAACTGTACAAAAATTTTGAATTTCTTATATGTAGTTACTTATAAATAAGAACTCCAAAATTGTAATACCTACAAAATTCTAAAGACTGGATAAAGCTGTTTTCTTCTTCTTTATGGTCAATGGCATTCGTGACTGGCTATGTTGGACGATTTATGCATTGACTTTGACTGCTTAGTCTGTCAATCAAAGTCTCTGACATAAACCGTCTCGAGCGATCCCATAAAACGATCTATCTATCGGACAAAATGGCGTTCAACTAAGTAACATATTTTTCCCTTTATAATTTTATTTAACAAGCGCAGAGTTCATTTACAAGAAATTTATTTTATCTATCTAACAAATCTAGATTTTACCCCTCAGATGGCTGCTCAAAGTCAATTAAAAATTATTTTCAATCGTCGAAATAGTGTTTCTAAATAGCAAACTAATATTTTAACGTGAGATATTAAATTATTGAGTAAGATCAGAGTAGCTCATAATGCTCCCAGGCATTTGTATGTATTCGTTTTCATCTAATCATCGAATAATTTTTTATTGCTATACATATAGATTTTGTCTTGTATTACAAAGATTGTATTGTTAAGAGAGAAGTCCCTGTGAGCCAACAGTGGGACGTAAATATGTATGGGTGCTTATGTATTACAAACAAAATGGCCCAAAAGAGTAAACAAAGTAGACCTACAATAAAAAATATATCAAAGAATACTGGATAATTTTACATACTTATACATATGCTTGGTATCTGATACGTTCTTTTTTTTTATGATAGATTAGCCTTCATTTCCACCACCACAATCTCACCTGATGTAAAGTGACGATGTGGTCTAAGATGGAGCATGAAGACCTAGAAGGTAGATGGCAGCCATCTACCTAGTTTCGAATGCCGTCCTCGAAAAACATTTATTCACCTATAGCCAATTTTAATAAATCATTTGAATCTCAGATATTCCGTAGTAATTAATAACCATTTATTGATACTAAAATTATGCGTATAAATACAACCGGGTGCGTATATGCGTACAAATACGTACAAATGTTACAGCTGGTTTTTAGTACTAACACAATCATGTTGTGCAGTTGATTTGTAGTAACGCCACCCATAAAAGGTACCTAATGTTCAATATTTCAATTTGGTATAAACTTAGAATCGATGTGCCGATTAAGAGATATTTTACTTGAAAGGGGGATGTAATATTTATGTGCCCTAGGGTACGATAATTCGGTCAGAATCTACTCAGCAAATTTGTTTTCCCCTATAAGCAGGAAAATGTCAAGATGGGCGATTCACCATTCAAGATTATTTGAACTACTTCAATAAATTCGCACAAACCTGAAGGGGAATACTTAGATTATATAAACGCGGCTTTTTAGTAATTTAATATTTATTCATATTGTTTTTGAAATGTTATTAGGTAGGTACTTAATATTTTTTGTGGCGGATATTTTTAAAATATATTATATCTTATAAATAATTTAACCGGGTGCGTATATGTGTAAAGTCTTTATATACCTCTTCGTCCACATCGACACTTATTATCGGGTGAGATTGTGTATGTACATACATAGATCTATATGCCAATCCAAAAACATTTAAGTACCCAATAATTTTGCTAATTTGACATAAAATATTGATATAAAATATTCTGTGATTTAATCATCATCACGTCAATAATGAAATTAATTATGGATTACGATACCCGTTCATGCGATTTAGCGATAGACTACAGGTTGGGTGAACTAAATAACACACATACGATTGTATGTGTGTTATTTAGTTCACCCAACCTGTAGTCTATCGCTAATAACACACATACGATTGTATGTGTGTTATTTAGTTCACCCAACCTGTAGTCTATCGCTAAATCGCATGAACGGGTATCGTAATCCATAATTAATTTCATTATTGACGTGATGATGATTAAATCACAGAATATTTTATATCAATATTTTATGTCAAATTAGCAAAATTATTGGGTACTTAAATGTTTTTTTTAAAACAATAAATAAACAAAACTTTCTAAGTAAATGCTTGACGATTTTTCTCGACTCGTTCAACATTTTATTCTCATAATTCAACTAAAACTCCCATATAACTAATAAAATAAAACACTCTAGTTTTTATAAAACACGTCGGTGATAAAAAAATATTTGAATATCTCCAAAACTTTTTATATCACGGGTACAGAGAAATTGAACGTAAATGAAAGAGTTTTGAGCTTAGTTAGTGGTTGTCTAACAAATTGTACAACAACTACATGAAGAATTGATTAACGAATCAACAATGTCCTACAAAACATACGGACATTGGCTGTTGACGGCCATATAGCCATTCACGGACGCCATCAAATAAAAGATAAATAAGAATTGAAAATTGTACGGGACGCAAAATGGCGTTCAACTGAGTAAAGGCTTGGCCAAACCAACGCGTTCAGCTCGCGTCCGCGGTGGCGGCGGTGGAGTGCTCGGTGGCTGGCGGTCAGTTGTTGTGTACGAACTTGTAACGACGTGTTCACATCGATGCGTCCTCTGATTAGTCGCGGCGTCCAATGCAGCGTCTGCACGCGGCGGTGGCGTGGCGATCAGATCGGGCTTGTTACATTAGGACGCTGCACGCAGCTATTTATTTGTTGAGAAGAACTATGGTTTTATCATTGTAGTCAATGACGTGATTAATAATATAAAATAATATTTCCAGACAATTCACACAACAATATCTAGCCCGTGGTAAGCTCTAAGCTTGTGTTACGGGTACTAGATATCTGATATACTTAAAATAATAGTCATACATATATATAGATATTTTTTATTATACATATTAAACACCCAGACCAAGGAGACCGTGCCTGCAGAACATATAAACACTTTCACCCTCGGCGGGAATCGAACCCGCTACCTCTTGCGCCGCGAGCGGAACTGCGCCCACCGCGCCAGTGAAGCAGTCTAATTTTCCAGCCTGGTGAACGCAAGAACAAACGCGACGGTGTTTGCACGCGCTGTATCGCCACCGTGCACGCCAACCGCGGACGCCAGCTGAACGCGTTAGTTTGACCAAGCCTTAACATCTTTTTCACTTTAAAATTAATTTAACTCGACACTGGCAAATTGTCGCTTCAAGCGCAAAGTCCAATTACAAGAAACTGAACTGAACTGAAAATTGTACGCAAAATGGCGTTCAACTGAGTAACATCTTTTTCATTTTATAATTTTATTTAACTCGACACTGGCAAACTGACGACGCTTCAAGCGCAGAGTCCAATTTTAAGAAATGGAACTAATTGAACTATCCTGGCCAACTGACGGTTCAAGCGCAGAGTCCATTTAGGTAAAAGAAATCAAATTGAATTGAACTCAAAAAGTATTCTAATTTAAATATGTTTATTATGCCAGACTATTACTAATCAAAGCATAGCAAGCATAGCGAATCATCTATTCGTAAGCTATCTACTGAATGGTAAGCTAGCAAGTTTAACATGACTGCCATTCCAAGTCATCCTGGGATACCAATACAGGCCACCAAGTGAACTAAATCACAAAGGGATTAATTGAGTTGATTCAACGGAAAGCAACTCGGTCGAACACTATAGGCATGTAAGTACCAGGCATGCGGAACCGAGTGCGCATTGCAATATATTGGTAAGTGTAATTCTAGAAGGTGCAATATACTTGACCAAGAACGTTTTTGTTTTTGATCAATTATTAAAGTGAAGTCTTTCTAGGCACTTTCGGCTGTTTAAACGACACTATAGCATAATTATATCCTATCCCTTAATAAAAGTAACATTAGTATTAGTATAATAATTATGGTTGCAGTGTTTAATTTATTCTTTAAGCTCAATGATAATTGCAAAATACCTGTTTATTGTGGCCCGAATAGGTATAATTATGAATTTCCCTGAATATTAATTTACCTTTTAACAGTTGAGGTTATGAATCGTTAGCCAAAATAGATTTTGGAATAATAGTATTTTTGGATAGATTCTTTACATCTGAATATAGAATCTATCCAAAATTAGGATATCGATCACTATCATTATTTTATTTTAAATTGATTATTGTTATAGATATATACGATTTTTGAAGTGAAACTTCTATAGAATCGTAGTGATTTCAAACCGGATGCAAAAAGATGAAACGGAAATGGTAAGAGACACAAATACAATGCTTTATTTAAAAAACAAAGAGCAAAGAGGTATTGCTGTATTTTATTTATATTATTTTGTAACATACTTTATGTAATACACTTTATTGAAGTTATATAAATAATTACAGATATATGTTTGTTTCTCTTATTATTTTAGCAGATGCGTTCATTTACCCTTTTATTCTATTCGATATATATCATAATTATAGTTCGTAAGTAGTAGACTCCAATCGTGCGTCGTAGCTGACACACACACACTTTTTTTTATTCTTCTTATTCTTTCGTCGATTTACTGAAGCTTCACTTCTATCGTGTGTGAATCGCACACACACCTTTTTTTATGTAAATTTTAATATTGACATGCATGTATACAATTTATATTTTATCCTGTTACCTATTTATTTTATAAAAAAATTAACACCTAAAATAATGTAGAATATAGGTTTACAAACTGGAGATAACTTTATAATTATACGATTAGATTAGAAAACTCTTTATTGTACCACACAAATAAAAAACATTCTTAATAAAAACCTTAATTATAATACAGGATACAAAGTAAAATTATTGAACATCTTTGTATAAATGATTTGATTTGATCAGATAATGTCGCATAGGTGTTATTGAAAATTGGCTCCCTGCAGTTACTTCAGTTGTCAATTAGTCATAACGTGGCGGCTTTCAATTAGTCATAAGTTGACCTACACTGCGCTTGGCGATCCGTGATCTCCATTGGTACCTACATAAAGTACCTACATTACTCAGATATTCAAATACTTATGAATAATAAAGGCGATTTGCAGCCACTAACAGAAGGGTTGTTCAATACATTTACTAAAATATTTTAAACTTGCTATTAAAGCATTATTGAAAAGTATCTATTTTGAGGGTTTCGTACATGTAAAGAGAAAAAAACGGAACACTGATAGGATCACTTTGTTGTCCGTCTGTATCTCTGTCAAGACCCTTTATCTCTATATAAAATATATAAGCTGATATATATTTCAATTCAGAAATTTATTACCCTTGCAGAAGTAAAAAAAAAACAAGAAAATAAAGATACAGCCGTTAGGTAATATTACAAAATCCGCATATTTATGATATTCGAAAAGAAAAACTAAAGGTTACTTCTGTTCATCTTAGAATCTTGAAATTTGGCATGGAGCACCGTCTTATAGCACTGGTATAGGAATAATTGCGAAAACCATACACTTACATTACGCAAAAAAAAACGTTTTTGCTTACCTACCTATTAGCTCATGAATGCGTAGTGGGATGACATTGGAATTCACAATTGGAATGTGAAAGCCAATTTAAAAAAAATCAGAAAGTACCGAATGTAAAATATAACTTAGTAACTTAATATAAAATTAATAAAAATTAAGACATGTGTGTCAAAAGCTATTTATTTATACAGTAGCTTCAGAAAGTGTTCCCTTATGGAGTAAGTCGTTCCAAAATCAAGCAACTAATGGTAGTTCATGCTGGATTCAAAGTACCTACCTACTATACATTTATTTTCTCAATTATGTGTTAATGGATTCTTCCATTACCCTCTTTATCCAAGACATACCAAAGTAGACCATTACTACATCGTCACTCTCGCAAGACTTCATTCTTGTACCTACCTATTTCTCTTTACCTACTGGTTTATTTCAAATATGTAGTTTTTCAGTAACTGGTGCTATCTTTATTAATAGGTATGAAGGTGCCAATAGGCAAGGGTTCTGTCGTACCCCTTTTGGCTTATGTCTCTGAAATCGTAAAATATTTCAGGGCCCGACGCCGGCACCGCAGCGCCTATCACTCGTTCCAAGAAAACCTATCTTTTCTAGAAGCGACTTATTGAAGCCCTGTTATATTGTAAGCCTTTCATGTAAGCTTACTTACAACAAAACATATTAGTTTTAGTTAAACATTTCGCGATATAAATCTGAGCACTCAAATGTAGAATTCTGTTTGGTACAAAATAAATACTTTTGTTGACGGTTTCTCAAAAAGCTTCGAGCTTAAAAAATAACACTCATTTTAAATGTGACTATCAAGTAAATATTTATTCGTATAATGCAGCTCTAATTACTTTGAATTCTGATTAAACCATTTTCCATTGAAATTTCATAAATTATTTGTTTAGTTTTAAACAAAGGTTGCAGAATGGATAATTCGAGCAACACAGGCGTTTGAGGTTTCGGGCTCGATTCCTGCTGAAGCAAATTTTGATCTAATTAAGCACCCATAGTAGGCACAAACTCTTCCTTATTAAGAATGAGAAATATTTTTTTATTGTTTGTTTGTGGAAGTTTCAGGACTAGGAATATTTCAATTAATTTGTTTTGAATTGCGCCAGACACAAAAGCACACAATTCTGCCCAATTGATTCTTTGTAAACAGCCTCAAAGAGCACAAAATTAAACGCTAGTCCAAATTTTACCGGCCTATTTAGTGTTTCAAACGTGCTTGTTTCGGATCTTGTTTCTCTTGTAGCTAGTTCTTGGGGCCCAATTTGGCCCGTTACTGCATGTGAATGTTACCATATCCCGGAACAAGTGGGGATTGAGGCGTGAATGGTCCTCTTGTCGTAAACCGCGTCTTGTTATACCTGACGCGGAGTTTATGAGCAATTCAGTTTTTACTTGGACGACGGTTCGATGTTTTTATTTGCTAACAGAATTATATTTGTTTTTTTTGCTTCTATTTGTAGTATGGTAGAATATTCTGCAGCAATATGAATTGGTTTTTAGGTAATTAAAATAAAATGTTATACTCAGTACCTACCAGTACTGTAAGATGAGAGAGCGCTTGGTAAAGATAATTCAAATTAATCTTATCACGAAATACCGCACTTTGTTGGGCTTTTTCAACGTTTTATAATGTATATTTTTATAATAAATAAACTTTACCTGAATATCATTAATATTAGCATAGACTAATGTTTAGTCTATGGTATTAGTTACACAAAATGCCCTCAATTAGGAATGAAGACGACTATAAAATAGGTAATCATTCATCCGTCATTTAGATTATTTGCCCTTACATATCAGTTATACATATTTATATTATTCAAATGGATTTCGACTATCTAACTATTGTGGTTCTGCATGAAGATACCTAGAAAAAAAGGAAATTCATGTAATAAACGCAAATTATGTATCTACGTACTAGTATAGTAAAATCTATTTATAGTCTTATTTTACGGAATTTGCTGGTAGCCTAAAAAACAATATCCCTGGACGCAATATTGAGGAATTCATGCAATCAAAAACAGCACAATATAATAGTTTCGACCGTTTGTATGAAGTTGAAGTACTGTATTTACCGTGACGATACAGTGCATTGAATTTTCGCGTGACGTAACGCTTTCGTGCGATTTAAACCAAATTTCTCGTCAAAAACCCTCACGAAGCTCTGATGCTCAATATATCTAGAAAATTTCGTATTAATTTTTTATGGCTAAAAATAGGCGTTCAATATTTTTGAACGAGCTATCAGCCGGACAGAACAAAAAAAAATATTCTATTTTTTTGTGTCGACAGCATGCTTATTCTAATAGTATAGCAATGTAGTCGACTTTTGTTTCACAAGCTCTTCTAAAAGTACATTAGTAAAAATAGTTTTAAAACTAACGTAATTGACCAATAATATAATAGTAATTTAATTCTATATCACATACCATAATAACTTTGGTATGTGATATAGAACTACACCACCCACTAATAGGTGGCTTCCATATAATCATGATCAACACCTGTATCCAACTTGAATATGAAATTCCATTTTACAGAAACAATATCCACGTTTTGGCGAAAACTTCGTCGCGTGTGCACGAAAATCGATTGCATTTTTATTGAAAATCCACACTGTAGGATTGATTGATGCAACTTAAATAAATACAGAATATTTGAACAACACATCAATGATTAAAAAGGGAAGGATTTGGATAAAAAATTAGATTTGGCATGGGTCGAAGTGCTATTATTCAAATAAGAGGTCTGTACCATTTATCTCTGCGTTTTGAGCAGGGTCGAACTCGAGGAAAGCTCCTATTTTTATTTTTCTTCGATGGTTTTTACATAGAGAATGATTTGCAGAATTCATCCCTAGAAGCAGAGTAACATAGTTTAATCATATCTCTATGTTAAGAGGTCAATACACAGTTTGACAACGCAAAGTAACGTAAATATAAAGTATCTTCTAGCTTTTTAGAAGAATATTTTGGGCAGCGTGTTTTGTCCAGTAACAATGACTAACGCTAATTATTGAGTAAATATAATAAATGCGGCTAACAGAATAAATCTACTTACCAAGTATCAACAGTATACTTCTTATAGTTTCAGTAAAAAATGGTTGTGGTATACGGACGGTCAGACAGACAGACATGACGGATCCATATCGGTTCCGCTTTTTGCCATTTGGCTACAGAACCCTAAAAATGCAATGTAGTCGCACTGGTGTGGATAGGTATAATTTAGAAAATATTAAAAAATGTATGGTAAGTATATACATTTTTTTACTTTTACACTCACTGATTTATTTATTCACAAAATCTCTAAAACTGTAACACCTAGGAAAATTAAATTTACCAGATAGGTTTTTTTATAGACGTGCACCAAGAACGAATTTTACGAAATTCCTCCCTTAAGGGGGTGAAACGGCGGTTGGCAGTTTGTATGAAAGTCCTATCTTTCTTATGTCGTGCCCTAAGTAGGGACTTAAAAGCGCGTTAAATGTCCAATAGCCCCAATAAGGTACCTTGTTGGGGCATAGGACCCAATTTCGTATCTGTTCTGTTCAGTCCACTTTATTTTTTCCAAGGTATCTTTTACACAAGCATAAAGCGGTAGCCGAGTGTACGGTTGAGAATACTTTACCGGTAAAAGTGTAACTTGACTGGATGACCGAGATACCTACTGTTTATTGCCATTTAGGTCCATTTCTCATGAAAATCCGTTCTGCTCGCTTTAACAAGGTTTGTTGCTTGATTTACCCGGACTCCGTATCGGATGCTGTTTTAAAATGGCGTTTATTATGCAGTTTATAAAATAGCCATATTTTTATATTTAGCCGTTGACTTTATGAATTTTTCATATTGTTTATTCTAAACCATGTTCAAAAAGGTAATCGTTTAAGCAAAATGCGTCACAAAATATGATCCCTTAGCCAGAATTTTAGGGTGTCTTTTAATCAATTATTGCGCAAATTAATTAGTGAGCAACAATCTCGGGTAAAATTATGTATTAATTAAGTTGATTAGATCGGCTCGCACTGATTTTATTGAAAAGGATTGAGCGATATAATAAAACTGTGGTAATTTATGTAACCGACTGAAAAAGTTCGATGAACTTCAATAATTTTTATAAGGAAGGTATGATATTTGAATTCAATGTTGTATATTTTAAGTAAGGGGACCAAGTGGACTAAGTGGGACTCTCGTCTTTAATTCCGAAGGCTGTTGATTCAAACCAAGAAGAGCACTTCTGGGATTTTCCTCTAGAAAAATTTATGTGCGCTTCAAACACGTGCTTTGAAGCGAGCGGTGATGGCAAACATCGTGAAGCCGGCATGTTCTGAGAACATTGAATAGTTTGAAAGACATGTGTTGATGATATTTTATAAACATCTTCGTTAAAAATTTTAGCTGAAATCGAAAGGTTTTCGGAAATTGAGACCACTGATCGGCAAACTCACCGTAGGAAGTCCATCAGTAATATACGTGTAATCTAGTTAAATCTGCTGGGACGCGGTAGCAACTGTTGAAAACCATTCTAGGTTTGTATTTTCACATAGTTAGCTAGAAATCTTTTTCCAGTTGTGGACTTCCTATGGCTGAAATGATAATATTGATGATGTGTAGATATTTCACTTTCGTCTCATTATCTTCTTTATCTCTATATCTAGTTACTTAGGTGAATCAGTCCCGCTTTTTTACAATGAATGTGTAGATATATCGAAACCCATTAATTTCTCATTCTAAGTTTGTGTTTGTTATAAGATATTAATTTTAAATTTACATATTCTTTTATTACATAAGTCATTAATGTAGATGATAAAGAGTTCCTATAGTTCGATTTAATAGGAGCTTCAGCTTATGTCTTATTTATTCCATTGCCTTATTTATCAAAAACCATTTCAACGTTATCATTTAATGGAAATATGTACTTTGCCGCATTTTTGTACATGATAAACGAAAGTACAATAAATAATATTTGTGTTGCTTGATTTATTAGGTTTCCTCCATCAAATGTTTCCTAGTAAAAAATGTATACATTTACCATTTAATTAATGGTTGCTACTCAGGACTTTTTAGCCTTCTTTTCTGTTACCTAATATGATTCAAGAGTAAATTAATTCACAGCAATGAGAAGGAAAACTTTGAATCAATTTGCAGTTCAGAACTTGGTAGTAGCTAAGCAAGTTATACTTATGAAATAAAAGTTATCAAGGGAATTCTTACTAAGAAACAACTTAGTAGTACAGTAACTAATAGTAGGTACAATCAGTCTCATTGACCCACAATCACGTAGGTAGCCATACAAAACGTGACCACCCGGTCTCACAGAGGCAAAATTAGGGAAATCGCTCAGATTTCTGCAAATAATCTAATAACCCTATAAGTTTATGTAGTGTTGTTTACTGGTACACATAAACTGGTACACATATAGTGATATCCTGTAAATTTAATATTTTTGCAGCTTACTTTTCTAACAAAAAATGGCTCTTTAGTAGACTGGGCCTGCCAATAACCGGCCGCGGGGCCAGTTGTTTAATACATTTAATTTATGACTTTTTTTTGTAGACTGGGCTCGTTCCTAATTTGAACAGATTTCTGTATTCAAATAATTCATACAAAAAAGTCATACAAATGTAATACATTATGTTTATTAGGTTCTCTTAAAAATATGACAAATTGAACTGAATTCTTATCAATAATCCCTAACTAACACCGGCGATAAGACACTTGAATAGCACAGTTAACAAATTTTAATTTCAAAACGAAAGGTCTTTTATAAGACTAACAAATTTCTGTCATTAGTCTTACATACACATACCTATTTCAATATTTGACATAAACACATCTTATTACATGTGATTATACATTACATACGAATGTATAGTATTAGTACTATTTACATCTATTCACCAAGATCTTTAACGTAAAACAACCGTCTTTTAGTTTAGAAAGGTATATCAATTATTGCGTCAATAGCGGTAAACAGTAATAATAGAGTAGATTAGATTAACAGTTATTAGATAAATAAGTTTGTAAATGTAGTTTGTTTAGTACTGCAGTAGAATAATGGCTTTTTTATTAAATTTATTTTATATTTTATTATTCAGTATTACAAGGGCCGCGGGCACCAGCATAAAAATCTTCTCCCAATCTTCAACCATTTCGATAAAAATTGAGAACAATATTGAAGACAACTCTAGAACTTAAAATACGCGCCAAATTAAGAACCTCCTCCTTTGTTGTTTCATATGAAAAATGCAATGATGCGTGACCCCTAAACAAAACAATCAAAACCACTTGTGAACTAAAATTACGCTAAAATCCAAAATCATGATGTAACAAATATAAAAATAGCAAAAATAAAACATACGAGTCTAATTGAGAACCCCCTTTTTTTGCTTTGTCGATCAAGAAGTTGAAACACTTTTCTCATTGTCTATTCTATTAACAAATTCATGAAGTGGGGCCAGTCGACCGATTCAAAACTTACATTACGTCAACCGGGCCTAAGTGGCCAGTTCGAGCGGGCCGGTTATTTTCATGAAAATACGATTCTATATGGTGATTAGATGCTCATTATCACGACTATGATCGGTATTTTCATGTATTTGTTTAAAATCAATCGCTGTTGATGTACATTGATAAAAGCTACCCTTAATGTTATACCTCTAATATTAACCCTGTATTTAAGGCTTTGATTTGTATCTCGGGCTAAATGCTCCGTTGACATGAACTCTAATCCAATTTTCGTAGCTCAACAGTCTTTGGCATAACAATCGGTTGATGTAAATCATTTTAGTGGCATAATCAGCAGGGCCCGCGCACCAAACATCAATAGTGGTAGGTCAACAACTGAAAAACAATACGAAGTAATAAAAAACACCCATTAGTCACGCGAGAAAAAATAATATATTCTTATTGTTTACTGTGCATTGCATATCAATAAGCCGTGTTGGCTAAGAGGGAGCACACTCACTTTCATTCCGAGGATCGTGGGTTCAATCAAACGTCTTCGTTCAAGCATCTCTGGATTTCTTGAAAAAAATATGTGCGTGCTACGAGTACACGTGCTTTAACGGTGAAGGCAAACATCGTGATCAAGCTGGCTTGTTCTGAGAACTTTAAAGAGTTTGAAGACAGCCAGAGTGATAAATTAAGGCCCAATCTCTCTCGTCAAGTGGGAACGTAAACAGGGGTGGTATGCTATTGAATATCAAAAACTTGCGCCTTACGTTTTGGCTGATTGTGGCAGTAATTATTTTACGCCAATTAATCGCGGTTTATCCTAACCTAACCTAGGAATTAATAATCATTTTAAAAGGAGTAATTTTTTTTTCTAGATCTCTCTTCTGTGTGTTATAGTTTTTATCTTTTTATATTGCATCTATATACAAAATAAAAAGGTTTCTTTTACCAATAAAAAATATATCTTTCTGACATTATGACAAGTAACATCGCGGGGCGCTGTAGCATATTATGGAAATAGTACTCAAACTGAAGTCATTAACGAGAATAAACTCGCATCTTCTCGAACTATTATGAAGCTCGGTAAACCTTGTTCATAAACCATAGTTATTTATGGCTGAAAACTTATTAATGATTTTTCGTTGTGATAAAAAGTTAAAAACTTCAAACTTTTCTTTTGTAACATTAAGAATACTAGAGCATTACTTGGTTTATTTTAATGGATATTAAGTTAATAAAGTTCAGTAATAATTTTATTATAGATGAAGCTTAATAACTCAAAGAAAAAAAGATGTGTCTAGTAGTTGATTTATTAGACCGAAGCGTCAAGATGTGTCTCACGTTTACATTTTACAGTAGCTGCAAGTAAGATTCCATCAGTTTCGTATCCACGGGGATATAAAATGGGAAAAATATTAGGAGAACAAATATATGATCTTTTAGATCGCGCTACTGATCCAAATAGTGGCCATTTGGGAGCGTGCCCGGAATCGAAAGCAAACTGTGGCTTCCGATACACCGGGATCTCACAAATCCGTATCCATTTTAAAGTACTACTCATATCATTTTTATTATGTCAAATGTGATAATGCAATAAAGTAATAAAATTTTTTTCTAAGAATAAGAATAAGAAAATATTTATTCTTAGAACTGTGTATTAGCGTTGGGAAACAACAGTTCCCCAAAATTGTTCGTACAATAACATATTAAAATTACAATTTCCAAAATTAGCATTGATACAATTTTCAACAAAGTTCTAAGATGTTTAACACACTCTTGACTTCTTCTTGTTCTTAACATAACATTATATGACGAGCTTGAAATTCTTTTAATGGCGCTTTATGACATCGGAATGCTTTTAAAATATTTCCCTTTAAAGAAACGTGTCCAAATATGTTTAGCAAAAATTCACACATCATGCTTTCTAGCTTTAGGTTTAGAAAATTACTGCTGTAATAAATATATCAGGAGCCGCAAAAATGATTAAACCATCGCCGGTCAAGCTCACCAGCTCAGCTTCCTAAGGCTAACGAGGTTTTAATGTGGAACCACGAATCCTCGGCTTATCACTATCTCAACCAGAATAACTCATGAGATAACGTATACTGACTACTTAGCAAATACACACACGCCGTTTTAGACGGGGATAATTTGCTTTTTAAAAAACGAACAAATTTTTTGCTATTAATTATTTCCCTTACGATGAGTATGGTGATCTCCGATTAAGAAATTCTTTTCTTATTATTATTTTCTTTCAAATATGTGGCTGATTCTATGATTTATTAAATTAAATCTCTCTTTTTTATTTCAAAATAAATTTTAATTTTATTTTGATATAAATTTTAATTTTATTTTAAAATAAATAGAGACATATTAATTAATTAAAATATTTGCACGACTTACCTAGTCGAATATAGAGATCATTACTGTAACCTCAAGAACCTGTACAACCTATATTCTGGCAAATAAAATATCATTTCATAAAAAGTCAGAACGGAAGAAGTTATCTATAAAATAGAATATGAAAATTTAAGCTTCGAATTTTAGAATTGCGTCATTAAATAAAATTACCTGTTACTTTACGAACTATGAAAAATAATTGTTTAGTCTTTATATTTCATTTTTAGCCCTTAAGCGGTTATAACAGCAATGCTCAATGTAAATCAATAGTAAATATTAAATATTTTAAGCTTATTTTTATTTATCTATTTGTTAGCCCTGTTGTCTCACTGCTGAGCAAAGACCTCCCTTTAATCTTTGTAGCTACATGCTAAGTTAGCAAAATTTATATTACAAGTCGTCTATGATATAACTTTAAAATGTTCCAACTATTATGGCCTGCAAAAATGATTCATGGAACGATAAGCCTCGTGAATTTTAAATGAAATTAAAATGCAATTCACTATGCCTTGTTGGTTAAAGCATACACCAGTGTCCATCAATATTTTAGGTTTTGAAGCTTTATTTGAATTATTCAATAAATTCAACAATTTTATAAGTGCCAAGTGATTACTTATAATTTGAGAAAGATTCGAGTAACTTATATACCTATTATTCATTTGCACAAATAAAAAAATATCTATACATTTCTAGATCCGTTTGAAAATATACCTATGGTAATGTTTTGATATGAATCAAACTATTGGTAATTAATTAGATGCGAATGAAATCAGCTGTATTCTTTTTGGAATCATTTTATTTAGGACTGTGCTAGAACATCGTTATAGCGTGATTTTTTTCTACCAGCGACATCTTTTATTTTTGATATTGGTTTCTGATAGAAGTTAACGAATGAAGAAAAAGTATGACTACGACCTCCAAAATATAACAACATAATGTGGTATAAGAACCGGAAGCAAGAATCTTTTTGAGGGAGAATCGACTATTCAAGTCAAAATTTACTTAAATCTTTGAAGACAGGTTAGCGACAGCTTAGAAAGGGAATTAGCAAGATTGTTGCATAGTTGAGTTTCTTGAACCGAGTTCTACGGCGCCCTCAGTTTTATTATTTTCCCTTTATCATTTCGGAAATCTATATAAAGTACAGAGAGTTAACAAACTCAGCTGTTTAATTTTCCGATTACAGTAGAAAACTAAATAAAAGCGTCAATAGTCAATAGTTGACTGCCTCAGTGGCGCGGTGGGCGAGAGTCCGCTTGCGGCGCAAGAGGTAGCGGGTTCGATTCCCGCCGAGGGGTCAAGTGTTTATATGTTCTGCAAGCACTTTCTCCTTTGTCTGGGTGTTTAATATGAATAATAAAAAAAAATGTCTATGTATGTATGTATATTATATTAAGTATATATCAGATGTCTAGTACCCGTAACACAAGCTAAGAGCTTACCACGGGGCTAGATGTTGTTGTGTGGATTGTCCGGAAATATTTATTTTATTTTACTTATTTATTTATTTTAATAGATCACTCAATGTAATAAAATGTAGTCCTAGAAATTAGATCATCATTATTCCTCATTTTATTTTGACTTTATGATGAACCTGAAAGCTTAGGCAAAGTAAATGCGGCAACTAAAACGTAATATCAAAAATTGGTAATTTTACGGCGAATAAATAAAGTGAAAGTGAGGTTTTATTGGGCCATATGAAATTGTTACAGCAATAACTTTGCGTTCAATCTCTCCGATATTGGAGTGGATGAGTTACGCACAAAACATTTGGCACCGCACTTTCAGGGAAACGTTCGCATCGCTGTGAATACTAATGACATTGCTACATTTTATTATGCGATATTCGTAATTTTTCGTATGTCAACTGTCTTTTTTAAGAGCAACACGGGTGTTATTACCGCATTTCGGGCATAAGAGTCAAGTCACATTATCACATACGCGACGCCGCTTCAATCTTGAATCATATTCATAGATTCTAAACAATAGGCATTATAACTACATAAAAAATAGGTATAGATATTTCCGCTTTATCAATTTAAGAAAATGTCAAGATCATGTCAGCATCAAAATTCTGAGTAAGGGCTTGTGATGTAGGTACAAATGAAGTACAAATCGTACGAAGGCGTTACGTCGTTAAGTCGTCTTAAAGCGTGAGCAATGCACTTTATAATCATGATTTTTTAAATAATCTAAATGACTGACTACATTTTTTTATAACTCTATTCTATTTACCAAACAAAACAACCATTAATAAGATTAAGACCATTCTAATTTAATTTGCTTTACGCATGTTTTGTCACATGCTTTTAACAAGAAATAACAGTTAAGAAATTATTTCTTTTGGCAAATAAATACATATTCACGTTGTTTCTTGCTTGAGGCTTTTATAGAGGCATCTTACCGCGCCATAGCATATTTAGCTTACGCATTACTCACGAATAATACCGTAATTATTGTTCACATTAATGTAGTCGAAATATTAAAATATCTCGAGTAAAAGCCTGTACGCATTTTCCCGGTTCTATTTAAACACTGTAAATGATGTAAACCAACATCAGTAACAAAACATAAAACGAGAGGTAAATAAAAACAAAAATAAACGGTAAAAAACCCAGTATATCTCGTAAATCCTCTAGGTGAGTCACGAAAAAGTCTGTTAGGGAAAATTTGTTTAACATTAAAAGGCGAAACAAACCTTCGTTACAAAGTAAAAGATTTGAGGGACAGCTTTGAAGAAAAACTGTGGAAAAGCTTCGCAGTTATTCAGCAATTAACTTGAGACGTGAGCTTCCTCGTCTTCTAATGTATTGTTTTAACGCCCAATTTAATATTCTTAGAAGTGAACAGATGATACAAATAAAAAAGATGAAAAAATATTGCATTAGTTAAGTAAATATAAGTAAATTTGCTTTTATTGCTACACCCGACTTGGATTTATTTATCATGTGCATTGTTACTGAGTATTCATATGAAAACGAAGATGGAAATCATCTTTTCTCAAATTTATTAATAATGGCGTCATATACATATAGTCAATGAGGAAAACCTAGGCTCGGCAGTGAACGAACATAATGTCTTCCATTAAATTGCCAATTTTAAAAATTGTATTATTATTATTTATTAATAGCCTGTCTCAGTGGCCTTCGCCCACCGTAGGTCCGCTTGTGGCGCAAGAGTAAGCGGGTTCGATCCCAGCCGAGGGGTGAATTGTTTGTATTATTATTTTATTGTATTGTTTGTTCTACAAACACTTTAAAATATATTTTAAAATTAAAATATAATTCATCAGATTTTTACTTATAAAATATCATATATAGATATAAAAAAAATACTTGACAAACTTAACTGCACCTTTGACTTGGTCGCAAGTGCACGGTGGACTTGTGACTTTGTCCAAGTCATCCGTCCATCTCGCTGTAACTAGACAGTTAACGCTAAGCTAGCAGATCTAAGGTATTCAATCGAAAACTTTTCACGTTGGAATCTCATCTATTCTACGTACCGCCCGACCACTTCAAAGACAGATGATTTGTTTTATAAAAGGTCTGTCATGTAAGAATTTCGTCCGTCTGTCGATATTGTCCTTTTGCAAGTCGCGTTCGCTTAGCGGGAGCCACCTCGACTATAATTCCGAATGTCATGGGATCCAGCCAAGAACCGGGTTCTTCTTCTTAAAAAAATATGTGCGCTTTAAAACACATTCTTTAACGGTGAAAGCAAACATCGTGAGTTAACTGAGAGATTTGAAGCGTTTAAACGCTTGACATGTGACATTCAGCAACCTTGGTTTTGGTGATTAAAATAAAAATCTTAGTTTTAACTGAGTCTTCGAATCTTAAGGTATCCTCCGGTTAGTCTTAAGAGCAGTGCCAAGTGGTAAACTACGGCAGGTAGGCTAGGTTTTGAGTTCTCTTGCCAAAGTGGCCATCCGTCAAACTCAATAACCAAGTTAATTAATAACAAAAATATTATAAGAATTCATGAGACATATAAACTGAAATTTTCACAGTATAAATGGTCTACCGCGGCTATTGGCAACTCGTTGAAAGTCACAGAGAAGTTGTGTCGAGTGAACAAGTCGCAACTAAACCGCCCAGTAATCAATTCACGACTAGCGACTGGAAACTTTCAATGATTTCATTCGAAGCCTCAATTGCTATTAAACATTACTCTGTTCTAGGTTCTGATAAATATTTATATTCTAACGGCTGCCTTTTAATGTTATCTTACAAATTTTATGCAAGTCTAATGTAGGCGTAAATCTACAACATATCAAATACAAGCTACAAAGGTATTTTCCATTATTTTTAAATTATTTCAATAACAGAGGCTGTACTCAATTTGATACTATTATTTGGTATTTTTTATATTTGGTTTCTCATTATGTTATCCGTGAACGGATTTTCATGCATCATTTGCCGTTTATGAAGATGAAATAGTTGATCTATATGGTATTTTTGGAGTTACCTTCAATAATCTTTATATTAACTTGGATTCTTTTTTTTTTAAACTTTGTTACCATGGTAAATTATGCGATTCAAATGCATTTGAAGCGACTGGTCAAAGCAATGACAAGACAAGGTACAATTTACTACGATTTCAACACAGCACGTAACGTAAGACTGAGACATTGACAAAAATATTGCAGCGCTCAATATTTAGGCATTTTAGATTTAGCTGACAAGTATAAAATGCGCATATAGAAAATTTTATAACCTGGAGGGCAATTCTCAGAACCATGATATAATAACCAATTTGAAATATATCGAAACAATGAGAAAAATATTACTTGCAGATAGCTGATATATATCTTGAAAACCCTTTTGATATTCATAACACTGTTGACTTAGGAATACGACAGAGTTTCTCGAATGTTTACAATGAAAATGTAGTGATTTTTGTTATTTCATCAGATTTGTACTATATAATTACTATTTCGGGTCTGGGTATTCTCTATGTATGTATTTACAAAGAAAGGAGTGAGTGTTGAGATGACGAGTGACAGAGGAAAATGGAAGGAAAAAACATGTTGTGCCGACCCCACGTAATGTGGGATAAGGGCAGGAGAATGATGATAAACGTAAACTTGCAAGCCAAAACAATAGGCGTTTATACTACGAGTGAGAAAAAATATATATGTATTTGAGTGCCGTTGGAAACAAATAAAGAACATCTGTGATGAGTGAACGAGTTCAATGATATTTGTCATAACGAAAATGAGTTAACCGATTTAATTGAGTTCGTGATTTTGATCAAAATAGCCGCTTCCAAATAAACTGAGAATTGCTTTTCTGACCAAGTGGTCAGAACACCGACCATAAGTATGGTCGGTGTCTGATAACATGTAGGATACCAGAAACATAGAACCTTTAACGTTAAACAACTATATACCCCTTGCATACATGATAGCGCGAGTGAGTACAGGCTACTCTGAATTATGGCTCTGATTACACAAGACCCTGACACAAGCAAGGAAACCACTACCTTGATAGGGCCGACTGAAACTGCACCGACATTTTTAAGCCGTGACAATAAAACTAGCCGTATTTAAGCACGCAACTTCATAAGGAGTGTAAATTATATAGGGATGTTTTGTGTTGCTTTCTGTAATGGAAAAATCTCGGTTATTCTTTTTAACCCCCGACTGAAAAAGAGGGGTGTCATAATTAATAAAAGTGTTTGTCTGTCTATCTGTGATATATGTGCATAATAGATCGAGAACGGATGAAGCGATAACAATTAAGTTTTTTAGTACAAAAGATGACTTTTGCCGTGTGTTCTTAGACAGGTTTCAGAATCGGTTTTTTATTATTTAAAATTTAAATTATTAAAGGGTTCGTACTGGTACTTGGTGGCTACCATGATGGAATCCAGTGGTTTAGAGGGTGTAGGTGAGGTGCAGACTGATGCTAGTTCAATAAAGTATTTGACTATCATTAAAATATAATAAATTGTTAGAATACTAGTAATATTTTAAAAACCAAAATAAATTATACGATATTAAAGACGACTTTTATAAGATATCATTATTCAAACTGTAATATTTTCGTCTTTAAATACTATTTTTGCGTGTTAAATGGCGTTGGTTTAATGTTCTGTGACGTGTAGTCGATTACAGTGATGTGACGACAAATGTACATAATTTTGGATTTAGAATATTGTTTTTTTTTTGCGCACTTTTAGCAACTTAAAATTCGAGAGATGCTGCGGGATTAACCTGATAAATGTGCTAAGGTTAAAAATCGGCGCCTCTGCTTTTGGAAGCTGGCATTTTCCCTCTTGCTACAGAGCATTATAAAGTAATTTGTGTATTTTTGTTTGTATAATTAATTTGTTTTGTGTACCATTAATGTAACCGCTTATTTGTGTTTGCTTGTATGTTTCTGTAGCAAATAAACGATGTCTATGTCTATGTCTATCGAATTCTAAAATACTTTTAAACCACTTGTGTGGTTCATTCAACAAAATAAACATACGCTGTACCAAACCTGTAAACATAGGTACTGAATACAAAATTGAAGATTAACTACAATTATATTTACACATTTTCATTCGATGTTTGTTAAAAAGAGCACTTAAATTTTCAGTTTGGTAAATGTACGGGCGTTAAGCTGCGAATAGGGATGGAACCAGCTTTAAGAGAGCATAAAGCGAGTTAGCTGTTGCGCTAACCAGTGAGTACTCTAGTTTTACTAGATCGGGTTCTTTTTAACGAGACTGTGTCCGCTCATAATTCATGGCGACGGAAGCTCTACGTGTAACTCTGTCGACTACTTTATATTATATTCTCAGATTTAAAATGTTCCCAACTCCGAGATTTCGAAATAGAGCACTCCTATCACAGATTACACGAAGGCCTAAAAGATAATTTTAGAAACAAAATATATAAATGAAATCGTAGGTTTTTGTAAAAATATATAATAGAGTCGAGTGCAAAGCGTCTACGAATTTGTTATTATACTCATCCAGCTAGTAGAAGTAGCTGGTCCATTTCGGCTTTGCTTGGATGCGAAAACCTACCTCCTTAATCACTATATTTCTTAAAACCACAGAAAGATTCGATCAGTAGTTTATCTGTGTAAAATTGTCGTTTTATAATTTCTCTTAAACGCATTTTATTCGCCTTTTTTATTGTAGATATTGAGCAACTTACATGTTATAATAATGTTCTCTGGGATAGAAACATGATCATTTTATTTTTATTTGGTAAAACAATGTTTACTTAGAAATATAAATTCAGCCCTTCCGAATAAAGTCAACTAACTGAAATAAGAAAATATAAACTCACAGTATACGACCTATAAAACATAGGTACGTAATTGTACTCATAATGTAGGAAGTGGAGTAATGTCGAGCTCTTTCATGCCGTCTTTTTATGCAGTTAACTTAAAACATAAAACAGTATTTTTTTATTCTTAGAGATTTAATAAATAGTTTATTACTTGGTGGTTCCTGGCGACACGGAGCGAAGGGACGTAAGCTTATAATCTGCGGACTCTCATATAATGGAGTCGGTTTGGCTCGAACCCAGGCCAAGTCGAAAAGCTAAAAGGTGAACAGCATTATGCAAATCACCATACTCTTTGTTCTGTTCCGTAATTTTATTAACATTTTATTTATTAGAAACGATATAATGGTGGGTTGGTTGCGTTCTGAGTTTTTGTTTACGCCACATTAAATGGATTTTGTTAAATGTTTCTATTACGGTGAGTATGTAGAGTAGATTATTCTGAATCCCTTTCCTGGATTCACGTATGAATAAAATCCTAGCAAAAAAAGCTTGACTTATTATGATCACACAAAAGCCCTACAGACATTTGCTACCAGAATATTAAACTTTCATTGTAATTCAACAGTATAATTTTAATATCTAATGGTAGGTAAAAGTTCGATATACCAATAGGTACATCTCAGTTTGCTTAGTATCATTGAATGGATTTTTATGTGGTTTTTAGTGTATAATTTGCACCCGTGGCAGCAGATCGGTAGCATTGTTATAAAATGAAAATGTTCGTTGTCTCGGCTGTAAACCATCACATCGTAGCTCCTAAACGGATGAAGCGGTTTCAATTATTTAAAGGTAAATAGTATGACTTTTTACTTTTAATTCTGGAAAAAGGGTTTTTAAAATTGTAAATTTAAATTATGTTGTTATGTTGATGTCGTTAAGGTTTAGGACAGAAAGACTATTACTAAGACTTTGTTGTCTGTTTATCTGTCTGTCCGTCTGTATATCAAGAACCGCGATAGATAGATCTAAACACGTAATAAATCTATATTTAAGGGGCTCCTTTACAACAAACGTGATTTTGAAAAGATAGGCAACGCTGCGCGAGTAAAGTAAATATATGGATGGGTTACCGCTGATTGCTTTCTTTCGAATCTTTCTTATTGCAATTTTTTTTGTACTCGTTTTTTGAAACCATCTCTTACTTATTGATATTTGATGTTCACCCACAAGAATAAGCACTTGTTTTTAAGAAAAAGTGACGTACATAGTATTAACACGAGAAGTAAAGAAAAATTACTAATTCCTACTTACAGACTAAAAAAACTAGGCAAATCATTTATGGGTAACTCTGTACGTTTTTATAATAAGCTTCCTCATAATGTAACAGAGCTTCCTATTAGAAAATTTAAATCATTTATTAAGAGAAGTCTAATGAAAAAAGCGTATTACTCTATAAATGATTATATAAAGGATGATGCAGCTTGGATAGATGTTGCTTAGTTCCACAGTAACAGGCTCTAATAATTCTGGTTGACCAGGACTGATATGCTCATGTTATAATAGCTTCCTTATATGACAAACATTTTTTTTTTATTGTAAATGTTAAACTTATAATAGTTACCTATAAATAAGAACTCCAAAATTGTAATAACTACAAAATTGTAATAACTGATATAGCTGTGTTGTTCTATTCGCTTCTCAACTCAGTATAAAACATTGAAGCGAACTGTCAAGACAATGTTATTTCCTTGATATTTGTTATTTAAGCAATTTAGTTTTATTAATTTTAAGTTGACCTGTCCATGTAGGCTATGTGCTTCTAAGGAAATAAACGTTTTGACTTTGACTTTGACTGACTTATAAATTTATTTTTGTATTTTATGTGTGTGTGTGCCAACAAATATCTCTCTTTTGCTTATTTGACATTTGACGTTCTTAGTTATTATGCAATGAACATTTTCACCTTATTCGATCCTCGGACAGAATTGGCATGAAAACAATATAAAAATAGGTATTCTGTTTAGTCCGTCTGTAAGCCCGTACAAAAAGAACTCGACACATATTTATGGTTTTATCAATTTAATAAGAAAGTGCCAAGGTAGAGAACATTAAAGTTCCGGAGTGGGGACTTGTGACTGCGAAATTTAGTCATAATTGTTCATTGTACGAAAGCGTTACATCAAGCGAAATATCAATGCACTGTAAATCAATGCTCTGTAAAATCATAGAAAAAAAAACTTTATTTTTATTAGGTATCTAAATTACGACTCATTATTATTTTCAGTCATCTTCCCATTAAGGAACTGAAGCTACATGCGATCCTCCCCACAGGTTCAAATAGCATTTCGTTTGAACGATCAGAATAGCATAGTATAACTCTATCATACCTTCTTGTACAATACCTTTCAGGATTCTAGAAGTGTCGTGATGCAGTGAATTTCAGAGTTCCTGGAGGATTTACGAGCGTCTGTCGCCTCACGCCAGATGGTGACCAAATGCATTTCAGGGAAAGATGCAATTCCACTTCGATGAGGTTTTGACGCCTTGGCTTTGTTACTGATGTTTGAAGGTAACATTTACATAAAAACATAGGAATTATGTTATTATTTGTCGAGAACGGATATATAAGATGATTTTGTCGATCATTTGCTATACTATACAAACACGCCAACACGCCTATTTTTTTATATTGGGTTAAAAATATAGTCTATCAATGAAATAACTATATATCACAAGTAAGTGATTTTGAAATACTAACAAATTATAAAAGTTGCATCTATCGATGCGAATGATAAATCTCTTCTCGTTATCTTGCTAATTAATATTAATGTGTTTATAGGTTAATTGTCATTGGCGTGATCTAACGTTGCAAACATTGGAGCCGAGGGATAAGGTTTGAGCAACTTAGTTTATAGTTTTCCGGCTAACAATTCCCACTACAACGCGATTGTTTTAGTTTTAATGTGCGATCACTCATTATCCATCATTAGTGCAAACAAGTTAGTTAACTATCTCGTTTTACTGACGCCGTTCCCTCGGGATGAAGTTGTGCGCTCAATCTTATAGAAGGCAATCAATTCATTTCACCCCGACTTCCGACACCAACACCTACTTGAACAAACATTTACTTACGCGACGGTGGTATCGAATTACTAGAACCCCTTGTACGTACTTACTGGCACCGGTAACGCTTTGCGATCTTAAGTCGGTGAACTGCATCAAATATACGTGAGCAAAAACTCTGCCTGTCTCAATGGCTTAGAAAGTCTAATGATGCGGATAAATCAACGGACGAAGATTCGTGTCGCGTTCGCTCGCTATATAATAATAATAATAATTCTTTATTGCGCACACAATTATAACACAAATAAAATATGCGACAATTGGCGGTCTTATCGCTCAAGAGCGATCTCTATCAGACAACCTTGAATGGATAGGATCATTGAGACATTTAAGGGGATCTGTGTGCAAATATGAATTAATTATAGATACTTACAGGATTATATAAAACAAAATGACTAAAATAAATATAATAAACCTACATATATGTAAATATACATAATATATATATATATATATAAATCATCGTGAACGGGTAAACCACGATTTTCTTGTCTATATAAACGGACAAAGTTTTGTATCGCGTTGCGCGCTACATAAGGTTCTGAAGTTACGTAATTGTAGCCACGCCCACGCGAAAAATCGTCTTCGACCAATTAATTCGCGTTGCCACGATGACTACGGTCACAAACATCGCGTTGACACGAATAGACGCCGTAGGCCGCTTATGAAGCCGCGCCATAAGCGTCGTGTTCTATGCAAGGACTTTTTAAAAGTTTAGAAAATATTTAATAATATTATCTAGGTAATTATAGTATCCAGGTGCCTATATTCTCGTATGCGAAAGTAAGTGATCTTTCATAGCGTAATAATGTGTACTTACTACTACTTCCCTAATTTATACCTGAGTTTATTTTACGACTATGGAATGGAAGTTAATATCGCGGGTGGTTGAATTTAAAACGTTGCATAATGTATATTTGTTATCGTCAATGTAACATCTTTTGTCCATATATTTTGTAGCAGTCCGTGCTTAGCAACTTTTGCTTTCACCACGCTTTCTATTAATAATAAAATCGAACGAAGTTTTAAAATCAAGGTATTTTTTTAGTTAAAAATTAGTTAAGGTATTCTTGTTTGTCATTTCAAATCCTGAAGGACTTCAAAAACTGAATGTAGCCCTTTTCACCCAAAAATTTATTTTCTCTAGTATTTTAATTCCAAAAATGTTTGAAGCACATTAAACCACTGTCAGTTACGCTCAGTTTCTCTACATGTCTCTGAGCGTGATTAAACATATTTCAACCGATACCATTTTCTACAAGTATATTGCAACTCTGGAACATTTTGTAAGAGGAAATGTTTATTAATCATAATCAGAATTATTGCTCGATACACTTCTAACCAATTGAGGACAAATTTCACGATTTATCTGTTTCGTTGACAATCTTTATGAGATTATGGACAGACGAGAACTTATGTAAATTTTTAACAAAATCCTTTGCCCGAGAAATATTTTGCATGAAAAGAGTTTTCGAAATGGTTATTCAAAACTCTTTGTGCGCTTAGGGATATGATACAAAGTTAAACGCAGCTTGTGGTTTGATATTTGAAGTTTTTATCAGCCCAGCTCCATCAGTCATTGTAAAAAGGTATTGCTCGGAGAAAGGTCACTTCAGCGACTATTCGTCTTCGTTTTATTTTCCATTTTGAATATAAGACTACCTTTTTTATCGAACTTAAATTTCCCAGTGGTCTTTATAAGTGTTTGTAAGTCCAGTAGTAAAGCATAAATGTAAATTGCTCGTTCATATACCACAGCAGTTTATGCGGTTCCTCATGATGCAATTATTTTTATATTCGGAAATTATAGTTCAGCATCAGCAATTTGATAGCCACAACCGCATAGCATAAAACGAGAACAGGACTGAAATGGTTTTACATTTCAATACAATACAGTCATAGCGAAATAAAAATCACTGTCTTATTTTAATAATTACCTACGTTCACTACTTTTAAGTTTAAGCTTCCTGTTTGGTCTTAAAAATCTTTAAAATTACATGTTAAAAAATTTGTGCAATATGTCCATTCGCTTAAAAATATAAATAAGAGATTTAGTAGTACCTATATTAGTAGTATTACTTTTCAAAATATAAAATTTTTAAATTAGCTCGATGGCCGCGCCCGATGCGCGATGAGCGGGACGTCACTTCACAGCTTGAGTTTTGAATTACTCTCAGTTTACGTAATATCCCTCGGTGATATAGCCTAACATATTCCTTGATAAATGTTTAATTTGAAACCGAAAGGTTTTTTTTATCGGACTAGTAGTTCCTGAGATATTGGTAAAAATTGTGACAACAGCGAAAAAATCTAATATAATATGACATATAACTGAAGAAATTTGAAAGAAAAGAAATTTGCCTGTAAAATGATAACCAGTTGGTATTTTTGTATTAAATAAAACTTATGTTATTATATACATAAAGGCTTTGCTGTTATGAGAGTTTTTCGAGTCATAATATAAAATATTAGCAGTACCTCAATAACTTTTTTTAAAAGCAAGCTATTCCATAATGGTATAGTATTTTTTTTAATAACAAGATTTTTTATAGATAATAGATTTTTAAAAGGCCTATCAAAAATAAATTAAATGCTAATGCATAATCAACACTAATAAAATTAAAGTTAAACTGTATTTATATAGTTATAGCAATAACATCCAACAAGGTCTCGTTAGCATAACCGTACCTAACACCTCAGAGGATACCACCGAAGCATGCATAGGAGCGAACCGTACGGAATCCGCGCTCGTTTGATAATAGCATGCAGGATGAAGCATCTTGAGCTCACTCCAATTCACAAACGAGCGGAGATCCGCCCTCAGCGGCGTGTGGGTGCTCGAAAATGCTCGAAAACCTGGCAATTGCATAACAAAAACAAACCCGAGTGCAGAAACGAGCGTCGCCTTTGTGCGGGATCCGTCTTGCCAGGTGAAGGAAGCTAAACAATGGTCTGTAGAGTCTAACACTGCGGACTCGAGCCCCTAAAGTCTACTGAGCGAGACAATAGAACGCGAATATGGGCTCAAGAGAAACGTTCTTGTCTTGTTACCGCGCACAATATTGTTAGTTTTATGAAGGAGCGAACAACTCTTTGTGGGACTTTTATAGTTGCCACGCGGATTCGAATGTTCTTACATCATAGTTTGTGCTTGGATTGCTGTATCTGAAGGTGGAACATGGCTTTAGAGTCAATTTAGAGTACACATACATTAGTTAGGTTAGGTTAAGTTACAGTAGGTCGATAGGTACATACATTATAAGAATAACTCTCGGCAGCCCTAGTCACCGGTCGCTTAAGCTTATATTTTACGGCCGGCGATTCTCCGTTTTGATATATTTTTGACAGTAGGTAGTTTAAATGTTTTTTTTATATACTCTATTCCAAAAATATTATTTTTGACGTATTTTAAATGAAATAAAGAGAATAATAGCGGTTTTATTCGGTGGTCTGTAAGTTTGGATTGCCTTATGGCTTAGGCCTACTCCAATTCCTTCCATTTGATCCTGATCTGATAGTTAAATTATTGTCTAATAAAAAACAACCAAATAAGTCTTTATTTCAATTAAATTGGTTTTTATGATGAAATTATTTATCACCACAATAGTTACATAATTTGTAAGCAAACTCTGATAGGAGCACCTACACTATGCATTATCAAAAGACATCACTCCCTCCAGAGACGTGAGTCGGTACCTATCAACGCAATTGGGCTGTCATTACATTATCTAAACAGAACATGATGGCTTGATCAAACGATAGATGTTCGGTCCATGATTGAAGGCGCGCGCTGTTCAAACAGAGTGAGGACAATGGCGTAAGCGGCTGTTTGTGTTGTCTGCTAGATGAGTACTTTTGTGATTAGTCTAACAATGTGTGGCAGATTTACACACAGACAACAGTTCTGAATTGTATAGGGTATCTAGCATTGGCTTCATCTTATATTTGCTGAAGCTAATTATTTAATTTTTGCATGAAATGTTAAAATTTCCATCGATAAAATCAGTGCCAGCTACATTGCTATCAATATTCTCATTATTTAAAATTATTGTTCCTACGTCCACTACTGGACATCGCCGTATTGTTTCTTTTTACTTTATTAATCCTCTCCTGTTTTCTTCTTTCAAATGCCATAGATACGAAAAAGTTTTATCAATTCGATTTTAAACGCAAACAACCATTATTTTAGACACAATTATGCCGACAAGTACTTACTTGGCATGGGTTCGTGGGCATGTGTTTCAAGAAGACACTGGCTTTCTTTAGATCAAACTAAGAAGAGGTTTCTGGTTTCTTTCTCTTTTACATCCATTTCATAATAAAGTAACAAAAAACCCAAATAAAATGCGAGCTCTGAACACAGCGTGCTCACATGAACTTTTAACACCACATTTGCTTTGGGTTAAAACCAACACAAACAGAAAAGTAGATTTCAACAAGCAGATATCAACCGAACAACCCGCTAAAGTAGAAAACTAGCGCTTAATTGTTAAATACTCCTTTATTTTGGAAACAACGTGGATTCCCTTGATAGCAAACTTCATTCTGGATAGCATAAAGTTGAGTTGTTACACAGCTGTTTAAAACTTTAGCGCGCCCGGAACAAGCACGCGATCAACTAGGCTTGATCGACGCCAACTTCTCTGGTACCATATTATGAATTACGGACAACTAACTATGCATATGCATTAGTTGATATCTAGCTGTGATCCAAGTTTTGTATTCATAGCTAGGTAATCTGACTCCGAGCTTAGCACCTGTTTGCTCTAGTTTAAGACGTTCATGACGACAAAGTGGAGTTCACTGCAGATTTATACACCACATGATTTCTCAGAATTTTCATCGTTTTATGAAGCTTTTATGTATGTATTCCAACAAAAGGAATCATTTCAACAACAAATTATACAAAATAACGAGTTATTTTAGACATGGCCAAACCAAAATAAATTGGTAAAATACCATAGTATGAAAATGTGTAGTTCTGTATGGGTTCTGTGTTAAACGTGGTTAAACTAACAAAAGCTGAGATATTCCAGTTTGTTGACATGCATAAGCAAATATTTCGCGAGAAAAATTTCCACGAGGAAGCACAAACTTAACAAGGCTTAGATAGACACCTCTTCAGGTAAGCTGTGATACCTGCAAGTTCACCAAACCGACAACTTCGTAGCGGAAATGTTATTTCAATGTGTAAATCATCGGAAATGAGGTGAAAACGTTTTGGTGCTTATGTATAACCTTATACACTAAATATTTGTTACGCGACTTTTCCTTAAGTCCTCAATCGAAGCTAAAGGAATTTCAAATTTAGGTGAGACTTCCCAGTGGCCCAGTGGGCGAACGTTCGCCTGCAGCGCAAAATCTAACGGGCTCTATTCCCGATTAATAAAAAAAAAATCGTGGGTTGGGACGTCGGGTATAATGTATCAATTTATTATAATGATGTCCAGTTCCGAAACACTAGCAAACAAACCATGGAGCTAGATAATAGATGATGTGCAATAAAGATGTTATCTATCTATCTCTCTCGATGTTCCTGTTTGCATTGTCCAGCGACATTGATTGTTTGTTTGTTATATTAATAACTAGTTGTGCCTAGTGGTGTCAACAGATTTTTAATTGATGTCCCCGAAAAAAAAACATTTTCCCGCGGTGTAAAAGTATCTGTGTGTGCCTTTGCCTTGTCTCAGGCTCAAGAGAATCTTTGTATCAAGTTTAATTTTTTTTTATCTTACAGTAGCCTTCATTTGACCACAATCTCACCTGATGTAAAGTGACCTGGTCTAAGATGGAGCATGAAGACCTAGAAGATGGCCTTATAAATTGGTTCAGTAGTTTTTCCGTGTAAGACGGACAAACAAAGACATATACCCTTTCTCATTTATAATATTAGTATATGGATAGTATTGTTCAATAATGAACGTATCATTTATCAATAAATTAATTCATAAGCTCTTCCTAGTAAACCCGCACTTTAAGTGACGCAATTTAGAATTATTATACTGTTGAAGTTTCTATATTTTTTTATAATAAATGCGAAAAACAGACTTTATAGAACATAGTCTGCTTTTTACAGGAAAAACCATTATAACGCGGAGAACACCACATACCACATACGGCACTACTTCATTTTTTATAAATATACAAGATCCAGGATTACCTTGGTTCATATTGTGTGATTTCTTATACCCAGCTCAATAGGTAGCACAAATTTGTGAATAATACGTAGAATTCCAATATACATGCGTAGGTAGCTATTCTGAAATCACTCCATGGTAGGTAAATAGTTCTAGAGGTATTCTGTAAAAAGAAAATTAAGTTTTCTTCGAGATCTACCTGCGTCAGACGTCGCTTCTTTTGTGAAACGAATATATTGTGGTTTTGGAGTTTCGACGAATTCCTTTGAGAAAGTTTTTCAGATACTCAGAAACTGTTAGGCAGCTAAAAAAGAATAAAAACAAAACGGCTTTTCGTAACTTTAGTGGCTTTTATTTAGAAAATATTTAATAAAATTTTTAGATATTTTTCATCTGTTATATAAAAAAGTATTTCCAAAAAATAATTTATACTAGTGTCCCGCCCCGGCTTCGAACGGGTTTTTATTTAAAAAAAATTCCCGGCAATTATTCGATTTTTTCTCGCCTTTTAAACCTTTCCTAGACCTCCACGAACATTTCAAGACTATGATAATATAAATCCGTTCAGCCGTTCTCGAGTTTTAATAATCAGACTAACGAACAACAATTCATTTTTATTTATATAGATGAAAAAAAATATTGTTGAACTAAAACAATAATGGAGATTGCCTGAACAGAAAATTGAGTTTGATATCGCAAATGTGAGTTTAAAATATGTTTTTTTCTAAGGTTTTATTTGGTAAATTGGCTATCGATATTATAATTTACTAAATACAATAAGTAATTTAACTTTACTGTAAGTAAATATAGAGGTATAAACAAAAAATAATAGATTCACATTTTTAGGGTTCCGTGGCCAAATGTCAAAAAACGGAAACCTTATGGATTTGGATTTATAGTATACCGGGCCCGCAGTAAACCGGTCCCGCGGGGCCGATTGACTTAATGCAATTAATTTATTACTTTTCTTTTGTAGACTGGGCCCGTTGCAATGTGAACAACGTATTCAATATAAAAATACAAAACCATGGAAACATAATATAATCCGTATGTTTATTGAATGTTCTTTTAAAAAAATATATTTCTGACGAACTGAACTGGTCATATGTTTATAATCGACTAGCTGTGCCCCGCGGTGTTACCCGCGTTATAATGGATTTTCCCGCGGAATGACGTTTTCCCGCGGTAAAAAATAGCCTATGTTATTTTTCAGGCTCTAGAGATTCTTTGTACCAAATTTCATCGGTTCAGTAGTTTTTACGTGAAAGAGTAACAAACATCCATACTTACAAACGTTCGCCTTTATAATAGTAGTAGGATAACCGCCACTCGAATAGCACGAGTAACAAAAGTTAAATTATAAACGACAAACCACTTTCTAACTTCATATACTAAATTAATTCAGGCGAAACAGCATCTAAATCGGTTGATTCGTAATGGATCTACCATGCCACAGACAGATGAACAGACACACGTTAAACTTATAACTTCATAACACCTAATTTCTTGCGTTGGGGCTTAAATTGCGAATACAACAAACGTGAATTTATAAAGTTAAGCAACGTAGCGCCGGATCGGTGTCTGCTAACTGCAACAATTTCCACTTTATTTTTTTCGTTTTAATTAGTGTTTTTTTTAACCCCCGACCAAAAAAGGGGGGGTGTTATAAGTTTGATGTGTCTGTCTGTCTGAGACATCATACCTCCCGAACGGATGGAGCGATTTCAATTTAGTTTTTTTTGTATAAAAGGTGAGTTTGGGTGTTCTTAGACATGTTTTATGAAAATTGGTTGAGCCGTTTGAGAGCGGGGAAGGAAAACCAAAAATCTGCAAATATACTGGAGTGGGGTATCAAATGTAAGAGCATCGCGTGCACATTACTGAATATTATGGTGTTTTACTTTTAAGGAAAATAAGGCATTGGAATCGTGGGTTTTTCTTAAATTTTAAATTAAGTTATTTTATATATATATTACAACAAGTAGATTTGAACAAATAACATCGTAACATTGTAACTAGGGACGCTGGCACCGACTTCTACTCGCGTGGGTACAACCACTTTTTTAAGGGCCCCTTATACCGCAAATGCTGTTTTTAAAATCAATATGAATCAGTCAAAAATTGACGTAAAATTCTGAAAAAAATATATGTTTCAGTTGAGGATCTTACAGAGTGCAATTCGCTTTCATTTACACAATTAGATGAACTTCGCTCGATAGAAAAAAATACCAAAGTTGCCTCTTTTTAAAAAACATTTTCAATACTGTGCCTAAAATAATAAATTTATTGACCTTATTTTTACACCAATCTTTAGATAAATCAATTTTCTAGTGAAAATCGCTGAGGTGCGTGTTGTAGTGTTATTTTCCTATTTATTATGCCTAAATACCTACAAACCCGCGAGCGGCGCGACGCCCGTGGGCTTCGTCAGTCGCGCGGTGGCGCTTACCGACGACGGACCTGTGCCAGTGCTCTTCCCGCCCGACGAGCGACGTGCGACGTGAAAAAAAAGGTGTGTGTGCGATTCACACACGACAGAAGTGAAACTACAACAATTAATAAAAACCGTAATTGGTTTTACAAGTACAAGAGCAACTGCGCGACATTGCCGTCGCGACGGCAATGTCTATTTGGTATTTGAAAAGAACCAGTACATATCGAAAGAATCGAAAAAGATGATGAATTTTGGAAATCAAAGATGGAATCAAAATTATCACACTTTTACCACCTGTCCAATGTCTGCTGCCAGAAATCGTCAACCCCAGACACACTCGTGGTAGGTATACGGAATCTGACACTTGAATGCGAATCCACCGAATCCGAAAATAAAGAAAAAGAGATTTTTTTATCGCAAAACATTATTAATTTGCAATCAGGACCGAGCACTAGAACTCTAAATTACAATGAAATTTAAGCATTTTATTCCTCATATAAAATGTATTTTCTTTACTAAATGAGAGTAAATATTGTACATAACAATTATGTTTGTTTTCATTTTGTTGTTTGTATTCTTTACCACAAACTCTTCAATCATAATTATCACCTCACTAATTCAAAAAGTTTAGTAAGAAAAATTATGTTTACATTCAATACCTACTGTAGGTATTGAATGTAAACATAATTTTTCTTACTAAACTTTTTGTTATTAAACTTAGGTATTATAAATAAATTATAAATTTTTCTTATTAAACTTAGGTATGTAACATACCTACTACAATAAACTTTCATTTCAATCAAATAAAAGAATATAGTCAATAAAATAATCAATATACTAAAAAAAAAAAAAATTTAAATCACCGTAGCTACTGCATTATGTTATACCGTGGCGTTCTTGCCCGCCGACAAGTCGCCGGAGTTCATATCAAGTAGGCTCCCGCGAAACGCGCATGCAAGTCGACTGGGCGAGTAAAATGCCTAAATCTTCGAAACAAGGTGGCCTTAAATAAGATGTGTCTTTTTATTAAAATAAGTGTATCAACTGTTGAAACATACGAAATCCTTAGTGTAAAGGTGCGTACGGATTGCGCGTTCCTGTGTTACGCGTAGTTGTCCACGCGTACATTGGATACGCGTACAGCTCTTGTACGGACCGCCACGAACCTGTACGCGAGGTCAATCGATCCAGAGCGCTCCGCGAGCCCCAGTCATTCGCCATGACTCCGACAAATTATTGAAACTCGAAGAACACGCGTGTTTATTCATTTTGCCGTCCAAATATAGCGTAGCCGGCCGCGTGCGTCCTCTTTGACGCGCGACCAAAAACCGACTGACGGTGGCTCGCGCTGCGAGTTGGCTCGCGCGGTACGCGTACCCCAAGAGTGAACGCGTAGCTGCAGGTATGGACTAGGCGTTCCGGATACGCGTAAACTGAGTACGCGTACCAGGGTACGCGCAATCCGTACGCACCTTAAGAGTTCATCATTTATCATACATATCATCATCATCGCCCTATTAACCTTCTTACTGCTTGTACACCGAGGCTTACCTCTAGGCGAGAGAGATTAGGCCTTAATTCACCACGCTGGCCAAGTGCGGTTCGGTGAACGTCACCACGTCCATCAAACTTTTTGAAAATACCGGTTTCCTCACGAAGTTTGCCTTTACTGTTAGAGCGCACGTACATTTTTCAAGAAGAAACCCACGACCTTCGGAATTATAGTTCAGTGGGCTCCCACAGTCGTGCCAACACGGCTTTTTTTTATACATATCATAATTATTTAATTTGCGGCCTCTTTGTGAAAATCTTAAAGTAAGTGATGATCAATTATCAATCATAATTTAATTGGAGCACTAATGTATGTACTAGTATTTATTTTTATTAACTTAAGCTGTTGATTCTCTTGATAAAATAAAGAAAATATTCAAGTTATTCGAGTCGGTTGGCTTGTGGCATATTATTCTTCACAGACCATCACAAAAAATGTATTGGTCTAACGGCACTACGAAAATACGAAACATAAATAAATGAAGGTTGTTACAATAATAATTACGTGCTACAGTAGCAATGTTTATTAAAGCAATACGAACAAAATCAGAAGCAATAAAAACTTGGCGACAAACGTAATCTATTCCATCTATTTCAATAACAAGCCTTAATTTGCCCTCTGAGTCGATTGCATGGAAAACAAACTGGTAGGAAAGTCGTATTATTAGGGCGATTTTGCTTAATTATTTGGAACATAAATCTCAAGATATTTACTTATTATACCTCTGTAATGCTAGGTTGACCGCGCACACTGGTCACGCAGCGAATCATACCTATAATTTTAGAATTGTATTTGTGGAGCTACGGAGAAACCCATTCTGCGGCAATGTTTAAAATAAAAATAAAAATAGTTTATTTATAAAATATTTAAGAAATGTTTTCTGAGAGAAAATCTATTTCACCTATCGGTATCCATCAATAAAATAGTGTTTTATAAAAGTATTGGTTAAGCATTATGTGGCTCCGTAACTCATAAATAGATGCATCAAAGACCTTTCTCGAAATAACAAAAAAAAATTACTGTCAATATATTGCCATTCAAACCCCTTTATCAGGGTTGCTCAACAAATAGTTAAACTTTATTTTATTTACTTTAAAAGGGGTTTAATATCATTTTTAAACCAAAGCTAAAAAGTAATAGAGGATTTATTCGACCGCTCATACAGCATGATTTGAAACATCGCTATAAAGTTTATCTCAGGTTCTATTGCACCGTAGTAAGCCGCATATTAAAAAATCCATGTAAAAGTTGTAATCTAAGTAAGTCTTAAAGAGTTTTCATTATTATAAAATCAACTTTACAGTCTGATTATTAACTAGACTATATACAAAGCCTACATATCTATTTAAAAATTCCGCATTTTGAACTGTGAGATGTGAATCTCCTAGGGTTGGTACACACAATAATATGCACCCTAGTGAGGAAACTGATGGAAATCCCACAAATGTACTAAACATCTACGAATGATAACTTAGGATAAGCTTGTACTTTATTTTATTAAATTAATAGATTATAAAAAAAAATGTTGATATATTTTATTTTATTGATTCTTGCCAGTAAATGAGTCCATTAAATTTTATTAGAATGGATGCGTAATATTTAATAACCCATTTTTTTCATTCATTTCATATTAAGATTTTACTTGTTCAGACCACCCCTACAGAAACAGATTGTTGTACTGTCAGTGAGCGTTGAAACACAAGTGCATTCGTTATGCACGCTACGCTATGGAATAGCAACAAGCATTTATATATTTGAAATTTCATATCATATTTTCTATTTTTTAAACAGCCGCAAGGCCTGATGCGGACTACTAATGCACTGAGTTTATGGCAAATGTCCTTGCGCCGTGATATTTTTATTTTACTCATGTTACAACGGAGACTACTATCTATGTTGGGAAATATAACTAAACTTGAGCATAAGATGTCTTTGCCTCCCACGAACCAAGGAAACATAAGCTCGTTGGTTTCAATTTTAAATAAATATAAACCTTCGCCACTGAAAGAATTTTAAAGAAAAAAAATGAAATTGTTATGAAGTAGGAAGAGTAAGACCAAAGATGACTTGAAAAATAAGATTTGTCTTAAATCAAAATCTGTTTTTTACATAATCAAATAACTGGCTTAATTTTTTATTGTTTGTGTTCTATCTAGCAAAAAAAAAAAAGGTGTGTGTGCAATTCACACACGATAGAAGTGAAACTTTTTCATTTTCGTCTTACTAAAAAGCTGTAATACGCAGCCGCATAAATTGTACAGTAGGTAGTGTGAGTTTTATTTCTGTTTTAAAAAAGCATATCAAATGATTTGCATTCGAAATATGACTATAAAATAGTGATTGAACCTTTTGAAATATGAATCGATAGGTAAGCGAATGATCTATAAAATCGATCGGTCGATCGACCCGGCAAGGGTTAGCTTTGTTTGCAATAGTTATTGAAATGCACGGTTCTTTTATCTATAATAACCTGATATTAAAGCCATATTTAAAGGAATGCAACTTGCAATCCTATTAAGATTCGTTATAATGTTGATCGATTCTAAATAAAATCGAATCGATAGTTCGCACTACATTTTCTTTTGACAATGACAGATTGAATTGACAGACAGAATACTTCTGCGATTTTCGTTTCGGTTGTGTTTTGTGTGCTCTTTCGGTTTTCTTTCTATCAATTTTTACGCGACCCGGACTGTGCATGGACTGATTGACATTATTTCTTTCTGGACTTTGATTTTGCCGTGTGAATCGGATTTTGTTGTGAACTTGGACAATGGCAGATCGTCGGCGATATCGTGGCGTCGGATACAAAAAAAATGCGCTATGCTAACGAAGCAGTAACTACAATATAATTTATATTAACAGGTTTTAGAAGATGTTGCAACTGTTTAGTGGGCCGGCCGGCGCTCACACTATGACCTTTTTGGTATTTGTGATAAGCCAGATAAAATATAAAATAAAAATTAAATAAATAAATTAAATCTTTTATTGTACCTACTTAGTTTATCAAATTATTCTTGAACATTGTCATTATTTTTACAAACTACAGCAGAATTTCAATTTGCTTGGAATAACCTCTTAACAAGTTGATCCCTCATTATTCTTCCTCTCAGGAGATCGGTGGTGGAATCATTTTCTGACAGAGGAGTGTGACTCTCCTGAGGCTCAATATGTTCTGAAAAAGAATAAGAAACATAATTTAATTCACTATGATCATCATCATCCAACTAAGTCATCTATTTCTTATTAAAATACTTTGATTTTTCACAACAAATTACAAATTAATTTACTTTGAAGTCACACACACTTCTTAAAGAAAATGTAGTTACTATTAATTTAAAGTCATAAGGTATAGCTACCTATATTATCAGAATAGTCTTCAAGTCCAAAATCCAACCCAATATTATACAACACACAACATGCTTGTATAATTTTGGTACATTTGTCTGGCTGATAATGCAGCACCCAGTCTTTGACAACTCTGGCCTGAATGTGTTTCTTGTTGTAATATGCATCAGGTGTGGCGGATACTGCATTAGAAATAGGTGCCATAAGCCAGGGCCGCTGTGGATGGCCAGAATCACCTAGAAGAAAATTATAATGTAGTGAACTATTCAAAGCCAATATTATACATCACAATTATGTAATAACATACCTAAAAGCCACACAGTTTCTCTAGCTGCATGTAATTCCTGCATATAAACATTCAAATTACTGTTTCCCCAAATGAAGGACAAATTCTTGTACCGGTTTAAATATATGAAAGTGGCTAGAGTCTTTGCACCCTACAACCCCGGGGATGCCATATTTCCCATAGAACCTGTAACATTCAAACTTTTAAATAAAATAGTCCGGTTATACATACACATAATTTTTTCTATTAATTTGCCACCTTACTTTTTGCTAAAATTTAATTCACTATCATCATCATCATCCAACTAAGTCATCTATTTCTTATTAAAATACTTTGATTTTTCACAACAAATTACAAATTAATTTACTTTGAAGTCACACACACTTCTTAAAGAAAATGTAGTTACTATTAATTTAAAGTCATAAGGTATAGCTACCTATATTATCAGAATAGTCTTCAAGTCCAAAATCCAACCCAATATTATACAACACACAACATGCTTGTATAATTTTGGCACATTTGTCTTGCTGATAATGCAGCACCCAGTCTTTGCTTTGCAATTACAACTCTGGCCTGAATGTGTTGCTTGTTGTAATATGCATCAGGTGTAGCGGATACTGCATTAGAAATAGGTGTCATAAGCCAGGGCCGCTGTGGATGGCCAGAATCAACTAGAAGAAAATTATAATGTAGTGAACTATTCAAAGCCAATATTATATCACACAATTATGTAATAAAATACCTAAAAGCCACACAGTTTCTCTAGTTGCATGTAATTCCTGCATATAAACATTCAAATTACTGTTTCCCCAAATGAAGGACAAATTATTGTACTGGTTTAAATATATGAAAGTGGCTACAGTTTTTGCACCCCACAACCCCGGGGATGCCATATTTCCTGTAGAACCTGTAACATTCAAACTTTTAAATAAAATAGCCCAGTTATACATACACATAATTTTTTCTATTAATTTGCCACTTTACTTTTGGCAGTAATTTATTATGCTAACAGTTTGCCTCGCAGCAGGTATATCAGGAAACCTGATGTATTTATTTAGCGTATTTTTGTGCTTTGATTTGAGAATGTTCTTTTGATGTTTGAGGGAAAACAATCCATTTTTTAATGGGTCTGATAGGCAGATACAACAAAAAAAATATTTCACCTATATTTACCTTTATTTCCAGAGATATCTCTAGAGATCCTTTTAACGACGTTGAAAACCTTAATCACGACAAAGTTTTTTAAATATAGTTAGATAATATTTCTAGTATTTCATCAACACTAGTACTAGTATTTCCAATTGCTGCCGAGAGATGTATCTTCTTTTGTGGCGTATAAGCCAAACATTTTCATTTTGAGCTGACCACAGCAAACGCAGCGTATGCATCTTGAATTAGGTATGTAACACTAGGACTAAAATTATTTTAAAACCACAACAAAAAACGCACGCACTGTTTATAAAATCGCCATTTTGTTTCGATTCGATACTACACAAACAACACGGTAGTTTTCACTACTAACACACACTAACACACGTTATTAATGCTCGATTAGTAAGCAAGTATTAAAACAGTGTGAGTGAATATACATACACACCGAAATCTGCTCTCTCGCTCTGGCTCACTAATTACAGGCGACTATTGTATTTGTGTCTCTTACCATTTCCGTTTCATCTTTTTGCATCCGGTTTGAAATCACTACGATTCTATAGAAGTTTCACTTCAAAAAGATATCTTCCGATTTTTACGGTCTATGCGACGCAGCCTCTGACAGGCAGACAGCCTCTGAAAACCCGACCTAAAACTATGATTGCATTTCTACCCTTCGAGTACCTACGTAAAACCAAACACTACCCTCTCCAGTTCCAATTTTCAACATTGTGCCACTGAAGTCGGCCATAATCGCATAAAGTTACAGTCACAATAATTCTACGGCCACATGCTAAATTATGTCAATCATGGTCAGGAACCTACTAATATTTCATTAGAACTTAACCTTGCTATTACTATTTTTCCTTAGCTTATTTTCGTTTCCGTTGTAAGAGTTAATTTTGACGAATGTCACCAGTAACTATATGTGCGTGTCAGACAGACATATTATTTAATAATATACCCCAATATTACTAGTTTGGTTTTGGTTGGCAACGCTTTGCGTGAGGCGGCGAGGTACTACTTAGAAACTGCTTACGTTTACGAAATAAAACCTAATGACATTTCTCATATCTAAATTGGTAAGATAAGACTTTTGAAAGCGATTTTGGGGTAGTTATAAATTAGAAATAATTAACCTAGGTGTAGGTAACATTCGAATGTTTCGTGAAAGCAACGTGGTTTTTTGTGAAACGTTTATTTAGGTTTTTGCATTTGTGATTTTTGTAACTTATGTTATTTAATGTAATCGGTCTATATAAAACGCTATAAAATATGGGTTTTAAATGGTTATGATAGAAATGAGTCTTTCTAACAGGTGTAAATCTAGATAGATATCAAGAAAATAAAATTTTGCCACTTAACAAAAGTTTGCAAACAATCCGTGAAACTCCAATATAAATTCATAGGTAGCATAAAGTGTATTATTATCCCGCGAAGAATAGAAGATAGATGAACCTTTAAATTCCCACATCTACAAAATCTGGAGTTCCCTGCGAAATCTCGGATCGTTAAAATCTGACACTTGATACGTTGATTACAAGGAAGCTCTACCCTCTCCTATGATTGATAGCGTTTACTTGACGGACTTTTGTGGCCACTGGGCAAAGGATCCACGCCTCAGTGTAATTTGAACTCTATGCTTCTTGTTATAGATGATTTTTAAGCATTAGATTTTATTTTATGCTTGGTCATTAAATTGCTTATCTATTTTGAGTTTGAATTCATGGCAACACTTGGAATTCTGTTAAGCAGTATGTGAGAACTATTTGTATTCATTGTATTATGATTGAACCCATGTACTATCGAACCAACTGATTCATGACCCACTTGCCTGATAATTCGCTCGAAACTTTCAAACTTGTAAGATCTATCACGTATAATGCACTTACGACGTTTTAGATACTAATAAAATACGTCAATACAGGTCGCAGAGCTATGCAATTTTAACCTTTGTTATCATTGTCATAAAACCACATTTCACACATATACAGTCATTGTTTGAATCTCGAGCTAGTTCTCACTTATTTAACCTAAACTTTTTGATGATGGAAATAATATATTTAAAAAATGGGGTGTTCTACAAGTGTGTCATATTATGTCAAGTTGTAAGTCAATGTGAAAAAATAGAAACTAAATAGGAAAATGCTTAATATTTTTTTATAATGGCTAATTTAGAAGAACAATGTTCTCGGATTGTAGTCTTAAGTGAGGAAGGCTATGGCATACGGGAAATATCACGCGAATTGAATATTTCTCGGAATACGGTGAGGACCTGGATCAGGCGGCACGCCGGAGAGGGCATCCACGAGGACAGACGTCATAACCATGGCGTTCGCCGACTCACGAACGAACAAAGAGTGGACATGCAACACCATTACGAAGAACATCCTTTTACTCCCACCCGATATTTTGCGGCGCAACATGACGTCTGTCTACAAACTATTAGAAATTATTTGCACGGCACTGGACTGCATTACAGAATCTTATAATTTAAATTAGTTCTGTTAAAGATTAAATAAATATTTTTTTCATTTCACAAATGTTATTACTCTTTTTACTTATATAGCTTGAAAGACCAACAATTACATGTTTCTGTCCTTAAAATACTTATAGGAATGACGTGATTGAAACCTGTAAATTAATTAATCTAAAGTTTATGCTGGCTCTTCACTTGGCCGTATTTTCCCAAACATTACTGCATTATTTTTGATTTTATATTCTAGAGAAACAAATGCGACTAATAGTTGAGCAAATTTAATACGGCCAAGTGAAGTGGCACCATTACGTTCGTAGAAAACTTCCTATACTTACCTACGTAAATACAGATAAAGACAGTAACATCATCTCTTCTGTTTCATATACGAGCTTAGTCGATACTGTCCGATTTATTTAACAGTGCACTCAGTAAATGTCAGTGTCTAATCAAATGATAACAAGTTCGTTACCAAGGAAATAAATTTTCAAGCTAATTTCAACCTACTTGTGTTTAAGGTGATAAGCAAAAATAATCTTATGGTGGGTCATGATTCAGTTGGTTCGATTGTACCTAACCTCCCTACTATCCCAAATTACGTACCAATCTCGGTTTATCTATAAACTATTCGCGTTCTTAACATTGAACAAGAAAAACACAAATTGAAATTGATTTTCTGGCTAAGACACAAATTGAAATAAAGATAAAGATATACTTGAAGTAGATTAAATCTTTGTTTATCGCATGAACATAAAATCTGAAACGAGACATTAGAAATCTTGTTCATATGTTCTTTTCTCTATTATAATACCAGACTTTTTTACTGATTTCTTACACCTTTATCATACTTTAAACACTTTTATAATCAATTATAATTATATAAAATAAAGTATTGCAAATTGTCAGACTTTGAAAACAACAATGCATAAAATGTAAAAAAAGCAAAATATTTATTCAGTTATCACATTTATATAAATAGAATTAAAAAGAAGATGTTATTACTCTTAAAGTAATTCGAACAAAGAAAAGAATTTAGTCGTAAACTTTATAAAAGTATACGTAACACGAAACTGGGACATTTGTATACATCAAAGAAATTTCCTCGCAACACACAGGACGTTTGATTCGGTACCCACATCCACTACTATTTAAACTAAGTAGCCGAATAAAAGCCTTTGGGATTACCTTTCCCGACGAATGTGCGGAATAAATTCCGAGAGTTCTTTGAAATAATATCTCTGGAAGCAATAAACCAACAAGTTGGAACATACTCCTGAGAAATAGCAAAGTTTGCAGTGCGAGCCGTAACTTGCGGATACTTAGCGTGCAGGTAATAATTCGCGGCTTAGGTTTTAGCATAATTTGTATCTTGAAATATGTTTATCGACAACATTTCGCTTCCTTGATGTTTTATGTCATAAGAAGTTTGGAGGATCTTGCCAGCAATAACATTGCTATGTTTCTGGCATACTTATGCAATAAAACTGGTAAAGTGCGCATCAGTGCAACATCACATCACAGGGTTTTAAAGTTCTTAACATACTGTAAGTATGTTGCTAAACATTCTTCTATGCTGCTAGTCTTTATATGCTACAGCGGGAATAGCCAGGTGGAATCCAAATCACGATTCAGTCGGCTAAATCTAGTGCTGGTTTGATGCATCACAAATCATTAATATGCGCTTCCATAGCCTCGGATATTATGATGATTTATTTTCTTTCAAAATACATTATTATTGAGAAATAAAAAACTGATGCAATTGAGAATTTTAAATCCAGTACCATACACAGATACAGATTTTAGATAAAATGGATGCTTTCTTAATACAACTTTAATATTTCACAAAATGGTCCGTAGGTACGCAAAATTAGCAAATCATTTACCTCTACAACCCCTCACTTTTTTAAAATACCTATCTAAAGTATTCCACGCGATTGGGTACGTTCATCCCTCTTATCTTTAATCTTTAATACCATTTCCCGCTGGTAATGTCATGTTCCTACGCACAATCCACAATATGTGGGCAAAGTCACTAGTCTGAACATTTGTTATTATTATTATATTTATATTTACTATTTATGACTTTGTTGCGGTAACTAATATGATTATGACGGCTGGCGGCTGGTGACCAAAAAATATGACAATATAATCCAAAAAGTTTACTTCAAAGCAAATACCATAAAAATCCACGATCCAACAGACTAACAAGCGTAAACATTTTCAATAAAGCCTATTGACGGCCATCGACGTGGGCCGTATGGCAATTTGTAAACTAGGGAACAACTAACGGCGCGCTCTGTTGACAAATTGCAAACGGCCCAACTGATATTCTACTCCACACCGTAGATTGGTGATAAGCGACCAATTTGAGGAGGCGCCACGACGGGGTACGGAAGTCGTTATTACAGTAGGCGGCGCGAGCTGGCAAATTGCACCCGAACACGCCATCCGAACGTGACAGCGCTGTCGAACACATTCCTTATTTGAAACGTCTCAGCTTGACATCCGAACTCTATATGAATATTGAAATATTTCTCAGTGTAAGCACCCACCCGCGAAAGATAAAAGATCTAAGGTGGTGTAAATACTTCGCAAACACAATAGTTGTTGGTAGAATGCCGAATGAAAGTGCATTCTGAACTAAACTGTAGAGTTTCAAAGTATGGAGTTTAGTAATAGCGGAGCATAATTATGTATGCACCAACTTTAAATTTATGAAAAAGAATACAAAAAATAATTTTAATTGAGAAAGTTTTCAAAGCCAGATTAAGATACACTAACTGCATTTCTTTGTTGGAAGACGGATAAGTAATTAAAAACTCCTACGCTAGTTCTACGGTTGCGTAGCAAAGTCTACGAATTCGTAGCACTCAACATTATTGCCGTGTTATATTATATGTATAATAAAATATTCTTAAAAACACAACATCTCTTTTCCATCAAAAAAAATTCGTCCAACATGACTGCATAAACCAAGAGCGTATTACGCTATTAACCGTTCAACAAGTTGTCAAAATATGTTTACTTATTGTTTTTTCTTGGCTTATAATGAATTACTTAATATAAATCTATGGAAACTGGATTCATCAAAGGGAACTTATCAAATATATAATCTCTTTGCATTGTACGTACTATTTCATATAATCTTTTAAAATTAATAGATAACTAGTCATTTTTGGATTACACCATTTGCCTAAGAGACAATAATAACATAGAATAAGAAATCATTAATTTGCAGTTTACATATTACATTTACCTAATTAAATTACCTAGCTTGTGTGGTATAGCGCGAGTATTGTACATATACATATATGTTTGGTAATTAATTTTAATTTAATAATAGGTCTCGTGTTTCAGTGGTTTAAAATTCTAATTATTCATTTATAATTCATATTAATATCGATGCCGCTTTAGTTTCAGTAATATATTCAATATTTATAATCATCAACCACATTATTAAAACTGTCATGCGGTAAGTATATATCAGATCGACACAAAAAGGGTAATAAATTTGTATTATAATATAATACACTTATAAATTTTCATTTAACGCGAAAGAATATCGAGTTTGCTTGAAAGAATTCTTAAGTGGCAGCCATATATTTTAATTATGAGCGCGCTCTTTCAGTCGATAAGGCGGCGCGTTCGCGAGGCGCGAGTTAGGGCTCAGTCACACTGCAGTCAAGCTTAAATGGAGACCTACATAATAAAAATATGAGGAGACGTGACGAGAATCGACCTAGAAATTTACTGTCAACATAATAACTCGTATTAATATTGCTTAAGCGCTGTAAGCAAGCTTCAGTAGTTTGAGTTTGTGCTAAGATCTACTCTAGACAACTGATGCACCTACTAAATACAACAATATATTATAATGCTAATAACATTTATAAATAAAACTTTTAAGAACTTTTTTGAACGCAGAAACGTAATCTTCGGACATTACGCTTCCATGACAGTCGAATACTGAATGAATATAGCCGCTTAACAGGCCACGCTGTAAATAGATTTCATTGAGAATATGAAAAGCAATTTCTGTCATTGATAAAAAGCTCTTGTACATGTGAATGCTTTTTACTGTGGGATGAAAATGGAATGAATATACAGTAGACACATTTTATGTGGTATTTTACAGCGGTAAAAAGGTCCGTATATTCATAATAATCGACATCTGACATATGTATTTTATGCAAGCTAGACGACCATTTCATCTACACACTTTATTCTACGGTTTGCGTTGCGTTATGTTTGGTTTGTAATGAATCGAAAGTGTTATGTTAAAAAGCTAATATTGAGTACAAAAATAGTATGTATCTATGATGTCTACAATAAAAACACTTGTGTTCTCTTTAACATCACGAACGACCGCGTATGCACAAACTTAAAAGTAGTTATGGACACATGCCGAATATTTTGGTTTTGGCTAAATACGAGTACCTACTACATAAAACATGTTGCCTGTGTAGAATCAGCCTAGTGTTGCGGCGGCGGTCTGGTTTCGCCGTGGCGCGTTTTATTTCACGTAATAACATATTAGGCAGCCCGCGGGCTCAGCTCGCATTATAACGGGTAAATAAAACTAGTGACTGCACGAAACCACGGACACCGCAACCAACGCCGCTGGCGCCGACAACTTTCCATTCCACAAAATGTGATACCGCGCTATATTTTTACCATTAACCGACAGAGAAACTCATTTTGAAAACACTGCAAATAAAAAACGCTAAAACCGTACACAATGCTGTTTGTTTTGCAATAAATCTCCGACAGTGAAAGGGATTTGAATTTCCCGTGTTAATTCTGCAACATGAATCATTCCTCATTTTCACACTTTTTGATGGCTTTATCGCCGCTCATTCTATATCAGTTTCTTTGAGCAAATTATGATTCAACCGATGAACTTCAGATGGAAGAAGGCAGAAAGCAATTAACATTGAAATGGGGTGAATTTAATTGAGAGGATGTTTTTTCACCTCTTAGATAGCAAACGAATGGATGTACCTTGTTGGAAATTGAGTTTTTACGTTTTGCAGTTTTAATGCGGTATGGAGATGTGAGTACCTACCTTGAGTGTTGAAGGGGAAGGTAGTTGGTGTGTTGAGTTCGGCGGTGCAGCGGCACTTGACTGCCCCGACTCGGCTCATAGACAGGCTGAGGGCTCCCCTCGTATCATCCACGGATGGGCGGCCGCGGTAATGAGGGCGAGTTGCGTAATTTACGGCCTACGGAGGGCTATGAACTCAACTCAGTGTTACAGCATGTTTGAAGATTTTACGCAAGTTTGTTCTGCGTTTATCATATACGTTAGATAAACTCGCGTCACTTCAACACCCAAGTTAAGCTTTTCTCCAACTTAACTTTGTTGAGAAAAACCATAACTGGGGTAATTGAAGTCACCTTATCACCGTTATCAGCAATATTCACATCGTCAAAAATATTCATGAACAACTACTATAATGTTGTTTTGTGTATTAAATAAAGTCTTATTTATATTATTTTCATTATATAACATTGTAATAAATACTAGTAGGCCTATATCATGGAGAGCAAAGGCCCAAAGGTAGGGTGGCTACTCCCGAATTACATATTTATTTATTTATTTCAATTGTATTTTTTTAGACTTGAAACGGGTTTTATTGTATGTTACCCGTTGATTTGATGATTATTAAATTCATAGCCGTCATACATTTTTAGACTTGAAACGGGTTTTATTGTATGTTACCCGTTGATTTGATGATTATTAAATTCATAGCCGTCATACAATCATTACTAGCCGTGTTGGCTAAGTGGGAGCACACTCTATTTTCATTCCGAAAGTCGCGGGTTCAAACTTCGCCGCGCACCTCTGGAATGGGAAACATCGTGAGGAAACCGGCATTTTCTGAGAACTTTGAAGAGTTTGAAGAACATGTATCATTCACCAACCCGCGCTTGGCCAGCATGGTGAATTAAGGCCTAATCTCTCTTGACAAGATAGAAGCCCCTGTGTCCCAGCCGTGTGAAGTTCTTCAAATCATGGTATGTCTCAATCTCCTTTTAAAGACTTAATATTGTTAAAACCATGTTAATTCAAAAAATACTGATTCGTTACCTTTTAAATTACAAGCAATTCACGGTGATTGAATAAAAGAAATAAAAAGAAATACCTTATATTATGTAGTAGCAGTTGTTAAATCATATAAAGGCAAATTCGAAGCACGCATATCGCGTGCCGGGCTCCCGAGCATATCTTCTAATTAATTTGTCGCTCTAATGAATATGCATTACCTCCATCCTGTCGATATTAACACTCACTAACTCTCAGCACAACGCGCGATATTCATATCGAAGCGAAATGTCGCACGCTTTGAATATGGAAATTCTTATGTGAACTTTGCTATTTTTTCTGTATCGAGCTGACCCGGAAACGTTGTTTGGTAATTATTTTAACAAATTTTTCTTTCATCTTATAATTTCAGGGGAATTCCATTTGCAGGTAACATCAAGAATGAAGCTATCAAGCATACGTTATCGGCTAGCTTCCTATCTCCCACACCCTACTCATTTGTCAAATCAACAGAAATATATGCGTGAGAACTCACAGATTGATGGGGTGGCCTAGATTGAATTACATTCCGGAAGAACCAAAACCTGACAAGGGTCTACGCTTCATGCGGGCGCGGATATAAGAATCTACGATAGAGATGCTGGGAGCTCGAAAGCCTGTAACAAAGTAGGGGCTTTGTCATTTCAACGGCTCTGATAGCCGTTCTGAAATAGCACTGAGCATAAACTAACTTTACTTTTTTAAGTTTATTAAGCTTCCGGAATCTAATACTTACAATACGCATGATGATTACATTAAAATTTGGTTTTCTGTTTAATCCATCCAAAAATACTGAACACTATCACTTTATCTATTGAATAAGAAACTGCCAAGATAGAAAAGTACAAATTAAGTACAAATTGGACGAAAGCGTTACGTCACGCGTTACGTCACAATAATCTACCGTCTTGATTATTCGTTTTCAGAAATTAAAAGGTAATGTATCCTATTAGAATTTAATAATCTAATGTGTCATCTGAGAACGCATCATTGCCACGGTTCAAGCAAAGCCCTTTCATAATTATTTAAGCTAGTCTGTTTTCAAGACCAAATCAAATGCGCTTATTTGCAAAAAAAAACTACACCTCAAACATGATTCAAACTAACATACAGAAAACCTAATCACATTTAAAGTCCTTTACTTTTAAAATCTAAGTTTATCAACAAAATGTTCCCAACTCAGTTTATGTAGGTTTTAGAAAACCGTTGCTGGTTTTGACAGTTAAATTTAATAAACAACTGTATGAGAATATTTGCAACAAAAATAAAATAACAGTGTAATAAGTTTTTCTAACTGGTATCTGTCCGATAACTAGATCGAGACACTACGGGTACGCGACCCCGAACTGCTCGAACTAGATCTAGTAGGTATATTCATTCATTCGTTCATTCATTTATATATGTATTTCCCCGGGCTACATAAGCGGTTCGCTAACGATCACAGCGGAGTGGTGTTTAGTCTGTGGTTGCTAGTAATCAGCAACAGTGGCGAACAAACAACTTAAACAAATCTGCATTTATCAACGTTCGATAGATAAATAGAGCTTATCTTGAGAGTTTAGTACAATATTTGTACAGCTAATTGGGTTTTCATAGCTTCCTTGAATATATTATGACATACATAGTTTATTTTGTACGTGAACTGAATTTACCTATCCTATTTTAAACACAATGCACCAACCAATATGTACCTATGTTATTCTTTTTCAGTAAATTAATTTTGTGGCAGCAAGCAGCACTCGTTAGCGAGTTAGCTTTTGTTGGTTATCTGTAGTGAATTTGAAGCAAGTTTCGAAAATGTTAAGTAAAACCTGATATGGGTTCTTTCATTAATGCCATTTATTTGATATGACTATCTCTTGGCTTGTAAACTTATTTTTTAATAATAAATTGATTATTATTTGTTGTGGGTGTTTAATATGTATGGTAAAAAAATATAAGTACGTATATTATCAGATGTCTAGTACCCGAAACGCAAGCTTTAGAGCGTATGCAGTGTTATTATTGAATGAATGATTTTTAGTAGACACTGACTGGAAGAACCTGTTTTTTATAATTGACCATTATTTTATTTCTTGGATGTAATATTCAACAGCAGTAATATAACCCGGCGGAACTTAGCTTGTAAGTGGTTTTCATTGTATGCAGAAACTGAAACGTTGAAATTATGATCTTACATACTTAGGTTAAAGTTGGTATTAGTTGGTTGAAAGCTGCTTTACACCAGCATCTAAGACCAAGTTTATGGTTCCCAAACCTAGTAAGATTGACAGTAGGTACTATTAAAATGTGCCACTTGTAAAATTTTGATGATTTTTTATCAAATCGACACTGAAATCGTCATAGGCATCGTCGTTAAAAATGACTTGCAACCGTTGTAAATCAAATCATTTATCTTTTTTATTTCTGGTTAAAGTTACGATTCCCGATCAGTGGTTTCTATTCACGAACCTTTGGCCCTCGCGGCAATCTTTAACCTTTCCCTTTTCAAAGGAAGTATCTCCTAAGTTCTGATCGTATTTCTAAGACATTACTATAGTATAAAGATACCTACAATTATGCTAAAATGTAAACACCTACTCGACTGCTACTGTGGCGCAGAGGGCGTAGGTGAAATTCCATTTTTCAGCAATAGTTTCGATTCCTGCTTAGAAACCTGTGTATGATCTTCAAGTAGTAAATCTATGAAATCGTGGACTCGTATGTTACTGACCATAACGAAATAGCTACGATATAACGCCGGGAATAAAGTTGCAGAACATTCTGGTATAAATCATCCACTGGAAACTGAAATACAGGCACATATACCTATGATAAATGCTTTGTAAAATAAAGTGTCATTTTCTTTACAATTTAATCTTAATAAATATAAATCTCGTGTCACAATGTTTGTCCTCAATGGACTCCTAAACCACTTTACCGATAATAATAAAATTCGCACACCATGTGCAGTTCGATCCAACTTGAGAGATAGGATGGTTTTTACGGCGAGAAAAATTCGAATAATTTCCGGGAAAATTTTATACCCGTGCGACGCCGGGGCGGGCCGCTAGTTGAAATATAAAATACACCGAGACTACAGTCATCAAAAAAATATTTAATTGAGCACATGTTATGTTGATACGTTATTGATATAAATATAATAGTTGGGGAAGCATTACACATACAACTTAATAGTCTAAGCATGTGCTTACTGAGCCCCTAAACTAGGTGTTGCATATTCAACGAGCGATTTGCGTAAGTAAGCACGTTTATGTATGTATTGTATCTACGTCTCAGTAACTCTATACCACGGTAAAGAAACCAAATTGATTTTCACAATACCCGCCCGCGTAAATATCTACTTCATGATCATGAATATTTATGAATTTAAGCTGTTATGTTTACGGGTTTAATTAATTAAAAACAAGCTCCCGATTATGCCAGAAGGTATAAAAAGTCAACAGGTAGACTGTTGTAAAATATTTTATCTTTTGAAAAGGATAATAAGTATAAATCCTTAATGTAATTGTTTTGTCTAAAAACATATTTGTTTGATAAAAGGGTTAAGTGGAATTTCAGCCAAATTTCAGCGTTATATTTATTCAAATAGACTTTTTCCTGAAATACTGTAAAAGGTCTTTTGATTTGAATTTTCAAACTTCTATTTCTATGTAAACACTAAAGTCACATGAATTCCCTTTTAGTGTCTCTAAATTGAAGGTGGAAAAATACGGAATGGTATCTGAGTTTTTAGTAGGATAAAAAAGAGTTGTAAATGTATGCAAACACTAGTTTTATATTTATAAGGGAACCAATTATAATGAACTTTCAAATATTAGTATAAATATGTGTAGGTATGATCTTGTATATGTATAGGCTCCGTAAGTTACTGTTGTGTGGACGATTAGGTAAACAATTGATGTTGAACCACAAGTGTTTTATATAAAGGTATCATTCCCTGAATTTTTTTTCGAAAATCATTCACAAATGGTTAAAAACGGTGGTTGGAAGTTTGTATAAAAGTCATATGTTTTAGAAGTGAGATACTGAAAAATTTAGCAGGTAGGTTCCTTTTAGAGTGTAAACATCCGTTATGAACGGATTTTACGAAACTTCATCCCGAAAAGAGTTAAACAGGAGTTAGACGTTTGTCTGAAAGTACCAAAATAATAGACTTTAAATTCAAAATGTATGCTCTATAGATGATGTGGAGGTGTACTAATAATGTACTTATACATATAAATCCCTATATATAAGTTTACCTATGTGTTTTCTTCAGGTACTATTTAGCTTAATAACAAACTCCACGTGTGCAAAGTCATGGACGCCCTCTAGTTTCATATATTTGGAGTCCAAAACAGTAACATCAAGGTAAGTATAACTTTGATTACATTAATCTTAAGAATGTCGTTATGAAACCACTCTATCTGCCCTACGTCCCTACAAACATTCAAAATCAATCAAAGTAAACTACGCAGATACACCATCACAAAATGAAATAACCTATATCAGTAGCCAACAACAATAGTTAATTTAAAATATCAAGTGAATTAATAATGAGAACTTAATTTACGTTGTTACTGTAATTTAAATTTGCTCAACAACGGTGACCGGATTTCCGTTAGCGGGAGAAATTTCACACACAGCGTTTTCCGCATACGGAATTCGTCATTAATAAATTCAGTAGTACAACAATTTAATAAAAAGGCGTCGAACTGACGCCTACAAAGGCATCGGCTACCGGACGGCTGCCCGGCGAGGCGAAAACAAATTAATTGCTATCGGTTACGATCCACAGTCGTAATTGCTTTGTTCCGCGGGCCAATCGATCAAGGGAGAAAAATTAATTGAAATACTTGACAAAACCCTATACACCTCAGCGACGTTTGGGTTTCTTTTTTCAATCCTTATTGCTAAGACTAATATTGTACAGTATGCTTCACTAACCGGTAACCACTTCTGCATCCAACCACTACTGAAAGGGGGCTACCAGTTAGCGACTGTACCTATATTATCTTTGTGGAGTTATACGAAAAGGGTCATCTTATAATTTGTCTGTATAAACAAATAATGATCTTAATTTTTCTTTTGTTTTCACGCCAAATTCAGAGCCTCCTCCGTTTTTGAAGATGGTTAAACTGAAAAAACTCAAACACCGTTAAAAAAAAACAATAAAAACATACGTGTCGGATTGAGGTTAAAAATGAGTGAGGTGTGAGTCTCTCGCTTTTCTCTTCCATATTAAAAATCATATACATGTTTCTATTCTTTTTATGTCTGTAGTATAATTGTGGCATTTTGATTTATAAATAGGTACAAATAAAAATAATAACAATGAAAATTAGTTAATGAACAAAACGGGTTTAGAAAAGGTTAGTCTAAAAATTTACCAATATATAATTTATTGAGTGAAATTATTCGAGGTATGGATAAGCGGACTCCTATATGTGCCATTTATGTGGACATGACTAAAGCGTTCGACTATGTAGACCACTCTATACTCTTGGACAAACTATTTAGTTATGGAATCAGAGGGAATGCTAATAAACTCTTAAAATCTTACCTTGAAACTAGAACTCAGGTCACAGAGATTAAAAGAATAGACACAAAAACAAAAGAAGAAACCAAATATATTTCTCAAGACAGAGTGGTTAAATACGGCGTACCACAGAGAAGTGTATTAGGACCATTGTTATTTTTATGCTACATAAATGACCTCCCCTTAGTTACCAATCATCCCATGGTACTTTTCGCCGATGATAGCACTGTTATTATTAAATGCACATCACCTGACACATACGAAATGGAGATAAATGACACTCTTAAAAAAATTATTAACTGGCTAGACTGTAATAACTTATGCGTTAATCTAGAGAAAACGAGTGTAGCTGCCTTGCTACCACTTACCTGCTTACCGGTTACCTGATTGCACATTACCTTACCTTACCGGACGGAAATAAAATACAACATCACATCTTTATTATGAAGCGAAGAAATGAAACGCAACACAATCACAGCACAACTTTATTACGTCCGCAAGAAACACCGTGAAGAAACAGCGGGAATCATTCGCTCTGAAAAGAGCGCCATGATAACCCCAAACACATCACAACACAGCAGCAGGACCCCGGAATCAGCGCAGCACTCATCACAATGCACCGTCAGGACCTCGGTGTCACCACAGCCCGAGATGAAGACCACGCGATGACTCGGCGTGGCGCGCCAGCGCTCCCGTCGTCCGACGTCCGCTCTCCACCGTGGCTCGCAGCGCAAAAGGGAGAATTCGGCCGCAGGCCGATATAAGTAGGCGCACGCGCATTCCTCACGGCGCCAGCGCGCGTCTCACCCCGCACGTCTCGCCCCGCGCGCTGTGACCACGCCACTCTCCGCACATCACGCTCGTCCGTTCACAGATGTGTCAAATATTTAATAATGTTATATATAAACACAAATAAATGAATTTAGGAGTCCGATTCCAATTCCAATTCCAATTCCTATTCTCATTCTACAACAACAAGTCTTTCTTTTAAACATCTCCAAACCTCAAAGCCTAAGCACTAGGTAGGATAGGAGATATTGTTAGCAGACAGCATAACCACAGCAAACTGCTAAATTGGTGACCCCTGTCAAGAACGCCACCGCGCCGCCGCGTCCGAACAAGTACGCCATCAACACACTGCGCCATAAGGATGATGTCACAGTTCTCCACCGCCGAAACCATGCCATCCACAACGCACACGCCGAGCTCCGATAACCAGTTCCTTATGGAAGAGATCTGGAAGCTATCATTTGAGATCGCTGCTCTCAAAGCATCCCAGCAATTCGATGAGCATCAGCACAGCTACAGACGTCCATACTATCGCCGTGACGACCGTTCCTCAAGCCGAGAAAACTCCAGCAACAGATCGCGCAGCAAAACTCCATCGCCGTTCTGCTACTACCATCGCCGCTTTGGAGCTGACGCCAGAAGATGCACCACGCCGTGTTCTTTCAAGTCTCAGAATTCGGAAAACTAGCATCTACGTCGGCCGAGGCGGGACCCGGCGTACATGAAAATTCCAACCGCCTATTTGTCACAGACAAGAAGACAAAGCTCACATTCCTCATCGATACAGGCGCAAACATATCCGTGCTACCTCCATACAAAGGACAAGAACAGAAACCTCTGAATTTTCAACTCTACGCTGCGAACAACACCGTCATACCCACTTACGGCGAGAAGACAATCGAACTGGACTTACACCTGCGCCGTCCTTTCAAGTGGCGATTCATCGTTGCGAAAGTTAGCAAACCAATCATCGGAGCCGACTTTCTGCAACACCACCAACTCATAGTCGACATTAAGAACAAGAAACTCATCGATGGGATAACCAAGCTCGAGACACACTCTTTCGTCCGTGCCACGAACATACCCACAGTTTGTAGCATTGATCTTCAACAATGTTATCACGATATATTGGCTGAATTTCCCGGCATCACGAGGCTAACTTCGATGAAACTCACTCCCAAGAACAACGTGGAACATTTCATCGAGACAACCGGACCACCGCTTCACTGTCGCGCAAGACCTATCGCACCACATCGCTACGAGCTAGTCAAGAAGGAATTCCAGAACATGATCGACCAGGGCATATGCAGACCAAGCAAAAGCCCATGGTCGTCACCACTACACATCGTACCCAAGAAAAATGGTGACATACGAGTATGTGGAGACTACCGAAGACTGAACGCGATCACAGTACCGGACCGCTATCCAATCCCTCGCATCAAGGACTTCACATTTCAACTCGCCAACAAAACCATCTTCAGTACTATCGATCTCAACCGAGCCTACCAACAATTGAAGACGCGTGAAGAGGATATCCAGAAGACAGCCCTGATTACTCCCATGGGCCTTTTCGAGTTTCCCAGGATGGTCCCAGGTCTAAAAAATGCAGGACAAACCTTCCAGCGCTTCATCCACGAAGTACTACACGGACTCGACTTCGTGTACGCATTCATCGATGACCTACTCATCGCCAGCCCGGATGAAACCACGCATCGGAAGCACCTACGCACAGTACTGGGACGACTCGAAGAAAACGGGATCACAATCAACCCATCAAAATGTATCCTTGGCCAACCGGAAGTGAAATTTCTTGGTTTCACAGTCAACCAACACGGAATCAAGCCTCCTACAGAAAAAGTGTCCGCAATCTGCAGTTATCCGCTTCCTAAGACGATTGAAGAGCTCCGACGTTTCCTCGGTATGATTAATTTCTACCGGGAACATATACCCAAGGCCGCCGAGATCCAAGCACCACTCCATGCATACTTACACAACACGAAGAAGAAAGATAAAACAATCATAGAATGGAACGACGAATCAAAAAATCATTTGAAGCTTGTAAACTTGCGATTCAAAATGCAACTTTACTCGCTCATCCGTCACACGAAGCCAACCTAGCTATCTTCAGCGACGCATCAGATCAATCAGCCGGTGCCGTCCTACAACAGTACATCAATGAAAAGTGGCAACCTCTTGGCTACTTTTCGAAGAAATTCACCGACGCTCAGAAAAACTACAGCACATTCGATCGAGAGCTACTCGCAATCTACATGTCCATAAAACACTTCAGAAAAATGTTTGAAGGAAGAAGCCTGATAATTTTCACCGACCACAAGCCGCTCACCTTCGTTCTTCAAAAACCTCCGTCAGCTTCAGAAACACCGCGCCGTGCAAGACAACTCATCTTCATCAGCGAGTTTACTACGGACATACGTCACATAAGTGGGAGCGAGAACATCGTCGCCGACGCCCTCAGTCGAATTCCGACGATTGAGACAATATCTTGCCCCACAACACTCGACTACACGAAGATCGCCGCAGCACAAGAAAACGACCAAGCTACCATCAATCAACTCGCCAGTCAAAGTAACTTAACTCTAAAACGAGTTACTTTGCCGGATTCGTCAACGCCTATCTACTGTGAAGCTTCAACTGCGTTCGTTCGACCATACCTGCCAAAGGAATTTCGACGAGCCGCATTCGACGCCCTTCACAACATTAGTCACCCTGGAATCCGAACAACAAGAAAACTCGTCTCACAAAAATTCTTCTGGCCGTCCATGAACACCGAAGTCGCATTGTGGGCAAAACAATGCATACAGTGTCAGCGATGCAAAGTACAGCGTCACACACAATCCACGCTCGCTTCGTACGCACCTACGGAGCGATTTCAACACGTCCACATCGATGTAGTCGGACCACTACCTACTTCGCCGCATGGACACAGATATCTCGTCACAATGATTGACCGAGCGACGAGATGGCCCGAAGCTATACCAACCGAAGAAACATCAGCTGAAACCATCGCGAGAATTGTCTACGAGCACTGGATTACTCGCTTTGGTGTTCCTAGCAAGATTACCACCGACCAAGGAAGAAACTTCGAGAGCCGCCTATTCAACAAACTTCTCGAAACAATGGGAACACAGAAGACTCGCACTACGCCCTATCACCCACAGGCCAACGGCATGGTCGAGCGATGGCACCGCTCACTGAAGACCGCACTGAAAACTCGTCTATCCCTACATACAACATGGATTGACGAGTTACCGACAGTACTTCTGGGACTTCGCGCCGCCGCCCGCTCAGACACAGGTGTTAGCGCCGCCGAACTTACCTATGGTTACAACTTACGCCTACCAAGTGATTTTTTTACTGCTCCAGCAAAGCACGAAACAATGGACGTCGATTACGTAAGCCGACTACGAGCATCAATCAACGCAAACAAGCCGCACATAATAACATCGCATAGCAGCAAGCGCTCGATCTTCGTCCATAAAGATCTACAAACATGCGAGCAAGTGTTTATAAGAAACGATGCAGTAAAGAAATCACTACAGCCTACCTATGAAGGACCCTACAAAGTGCTAGAGCGAGACAGCAAGATCTACAAACTCCAGTTACCAGACAGACGGTCAGCTGCCATATCAATCGATCGACTCAAGCCTGCCTACACAGTGATTGAGGATACCTGTTCAACATTACCAAGCCAAACCACGTTACCATTACCACCAAGCCAGGATACCTCAACTGCATCACCATTCCCGCCAGCCAGCCAGCACCCGGTCACGCCACAACCAAGTCAAGCCCAGTCATCAATACTGAAGACAACTCGACTTGGCCGCCGCATAAACCTTCCGGTACGCTTTCGCTAGGAGAGGAGTAATGTAGCTGCCTTGCTACCACTTACCTGCTTACCGGTTACCTGATTGCACATTACCTTACCTTACCGGACGGAAATAAAATACAACATCACATCTTTATTATGAAGCGAAGAAATGAAACGCAACACAATCACAGCACAACTTTATTACGTCCGCAAGAAACACCGTGAAGAAACAGCGGGAATCATTCGCTCTGAAAAGAGCGCCATGATAACCCCAAACACATCACAACACAGCAGCAGGACCCCGGAATCAGCGCAGCACTCATCACAATGCACCGTCAGGACCTCGGTGTCACCACAGCCCGAGATGAAGACCACGCGATGACTCGGCGTGGCGCGCCAGCGCTCCCGTCGTCCGACGTCCGCTCTCCACCGTGGCTCGCAGCGCAAAAGGGAGAATTCGGCCGCAGGCCGATATAAGTAGGCGCACGCGCATTCCTCACGGCGCCAGCGCGCGTCTCACCCCGCACGTCTCGCCCCGCGCGCTGTGACCACGCCACTCTCCGCACATCACGCTCGTCCGTTCACAGATGTGTCAAATATTTAATAATGTTATATATAAACACAAATAAATGAATTTAGGAGTCCGATTCCAATTCCAATTCCAATTCCTATTCTCATTCTACAACAACAAGTCTTTCTTTTAAACATCTCCAAACCTCAAAGCCTAAGCACTAGGTAGGATAGGAGATATTGTTAGCAGACAGCATAACCACAGCAAACTGCTAAAACGAGAGTTATGCATTTTTCACAACGCTCACCGCTACCTAGTATAAAAACCACTTACCAGAATCAGATAATAGAAAATACATCCGCTACATCATTTTTGGGTCTTGTAATTGATAAACAACTAACATGGCAGTTTCAGGCTGAAGAAGTATGCAATGCACTTAGTAAATATTCTTATATGATTTATAAACTTCGAAAAATTGTTAGCTTGGATGTACTTAAAACAGTTTATCACAGTTACCACGATACTAGTACGATATTAGTTGCGATACGGCATTATATTCAGGGGAAATTGCAGCGAAAGGGAAAGAATTTTCAAGGCGCTAAAACGCTGCATAAGAGCACTAACTGCCTAACAGGTATGGACTGAAAACCACTGATAGCTGTAAGCCATATTTTCTATGCTTAGAAGTATTAACTCTGCCAGCTCTCTACATTTATGAAATGGCAGTTTTTGTTAGGAATAACCATAATTTGTTTGAGAAACCTATTAACACACGTAGTAGACGCGATCAACATCGCTTGTGTTTAACAAACGCCAATACAGCATTGTTAAGGAAAAGGTTTTGTGGCATGGCACCAAAAAATTTTCATAAATTGCCTAATGAATTAAAGTGCCTCCCATTGAGAATGTTTAAAAACAAACTTTATAAACTATTAACCAAAAAATGCTATTATAATGTAAATGACTTTTTATTTGAGGGACATTAAAATGGAGTAATTGGTTAAAAATTATTTAATATGTTTTATCTCTATTTTCACATTGACATTTTATATTATAATATTTAAATTTATGTAAAAAATACCTGATGACTTAGATAACAAAGATTGATTTAATAGATATATAATATAAATGTTTTTTTAATTCAGTAAAACCTTGCATTTATGTAATTTGCATGCCCTAGACTAAGGCAATACAATCATGTATGGTGCTTATTATATTGATAAACAAGACCCTGTATGTGTGTGTACCCATGTGTGCAAATAAAAAAAAATAGAATCTTGCCATGTTTATACATATTTGAAATGTGCAAATTTGTCAAATCGCATTGGTATCTTTTTGAAACTTTTGAAAAGGCTTACCAATTCAAGTCACGACATAAGGATAGACTAGCTTTACCTATAAAAAGAACTAAAATGTATAGTCGTAATTGTTATGTAATGGCAATTAAAATCTTTAATAAATTACCAAATGACGTAAAGGAACTAAAGGGTAACCTATTTTATAGAAAGTTGTTAAATTTACTCATTGACCTATGTTTTTACTCACTAGATGAATATTTAAATTATAAATTCTGACATTGTTTTAGTTAATTATTGTATTATGAAATTGTATTAAGACCGAACTCATTCTTGACATTCCCATGCATGCATTGATTAAATACACCACTATAATTATTAATATTTGTATGCCTATTTGAGGCGCGACATGGCTGGACAAAATTAAGCTAATCACCATTATGTACCTATGTTTCATGCAAATAAAGATTTATTTTATTATTTTTAATAAATAAATTATCTGTATTCTGTATTCTGCAATTACGAGTATAGTCAAGTTTCAAAGAGAGCCATGATATTAAACTTTACATAATACATTGAAAGTATAATATAAAATATAAACTGCGTTTAAAAACAACCGACTTCAACATCTAATAAAATTCTCAGGTTGCTCTCGATTTCTCTGGGATCATCATTTTTTGACATGCTGACGATGGGACCACTCACATTTTTATAAAACAAGAATTTTCAAAACCGGTTCGCAACTTACAGATATATCTCGTAACAGATTAAGCTCAAGGAACTCAAACTCGTAAATAGATCCAAGGGAGGAAATATTATTCCCCTAAAGTAATTCTCATGTAAGGTAATATAATGTGTAAGAAAGCTTTAGTGAAGTAAGTAAATCGGGACGCAATATTTAAAACAGCTTTTATGCCCGAGCAGCGATGGCTTTCACAAGGCCGAACGAAATAAAACGCCGTAGATTTACTCTCCAGAGTGTATACACGTTCTTTACAAAGGAATATTTACAGGTTTTCTCATTCTTAAAATATTGAGCCAAGATGGCGATAGAAATGCCACAATAACGTATTATATGGCTTCGAACGCTCATTGAATTTGACAATGAAATTCATTGGCACATCTAAAATATGTTTTCTTGTTCGTTTCTTACAGGCATGGCAGAATATATACCTATATGAAGTATTCACAAACAACAATCACTAACAAACAAATAATAACTCAAAATAAATAAATAATAACTACACAACACGATGATAGTTTAAAGCTTGTTTTTTGTATTTTATTTGATAATACGTTTAACTGAATATATACATATATGTATAAGTGATTATTGTATAAATAAATCTAAATTTAAAATTTAAGAAAAACCCCCGATTCCATTGCCCCAATTTCCTTAAAAGTAAAACACCATAATATTTTGTAATGTGCTCGCGAATCTCGCGATGCGCTTTCATTTGATACCGCTTTTTTTACTCGAGTATATTTGCAGATTTTCGGTTTGCCTTCCCCCTTCTAACCCCTATAACTATTAAACGGCACAACCAATTATCATAAAAAATATCTAAGAAACCTCGCATCAGACTCACCTTTCATACAAAAAAAAAGCTCTATTAAAATCGCTCCATCCGTTCGGGAGCTATGATGTCCCAGACAGACAGACACGTCAAACTTATAACACCCCTCTGTTATGGTTGGGGGTTAAAAAATACTAATATTATTTGCACAGCCAAGACACGAGTCCGGCAAGCTTTATTTCTTTAACCACAAAATAAACTTTAATCCTACCTACTTGCTGCTGGTTGGTACCTGCTGCCCCAGCTTCTCTACACAGATTTCAAGGTGCATAACCTCAAACCACGTAAAGCAAGACATGGAAAATGTTTTATTTATTACTAAACATCGGCCTGCAATGAACGCAGACCGGTGAATCGGACACGTATATCCGAACACGGGGTCACGGAATACAACCTAACGGGCGTGTAATAAACCGAAGACGTGATATCTACCTTTTTCCGGCCGACGCGACATCTGGTAAAATGTCTTGATGGCCAATCCATTTACGAGGGAAAGAAATTTTAGAAAGGAATGGAGAGATTTCTCATAAATTGACTCAATTTGATTTATCATGCTCTAGTCTTTTTTTTCGGGACTATTCATTGTTTCAAAAGAATAACCAAACTGAACACAGCTTTTACTAAGGGAATACATTATTATGGTATTACCGTTAAATACGAGTACATTTCAATAAATACCTACATATTATGTATGTAGGTATATCGACACTATATACGTAAAACTGTGTAACTGAAAAAACAAATTTTAAAATTTTCGTTTAGTTTACTTTACTTGTTTAATTTCGATTAATCTTGGAAGAACGCCCATTAGTTTGTCTATTCAAAAATACGTCTTCCAAATCTAAGTTACTAACTACGAAGTATTTGTATGTTACAAAGCTGTACGCGGGAATTTGAATTACTAACTATGATCTATTTCAATATGTAAATAATTAGCGTAAACATAAACGACTGACAAGTACTCAATGACAACTTTTAACGATTAATTCGGATTTTTATAAAATATTATATGAAGGAATCAACCAGTATTAGTATTAAATTATGTTGCTATAATATTTTACCAGATTACTTTGTACATATTTTTTTTAGATTAACAACAAATTATAAATAACAAAAATATAATTTACCTTTTGAAATTTTAGTAAAGAATGTTATATAATTCAGTTCGCTTGTATAACTAAGCAACTGTCACTTACACCGCATTCCTCGTTTTTTCCGTTCAAAAACTGTGCAAGTGTACAAGTGGTTATTACACATGTATACACGGGAAATTATTTGGTCGAAAATTAGTTGCTTGGTTTGGGAAAAAGTGCCTTAGAAGTAAAAAAATAAATTTACGAATCGTACGCAGTTATAGACTAATTCGTAGGAAGTGTCGATATTATTCAACAGGAAAAACCTAAAGCTGGGTCTACATTTGTATCATTTCGGTGTATCACGATCAGGCGTATCGTATCGAATATCTGTATCATAATTATGGACGCTCATTTTATCTATGTCGTATCGTTAAGGCATATCTTGTAAGAACGCGTCCATACTTATGAGATACTGTATCATGTCAGCGTATCGACTTTAACTTTACAAATATGGACGCTTCATTTTTTCTTCCGATTCCTGTTCGATGCAACGTGTATCCCCCCCCCCCCTTTTATGATCGCGGAAAAACCGACACAGAATGGTTCGGGGTGTATCACGATACAGTATCGTGATACAGTATCAAAATACGTCCATACCACCGACTGTGATACGCGTATCGGATACGAGGTGTATCAAGATACGCGATCATTGCGGATCGGGCCGTATCGGATACGGCATGTATCATTAACGTGTATCATCTTGCGTCCAAACTAGCGATCATGATACGCGCCGAGGCCACGCGACGGAGATACGATACACCGAAATGATACAAATGTGGACCCAGCTTAACAAATGGTGTCTAACCTGAATAACACACCCTTACTTACTCTATATAAACTGTCTTCAGCTCAGCTAAACTCAGATGAAAAAGGTTCTGACCATGTATCTATAATTTCGATTTGCTAAATAAATGATCTTAGACAATCTACATAACAATATTTATAAATCTCTCAGCTCGTGTTAAAGATACACATATAACTAATATTCATATAACATATATTTATTTAAGAACTACTGTAAACCTTTCTTTTGAAATAAATACATTATATTATTATATGTTTTAAAATAAACTAGCGACCGGCTTGGAACGGTTGTAATGCTCATACTAAATGTACCTACAACAGAATGTCTATGAACACTGAGTACACAGTTTATTCGACATTATAGAACACTAGGCTCATGTGTTCTCTTATGTCAAATAACATAATCATACGTAAAAACCGCGCCAGTACCGCCGCAGCCGCTAAGTGCCTGAATTTTAAATCTTTACAATTTATTTTTTTAGTTTACATTACATTACCACCAGAAACACTCCTATTTAGGATCCCACTGCTGGGACACAGGGACTTCTCTCTTGTCTAGAGCGATTAGGCCTTAATTCACCACGCTCTGGCCAAGTGCGGGTTGGTGAATGTGACAAGTCCTTCAACTCTTTAAGGTTCTCAAAACATCCGGTTTCCTCAGGATGTTTTGCCTTCACCGCACGTGTTTTTTAGCGCACATAAAATTCTCAAGAAGTATATTTAGAGATGTTTTGTATTAAAATATTTATTCGCATTTAATTCACTTTTTCTTAATGGGTTTAAATTTGATAAGGATTATGCTGTATTGCTTGAAATCGTTTCTTTAATAATTCATTTTTATGATTTATAGCAAATGATACCTAAGAGATAGCTATCTATACACCATCGCTAAATGTTTAAGGTGTACAATACTGTAGTACATACGTTTGATTTATCTCCTAGGTTTCCGCCAGCGTTTACAAAGATAGCGTAGAAAACGCGTTTCTCTTCGACATCACCTTAAAAAATAAATTCAAAAGTATGAGATGATCTCATACTCTCCTTGGGTTACGTGTACAGTTTATACACTTTCTGCTAAAAAAAACATTTTTTTTAAGTTCAATAAGATAATGATTCACCCATCCAAGTAATTGTCTCGCGCAACGTTGCTTAACTTTGTTTTATACTATATTAAGAAACAACACCCAGATCACCCAAAAATCTTACAGAACATACAAAATTGAATATCGCTAGCAAGCATTGAAATGTTTTTACATACAACCTTTTTAAAAGGAGTCAAATTTATCGTGCACTCGCCCCAAAACCGATCAACGCCGGCATCCCCTATAACAACAGAAAGCTTGTTTATTCCAATCAGTTAAAAAAATTAAACAGAACGTGCAAATTGATAATACAAATAAAACGGCCATAGCAGAGCGCATCATTTATAAAATGAACACGAATGGCCGCTATAAAATGGAATCATGAAACTTTATATCCTGTTTTAGTTAAGGGCGGACCATTCAATCGCGACGTAAAAAATTTACGATCACACGTCAAGAGAAACACCAATGAGGTTGTAAACAGTCCCCTTGAAAAGCTTAAGTACCTACGTGTAAAAGTTCATTAGCAATTAACGTTTCCCTAGTTTGCTTTCTCGTTACTTGTAGCAGTTTCTGTGTTAAGCACCTTGCCATGCAGTTGAAATACTTATCGCCAAGTTTCAGGGATTTAAATAAATTTTATTGGTTTGATTCGTTTTGGAGAATTGGGTATTTTATGTGTGGATACCGTATTAAATACACCTAACGTAGAACCTCAATTTACCACAATAATGATAAATTAATGAAATATATTTATTATTAGCGGCGATTCCTAAAACCAATAATTAAATTGAAAATGAAAAATTTATGTGATATTGTTTTTATTTCTATGATGTTAATCTACATAATATATAACTAATCTACTAATATTATAGAGGTACCATTTGTTTTTTTTTTGTTTGCAACGAATAGGCTCCGAAACTACTGAACGGATCTGAAAAGCTCCTACACCAATGGAAAGCTAAACTATTCAGATTAACAACGGCCATGTTTTATTTTCAAAAACAATAGAGATCCTTACACAATATTCAAATAAGTAACCCAAAGTATTACATAACTAGCGGCACGCCCCGGCTTTGCACGGGTAATTATTCAAAATTGTTTCTAAATTATTCGAATTTTTCTCTCCTTAAAAACCATCATAGACTCCAACAAACATTTAAAAAAATAAATTGGCTAAATTGGTATAGGCGTTGTTGAGTTATGCGCTTAGCAACACATTTTGCGATTCATTTTTAACCCCCGACAAAAAAAGAGGGGTGTCATTATGTTTGATGTGTATCTGTCTGGGACATCATAGCTCCCGAACGGATGAAGCGATTTCAACTTAGTTTTTATTGTTTAAAACGTGAGTCTGGCGTGAGTGCTCTTAGACATGTTTCATGAAAATCGGTTGTGCCGTTTAAAAATTGTGGGGGTTATAGTGGGGAAGGAAAACCGAAAATCTGCAAAAATCTCGAGTGGGGTATCAAAGGAAATTGAAGGATTCGAATCGGGGGTTTTTCTTATATTTTAAATTTAGATTTATTATTTTTAAGAAGATTAAGGTAAGAGAAAACATACTATTGATTGCAATGCTCAAATTGGTGTAACCGACAACAAACATAAACTTGGTTCGGGTCAATTGGTGTAACGTTAGTTTTTTGAAGAAAGTTGGTTTTATATTGGTGTATGTGTGGTTATAATTTTTCGTTCAAGCTAAGAATTAGTGTAAGAGCAATGCTGGCTTGCCAAGATACATACACCAACTTAACCTTCTTTGGTCAAAGGATAGGAATACAACAATTCGACTTATGTAAATGGATCACATACCTACTCAGTTACAACATAATTTCGACGGAAGTCTGCAAATACACAGTTAAAATGTGTAGCGTAACTGTATTTTTTTAAAGCTAGTATTATTTTATTATGCTATTCGAAAGAGCAGAAAATAAATAAAAAAAACTGTATGCTCCACTTATTGTACGTGTTTTGGTGGTTAACCCAATTGAACGTTCATGTTGTAAGCGCTAATTAATTTTAAGACCAAAATTGTACACATGAATGCAATAAACGTTTTGAATTTGAACCTGCAACCGACGATAATGTACAATATCTATGCTATATGCTAGGGTTTAGTTCTGAAAATAACTTTTTGAATGGGATTAGTTACCTGTTAACGAATTAATAACTACTAACTAAGCGACAAAATATTATCAAGCGACAATTTTTTTATTTCCGCACACGACCATTCAGTAGGGAGACGACCGACCGCCGCGCCGCCGCGGTTATTTAAAAAAAAATTAACTCGTGATATCTTTTGAATAGAATGTCAGAATCTAATAATTCAAAAAGTTATATAAAGGTTTTAAAGCAATCTTACATAATAAATTATTGTGTTAAGGATTAATACAAAGATACAAATAAAGAGCCTTTTCAAACAGTGGTATTATAATTTTTAATATAAAAAATCGCTTATTGTCACAAAACTATAATAGTTAGAGATATGATGTAACGACGTTTTTTGTAGATAATGATAAGTTCTATAAAGTTGTAATACATCACTTTGTTATATATTCAATAGTTTTCGCAGCATTCGCGATTAAAGAAAGATTTAGGTTTATTTTTTCAAAAAAATCGCTTATTGTGACAAAACTATAATAGTTAGAGATATGATGTAACGCCGTTTTTTGTAGATAATGATAAGTTCTACAAAGTTGTAATACATCACTTTGTTATATATTCAATAGTTTTCGCAGCATTCGCGATTAAAGAAAGATTTTAGGTTCTTTTTTTTCACCATGGGTTACATTATCGGAGTTTGGTAAGAAATCATATTATTTTTGAAAACTAAATATAGCCTATGTCACTCAGGGATAGTGTAGCTTTCGAATGGTGAAAGAATTTTTTAAATCGGTGCAGTAGTTTCAGAGCCTATTCGAGACAAACAAACAAACAAACAAAAAATCAAACCTTTCCTCTTTATGATATTATAAAGGTTTTAAAGCAATCTTACATAATAAATTATTTTGTTAAGGATTAATACAAAGATACAAATAAAGAGCCTTTTCAAACAGTGGTATTATAATTTTTAATATAAAAAATCGCTTATTGTCACAAAACTATAATAGTTAGAGATATGATGTAACGACGTTTTTTGTAGATAATGATAAGTTCTATAAAGTTGTAATACATCACTTTGTTATATATTCAATAGTTTTCGCAGCATTCGCGATTAAAGAAAGATTTAGGTTTATTTTTTCAAAAAAATCGCTTATTGTGACAAAACTATAATAGTTAGAGATATGATGTAACGCCGTTTTTTGTAGATAATGATAAGTTCTACAAAGTTGTAATACATCACTTTGTTATATATTCAATAGTTTTCGCAGCATTCGCGATTAAAGAAAGATTTTAGGTTCTTTTTTTTCACCATGGGTTACATTATCGGAGTTTGGTAAGAAATCATATTATTTTTGAAAACTAAATATAGCCTATGTCACTCAGGGATAGTGTAGCTTTCGAATGGTGAAAGAATTTTTTAAATCGGTGCAGTAGTTTCAGAGCCTATTCGAGACAAACAAACAAACAAACAAAAAATCAGTATAGATAAGACTTTTATCGCATGCGGATTGCGGTGTCATAAACTATGAATGATAGAACAAAAATATGTTTAATAATATTAACTATGTATAAAAAACCCCGCGTTACCATATGCCCAGCAATTGTTATAATAATTAAATTGTTGTAAGAAATCTAAAAAAAAAACATACTATACCTAATAAACGATGTTATGCGTGCCTCTGTATATTAATCGGTATCAAAATGTATTATTATTAAACTAGTTCCAGTAACAGTAGAACACTTTTAGAATTTTTTAAATCGGCCATTGCTTTCGGAATGTATAACATGTTTAAAATAGTAATCGCGACGCGGCACGCGCACTAAGGCGTAGGTAAAACCACGTGTGTATAATCTTTAAATAATTATCATGTGTATCAGTACCCATTCGTTGTTGAAACTATTGCACCAATTTCATTTTTTTTCCATTGAGATGCTACCATATTATCTCCTAGTGATTTAAAAAAAATGTCGGAAGGTCGTTGGGTCCGAAAAGTACCAAGGAATGGAGACCACGAATCGGCAAGTCCGACGTCCACCAACTAGATAGAACCTGGCAAAAGCCGCAGACTTTCGGTGGATGCAGGCCGCTGCCAGCCGAAATTACTGGGAATCATGACGTGGGCTATGTCCAGTGGACGTCCTACGGCTAATGATGATGATAAAAATGAACTACAAACTCTAGATCTATGCTTGCTTTTTTAGACCGAAATGATATAGGTACAGCCGCTTACTTGAATTCAACAAGGGCAATGTATACGCTTCTACAACAAGATTCCTTTCTTTCTTCTTTCTCTTCTCTCTTCTGGGATCTTTACAAAATCCTCAAATATTTAACCAAGTTGTAAAATTTACCTTAAAACGTGATACGTGTTCACATAATGGCTAAGCAAAGAGTTAATTAATCTGAGGTGGAATTACTTTTAAATTTTTATAAGAAAAGAGTTCTTCCTTTATTAAGATTGTCCAAAGAGAATATAAATATCTATGGTTCGTGTTCCACCTGAAGCCTGATCAGATCTGCGTGGGTTTTCTGCTAAGTGGTGTCTCCGTGAATGTTAATAAAAGAAATATAATAAAATGCTTTGCCCGTATAGACTGGTTCTATTTTAGGTAATGCAGCAAATTTGTGCTCGTCGATTGTCATGGATTTGACAATGATCAATTCGGCATTTGCTAAAATATGCATACGAAAATCATATTACAAAAATTTAAAGGGTAGATAACTAAAAAAATTATAAGTCCGTCATCTTTATTAGATATTAAATAATATTGTAAAAGTATTTTTTCTTGTAAACGAAAAATCAAGACGATACAGTGCATTCATGTTTCGCGTGACGTAATGCTTTTGTTGAATTTGTACTGAATTTATGAGTCACAAGCCTTAACTAAGCAAATAAACCGGAGTCTCTATATCTTGTCACTTTCTTACTAAATTGATAAAGCGAAAAATAGTTGTCCGTAATTTTCGGACGGGCTAAAAGACAGCCTAAACAGAATAGCCTTAAGTCACCTATTTTTATATATATAAAAATAGAACGAATATATAGGTAGTCATCTGTTTTTATATATGTATGTATATATTAATAGGTGACTATATATGTCATGCCTACTGCAAATTTATTTTAATATATATAAATCTCGTGTCACAATGTTTGTCCTCAATGGACTCCTAAACCACTTAACCGATTATAATAAAATTCGCACACCATGTGCAGTTCGATCCAACTTGAGAGATAGGATGGTTTTTACGGCGAGAAAAATTCGAATAATTTCCGGGAAAATTTTATACCCGTGCGACTCCGGGGCGGGCCGCTAGATATACTATATTATTATACGCTACATATCATACACCACACATGCCAGATTAAGAGTTTTCTATTAGTAAGAAGTTATTATTTCTCCGCACAGAAGCCACACTGACCTTTCCCTGATGTGGGTGACTTCCAACCGCTAACTGACACCTGCCAATAGTCGTACTCCCAGACTGTGTCACAAAGTTCCCAACTCATAAGTAGGTACTCATATATTCATGGGACATTTAAGTGACCTTTTGAGGTTCGCTTAAGGCTTAAGTACACTATTTAGTAGTAAGTTGACCAAACGGTCAATGTAATTATGCCTAAGTATTTATGTAATTGAACCTAACAAAATTTGTATAATGTTATAATTTTTTAACAGTTATCTTCTCATAAGTCTTTGCATCTATAAAAAAATATATGGTAAAATAATACCCTTTTTTACATACAGGTATAATAAAATATCACGTTTTATAATTTAGCTTAGAAATGTAAGGAACCAACAAATAGACATCTGTTAGTATGTTTTTTTCCTGCTAATATCTGAAAAGGCTTGACCGATGTTGACGGATTTTTCACTGGCAGATAGTTAATTTATGAGGAGTAATTCAGTCTTCTTATTTCTTAGGGAAAATCCGTGAGAAACGCCGGAGTAGAAAGCTAGTTCTATATAGGTATAATTAATTACTCAGACAGACCAGGATTAAGAAATTTCGTAGCTTTTAATTAATTCAATTCTCAATACTTGGAACAGTGGGTTTAATTGAGGATAAAATGTACCTAGTATTTAATTTGAGACGAGGTACAGGCGTACTGTTAAATAAATAACATTATGGAGACGTCAAATACATTATTTTATACTACTCGTATTATTTTTAATTGTTATTATAACCAACTTAACTCTGCTTCTAAAAATGGCTGACCGGGTAAACGTTGTTTTATCAGATACATTTTATCAGAGAATAATACAAAGATACAAATTCGCCCTTTAAATACAAAAAATCGTTTAATTTAGTGCAGCAGTTCTGAAGTTATGCATGTACATACATTTTGGCGATCCGTTTATATTTATAGGTACTAGAGGTATATAGATACGTTACAAAAACTTTCTAACAAGGGAGTTGAACGCCTTATTTGTGTAAAATAATATAATGTAAGAGCTTTACATATTTGTCATGATTATTGATGTTACAAGAGTTCTACTGAGTTAAAAATAAATAAACTGCACCCAATGGGCATGACTTAACAATATAATTGTCTCATGCAAAACTACAACAATTTGGACTTGATCTACGTAACTTCCGTCAACCAAACTACGTTCGTTCGACATCTTTTATAAGCTGTCAACCTGTAAATTCAATTAAATCTAATCAAATACAATAAAACGTATAGAGGTTCTTTAATAAAACGTATTGAGGCATTTGCTATGTGCTCTCACCTTTAGTGTATCTTGTTCGATTAAACTAAGACAGCGTTTAATTATTCAGCGGTGATGAGATCGACACCTGTTAAAACTTCCAATGGAATGGAGAGAATTACGGAAATTCTTCGTGAATTTTTCCTTTGTTACGAATTCAGCTGAAGCCCTCAAATTTAACAAAGAAGCCGTAAGTTTTTTCTGTTACCTTTTCCCGTAGCTTCCAATTATTATCCATTAACATACCCGCCTAACCTGAAAATTAATCTTTCTAGTTTAAACGTAATTTGAGCAGGTTTATACAGAGGCAGAAATAGCGATTAAATGTTGCCTTTTGTCCGCTTTAATTATATTTCAATGAAATCTATCAATAAAATTGATATTTTGTAGATAAATAACTCTAATATGAAATATCTAAGGACATCTTGGATGATGCTGTGTGATAGTCCAGAGATATTTGTTTATTTATTTATCTTGATATTCAATCTCTAAAACCCACGTCTTTTAGATATTTTACCTTAAGGCTATAACTTCCACTGAGAATTAATTCTTTCTACCGAATATCTATTTATAGCAACTAATATAAGCGGTTAGACAGATTCTATAGATAAGTAACTCATAAATATATACTCATAGATATTATACTCTTTACGTTGCAGGCTAGGTTATTGCACTTTTGAGGTTATACAAAGTTCATTTAGTTTTTATAGATTTAGGGTCGATTTCTCAAACCTCAGATATCGTCTCAGATACCGTCAATTGTATGAAAACAAAGGAGGGCATTATGACAATTGAAAAATCGACATTGAGCTACCATCGAACTTTGACCACTGAGTGAAATTGAATATATTATAAGAATAATGTACCTAAATAAAAAGAACAAAATAAGGACTTCCAATAAACTTTAATATCCACTTATATATAACGTCATAATACAATTAATATAATATATTAAAAGCTTGTCGCGAGATTTAAGTATTTTATATATATTTAATAATAACACTCAGCAAGGTCTTTCATTTGTAACCGAAATTGTAGGAATGCATTAAAAATATCTAGCCTGTCATCTTACAGGTTCCGAAATGTTGAATTTAGGATGACGTCACATAGCTAACCAATTTTTTATACATGCTACTTTCTACATTCGAACGAACGAAAAAAATTCAGCTCGGTTTCTATTGGTGGGTATCTCCTTCTCCATTCCACCCGAACTGACATACTTACATTGCATGTATAATAAAGCTGAGACTGAGGCATGCTAGGTAGAGTAGATTATAAAGTCATCAAATATTTTGCTTTGTTCGGAAGCAGCTGTAACTACGAACTTTGTTTAATCAAAGTTCTTGAATATCAACTAGCAATCGAATTACGCGAAGTTATTGAATAGCCTGGCACACGTTATTAGGTATACAGCTTTTAGCTACCTGAACTAGTCCGAATAGTTTTTCGAACCAAAAACTCGTTTTGAAGCGGATATTGCATTCGAGACCGTTTCAGCTTGATCGATACTGTGTAAACTATTCTTTGTATATTAATTTTGTTCTTTCAATACACTTTATTGGTTCTATTGGAGCGCTTTTTGAAAGTATTCTGCCAATGTTGAATAAAGCTTTGCAAAACTCGATTTTATAGAGAGAACAGTTCTAATGGATTTATAAACTGAATATTTTCTAAAGTCATCTCTCAAATTGATGAAAATTCATCGTTAAGACGTTAAACAAAGATCGTTCCTGCTATTTCTTAAATTGAAGATTATTGGATAACGGCTCATAATTTATCTACAATACAACTTTATTTTACAAAACAAAGTTACAATCGTCCAATTAATCGGATCTGAAGAGTCAAAAATATGTTGCAATCCCATATAATAATACTAAATATCGAGATTTATTACAGAGAGTGTCACTATTATTTCATATTGAACCCTTAAAAGCCTAGCCTTAATTACCTTTAAAGCTTTACCGTTATATTAAAGTATAAGAACATGCTGTACCTATAAGACATTTGTATACACAAGCTAACGAAACAAACTACAACTAAACACAAATCATTTACTTTTCACTGGTAGTAAAATCTAGCCTAATCGCATTACAATTTAAAATGTTCCCTCTACGGCAGCTAAACGTTGAAAACGACGAAATATGGGGAATTAAGTGGGGATTACGTCTGAAGCGGTGGGCGATCCTGCACTCAGGTGAAATATTAAGCGTTTGGGCAGTCGCTAATTAATAATGCGACCAAGGGACCCCGGTCGCCGGATATAGTGGAAAAATCACCGGATCAAGAACGGTTAAAATTCCCGAAGCAATATCGGCCTTCTACTTTTAGAGTTATTTTGCTTTTATTAAGGTCCCAACCGATGGCCGCAAACCGCTTCGTCCATTTTAAATGCATTACACGTTTTCAGGATTGTATGGGTTTGGCCTTTGGTTTCCTTGCTTTTTTTATTTGTTAATTATTAAGGGAATGGCATGTTAGTTTGTGTTACAAAGTGACTAATTAGTTTTTTTTTTTTAATATATTTCAGTTAGGGGGTGTTGGTTAACTAAAACAAAGCATTTTTAGTAGCATAACCAAAAATCATCAATCACAAGAGTGATTAATATGTAACCATCTACTCAAACTGTAAAAAACTAAAATAAATAGTTTAATAGTATATGAAATCCAATTTGAATTGACTTTTTCTCAAATAAATACACAAAAACCTAAACGCTTTCATTTATTTTTAGCAAAATTAATATTACAGTACAAATAACTGTCAGAGATTAATTGTCTTGATATAAATTACAAGCAACGTTGATAAATACAGATTTTGTTTGACGTGGTCACGCGGTCCGTTATTTATTGACTTTGGGGAATTAATTTACTATTATAGATCAAAAAGCCTCATACTTAGCAACTCGAAGTCCCACGAGAACGGGGAGGGCAACAGTGAACATCTATCATCTTTATTGTGCTCTAATAAATATTCAAACGCTCACTTGTATTTATCGGTAAAGTAATCTGACTCAACTTTGTTTTCACGCCGAGTAAAATGTTTATACAAACGAAATTGGAAGATTTTCACGCGATTCAGAGTAAGTTGGAGTCAAAGATCTATTTAATAAGTCAATAAACCTTCGTCGATTGAGCCAATCTCATTTTACGAGTCCCTCGGTGGTGCGATCTGACGTCCTATAAGAAAAGTTGCAAACGACCAACTGTGGAAACAGCCTGAGTGCGCCCCTTATTCCGCTTTTCAAAACACTCTATTTTAGGGCAAATTTTACGACTATGGGAACAAATGGACTCAAATATCATCCCCTTTATTGACCCAAACACCCATTGGATGGTTAACATGTTATACTGATTTGTATCCCACGAGCTAATGTGACGGGAATTATTAAAATAGGTAATCTTTTAGTTGTACATTATAAAAAAGTAGACAAACTCAAAACCTCCTCAAATTCTAGAACTAAATAACTTAAATAAAATAATAAAATTCAATAGAATTAAATTCAGAATTGAGTTCTCAGTGAATTGATTAACACTTTCACTGCGGAGCAGGCCAATATCGGCCTGCCGCGGCATTTCAGCTGGTGTGTCGGAGATTAATTTGTGTCTCCCACTTTTACGGACGATTATAAAAGTAATTTATTTAAATTAAATACAAATATTTATTTTATTTTGAAGTAAAAATTATAGATATTAATAAAACATCTCCGGAGGCCCTTTTAGGCCTACCACTGGCGATATAATACAACCGCTTCGGTCGGCAGTAAGCCTATTTCGGCATGTCGTTCCAACGGGCAGGTGGCGACTCGATGCACAGAGCTCGAGTTAGTCTTCCTATCTGATCAGATATAATTAACGATAACCTGCTGAAAACTTACCCTGGTTTATTTCTCATTTTCAGTTTGGTAGATCTCCGGGCGAATCGAACCTAAGGAAGTTGGGTTCAAGGTTATCATCATGTTTTGAAAATATTAAAATATTTTAATCTACTCTATTGGTGGTGGTTCAAGAAAGACCTGCCACGCACTGTCAGAATTAAATTTAGAGGCATTTGGACACGCTACCGCCGAAACGAAGGTTTATCATTTTACTTGCCGCAGCCAAAGTGTTAACTTTAATAATAATACAATTTCTTTTATAGTAATACATTACAAATGCAAAACAAAAGCAATATACAATATGCAGAGTGGATTTTCGGCATCGAAGTTATGCCTTAGCAAAATAAGTAAAATTGAAAATGCTTCTTGAATTCAAAGAACCGATTTTCTTTATAGCATTTTATGTTTTGTAAACATTATTAAGTTCTTACTTGATTTTATAAATGCGAAAGTAGCTCTGTCTGTCCGTCGCGCTTTCATACCAACACTAATGAACAACCTTGAATTAAATTTGATACACAGATTGAATAGAGAAAGAAAACGGATTAAGCTACTTTTACTACTACACAGGAAAATATGTAATGCCACGGGAAATCCTTTATACTTCGTGTAACACCGCTAGTAGAAATTATTTTTTATGATCTACCTTCCTATTAACGAATTAGTGAAATTTCGTTTTTCAAAGATCGTCAAAAGCGAGTCAAAGCGTTGGGGTGTGCTCGTTTTAAACGCTCTCGAGCAAGAGTGGTCTTCTCGTGAGCATCCCTTTGATCCATCATTCACCTCAGCGTGAGATCACGCCTTCAAGATGGCTAAGTTATGTGATTTACCTACTCATATTTTGGGCAAGTTGAGGGCCGAGTTTGAAGTTCATTTTACGCATTGTGCAGTAAAGTTAACCGAAAGACAGAAGACTTTGTAACCTTATCGGTCTGTTGCACTTTCACATCTAAACTACTGAACCAACTTGAAAGAAATATGGTATACTAATTCTCTAACAAATCTATGAAATCGCATGTGATACTTTTTTTCGCAGATATAATATTATAAATACCTAAAAACCGCGGGGCACTGCTAGTAATATATATACAATGTTAAAGAAATAAATTTTGAAATACCTACGCATAAACATTCTAATTATTTATGATACCTATTAAGGCATTAATGAAATTTCGCCTTTCAAAGGTCGTCAAAAGCGAGACAAAGCGTTGGGGTGTGCCCGTTTGAGGGCGCTCTTGAGCAAGAGTGGTCTTCTCGTGAGCATCCCTTTGATCCACCATTCACACGGCCCCGCTGAGATCACAGCTGGCGCCTTCAAAATGGCTAAATTATGTAATTTACTAATTTTTGGGAAGTGACGTTTAGGGAAATCATGCGTCCTTTCGTTGTGGCGAAACAGCGTTGGACTAGCGAAAACTGTGAGAGATCGCTTCTTTGTCTGAAGTCTATGTTAGTCAAAGTCAAAGTCATATATCGTGTCGTAAATATTCGTTTTTCCACTAAAATTTAAAAAAACAAAGATTCTAGACTAGACTAGACGATCATAAAAATACAAATGTTTTGTTACTATCATATTATAGTATTTAACTAATTTTAAATTATCCAAATTTATTTCATTCTAGATAGGTAGCGCAGACTCGAGACATTTTACTATTCTATTAGTAATACTATGATTAAATTTCATATTTGTTCAGACACATAACTTAATATTCATAATAATCAAATCGCACTGATAATAATATATTAGTAATTAGCTATCAGACATACATACTACAAGGTAGGTAATTAGATATATTCAAGTCGAAACAATAACACATTAGGCACCTGCCTAATGTGTTATTGTTTCGACTTGAGTTACCTAATAGAATTATTGCATGCATTTACGGCGCATAATTTATATTCTTTACTAAATAATCTTGACTCGATAGATATTTCATAGCTGTCAGTTGTAAAAGAATTATGGTGCCGCTCTGGTATAAAAACTGTTAAGCTAGACATATTAAAATAATAATTTCATGAATTTACTAAGCTAGGTTTTTATCCCTCGATCTTTACGTCAGAAAATTGATGATTGTTAAATAGGGATTATATATTATTATATGTCTTGCTTATTTTTTGTATAGGAATCACGTTTTTTACCTGTAAAAAGTAGCCTGTAGAAAATAGCCTTTACTCAAAATGTGGACTATCCAATATTGACATAATTTAATGACATAGGACATACATGACATAGAAGTAGAACCTAAGATTATGGTGTGCAACCAAAAAGTAGAATAAAGCTCTTTTGGTTTCCAGTTCATGTATAAAAAATATACTAAAGAATTCAAAATATTTTTGCTAAAACGTCGAACGAAGGCTTTGTTTGAATCTGAACAAACAAACAGATATAGTCAAACTCTACCTGTAGGTAGACATTTAAATTGACTCTAATGAACAATGCGTTACTAACTTAGATTCTAATTAAGTTACTTTATGAAGTTCTTCAGAAAGATAAAGAGGATTTTACTCGAGGGCCTTGAGGATTATCCTTAATAAAGGAAAAAGCGTCATTGCGAGCTTATAAATTGAAAATAGATAATAAACTATACCTATTTTAATATAGTATATAACTGGAGAGTTCTTTTTGCGATTCATAGATCTGCTTTCAAGTACTTACTGGTTTTTTAACTTTATTTTGACTGAATTAAAAATAAAATCAGAAGATATTATTACTTCATTCGTTAAAAAGGCAGGCCGAAAGATTTTCGGGAAACGCAGCGTCGGACGTCCAGGAACAAGATGGACGGATGATTTGGTGAAAGATGCTGTTTTTACTCACCTGACTGGCTGGCTTTACTTCCTGTTTATTGTGGATGAGTACGCGTAATTACTAGTTGTTACCGCAAAATCTAAATTATTTAGAAAAGCTACAATAAAACTAAATTTAGACATCCAATGTGTACTACTGAAAAGGTTTACCTAAATGTGGAGGTAAGGTACTTACCTATTAGCTATACCAACTTGTTTAATAAGAGGTCAATACCATAATGCAATCAACGCGCCGGGCCTCTGAATAAGAATTCATTATCATATTTTTTTTTTTTTTGCCTAGCAGTGGAACACAAGGTTACAAGGTTATTCGGCACCATCGAGGTAGAAAAAAATAGGTTTCTTGATTTTTTGTAATCACAAACTTAACGCACACTATGTTGTTAATTAAAATTGACTCTTACCCCTAAAAAAAAAGAGTGTGTGTGTCAGCTACGACGCACGATTGGAGTTTACTCCTTACGAACGATAATTATGATATAAATCGAATAGAAAAAAAGGGTAAATGAACGCATCGAACATGTATCTGTAATTATTCGGATTATTTATATTACTTCAATAAAGCGTATTACATAAAGTATGTTACAAAATAATATAAATAAAATACAGTGAGACTACGAAGTATCGCGCAAAGAGGAGACCCCGAGAATGAGATACTCTGTGTTATGTATTCCATCACATTCCTTTACACGTTCAATCCTATAGATATATATGTTTGTCTCTTTCTACGTAACGCCTCAACTTTCCGTGTTACACTTGATTTTACTCCTCATAAAATTTCCGTACCAGGCCTTATAACTCAAATCGTTTCTTAAGCAGTAAACACCAAAAAACAGCTTTTGCGCTCAGTAGCATGAGTTGCCACTTACGACTGTTGGAGAATACAACATGTATGATACAGTTGAAAGATAAAGATAAAATTTTAGTTAAGAAAAATCTGCAAATGCATTTGATTACAACATGTTGTGATCTCCAACAAACTACATTATATCGAAGAGCAAAAACACTCTTTCCGAGGTAGGGGGATGATAAAATCTTTAATCACTCTTAAATACGTTAAACAACGCTGTATATTTACTTTATAACGTATATTTTAATGATTTTTAATAACTGATAAACCTCACTTTGCTGGTTAAACTATTTTTAAATTTTATGCAGAAAACATCCTGTGCGCGAGGGTTACGGATGAGTCTTAATTTTATCTGCATAAAATTTAAAAACGTTGTATATATCTTAATGTTTTCAATATTAGTGTTAACATTATGTATTAACATGAATCCTTCTATCTAGTAAAATGCTAAGTTTATAAAATATTCATAGAGAAGCATTTCGTCGTTTAAAACAAATGTTTACATTACAGTTAAGTGGTAAAGTCTAACAAGGAAAACAAACAGAGAAAGTGTTGCAAGCTTGCAACTTAAGTGGTGTTTTCCGCACAAACTAAGTAATCTATTTTCCCGTTTCTATTACCTATTTAGTTTTACATCCTTACGCCCATGAAAGCCCAACCGTAAACAGCTTGAGGGATTGCTCGGCAATATCTCAAAACAAACCTTAGGTACCGATTAGTTTAATTAACGTGTGGGACATACTTAATGAGGCAGTGAAATGTTACCCACATAATGGGCGACCGGTGCCCAAACTGTGCCTGTAAATTACACCCATAATTGGACGACTACTTTTTGTATATTCAAAACTATTTGGAGGAATTACTCGGTTAAGTATTTATGGGTCTGTGGCGAATGGGTGTACGGGGTTACATACTTGGTTTGCAATTTGTAGAGGGTTGAATCATATAAAACAAATGTACTTGTTTGTCTTTGAAGACTTTTTTCATATAATTTGTAACATAAGGACTCAAAAGCCAAATTTCCAGTGGGTAGTTAGCGCTCACGCATAACTCACGTTCTCAAGGTTTCTATTACACATGAAACCACAAGACAATACCGTCCAAATTGAAATCACTCATTCGCTAAAAAATAAATTGTGAATGTTTAATATTAATCGTAAGCTTGCCCTTTATTTATTTCCCAAGTTACAGCTTGTTGACTTTGTAAAAGGTCTCTGGGGAAATATACTTTCTTACTCTGAATTTGTTACTGGACCGACCATGCTACGGTAATTTCTATATTTCAAAAGACTCTATGAATACATATTACTTGAATAAATAAGATCAAACAACTTTAAAATTACGGTTTATTTAGTAGTAGCATAAAATATGTAATTTACTGTGCTTTAAGATAATTCATTTGAATTTTATTATTTGCTCTGGTATACTTTGAATTCCTTTTTAAATAGAAATAATTATTATCAAACATAATGACATAAAAACATTAAACTATTACAATGTGATAGCTATTATCATATAGCCTAGGCCTAGACTATTGATACTAAACATTTGAATAGTAGGTGTTGGCCTATTATTTATCAATTACATTAGTGTTAATACAACACATTTGTAACTTGCACCTAATTTCGTAGATTATTATTTCTCGATTCCATTCCTCGCAGATTACCGTTAAATTAAATTTTATGTTCGTGTCCGTATTGCAAACAAACTGGCCTACAATGCGTTCCGTGTATAAATTCGAAGGCTAGTGCTGGAGGGGCGCCAACGAACTTGCTTGCTTTACAAATCATAAGATACGTGCGAGTCACGAGTGATACCTACGAATGCAGCCCCGATTGGGAGTTATGGGGTACTCTAAATTAAAAGTAGGTAACCTACGAGTCTAGTGAGCCTTATATTATTATATTCTCTATTTTCTTAGTGGATTGTGATTAATACAGTCTAAAATTAAATATTTGAAAAATATTGCAGGCTCGCCGCCGGCCGGCGTAAGAATGTTACCTCTCATCTCCTCCTGTGAGCGCAAAATTCAACAAAAGATTGACAGCAGCAGCGTCTTCTTAGATCTTAACGCAGAATACTGCGCTCGCCAACCCGCCTGCCAAGCGTGCGGAGTATTTCAATCTGATTATAATTTATGAGATAAGCTATGTCCTGAAATGATCTAACAAGAATTTAGGCAGCACAATGATAACAATTGGAGTTTTGTTACAAATAGTCAAAAAAATATATATTTTTCTAAGCAGTGATCATAGCGCTACGCCGTAGCACGGCTACGTCAGTCGCCGCTAACTCCCTCTTTTCATTTAAAGCGAGTATTTGTAGAGTAACATAAAAACTGACACCCGCATCGCATACGTAAATGTATTCCTATACAAACGTATTTTTATTTTTTCAGTTAGTTTGGCTCACAAAGTTACACACATTCTCTGTTTGACTAGTTTCACGTGCGCCATGGCTTGACCAAATAAAAGATTCACGCAACCCCGCGTTTCCAAAAGTACTCTACTCTTTTATAGATGACCAATAAAGTATGTTTAACGTTGGTCTCGTTTGCCAAAACCTCGGCGGGTCCAGCATATGATAGGGAATGGATGCAACGGGCCCCACCGCGACGCCGTAAATACACAAAAAGTTCCCCTGCCAAACTTCCCTGTGCTTCCATTGCACTTGTTTATGAATACGGCCTCGCAGGGGACCGAACGTCCGAATAAATGATAGGCCAGCTTATTTTTTCCACGTACTGAAACAAAGTTTGTATTAAAAACCTGAAATATTAAAACAGTAGTTCACTTTGTATGAAACTACGAGTAGTTTGGGAAGCATTTGGGGCGACATACCTTTCATGGATATGTTAAGTAGTTGTGTTTTGTTAGGTTGATTTACATAGTTGAGCTAGATGGTATCTAAATCCTGCTTATCTTTCTACGGCAAAATAAAATTGTTTGCTGCAGAAAGCTAAAACGAGAAGAACAAATAAAAAAGTTTGAGAAGCCTGATGAAGGATTACAAGACGTATAAAACAGACAATAAAGTGAGCGAACACGATTCAAAAAGAACTCCATTTGAGAGACGCTCACCCTAATCCTAAAAATAAAGAAAACTCGCTCCGTAGAGCTAATCGTGAATCAGGCAAAGTCGCCGGATAAATTATTCAAAGTCGGATTAATGGTGGTTCTCAGCAACATTGACACTTTGTTACCCCAATAGATCAGGGATTTTATGCTGAGGTAAATATAAGAAATAGGCATGGGTAGGGGGAGCAATTGGAAAATAGCTATGATAAATGAATTATGAGGGGACTATAATTGAATTTAATTCATAACTTATTATTCATAAGAGCACAAAATGTAATGAGGTTAAAGTAAAATGTTCACTTTTATTTTGATAATGATTTTACATACCTAGTCTATTCAAAATTGATTTACATTCAAGAACTATATTTATTTCTACAAAGTCTTAAATTATTATTTTGTCGAAATTATAGTTTGTTTACATTACAAATTATAGGTTAAGGTAACATATTCAACAAACCTATAAGGAATAGTATTACCTTTATAGTTAGGTAAACTTATATAGTGACTTACCTTATTTATAAAAATAGAGTTTGATAATATTGTGAAAAATATAACAGTTTACATTCAAAGGTTAGTCAAGATTACCTCATAATTAAATAATTACGAGTAAAGGTTAAATATATATTTGCCAAGGGTCATGAAAGCATGAATAAACATTTTTTTCCTATTCGTACAACTACTATCTACTTCACCTAATGACCGTCCCTCCCTTCACCGAAGTACAAACACAGTAATTTTGGTTCCGTATCATGTTTTCGACAAAATACCGTGCTTTTTACCATGAATTATAAATTAACGACGTCTGGTTTGTGTTTGAATAGATTCTGATTTTGATAAGTTCCCTTACAGTACCAACCTACTTACAAGTTCGGTTTAATATTTATTTACCGTCAATAGAAAGTTGAAAAAGAAAACGCTAGTATTTTTCACTAGCGTTTTCTTTATTTAAATTCAGCCAATATGAGTCAGTACCTAAGCACCAGCAGTTTCAAATACTCAGAACGCCACATAAAACATCAGCTGGGTCCACACTTGTATCATTTCGGCGTATCGTATCTCCGTCGCGTATCCTCGGCGCATATCATGATCGCTAGTTTGGACGCAAGCTGATACGCGTTAATGATACATGCCGTATCCGATACGGCCCGATCCGCCCCCGATCTCCAATGATCGCGTATCAAGATACACCGTGTTTCCGATACGCGTATCACGGTAGTATGGACGTATTTTGATACTGTATCATGATACTGTATCGTGATACGATACGTGATACACCCCGAACCATCCTGTGTCGGTTTTTCCGCGATCATCAAAGGGGATACGCGTTGCATTGAACAAGTTTGGACGTGAATGCTTGATGCAGTGTTGCCAAACAACGACCTCTGTGGCTCGGTGGGCGAACGTCCGCCTGAGGCGCAGGAGGTTGCGGGTTCGATTCCCGCCGGGTTGACCAGATTTTGTACGATCTATAATTTCTGGTTTCGGGTCTGGGTGTTTTCTATGTATCATATATGTATGTATTTACAAAAAAAATGTATCTATGTAGTATATCCGTCACCTAACACCCATAGTACAAGCTCTGCTTAGTTTGGGGTTAGGTGGTGATGTGTGAGTAGTCCGGAAATATTTATTTTATTTATATTTAATGCTGCGGCAATTACCGTGTTCTACGGCTTTCAGGCCAGAATATTACACAATGCACTGCCTACGGCTGCAACCCTGTAGCCGTAGCAGTTTCTACGGCTATTCGCAAATTCTACGGTAATTGATTAAATCCGATGAGCGAAATTACTCCCTTCTCACTTACCCAAATATGATTTGACAGGAGATCGAGAGAACAGCACTTTGGGATTGTCGATTTTAAACATCGGAGTAGCTAACTGTATTCGATTAATAATCCAAATATACCGAAAGCCAACATTGCAAAGTTGTCTATGGTTGTATGGACTTTGTTACTCTTGAAGTTACTTGTTACGTTTTCTTTTTGAAGCGTCCATATTTGTAAAGTTAAAGTTGATACACCGAAATGATACAAGTGTGAACCCAGCCTTATCACATTGACCTTAATAAATACTGTTGCAATGAGTCCATTCAGCTAAAGGCATAAAATACTTATAACTAAAGAAGATATATAAGTTATCTATGAAGCAATGATGATGTGGTGTTATAGAAGAATGCTTGTTTTATCATGGACAAAGTTTCGCACCAACATTTCCATTCTCCAAGAACTCGGCATTGGGCAGCGTCTATTTTCAGTTCTACAGTCTCGCATACTTACGTTCTTCGGACACGTCTCTCGACGCGACAATCAGTCCATCGAACGGCTTGTTGTTCAAGGAAAGGTAGAGGGCACAAGGCCGCGTGGAAGGTCTCCCATACGATGGACAGACCAAATAAAAACTACCGTAGGGGGACTGTTACACAATTGCAGCAGGATGACCTCCAACAGAGAAAAGTGGCGCGCTGTCGTGGGGTGAATATCATCTGCCCACACCGCCGACACATGACGACCAGGACCGCTCTGTCAAGAACGTAACGGAAAAGAAGAAGAAGCGACGAGCCCTCTTGGTTAAAGATATTGGCGATAAAAGCTGAGTCAGTATTCCGTTTATTCCTAAAAATACGATACTTTCTGCGACGATAGCTGACTGACTTAATTAGAATTTTAGAGAGAAAAAAGAAGATCGAGTATAAACATGTGATGAAAGTCGTAGCTCCTAGCTCATACTACACTTTGGGGATTTCGTTTATCACTATGCATAAAAAATCAGGTAAAGCAATTAATAAGCTATAGTTAATAATTATTCACTAAGTTAAAGGTCAGGCCTTGACCTTTTAACATGACTTTCGAAGCAAATCAATGCAAGTTAGCTGTGACTAGTATTTTTTTATTTTGTTTTATATAAGTAACTAGCTGACCCCAGCAAACGTTGTTTTGCAAAATGAAAAATTGATAGTAGCTGATTCTCCAGACCTACTGTATACGCATATAAAATTTGGTAAAAATCGGTAAAGCAGTTTCGGAGGAGTACGGTAACTAACATTGTGACATGAAAATTTTATATACTTTTGATAGATATGATCTTTGACGTTAGGAACACACCTACATTGCTTAGACAACAGTGAGTGCTTGTAATTTAATATGAACTTTATACCATAGCAATAAAGCTCAAATTGACTACGTTTTAGTTACAAATCATTTGTATGGGAAAAAGAAAAGGGCTATTTTTAAGGGTTTTCCAGCAATAATTCTAATTTTTCTCGCCGTAAAAAACATCCTTGAACTTCAACGAACATTTTAAAAAAAGATTTGGCCAAATTGGTCCAGGCGTTGTTGAGTTATGCGCTTACCAACACATTTTGCGATTCATTTTTATATTATAGATAAAATAAAAGCCCTCAAATGTTTCTTATTTACCTTACCTATCTATCTTACGGCCAATTAAACATTTAATATAAACACTAAATAATATAAAATAATGTGGAAAGAGTTCCTAAAAATGTATTGGTAGGTACTAAAAAACTATTTTATAGAAGCAGTTAGGGTTATTTTAGTGTTACGCTGAACATCGGCGCTGACGGCTTAGCACTTAGCAATCAGTATGGGAAAACTCGAGCGGTCGGCGTGATTCTATAGGGTTTTATTACGTCCACACTATTATTATTACTATGCGCCGAGCTCTCGGTACCGATGATCAGCAAGACACTGAAATCCGCCTTGAATTTGATTTCCCCGAGAAACTATTTTTTATTTAAATTAGTTTTATCCTAATCCGATGTTACCAATGTATACCTCTACCTTATCCCATCACCATTCCAAATTTTAGGCTAATCAGTGCAGTCGTTTGCCGTGAAAGACGAACAAACAAACAGTAACATCCACATTCCCATTTATAATTTTAAAGGTATACGAGTAATTATACATAATTATTGAATCATGGATAAGACCTCCGCCGCCGAAAAAGTAAAAACATTATTTAGTAATACCCCAGTAATACTTACTTTTAAAACATTATGAACTACCTTCCTACATTCGGTCCATCTCAAAATAAGTAACTAGCGACTGTCAGAATCTAGGACTATAAAGGTAATTTACAATTTAAAAAGGCTCACAGTTTGTTTTCATTAAAGTCACATTTATAAACGTGAAACAAAACACAACGTCATAGAACCATACCATTATACCCCTACTCTAGCAATATAAAATACTGAGGCATAATCAACCTATAGTTGCACACATAAAAACTTTAAATAACTGCATAAAACAAGTTTTTATTACTGCACATAAACACATAAAAAGTTAGGCTGATTCCCCCAGCTAAGGTAAGCTAGCCTAGTTAATGTTGCATTCGTGCTACCCAACGTCGAATGTAACTAAGTTAATTATAAAAAAGTTTTGTCTTTAACGACCTAGTTACAGATTCTAAAGTTTCAATGCTCTTAGTTCAAAGCTAGATCACGTGGAATGACGTGGATATTTTTTACAACATTAGTTATTTTAAAATATTTATGTTGTAATTGTGTACTGTAACTATTTGCGGTACGGTAAGATTTTACAACGAGAATTATATTTGATGTAACCCTGTATTCATAAAAATATTTCACTTTTTATATTAGACTAATATATGGTTAATAGTAGGTACGTTTGAAAAAAACGTTACACATAAACCTAAATTAGTGCTATATCTGTTTAGTAACAGTTCAATAAACCTTTTCACCCTTGTTTATCTCTACAATAGTCGTTTATACTGTTGATAAGATTAACATGTACTTAATTGTAATTGATTAATTTTTAAAACTTGGCATGATATTTACTATTACATTCTTATGGACGTATTTGCCATTATACATAAAATAAATAGTGTAAGTACTAAAAACCAGCTGTAATTGTGACGTACAATTTTATAATCAATAAATGACTTTTAATAAAAAGGCATATATGGGCTTATTGTGTGTTTAGCCAATCCAGTGATATTAACCAGAAATATCAAGAAAAAAAATTCTTAGACAACTAAGATTTTTTAAGATCTACCTGATACTTCACCAACTTCAACAATTATTTATCGCCTACAATAAATCTGTTTGTGACAATTAGAAGTATTCTAATTCGCGTTTCATAAGGACTGGGGTAATAGAGCGCAAATCTATAGATGCGGACTCTGAGGCTGTGGTCCGAATAACACAATAATGTGATCCTCTCATAAACTGAAGGGCGTTTATGGATCAGACTGTATGGACAATCCAAAAGATGATGGTGCTTAACTACAGGCGATAGGATCTTGGTACCTTAGCTCTACTCTTCAGTGTGGAGCATTGGATGTTAGCAATATGTACCTATATATGTGTTGTCTATCGTTGTATATGCCTAGAGTATACAGTTTTACGCATTGCAATTTAAAAAAAACATTATTTCGAATGCAAAGGATGCAGTTAGTTATATAAGAACCACGTTTGTGGTATGGGAGTCCCCATATATTTATGTATACATTTTATTATAAGTGTTTAGTATATGTTGTTATAGCTGCAACAGTAATATTATGTTCCCTTAAAATTTAAACTCTCTATCACGGTTATTGAGATACCGCCTGGTGACAGACGGACAGACAGACGACGAAGTATCAGTAATAGGGACCCATTTTACCGTTTGGGTACGGAACCCTAAAAAGTACCTACCTACACTAAAGAAGCTCGAGGACACTGATTAGATTTTAGGTTGTTGTCGAATTTTCAGATTCCAAAGATCTTGCTATATTTGAATGTAAGTAGTATGTTAAATATATCAATTTAATTACGAGTCAGGCATTTAGTTGGGGTTGTTAACATAGAAAAATCGTAGTTTTCATAAATTTATTACCTCAAGTCGACGTCAAGTCCAGCTCTCGTAAAAGTACTCTCATAGCGCCCTCTTTGTTATTAAGGCGAACTATAACAGTGACAACTAAAACAGAATTTTATATTGACTTTGGTAATTTTAACTTAATAAAATAGGTAGATTAAGAAGCTGGATTAACTCACGTCAAGATCTCGTGTAGATAAACCACCCATATGTGGTTCTCGGGGGTATATATCGCATCACAGCTGAGTCTCATTCCAGTACTAGTCCTTCTAGTATATCGAGCTTTTAATCCATAGAAGCAAACAGTAACTTTTTAAGTTCACTTATCTTCTATACCAACTAATTTACTTTACCATGACTGTACGTTTCCGAAAGTACCCGGTAGATGTAACCTTTACCCCGTCACCTCTCAAGTATGAGCTGGGTTTAAGGTGAGAGCGCCATGACTGGCCAGTTTCCGTGGGATCATTTAAATCAAACCAGTGATGCGAATCATTACCAGTTTCAACAAAGTGTCGATCCCCGATCAAACATCAATCTTGGGTTTCAGGTTTCACAATATTTTTAATGGATATTTTCCGGCATAGGTGGGTCTTAGTTCACTCCGGGACTACTGAGTTTATTAAATTATTTAACACATTTTTTGTGACGTAATGAAAAATATAGGGGGTTAGATACAATTAATTTATTTAGCAATCTCTCGAAATCTGTTATTAAATTTCTTACCTTAATACTTACTAATATGATAAAAATGACTGTTTGTTTTCTTGAATAGCTAAGCATAAGAACTACCATGTCCGAATTTTAAAAAATGTGTGGTTTACTACTTATCGTGGTACGTTGGACGCGGAAAAACTAAATACTAATGTCATCATTCAATAAAAATATGTAGGCCAGGGTCCAAACATTTTTGGGCACTATCAGGGTCCCAATAAACCGATAATTCTACGTTTAAACGTACTTTTTTTTTAAGTTTTGTTTATTTTACGTTGCTCTACTAAGTTTTTTATACTTACCTACTCGTATGCTCTATAAGGCGGCTGTACACATTCGCCGAGACACCCCGAGACAGGCCGAACGCGAGTGTGTACAGGGCGCTCTCGTCTCGTCTCGCTCTCTCGTCCTCGTCTCCGTCGCTTTCGGTGGCTTGTCGGTTTTTTGCGCCCGAGTAAAAGGGTCTCGTTGGCTCTCGCGAGGTAAACGAGAGCGAGCATGTACACACTCGTTCATTTACTTGCTCGCATTTTTTTAAATTTAATTTTAATTTAATTTAATAAAATTATTTTTTCTTTTTCTCCATGGTTTACGAATTTTCTTTTTATAGTAAATGTTTAAAAAATTATAATAGCTCACGGCACAAACACAAATAGCAGCAGCAATTTCTACGTCCATTGTCGCGTGAGTCTTCTGTTCAAATGTTAGAACGAGTGTGTACCTACAGGCATGCTCTCGACGAGAGTCTTCTCGGCCGAGGCTCTCGGCGAGAGGCTCTCGTCGAGTGTGTACAGCCGCCATTACGATAAGTACATCATAAGGGGTCTCAAAACTGGGTATGGCTGTCATATTCCTGACTGACCTGCTAAAGTAATATATTAACCTACATATATCATCCCAAGGTTGCTGGAAGAGATCGCTCACAGTGATAAGGCCGCCTTTTGTACTCTGATTTTGTCTTCTATTAATATTTACTGTTAGTATTAATTTTGTAGCGTACGTAAAACGTATACTTAGTCGCGTTGTGGGCGGCCATGCGTTAACCGTATATTTTTAACCATGGCAATGATCAATCATACACGGAGTTAAGACGAGAAGCCAAAAATAATTGTCATTTCCAAAAACGTCAAATGGCTTAAACTCCTTCTAAATTAAGATTTAAAAGTGACTTCCAATATCATCTTCATGTTGATATCATAATATGCTGTAGCTAAAAAGACTCATTTTGCTAAGGACTGAAAATTTATCACAATTTTATAGGTAGGTATTCCTCAGAAATAAGCCTGAAACACTGTAATAAGATAATTCAGATTATTTATTGGTGTTTCAGTGATTTCTTCCTAAACTGCGTTTCACTTAAAAATGAAGGAAAACTCAGTCAGTATCCCATTGGGTAACGGGCTTTCGACTGATATAATAATAATCTCATAATAACATGAGTCTACAATAGTCTACATCGCCTAAGTTCTATTGACATCACAGATTGAGATATATCGCTCCCAGAGCCACTTTTCCTTATTCTGACCATCATGATATTACCTACAAGCACAACAAATATATAAATTAGAAGCTTAGCGTGGTCCTCTTGGAAAAGCATACTTTAGAAAACAAACAACTTCAAACACTTCCTTCCTATTCCCACTAAGATTACCCTCGCAAACTCTCTGCTGGTTCCTATAATCGACTATGCGGATACTGTCTTTCTTGATTTGAACGAAGATCTTCTAAACAATCTAGATCGTCTACTTAATACTTGCATTCGTTTTATTTACAACCTGCGCAAATACGATCACGTGAGCAAATACCGCCAAATGCTGAAATGGTTACCTATCCGTGAACGTAGGAATCTCAGAATCGTATGCCTTCTTTTTCGACTCTTTAAGACCCATCTACACCCTCGTACTTAAAAGACCGTTTCTCACTCCTGTCTGATGAACATAATATAAATCTTTGATCTTCTGACAACCTTTCACTCGCTATACCTTCCCACAGTACATTTCCTATGAAAGAGTTCATAGGAAATTATTTCTCCGTAGAAGCAGCACGGCTGTGGAATAGCTTGCCACCTATCACTTCAAACGAGCAACTAAAAATTATTTTATAGATAAACTGTATTCCTAACCTATTATATACATAAATAAATATTAATGTTATTACATGTTTCTCTCTCCAATCTTGTTATCTTACCACTGCAATAAAGGCTATAATAAATATATTTATATATATTATGTATATATATGTGTATAATAAGTAATATTTTATATAATTATGTTTATATGTATGTTATTTGTGTATTAATATTATATAACAAAAATTAGGTTTAAGATTATAACTTTTAGAATTAATATTTATTTTTGTTTGTAAATTTTCGCACGCCAACTTCCTGTTTAAAACTTTCTGAGGTTGGCAGGTAGAAAATGCTTTAACATTAAGCCCACCTTTTGTACAAAATTTTTGTGTAATAGAGTATTAATAATAGGTAATAATAGAATTCAGTCCTCATGTGCTGTGCTCCAGTCGTTCAGTACAATACTCGCAGCGCCATCTATGTAGTTCTTGCAGCATTAACTAAATTACAAATCATACAATGCGAATACTTTCAGACAAGTCTGAACGCCAAGATATCGATTGCGGTATTTATTTAAGAAGACCAGTATCGTGAGTAAACGCAGGTTACAGAGCAGTGCACTAAAATTTGGTACACAACCTAGATAAACACAATTACAATTATAGACAAAAAATAAAATATTGCTATTTTCAATTTTTTTTGACTATTCACACAGCATCACCTTACTCCAAACTAAATTGCATAATTAATGCAATAACATTAGTAAATAATATGAATGTTTATAGTACATCACTAGCCATGTGAAATTTACACCTTACTCGGAACTAAATTGCATAACTAATGCAATACATTATATTAGTATATAATATGACTGTTTATAGTACATCACTAGCCATGTGAAATTTACAGGTGTCAGAAAAGCAATCTTTGCGTGGCCATACTATAGTCGTCTATTTCTACTCAGTCCACTCCTGACTTGTGACCTTGGAGTAACAAGGCCATTTGAGATACTAAAAAAATTATAAATGGTTACACTAGGGTAAGGATACTATAAACAAAGAGTCTAGCATCTTAAATAGAAAAAGCACCAGATGGAGTTACACTGCCTTTCTCTCCATCTTTGTTTGTTTATTCTAATCTGTCAAGCATTCTATGTACTGTCTGTATTTTTGTCTATACATCTGTCACCAGGCTGCATCTTAAACCCGTGCCAGATAGAGCTGATATTTTGAGGGAAGATTAATTAACATTGCCATTATTACAACAAATACTATAAACACATATTCAATAAATATTTAAGGGGACTCCCACGACACAACAAAGATTTAAGAAAGTTAAGCAATGTTGCGCGCGTTCTGCACTTTGATGACGTCTGACGTCTTCCATTCGGATTCTTTTTGCACTTAATTATTATTATTTATTGTTTAGTAATGAGAATAGGTGTCTCAGTGTGTAAAATAACACGGCACCCTCGATGTATGACTCCATCTCACACTTATTAAATTTATTTTATGAAATTCAAATAGTTTACTAAAAGAAAAGACATCATATAACTTCAAGATTTATCATCTCCACTTAGAATAAAAATTACAAACCAGTATGACAGCACTTCCACAGTTTGATGATAAAAAATTATTAAGTCACAAAAATAAATTAGAAAAAGACTTTATGCTAGTACTTAAGTATTTTTTGTGAATCCACAACGCCAATGAGTCTTAGGCTGTCTTACAATTCAGATCATTTAACTGGGTCACTCCCGGTGGACCAATACATAGACCGCTAGGCAAGCAAGAACAGCAAACTGTAACAAATTGTTTATTTTTTAAATTCACATATTATATAGGTATATGTCCAACTCCCTGATGTCCATCAGGGAGTTGGACATCTGTAAGGCTGGTTGGGGTCTGGTTAGGCAGGGGGATAATGCACAAAACACTCCTAGGCGAGATGTCAGTGCAGATCTCAGTTCCCCCAAACAGAATTATAATTAGAATAGGTATATGTTTCAAAATAGTATAAATAGTGGCATAGGAAATTTGGCCTGCGGTTACTGATATAGTAGTGCTTCATTGTTTATACATATATCATCAGTTCTTACATGTTATTGGATAGCCCTATTCATTCCGAAAAAAGTATAGTCTCCACGGAGGGTTTGTGTCCACGGATCCCGGGATCAGAATTAATTGGCCACCATTAATTGGGAATTTTAATTTAAATGTCTTAGTTTTAAATTATAAGAAAAAATAATTATTTATGCAAGCAATACAAAGTTATAATAAAACAATTCTCGATTAATAAGAGTAACAATTATGTGATGATTCCTGTGATTTTAGATTTTATTAAAATAATTTACTGTTGATCAATATAACATATTCAGTAATACACATTTGTTTTAATTTAAACTTTTAAACACTATAAGTGGGATCCGTTTCCAAAACTATTTGAAGTATTTTTGGAGTCACGGATACGGGGATCAGTGGATAAAAATATTTAATAGTTTTTCATTGGAAACCTCTCCCTGTATCGGTGGATAAAACTTGGCGGCATCAGTGGCCAATTAATTCTGATCCCGGGAAGTGTGGACACAAACCCTCCACAGGAAGCCCAATTGGAATTCCACATGGGTGATGGTACAGACAACAGGTAGTACAAACTACATCCTAGCTTCAAATAATGTAACTGATGCCTGCATACTTGCTTTTCAATTGAGACACTTTATCTTTAGGTGTAAGTTACTTTAAAATCCAGTGAAAACCACTTCTCATTCTCTTAGAGTATGTAAATATCTATCATTTGATGTTTTGCAAAAGTAATTCATAAGAGGATGACCTGATAAGCCTATTTATGTTTTATTTATTTAGATTATGGTTATTATTTATAAACTTACCTTAAACTTAGGATATTCATTCATATAAATTGTCACCATTCCAACATAAGGCAAAAATCCTCTTGCACGACCAACTACATCCTTTTTAGTTAGCCATAACTGACCTTGTGCATATAAACCTCTATCATCCACACTGTTATTATCTCCTTTGGTTAGAAATTTAACAGTTCCATTGCTCCTGAAAAATAAATTTAAAAAATGTATTTTATGTACTTATTATTTTGATAGCCCATTTGTTGAGAATAACTTATTATTGTTGGAAAATTATTGTATTATGAGTAGGTACTTTAAACATGGCAATATCTTTATTTTTTGTAATAAATAAATGAGTTTGTAACTTAGTCATTTTCATGATAATTGATGTATTATATGCTCAAGTAAGGCCTATTTTTTCCATCTTAGCAGATATACTATGATAGAGAGCAGTGTTTTCAATGTAGATGAAATAAAACTTACTTTTCATGGAGTTTTAAAACTCGGTGGACGATGGGAATGTCGCGACCTTCTACTTTGAATACTACGATCTCTCCCACACGCACAGGTTCTTCAGGATAGTTCGTAAGGAACAGTAAATCGCCCCTATGGAATGCTGGCTCCATACTTCCCGAAAGCACCACAACTATAGGACTTTCGCTACCAGTGACAACCATAAGACCCTTCCATATCATCAGCGCAGACGACACTATCATACCAAAGCTTAAAACCTGATAGATAAACTGGAAATAAGCAGAAAAGTTAAATATTAGTAACCGGTGATAAACTCGCGTCATTTTGTAAATTATAAAAAAACACATACCTGCCGCTTGTTCATTCGCTTCACATCGTCAAATAAAGTGTCCAACATCTTTGTTTTGGTAAGTAATTATCCTAAAATGTAGATAGAAAGCCAGGTTTTTGGTTATTATCGCTGTTGTCGACTTGTTCTACTCAAACTTGGATTGGACATCACCACGTCATGTCATGTCAGATAGTGAGTGAATGAAATGGAATCTGTGGGTAGTGTGGTTTTATGTTTTGACCAAGTCAGGTACGTTTCAGGTGGTTTCAGACGAAAGAATTTGTACAAAAAATTATTCAAAACCTTCAAGAAAAGAGCAAAAATAATATGGGTCCATCGTTGACTTCTGTCCCTCGGTTGAGGGCGCAGGGTGGGGCCTCGAGCTTGCGCTCCTTACCCCGGCTTCAACTCCGGGGGCGACTACCCCCGGGTCACGAGACAATGCCTTATAGGCGGGTATAAGTGTTATTATTTTTTTTTTTTTTTTTTTTTTTATTTTTTATTTATTATTTTTTTTTTTTTAATCATTCTCTCTCTTTTTTTTATATATATATATATATATATATTTTTTTTTTTTTTTTTTATATTTATACTATACTAATTACAATTATAATAGAGGCGGAAATGGATATATATATATATATATATGTGGGGGTATAAAATATATAAGGATACAAAAGCGTTAGTAAGGGAGGGAATATATAGGGGGGATGTGGGGGGGGGGGGAGAAGAGTAGAGTGGGCAGCGAAGAAAAAAGAAAAGAAAAGAAGAAGAAGATAGAGAGAGAGGAGGCAATCTATGGGTCTTTAATGAGGTCCCTGGGAAGGGGTCTCCAGGGGCCTTTGTGGTCGGGGGGGCGAGTGTGGAGGGGGGCGAGGGACTGGATGTGTGGGTGACGGCTGTGTTCAGTACGATCAAACATACGCTTAGCCGTCAGCACCACACAATCCTCGACAGACTGCATTTGTAGGTCGCGGGCAATTACGTCGTTACGAACGTATCGGCCCGCGCCTGTGCAGGTGCGAAGGACAGAATTCTGCACCTTCTGCAGTCTGTCTTTGTTGGTTTGGGAAAGGAGGGGATACCAAGCGGGAGCTGCGTACAGGAGGCGGGACCGAACGTACGTCTTGTAGATCCGCACCTTCGTCCTGAGCGGGAGATTGGATTTTAGGACCGGTCTGAGTTGCGCCACGGCTGCGCGCGATTGTGCAATCGCGCGATCCGCCTGTGGCTGCATTCTCAGTGACCGGTCTATCTCCACGCCTAGGTAACGAGTATGCGGTGTCCAAGCGACGTTCTGGCCCCGGAGGGTAAGGGGGGGAAGGGTGGTGCGACGGTTGGTGACTAGCATGGCTGCTGTCTTGCCGACATTAACAGCCATTCGCCAGTCATCCAACCATCTGGGGAGGCGGTCCATGAGCCGCTGCATCTTCATGGCCGCGTGGGAGGGATTGATGGAGGACATAAGGTAGGCGCTGTCGTCCGCAAACAACGCCAGTGTGACATCCCTATCACCGGGGAGCAACTGCCCCTCCAGGGTCGGGATGTCATCGGTGTACAGGGCGTAGAGTGCGGGCGACAGACAACTACCTTGGGGGACTCCGGCGAGGATGGGACGGGAGGAGGATGCGGCGCCCTCGACGTCTACGAAGAAACGTCGGTTTTCGAGGAAGGACGCCACAATCCGGGAAAGGGCTGGTGGCGTACTGCTTTGCAAGAGCTTATAGAGTAGGCCCGGGTGCCAGACACGGTCGAATGCCTTCTCGATATCGAGGAAGACCGCGACCGTGCTACGCCGGGCGTTAAGCTCTGTTGCAAGGTAATGCAGTACGCGCGTCAGTTGGAGGGTGGTGGAATGTTGTCCTCGAAAGCCAAACTGTTCGGGGCGGGGTTCGATGGTCGGAACCAGTCTGCGAAGCAGTAGGCGCTCGAACAGTTTGGCGATCGTGGACAGGAGGGTGATGGGACGGTAGTTGGCCGGGTATCGTCTGTCCTTACCCGGTTTGGGGAGGACTATAACTTTCCCGCTCTTCCACAGGTCAGGAAAATGGCCTGTGCGGAGTATTCCGTTGAAGAGACGGGAAATTGCGACGATACCACGGCGGGGGAGTTGGAAGAGAGCCATATTCGAGATTCCGTCCGGGCCAGGTGCCTTCCTCTTGGGAAGGTGGCGGACTGCCTTCCCCACCTCTGAAGGCGACATAAAGCAGTCGCCTCCGAGGGGGGGAATGGGTCCAGACAGAAACTCAGATACGGTGCTCTCTACCAGGGTGTGGTGGGACAGGGTGTCGGGATGGGCATCTGCTGAGACAGGGTGGGGTTGGAATTGCCACTCCAGGTGATCGGCCAGAAGTTCTGCTCGGTCACCCGGTGCGAACTTCCTGTTCCCCTCCCGGTCCAGCAGGGGGTAAGTGGGTAGGGGAGCCCGCGTGAGTTGACGGTTAAGGGCGTAAAGGTTGGTGTCGCGTTCGGCGGCCTGGTCGATGGTTTTCTCCCAGGTCTCCCCGCGCCAAGCCTTTACTGCATCCGACAACTCAGCGGTTAGGGAATTGAGTTTGGATTTGAGGGTGGGACAACGCGAACGTGACCAGTCGCGACGCATCTCCCTCTTCGCCGACAGCTTTCGCTGAAGGTGAATTGGCAGTACGTCGCGAACGTTCGCGCGTTTCGGGATAGGAGTGGACGCTGCCTCCTTAGCACCAATTATTTTGGATGCTAAGTCCGAGGCTTCGCGTTCCACATCGTCAGGGGTGGAGAGGGAGCCGATGTCTAGGGTTTCTAGTGCTCTTGCAAACGCAGCCCAGTCAGTCCTCGCCCCGGGGGGCCGCGGTACAGTGAAGTCCGCGGAAAGACCCAGGGTGATGAGTAAGGGGAGGTGCTGTGTGTCTAGGTCATACAACACCTCCACCTGGACCGGGTAGCGAATGCGTTTGTGGAGCACTATGTCTAGTACATCGGCGGAGTGCAGCGGATTTACTGGGATATGAGTAGGTGAGTCGGGACCAAGGATTGTGAAGCCGGTCCTTAAGCTGTCCTCGTGCAGCTTACGGCCGGCTGGGTTAATAACCCTTGACCCCCACTCTGGGTGCTTCGCGTTTAAGTCCGCAGCCACCAGGGTAGGGGACGGAGAGGAGAAGATGGTTGCTATATCGGCCGGAACGTATCTAGGTGTGGGCGGACGATATCCTGCGAAGAGCCGAAGCTCTTCGCCTGCCGCCCTAACCAATACTCCGGTCTGTTATAACCCCTCATACTATGAGACTAAGCTTACCTTGCCTTACTTAGTCATCATAATCAACCAATAGACATATGATACATCCCTTCAACATTCAGTCCGGTCTGAGCCCTCCGACGGAGCACATCTTCTAGATTTTATTTTCTATTTTTTGTCTCTGAGTTTTACTAAGTTTATTTCAAATTAAAATAATTTCGTGTTTTAAAATTAATTCTTTTTTTTAAAAAACTATTTCCACGTTTCCACGTAACATTTGGTGGCAGCTTAAGGGATAATCTTAGAGATTTCCCCGGAAAACGCCTCAATTTCCTATTAAAAAACTATATTAAATCGTGGAAAACTGTGAATGTGATTGTGAAAGTTAACAAGGCTATTATTATTCGCTGTGTTACCTACCTACTTACCTTTCTACGAATCCTGGTCGTCGTGTGCGCTGCGCTGTGTCTTCATCTGCTATTTCCGTTCGAGCTGATTCCATAGTCCAAGGAGTTGACTCTAGAAGCCCCTGTACTTACCTGAAATCCCCGCGGGCTCCTGAACTATCTTCTCACCTCTGCGTCAAGATCTCCGAGCTTGTAGTGCCGATACTTACCTATCCGTACTTGTTTGCATCATCATCATCACCATCTCTACACCGCCGCGTCCTGGATATCGTCTGCTCCTGTGAAAACTTACTCTGAATAGTGCCCTGTGTAGTGAAGTGTAAAATGCTCCTGATACTCCTGTGAGTTATTTTTTATTTATCATAAATGTACTACAGTGAATGATTTCCTCATAAAAACAACCAAAGACTTAATCCTAATTTTAAGATACTTAATCGTAGATAAATCTATTAATTTTAATTACATTGCATTTAATTATTTTTCATAAATTTCATTTTAATTCTAATTTTAATACATTTGAACGCTAATTTTTTATACGTTTAAATTCTAATTTTAATTTAATCTACTTAAATTGTAATTTTAATTACATTTGAATTCTAATTTTTATTCTATTTAAATTCTAAATTTTATTCCATTTATATCCTAATTTTAATTTCATTCAAATTCCGATTTTTATTTCATTTAATTTCTAATTTTAATTACTTAACATATACATTTTAATTCTCAAATTTATCAACCTTATTTTTATGCTACTTATTACACTGTTTCTAATTTGAAATTCATTCACTGTCAAGGCCACAGCCTTCCTGCTTGTTATTAGTTCTAAGAATTTTGCCAGCTTGCAGTCTCATTCTTAATCTTTGACCGTCTAGACAGCTTGCCAGGATGTCGAAAACGGAATTCGCTAAAGAAATCGACATGAGTATTTTATGTAAATTTATAAACAAATTTGATGGGAATAGAGGAAAGTTAAATGCCTATATTAATAATTGTAGAAATGCGATAAGCCTAGCGTCAGTCCCACAACAAGATATTTTGTTGAAATACATACTTAGCCAACTTGAAGGGTGTGCCGAGAGCGCCTGTTCGGTTAAAGAATTTGAATCGTGGATACAATTAGAAGAATTTTTAAAGTCCCAATTTGGTGAAAGGAAACATTACGCCGCACTCTTATCAGATTTACAAAATTGTCGTCAAAATAACCAAGAAAGTGTTAATCAATTTGCACTTAGAATAGAGACATGTTTGTCAAAATTACTTACTGAAATAAATATTTCTATACCCACTAAGAAGAAAGCGGAACTGGCTGGCCGCGTGGCGGCCATGCAAGATCTAGCTTTATACACTTTTATTAGTGGCTTAAATCCGCGTCTCTCCACCGTAGTCAGATGCAAAGACCCGGAAACACTGAATGAGGCAATTAATTTCGCTGCTTCGGAAGAAAAATTATTGCAAATTTCGAGGCAATTTAACAACACAAACCTCGGTGGCCCCTCTGTGTCGCGTTCTCCTCATCGACAATTCCAGCAGAAAAATGTAGGAGGGAACAATGTTCCTAGGCCTCAAAATCAGGCCACTGCTTCGTCATCCGGAGTCTCTGCACTAGTGTGCCGTTATTGCAAAAACCTAGGTCACACTATTGAAAATTGTAAAAAATTACAATTTAAAAATCGAAATGGGGGTCACACTGTACATACTATTGCCCAAGCTCCAGAAGACCCCATTAACGACACCGATAACTATGAATTGAATGACGATTTAAACGAGTAAAATTTCCTGAACGGTGTCGCACAGGAAATAATAAATTAAAAGTCGATACTAAGTCCTCTGTATTTACTAAATCCTCTGTTTTTACAAAATCCACTGCGTCTACAAAACCCACTGCGGTTTCAAAATCCATTGCATTTACGAAACACGCTGCGTTTACAAATTCCACTGCGTTTATAAAACCCACTGCTTTACCCAAACCCACTGACTTACCCAAATCTACTACTTTACCCAATTCCACTGCTTTACTTAAATCCACTGATTTATCCAAATCCACTGCGTTACCCAAATTCACTAACTTACCCAAATCTACTATTTTACCCAAATCCACTGCTTTACCCAAATCCACTGACTTACCCAAATCTACTAATTTACCCAAATCCACCGCTTTATCCAAATCCTCTGCTTTACCTAAAACCACCGTTTTATTTAAATCCACTGCACTAGCCGATAAAATCCTGCTCCCGATAGTAGAAATCAAATCATCAATACGCGATCTCCCTTTAAAACTATTAGTGGACACAGGTTCAACAGTATGTCTCATTAAATCTTCATGTTTTCTAAATCCACCGGAACTAATTAAGGAAACAATAAATCTAAAAGGAATAGATCCCGGTGAACAAAATTGCGCTCAAACCTCAGGGTATTTCCAATTGAAAATAGATCTCACCGAATTAACACACTGCAAATCTATCGAACACAAATTCCATGTTATCAATGAAATCAATCTTCCTTTTGATGGAATAATTGGTACAGATTTTTTCAATTTATTCGGTTGTAGCATTGATTATAGTAAAGATAAACTTAAAATTAATGACATACAAATTCCTCTGCAACTTTATGAACCTGTGTACTGTCTTCCTGCTAGATCCGAAACGATGATTGAGTGCTCCGTGTCCAATCCTGAAATAAAAGAAGGATTAGTATTAGATCAAAAATTATTTGATGACCTTTTAATTGCTAACTGTCTTGTCAAAGTAAAAGAAAATCAAAGGATTAACATTTCAGTTGTTAATATTTCTGATAAAGTTATTTCCCTGAAATCAAACTTGAATCTGACCCTTGTACCATTAGATACTAATTTTACACCTACTAATTTAGATTCTAGTTACCCTGTTAATTCCACTGCGTCACAATTACAACAAAACAAAAATGCATATCTCCGTACTCAAGAAGTATTAAATTTGTTGAGAGTTCAACATCTAAATACAGAAGAAGCTAACGTTCTTCATGACATCTGCTCTGAATATTCTGATATTTTTCATATCCCCGGAGACAAACTTACCTTTACCAATGCCGTTAAACATGAAATTAGAACAACCCCTCAAAACCCAATTCATGTTAAGTCCTATAGATTTCCTGAGGTCCACAAAAATGAAGTGGCTAAACAAATTGATCAGATGTTAGAACAAGGTATAATAAAACCATCAATGTCTCCGTGGTCATCTCCGATCTGGGTTGTACCAAAAAAACTAGACGCGTCCGGCCAATGCAAATGGCGCGTCGTAATTGATTATCGCAAACTTAACGATATTACTGTAGGTGACAGTTATCCTATTCCACAGATTTCTGAAATACTAGACCAACTTGGACATAGCAAATACTTCTCAACCCTGGACCTTGCGTCCGGATTTCATCAAATCCTTATGGATGAAAAAGATGCGTCTAAAACTGCTTTTAGTGTTCCTCAAGGACATTTTGAATTTACTCGTATGCCATTCGGTTTAAAGAATGCACCAGCTACTTTCCAAAGATTAATGAACACTGCTCTTGCTGGTCTTCAAGACATCAGATGCTTCGTCTACTTAGACGACATCGTGATATATTCACATGATTTGTCTAGCCATATAGAAAATTTAGAACTTATTTTTAAACGTCTCAGAGATTTCAATCTTAAACTTCAACCTGACAAATGTGAATTTTTACGACGCGAAGTAGCTTACCTGGGTCATGTTATTACAGAAGAAGGTGTCCAACCTAACCCTGATAAAACTAAAGCAGTGACTCAATTCCCAGTTCCAAAATGTCCAAAAGATATTAAATCATTTCTAGGTCTTGTTTCATATTACCGCCGATTTATCCCTGAATTTTCTAAAACCGCTAAACCACTGACTCTCCTTCTAAAAAAGGATTCACCATTTAAATGGGAAAACCAACAACAACTTTCATTTGACGAACTCAAACACAAACTTACCTCTGCTCCAGTACTAATTTACCCTGATTTTTCTACGCCTTTCGTCCTTACCTGTGACGCTTCCAATTACGCAATAGGTGCGGTCCTTTCACAAGGTCCACATGGTCACGAGAGGCCGATAGCTTATGCGTCTCGAACCCTCAATAAGAGTGAATCTAATTACAACACCACAGAGAAAGAACTCCTAGCAGTTTTGTTTGGTTGCAAGACCTTCCGCCCATATCTCTATGGACGGAGGTTTACTATTATAACTGATCATCGGCCACTCACCTGGCTAATGAATCATAAAGATCCTGGTAGTAAATTACAGAGATGGCGTCTTAAATTATCAGAATACGATTTCGAAATGGGCTACAAAAAAGGAAAACTAAATGCAGCCGCTGACGCTCTTTCTAGATACCCTGTTAATCCTATCCGGAATAACGATGATCCACTGAATCTCGACATAAGTCCCTTTAATCCTGATGGTAACATTGACTTTTCTCCGTTAGATTTACCGAATCCTATACCAGTTCCATCAGCTGGACGAGGTCTTCTAGACTTAGCTAACTCTGACTTACCTTCTACTTCACAACCGGATCCCGCTGACTTTGATGACTCCGGAAGACCTTCAGATCCTCTAAACTACGACTTACCTTCTACTTCTCAACCGGTTCATCTTGACGCTGAAGCTGGAGGAAACCCATCGACTTCTGTTGACTCTTCACAAAACGTTCCCGCTGTTCTCGCTGATTCTGAAACAGAAGAAAACATACAGACATTAGACGTATTCGACATAAATTATTCTAAATTTCTAAAAATAATTAATAACAAAAGTTTTGAATCAAATGTAAAAATAATCGAATCTAATTCCAGTATATTAACTAGTCGCGATAAAGCTATCGTAATTCCAACATCTATCGATCTTGATGAGAGTAATCCATATGTCGAAGATATAATCACTGAAGTATCAGATGTCAAAGACATCTTATATCAAGAAAAAACACTGTTTTCTTTTCAAAAACTGGATCATAAAAATAAGACGATATATTTTTTATTCACGAAAGTCAATCACTTTGATAACGCTTCTTATGAAGATCTATATACTAGCTTAAAGAAATTACGCGATGACCTTGTCTTAAATTCTCATGATCAAATAAGCATAACTGACTTCAAAAATCCATTCGAAGCTCATTCTTATACAAAGTTGTACAATATGATTCTATTTCTATTCCATAATACAAATATTTTTATTACTATTTACCGAAACGCAATTGTATTTCCTTCATTAGCAGAAGTAAAGAAAATACTTCGAGAAAATCATGATTTACCCATGGCGGGTCATCTAGGGGCCGCTAGAATGCTTAAACGCATACAAGAGAAATACCATTGGAAATGTATGCGTAGTGACATAGAAAATTACGTCAAATCGTGTAAACTATGCCAAGAAAACAAGGCCCTGCGTAGAGTCAACCGAGCTCCCATGCAAATTACTACAACTTCTTCAGCACCATTTCAGAGGCTAGCCATGGACATTGTTGGTCCTTTACCAGAATCAGGAACTAGTAAACTGAAATACATACTAACTCTTCAAGACGATCTTACTAAATTTTCAATAGCCTATCCTATTCGATCTACCACTGCTGAAGAAACTAGTGATTGTTTAGTTCATTTTATCTCCCTTTTCGGAATTCCAAAAACCATCCTAACGGATCAAGGTACAAATTTTACCTCTGACCTTTTTAAGAAAACCTGTGAGTTCTTAAAAATTAAACAATTATGGTCAAGTCCTTATCACCCCCAAACTCAAGGTGCATTAGAACGCAGCCATTCTACTCTTAAAGAATATCTTAAATCTTTCGTAAATAGTGATCAAGACAATTGGCCTCGTTATGTCTACACGGCTATACTAACTTATAACACCAACGTCCATTGCACTACTAATTACACACCTTACGAACTTCTATTCGGTCATAAGCCTTCGTTTCCAGATTCTATCTATAATACAGAACCTGACCCAACTTATCCTGAATACTTAAAAATGCTCACTCACCGACTTAAGTTCTCAAGAGAAAAAGCGATTGAGAATATTAACATATCCAAAGAAAAATCGAAAAAATATTATGATTCACAAACTAGACCAATTAAATACAAAGTAGGTGACCTGGTTTATCTTAAAAACCATCTGAGACTTAGAAAAGCGTTGTCTCCAATTTGGAAAGGTCCATTTAAAGTATTACAAGTTCATGAAAATAATACTGTCACACTTCTCATAAATAGACGTCATGCGAGACATCACATTGACGAAATTAAACTAGCAACATCAAATTCAGTTTAAAAATATATTTAAGCATACTTACTCTTGTCTATTTCTTCCAGACTCATTCTTCCACTCTTCTTTGCATCGCCTATGGCTCAAGATGTTCAACCATTGGATGAAAGTCCTGGTATCCACTTTGAACCCATCAGTAACCTGAAAATAATAAATGATCATGTTCATTTCATCATACCTATTGATATTAACTATATAAAACCACATTTAAAAAATATTGAAGACACAATAAAAACAATAAAATTAATGTGTGAAAATAAAAAGGTAACTGATCTGTTCAGTTGTCAAAATGTAATTCAACCTCTTACCTTATTATATGATGATATTCTTCGAGATTTCGATGCGATATCCCACCTTATATCAGGAAAATCTAAGAGATCAGCCTGGTTTGCAGGTGTAGGTTCAATCCTGAAAAAGGTATTTGGCACAATGGATGAGGACGATTCTGAAAAATATGATAACGATATTCAACAACTTCATTCTGACAGCAGAAAGCTAACATCATTAGTAAAACAAAACATTGTAATATCTAAAACAGCTTTATCAAACTTTAATGAAACTTTACACCTAATATCTCAGAATGAAGTCCGTTTAACTAACGTTACCAACGAAATGAACTACATTATTAACAAAATTACATTAAAAGTGAATGAAATTCAAATTAAAAACAACATGAGTAATATTGTGAGTGTTCTACACTCTAGTCTACTTACCTTATCATTTAAATTGGAAGACATTGTAAATTCGGTACTGTTTGCAAATAGTAACACTCTTCATCCGTCAGTAATCACTCCTCGGGAATTGTACAAAGAAATTGATGCTAATATAAAGCATATACCTAAATTTAAGGAATATCCTGTAAGCATAGAATTAAGAAATATAAATTTACTTCTAAGAATATCGGAACTTACCGTATATGAAAGTTCCAACAAAATTATTTTCGTACTTAGTATACCATTAGTTTATAGCATGGACTTCGACCTTTATAAAGTCCTGCCGGTACCAGTACCCCACAGAACTCATGCACCTGACACGTTTGTAATGATCTTGCCGACAAAGAACTTTATAGCTCTTAGCAAAGATAGGTCTACTTATCTCACGATTGATAATGCAAATACTTGTAAACCAATAGCTAAAGGAACACTAACTTGTGATGTTTCTAATATGCAATTAGTAAATTCAGACCCAATTTGTGAAATTGAATTAATCACTAAGGTTGTTAAAGAATTACCCCCACAATGTAAAACTAAAATAATAACTGGGAAAATAAATATTTGGCAAAAACTTGAATATAATGATTGGATCTTTGTGCAGTCTAACCCGGTTAAATTAACTATACAATGTAATCTAGATATAAAGGAAATTACCATTAACGGAACTGGAATACTTAGTCTAAAACCAGACTGTGCTGCATTCTGTGGTAATATAAAGCTTTTGGCCAGGCAGAATTTTAAAGTAAACATTACTAAAATAGTACCTGATTTTAGTCTTATTAATGATAAATGTTGTACATTAAATGAATTACGAAATAAGAAAATTAACATCTCTTCCGTTACATTAACTGATATAAACTTGGAAAATCTTAAGAATTTGAAAACCCTTTATGAAAATGAAGAAAAAGAAATTAAAGAATTTGAAGAAACAAAATTTAAATTTGCAAATCATGTTAGTTTCCCTATTTTAACTATGATACTTTGTATCTCATTTCTATTATTCTTAGTTTATTTTATTTGCAAGGCCAATGGCTTTAATACATGGTGCTTTTGTAAAAAGGCGTCTAATGAGGTACCGCAGGCAACTGAAGAAGTTCCACTCCCTAGATTAAGGATAGATTAAGAATTTGTATGTAAGTAACTTTTGTAAAGGAGTTGTGTTCCGGTCACTTAACTTTTGTAAATCTATTCATCTTAATAAAGTATACTTACCTTATCAACGAACTTACCCTTAAGGATAAGTTCATTTCTGTTGGGGGAGGTGTTATAACCCCTCATACTATGAGACTAAGCTTACCTTGCCTTACTTAGTCATCATAATCAACCAATAGACATATGATACATCCCTTCAACATTCAGTCCGGTCTGAGCCCTCCGACGGAGCACATCTTCTAGATTTTATTTTCTATTTTTTGTCTCTGAGTTTTACTAAGTTTATTTCAAATTAAAATAATTTCGTGTTTTAAAATTAATTCTTTTTTTTAAAAAACTATTTCCACGTTTCCACGTAACAGGTCGATCGCAACTCATCGAAGGGAAGGTGCTCTAACTCCTCGTGTATCAGGTCCCGTCTGACGAGCGCGGCCGTACCTCGGTATGCCGTGCCCGCTGGGGACACTTCGTCTCGACGATACACGAAGTAGTTAGGCACCTTTAGGGGGATGGAGGGGTCGAGTTTGGTCTCGCCCAGAAGAATGACATGAATGTCTTGCTTCTGGGCGATGAGGCGGAGGTGCTGGATCTGATTCCTAACACCTCCGGGATTCCAGTAGAGGAGGCGAAGTGCGGGGAAGCTATCCATAGTAATTACTACGGATAGCGGCTAATCCTCGCACCGCCGCCTCTCGGAGATCCTCTCCTGCGGCGATGGCAACCAGGAGCTCTGTCAGGACCCCCAGAATTACTTCTAGGGGACTCCCGGCATGTCCGGTTGTAAAAGCCCTAGCCGCAGCTTGGCCGCTTGGTAGGGGGAATTGGGGGGTAGGTCTGAGTGGAGGGGGGGTCCTATATTGGGTAGTGTTATTGGGGGCGGAGAACCCAGGGGGGATGCTGAGGGTAGTGGGAAGGACTGGGGCTTGGGGGGGGATAAGGGGAGGGATGGGCGCAGCCGTCGGTAGGAGGGTGGAGGAGGCCACTGGCTTCCTCCTATTCCTACCGCCTCGCGGTCTGCGTTTTGATTTGGAGGGGAGTGCTTCCCCCCTTGCAGTAGGAGGGTTGGCACATGGGAGAGGGTCGTCAAAGACAGGGGGGGGGAGAGGTTGGGCTCTGGGCTGGGGGGCCGATAGGGGCCTCTTCTCCGGGCGTTGTGGGGCTTGGTCCCTTGCATTGGGTGGCGGTATTGGAGAAGGGGCCCTCTTGTAGTGTGTGGGTCCGGGGGGTTTGGGGAGGGGAGGAGAAATTTTCACTCCCCTCTTTCTTGCCTCCTTTCTCATTACGGGACACTGCCTGCTGTTAGCAGGATGGTCCCGTGCACAGTTAGTGCAGGTGGGGGGGTCGGTGGGGGGGCGGGGGCAGTCCGCCGCAGCGTGTTGACCACTGCAGCGGACGCACTTAATTGGACGGTGGCAGTGCACCGATGCGTGGCCGAAACCCTGGCATCGGTGGCACTGTGCCACCCTATTGGCCGCGCCTCTCCAGTGCTCAATTCGAACGCCCGGCATGAAGAGGAGCTCACTCGTACTATAAAGACGAGCGAGTTCCTCCTGCGACAGGCGGTCGAATTGGCCGTGGAAAAGGCACCCGGCTCGGCCTTCTTTGGCCCGGATGCCTTTGACGAACCGGACCGGGAATCCCAGTCCGGATAGCGCGGCTTCGATGTCGGGGGTCGGGGTGTCTCCCGGGAGGCCTCTGATGGCCACCTTTGTGGGCAGGTCGGCGGACAGCGCATAGCTGTACCAGCTTATGCTGCTGTCCTCTGCCATAGCGTCTACCAGATGGCGCTGCACCACTCTGTACTCTTCGGCAGAGCGGGGGGTGAAGCGAACCCCTTTTCCAAGGGGGCGCGCATTGGGGGCGTGCCCTAGTTTGCCCCTAATAGTGGCAAAATGCACTGTCCAATTGGGCAGGCATTCGACCACTATCGGGGGGTAACTTTTGGTTACGCCAGCGGCCGGGGCCGCTGGGTCCCCTGGGACTATGGGGGTTTGCGGGGCGGGGGGTGTGGGTACTCCTATATCTATGTTAGTACCTAGATTAAAGCTGGGTGGTGGGCCGCCCATGGGCGGGCGGCCATCCGTGGTCTGGCGGTCGTCCGTGGGCGGGCGGCTGCCGATGGGCGGGCGGCTGGTGCTGGGTGCTGTGCCGTCCGTGGGCGGGCGGCTGGCGCTGGAGGATGGGCCACCTGTGGGCGGTCGGTTGGTGCTGGGTGAGGGGCCGCCCCTTGGCGGGCGGCCGTCCATGGGCGGGCGGAGCTCTGGCGCTGGGCGGCATGGCAGGGGCGGAAATTCCGCCCTCGGATTTGGGCGGCGTATGATGGTGCCCAGGGGCACCATATCAGGAGATGCAGGCGTGTCCGGGATCGGGCGTGGTGACGCGGCCGTTTTAGCGTACGACCGCGTCGATGATGATGATGACGCTGGGCTGTGGCGGGGTTTCTGGGTGTTTTCGGAGGAGTCGGAGTCCCCGCCAGTTGATGACGAGGAGCTTTCCGACTCCACCTCAAGTACCTGCTTGGTAGTGGGGGCGTCACGGGCGAAGTCGCGGGGCGGCGAGCGGGTTGGTTCGCCATCTGCGGAGCGGGTTCGGCGCCGGCTCCGGCACGAGGGCGGCGGCGTCGCGGTGACCTCCGGCGGGGAGGCTGGAGAGGGGAGCAGCTTCTGCCGCTTATCCTCCTGGATCTCCTCGATGGTGTCGTCGGGCGCTGGACGACGGGCGGTTGCCCTTACTCCCGGTTCTCCCTCGCTTGGACGGCGCGGATACTCAGATCCGCGCGCGTCCATAACGCTCGAGCTACCGGGGGGCCTGGCGGGGGCGGTACGGATCGGACGATAGCGTACGTTCGTATCCGGGGGTTTACGAGCCGGCGGAATACTTCCGTCCGACATCGTGTAGGTGGGGTGTTAAAATAAACACAAAAATAAAAAGAAATTAAAAAAATAAAATTCTTCTTTTTATTAAAAAAGAAAGAATTTGTACGCACTATTTGTAAACAAATCGGCCGGGCGGGAAACCAGCAGGGTGAGTTCCGCTAGCGAAAGGCCCCGCTGAGTAGCCCAGCGACACAACCAATTTGTTTACAATGTGCGGGAAGGGGAGAAACACTGCGTTGGTAGTTTTATAATAAAACTCCAAGCAGTGCTCTCAGGGTTGGCGTGAGGCTGTTATGGCCCCGGGGAACGGGTAAACACACAGGTACTCACCGACAAGCGATATTTTTCCCTGTGCGATACGTGGGAACCACTAACAAGCACAACACTTGAGTCTCTGTCTCTAATTTGCACACAAACACACACACACAATTCACTGCGGGCCGACCCGTTCTACGACGCGGAAGCCTAGGCAGTCTGCGGAGAACTGGGCTGGTACGGCGAGCGAAGCGGGGTGAGGGGCAAAGGACGGAGAACGCGAGCGCGATGCGAGAAGCGGTAGCTGCGACTGGCGGTCGAGCTGCGACTGCGTCGATTGCGCGTTGCTGGGGTCAGCTAGTAAATATATAGGTTATATTATAATGGACTATACAGTACTCCAACTCGGCCGAGACTTGGAAATAAATGCTTACAGCCGCGCGGTACCTGGCTAAGCGTTAGGGCTGCCCATCAATGACATCTGTCTTGTTTGACTTTCCATTTAATTTTGTGATTGAAAACAAAACTATTTTTTTATTTATTCATCAATAATTTACAAAGTAAATTAGAATACAATGTGTTCAGTATAAATTAATGTTGTATATATTTTTTGATATGATTAAAAATCTGTTTTTTAATTTATTTGCCTCATACATTTGTGCCGAATAATATTTCGCCTCGACTGGGAAATGCTTTAGGGGGAGTAGGGGCAGATTGATACGATTTTTTTTCAAACTCTACAAAGGTAGTAAAATCTAAAAAAAATCGAGTAAAAACGATTTAGGGGCACCTTGTATTTATCAAAGTAACTTTATTACAAATAATTTCAGTTATAACATGAAAGGTAAAAAAGCAGTAACAGCTTTTTTTAAAATCGGGATTATAATATGGGTCGCTGATCATGTCAGAGACGGGGTGTGGGTGTGGGGGTGCAAAAAAGGCTGCTTGCCACGAGAAATTAATTAAATTAATCACACCACTACACTGATGTGCTGATAAACGACGCTGACGCGGATAAACAATTTGTACAAGAAATCTTTACTTAGGCAACGCAAGATTTATTGCGTTGCGATGAACTAGCTTTCTCCAACTGTTATGACTAAGTAAGACTTGGCTTAGTTAGATCCATACTCAACGTACTGATGTTCCTACATCTAATATATAAAATTTCCATAACACAATGTTAGTTACCATACTCCTCCGAAACGGCTATACCGATTTTTACCAAATTTTATATGCGTATTCAGTAGGTCTGAGAATCGGCTACTACCTATCTATTTATCATTTTGCAAAACAACGTTTGCTGGGGTCAGCTAGTAAATATATAGGTTATATTATAATGGACTATACAGTACTCCAACTCGGCCGAGACTTGGAAATAAATGCTTACAGCCGCGCGGTACCTGGCTAAGCGTTAGGGCTGCCCATCAATGACATCTGTCTTGTTTGACTTTCCATTTAATTTTGTGATTGAAAACAAAACTATTTTTTTATTTATTCATCAATAATTTACAAAGTAAATTAGAATACAATGTGTTCAGTATAAATTAATGTTGTATATATTTTTTGATATGATTAAAAATCTGTTTTTTAATTTATTTGCCTCATACATTTGTGCCGAATAATATTTCGCCTCGACTGGGAAATGCTTTAGGGGGAGTAGGGGCAGATTGATACGATTTTTTTTCAAACTCTACAAAGGTAGTAAAATCTAAAAAAAATCGAGTAAAAACGATTTAGGGGCACCTTGTATTTATCAAAGTAACTTTATTACAAATAATTTCAGTTATAACATGAAAGGTAAAAAAGCAGTAACAGCTTTTTTTAAAATCGGGATTCGTATCAATCTGCCCATGCACGGGGTACTTTGATACACGCCTGGGGCACATTGATATTAACTAGTAAATGTGCCTATATCATGAAAAATTTAGATGAAAAATGAAAATAAACTACTTCTTAAGAGTTTTTATTAAGTTATAATCACAACGGCATTTGGCAGGAACAATGTCTTAATGACTTTTTAAGTTTTAACTTTAGATATTCATAACCGTCTTATAAATTACATGATTTAAGTACCTAATTGAAAATTGGCATAGCAAAGTAAAGAAAACAATGGAAACTCAAACATGTAACTTAATAAAATAAGTATTAACAACCTTAAACTATCGTCGTAGTTTCTAGGAACATAAATGGTAACATATAAATTTTAATAGAGATCTAGTAACTTAAAAAAATAAGCTTTAACAACCTTAAACTATCGTCGTAGTTTCTAGGAACATAAATGGTAACATATAAATTTTTAAAGAGATCTAGTAACCAAAAAAAATAAGCATTAACAACCTTAAACTATCGTCGTAGTTTCTAGGAACATAAATGGTAACATATAAATTTTAATAAAGAGATCTAGGAACAATCAGTCTTCAATTTCAAAAATACAAGAACCTGTTTAAAGTGGAATATTGTAATTGGACAAATCAACTCTGAATTTAAATAGGGAGGCGGTTCTGTTAGTGCCTTTCTTGACCAACGGACTTGGTAACTTCAGCACAATATCAGAAATGTGAACCGAAGCCTCATCACTTTTATTAGGAAACACAAATGTTCCAGATAGTTTTCGCTTCAAAAACGAAATATGGAAGTCAGTTTTCTGCATATCTTCATATCGGAATAAAATTTTGCCAACGAAATGCTTTACAGGTTGTTTCTTTCCTGCAGAGATCAGCTTTACTAAGACAAAGTCATCCATCCTAAGTTCTTCTACCTCAGGAGCTGATTTAGGTGGATTAGTATTGCACATGTCATCTTCAGAGAAATAAGTCTTGTCTGACTCCGAATCGAAAGACTCCTGGAGCTCAATTGCACTGGCACAGCTTGAAGAATCTGACTCTAAGATGGCTTTCGACTTTGATGTCTTTGGTTTCGGCTGTTTAGACTCTGCGACTATGCCTAGCAATCTATGAGCATTTCTTAGATCTGTTGCAAGTTTCCTCTGTTCTTTCTTAGCTACCTACTTTTTCTTTTTGTTGTTCTTCCAATTTATTCTATATCTATATTTTCCTATATTTTCCAATTACGCACCATGTTTCTGAAAACACAAAAAAAAATTGTTACAGTCTATTAAGGAAAACCGTTGTCCGATTATGCTATTATATTGGGGGCACATTGATACAAATCAAAGTGCCCCACTTACCATTGTATCAATGTTCCCCATATCGTACATTTTTAAATGAAAGACCGTCAGTTTAAAATTATATAAAATCTTATTAAACTCACACTCTCTATCAAATTTACAACATATTTACTTACCATATAAAGAATCACACATCACATCATCCATGAAATGTAACGTTAAAACACCCTCCGAAAAAACTAACGAAATTTTAGTTTTAATTGCTAAAACATGTCGCACTGCACCGAGAGCGAAGCAGTGACTGGCCGCGGTCGTAATCAAGCACAGTGATTGCTTGAACCGACACCTACGTATGTGTGCGTCGACAAGTTTATGCTACGTTCAGTTCGAATCTTATTACGATTGTATCTATGTGCCCCGTGCATCAATCTGCCCCTACTCCCCCTATTAATATTTTATATAATTTAAGGTAAATGTATAAAATCCGCATTCGAATCTAAGGCTCATAAAAATTAATCGTAGAATACATTGTACTCGCCTTATTCGCATTATTTCGCATCACTTATTCAATAGTTTTTAGAAGAGCCATCTATAATCATCAAGCAGTGTAAATATTTACCATATTAATTGGCTTTAATTAAATTTAATTATGCATTTAATCAAGAAGAAACTTACCTACTGTAAAACAGTTTACAATAAAAGTTTCAGTATTTCAAGTATCACCAAGTAGTTAATTACATACTTACCTACTTATGAACTAGAATAGGACGGGCTAGTACTTATTTACAGACCCAGTTTTATTTTAAACTACTGCGGACATTATCGTATTCCAATAGTTATTAAGACATTGTAATGTACCTGAATAAAAGTCTATTAAAAAAGTCTATTAAAGTCTATTTACATTTTAACACCATTCATGATGTTTCTGCAACACATGCATTTTCATTTTCTTACTTTTACAAATTGTGTACCTATTATTGTTGATGTTATTCGGGTCGATGTCATTTCGGACTCGTGATTATAATTAAAACATGGTGTTCATTCTGGTAGGTATTAAAATAGGGTAGATGATAAAAAAACTATTAGTCCTTCTCATTAGTTTATTAATTGTAATAACACCTTTTTTTCGAACGATACGATACAGTGCATTGAAATAACGCTTTCGTGCGATTTGTACTAGGTACATTGCTGCGTCGAAGTGGGGCACTCTTTGGAACTTAAATGGTCTCTATGGCGTTCAATTAAGAAGTAGTAAAGATCTCTATTTTTATGTTAGTATCTCTACACTACTGTGCTTATAAAGCTCTGACGTGGACGCTGGTAAACTGCGACAAACCAAACGCAGTAGCCATTAATGAGAAACTGAACTATAACACTGAATAATAAAATAGTACGTAAACTTACCATATCTTGGCACTTTCTTATTAAATTGATAAAGCGAAAAATAAATGTCTAGTATTTTTGGAAGAGCTACCAGACGGAATTAACAGAATAATACCGATGTTTTTGTGTAATCATCATGTCTATTTATGTGTCAATAAAAGACGTAACGATTTTACAAAATATTTTACTGCTGATAACTAATTTTGACATTAAATAAATAGTTATCTAATGATACTACTACATATTATAAAATGTTACACATTCACTTAGCGAGACATTTCAACATCAATATTTTCAGAAAACTTTAATTTTATAGTGATAGTGTTAGGTGTAGTTACATCTGCAACCAAAATGTCTCCGCCGTTGTAAAGTCCCAGGTCAGTCACCTTTTTCTTGAGATTATCTCTAGTCCTTTCTTCAATACTTTTAATTGAAGGCATGTAGAGAGTTTTGTTACGTCCATTTATAACAGTTGTTATTCCTGAAAGCAAGAATTGAGTCCTATAAATATCAGAAAGTAATTAATGAGCCCAACTTAATATGAGTACTACATAATAATTCTATTTTGAGCAAATAGAATTTGACATCAGGTTTTAAAGAAAAATTCAAATTAAATTCCCTGAAAAACACTCCAAAAGTGTTTGACTAACTGACAGCAAAAAATGGTTTAAGTAGAAACCTATTCCTAAATGTTACCTGGACTCTTCATCATGTAAGATGGGTCTTCACAAAGTTTATCATAAATAGTTTGAAGTGTTGCATCGGGTCCAATTTGCATAGTTCTAGTGCTGTTGCAGCATGCAACACAATCAGACTTCTTTTCTGCACTGAATGTATAAGAGTAAACTCCATCTGCCATATTCATTACCATATAGTTGTTCATGTTAACGCAGCAAGATGATGCTAGCTTAAACACCTGGAACAATGTTTAATACATTAAATTTTAAACAGGACAAAATATTACAGGGGTCATAAGCTAAGTTTATTCTAATTTGCAATTTTAATATAAAAATCTAGTCTTAATACACATGTTGCTAATAAGTTGCACTCAAATAAGGGTAGATAGAATTCTGTATGAATACTGGACTTCAAATGTACAAAAATAATACTGAAGTGTTCTGCACTATTTTATGTGGAACCAAATTTTAGTCTACTTTGTTGTCTTCTAAGTTTTTGTAGATTTTTATTGAATAATTAAAAAACTACCTCTGTTGCGCAAGCAGCAGCTATAGCAGCATTAGTGCTAGCAACAGCAGGGATGATATTTTTCAAAACTCCTTGGGTCAGTCTGTATGTGACATTCGCTATACCATGCTTGATTGCTCTTTCCTGGGCTTTCTCATACACCCATGCAACATGTTGAGGATCATCTCCGTCTAAAGCTGTTGTAGAACCCCAAGGATTTTCTTTTGCCCACTGAAGAACTTTTACATACTCAACACAATGCTCTGGTAACCTGTGAAGTGCAATAAATTATCTTTAGTAAATCCATAATCCTTAAACTTAGTAGCAATGGAAATATTTAGAGCAACAACTAACAGATGTTTTGTGTGTCAAGAATATTTACTAATTGAAGTACATGTAACATGAAAAATGTACTGAATATAGTTGAGTCATAGGTTAAGTTAAAGAATATGTAAGTTAATACCTTGGTGTATTTGCGATAGTACAGAGAGGGAATGTTTTCTGTGGTGGGTACAGATCTAGAGTGCACTCAATACAAGGGCTCATGCCAGGCAAAATGACCCTGGCATTCCCCTTGAACCCTTCAGTACCTCCATCTATTATGGGGATGATGCTGCTTTGGTCTAAGCTTCCTGAGAATAATACAGTAAATATTTAATTAAATATAATATTAGAAATCTCCAAATAGAATAGTCAGAAGTTGCATTAAAAATTAACTTTTAATAAAATATCTTAAAATGTACATTCTATCTTATTGTTGTAATCAGCTGTCTAGTATCAGAAAAACTGCCCACATGCTGCTTTGGCCGCATAATAATTAATTGACCCGTGGTAAAAAGTAGGTTTTGTCCATTACTGGGAAAACAGCTATGTCTATGCCAAATTTGACTCAAATTAGGCTTTGCACATTATAATTGTATTTTACTGCAGTAAAATTTATAGGTGCTTAGTTGTTATTCTATTTTTTTTAACTTTCATCAAAATACATCCAGTAGGTTTTGCATGCAAAATGGTGAAATAGCAACAAACATGCACACTTACATCCTCACAAAGTTTCGGGTTTATAGTATGAGTAAGATTCCTAGAATATACTCACTGTCATCATTATACTGCAGCAATGAAACCATCATGCCATTGAGCCAGCGTCTGGCTATAATGGAATCAAGCCCACAAACCACAATGTGGAACTGCTTGTAGAAACCTTCGTCTAACTCTTGGATTGAACAATGATGAGCAACGGCTTCAACCCCAGGAACCCTGGAATTATGGTAAAATAAATATTTATCTTTCACAATCAGTCACACAATATATGACAAAGTGCAAGTAATATTTTTAACACACACAACATGGATGGCAGATATGGCAGGAACTCACCTTTTATTTACAAAGTCAACAGCACACTTGGCTTTAGACAACCCAATGTCGTTTTTCCTGAATAAGAACTGCCTATTTAGGTTGGATAGCTCTATAGTATCCATATCCACAACATGAATTTTCTTGAAACCCATCAGAGCGAGATCTTTAAGTAGTTCACAACCCAAGCCACCAGCTCCAACTATCAGCACTTTACATGATTCCATTATGAATTCCACAATGTCTGGAGATGCTTCGAAGTCTGGGTGACAGAAAGGCCCAGTTCTTTCGCAAACTTTGCGTATGTTTTGCCATCGCGTATGCTGGCTGTTAGTGGTTTCCGTGATATTAGCTTCGCCTTCAGCCATTTCTATTATTTGACGATTCTTTGAAGAACGCAATTTATATTTAACACAACAATTAAATAAAGTATTTTTGTTTTCTACGAGTTATTCTAAATCTTAGAAATTTAGTAATTAGTTTATCACAACAAAACAAAACATAAACCCGGCAGCACGGTGAATGAAAAAAAATATTTTTCGAAGCGAATGACATTAACTAATTTTCTTGCGACACTGACATTATACAAAAGTTGGTTGCGTGAGTAATGAAGCTATTTTCAAAGGTAAAAAAAGTCAAATTTAATTACTGAAAAAAAAACAGTAAAAAAAAGAAAAGAGTTTTATTCCTCTTCCAGGGGAAATCAAACTTTTTAGAGAAAAACTAATTTTATTCCGACAGCTTTACGATTCAAAATATCTACAAACAGAGAGTATCTAATCATTACATTACGTTTTACAATCAAAGAACAAAATCCAAAGCCTATCCCAATAATTTAGTTTTACAACATTTTTATTGATAAATATATTAATAATTATATAAAAAGATTTTTCATTCTCTTCTCATCTCATATTTCTCAATTACAAACAGCAAAGTACAGGTAGTTTATCATCAACAACACAACATTTAGAGCATCAACTCATTTTGACACGACAGATTTCGATTAAAAAAAACATTGATTTTTATATCCTTGCTCAAAGGAAATATTACATTACATTCTACAGCTACTTTTGTAAATCTTAGAACCACGTTACATTCTATGCCACTATTCATTCATTATTTCATTTGTTGAAAATGGAGGCGTGATGGATCTACGAGTGACGGAAAATTGAGATTTTCAAGTTCGCGGTTGTGACGATTTACATGTAAGTCTTGTGTGAATTGCAAAACTATAGTTTTCTAGGATATTTAAATTGTAAGTTACAATATCTTTTTTTGTATGACATTTGATGTAATTGAGTAAATTCAAGGGAGAGACTTGACGGAACTTCGGTAGGTATAGTTCTTGAACCGACCATGCTTGTTGCTTGCATTGATTAATTTACGTACTATGTGAAGTTTAAACATGTAATTACATAAGACATTTCAAAAATACCTCACTTCTATTTTAAAAATTACAATAGTTTGTGAAGTGTGTTATGGACCAAAACATTATCTATTGTTATTCTAGCTGGTCAGCATTATGCAGAATGTACCACATCTACCTGACTTCATACTATTTATAACACGTCGCGTGTTGGTCGGTCGGTCGTAGATAGCTCCCTATAATATTAAAATTTAATATTATATTATAATATTATAAATTGTAGTCTATGTATACATTCTTACCTTTTTAGTTTATTAACAGAATTAACATGGCTGGTAACAAGGTCAACAAGTCGAAAGGGAAGTATGATAAAAGCAAGAGTACATCCATCATGCCTAATAATGATGAAACAGAAGAATATGACTTTTCTTTGTTAAGAAAACCTATACAAACTAGCATTACTGGACTTGGCCAAGCCAGAAAGATATTTGATTTAGCTACTGAAGAAGTAAGTACACCCTAACTGTTTTAGTCCTTCTCTTTTTATAAGATTTTTAAAAACATCCTGTATAACAATTTTTATGTTTTAGCTAAAGAAACTGCTTTCTGATGAATGTGATGTGTTATATGAATGTAAAGTATGCAGAAATATATTCAGAAGTTTGGCAAATTTTATATCCCACAAGAGGGTTTATTGCAAGGATACTTTTGATTCAAACCAACATGGACATTTTATTCAACAGATTCCCACTGTAAGTTGTGTGCTAGCATTATGTACTGTTACATAGATCAGACCAATTAAACTAAATTTACTAACCTACAAACTTAATAAGTGACAATTCTTATTTGTTTTAAGTCATGTGGCTGTTAAAGTATACTATAAAAGAGTAAGATATAAATCCCTATATCCTGTAATAATATATAAATTAGCTAATTTGTACTTACAGCATGTTGAAATGAAGAAAATACAACAAGCAGAACAAACTTACAATGGGTCTCAGAAAAATAATGCTATGGAAGATGATGATAATGAACGAATACCACTTACTAAGGACCTTACCACTATCATTGAGAAAATCAGGAAGAAAAAGTCATGCTATATTAATACTAAAGATTTCCAAGTTGCCTTACAAGAGATACCAACCACTTCCGTTGCTGTGTTCCAAAATCTGGAAAATGGCTTGGAGAAGGATAGTGAGAATATGTTAAATCAAGTAAGTATGACCTACGGCTTGGTTTTTACATATTATCAATATTAAAAATACCATCATAAATGCTTGAGTTGTTAAATGGTTCAAAGATCTCCTAAGATGTATTAATCTCATGGAATTTTCATATCTATCAATAATTTAATCCCTGATTTAAAGTGCAAAATGTTACTCATTCTCTATCAAAAGTAATTTAATTACCTAGTAATTTTATTTATATTAACTCTATTCCAGGTGTCTGAACTTGATAAAATTATGTCTAAAGACATGGGGGTGATGCAAAGTGATGGGAATTTTAAGATTGAAAGCTCTGCAGATGTCGACAATAATGTCATACAAATAAGTGATGATGAAGAGAGTACAGACATTATAGAACTGAAATGCAAGATCTGTAAGTATATATGTGACATATTATATTCATAATATCTATTATAATCCTTAAAAGCCAGACTAATAACCCTTTTTAAGTAATTGTAGTAGTAAATATAATGTATATAAGACACTGCTTGTAATACTTTCTGATAAAATCCTAAACTTCTCTATCGTTAAATTAGTTCAGCCATTCAATGTTTTGTTTTTAAATCATTTTAAAACAAACATTCCGGCATATTGATATTATTGAGATTTTTTGTAATGAAATAGTTTGGAAATATTAACCGTAAACTCAGTAGTTCGTTTTAATATTAAAATAGCCTTTAAAGTTTAAAAAAGATGATAAACAACTAAAAATTATTTTGCGCTAAAAATACGCGACTGATATTACACTCCGCGGCTGATATTACTTATTTGTCTATTAGAACTTACACGGCAGAAATTCAGTTGCGGAACTTTGAGTGTATTTGAGTTTTGAACGCTCTTGTGATGTCGTGATTTCGTTGAGAATCGAAACGAACTTCGATCGCCTATTATTTGTGCTCCACAGTTACTGGCCGCTGAACTTACGCCCGACCGAAGTTCGACTATACTGTAAGCTGCTCTACGTGGTGCTATTGATTACGCAACGTAATTAATACCACGTAGAGCAGATGACTGATGGGGCGGTAAGGTTCTCGAGTGTCCGCGCATCGTGAAACCCAGCATTAGGCGTACACTAACATGATACGGAATTGATTGATTATTTGGGTTCACGGTGGTTGCAAATCGCTCTTGACTGAAAAAGCAGTGGACGTCCAACGGCCGAAATGATGATGATTTATTATTATTTATTGATTATTCATATTTCTGTATGACTTCTTCACAGGCGATATGCAATTTTCGACACAGAAGACTTTGAAGTTCCACATGAAGTACAAACACGTCGAGAGCAGGCTTGTGTACCCGTGTCCTGATTGTGTTGAGATATTCTCCACTTCCTGGAGCGTTTACCGACATCTCTTCAAAGTGCACCGGTATGTAGTTTAAAACTGGATTTCAGACATTAATTTCTAAAACAAGTAAATATTAGGACATGACATTCTTGAAACTAAATGACAATAGGTAGAGTAGCACTCAGTGAGTGGCGTCCAACGCATATAGGAACGTCGGTCTTCCAGCAGCGAGACGGGCTGGCGACATGTTTAAGGTAGCAGGGCTCACCTGGATGCAATTAACACAATATCCTAGTAAGTGGCGGGAGCAAGATGAGGCCTATACCGAGCAGTGGATGAAGTTAAGCCGCGGATGGTAATGATAAAGTATAGTAGTAGTAATAATATATCTGAATATTTATTTGAATATTAATCTCAGTTTTTTTACAAATATTGTATGTGCGTTTTGTCCATTAGAACTTGGAAAACATTTCGCATAAGCATAATCCTGTTGAAATAAATACTCGCGTTTTATTGTTTTTGAAACCCTGAGCCAGCGAAAAATGTATATTTCGGTCTTATTTACACATATGACAGGCACATATCTTACAACTTATGTCCAGATTAACAGGCTATTGATTTGAATACTAAATGTTTGTTATGTAAACTTGTTATTCAAACACATTTAGTTTACACTAATAACAAAATTCCAGAAAATCTGCGGCGCAAATTAGGCGACAGCGAGAATCAATTCAGGCAAAAGCTTTCAAAATGAACAACCCGCCAGCCTTCTATGAAAGGCGCAAGAATAACCAGAAAGCTCCTGCTGCGCCAAAAATTACTGAAGAAGAGAGAATTGAACAAGAGAATCAGGTAAAAATGCACATAGTTACCATGAAGTGCTACAGATTTCCTCAAGCATTTCTATTAATGTCATATTCAATAGAATGCTCGACCCCCTGTTTTGCTTACTGCAAGCAGCATTTACCCAAGACGTTTAGTTGGAACATGTATTAACTCATTATTAAAATGTCAGGCCTACGCGAATCGCCTACGCTCGCGCAGTCTCGCTCTCTTTACGCTCGTTGTTTTAATCAAATATTTTTTATCAAATCTGCGAGCCGCTACTTGTTCTATTACAAATAAATACTCTAGTGAAACACCACAACCATTATTCAAATAATATTTGATATTCTTTGCTTCAGGCATGGATGGATAACATGGAATTCGATGGCGAGATATCCCGCTGCGGCGGTTGTGGTCGCACATTCGAGAGGCGAGCGGCGCTAGCGGCCCACACCCACACGTGCCAGCCTCGCAACCGCGCACTGTCGCGCAGACCCGAAACCAAGCGGATCGAGATTCAGATTAGAAAGGATTACAACAAAGGTCCTAATGCGAATCTGAACTTATTGAAGCAGGCGGATTGTGTCGGTAAGTATGGCAGTTTAATTGCCGTGAACTGATATTACATTTTATGGTAGTTTATGAGAGACTTTATGTTACACGGGCTCAACCCAGCCCGCCCCAACTTCCCACGAGAACAAATTATACATATAAAAATCCTGTTGAACTACCTTCCGGTAGTATTTTGATATTGCCATAAAGAGAGATCGACAAACTTTAATTTATGATAATTATGTACCCTATTTGTGGATTGAGGCAAATTTCAAGAAATGTTACAATCTCAGACTAATTTCATAAGTACATACAACAATTCGCTTTTTTTATGTTTTTTTAAAGAAATGCTTATATATTTAAATGTTTCTATCTACAGAAAAAATCAAGGAAGAGCCAATTGACGAAACTGTAAATGAAATCACTGAAAAAGATGAAACAGAGCAAGGTTCACTTGAAAAAAAACCACTAGAGAAAGATGATGTTAAAAAAGAGTCGCTTGATAAGGATATTATTGAAAAAGAGCCTGTTGAGAATGAAATAGAGAAAGAGCCAATGGAGGTTGATGATAATATTGATGAAAATTCCGTGGAATCACCAACGCAACAGAGTGAAACGGAAACTAAAACTACTGAGACTCCAGAAGAGGTTGAACCACAAGTACCTCCAGAAACAACTAAAGCGCCGCCATACTACCTTCCATATGCACAGCAAGCGGAGAAAAGCAACCTTGTGGCATTGAGGCAGAGAATAGTTGGCGACATTGAACTCGACAAACTTAAATGCAAGAGGTGTAACACCCACTGTGAGCACATCAGAATGTTGTACGACCATGTAGCTGAACATTACAAGTGGATGCGATATGCTTGTAAACTATGCAATTTCAAACATTATTACTTCGAACAACTACCTGACCATGTGAAAACCGTCCATAAACTGAAAGGCGATAAGGACTTTTACTTCAGTACTGTGAAAGCGATAGATGGCCCTGAAGCTACGGAGCTTTCAGAAGATCCCATTGAGGAAACAAATGAAGATAGCCCGGAGTCAAGAAGGCCGAGTCGATGCTCTAGTGATTCAAGCCGTCTCTCTGATGATAGCTCGTCAAGCGGAGTGAAGGTTGATAACAGCAGAAAACGCAAGGTTCAACAAAACAGCCGTTACGCGAAACGAAAAAGGGAATCCCTTGTTAAAAGTAAGTATATCAATATTATTAAAATTTAATTAGGATTTTCTCTGTATCTTTAATAAAATTTCTCATATCTTTTCAGCAAAAGAAGATGGCGCTGATGAAAATGACTCGTCGAATCAAAAGACTTATGAAGAAAACTCATCAGATATTGATTATGATGTTTGTGATAAAATTGAGAAGAGACCAGTAGTTGAAACATCATCAGTCGCCTCCAGAAGACCAGTTCGTAGAAAGGCCAAACCGAAAAATGCAGATTTCGAATATGATTTATCCAATTTGCTTAAAATGGAAGCCCAAGGCTACAGGGAAAACCAAACAAGTAATAGCACTAATAATAAACAAGGCAAAAAGAAACAGGCAGATGTACTCAGCTTTGAAATACTGAACAAAGAATGCTTAGGAGCTATGGACACAATGTCAAGAAAAGCTGTTTCAGGAGCTAAAGCAGAGATGAGAACATCCAATTTCGCTGTCTATTCTCACAAAGAAAAATTTCCACCTAACGTATTCGCCAGACCCATGCTTCCTAGAACCATCACAAAAGGAGACAAGAATTCTCCAAAGAAAGACATTAATGAAGATAAAGACAATTCTCCAAGTAAAGAAAATAAGAATAAATCACAAAACGAAGAATCGCCAGTAAAAGACGAGACAAAAGCAAATAGTTCTGATAGCAATAACGCAAATAAAGAACAAGGCTTAAGAGGAGCCACTTATGCTAACAAAACAATTAATAAAGAGCAATCAAAGGCGTCAAATTCAGATGACGTTTCTCCTGCGAAGGACAGTCCCACTAACCCAAACACAAGTAAAGTTCAAACTACAAAAACTAAAACACTTACGTCAGTTGTTCCTATAAAGTTTCGAAGGCAAAGCATTGATGTAATGAAGAATCCGCTAATAAATCAAAATATCAAAGAATTTACTAAGGCTGGTATGAAAACTAAAATACTAGTAATCAAACCTATAAAAGTGAAGGATGGCTCGCAATCAGCAAATACTCCTTTGAAATTCCAAACAATAAAGCTCAAAGATCCTAATAGGAAAACAACTGGAGAAGATGCATCGTCAGACCAAGTTGTAGTAGTCAAAGTACCTAATGTTGAGCGAAATATAGTCCTGGCTGCTGAAAAACAGAAAGTTAATGCAGAAAAAATTGCTGAAGCCACAGAGAAATCTACTGAAACTGTTACTGTAGCAACAAATGGTCAAATTGAATCAGATACTACTACTGCTATTGGTTGTGAAAAAGACAAAAGTGAAAATAGTGATATTAGTTTACTATGTGAAGAAAAAATTAAAAAAGTGGAATTGACTAGTGCTGAAAACAAAGAAATAGCTGAGAAAGTAGATTATCAAACCACCACATCTAATGGTATAAGTTAGCTTAGTAACTAGTTGAGGTTAGATATTGTACATAGTTACAGGAATGAGATTTAAGTTGCCTAGAAGAGAGAATGTTTTGTTTATTCTTATGCCTTAAAATATATCACTCCTGTTATGTTAGTAGGTGTGATATAAGTACTAATTGTAATAAAATCTGAGCAATGTACAATGTTTATTTGTCACCCTCCAATAACTATATTTTTAACCCCAACCAAAAAAGAGGGGTGTTATAAGTTTGACGTGTCTGTCTGTCTGTCTGGGACATCTTAGCTCCCGAACGGATGGAGCGATTTCATTTTTTTTTTATATATAGGGTCCTGACCTGATAATGCTATGGCAGGCATGGCCCTTAGAATTAACAAGGATAATACAAAATCGCCGAACAAAGGAAAGGCATAACCCTTTAGGGTTGTCTTTATGAGATCGTATCAAGATCAGGAATGCGGACATCAATAATAATGATAAAGTGATAATGAGCAGGGCTAGCAAATCGTTTTTTTTTTTAAGTTAAACTTTTTTAGAATCGTTGTGATTTTAAACCGGATGCAACGGAAAAAACGTGTTTTCAGGCGATTGAATTTACATGTGTTTTCAGGCGATGGCAAAGTCTCAATATTATTACATAAAACATAAAAGTATTTTAATATTGATATGCGTCACTATAAGATGCTGTTAATTATTACGTAACAACTTAATGCTTCGAGTACGGAGATTCCAGACAATTGATTTTCAATTGTTATGTATGAACCACGTTCGTGGTCCTAGAGACTGGACGTACTAAGACAGAAAGTCGCTTAAGTAGACTGAATAAATTAATAACCGACTTGTTATTACATGGATCTCACAACTTTTTACCGCAGAGCAACTGAGTTGCGAGACTTGGTTTTTTTGACAAGTATTGTTTTTGATGGGATTATATATATTCATCTCATTATTTTATCGATTTACTGAAGTTTCACTTCTATCGGGTGTGAATCGCGCACACTCCTTTTTTTTTTAATGATAGATAATTATTTATTAGACCACAATCTCACCTGATGTAAGGTGACGATGTGGTCTAAAATGGAGCATAAAGACCTAGATGGCATAGGGTAGATGGCTTCTCCGGACCACCCGGAGGTCACGTGTAAGGATTCAGAGGGTTAACACGTCCGTAAGGACGTGAACAAAAAAAGAATGGATGGCCTTTGAAGCCGATAAACTCTTGAAGGCAGTCTGCGCGGGTCGGCAACCGTAGTGACTGGATACGAATGACTTGGTAAAGGCCATTGGGTTCATTGTGGATGCAGGGCTATTCCGACTGTAACGATGACGTATGAGGAGGTACCTAAATGTTACTAGACGTAGGTTAGCACAGGACCGCAAGTTGCATTATTATTTAAAAAAAAATAAATCATAAGGTGTCAACATTGTATTTATTATTATTATGATTTTTTTCGGAAATTTCCGATTAAAAATAATTAAAATTTTATTATTTTAAACAATTCAGCATGGGGAAAACAGGTGGACATTCGTAAAGCTTAAAACCAGCCAGTTGTTCATAAAAAATATTTTCCTAACCGGTAAGCTATTCCATGCACCAATTCCGGGAAAAATATTTGAATTTTAAAGGAAAAACGGAATTAATTTTATTCCATTCAATTATAAGCCCACTGAGGGAAAGTTCCTAATTTGTCCTTTAAAGGTACCTAATGAATGTTTTAAAATGCTCGTAGAATGAATGTCAGCCTATTCACAACTGAAATTATAACTTTAATTTCTCATCATTATTTTAATTAAGTACTCTGAATTTATACTTTCATATTTCATTAAACTAGTTTTATCTAAAAATACCTTCATTATAAACACCCGTATTTAAAATGACTTAACATTAATTAAATAGTTTTTACTTTTTTACAATAAAATTAAATATTTTACAAGTTTTAATGTATGTAAACCTAAACTGGTTGTATGTTCACGATAAGAAGCAGAACTACAGGGTGGCCCATAAGTCCTTTGAAATTTAAATTTCGAATAAAATTCAAACGGTGTGCAGGAATGGCGCGCGGGGTACGCGGGAAGCACCAACGGTCTTTCGGAATTCAGACGCCATGGAGCGTTTCACCGGTGCGGACCGTGCTTTTTGTGTGCGCGAGTTTTATCGCAACAATGATTCTGCTACCGTTGCGCGGCGTAAATTTCGAGAACATCACAATTTACGCAACTTTAACGACACTCCAAGTGTTCAAACGATTAAGAATTGGGTTAATAAGTTCGAGGAGAGCGGTTCTACGTTGGATAAAAAACGGTCAGGTCGACCAAGGACATCACGCACGGAAGAAACCATCGATGTAGTGAAACAGTCAATTCGTGAAAATCCTACCCAGTCTACTCGTAAGCGTTCCAGTGCATTAAACTTAGCCAGAACATCATTACAGCGGATTTTAAAGAAAGATTTACTTCTTCACCCTTACAAGATTCAATTAGTACAGGAATTAAAAGATACTGACCCTACGCACAGACTAAATTTTGCAAATGAAATGTTCGACCGCTTTACATCGTTTAATAACGTGTTATTCTCTGATGAGGCTCACTTCCACATCAACGGTCATGTCAACAAGCAGAATTGTCGCTACTGGAGTTGCGAAAATCCAAATCGCAAACATGAAAGGCCCTTACATAGCCCTAAAGTGACAGTTTGGGCGGCTATGTCAGCGCATGGCATCATAGGCCCTTACTTTTTTGAGGATAGCAGAGGTCGCGCGGTTACTGTTACTTCGCAGCGCTATGTGGCAATGATCGAGAACTTTTTTACACCAGAGTTGCAGAATTTTTCAGGCTTCAATACGCGGACCTGGTTTCAACAGGATGGAGCAACTGCCCATACCTCTAACACCGCTATGCCCGTCGTCCGTCAACTTTTCCCTAGTAAAGTGATCTCTAGAAGAGGAGATATTGCCTGGCCACCACGTAGTCCGGATCTGACCCCAATGGACTTTTTCTTATGGGGTTATCTTAAGAGTAAAGTGTATGAAACCAACCCGCGGTCAATCGTTGTCTTGAAAGAAAATATTCGACGAGAAATGGCAAGCATTACAGAACTTACTTGCCGCGCAGTGATGGACAATTTTAGACGTCGCTTACAGGAGTGCCGCGATTGTAACGGATTACATTTAGATGATGTAATTTTCAAAAAATAATTCCCATTTTATTAGAATTACTTCAAAATAAAAACCTTTATCATATTGTAATTAGTTTTTTTTATATGTTTTTTTTACATTTCAAAGGACTTATGGGCCACCCGGTATTAAGTAGTCGTTAGAGGTAAACGTAAATGCTTCCTCATTTTATTTATTTTACGTATGAAAATCTAAAAACACAACAAATGTAAAATATTATAAAATTTGACAATTACTTTATCCTTAACATGGCAATGGATAGTAAATTAAGATTGTTTGATACAACGGAGCTGTTTTCTTTGTTTCATAAATTCATCTACAATAATAGGTTTATAGTAAGGTAAATAAAATACTTAAATAAGTTTTAACTAACTTTATTATAAACTTCGTCACTTTTATACTATTCTATCACTTTTATACATCTAAACGTTTTTCGCGAGTGTTTCAGCTTTCGCAACAACTTCTTCAATGGGTCCAACCATGTAGAATGCAATTTCGGGAAGATGGTCATATTCACCTGCAAGGATACTTGAGAATCCCTTGATGGTCTCCGCCAGAGGCACCAGCTTGCCGGCGTGACCAGTGAATACCTCAGCAACCTGGAAAGGCTGGGACAGGAATCTCTGGATTTTACGGGCGCGGGCTACCGTTAGCTTGTCTTCCTCAGACAGTTCATCCATACCCAGGATAGCAATGATATCCTGAAGTGACTTGTAGTCCTGAAGGATCTTCTGCACTCCACGAGCTACATTGTAGTGCTCGGCTCCAATGATGTTGGGGTCCATGATACGGGAGGTGGAGTCAAGGGGGTCCACAGCAGGGTAGATACCCAGCTCAGCAATGGCACGTGACAGCACAGTGGTAGCATCCAAGTGAGCGAATGTGGTAGCGGGAGCAGGGTCAGTCAAGTCATCAGCGGGCACGTAGATAGCCTGCACGGAGGTGATGGAACCCTTCTTTGTTGTTGTGATACGCTCCTGCATGGTACCCATGTCAGTGGCCAGAGTGGGTTGGTAACCTACAGCTGAGGGGATACGACCCAGCAGAGCAGATACCTCAGAACCAGCCTGAGTGAAACGGAAAATGTTGTCAATGAAGAGCAGCACGTCCTGGCCTTCCTGGTCACGGAAGTACTCGGCGACGGTGAGTCCGGTCAGGGCAACACGGGCGCGCGCGCCAGGTGGCTCGTTCATCTGACCGTACACGAGGGCTACCTTGGAAGTCTTGTCTTTCAGAGAGATGACACCAGACTCAATCATTTCCTGGTACAAGTCGTTACCCTCACGGGTACGCTCGCCCACTCCAGCGAATACGGAGTAACCACCATGCGCCTTAGCGACGTTGTTGATAAGTTCCATGATAAGTACGGTCTTGCCGACTCCAGCACCGCCGAAGAGACCGATCTTGCCTCCCTTAGCGTAGGGAGCGAGCAGATCGACGACCTTGATTCCAGTGACGAGGATCTCTTGCTCCACGGACATCTCCACGAACTCGGGGGCTTCAGCGTGGATAGCGGCGGTCTTATCGGTGGGGATGGGGCCGCGCTCGTCGATAGGTTCTCCAATCACGTTGATGATACGGCCAAGAGTCTCGGCGCCAACGGGAATCCTAATGGGAGATCCGGAGTCGAGTACGGGTTGTCCTCGCACCAAACCTTCGGTACCGTCCATAGCGATGGTTCGGACGGTGTTCTCTCCAAGATGCTGGGCCACCTCCAGCACCAGCCGAGACTGGCGGTTTTGTACCTCAAGGGCATTTAGGATAGGGGGTAAGTCATCCTCGAACTGGACGTCCACTACGGCACCGATTACGGCGACCACCTTACCTTGGCCTTTTCCTGCCGCTTTAGCTGCGTATTCCCTTTGGCTGACAGCAACGGTAGCGATTTTGCCACATTCTTTCAGGGTTTTTTCAGCAACAGATTTTGCGGCTAGGAAACCGCTTCCAACCCTACTTACAGCCCCCAACATCTTTGATAAGTAGTCCTTTTGGGCGAAATTTTCAGGTGGCCGCCCGCACTTATGTAATAATAACCTGTATTCGGTTCTACAGAGAATGTAACACAATGTTTTATTGATTTTGATGGCTGCTGCATATCATTCATTCAATCGGCTTGTTTCTGACTATCAAACTCGTAAAAAATTATTTTAGTAATTGCAACATTGATAATACTTAGCTCAGCAGTGACAAATCTGACAATTGCTTGTCAGTTCATAATATGACAATCAGCTGATTGTGTTGTTTTAATCACGATGCATAATGTGTGAAAAATTCTAGCAAATGCCTGTGTTCTCTAGAGTTATTTGAATTTGAGAGTGAATTAAATAACAATATGTTACGAAGCCGGATCATAGCACGTGTATGTTACCCATATTTCTAATAAGTTTTTTTTATAAAAATAACCTGTTCTATGGTACATAATAAATTACAATTTCTTTTTGTTTTGTATAGGTAATTCATGAACATCGTTTGCATTTAAGAAATATCAACCATGCGAAGCCGTGCACACACATTTTAATTCATAACAAACAGGCTATACGACAACAAAGCACAGTAACTGTGGACGAGAGTTATATCAAGAAGTTTATGAATGCTGTTGGTTGGATGGATCAATCAAGAACTGTATGTATACATTTGTATTGTATATATTGTTCGTTAACGTTATAAATTCTAATACCAAATAGCTGATTATTGGTTATGAACAAAAATGTTATAAGTTTATGCTCCCATTAATTGAATTCATAAATCATACAAATAATTTTATAACTTATAAGCATAAACTTTTAAGACAATATTCTGAACTATGACTGAGTTTATGCTAAAAATATAATTTTTGTTTCAGAAATTAAAACTTACAGGTTACTTTTTATATGAGGGTATTCCAGACAAACTGCAGTACCCAACCTGGTTTGAAAAATTAGAACTTCCAGATACATTTGCATCCTGGTTTATTGTCACGGAACTACATGTGTGGATGCTGATGGTCCGCTACATGGGTGAAGACCTCGCTCCTGCTTCCACAAAGAAGAAATATATCAAAGGAGATGGAAATTTTGTCAGAAATTGTTTAGTTGAAGCATTATGGGTTGATGTTGCCAATAAAATTAAACTTTTAGAGGTAGGTTAACAGTAAGGCAAGTTTTCGCCGGGTTTGATTCCCGCCGCGGGACCAGATTTTGTAGGCACTGCAATGTCTGGTTTCTGGTCTGGGTATTTTCAATGTATAATATGTAGTATATCAACATCTAACACTCGTAATAAAAGCTCTGCTTATGTGATTAGTCCGGAAATATTTATTTATTTCACATATATAAATAAATAGAAAAGTCAATTGAATTCAGTGACTTGTGAATAGCTGCAGGTTTATTGTGGATTCAGGTCACACCCAACCAAACTAACTAATCTACTTACCTGCAGTGGATATCCCCTAGCTGAGTTGATATCATTAAAACAGTATTAGTGTAACAAAATATTTTAATAGCATTAAAACTTATTAATTTTTAGGGTGCAAATCCAGCGATAGCTAGAAAGCAAGTATCAGAATTATCTGAACAGTTTCAAGCTGCATTAGTAGGTTATGATGAAGGATTAGAAGATGATAGAGTATTAGCCGCTGCCATATGGAGGAGATTCTATTCACTCTCACCTGAAGCCAAGCCTGAACATGTAGAAGCTATAGTGAAATATGTTAGACATCAAGTAAGTATTCCTTATGTTATTCTTTTGGTTTTTAAGAAACAAACATGATTTTTAATGAATAAATCCATTATAATTGTAATGTATTGTAAGCAGGAGATAAGTTAACTCTTGACCTCTTACAAAAGTGAATACCTATGCTTCGTGTATAGATAGTATTACCGTGGATAATTTTGTAAACATCATGCATCATAGCGACGTAGCACACACTACAATGCTACGACTGTCGTAAAGTAGTATTTTGTTTACTACGAAGTAACTTAAAGAGTTTGTAAACTTCGTAGCGTCGCGCGTAGCCGTCGTAGCAACCACTGCTACGACTGTCGATTGGTAGCACAATCTACACTGCATTCTACTTAATTCTAGGAATAGGGATATTATAAGTGGATTTGCTATATACCGTTATTTTAAAACAAATTTTAACTAAATGATCAAACCTTATGTATTTTTTCTAATATTATATTATGTCTTTCAGTTATCGATCTTGGACAAAATACCTAGTGAGGAAATGAAATGGAAGCCAGAAATCAATTGGATTAGTATAAAGTAGTAGGAATTATATATAATTATTGATGTAATTATTATAGAAGAGTTGATAAATTAAATGTTTATTTCCTTTTCATTAGGCCTCACAAATCCAGGGGAAAGCAAAATGTCTTTTGAATTGTTAAAATTAATAAGTTTTAATGTAATATAGTAAGTAGGTCTACTACTAAAAATACAATCCACAAGAATAACAAGAACAAACTGGATGACCAAACTACGCTATTCTTTTAAGTTTTCGAAAAATAAATCATGTAAAAATTAATCTCCCCGACATTTCCTGTTTAGGTTCCTACAACATGTTAGGAAAAATTGATCATTAATTTACTTGTGCAGGTTTAAAACTTAAAGTAAATTGAAAATGTATGTCTTCAACCTTCAACACAAATGTTATTTAACAGACTGAAAGGTATTTAAAGTTTCAGCGAGTGAAACATAGGGGGGAAAATTACTTATTAATTTACTGATTTTGCAAATACAAATTGTTTATTTTTATTAACAAAGTATACAATTATGCACAACAACAGTATTTGAGACCTTCTGTCAACTATAGAAATATTTGTATTATAAGAAACGATTACGTTCACTTAAATTGAAGGAACCAAGAAAACATTTGGGTAAAATATCAACAAAACAAAACAATAACCTTAATACTTAAAAATACATTCTTCCTAATTAAATCGTCGTCAATTTTTTTTTACTGTAAACTCTTGTAAAATGTTTTCAGTACCTCGCATATATTTCTATCCCATAATACAGTGATTACGATTCTACAGATATAATCGAATTTACATTCTGTGTTACACTGCGACATTCTTGGATCTGAAAGTTTAGGGTAAAATGCTGAATATAGATCCAGGAACTTTTTATCAGTGGTAACCATGCGATAGACCAATTCGTTGATGGAAGCCGGAGTCAGGTCTGGGAGGTCAAACGTCTTCCTCATTTCGTAAAGTTGGAACCAATGCGGTCTTCGGTTAGGCGTTAAGTTCGCCTCAGTGAGATTGTAGACGTAGTTGACGATGCTTTGAGGCTCCTGCGAGACAGATGACAATATTTGGTGTTTTTAAACGAGACAATATATTTTAATTTTATAAGCTAAGCCAATCTATTCTACAGCTGTAACTCTTAGCGTTCTTGTAAAAAGTGGCCAATGCGTCTTTGATAATAAGTACCTAAGCCATAAAAGTGGAAGTTTCATCAAAATCCATTCACTAGTTTTTGCGTGAAAGAGAAACCTCCTTACTCACTTTCCTATATCATCATATAAAATTCATTTTAAACGCGAAGAACACTACTTTTCGCGGTAAAATCAATTAACCGAAGTCCAATTTGGATCTAATTTGGCATGGATATAGTTCTAGACCCAGTAAAGGACAAAACCTTACTTTTTACCGAGGACAAATTTATTATAACGCAGGCAAAGCGGAGATCTAGAAAGCTAGTACTTACATATGTTTTACCATCGAAAGTAACGATTTTATAGTTAGAGTTGTAGAAGGAATAGGTGGTAACACCGCCAGCCCCCCAGGCCACGTGGTTGGGCTTCCCGTTCGAATCGTAGAACAACCTGAATTCATCTGTGTGTGTGTGTCCATTGAATTCCGCTTTTATTATGTGTGAGAATCTGAAAATAAATTAGAGATAGTTTTCATATTTAAAGCATAGCCTCTCTCTTCCATTTACCCCGCGCAGGTAACTGTACTTGTCTGACTTGTAGGACTGTACTTGACTTGTATATTTCTCGAAAACATTTGCAAATTACCTTTCAATAATCCGGTTGTACTCTCTCGTCCATGTGTAAGTGAGATCGTGTACTCCAGGAGGTATGTGTGACAGTATGTGCACGCTTTCTCCAGCTTGCTCAGCTTTGTACAGCTCTTGAATCATCCAATTCAGGTGTTTCTTTGAGTCTAAGGGATCATAGACTACCCACCTGAAAGAAGAAATACAACTTACATTCAACGAAACTTATTTAAGGGTCTCTTTTACTTTTTCCCTGAGGGAACTCGTTCGTGGTTCGTTACACCTCGCCTCGTGCTCGTAAAAGATACTAACACAAAGTCTATCTATGCCTATTCTCAATAAATAATAAATATTTCCGGACTTAACACACGGCATCACCTAACCCAAACTAAGCAGAGCTTGTACTAAGGGTGTAAGTGACTGATGTACTACATAGATACCTTTTGTTTTGTATCTAAATAAACACTTATGATACTTAGAAAACACCCAGACCCAAAACCAGAAATTGTAGAATACTTTCGGTATATCTAGAGGTCTAAGGCGCTGGTTGCGGGTTCGATTCCCGCCGGGGGTCCAGATCTTATACGATCTACAATTTGTGGTTTTGGGTCTGGGTTTTTCTTTATGAAAGTACTTACCTATGTAGTATAATGAGTACTTATTTTATTTAATTTAAAACACGTCAAAAACATATTTTTTACAATAGATTACATACAAAAATCATATACTTACGTACCTACTGTAAAAAACTTATCACGACCGAGACTTACCAGCCGCAAGGCTAGTCTCAAGCGGCCGGTGACTAGGCCTGCGGAGATAGGAACTTCCTGACAATACGCGCCATGTCCAGGAGTACTGCCTTCTGCATCTGACCCTTGATTCAGCTTCCCAGCGAGAGCCTCTTATATTATTATTATGTAAGTAAGTACCGATATCAAATTTCATATAATTACAAAAACAAAATTTCATTCAGCGATTGATTCTTGAAGAAATAACAGAAGGATCTATCCTTAACTCGCCGTCATTCATACACACCAGTTGTATCTCTGAGCTATGTTCGAATTGAGGACTATGATTCTCAAACCAGGGATCAGAACTAAAGAATAAACTCCAGATTCTTTGAAAGTCGCTAGTGACTCTGGCGGGAGGTAGTAACTCCATTTCGACGCCAGCTCTTCGTATAACCAAGTTGTGTTGATCTTATCTCCTTGAACGTGAGATGGTGCAAATCTGAAATAATATATTAACAGATCAACTAAAACTATTTAGGTAAGTATATAAATTTGTGTAGGAAATAAATTATACAGGTATCCCGTGATTGTTCACGCACACGATAGACAAGAGTATGCCGATTCTATGTGATTAATTCCGTTAGTTTCACATATCTGACATACCATACTTTTTATCAAAGAAGCCATAATTCTTGAGCTGAAACTTACTGGTTTATTGGCTGGGATTCATGATTCCCGATCACAGGTAATATCGGAATGTTTTCACCAAAACTATTCCTCATTTTAGTCATAACATAACGGTTAATTTCGTTTATACTGTCATAAGACGATTCCCATATAAAATGGCTGTTTGAGTCGCCTATGTAGTAGACTGCGTCAATTTCCTGAAAAATACAAATATATTTATTTACTTAAATATTAAACATAGCTTGTAGGTACATACTATGGCTTGAGATTGATTAATTCTGTACTATGGGGGTTACTTGACTAATAAAGGAAGGTAAGTAATCAATCTTTCTTCATCAACTACATAAATAATTCTCTCTCTATCTATCACGGTTCTTAAATTACAGCCTGGAACAGACGGACGGGCAGACAGACAGGTGACGAAGTCACAGAAATAGTGTCTCGTTTTACCCTTTGAGCACGGAATCCTAAAAAACGACATCCCAATGTTATTTGGGAAAAAAAATAGGTACCTTATGTGTTTCGGCAATCCTGTCGATAGCATCGTCAAACGCCCACAAAGGGGTGTCACAATCTCGATAATCTCCCCAATAGCCGGCCGGTTCAGACCTCCTAGGAGCGGGGCTGGAAGCCGCGTAGCTTCTCATTTCCCTAAAACTGGGAACCATGTCCATATCCAGCTTTAGAGTTCCTTCTTCCTGAAACAATAAATATATGAGTAATTCTACTATCAGTTTGAAATATCTTCGAGTTGGTACCTACATAATTGTTTTACTAATTCCATCCCAGTATACTGTGATTATTGACTGACTCTTTAAAATCAGTTTTAGTACTAAGTACTAGGGATATTACGACTTCATACGTCTAAAAATTTTATTAAATCATTATTAGAGGAGCATTATATCTACCTACCTATGTACAAGTGCAATATATACCGCAAAACCACGCGTTTTCCCTAGTTAGAAATGGTTTTAAGAGATAAAAAACTGATTTTGAAAAAAAAGCTTTTAAAGCTTTAAAAAAAAAGCTTTGTAAATTGTATAATTTAATATAATTTGAATAAAATTTTGTATCGTGCTTATGTGAGAAGTATTCATGAATATTAAAAAACTAGTCTGGTACCTATATCTATTCTCTTATCTGCAATACAAATCCACCCAAAGGTAATAAGATTTGGCAAATGGTTATTGCTCACTGGTATGGAACCCTCGATATGACATTTATACTGATAGAATTTAATGGTGAGCAAAATAATGTACTTTTACAATAGTCCGGCTCAGCAGAGGTTCCTCGTCGAAGTTCCGTATCCTCGCTCCTGACCGTTGTCCGGCCCTGCAGCACGCTGGCTCACCGCAATCCGCGTTTCCGTACGGTTCGTACAAGGGGTCAATGTGGACGTCTGTCAATATTGCTACCCGAAATGGGGCCTCGTTTCTTACCACCTTAAAATTATATAGATTTTATATCGGGATATTTACCATGATTGATTGTCTTTCGAGTTTCCCGATATTTCGGCGCGCCATGATCAATCACGGTTGATGAAGCCTTCTTTCTCAGTCTTTTGTTACGATCCGATGCATCATTAGAGTTGGGATTGGGACTCGTTTCACACCCGAATGTGACACTATCACAATATACAATACTAGCGGTGTTCATTTTATTTCAATGTAGGCCTTTTTCGAAAGACAATCGAAATGGTCAGCTAGCATAAAGAAAGATATATTCATTATTAATATATTAATTTTATTAATATATCTTTAATTGAATTAAGGCCTCAATTGACGCCCGGATGTTTTTGTGGTTATCTAGTAATGTATTGAATATTATTATAGTAATGTATTGAACTTAAATAAGTCCATGGAAGTATTATCATTAGTAAGCTCCAGGGGATCAAAAATTGTTGGATGTTTCATAAACAATGTGCGGAGTACCTACCTACTCAAGTCCGTATTTTACTTGTCTTACCGGCATAACTTCCGTAACTGGCGGCAGATCAACTTGCCAGTCAAATCGATCATCGTTGAAGGGACACTCAGAATTATTCGGGTCAGAAGCCGTCTGAAGAAGTAAGCCGCAAAAGGCTTTTGGAGACGCAAGGGGTTGGTTTACAACTATGTATTCTATCACAGGCTGCAAAATTACATATATATTTTATTGTTAAATGGATTTACTTTTGACTAATGTCTAGCCAGAAGGCAGAGACTATGTCAACGATGGAACAAGTTTGCCCAGAAAAAGCCTTTTCACTCGGGTCTTATAAGTGTAGTCGGGTAGTATGTAATCGGAAAAACAGACTTCGGGAGAGAATTCCACTCCTTAGCGGTCCTTATTAACGTATTTTTAAGAAATAACTGTTAAATAACATGTCAAATGTTAAAGTGAATGAAATATCCTTAGATTGACTTCAACCTGTTATTGGTAGTTTATATTGCCGTTAGGTACACTAAATTATTACCTCTGTTGGGATTATCAGTGGAAGGAAATTAGAAACTGTTCAAAATATTAAACTTGTACGGGTGATGTTGGTAATAGTGTAGGTAAATACTTGCCAAATTAAGTCCAACTGCGCCGCGACAAACAGCATGAGATTCTATTCTAAAGATAGTGCACAATAGTACTGAGATAGATTCAGCTATTTTCTCTATGACGTGCCCTAGCTTTATAGCCTCGAACAGAACTGCAAATACGCCTCGGCATACTACGCATAGGATCGTCTGAAATTAACATGGTTAGCTAAAACGTTATTTTGTGAGGTCACACTTGTCTTGGTTGTGCCAGTAAGTTACCAATTTAACAGTTATACTAAGCTTATGTTTGCTACTGTTACAAGTTGCAAATTAAATAAATACAGTTGATTTTAGACTGCCCCAATTTCGCCATTTAATTATGCAAAAAGAGTTTTATTGACTGCCTCAGTGGCGCAGTGAGCGAGAGTCCGCTTGCGGCGCAAGAGGTAGCGGGTTCGATTCCCGCCGAGGGGTCAAGTGTTTGCATGTTCTGCAAGCACTTTCTCCTTGGTCTGGGTGTTTAATATGTATAATAAAAAATATCTATGTAGGTACGCTTGTATATTATATTAAGTAGGTATATCAGATGTCTAGTACCCGTAACACAAGCTAAGAGTTTACGGGGCTAGATGTTGTTGTGTGGATTGTCCGGAAATATTTATTTATTATTTATTATTATTATTGAACCAAGTTCAACCATTGAAAAATGTCTTTGTAATGACTATTTAATTTCATTTAGGCGGTAAAACGAGCTAAGCCTGATCTGATCGCGTTAATAGCCAATGGTGAAATCAGGGCTAAGATAAAAGTTAACAATATGAAACCTACTAACCTTTCTGGCTTCACTGTAAGTTTCGGTGGTCACTTGCAGCAGACTTTGTAATATTTCAGTAATTTCTTTAAATGTTCTATATTCAACGTCAGATAAATTACCTCTTACGAATTGTTCAGACAAAAACCCCACTTCATCTAAAATAAAATTAATATTTCATATTTATTGAGGTTGCTTTCTCAAATTCATCAAAGTTACTGTGATAATACTTATGATAAGAAAATGATTTGCTGGAATTCAATAATACGAACAAAGTTTTAGAAAGTCTGTGGTGAAAGAATTATAAATAAAAAAACAGGTTTAAGAAATAACATACATACTTCAACTGATAATAAGAGCGATAAGACTTCTAAATAATTGAGAAAGTGTATCGAAATCACGTACCTACTCACTACATAACTTCATGCTGCATAAATCAACTGGCATTTATATACCAATAGAATGCCAAAAAATTTTTTTTTGTTCATTTATCATATATATGTACTTACCTATTCTTTTCCTGCTTATTTAACTATAATTTTATGTTTTTGTGAAATACTTTTAATATATTTACTGTATAACAGCACGCCGCGCCGGCCGCCAACAATCGTATCTAAGTTTTGTAAAACCAAACAATGGAAATAAATGATTTTATATCTTGTATACCTATTGTATAATGCTAGCAACCAATACAGGTTGGCAGGTAGAAAATGCCTAAGCATAAAGCCCACCTGTACATAGTTTTTGTTCAAATAAAGTATTTTAAACAAAAAAGTTGATATAAAATTATTTATGTTGACATTGGATCCCAAACAAATGAAGTATTTCGAATAGGGGTTTAGTTCCGCTATGCTCGAGTTCCGTTATGCTCGGATTTTAAATACCTAACTAAATACTAGCAATGCTTCAAATTTCTTAAATCTACATTGGAAAATACGTTATCTTTCTAAGCCCAGATTTACAAAAAAAAAAGTATAGGTACCTTTTGTAATTAGCCTCTTCGCGAAACAAAAACCACAATAAATGGCCAGTAGGACCAAGAGCACCTTCATTATGTGGCTCTCCACTGATAAAATCACAATTTTTTCAATTACTTGTTTATTACTGGGAGCACTTCAGAAGTTACGTAAACTTAATATCCTTAAACTATTAGTAGAAATGTTTATTTAAATCTTTAGTAAATTTATTGATGCTTTAAATAATAGGTATCCTTATTTGATTTAGATCATATAAAGAAACTAATCCCTTTTAAAATAACAATTGCTATTAGTATGCAATGTAGTAAACTGTTCATTTATCGTTGATGTAATCCGCATACCATGAGTTATTTATAAGATTTAAGCAAGTGCTTAACACGTTAACTGCCACAGAACCAGATAAAAAATAAAAACTGTACTTGTCACTTCCTGAACCGAAATTTTACTTATAATAGGTACTTTAATCTAGGTACCTAATCAAAAATGATGTAGGTAGGTGGATAAAAAAAAATATGAATATTCTTGGCTTTAAATTAGTTTTCTTGGTAAAAGTTATGTATATTATAAACGAACTAGTAGTATATCTATATTTCGAGTATATTATATGTATATTTTATATATTTTCTAGTTGGTGGTCCTATTAAATAATTCAATCAATACGACTGGATCTTTAGACGACCCATATAGCAGAAGGTGTGTCAATAACTTAACATGTTAGCAAATAGACTACTTTTCAAAAGATATGTGTCTCTTTTTAACCCCCGACCAAAAAAGAGGGGTGTTATAAGTTTGAAGTGTCTGTCTGTCTGTCTGTGGCATCATAGCTCCCGATCGGATGGAGCGATTTCAATTTAGTTTTTTTTGTATGAAAGGTTTGTTTGGCCCGGGTGTTCTTAGACATGTTTCATAAAAATCGGTTGAGCTGTTCAAAAGTTATGGTGGTGAGAGTGGGGAAGGAAAACCGAAAATCTGAAAATATACTCAAGTGGGGTATCAAATGAAAGAGCATCTCGTGCCCTAACTACTAAATATTATGGTGTTTTACTTATAAGGAAATTAAGGCATTGGAATCGAGGGTTTTTCTTAAATTTTAAATTTAGATAGGTATATTATATTAATTATAGCATTTATTAATTTAAAGGATAAATAAACTATTAATTTATTAAAAAAAGGAGCACAATTTTGTAGGTATGTGTTTAAAGTATAGCGACTGGATTCGTATCGGACCCATGATTACGTATTTGGTTCTTAAGACTCCAACCGGAGTCATTGGACAGTTAACTTGTTATGGAATGTATTGTTATCGTAATTATATACGGACATTGGCTGTTGACGGCGGGCGATAAAGTCATTTTTAATAGCTATACCCTATGTGTACAGGGTTCTTAAATAATTTTTTTTTTAAATTTGGTATTTTTGTCGTCGAAGCGTCAGGCTGCTAGCTCAGTTGAACGCCATTTTGCGTATTCCATATTAAAAACAATACATTAACAAGTAAAATAAATCAACATTGTGTGAGTGTGTCCTGTAGATTGCCAAATTTAAATAGGTAGTTACGTATATCTATTTTATATACCTATTACCGTTACAGGTTAGGATAAAGTAAGACATTACTTATGTAGATATTATTTTCTTGAAAGATGTGATAAATTACTCACGTTTGTTTCAAAGATAAGTTTTATTCATATTTTAAGCACAATATTATAAAAGATTAAAAATAATGTTTATTCACAGTTACTAGGTATATAATATTTATAAGTTAGATTGTAATTTGATTTGTACACAATGTGTAACAGTATTATTATATATCAGATATAAACTTGCACGGTAAATTACCTACACAAGAGATTGAGTGTTCCATTAAAAAAAATCTTGTCGTTTGAATTATTGCTTAGTAAACACCAAATTGTATTATGAGTACAGATGTTTTCAACTATTATTAAAAAATGTTAAGCATGTTAACTATTTAAAAAAATGTTTCAACTGTAGTAGAGTGATCTCAATTGCTCACACATGTTTCTATCCCATAACACAGTAACCACAATCTTGCAAAGATTATCTAATTTACATCCTGTGTTGCACCAAGACATTCTAGAATCTGATAGTTTAGGGAAAAATGCTGAATATAGATCCAGGAAGTGTCTATCAGTGGTAACCATGCGATGAACTAATTCGTTGATGGAAGCGGGAGTCAGGTCTGGTAGGTTAAACGAGTTTCTCATGTCGTAAAGTTGGAACCAATGCGGTCTTCGGTTTGGCGTTAGGTTTGCTTCAGTGAGGTTGTAGACGTAGTTGACCATGCTTTGAGGTTCCTGTGTAACAAAAGACATTAAGTGGTGCTGATGAATTAAAATTAATTCAATTCATGATGTTAACATCATGACCATCGCTTCACAGGCAGGTAGGCGAGTGCCATATTATATCGTTATTTTTTTTACAAGAAACAATATTTATCTCTTTGCTGCCACATCTACTTATAAATGAATATATTAATATTACAATAACAAAAGATAATCTTTATCATAAGAAAGTAAACCTAACGTCTTCGAACTATGGTAGCTAATTCATTTAAACTTACATATTTTTCTCCATCGAACGTAGCGATTTTATAGTTCAAATTGTAAAAGGAATAGGTGGTCACACTGCCAGCTCCCCAGGCCACGTGATTTGGCTCACCATTCGAATCGTAGAATAACTTGAATTCATCTGAATGTGTGTGTCCGTTGAATTCTGCTTTTATTATGTGCGAGAATCTGAAAAAAATAAATACACGAGCTTAAAAAAGCTACGGGTTTACAATTCAAGCGTAATTTGAATGTTTTTTCGTATTTGTTAGGGGAGAGCAGGGTAATGCCAGTCAGCGGGTATCGGGAGTCGCCAACACGAACGAAACTAAACAAGCGAACACTGGCATTCGCGGACACGATCTGGTACTTATCTAACCAAGCCCCTCGACACTGTATTAATGGCTGGGCCGATAGGTCCCCGCGCTAGAAATGGCTGTTTTCTTTATACGTTCCGTCCATGTGTGTATTGTATGTAGGTAGTACATGTATATTTTTTTTCAATACATGTCCTTCCTAATTGAAAAATCGTAGAACAAAAACTACTCGTCATGAGCCCACCTTTTGAAACCCTTCCGCTTTATATACAAATTTTAAAACACCTTGTATATTAACTTTATATCTATGAAAATAACTATGATTTTCCTGTATGGTCTCATGAAAATCAAAATACCTTTCAATAATCCGGTTGTACTCCCTCGTCCATGTGTAAGTGAGATCGTGTACTCCAGGAGGTATGTGTGACAGTATGTGCACGCTTTCCCCAGCTTGCTCAGCGCTGTACAGCTCTTGGATCAACCAATCCAGGTGTTTCTTCGAGTCTAAGGGATCATAGACTAGCCACCTGACAGGACAAATGATCATCATATATCTTATGTTATGATGGCGAAAGACTTGAGCATTTACTTGTAAAAGAACATCGCCGATCGATGATTGGTTACAAGTTTACAACCTAGGAACTAGTATCTTGTTACAATTCAACGAGCGTACGTAAATGCTCACTCGTAGTAAAAATGCTTTAGCGTATCACCACGGAATCAAAATTATGCTGATGTGGAATCAGTTACTGGTACTTCGCGGTACTTAAGCTCTCTCTTAATATACATAAGTACTTATCAACTTTATTCTTAATTGCTCTTTGACTTAAGTAGGTAGTCCCATTAACGTTCCTATTGCTGGGACACAGGGACTTCTCTCTGGACGTGAGGATTAGGCATTTATTCTCCACGCTAGCCAAGTGTGGGTTGGCGGATGTCCTTCCAACTTGACAAAGTTCTCAGAACATTCCTGTTTCCTTACGATGTTTGATTTCACCATTAAACCAAGCGCTATTTTTCAAATATAATTTAGAAGTGCGTGTTAGGTTTTGAACGCACGACCTTTGGGATGAAAGTCAAAACTCTTTAGCTAAAAAACTATTAATTATTAAAAATATTTTTCAACCATTGAAGCTTGAGGATGTAACGCCGTTCTGTAAGACAGCAACAACTTTGAGAGTCCGTGTGATGTACATACCAATTGGATCTATAAGCGATGTTTGTATTGAGAACTATGATTCTCAAACCAGGCCTCAGTACTATAGAATATTCCCCAGTTTCTTTGAAAGTCGCCAGTGACTCTGGCGGGAGGTAGTAACTCCATTTTGATGCCAGTGCTTCATATAACCAAGTTGTGTTGACCTTTTCTCCCTGAACGTAAGATGGTGCAAATCTGAAAGAAGATAATACTGACGATAATACGATATACTTAACTATTAAAGATGGTAAGATTGGTAAGGTATTTTAAAATAACTTTAAATTTAATAAAACTGCATCAGCAAATAAACAGAAAATTTGCAAATATTTTTAATAAGTGATAAACCTCACTTTGTAGATGAAACTATTTATAAATTTTATGCAGAAAAAGAATAAGACACATCCGTAACTTTCGCACGCACAGGATTCGAACCTGCATCTCTGACATAGCGCCCCAGCGCGCTACCAATTACACCAACGTGCCATTACGAAATTCTTCTGCACTTTGTATTATCTTTGTGTTACGGATGTGTCTTATTCTTTTTCTGCAAAAATTGTATAAATAGATAATTTGCATTCATAAAAATTTAAATAAATCGATTTATAGAAGAAACTCACTGGTTTGTTGGTTGCGATTCATGATTCCCGATCACAGGTAATATAGGAACGTTTTCACCAAAACTATTCCTCATTTTTGTCATGACATAACGGTTGACTTCATTTATACTGTCGTAAGTCGTCTCCCATACAAAATGGTCGATGGTGTCGCCAACGTAGTAGACTACGTCAATATCCTTAAAAACGGTTAATTATTTGAATATTAGTTTCAGTTTCTGTATTGCAATAAACATAACCATTTAAGGACCCTGTGCATAGGGGATGCAACAACCAGGTTTGCGTAAGACGTTGTTTAGTTTATCTAGTTGGTGAACACAAAAACAAGGTTCAGGAACTAGAACACGCGAATTCGCCTTAGATACTAGACTCGGACTCAGTGGTTAATGTCATCATTAGATGCCTACATTGTAGGTGTTAAAACCTACGCACTTATTTAGAGTGTGCTTACCTTATGTGTTTCGGCAATCCTGTCGATAGCATCGTCAAACGCCCACAAAGGGGTGTCACAATCTCGATAATCTCCCCAATAGCCGGCCGGTTCAGACCTCCTAGGAGCGGGGCTGGAAGCCGCGTAGCTTCTCATTTCCCTAAAACTGGGAACCATGTCCATATCCAGCTTAAGTGTTCCTTCTTCCTGAAACAGCAAATATTCTAGTAGTAGTCCTTGACTGAACATCAGTGAGCTATAGAGCGTAGTGCTTAGATGGCGCACAAAGCACAGCATGCTACGCTCCAATTCTCAAATCGTAGGTATTTGTCAGGAGAATACAGAAATAAGGGATCGGGTATTTGGAAATATGTGTTTTAGGTTTTGGTCGTAAATATTATTAAGACTATATATTTTTTGCCTTAACTACTCTAGGGCATGCAAGAAGTAAAGTAAATATCAATCTGGAAGCCTGAACCAGATAGACCCCAAAGTGGGTGGGCCTAGAACTGGGCTCATGTATCGCATGTCGGATTGTCGAATGACTTAAGCAAATAGATACAAATAATATTTAAATTAGGGACCGTAAAATGTCTTACTTTCACAATAGTCTGGTTCAACAGAGGTTCTTCATCGAAGGATCTTGGTCTCCTCGTTGCTGGCCGTTGCCCGACCCTGCAGCACGTTGGCTCATCGCAATCCGCGTGCCCGTACGCCTCGTACAAGGGGTCGATGTGGAAGTCTGTCATTATTACTGCACGCAATGGAGGCTCGTTTCTTACCACCTTAAAATTAAACAAAATAAATTTTAATTTTAGGTAAACTTAGTTATTCACCTTGAACTTGTAGGAAAACTCGCTAAAAGTCAGGTGGTAAACTAAATAAGCGAATATGATGGCCACACAGTAGTTTTTAACACCCGACCAAAAAAGAGGGATGTTTGACGTGTCTGTCTGTCTGTGGCATCATAGCTCCCGAACGGATGAAGCGATTTCAATTTAGTTTTTTTTGTATGAAAGGTGAGTTTGGCCCGGGTGTTCTTAGACATGTTTCATGAAAATCGGTTGAGACGTTTAAAAGTTATGGGGGTGAGAGTGGGGAAGGAAAACAGAAAATCTGCAAATATACTAGTGTGGGGTATCAAATGAAAGCGCATCGCGTCCACATTACATAATATTATGTTGTTTTGCATTTAAGGAAATGAAGGCATTGGCATCGGGGGTTTTTCTTAAATTTTAAATTTAGATTTATAAAAGACTCAGTGAAATTTCGTAGAGCTTATATTTTTTCAAGAACATATTTCGAAACATGGAGGACTTAAGTCCGTATTTAGGTCTTACCGGAATAACTTCCGTAATTGGAGGCAGTTCAACTTGCCATTCGAACCGATCGTCGTCTAAGGGACACCGGGAATTGTTCGGGTCTGTAGCTGACTGCATAAGAAGGCCGCAGATGGCATTTGGAGTCGCAGCAGGTTCGTTTTCAACTATGTATTTTATCACAGGCTGAAATAAAAATAATGAGTTAAATGAAATTCCGTTTTAAATTCCTTCGTGTGCATAGTGAATTAAGGCCTAATCTCTCTTGCCAAGAGAGAGTCCTTGTGTCCCAGCAGTGGGAATGTTATGTGATGATGATTAATAAACCTAAAAAGTTCTTAAAGTTTGCCTCTTCTAAGTATTTTGGTAATAACAACAACGCCCAGAATTTTTCCTATCCATTCCAAGCAATTTCGCTTAGACCAGTAAGCGAAATTCCTTCGAGCAATAAGCTATTAAGCTCATTATACAATCTAGGTTTGCTTTATTAGTATGTTTTGTATTTCCTACAGATCTTCAGCTGTGTGTGTTGTGTGGTACTTAATATAATCAATATTTATTTCCTTTGTAAATTTACCTTACCTTTTTTTACCATAACCTAGGAACGTATTTAGCTTGATGACACTTGTCTGGTGCCTACTCACCAAATTAAGCCCAACAGCGCCGTGACAAACAGCATATGATTGTATTCCTAATGAAGTGCACAGTATTGCAATAGCTTCAGTTATTTCCTCCAATGTCTGACCTAGCCGTATTGCCTCGAACCCAGCTGCGAATACACTTCGGCATATCACGCAGTCTATTGTCTGAAATAAACAGGGATTGATAAAAATGATTAATTTGCAAAGATCTGAGTAAAGATCAACCAAAAAATATATAAAATTTCAAATGAGAACAACTTGCCAATCTGGCTTCACCATAAGTTTCAATGGCTCTTGCAGTAAGTCGCTGCTGTCTATGTAATATTTCAATAACTTCTTGGAATGATCCATGTTCAATCCCAGTTAAATTACCTCTTACGAATTGTTTTATCAAATACCCCACTTCATCTAAAAAAATAACATAGATTTAATTTGTGGTATTGTAATTTTACAATAATATAAGCTTAAAATCTACAGGGGTGCGTTTTTAAGTTCGAGGAATAACAATGATATATGTTAGTTGGCGGGCTCATTATATTATTTTGTATGCATTAGGCAGCAAAATGCTATAAACTAAGTTTTAGTCAGATACACCAGATAATTGGACTTTGGACGTCCTACGGCTGAAATGATGTGTTGATAGTCAGCTTCTTTGATTTTTTTGTGATTGTTATGAAGATATTTGAAAACGAGTAGATTTTTATCAAAAAATAACCTACTTTAACTTTTATTATGGCCACCATATTATTGACTGCTGCTGGGACACAGGGATTTCTCACTTGACGAGAGAGATTAGGCCTTAATTCACCACGCTGGCCAAGTGCGGGTTGGTGAATACTCAATAACAAAAATAATAATGTCGGATCGTGAGTATCGGCATAAGAATGTTGCTGTCATCTCCTCTCGTGAGCGCAAGCAATTCCATAACATTTAGATAAATTAATTGAAAATTACTCCAGCAAAAACTTGAATATCCTACAAGCCAAAACACGTAGAAATTCATATCGTAACTTTTATCTCGCTTCAGAAAACTAATTATGAACCAATGTAGCTAATAAACATTGGTTAATAATTCCATTAATATTAATAACTAGTGGCCCGCCCCGGCTTCGCACGGGTTTCTCGCCTTTTAAACCTTCCCTAGACCTCCACGAACATTTCAAGACTATGATAAGATAAATCCGTTCAGCCCTTCTCGAGTTTTAATCAGACTAACGAACAACAATTCATTTTTATTTATATATCTATACTAATATATAAAGCTGAAGAGTTTGTTTGTTTGTTTGTTTTTTTGTTTGTTTGTTTGTTTGAACGCGCTAATCTCCGAAACTACTGGTTCGAATTGAATAATTATTTTTGTGTTGGATAGTCCAGTTATCGAGGAAGGTTATAGGCTATATAACATCACGCTATGACCAATAGGAGCAAAGATATAGTGGTAAATGTGTAAAAAACGGGAGAAATTGTTTATCTTTGAAGCCTTCCGTTGCGTGCGCCGTGAAAACGGTTCAAGATACACAAAAAACATGTATTAAAGAATAATAGCTCTTTTAATGATCTAAAAAACAGTCCGCGATAGTATATGTCTATCTTTTAATATTAACTCACAAAAACCGTTTTTATGGTACCTAATTTGGTCGAAATAATTTGTTTAAGTTGTATCAACATAATAATACTAATCTTTATTCAAATAAATATGTTGTTGGTTAAGAGTACTTCATCCATTATAACGCGGGTAGCACCGCAGGACACAGCTAGTATAAGATAATTACACATATTGACACCATATTGTGACCTATAATTTATATTATCAATAAATGACTATTATGACTATTATTATTATTAATTCCAGGCTTCCAATAATTAAGAAAACATTTTGCTGCCGTAACGTTACCGCAACAGAATTTGTTTTTTATTTCAAATATTTTGAAAAGGATCACACAGCAAATTACAATTAATCTAAATATAAAATTTAAGAAAAACCCATGATTCCAATGCCTTCATTTCCTTAAATGTAAAACAACATATATTATGTAATGTGCACGCGATGCGCTTTCATTTCATACCCCACACTAGTATACTTGCAGATTTTCTGTTTTCCTTCCCCACTCCACACCGTTGACCCGTTTAAAAGTTATGAGGGTGAAAGTGGGAAAGGAAAACCGAAACTCTACAAATATACTCGAGTGGGGTTTCAAATGACATCACATGCACATTATTAATTAGTATGACTTTTAAGGTAGTATGACTTTTAACTAAAGTTCTGCAATCGGGGTTTTTTTTATTTAGATTATTCAATCCGTACTTAACTTACCTAAAGCTGACTGATAAATGTTTTAAAATGATAAGCTCAGAAAAAGGAATCTATAGTGACAAGTGAAAATTAGCCCTTAGCTACGTAAATGTTAACCTAGATAAGTAAAAGATCAAAACAACACCTTCAGTAATTAGCCTCTTCGCGAAGCCAACGCCACAAATCACCAAGAGGACCACGGTCACCTTCATTATACCTTCAACCACTAGTAAGTAGGTATTTAGGGCACTCCTATTTATAGAGGCTCACTAGCCCTCGAGTGATATTACAAATAGTTCAAATACTTGAACATATAATATCAGGTTGTGAACGAGTATGCGGGTCTACTGAATATCTTTGCAATGTTTATCACTATCGCTTTGCTATTTATCAGCCTCCCTGATGTAGTGTATGTAGTTATTAAAACGGTAATTAAAATATATTTATCTTTTTCAAGGTTCCGTATAATTAGTATGGCTTAGATACAAAATTAAAAAACGGTTATTAACATGTTAAACTTAACATTGCAGTTTCTGTAATTAGGTTTGCTTTTTTAGCAAGTAGGGCCAGAGCCTACTACTTCTCTTGCCGTACCTAATACCTTTCCTATAAACCTAACGGTGCGCCGAAAACTATTGTTAATTTATTAATTTCGCGTAATAAATGAATTTGTTGCATGTTTTTGTTTTGGAATGTAAATGTTTCCTCACTCTTTCAGCGAAGAGCGTATTTATTGTAATCATTTTAAAATTATGCAAAAAGGGTACGGTACGGACGTTATGGCCTAAATATATTTTCAGAAAACATTAGATAGAATATTGTTGCAATGATATTCTTAATTAAACCACCACTAAAAAATATAAATACATATAATATGTATGTACTAGCTGCTAATGAGTATATAACCCAGTTTTGTGGTTTTACTAGGAAATTAAATGGTTACCTTAACTAAATTCCTTTAATGTTAAATAGAAAAGCATTTCTATACAAAATCCTGAGGAATTCTGATTTATGATAGTATCTACACGATTCAGTATAATGGTTTACACTGAATAAGACACTTGTACAAAAAGATAATCGTATTTGTCGAGTAATTAATCCGTGATAATTGTTTATCTGTGAAGTATTAAAATCGAAGATTATGGAGGTACATACAATGGCAACAAAATTTACAATCTAAATTTCTGTACCTACGTTAATACGAGAATTTTTTTAGAAATAATTAAGGCCAATCATCATCGTCACCCTATTAACGTTGCCACTGCTGGGATACAGGGACTTCTCTCTTGACGAGAGAGATTAGGCCCTGGCCAAGTGCGGGTTGGTGAATGTCACATGTCCTTCAAACTCTTTTAAAGTTCTCAGAACATGCCGGTTTTTTCACGATGTTTGCCTTCACCGTTAAAGCACGTGTTTACAGCGCACATAAATTTCTCAAGAAGAAAAATCCAGAGGTGCGTGGCGGGGTTTGATTGAACCCACGACCTTCGGAATGAAAGTCGAGTGTCCTCCCACTTAGCCAACACGGCTTTCTATACTATAGATATCGAGTTAAGGAAATAAACTTTATATCTTAGGTAAATGTCCACGCTGATTTTCCTTCTTTCACCATCGCAAATGAAACAGATTGAGAGAGAAGTGAGAGAATACAGATTACAATTTATCCAAAGTGATAACAATGAATGTAGACGAACTCACAACGTCGACAAGGAACAGCAGGAGCGATTAGAGAATTTTCTTTGCCCAACAATAATTTGAAATCGAATAAAATAAATTTGATGATTGAAAAATAAAATCCCACGTGCAGAAAATAAAATTTTATTGGGCCAACGGACGTAACATACATAATACAGTAACATAGCTAGGTATCTCAAACATCTGTCATCTCAACATCCTCGATGTTTAGATCATCCAACATTTCCGCAAGGGTGATTCTCGGTAACGCGGGGTCGATCTCATCTGTGTCCACGGCAATTTTCCTAGTGTCGCGGAAAATGTTGATGTTCTGACGGAAGGCAGGGTCCTCTTCCAAATCGTCTAAGAACTCGTTGTAATCCCTGAAACAAATTGTTACATTGAAATTTGTCACAAGGCCTAATATAAAGATAATAATAAAAATAAGCCTTTTATTTCCAATAATCTTAAATAACATTAAGTTGATTGTTAATTCTAAAATATAATGCCTAAATTAAATTAATTTGATTAGTTATTATAAAGATATCTCTGGGTTATTCATACAACCGATATAACTTTAACTTTAACTTTGAGGGAGGTATATCCAGCGGTGAAGTGATGGTGATAAAAACCAATCACCAAGTGAAAATGCACAAGACTTTAAAATGGACTGATTATTTTTACTTGTTATCTTTATTGTTTCAAAAACATACTTATACAATTTTTTCTTAAATGTTTTATAATTTCATAGGGAAACTTAATCGAAAAGTGTCATTATTTTGAATTCCTCGCAAATTCCTAAAATTGCTCGGCCGAAATTTCATGTGTTGTCAAAGTATATCGGTTTCCATGGTTATAAATTGATAATAACTGAGTTAGTAAGTTTGTGAACCAAACCTTTCGTTACTAACGTCAGATGCAACGCTTGTCGAAATGAGCGCATTTAAGTCGCCCGAAAAGGACAGTGATGTCAATTTATTTTATTTAGCTTACTGATTTATATTTTGTATGTATTATAATATATTTTTGGTAATGTATCAACTAGTAGACACGATTAACGCAGTAATAAGATACGTGCATAATCCCTATTGTACAATTGTACATAGTATAAAATACAGGTACCACTATATAATATGATTTTATTTTTTCTGTTATCAATACATATAATAAAATTCGCTCCTGAGAAGAATAACCCCATCAAAGCGCGATAAGCTTCGTAATCGCGTACTAATTTGCATGGTAGCGACATCTATGAACGAAAAAAATTAACTTTATGTAATTGTTCAGTTTCGAGGTCCGCGCGCACCGCCTCGTGCTGCGCTCTGTAGAACTTCTCACGAGGTAAGGTTCTCTACGATACACATCCGGTACCACGCTGCTGTCTACCCCATCCAGGTTATCATCGTTCATAATGATATCTCGGTCAACTTACTCGTTAGTAGAACTCATGCCGTCATGCAGCTCGTCAGCCATGTGCTTCAGTTTCCAGGTCCTCGCGCGCCGCCTCGCGCTGCGCTCCCCGTAGAACTTCTTCACGAGGTACACGTCAGGGATGGCGCTGCTGTCCAGCTTGTCCAGATTATCGTCGTTCACGTTCGATTCGCTGAGGTTGTAACTGTAACAAGATATTCGAAATTATTTAATAATAAGCCGTTTACATTTCCACTACAGTTCTCGATGTGCTAGACGGACAAACTATTTAGTAAAGGCTGCAAGTTCCAGGTGGATCCCGCCTCTAATCGAAATAACTGGAAGTATATGAGGGAGGACAGCAGTTGACATCCTGCAGCTGCTGATATGATGATTTCCAACATATTGACTTTTTTCTTGAAGAGAGAATTAGGCCGTAATTCACCACGCTGGCCAAGTGTCGTTGACATGATCTGGCAATAGATTAAGGTTACTTTTACCTTATTGATAATTTCATAGCCCCGTCTATGAAATTTATCAATAAAAATCCGCCAAGCACATTATAAAACGCGTTGTATTCACCCTAAAACAGTGTCTCCGGGCTTCAGAATATGTCCAAGGTGGGTCTTAGTGTGTACGGGGTTGACGTCCAAGCCTAGCTCGCTTGCCTTTACAACCCATACGTCAGCTATCACGTGCTTGTTTGACACCACTCCTTGACCAGGGAATGACTTCTTTTCCTGCAACAATGTTTAGTAAATAAGTCGTAAGTTATTGAAATAAGGATAAAGATAATTTGTATGGTGCCTAACCTAACCATTGGAGTGGCGCAGAAAAATAATCCATTCAGAGACGATTGCGGCGAAATTGAGTGTAGATTTTTAACAAAAAAACAACTGAATTTTAGTTTCGCAAATATTAATTAATTAACTCGGTCCGCGGACGCCACCATAAAAACGTTGCCCCCCATCTCCTCCCGTGGACAACATTTTTTGAAAATGTTCCATATTAATTTATTAATAACTGTAGAGCAACCTACACCCCAAATTCAGAACCTCCTCCTTTTTTAAAGTTGTTTGAAATAAAAATGCACAAAAAAAATAAATTGCGAATTTTCGTTGAAGGTCGGTTATAAATAGGTTAGCTTATACTGAATTAGATATATGTATTTTATAATAACATTTACTAGCAACGGCGTTGCCTGTGTTTTAAAGATTTTTCTGAGAGATTGAAGTTATTGCAGCCGTAAAGCAATTCACACTATTCACCCAATTCTCGCGCGCGGTCCGATTTGTAAAATATTTTCGCTGTTAGATAGTTTATATATAGAAGCTGGCAATAGGCTAAAACCGTAAAGAAGATACGTAAATAATAAGAGCCACGGCGTGGCAAGAAAAGCTAGTTATTAATATAAACAAAAAATGTTACACTACTTTTGTAGTTTTACTCACATGTTCTTTCAATACATCAATATCCATGACAATGTATTCAACGAGTTGCTTGGGATTGCATATTGGAGAAAATGGATTTCGCCAGTAAACAGTTGATGACACATCACTTACTGCAAAACAGGTAACATTAAGTTAGTTGGACTAGTAGGATATCTGGAAATCTATGAGCTACAAACTCGCTTTGCCCACCACTAGGCTGCCTAAGGTTAATGTAAAAGAAGCCTTACCTTGACCAGTGCTTGCATCAATAAGATGAATAGTGCTAGTAACCCGGTTCACTAAACATACAGGCGAGATCCCTCCAAGTTGATTGGTCAATTTCTTAGGCAGGCATACCAAACTGTCCTTAGACAATGGTACAATTTCAATGCAGAATGTAAACTTATAGTTGTAAACATTACTGTGGATATCGTGGGATATAAGCTTTTTGGAATGTGAGCATTTTATCGGCAGCACTGATTGAATGAAGTCAACCATTTTTCTGGCTTGGTTTTCCGTAGCATAGAAGAAATCCAACCCATCTATAAAAGAAGATTACAATAATGTTTATAGATATTTGTACCAGTTGCATTAAGGCATGCTGGTGACATGCATTAAGGTATGTTAGTTCACACAGAGAGGCGTCGCGATGTGACGTTACTTTAGGAGACCAGATTCAGATCATTTATTGTCACAGCAAGAACACAGAAACAGGGTACAGGAAAAAATATATATACAAATACTTATTCTAGTGCAGTAACTATGACTTGTAAAACAGAAATATACATTAACAGACTGTGCAATAAGAAGCACAAACATTTCAGATAAAACAGTAGTATACAATGTGTATTTTCGAACCTTGATCAAACGAAATGTGTGGATATGTACAAAGCTCTATTTTCTACCCCTATAGACTACATTGTGATGCTATTTTTATTTAATAGAATATTTATAAATGAAAATGTTTTTCTCTTACCATGATTAGGTTTAATGCCCAATGTATTCTCATGTGCTTTATGTTTCAGAATCAACTGTTCCAAATAGTAAAATGTCTTTCTATTATTAGCCCGCTGCCTCACTTGCACCAAGGCGCGCCAATAGTCCTGAGCTTCTGAGCGGTGGCAGGCATCACACATCTGGTGCTGGACAGTGTACTCCACAATGAAGGTTTGCTGCAGAACTGCACCGCCCATAACTTCACCTTGCACAGTCAATTTGACCTAGAAAATATTATTTAATAATACAATATAATAATCAATTATTTGTCAATATTAAATGTTTATTTGGTATTTTATTTCTTCCATCAGACTACTTAAGTAACCCTTGAGTGGGTAATGTGGGGTATGGAAATGAATGTGACTTACATAGATTGTATATGTACTTCAAATGAAGTCTCATTTTATAAGGAGACTCATGGGACAAATTATTAGTTTTATCACTAATATACTATTAAATATAAGTCTAAAAAAGTCCTATAATTAGGAAAATAACATATTACAACTTTAAAATTTGACTGCAATCTACAATTTATGTTTGTAGGAAAAGTAGACAATGCACTCAATTTAATAATATAGGGTTAAATTTTAAATAATTATGGGTTTAGGTTCAAGAAAAACTATTACACAATCACTATTGTAAAGCCACCAATGTGCTAGGTTAGTTGGTAGATACCATAACATTAACCATCCATATCATATAAAACTATTTTGTCTCTTGTGTTCCCCATTTATAGTAAGACTTTGTAAATTTATCTCTGTAAATAACAATAAATTGTAATTTTTTAATTTATGTATTATAATTAATTGATGTATTTGTAGGTTTTAATAGTCCATACATATCCATTTCACATTTAATTTAGGTTTATGTACTTTCTCAGTGTCAATAATCAACTTTGTTAATTTATTTTGATTATTGATTGTTGGGACATTTTTTTGTTGTATTGGATAACTCAACTCCCATTGTTTTATGGTTAAAATTTTAACGAATCAACAATGTCCTACAAAACATATGGACATTGGCTGTTGACGGCCATATAGCCAGTCACAGATGTCATCAAATAAAAGAAGAAGAATAACATTAACCATGCTTTTTCTACCAAATACCTTACTTACTCATATGTTTTATTCTATGAGTGGGGTTAGATCTAAATAAGGAATGGAATTTCACCTTAATCCTTTTAGAATGAGGTTCAGTCCAAGCAAAGCCAGCATCAACCAGTTTGATGCGGTTTAGGCCTTTCAATCTTTTTAAACAGAGAGCCAGGAGCTCTCTTGACTCTAGAGCACACACTACCCATTCTGCTGGAGGTTGGAGATACCTGGAATAAAAAACATAGCGTTATGTATGATGTATGACAAAAAAAAAACAATCAGCCTTAGCTATATCAATTAATTAGAAATTACAAGCTATTGTGCAATCTATAATATAAAAATGAATCGCAAAATGTGTTGGTAAGCGCATAACTCAACAACACCTGGACAATTTGGCCAAATCTTTTTTTAAAATGTTCGTTGAAGTTCAAGGATGGTTTTTACGGCGAGAAAAATTAGAATTATTGCTGGAAAAACCTTAAAAATAGCCCTTTTCTTTTTCCCATACAAATGATTTGTAACTAAAACATAGTCAATTTGAGCTTTATTGCTATGGTATAAAGTTCATATTAAATTACAAGCACTCACTGTTGTCTAAGCAATGTAGGTGTGTTCCTAACGTCAAAGATCATATCTATCAAAAGTATATAAAATTTTCATGTCACAATGTTAGTTACCGTACTCCTCCGAAACTGCTTTACCGATTTTTACCAAATTTTATATGCGTATACAGTAGGTCTGGAGAATCAGCTACTATCAATTTTTCAATTTGCAAAACAACGATTGCTGGGGTCAGCTAGTATAATATATATTTGACTCTTCTATGTATTTTGTTAGTTACAAATTGGATCAAGATAGCAAGTTTACAAACTTGCAAACTTATCTATGTTTTATGCAGAAGTCAAAAGCATATAATTACCTTTCACATCCTCGACAAAAAAAGAGTGTGGCTTGTTTGGGAATGCCTTCTGTTATGTCAACATGAGCTCTTAGGCAGGCCACACACATATTAGAGGGGTTCGCCTCTATGGGAACAGCACATTGACAACATAATCTGAAACATAATAAAATACGGTAAACATCAGGTTCAGCTATCAAAGTGTGCATGTTTATAACCTACAATACATGATAAACTTTTTACTTACACACGAGTATTTGATGTGAGTTCATTTTCTGGTGAAATATACTCCATTTTGGTGTTAATCTATTGTTGAAATTTATGAGCTATAACTTTTTCTAACACAATCAGCTGTGCTTGTTAGTCTTGTGTAGTTCGCGAACGACCTAGTTCGAAAGACCGCTCTTTCGTACGAACTACGCGAACTAGTTCGCAGAGAGACCGCTCCTTAGTTCACTAGTTCCGCGCGGCGCGCGGAGCGCGGATTTGTTGTGAGCGAGAGCGGGCACTGACTGAACTTTCGTTCGTTTATTTTCGCTCTTTAGCTCAGTCAGTTATGGTAAATACAACAATTATAACCGATAACAGGTAACTACCTTGTATTTGTAATGTTATATGGTTATTGTTACTATTAAAATACTTTATACATTGAAAAATTATGTACCTAGGTACAAAAACATGATGTTCAAAAACTTAATGAATATTAAAACGTTGAATATTTGCAAAATAATATATTTTTATTTATTCATTATCTATCATAAATAAACACATTCGTAATATTAATACAGCTAATACAATTTTCTTTTTTGCAATCAACTAATAAACGAATCCATTTGCAATATTCATCCACTATATTTTATTAATATACTGAAATAGTAAGTAATTTACTACTGCAAGCTGATTGATGAACATTATAATAATAAACAAAACAGCGCGACGAAGCGAACGCCGAAGGACTGATCTATTTAACCGGAATTTGTGAAAAGAGCGGACGAACTAAAAGAACGACCTAGTTCGCTAAAGACCGGCGAACTAAATTGATCGCTCCCGGTCGCGAACTAAAATGCGCAAGACTAGTGCTTGTACATGTACCTGCCCCGTAGTAATTTGTTTATAATCTAGGAGCGAGCGAGTTTGAAAAGAAAAGAGTAAGAAGTAATGGTAAAGAATATAATATAATGCTACCAACTATAACTAAGATAAGAGTTGCTAGTTAATTCGTTTATTCTATGTTATCAATTTAACAAAACAAAATATATAAAACTTAATTGTTTGTTAATTTGGTTGAAAGCGCTTATCGTACACTACATTGTTAGAAATTATTGAAATTGTTGAAGTGAAACTTTTGAAGTGGAACTTCTTTAGAATCGTTGTGATTTGAAATCGGATGCAACGGAAATGGAAATAAGTTTGGCTTACCTGACGGGTAAGCCAATCTTAAACGCTAACAAGGTAGGGTGACCGCCCGAACAAAATCTTTTTGCATAGTATTTTTGGAGTTTACTCCTTAAGAAACGATTTGAGTTATAAGGCCCGGTACGGAAATTTTATGAGGAGTAAAATCAAAAAGTGTAACACGAAAAGTTGAGGCGTTACGTAGAAAGAGACAAACATATATATCTGTAGGATTGAACGTGTAAAAGAATGAGATGGAATACATTACACAGCGTATCTCATTCTCGGGGTCTACTCTTTGCGCGATACTTCGTAGTCTCAACTACGAAGTATCGCGCAAAGAGGTATTGCTGTATTTTATTTATATTATTTTGTAACATACTTTATGTAATACGCTTTATTGAAGTAATATAAATAATCCGAATAATTACAGATAATTATGTTTGTTTCTCTTATCATTTTAGCAGATGCGTTCATTTACCCTTTTTTTCTATTGGATATACTTATATGTATCATAATTATAGTTCGTAAGTAGTAAACTCCAATCGTGCGTCGTAGCTGACACACACACACTTTTATTTATTAATCTCATTCTATTGTCGATTTACTGAAGTTTCACTTCTATCGTGTGTGAATCGCATACACACTTTTACGGTGGAAAAATAGTGTAGGGTTTATGATGTCGGTTCTGTAAACATTAATTACAATTAGGTAGTAAATGACGAAACAATTTTGAATTACTTGTTTCCACCCGCGGTTTCGCCCGCGTAAGAATAGATTTTAGATTTTGTCCTTTATTGGTAACTGCTATGTGTCAAATTTTATCAAAGGATTCTCCTGCGATATGCGATATTTTACCGTTAAAAGTGTGGCAAATGTGTTATCCTGTTATGTAAATTATACTGTGAAGTTTCTTCAATATTAACTAAGAAGTTTATGCGTAAATGAGGGACAAACACACTTACCTCCTCACAAACTTTCGCGTAGATTACATTATTGGGATTAGGACTTAGGAAGTAGGATTAGCAATAAATAGTGCAATGCAGGGATGTTGAATAATTTTGAATTACTTAGGTACAACAAAAACTATAAATATATTATTCTTTTAAATTCAGCCTCAGCCAATAGCATTAAATTCTGTATAATCCTATGAAATAAGTTATACCTGTATAACTTAAGATTATATAACGACGATTTGATGAGGCTTTTTGTTAGGTTTAACATTAATATACAAAAGAGGGACACACTGAAATATAATTTTGACAGTATGCGAGTTTGACATTGACATTATCAAATAAAGTTACCAGTATCGGAACTTCCGGTTTACGCTGAGGGCTGGTATAAAAGCAGCTACTTTAGACAAGTCAAGTCTGCTAACATGGCAGCGACTAAACGTAGTGCATATTATATTCTCTTTGGCAGCGACTCTGCTCGTTTTGTAGCAATTTTCAAAAAGCTGGCGGCTTAGATACGTCCTTTGTTTTAGATATGTGTTAATTGTATTTAATGAGCAGCTCGACACTAACCTAACTAAATATCTAAGTAGTATAGTCAGGTCAATTTAACAGGCCACATTTGACAGACAAAAAAAGTCGTGTTGGTTAAGTGAGAGCACACTCGACTTTTATTCTCACCGCCACCCACCTCTGGATGTTTCTTTTCTCATATTATTAATTTGTCTTTTGAACATGGTATTTTTCCTGATAATTTAAAAAAAGCTATTATCAAACCTTTACATAAAAAGGGTTCTAGAAGTGATATTGGAAACTATCGACCAATTGCATTACTTCCAAGTGTATCAAAAATTTATGAAAAAACGATTTACAACCGCGTTATATCATTTTTAGACGCTAATAACATTCTAAACCCAAACCAGTAGGGTTTTAGAAAAGGTAAAAACACAACATTAGCAATATTTCAAACTCTGAACAAAGCTTGGACCGAGATAAATAACAAAAGGCATGGTGTTGCATTGTTCTTAGACTTGTCTAAAGCCTTTGATTGTGTTAACCACAACGTCCTACTAAATAAATTAGAGGAAATTGGTATAAGGGGTATACCACATTCATTATTTAAATCATATCTTAGTGAACAAAGACAGACGACCGTTCTTGACACTTATAATAAAAAAAATAAAACATTAGAACAGGTTTATTCAAAAAATGTTATCATGAAACAAGGAGTGCCTGAAGGAAGTGTTCTTGGCCCTCTATTATTTCTTATTTATATCAATAATTTGCCGAACCTTACAAAACACCTCTGCGTCATGTTCGCAGATGATGCGACAATCTTTATACCCCAAGAAAATAAAAATATAAAGGAATTTGAAACAGAAATAAGCAATACACTCATTAAAATAGTTAATTGGTTAGACTGTATTAATTTAAAAGTCAATATTGAAAAAACTAAATACCTTAGATTTAAAAAAAAAGGTGTGTGTGCGATTCACACACGATAGAAGTGAAACTTCAGTAAATCGACGAAAGAATATGAAGAATAAAAAAAAGTGTCAGCTACGACGCACGATTGGAGTCTACTACTTACGAACTATAATTATGATATAATATCGAATAGAAAAAAAGGGTAAATGAACGCATCTGCTAAAATGATAAGAGAAACAAACATTATCTGTAATTATTCGGATTATTTATATTACTTTAATAAAGCGTATTACATAAAGTATTGTTAGAGGGGTATTAATAAGTTACTAAGTAAAATTACGTAAGACCACTCAAAAAATATATGAATCACTTTTACACAGTTTATTACAAATTAGTGTCTAACCTTAAAACAGTCTCCATCAGCACACCACTACAACACTTTTCACTTTTAGAGGTCTAGTCGCTACGACGCGCAGAAAACAGAATGTCGTGCTGAAGTCGCGAGTTAGGTTAGGTTAGGTTTGACAACCGGAAACGACTCAGTACTACAGCTAACCATTCACTTAGTTTTAATAAATTAAGCGATACATTTAAAATTAATTAACTATTGTATAAATATGAACATAAATACTGAATATTTATGGTTACATTATATACATTTTATTGCAACAAAATCTTTCCAACCTAATTTATTTTTAAATGATATCGTTTTCCAACTATTTAAAATGATTCATTGTCGGAATAAAATAAACTAGTACAATGGATTCATTATAAATTCTGCACTTAATTAATAGTTATTCTTACAGTATGTTACAAAATAATATAAATAAAATACAGCAATACCTCTTTGCGCGAAATTTAAATAAAGCATTGTATTTGTGTCTCTTACCATTTCCGTTTCATCTTTTTGCATCCGGTTTGAAATCACTACGATTCTATAGAAGTTTCACTTCAAAAATTATAAAACACCCAACATTCACTTAAATATAGCTTACAATGGAAATACTGTGAATGAAGTGAGTGAAATAAATTTTCTAGGAATTAAAATTGATAAGTTTCTAAATTGGAAATCCCATATTAATAATGTTGTTAGTAAAATATGTAAATACTGCTATGCTTTGCATGTCCTCACGAATGTCTCATCAAAATTTATTGCAAAAAGTGCGTATTATGCTCATGTTTTTCCTCATCTATGCTACGGAGTCATATTCTGGGGAAATTCTGTTGATGTGCAATCAGTTTTTATAATGCAAAAAAAGTGTATCAGAGCCATTTATAATTTAAAAAACACTGATTCTGTACGAAATGTTTTTAAAGAAAACCAGATATTAACTCTTACAGATATATTTATATTAGAAATTTGCTTATTCGTTAGAAACAATGTATCATATTTTAACCTGAAATCTCAAAGATCTGAAAACCTAAGAAATAGATATAAATATAATCTAAGTATTCCTCAGATAAATAACACTCTTTTTTAAAAAAGCACTTTTGTAACTGCAATCAAAGTCTTCAATCATTTGCCATTTGAAATAAAAGAACTTAACTGAAATTCATTCAAGACTACGTGACTAAGTTAACTTAGATTAGAAACTGGCTTGTAAATAGTGTTCACTATAACCTAAAGGAATACTTTGAGAACTAGGTATAAGTAAAATATAAGGTACTTTGTTCGAAGTGTTTTTAATATGTAGGTACCTACTGTAAGATTTTTGTTTGTTTTCTTGTAATTTTTGTTATAATTTAACTATTGTGTTAAATTATTACTATATTGTATGTCCGAAGTGGATCAAATTGTTGATACTCGATTTTATTTAAGATCTTCATGTACATGACACACAATTTTAACAATAAAAATTTTCTTATTCTTATTCTCAACACGAGCTTTAACGATGATATCAGCATATTCTGATAACTTTTTATATTCTGATAAGAGTTTAAAATAAATAAATATTTACAGACTACTCACACAGCATCACCTAACCCCAAACTAAGCAGAGCTTGTACTATGGGTGTTAAGTGACTTATATACTACGTAGATACATTTTTTTTTTGTAAATACATACATATGATACATAGAAAACGCCCAGACCCGAAACCAGAAATTGTAGATCGTACAAAATCTGGTCCCCCGGCGGGAATCGAACCCACAACCTCCTGCGCCTCAGGCGGACGTTTGCCCACCAAGCCACAGAGGTAGTTTGAAGGTCATGTGACTTTCACCAACCCACACTTGGCCAGCGTATGATCAAGGCCTAATCTCAAAAGAGAAGTTCCTATGTCCCAGCTGTGGGAACGTAAATAGGGGTGCTTATGCTATGACAATCTATCGTAACGTTGCATGTAACAGCACACAGCTGAGGGCCATAAGCGGTTGGGTAACAGGTTGCACCATTGCACAAAGGATGCATTGTATAAGGGTCTCAATTGTAACGGAACACAAACTATCCGTTAATGGTTTTAGGAACCTAACCTACACAAAAATTGGTTTGCTACAATATTAAATAACTAAGATTTAAAACTAAAATTGTATCTATAAACTCAAGAATACCTGAAGGTTATACTGTTTTAGGTAAGAAACAAAGTAATGTCTAATTTCTACATAATTTTTCTCTAATCTGATCTACTCTTTGATTGAACCAAAGGGGAAAAAATGTTATAAAAATTGATATGTAATTCAAGTTTTTAATAAAGAGAACTCAGTCATATTTGTTTTATTTACGTTAAGTAGTAAGTTGTTTATTTCAAACCATTTTGATATATTAGCTATAATAACCTTCGTAACTTTTAGTGAAATGTCAGTATCTTTGTCACAATTTATCAATATAGAAATGTCATCGGCAAACATATAGATGTCAATGTTGTCCTGCAGTAAGCTGGCAGTGATGTCATTAATATAGACAATAAATAGAAGAGGACCCAATATAGATCTTGTGGGACACCAATACTGACATTTTCCTCCTCAGAGGTAGCATTATCTATATACACAACCTGTTTTCGCATAGACAAATACGATTTACACAAAAGTAGATCATTACCATGTATTCCATAACTTCATAACTTTGAAGTTTTGCAAGAAGGATATCGTGATTAACGCAGTCAAAGGCTTTTGTTAGGTCACAGAATATACCGTAACTTTTATATTTAGTATCTAGTGCATTTAGGATGCTTGTAATAATTCCAGACATTGCGTCTGTGGTCGCGAATGTTTTACGGAAACCAAATTGCTTATCACTAAGAATCTTATTGTCGTTTAAATATTTTTCCAATCTAACAAACATAACATTTTCAAAAACTTTACTAAAAATGGGTAATAAAGAAATTGGCCTATAATTTTGTGCATCACGTTTATCCCCCCCCCCCATATTGTGAAGCGGAATGACTTTTCCTAACTTTAATAGAACAGGAAAATTTCCAACAGCTAAGGCTCCATTAATCACATCATTGACTGGGTATGGTTATTTCATCAATAACGCTCTTAATAAGTTTCGAAGATAAATGCCAATAGTCATTGGAGGTTTTTGGTTTCATGCTACTAATGATTTTATTTACCTCCAAGTAACTAGTGCTATAGAAAACGCTAGTTTTTGAATCACCTATAATATTATGGTGTGTCTTAAATATATCTACATATTCTAATGCATTAATTACATTAGATTTTAACATATTGGTTGATTCCTTTGCTTTATTAGCAAAGAAATTATTAAAAGAGTTAGCGATCAACATTTTGTCATTTGAAACAACTCCATTTTTTAAAAATAACTCAATATCTTCAACTTCGCAATCTACATTTTTGCCTGTAGCTTCTTTAATTATAGAGATAGACCAAGTATTTTTGGATTTAAGTAACTTATCTCTAAGTGAATTCTGTTTTGCTGCCAAACATACCAGCTTAAATATTTTGCTATATAATCTTACGTGATCTCTAAGACTATCATCCTTACTGAGAGGGAGCAATGAGTATAATTCAAATAGTTTTTTTCTCGATACTAATATACCCTTCGTTATCCATTTAAGGGATTTATAAGTCAACAATTCAATTTTTTTCGTAGTTATTGGTATTAATTTCATTCATAAAATCATTAAAAAAGTCATTATAATTAGTTGGGTATTTATAAGTTAAGTTTTGGTGAAGGGAGTTTTTAAGGTTACTTAATTTTTCATTGTTTATATTTCTAAAATTTACAATTGCTGTAGTTTTTGTCACTTTAGTATTACTTTCCATATTAATAATTTGGGCTCTATGACTTGATTCCATCAATAACCATTGCATTATTTGTATTGCTATCAGTAAAGATGTTGTCAATACAAGATTTTTTTTGTGTCAGTTATTCTAGTATAGTCAAAGATTTTTTGCTTTACTAAGAAGCTATTCATGAGATCAATAAGTGGATTTGAAGATTCTGAATCATCTGAGGATAGTAATTGTACGTTAAAATCACCACACACCACAATAGTTTTTTTAGTCTTAGATGTGAGTTTAGATAAGCAATCATCCAGTTTATCAATGAAATCACCCACCCTCGCCGATGGAGATCTGCATACAACTAGGATTATCATGTCAATCAGCTCCACACAGCTTACCTCAAAATCCTTGTCTATGGATAGATTTACAATGTCTTGTCTATTTTTTGCCCTTAAGGTGTTTCTTACAAAAATAATTGTGCAGCCACGAGTAAAAGTTTTGCGATTGCTGGAACTTACAATTTTATAGTTTTCAATGTTACAAGTATCAATGATATGATGACTTAACCATGTTTCCGAACCACAAAAAATGTCCACATTATTTAATTTAAAAAATAACGTAAAGTACAATAAAGTACTCGGACGGAATTTATTTTCGTGTTGCATATTGCGGGAACGCTATGACTGAATAAATCGCTTTAATATGGAAGAAAAATCATTATGTCGCTATCATTCAAAGTAGTTGAGTGTGCCGCCTATTCCAAAAATATTTTTTTAACTGGCGACATCGACATTTTTCATTACCGGAAGTTGTCTTGAGCCAGTCGATCAGACGGCCGGATTGTTACGTAAAAACTTCGTGATTTTTCGTAACCCCATTGAAATCATCTACTTGCCCATTTTCGAACGACTTTCAAAATTCGAACAATGTTTTCTACCGTCTGCAGAGCTGGCCGTGTGGCCACGAGGGCGGTAGTAAATAATACTGAAAAGACACCCGCAGTTACCGGGGCCATTGTGAACAAACGTGATTATGCAGCCAAGGCATCAGGCAAAGGGCAAGGTAAGGTGGTTGCCGTTATTGGTGCCGTAGTGGACGTTCAGTTCGAAGACAATCTTCCCCCGATTCTCAATGCCCTCGAGGTTCAGAACCGCCAGACTCGGCTGGTGCTGGAGGTGGCCCAACATCTCGGAGAGAACACCGTACGAACCATCGCTATGGACGGTACTGAGGGTCTGGTTCGAGGACAGCCCGTTCTCGACTCCGGATCCCCCATCAGAATTCCCGTCGGCGCCGAGACTCTTGGCCGTATCATCAACGTGATTGGAGAACCCATCGACGAGCGCGGCCCCATCCCCACCGATAAGACCGCCGCTATCCACGCTGAAGCCCCCGAGTTCGTGGAGATGTCCGTGGAGCAAGAGATCCTCGTCACTGGAATCAAGGTCGTCGATCTGCTCGCTCCCTACGCTAAGGGAGGCAAGATCGGTCTCTTCGGCGGTGCTGGAGTCGGCAAGACCGTACTTATCATGGAACTTATCAACAACGTCGCTAAGGCGCATGGTGGTTACTCCGTATTCGCTGGAGTGGGCGAGCGTACCCGTGAGGGTAACGACTTGTACCAGGAAATGATTGAGTCTGGTGTCATCTCTCTGAAAGACAAGACTTCCAAGGTAGCCCTCGTGTACGGTCAGATGAACGAGCCACCTGGCGCGCGCGCCCGTGTTGCCCTGACCGGACTCACCGTCGCCGAGTACTTCCGTGACCAGGAAGGCCAGGACGTGCTGCTCTTCATTGACAACATTTTCCGTTTCACTCAGGCTGGTTCTGAGGTATCTGCTCTGCTGGGTCGTATCCCCTCAGCTGTAGGTTACCAACCCACTCTGGCCACTGACATGGGTACCATGCAGGAGCGTATCACAACAACAAAGAAGGGTTCCATCACCTCCGTGCAGGCTATCTACGTGCCCGCTGATGACTTGACTGACCCTGCTCCCGCTACCACATTCGCTCACTTGGATGCTACCACTGTGCTGTCACGTGCCATTGCTGAGCTGGGTATCTACCCTGCTGTGGACCCCCTTGACTCCACCTCCCGTATCATGGACCCCAACATCATTGGAGCCGAGCACTACAATGTAGCTCGTGGAGTGCAGAAGATCCTTCAGGACTACAAGTCACTTCAGGATATCATTGCTATCCTGGGTATGGATGAACTGTCTGAGGAAGACAAGCTAACGGTAGCCCGCGCCCGTAAAATCCAGAGATTCCTGTCCCAACCTTTCCAGGTTGCTGAGGTATTCACTGGTCACGCCGGCAAGCTGGTGCCTCTGGCGGAGACCATCAAGGGATTCTCAAGTATCCTTGCAGGTGAATATGACCATCTTCCCGAAATTGCATTCTACATGGTTGGACCCATTGAAGAAGTTGTTGCTAAGGCCGAAACTTTGGCTAAGAATGTCTAAATTGTAATCTATAAAGAACTGTATTTATAAATAAGTAGGTGAACTATGTAATTTATCCATTCTTATCCTCTGAAGTTTATGAAATAAGTAGAAATTGTGTTCAAGTAATATAGCTGCCAGTTATATAACTACACTTTGCTTCTGCCTTTTGACATTTGTAACAAAAATAAATTTTGGAAACTTAAGTACATACTAAAGCTTTTATTTATATTTTTTAGATATATTATGTGGAATAGACCTTAGCTTTTCACTATTTCCCTATACATATCCTGAGTGCTTCTGCTAGGTGGCTGTGCAAGTATACTGCGCAGCATAGTTACAATCATAGTCAATTATTTGTACAGAAATATTAAACAGAGACCTACGTTATATTTTGCAAGCACTTTCTCCTTGGTCTGGGTGTTTAATATGTAGGTACAATAAAAAATATGTATGTATATTATATTAAGTATATCAGATGGCTAGTACCCATAACACAAGCTAAGAGCTTACTACGGGGCTATGTTGTTGTGTGGATTGTCCGGAAATATCTATGATTCTATGATATTTAATACATGTACATTGTTAAATTAACAAAAATATCGAGTTCTTTCAAGGTGGCACTGCTGGAGAGTTTGACACTTGGAAAAAAGGTGCGTGTGCGATTCACACACGGTAGAAGTGAAACTTCAGTAAATCGACAAAAGAATGAGATGAATAAAAAAAAATACTGTGCAAAAAGATTTTGTTCGGGCGGTCACCCATCCAAGTACTGGCGTTCCGGAAAGTTGCTTAACCTTGTTAGCGTTTAAGATTGGCTTACCTGACGTATTTCCGTTGCATCCGGTCTGAAATCACAACGATTCTAAAAAAGTTTCACTTCAAAAAGTATTCATTCCAATTCAATCGAATGGATTGTATTGGAATTAGTACTTTTTACGTAAAGAACATTCCTCATTAAAATGGGGTTATCAGTATAGATTATTTTAATTCAGAAATATTTACCCAATCAAAAACTAAGATTCAGAGGGTTACCACTTACGGACGTGAACAGACAAAACCTCCAATCAAACCACTGCTCTGTCAAACCGGGCGTAATAACTTTCGTGATGCCGACAGTTAACAAGCTGAACTTACTCCTGTATGGAAATGGTTATGAGCAAACGCTCAGAGTCGCTCAATCAGCTAAGGAGAGCGGTATGACCCCAAGCATTACGTGATCGAATCAGAAATGAGAAGATACGTAGAAGAACGAGGGTCACCGACATAGCCAAACGGATGAGCTCTTTAAAGTGGCAGTGGGCTGGCCATATTGCCCGTGGAGCAGATGGTCGTTGGGCCGAAAAGTTCTCAATTGGAGACCCCGTATCGGCAAGCGCAGCGTAGGACGTCCACCAACTAGATGGACGGAAAATTACTACCAAATTTTCTACCAAAGTACAAAAAATATTATTAAGTTTTTAAATTTGTTATTGCATATTTATTAGGTACATCATTGTTTGTTGGGAAATCTTGTTTTGTAACATTATATTTATAGTGATAAAATTAGACTACCTACCTATATTATATTGTAGTTATAACGCCAGTCCTTAAAAAATATTGATTCATATATCTCAAAGTAGGTAAGTTGATTTATTTTTCAGTATGTTTTACTAATACAACTCTTGAAATCACTATTTTAGATTTGATATTAAGCTAAATCTTGAGAAGCTGTCACTATCGGCAACACTTCGTCATTAATGTGGAACTAAGCAACATCTATCCAAGCTGCATCATCCTTTATATCAGCGGTCGGCAACCCGTCTTACTTGCGGCCCGTGAATGTTATGTAAATAAGTTATAAATATCAATATAAATGCATTACCTAAGTAGTAAGTTAGTAAGCGAGCAAACACGCTTTGCTTAACACTTATTTCAATATCCACCGACCAGCGTTATGTTCCAAAGTCGTATCATGGAAAGAAGTAATGGATATCGTGGTATCGACTGTAAACTACAGTAAAAAAAAAACTAAATTTAAAATTTAAGAAAAACCCCTGATTCCAATGTGTTCATTTCCTTAAAAGGAAAAACACCATAATATTTAGTAATGTGCAGGCGATGCGAGACTCGAGTATTTTGCAGATTTTCGGTTTTCCTTCCCCTTTCTCACCCCCATAACTTTTAAACGGCTCAACCGGTTTTCAAAAAACATGTCTAAGAACACCCGGGCCAAACTCACCTTTCATTTAAAAGAAACTAAATTGAAATCGCTCGATGCGTTCGGCAGCTACGATGTCCCAGACAGACAGACAGACACGTCAAACTTATAACACTCTCTTCTTTGGTTGGGGGTTAAAAATGCGTTGATTCATCGTCAATTCTCGCTGTTTCTGTCAGATACGGAATCCAGATCATAGAGTTGCTGTTTATTATTCTGAAGTGAGATAGTTGAGGTGCAGTACCAAGGAACTTATACCCAACCTGGAATGTGCACAGGCTGCGGATGTGCGAGCCGAGCGAGATAGTTTTGTGAGAGCCCTCTGTCCCTTTCATTAGGGTGTCTAAACAGTAGGTAGATATTTTGGACATAAAAATATGAACTAATCACTTAATTTCATTAAATAATTATGTTATAGGGAGGTGTTACTCGTAAAATAAAAGTAATCACATGTTACGATTTATAAACATATATTTGGTAAATATTTCCATTCACACATTACTGAATAAAACAGTTTTATGCGAATAATTTTTGATATTTGTATTACTTGGAATGGCATCCAGCCACTTTTTTCTCAAAGATTCTTCACGAGGAAATCTGAAATTAATTAATAATTTAAAATAATACGTAGTGACACACAAATCAGTGATTAGCACGTAAAGTTTAATCTAGATTTCCTACTATTTATATGTTTGAACAAAATATGATTACGGAATTAATCCTAAATATCCGTTCATTATGGTCATACTACTTCAAGAATTTAAAAATACTTACTTGAAGAAAGATTTTCCGCATTCCGCATAGGATTCGCTTTTACAGCCTGGAATCGCTCATTTTTTAACCATATTTATTATGTACGAATAAAGAAATATTGCCGAATTACGGTAGGATAAATAATAACAAATCAAAATGGTTGATGGGATGCCAGTTCAATTTACATAGATCCTACTAATAACCTATTCTTTTTCAAACAACACCTTAATATCGTGTCTAAATTTTTGCAATAAAGAAAATCTCATTAAAGACGATAATTTAAAAATATATGGATCATTAGGATAATCAGAAAGATGGTAATATATTTTTTAACAAGAGATTACAAATTTGTTTTTTTTTACCATTCCTACTACGTTTTAAAAACAAACCTTCTGGCAACACTTAAGAAAGGGACAGAGGGCTCTCGAAGCGCTATCTCTCTCGGACCGGATTTCTCTCTGACTAAATGTTATTTGAAAATATAACCACAATAGAACTTAACTTCATAAGCATACGGTTTTTTTTTATCGAGGAAAAAATGTCGGTGCACATTCCAGGTTGGGTATAAGTTCCTTGTGCAGTACTGAAAAGATTTTTTGATTTCAGAATAGAAATCAACACTTTTACGAATGAAAAAGGCAAATCTATCTTTCTTTCGAGGAAATTAGTGATCATGTTAAGTCTTATGGCAGCTTGTCATTTGATTCAGAGAGTATATAATCACTACGTTGTGGGGTCTTGAGTCTATTGTTTGACGTGTGCTATTAAAAGAGTTTTTAAGGGCCATATTTAAACCATCATAGCTTCGAAAATATTTAACTAGGACCTTAATGTAAGATTTATTTTAATGGAAATATCTTGTACTATGATAATACAATTAAAAAAAAATAGCTTGACAGGTTAGTCTTCATAAAAAAATTAAAAAACTAAAAAAAATGCAATAAATAAATACGATTTTTATTTAGTTAATATTGTTATGTTATTTTGTGAAAAAGATATTGAATAAAATGTATCATAAATTGATTGTCTTCATTGTTAGCTTTCAAATGATACCTCTTTCGTGTTCCTAAGACGTCTACATCGATAGCAATGATTAAATCAGTGTAGGCGTCTGAGCTGCGAATTAAAAAAACAAAATGGCTGCCGTTTTAGGAGAGGCCAAGCGAAAATCGAGATAGTGATTTGTCGATAAAAATCCCCATATTTAACCCCCCTTAAGTCTCCGACACCGGTGACCAGACACATTGTATAAGCGGTAGACCTGACGACGATGGGCGTCTCTTACGAGCTCGACCTCCTGGAGAACCTACTCCGCCATGATCATGGGCTCTCCAGTGACCACAGCTTCTAGTGATTATATACTCTTCGACGGCTTCAAGACCCTACTTCAGGTGGTCTCTGGTGACCTAGGCGCGATGATGTCTTTGAGACCCTTCTAACGTTATATTTAACGGGACGCGTTCGCACTGCGTCGCCGCTTGTTCTCTCCCATTCTAGTACAATAGTTTATAGATATTTTGAGGCAAAAGGATTGATTCAGGATAAGGGTGTTATCAGACCAATCCATTGATCGATGGCTTCTATGCCCGGTATATATTAGTCTAAGTCGTCAACGTAACGTTGCCGTCTACCGGCATTCGATCCATTAGTTAATCCAACGCTATCCGTCCATCGATAGTTCCTTATACTTAGGTCGACGTTAAATAACTTCAATCAACAGTCAATAATATTGTCAGGTTTTTAACAATAAAATAAAAGATTTTTTGTAGCTTATGATAATCAACTTATATTCTTATCGTTTTCCTCCAACACGAGGGGCAGACTTTTGACTGACTTTGGCAGCCTTGGTCTTAGGTTGGGCCTTTGCCTTGGCGGCAGGTGCTGTGGTCTTCTTTGCTGCCTTTGTTGATTTCTTCTGTTCTTTGGCAGCCCTGTAAATACACAAAGTAGATATAGTTAACGTAAAAACCAGCATTTACCACACATAGTTTGGTATCATTTTGGTAAACACGTTCATCGCCAAGCCAAAATGACAGATTTTCCGTTCAGGCCACGACAGACCCGTTTCGTTTCTTTTCTGTTAAGGCCGCGACAAGTTCTCGAAAAAATTTTATGTAAGTGAAAAAGGCGCGCAAATCTATAATTCCGAAGTAAACTTATAATAACCTACTTTCCATGGAATGACAATCAAATATTATAATACCTAGGCTGTTACTAGAAAAGTGTAAAATAAGCAACTTTCATATTTCAGATATTATGGAAGAAAATATTACATGAAAGGCTTATTTACGCTTAGAATGGGCGCCGGTGACATCTAGACTTGTGAAAATCTGATGAAATATATATTTTACAAACAATATACATATACAAAAACAAACAAAAAAAAAAACAAATACATTTATTTTCCTAACAAATAACAAAAAAGATTATATCTATTATTACATTTTGAATAAAACATTCACTTACAATAATCTACAAGTCAAAATTTTTAGGTAAATAATAAAAAATAAAGGATGCGTAACATTTACTTTTTTCTAGTAGAATAGGGCGCTCATCATCATCGGCGTGAAATCAAGATGTGTTAATAACATATTAACAAGTTGTAAACATGTTTTTTAGTTGGCAGCTGATACTTTTAAAATTGTCAATTCAAATAGACTGATCTGAATCAGTTCGGTACTATTTGTGTTATCTTCAATAACACATATTTTAATTGTTACTTCCCTAGCACTGAACAAACTTTCTGATTTTTGTCAGACACTGTAAGAAAAGTCTGGTGACAGGTAACATTTACCAACATGGTGATGAATGTCCCAAAACCATTGTCTCCAATTGTTTTACAGAAGTTCAATATTATCACATGTTATTTGAATTATTAAATGGTTACTAATTAATTTTTTAATAGTAAAGTTAATTTTATACTCACTTGATAGCCTGCTCTCTCTGAGCTTTGCGCACTTCGGGTTTCATGTTACGCTTGGCCATGATGTCACTGAGGGAAGCACCAACAATTGCTCGCTGGAACTTCTGGGTCCTCCTTGTGCGCTTCTTGGCCTGTTCTTCTTCCTGGCCCTTCTTGAACTTACGCCTGAATTCCAAAACATTATTTTCAGTATTTGATTTACAACAATTGTACCTAACATTTTGTGATGGCCTGAGTGTTTCTTATTTTGGTGAATAAAAGTTCTTTTAACAACTAATTTTCATATGAATAGGAACAAAACATTTTCCTATTAAGAATTGTTATTTAAAAACTCTTTAACTGTCAGGTAAGCACTAAAATTATTTATAGACATTCAAGAGTCTGAGGAATGTAAAATTTATGCTGTAAATTTGAACTGGTCAAGTAACAAATTTTTCATGTTTCTGTTTGTATTTATAACTATTCAATATGTTTTTGTTTACTGTTTTAGCCCCAAAATTAAGCATTTACAAAGACCTATCGAATAGGTACCTATAAAATGTTCTTTAGAATTTCATAATTTACCTGTACAAGACAGTCCATGTCACTTTACGAGGATTCCTCCTCATGAGGTGAGCGGCTTCACATTTTGAGTTCAAGAATGTGAATGTCTGAAACAATATGTACAAAATTTAGGAACAAATGTTTTAAATAATTGTTTCGTGGTCAGAATACTTGAGTAAGCAAACGAGGAAAGAAACCTCTTCTTTCTACATCAATAAACGCTAGGAATAAGAAATTATGAGGCTTTTATAACCTAACAACAAGTTCCGAAGTGTATACTATAGCATACAGACGCATGGTAACACATCTAAATAGAGTTTTTACATAGAACTTAAAAGTTTTCATAGTATCTTTTGGAATATTTACCTTACCGTCCACCTTGACCATAGTTTTGCCATGGCCAGGATAGATTTTGTAGCCGCTGTACGCGCACAGGCCGATCCTGAAAATCAACCACACATCATGAGAACAACACACTTCACAATAAGTTTCTTTCACATTTTTATTGTAAAATTGTAAGATTACTAAGATATTTAGCAGTAAAATCAGTAAAACAACATAAAACGTACTTCATTTTGACTTCTGGAAGAGAAAAAGAGGAAAATAACAATCTGTCAACAACTATTTGTCAAACTGCTGTCACTTTCATTATTGTCAACTTGTCAAGCTCAGCTCGTGTCGAGAAAACAGATAAAAAAGGCATTAAGATCAGTACCAGACGAACATGGAATATCAGTCCGAGTTATTGAGAGTAGATCAGTTCAGAATTATTTTACTGCAAGCGTTATAGTTTAGTTGCAATAAAGTGAAAATAGTTTATCTTTGACTACATTGTGGTCCATGGTATTATTAGAGCGTTAATAATTTTTACGTTATACGAATTTTCCCGGGATAAAACATTTTGCCGTAAACCAATAGCTTTAGTACTCTTCACTTTAACCATACTCTAAATATCTGCCAGATATAGCCCCAGTAACCCGTGTTTTACAGATTATCCCGTTTGAACTTTCCTTTTCCCACCGTAAAAGTATCCTAAGTTACCTACTTCATTAAGCATCATCAAGTGAAAAATCTGTTAAGCCGTTTCTGAGATTAGCCGAAATAAATAGACAGACGAAAATTGTATGAAAGTATTTTTTAAAAACACTAGGATCCTAACTTTTGAGCGAGTGATTTTAATATCAGCTTGTTACCCAAAGGAATTAATTTCTGATGTTAAATTATTATACCACACCTACACAATATATATAAAGCTCAGTGGCGGTTTTACAAATTTTCAAAGTATATTTAGGTTTCATAGGCTGAATAGTTTTTGCCGCCCTTGCCTCAACAGTTATCATATCATGCATTATTTTAACAATGCAACAATTTCGTTGAAATTGCACGTAAAATAATATTTTGGTATATTTTTGAGCTAATCGAAGCTCAATCATGTATGGGCGGGGTAATGTATGCTATTTACACAATAATGAACATTTGGTAAACGTAAATATTATTTCGAATTCTGAGGTAAAAAAAGAGCCTGCTGGGAAATCCACCACTGATAAAGCTACATTTTTTAGACTATTACTCTAAAACACAGGACTTTTATACAAATTTTAACCCTCATTTGCCCTCTCAGGCGAGGACTTTCGTTACTCAATACTCATTAATTCCGTTCGTATCAAATATCCACCCTATGTGAAACATATATTTCAAGTATATAACTTCAAAAACAGTTTTATTTTATTAACCTAAAAAGCGGGTTGATTTCTAATGATAACTCATTAGCTCACCGACTTTAACCCGCTTATGGGTAGAGTTTCGTAAAATCCGTTTTTAGGGAATGTTTACAATCTTCACAGAATTTACCAGCCATATTATAAGTTTCTTACTAAAAAATAGAAAACTCTTACAAACTAACTCTAACCCTCTTCTTAACCACGTAGGGGTCGATTTTCATTATTTTGATTGAAGTACATTTGACTGAATTTTATTCGAATATTTAAATAAACGTAAAAGCTAATTTTGCATCACCTTTTTACCCCCTCAGAGGATGAATTTTCAAAAATCCTTCCATAGTTATAAAAGGAACCCCGGTGGAAAATAAAATATTTCCATACGAAAAAACACATCAAAATCCGTTGCGTAGTTTTAAAGATTTATGCATACCTAGGGTACATAACGAAGGGTTAAATTTCTTTTTAACACTATTAATTGGTAAAAGCAAGTATATCAAACAGATGAATTGGTAGACGTGAAACCAATTTATCTGTTGGAAATATGATGTACCTATAATAACAATAATTATCCGTTACATTACATATTATTTGAAGGGTATAATGTGTGGAAAGCATCTTCTCGAAGACATCTCCATTTAAAAATTACAACCTATGAAATGAACGAAACATTTATTTGACGACCTCTGTGGCTCGGTGGGCGAACGGCCGCCTGAGGCGCAGGATGTTACGGGTTCGATTCCCGCCGGCGGATCAGATTTTGTACGATCTACAATTTCTGGTTTCGGGGTCTGGGTGTTTTTTAAGTAAAAAAAATATTTATGTGGTATACACCACACCTAAGTCACCTAGCACCCATAGTACAAGCTCTGATTAGTTTGGGGTTAGGTGAGGCTGTGTGAGTAGTCCGGAAATATTTATTTATTTAGTAGGCAGCAGTAAGTAGTCTTTGTTTAACATCACAGTGCGTCTTTTTAATAAAGTAAAACACATTTTAAGTGATTTAAGACAGGACGTTTGCTAAGGAGTTTGCTGAAAATAATGAATGAATGACTGACACAAATAGTCCATATATTTTTTTCATTTGGTCGTCATCAATCATTTCATTCAAATTTTGGAAGACAAGCAAGACATAATCTTAGCACTAACCTCAAAATATATTGATTGTTTACAAAATTAACAATTCTCTGACTCGTCTAAATTATAGAAGAATAATAATAATACAAAGCGTAAAGAAATAAATAAAGCTAAAAAACTATTAAATTGCCAATATGATTTGTCCCGACTTTATGGAATTTCAAGTAAGGTTATAAAAATACCTCTTATAACGGAAGAAGACTTGATTTGGTTTAGATACTAACAATTTTACTGTTTGCATACAGGATCTCTTGAAAAAAATGAGAGTATTGGATGATAAAATAGTATATGCCCTGAATACATCATTACCAACAGAGTCATTCAGGAAGAAAGTTGATACTTCTCTTGTCTGTCAGGATTTACTATCTCAGATCAAGAAAGGACATTCAGACAGAGATAACTTTATAAAAAATTGTATTGTTGCTACTGCTGAAACTGTGAAACAGCTTAGGGAAGCTAAAACTATTAAACCGGATGACTTTGATACACTGAGGGATCTTAAAACAGAGCAAAGAAAGGTGAGATAGTGTGCATTATCATTTCATCAGTGCTTTTTTAATAAAAATATAAATTAGAACAAAATATCAGAACAGGGCAATATCAAAATCAGTTCTGTGGAAAAATTAATCATTGTTTTTAATTATTGTATTTATTAACTTTCCTTTTATAAGAAAGAATATGTTTTATTTCAGTTGCGGCTACTACAAACAGAATTGAGTGTGGAAGAAGTCATACAGGATAAAACACAAAAAGTTTTTGCTGAAAAATGTAGAGAACATTACAAACCAGAATGAGAATTCTTCAAGACTGATTTTTGTTTTCGAATTTATGTTGTTGTATATAGTCAATGAATTATAGATTGCCAATTATATAATTTAGTGTACTTATTTTTACTGGTTGCATACCATAACTATGTATAAACAGTTCAAAAGAAGTTTTTATGCAGTTATAGAATTTATTTATTTCTAAAAAATTATATGTAGATAATTCTACATGTGAAGGAGGAAATTATAGAATTACATAATATAAAGTTTGATTGCGACTAGTCTTACATACATAAAACATTATCTTAGGTCAATTGGTTAGGTCAATTTGTGAAATTATTTAGATTCAGCACTTTCTTTGGCTTTGTATTCCTCTTGATAATTCTTATGCCAGTCAAGGTTCATTTGATGGACTGAATCACCTCTTTTAGCTGCAGCTTTCCCGGCCAATATTGCACCAAAGCTGGCTAGAGCAGTTAGAAAAATAAGGATGTTGGATATCTTGATTCTAGCTTGGCTACGAGATCGTTCTATGAGGTCAGCACTGAAAACAAAAATGTTTATTAAGTAATTGCTAGAAAATAAATATTCAGATTAAAGGATAGCAGTGATTAGATGTTTTGCTAAAAAAATATTGTACTTACGATACAAAATCCGGGACTTCGGCTTTACTTTTATACTTCTTAGTCCATACTAATATCATTTTTTCAAAGTCAGAAGGTCTGAATCTTGCATTCAACAGTTTCGATGGGTCTCTGTTAATAGTTTCGTGTGCAGCAGAGGAGTCGTGTGCAACTGAGGAAGGCGGAGTAGACGGTTTTGCAGGTGTGCTCAAGCGTCTCTTCAATAATTCCATACTCCTTCGTAATATTGAAACACGATTCATGATTCCAAGACTGATTTTTCTTGTTATAATGTTGCAACGAAATAAAATAAATTGAAAATCTTCGCCCTACACAGCAGAGAGTATATAATCACTAGGTTTTACACAGCAGCTCAGCTGATGATGACAGTGACAGTGTCATACATATAGGAATTTTTAAAACACTAAAACGTCACTATAGTTTTTTTTTCCTGTCATTGTCAATTTGTAATTTTACTGTCGTGAGCGAGGTGCGAGTGTTTTCTTTCTTGATCGATTTAATTTTTACGCTAACATTTTATCAGCGTATTGGTTTTAAAAGCTATATTTTAATTTGATTTACGCCACATTGCTAAACAAATTTGTATAGTAAGTACTTTCATCATTTACATTTTAATTTTATTAGAATTGCGGATGTGTTTATTAGACACGAACCACACAACTTCATAACAAGGTAAGTAGGTTCCTCTTGGTGATATTTTACATAAATACATCCAAAATCAATGAAAACAATTAGATTGGCTAGGAAAACATTATGGGCTAATTTTAAAGTATGATAGTCTAGGATTAGGATGTCAAAGCTTACAGTAAAGTTGTAATTTTAGTATGTAAGATGGTTAGATACAAATCTTATTGAAACAATCAGCTGTTTGCATAGTAAGTTTCCTTTCGCCTAATTTAAAAATTTGAATCAGTCAAAGAAACTTACATGGATGGAAAACAGGTTTTTTAAATGATGTTCTTTGTGCTTATTTTCTACAAATAATCTTATTGAATAAAAATAGAGGGAGGTTTTGTTGTAATATGTACAACAATGCAATAATCATGTCTGCTAGAAAAAGAAAAAAAAATGCCTATATTCAAGATAAGATCATTACCATGGTGGTATTTTGGTGCTATGTATAAGATAGACATTCATAACATTTTGAGAAAAAAAGAAACAGCTAGCCAATTTAGGTCTTTGTTTTATTGTAATTAACTTATTTTAGAGGAGTAGTAAAAACTTCATCTGTCCTTGTCCCTAATCATACATTTTAGGGGTAAGTGGTAGTAGAATTAGATTTAGATTATAATTGATTTAAGTGTCATCATGCAAATCAATAATACTTACCTGAACTGTGGTGTTCATTTTAGATGTCTGGTGGTCATAAACATCGTTATAAGAATGCAGGACTCAGTACCGATGAGCTTCGCCGTAGACGTGAGGAGGAAGGTATTCAGCTTAGAAAACAAAAGAGGGAACAGCAATTGTTCAAAAGACGAAATGTTAACCTGCCTGTAGAAAATGCTCCTGACATCACTTTACAGGTAATTAACACAAGGTTACTGTTATGTCAAGGTGTGAGCACATTCTTTTTGTTTTTTTTATGTGTCACTAGAAACTGACTCGGGTAACATGTCATGTTACCTGAGTCAGTTCTCTTTCCATCTTTCAATCGAAGATAAGTTGTTTCCTATCAGTTGTGAAAAACAGAGCACAGCTGAGCAATTTTATTTCTGTTTGTGTGTGCCAGGTCAATACTTGGATGGGTGACCGCTCTGACTGCTTTTTTTTGCACTTAATAATAAATGTTTTTATGTACTTATTTTGTGTTGCCAAAAGTACACAGAACCCTTGGTTCAATGACTCTTTATCTCATACTTACTATTTTTTTTTAATTTGTGTTAAATTTATATGTTGAAAGCCATTATTCAATTTATTTTTACTAAGTAATATTTTTGTACACAAATTAATATTTACTTTAGTCTTTCTTTCAAATTGGTAAAACCATAACAGAATACCTATTTATGTAGTCATCATGCCTATTATTGGTTTTTTTAACAAAAGTCTTGTTGAAAGATATTGCTACAGTTTTAGTAATTTTTGGAGGATAGCTCTAGGAATTTTGGTGTGTTAACTACCACTTATATTAAGCATGTTTAGGTCAATATCACTATTAACTATAATAACCTATACTATTCAGATCTATGTTTTGTGTTATATAAAGTTAGAAGGAGCAGTTATATATATTCTAGAAATTGAGAAAAGTATGGTGCTACCGTTGTTTGTAGTCCTAAAATAAATAAATATGATTTTCTACTTTCATAAGTTTATTTATCTTTATACATAAATATTTTAAATTTCAGGAAGATGTCAATATTTTACCATCAGAAGACATCACGCCAGCCATGGTTACAGCCCTGTACAGTGACAATCCACATGAGCAGATAATGGCCACTCAAAAGTTTAGAAAACTCCTTAGCCAGGAACCTAATCCCCCAATTGATGAAGTTATACGCACAGGAATAGTTCCTAAGTTTGTAGAATTTCTGAAGAATAGTTCGAATCCAACTTTACAGGTATGTTAGAATTTTAACTTTTAATTTGCTAGACTTTAGTTAGTCCCACTTTCTTATGGTGTCCCTTATAGATTTTCAGTTTGGAAACCATCTTTTACGCTCAGTGCAAACTGGTTACCTACCACAGCCAATTAAAAACTTTAAGGCCTACACAAGATACCTTGATATTATGCTGATGTGAAGATCATTACTGCCCCCAAAAAGTTAAAGAGCAGGTTCTCAATTCGGTCTTTAATTTATGACCCGCGACCCGTGCACCCACTGGCTTCACCCACCAGTGGGTGTAGGGGTAATTCCTGTTTACCCTACACGGGTAACCCACTATGATTTGGTTGGAATTAATAATCGACACAAAATTATAAATTAACTAGCGGCCCGCCCTGGCGTCGCACGGGTAAAAAAAGTTCCCGGCAATTTTTCCTTATTTGCTCACCGTTTAGACCTACCCTGGACTACGACAAACATTTTAAAACCAAAATCAGCTCAATCAGCCCAGCCGTTCTCGAGTTTTAATCAGACTAACGAACAACAATTTATATAGTAATTTTTATTTATATAGTATAGAAGATAGAATATAGATAATCTCCGCGATTTCACGGACGCTTTTAACAAAAAAATAAAAAATTAATAATTAAGTAGGTACCTATTTCAAACTGATGTCAGAAAAACATGATTGAAAACTATGTTGATTACCTATTGAACTTTCGAGACATAGGCAATAGCTCAAAGAGTATATAACCACCACGTATGAATAGCTTATCAAGAAAAATCATAGACAACTTAGAAAATGAATATTGAACTTTCGAGACATAGATACAAGATACAAGATACAAAATTATTTATTTCCATAGTTTGATTTTACAAAACTTAGACAATAGCTCAAACAGTATATTACCACCACGTATGAATAGCGTATCAAGAAAAATCATAGACCTATAAAAAGACATTTATTTTACACTTTTGTTAACCTGTAGATAATAACAGACAAATATACAGTGTGTCCCTGGATAAAGTGCAACCCCGAAAGGGGGTGAAACTAGATCAAAAATTATCGACAAAAAAATTGTTTTTTTTTTTTTTTTTAATTCTTATATACTTTATCGATGATTTAAAATTTTTATTACTCACTAATGACTCTATTTACAAAAAAAAATATTTCTTCCAAAGTAGTGGGTCTATTTTTTTTAAATAAAAGCCATAATCATGTCAGATATGTGATAATGACAATAAAATAACAAATAACTCACAAACGAGTGGCTATCGTGACTTAAAGTTTAATTATTGTATTAAAATTACATATTTTTCTGCTGTTTTTTTCAATAATCTCAAAAAATCTTAAAATTAAGCATATAATACTACATATTTTTATGACTTTTCATTATTGTCTATCATAATACCTTTTAAACAAAAAAAGAATCTACGTTCTAACACAAAAAATGCGCTGGCTAGGAGCTTTTAAAGTAGACTACTGATTACGTCACCACTCAGGTAGAGACCGTTTTTCTAACTTCTATTGTTGTACAGTATGGTCGCTGGGCCTGTTGTATGAAATATGAAGGGTGGGGATCAAAACAGGACTCACAACAAGGCACGCACAGTCAGCTAGCCAGTCGCTCCGATAATCTCGCCGCTGCTGCTACCTTACCGCGCCTTCAAGTTTTTGTTACGTTGTTTTGCTTTTGTTTTGTTATTGAATTCTTTGTTACGTTTTTGACTGTACTGTGTTGTGGAGATGCCGCGATTGACTGAGTTCTCTCCGCGAGAAATCGCTGACATCCATTATTATTATGGTATGTCACGTGGACTCACAACAGTCGCTCGATCTGCATACATAAATGCATTTCCGAGCAGACTTATACCGTCAGCACGAAATTTCCAAGAAGTTCACCGAAAGTTAACCAACATCGGACTTGGATTAGCAAGAGATCGCCGTGAGCAACAGGGTGCCATTATTGACAATTCCATAGAAGAGGCCGTTTTAAACGATTTGTTTGCTGGTCCCACAACCAGCATTCGCCGCTTAGCTTTGCGTCACGGGATATCAAAAACATCCGTATGGCGAATTTTGAAGAAGGAGGGATTGCATCCATACCATTATCAGCGAGTACAGCATTTACATGAAAATTTAGACAATCGTGCAAGATGCGTAATGTCTACGTGGATTCAACGAAAAATTAGAAATAATCCACAATTCCTAAAAAACATTTTATGGATGGATGAATCGAAATTCACTCGGAATGGAATCACAAATTGTAGAAACTTACATGTATGGTCCGAGGAAAATCCACACCTAAAGAGGGCGTCTACTTTTCAAGTGCAATTTTCAATTAATGTATGGGCAGCTCTAATAGACGACACACTGATTGGGCCGGTTATTTTACCCGCAACATTAAATGCCGAAAGTTTTTTAAACTTATTGAGAGACGATCTGCCACTACTGCTGGAAGATGTTCCGCTGGCTACAAGGCAACAGATGTTTTTGCAGATGGACGGATGCCCAGCTCACTACGGGCGCAATGTGCGAAGTTTTTTAAACGAAAACTACGCTAATAGGTGGATCGGCCGGGATGGACCAGTTGGATGGCCGGCACGTTCACCTGACCTGACACCCCTAGACTATTTTCTGTGGGGTGTTATGAAACAAAGAGTCTACAGAACGACCGTAAACACCGAGGCAGAGTTACAAGAACAAATCATGCGATGTGCTGAAGAGATAAGAAGTAACACAGAGATGGTGCTTAGAGCCACACAACAAATCGCTGTTCGTGCGGCAATGTGCCTACAACAACAAGGAAGCCATTTTGAGCATTTAATGCATTAAATAAAACCTTATTTCATACTTACGTGTAAAAAGTTAAATAAAGATGTTGTAACTAAAATTTGATTTTTAATACTACCCTGAGCAGTTAGAAAAACGGTCTCTACCTGAGTGGTGACGTAATCAGTAGTCTACTTTAAAAGCTCCTAGCCAGCGCATTTTTTGTGTTAGAACGTAGATTCTTTTTTTGTTTAAAAGGTATTATGATAGACAATAATGAAAAGTCATAAAAATATGTAGTATTATATGCTTAATTTTAAGATTTTTTGAGATTATTGAAAAAAACAGCAGAAAAATATGTAATTTTAATACAATAATTAAACTTTAAGTCACGATAGCCACTCGTTTGTGAGTTATTTGTTATTTTATTGTCATTATCACATATCTGACATGATTATGGCTTTTATTTAAAAAAAATAGACCCACTACTTTGGAAGAAATATTTTTTTTTGTAAATAGAGTCATTAGTGAGTAATAAAAATTTTAAATCATCGATAAAGTATATAAGAATTAAAAAAAAAAAAAAAAACAATTTTTTTGTCGATAATTTTTGATCTAGTTTCACCCCCTTTCGGGGTTGCACTTTATCCAGGGACACACTGTATAGCAATAAATTAAAATTGCGACTATAATTTGAGATTTAAACTATCCTATCTCTCAAGTTGGATCGAACTGCACATGGTGTGCGAATTTTATTATAATCGGTTAAGTGGCTTAGGAGTCCATTGAGGACACACATTGTGACACGAGATTTATATATATTAAGATAATACAATAAGTTCGAGGTTAAAGAGAAGAATAAAACAAAAAGTTTTAAACAAGTGATAGGATTTTTGAGGGCTGGAATTATACAAATAACGAATTTAACGACATGAATAATAAATAAAATAGAAAACTTTTCTTAGTTCATAAAATTGTATCAAAAATAAAATTTCATGTATAACAAAAATGTGCGAGTATAACGAACGTCACAGAACTAACAATGTTAGCGAATGCTGGAATTCGGGTATTAATAAAAATTATAAGACGGTTTTTGACGTTGACGGACAAAGTTATGCAAAATTCTTGCACCAAACAAGAAATTAACTAAAAGACGCGATGAAATGGATCAAATTCGAGATAATCAGATAATTTAATGCACAAATTAACAAATGAGATAAGCGTTGGTAATTTTTTAGACAAATTACGTGAATTAGTATAAACATATATTAGTTTGTTCCTAAATGTAATCCTTATTAATTCCTTTCGTTTGCTAGTTGTCATAAACAAATTGATTTATCGTATTATTATTTTTTTTTCTTCGAAAATTTTTCCAACTATATCGCAGTGGGTACACGTGTAAACAGGAATTACCCCTACACCCACCGGTGGGTGAAGCCAGCGGGTGCACAGGTCGCGAGTCAAATTTAAATGAATAGTTCTAGTAGTTCTCGAGTCATCTTCAATATTTAATGCATTTTAATCAAATATCGATTGATTTATGTTAAATTGTACTTTTTGCTACAATCTCTGATGGTGCTAAACCGTCCATTGTACATAGTTCGAAGCGGCATGGGCGTTGACAAACATAGCCAGCGGGTCATCGGAGCAGACGCGCGTGGTGGTCGAGTGCGGGGCGGTGGAGGTGCTGGTGGGGCTGGTGTCGGGCCCGTGCACCGACGACGTGAGGGAGCAGGCGGTGTGGGCGCTGGGGAACATCGCCGGAGACTCGCCGCGCTGCCGTGACGCCGTGTTAGCCGCACAGGTGTTACCGCCGTTGGTTGAGTGAGTTACTTTATTAATTGACCTTGGGATAGGCATTATAACAGATTATTAATATAATTTATGACTTAAGCTTTGTTGGACGGGGCTTCACGCCTCTTAACTCCATTATCGCAGTTTCAAACCAGATTTAATGTTTGGTCAATCAATTTAAAATTGAGTCTGGTTCAGAACCCACATTCTCAATATTATAAAAAATCTAAATTTAAAATTTAAGTAAAACCCCCGATTCCAATGCCTTAATTTCCTTATTAGTAAAACACCATAATATTTAGTAGTTAGGGCACGCGATGCACTTTCATTTGATACCCCACTCGAGTATATTTGCAGATTTTCGGTTTTCTTACCCCACTCTCACCCCTATAACTTTTGAACGGCTCAACCGATTTTTATGAAACATGTCACCCGGGCCAAACTCACCTTTCATACAAAAAAAACTAAATTGAAATCGCTCCATCAGATCGGGAGCTATGATGCCACAGATAGACAGACACACAGACAGACCGACACGTTTAACTTATAACACCCCTCTTTTTTGGTCGGGGGTTAAAAATAGCAAATATTTTAAAGTTATTTCTTTTTTCAAGTATTTAACTATAATATGCACTCATCTATATTCGCTTTCTTGAATGTTGTATACTCTGCATAATAATTATTCGTAACCACAAGAATACAGTCCAATTCTCCATGTTATTTTATGTCAGTAAGCAAGTTTAATACGCATGTGTCTTTTTCAGGATGTTAGACAAGTACACAAAACTATCCATGACGAAAAATGCGGTATGGACCTTATCAAATCTTTGCCGAGGCAAAAATCCTCCTACAAATTTTGAAGCAGTTGCTCCAGGCAAGTTATCAATAGCATTACATATATTACATATACCATTTTTTACTTTCGTCTAGTGTCTCATTCTGAGTTCCCAACTGAAAGTAATTTGCTGAATCCTATTTGTGCAAATCACAGATGACGTAATCTGTTGATGTCATCATCGATGCTTTGTTCCAGCTAACTGAATGAATTACAACTTGAATTTGTTTGCTGGTGGGTTAGATCATTAGAGTACTTACTAGCTTCAAGATGAAGGCATAAATTTGGACCTTACGTGATAAAATTAAATCGGTAGTTAAGACTTTTGATATATACATAGTTCGATTCCCGCCGAGGGTAAAAGTGTTTGTATGTTCTGCAAGCACTTTCACCTTTGTTTGGGTGTTTAATATGTATAATAAAAAATATATATATTATGTATGCTTATTATATTAAGTATATCAGATATGTAGTACGCGTAACACACGCTAAGAGCTTACCACGGGGCTAAATGTTGTTGTGTGAATTGTCTGGCTATATTTATATTTAGGCGATAAGGCCGCCCTTTTTACTTCTTCCTTTTTTGTAAATTTTGTAACTGTTTAATTAATAAAATGCTTAATATTAATAAATTACAACTGTGCGTGTTGTAGCGAGCAAGACAAGACTCAATTCAGTATTTTGTCAACTGAATTTTTTGTCAGTAATTCTGACCTCCTCGATCCTTAACGTACCGTAAACTAGGCTTCGAATTATCAAAATCATTTAAAACTATAAAAGCGCGGGAGCTTATATTCTGAGAAGGAGAAAGATCTGATCTGATCTGAGAAGGGACATTATGGGAAATAAAATCATTTGTATTCACAAAACAGAAATGTTTTTTTTTCTTGTTTTTAAATAACTATGTAATTAAAAATAAGTACTTTGTTTTTACTAAAAACTATTAATTACCATTTCATGAACAAACTCTTACCTTAATAATTAATTAAAAAAAAATCTGAAAATAAAAAAATGGAAAATTGGAAAATCCACACAACAACACCTAGCCCCTTAGTATGCTTATGCTTAATATAATAGACATACATGTAGAGATATTTTCTACCATACATATTAAACACCCAGACCTCTCTAAATCTACATTTTATATGGGTGTGTCAAACATAGAGGTAGAATACGCTTTTTAGTCACTTCGTATCCGGAGGGTTCACCAAGAAACAAATATGATGAATATTAGTAAACATTTTTTACGTCTGCTTATAAATTAAAGACATAGACAAACATTTATTTGCTACTCACACAATACAAAAACATTTAGGTATAAATTATTCACAGGTTAAACAAAAACATAAATTCTTACATATAAACAAAAAATAAAAAAACAAATATAAAACAAAAAAAAACGTTAACATACTTATTAATTTGACAACAAAAAATTAAAGTACGAGCATTATTAATTATTAAAGAGTTGTTTTAATTCATTTGTGTGTCTTATCCCGTAGGAATCCCAGTATTAGCGAGGTTGTTACACCATAGCGAGCCAGAGGTCCTAAGCGACGCGTGCTGGGCCCTTTCCTACCTCTCTGACGGCCCCAACGAGAAGATACAAGCGGTCATCGACGCGGGCGTTTGTCGGCGATTAGTCGAGTTACTCATGTGAGTTTAATACAAATAAAATTTTGGTATGAAGGGAGTTTATGGGTAATAAATTGATCTAGCAAGGTTTAAAAAACCCAGTAAGTCTCGGTCACCCAGTTACTTTATATGATACAGTTGTATGAAAGAGAAAAAGTGTCATTACATACTCCAAAAAAACAGTTAAATAAATAGAAAGAGTTGGATTCGGCTTTGCCCCATAAATATTTACGACTGTTACAGAATTAATTCCCGTCGACGTTACAAGGTTATTGGTCTAGATTTTTTTAAATATTATATGTGGATATATAGTATATCAGTTGCCTAACAATCATAGTACAAGCTCTGCTCAGTCTGGGGTTATAAATATTGTAACAATAATCGAGAATATAAGTTATCTCACACAGGCTTCGATTTTGGGATGGGTTGAGTATATTGTCTTAGGATGACATCATAGTAACAAATACCTAGCTTTCAATATAGATTATTTGTACAGGCACACGAAATCGATAGTAGTATCGGCGGCTTTGCGCGCAGTCGGCAACATTGTGACGGGCAACGACGCGCAAACGCAAGCGGTGCTCAACTGCCAGCCGCTGACCAATCTGCACTCGCTACTGCGCGCCGCGGCCGAGCCTCTGCGCAAGGAGGCTTGTTGGACCCTGTCTAACATCACCGCGGGAAATTCTGCACAAATACAGGTATCATATCACTCTCGCTCTCTCTCTCTTCAGCCGTAGAATCTCCGCTGCTACTGCGGAAACGCAAGCGGTGCTGAACTGTCAGCAGCTGACCAATCTGCACTGGTTAATCAGCGCTGCGACCGAGCCTCTGTCCAAAGAAGCCTGCTGGACCCTTTCTAATATGACTGCGGTACATGCTGCACGAATACGGTTATTATATGTAGGGTGCGTAGTGTGCTCCCTACAATCTTATAGTGGTAAGTTGAGTTAAAAGAGTAGTTTTTAAGTTTTCACGGTTTATTCGTACTAGTTGTGTATGGTCGCGAGAGTACGCCGTGACGTGTTGTCTGTTAGACAGTATGGTTTGCGACTGCCCGAGAGGGCGAATGTAATGCACGTCATGGCGTAAACTGCTGAGTTTCGGAAACATGTACTCTGTATGGTTTGCAAACCGTACATTATACATAAATATCTTACACTCTTCCGCCGTAGAATCTACACTGGATATGGGTTTCCCGTATAGACTAAACTTCATAATGGGGCGTTATGATACTCAGGTATATCCAGTAAAAAAAATATTTTATCTTACGTAAGTTTTCTGAATGGAGTTTCAATAATTTTGTCTCAATTATGCCTGACAACCACACCATTATAGTGGCATCCATTGGCTAGCACAAAAACTTGGAACGTAATCTATCCGTAATTAGTCGAATTGGTATGCTGCTGTTCTCTTAAGTTTTAATGTGTCGAATTTGGTTTAATTGAGTTGATCATTAGTCGCAATAAATTATCGAGTTAACTGTAGATTTGTTGACATCGTTGAATATTATCTATCTTGTAAATAAATAATAAAATAATCTATACTGTTATTATAAGGTGGAAAATGGTTTTGTTATTTTTTCTTAGTATAACAAACTCAAAAACTACTAAACGGATCTTTATGCTCTTTTCAGCAATTGAATTATTCAAAAGGAAGGTTTTTTTGTATTCGTCTACAGCCGGAACGGGCCAGCTAGTTTATAATATGTATCCATTTAAATATTGTATTGATTATGCATATTTTCATTATCGTGAATAGGAAAACAAAACAACATCTTTGCATCTGTCTTGCCATTAGATTACAACATATATGAATAGTATCTTCATAGAAAGAGTAAATAGTTGCTTTCTAGGTCTTCATGTCCCATCTTAGACCGCATCGTCACTTTACATCAGGTAAGATTGTGCTCAAATGAAGGCTTATCTGGCATAAAAAATAATATCCACGGACATATCAAGGGAAATAAGGAATATTCCATCAGTGTGCTCAGTTGTCAATCGCTCACGTAAAACAGGTTACTTATATAGGTAAATGACTGCATCAACAATTAATCGCTTTATCCTATACACTGCTGACACGACGATAAGTAATCAAATAAATTATCTATATTGATAGGTGCCCCTTCAAAACATTCCATGATATTACACTATTTTTTAAATATGTAACCTTTCCCGTGAACTGGTTTTCATGTGAAAACTGCTGCTTGCAAGTTGAACTAGAAGTACACTACAACTAGAAGTCGGAAATTTTAGTGAAACATATACAATTACTAGCGGTCCGCCCCGGCATCGCACGAGTATAAAATTATCCCGGAAATTATTCGAATTTTTCTCGCCGTAATAACCATCCTATCTCTCAAGTTGGATCGAACTGCACATGGTGTGAGAATTTTATTATAATCGGTTAAGTGGTTTAGGAGTCCATTGAGGACAAACATTGTGACACGAGATTTATATATATTAAGATGTTAACTAGTGATGATCTTTATTTAGATTTGTGCAAATTGAACGATTAGATAGATTATCATGCACAAGTCATAATGACTGTTAAAATACCACAAATGCAAGAGTTTTAATCATATCTTATTGAGAATGGTCAGAGAATGATTTCGCAGTGATGAAAGATATTTTGATATTACGAGTAGTTTATTACATTGGTCCTCGTTAGTTGGCACTGGTGGCCTATAATAAAAAAATAATTTAAAAATTAAATAAATTATGCAAGTTTTAGGATTGTACGTATGTTTTAGCCACTTTTTTCTGAAACTATAAGAACTATACTGCTGAAATATGGTAAGTAGATGTATTCTGTGAAAAAAAAACCACACCAAACCCATACTGTGTGCTAGGTCTTAAAAATGATATTGAGGTTATAATATAATTTTTATTAACTGAATAGTTGCGATATAGGTGTCTTGCGCAAAACTTGGAAGTGTTTGCTAAATAAATATATATGATGTACATCATCTTGCAAACTTCCGAGAATTTGTTTGAGTCGAGATCTAGTCTGTAGTTTTTTTTAAATACTTTATAAATCGTAAATTTACCTCTCACTTAAAAAGTTAGCGACGATGAGCGTGGTCAGTACTAGGATGGGAGACCGCTCTGACTGCAATATTTTGAGCTTTTTTTTATTTATCTGTTTCCTTTTATTAGCATAAGTGTTGGTATAAACCGTTGAAATACACGCGGAACCCCCGGTGTATGAGATCATCTCGTATTTATCATATTTATTGTGAATACTGTCCGTCCGACTGTGTTTTATGATTCGACCATGTTTCCATCAGCTTATTATAAATTAACATTTTTTAAATCTATTTTTAACCTACCTAGTTTAACACTATGCATTTATCTTTTAAACAAAATATGTGTTAGAAATTATATCTTTACTCTTAAAGTTACAGTAATCAATTGAATATTTTTGTAATTATTGTTCTCAGGCAGTGATTGATGCAAACATCTTCCCTACATTGCTTGAAATCCTACGGACAGCGGAGTTTAAAACGAGGAAGGAAGCAGCGTGGGCTATTACTAACGCGACCAGTGGCGGCACGCATGCTCAAATCAGGTAATTTAACATTGAAATTGTAGTATTTTAAGATTTTTGTGTCTACATTATCACTTATAATGTGAGATTGTTTTTCACTAAGAAAATCCTAAGAGCGCCTACAATCTAAGCGTAATGTCAAAACGCTTCGGAACCGCAGCGGTCCGACGCAAAATGCTTAAATTGTTTGGCCAATACAAACTGAGTTAGCAAGGATGCACCGATCAGCCAAAATAACAAGACATTATAAGCAATATTTATATTGCTTATAATGTCTTCTTATCAATATAAGAAACGCAAATAAATATGTTAATACTAGAAGTGCAATCAATCTTTTACTAAAAGAGCAAAGTATTACTTGATTAACGGAGTTTTCTGATTTTATGTTAAAATTGTTGTTGGGGTCGGGTGGGCGAAGGTCCGCTTGCAGCACAAGAGAGAGCTGGTTTGATTACCGCCGAGGGGTCATGTGTTTGTACGTTCTGCAAGCACTTTCTCCTTGGGGATATATGAATATGGATGTTTTATATAAAACTAGCTGACCCGGGCCAAGCGTTGCTGTGAATAATAATAACAGACAAATAAATAATTAGCAATAAATAAAAATTGCGACTATAATTTGAGATTTAAACTATCCTATCTCTCAAGTTGGATCGAACTGCACATGGTGTGCGAATTTAATTATAATCGGTTAAGTGGTTAAGGAGTCCATTGAGGACAAACATTGTGACACGAGATTTATATATATGTATTAAGATATGTTATTTATGTATGCCTGGTACCCGTGTAACAGAGCTTACAACGGGGATAGATGTTGTGTGGATTGTTCGGGAATATTTATTTATCCTGTTTCTTACAGATACCTTGTTGACGAAGGCTGTATACCGCCCCTGTGTGATCTGCTCACGCTAACCGACGCGAAGACCGTGGAGGTAGCCCTCAATGGCCTAGAAAATATACTAAAAGCTGGCCAAGCGTCCGGGCAGCGTGAGAACCCCTATGCGGGACTTGTGGAGGAATGCTACGGTAAGGATAGGCTTATAACGCTTATTTATCTAAAAGCTGGAATAAATCTATCTTTTTAGCGTTTTTCGCGGTATTAATAGCGGTTATCTTAATGATTTTACGTGAAAAACGTCACTCAGGCAGAACATTGAAATTTGTAAAGGTAAATAATTTTATAACAGCCTTTAAATCAAAAACAAGACTAACAAATAATGATTGTAAAGTTTCAATACAAAAATGAGCTAGAGTTTCTAATCGCTTCTTTGCTCTAGTGTAAAAAAAAGCGAAGCGACCAGATACCATAAATTTATTTCCTACTTATCTTTAAGCACCTATGATTATATTTTTTTGTTTTTTGCAATTTATTTTGACGTGTCTAAGTTTTGTTAAACCAATCAATGGAAATAAATGATTTTGTATCTTGTATAAATTTCCGGTTAACGTGGTCTTGCAATTCTAATTGAAGACCACTTTACGATTTAAAGCGAAATTCCATAGTACAGTCAGCGTTAAATTGATATAAGCGTCCAGAGTAGTCAAAATAATCTAAAATCATTATACCAATATGTAAAAGGCAGTTCAAATCATCATAATATTGTATGCGCCCAAAGAATACAAAATATTTGAATAATATTGTTTCATATTTAAATAATAATATAACTCTTTATTACACACCAAGATAAAACAATACAAAACAGACTTAAAGGTAAATACAAAATACGTTATGGGTGGCCTTATTGCTTAAAGCAATTTCTTCCAGACGACCTTTGGATTGAGAGAAAAATGCTGGACGGTGCATAAAAATAGAAGTAATAATATTACAAGAACAACAAATTAATATCATATTTTTTTATAATATTTATATATAAATAAATAAAGATACTTATAAAAACAACATAATAATATGTATAAATACCTATTATAATAAGTATATATGTATATATACATATATATATGACCCCAGCAAACGTATTGCAAAATGAAAAATAGATAGTAGCCGATTCTCAGACCTACTGAATACGCATATAAAATTTGGTTAAAATCGGTAAAGCCGTTTCGAAGGAGTACGGTAACTAACATTGTGAGATGGAAATTTTATATATTAGATAAATTAAACAATGTATAAATATTATAATACCAAGTACTTAATACTAAAGAATCAAGAAAAAAATTTTAACTTGACGTTTCAAAGTGTACAGTCTAGGTTTAATGTATTTTCAGATTATTTTGACTACTCTAGACGCACATATTAATTTGACGCTGACTGTACCACAAACTAATTGCTGTTATATAAAGTCGTAGACTTAAATTGGACTTATGACGTATACTGTCCGTAGTAAAACACAATAGTTGAGCAATACCTACTTGACATTGTATGAGTCATACCTAGCAGTAGATTTTTAAAGATCATGGTAGATCTGTCGTTATGGAAGTACGTATTGTGCAATCATCTGGTATCAAATATGTTTTCACTAGTAGTGCCCCGCGGTGTTGCTTGCGTTATAATGGATTTTCAAGCGGAATGACATTACCCGCGGTAAAAAGTAATGTCCACCAAATTTGATTTCAATTGGTTTACTATTTTTAGAGTGAAAGACGAACAGACAGACGGTTACTTTCGCATTTTTAATATTAGTATGGATTTTACTTATACACGCGTCAATGGCCAAGCATTATCTACAGAATGTAATGATGATTATACATAATTTATGTATTACTACATTTAAATTCTTTATCACTTGTTTGTAAATTTTAAGGTAAATAATAAAGTATTGTGTACGTGTATTCTATTTTTAGAATTGACCTTATTGCTAAAAAAATATAATAAACTATTTGCTAAATTTGACATTTTTAATTTACTCGAGCGTAAATCCAAATACATCACTTTTTTGTTAATTTTAAACATAAATAACTTGTTTAACTTGACAACTTGATGACTGTATAATTTATTTACCAAACAGCCAAACTCTATCATCTTTTTATAAATTTCAAGGTGGCTGTACTTTATCTTCGGAATTGTTCTTATTGCTATGTAACTTAATATTATTATTTGCGGACTTGATGACTATGCATAATTTCTCGCTAATGTTTTAAAATATTTATCAGCTTAATGTCAATGTTGAGGTAAATATTTCGCGAGTTGAGCTTTTAGTATGGTTGCTAATTAATGATATCAGTGTATATCTATTACCCAACTATTTCACCATTTCTTAAGTCATAGTGACTGTTCATAAATGCGTAGCCCAGTAAATGAGTAGTCACGACGTTATTTATGCCTAAGAATATTACTAATAGCGATAGTCATCAAAGCTGTCTCTTTTTTAATTCGCGCAAATAATCAACAGGTTTTACATAGCCATTGCATGATTATTGGAAGGTTTAATTACCGCTGCCGCAACCCAGCGGTATCTAAGACAAATTAAAAACAAATATAGTTTTTAACTTGCAACTCGCAAGCATCTAGCTAACCATATGTAGGTAGTGATAAGTTAAGCAATGTTCACAAGGCTCGTAATTATACTTTAATAGCTTTAGTTTATGTATTTCGAGAGTATACTTTGGTGTCATTTATGTATTGTATTTAGCATGATATTTGTATTATGTATATTTATTCCATGTTGTGTGCATTGTCTGGAAATATTTATTTATTATTTATATGCCTTTATAAATATACCTATGTATATATACTTATTAAGACCTCCTCAGTATATTGTTAAAGATTTGCTATGTAATGTTATTAATACTATTTAATTTAATCAAAACAAAGAGCTATTTCGCTCGGTCACAAGCGAGATAGCTTTTGATAACGCATTATTGACATAACTAACCATTGCTTAGTTTACTCAGATATTGCAATAAGCCCTTACGTTCTATAATATATTTTTTTTGCATTCATTTTGCAGGCTTGGACAAGATAGAGTTCTTACAATCGCACGAAAACCTGGACATCTACCAGAAATCGTTCGAAATGATCGAGCTATACTTCGGTTCAGAGGAAGAGGACGGTCGGCTCGCCCCCGCTGTGTCGTCCACCACCGACCAGTACGAGTTCGACGCGGACCAATCCGTGCCCATGGGCGGGTTCCAGTTCTAGACCCCACATAAAAGGTACCCACAAACCCATCAAACTTAGAGGGATCTTAAAGACGTCACGCGGTTTTACTGAAGGCTACTAAACTATTTATATTAGAAATTATGAATTGTATTACTTGGCAAGTTATTAACGGCATTTTATATATGCCTTTAGTAGAGTCTCGGACTGTTAGTATAATTTTGTGGGAGACCTTGTTATGTTTCGCTTTGTGTTAACCTTTGTCAGTGAGACGTTTATATTTAATACGATAATGAATTAGTGATATTCGACATAACTGTACATAGCGCCTTATTAGACTCGTAATCTGTTATCGCCAGTTTGGTTATGTACGCATGAAGATTGCTGGTTCAATTGTGTCGCTCATCAATATTGCTTTCTCTTAAGATTAATTGTCGGCCTCTACCGGTTTCGTTCGAAAGGTAACCAAGGCCATTGGATATATACACAATATTTGAAATAAAATATTATATTCGGATAAGTTTTTACGCAGAATTACATTTATCAAATTAGACAAAACATACAATCAATACAATATTTGCACGAAACGTTTGTGTTTCTATATTTTGGCACATTGTATGCTATTGTTCGTATCTAATTAGATGTTTTGTTTTTATTTTATATTATTGTAACCAAAATATCGCCTTTTATTTTTATATATGTAGATAATGGCGTATTGTCTAGTTCATTTATTATGTAGCCGTTGTATTTATATTATCATCATATCGGCAATAGTGCCGAATTCTAAACTTGTATATTGTAATGTGATACACTTTTTTCATAATATATAAAAATGGTACCAACAATAAAATGAATTTTATTTTAGATTTATACAAATATCTATATTTATTTATACCCTGATCAGTACATTTTATATACACTTATATAATATCCTATTTATTGCGACCCGCATAAAGTAGTAAGAAAAAATATATCCAAGGATATTTATTTCGTAGATGCCGCTACTTACAATGGTACTTAAATATTTATGGCATATTATATGTATTTTTCTAACTCACGAATAAGACATTGTTATTAAACTATTAATGACTGCCTTATACTTAAATTTACTTATTGCTGTATGAATTTTGTCTATCATACATTAGGCACCCCATACATATATGTATATGTTCCTACTGCTGGGACACGGGGACTACAAAGTAGGCCTTAATTCAACACGCTGGCTGGCCAAGTGCTGGTTGGTTTTTTGTCTAAGCTTTTACTAAACTACCATTGGACTCCTAAGTCATTGAAGTGAACTAGTGTTCTTAAGAACGTATGATCTCTATGAAGGTTGTCCCAAAACTCCATACGCTCCTGGTAGGGGTTTCTGCCTTTTGTTAGTTCAGAGCCGATGTTGAGGTAGTTCAGCTTGTGAATGCTCTCTACTGGGTCCCACGTGATTTGTAATAACGGATCTTCATCGTCTGGCGTTGGGTTTCTGAAATCGTAAGTACATTTTAAATATAATTAACAACTTAAATTTTTACATTTTTATTTAATGTGACATGAATTCTATATTTTTAAAACTTACCCATACTTGGCAAAATTGGTCCATAATTTTACAACTCTACTTCTAGTTTTCACACAGTCACGACTACCTTTGCATATAGGTCCATCAAATTTAAATCCAAATATGAAGGGCATTTCAGCACTGTGGCCCATTGAGTTTATGAAATTATAATTTTTTGGGACAGACCACGAACCAGCATAGTTCATGATATAATAATAGACGGGAACGCCTGGTGCGAATTGCGTGTGAAGTCGCACTGTCCTATTCACGTAATATAAAAAATGGTAATCGCTGATTATCTGCAAGAATTGAGTCTTGGTGTCTTTTCGGAGCTGTTCCTCGCCTGCCATGTAAAACTTAACGAGTTGCTGTCCTATGGATTTAGCGATCAAATCCTCCGCCCTGCCGAGGGGTTTTGGAACAAGTAGTGCTGCGTTTTCATTATACTTCTGGAAGTCCTCGTAAAAGTTTTCAATCTTGTATTCCAAGATTGCTGCTTCGATGTTATTGCTGCCGATCAATAGGGGAACCTTGTTAAATGCTCCAGACTTTATTAATGATGCTACGTTTTTGGTCAAAAACGCAGACTGTCCCTCAAATTCTATTTCAATGCAAGGTTTAAATACAGGTTCTAGTAATACGTCATCTCCTACTCTTCTCAATTTTAATTCTTTAAAAGCTTCCATGATTTCTATAGCAGATTTTTTCTTAAGCTCTTCTACAATCTCACTTTTACATATTTTGTCAATGCCTAATAATTTTGTTAACAATAAAACTGATTGGGATGGATTTTTGTCTAAGGACCAGTTGTTGAGCGCGGAAGCACTTTGCATTATAGCCTTATGGAAAAGTCCTGTAGCCATTGGCGAAAACATCATGAAGTGCACGATTGCTCCTCCTGCACTGTTTCCAAATAACGTCACATTTTTCGGGTCTCCACCAAATAAAGAAATGTTTCGTTGCACCCATCTTAGTGCCAGTACTATATCTTTCAGGCCACAATTGCCTGGTGCTTCTGGGTTTTGAAAGGAGAGGAATCCGAAGGGTCCCATTCGGTAGCCACAGCGTACAAACACAATGTCTTGTGCAGTGAGGTAGGATGAGTCGTAAATGTAGTCAGCATTAATAGCGAAGCAATAACATCCTATCCAGAACATCACTGGTAAAGGCTTGTCTGGTTTGATATTTGGCGAAGACACAATTATGTAGAGGCAGTCTTCGGATCCTAACAACCTTTCTTCAATATCTATGGTGAAAGGTAAATTTGCTCTCTTCGTGCAGTCTTTTACCTCGTCCCATGGCTGAATTGGGACTGGTGGCTGAAACAAGCAATATCACATTATAATAATTATTTATTTATTCATTTATTTGTCATGTGGTTACAATAAAGGTTATTTATTAAGGTTATTATCATCACTTCATTACAGGATTAGGCCGCCCACTGTAGGACTCTCATATTTATTGTAATCAAATTGTTCACGGGGAGTAAGGTTTGCCAATACTCTCCACACAAGCGCATAATAATAAGCGTTTAATATATTTTCCCCTGAACATTTAGCCTTATACTGAATCTTATTCTACTCTTATGTATTTTGGGTTTTATATTATTATTATTTTTAAGAATATGCACAAGAAACTAAAGAGTTGTACAAATGGTGGGCTTTCTGCCAAGGCATTTTCTACCTGCCAATAGTTTTTAGTTTAAAAGCAGAGCCATACTATTATTATAACTACTTACTACCTTTACACGCCTTAGCAATGCCCGTGTGTTTAGGTTTACCCGCGTTTTGGATATTGGTTTCGCTGTTAAAAGCCTATCTAACATTGACATAATTATTCAAATCGGACCAGAAGTACCTGAGATTAGCACTTTCAAAGAAACAAACAAACTCTTCAGCTTTATAATATTAGTATAGATTAAATGCTTACTTTATATAAATATCTGCTTTGTTTATGAATCATCCGTTCCATTTTTAACCGACTTCAAAAAAAGGAGGTTTCTCAATTCGACCGTATATATATATATATATATATATATATTTTATGTATGTTCGCGGATAACTTTGTCGTTTATGAACCGATTTTGATTATTCTTTTTTTGTTGGAAAGGGAGTATCCCAAGGGTGGTCCCATGGTAAGGAAACCTGGATCTGGTGGTGGAATCCTGAAGAAATTGAGTTAAACTCTTGAAAAAATTGTCTTTCCAACTTGTGTGTTCCTTAATATTATTCAATGTAATGCATTTTAAAGCCCTTTTATTAATGAGGGTCTGGTGTTGATCTGATGATGGATGGAAAGGCGGTCGAGGGAACTCCTCAACGATTTACAGCAAGTACTTTGTGTTTGGGCTTGATTTACTTATATTACTGGTACCGTTCATCTAAATGGGTTCTGACTGATATTAGGGGTCTGATGATGAAAATTAAGGACAGTCAAAGGAACTCTATAAGGTATATTTTAGTAGAGTAATCACTAAAAATCGTGAAATAAAACTTTTTTGCCAAAAATTAAACCAACTTCAAAACGTAAACTGAAAAGTAAAAAATAAATTAACTTTACAAATCATTTCGACATTATAAGTGATAATTAAAAGAAACATAAACAATTAAATAATTAAGTATTTAATAATTTTGAGGTCCACGGTCACTATAGAGGTACAAGTGCTGACTGTGATCTTGACCTTCGTTTAAACATAGGTACACTATACATACCAAGAATCGTAACCCTTCCACTGGTGGCTTAGCGTATGGGATACTCTTAAATTTATATAATATTTTTCCTTCACTTTTCTTTTTGTAACCTAACACCGGGCCATCTTTTGTGTGTATCAAACATTTATCTTCGTCGGGAATTGAATTCATCCTAGGTCTTTTTATCTTTGTTTTATCTGAAAGAATATAAACATGTATAATTATTTCTGTTTACACACATATTTAAGTACCTATGAGGTAGACTATAACACCCGAAAGAATTATTTGATGATAACGGGTTGGAAATGGGTGACCGATATGTTTTATTTACACTTTGAGTCATGAGCAGCATATCTAAAATGATTGCAGTCTTAAAATATATTAATTTTCTAGGTAGTTAATGAATCTTTATTAAATAATATATATTGAAAATATATATTACATGTACCAAACAGAAAAACTATTATATATGTATTTACTTACTCATACCACTAGCGCATAGCTCTAGCAATAAAACACTTATAAAAACCCTGCATGTATAATACAATACGCATACAATGAAACACAAATTATGAGCTAAATTCATACCTGTGGTAGAATGTGTATGTCTACAGTATTTCGACTTAAACATTCGTTTATGAAACGCTCAATATACAAACACAGATATTGTATATAGTAATAGCTTGGAACAAGACGCGTGATGATATTTTTATGAAAAATATTTTTTATCACTTCTTTATCATCATAACCCACGTTGTAACTACTCCGCTAAATCAGAGGGACTAAAGTGTGAGTGTGTACTGATATGATAACGTTGCTTGACTGGTTATAATGAAAGAATCAATGACATAACTAGTGTTGTGCCTCATGAATATAATAATCGATAGTTTTGTCTATGGTGCGACATAGGAAGGTCTCTACCAAGGTTTCCGGAACTGTATGTACCTTCCTATAAAGGAGATACTAAAATATTTGTGTCGGTTGAAATCGAAAGGCGCTTAATACTAAGGTATTAAAAGTAATTGAAAACCGGTTGTTGGTATGCAATGGTTTGTTTTTATGGAGTTTGAACGTTTTAGTATTTCATCATTGAACTTACATTTACTTTGAGATAGGTACATTTTGTAAAAATGCATTAGTAACTTTTCGACTTGTCTTAAAGTATTAATTTATAATTATAAAATTAGCAGTGAAATATAATTAATATAAAATTATGATCAGAGGATTTCCTGATGTTTATTCATATTAAAATTATGACTTTGTGAGATCGTCGTTAATATTGAAATCTTTTAAGACTTTTTCATCCATAACTACTTCGTCGCAATATTTTATTTTTTCCAGCATAGAAGTCCAGAGTTCATTTTCGTCCTTCAGCAGGACTTGTTTGAAAGTTGGTGTTGTGATCATGTTTGCAAAGAATTTTCTGTTTGATGTGAATTTTTGGGCTAGACCTACAGTGGTTCTCGGTTGATGGACGAATTTTTTAAGGTTATCGGCCATAAATCTGAAATTAAAGGTATCGTTAGAGTAAGAACATTATTGTTTTCTTAGGGATCCGTACCCAAAGGGTAAAATAGACTTCGTTGTCTGTCTGTCACCATGCTGCATCTAATACGTAACGACGTATACCTACATAGATAGAGGGATTGTGTATTTCTGCTATAACTACAAATACTTAAGACACACAATGAATAACTAAAGGGATCTCCCATACAGCAAACCATGTTTTTATGAAGATAAGCAACGTTGCGTTCGGTCAGTAGGTACTTGGATAGGTGACCGCTGAATGCATCTTTCTTGAATCACTTTTTTTTTATTAAATGTTTGTTTTCTTCTCATTACAAAAGGTATATTATTACGACCACGGCTATGCTTTAAACATATCTCTATCAGTAATTTTCTTGTTTCGTACTTTTTAGAGCGTGTAATAGACCGGTTTTAGATTTAGATTTTTTTTACTATTCTTACAAAAAATCTAAATCTAAAACCGGTGGTTCTCAGTAATATTTTCAACTCTAAAAGTCGGTTGATTTTGTTAAAACCCTTACTCTACCTTAACTAGTGTGAGTCAAGGTAGTAATCTGGGGCCGCTGGAGTTTGTTATTATGATCAATGACTTGCCAACTGTAGGCAAGGATGCAAAGTGAATGGCTAGTCTCAAACGATCTGTAATTGCTCCTGCCAATAAAAGAAGAAGAATATTGTTTACGCCTTCAGCAGGAAGCAGACAGAGTGGTGGAGTAGGCTCACATAAATAAACTTTAGGATAATACTAGTAAATGCTCCATAATTATGTTTAGCCGAGCGGAGATGCCACTCCTCCATGATTAACGAATAATTGTTACGCAGTTTAAGAGAGTAGACTCAGTGAGGGATCTGGGCGTTAAGCTGGTCAATGAGCTACATTTCTGAGAACATATATGACCATGGTCTGCAAGAAGGCTTTCCGAACCTTGGGATTTGTGCTCCGCCAGGCGTAAAGTTTCACAAACACGAATGCTATAAAAACGCTGTCCCACTCACTTGTAAGAACTCACTTAGATTTTAATGCCTTAGGGCTCCACACGAAGCTTAGTATAGCCAAATGGTGGCGTATGTAAAGTAAAATAAGGTTACTATTTTGAAAAACTGGATGATTGTATGAAAAATAATATATGCTGTTTTTAGACTTACTTTTTGCTTGATGTTTTGGAGTCTAAACACTGCTTAAATAGTATTTCAAATGCGAATATGGTATTTTCTGCCAGTTTTACTGCTTCATCCATAATACTGAAATATAATATAAATATGTTATCAAACTGCACTAAATGTAAGTATACGTAGAATTATAACATTTAACTTATTTTCTACCTATCAAGTAAAGTATTTTCCCGTGGTAAAGTTAGCCTATAATCTTTCTCATTAAATGGACTATACAACAGTGAAATATTTGTTCATATTGATCATATAGTTTCGGACCCAATGAAAAAGCATAACTTCAATACAAACAAAGGAGTGGTAATTAACTTATAAGTTTAGAAAAAAATCTTACTGTTCTTGTTTATCAGCATTACACAGTATTGATATAAATATAAAATTGTATAAAATAAAATGTGTATTCATGAACACCATTTTACTGCTGGGGTTTATTGAAAACGATAATAATTCAATACAATAAACAGAATTACAAAATACCTTTCCAATTCACGTCATAACATTAGACATTAACGAAACATTGTCGTTTCTTGGTTTCGTAACCAGTCTTAATAATTAACTATTACTGTGCTATTACTTATTTAGTAGAAGGTAAAATGTTTCCACATTGTGTATGTGTAACTATAATAATTATACAAACAGAATTTTTGATAATAAATTTATCTTTTACTTGAAATATAAACGTAAAATAATACTATACCATCAGTCGATGATTTTCCGTAAGTTAAAATTCACTAGAAATTATCAATTTACGTATTGGTCGTATCATTTTCGGTGACATATATATTCACTTGACTAGAAGTAAAATGAAGTTAAAATTTAAAAAATATTTTAGTAGGTGGTCTATGGCTATTATGAAGTGAATTGTATTATTTGGTGTAATTTTCGACCAGACTTATGATATGATCCGCTCATAGTTTTATAATATTGAACCATGGGTTACGTCTTCACATGCATCACCCTATTAACGTTCCCACTGCTGGGACACAGGGACTTCTCTCTTGGCGAGAGACATTAGGCCTTAATTCATTTCACACTGCAACTTACACTTGAATGACTACCTATTGCTGAAAACTGCATTAATAACCGTTTTGTATCTTTTGAGTATATCCCGAACATAAATACAGAAGCGGCGGAGGACTCTAATTTATAATATGGATGGTTTATCTTTTTTAATTTCTTTCATAACATAGCTAAATTTGATTTGATTACCCTTGTTTATGACTTAATAAAATCTTAATAAAAAATTTAAGAAAAGCCCCCGATTCCAATCCCTTCATTTCCTTATATGTAAAACAACATAATATTATGTAATGTGGACGCGATGCGCTTTCATTTGATACCCCACACTTGTATATTAGCAGATTTTCTGTTTTCCTTTCACACTCTCACCCCCACAACGTTTAAACGGCTCAACCAATTTTCATGAAACATGTCTGAGAACACCTGGGCCAAACTCATCTTTCATACAAAAAAAACTAAATTGAGATCGCTCCATCAATTCGGGAGCTATGATGTAACAGACAGACACACAGACAGACACGTCAAACTTATAACACCTCTCTTTTTTGGTCGGGGGTTAAAAAAGGCGCTCGTTCGTTTAATTATTATTATTCCGGTACCTAAATAAAACAATATTTTCTAGACTTAAGAAATATTATTTTACAAGAAAAACAAAGTCCATTTATCCTTAGACAAAAAAGTAATTAAATGATATTATTCGAGAGAAAATCTATAATTTTTTTTAAGGTAAATAGATTTTATTTCTATGGTTGCCATAGAAATAACGATGGTGACGATCAAATCGACTACCCTAAAAATATGAACTATAGAGGTATTGACCTAGTATTTTATTGTACTTCGTCTTTCACATTTACCATCTAGGCAATTTGTAAGTGTAAAGATGTATAAAAGGTGAGAAGTCGTCGTGTAGGGTGGGCGGAGGAAATTATCATTTTTAGGGGTCTGTACACAAAGCGTAAAATGGGGCCCTCTTACCAAGACTAGTAAGACTCGTTGTCTGTTTCTGACCATTTTTCACAAGGCTGTTTTCTTAATAGTGATGCAGAGTTGAAATTTTGATGAATTATCTGGTGCCTCTTTATACATAATGTATGTACAAATATGTACTTAAATACATTCATAAAATGACTGATATAAACAATTTTTGGCTCCGTTTGGATTGTCCGGAAGGTTAATTTTAATATTTATTTAAATAATTTAAGGGGGGTCCCATACAACAAACGTGTTAAAAACAAATTTTGTGAAAAAGTTGAGCAGCGTTGCGGGCGATTGAACTTTTTAAACATTTTTGTTTTCTTTTTATTACGATGGTAAACATTTTTAACACCGGTAACACGGAACCCTCGGAGTATGAGTCCATTTCATACTTATCGAATTTATTCTCGATGTTGGAGCTCTGAGTCTGAGGTTTGCATTTTGAAATGACGTCTGAAATAAATTTCCGCCGTCGCGACTACGAGGGTGGAGTTGCCGGGGGCGTTCGATTGGAACATTGGCCTGATAATAATTAATTCCTTCAAGCCGCATCCGGTTTTCCATTTGCAGGGATGATGTGCCTTGCCTAGCTACTTATTCAATCGCGTCTGTTTATTTCCGAGTTTTATTGCAACGAGCGTGTTGTGCTTTTTATGCATTCGGTTTTGTTTCGTGGTAGAAACTATAAAATGTTAACCCTCTCAATACCTCCAAATCGTAAAACACTTTTTTCTATTTTAAAACTAACGCGAGTTACACTATTCATTTTAAAAACGGGGTTTACTCACGTAAACTGTGACGATATTATACATATTTTATATATCCTGCAAAGACTTGGTAAAAAAAAACAAAAAAGGCATAAAATAATACATTTCCAAAAGAATTGAATTTTAATATAATACACTTAGACACACACTCACACACTCATAACCACACACACACACACTTACACACACACACGCACAAACATACAACTACACTCATCATCTATAATATAAAAATATATCGCCTTATAACTTTATTGTAACTTTAATACTGTTGATTTACTTATTTTAATATGTTTTTACTTATCATGCTTTGTACAAAATTTTAGTTTAAAATAATTTTATCTCTTTTTTTTTTTCTTTCTGTGTATCAATTTGCTATGATTTGTGTCAAATGGAAGGAGGTTCCCATAGTACAGGCTCAGCCTAGTTTGGGAACCATTGATTATTGTATATGTTTTATTATGTTTTTGGAAATAAATATTATTGTATTGTAAAAAAAAAAAAAAAAAAATTATTACCGTTAATGATATTGTCATTTTCACGTAAATAAAATAATGCGATATCATATAACCAGTTGTGCCGATTCTGAGGATAGCCAGTTTAGGAATAGCTCAATTTCTTGTGTATTTATTAAATTATTTTTTTAAATAGGTGATACTTTAACCTGCCTCCCTCCCTTCCTCCTAGCTTCGAGGTCCTCAATGCTGAGGGTCGTGACCACCCTTAAGAATCACTTTCTCTCTCACGATCTTTTTCCATCTGTCTCTGTCTCTTGTGGTGTGAAGGGCGTTGTGAACTGACGAGTGAAGAGACTATAACCTACTTACATAATTTTCTTATCAAAAACCAAAATTGACATTGAATATGCGATTTCATTGACGTTAATAGGATATTGATTATCTAAATCTAGATTTATCGCGAATTATTTAGTTCCATTTAATGTTGTGATCACCGTAAATACGTACCAGTAGATAACATTTTAATACCTCTATGTAAGCAAATGATGCGTTTGTTTGCTTTACAGCGGTTCTTTAGAGCTAGAGATAGCGGGTTCGATTCTTTAGTCAAGTGTTTGTTTATTCTGCAAGCACTTTCTCTTATGTTTAATATGTTAGTAAAACATATATCTATATACAGGGTGTAATCAGACGACTTTCGAAAAAAGGTAGGGAGGTCAGTCAGTCAGTCAGCTTCATACAAACACTTGACCCTTCGGAATTAATCATGAGATGGTTGTAAATTTACTTCAATCGTTTTTACAGTATCGAACTGATCTTAAATAATCAATATGACATAATTACATTATCTGGTTTGATAGAGTGAATAGTGATAAAGATTGATAAGATAACAACCATAAATAAGAACTTATTTATATGACTAAGCATCTAAGTAATAAATAAATAAATAAATAAATAGATAAGTAGGTACATAAAATGGTTTTTTGAACAACAAAGGAAACTATTTAAAAGACTTAATTTGAAAAGGTACCTACTGGTAGTAGAGTAAAATTAATGTATAGTAATCTGAAAAAAGATATCCCTGGGTATGTGACGAATTCATGCAACCAAACACAATATTGTTTTATTAGACACGTGAAACGCAACACTATCCACGGTCAACGGTCCGTTTGCTTCTGCGGCACACTCGCGACTGTCAGTATACCGCAAGTAACCTTCGATCGAGGCTCGTAGGTTTAGCCGTTTGTATGAAGTTGCAATACTGGTACATAGTATTACAGTGCCATAACTCATGAAATGCCTATTAGTTTCATATACAATTTAAACTCAAATGTCATGTCAATTACGTTCAGGTATTCGTGTATTAATTATTGACATACCGAAAACTGCAGCACTTAAAGCTAAGTACCTTGTCTTAATCTATACATGTCTATTGAGGTGACACGCCTTCCATTTCCTGTCATCAACTGCGTAATATGCAAATGAAGTGGCTTACACCGTAGGAAAGCGTAGCGAGGAATTTGCCCTTAAATTGGAATATTAGCTATCTGCTAACAAATTCGTCAGAGGCGGGCGTCGATAATGAATATACGTCCTACTTCCGACTCTTTTTATTGAATTTTAACATGAAGGGGAGACGGAAATAAAGCAGGAATATTGGCATGTTCATTCGTTTCGATATTTGTGTAGAATTTGAGCTTTAATGACATTTGATTGTGCATTTGAATTCTGTTTTCGTGTATTATACAAGTATCTACTGTTATTTATAATTCAACACAATGCACGATAGACTTAAGGAAATATTCCATTTCCCGTTTCGTTAAAAAAACTTAGCAAATGGTATGGTGTTTGATTTTACCACAGCTGAGCTATTATTAATTATGCTCAAGGTATATTTTAATTATGCTCAAGGTATATTTGGATTATGATTGGCATTTGAGATCTTGATAAGGAAGGGCCCGGAATGCCGGAGGGTCAACCATTCTTCTACACTTATTGAATTCTTCACTGCGAGCGACATCATAAGAGTTCGTAATTAAAAATACTATATTAGAAAACCATAGTACCTATATTGAACTATTTTCCTAATGTTTTTCAACTTTTCTCTAAGAATTTGGCTGATCGCCAAGTGACGCCGAAATGTCTCAATAGGTATTGTAAACTTTTAAATATAAGAATTGTATGATTTCTCTAAAATCTGGGTATCTGTAATTCTTATAGATACTATACTATATATATAGGGGTACTGCAGGCCTTGCTTATGTGCTATCAGGATAAGTTAATAAGACGCTAAAAAAATAATTCTGAGACTTGTTTTATTAACCGTGGGAAGGAAATCTACCTGATGGTGTCTCGATACAATAAAATCGGTTAAGAAACATGAATAATATAAAGGCTTGAAACCGGTCCTTATTCGAATTAATGACGAAATGCAACTTTTTAGGAGGTACTTGTTCCTCCCTTCCACAATTAAATTTGAAGTGAATCGTCGTGACGCACCGTTTCGCGTTGTTTTGATTTAAGGGAGAATTAATTACTTACTGCTTACTCGCTGTACGAGCTCTGAATGCTAATGATTTGATAATTTCTATTTAAATAAATTTAGGGTTCTAATATTTGTTTTGTCGAATGCTTGTTTGCATGGCAACCAAAAAGTTTATCTAGATTACCTATTTTTTATATGTAATTTCGGCTCCCATCTTATACTGACTGACTGACTGGACTGAAAGTTAGGCACTATTTCAGTCAATCATGACTTCTGAGCTGCAACTTTGAAAGAACTATGAAGATACTCTGTGGAAGATAGTTGCGAATCAAAATATTCATGAGAAAACAAATCGGCGAAAGCTAAACCATACCTCTTATAAGATGTATGTGTATACCTACAACAACCGAAATAACGAAAAATACATGAGTGTTGCTTATGTTATGTCCAACAAAGGAAGTCCGGTGGTCAGGTGGCCTAATCGTTGATATGAAAATATCTTTAAACAATTCGGCAGTTAAGAAGAAGTTGTAGAGTTTACACAAGCAATGAGACAATCGCGCCAGCTTGATTTCACAGTGTCTGTTAGGAAAGGGTGGTGTGACATTAATGGAAATATTTATTGGACTTGCCAATTACGAATTCGTCCAACAGCTGTGCTTTAATGGAGTATTCCGTAGTCGCTCTAGCTTCAAATGAACGAGCCAGGTCGCAGATGCGGCGAAGACGTTTCAAGGCCGGGTTCAAGCCATAGGTAGGTACTTATTGTGTTTTGTCAATTTGCTTGAGGTACCTACTTGTTATACTTCGCATCAGTCAAGTCGAACCCCTTTGACTTGATTACTTTATCGTTGTACTAAATATCATAGAGGATATCTTTCTAAATGTAACCTGCGTTTTTTTTTCCAATATAACGTCGATAAAGGCTTCACTGAAAACCAGCGCTGTGTCTACATTCGTGATGACACAGCACATGCTGAGCGACGACCCATTTGTGTATGTATATATCTTTCTAAATGTTACCTGCGTTTTTTTTTTTAATTATAACGCCGTTAAAGGGTTTCACTGAAAACCAGCGCTGTGTCTACATTCGTGTTGACACAGCACATGCTGAGCGACGACCTGTTGTACTTTGTAAAGGTTTACTCAAATAAATATTTAAATTTATCCTAAGATATAATATGACATATTTAACACCTAATTTCCATTTTATAACTGTGTTTTCGTAGCTTCGTACTGTGATGGATACGAGTATAACGCTCAACAGTAGAATTTACACCGATTAGCGACATTTTTGTCGTCATAATAGTTATAAGTTTTAGTATAAATTATTGTTTTTTCATGTTGTAAAGCAAAATATTTTTAATTTTATTTTGAAAGTTTTGTTGATTCTTTGTTTTCGATTGTTCTGCGGTTTGATTTCATGTTTCAGGATTCCCTTAAATATAATTCAAGGAATTAGGCTAGGTACCTGCCTTTTGTAGGTACGTAAACGTTTACTGTCTTACGCGTAATATAAAACTTTTGAAAATACATTTTGCGAGAGAACAATATTTGTAGAATTAGCTTATATTAAACGCTACATCTTTTTCTCTAGACCGCAGCTTTTAAAAATGTACCGGAATTGCGACCACCTTGTCTTCTTTGAACGTTCTCAAGCGCGGAATTTTAATTTTACTTTAGCAGAATTTTGGCTTTTAAATACAGGTCTTAAGTTGTGTTTTGTGTCCGCGAAATAAAAAGCACCGCTCTTACATAAAAGTGACCGCGTGGGTATGTGTACAAAAATTACTAAACGTGTAGACAATAACCAAATTTAATTGAACCAATTGAATAGGAACCACTTTATGAATCTCTTAATTCAAGCAGTGGTTCCTATGTTGTACTTATATGGTTAAAGCGTCATAATTAGGACGAAAGTTTTAAGTTTCTGATTATAGGATTCTTACATGAAAAACAACTTTTGTCAATTTTTTTATTTGCTATTTTTTTCGAAACTATAAGAACTATATTGTTAAAACTTGGTAAGTGCATGTATTCTGTGAACCGTATTAAGATTTTCACAAAATACTAGAAAATCAACGCAAACTAACCTAACTAAAAAGAAGTGGTTTTAACGAGATCTAGTTAGTATTTTTGTTTTATGCGTCATAAACCGCAAATAACATTTTCAACGATAAAGTTAAACTACCTTAAGAGGGTTCAGTAGTTGGATGGATGACCGCTCTTGCAAGGCGCAAGGAACCCTAGGATTATCTAATATTTTCTAAGTTTATTTGAACCTTTTTAGCTTCCTATCTCAGGTGCGTTCCACATTGTGTAACTTTTTCTTTTGCGAAAATACATTCATGAAGTTTTTTGCATGTATGATTTATAAGAAGATTTGCAGGAACATTATTTGATGAGATGTTGTTGAGATATCGCGAAGATGCCAAGTTGGCTCTGCATTAGCTTGTCAAGATTCTTCTGAAAAAATCAGTGTTTGCATTTTTCTTTATCATGCCGACGATCAATCGAGCCTAGCATATTATTGTGCCATTTAAAAAAAAAATCTATCGTTATAAGGCTTCGGCCAGCACACAGGCCGCTACCAACCAAGGTAGGTGTGTTTTGTTTATTTTTATTAACCACCACCTTATTTGTACAAAGACGTGAGCTTAATGCTATAGCATAATCTAACAGCTCAGCTGAAGTGGACATGTTTGAGGGTGGGCTATGTTTTGTGTGGACGTCCTACGGCTGATATGATGATCATAAGATCATAAAAATAATTATTAAAATGTTTCATTTACGTTGAAACTAAGGGGATAAGGTATAAAAAATGGACCTATAAATCCCCTGGAAACATCTAGTTTCATAATCAGCGAGTTTTTCAGAGTTTAAAACTATGAATAGAATGCGGTTCTCATATTTTGCATACTGAACTTTCTTGTGCCACCTTTTTCTTCACCTGCTCTATTATTATTTGCCAAACAAGTTTTGTTTGCCGGGGCAACGAGCCTATCGTTTCGTGTGACCAATAAGACGCGTGTCCCGCTCTGCTGACGTCGCCCTCCCGCTTTGTGGTCGCGATTGTGTCCAAAGGGCCAAGCATGGGTAGCGTTCTCCCTCTTCGCATTCGCTTAGGTTGAAGCTTCAAGATTCATAAGACAAACCCTAAGGATAACCCCGTGCGTAAGTCTGTAATTTTAAGCAACATAGTATAAGGCTTAAAAATGTTGAGGTTGTAATAAAATGAACCAAGTGCAGAAAGTTGCAGTCAGAGCGCTCACCAATCCAAATGTTTTTTTTTTATATTTAATGTTTTCTTTTTATCACAATAAGGGTAGTAACAGTTGAAATACACGGAACCATAATTTGTTAGTTTTTAATTTGACCGACTTTCATGATCACATTTACAGTCTTAAAGCCTTAATTAAAAATCTGGTTTAGGGTTGTTTTTAACAGTATTTCATATTAATCGAACCAAAAATTTTAAAACATCTTGAAAAAAAAAATGAATTGTTTGAACCTTTGTTTTTAATCCTTCAAAGTTATTACGAGAACACATCGCATTTAATACTTTTAGTCATGTTTATTTAATGTCTGTATTTTGTGTTAACTTGTGTTGGGTGTCCTTTCTTAATAAATAAATAAAAGTTTGAATAAAAAAAAAGGTGTGTGTGCGATTCACACACGATAGAAGTGAAACTTAAGTAAATCGACGAAATACGAAGAATAAAAAAAAAGTGTGTGTGTGTCAGCTACGACGCACGATTGGAGTCTACTACTTACGAACTATTATTAGGATATATATCGAATAGAAAAAAAGGATAAATGAACGCATCTGCTAAAATGATAAGAGAAACAAACATATATCTGTAATTATTCGGATTATTTATATTATAATAAAGCGTATTACATAAAGTATGTTACAAAATAATATAAATAAAATACTGCAATACCTCTTTGCGCGATACTTCGTAGTTACTACGAAGTATCGCGCAAAGAAATTTAAATAAAGCATTGTATTTGTGTCTCTTACCATTTCCGTTTCATCTTTTTGCATCCGGTTTGAAATCACTACGATTCTATAGAAGTTTCACTTCAAAAATCAGGTGCCTAACTTCTTTATTTCTTTCTTAATATTTGAATTCAGCCATTTTGACTGCTTTGAATAAGTCAGTCAGTTAAAATTTTGGCCTATATATGGATATATATTGTTCGTTTTATTTATTATTCCTACAGCTCCTCAAAATATAACTAGGTCTGTGTAATGTATTTATAAGTTAAAGTTTCGACGCAATGCAATGTCGCCAATAGCTATGAGGGTGGAAGTTAGGACATGTTTGTTCTGCCAAGAGCAATCTCTATAAATAAATAAAGATTAAAAAAAAAAAAATGAGATTTGGTAGTATGTATGATCGTAAAATATCAGAACTTATAATCTTATTTATACCTAAAATAAAATTCATTATTCTGTGACTATAAATGGCTGAGAGTAGGAATAACGCTATACAAGAACAGGTATATTCACTATAACTGTTTTTGTATACTTAGCGTTATTCCTATATATTATTACTATCATAATTTTATTTTCAATAAGTACTTCATTTCATTGAATGTCCATCGCGATTAATAGGTTCTAAATTGATATCTATGTAACATCTGTGTAACATCATGTCAATATGTTTTCGTCTTATGTAATACCAGGGCAATGGAATTCACAATGATTTGTGATTGATTAAGTATAATATACATTTATAGTACGGTCAAATCAGACATGCGTCGAAATATTTGTCAACATAGGTAAACTAATTACCTCATTAAAGGGGCAGTTTAAGCTGTTGGTTAAGACCCGCGGTCTTCACCCTCGGTGGATGCAGTGCGCTTACAAACGGAAAAACTGGAAATCAATCAGGAAGGTCTGCAGTGTGCAGTGGTCTGGTTTACTTCTATGATAAAACTATAATGATTACGGCGACACTGTCTTCTTGAAACACAACATCAAATACTTCGATCGTTGACACGTGGTCCACATACCAAGTGGAGAAGCTTCCTGCTGAATTTTTCAGACTTACCCATAATGTAACTTTGGTAAATAGCCTCAGTACACCGTAATTGGTTTTCACGTCATCGTTGTGTTCCAATATAAATTATTGCTTTGTTACAATACTCAGGAATATACCATCTGTTTATCGGTCATATGTGACATATCTATCAGTTTCTGGTTCATTCCCGTTAAGAGTGGAGGCATCCGTTTGGTGATACAATATTTCACTTTTTATGACGTAGGTGGCACCCGGAGCGCTATAAAAGTATAAAAAGAAAGAAAGTGCGGTAGCATTTTTACGACCTTTAATAGTGCCACAGCGATAGTTGGTTGGCCCTGGCCTTTTCTTTATAATGAAGTTGTGCGAGAGGTTTTATTTTTTTCCTGTTCAGCTTTGTAAATCTTCATCAAGGGAGAAGTAGGTTTTGTTACGTTCCGTAAGTATCGGTTTGCGTACTGTGAGTACGTCCCTCAACTGCTAACTTGACTTGTTGATATTAAACTTGCCTAATATCCTATCTAAGTACATAGCAAACTGAACAATGAATAACGTTTCCGTTTTATAACAAATGTGTAATTTATCTTTATTTATTTAAGTAATTTTTACGTAGACTCGGCATAATTATCGCCTTGAAATTTAATAAATTTATATCTTCAATAAATGAAGTAGTTTATATTTTTTTAGCGTTTTCTCGAAATGGGAAGTTGAATGGACGCAAGGGCTTCGTTAAAAAGGGTAGGAATCCCAAAAATCAATGTCGACCGGGCGGCTTAACAAGGAAAACGTCAGATTGAGGAAATCGCCCGCCTAGACCTACTTTTAACGGTTGTTAACCTGATAATTAAATGTTGTTATTATTTACTGAGTAGCGCTCTTTAACGGTCTAACATTTAAAATATTGAAGAACATATTTTTTAACTAGGTAAAAATATGCGGTTTTACATGTAGGTTCACCCGCGTGAATTAACACATTCGTTTACCGTAACCTCCGTCATACCTAACATGCTTAGTCGTATCTGCATATGGTGTATAATAATAATCTACACCATTTCCCAAGTTCCCTGATCTACTAGGTGAAAATATGCGTTTATTTTTTTCTGTTCACGTCCGTAAGTGGTAACCCTCTGAATCCTTACACGTGACCTCCGGATGGTGCTAAGAACAGTCTCTGGTGGTAGGCTTCGGCCGCGGCTTGTCACCACCCTCCGGGCTGGGCCAGTGCGTGAATAGATTTTTTCGTGTTTCGTAATGTGGTCCGGAGAAGCCATCTAACTTCTCCCATCATGTCCCATCTTAGACCACATCGTCACTTTACCACTTTACATCAGGTGAGATTGTGGTCAAATGAAGACTTATCGAAAAAAAAAAAAAATTGTAAAATTCAGTAAAAATCTTATTTTTGGAAGCTACCTACTTACTTACAATAATTATCCCTCAGTAGTTTGGCATATTTGTCTTCCTTTCGTGTGGAACTTCTTAGTAAATTTATCCATTTTTTTCTGGAATTGAAGATCTGATAAAATTTGCCTATTTTAATATTTAGATAATGTACCTTTGACCGAAAACAAAACTAAACGCATTACAAATGTATGTAAATGGACAATTTATTGAAATCAGCCATCGTTTTCTTAAATATTATCTGCACTATAATAATCTGCATATAATAATGTTGAGTGGATAGTATCTTGACACAATTGCACTTTACGAATCTACTTAAATGGTATTTTGTTAAGTAGGTTTACAATGTTTTTTGATTCGTGGTGACTGTAAATAAATGTTTTTAATTGTTTAAAGAAGTGTCTAACGGTAAACATTGAAAAATATGTCTTTCTGAAAATCCCAAAATGAAATCCCGGGTTCGTCCACAGGCTCATAAAAATGGAATGTTGAGGGTTTGCAAATCTATAAGAAGTCAATTATATTTTTCACCGCCTAATAATACGAATCGTAAATTGATAAATTTTCTAGTAAATTAATCGGCTTACCGAAAATTATCAACTGCTATTGGAATGTATTATTTTAATTTTCAATTTCAGGGAATTTATTAATTTACGACGTATCTCCGTAAAATCTTCAGTGGCTAAATGGTTGAATAATAGAACAAAGAGGTAAATTTGATTATGTTTGTATATGAAAAGTCACGGATGCGTCCGCCGAAGCACCAGAAAACCTGGTCAAAGTTTTATTTCTATTCTAACGTTAAAATTCAGTAAATATGATATTAATAAACCTCCACCTATCAGATAGCAGTTTATTATTTTACGGGTGAAATTTTAAAGCAAAAAACTACACTAAGCAGCGGTTGGTCCATTTGTGTATGATTTTACGTAAAGCCAAATCGTTATTTGATCAATTTACTTCCTGGCACCGTCTGTTGATCAAATAACTAAAAATAATTGCGGAAAATCATACATACCATCAGCCGATGATAATTTTCCGTAAGTTTATCAATTAACGATTTGTATTATTTTCCGGTGACATATTCATGGTTACAAAAACACTTAAATATAAATCAGTCACTTCACGCGAGTGATTCTCACTAGACACTTTGTTTCGTAATCGTGCCCAATCATTAGACAACATTATGTCTTAGTTTTGTCTGCTGAGTATGACGTTAAATAATCAACATTTTCACAATATCATCGATACCGAGTTGTTCTGCGTGTGGTCTTGTTCATCACGATAACTCTGCGGATTTTCAGTAAATCCGAGCGGGTATAAGGCGCAATCTGTCGGGCAATAAGTCACGACTGTCAATACAACGACAGAATATAAAACATTAGTTCCCTCGGGTAGACAAGCACTCATATTTCAGAGGCGTGTGCGTGCATTTCAAAGGCGAATGTGATTGATTAAACTTTCGACCTTTTGGACTATGGACAGATAGTGCTAGGTCATCGGGTTAAGTTTAACAGTAACCTTAAAATTTGCCTATGTGATGAATGATTCTTAGGCCTTGACAGACCTTGCCTATGCACGCATGGTGACTCCGCTGATTAGAGCCTAAATTATATAGTAATTAGGAAAGTTTTGATATTATATCGCATTACATTTTCACATGTCTGTAGTGTAGCTGAATTTTATCAATAACACATGTGAAACTTCTACTCACTTTTAAGAAGGTTGATAACAAAATACTCGTTAATACTTGTACCATTAGGCTACCAACTTCATCGAGCAATTCCACTTGAAAAATGGGCTATTATTATCTTGCTTTTATGACGTAGGAAATAAGATTTATAAAATTATAGCCTTACCACTGCATATGTACAACGTCTAGGTGCTACAAGACGATGGTGATTACCGTGTCTTAGGTATAAGACATGGACAAATTTTCCATATAATAATACCGTGATCGTAAGCTAAAAAGTAAATTAAAAAAATATCTTTTGACATAAAATGAGATACAATATCATACTAAGTTTACATAGGGAGCCTATGTAAACTTAGTATGATATTGTATCTCATACAGGAATTAGTTTAAATTGTATTTCAGGTGCCGCTTATTTACCGAACGGATTCTTATGTTTATACTTTTTTTTTAATTATGATTATGTCTCGAGATAAATTGATGTTCAAAATGCTTATAAGATTATCATAGCTGTGTTCAAAGAATCAATGCGACATTTATAGAGTAATTAATTTCTCGAGTAATTTCGTAAAAGCATTACAAATGGATAGTGTTTTGGTTTGGTCCTGTGTTCCCGGCATTGATATAAAGTAAGGCGGCCGTGGCGAGGTTAATGAGAATGAGAGCCATTTCGCATCCGCCTCATGGGCCGACGCGGAGCGAGTAATAAAGTTTTACGCCACGACCCTTATTACGCTTCCCACGATTCACCCTTCTGCTGGACATACCGATTAACAAAGCGTAAATGGATTTACTCGGTACTACGAGTGTTTTTAATCACGCAGATTTTATATAGCTACTCATCTGATCTCACGAACTAGCTATGTTGAAGTTAGTAAAACGGAAGAAATTGGATTTCGGTTTTTACCTGTGTTACAGCAATCAGCGCCGGGCGCTGGCGTTCTGGCAAGGGGATGCCGGTTCATTAGGTCGTGCATTCTAAAGAGTTAGGTCGGACACTCCCGCTGCGTCAGCACCGGCCCTCGTTACCCTAATGACAGCGATTTTGTTCCACCGAAGGCGCACTTTTAGTTCCACAACCGTTTACTATTACCCGACGCTAATGGGCCAATGCTTTGGCTTGTTACACATTTATTTTGTTACTTAATCACCTCTATCAACGACGGTAAATAAAAGACAGCTTGTAAACGTTGAATTTTGTATGTTGTTTTGTTTTACTATGCTTTTAGCATCTGTTTTATTATTTTATATAAACTAGTTTGTTCTGTTTTGTATAAACTAGTACTGGTCCTTTTAAACTATGCTACGAGTATACATATGTAGTTAATCGTGTCTTAGGTGTTCTGCTTTCAGGTTTACACTCTAATTTATTGCCTTTATAACCAACGTATATACGTTAAACACAAATATGTACTTAGCTACACATAATATGATTAGGTACTCTCGTAAGGGGTTTTCCTTTTTATTCGGTTTACCGCGAATGCCCGCCATTTCCTGACTATGATTTATCTTGCGGTCTCTAAGCTGAGGGTCACTTTAATAAATGTATTCGGAAAAGGTGCCCGCCAAAATGGATGGGGAATGTTCTGGATGCAATAACCTAATATACAGAAGATGTATGTCTTACCCCCGCTATGGTAATGTCTATATATTATTAACGTGCTTGACTTAAGGAAAATGTCTTCCTTAATAAATTTCTTTGATTATGGTAAAGAAGGCTTTGCCCTAATCAATTTATGGCAAAAGTAAGAAGGAAAAGAAAAATAAAGCTATAAACCTACCTTGTAGATTCCAGCCGTTCATGTTGGGGCTAAGGCACTTTGGCTAAGAACTCGACTTGGCAAATACACATAAAAACTCATAACATTGGTATTATATCTGAAAGCCCAACACGAAGGTGGCTGATATACGATGTTTTCGTCCATAGACATACCGGGAAGAAGGGACAAGAAAAGTTCAAATAACCCAAATTAAGGAGCGCAATAAAGAGACCTTTAGAAAAGCCTTGTGGGAACAATTCATGAGAATGCTAGTCGAAGGTTTTAGTGAAGATGTTTTGAAACAGTGCGTTGTACGAACATAAAGGGTTAAATAAGAAAAGCCTCGTCTGACAGGCCTGCCTTTTCTTCATAAGTAGGTACTTGGATTGCCTTTGTGAAAAAGACCACCAGATGAGGGAACGAAAATACTTTTAGTAAGTAGGTATTTTCTGACGTTTTCCTTAAGTGAAATAACTTTCCCTAAATCTCTATTTTCTGATTTCTGACGCGGATGTGAATTTATCAATTTTGTCTGAGAATTCGGCACTTGATATCAAACTCGTATGTATTTGAATTGATGGAAGTTCAAGTAGTTCCGAACCAAAAATATTTCATATGTTTCAAAAATTTTCACAAGCCAAAAGCTTTCCAATAGATCCCGTTAGAAAAAAAATATATCATATCTGTTTAAAATTTTAGTTGACAGACTTACATTTAATTAATTTAACAGCAACCATTGTGTTAACCCTAACGTTAGAGTTATCTTCTAGGTAAATCACGTCGGACCACAATGAGTTCCTCGGGTAGCAATAATCCCTCAAGGCACAAGGGCCTTAAAATATATCGCTGCACTTACAAATAGTTTGCGTCTTCAAAATAACGTATTAGGGAGCGGCGAATATGACATAAATAGTGGCGGTGTGGAAGTCAGTTGACTATATAAAAATGAGGCTGTGAGGGATGTAATGGCGCGGTGGGTGCAGGGCGCCGGCGCCGCGGCCGGCGGGCGCGCTCCGCGGCTTCGCGGCAGACCCGCTGGCGCCGCGCTCGCCGCCGGCACTCCGCGTCACTCCGCCGCGCCGGTCGCGCGACCACGTGTGCACACACGACTCCGATCCGTGCGCATTCTTGTGCTGTCTCGTCTTACCTTACTCCGTGCCCGCCGTACTTTACTAACGACAATGAGTGACTTTAAGCCGTCTGCGACCGCACCGACTTGAGGGCCCGTGAGACCTCTAATTACAACATGATTCATGCACGTGGAACACAGAAAGACTGTTGTGAACTTGTGAATCGGAACACTATGTACTTTTTGTTTAAACTGCAATATCATATTGTGTTAAATCCGGCTTAATCACAGGACGAACAAAATAATATTTGCAGAAATGGCTTTTGTTTTTATGTGTTTAATGATAATATTAGCATGTCAAGTAACCAATTTAACTTCGATGTGCCCTGATGTGTGTGCGAACAGCAACGATATTGTGCCAAAGCAGTGTCAATACAATGTGACCGTGAAGGAAATGACCAACAATATATACCATCTTCTGTCCGTGTGTTGTGATGAGGATAAGGTATTGTCGAATTGGTCAAGGAGTAATGAGAACAAGACCTTTGCTGAAATATCAGCTCTGTTTGATACATTTTGCGATGTTAACATTGTTGATTTTGTTATGCCAATAGAAACATTATCACTCAGTTTAAAAAACAATAGTATTATCCAAATCAAAATCAACATGAAAGCTCAGTACTTGAGGGAAATAGATTTATCTTCAAATAAATTGAAATACATAAATAAAGATCTCTTTGGAAAGTTTTCGAATCTTCGGAAATTAATTTTGAACAAAAATGAAATTGTAAATTTATATGAAGAAAGTTTTGACGGATTATCAAAACTGGAATCGTTAGATCTATCGGAAAACAATTTGACGATATTATCAAATGTATTCAAGCCTCTTAAAAATCTCCAGCATTTGAACCTCAGCAGGAATAAAATAGAGTTCATCCACGAAAACTATTTCAATAATTGGTTATTACAGCATTTGGATGTGTCGCATAACAATTTGAGGAAATTGGCTCCTGGAGCTTTGCAGCTATTGCCGAATTTGGCTCGGTTGCTTCTCACGGATAATCCACACCTAGGGATCACGCAACTTGATACGCAGCTACTCGTTGGCACGGGTCGCAGGCTGCAACAAATTGATGCATCTAGGACAGGCCTCAACCAAGTTCCCGAGGCATTTACGCATTCTGTCAGATTTCTATCTCTTGTGGGTAATAGAATATCATCAGTCAGCTGTGGAGACCTGGATAGCTACCCTCTGTTGCAATCTCTTGATTTTTCAGATAATAAAATTCTAACGGTCGAAGATGACTCGCTCGGACGACTGGAAATGCTTTTATTTCTGAATTTGGATAAAAATCTGCTAACTACTGTTCCAAGATCACTGCCGGATGAACTGAAATATCTATCGATTAATAATAACGCTATCAATAATATTTCGATTCCTGATTTTAAAGGACTTCCAAACCTAAGAATATTGATGCTGCAAAACAATGACATTCACTACATTCAAGATCACGTGTTCGATGATTTACTTTCACTGGAAATGTTAGATCTTTCCAACAATCCAATCCAAATGCTGTCTTCGAGTACTTTTGATGGGCCTTTGTCACTGCAAGATCTGAGACTTTGTTATATAAAGTTATCTGTGCCGGAACAGGATGGTTCGTTTCCGATGTCGTCGCCGGAAAGCGTTCAAATGCTTCACCTCCAGTCGAGCCCGGGATTAGCCCGACAACTTTTGGCCGACTCCGCAGCTTTGGCTGCCTTTTCTCACTTGCAATATTTAGACTTACGAATGAACAATTTAACTGAAATCAGGAATGATTTACTATTTTACTTGGGTCAACTGAAAACTTTAAGGTTGCACGGAAACAAATTTAACTGTAGTGCTGAGTTATGGTTAAAAGACTGGATGAACTCTAATAACAGTATAACTAATGGAGAAACGTGTTACTATTCGACGTCCGAAGCAAAACCAGAAATTGTTAAATATAACTGCACTTTTCCTGAAACATTTACAATCAGCGAAAGTCTCCCACCTGTAAACTTATATAGTACGGAAATGATAAACAAACTGTTAAGGTACTATGGATATCTTAATAACAAAACAGATAAAAGTAATAAACGAGGCTACAACAAAAGTAATCATGGACATTCTAATCTATTCAGTGAGAATTCTGTAGATGACCAAACAAGAACTATGAATAACTTGGAAGAAACCATACACAACACATCGAAACCTGAACAGGAACAGGGCTCTACATTATCCAGAAATATTCATAAAATTTCAATCAACAATTTATTCAATGAATCTGTAATATCCAAAGTAAAAGATTCTGCAAGAATTTTAGATCAAAATAAGAGAAACGATCAATACCCTATTGATCAAAGATTCATAAACTCCGATTACCTCTCTAATAACTTTCGTAGCTCCATCAAAAAAGACATAAACTTGAATGGCACAGAGAGTCCTGACATCCGTAAGACTAAATCGGGAAAATGGTTAAACACGCCTGTCAATATTACGAACAAGATCGTTATGAACCATGCGATGGATCACGTGAAGGATGAAGCTATCACACCCGAAACACCGAATGAAGCTGCGAATGTTACCGGATATGAGATGTTCTCTTCAAGTGTCGACGACAAGACACAGTACTCACCGTATAAATCGACAGACACAAGATACGCTCAATACATAGGTACCGCCGCGGTGTCATGCTTAATAATGATGTCGTTGATCCTCTGGCTGAGTTTCCGCCTTCGATATCGTAGGAGAGAATCACATGTGGACACTGAGGGCGAAGACCAAATAGAGGTGTCAAATATATCTGGCGGAGTGCTATGGTGACATCTGCGGGCGGCCGACCCCACACCCTTCGAATATGACTCTCTTCTGACGTAGCAAGTAAGTAAGCATTACAATACCTTTGAAGTACTCTTACCCATTTCTTGTGACTGTTATAATTAACGTTAATAGCTTCATCCCGGGCTGTATAATGTATTTCAATGTAACGAATTATATTTGTGGGTCCTAGCAACGGGCTTATTTATTTTATCTTCAGGTATCGTATTTCTTTGTTTCAGTTCGAAGCGGTCGGCTGCGCATGGTTGGTAGTGGTGTTTGTGATATAATTGGACGTATATTATTTTTCTATGAAATAAGTACAAATAGAGTGTTTGTTCGGCAACTAGACAAATCGTTGCTCTTTAGTAATGTAAAGAAAATAATGATTTTCTATGTTTTGTTGAAGTTGTGAATCCAATAGAGTCATAGATATTTTTGTGTAATGGAAAGTAGAATTGTGGTCTATTATTTGAGGATTTTACTGCTCTGTAGTTATTGTGACTATCTTGTTAGGAGGCGCGGCACGTAAGCTGGCTTTATGTGGTTAGGTTAATATCGCATAAATTGTTTATTTGTAATCTGAATCCACGGTCTCAATGTTTCGGCGCGATACAAACACAAGCGATATGTGTGAATGTAAATTTGTGTATTATATTTACATGTAGTCATAATGATTCTCAAACTGCAAAAACAGATCATGTCTTCCCTTATTAACATTTATTGTAAATTGTAACGTAATAATCTCTCACTCCAATTAGTGCCAAGCCTGTTATGTTAAATTCAGCTACATTCGATATTGGAATAGTTAATTACGTGACTGATTGTTTTTGTTAAATGTAAGTGTGAGTGAATATCTCAATGTGTCATTAATATTGCAATAACTCCATTTTAAAACAAGAGTTAATTATTTCGCATTTTCATTAAAAGTTTAAAAAAATTACTTTGTGAAACAATGTTGAGATTCATTTAGGTCAAGGCTCGTACCTCACAATTTTGATACTGATAAACTGACGTATTCAATCATTATATAAATGGGTATCTCAGCTTCAATCTATTTATTAATTTTAGTGTCTCGAAATACTCTCTAAAATATTTGTAATGGGTTTCGTTTAGTGGATTGTATTCCTTAACATTGTTCTAATTCCCTATAAAAACTCGACTTATCTCACTGAAACTTAAGGTTGTAACTTGATTACTATTTAACATTTTGAAGTCAATGATGTGTAGATATATGTTTTTACGTGAATTGTAGTTAATGTACAAACGGATAGCCAAAGATTTAATAAACAATAGACTAAATTTAATTTTTTTCTTGTATCCTGTTTAAGTGTTAGGCTACTATAAGTTTTTTTATATGAGAACTCATAACCGAACGTTAAATAAAACACCAAAGTTCTCAGCGTGTGTTGAATAAGAATAAATGTAACGAATGAAGTGAATATAATTTTCTTTGCGATTTATCTCAACAGAAATTGCGTTCACATGAAAGAAAAAGAAGTGAACGTGGGTAATGATTTTTCAATATTTGTATTGACAGGGAAAATAAGGGGCCGTCTACGCTGTTCCTCGCCTACAGGATGTTTGAATTGGTTTTGTTAAGGATAATATATTTTTAAGACTTGCTCCTTAATTCTGAGAAAATAATAAATCACCTCTAAAAGTGGCGCTTGGAGCAGAATGGATGTTAAAGCTAGTGACTTCACCGTCTTTTGCGTTCTTATGTAACATCTTTGAGTGTAATCCTGGAGATATTGAAGTGCTAGTTTATAATGCGAGTGGGCCAATAGATTGAAGAGCGCGCGATTCACTCTCTGATCCCGATGAGATAGCATATTCTGAACTGGATCAATAGGGGTGCTAAATTTGGGTCATCTATTATTTACCACTTTGAACCAACTATTCATTCGCCCGGCACTTCATTTTAACTAAATTGAATCTACGTCGGTAGTTTATATAATTCTCTTTTCAAATTTATCCTCTGTTCGCCATAATGTCAAAGCAACTTGGGAGGTTTCATTATTGCGACGGTCATCGAAGTAGCACAAACATAGTCCTCATAGCGCTTCGTGCAACATGGAGCGACCCTGTGCAGTAAGTAATTATTTTTTAGCTTTAATTACTACTCTTTTGTTTGAATGACGGAGGTCTCCTTTATAATATGTCCAGCAGTGAACGATCAATTAATAAACTATATTTGATGAGTATGAGATGGAATCAAACTACACCTTCCGCGTACAGTTTATCAAAATTTTTCAATAAGTAAATCCAAAAAGATGCAGCCGATCACTCATACAAATACCGACGGATGGGATCCTTCTTATAAAGCGGCAAGAAAAATACATCATCCCACAAATTTCAATATATCTATTGCGGTTTTTGGGATGATGAGATTTGAGACTTTAAATTCTCTGTGTGCTACGCAGCATGCTACGATGCAAAGTACTACTGGAAATAGTAGAGCAACGCTGTCTTACATAACATTACAGCGATAAGGCAGCCCTTTGTAATCCGATGTATTGTAATAGTATGTAAACATGTCTTTATTTACATAAAAACCTTACACAAAAAGATTTGGTCCCTTAAGCTCCCGAACTAGTTAAAAAATGTATTTCAGGAGAGAGAGAGAGAGAGAGAGAAACATTTATTTAATGCCTCAGCATAATGCAACCCCACACTTAGAGCGCGGAGGTGCGCTGATTTTCAGACGAGACCTTGGAACACAAAACATTGCGAGCGACGACTAAATGATAAACATAAAAAACGAGGCATAAAAGTAATAAAATTAAACAAAAACAACAACGGACTAAAATTGTAACATAATAAGTTCGGGTTCTCCCGCGTGTTTAAAACTAGTTTATAAATATTTTACACAAAATAGGCAATAAATAGAGAAAACAAAACAAAACTTATTTAGATACACTTCTTACACACGAATCAACCAGTTTTCCCAACAAAAAGAAAAAGAAGTTGACACTTTAGTCACCCAATCGGAAAAAAGCAAAAAATAAAAAAAAAACACGAAAGAATGAACGTATGAACGAACTGCGCTCATGAATGGGATATGACGTGAATGACGCTTTGTTTTCATGAAAATTCTGCCGATGGCGCAAAGTTCAACTCGTTCAACCAGTGGAAAAATCAGTTTACTTTGGTATAATGCATAAAACTAATATTATGCGTCGACATTCGGTGAAAAATACAAAAACAAAGAACTTGTGCAACCAAATTCAATTAATACAGTGCTACCGTGAAAGTCACACTCGTCAACCCACTTTTTGGCGCGGCGTCGGTCGGTCGCCTCAAAATTACTTCTGATTCTCATAAGTAAGAACGCAACTTCGCATCGCAGCAGCCTTTGTACAAAGCCAATTAATAAATCTTTACGGAAATAACTTATCAGATTCTTAAAACAAATGAAAGATTCGTTTGCTACTATTGGATTATGCTTAGGAGCCAATGACTACTCCAATATTTTGGTCTATTACAATTTGTTGTCTAATTATAATTACTGTTTGCATTATTTTTGTGGTGCACATTAAGCACTATCTATAACATAATGTCGTATTCAGTTTTCGAAATTCCGACACCATTCAAAACTCACATCTACATGTAGATACAGAAACAGATAAACTTTGGTATATATTCTGTGTTAGATACTATGTTCTGTTACCTAGTTAATTTCATAACTCTGCTTACAAATACATCGACGGAACACGAAGTGTTTCATCAATGAAGACGAGGATACACCTACAAGGGTATCACGACCGGTGCCCCACCAGTATTGTTAACAAGGTTACACCAAATTGTATAGTGAAATGTAAACAGCCCTTCAGCTATTATGAGTCGCGGTACACAAGACAAACAGACGGCGAGCCGTCCCGCTTAAATATTGATATTTGGGGATTTTACTTCAGTTTAGCCCCGGCGTGCTTGCTTCTCTGATTTCAATTAAGGACTTATTTAATTTTTATAATTAACCTCTGAAATTAATTTAAAATTGCTTGCTGTGAACTATACTAAATTCTAATGTAATTTTGTGGTTTGAAAATTTAGATGGAATTATTTTGTTGAAGAACGTTTATTTATAAAATGAAGTCAAAGTCAAATTTTGCACGGAGTTTGCTTATTGGACATAGGTCACTATCCAACAATTATGCTAAGGTAGGCTGCAAAACGTTTTAAAATGTTTTGGTTCCATTATACAGTGCCATTTATTTAGACTAAATTTAATTCGACGAAAACATTACCTAGTATCGTACACAAAAACATGTTAGTTTGAAACTTGGTGATGTAATAATGGTGGTGTAATAATGATAACGGGTGTTTGTCTTTTCAAAATAACCCTTAAAGGGAGAGACATGGGGTGCATAAAAATACAATATCACGTCATTTGGGTCGCCGCGAACGAATCAGTATTTTATTATATTGTAAATATTGAGATAATCCTACCTTCCAGGTATATTCCTATTACAAAGTACGACTTAATAAATCATAATTCTAGCAGACAAAGGTTGTTAATCTCGGTGGGCTTAATATTACAGGCCCTTTTAATCCAGGGCTTCAATAAAAGCATTTAATTAAAATTGAACAGTAAATATAATAAGTACATGTCATGGTTTAATAGGAAGTGGGTTTGTTTACCTCTATACGGAAATGTTTCCTGTGGAAATACTTTGTACTTTTGAGCGGAAAATTTCATATCTATTTATAATGAATGTTTGACTGTGTACAACGACTCATCGAAATTCTAGAAGAGGTTAAACGTATATTATATATTAATGTAGGTACTACCTCACATAAATGCAATAATCATTTCAATTTGATAAAATTATATGAGGTTTTTTTTTGTTATAAACTTGTAATTTTGATCATCCTGAAAGCTCATTTAAATATGAATTTTTCTTTTATACCTTATTTACATTTTTATATCATGTTTTTCAAATTTAAAAAAGAATAAACATTTTCTTGTGAATATTCAATTTCTAAGATCACTATTAACTTTTATAAGAAATGAATATTTAATATTTGTATTTCTTATTTCTATTTATGTACTGAGAGCACCCCTACGGTCCCATTGCTGTGACACAGGGCTTCTCTCTGGATGATAGAGATTAGTCCCTAATTCGCTAGAGAAGTGCGGTTTTTGGAGAATAACACATCAACTCTGTTAAAATTCGTGTTTTAAAGCGCACCTAAATATTTCAAGAAGAAAATCCAGAGGTGCGCGGCGGGTCTTGAACCCACGACCTTCGGAACGTAAGTAAAGTGTGCCAACACGGCTCTTTTATGCGTCACTAAACTAAAAAATAATATGGATGTGTATTAGTAGGATTTTTTAGGAAAGCAAGTGCTAGGATTGATTGTTTTAAAATTTAAATGAATCTTGTTCAATGTACCGACGAAAACAGCGTTCAATAACAATATCGTAAAATAAACGTTCGTTGCTGCAAAGTTTGCTACCGGTCGTAAATATTTGTGAAATAATACGATCAATGCAACGCAAATAGCCAGAAATGTACTGATATTCCGACCTATAATCGCGGCCGTCCGAAATATCAATACCTACGAACCAAACATACCTACGTACGTACGTACGGTATTACCGCTTTCTTCAACTAACATTAAGTAACTAGTTTATCAACAAGCACTGACAACTCCAACTGGCATTCCGTAACGAAGGCATAGTTTTGTTCATCTAATATTTAGTAACTAACTAACTAAGCAACTTGACAATGCCAGTTTTGGTAACGGTATGGGTAACAGTTGGTTCTATATACCTAACAATAACATAATTAGATCGCTTTAAGCGGAAATACGCGTACTGTTCCATTCACAGAAATCTAAATATTAGGTCCTTACATATGAAATTGGCGTTTTGTATGGGAGGAACAAAAAGTCGAATATTTTTTAATATAATATATTTAATTAATCAAAGTATGAACCATTATTTTCTATGCACTTTTGCCATCTTATAGGTAGTTCATTGATCCCTTTACTAAAAAAACCAGTCGGACGGGAATCAATAAAATCTTTGAAGGCGATTTGGACTGCCCCATCGGAGTTGAATTTTTTCCCTTGCAAGAAGTTATCCAAATTTCGAAAAAAATGGTAATCTGTTGGAGCAAGGTCCGGGGAGTACGGAGGATGTCTTAGACTTTCCAATTGAAGCTCTTCTAATTTAGTAGCCGTCTGTTGCGCAGTGTGTGGTCTAGCGTTGTCGTGAAGCAGCAGTGGCGTGGAGCGATTGACCAGCCTAGGTTGTTTAGCCGCTAGCTTTTCCATCATGGTTTGCAATTGCTGACAATAGACATCAGCCGTAATAGTCTGGCCAGATTTGAGAAAACTGTAATGAACAATACCGGCACTAGTCCACCAAACGCTTACAAGTAACTTTTTTGGGGTTAATTTTCGCTTGGGGCAGGATTTGGCTGGCTGGCCAGGATCCAACCATTGCGCTGAGCGCTTCCGATTATCGTAAAGAACCCATTTTTCATCACAGGTAATGATTCGGTTTAAAATACCTTCATTATTGTGCCGGTTTAGTAATGTAACGCAGCAGTCGACGCGCGTTTGCCGGTTTGCTTCAGTCAATTCGTGAGGTACCCACCTTTCAAGCTTTTTAATCTTCCCAATTTGCTTCAAGTGAATTAAAACAGTTTTATCACTAACACCGCAGCCTGCAGCTAACTCGGACGTGGTTTGCGATGGATCCGCTTCCACAATAGCCTTCAACTCTTCATTATCAACTTGAGTCTCAGGCCGTCCACGGGGCTTGTTCTGCAAGTCGAAATTTCCAGAACGAAAACGTTGGAACCAAAAACGAACTGTGTTTTCTTTTGCAACACGACCGCCATACACATCATTCACCCTTCGAGTTGTTTCCGCAGCACTAGTGCCACGGCGGAACTCGTACTCGTAAATAATGCGATATTTTAAGTTTTCCATTTTGTAAAATGAGTGACGCAAACAGAAAAAAACAGAAGAAAAAAAACAAATGAATGACGATCATCGAAGCACAAATACATGAGTCTATAGCTGTACAAATTTGAATTTGGAATTCCTTACCAAAGAGGAGAAATTTGTGATTAAAGTGGCCAGTACGAAAAACGCCAATTTCATATGTAAGGACCTAATAATAAGGTACTATTATATAGATATCTGTGGTTCAACCAGAGTTTATGGTGAATAGGCACCTATTTAAGTTCTAGTGGCACAAAACATATCTATTTAATAAGGGCAACGAATCCTCGACAGCCTATCACACACTGACAAAACAATTTCAGAAAATTTGATTTTTCGTCTAACCCTGTAATTGTGGGGTTTACAACAAAGTTTGTAGAGTAACGCGTTTAATGGCTAAACCCCAGATAATCTGGGCTACAACGTCGTTATTTAAGGGTTACTGAAAAACGTACCTAAGAACACCACGTCGAGTATGTACTTCGCTGAAGTCGTGATTTACTTCTTTCTCGATCAACTATCATCTTAAGTTATAAGTTTAACACTGAGCTCTACAAAATTACAACAAAATCGAATTCTCCAAGTTAAAGCTTATTTATTGCATCGAGTTGAACATTTTCGTCGCAATTTATAGAAATACGTGAGTGCAAGGTGGCAGGAGAAAGCGAAACTTTAATCTTGCTCAGATCATGCGTGGAATAGACTAAGTTTCAGTGCTTAAAGTTTGGTCTGGGTTTATTATGAATCTGACACAGCACACGAGTATCTAGCGGGCCGGCCGGCTGCGGCGCTCCTGAATAATTCAGCCTCGCCTAACTGTACTCGCGATTCTTTGTTCTTCAAACTTAGATGGAGATATTTTGTGAACCGCTAATATTTTATTGGAAATAGGTTGTTTGAAAAGAGATAGTCTTTCTAAGTTCTTATTTAAACTTTGCTGTGCTTTGTCCGAATTTGCAATCCTAGTTCGCACATTTGTTGCTTTTTCAGTTTTCTTTCAACAGTGCGATTTAAGTTGTCTTATAGCTAGCTTTAGTGAGAGGTGGGGAGAGTTATAAGGTCACACAGCAGCATTTATAATCATCGATCGAAAATTGTTTGGGATATTTTTAAAACAGCTCAAGAAACTTTGGACAGCATCCATCTTCATTATACAAACAATTTTCATCCGGAGAATTCCAATATAATAAAATCGTTCTGCTAAAGTGTTGGTGGTGAAAAATATTTAAAATAAATACAACTTGTTTTTTCAACTGAAATTAGTGTTAGAATAAGTAATTTTAGTATGGGTAATATTGCATAATAATCCACACAGCACAGCAACTAGCCGCGTGAGAAGCTGTGTATAATGCTTATTATTTTAAGTACCTATATTAGATATCTAATACGCGTAAACTAGATATCTAATATACTTAAAACAATAAGCGATAAGCATAGATAATTATTTATTAAGTTATATAGAAAACACCAACACAAAGGGTAGTGCTCGCAGAACATACAAACAGGTTTTCAGCAAGGAGCTGGGAATAGAACACGCTACCTTGCGCAGCAACCACTGATTCTGCTAAATTTCTTTGTTTTTTCTTATAAATAAATAAATAAATATTTGCGGACAATCCACACAGCAACATCTAGCCTCGTGATAAGATCTAAAACTTGTGTAACGGGTACTGGACATCTAATATACTTAATATAAATAGACATACATGTAAATGAGTAGTGTCTTTTACTCTGCCGGTGATAAAACAATTTAAGGTAGCTATAAGTATAAGTATGAATCTACATAAGTAAAAATTAATTGTTGTTCGTTAGTCTGATTAAAACTCGAGAACGGCTGAACGGATTTATCTTATTTTAGTCTTGAAATGTTCGTGGAGGTCTAGGGAAGGTTTCAAAGGCGAGAAAAAATCGAATAATTGCCGGGAACTTTTTTTACCCGTGCGACGCCGGGGCGTACCGCTAGTAGTAAATATACAGTCGTGGTCAACTAATTAGGGACATGCAAGATAGTGAAGAACAATAACCGGTTATGTACATACAAATATAAAACCCTATTGATTTCTCAGTAACTATTATTTGCATAATTTGGTCCGATTATTATGCTTTAAATGGCTGTAAATAAAAGAATAAATAAATAGAAAAAAGTATTTAATATCAAAGGTTGACCATGTATTCAATTTTAAGGTATAATTCTGTAGCTGGACATTTAATTAAGGACAGTAAACTATAATGAAAAATAGAGTTAAACAAAACTAATAATCTGCAGTATTATAATATCTTTAACAGCTCCATTTTATTACGTGTAAAATCAGTACCCAGTAGCAAAACCTTTGTTAGTAATTACCGCTTGACACCGATGTGGCATAGACATTATCAGTTTCTGGCATGTTTCGACAGGAATGTTTGCCCATGCCTCACAAAAAGCTTCATTAAGTTCATCTAAAGTTGTGGTACGATAAGTGGCTACTTTTTTCTTGATTTCGTACCAAAGGTGCTCGATTGGGTTAAGGTCCGGGCTATTTGCTGGCCAATCTAGCACCGATACTGACTGACTGGTAAGAAACGATTTGACTGAACGGGCGGTATGTTTCGGGTCGTTATCATGCTGAAACGTCCATATAATAGGGAGATGCTCCTCAGCATAGGGAAGCATCGTTTCCTCTAATATTGCCTTGTATTGATGTTGGTCTAAGTTACCCTGAACTTTCCTCACAGGTCCCACTCCACGTCCAGAAAATGAACCCCACATTTAAATGTTTCCACCGCCATGTTTCACCTGCTTTTTTGTGAATCTTGGATTCATTTCCGCTTTTACTGGACGCCGTACGTATTGCCTTCCATCTGAAGAAATCAAATTAACCTTGGTCTCATCAGAGAATAATACATGTTGCCATTGGGCGTAGGTCCAATGTCCATATTTACGTGCAAACGCCAAACGAGCATTTCTATGTTCTTTCTTCAACAACGGTACTTTGCGAGCCACTCTTCCGAACAACCCTGCTTCTACCAGACGTCGTCGAACGGTTCTCGCTGAGACACCAGCTCTTTCGTCTGTCCCAAACTCTTCGTGTTTAATTAAAATAGAGCCTAGAAACGGATCATTCTTAGCTAACCTGGTTATCATTCTATTTTCTTGCGGAGTTGTTTTTCTCGATCTTTTTGTTCTGGGCACATTTAAATCTGTGTTATTGCGTCTGACATGTTGCACTGCATTGTATACCATAGTTTTTGAACAATTTAAATGTTCTGCTATCCTTCGGTATGGCCAACCATGCTCGACAACAAACTTCATGATAATTTTTCGTAGTGTTGGATCGCAACTTTTATTTTTACCCATTTTTCTTCAAAATATTTTTCAAAACTTAAAATAAATATCGGGATTGCCGCCAAAACTACCACGAAACAATAAGAGAAGAAGTAAAAAAGTATTGAGATTCAAATTTTGGAAATAGAACGCAATATCTCAGTGTCCCTAATTAATTGGCCAGCCAGCATTATTTGAACAAATAGCACTACGATAATCTATCAGCTATACTGTAAAGAGGTTTAATGTTTAAGAAGTTGTTATTGTTTGTATAATCGGGCACATAAATTACTAATTATACTTACATGTAAGAGATATGGAATATGCTTTAGACTAGTTGGAAAATAAAAAATAAATTCACAATTCGGTTTAACCAAAGAGTGTCCCTAATTAGTTGACCACGACTGTATATGTAAGTATAATAAGGTATATTCAGGTATAAGTAGTAAATGCTTATCACTTTTAGTACATGCTACGTAACAACTTTCTACTATGATCTTAATAAGTGATAAACCTCACTTTTAACTTAAGGTTAAACTATTTTATCCTTTTTTTAACCTATATCCGTATACTGCGTGCGAAGGTAACGGATGCATCTTAATCTTTTTCTGCATAAAAAATTAAAATAACTTTCTTATATTACAAGAACAATGAAAATTAAAGTTGAAACTAAAAAGTAAATAAGCCCAAGCCGCACCGCAACGCTGGAGAGCTTGGAAATAAAGCACTTGGCAAACAAAGTGAAATACCTACTTACCTACTAAGGCCCTTGAAACTTTCATTACACCGTGCTTAGTAATTGCTGGTTTCTCTGAATTATTTGTGCTTTCTTCAGTTTTGTTTTTTCATAAATATTCATGGATCCGTACAGGAATGTGTGTGTGTATGTGTGTGTGTGTGTGTGTGTGTCAGACCGATTTCGATCACGGCGACAGCTTATAAGTAGGTATTCCTTGATGCACCCGCATGTGGCATTATATAAAAACTGATAAAGCTGTGTTGTTCTATTCGCTTAGACTCAAATTAGTATAAAACATTGAAGGGAATGGTCAATTTATTTCCATGATAATTTTTGATTAAAAGAATTACCTATGTCAAGCCATTGATTGTGTTATTTATTATCTACCTACTGACTTTTTACCATTGTTAAAATATGTTAAAATCTCTGTCGGTCACATATATTTTTTCTTGTTTGTCTTTTAGTCACCCATTTTTATAAGTAAAATTAAATAAATATAATGGCTTTACAGCTGATGATTGCGGATAGCTGAAGGAGAAAATAAACTTTATTAAACTTAGTTGTTTGGATAATAGTTTAATTAAAGCTTCAAAATCTCGAAACCCTAATTATCAATAAGGCAATCTGATTTCACCAGCAATGACGTAGTAGGAGTCTTTCAAATATTCACATTTTTTAAGAATACCTTAGTATCTAATAGGAATATTTCAAATATGGTCTACATAAGGTTAAGCATGCAAAAATTAACTTGTAAGTGGATTTATTGTTTATTACTTATTTCCAGATAATTATGGCAAACAGATCTTCAATGAATTAGCAGAAAAATCAAATACTAAAATAAGTTCAAATAAATTTAAGTTAGTTTTCTTATATATAGGTTTAACTATAACGATAAGCTCTAGATTAAAATCTGAGATCTGAATCTTAAGATAAAGATTATTATTTTCTTTAATTCATTTTAAACACGTCAAAAATATATTTTTTACATTAGATTACATAATAAATTATATAAAACTACCTACTAAATTAATTATTATTTTTATTATTATTAAATATTTTTAGAAATATAAAAAAGACAACTGGCACGGGATCAGTACAGCAATAATCATAATGCTGGCGCCGCTGGCCACGCCCCAGCCTAGTTGTAACTAACCTGAGACCATTACGAGACTTGGTGTAAATTATCGGTACATTTACACTCAGTGAAAGAATAATTTAAAGAGCGGAACTTTGAAAAATTCGAGTATAAAAATATAATAACAATAATATATTTTTCTCAATTTTTAAAATAAGATTTTGAAGCTTAGCTTATATCTATACATTATTATATATTAAAGTCCCCCGCCGCGTCTGTCTGTCTCTATGTTTGGGACATACTAAATACCAAGAAAACCTATTTTTTTGTTAAGAATGCATGAGAATTAGTCGAGTTATGATTATAATTGTTGAAGGAATTCAAAAAAGGTATCCATAGTAACTAACAGTAGCTGTCACATATGGCAAAATAATGATAGCCGAGCCAGCAATATTTTAAATTAATCTTGTTACGTAACTGTGTTATAACGAAATTGTTATGTAGGTAAGTATTTTATCATTTTAAGACTTTTTAGACAAATTCTAATAGAAAATGTTTTTTTTTGTTGTAACAGAAAATAACTTTTTAAAGGATTAAAGTGCGGTTCTCGTATTATTTTTGAATCACTAAACCATTTTAACCAATAATGCTGTACAACGGTAGGTACTATAAAATCAGAAGAATGCTGAGTAAAATGTTACTATACCTTTCCACTAATTCCCTGAGCGTCGATGGAAACCCCAGATGACAAGTATGTTCCATTATATTAACGAGCTTCCTCGACAAAAGCGTAGAACTTTAATCTCCGTCGGAGACAATGAAAGAAGAATTAATGTGTAATTAAACAGCAGTTCTATTGTAAGGAGGGTGTGGTCAGCCCTGGCCACGTATGCCGGTGTCTGCATTCAACAACCCTGAATAATTCATACGGGCTGGGCTGTCACAACCTTACTTTGCTTCGCATAACACCTAATTTTCTCCCGTATCCACAAGCAAGGAAGTAATTTTATCCCAGCTGGTCATATTTCTTAGTTAAAAATATCAAGACGTTTTAAGCGGAAAAGTGGAGGGTGTTACTTTACGCCTAATGGACTCAAGTGCACTTTGTGTCCACTTTGCCCGTCTCGAAAATTTCAACACAAATATATCCTAGCATAAGTCAAAAACTCCGACGAAACTGGGGAAGTTTAATAGTTTTGTTTGTTGTAAAAAGTTGTGGATTCAGTAAATTTTTACAACCCAGTTTTGATAGTTAAGTGTTCATAGCTGCTTTGAAATAATTTGGATTTATTCCCGTATTATGCCGATATTCGATTAGATTAGGCTATAACCCATGTGATAATAACGGCTGTGTCGTTCATTCTCTCGAAATTCCGAATTAATTAACCACTGAACACATCACCGAGCATTTTGGGCTTACCGATAGACGGGCTACAACAGCGCTGCATTTGAGCTTCGTCCAAAATATTCTGCTTCATCAACGGACTACAGAATACAGACAATAGACAAAAGGCAATAAACCTCTTTGATATCAGCTAGGAGAAATTGGCACAAGCCTGTAGTGTGCCTACCTTCGTCAAACATGGATCGTTAGTAATAAGTGAAAGCGAAGTATTGAATACTCAGTCCTGAGAACGTACTATCTAATGTTAGATAATAATTCGTTATTCTCTTTGTTTGTTTGTGTATAATAAAAAAAAGTCACTTAACTCTGATACAGACTTCATCATACAGACTTTAATTTACTTCGAAATCTAAATTCAAGTTCTCGAATGAAGAGCGCGGATTTTTGTGCCAAAAACGTAAAATATCTATCAGTGAAGCGTAGGTCCTAAAAATGCCATTGTACTTACTTTAACCAAAACATTACTTTTTCTGCTGTGCTCTAAAATAGAAACATAGTTCTGAAAACAAACATTTCCCTAACTAAATAGCCTCGAGCATTTCCTTCACTTTAGCCACTTCTCATGGTCCAGTTTTCAGAGCCTTGTTGGTGCGTCAAGTTACCGCGCATAACAGGGATAAAAATACATTTCACTCATATTTTCGTAGCTAAGAAATAATTCTTGCAACATTTCTCTCATATTAAAAGCTTAGCTTAGTTTGGAGTTAGGTAATACCTACTGTGTCAATGTTCCAGATACTTTAAATATTTTTTATTTTCGTAGCTTGCAAAATAAATTTCACTCATATTTCATAGTTTGCAAGATACATTTCACTCATATTTTCGTAGCTTGCAAGATTATTCAAGAGCGCCACTGGATGGAGACTGTTCGTTCCCTGTTTCTGGACGTTAAATAATTCATTAGGCGTTGGATTCCGTTTGTGTCATTATTGCGGTAAAAACTGTTCAATTTCCGTTGAAATGTTTCTATGAATAAGCTCATTTTTCATAAATGATTTTTGCAATATATGACATCCTATTATATTACTACATAACATATTGTGCATGAAAATAAAAGCAACATATTAAGTTATGGTTTCAGTGAAGTTATGGTTGTCTACCTACGAATACCCATGCTTGAAACTTAAAATTCCAACATATAAATAAACAATTACGTAAATATGCTTAAATGTAAAGTAAACGCTACATAAGAATTCTTGTAGGTAGGTAGGTATCTTGCGTAAAAACTATCGAGACTGTGTCATCGTCGCGTCTGCCACACACCGTGTGTTTTAACATTACGCGTCTATAATGTTTAAGGCCTGACACTGCGATAAGCAGGCGCGTGAAAGTGGCACGTAATGCAGCATCAGGCCTTATACTCGACCTAATCATCAGGCTTTTTATCATCTTCAAACTTGAAATTTAAATAATAATAAAATCCAGAAGAATTTTATTGCAAGATATCTGTACTTAACTATTTAACCATTCTAATAGCGTTGACAATGATATGACAAAACGGACCGAGAATAAAACTACAACTTAAAAATATTTTATGACGGAACATACATGTTAAATAAATGTATGTGTAAATGTCTGAAATCCTACTCAGCAGGACAGACATGTCAGCAGTTGGTTTATACATTGTAGGAGAGGTAGGTAGGTAAGTATTTATGAGACAATTTTTATAGATTTATGTATTGTATATTTTTTTCTGTAACATATTTTGTCATGGATAGCAACTTGGATTTAAACATCTGTAATGTTAAATTATGTTTTTAATAAATAAGTTTTCAGTTTGCCTCGACTTGTCACTTGACAAAAATTTAAAGAAACATATTAAAAAAACGTCGTCTTTGAATTCAATATAATTTACTGAATTAAAATACAACACCCACATATCAGTCTATAAAGACAGACGATTCTGCTCCCGAAATACCAACAATCCCACTTCTGATATCGACTTGAATATTATCTATCAGCTTACCGCAGCCAAGTGGAATCTCATATCCTCCACCAGAAGCCTTATTTATTTTCGTAGCCAATTTCGAGACCCATAGCTATCTAATTTTATTGACTATTGTTCCTGTTATTTATGATTCGGTGAATTGTGTTTTGATCAGACAATAGCATAGCTGCCCCTAGCTTTCATAATTGTGTTAATAAATCAGACAGATTTCTTTGTTTATTTGGCGAAAACATCGGTGTTGTTATCTGATGATTCGGTAGTATTATTATGAGCTAATTGGGAACTAATTAGCAGTATTAGGAAAACAATAAACAAAAATTTGGCTGTGACAACAAAAGATAATGAGTGACCAAACTACTGGGTCTTTAAGATACCCACCTTTCATCAACTCAATGTCGGGTATCTCACAATGTTTCTGTTTGTATCTATGTTATGCTTCCATGACATTGTTTGTCATCATCATCATTTCAACATAGGCCTCCTTCGAAGATTTTCAGTTACTACGGTTGTACTTTTACTATGTGAACATTTAGCTTAGACTAGGACCTAGGATTCAACATAAAAACTATGCTCAGTAAACGCGCTTCTGAAATGCGCGATGAGAGAATAATTCTCAATAATGCGTATAAATCTAAATTTAAAATTTAAGAAAAACCCTTGATTCGATGGCCTTAATTTCTTTAAAAGTAAAACACCATAAAATTTAGTAATTGCACGCGATGCTCTTTAATTTGATACCCCACTCGAGTATATTTGCAGATTTACGGTTTTCCTTCCCCACTCTCACCCCCATAACTTTTAAACGGCAAACTCACCTTTCATACAAAAAAAAAACTAAATTGAAATCGCTCCATTCGTTCGGGAGCTATGATGTCTCAGACAGACACGTTAAACTTATAACACCCCTCTTTTTTGGTCGGGGGTTAAAAAATTAAATCAAATTAATGAATGATTAAAATTGAATTAAATGTTGATTTATTTTGCGCAATACCCTTGTTATTTCTAATTGTTTATTTCCCATGACCAATTAATTTGAACTAAACCCAATTGCCGTGTACAAGTTCAGTTTATTACACCTATTTGGTTCGAACTATCAGACAAACATGCAGCGGAATCCCCAGCCTATCTTGTTAGCAACTTTATTGTAGACCAAGTTGGTTTACTGCCGACATTACTGTCCTCGTAATTTTACATCCCTTTATCTCAATTGACAGAACTTTGTGATGTCTTTGTCCAAATTTCCAACTTCAGCTAGATAACGCTGTGAATACATTAGTTAGATTTACTGCCTTATTTTTGCATAGGAAATATGAAATGGAAAATTTTGGCCTCGATGAATCCTAATTGGCAGCATGTACACGCTTTGTTATTGTTTTAGGGTAAAACTCCAGGCTTAACTTCTGGTTTATGTAGATACACCTTTTAGCTCGTTAAAACTGTTGTTGAACTCGTTTTATATTTCATATACGTATGGGTAATGGCCACTAAAACGCTTCATGTAAAGCTAGGCTGTTTCGACCCTCGACCTTTGTTATTATCATGCTGAATAGTACTTACGGAAGGTAAACATTATTACGTTATTATACCGATTATTGAACATAGATTGTTGAATCATGAAATCTAAAAAAGTTTTCTAAAGTACTTAGAGAAAAATAATAAAATATTACTTGACTGCTTTTCAGTTTTTACGCAATATTATGTCTCTATGGAGTGAACTGAAAGTAAGCACTATGGGCCCTACAAAAGTTGTTAAATTGCTCAAAGAAACAAAAAGGTTCACAGTCCCAATCTAAAAGTATCCAAGCAACTATTTATTTAAGAGATAATTTAAGGCGAAAGAATTCAAAGCAAAGTTTCGCGAACTAATCCAATTAGAGGCGCTTGCGGGGCATCCGTCGAGGAGCCGCCGCCCGCCCGGTGACCGCGCCGACCAATCGTTTTGTACTTGTTAATATCATTTTATTTCATTCCCGTTTCACCAGAGTTCCAATTAACGCAAGCTGGGAAACCATGTAAAGAAAACAATTTAAATGGACGGTTCATGGCGCTTGAACGTTAGGTACATGGCTACACGCTGTGATTGCACTGTTTGTGATTGACATTACAGCGGTTTAAGCTAGCATTTCGCCCTCTAGCTGTAACACCCAACAGGGCGAACATTGTGATATTGTATGTATATATATATTATATATATATATCAATGTGTTGAGTATTGAAACGAAAAAACTAATCAGAGTAGTAAAATCCTTATGAAACAGGAGAAAAACCTTTTCATCGCGTTCAGGCGCTTGTTTGAATTCACACTGAAATAAAATTTAATAAAACGCCGCAAGACCAGTGGTTTCAATTCAAAGACCTGTCTTTGCCTCTTGTGTCTTTGAGGTCAGTGCAAAACAAAATAATTTCCCTATTATCTTGTTATGAATACCTATTTATATATATCTATGTATGACTATTATTTCTATAGTTACGGAAGCCCAAACACATTTTCCGCAATTAACTCTCTGAACTGCGGTGGAACTCTAGTCTGTGATTTATTAATTAAAAGTTTTATAACTAGAACTGTGTTCTACATAATTTTAAATGAAAATAGTAAAAATGGAACCTTGGATAAAGTTCTTAAATTTCCACCATGTTAATTCCTACATATTTTACCAACCTTTATTGAGTCCAGTAGTTTTAGGTTTAATCTGCGCAAAAATTCCTTCCTACGAGACTGAATTTATTTATACATTATAACAACGGCGTTTAAATGAAGGTGTGAAAATCTACATTAAAATCGTGGTGGTTAAAAAAGTTTAAAAGGTCAAAATGACCGAATTTTAGCATGAAAAATGTGAATTAATTAATACAATTCGAGAACTCCAAGACCTATTATATCCAACTTATAAGAAATAATTTGAATGTACAAAAAGTATCATCAAACTTCGATCGCGAAGAAAAAGAGTTTAACTAAAAAATTAAAATTTAAATCATTCCAGTTCAACAAACCTTCTAAAATTTTTTTAAAGCATTTAATTAAGCGAAAGGTTTTATACGCTTTGTGGTATCGTATACAACACTGTATTTGAGTACATTATAATTTCGTTCTCAGCGCACTACGCCTAAAATGGTCAATTATGCAAAAAAAAATTTTTTCTTTATAGATAGTGTCACGATGAACAACTTTTATACGGACCTCTATGACCAAGGGACAGCTCGCGAGATATTTGAGAAAAACTGATTTTTGTGACCTTTTGACGTATATAACTTTATCAACCGGCATGATAGCAAAGTTGTTTTCGAAATCTTCATCACTACCCCGTTATAAAGGTCAGCTCAGTAAAAAATATTCCGCTGATTGGGCTCTGAAATGCCTAAAATTAGTGGATTATTAGTGAAGTGTCCTTATTTAAATTTCGAGGTAATATAATCTATAAAAGAATTACACACTTTATAATGTTAAAAAAAATATCGCAAAATTCCGTTAAAATTTCTAAAATGCTAATTAGATATGATTAAAGTCCACAGAGGACCATCTGAATGCCCAAGTTGTGGCAACACAAACAAGGCAGTCAGGGAAAGTGTTGAAAAACTTCTCAAGGTGATTCTTGTCTATTCAACTGGAGGTGTCAAACGTCGGGCTCCCAGGGTACAAACTCCGACAACTTACCAAGTTTGCTTTGTCTGTAACACAACACCTCAGAATTTTAAGTAGATGCCAGGTGAACAAGTATATACGAAAATGCCTCCTCAAGTATTAAACAAATTAGGCATTCTACGATTTTTCTGTCCAAAGTTCAGTCTTAACTTGTGTGCGAACTCCCCAGTCGAATGCTTAGAAGTCTGACTTTCAATTATTAAGTTATCAAAATTACGTTGGGATTGGTGAAGCTTAACAATCGTAATTGCTATTTCAGCAATCACTGTAGTTTGTTTGACAAAACCGCAACCACAAATTATCTTGTTTGTTGGAAATCGCTTGTTTTGTTCGTATTTTGGCAAAGATACCATTATTATTTAAAACAATGCTTTAGAGTGAGGTTAGTTATATTATAGCTATGTTTATTCTAGGTTACCTACTTTCCTTTTAAATTTGTTGTAGAAACAACAAATTTAGAAGTTTAAAAACGGTAGTTGGTTGAATCCCGCGAATGGCCAGGTTTTGTATGATGTACTTATCAAGAGACAAACGAACCTATGTACGTAGTATTTTAGCCACCTAACAGCGCAAGCTCTGCTTTGTATGGTGTAATAAAATACTTGTGTTAAAATAAAATATGCTCTTCTATGCTACTAAAGATGAAGAAATTTTTCATATTTACAAATACTGAATCCCAAACAAAATACTAATATCGATAACTACATGTGTTTTAGTTTAATTGTTTTCATATTTGGTGGTTAGAAGATGTTTAGTGAAGCTTAGTAACAGTTTAAAAAAAATCGGAAATAGTATTGTACAAAAGAGGCATGACTTATTAAGGTGACTTCATTATAGTAGTAAAATCAAAGTTGATCTCGAAATCGAGTTTAACAAGTCGATTTTTAACAAAAAACAACCGACTTTCTGTTTAAAAAAACATGATTTCATTAACTCCGTCCGCGGGCATAAAAATGTTGTTCACTATTTTCCGAACTTATTTAAGATAATAAACAACAACTGAAAATACATTCCAATTGAGAACCTTCTAATTATTTAATGTCGGATGAACTGAAAAATGCTCAATAACTAATCACAAAAAGTATACTATACCGATTGTTATAAATGCAAATATGCAACAACAGCTTTCATTTACAAAAAATAATCATCGATATCCGTTTCAGAAGTTCTAAGGTAACAAACATGAAAAAGCAAAAAAACATACGCTTCATATTGTGGACCTCGTCGAAAGTCGGTTAAAAAAGCTTATAATAGATCTGCTGCAGTTGTCTATTTGCAGCCTGCGACCAAGAAAAATAAAAATGACAATGTTCGCTTCCTGTCGGCTTTACAAAGTCAATTAATGCAAAACAAAAATACAAAACCAATTGTTCCTTTGTCGTAGGACAGGAGCCAAACGGCGGCATTAAATAACATGGTATCTGCAGGGAAATGCGAGGTGATAACATCGGTACGCGTTGCCAAATTACACCCTTGCTGCGTTTTACAATATCAGCGCTGTGCGAACACAAAATACTTAGAGGTAAATATACTGGTATACCTCTCATCGGCTCGCTTTACACGAATAACATTCCAATAACATCGGCCCATGCTATTACTTAGTTCCCAGTTTTATCCATAACCCGCAGCTGGTTTCCCAAAAAAAACAACATACACCATTACACGGCAAAGCCCTGAAAACAGAATCAAATATTGCGTTATTTTTTCGCCACTTCTAACCGAGCTGTATGAACAACCGCTTTTATTTTACAATATTTCGCTGTAAAGCTACTGCAAAATAAAATAGAATGCGACGCTTTTTTCAGATAAGCCAGTAATAAAAGTATTAAAAGGTCCGGAGAGAACAATTTACTCGTAAAGATAGTTAAAATAAATCTTCATTACACTAAGCCGGCGGTTCTCATATTTTCTAACAGGACGGTTTTAACGTTCACACCGCTTGCGTTAAGCGAATGCAAGAAATGTTCCGAATAATACGAATGGCGTAAAACGTTATGATGATGCAAAGATGCCTATGATGATAGAACAGTCTTGGCCAGCTAAGGTTCCTGCATTCTAATAGTCATTTATTGTAGCAAGTTTGTAAAATCAAAGAATTAATCGTCCATACAAATATTTATACAATTAGTATTTATTTTATTATAATTATCTACCATATATCTTATTTTAAGGTTATAAAAGTGAACATTATAACCTCTTGAACCGCGATCGATGTATGAAAGTTTATTTCTTATAAAATAATAATGAATTCAAACATTTTTATATTTATACACACTGTGATGCCTGAAGTAAACTGTGCAAACATAAACTTTGAAATTTTCTCGATATTGTGGGTTAAGGATTATTTTCACCTAAAATACTCCTAAAACCTGCGTTAAACTTAAGTTTCGGTTCTTAATAGCTACTATAACGGCGTGATTAATTTACACATTTACCCATTCTTATAGTTATGATATATATTTACTGAATGCAAACTTAAAAACTGAAAAATACATCTCGAGAGAAATATTTGAAATGTCATTGTGTTGTTGCGGTACCCTTAAAAGGGGTAATATTATAGCATGGAGGAAAAAGAGGCATGATATATGGCACTGTTTAATCCCCATGGCGATGGTGCTCATGTGAACCGAGTGCTTAATATTGTCGAGCTGGCTTATGCCCCCGGCATCGGCAGCGCAAGAATCCATCCATGTACCATAATATTCTCTCCCATAACATGGTTACTGAATTTCTGTGAGATTTACCGTTATTTCCGCATACTCGTATTATCTGAAATACTGAACAGTGAACAATGCGGTGTTTTCTTCGAAAAGAAAAAAATAACCTAAATACATTCAGTCAAAAAAGTATCGGGAATAGATAATTTGTCTATGGTTCCCAATTATATTTTTAGTTTATTTTTTTGCTGTTTGATTGGCACAACTGTTTTCCATTTTGGCGCAGATTTTGAGTTGCATCTGTTGTTTAAATTTATTATAGTGCTGTTTTTAGTTAGATAATATCTAGTGTGTACTGCGAATTTCACTATGGACAAAAATATCGAACAAAGAGTTTGTCTTAAATTTTGCATCGCCAACGGAATTTCGTGTTCGGAGTCTCTGAAAATGTTACAGAAGGCTTACGGTGAATCGAATTTATCAAAAACACGTGCTTATGAGTGGTACATAACGTTTAAAAGCGGTCGAGATGTGATAGAAGATTTGCCTCGCACTGGTAGGCCATTAACATCTTCAACTGAAGTTAAGGTCGCTTGTTGCTGACTATCGAGGTGTTGTGCACTCGGAATTCATGCCGGAAGGTGAAACGGTAAATAAAGAATATTATTTGAGCGTTATGCGGCGGTTAAGAGAGCAAATTCGGCGAAAAAGACCAGATTTGTGGAAAGAAAATTCTTGGATTTTGCATCACGATAATGCGCATTCGCACAAGGCCATAATTGTAAACGAATTTTTGACCAAAAAATCAACAAATGCTATCGAGCAACCACCTTATTCACCAGATATGACTCCAGCCGACTTCTTCCTTTTTCCTAAACTCAAATTACTACTTCGTAGCACACGTTTTCATTCGGTAGAAGACATAAAGGAGAATTCGCGACGAGAACAGAACTCAATTCGGGAAAAAGCGTTTAAATATTTTTTTGATGATTGGAATATTCGTTGGCTCAAGTGTATCGTTTCTCAAGGAGCATACTTTGCAGGTGATAAAATACATTTAGATGAATAACTTACATTGTGTGTATTATTGATCTTTTCCCGGTACTTTCTTGACAGAGTAGTATTTCCTGTTGACTGACAAGAGCGATGAGTCTTTTTATAGAGTTATTGTCAAAATCTAAAAGCAAGTATAAATAAATAAAAAAAAATCCGGACTAATCACACAACCGCAAAATAAGCAGAGCTTGTATACAGGGCGTCCCAAACTTATGGGACATGAAGGGGAAGTATCTTAAACATCGTAGATAGGGTATTTTGCTGAAAGAAAACTTTATGTTAATTTTAAAAGTTAGTAATTCTGCATTCATAGATTTTCTAAAAAATATTTTTTAGCTATTCTTTCGATTGGCATCATAGAAGTAGGGGGATTTTTTTTTGACATTTAAGTCGGTTTGATTCCCAGACGAAGCAAGTATTTTTTAGAAAATCTATGAATGCAGAATTACTAACTTTTAAAATTAACATAAAGTCTTCTTTCAGCAAAATACCCTATCTAAGATATTTAAGGTACTTCCCCTTCATGTCCCATAAGTTTGGGACGCCCTGTATACTATGGGTATTAGGGGACTGATATACTATATAGATATAGGTATGTATATATTTTTTTGTAACTTATGTATGATACAAAGAAAACAACCAAAATTAATGAAAACAATGAAAAAAAAAAATCTATGACAAAAATTGTTTATACCTACAATTTCTTAAGACAGCTAAATTACTTCTACGCGTATACCCTTCGCCCTCTATCGATTGCCAAGCAAAAAAATATTTTTACTTCATTTGCCATAATGAGCAAAACGTCTCATTAGTACTACGAGTACACCGCAGACAGCTTGATGAAGTCGATAGTCAGCTTAGAAAAGTCATTAGTTTGTGATATCATACCGTGGGTAGATTCTGAAACCGTATTTACGAGTAGTGGTTCTAATACTACCGTGATATTGGGGGCCAGTTAACAATAAACGAGTAAAATAATTCTATGGTTATAATTGTGTCCGTCCTGTCAGTGACTGACGGAAGAAGATTTCTCTATATTTTTACCATTGACTATTTTACTCGTCTATGGTGAAATAGGCCCTTAATAAAAGGACTACCTGCATTCACATTTTTCACCAAACAATCTTTCGCAAGCAAGTGTAACTTAAATATGGAAATCGTGATTCTTGAACGATAGGACCGCAAGATAGGCCACAGCTGACAAAGGAGGCTTTATCAAAGCGATTCTGACGTCAGGGCCTAATGAGATTGTTTTAATTCGGCCAAATTCGTTACGGCAGGGTATCCTTTTAACTTGCTAATCAGCTTATCCCACACCGCATGGATTTGTGAACGCAATGGGATGATTCTATTTTGTTCGTCTTCCATTATAGGTCCCTCGTTGAAAGGCCTGTGCGGTTTGGTGGGCTTAGACCGGTTTATTCGCAGGATTGATTAGCTAGCTCTTTAGAAAAACCGGTCGGTGGAAGTTAAGGATGGTGGTTGTTGGAATGTAAATGTCTCATTAAGAAATCATAAGTTTGAGATCATACAGCAAGGGTTCCGTGTATTTCAAAACTTTAACATTTATAGTAAACACTTAAAAAGTTGCAGTCATAGCCGTTACTTTATAAATTATTTGTAAATGCATGAATTTGATTTAAATCTCGTTCAAACCAATTTTCGGTGGAAGTTAGCTTATGTACATTATAATGTATTTTTAGTTTTATCGTCCTCTTATTTTTACTGTCTCTCGCGTAAACTTAAACTTGAAACTTTACTATCATTTTGAAGACCTATCAAGCCACACGTATGGGTTTAGTTAAAAAAATACATTTAGTTCTGAGTATGGGGAACCCTAAAAAAGTGGCTGTGCCATACGGACAGAAAGACACATAGACTTCTATATACCTATTCAAGAACTTTTTATATCTATATTGTATGTATGTATATAAAACGAAAAGCTGACTGACTGACTGACGTATCAACGCAAGGCCTAAACTATAAGGGTTAGAAACTTGAAATTTTGTACAGCAGTATCTCTTATAACGTAATAAGGAAAGCCTCAGGAAGGATTTTTGAATATTCGCTCTCTAAGGGGGTAAAATGGCGGTGCAAAGTTTGTATGAAACTTTGTCGTTTCTTAAGTTATTCGAACGAAATTCAGTAAGAATATTTAATAATAATAATAATGAACCACGGGTAAATATTATGAAAGTCCTGTGTTTTTGGAGCAATAATAATAATAATAAATCAATCAAAACAATCCACACAAAAAAATCTAGCACTATGGTAAGCTCTAAGCTTGTGTTATGGGTACTAGACATCTGATATACTAAATATAATAGACATACATATGTACATAGATATTTTTTATTACAAATATTAATCACCCAGACCAAGGGGAAAGTGCTTGCATAACATACAAACACTGGACCCCTCGACGGGAATCGAACCCGTTAAATTATAATTATTAGGTCCTTACATATGAAATTGGCGTTTTTCGTACTGGCCACTTTAATCACAAATTTCTCCTCTTTGGTAAGGAATTCCAAATTCAAATTTGTACAGCTATAGACTCATGTATTTGTGCTTCGATGATCGTCATTCATTTGTTTTTTTTCTTCTGTTTTTTTCTGATTGCGTCACTCATTTTACAAAATGGAAAACTTAAAATATCGCATTATTTACGAGTACGAGTTCCGCCGTGGCACTAGTGCTGCGGAAACAACTCGAAGGGTGAATGATGTGTATGGCGGTCGTGTTGCAAAAGAAAACACAGTTCGTTTTTGGTTCCAACGTTTTCGTTCTGGAAATTTCGACTTGCAGAACAAGCCCCGTGGACGGCCTGAGACTCAAGTTGATAATGAAGAGTTGAAGGCTATTGTGGAAGCGGATCCATCGCAAACCACGTCCGAGTTAGCTGCAGGCTGCGGTGTTAGTGATAAAACTGTTTTAATTCACTTGAAGCAAATTGGGAAGATTAAAAAGCTTGAAAGGTGGGTACCTCACGAATTGACTGAAACAAACCTGCAAACGCGCGTCGACTGCTGCGTTACATTACTAAACCGGCACAATAATGAAGGTATTTTAAACCGAATCATTACCTGTGATGAAAAATGGGTTCTTTACGATAATCGGAAGCGCTCAGCGCAATGGTTGGATCCTGGCCAGCCAGCCAAATCCTGCCCCAAGCGAAAATTAACCCCAAAAAAGTTACTTGTAAGCGTTTGGTGGACTAGTGCCGGTATTGTTCATTACAGTTTTCTCAAATCTGGCCAGACTATTACGGCTGATGTCTATTGTCAGCAATTGCAAACCATGATGGAAAAGCTAGCGGCTAAACAACCTAGGCTGGTCAATCGCTCCACGCCACTGCTGCTTCACGACAACGCTAGACCACACACTGCGCAACAGACGGCTACTAAATTAGAAGAGCTTCAATTGGAAAGTCTAAGACATCCTCCGTACTCCCCGGACCTTGCTCCAACAGATTACCATTTTTTTCGAAATTTGGATAACTTCTTACAAGGGAAAAAATTCAACTCCGATGGGGCAGTCCAAATCACCTTCAAAGATTTTATTGATTCCCGTCCGACTGGTTTTTTTAGTAAAGGGATCAATGAACTACCTATAAGATGGCAAAAGTGCATAGAAAATAATGGTTCATACTTTGATTAATTAAATATATTATAATTAAAAAATATTCGACTTTTTGTTCCTCCCATACAAAACGCCAATTTCATATGTAAGGACCTAAGCTTCATAGATATAGTGTAGTGCTAATACTTTATCTTCTGGAAGTTCTATATAAAAGTACGCCACGCATCGTGCATCGTAGTAACATAAAGCTGAGGCAAAACCTTTTGGCCCACACACGCAATGTACTATGTTCATTTGTTTTACCTACTGTGTATTGTGTGTGAATGAATAAAAAAATTCATTCTTTAAACAAATCCTGAGCCTTTCCCATTTTGTATCAAGGGGTTAAGAGTATAGTGTCACAGTCTAAAACGAGCTTTTAAATAGTGGTGTTAGAATGAGTACCGCCATGAACTAGCTGCATTAACAGCTGGTGGAGGGCCGTCGACACATAGTGCCCGCGCTGGCACTTTCGCGCCGCCGTACACATTACCCGGCACAAAGTGCTCCTACATCACGTTTAAAAGGCTCGTCAAGTAAGAAAAGCAGTAAAAATATGGATAAAACGCTATTGCATGCCAGATGGCGTTATAATTTTATTACGGCTCCTATGTGACTATTGAAATTTCAAAGTGAATATTCTCAGAAAGCAGCATTCTTAAAAATGTATATATCATCATCATAATTTCAGCCATAGGGCGTCCACAGCTGGACATAGACCTCCCTCAAAGACTTCCAGTAACTTCGGTTTGTAGCAGCCTGTAACCACCGCGTTCATTCGTTTGTTTGGAAGTTGTGTCTGTTTACGTCCGTAAGTCCCTCTGAATCCTTACACGTGACCTCCGGGTGGTGCTAAGAACAGTCTCTGGTGGTAGGCTTCGGCCGCGGCTTGTCACCACCCTCCGGGCTGGGCCAGTGCGTGAAGCGATTTTTTCGTGTTTCGTAATGTGGCCCGGAGAAGCCATCTACCTTTTAGGTCTTCATGTCCCATCTTAGACCACATCGTCACCTTACATCAGGTGAGATTGTGGTCAAATGAAGACTTAGTTGGACGTCCTTCCTACTTTTCGTTTGCCTAATCTGATGAAAAAACAAAGAGACCAAAGTGTTTTCGTGATTACTGTAATTAAAAAAATGTAGTAATAAAAAGCCGTAGGGAGCACACTCGACTTTCACTCTGAAGGTCGTGAGTTCAAACCCACGGAACGCACCTTTGGATTTTTCTTCTCAAAAAAATGGATGTGCGTCTTTAACAAGGCATGTTATGAGAACCCCCAACTCGAATTTTACAAGCGTGGTGAATGAAGGCCTAAACTCTCGCCAAGAGAGAAGTCCCTGTGCCCCAGCAGTGGGAACATAAAAAGGGTTGCTAATGTTAAGAAAAACAAAAGGTAAACGAGTTCCTATTCACCCAGTAAATAAACTATTTACACATCCGTCGTGTTGCAGGCACTCTCCAGGTCAGACGTGATAAATCCGAAAGTAACTAGGAAGCTGTTAGGATCTGGCGTCTAACGCTATCGGCGGAGCTTGTCACAGACAGTGCAAATTGATATTGTGCAATAAACTGCAATGATTTTTGAACCCTATGCCGAGGGCATAAGGACTAGTGGATTTCTTTCCCGAGGGTACAATAGACGAGATGTCACGCGCCGCCCGTGTCCTGACAACTGTCTGATTAGGATCAGAACTAGGTACTCTGATTAAGTAAGTGGATTGGACAATAAATAGCTGCTACATATTTTTTTAATATTAACGAAGACAGGTTTTTCAGCTCTGGACAGGGATTGTTGGAGGGAGTTGGGAGAGGCTTTTGCCCAGCAGTGGGACATCATAGGCTAAAGAAAAAAACAATTAACGAGGAACAATTGAGATTGTTTGTGGAACTCTTACAAAATTTTTTATCATTGTCAAAACTTCACTTACAAAATAAATGAAGAAGAAAGAAATGTTGAGTTGACCAAATAAAACAAAAACAACTTTTGAGGTATTTCGTTATGCTACTTTTGGATTCCTCACGCTAACAATAGCGTATATAGATAGTTATAAGAGTATTTTTGTAAGAGTATAAATGTGAGCAAACGGTGATCAAACATTAATATATCTTCCAATTAACCAAACGTAGGCACTTTTATTTCCATTATTATTACACGTTACATTTTATTTTAATTTATCAGACCGGCAACTATTTAGCTAATAAGGGCCTATGCTTGTTGTAAAAATCAACGAGCTGGGCTAGGCCAGGCTTATCTTAAAACTTATTACAAACAATGAACAATCAAGGCTTAGATAGCAAACTCTTACAAATTTCTGTTCATGTCATCTAAGTGCAATTCAGTAACTGATAAATTAAATTATATTTTCGTACACATCAGTTAAACTTTATTGGCCATAGACTTATTTTCTTGCAACTCCTGAATTTCTGAAGCTGCATAAAAAACGTATTGGTAAAAGATACTTAATAAAAAAAGGGAAGAAGTTTCCAAAGCTAGAGTTTTTTTTTCGTGTTTGTTATACAAACAGGCCTCCCAGTTCTCGCAGGGCATTTTTGGAAAAATATACCAACTATCCGCTCCGCAGGGGATACTCGCAAGGCATTTCTGGATTAAGCCTAGATTTTATAAAATATGTAATCTTTTTTCTCTCCATCCACGGTTGTCTGGAAGAAATTGCTTTTAGCAATAAGACCTCCCATTACGCATTCTAGGTTTAGTTTTTATTTCATATTGTATTGTTAATTTGGTGTGTAATAAAGTATATTCTATTCTATTCTATTTATTTATGAAACCTGATGCTTGACGGTCCCTTTAAATTTTATAGGAATAGATCAAGTACTTCTCAATGTAGTGTTTAAAAACCCAAGTCGGTTGATTTTTATTAAAATACTAGCTGACCCCAGCAAACGTTGTTTGGCAATTTTTTTTTTTTATTTTCAAAATGAATTATAGATGTTGGCCGATTCTTAGACCTACTCAATATGCTCAGAATTTCATGACAATCGGTCAAGCCGTTTCGGAGGAGTTCGATTACGCACCCCGTGACACGATAATTTTATATATTAGATATATATAAATGATAGGCTTTGGACTTACCAAACTGGTTTAAAGGACAACCAACTGCCTATGAAAGTTGCTAATTATAGTTGATCCTTGTCATCAACTATGCAAGTTTCAAATCGATCTGTTCTGAAGTTACGGCGGGAAGAGACTATGAAACTCTGTTCAGGCATCGATGCCACTGTATACTTACGAAAATTATATCATCAATCCATATTCATATTATCAAGAGGTAAAATCGTCAAATCCTAGTGAAGTTATAAACAAACATTCTGTGTTGGATAAGGATACCTGTTCTCTAATCTCTATCTACACTACACTTTATCGTAGGAAAACCTCTGCATAATTACAAGGTAACGGGAACCGACAGAAAACAAAACTTCCATTATATTTTTATCGTATAGGTATGTAGCGGTGATTTTATTTTAATAATGATAAACAGGCCTGACAAATGGATGCGATGATTATATTTTTCGTATTCATTTTGTAATTACCCGGGCGATTTTTTACTAATTTACCCGGTCATTAACAGTTTTTAGGGAAAATAATTGTTAAATAACGTTTGAAAAACACTCAAATATAAAATTAAATTTTAATGAATGTTAAGCCTTTCATTATGCAAAAGTTACGCTGTTCTTTCAGTTTTTAAAAATTAACTTAAATATATAAATGCCACAAAGAATTAGTTGATATTTTAAATCTGACAATAACGTGATAAATGCGAAGCATAGATATTATGTAGATAAACTTTACATTTTAAAACGGTTAATTGTTTTATACACCCCCCGGCTGATTGGGTTTTCATATTACTGTTAAAGGTAGGTAATTAGGCACTTAATAAATAATAGTCCAACATCATGACCAATCCACTGCATTCGCTCAATAATTGTCATGTATATTTTATACACAGAGCGAGCGAATAAGCTCTTAATGCAATGAATATTGGAGAGTAATAATATGGTCATAGCCAAACGGATTAGCTCTTTGAAGTGGCAGTGGGCAGGCCACATAGCACGTAGAACTGATGGCCGTTGGGGCCGGAAGGTTCTCGAATGGAGGCCGTGGATTGGTAAGCGCAGCGTCGGACGACCACCAACAAGATGGACAGATGACCTAGTCAAACTTGCTGGCTCACGGTGGATGCAAGTGGCGACCGATCGGAATGATTGGTCGTCTTTGAGGGAGGCTTATGTCCAGCAGTGGACGTCTAAAAGCTGAAATGATGATGATGATGAATAATATAGTTCGACAGTTAAAAAATTCGTTTAAAACAATGTCTGAATTTATCCTGTACTGGATAAAATGGCGCAAGTTTTGATTCAATGTTCATTGTTTGTTTGCACTGAATGTCGAACAAGTATTTGTGTTGGTACTAAAAATACTGACTCTTAGTATCATGACAACAAAACATTTGCTTCGGTAGGTAGATAATATTTATTTCATCTTTAGAATATTTTTTTCTTTTTATGAGAAACTTACAACGTTCGGACTTCAAATTCAAGAGGTCCTTCATCGGGAGGAGTAAGTATCGTTATATACGTAAGAAAACCTGTTTTTTGTCAATTAATAGTGTAACTTACAATATTTAACTATGAAAGCGAACGCAGATAAAAGAAACTTGTTCTAATAAGGGTATATTTTTCCTAACAAAACAATAAGCCATAAGATGGCAGATGGAAGTAATCTAAAGTTGATGTTTATTCTACGAAGAAGCAAAAGCTTATAAGGGTTCAATAACGTTTCATTATGTATCAGTTACCTAATATTATTCCTTTCAGAGCTGCAGAACTGTTCAAAACTGGACTGTGGACACAGCAGTCCTTTACAAAAGTTTGTTTAGCTTTGTATGAGTTTAATAGTGAATAGCCTCCCGTCGGGCAATAAATGTAAATCACGACAATGCCGTAGTTACATTTATTGGACAGTAGCCGGTACATCGACTCGGTGCATGGTTAGCACAATACCTCCCACTGAATTCATTCGCCATTGAATCAGTATTCGATTGTCCCTAAAGTTGAACCTTTTAACATAAATTTTCATCTCCACTTCCGTTCACGAACGTGATTTTATTTCAATCGATTATTATTTCATTTTTGATGGTAAACTAATTTTTATTTCACCAAGCAACTCCAACACAGAGGTACGGGAGGGTCGGGGGAATCAATATTGGGATCATTATTCTGGTTTTCTCCCCGGTACTTAAATCAATTTTCTATTTATAGGGATGGAAATAATTGGGTAATCCCAGTTGGCTTTTCTTGGAATTGACTAGCTGGAAATACGAGAGTATTCTTAAATAAATATTAATTATCGCTATGTGTTACGAAAAGTATGAAATATTATGTTTAGATATTTTTTATTGATTATAAGCATTTTACGTAAGTGTTAATTTTAGGTATGAAAGTATTTTTGGTACAATTTTAAACAGAACCGTTTACACATTGATTTGGCTGAAAATTGGTGTAGATAGTACTTATCAGTTTAATACGGAAAGATTTTGAAAATGCATACTCTCTCGTTGACCAAATATTAGGCTCCTGGTGAAACCATAAAACCCATAAACTAAAGCGGAAAAACAAAGAGTACAGTATAATTGGTAAACAATATGAATTTGATGGGTACAGGCTGTGAAGGGTGTCCGTTACAGAGGTGAGTCCCGACAGACCTCCTCAGAATATTAACTCAGAATGCGATAAAAATGGCGTCGCCAGCCGCCTCCCGCCCGGCTCAGGTGCCGCTGGTATTTCACCCCGGTAATTTGACGCCTTTAGCCGGGTCAGCTTTCCTACAAATGGGACTGGTGGAGCTGAATAAGCGAATTGACATGTTTTGCATAACAGCTGCAATAATAAAGGTAAGTACATGTTACTTACCGTTCTTTTGGGACTGTTTACATGTGAATAACAGAATAACGGCCGAATAAAACATGCTGTTTGCAGCCTCCAGCGTGAATATATTTCTTATTCAGACAAACAGCGCGCGACTTTTAACTCGCTGTAAATGAACGTTTGTTTGGTAAAATGCCCAATTAGTATTATAATTGAAAAAGTTTTGGAAATAATTATGCGCCAATGTAAAATTTAAATGATGGGACAGATCTTATGAATGGATGGGGAAAGAAAGCAATAAAAGTAATTAGGGAGGAACGAGTGAAACTTGGCGGTGGTCTCGCATTAGGCAGACTTACGCCTGCTGTGCGGAAACTTGTACCAATTAATGTAGGGGGAGGGGGAATCAATGAGAATCCAAAGATAAAGCTATTTTACTCGGAAATGGCACTTTCTGTTCCAAAACTAGGACACTGCTGTTCATATTTGATTTTAATAAGTGGAATAAAGCACTAAAAAATTACTGCAAAAATTAATAAGCACCCGTGAGACTATTTTCTATGTAACTTCGTAAATTATGTAAAACCTACTATTTTTATCTCTCTCTTCCATAATATTCGTCGTGTATTGTGTAGATAAGGCTTATTAAAATAATGCTTTATTTATACCTAAGTATAATATTTACCTATCTATGTATAAGTTTCTACTTAAATGTCTGCGGGTAATTTCCAGAGCTCCAGATAGCTTTTTGGCTTTTAGATGGTCCGTGAAGTTATCCAACTACCATTTACTACCACTGAACAACTTTTATTAAACCCACTTTCGGAATAGTTTGAAACTACAAAATATAGGCGATTGTCTACAAAACTTTTATACATTCTAGTCTTACTCTTTGTCTCTGCAGTATGTGGGTTACGAACGAGTAAGTTTTGATGACTTCCATTGAATTCCAGTCGATTGTGAACTCCGCAATGTGTTTATCGACTGAAAATATTGATTATAGTTGAAATACCTTTGCCGTTTTACGTGCAAAATGAATGTAGGGGTAAATTTGGTAGCGGAGTGAGAATGTTTGTTGTTATACTTCGTTAGACGTTATGCATGATTCAGAAGAGTTTAGAAAGTTATTGTTACAAGAGTTCTTGCTGATATTAGGCTTTCCTCATAAATATGATTATTAATAAATTTAATCATGTTCCATAAATACACTGTTACTTTTAGAAGCAATGAATTCTCTGTAATTTAAGTATATGTATGTCTATAGAAGATTTAACTGTAATGCTTGTAGAATATCAGAGTGTATAAATAATGTTGTCCAAAGGCGCATGAAGGTAAATACTGACGAAATTCCTTCCAGTGCGTGGGTAGGAATTTCGTATACTTGAATACATGCCGTGTTGGCTAAATGGGAGGACACTCGATTTTCATTCCGAAGGTCGTGGGTTCAAACCCCGCCACGCACCTCTAGATTTTTCTTCTTGAAAAATGTATGTGCGCTTTAAACACGTGCTTTAACGGTGAAGCCAAACATCGTGAGGAAACCGGCATGTTCCGAGAACTTTAAAGAGTTTGAAGGACATGTGACATTCACCAACCCGCACTTGGCCAGCATGGTGAATTAAGGCCTAATCTCTCTCGCCAAAAGAGAAGTCCCTGTGTCCCAGCAGTGGGAACATTAATAGGGTGATGATGATGAATACATATCTAAACTTACCTTATATACTGAGTGGGACTAACAGCTTTAGGTAAGTACTCTCTTATTCAAATGGTTTGGAGGCAGGTAATGAAAGGACTTATCAGACCGAAAGTGTCGTGAAAGGATTGCGAGAATGTATTTGAGCATAAAAATCGACATTCGTTCATTCAACAGAAAATCTCTAATAATATGCTCTTACAAATTTCTTGGAGTGAATTTATCAGTTACCATGCTTTTGTGAAAACCTTAATTTAAAAACCTATCGAAATAAAACACTGAATTGTAGAAAATGCGTGAGCAAATGACCCTTTGATTTATTATCTACAATGACGCCTTGCCGAGGTTGGAGTTGAAATAAGTAGAAAATAAAGAGACTTGTTGAGGTTAAAGGTACTTTTATGAGGTCGTTAAGGTTTAAAGTTCGTCTACTGAACTTTATGAAACTTAACACTCAACTTAATACGGGTTAATCTAAGAATTTTGAATTAGTGCGATTAGTACGTATTGAATAGACAAAATTCTGCCTGGTTCGGTTAATACAAATATAAGGCACTTACCTAATTCCTAATACATACATATAATGGAAAATTGTGTTTTGTGTCAAACACGTAGAAAAGTGATCCGAGAACTAGGACATTTATTTTTTACAAATTGAGATAAACCCCTCTTATAGAGTTGAAACTAATATTCTAAAGTTGTGCAGAAAAATTAAGACGAAGTAACGTAGCTTGCCAGAGCGAGATGCGGGACTCGGACCCGGGTCTTCCATTGTACGCATGGATGTTCTGACCAACTAAACTAACCTCGCCACTACGTCATCTCTTCAATTTCTTCTACACTTGCAAGCTACGTTACTTCGTCTTAATTTTTTCTGCACAACTTTAGAATATTCGTAGGAAATTTGTATGAAAATCGCTCCCGTGCCCGCGTAACGCAGCGTCAGGCCTTAAGTTAATCCTTAAGAGGACATTTTGTAATACTCGTAAATCATTTATTTTGATACAATCAAATTACAAAGATAACTATTGAATGAATGGGTTCTTGACTAGCCGCAGCTGTAAAATAAGAAACTAATTATGTAATGAGTTTTTACATAAAACTTGGAATGTGCATAAGATTGTGTTATAGCATTTAAAAAAAATACTTATAAGGGTGTAGGTATGGATATTGTTTGTTGTCCTTGAAATCGCAAGTAACTTATAGTAGTGATCTCACAGATTTGCTCGCGTCTAGGAGAAAAGCTGAGCTTCCCTGAAAAATACAAAACACGGTTTTCCTTTCATGGCGCGGGCATTATACTAAAACTAAACACACACCTCCTGTTAGACACCGAATCTGTTTTATTTTTTATTATAATACATAGAAAAATAGTTTGTTTGAACACGCTTATCTCAGAAAATGCTGGTCCGATTTCAATAATTATTTAACTATTAGATAGCCTATTGATCGTATTGAAAAATGAGACGGCTGTCAATATCGAGAGTTAAGAAAATAGAGGACGGCTTTTTACCTCGTAGCATGTAAAGCTAGTTACAAGACTAAATTTTTATAATTGTTTATGTAAACAGTTTCAGTAGTTGAGGCATTTGCGCAAGTGCGGGCGATGCGCGTTAGGCAGGAATGTTAGAATAGAAACGCTCAAGAAAATGCTATATTTATTTATTTTATTTTAAAGTATTTTTGTTTATCTTTATGCTTACACACTCAGGTAAAATTTATATTTAAACATTAATACAGAAATATCACAAAGATTCCAGCCCTGATAGATTGGTATGTTGGCTATTTACAACTATAGTAAAATCTGCCATTTTACTCATACCAATCACGTATACCGACTTGCAACAGGCTTAATACTTTGCGCTCTCTCAGAAAGATATCGAAAAAATATCGTTGTTATACAAAAGACATTGAAATTCAAATATTCCATTCAGAGTTTAGGAAGTTTTCTCAGGGGCCTTTCGTAAATTTTATTACGTACTACACGAGGCCTTCATCGTCTCGGATCAACGATAATCCCATTACATTCCCAGTTTTGCCATTTTCATTGTCAGCTTAACGCGATGGAAAAGTTATTATTTCACATTACTTACAGGTAAATGGACTTCTTACAATGATTTTGCAGAATATAAATCTGAAAATACAATCGCAAAATATGATTGTAAATTAAAAATACATTATTGAAGTATGCAATTTTTATTTGAATACAACAGTTTTCGTAATTTATAAATAATTTCATATTGGGCGGTAAACTTTCGGTTTAAAATCACATAGTTTTCGGTAAATTTTTGTTGGTGTATACAATCAATTTTGTTATGGTAAGGTTTAAATCTAACAAAAACATAAAGTTCTATAAAAGCTAGATCGTGTGATTGGAAGAAAGATCTTATTTGGTTTCACATTTTATAAATAATTCTTGAACAAAATTGTGATTAAAAATATCAGTTACAGAAACTGTTGATTATATACAATTTCTTTAGCTAATAACCAATGTAAATTGGTGCTTGCAGCGTCGTTTACTTTGAAGTAAACTATCTGATAAGTATAGACTCTGCTGTCCACCCACGGTTGATTTATAGGACTTACAACGGTCTCGAGAGCTTGAACTTTCTACAAGTAATAAAAGATTTCAAAATATTTCATGTTTCAGTCAGAATCCACAAAAATAATTTAAAAATGTTGTTATTATGATAGGAATCTAAGCGGATTGAAAACCTTACCATTATTTACAGTATTTTTATCTTTTTGACGATGTACTTTGATCCCTCAAAGACACCGGACTGACATACCAATTAATTTGCTTGCATTGCCATTCCGTTTGTATTGTATTAAATTGTAATTGATATATTATTTAAAACTTGACATAATGTATTATATGTGTTATTGACTAAGTATTTGCAATTTGACATATTTATTAAGTAATTAAATTTGATGATTTATTTTTTCTTGACATTATTAGTACTAAAAAACCAGTGTAACCAAAATGTAATTGTGACGTATAATTATATTATCAAAAAATAATTTATTAATGACTGAATTTTATTCTTTTTTGTAATAATTAGGTTTCCTGGTTAGGTACTTAGGTTTCCAGTTATATATAATAACAGCTGCAAAATAAATAAACCACATTTTAACTCACAAATTTGTTGACATAAACTCAATTATATTACCTACTTTTGATCTCAACATTTCACAGAGATAAATTCTACATTTTAAAGTTCCTAAGTCACAAAGCTTTCAAGTTTTTAAGAGCTCTCTGGGATCTTTTATCTTGATGGCAGAGTTATCTATTTGTTGAAGTTCAGACCGAATACTTTGATTTCTGTTACACCTGTCGCGTATCTTTTAAACTCTTGCTTTCAAATTTCCATATTCATCCGTAGAAAGTGATGGATTAAAAACAAAACTTTACCTGTTAAATAAAATAGTAAGGTTGTTGCTGAAACATTGAAAATTTTAGTCGTTTTTTACATTTTATAAATTTTAATCTACTCGAAATCGGTTCAAAGATTAAAGGCTGAGTTTTTGCTCTGAACAAGGAGTGTTTGCATTGTACACAAGTGGGCAATCAAATCGGGGTATCAAATGGAAGGATGGGATGTGGACATTACAAAAATGTAAATTGTAGAAATCTATTCACCATTTCAATCGCTTTAAAGTTACATTTTGGGGTAAAACATAGATGTTTACATATTTTTGTCCACCGACAAAAAAGAGGGGTGCTATAAGTTTGACGCGTTTGTCTGTCTGGGACATCATAGCTCCCAAACGGATGAAGCGATTTCAATTTAGTTTTTTATGAAAGGTATAAAGGTATCGCTCGAGTGTTCTTAGACATGTTTGATGAAAATCGGTTGACCAGTTTAAAAGTTATGAGGTTAAAAGTGGGGAAGGAAAACATCTGCAAATATACTCTATATCTGTAAATATATATGAGTGGGGTATCAAATAAAAGCGCATCACGAGCTTATTACAAAATAGTATGACTTTTTACTTTTAAGGGAACTAAGGTTCTGGAATCGGGGGTTTCTTAAATTGTAAATTTAGATGATTAAATATGGTATCTAAGGAAAGGGCAAGATGCTTTATTACAAAGAAAATAATTTATGAATTCATGACATAACGTTTTGATTTTATTTCGTTAAACATTTCTAATTTGTCATAGTTAACGCTCCTTCAAAATACTACCTTCATTAAAAGAAGGTCGGTAACCTACTTATTGTAGGTAAATTTTAAATACATATTATATCCTTTAATATAAGGGGATTACTTGTATCAAAATGTGAGCAAACTACCTTCGGGAAGGATAGCGCGACACTTGCCTAATTTAGTGGAAATAAAGAGTAAATTCATTACTTCAGTTGGGGGTAAATATACCGGAGATCCGAGCCAACTCTCGGATGTTTTCATGAGGAAAATATCTTCAGCTACGAAAAACTTCATTTGCAACTTTTCTTTTTCTTATTAGCTTTCCGCTCTTAACTAAGATTCCTCTCTCTGCTCGTTCTCAAGTTCAATTTATTATATTCGTTCTTTACTCAAATGTCCGGTAAACTTACTTTGGTATTTTGTGTAAGAATTACCATATAATCACCTCTATTTACTTTCCCACTTCTGGGACTTCTCTCTTGAGAGAGTTTAGGCCTTCATTCACTACGCTGGTCATATGCGGTTTGGAAAATGTCACATGTCCTTCAAACTCTTTTAAGCTGCAGAACATGCTGGTTTCCTCACGATGTTTTGACTTTCACACTGTGGCAAAATCAGTGGTGTGTTGAGAAATATATACTTTTCTGTGACACCAATACACACAGGATTGTCCGAAAATATTTATTTATTTTATTTTTCTATTGACATACAATATTGTCAATACACATGTACTTATCGTTCCTTTATTTTACCCAAAAACATTTAGGATTTTTCTCTATATTTGACCAAGGAGAAAGTGCTTGCAGAACACACAAACACTTTCAACTTCGGCGGGAATCGAACGTAGCGGGTTCGAGCGCCGCAAGCAGACTCTCGCCCACCGCGCCACTGAAGCAGTCAAACTAGTTTTCTGCATTATTTACGATCCGGTAAAAATTTGAATTTAGAACTACAGCTTTATGGAACTAGTGCTGTAGTAAACTAGTGCTAAATTCAAATTTCCCACTCTCTTTTATTTTGGATCATTCAGCGCGTATCGGAAAAGTTGGCATCGAAACGTCTTCAAAGACGTGCACAGATTATATTATGTTAAAAACAGGAGCGGGCTAGCAGATATAAGAACGAAAATCGATCGACCTAATACAACCCGCGCGCGCGCACCGCAAAATCTATAGGGGAGCGGGGGGCTTGTTGTAACGGGGGCAAGTATTAACAGCTTAATTACTCAGCAGTTATCGAATATTTTGTGTTGGAATTTTCGCTAATCAAGTCCTTTTATGGTGGCCGACGACGTGAACACAGTCAGTATCGTGCGGGCGTGCGCAGCGAGTGGCCCTGTGTAGGTGCTCCATTTTTGCCAGGTAACGTGAAAAACTAAAGTTAGTAAAGTTTGATTCTAGGTTACTGCACTGTTTTTTTGAAGTAAGTTTCAATCGATTTATGTAATTAAAATGTTAAGCTATCTTAAGTAAGTATTTTCTTTTGGATAAATTATACCATATTTTTTCCATAAACAAAAATGTTCAAAATATTGCCATGAGGCAAGTTGTAACGACATCTCGGGGCACGTTGTAACATGTTACAACTTGCCCTTTCATGTTTTTAAACGTATGTGTGTACCTATGCTTGTTATTATTTACATTTAAAAATAGTTTATTAAATACCTAATTATACAATATCCTACAGCTGGGCAAAATTCCTACCTAATGCAGTACTTTGTTTTTCTGGATTTTAGGATGAGAAATTACAACCGAGTATCCCAAAATTCGGCAAGCTGCAAAAATATTTGACCTTTGTCATGTGTCACTATATAGATAAATTAAGAAAAAAGAAAAGGCCGAATCTCTTTCTGTTGGATACACCAAACCAAGATTAGTAGTCACGCCAGATGAAGAGGAGAAAATTTAGAGAACTAATAGAAATTAAGCGAAAATCAAAGTCTCTTAATATTAATAAAGAAACACTTGTTGCATCATTAGTTTGTAAGAAACTTGTTATAATTAGTAAGTATCAAACGTTATATTAATGTGCGTAATTAAAATTATGTTTTATTCTGTTTATCAAACAATAAATGCCTGCCTGTTGTTTTAATTATATTGTTACTATTTGCCCCACACCAGTTACAACTTGCCCCAAGAAAGGGGTATGTTGTAACAAGCGACTATGTTTGCAAAAGATTTTTTTTTGAAGTAATCATTATGTAATCCAGCCCAATTATCATTCTTATGGATAAATGGATATTTATCCTTTACTATAAAATAACTTCATTATTATAATATTTGTTATCTTGACTTCCCCATCAAAAAAACTCAAAATTGTTACAACTAACCCCCCGCTCCCCTAATCCTATCAAAATCCAATTCGAAATTGTATAAACTGTCGTGTGTGTTGTGCTAAAAAAGGACAGTGTTGTTTATGCATGGTGGAGTAGGCAGTCCTGGATATTTAACCTGTACGTATTTTTGTCTGTAAGCGCGTCACTCGTTATTATGAACCAAACCTTTCCTTCTTTTGGTCCTCATAGTGTTGTTGTGCCTGTTTTATTGGAATGCAACAACTAGACCGTTTCAAGTAATACAAGGTCTCAAATCGAATGTTGTTATGTCATTTAAAATGCTTTGTCAAATGTTGGGTATATTTGGGTACGTGGAATATCAAGTAAAAACAAAAAAGAGCTTATAGCAATTTTGGATAGGATAATATATGTAACATAAAGAATACACTAATTATATACAAATGAATTTTGAATAAATCTACATTTAAAATTTAAGAAAAAACCCCGTTTTAAATGCCTTAATTTCCTTAAAAGTAAAACACCATAATATTTTGTAATGTGCACGCGATGTGCTTTCAATTGATTCCCCACTCGAGTATATTTGCAGAGTTTCGGGTTTCTTTCCCCACTCTCACCCCCAACACTTTTAAACGACACTACCTATTTTCATGAAACATATCTAAGAACATTCACGCTAAACTCACCTTTCATACAAAAAAAAAACTAAATTGAAATCGCTCCATCTGTTCGGGAGCTATGATGTCTCAGACAGACAGACACGTCAAACTTATAACACCACTCTTTTTTGGCAGGGGGTTAATAAAAAAATATATATTTAGCTGTAACTTTAAAACAACTTGAGAGAAGCTAAACATGAAAATAGTAATTTTCTCAGAAACTAAGAATAATAGTAACTGCAAAACTAGAGAGAAGCTGGCTAAATCTATTTTCTGAAGCCCTAATCTAAATGAGCAAAATCATTCGTAAGCAACAGACGCGTAATTAGATGCGAATCGAAATCTACTCTGAGACTCAGTGAATGGAAACTTTGAAAAAGTGAGCTTAGGCCTTTTTGCACGGATGAGAAAACGTTTTAGCCAACCACGATCATTTTATCTAATTATACCACAAAATTCGACCTCAGTCTCTCATTACATTGCTTATTACAGTAAATCTTTTTTTCTGGGTGATGAGACAAAGATATGCTTATGATATTGTTAGTAGATTTTTTTTTTAATTTAATTTATCGACTTTAAAGCTGGAATGCCCAGGGGCACCTACACTACCGTCTTCAACCGTTCGTTCGTGTGTCAAACCCTTTACCAAGAGATGAATAAAGGCATAGCGTCTACTCATTTTACGAAGTTTGTTGGCTGAGTCTGTGATTGTTGGCGGGATTGTAAAATTATGCAAATGGCGACGCAATTTTCAGTAACTTTATTATTTTGATTGGCTATGTTCTACTTTTTCTGATATTTTGGAAACCCTCGCGAACTTTTATTGCAATACTTGCGTTTTATTGAGATTACCAAACAAACATATCGAACACCTCCGAAGCGGGGATTAAAGTCCAAACGCAAGATACATTTTTACGGTTCGGCTATAAACTGCATAAGCACCTGTAAATGATTGGTTTTTGAAATGAAATACCTACGAGGCTGTGAGTTTAAGATAGGTATATCCACCTCTTACGAAATGTGGAGATAACGAGTACGGGAGATCGTATCGTTATTTTCATTTTATCCTTACGACTCTTGTTAGGTCGACACTTCATTCCTCCTTGTTTTATCGTCCGCTCAAACAAAACAGATTTTCCACGTAGTTTTGCGAATCACAATGACTAACATAACACCCGATAAATCGATAAACCAATTAAGGAGGAAGCGATAGAAAAGCGTTCTAACATCATTATAAAACTTTTGGCGAGCACTGTAGGTGAAGAGCCTTAGTGGACCCTGGCGAATCCATACACTACGTGTATACGAAAAACTTTTTTGTGTTATGGGGTCGCTTATGCCGTAAATGATTGTAAGAAAATGTGGGCCGAATTAGGTTAAATGGGAAGGGAAGGGTAGCAATGCAGCGTGGTCGGCCCTCGTTTACAGAAACAACATCATTTCACCGCACAATCACCATTACTGTCGCTTTTATAGTGACAATTTAAATCACCTGTATCTAAGCCATCGAGAAAGAAAACGCTAGGTTTTTCTTAACGAATGCTTAGACACGCGATTGCAATGGACGTTATTGATATAATGGGTTTTTAGATTTAGAACTTTTTAAAGAAATAAAAACAAATGAGTTTTGTATAGGTTTAACTTAACTTAATTTTGATTTAAAAGCGATATGAAGGAGAGAGAATAGCTAATATCAATGAGCATCAGCATCAGCATCGCATCAGCGACAGTTACTCTACTACTCATTATAACTTGTAAAATTCTGAAACTACAAAATAAGCGTGAAAAGTTGATTATGGCGGTGAACTTGATGTGAATTCTCAATGGAAGTTGGGAACTTCTCAGAAAGTTACATTTACTTTTATATTTGGGGAACTCAGAGAAATAGGACATGAAACGTAACCTTCACACACTTCAATCAAGCTTCATACATTTAAATACCTACCAACATAGTTAAGGATAAGGTTTACAGTACTTACAAGCGTACATTAAACATAATCAGTATGGCGCGGATGCGGTGTGGTGCCCGTCACAGTCTGCTGGCCCCGCAACTCGCAGTGGCCACCAGAGCAAATAAAACGAAATGAAATCGCACACGATGCCGCCTTTCTACCTACTATTTTGTACTAGGTATACTCGTTTATACGATTCACAGTATGTTGGTTCTATTACGAAGCTTCGAACGCAATACATGTCGGCCTTTATTTTATTATAACACTGTATTTGCGATTACGTTGGGACTTATATTAAATCCTTTTATTTTCTTGCTGCATCTTGGAATTGGAGAAAATAAAATAGTTACGTTTGCTGATTCTGAAAGATATGAGACTATAAATGACAGGCTCCGACGGCTGCTATTAGGATGGTACAGATTTCTCTCTGTTTTTAAGTATATTTTAAGGGATGTGAGGAATGCCTTATTTTTATTAAACTCTCGTCGGTTTTATAATCATGATAACCATTCAGCGTTGAGTTAAAATGTTATAGTAAAAAGTCATATTTTAACCGAACAAAAATGTAAAATAGAATCAGGCAATTTTTCATCCGATATGAATCACTCTAATTGGAACACATACACGTCGAATGTAATTTACCAGGGTAAAATACTTTACTTTACCAACCAATAAACTGAATTTTCAGTGCTGGCCACAGAAGGTACATTTAGGTATTTTCGTGAGGAAATCGTTGAACCTCCACCACCCGACACTATTTAGATTTAGAAGCGTACTTGAATCGGTTTAACTTGAGCTGTTTGAATGCTAAACTCGTAGCGAGTTAGCTGTTGTTCAACAGTAAAGCTTTTGTGTGTTTAGTTTGGAAGATGGTCGAAGCTGTGTGTGTGTTCTTAATTAAACGCTGTGCTGTTCGACTTGGAGAGGATTATTAGGGTCTATAGCTACATGGACCGTTCTGTACAAACTATTAAACTTTTTAGTTGTTTTACATATATGAATTACTCAAGAATTTACGAGTGATGATATCATCATGATAAACTATAAACCACCCACTATTTGTGGCGTGATATGAGAAAAACGCCGCCGTAAAACCTAATAGTAAAGCATTCTACTAACATATCGAATAAAATTTCCTTGCCATGACTTTCTCAACTGAGTGCTTCTCAGAAAAAATAAAAGCCAAGAACATTATCATACCTCACTTAAGTTAAACGATATAATTTAAAAACTTTTTAAAGCAGTCTTTCAAGCACGACTTAGAAAATAGCATCGAAAAAATGGCTTCTCGGAACATCCGTCAGTTTTATTATAAGATATTAAAGAGCAAACTCTCCAACCTGTGAAATTAACTAACACGGTCGCTATAACACAGTACCTAACAAGTCTTTATTATAATTTTATCATCACCTTGGATCTCCAGCGGTGCGGGTAATGAAGTTTAGAAACTTGAAATTAGTTGGGGTCATAATCTTACAGGTTATACGGGCTGCGGTGCCGCCGTACTCGATACATCGCTATTGTTAGCTAATTGAAGGAGCCCGGGCCCCAACTGTGCTTATTCAAGTATACAATTGATTTCTGCGCTATTGTTTTACTTATTATATAATCCTATAAGTACCATGATAAAATGTTGGTACTTTTTACAATAGCTATGTCAATGAGCTCTAAGGCAATCAAAATGTAGATACATAAAGTTCCTAATTGGCTGGCTCTATAGCAGCGACCAATGGCATATAACAATTATTATTCCAAGAGCATAACCTTTAACGTTATCATTTCGCCATCTAAAAACATGACGAGAAAATATTCATAGAAAAATTCACTCAACCAAAAATGAAATGTGTCGAAGTATTGCAACGTAAGGACATAAATTACGTAAGTAGGTGAACAGAAAACTGTATCACTCCCCCCGGTTACGAATTCAAGCAGAGACTTTGAAAAATTCAAGACGAATGTTACCGGACCATACCCGATGTCTCCGTCGCCTCGTGAATAACAAATAACAAAACAGGCTGAGACACAAAACAATACGAAACATCGAAACTTTTGCCGCATTCGGGTACAGAAAAGATGACAGTCTGTCTATGTAACCATATGCGAGCTGAGCATGACTGATTGTCGTTTCTGTGCAACGGATAAAGCGTCATACATCGAACCTGATAGCACCTATAGCTAGATTGATAATCTAGAGGTATAGCCAGCCAGGTCAGCCAGCTCATATTGTGTTATTGTTTGAATGGATAGTGTAATCAATCGTCTTGCTCTTAAGCAATGTGAGCTGTGATGGAATTATTGGAAATAAGATTTACGAAGGGTTAGTATTTTAAAACTTTTTACAATTCATAAAGGCAATTGCCATAATTACACTATGAACAACTTCATCAACTAAATTGTGACTATTTATTTTTATTGTCTATAATGACATCTTGCCCCGTGGGAAGTACTAATCTACAGGAAGTACGGGAACTAGAGATCTTAAAACCTTAATTTATTACACATGCAATACATATTCTTATCAAGGGGTTTTATTCGTAGATACTAAGGTACTAAATACCTCTTGGTCCCCCATGAGGTATAAGAGGACATCATCATTAAAATCATAAGGTGCAAAAAAGTATGCTATCTGCTCTGAAAACATGCTGAAGTTTCGGCACCGTTTGCCTGTTATGACAGCACAATGGATCGACTTCCGGGTTTTTGACTACTCTCTCTCTCTTTTGCACATCCGCCTTAGGTATTCTAAATACAAACCATGAGGTATAAAAAAAATGGGTTATATTGATATACTGACTAATATTTAAGGTCAGAAAAAACATGTTTTTTGATATTTTACTTTTGTGTAGGACGTTATGCAATTCGACATAAAAAGAAGATCAATGTTTATCAGTGATTTTCAGTTTATTTAACTTCCTTCTTTTGTGGACTTACTAAACCACAAAAGAAACTCTTATAGGGTTAAGCTCGCCTTTGTACATGACCATTGTTAATAAACCTTAATGTATCCTTTTTGTGTACAATAAAGAATTTATGAATTTATGAATTTATGAAGAAGGAAGTTATATTTTTGTCTTGTACAAAAAGCGTTGAGCACAGCAGACAAAATAGTAATTGCTCAATGTTGCACATTGTGATAACATGAACAGTTTTGATGGGAACAAAGAAAATAACGCGTCAATTTTAAACTTATTCAGTTGGTCTATTGATGAACGGAATTAACTTATTTGGGAACTCGGAAGAGTCCTCACCCTACTCCCCTGATAAATAAATCCTCATATCTCACAGTTCGCAGATGAAGCGCAGCAATCCTTTTTGACAATTGAGTTTGTGCTTCCCAAAAACTAATTTACCTTCTATTGTTCCCCATATTTACGGGGTTATTACATTACATTTGCCATGAACAGATATTAAATTCTCTCGGGAGGTTTGATCTTTGTTTTCCGTGGGATTTACCGCGACATGCTCTATTATAATAGAACCCTTAGATTATAATCGCCTGTTCCTGTCTGTGTCTGGTACATATATTCGGGAGCAATATCTGGAACGCAGATCAAGGAAAAATTAATGAAATCTATCTAATTGATTAACTCAGAAACATGTGCTCTCATATTATTTAGATTTATAACGGGATATTTACCATGATTGATTGTCCGTGTATAAATCTAAATAATATTGATAACCATGATAGTTACAAAAGTTATATGTGCTCTTATTTCTTTCTTCAGGTTTTAATTATTTCGATTATCGTAATATTTAGTAACTAGGTATCATTGGGTAATCCGTATTATTATTGCGTACTTTCAGAGCATAGAAATTAATGTAAAATTTTTGTATAACAAGCAAAATTAAAAATTTATATTTATTTTATTATTTATTATAATAAAATGCCAAGATAAGCATTAAAGTTCAGGAGTATGACGATGACATTCGCAATTTAATTAAATAATACGAAATTGAAATATACAAATCATAATCTACATTTTGCGCCTTAATGGAAGCAGTATTAACAGATTTCCAATGGCTTATAGGTAATTAACGTCATTGTTAATGTAGCAATTAATAAACAGGCGATCGGCAGCGCGATTGAACGGAAACATTATTATTAAACGAAAACAAAATGTAGCCGGAGTGGTGAGAGAGCAAGTAGCTCTACCACGACACGACAGATAATGATAAAATTTGAGTTGTGAAAAGTCTGTCAAATGCATGGCGTAATCTCCAACAGTCGTAAGTGGCAACTTATGGTAGAGCTATTATTCAAGTAACAGTAGCTTGCAGGTTCCATTTAGAAAAAAAAACAAGGGTAAGTGAAATATATATGTAGAGTATCAAAACTGTTTTAGAAATTGAAAATAAAGCTGCTTGCCTTAAGCAATGTTTCCAGACACTCCATACAAAAACTTTGGAAGCTCTATGCCCAGCAGTGAGTTAAGGTAATGATGAAGTCCTGAGTAGTTATTACTGTTTCTATTACAAGTTATTAAAATTTAAATATTTTTGCTGCAGGACAACCCAAAATGATAAAAATATGTATATCCAAAGTAGGATTGCATGATACACCGCACTTAAAAACTCAACTTGAAGTTAGCATTCATGACTAAAGCTCACGAACAGTCACAACAATCCACAGTAAAATAATTGCCACTAATTTCAATATTACCTCCATCATAATACCTATTGCCGACAAAGATAACGTCAACATCTAGCCGGATTATCCGGGCCTGTCCCGCGCCGTAATCCGGGCGCCGCGCGCTGAATTTTCAATTATCAGAACTCATCTTCCGCGATAAGTACCAACTGATTTACAGTACGGCATAATTTGACGCATCTTTGTATATAAATAAGTATACCATGCAACAATTCGAAGAACTTTTCTACTTTAGTCAAAGTAATAAAGTGAATGAGGTTGTATAACAGTTAGCTAGGATTGAGTAGTCAGAATCTATACATATACACGGTTTTCAGAAATGGTGGATAATTCGGTACGTGCATGTGCGGGGGATAAGGTGGGGGCGCACAATTGAAAGGAAAAGAAACCCAATTAGCGTATTATTTTTTAAAATTTAACAAAATCCAACTTTTTCTCACATTTTTTGAGCTCACGTCCGCGATATGAGGCCTAGATCGGGTTTTTTCTTTTAACGTGCTCTCTAATAATGCTTTAACTTAACTATTTTGGACAGTAGTTAACTAGAAGTTTGAAATGTAGATTTCATTTCTGACATTTATTAACTGCCACTTTACCTCTTTGTAGGTGTCCCACGCGCAAACATTTAGTTCAGGAAAATATATGTATGTTTGAAACCTTAATATAATTTTTACAGAATCTATCCGTAGACAATGTGCATAATATATTTTAGATTTACTTTTATTTCATATATTTTTACACGTATGAGATTGATGTAAAAAAAGTTGTGCTTCAGTTCAGTTCAGTATGGGGAACCCCAAAAAACAGACAGATAGACATAGCGAATCCATTAGAGTTAAATTTTTTGCCATTTGGCTGCGGAACCCTAAAAATAAAAGAAAAAATCATCAAAAATGTATTTATTATAAAATAATTATAATAAATGTTCAAATCCGGCTCCTGCATGCCCTAATGCAAGCAGTACTCCTTTTTTTTAAAGCTTTATTTTAAATGTGGTGTAAGTATACAGTTTTTAATTAATATGATTAAGAATTTCTGAAAATGACTGTGCAACCATACATAATAGTATTATTATAAATTGCACACAATAAGATGACATAAAAGATTTATATTTATAAGGTTAACTTACAATTTATTCGATAGTTGGTTTTCGATCGCTCCGGGATATAATTATGTTGTGCACGCTCTTGTTTCATATTATTGTTATAAAATGAACATTAATATCAATTATGATATCGAAAACTAATGGTACTTATACACTGGCCGACCGAATAAGCCAAATTGTCGGTTGACATTGGGCTTTTTAGATCTACGGTCATGTTGGGTCTATGCTATGCTAATTGGCCTAAGTGTTACGATGTCTTATTTTAATCATATAGTTTGTTAGTTAATATTGCATCAGCCTAAAGTAATTATAAGGCCTCAGCCTAAGGTACAATTTCTTGAGAATTGCAAGAGCACAGGTTTGATTTTAATCCTGGAGCTAAGTTTTCTTATTATTTACAACTCTACGATACAATCGGTTTTTTATTTTTCATAAAGTAAATAACATATTTTTAATAAATACATCACGTGTTAGCAAATATTAAGTAAAAGCAAATGTAAAGTAGTTAAGTAGAAAAACCTTAAACATTTTGGCATCATAGTATTATTTTAAGTCTCACACAATAAAGAAAGAAAGAATCCATTTATTAATTCGCACATATGAAATAAGTTGTAAACACAATTATTTACCTTTTACTGTTAGTGGACCAAAATGTTAAGAGACCAATAAGATGAGATAATGATGATGTTACGTCACAGCTCACAGAACTATTTAAAACTATGACGTCATAGTTCTAACATTCTGAGACGTCGTAAAGAAGACAAAGTGTGGTTTAGCGCAAATAAGTTTGTGGGTAAGTAATGTTGTATGTTAATTTGCGAGAGTTACAGTCAGTTGGTTGCTGTAAATGCAGTTTCACTCATTAGCGAAGTTCTGACAGCGTGAATGTTTCAGCGCAGTCACTCCTCATTAGGCAACAAGTAGGTATGGACCGTCTACTTAAAACTTGCGCTTATACTTACCGTGGTATTAACATTCCCGTGAGTAGGTATTAGATATTAGGAAATTTCTGTCTTTGACATAAGGTTACAAATTTTCGTCAACATAGTTACATTTTTAATGCGTTCCATTTAAAAGAAGCCTTATTTTGTATATAATGCCGACCTTCGTTACTATGCCACCTTTGTCAAAACATCAAACATCCTTACCCGAAATGCCATCTTTTTCAAAACAATAATATTAATTCCCGTCATGCCAACTTTCCTGTGACGCCATCTTTTTCAAAACATCTTAAATCATACCCGTTATGCCGACTAATACAATGTACTTTGATTTCAGTCGCATGGATGGCGACAAAATGGTAATTCTAAGAAAAGTTTCCGTAATATTATTTGAAACCATAAAAATAAAATAATACAATTGAAATATAAAAGTTAAGTAGCTAACAAACACGTAACAAATTTAAACACACAATAAATCAATACCTATTTAACCCTCTCAATAACGCCCAATCGTCAAAAACTTGGTAAAATAACCAAAAAATTATAAAAATATAATATTTAAATATTAAAATATTATTGTAAAAAATTATAAAAATATTTAAAGATACCTTTATGTTACCAGCATAGTGATATTGACATAAACACGAAAAAAAGTAATGCGTACAATAAAATCACATAAAATAAACATGATTGCATAACTTTGCTAAAGCGCAAGTTTTATTATAAATATGTGTATGCCAATTTTCATATTTCTAAACGATTATAGCAATATGAAAATTTTAATAATGACATGGTTCCTAAGAACAAATCTTCCTGTTTTTTATTTTAGACCTTCCCATACTGACGAAGATTTTGTTACAACCTGTATAATTCCCCATTTAAAAATCAAATATCACATAGGCTCGTCTATTTGTTTTTGATCTAACATGACCAGCGGGCAAACCAACAATTATTCAGCTTACTAAGCAAATGTACCACTAAAACTCGAAAATTGCACTGGCATACAACCGATTCATCAGCAATTGGAAATAAACGAACATTTGTAATCATTGCGACGTTCAAATCTCTGTAAATTCAACCATTCCTGAATAATGAATGCTCATTGGACGATCGTGCGTCATCAAGATTAATTTCGTCAATCATACCAAGTAGGTACAGTCATCGTCAAACTTATACCAGTGTCTAGAGTAGTCAAAATAATCTGAAAAACATAAAATTTATATTATCAGTTATAATCAGCTCTTCAGTAGACCGTGCCTGAATAAACCGGCCCCGCTAGGTCGGTTGACTTAATGCATTTGAATTATTACTTTTATTTTGTGGACTGGGCCCGTTACAAATTTGAACAGAAATCTATATTTTAACTTAAAATCCAGATGTGAACAAAAAGTCCCAAGATAAAATTGTTCTCAGAACATGCTAGTTGCCACATTATGTTTGCCTTCGCTGTTTCAGCGCGTGTTTAAAGCGCACTAAAATTTTCAATAAGAAACACTCAGAGGTGCGCGGTTTGAACCCACGATCGGAATGAAAGTCAAGTGCTCTCCCACTTAGTAAACACGTTGGCTATATATACTTTCAATACCTAATGCAATGTTCATAACTATGTAAATAAAGAAATTTATAAAACATCCACACTTTAGAAATAGATCTCATAATAGACTAATTCTCATGCAGATGGATTTAGAGCGGAACGATTCTGCTAAAACCAAACCAGCCTCTCAGCATTCAATCGGTGATGAAGACAATAATTATGAAGATAGCTTCATTGGAACCTGGGAGTCACGTTAGCGTCGCGACACGGCAGTGTCTCGTCAAAGGGAAACTTTACTAATTAGCAAATAAAGCAAATTGAAGTTGCGTTTCTGTTAAACGTGAGAGTTCACGTTTTGCCGAAATGCCTCATCGTACGCTTAATGCAACCTGAACATCTCGTTATTTCTCTCGCGTTAATATAATGTTGCTTTGACTTACTTTTTGTGGACTTTTATGGGGGTACCAAAATATTTTGTACAAATGTAGATAACTTTGTGTATTGTTATTCGGCTGGAATTATTATTGATGGACCATATTATGTCGAGCTTTCTAACGCTAGCACCATGGCACCTGATGTCTGCCGTATGACTTATTGACCACTTGTCATAGAAATATAACGGCTAATAGTTTAAGGATATAGTGGTCAACTAATTTCTAAATTTATATAGATTCAGACTATAAGTGGGGTTTATCATTTATTTAAAAAAAAACGTAATAGGCTTATAGCGGTAAATGTTGGTTTGAAAACACTATTTTGTTTTTGTGAACATGTCACCCTTATAGCCATAGTACATATTTATAGTAGTAAAAATATTTTGAAGAATAAGTAGGCAAAAAACATAAAAATAAAGTAATTCAAACAAAAATGCAAATATTATAAAACAGACATTCATACCTTAAGGTTAGGGCTTCAAATATTTAATTATGCACTACTAAACTAATCTTATAAATGCTAAAGTAACTCTGTCAGTCTGTCTTGAATTCAGCTAAAAACTATAAACCAATTTAATATTTTAATTCACAATTTCTCGAGCTTGAGAAAGAACAGGCTAACTTTCAGCACGGGAATATATGTTATTCCGGGAAGATCCATTGTAACGCGGGACTGCATATAGTATAACTGCATAGTATTTCATATTTATAACTTTTATCTCAGTTTTCTATGTATCTTATAAATATGAGAGATCTTATAAGATTAGCCTTTGGTAACCTAACCTAGGCTAGGTTAGGTTACCAAAGGCTAATCTTTTTGTAATTTGACTTGTTATGTTTAGCCACAAATTAATAGCTTAGTAAGTCAGCCTACATCTATTGAGCCAAAATGTAAATATTTGTATATATTAATATGTTGTTGTTGGATTAATAATAATAATTTAACGTAAATTCAATTCCCAGCTTCCCAATTTATTCCCTTCCCTTTCCTTTATTGATTGTTTTTCCTACATAAATATAAATAAATTAAATTGTATTGATGATGTTGATTGTAATCTTAGGTTATATTATTATAATTTCTCCTATTTTGTCTCTTTTGTTTTACATGCACTTTTTCTATACCCGGTTAATTCCAAATTGTAATAGGTCTACCGCAATACAGGCTTGCCTCGTGCGGGGACCGCTGCTAAGTGAAATTGTGAGTTGTTAAATGAATATTCTTGTATTTGTATTTTGTATTAAATTATCGAAGGTTGATTTACACAAATATGTTTATTCTGTACATTGTATGTAAAATGTTTGATAAGATCTATAATTTACAATGAATCTGTGATCTTTAATATTTTCGCTTATAACAAATATTATTATAATGCTTGTATTTCCTTTTAAATGTATTTAAATTTTTTAACTATATTATGATTAAATTAGGAATGACCGCGTGATTTAGTCTCTTAACATGGCACCATCGAACGCTACGGCGTAGCACCGTAGCACAAATACCTCGTAGCACGTAGAGTATTACCTTTCGAACGAAAGTGTGCATAAGGCGACTGAGTCGTGACTAAACAGGGTAGGTATTCTTGAACAGATACTTTCCATAAAAACGCTAAAAGTTTATCTTACAAACTGCTAAGCCAGGTTAAGAGTCAAGTGGGCTTTCTAAGGCAAATCGAAACAAAGAGAAATGAGCTACGTGAGAATTACATTCAATACGGCAATTACTGTTGAGCCAAATATTGCAGTATACGTGTCTTCTTTTCAAAATCCCTCCTAATAGTATACAGGATGCATAAATTTATAGTGAAAATTACTTTTTGCAATTAGTTTATTTACTAGAGCCCACGTCCGTGAGTAATAACAGGCACTTTCAATTAAAAAACGCTCCTGTGTTAAAAGAACAAAAGAGCTCGTGTTACGTGATAAAACAGCGGAGGGCACATAACATGGATACATTTGATGAGCGGTCCCGACATTACGAACGCGGGTAAGCTTACAAGAGCCCCTGTTAATTGAACCAAAATGCAGGCGGAAGTTTGTTGGAGCGTTTAAGATCGGTAACAGAGTTGCGGGTCACCCGTCTGGACGTTCATAATCCCGGCTAATGCCATCGCAGACGTGCCTATTTCCACTCCCGTAATAGCTTTCAGTTTCTGCTTTGTAATATTCCTGATTGGGCTTACCTAACTTAGCTAAGTCCATAAACTTAGCACAACGAAACAATCACAACATTGCCCACGTTCCATTATACATAAAATTAGTTTAGAAGAAAAAAGCTTCATTCCTACTTTATTCGGCTACATTCTTAAGGTGAACGATTCATTTTTAACGCGATGATTTATATACTTACGGCGTTTGTACATCTGTTTCAAGTCTTGGAGGGAACGGATGCATTTGACTTGCGATTTATGATTTTAATAAAACTCAGTCGACGCTTACAGAATTATGGCCTAAACTGCTTTTCTCTTTATTAAGAGACTGCTTAACATATCATGTGCATACAGATGTGTTTGTTGCCAAGATTGAACAATAAAAGTTTGAAAATATTTTATTGTTTGTTCATGACAGAGCTTATTTATATTATTATGTCCTTTGTCGTCAGATAACATTGGAACTGAGGCCGTAATTCATCGTAACACATAATCACTGATTACATTCAATCTGTGATTATATCTTTAACTAGAGGTAGTATCAGTCAATTATTCGTCAATCTTTCATTCATCAATTACAGTTTCGGTAATATTTCATGTGGGTTTTTATGCATTAATAGTCCAGTAATAAACTGGTATTACTTGCCTATATTGCTTTTCATAAATTAATATACATATAAGCCTGCGAATTAGCTTGGTTGGAGGCTAGTTAGATGCTTAGATATAAGTGGTTAGTTTATGAGTTCCAGTGTGCAAACGATATCAATCACTGTCCCTGTTTGTTTACAAACAAAATTAAAAATTACGAGAGCGACGAACCCTCATTCACCGATGAACGATTGGCATTAATAATCGAAGGTTCAATAAACGTCAATTCTATATTCAGTTCATAAATTGATAAATAATAAGACAAATATTTTTATTTGCAGATTTTTCTTCCCCACTCTCACCCTCATAACTTTTAAACGGCTCAACCGATTTTCATGAAACATGTCTAAGTACACCCGAGCCAAACACATCTTTCATACAAAATAAACCCTAATTTGCATTCGCCCCATCCGTTCGGGAGCTATGATGTCCCAGACAGACAGACAGACACACAGACAGACAGATAGACACGTCAAACTTATATCACACCTATTTTTTGGTTGGAAGTTAAAAATAAAAGATGTCGATGACATTTCACAATGTTTTTTTTTCATAGTAATGCAATGCTTCCGATCGGATACTTGGCAAGTAATGTTAGATATATATATGTATGAATTAGAGATCTAAATCACATATTGAAACATTATCACCAATTCGCGAATTATAAATTCAATCAATGATAACCGTAGGTACTATGAATTCAGGCCTAAGTGAATAATTGAATATTTATTTTATTTATCAATATGTTTGAAGAAGGTATATATACATGGTAACTTAATAATTATTAGCTACTTTTCCATTACATTGGGTCAACAACATAATATATGTATAATCTTATGTTTTGCCTTTGTGAGCTGTATTTTGTCTATATTTTAAACTTGGTTTAACTATATTTTGTTTCTTATATTTTCCAGAATTTTTTTCTAGTATTTGTCAATTACAAGAAAATACGTTTTATAAATACCTCATTTTATTTTATGTATTAATTCGCTAGAATGCTGTGTTGCTAAAATGTTGTAAGATATTAAAATCCCACAATAGGCCACCGAAACTCGAACGAAAATATTGAGGGCAAATGGGGGTCCATTTGTCTGTGGTGGGTCACAGCGCACCGCGACGACAATGACACATTCGGAACGTAGCGCGTCGTTTATTCACAGCCGCGGCGGGTTAATGTTTTAGAAGAGCCTAATGTGTGTTATCCTTCTAATCCTCTTTGACAATAAACATGGAAGCCGCCCTCGACTGCGATACGGGCTCATACGGATTAGCGACTTCTAAACTTCATGAAAAACAACTGGGAGACCTACGCCGAGCTAAACCATAGTCTGTTTACGTTCCAAATTACTGCGACAGAAATGGATTTTGCTAACATTAGATATTAAATAAATAGTGTGTGGGTTAAACGAGACCTTTTTCTGAATGAAAATTATTATATGATTTATAACTTATTGGAAGACTCTGTTGATATTTAATTAGCGAGTATTGTTCGTAATACGATTCATACGCTCGGTTACGATTTATATCGAATATTTTTGCCCCTCTGCAGTAAGCGACTTGACCCTCTAAGAAGCGACCTAATTTAATTTAATCAAATATTCTTTTTATATTTATAACCCGGTAAGATATTAGGGTTTTAATTGCGTGGGTGTTAGAAATGTACTGCTCCATGAGTTTTAGATTCAAATTATCTTTAATGGAGAACTAGAAAACGCAAGAAACAATTTTTAACCTTCTTGTTAGGTACTGAGAAAGGCAAATATTTTATTTAAAACTAGTGGCCCGCCCCGGCTTCGCACGGGATTTTATTAAATTTTTTTTTCCCGGCAAATTATTCGATTTTTTCTCGCCTTTAAAACCATCCCTAGACCTCCACGAACATTTCAAGACTATGATAAGATAAATCCGTTCAGCCGTTCTCGAGCTTTAATCAGACTAACGAACAACAATTCATTTTTATTTATATAGATGATGTATAAATTAATTTATGAAATTGTCTGAAGTGAAATAAACTTTCTCCTTTAAAAACAGAAAAGGTGATCCTGTCAAGACAATTCCTTCAAAGGATAAGGTTCATTATTGTCAACACCAATCACAACGTCAACATTCTTCGTTAAAAACTACGGATAGGCAATCGCAGCGTAGAACGTCCACTAAATATGTGGCGACCTTTTTGTTCGTAAAGGCCGCACGGTTCAGCCATCGAACATCCGAAGTAAACGCGGAATTATCGTTCTACAATCCAAAAACACTTTATTGTACACCAAAACAAAACAATAGTTACAAAATCTAAATTTATAATTTAAGAAAAACCCTCGATTCCTATGCCTTAATTTCCTTAAAAGTAAAACACCACAATATTTTGTAATGTGGACGCGATGCGCTTTCATTACTTTTAAACGGCACAACCGATTTTCATGAATCATGTCTAAGAACACTCGCGCTGAACTCAACCATACAAAAACAAAATTGAAATCGCTACATCCATTCGGGAGCTATGATGTCCCAGACAAATAGACAGACAGACAGACAGAAAGACACGTCAAACTTATAAAACCCCTCTTTTTTGGTCGGGGGTTAAAAATCACATATGAGGAATAAGTACAAACGGCAGCTTATCGCTTAAAAGCGATCTCTTCCAGGCAACCTAAGGAAGGAAAAGAGAGAATTGGAAATACAAATTAGACAGTTCTATTCGTTATATGAGTTTTAAATTAAAGATTTCGATAAAGCAATAGTGAAGAAATAGAAAATAGCTTTGATGTGGTCTTTCGGATATTGTAAATAAAAATACAAAAATACAAAAAAAACAAAAATACAAAAAAAAAAAAAAAAACGTTTATTGTACAACACAGTGATATAACAAATCTTAATATAATGGTTTCCAAACTAGGCACAGCCTGTATCTTGGAAACCTCCTTCCAAATGAATCCAATCCTTCATATAAAGTACTAATAAAATAATATACGTTTACATTTTATAGAGAAAGACAATTATAGTAAAATACAAAATTAAAAGTAATTAATTAAAGGTATACGCGCAAAGTAGTTGAAAGTGTGTTAAGATATCTATATTTAATTTAAGTAAATGGGTGTCACCTATGTATTATGAGTGTGATGTGTGTTGTGTGTGTGGTGTAAGTGTGTAATGTGTGTGATGTGTGTTGTGAGTATGGTATAAGTATGTGTGATGTGTGTTGTGATTATGGTGTAAGTGTGTGTGATGTGTGTACGGTGTGAGTAATGTTTGAGTGAGTAGATTGCAGTGTGTATTACCAATTACTACCTTATAAACGAGAGTAATGTTTCAGTTTTATCATAATCCTGTGTCAAAAGCCATCTTGTTGTTTTGAATTTACATACTGTTGTAGCAACTTCATGTATATTCAACTCTTTATTTATTTTATTTTATAAATAGTTAGACATATAGGTAAAGTGTCGTTTTATGTAAGCTGTCCGGGGTTGACTGTTGGAGCAAATACTATAAATTCTTCTTTTAGGTGGTAGATATTTGTCATAGGGGGTAATTTTATGTTTTTTCAATATAGTTTGCAAAATATAGAGTTGTCTTACAGATAGTAGATTGCTTTCAGTATACAAGTTTGATGTTGGGTATTTAAACGGCTTAGACAGCATGACCTTAATGATACATCTTTGAGCTCTTTCCAGTGATAGAAATGTAGTTTTGTGTGTACCTCCCCATACCGATATGCAGTATCGAATAATTGACTGGCAGAGAGCTTTGTAAACTAAAGTGATTATGTGTGTATCTGCGATGTTTCTTAGCTTCTTGAATATCCAACATAGTTTACGAACTCTCCCAGTCAACAACTCAACATGCAGGTCCCATTTGCAGAGATCATCTATAACTACTCCTAGATACCGCACTTCTCTGACTTTCTTTATTTCTGTGCAGTTACATTGTAATATGGCTGAGGAATGGTTGCATGAATGAAGTCTCAATTTGTAGCTATCTGGCGGTTTAGTAGCGTTAGATATAGAAAAAGCCATAAAGTTTGTTTTTTCAATATTAAGAGTAAGTAGATTCAGAGACAACCACCTAGAAATGATTTCTACTCCATTCTCGGCGAAAGTTAGCACCTCGGACCAAGTTTCTCCATGGAATATAAGAGCAGTATCATCGGCGAAACTGATTACTGAGCCATTATTGATATTGATGTTGCATAGGTCATTGATATAGATTAAGAAAAGACTTGGACCAAGGACGCTACCCTGTGGTACACCGAAAATTACTGATGAATCACTGCTCATATGGTCATCTATTTTCACTCTCTGATATCTATCTCTGAGATAGCTTTTAAAGATAGCCAGCGTTACACCGCGTATTCCGAATCTTTCCATCTTTTCAATCAGAAGCGGGATTGAGACAGTATCGAATGCTTTTTTTAGGTCAAGAAAGACGCCAATAACTTTTTCTTTTTTGTCATTATACTTTGTTACTTGATCTATTAGAGAATTTACCGCATCTTCTGTACTTTTACCTTTACGGAAGCCAAATTGGAATGGAGAAATAAGGTTATTTTTATCAATAAATTTAGTAAGTTGATTATTTAAAAATTTTTCAAGTAATTTTGAGAGTACAGGTAAAACTGAGATTGGTCTGTAGTTATTTACATCTTTCTTGTCCCCACTCTTATGAATTGGATGAATTAGTGATCTTTTAAATAAATCTGGAAAAATGCCCTTCTCTAGACATAGATTGAAAACGCTTGTTATATATGGAACTAAAATTTATCTTGCTTTTTTTATAAAAGAAGTTGGTATCCCATCCCAACCGCAGGCACTACTATTTTTAAGGTTTATTATTAAAGTTTCTATTTCTTTTTCAGATATTTTAAGTAGTACAAGAGAGTTAGACAAAGAGTTTTGAGAAGAAGTAGTTGAACTATTTCGGAAACTGCGATTAGACGAATTTTGTATATTGTTGGCGAGGTTTCTACCAACAGAGCTAAAGTAATCATTAATTCTGTCTATAGACCGAGTTGAGTCATTATCGGAGGATAATAGCTCAGAAGAAGAAGTATCTGTTAATTTACGAGTGTTTGTTATATCTTTGATTTTCTGCCACATGAGTTTGTTATTATTACCGGCTTTTTCTAATTCAGAACTTTCATAGGAGTACTTTAAATTCTTAAGGATTGAATTGCAATAATTTCTATACCTATTGTACGTAATTCCTAATACCTCATTATCAGGATTTTTTTTTAGTTTAAGATGCATTCGATCTCTGTTGCGGATACATCTTAAAATACCCATGGTAATCCAAGGCTTTAGAACACGTTTTTTCCTAGAGACAGATATGATTTTAGTATTTATTTGTATTGAGTTCATTATTGCATTTGTTAGTATTTCTGTTGCTTTATTTGGATCTGAGGTTTCGTTTATAGGAGTTAAGTCTGTACTTTTTAAGTGTTCTATTGCTTTTTCGTAATCAATTTTGTGGATTTGTCGATTTGTTTTAAGTTTAAAAGAACTACTCTGTGATCCGTTATAGCTGTATTTAAAACTAGACATGTACCAAGATATGTGGTTCTTATAAAGATATGGTCTAAACAATTATTTTGTCTCGTATTTAGTGAGTGTGCTGGTAGAAATCCAAGACCATAGAGAAGATCGAGATATAGAGAGCTGTTTGGATCGTCATTCCTATTACTGATATTTATATTAATGTCACCTACAATATAAACGTGTTTATAATTTTTAACAGTACCAACAACGGATTCTAGAGAGGTAAGAAAGTTGGCGGTATTTCTAATTGACGGGGATCGATACAAAGAAATTATGGCTGAATCATTGTACTTAACGACAAGACAAGTGCCATCTACAAATACTGGTTCTTCAAACGAACAATCCAGACATTGATCTGCATAAACTACAACTCCATCATTCTTGTTACGTAATTTACATGTAAAAAAGCAGTTGTAGTTAGAAATTGCCGGTGGTGGCTGGTGGCTCTGAAGCCAGCACTCTGTTAAAATAATAAATTTTGGTGACAAATTACATCTACGCAATAAAAGTTGAATTTCATCGAAATTCTTATAAATACTTCTTATGTTTAGTGTCATAAGTACGTTACAAGCCTCCGTTCTATTTAAGTTAGTATTACATTCCTCTGGGTCACATGTTAATGATCGTGTTAGAGTTAATTTATCTAGTTCTTGCATAATAAATTTATTAGATGCACTATCCATACTGAAGAGTGTAAGAGATCATTTTTTCAATTAAAAGTGTCATGAGGTCATAACCTAAGGTGGTACTCAAAATCTGGGTAAAATTTAAACGAATGATAATAGCTTTTGTTACGATTTTTAGGTAGAATTTGTCTGGTAATATGTGAATGTATTGAAAGTGTAATGATGTGTTTGTGTGTTGTTTATAAATGTGTTTGTGTGATTTACTTAAAATAATTTGGTGCCGTAAAGACTCTAGATTAAAAATTATTATAGAAATAAACAAAGGATATTCAACTAACATAGTATAAATTGAAAGAGTACTAAAAATTTTACAAATCCATAAAGAAAGACGATAAAAAACCAATAAATTACTACATTTTAGTCACAACTTATTTTTCAGACGTTCAATGTCATTTTCATCATTAATGCGGATGGCAGGTTGAGCTTCATCTTTTCGTAGGTATACATAGCCGTACGATGACCAGCAGTATTTATAGGAATTAGACTTAGCAAATTCGCGTGCCAGAGTGAAAATCTTTTTGTTCTTATTAGTAAGCGTTTCTGATATAAACACTCTGGAAGAGGGACCCGGTAATCCAAATGAAGAAGACTCTAATTGTCCATTCCTGTCTCGCTTAAACTTCTTTATAGAATTCAATAAATCTTCCTTTTTTACAACTGATGTTAATTCTACTATAATGGGCTTGTTTTCTGCTTTTGACTTCATCCTAAAGATATCTTTTATTTCATGTTTCTGTACAGGTACTTGAAGTTTATCACTAATCTTTTCAAATAGAGAAATCAGGTCAGCTTTAGTTTCACCACTTTTCTGACCGAAATTTCTTAGTTCAAGTCCCGTGGAGCGGGTAGTCCTTTCAATATTTTCTAGTTTATCTTCTAGAGTTTTAATGTATAATAACTGATCTTTTTTTTCATTTTCTATTTTGATTATTTTGGTTTTTAAGTTATTAAACTCTTCAGACATAAATTCGACGGTTTTTTTGAAATCCTCATTTTGTTGTTTTATTTCCTGTATATTAGACATGAGTGCTTCAAGTTTAGAGTCCTGTTTTGACATACAGTTAGATATGATAGTTCTCATGTCATCAATTGAGGATTTTAATTCATCGGTTCCTATTTCACGTCTTCTTTTTCCTAGAAGATTAGATACAAAAGTAGCACGCTCCAGTGAAATATTGCCCGTGGTGGTTAAGTCCGGTGCAGAATCATAAGTTTGTTGGCGGGGTCTGGTCTCATCATCTGAACTCGCCGGTGGAGGGGTTCTTTCAGTGCGCGGCATCTTTAGATAAATATGGCCACCATGTCAATAGGACGCTAGGATGTACTATGCAAGCAGAACTTACGAGGAGGTAAGCAGAAAGGTGCCCGATATAAGCGACGCGCCGCGCGCTGGGTCTCGTTCACTCAGTGCGGTGAATCAGGTACCAGGCGATCATAAACGCCGAGGTAAGGTGCAACTCACACTACGTGCGTGCGATAGCTCTGTGTGCGTAACCGCTCTGAGTATAGTGAGCGCGCTGCAGCGCTGTGCTTGTGTGCATAGAGAATAATAGATGTGACTCACAGATATTCGCTGCGCTTTGGTGCGTGCGTACTCGTTGTTAGAACTTCTTCAAGCTTCTGCTGTCCTATTTTTTCCTCTAACTTTTTTGTTTAAAATTTAATAATATAAATTAAATAAAATTAAATACGGATTTTCTAGATAATCTAAATAACAAAATATAATAAACGTAGATAGCCCTGTGGTTGTTTAAAATCCATGCTTGGTATTTTTCTACTTTATTTGCAACCTTAACTTACTTATATTTCATAATTCATGAATATACAAATACATAAAGTACTTACAATCGCGCAGTTACATTGAAACAATATATCGCGGTATATGTGCTGACACAGCGCTAATGTGTACCAGTTAAGTGCTAGGCAAATGTTTGGTGTCTCGGAGTTACGCTTAGTACCAGCCAGAGCCCTGAACTCTACTTGAGCGTACCTTCCACACGGAACATACACTTGACACTTGGGATTGATATTTCGTGATGCTGTGATGAAATATTGAGAAACTTCCTAAATTTTTTTTTTAAGCTGGATAAGCCTTCATTTGACCAATCTCACCTGATGTAAAGTGACGATGTGGTCTAAGATGGGACATGAAGACCTAGAAGGTAGATGGCTTCACCGGGCCACATTACGAAACACGAAAAAATCGCTTCACGCACTGGCCCAGCCCGGAGGGTGGTGACATGCCGCGGCCGAAGCCTACCACCAGAGACTTAGCACCACCCGGAGGTCACGCGTAAGGATTCAGAGGGTAACCAGTTACGGACGTGAACAGACAAACCTCCAAATCCACATCTTTCCTTCAAACTAATTTTAAAAGAATACCGTCCGCCTACTTACAAAAAACAAAAACACAATTTAGACATTCGTTTAGCCGTTGCCAAGCAATAGTTTCTATGAATAACTAATGCCAAACAACCGTTATATACTTGTGTTATGTTTTTGTGGTTAGGCGTTGTATGTTTATCATTCCTTTGTTATTCTTTCTCAAATGTTTATAAATAACGTCACAAAGAGCATACCTGACAACTTGCAATATTGGTGTCTGTGAAAGGAAATAAATTACGCAAAGGTCCCTCTTTCATGGGAATATTTCTTAAATGAAGACCACGTTCAGAAAGCCCTACTGTAGACGTATAAAAAATATTTAAGGTAAGAAAGCTACGTGATAAACTCCGTAAATAATAATAACTGGGTGATTTTCTGTTCTTTTGTAGGAGATAGATCTTTCTTTGTCCACAATCTCACCTGATGTATTGTGACTGTACAATGTCGGTACTTTTCATCTAACACCTATAGTGCTTAGTTTGATTTCAGATAAAGTAGTGTCAATAGTCAAACAAACATAAATTAAGAAAAACCCTACTGCGATTTTATTTTTGTAAGAACATATCCGCCATTTTTTTTCATCGTTATACGCAGTGTCACCCTCACGGTAAATATGAATCTAACGACAACTATCAGGCTAACATCGAGTCAAACTAATCTTAATATATATAAATCTCGTGTCACAATGTTTGTCCTCGATGGACTCCTAAACCACTTAACCGATTATAATAAAATTCGCACACCATGTGCAGTTCGATCCAACTTGAGAGATAGGATGGTCTTTACGGCGAGAAAAATTCGAATAATTTCCGGGAAAATTTTATACCCGTGCGACGCCGGGGCGGGCCGCTAGTAGACTAATATATATTTGCAAATATACTTTTAAACAAATCTTTATGTTAAAAATATTTACAAAAACTGCAGAAGTTGCTTATAATTTAGATTTGATAGCGCTTCTAAACGAATGCCTACGCGTTTCCATCTTAATTTGCTAGGAATCCCCGAAAAGAACAAAACAATCAAGGTATCCCCTTGGGTGGCTCACTCGAGTCCATAGACATAAATTGGCGTGTCGCTATTTGCTTAGGTCCGATACAAGTAGCCAGTGTTTGTGCTTGAGATCGTGGACTTGAAATGGAGCGTGCAGGTGTGTTTGTTGAGCCTCGCCGATTTGTATAATGAGGAAAATGGGAACTACAGTAGTTTCCTCTTAAGGTTTTATGCAAATAATGGTAACATTAAAGGTGTTGCCCCGATTGTCATAATTTAAAGTTTTAAGCATGCTGTTGGGGTCGCAGCCTGTTCTAATGCCAACTTGTTTTGAGAATGTTTTCAAAATGTTATGATAGATTTTCCACAAGCCTAGTCCACGGATCCTATAATTGTGAACAGTGGGTCTATTTGTTAATTAATTAATTAATTAATTTTATTTTTAACTACTCGATCCTGAATTTTAATGTAAATCTTTTATACGTTGATGAAATCTGAAAATAAAATTCTCAGAAAATCTAAAATTAAACTGAAAATCCCTCCAAAGTTAACGTCAAACAATTTGGAATATTATCAACGCATAGATTATCTCCATTTGTAGGTGATGGTAATAGCAGTTCTGATTCGGCTTGTCATGTTATGAGTCACATTAGCGTCACTCCGGCGCGAAGTGAGAATAGTAATGAGCAATTCAGGATAAATCATATTGGTACCTGCGATACAGGATTTTGCGTGGGTACATGAAACGCAAATCAAATAAATTCGTATATTTTGGAATACAACTTGCGTAGGGGTATGAAAAAGTCAGCAAACCAATAATAGTACATTAAGCAACTGCCATATAAAAGCGGGTCTTACAACTATTGTCAGTTTTTGTTATTTTATAGAATGTTGTACATCAATACATATTATACATATAGTAATAAGGTAGGTACATACTATATACATAATTATCATAAAATAGCAGTTCTGCTCAGTTTAGGTTCTGATGATACTATGCGAATAAGTCCAACAATATGTTCATAAACAAAGGTTCTAGCAAATTTAAAACTCAAATAATCTGAACCAAACCCTTTCATTATAAATCAGAAAACTCAAACTTGAGTATTTGAAAAGGTCCCCAAATAAAGTGCTTTTCCGTAAATGTAATAGGTTATACACCCTCCTATTCAACAAAAATACAAAGGGCCCGTGGTTTTTAATTTTTTACGTTGAGGTAAGCTAGGGTCCGAGTTCTCGCAGACAATACAGGGGCGCTGCAAGCGACCAACAATGCAGGCCGCGGCCGCCACACAAAGCCCTCACAAGATAATGGATATTGCTTTTCTTGCGAGTTTCAAAGCAGCCTACTTCGAAACCTCTCATAATCCGCTTACAGCTCCTCGCAAGTACGTTATTGTGCTTTAGTGGAAACATTTCTCGGCTGCGGGATTCCTGCTTCCAGTTACTTACGGGACGTGATACGCTCCGCCAATTCTGAGGTAAACGACGATTTATCGACCGGCTTATGGCTACCGGCTTGATTTTTTTAGAAACTGTTGAAATAGGTTAATAAAAGTTACAATGTGTCGTAGCAAAAAAGTAAGTAAGGCTTAGGCATTAAGATTGGATTATTCATCAACCTCAGTGATTGATAATCATAAATTACATGACCTATAACTACTAACAGTAAGCGGATTTTAAGCATATTTGGAGATTTTTATCTCTGTCATAATACGCATAGTAAAAAATCTAAATTTAAAATTTAAGAAAAACCCCCGATTCCAATGCCTTAATTTCCTTAAATGTAAAACAACATAATATTATGTAATGTGGACGCGATGCGTTTTCATTTGATACCCCACACTAGTATATTTGCAGATTTTCGGTTTTGCTTCCCCACTCTCACCCCCACAACACTCGCGCAAGACTCACCTTTCATACAAAAAAAACTAAATCGAAATCGCTCCATCCGTTCGGGAGCTATGGTGACACAGACAGACAGACAGACAGACACACAGACAGACAGACAGACAGACAGACAGACACGTCAAACTTATAACACCCCTCTTTTTTGGTCGGGGGTTAAAAAAACATAGAAATCAAAGTATTACGGAGTTTGTGTCAGGGAAGTACCTATAGGGAAGGGTTATATTTGGCGTTTTCATGTATAAATAATATGACTCAAATACAGTGTTATAGCAAAAACCTAGTCTTTATTTAATTCAAAAATTAAGTCAACCGGCCCCGCGGGGCCAGTTCTTGCGAGTCCGGTCTACTGATGAGCCAAGTAAAACATATCTAATTACAATCTTGTGACTCTAAAAATGTTTTATTTAAAATATTTTTTTAGGTAAAGTATGCCATTATTATCAGTCCCGATAGGTAAGTACTTAGTATTTTCCGAATAAACTAAGTAATAACAATATATTTTATGAGCACTCGATGTCAACGTATCAGCTACGACGGAAGACGGTTGTAAGCCACAGGTAGACCACAGTGCAGCTGTTTCGACTCAATTATCCAGTGGGTGCCATAAATTTGTGTCCGCTGCCGACATGGCAATTACTGTCGGCACTCATCCGCAAAACAATGTTAATAGTCCTCTGATTCCTGCGTTTATCTACACGTCCTCCTATCTTTAGAGGGCTCATTGGCTAATATGTTTTATGTGGGGTAAGGTTAAGAGAGGTTCTTGCAAACATAATACTGTTGTAGAAAGGTGAGTGTTTACTTATGCACTGAATAGGTGAAATTAATAAAAGGTTTTAATTAAAGCCGGGGTCGTTTTGGCACGATTTTGTGCACGGTACAATGCAATGTGTTTTATACGGAATTTAAAATGTTTGAATCCGGAATTGGGGCGTGAGAATGGTATTGTGCAAATTTCCTATTCGGTCCAGATATTCGTTGATATTCCTGTAAAATAACCCTAAATATGATACGAGTTTTTTTTTACTTCCTACACAAAACCGGTTAAACCGAATAGATTAAATGACAGGTTTTTTATCATTGAATAAGGATGTATTTTAATTAAGATCTTTCAAGCCTGTGAAATGTTTTTGGATGATAGCGGAGATGATAAAACCATTATATCGTCTGTTATTACCATTTAACTTTAAACAAGTCTGGTCTTCTATTAAAAAAAATTAACCTATGTGAATAAAAATGGATACCTTTTACAATCTATGTATATTTCTCCATATTTGTTACCTGATAACTACTGTTTACTCTTTTCTTTGTAAAGGTTTGATATCGGACTGATTTAAATTTGATAAAGATCATTGCTGCATTTTCCAAATTTGTAAATTAAAGTTAGTTAAAAGGGGTTAATTTTGGCATACCGTCCGCCATTTTGAACAAAAACGTGAATAGGCGACAGTAATTAAACGTTTGCCAATCGACTGAGTAATTGCTGATAAACAAAAAGTGTTAAGGAATCAATCCGTACGTACGTACCGTGAACGGTTTTTGAGATAATTATTTGGGTTTAAAAACTGTTAAAAAGAAATTGCTACAAATACCTCAGAAAGCGTATTACTTAGAGATTTGATTCCCTAACACTTTTTGTTTGTAAGCATTTACTCTATTGACTTGCATTTTATAACTGGCCGCTAAATCTCCTTTTTTTTTTAATGGCGGTCTAGTATATTTGCCAGGCTCCATACTAAAATGTCGGAACTCACTTGTGAATTAGATTTTATTAGTAGATAAAGGTAGGTAACCTGAGTAATTCAATGAAATCATTGGATTTAGCGTAGTCATAGCTTCTCCATTTTATATATTCCGTAGAAGTGGAAGCACGGTTGGGGTTATCTCGCTAACGTTTCGGCAAAACATAATGACGGTGGAATGTTCGAGACAAGTGGGGTGGGGATTACAGTAACCGTAGTGGGTGTTCTTACACAAATTTACGGCCCATCTGAGATTATGCTAATAACTTCATTTTAAATTGTACGAAGCGAAGTTTTTGTTTAATATTAAAACGTCTACTTATACTGATGGAAAGGAAAAGTGTTGTTCTGATCTTAAAAGTTGAATGTGACAGCAACATTTCTATGAGAACTAGCTTTTAACGCCACAGCATTTTAGTTTCTGAAATAAGCAAGTTCAATAAAAAAAACAAAAAAAACTCTTTAGCTTTATAATATTACTAGCTGACTCCAGCAAAAGTTGTTTTGCAAAATGAAAAAAAAAAAAAATATACGGTCGAATTGAGAAACCTCCTTTTTTTTTGAAGTCGGTTAAAAATAAATGTTGGCCGATTCTCAGACCTACTGAATATGCTCACAAAATTTCATGAGAATCGAGAACGAACATGTTTGTGACACGAGAATTTTATATATAAGAAAAGACTAAGAAAAGACGATAAGCAATACATAAAAATAATCATCATCATCATATCAGCTATGTTCGTTCGTTTGGCTATGTTCGTGACCCGCGTTCTTCTACGTATCTCCTCATTTCTAATTCGATCTCGAGAGAAACCCCGAGCATAGCCCTCTCCATAGCTTACTGAGTGACTCTATATTATATTCATAAGGCTTTACCAACACGTTTTGGAGCCATAAATAATCACACAGTAAGCAACTGACACTGGTAAAATATAATAAGTACCTATTATTTTATATGCACACGTTAAACACACACACATGTTAAAAACCTAGGAGAGTTTTTTATATAGGAACATAGAAAAACAAGCACATTGAAGGAGACTGCAGATATGAATAATCATGGAAATCAGCAATCAATATCGCACAGGGTTTATGTTGACTGAAATGGAATTTATATTATGAATTCAAACATGGAGTTCAGTGTTGATAAATGTGCGGTTATTCAAATACACCACTATGGATATTTGAAAATTATATAGACAGCTTTTAGATATATTTTTTAGTTTGCATACCTTTACTTACTCAACACCCTTGACTTCTTTAGCACTTGAAATTCAATTATGTAATTGCTATAGAGGTATAATTGAAGCTCAAGTGCCAGATGCGACTTCAATTGCGGCATTCGTCTAATTCTTTTCTACACAATTTAAGATACAATTGAAGACGTAATTTCCCTTTCGTATAAACGGAATGTTGCAATTACATTACGTCAAACATGCGCGCTGTAGAAACTATTCGGGCCGCAATCACTCAAGTTTTTCGCAAGTGGAAAAAAGTCGGTTTATTAGGATATCTCCGGTGGGGAATGTTTCGCAGTCGGCTAGGGTAATCCTCATTCGCTTGGTCCCTCGGGATAGCTGGGCCAGCGAGCCATGCGAGGCCATCATTGCTGGCAATATGCTCTTATTTATCCAACAATGTTACGATATTTCCGGCCCGATGCTCTGGTAACTTTCGATACAGCTTTCTGCGCCTATTCCTTGCGAAGCTGATGAGAATAGTTACGCTGGCGATTCCATTCTGGGGAACGTGTAACGGAAATAAAAGCTCCATTCTATTAGTTCGATGATACCTAATAGTTGGGGCGGCTGCGGATTTTCTTTGAGTCTAGTCGACCTAGTCAAGGATAATATGTCACATGAAAGGAAATCACAATAACTTTGTTTCTGAGATTAACGGGAACTATTGGCGGACACGACTTTTTCACAAAAAGGCTTGGTACATATCTGAATTTATTTAGTTAGTTTGACTCAGAACATAATATACATCTTAGGAAATTAATAATAATAAACAGCGATCAGCGTTTTTAAGAATACATTTAGAAAGGAAAGGACGCTTTTTTAGACAAAAATAAATAAATTCTCGGTTAAATTAGGAGAATAGATAAAATAATTTTATAAAAGAGCTGTAAATTAAATGGGTATTTAATCCTACCATTAATGAGTGTGCTCTAACCGAAGCCAGGTAAGTGCCATTAATTACATAACGCCTTATCTAGAAACCATTCCAACTTGCTATTTAAGAACTAAGAAGTCGGAAAACAAAGAGATAAAGACGTAGGCAAAGTTGGACTGCCAGATGGACTATCTCCCATCTTATCGAGCTCTCGCCAGTTGCCACAGACTTCCTGCGATATGTACCACCGTGATTCAACTTAGCAGGATTTTCTTTGAAAATGCAACGGACAAAAGTATCTAGAATCGTTTGTACAGTAGTGGGGGCAAAAGAAGTCGAATTTTAAATTTGGGTTACTTGCCCCTGGGGTATATTTGTACTATTATTTTTGCAATGATTGCATCTAATTAAAATACCTCTTTGTAAATCATTCCAACAGATAACCGTCAAAAAATATAGCAATTGTTGTGGTTGTATCAAATCGCTTTTTATTTTCACACGTACTCGCACGTAGCCGATAAACCCTAAGTTTTGTTGTAGGTAAAAATGTAATATAAACTTAAACGCAATGTTCATATTTAATCAAATTCATAACTTCACTTGGTTAATATGTCGTTGCCATGATAGATTAATATTTAATTAGACATATTCAGCTATGTGCATCTCCTTGTTAATGGAATCTGCTTAGTTAATTAACCATTAACGAAAACTGGCTATGCACATATTGTAAGGTTACGAAGACATCTAGAATAGATTCATTTAAAACTTGGAACTATTCTCTACAAATCTTGTGTATTGCCAACAACATAAAATAAAGAAAAGTGCATGGAAATCATTAACAAAAAGTCAACTGCAAAAGTGCTAATTTATACTTTCTTCTTCCTTACTTAGCAAGTTACTCAGACTAGTTAAATAAATGAAGACTAAGTTTTAAGCTACCTTCTTAAATAAAAAGCTTCATAATGTAAATATCCGCGGAAGCTTACAAAAATGCGAACTTATACAGCAGTGGAGATAAGAAACTACAAAATCTTTAAATCTGTGCGCTTAACTTTCTCATTGTGTAAGTTATACTAAGCCGGGTAACTTTCATGCATTTAATGCATTATGGAAACATGGCTCCGGGCGAAACTTTTAAAAGATGGCGAATCCAGCGATTGACGTTTCACCGATGAGTTAGACAACTTTTAAGTTGAGCTTCGAGAGTGGAAGCGAGTAAATATAAAATAACTCGTAGATTTCGCCCAGTCGATATGGCGTACGTCAGACAAGAATTTGTAAACGAGCAGGTTGAGTAATGGCACACAGGCAGAACCGTTCGCAGTTGATTAAATGCCCCTTTGAAGTTATACGGGTGACGCGATGATTAATAACTGTTTATGACAACCATCTGAAGCGCGAGCTTTCAGATGAAATGGCGATACAAATAAAAAACATCATTTTCAGGGAAATAAAGTTTCGTCTTATATTTTTTTGTTTACGGTCGTCGTAATCCTAACAATCATGCTTGGCAGTAAATAAGTGTTGTTTGTTTTTATTATTTTGAACCAATTTTATGATAGATTATGATGTTATAACAGCACAACAATTTATTTGGAACATCGAAAATTGTTGCGGTTGTAATGGTATCATAACCCTGACCTAAGTTATCCCAACAGACCCATCTCAACTGGATTCAATATTGAAAAGCAGATTTACAGGGGTATTATATTTGAATATTTGTTTTTCAAATTACGTTTCTATCTAAGAAATGAAGCGTATCAAAGGCTCGCTGGCTTTATGCCCCTGCCTCATTAGTACGTTACGATATTAGCACCCTTATTCGAGCTGATCAAACATTTCAGCTTAAGTAAAAGTAATATTTCAGAAACGGTATGAAATATTAACAGCCATAATTCAGCAATGTTGTGGAAAGAATACAAGGTAATTTCGTCCCGGGGACCGAACGTGACGCGATGGTCGTGTGGGTAGACGTATTCTTCAATAAGGCCTTGTGAGAGGTTTTGAAGCGGCCGGTTGAGATTCGGATCACGTGCGTATTATTGGCAGGCGGAATCAGAGGCCGACGTCAACGCGCTACGCTGGGTATTGAGTCCCACTCTACTGCCGTAGCGACGTAGTTAGAAGTAGTAGGCTATATTAAATCAATTGAATTAAAATAAATAGCAATGGATAATGAAGAGTGGAGGGCAGTTTGACCTTTGTCCAGACTTGGGACAAAAAAGATAAAAAATAAAATTAACACATACTTAAACAAAATCATAATTCTAATAAGTAATAGAAACTTTAAGAGAGATTTAAAAACTATGTCACACATCAATATCTTTTTGTAGAATTAACCGAATGTCATAAGAATGGTACATACGGCATATATTATCAAAACAATCAAAAAAAATTGTGGCACGAAAGCGAATGTTTTATGTGGGATGAACATTCACGGGACGACACCAGAACAAATCATAAAAAACATCATTGTTTAACTGTTAAATATTTTAAAATGTTTTTTAAATCCTAAAATGACCACTAACTGACTAACAAGTAAGTACGCTATACTCATCCAGGGTTGGATTCTAAGTCGCTTAATTAATAGTAATTGTCTATAGCTACTTGCAAAGCCTCTCTAATTTACTATTATTGGTCGGACATGCGGCTCGCTATCTGAATTAGGCTAATACTGCCACTACCTCGATCTGTAACTAAATTTTACCCTCGTAACTGTAATGCTGGTGGATTATCCAAATGCAGATGTTGATGTTTAGCCCCCGACAGAAAAAAAGGGGTGTTATAAGTTTGACGTGTCTGTATGTCGGTCTGTCTGTGACAGCATAGCTCCCGAATGGAAGCGATTTTAATTTAGTTATTTTTTTATTAAAAGTTACTTAGACTGTTTTTAGACATGTTGAATGAAAATCGGTCAAGCCCTTTTGTGGTAAGAATAACCGAAGTTCTGCAAATTTACTCGAAATGAAAGCTGACCACGTGCATATTACAAAATAATAATAATAAATTGTACAATAGACCCGTGCATAACATAGGAACCATTTTTCATCAGCGCCATCCAAATAGCAATATCCAGCGCTAAATATAGGCAATCCTTCAATGACTTCCAGTTAATGCGGTCAGAATCAGCCTGCAACCACAGTGAATTTGTCTAAATCTTAAAGTGTCTTTTATCTGTCTATCTTGTTGACGGACATCAGACACTGCGTTTTCTGATCCACGAATTCCTTTAAAAATCTTTTGGCCCTAACGATCTACATTTCTATGCGCTTTATGACATTGCAACGAATAAATTCGTTTCCGCTTTCGCCAACTTTTCCCGGCTAAAATATAGGACAAGCCCGAAACCCGTATATCTTTCAGTGGAAGCCATAGCGTGAGTATTGTCGTATCTACAGGCTGCTCACAAAGACACACGTACGGAGACGTCATTATCGGCTCTCCGATATCGGGATTATTGTGCACTAGTGTATTTAGGGCTACAAAAACGTGCGCCCTGTGTATCGCGTGAAAGGAGTGCTGAGATTTTGCTTACATTTTCCTACTTTCTTCGATGTGACTAGCAAATTTTATTTTGTCGTTGTGGATAAATCTTTGCTATTGGTTATTTTTTGTGATTTATTTCAAACGGTGTGTGTGCTGAAAGCTCAAAGCAGTAGTTTTGAGGAATAACCTGTGTTCCGTAGCGGAATAATTAGGTACTTAATTTGTAATTAATTATTTACATATTATTTGCTTCAATTGTGTAAGTAAGCCTGCCAATATCAAGAATACACAATTTTGAGGTTAGACCATGATATTTGTTTACTCTTTTTTTATAAATTATGAAAACTACACCTTCTTGATTTGCTACAAGAAAGCGACATATACAACATAGTCCGTTGAGAAACGTCTCGTAGATGACACACTTACATAACATCTTCGCGGCCCGCGGCTCTACTCGCAATTCTTAGCGCAACGTATCATAGTATGGTCCTTCCTGTGTCTTGTTCTGTTTCCATATGCATCTATGGAATTCTAATATTAGCCGGAAGCTGTGCGTGGGCAAAAAACTGACGAACCTGAAGTCTCGTTTGGACAGGCCGGCGAGCAATCACTAGGGGTAAGTTGTTAACCCACAAAGCCACTATTCGCTAAAACCTCTCTTTCTGTAAAAGTAAGTAAACAGAAGTCGCGGAAGTGTGGGAGGTTTGTATATGAGCAAGAAGTGGGTTGTTTTAATTGTTATGACTAACCCGATAGCCTTGAACCAGCTCACAAGCTGGTTCGCTGTGTCATTCATGTTAACTTCTAGAGCATCAACGTACCTAGTAATCTTGTGAAAATAGTTTGTGAAAAATAAGTACCCAAAGTTGGGACTTTTAAATAATAATTTATGTTATTGAAATATACGTATTTTAATTTAAAATGTATATGATTGTCCTTATTTCAGTTCTATGCTATCTTGTCAACCTTCACGCTTAAAGATCTCAATCGATTTAATCTAAATTAACCATTAATTTAACCACTGGATATAGTACTGGATATAACCACTGTATTGCAGCCGTAGGATGTATGGAGACGTCCTACGTCTTTGATGAATATCATGATAGTTATTAATGTATTGTTAGCCATGGAAAATAATACTCCTATTAACCGCTAGAAACAATCATCATAATATGACATCTAAAGAAAAAAAAACTCTTATATTTAAACATATCCATAACAATAAGTTTTATTTATCTGTTTACGTTTTTTGCTAAAACACGTTCGAAAAGCCTTTTTTAAATTCAATAGTGCGTACGAAACCAAGTGGACACTTAAAGTCCTGTATAATTTTCACAGTATTGAGAACATTCTACGTCATCCTCTGAAGAGCTGCACAAACAGTGCAGATAAAAGTTGGTTTTATATAAAACGAGCAATCGCCCGAGGGCTCACTCCCGTGAAATTACCTTTTAAAATTGCCGGAATACTAACTGAATGCAGTTCTTTGCCATGACATGACTAGATCTGTGAAAACATATGGGGAAGTTACATGTTTGTAACAAAGGTTTTTCGTATGTTTTTGTTCTTTGTTTCATTGTATTTTGCAGCCAATCTTTGTTATTTATCTAATAACAACCTACCACTTATTTTATTAGTAGTATTAGTATTTTTATTTTATACTACTAATGATAAAATAAACTGTTCTAAATAATAAAGATTTAATTGTAAAATACAAATTAATATGTAAATTTAGATTTATCCAGTTGACTTTGTAAATTCTCTTTGCTAAAAATCGATTTCTTCAAACACAAGCCTACCTAGCTTAGCCAACATCTAGCGATTGTTGTGTAGATTGTCCGTTAATATTTAAATTTATTTATTTTATTTGTTCGTTACTTAATTTAATGATAATATGCATAAGGATTCAATAACAATCATCATACAATAATAACAGTCGCAATCAAAAAATACTTAGTTACAAGATTGATCCTTGCCTGATGTTAAAACGACGCGAAAGAATCACGTTGTAATTTTAAATTCGGATGTTCCTAAAACCAAATTCTCCTCGTAGCACTTCACAGTTACAAATTAATTAAAAATACAAAGTCTACCAATACCAGAAAATAATTACCTGATGAAAAAGTTCGTTCATTTCTGCAACAAAATAAGCAAAACTCCCGCAGCACGTTAGTCAAGGAAGGTATTTGCGAGTTCATTTGCAATTTACTGTTGCCGGGTTACTGCCGGAACATTACAGTGATGGACGAACACCATTCGGCTACGTCGCTCCTACTGATTCTGCGAAATGAGATCTCACTAATTTGCTGTCTTACTTCATCTCATTGAAACTTACCTCGGAAATTTGATAAATGATTATTATAGTCCAGTGTAAGACTCACTGAGGGAAAACTCCCAAAATATTTTCCATGTAAGAGACCTTAGAAACAAGTTCATTTTTATAAAATAGCAATTAAATAACTCCGCTTATTTACACACGTATCTCATAAAAAGGCTGGTACTGACAGTTTAGATATACAAAAAGGTTTGACCATTTGGCTTTCAAAAGCTTGAGGTATATCAAAACCAACAGGAAGGTAAACGGATCAGAGCGATACGTAGCCGTGATCCGATAAATCCCCATTTTGCGACGTGCAAGTTGAAAACACTGCGCCCTGATCAAAGAATATCACCCCTGCATATTTAAATTGTCAACTCAACATGACTTCCAAGGTACACATGAGCTATATCGGCCGTAATAGCTCTTATCTTACTACGTCACGATATTAGTACCTACTCCCTTATTGTGGGTTAGCAGTAGTGTGATTGTAGCGCTAGAACAAGTTAAGCGGGAGCAAGCAGGCTTTGCGATAAGAAACTTGTCGAGAGCCGCGCATCCGTTCTGGTTCTTAGAACAATACTAAAGATCGCTATCTAACGAATACGCTTTGTCGGCTTAATTAACTTCACAAATTGTTGTTCCTTTCGTTGATAATATCACGAGTTTAAGATCTCTGAAACCAATTTACGAGGGAGCCCCAATCAAACCTGCAGGGAACTTTTATTAAAGCCAGCGAGGAAAATGATTGAACATTGAATGTAATCAAAGGGATATAATCCTCGTCGAGAGAACGCCGATGCTAAAATTTAATGTATGAATAATTGAAAACAGAGGTAAAAGGTAGTACAAGTAGGGTCGTTATCGTTGTTCCTTCGGGAGATGAAGCTGCCTCGGATTTTGTTCGACCGGAAAAAGTTTTATGCTCATTTTGACGGCTCGCTGCCTTACGTAGGTGTCAAATACTTAATAATGCATAAAAATATATGAATATATATTTTTTTAAATATTAAACATTAGTATTAGAATGCACTTAATCGGGGTTGACATTCAAAACAATAGCAAAAACCCAACCGATTCAAAACGGCTTAGTTAGAGTCAGCGAACGCTCCAACCGCTTCCCCAATTACGTATTGAACTCCAACAAATAGAGCTCTGATTGTGGGAAAATACGATGCACTTTCTGTGACAATGCTATGCGCCAATCGATGTAGTGTGGGTGCAAGTAAATAGAACCATTATTATGTTAAAAGATTAGTCGTCGTGAGTGCTGACGCGACGTCCCGACAGAGCTCTCCAAACGTTTGCTCTCCTTCTATTACCCGCAACTGTTCGCTCATTTGCATTTCGCAGTCTGTTACGTAAGCCTTGCCACTACGTTTGCTTATGCTGGCAAAGGGACAGACTTTATGAAATAAACTGACTCGGTTTGGTACTAACATAACTTGCAACGGTCTAAATATCTTCGATCGAAATAGGGTAGTATCCACTAAGCATAAATCCGATGACTTAGAGTTTTTTATGTTTAATCAGTTTGTTAATATCAGTCATATCTCATTGACTGACAAAAACAAACTACTGTTTCGCTAGGTAGGCGCTGTAGCGCCATGCCATTACAGTCTTGGCCTTTTTCGAGGTAAATTTTGCCATCTATAAGCCATATATAAAAGAAGAAGAAGAGGTAAATTTTAAGTTAATTTCTATTTACTTAATCAAAATACTTATGTAAAAGGCCGTATATACAAAAAATAGTATGTATATTTTGGGCGAAGTTTTTATCGATTTTCCAAATTTTATCAACTAGCCTATTAAATATATTTAGTAGGTATAGGAAAAAACTGAATGCAAGTTAAACCAGATCCACAGCAATAAAAGGTTTACGTAATAGGTGTTCATAGAATCCTTTAAAGTCCGCAGCCGCCCCATTCCCATTGTTTCGACGGAGACGAAATTAAAGCTGAACGTTTTATATTTTGTTTTTAATCCACGCAGTTGAATGCGAAGTTTAAAAAGCAGATAATAACCTTTACGCAGATACAACGACGCGACGGCGAGTGTTGTAAAACGTGATCTTTTATTGCTGTTTTAATTACATTCTTCTCGCTTATTCTGCTTCCTTTATTTTTGTGCATTTATTTAACAGACGATTGAGTTTTGCTTTTCCTCGCTTGGTGCAATTATGGCAAGGGTTGCTAATTAGATTAGGGCTGAAGTCATTTGAATTTCAAAAGAGACATTGCCTATTTTATTAAAAGTGAATATTTAACTAAACGTATAAATACGTGCTTTCCTTTTGACCTAAATACGTGCTTCATGTTTCCCGCTACTGGTAGTTTTACTTACTTGGTTCGTATCTCTAACACGTATAATTCACTTAGCAATTAGTTAATAGTTTTATTCTAGCTGCAGATAAATAAATAACCAAGTTTCTTACTTATCTCGTCTTCAGAGCACAAATATTGACATTATTAATAATAACAGAGCACGTTCGCTGACTACCGCCGCTGAATTATAACTAAAAGAATATTCGGTGATCTTTTCGGCCAAATAACTGTTTCGAAACAATTAATAATTTCGAAGCTTTATTAATATAATATTACTGCTTGAGTGGGAGTTACGGTTATTTTACAATTTAAAAAACAGTAAGATTGTGTTTGTATGCAAGTTTCTACTCATACACCCAACAACCAAAAAATTTTTCAATAGCCTTCAGGCTATATTGAAAAATGTTTTGGTCACTAAATTGAGGATTGTTCATATATATTAATTTTTATTCTAATAATTTAGATTAGGCAAACAAATAATAAATAGAAAACATTTATTGGTACTGTAAACTATGTTGCGCAAAGCTGCAAGTACTGAAATTTTAGAAGCATAACACTGTTTTTTTTTACAAAAGCTGCAAACGCAAAAAATAGCAAAACTAAAACCGCAACTTAAAAAGGCGAAAAATCATCAAAGCATGTCACTAAAAGGGGGAGACACAGCTTTGTAAGCGATGGGAAAAATGTATCTCGGTTTTTGTGTAACGACTTTCGATTTAGTGTATAGGAGTGCTCTCGCGAAGGGTTGCCGAGGGTGCTATCACTCTGCATCGAGTCAAGTACGTTCGTCTGCCAAATAAGGCGTGACTTACTCTGCGCCGCAAATTTACGACTCTCCCATGAAAATACGTTTATGCCACTTTGTTTCTGAAAAATTTCAATTTCACACTGCGTTGATCTTCGGTTCCAAATTCAAGAAGGCATAGATGGATTGCTCGACATCACAAATTGTAGATAGTGGAAAGGAAGCCCATTTTCAACAGCATTATTTGGCAGATAATTAGGTACATTAGTATTAAAGGTTGCTATGGTTTGCATTATCTGTGATTAGTTTGAATTAGTAGTTTTGTGATGGTGCGAAATGAGTGCGGGATTATTTATAGCACATAATTAATCATCAAATTAAATACAAATCATAATAGTCATAATCCTTTAAAATGTGTATGAGTAGAAATTCATCGATAAATGTTAGATCATTGTATACAATTGATTACTTTATTTAGCATTATGTATGTTAAACGATTTAAAAAACTATTCAGGTAAGGACTTAGTGCTGTTTTTTTTAAATATCTTGAATAATCCATCATCAGCCATCGCAATTCATTTTCACCATTTTGATATCAATTTAATACAAAATTTCTCACGAATTGTGTGACGAATAGAAAAAGAGATAACGAGACGCCGCCGCCATGATCACCAGCCAGAAATTATGTGCTTCGAGTCTTGAATATTAAATGAAGGTGGCAAAAAGTACCGTGAGTCTGAACTTCAACGAAATTACGGTATCGAGCCAATCAGTTCTGTCGAACCCCGCTAATAACCCCGTTGATGCGCCTCCAGCGACGAATTTTATTAAAGAAATCTAAAATTTCATCCACTTCTTTCAATAAAGCGATAGGATTTGTAAATTGATGGCTTATCGAGGGTGTCTACGGATTACTAAGCTGAAATTATGAAATTGACTCGCATAAATCGAAAGCAAATCAAATTTCTCGCAATTCCCCATGATTTACTGATTGACAATTGACTCCGCAGTAAGAAGCTATCCTCACCCTATCTTGTTGTACTCTCTCATCCAAACAGAACTGTTCATTAGGAATTTTCCCGAATGTAAAGCTTTATTTATTGCCACCTGTGATCTATTCATAGAGATATGTAGCGAGTACAGTACATTTAAACCTTTGAGAACCCTATAAATCGATGGTTTTCCGACCGCACGTAAATCACCGCACGGGTTTTAATTAAACATCTTTTAGTATCTACACGTGTGCCGGTGTTTGTGTAACCGGTAATGAAGCCTGGCCTCATTTGTTTTGCAAACGCTTCCACTTCAGAAAGCAAAAGTTTCTGTTTTTCTACGACTTCGTATGCAATGGTTGCATAATAGGTTTAGAAATTTCACTCCATGTTAATTATTTTCATCGGTAACGTTGCGTTTACAGTTTATTTTACTTTATACAAAACAAGATTTCAAAGCTTTCAGTTTAAATAACACTTTTTATATGCTTATTAAGTATTATATAAGATACTAAGTATTATCTATAAACGAATGGTATAGCTTCTACTAAATTGCTTATACTTTTTAGTAATGTTTATTATCAAGCTATATTTTTGTGGTGTTGAATTCTCATCTCATGATACTGCGAGCACATTAAATAAACAGGGCACAAAAAGACGTCAGCGTGACTGATCGCCCGGGCTCTAAAGACGCTCTAAAGCGCCGAGTAAACCTCTCGCGGTCCAAATACAACCATAACTTCATTTATATCATCAGATTAGTCGCCGCAAGACATATCACTCGTTTATCACATTTTGTAAATCGCTTGTAAGCGCTGACAGTTATGAATAGGAGGAACCTATTTCTGGCTAAGCTTTAGAGCTCGGGAAACCTCAAAAGGGATTTAGGACTACTTAAGTTCATATGAGGCCAAGATTCGGTCATTCGATTGACCTTTTGTTGAAAACAGCGCAGGTAAGCAAGTGTTTCGAGTTTTCAATCTAGGTAAGCCGAGCCTTTCACGCCACGAGGCGGACGATGAGATGAACATTCCTATTTGTTGGTATTCGAGATTCCCAATTACGGCGAGAGCTTCACAGATTTTATTTTTCTAGCTGGAAAATTCAATTTGCTTCAATATCCCAATTAGCTTTTACATTCTCAGTTGAGAAAAATAATACGTGTCAGTAAATATTGTTAGGTTGGGATCGCCGAGACACAAGTAATCCCGGGGAGCGGGATTGAGCCCGGGATTCCGGGATTAGAGGCAGGACGCGACCAGCCGTCAGATAGCTGGAGCGCCCTTAATGCGATATTAGCGGATAACCCGGCTCACGTGTACCTGGCACATATACCTATCTTCTCCGAAGCAAGCTGAGCTTGACACATAGATTGTACCGATTCTGTCGTCTGTTTGTGGCAATACTGTCAATAGCAATACCTACTAGAATAAGTCGGCACCACACATCACGCCTATACATGGGCATTGCTGTATAATACATTACACATCGCGTTATGTGGAGTTACATAAAGTGTCACAAGTTAATAAAATAATGGTCGAAAGTTCAATTTAATGAATATTTACGATTTGTTTAAAAATGTTTATCATTTTTATTCTCTTTATTTAAATTCAAACGGGTTATTATGATAACTATATACTCCTACACAATTATCTATATAAATAAAAATGAATTGTTGTTCGTTAGTCTGATTAAAACTCGAGAACGGCTGAACGGATTTATCTTATCATAGTATGGAAATGTTCGTGGAGGTCTAGGGAAGTTTTAAAAGGCGAGAAAAAATCGAATAATTTGCCGGGAAAAAAAATTGAATAAAAACCCGTGCGAAGCCGTGGCGGGCCACTAGTTTAACATAAAAGTTAACGTCCTTCTTTAGGTAGGTACAGTTGTCGGTATCAAAATTACCAAAAAAACAAATAAACGCGAATGTTAGAATTATTTATCAATTATCTTATACCTATAGCTCATTTCTCTATCTTCCCACTGAACGTAGACATAAAATGACGTGAGTAACTTAAACAACTCAATAATAAAAAATAAAAAAAAAAAAGTTTCTTTATTCAGACAGGTTGTCCACACACATACAAATTACAAAAATAAAAACAAGACATTAAATTAAATTAAAATTATTAAAATTAAATTTGCACCAGTCATTCAACAGACTCCAGTCACCACCCAAATCATGGAGTCTAGTGAGTGAGGACTCTTTTGAATGTATAATCAAATTTCAGTAAAGCGTCACAACAAAGTAATAAAAAAGAAATCTCGGTTCAATGGAAAGTTTTTAGCTAAGCTGTCGAGAGGAATATTCAATTTGGGAGTTGCAAGAGGGTGCAGCGGCTATCGCCCACTCTATCGCTCGGGTTGATTGGAGGGCTGTGTGTTTGCTTTGTCAATCAATTACAAGATCTCTGAACCCATTTCTCGGTAAGGGAAATAAATATTTACGAGTAAAACAGCGAATGATAAAACTATAAAACTGGTTAAGTATATATTTATTCGCCCGGTGCAATGGGCAAAAATAGAATACTCGTAGAATATATTTATTTGGACAAAAAACAGTTTACAAACAGACAGTACAGCTATAACAAACAAACAGCAAACAATATTTTTATTTTCATTTGTGATTTACTTGAAAAATCAATGAATGAAAACAAAAATAATATTCTAAAAATGTTTAAATAAAATATCCAACACAAAGTTAACAACAAGAAAACAAAGCAAACTGGCGGTCCGCCCCAGCTTCGCACCTAGTTGACCGTATTGTGACTCTAAACCACTCTCGAACCCATTCATGATTTCATTCCCATTCAAAAATTCATGAAAATCGGTCCAGCCGTTTAGGAGGAGTTCAATGACTAACACACGTACAGAAGATTTATATGAATAAGTATAAAAAACAAAATTAATTTAATGACAATCGATTATTTTTATCTTGTCTTCTTTATTTCTATGTTATCTATATATTTTTTAACTGAAATCATATCATAATTGGCACAACAATTCCACCTTACCTTGCTCTTGACGAGGAGGTCTCATAAATGTCTTTGGTGCGTCGCATGAGGAAGTCTGGAGCAGAGCGTACTCCAGACAAAGCAGCCCAAGCTGAAGCTTTCATTTAAATAATTCCAAAAACAAAGAAAATGGATGAGTTTGTCGTCATTCCATTTAACAAAACCGGAGTGCCTACACCGGGTTTTAGGCGTTTTTTCGCGTATTATTTCACTTCACTGATTCCACACTTCACAGTCAGGGGAAAACATGTCACATCGATCTGACAGTGAAAAACAACCCTCGCGTCATTTGTCAACGTCAGCCACTCAGCGCGGGACAAAACATAATTTCATAAAGACATCCTTGTTCTTGTTACGGCGATGATGCCGTGTACGTCATCGCTCCGAGTATTTGTATAACTTATATCTCCTTGTTATCCCTTGGAAGAAAAGGTCCGTTTGATTTGTTATACGTGCGGCCAATGTAGCAGATATAGCAATATGCTGGACGAAATGAGAATTATACAGAAAAAAAAGTGTGTGTGAGTGTCAGCTACGACGCACGATTGGAGTTTACTACTTACGAACGATATTACGATAAATGTACATCGAATAGAAAAAAAGGGTACATGAACGCATCTGCTAAAATGATAAGAGAAACAAACATATATCTGTAAAATTATTCGGATTGTTTATATTACTTCAATAAAGCGTATTACATAAAGTATGTTACAAAATAATAATAATTGTGTTCAATTTATACAAATCCAATTTTAGGATGATTGATTTCTTTCACTTTGAATTATAATATCATTCGTAAATACTGCAAAGAACAAATTAATTAGGTGTCAAAACTATAGCTTCTTTTTAATATTTTAATTAATAAATAACAGAAGGTACTTATTATATGTTCCAGCGAAACGCGTTGAGAGGACCATAAATTCGTCAATTGTTTTAGTTCCCTGCACAAAAACGTAAAAGCTATCTTTGTAAGACGATATCCAAGTGAAAAAGAAACGTCCGGCCAAATTTTTTTTGTAAATATTGATGATTTTACTGAATAACTTTGCACTCTCACCTCTACTCACTGAGAAATTCTAAGTGAATGCTAGACGAATACTTTTTCGAACGCGTATTCGAATGTCAAAAATGGTAACTCGCATTCCAGAGACACAACAAACAACCAATCAAAATGCGTTAAAGTTCTTATTTCGAACGAGACGTTTCGACGGTATTCCATCTCATTCTTTTACACGTTGAATCTTACAGATATATATGTTTGTCTCTTTCTACGTAACGCCTCAACCTTTGTGTTACACTTGATTTTACTCCCTATAAAATTTCCGTACCGGGGCTTATTATAACTCAAATCGTTTCTTAAGGAGGAAACTCCAACTATTTGATAAATCATAAAATGGTGTTGAATTTTATCTGTGACACTTTTACGCGACCTTTGCATGCAAAAAACCTAAAAAAACATTTAAGTACTATTTTTAATAAAACATACAAATTAGATTACATTGTACGAAATCTTTTACAGGTAACATTAACTGGTTGATAAATCATAAAATATATTGAATTTTATCTATGACACTTTTACGTGACCTTTGCATGCAAAAAACCTATAAAAACATTTAAGTTTTATTTTAAATAAAACATACAAAAATTAGATTACATTGTACAACATCTTTTACAGGTAACATTCCCTTAAAGAAAATATTACTCATTTTAAAAACCAACCCGCTTTGGCTTGGTTTTGAAGATACATGCGATATACAAAATTATCAAAGATCTCTTCATAAAAATAGAATCGGTCTTGTATAAGGTACTTGCGTCTCACAGATTGGTATAAAAATACACCAAGAAAGGAATCTGCTACGCCGTAGCTTTAGCTACGAAGCGTCGTAGCAAATAGAAATACATATTATGCTTATTATGGTCTGCGTGGGACTGTTATACGTTTTATAATATTTCTTGTGGTCTAAAATTGAAAATCTGTTACTCCCAGCGGCCATCTGTTATACGTGCCATACAGCCTGCCCACTGGCAGGAAAACGCGCTAGACCTCATAGCTTAAAGAATGACTCTCTCGTTCGTTTTTTCTAGTTGTCTATCCGAGCTGCTCTAAGAGACAGATATTATCCTCTAACTAAAATAGACATCTTTATAGTAAGTCTCAAATAGAAATATGTTATTTCATATGCATAACAAGTTCCAACTAATCGCTTGGAAATGCCAAAACTTTCCTTTAGTTTTAACGCTCCAGATAGCAGAACAATTATTTGGGTAGACACAAGTGCCATTTTGGCAACCATAATATTGTAATTCAAATGCACTACGACTACTTACGTACTGCACATTGCGGGGTGTTTGCCAACTATTCCACCACACTCCCCACTTGCGACAGATTATAATTATTTCATCTCCTGCTAGACCTGCAATTTGCTAATACTGCGAGAATAGTACATAAACACATCTACAGAGAGTGATAATGAAACTCTGTACATGTGCATATATAATTTTGCGCACCATTCAACTACGAAACAGCAGTCCCTCATGTGATGGAGTATTAAAACTAAATATAGTCAGGTTCATATCGACCGGACCCGCGAAGAAAATAATATAAGTAATTAAGCAGACATAATTACATTTTGACTATCGTTCTTATAAACCATCCTCAAAAACTAGTGGTACTTACTATTTTATGTTACCCCATTTTTATGGACACTACTATTAATTTTTGAGCTTTCTGCAATACCGAAAACCTTATTCTCGCCAAATTCTCGCCAAAACAACAATTTGATACCTGCGTATATGGAAAAATGTTAATAGCAACGATCCCTGTCCCGATAAGACGCAGGGCTCGTGAATGAGCGATATTAGTTGTCTGAGGGCCATAAGCGTGAATGATAAATGGAGAGGTTATGTGTGAACAAGAGAGGCTGATTCTAGGCGCCAGATTTAATCACGTCAATCTCAGACACCCGCTGAATTGTTTAGTGAAACAATAAAACACAGCATCTTTTGTTTAGTACCAGTTTGGGAACACAGTGACATAAAGAAGAAATATTCTGCAATGCGGCATTTCTTTGTTCATTGACAGCGGTTTTTGGTATACCTAATGGATTTTTATTTAAGTTTCGGATTGAAATAGTTCCAATAGTAAGTTGTAACTCGTAGTCCATAAATGACCCTACACGAAAAGGCATTTAAGTACCTACGACAAAGTATACATATGTTTACCATTCTCTTATTAGGTCTTCTATCTATATTTTATCTTTGTTGTAAAATAGGTTCAGTTTGATTGAGCTGCCTTTCCAGTTTTCCAATATAAACTTTGAATGGTAAAGGGAACAAACCTGATCAAACACACACCTTTTAATAACATTTTGACATTTGCCAGATAATAATAATATAGTAAACATGAAGAAACAGAAAATCATTGACAATTTTATGTTCTTACTAGCTGACCAGACAATCATTGTTTTGCCAGCCTCTTTGCGCATTCAATGTGACTACTTTTGTCAGTTGCCATAGATATCTATAAATAAACAATATTTTCTAATAGATGGCTAATGATTTTTTTCCCCGACTCCTTCAGCAATTCTCATCATAGTTCAACTAATTCTCACACATCCATAACAGATTATACATAAAAACACTCCTCGTGAATTACTCTACTTATTTCTAAAATTTGCATGAAGATCCGTTCAGTAGTTTTTGAGTTTATCGTGAACATTGGGACTGGCGAACTTTATAGTAAGTAGTTTAATTTATAGTAAGTATAGATAGATAGATAGCCAAAGCAAAACTAATGAAATATCAATTAGTTACTAACCTATCTTAAGTCTTTACTAATAAACTATGGACTTATATGTTGTCCGAAATAAACACCAATTTATTTTTTATTTATTTTATTTAAAACAATATCATGTATCAAGAAATAGTGCTACGTCAGGTACCTATTATGGTATGTCCCAAACTGAGAACTTAGCTATGAAATGAATTATGCAAACGCATATATAGCATATATTACGGAATACTTAAAAGTTTGATAAAGTTTATCCAGTTAGCCATATTTAAAAAGGTGAATTTAGAAGTACAGGTTGTTCCGTATTTTTAAGCAAAAGGGCAAAAAAGGGACATAACTACAAAGACCGTCTTTATTACGTTAATTTATTGCGTTATTACTAAGACTAATCTGATTCATGATTAGGCATCTAATTAACTATGATATCTAAACAGTTAATTTCTTTGCATATTATGTATCATCTGACACCCTTGCCGTCTAAAGTTTTATGACTGACAGAATCTGTATGCGCATTCTCAAAACTTTTACTTATTTATACTTTATCACACAAATGTACAAATTGTTGGCAAAACACGGAATTCTCGTTAAACGGGTGCAACTCGTAGGTACAGTCAATAGAAAAATAAACTGATAAAACAGTGGTACCAAAATAATTTATACAATACATTTTATCAAAGATTCTGACTATTGAAGTTTTTAAGAAGTAAATGAGTAAATAACGTGTCCTCGCTGTTGGCACGTCACGCTAGAAGATATTTGGAACTTTGATTTTAAATATTATCTTTTATAGGTTTATATTGGGAGGCGGAAATTCCTAATCGAAGTATGCATGGTCTCTGTCTCTACTGTCAAGCAGACATATTATGCAGAACACTGTTTTTTATTATCACCATCATTCGAAGCCTCATTACAGCCACTGCTAGGTTGAGCTATCCCCTAAAATGAGAATCGTAAAGATTCTCATTTTAGGGTTAGGATACAAGATACAAAATCATTTTTTCCATTGTTTGATTTTACAAATCTTAGAAACGTAAAAAATAATATAAAAAAATATAAACAAATTGAACATTTAGGTTCCGTACCCAAAGGGTAAAACGTGACTGAGACTTCGTCGTCTGTCTGTCAGTACGTATTCACCAGGCTGTATCTCAAGAACCGTGATAAATAGAGAGTTGAAGTTTTGAGTGATGATGTTGATATACAACAAACGTGATTTTTATAATATTTTATTAAGTTGCGCGAGGCCGTACATGGATAGGTGGCAGCTCTGACTGCATCTTTTTGCACCTATAATTATTGTGCACTTATTTTTGTTTTTTATATTGCAATATGTGTATAAACTTTACACGAATTTCTAGTTGTACTCGTAGTATGAGTTTTTTAAAGGTTGCGCAAATGATCGCCCATTGGCACAGGATCGTCCAAAGTCTAAATTATAATAATTGATTAACAGTAAACCTGTTTTTCAGTAATATCATTAAATTATCAAGGGGAGTAGGTACACAAAATAACATACTCTCATGTCATTTTTCCGGGTAATATAACTTTGAAACAATGAACCTATTGTGTTGAAGCGTCACATTACAGCAAGAAAGTTGGCTGTAGAATGTCGGATGAAGCAAACAAAAAGTTAGGTAATTAGCGTTTCAACGCCGCGGTTAGAAGTTCCACCAAATCATGCGTGCCTTGAATGGAGACGTGGAAGGAATGCTGCTAATGTCTCTATTACTGCTATATGCAGGTTTTGGTATATATATATGTATCCGCTTACCTCTTTTGTTGAACCGCTATTTGTGGCTTGTTTTCGTACAGGGTTAAACACATTTTAAATATTGAGGTATAATGATTAAATGTTGAAGTGGTCACTTCTTACGGATGCTGGAGGGTTAACCGCTTTTAGGTGCGCTACGCGACAAACTGTCACGTAACGTACGTAACGCCGCCAGTCTATCTGGCTTTTAAAAAGAGTTTTAAATATTTTGACTAACTCTTTCACTATCGATGAGACAGCAATAATAATTGGATACAAAACACATAACCTATACTTTTTTATTATAACTTAATTTTATTCATGTAACATATCACATAATCCAATAGTAAAAATATATGTTTTGTGTGAAGGGTGATATGAGTAAGAAAGGTGAGAGTAATACCGAGATACCGGAAGGTAGTAAAAAAATATTTTATTCGTTGACCCTTCTACGTAATTCATAGAATTTATTAAAATTCTAAGGTATTCTAACCTAACGTATGCATCATCTTAAATATCTTAGCCACTCAGTCAATCACTCATCGAAATTACTAGATTTATTTTATAAATTCATCGTCTTAAAATTAATTATTATTGAACTCAATCCTTGCCAGACCATAGCCCGCGGGTCAGTGCTTGTTTTTTTTTCGGCATCATTTATGAAAATAGCTGTATCCAACGATTTTATCGGTGCAGCAATACAAATCTAGCATGAAAATAGCTCTATCCAACGCTATTCATGATTTAAAGATACAACTCTATCATAAAAATAGCTATGTCCAACGCTATTAAAGCATTAAATATACAATTTTAGCACGAAAATAGCTCTGTCCAACGCTTTTAATGCTATGGAGTTTCAAATCTAGCATAAAAATAGCTCTATCCAACGCTTTTGACGATTCAGTCATCATCATCACCCTATTAACGTTCCCACTGCTGGGACACAGGGACTTCTCTCTTGGCGAGAGAGATTAGGCCTTAATTCACCACGCTGGCCAAGTGCGGGTTGGTTAATGTCACATGTCCTTCAAACTCTTTTAAAGTTCTCAGAACATGCCGGTTTCCTCACGATGTTTGCCTTCACCGTTAAAGCACGTGTTTTAAGCGCACATAAATTTCTCAAGAAGAAAAATCCAGAGGTGCGTGGCGGGGTTTGAACCCACGACCTTCGGAATGAAAGTCAAGTGTCCACCCACTAAGCCAACACGGCTTACGGCGACGATTCAGTGATACAACTCAATACAATCAGCTTTGTGATCTTTGACGTTAACATAGGTCTACAATACAAGTATCGAAGGAACCGCCAGGACCTTGAAACCAGGTAAACTGAGATTAGGTAGTGGGGACTTTAGTCTACTCGTATATTGGAAATTCACAGAAGTCTTGGGATTTTACTTATTGTTATTGGCTGAAACAAATACAGTATGTAGATGAGAGATTTGTTACATTAATTTTACTTTATTTGTCTGCTACAGAGAAATCGTTAGCATTTTCAGGTTAGTTTGGCTCAATTCTCAAAATTAGGTGACTCATAATACGATAAAACTTTTTTAATTAATAATTTTTTTTAATATTTAAACTTGAAACTTACACACATATATATCACGATTTCCTTAAATACTACGCAAGGGAATTATTCATGAAAATAAGTAACTAAAAATTCAGATAATATCATTAAAATGATATACTTATTTCAAATATTTTTATATAAGGGGGCCAAAATGTTGTTGTGTGGATTAATTGCTAAAAACTATACACCAAAATAGAATCAACATTCAACATGATATCACGTTTCACAAATGCATTTCCGCCTGTATAAATAATTCAAATCAATTTGACGTTGAATTCGTGCGAAGCGATCCTATTCCCAATAGGGCTGTATAACAGTGCTGTAGCAGCGTCGGGCGAAACTTATGTTGATTTTAAATTAGTCCATGAATGGGCGTCACCCCGTGGTTTCCGTAGGGGTTCAAGTCTACGTTGACAGGGAGGGTGTCTCTTTTTAACCCCCGACAAAAAGAGGGGTGTTATAAGTTTGACGTGTCTTTCTGTCTGTCTGTGTGTCTGTCTGTCTGTTTGTCTATCTGGGACATCATAATTTAGTTATTTTTGTATGATAGGTGAGCTTTGCGTAAGTGTTCTTAGACATATCGGGAAACTCAAAAGACAATAAATCATGGTAAATATCCCGTTATAAATCTAAATAGTATGTTCTTAGACATATTTGATGAAAATCGGTTGATCCGTTAAAAAGTTGTGAGTTGTTGTGTTAAAAAGGAGAAGAGAAACTGAAAATCTGCAAATATCTGAGTAAGGTCTCAAATGAAAGCGCACATTACGTGCACATTACAAAAAAGTAAAACTTTAATTTTAAGGCAACAAAAATTCTGGAATCGCAGGTTTTTTTAAGTTTTAAATTTAGATTACACTTAGGCTTATATTAATATTTTATAGAAAAATCTCATTAAAACTACACATTAACATTTATTTCTCTATAAAAGCGTACAGTACAGCTGAGTTAATCAATATTCTGGTCAGATTCCGTTAGTTTGGTTAGGTTGCCCTCAAGTCCCATGAGATTCCTTAAGCAGGTTACCTAACCGCATTTATATCGTCGGCGGAACAAATATTAGTATAATTAGTTAGTCTGTACAAGAACACAACAGGCATATTAAATAAGATAAAGGTTTTTCGTAACACTCATTGATTATCTTTATCTTGCAACGAAACAAAGCCAACAGTGGGATATTAACGATGTATTGCAAAACAACATGCAAAAAAGTACACCTTAATTATCCAGTTTAAAAGTTACAGATAGAAATAAAATAAAAATAGATTTTTTTGATAAATTTCTACAAAAAATATATTTTGAATAGGCTTTTGTACCGAAATTGTATTTTCTTTTATTTTTTTAGTTTACTCAAACAGAAACGAAGAAAAAACCAGATGAAGTAGTGTTCATTAAAAAAAATATAAACTCGGCTTTTTTTTTAAATAGCCAACATATACATTTTTTTCTATCCGATATTTATCGATAAATTTATGTCATGTATCCGCACATTTCGTTCGATCAAGGTTCGAAAATACACATTGTATAAGCTGCCTGAGCCACGCACCTCTAGATTTTTCTTCTTGAAAAATGTATGTGCGCTTTAAAAAACACGAGCTTTAACGGTGAAGGCAAAACATCGTGATGAAACCGGCATGATCTGAGAACTTTAAACAGTTTGAAGGACCTGTAACATTCACCAACCCGCACTTGGCCCAGCGTGGTGAATTAAGGCCTAATCTCAAGAGAGAAGTCAAGTCATGAGAGAAGTCCCTGTGTCCCAGCAGTGAAAAGAAAGAAAGAAAGAAAGAAAGAAAGAAAAATATTTATTATTACACAAAAGAATTACAAAAACAATAACAACAAACTTAAACTAATAAAATTAAATATATAGGTACCTTAAAACTAATGAAATTTTGTGTAATAAAGGGTCCCTGGCTCAGCATAATGCATCTGCCACAGGGCCCGTAGGAGCACTATGACAGAGCGCTGGTTTTCAGCCAGGGCCCGTGGGAGTGGCTACAGATGACAACCGGAATGTTTCAGAGAAGGCTGAGAGCAATTTTACTAGATAAATGTTATTATGATATTGGAGAATTTTTAAATGACAAGTCTATTGAAAAAATTTGACATTAGGTACAATTTTAATTATATCTGATGAAAAATGATTTATTTATTAATTTAATTTAAATAATTTTATGATAAGATGACATTATGTAACAAATGAAATTGCATGCTCAATGGGTAATTTACATTGATACTAATTTATATATTTAAGATCTTTTATGTAAGTACATGTAAATGCAATAAATAATTACTTTACCTTACTTTACTTAAAAATTAAAAAAAAATATATCAAATATCCACAGAAGTATCATAGGTACAGCATATTACAACATACAGGTACAGTATCCATAAAGGAGTATTAAGGGATCAGAGAAGAGTGATAAGTTGGAGTGATCAATGATAAGTTCCTGATGTGCACATCTAGCTAGGTTCAGTTTTTAATTTCTTATTATATTGTTTATCTGGTGTGTAATAAAGGATTTTCTATTCTAATCAAGCTGGTTTAATTACTTAAGTACCAATATGTCTGCAGCAACAGTCTGAAAGTAAGGTACCGGGTGGGTTCTATTAATACATAGTGCAAATGGACCTTCACCTACTACTCAAATGAAGCTGTAGAAAACTAGTACATACTCAATTGGTACATACATATTAATGTAATATTAAGCATAATATTAATAATATAATATAGCCAAATAACAATAAGTTATGTAATGTAAGGTAAGTAAACAGTAAATTAAATAATTAAATCATAGTTGATATTTGTATTCATGCCAGATTAACAGGTGCAGATATATAAATAGTTTATAAAAATACTTTCCATAGTTTAAACAAACATGTAGTAAATACCATAAGATATTAATTTTGTATGAATAAAGTTTATAAAATATAATATAAAAGTAATTTAATGCATAAGTGAGAGATAAAACATGAGATGTATGCTGACTGTTATATATAATTAATTTCCCATATAAATATAAGTTGTTTTCTGTATAACTATTATGCACATCAAAAACATACCAAATTAAAAAACACATCCACAACCTTCTACTTAAGTTTCTCAAAAGATCTCCTATTCTTATCAATATCAAACTTGAAATGTAAAATGTATAGCTTATGTATATTTGTATTAATTTTTTAGAAGAAAAGTTCTGTAAATTGTTTTCTGCATAACTACTATGCACATTAAACCTACCAAGATAGAAAAAGATATACTTGAATGTAATTGCATATTGTAAGTAATTAGAATGGGTAAGCAGTTATAATGATTAACCACCTTATTTACACAACTTATGTGTAGCTGTATTAACATTAGAAAAGAAAAGTAATCAACAAGGATACAAACTAAGTTGTAACCATAAAACACATATTCTGCAGGTTGTAATAAATCAAAAAAGAGGCATATTCTACATAGTAGGTTGATTAAGATTTTCAGTTTATATACAGGGAATGGCTTGTATTTAGTATCAGAATAGTAATGGATTGGTCTAGCAAGTGTGACACACATATTGTAAGTAATTAGAATGGGTAAGCAGTTATAATAATTAACCACCTTATTTATATAAGCTGATAATCCCGAGTAGGAATTACTCGGACTCAAACAGAATCTACGGCAAAAATTCGTTCCAGATCAGCTTGCGAACGAATTGCAAACGCCTGCCTACCGTCCGCCTGGCGCACGTTGACACGCCCCCGCTTGGTCCACACGTAGCGCCACTGGTGCTTCCGCGCCAGCTCGCGAGCCTGAGCGAACAGCACGCGGTTTGCCCGCGTTAGTCGCTCGTTGATGAAGATGCGGGCGTGCATGCCGGCAGCGGGCGAGCGGCCAGCATCCGCAGTGGTGAGCGAGCGCCGCACGCGAGCAGCCCCCAGCAGCTGGTCGCGCAGGTCCCTTCGAGCCAGACGCACCACCAGGCGGCGCGCGCGGGGCGGCTCACCACTCGCGCCGGCTCTCTGCGGTGCGCCGAGCCTCTCAGCATACACAATGTCTCGCGGCTCAAGCGGTATGCCCAGCTTGTTGGCCAGCATGGTGATAGCCTGCAGTGGGCTCTCACCTTTCTCCTCGGGCAGGTGCCCAACCTCAAGATCTGCAAGTAGCCCCTCCTGGTCACGCTCGGCAAGCTCCTGCTGCAGCAACGACATGGCAGCCTGGAGCCTAGCAACCACCGACGAGTCCGCTGACTGAGCGCGCTCCTTCTCCGCCGCTTATAAAAGAAAACGTTAATAAGGTGATGATGATGATGAAGCTGCCTTAGTGGCGCGGTGGGCGAGGGTCCGCTTGCGGCACAAGAGGTTGCGGGTTCGATTCCCGCTAAGAGTTCAAGTGTTTGTATGGTCTGCAAGTACTTTCTCCTTGGTCTGGGTGTTTCATATGTGTAATAAAAAATATCTGTGTATGTATGTCTATTATATTAAGTATATCAGATGTCTAGAACCCGTAACATAAGCTTAGAGCTTACCACGGGGCTAGATGTTGTTGTGTGGATTGTCCGGAAATATTTATTATTATTTGTTTATTATAAGATATGTTGGACCCGTAACACAAGCTTAAAACTTACCACGGGGCTAATTGTTGTGGTGTGGATTGTCCGAAAAAAATCTGTGTAGCTTTTAATGATAATATTCCAGTAACACCTAATTTATCTACAATATTAAATTTAAATCCTACATGTTTTCTGTTTCCATTTCCCTCTATCACCCGTCATCTCAAAACTCACCTCTTTCTTACACATGTCATCTTTCACACAGTCCATCCATCTTTTCTTCGGCCTACCTCTTCTAACATATCCATCTACATTCATATCTAACGCTCTTCTCGTCACATGACTTTCATCTCTTAACTTGCAATGTGGGATAAGGTCAGGCAGCTGATGATGATGATGATGATTCAATTTAAATCCTTGTTCTCGGAATCATTTACTTCGATTGATCAATTGGCAAAGATAAACCTACTTCAACAAGTCTTTGCCCTTTTCGGAGTCCATTAATAACATCGTAATTGGTATTGAGATTAAATAATGTTTTTGGAATGCTCGAGAATAGGTACTTCATTTTATGTGAAATTGAATAACGTGGGCTCAATTAAATTTTGTTTAGTCTCTTGTAAACAACTATTATAATCATATAAAATTAGAGTTATTTAAACTACCTATGTATTCGCGTCGTCGTATAAGGATTCTTGGCGAAATGTTGCATAGGCACCCCTATATTTACGTTCCCACTGCTGGGACACAGGGACTTCTCACTTCACAAGAGAGATTAGGCCTTAATTCACCACGCTGGCCAAGTGCGGGTTGGTGAATGTCACGTGTTCTTTTACCTTTCAAGGTTGTCAGAACATACCGGGTTTTCTCAATACAATGCAAGATTTACACGTCAATTACATTTATTTAATAAAAGTTTTACTTACATCGTACATCGTTTTAATGATTGAATAATAAATTACATAATTGTATGTCAAAATATAGTAAAATTATTTAATCAACTGATGTTTTTCACTATGTATGCTCTTTCCGTAAAAGCACGTGTTTATACAGCACATACAGTTTTCGAGAAGAAAAATCCAGGGTTTCACTACGGGGGTTGAACCCACGACCTTCGAAATTAAATTCATGTGTGCTCCCACTTAGCCAACACGGCATTTTAAATGGTGAATTTGGCGAATATGTTGAATATGGGCAAAAAAGTCTCTACAAAAAACTATTAATTACACAATATCCTTTTATTTTACGTACTTAATAGATAAGACAAAAATAAGACATGACTATTTTAGTTATCTAAAAATTTACGGAAATGAAACGGAATATCTTTTGCCTAAAATAACGGATAAAAAAAATCTTTTACTAAGTGTACCTATGGAGAACTTTGGCCAGTGTTCTATTAATCAATACTGACGTTAATAACAAATTCTACGAGAACAACTCTGTCAAAACCTAAAACCACCCTAGATCGTAGGCAATACCTAAGTACATTCCTGTCGACCAGCTGCATAAATAAGCCTGTGGCTACACCCGGGTGCATCGCGATAGGAGCTACATGCCATGCTAATGAGCCGCCCATTCAGATAAAACCTAATTTATGACTAGCAACGATAGCTGGTGATTATGAACACACGTGCCCAGACATCACCGCGATCACTTCTGCTGTTAACTGCCTTTATATTACAGAGTTATTAGATCATAGGGGAAGCTAATACTGTGTAGCCGATAATAGTGTCTGGATTATGAATATGTGATTGGATGGGATTGGTTCGGCTTATAGTAAATTTATTTGATGTTTCGGCACAGCATTAAATGCAGGCAATACATGAAGGTAGGTAGGCGGCCGAAATTACCGGGAGGTAATTAAATAAGTATTTAATTTTTTGAAATTTCAAATAAACGAGAAATTCATTTCTGGGCTTTATTTTAAATGTTATTATACCTACGTAAACTGTTTATTAATTAAGCTGAGATTTTATAGTAACCTTCTCTTATCAGCGTCCTTTTTGCGCAGTGATAAATTACCTATATCATAGTAATGGATCTATCTATCACCTTTTTTATGGAATTACGGATAAAAATATGATGTTTCAGTCGACTTTCCCGGAAGTCAATCCATCATCATTTGAGACATCCAAAAACACCATTATCACTGTGACATGAGCTTACGAAATAAAATATAGGCACTCTAATATTTTCTCGTGTGACATGCCGAACAAAAGTTTCGTAATACAATTATGTTACTTCAAAAATTTCACTTCACGGATCTAATATAAAGTTATCAACTAGCTCTGTTTGATACACAAGCTATGATAATATTTGAAGTTACCGGACTTGTTAAAAGTTGGATATTACGTTATGAAGTTATAGAGGTAGTATCTACTTTCAAAGATCAAAATTGTTCATGAAAGCCTAGCCCGGTTATCGATGATGAATAGATGTTTCATAGTTGGCGCTGCGTGAGCTGAACTTGTAAAGCTTAAAACCCAAGCGACTCGTTCATTGTTGAGAAATTTCGTGGTAAGCGTACCATAAATTCTGTACTCTGGGTAAAGTTAGTGAATAATTTTCCGTGTCTCTGTTTATTATAAGCTGGCAAAGTTGGCGGTGACTCGTAATGAACTTCGCAAATGTGACCCGCTTTTCAGATTGTCACATTCTGTTTGTAGAACTCACTAGCAAGTTTTATCAAAACTTACTAAAAAAAAGATTTGTTAGTAATTATTTTAAATACAATTGAAAGTAAAACTCACCTAAAATTGAGACCACTGGAGCTTAACAAGTTTATGTCGATACTAAATAAATTATAATCATTACTAGATATATTAAATAAATCAAAAAGGTTAAGGTATGTGTAAAATCGCATATTAAGATAAAGTTTTCTCAAGTATATGGACTATGTACTAGATCTTTAAACTAGTTGTGAAATGAATATGAAACTTTGAGAGATAGGTACTCTGAATGCCAAACAAACATTGCCACCCGTTATAAGATCTAATAGTGACTTATGGTTCATCACTTTTGTATGAGATCTTTGTTTTGTTATTTTTACATACTGAAGGATAAAATAGGTGTTTTTATACTTCTCTTTCAACTTAATGTCTGGGGGCACGGCAGTGCCGCCACCAAGTCGAGCAAAAAAGCGTCACGGCCGTACCATCCTTTTCTCGAAGCAATTCAGGCCATTTTCGACCCCCTGTAACATCGTTGTGGATAAAACTAGAAGACTGTTTTTTTTTCTTAATTTTTTCTAAATTTCTTAATTTTGTCACTCACTGACTGACTGACTGACTGACTCATCAAAATTCTAAGGCACTTCTAGCAGACCTAGAAGCTTCAAATTTGGAATATAAGTAATGTTTGGTGTATCAAGGAAAAACTAAAAAATCTAGAAAATAGAGGGCGCTGTCGCAACGCCACGCATATACGAAATATGTATTAAAGTAATAACAATGCAATAAATCCAATCTGGACCGGCAAAAAGAAAATTATATAGACATAAATACAATAATTAGAAGGTACCGAAAAGTAAAAAAGTAGAACTGTCTACAAAATACAAAAAGAAATGAGATCTCATCAAAAACAATACTCGACAAAAAAACCAAGTCGCGTAACTCAGTTGTTCTGCGGTAAAAAGTTGTGAGATCCATGTAATACCAAGTCGGTTATTTATTTATTCAGTCTCTACTAAAGCGACTTTCTGTCTTAATTGCGCGACTTTGGACAAGTGTTGTTTTTGATGGGATAGAATATTCTTTCCCAGGTTGGAAACTAGTCTAAAAAAAAGTTAACGCATTAATTTTAAAATATATGATTGAAAAATCTTACATTTAATTATTGCGTTAACGGCGTGAGCCAACCTTAAAAACTACGCATTTTTATAACTTTCAGAATGTATCTTGTCTTTAGATGTTTCTAGTTTATTACAGAACTTCAGAAGAACATTAATAACATAAAGTTCTATGTTGCTAGCTGGAATCTAGGTAGTTGATACTAATGTGATAGAACGTTTTATTACCACCAATAATTACCGAGAACAACTAAACTTTTATGTGAAATAATAAATATTTAGATATTATTATTGATTCATAATTTTATATCAATTAAATATAGTTATTTATTTTAAATAATATGAATTTGTTAGTGTAAATAGATATAAATATTATCATCGAATTACGCCCAAAAATATAACCTGTAATGATGTTGTATTGAACTGTAAGTAAATAAAGATATGGGTCGAATCACGAACAGGTTTATGCATTTCAACGAAATCAATTTTATATAAACAGAATGGACTCATTGACAGCAATCTCCCATTCCGTGCATGAATAAATTTGATTATTGTTATAGGTATTTCCATTACAGGTCTGTGAGCATTTCATTTATTACTGAAATGTATTTTAGTTTCATCGTACATCTGCTGCTCGCATCAGTGCCCCAACCGCTCTGCCGACTGTTGCTTTAGATTTGTTTTATTTCACTCTGTATTTTCGCTTATAATTTATTTTGGTACAATGAATAGTTCGGGACCAGACCAATCAGCTTGAAAGCTGAATGTTAAAAGCAGAATCAGCTGATAGGCAAAGGCTATTTATTTATCATGGTCGCTGAAAATATTTTATTATTAAAAGGTGGATATTGAGATTCAGACAAATATAATTAGAATATTTTGTACGCTCATCTTTTAAAAGGCTTAGGTCAAAGGTTTTCCTCAAGCCTTTGTAGGTAATCTTTAAAAGACTTTAATTTATAGAAATAGTAAAGTTCGGAAAATTTGCTTAAGTGACTGCTAGAAATGTTTTATATTATAGGAGTAATTACTCCAATTGGATATTCAATTGTGATTCTTTTTTTTTAAAGTATTAACCATTATCTTCTAAATAAATCAAAGCGTGTTATAATTGTTAGTACATTCATAAATAAGGCATGGCACAGTTTGAGGTAAACATTTAAAAAAGAAAGTAAAAAGTCTCCTCTTAACTTCAGCCATCTTCGATCCATCAGATGGCAACAATATTACAATAATATAAAATTTTTACCGACTTCTTAAAACGGATTTAGAAGTTTTTGAAAATTTCTATGTTTTATAGGTGCTGTTTGAAAATTTTTTTTAAATCGGGGTTTAAATCGATAGGTATTTTGGTCACCTATTTCCCAGTTTTCGTTGATCTGTCGATCGTGTTACACCGCGTAAAAATATATTTTAATCGTAAAATTGTGTGTGTTGGTGTTTGTAGTTGAAATTTCGCAGAATTTCATTCATTTATGTCGGGTTTTAGACTCACCTGCAAAAAGTCCTGCAAAAAAGGTCGTGGCTATCCTGCCAAAACATATATCCATAAAACTTTTGTACTCTCCGTCCACAATTTTTCATGGGTGTAATAGTTTTAAAGTTTATGTTTAGACCGAAAGAGATACATTATACCTACTTAGTTTATAATAATTATTAATAGCATGTAAGTCTCACCTACCTTCAGTTCTGTAATCAGAGTCTGGACAGATAGAATATTCTAAACTTGATCACATTTGCAAACAAGCCCAGTGTTATCGGCCTCTCGTTGACGTTGATTCAGGCCGACACTCACTCGCCCCGTGTTGTTTTACCTGTGGAAATGAACATGTAATTAATTATAGTCGGACAGGTCATAGGTGATTGGCCATTTATATTTAAAAAGGGCGTTGATAAAAATGATCGCAAGATAATGAATATGATACGTCAAGGTTATGTTTGCTGGGTTATGTAGGTACTTAGTGATCTTTTGAAAGTCAGAAAATGAACACAAGAAGGTACAAAGTAAGTAGTTGTCAAATTTTTGGAGTGGTTTGATGTCTAGACTTGCGTATGAACGACTAACTCGAGCCTGTAAATAAAGCCTATGATCTATGGAGACAGATTTAGTTTTTCTGTAAAGATTTATTAAAAAAGTGTACATAGTTGAATAAAAAATACTTTGAAAATAAAACAGTTTTAGCGACAACACTCGCTCTTGTGTAGTCATCTGTTTGCTAAAAGAAAAAGCAAGTCCATTAAATGTGCTATGCGAGAAAAATTCCCATCTGAAATTCTCGGGAGTCACGTGAGAGCATGTGGGATAAAGCGCTCAAATATCTAAGACCTAATAGGTGGCGGGTATTTATTATTCACGTGGCACCGTGCAGCGTGTCAAACGGAAAAATCCAATTAACTCCCTTCCACATCCACTGAACTTGACGCCCTTACGCGACTCACACTAACGACTATTTTTCAATAACATTAATGGAATAACCTCTGCCTCATTACATCTGCGGTAATATAATGCCAACCGAAGAACCCTCTTCAATAAACGAGCTACTTTATATTGAATATTTTATTTCAAAAGAACGCGTAATATTTTTGCTGGGGTTATCTCTGTTACTTTTATTTATGACCGAAGGAAAGTGCTCTATTTTAAATATTTTTGTAAGATGGCAATACTCAAATATTTACTTTATCATGTCACGGATACGGAGGCAGATTTTTTGTAACAATTCGAACATAAATGGTGTTTCACTTTCAAAGAACTCGTAAGTTACACTATTCATTTTCAAAACGGGATATACTCTCTTATAACTAGAGTTTACTTCTTATTCTTTCAAAGTTTCAGATGACTATCTGAAAAGAAGTGAAGAAGAAGTATAGCAGCGGCGGCGCGAGCTCCGTTTCCACTTTACACGCGCGCAGCTCACTGCTGGCGAGGTAGCGTTAGACTCTACTCGTCGGGCAGTGTGCGGGAGGAAAACTCTAGTAATAAGTATGTAAATCCCGTTTTTTTATTGAATAAAAGGTGATTTCACACTTACATGTACACCGATACTGCTCAACTTCGCCTATCACTAGAAGGCTGATTTGATAGCCAGCAGGTATCCAGCTAGACGTAGATAGCAGTTTCACTTTTTTACAGTACAACAACGTATGCGTTTACTTTATCAGGGGTGCTATACGTGCTTGTGCCATTCAGCTGGACTACTTCGGTAAGCTGTCCACTTCTGACAGGGAGAGAAAAAGAAAATCGTTTCGGTATAGTTAGGTTAGTTCAGCTGGCATTTTAGGTGACTTGGTCCTAACCGTGCTGATCACCCATAGAATCCCGAGTGAGAAATACTCCAGTAGTAATGTCAAATAACGTCAGACTAAACAAGATATCTTAAGCTTTAACATTATTACGCATGATGCTTTTGAATGCGGTTTAGTAGAAACTATCGACATGCTGGCTATCGTATAAATTGGCCGCACCTGATCCTTACCTTTCCTAGCTTAAAGTGATAGGAAAGAGTTAGTCCAAATAGAGCACGGCGGTTTATTCGACAAAATGACACGATGTTCTGCAGACCGAAGATTTAACTTGTTCTACAAATTTTCAGGTATTTGTTGAAAAATTTCTGGGTATTGTTTGCATTGTTTTACCACGTTTAATCGTTAATTTGTTAGCTTTGCGAAAGTTAAATAGGAGTTTACTATACTACTTTCAAGCTTTCATTATTCGTTATGAATTTTGTTGTGTTATAGTAAGTATCCTCTGTTTTTGTTTTATTTTAAACAAGCAGTACCCCGCCGTATCTTAGATTACCCGCTATTAATGGATTTTCCCGCGTTACACATATTTTTCCGTGGTAAAATATGCCTATGTTACTTCTCAAGCTTTAAAGAATCTGTTTACTAAACTTCATGCAAATCGGTTCAGTTGATCTAGAGATGACCCCCTACAGCTTCACAAACTCACAAACTTAACCTCTTTATAATATTAGTATAGATAACAGGATCTGTTTCCTAACAAAGTCCTTACGTGACTTGAGTAGGTCCATTATAATAATATAAAATCTTATCTTATTGAATGTAAAGCCCTTACATTGATGGGTAAATTCCCTCCTAATGTCAAACATAGCTAAATATCTATTTACCCTTATCTTAATAGCTCGGCGTGAATATTTCGTATCAGCACACAATCAACACGTCCCCAGATATTTGCTTGTAATTTAGTTACAAATACATACAATGGTCTATTATGCTCGAGATAGTTGTTTAATTAAATAGACACAGTGTTATAGCGGCATATTTTGAACGCCGAAGATTTCAACTGATAATTAGTAAATCGAGTTATTTGAATAAATATCCTCTAGAGAACAAAAGTGAATAGCATTTCATCTCAATCCTCATTTAAATGCAGCTATTGATTGGACTGAAAGCTCCTCGCTTACCCTTAGAACCTGCGATGGGGTCATGTGACCTGTCATTTGCAAAGGGATTTACACCCCTTTAGCGTTTAGCCGTCAAATTTATTAGAGCGACCCCTCCTGTTACTGAGCAAACAAATGAAAGTTAGTTTTTCCACCTCGGGGCCCAATATAACTCGACTACATCTATCTGCAGATTTCAATAACGCCGCGCAATAAAATAGACTATAAAGGCGAGATTACAAATAGGAATATGTGGAAAAGATATTTTTTGAGGCGCTGAGAAAGTAACCCGACAAAGGACACCGATCATCTACAGAACGAATCGTTATTCGTGAGGGTTGAATGAATATAGATGAAATTTAAGAATGAATATTAGAGGCTAATGGAGCTTGGACTTATCTGGAATTTCCGGTTATTGACGCCGGGAGCAATGAGCCAACAGAATTATAGCTGACACTTTCGGTGTCACTGCCAATAAACTTGCCATTTACTTTTGTACAACGACCCTTGGACATGCCTCTCCGCTCGCCGCAGGACCAATGGGCCTGAAACTGTAAAACATGGTGATAGCCGATATTTGTGTCCGATGGATTTATCTGTTGCCATTTGTATTGACAATCACCCGTTTAATTTCAATATCATGTTAATTATGGTGTTTCATCCCCAAAAATGTACACTGACGTGACTGTACCTAATGATTAGTTATTTTTAAAATTCCTGTAGAGTTTCAAATACCTAAATGATCTTAATCAACGATGTGTTTCGAATATAAATACAATGTATTTTTTTATTTTTCTAATAGAATGCCCTTAATCTTTTATTCGGGAGTGAGACACCCTGGTGACCTGTAATACAGGTTGATATACCTACCTCAGGCACCAGTCTCCCACAAACCTATTTTAAATGTTCCCTTATTCATACTTGTATCCATTATCATTAAGGTTTGTGTGAGGAAATAAACGAATTTTATTATTTTTACTATTATTTCATTTTAAACACGTCAACAATATATTTTTTACATTAGATTACATAAAATAATCATATAAAACTACCTTCTGTAAAAAATATATCAAAACGGAGAATAACTATTATTATTACTATTTTATCTAATCATTCATCACTTATTCATTTAATACTGACTGACTCTTGATAGTCATACATCGAAAACGCTAATACTCTCTCACCAGCCAATGAGATATTTTTTTAATTTTAAAATACTAGAAAATAGTAGGAATTCCTGCTGAGTGAGTATTAGCGTTTTCGCTGGGGAAATGTTTGATAAAGGACGACCAAATGAAGTTTGAAACAAAGAACAATTATATAAATCGTCTTGATTTTAGCGCGTGCCGATTCTCTGAATGCAAGTCGGTTATCTCCCGCTCTCAGGCACAGAAATGTTATCACAGTTACAAATTAAATCAGAAATCGACGCCTTTCAGCGTACGATCATCCCATTACGAGGGCTCAGACGAGTGGCGCGAATCATTCTCTCTATATTTCTACGTAAGTGAGTGCCTAGTAAAACATTTCGGAGTTCGTAGTTTGTTAGTCTTGATAGATGTGGGTGGATCGACTAACATTACTCAGTATCGGCAGTAGCTTAGAATACCAATTTGTTTATAAATAAATTATAATGTTTGCCGATATTCGATGTATTCTGCAGAATTTTCATTTATTTTAAGAAACATTATCTTTAAGGAATCAAAATAATCAATACCAATAATCGTACATTATTTTTGTAAAGTTACAGGTACAGATGTTGAGTTTTCATATTATAAGCATGAATCTATCTTCTATATAAATAAAAATGAATTGTTGTTCGTTAGTCTGATTAAAACTCGAGAACGGCTGAATGGATTTATATTATCTTAGTCTTGAAATGTTCGTGGAGGGAAGGTTTAAAAGGCGAGAAAAAATCGAATAATTGCCGGGAACTTTTTATACCCGTGCGACGCCGGGGCGGGCCGCTAGTAATAAATATAAATAAAGCTGGAAATTCCACACAGCAACATCCAGCCATACTCAAAATAGATTAAAAAAATGTTGAAATATAACATCGTCAAAATATGTCATCATATACATAGTTAATGGCAAAGGGACAAAACCTTTCTTACCAAGCATTTATGTTTTTACGAAAACGTGGCTATCATGCCAATGAAATAATACGAGTACTTTCCACTTGGCCAGGCGCTATAACCACTTTAGGTCGGTACTATTTCTACTTGTGGGTGGCTCATTACTGAAATGGTAACGAAAATTGAAGTTTCTGTTTAGTAATTATGTTCATGATAAATTGTAGTGCAATCCTTAATTTTATTTGGGTGCAAATCCCGATTATACTCTACAATCTTCTTGAACTTAACGCACAGGAAAGTAACAATATAATGGCCTCGAATGCGCAATGCAATTAACTAGTAATATCGCTCATAGCTTCAATTGTGATAAAAACACTAAATTAGAACCAGAGCTGGAAATATTAAAAACGCATTTTAGTTCTACTCCGCTCACATGTTTAAGAGCTACAGGAATATTAGACACACATTTAGAGGCCAAACTTTAAACTCCCATTTTTGTCCGGGGTTAATATAAAATAAAATGCCATAGAATTTAATATAATAATGAAATATGAAACGCAATCAAACCATAAAGATGAATACAAGAATATTAAGAATGCTTTTTACAATGCAACTCGGTACACTCCACCGCTCGAGTGTCATTTTCACAGCCGCTAACGTGCGATTGTGTAATAAACGCTCGCAATAAAAACGAAATGAGAAAGAAAAAGATTTTTAAACTTGTCATAAAGATATTACGAGATAAGTAAAGAGTCTTCAATAAAGTAGCGGTTATGAATTCTAGAAGCCGTAAAAACGTCGTAAATTGCATTTGTGTGTCCCTACACTCGTGTTGCGGACAACTTTTTAAATACTGCTGAACTAAAGTTTTTCGGTCATATAAATGTTAATTAGATGTCCTTCGTAAAAACTATGGGGTCGAGTTTCCGCACGTGTAGCTCCGTTGTAAATTAATTCGGGTTTCTGGATAACTAATTAGTTTTGGGATATGTTAAACTTGAAAAGCCTCCCTGAAAAAACAAATCATCTAAAATCATGATCTGAATGGGGCTCTACTCGTACTCGCATAGCTGTGTAAGCGAGGTTGATTATTCGGTAATGGCGGGTTGCTAACAAAACATTGAGAATCTTTACTTCGAATACCTACTTAAGAACCCATGGATTCCCGAACAATTTTCTGGAATAATACCTTCTCGTAGCTGTAATTTATTATTCGAACAATTCATTTTCATATTCGCGAGTAGCAGAATGTGAATTGATTAATGACTGCCCCGCTTGCTTTCGTTAACTCATAATGGAAAAAATTGTGACAAAACAAAAATTAACTACAAATAACTAGAATTTGAAACCTATTTTTATATCCCTACCAAAAAAGAGGGATGTTTTAAGTTTGACGTGTCTGTCTGTCTGTCTGGGACATCATAGTTCCCGAACGGATGGAGCGATTTTATTTTAGTTTTTTTTTTGTATGAAAGGTCTTCTTAAGTGTTCAACTTGAACGTCCGTGGAACATAAGTGTCACAAAATTTTACCCCGATTAACGTCCATGGTACTAAAAGGCCACACGATGTTTAGCTCTTTTGGTTTCCGATTTATTTATTATCTATGATGCCAAGTTGCTACCCATCGCACCAGATGTCACTGTCAATAATTATTCTACCAAATTCTACCTAATAAACCCATACCTGGCAACAAAAATAATAAAAAAATATTTTTGACAACAGAGTGAGACAAAATTTTCCGTGATAGACAGATTTTCTGTAAGTTTATTTTTTGTGATTTACTTGTGATATCTGTATTAAAAACAAAAAAAAAGTTGGAGAAACTAGCCTCCAACCCCGTTAAAACGGTACCAAAATAATAATTAAATATTCAGAGGAAGTATTTTAAATAAATTTATCTATATAGTTATCCAAATCCGTCTAAAAATGCTACCATCCTATGTTTCTTAATTTTTTAGTATATGAAGATGTAGGTACGACGATTCATATTATTATTCAAGTTTATTTGCCATATAATAAAGTACATTAATACATTTTTGGTTTTGAAATAGCTTTAGTACTTTTTATGTGATAAATAGTTTTATCGGGAAGATCGCGCAGCGTGTCACGCACCGCTCGCGTAGCGCAGGCTTCGACGTTAGTCCATAATTACGCTGAGGGCGCTGGACTTTAGACAAGAAAATCGGTTGTGCCGTTTAAAAGTTATGGGGCTTAGAGTGGGGTAGGAAAACCGAAAATATGCAAATATACTCGAGTGGGGTATCAAATGAAAGCGCATAGCGTGCGCATTACAAAAAAATAGGGTGTTTTACTTTGAAAGAAATAAAGGCATTGGAATCGGGGATTTTACTTAAATTTTAAATTTAGATTTCAATTATTAAAAGTTTGTCTTATATAGCAACTTTTCATCATTTTATCTTTAACGAGGTCTGGGGCAGTCCTTCTTCAAAGCCTTCGTACCTACTCCATCAACAAACAAAAATCAACGGCCGCAGGGTCACTAAAATGAGAAATAAAGAAGAAATAACCTGAATAGATATTTTTTTCATAAAAAATTACTAATTGACCTTTTTCAAGAGCGTCTGGGACACGATGCTCGATTTTAGCACCCAATGACTCCTCTCAATTAATATTAATAGTTTCGAAATATTTATTTATTAGTCCATAATATCACTCACCTTTATACTTGAAGAAAACCACTAATTTACAAAGCTTTATCTTTTGAAATTCAAGTTCAAATTCTTTAACAAAATTAATTGAGCAAGTCTAAACAACCAAGCAACCCGTAATAAGACCAATTGTCTCATAAATACGGCGACTGGACGACTGTGTTGAGTCCCAGTATTCGGTTTGCATGCAATTAAAACTTGCACGATTAAACAGTGGAGAAGAAAAACACGATAAAATAGAGATAAGATTAATTTTCTGACTAGTTTCCTGAAGAGTTTGCAAGCTCGAAGAGTTTGCGAATAAAACAGATCGTTGCTGCTTTCTGCCAAAATCAATTATGATAAGTTTTTAACAAAGGTTTAATGTGTATTGATGGGTATACCTACATATATACTAATGTTATAATGGTAAAGTTTGTTGCGGGTGGAATTTGGGTGGAAGTTTTTACCAATTTCACGCCAACAGCTAGATTGGGTTATGGATGAAACACAAGGTTTGCTTGGAGTAATAGGACATAAGATTTATTGTTACTTTATTTATGAATATTTAGATCTTCTCCAAAGGAAATTAAATACTTGATTTAAGTACATTGATTGTGACGCCTTTAGGATGATGATCGTAGAGAATGCCTGATTGATACGGGAAATGGCAAGGCAGCGTGTTAGGAAGCATATTATTTTTAATCTATATTAACAATTTACCTAAAGTAATATATACTATGTGTATCCTCTTTGCAGATGATATTTCCCTATTATTTAGATGTCCAAAAAACCGAGATAACCACAAAATAATAGGAGATACCTTTGAAAGCGTAAAAAAATGGATAGAAAACCACAACCTTTTAATAGACACAGACAAAACAAAATTAATTCAATTTAGACCATATCAAAAAACTCCATATGACCTCAAACAAATCAAAGACAAATATAAAATAGAAGAAGTAAAAGAATTCAAACTTTTAGGTCTCACAATAGATACACACATAAACTGGAAAAACCATTTGAAAAAATTAAAAATCAAAATGAGCCAGTTTACCTATGTACATACTAGGTATTTTAAAAATTAACACTAAACCAGAGTGTGCTTTCTCCGCCTACTATGCATATATCTACTCAAATATAAACTATGGAATCATTCTATGGGGAGATAGTACTGAAGCGCATGATATATTCATCTTACAAAAAAAATGTGTACGCATCCTTGTCAACATACACCAACCAGAAAGTTGCAAACCCTACTTTAAAAAAGAAAAAATACTTACACTTCCATCTATACACATATTAGAGATTTCCCTATTTGTCCGCAAACATATCTCCTACTATAGTTTTAACAGTAACCCTCGACACAAAAACAAACTTATACTTCCAGAACGATTTCTAAAAATTTATATTACCGGTCAATTAAAATCTACAATAAATTACCTCAACATATTAAAAACATTGAAACAGACACATTATTTAAAAGTAAATTAAAACAACTACTTATAAATAAAAGCTACTATTCAGTAAAAGAGTACATGGACGATAAATTAGATTAAAATAAGTTGTCACATAGATAAGTACATAAAAATAAAAATTCCATAAAGATCACATATTACAAATTCAAATCTTTTTAGTTTAATAACATAAATTTACTTTTATTTACTTTTAAAAACTTATGTGTGCAATAAATAAATATTATAATTAATGCTTACATAAATAATTGTAGAGTAGGTATCAACATAAATAAGTTATAGTAATAATATTCAATATATTAAATAATATTCAAGGTATAATATACTAATATTTTAAATTTAGGTATAGATAAAAATCTGTGATAAATACCTTAATAAAATAGATATACAAAATTAATGTTTTCATCACCAGCCACATTATTATAAATAACTTTAATACATAATTTAAATTTGACATAAATTTTATTGTAAAATTCTAGTTCCAGTTAAATTCCAGACTTACCTAACTTACAATTTTTTTTTCTTTTAATATATGATGTTAAATACTTACCAACTACTAATAACCTAGTAATAAGTTTATTTAAGTTACTTACCAACTGTTCCTAATAATAAGATAGTTTATTTTAGTAAATATAGTTTAGGATACATCTTAAAGATGAAGTTGTAATGCCCCAACGGGGCTCATGTCAGGGAATTTAGAATGTTAACACCTTTATATTAACCACATGATGCAACAAATAAATAAATAAATAATAATGCAATATTAACTCGGACTAAGCTTTGCACTCAAAAGCTTAGCTTTGCGTAATTCAATACCAGCATTACGGCTATGTATTCCTTAATGCTTGCTTAGATTGCTATAGTTTAGCACAATAGCAAATACAATATTATGACTTTAAACGTGTAACAAACCATGATTTGACGGTATTTTCATTTTTCGATATGGAATTTTACTCGTTTTAAGTCATACTAATACAAGATATCTTTTTAGTTATAATAAAATCAAACGGTATACTCCTTACTAACAGCAACCTAGCCAGTAACAGTAGCCTTTTAAGGGCCAGTAGCCTTCTAAGACTTTGTCGTCTGTCTGACCATCTGTCAACTGGCTGTATCGCAAGAACCGCGTTAGATGGAGAGTAAAAATTTTTAGGAATGAAGTATTTCTGTTGCAGCTCTTGACGACTCTTGACGACCTCTGTGGCTCGGTGGGTGAAGGTCCGCCTGAGGCGCAAGATGTTGCGGGTTCAAGATCTTGCAAGATATACCACAGTTTAACATAGTACCTAAAATTAGCCCAACGCTGGGTCTTTAAACAGCGGTTTGCTGCTTGTTTCATAACGTTCTATAAAACATTTAATGCTCATAGTACTTAATTATACCATACTCAAACAAAAGTTGACGTTTGGTGTGTTTCAAAATAAATCAAGTAAGGTTTAGCCTCAACTCTATTTCTTACATACTATTTATGTACGTGTAGACTCTTTCTTCTTTTAATTATTATAAAAACGTACTTCGCAGCCGTACAAAAATATATATGAATTCCTTTCTTGTTGTGGGGCGAATGAATGGAAATGAGACCGATGATATTGTGAGATAAATAATAAATTTATTACTCTACCAAAACTCCTCAAAATAAGTTTACCGTTATCTTTACTATTGATATTTATTTATAAGCCACTTGTAATTTCATTCAGCCTTGTAAGTACGAGTCTAGCCATTCCCAGTAAAATTTGAATGTAAAAAGAATAGATAAAAATAAAACCCATTCTACCAAACGAATAAAACTAATTTTAGATAGAAACTAGCTTTCAGCATAATTGTTCTTCTGTGGGAAACTTCCAAGATAGCCACAGAGAATCTGTGCTACCACAATTTGATACTTGCTATAATTGGATAACGCCAAGTTTTGATTAAAGCTGCAAGTTTCGTCGTCAATTTAGTCTATTTTATTATTAATAGGGCCGCCTATATTTTATTATTCTGGAAGTTTGTGCACCTTCATACTACTTCAGGTATGTAGTATTAACGAAACCACCAAAATAATTACCGAGTATGGAGTAAAAATTCAACTCAGACAACTTAGAAAAATATGTTTGAAAGCCTTTGGTAGTGTAAGGTATTGTGACAATGCTAGTTACGGTATGGGTAATTATTTCTATTCGATAGGTCATACATAATGTTCTCATTGAAAGCATAAGATTGGCCGAGTAGTGATTTTTCGTAATATTTGATCTAAGTACTGTCATTTAGATTTTTGATTATTTTTTCAAACGATTAACGAAAAAAAGTAGGAGGTTCTCAATTCGACGCGTCTTCTTTTATTTGTATGTTTAAGGAATTTCAATTTTGTTTTGTTTTCATTGCGAATAATTACAAGGATTTCCAAGATTTAACATATCAGTAAATCGGTATATTTTAGTTCACCCAAAATATAAGATTCATTCTGCAATGTCAGTACCGCACATATATGCGAGATTTCCACTTTATCTCTCAAATTACCTTAAAGTAACGTATGTATAATTTATTCTACACATTAACCTCCCGGATATCTCTGCGTCTATATTCGGCAGTCTGCGTCATTTCAACGTCGAGGAACTCTGCTCGCTTTCGGTTTCACATAAAACACAAGGAAATGAAGCTGTAGTTGTGTTTGTTGGGTTATTTCAACCTAACATTACCGGTTTAGCCGTTGCATGGTAAAATTTTCAAAAGTGATGTTTACATGACATTACCACCGACAGCTTAACCGATTTAGTTCGAATTTTCGACAGGGGATTGCTAAGACCTGTACAAAGGATATTAATGCTACTTTCATAAGATTCTATCCTAAGCTCCCGCGGGAAAATGTTATTATGTACAATGGATTCAGGTTCTGCGACTATTTGTTATTTGTTTCATAACTTGTCTAATGTAATATTTTTTCTCAGTAAAGAATTTGTATTTTGTGTCCTAAAATGAAAAAACGAAAATTTAACAAAGAAGCTATAAAGATTTAATTAAACTAATTTGTATTTTATCGCCGTTTTTTCTAATAAGGATGAAATATTCGACCCCTTTTGTGATTTATCTGCAGTAAATATCGCGGGTATTAACTAGTGGCGCAGACACTTGATTATTTAGGAATAGAATCACGTTCGCATCGTGTGTAATTACAGGGACAGGTCTGAAATAATTAGAGCCACCATCGAATGCCTCGTTACTCTTCTTAGGAATGAGGTCAAGGCGCGGTGAGTCTTGTTATAGCACGGGAGTGAACATTATCTGTAGAAGACTTTAACGACATTTCTGCCTGGTAATGGGTCTCGTATAAAAACATTTGTTTCTGTTATAGTGCTGTCTATAAAACTCTTGTTAGATTAATAGATCACTTTTGAATTGGTACATCACAGAAAACAGTAGGAAATAAAAAATAATAATAATAAGGAAATAAAATAAAATAAATGTAAATTCATACAGCATGTTCAACAAGTTACTATAACGATCTTCGTTGAATACCGTCTTCTCAGGACAGGGACAGAGCAATATTGAAATTTATTTATAATTTTATAACTTCTACAATTTTGTTGTAGACGCCACTGCTTCTGTGTGTACAATGATCTCTTTCCATCCAAAGGTTGCCTGGAAGAGATCGCTTTTAGTGATAAGGCCGCCCATTGTCTCACATTTGCTACGCACAATTCTTTGTAATTTTTTTTGGTGTTTCAATAAAGAATATTGTATTGTATTGTATGGGTTTTCTACTGAGCATACTGACATTTTCTTATTATTTCGCTTGTATACTCGATACTATGTATGCCGCGCGTGCCGAGACGCACCTACAAGTATAGTGACTAAGGCCTCACTAATCGTATGACAAAGGTGCGCAATTAAGGCACGAAACATTTTCGATGTGCTACGGCGTAGTCATTTTGCTACGCCGTAGCACTTGACTACGATTTAAGAGCACAGCACACTTTAAGCATTAAGGCCAAATACGAATGTAATTTGCATAAAATACGCGTGGTAAATTTTAATTAAGTATGATGAAATTAAAAGACTTCAAGAATTATTAAAATATCAGACAAGGTATTCGTGGTTGATCATGCGAATCATTTTATAAGTAAAAAAAGTAAATTCGCAACTAAATTAAATTTCCCCGTACGGCTTAAGAAACAAATGAACAAATAACAAAGGAAGCGTCTATAACATGCCATCAAAATTAATTACCTTGTAATTTACACCCTTTCACGCATCCCAGAGGGCTTAAGAAATTAAGAGCATTTATATTCACATTTAATCACCTACTAATGGGGTATCCAGCAAATATGCATCAGCTTAACGGTGTGACGTCGGTCTGGAGCCGGGGCCGGGGGCGTCAACCTACTTGTTTATTTATTACTTTATTACCCCACTCAATGCGGAGTGGCAGCCACAATGCGACCTCGCACTGATTGAATATTAAACACTTGTCCTACCATTAAAAATTAAGCAGTCTTCTTTCGGCTTGGTGCGCTTTTTTAATCGCCTGACTAGAATATTGTAGTCGCTCCAATTTATCTAGCTAATAAACCTGTGAGCATGGGCGTGGAAGCTTTTTTGTGCAGTTTTGTTTCACACGAGATGTGAAAGCTACTTAAAACGATAATGTGAACATGATTTTGAACGTTTAAAATCATTTCATGCAGAAAATGCTTTACTTGGAAATATCTTCTTGTTCTTGTTGCGAGACTCTTCTGTTGTTCTTGTTTAAGTACCTGAGGCCTCCTCACAGGCACACGATTCCACCGGATGCGTGGTGGTGGTAACTTGCAAATACTCGTGTAAATTCTTGGCTAATTAAGACTTCATGAGGTTTTTTTTATTATGTATAGGTAGTTGAGTGTTAAAGAAATCATTCATTCATAAAAAAAATCTTCCTTTTTTAATTTCTTTTATATAAAGACTATAAAGAAGCCTTCAATGCTCCATCATAGACTACATCATCCCATCAGATAACTATGGGAGATTCAACAAAATAATGAAGATTTTTATTATCAAACAATCGAGTATACATTATGCGTATGTTTCCTATTAATATGTAGAAAATATGTTTAAGCAAAAAAGGCGCTTAAAGTATCGAGGTCATAATCCCACATATCTCACACCTACATGAACACACCACACATGAGTTTCTTAAAACTCATGTACGTCAAAGGAAACGGTCCGTTCTATTTCAAATTACATTTTATGATTCTCAGATGCCCTAGAAAACAAAACCACTTCAATACGAAGGCCAAGTAACCTTTTTAGAAATTCAGAAGCAAATATCTAAGTATAAAAATAGTGTAAATGTTGACCTGAGCAATCTCAAGGGTTATTTCTAAGGTTACCTTTGCAATGAAACTGTTTTAATACTTTTAGGACTCTATAAGAAGTTTCGTCCAATAAGCGGCTTACACCTTTAAGCAGTTGTGAATCAAACACTTGACACTATTTTCAAACAAAATTAAGTATTCTCAATGAGGGACTTTATCTCAGTAGATGCTTAGTAAGAAGCAACTAACTTTCACAAGTTTACTTCGAGAGAGCTCTAGAAAGTTCTTGATATGAAACATTAATTACCTTTTAATAACTGTACCTAGTTTAAGTACAGTAATACTTCAAACCCCGTAAAGTTATAGGACGCTAATGACTGTATAACTAAGGACTGGCCTTTTGGCTTCTTCGAATTAATGTACTTCCATAAGTACTATCTAGTACTTGCTACTTAAAACAGACAAAAATTAACAAATTCGGAATAGAAGCGCTCTCCTTTTATTTGTTATTCAACGAATCTACGATTAGCACTTAAGATAGGCCGTTCAAAATACTTAAAATAAGTTTTGGAGGTTTTTTTCTGTTCACGTCGGTAAGTGTTCAACCCTCTGAATCCTTCCACGTGACACGGGTGGTGCTTAGAACAGTCTCTGGTGGTAGGCTTCACTCTTGTCACCACCCTCCAGGCTGGGACAGAGCGTGAAGCGATTTTTTCGGGTTTCGTAATGTGGCCCGGAGAAGCCATTTTCTAGGTCTTCATGCCCCATCTTAGACCACATCGTCACTTTATATCAGGTAAGATTGTGGTTAAATGAAGGCTTATCTAACATGAAAATAAAAGTGGAAATTTCACTACGAATATGTTAATGCAATTGTTTTATGAGGAAATAAAATCATAAAAAAATTCTGCAAACAGCGCGCAAGTAGGAAACTGTGACATCAATTCCAAATCACGGTCGGCCCAAAACAATTTTTTTCCCGGAATTTAATCTGGATTTATTTAGGATTATACAACTCGGTGGTCTCATGCTTTCGGATGAAGGATTTTCATGCTCAATGTGATTAATGGGATAAAAAATTAATAGGAAATGTGCCTTCTTTTGGAATTTATTTTTTAGGAAAATCTAATAAAGTTAACTTCCAATTCTGGGTATTTCCATTATAATATTCCTACATTGAATGGGATGTAAATGAAATAGTTCAGCACTAGACCGCAATGCAAACAACGAAAGTCTCCAAATCACTTTGAGCTTGCATTGTACTGTACCTTTTCTGAAATGTATTATTTAATCATTTTCATTTTTGACGCTACTTAATGAGATCCCTTGTATATTTTCATATTTAAATATTTTTTATAGTATAAGTACCTAACCTTATTTTGTAATACCATTATACCGCTTACTTACTTGTGTATAAGTGTATGAATATTGCCTAAAAATAACTCAGATGACCCAGAGCTTTGCTCTGTTTTTTTAAATGTAACCCCTCAATTGCCCTATTATCATTGGGATTTCATGAAAATAATTTCAATCTTTTCCAAGTACGAGTATAATGGTGTTTGATACGAATAAGTCCAATTAAAGTGAGAGTGAAATTTTAATTCGTTACTCAAAGTACGATTAACATCACCGCCGCTCTAACCGAACACAAGCCGAGTAGTAGTGGCCTAATTAGGACGTGGACTGATTAATGCTAGAATAATGCCGTTTACTTGCTTGCCAGCATAATTCTGTCCAGAACATTACGTAACTACTGTCGAAGTGTTAATTACTCAGTGCTACCGACATGCCCTTTATGTGCAGTGTATTAAAGGTTCAGCGATGTCCTCGTTCACGAAAGAACGTAATATGAAAAAACGTATATATATATAATATAGATTAGATTATAGCTCTGTAAATAAGCTGTGAGACAGGTTTTCAGTCAGCAACTCTATGAGGATCGAATTCTCTGTCGTTAGATTGCTTAATATGGTATTTATATCAAGTAGGTACTTCATACATATTTATAGTTTGCGAAGATACGCAAAAAACTTTTTTTTTTTCTCCATTTGTATCTGCAATCAGTTCTTGAAACTATGAGCAGACGTTTTGGTACTTCTGCAGGATTTTCAGGATAGGGAAGCCCAGTAACTTCTTCTTCGTATGATGTAATTTAAGGAGTTCCATTATGTTGATGCCTTTTCAGTCTTTTAGGGTAGTTGATAGTTGTTAAATCATCAGTCAAGAGGTTTGGATGTTGTAAGTCTTGCTATATAGCTTGCTGAGAACTTTTTGACTTCTTCAGGAACTGTGCTAATTTGCAATTGTTCACGAAAAACTTAATAAATAAAATATATTTATAATATATACCAACAAGTTAACCAATTTCAGTCTTTTAGGGTAGTTGATAGTTGTTAAATCATCAGTCAAGGGGTTTGGATGTTGTAAGTCTTGCTATATAGCTTGCTGAGAACTTTTTGACTTCTTCAGGAACTGTGCTAATTTGCAATTGTTCACGAAAAACTTAATAAATAAAATATATTTATAATATATACCAACACGTTAACCAACAAGTTACCTCCAAAATATTTTATTAATATCTTTGGGAAATATTATCAAGATGCAGTTACAATATTATCCCATATAAAAACAACAAAATAAATCAACCTTTAAATATTGTCTAATCATAGATATAAAAAAGGGGGCTTATTAAGTCGCTTTCTCGGCTTTAATTCGAAACTTTTTCAAAGGAAAAGTTAGTAAGTTGCGAAGGGAGTGGGAATGGTTCTCGCAACGGGCGGATTAAGAAAACCTCCTGCAGAGCCTCCATGAAGGAATAATGGAAATGAAAGTTGTAACAGGCTCGACTTACTTAGATTGTGCGGCTTCCACGAATCTCGGCTCGGATTAAACTAGACACGTTCGAACCACAACATAAATTTCCTCTTAACACCCCATGTTTTATATGCCATGTTGCTCAAGGTAGTTACATACAAAGTGCCCATTAAATTATAGAATGCATCTCTAGGGACGTCTTCTGAGAACGCCTTTGCTCTTTTAAACAGCTTTTAAAATATCCAACATTATAAGAGTTTGCACTTCAGTTTATAAGCAAACTCAATTTCATTAGTGCATAAAGTAGCGAGAGAACTTTGGAGACAAAAAGCACACCGCAACCGATAAATAAGGGGCGCCGCTTTAAAAAGTAGCAATCGGTGTCTGTTTCAGAACAAATTGTACATTCAAGCTTCACTAATGAGATCGCAGAGGGGCAGGAGTGCGGGAGGTGTCTCCAAGGACCATATTTTACGTTTAATTGACGCGCAGCTGTCAGCTAATGACTCGTAGATTTTATAAAAATGTCTCCAATGAAATTCCACTTAGCAAACTCCTATTAAGTAGTTGAAAGAAGTTTCCACAAATGGCGGTTCTCCAGAAATTTAATTAATAAAGTATTTATTGGTAAGTTGGTTCTTAGAAATTTAAGCTTGATATAATAAAACTTACTTGGAATTTATAAGTTTTGTTATTTATCAAAAATAATTGAATAAATACAGTGTAAAAAACAGCTCAACTGATCGACTGTAAAAACAAATTGAAATTTGCCGGAACAGTGGAACCGAACAATGCTTGGGATGAGTGTGTGCACAAATCAGTCCAATTGTTTATTCTACTCTTGCTTTGTTGTACTTTTTCTTATAATATTATTCAAAGAGGAAGTCTGAAGAGGCTGCCAAGCAATTTGGCAGGCGCGCGCGGTGCTTCGGAGATAGGGCGTTATTTACAGAGGCTATTGGAGAGAGATCGTAATTTCTACTTAAATACCTTGTTTCAAGTCGGGTCCACGGCCATCCTTACACACTTTTACCAAGAAAACGCCAAAACCTAGCTTTTTGCATATAAATGGCGATAACACCTCGGTCTACCCGAGGCAAATAGGATCACTCTTTTTTGCGACCACGAAAATCGTACTAACTTAACCAACGTTACTTTAGTTTTAAATTTTTATGCAGAAAAAATGCAGAAACACATCCGTGCAAATAGTTTAACCTGCAAAGTGAGGTATATCACTTATTAAAAAAAATCATTAAAAATTTAATAACGTAACTTCAATTTAAATATTTTTCACAAAAATGTTATAACCTACCTACTTCATAATTTTGTTTTAATGGAACTTTTCTTTTAATTAACAAAATTGAATCCAAGAACTTTAAAAACAGAAGTATGCTATTCACCTTAATTCAGGGGACGAATGGGATCACTGAAATAAATATTTTTTTGTAAAACATAGCTAAGTCATTTCTCACATTTAAAAATATGAATGATATAATAAATTTTATTTACGAAACATAAATCACATAGTATACAGGCCATTTGCCCTCCCTATGTCAGCAAATTTCTCGTGGCAACGTTTTTCACTAAGCCACTGAGATCGATCTTCTGGTGATTTATGATATTTTCTTCCCAGCAATTAAATAAATAATAAATATTTTCGGACAATCCACACAACAACATCTTGTATTACGGGTGAGTACTAGACATCTGATACTGAGATACTAAATATAACTTACACACATCTATACATAAAAACACCCAGACCAAGTAGAAAGTGCTTGCAGAACATATAAACACTTGGCCTCTCGGCGGGAATCGAACCCTTGCGTCGCAAGCGGACCATCGCCTACCGCGCCACTGAGGCAGACAGTTTACCTCCAATGTTTAATATCCTTCTTCCTTTCACATTTAATTCTCTATTGTTCTTATTTGCCATGTTTATTTTAAGTTCTCTGACTAATAAATAATGCATTTACAAACCAAATTGGATGCATTTCTGAAGCCACGAATGACACTTTAAGTACTGAAATCTTTTCAGCAATCTCATTTAATGCTGAGTCTTCATCACCTAAATAAAGTGATTCAAAATTGGTATAAAAAATGAAAAGGGTGTGAATGGCACGCACCAGGCAAACATATATTAATCTACATAATTTCGCATTATAAACCAATGTTGAAACAACTTGTATTATAAAAACACTTGGCTAAAAATAACATTACTATTATGTAAGTCAATATAAACAAGTGATTAGTTAGTTAATGTAAGTTTAGTTCTTTTTTCATGGAACTAATCTTTCCGCATAAGTCTTCTTAGAACTTTTTAAAAGTAAAAAGACACAATTTTTAACAACTTAATCAAAATAATCTAAGTTAAGTAAGTGTCTAAGTTTTGTTAAACCAAACACTGGAAATAAATTATTTTGTATCTTGTAATACTTTCAAGACGTGATTCGATTCGATTCGCCCCAGTTGGACAAGATCCGAAATTAAAGAATTATGAAATAAATATTTTACAAAGAGTTTCATAATCCCATTTATTCAGTGTAAAGTTACAAAATTACATTATGACATACATAAAGTAACCTTACTAACTAACGAGTAATTCGCCGTGGCGGGAAATAGGCAAATCGATCACTCAATCAATGTTTATAGGGACCTTACCTAAGTACAAATCTAATCGATACCAATAATCTGATTTGACATTGGCTGAAATACTAATACTAACGCCCTACATTGTTTTATTAATAAAGACCCTTTTTAATATAAAATATTAACTAAAATTATAACTAAAAAGAAACGATACACACCTTTTTTGTTTGTATGCTACAATTTTGATTTTGATTGACCATATCTATAGGTAAAATATGCCCCCTACCTAACACTCCTTGCCAACGCGTTCTTAAAAATATTGTCAAATTTCTTATTTGATCCTATTAGCTTCGGTCTACCCTAATAATTTTGGCTCATGTTTGCTCACGTAGTCGTTTTGCTTTTCAGGGAAAACTCTCAAGAGCACTTTATTGAATAGTGATACTATAAGCAAGTAAAAATGTCCAAATTGTTAAATGTTTTTTACAATAAGATAATAGTATCTACTAATCCTGTCAAATTATACGTTTTTCGTGATCCATCTACCTAAAGACATTGATTAAGTTAGTTGACAGAGAGCCTGGACAAGACACTTGAAAATAAGCTATTGATAGTTCAAGCAGTACGTCCAAAGATACTTTCAATTTGGAATTGTCAATTAAATTAAATACTCGAACTTTTTGAAACAAAAATTTTGTTTAATATTGGCTCAATTATTCTTATTTTTACTAGCAACAAATTTTATGAAGCAATCACATAACCTCTAGTGGATTACAAGAGTCAACCAGAAAGGTAAAAACTACAAAGCAAACGAGGTAACGAGTATAATTTATTACATTCGTAGTACCTAAATAGAACTCGTAATTCGTTGTCAACAAAAGGGCCCCCCGTACTTTCCTATACATATTTTATTCACTTTGACGTCCAATTCTACTATCCTATTGTTGTTTACTATTGTCTGCCTACCGTACATTCTATTGACATAAATCATTGAGCAGGTTTTGTATTGAATTTTGATTTGATATGATGTTACTGAACCATTTGCTATCAAATAAATAGCAATAATACAGTTATTGGAAAATAGAGGAACAGAAATAGCAAAATAACAAAAATAGAGATAATTCGTAAACTTTCATGAGGTATTTCTTATTAAGCATAACCACGCCGATTTACGTTCGATTTACGCTGGGACAACGGGACTTCTCTCTTGACGTGGGAGATTATGCCCTAATTCACCACGCTGGTTAAGTTGGTGGATGTCACATGTCCTTCAATCTCTTGAAATACTCAGAACATCCCGGTTTCCTGAAGATCTTCACCATTATAGCAAGTTTTATTGTGAATCACCCACTGCTTCGATTATACGAATCGACGTTCTATGCTACGCAATTACAAATTTGTTAAAGCATTGTATTTATTTCTATCTATTTTTTTTTTAAATATAAGTTTGAACCTTAATAGTAAGGTTTATCATTTTTTTTTAATCAACATTAATTTGAATAATTAATGATGAAACAATTTATTATTGAAACAGTTTGTTTCATTAATAAATTTGCCGCAGTTGATGCTATGAAACAATCTTTACTTTTACTCGGTCTTGGCGATTTAATATAGTAAATGTACCTTGCAATTGAATTTCCTCAGTACAAAATAAGCTTCTTACAGTTAATTTAATTGAATTCGCGAGTTCGGGTTTACGAGCGATCACTTTAACAGCAGTTAAAGGTACACGAAACAGATGAAACTGCCACTACGTAGAACCGATACTTTATTACGCTCATGTGTTAGTTAGGTACATGTGCTATACATTTTTAATAAACCGAAACAAAACTAAACTCGATTGAAGGTTTTTAATGGAAGGGTAAACCCGATTTGTTACCTATGTAACGGCGCCATTATCTCGGGCCTTTCTTTCTCTAATGCATAGGTCGACCATAGGCAGGCTCCTACGATCTCACTCTAACCTATTACGCCCATTAGTGCTAGCCGTATTACGAACACACCCTTACTAAGTTATTACTTGTATCGGGCGTCGCGAGACATAGACGTTTTTAATAAACTCCGGTTCTTAATGTCTCTACATCCTATCTTGTCTATCCTATCTTGTCTATCCTATCTTTATATTACAAAGTAGTGACTGAATTTGAGTTCCTCTTCTGTGCTAATTATCCGTCAATGCTGTTCAAAGTTGCTCGCATGAAGCTCTCAAGGGACACTCCTACAGTTCAGCTTTAAGCCACAGGCGATATAATATTTGTGTAGCTAATAAACGCTCACAGCATATGCGGGCTAATGTCTCGTTACGTATTCATAACAGGCATTGTGTCGAGTAGCACACGATGTTGATTCTATTAGGCTGCGGAAACGAAAGCCTGTCTGACAAGCAGTTTTGTTTTATACAGGCACAGGTCGTGAATACGTTATTCTAGACTAATAGGACGAATACAATATTATTGTATTCGTGTTAATAATAAAAACAATTATTGTTTTTTTAGGGGCATAGTTGGTGATCACGTGGTTGTATTTAATAGACATTTAAAACGATTCACGCATCGTTTTTTACTACGACAAATAATCTAAATCGGTATTTTTGATTGAATTGTTCCTATTTCTAATTTACTTCTCTGTATCATATTCAACTTCCATATAATGCTGATGGCTTATATACTATCTTTGTAATGATTTGGACAACTATCTAATTTGCTATGTATAAAAACACTTCAAGTGATATTAGGAGGTTTTTACCCCGTAGAGAGACAACAAAGTTTAATAAATAATTCATTGATGTTATTAAAAAATTTTTTTACGAAATATACGTAATAGTGCAACAGTTACTAACACAGTTATACCTACTAACCCACATTCTAGTTTTTGCAAACTCAGCTGCACTGCATGTTTATATTTATTACTTAACTAGGTTATTTTAATCAGTCACTAAATTTTTTGTTATATTGATGTTTTTAGAAATACTGCTTATTAGTTTATTTATCTAGCCTATTGTTTATGTCTTTTAGCCTGAGATACAGGATTACCCTAGTTCAGGCTCAGGTATTCCATACCTATTTTAAACGTTTTTTACACCTATAGTTATAAATGAATTTTGTTAATATTTGAATAAAATTTATTTATTATTATAGAATGTGCTACTTCTTAAGATATTTTTAAGTTATTGAATGCATCAACTTTAGTTGTATTTATTCATAATAAGTAAACAACCTTATTAAACATTGATAACACTGATAAAATTAACATGTAGAACAACGTTTTATATTTGACTAGCTGTGCCCTGCGGTGCTACCCGCGTTATAATGGATGAAGTACTCTTAACCAACAACATATTTATTTGAATAAAGATTAATATTATTATGTTGATACAACTTAAACAAATTATTTCGACCAAATTAGGTACCATAAAAACGGTTTTTGTGAGTTAATCTTAAAAGATAGACACATACTATCGCAGACTGTTTTTTAGATCATTAAAAGAGCTATTATTCTTTACTACATATTTTTTGTGTATCTTGAACCGTTTTCACGGCGCACGCAACGGAAGGCTTCAAAGATGAACAATTTCTCCCGTTTTTTACACATTTACCACTATATCTTTGCTCCTATTGGTCGTAGCGTGATGTTATATAGCCTATAGCCTTCCTCGATAACTGGACTATCCAACACAAAAAGAATTATTCAATTCGAACCAGTAGTTTCGGAGATTAGCACGTTCAAACAAACAAACAAACTCTTCAGCTTTATAATATTAGTATAGATTTAATAATGTTAAAATAAGAAAACTATAATTAACTCCCATCGCAGTGTTTCCAGTTGTTTCTTATGGCATAAGGGAATTGGAACAAATTAAAAGTTGGTTTCCTATAAATAATACTAATCAAAAAAATGTGATCAAAAGAAGATCTTAAAATCCCCTTTGAAGTCGGAAGACCTGGCAGCAAAGCGTACGCATGTCTGCAAATCTCATTACATTTCGAGGATAAAGAAAATTCAATATCCATAGCTCTTTGTCTGTCTGTACCCTTACAAATTTTATTGGGGCCCCGTTTAAATTTTGTATAGAAATCGTTATTTTGTTTTCCTTTGTGCAACTTGCGGAAAACACCTGTGTTTGATTTAAGAAGAAATACCAATCAAACATTGAAACAAATTGCATTTAAATTATGAATGAGACACATTTAAGAAACTTTACGACGTCAGTAGCTTGGTGGACGCTGGGTAGTTTAGGTGTACCTAGGAGGTAAGCTGAGTTTATACGAGGCCAGTAACTCTGACGTCAGTCTTGTCAGTGTAAAACTTGCAGCCTACGATCACCTCATGGCAGCTGTGAGTTCGTTTCCAACCAACGATCCCAAGTCTAGAACAAGTAGGTACCTATCTCAAAATTACCTGATACAAAATTAAAATAGTAAATAATACCTATGTATACTCAGTTGCAGCTCAAGAATTAATCATTGAAATGAATCCAAAAAGATTACATGTTTGCTTTGACTTTAATGCATACTCACACCAACAGAATTTTGAACATAGAAACTTGAAGCATTTATTGAAGGTGTTATTGTAAGGCAGACAAGACTTTAAAGCTGAGTGTAACAAAATAAACATTTAGTAAGTACGTACAAAGTACTTAAAATAACATCACAGTTAAAATTTTGTTCTTAAGTATGTTGCAATGAAAGATTAGCTACCTTTGTTGATACTTCCTGTACGGTGTTTGAGTTCTTTCTCTCTTCATATTTTTTATACATCTGGGGGCACGGCAGTGCCCCCACCAAGTCGAGCAAAAAAGCGGCACGGCCGTACCATCCTTTTCTCGAAGCAATTCAGGCCATTTTCGACCCCCTGTAACTTCGTTGTGGATAAAACTAGAAGACTGAAATTTTCAGTAACCATGCAGGTTTGTAAAGACACGGTATATTTCAAATTTCACTCAATTTGAACTAGTATTTTAAGAATTATAACGGGTCAAATTTCGTAATTTTGTCACTCACTCACTGACTGACTGACTGACTCACCGATCATCAAAATTCTAAGGCACTTCTAGCAGACCTAGAAGCTTCAAATTTGGAATATAAGTAGTGTTTGGTGTATGAATTAAGGAAAAACTAAAAAATCTAGAAAAAAAACGGTATAGAGGGCGCTGTCGTACCTTTTCTCGAAGCAATTCAGGCCATTTTCGACCCCCTGTAACTTCGTTGTGGATATAACTAGAAGACTGAAATTTTCAGTAACCATGCAGGCATTGTAAAGACACGGTATATTTTAAATTTCATTCAATTTGAACCAGTATTTTAAGAATTATAACGGGTCAAACTTCTTAATTTTGTCACTCATTGACTCACCGATCATCAAAATTCTAAGGCCCTTCTAGCAGACCTAGAAGCTTCAAATTTGGAATATAAGTACTGTTTGGTGTATGAATCAAGGAAAAACTAAAAAATCTAGAAAAGACCGGTATAGAGGGCGCTGTCGCAACGCCACGTATATACGAAATATGTACTAAAGTAATAACAATGCGAAATATAAATAAATCCAATCTAGACCGGCAAAAAGAAAATTATTTGGACATATATACAATAAGTAGAAGGTACCGAAAAGGAAAAAAGTAGAACTGTCTACAAAATACAAAAAGAAATGAGATCCCATCAAAAACAATACTTGTCAAAAAAACCAAGTCGCGCAACTCAGTTGTTCTGCGGTAAAAAGTTGTGAGATCCAAGTAAATCCAAGTCTTCAAATTTCGTCTCAAAATTCTTTAATGTTTTACTTATATAAATATATTGAGACTAAATCAAAATTTGAAGTTACTGTGAGTAATAATACCATCAAGATTTTTTATAAATACTAGCGGTCCGCCCTCGCTTCGCACCTAGTCTCGTCGAAATCAAAACCATTCTCAAACCCAGTTAAACACACACAAAAATTTTATCAAAATCGGTCAAGCCGTTTAGGAGGTTTTCAATGACTAGCACACGTACAAGTTTTATATATAATAATTAACTAGCTATACACGCCACGGCGTTGCCCGTGTTTTTGGATTATCTCGCGGGATCATAATATATCCAAAATCAACAACTACTAATAAATTGAAAATTAATTAAAAAAACAATGTCAAGCCGACAAAATTGTGAATCTAAACCATTCCCAGATCCCCTTGAACACTCACAAAAAAATTCATCAAAATCGGTCCAGTGGTTTGAGAGAAGTTCAGTGACATACACACTCACATAAGAATTATGTATATAAAGATATACAAATTACGGTGTCTGTACTATTTAGAATACACTGTGACTCAGATTTTTGCTTTGGGTAGAACGGGGCATATGTTTTGGGTTGAAGGGGTAAAAATATTATTGGGTAGAAAAATCATGGGTTGAACGGGTAAGCACTCAGATTTTTCCATGATGAAGTGCGTGTTAATTACCTAAAGTTTCGTTTGATCCCCGGCTCTATTCTGCGTTCTTTAATTATGAATGTGTGTGTTTTGTCTTTAATTAAGCTGGATTGTTTCGTTTGGTAGTACTCATACTACTTTTTTTATTAATTTGCATACACAATATTAAGCATTTAAATCATAATGTGATAAAAATAAATATATACGTGCAAATAAATATTGTTTGAAATAGCTTCTGCACTTGATGTATAGAATAAATTTACGGAAATGTTAAAAGTTACCTGAAAGATTAACAGAAATACGATTTTTCACCTTGCGAGAGACGTCGATCTTAAACAACGTGTCACTTATCTACTTAGTATTCTTTTTCTTTTCTTTAACTTACTGTATTCAATGGGCAAAGTTTCGACGATTGCTATTGAAGAAAACTCGAGTGAATTCTTGCGTAAATCAGAAATGCGAGTATCCGTCAGAGAAAGTTTATCAAGACAAATTTGTTTTGCCTTTCTTATAGGTGGGCTGTATCGAAAAACTCACATATTGCGCTGGCGAAAGAGTTGAAAGTTCTTTATCCTTAGCGCTATAATGGCAGTGGTATAGATGTTCGATACATGATCTCACACTCGAAAGTTTTATTTCGAGGAACGCCTGCCGAGGCAGGTGGCTATCAAGCGCTACATCCCGTTTGTGAAGTGTCTTTATAGAAAATGTCTTTTAGTTCCTGGAAGTTTGACTTTACATTTGATGCTAGAATAATTGTAAGCTGTTTTATATAAACGAGCAGTTTAAAGCACGATAATTTTCCAAAACAATATAATTACGTTGCCTATTTGTTGTATATTTCATTTTACCAGAAGATGGACTACAGTTATCCAGAAATTGCGCAAACTCGCTCACGAAGCGATTAGTACGAATTAATACTTATCGCTTGTCGTCTGTCAAACAACCTAGTTAAAATATAAATATTATATTCATATTAAGAGAGGCCTATATTTGCAACACATGCGATTGTCTAATAGTGCACTGAACAAAGCCATTATTGCACACGTGGGTAGGTACATTGTTCACGATGTGCCGGTTAGTTTGATATTGATCCCGCCTAATCGCATTTCAAGGCGTTGTGGGCCCAATCACCGAAGATAACTGGATTTTGCTCCCGCCGGCTGATACGTGCCGTCGCCCAGGGGACATCACTATTCACAAACCAATTATTGTAGCGCTTATTAAATTTAAAACTAGTTATCTAGGTTGTTGTTATGTAAATCCATGATGATGTTGTTTCTTTACTTCATAATTTTAAGCTTAAACGTTACAGTGTTTTCTCACAGCCAGCGTACCTATACGAGAGCTCCAAGCCGGTATCTACGCATGGTCATTTGCATGCACCTCCTAATTTAGTTTTATGCTAGGTCAGCAGACCATATTAAAGTAGTTATGTTTCTACATGCCTGCGGAACTCTCGATGTCCTTTTGCATAAAATAAAAGCGTCAATTTAACCTTCTCGATATTGATGCAAAACCAGTGATACTTTATAATACCTAAACTTTATGGCATTTTCTCGAAGCATGCTATACGAGAGCTGTGACACTACTATTTAGACTTGCGCCTGAGTGTTGCAAATACCTATTCATTGCATAATATTTCAACAAAAATGCGGTAGTCTAAATAGTGCATAGATAAAAGCCATTATTGTACAAGTAGATATAATATGTATATGGTTCACGATATGCTGGTTAGGTACCTACTTTGTTATTGATCCCGCATAAACGCATTTCTAGGCGTTGTGGGCCCAATCCTGAAGTTAACTGGATTCTGCTCCTACCGGCTAATACGTGCCGTCATGTGCAATTTAAATTAAAAACTAGTTATGTAGGTAATTGTAATGTTAATGTATGATGGTTTGCTTATTCAATAACGTTAAGGTGAAAAGAATACTGCATTTAATTTTAGATTTATAGAATGCCTTACTTATACATTATTATGTATTACAGCCGTGTTGGCAAAGTGGGAGGACACTCGACTTTCATTCCGAAGGTCGTGGGTTCAAACCCCGCCACGCACCTCTGGATTTTTCTTCTTGAGAAGTTTATGTGCGCTTTATAACACGTGCTTTAACGGTGAAGGCAAACATCGTGAGGAAACCGGCATGTTCTGAGAACTTTAAAAGAGTTTGAAGAGACATGTGACATTCACCAACCCGCACTTGGCCAGCGTGGTGAATTAAGGCCTAATCTCTCTCGTCAAGAGAGAAGTCCCTGTGTCCCAGCAGTGGGAACGTTAATAGGGTGATGATGATACATTATTATGGCAAATTAATAATTGCTTACAAACTTTTACTGCCGCGGCACTATACCTACCTTTGAAAAGACTCATATTGTATACCTACAGGTTACAGTGTCTTCCTCATAAAAAGTATTTTTTGTTCGCAAACTTATCCAGCGAATATAATAACGTCATTCAAATTATCATGATAAAAACAAGATTAAGTTCATAAGAGAGGCCTATATTTGCAACACATGCCATTGTCTAAATAGTGCACTGAACAAAGCCATTATTGCACACATAGGTAGGTACATTGTTCACGATGTGCCGGTTAGTTTAGTTTGATATTGATCCTGCCTAATCGCATTTCTAGGCGTTGTGGGCCCAATCACCGAAGATAACTGGATTCTGCTCCCACGGGCTGATACGTGCTGTCGCCCAGGGGACGACACGACTCACAAGACAATTGAAGAGCTAATTAAATTTCAATCGAATTATCCAGGCTTTTCTTATGTAAATCACATTTCTTACTAGAAAAATTGTTGACTATTATTGCACTGGCACTATGGTGAGGCCAATATTTAATTTTACTAAAAGATGGGTTGTACTCATCTTGAAATCTAACACGGATCTAATCAAAGAGCGTAAATAAGTTATTTTATTATGTTGTTTTATTGTCTTAAGCTAGATAATACTTAGTATAAGTTTTGCATTGTTTAATTTAAGGAAGTGAGCGTTTCGCTATAAATAAGAAAAACATGTATTCTCTGTTAAGTGAACTGTATTGTTCTTCTGAGAATAAATATCTTTAAACCTAATAATTGCGTTGGCTCACTCACCAAGAAAGTATGATAACGTCTTTAAATCACTATAGCGAACCTATTGATAAAAATAAATACCTATAATAGTTTAGGATCTGTTTCTCCACTTCCGAGTAAAATAAGACAAAAGTTAAAATACAGAGCTATTTCGCTCAGTCACACGTGACATAGCGAGATAGCTCTTGGCATAACTAACCATTGACCCGGATTATTGATATAAATAGCGGTGGGCGAGAGTCCACTTGCGGCGCAAGAGGTAGCGGGTTCTATTCCCGCCGAGGGCTCAAATGTTTGTATGTTCTGCAAGCACTTTCTCCTTGGTCTGGGTGTTTAATATGTATAATAAAAAATATCTATGTATGTATGTATATTATATTAAGTATATTAGATGCCTAGTACCCGTAACACAAGCTAAGAGCTTACCACGGGGCTAGATGCTGTTGTGTGGATTGTCCGGAAATATTTATTTATTTATTTATTTATAAATAGCCCTTGCTTAGTTTACACGGAATTTGTGAAATAAGTTTATTAATAAAAGAAATACTTCAAAAATTACAGCTAGAGCGGTGTTTTTATAAATGAATGGTAAATTTACGATTTATGACTTTTTTACAAAACCACTTACTTACTAGATCTCGTTCAACCAATTTTCATGGTGATTTACACATCATATTTTTCATTTGTTTATTATAGAAGTTGTACGATGCACATTTTATCACTTTGGAAGTGGAAGTGCAATCAAATATGTATATATTTCAGAAACATGAATACAATTTTTTAAAACCAATATATTTTAAGTTTCTGTTTTGAGTACCATAGATGTTTATTCTTTAATCCTTCACTGTCAGGCACAGACTTGTCTTTGTCATAGATGCAATGAAGCTTTACTTGTAAATAGTTTTGGCCAGTTTGTTTCCAAACGAATAATTAAAGTTTTAAACAGAGAGTATACGTTTACGTACTATACGTTTTAGTTTTGATTAGGAAATAGTATGGCGGCAGCACGCGATTTTTTAAGTTCTCTAATATTTTATTCAAATCATGTTGCGAATGTTATGTTCTGAATCTTCCTACAATCGGAGAAGAGCAAGACAAACTTCTAATCTATCTGTAAAGGCTAGCAAAACTGGGGAATCGCCACGCGGTTCTTATACACAGTATTACAAACCTGGAAAGTAATTCGCTGGTGCGACAACCTTGGGACCGCCTGCTTACCAACTAAACCCTGCTATTCGCATCAGTTCAGTGGTTTTAAATTGATATATCTTCATCAGGAAGTTTGCACGCTGCACCAGAGAAAGGTCAAACCCTTTTCGTGATTATAATTCGATAACCAAATATATAATACGGTCCATTATTTCAAAATAACTCTCCACTGGGCGCGAACACCATAATGTTTTTTTTTCAATGTTTGTGTGAAAATCTTAATGCGGTTTATTCATGTATGCCCTGTGTTACTAAGGAAATAAATGTTTTTGGCTTTGAAAATTATTGTTGTTCTTTATTAATTAACAGAAACATACACTTCTTAAAGTAAATAAAGATTTTTAAAAACCTATTACACAAGGCAGATACACATTCAAACACTTACCTATACTTACAACTTACTTACAGTTTAGTTCTTATAGTTTCGGAAAAAAGTCTATATGAAATAGGACGGACCTACTGACGGACAGACAGACATGACGAATCCATAAGGGTTCCGTTAGGGAAATTTAGCTACGGAGCCCTAAAAGCTAATAAAATTAATTAGTTTATTGTTATGTAAATCAATGATGGTTTTTTCTTTACTCGATAACGATGCAAAACTTTTTATAAATGTAATGTCGTTTTCAAAGCATGCCTACCCACCATACCTATGTAACCCTCGGTGGGCTAGTTTATTTTTTAAATGCTCATTAGTATTTTGTTATTATCTATAATAAAGTATAATTGATCCTCCTCTAGTAAATTATAAAACCCCAAAATACGGCAAAAACACGCTTCCGTTGCCCATCATCTCCAGTGGGCCGAAGAACCCGGCCAAGGAAAACCTAGCTATTAAAATTTGTAACAGCATAGTCTTGGAACAGAACGCCAAATACTGCCCTCGCCAAACCGCCTGCCAAGCGTGGCGAGTCAACTCACGATTATGATGTTAAATGTACAAGAGATACTCAAGTTCAGTCATGGAAATTTGTGGCTGAAGAGAGAAATAGTGTAATTCCGGCATACTATCCACAAATACTGTGATATTTGGAGGCACGTAGTAGTTGTAGCAATTAGCCGAGCAGTGCAGGTACGCGTGGTTGCACACTGCTGCCAATTTGTACCGCATTGTGGACGTCTCTTCATGTAGCTATTACTGGCTTTAGAGCTTAGAGCCTTACATAAGTAGCAGTACCTCGACAATCAAAGGAGTTTTATAATTTTTGTTTGAAATATGTATATAATTTACTATACCTACCTAGAAAAAAAAAACTTGAGAGGTGTCAACGGACACCCGGATAGAACGAAGTTCCTTTCGATTTATAAGTGAAGGAATTGCAATAAAATTTTATTTTTTTTCAATTGTAATTAGAACTTAAAATAACTTACAAATATAACTGAATTTTACCCAAAACTAAATTTTGGAAACACAAAAAGAAATGACCCCGACGTGATTTGAACACGCAACCTTTTGATCTGGAGTCAGAAGCGCTACCGTTGCGCCACGGAGTCGATGAGGGGAAGCGCGAAATTAAGCAACAGCTTATCAAAAGATGTTGTGATTCAAAAAGTGTCGTGTCGAAAGTGTCGCGTCGTGACAACTTTTCGTAAGATTTTTTTCCGTCTAGCCCCCTTTCACAACGCGCGATAAGGAACATCGTTCCAAAACTGATTTTGCTGCTAGTGATGAAACGCTATTACAACATATCAATCAACAGATTAAATGCTTACTAACAAAAAGTGTCAAAGAAACCAACTCTGTTACCTATACGGTTTCTGACATTATGTAGGTCTAAACTGTACAAAAAATCTGCTCCTGCTCATATTAAAATACTAAATTACCTATACGGCCAGTGATGAAACTCATATCAATTAATGAGGCCCTAGTTACTGATCTTGACTTGCTCAAGTTACTGAAGTGGACATTTTATGGTTGAAGAGATATATACGTAGGTTTGGTTCGAGACGTAATTCCGGGATACTAACTTGAAATTCTGTGATATTTGGAGGGACGTAGTCTAAGCAATTAGCCGAGCAGTGCAGAAGCTGTACGCGTGGTTACACACTACTGCCAATTTGTACCGCATTGTAGATGTCTCTTCGTATAGTTATAACAGACTTTGGACCCAGCTTAAAGCCTTATATACTCGCAAGCAGCAAGATTACCAAAATCTGATATTATAATTAATTTAAAAATATTATTAAAACTGTCTTTGTTTGAATAAATGTAATTAAAGTAGGGTCAATTACCCAGGCCCCAATTGTAATTATATCAAAATTTAACAAAGTAACCTTAGGAGTCAAAGCCGTGTTGGCTAAAGTGGGAGGACACTCGACTTTCATTCCGAAGGTCGTGGGTTCAAACCCCGCCACGCACCTCTGGATTTTTCTTCTTGAGAAATTTATGTGCGCTTTAAACACGTGCTTTAACGGTGAAGGCAAACATCGTGAGGAAACCGGCATGTTCTGAGAACTTTAGAAGAGTTTGAAGGGCATGTGACATTCACCAACCCGCACTTGGCCAGCGTGGTGAATTAAGGCCTAATCTCTCTCGTCAAGAGAGAAGTCCCTGTGTCCCAGCAGTGGGAACGTTAATAGGGTGATGATGAACCTTAGGAGTCATATTTTATAAAGTCACAACCGAAGAATTGCTTAATAGTAACCAAAATAAAACGTGGATAATAAAAACTCTCAACAAACACCAAAAAAAAATTAAACACAAAAATCTTCTTATTGCATCATATCTTTGAGGGCAGCCAGCATTGACGACTGTGATAGTGACATCTATCTATCACGGTTCTTGACATATAGCCTGGTGACAAGAACAGACAAACAGACGAAGAGGTCTCAGTAATAGATAGGACAACGTTTTACCCTTTGGGTTTTTTCATTTTTAGGGGTTAACTCCAGAATGTTTTTTTATGTGGCTTTATTAATTTATATTTGTATTTTTTTTAAGCAAATGTTATTCAAATTCCGCAACCCTTTTTGTTGATTAAAAAGAAATTTGAGATCCAAAGAAGTAAAGATTTATGTAGTTTGTTTGTCGCTTCAAAGCGGCTATACATATATTTTTGATACGTTCCTTGTTTCTCTGTTTTCATCCACGACAAAGTTTGACGAGTGAAATAAAAACTATGCTAAGTGATTTTGAAAACTGTTATCTGTGGATCTAAAAATCCAGAATCAGGATCAACCGAACAAAAAAATCTCCTAAGACAGTGAATCAGGTTATCGGGTGCCAGTTAAAGCAGGCCACATAATATGCGACTTTATAACCAGGTACATAGTAAGGAGTAAAAAGTGTTTTGCCTTAGCTAGTTAAGAAAGTGGGGCCAAACCGTTGTAAGAACCACTTGTAAGACGCTTAGAGTCAAAATTGTACATAAGGTGTTTAGATGATAATTCCGTTCAAAGCAAACTCATTAAATATGTTTGAGTTTTTATACGTAAAAAAATTGTCATGGATCAAATCTGCAAGGATCGTATAAAATATATGTATGTATGTAAAGCCTCTTTGCAGTGACAAACATTAAAACTATTTATATAAATATTTGCTTCTTGTATCGTTCGATTTAGTTAAGGCCTTTTATTTCTTGTATTTGTTTATTATGAGTGTGTGTTTTTTTGTGTGCAAATAAATAATTTACTTACTATTTACCTATGGTGGAACTGAATATAGCACATTTGTGTGTGAACTGTAAGTTGTTGTAATTGTAGTTGTAAGTACTCGTACCAACTGTTTCAAATGCACAATGTCTACTCTACCTAAAAGCCCATCAAATGTAACCATTACCTATTGTTTGGGTTTCGTATTGTTCATTGTTAATAGTTGGTTTACGTACTGTAAATGCAAAAGCAAAACTTTCTAGGAAGTTAGCCACTCGTATGGTTTTAATCTGCTTATCCTACTGCTATAATAAACGCGAAAGTTTGTGAGGATGTAAGTGTGTTTGTTGCTCTTTCTCGCTAAAACTACTTGTACATTTTACCTCGATAAAATACAGCTATTCGCGGTAAAATGCAATTATTTGCTAGATTGCCCGATTTGAGTCAAATTTGGCATGGACATAGCTGTTTTACCAGTAAAGGACAAAACTACTTCTTACCGCGGGCAAAATTTATTATTACGCTGACGAAGCCGCGGCCTGGCAGCTAGTACAATTGTAATTCTATACCCAAGCTTTAACTAGGCCCAGCCGAATTCTAGTTACAAAATACGGATACTTAAAAATGACAAGTAAATCTTAATTTAATACATCAAGATTACCCTAAATAAAACTCATCGTTTCATTTCATAACATCTTTAGCCTAAAGTAATAAATATAAAAAGATGGCTACATTCTCTTCCATATTTATTATGTTTATATAGCTACTTACGTAAGGGTATTTTGTAAACAATCGATGTATCAACACATTCTGTGACATAAACAATAATTAATTAATGCGCTCGAATCCATATCGAATTGAAAAATAATGTTTTATAGTCACGAGATACCACAAAAAGGAAATTGCGACTCTTCAATAGAACCTACTAAAAAGTTAAGTATGATTCATGATCTACCAAAGTATGATTGAGTGTTGAATAAATCGGATTATTCTCACTGGTTTGATTTATGAGTAAGTATGCGACGTGAAAATTCTCTTAAATAAAATATTGTGTTTTCTATACATCATGTCATGTAAAATTTATTTAGTTGTATTATCATGAACACATTATTGTATATTTTAACAGAAATATCTCGCGCTAGTTATCAAGTCACTGCTTGTTGTAACTCTATAGAGGTCAAAATTAATAAGGGTCACAATTACAAGTTTAAAAACACTAAAACTACTTTTAACTATTTTGAGTACTTTTACTACTACACATAATAGTCGCTCAATTAAAAGTTACTGGATACTCACTGATCATGGCCAAAAACCTCCAAAATTACGAACAACAAAAAAAACATATTTTTTCTACTTTTTTTTTTTAGTTTTTTTGTTTCACCTATTTATAAGCTGTCATAAAATAGTGGATAAACATTTTTAGAATACTGAAACTTAATGTCGTATTTTACTTTATATGATGAGACCACAGTTGGTTTGTCTTGTTAAAAAACTAAATAGTCGTAGAGGCAATATAACTCCTATTGGCCAACAACCTAATTATAATTACCTTATTATTTCGTGTGTTCTTGCATGTTTCGTACCGCTTTAAATATTTAGGTACAGTCAACAGCAAAAGTAGGTGATAAAAATCTATGTTTCAAAACATCTTCTACCGTGACGTGCCAGATGTAACAAGTTATACCAAGGGGTCAGTTTTAAATGAAATTTTAAAAAGTCAAAATTAAATGATCATTATAATACCGCGGTTCAAAATAAATGTAATCACTTGCTTATGACACGTTATTTGTCTATTTTTTAACTACAATCGTCAGCAACTTTTGACTTAATTTATTGTATAAATTATTTTGGGTCCCTATTTCATTAGTTTCTTTTGCTGTTGACTGTACAGTACAACCTACAGCAATTCTATTGTTTGAACAATGTTATCGATTCCGATACTGTTCGAAAATTAAAACCTTTGTTCATTCAAAATAATATCCATAAAAATAGTACGTAAGGGGACTCGGATTTTAATCTCGTGCATCGGAATAAAAAACTTCCCCTCTGAAAACTTTGTGCGTTCCAATTTCTTTGTTATTTTTAATATCGACTTTATTGCGCCTTCACGGTGGTTGCTAATGGATTTTCAATATTTGTGTTGACAGGCAAACAAGGGGACAGAGTGCGCTTAGAGGTATTGCGTCAATTTGTATGATAGAGAGCGTAACTTATCTAGGAGAACCAAGTGGGGTAACTAATCGAATAAGAAGACAAATATGAATCATTTGCACCGATTTCTGTAAAATACTTTAATAGAATTTTGCCTTGGTATTTCCTATGTATCAAAAGTTAAGTTTGCATATTGGATGATCTGGCATTGTGTATTACAAATTTGTTAAAGCCGCCTTACAGCCGCTGCTGAATGCTGTGACAAAGCGACCGTTCTACAGCACTATTAATATATAAATAATATAAAAACTAATTAAAATATTATTATTTAATAAGTTTTGAGTAATATTGTATGAACCCATTAATTTACTGACGTAACTAAGTTTTCTTCAATGTACATATTCAATAAAAAAATAATAATAAATGAAATAAATAAATATTGCTCCATAATCGACACAAAAATATTTCGCCCTGTGATAAGCTCTAAGCTTGTGTTACGACGGTTATTAGACATCTTAAGGTTCATACTTAATAAAAATATACATACATACAATATACATATTCTTTACTATACATATTAAACACCAAAGAGAAAGTGCTTGCAGTACATACAAAACTTCAAACCCGCTACCTCCTGCGCTGCAAGCGGACCTTCACTTATGCAGTCAAAATATTAGGTCCTTACATATGAAATTGGCGTTTTTCGTACTGGCCACTTTAATCACAAATTTCTCCTCTTTGGTAAGGAATTCCAAATTCAAATTTGTACAGCTATAGACTCATGTATTTGTGCTTCGATGATCGTCATTCATTTGTTTTTTTTCTTCTGTTTTTTTCTGTTTGCGTCACTCATTTTACAAAATGGAAAACTTAAAATATCGCATTATTTACGAGTACGAGTTCCGCCGTGGCACTAGTGCTGCGGAAACAACTCGAAGGGTGAATGATGTGTATGGCGGTCGTGTTGCAAAAGAAAACACAGTTCGTTTTTGGTTCCAACGTTTTCGTTCTGGAAATTTCGACTTGCAGAACAAGCCCCGTGGACGGCCTGAGACTCAAGTTGATAATGAAGAGTTGAAGGCTATTGTGGAAGCGGATCCATCGCAAACCACGTCCGAGTTAGCTGCAGGCTGCGGTGTTAGTGATAAAACTGTTTTAATTCACTTGAAGCAAATTGGGAAGATTAAAAAGCTTGAAAGGTGGGTACCTCACGAATTGACTGAAGCAAACCGGCAAACGCGCGTCGACTGCTGCGTTACATTACTAAACCGAACACAATAATGAAGGTATTTTAAACCGAATCATTACCTGTGATGAAAAATGGGTTCTTTACGATAATCGGAAGCGCTCAGCGCAATGGTTGGATCCTGGCCAGCCAGCCAAATCCTGCCCCAAGCGAAAATTAACCCCAAAAAAGTTACTTGTAAGCGTTTGGTGGACTAGTGCCGGTATTGTTCATTACAGTTTTCTCAAATCTGGCCAGACTATTACGGCTGATGTCTATTGTCAGCAATTGCAAACCATGATGGAAAAGCTAGCGGCTAAACAACCTAGGCTGGTCAATCGCTCCACGCCACTGCTGCTTCACGACAACGCTAGACCACACACTGCGCAACAGACGGCTACTAAATTAGAAGAGCTTCAATTGGAAAGTCTAAGACATCCTCCGTACTCCCCGGACCTTGCTCCAACAGATTACCATTTTTTTCGAAATTTGGATAACTTCTTGCAAGGGAAAAAATTCAACTCCGATGGGGCAGTCCAAATCGCCTTCAAAGATTTTATTGATTCCCGTCCGACTGGTTTTTTTAGTAAAGGGATCAATGAACTACCTATAAGATGGCAAAAGTGCATAGAAAATAATGGTTCATACTTTGATTAATTAAATATATTATATTAAAAAATATTCGACTTTTTGTTCCTCCCATACAAAACGCCAATTTCATATGTAAGGACCTAATATAAGGTTCTATCAACTAAAGTAACAGAGTCGGCCACTTATGCAGTCAAAATATACGGTTCTATCAACTAAAGTAACAGAGTCGGCCACTTATGCAGTCAAAATATACGGTTCTATCAACTAAAGTAACAGAGTCGGCCACTTACTTGGATGTACACTGCATCTCTACCTACTCTTATTTGTTTCAAATTTCTTCATCACCACAGGTTTGCTGTAAGAAAACTCTTATGAAGTTAAGCTCGCCTTTGTACATGACCATTGTTAATAAACCTTAATGTATCCTTTTTGTGTGCAATAAAGAATTTATGAATTTATGAATTTATGCAGTCAAAATATAAGGTTCTATCAACTAAAGTAACAGAGCATTTATGCAGTCGAAATATACGGTTCTATCAACTAAAGTAACAGAGTCGGCCACTTAAGCAGTCAAAATATAAGTTTTATCAACTAAAGTAACAGAGTCGGAGTCGAGTCGCATTTCACACCTACGGTCAAGCCTATTACACCTACGCATAATTTGAAGTCCAGCTTCAGTCTCAATCAAGCCACACTCGACCCCAAAAGCCATCAGAATGAATATGTAGTCTCGTCACCTGCGTGTCGTGTCACCTCGGCACGACACGCAGGTACAGCCTATAGCTAGCTAGCCCTACCTTTGTATAAAAGCTAGTATAAAAGCACCGACTTCAAAATTATTCTATACTTAATTATTTAATTGTTTATGTTTCTTTTAATTAACACTTATAATGTCGAAATGATTTGTAAAGTTAATTTATTTTGTACTTTTCAGTTTCTCTTTTGAAGTTGGTTTAATTTTTGGCAAAAAAGTTTTATATATATATAAGCTGATACTAAAATTTATAAAATGACAGTAGTGTAACTCAGGATATCTTTGAAAGTGAAATAGATACCATCTTCTTCCAGGGGATACTCGCAAGGTTCATAGATTAAGATGTTTGATATACCTACATTCTGAGACTTAGAATTAAATCTACATAATAGTCAGAGGTCAGCGGTGAACTTCACTACTTAACATTTATAATTAACTATTAAATGGTGTAGGTATAGTATACCTAAAGTAGTAATATACAATTTTGTGCATTCAGTTCTAAAAGTTAATGGTTTTTTTTTATTTTCAGCATATTAAACAATTATATAGTATTAATTGTGTAAAGGACAGTTTATTTTTTATTTTGCCATGGAAAAGTCCATGTCCTATCCAATGTCGGCGTAACTGCTTTAAAAATCTCTTTTTTTTTATAAAAATCAGAGCTGAACAAAAATTATGACGAATCGTAATATTTTAACGCAATATAAACCATGACGTAGCGAAATTATAACTGTATACTTAGTAAACCAAATGTTTAGGGGTTCTCTGACGATAATAAATTCGGATTGCTATGAAATATTTATGCCGAAGCACCTACCTTCATCACGCTATGTCGATGTTGGGCAACTAGCCACTTACATCAGCGATCGGGCTTTAGTTCAGGGTGACCACAGTGCCAGAATGTCCAGTTTTCAAACTAAAAGAATGTTTCTACTCGTCAAGAATCCTCCAATCATAAACAATTTGTTTCATAGTTTTGTTGAGTGTTAAATACATTATAATGAGACTTATTTCTGAATTCGCAATTAAATAATTCCTCATTGTGGAGTTGTTGTATAATGACGGTAAAATAAAGTGGGAGGAAAAATCGATCAGTGTTAGATAGCCCATTTATCGAAAAAGTATATAGGATATTACATCATTATACTTATAATAATTGGAGCGGAACACCAAATGTTGTTGTGTGAATTGTCCGGAAATATTTATTATTATTATTTTTATTGAATTGGGTTGTTTTTTTATTTTGCAATACTTTCCGCTACGCATGCATTGCGCTGCGAAGTCGGTTTAAATCATGCAAAAATTATGTGTTACATAGAAAATTTCCCATAACAAGATCAAAAAACAGTCCGCGTCAGCATAATTATCTATCTTTTATGGCGAAAGAAATACGTTATTCATTACATGTATTTAATTTCTAACCCAATTGACCTGCACATAATTTGAATTCTGTTTATTGAATTTCAGGAAATATTGCAGTTTTAAAATAACGTCGCAGCAAAATATGATCAATGTATAGCGCGCGCATTCGTGATGTCAAGACGCGGGCGGTGAGGCACGTAGGCGGTCGGCGATCATAGTTAATCTACAACACCGCGTGGCTTAGATGCTTGGTCAGCCTCTCACAAAAAGTTTTTTTTTTTTATTCTCGATAAGTCTTCATTTGACCACAATCTCACCTGATGTAAAGTGACGATGTGGTCTAAGATGGGACATGAAGACCTAGAAGGTAGATGGCTTCACCGGATAACATTAAAATAGATTTTATTTCCAAATATCTTATACCATATACTTACAATAAAATGTACACATACTTATTTTAATTATAAATAAAAGTCCTTCACCGCGTTTGTCCCTATGTTCGCGATAAACTCAATAACTACTGAGCTCTTCGTTATGCAGCATAATATTCATTAACTACACATTGGGATACAAGATTAATTGGGACTAGATACTCATAAGATTTAAACATTATGGACATCTTGGACATTCTGACACTTTGTACAGCATTCCTCGCAGTCAGCGATAGAGGCCCGCAACTCTTCGATGTCTAACTCTATTACCATAAATAGCAACAGATTTCGGTGCCCACTCTGACCCTACCCATTATCTTTATATTGGAGTGGCAAGATGAGCTTGCAACATTTTACTGTCTCCCAAAATAGGTCGTATTTTATTTATCAGTTTCATTTTTATTACGGAAATAATGCTGTAAAAAGCAAATTATGCCGAGCAGGAATTGCGAAAGTTTGGGATTGCGAATACATAAATATTAAATACTTGAATCAATTTCTTGAGAGTTTCCCTTCGACCTTTCAACGATAAGATTATGTAAGCCTTTATGCTAACTCTTTTTTTGAGAAGCGCTACGTACATTTTTTTAAAGTGTTGTTATAATTTTAAGTGTTTTAAATAAGCAATAAAAAAATGTATTGTATTGTAATTTCTCGCATCAATACCTACTTTGTGGAATAATTTCTCTGCATTATTATGTCTACAACGCAAGACACGATAATAGAAAAAAACCTTTTTGATTTGGTATTTCGATAGATATCTGATATACTTAATATAATAGTCATACATATACATACAGATATTTTTTATTATACATATTAAACACCCAGACCAAGGAGATCGTGCTTGCAGAACATACAAACACTTTCACCCTCGGCGGGAATCGAACCCGCTACCTTTTGCGCCGCAAGCGGACCCGCGCCCACCGCGCCACTGAAGCAGTCAAACAGCGGTTCATAGTAGAATACGTAGCAATGATTTATATATCAAAGATAACACCGATATAGTGTCGCAAGGACTATCGACATCCTTTTCGTACATGATACGATATTCGTATGAAACAAAAAAAATGTAATCAACAGATATGAGGCTAAACATAACCTAGAGATTAGATTAGGCTAAAAATAATAAGAGGCTTTTTCCGAAAAAAAGGCATCCAAATCGAAAAGTTGTAGAACAAAATATGTTCACCTAGGCGTGCCCTTCACCCCCTTTCCGCAGTATATACCATAAAGGAAACACCTTGTATAATCTCATCTACGTGTGTTAGTCATTGAACTCCTCCTAAACGGCTGGAACGATTTTGATGAAATATTTTGTGTGTGTTTAAGTGGGTTCGAAAATGGTTAAGATTCGCAATACGGTCAACTAGGTGTGAAGCGGGGGCGGACCGCTAGTAATTAATAAAGCTGCGGCTCTAACCGCATGTATTTGCAGTGTAGTATCTTGTATTATACGGAAATAGTATGTTTTTATTTTGGCTAATTAGCTACTGAAAATCAGTCGTTCCTAAATAAAAACACGAAATGGAACTGAAACTCACCTTATTCTTATGCGAGTGGTGGGTTGACAGTTGACCCATTAAATTTTCTTTTGTTATGAGAAACAAGTACCAGGGTAGATACTTAGCTAAGTTTGTGGAAGCTTTCTTTCCGCGCCGAAACGCTTTGTTTTAGAAGTTTGTTTATTCTTGTGACTCTGAGGGGAGTTCTAATGAATAAGTGCGCGATTAAAGGACAAAAAGGATTTAGGACAAAGGTCACAAAGATCCGCTGCTTAAATAAATTATATCTTTTCATATTTTTGAATTTCTCATACGTCAAAATGAAGATTTGACTTACAAATAATTGGCATAGAGCTGAAATTTGGTAGAAGTATTATATTGCAGCATGTCAGTGTCGTTTTTTTTAGGTCAAACATAATAAAGTAAAAAAGTATTTTCTATTCTATTCTCGTTTTTTCTCAAAAACGTAAGTTAAGTAAGTTTTATCGTAAAAATGGGTTTCTCAAAGTTGTAGATTATTAATTACTCTACAAAAATTGTTCTAACCCTTTTTGCATACAGCTTTCATTCATTCATGCGCTTTAGTCCACTGAAATTCTACATTTAGTTTGCATTTTTCAGAAGACATAGTTTTCTTTTTTTTGATGTGTAGGGGGGGTTAATATAAGCTTAAATTCCAGTGTGTGGAATGCACTCTTATACCCCTGCTGGGGTTTGCATCTTATCTCGTAATCTAGCAACCGTACAGATGGTTTGATTGGTTGAAAATGACTTGTAACAAATTACATTATGTACAACTTGACTATATTATTTTTGTCGTCAGGTAGAAAATAAAAAAGTTATTAGGAAAAATAGCTGAACTGACTTTTAAGTAAAAAAACTTTTTTTATTTTGTTTGGCTGACCCGGAAAGCGTAGAATTGCCATAATATTCGCAACGCAATGTGGCTGCTACTTTCAGTTGCCAAGGATACCTATAGATAAACAAAATTTATTAAATAATATATTTTAACTTCTCCTAAACTCATCATCATCATCATCACCCTATTAACGTTCCCACTGCTGGGACACAGGGACTTCTCTCTTGACGAGAGAGATTAGGCCTTAATTCACCACGCTGGCCAAGTGCGGGTTGGTGAATGTCACATGTCCTTCAAACTATTTTAAAGTTCTCAGAACATGCCGGTTTCCTCACGATGTTTGCCTTCACCGTTAAAGCACGTGTTTAAAGTGCACATAAATTTCTCAAGAAGAAAAATACAGAGGTGCATGGCGGGGTTTGAACCCACGACCTTCGGAATGAAAGTCGAGTGTCCACTTAGCAACACGGCTTCAAACTAATTCCCACATATCCTTAACGAACAACAAACCTTCCTCCTGAATTACTCTACTTATTGCGTTTTGTAGCTAAGTAGGCCACTAATAATGTGGCTACTGATTGTTATGTTTAAGTTAGTCTGTAATTATTGGTGTACAATAAAAAAAATCTATCTACATTTATTATAGTGTATTTAACATAACATTTAACACATCTATATTTATCCAATACTCGTTGAATTTGTTCATAATTATTAAATTAAGATTGTCAATTACTTACTAACGCCTAGAGAAATTATATTATAAATTTAAGGTGTAAAACATTGTAAGTTAACTTTTATAAGTTTTTATGAGAAATAAAGCTTCTCATAAATAAACCTATTTATTGAAAACCGAAGAAACGAAATATTACATAATGAACTCAGTTTTTGGGTATTTAATGTCTATAGCAATTTTCAGCTCTATGCGAATTAATTCAGCTAATTTTTGTGTATTCTGACCGGGTTGAAAGATAAAAATATTTTACCATCCCAAACAATTATCTCGACAAACTTGATTCAGGCAAAATATTTGAATAAACCGTTTTCTATTTGTATATTTATTTAGGTAAAATTATTTCTCTCAGATTTTAAATTGGTTTTCTTATAATTTATTCTATCTGATTGGCTATATCTGACAGGCATGATGACTTCCTACATAAAAAAATAGGTTAGTCCATGTTATAGACCGTCCAAAAATATTCTTGCTTAGTGCTTTCGGGCTTAGTTTTGGGTTAGGTTAGCATCACTGTGTGAGTAGTCCGGAAATATATATTTATTGGAACGAAGTTCCTTTCGGCAGGCTTGGAGGAGATATGGATTTTACTGCGCGACTGAACTGAAAAAAATGTGATAGTAAAACCATAAGAAAAAAAGTGTGTGTGTGTGTGTCAGCTACGACGCACGATTGGAGTTTACTACTTACGAACGATATTATGATATATGTACATCAAATAGAAAAAAAGGGTACATGAACGCATCTGCTAAAATGATAAGAGAAACAAACATATATCTGTAATTATTCGGATTGTTTATATTAATTCAATAAAGCGTATTACATAAAGTATGTTAACAAATAATAATAATTGTGTTCAATTTATACAAATTCAATTTTAGGATGATTGATTTCTTTCACTTTGAATTATAATATCATTCGTAAATACTGCAAAGAACAAATTAATTAGGTGTCGAAACTTTAGCTTATTTTAAACATTTTAGTTAATAAATAACAGAAGGTAGGTACTTATTATACGTTCCAACGAAACGCGTTGATAGGACCATAAATTCGTCAATTGTTTTAGTTCCCTGTACAAAAACGTAAAAGCTATCTGGAGACGCGCGGGAACCCTGTGCCTTCGATACCACAGGGCCGCCTTGGGGAATAACAGATGGGTAAAAATAATAAGGATGGAAGGGAGAGCGTGCACTGACCTGCAAGCGAAGGACTTCCAGCCAGGTTCCACGTTCCTTGCGGGGGTGGGGCAGCCCAGCAACTCAGGGCGCCCTCAAGCACATCCACACTGTCACCACACACGGCTATATCGTCTCGCATAAACTGAGCGGTAGAAGACCAAATATTACGTCCAGGATCACAATGATATTACGGCGAAATCAAACAGCGGAATTATAATGTTCCATATGGCGGGAAATTGGAGATGAAAATCGATCTCGCTATCGATTAGCGTCCACTCCACGCGACTGCCCACGGTCAAGTCTTGTTCTTCAGTTGCCATTTTTCTTCTTCTTGTCGCGCCAGCGCATTGACAGTGACACTAGCACGCTTATGTCAGGGAAAGGAGAAATTGGATAGGATTATGGATAGATGGCGTTACCATTTCCTCCCCCCCTTGATGTGTCAGCATAAAGACACAATCGTAAGTGAGACTAGAAATTTCTAATATCTCTAGCGGAATGGCAGAGACTAGGATGAGCCTAATATCTCTGAACTCATTATAAGTAACAGCGGTTGAAAAAGACAACTGAATGCGGGATCATTATAATGTGCGGTACAATATATAAAACTGCGGGAAAATTACTTAAATGAAGCGGTGTTACGTGTATTGATAAATAAACCGTAAGAACTTAAAACTAAGGCTTAAATATATATATGTACAATGTTTATTGTTGCGGTAGCGGGCATATGCGAACGGTTGGCCGAAGCAACACTGCCCCTTTCGCGGTTCTAATAGTACACGTACGGATAACTCCGTCCTTAGAGGGATGAACCTTTTCTACGATGGCTAATGGCCAGGCTAAACTAGGCACGTTATCTTCTATCACGACTGCAATAGTACCCGGAGTGATAGGCGTGGAAATTGTATTCCACCTTTGTCTAGCCTGCAGACTGTGTAGATATTCCATCCTCCACCTTCGCCAAAATGACTGAACTAATTTATCCAGTAGCGAATGCCTTTGCAGTAGACTGATGCTTTCAGGTTCTACGTTAGGCGCGGGCAAAGAATACAACGGCGCGGTATGTAAAAAATGACTAGGTGTAAGTGCGGTAGGCTCAGCGGGGTCGGAACTTAGCACTGTTAGCGGCCGCGAATTAAGTAAACACTCAACTTGTGTGAGTACAGTGCAAAGCTCTTCATATGAAAGAATCTGCTGACCGATTACTCGGCGCAGATGCGTTTTTACTACCTTAATCATACTTTCCCAAGCCCCTCCCTTATGAGGTGACTGAGGAGTTATAAAGAACCAACTAATGCGGCTGTCAGCCAACTCTCTTTTAAAACTTTCGCGGTATTCATTATTTAAGAATTTGTATAAGCCGCGTAAATAGGCATCAGCGCCTTTAAAGTTCGTTGCATTGTCTGAGTACATTACTTGGACAGGGCCTCGACGTGCGAGGAAACGTTTAAGAGCGGCTATGAAACTAGGCGTACTAAGGTCGGTTGTGACTTCAATATGCACGGCCCTAGTGGTCAGACAAGTGAATAAACATATGTAGGCCTTTTCAGCATGCACTCCACGACGGCGTACTGGGGTGTAAGCGATAGGTCCTGCGTAATCGCAGCCTGTTTGTGCGAACGCTTTTACAGCTTGGCGAGCGCGACTTTCAGGTAGGTCTGACATGAGCGGGTAAGTTGGACGCGGATTTACTTTAAAGCATTTATTGCACAAGTGGAATCTTTGTCTCACGCGGCGGCGAGCGGATAAAATCCAAAACCTTTGTCTAAGAAGCGCCATTAATAATTCCGGACCTGCGTGTAGGTATTTTAAATGATAATAATCAATGAGCAAGTTGACAATATGGTCACTGCGCGGTAAAATCAGCGGGTGAATATTTGTGTAATTCAAGCCTGAATTAACAAGACGACCACCTACTCGGATAAGTCCGTTTTCGTCTATAAACGGCCTTAATTTATTAATAGCGCGTGAGCATGACTCATCTTTCTGTAGGCTATTAAATTCTTCTGCAAAATATTTTCTTTGCAGGGCGAGTATTATTTTATTCTCTACAAACTGAAGCTGGTCAGCCGTAACTGCGGGTGTTCCTTTACGTTGCAATAACTTAGCAAACGTAAAGACATATACAAGAATTCGCATTAGTTTAGTCCACGACGAAATGCGTAAAGCGAGATTGTAAATTACGCAATCATTAGATGGTAAACAAACCGTAGCGTGCGATAATACCTTTTGCTCAGGAATCTCCTCAATAGGCTGGCCATCGAGGGAGCGGAGGGGCCACTGGCATGGATCGAGCGCGATCCAGGGGGGTCCGTGCATCCACAGTGGATGTAACATTAATTTTCGTGGCGTAAGGCCACGCGACAGACAATCTGCGGGATTCTCTGTGCCTGCGACGTGATAAAAGTGGTCAGGCGGAATATTATCCGTCACCTGAACCACGCGGTTGGCAACAAACGTGTGCCATCGATGCGGTGAGCTTTTTATCCAATACAAAGCTACTTTGGAATCTGTAAACGCGTATGTTTGTATAGGGATTTTACCTGAGTAATTGTCTAGCACCGTGCGCAACAACCTAGAAAGTAGGACTATTCCAAGACGAGTTGACGTCTTATCATTACGTACAACACCGTGGTGCGGTATACCGTACATAGGCGATGAGTCATTAGGTAGACCTGGAGGCGCGGGTGAAATATATTTTTTATCCAAGTATTCCTTAATGACGTCATCGTACGCGGACCTTAGGCTTAAAGAAGCTTCTAACTTCTTCTCGAGACACAGAAAGCGTCGTCGGGCGGTTTCATAAGATTTGCCTAAAGAAAAAACATCCTTACTAAACGGTAGGCCTACAGTATATCTACCGGAAGCGGGGTCGCGGGTTGTAGTATGTTTATAAAATTCCTCACATTCTATGTCAGCGGAACATAGAACGCTTGGCGCGGTAGCGGAAGGAAGCTCGTCCAGTTCCCAGAATTTCTGAACGAGATCATGTACATTTTTTAGACTATTCTCCTGCACTAGACAGCAGGTCATAGCCTCGCGGGAAAATAAAGTAGGCGCTGAACCTATAACGACACATCCTAATACTGTACGTAAATAATGCGGGGTGCGAGTAAAGTCGGGCGCGATGTTTGGTAATAACAAATGCGCAAACAGCGGAGCGCCTAATAACATATTTATTTCACCAGGTTCTCCAAACAACTCGTCGGCTAGCGGTAACCCGTGTAAATGCGATAAGGATCTCTTATCTATAACTGCACTCGGTAATGAGTCAGTAATGCGATCGACAACAAGCGGCGAAATATTAAACTTAATATTTTTATTAAAACGAGAATAAAAATCTAAGCCAATTGAACTAGAATTTATTGTGTTTTGCGTTCCTCCAAAACCTTTTATTATTGTACTCCCGGCATGATTTACTTTTATATTTAACAGGTCACAAGTATCTTTCGTAATGAAATGAGACTGTGACGCGCTATCTAACAAGGCTCTGATATGATGTTTAACTCCGTCAGTATCGTAAACAACGACCTGAGCGGTAGCTAGTAAAACCGTGGTACATTGCTCGTTCCGTACTTGGGAGTGAGACGCGGGCAGGTTTGATGCAGCGATGGAGGTCGCGCACAGCGATACGTCCGAGCGCCCAGGCTGAGATAACGACTGCGCGGGCGGCGCGACGGTCGCAGCCTGGGAGACGCTTGGATGGCGTGCGGGTTCGATTCTCGACCCGAAATGCAATAAACTATGATGTCGCGATTTACACGAGCGGCAAGTCGTGTTTGACTTACACAGAGCGACCCTATGCTTTATGCTAAGGCAGTTTATACATGAATTATTTTCCTTAACATAATTAAAACGTTCCATGGGGGTCATTTTATGAAACGGCGGGCATTTGAATAAATGATGATGAACAATATTAGTACATAGACATTTATCAGCGGTATCTGAGGAATTCACGGAATTCGCGGAAACAGCGGCGGCAACGGCGGGTGAAGTGTTTACGTAAGCGTGTAGCTGCGGTGCACCTTTATTATAATTATTATTAATTTGTTTTGTAAGAGTTCGCGGAGTACCTTTACGCGGGCCTGGACCCGGTGCGGGGGCGGGGGCGGAGCTCGTTCGCTCGAACACCTTCGCGCGATTTTTTATGAATGACTCGAGTGTATAAAATGTAGGTATATCGGACCCTAAACTCAACTCAAAGGCGTGAACAGTACTACGATCTAATTTTCTTAAAGCGATGTGAACTAGAATTAACTCATCTAATCTTTCTATCTTTAAGTTATTCAATGCGCGGACTGTGTTGATAAATTGTTCATGAAACAAATCAAAGCTTTCTGTAGATGCGGTGCTTATAGGCGAGAAATCGAACAGCTGATTTAAATAAGAAGTTGCTACCATTCGCTTATCTTCATATTTGTCAACAAGCGTTTGCCAAATGAGTTCGTAATTTTCTGGACAGTGCGTTATACCTATACACACTGACTCGGCCTTACCCGTCAACCTACCAACTAAATAATATAATTTCTCGGCATCGGTGAGGGATGGATTTTCATGTACAGCGGACTTAAAACAAGAGTAAAATATAGGCCATTTCCTTATATCTCCTGCGAAAGTGATTAACTCAATAGGTGGCAACCTATGCGGCAATTTATTAAAAACAACAGAAGGTTGTGTTGTATTGATAACAGCTGACGGAACAGAATGCTTATCATACAATCTTTTTATGCGGCTGTATAGTTGCTCAAATGCAACCATACATTTATAATCTGGTACGGCGGTTGGATCGACCTTTAATAACTGTAAATTATAGTCGTCCAGTAATTTTAAGAAATCACTGCGTAAAATATCAATATTAGCACATTCAGAGAGAAAGGATTCCTTATTCGAAGCACTTACGTCTATATTCGAAGAAGAATCATACATGTTTTGAATTAACTCAAAGATAGCTTCCCTTTTAGCTTGCAATATTAACAGCTGGGAATCATCTGTTTCGATAGGGTTTTTTGACCTAGTATTAGCCATTGTAGAAATTATAAAATAACTGCGGTGCGTAAGAAATGAAAGATAGGCCTTATGTTATAATAGTTATATAAAATATAACGAAGTAAATTAGTATTTACAGCGCGTTCGTATAACAAGCGTAATAACCTATCTAACGCGGGCGCGGGGGGTAATACTTGCGTCGGCAAACCGGTTGCGATACTCGTACTATGCCGGGCAAAATGGCGTGTTCTATCAAAATAAGCAGGGGGTAGTGCTAAATAATTATGAAGGCAGACAGAAAATTTATAAACTGCGTAATTGCGGTAAATTTATCAATACGTATATGCGTAAACACCATAGAATGTTAAAGTTATGGAACATTAAATATAAAAACAACGGGTTATAATGATATGACCAGGTCCAACTGCAATAGATGCGTGTTGGATGCGGTTAGTCTCAATGACAAAAAAGGTCAATCACTCGAATCACGTAATGTAATTCGATTATACAGCGAAAATATAACTTGTTAGACCAATAACTTAGGTATTCTAACAAGCTATGCGGGGGAAATAAATTATATGTATCTAAGGTTCGTTTGAACCACAAATTTGTATCTTGAATAAATAAGTAATGTGGGGATAAATCCGTCTCAATTAGAGTTATACTATATGGATAAATCTGTCTCAATGAGAAACCACACTTTAGGGACAAATCCGTCTCGAATAGGACCACACTTATGGAGACGCGCGGGAACCCTGTGCCTTCGATACCACAGGGCCGCCTTGGGGAATAACAGATGGGTAAAAATAATAAGGATGGAAGGGAAAGCGTGCACTGACCTGCAAGCGAAGGACTTCCAGCCAGGTTCCACGTTCCTTGCGGGGGTGGGGCAGCCCAGCAACTCAGGGCGCCCTCAAGCACATCCACACTGTCACCACACACGGCTATATCGTCTCGCATAAACTGAGCGGTAGAAGACCAAATATTACGTCCAGGATCACAATGATATTACGGCGAAATCAAACAGCGGAATTATAATGTTCCATATGGCGGGAAATTGGAGATGAAAATCGATCTCGCTATCGATTAGCGTCCACTCCACGCGACTGCCCACGGTCAAGTCTTGTTCTTCAGTTGCCATTTTTCTTCTTCTTGTCGCGCCAGCGCATTGACAGTGACACTAGCACGCTTATGTCAGGGAAAGGAGAAATTGGATAGGATTATGGATAGATGGCGTTACCACTATCTTTGTAAGACGATATCCAAGTGAAAAAGAAACGTCCAGCCAAAATTTTTTTGTAAATATTGATGATTTTACTGAATAACTTTGCACTCTCACCTCTACTCACTGAGAAATTCTAAGTGAATGCTAGACGAATACTTTTTCGAACGCGTATTCGAATGTCAAAAATGGTAACTCGCATTCCAGAGACACAACAAACAACCAATCAAAATGCGTTAAAGTTCTTATTTCGAACGTGACGTTTCGACGGTATTCCATCTCATTCTTTTACACGTTGAATCCTACAGATATATATGTTTGTCTCTTTCTACGTAACGCCTCAACTTTTGTTAACACTTGATTTTACTCCCCATAAAATTTCCATACCGGGCCTTATAACTCAAATCGTTTCTTAATGAGTAAACTCCAAAAATCCGTGGAATAAAACCGTTAAATGAGACGTGCGCAGGCGCGACGGTCGTATACACAAGCGAGAAGTGAATACGTGTGTGTGTGTGTGTGTGTGAATATTTATTTTTAAAAGTTAATTCTGTCCTAAATAACATATATACATGTTATTAATAATGCTATTTATTTTTTACAAATTGTGTCGATTCTACATTAGCCGAAGGAACTTCGTTTCTACCTGGTGTCCCACGACACCACATCTTTTTTTTATTTAAAAATACTGCACACCTATTATTAACTTTATCAATTTAACTAGCTTGTCACGCCAAGGCATAGTCCGTGTTTTATGGATTTTCCCGCGAGAACGATATTATTCCGCGGTAAAGAGTAACAGTGAAAGAATTATTCAAATCAATCAAGCAAACAATCACAACCTTCAGCTTTATAATATTTGCATAGTACTTATAGAGGTAGATAAGAAAGTGCCAAGATATTAGAGCATCAAAGTTCTTTTGACTTTTTGGGCGCTTTTGACCCATAAATTTAGTACAAATTTTACGAAAGCGTTACGTCACTACATTATTATTTTTCATTTATTTATTTGATTTTTATGTGTAATTTTAAGTTAAATTTATTTTTTATGTGATGAGGATTTTCATTAACTGAAATAAATGAATATAATAATAATTACGAAATTTCAATGCACTGCGTTGTCTTGATTTTTCTTGAGTCATCCACCCCATTCTATCTATTCGCAAATTATAGACATGTTTCAAATTCAAATGGCTTACTATATTAATTATAATTTCGAGACAGCAGCGAGTGTAATAGCTACGCCTATCACATTTCGCTTGTATAATATAGATACAGAACATAGTAGAGCCTGTATACACTGTAACACATTAATCAACAGCAAATACAAGACTAATTAGTCTAAGATATTCGTAATAGGGGCCTTAGACACCTTGAAGGCAATGAGTCAGCAGGGACTTTCAATAAATAGTTGTTATTCGTATTTTATAGTAATGCTATTCAACTCATTGTAAAAAATTAAAGCGAACTGTCAAAACAATGTCTTTACCATGAACATTTTTAGTTTTAATTTAAATTAACTTTAAGTTGACCTATCCATGTATGCCCTGGAAATAAATATTTTGACTTTGTTTGACCTTTTACAGGTTTTTTTTTGCAAAAGAGTAAAATAAGCAATGGCTTGTTTCACAAAAGAGTAAAATAAGCAATGGTCAGTTACGTCAAGAGTCTCATCCTCACATGTGACTGAGCGAAATAGCTCTAAACTTTAAACATTGTCTAATTTTAGACAGGCCCATTATGTCTTATTTATAAAAAATATACAATCATGTATTTTGAATTATCCAATATCATCACCCTATTAACGTTCCCACTGCTGGTACAAGGGACTTTTCTCTTGGCGAAAGAGATTAGGCCAAGTGCGGGTTGGTGAATATCACATGTCCTTCAAACTCTTTAAAGTTCTCAGAACGTGCCGGTCTCCTCGCGATGTTTGCCTTCAACGTTAAAGCAAGTGTTTAAATCGCACATAAATTTCTCCAGAAGAAAAATCTAGAGGTGCGTGGCGGGGTTTGAACCCACCATCTTCCATCACACACGATCAAATATATGTGCATTTTTACAAAACATCATACAGTAAGGTTGCTTTTCCATCAGAGCTAAGCTAAGCTACGTTGCTATGGAAGCGTATGTTATCCTCTAATAATAATCATTAGTGAGAATATATAATGAATATGATTGGTGGATATCAAATCCGAAGCAACGTAACATAGCTTAGGTGTTGCACAATAAAGTTTGTTGATGGTAAAACACCTGTTTGCAGTATTTAATGGTTTGTCAATAAAGTTGAAGCTCGGCAATTAATACAATTCTATGAAAAAATTTGCATTCAAATTCGCGTGAACAGACGACGCCTACAAAAGCATACTATTCTAAACAAACATGCTGAAATTAAGAAAAAATATAATCCATAATTACTTACCTTTTTTTGGGAATTTTTACTGCCTTTATGCCTTATTATGTGAGTATGGTTTTTAACGCAACTTTAAAACGATTTATATCCTAACGGTCCAACTGATCGAGAAATTAAAATTGATTATTAATTACCTATTCAACGATACCCTACATGACTTTCTTTATTGAAATTATTTTTTTTACTTTTCTTTTACTGACGGCATGCTTCTAATGACAGTCGCCGTACTAGGAAGATGGACGTGTGAATCATAAAAATCAGCTCAGGCGTTTGGTCACAAAAATTACAAACACTTTACCACTCTTTTGCGTCGCGGAGTCTAGTAAAAAAGGTGATTTTTACCATATATATCACCTGTATAATATGCTTGTAGGTAAATATTTCGCTTATAAAATGTTTAAAGCAGTAAGGTAACATAAATAATTTTGATTTTTCATAGGGGTCAGCAAAGCAAATCACGGAAAACTCAGAAGCTAAAAGTGATTGCGCGCCGTACATTGAGCCACCGAAATCCAGTCCCGTTAAGATGCAAAATAAATTTAAATGTAACGTTGAGCTTTTTGCCGTTAGTTGTCCCGCTAGCTACTGCTAGTAGAACGAGATAATCCTGAAATTGGTGCTGTGCCAGAACGCATCCTAAGCATTGTCGCGTTGGCGGCCGGCCAGGATAATGGACCCCATACCGAATGGATTTGCGTTTTGGACTTTTTGCATAAATGGCTAACTGTCGATTATTGGCTTTGTATTTTAAATTCTATTTTAAATTCATGCCGTATAAATCCTCTTTGAAAACTATGGATCGAAGAATTTGCTGTTGGGTGAAACGATTAACATGATTTTTTTTATAAACTTTATTTTGGTTATTTATTCGTTTTTAACTACTCAGGCAAATTTTTGTTTGATATTATGTGGATGACAATGCTATAAAGGTACCTGTTCTGTTCAAAGTGTTGAACAGAACAGGTACCTTTATAGCATTTGATAGATACTTGGTTTTATGGTATTATTGGTATATAATTATACAGCTAGCAATGATATTTATCGATGATTGGAAACACTGAATACGTGGTTAGGCACCATGAAGAAAGATCTAATGATTTTGTGAGATTTTTTTTCCACATCTCAACATTATACAGAGGGATAAAAATAAGAATAAAGACTCCAATTCTGGTGTTAATTAAAAGGCTCTTTTAATCTTTTTCAGGGTATTTTATTTCCAGTTTCCGTGTTAATATTTGACCCTTCGGGTGCTATGCAAATAGGTGGTCTTTGATCCCTTAATTGATATTTTGGTTCGAGGTAATTTCCTGAATTTGAAATACACGTTTAGACAAGGTGGTCCATCAGCTGTAACTGAAATTTAGTTATGGCTGTTTTTAATGCCAATAGCTACTGATTTTACAAATACTTCTGAGTAATGAGAAGGTATAAGTATATAATTTCGGTATTTTATACAAAGTTAACGTCAACATCTTATAAATTTAGTTTTTAAACGCGGCTTCGCCAATCCACTTCAAATTTTTCAGAGTAGTTATTGTAAATCTCTTGGGAACAGTACGTTTTGGTGGAATGATGGGTAGCCTTTGTCCTTACCGTAGTTTCAACTTTAAGAATGTAAAGTTTCAAGATGAATGGGCGAGTAGATAACGAAATAACAAACAATAAAATTATATTTTGAATTTTATATATTTTTTTTAATGTAACACCTTCATATAGGTAATTCACACATTTTGTTATTTCATTGTGCACAATTACTACATTAATATCTACCCACTTATTTCAAAATAATTGTAGTGCCTACATGTAAGAAAAAAAATGAGATATCAATTCACACTCACTGATTAATCATGAAATCTCAAAAACTAATAATAAGAAATAGAAAACTTGGCTCTTCTAAGTTTTCAGAACATGCCGATGTTTGGCTTCGCCGTTAAAGCACCATTTTCTGCTAATCAGAGGTGCTCGGCGGGGGTTTGAACACACGACCCTCGGAATCAAAGTCGAGTGTGCTCCCACATAGCACGGCTTTTGAGTTTATATGAAAGTCCTATATTTTAAACCCCGACGTAAAAAGTGGATTGTTATTAGTGTAAAGTCTCTGTTAATTTCAAATTTATCTAAATTTTACATTATTTAAAAAAAATTGTAGTAATTGATTTACAAGCGCGTACAAAGTCGCCGGCGTCTACTAGTTGTTTACATAAGCAGCCGGGCACGGGGCACGTGTACGCACCCTTTCTGAATAAAATATAAACATCGGACTTGGAAGAAACTTCTTTGTTTTCATTTCCACCATCAAAATTCCTTATTGAAAATTCAGAAACAGTACGTTTTATTTACGAGAGAACTTTATGTTAATTTTTATGGAGCGCCTACAACTTTGTTTTAACTTTGCGGGCTAAATATTTTCTTTTTAAGTACTGAAAAAATAGAGTTTGTTTTTATTTTACGTCTCATTTAGATGAAATCTAGACAATACTAATAATATTTGACTTTTTTGTTTCAGCGTTTCTGTTTCGTAAAACATACTAATTAATTAATAGGGTGGTATAATATTTGCGTAAAATAGCAAGGTTTTGCGTTATACGTGCCGTAAGCTGGAGGGGGACGAAGGTCTCTGCTCTTCGGGGACCGACCACAATGAGCGGCCCATAATGAAAGTGTACCCAGTACGGCTCTATCATTTATTACTCGAGCTACTCAAGCCAAGACTCTACCTATTATAATGTAATTTGGAATTGTTTGGAGGAGAGATTTATTATTCATTAAAATACCCTATTGGCTGTAATCTGTTTGAGAATGAAATAAGGGTTCTCGATATTTATGAGCATTATCTAGTTAGCTTGAAGAAAGCTTGATTAAAACATTATTGACTAGTCAGGATCTTCTGTATACTATCATATTTATGATATGTACGTTTTAGATTCGTTTATTTATAATTAATGAATTATAACTATTGCTAAAAACTCATAGGCGTAGATGCGTTTAATCCAAGCGCAGCAGGCGTAGAGATTTAACGCTAAAAATATTTTTGTTTACTGATAAGTCTACCCTTGTCCGTTAAAGCCGAGAAAAAATTTCAATTATGTTGTTTCATTTACCACTAATGAAGAAGAGTAGAAAAATACGCTCCCATAAGCCGCGGTCGACGGGCAGGCAAGTCACAAAAATGTAATCAAGGCATTCGTCACGAGGCGCTCGCATCGCTCTACTGAAATCGTGGTAGGGGACCGTGAAAGAATGATCACATTTTTACATTTGACTGATGGAAAAGTCAAAGCTTTCCCCCGCAATAACAATGTGAAACAACACTCCTCAGAGTTTCAATATTATCATCGCAGAAACTGTGCCGATGAAAAAGTTTACATTTACTAACTGTATCATTACTGTAAAATAAACAAAAGAATAGTGTATCTATAAATACGTTGGATCCCGGCGTAAAATGGATATTTTATAGGTACACGGGTGATTGCGTAATGTGGGGCTGCAGCCCCTGCTTACATACCATACTGTCGGCTCATGGGTGGGTACCCAAGCACGACGTTAAATGCTACTCATTTTTCTATAGTTGGAGGAAAATTGCTGTCGTATTTCCGGCTCACATCTCCTTAAGCCGTAGACAACGAGATTATCCGTGGGGAAATAAAATGGAGACATGAGAATCATCAATCTTTCTCTCAACAATCTCGATGAAACTAACTTAATCGCTAAATGATTGTACACAAAAAATAACGTCGATGGCCTATCGATAAATAGAGATATTTCCCTTAATCACCATTATTGGGGTTTGTAAAAAAAATTAATGGTTGTGGGAAAGTAATAAAAGTAATTAGGTATATAATATAGGGAATAAGTGAGAGTTGGCGACGGGCCCGCAGCCGTCGCCGCTCCTCTGGCCTAGCTAAACTTGTGCCAATTATAGATCTGGTGACCATGATCTTTTATTTTCTTGATATCCGTTTTAAAACGTTAATATTAAAACATGTTGGTATTTGCTAAAAGTTCATAACTATAGATTTCTGCTAGTAGACAATAGCCAGGTTAGAAAGATTCAGTCCCATTGGACTGTATTTCTTTGTGTTACCGATCCTATTTTCCGTTAATGACATCCAGCATAGCCACTTAAATCTTTAGCGAATACTTTACCTATTATATGGCGAACCGAGAGGATTTAATAGGCATTCTAATCCCATTTGGGCGACAGTTCGTGAAACTATGGGCGCGCGGCCACCCTGTTAATAGCGAAAGTATCCCGCTAAGGGGCGCCGCAAGGTCTTATCTCGCTGGTTCCGACGACGTTTACTTACATTTAATTGTCCAAGTTTTATTGTAGCCACCCTAATAGCAATATTGGAGGCAAAGAACTGATACCGAAGCTTTGAATAACATTACGGAAACTGACTCCACGAGGAGATAAGAATTGAGATAAGTGGCCGTTCTGCTTACGTGTGAGCCTGCAGAATACGTTCTATTGCAGCTATCGTTGTGATAAGGAAACGTGCCAAGTGCCAAATGTCTTTACGCGCAATATTGGTTTGCTGGAGGAGTTTGGCTCTGAAGGACAAAGCAGGTTACTTATTAATAAAAAATACAATTACATACTGTTTACTTATTTGTCCCTCCTTAACAAGAGCTTTTTGAACAAATAACAGAAAAAAAACGTGTTTGTCTCATCTCTCAATGAGACAAACACGTTTTTTTTTTCTTTTTCTATGTTATAAAATTGTACCTACACGATGTTTACAAGTAAGATACCTAGTTGTCTTTAAACTAAAATCTAAATATTAACAACAATACAGGCAATGATATTTCACGTTGCATCGCCTTGGGAAGTAGCAGGGTAATAACCGGAAAGTTGGCTGTTGGACGTAAGTTAAAAACGGTCATTGGTGCTGCATGGAACAACAGGCGGGAGAACAATTCAATTTACTTTTATAGCCCGAGTTGATCCCCCAGGACTCAGGTTATGCGGAGCTAGGTAATCATCGCGCCGCGTTGATTCACCACTAGCTCCCTACTCAGGTATTACTTAAGCTTGTTTTTCTGTTATTTGAGCAACCGTTGAATCGAGCCTTTGCACTTGTAAAAAAAAATACGTAAAGAAAAATATTGGTGAAGCTGAGCTAATATAATTGAGAAGAATAAAATCGTGGCGCAGCTAGCCACGATTTTATTCTTCACAATTATACTACTCAATAAACTTAATTAAAATTTTATTCATGTGTTGTTGATTGTTAATTAAGTAGGCATCATGCTATTTCCGAAACGAAAAAAAATTAAGTTGGCATGGTGCGATTACTTGTTTGGAAATTTCACCCTTTAAAAACTATTAACTATGTTATACCGCCGTTATAAATATGAATAGAGTTAAAGATAAAATGGTATTGGTTAATCAAAAAGTGTTGTTATGAAGGCAACGAATCTCATACTTGTAATAGCGCAGCGTCGGACGTCCACGATTAAACAGGGTCGAATTCTCAATCCTCTGTTATCTATTTATCTATATGGTAACTAAATTTGTCATACTGCCAGATGAGGCCTTTGGGACGATTAAATAAAATGTATTACTTATTAAGGAAAAAACCCCGACTTCAAAGTAACAATTTAACTAACTGAAAAGCAAAAAAAAACAAGCTCTACAACATCTCTGATATTGGGAAATGCATTCCAGACGGTTTTCAATACCTATCTACCCACTTGACATAGTTCGTTGACTTTATTTTTTTTTTCTTTTTCACAATATGGCGTCTAATAGTTGCCATATTGAATTTTAACTGACGTCAGGTCTTAAGTATCACTGGCCGACCTAAGAAGAATCGATTGAATAGGTACCTAGTGAATCATAATCATAAGGCCTAGGCGTTTGGTCTGTACAGTGCTTCAAAGGAACATACATACATTAATATAGCTGATAAGCACATTAGGTACCACTCGTTTGCGTCAATTTGCAATTGCGCAATCAAGAAAAACGCCGTTTGTAAACTAATTTTAAAAATAAAATAAAAAATCGATTCCAAAACTTTTAAACTTTCCTTAAACGTCAACTATTAATACCCCACTCGAGTATATTTGCAGATATTCGGTTCTCCTTCCCCATTTTAACCCACTATAACTTTTAAACAGCTCAAACAATTTTCATCAAACACTAGCGCAAAAGTCACCTTTCATACAAAATAACTTAATTTGAAATAGCTTAATTCGTTCGGGAGCTATGATGCCACAAACAGACAGAGACATCAAACTTATAAAACCTCTCTTTTTCGGTCGGCGGCGGTTAAAAGGCATCTCACAAATGAAATGAGCCCAAAACTTCTTGAATTATGTCCCTCCCTACATACCTACATTCCTGTAAACTTTTAAAAAGCATTTTGTCTTGAGCTCCGAGGTTGCCGTTGTTGTAGGTAAATCACAGAGGCAACAACTAGCCGAACAAACAGACGAATGTGCCTTCTTTGAAAAATCGCTCTCTCAGGACCCTGATGCCGTCTTTTCCTTCCTACCCGTCCCGTCTAAACTACATTCCTTCAATTTACTTTATTCGCTGGAGAAATGTAATAAGTAGGTGGGTTGAAACAAAATTCTATGTAGAGTTTTGAACAAGGGTTGTTTGAACCACGTGGGCCCTATTGCATTCTATGTTGATGGTTAGGCATAGGGACTTATACTATACTACAATTTAAAAATATTCTAAGATGTATACGGTAGAACTTTTCTCGAAATTTATTTGGTGTGCTGTAGGTACTTAATAAATGAGATATCTTAACCATCATATATGTATATTTCCCTAAACCAAAATTTATACAATTGATTTATACATATAATTTCTATAGATGTATCTTATGTATGTATTACAAAAAAAAATATCTATGTAGTATATCATTCACCTAACACCCATAGTACAAGCTCTGCTTAGTTTGGGGTTAGGTGATGCTGTGTGAGTAGTCCGGAAATATTTATTTATTTAATTACAGCGCCTCAGGTGTTACCCGCGTTATAATGCATTTTCCATAAGAATATTCCCGCGGTAAACAGAAGCCTATGTATATCCTTTTCCAAGTCATAATCTATCATCATTTCTAATTTCGGGCAATTCGGTTTAGCCGTGAAAGACGGACAAATAAACAGACACTCTTCTCAATTATAATGGTATTAATTTAACTTCCTAGGTTATGACTATGCGATGTATTATTGTTTCCAAATAATAACCGCTTTTAATAAATAAAATAATACAGAAGTAAAAATACTTGGTGCAATAGTTAAAGAATACACTCTGCATTTGATTCATCCCCTTTAACTGTTATTTAAATTTTCGAGCTTGGCTAATGGGCTAACTGTGTTTCAAGTGTCAGGTGCTAAACGGTTGAGATATCTATTTCCCGCGTTTTCATTAGAAACAAATTAATATTTTATGTGCACTTTCTATATTTAAATATTTTATTCTCGATTCATATTTATAACAACCGACGCAAAAGTAGGGGTGTTTGTCTGTGTGTTTCTGGCATCGCGTCACTCCCGAAAGTGTGAAGCAATTTTGATTTATTTTCTTTTGTTTGAAAGGTGATATAATCAAGCGTGTTCTTAGCTTTCTTTGATTCAATTAATTAGCCGCGTTTCAAAGTACTCGGGTCTCAAATAAAAGCGTATCACGTGAACATAACAAAAAATATGACTATAAGCCTTTATGGGAACTAAGAATTATGAATTGATGTTTAATTTATAATTTCTGCAATTGCCTGAAATAAACGATTTCTATTATATTTATATAAATTGTATTTATTTATAGTAATAAAAAACGGAAATATTATTCAGATCGTAACTAAAAGGAGGCAAGGTCTCAAATGCCTATTTCAAATGTCAGAGATGCTAACCGGTAAGAAACCTAGTTACTGCATATTCATTTTATACCTACAAATTAATATTTAATGTAAATTAAGACCTACGCCTGATGATAGACTGTCTTTATTCAAATCTTTTATTCTTGATTCCTATTTTGAATAGCAAATTCGAAGATAAAAAAAGAAACAAAATATTCGGATCGTACTAAAGAGGCTGGGTCTCAAAAGCCCATGTAAATTTTATCGCTTGCCGGGAACAAAGCGATTTTCACATGCTGCTTGCTACCTGCTGGGTGTTCACTTGCGCAGCGAAGTGAATTGTGGATGTGGCTACACGTAGGTAGGTATTCGACTATTTGTGACTTTGTTTCGGCAAGAAACAATATTCACGCTGTCAATTCTGCCGATATCTGGGTCAATGTTGCTATATGTAGATATCTAGGGATTTTTTGGTAAACGGTAAAGTATATTGTAGGTATATGTTCTGCAAGAATCTAAAAATAAATAGGTACCTACTTAGTTACTTACGTGGGTGTAGGAATAAAATGTTCATAAATTTTACTTAAGTATTTAGCTTAAGTAGTCGGTAAGATAATTGGATTGTGCTATTTGTGTCTGATGATGGTGGATGCAGGCTACTTCCAACCGATACTACTGGAAATCTTTCGCGAGGTCTATATCCAGCCGTAGACGTCTGTAGCGACTACGATGGGTCGATGATAGATAGCTTTTTGGAATTTAAGTAAGTACTAATTGGAAAAATGTTAACCTGCTGAACTTCAAAATCGCCTTTAACATGATAAAATTATCCTATCAAAATGGTTAATCCAGACACACGTGAAATCGACACGGGCCCGTGCCATCGAAGTTGCTGACAGCCAGCATGAGTAGATTCAATTGCTGAAAAGGTGCTGGGAGGAGATATCACTTGAAAACATCCGCCATCTTATTGAGAGCATACCATCGAGGCTTCAAGAATACATTTTGAAGAGGGGAGGACATAGCTGATATTAAACAAAATAATAATAAACAACTTAGCTGTGCTTTAGTCTACAATTTAATGCTATTGTCAGGTTTAAACAGCCATAAAAAGTTATAAAACCCAAAAACATTAAAATATTAATTATGTTACTGTCTAATTGCATTTAAATTCATTTCATTTAATTTAAAACAATCACAGCAAAAATCCAAACAAAAATAAAAATAGGGAAAATTCGTGGTGGCCCTTATTTTGTTTTCAGTAGAATATAATATATATATATACATATGTAGATAATAATCTTTATTGCAGACCAATGCTTACAGACTTACTTAAAAATAACAATCAATAGCCACATTTGTTGTACAATCGGCGGCCTTATAAGCGATCTATTCCAGGCAACCTTTGGATGGATAGGATCTGCTAAGAACACGGAAGACGGTGCACAAAGATCATTGCATATAAATAATATGAAACACAAATTAAATACATCATTACATAAGAAAAAATGTATGCATAATGTACCTACTCATGTATTATTTAATAGGTAGGTACTTTTTAGTTGTTGAAGTCGGTTTTTAAGAGTAGTTTTTTTATTGAGTACCGTGGCTCGCTTTAAGGCCCTTTGGACAACTCTTTATGATAAAAAAAATTAAATACCTACCTAGGTAGGTGCCTATCCAAGATAGAGGTATGGATCAAGTCTCTCTAGATTTTCACGTCCAGCCCACACATGACCATGTTAAGTAGAAAACAGCTCGTTTTTCGTTTATCCAATAATAGTCTTCGACGTAGGTGTCATTATGCCTACACTAAACTTTGAATATACCTACTTAAGTTCTTAACTTTCAACCCAGTCAAAATACTGCAGACTTTTAAAGCATACCTATCAGTCCAACAATTCAATGATTGAATCAGACGAAGAACCAATTTCAATTTTGTGGAATATTACCTTCGAATTTTTCTTGGCACGAGTTTTGTATTAACATGGTTTGGAATTAAATCAATGTTTGAGGCCTCTATTTGTAACTCGAAGTGCTGCACCTGGATTTTTAATGAGGCTTAAACAGTTTATACGGTCTGTTACACTCTGACTCTGACACATGTTTTAGTGGCCTAGTAGTCCATTTATAAAACATTTGTAAATATTTTCTACTACCTAGCCGTTCCGGTTTTACACGGGTGCTGAAACCTTCTTTTCGAATCACTACCTTCATATTGCTAAAAAATCTAAAAACCGCAAAATATTTTGTTTTTATTTTGTATATTATATTTCCAGACAAGTCACACAACAACATCTAACCCCGTGGTAAGCTCTGAGCTTGTGTTACGGGTACTAGATATCTGATAAACTTAATATAATTATCATACAATTTCTGGCAGTTTCAGAGATTGTTTTGAATTTCTGTCTGATGATGGTGGATGCAGGCTACTTCCAACCGATACTACTGGAAATCTTTCGCGAGGTCTATATCCAGCAAATAGACGTCTGTACCGACTACGATGGGTCGATGACAGATAGCTAATAGGAATTTAACTAAGTACTGATTGGAAAAATGTTAACCTGTGGTAAGCTCTGAGCTTGTGTTACGGGTACTAGATACCTGATAAACATAATTTAATATGCATACATAATGTATATACAAACACTTTCACCCTCGGCGGGAATCGAACCCGCTACCTCTTGCACCGCAAGCGGACCCTCGCCCACCGCGCCACTGAAGCAGTCAGTATATTCAGTACTTTTTGAACTAAAACGTTAATGCATTTTAGGGCCACTCGAGAATCTCAGCGATGCAGATGTTTTCGTCGTGCCAAATATTTCTATACATTATTTTATAACGTGTCTCTTTCTCTCTCTCTCTCGTCCACACGGCGATGTTATCACGGCGTTAGTTGAGTGCGTGCGAAGCGCCAGTACTTCACCGCTGTTAAATAAAACAAATTTTATATTATTACTAGCGGCCAGCCCCGGCGTCGCACGGGTATGAAATTTTCCCGGAAATTATTCGAATTTTTCTCGCTGTAAAAACCATCCTATCTCTCAAGTTGGATCGAACTGCACATGGTGTGCGAATTTTATTATAATCGGTTAAGTGGTTTAGGAGTCCATTGAGGACAAACATTGTGACACGAGATTTATATATATTAAGATTATCTAAGAAGTTCGTGGGCATGGCATGCGCAGTTTAGCCCTAGCCATATTAGCAGTGAAATCTCAATTCATTTATTTCTGCTTGCTTACACATTGGTTGACCATAGTTTTTGGATTGTGTATGCATGTTTCACAATGTGGGCCCAGTGTTGGGTATTACAGCAACTTGTTTTTCTATTGCTCTTTTTTGGCAATCAGCGCAGGGCATTAGCCATATTATGTTTCCTTTTTGTGTTGCAAACTTCTGTTGATAAAGCTGTATTATTTTTTTTATATTGTTTTTTTTTTGAGAAATATTGGTTAAGTTGTAATAATATTGTATTACTTGTAGTAGGATAATCATATTTAATTCATCCATCACGGAAGATGATGTCTATGATGATAACTAAACTCTCAATTTTTTTTAATTTTTATATTATCTCCCATGTTTTTGAACGAATTATTTACGTTTCGCGGGCTTTCTTGCGTCAAACAAATGTCAATGTCAGATTTAAATCATAACAAAAGCAGCTGCTGCGGTTGGTATTTTTACGAGTTTTCTTGTGCAAATTTGCTACTGAATGGGTGTTTAACAGCATTTTCAGCAAGGAAATAGTACTGAAAAGTTTGTGCTCGTGTAAAAAATATTAAAGTGTTAATCGAAACACAGAAAATGAGTTCCCTTCTTTCGGCTGAACTCTCTGCCACCTGTAATGCTCTCGGAACTCTTGATAAAAAGAACGGAAAGTATCTAATAGATGAATTTACACTTAATACCGTAAAAGACCTTATAAGATACCTACGACGCGATGGCGAGGACCACGAGATAAGGCGGCATTTTGGTCAAACAAAAGTTTTGCAAACAGATTTACTGCCTATGTTGGTTAATCACTGGGAAAACGTTGAACTATTTGATGTAACTCTTAGGTAAGTCGTAAGTCTAGCTGTAGTATATATACTCTATATAAACTTAGTGTACCTATGAATGAATAAATCATATTATTACAGAATCAATTATTCAAAAATAAAAACATTTACTTAACTGTGATATTGGTTATATAACAGTACTGTGTTTTATATTATGAGTGTAATTTATCAACAGGTTGCTGGTAAACCTCACAAACCCTGTGTTGCTATTGTATAGAGAAGAAGTGCCTGTTGAGCGGACAGCACGGCACAACTATTTACAGATACTTACTCATCTTCAGTATTACAAAGAAGAGGCATTCACTAAAGTAGAAACATGGAATTGTTTTGCTAAAAAACTTGCAAAGGTTCTAGAAATAGTAAGTCAAAAATACTCATAAAAAGTTATAACATGTTAAAGTGTTAAATTAAATTTTAATGTGCATTCAATTAATATTTATGAAATAGGATTGGTCTGAAAGAGACGAAGACACAGGACTCATAATAGAAAGGATTCTTATCCTAATCAGAAATGTCTTACATGTGCCAGCTGATCTTGACAGAGAGAAAAGACCGGAGAATGATGCTAGTGTACATGACCAGGTAGTGAAGTACCCCACCATTTATTTGTTGTTGTTTTTTGATTATTTTAATATTACCTTAAATTTAAATTATGATACAACTCTTTATTACACATTGAATTAAAAAACAATAAAAGAGAGACAAGTATTATCTTATCATACCTATTTAATTAACACATCAAGTAAATCACTGTGGTTTTGTTTTTTTAATATATGGTTGTCCATGCCACCTAATCTGATTCAACAGTAACAGGATTTTAGTGATACTTTATTTTAGGTTTTATGGGCCCTTAACCAGTCTGGAATTCTGGATATATTACTTTATATGTCATCGGAGAATGAAAAGCAATATTTTATGCATATACTTGAGATTATCTCTCATTTACTGCGAGAGCAAAACCCAAGTAGCTTAGCTGATGCTGCTTTACAAAGAAGTGTTGATGAAAAGCTGCGAGATGATCAAGAATTGCTGACGATTAGAATGTCTGAAAATAGACAAAGGCTAAACAAAGTCAAACAGTATTCTGCTTCAAGGTACCTTAATTAAATACTGTCTAATTTGAACTAGGTATATTGAAAAATCTATTCATTATCTGTACGTACATAACTCTTAAAGTATACTCATAGTCTACAAAATGTTAGTTATTAAGTGTTCCGAGTCAATTTTTTTAAATATTAATGCTTAGTTTATAATTATAAAATTAATTTAAATATTGATGTCATCCAGAATAAAATAGCTCCTCTTACCAAGAATCTTAATTTTGTATAAAAATTTAGTTATTCCTTTTTTTTGTTTTACTAGACATTCTAGATTTGGGGGTACTTATGTAGTACAAAACATGAAGTCCTTATCAGAAAACGAAATGATTACTCTCAAACCATTAAATAAAATATCAAATTTAGACTTCAGTGGCAGTAAGAAGACCAAGTTAGTCAAGCCAAAGAATAAGAGGCCTGTAGAAAGTGGTATGTTGGAGAGGAGATCTGCATTTGCTATCAGGTAAATAAAATACTATAATACACTAGCTGACCCCAGTAAACATTGTTTTGTAAAATTAAAAATAGATGTTGGCCGATTCTCAGACCTACTGAATATGCTCACAAAATTTCATGAGAATCGGTCAAGCCGTTTCGGAGGAGTACGGGAACGAACATTTAAGAAGACTAGCTGACCCCAGCAAACGTTGTGTGTCTGTTTGGTTATACGATAAATTTTATAATTTCTTAATTGATTTATTAAGTGGTTTTCTCCCTTGGTTATTAAAGAAGATGTAGGTTGTATAACTTATTAAGATTCTGTATAAGTGACGTGTGCCCTTGTCATGGCTAAAACGTATTAAGCAGTGAGGATTAATGTAAAATTTTGAAGTTAAATAAGTTGAATACATTCTTTTAACACCTTTAGTTTCAACATAAATGTGTCAAAATCATAACTCCTTAATATGTATTTATCTGATAACATGTGTCCACTTCAATAAACACTGCGCACCAATACATTGATATATTTTAGTATTTATTTAAGGTTATTTTATTTTGTTTATAAATATTATGACGCATTTCGTAAATGTCTTCTTATTTTAGGTTGTTTTTAAAGGAGTTTTGCATTGAGTTTCTTAACAGCTCTTACAACCCCTTGATGCATTATGTGAAGGATGTACTTGTAAGGGCGAAGGCTCAACAGAACGACGAATCTTATTACTTGTGGGCCGTCAAGTTTTTTATGGAGTTTAATAGAGGCCATAACTTTCAGGTTGGACTTGTCAGGTGAATATATTTTTACCTTCTTATAACTTCTTAAGATCAAAATAAACCTGTATAAAGGTTTTTATGTATTATGTACCTATGTCAAATATTTTAACTGACTGTTTTAATATTCTAAAAGATCGTAACTCTTCTTATTACTTCTTGAAGCGATTTCTTAATAAAAGTTTCCCCTATCATGCTGCGGACGACGCGACGTAGCGCTGTAAGTACGATTGCTAAGCCAGCTTTAAATGGGATCTATCGTTGTGTAAGAACTTCAATATTAAATTAGACTGAAACTCCCAGGGAAATATGACTAGAACTTGCCAATTCTGCATTCTACTGCGGAGCTTCATTCAATTAGGTCATCCATTGTCTTGGTATTTCGAGTCTTGGTATTTGCGTTGAAGCTTACAGCTTTGTGTAATCTTCTTAGTTAAGATTTTCTTGCTGAAGTTATTTTATAACTACAGCTAACTCGGCAATATTACAGCGAAACAATGTCGGTGCCGATGTTTCACTACGTACAACAGCAGATGGAGAAGTATTATGATATGATATCGGTTGAGAAGAAGAAATTTGCGCCGTGGGTTCGAAGGTTGAACCTCGCCTTGAGAGCGTATAAGGAGCTGCTGAATACTTTATTGGCCATGGATAAATGTTCCGACCCGACCGTAAAAGATTCTGCTAAAGTATTGAAAAGCAATATTTTCTATGTTTTGGAATACAGGGAGTTTGTTCTGAATACGTTTTTGAACTACGATGACAATAAAATGCCAAGGTAATTTTTCACTCCAGCTAATATATAAATCTCAGTATGTCTGTTAAATCTTCACGCTCTAACTGATAAACTGATTTGCATGAAAAAAGGTAGGTATAAATATAGCTTAAGGCTTGGGAATGGACATAGGATACATCTCGTCACGTAAAAACCCCTCTACTCTCATGAGAAAATCCTTTTAACGGGGTATGTCCCGCTGGTCCCCTCTAGGATTGTCCCCTTCGGACCGTGTAGAGGGGACAAGCGGGACATCGTATTAGTGATATCCCGCTGGTCCCCTCTACGGGTCACTCAGAGGGGACAAGTGGGCTGTTGAATTTTCCGATGACCCAGATGTCCCCTCTGGAGAAGTTGCAGTTAAATTTTACTTGAAATTGTATAATAAAACTATACTTTTATATTATTTAGTATATTAAATATTATATTGTTTGGTATATTAAAACATTATAATTTTATATTGTTTGACAAAAATTGGTTGGTGGATGCATGAAGGTTGGTATTTTCTTAGTATTTTGTGTAAAATAAAACATCTATTATATTTATACGTTTTATTAAGTTAAATAAACATATTAAAGAAAAACTATCTTTGCATTTCTTAAATAAAATATTATGTACCAATTAAAATTACGTTTTTAATAATATAACAGTCATTAATATAGTATTTATTTATTTAACTAATGCAGGCTTCTACTATGATATATCTGTAAATAAGAATGTAAAATATAGCATACTAAAAATATCTTAGATACAATTCACTAAAATTATGAATTAAAATCACAGGTATACATTAAACATAATAAATGACACAATAGTTTTTGAGTTTCGTTAAACAAAGCTTGTATTATGGGGATTCGAGAACTCGTTAGATTTTAATATAAATAAACATTATGTACTTACAATAATCTTGAGCGACGCAGTGCACTTTTTTCCTCCTCTTAGTAAAACTGTTCCATTTCGTCTTTTTATATAAACTATTGAGTTAAAAATTTTCTACAAGAAGCACTTGTTCCTGACATTGTTAGGAATGCACTGATAAGGAAATGCTATTTTCTTCGTTTTGGCAATACGGTGTTTGTTGAAACAATATCCTAAAGACCTTCGGAGATGACATTAACTCTCCACTATGGAGGTCTCTTGTGCAGAGAGTGATAATTGAAGGAACCTTTTTCCACAATTAATCGCTCTCTGCACAGGCCAGTATCTGTCTATGTTTATGTTATTTTATGATCGCACTAACTTAAACTATGAAATAAAAGATTTTATTTTTATTTATTAGATACCGAGGTAGCCAATCAATCATATTACCAAGTAGTATACAACTAATTAGTATACATATAAACAATGTTGATTATACTTAATAATATATATAGTTTTAATATACAATTTCAAGTAAAATTTAACTGCAACTTCTCCAGAGGGGACATCTGGGTCATCGGAAAATTCAACAGCCCACTTGTCCCCTCTGAGTGACCCGTAGAGGGGACCAGCGGGATATCGCTAATACGATGTCCCGCTTGTCCCCTCTACACGGTCCGAAGGGGACAATCCTAGAGGGGACCAGCGGGACATACCCCTTTTAACGCAGGCAAAAACCTGTAGGTATGTATTAAAATAGAGTTCTTAGAAAATTTTATGTGGATTTAAATCTTTATAGCATAAAGGAGCAAAATTTAAAGTACTATTGTTGCTTATTGATTGATTGATTTTTCTTAATTGATTTATGAAAATGTTTTAGTAAATTTTTGTTCAGGGTGTTTTACAAAACATCATAACATAACCTTGTTTTTTTTCCTTTAACTTAGGCATAGGTTTAATGATGAAGTGGTCATAATAAGCAAAGACTTAATGATACCACCCACCAAATATTACAATTCCTCTTAGTCTAAGGCTCTGTCTTAAAACCATGTGCACATGAATTTCATTATTGCACGAACAAATTGCTTGTTCATTATAGTTCCTTTTAGAGCACAAATTCTTGTACGAAGTAATAAGCTAGGCACGTGGTGCTTCTCTCAAAGGGTAAGCTAATCTTTAACTCCGCCATCTCTTTTAGATCTTACTTGGTGGATTTGATTGAAACCGTACACCTATTTCTAAAAATGCTGGAGCATTACTGTAAGAGAACTGGACTGGTCGTTCAAAAGAAAGTTCGTAAAAAGGCAAAATCAAAAAGTAAGTTGTTCAGATTCATTATCTTTTGCCCTAAATGCCAGCGAGCTTCGTATAATAAATTACTTGACATAAGTTTTTGATTGGATGACGCAGTTGATTATCCACTCACTGAACCAAAAGATAAGCTAATAAAGAAAGTATTCGTAAGATTTCTTGGCAACTTGTTTGACGAACTACCAATTGAATTCACATCCGATAACATTGTTCGTTTGTAAGAGTATAACTCTATATACTCATAAGTCAAATAAATTACTTATAGAGTAAGGGTACCGTGGAGCTTTCTCTGCATTTCGAACACGTTTTATTGCTATTGTTTCTCAGAGTGTAAATAACAGAGCATTTTGTGCAATATAAACTGCAGCATTTCGTCGTTTGCCTCGGACGTTGCAAATAAAGGTGGGATACAATAGTTTAGTTATTAAACGAGCATAAATTTATTGTTGTGTTGTGAATACTAACTTTACTTTTTTAGAAACGAAGAGGACTATTTCGAAGCCAAAGCCAGTGCCAGTGGAAATTTCGCCATGGGAAGAAGTGAGACCCCAAATAGCTGCAGTGCTGTCGTCAGGGATGGAAGAATACCCTCCGCCTTTTGATGCCGCCTCCGACGTCCCCATTGATCAACAAAAGTGAGTGAATTCTTTATTTTTTTTAATGTATATGATATACTTGCTCATTAGTGATATTATTAATAATGGTTTAAAGATTATTGCCAGTAGTGTTTAGTAAAGTATACAAACTAAATATACCAATAATATTTTTGATAGGCTACCTCAAGTCCTGATAAATCAATATAAATCCAAAATTAAAATTTAAGAACAACCCCCAATTCCAATGCCCTAATTCCCTTAAAATAAAACACCATAATATTTTGTAATGGGCACGCAATGCGCTTTCATTTGATACCCCACACGTGTATATTTGCAGATTTTCGGTTTTCCTTCCCCACTCTCACCCCCCCAAACTTTTAAACGACACAACCGATTTTCATGAAACACGTCTAAGAACACTCGCGCCAAACTAAATTGAAATCGCTCCATCCGTTCGGGAGCTATGATGTCCCAGACAGTCAGACCGACAGACACGTCAAACTTATAACACCCCTCTTTTTTGGTCGGGGGTTAAAAAATGAAACAAAACATCCATACAATCATTCCATTACCACCGCGTTGTTCTCTTGGTTATAGTGGATTTTTCCACGCAATGACAGCCTTCCTCGAAAACTGCATATCGAACAGTTCCGTAGTTTTTTAGTTTATCGCGTACATAGTTACAGGCCGACGAGGGCAACTTTTACTTTACTTTTATAAATAAAAGTACATATATAAACGAATATATTTTTATCAAATTACATTTGAACAGTAAGTTCCTGAGTGAAATCTTACCGTAAGGAGCTAACCAAGCGTCCGAGCCGCGCGGTATGGTAACTCATAGAGTGACTGTAACCACCGACCGCCTACGAGCCTCACTGCCCGCGCCTTGACACGAATACGCGCGCTATACATTGATCATTATTTTGCTGCAACGTTATTTTAAAACTGCAATATCTTAGGATATTCATTGAATTCAAATGATGATGGACATGGATGTTTTAAATTAAATACCTACTTGTAATGAATAACGTATTTATTTCGATAAGGAATAATTATAATGTTGTAAAAAACACCTTCGCCAATACCAAGTGCATTATATTAGAATTTTGTTGCCATAAAAAGGCTATGGTGAGCCGACCTTAGAAGAAAGATAATATGATTAAAATTAAAATTTATTTGTTTAATTTTTTTAGTAATATACTGTATGTGTCAATTCTGCCGAGTATCGCGCTTTTTTGTAGATCTTTTTAAGGGGAAAAATAGCGTCAAGCATAAGTTTTGCGAGACTTTAATCGGTTTCGCAGCGGACACAGCGAAAGCTATTGCGAAGTAAAAAACAAGCCGGTTTTGAGTAATTTTTTTATTGGTGCTGCGCTTCTATTATTATTAGCGTAAAGACTTAATAACGTGAATGCGTATATAGCGTAAAGACTTCCTTAACAAATGTGCTATTTAACTAGATGTTTTTTGTCAGATTTGAAAAAAATATTCCTTTTAGATTCTAGTAGTTGCTGAGGTTACCGCGTTCAAACCAAGAAATACATTCATTAAGTTTTTAATATTAGTATATGTTGTATTTTCCAAAATGGTGGCTAGCATAGGTTCTAGCTCCCATACAAAAATGTTCGAGCCATAAAAGTTTGAAAGTAAAACTCGTTACATTTAATTGTAAGATAATAAATTAATATTGTCAAAGGGAAAATTCGCGATGTTGCTAACGAACTTGAAATGGGATCAGATCATTACAACCAATTGTTAGATTTTTCGCTTTGTTTTGTTTTCACGAGTATTACGTTGCTTTCGCATTGTAATCATTTGTAATCATTCCTCCATTAATATTAATAATCTTGTTAAGGTACCGTAAAATTTATGATACTTATCTTGTCTTCTTCAACAATACCTATTAACTTTCATTTAGAATTATAATGGTTCTATAAGTACATATTGTGTTAATTGGGATGAAAAGTCTAGACCAAATACTAGTTCAGCGTCGTCATTAATTGCTAGCTTACTTTGATTACATTAACTTGTAGTAATATGCTTTATAAATAAAGTTTAGTGGTCTATCAATTAAAACTTGGTAGAAACTTAAGCCGGCGTTTCCACAAAGGCTACCAGATAATGCGTCTCTTAAATTCAGATAAGTATATTATTTATTCTGAATAATTGAAAATATACCGCGGACACTGGCGTAACTTAAAAGAAGATGAGCAGTAGCGTCTTCTAGGACAATACTTAATTCTACGCTCGCCAACCCGCTGCCAAGCGTAGCGAGTATTAGCAAATCATCTCATAGTGATTGAGGGAGGCTTTAAGATCTGCACTAGACTTGCTACGGCTCTATCGATCGATCGTTGAAAGTTTGTCGTGTTTCATTTAATTATTTGTAAAGGACAACCCTATAATGGGTGAAACTTTTTGTGTAAAGTTAGCTTAACATATAGAATAATAACGTACATTGTATATGTAAAGGTTAGTAAAATATTAAATCATTCTAGCGTTAATTTCAATTATGTTATTATTTCTAAGTACGAGTATGTAATGGATAAACGGCTGTTATGAAACTTCCCCTTAACAAAACAAAGTTTGTTAGTTGTTGGATTAGTTATACCACTTCATTCACATTCTGTTATTTATTTAACGCTAGCGTAATAGTAGTTGAAAATAATGAATGATAATGATCACACATTAATGTTTCAATGACGTGTACATAAAGAAATGTAAAGTACTTTACTGCTGTAAGTCTTCATCAATTCAATTCAATACATTTTATATAACTTTTGGGACATTGAAGAACACTTAGTTTCGTCTGTAAAATATTAGACTCATACATTATTATTTAAAACAAATTAAAACAATTCATGAATAGTGCAGCTAAACAGTCGATTTGCCAAAGCATTTAGCAGCCGCTGTAAAGAGGCCTTATTAAATTTGGTGCACAGTGCTAGAATATACAATAATAAATTGTTTTAAAAAATAAGTATGGAATAGGAAAAACATACTTAATAATAGTATCATACTAGATCTACCGTATCAGTGGCATTGTTAAGATTTTGGAGGGTGCAGTATCATAATTATCGGCGAAATAATACAGTTTAAATTTCGCGGATTAGCTCTTTAAAGTGGGCAGGCCATATATCACGCAGAACAGATGTTCGTTGGACCGAAACTATCTGAAATGAATACTACGGACCGGCAGCGCAGCGTAGGACGTCCACCGACTAGACGGATGGAACCGGTGAAGGCCGCGGCCTTCACACTCTTAGAATAGAGATATTTATTTATTAGTCGGTACTACTGGTACTACATACTTAGATAACATTTCATTGTGTTCCATCTTTATTTCTTTAGAGGTGTTATCATATTTATAACTGGGTACTGTGTTGTAATATTATGCTTATTTCAGCTTTGTATGTCTTTAATATGAATGAATCTATTATTTCGGATAACAATTAATCCATAGTTTGTTAGTAAACTCATTGACTAGGGCGTAGTAATTTATTATTCTATGACTAGGGTTAGTAAATTTTTTATAGTAAGTATTGACACCGTTGCAAGAATTGTTTTAACATCGCAATCAATGAGCTACCTACTCGAAAGCTGAAATAATTTCAAATAAGTTCTGTAGTTATTGAATATCCAGTTCTCACCTACCAATATATACATTTTGTCATTTTTTATTTTTTGCCTACACAGAGAAAGCTGTATGAAGAACATTCAAAAACTGATGCGAGGGCACAAGTATGAAGACGCCGTGGGAATGTTTCGAGCTGCGAGGTTTGTCTTTAACTTGCCAAAACACCAACTATGAGGACAATTTACTTTAGTCTTTGTAAAGTACGAAAATTAAGAAAGGTGTATGATTATTTATTAATACAAACCAACGAGAAAAACGTATCAGCTTAACAGAATATCTAAGTAAAATAAATTTGACAAGTATGAGACGCACTCATACTATAGGTTCCTAGGGTTCTATGTACCTACAGTTTATACAAATTTTACAATGAAAGAAAAACAAGTAAATGTTTTTTTTTTAATGCAGATAGGTACAGTTACAGCGTTCACCCATCCGAGTACTGGCCTGGCAACGTCGCTTTACTTTATAAAAATCACATTTATGGTCTGGTTAATATAGTATAAGGGGGCTCCCATTTATTTCGTGTGTTTTTTGTTATAACGGCAAGAAAAATATCAAAATACATCATTCCTCAAAATTTCCAACTCTCTATCTATCACGGTTCTTTAGATACAGCCTGGTGACAGACGGACAGACAGACAGACGACAATTTGGGTACGGAACTCTAAAAATGTTATGTTAACATACACCCTATTTCTGTTTCTTTTTATCAAAAAAGTATGCTAAAGTATCTGTAAAAATATTGCTTAGCTACAACGTATAACGCTTTAACACTTTTTTTTTAATATTAATTTAATGCTGTCAATGCTTGTATTAATTGCGAAACTTTGATAATATTATAATTATTTAATTGACAATTACTTCGTAACTTGTCTTAATAGAGTCAGAAAAATTAAGCATTCGTAATTTGAAATATCAAAGTCTCAAAAGGATTATAAGTTTGATCTACCCATGAAAAAAGTTAAGCCTGCTAATCTTTCAGAAAGCCTCTATTAAAATAATTCGCTTCTAAGCGTATTATTTATTTAGCGGCTTATTACTAACTTGTTTTCACTCGTAAGATTATTCTTAGCAGTGGAATGAAAAAAATTAAATGTGCCACGAACTTCTGTCGTTGCGGTCACATCTCTACCATCCTTGCTCTTTCATTAACTTCCACATTGTAGAACAATGCGAGTTTCTACTTTGAATGAGCCGTCCTTCAAATAAGATGTTTTTCTTCAACTTTGAGCATAGTGCTTAAAACTTTATGACTCTGCCATGCCTTTTTGTTGAAACTCTCGCTTTTAGTTTCATCTACGTTAATAAAGTTTTACTGTTGATTGTGCCGATACTTTTATTTTGTTTCGTGCATGTTTAAATTTCTGAAGTATTTCGGGGTAATACATCTTTGGTGGTCCAATTCATAAACATAAAATACTAGTAGTGCTCTGCGGTGTTATCAGCGTTACAATGGATTTTCCCGCGGTAATTAGCCTATGTCCTTTCTCAGGAAAATCTGTAAACTAAAATTCATTATATTCATTATTCATTAATTTCATTATAATAGGTTCAGAAGTTTTTGTGCGAAATAAGAACAGACAGAGTTACTTTCGCATTTATAATATTAGAATGGATTTTTTAAACTCGACCAAGTTAAGGCCTTTTGTGCAAAGCGAGCGTAGAATGTCTCTTGCTTGTACACAATCCAACCAATTCATGCATTTAATAGATTTTCTTAAGCTTCTATTGAGCCATTTTGTTAGCATACCTACGCCTTTTAAAATAGAGCCGGCAGCGGCGGCTCTTTGATAAAACCAATATTTGTAAACGATTGAACGAAAGAAATGTGCATTATGTATGAATATGTATTGCTCGGATTGCAGCAATTAGCATTAAAAAACATCAATTTTTCTTACATAAAAGCAAGCAAACGTCTAAACGCTTATCAAACCCCAAGGTTCAGTTATACATATAATGCCCCAAACTTAAAATATATAAGAGGATATTTAGCAACACTCGTGGTATAAAAACAATGTGAACATACGAGTGTGCTACCGACATTTCAGAGAATAGAAACTGCCTGATATTAAAAATCTTAAAAAAAAATAAACACATTATAGTTTTGTAAAAGCTTCTCGACGCACTTACACATGAGATAACCCAACAGCTACACAATCTATTTGTAAAAATGTAATCATTCGATAAGATACACCGAGAACTTTAAGTAGCCGCTTCTATCACTAGTAATATTATATTCTGTTTATAGAGAAGTTTGGCCGGATGAAGGTATATTCGGAACTAATGGCATCCCTGAGGACGAGGAGCTTAGCATGCTGGAGACGGTTTACAGCACAGATTTGGGAGTCGAGGCTGGTACGTTCCAATATTGCTTTACCTAAGAGTAACATTACAAACTATGTTTTATTTCACAAATATGATCATATTTTTAACTTAACTGTTCAATTGAACATTGTCAGAATCATTGTTTTTTATTAATTTTGGTATTCGTTTTTCGTTTCGGCCCTAGGAAGATCACTGCAGGACATAGACCTCCCTCAATCACAATGAGGGGGATTGCCAATATTTGCCACGAAATTTATTTGATATTATATTTACCGAAATTAATAGAAATCATTGAAGGAGTCCTAGGATTTAAATGATGATGAATAAAACTTACTCGCTGTGTGAAAGTTATACAATACTAATTAGTACTGTTTTCTTTACTCTAAAATGGCGATCCCAAATCAGTCCGTATAGATAGGTTACGACTCAACTACTAAGTTTTTAATTTTTTTTGTATATTTTTACGGGTTTTATCGTATTGTTACTTTAGATAGATTTTAGTCCACGTTAGCTTATTAATTCGCATTAAAATGCAAAAAATTGCCTTTGTACTTCCCAGGAACGAATGCTATCAAAATTTCATTCAAATCTGTCATCGGCTTAGGCCTAAACGGGTTTCAGTTTGCCCAAATATTACTCTTACCACGAAATGCATAATATTATTCCGTCATATTTAAACTGCGCTGAAAAATTTGGTATTCATAGACTTACCCTGAATTAGTTATCGAAAAATCATATTACCATATTGCATTCACCAATACGTTTTAACAGGTCTGGTGGGGCATTTTTTAATGTTGTCCAAATATTGCAGAGATCGTGAATGAAGAAACAGAAATGCAAGAACACTCAGACGATGATGATAATGATGAAGATGGTAAGTGCTAGTTTTATTAACAAACTTGCTATCCAACCTCGGCTTTGCCCGCGTTTAACGCTGTAAAATGTATGCCGCGTAATACATTTTACAGCGTTAAAAAGTAACTTTGTCATGTACTGGGAAAAGAGCTACCAAATGCATAACTTCATTGTCATTGTAAAGTTCCATCAAAATCCTTTCGTAATTTTTTTTCGTGAAAAAGCAAAAAACACACTTTCATCCTCACAAACTTTGGCGTTTATTATATCAGAAAGATTCGTTACATCGATTCGAGACATAATTTCTATGAACCAACAGCTTTCAATAAAACCCAAGTCCATTTTATATTCGGGCCTGGCGGTCTACTGGTCTACGTTCAATATGGATAACCCACTGCCATTTCAAAGAGCCCTTTTACTATTATTATGTGCTTAATATATAAGTCACCTAAAACCATCAGTAGAATTAGATTAACCCATGGTTTCACTCAAACACTAACTACTTAATTGACTTTCTCAGCAAACCAAGTATCATGAATTAAACAGTATTTGCAATCTGATTGCTAAAATAGGCTTCCAACTTTATTAACCTCGTCCTAGGTAACTATCTAAAACGGGCCATAAAGGTAGACCAAACTGCAATGTATTTTAGTTCCGTTCCACTGCAGACTTATCGACGATTTCCGAAAATAGCCCGTATGTACCCGTATATGGGATGGGCTAAATTGCTTTTTATGCAGTTGCCAAATCGCGCAATCGGACGAAAAATTTAAGTTGTAACGATAAACCATATATGATGCAGTCGTACTGCAGCATGCATTAACATCTCCATATTCTTATATACAACAGGGTTTTTCTCAGAGAGAAATTATCGTTTTTATTAAAGTGATAATTTGTCTTCTTATGGGAGGGTTAACATATTTGTCACGCACAGGGCACAACGGCTACTCTACGTACACTGCGCTGGTAGTTTTTAGTCAGAGCGACATTTGAAATTTTGACTTGATGGGTAGTCAAGTAATATAAAAGATTTTGCGATCTCCTATCGAGGGTCCCGAGACGGACATGTATTCTTTTGTGCTCTTTCATTACGTTGTGTTACTCACTAGGAACATAATATTAATAGGAATAATTCGTGTTCACTTACCGTACGTAATTGCGTGAGTATATAACGTGAGTCAATTTCGTTCAAAAACTTCCACTCGGTTAAAGCTTTGTTGACGCCTCGTGAAAGTGCGTGATGTTAAAACTGGTCATACATTGAATATCATCATAATTTCAGCCTTTCGCCTTCCACCGTCGGATATAGGCTCCTTACATTGATTGTAATCATATTTCGATTTATTCTTCTATCTTCGTTTAGCAGGAGGGTTGCCGATCGCATTTTTGAAGTTTGGTAAAAAATTACTACACTACAAATCTTTAAAATATAATACAACACAATTGTCGTCTTCGCATAACGACGTTCAAAATAAAATATAAAGACTTTTAGTTTTTATTGGAGTTGCAAAAATGGATCCCTCAAACTTACTATTGTCAAAAAGAATTAACGTTGAATTTAGATAATGGGCTTTTTATAACCCCGTAGACCGTATTTCCCCATGAAGATCGCTAAGCCATTATAAAACTTTCAGATGAAGAGGAGGAGGAAAAAACAACGGCAATAGTCGAGAGCGATTTCGATTTCCAAGACTTTGTGCAAAGGTGAGGCTCTAACCTACTTTACCCTGCTTTCATAACTTGTTGCAAACAAACTACTTGAGTATTAAACTTTCATATTCCTATGCTAAACTGTGATACTGCAGTAGAAACGCTACTTTCGTAACGTAAACTTTATGCGCTTTTAAACATGTATTATCAGCTTTGAATAATGTAGTTCACTGAGGACAAACTAGGGCATAACATCAGCCCAAAAGCAGTTTGCATAAAGAGACGCTGTTACTTATTTTTCATTGAATATTTTGCCAGCTGTCACCAAAATCTTTGCCCAAAATATTAGGCCTATTTTCGCATTATTTTTACCCTAAATCTTTTTATGCTTTATCTACAAAATGAAAGTTATGATGTTTTGACTTTAGAATAACAATTGAGCTCTCCATTATTATTGTTATTGCAGAGATAACAAACTAAGTTAACGACTAGGGCCTATTTCACCATATCCGAGTGAAATAGTCAATGGTTAAAATATAGAAAAAACTTGGTCCGACAGCTGTCAGTTGACTTGATATGTCTACATTACAACCCCTGAATTGTTTAACTCGCAGATTATGAAACAGGATCTAAGTGTCTATGGATTTAAGGCCGTTTAATCTCAGTTTATAACTCTCTCTATTGATCATTACACGATTAATCCAGTACCCTTAGATTATTTATATTAATAGTACTAGTATTTCATGAATATAACATTCCTTTAAATGATTCTATGTTTGAATACTAACATATTAACCTATTCGGACTGAAAAGTTTTAACCAATGGTATCCAGTGAAAGCACATATTTTATTTCGCACTACCACACCGATGATCGTATCGTACAATAGTAAACCACTTCCACTGCATTGAACTCTTTTTATATAAAAAAATAACGCAGGTTCTGTCATCCAAAAGCTGTGAGCGCGTGTGTGTCTCTACTGGAAAAATACGATAAAAATCTGCCCTACACGAACCACTGCATAGTGAAAATGCTGCACAGAATTGCGTGGGACTGCAAGCGGCCAGCTATGATGTTCCAGGCAACTTTGTTCCTGGTTTTTCAAAAGTTACTCAACAATTCCATGCCGCAGTTTAAGGTTGGTACACGGTTCATTATTTAGTTAGTTCGGAGTTGCAATTGTTTTTGACTGAAACTTAGATGAAATGTTTTATTTCGGCATTTGTCTTGTCGAGTGCTGTGTTGAACTAAGTCTTTCGAAATATGGTGGCATTATTTAAGATGTAAACAGTGTCCCATTGAAACATGATAAGACTACGCGAATAACCGCTGAACAAACCGTGAATAAATGAACCGCTAAAAAGTTTGCTAATTCCGACCTGAATTGCAATAACTAATGTCTATTCAAGATATTAATGGTATACCTATTCGATAACACGCCTACTCGTCGCTTCGAATAAATGAATACTGTCGTAGCTTACTTAGCACTATTTACTTTTGTAATGGATGTATTTCTGAAGTAGGGTTTCAATGCGCCCAACCACCAAACCTACATACATATGTTTATTTAATACATTATGTTTATCTGTGACATAATCTTGAAACTTACAAAAATAACTGATTCTAAATATTATCTATTTCATAAAGAGTTAAAGGTAATCACATCATAATGCGCTTTACATACCAAGCATTACGAATAAAACCGTGGGACATACCTGTATCACACATGTCTACAGCAACATCAAATTTGAAACAGTTAATTGTGTAATTTTTCCATAAATCCAGATAAAGTCGTTAGTGGATTATGTCTAACTCCCCAAATCCAATGTAAATCATGAAAAGGTCGTTTCCACTAAATATCTCCCAAGGTTGTAGGTACCGGCAGTACGGCGGCAGTTACGTAAATTCAGTATGCTCTCATTTCACGCTTTTCTCTGCCTACCCCATAGCGACAGCTACGCACGTGTCACCGTTGGTTTTTTATCCTTAGTTTATACGTTGCGTGGCGTATAAATGAAGCGGGGCCAGATTTTATCGCCCCGCTCTCTACCGGGGTGTTTTGAACGATCGGATGTATCGAGAATCTGAACTAACCTTGTGCAAAATTTGATTTCTATCTCCGCGTAATAGAAATGCTTTTTTCTTTGCTTTTTGTACGGAGCTGTCTGTAGATTGGAGATAAGTTTCGGCTTGTTTCGCTTGGTTCCATTAAAATAAATAGATGTTTTGAAAATACTTTGTTCAGGCTTCATTTTATTAAATTAAACACTACGTCTTTTCCATGGCCTTTGAGCAAAATAGTTCTTATCATTTAGTTAGAGTTAAATTGTGTTTCTATATTTTTTCAGCGTTTTATTTCTAGATGCTTTTGAAGCCTTAAATTCGAGATACATCTAAACTGATATTGTTTTTTCTTTTTGATAGGAGCTGGAAAAATTCGCTATATTCATATTCAGAAAATTTACCGAAATAGCTTCGAAAAACCCAAAGGTCTTTGTGGAGCTCCTATTTTGGACAAATTCGAAGGACGCTATCGACATTGAATACGGCTACGATCAGGACACAGATAATAAGTAAGTGAAATAACTTTAAGGCCCTAAGCATAAAGTTGCCTTTGAAGGTATTAAGTTTATTTATAACTTTGTACAGGGATAAAGTTGGGAAAGGCGCATGGTCTGTTGAACAAGAACAAGAGCTAACTAATCTCTATATGGAGAACCAGGCCAACCCGCAGACTGATCAAGGTAACCTCTTGATAATATGCCCACCTAACATTTCAAAGTAATTACCGATTAATTTACATGGTACCTATTACAGTTTAATATTGCTTTGACTTGTCGTAATGCATAATGTGCCCTTAAAAAAATATTACACAATCTCTTGAATTAAAAAATACTATTTGAGTGAATATACTGAAAAAACTTTGCTAAAATAATAGTTATTTCTTAAAATGTATCTACGTGATGTCTTGAATTGATCTCAGCATTAACAAAAACTTAAAGCTACAACAATGCTGCTATTTAATTTTTATTAACCCAGTTTGATACAAAATATTGCTTACAGAACAACAATCCTTTATCAAAACTAAGCTAGCGTATTTGATTCCTAGATCTCCTATAAATTGACTAGCAACCTCGCCCTTTTCGGCCTCAGCGTTTTTCAATGTGTACCTACATTGAGCCGCAAAAGCCGAGTGGGTTCCGTACTGGATTACGTGCAATCCCTATCGATGTGAAAGCACTGTCCATAGACGCCTGTAAGCCGACAGTGATCGATCGTTGTATCTAACACGCACGACAGCAAATCTTTTATACCTATTAATGCTGCTAATGATGCTTAAAAACATCCTCGTGTTTCGGTGCTGACGTTTTTCCTACTGTTTTTTGTCATAATGATCAGAAAAGAAAAAAGCCTATTATTGTCAAACAGATGAAAAACTATGAAAAGTCTTTTATTATAGTAGCCAATCATGTTGTTTGTGTACGGTTAGCAACGATTTTTAAAAGTCCTTAACACGTTCATCTCCATGTCGGTAAACGGTGCCCGTCACTAGACTTACAAAAATCTTAAAATTTACAAAGTCTCAGCATTGTTTTATTTATTTATTTGATAAATAAGCTATAATTATAATGTTTCCTAGGTGACATAGGCAATGTGTCAATGTGTATTCTTGGGATATTAATGTGACGGGTTCCAGTGCCCGTCGCGACCTCCTGTGACGGAAAAGCTGATTTCTGTTGTGTGGGGTCGCGCCTTGGTCACCTTGTAGCCTACCCCAAGTTACTCCCTATATGCAATTAAATATACACTGCGTGCGCGCTAGCTAATTCAAATTCAAAGCTAATTTTTTGCTAGATTTTAAAGAGTTGTAAGTCAAAACGGCATCGTAAGAGCTAATATTAATTCAGAAAATTGAAAGTCATTCGTGTTAAGAAAAATATTTATTTATTTAAATTACTCGTAAGCACATCTCGCTTTTTACCGGTGCGGAACGCCCTATCCGGAGCATAAATGCCCCAATAAACTAGACATTTTAATGATATTAGAAAAATTTAAATAAATAAAAAAGCCTTTATTTCCTACAAAATTATACAAATTGTGTTTTAAAATATTATGTAGATGTTTCTGTACTGAACCCCGTTTTGGGTAAAGGCCTACTCCAAAGATGTCCACTGCTCTCGATCCCTTAATAATTAAATATTTTGCATCTTTATTTATTTTACTCAGATAAGGACAAATTCGATTTTTAGAATAATTAGTAACATATATTTTTTTATCAGATCTTTGCAACATCTAGATGTTCTAAGCGTTAAAAATCCTTATAACTAATATTATTTGAATTTGGTTAATTTTATTACTATCTAAGTGACGGACTTATTATAATTTTGATTATCATTCCATGAAAAGCAGGCTATTGAAAGTTTATTTGAGAATTAAAGATTTTCGCACCTTTTTTACTTAGATCGATAACTACTTATGATAGGTAAGAACCATGATGCATGGGCATATTAGAGGACCAGGCGGATCACCTTACATTATACATTTGTACGCTTGTAATGCCCGTCAGCCTGGTACAACAGATCTAAAAGAGCTTTGGCGCTTGGGTGCAATTGTCCGTCGCGGCCCAAACGGAAAAGAAAGGTGACGGGTAACGGTGTCCGTCGGTAACGGTGTCCATCGCAGCCACAACGGTATAATGTGATTTACGCTTGGCGATAAACGTGTTAACAGTTATCTCATTATTAATACCTAAAAATTCTTAAGACGATTTTCATTCTATGATATTTTTGCGTAAACTTCGCCCTTGAAGCAGCCCTACGAAATTGATCCTTACAATCCTTTGAAATCGCCTTGTTGGTTCTTTATAAAAACGAGTTTTCATGATAGCAATCCTAGCTACCCTACTCAAAATAATCCCTCAATTTGAATCCCGAAGTCAGCCCACTTTAAACTACCTTCTCTCTTGAGAGTATAATAAGCTTATTAGCTGCGTCACATTACTAACTACTGTGTACTCAAATTGCGTCATAATAATCCTTATTAACTTGTAATAAAGCAACCTCGTAATGCACGTAGCTTTGTCATGTGTACTTTGAATGTAGTTAACGTAATAGAGCATACGCTTAGAATTTCAAAAACTTGTTAACATAATTCTTGAACAAGACCCGTTAAGGCGGTAACCCCCGCAGCTGTTTAGTGTATGCAAATTAATACTAAATTGAGGTGACAACTATCTTCGCAATAACTATTTATACGTGTGATAACAGATACTTTTTAACTTTCTACTAACACAATTTAGGGAAATATAACCATGATGTGTTATCGACTTGTTTGCGCTTGGAAAGCTAAATAGATTCTAAGTAAGGTACCATAATCTGTAATTTTTCTGTGTATTATAATAATAATTCAGTTTATCTTTCTTTTTTGTTTTCCTATAAGTTAATGAGGAATTAACTTATCATTCTAAACAAACCCTTAAGGGTAAGAATGTTTTATTGTAATTAAAGATGTATTTGTGTAAACTTTTCAATAAATAAATAAAATAAATACTGTAATAATCAGTTGTAAATAGTAGCTTTATATAGATAACTAAAACTCTGATTTGTCAAGATGTACTTATCAGCGAAATAATTACAACACATACAAACATTACATATTTATATGCACGAATTGAAAAATATACATATTTCAGGTTAATATTACCAAGCAACGCCTATTCTTATTCATCCATAAATCAATTTAAGCCTAACCACCCTAACTTAGATGACAGAGGCAGTCTATCTAACACCATATTCATCAATCTCATGCTTCTAACTCTCAGTTTGATCATTGTTTGTGTCATTAACCATAGGCAGAGTTGTAGCTAAATTCGGATTCGGTTCTATAGATGCAGAATTTGAGTATTGAGTTACATAGTATGTTACATACAACATGTTAAAGTGACGGGTACAAGTTCTAAGAGCTATTCGAATATTTATAAATTGTTGAATAATTAATACAACACGGCAGAAAAAAACTTGCTTTTGTATTTCTTTTGTAGGTTCTTTTGTTGCAGTTAAGGACTACACTAACATTGTACAGTCAACAGCAAAAGTAGGTGATCAAAATCAACGTTTCAAAACATCTTTGTGCCGTGCCGGAGTTATACCAAAGTGTCAGTTCTAAATGAAGCTTTAATTATACAAAAGTAAATGAATAATCCCACCGAGGCGCGAAATATATTTACTCACTTACTATACGTTATTTGTTATTTTACTTCTATTAAACTACAGTAGTCATTAACTTTCGACTTAATTTATCTTTTATATTTTTGGAACCCTATATTTCCTCAGTTTATTTTGCTGTTGACTGTACCTATATACCTACAATTTGACAAAAATATTGTGTATGTAGTAAATTGGCTATTTTTCTATCAAACGTAAACACGCTAATGAGGACAAAGAACTATTTAATTTGTAATCATCAAACAAAATACTTCAATGCACCAGCAACAGAGAACATTTTGTGAATATTATTAAATAACGCTGTAATACCATTCATGTGCTTTGAATGAAATTCAAATATTAATTTAGCATTTTCTAACGGGTACAATTTCGCATAGTATCATGAATCGTTGACTTCATTGATCATAAATATGTATTTAGTTTTTCACGAGCGATTTGAACTTTTATAGTGAAATAAATAGATGTATGTGTATTGAAATACGGAGTTTCGTACGAGAATCGTGTCTAAAAAGCTTAACATTTTATAACATTTGTATAGTTTTACTAAAGTGAAATGTCTCCAACAGATGTCATAGACTGGATATTAGAGAATCTAATAGATCAGACGCGCAGCCGGCGCCAGGTTATAAAGAAACTGAAGGAGCTAGGGCTTATATTCAAGGCGCCGACTAAAAAGAGCAACGCTGAACGCAGAGAGAAGGTTCCTAAAGAGTTTTCTGAAGAAGAGGATCAAATGCTAAGAGAACTTTGGGAACAGTTTGGTGAAACTAATGGTAAGTGCACAAACCATTCGCAAATGAGAACTGCGCGAAGCCTGCTTGGTTTGATCGAATCCGAACTACATAGCTACTAATAGTCATAATAGTAATTTATTGATAATTTAAATTATAAGTCACAATTTGGTTCTTAAAATGGTGTCCCAATACCACGACTTAATTAAAATACAATAACTAATGTCACAATTATTCTGACATGTAAAAATCTGAAATACATTAGTAATCATATGAACAATTTAAATAATTTCTGCTTTATACCGACACGAAAATAGAAATAATGACAATTTATCATAATTATAAAAGTACATATATTATATATGTATATACATAATTGTATATTAATAGGCATATAAATATATATATATATATATATATAATATGGTGGTTTCGTAAACGATGAAAGAATTCTTAAAAGCACGTTAAATAATATTTCTTTTTCTATGCAGATACCTATTTCATCACACGAAAGATATAAAATCCCCTAACTTTACGAGCAGTTGTGTAAAAATTGCTTACTCTGTAGGCTACAAATTTATCGTAAGAAAGGGAGGTAATCTAACAAATTTGGAATTTTAATTTGTTTTCATAGTAGCTGTAATAAATTATAACTTTTCTTTTTCTAATAATCGCTCGTATGTCGCCAAAGTAATACGCTAAGTAGGGCTATTTTCAGAAACGATCTCTTTCAATTCGAAGGAGTTTCCATACAAAACTCCTGGGGAAGCTCGTAAAATTGGGTTCATTTCATGCGATTGATTGGACGTTTATACGGATAGTGCATCTTAAGAGGAGCACTTAACCAAGGGAAGGGATCAGATGTTGACGAAATTGGTACTACGTTTCTCGTTACGTATTTTATTACGATGAAACCGCGAGCGTAGCTCTCATAGCTTTTGCGTTTACGATATTTTCTCATTTTAGTATGAGCCGTAGTATTCAGACCCGTAACCCTCCAGCTATGTCCTCGGGACAATTTATGCCACTATAATAACGCCGACGCATTTTACTCACAGCAGGCACCTCTAAGCTTCTTACACACACTTATATGTATACATATACCTTATAGCACGCTATCATTGTAATAAACTATTCTTTGTCTAATTTTTTTTTTTTTGGTTAGGTTGGTACAAATTGAAAATAATTTAATACTAATTTGTACAAGCTATGAATGTGACTGCGTAACAGCGACCTTTGCAGAGTAATGTTCATTATGAAAGAGTAATCTAAGCATTATTTCGGTTAACGACCAAAAATCTCTCGGCGTGCAAAGTAAGCGGAACGAAAATCGTTACGCGCTATTTTGTTTATTAATTAAAAATAATGAACCAACAATACCCTTACCTTAATTGTTGTACCACCGGTCTTTGTTCAAGATTGCTTTCGAAACATCTTTGTATTTCCAAACAATAAAAATAACCTGTGTCATGACATTTGAATAAATTGAATATCGTTTGCATAGATCGGTTTCAGAGTACAAATACCTCGTTTGTTTCTCTTAGAAAATCTTCGACATTTTGATATCTGCTTGAGTGTGATTTTGGAATACAAAAGAGTAAACGTATTGACATGCAAATGGAATGTGCCTTTTACTTGTATAAAACGAGTTTCGTTTCATATTATTTTACTTACACGATGTTTTAGATCCTATGGGGGCAATAATTCCGAGGATGCCTCGGAAACGGCAGAAGGTTAGCTACATCGACAGATTGCTCGAGTTAGGCGTCATTACCGACAAAAAGCAGTGCCGTAAAAAGAGACAAAAGAAAAACGGTAAGAGCGCCGGCACGGATGACGATAAATCGAACGGTAAGTTGCTAAATAACTTCTTTGCTTTGCTTTGTTCAGCTGGATACACACATGCGAGACTCATGATTCTACTTTGTATATTGTTTCTATTTTACATGCCGTCTATATAAACGATTTCACTGAAAAGCTTTTGAATTTATTAAAGATACCATTAAATTTCACTGTTACTGTAAAATTGTCGATTAGTTAGAGAATTCCTAGCCTTTGTGTCCGGGCCTTAGATCTTGCGAGCTCATAACACCCCTTTTGTTCGCGTCTATCCTTTTACCCATTGCTTTGCCCCATGTCATTAGACGGTGAAGTTGACTTTTTCTTTACTCTTCCAATAACTTTAGATGAGCCGTTGGTAAGATAAATTCAGCGTAAAATTTGTTTCACAGTTTTTTGCTGTGTTGAAGTTATTATGAACGTAAATAGGCGCCCGGGGCGGCGAAGCTTTATTACGTTACATTTTTATGAACCCTAAGTGAGTTTAGCTATTAGACTCAGGCACAATGTTTGTGTCTAGCATAGATAATTCTGCAAAGCAGATAAATTCCATTATATTGTCTCTATTTTAATAAAATGAAAAGGGTTTGCCATTTTAAAATGGCTCTGTGATCTTATTTATGATCAACATCTCTGTAGTAAATGCAGATTATACAAAACGGAATGCTGGTTTTAGAGATAAGTGCATGAATATTCAAAGTTTTGATTAGAAGTGTTGTGATAAAACTGTAGCACAAAAATTTATAAGAAAATTGTTTTGTATTCTGAAAATACTTCAAAAATACGCTCACTAAACGTAATCCTAAAAAATCTAAACATACAACAAAAATCCCGCTTTGTTTCTACATACGTAACATTGAAATCACTTTCAGCAAAGTAATCTCTATAACAATTGTTGACTTTGTAGCTTTCAAAGTCTAAATTTTATCGAACTTTTCAGAGAGCGCATCCGACTCGGATCACTCGCACTCAGACAGGTCGAGGTCCCCGTCACCCGTCCGCCAGAAGCCGACAAAACAAACGAAACAAAGAAAGAAACCCAAGAAACTTGAACTTAGTGCTAATGAAATCGCCCGCCTGCTGGTTAAGGCCGTCGATAATGGTAAGAAATTCCACCGGCAATTCATTCCGTACCCTGTAACGTGTAACTAAAGTTCTATTTGCATTGGCAGGGTTGTCGGAAGCGCTGAAATGGGTGGCGGAAAATTTGGAAGAGGTAGCGTTGGACCAGGAAGCGGAAGGGTTCGATCCCACTGCTGACGGCACGCCTTTGGTCACGATTTCTAAAGAAAACGGCGAGGCTATGGACAATGATTTGTTCAAGAAAGTTCTCGAAGGCGTCGGAATAAACCCACCTAATGACGAACAAGTAAATAAGCCATCTTATAGAAACCCATTCCAGATTTATTCCACTTTTGAGTATGCCATTTCGCTTTATTTTGCTTTTATTTCGATTGCTTAATTGGATTTCTAGAATGGAGCTGTTTAAATAAAACGAAGCTAAGTTAATTACATTGAAAACACTACGCTATTATTTCTGAAATGTAGGTGTTCGCAATTTCATGTAAAAAGAAATTAATTAATTCTTTACCAGAATATTCGGTACGATAATGAAAGTGATCCTGGGCAGCGATCGTCATAAATCTCAATCAAGGAGAGGCTTACATTTAAATAAATTAAAGTGAAATTCAAATTCTAATTGATATCTGTCGCGGTTTAAGGAGAAAAATAATTCACTACTTAAGAAGTTATAATTACTTTTTGTGAATTTTTATATAACTTTGAAGCTTTGGGGACATGATCTCCATTATAACCACGGCGGCCCTCGCAAATCATTAGCTTGCAATTTGTACTGATGAACGATAAAGTCAACAAAAGTTGAGCTAACCTTATATTTTCCTCCTACTCAAATGAGACCGAGCGGTCTATAAAAAGACATTTTATCTAATTGGAAGCGGGACTCGGTCGCAAAACTTTTCTGTTTAAATAAAAATTGTTATAGGAAAAGTACTGGCGGATCCCAAGTAGCCTCCATTTCGAGACGATAAGAAAACGCCGGGAAATCATAATGAAAGCCGTGCATAAAGAGCTTATTGTCGACGCGAGCGAACCCGCTGATACCGTGCAAAGGGCAAATGACTCAAGCGATGATGATGATTTGTTTGATAATTTGCGAAAAATGCGCGAAAATAATGATAGCCCTGAATCGCGCGAAATGTCACCCCGTCCTCATAAAAGCACTTACAACAAGAGTCGTAATCACAAGCGCAGTAGGAGTGTTGATTCAGATGAGGGGAACAGCAACAAAATGCAAAAGATTGACGAGGCTGATGAGAATAAGGACGATGATGATGATATCCTGTCGTTCGCTAAGAAGACGTTGCAACATGACGACTTGCCAAACACAGAGGACATTCTTAGTCATATTCCGGAGGGTGGAGACGAAGGTTGGTATAAATCCTACAATCATACTAGATAGTTTGTGTAGGTCATTGTTTTGAATCTCGAAAAATCTTCCTTTACGAAATACAACGCTTATAAAGATCTTGGGAAACTGACTAGGTTGGGATAAGTGTTTTAAGATCCATCATTATGTACTAGTTGCAAAAATTACTATTCATCACAATCTTGTTACACATAAATCGAAATGTAGAAACGGCCTTATCGCTCTATATTCAAATAATTTTATTTAAAAGTTGGTATAAGTTGGTTTTTAATAGTTGGTATAAAAATGCCAATATTCGAAAAGAAATCTATCCTCATATTTCTTAATACATTTTGCATCAACGAGCATAAAACTTTTCTATTCTTTGATATGTAAAAAAAACGTTCGTTTAAGCCTATCAAAATACCAAAAATCAAATATATTGTTTTTCCATTTCCATTACCTTTTTGGCAAGTTTCAATCGAATTGTTAGAAATACGTAGAAAAGAGAAAACATGCACATAATCGAAATTCAAATCTATCTGGTTTTCTTTATTTCTTTTAGATTAAATTCTGTGTGACTCAATTTAACTTAAGTCACAAATCACGTAACAATTTTCTGTCAGAAATACATTTATTTGATACTAGTAGTACCCCGCGGTGTTACCCGCGTTGTAGTGGATTTTCCTGCGTAATGAGGTTTCCCCGCAGTAAAAAGTACCCTATGTTATTTCTCAGGCTCAAGAATATCTGTGTACCAAATTGCATTTTAATCTTTTCAGTAGATTTTGCCTGAAAGAAGAACAGACAGTGTCACTATCGCATTCATAATATTAGTATGGTAGTATGGATTACTCGTACCAAAGATTTTTATGCATGATATAGGAAATGCCGTATAATATCATGCCTTCTCAAAGGATTCTATAAAATTATTGTGATTGACCATATTCAATCTATTATTTACATAAATACTTGTGTATCACAAGTATATAAATAATGGATTTAATATGTGATTTCACTTATAGTTCAGGCCCCTGTTAAACTAAAAGTTAAACAAAAAAGTTTAATGTTGCCCCAAGTCTGATAGTCAAATAAAATTAATATTTCTGGCCGAATCGACTCTAAATCTAACAATAAGTAATTATGAAAACTCGTACAGAATATATACATATATTAAATCAAACTCAGAATCATAAATTTATAATTATGTTTTACTAGCCCTTAAACCTACGGCGTTGACAACCTTGTTAGGCCTTTCCCGCGGAAAAGTGATGTATCTCATTGTATGCTTTTTAACACAAAACAGTGTTTTGAATCTGTTCAGTAGTGTCTCAGATTAGATAAGAGGAAGGGAAAGAGAGATAAAAAATAATAATAACCAGATTTAACTTTTTTTTTTATGAAAGATATATGCCTTCATTTGACCACAATCTCGCCTGATGTAAAGTGACGATGTGGTCTAAGATAAAGCATGAAGACCTAGAAGGTAGATTCGGCTTTTCCGGACCACATTAAAAACACGAAAAAATCGATTCACGCACTGAACTTAGCAAAGAAAAACAAAAAAGCTTCAAGTTTCATTTGTTGACGTGTATGTTTTACTGTAAAACCTTTTAAATGTTAACGTGAATTCATATTATCCCGTTAATTAAATTACGTTTCATATTTCGAAATATTTCCAGCCAATTCTGCTGATGGCCCGTTCAAAAGTTTTGAGGGTTAATATGATTTATTTACTCTCCATAAATGACCACCAATTATATCATACATTTATAAAAAAATTATTTACAAAGTTATAGTGGCGAGACTACGCGTATAAACTATGTATTTAGACATAACATAGGATTAATAAAAACATAATAAATTTTGTGGCAATTTTCGAATGTGGTTTATCGTGTTTGAAGATATGATTAATTTGATGCTTGAAAATTATATTCTAAATGGTGAATGAAATGACAAGCAAACAATATCACCTAAATCAAATCGTTCGCGAAATCTAGTAGTTTCTTTAGTTTTTCTAGTAGTAAGTTCTAGAGTAGAATTCTCTAATACTCGCTTGACATATCGCATTAGAGCAATATCAATACTTGAAATGTTTAATAAATAAGGGAAGACTAATTTATCTCATATTAAAGCTATTTTTTTTTTTTTACAATGTTAATTGAACCAGTGTTCCCAGAACATACAGCGAACACTAGTTTTACCTAACACATATCCGAATAACCTGTTTACGACATCATTTCACGGCATAATTCGCGACAAATATTTATTTGCAGACAACGAAGAAGGCGAACAAATAGTTATGTCGAGAAAACGTGACAATAGAAGACGCAGGATTGTTATTGAAGACGATTCCGACTGAGATTACTGTGTTCTTTTGTCGGCGCTGATGTATTATAAATGTGAACATTAAATGGAATTATATATGTGACTTTTTATTTCTCTTTACATGCCTTCTATGATGGAATCATGGTGAGTATCTTCATAAAATGGGACTTAAAGACATATAAATTGGTTAGTGCGTTTGGCATGCCTCTAGCATAGTTATATTTTGAACTCCACTTTAAAAAAGAACGATTTGCGGCAATGATGACTTACATGTCAATCGACAGAGTAAATGATTACAAACAAAATGTATTAGGTAATCAAATAAGGTATTCAAAATATTTGTTATTGAAATTGTACTCGCAAATTAAATTGTGCAACGGAGTGCAAATCCTGTGGAAAAAAAAGGTATGAAAAATTCTGCTAGGACATAAAGACGACATAAAAATCTTGAAGGAATATTTAAAGAACGTGCGAAGCCACATACTTATCTAATCTACCTCAGTACCTATTACTTGTACATTACAATTTTAACTATAAAACTTTTTCAATTACTGAAAATGAAATTCAGTGTTTCAGTAAATATAAACTTATCATCTACATCTGTGAAAGTCATTTGTTTATGACAGACTTATTGGACTCACGCTGTTTTCGTTACAGAAAAATATATTAAAGGATCCATTATTGTTATCGGAGCTATTTATATTCTAATCTATTATTATAAGAAAGAAAAGGCTTAGTCCGAGCATAATTGATTCATGGAATAAGGTAAAAACAAGTCCAAGATTAACTTAAATAATACCTACTCGTACAACACAGCTGTCTGAAGGGGTGGAAATCCAATGTTATGTATAATAAGTTACCATGAGAATATGTATTTTATTCGTATGACTCACATACAATATGTATTTTCGTACCTTGATCAAACGAAATGTGCGGCTACATGACATAAATTTATCGATAAATATCGGATAAAAAATGTATTATGTTGGCTATTTAAAAAAAAGCCTATTAAATATTTTTGAAAACGTCTTCATCTGGTTTTTTCATCGTTTCTGTTTGAGTAAACGGTGTATTTTATTCAAAGTAGTCTCATTTGAAAGCTAGATAGTTTACCAAGCTAAGTAAATTAAAAGAAAATACAATCTCGGTAAGAAAGCCCATTACATTTTTTTTTAGAAAAAAAAAACATTTTAAATTTATTTTTGATCTGTAACTTTTAAACTGTATTATTGAGATGTATTTTTTTGCATGTTGTATGTATTAAACTTCCTAATTTATTCTACAAATCTCTTCCATTAAGTATGTATGGGTCTACCTCTTTTCGTTTCCATGTTATTAGCCATTTGAATTAGGTACCTGACTGCCTCAGTGGCGCGGTGGGCGAGATTCCGCTTGTGGCGCAAGAGGTAGCGGGTTCGATTCCCGCCGAGGGGTCAAAAGTTTGTATGTTCTGCAAGCACTTTCTCCTTGGTCTGGGTGTTTAATATGTATAATAAAAAATATCTATGTACGTATGTATATTATATTAAGTATATCAGATGTCTAAGTACCCGTAACACAATCTAAGAGCTTACCACGGGGCTAGATGTTGTTGTGTGAATTGTCAGGAAATATTTATTTATTTTATTTTACCTACTTTCTGCCTTGTACAAAGATCAACAGACAAGTTATGTAATAAAACAAGGCAAGATAAGATGAAACGGAACGAAGCCTTTTCCCAACAGTGGGATATTAACGGTGGATAAAGATAAAATAAGTAATACAAAATTTAAAGTTATTACTATCAATTAATTTATTGATTTTTCAAAATGAGCACCATTTTCCTCGACGCATATCGCTGCACGTAATGCCACACTACGTGTGTTCACTTTAGTACATCGCCATCGTTTCTTCTAGGTGAACTATCTAGCTTTCAAATGAGACTACTTTTAATAAAATACACCGTTTACTCGAAGAAAAACCCAAACGAAGTAGTTTTCATTAAAAAAACATTAAATCAACTTTTTTTTTATCCGATATTTATTGATAAATTTATGTCGTATATCCGCACATTTCGTTTGATCAAGGTTCGAAAATACACATTGTATCTATTAAAAAAAAAAAGATAGAAAATGGATTAAAATTGGCACATTTCCTTTTTTTTATTATTGTTAAGCCTTCATTTGACCACAATCTCACTTGATGTAAAGTGACGATGTGGTCTAAGATGGAGCATGAAGGCCTAGAAGATGGCTTCTCCGTAGATGGTATATGCACTTTCAAAATCAAACAAATAAAAGCAATGAACTGAATAAATAAAAAATAATTAATTAAAAATTATAATCATCTGATGTATATAGAATTGAAATAACAATCAACTCAACACTAAAACTGCAACGTGTCGTAAAACTTAGAACGATACTAAGATGTTTCTTATCCAATAATACAAACAGGTTTTATAACCCCATGTTTATTATCCCACATAGGAATTCCAATAAGCCCGCATCGAATAGCAATACACTCGTATAGTCTCGGGTATTTTCTTCCCATTGCATCGCACTGTAGCATCCGATATTGCAAATATTCTGCACTATACCCAAACAAATACAAACTTGTGTATTAAACCTTTGTAATTCCATTTCACGAACTCGAAAAAACTTTTGGCAAACGTCTTGATTTTGATTGCATTTGTTTTGCTCGTAGTTTTAGGGCAAATCTAGTTAGCGGTACTGAAGTTTTTAATGCTAAATTTTGCTCTCGGCACGTACAATATACCCCCTGTGACCTACTTTTACGCCATTAAAAGTTACCTCAATATTTGGACCATGTCATGTTAAATTCATGTTTGGCCCGGCTATATGAAACCACCAATTAATTACGAATACATTTAAATGTATATTAATATCACGATAATTTTTATATGATTTTGATATAATATTAATTCCCTTTGAAGTCTAATTAAGTCTATATTTGAATTCTTGTTATAAAGGGGCTTAGTAATTACGAGCCCGCATCTGTTTATATAGAATATATACGTTCTTAGTTACTGCTACAAAATGGAGGGTTTATGAATGGAAAAACGGGAGATCTATATCGGCTGGAACGCACTAAATCTTTTCACTAAGCATCAGATAAGCGCCCCTGACCGACACACCCCTAAACGTATCGCTGTTTTTGTAACATTATCTTAACATTGTAAACAACGCGCCCTTGGCACGGTAGGGACGGGAAACCACCTGAAATAACATTTAAATTCACGAGTACACAAGTCCCCACGCAACATTATTAAATTACTGTACCAACGCACCCGGGACTTGCTTGATTAGCAATACGTGCCAACAAAGCCCTCGGAAAATGTCGAAGGTAGGATTAAATTATCTAGTCATCAATAAATCCACCTTAATAGAGCGAAATTGCCGATTCGACGCTCCCCGTGCGGCGCGGGTTCGCCAATAACGCTGAATGCGATGCCAAATATTTATCGAAATAAAAAGCTAACCCGACCTAGGTGACCCGACCGCCCGAATCGCTGGAATATTTCCGCCGCGTTCTAAATACAATATTTACCCCCACAAGATTGATTCCTATTTGAATATTACTTAGTTCCCCACTCACAGAACACTTACTTAAATGGCTGCAAAAATACAAATGATCGTTTCATCGCGTAATCCCGCGGGCGATCAACTCGCGTATTTCTTATCAAATGCTCAAACGGGCTATTTTAATGTTTTAGCACAGCACGCCATCAATCTTTGCCGGGGCCGAACGTGGCCCATTACTGCCGCCCTAGCAATTATCCACTCGAATAAAAACGCTTTAAGTGTTAAATTAACGATATCTCCACGCGCGAGACGAGAGACTTGTCTGAGTGATTAATCTAGAGCTAGAATAGTGGTAGAGAACCAAGTGCTGGGTACAAAGCTTCTTATAAAGCCAAGTTAGCACTCCCTAAAGGGGGAGATACGGATTAAATAAATTGAATTAGTTACATCGCAATACTCGTATTCGCAAAAACTTTACCACAACCGAAAACTCAGATTAAAGTTTTCTTTTCGATTGCTTTCGATATCTTTTGGCGAAAAAATAAAGTTCAAACTCGGAAAATAATGTATTACGTTGACTTAACCTTTGAAGTATTGAGCAGTGCGCGGACGTTAGATAAAAGAAATACGACGTTCAAATCTCGTTGCCGTGAATGTTTCTTATTTCTTTCGTAGTCACTTAGCTGCGTAAATATAAACAACCGTCATTCTTCTTTACGCGCCCGGGGCAGAGAGAAAAGAATGACAAACGAGTTAAAGAATAATGGGAAGTAAATGAAAACAGCAAAATCGCTTTTGTCAACTGTTTTCATTTTTCTATTGTCGACAAAATGTAAAAAATGACCAAAATATAAAGAGGCGAAATGAGGCAGATTGAGTATTCAGTTGATAAATTTATACCGCACTTTTATCACAGTAATTCGTTGAAGAAATGTATATTTTCCGAGAAATGTCTACAATTTATGTGAGGATTTTTCATGCCAGAAATGTAGGCAGGGCCCTTGTTTAATTAATTTGTTATGCTTTATGTTTTTAGTACGGGTAAATCAGGGTTGCGAGCTCTGATGTTTTTCCCGGTTAGATTTTTCATCAGTCGGGAAGCAGTCCCCTCTTTGGCAACGCCCACTTTTTCATTTAGAATTTGTTTTGTATTCTCTAGTCATTTAGTTTAAGGCATCAGCCCAGCAGAAGTACAACATGTTTTTTTATTTAAACTCTACTCTAAAGACATTCTCCAATTCATTCTAACAGTCTCTATCAAGCCTATTTCCCAGAACTCCTGGGGTTATCTCTCCGACGCTTTCGTCTCGGATCTTATTCAAAACATGGGACTAAAAACTTAACAGCAGATTATAACTTTAATTATTATGTGCGCTCATATGGCTGTTCATTTAAAGAAACTAAAACGCTACAAAAACACGAAAAAGTTATAATAATGGCTTAACTTTCAAAGAAGAAGATCACTAAGATAAATATCATAAGGAATTCGGAAAAGTTTCCGTAAAGAAAGTTTTAATTTGCAGTAAAATAGCGCATTTATGTTTTCTTGCAAAGAATCCAACAACATTAAAGAGATGATGCGAGGGTTCGCACGAAGCACCCTCAGGTAAAAACCAAATTGAATTTTCCCTCGGCCAAATAGAACGGTATCGCGTAGATAAATCTCGAGACTGCCTCATCCCGCATGTACAGAAAACAAAGTTTAATAGAAAAGTAAATAGAAAAAGTACAAGTGAAAACATTCAATGTTTGTTCACAAAATTGTATATAGGTCCAGGCCCAAATCGGACGGTCGTAACTTTTGAATTATTAACGATGACGCTTAAAATATATGTGGCCGATGTATGATTTCGTTTTCAAAAAACCACTGCAGTTTAACTGCTGACAGAGCTTTATTGTAACGGGCATATCGCCAAGTGGAACTACATTAAATGAATAAATATTTCTACAGTAACTGAATTTTCGATTTTTATTAGGTAATTAGTGGAAGGCTTTCGCGAGATATCGCCCGATATCACGCCTAATGAAGCCACGTTCACGGGTTTTCTGTAGAATAATTATGTCTGTATGGGCCCTTTTAATCGACTCCTCCAAACCACGCTTTACGGTATTATAAAGCTAATGTTATTTTATAACGGGCCTTGGGCGTGCGTTTAATTTAAGCGGTACGAAAGATGGCGCACTTCCGCCCTCGGCTGGGGGTTTCGGAAACATTCCAAATTATTACTTGCTCCCTAAAAAAATTAAATGTCATGGAGATAATAATACTACATCCTAAAACAACACTCAAGAAGAATGGAAAAATCTATATTGTGAAGTACGCGGTTTTACAAGGAAGCCTTAAGGATGTCACATATCCTTTGTTTATCGAACCTAACACGATTAAGTTGAAAAGATAGTTTATCTCTTAGTAACTGTACAAAGTCATTCTATTAATATATTTTCTGCGCCGGCGATATGACAGGGCCTCGCTTGAAACTCATCGTAGCAGAATCGGTGCGGACTCAGCGGTTCGTTCTAATCGTGCGAGAAACTCACGTATAAAGCTTGCACACACTCCCTTCGCCTTTGTGCCCATGCTCACTGAGACAGATTAAAAATATATATATCTCATGCTTTGCCTTAATATTGTTCACCATTTTATGCGCTATCATAGCATAAAATCAGCTTCCAGTCAAAAAGGTAATTTTCAAAATATGCATAAATTATACACAATTAATGGCGCGGCATATAAATTAGAAAGTGTGGCAGTTTGTTTGTTAGAACGGGATACTCGCGCCCGATCCCCGGGCCTCTGGTGACATATTTGGGACATTGTCGCGGCAAATAATTAAAAAGTTTAGATTCATTTGAGCGGTGTCAGGAGGTCGAAGCGCTCCGTCGACCGCGCCTGTCACGAACTTGTGCATTAACTTTTCATTTGCAAGTTGGAAACGAACCTCCTCGCGAACTTCCACTTGTACGTACTTACGTCAGTGTGAGGCGCTATCGCTCCACGTTAGTTCTCGACACCCGCCGGTCTAATCTCCTGGGCGACATCAAGGCAACATAAGCTTTTAATAATAGTCTCTATGCCCTCCTTCGCAGATTGCAATCGTTCGATCGTTTTCGCTGCCAACATAAGACGCTGCACTCTAAATTGGTATAAGGCCAATATCACGCCCGAATAAGCAAGATAATTCGCTGGCAAACTAAAATCGATTGTTACCGTAAACGACATCCTCCGAGATTCTCATAACTCCATTTAACTTTCGTAAATTAAATTTCATTTGATCATTTAATTGAAAGATGAGTTATAATTGAAGGAGCGCGTCGCAATGTTCGGGCCCCGCAAACGGAGTAATGTCAAATCAATTAAAAGTTAAATTTGGCGGGCAGACAGCCAACCTCGAGGAAAGTTGATTCATTAGTGCTGGGTGCGTCGGTCGCCGCCACAGCCGGAGTGCTCTGTTCCCGAACCGTCGCCTATCAGCACCGCGCAGGCTCGCTCCTCGCAGAATAATACCTACTCTGAATCAAACATTTACACAACCAAAAATAAAAAAGGACTGAACATTAAAGTTTTTGGTGCTACAAAATTGCATCAACGCGGGCTTCACATTTCATCTTGATGCAACCTAACCTACGAATACCTACCGTCTCTAAATGAAAACGCGTCTCGTACCGCGCGGAATTCTAGTCAAATACCAAGACAGAGAGGATCTTAGCGTAAGCAAATATTTATCTAGTCAAAGACCGTCTCGTATGATACCCCAAGAACACACACCTCTTAGCTTCCTCGACATTTTTGCAGTTACCGACGTAGGAATAGCAAGCAAATATTAGAAACTCGAAACTACCAGACCAAAGCAAACATTTGTGTTTTCTTTCGCACAATTTTGTAAATGGAAACGACTATTCATAAAATTAGGGGCAATTTACTAATGGCTGCGAAGTAATTTATCAAAATGGACACTCGTCACCTTTCAGCGTTGTTCGCTAAATAAACGTCGATTTCGTTTCATCCCTCGTCAATTAACAAACGAATATTTTAATACACGCATCAGGAGTGCTCGTTAGCAAACAATAATATGTCATCTGTCGCGTTGTGAGTTTATTTATAGGACAATGTTTTTGTTGTGTGGCTTCGGCGGTGCGAGGCTGTCTTTGGCGATGTTTCCTTAGTAAACGCAATAACATTTGCATAGGTCCCGTCAACTGCTGGCGTACTCATAAAAGTAATACGAAAGGGATCACACTTGCGCTACGTAATAGTGGAACTTTTCTGGGGATCAGCGAAAGTAATTCCGTACTCGGAGTTTGCTAAACAGGGGTTATTTACAATAGCGACGAGTTAAGAGCTCTTACGGTAACCGCCGGCAGTGAAGCACCATCTGCCGCCGGGTCATTACATTTTACGAACTGATCTGAAGCCACTTCTCGATAATTTGGGGTACTTTGTACGCCTACAATATGTGCGAATTTGATTCTAAGAAATGATCGCACGTAGGCGTTTAACATTTGAGTAGGCTGCTCAATGTCAAAAAAACTTGCTCCAAATTATTTTACGCCTCATTTAGAATGCTTGATCATATTGTTACAGCCACGTGGAAAATAAAATGGCTTGTTAGCACTCCATTCGCCGTCTATGTAATTGATTTCAATGTAAATCCCGACCAGAAGACCCGAAATTAGCGGTTGGAAAAATGAATATAATACAAGTTAAAGGCTTATCCGCTGCGAGCGATTTATTCAAACGACCAATAAATATTCAAGAGTAATTAACCGCCGAAGCCGCGCTCGTCGATACCGCCAGAATATTTTTCGCTGCCGTCGATTCCACGTTAATCCCCGCAAAGGTAGATTACGAAGTGTTGCTAACTCCGTAAAACGCCAGCAGGAAATTCATATTTTATGCAAAGTAAAAGCAAAAAATAAGCTACCTAAATTAATTACTTTATGTTGCGGACGCAGCCATGAAACAAATTAACGAGTCGAGATTTTTAGGGGCTACGAAACCGTCGAAATAAAACAAAACTTTGTGTTCTACTGGGTACCTAAATACTAAATAACAAATTCAATCACAGCACAAGCTCTGCATCTCAAAGGCATATTAAAATGAGACGCTGTAAGCACTTGGCACAACAAGGCGAGTTTGCTCACGAAACCTCGCGTCTTCCGTTTGACGGGAGCTCAAAAGATTTCAGCTAACGTTCCTGTGTGCTCGGTTACGTAGTAGACAGCCGTAGACGTCTTCGTAGCTTCGTAGCGGCTCGTAGCTCTACGATGTTACGAATCAAATCTCTTGATAGCCTAATTTTGTAATCTTTTAATCTTTATTATCTAACCTGAGCTAAAATAATAAAATATGCTTTAAAAACTCATGTTTAGATAATTTTATTTCAGTAACAAAAAAGCGGTTTATAAAGGATTTGTTTGGTTTGAGCAAATGGAGTTAAAAAATTGGTTCGATCACAGTCAAAATGGAAAAATAATAGTTTATTCTAGACAGTACAATGTAGTGTTGTTTCCAATGCACGTCCCTCGGGGCTGTTACTCGATAATCAAGCCAGCGCGAATTTATTCCACTATTTCTGGGTTGGATCTGCAATCCGGATGTTTTATTCCATTTACCTATAATTTTTATTATCCAGGGATACTATTCATCTCCACAATTGCCATTCATTTAAAAATGTAACTGCTATTAGAAACGGCATCATAATATAATTTATAAACAATAGAACATTTATGTTACATAGAATGGTTACATGCTATTAACATACAAGTATAAGTCATATTTTGACAATTAAAATCATTTAACGCATAAAGTTATGCTTTATGCTTATAATGGTTTTAAAGTTCTAGTACTCTTCAAAGTTCTTAGAACATGTCGGTTTCCTCACGATGTTTGCCATCACCGATAAAGCATGTGTTTTTAAATAACTATAATATGGATAAATCTTATCTAATATATAAAATGTGCATGTCACAATGGTACTTACCGTACTCATACGAAACGGCTTTACCGATTTTTACCAAATTTTATATGCGTATTCAGTAGGTATGTGAATCGGTTACTATCTATTTTTCATTTTGCAAAACAACTTTTGCTGGGGTCAGCTTGTATATAATAAAAAACAACTAATCATAAATATTAACCCGTAGTGTGACTATCCTCATATAGAAAGAAAGAAAGAAAGAAGAAAGAAAGAACATTTATTTCGACAACACAAATACAGAAAAATACAGTATATTTAAAACCAAATTACAATAATAAAAAATAAAAAAAGCAACATAAAAAACAGTACTACTCATTTGGTTGACACATAAACATTGTGAGCCGAAATAGGCGTTGGCTCAGCATGTGCCGAACGGTGGCCGCTCAGCGCTGTTTTTCAGCCAAAAACCTTTGGTGTTGTGTGGCGTTCGGACGTCAAGCAGGTCAACAACTAATGCGCATAAATAACATAATAAAAAAATTTCACCATACAATTATATAACATGTAATAAAACATTATACGTAAGTATACAATTATGTAAATAATAATTAAATATTTATCCATAAAATATATATGTATATTTATAGTAATATAAGTAATAAGTTAATATTAGACAAAGGCGCATAGATAATAATTAGAATAAATTATTGAAAATAATATTAAATTCGAATATTTCAATCGGTATGCAAGTAGAATAATTAAATTACTGAATAATTTATAAAATAAAATAATTGACTGAATCAAAATAATAAATAATTAAAATAAAATAAAATAAAATAAAATAAACCCAGACAGTATTAATAAAAATAAAGTTATATAATAGACGTATTGATATGAAAATTTCCCTTTCGACACTGTTCTTTGATCAGGAATTCTTTAAGTTTTGCTTTAAAGTTCTGTTTATTTTTTAGAGTTCTTATAGGTGGTGGAATATTATTCCAGCACTTTGTGGCCGCGTATCGGAAACTACCACGAAATGCTGCAGAACTATGACGCGGCGTTGCAAATTGTTTTGCGCACTGTCTTCCTCCATACTGTTGGCTCGTGAACCAAGACGTCAACTTTTCATACAAGTACTTGGGCTTGTGTTGTTTTACAATGTCGAAAAGAAGACAGGCCAGATGAAGTTTGCGTCGCGATTTCATTTTCAATAAAGAATGTTTATTCAAAAAAGGTGTTAAATGGGTTCGTGGAGGTACACTAAAACAAAACCTAGCACAAGCGTTTTGTACGCGTTGAATAAGAGTCTGTGTGCGAGCAAGCAACATTGGGCCATAAACTGTATCAGCGTAATTAAGTTTGGACAATACAAGTGATTCTACTAATTGAACGCGAAGGTCTTCACTGAGGTAAGGACGGATTTTATAAAGTACCTTTAATCTATAAAAACAATTTTGAACACAGTCTGACAAATGTTTTTCAAAGCGCAGCCCCCAGTCCATATACAACCCAAGGTTACGAGCAGCATCTACTCTTTCAATAGGTACATTAAGAAGCTTTACATCTAAATTTGATGCACTAATAACTTTCTCGATTTTTAGTTTAGTACCAAGAACCATGTATTTTGTTTTCTTAGAGTTAAGAACTAAATTGTTTTGTTCAGCCCACACAGCTATCCTCTGCAAGTCTTCGTTAAGTTCTTTCACTGCTACCGTGGCATTTTCTTGTTTAAACGTTATATAGACTTGTACGTCATCCGCGTATATATGGTACTTGCAGTTAAGGATGCTTTTAGATATGTCCGCTGTGTATAAAATAAACAAGAGAGGACCCAGAATGGAACCTTGAGGAACCCCCCTAGCCACTGCAGCAAACTTCGAACGGATGACGTTTCCATCAACCAGTTTTAACTCTACAGCTTGAAAACGATTTTCTAAGTAACTATGGAACCACCTTACTGTGTTTTCGCTAAAACCATAGTACCTGAGCTTCGATAAAAGTAAATTTATATTAATTGCATCGAAAGCCCTAGAAAAATCTAGCAGTACAAGAAGTGTACACATACCTTCGTTTTGTGCCTTTAAGACGTTATCAGTTACATCAAGCAACGCTGTCGCCGTGCTACGAAATTTGCGAAAGCCAGATTGTGCTTCTGGTAGAATATTGTTCTTCTCTAAGTAGTTGGTCATTTGCTGGCAAACTACTTTTTCAGCAATTTTAGACAGACAGGGCAAAACACTTATAGGCCTCAGATCGGTTACATCGACAGGGTTATTTATTTTTGGCAATGGCTTAACAATAGCTATTTTCCATAAGTCAGGAAATGCAGAAGTTGTTATTGAGCTGTTAACAAGGGCAGTGATAGCATCTAGCGTATCTGGACAAGTAAGTGTAAGCATGTTTAGACTTATTCCATCGTACCCCAAAGCATTCGATTTTAAACCACGTATAACTTTAGCTATAAAATCTACACTCACTGGTTCTAAACAAAAACTATAACCCTCGGAAAACCTGTTAAACTCAAAATAAGTAAGCAAGGAAATAGATACCTGTGAGTTGCCCGGTACATCCATAAAATGAGTATTTATTTGATCAGGATCTATAAAGTGAGAAGGTAATTCCTTTACTTTTCCGGATAGAATTGTAGACTTTAGGTTTTGCCACATTGTTTTAGGATCGTTCACCTTTTTTATAATATTATTTTCAAAATAGGCTTTTTTTTCGAAATATAACGTTTTATTAATTAAAGAATCCAAACTTTTAAAATATTTTTTTTTTGACGTTAACTTTGTTTGTCTATATTCATTTAATGCGTTATTTTTTAATGAGATCATAAATTTTAAATTATCTGTCATCCATGGACACGGCTTATCTTTTACTTTACATGTTTTGAGAGGTGCATAAAAGTCGAATAATCCCAAAACACAATTATTAAAATGAAACAGCATTTCATTTACATCACTTATTTGTGAGATCAGGTCCCAACGAATGGCGCGCAAATCAGTATTAAAAGAATTTAAACAAATATTTTTTATAGGTCGGTATGTTATGGTTTGCATTGCAGCCTTATCGCGTTTTATTTGAAATTCACAAAGCACTAAGGCGTGGCCTAGCAGTGGCCCTACGGCCTTGACCGAGAACTGACGCGCGCGCAGATCGGAACAGATAATATCAATTAGTGAAGAACTTAATTCGGTGTAGTGAGTGGGTGACGTTATAAATTGATTTAAATTCAGGCAAGCAAGGAAAGTAACCAGTTTCTTTGTTTTAGTGTCAGTTTGTTGCAGTAAATTAATATTGAAATCGCCCATAAGAATCAAATGATCGCAGGTTGATAAACAGTTTACAGTGTCTGATAGTGCATCGAAAAATAAATCGACATCAAGCCAGGGTGGCCTGTAAGCTGTTCCTATGGCGAGTTTTTTTCCCCTAATGGTAAGTGTAATCCACATTTGTTCAACCGAGCTATGTCTAGGGTCAATCGGGTGTTTGTAGGTCCGAGCTGAGATTCCTTGCGCGATATAGAAACCCACGCCTCCCCCCCTTCCGGACTTCACCCCCGCAGGACGAGGTATATGCCTAAATCTGAAATTAGGAATTTGAGGCGCTAAGCCCTCTTGGCCAGGCTTCAACCACGTTTCGTTTATAGCGATGATATCTACAGAGCTACCTATCATGGAAGCTATAAACTCGTCTTGTTTGGTATTCAATGATCCTGGGTTATATAAACCAACTGTAAAATTACCATTAGAAATCATAATGCACTTAGAATATAAATCACCTGGTTTCGCCTTCGATAATTGTGGTAGTATTTCATAATATTACAATTATAAAAATATGGTAAATAAATATGAATATTCAATGATTTAGTGATAATAAATAAATAAATAAAAATTGTATATACTTTGCGCGTCAATAAATATTGTAAGTTATAATTACATAAATAAATCATCGTATACGAGTAATAAAATAAAAAGTAGAAATAATTATAAAGATATTCATTGTAACCTGCTTGATTTTTTATGTGGCACAACAATAACCTGTTTACGGCGCAGGAGTCACATAATCTTATATAATAGGTACAAACAATACAGAAGTGATAACATAGATAAGGAAATGTATACTTGACGGTAATATCTAAACCAATTTTATTGTTTACATGCCTATATTGCAAACTTAGGTTTGAGATGATATGTTTAAAAAACAAGAGCTTGACTTTAAAAATAAAAATACATTTATTGCGATTTATGTACGAACATGTTATTAACCAAAAATCCTACTTATATCATTTTCTGAGCGAATACGTTCAGCGGGCTTGCCGTCTTCTTTGCGCACGAAGATCTTGCCGTCCTTGGTCCAGACATACTTGTAGTTCAAGCGTGCAGCATCTTTTCGGGCTCTGTAGAAGAGCTGGCGGTTCTGGCGAGTCAGCCTCTCGTTGACATAGACCCTAGACGGAGTACCGGCCAGGTCCATGTCGGCGGTGGTGAGGGCGCGGCGGACTCGGGCGGCCCGGAGCAGCTGGTCGCGACGTACGTTTTTCTTCCGTCCCTCGGTTGAGGGCGCAGGGTGGGGCCTCGAGCTTGCGCTCCTTACCCCGGCTTCAACTCCGGGGGCGACTACCCCCGGGTCACTCGACAATGCCTTTAAGGCGGGTATATGTTTTTTTTTTTTTTTTTTTTTTTTTTTTTTTTTTTTATTATTTTTTTTTTTTTTTTTTTTTTTTTATTATTTTTTTATTTTTTTTTTATTTTTTTTTTTTATATATTCATTTTCTCTCTTTTTTTTTATATATATACTATTCTAAATACAATTTTAATAGAGGCGGAAGGGAGATATATATATATGTGGGGGTATAAAATACATAGGGATACAAAATTGTTAGTAGGGGAGGGAATGTATAGGGGGATGTGGGGTGGGAGAAGGGTAGAGTGGGCAGCGAAGAAAAAGAAAAGAAGAAAAGAAAAGAAGAAGATAGAGAGAAAGGAGGCAATCTGTGGGCTATTGGTCTTTAATGAGGTCCCTGGGAAGGGGTCTCCAGGGGCCTTTGTGGTCGGGGGGGCGAGTGTGGAGGGGGGCGAGGGACTGGATGTGTGGGTGGCGGCTGTGTTCTGTGCGATCGAACATTCGCTTTGCCGTCAACACCACACAATCCTCGACAGACTGCATTTGCAGGTCGCGGGCAATTACGTCGTTGCGAACGTAACGGCCCGCGCCTGTGCAGGTGCGAAGGACGGAGTTCTGCACCTTCTGCAGTCTGTCTTTATTGGTTTGGGACAGGAGGGGGTACCAGGCGGGGGCTGCGTACAGGAGGCGGGACCGAACGTACGTCTTGTATATCCGCACCTTCGTCCTGAGCGGGAGATTAGATTTTAGGACCGGTCTGAGTTGCGCCACGGCTGCGCGCGATTGTGCAATCGCGCGATCCGCCTGCGGCTGCATTCTCAGTGACCGGTCTATCTCCACGCCTAGGTAACGAGTGTGCGGGATCCACGCTACGTTCTGGCCCCGAAGGGAGAGGGGGGGAAGGGTGGTGCGACGGTTGGTGACTAGCATGGCTGCTGTCTTGCCGACGTTAACAGCCATTCGCCAGTCATCCAACCATCTGGGGAGGCGGTCCATGAGCCGCTGCATCTTCATGGCCGCATGGGAGGGATTGATGGAGGACATAAGGTAGGCGCTGTCGTCCGCAAACAACGCCAGTGTGACATCCCTATCACCGGGGAGCAACTGCCCCTCCAGGGTCGGGATGTCATCGGTGTACAGGGCGTAGAGTGCGGGCGACAGACAGCTACCTTGGGGGACTCCGGCGAGGATGGGACGGGAGGAGGATGTGGCGCCCTCGACGTCTACGAAGAAACGTCGGTTTTCGAGGAAGGACGCCACGATCCGGGAAAGGGCTGGTGGCGTACTGCTTTGCAAGAGCTTATAGAGTAGGCCCGGGTGCCAGACACGGTCGAATGCCTTCTCGATATCGAGGAAGACCGCGACCGTGCTACGCCGGGCGTTAAGCTCTGTTGCAAGGTAGTGCAGTACGCGCGTCAGTTGGAGGGTGGTGGAATGTTGTCCTCGAAAGCCAAACTGCTCGGGGCGGGGTTCGATGGTCGGAACCAGTCTGCGAAGCAGTAGGCGCTCGAACAGTTTGGCGATCGTGGACAGGAGGGTGATGGGACGGTAGTTTGCCGGGTATCGCCTGTCCTTACCCGGTTTGGGGAGGACTATAACTTTCCCGCTCTTCCACAGGTCAGGAAAATGGCCTGTGCGGAGTATTCCGTTGAAGAGACGGGAAATTGCGACGATACCACGGCGGGGGAGTTGGAAGAGAGCCATATTCGAGATTCCGTCCGGTCCAGGTGCCTTCCTCTTGGGAAGGTGGCGGACTGCCTTCCCCACCTCTGAAGGCGACATAAAGCAGTCGCCTCCGAGGGGGGGAATGGGTCCAGACAGAAACTCAGATACGGTGCTCTCTACCAGGGTGTGGTGGGACAGGGTGTCGGGATGGGCATCTGCTGAGACAGGGTGGGGTTGGAATTGCCACTCCAGGTGATCGGCCAGAAGTTCTGCTCGGTCACCCGGTGCGAACTTCCTGTTCCCCTCCCGGTCCAGCAGGGGGTAGGTGGGTAGGGGAGCCCGCGTGAGTTGACGGTTAAGGGCGTAAAGGTTGGTGTCGCGTTCGGCGGCCTGGTCGATGGTTTTCTCCCAGGTCTCCCCGCGCCAAGCCTTTACAGCATCCGACAACTCAGCGGTTAGGGAGTTGAGTTTGGATTTGAGGGTGGGACAACGCGAACGTGACCAGTCGCGACGCATCTCCCTCTTCGCCGACAGCTTTCGCTGAAGGTGAATTGGCAGTACGTCGCGAACGTTCGCGCGTTTCGGGATAGGAGTGGACGCTGCCTCCTTAGCACCAATTATTTTGGATGCTAAGTCCGAGGCTTCGCGTTCCACATCGTCTGGGGTGGAGAGGGAGCCGATGTCTAGAGTTTCTAGTGCTCTTGCAAACGCAGCCCAGTCAGTCCTCACCCCGGGGGGCCGCGGTACAGTGAAGTCCGCGGAAAGACCCAGGGTGATGAGTAAGGGGAGGTGCTGCGTGTCTAGGTCATACAACACCTCCACCTGGACCGGGTAGCGAATGCGTTTGTGGAGCACTATGTCTAGTACATCGGCGGAGTGCAGCGGATTTACGGGGATATGGGTAGGTGAGTCGGGACCTAGGATTGTGAAGCCGGTCTTTAAGCTGTCCTCGTGCAGCTTACGGCCGGCTGGGTTAATAACCCTTGACCCCCACTCTGGGTGCTTCGCGTTTAGGTCCGCAGCCACCAGGGTAGGGGACGGAGAGGAGAAGATGGTTGCTATATCGGCCGGAACGTATCTAGGTGTGGGCGGACGATATCCTGCGAAGAGCCGAAGCTCTTCGCCTGCCGCCCTAACCAATACTCCGGTCGATCGCAACTCATCGAAGGGAAGGTGCTCTAACTCCTCGTGTATCAGGTCCCGTCTGACGAGCACGGCCGTACCTCGGTATGCCGTGCCCGCTGGGGACACTTCGTCTCGACGATACACGAAATAGTTAGGCACCTTTAGGGGAGTGGAGGGGTCAAGTTTGGTCTCGCCCAGAAGAACGACATGAATGTCCTGCTTCTGGGCGATGAGGCGGAGGTGCTGGATCTGATTCCGAACACCTCCGGGATTCCAATAGAGGAGGCGAAGTGCGGGGAAGCTATCCATAGTAGTTGCTACGGATAGCGGCTAGTCCTCGCACCGCCGCCTCTCGGAGATCCTCTCCTGCGGCGATGGCAACCAGGAGCTCTGTCAGGACCCCCAGAATTACTTCTAGGGGACTCCCGGCAAGCCCGGTTGTAAAGCCCCTCACCGCAGCTTGACCGCTTGGGAGGGGGAGTTGGGGGGTGGGTCTGAATGGGGGTGGGGTCCTGTACTGGGTGGTGTTGTTGGGGGCGGAGAACCCCGGGGGGATGCACAGGGTAGTAGGATGGGCTGGGGCTTGGGGGGGGATTAGGGGGGGGATGGGCGCAGCCGTCGGTAGGAGAGTGGAGGAGGCCACTGGCTTCCTCTTGTTCCTACCGCCCCGCGGTCTGCGTTTTGATTTGGAGGGGAGTGCTTCCCCCCTTGCAGTAGGGGGGTTGGCACATGGGAGGGGATCGTCTAAGACGGGGGGGGGGATTGGTTGGGTTCTGGGTTGAGGGGGCGACTTGGGCCTATTCTCAGGGCGTTGTGGGGCTTGGTCCCTGGAATTGGGAGCCTGAATGGGAGAAGGGGCCCTCATGTGGAGTGTGGGCCCGGGGGGTTTCGAGAGGGGAGGAGAGATTTTCACTCCCCTCTTCCTTGCCTCCTTCCTCATGACGGGACACTGCCTGCTGTTTGCAGGGTGGTCCCGTCCGCAATTTGTGCAAGTGGGGGCGTCAGTGGGGGGGCGGGGGCAGTCCGCCGCAGCGTGCTGACCACTGCAGCGGACGCACTTGATTGGACGGTGGCAGTGCACCGATGCGTGGCCGAAACCCTGGCATCGGTGGCACTGTGCCACCCTATTGGCCGCGCCTCTCCAGTGCTCAATTCGAACGCCCGGCATGAAGAGGAGCTCACTCGTACTATAAAGACGAGCGAGTTCCTCCTGCGACAGGCGGTCGAATTGGCCGTGGAAAAGGCACCCGGCTCGGCCTTCTTTGGCCCGGATGCCTTTGACGAACCGTACCGGGAATCCCAGTCCGGATAGCGCGGCTTCGATGTCGGGGGTCGGGGTGTCTCCCGGGAGGCCTCTGATGGCCACCTTTGTGGGCAGGTCGGCGGACAGCGCATAGCTGTACCAGCTTATGCTGCTGTCCTCTGCCATAGCGTCTACCAGGTGGCGCTGCACCACTCTGTACTCTTCGGCAGAGCGGGGGGTGAAGCGAACCCCTTTTCCAAGGGGGCGCGCATTGGGGGCGTGCCCTAGTTTGCCCCTAATAGTGGCAAAATGCACTGTCCAATTGGGCAGGCATTCGACCACTATCGGGGGGTAACTTTTGGTGACGCCAGCGGCCGGGGCCGCTGGGTCTCCTGGGACTACGGGGGTTTGAGGGGCGGGGGGTGTGGGAGCTCTTACATCTAAGTTAGTACCTAGGTGATGATTGCTGCTTGGTGGTGGGCCGCTCATGGGCGGGCGGCCGTCGGTGGTCTGGCGGTCGCTCGTGGGCGGGCGGCTGCTGGTGGGCGGGCGGCTGGTGCTGGGAGTTGGGCCACCCATGGCTGGGCGGTTTTCCGTTGGCGGTCGGCCGTCCGTGGGCGGGCGGCTGGGGTTGAGTAGTGCGCCGTCCGTGGGCGGGCGGCTGCCCGGGGGCGGGCGGCTGGCGCTGGAGGATGGGCCGCCTATGGGCGGTCGGCTGGTGCTGGGTGAGGGTCCGCCCCTTGGCGGGCGGCCGTCCATGGGCGGGCGGGGCTCTGGCGCTGGGCGGCATGGCAGGGGCGGAAATTCCGCCCTCGGATTTGGGCGGCGTATGATGGTGCCCAGGGGCACCATATCAGGAGATGCCGGCGTGTCCGGGATCGGGCGTGGTGATGCGGCCGTTTTAGCGTACGACCGCGTCGATGATGATGATGACGCTGGGCTGAGGCGGGGATTATGGGTGTTTTCGGAGGAGTCGGAGTCCCCGCCAGTTGATGACGAGGAGCTTTCCGACTCCACCTCAAGTACCTGCTTGGTAGTGGGGGCGTCACGGGCGAAGTCGCGGGGCGGCGAGCGGGTTGGTTCGCCATCTGCGGAGCGGGTTCGGCGCCGGCTCCGGCACGAGGGCGGCGGCGTCGCGGCGACCTCCGGCGGGGAGGCTGGAGAGGGGAGCAGCTTCTGCCGCTTATCCTCCTGGACCTCCTCGATGGTGTCGTCGGGCGCTGGGCGACGGGCGGTTGCCCTTACTCCCGGTTCTCCCTCGCTTGGACGGCGCGGATACTCAGATCCGCGCGCGTCCATAACGCTCGAGCTACCGGGGGGCCTGGCGGGGGCGGTTCGGATCGGTCTATATCTAATAGCATCCGGGGGTTTGCGTGCCGGCGGAATACTTCCGTCCGACATCGTGTAGGTGGGGTGTTTAATATAAACACAAAAATAAAAGAAATTAAAAAAAATAAAATTCTTCTTTTATTAAAAAAGAAAGAATTTATTCGCACAATTTATAAACAAATCGGCCGGGCGGGAAACCAGCAGGGTGAGTTCCGCAAGCAGAAGGCCCCGCTGAGTAGCCCAGCGACACAACCAATTTGTTTACAAAGTGCGGGAAGGGGAGAAACACTGCGTTGGTAGTTTTATAATAAAACTCCAAGCAGTGCTCTCAGGGTTGGCGTGAGGCTGTTAAGGCCCCGGGGAACGGGTAAACACACAGGTACTCACCGACGAAGCGATATTTTTCCCTGTGCGATACGTGGGAACCACTAACAAGCACTACACTTGAGTCTCTGTCTCTAATATGCACACAAAACACACACACAATTCACTGCGGGCCGGCCCGTTCTACGACGCGGAAGCCTAGGCAGTCTGCGGAGAACTGGGCTGGTGCGGCGAGCGAGCGGGGTGAGGGGCAAGGGACTGAGAGCGCGAGCGCGATGCGAGAAGCGGTAGCTGCGACTGGCGGTCGAGCTGTGACTGGCCAGCTGGTCGCGAGTGCAGCGGCGCGTCAGGCGCACGGTGATGGGGCGGGGGCGAGATGTGAGGGCCGCGCCACCCCGGGGTTCCTTATCCTGCACACGGTTCTGGCGGGTCGGTCCAGATCGCTCGACGTGTACTATATCATCCTCATTAATGCACAATCCGAGCTTTGTTGAAAGTACCTTGACTAGGTGAAGCGGCGTCTCCTCCTTGCTCTCGGGTATACCGCTTATCTCGATGTCGTTGAGTAGCATTTCCTGATCTCGGTCATTGAGTTGCAGTTGTAACTCAAAGATTGTGTTTTGTACAGCATCTGCACTTGACACTGAAACCTTTTCTTCAAAGCGCTTCTCCAGGCATGCTAGGCGCGTCTCCATGACATCAAGTCGATCGGTGCACGATGACAATGCTGTTTTAAAATCCACTATCTCTAAACGTACTTTCTTCAAGCCTTCCTGCATCTCAGTTCGGGTAGCCTTGAGTTCTTTTCTTAGAAAACGTATTTCCTGCGCTAAGCTATCGGATTCGGTCGTTTCGGCCTCGTCCCCTCCGGCGTCTGCGGCGGTCCCCCTCACGGGAGTGCTCGAGTTGTCGCCTCTGGGCACTCGACTTTTGCAGCCAGGACATGCCCAACCAGAGCTGATCTTTCCAGACTCGGGAAGTTTCACACAAATCCTGTGATACGAAGTCGAACACTTAGAGCAGTTGACACCATCCTTTTTCTCCTTCGTCATAAACTGGCCGCAGCCTCCGCACTTGCTCATAGTGATTATAATTAATTCGTTATTATTAAGTCAATTTAAAATAATAACACTGTTTGATTAATATAAATTTGTTTGTGACTTTTTTATTTATTTACGTTGTGGGTAGCGACAGCTCTTATATAAAGCGTAAAAAGAATTTGGATTTTCTAGCACAGATTTATTCACTTAATGCGTACTATCAGCACTAGATAACACTCACTGAGGATAGTTATGTATTGAGCGTAGTGAACAATGTTTTTTTTAGCACCGGAAATTGCTTATAACTTTTTACGAACGATTAATTACGTACATCAGCTGCGCACTCTGCCGCGTCCGAAACGTCACTCCACATTTATAAAACATATAATATAAAACATTATATAAAACTTGTTAAATAAAAAAAAAATATGTACATAAATTATATGTACCAACATGTATTTTTTTTCGCAATTTGTTTTTGTATTAAGGTCAATATCGTTAGAATGTTTACAGCTCTGTTTATTCATAAAATAAAATACTTCTAACCAGCTCACGCGTTAAAATGAATAATAGAATACCTATTTCTACATACGTTCCATAACAAGTCTTTATCATCTTAAAAATTATTGTGATATCATTTTACTGAGTTTCATTCTCAATCTCTAGTTTAAAACCCTATTAATATATGAATTCCGTTCCCCTTTATACACGAAAACCTTCGGAATCTTTTGTTTTTCAGGCTTACCTCGCTATAATAGCATCCAGAACGATTTTCATTGAAATAATTTAAGCTTTTCAATTTTCAACAAAAATGTTAATAATTCATTCGTCGCCAAATAATCGAGTAACGTTATGCTTTTATGTAAATTACAAAGGAACAATTTAAAATCGTGTGACACGATATATATTATTAAAAATACATTTTAAGATTTTTCTGTATTGCCAATATTTACGGTCCGACATTGATAATATTTGGGCCTTGATTTTAACCAATAAAATACTAATAACACGCTATGGAAACATTAACGGTTCGTATTAATACGATTCGTTTTGTTTTACAAAGTTCAATGTATTTTTGCATTATAATATGGCTAAATAGAAATAATTTCAATAATCATTCCAAATACTTTTTTATGTGCTTTAATCGTTTTTTTTTATATTATGTTTGCGATATCTTGGGCGGGTCAAATGAGAAGCCGCTAAAAGTGTTTTATTTTTCATTAGCCTATAGCCCATATCCCTTCAAGTGTCCCTCTTAAAAGTCATTGCTTATAAATAATTCTATCAAATAGATGCTCATCAGTCGTCTACTAACTCTAGCAATGAATTACGTTAGATAATTTTGAGTTCGGATAAAGAAGACCCTAATATCCAATAAGATTCAATAGCTCGGAAAATTGGGGCATTAGGTGAATCGCTTATAACAATTTTGTAGACGATTTCATACCGTTACCTATGTAACACGTTAATTACTTTCCTTTGAAAGGTAACGACCTCGCAGATTAAATTGACGTCTTTTGAATGTTTACGCATTGGTGAGACACATCACCATACTGAGTATATACACTATAGGTTGTAGCTTAAAATGTATGTTGACTCCTTAGGATTTTTTTACGTTGGTCGAAATTATTTGTAATCTAGCTCAAAGAAAACAGAGTAGAGTAGTAGAAGTTAAGAAATATAAGAAAAACAATCATGAAAATCTATTCATACCACAAATAATTAAATTAATCATCCTACCTATATCTGTGATACCTAACCTGGCATGTCTTCATCTTCCCGGCCTTATCTCACATTATGTGGGGTCGGAAACAACATGTATTTTGCTTCCATTTCCCTCTATCACCCGTTATCTCACTCCTTTCTTACTCATGTCACTTTCACACAATCCATTCATCTTTTCTTCGGTCTAACTCTTCCGTCATATCTAACGCTCTTCTCGTCACATGACTTTCATCCTTTCTCATAACATGTCGAATGCATATCTCCTCTCAACATTTGGCGGAGGTCCGTTTGCGGTGCAAGAGGTAGCGGGTTCGATTCCCGCCGAGGGGTAAAGTGTTTGTATGTTGTGCAAGCATTTTCTCCTTGGTCTGGGTGTTTAATATGTATACCTAATAAAAATATATATCTATGTATTTATATTATATTAAGTATATCAGATGTCTAGTACCCGTAACACAAGCTTAGAGCTTATCACGGAGCTAGATGTTGTTGTGGATTGTCCTGTAATATTTTATTTTATTTATTTTAACATATCCGTAACTGGTGCTACTTTTAAACTGCATCTTACATACTCATTCCTTATTTTGTCCATTCTGCCCTGACATGTGATTAATAATTATATAATAATAGATGTCTACAATTGGTTAATATATTTTTTTATTAACAAAACTAAGCACATTATGTTGTTAAAGCCTTGCTTTACTTGAACAACTAAGAACACACTTGTACTTCAAAGTACCTACTTACTTGTTATGTCTGCATACACATACACATTTTATCACTTTGTTCAAAGGAGTTTACTACACCACCTTTTGTATTTCGTCGAGTAAAATAGCGTTGTTTGGGCTTCCGAAATACGTGCTCAAGTCGTACGATCTCAAAACACATAACGCAGCATTAACCAAGTTATCTGAAACAGTAAATATACCTGCTTTCTCGGATATTTCTTTCTTCCAATTTAGCGTGAAGTTTTTGAGCCTTATCTAATCAGCTTTATGGAACAAATTGCCGCGTACATTCATTCACAGTGGTTTCTATTCATATTAGTTCTTTTATTTCGGGGACACTAATGCTCCGGCCTAATTAAATGGACGCGTGAGTCCTCAATAGAATTTCCCTCGTTGCCATGTTTACATATTCAGTGATTGCCCATCGAATACTGATTAACATCTTGCACACTGGCATGGCCTAACGAGTGTCGTGGCCAACCGATAATTTTATGAAAACGAGCCGTTTCTATGCATTACATTCATAGACATGTATTTTCAGTAGGAATTTGTGTATTTATTGATCTAACTACAGTTCTGGAGATATTTAGTTTATAAACCCGTTATTTTTGGAACCGAGTGTGTGTATACAAAAGTTAACCAATAATATTCTGATATTTAATAGGTAAAAGCAACAAATGTTAACTGTTGGAAACCAAACATAAACTTGATTACTTTTATTTGTTAAAAGTGAGTGTTATTCCACAAAATATCATGATTTGGCATGTAAATATATTCAGTGATTGTCCATCGAAAGCTGATAACATCTTGCGCACTGGCACGGCCTAACTGATGTTGTAGCTACCGATAATTTTATGAAATGAGCCGTTTCTATTCATTGGGTTAATAGACATGTATTTTCAGTTGACATTTGAGTCACATCACATCACCCTATTAACGTTCCCACTGCTGGGACACAGGGTCTTCCCTCTTGACGAGAGAGATTAGGCCTTAATTCACCACGCTGGCCAAGTGCGGGTTGGTGGATGTCACATGTCCTTCATACTCTTTAAAGTTCTCAGAAGATGACGGTTTCCTCACGATGTTTGCCTTCACCGTTAAAGTACGTGTTTAAATCGCACATAAATTTCTTAAGATGAAAAATCCAGAGGTGCGAGGCGGGGTTTGAACCCACGACCTTCGGAATGAAAGTCGAGTGTCCTCCCACTTAGCCAACACGGCTATATATTGACATTTGAGTAGCTTTCGTTAAATATCAATAACTTACCCACGGCTGCATGCGTGAAAACAAGTATAAAATTTTTGCAGTCGTTTATTGTCTCTACTATACCATAGGATAAGCACGTAGCTTATTCAAGATGAGAGGTATGTATGCGCTTGACTTTATCTTTATCTGTACTTTACTAAGTAATATGTAAGTATATGCAAGCCCTTTCTCCTTGATCTGGTTGTTTAATATGTATATTGTATAGTATAATTATCCGTATATGTTTATTATATTAACAATATAAGATGTCTAGTACCTGTAATACAAGCCTAGAGCTTACCATGGGGCTAGATGTTGTTGGGTGGATTGTCCGGAAATATTTATTTATTAACTAATGCAAGTTTTTATGAAGATCTATGGAGTAGACCAACCGTAAAGAGATCACCAATGATCGAAAAGCTTACTTTCACATTCATGGATTGTCACCATCTCCGAGTAAAATAATCTATGGTTAAAATATAGAGGTAGAGAAGTCTCAGTTTGTCTCTGACAGTTGTTTTGATATCCTGAGATTGTGAAATAAGCCCTAATAATAGTAACTTCTTCCAATTAAACTCAAATGACAATAACATTTAGAAAGTTTATATTGATATGCCGGGGGACCAGATTTTGTACGATCTACAATTTCTGGTTTCGGGTCTGGGTGTTTTCTATGTATCATTATGTATGTATTTACAAAAAAAATGTATCTATGTAGTATATCAGTCACCTAACACCCATTGTACAAGCTCTGCTTAGTTTGGGGTTAGGTGATGCTGTGTGAGTAGTCCGGTAATATCTATGTTAAACTGTATAAAATTATACATTTTGTTTGCATTTGTAATTGAAAACAACATTTAGCCGCATTTTGTTTTAATTCCCAAGAATATTCATATAAAATTATCTCCATAGCCATTGTAAGTGGTACAACGAGGAAACAATTAGCGTTGCAGTGTAAAACTTAATATGAAAAAAACACATACCTTTTGTGTTGTATTTTTGTAGATGCGCGGTCGTGGGAGTGAAGGCCTCGAGTTTTCTTCAGCTTTTTATCTTATATATATAATATTCTCGTGTCACAATGTTCATTCCCGTACTCCTCCGAAACGGCTTGACTGATTCTCACGAATTTTTTTGAGCATATTGAGTAGGTCGGCCAACATTTATTTTTCATTTTGAAAAACAACGTTTGCTGTGGTCAGCTAGTCTCAATATAGATTCTAATTACTAAATAAGTACCATATTAGTTTATACCTGATATTTAACGCCAGACTCCGGGGAGGTTCAAGGAAAAGTAAGCGTAATGGCAAAAAAAAAATTCTTATTCTACCGATGTAATAACTTTGAATTGACAGGACAAAACAGACCAAAAAAAACAAAAATTATATATTTTTTCAGCTCAATTGTGATTTAGTAGTGAAGTGCCGACTTTCGCTTTATGACAACTTTTACAGTATCCAATACAAGTATAACCAGTGACGATCGCCACTACGAGTCTAAAGGTTAAATATCGTACTTCATGGTACATTGGCATGTAGAGATGTAAATGTACACTAGATTGTACACAATTTGAATCTTTAATTGAAAACTTCTAATTTTAATTGCGTTAGTCGGATTTTATACTAAACTAGCTGACCCCAGCAAACGTTGTTTTGCAAAAAATTTTTTTTTTTTTTTTTTTAATAAAAAATAGATGTTGGCCGATTCTCAGACCTACTCAATACGCTCACAAAATTTCATGAGAATCGGTCGAGCCGTTTCGGAGGAGTTCGATTACGCACCCCGTGACAGAAGAATTTTATATATTAGATTATCCAAACCTTGTATTGAATAACATCATCAGATAGTACCATGTAGAGATGTGAACAGTTCCCAATTTAGTGTGCGATCCTGTAGCTTGTAAATTGTGACACAAACAGGAAGACTGGTGCTCTTGAGCGGCTGTGGGTCCATGAGATCCTTCATTCGGGCCGCGACGTGCCGCGAATACGGATCACTAGTGTTGTGCTATTCAATCTATCGATCACGCGTACACTAATCCCGATAAGAGCCTTTACGTATTAGGTAATACTACTTTCACCCTTTCATGATAGAAGTTCTTTACATATTGTTCCATTCAGAATACTAACATGGTATTTCAATTTGTGTTAAAAAAAGAATTAGACCCGTCATTAAAATCGCACGCAAGATTAGAACCCTCATCTACGATTATACGCGTCAAAATGCTTCCAATTACACCAACGATTACTTAACCCGTAAAATTATAGGGTTTAGGCCCCACTAGGTATCTATGTAAATAGTTTAACTTTAACTTATGTGAGGTTAGTCACATTGAAAAAGCATAAAACTTACTGGGTAAATAAAAATATATACCTAGTATTCGCTTTGAACCTGCTTCAACGTTCAAAAAAACACGGTGAAGGATCTACGGCTAAGTTGGCTCCAGACATGGTCTTCTCATTTCTGAATATGGCTGACTCATTACGTCATATTTATACATCCCAATTAACTAAAAATTTACAGCGTCCAATTTATTAAGCGCGATGCTGTTAGTAAATTATTTCCGCGGATTAAGCTCATTTTAATGTGCATAATGCAATACGTTCAATGCGCCCCGATAAAATCATTGTCGTTTACAATCACTGAAAGGCAGCGAGCAACACTAGGACCGCTCGGGTGAAACCGTGCACCAAATGGATTTTTATTCAGTTGAAGTTACGCCAGCCAATTAGTTTTGTACAAGTGCATCGAGAATGCTCGCAACCTCATTACGCCACTCTTCAGGAAATTCAAAACTCGACCGAGCTCCATTTACCGGCGAAACGAATTCACGCTGCGGAATTTATTTTTACGTACTATCTGTTTAATTAACTGTCGGAGGTGGAGTTACATAGTTGTTTCGTAGTTTACATAAAACAAAAGAGTTAAATTATTTTACTCGGTATTGGAATCCACAGTATAGCTGTTTTTACGATGCATTTAAATCTGCCTACCTAGCTGATTTAACATTTGTTCGCCAAATCGAATGGGTAATTAATATGATTTAACAACTTTCAGCCTTCGGCTTTTTGTCTGCATTATAATAATTTTTCCCCTGGGAATATTGTATGTTCCCGCGATAATATCCTAGAATAATTCAAATTTATATTTATATGAAGTTACATTTCAGAATATCCAGCTGAAAATTGTAACAAGCGGCTTAGTATGCGTCTTTAATTGCAGTGGACACCCGAGTTGGTTTATTCGGCGGCGCGCTCTCAGGCACAGTCAGCTCGTTTGTGGCATCTCGTTTGCGCCTTCTACGTGACAGGAAATAGGCCACGCCACACTCCACGGTGCCTAAACAATACGCGCTCGTTATTCACGACACATTATACTATCCCCTCTGTTTACCCGCCAAATGAAGCCGCTTTGACACCCTTATTTCCACGTTGTTAGCCGAGAATCAACTCCGAAAGCCAACTTGTATAGCATTTTTGTTTACCTGCTCGGTTGATCTCCAGAGCCCACGCGCGAGGGATTGATTTGTTCCTTGAGGATTTCATCCTTGTCTCGCGGTCGCTAGACGAACTTATCTGTCGGCTTAAATGCGGCTACCTGAGGGGTGAATTTTTATATCCTTTCCTCTTAGTATTCAGGGCCTGTAGGCTTATAATTCGCCCGAGGGTACGGCGCGAGGGACGGCTACGGTGTCGTGCCCACACGTCTTAAGAGCCTCCCGAGGCGACCTGTCACTCCTCGTAAAACAACCAAGATGGACTTAGCTAAACATTGTTCTTCAACACAAACTCCCGCGGCCGAGACTCAGTCAGCGTTTACAAATAGTCTTGTAACGTAGCTATCATATTGAATTACCTGCCGCTCGAGGTCTACGTGGATTTATCATAAAGACACTTTGGTTTATTGCTTCAATTCCGTAAAGTAGGACCTAGTTCCGGGCGATATCTATCGGAACGAATATCTTCGACTTTTCATTTTTATTGGCATCGGTGGGTGGCATTCGCTGAGTCAATGCCTGTCGGGTTATAAATGTGAAACTAGATAAATGTAACTCGCAACATTAGCACCCTGTTCTTCGATCGGCACAACGCAACGATTACATGGCGTGTGCAATTTTTCACTGACGCACACCCCTGGTACGTTACAATTTATGACGCGCAGAATGATTTTTCACCATCCATAAGTTAGATTTATATTTAACAGGCGAAAGGAAGTAAAGCTAAATCACCATTGGGGGAGTTTCTTTCGTACGAGATGCTGAGTCACCGTTTTGGCGCGCCTCGGATTTGGACTTAAGTTAACTTGTAGGGAACAGGATCAGGATTTGTGGAGGAGGCATGTTGGACCTAAGTGCCTGTGTATAAGTAGTCTACGCCTAACATAAGTACCAATTTCATTTTGAACAAAATATATTAAAATTACTTTTAGATTAGTGTACTAAGTTTAAACAAACTGACATTATTTCTCCTGCTGGCAATATAGAATATTGTATTGTAAGTATTAAATCGAATTTTCTTTACCTCTTATCTTATTGGCTTATCTTTTTTTTGTTTGGAAGTATGGGAAACCTTACAGTAAGTACCTATAGGCATTTAGATTAAGAATTCTAAAATAGAACCTAAGCTAAACGAAAGTACCGCTTCCAGCAAATCAATAGAAGTTATTTTAATTTAGCACCGTCCACACACGGCCAATTAATCGGAACCAGTGAGATAAATGCTCAGTAATTTATAACATTTCGCACCAAACGACCGACCATTACTTTTAAAATATAGCACATTCGCGCCTCTACAAAATTATTGCAAAAATAGACACGCCTATGTTTTCCCTTCTGAACAAATTGCTTGCGATATTTATCTCAATCGTCGGTTAACAACTGCTAGTTACGATTACGTTTTAAAGTATTGCGGCAGACTAAAGGTCGTAAATTGCTGTTGATGAGCTGAGGTTGTCCAGCTATAAAAGTAGCCAAATCTCCTTCTCCGCGACTAAAACTCCAATGCTATATAGAGGTCGTCACATTTTTCTAGCCAAGGGCCACACATCTTAATATGAGTACCAACTCCGGGCCACATAACACCTATATGTAGGCGCTTTGTTTATCTATCTATATTCAAAAACTGAATCGCCATGTATTGCTAAGTGCACCTGTGAACAGTTGAACAGATTTCGGTAATATTGTTTTAAATATTCTCTGAAGTAGGTACGAGGATGTTTCATACGCAGAGATAAAAGTGTAGCTACTAATAAAAATAATATTGATAAAAATCTTGGGTAAGATTTCTTAAACTTTAAATTTAGATTTATTATACATTTACTAGCTGACCACAGCAGACGTTGTTTTGCAAAATGAAAAATAGATAGTAGCTGATTCTCAGACCTACTGAATATGCATATAAAAAATCATAATAATCCGTTAAGCCGTTTCAGAGGAGTACGGTAACTAACATTGTGACATGGACATTTTATATATTAGAAGAAGATGGTATGTACCTACTTGTTTTGAACGATCGTTAGAAAGAGCTGATTTTTTTTAGTTAGTTTCCTAAATAAAGTTATTTATTTTTATAAGTGACCAATTTTCCTAGGATTATTGTATTAACTAATAGTAAACTAATCGCCATATTTTGGACCACATTCAATTCTTATTATGTCTTCTAAATGAGTGGACAGACAATACCGGTCCCTATTTATTTATTAATAAGCTCATTTTAGCGTCACATAAATATGTTGGTTAATTTACTTTGTCGCGGGCTATACAAATAACAGCCACGAGCCGCATGCTGCTTGAGGGCCGCAATTGACGACCACAGCTATAGATGATATGGATTTTCAGTATTTTTTTATTTCAAAAATAAACTTTTCTACTGAAAATCGGTTTTATCTTTAGAACGTTGTCTTTTTCCGTGGCAGTATTCGTCAATTACTTGAATTTAAACTATCCTCATACCTTTCAGCTAAATCGGTGAAGCGATTGAAGCGTTATCAGACGTAGAGTTACTACTATAGAGGTGCTTTTATAATGATAATATGAATGATAAGTAAGAGCTGGTTTAATTACTTAGGAGAGAACTAAGTCATTAAACCAGTGTCCCTATTGTTGGATTTATTTTGACTGAACACCACAAAGGTCCAACTCTCGGAATCTATCATGTTCGTATGGCATGGCTGTCTGGTAGAGTCGCTCTACAACGGAAAGACAGCCAGTGGTCACATAGTAGGAATACCTATTTTAGTAAATTATTCAGTTTTAATAGTAAATAAATAAAATAAAAATAAAAATGTTTTATTTCAGACAACACAATAGTGTGATTATCGTATCTCATAAAGGTAAGTACTGATATTTAGTTATTCAAATTGAATAAAATAAGTTTTCTCACCTATTGCCAAAACCCTAACAACCATTTAGAAGGCATGTTGTTATGTTTGCTTCTGTAAGCATATTTGAGTAGCTACCTTTATCCGTTTATTTTCTATCTGCGTCCTATATCCCACTGAAGCATAATATCATTTATTTAGGACTAAGATAGAAGCTTCTTTGTAACAAAGGCTTGTTAGGCAATCCCTCATGCAGGATATCTCATAAAATATTTCAGAGATCTACCACGGCCGGTGTTCAATCACATTAGGTATGCGCGGGCCATACGAAACATTCCGAGTTCCAAGCTTACTCTAAATAAGCGGTTTTCGGAGGTATTTAATATATTTCACCGAATAAACTTAATGAAGAGGTTTTTTCATACTGTAGGATTTTTTGCTTAATAGGAACTGGCAACAACGGTCGCAGTCACATTGTGGTTAAACCTTTCCTCAATCTTTGATAATATTAGGTCCTTACATATGAAATTGGCGTTTTGTATGGGAGGAACAAAAAGTCGAATATTTTTTAATATAATATATTTAATTAATCAAAGTATGAACCATTATTTTCTATGCACTTTTGCCATCTTATAGGTAGTTTATTGATCCCTTTACTAAAAAAACCAGTCGGACGGGAATCAATAAAATCTTTGAAGGCGATTTGGACTGCCCCATCGGAGTTGAATTTTTTCCCTTGCAAGAAGTTATCCAAATTTCGAAAAAAATGGTAATCTGTTGGAGCAAGGTCCGGGGAGTACGGAGGATGTCTTAGACTTTCCAATTGAAGCTCTTCTAATTTAGTAGCCGTCTGTTGCGCAGTGTGTGGTCTAGCGTTGTCGTGAAGCAGCAGTGGCGTGGAGCGATTGACCAGCCTAGGTTGTTTAGCCGCTAGCTTTTCCATCATGGTTTGCAATTGCTGACAATAGACATCAGCCGTAATAGTCTGGCCAGATTTGAGAAAACTGTAATGAACAATACCGGCACTAGTCCACCAAACGCTTACAAGTAACTTTTTTGGGGTTAATTTTCGCTTGGGGCAGGATTTGGCTGGCTGGCCAGGATCCAACCATTGCGCTGAGCGCTTCCGATTATCGTAAAGAACCCATTTTTCATCACAGGTAATGATTCGGTTTAAAATACCTTCATTATTGTGCCGGTTTAGTAATGTAACGCAGCAGTCGACGCGCGTTTGCCGGTTTGCTTCAGTCAATTCGTGAGGTACCCACCTTTCAAGCTTTTTAATCTTCCCAATTTGCTTCAAGTGAATTAAAACAGTTTTATCACTAACACCGCAGCCTGCAGCTAACTCGGACGTGGTTTGCGATGGATCCGCTTCCACAATAGCCTTCAACTCTTCATTATCAACTTGAGTCTCAGGCCGTCCACGGGGCTTGTTCTGCAAGTCGAAATTTCCAGAACGAAAACGTTGGAACCAAAAACGAACTGTGTTTTCTTTTGCAACACGACCGCCATACACATCATTCACCCTTCGAGTTGTTTCCGCAGCACTAGTGCCACGGCGGAACTCGTACTCGTAAATAATGCGATATTTTAAGTTTTCCATTTTGTAAAATGAGTGACGCAAACAGAAAAAAACAGAAGAAAAAAAACAAATGAATGACGATCATCGAAGCATAAATACATGAGTCTATAGCTGTACAAATTTGAATTTGGAATTCCTTACCAAAGAGGAGAAATTTGTGATTAAAGTGGCCAGTACGAAAAACGCCAATTTCATATGTAAGGACCTAATATCTATCAATATGCATTGCTCTTTTTGTTGATAATGTCACGACGATACATTTTTGTTTTATCAACACCTCTATGACCTTCGCTCGACAGGTCGCGTGATATTTGAGAAAGCCGTTAAGCCGTGTTGGCTAAGTGGGAGCACACATGACTTTCATTCCGAAGGTTGTGCGTTCAAACCTCTTGTTTGTTCAGATTGTGATAAAGATGTGCCCTTTAATAAAAACACGTGTTTTAACAGCGAAGGCAAACATCATGTCATATTCACCAACCTGCACTTGGCCAGCGTGGTGAATTAAGGCCTAATATCACTCGTCAACAGAGAAGTCCCTGTATTCCAGCAATAGGAACGTTAATAGCGTGATGATGATGATACAAAAATTCTGTTAAATAACCAGCCGTAATTGTGACGTATAATTTTATTAACAATAAATACTATTAGTTACTACTGGATTATTGGACCGATTCCAAAAAATCCTTCGCCTAAATTATGTTACGATTACCATAAGTATATCTACCGTGACCGATTTATCCACACATTGATCAGGCCACCTAACTGCACATGCGACAAGACACATAATACGATATAAATCAGCTGTTGTTGCAACCAAAGGGCAATAAATATTGGCTTTGGTGTCATTAGCTATGGGCAATCAGAGGAGACGGGCAGTGCTCGCCACATGTTGCGGCGATTAATTCAGACCAGACCTAGTCTAATAGGCACTCGGGCTCTGCCACGACACAGTCAACAATAGCTGCTATTAATTTGAACAAATGAAGAGGCATGCACTAAGATTCAGATTGTGGTTAATATAGAATAGAATAGAAAATCTTTATTTGTTTCTCCAACATATAACAATTTCAAAGTATTCTGTTAATTTATAAGGTAAGATAATTTATAATTTTTTTTAATCAATTCGTACAAAAAAAAAAAAAAAATTTTGACAGGAGCAAAAATTGTGTAAGGAATAATGTTTTTGTTTGTAAGAAAAAAAGCAATAAATTCGTCTGATTCATAAAAAAATAATCAAAATATTAGTATATTATAAAGCTGTATTTTACCTCGGAAATACCTTAAAATCTGATAAAATCGAATAACCCAGCGGATAGTTAGTAAGTAATTTTCTTTTTTTTCTTTTTATTACTCACACACCATCTCCTAACCCCAAACTAAGCAGAGCTTGTACTATGGGTGTTAGGTGACTGATATACTACATAGATACATTTTTTTTTAAATACTTACATATGATAGGTACATAGAAAACACCCAGACCCGAAACAGGAAATTGTAGATCGTACAAAATCTTGTCCCCCAGCGGGAATCGAACCCGCAACCTCCTGCGCCTCAGGTGCCTAATTTAAGGTTCTGCGTTTTGCGCGAAACAGTATTTTTCAAACATAAAAATGATCTTGTTAATGTTTTTTTTTTATTTATAATTGTAAGTTAATTTTACTGTCCATATTGTATAGTTCAGAAAATATTTCGATTAATACAGTATGTATTTGTGGTTTCATCGGGCGTGTATCACAACAAGATATGAAGTTTTCTTAATTTCCTTTTCAGCATCAATTCCGATGCCTGTAATACCTGTTAGCACTTAAATGTATGACAATACATAGCTTATTAATAAAAATAATAATTAATCAGTGGATAAGAAACTTGAGAGGGAGATAACTTTAAAGAGAGAGAGAGAGAGAAAACATTAAATAATAACATAACGAATTACTTGTTAAATATAAATTATTGAGTTGAGCCAAAAGGACTCGCCTCCACATATGCAAATCCAACTATAAGTAGGCTGCGCTGATGAAAATAGTAGGTATGATTTTTTAAGGAAACTAAAGGAATCCGGAATCATAGGTTCTTTTTAATTTAAATTACTATATCGACATAAAATCATTCGCATAGCAATAAAATGTCAATGGCTTTACCTCTGTACTTTATTGGACTTTACCTCCTGTGCTAGTTAGATAAAATACGTATATTGTATATAAAATACGTTACAAAGGCATATAAGGAATTATACTACTTCCATTGATTATAGTCTCCTCTATAATCTTGGCCCGAAATGACAGCCGGTCGAGACGAGTGGAGGAAAAAAAGGGATTCCTATGCCCAGCAGTGGAAGAGCTTTAAAAAAAATAGTCTGCAACAAAGCCAAACATATTCCTGAAAAAAAATGGCTTCTAAGTGTTTATTTAATTTATTCTCATAATTATTTTACCTCAACTTTAAAATGCTGCGCGTCAGCACTTTTCTCACTGTCACGCTTGATTTTATATGAAACTCGCATGTTTGCCATTTTAAATATAACAATGTTTGAAGCTTTCATAATCTTCTAAACGCCTAACTGACTATCCGTTAATACGAGTATCACCTTCATTATTTATATTTATCATATTTGACTTTTACTTCTGTGTTTAGTTCAATAAGTAGAAATTACGTTAGATACCTACCGTATACCTGTTTCGAACCAAAAGGGTTTGCGAGCAGCCAACTCTTGTCCACATTCATCATTTACGTTCGCCGTTTGGCCTAGTTCTGCTCTATCGTCTCGCCGTATATCATAATAAATCACGCTAAACGCTGCGCTGGACGTCTCGTGAATGGCCTCGATACGCCCGCCGCAGCCTGCTATAGGCTAAACTATTTAGTCATTTTAGGGCTTTTTGTTGTCGTTACGCTAAGATCTGTTTTTGGAAACTAAAAGTTTCACAATTTATATCAAATCAGCCGTGGGATGTCGACTGCTGGTCTTGAACCTGGAGGGGCGTTGCCATACTCAACACGCTTGGCCAACGCGCCTGGAGTTGATGACCAATGACGTAGGTACCAAGAAGACGCTGCCCATCATCTGGTGAGTTTTTCTTGGCCGGATACCACTGCGCTCACGGGAGAAGATGGTTGTAACTTTCTAACGCCAGGGTGCGCATGCTTCCTAACATTTGATTATTCATCCATTCATATATTTTATATTGAATTTCATCCGCGACTAGTTCCCTAAATCATCCATGGAACAAATTAAATATCGAAAGTTCTTTACAATATAGTTTTCATTTTCATTCATGTGAAGTAACGAAAATTACTATTTCATACCTACGCACCCTAAGCGTTAACAAACGTCAAAATTAAACCATCGACGTAATTAACATGTGGTTGTGGTAAGTCCTCATTAATGGTTCGTACATTATGGAACTGACAATCATGCTTACATATTAGTAGGTACGTAGGTACTTAATAGTTGCAAGACAAGATATGTAGGTAGTTCATTTTAGTAAGGTATATGTTAGGTCACATCATAAATAAATACCTGAATAGTAGGTACCTACGCATTCTTGGTTCAATATTTTTATATAAGTATAGAATTGTTAATCTGCATTAAATTACCTAAGTACATTGTCTCGATAGGAATCAATCATAGAACTTTCTGTAAACTTTTCACATTATTTTATCCAAACAAAAAGAACGCGACCTATAAATCACCTAGAAATAATGTAGGTAAGCCCAACTCTTTATTCAGTACAAACATAATAAATTCACAAAGGAGTCTTGAAAAAACTGTATATATACCCTCTCACGTTGGGCGAGACCGACTTCACATCATGCGTATTTCCGATATTTCATGAATAATAACTACGATACACGGTTATTCGCTTGATAAATACCTACGAGGCATTGTAATTGAGATACCGGCTGAACACGAATTGTGAAGCGCAGTCGTGAACCGGAATGTTCCGTTGTCGATTAATGATCCGTTCGTTCCGTTAAGTGCTAAAGCCTTATTTACCTCGGCAGTTATGATGCTGCGATCGCATTAACTATCATAATGAACTTTTGAGGTAATTGTTTGTGCTCATTTAGACGATAATAAGACAAATGCACACTGCAAACATACACTTTGGCTGCAGGAACACAAATCAACAAAGTCTAGGGATATTGTAAACTTCGACAAATATAATTATTGACCTGCCAACAAGGTCCATTATATATTTTCTTTGATTTTTTCATTTAAATCCTATAGACGGTTTGGATTTTCACAATATTACATTGTTTAGTACATGTATCAAAGATTTATGTCGATTGCTTAATTAATAAAATTGAAAATTTTTGTAGGTAATTTTTTTAAGTAACAATATGCCAGGTCCACTATGAAACAATTTAATGGTGGAAAAACGTTAGTAATATGAAATATGAGGCTCTGACCCTCCTACCCTAAGTTTTTTTAATATAAAACTAAAAAAATACTTTTTGATTTTTTTATAGCAGTAAAACGATCTCTGAGATGTTTGGATATTTGATGAATTTCACAATATCCCTAGACTTTGTTTATGTGTGTAGGTGTATTACTTAAACATTAAAGCAAATAAAAGATGAACGAAGCAAAACGACGGCATCGCAGGGAGAGTGGTAACAGAAGTCGTTAAATTTTGCATGTTCCGTAGATCGCGCGGTCGCTCAAGTAGAAAATTTCACTCCTACAAGCCAGTACGCAACATTTACGAGTTTTTCATGACGCCCGTACAAGCCTGGATGCTAGCAGCGACCATAAAACCTCTCACGGCTCTAAATTCTCAAATAGGTAGGTAACGTAAAAACTTGGAGAGATGTCGTGAAACATTTCCCTCTGGTAGCATTAATTTTGCAACCGACTGGCCGTTCGTTGCTTACCAGCGATATCGAGAAATTCAACGAATTTCATTTTCCAATTGCAGTTTCGAACTCGTCTATTTGTTGGTATCTTTCCGCCGAGTGCACAGTTTTGCGGTTTGGTCTTCACGACGGACATTCAGCCGTCCATTACCGTCACAAGAGGAAAAGAAAAATGAAACGCGATCGTCCTTCTTAAAATGAAGTCGAGCTGGAGAGAGGGTGGAACCGGGGCTATAAATCTCGCGCGGGGACATCGACAGGGCTGCGCTTGCCAACGCACAGCCAGGCACAACACCACATTAGGGACCCCGCTAATGTCCTGTTATAACATCCAACTTGGGAGTAATCACCTACATAAAACATCATTTATAAAGTTTATTTCATGGAAAAAACGTTAATGGTTCGAATTGTACATGTCGTTACCAGAGTTAGCTTTGTTGTATTTTGTGTGTTGCCAACTTAATGTTGCATTAGCATGCAGTTGGCTGTTTTCATTCGTTTTGTAAACTGCTGTTCTGCAACAATATACTGAGATCAATCGGAATTTGGGTTTGTTAGGGAAAACTTATATACATCCCGTAAGTAGTTTTAGATATTAATAACTATTGTGGGTAATTGTGGATTATTGTTTACCGAAGGTCACCTTGTCTTTTTAAAGTTTTCAGTCACGTTTTCAGGTCGTAGTCATGTTACGTGACGACGATGATGGTTATTTTTCTCCCTCAGTTACTTATGTACCTAATAGAATAGGTTCTTAGTACTAAGCAATTATAATGAAGTGGTTAATTAACCGCAACATATTTGTTTAACAGAACAAATTTACTTATACCATTTAATTAAATCCTGAAATAGATCGGATATTTGTTGATAAGCTGCGGCTTGGTACCGCTGTCGAGTTGTGTAATCTCTACCAATAGACAAATCAATAACTTTGTTTAGGCACTCCGGGATTCAAGACTGGATGTCAATGGAATATGTTATCTTCAAAATACGTTCGCATATTTCGCTGAACATTTCGGTATAGGTCGGTCTCCATTTATTGATCGACTCGCGGCACACACAACCCCATATTTTACAGTAAATAGTTGTCCTGTAAACGTTCGTTTGGGCATCGCCTCCATTTATCGTGGAATCGGTCTGCGGCCCATCCCTTACCGACCTAACATGGTGGATAACTTGACATGACAGCGCATTGGCAACCACTTCAAATAGGCTCAGGAGTGCTCAGGGAGTACCCGTCATCCTTACTCTGCGACTGCTGACTTACTAAACTTTATCTGACAACGGACTGAACACAGGTTATTATGAAAGTAAAATGTACGAGAACTCTGAAATTATAGATTACCTTTATCATGTATTAATTTACATCCTGAGTTATCTTATCATTATCAGAACAAGAAAATCATTAGGAAAAAAATATTGATTTACAGTTTTGATTATGTGATATGATATGATTATGTATCAATAATTTACTTAAATATGCTTCATACCATTCATAATTAAGTTTATGGAAATTTATTGAAATTCTGTTGCTACATAAATCAATCAGTCAATTAATTTAATTTTGTAATTAAACACATTCCTCAATGCTTGAAACACGCGTCTTTGCACATAAATCGTTATTGGTTTTGTGTTTATTGCGCACAAGATTTCTGAGTAGATATTAAATAGATATTTTAGTGTAATTGTGGAAATTTATTCCACAATTACACTATATTAGGGAGAGTTTAGATTAGGTAAGACTTGTGGGCAAAGACTACTACTGTGTGGAGCCCACCCAACGCTAGAAGGCGACGTGGAAGGCCCTGGATGAGATGGCGGGACGAGCTCGACGCCCACCTAACATCGTGGCCTGAAGTAGCAAGCAATAGAGGCGAATGGAAAGAGAAAAGGGAGGCCTTTGCCCTTGCAGTGGGACAGGATGGCTAATAAATAATAATAATAATAAAATTCTCGTGTCACACGTGTTTCGTTCCCGTACTCCTCCGAAACGGCTTGACCGATTCTCATGAAATTTTGTGAGCATATTGAGTAGGTCTGAGAATTGATCAACATCTATTTATATACCCATAACATCAAATTAAATAAATTATACATACTATTTTATGACTTACATCACTCGCTGAAGTTGCCTAATTTCTACTGAGCTGAATTTCTGTTTGCACCTTTATAACGGCTTTGTGATGAAGATGTCAAAAATCAACATTGTTATCGTGCCGGTTGATAAACTTATATAGGTCAGTCACGAATGGCCTGGGCAAACTAATTCTTTGTGCTCTTCCGTACTCAAAGTCATTGAGTGAAAAGCAAAATCAACTGATATATAATAGCAATTTGCTTATGTATAATCTGACATGTCGTCATAGTGACGTTTTATTTTTCGAAACTAATAATTTTATTAGTAATTGCTTTATGACTAAAGATACTATGTACCTTAGTAAAAAATGTAAATTAACTCTTGCTAAATTGTTAGCATATAATATTTTTGATCCAGTTATAGAAAGTATAACGAAGTTACCGGACGAGCCTGTACTAGTAGTTAGTAATTTTACTAATGAGGGCAAAGTTATTTCAATGTCAGATAATATTAATTTAAACTGACTTCTTCGACAATGGAAAAGCAATTAGAATTACATATAGTACATCAAAACATACAAGGCTTATCCAGCAAAGTTTTAGAATTAGAATTATTTTTAAATTTTTTTAAAGTTGACATTATGTGCATTACAGAACACTGGATTCTAAATAATCAGCTGCTACCTTTTTATGGTAATTATTGTTGTGCTAGTTGTTATAAAAGGAGCACCGCCATCCGCGGTGGATCATTAATATTTGTCAAAAACAATCTTAAATATAAAGAGCGTAAAGACATAGTTAGGTTAAGTATTGAGAGAAATATTGAACTGTCTTGTGTGGAACTGGAGCGGCATTTAATCTTATGCGTTTATCGTCCTCCGAGTGTAAACCAGGAAATTTTTGAATCTACTATGGAAGAAGTACTTCTTAAAATGTTTACCTGCAACAAGTATCTGATTGTCTGTGGTGATTTCAATATAGATATCTTACAAAATCCTCTAGCTGATAGACTACTTAACTTATTCAAATGTTTTAGTATGCATAACATTTTTAATGAACCAACTAGAGTAACTTCTACTACCGCCACTTGTATAGATAATATTTTCAGTAATAAATCTCCAATTAGTAAATCAGTAATACAACATTTGAATTCAGATCATTATGGACAAAGTGTTAAGTTCCCCTATACCAATTCTATAAATAAGTTAGTGGAATTTAGTTACAGGCCTATAACAAAGGAGCGCATCTCTATTTTCCAAAGTAAAATAGCATATAATCTTGTCTCATTACCTTATATTGATGACCCTAATGATCTATTTACTTCGCTTTCCGAAATAATTGCAAGGGCACACGATGAAATATTTAAGATTAAATTTTGTAAGGTTAGAGAAAAAGTTAGTTTCACTGACTGGGCTACGCCAGGCATTTTTAAAAGCAGGAATAAACTATACGAACTCTATTCTGACAGGGGATCGATGTTACATAACGATTCTTTTCTTTCCTACGTAAATACATATTCGAAGCTGTTTAAACAAGTATGAAATACCGCTAAATCTCTCTTTCTTAGAAACAAAATAACGTGTTCTACTAATAAACCTAAAGCTACCTGGAATATTATAAATAATGAGACTGGAAGGTCAAAGCCACAAAAAAAAGATATTATATTAAAAATCAATGACACCGTTCTAACTAAAAATAAAGAGGTAGCGAATGCCTTCGATAAGTTTTTTTGTAACATTTCTAAAACTGTAACCCATTCATTAAACTCCTCCGCCGAAAAGGCTGTAGATTTATTAGAATCATCTGTTGATAAATGTGTAGATGGTTTCGATTTCAGTTACGTTGACACTGACGATATTGTAAAAACATACAAGTCCCTTAACATAAAAAATACTGAGGACCTTTGGAACATATCAACAAAAATGCTGGGTAACATCATTAACGAAATTGCACCTTATCTAGCTCATATTTTCAATAAGTGTATTGAGGTGGGTTTATTTCCTGATCTCATGAAACATGGTAAGCTTGTCCCTCTTTTTAAATCTGGCAGTCATAATGACCCTGCCAATTATAGGCCTATATCAGTGCTTCCTGTCATGAGTAAAATATTTGAAAAAATTATCTTAAATCAACTTACTGAACATTTTAATTTTAACAAATTATTACATAATAACCAGTTTGGCTTCACCAAAGGTAGATCCACTAATGATGCAGGTGCATTACTACTAAAACACGTCTTAGGGGCCTGGGATAAATCACAAAACGCTATCGGTGTATTTTGTGATCTCTCCAAGGCTTTTGACTGTGTAAGTCACGTTACGTTATTAAATAAATTAAAACATTACGGTATTTGCAGTAAAGCATTAGACCTTCTCCAGTCATATCTGACAAATAGAATTCAAATAGTACAAGTTGGAACTGAAAGATCCACGGGCTCAAAAATAGAATTAGGCGTGCCGCAAGGATCGATTCTAGGACCGTTCTTATTTTTAGTATATGTAAATGATCTTCCTTTTTATGCCAAGGACCTTTGTGACATAGTTTTATTTGCGGATGACACCTCTCTAATTTTTAAGGTAGATAGAAATAAAGATAACTATGACGACGTAAATAATTCTTTGTCTCGCGTACTGAATTGGTTTACTGTTAATAATCTGCTACTAAACGCGAAAAAAACTAAATGTATTAATTTTAAATTACCAACTGTCAGAGAACGTCCTATAAAAATAATATTAGATAATGAAAAGCTTGATCTTGTTGACTCAACAGTGTTTCTAGGGCTACATATTGATTCAAAACTTCAATGGAAACCTCAAATTAATGCTCTTGCGAGTCGACTTAGTTCAGCAGCTTATGCAGTTCGGACTATGCGGCATATTACTGATGAGGCCACCGCGAGACTTGTTTATTTTAGTTACTTCCATAGTGTCATGTCATACGGTATCTTGCTATGGGGAACGGCAGCTGATATCCAAACTATCTTTGTTCTTCAGAAAAGAGCGGTGCGTTCAATCTATAAAATGAAACCACGCGACTCCTTACGAGATAAATTTAAGGAAATAAATATTATGACTGTTGCTTCACAATATATTTATGAGAATTTGCTGTACACACACAAAAATAAGCAAGATTTTCTTAAAAAGAGTGATTTCCATAATGTTAATACTAGAAATAAGAATAAACTACATATCCCTACATTTAGATTACGTAAGGTGGGGAAATCTTTTATGGGCAATTGTGTCCGTTTTTATAATAAACTTCCGCAGTTTATAACTGACCTACCCATTCGAAAGTTTAAGTTTTTAATTAAAAAATGTCTTTTGAAAAAAGCCTATTATTCTACAGAGGACTATATCAAAGACGATAATGCTTGGTCAGATGTAGCTCGGTTCCACTAGGATGGACAAAATAGCTAAATTTAGTTTTTTTTTCTGTTATGTGCATGTTTGACTAGCATTTGTTTGTAAATGTTAAATGTATAAGTAACCATGTTGTACACCAATATTGTTATAATAACAACATAAGAGATGGAAGCTGAGTTGTTCTATTCGCTTCTCAACTCAGTGTAAAAAATTGAAGCGAACTGTCAAGACTTTGTTATTTCCTTGATTATTCTTAGTTTTTATTTAAATTAGATTTAAGTTGACCTGTCCATGTAAGCATAGGCTTCTAAGGAAATAAACGTTTTGACTTTGACTTTGACTTTGACGAGAATCGGTTTTTCTCAAATATCTCGCGACCTGTCGCTCGTCGGAGGTCATAGAGGTCTGTATAAAAGTTGTTCGTCGTGACATTATCTATCAAAAAAAGACACGCATTTTTCTGTAAAATTAACTGTTTTATGAGTTGAATGCTGAGAATGAAATTGGTATGTAGGTACTCAAATACGGTGTTGTATAACACGCAATAAGGCGTAAACCCTTTTGCTTGCTCTTCTTCTTCTAATTTTCCGTTACGATCTTTACAGACTGGTCGTGGGCGTCATGTGTCAGCGGTGTGGGCAGATGATATTAGACATAGACATAGACAACGTTTATTTGCTACAAAGTCATACAAGAAAACACAAATAATTAAAATTGATAGTAGGTAGGGGAGACCGAGGATAGTTGTGACAATTTTTACTTAAAGGATCATATCTCAATAAATATTCATACCACGATTATGAAATCTATGCCTAAAGATACCTCAATTCTTCCTTTATTAAAAACAGTCATGAAAGTTAATGAAAGTTATATAGTTTCTCAGAAAATCTACGAAAATTGAATCAACTCCCAATGTCACAACTCTCCTCACACCGAGGTAAGTTGTGACAGGTACCGGGGTAAGTTGTGACACTTTGTGTATCTACACTATACTTGATTGACAAAAATACTTTTATAAACAAAATACAATTATTTTTTATTAAAAATACTTTAATTATCAATGAGCATAATTGTTGGAAATACAAACATAAAGATAAAGAGCAATAAATCTTGTTTGTATAAGTAAATTATGGCAATAAACGAGATCAGTTATTACAAAATCAGTCAAAAATATTAATCTAATGTGATAAAAAATTATGATAGACGTATTGCAGCTCGCCCCCAGTGCAATCTTCGTGAGACCAGCCTTTGCATTCCAGGCACTGAACCAACTTCTCATTGGATCTGCTACTGGCATAGGATTCAAGGCAACACAAGCATTATCTGCGGCATTTCGAAGACTAATGTCTTATTGTTACTTCTTCATAGGCTAATTCATAAATTTCGTCACTAGCCATACCCCGAACAGTCTTTCTTTTATATTTATTCGGCATTCTGAAACAAAAAAATAGCACATGCAACCTATCCTCAACACAACTACATGCCCAAATAAGTTGCAGATAAAAAATAAATTTTTAAGACAAAATTTAATATTTGAATACTTTTATGTCAAACTTAGGTTGAAGCATTGACTAACAAGCGAAAATTACATAAGCAACACAAAAAAAAAACTAAATATCGATCCAAAATGCGTTTAAATTACAAACAAACTTAAAAAGGAGAGTTGTGACAGCGTGTCACAACTCTCCTAGGTGCCGAAAATTGCGACCTGGTCAGAATAATAATTCGTAATTTCAAAACAAGATGCAAACACAAAAAGGCAATCCCACGCTTTGAAACTTCAAAAACAACACAGTATACAAAAAAAACCATGACCACGTAAATGTAATGTGTCACGATAATACAATCAAAATTTTGATAAAAAACTTACTTTTCGGTATTTTTTCCAAGCAGACGTCGTACTCGTGCAACGGCTTGCCATATGCCTGAGGCACTTAATGCGTCAAGTAGTGCGTCTCTTAAGTGCCCGTGGCCAGCTCGCTAACGGTCATAAGTTCCGAGAAATTGGCTTTGTCACAACTCTCCTCTGTCACAAATCTCCTCGGTCTCCCCTACATTACATACAAAACACATTAACTATACAAACAAAAATACACAAATTATTTAAAAATGCTCTGTAGCAAAATGGATGAAGCTCAGCATAATGCCAGCTACTGGAAGCAGAGGCGCTGATTTTCAGCTTCAACCGTTACAATCACAGGACCTATACTATAGGATATTCGCCTCACGACACTTTTCGCGCCACTTTTCTCTATTGGAGGTCATCCAGCTGCAATCCTACGGTTTTGCTTGTTAGTTGACTTTAAAATAAGTAGATCTTTAACAAAAGACAACCGACTTTCAGGTAGTATTATGAATAATCTAAATTTAACAAAACTTTAGTTCCTTTAAAGTAAAAAGTCATAATATTTTGTTATGCGCTTTTATTTGAGACCCCCTTCGAGTAAATTTGCAGATTTTCCCCACTCATACTCATAACTTTTAAACGGGTCAACCGAATCTCATCAAAAATGTCTAAAAAAAACTCGCGCGAAACGGGTATGTCCCGCTGGTCCCCTCTAGGATTGTCCCCTTCGGACTGTGTAGAGGGGACAAGCGGGACATTGTATTAGCGATATCCCGCTGGTCCCCTCTACGGGTCACTCAGAGAGGACAAGTCAGCTGTGGAATTTTCCGATGACCCAGATGTCCCCTCTGGAGAAGTTGCAGTTAAATTTTACTTGAAATTGTATATTAAAACTATATATTATTAAGTTTATTAAAACATTGTTTATATGTATACTAATTCGTTGTATACTACTTGGTAATATGATTGATTGGCTACCTCAGTATGTAATAAATAAAAATTAAATCTTTTATTTCATAGTTTAAGTTAGTGCGATCATAAAATAACATAAACATAGACAGATACTGGCCTGTGCAGAGAGCGATTAATCTGGGAAAAAGGTTCATTCAATTATCTCTCTCTACACAAGAGACCTCCATATAGTGGAGAGTTAATGTCATCTCCAAAGGTCTTTAGGATATTGTTTCAACAAACACAGTATTGCCAAAACGAAGAAATTAGCATTTTCTTATCAGTGCATTTCTAACAATGTCAGGAACAAGTAAAATTTAAAATTTAACTGCAACTTCTCCAGAGGGGACATCTGGGTCATCGGAAAATTCCACAGCTGACTTGTCCCTTCTGAGTGACCCGTAGAGGGGACCAGCGGGATATCGCTAATAGGATGTCCCGCTTGTCCCCTCTACACGGTCCGAAGGGGACAATCCTAGAGGGGACCAGCAGGACATACCCCAAATCAGTTCTGCAGTTTTGCCGTCAAACAAACCGTCAATTCTCTGTCAAGAGCGTAACACATACACTTTCCCATTTATAGTATTAGTATGGCTTATGTATAACCCGGGCAACAGTATCTCCTTCCTTGGGTGCAACCATTTCCCAACATTTTCGATACAAATTGAAAACTAGGGAAATAAAAAATTCATGCCAAATTCAGAACCTCCTTTTTAAGTGTCGGTTAAATTGAGAAATAACTAATAAAAACAAAACACAAAAAGTAAAAATAGCATCTCAAGAAACAGATTTCAAAAGATAGTGAAATTCGAATTTAGGACCCCAGATCGACCGAATTCGGTATGAAATGAGGACATATTTTAAAATTACTCGGTAACTACTTTACTGATTGTTCATTATCATCACCCTATTAACGTTCCCGCTTCTGGGACACAGGGACTTCTCTCTTGACGAGAGAGATTAGGCCTTAATTCACCACGCTTGCCGAGTGCGGGTTGGTGAATGTCACATTTCCTTCAAACTCTTTTAAAGTTATTAAAGTTAAAGTTATTTAGTTAGTCACAACATGCCGGTTTCCTCACAATGTTTTGCCTTCACCGTTAAAGCACGTGTTTTAAAGCGCAGATACAATTTTAAAGAAGAGAAATCCAGAGATGCGTGGCGGGTCTGAAACCACGACCTTCAGAATTAAAGTCGAGTGTACTCCCACTAAGCCAACACGGCGTCTTATTAATTTTTTATTACTGGTTGTTATTCAACTTTAATGAGACCAACTTGCAAGCAACAGCTTTCATTTAAAAAAAGGATCATCGCAATCGGTCCACAGAAGTTATTCTGATGCAACAAACATAAAAAAATTACATGAGCATCTTATTGAGAATCTCCTTTTTCATTGAAAGTAGATTTAAAATACAATCTGAAGACTAATAAAATATATCTATTCAATTCATCTGTTTGATAATTTGGGGCGCTTTCATTAAGTTAAAACCAATTTGATAGCATCTCATCGATGTGTTTCTAGTGAGTTTTTTTTGTAAACATGAGACGAAACTACAAAAGCTTATTACAATAAATCTCATAAAAGATAAAAAAGTAGTAAGTTAACATACTTTTTTTTGTCTTGCGTGACCCACTCTTGGTTAGTTAAGTACTATATTTTTTTAATTAGTTAGATTTACCATAAATACATAGTAGGTTTAGTTCCAACGCGGTTGTTGATTATAAATGCCTCAGAATTCCAAGTGTGTGTCTACGTGATGAAAGTAGACTTACGATTTAACATTTTGCAAATATTCCCCGCCAGCAAACATGTCTCGATTCGTGACTAGTTTATGTGTAACTTTTCCATATTTTGCTGACAGCCTCCGAGTAAACAACTGGTTAAATTATCACCTAGAGGCGTCTAGTTTCTTATTATATCCTACCTACGTGTCAATAAAGATGGTGCAAAGCATCCATAGTCGGGGAGCCGAAGAGGGCATTTCGGGGTTTCCTCGAGCGCGTCAGGTTGGTATACAGAGGGATAACTTGTACTCTATTAAGCACTTCTACCAAATATTAGCATCCTATATAGACCAAATATTCAAATTATCAGATTTGAGCAATCCTTTGTACATATAATAGTCAGATTAAGAGGCAGCAGGTCCAGGACACAAAGATTACAATGAATGCAATATACTATCAGTTAGAAAATTATTCATACATCAAATTATTCTAAAACAGCATAAGCAAACTATACATTTTGAAGTAAAAAATAAGAGATGTAAACATAAAATTTTCAAAACCATCTCATGTAACACAACTTTTGCACACCACCATTCAAAATTTTTATCGCCTTACCTCTGTAATAAGATTAACAAAATTATAGGTTTACATGAAAAATCTTTTAATGATGTCGATTAACCGTAACAAATTATTTGCAAAGCATTAATTATGAACAGACTGAGCAATTGCTAAATATTTTATCATAGTAATGGGCTAGATTAATCATATTAGTACTTTCATGATAGTAGTAGAATTAGTCTAGTATTTTTAGGAATGTAAGTAGTTAAGTAAGCAGCCACTGTATCTTGAGAAGAAATTGTAACTCGATCGTTAGGTGGAATTCATAACACGTTTATCTGTTAAAAGAATTTAGTATTATTAAATCTTGTCTTTTTATTTTATTCTAATACAGATAACTTGCAGGCATTTTTTACAACACTGTTCATGACTTTTTTGTACTTAAACTCAGAGCAAATATAACCTCGGATCTAAATACAAGCTTTAAGCTTAGTTAGAGCGAGGAGAGCATTTGATCTGACTAAGGTTTAATATAAGTACATACCTAAGTTTTTATATAAGATCCAATTATACTTAAGTGCTTTGTAAACCTTAATATTATAAATAAACTTTTATTATTATTAAGTATTATTATTGAACCATAATATATCTTTATCTAACCTGATTCTGCATTAAGTATTTCGAAATTTCATTTTTTTCTATGCATGACCTAAGCTTTGCAACCCAAGGTCTGCATGCCGCTCGAGAGAATATCCTTTTAATTATTCTATGGCATCGTCAGCGCTCGTTATTAATAATTTTTAATTCTTAAGAGATTTACTAAATTCCTTTAACGTTAGTTAAGGTAAACTGAGCGAAGTACCTTGAGCACTACACAAATATAAATAAATAAATATGACTATTGATGAAAAGTTCGAGGCGTATTACGACTTCCCTGCATTATCTGCCTATTTAGAGGTAAATTAAGTGGACTAGATGTACACAGTCAACAGCAAAAGTAGGTGATTTACTTCTAATAAAGTACAAGTCAGTAACTTATGTCTTAATTTATTGTAAAAAATATTTTAGGGGCCTATTTCTTTTGTTATTAACTGTACCTAGTCTTAGACATAATTCATTCTCAAGGGCTCTAAAGGGTATTATAGTAAAATTTTGGTAATATTATCTATAGAAGCGTCAATCATAGGCCAAATTTAGACATATGCTCATTGGAATGGGGTAATATTATTACATAATATGTATATATTATACTTTGAAAATATTGATTATATTTTGTTCCTCCGTTAAAAGGCTACGTCGTTGAATTTTTTTAGGAAATGTTTAATGTGGTCTATATCATTGGCCTTTCTAGTAAGTAGTACTTGTCACACATGTGTCAAAGTATAAGGAGAAAGTAATATAACCTGCATTTTATTTTAATGGCTACGTTGCGTTACGATTATTTTATGTCACCTATAGGTATAATTACTATAAAATATTATAATTCCCATTCATAACAATACTTTATTTACAACAAATTATATTGAAAGAGTTGCTTACAGTTAGTTGTTTTAAGTACCATATTTTTCTTCCTCATCCATTCTTTTATGCAAATAAACAGTTTACTTCTGTTCAGTTTAAAAACATTGCCTTCTTTCAGGGCATTAGCGAGTAATTTATCCTACTAAGTACAAACGCAAACTTTGGAAAACTAGCACAGTTTCACTGACTGCACCATTTTACCCAATTAGAGTTGAGAGAAAAATGTTACGGGGCTTGAAATAAGGCTCGGGCCGGGTATAGTTTACTTTTACGTTACTTCGTCTAGTAGGTATATTTACTGACCTACTAATATAATAATGACAATGTGACAGTTTCAGTTTTATTCTACCTACTAGAACTGATACTTTCGCTTTCCGGAAGTTTGGGTGGAGATGGCCACACTTAGACAAACCTTCGTGCAGAACTTGGGGTGGATCGAAGACAGATATTGTATCAATATATTCTTTACAAAAAAGGTTCTCATCATCGAACCGTTTTGTAAACAAGTTTAAAATGTTTAAAGCTTAATTTTAATGTTAAGCTTGAAAATCGAACAGAATATGGGGAGTTCTTTTAAGTTTTCAAGCCAAATGTCTCAAATCTGTAAATTTGATATAAATTAATTAATAAATAACGATTTCAAACAAAAATTTAACTCACGATTAAGTTAAATTTATTTTTGTATGTGATAACGCCTCATTGAGAACCAACCTCTTTGTTATTCGAATAAAAATGGAACGTAGAAGGACGTAAAAGTGGCAAAGGTCAGTGCTTTTTTTGGATTTAGCCTTCTGGTGGGTTTTAGCCTACATTGCGACTCGGTGCGAGCTAATAAAATGTCCGCGTGATATGTTTGCTCCATACATCTTCATTTCAATGACCATTCATTTGCGAGCGATGCGGCGGGCCCGTCCTCCTACCAGATTAATGGTTATTCGATTTTCTGCTTACGGAAGAGCCACCTTCAATTTATCCCGTCTTTGACAGCAATATTTCATGGGTTCTTAGAAGATAGCAACGTTAATAACATGTTAAAGGCCTGGGAATTGATATGGAAGATTTAACGGATACACGCGAGGCAACGAGGGTAAAGCGCAATTAAGTAAGATGCTTTTACCCTTTAAAATAGTATTATTTTTTACTACTAAACCTATTAAATACTTGCTGTTGTCCGCGGCTTTAGCGTGGTGTTCGAAAATGTAGCTTAGAGATGACCAGTTATTTCGGTTGGGAGATTAATTACTTCCATGGAGAGCCTACAGCTGACCAAGTCATATCTATCTTGTTGCTGGTCGGCCGATGTTGAGCTTGCCGAACGACGGCCTCCATTTTTAACATTTCCAATTCCTACGACCATCTGTTCTACGTGCTTATCCTCATGAAGATCCTCGTTATTCTAAGAATGTGCTCGTTTCTGTCAATAATAATTACATTTATTTTGTGCCACTTTAGTACAACTTAAAACTAGAAACGATCCCGTAGACAAACCTCGGCTAACCAGACACCTCAGGCTAATACATAAATATCTGAGCAAACTTAAACTATATAATAAGACCTATCTTGACATACAACGACCGAACGCCAAACTATTCTCTCATATCCTGAGGAATGAGTAGATTTATGGACTAAGAATAGCATAAAATTCTTATTAGAAAATTTTATGAAAATACAATAGGATTATTTTACGCTTCTTAAGATCTTGAATTTATAAATATCCGATTACTATTTAAAAATGTATTAAATCCCTAGGTAATGTACCTACACAATAACGGATTTCATTAATCATCATCGTCATCATGGGACAAGAACCGTCCCACACCCGTCGGCACCACATTGACGGATTTCACACATTGAGTTAGGTATTTCTAAAATTTAAGGTTAATCCCTTTTCATTCATACCACCCAATTTTTAACCCCCGACCAAAAAAGAGGGGTGTTTTAAGTTTGACGTGTCTGTCTGTCTGAGACATCATAGCTCCCGAACGGATGGAGCAATTTAAATTTAAGTTTTTTGTATGAAAGGTGAATTTGGCGCGAGTGTTCTTAGACATGTTTCATAAAAATCGGTTGTGCCGTTTAAAAGTTATGGGGGATAGAGTGGGGGAGGAAAACCGAATATCTGCAAATATACTCGAGTGGGGTATCAAATGAAAGCGCATCACGTGCACATTACAAAATATTATGGTGTTTTACTTTTATAGAAATTAAGGCATTGGAATTGGGGGTTTTTCATAAATTTTAAATTTATATTTATATAAACCCGTCCTATGAACATAAATGTGTCAATGAGATGAAATATATAATGTACCACCGAATAAAATGTACTTGTTTCTAGGCCGTAGGACTAGCATTATACGTAACGTACCTATCGTAGTATAAATACTCTAAGGTAAAAAGATAATATACTTAAATCACTTGATGCCAATGTATAGAAATTAATAATGTTTCGAACCGAAAATAAACTTCTTAGATAGCCTACCTTCACCAAATTAAAAAGGAAGTGGTTGTATCACATTTTTTTTTATTTACTTACTACCTACTTAAAAATGAACGTTGTAAACTTACCACTTATCCCACTCTCATGTTGGTATTCGGTTTAATCCTGATTCGTGGATATTTGAGTTCAGCTTAGAGAGGGGCGGAAAGCAGCGACTTAAGACTTAAGTCCCTGCTTTCTGATTTTGCCTTTAAAAGCCTTGGTGTTCACTTTGTTTAACTTGTGGGTGCCCTAGATTCTAGTATAGCTAATAAGTACCTACACACAATTCAGTCCTAATTCGAGGTCCGAAGTTGGATTATCCGTCTCCATTTGGTAGGTATCTATGTAAGTAAGAGTTTGCACAATTTCTGTATCATTAACCAATCAGTTAAGCAAAATTAAGTAATCGTATATAGGTACCTGTAAGTTACACATATTATTATAACAGGAAAAGGGCTGCGGCTGGAGTGATTTTATAATTTCTCCTTTTCTTCGTCATAGCAGAAAACCTTTTTGATCGCGCCTACGCATCACGCTCGAAAATCAAAAATCAGGTCCCTTCGGCATAGACCAATCGCAGCGCTCCACATCTCCACCTATTTTTAAGTAAATTACACCATTGGTCAATTGTTCCCCCACCCCTTATATCCTTGAACATTTTAATAAGGACGGACACATTCGCCATATTGCTTAAAATAAAATCACAGACGTTCGTTGCTCAAAATATAAATATTTTATTTAAATCATTAATACACAAGCCCGCTACCGTACACTATTAAACATTGAAAACATGTTAAACAAACAAACTCTTTAAAACGCGCGGGTACCACCGCAGGGCACTTAGTACTGTAGTTGTAGGTACCTAAATAAACAAACCGGTTTATAAACGTATCTAAAATCTCAAACAGTTACTGTTTTAGATTTTTGTTCAGGTCAGTACTTGTAGCGTTAATCCAGAAAAATTGCCAAACCCTATGAAAAATACCCATTTCGTTTTATCCCAAAGCAAACAAGCGCAATATTATTTTTTAATCCGGACATATTGCAGGCGACAAGTTTTTCTGACTTATGTGGACATGTTTGTTTGGACATCGCTCGCTATCGTCAGCTAGAAAACATATAAATAAAATTTGATATGTATGAAATAGACTCATTCATACCAACACCAAGGGTTCTTTTTATTTCAATGCGATAATTTCTAATTATCTAAGGGCTATCTCGCTTTGTCTCATGGATTTTGTAACGCGAAATATTGCTTTATTTTAACCAGTATCTAATTTTACTCGATACTAGAAATAAGTGTTTCTTATTATAATAAAAAGAAACACTTGTACAAAAAAAACAACTGTTGCAGTCAGAGCGGTTACCCGTCCCGGTACTGACCACGCTTTATAAATGCGAGGTAAATTGCGGTTTACCATATATGACGTATTTAAAAAACTACTAAGTAAAGTAACTATAACTTATAGATCTTGTGGTGTTCATCATAATTGTTTTTTATAATTTTATCATTATGTTATATTAAAAGTTACAGGGACACGCATTTTACTTCTTGTAAGAGTCTCTTGCGTAATCTATTCAGTTTACAATAATATATATTGTACCTATATGTTTTATATTTGAAATCTTGTTAATGTATTTTTGGAAACCAATCCATAGATAGATAGGTACCCTATGGGTATGATATCTTAAACTTACTATAAATCCCATACTATCCATAGATATCCATAAATCCATAGATACCCTATGGGTATGATATCTGGATGGTATGGGATTTATACTAAGTTTCAGTTCTATAAGTAAGTATAGGGAAACCACAAAACTTTATTTTCTATTTTTAACCCCCGACCAAAAAAGAGGGTTGTTATTAGTTTGACGTGTCTGTCTGTATGTGTGTCTGTCTGTCTGGGACATCAAAGCTCCCGAATGGATGGAGCGATTACAATTTAGTTTTTACTCTTTATAAATTTTTATGCAGAAAAAGAATAAGACACATCCGTAACTTTCGCACGCACAGGATTCGAACCTGCATCTCTGTGATAACGCCACAGCGCGCTACCAATTACACCAACGTGCCATTACGAGATAGGTCGAAATTCTTCTGCACTTTGTAGTGAAGCCCCGAGTAGTTTTTTCTCGTATGAAAGGTGACTTAAAAAGACTATTCGAACGACGCAGTCTACTACACATGTCTTGGATATACTGTTGATGAGACAATAAGTCACGTCTCACAATATAGATAAGCTCTGTAAGAAATTGTCTAGTGCGAACTATGTACTTTTAAGGTTGATGGAGGTTAATACTATTTTTTAGGAGATCCTGGAGTTGATGGTGTGCCTGTAAAGCGCTATTTATAATTCTCGGAAATTGTGGCGATGTTCAATTTGGCTCTTCTGATACCACAACTTGGCACTCGCCAACAAGGAATCGCATTTGCTGAAGAACATGGGTTGATTTTATCAACAAAAGAGTGTAGAGGGCACCGTAATATTTGTAGTAATATTTGTACTCCACCTCACGCTGCCCAAGTACGGGTTGGTGATTGACACATGTCTTACAAACTCTTATAAGTTCTTAGAACATGCCGGTTTCCTTACGATGTTTGCCTTCACCGGTAAAGCACGTGTTTTAAAACGCACATACATTTTTCAAGAAAAAACCAGAGGTTCGTGGCGTGGTTTGAACCCACGACCTTCGGAATGAAAGTTGAGTGTGCCACTTTGACAACACGGCAATAGACCTATAACGGCGAAAATTGTGATAAGTCTTTTCTCAGATTTCAATTTTCGAGCTGAGTGCGGCATGCAGGAACCCTAATCTCAGAGAGTAGCTTAAAATCCTTACTATTTAGCAAACACCATACGGACTGCTAGAAAACAAAAATCTAGGGTAAATATTCGTTCAGTGTTTATGATGCCAACACAAATATGAAGGGGTCGGATATGCCAATTCATTTTTACAAATGGTTCGCTGGCAAACTTTCAATGCGTCAATAAGTCGTGAAAGCAATATCTTCACGGACCATAGGGTAAGCCTAGCTGTAACGGCCGAGGAAATGTTTAAACTTGCCAACCGGAATTTGTTTACCTACTAAAACACAGCCAACGTAAGATGATATCCTTGAAGAGATAATAGATTTCGTTATCAGCAAGAGATCATGGCTTTCGAGGGTCTTCTTATTTTGGTTGATAGTACATTGTTTATGTCTCAATAACTTTGAGTAGCTATATGTAGAGGGGCGTCTTTCGCAAACAACAAATAAATGGTTACATAGTAAACAAAACTAAATAAAATATTATAAGGTGAACCGATGCGAATGTGACTAGTAGCAATGCGAATATAACTGACTAGTGGGCGCCCGCGAATATGTACGCGTCCTTAGTTATTTAACCTAATAAAAGGAAAAATAAAAGAAAGAAATTTAAATAAGCATCTAGAGGAATTAGAACTGAACTAGTTACATATTTTTGTAAGGTTTTGTTAAATTAATTCTTTTTGGATGTCTTTATTATGATAATTAAATGTTGATGATAATATGATAATTAGAAGTTTATAAGTAGGTAGTTATAATTTGTACATGATACGTTATTCTATTTTAAGTATAAACAACGTTTTAGATGTATGGTATCTGTAAGTTATGTGTGTTTTATAAATAAATAAATAATTAAAACCTGTCAAATTTTAAGTTTCTTAGTTCATTGACATATTACCTAGGCTTTCAAGCCCCGCTTTAACCCCATTAGGTTAATAGGTACATTAACCCAATCGGGTTAAAAATGGTAAAAATCCGTCTGCCGGGTAACGTAACAAACATAAAATTAAACTAATAAAACTTTACTAGTCAATTTGTTTTTACTTCCAGTTCTCAAAACAACCTTTTTATTTTTCAGATTTAAATTGCTGTCAATTATCGCCTCGGAATTCGAGAAATTTAAATTTGTCAAAGAATCTTGTCGTATAACTTCTGTATAGGATTTATTATGATTCATTGTTAATTATTTCTCCAAGACTCGACGTTGGAAAAAGAGCGCTAAATATACGCTATTTGTTACACATTTCGTAGCTGATATTCTACAAAACTTACTACATTCAATAGCACACGCTACACGCTTCCGTTTTTGTTAAGCCAGGACTTGGTACTTGTAACAAACTATGTATATAATGATTTTCAAATATGAAGCTCTACGAAATATGGTACTTTATTCGTAACAGAAGCTCTACGCTACTAGCTACGCTCGTAGCATTTTGTTACGAATCGTAGCTCCGTGGCGAAAAACTTTTGGTTGTGCAAGTATTAGCTTACTAGCAACTATTACTTTATTAAAAAAAACGTAAGACTGTTAATCTAAATTCATTAATTAATTATATTTTATGCATCTTATTAGTAGCTAGGGTAACGGGGAATACCCCCCTACCTACCTAGCACTCACTCAAACTTACACACTCAGATCAAAGAGAGTTCTTGCAGAACATAATATTCCCGTTTAGCGGAAACCGAAACCTAAGTCTTGCGCCGCAAGAGGACCTCCACCCACCGCGCCACTGAGGCAGTCAAAGTCCTTTGATAACCAGAAGATAAAATAAAATCAAACACAAAATAAAACAGGTACATTTTATTGAAAAAAATATGTACACAGCAAAACAAATAAATAATCTTATGTTGTATATTAGTCTATAAAACATTAATTTCATTGAAATAAAATACTATACATAACTACTGTAAGATTATGTACATAATACCATTTCAGAAGGAAGTGCTGGCTATTTTTCTAAATATAATTAACAATATAATTTTAACATTAAATACTTACTATGTGGATATCTGGATTCACAATATCTATTTAGGAAAAAATGGAATCTCTACATACATTAAAATACGATGATATAAAACAGTAAGCTATGTGATATTATCATGATTAATCGGACATCCAAAGATCATTAAACATTAGTAATCTGCACATTAAATAAATCTAACAATGTCAATAACAAATCTCCTACTTACTGCAGTCTATTACCGCGACATTTTAAAAGTAATATTATTTTATTTATCAGAATTGTGATTAATTGAAGCGTTTTAGATTTGATATTTTATATAATCTCTCTAATACAATCAGCATCAAACAGTAAAATATTATTTTAAAATATCCTTCATCTGAATACAAATGGTACCCTTATTGCAATTAATTTAAAATTATAGTCTTGCGGTGACAACTGTTTGACGCTGATTGCACCACAAACACTTATCCATTAGGCGACACTTATAGTGAAATACTATTACAATAAATTAAAAAGTAACAGACAATAATCTTAGTTACCTACGTGTGATAAATGATATAAACTTCCTCGGGGTGATGTATCCTACAATTGCCACACATGTTTACGTAACTTTTGTTCGTTCAAAACTACATGAAATTCGATGTTTCATCAATGAAATGAATGAATGATGTTCTCAAGAACAGCGAGATTCTAGAGAATCGAGAGACATACAATTTAAACACTAGTTCATCAATAAATCAAAACATTTGCGTTTTAAGACATTATTGAATAAAGTACAAACATTTCAGATGCCAACTTCAATGCATTGCCATTTCCGAAGCGACGAAACTTGAAGACAAATGTTTAAGCATTTTAAAGCCTATTAACTAGCCTTGTTAATTCTGTCTTAAATAAAAGATGGCTTGAAATGTCAAGTAATCATGATTTACAATGACAAAATAGAAAATATGTATTCTCTTTAACTGAAATTTACATCAACTGTACTGGTATTTAATACTCATATACTTATTATTACTTAAATAAACAAGTGTGGCTAAAATTTTGTAGTCTTGATTGAGTAAGAGATAGAATTACAAACATTGACCATGTCCGTACACATACTATATTATGTAGAATGCACATTGGAAAAAAACTTGTATATAAGACTGCGGTTCAACTGGTACTCCATTATATAGAACTAAATTTGATGGAAACTACGATATATTACTATTTCTTTGATGACCACAAAATTATTTATCAAACGTAAAATGTACCGCAAATGCATGTAAATATTAATATTATAGTACTGTACTTATATTTAACAACCGAAAGTAATGGCGACAGACCGTTCGCCAACCATCGTTAGGCCCGTGTTATTGTCAATTACTTCATTTTATAACTACGTTTTAATATGCTCAATATTTTGACTAGAAATCATGTTATACTTATTATTTTTCTAACAAAAGAAATAAACATTTACAGGGTATTTATATAGCATAATTTCTTATCAATTTACAGTTTACTAGCATTGTACAATACATCGATGACAGGTTTAGATTAGTGGGTAGTTAAATAGATTTAATATTTGATATCGAGAAAACTCTATCATAGACAACTTGCTTACACCTAATATGCGACGTCTTTGATTTAGAATCAAGCGCGTCTTATATACTCTAAACATCTACTAATCGCCTTCTGTAACACAATGAATGATATAATTTTGTATAAAATATTTTAGGAACCTCCGACACTCAGAAGGAATTTTGACCAAATATGACACGATTCAAATATAATAAACATTCATAAATTCAATATGTACAGTGATTGAAATATTACAATACGGAATGATAGATAAATCACTGTCAAATTATAATATGTAAAATAATTTAATACAGGCTTTGAAATTAATTTAATACAGAATCTCGTAATTGTTCTATCTACTACAGTTCATAATAATTATTCAGTATCTAAACACGAAGATAATTCATAAAATGTGATGAAATTTTTACATATGAAAACATTGAGAATAGAATATTGTGATGTCCCGCGTTACAACAGTCTCAAAGGATGCACTATGTAGCAATATCCCAGTATAACCTACACGGATAAGGCGGATTTTGATCCTACAATACAATTCATAACACCGGAATGGCCAAGACAGACTTTAGTTCCATAGGAGTATGGAGTTAAAGACAGTTGGGTTCCGCGTGCGATGCAGGGCAGGTGGCGCCACTGGCCACTAGCTGCCAGGGACTGTCATCGAGAGCTGCGCAGTCTCGCGCCGTCGCCCGTCTTCAACGGGTTCGGGGCTATCTTCACTGGATTCTTCTTGGGAACCTTATCTTTACATTTGACTTTATCGATTTTCTTAGCCCGTTTCGGGGTGTCAGTGATTGGTGCATCACCCACCTCCGAGCTCGTGCCTTCCAGAGCGCTATCGCTTAGATCGCTCTTCTTGTCTAATTCCGCCATGGCTTCTTGTATCGCATTCTCGAGTAGCGTGTTCAGTTTTCTACTCCTGTTCAAATAAACAATAATTTCAATTAGCAATTCATAAAGTATTATATCATCGCGAACCCTGTGGATTTCAGCTTCATTGTTAAACCAGCGACTATAATTAACTTTGGGTTGGGTTAATTTACAAAAACCATAGCTCAAAAGGTAAACAATAGTTGTAAACAATTAGTTGGATTGTGTCATCGGTGCGACTACAAAAGAGTTCGCGACGCAAGTAAAACATCCGATAAGCGTGAAGCGCGACTCGTTTGTAGTTGCGGCGCGCGCTGACTCACTTCCTGTGCTTAGTGCGGGCGGCGTGGTGGGCCTCCAGCCCTTCGGAGAGCGTGAGGAGCTTGGAGTGGTCGACGCGGCTGGGCGGCTTGTCCGCGCCGAACCAGCGCACGCTCCACTTGTCGTCCGCGTCGCGCGCAGTCAGCTTCCCCGGCCACGACGGATACCCCTTCACGGGCCCCCACACGAGATCGCCTACATCGAACTTGCGAGGCTTTTCACTCTCATCGCCGCTCTTCGCATCTATCGACCGATTAGCTATTAGCTTCTGCTATACACCTCCACCTTGGATCCGTCACCGTGAACTTATTGTAAAGTGAGTGTGACACTTGTGTGGTTAGCTTTTGAGGCTCTAGTCTTGCATGTGTTTTACGAATAGTTTGAAATATCAATAATAATAATATAAAAAGTTGTAAACAAGGTAGTTTTGAGATACCAATGGAAGAGGTTAACAAAATCTGATATTTTATACAAATATGTAAGGTATTGTTCATTACAACTTTTTCCATTGTTATCAGAAGGTTTACAAAGGTATAGTAAAAATTAGATAAAATGATAATGTGCTTTACTTACAATAATGAACAGATGAAATGATGATGTCTTTACAATGATGCGTTAGTAATGGATTCCCAATTTTGAGCCAATTTTGGTTACGTTGGAATGGTGCAATGGAAAGCGACAGAAAGCCTGGTGAGAACGTTTGAGCTGCACATCGCTTCGACTCTGATTAGTTTTCCAGTACACCCTTATAGAGCTGTATCTTGTATTAACCCAACCGAAAGAAAACCAATGAGCAACAGTATCGCATTATGTAGAAGCTGAAATATACCACACATCGTTAACGTCATGATCTTGTTACAATAATTTTGTGAACAGTCTGCCACCGGAAAAGTACACAATCCGGAGTATCAGAAGCAAATAATAAGATTTATTGAGTTGACCGTGACAATTCGGTATACTAATGGTTAAACTTGCATTTTATACTTTTATTTCAATAAAATAGTATATAAGATCAATAACATTGTAGAAATAAAACAATTTGGCACTCTCATAACAAACACAGATATTATTTCTTTATTTGAAACTGAGCGAACTGGTTATGATACCACAAACGCCTACTATTTCGGTGAGGCAACCTGCACGTTTACTATATTCAATCCAAAACCAATACAAGACACAACATACAATTTATAAATTTTGAATTTTGTTAGGTGTGACTGAAGCGTGAGATGGTTCTGGATTAGTAGGTTGTGGCGTTATCATTGATAAGTCACACGAGATTAATGACATTTATAATATCATGAGTAAGTTCAAGCTTTGTACATGGAAGGTAAGGGTTCAGTGCCTTAAAGTGCTGAAAAGAAACTTTGAAGTATGTTTTATTTTCACAGAAATATGTGATAGGTACTTAAGCTTTATGACATTGCATTATTGAAGAAGTTTAAAGCATTAGTTGTAAAGGAAGGTTACTTACCATCACTGGAACCTAAGTTATGTCGGTCGAATCCTCTCTGTATGGTTGGATCGACGTTCGAGCCGGACGGTTGGTAATGTCTGGTTTGTTGTTTGTCCGATGGCATTCCCATGTCGTACTCGCTATCTTTGGGCGCGTGCACCATATTATAGCTATTTGTGCGCATAATTTTGTCAGATCTGTAGGAAGAGCCGTCCCCGAAATCATTTTTTCTTTTGTAGGACTGGGTCCGTTCGTAATAGCTCGGTGCCATTGGCATGTGCGGATTGTGTGTTGGCATGTTGACGTTGGGATTGTAGTGTATTTCGGAGGATTCTACGCGGTTGTGAGTTCGGTTTTGACGCATCATCGGAATGTTGCTCATCATATCTGAAAAGAAAGCATTTTTATTTTATTATTTTATGTGGAGAAAGTTTCGCCTTAAAAGTGAGGTATATCACATATTTAAAATCATTAGGATTTAAATATAGCATTTATTTGACAACGATGCATTAGAGTCTTTAATTGTATTTTTGATTATTAATTTTAAGTAGGTATATGGTGAAATTATCATTATTTCAGCCGTAGGACAATAAATTGAAAATATTTATCGCATGGATCGTCCATTTATTGCGGTTGGAAATGGCTTTAATATGTCTGTAATACTGTGACATTTTCTCAAAAAAAATAAAAGGTCACTCTAGTTTGTTGGTAGACACAGGACACTGCTCTAGCTTATTCACGTTCACCATACAGGAACTTTTAGGCTTCAACGGTTATCTGTTCTAAGTGCTATCTTGTGGACTGTTAACGAGTTTATCCGAATAGCTTTGTTAACTTTCGTTCCTCTAGGTATTCCAGGTTCAAAAATAAATAAATAAATTAATAAAGATTTAGATTTTAAAAATAATGTTTTACAATAAAGTAGTCCATTGTAGGAATTGGTTTAGATAAGGGACAAGTCTAGGATAACCCTCACCGTTTTTTCATACGAATCGGTAGCATTACTGTTTATGATAAAATATCCCTACTAAATTAGCCTTAAACCGAGAATAGAATTTCGTATATTTCTTTGTCTAAAGCGTACACAGTTCACATCAGATGTTTACGCTATCTTATTACTAGGAGAATATTACATTATTGCCTATCAAAATGTGGCCGCAAGTATTTTCGATAAAAATTTTGGTTATTGTGTTCTAGACAAAAACGCATTTCTTGTTTATTTCAATAAATATAAATTTAATAATCGACAACGTTGTTAAAGGACTCTAAAAAATCACGTTTGCCATTGCGCACTTAATCTTAGCCTATTATCGATAACATGTCCGATGTTTAAGTAAATAATCACGGTCAATCGGTTTATTTTTCTATAAAACGACAAGTTCTATGCAAGCAGTTGCGCGATAATATTCAAACACATAAATATATAATGCGGGTGCAGCCAGACCGCAAAAGGCTTGTCGAGAATGAAACACTCACTATTAGACTCGTTCTCAGAGTGGAAATCATTTCGCGGCGTAGGCCAGGAATGCTCACGAGCCTCTGCCATGTCCTGCTCACTGCTCGACACGCATTGGACCATAGCCTGGAAATAAAAAAAAAATAAATTAAATATTTCCGGACAACTCACACAGCATCACCTAACCCCAAACTAAGCAGAGCTTGTACTATGGGTGTTAGGTGACTGATATACTACATAGATACAATTTTTTTTTTGTAAATACATACATAATGATATATAGAAAAATAATTAAACAAGTACTGTAACATACATTTGCATAATCCCAAGGACGTAGGTATGGGTTATACAAATTTATTACAAAATGGGCTTTTGCAAAATGATATGTAATGCGCCGCAGGCACCGGCATAAGAATGTTGCCCCGAGAACTTTACGACCATCTGTTCAACGTGCTATCTGGCCAGCTTACTGATTTATTGAATCTATATGGATATGTCGGTAACCTTCGTTGTACGGATGTCATCATTTCTCATTCAATAACATATCCAGGGAGCTATTGGAGAACAAAGCTCCCTGAGCCTGAGCCAAGGTATTTATTTATTCAGTCTATTATGTCTCACTGCTGCGCAAAGGGGAGGCCTCTGAGGTTTAATCCAAGTCTATACAAATATTATAAAGCTGAGATGTTTCTATTACTTGTTGGGTTAAACAGGCTAAAGTCAGGAGCAACTTCACCGATTTAAAAAAATACTTTTCACATTTTTATAACCCGTTTATCGAGAAATGCTTAAGGTTACTTTTTACCACGGTATATTTTAGGTTATACACAATGTTTTTATCCTTAAAACATGGGAATCGTATATAATAAGTTAAATACATACCGAAGAGTTAGCGTCTGCTGGTTCCGGTGACTTGGTAGTTGTGTCCGCGTAGTTCCCCTGTGTAGACACACACCGCTGCGCGTATAACCGCGGGCTAGCGGCTGCCTCGAGCGCCCCCAGAGGGCTATGCGTAGTTGTATCGGGTGGACTACTACCCGACACAGCCTGAGTATTTGGAGACTTCCGAAGCGTTTGCGTCGACACAGAATGACGCACGTGCCCAGACTCCAGCGGCCCAAAGTCATTCATAAACTTCGCATAACCCTCAGAGTTATCAATCTTTGGTTCTGGTTTCTCTTTTACTTCTTCCTGAACATTCTCCGGGGGCATTTCGATAAAATTTCGCGTCTTCTGCACGATCTGCTTGCCAATAAGCATGTTCGGGTCAATGCTAAGACGGGATTGATTACCATTTTGTAGATTCAGAGACGACATTTGCGTGTTATGTGAGTTGGAAACTAGAGTCGTCTGTTGTTGCACTATCGTTGTATTCTGATGAACAAAAGTGGAGTTAGTTCTGTTGTTCGTTGTCTGTTTTGGAGAAACCGGCACCATGACCGCTTGACCCATTTGATTGGTCTGTATGAATTCCTGCGCTTGCATATTGCCGGATCGAACTTGCTGGCCGGTGTTGAAAGTGACATTTGTCGGACTAAGATTGGCAAGTAGAGGGCTTAACTGTCCGTTAAAGTTAGGGCTATTCATCATAACTTGACTGTTCGGGGACAGAAACTGAGCGCCGGGACTGTGTTGCGACTGTATGATTTTCCCTTGTTGATTCTGCGCTCTGATTACCACACCACCATTGGCACCAGTAAAAACGCCTGAATTCTGCACAGGTGTAAGAACATTCTGACCGTTTACGGTTTGCAGCTGAAGTTGCATCGGCATGCCTGTGGAGTTATCTTGTATAATAGTGGTTCCATCAGCCGTCATCATCATTCCTCCTAGATTGGGTACGATAAACTGTTGGAAAGCTGGGAAGTTTGGCATTACTCCACTAGCATTGTTGATCAAGTTTACTGGCTGGAGAAGATTAATTTGTTGCGATGGCGATGTGTTGGCGATTATTTGTTGTGACCCAAAGTTGTTAGTATTTGGTCCTTGGCCGTTCATGACGATGTGCGCGGGGGTTCCCGATTTCCCAGGAACTATAGTCAGTGCTTGCAACATTGGAGTTGGAGAGATATTGTTATTGGGGGACAGTTGGAAGCCCCTCGGAGAAAACTGTGCACTTGTATTGTGCTGTGGGGAAGAGTGCACCATAATGTTGCCTTGGTTTTGTTGGGGTGCAGTTATTTGTAAGACATTTGTTATATTAGCAGCCTGATTTTTCTTTTTCTTGCTTCGTTTCTTCAGACTTTCAGGTGATAACATAGCCACACCTTGCATAAAGTTCTGGTGGCTTTTGATTTCCATTGGCCGCGCAGATTCGCTGCTCGACTGGCCAGATACGATATTTCCGGCAACTATTTGTGGCATCACTGCATTCTGTTGTACGACTTGCCCATCAACTGCCATCATAGGGTTTTGTATTACGAAGGGTGCTTGTAAAGCGTTTACCACAACAGTTGGCTGGTTGACTATGGATTGTACCCCACCTACGGGGGGCACGTTCGGACCTGATGCGCTGACATTGGTGGCAGTAGCGGTTCCATGTCCCGAAGCTACCGTTGTGATCACCTTCGGCGGTGGTGGCGGCATTTGGCTGTTTGACACAATTATTTGACCAGTTGATGAGATCAGAATTTGTCCAGGTGAAGGTCGCTTATTTAACTGTTGTGAAGATGCCGCTGCATTAGCCTCAGATTTAGCTGGAATATTTCCTATAACATGTTGAACCATTTCAAGAGGAGATTTAGAAATCATGTTTTGGGCTGTGGTCCCGGCTATATGGAGCGGATAGCTAGTCGGTAAATTGACTGAGTTAAGGAATGGATCAGGTTGGTTATTGGGAATGGCGTAGGTCGTAGCCATATTGACGCTCGGTGGAGGAGGCGGTCTCACGAAATTTGCTTGAGCGGCATTAATGGACGTAGTCAGGGTATTGGCTTTGCCTGCCAAAACGGACGTAACTGTATCTCTCGTTACAGAAAATCCACTGGCCATCGTTGTCACAAGGGTTTGAACATAGCACGCCTGTATTAATGAATAGGCAGGCCCGCCGCCCATGTGAGGGGGCGGGCAATATCCAGGCATCGAGTTTTCGGCCTTTCGCAGTGGCTCTGACCGCATCAGTTCTTGAGACTTTGCTGCGGGCTTCACGCCGACCATTGATATGTTATCCACTTCCATGAGATTTTTATTAACGTTGTGATTAGAAATGAAATGCATCATTTGCGTGCCAGATATCGATTGGGTTGCAGGCGGGCCGGGCGAGTTATAAGCGTACCCTTGATTGTTCGGCGTAGACGGATTACTGTGGAAGTTGTCCTTGTAGGGATGCGAGTAAGCTGGGCTTTGAATATGATAGGAACTGGTGGGTAGCATCTGTGAGCTATTACTGCCACTGCTATGCGGAGTGTCTGTGTTCCGAGAGCTGTTTGACAGCGTGGGGGAAGGCTCAGGCTGTTGCATGGTCTCCGATACGTTGCTAGTGCTCACAGTACCAGCCTGGATCGGACTGCAGTTGCCATGCACTGCATTTCTTTCAATGAAAGTGGAAGATGTGACTGGATTGTCATCAAACCCATGCTTCGGACTAGATGTCAAGCTTCCGTCAAGCTCCATGCGGTACATGTTATGTTTCATATACTTGAGTCGCATTTGGCTATCGACGTAATCGGGGCTGTTACTTTTCGAGGAGACGTTACAGCCTTTGCAACATTGCGATAATGCATTATCTGGTCCTTTGTCGGAGAGCACGCTGCTATCGGGTGTGGTGTTGGGAGAAGGGGAAGCATTTGGCACGTTATTTCTAAACACATTTGGCATCTCACCCGGCTTCGGCAAAGTTCTTAACTTATCCATTTGTTGCGGCGCGAAATTCGGGTTGGACCCTTCAAATTGACTTCCATCGAAAGTGGGATTCATGCCGACCTGTCTTGAAATAGTGTTGTTGAGTAAGGCAGTTTGCTGAGCTAAATAGCCGCTGGGATCTTCCATAAACGATGGTACCTCCCCAGTGGGATTTAGTTTTGTGTCTGGAGGTAATCTAATATTTGCATTGGCGAAGTTCAGCACTTTGTTTTCAGCTGGGCTGTTTTTCTTCTTGCCTTTAGTGCTTCCCTTTCCCTTCTTTTTGTTATTTTCTATGGCGGGCCACTGTTGACTCATCATGTTATAGTGTTGGGGCAGCGGAGGTACACGAGAGCACATCCCTTGTGGGATGTTTTGTTCGTTGCTTGAAAAGGAGCTGAATGAGCTGGAAGAATCCTCAGACATGTTTGCGTTAGGGTCTTCATAGTCCGAGTTCTCTAATTTCTGCAGTTTCGGACTAGGGCTGGTGATCGGATGCGAGTTGCCGTCGGTTCTTTTGACTTGCCACGGTGGCGTTTTAGCTGGGTTCGTTTTCACCACAGCACCATTCTGAATGACAAGTTGCCCTTGTGAAGGATACTGTCCTTGATGCTGCGTGTTGTTATGACTCGTATTGTCCGACAGCTGGTTTCTGTACCCCTTCATTGCCATCTCAATTTGCTTTTGATTTTGTTGAATGAAAATCTGCTGTTGTTCATTGATTTTCTGCATGACCTCGGGCGTCAGCGCTTGATTAAGGCCACAGAAAGTTTGGGATTCATCTTCTTTCATATACTTTTGTGTTGGTTTTTCTTTCCTATCTTCTTTTTGTTCTTGTTCAGGGTTAGGAAGCATAATATTGGATGAATTTTTATTATAGTTGGGATGTAAGGTGTACCCTGTGTTGATGCCTATAATTTGGCCGTTGGCGCCACGAACGGGCATTCCATTGTTAGGGTTGTTGGTAGCTGCCATCTGTTGGTTTGGTTTTTGTCCGTCTTGTTTTTGCTGAGTAATCCAGCCGCTGTTAACTGTAATGTAGTGGGAGCTTTTTTGTATGTTTGCATCTTTATGGTCATCTGGAGCGGCCGAGTTGAGGATGTGTTGCGCTGGCGCATAGCCAGGTAGCGGCTGCCCAATGGCGCCCCGCGGATTCATACTCGGATTCGCTTCGGTGTCTTTTGCCTGAAATACAATACAAAATATGATCAAATTTTTGTCCTATTATGCTTTTATAATACTTTAGCATAGGAAAAATCAAAACTTCGTACATTACGAAGCATAAGATCATAATTTAACTTTATTATTAAATATACGTGAAAATGTAACAGCTTACGCAAGCGCTTAAACACAACGACCAATCCCCAATCCAATTACACCAAGTAAAGAAGCCATTCGGAAATTCCGAAATGATGCATTGCGAATGGCAAACTAGCAAAGAATAAAGGAAAATGGCCGGAGGCAGGCAGCGCTGGCAACGGTTCAGCTCTTATCACGCCTATGAATACTTAATAATACACACTAACGTACCTTGAACTCCGCAAGAGGTCGTTCCCTTTGCACCATCAGTTGGGACACGTTCGCCGGGAAACCGGGTCGCTTCTTCATTTTTTTCTTAAGTACCGCTACTTCAGTGCCTGCCACTGAAAAGGAAAAGGGCATAAACTTTATCACCGTTTGATGACGTTTAAGCGCTGCTCGTAAACGATTTATTTCACATTGGTTTTTAATTCAAAGTAAAAACAATTTATACGTTTATGGAACATTTAAGACAGATTGCTAAGGTAGAAAAGCAACTTGAAATATAAAAAAATAAATAAATATTTCCGGACAATCCACACAACAACATCTAGCCCTATGGTAAGCTCTAAGCTTGTGTTACGGGTACAAGACATCTGATATACTTAATATATTAGACATACATACATGGATATTTTTATCATACATATTAAACACCCTGACTCCTAGGAGGAAGTGCTTACAGAACTTAATAAATCTAAATATAAAATTTAAGAAAAACCCCTGATTCCAATGCCATAATTTCCTTAAACGTAAAACAACATAATATTATGTTATGTGGACGCGATGCGATTTCATTTGATACCCCACACTAGTATATTTGCAGATTTTCGGTTTTCCTTACCCACTACCCCCATAACTTTTAAACGGCACAACCGATTTTCATGAAACATGTCTAAGAACACTCGCGCCAGACTCACCTTTCATACAAAAAAAAACTAAATTGAAATCGCTCCATCCGTTCAGGAGCTATGGTGACACAGACAGACAGACAGACAGACACGTCAAACTTATAACACCCCTCTTTTTTGGTCGGGGGTTAAAAATACTTATAAACAAATCAACAGTTTCAATTGAAGCTAAACGTATCTTCGGTCAATCTGTTAAAAGTAATTGAAGTTGGAGTGTTCAATAAACAAACGTACGCGACGTCATTGAGTTGGGCGTCGGGAGACCGACCCCGTGACTTTGTACTGCTCTCCAGACGACCTAATAATTTCAAAGAATAAACCCGCTTAAGAACCCATCTTACAGAACATCCATTACTCGACCCATTTATTTATATAAAGCTCAACAATTGACTTTCAATTAATTTGAAATATTAGATACTGAAATTAAAGCAAATGAAACCGACTAAGAGTTCATTATTAACTCTATTGAACCGAATCCGGACCAATGAAATCACGAAAAGCCAGATTACCAACGAGGGAAATGGAAAATGTGCGGTCTCAATACAAATAGGAAGAGGAAAGAGCTCCAATGATTGACCCATTTATATGTAAAACGATACTGCCGATAAACATCGCCTTCGACAGCCGGGCACAATCGATACTCGTTTCAACTCGAATCAAACTTTTAATGACTGCTAAAACAAAGCGAATCAAGCACCAACGAAGATAATTTACAATCTTTCGTTATTTATTTACTACATGATCGAGTTCCGAATCAGTTCTTTTCGGTAATACTGTAAGGCTTCATAATTAGTTAGCGAGGCGAGTATAATACCGTTATCTATTTGCACATTATCTGGCAGATTTGCAATTAAAATAGGGGCTGTATGGGCACGCGGGGACGCGAGGCGGGCAGGGGTGGGCGGGTGGCGAGGTGGCGCGCTCGTCAGATCAATAGTCGGCGGGGTGCGCGCCCACGCCAGCGCCGGCCGCTCTGCACCACCGCCGATTGTTTCAAATTACACCCGCGCCTTTGTTCCCGCCACTGATCGAGTCGCCGCACTTTTTGTTTGTTCTAAACGGTCGACTTCCTTTACGGTAATTACGCAATTCTGCGGCTCGCCCCGTATCCACTTGCCGATTTAGCGCTCTCGATGCTTAATCTTGTTTACGAGCCTCATCTCCCTATCAGAAAGGATCGGAGCGTTTTTATTGGGCTTACAATTTAATGTTATAGATCCTTAGTACGTATAACTGCTATGCCTTCGCAAGGTTTCCTGCCGTTTATTGTACCCCGCCGATTGAGCGAACCTAAAGATAAGATTTAATGTTGGGTATTAACGGAGCTGCGGCAACTCCACATTAATATAATTACACCTGTCATAATTAAACAACAAAGCTATTCATGTAAAAATTGGTTCCACAAACGAGTGCCAATAAGACTATAAATTGGTAGTTAAGAGTAATAAATGTTCTGAACTGAAAATTGTGTTGGTGCGCTAGCAGCAAACGCAAGGTTTAAAAAGGATAAAATTAAAGCTGTTTGTTGTACAAATACAGAGGTGGAGACAAGGCAGCTAGGATTGCAAAGGGGGTGTTGGGTGAAATGCAGGTTGTTACTCCCGGACGGACGGCTGACGAAGTGCAGTTACCCGCTATTCATGCCACACTAAATGCACCCCCTTACCCCCTTCGTCTCTCGCTAGCTGCCACTTAACAACAAAGAGACCGCTCTACCCTCTTTGTTATAAGAAACAACTCAGATCTCCGACTTCGAACAACCACTTAAATGTGTTACTTTGCTCTGAAATGTGCACCTAGAAGTCCCATAAGTTACCAATAAGAAGTAGTAGTCTGAGTAGTTTGATTTATAAATTACTAGTAAGTCACTATAGGACACGATTGTCTTTAGTCTTTACTACGATGTAAAGTCAACGTGCCGCAATCACTAACTAGAATAAACCTACCCTCAGCTCCAAACTGGACCGTTCCCGGAGAAAATGAACCATTACATTAACAAAATAGTTGGTTAAACTCAAACGGAACATCAGTGGGTAATGAGAAAAGGCGGAGGAATGAGGGAATCTAGTTAGTGTCAACGGCACGGGCCGGTAATATACGGGAGCAGGGTTTCCCGGCTAATCCCGTTCGGTTCACACTCATGTAATTGGATGAAGGAGGGCCGAGCGCGGAGATTGCGCCCGGAACACCCGCCCGCTAATCGGATAATAATGCTCTCGATGAACCCGCTCCCAGATCAAGCCATGGTTTAACTTACTGCATTCCGAAGGGTGGGTCTGTCTGCATGTATTGTGCAATGATTCGGATAAAGCGTGGGAGAATATGGTTCATCTTCATCGATACAAACCACAGTGCATGTTAGTCCATTTATGTTTTTATGGGTATTGAAAGGGCGATGGGTAACTAAGCATAAAATAAAGCCGCCAATGCAAGTCGGCTTCACCAATCTCAAGAGACAATTAATACTAATGAATTTACAACCCTTACAGTTAACAAGTTTTTGGACATTCGGAATTTCTGATTTACGCATTTTGAATTTTCAGACACTGTTTAAATGATACGTTGTAGTAGGATAGCAACGTTTTCGAGAAAGAATTTCAGGTCAGCTGATTTTGTAATATGTCGTCCTTCTTGCTCATTCGGTTGGAGTCTGGGCTATCTGGCCGGCGGTAGCGGTTGCGTTCATTAGTGCGCCTCCTACCTGTCCAGGTGATAATCCTGGATTTTAAAAATATTTTATGTAACGTAATTTTTTTTTTTCATATGAAATAAGTCAACCTGACATAATTTTTTTATTGCCAGACATTTTTGTCAGTTAAATGCCATCCGCGATTTTTTTTTTATTAAAAAATTATATTATTTTACAATGTCTGTAATTTTTATAATGTTATTTAAAGATAAAAAAAACTTAAAATTTATTTGCCAAAGATTCATTCGATCGTTAAACCTTTAATTAAAATAAAAAAAGCATGGAATTAAAAATTCTTCGGACTTTAATAATGTTCGGTTTCATTTATTTTCAAGTACGTTTAAGTAAAAAAAATCATAGCATTTACGCTGTACAAACTTCCTACAACAACCCTTTGTAAAATTTTAACAACACCCACGTGTTAAAACATTAGGATACCTAAGTGTAATAAGGTCCTGTTGGCACCCGTAGTTACGGAACTTAGAAAACCAAGTCACTCCATGAAGGTTTCCATTTCATACGACCGAAGAAACGTGCATTTGAGTTCGAAATTCCATACCAATGAAACTTTATCCAACTTTATTCAAACAATAGAATTTCAAAGCGTAACGAAGCGAATTCTTAGCTTAGCAAGCTTTGAACATAAAAGCTATAGAATTACTTTATAAAAGTTTAAGGAGCGCGTTCCGAGACAAACTGAGCTAAATGATTAAGTGAATTAAATAAAGTGGGAGTAAGAAAGCTGTTACGGATTCCCTCTGCATCGCATGAATACTGATGCACTCTAGTCTAGTGCTAAACACGAGTTGTTCTTGTTTTACCAGCAAAGCAAAATCCAAAAAGATTTTATCATACTCAAGATAAAACAGTGGGTTTTCAGTTCAGTGTATTTTGTTACTCATACATAGTTGGACTATGTCTAACCAATAAAAAAAATATATTTTTATAAGTGAAAGGGTGATTCGAAGGGATGTCAAAACATGGGGATGAATGATAGATCGAAGAGTTAGTCTTGAAAATTAGAATGATTACTGTAGGAGTTCTTAGTCGAGAACCGTGATAGATAGTTTAAGTTTTGCGGGGTGGTGTATTTCTATAACAACAAATACTAAAAACACATAATAAATAAATATATAAGGGGGTATACAACAAACGTGATTAGGAGGCTCAGTGACGTGGCGGGAGGCCGTACTTGGATGAGTCAGACTGCACCTGATTGCCATCAAAAAATTTCCTTTTTTTTTATTGCAAATTGTGTATAAATTGTAAACGTAATAACCATAGGTGTAGTATGAATCCATCTCAAACTTATTAAATTTATCTTTTATTAACTGATAAAAATATATATCAAAGAAAGAAAGAAAGAAAGAAAAATATTTTATATTTATATCAATTCCTCGTGCGTCAATCATTCATGATAACTGGAATAATACCTACTCAAGAATTGCTGAGTACCCTGTAAAAATACAAAAATAGGTGTTGACGTAACAATCCCAAAAATACACCTCGAATTGAAAATCCTACCTTATTTTCTTTTGAAGTCGTCTAATGAGCGTTCATTTTGATTTATTCTATATTCTCACATCATGAATGAGACTTGTTTATTGTGCTGTCAATTCTGTATTGCCAACTTGTCAATAAAGATTGTATTCTTTCATGTCTATTTACCACCCAAGGGACATAGAAGTCACTCATCGGAAATTGAAGGTTCAATATTGAGAGATCAACATTTCTAGTTAAAATCATACACACAGCTTACGAAAAAAACCATAAAACTCTTTAATGTTTTGACGATTGCATGAAGTAAACACACTATCAGGGAACTCTTGTTTAAATTAAAATAAATAAATATTTCCAGACATTTCACACAACAACATCTAGCCCCGTGGTAAGCAGCTCTATGCTTGTGTTACGGGTACTAGATATCTGATATACTTAATATAATAGTCATACATATATAGATATTTTTCATTATACATATTAAACACCCAGACCAAGGAGATCGTGCGTGCAGAACATACAAACACTTTCACCCTCGGCGGGAATCGAACCCGCTACCTCTTGCGCCGCAAGCGGACCCTCGCCCACCGCGCCACTGAAGCAGTCAATAATGAAATGTTTAATAAGAATGTTTAATAACAGACTATTTTCAACTCTTCATGCGTTTCGACGCTGTACAGCTACGAAGATTAATAGATCGCGGCGCAATTTCATTTCCACGCTTCATTAAGAGCAGATTAAGTATGCTATCCGCTTTTTACGTGCACACGCTGAAACACACTATCAAAACTTGGGATCATCAAACATTCTCTTCGCTCTTTGCAAGTTTCAAAATTGGGAGTTTTGAATCTATTGCAAATAATACATAATTTATGGTCTTAGCTTTATTTTATAAAAAAAACTTGCCCTGCGTTTTTTAATTCGTGACATTTATTTCTGAGAAGATTAGTACTTATACACTAATCTTTTCTTTTTTTTTTTTTTTTTTTATGATCGATAAGCCTTCATTTGACCACAATCTCACCTGATGTAAAGTGACGATGTGGTCTAAGATGGGACATGAAGACCTAGAAGGTGGCTTCTCCGGGCCACATTACGAAACACGAAAAAATCGCTTCACGCACTGGCCCAGCCCGGAGGGTGGTGACAAGCCGCGGCCGAAGCCTACCACCAGAGACTGTTCTTAGCACCACCCGGAGGTCACGTGTAAGGATTCAGAGGGTTACCACTTACGGACGTGAACAGACAAAACCTCCAAAAACCTTTTCTCTTTTAATTGTATCTCAGTCGATACATAGATACAATTAAAACTTTAACGTTATAAAAAAACACTAACTCTTATATGTTTCCTTATGTAAGTACGTGGTCTGGCATAAATATGTTAAGAATCAATAGACCTTGACTTTTCATCCCATCCGTTTTAGGTGCAGTTTGTTTAAAAAGGTAATTCTATGAGTATGTTCACTTCTATGTTCTATAATTTGATACTGTCATCAGTCGATAAATAATTACCTTTCTTAGGTTCAATGGTCTGCGGAGGCGGGGTAGCCGGGGACTGCGCTCGCGCCTGCAACGTCGCTAGCAGTTTCCGCTTGTGGTTGCAGAGCTTCGTCAACTCAGCACCGGAGGCCGCCTGGTACGGCTTACTTAAAACCTGTGAAACAAGACAAAATAATGTCATCATCATCACCATATTAACGTTCAGAGATTAGGCCTTTATTCACCACGCTGGCCAAGCCGTGTTGGCTAAGTGGGAGGACACTCGACTTTCATTCCGAAGGTCGTGGGTTGAACCCACGACCTTCGGAATGAAACCCCGCCACGCACCTCTGGATATTTCTTCTTGAGAAATTTATGTGCGCTTTAAACACGGGCTTTAACGGTGATGGCATAAATCGTGAGGAAACCGGCATGTTCTGAGAACTCTAAAAGAGTTTGAAGGACATGTGACATTCAAATAATGTAAGGCATAAAATAATAAAGTTAAGTACATTGAATCTTGAATTCTTATGTTAAAACATGCAAAAACCTATACCCATAGATTAAAAAAGAAAAATAAAGACAACACAGTGCATTTAAGTTTCGCGTTACGTCACAAGCCCCCGCTCTGGGACAAAGATGCTATTTATCTTGTTGCTTTTTTATGAAATTGTTAAATAAAAAACATGTGTCCAGTCCGTATTAAAGAACGGTCTAGGAGACGGACTAAACGGAATACATTTTTTATAAGTAGTCGTCTCGACTATTATTTTAAATGTTAGTGAGATTAATTGACGATGTTACAATTACAAGATTTCGTCTTACAGTCTTAATATATGTATATAAATCTCGTGTCACAATGTTTGTCCTCAATGGACTCCTAAACCACTTAACCGATTATAATAAAATTCGCACACCATGTGCAGTTCCATCCAACTTGAGAGATAGGATGGTTTTTACGGCGAGAAAAATTCGAATAATTTCCGGGAAAATTTTATACCCGTGCGACGCCGGGGCGGGCCGCTAGTAACATTATATATTAGGTCCTTACATATGAAATTGGCGTTTTGTATGGGAGGAACAAAAAGTCGAATATTTTTTAATATAATATATTTAATTAATCAAAGTATGAACCATTATTTTCTATGCACTTTTGCCATCTTATAGGTAGTTCATTGATCCCTTTACTAAAAAAACCAGTCGGACGGGAATCAATAAAATCTTTGAAGGCGATTTGGACTGCCCCATCGGAGTTGAATTTTTTCCCTTGCAAGAAGTTATCCAAATTTCGAAAAAAATGGTAATCTGTTGGAGCAAGGTCCGGGGAGTACGGAGGATGTCTTAGACTTTCCAATTGAAGCTCTTCTAATTTAGTAGCCGTCTGTTGCGCAGTGTGTGGTCTAGCGTTGTCGTGAAGCAGCAGTGGCGTGGAGCGATTGACCAGCCTAGGTTGTTTAGCCGCTAGCTTTTCCATCATGGTTTGCAATTGCTGACAATAGACATCAGCCGTAATAGTCTGGCCAGATTTGAGAAAACTGTAATGAACAATACCGGCACTAGTCCACCAAACGCTTACAAGTAACTTTTTTGGGGTTAATTTTCGCTTGGGGCAGGATTTGGCTGGCTGGCCAGGATCCAACCATTGCGCTGAGCGCTTCCGATTATCGTAAAGAACCCATTTTTCATCACAGGTAATGATTCGGTTTAAAATACCTTCATTATTGTGCCGGTTTAGTAATGTAACGCAGCAGTCGACGCGCGTTTGCCGGTTTGCTTCAGTCAATTCGTGAGGTACCCACCTTTCAAGCTTTTTAATCTTCCCAATTTGCTTCAAGTGAATTAAAACAGTTTTATCACTAACACCGCAGCCTGCAGCTAACTCGGACGTGGTTTGCGATGGATCCGCTTCCACATTAGCCTTCAACTCTTCATTATCAACTTGAGTCTCAGGCCGTCCACGGGGCTTGTTCTGCAAGTCGAAATTTCCAGAACGAAAACGTTGGAACCAAAAACGAACTGTGTTTTCTTTTGCAACACGACCGCCATACACATCATTCACCCTTCGAGTTGTTTCCGCAGCACTAGTGCCACGGCGGAACTCGTACTCGTAAATAATGCGATATTTTAAGTTTTCCATTTTGTAAAATGAGTGACGCAAACAGAAAAAAACAGAAGAAAAAAAACAAATGAATGACGATCATCGAAGCACAAATACATGAGTCTATAGCTGTACAAATTTGAATTTGGAATTCCTTACCAAAGAGGAGAAATTTGTGATTAAAGTGGCCAGTACGAAAAACGCCAATTTCATATGTAAGGACCTAATATATTTTTAGTGAATGATGTAGACAATAGTAAATAATATAGCCGCAATTAAATTCTTAAACATAACAGCTTTAATCGAAAATACACTGCTATCTATACTAATATTATAAAGCTGAAGAGTTTGTTTGTTTGTTTGTTTGAACGCGCTAATCTCCGAAACTACTGGTTCAAATTGAATAATTCTTTTTGTGTTGGATAGTCCAGTTATCGAGGAAGGCTATAGGCTATATAACATCACGCTACGAATAATAGGAGCAAAGATATAGTGGTAAATGTGTAAAAAACGGGAGAAATTATTTCATCTTTGAAGCCTTCCTTTGGAATCTTTGGAGCCTTCCGTTGCGTGCGCCGTGAAAACGGTTCAAGATACACAAAAAATATGTATTAAAGAATAATAGCTCTTATAATGATCTAAAAAACAGTCCGCGATAGTATTTGTCTATCTTTTAAGATTAACTCACAAAAACCGTTTTTATGGTACCTAATTTGGTCGAAATAATTTGTTTAAGTTGTATCAACATAATAATATTAATCTTTATTCATATCAAATAAATATGTTGTTGGTTAAGAGTACTTCATCCATTATAACGCGGGTAGCACCGCGAGGCACAGCTAGTGTATAATAATTAAAATCAACTAACGCACCGGAAATGTTACGGACAGACAACATCTTAACAGATAAGTAGGCTATAAATATTGTAAGTATGAACTATAATTTCAGTAATTGTAAAGCAATAATGCAGTGTTTAAATCGCAGCAACTTCGCGTCCATAGACTCGACCAATAATCGTGTACTGCCTTTCCTGATTTCACGCCAGCCAACCAGTGGTTACGATCTAGTTCACAGATCTAACATGACTCAGAACAGGTTTGCTACGTAAAAATAAAACTATTTCACAAATTGCTTCCTCTAAATGCTCGTGTTAGCTTCATGATAACATTTTTGTTATGCAACCCGTTCCAAGATTGTAATGAACTCCATTAACTCTGTTTCAGTAATTGCAGTGACGTTATGAAATTAAATATGTGAGTAGCATCTCAAATTGCTATATTATAATTTGCTTTTGGCATGGGTTTTATCTGAAGTTTTATAAGTTCTTAATCATTGTCCTACTTTAGTGACGGGATGCAATGAGAAGAGAGGCAAAGCTGTATAAGCAACTTAGTAGCCATGTTGCACGCCGCAACGTCTCTTGCTGAGTCTTCGTCATAAAGGGGTGATAGGCGACGAGACGCTATTCGGTAAAATCACAAAGACGACACACATCGCCTGATTTACGTGAACAACCCAGGCTCCAATTTCAAAATGATAACTTGAAATTATGCATCGTGTCGTATCTCGTCGCATTGCATTTCCCGTTTACCTAGGGCATGTGGTTAGGCAACGGCGACGGGAGCGGAATACGCTTAAGCTGAGTGTGCATTATTGGATTTGGTCCGGATAGTGTTGTGAAATGTTGTGCTAGATCGGTGAGCGCGTCCGCCATTCATTACGGACGGACGCCCACCGTGCACAGTTGCACACGCAAATTGTTCCACGCTGACACAGCTGCATTTGAGCCCTACACGTTGTTTGTACAAACGAGGAAATTGTTCATGTTCTCGTCGTAACTAACAGGCAAGTTAGCTGGTGGACGCTAATAAGCAAACGGTTACAAGACATATATTTGTGAAAGTGAGTATTTTACTTGTAGGCTGTAAAGAATGCAGTTAAAAGCGGTATTTTTAACGCCGGACATTTTGTAACACGCAAGAATTAGCACATAATAGATCAAAATTTATATTTTTTAGAACGTCATGTATGAAGTGGTATACAAATATGTAATTCAGACATAATGCCTTGCGTGTAATATTATTTTACAACGTATTTATATTAAAACTAGCTGACCCAAGCAAACGTTGTTTTGCAAAAAATAGAAATAGAATGAAAAATAGATGTTGGCCGAATCTCAGACCTACTCAATGTGCTCACAAAATTTCATCAAAATCGGTCAAGCCGTTTCGGAGGAGTATGGCAACGAAAACTGTGATACGAGATTTTTTTATATTAGACAAGTGGTAGCGAATGAGAGGGTTAATTACCATTATTTATTAGCTGCAGAATTACGTGTCTATAAACAGTGATTCCAACGAAACGAGCAATCAATTTTAGCGCAGTGCACAATAAACACGACAAATTAAGTGCCTTCATGTGGCAAACAGAAGGCTGCGTGCGTCCTTGTACCACTTAACGGACAATCACATTACTAAACGTCGAATTATGACATACGGGATAGGCATGATAAACTTTATATTATGTAGCATTCGCTTGTTCATTTGGAATCTTTGAATCATTCATAATGTCGGGTGCTGTCGACGACCATCTATTAGCATTTTAATGGAAGAGACTTGGTCGAAAATGAAGATGCCATACTGATAACTAAATCACCAACAAAAGGAAACTTGGGCACCTAAAGTTGCCCCAGCTCTTCAACACAGAACTTCAACTAACTAACGAAGTCAAATACTTAGGGGTCATACTAGATAGCAAGCTTCTATGGAACAAGCATCTTGACTTCAAACTGAACAAAGCATGTACTACATTTTACCAATGCAGGAGAATGCTAGGGAAAACATGGGGACTCTCCCCCAAGATAACCAGATGGCTTTACACTGCCGTCGTAAGACCCACACTAACCTATGGAGCCATAGTATGGTGGATCAGAACAGAACTGAGCACAGCCAGAACGAAGCTGCAGCGCTTTCAAAGAATGATAGGCGCAGCCGTCACGGGCTGCATGAGAACAACACCGGCTGCTGCACTCGAAATTGCTCTCGAATTAGCGCCACTCGACCTATATATACAATTAGAGGCGACCATGTCAGCCCTTAGACTAAACAATCTTGGAATATGGGGAACCACCACAAGTCCACACGCACGTATACTTGAAAGGGCGCTGGAATACCAACCACTAATAGCAGCCCCGTGCGACCTCATGCTCAAGAAACCAATCCAAGACAAACTTTACCACATACAACTATCTGAAGGTCCTAAGGACGAATCAGGCATTGAGGAAGTGAGAATATACACCGACGGCTCTAAAACAAAGACCGGAACAGGTGCAGGTGCCCACTCACTAGACCTCAACATTAACATATCCATGACACTAGGCGAACACAGCTCTATATTCCAATGTGAATGTGCAGCAATAACAGAGGCGGCCAGGGCAATCATGAGAAGGAAGATAAACGGGTACCATATTAGAATTCTCTCAGACAGTGCCGCCACACTCACTGCCCTAATGGGCAGAGAGAGTAACTCTAAGCTAACATACGAATGCCACCTAGTGTTACAGGAGGCTTCTAAAAATAACACGATCACCCTTCAGTGGATCAAAGGTCACAGTGGATCATTCGGGAATGATGCAGCAGATGAACTAGCACGGCAAGGATCAGGAAGGAAAGCAGAAGGTCCGTCTCCGTTCCTGCCGCTGCCTTTCTCACAACTGCGCACCTGGATGAGAACCAGAATAAAAGACCTACACAACGATCGCTGGCATAATCTAACAGACTGCCGACAGGCAAGAACAGCAATGCCAGACCTTAACTCAAGGCAATCCAAACGCCTATTAAACCTTAAAAGAACGGACCTTCGAGTCCTGATAGGAACTATCACAGGACACATCACCCTCAACAAACACCTCTATAACATGGGATCCACAGACAGTTCACTCTGCAGAGGATGCCTCAACAAAGACGAAACAGCTGCCCACGTCATCCTGGAATGCGAGGGAGTAACAGCACAGCGACGTGAAATCCTTAAGAACCCAAGGTCACTCCGAGAAGCCTGCGAAGACCCCAGGAAACTTCTGCGCTTTTGGTCGGAGTTGGGCTGGTTACACTAGCGCCCCACTCCACGCACAATGGACCACCTTTGAGTCTAAGTGCGGAAAAACAGGGCCCTCCTAACTAACTAACTAACTAACTAACTGATAACTAAATTATACAGGCGTATATGACAAGGCTGCGATAAATCTTAATATGCGATACCAAATTATAGTTATTTGTTTATTTTTAAGCTTCTAAAATGAATATTTGTCATTCCCAGCAAGATATACGAATCTTAGCGTAATAAAACTGAAGGGATACATATTTACACGTATCTTACGTTATTAAAAATATTTAAATTAATAACCGCCATTTCACCAGCTGCATTTAACGGACAATGTACTATCCCACAATCGTTAAATTCCTTCATGAACCACTATGAATTGTAATCTTTGGCGCTATTAATGGTAAAATAATAATAAGATAATGTCACATTAATAAAATAAATACGAATCCAGGTCAAGCAATACGCGAAAGGTTAAATGACATTAAAACAAAGGCACTATAAACTGAAGTAGCTTTATAGTAAGTCATAAAACAATTTTTAAAGGAGAAGCGTAAAAACATGGTATTATTATCTCTTATTATACTTATTAACTCTATACTCTTATTGCAAAGTTTTAAAAGTGCGGGAAAAGTTTACATATACGGGGACAAAAATAAAATATTCGAGAAAAATATAACACGACACAAAATTTAATTTTATTTGATTAATGTATATCCGCAGTCAACTTATCCTTTTTTACTTAACGGTTTTCTCTTCATCTATTTGCAAAGTTCTAACAGTAATATAATCACCATAATAGTCGAGTACCTACTGATTAACAGTTAGAGAGAAACAATCTGACACAATGAGCGGCAGCGTCAGTCAGTAGTCTCTGTTGATCCGAAAGTTAATGGTGATCCACCTCAATGGAGTTAATGGGATCCTAGTCTGAGTGGACTGATAGATAAAGCCGTTAAGGTAGGGGCACACCGAATGCCAATAATGCATATAACGAATATGACAGTGGTTATTTAAAATGTGAGCGTGTCGGCACACCCGATATAAGTGATAACTTGGCACGTAAAACTGCATTACCAACTTTACTACCCAATTACCTAGTTTAAACTTCCCTTCGTGGAAGATGTTAATAAAAACGTGCAAACTCTAAATCGCGCTGAAGAAAAATGTAAATTTTTTATACGATTATGTTTAATAATACACATAAGAACATGTCAGTGTGGAAATATCCAGTAATCCATACCAAGCCAATCAGTAGGTAGAAAACATAATCGAAGCGCGAGCAACGCATCTAATTGCATTTGGTTGACGGTACAAAGTAGTTCAGTTATTCATGCATTTAATCGAAATACAATTGATGGCGTTCTGCCAGAGTTCTGAATCTATAGGCATTCACGACGCGCCTACTGTGCCGTCGGCTTGAAGCAGCTTGCACAATGTGACGGGTCATTTCAATATGAATCCAATCAGCGTGATGGATGCCGCATTGGACGTGGGACATCTCGTATGGAACATGTCGGGTGTACTAATGGCATTGTGCTAATTAATACGTACCCAACTAGGGTGGGCAGCAAGTGATTCATATCAATAAACTGCATTTATGACAATGATTATACAATAGAATCTAGACTAACACAGAATATACATATCTATTTACTCTATTATTAACCGATCCACTCTATTATTAGGCGTAATTATGAATTAATTACTTGGCAGTGTAAACATTTCTGGATTATAAATTTCTATTATAGAACTAACACACTACCGAAAAACAAGGAAATGGAATTCAGTAAGTGCTATTCAAAGGACCTTTTTTAAAAAAACCAACTGACTGTGCCCAGTAAATATTTGGTTAAACTCCACCAAATATTTACTGGGCAGATCTATATCGAAACCAAACAATAGTGCCAATATAACAGGCCGCTAAAGATTAATTAACGTATAAATCAAAACAAATGTATGTATAAAACAACAGACACCACAGATAGATAGAGGAGCATTTTGCTAGTTTTATTTGCGTCGGCAGCTGAATGTCAAGCAATTTGTCGCCGCATCGTCGGGGCCACCGCTAATTAACGGGGACATTTACGGGTGCCAAACTTGTATCCTTCCTGCCGCGTCATCCACCCTTTAGCTACGGGGCGTTGTCTGTGTATTGAAGACAACCAAAATGGTGAAGGGTACTTTAAATTTACGCGTTTTGTGACGTACAGCTGCGGTGCCGAAGCGGTGAGTTTGAGGCGTAGGCATGACAACCTCTCCTGTTGCCGTGCGTTCACGGTACCAACACCTTTGTATAAAAACAACTGACCGTCGTCGTTCTATGCACGTTAAACGCACCAAAACCATAGGTACGTCACGAAACGTTTAAATTAAAAGTAGCGTTAGATTCAATATATCTCTGAAATTGCACAGAATCTCGGTAATATGTTTATCACAACAAGGCCATATAAATTATCCTCCTCCTAAACAGACATAAAAATGCAAACTATATTATGCATATGAAAGCACTGGGCGAGCGAAAGTAATTATTATGTCGTTGAGACTCAAGCGGGCGTTAAAGTAAATAGCGCTCCCCTTTGCGCTCACTAGCTTAAATCTGGAGTGCTCATTTGAAATCTCTTTATGTCGCAAGACAAAGTTTCACAGTAAAACATTTTATATCAGCAAGCCTAAGCACTCTGCTTTGTATAGATACAATTACATACAAGAGTAGCTAGGGTGAGGGTCGTGAGCCGCATTATTGAATATCGACGGCCTTGACCCGGATAACATGGCCAAAGGGGGTGATTATACACCGCAAGGGGAATACTTATGATACTTTCAATAATAACCGGTCACTTAGAAATTTACATTCCGTAATCAAGCCATTTGATAAAGCATGATGGTAAACGATTGTACACGGTCTAGTAGACTCCATGTTAATTTTTATGCTACATGATACACCGAGTTCATATTTTGATACACACGACTGACTTTAAACTTAAATACCGTTGTATAGCATTTGCAAAAGAAATGTGTTAGCAAATACGTTAGATGAAAGGGCAAAGAGAGCCGGTAAAAATAACAATATACCCGTCAGGGAGTAAGTCGAGAGGGCATATAAGTCTGTCAATGTATACGGCTCCATTCCGCATCGGGAGCCGATCTGCGCGTACAATGGTCAATAAACAAAGCTTGTAGATTGTAGACAAAGCCGGAGTCGGCGGCTTACTGCCGTATCTCACCATCACCGGGGCGGCGGAGCGTGTCGCTCACGGCTGTCGGTAAATACATTTATTGTGCCATATGCATGCACGCATGTTACTTGCAACATACGCCGCGCCGTATGTTAACTGACCAGTAACTTAGGCAGTTAATAAGTGGATTTGTGGAGGCAGGCTTGGACAATTCATAAAATAAATATTCATTTATTTTTATTTTATTTAATACTTTATTTGTACAATAATAAATTAAAATAGTATTCAAGTAGATTTTAACTAAACAACAACCGCATTTTTGCCCTTTGCCGCGTGCACCGGAGTAAGAATATTACCTCCATCTTCACCCGTGGGTGCGATCATTTCGCAACATTTTTGATAGAAATACAATTTTAATTAACCTCTTCCTTCTTAAGAGTCATTTAAATTTTAAGCTTAAAAAAAAACAAATCACAAAAAGTAAAAAAAAACTGCTCTTAAGTGTGGTGAGATTTGAACCCGGTGTTGACCAAATTCGGTATGAAATGAGGATATATTTAATTATGAAACTCGCGAGCCACTTTACCAATTGTTATTAAATTTCAATTTGTCCAACTTGCAAAGAACAGCTTTAATTTAAAATTTAACTAAAACCCCCTCTTCCTATGCCTTAATTTTGCCTTAAAACACCATAACATTTTGTAATGCACGCGATCCGCTTTCATTTAATACCCTAATACAAGCAAATTTTGCTTACAGGGGGACTCCAATACATGTATGTATGTTTAATTTATAAGTTACAGAAATAAAACCCACTCCAGTATATTTGCAGATTTCCCCCATAACTTTTAAACAGCACAACCGATTTTCATGAAACATGTCTAAGAACACTCGCACCAGACTCAAATTTCACACAAAAACAAAAAACATTAAAATCGCTCCATCGTTTCGGGAGCTATGATGTCCCAGACAGACAGACAAACACACAGAGAGACACGTCAAACTTATAACAAACAACATCTGTCGACGTTCCTGAGTGAGCAGTTTTGGCCGCAAGGTGTCAAGTTTCGACGGTTCATCGGTCGCCTACACTGCAAGGCGACACCGCCGTAACAGATGATCCACGATGCTGACACTTTAGTTTAGTTTATAAGATTTATATTTTTATGTATGTTAGTCTTTAAGGTATATGTTTATATGGGCCTTAGATGCCTGAAATAAATGATTTATTATTATTATTATTATTATTTATAACACCCCTCTTTTTTGGTCGGGGTTAAATGGGGTAGCAAAAATTAAAAGCAAAAAAATACATGCGCGTTGAATTGAGAACCTCTTTTTTCGCTTAAAATTCGGTTAAAAAAGGTCAGCTTAATGCATTATCTACCAGCTGTTCATGTAGGCTATGTGCTTCTAAGGAAATAAACGTTTTGACTTTGACTTTGAGCTAACCTGTATTCATCTATTCTGTCGAAATACCTAAGGTGAAGTTTGTGTATAAGATATGATCATTTCAGCATCAGCACATTCCCTGCTGGACATAGGCTTCCCATAATAGCTTCCACTAACGGTCGGAAGCGTCTTGCAACCTCCGTGAACTGGCAGCTTACCCCAAAGCGAGCTATGAAGAAGGTTAGTCTCGGGGTTTCTATGCGGGATCGAATCAGAAATTAGGAGATACGTAAGAGAACGAGGGTCACCGACATAATCGCCCGTATTACTATTCATAAGTTGAATAAATTGTATATTGAACGACTGATTACATTATATTTGTAAATTTAAATTAAATTAGCTACATTGAATATAATTACATAACATAATTAAATATAATGTAGAGAATATACTTTATTGAACACAAATACTGCAATAAAAACGATGCAGTTGCGCAGTTCTATAAATACATTTTATTACAAATGTGACCTGGATAATTGTTTACATAATCAGAGTGCATAGTACCTATTGAAGCAAACGGTTTTATTTATGGGCGATACTTAATTATCTAGTTACTCGATCAAAATGTGAAATTTATTACACCGATTTCTAATTTCTATACCAAACAAGGTTCCTATCGGATTGGAATGTTACGTACTGCCCTGCGCAGCGCTCGCCACTTTCACCGCACTCTGTGGGAAAGTTGCCAGCGTTTAGAAACCGTCATAACGTTATTCAAACCATCGATATGGATATATTCAGAAACAATCTTAATAACTTGTAAGGTGCACCAACAATAAGGCGCTGCACAAAAACACGTCGCAAGTCAAACAATAAATATGAACCCCGATAAGTGGAAAGTTGTGCTTGGAATCCGTAAGCGCAGAGTTGGATGGAATACATGGATCATGACCTCAATCGATCGGTTAAATGTCAGTTGTGCGGTTGCCACGCGGAAGAAACACGATTTCTTTGTTCTCTAGAAGACGAGACAGTACAATGAGATGCCGCGGTAACAGTGCGAACTTTCCGATAAATGGAAATCGCTTAACTGACGCCCGAAGGGATTGTATATTTTGAAATGTCATGGGTTCGTAACCCTTCCGCGTTACCGGATTCAATTATTACCGGGTTTCACTTTACAATGTTTACTTTTGTACGTATGTAATTATAATTACTTTATTATTTATGGAATACCACAAAATGTTTTATTGGTACAAAGCGGAATAAATACGAATTTTTACAGCAATAGAAAAATAAATAGATTCCTAGTTCTATTCTCTGTCTTGCTACACAATAAATACACGAATAATGGTCTATAAATGTCCCGCCAGCATCGGAAAATGTGCGCGATAATATCCATCAGGGTTGCCAGCTTAAAGCCTTAGGGACAACAAAGACCTCGCAATGCATAATATAAACTAAAAATTATTTATTTTAATCCAAGGTAATGCTTCAATTAAAAGTTATAACAATTACTTTTACGAGTGGAATTAATTACTTAATTGTTTCTGACAACCTACAGTTTACACATTTTCGGTAACCGGGTACTAAAAATTACTATGATTTGTATTCCCCTTGTAAGTATATATTTTTCTATAAAAATACTAGTCAATAGTGTGTGGAGGCCTTGAAGTATTAATTAAATAAATCCAAACATAAACCTATCAATTCCCCAAAACTCTACCAGGCGCTACTCTAATATTTTCTTGTGATAAAGTAAGAACGTTTCCTAAACTAACCCGCGGTTTGTATAAGGTAAACATATATTTTATTAAACATCTAAATATCAACAATATAATAATATTTCAAAAAATCACAATTACTTTTACCAAGCTAGTAACTCAACTCGTGTCATAGCAAAAAAAAATCAAGCCAAGTACTTATTAACAACACTTTATTTTCAAGGATACCCACGTACACTAAACGTGTATCTATAAAAACCAAAGACCTTGAAGGCAAAGCAAAAACTTGTTTAAATAACAACTCTAAACAGATTAAAATGATACTTAATGATTTTGAGCATTCATTTAACAGTTGCTTAGTTTTAGAACTACATAACTAGTTTATGGTGAATATGTAAAATTGTCATTATGCAAACTGTGCAAAGCACCGAATGCAAAGTGAATTATTACCTCTTTTACATGTTAAGTCGTGTCAAGTTTTATTTAAAACAGACAGGAATTATGGTAGAGTTGTTTTGTAATATAAGTAGTAGACAGAAGGTATGCCTTGTGTTTTGATATCTTTACGATAACTTTACATCGCGCATACTAATCCGAAGCTGTCATGTAAACTAAATTCCGTTGCAACCGGATTGCAACAAGACAATCGAAGCAGTTCAACAAGAGAACAATAATGCATGTGGGCGCGGAACTTATTGATAGACAGTAAAAATAGCCTCAATACTATATCTTTTGAATAAATGAAAGAGAAATATCAAATATAACATCAAAACATGGCGCAACGAAGTTGCTAATAGTGTAAGGATAAACTTACAAAGTAAGTTTTAATGAGTTACCAAGTCGATTGCATTACCTTGCTCAGACGATAAAGTTCAATAAAAACGATTAGCGAGTGAGTCGATCGAGATCTGGTGGAATCAAGATTTCATAAAAGCCATGCGTATGTTTTTATTTATGGCAAGAAATTATGTTTATTATAGTCCGTTCGTTTGCCAACAAAAACCAGAACTGCAGCTTTGCATCGTGTTGAGTAACGATGACCGTGTAAGATAAATTGTACGTTTACAATCACATGTGAGCAGATATTCTATATTAAACTATATGAACTTCGTCGTATTGGACAGCATCAATTTTAAGATCGACTGTAGCTTCGTGAAAATTATTTAATATTTACACAAACTGAAGATACTGTAATTTATTTCTATTACAAACTATTAGTTAAAAGAAACGATTGCCAACAAAAAACTCAAGAAGCTACAGATCAATCTATCAATAGCGCAACAAAAAGATTCTAGAGAATCAATTCAGCATTCCAAATGAATGTGAAATCGAGATCAAGCGAGTGTACATATCTCAAGACGAATACTCGGAACAAAGAGGAATCGATGAGATTGCCGGAGTGTGGGTACAGGAGACGAGTGCAGCGACCTCCCCACCCCCACGGAACCCGCTGCAATTTGTACATTTCAAGTGCGCACAAAGGCGAAGCGAGGAGGTCGCAGCAAGCTTTGACAGAATTAACTTGTCGCACAACTGCGAGGGCTCACCTTTATTGGATCGCGGACACCGAACCGCCTGTTAAAACTTAACAGACTTTCCAATGTGCTTCTATCTAAACCGCGCTCGTTCGCTCTAAATTTTACTTTGTAGGAATGTTTTGAGCCGATTAACACGAGCATGGTATGAAACTAAATATTCTAGTAAGACTAGATAATTCTAAAGTGCAGTAGTAGTGAATAAACGCACAGTAATCGCACTGGACTTAATAGCACAAGCCATAGCATTGTAAACAAAGTAGGACAAACTAGAGTAAAATAACGAGTCACTTGTAAAGCAATGGCAGGCAATGTGCTCTGAATAAACATAATTCACTCTACTATTTATAATGGAATTCTTGTTATCATTGACACGTGGGTCGTGGCTTTGCGTCTAATAGAGTAGTCTAGTCAGGCACATTACATTGAAGAATAGTGGCCTTTCAATATTAGATCGGCTGGATCGTTGGCTCGGAATGGAATTAAATATCTAAGTACTGCTCTCCTTGCAACATCCATCGTTCACGCTTTCATGTTGTAAAATATATTTTGAACTCGATAGCGTAGTACAGTACATAATTATATAAAATGTAATTTTGGTTGGTGGAAGTGGACATGCGGTATAACAAAAGTTGCCTTGTTCTGGTGTATATTTTTATATGGCGTCAATCTATGTATAGAAATTTGATAACAAGTTTTATCTTTGAGTTGTAAATTACACAAAGAATAAACATTGCGTAGTAAATCTTTTTATTATTGTTTTTAAATGTTTTTGTGTTAAACATACCATTTAATATTATCGCATACATCATATTTACTTAAGGCAAAAATTTTATAAAAAAATATTTCAATGAACTAGCATATTATTCTACAACGGTTTAAAGTAAAACGAATTAATTTCCACCAAAACGAATTAAAAAGATAAACGATCAGAACGTTAATAAATCCAGCGGTCAGCATGTCGAAATTTTCTACGGCGTTGTGTAAGTTATCGTTATTGATGGTCGGTATTTAAAAATATTGATAAATTTTATTATTAAAAACGTGTTTACGTAATATTACGAATCAGGACCATAATTTATCATTCAAACGATGTGTCAAGGTAACTGCCATGCTAATTGCCCTAATTTATTAACGTATGCCTCGCCTTCTGTGTAAAAGCGACCCTTCACTCGATAATTTTACGAAACGGCAATGCAATGATAGAATCATTTCGAGCTTAAATCCATCTATTTAAGAACCGGTTTCCACATCAACGTCTAGCATAAATCATGTTACATGTTTGCTATTGGCTACTGCCTTATTACTATAATAATCTAGGCATAGACTGTAACTGGGCTTCATAATGAGTCTGTTCTGTACTGTTTGTAGAATTCTGTATGTATATTGTACAACTCATAATCATAATTCTATATTTAAACCCAAAGAAAGTATCATAAACCTTATTAAAGCAGTTTTTGGACTTTACCTGTTGTGGAAGTTAGACTGAAGTACTTTTGCGAACAAAATAACTTTTCTTATACCGCATGTCCATTACAACTTGTTTGACTTGAAATCATCGTCTTTATACAATTTTTGTTCACAAAAGGAACTCACAAGTAAGCAAAAAACATTAAAAGCAAACAACCTACATATAAATAGTAAATATTTTAGAAAAACTTAGTGTTTGAAACGGTTTTTTAAGTGTCCTTTCTGTTGTAATTCATTGCAAACAAATAATCAGTTACAATAATATCTACCTTTTGTCAATAACAATACTAGTCTATAAACAGCTCAACAGATGTTCCTTCATATCAGTAAATCATGAATCTAAAACCATTTGCAAATATCTTGATTGTCTAGTAAAAGAAAATATTTTTTATTTTCTTTAAATAAACAGGCGTAGATAAATAATTATGTTAAAACAATAAGCGACGGTCCATGACCGACGCAAATCGACGAGTATTTATATTTCATGGTATAATACAATGCAATTCCATTAGCCAACCAATAAGAAAACCTAGATTCTTTAAAACTACGTAAGTAATACAGTTTATTCTTCTACACTAGTTTTACCAGAGTTATTATAACTAAATATAATTACTTGATTGATGTAGGTCCAGAGTCTTGTTAAACATATAATACTATCAATAGGTAATATGTATACTGATCCAAGGAATTGAAGTATTATACTTCAATTCGTCTCTCAAATCTCACTAAAATATAATGTACTCTCTCGTCTTCAAATCTCACTAAAACATACTGGAAGATAACATACTGAGGAAATAGTCTGTTTTTTTAGTATCGGATTATCATTTTGTATAATTGTCCAATTCTCCCCAAGAACTTTAACATCGGTTGATGCATTTTGCTTTATTTTTCCGTTCCGCAAAATAATTTGTGCGCTATCAGACCAGCGATTCTGTTATTTTATCATAATAAATATTGAGTATATATACATACACAACAATACAGTATCATTCAGAAAACAATACACATAATTATGTTAGGAATTTTCACAAGTTGCCTATAGCGTGCCGCGATACAAAGTCCAAAATTTCAAATCGAAACAGTAGTTCTTGAGATAAGCGCGATTAAACAAACAAATAATCAAAACAAAACTCTTCAGGGCCATAACGGGTGTTTTGCGCAAAACAGTACTTTCCAAGTTAAAAATACTAATTTGTGTACTAAGTAAAGGTTTCGAAAATTATCAATAATTGAAGAAAATTTGACTGTTCATAAAGTTAGTTAAAGAAAAGAATTCGATTAAGTAATATAGTATGTGTGCGTTCTATCACGATAACTTATATATCGTTTTCCCAATTTACCTTTCAGCATCAGTTCCAGCCCCTTATTTATAAGAAGATACTGACATAACGAATGATAAAAATATTAATGAATAGATTAGAGCTTTGGATTATGTATTCTGTGGCTTTGGATAAATATTTATGAGTATTTATGATTTACATAGGTATTTTACGAAATATTATATTTTACGATTTATTGCGAAATTTAAACGAGTTTTCACCATTATACCTTCATTATTTTAATATAATAATGGTCTCACCATAAAATCAAGTTTATTTCTGATTTTTTTTTATTTTCTTTTTTGTTTTTTTAACGTAAGTAAGTACTTGAAGATGCGGCTTGCCAGCCCTTTCACACTGCCACGCTTGCTTAAGCTTTATAATATTAGTATAGATTAAATTCGCAATAATCTCAAAAACTATTTAATGAAATTTCTTTTGATAAGGAAAATATAGTGTAAGTATAGGACTTCTTTGAAGTTACAAAAACAAAGCTACCTTGATACCATCTATGTTATATGATAACTCAGTGAAACGACTTGGTTACATCAAAGCTCCGGGAGTGTACTACAATAAAAAAAAATAACTTACCTTAGAATCGAAACTGAAGGCAGTCTCAGGTCTAAGCGGACAGGGTAGTCCACATTTACAGGTCCCTGTTGTCTGAAGATATTCCCGAAGTTGCGGCAATGTGCTCAAAGCGGTTCCACTCGGGCTAAAAACAAAAGCATACATTTTAAATACCATTTATATCCAAGCGAATGCCCAATTTGAGGCATAATAGGAACCAGACGCCGAATAACATATGTTGAGAATTCAATTTGTTAAACCTTAATAAAAATTACGACGTTTTAGCAACATCGTTAGGACAGATGTTTTTGCTGTAGACATTTAAAGAGAAGACATATTAATTCAGGGCTGTTTGGCAAGTTCTTTTGATTGAAGAAATAAACAATTTAGTTAACAACTAAGTATGATCGTTAACAAAAGTTAGTGTTATTATAAGTTAATAATGAAACAGATAGTTGCTCGAATAAAATATATGTAATGATAAACAATATTACATAGGTAAGCAAGGTCACAGCTCACAGCATTGTTTGTCAAAATTTGCATGAAATACTCATGCCCGCTTAATATTATCTGTATAACATCGTTATACCAAACGGTATGTAATAAGCCGGTCCCCTGCATCACAGGGGTGAGATTCATTGACTCGTGTGAACGATTAAGAGGATATTTGCTGAAAAGCGATGCAAAAGCACCTAGTCAACCGTGTCTGCGGACTCCAGCGGAGCTAATCATGCAACCAACTGACTGCAGAACGGTCAATCGATATTTAATTTTAGGCCCCTACTACTATTACATAGCACTACTTTAAGAGGCAATTGAAATCAATGTCGACATTTACACAGAAATCCAGTTAGTACAAGGTCTAACTAGCTAGGCATTTCTCAGGCTGATTGGTATGAATGCTATAAAATATTGGTTAGGTGATAATAAACTGTGGGATCAAGAGACAATATGTTTAACGACATCTTGAACGAATAGTGTACACAGATTGATAGATCTTCGTCACAATTATGTACGCCACACATTTCGCTATACCTGGGCTGTTCCAATCTAGGTATTCGCTATACAAACAAGCTCTTTGTAAATGCACCACGTGATAATTCAGGGCGATTGCTCACGGTCTGGTACACATGGCAAAGCAAACCGCGACCGCGAAAAAGATTTTTGTTTACCCGGTTTTTTGTTCATGTGGAGTCTGCGGCTTTGGCCACTATACATGGTGTTCGCGGTTGGGGAACGGGTAAACGAGTCTAAACTCGCGTAATGAAATCGCGTGCTACGTTTGGGGGAGAGTTCACTTTAGGCAGACAGCTGCCGATAATAATTATTTAACACGCATACCCTTTCGCACCTTGCACACATCGCTTTTATTGAATTGTTTAAGTGGTGCTTGTTTTGCTGCTCAGCATTTCTAAATGGGAAGGGATTGATTTCATTGCACATAATAATGTAGTGCAAATAATTAAAGATTATGACATTGTTTAACTTATTTTTTATAACTACTATAGGAATAATTTTAACCTCAGTTTCAACTAAAGAGCTTAGGTAATGGTACATGAAGGTATGATCTAAACGGTACATTTATTTACTTAGATTTTTTTTATGCTTGATAAGCCTTCATTTGACCACAATCTCACCTGATGTAAAGTAACGATGTGGTCTAAGAAGGGACATGAAGACCTAAAAAGGTAGATAGCTTCTCCGGACCACATTACGAAACACGAAAAAATCGCTTCAAGCACTGGCCCAGCCCGGAGGGTGGTGAGAAGCCGCGGCCGAAACCTACTACCAGACCAGTTCTTAGCACCACCCGGAGGTCACGTGTAAGGATTCAGAGGGTTACCACTTACGGACGGACTTATTTATCGAAACCGTATTGTATGCTATTCTTAGAAAGGCAATTTGTTGATAAAAGTTAATAAAGTAAGAGATAATTAAATTATGGTCAGTTTAATAACAGGCTGTTGTGGTGTGTCACAACGTGACATATCAATATTCCAAGAAATTCTGCCAATAAAATACCCAGCGCCCAACCGCAGAGCAACCTTGAATCTTGCACAAATTAATATTTTAGTAAACTAGTATTTATAGGAATAACTATAGAACCTAATTCTATAGACTTAAAGTACTTTATAAAACCTATAGAGGATGCGACATATCATAATTATAGATGCAATGCAATATATCCAGCTCTTCAATGTGTGAAGCATGTCTTTCGTTCGGTCATCCGGTGCAACCGGTTGAGTGGTCTTGTTTTTATCGAATACTAAGTTTTTTATTAGACAGTTTATGATTGAGCTGACTATTACGAGTTTTCTTACTTCAATGTTTATGACTGTAGAAGCCAAACCCAAGTACCTATTTAAACAGTTTCATTAGATAATGCACATAGTTGTAAAGAGCGCTTTACCGAGTCAATAATGGAAAAGGAAATTGAGATGAACCTGTTAAACGTGATAATTTTTTCAACTACTCAACTCGGTTGAACGTTTGTCTACTGAGCTAGAACGTTGTGTAAAATAGGTGAAATGAGCTGGCTTCCAGCCAATGTGTGCTGCAATACATAGATAAAACGTTGACAGTTCGTATCGAGAAAAGAGAAGTGTTTAAAATCTACTCAACTCAAGCACCATTTATTTGTTTTGTTTAAATTGCAGTCAAACAAATATAAAATAGTAATATACACACACATATACATTTAAGTTATTATGGTATTTATTTTTACTAAAAGTTTAAGGTTATAGTAGTAGTAAAAATAAATATATATAGTAAAAATAAATATATAGTAAAAATAAAATAAATATAGCAATAAATTTTCCCGCGGTATAAGTAGCTGTTGTCCTTTACTGGAAAGAAAATAGCTATGCCCATGCCAAATTATTTTGACTCATATCGGGCTTTGTTCTCAATATTTGTGTTTTCCCGCGAATAACCGTAGTTACCGCGGTAAAAACTAGCCTCTGTGTTATTCTGCTACACGTAAGCAATATTATTGTAAAGTTTCATCAAATCCATCCAGTAGTTTTTGATTGCAAGAGCAACAAACCCTTACTTACTTACATTCTCACAAACTTCGCGTTTATAATATTAGTAGAATAAATAATGATTTGTAGTTCCTCTAACAGTCTCCTAGCTATAAGCTAAACGCTGTAAGTAGTTTAGGTCGGGGTAAGGTAAGGCGATCAGAAATATTTTAATATTATTTATTTATTGGTAATATATTCGTGGTAGGTAACATTCTATACTCTTGACTTCATTTCAATCTATATAACTTAGTATAAAGTATATAAGTAATTGTAATTGAAAAGGTATAAAAAAAAAGGTGTGTGTGCGATGCGATTCACACACGATAGAAGTGAAACTTCAGTTAATCGACGAAAGAATAAGAAGTATAAAAAAAAAGTGTGTGTGTGTCAGCTACGACGCACGATTGGAGTCTACTACTTACGAACTATAATAATTATGATATTTATCGAATAGAAAAAAAGGGTAAATGATCGCATCTGCTGAAATGATAAGAGAAACAAACATATATCTGTAATTATTCGGATTATTTATATTACTTCAATAAAGCGTATTACATCAAGTATGTTACAAAATAATATAAATAAAATACAGCAATACCTCTTTGCGCGAAACTTCATAGTCTCAACTACGAAGTATCGCGCAAAGAAATTTAAATAAAGCATTGTATTTGTGTCTCTTACCATTTCCGTTTCATCTTTTTGCATCCGGTTTGAAATCACTACGATTCTATAGAAGTTTCACTTCAATAAGCACTCTCTGCAAGTCAATTAATTTCAATATTTGTTTAGGATATGTGAAGGCAAAGGCAAGTGCATCATCCTACTACTATTATAAAGGCGAAAGTTTGTAAGTATGGATGTATGGATGTTTGTTACTCTTTCACGCGAAAACTACTGAACCGATTTAAATGAAATTTGGTACACAGAATCTCTAGAGCCTGAAATATAACATAGGCTACTTTTTACCGCGGGAAAACGTCATTCCGCGGGAAAATCCATTATAACGCGCGTAACACCGCGGGGCACAGCTAGTCTAACATAAAATAACTAGTTCGCTGACGGTTGAACAACCATGATCATAAGTATCTTAACGGTAGTTATTTATAGACTGAGTTCAGTTACGATATAATAGAAGAACCATTATTCACATAAAATGGGCTTAACTCAAACAGCGTTAACTAACATAGCAGCACTCGGCTCCGAATTGCTATTAAGATTAATCTCACCCTCTACACGAAAGTAAAACACCTTATTAAATTCGATCTATACAAAGTATTTATAGTTACTAATATATGAGTTTGTATGAGTATGAGCATTCGTCCAAAAATTGTAAGATACCTAATAAAATATTACTCCATGACAAAATAGTAAATAGTGTGACAAAATAGTAACTACAAATCTTCAAAAAATAGTACCTTCTAATCTAGGTCTTCATGCCTTATCTTCACTAACATCTGGTGAGATTGTGGTTAAACGAAGGCTTTACATTATAAAAAAAACTAACTGCAAGTTCAGTCACTAAGTGAATTACCAATACCCTTGTGGCAAGCATACACAATACAATCATTACCAACCTGCACGGTTAGCACGGCGATTTCGTTTCCATTCCACTCTGGAATATACAAGAACAAAGGGGGTTGCTTTTACAGGAAAGAGATACTCGATCTCGAACTACTGGCTTTGCACGAAATCTACGTAGTTTGTCTTTGTCTCGAATCATGTTGCAACCGTCTACTCTAAAATGACATAAATTTCTAAAATGGCGTCTAACCTTTTAACAAGTAGACTTCTCTGTAGGACAATGATTGTCAAAATGGCGTTCAACTGAATAATATCTGTTTCACTTTATAATTTGATTTAACTCGACACTGGCAAATTATCGCTTCAAGCGCAAAGTCCAATTACAAGAAACTGAACTGAACTGTAGGACAAAATGCTTTCTTCAATAAATGTCAATGTAATTTTATTTCATACTAAAATTTATGAAAATACACTAACAAAGCAACAAACAGAATTCCGATACAAATCGATTTAACCATTAGAACCGGAGTTACTCACGTAGATTCAGATGACAACATAAAAATTATATCACGAGGCAATAAGTCTATTATTTATAGAGGTAGACATTTGATCTTTATATTGTAATGAATTTGGATTATTTTGTACCTAATTATTTTTAGTTATTATCGTATCAAAATTTGAAATGTAATTATGAATTATTACCAAAAGTCTATTCGATATACAGTGTGTTTCTTCTCTTCAAAGACAACAATCGCCGTGCTAAGCCGGCTGATCGTGCAGTCAAACAAACAATTGTCGAATGCATTATCAATATCAACGTCGGGGTGAGACGAGGCCCGCACGGCGATAACAACATGAGTCACGGAAGGGTTTCCCTCAATGACTCACTAACTAGCAGTTTGCAATGCTCAACCGCAGTTCAGTAAAAGGGATCAATGTGCGTTATTTCGAAAGCTTTAAGGAGCTCATTAAATGCTTAAGAACTTTCATCAAGGATGCCTTATTGTATACGTTCAGTTTGCGGTTTCAAATTATATAGGAGGTAAATCAGCGACACCATTATATTGTAGAATATCTCAAGTATTCTCTGTAATACGTAGGCACTTCGCATTTTTATTCTGATTTAATCGCAGACTTGTAAAAATGTACTAAGTAAACGGAAAGACATGTTGAACTATATTCCATGATCATTTTTTAGTTTTGTACATATTTATTCGGGTTAATGAATTTATGTGCGCTTTAAACACGTGCTTTAACGGTGAAGGCAAACATCGTGAGGAAACCGGCATGTTCTGAGAACTCTAAAAGAGTTTGAAGGACATGTGACATTCACCAACCCGCACTTGGCCAGCGTGGTGAATTAAGGCCTAATCTCTCTCGTCAAGAGAGAAGTCCCTGTGTCCCAGCAGTGAAAAAACTAGGCAAATCATTTATGGGTAACTCTGTACGTTTTTATAATAAGCTTCCTCATAATGTAACAGAGCTTCCTACTAAAAAATTTAAATCATTTATTAAGAGAAGTCTAATGAAAAAAGCGTATTACTCTATAAATGATTATATAAAGGATGATGCAGCTTGGATAGATGTTGCTTAGTTTCACATTAACAGGCTCTAATAATTCTGGTTGACCAGGACTGATATGCTCATGTTATAATAGCTTCCTTATATGACAAACATTTTTTTTATTGTAAATGTTAAACTTATAATAGTTACCTATAAATAAGAACTCCAAAATTGTAATAACTGATAAAGCTGTGTTGTTCTATTCGCTTCTCAACTCAGTATAAAAACATTGAAGCGAACTGTCAAGACAATGTTATTTCCTTGATATTTGTTATTTAAGCAATTTAGTTTTATTAATTTTAAGTTGACCTGTCCATGTAGGCTATATGCTTCTAAGGAAATAAACGTTTTGACTTTGACTTTGACTTTAGTGGGAACGTTAATAGGGTGATGATGATGATGATGACTAATCATTACCTCAAAATCTATTTAACGTGGGTAAACAAATACAATTTGAATCACATAAAATAATCCAATAGAGTCACCCCAAAATCTTGTAAGTAAGAGTAATCGAATGATTCCAAAATATGTTGACAAACGTATCCAATTGTTTACCCTAAAGTAAATGCGACGGCACACGTCATCGGCCCCCTTTACAATAAAATGAGCCTGGTGGAGTAAACAGCGTAATTGGATATAGCGTCGAACGCTTCCCTTGAGCTGTGGGCGAGAGCCCTAATATGAATGTTATGCTAGCTTGTTCACGGACTTTATTTAGAAGTAAAATTGATTACGTATGTACTGTTATTTTTGTAGCAACGTTAATAACTTTCTACTTATCCGTTTAAAGCACTGTATTAGATTAGGTTAGGTAATATTAAATAATTTTAGATTGATCACAAATCGGTTGAGATTAATTTACTATGTAATAATTTTTTAATTAAATATTTATTAAGGTATTACCTACTTTTTCTATTTTAAAAGGCAAAAGTCCCCGCCGCAAATGTCTGTCTGTTTTTATGTTTGGGATAAACTCAAACTACTGACCGGATCTAAATGTCAATCTTTCTGCAATAGGTATAGTAAATCAAGACAGAGGTTTTTACATTCGAGCAAAGCCGGAAAAAGCTGATAGTAAATCTATATAAATAAAAATGAATTGTTGTTCGTTAGTCTGATTAAAACTCAAGAACGGCTGAACGGATTTATCTTATCATAGTCTTGAAATGTTTGTGGAGGTCTAGGAAAGGTTTAAAAGGCGAGAAAAAATCTAATAATTTCCAAGAAAAAAAATTGAATAAAAACCCGTGCGAAGCCGGGGCGGGCCACTGGTAATAAATATTTATGACTTTACCGTTACATCATGTCTTCTATAAATAAATCAATGAAATCAATATTAATCCAACAAGGACCGGCCAAGCCAATTTATTAACATATATCTAATCGATTATACAATAACCTGTTGACAGAGTGTCCAGTTAAAGGGACCTCTTGTGAGACTACAAAATTCCCTTATTTATATTCTGTTTAGAAGCCGAGGGACCAGTAGGGGAGTTCATTTTAGATCAGGAACATTTACATCGATGCGTCGGTTAAGCGCGCGAGCTACAAATTGAGCTTTTATTTATTCATGTTGGGGGAACGAGGTTGATGTGGGTCGGGGTCGCTCAATAAAGGACACTCTTAGCTCGGAACCCGCTGAAGGATTTCTGTACCCGCGTCATTGTTTTACTGACACATCATTCGACACAATTCTCAGCTCCTTTTAGCAAAAAGAAAGATGTTTTTTTGCGTACAGGGATTATATTCTCATTCGAATTGTTTCAACGTATTCATTAAAAACATGAGATATACCAAGTAATAGTATAAATTGCTGTTCGTATTCGACAAAAACGTTCACGCTCTATAGCTCTGAAAATTATCATGAACCACCTCTTAGGAATTATCGTTACCAAGATTGGTCAATTATTTGGCTACCTTTTAGTCACTGGAAGGATTGTTGATCACTGTATTTACTTGACCAGCGTGGTGAATTAAGGTCTTATTCCTCTCGTAAAGAGAGAAGTCCCTATGTCGCAGCAGTAGGAACGTTGATGATGATTTTTACTGTATAGCAAAGTCAAATGTTTATATTTGACTTATACCAGTGCTAATGTGTTCTTAAAGCACCAATAGACTTCCGTTGAAGGTTTAATCTTGCTGATTGTTTCCTGTAGCTCCACGCTTTCTAAGGATTTTATGTTTGTTACGCAGTCAAGTCAGCATAATTTACGGTGAGCTTCTTAGATAACATTTAATTTATAAGCACCCTGTCATATCCAATGGCATGGCGGAGCAGGTGAATGGCCGAGCGCGCTGGCTCTGGCACGCGAAGCACGCGTTACCTTCACCGATTTGCGAGCATTTACTTACTCGATTCAATGATATTTACACAATTATTACTGTTTATGACTTGGTAAACGTAAGACATAAAATATGCAAAGTGCTGCAAAAACGACAGAGACGGGATGGATATGTACTGCGACTCAAGTTCTGTGTAACATTTTTTAAACAAAACAAATTTATACCATAATTAAACTTTATATACCTACCATATTTCATTATAGATAAACTAAATATAAGATGGATGAATTAAAACTGGACAGCAGTTAAGATGAGAATAAAATGTTGTCCAGTCAAGTTCAGGTTAGCGAGTAACACCTGCCACTTGCCAAGCCGCGCACCCCGCAACGGAAAGCAAATAAATTCACTGGGATATAGGACTTGAAACATCGCCTAGTTTTTGTATTGCATACTTTATGGAGTTTTTATTTGCAGGCGAGGCAACCTTGACGCCGTCGTCGTCCCCTCAAAGCTTCTGTGGGAAAAACTGAGTGTACGTTCGTGTGTGCCGTCTGGAGCCCATGTGAGCATGCGCATCCGGCGGGCTGGGCGAGCGCATGGCCCGTCCCTGGACTAACTTGTTTATTTACTAGCTCATTACATTGCGTTAAAAGATTTATTACAAGAACATACTTCGTTTAAACATAAAATATGTTTTCTACAAAGAAACTTACCTAGGGGTGCGTTTGTCTCTGTTTTTATTAAATATTTACGAATTTACATAAAAGTAAATTATAAATATTGCTGCACTACTCAAACATCAAAGATGCTTCAACTATAGGAAGGATTAAATTCTATATACAGCAATTCTTTAAGCCTACTACTAATGATAAGTTGGTTAATTTGTCCCAAAGTCGAGTTCGCCTGCCACCCAACGGCATCGGCGTGCCTCTTTTAATGGAGCAATAAAAAATGTTCGACTTTGCTTACGTAATCCGTATTATTTCCGCGTCAAAGCTGAGGTCAACGTGAGCTAGCCTTTCGGTGTCATTGTCTATTTATTTTAAGACTGCATCAAGGTTTACTATTGTTGTTGTTCAATGTTGAACCGAGGTTAATCCAAATCTAGCTCATGATATATTTATACATGAATATGTACTATTTCAACTTCACAATGTAATATCCATATTATTTTAAGCTGGAAATACCTTGGGTGGTATTTCTTGTTTAATGGTTACCTGCAAACCCTTCAGAATAATATATTTATAAATGCCACCTAATTACCTTGAACAATACCACAAAACTCTAAAGGCTAAAGTAGTTTTATTATGTTTCTTATTACTTATTGTATTTCAAAAGCCATTCATCATTTGACGCGCCATAAATCTCAAATTAGGAACATTGTAAAATTATACTGACTTCTTGCGGGACTACAAGTTTTGGGTGGGTTCATAAATTTTTAGTAATAGGACTTTCCATAAAAACAAGACAATGGCATCCTTAACGACGTCTTACACTTTTAGTAGCTAGGATCATAGCCGTAAATTATCAGGATACACTGGTCCGCAGTAAACTGCGTAGATAAGCCTTAAGAATGCATATTTCTTATAATTTCTCATACTTACACTACAGGGCAGAGACAAAACTTACGAATTATTACTGTTCCTAGTCAGGTATTTTTTGAGATATGGATGACCGACCACCCGATGGGTGGCAACGTGTGACAAGTAAAGTCTTTTGTTATCGTTTTAAAGGAAAGTCGGAACGAATTGTAAATCGGATCAAAACGCCGGGTGACGCCCATCAAACAACTCGAAACAATCGAATCCGTACGTATAAGTATTGAAGACGCACATTGTGCAACCCATTGCAACAAAGGAGGCCAGAGAAATCCCAAGTATTTACAAAGCGACTTTCGAAAAAGTTGACTGTTCTTTATCTTGCCCGGCCGTTTGGCTGGGCTGCTCGTAAATCAGTTAGGCAACAGCTAGTCGGTGGTACAATAAGCGGAAGAATGAGGGAAGTCTTTTATTTTACAACTACACAAGTCAGCTGGTATTCGCTAAGAATTTACACTATTATTGTGCACAATAATTTACGAGCTTGAAATACATCTGTTACGTGTTTCCACTTCGTTTGCTTGTAATTGTAAAAGATCGTCAGATTTTAAAAGCGTTAAGGAAAATCTTATAGTAATTATTATTCAAGGCTAGAAACATCCTTATACAGATAGGTAAGTATTTTTATGAATTAATTGATACTTCATTAAACAAATAGGCCAATAAAGCACATTATACCTAAAGGTCTTGTTTACCTAAGTATTTCATTCAATGTAGGTGATTGTATACAGTCGGCCCTTTCTCTAAAAGAGAGATTTCAACCTTTCATAAAAGGGTCAATAGAGACCATGTAAATAATAGAAAGCTCTATACTTGCTACTACGGTAGGTATTACAAAGTAATGCATCGTACTGCCAATGACAGATAAGAACCGCGTTTAAAGCCAAGGCGTGCTACAATGGAATCTCATGGGCATAATCCACGCCTACAACTGCTTAGATATCAATGTTATAAAATTGGATGGTTAAATGTCTCGTTGTTCTGATCCATATCAATTTAAATTTAAAATGGGTAGTACAGAGCGGGTTTATGATTCTCCTTTGTTATTTAACTTGTCGCTGTACTTTCATTTCACCTTCAGAATAAAGTAAATTTAAACACTTGTATCGTTGATGTTTTAAGCAAAATGTTTATATCTAGATTTGTTTTGACGGCGCTGCAACAGCTTAGTCGGTAATTTGTAGATAATATTTTAGTAATTCACACACGAAATGTAGTGTCTCAATTTTTTCTTGTTTAATATAAAATATCCTTAACTACTTACTCTCAACCAGATCTAGCTTAACATGACTTATTGACTAACCCAACCTAACTTATGAAAAAAAGCCTTACTTATGACCTTTATGAAAATGATTGAAGCAAGAAAGCTGAAATTTGGAAGCTACATTTATAAATCTAAATTTAAAATTTAAGAAAAACCCCCGATTCCAATCCCTTAATTTCCTAAAACGTAAAACAACATAATATTATGTAATGTGGATGCGATGCGATTTCATTTGATACCCCACACTAGTATATTTGCAGATTTTCGGTTTTCCTTACCCACTCTCACCCCCATAACTTTTAAACCGCACAACCGATTTTCATAAAACATGTCTAAGAACACTCGCGCCAGACTCAGCTTTCATACAAAAAAAACTAAATTGAAATCGCTCCATCCGTTCGGGAGCTATGGTGACACAGACAGACAGACAGACACGTCAAACTTATAACACCCCTCTTTTTTGGTCGGGGGTTAAAAAGTAAGACAACTCACGACGCTAAAGACGGTTTTCCACCAGAGATAAGCTTCGTTGCTTTGGATGCATTTTTTATCCATCAATCATATTAATTTGTGAACATAAATGAATGGTCTATTCATAGAGGCTAGCTTAGCTCCTGTTAGAAAGCACCCTCGGACTGGATTTTTTTAAAACCCTTAACAAAAAAGATAAGCAAAACAAACACGTTACCGTGTGAAACCGTGATCAAGTGAAATAGGGATAGATTATTTACCTCAAAGTACGTACTTATTATACAATGTGTATTTTGGAACCTTAATCAAACGAAATGTGCGGATACACGACATAAATTTATTGATAAAAATCGGATAAAAAATAATTATATTTTGGCTAGTTTAAAAAAAGCCGATTTAACATCGCGATGTACTTAAAAAAACAACGCGTAGTGTTGGCTATACGTGCAACGACATGCATTGAGAAAATTGAACAATCAAAAAATAATTGATAGTAATAACTTAAAATGTTGTATTACTTTAATCTTATCTTTATCCACCGTTAATATCCCACTGTTGGGCAAAGGGTTCGTTCTGTTTTATCTTATCTTGTCTTGTTTTATTACATAATTTGTTGTCTGTTGATCTTTGTACAAGGCAGAAAGTATCTTGAAATGGCTAATAACATGACAACGAAAAGAGGTAGACCGATACTTTTTAGAAGAGATTTGTCGTGAATGATAAACAATGAAGTTTAATACAACATGCAAAACGTAAACCACAATAATCCAGTTTAAAAGTTTCAGATCGAAAATAAAATAAAAATCGACTTTTTTATTAAATTTCTACAAAAAAAAAATATTTTTATAGGCTTTTATACCGAAATTGTATTTTCTTCTAATTTTTTTAGCTAGGTAAAAAGGTTAAACAAGTTGAAGTAGTTTCCATTAAAAAAAATATTTAATCGGCTTTTTTTTTAAAAGCACAACATATAAAAAAAAAATATCCGATATTTATCGATAACTTTATGTCGTGTATCCACATTTCTTGTATATTGTATACAAAATACACAGTGTATATTGAATACCTCTTTATGAAATCAACTTTTAAGGATATATTATCCTTGTTTTTTTTTTCAAAATGAAACATGGCAAAATCTATTAATGGCCTCCGAAACTTTCTCTATACTAAGGCAGTTGATTAGATGTACTGACCATTAGACATAACATATTTTAACCAATTTAAAATACCCAATGCAGAATAATAAGACAAACACCTTGCGGATAAAAGCGTAACTCCAATTACAATTGAGTTTTGGCTGAGTCAGGGCCATGTTAATGTGTATCTTTCCTCACTTACCTAGAGAGTGCCGACCACAGCTGCTCAACTGGTTTGTCCACTTGCCGATTGATTTAACGTTAGCTTACGATGCCCTCCGAGCAATATTCTCGAGATGTTTCATTACACTATCAAGCGCACTGATTGTTCATATTATCGGCTATCGTGGTAAGTATTTAAGTAGAGAATAAAAATATAGGTTTATCTAAGAATATGCGTGTACCTAGTCAATAATGCGTAAATATATTTAATTAAAGTAACTATGTATCTACCATAGGTTAGATATTGTTATGCAATTATCAATATTTATCTGACGGGGTGTATTTGACGCATAAATAGAAGTCTTATATTAGAAGATTGATTACCATTGACCCCTAATCGCGCTTAAGTACTTATTCAAGGTGTCTCAAAATTCGTGGGTAATACTTCACGTGCGTGTTCGGAGGAGGAGGTGGGGTCCACACTCCAAAGGAATAAACCGTTCCGAGCAGTCTGCAATCTACAATTTATTTTTTTGATTTTTTTTTATAAATGTCAGTTTGTCTCTCATTTGTTATGAACACGTGCTCTCTATGAGGCATTTTTTTTTCACTTAACCTGTTCTGTAATAATTATTTTCATAAATTACCTTTAAAAGAACTCAAATAATTAGAACTGTAATTAACAAGAAGTCTCTAAACAAAAAATATATTTCTGACTTTTATTATTTATTATTAATATTATTGAGCTATTGCTTTTAATATGTAAAGTAGGGTTAAAATAAGATAAAAAAAAAAAAAAGTTTGATTGGGACCTGGATTGTGGCCACCCAGTCTCCAGACCAAAATCGTCTGGTTTTTTTTTCTACTAGGACTTTTTGAGGGAGCAGGTTTATAAGGAACCCATGGACTCGTTAGAAGAACTTCGACTTCGAATTATATTATTTAAAAAATAGAATAACACATTGTCTTTGATAAAAAAGTGAGGAGCTTGTATAAGGGCATTAGGATTCTAATTAAACATTTATTATGATCTTTTTTATAATAAACTGGCGGCCCGCCCCGGCTTCGCACGGGTTTTTATTCAATTTTTTTTCACTTCAATTATTTGAATTTTCCTCGCCTTATAAACCTTCCCTAGACCTCCACGAACATTTTAAGACTGAGATAAGATAAACCCGTTCAGCCGTTTTCGAGTTGTACTAACGAACAGCAATTCATTGCTATATATGTATATAGTTAAGTATGTAAATTTAGTAATTAATAGAGAATAAGTTTGTATACTTGGACTCATAAAGTGGACAAAGAATTGTGAGGATAACTGAGATTTTTGTTAATTTAACAAAAAAATTCTTAGATAGCAGAATATTGGGTATAGATTTTTTTTCTTTGGGGTGTAGACCCCAACCCCCTCCCATACATACGCCCGTGCCGGAATATCCACCATTTCAGGGTAACCCTGTACATGTCCCTGTGGCTCCATCTTTAAAGGGTAGAGCAACTTGATCACTTTTTGTGTTTATACAAAACCAGGACTATTATCAGAGGGTTGAAGACCGATTTTAACAAACATATTTAACTACTAACATGTTTTATTAAAATCCGATGAGCAGTTTAATAAGTTATTGGAATGAAGCCATTCATGTCAAGTGGGGAATCAAATGTGTTGTGGATTTATCATAGAATTGTCCGTATCAGGAAAGGCTCCACAATTCCATTAAGTTGCGACATTTCACACATAAGTTATATTATATCACACTACTTTAAACCTATGTTTTAATCGCTGACTGTACTTCTACATACTTTATGATAATTTATGCTCTTTTACAAATTAGTGAGTAGAAACGAAAATTTTAGAAACAACTGTGTATTAGGAAAACATTATTAGGAATTTCTTCTTAATACCTAGAACCTTAGCTTTATCCATGTGTATTGTGCAAATTTAAATCAATTGTAGTAGATATTATTTAATACTAATTGGAAAATAATATACTTTTAATAATTTAGAAACAAAAATACAATCTTACCTCAAGTATAGTACTGAAGTTCCAGAAATTATTCTTCTCCAACCAAGGGGAACAGTTATAGTCTGTGGAGTGTGATCACTTTGGGCAGTTCTAGAGTTATCTTGAGAGTCTGTTGGCTGTGGTATTATCGGAGTTGGCAGCACAGCCAAAACTACACCATCAGCAGTCCTCACCAACTGTGGTGCACTTCCATCACTTTCACTATTAATCCCTCGATTCACACCCACTTGCTGATTTAGAATACTTATACTTTGATTCACAATAGATTGATGAGACACACTTTGTTCTAAAATTTGGTAGTTCACATAACTTTTACCCACTGACAACTCCCTCTCACCATTAGATCCCGCACTATGGACTGTCACACTCTCACTGAACTGATTATGCCCTTGCCGCAGTGCTATTTGCTGCATAGAGGGCATAGTATCAGCCACTAAAGGTCCCGAACATCTTGTCTGATATGTCCCAATCTCTACAGATTCAACTGGAGTTCTATTTGGAAATTCCACACTGGTGAATTCCACTACTCTGTCACAGTCCTGCTGTATAACTCCAGATACCCTCTCGTTTCTTCCTTCATCTATGCTCACACAGGGTTCTTTGAACGGCTGACAAATAGGGAAGAATTCGGCCTTTGGAACTATATTTTCTGGAGAATTATATATTTTGGTGTCTTCTCGTAGAGGCGTATAATAGAGAGTATTGGGCAGGTTTCTCTGATCAGGCTGCCGGTAGATTGTGTGCCTAGGCGGCGGCGCGCGCGGCTGGTCGGGTGCGGGGGACCGCGGACGCGGCAGGGGCTGGCGGCCGGCGCCGGGCTCTAGCTGGCGCGGCTCCACGTAGACCAGGACGCGCGGCGCGCCCGCCACTCCCGCTCGCGACGCGCCCACACTGGCGGGCTTGCCTGACATCGTGCACACACATCACACGCCGCGGAACTCGACTGCCCACTACCTAAAGGCGTCCCGACGCGATCCGCCACAGGACCCGAGGGCGCTCCACCGCGCATCGCTCCCGAAACCCCTAGCATTGCTCGGTGGCCTCTCTCCGCGGAGACGCTGAACCATCGTATTTTGACGGTTTTATAGAGGGGCTCATGAATCGTAATGGGTTTACGATGAACATAAAACTGTTAATAACTTTATGGCGGAGCCCCTAGCGGCTCCATTGTAACTCTTTGCAGGCGATTTATCAGGTAGCTCGATTTTTTATACTCTATTTATATTGTGACTAGTTACCAATAATGAAATGACACACTTCAGCTAATGTAAAAAGGTCACCGAATGAGAATTGTTCGCATCATCTTCACGGATGACAATATTTGCTTATTGTTTTCTTAGGCACCGAATAGCACAAACACTGACAGTTTTCGTATCACGTCTGGTGATCGCAATTATGGGAAATATTTCTTTGAAGTAAGATTTCAAAAGCAGTTTCATCAATGCTTACTGTACAAAGCGAAACACTGCGAAAACGATGAAAGACAACGAGAGAAACGACACTGACACGCACATCCAAACACAACAGCGTTATTTTTTCACGTTACTTCATACACACTACTAAAGTTATTAGTGTTATCTTTTTCTATCACCCGGTATGGCTACACTACAAGAAAGAGGCAGACAATCTTCATGATGCGTAGTATTTCGCTCTGTTTTACCGACATGGTACTCCAGCCATTATCCACCAATCCCATAGAAGACCACACGTCACTCACGTCAGCGAGCGTTAAAAAAATATGGCTCGACTTCTGGGCTATTGGCATTTATTAAATTCGCGCATAAAAAAGTAATGTATGTACGGGCACATAACTTCCGAAATACTGCATCTAATTCAACAATTCTTTAAGTTTTTTGCTGTTATTTTCAGAGCTAGGTCTGAAAAAATACTTATAAATAAAAAATATGTCTGCGTCTTGCAATAAGAAGTTATCCATCAAAAGTATGGCAGTACGAAGTTGGCCGGGCGTTAGTAAATTTAAACAACGAGCCCACTGCCCTACCATAAAAAGATGAATTATAGTGGCTTATAAGCTTTTTAACAAGTTAGTTCAATGCTATATTTAACTGCCACATAACTTAACTAGAAAAGGTATCTTTGATCAGGGATTTGGGTGTTGTTTTTGACTCCGCTCAAACTTCACTTTAATGCTCACATTAACCAAATTGTTAATAAGACATACCAAATGTTTGCTTGTTATGCCCATTTCTGTTCCATTTCGAAAGCACCAGTCATAATATCTTATTATATACACTCGTTAGGTCTCAACTGGAATATGCATCTCCTGTGTGGAATCCATTATACAAAAATACCATAACCAAATTGAAGATGTTCAACGTAAGTTTCTTCGTACTTCAAATTACCGTTGTTATCGTTCAAAATCTTCGTACGAATCGCTATTGTGTAAATTATTCTTCCAACGCTTAGAGTAAGAAGGCTTCTTTTAGACCAACTACTTCTTTATTATATCTGTCATAACAAATTCGATTGTTGTAAATTAGTTACCCAAATTTGTATTCGTGTACCCTTTCGTGCATACAGAGTTCGAGAGACACGTAATCTGAATCTATTTGTACCACCTGCTTGTAAGACTAACGCTGGTAAGCGTGCTCCGTTCCATAGCCTTACTAAAGAATACAATGATTATTTTTTTAATGCAGACATTTTTGCTGCCACACCTTTTTCTTTCAAGAAATCGATCATACAGACTATTATGTCTGAGTCTTTTGTAACTACAACATAAATATTAGCAAGAAATTGATTTGTATAGCTTCATACCTACAATAATATGTATCTATATAGAATTAAATTTAAAATTTTGTAGTTGTTAATTAGTGTTAAAAATTTTGTACTTATCATAAATGTAATTTTTGTATTACTTACAATAGCTACGCCGATATTCGCTTATAGTAATCAGCGGGCAACGGTGCTGGTTATGCTTAGAGTATAAGGATGTTAGTTTAAGATTATTTAACTAGTCGAGAGTATAATTGTTTGTTGCTCCGAATAAAGAAAAATAAAATAAAATAAAAATCTTATTTAACCGAGTTTGTCTGTGGGACCAACAATCTCTAATCTATACAATACTATTAGTTAGGGAGACGAGGTAGCTAAATGGCGTAATTCAACGGCGCCGTCGAAACCTATCAAAATCGAAAGATAAAATCTATACTAATATTATAAAGCTGAAGAGTTTGTTTGTTTGTTTGTTTGAACGCGCTAATCTCCGAAACTACTGTGTAATTTTTGAAAATGCAAAAAAAAAGTTTTTATGAAATACTCGTGTGCGTCAGATTTTCATAGGGGAGGTTTATCTCGGTATCCTGAAAGCATATTTTTTTAATCTGACAAAAATGTTGGTTGGTTCTCTTAATCTGACCGAAAAAGGATTTTTGGTTTCTTTTTTTTGTGTTTTTTGTTTTTTTTTTAGAGACCTATTTGTGTAAAATAAAATTACCTTTTTTTTGTTATTTAAACTTTTTTTTTGTAAAATGTATCGTTCGCGACTTATATGCCGTAACGCGTTTTTAGGAAGAGGAAATGGCTCCTCCACCGAAATGGCTCCTCCACACTTCCGGTCATGAGGAATCCGGCAGATTTTGTATTTTTAGTAAGTTCTAGATTATATTCTTCAAAATAAAAAACAAAAAAATCGCGCTCGAGAATGCCGGATTAACTTTTTTTTTTATAAGTTCGCAAGCTGGAGCAAGTTGGAGGTTTTGTCTGTTCACGTCCGTAAGTGGTAACCCTCTGAATCCTTACACGTGACCTCCGGGTGGTGCTAAGAACAGTCTCTGGTGGCAGGCTTCGGCCGCGGCTTGTCACCACCCTCCGGGCTGGGCCAGTGCGTGAAGCGATTTTTTCGTGTTTCGTAATGTGGCCCGGAGAAGCCACCTTCTAGGTCTTCATGTCCCATCTTAGACCACATCGTCACTTTACATCAGGTGAGATTGTGGTCAAATGAAGGCTTATCGATCATAAAAAAAAAAAAAAAAAAAAAGCCTATAACTCGGCGGCGTCAAGGACTTATCGTCAGATTAGTTAAATTTAGTCTAAAATCAACACTAAATTCAACCCCCAATATCTTAATCTGACGCGCTCGAGTATTTCAGACTATCCATTTTTTTTACTAATCTGATCGTCTATTCTAGGCGCGCGTCACTACATTATAGAACTAAATACTTTACAAGGTTGTTCTATTAGGTATAAGGTATCTCTCAAATCTTAAACTGCCACGCTCGAGTATTGCCGAAAATTCCCCTATTCGCCTCCCTAACCACTATCAACATACATCGGTCTAAAATACCGAATAATGGTGCGGTTATTAATCTTCATTCGTAGGATCAAATTCATGACACTTTGTTATTATTGTGATACAAATTATGTAATTTACTTAAAAATACGAATAAATAGAACAGAGTTCTGAATGTAAAATTATATTATAATTGTAAGGAAATAAACCTATGTAATTATGTGTTTACTGAAGCATTTCATCAATAACCTAATCAGTTATTCTTATAAACCTACCCGAGGTTTTTGATATGAATCCTCTTCAGACCATTATATAATAATTAAAATTAATAATATTAACACAACAAAGTTTGGAAACTTTAAAAAGAGGTAATCTACCAAAGTATACCAGATATAAGTACTTCTTGAATCACCACATTTTTAGGATGAAAACAACAATAAATTAATTATAAAACGTTCATTGGTAATGATAATAAATAAATTTATACTTATGCTTAAAATATACTTTTATGTCATGTCATGTCAATGTCATTTAGTTTTTGTTGAAAACATGACGGCGATATAGCCAGTTATGAATGTCACGAAATTCACGCACGAATGCGGCCTTAAAGAAGAAGAAAACACCTCATGTGTTTTTAAAAACTAAAGTTTGTAAATTTCTATGAATAAACAGTCGCGGAAACTTAATTACTTATAATTTAAATATGGGAAAAAGAAAACTTGTTCATTCTGAACATGATCAGTCCAGGTAAGCAAAAGTAACATTAAAATTTAAGCAGCGCGATGCTACAAAGATTTCATGAAGTTCTCTCTCAAATCTAAGTTTAATATTTTCAGATCATCCAAATTATTGTTCAATAAAACTGACAAACTTGTTAAGAAACTAAAAGGAAAAGAAGACATTAACAAAAATGACGAAGTAGACAAAAAACCAGCATGGATTGATGATGATGACGCTCAGTTTGAAGTAAACACTACAGCAACTAAAACAAAAAGAAACGTGCCTTTGTATAAGAATAAGTTGAAGCAAAAGTATGAAACACTATTGGGTACCCCTGGATGGGCCAAAACTAAAACTAATGAGAACAGCGATGAAATCTTACGCACAGTTGGTCATTTGCGTAATAAATCTGACAAGAATGTGCTCAGAAAAGAAGCTCTTGATTTTAAAAGACTCACCAAAATCAATAAATCCACAAATAATGAAGGTTCCATTATCACATGCATTGAGTTTCATCCAACGGCAAGTGTTGCTTTGGTAGCAGGAACATCAGGATCAGTCTCACTGTTCTCAATTGGACGAGAAACTAACAAGCTTCATAACTTTAGAGTTACTGGTTGGAATAATGTCTCCTCTGCTAGTATTTTACCTGATGGGTCTGAAGCATATCTTTCATCTAACAAATACCATCAGTTTTGTGTGTACAACTTGATGAGAGGTGAACCAAAATTGGTTGAATTACCATCCAGAATGTCATTGCCAACTGAATTCAAGCTATCAGGTGATGGCCAGTTTATTGCAACATGTGAAGGCTTTGATGAGGTTATCCTACTACGTACAGGATCTTATGAGATACTTAGATGTTTGAAGCACAACAGTAATGTTGTAGCTATGACTTTTAGCTATGATAGCAAGGAATTGTATTCATATGGAAGTACTGGTGAGGTAACGGTTTGGGACCTTTCCACTTACAAACCTGTCAAGAAGTTCAATGATAATGGTTGTGTCAATGCATCTTGCATTGCAACAAGTACTTGTGGGAAATTACTAGCAACTGGCAGTCAAGAAGGCATTGTGAACATTTACCAGACATCTGAATTTACCACTGTAGAGCCACTACCACTTAAAACGATATCTAACTTGCGAACAGCAATTACACACCTCAGGTTCAATCCAACCACTGAGATGCTATCCATTGCATCTAAAATGTATCCAAATGCCATGAAATTAGTGCATATTCCATCCTACAATGTTTTTAAAAATGTTCCTGAACATGATTTTGATATAAGTAAGATTTTTAGTGTGAATTTTTCTCCAAACTGTGGTTTCATGGGTGTGGGGAATGATAAGGGTAGTGCCTATCTATACAGGCTAAAGCATTACAAGAATTATTAAACAATTTACTAGTTCATATTTGTTTTGATTCATCAACTAATAATCCCTAGTTTTCAAATGCTATTACAGAAATAAAGTTTCTAAAAAAATTTATACCTACTAAATCCTTTTAGTAAAAGAGGTTTATTTAAGGCAGAATAGCAGACAGTTGTCACAAAATGTATTAATAAATATGTATAGCTCATACTAACTAAATATATCTAGAATATAAATTAATCACAGTTATGCAGAACATCAAACCTTAGAAAATAATAACTAGCAATGAGTTCAATATTTTATTTATCAGCATATAAATAATCATGTACTACTTGAGTAATGCTTTCAAACAAAAGCTCACAATTGGAAAGAAACACTTTCAAATTAACCTTTAATGTTAATTTTTAAACTTTATAGAAAAACATCCTAAACCATTTGATAAGAGAATGAATTACCAAATCTCATACTCTCTCTGATACTTTTCTCTAAGTAAATGGGAACTAATAGACAGCAAATTAAAATCTAATACCTCTAATTATAAAATTTGGATGATAAATCACCCTTTACAAGTTTTTGTAAATACAATTCAACTTTGTACCATAGATTAATATAGATTAAGTTTCATGCCTGGACTATATTGGAAACAAAATTGAATTACATATATTAAGATTACATTGCCTCGTTTTATCTGCATAACTAAGTTTTTACAACTGAGAGGGGAAAATAGTTATTATATTAGGCTGATGCTATTTATTACATTTAAATTACTGCTGTTAAATATATTGATTCATTATATTCTGTTTTATAAATAATGTTGTCTAAGAGAGTATGTGATATAAAAATCCAAACACTGAATAGTGTTCCCTTAAATTGTATTCTGCTAACTCTTCTGCCCAGCTATATTATTAACCACAGCATTTCACTTTCAAAACTCAAATCTTAAAGATTGTGTATATCGTTTTTCTTTTGGAGTAGTTGGAGGTCTTCATATGACGACGCTGGCGTAGTGAGCGCAATTTGTAATGTCTAGCCGACGGTGGCGGTCAAAAGGTTATAAATATTTTTGCGTGTTATGAAATTTAGAAATAACAAGGTACCTATATGGTTATTTAGGATTTGAAATGCTGTGGTTGGAAAAAGTGGCATGGTTGCCTGTCTAGCTAGTAGCGCATTGGACGCGGTTCATGCCAGGCCCGTGTTCATCGTCCTCATCATAGGCCTGACCCGGAGCTGCGCGACGGCGACATCTCTCTTGCTCGGGGTCCAGATCAACCAATGTGCATTCTTCAGCAAGTTCTGGGATGGTGATCTGAGTAAGCAAGGTTTATTTAAGATTAGTTGTTTAATAATTTGAGCCCATAAATAGGTTAAGGTAGGGTTATAAATACTGACTCCCTAATTGACATTAAGCTTTACAATATGTGAAATATAGACGACTTTCGCGGTGTATGAATCATATTTTTTAATAAATAAATGATGATGTTTGCCTTAATTTAGCATAATCTTAAAAAAATTAGTGAATGGTCAACATAGCTCCTTATCACGCATGTTTTATAATAAGGTAGCTTTCTATGATAAAAAAAGCTATCCAACAATAAAAAAAATATTGGTTCAATTGATATTTTATTTTGATTGATAATTCCCTAATTATTTTATAAATAAACCTGCCTACTCAACCATAAGATCAGGTGCAGGAACAATGGAGTTGAGTGTGCATAATATGAGGACCACATCCTTTGCATAGTTTAGAGAAAAGCTTGCAGATTATGATTCTGAATGTTGTCTATTTATTTTAAAACCTATCCCCTTAGGTATCAAGTAAATGGGCTATACAAATGATAATATCTTTCAAATGGCTCAACTGTTTTCCACAAAACTTGTTGTATTGTGCTGTATAAGTTTATGACATTTCATTAGATACCCAACACCGGTATATTTGTCAAATCAAATTTTTCATTGTTATTCATGCATTTTACTCCCCATATCTTTCAAATGGCTTAGCGGGTTTTCAAGAAACAGCTAAGCATACTTTCGACTAATCCATCTTTAAAACGGAGTTCAAAATGTTTCTATGACGTAAAATAATTAATCTTATATATAAAAATCACGTGTCACGGTGCGGTGTTTGTAATCTAACTCCTCCGAAAGGCTCGACCGATTTTCGTCATCCGAAGCATGCATATCGGCCAGGGTGGAAGCAGACATCTATTTTTCATCCCCCTAAATGTCAAGGGTGAAGCCCTAATTTTTTTTATGATACAGCGTGCAAAAATACATAGAACGCTGAATTTTGACTCCTCTACGATCTAAGATTCGCATAAAGGTAATAACCAAGTTCACCAGGTCAAAATAAATTAAAAAAAAATAAATAAATAAGGTATTCAAAATAAATTTATAAGGCAGAATGTAAAAGGAGCGTTATTTTTAATGACCAAATGTACCTACTTTCGAGCAAATATTTGATTTGACTTTGACGTTGAAAAAAACAGACTCGAAATCGGTTCACCATAATCGAAATCGGTTCATCCGTTTGCGAGAAAAGGGTCGGTGAAGGAATGGACCAGAACAGCCGACGGCGGCGCCGGTAACATGGTTTTGAATTTGCTCTGGTGTCCGAGCTTAATTAAATTTAATATAATTTTACATATTTGCAGGTCCTCACACTTTGCACACTCAACTTATAGCGGCTGCTCTACATGCAGGTATGATCTACCTAACCTTTTCTAATTTTAATCTATCTTCATTATTATACAAGACATAACCTTGTCTCCTTCACCTACACAAAATATGTTTTAATTGTATGACAAGTAACAGAAGCTGATTTATGTAGCCAATAAAACAGTGTTATGGGGTTAATGTATTGTTAGTATCTACAATGATTTGCAATAGTTTTATGACTTAAAAAGCATGACTAAGCAGTATTTTAGTATGATGCAATGAGTTAAGGTGATTTAGTAATTATGGTGTGTGGTGATGTAATATGGCTGTATTTTATAACTTACCCTGGGTCTAGGTGGTAAGCAGTTCTCCAAAGTGGGAATGACTTCAGGTGGAATGTTTTTGGGGAAATTAACTACAAATTGAATTATAAGTTGTCCTTTCTCAAATGGATTTTTGTACATCGGCATACCTGGAAAGTAACATGATAGTCATTATTACCAAAATTCAAGTGTTCCCTCTGGTCCTCATTAATTATTCCACTCGCTTTCTATTTATAAATTGCAAAAATCATTGACAGTCTAAATATCAATTCAAAATAAAACAAAACCTTTTTTACTCATCATCAGAATATTTTTTAGGTGAGGTACAGGTAACCATGGCCTTAGTTACATTGAAGTTCAAAGCCCTCCATGTAATTTCACGCTTAGTTACTCTGGTAAGAATAGTAACTGGTTTTGTAGTAATATGATATTCTACTCCAATTGGTATATGAGAAGATAAAGTACCTACCTTCCATCATTACACATTTAACTTCACAATGCTTAGTAACTTCTCCTGGTAGAACAGTTATCACAATGTCCCTGTCATCCAGGGTCCGTATGACCTTTTGGAAGCCACACAGTGCTTCCACTAACTCAATATTCAGCTGAATGATGAGATCATTTCCTGATCTTTTGAATGTCTGTAAAATATTATGGATAAATGAAAAATTAAATTTACCATGTCATTATTCTCCTGCCCTTATCCCACATTACGTGGGGTCAGCACAACATGTTTTTTCCTACCATTTTCCTCTGTCACTCGTCATCTCAACACTCACTTGTTTCTTACACATGTCATCCTTTACACAGTCCATCCATCTTTTCTTTGGTCTACCTCTTCCCACATATCCATCAACACATATATCTAACACTCTTTTCGTCACATGACATTCATCCCTTCTCATATTATGTCCATACCATACCAACTGATTTACTCTTAACTTCTGTCACTGGTTCTACATTCAAAGTTCATTAATTTCATTAAATTTACCATCTAAGTTTGGTTAAAGTTCAATACTACTAAAATAAAGACTTAATAACAAAAGCAGTGAGTGTTCATCATCATACTATACTTAAAAGTAGTTACCTCATGTTCCTTTTCATCAAGAACAATGATGAGGTCACCAGGCTCCATGTCAGGTTCCTGATCACCCTCACCACTGAACACTATCTTCTGGCCATCAGTCATGCCCTTGTCTACATGCACCTCAATGATCTTGCGGTCACGGACAGTCTTATGGCCCTGAAAAAAACAGAAAATATGAGTTTAGAACATTTTAGAACAAAATGTTGTTTTCTGAATAAAATAATATGCACAAAACCTTGCAAAACCTCATACCTGGCAAAACTTGCAGCGGTCCTTAGGGTCGATTATCTCCCGCATTCCGCGGCACTCACTGCAGACAGTTTGAATATGTTGGACCATCCCGGGTGCAAGCTGCTGTATCTGAACTTGAATTCCAGTACCTCGGCAGGCAGAGCAATTCAAAACAGCTCCCTAGAATTAAAATGATTTCTTAGCTATTACTAATTAAATTACATATAATTATTCTATGTTAAGCAAAGTCTAGTTCTTCAGAAGGCTATTCAAATAGACAATAGTCTGGTATTTTACAGGGACAATTCAATAATGTTTAATTTACACTGCAGCAAAGCTTAAAAACAACTTCTTTTTATCAGTTCTTTTAGTTTTTATCTAAATTATAATGCATACTAATGCTAAAATATGATAAATAATGAAGTTAAATAATAATATATCTATGAAAAATGTAATACTTTTGTGTATGTCATAATTAAGATACAATTAACCAGTCTTACCTTTTTACCACCACGGCCTTCACACTTATCACAAATAACGTTTTTCATAAGCGACAGTTTCCGGACTACTCCACTGTAAAGTTCCTCTAGTTTAACTGATAGCTGATGGATGACATCTTTTCCTTTGCGTTCACGGCCACGTCGTCTTCCACCACCGAAGCCTCCTCCGAAGAACATATCAAACATGTCCATAGGAGAGGAGAAACCACTTCCACCAGTACCACCTTCCTTCAATGCCTGTTCGCCACCTGAGTAAATTTGTGAATTAAAATTATGCATCATATTCATACATTATTATGTTCTAGTTTCAGTGGTATAAATAAAATTACTAAGCTACAGAACTCAGGTCCTAGTCTAACCACAAACCTTGGTCATAGATCTTCCGCTTTTCTGGATTTGAGAGTACCTCATAGGCTTGTGAGATTTGTTTGAATCTTTCACCCTCATTGGGATTTTTATCAGGATGGTATTTGAGGGCAAGTTTCCTATAAGCTTTCTTCAGTTCATCTGATGTGCAGCTAGGTTTGACACCCAGTATGTCATAGAATGTAGTTTCCTTCACCATCTTTCAGATTTTATTTATTCTAAAAAATAAAATTTATATAATTATTTGTAGATCATTATCAGGTAGTAAATACTAAAATGGTATAAAATATACACACTTTCGCCGAAATCAAACAGAACTTCAGATTTCAAACAAAGATTTCATTAATTGTATTAATTACATTTGATTGCTCAAACTAACCAAATAATTCGTAAAAAGCAACAGGAAATTGTACTTTGTGCAACGTGGGCAGCTTAAAGTATCTATGGAAGGGCAGAGACCCTAAAATCAAGCAGCTGATATAACGATCAAATGAAACCACCATGACTTGTGCTGTGCTCTCGAAGAATCGATGTGGTATCAACTTATAGCCAAAATTCTAGGCTGCGACTTACCGATCGATAGTGTATTGTTTAGCTCAAAATATGTAGTGACTCTCGACAATTTTTTTTGCCTGCTATGAATACACTAACGTCTTGGGATTAGCTATTGGTAGTTCTTCAAATCGTTAGAGTAAAATTACGAAAGCACGCTTCCACTTTCAGTGACGTTTCTTTCTGACTGACTGAAAACGAAAAATGGACGGTACGCCAATGACAACCGAACGAGTTTCGATCGAAAAACGTGCAGATTTCCAGAATGTTCTATGATATCCCCACCAGTTTTCAAATATAGCGAAAATGAAAACGGTATCCCTTCTCCCTCTAACACATTACATGAATGCTGTGAAGAACGATAAACAACTACTGGGGCACTACCTATTTCATTTTGAAGGGTTTTCAATTTCTTAAAATAATTGGACTCTGCGCTTGAAGCGTCAGTTTGCCAGTGCCAAGTTAAATAATAAAATTAAAATTGAGAAAGATGTTACTCAGTTGAAAGCTCCTAGTAAAACGTAGTGATTATATAGGTACTCTCTGCTAGCTCGTAGAGTAATATTAATATTGTTCTGTTCAGTGGTTTTTTATAGAAAAAATAAGTAAGTGTCAGTGTCAAATAAAATATATTATGTCATTGTGACTGTCAGATACTGTCACGGACGCCATCTATTAAAAGAAGAAGAAGAAGTCAGATACTGTCAGTATCACACAAATTTGTAATACCAGTAATAATAAATTACCAAAAATGTAAGGTAAACTTGGATAGGATATTACGTAACATAATGAACAACAAAGGTTTTGTATTGGGCGCAATCTGACCCACCTTGCAAAGGGTTGCGATGAAAATCCAAAAATGTTTAATCCATCTAATATATAAAATTCTCGTGTCACAGTCTAATATATAAAATTCTCGTGTCACAGTTTTCGTTGCCATACTCCTCCGAAACGGCTTGACCGATTTTGATGAAATTTTTTGTGCTTATCCGGTATCTATGAGAATTGGCTACTATCTATTTTTCATTTTGCAAAACAACGTTTGCTGGGATCAGCTAGTTTAATTATAAATAGTAACGCCACAAAATATCACTTCTTAGTGGTGGTCATTATCGGTGGTAGAATAGAAATAGAAATAGAAAAACATTTATTTTGTACACAACAGCACATTACAGAAAAAGAAAATACAGAAATAAACGCACACACAGAATAAAGATTACAAAAATAATAATTAAGGATAGGTACAACACTAAAGACTTAACATTAAAGCACTAAAACAATACATCATTACATAATTATCACACTTAGTTATAGGGTACCTACGTATTCAGGTGATGTGCAGATTGTGAACCAAAAAAGGATTAATCTCAGCTATGTGCTGCCCTGAGCCTGTGACGGGTTCAGGGCAACGCTGGTTTTCAGATTAACCCTTTCGGAGGTGTGACTGACACATATATAAATACATGTAAGTATAATAATTTTAAAATAAACAAATAATATGGTATGGTCATAATGGTAATGACGACTGTGATTGCACCTTTGAAAATTATATGAAAATATTTGGATCTGCCCGTTCAAAATAAGGCGATAGTGAAAATTATTCAATAATATATTAGTTACTACTCAGTGTTTTTGTGTTATTATATTTAAAAATGAGGGTTTTTTTTTAAAAAAGATAACTTTTGCTTGAGTGTTCTTAGAAGTTTGATGAAGCGGGGAAGAAAAACCTAGTCAAGTGGGGTCTCAAATGATAGTGCATCACATGCACTAGAAAATTTTGCGGGTTTTTACTTTTAAGGAAACCAAGGCTTGGGCCTCGGCGGTTTATTAAACTTTAGATTATATTATTTTTGGCTTCTTTTTAAATACTGGGTGTATTTAAAAAGAAGCTTCGCTCAAAATACGTATTGGGAAACGTTATCGTTTAATATACGGATTCCTGTTTGATACTGTAATTGATTTATAAGAACTTCTTCGTACAGCTTGGTAACCAATAATATAAAAACGAAACGTAAACGATAGTAAAACGAAAGAAAATATTATAGCAAATCGTAACCAAGCCTTGTTTACGATTTGCAAAATAACTTTGAACTTTACCCTGATAAGTAATTTGCAAAATCGTGTATAAATCATGGCAACACTGTTCAATCAAGCGAAGCAAAGACAAGGCAGGCGTTAGCTAGCAGTCGAATCGTAGCCAGCTGAACTCTATAAATAATATTTTCTTTCGTTTTACTATCCAAAAAGACGCGTTTGCGGCACATTATCGTGTGCTAACTTGTACATTAGTCTCAAATAAGTTGCGTGTATTCCACACAAATTCATAAACCATGGCAGAGACGCAAATAAAAAATAATGTTTGCATTATTGGATCTGGAAACTGGTGAGGCTTCCCATTTTTTTTAAGAAATTTTTGTGTCACCTTCAAATAAATATTCCTTGCATTAAGTATTTTTTCTTAAATGTATTTTAACAATTAGTTATATTACTTTGACCTCTAAATAGCAAATTGATGACATAACCAGTGCACAAATCCTTAAAATGTTTTTTAAACAATGTTTACTTTACTATCTAGGGGGTCTGCAATTGCGAAAATTGTGGGCCGCAATGCCGCCAGACTGCCCAATTTTAATGACAGAGTTACAATGTGGGTTTATGAAGAAATAATTGACGGAAAGAAACTGACAGAGATCATCAATGAAACTCATGAAAATGTTAAATATTTACCAGGACACAAGCTACCTGAGAATGTGGTGAGTATAAAATATTCTCCTCATAATTTCATATATAAATGTGTTGAATTATTTGTATGTGTTTGTTTTACGCCTAGTGTTCTTCTATTCTATTTCGGTCTCACTTCCTTACGGAGCAATCATTGCCAACATCATTGCCAATGCCACTTCACATTCCCACTTACATAATGAACTAAGTTGATTAAAATGTGTTATGTTTTATTTACGTTTCTGTAAAATTATTATGTTTGGGTTTTTTCTTTGTGTATGGATTGCTAGTAAAAATTAGTTTATGATTTATGATTAAAAGTTATTCTAGTAGATATTGCTTACAAATAAATAAATTTATTTATTTACGGACTAATCACACAGCATCACCTAACCCCAAACTAAGCAGAGCTTCTGCTATGGGTGTGTGCTATGGGTGACTAATATACTACATAGATATATTTTTTTTGTAAATACATACATATAATACATAGAAAATACCCAGACCCGAAACCACAAATTGTAGATCTTACAAAACCAGGTCACGCGGCGGGAATCGAACCCACAACCTCCTGCGCCTCAGGCGGACTTTCGCCCACCAAGCCACAGAGGTCGTCAAATATGTCTTTATTATTATTGAGAATTACTGACATCTAAGCAGGATTACTGAATAACTGATTTTTAATAAATAAATAAATCAATAACCTAATTTTAAACCTGCCCATTTTGTGGTTTATTGCCTGGTTGTAGTATGTTTCCTAGTATTGCTTCTTTGTACATTATATGTCCACTTACACTTACATTTAAGTTTTGGTCTGTTTACAACACATCAACTTAAAAAAAAATGCTGTTTTCATTATCTACAAGTGCAAAGTGCAATAATAACCTGATAATCTCTTGAACAATGCGCTTGAATCAAGAAAATCCCAGCAAAATGAACATAAACATTATTAGTTATACTCTGTGTAGGTAACTACTCTGCTAACTGCTACGTAATTTTCGTCGTGACGTATCTAACGCGAACACACTTAGTTGTAGAACTCAATTATTTTTACACTATACACATGTCTCACATGTGCTGAAGGTCATTGTAATGTAGGTAATCTTTTTGCTAGCACAATGTTTAATTTTATACTTTGATGATTCACTAAAGCCGCGGACAGACGTCGCGTGATATCCATGCATCTCGAACGGGTAGCAGAGCATGCCTCAGGTTCTTTGGACATGCTCACCGTGAGCAATCATTGTTTGCTTGAGCATGTGTTGCTAAAATGTTATAATCGTTTGCTTATTAGTACTACCTACTATACCTCGCGTGGCGTTGCCGTTAAAACTATCTACTTGTATTGTACGTATCGAGTTAGTAAAAGCATAGATAAAAAATACTATACTTACTGGTTAAAATAAACATAAAGATCTGAAAACCTCCCTTCAGGGAAAAACTTCCCTTTCCCTTCTAGTAGATGTAGGAAATCAATTAGGAGCAGTTTTTAATCTCTCCATAGGGCATACAGTGCCTAGTATTTAATTCGGTTTTTTGTTTTAAAATATAACTGCACTGCACCCTAGTTGATATAAAAGTTAAAGAGAGGTGTAAAATTACCTAATTGTGCAGATATGTTCGTTAATAAAAAAACCTACCAGAATTATCAACAATAGCCCACACAATACAGTACATTCATAATGTATATTAGTTTCACATGTTTGAATTACTTAAAACAAATTGTTTGCGTGCACTTATACGCTAAAGTTTTTATTAATATTGCAGTATTGGCTTCTTTTAGCGGTTTAATTAGTATATGAGTCTGATTTGGATAAGGATAAGTCAGTGTATAAGTCCCAAGTAATATATTAGGTCCTTACATATGAAATTGGCGTTTTTCGTACTGGCCACTTTAATCACAAATTTCTCCTCTTTGGTAAGGAATTCCAAATTCAAATTTGTACAGCTATAGACTCATGTATTTGTGCTTCGATGATCGTCATTCATTTGTTTTTTTTCTTCTGTTTTTTTCTGTTTGCGTCACTCATTTTACAAAATGGAAAACTTAAAATATCGCATTATTTACGAGTACGAGTTCCGCCGTGGCACTAGTGCTGCGGAAACAACTCGAAGGGTGAATGATGTGTATGGCGGTCGTGTTGCAAAAGAAAACACAGTTCGTTTTTGGTTCCAACGTTTTCGTTCTGGAAATTTCGACTTGCAGAACAAGCCCCGTGGACGGCCTGAGACTCAAGTTGATAATGAAGAGTTGAAGGCTATTGTGGAAGCGGATCCATCGCAAACCACGTCCGAGTTAGCTGCAGGCTGCGGTGTTAGTGATAAAACTGTTTTAATTCACTTGAAGCAAATTGGGAAGATTAAAAAGCTTGAAAGGTGGGTACCTCACGAATTGACTGAAGCAAACCGGCAAACGCGCGTCGACTGCTGCGTTACATTACTAAACCGGCACAATAATGAAGGTATTTTAAACCGAATCATTACCTGTGATGAAAAATGGGTTCTTTACGATAATCGGAAGCGCTCAGCGCAATGGTTGGATCCTGGCCAGCCAGCCAAATCCTGCCCCAAGCGAAAATGAACCCCAAAAAAGTTACTTGTAAGCGTTTGGTGGACTAGTGCCGGTATTGTTCATTACAGTTTTCTCAAATCTGGCCAGACTATTACGGCTGATGTCTATTGTCAGCAATTGCAAACCATGATGGAAAAGCTAGCGGCTAAACAACCTAGGCTGGTCAATCGCTCCACGCCACTGCTGCTTCACGACAACGCTAGACCACACACTGCGCAACAGACGGCTACTAAATTAGAAGAGCTTCAATTGGAAAGTCTAAGACATCCTCCGTACTCCCCGGACCTTGCTCCAACAGATTACCATTTTTTTCGAAATTTGGATAACTTCTTGCAAGGGAAAAAATTCAACTCCGATGGGGCAGTCCAAATCGCCTTCAAAGATTTTATTGATTCCCGTCCGACTGGTTTTTTTAGTAAAGGGATCAATGAACTACCTATAAGATGGCAAAAGTGCATAGAAAATAATGGTTCATACTTTGATTAATTAAATATATTATATTAAAAAATATTCGACTTTTTGTTCCTCCCATACAAAACGCCAATTTCATATGTAAGGACCTAATATAATAGCGAATTATGAGTATAAGTCGTGCCTTAAAGTAGCGATTTTTCGGGATTCATGTATTTACTTTCAGCACTAGTTGCTCACTTAAATAATGCCTATTACGGCCGATTGTTAGACAAACCAGATAGTCATTATATAATTTTATTACACCAGCTTGGACTAATCGTAGTTAGTATATGAAATCGCTTCCGACGTCTCTTATGCTTATGTATTTTAAGCTAATGGTGGATTTTAAGGCAGTTTTCAATATACGATAGACTCATTCAAGGGGAAAGTTTAGGCTGCTTTACACCAGAGCTTAGCTATGTTACGTTTCTATGGACGCATTTGTTATCCACCAATCATATTTATTTGTAAGGCATTTAGTGTATCTTATATCTGCTGAAAAGCATCCCTATAAGAACCTTAATCTTAATTTTAGCAAGGCTGTAGGCTATTTTACCGCAAAAAATACGACCGCGGGCAATCCACACAAGAACATTAGCCTCGTGGTAAGTTCCAAGCTTGTGTTACGGGTAGGTGCTAGACACCTGATATACTTAATATAATAGACATACATGTTGTGCCGACCCCACGTAATGTGGAATAAGGGCAAAAGAATGATGAATCGACATACATATATTTTTATCATACACCCACATCATGGAGAAAGTGCTTGCAGAACACAAACATTTGACCTCTCGGCGGGAATATAACACTCTACCTCTTGCTCAGCAAGCGGACCACCATCGCCCACCGCGCCACTGCGGCAGTCAAATCCATCCATCCATAGTGTATAAAATAAATTTACTAGATATATAAGCCGTGTTGGCTAAGTGGGAGGACACTCGACTTTCATTCCGACGGTCGTGGGTTCAAACCCCGCCACGCACCTCTGGATTTTTCCTCTTGAGAAATTTATGTGCGCTTTAAACACGTGCTTTAACGATGAAGGCAAACATCGTGAGGAAACCGGCATGTTCTGAGAACTTTAGAAAAGAGTTTGAAGAGCATGTGACATTCACCAACCCGCACTTGGCCAGCGTGGTGAATTAAGGCCTAATCTCTCTCGTCAAGAGAGAAGTCCCTGTGTCCCAGCAGTGGGAACGTTAATAGGGTGATGATGATGAGATATATAAGAAGAATTTTTTATGAGCTTCTTTATACCTAAATACACGTATACTGTTTTGCCAGGTCGCGGTCCCTGACGTGGTGGACGCGGCTAAGGACGCTGACATTCTGATCTTCGTCGTGCCACATCAGTTTGTGAGGACCCTCTGCTCCACACTCCTCGGGAAGATCAAACCTACGGCTGCTGCGTTGTCTCTTATCAAGGTACACTTAAATACATTTTGTGTATTTAATTTCAGAAACAATGATGTTTTAGTTAATATTTTGCTACACTTGGATAGCAATTTATAAAAAGAGTTTTTTTCATGATTTGTATAGAGAGAGCATAATTAACCTATACGTTATGAAAAAAATAATAGTTTTGGGATATTTTACTGCGAGTTGAATGGATTATCCATACAACTCGCAGTAATTAACTGGACCAAATTCATTTTTATGTTATTTTATACAATCTATCTCAAAGGCATTAATTATACCGTCGGTCGTAGCGAACATAAGCTGCCGTCAGCGATTAAAATGTCTATTTTTCTTTTCCTTAAAACGCTTTTTTCTTTTTCGTACATAATAATAGCGCAATGACATCGAAATTCGCAAGAGAATGCAATATTATACATTTCTAGGGCTTCGACATTGCGGAAGGCGGTGGCATCGACCTTATCTCTCACATCGTTACGAGGTCGCTCAAAATTCCTTGCGCTGTATTGATGGGAGCAAACATCGCTTCTGAGGTGAGTGATTTCTTTTAAAATATAACTAAGGTGTCTTCCTACTAAAGCTATGCTACGTTTGGTATCCAACATCTACCAAATACCGAACGTTAACACTAGCTAACATATCTTTGTTGACTAAGTCTTAACATGTGTTTAATATTGCAAAAAGCAAACGCTATGAATGATTGTTTTAGTTATTTATTTTTATATATTTTTCTTTATTCGGAGCAACAAACGATTATCGAGGAATTAAATGGAGGGGGTTGTATATATAGGAACTATTTTCATTGATTAATCAAGCAAAATCGTTATTTGATAAATTTCCGTCCTGGTGGCACCCTCTGATCATCAATTAACCATTAGTTATTTGTTTGATAATACATTCCAACAGCCGTTGATGCCGATGAGCTCTTTTCCGTAAGTTTATTTACGTTTCGTTTTTTTTTTTCCGGTGACAGTTACAAATGTTAAAAAATAAATACTCTCACCTGAGTGCATGGCTTGATACCGCATTGAGTCGCGAAGAGTGGAATAAGGGAAAGCAGGCCTTTGCCTTGCAGTTTGGAATAGTGCATGCTAAACAATAATAAACAAAAACTTAACTCCTCACCAGGTTACATTTTATGTATTACGTAATCAAAGCCAAACGTTTAGAAAACCTAGATCAAGGTAGATAAATATAAATTGATTTGATTGCTCACATTGTTTGATTGTTAGTTCAACAAGTTCCTACTTTAGACGCTTGTCTACTATACGCTCGATCTACACACTGTACCTATAGCAGATTTTGTTGGCTTAGTCTGAGCCAATGACAATGACGTCGGGTCATATTGACCCAATTCAATTTTAAATTAAGATGTTTCATTTTTGCATCAGTCATGTGGTTCGAAAGTTTTAGTAGCTGAGGTTTTTGTGTTTAATGATACGCTTCGTGCGACGGCGTATGCTATGGAAAATATACCTGCGTTAATTCGAAAAGGGTCATTATCACCCACAGTCATCGCTGGCGTAACAATTTCGAGACATATTTATATCTTTTTTTAGTGTTAAATGTTTTTAATGGGTTTAAGGGAAATTATACTTGATAAATGACTGCGTCATAATTGTTATAAAAATATGAGAAAGTGGCCAATTCAGGTGGATATCAGACGCAGTTCTAAATATAACTGTTAAATATGTACCATAACCATTACTTAACTTGTATTCTAAATTTGTGTAGAAAAAATTGAGACGAAGTAACTTAGCTTGCCAGCGTGATGCGGGACTCGAACCTACGTCTTCCATTATACGCATGGACGTGCTGACCGCCACACCAACCTCGCCACTACGTCATCGTTTCAATTTCTTCTCCACTTGCTACTACGAGTTACGCCTCGTACTATCTCGTACTCGTATTTAACTTGTTACATGAAGATCGAGTGACATATAATTTTCATTCATATGCACACAATTATACAATTATATAATACATCATCTATACAATTTGTAATTTTCGTGAAAGGTGGCCGAGGAGAAATTCTGCGAGACGACAATTGGTTGTCGTGACGTCATGCTCGCGCCCACGTTGCGGGATATCATCCAGACGGAATACTTCAGGGTGGTCGTGGTGGACGATGAGGACGCTGTCGAAATCTGCGGCGCTTTAAAGGTAACTTTTATACATAACAAAATAAATAAATAACATTAGAAATAAAACAACAAAATCAAACAAATAGATATGCATCAAAAGGAAATACTGAAAATGTTATTGTAAACTGTTGTACTAAAGGCAGTATATGCAAAGAGTACAAGTTTCTACAGCTTATCCTCGAGAGAATGTAGAGGTACAATAATAGGACTAAGGTACGAACTAGCTATCATAATAAGGTTTAGATATGATCGATATTCTGGTGTCTATCTCTTTGTTTAACTCGCAAGTGTTAATTCTGCGTTTTCCTTTATTATTTTGAAATTATAAAGCCAGCCCGGTTCGATTCTATTCTGTTCTGCCTAGAATAGAACAAAACTAGGATTGCTTCAAGCATCAGATCACACCCACACTGGTCGCCATGCTTTCGGTGATAACGTTCGTAACGGTGATTTCTTGCCGGTTTGAGCCGACTTACGGGTGGTGGTACAATTTGTATTGCATTCTAGCCTCCTATAGTTTTCATTCTGTTCTGCATAAAGCAGAATAGAACATTTTTGTGAATCTATGAAGCCACATCGCAAGTAACGCGGACAGGATTCTGAAAGACCTCATGCCCGAATATCAACAATAATTCTAGCTACATTTTTAGCAAATGTGAAGACAGGATTTTAGTGCCGGATTTAGTTTTTATCTGTGGGTGATAATTTTTAATCTTGGCATGTTTATTTTTTTAGTTACGATTTTACAGTAAGTTTAAATTTGCGACGTTATCTGGTCTTTATCTTAATACTTGTTACCTAGAAATATGCATGTTTAAGAAATATAATTGTAGGAAATTAAATAATTACTTTTTGTAATTTGTAATGTTCGATAACTATACCGATTCTTATAAATTTAATTTAAATGGAACCAAATTGAATTGTAGCCAACAGTTCTCAGAGCTCTTAATTCTGGAGTCACTAAAATAAAAAAAAACACATGCGTCGAATTGAAAACCTTTTTGCGTTGAAAGTCCGTTAAAAACAACGTAATTGTAGCACCTATTCTATAACGTACATCATGCAGTTAACTGAGTTCTCGCAAGGTGAACAAGTCTGATTGACAATTAATAAAGACTTGTCGTTGCTAAGGTCTGCTAACTCGACATTAATTAACTTAAGTAGGTTTCATTAAGTAGGAGTAGGAACTTATTATATATAAGGAGTAAAAGGGTGTATATTTTGGCGCGGTTCTATTGGTAATCTCTGTATACTTAAACAATAATTTTACATATTAGCCTTTTTCTATTGTAACAAAAAGCGCTATGTTTCGTTTGCTAGCGTCACTTATGTAATTGCGTAGTACGTAACTAAGTTAATAATATGCACACAAGCAACACGTTTTGCATTATATTAAATTCAGCTAGTTTGTCCTTCCGCAAAAATACACCAAAATCGAGCGTTATTTTGTTAATTTAGATTTCTATATCGACATTTGCGCTGAAAGCCAATATAGATCGGGCGCTGCATGAAGTTGAGTGTGCTAAATATGAGGACCACACTCTGTAAATAATTTTGAACTCAAAAAAGCTTACAGATTATGATTCTGGGCGTTGCCAGGGGGTTTGTGCCATTTATTTTATAAAGTGAATGTTTATTAATTTACTTGATATCTAACTCAAGAGGGTGGGCCCTTGTGTTAGATATCAAGTAAATTAACAAATATTCAATTCACATCTTTCAAATGGCTAAACCTCTTTCTATAAATGTATGACTGATGCATAACTTATGCCCTTTTATAAAATACTCAACACGGGTATTAAATAAAAATAAAATTATATATTTCATTGTCATGCATTCATTTCACTCCTTATATTTTTTAAGTATCTAAAAGAATCAGAATCAGTAGCCGGTCACCTCAACCAGTTGCATGACGGTTTGCATTCTCAACGTCCTTTAGCGCCTGCTTTAATAGAATTCTCGGCGCAATTCAGATATAATGTCAGTTAATTATTTCCTTGACATATGTAAAGATGAAGGTATAATGGTTATTTATATCCACAGACATACATCTATCTAGATAATGAAGTATCACGATTTGTGTTGAAACCAAGCGTGCCGATTTTTGCCTGTATTATGAAGGCGAAATGCACGACAGTATCGCTTGTTCCGATATTTATCGTTCCAAAGTTCAGATGAAACGTCCAAACAAAGCAAACGCGGCAACTTAATGTAAATATTTATTATTATTTATTTTAAGATATTAGGAAAACTTACAGCTAGCTAGTATGTAATATGAACAATATTTTGGCTTTTAATATTTTATGTAATATGAATAATAGTTTTGGCTCTGCAACACAGTTTTCCAAACTTTCGCAGACGCCATCGTTCGAATCAAATTGTTTTTCTTCTTGAGAAATTTATGTGCGCTTTAAACACGTGCTTTAACGGTGAAGGCAAACATCGTGAGGAAACCGGCATGTTCCGAGAACTTTAAAAGTTTTAAGTTTAGAAGTCCCTGTGTCCCAGTAGTGGGAACTTTAATTGGGTGATGATGATGATGATGATGATGATGATGAAAAAAAAAAATTAAAATATATTATATTATATTTTAGGGACCGCCCGGCTGTAACAACGGCCGCACACGATCTGAAGTTAACCTCGAGTCCTCGACTAGAGCTGTAGAAAACCATATGTATTCTACTGAGTAACGATTACTCCATCCAGTACCCAGGAATAATAATAGTCATAATAGTAACGAAGCCAAGTAACGAATCGTTACTTACGAATACATACATTTCGTTTCTCCAATTTTTCGTATTATTGTTTTAGTACATCCGAGTACCGTTTAAGCGGTATCGAATAATACATTGATACATCATGATTGTGATGGTTTGGTGAGCTCATTTGAATATTTAACAGTAACGTTAAATATTCAAATGAGCTCTCCAATTTGCTAAATGTTTTATCCATTGCAAATTTAGTAGATCCGCCAAAAATTTTCTTACATTTATATCAAAATAAACTTTAAAATAATTTAACGAAATTATTAAAAAAAAAAAACACGGTGATTACGTAATGGAAATGTTTATGATATTTTTAAAAAATTACGAATGTTGCGACACTTCAATGACATAGACTCTAATGTCACCGTACTGACACTAATCGTTACTCGAACATAATGATTAACGAATAACGTAACGATACGAAAGTAACGAATATTAAATGCCCGAAGTATATGTATTTCGTTATTTAGGTAAATGCATGTATGTCTGTGGTTGTTCCACTACTGAATAAAAAAATATCTAGTACTAAAAAAGTGGTCCATCTACCGTATTTGGTAGACTTAAATTTGCCTAATATTGTTAAAACTTACTTTTACTTGTTAATTTAAATATTCAAATTACTGTACCTCTTTCAAAGAACATCGTAGCAGTGGGCGCCGGTTTCGTGGACGGGCTCGGGTTCGGAGATAACACTAAGGCGGCTGTCATCCGACTCGGCCTCATGGAGATGATCAAGTTCGTGGACGTCTTCTACCCCGGCAGCAAGCTTAGCACCTTCTTCGAGTCTTGCGGAGTCGCTGATCTGATCACCACTTGTTACGGTCAGTGCTTTATTATTTTAACCATTTAGAAAGCCTAATTAATACTAAAATTATGTTGCCATCTTTCGTTCCCATCCAAAGGTCGCTATATAGAGATTGATTTTATTTTTGACTAGCTTCACACGCCACGGGGTTGCCATATTTTAGAATTTACCCGTAAATAAAACCAAACTAAAAACCTAGCCTATAGCATTCTTCGAAACTATTACGTAGCTTTCTAATAGCGCAACACTTTATAGTCAATTTTAAAGTTTTTGGTTTCTCCTATATTTTCTTGGGTAAATGGTATTTTAGGCACGATATTTTAATTTTCAGTTAAGCTAAATCCTATGTTTTTTTATAACTTTTAGCAATATCTAATACGATATCAGAGATTATAAAAAAAACCCACCAATTGGTCATAAGTGGTCATTATTATTATGCAACGAATTCAAAATATAAATAGGCATTTCAGTTCAAGAAGGTGATTAACACGATGTTGATAATTTTATATTACAATGACCTTCTTTATCATTCGCAATGAATATCGCATGTTTCGTAATTGAATCTGCGAGCGGTTTCCGCTGGGCGAATATCACAGGGGTATTCCTTTCTCATAAAACGACACAAAAGGGAATCAGGCTTTTTACGCAAAATTATATAGGATAGGCAATGGCCATGTTCTCAGATAACAAGCAGTAAAGTTATAAAAACTGTTTCAATAACTCTAGAATATTTTAAGGGTTAAAAAAGCTTACACTGTGAGCCTGTTTCGCCATCTCCAAGTTAGACAATGGTTAAAATAAAGAGCTATTTCGTTAAGTATCATGTGCCAAAGCGAGATACTTGGATTTTGTGAAATAAGCCCTCAATCTAGTAACAAATCATAAGGAAACATATTCTCGCCTTTTCACAGGTTAAATGTTTTATAAATATTATAACATTAATGAGTATTTTTTATTACCGATGTCTAGCCTTTGGCTTAATAAGATTTACAGGCTAACCATATTTTGAACACATCGTCCAATACTTTTGGAAAAAAACCTATTGATGGTCAATTACAGGCAACTGATAGATATACGGGAAGTCTTAAATTATTGAATAAAACACATATTTAGTCATCATCATCACCCTATTAACGTTCCCACTGCTGGGACCCAGGGACTTCTCTCTTGACGATAGAGATTAGGCCTTAATTCACCACGCTGGCCAAGTGCGGGTTGGTGAATGTCACATGTCTTTCAAACTCTTTAAAGTTCTCAGAACATGCCGGTTTCCTCACGATGTTTGCCATCACCGTTAAAGCACGTGTTTAAAGCGCACATAAATTTCTCAAGAAGAAAAATCCAGAGGTGCGTGGCGGGGTTTGAACCCACGACCTTCGGAATGAAAGTCGAGTGTCCTCCCACTTAGCCAACACGGCTTTTTTCATACAACATATTACACACAACAACATATTTAGTAACTTCTTATATTCCGGAAGATGACCTCAAGAAAACAGCTGGTCCACTATGGATTCGCCAAGCTAGAGACACAGAAATGCGTGGAAATCTTTAGAGGAGGCCTTTGTCAATAGACAAGCTGTTCCACAATCACAACCAGTTGCCGATCATTCTAGCATATGTTAGAAATAATTAAATAAGATTTGTTAGTTTTAGTATTTAAGTAGGCATTTAGTATATAAGTATTATTGTAAGAAAGAAACAGCAATAAAGGCTATTTTATTTTTTTATTTATATTCCGCATTAGGTTATTCACAAAATTACTCTTGTAACGGTCACGAGTTCACAGCTGCTCACGTTTATGATTCATGCTATTGATACAAATAAGAATAAATAGGCGTATCGTTTCATTATCCAATCTAATGGCGTATCAAATGGGTTCTCATACTAGACTGCTAATAAAATATCTTAATTGACCGGCCAAAGGGTAATGTTGTGTTCATTTCACTGATTGGTCGTAAAGTACACGTTTGACTTTGTATTTATGAATGTAATACTTTGCCCGGGCAAAGGTGATGAATAGACATTTGTTTTGCTGTAGGAGGTATTAAATACTTAAAGTGTTATGCAAGATGGTTTTAGTTATGATTTAGTAAAACAATATCAACATGCTAGCTCAGTAAAAAAGCTTTAAAAAAAGTCTTTGGAATGCTAGGCTAGAAATTACATTGCATGCATCATCTAACATATTATCATCAGAAGCTTCATTAAAATATTATTTAACTCAATCTATTGCTTCTATAAATTTTTTGCTTTGTATTATTTTTAAAATAGCTATATTTATGCTAAATTTGAAAAGCATTCATTATAAATGGCCATTGCCATAAAACAGTCTGTGGATGATGATAATTAAGTGAAAGTTTGAAAATGAAATTTTGTTTTTGCAAAAAGGCCTAATAAATAAAATCTTAAAACATTGAAAGGTAACATCATACCCTCTACGACTTATCCCAAATAGTTACAACTTTCACATTCTCCATGAATGTGAAAAAAACTATAAAAATTCCACTCATAACCAATTAAAAACAGGTGGATAACATAATGAATGCGATAAATGTACTACCGCAATTAAATTTATCGACAGATTATCATTGTTTATTCCACTAACAATATTGTAAAGGAAATCTTAATGCATTGTAATAAGAGTTCTTCAATAATGTGAGTTAAGTGCAAAAGTTTATTGATAACGATATTTTTAAACACCGACGCAAAAAAGAGGGATTTTATAGGTTTGATGCTGACGTCAGTGAGTGGGGATATCTGTCTATGTTATAGTAGCTCTTAAACGGAGGGAAAGATTTAAATGCGGGTTTTTTTCATATGAAAGCCAGTTTAGCCAGTAGTTTGTTTAATATCGGTCCAACAGTGGAAAAGTATCAGCTCTTTTTCTAAATTTATATATAACACATTGGTACTAAAATGATTTATTATTAAATAAATGCATCACGGGTGCCAGTATAATCATTAAATGATAACTTGATAACTTCGACGTGATGCTGTAACCAGAATGATCTCCAGGGAACCCAACTCTTGGGAACAAAAACTCAACAGACATAATTTTTATTAGTTTGCGTAGGGAGGATTTAAATTTTACTTGTGATATATATTGTTTTAACTTTTAAGTTGGAATTCCTTTACAGGCGGTAGGAACAGACGAGTTGCGGAAGCTTTTGTGAAGACCGGACGTTCTATCAAAGAGTTGGAAGATGAACTCTTAAATGGACAGAAGCTGCAAGGGCCCATCACAGCGGAGGAAGTTAACCACATGCTTGCAAATAAGAATATGGAAAACAAGTGAGTAATCAAAGACCATACATAATTCTCCTCCACAGATTTGCTCGAGATAAGAAATATGTAAATAAATAATTCCAAACCATCCACACAACAACATCCAGCCCCGTAGTAAGCTCTAAGCTTGTCTTCCGAGTACTTGACATCTGATATTTTTATATTTATTATATTACTATAATAGGCATACATTGCGCCGAAAGCACCCTCGCCTACCGCGCCACTGAGGCAGTAAATATATTCGATATTAGGTTATAACATATTCATAGTAAGTATATTATATATGTATTATGACACAATAGTCTATTATTAAGTATATAAGATGTTTAGTACAAGTAGCACTAGCTTGCCACAGGATTAAATGTTGTGTGGATTGTACAGAAATATTTATTTATTTGGTTATAATTTAGTAGTTTCTTAAGAAGTGGTTGATAAGTGATTAATTGAAACAGAGATATACATAATACTCTACTTTAATAATACTAAATATTACAACGATGATTCCGGGAATAATATGAATTTAAATCTGAAGAGCTTACCGATACCCATTGAGGTATATACATAATATACACAAGCACCCTTATTAACGTTCCGATTGCTGGAATACAGGGTCTTCTCTTATGACGAGAGAGATTAAGCCTTAATTCAACACGCTGGCCAAGTGTAATAGCACCATGACCATATAAAAAAGACCGTATAAAAAATACATCTATGGTCTCTTACCAACCCGTGGTATGAGACCATAGATGTATTTTTTTATTTTATGAGTTATAGTAGAGATACGTTCATTCTAATAGGTTATCGTAATTATAACCATTGCCCACGCCTTTATTTACACGGCACCTAAATAAATTGACACACAGCTTCGATAAGACAACTTTCGGGCGTGTACCTACACATCTATATAAGTTCTATAAATCTACATTGTATAAAAATGTCGTCACTTCTTAATAATCGTATTCGTTATATCCCTATTTTTTTAAACACCTTTATACCTAAAGGATACATATACATTTTAAATGAAGCAGCTGCTTACGCTCGGCTAATAAATGATGTGTGTTTTCACCATGGATCGAACATGCAAAATCTATAACGCGGACTTTGCACTAACGTAGATAAGAATCCACATCTACCTACCTGGTAACATAATATCATATATTTAGCTAGATAACGAATTAATAGCAATGTTGGTTTACATATAAATGTGTGTAAATTGCAATCGATAAAGATTTATTACACACAATCCGAGTTATTAACTAAGCAATGGTTAGTTATGTAGTAATTTATTATTCTATGGTTATGTCAAGAGCTGTCTCGCTTTGTCACATGTAGGTATGTACCACTAAGGGTTTATTTCATAAAACCCCCAAAAAAATCTGAACATAAATCTTAATTTACAATTTAAGAAAAACCATCGATGCCAATGTCTTAATTTCTTTAAAAGTAAAACACAATAATATTTAGTAATGTGTACGCGATGCGCTTTCATTTGTTACCCCACTATAGTATATTTGCAGATTTTCGGTTTTCCTTTCCCACTCTCACCTTCCATAACTTTTAAACGGCTCAACCGATTTTCATAAAACATGTCTAAGAACACACGCGCCAAACTCACCTTTCAAAAAAATAAATTGAAATCGATCTAACCGTTCGCGAGCTATGATGTCCCAGACAGACAGACAGACACACAGACTGACAGAGGGACACGTCAAACTTATAACACCCCTCTTTTTTCGGTCGGGGGTTAAAAATAAGCTCGGATTGTGTGCTGAGATGATGGGTGATAGAGGGAAATGGAAGCAAAATACATGTCGTGCCGACCCACGCTAATGTAATCAAATAGAGTTAGTAAGTTTACTGACTACAAAGCGCAAACACCCACAGTACACAACACACGCATTCTCGACGTTAAGTTTTTGCTTGTGTTTTATTATTTTTCTTTAAATTGGTGTGCGAATCAGAGAATTTCCTATAAGGTATATTAAAATTTTTTGTCATAACGCATCCGGAAAGTATTCTAAGTTTCCAACCTCTCGTAATCTTAATGAGATTTTTTTTATAGATGTCTACGCATTGTTTTAATTAACTGAGCGTGATGTGATGACTATTTACTGAGGAATCAGTTTCTTAATCACGAACAATAGCAAATATGTAGTATGTAAGTGCGGCCGCGACTTTGTCCGCGTAATAATAAAAAATCCCGCATAACTAACGGTAAAAACAGTTAAAAGTATTATAAATGTGTTATTATAAAATGTATGATTATATTATTGTAAAGTTTCATCAAAATCCATTAAGTAGTTTTTGCGCGAAAGAGCATCAAACACACTTACATTATATCCTAACAAACTTTGGCGTTTATAATATAAGATGGATATACGATACATTATTTCGTTATTAATTCGATTCTTCGTTATCTTATATTTTTAAATATTTTTTTACATAATTAGACGCGTAATGCTAAAACGTTGGCCTTTTGTTTGCCGTTGGGGCGTTTATGCGGTTTATGCGGCAGCCGATGACCTATGACGTAGGGTAGGGCGTTATACTAATATTCTTATGTAATGTTCACCAGCCTTGATTATTTTTGCTATGCGCCTTTCGTCGGTTTTATATAGCCCGATTTTTATAATCATCAAAGGACCCTTAACTACTTACCAAGTCGTAGCAATTTCAACGGTTCGTCGAAACCGGGCATGTTTCTTACAAAACCTTAATTCCTTATAAAAACTTACTATTTAAATGCATTAGATAATAATATGTAAAAAAAAACTATATAATACGTGAAAAAGCGCCGCTATTCACGAATTTTATAGGAGATGAAAGACGTTAATGTTTTAAAAAGCGGTGTTAGGAATTTGAATTAAAAAACATTGCATACATTTCACAGATAATTGTTTGCAACAATTAGTTTAAACAAATCGTAAGGTTGAGCTAAAATAGCTGCGTGAACTTGGCTCGTCTCCACGTTCCTGAGGTCGAGGAAACGTTATCAGTGAAGGACTTTTGCTTGAAAGAAATAATTTTTGGCCGTAACACATTGGCATCTACCATTTATTTTAACGACGACAACGTATGACGTTATATATCGCAATGTGTGTACACATTGTGGATACATTTGATAAGTAGGTATGAGATAGACTCTACAACACCTAGACTTCCGTGTACAGTTTATACATATGTTGCAATTAAAACACACAAAAATTAATAACATTTAATAAATTTTTGAAACTTACTAGACTTCAATATGCGCGAAGCCTAAAAGTCAAATTTGTGTAGAACATATAATACATACTTGTTAAAAGGATTTTGATTTCAAAAATGTTTTACCTAATGTAATATTTGTTTACTTTTAGATTCCCTCTGTTCACTGCGGTATTCCGCATCTGCCGGGGCGAGTTGAAGCCCTCAGATTTCATCGATTGCATCCGCAGCCACCCAGAGCACATGTAAGACGACCTTCCATCAGCTTCTAGGAACTAAACTAGTGCCATGTACCAACGCCGTAGAATAGAATCATTAACTGTTCGTGTACATAACATATGTTTACTTTACAGGGTGCTAGTACTTAGATTGTTTTTCTTAAACGTAATGATTCTATGGCTGTACCGGCTTTAGTTGAGATTGAGTTTTTGGGTGATGGTTCGCTAATCCTGAATATCTATGAGATTTATGAGGCTATTTTATCTTTCTTTCCGGTTAATGTTTATTTATTATGAATAAGCAAATTTTTATTAATGTTACAGAGCAAATTTTCTGCCCGCCTAACTTCAGCATTGATTAACTAGATATAAATTATACTCGCATGTTAAATCTCAAAGTGGGAGGTTTAAAATCGCCTTGTAGCTCTTTTGTCTCTGATAGGTCTCTTAAACGTAAACGGATGAGCATATATTCGCATGCAATGGATGATTAACCATGCATGGCATTGTAATAATTATAGTAACAACATGAGATTTTACGGAAACTAGCATTTTTCGCTATAACTGAATGTATGCTGTGCAGTCATAGAAATCAGTCACATGTTGCATAGAATAGAGCATGTAGTGAGGCACAGTTGTTACGAACGCCACCTGACCACTATTGATGTACTTATCGCACGTCGCTTATTAAATGCGAGCGATATATGCGTTATCGTTGCTGATGTATTATCTGTCAAATATGCAAACACGTTTTGCCGGCTGCGTATCTGCTAACGTTATCAGGTTCAACTACTAGCTTCGGAATAAATGAACATAGTCGAGTGGTTATTGTTGAGATAAAGTTTATTGATGTTGTGCAGTCTAATTTAAGCTCGAGTACAAAATATATTGTGAATAATATTGTTTATGTACAGAGTACTATCCATGTACTTGTTAACAGTTTTATCTTTTATATGCACGTTCCATTTTAAGAAATTATTAGAAATATAAGCGTAAATTAAATGTAGTGCGTAGAAGTATTGGTAATTTTTATTATAAGTATACCTTAGTGTTTAATCCTACTAGTTGAGCGGTTTAACTTGTTTACTTCATAAACTTTCAGATTTGGTCCGAAGAATATTAGTATATACTAAAAAAATCATGGAACAAATCAGTTACCTATATTGACTAACAATTGCTTGTTATTTTTTTATACGTTTATCATGTTTTATATGCATGTTGTTTTATTTTTATATGTTATTGCTTTGTTATACGATCAATGTGTTGCTTTTGTAATAAATGTTTCAGATCAGATGTCATTATGAGTTTATATTTTGCTACTGAAACCTCACCATTAATCATCATCACTGGCATATAAAGTAAACGTATTATATATTATATTATAACCTATTCACGTTTCACATTTCTCAATCTGCTATTATTATAAGAAAGGAAATTAAGATTAAGCATTTATAATTTAAATTCAGCTCCACATCAAATGTTTAACTGCATGATGACTAATCATGAGATTAAATTATTAATTATGATTAACTATATTTAATAGAATTATACTTCCATTCTTATTACGAATTCAAATTCAGCTCCGCATCAAAAATGTACATATAACATAATGAGATTAGCTATTAGAGTGTTAACATTTTAAACATGAACTTTTAGGGCACAGCCGCCGGTCAAATGTTCCCTGTGACCACCTTACACGGACATCGTGACGACATTGCTAAACCATGTCAGCACCAGCTTTCACCCATCAACACCTAATATCATTCTTCTGATCTTGCTTGTCTTAAAACATTGCTTAGTAGAAACTTTAAAATGTTTTTAACACGTGCTTTAACGAAGTAGTAATAAGTTAGTAAAACGGTAGTTTAAAGTTGCGGATTGCTTAGCAATGTTTTTCTAACGGGCGCAAGGTTATTGATGCTAGGTTTTTGTTATAAAATTATGTGTACTTAAACGTTTTTTATCTGTCTGATGTGAAAATTGCATTTAAATTCATGGTTAAAAACCAAAAGCTATTTCCGTTATTATATTATAATTTTTACGACGTTTTGCATGTGTCCAACGCCAAAACATCTATTTTTTTTATTTGTTTACATTGTGATTGTCTTTGTAATTTGGTTTCCAAAAGCTATATATATAGCTGGGTTGAAAAGGGTGTAGTGTATGCCATTTTAAAACTAGTCTATTGGGCAAGGGTGAATAGAATAATTAAGGTTTTTAAGTAGATGGGGTAGAAAATTAGGTAGGAATTAGATGTAAGTAAATGCAACATCTTGTTTAAAACAAAATATTAAAAATATCTTAATTTAAATTGTCATTTCATTATTGACCTACTGCTTCATACTCTAGCATATAATCCAAAACCTCACAAAAGCAGAAGCCTAGAATAGGTACCTACGTAGAAAAGTTTTTCTTTCAGGGTTCGGATAGTAAGAAAGTCCCATTGCAGTATATGTTGAGGTAAGGAGCAGGCTTCTGTTTTTGATTACGCCACCGTTTGTAAATAATCATTAAAAAGGTACAGTCAAGTAAAAAATTAACAGTACAACAGTCCAAATTTGTCTTAATTGCACCATGTTTGTCTTTTGCATTGCAAACTTCATCCTTGTCATAAATCATTGTGTTTTGAGATTTGCCGACACAAGACAAATGAGATGGACGTTTTTATTCCTAGTTGCATGTAATTGCAAGTGTAATAATTTAGGATTGTTGCTGTAATGTAAGATAAAAAAATGCTGATTGTGATGTCTTGTGACTAACCTTGGTAAGTAGCTGTTAATTATTTTATCTAATAATCAAAGAAAGCTTATCACGTAGGTAGTTAATTTATTTAAAAATCTGACCTTCCAAGAATGTCTTAATTTGAATGTATTTCTTCCTTCCCTCTCCTCTGGAGAATTGATAGTGTGGATAAGGCCTGGCCTAATCAAAAAATAATTTCCAACCACTATAAGGCCTCGTTTAGATTAAGATAGATTAACACTTGCTAAAGTTATAAAAGTACTACATATTATCTCGAGATGGAAACCTTATTTTTTGAAAAGCATTAATATTATTTTTCAAGTTTATTATTCTTAATAAAATAATATCTTTGCTGTGTCTTGATATTCGGCCTTCTTTCTATCGTTTTGTTCTAAAAATACTTAATTTAAATTTCCTCTTTGTGTGTCCTATTCCTAACTACTTTTAAAAGTCTGTAATACATTGTATTGCTGTTAAGGGCTTATGGGAATGTCATGTCTATTTTGTTTTGGCAAACTTCTAATTTCTATTTTTGTTTTCAGGGTTAGGGTCTGAGGCCGTCTAGTCACGTCACGTTCCTAAAATAGTCCAAGTAACCAGTACAAATTAGCAGTATCTAGAATGTAATATCCCACCTAGTTACAAAACTGTAGACCATAAAGACATTATTTTGATAACTTATCTCTATATTTATTTATATTATCATTAAACTAATTTATTAACTATTTTATGTAATCTATTTGTGCTATAACACAGCTATATATAAGTATTCTTTGCTATAACTATGACATGTATGTATATCAAAGATTATAATATAAATAAAACCAAATTATGTATTTATCTATTTTATTTAATTTATAAATGCTATACTCTTCCTTTTTTCTACAGGCATATTTTTTATGTACCCATTATAAAAGTCTAGTGCAGATATTTCTTTCTTACCCACTATCCTTAAAAATCTAAAATGGATGTAGTTTCTGTCTTTGCACAGAACCTTTATTGATTTTGTTGTTTCACAATACTCAATTGTGCCTGGTTTAGTGTCCGAATCAGCTGGAAAATGTTCTACCATAAAGGCCTCAAATAACTTCATCTGTCTGTCTCGAAATTTTGTTGTTAGTGTGTGTATTCCATACAGTGCACGGTAAAGGTTGTAAACATCCACTGCTGTCATTTCTTGCCATTGTACTTCACTAATATTCTTATTAATTTTTTTAGCTGAAAATGAGGTTTGAATTTCATTGAATTTATGAATATTTGATAGTTAGCTGATCAAATGTTTAATATGTTTTCTCTTACCATAAGTGACTCCTTCTGTGCTCTGTGGTTGTGGATTATTGAGGCTGGAAGGAAGAGCTTTCAAACAATCTACTAGCATATTAGCCCCAATGTCTGACAATTGTTCAGTGAGTTCAGGTAGTTTGATGTCATCAGGTACTGGCACTTTCCTTTGTTTAATTATTGCCCCTACAAAATGATGTTTTCTTGAAACAGTAACAAACAGCAGCACTTATTGTAAGGGATGTTCTTTGATATGTTTGGAGCTTGTAAATAATCATCATTTCAACTGAAGTTCATCCACTGCTGGACATAGGCTTCCCTCATTGAGTCTTATCATATTCAGGGGGTTAGCCAATCCTTGTCTCACTTCTTGATTTAGCGAGACTTAAGTATAATAAGTGTTGTGTTCCAAGATGCTACTGCCCAATTTCTTGTGAATTTGTTTTGGCTGGGTCCTACTGCGCACACAAGAGGAAATGTGGGAGCAGAGCCTTCCATAGGCTTCGTTTATTAATAATCACCAAACCAATTCAAAATATTTAGAAAATAAATAAATTAGTAGCTTATATACGGATGCTGTAAATTATGTTCAACTTCTTACCAACATCAAAAATATTAGCTTGAATTTTCATAAGGGTTACTCCTGTGATTTTATCACCATGCATCAATGTGTAGACTATAGGAGCTGCACCGCGCCACCGAGGGAGCAGACTTGGGTGTACATTTATCATCCCTCTGAAATCACAAAGGTTTGATGTAAATAATTATGTCATAAATCTATTGTAACATTATAAAGCTGAAGAGTTTGTTTGTTTGAACATGCTAGTCTCAGGAAATACTGGTCCGATTTAAATAATTCTGTTAGATAGTCTATTTATTGTGGCAGGCTATAGTCTTTTTACATTTATCAATCTATCAAACACCGCGGCCTAAAAAGTTAATAAACTTATAAATAGTTGAAATAACTTATTGACCCCCGAGTTAAAAATAAAATGACATGGCTGTAATTAGTAAATGATAGGCTGTTCAAAAGTTTAGATGGAAGATATTGGTTTATTTTATCGAAAATAACTAGAAATTTATGTCCATACTCTGCAGTAATCTTTATAATTACCTTTCATTTTTAAATACCTGTGTTCATAATTTCAATAATATATTATTATTATAACAAGTTCCTACATACTTACAATGGGAATTTTTCAAGTAGATCGTCTTTTATGAGATGGCCAAATGCTACGATTAGGCCTAAATCGTACTCTCCGGCTTGTATTTCTTGCAGTGGCCATAATTTTGTAGATATATTCTCTTCTTTGGCATATTTGTGTACTTCAGATTTATTTTTAGCATTGTTCGTTATGACAAGATCGAGGCGACTTATTAGGTTCCCATTTTTTCTACAAATAAATTATATTCAGTAATGATGTGCAATAAAACCAATATTATTACTGTATATTATGATAATAGAAACTCAACATACCTGAATTCGTTTACTTTCCTAAAGCTACTAAAAGCTATACTGTCAGAGCCGAAAAATAGAAGTTTATATGATTTATTATCACTATAATAGCGTAAATAGCTGCATTTATCTCTAGAAATAAATTTAATACCAAGAGTTAGGTTACGAACCCCAAACAACATTGTAGCCAACAAAATATAAATCAGCTGAATCAGACGCAGACGGTGACATTTTATTACATTCTGACAGTGACAGATACGTAGTGGTACCAACCTGAGAAAAATTTGGTTACTTTTGAGGTAGTCCTAGGTAGAAAAAAAAGATGGCGCTATTCGTGAAATTCATTATTTTGATTGCTGAAGGTTGGCTGAAATGTGAAAGCTAGGCAAGGTTTCGCCCACTAGGTTTGCCAAATTGTTCTCCATCACTACAGATTTCCAATCCTAATAGAGTTATTAATTTTTTCAGGTTCCTAATCCTACAGATATTATTTTCAGAGCTCCGTACTTTATAAGAAAAAAACGGAACCTCTTTGTAATGTAAGTATCAATATCCTATGAAGGATAGGACTTCCGTCTGTCTGTCATACTCTTTTTCACAGAAACCCTACGATGTAGGTAGTATCAAGCTGAAATTGATACCAAAATAGTCAGATCTATTGTCCTTTCAAACGTTTTGCCAATGCAATCGAAAAAGACTGCCGTTTAAGTCACAAATTTTCGATACTTGCAAGGGAATCAAAACCTAAAACAGGGTACCTACATCCTGTTGACCTAGATCTTTTTTTAGTTAGTCTCACACTTGGGAGGATTCTTAAGACGAATAATGATTAAATAAGAAAGGAAACCGGCATGTTCAAGAACTTTCAAATGTTTAAAGGACCTGTTACATTCAAAAACTCGCTCTTGGCCAGCGTGGTGAATTGAGGCCTGATCTCCCTCGTCAAGAGAAAAGTCCCTGTGTCCCAGCAGTGTAAACTTAAAAAGCAAATCAGGGCGCTTTCTGGTGGCTGGTGGTGCAGGTTCGAATCCTGCATGCGAAGGTTACGGATGCTTCTTAATCTTTTTCTGCATAAAATTTTAAATAGTTTAACCAAAGTGAGGTTTGTCACTTGTTAAAAAGCATTAAGATGTAAAAAGGGGTGTTTGCTTATAATAATAATGATTTAAACGATAATAATATCGAAAAGCTAAAAGTATATTACAAGTATTAGGTAGGTATAACATTGGGACAAAGCAGTTGGGAATCTATAGAATTATAATTCTGTAGACGTGCATATACTTCGCTTCGCATTTTTTCCTCTGGAGGATCTAACTCAATGACAAACAGTGCGAAATATTACAGACGTTTAAGTAATAACTTTCACTAGGCGTATGTACCTGACATGATTTATAATATCAAAAACACTTGAAAAGTAGGTACTTGGGAAAGTCTGGACTGTTTGTACGCTTTTTACATTTTATTTTTTTACTTGATAATTTATTGTCAAATTTGTCTAGTTTTGTATCTAACTGTAATATGTATTGTAGTTAGTGATTAAAAATTTAAACTGCCACCATGCCTTACACAAATTAAAAATCCAACTTAATTCAAATTTTAATTTAGATTTGGAAATATCCCAATAACAGAAACACAATAAACAGACAGATAAACAATGTTGACTTTAAATTAACAATCACCATTTTGTGAAAAGCGTATTAGCAAATAAGTTAAGTGGTCTCCAAAATACTAACTGTTGCATAATTCTTAAACTTTGATAATGAAAATAAACATTTTGTATGGTTTTTTTTTTGCATTTTTTGTATATTAGGTACATAATTACGAACTAACTTTTAAAGTACATACCACGCTCGAAAATACATTATGCCCGGCGTACGAAGGGCGGCTACTTTCCCCTAAATAAAGATTTATTTTACAAAACGAACAGTAACATAAAAATACCCAGAACTTAATAAATTTATGAATTAAAAATAATATTTTACGACAATAACTAAACATTCGTTTGGATAGCCATAGATAATCACGTCGCCATGCCTTATGTATGAGTAGGAGTTGGTAGGGTACCCATTACCTCTAGCTGAAAAATATTTCAGATCCAGATAGAGTAATTATTAAAGAAGGCTATAGGCTATATTTTACCTTGGGAAATTACTTTTTTACCGCAGGATAATCCGTAAAATATGGGCAACGCTGTGGAGTGTATAGTTAGTTACTTATAATTATATTAACTAGGTACTCGTGGATGTCGCTCCGCAAATTAGAATGAGCTATCGAAGTGTAGCGTGTACCGCGATTATGTTCTCACAATGAAATTTAATAATTGCCTTTCATAGCTATTTTCATCACCACCCTTTCATTACCTGTCAAAAAGTTAACATTATTATCATAATCTAGTGTTTTGATAGTTTTAATTAAAGAAAATAAATGGGCTCCTGCATCGATCTCTCAGCGCAATCCAATTTTCATAGTTTATTACATACTTTTCTTCAAATACCAACTATAAAGGTGCTCTAAGTTCCTCTATATTATGATACATTTTTTGCAAGAATGTAATCAGGGCAGGACCATGAAGACCTGCAGACTATGCCGTCACCAGACCGGGTCCGAGCCGTGCCGCGGTAAAAAGCCTCACACTAGCTAGACCCTGCTGTGTCAGGACCGGCTCCGTGCTGTATTAGTTTTCCGCAGAATTTTTAGCTTTTGTCGCAGTTAGAGTAGCCAAAGTGCTTATTTACACGAAAAGCGTATTGCAAATCAAGAGCGGCGACAACAGACGACGGCTGCACTTGCTTCTTAATATGGCAAATTGCCGTCCGTGTGTAAAAACCCTAAGTTACTCAATTCATATAATCCCTAAGAGTGAGTCGACTTGAATGCTGGTAAAACAATAAAACATGTTATACATTTTGCACGTTGCTCATAATTTTAATTTGTTTAATCATATTAATACAACTTTAACAACATGAAATAGAAAGATAACATATTTTCAAATTCTGATAAAGGTAATACAAAAATATAATAATCCTTAAATATTTCACTATTGGATAATGTTTTTATGTTTAAACAAATACATATTTATTTATGTTAATAGTGCAGCCATAATCTACGAAAGGATGTGTAAGAACGTTATCATGAACAAATCTACGAAGAAAATATTTTAATATTGACGAACCACAGAATTGTTCCTAAAGTGCAACACACATATATTTATTTCTATTTTCTTATTAAAACATTTTTATCAAACGGATATCTTTTTCAGGGTAGTTCTTACTTCGTAAATACTTGTAGTTATCCCGTCTCGTAGATACAGATTTATGCTTAAGGACATTTTCTAATACGAAGGTAGCAGTGTATTTCATATAGATAGGTACATATATCCCATGTTCCTCCATGGTTGTGTTGGTTTTCATCATCAAAGCGTAGTTCCATGATGGTTGACTGTTAATGGTAAGAAGTGTCAACGAACGCATAAAATTATTCGTAATTTATACCTCCTTCCGAAATTAATGATACACCAGAAGCTAATCTTTAACTTGACTGTACATCTGCCGTTTTAAGAATCTGCCATTTTCCGAATAATCGCTCGTATCTGCTTACGTTATTAAGATCTAGTCCGTTAGTAGCTAAGGACTGTAGCCATTGTAGCAAGTTGCTACGGAGCGTAGCTTTACATTCTATATGTAGGGTAGATGCACAGAATTTTCGTACATAGCTTTTATTGTATCCAAACTATTAGTTATCCAAAAAATTCTGTGTTAGCTTTATGTCTTACGTAATAAGTATACCTACATCGTGCATACATTCAAAGTTGATTCTTTGATGTCTGAATTACAATATTTTTGTGGTCAATTGTGTGGTTAAGAGTGCCTAATCAATTGAAAAATTCTTATGAAGCTGAACATTTTAGCAAACATTTATATAATTTCAGAATTCTGTGAAGTAACGCTTCGCCGGTGAAAACTTTTCTTCTTGGTAAATTGCGGCTTTGAGTACCAGGACGGCGGACTCACGACACTTTCTTCGAAACTTTTTATGCTACTTGTAATACTTCTCTGAGAGTCCTCACGTCTGGCCACTCGTGAAGAAACGGTTTTGACATTTTTGTCCATTTCCGCCCGCGGCAAGCTCTCCGACTGATATGGAATATCCTTCATTTCAACAACTTCTACATCAGATTCGCTGAAATCTCTGCTAGGCCTATGCGCTCTGGTGGCATCTGTGGTATATCCGATTGTTTTCAAAGTGCCATCCTTTCGCCTCGATTTATCGCCCAAAAATATTTTCTCGAACTCTTTCCGAAACTTGGGATGCGTGATTATGTAAATGAAAGGGTTGATACAAGCCGCTGTTTTACAAAACAATGCCGGTATCATCGACGAGATCGGGGTAATGAGGTGCTTTTGGCCAGATATTCCCAGCAGAGCGACCACAGCATACGGCGTCCACGAAACAAAGAACAATGCGATAACTACCATGACAAGAAATGCGAGTTTTATCTCTGCTTTGCGTTTAGTTCTTTCCTTGACGTGTCTAGAAGATAGTTGGTTTTCCAGTTTAGGATTCGTCATGTTCCTATTACAGACGACGACTTTGAAGATGCTAATGTAACAGAAAGTAATTGTGCAGAAAGGAGCCAGCCAGGCCGCGCAGAAGAAGACAAAGATGAAATAGCGGGGTGAGATCTCGTCTGTGAGATAATCGAAGCTGCAGCTTGTCAAATATCCCTCGGGGACGTAGTGGCCGTAACCGATGTCGAGTGCGGGGATAATAGAGAAGGCCCCGGCGTAGAGCCACGCGACAATTGCCATTAGCCGGGCACGAATGGCAGTTAGAGCTCTCAAGGGCTCCAACGGACGTACTACGGCCCAGTATCGGTCTAACGCTATTGCTGATAGTGTTGCTATTGAAGTAGTGCCTGTTAAGCCACCTAGAAATCCGTAGACCACACATCCTAAAACAAATAGTTCTTACATTATTAAAGTATTATTCGTAGCTTGTTCTAATTTAATCATAAATCAATATAAACACAAAAGAAGTAACATATTCTTTTTAAAAAAATTTAAAATATTGTTTTTATTTATAATGTGTACGTATAAGTGTAGTTGATACCTGTTTTTCCTAAAGCCGGACCTAAGTTGAAAGAATTGAAGACAAAGACAGGTGTTTTGGCCAGCATCAGAAAGTCACTCAGCGCGAGGTTGGCTACCAAAATGTTTCCTGGGGTGCGAAGCGTGCGACACCTGAAAACACGTTTATAGTGAATTGATTAAAGAAAAGGTTTGTTTGACTATATAGATCAATATTTCGTCTATTGTAAAATCTTTGAAGGGTAGATAAGATCCTGTCAGAATAAGGAAATAATTCAATAAAATTGAGCTGATAGGTATAGGTATAATTGTTGATTCCACGATAAAAGAATATCTCTCGCAAAATTATTTAGAAACCTTTCAACCCAATTCAGAGAATGATGATTGTTCATTCTTTGAATTGGGATGAAAGGTTCCTACGTTATAGGTACCAGTTATACCTACTTGTAGGGGAGGAAGGGGAAATGGCGTTTACCTAAGGAAAGTATAATTGGGTTTCTAAATTATTGTATAGGTACAGGTAACGAATGATAACCTTAAAAAGGATATGAAGTTTTTTTTAAATTACCTAAATATTTTACCTAATTTTACGATCTTGTACACACTGTATGTTTTTTTTAAGACTTTATGTTTTCCTAATATTATTAAAAAACTATGCTTTCAGATAGGCTACAAAAACATAACGTTATTATACTTTTTTTAACCCCCGACAAAAAAAGAGGGGTGTTATAAGTTTGACGTCTCTGTCTGTCTGTCTGTGTGTCTGTCAATCTGTCTGGGACATACTGTATAGCTCCCGAACGGATGGATCGATTTTAATTTAGTTTGTTTTTGTATGAAAGGTGAGTCTAGCGCGAGTGTTCTTAGACATGTTTCCTGAAAATCGATTGTGCCGTTTAAAAGTTATGGGGGTTAGAGTGGGGAAGGAAAACCGAAAATCTCCAAATATACTCGAGTGGGGTATCAAATGACATTCTAGGTCTTCATGCTCCATCTTAGACCACATCGTCACTTTACATCAGGTGAGATTGTGGTCAAATGAAGGCTTATCAACCATAAAAAAAAAAAAAAAAAAAAAAAATCAAATGACAGCGCATCGCGTGCAAATTACATATTATTATGGTGTTTTAATTTTAAGGAAATTAAGGCATTAAAATCGGGGGTATTTCTTAAAATTAAAATTTAGATTTATTTAAATATTTAACAAATATGAATTACATTTTCAATGTTTATGCACCATGAATATAAAAAAAGTATGAAAACTTGGGTGATCAACTATTTTTACAAGAATGACACCTTTTATAATGGTATAACTCATAATCGTGTCTAAAGCAGTTGTGAATTATTTATCCAAGAGATAGGGTGATGATGATGAACGGGAAGATAAGTTGTTCGCGCGATAAATCCTAAAACACGGCTAACACCGTGGAGTGTAAATAAATAAGTATTCTATTTTGGACTTATAGAAACATAACACCAACCAAAATAAGATCAGTTTCACCGTTAACAAATAAATATTATTCAAAGGGGCGTAACACGAGCTGTCCGTTCGTTCTCATCATTGTCTGTTAAAAGCTGCCTAACCTGGTACTTCATGGGTAGCGAGTCGCTAAGTTTTATTTTGACAGAGATACATAGGTGAGCGCCATTACCCGACGAGCGCTATTCCCCCTCCGTACCCTACATATGTACTGTTTTATGTACATACTTTAAACACAATAGTAATTAATTTTACCATGTCAGCCGATAGGTAAATATCAGATATTATTTGGAAATTAAAACAAATGAAGCACACGCATTGGGGGTTATTCTAGTCACAACGACATTATATTTTCGCACTAGAGAAATATCACGAGTTACAATACAGTTTCTTATCAATAAAGTTTTATATGTTCGCAATGGACGTTTTCCGAAAATGTTTAAACCAAAGTTTAGGTGTATTTGGTCGTTAAGCCTTCTAGGTGATATTTAGTGGGGTCAATATATTGTTTGACAGCAGTTTAAATTTTGATGCGAGTAGGTAGGTATGTCGAACTACTTTTTTACAATGAAACCGCTTCGTTTAATTCCGGTTGTTGCGAGAATTGGTCTCTACACTGTCTAAACTAATAAGTTTGTACAGCTGTAGTACTGAATGTCGTATAAAGGTTACAGGAGATAAATATAACACTTTATTTCATTTCAAGATAGCCTTTAGGTAGGTACCATTTCTAGAAATGATGAAGTCCTTTTTAATTGTTCTGTTCTTCGCTATGTTAACCGCAGGAGCACAGGCTACAGTTCAAATCAACGAAACCGCTGTAAATAGTATAATTGATTCAATAAATACTGTGAAGGAACTATCCGAACTTAAGGATTATCTGGATAATAAAATAACAGTTGCAGAATTAATTACGCAAGCCGGTAAGTCAGCTCATCTATACATATTATTATGTTTATAAAAGCTGAAGAGTTCAGAAACGACTTGTCCTATTTATATATATTATTTTTAGATAGCCCATTTATTGAGAAATATACTTTTTACCACGGGATGATTGTTTAGGCGCAAATATCCATAAAACACAGGCAACGCCTTGGACTGATAATCTAGTAAATATTAATTCATATTTGAATAATTTATTAGCTCAATTCTAAAAACTACGGTAGAATAACTCTGTAAGGGGTGCCGGTAATTCAATTGTCTAACTTGGTAAAATTCAATCTAACTTGTGTTGTGCAGTAAAGTAAAAATTTCAAAAGGTATTTAAAATTTGTACGACCTGTCCTTTGTTTACTTTAAGTAGATAATTCTATAAAAGTGTAGCTCACGCCACGTCGTCTTCCGTGTTTTATATTCCCGCGGAAAAATACTTTGCAAAAAGTGTAGCTCTAGTCTATAGCCCCATAAAATGATAAATGGGCTATCTAGCAGCAAAATTCTAATCGGCTTAGTAGTAACTGAGATTAGCACGTGCAAGTCAAAGTCAAAATCAAGACTTTCTTTATTTTCTTAGAAGCACATTTCACAACACAAGTTGACCTGTCCATGTAGGCTGGACAGGTCAACTTAAAATAAATAAAACTAAAATGTTTAAACAAAAAAGGTGTTTGTGCGATTCACACACGATAGAAGTGAAACTTCAGTAAATCGACGAAAGAATAAGAAGAATAAAAAAAAGTGTGTGTGTGTCAGCTACGACGCACGATTGGAGTCTACTACTTACGAACTATAATTATGATATATATCGAATAGAAAAAAAGGGTAAATGAACGCATCTGCTAAAATGATAAGAGAAACAAACATATATCTGTAATTATTCGGATTATTTATATTACTTCAATAAAGCGTATTACATAAAGTATGTTACAAAATAATATAAATAAAATACAGCAATACCTCTATGCGCGATACTTCGTAGTTGAGACTACAATTAAATTAAATTTAAATAAAGCATTGTATTTGTGTGTCTTACCATTTCCGTTTCATCTTTTTGCATCCGGTTTGAAATCACTACGATTCTATAGAAGTTTCACTTCAAAAATATCAAGGAAATAACATTGTCTTGACAGTTCGCTTCAATGTTTTATACTGAGTTGAGAAGCGAATAGAACAACACAGCTTTATCAGTTATTACAATTTTGGAGTTCTTATTTATAGTTAAATATTATAAGTTTAACATTTACAATAAAAAAATGCTTGTCATATAAGGTAGCTATTATAACGAGAGCAAATCAGTCCTGGTCAACCAGAAATATTAGACCTGTCAATGTGGAACTAAGCAACATCTATATTTTTCATTCCGACAGATTCCGAATCCGAAAGAAATGAAAATCTGTATCATTTTGACAGATTACCAATGCTACAGATATTTATTTCGACAGGAAGGACTATATTAATATATAGGAAGTAATACATATATTGTTTCAGTTTTTGAATAAATTTTGTTTACCATTTTAACAATTGGTTGTGTTTTAGAAAATGACATCAAAAACTATGTCGGGAATCTGGATTGTGAGAGTTCTTTCTTGACCAAACCTAGATGTCTATTAGTAAAACGCAAGACGGAGAGCTATCAAAACTCCCCCATTAAAGACCCTGAGATGCAGAAATTGGCCTTTGATTTTTTAATCACCATTTTGATGACTGGAAAAGGTGGTAATGATCCAGTTTTAAATGAGATTTTGAACAAGTACTACAGTTATTTCAAAGTATAATTGTATAAGGCTTAATACGGTGTTTGATGAAAAATATATGAGCATTGATACGAATTATAATTTGTTTTATTTGGTTTCTCTTCACCTTCCTATTATTTCACAATTGAAGCAGCGCGCCTTTGGAACTATCTGTCTCTAGAGGTAATGCTTATAATGCATTAAGCTCACATTTTTTGTACCATTACTGTTAAAATAAAGTATTATATAAATCAATATAATAAATGTATGACTTATGTATGAGGATAATATTGTTTCTTGCGATGTAGATCAGATAAGATTAAAACTTATAGAATTTGAGTAAGAGATGGACTGTTACTAAACCTAGGGTTCCGTGTACTGTAAAAACATTTTGTAACAGAAAAAATATATAAAAGTGTAAAAAGATGCAGCGTTGTATTTATTTAACACACAGCATTTAATATTCTGTGTTGGCTTAACCTGGCCTAGCCAGTGCCCATTGTTAAAATTAATGAATTCTCTTAACTTATCTTAAAATTAAAACTTGTGCCTAGAATTTGCTTGAAGTTCAAGACAATGAGTCAGATTAAAGTAAAAAAAAAATTCGAACGACAGTTAAACTCAACAACCAATATCAATAATCTTCATACTATTAAATAACTATTGTTCTTGAAAATGACGTCATACAGGTTCGTGGAATAGGCCTACCGGGGAAACCACGTTCAAAAAACGCGCCGAGTACACTAGCTCACAGGTGGTGTGGAAATGTGTGCATATTATGTAGAACGTGATTCTTACAAGCGCAATATCTAGCAAATGGTGGGTCTTAGAGAAAAAATCATTGGTAATATTTTTATAGAGAATTTTGAGATCTACAACTTTTCCCTGAGGTACTTTTTTATAAAAATTACCGTTTTCAAGAAAAATCCAAAAAACCCAAAATGTTGACATTTGGGCGCGAATAACTCCCTTAGCTCACATGGGATCGATGGGGACTTTTGACACTTTATTTTTTATAGCAAACCTAAGGTCTCTACGGAGATTTGGCTGTGTCGGAATTTTCTTTATTTCAATTGTCTATATTGACCGGACTACTAGTTTGTCAGAAAAAAAAATAGGCGTCTATTTGGTTTTGTTATCGAAGGCCGGAACAAACAGACACAAAAATGGTTAATAAATGGTATGTAGTTTGATGTTATTTGAGATGGATAAAATGAGTTTCCTTTTTAACCTACTTTTAAAAAGGAGGTTCTAAATTCGTCGCGTATGTTATTTTTTTGTTACTTGTTTTGGTACACTTTTATTGGGAAAACTATTAATTAATTCTTTCCCATACGAAAACTTTATTGATAGGAAACTGTCTAGATGTTTACGTCTTTGAATTTATTACGTTGCGATTCTCTGGTACCCCTATTATATTGCACGTATTTGTCTAGTAAATATGTAGGTTACTTATATTATGTAGTTGGCAATAGATCAACCACCGCTTTAACGGGCATGCGCATATTGCTTGAAGGACAGCCCTCAGATTAATTACTAAAACAGTGTAAAGAAGCAACAATAGGTTGGTAAGGCTAGAACAACAATAATATCAATAACCATTCGACCATTCTACGGTTGCATTGCTGCATTTGCCATTAAAAATAATCATCAATCATCAAAACAACAACAGTCGTATGAGATTTTCTGAAAATCAGCGCCGCACAAGTTCGGCATCAAGCTGAGATTGTCCTTTTTTAACCACCGACCAAAAAAGAGAAGTGTTATAAGTTTGACGTGTCTGTCTGTCTGTCTGTGTGTCTGTCTGGGACATCGTAGCTCAATATCAGCAGCCCGCGCGCCGGCTTAACGCAGCGGCATGCCTCACAACTGAAATAATAAACTATAACTTTTTTGTTAGAAAAAAAAAGTGTGTGTGTGTCAGCTACGACGCACGATTGGAGTTTACTCTCTGCGAACGATAATTATGATATTATATCGAATAGAAAAAAAGGGTAAATGAACGCATCTGCTAAAATGATAAGAGAAACAAACATATATCTGTAATTATTCGGATTATTCATATTACTTCAATAAAGCGTGTTACATAAAGTATGTTACAAAATAATATAAATAAAATACAGTGAGACTACGAAGTATCGCGCAAAGAGGAGACCCCGAGAATGAGATACGCTGTGTAATGTATTCCATCTCATTCTTTTACACGTTCAATCCTACAGATATATATGTGTGTCTCTTTCTACGTAACGCCTCAACTTTTCGTGTTACACTTGATTTTATTCCTCATACAATTTCCGTACCGGGCCTTATATCTCAAATCGTTTCTTAAGGAGTAAACTCTAAAAACGATTTATATTTTGTCAATACTCAAATACTCAAAAATTTTAAGATTGTAATTAGGAACACTCACGAGGCATGTACATAGCAATGTTGTATTCCAAAAGTTAAGAGCAAAAGTTTTATTTAGCTGTCAAATTTTAAAATAGTGTTTTAAATCAACATGAATGCTTTATTGGCAAAAATTAAAAATAAATGTGTACTTTTAAGTTACAAGTTCACGCTGCACTAGCCAACCCCCGGCCAAGCGTGGTGAGTTTTGGCAAACCTCCATTTCCATCCAACTTTGTTCAAAACCCAAACCAAATTCAGTGATTTTATACACTACACTACCCTATCATGGAGAAAGGGTAACAAAGGTAGGTATTATAGTTAAAGAAGTTTTAATCGACCGAGTTAGTAACTGGGACTTAAGTTATTCTGCGTATGATGAAGTTTAAAGTTCTATAACAGTTCTATTCTGATTTCATTATTCACATTAAGCTTTGTATTATTATTACCCGTTCTGTCTGTAATTGGCACATTAGGTAATGTAAGTTAGGCTAAGAATAGGGTGGAAAATAATGAAATCGGTAAATCTCAACGCAATGTGCCAAAATACACGTACCAAAACCACACGACAACGACGCTACAAAATATGGTCATTCTGTGGTTACGATGTGGTCTTTGGTCAATACCGACTGCAAAATGTGGTACGTGTGAATAGCTTTGTTCATTTTGTGCACAAAATATACGCCCGCCCACGTGGTTGCGATGTCGTTGCGTTGTGGTTGTCGTGTGGTTGTGAAATGTGTATTTTGGGCCTATAAGTAATGATGCGCGTCGATAGTATCCCTTCCATTTGTTATCGGAGTTATAAAGAAACCCATTAGTGGTCCTTAGCTACGTAAAGCGATAGATTTGTCAAAACTAACGCGATTTACACAATTAATTTTGAATTTTGTGATGAAAATTTTATGATGAAAATGTTGATTCCTTCCTGAAGGAGAATTAAAATGTCGGAATATTATAATTTCGTAACAATTGTCCGAGTAAAGTCCTTTTTCAAAACGATAGATTTTTTTTAATGGACAGAACGGACAGTACTCAAATAAAGATACTTTAATTGGTTTTTATATGGAAGCACCGTCAACAAGCTTCGCCTGTTTTATGTATTTTCTCCCGCTTAAATAGCGTTCCCTTCGTCAATAATTTTATCTGTTTATAAAAATGCATGAAAATACGCGCAGTAGTTTTAATGTTCATGTCCTACTCGTAGACTTTTATTGTTCTGACTAGTAATTTGGTATGGATTGCGAAAAGTTGATCTACTGTTTGTTCCGTAAGCCATCACTCCCAAGTTTTAGCAAAGGCTTCCATGGAATAATAACTTAATTTATTAACTTTGGGGCTTAACCAGATTCCCCGATAGATAAAACAGATGGTTTGCTACTTACTTAAACCAGTTTAATTAGCAACGATAAGGATGTCTAAGAAATTAACCGAAATCAAGAGTGGGTGAATTTTCAGTGAAATGCTGCATTGGATTTTAGGTCAAATTTATACATACTTAATTCTTTTATCCAAAGATTGTAGTAAATGCAGAGATCTTTTAAGGATCTACATAACGTTCTTAATGATTTTTAATAAGTGATAAATGATAAACCTCACTTTGCAGGTTAAACTATTTTTAGTTTGAACCTATGCATAAAAAGATTAAGACACATCCGTAACCTTAGCACACAGGATTCAGGATACAACATAACATTGTACTTATTCGAGTACTTAGGTGTTTATGTTGTAAGGTTTGTCATTTTTACAATCTTCATAAGTTTTGGTGAAGATCGGAGATGAGATCACTTACCTACTGGGCACGCGCTATCGAGATTAAATTTAGTTGGAGTGCTTACAGTATGTAGGTTATCGGCTCAAAAAAAGAAAATGAAAACACAGCTTCTTTTGAAACCATTGCGAGTCTTTAAGTCTGCTAGCTGAAATTCAGAAGTGGTTTTGTTGTGTGCCTTCAAAGCTCTGGTTTATGAGTGCCAAACACTCGAAAAGGTCCATTGTGATGTCAATTTCGCCTTTATGACAAAAATGTTACAAGCAGTATGATTGTCTCAAAATAAATCACTCAGTTTTTAGTATATTTTTAACCCCCGACCAAAAAAGAGGGGAAAGTTTGACGTGTCTGTCTGTCTGTCTGTGGCATAATAGCTCCCGAACGGATGGAGCGATTTCAATTTAGTTTTTTTTTGTATGAAAGGTGAGTCTTGTGTGTTGTTAGACATGTTTCATGAAAATCGGTTGTGCCGTTTAAAAGTTACGGGGGTGAAAGTGGGTAACGAAAACCGAAAATCTCCAAATATACTAGTGTGGGGTATCAAATGAAATCGCATCGCGTCCACATTACATAATATTATGTTGTTTTACGTTTAAGGAAATTAAGGCATTGGACTCGGGGAGTTTTCTTAAATTTTAAATTTAGATTTATTAGTAAATTTTAAAAGTAAATATGTTTTGTCGGAATACGCATAAAAAATCAATGGCTAAATCTAAAGGGGTTAGTAGGTACTTATTTTTATTTTACTGAATAAAAACGCCCATCTTGAAAATACTTAATTATCTCTTTGCGTTAACACTTTTAGTTGGTATAAGAAGTTGGTGGTATTTAATTGTGAAATTTTCAAAGGCTGTCTGATCAAACGATGTAACTATTTTTTTTTGCGTGCACTAAAATCTAAATCATAAGGTACTGAGATTTCTCAGAGTTATAATCAGTACGTTTTAAGATTTATGTGGATGCTTGCTATTAGATATCGTGCTACATATTTTGAAAATTTTTTCACATCTATTCAAAGTAGGTATGTACTTTAATCGCAAATCTTGTAAGCGGCTGAATTTGTTGTTATTTAATTTCCGGTTTGTGTTCCGGGTTGTGTATGCATACACACACACATGATTTGCCATCCTGCCAATGTTTCAGACAATATTTTATAGATATACTAGCTGACCCCAGCAAACGTTGTTTAGCAAACATATTTTTGAAGTGAAACTTCTATAGAATCGTAGTGATTTCAAACCGGAAGCAAAAAGATGAAACGGAAATGGTAAGAGACACAAATACAATGCTTTATTTAAATTTCTGTGAGCGATACTTCGTAGTTGAGACTACGAAGTATCGCGCAAAGAGGTATTGCTGTATATTATTTATTTTATTTTGTAACATACTTTATGTAATACGCTTTATTGAAGTAATATAAACAATCTGAATAATTACAGATATATGTTTGTTTCTCTTATCATTTTAGCAGATGCGTTCATTTACCCTTTTTTTCTATTCGATATAATTATATCATAATAATAGTTCGTAAGTAGTAGACTCCAATCGTGCGTCGTAGCTGACACACACACACTTTTTTTTTATTCTTCTTATTCTTTCGTCGATTCACTGAAGTTTCACTTCTATCGTGTGTGAATCGCACACACACCTTTTTTTTTTTTTCAAAATGAAAAATAGATGTTGGCCTATTCTCAGACCTACTGAATATGCTCACAAAATTTCATGAGAATTGGTCAAGCCGTTTCGGAGGAGTTCGATTACGCACCCCGTGACAGAAGAATTTTATATATTAGATTGGAAAATATTATTATTATAGATAAAAAACACAAATAAACACTTCTTTTTTCATCGCAAGTTGAAAACCTTTTTAAAGTGTTTGTTTCATAATTGCTATAAAAGCTTGTCGATAGAAAAAAAAAACGCATATTGGAAAATAAATTGGGGAGGTCCGATTTACCGAGTCACGGCCGTTAGTGTTAACGTTATCGGAGGGAGTTTTGAAATTGTATTGAATCCGCGTTTTCATGGTACTTGATACGATGTTTAAATATCACAATGCCTCTACATATACCCATTTGTAACCATTAAAACCAGATGTTATTTAGATCGCGTTTTCCCTAGTTAAAACCAGTTAACTTAGTGCTTTGGTTTGAACTAGTGTCAACTAAGTTAGTTTAAACTAATAACTGTTAGTTAAATCTAGTTCTAAGGAATTTTACCTACTTAGTCCCAGTTTTACCATATTATGCAATTATCGAGTTTTATTGAAGCAAGATCAACCATATAAAAATGACAATTAAATCTCAGTTAGCCGGGAAAATGAGCTTAGTCGGACCTGACCGCGTTGATAGCCAATCGGGGCTTAGACCTAAATAGTTTTAACTAAGCGTTGTGCCGAAGCTAGTCAGCTCAAACCGAGGATCTAACATAATTATATATAACATAACTCAACTGTTTATATTTTTTATGTTATCATTATCCAATACCAGGCTTTCTGGTTATTGACCGATTCGCGCAGCTTGGGTTGTATAGAGACAGATAAATAATCAGAGGTAGAAAGGGGTTTCAACATGCTGTGTTAGTCCGGAGATATTTATTTATTTATTTTGGCATACCGCCTACTTTAGCTGACTCGCTTCGGCACAACACTTAGTTAAAACTATTTCTAACTAGGGAATTCTTCCTAGTTAGGGGGACTTCAATTTCTCTCTATCAACCTTTATCTCAACTCCCCTTTCTTACGAGTTCAAATGACTTCCATCAATATGGTTGTTTTCCGAGGTAAAACGTAGCCTTGCTGTGACCTATTTCTTCCAAACAATCGAAGTAACTTTTCAGCTTAATAATATTACGAGTTCTATTTACTTTAATTTATAATAAGTATAGAAGATAGGTAATATCGGAAATGCACCTATGGTTAGGAAGCGTCCATAAATTACGTGAGGTGTATTTATTAATTTTTCAATTGAAATAGTGCCATGCTTAAAAGGGGATTTGTCCCAAAATCAAAGGTAAAAGTCAAATTCGAAGGTCAAATTCAAAGGTCAAAGTCAAGGATCAATATCTAAGTACCAAAGTACTAAGACAAAGTCAAAAAAAGATCAAAATTAAATGTCTAAGGTCAAAGTCCATAATAAAAGATTTTAGTCAAAGGTCAAGGTCAATGTCAAAGTCAAATGTTAAAGTCATAGTCGAATTACAAAGGTCAAGATCAAGGTCAATGTCAATATAACAAGGTCATGTCATGATTATAAGTCAACTACAAATTCAAAAATCAAAATCAAAGTACAAATATCAAAGTAAAAGTCAAAGTTCTAAGTTAATGGTTAAAGTCAAACAAAATGTCGATGATCAAAGTCGAAGGTCAACCAACAAGGTCAATGGATTAATTTAAACGAAATGTCAAAGTCAAATTCGAAAGACAAAGTCTAAGGTCAAATTCAAAGGCAAACTCAATGGTCAAAGTCGAACGAAATGTCAAAGTCAACAAGGGGTGGAGTTTCGTTTAAACATGGCCAATGTTAACACTCTTTAAAGAATCTGTGCCAAATTTCAAGATACATACTTAAAAATTGGAATTTCAATCTTCATCACTGGCCGCAACATCACGGTTTTTTTTCAAAATGGCGTACTAGTAAGTGTGTATCCCAGGGTCTTTACTAAATGTCGGCACTCCTTTGGGTAGGGATGTAAAACCATTAAAAGTGTCACTATTAGACATATTGTTATAAGCATAATCAAATCACCAACCAAGAGAGAGAGAGGAGAGAGAGAGAGAGGTTTATGTAGTAAACATAAACCTCTCTTTGAATAAGGGCTTTTAAAAAGTTGCGTGTGCAATCGAGTCAGGTCTATAAGATCCTAATAGTGTCCAAAGAGGTAGGTTAATATTGTTAGGGGAATTTAGTAGATAAAAATACTAGACCAAATATTTGAATTGTTTTTGGTGTCCATCGAACCAGAGCTATTTGAACAGGAATGTTACACTTTAACCCCATTCCGATTTCAATTCAACCCCTTTGGGGGTTGGAAACCTTTCTAAACGTTATTTGCTTGTGAATGAATCAAGTATATTTTCGAAACAGATTTAGTTTGGTAGAATAATATTTATAGACACGTATTGATGGCTTAATCGTGTATTTTAATATCTAGAATTTTAAAATACTTAGAATAATACACTTGGGTTTGTTACAAAATTACACCGAAACGGTAGGACCTGTTTTTTGAAATTTTGTGCGAGTGTATATGTTTACCAACATCCCGTACCCAAAGGTTAAAACAAGACCCTATTACTAAGACTTCACTGTCTGTCTGTAGTCTTTTCGTCCCTCTGTCACTGTTTATTTGGTCTAAGATGGGGCATGAAGCCCTAGAAGGTTTCTCCGGACCACATTACGAAACCCGAAAAAATAGTTTCACGCACTGGCCCAGCTCGGAGGGTGGTGACAAGCCGCGGCCGAATCCTACCACCAGAGACTGTTCTTATCATTACCCCAAGGTCACGTTTATGGATGCAGAGGGTTATCACTTACGGACGTGGAAAGAAAAAACCTTCACAGCAAATATTGTTATAAAGAATGAAATTAGACTTAAAAACCTTTTAATTTTTCAACTTTGTAAAGCATAACTTACAAATTTAATACCCCTTTTACATAACAGAGAATGTCAGTGCGAGCTGTAGGACTGTCAATTTTAAATTTCCACGGATAATAGAAGGAACTATTACCATTGTTCAAGTCAGCCATTTGTCTGCGTTGTAAAAGCGAAAGAAAATGCAATTTACAACATCTGCTCGTAATCTGCTAGGATATATTTTGCTCCATATTGCAGATACCATTAAAAGCTCGTTTTATTTCGTTCTAGATATATTCTAGTATTTATAGCAAGTATTATCATAATCACATACACAGGGGTGTGTATGTGTAAATAATATTTTAATAATTTTAATGTCTATCAATAGACCACATAAAAAATTTAATAAAAATATTATATTTCTAATCAGATTTTAACTAATCTAAAGAGTTCTTTAGAGGATAGCTGTAGATTAAACTGGAGGGAAATTTTCATTTCTAGAATAACATTTTAATTTTTAATTTTAAAACCGGGACTTCTGCCATCGCTCTGCTTCGTTTATAAGTTTAGGAAGTGTTTAATTTATAAGCTTCTATTTAGTGCCACCTGTCCCGATGTTTGTCTGCAATGAAATCTTGCAAGTTCAATATGACCTACTTTTCGGTTTTCCATTGATCTGAAATTTCGTATGTATAAGTCAATTGTGTGATATTTCGAGTCGAACCTAAGATATTTAATAATAGATTTATAATAATAGGATAGACGTGATCGTATGCCACCTACTGTAGCAAAACAGATTTATTATAAAATTAAGTCAAAGTGGCAGTAGGGTTTTATTATTTGAACTTATTTTTAACCCCGACAAAAAGAGTAAGTTAGACGTGTCTGTCTGTCTGGGACATCATAGCTCCCGAGCGGATGGAGCACTTTTAATTTAGTTTTTTTTTGTATGAAAGTGGAATTTTGTGCGCGTGTTCTTAGACATGTATGAAAAATCGGTTGACCCGTTTAAAAGTTATGAGGGTAAAAGTGGGGAACCGAAAATCCGCAAATACGTGTATACTCGAGGGGGGCCTCAAATCAAAGCGCATCACGTGCACATTACAAAATAGTATGCATTTTTACTTTTAAGGGATCTATAGTTCTGGAATCAGGGGTTCTTTTAAATTTAGAATATTCTGAAACTTACTTTGTAGTCATGTGAATTCGTGTTAGTTATAAATTATTACATTTATCAGGTTTTGCAAGCAAAGTTGTGAGCATCTGTTAAGGGCCCCTTATACCGCAAATGCTGTTTTTAAAATCAATATGAATCAGTCAAAAATTGACGTAAAATTCTGAAAAAAATATATGTTTCAGTTGAGGATCTTACAGAGTGCAATTCGCTTACATTTACACAAAAAGATGAACTTCGCTCGATAGAAAAAAATACCAAAGTTGCCTCTTTTTAAAAAACATTTTCAATACTGTGCCTAAAATAATAAATTTATTGACCTTATTTTTACACCAACCTTTAGATAAATCAATTTTCTAGTGAAAATCGCTGAGTTGAGTGTTGTAGTGTTATTTTCCTATTTATTATGCCTAAATACCTACAAACCCACGAGCGGCGCGACGCCCGCGGGCTTCGTCAGTCGCGCGGTGGCGCTTACCGACGACGGACCTGTGCCAGTGCTCTTCCCGCCCGACGAGCGACGTGCGACGTGAAAAAAAAAGGTGTGTGTGCGATTCACACACGACAGAAGTGAAACTACAACAGTTAATAAAAACTGTAATTGGTTTTACAAGTACAAGGACAACTGCGCGATGCGCGCTATTTGGTATTTGGGCCGGGGAAAAGGAACCAGTACATATCGAAAGAATCGAAAAAGATGATGAATTTTGGAAATCAAAGATGGAATCAAAATTATCACACTTTTACCACCTGTCCAATGTCTGCTGCCAGAAATCGTCAACCCCAAACACACTCGTGGTATGCCTATACGGAATCTGACACTTGAATGCGTATCCACCAAATCCGAAAATAAAGAAAAAGAGATTTTTTTATCGCAAAACATTATTAATTTGCAATCAGGAATAAGAATAAGAACATTTTATTGTATAAATTGTGTGTCATGTACATGAAGATCTTAAATAAAATCGAGTATCAACAATTTGATCCACTTCGGACATACAATATAGTAATAATTTAACACAATAGTTAAATTATAACAAAAATTACAAAAAGAAAAACAAACAAAAATCCTACAGAACCTACATACTAAAAACACTTCGAACAAAGTACCTTATATTTACCTAGTTCTCTAAGTATTCCTTTAGGTTATAGTGAACACTATTTACAAGCCAGTTTCTAAGTTTAGTCTTGAATGAATTTCCCGTACATAATTTCCGTTAAGTTCTTTTATTTCAAATGGCAAATGATCAGGACCTAGCACTAGAACTCTAAATTACAATGAAATTTAAGCATTTTATTCCTCATATAAAATGTATTTTTTTTATAAATGCGAATAAATATTGTACATAACAATTATGTTTGTTTTCATTTTGTTGTTTGTATTCTTTACCACAAATTCTTCAATCATAATTATCACCTCACTAATTCAAAAAGTTTAGTAAGAAAAATTATGTTTACATTCAATACCTAGGTACATACCTACTACAATAAACTTTCATTTCAATCAAATAAAAGAATATAGTCAATAAAATAATCAATATACTAAAAAAATACAGAAAAATAAAATTAAAATCACCGTACTAGCTACTGCATTATGCTGTATTGTGGCGTTCTTGCTGCCGACAAAGTTCGCCGGAGTTCATATCAAGTCGGCTCCCGCGTAACGCGCATGCAAGTCGACTGGGCGAGTAAAATGCCTAAATCTTCGAAACAAGGTGGCCTTAATGATATTTACATTTTTGGAATGTTTTAACAAAGCTCACAAGACACCGTCAAGAAAAACATATTATACTTTATTTCCCGTAGATGACGCTGTAGCTATTTCAACGTGACGTTTCGTACGTGTGTTTCATGTAGCCTATAACCAGCGGACGACCAAGAGGCTTCCAACGACAACTCATTTGTCTAATTATGATAACTAGTTTAGAAGTGATGAGGGAACAGATGAACATCCATAGCCACACATTATATATAGTAAGCGCATAATGGTTATGATAGATAATAAAATGTTTTTGAATATTTATCAGACGGCTGTACCAAATTGTATATTAATGAAAGGCCTCTAATAAATTCGAATATCGCGATCACGTAGCCTATAAAATCTTAACTTAAATATTGGAAAAAAGGAAAAGCGTTACTGTAAAATCTCGCATCTGATTCTAATATTGAGCTGAAATCACCTTAAATGTAAAAATTTGGTAAGGTAGAGCTTTAAGCGAATCGTGAGATACACAATGTGTGGTTATACTTTACCCGGGGTTTAAAGTTTATAAAGTTTGTTTTTAAACACTGTCAATGGGAGGCACTTTAATTCCTTTTGAAAATTTTTGGTGCCATGCCACAAAAACTTTTACTTTTCAATGCAGTATTGACATTTGTTAAACACAGACGATGTTGATTGCGTCTACTACGTGTGTTAAGATGTGTGTTCATTATGTGATAAATAAAGTCAACAAGTATTTAAATAACATTATTCATTTGGTATATTCATATCATCTACATATTTTTGCGTTGGTATTACATTATCAAGACATGGCATTAGAATAATATATTTCCAAGGTCCCACAGTAGGTATAATATTCTGTGTTCAAGTTAGTCTTGCTGTTGATTTTCCAACAAATGTATTTAGATAAGATTATTAATTCTAAAACAAATAACAATGCAGTAACTTATAACAATGAGATTTCGTTTCAAGAGTACAAAATTTACAGACGCTTTACTTTGAAACAGAAAGTTGTGCTTTAAAATTTTCATAAACAAATCTATTTTCGGTGACCTACTTATGTTACCGTTAAATGCTTTTTTCAGCAGACCTTCTTATATAATTGGAGAAGGGTTTCTTAATAAAGTAAACAAAAAAATTAATAATAGTCTGCTATTAAGATTATTTTAAAAAAAGGTGTGTGTGCGATTCACACATATCAGAAGAGAAACTACAGTAAATCGACAAAAAAATTAGACGAAAAAAAAAACCAGTATTTTGGTCGGACTAACTGACTAAACAGAATACCAATTTTATATTGTCAGCATGTCTGTTCTTGAACATAATATATGAAACTAACTAAACGTTCATGCGTTGTCCTAATTGGCTTCAAATAAATCCATTAACCAATCAGTTACCTTCTGATAGTTAGAAATCAGCAAATTCAATTAATTTCGCTAAAGTGCACTTGGACAATGGCCAAAACCACAGTGCCGTGGTTAAACGTTCAATCTTTCATCAATTTTAGCTCATAATTAATTCAACATACATGATAATAGGGGGCAGTATACTTAATTCACCTAAGTTAATTCACCCAGGTGCATTAAGTATACTTTTAGTAGACTTTATTCACCCAGGTGTCTTCGTTATTTATTTGTTACTAGTTATTGCCCCGATGTGTTGACATTTTCCCGGGGTAAAAAGGAGCCTATATCCTTTCGCAGGCTCTAGTAAAAGGATATTAGGCGGTCACCAATACAAGTGACACTGACCTGGCACAACGATTTTATAATAATCACATTTGTTGTATGAGAGCCCCCAAGTATATATTTAATAATAATAATAATAAAAGTTTATTCATAATATTAAGGTTTACAAAGCACTTATGTATAATACAATTGGATCTTATATAAAAACTTAGGTATGTACTTATATTAAACCTTAGTCAGATCAAATGCTCTCTTCGCTCTAACTAAGCTTAAAGCTTGTATTTAAATCCGAGGTTATATTTATGAATTATGGTATGTGTTTTGGTATTTGTTGTTATAGCGTCAACTGAAATACAGCCTGGTGACAGTCGGACAGACAGACAGAAGAAGAATACTCAGTAATAGGGTCCCGTTTCACTCTGCCGGCATAGATCCCAAATGAGGTTTCGCGTCTGATGTTTGAACATAGATGGCGCATGATAAATTCGGCACCATATCAATAAGTAGGTTGATAAATAGGTTGAATGGTGTTTCTGAATAACTGATTTAGCGATGCGTACTTAGCGACCTTATGTTGTTAGTTTAAATTTACTATAACGAATAAAAACAGCTTTTGCACGCAGATACCGAAAGAGCAAAAACACTCTTTCCGAGATGGAATGAAAAAAAAAATATATGCTCATATATCTTTAACGAAAAAAGGACAATCAATAAGATATTATTATGCCTAGTTTGTTTTTTTCTTTCTTAAGCCAAAAGTATACATTTTCACCTAACTAAGCCATATTATCTTTGATTTCCTTATAACTTTGGCACCCACAGAGAAGATATTTCTTACTTTTCTTAATAAAAACTTTGTTATGACCCATGAATAGGCTTCGAAAGTATTGCAGAAAGATATAAAGACATTTAGGGCCTGTTTCACAATGTACGGGTAAAATAGCCAATGATTAAAATATAAAGCAATCAACTTTGAATGACTTACAGAGATTTCTCTGTATTTTTAACCGACTTTCAACGAAAAAAGGAAGGTTTGTTATTATTTATCATTATATTACTGTTATCTTGGGACGACAGAAATAATCAAATCGTTAACCAAGTATTAACGTACACAAAGTTTAAAATTAGTGTGCATGCCTAGTGAGTGATCCTACCTCCGCTGTTTAGGCAAAATATTCTCTACCTCTAAGACTTTAAATTAACAAATCGGTGTAAAACGCGAGATTAACTATAAAACGAATTTCAATTTAAAACATGCCGTATTGAGTCCATTATATAATTTTTATCATAGAATTATATACCGAAGTCATCTCCGGGCTCGAATCTATCGTGTTTTTTTAATACTTTTGCATTAAGTTTCTCTTGTTATGTGTTTGTGAACATTGTTCAGGGCGCACTCGGGAGGGGATGGGTGCTCAATGAAACTAGGATCTAGGTGGCATCCTAGAGAAATTGAGAGGAGCCTTCGAAAATCTTAGGGCTGACTAGGGCTTTGTTAAGTTTTTCATTAGGTTCGGCCCAGTGGTTCTTGAATCGACATTTGTGTCGGTGTGTGTGTGTGTACAATTCAGTTCATTAGCCCTACCACGAGTTGGCACTTACGACTGTTGGAGATTAGAGCATGTTGTAAATAATTTATCTTTCAAATGTATGGGACATTTAACAGATGAAGATAACATTTTAATTATGAAAAATCTGTCAAATGCATGGGATGTTGTAATCTCCAACAGTCGTAAGTGGCAACTCAAAGTGGTAGGGCTACATTTATAATTTAGTAACGTATTGAAACGAATATAAATAAAGTTGTAATCTTATGAAGAACAGAATAAAAGCTTTGCAAAGTGCTGAACTTTGCAAGGCGTTTTTATACGCAAATATATTGGTCTTCACCCAGATAACAGGATCTTGAGACGATATGGAAAACGGCGCCGTATGCACTATCTATCACTTTATTAGTACGTTCACGTTCGCGATTCCTGCTTGAACTGAATTCGTTATACAGCGTTTGATAAATTGTCCTGTAATTTGGCGTAATCAAGAGGGTTCAGTTTATAACAGAAATATTAATAAATTTATTCTATAATCAGTTATTTTAAAATTTTCCGTAACTATCGCGAGCAGGATTCAATCCACACCTCCGGAGAGCGCCCCGACATGTTACCAAATGCGACTTATTCTTTTTCTGCATTTAACCAAAAAAGTGAGGTTTATCACTTATTCAATAAATATTTTTTTTATCTTTATTTCATGTTTAATGTTTTTTTAATAAGTGATAAAACTCACTTTGCAGGTTAAACTATTTTTTAATTTTATGCAGAAAAAATTAAGACGTATCCGTAACCAATAATCCGTAATCCTGTGCGCAAAGGTTACGGATGTGTCTTAATTTTTTAAGCTAAAAATTAAAAAAAATATTTCATATTATTTTTTGACGAAAAATTAGATAATAAAAATTTAGATAATAATAAAAGGCAGGTTTTGTGTATGGCCGTTATAGAAAAACCGTTGGTACCTTGTGTACCCTAACAATATACTGGACCAACAGCCCGGTTTTATTTATCTTTTGAAATTTTATTTTCCTATAAATTTTTGTTCTTTTTAAAGTTTTTTTTTAAAGTGGTATCCATGATAGAAAAAAATTTACGTATTTCCATTGTTTGATTGTCCAAAACACAATAAATTGAACACAGGTACTCAATGACAAATAAGAAATTTTATTTGGTCCCTTAAATTTTTTACACCACTCTGGAACAAAGAAGCGATTAGAAACTTCGCTCATTTTTTATTGTTTGTTAATTTTATTAATTTGTGGTTGGATCAGATTCCGTCCCAAGCAATTTTGTCTTTAAAGTATTTGGAAATTTTATAATAACCTAGTATTGAGAGAAAGAAGATTTAAATTTGGTATTAACTAATCCTATAAATATTACACGATTCTCGACTGGCAAATAGCTCAACATGTATGCTTGTTTTTTTGGGTGTTCATAAAGTTCTTAAAAATGTATTGTGTAAAAACAGTTAGAATGTTTATTTCTTTGAATTTTGATCCTTAAAAGTCAAGCAGTTTAATTTTATATATTGCACGTCCCTTTTCAACAAAATTATATTTTGAATTACGGTTGCTGCACCCCAAAGTAGCCACAACCACCATAACAACATAATACTATGGAAGTAAGTATAATAAACAAATCTTGCTGTATCTTCATCTGTGGTGTCTCTCATTGTTCTCATTGTTATGCTGAACAAAGTCTACCAAGGTTTGTAATTTGGGTTTCCATTGAAATCAAGAATCCATATGAAATTAAAAGTACGTTCTATCTAAATGAAAGGTAAAATGAAAAGTCATTATTGTGTAACTGTAAAAAACATTTTTTTTTCGGTTATTTTTATTTTGTAATATGTAATCTCATCATCTTAGAATTTATTTGTATGCAATATAATATACCTATGTCTATTACCTAGTAATTTGATATTGTATGCATATATGAAACAAGTAAATGGTAGAAACATTCGACAAAGATTCGAAAACTGTTTAAAAAAATAAAATTTTACACCGTTTAGTAAATAAATAAGTGAAAAAAGAGTATAATTAATGTCAAAATCGCTTTGAAAAACGTTGAATACAAAAAATACCGAGTTTTGTAAATGGTTTTTTGGGTCAAAATTACTCCTTTTCTACATTATAATTCACTTACTGCTATAAAGACGATAATAAATTATACCATCATGAAATGTACTTGAACCTAGCATTTTTTTTATATCATCCATGTTTTCATACTTTTTATAGCCATGGTATAAAAGATAAAAAGACAATAGCAACTTTTTTTGCTGCCTATCTAATGTCATAGTCTTCGAATAATAATAAGACAACAAAAAATCCATGAAATACATCATATATTTGTGGTCACAGTGTACAAGCACGTCCCATAAGGTAAAATGTTTAGGTCATTTAAAATAAGATACCTGTTGAATTCGACTGTTTTTCTGAACGCTCATGAGCTGTGCTGTTACCCATTTCAAGCTTATCCATTCACTACCAGACAACCTGTATGATATTTGGTTATGTAGGTATAAGTTAAGCGGTGTTTGTTGTACGTGACAAGGGGCATACAATATTCGTATAACATCGCACGTTGAACTTTTACAAGTATTTTAATGTAAAATGTTATGTGCAGCTCTCAGGATGATTTGTTTGCTTCTAAGTATAATGTATGTGCATTTTTATAACATTCATATTCATAAAAGCTAAAAAAAGCTTTATATTCTGCGCTCGTCAGGTTTTGAAGCGGAAAAGCTCTTGTTCCAGTGTTTGTCCAACAACCAAGAAAATGTACTCGTGAATTTTTAATTATTTTGAGTATCTACCACTATATTTTCAAGTTGATAAAGTTACAATGTGGGAAGAATGTTGTAATATAATTATTATACATATTATATTCATAATAATTTGAAATTTTGAATGTAGAAAAATGGTTGCATTGAAGTGCCAAATTTTGTTCTAGTTGACGCGGTCGAAACACTATGAGGAGTTTCTCTAGACAGATTTTGTTAATATGATTTATTTGTAAGGCAAATTTTTAAGGGTTCCGTACCTAAAACGAGACCCAATTACTGAGACTTCGTCATCGGTCTGTCTGTCTCATGAACCGTGATAGATAGAGTTCATATTTTGACGGCTGATGTATTTCTCTCGCCGCTACAACAACAAATACTAAAAACACACAAAAGTATATATATATGTATATATATATGCATGTAGTATATGGAATGGCTCTAGGGGCGAAAAAATATTTTGGCGATCGTTCTAACAAAGTACCTACCTATAGTGTATAACAAAAATCGTCATCTCGTCTACCACGTTATAGGGGATACCTATCTATGTAGATAAGTTGTGCGCTCATAAGCTTTGTTCCCGTCACATGCCACTCAGAAAATTAGCTTAACATACAAATTGGCAAAGTACCGTCAGCTAATTATGAGGAGTGTGGCTGACAGAGGAACATACCACGTGCTGATGTGTTTCCGGAACCAGTGAGAGCGACGGCAGGTTCTTCGCGAGCTTAAAATATATATAATGAATGACTAATTTATTGGTGCATTCTACCAGTCTCATACAACCAGGAACAAATTAAAAGTTGTTCGCGTTTGGCACTCGGTTTATGGCGGCATATATGTATTGTATCTCACTTTAGTTTTTGTATCTCTTTCTTATTTTGTCTATGTCATGTCAGAATTTGTTAGATAGTTAAAATTATTCAATAATTTTGCGACTAAAAGTGCTGTGAGATAGCTAAAAATTGTGTTCATATGATTTTCTACAAAAATGGTACAAACTACATGGCGTAGAACATGTATAATTTATACAACGAGATAATTATATGGTTGCAGAAATTTAAGACAAAGGGAATTGAAGACTGATGGTAAGTAGAAATTAAGGTCCATATTTATTTTGTACCCTCGTATGTCTGTAAGCAGTTGAGCCGGTTTGAATTATGAGAAAATCATGTTTACAAACAAAAGTGATGGATTTTTTTTAATTTATGTATCGATAAACGGAAGAATAATAAACATGTTTCTGCATGATTCTGATTCTGAATATATTTTAATTTATTAACACTTATTTTTTTTTGTTATAGATCACTATACCATCTAATTTGATAAACTTCTCTTGGACCAGATGCTAACTGAGTTAATGGAAACTTCCTAGAGCTTTAAATGAACAAACTTGGTGGAGTGTAACTTGTAATAAACGATAAAACGACTTTTCAAAACATGCCGCAAAAGTGTTCCATTATTTTATAGTTTTAAAATATTTCATTAGGTCGTGTTTTTAATAAATCCTCACATATTTGGTAAAGATTGGAGGTAGGTAGGTAACACACATGCACATAGTAACTTAGTTACCCAATGTAAAAAAATAAATAACATGAAAAAGACGATTGTATCTGAATAAAACGGGAAACATTTGGCGCTATTTGTTAGCAAAGGATAAGTTTTGTTTTATGGCTTTAAAATTTAATGTAGGTATGTGCCATAACATTACATTTATATTAAACATTCTAGCTTTGATGTTGAATTACAATAGTAAAACTTTTCTGGCTATGAGTCAGTGACATCTCCTTCTAAAATTAGTCTGAATTCACCTGAATCCAAGTAATTAATTTTGAAAGACATTGTCGTACTTCTTGTAAATAACTTGTAACCTAAGGATATCGAAAGGTATCGCTTTTCGTTTATACCAAAACGAGACGACGAGGACCGAAAAATAGTGTCTCAGTTCAACACTTGTAATAAATAAAAATATTGTGATAGACGATAATGCCTGTCTGGACTAGAAACCCGGTTTTTCAGGCATAGACTAGATCGCTATTACAATTTATTAATTTGTGTAAGGTATTGAAGAGCACCATTGATTTATAATCGCTTTTGGTTTCATTGATAGTTATTTCACAGAAGTTAATTTATTTATAGAATTAATAATTTATAGAATTTATTTATTTATTTAAATATTTATTTATTTAAATTACGAAATATTTTAGTCTCCTTATAAAAAATGTATTTATTTATAGTTTCAGTACTAACCTGAAATACATAAATACCACCAAAATGTTTCCAAAACAGCCAGTACACAACATGACCAAGTAAAAGCTGCCGAGTGAGTACTGAATTACAGGGTTGGGTGGCGGGAACTCCAACCAGTGCGGATTGATCATCAGAAGGTAGTCATCGTGGAACAGGCCAAATCTACGCCAATTTTCCACCGGCCAGCGCTCTTTAAACCTCTCTATCAAAAGGTCGCGAGCCACATACGTCGCTGCGTATACTTCTAACGTCTGCTTATAAGTATTAAGCTCCCCTATGGATTTATTCCCAGTCTTATCACTTAGTTTCCGCGCGAGGAAATTCGACATCCTTCTACGTCTCTTCCACTGCCGTAAATCCAAACGGTGCCATAAGTAATTTTCGTGACATTTAAACGGATTATACACACATCTCGACACAACATCACTAGAATTATGCACATTATTCACAATAAAAAACTTGCTATTCCGCTGCGAGTCGTCTAGATTGACACACTGTATAATCATCGCAATTATAATCCATTTTATTGTACGGGACATTTAGTTGGTACAAGTTTCCGGGCGGTCCGGAGATAATGGCACACAGCCGTCTGCAAAGCTTCCCGCGACAAAATGCTACTCTAGACCAGTGTATTTGGCTGGGAAAAACGTTCTTGGTAGGATGCGGTAGTTTAATAAGATATTTATTGTCTATCACACTCCGGTTTATGAAGTTTGTTCTATTTGGAGTGACACGATGGGACGAATGCACGTGTTTATTTTGGATATGACCTTGCGGTGATTCTGGATTGGGAAGTGATTTGGGTAGTCAAAATGTTGATATGATGCAGTGTTTTATTTAAATAAGTTTACTGTTAGTGAATAAATGGCAAAATACTTTGTAGTAAGCAAAGTATTTTGCCATTTATTTTGGATGCAGCCTTGCCATTTTCCTAGGAAGTGATTTGGCTAGTCAAAATAATAAGATGCAGTGACATATTCCAATTACATAGTTACAAACTAGCAAATTTAATATTACGTTAAAATGTTTCTTTGGTAGGACGACGCAGATAAATAATAATGAAGGTAAAATAAAACATCTGTACCTAAAAAGGGTAAAGGCTTGTTTACGAAATAAATATTTAACTCATATTTATTTTTATTATTAGGTTTGATGGCGCTCAACAAGCTATGCTGAAAGATATCTGTAACTTCGAGATTGTTTCTGAAATGAGGCAAGGAATAAACTTAACTATAACAGTAGACATTATAATAGAAGTAGGTAGGTACAGTTTCCTAGCTTAACAAGCTCCGCATATTTTGATGTGCTAAGAAAAGAAATCTCCTAACGAGAACTACGCTTACTTAAATATTCTTTTAGCATCATTATTCTCAGAATATCTCAGTGACCCGTGTAACATTTAATAAATGTTTTCCGTTTTTAAAATTCAAGAAATAGTAGAAAGCTTAGTTGAATATCTAGCACCACGCAATTTGGATGGATAATTTAATACCTTGTCAGACACTTTTTCAAGCAAAACAAAATTGCGATAATAAAATTCGGCAGGTACATTGATATTTAGAACTACTATTATTATACCTACACGTATCGTATATTAAGAATTGTTACTATTATAATTTGACAAAATGTGATTTTACTGAATCTTTTTTTATTAATCCGCCTGTGTTTGTCCAAAAGAAATGCAACATTTTCCTTATGGTGTTTCCTCAATAGAGTAGTAATTCATACTTTTTTGTCTGTTTATTTATAGTTTGTTTTGTTGACATGTCTAAGGCAGGAATTAATAGTCACACATGAATGATTATGGCCGGTATTCAATGATTACCTATAATCATTAAATTCCGGCCTAAGCTTTGTGAGCATTTATTTATTTAAAAAAAACAATATAAATAACTGAATGACCACTGAGTACCTACTAACGCCGGAATTCATAGTAACACATAATTACTGATTAATTAAATCTGTGATAACACAAACATCAAAATTATGTAACACTACCTTAACTTTGTGCACTCTAACGCATACTCACACCAAGGCATTTATTTACATGTTGACATGTGAGTGACATGAGATGGTTTTTCGGATATGTAGCCCAACCACGAGTTGCCACTTACGACTGTTTGGAGATTACAACATGTTGTAATCCCATGCATTGGACAGATTTTTCAAAACTAAATATTATTATTATCCGTCAAATGTGGAGAATATCTAAGTGTTAACTCGTCGAGCTAAAGATGTTGTTAACAGCTCAAAGTTAAGGAAGTTTAGGAATTTTATTTTCATAGGTATTTGAATAATACAGTCATAATTATAATCCAAAGTAACTGATTATGCTGCCGAAGTGCTGACCGTAATTGACGAATCATATAATGTAAGCACAGAATGACAACTATGAATGCATATAATCATATATTGAAAGTAATCAGTGATATAATGTTACAATGGCCATTTAATCATCGTAAAAATTGATTTGCGAAATAGAGATTCGATCAATGATTGCCGTAGTACTATGAATTCCGGCCTTAAAGTCATCTGCTGAAGCGTTCGGCTTAAATATTTGTCAATTTAAAATGTGTGATTCTGATTATGCAGCGATGTCATAATTTCACTCTCTTCACCACCGGGATTGTGAAGCAATTTAGCGGTGAATAAGTACAAGCCCTTGCCCTTCAAGGTAATTGAGCTTGTTTGGAGGAATTATATTGGTTCGTTATTATAATAGCCTTTCCACGATCGTTAGATTCAGTTCAGCAAGCATAATTCCTTGTTCATTTCATTTCATGGACACACAAACATAGTTTAATTGACCCTTACATCCTTGCAATACTACATTACAAAATGGAGGAGTAACATCCTTTAAGATATTTGCTATGACACGTGAATTTATCCACAAGGTAATCCTCTCGATTTTAATATGCCTATATAGTTTTTATTTGCAAATTAGTGTTCCGTATATTACGTAGGTTACTTACCTTACTTACCTACACTCAAATACCTATAGGTACCTACGCATTGGACTTTGGTCGGCTATTAAAAGCCACTTTTCATACCATAAATTAGATAACTTGTCAAGGAAGTCTATAAGCATTAATCTCGGGAAAGTGAGTATTTTTCTCTTCAAATACATTTAAAGTGCGCAAAGCCGAAAAATTGGTTGTCCGAAGGCCACAACCACAAATCTTATAAAAATACTCGTGTTCGCTTAACACATGAGTTAACTTTATTGTGAGAACGCCGCGCGGCAGTAAGGTCCCGTCAATTATAGTAAGTGCAACTATGGTTAGTTTTAGATAAACTTTTTAACTACTGAAATATCGTATCGTCACACTTCAATCACACTAAGCAGGACAAAAATAAGTAATCCTTTGCCGCCCTTTGTACCCTGTTTTAGTTAAGTAAGTAAGGTCCTAAAACCTAGTTAAAGTTTTTGTAAACTTTATGCTTATAATTTGTGTGGTGTACAATAAAGTGTCTTCTATTCTATTCTAATCTATTCGTATTAAATACTGCAATAACTAACCTTATATACATAAACAAAACGATGACATTCCCCCAGCATCCAACCGTAGAAAACAACAAATACAATCCTCCTAGAGTTTTCTGCACCGTCTCACTGGGCGGTGGATACTGCAGCCAATGCTCGTTTATAAGGTTCAAATAATCATCAGTAAAATATCCATATTCTGTCCACCGATGCACAGGCCATAGTTGCTTAAACTTCGCAATTAATAAAGCGTGATCGCTCTCGTGATCAACAGTCTTATTGTGTGAAGCTGAGCTCGTGTTCTGCTCCGGATCAGCGATGCGAGGGGCCGAATCTGGGTCACTGCTGTTTACCGCACGTCCAGTACGTATTAATATCATTCCGGATACTTCATCCCCGGGCCTGGGAACCCTTGTCACAATCAAATTAACACTTTCGTTCCAAATTCCATTTTCATCGGCACCGTGACATTGAAAGCTCAAGATTATTACAGACGAGAAGTGTATCATGAATAAATGCATTTTAATACAACGTGTGTTTCGACTGGCTCCTTGCGGTACACAGGGTAGATTGTGGTAAGTCGCGTGCTGTGACTTCAGGTAGTACACCGATTTAGAAGCATTTCCTTTGGGAACGCTTAGACTTATGCTTAAATGGATTAAAGTGGTTTGGCTTTAGTACAGTCTGCACGGTATGCTATTGATGATTAATAAGACAATTTATTATCTTGATTGGTTGGGTTGACCTCCTTAACCTAATTTGGTAATTTATCATCCAACTGTTTTATAGCGCATTGATGTCTTAAAAAGGTAAGTGGCGGATAGAAGTAAGATAATTTATTGCCATAAAATATGTATAAAATTCTGATGAACTTTTAAAGTAAATAGCATTACTGTAATTATTCTGAATATCGGTATACTTACCGAAATTACAAGTATTGTACATATGGTATATTCAATAATTGTGTGCTGAAAATTGGAATGTACGCCATGAACGTCATTGTCATGATTTGCATGAAAATAGCTTATAACCCACGGTGAGAAAATTGAATGTAAAGCAGGTATAGCTGCATTACCGATGTGTACACGGTGTCCTATATACCTTCACCTTTTGGTACCTATAGGTATTGGATTGGAAGACGACTTTTGTCAAGTAGTAATATGTATGCGCATGGACCACAAGTGAAAGGTTGAATAAAAGCCACTTGTAGTTAGGTAACAAAGTCAAATTATGTATGCCGGTCCTGTATGAAACTTCCCCTCCGCCGGACCTTTGTTGTTGTGTCTAAACAAGCCATGTTTATGGATACTCTCAATGTTTCAACTTAAATACCTTTTGGAAAATAGGAATTAAAGGGTTATTTCATAAAGTTCTATATAAATTAATATTTATTGGTAGCTTGATATCTTGTATGACACAAGACACAAGGTGTCCTCAGGCGACCCGCTAAGGATCATCATCATCATCATCCTAATAACGTTCCCACTGCTGGGACACAGGGACTTCTCTCTTTGCGAGAGAGATTAGGCCTTAATTCACCACGCTGGCCAAGTGCGGATTGGTGAATGTCACATGTCCTTCAAACTCTTTAAAGTTCTCAGAACATGCCGGTTTCCTCACGATGTTTGCCTTCACCGTCACAGCACGTTTTAAGCGCATATAAAAATTTCTCAATAAGAAAAATCTAGGCGTGCGTGAAGCTTCTTGTTGATAGCTAATAATTTGACGCTAGCAAGCCGTACTCATCTTAGAAAAAAACCTTCCTTCATATCTAAGATACCAGTAAGACATAGGTAATGGAGGTAATCCTCAATTAAGTATACGTTTTTGGTACAATAGTCGGTTATTTTCTTGACATTTTCCTTGTCAATCAAGCCTCCTAATTGAAGATACACATACTCGTATTTATGTTTACTTTGATAGTTTAATAATTGTGACAATATATCACAAGATAATATAATGTCAGGCAATAGCCGCTTTCTGTTTCAGATTGTTGAAACATTTAATTCCTAATTTCTATAATAGGTATGCTTGTTCCATTAAAACCGAAACTAACTAGTACCTACTTTATGACAGTTACAAGTTTTAAAGTTAATATTCTAAAGTTGTGCAGAAAAAATTAAGACGAAGTAACGTAGCTTGCCAGAGCGAGATGCGGGACTCGAACCCACGTCTTCCGTTATACGTATGGACGTTCTAAACCAACTAAATTTTATTTCTTTTTTCCTTTTGCAATCGCAAAATATTCGAGCGAAGACGATGTTTTGATGTATTGAAGTGAGTGGCGTGCCGTGGCTACAATCACGTCACTTGAGAATCTAGTAGCGCGCGCAACACGACATGAATCTTCGCCCGCTGATGTAGCCGTACCATAATACTGATCGTGATAACCGACATTTCCATATCTTTTTCATAAATAACCGTGATTTCCATTTCTCTTAATTTCATAAGATAAATTATTTTGTTTGGTCATTGGTTTCTATTTTGTGTTTTTGTTTCTTTGCTACATAATAAATGCCTAGGCATTAAGCCCACCTTTTTGTACAAAGATTTTTTGTTCAAATAAAGTAATTAAATAAATAAATAAAATAATAAATAATAAAACACAATAAGTACCTTTTGGAATCTCCATACATACACTTGTATGATTCCAAAAGTCCAATACTTCTCTAATATTAATAATTACTATCACTGAGGAAGGAAAAGAAGAGATTATACAGGGTGTTTGGAAGCTCGGTGCAAAGCCTTAAGGGGGTAGTAGTATAGACCATCTAGAACATTTTGAGCCACATTTATCTTAACCAAAGTCTAATTGGTTTTTTTTAGGGACCTTTTACGATTTTTAACCAAAATCCCAAAAAAATCTAATTAAGTGCTGATAATGCAAAGTTTAAGTGGAAATGTCTATTTATTTTGTATGTTTTTATTAGCCTAATGTGTGTTTAATGATATTAAATCATTATAAAGCACAGTTTTTGCTAAAAAAATGACTTTCAGACTATTTAAACTTTACAGAAAAAAAAAAGAAAAAAAAAATGTTTTTTAATGACATTTAAAAAAATAAATAAAATAGCTGCAGATGTTCATATTATTTTAAAAACACGCTGAGTTATTGCTCTTTCTTTTAAGGTATCATTTACTTAGATATCTATACAATTTTTGAAAATACGGTGCCTAATCCAGTTAAGGGTAAGAAAATTACTGTGTACCTAATAATAAACTTACCTGAACAACAATGTAGAGAGGGACCTTAGACAACTAAACAAAGAACGCTGTGCCGGCTGGCGGTAAATATAAAGTTGTTTTGACAAATTATGCTCTACGTCTCTAAAGCTAAGATAAACAGAAAGAAATAAACGATAATTCGAATCGGTAAATCGAAACATGCCCTATAGATACGCGTTCATTGAAATCTACTACAACTTTTATAGTTTTGCTTTGTACATTTATTTCTTACACAAATATTTTTACAATTCTTAAAATTTTGGGAAAGATCGGACGCACACCTTATTTGAGTCAAACTATTTAATCATACATAATATTACAAAAGAACTGAAGCAACGCCTTTGTGGCTAAACGTCAACAAAAACATGTTTTCCTGTTGAACGAAAATATAATTATCTAACGTCGTAAATCGTTTTCAATAAGACAAAGTGTTCACTGGAGACAGATACTTATTAGCTTGTGGCAATTTATTTTATTTCAATTTGTAGAAGATTTACCTTTTGTTGAACTTAATTAAATACATTTCAAGGATTAATGAAATAACAATCTTGCTTTTTAGCTATTGTAAATTTTAAGCTGGAGTTGCGGCGAGTTAAGATTAAATTAAGATACGACTACGATTTAAAAATATTGTCTTTTTATTACCATAGAATTAGAATGAGTTCATCTATCTATTAATGTTATCATTAAAAAAGCATACCTATCTTCAATCTACATTTTTAAGGCAAAATGGATCGCCTTAATGTACTTAATGCCTTAATGTGCCTTAATAGGTACGCGCATAACTCCCGAACAACTTCAACAAATTAGATGATTCTTTCTTTAATAAATTTGGTATTATAGAATAATGTTGGTAATTTACAATCATTTCTGCTACATAAATTTTGTAAATAAAAAAAATCAGGCTTACTTTTAATTAGCCTTGTAGGCAGGCAAAAGTCAATTAACCATACAGCCTCGGGCAAAAGTCACTTAACTGTACAACCATGAGTGGAAGTGGAATTTAGAATTAGAAAGGGAGTGCGAATAGTGTGAGTGGTAAATGGAGTGGAAAATAAAGCATTATTTTTTTTCTGCAAAACCTTTTTTTTTATTCTCTAAAATGTATGTGATAAAACAGCGATTGCCAGGTCAGCTAGTATATTGATAAAAATATACCACGAAAATGTTGTACGCATCACTTTTGAACTACTGCATCGAATTCAATCCTTATTTGTTAGTTTAGGACAAGGTTTGTATAAAATCATGTATTTATTGGAAAACCAAAAACAAAATCAATAACTAAATAATAACACGAAACATAATTAGGTTTTCACGGATATAAATCTAAACTAATAAAATTTAAATACAAGTTTTCACAAAACTGGGATTAAAATAAACATATTTCAAAACTTAATTAGGAGTCAAGTTCGGTCAATGGTACGAGTTTAAGTTATGATGAAATAGAAAAATTATAAATTGTTCTTTATAAGCAAGAATAACGTAATCCCTTATGTCCTAAAAAAATAATGCTTTCAGGTCAGAACGCCGTTGTAGGTAGGTGCTTTAGAATTTGGACTTTTTCCTTTGTATAGTTCTGTAATCTAAATGGAAATATAAGGGTACCTTTGAAAGAACACTCGTGTATCACTCTGTCCGTCAGTCCGTCTTTTACCCAATTTACTGAAACCTAAGAAGTAAAAAGTAGATACATATTAGGTTAACTTTTACATAAATCAGTTAGTTGTAACATAACATAAAAAAGTAGTAAAAATCTCAAATAGTACTCGGGCGTAATTATAGATTGAGAGTTTAAAAATTAACAATTTCAACATCTGAAACCACTGTGCAAAAAGTTATACAAAAAAATACGGAACAGTACTACTACTACTATCACAGAACAGAACTCTATTCACATAAAAAAAAAGTTGTATTAGTATGTCAGTAGTCTATAAAAGTTTACTTATTCTAGAGCTATGCCTGTCTATGTCCATTGCCCGAAAAGGGTCCAATATTAATATCTAAAGACTTCCTCCGCAGTTTCTTATTCTAATATATTTACTAGCTTTCACGCTACGGCATTGTCCGTGTTTTGTGAATTTCTCCGCGGTAACAACGTATTTTTCCGCGGTAAATAGCCTTAGTCGATAATGGCCAAATTTTTTAATCAGTTTAATCATCATCATAAGCACCCCATTTGTTTATGTTCCCACTCTTCTTTCTCGACGAAAGAGATTAGGCCATAACGCACCACGATAGCCTTAATAGCCAAGTGCGGATTGGTGGATGTCATAATGTCAAATGTTATATGAGACAGATGGCGCTAGGTGCCACGATAAACATTGGCTCTGCCAATTTACTATTCAGTAGCTCCGCACAAATCATTTCTAAAAATACTAAAAACTAAAAAAAATTCATAGATTTAGTAACTTAATAATAAATAATTATCTTCTGCGCATCGACAACTATAAATTAAGAATAGTAGGAGATAATTAACAGTAAAACTAGAATAAACACTGCTCCGGAAACCAAAACCGGGAGTAAGAAGTTTGCAAGAAAAGTTTGATAGGCCTTAATTCACCACGCTGGCCAAGTGCGGGTTAGTGAATGTCACATGTCCTTCATACGCTTTAAAGTTCTCAGAACATGTTTCCTCACGATGTTTGCCTTCACCGTTAAAGCACGTGTTTAAAGCGCACATAAATTTCTCAAGAAGAAAAATCCAGAGGTGCGAGGCGGGGCTTGAACCCACGACCTTCGGAATGAAAGTCAAGTGTCCTCCCACTTAGCCAACACAGCTTTTAATAATAATCTTAATCACGTATTATTTCTTATTACTTGAAAACGTAAAATCAAGACAATAAAGAGCACTGAAGTCTCGTCGTGACGTATTCGTGCTATTTGCACTAAAATTTGCAGAAACAAGCCCCCGAAACTTCGATAGATAAATAAGTTCTTTAATACACACCAATACTAACGGACGTACTTTGATCCTCTATATTTTTGAACTTATTAATTTGATACTGCAAAATAAGATGTCCAGAATTTTTGGACGGGCAACTAAACAGAAACTAAACTAACTAACAGTCAACTAAACAAAATGCCAATTTTTTTATGTAGTCATTATATTATCATTGTTACCAAGAAAACTTAAACCCAAAAAACACACAAGTCAATTAACTAAATAAATAAATAGTCAAATACACTAAAAAGATAATTTCGGCCATATCGCACAGAGGGCGCTATTTGTAAATAAATTCTCAAAATAAAAGTCTCAAGTTCACAAGCTAACCACGATATGGCATAATTTTCTGGGGTACAGATATACACAGATAGAGAGATTATTTTTAGGGCTCAAAACTTTGTGTACGTGCTTGGCCTAATGAGAACAGATAGCTGTTAACTGCATTTTAAAATTCTTTACTGTACCTTCTATCTACATTTTCTAGATACCTCTATTTTTTTGTTTGAGGTACACCATCCAAAATATATAATAAACTGCCGGAATAAAATTAACGCAGTTCAAAAAACCCATTACCTATTTTACTGAACATGGAAACATTTTATGACAAAAATGATTATCTCTGATTAAATTAAGAATCAGATTAATTAGACAAACTTGGAATGGGTAAAAGCACAGCTATCAAAGCTAGCAAAAAAAACTATCTAACAGGTACCTTACTCATAGCTATTTTTATAGAACACTATGACCACAAATGTATTTATTTGATGTATTTTTTGTTGTTTTATATTTTTCTTGGATGTCTGGTAGAACAATTTTTATTAATTTGTACACGTATCCACCACGAATCCGATTAGATTGATCTGGCGTAAGGTTCACCGGACGTAAATCCTTTTAATTTGTTTTTTATTAAGACTTAAGAATATTTAGTATAGTGTATAGTAAGCCTATTCGATCTTTAGAAGAATTACGTTCGAGCGTGCTCTCACACCTGTGCAGTTCACGGAATCGGCAGTCCCGTAGTTTCTGAAATTTGGCAAACAAACAATATTCAGCTTTATAATATTAAGTATAGATACTTAATCCTACTATAATTTTATAAACGCGAAAGTTTGTGAGGATGCAAGTAACTGTGTAAGTGTGTTTGTGGCTCTTTCACCCAAAAAATCCTGGATGGATTTTGATTCACGATGAAAGTTCACAATAATATTGAAATAACACATAGGATACTTTTCGCAGGAAAATTCAATTTTTGCGAGTAAAGCTTGACTTGAGTCATATTTGGCATGGACATAGCTATTTTCCCGGTAATGGACAAAAGCTACTTCTTACCGCGGGAAAATGTATTTTAAGTATTTTACAATGCTATATATTTATATCTTTTTACTTGTATTAATCACTTCATCCAATTATTTATGAGGACCGCATTAAATACGTAAATCTATTAGTGTACAAAAAGATGATTCTATTCGACTCAACAGTGTAGGCACTCATAATAATATACTAAATAATTAATTAAACTACCGGTATCTAGTCTAATAATTAGCCGAAATCCTACGACTCCCAGGTGTATCGAGTGGCATGAAATTAATTAACGATTATTTTGCTCTATTAGGTTAATTAATCGCATTATTGATATTACCACTTAATCCCAACGGTATTATCAACGATTAGTTAATGTTACCTGATAAATTGCTATAAGTGCCTAGGAATTTCCGTAAATGGATCCGATGATTAATATTTTAACATTTTTATTACAATTCAGTATTAAATAACGTAGAACAGATGGCCGCTGGGGCGTTTGGTTCAGTTAAAGCTGCTGGTTCACTCAGTAGTAAAATAGGAACTTCTGTTTGTAATATATAATAATATCACCGCTTTTCACTTTATCACTATCATGGCAATCAAGTCACCAAAATAAATTTATACATTTCCTACAAAATTTATAATTTTTAGGATTCTAAGCGAGAGATCAGATGAGACGAATATATCTTTGCTATTCACCAATCAGAGAGCAGATTGGTATTATCCGTATTTAAAAGAAGCGTAAAATTAATATCTCTTTTGTGATTAGTTAATACAAAAGCGTATAAACTTCCTAAAAAATTAAAAATTTCCAGATCTCGCTACTTTCTGGTGATATTTCCGGTTATATTTAAATATGCATGAAGTATACACAGTACATAATTTATAACAATAAAATATATTTTTTTGTCTGTCTGTCGGAAATCTCTAAAACTCCATAAACGCGGGACGTAGCTAGTCCTGTTAATTAATGACTTCCCGAATATTATGCCATGAATAATAGGGCTTATAACGGAAAAACCAATTTATATTCAAATTTATAACGTAAATGTCAAAGACACCAAAAGTAAAATCTATCATTTGGTGCTGCCCGCTGCGCTCCCAAAAAAAAAATGTTTGAACCCCAAACATATATATTTGTTTGGGAGTTGACAAACCGCCGTACCGCTTTTTTTAATCGTGAGTACATATATCTCCCAGTCGCAGTTGGGAGATATTATGTCATAGACCAGTGTCCAAAACTCAAGGTTCTTCTTATAAAAGTGGCGGTAGGTCGGTCATCTATGCCAGCTCATGCACAAGTTTTCGTGTACGTATACCTAATACATGTGATAATAAAGGTAAATTTGTATACCTAATAAACTAGCTAAGGTGTCTTATAATATTGTAATGACAAAGGATTTTAATGGTATTTCTATTTTATTATGTCCTATCAATAGGAAACCATTTTCCGATTTTTTTTATGTTAGATAAGCCTTCATTTGACCACAATCTCACCTGATGTAAAGTGACAATGTGGTCTAAGATGGGGCATGAATACCTAGAAGGTAGATGGATTCTCCGGACCACATTACGAAACAACAAAAAATCGCTTCACGCACTGGCTCAGCCCGAAGAGTGGTGACAAGCCGCGGCCAAAGCCTACCACCAGAGACTGTTCTTAGCACTACCCTGAGGTCACGTGTAAGGATTCAGAGGGACACTTACGGACGTGAACAGAAAAAACCTCCATAATTATCATTAGAATTTTATCGATATCAATACAAAGACAAAATAAAATGATATTAAGGTTGACACGCTCCTCTAAAAACAAGGCCAACCTTTAATCAACTGAGTTTTTTCTACGAAACCTTTTTCCGGATGTAGGCTAGTGAGACAATGAAGGATTTACTAAATAAAAAGGACTATGTTTACTGGAATACAAGGTCAGACAAAACAGTCTGTGACTTTTGTCCCACAATTACTTTTTATCTAGTTTATTTTTAGTGCTGGGGACAGGTACCACTAAAGTTTAGTAAGAACGTGGTAAACTTCTTATGAAGCTATTCTAAATGAGTACTATTTAGAATATTTAGTGAATAATTTTTCTATTTTTTTTTGTAAAAACTCAAAACTCAACTGGTTCAAACTGGCTAGGCTCCGCGCTTGGTCATCGTGGTGAATTAAAGGCGTAATCTCTCTCGTCAAGAGATAAGTCCCTGTGTCCAAGCATTGGAAACGTTACTATGGTGATGATAATGATAGAGTAACGTTTTTTCTATCTTATTGTTGAGTATATGGCAATATTTGAGGTACGTGTGAAAATGCGTAGAAAATACCAACGCGTGCTTTTTTTAGCTCTAGCTGGATCGTTTGAACGACGAATGTTTTTGGGAAACGATTTGAGTTATAAGGCCCGGTATGGAAATTTTATGGGGAGTAAAATCAAGTGTTAACAAAAGTTGAGGCGTTACGTAGAAAGAGACAAACATATATATCTGTAGGATTCAACGTGTAAAAGAATGAGATGGAATACCGTCGAAACGTCACGTTCGAAATAAGAACTTTAACGCATTTTGATTGGTTGTTTGTTGTGTCTCTGGAATGCGAGTTGCCATTTTTGATATTCGAATACGCGTTCGAAAAAGTATTCGTCTAGCATTCACTTAGAATTTCTCAGTGAGTAGAGGTGAGAGTGCAAAGTTATTACCAACTACCATCAATATTTACAAAAAAAAATTGTCCAGACGTTTCTTTTTCACTGGGATATCGTCTTACAAAGATAGCTTTTACGTTTTTGTGCAGTGAACTAAAACAATTGACGAATTTATGGCCCTCTCAACGCGTTTCGTTGGAACATTATAATAAGTACCTTCTGTTATTTATTAATTAAAATATTAAAAAGAAGCTATAGTTTCGACACCTAATTAATTTGTTCTTTGCAGTATTTAAGAATGATATTATAATTCAAAGTGAAAGAAATCAATCATCCTAAAATTGGATTTGTATAAATTGAACACAATTATTATTATTTTGTAACATACTTTATGTAATACGCTTTAATGAAGTAATATAAACTATCCGAATAATTACAGATATATGTTTGTTTCTCTTATCATTTTAGCAGATGCGTTCATGTACCCTTTTTTTCTATTCGATGTACATATATCATAATATCGTTCATAAGTAGTAAACTCCAATCGTGCGTCGTAACTGACACACACACACACTTTTTTTTCCTACATTTTCAAATAATAGGTTCTACACACGTACAGGGAAATAAATCGCTATGACGACGACACTAGCTTGTTTTTTTTTTAAATATTATGATACGAAACTCAGTTAGTGTTGGGCCGTTTCAAAAGCAGTTTTTTTTGTTAAGTTACTCTTTTAATATTTAAATCAAAATACTTTGCAAGAAATGTTTGTCTTTTTTCGATTTTCCGTTTTCTTAAGCTTATTGTTTATACAAACAGAGAAGAAAATTGGTGTTTGAACTGGGGGTTGAAGTTAAATTAGTAGGTAGGTAGGGTTTTACAAGGTTACAGATTTTAATGTTTTAGGATTTTGTAAAAGCCCGCGGTTTCCTTTCACTTTTAAAATAAGAACTCCAAAATTGTAATAACTGATAAAGCTGTGTTGTTCCATTCGCTTCTCAACTCAGTATAAAACATTAAAGCGAACTGACAAGACATTGTTATTTCCTTGATATTTTTTGTTTCAACAATTTAGATTTATTAATTTTAAGTTGACCTGTCCATGTAGGCCAAGTGCTTCTAAGGAAATAAACTTTGACTTATACTTTTTAACCGACTTCAAAAAAAAGGAGGTTTCTCAATTCGACCGTATATATTTTTTTTTTTTTACTTGATCGGAACCACTTTTATACTACCATCAGCTTTTAAATAATAACTGTCGAAAAAAATTATATGATATTAACCTTTTATCCCTAAGCAACTAAGGAAACAGAAGGATTACTTTTTAACTAGTAAATACATAAATCTCAATATAAAATTTAAGAAAAACCCCCGATTCCAATGCCTTAATTTCCTTAAAAGTAAAACACCATAACATTTTGTAATGTGATACCACACTGGAGTATATTTGCAGTTTTCGGTTTTCCTTCCCCACTCTAACCCCCATAACTTTTTACCCTATAACCGGCACAACCGATTTTCATGAAACATGTATAAGAACACTCGCGCCAGACTCACCTTTCATACGAAAAACATTAAATTAAAATCCCTCCATCCGTTCCGGAGCTACGATGTCCCAGACAGACAGACAAACAGATACGTCAAAAAGCCAACAATCTTATAAACGATTTTATCTTCATAACGCGTCCTTACAATTATGTACAATGGGTAGTAAAATAGAATGATGTCCTTAGCCAAATGTAAAAGATTCGTACACCCACGTAGAGACTTAAATACCGACAAACATCCGCTCATTCACAAATGATACCTTGTCTCAGGAAATTAGCAAATCTGTGCCAAGTAGGTAAAACATTTCTGATTTCTTTTTATATTTTACTTATATGTATTTGTTAATATTATGAGTACTTTATGTTTTTTTACTGTCTTTTCGTTCCTTCTCTTTCCATCCCAAGGTTGCCTAGAAAAGATTGCTCATAGCGATAAAGCCGCCCTTTGTACCCTGTTTTTAATTTAGTTAAGGTTTTTGTAAAATGTATTCTTTATTTGTGTGGTGTAAGTTGTGCGTGTTGTGTGGAGTCTTTTCTATTTTGTATGTTTCAAATGGTAATCGCCACTCAAGTATTGACTATACATCAGTTATTGGGACTCATGTGAGACTGCGGGACCTCGTAGTAAACGTATTTGAACAACCGACAAAATATCACGGAGCGCTCTCACCGCGACATCTACATTTTCGGAGGAAACCTCGTGAAACTTTGAAAGGTTTGGGTTTCTAAAGGTAGAACCATAAACCAAATCTTATTTCAGAATCTACGTTCAACAGCGCGCTATCTCGGGAGATTCTCTGTTCTTTTTGGTGTTATAAGATGGAGCTACTGGTACCTAAGCTTTTCATAAGCTTAGGTATTAGTAGCTATACAATAATTTAGAATATTTATCAAATTTCTTCAAATTACTAATATCATAAAAGCGAAACGTCTGTCTTGTCAACTCTTTCACGTCAAAACTACTAAATAGATTTTAAATTTATTTGGTAAACAGATTTTCTAAAGCCTGCGAATGGACGGGTAGTTTATAATGGGTTGTAAGGGGTTGAAAAGGGCGGGAAGGGGGGAATAAATTGTTATATGGAAATAAGGTCAATTCAAAGCTTATCAAATATTATTAAGAATCAGCAGCTTTCATTTATCGGTCGATCAATCTATGCTCTATGGAACAGACATCTTTACAACTATAACGAGTTGATGAATAGAAATAATTTTAATTTAAAAAATAATAAAAATTTACATATTTATTTGAATATTCTAATTTGTTTGACATGCGATAAAAATATGAATCATATTTTTTCATTCGTTACCATTATGCATGATAATTTATGTTATCAATGAATGATTATTATAAAATCTAGTCCGCCAACTAAACAGCTTCGTAATTTTGAACTATTTTTTTAATTTTCAAATTTTATTTGTTTATTGACTCTTTTAAAGAAACTAATTTAAATTAGTATCAATCGCTTCCTCTCTCCACAAGAATACCTTAGCATTTTTTCCGTATTTGTGAATGTGTTAAGATACAAATAGTAGCTGTAACAGTTACATCTACTTATTGTTCCTGTATGAGCTCGATCAATCATGTTCTCGGTTCACAGTTGCTCTGTGCGGAGGTCGTTAATTCAACATCCGGTTCATCCGCAGACGATTTCTTAGATGCCATCAATCACTTAACTTTTATGAAAATACAGGCAATATTACTTTCTTTTTCGGTAAAAACTAACGTACAAAAATATAATTAAGGCGCGCAACGGAAAAGAACACTTTTTTTTTTCAAATCTAGAGTAAAAGTTTGTATAAATATTTCCAGACATTTCACACAACAACATCTAGCCCCGTGGTAAGCTCTAAGCTTGTGTTACGGGTACTAGATATTTGATATACTTAATATAATAGTCATACATATATAGATATTTTTTATTTTACATATTAAACACCCAGACCAAGGAGATCGTGCTTGCAGAACATACAAACGCTTTCACCCTCGGCGGGAATCGAACCCGCTACCTCTTGCGCCTCAAGCGGACCCTCGCCCACCGCGCCACTGAAGCAGTCAAACTAATGGGTTTTACTAAGGCTACTAGGACTGATTTAGCTGATAAAATAAAATATTTAATTGTTCAACGTTTATCTTTTTATTAATTTTACCAATTTTCCAATCCATTCAAAGATTGTCTGGAAGATATCACTTTTAGTGAGAAGGCCACCCATTGTTACACTATTATTTCATGTATTTTAGTTCTAAAGCATTGTTCTGTTGTATCATAATATTTGTGTTTTAATAAAGAGTTTTGTATTGTATTTTATTTATAAAACCTTGAAATATGTAGAATAAAATGTATTAAATTTGAAATTTAAGATGCTACAAATGATATTATGGTGAATTTATCGATAAAACAATTAACTAAATAGGACACAACAATTAAATGTTTGCAGAAACAAATTATTATAAAATAGGAATACCTAGTTAGGATTTTCCCCGTAAACAGATATTGAGATAGGGCGGAATATTCTTATGTCTGCTATAGAAACGATACAATAGCTCTACGAAACATAGAACTATGTTTCCGGTGGACGGAAACAGCAGAGATAAGTCGTCACGACGGCTGCTGGATGCGGTTCGCGACATCTTCGAGAGACGCTGCGCGGCTTTGGCACGCGGCATACGTGGATACCGCGACGCGTTTTAGAATGCTTGCAATGAAAATTGTATTTTTTTGGGTAGTTAAATATTAAATAAATAATTATATCCGGACTACTCACACAGCTCACTCACACCTAACCCCAAACTAAGCAGAGCTTGTACTATAGGTGTTAGGTGACTACATAGATACATTATTTTTTTTCTGAATACATACATTATGATACATAGAAAACACCCAGACCCGAGACCAGAAATTATAGATCGAACAAAATCTGGTCCCCCGGCGGGAATCGAACCCGCAACCTCTTACGCCTCAGGCGGCCCACCGAGCCACAGAGGTCTTCAATAATATATATTATGTATAACCTTCTTAAAAAGTACGCGCCTCGCCGCGCCGCGTCTTGTCTTGGTCTGAACTGACCCTTAATCTAAATAAATTGAGTTAAGAGTTACACAGTTGGGCTAATTTGAATGTTATATTTTAATAATGAATGTTGTATGCTTATTATGACGTAGATATTACTAATATAAAAACATTTTAATTAGACGTAGGAAAAACCAAGATCAATGTCCCAAGTCTTCACCTAAATAGCTAAATTGGTATACATACTATATTTTATACTACTTATGCAAAAGTAGGTTTTTCGAGCTTAAAAAATATGTAATAACGTCGTATTAGCAAGAAGAGGTAACACCAGATGCTTAATATACGATAACATAAATAAGCGTTACCCAATTCTCTGTGAATTCTAATAAATCCAACTGAATAATCCCGACACTGCGACGGATTCTGCTCCCTTTGAAATAATCCCAGCTAGTACCATCGCCATTATCGGCTTTAAGGAATCAATGAGTTTTGATACTCGATGCGCAGTTTCTGACTGGAAGTGCGTGAATTTACGAAATGTTTCATTGTAGGAGTTTTAACAAGCTCATTATCACCCTATTAACGTTTCTACTGCTGGGACAAAGGGAATTCTACATTGAGAAGCGAGAGAGAGAGAGAGATTAGGCATTAATTTACCACGCTAGCCAAGTGCGGGTTGGTGAATGTCACATGTCCTTCAAACGCTTTAAAGTACTCAGAACATGCCGGTTTCCGGTTTAACAAGCTATGGAACACTTTTTACTTCTTATTGTACCATACTTTATTAAAACTAATATTTGCAAAAGAATAGATTTGTTTGTACCTAAGCATTAATAAGGTCCAGAAAAATGTATCTATGTAGTATATCAGTCAGTATAACACCCATAATACAAGCTCCGGTTAGCTAAAATATTTATTTATTTAATCTACTTGTCAGATATATAATGTTCCATTTAGATAATAAGTTCATTTCGCGAAAAAAATCTTTAATAACGGGCAACGCAACGCCGCGCCGGCCGTGGTGTGCAAAAGCTAAGTATTTTATATTCAAAGGGTCAAAGTGTGTGTGCATCACAACCTAAAACAAGTTTATGTCGCGGGTAACTTAACGCTTATTTGTGTTATAAACTTGTGAGTGAATTTGTACAGTGTGTTTAGTTTATAGATACATCCGCTGAAACATTTCGCCTAGCCCACAAAAAGGGGGGTTCCACTATCAGAGAGTAGGTACCTATCTACTACAGGGATATACTTCAGTTTTAAAAAACGCCTGGACGGTTTGATATGTGTTAGGATAGATGTAGTGATTAACCCCCTATTCTTAAAATTATTTTAAATTTTATATCAGTGTTTTATGAGTTGCCTAAAACGTTTGATAAAATATAAAAGATATTTACAGTTTTTTTTCTCTTTAATAGTCGCAAAATAAGACATAAATACCTATGTTTATTGTGTGGTTTAGCCAATTCAGTTATATAAGTATATAAGTCAGTAAGTATATTAAGCCAGAAATATAAGTTTTAATGAATGCGACTGTAAAATTTGCCATCGACAGTGTGTCGAGCAGGGTCGCATACCTAACACTCAGAGTATCTAAGAGGTACTCGCTTAAGGTCGTTCAGGTTTATGCACCGACCTCGGCACACTCAGATGAGGAAGTTGAGTCTATGTATGAGGACGTCAGTAGAGCCATACATACTCATAAAACTCACTTCAATGTTGTAATGGGGGACTTCAATGCGAAGCTGGGTATGAGAAGCGATAATGAGTTGAGAGTGGGGAATTTCGGTTATGGGCAACGGAACCGTAGGGGACAGAGGCTGGCCGATTTTCTGGAGAAAGAAGGACTCTTCATGATGAATTCTTTCTTCCAGAAGCCGCCTCACAGGAAGTGGACCTGGATTAGTCCCAACGGTTTCACGAGAAATGAGATCGACTTCATCATGACCGACAAGAAACGGATATTCAATGATGTCTCTGTGATTCACAGGGTGAAAACCGGTAGTGATCACTTAATCGTAAGAGGCACATTGAATGTGAACGTTAAACTTGAACGGTCCCGTTTGATGAAGTCCACGCTCCGTCCTACTCGCGCCCAGGTCGAAAACCCCGAGAGCTTTCAACTCGCGCTCTCAAATCGCTTTGATTGCCTAGAAGATAACGCATCGGTGGACGAAATCAACAACAGGTTCGTAGAGACTGTCCATACGGTCGGGTCTCAGTTCTTCAAGACTCGCCGTACCAATAGAACTCAGAGTCTCTCTGAGGACACCCTTGACCTTATGGCTGAACGACGCTCGCTTAAACTGCAATCTCCCGACGACGCCCAGTCGCATAGGCAGCTCAATAGACGAATTTCAAAATCCTTGCGGCACGATATTCGTATCTTTAGTACGTCTCGTATTAAAGATACGATTGAGCGAAACCAGGGCTCCAAAGTGTTTGCAAGAGATAGATCTATTGGGCAAAGCCAGATGACGAAGCTGAAGCGGGATGATGGCAGTGTAGCGTCGACGAAAGCGGAAGTGTTAAGGGAAGTCGAAAAGTTCTATGGGCAGCTTTACGCTTCGGTCACGAAACCTGTTATCAGTGCGGCCGAAGACCCAAGAGCCAAACTGACCCGACATTACACCGAAGATATTCCGGACATCAGCCTGTACGAGATTCGAATGGCCCTGAGACATCCCTTACAAAGAAGAGTTAGGCAGGGAGATGTTATATCTCCGAAACTGTTTACAGCCACTTTAGAAGACGCTTTTAAACTCCTAGAATGGAAAGGGCTAGGCATCAACATAAATGGCGAGTACTTCACTCACCTTCGATTCGCAGATGATATCGTAGTCATGGCAAAGACGATGGAAGAACTCAGCACAATGCTTGAAGACCTCAATCGAGTCTCCCAACGGGTGGGCCTCAGGATGAACATGGACAAGACGAAAGTCATGTCTAATGTCCATGTTGTGCCCGCCCCCGTTATGGTTGAGAATTCGGTTCTCGAAGTTGTTGACGCATACGTATACCTAGGACAAACAGTCCAATTAGGTAGGTCCAATTTCGAGAAAGAGGTCAGTCGCCGAATCCAACTCGGATGGGCAGCGTTCGGAAAACTAAGACACGTCTTTTCATCGAATATACCGCAGTGCCTCAAGACGAAAGTCTTCAATCAATGTGTGTTGCCAGTGATGACATACGGATCCGAAACGTGGTGCTTCACTATTGGTCTCATAAACAGGCTCAGAGTCGCTCAAAGAGCTATGGAGAGGGCTATGCTCGGGGTTTCTCTACGGGATCGAATCAGAAATGAGGAGATTCGTAGAAGAACGCGGGTCACCGACATAGCCAAACGGATTAGTTCTTTGAAGTGGCAGTGGGCAGGCCATATAGCACGAAGAACAGATGGTCGTTGGGGCCGAAAGGTTCTCGAATGGAGACCACGGATCGGCAAGCGCAGCGTAGGACGTCCACCAACTAGATGGACGGACGATCTGGTGAAGGCTGCTGGCTCACGGTGGATGCAGGCCGCTGCCAGCCGAAACCACTGGAGATCTTTGAGGGAGGCCTATGTCCAGCAGTGGACGTCTTATGGCTGAGATGATGATGATGATGATGACTGTAAAATTATCTTTGCGTGCCTAAACTACTAGGGATAGATATATTTTTTTAATCTGCGATTATATATTACCATAACTTTTAAACAGAGGAAAACAAAATGTAAGGAGGCTCTATGTATGTACAATATAACCTATAGAGTTATAAACATAAAATATCCTTGAAAACCTCTTATCCTTTATAAAATAAGTCGTTTTTTGTAAGTCAGCAATTTGTATTTGTAATCTCGGTGAAGATATGTAATTGTACTAATCCAACAACTATGTCAGAGCAACATGTGCATTAAATCTATAATATAAAAATGAATCGCAAAATGTGTTGGTAAGCGCATAACTCAACAACGACTGGACCAATTTGGCCAAATCTTTTTTTTAAATGTTCGTTGAAGTTCAAGGATGGTTTTTACGGCGAGAAAAATTAGAATTATTGCTGGAAAAACCCTAAAAATAGCCCTTTTCTTTTTCCCATACAAATGATTTGTAACTAAAACGTAGTCAATTTGAGCTTTATTGCTATGGTATAAAGTTCATATTAAATTACAAGCACTCACTGTTGTCTAAGCAATGTAGGTGTGTTCCTAACGTCAAAGATCATATCTATCAAAAGTATATAAAATTTTCATGTCACAATGGTAGTTACCGTACTCCTCCGAAACTGCTTTACCGATTTTTACCAAATTTTATATGCGTATACAGTAGGTCTGGAGAATCAGCTACTATCAATTTTTCATTTTGCAAAACAACGTTTGCTGGGGTCAGCTAGTTAGTTATAAATATTGTTATATAAAATAAACTTAGGAAATAATTTATGCCTAAAAACAGGATTCTCCTAGTTCAGGCAAAATAAATACATCATAGTACTTACTAATTAAATTTTAAGGATTTTCGTCAACTAAAGCTTTAAGTGATTTACTAAATAAATGTTATTTTTATGTTATTATTATTGAATTTCAACCAAACATAACATAAAGACTAATAAAATATGTAGTTTCGGGTAGAGATAACAGTAGTTGGCCACAACATAACGAACCTAGGGGATTCATTTGAATTACGTCATCGTACATTTCACTGAGACCAACCCGCAACAGTAACTAATTGTTAAGATTCCGCGCACTGACAATGTTTATTAACTTATTTAGTTCCGGATTATCTAAGTCCCCCAACTGTCTCATATACCGTGGAAATGTGGTAAGCGCCTGTCCACACGTGCACGTTGCGTCAGCGATATTTTCATCTTGTTTTTCCACGCACCGCGTTAAAGCTATGATTTTATTAACTAACACAGTCGATGCAACGCTGATGCAACGCGTGTGGATAGGCTCTAAGGATGAGACCAGGCAATATATCAAATATTGCTAATATTACTATGATTATTGGCATTTGAGTAGGTTAGCATTGTTAAGGAGGTTATGACCGATATCGCTACACATTATACGAATTCGGACCAGAGGCACTACGGTGATTTCTGATATTCTTGATAAAATACCAATATAATAATAAATTATTTCAACGATTATTATTATTTATTATTATCGATAAGCCTTCATTTGACCACAATCTCACCTGATGTAAAGTGACGATGTGGTCTAAGATGGGACATGAAGACCTAGAAGGTGGCTTCTCCGGGCCACATTACGAAACACGAAAAAATCGCTTCACGCACTGGCCCAGCCCGGAGGGTGGTGACAAGCCGCGGCCGAAGCCTACCACCAGAGACTGTTACGAACGACGAATTTATGAATTAACGTTATTTTAATTTTGATTAGTAATATATTTATAAATACCTAGGTAAGTTTAAGTAATACTTTACGTAAGACATAATGATAGTACCCAAAATTTATAAGATTCAAGATATAAAATCATTTATTTCCATTGTTTGGTTTTACAAAACTTAGACACGTCAAAATAATATACAAAAAAAAAATAATCATCGGTGCTTAAAGATAAATAGGAATAAAATGATTATGGATTATTATAATAAATTTAGTAAATAATAAAATTTTGGACCGCTTTCATGAGAGTCGGTTTGACTCGACAGATTGATGGCTGGATAGCCTGATCGCCGGAAATCTATATGGCTTGATGGAATGGATTGACGTTTTGACAACTTGATGGACTGACGAAATTAAGAGTTCGTGCCGCTATGCTCGAGTTCCGCTATGTCCAATTTTTTTATACCTAACAAAATATTCCGCGATGCTTCGAATTTCTTTCTTCTTCAAAATCTACAAACTAAATTAAAGTTGAGGTACAAGCTTCGTCTTAATTTTATCAAGGGGTATGTACATTATGTCGAATGCGACATGTCTGCGTGAGAGTTTTAAAAAGAGGATGGCCGTTGGTTCCGAATGTCAAACTATTTATATCACATACAATCTAGTATAATAATACTATAAAGTTGAATAGTTTGTTTGCTTGAACGCCCTAATCTCAGAAACTGCAGTCAACATCAAAACAAACTGAGCCAAATAGTGTCCCAAAATAATATACACAGTAAACTAAGCCAAAAAATGCTGACTATGTAGTTTGTCAGAAGTAAAGGAACAAATAGCGTGTCATAAGTGATCACATTTATTGCGATCCTCGGTGTTATTATGATCATTTTTTTGACCTACTAAAACTTCATAAAAATTGACACTTAGATAAAACTTATTACTTACATCTAGCACGTCACACTAGATGTTTTGAAACGACGACTTATATCACATATTTTTGCTGTTGTCTGTACTGGTCCAATTTGAAAAATTATTTCTGCGTTCGAGAGCCCGTTTATCGATGAAGGCTATAGGCTACTTTAGCGCAGGAAAATACGTTGTTGTTGTGAAAATTAAAAAACTCGGGCAACGCTGTGCCGTGTATATACAGTCGTCGATACATGAACATTGCTTACTACCCATTTGTGACACTACAATGGTATCTCCTCAGACTGGCACTAACGAGAATGTATCGACCGATCTGCGACCTCAGTTTGTGCCAAATGCATTCCCGATGTCTTAATTATTCTAAAAGTTTGCTGCTTCGTCCGGATAGAATCAAATTAAAGGCAATGTCAAAACGTTTATTTCCTTAGAAGCACAGGGCATATAATGGAAAGGTTAACTTAAAATTAATAAAACTTTTTTTTTAAAACAAAACATCTCAGAGAAATAATGTCTTGACAGTTCGCATTAATTTATTAATGCGAACTGTCAAGACTGTTGAGAAGCGTACTAAGTTGAGAAGCGAATATGTAAAACTCTCACTGTAAAACACTCGAACAATAATTAATTCTCGTAGTGAATTAATATTCTTACTATTAATAATTTTATATGTTTATTGGTTTGTGTAAAAAATAATTTTCTATCTATCATTATTAGGTACCTATTGTAACTATAGCTCATGGTACAGTATCCTCATCTAAAGAAATACGTTACGTGAAATAACCCCTGAAATGTAGTAGGTACGATAGGTATAAAGATCTCGATGAGCATTATGGTTCAATGATAAGATTGAGTTATATCCTGTTTGATGCGATCGCATTGTATCGATGCGTGAAATATTACGACGTAGTGGGAATCAAGTACCTACTTGGATCTCATATCGCATAAACTAAGAATTTAGGATTTTACCTATTTATCCTTTAAGTCCAAAGGACCAAAATATACGAGTATTAAATTATTTGTACCCATTATAGGTACCATATTCCTGAAATACCAGAAATTGTACAGTTAGCTTAGAACTCCTTACAACTCGTCCATTAATTTTTAGTTAAACTACATTCTTGGACTTATATAACTTATTAATTTCACACCTACCCCACCATTAAAACTAAAATGTTTAACTTAAGTAGTAATAACTCATCATAACTCATCTCATGAGTACCTACGGTACCTAAAGATAACCTGATGTCTAACAAGCCTCCACAAGAGACTATTCTTAGCACTAAATGGAGGTCGCGAATATATGTATACCTACACTCGGGGTGTAATATAATTTATTACCCATGATACAAGCTCTGCTTAGGGGGTTAGGTGAAGCTGTTTGATTAGTCCGAACATATTTATTTATATGAAAAAAGAAAATAGATTGCATTTTCCATAGTTGTAAGATAAATGTTATTCCTTTGTAGCAAATTAAGAACACCATCAGTCAAAAGAAAATGTAGCCGGAGCGATGAAAACATTCAATCACCCGAGGTGTACCGCTCTATGTATTTTATGAACATTAGGTATAAAGAATAATTCTATCTTTATGGAGAAAAAAATATTAAATAAAATAAAAATAAGAGGATCAACTTTTATTTTTATTTCTTTATTTTCTAAAGAAATAAAAATAAAAGTTGATCCTCTAAAATAATTATTTTTTAATAGAGTTTTAAATTCATTATGAAGTTTATTTAAAATAAATTGTTTGTTAATTTATTATACGTAGAGATCAGATAATACGCACGGTGTAACACGGTCGACGGATCAACGAAAGCTGGGAGATAGGTGACCTAAATACCTATCGATTTAACCCCCATGTTTTCCCCGAGTTTTTATATTTTTTTAGATATTCAACTTTTTATTTTGTATCACCGACTTGGATCACAAAATCTGATATTTTGAGAAAAAAAAATAATGCTAGAGTTGACTACACAAACATAGCTGAATATGGGCCGGTACTTACATTTAAAAAAATGTATAACATTGACCTTTAATAAAAGTAGGGTGATTGCTACAGTTATTGACCACCCTACAGTTATTGACCACTTCAGACAAAATCAAACAAAATTAGATAATAGTAGATCGCACGTGAATGAAAGAAACAAAAACTTTATGTACCTTTATTCATTCTTTTATCGTAGTTCATAATATTTGATCTAAATGGCGTTATTTTTTATTGGTGAGGTCAGTTCAAAAAAGTTGTTTTATGTGCGGGTGTTCGTTACGAAAAAAATAAGGTAAGTGTTTTATAAGTCCATGATTTTTTATGTCACTTGTTGATTTATTATTGTAAACTTGTTACATATCTGTTGGTAACATAAGATAAATATTCTTTATTACACACATAATTAAAAACACAAAACTAAAAATAAGCACTTAAGACTATGCGACAAATGGCGGTCTTATCGCTAAAGAGCGATCTCTACCAGACAACCTTGAATGGATAGGATTATTGGGAAAAAGAAGGGGACCTGTGTGCTAGATACGAAAGTATTATATGGAGTATTATATTATAATAACAATACTTCGTTAATTTCATTCATTTCATTTATTTCATTCGTTTCATTCGTTTGAACGAAATGAACAAAATGAACGAAATGAATGAAATTAATGAAATGAATAAAATGAACGAAGTAAGAATCTAAATGTTGAGTGCGTATTTATTACCAATTTATGAAATAATGTTTCTCATTATAGATTAAGCATATTTTTGGTACCTTATCTTTACGAAGATAAACATAAAGTTTTTATCGGACTGCCTCTGTGGTGCGGTGGGCGACGGTCCGCTTGCGGCGCAAGAGGTAGCGAATTCGATTCCCGCAGAGGGGTCGAGTGTCTGTAATATGTTCTTCAATCAATTTCCTCTTGGTCATAGTGTTTAATATGTATTATGAAATATATCTGTATATGTATGGTTCATCAGATGTCTAGTACTCGTAATAGCTTAAGAGCTTACCACGGTGCTAGATGTTGTTTTGTGGGTTCTCCGGAAATATTGATTTATTTATAGGATAATCTGTTAAGTTATAGTCTGACAAAGTCAACAATATTTTTCTAATTAAAAATGTTTGAATTAATATTTATTTATATCTTATTATTTACCTGCCGCCTTAACCACCAGCAGACTCACTCTTTACAAACATCACCACTAAGTCAAAGGTGGCTTTGTCTAGACGGTTATAAATTTGATCCCACTCTATTATGGTACTACTACTGTAATGGCTCTGAGCTACCGTATCGAGTTCTCAGAATTCGGGTGCCATTCGGTGGCTATCTTTGTCAATAGCTTTTCAGACAAAAGAATGCAGGCCGAAGAAACAAAGAAATGTTAACCAACAGGATTGTACAAAAGCATAATATTGTTTCGTTTCTCTGCTCTGTAAACTCGCTCCGTTAAGTGAACAGGCAGCCTTAGACATAACTGTCCAACCCAGTTAGCTTAGCGGCTTTTTATGTTATGTCGGCCTTTTGTATTTGGAAGGTGTAGCCCTATGTTGGAGAATCCATCCGTTTGGAGATTTCCCAAGATTCTACGCTACTCCGTGGCTTGATGGCTACCCTAGATTTAGAATAACCGCAGCATTTCCATTTCTAACTGTCAGCCATCATTTAGATGCTAACTTCCTTCATATTTATCATACTCGTAGGTACTTATCCTAAATCATTATAGTTCCTGTTGTGCCGCCCCCACGTAATGTGGGATAAGGTCAGGAGATGATGTTGACTTACCTGAAATCATAAATAAATTTTATTAAAAAATTGTAGTTTTAGTTTATATTACTACTAATATGGGACGTTCGTTATATGTTCTCACAGTGGGATTCTCACTCAGAGCGAAATTTAAGGAAACGCGTGCAGACAATTAATAGAACTAAGTATAATTAAAACTAAGGCAATTAAAACTAACGTACTTTAACGTAATTAATAGCATAGGGTACAAGTAAAGCTTGCAAAATTGTTCTAAAGGCCAAGGACAATAAAATTACTGCATTATAAATCGAAATAGTATTGATAACCATGCTAGTTCCAAAAGTTATAATTTATGTAGAAACTTTTATCTCACGGATAACTACAAATGCAGGAACCAAGTAAAAAGCTGTGTTGGCTAAGTGGGAGCAGATTAGATTTTAATTCCGAAGGCCGAGGGTTCAAAAGCCGCCGCGCACCTCTGGATTTTTCATCTTGTAAAATTTATGTGCGCATTAAAAATCACGTGCTTTTACGGTAAAGTCAAAACATCGTGATTAAACTGGCATGTTCTGAGAACTTTAATGAGTTCGTACGACTTTTGACATTCACCAACCCGCACTTGGCCAGCGCGTGGCCTTATCTCTCTCGTCAAGTGAGAAGTCCCTCTGTACCCGCCTGTGTAAACGTAAATAATTATAAGGTGCTTATAGGTACCTAATTTACGGTGGTTGCATCGCACGGCTGCATAAAATACCCGTAGTTAGATAATTGTAAATCTAAATCTACGCGAGATATTTTCTTAAACAATTTATGTTTTTACTTTTGCCGACACTCTTTGCCAGCTTGTTAGGGTTTAAAGTAACATGTCATACAATCTCTTACACGTCGTAAAGATATAAAAAGCCGGCGGGATCCTTGTCATTTGTAACGCCTACTAAGCAAATTCATACCTCTTTGATAAGCGAGAAAAGAAAGTGGGATCCATTTTATCTTATTTTGTAGAAGGTGTACGCAAAATTGCTGATATCATCATGAAAGCCGTATAATATTCAGATGAATACATAACACGCTATCATAATCACTCGCATGCAAACAGGATAATATCCGTTATTGGTATGAAAGGCTTGTTTTCTTGTGGATATGTATAAGAACATGGATAATGAAATTTATCATAATAGTATTAAAATTCTACAACAACTAAGATGTATAATAGCCATGACACATATACTATAATTTTCTGAACCGTTTTGATAAATGTTTGAAAAGTTAAGCGATTTGTTAGGAAGAGCTTTCCTATAGATTCTAACTTGAGTAAAATTTATTACGGGCTTAGATGGGTTGCTCTATAAATTAATGATCATGGATTCAGCTTAGTGGTAAAACTTGTTAGCAGGTCTTCCTGTGAAAAGCTATGAAACCGCAGATCAAAGTTTATCTCGAAATAGAAATTGGGGGATGTTTCGTGTTTGAGTTTAGGTAGCTATATAAAATAACATCATCAAAACAAACTTAAGAGGAGTGCCAAAGGAAGTGATTAAATCTTAATGTTTGGTTATTAGGGCTCGCGGGTTCGTAAACAGTGAGGCGAGGTGACAACATCGAGGATTGGGCCATCTTGACTTTGCTCAAAGTTCGTGAGATCAAACGATTAATATTTAACCAACTTGTATTTATTTGAAAGGAATTTCTGTAATGAACAAACATTGTCGAATTTCGTAATACCTATAATACTTGCATCGAAGCTTTTAGGTACAACTTAAGACTTATAGATTTAATGAGCCTTATTTATGTTGTGCACGAAGTAGACTCAAAGTGAAGAAGTTCTTAGATTTTACATATATGAAATAGTTTATAAGCAATTCAAGGTAAATCTATGTTTTCTTTATCAGTAAACCGTATAAAATAAATATATGGCTTACCTAAATCTTTGAGGCTTTATAGTTTATCATGCCTGATATCCCCATGAACCACTGCACTCCAATTAACTATACTTATAGATTTTATAACAGCTAAGTTACTTGCAGCACATATTTCATTCAAATCTGACTCAGTGAAAAGAGAAAGAATTAAAAAAACATTGCTGAATTGTATCTAGTGTATTTCTTATACATAATTGTTTCAGTCAAATCTTGGAAACTGAAGCAGTAATTCCACATCGCTATCTCATTCTCGCTTGGTATCTTTATGACGAGGCTTGTGGCAACAGCAAAAATGGAAGGACCGAGGGGTCGTGTAACTAAACGATGGTCTGATAAATAGCCCAAAATTGATAAGAAAGCCTATTTAGCAATGTCAAAATATTATAAATTGTTTCGCGCAACCAAAGTCAAGTAAAATAACAAGCTTTCAGCCTCGCCAGTTTCTTACGTTAAAACAGAATTTCCCGCGGAAATTAGAACTTTCCTACAGTGAATGCTTCTCGGGAGACAAGCTATCAGTAGCCAACATTTCCTAATCAGTTCAGCGTTCGAAGAATAGAGACAAGGGTTTATATCTACAGTTAGTAAGAATAAGAAAATTTTATTGTATAAATTGTGTGGCATGTACATGAAGATCTTAAATAACATCAAGTATCAACAATTTGATCCACTTCAGACAAACAATTAAGCAGCTAGTAACGACACATAGTAAAATTATACAAACTACGAAAGGTAGAAAGGTCATCTAAAAGATAGAGTCACTTTGCCATTTAAAACATTAGATTAAATACGACAAACCGTCTGCGTAAACGCATATTTTACGTTTAATTACATTTAATAAAACTCTAATGGCGTAATAAAATTAATTTAGCTACGACAAACAGTGATAAAGGTCTCTATCTGCCATCTTGACAAGTTCGTGCGAAGCCACGGTAACTAATTACGTAACTCACTGAATCGGAACTCGGCTCCATAAAGACTTCGCTGTTAAATTTTATGAGAATTCTTCATGTGAAAGAAATTGATTTTAAATTTTATAAGTGATTTCGTTTCAGTGAAATGCAATTATTTTATGATACTCAAAATATATTTTAAGTTATAATGTATGTATAATGATCTGCGACGATAATCCTTGTTTACTGTTAAAATATATTTATTATTTAATTTATTTGTTCGGACTTTTATTATACAACTAGCGGCCCGCCCCGGCGTCGCACGGGTAAAAAAAGTTCCCGGCAATTTTTCCTTATTTGCTCACCGTTTAGACCTACCCTAGACTACGACAAACATTTCAAAACCAAAATCAGCTCAATCGGCCCAGCCGTTCTCGAGTTTTAATCAGACTAACGAACAACAATTCATTTTTATTTATATAGATGACATGTCGGTCCTATTTTTCCCCTAACACAAAATTAAATTACACTATTAATAAGATAACTTAATCAACCCGTATCGGGTTGGTAACTACCCTACTACAAAGATAAAAAAAAACATGAAATTCACGAACTCCACATATGCATTTTGTTACCCACTCAGCAATAAACACCTACATTAAACAATGAGATAGCTGCTTCCGTTAAAAGTAATTAGTAGCTACTGATGAATAAGACGTTAATTTACACGAAGTATTTGCTCCTTTTTTCTCTTAGATTGCAGGTAATGGTAACAAACTGCATTAATTCAAGGAGTAAACCACCTGATAGCTAAATTTCAGGCAAATCCGTATAACCGATATTGCGCAAGTTCGTTTTTAAAATTGAACGTTTATTTTTCGTATTATTACTTAGTATTAAAAGGTAATATCATATCTAAACTTGATTGCGAATGAAGTAAATATACTTACTAGCTTACTTTTTGAATTATTACTTCTTAACATATTAACTTAAGATTTCCTGACTCTTAGCTCTTATTATATTCTGTAAGTAGAGTATTTTTAAGCACTGAAAGAAGTAGAATTTTCCAAAAAGTCTCACAATCTTCTACAGCAAGCACTTATGTTTCATTATATTAATGCACGAGAGTAGGTATAAAAGTGTCCTCGCTATTTTCCTCATTCAGATAAATGACCGCCGAGAAATTCCCTGCCTATAAGAAAATGTAGCAACACAGGATAAAGTTACCTTAATTTTCGGACAAAAATATCCGAAACAGAGCTATGTTTTTTCATCTAATAAAATACTTCACAAAACATTGACCCGCTTCGCTGCGGTTTTCAACAAAACAGGTGGGTGGCTGCGTAAATATTTAAACAGATAACAATGGAAAGGCTGAAACCACGGAATCCAAAATTAATTTCACTATATTAAAACCCAGTTATAGGTAGGTATTTCGTAGTTATTGTAGATTTAAAATAATCAAATTGTAAGCTTAACCCGTGTATCAAGTTTTTAGCAGACAATACCACCAAATAGTGATGAAAAAAGGTTGATAACCCTGATAGTTTCATAATTTCCATTGTGAACCGTAATAGAAATGCTTTCAAAGAATACTTCTCCACTTTAGACTCATCACGGGCCACTTTTATCTCTGCGAAGGAAGTCTCTAAAAAGCTCAAAGAGTGGTATTTTCATGCAGCAGTAAAAGGCTGAGTGCTACATTTGAAAATCTTTTTCAGGCTTAAATAAACTGCAGGATTGCTTTGAAAAGGCGAATCTCAAACCCAGATTTTTATAGACCTACCTGTGTAGGAATATGCGGGCCATTGAATTATAGCCATAGTTTCATAAGAATATCAATGTTTTATTTTTCGTACCATGTTTGTATGACAAAATGTCTCAAAAAGTTGCTGTAGACATTTCAAAATAATATTGAATAATGTTTCTATCTTTGAACTCCTAGTCAAATCTTGTCTGAAAAGAAAATAGCTTCATATAGAGCCACGATTTAAAGGTTCTTAGGCCCCTCGGGCCCGGTTGACACAATGTAAGTTTTGAAGCGGTCAACTGGCCCCACTAAATGTAACAACAAAAAAATAGAATAAGAATAGTGTTTATAATTTTTAACTGACAAAACAAAGGAGGAGGTTCTGAATTAGGCGTGTATTTTTAGTTCTCGAGTTTTCAATTTGTATCGTGATATTTTGTGCAGCATTGGATTAGGCATGGGCTATTTTAATTATATAAATAAATATAAATATTAAATATTTCCTGACAATCCACACAACAACATCTAGCCCCGTGGTAAGCTCTTAGCTTGTGTTACATCTGATATACTTAATATAATATACATACGTACATAGATATTTTTTATTGTACATATTAAACACCCAGACCAAGGAGAAAGTGCTTGCAGAACATACAAACGCTTGACCCCTCGGCGGGAATCGAACCCGCTACCTCTTGCGCCACAAGCGGACTCTCGCCCACCGCGCCACTGAGGCAGTCAAATTAGAAATATTAATTGATATTTCTATTCAATTAATATTTCTAATTCATATATTCCAAACTGAAATTTGGTTGGTTTTTGTTAAGAATCTACTTGTTATACATATGTATATTTTGAGTACGTTTTGGTCACATCTGCACACGGATTTGAAATAAGAATATTAGATGTCTGTTCAAATTGGTAACGGGCCCAGTCTCCATAAGTAAAATTTACAAATTCCATGCTGTAAGTCAACTGGCCCCGAGAGGCCGTTTTTTGCGGGCCCGGTCTTCTAAAGAGCCATTGAAAAACCGGTACTTATTATGATTAATTTGATAAGTGTGACATAAATTCATACTACAACAAGGTCTGTGTACAATGTATAAACATATTGCAAAGAAAACCCAAAAACAATATGAATAAAAAAAATATTAATTGCAAAAAAATGCAGAGCTGTCACCCATCCAAGTACAAAGAAAGTCACTTAACCTCCTAAAAATCACATTTGTTGTATTGGAGCCCTCTTATATATTTATGAATTATGTCTTTTAAGTATTTGTTGTTATTATTTCGGCACTAAAAATACATCATCCCTCAAAATTTAACTCTCTATCTATCAGGGTTCTTGAGATACAGCCTGGTAACATACAGATTAGACGACGAAGTCTCAGTAATAGGGTCCTGTTTTACCCTTTGTGTACGGAACCCTACAAATTAGGTTGCCGATAAATACCGTTGAACTATAGATCTCATTCGATATTTAAGAGTTTATACTTTATTACAAAAATAACGATCATTACAAGTCATTATGTCTTTGATTTTGTTCTCAGATATAGAGAAAATCGTAATATATCTGTAGAGGAAGCAGTCTTCGGCAGTCGCTTGCCTTCAATACTAAAAAGAGGAAACAAAAAACAGTCTCCAATTTGCGATACTGAAAAACAAATGAACGTCAATAAGTATAAATAAATACGCTTCAACGACCATAAAGGCAGAGAGAGGCATGAAAGGGCTACAAGAACAAATGCTGGCTTGTCCGAGTACGGTCCTTAATTTGACAAAAACGAGTGGAGTGCCCTCGAGAATCGCCCTGCCAGATTGCGCTCAGTTTATTGCTCCCCTACCACGTTTTTGTCGAGCCAGCACTTATCCTAATTATTTTTCGTGCATAAATTAGAATGATTTGCATTTGGCACGTAACACATTGATAATGATAAAGGATGTATTGTCTCAAGCCGATATTGCTTCTATATTGTCACTGGTGTTGCGGGTCCGGATACATTTAGGGTGCAATTCCACTCATTCTGTGCTAAATTGCTTCCAATACCCAAGGCGCTATTCCACTTGTCATTTGTGTCAAGATGCTGTTTTGCAAATTACACGCAGCACAGCTTCGTAGAATTATGATTTAGAACGATTCGTCAGATATCTTATTTTATTCATGTCATTTAAAATATCAGAATTTCTAAACTGGCGACGAAATAAATATTCCCGAAATTCTTGGTTCGTCCGATTCCTCATATCTCTATTTTTTTGTTTTGTATCCAAGATCCCTTATAACCTATATAACCTTCTTCCCTAAATACAATTAATACCATATACCATACCATATTACAAATAAAAATAATACCGGATTGTTGGTTTAGATCAACCACATTAGATCCATCCATAATGATAGTGAGAATTAATACCACAGTAATACTATCCCCTGTTCCTAATTAAAGTCTTACCACCGAGACAAGGTAAGGTTAAGTTTTATCTTCTGTTCTGATTGCAAGAACAAAGAGATTGTTTGTTCTGATTGACTATTTGTATATCGCTGTTTTACTGTCTCTAATAATACTAAGAAAACAAAGCCATCAGAGTGCCTTTGAAGTTTGTTATATCAAAAGGCCTGTTAACTTTATAACAACATCCATATGTGCTCCATTTGGTTAAACGTGTTTGAAACAATTCTCCAAGTAGGGAACTTTTACTACGAGGAATATTTTTATACATTGTTATATCAGAAAATTCTCTGCTTTATACCTAAAATATTGAAATGGCTATTTGATAAGTATTTTACAAAGTTATTGGTTATTTATACATTTGACATAATAATAATTAGATATACCTAAGTCTTATATAATTGGAAATAAACCTTAACTAAATAGGTAATGAAATTGTATTATACTATATATTTTTTAATCTAGTATAATTGATCTTTTAATAATTGACTTGCATTACAAATCTGAATTGATGAAATATGTAGAGCTCGTATATGAATAACGTTACACCTATGTATACCATATTTGAAGCAATAAATAAATTCCATTTAAGTTCAACACATACATTATTTTGTTGACTAGTGATTTAATCATGTTTTAGGGATTATTCAAATCACTGCTATAGTTACGGAACAACCTTCAGTTTTCCATAAACTCCATCTACATTTTAGTTATTAATACAACAGTTAATATCAAAGTAGTAAATCAATAATCATGAGCGGTGTTGAACTCAGACGACCGCAATAGTAGGTCATAACAATAAACTTTGGAATTTAGCTTGTGAATTTAACGAACCGTTTCGTTAGCCCCCGGTAAATCCGACAAGGAAGTGAAAAACGAGCGGCCAGCTTGCGGATGCGTCATCGTACTTCGCTGCCGTTTTACAAATAACAGCAATATTTTTTTGGCTTACTCCAGATCGTTATCAGGATTAGGGCAGCTCAAAGATGAAACCGAGGCTCCCGCTAAACTTCCTAATTTAAAAACAGCGCAGGAAATTTAAAAGGCTTCAAAAGTTATTTCCCTAACTCGAAGTTTCGAGATAAAAAGAGCCTTATTGAAAAGCAGGACATCAAATTAGAAAGTAATCTAGTTTCGTAAAGTTAAAGGATTTATAGAAATGTTGGATAACAATACGCTCTTACATTTATGAATTCCATGTTACAGCCATATGAAGTTAAATAACGCAGCCGTAAAAGATGTTGAGTTAAGGGTGAATTGAATAATTCGAGAATTGATATCGCACATGAACGACCGCTGCTCCGTCTAAACCGCAATTTTGAGGAAATAAAAGCAGCAATTTCCTTTGAGCTTTATTTAACTTCGATCATAAATTCTCGGCATATTGTACTTTCTTTACCTATAGTTATTTGTTTGAATTACGAATGCAGTGCTTACAATCGTAACAGGGTTATTAAGTCTGGAAAGCAAAACAATAATTTGTTTATTTGGTTAACTTACTCTCAGTAAGAAAAATAAAATCTTAACATTGATAAGAACACATGTCATCGCTTAAGGAAACCATGTGGACACACCACTGGCTCTACAGAATGTCTAGCAAAAACATTGGCGGAAAGTACGTAGATTCATTACTTCCATAGATTACGGGACTCCAAAAAAAAAGAATCAGTGATTTGGTTTCTATAATAATGATTGTAATAGTGCAAAACTACTAACCCACATTCTACTTTTGCAAACTCAGCTGCACAGCATGTTTAGATTTAGTACTCACCTAGGTAATTTAAATTGGTCACCAATTTTTGTTATATTGATGTTTTCTGAGTACTGCATAATAGTTTATTTATATAGAGGTAGCATATTGTTTATGTCTTTTAGCCTGAGATACAGGGTAGTTTAGGCTCATGTATTCCATACCTATTTTAAACGTTTTATACCTGTAGTTAAAAGTGAATTTAGTTAATATTTGAATAAAAATTATTATTATTAAGTCTACAAGACAAAGGCAGGAGTTAGGTAAGAGTGTAATAATAATAATATACCTATAATTTATTCATTAGTACCGGTGTCGACACAAGCTTTTACGTGCCATACCTGTGGTTGAATTTATTTATTCGGCATGAAGCCAAAAGCCAAACCTACATGTGCATACATTAATTGTTAACAGAAGAGCTACGTTTGCCTAGTATGACTATCTAGACATCGCGTGCTAAGCAGTGGTATGCAAAATTTATTGAATATATTGCGGCACAATACGAATTTTGAATTTTTTTTAGTGTAAAAGAGAATACCTTTGCCACAGGATGCGGTGTAGTATATAAAAATAATGTATATGTCACCGGAAAATAATAATAACCGTAAACTGATCAATCATCTACAGCTGTTAGAATTTTACGTTAAATTTCAGGTCATTGATCAATTTACGACACGACGTCTCTCAGTTAAATTAGTGGACGATTTGTTTCGAGTCGACGAGTTCAATCATAGAACGATGTTGTAGGTTAGGCTTTGTTTGCATATGAAAAAGTAAGCGCCAAAAAGCCTGGTTAATAATATTATAAAGTTAAATTTATAATATAACCTTAAAATTCAATAAAGATGAAATGAATAAACACTTGCCATCCACCAATTAGACAACAGTGTATTATTATTTACGGGTGCCATGTTTACGTAAAAATAATACACTTATAAGCAGCGATTGGTTCATTTGTGTATGATTTTACGTAAGGCAAAATTTTTTGTTGATTAATTCACTTCCAGGCACCATCAGTTGATTAATTAACTAGTAATTCTTGCATAAAATACTACATTCCAACATCCGTTGATGATTATCCGTAAGTTGATCAATTTGCTAGGAAATTGATCAACTTATGATTATACATATAGGTACACCGTGTACGTAGTTGCTAATCTAGCGAAATGACTTTGTTACCCTTTCAGGATTTAACTGTTGAATTAATGTTGAGAAAATTAGTATAGAGATTCAGGAAAACGACAATTTGACTAAATCGGAAAAGATATTATACAATAGTTTTGAACCGAGTATGAAAAAAACATATCATGTGCGCTCAGTGACTTTCCTACTTCGCCGCCAGATAAAATGGTTCGGACACAATAGAAACCTTTCAAGGCCTATGAAAGTGTTATTTCTAGAATTCAATCCAACGCGGTCGTGCGGTGGTTGGCTGCCTAAAATGAAAGTTGATAACGAGTTTACTACCAGGCTACAAATCCTATCCTAACTTTTCGGTTTCCATTAGTAGAGCCGTCCCAGAGCACTGACATTGCAGAAATAGGGAATAGTGGTTGTATATACACTTTATAAATATGGTGGTTAAGTACGTCTGATAAAAAAAAACTTTAAACTGATATCAAGGGGCAATACTAAGTAAATAAACAATAAAATAATTATTATGTAATTAACCAGTGTTGCAAAAACTTTTATAATTGAACTTATTAACTATAAGTCATATCTCGGTATCTTAGCAATTGTTGTTTCTATTAAAAAGACCTATCCAACGACAGTTATTTTTTGCTATTTCAGGGTCACAGGGTCCATACATTCTTTCTCATTGATCTTTTAGATTCAAGTTAAAATTTGGTTATTTGCAAGAACATACATAAAGTTAAATACAAGGTCTTAAAAAAGTAATAGATGCGTTATTTTCTTATACCACATTCATTCGCATATATGCATAGGCATCCAAATCTTAACATAAATTGTAAATAAAAAATTAGAAATGTCCTTATAATATAAAATATTAAATTTATTTATTTATTTTCAACTGGTACAAACAAACTGGGTAACCTACACAACAGCAACTAGCCCCGTGGTAAGCACTGAGCTTGTGTTACGGGTACTGTAATACACATAGGTAGACATTTATTTACTATACGTATTAAACACCCAAGTAGAAAGTGTTTGCAGAACAAACAAACACTTGACCCCTACCAAGTGGACCTTCGCCGACCGCGCCACTGAGGCAGAGAAAACCGCGAAACCTTAAGTAAATACTATAAATGCGAAACCTTAGTCTAGTTCTGTGTATGGAAAGCTGCAGGCGAAATGCCTATAAATAGTATCTACAGACGGTTATATAGCTTGTAACCTAGTTCCATGTGTAGGTAGGTATATCTCTCGTAGGTATATACATACATAGAAGTTTGTAAGTATTCAATTGTGTTTTCCCCTACGTGATGCGGCGTCTTTCGGTAATGGAATGAGATGACATTCAAACGATATAAAATAGAAGGCTCCATTCCTCGGAAATTGTATGCTGAGTATTTTTACTACCGCTCAATCGACTCGAGTTTCGATCAATGCAAAATTTTACGTTTTTGGTACAAAAATATAGTATAGAATGTAACCTCGCCCGTGGTAATTAGTAAAGAGAGCTTTAACAACATGATGTCTAGATGTTCGTGTGAATGTATACGAATATTAAAAATTGCTAGAATAGAGCTAAAGAGTTTGTTTGATATCTCAGGAAATTCTTAGCATCCGAAAGCCCATTTATCGAGGATACTTTAATAGGCCACTTTTAACCGCGGTAAAATACGATTTTCCTGCGGGAAAATCCAAGAAACGGCCAACGCCGTGGCGTGTTTATTTATAGCTAGTTTATTTATAAAGGCCCTTGAAGAAAAAGTCTTCAAGGCGAAGAAAGGGGATAATATCTAGATTTAGAGTTTATTCAGAGATTTTAACTAAACTTTGCCGAGCATCAGAGCCATCGAATACAAGAAAGACGAGGGCCCTCCGTTATAGGGGGTTATAGGGACATGTAGCCAGAATGGTTGGGGAATAATCACTAAAAAATAGTTCACTACTTATAAAGTGACTGATCAAATTTACGACTCGTTACTCATGTTTGATACTCAATGATTGGCAATAAAACTTCATAATAAGTATTATATAGGTATATACCTACCTATTAAACAACCCTGGTCATTACAAAACATAAACAATGAGCTAATTACAAAACTCTTATGATAAATTACCACACATAACACATAACCGGATTTATCAGGGATTAAAGTAAACATGCCTGAATTGTAATATCGAATAGAGTTTGAATCATCCGCGGAATTTACAACTACGTAAGCCTATTGTTGTAGGCTTGGCAGCGAGCTCGTGCTGTGTTTGTCAAATAAACCATCCACGCATAAAATATCCTATTTGATCCATCATATACCTACCTATTAAGGTAGCTGTCACTAGGTCCTTGTTGATTACGATAGAACGGGTTCAGTGAACTTATCAGGTTCGCAGAGGTTGCTTGGATAAACTTATACATTTTTGGTATGAGTAGGTGTTCAAATGATTGGAGTAGTTAATGATAGATACTCCTCTCATACAGCAAGTTTTCAAATTCTAGTCTAAGTCTAATAGGTTGTAAGGAGGGCTCTTCCCTCCGGCTTCAAATAAGTACAACCAGCGCTAGGTGCGACTACAGATTTAATTTTCCTAGAGACACGACATATTCTTGGATAGATATTAGGTGATTACTTTAGAGTATACAACTATTTAGAACTTTCAAATAATAAAAAAAAACTAATTAAAATAAAATGTATATAATATAACGTGTCAAATTGGCAAATTGGAATCATTTGTGATAAACTCAAAGCAGTGGCCGGCGTATGTTTGTCGAGTCAAACAATAAATCGTGCTGAACCAAATAAAAAACGATCCATCGATGAATAAAGCACGGTCTTGGAGGAAATTCTCAAAGTGCACTTATCCGTAAAAAAATGAAAATTTTTCCCGGAATTTTGTTTATTGGCCTAACTTGGACGCGGACATTGAGCAAGTTTGTCGGGCCTGTGCGACGACGGACGTGCCGAGTCGTGCGCGAGGTTTGGTGGCGCTATGCTCGAGTTCCGCTATGCTCGGAATTTTTGGACAGTCGTAAAGAAAAAGCTAATGCGCCGCCGCACGCTGCTTTGCATCCGTGGGAAATTCCTGAAAGCTTGTCAGCGTGTGCATGCAGATTTTGCAGAATACGGCGAAAAAAATACTTTATTATTATTCATGCCTTTTCAATTCAATTCAATATCTATCTAATAACTATGTGAAGCTGAATTAAATATCAGCTTCACATAGTTACAGCCATAGGGAGAAATTGATAGAAGTTGCAGGAGTGATTAGGACGCATGCCGAGTTACGAGTTCGGTATTTTGATCAATATTTGCTAGTCTCGGTTTGCCGTCACAGCTGGTCACAGATAATGGTCCTCCATGTCTGGTAAATTATTTTAAAGATTATTGTCAAAATAATCATAATAAAGCATGCCACTTCAGCGCCGTACCTACCTGCTGTCGGCTCGTAGAATCGGTTCTGGCAAAAGACTGTTGAACCAAAGGCTACAAGTGAGTAGAGACAATAAAAAAAAACTTTTATCCCATAAAGTACAATTAGGGGACGGTACTCAATGGCGTAGGCACCAGGATCAACTTATTTTAGTAGAATCAAAGCAATTAAATCGCGAAAGTAGGTATTCGTTTTCTCGCCTTAATTGGAATTCCTGCAGTGATTTGTCGCCGAGGCCATGATGATAACATATTTGAAGACGCGGCGAAGTTGGAGGGGTAAGGTTCGGTCGTGGAATAGCCTCGAAGGACCTCTTTCTGCTACCTCAGCGCCAACAACGGGTTTTTTATTTTTATTTTTTTTTATTATTGATAATAAGCCTTTATTTGACCACAATCTAACCTGATGTAAAGTAACGATGTGGTCTAAGATGGAGCATGAAGGCTTAGAAGATGGCTTCTCCGGGCCACATTACGAAACACGAAAAAATCGCTTCACGCACTGGCCCAGCCCGGGATCGGCTCCGGAGGCTGCGGCCGCGCCGCCCGCACGCCTGACCTCGTCTCGGCTCGGGCTTTGTGAGCTTATAATCGCTCAAACCCAAACATAAAATACATTTCTTATTTTTTATCTACGTCTGCAAGTTAGGCAAATAAGATTTAGTTATTATTTTAGATTTTGTTTAGCCAATCTCGCGGGCCCTAACCTTTTCGGTTCCTCATAGCGGGTGCTGTGACAGATACCTTATAGCCAAGGACCCATTATTACAAAATATTTAATTAGGTATAAGTATTTTGAATTATAATTAGTCAAGTAAGTTTATGTTGATTTTATTCTACCTAGCTATTATTAACTGTTATTAACCATTGACATTTCGTACAAGCTTGATTTGGTTATTGTTTATTAGATAAAGGTAATAATAATATTGTAAAATTGATTTATCTTGTAAGTTACAGTACATCATCTTAATTTAGTAAGTTTAGATTTAAGAGAGGAAAGATGAAGGGTTGTGTATTTATATAGCGTAATGCAATAGGTACCCCAAACAGGTAGGTGCAACAAAATTCAATAAACCAGCCAGTGTCCTAACTCGGCCTTTCATTCATCTCACTCCCTACCAACAACATTCTAAATTGTAGTAGCACACAGTTTTTTTTAAGTGGTGATAAAGTAGCTCCAACTATAGACAATAAAATGTCAAAAACCTTACGTGTGACACAATTTTAATGAAATACTTACATGCAGATTAACCCAAAGGTTTAAATATGTGATTTTATAGTAAATTAACTTTTCATCCCCAAAACAATTGAAACAGAGGCCAATTTTCGCCAGCAGCTAAAGCGACAAAAAGCTTTTATCAGAAACTATAGAGTGATCGGAACTTCATTTCCAATATTCATATCCTGTGGGAATATCGAAAATTCCATTGTCTGCTTGTGTTCAGTAGCTTAACATTATATAAACATGGTATAATAATTATTCGATCATAATAAACTGTTGATGTAGAGTCTGCGTGATTGGGTGGACTTACTAACCGTCCGTCTCTTTAGGCCCATCCAAAAATGATGTGGAGGCTTGTATCTGTGAAATTTGGCACAAATCGCACGAAAGTGTAACGTCACACGAAACGTCAATGCACGTCTTTGTTTAATTTTGTCGTCAGCAAGAAAAAACACGGATGAATATTTTTTTACATTTTTTTGTCATCTGCCCTATTTGTTTGCGTTGTAAGATATTATTAAATAATGAGTTTGTTTATCGTCCTCAAGGAGATACGTGGGCATAAGCAAATTTCCGGTTTTAAGGTATCAAAAGGCTGCGATGAAAGCCTTTGATATAAGGACACCGCGCCGTAAACATGATTTTCCCGTGGCAGCGCCATTACTCGGCCCACTGAAAATATTGCGAAGGTTTACCTTAGACGGCAATTTGTCGGTAAAACAAGATCGCTTTGTGGTTTTTAATCGCCGCATAACTGGATTGAACCTTGTGAACTTGCAAATAAGCTTATCTGAGCTATCAGGCTACCTACCATAAGCAGTTTCTTTTAAGCTTGGCATAATGAACAGAATTTCAGTTCCGATCAAGAACTTTATTGTTGTTTAGAATGGAAATTTTAATGCGTCCTTTGTTTAACGCTGGCTTTCTACCAAGGCTTGCCCATATGAAAAGCTTTTTAAAAATTAGTTAAGTAATTTTCCGTAATTCCTACGGGAATAGTCCGTTTTTTTAAAACGAATAGGATGAAACGTTCTTATCCTGTGTCTGTTTCTTTACTGTTAACTCAACCAACATAATAACGTAAGTATATCGCATAATGTGGCTATAACGTGTAAGATAACAAATAAGGAACCACAAACCGGCGCAATAAAAATATTTGGTTCTATTAATTACGAATAGTTAGTGTGTTCAATTAGTTATTACCTATAGCTTCTTATGCCTTACTTGATTTCCATCGATCTAGTGCAGAAGCGCTGATTCGCTCTTACGAACATTTCTGAACAACCAAAGTTTATGCAAAAATCACCCTAATAGTTATGAGATTTACCAACGAACTGAAACCAATTTACCTCATAGCTAGGCTCTCAGTATTTAATCACGTAATTTAGGCTGATAAGTTGCATTATTAAGCCATTGCTAACATTTAGCGAGGTGTCATTTCATTAAATTATGATGAGAATTGTAGGATGCTCAAACAATCCTTGGCAGGTTGCCAGCGGCTGGTTCTGGTATTGTACGGAGCTGCATGGAGTTTCGGTATAAAGCAATTTTCAGAGATGACATACCTTCAGGAATTCGCTCCTATACCAAGTCAAATTTTATTTCCTTACAGAAGCGAAACGTCGTTTTATATCCCTTTTATTCGAATTTTCTGGGTTGCTGAATAGTATAGTTCGGAGTTTGAAATATTAGTGTATGCTGATTCGTGCATGCGAAGTTTTATTAAGCTTCATTTATGTGTTATTTATGTCGTACTCAATTTATTATATAAATTAATAAATTGAGTATAATAAGAGAATAATTGAGTGCGAATATATTAAGCTGGTCAATGATACAGAATGATTTTTTGTGTTGAAAATTCGGATTAATATAATGAAAGTTATATGATATCGCACTCGTAGTCAACTGCTAACTTCATAAGTATAAGTAGACTTATCGAATTATTTTTAGTATTAACATATTTTATAAAAGGTTAGGTAGTTATTTATGCAACTATAGTTTGGAAACCTGACGCATACTGAACTACTATGAGTTACAATTGATTTATACCTACTGTAAATCACTGAGACCATTATAAACTGTCTACGTTGTATGACATACAAATAGTCTATCACGTATTACAACATAGACATACAAGTAGTCTACAAAACAATAAATTACTCCGAAAACTCTTGACGCAGAAAACCATATCGTCGCTGTTGTAAAAAAATACTGCTCCTCTAAAAACATGCAGAACAAGCCATAAATAAAACCTCATTCTATATTCATAATCATGGGCCCCCCGAGCAATGTGGTAACAAAACTCAAAGCAAGAAGAAAGTTTCATATCCCAACGCGTTAGCCGCTATGAATCTAAGATGTTTCTCGTGTAAATTTTGATTTATGCTCGAGCTTGAATCCAGAGGTCGGACTGACGACCCTCTTTACTTTACAAACGCTCCAGAATGCGAGATATGTTGAAGATGCTTTTGGCTCAGTGTGTGATGTAAATGCGGCTACGGCTAGTGCTTGAGTGGCATTTCCTTGAAGGTGTGAATATAACTGAGAGGATTAGGCACCTACGTATATCTAACTTTATGCCCTGTTGTTTTGCTTGCGATCAAATGCATTTAACTTCGGGAATGAATTCCCCACGGAATATCAAGCTTAGAATTTTAAGCTTCGTATAGCAAAACATCGTAGTGTTTGCTGTGTTTTTTGACACAGGTACACACTTAGTTACTAGCATGCATCAATAATTAGTACCTACCTATCGGGTACTAATAATAGATGTATATGTGTTAAGACTAAGTAGAGATAGAAAAGTAGGGGTTTCTCGTGTTCTTGCTATTGAAACTGTAATACGTCACTGGGTTTTAAATTCACCAATTACCAGATAGCAGCCTTACACAAGTTACACATGTCAGTTGGAAAAATAGCCCTTAGTCAGAAGATAAACTTTCGGACGCAGGTTTCCCCATTTTACGGGGTTTTCTTATGAAAAGTCGTACAATTTTGTATGTTTTAATCTGTCAAATTATGTCTGAGATTAGCGATTCAGCCATTCAAATTAACAGAAAAGCGAACCAACTCTATAATTTTTTGAGATTCTCAACTGGGAAAAATAATAAAATAAATGTGGTTGTATAATCTCAATATTTTTAACAAGATTATAAAGAGTCGTCGGTAAAGTAGTAGTATCTACAGTAGACATTTCCTGCAAACTTTTTGATGAAACAAGTCTTCTTGCAGATAAAAACATGTTTATTGCTATCAAACAGAAACATTGTTGTGAGCGTCAGTCGTTACAGGTAATTCTAGGTTTGTTTATCCCCATGCTACGCTGGTAGATTGTAAATAACGCGGAGTTATTCGCTTTATCACAACGCGTGTTTTACAAGCCGCGTTACTTCCCAACATAAACCGAATGTTATGGCTTTGAAATTATATTGCAGAGAATATACAGATTATTCCTCTTATAAATGTACCCACATTTTATACTGTGTATGCTGTATTAAGGCTTACGCAAAATATTAAATCGAGTTGATTACATTATTTAAAATGATATCAATTTTTAATGATTCTGTACATTAGATTTGTTTCCCAATATAGGATTTAGTTAGTTAGCGATTGTCTATATTCAATACAGGATAAACGACGGGTTCATATGTTAAAAGGTTTCTGTTCGTTCAAAATAGAGCATATTGTAAAACATTAAATCTTGCGCTTGCTTCAACACTTACTTCCTTTGTGACTCTCAGTAGAGCATGAAATGCTTTTCTAGTACTATTTCGACACTACAACTCCACATAGCACGTCCTGTGCATTCTTAGCAAGTTCTCGGAAGATTTGTTATGTAACAATTGGAATGAGAGACGGTCCGAGGAATGCGATGCGCTATCGACTCGCATATTTATAGAGGGAGGCGACCGCGCGATGCGGGATCAAATCACACTCGCCCTTATTCACACCCCACACTTGCTATCACATTGTCATTGAAACATTAGCTTAATACGACAGACGACGGATTATGCTCACACGCGAATCATCCTTTATTTTTTTTTGCTATATTCATTAGCCTTTGTTAGATTACGTCGTGCGGGCTTAACGGATTAATCCACATAATACGCAAGCGAAATTGCCTTAGAAAATACGTTGCATAATTACCTAATTATTTCAGAGGTTGTGTTCAGTAATTCTTTAAAAGGACCCTATTTTTAACTTCTATTATGTAAGGAAAACGTAATATTTTATAAGAATCTTGCCTAAAAAAATTAATAAAGTGCTTTATTTTCACAATACTTAGGTAGGGTGTGTTAATTAAAGCGATCACGATTCACGAGCAAACAATACAAAAGAGTGTAGCGACGTTAACTAAGCGCTGCTACTTTGCAGTAATTCATCTCCCTGCAATAAACTTTACAAGATTTAGATGCTTGCGGTTCGCCAAAAAAAATAAAAAACATTTTACGGTTATTTGACAATGTGGAAGCTGATAATGTGTTTAATGGCGGTTCTTTGAAAGTCGTAAGATCCTAAGTATGAATGAAGGTTGCAATGGTGTTGTAAGGCTGTTACAGTGTACAGTGTGTGTTGGGGGTGGCGGTTGGGCGGGCGCGCGGGCGGGCGGGCGGCGCGGCGCGCAGGCGGCAGTCCTCGCCGCGCCGCGCCCGGGCCCGCCGGCACTGCGCTGCTCTACGATGGTCGCGGCGAGCTGATGGCCGCGCTCGTGTGGTGGCTGGCGGCCTGCTGCCTGCTCCGCGCCGCCACCGCCGGCAACCCCGACGCCAAGCGTCTCTACGACGACCTCCTCTCCAACTACAACAAGCTGGTCCGCCCCGTCGTCAACACCACCGATGTTCTGCGCGTCTGCATCAAGCTTAAGCTGAGTCAACTTATCGATGTCGTAAGTATATTTCGGCCGCCGCCGGCTCCTCGTATTGTCGGTGTAAACATGCCCGCACATTTGGAGTGAACGTGCTTCTGAGTAAATGGGACGACCTATATCTAAGGGTGCATGCAGAGTATGTTGCACTTGCGCGCCGCATTTAGATTTTTAATAGACGAGAATTGCATCAACGCCTTGGGCATGCGACCCAGTTTTTGTAGGACACTTTAGGTTTACGGAAGCTAGCTCTAGTTCGGGCTGTTTGTTTGGGAGCGCAGTAGCTACACCACATTTTTCTCCGGCGCCGTGCTGTCTCGCAGCTCTATGCAGGTACGAGCATTAAACCTGTCACATAAATCACCCACGGGGAAATAAATCGCTTGTAGGTACCTACTTGGATTTTCTGTACCAATAGATAAGGAATTTTGGGGTAAACAATTATTACCGAATAAGATTTGTTGGTGTTATTCCAAATCTCAACTTTATCTTTTTTCATACATTCATTGAATGTTTGTTTCGGAACTTTTGAGTTAACATTTTATCACATTACTCACTTTATTTTATTGAGAAAACAAAAGATTTGAAACCTTGACCTAAGACGATACTAACATTATCACATAAAATCAGTTATTTTCTATTATGATTATGAGATGGAAACCCAATACCTTACCACTTCTCGATAGGTAAACAAAATATAAGATTTGGTAGAAAGCTATTATGTCCAAAATTGGTCAGCCTTGTTTTCTAAATTTACTGAACAATATCAAATAACAATCTTGGATTTTTTTGAAGGTGGCAGATGAAACAAGCCCGAACATGGTGTGCGTGATTTTTATTAAACTCAGTTTATAACTACTAAAAAATGGTAAGACCCCTGTGAAGAGACTGAACAGATTTGAAACCTGTCACGAAAATATTGGCGAATAGATACAAACATAACTGTAAATACCCACTCAGAAACTTTTCCAAGAGTATCTTCCACAAAGCAAAAGTTTAGTTTTGTAAACTTTACAACAGCTTTGTTCATTCAACCGAGAACTTGAAGGTGCCTCAAAAGTAATTCGTCAAAAATGTAGTCACGGCCCATCTTGATTAAAGGATTAAGTGGGCTCCCTTCGATGTAGCCTCGACCTTAATCTGGCAATCTTGCATCGACGATACTGAAATAAAGGGCCGGGACGTTTCTAGCCTCACAATGGCTGCCCCTTTTACAGCTTTCGCGCGACTGTTCGGGCTGGCCCAGAATCATACGTTTCATATATTTTTTACAGTCTACAAGGCATGTGAACCGTGCAAGACCGTATATTGCTTATTTTTTTTTTATTTTATTTATTTATAAGTACTACAACTATAAGAAAAAAACAAAACAACAAATAATTACGGATTATCCACACAGCAACATCTAGCCCCGTGGTAAGCGCTAAACTTCTGTTTCGGACACAAGATATCTGATAAACTTAAACTGACACGAATAACAAATAGTGATCCCTTGGCGGGAATCGAACCCGCTACTTTTTGCACCACCGCGCCACTGAAGCACCCAAACAATAACAAAGATCTATCAATAATTTATTAGAAACCAAAGAAAGTGTCTTTAAGACTGTACCTCCTGTGCTAGTTAGAAATTGTCTTGCAAGGTAATGTCCTGCAAACCACGTATACTTATAAAATCATATTTATAAATATATATATAAAAATATATATACCTATATATAAATATTTATACAACTCAACTTAACTTAATAAAGTTAACCTATTAGCTACATATCAAGATAATTGTAGAGAGTAAGACCTACCTAGAGAGAGACTAGAAGATTATACCTATTATTTTTGATATCTTAATATATATAAATCTCGTATCACAATGTTTGTCCTCAATGGACCTCCTAAACCACTTAACCGATTATAATAAAATTCGCACACCATGTGCAGTTCGATCCAACTTGAGAGATAGGATGGTTTTTACGGCGAGAAAAATTCGAATAATTTCCGGGAAAATTTTATACACGTGCGACGCCGGGGCGGGCCGCTAGTTCTACTATAAAATTATAATAAACGCGAATGTTTGTGACGAGGTTATTGTGTGTGTGTTGTTCTTTAACGCAAGAACTTCTAAATGGATTTTGATGAAACTTCACAATAATATAGCTTTAATATCAGATTAACACATAGGTTACTTTTTAGCGATAAAAAAACACATTATACGGGAATATAACACAAAGATTATACTAACACGCGTGAAGCAAATAATCGAGTAGGTTTTCATTTTGACCTTACTCGAGTATATTTGAAGACATGGACGAATAATCTTCCTCTACTTTAGCACCTTTCAAGCGGCTCAAACGATTTTCATCAAACATGTTTATGTGCATCAGTCAACTTTAATACAAAAAATGAATTGAAATAGCTTCTTCCGGAGCTATGATGCTTCAGACAGACAGTTACATCAAACTTATAACAACCCTCCTTAGTAGGTAATCTAAATAATTATCCAAACTGGTTCAGCTGTTCACAACTTATGCATTTAGCAACACATTTGGTGATTATTTTTTATATAGTAGATGGCTGGATAACCCTGTATAAATACCTTTGATGTGTAACAGGTGTGTGTGTGTGCGTGTGTGTGTGTTAACGTCTACAATTTTTACCAAGAGTTCTACGCTATCATGGGTAAACTGTATACCAAGCATAATGCTTACCTATAAAAAGAAACAGTTTAAATTAAACCAAAACTTTATCTGAAGGATGTTACTTATACTAAAATGTATCTTTCCCTGCAACAGTCCTCCTGCCACTGCCCGCTAGTTTTTAGTTTAACTTGAATTTTATCGAATTAAAAACTACTCGTAGCTGCAAGATACTCTTCTTTTTAATAAAATACTATTTATAGGTAGTTTAGTTAAACTCTAGAAAGAGTTCTTACATCTGAGGTTGAACTTGACTATCAAGAAGGCGCAACGAGTCCATAGACGAAGGACGGATGAATCTAAGTACTTAACATAAGTCAAATTCCAATAAACACCGTAGATCAGTCTGATTAAAAAAAAACAACTACTGATCCTCCTCCATATCGAGTTTTAAACTGCAAACAAAAACTTATTTGAAAACATGTTCAAAATTAAGGTCTCTCACTCAAACTTTCGACTGATATTTAAAGAATACGATGACTAATCAAAATAACTCACCCTGTCAGGTCATCTTAAACTATCCTTAGTTTATGGCTAGACGGGCCGACGTCACGTTCCCAAGTAATACGGCTATTCGAGTATTTTCCCTAACAAAAACGAATTTGAACGATATCGTGAAGGTACATCTTTAGATTTGGGATAAGCATCAGTTTAGAAAAGGTCGATTGCTCTGTATGAACGTTTTCGTGCAACGCAAGCTAAGTTTTCTTTGGTTTCGGCAAAAGTTTTATTTTGCATGTCAATCATGTAACACCCGTTCTCTGCCTTAAGTAAATAAGTAAAGTAAAAGTAAGAAAATTTCAATAAAAAAACTGAAATAAATAAATAAATATTTCCGGACATCCACACAACAACATCTAGCCCCGTAGTAAGCTCTAAGTATTTGTTACGTGTACTAGGCATCTGATTAACTTAATATAATAAACAAAGTTTTATACATATTATTATTGAGTACAATAATAATAAAAGCATTTATTCCGACTACAGACACACAAAGATATAGAAAAACAAAGAAATACAAAATAATACAGTTACAATATAATACAGAGAATTTATGTTGCAAAAGAATGAACAGTTCGGCAGGAAGCGGACCTTCGCCCACGGCCTCTGAGACAGTCAAGTATATTTTTATTGTAATAATATTATCTTGATATTCTGTTCCTGCAACTATATATGAAAAAATCTGGGTTTTCCTTTTATTTAAGGTAGTATGTGAGTGACTTAGAGAAACATGTATGTATAATTGTTACAGTTAAGCCGGCGTTTTGATCGGCGTCGTAAATGAATGTGATTTTTTTTAATAATAGGTCCTATTCACAGTTCAGACAAACCATTTTCAAAAATCTTTAATTGTAACTCCATTGTTGTAAAATAAAAATGAAGTCACCTTCCATTGCAATTTTCAAACTTTTACATTTAGGCAAGGTACTTTCCCTCCTCGTTACAAAAGCCTGTATCTCTACTTGTATCAGGAAATCACCAAATTTCATATATGAAATTGCTTCTCAACAAATCATACAAGGGCCCTATTTCTTTAACATAGTTGTAGTGACACAGATTAGCATTAAAGTACGCGGCGCAAACGCGTTTCGTTAATTCAGCTTTTTAATAGTTATGCGGAGCCTCGCCAGTCACTCTTCAAACCTCAGCCGTGTTTAGACATATCCTAATAAGGATTAAATAAATAATATAATTGTAATAACCTGTAACGTGTTAAATGAATAGATTCAGTATAGTGCAATAACTCTTTTATTTCAACCAACCCACATACATAATCACTAAAGACTAGTTTAAATACTAAAGTGGTGACCCCGACGTGATACAAAACCCGACGTGATTCGTTATTATCGTGATTTATATTGTGGGTTGTGTTTAAGTTATCCGTGTAGGAGTGACTCAATTTTAAGAACGCGGCTGAAGGAAATTATAATAGAACAACATGGATAAACAAGCACATTCAGAAAATGCCAACGCAGCAACGCCACGCGGAATGCGCAGTAAGTGATGTCATCCAATGAAACCGCGATCCAGACAACGAAGTTCACAGTCTTCTATAGAAGCGGCATGATATTTTTAAAGCCAGCTTATATCTGAGGTGCATTCAATCCTGACGAAAATGGAGTTTGGACCTGCAGATTCACTCGAGGTTTTGCCCGGTTGGAAGAAGCGTTTTTGCCGGAGGATTTGCCCGGTTGGAGGAAACATGCTTGCCGGAGGATCAGTGCTGGAATTTGAGATATTGGCTCATTCCCACTGCTTGTGCCGAGTGACTGGAATATGTTTAACCCCGCTGGAGACCGAACTTCCGAAAATAACTACAAAATTCAAGATGTAGTGCAAAGTGATTGGAAATGATAACTAGGTTCCGTTCATTATTCTTATGTGTTGCAAATAATTCAATTATATATAGAACTTGGCGTTATCACGAACTGTAACCTGATACTAGAGCGCACTAACAGTGTAATGTAGCGATCTTGCAACTTAGCGAATTTGCACGTGTGTCTCAGTAATACGAAATTTAATAATTTTTTCAAAATTAGATTTTATTAATTTTTCAGTTCAGTTTCAGTTTATTATTAGAATTATGTAAAAAAATGTGTAGATTAAAAATGTATATTTTTTTTGTTAACATACAAAGTTTATTTCATTGTTTATACAACTTTATTAAAAGATTTCATTGTTAAAAATGTATTTTAAAGTTAAAAAAAAAACATGTATGTAATTTTACAAGCTGACTGTACTTTGGTCATTCGAACGAACTTTGATTGTGAAATAACTATGTACTTACCTCTGCATAAATGAATGCGAGCTCATATCGCATGTTTTCAAACGTAAGCATATTTGTGTAGCAGGCATGAGCCTTTGAATTTGTAATGTTTATTGTAATGTTTTAACCTTGAAGGTACTACTTAAGAAAAATAATTTTTTTTTGTAAAAAATTTTGAAAAAAGGGGAGGATTGATGTAGTGACACAGATTAGCATTAAAGTACGCGGCGCAAACGCGTTTCGTTAATTCAGCTTTTTAATAGTTATGCGGAGCCTCGCCAGTCACTCTTCAAACCTCAGCCGTGTTTAGACATATCCTAATAAGGATTAAATAAATAATATAATTGTAATAACCTGTAACGTGTTAAATGAATAGATTCAGTATAGTGCAATAACTCTTTTATTTCAACCAACCCACATACATAATCACTAAAGACTAGTTTAAATACTAAATAGTCTTAAAATAATTCAGTTGAACATCTGTCCACGGGCGTTAGAAAATGTTAGTGCTCTTTGCTTTGTACAAAATAACTAAATTACGTGAAAAACTTGAAATTATAACTAGTTTTAATGGTTTTGAGATGGGTTTGACAAAAATAACAAAATTTCACTAGTGAGGAGCGGGGTCTAGTAAAATATCACGTGTATTTTTTTTTTAACGGTATAGAGCCTTAAACCTTTCTGAGTATTTATGAGCAATGGTGGATTATACTTTTACCAGTATTTTAAAATAAAATTCGAATAATAAAATCTAAGTACCAAAAATACACGTGATGTTGGGTGGGGGAGGAGCGTTTATCATAAACCTCACCACAAAATCACCAAATGGGGTCAAAACATGCTAAAAAAAAGAACACGTGATTAATGAACGGGCCAAGTAAAGTGTTATAGGTTGGTATGTTTATGGTATGTCTCGTTAGCATTGTATTTAATACTTGCGCAGCTTTGTTAACGGATACTTTTTATTAAAACCTTTCGTCATTTTCACAAATGAGATTGTTGATTCCAAGAAAGCTCTTACCCAAAAACCTTTATTTTCATTTATCCAAGGCCTTTTATTTAATAGATTGAAAAGAAAAACAGAGCTGCCATATTGCGCACCTAAAAGCCCTTTCCCATGGCTTAATTGAAGGTGGCGTAATTTGTCCCCAGTTGTTTCCTAGCCAGGGTAATTCCTCTGAACATTTTAGAGAACATTATGCAGCGTAAAAACAGATTCGTACATTCTGTATGTTTTGTAAATTCTATTTAATCTTTCGTGTGCTGACAAATTACATAACACGCTTACCTCTCGCTAATTTGTCGCCGTGAATTTGTACCTTGCACACATCTACGGTCGAAAAAGCAAGCTCAACTATTTACATAATCATGAAAATTACATAAGTCGCGACTTTAACAATATTTCAATTTGTGGGTAAAAAATAAGTTTCTGGCACACGGTTTTCCCGGTGATCTTTTTTCTGCACAAATATGTGTTTTTTTCTCTGTGAAATAGTTTTTAGATATTGCGTTGGAAAGACAAGCTTTATCTATGGTGTGCTAAAACTTGGATTACTGAACTCAGACCAAAAGAACACTTAAAGCGCAGAGCGATCGAATTGAAAACTTTGAAGCAAACGATCCTCGAAAATGTTAAAAGGAATTCAAAATTTCACAAAGCGCGTCATAAGTCGTGAACAAAATATACTCCTATTCAGGTCATGTGAATAAAACCGCAACCATAAACGGGCGGGTATTTCAATAACGCAGGTGAATTGCTACTACCGCGCTGCGTTGCATATACCTGCGGACGATTTCACTTTCCATTTATAATGGCAATCATATAAAAAGCAACCTTAAATTTTAAGCGTCAAACTTGATATCCTTTAAGTAGTTGTTATCTACTGTTGTGGGATTTGTTAAATAAAAGAGTTTGCGCACACTTTACTGAGTCTATATTGTCTTCGAAACTTCGTATACAAGTATTTATAAAGTATTTCTGTAGAAGTATTATTTAATATGAAAACTACAATTAATTGTAATCGTAAAAAATGGGGCAAGGCATGTGAATGACTGCTGGCTTAAATTCAAGAGCAATTCATCTAAGTTTTGCTGAATCGCTGAAAACATACATTTGTCGCGTACTAAAATTAAACTGTGCCAACACATCCTGCATGCACTCGTCTAAGGAACTTTACCCTCTTATTCCAGACACATAGCAAGCCTATTTTATTTGCCTATTTGTCTCATTCAAGTGTAACACGTAGTGATTAATTTATTTTACCTTTGAGTGTAATGTTTAATAATTACATTCAGTAAGATTACATGATAATCTTCAGAAAGCTTCAAACCTTCATGGTTAGGATGATAGCTTACCTATACTTACCCTCTATGGTTGTTTTTTGGTATCATGGTGGATTCGATATTTTGGCGGGAATCATATTGCAACGGAAAATGCGGAGCTCAAGGAGATATAGAATATTGAATTATTCTGAAATGGAAACTTGGAAAAAAAATCGAAGGTATTTTTAGTTTTCTTTGGTAAACGTTAGTCAATGATAATTTTCCTTAATTGCTTATTTTATTATGAATATACTGTAATGAATGGAATTAGCTCTCCAAGGTACCTATGTGTTTTACACTAGCAAACACATTATGTTAATGTCAAATCGACAAGTACCTAATGCTTGTGGCATCTTATCTAAAATAGGTTTAGTTGACTATTTGGCATAAAGCGGATTTTTTTTACAATATCATTAACATGCAGGCAGTCAAAATAAGTGGCGCAGGCTGCGGGATCGATCCCCACGGAGGGACAAGAGTTTGCATATTAAGGGATTATTTTCGTATACACAAGCTCTGAGATTACAAATACCAGAGCTATCAAGTTCTGCTTTGAGACACATTACTTATTGTAATTATTTAAGTTAAAAATTAAGCTATCACTTGATATATAACTATCTACGGCGGTAAAACTCAATACGGCTCAATAATCTAATAATTTTTTTTTTTATATTCCATAAGTGATAATGTAACTGTTTTAATTTCGCTGATCATGGGCGTCACCTGATATGTGCACGGAACAATTCATGCAGAACTCAGAAGATCAGTGAAAACCATATTGATGAATCTCTTCCACAATATAACCAAATACAAAAGTCTTTTCCATCCTAAGATTACCTGGAAGAGATCGCTTTTCAGTGATAAGGCCGCCTATTGTAACAATTGTTTTGTTTATTGTTTTACGTGTTTATGTTCCTGTGTTGAGTACAATAAAGCGTATTTGTAACAGACCTTTACAGGTTACTATTTTATACAAGGCTACGAATAATAAGCTTTAATATGAAACAAAAACCTTAATATAGTTTTAATGTGTCTTAAATGTCTATACAAGAAAAAATATTGGCTGTGAGCCAATGGCTTGTGAGCTGCGAAATTATTTTCTTAATAAAATCTTCCAATGCTCAGAAGCCACACAAGAATCACCTTTGAGAAATTCCTATAACCTTTGAACTCAAACAGTAGTCTCTCAATTCTACTTTTTAAATGGCGCTCTTTTCCCACAACAATATATTTATTTGGAACAATATAAATAGGGAAACTTTCCGTTGGCCATCGCGGCTGGTTGTCGTGTGAGAAATCTTATATCCTTCGGGGATAAACCAGACGCTGATAGCAGGCCCTGTGGAAAATAAAATATTTACCAATGTAGATTCCGTTTAGATAGAACGGGGGAAGAGCATCATTGCCCTGAATTATAAAGCCGGGGTTGAACCTAACTCGCCCTTACTAGGTCCGTTCGTACAACACTTATTACCTAGAGAAAAAGTCACGCATAATTTTATTTATTAATCCCCAATGAGGAAATAGGGAGTGTGAATAGTTTGACCTTTGTATTGCTGTAGCTATGTTTGTCTGTGTTTAAAGTAGACCGATATTTAGAGTTCCGTTGCCAAATGGCAAAAACGGAACCCTTATAGATTCGCCATGTATGTCTGTCTAAGTATGTCACAACAAATTTTTTTTTAAATTTATATTTCATATATTTTTTTTACTTTATCTTTTAAAACAATACGTGAAAATTTTTATTATACACGTATTGTTTTAAAAGAAACACGATTATTTACGATTTAAGAAAAGGAATGGTATATAATTCTCATATCATTTAATAATTAAAATAAAAAGTATAAAAGAACAGCTAGGAAATAATACTAAGGGAATGTTTCATTATCTCGAGGTATAAATAATCAATGGTTAAAAAAACATAGAGCAATCTCGGTCAGTCAGTCACTGAGAGTTGTCAGTTGACTTGATAGCTCTATATTTTAACCATTGACCAAATTACCTTATAGATGGTAAAACAAGCCTTAACTATGGGGAGATAGAGATAGTATTTTTAAAAGTATTTTTTGTAAATATATTCTTATGTTAAAAATATATTTACTATCTCAGGTATAGGTACCGAGTGTTTAAATAAATGTTTTTTTTTGTTCTACTTTATGCAGAAGTTTTTATATCTTAATCAATCTACATGACATACTTTTTTAATCCGTACAAATATATTGTAATCATTCTAAATAGATATTTGCTTAATACGGAACGTGTCATATATGTAGATACCTACACAGCGTGGTGTAGATATACTATTTGCATTTGTGAGTAATCATTGAGACGCGGGGTGAATAGCAATTAATTACAGGCGGGGTTGAGACTGATTGTGCCCCGAGTGTCTGTTAGATAACGTAGGTACACGTTCTACAATGAATAGAGACTTCGATTTTCTAAAGGAAAGGAAGAAATCATTCGAATGTTTTATCAAGGGTGGTTTTTTATTTAAAAGTAACTGCAATTATGAAGATATGACTTCAAAAGTCTTAAAAATACCAATCCTATTGAGAGCATTCTGACACCATCTGTAGACGCATTCTGTTATCATTCAAATTTGAATTCGTATTTACTGAAACTACGATAATATTACCTATCGATAATATAGCTGGATGGAGTTGAGTGTGCAAAATTTGAGAACCGCATTCTGTGCATTATGTTGAACTATGAAAAGCTTGCAGATTCTGGAAGTTGTTATGGTGTTCTTTGTTTTTTTTTGGTGTTTAAAATCCTTGTTTTTGCGTTTATTTGAGACCATAAAGTATAAATAATAAGTCTATAATTTCCACACAGAAAAGATACCAAAAGACACACACATGACGTAATTTTCTCTTATAAATAAATAAATTTCTGAATCAACGAATTAATTTGTCTAAGACCAAATGTAGGTACGGCATTACGTCATACTCACTACATATTCAGGTGACTGAGGTTCGAGATAAGTTTAAAGTATGTATTCACTGGTCTTGTATATATGGTAGCCGGAGCCGTAAATTGAAAGTGAGTTCCCAAATGCAGTCGGTGGTTCTGCCAGCGTTAACGAGAGTACCTAAAGAAGAGAGAAGATTTCTTTGGTTATTGGGATAAATCTCTTTAGGGAGCTACTTAAAGTTCTTTTTCTAAAAATCAAAAATATATTTGAAACTGAGTGAATTTCCCACGCGAAAAAGTAAAGTAGTAATTTATTGAATTTACATGTAGTTACATGTAAAGTTCTTAAATAAAGAAAAAAGCTAGCAACGCAATTTCATTTGTTCCATAAAATTATACGGTTAATGTGAAAACGGTACTTAGTGCACTGTTATGACCTAGGACTTCGTAATCTTTTCAAGTAAGGTACTTATGTCCTTATCTATGTACCATTGGCTAAAAAAATAATATGTCCCTAACCCACCTGCTTCTTCTCGTGCTAATTTGTGCAATAATTGGTTAGACAGCGGGTTCCATATTTTAATTTATAATATTTAACCAAATATTTGGTATTTCTTTATTCTCATAGATTTGACAAGCACTTTACTTTTGTACTTAGGAAATTTATTATTCCGGTGGTTTTGTTCAAGTTTTGGTAGAACATCTCGGGCAACAATGTGTGGTTGAGCCCCCCTCCTCAATTCGAAATTTAATATTCCGGTGGACACGTTTTGGTTTTGGTCAAGTTTTGGTAGAACATCTCGGGCAACAATACGTGGTTGAGCCCCCCTCCTCAATTCGAACCAGCCTGGTTCAAACTCATGATGCATACCATCTGTGCAGTTGTGGTCCCCCAATTTCATTTTAATTGCAGTGGCTATAATAATTCGCATACATTATTGAGGCATTTTTATTAATTATTATTGGTAGTTACTTTTTATTATTTCAGATACTTTATCAGTTCGGTGGACTCATACATATTCAAATTTCCCTATTTAAGTAGGTAAGTTATGTGGATATTGCTCTCCGCTCACGCACATGTTAGAAACTAAGCTTAACTTTAATTTGTTATTCAGTATATTTGTAACATAACATAGATATTTAAAAAGATGAAATGATACAAAAAATATTACCTAACCTTTAATTAACCAACTAATTACATAATCGGAAAGACTGCACCTTCTGGAGCGCGGAAATAAAATCGGCTCAAAGTATTTATATACATTTTTATCGTAAAGTTGGTTTTATTATCTTTCTATAATGGATGTTAATAAAATTTTTTTTTTACAAATGCTATGTACGAGAAGTTTACGTCTTATAATAAATAAAATTGTAAAGAAAAAATGAACCTAACTTCGTTAAAAGCTTTAAAAATAAAGAAGTTATTTAAGAAGACGGCCAGGTCGGTACATAAAATCATGGAAAAGGCTTTTGCAAAACGGAAATTTAGAAACTTTGAGTGAGTTACAGGAAATGAGAGAAATTGGAGAGAAATCTAAAAGGTCATTTATTCTTAACTTGCTGCCTAAAGTTTCGTGACCTAACAATTTATTAATACAAGGTATTTTGTTTCGGATCTGGAATAATGATAATAAATAATTTAGGTTACTTTAACACCATACGCCCACCTAAAACTTCTGTATAGCCTGTATTAGCCCCAACTGTTTTCAAAGTGACAACTGAATTACAAAAAGTTTTATATATGTAGGTTCAGAGTAAACAGAACCCAATGGTACTGAATAAAAAAGCAAGAATACATTGTCTCAGTTCATTCCTGTACAAAAAATTCCATTCAGCTACAGAGTAAAAGGGCCTTTTTAGACAAGAATTCGATTATGTTTTATTAAATTTCTGACTTAGAAGTTTTCCAGTTAATTTTAACTTGATAATGGAATCCCTCTGAAACTTTTAATAGTATAAGTGGTGTGGTAATAATCATTATGCAAATTACCGTTGGTGAATAATTAAACAGAATCAATGCGATCTCTAATTAATCAAGTAAGATCTTCTGATATGTAATGGGAAATATATTAAACCTGTTACTTTTTTAACAGCTATGCATAGTTACATGTACCTATCCCCAATATTGAACCACGACAATCACGTTATTGATAACGCAGAGCCAAATTAAAAAGGAATTGCTTATTTTTTTGAAGTGAAACTTCTTTAGAATCGTTGTGATTTCAAACAGGATGCAACGGAAAAAACGACGATAGTCACCTATAATTAGTGAGCCAGAGCGAGAGAGTAGATGTCGGTGTGTATGTATATATTCACACTATTTATTCTATGTGAAAACTACGTGAGCTAATACTACTGAACACTGTATGCGGCTGCGTATTACAGCTTTTTAGTAAGATATCAGCGTGGTGTGTTATTATCTAACAGTGTGATTGTGACTATTTGCCGAAAACTAATGCCGAAATGTGTCGTCAATATCGACGCAAAAAAAATGTAAATAAAATTATAATGAAAAAAAAATCCAGAAACTGAAAATATGGAACTTGAGCAATAGATTATGTAAAATATGTTAAATAAAATCTATATAAATAAAAATGAATTGTTGTTCGTTAGTCTGATTAAAACTCGAGAACGGCTGGGCCGATTAAGCTGATTTTGGTTTTAAAATGTTTGTCGTAGTCCAGGGTAGGTCTAAACGGTGAGCAGATAAGGCAAAATTGCCGGGAACTTTTTTTACCCGTGCGACGCCGGTTAAGTTTTAAAAAATAGTTTAACCTGCAAAGTGTGGTCTCTCACTTATTGAAAATCATTAAACATTTTGTAATTGCTTAGTATATTTTGTTATTTATCTGTGGAATGGCCACTGCCACAATGTATCTACATTTCTTAAAGATTACATCGAACTCGTCATCGCAACACTTATCTAAAATAATTAGCTTTAATCTGGATATAATATCGCCATAAGATTTAATTGGTTTAAAGACTACCGATATTATCACCCGGAAATAGGTCCGTTTCCGCGTGGGTCGTGACTCGTGACCAAGGGAAATAGGGATATGTTTTAATATTTTAGTTACAGTTATAAGGTGCTTTTCGTTAGAACGCCTTTTTCCTAGATAGAAGTAGTTGTCTTTGTTAACTACAATTAACTTACACTTAAAATTGATATAGAAACATAACCTAGATAAGACAAACGTAAAAAAATAGCTATACTTGTATATGTATGCCTATTATATTAAGTATATCAGATGTCTAGTACCCGTAACACAAGCTACGAGCCTACCGCGGGGCTAGATGTTGTTGTGTGGATTGTCTGGCAATATTTATTATATTTTTATTTATTGTTTTTATTAGTTTAACAGTTTTAAGCATTACATCACATAATTCGATTTTTACGACGATTCGACATTTATTACATGATCATTTAGGAAATTATGTAAGTATCTAATTTTTAACCCCAAATTAGTTTTAGAAGTGCTAGTTTTTATTACATTCAATGGTGTTGCTCGATGTGTAAACTTATTTTTATATGAATACCAAATATAAATAATTGTATAAGTATAGTGTTTATAATTCAGGTCTGGTTCTGGTCACCTATTGTTTGTATACAATGTGAACACGTTCACATTGATTTTAGCACGCCAACGCTTCTTCGACTCTTGCACATCATTTCTTCATCACCAAAGCATCTCTACTGGCACTAGAATAATAATATCCGTTATGATCATAACTTCATTATTGCTAGTTTGCCACAATATTACCAAATAAGATTGAATGATATATAATAAATATTTTTATAAAGAAGTTACGACAAATTATACTTGGCGGCAAATAAAAATAAACGTATATTAATATAATAGTAATAAAAAAAAGGAATCTATAAGATTAACGTCATCATAGTTCCCAAACGGATAAAGTGCTATCAAGTATTTTATTTTTTGGTATAAAAGGTGACTTTTGGATGAGGACATTACTTGAGTGGGGTGTCAAATGAAAGCGCAATATGGTTTTTTCTTCTAACTTATTTATGGCGTTTGGAATAGGGTTTTTTATTTTACATTTAGGTTATTAACGTTTTCAAAAAGGAAACTATAAAGTCTTCTGTAGATAAATTTATAAATAATGATATAAAATCAATATCGAAGTATTGGTACATTTTGTAAGCGCGCATGCGGGCAACTATACCCTCTTGCGCTACCCTCAACGCCAACCACCGTGAGACGTGAACGTCAGTAAAACTTGCGCTATAAAAAAATATTAAATATTTCCGGACTAATCACACAGCATCACTTAACCCCAAACTAAGTAGAGCTTGTTCTATGGGTGTTAGGTGACTAATATACTACATTGATACTTTTTTTTGTAAATACATACATATGATACATAGAAAACTATTATAAACGATAAATATTGGTTTTTAGTAGCCCAAGAGCCATTTACGCCATAAAATTAGGATCTTCCAACCCCCTTTTACAACCTTAAGGGATAATCAGATGTATGAGTGTTAAAAAGTAATTTATTGATTATAATCAGGATAAAAACAAAAATCATGTCACTTTGTTAGCAGCTACAAAACAATCCAATTTATGTCACATCACAAATTTAAGGATAAGTTCCAAAGATGTTACTTTTTATATATAACAAAAGATAACTTAATTGTGATGATTATGTACGAAATGCAAAATATAATAAGTAACATAAATAAGTCACCATCCTGCTTATTAATGTTTACTTTTAAGCAGTATACCATTCTTACAATCAAAATAACTGTTGTGTTTTATTTGGTCGCATCTTTTGTATCTTTAATAAAGACGACAGCCGAGAACAACATTTTTCTTATTTCTTCAAGTCCTTAGCTCCTTGAAGATAATGACTGGTTTTTAATTAGATCTTTACAAGGTCTGTTTAAACATTGTTGGAAATGAATTCTTTGTTTTAACATTGATAATTCAGCTATTTCATTAATGAATAGAATTTTCTCAGTTAGCCTACTTTTTAAAAGAAAGTTAATAACGTTTTCCTACGGTATGCAATTAATTTTGGCGTTGAAATATTTAGACAACTTTGTTTATATTAAGTTTGGCTGTTGGTTATTAAGGCGCTTCTTAAATTGTATACATTAGGTATCTACCTATTATTAATAACGGGGCTTTTACAAGCACTTAATACAAAAATGAAATAAAATTTACTTTGCGACCATTTCAGATTAAACCTATAAAAATTATCTAATTATGTGTTAGATATAATGTTAATCAGAATTCAGCTTCAGCTTTACATTTTTTTACATAAATAACGATCCCTGATTTTCTTTCAACAAAATATTTCAACTATTTCGTTCATGTGCACGTATCAACATTTACAACTTTACGCAGAAATAAAATGTTCAAAGCTTTTATGTGCCTATAACGCCAGCCAGAGCCTCTTATCGGCAAAACGATCCATATAAGTGCAAAAATCGTTTAAACGAAGAAACGCTGTACCTGACAATCTGTGCCGTAATCCTCCTCCTGAGAGAAAATGCCGTCGCAGATAAGCTTTAAATTATGTTTTTTTGCAGAATCTGAAGAACCAAATAATGACTACGAATCTGTGGGTGGAGCAGTCTTGGTATGACTACAAGCTGCGATGGGAACCGAAGGAGTATGGAGGCGTTCACATGCTCCACGTCCCTTCAGACCACATCTGGAGACCAGACATCGTCCTTTACAACAAGTGAGACCGACGCTTTACTCCTTTGCCTGCTAAATAACCAACTAACCTTGATAATTAAACGACAAGCATTGGTCTATGTAGAGAAGCCTCCTTTACTGACGATAGAGGTTTTGCATCTGTTCTATAAGTAACTTTATAGAGTCGGCAACTATTCTATGCTATAGGAGGCACTGCAATGCTTGAATTATAAAAAACATACGGTAGATATAATGCATAGCTATATACAAATTCATAGGTATTTAATGGTCTAAGTATAAACTTGCAATCCAAATTTGGAAAATTCTCTCCACTTTTATATTTACGGAGATAAATAACCTGCTCCGGATTCTAATGCATGATTTTTTACTTTGATAGGTTTGACAAGGTAACCTAAGCTTCTACATCAGTAAGGGTACGGTGCACTTATCTACAGATCTCATTTTTTCGTTCCATTAGGTCGATACCTTCTAAGTTTATTTTATCTTTTCTCAAGATTCTATAAATTTGGGGTTCTGCTTGGAATTCGCAATGTTACGTGATGTGAACCAGAGTGATGTGTGAGTTAAATAGAAGGCTCATTTTATCTTGAGGATCAGAAAATACTTTATGTTAATACCTATATAATACACATTATTATATAGGGTAAAATGTAGAGTCACGATTACATTACATGAGTTATGGTAATTATCAAAAATCAACTGAACGATTGTTTTATTGTAGTTTATTCTACATCTGCCGCTGCTATGTCATTATAAATATTTAATTTTTTTTTTCATTTTATTAAAATGTTTTATGATGGGTTCCTGTTTTATTTTTATAAAAAACATTTCTTACCCGACTTACCAGTCAAAAAGGGAAATCGTAGCCAAAATCCTAGTGATAAATTCTAAGTAGGTACCTACCTACATATCGGATATATATTAACTATTATCCGTTACATAATATGTAACTACATATTTAACTTTTACTCAGTACACACATCTTTCACTATCAAAACTAGTTACACAATAATTGTTAAACACATATTATTCACGTTGTTAGGGACAGTATTATAAATATCTGACGTTTATTACATTCAAGAGGATTCATTAGAGAAGCACGGGAGCCGTTTTTATCAAATAATATTTACACATTATTCAGGTTGTGGAAAAAATCCAAACAAGTTTTCCTAAACTTAACTCTACCGTATTAGAGGTTAACGTTTTCGAAGATATTTCAGCGTAATTTATGCAGGACCGGTACGCAATTGCTTTAGCGTAGGGACAATATCTAGCTCTTTTGTATTCAATGTTTATTGTGAAAATACATACATTTAATCCGATTAATCCGAAGCTCGACAAACAGCAAGGAAACATATCGGTTGTAAGGATTGGTTAATTCAATTAGGTTTTAAATTGGTTTCCCGTAAAAACTTCTAAGTCCTAATTTAAATTTAAATTTCAGAAAGTACTTAATGTTAAGTAAATAGTAATCAATCCTTGAATTCTAGGAAGGTGTAAAAAATAACCTAAATATCTAATGAATGGTATAATAATTCAGACAATCTCAGCGTTTTATGGATAACTCATAGAATACTGTTTAGTAGGTAGTAGGTTTTCACTGAATGAAACTATGACACCTACCTACCTGTATAAACTATTGTTTTGTGTTATTTAAATCTATATTTTATATATATCTAAGTATTTGCATCCTTACAAGGGTAACAAATCTCAAAATATTTTTTGTATTGTATGTGGCAGTAATTTTGTCCCGTGAGGCACCTCCAGAGGACTTTGACAAATGACCGGCGCAATCGTTACTCATTTCCGATCCTTTCCTCCGAATTGTGTGCGCACAAACCGACTACATAATGTGTACCTTTTCGCTTTCATCCGTCCCTTTGAGTCCGCTTGTGTTGGCCCCTTCATAGTCATTATAATTGAATAGTCCCCTTTAAATCACGTACTTTCACTCCATTTCCACAAAGAACGCTCATTTCATTTAACTTAACTGTCTTTAAAATCCACATATTTTTATCATCTTTTAAATGCATGCTACTAGATGTTTACTAAATCGTATTGTAAAACATTAACCTCTTTAACGGAGACATTTCGAGGTTCCCATATACGAGTATACTCTTACACACACTGCCGACGGCCCCGTCTGCCTCGAGCCTTTATAAATAACTAATGTGACAGTTGCATTTCCATTTACAGCTTCCTACTACGAAATGGTTAAACTTGCCAAGCTATACGTCTCTGCACATGATCTTAGAAAGTAATTAAATAGCAATTTCCAAACTAATCGACATTATTTATAGTTAAAGATATATCTTTCACTTACAAAACATTATAATTATATTGACAGATGTAGCGACAAAGTCCTTCGAAGAGAGCTTTTGGTGAACTGAACAGACACTAAGTAGATCTAGTGGTAGGCACTTGACACGACAGTACACGTACACAGTCGCACTTGAGCTATTAACACGGTAGGTACTCGCACTGTAGAAGAGACAGGACAGCTGAATGCCAGAGCCCGGGCTGGCTTGTAAACGTGCGTTCACATTACAGTGCCGATGGAAACTTCGAGGTAACGTTGGCGACCAAGGCGACTATCTACCACCAGGGACTAGTGGAATGGAAACCACCCGCGATTTACAAGTCTTCCTGCGAAATAGACGTGGAATATTTTCCTTTCGACGAGCAAACGTGCGTTCTTAAGTTCGGTAGCTGGACGTACGACGGATTCAAGGTAATTGACGCGGCTCGGCCACCACCCCGCTGACCGCTCTGTTTGTCCGCAGCGCCGACGGCAACTACGAGGTGACGCTGATGACGAAGGCCACCGTCTACTTCAACGGCATGGTCGTGTGGCAGCCGCCCGCCGTCTATAAGTCCTCGTGCTCGATCGACGTCGAGTTCTTTCCTTACGACGTGCAAACCTGTGTGCTTAAGTTAGGCAGCTGGACGTATGACGGCTTCAAGGTGACGCCCCGCTGATCGCTGCTTGGCGCCGCGTCGGGCCGTAGCGTAGGGCCCGCCGTCCCGGCAACTGTCCATGCAATAGCTTGTTGGCTCGAACGTATTTCGTCGTGTAATTTATTATACTTTTCTGTCCATGTGGTATGTTAAACTCACTTTACATACGACTGTACCACAGTCACAGTCGCGGCGTGAAGCGCGCGAAAGCCGCTCGCTCCTCGCCCGGCTTGCTCCTTAGAACTGATATGTTGCAAGTTTACATTTTCTATTGCGATGGTGATGTTTTAAAGTATGTGGAGTAGCGGTATGTCGACGTGCGTGACCACGAATGCTCCAGAATATCCTCGGCCAGTTCCACGTAGCTCGTTCGGCCTTCCTCGCTCGACAAGGAAAGGTATAAAATTAAATATGCCAGGTGATATGGGATGCAATAACGTCACTAGGTCCGTCCTTTCCGACACATCCCGCTCCATCTGAATCTTTTCGCGCTCCGTCGGAACTTTAAACGATATTATTTTTATTAAAGTTTTAAGATATTTTGCTCTTTGACGCAATCACGTTGTGAAATCGGGAGAGCGCGGATTGAGGTGATGTTGAGCTTCACCCTCCCCGTCCCTAGCTGGCTCCGCTCGCGCCACACAGACACACACACGGCCACACGTCGCTTGCTGCATGCCCCTAGGGTCGATGTACACACACTCACCGCATGACTCCGGCTTGCCTCTGAAACACTTGCATTCCCGATCACGGCGTGCGCTAGCCGCAAGACGCGGCCGCGGCCAACACAGCTTTACACGATACCTTACACGCGAACAGGTTGAGCACAGCACGAACCAGACTGTGATATTGAAATAAATCATACATGAGGCTCAATATACACGATCGAGCATAATAGACATCATGTTGCATATTTTATACCTTTCCCTATTAGCGACTTTCCTACTGGCTGTTATAATATCGGTGTCGCTGTCAGTCCATTGCATGATCTGTTTGTACTGTACATGTAGGTGCCATTTGTTGGATGTGAGACACGGTGATTCCACTTAAAGACAGATCCGAGATTCATCAAGCACAGAAATTTAATACTTTAGCGGAGCGATTCGTGAACGGAACGTACCAATAATAGGTATTAATGTTCCGTTTGCGAAACGATCCTTGCATGCTATAACAACACAAAATGGATGCTTTCGCCTGGTGTCACCACCTTGCCTCATATCTTGACTCAGTGTGTAGCATCGCGGATAGTTACCGAGCTATTAGTCGAGTATGTATAGCATGTTTGTCGGGTGTTGTCACGAGACGGAAGCTCGCTGGACGGTGCATCCGCGCGACACACACACGCGCGGCGGAGCCGGCGTCACCCGCACGGCGGCGCCGGCACACGCGCCCGGCGCGGCCGATGCCCAACGGCCCGTGTGCCGGCGCCTCAACGCCCTGCAGGAGCTCATCATCCTTACACTCTTGAAACTTCACGATCATTGGTTTTTCGGTGTTCTGTGTTCGCGTTGTTGTTTCTTAGCATGATTCGGAATATTGTTGTTGTCTTCATTATGTGGTATAGTGTCGTAAAAGGATTTCATCTCAGTTTATCTAGGTACATCCCACTTGGCACACTCTGTGATATTGTTTAGTGGCATTTACTACGAAGGACACCATCGTCTGAATTTACGTACCCTTGGTTTGAGTTTTAGATGAAATGCTCCACATAGCGATCTTCTAGATGCAACATACAAAATGGACTTTGAATCTTGAAATATTTTTAGATTTTACACATTGTGTGACAGGGTGCATGTATCTACTAATAATCAATTGAATAAATAATTTATAATGTGAAAGCAGCCGATAAACGCGATAACTAAATAGAAATTATAATAATTAGTACTATAGAGCAGAAATTAATAAGAAATTTGGTATTTCATTTCATAAATTAGAACAATAAACGCACAATTATATTTTATAAATTTAATTTCTTATAAGTTGTGCTCTATGATACATAACTAAAGTAGCAATATTAACCGTAATGTAATTCGATTGAAGTGACAAAATTTTGTAGTATTTAATTTGTAGTATTTTATTTATATTATATGTGTAATGGTAAGTTAAACTAACCAAAATTTTGTAAGTATAACTCCTGGTATTCGAAATAAAGATTTCAAATAATGTTTTATGCAAAGATATAATAACTAGAGAGTTTAAATATAACAAACACAAAGTTTCGTTTCACTAGTTTAAATAGATGCAAAAAGATGTAGATAACTAACAAGTTCAATATTACAATGGAAACATACAAGATGCATGTTTGAATATATTTATTTGTACAGGTGGACCTGAGACACATGGATGAGCAGGCAGGCAGCAACGTGGTGTCTGTCGGTGTAGACCTATCAGAGTTCTACATGTCTGTGGAATGGGACATTCTAGAAGTACCGGCGGTCAGGTTGGTCTCACGTACACTATGTATCTTTTAGATTTCCACCTGGCACTTAGCCCGCGTAAAATGGATTTTACACTGAAAAACATAATTATTACTCGCGGTCTCTTAGCTTTCACGTTATATAGCACATCTTAGTCTAAATTAAAACGTACAACAAATAAATTAAGCTTTTAAAAAAATACAGGTTGAGAATTGGGGTCAGCTGACATTATTGCCACATATGTACATAGAAATATAACTCGCCTTGAATACATATTTATATTTATAATTTCCTTTTACATGGGACATGAAAACAATGAATAAAATGTTTTCACTGTTTATGATCAGTAACAACTATCTACAAATTATCCTCTTAAATGTTGTTGACATTTTTACAAAAAGGCTTCGATAAGCGTGGTGTTGAGATCCTTTTATAAAGCGTCTCTGAGATTTTTATGTAACAGTTTTTCACCGAAGATAGTGCTTGGATAGGTGATGGCTGGATGGATAGATAGAAAGGCTTTGATAAGAATCAATAATAAAAAAGGTGTGTGTGCGAATCACACAAGATAGAAGTGAAACTTCAGTAAATTGACAAAAGAATGAGATGAATAAAAAAACTTAGTTGCTTAACCTTGTTAGCGTTTAAGATACCTTGCTTACCTTAAGGCTTACCTGTCTTTTTTTCCGTTGCATCTGGTATGAAATCACAACGATTCTAAAGAAGTTTCACTTCAAAAAGTGTTTTTGAATAGATTTGATATTAGTGCATAAAAATGAGATAGATATTAAAACTTTTATTTAACATAAAGCATTTACAATATGGAAAACTGAAAATCTATAAGGAGGTTATACCTTTAACTTTTATAACCCACGAGAGATAAGAAACGTCGGCTTACCGAAGGTTGTTTTTCTAAGAAACGAAAAAGTAAACACTTCGCCACTTCTTTGCCATAAACCAAAAGTAATATTTGCTTTCAAGATTGTCAAGCAACTTACCTACTTAACTAAGGCGAACTTCCACGCACTTTGCCCTGTGTTTAAGTTTCAGATTAACGACCCCGGGAGGATCTTAAAGACCTAATTAATTTCTACTCTTATCGATCGTTAACTGTGAAACTTCAATAAGATCACAGTTTCGTGTCAGCGCATACGGCACGACCATCAAGATAATTTCAAAGTTGCATGAAACCACAAAGTTTTACGAGTTATAAAGTGTAGTTTTCCGTATTTTCTTTTTATGTGTTGCAAAGACGAAATGGACGGACCTGACTTTGAAGGTTTTGGGTCGAGTATTTGGAAACTTTTTACAATAATAGATCCCTAGTAATGTGTGTTATAAATAAAACACTCCAATATTGGTTCTAATAAAGTTACAAATACAATAAAAGAATGTTCAATGTTGCAAACAATAATATTCCCGGGATTCTCCGTGCAGGCGCAAGCCTTTAATTTTACCGAACATCACAGCAGAGCAATGATACTACGGATAAATTTTAAGTTTCAAGGTGCTTCAAAATACTGTTGAATACATATGCCAAGTGCGTTTTGAAGCAAACTTCCAACAACCTATTTAACTCAACATAAAACTTCATCAACAGTTTCCCTATAAATAAAACACGCTGAAAGATATATTCAACGGCATTTAGTTTCATTTAAGAGGAGCAGCGTGTACCAGATAATAAATGAAATAGTCGTTTATAGCAACTACAATACATTTTTCCCTCGACGTGGTTCTCTGTAACCATTTGTGTCTGTTCGAGTGTCGTGTCATTAATAAAAGCCATTCGAGAAAAAAGTGTGAAGTGATCATGGACGAGCCACGAATAGGATGTAAAATTCAAGAGAACGTGCGGTGAACAGGAACTTGCTGAATATATAATAGTAATTGCGTTATTACAACGAAATTCTACTAAACAAAAGGTTTCGATTTTAGTTATTTACGTTATTGTTAAACTTTTCAAACACAATACTGGATATCATCAAATTTTACGTAGAAAAATGACGTCCGTGGGGACAATTTTAATGTATGGAAGAAACTATTTTAAAAAACATGTTTACCCAAAGATATTTAATAGTTTAACGACATTAAAAAATCAGAAATATCCATACTTATTCTAAATGGGATAGTGTATTATGTGTATCTGTTTGTTTGTCAGTCTTTCACGGCAAAACCGATTTGCCTGAAATTTTAAATGGTAATAGATTATAACTTGGAATAGGAAATAGGCTACTTTGTACCGCGGGATATATGTCATTCTGCGGAAAAATCCATTTTAACCCGAGTAACACCCCGAAGTGCTGCCAGTTAAACATAATACAGACGGTACAGTTTTAGTTAGATCAACCCGAGTAACACCCCGAAGTGCTGTCAGTTAAATATAATACAGACAGTACAGTTTTAGTTAGATGAATATTGCTAAGCCGCCCCTGGCTGTCTGTCTGTCATGAACCCAAGAACCGTAAGAGCCCCATTCTACAGTGCCTACAACGCGTGCTATTCCTGGGTTGACAGGTCGGCAGGTAAAATGATGAAATGAAGGATCCATTGTAATATAAAATGTATAAAAGCTTAAAAGAAAAAAAATAGCTATGAGTACAGTGAATTTAGATCTTATTAATATCATTTTAGAATAAAGTAAACTTTGATTTGACAGATAATTTTAATAATTGCTGTTTCTGTATAATCCCTTATACAGAAATATTCAGTAAAAATTATTTTAATTGCCTGTTAAAAGGAAATATGACTAGCTAGGGTACCGTTACCCAAGGGTGAAGGCGTTTATCGGAATCCTTACCCGATCGAGTGGCAGTTTTAATACATCAGATAGGTATTTTTGTGTTACTAACTTTAATCAAACTAAAAATAAATGTGTTGATGATGGACTCATACTACACATAAGGTTCCGTGTTCAGTACACTTTTTGCAATAAAAAAACAATTAAAATGGAACGAATAAAAAAACTTTATAAAAATCACGTTTATTGTATGGGAGCCCCTTTAATATATATTTATTATGTGTTGTAATAGCGGCAACAGAAATGCAGCATCCCTCAAAATATCAACTCTCTTTCTAACCCGGAACTCGACCGAAATAAGTTTATGTGTTAGTTTCACCATTAAACATCACATTTTAACAATATATCTTCTTCAGTCATATCGAAATATCATAATCCGGAAGGAGATTGGTTAAAACCATCTATTTTTGTTCCCGTTTTCAAAGCCGCTCCCACGAAGTGCTCTCATCTGAATTATTTTTTGCTACAAAACATGCAGTTGTGGTACAATGGTGGAGATAGCGTACAAAGCAAAAAGTCGGCGCTTGTCAGTACTTTGGTTAGTCAGGTTTCAGTGCGCGAATGCACTACACATTATCCGTCACGACTTTGCAAAAATATTACAAAAAACTATAACATACTTACCTATATAATAATATTAAGAAAAACGTGAAAGGTACCTTCCATGTGTGGAAAAAGGTTACAGACTTATCGGCTTTGCTTTTATTTATATGATGACAAAACCAAAGGTAAGAAACTCTTTTGTGAGCCTAAAATAAATGTATATGGATCTATAATATACAAGGTGCCACAAGTTATCTTCATTTGATGCATCTTGAAAACCCCGTCTAGACGTCATAAAATTACTTTAATAACATAACAATTCCAAATGTTATATTTGCCAAATAGGGCTCAATAAATATAAGGAGACTCCTAAAATAAAACAAAGGCGTGGTTGGGAGGGGTAAGTGCCGCTTCGTTCGAGTTCCGCTATGCTCGGATTTTTCGGAACAATGCTAGCGCGCCGCTTGTCATCTTTAGCCCGAGCGCCACCAATGCACAATTACAACCATGCTATGTCAAGTGCGGCGAGCACCAACAAAATAATTGTGTCGGTTAATGTGAAAGCGGCCTCCGGCGGGCCGTTACGGGCCTCGGCCGCCCTCGGCGAGTGTCATTACTACCCATGTCACTCGGCGACACTCCCGCCGCTTTTACGACGTGTATCCGCTTTGCAGCCCTAAGCCTTGCTTGCTATAAAGGCCCCGTCTGATACATTTACCATGAATTTTAACGGCTTAATGAGCTTTGAAGTGGGAGATGACTTAATCTGATGCTAAAAATCACTTTAGGAAGCCGAGATGAGTTTGAAAAAGTAGCTTTGTCGTCCCTTGACGGTTTGAAGGCTTCGGCCGTTACAATTACCGTCTGAAATGTAATTTTGGAAGTGAATAACTCAGTTGAGGGAACTTAATGTATTTTATGATGAAAAATAATAAAGAAATTATTCGCCGAGGTATAAAAACGCGGTTGCAAACTTCAAAAGTAATTAGGAAAAAGTTGGAGCGTAAAAACATCATTTATTTACTTTGAACCAGCTGCAGCAGGAGAAAGTTTCAGTTTCCTTTGGTGAAGTTGACGGAGTCTGTAATGCACTTACCCCGAGCAAAGCGGTGCAGGTTTAAAGCTACGCAAGAAAATCCATTTACTCCCGCCCCTGACAACAATGTCTTTTAAAATCTTTTGTTATTGTTGTAAGCTAGCTGAGCAGTCGGCATGTCCTTATTTCCCGAAGTGGCCTGGCAACGGACGGGCAAATAAAAGGAAAATTCCTAGAATTCAAAGCAAATGATTGCTGTTGTAATGTTATGGCCACAACTGCGCACATGTAGAAATAGTTTACTTTAATTATTTAGAGTACTAGAGTTCTACAACGTAGGGCAAATTGACCGGTCTTGCAAGCCGTGTCGCCTTCTAAAGTGATTTCCCTTGAAACCTTATAAAAGTCATATTCATATTCTCTTCGATGCTTTTACGACCCACTCACTGAAATTACGTCGGGCTTACGTTTCTTACGAGCTCGATAAAAATGTTTACTTTTTACGGCGTTTAAATTTTCTACATGAAATAATAATAGTCGAATTTAGGGCGACATCCAATAAATGCTTTTATAGAATAAAAACCTAATAGATCAATAATAGACAACACTTTTACTGATACCTTTATAATGTATCTATCTTATAAGACATCTTGACGAAGAGCTTGCAAACCACTTTGAAATTCTCTCAACTGCAAAGTTAACTCGAATAACATCGCGCCAAAATAGAACCACGTTATATATTCGCGGTGCTCTCAGTTGGTTTAGCACATCTCTGCTCCACTTTCAAAGCTATCTAAGCGATTGATTTGCAATATCTTTAAAAATAAATTATTTTTGTGCAGAAACGAGAAATTCTACACGTGTTGCGACGAGCCCTACCTAGACATCACGTTCAACATCACGATGCGAAGGAAGACATTATTTTATACGGTGAACATTATCATCCCTTGCATGGGGATATCCTTCCTCACAGTACTGACGTTCTATCTACCTTCTGATAGTGGGGAAAAGGTTTGTGATGTGTTTTTAAATTAGGGAAAAGTATTTTGTTACTGGCAATGTCTAATATACATAGTATCGCATGGTTGAATCTTACAAGGGTCTACGAGGCTCTACGAACGCTACGGCGTAGCAGCGTAGCAATTTATTAGATTTCAATTAGAAAGACGCATTTTGTGGTAATTTTTCGATGATTATTATGTAATTTATTAATTTGGTGCTTAATTGAATATTTTCCTCCAGGTAACCCTGTCGATATCAATTCTGATTAGTCTCCACGTGTTCTTCCTGCTGGTTGTCGAGATTATACCTCCGACATCGTTGGTTGTGCCCTTGCTGGGAAAGTACCTCATTTTTGCTATGATACTCGTCTCTATAAGGTGAGTCAATAAGATATTTGAATCATATAGTACCTCAAATCATAAAAGAGTTTTGCTAAAATGGTCTGAAAATAAGTCGTGGTTAAAATGTATCGAGGTAAAAGCTTTGTAAGAAAATTCTCACAAAGCTAGCAGTAGCATTTTTATATCTTGACTATATTAACGAAAAGGGTTTTTGACATAATATTAATAAGCACTATTCATATGTAGCCTTAATCAACATATTGTATTATTTTTTAATGCCATGAAACAGACATGACATGAGACAGTACTCGTAGAAATATCACGGTTCTTTAAAATAATACAAATTATAAGCTAAAATGATGTAATAATTACCGGAAAATAATCCCGGTAAATAAGCGTTTCGGTCTACCATAAATAAAAACTCCGCAAAGCATTTTATTAAAAGCCCACCATCAAAAGATAATAAAAGTAATTATTTAAATACGACCGAGTCGGGCCTTTCACAATCCGTCAAATTTCCATATAAATTGAAAGTCTTCCAAAACAAGATTTGCCATCAACTTTAGCTAAAATCAAATTTTTCAATTGAAGAGTAAACTTTTTTGACTTTTACTTTAATTATTATTAGAAAGTTATTCGTCTTAAACAAGTGAAACAATACAGAGGAAGAAACAATAATAGAAATCGCCGTTGGATCTCATTATTCGGCAGTTAATAATTTTCTATATTTAATTATTTTCTGCAATTACCATATGGGTAAACTAGATTGCGTAAAACAAACCCTTCAGACGATTCCGCTAATTTCCCCGAGAGTTAAATAAGAATTTCACCCGAGTAATAAGAAAGCTTTTGCTTGTACCACTCGTGGAATCGGCACACTTAGAAATCCGCGCTTTGTACATAAGCTCACAGTTCACGTAAAACGGTATAATGAGCTTGTTATTGCTACGTTAGAAGCAAGTAGAGGTATTGTTATGCCGCTTTATTGTAGACTGGGAGTAGGAAAAGCCGGACAAAACACGATAGTAAAGTTCGTGTAAACCGGGAGAGCTCTGACTGCCGAAGTTAGTTTACAACGGGGAAATGTCTCGGTTGCTGACTTGACCCGGTATTCTTTTATTCTCGAGGTTTTTACATAACTTAGATTTATGTTATAGTTGTTTTATAAGTCGTGCAGTAACTAATAATGTTGTCGACTAAATTTCGCTTTATTGATTCACCATTTGCTAATTGTATAAGGCAAATATGAGTTCTAAATAAGCTGCTATTTTGTGATTTATGAAATGATGTATAATCTAAATTAGACTTTGTTGGGAAACATTATTGAATTAGATCTAATGATTACTCAAAATAACGTTTTGGCTAACGATAGACTCATAAAGTTGAAGGATAAAATAACCGGTCCGTTGACATCACTAGTCTCAAATTTATTACCCGGGCCTACACATAAGTGTGAAGGAGAAATGCTTATTTAGGGTGAGTGTCTCGCTCTTACCCGATGGAGTAGGACTCTTGAAGGTCGACTTATCAATATTATTTTATAGTTATCACGTACCGTTTATTTAAACAGAGCGGTGTATTTATTGGATGCCGCTGAGCGGCACTCATATAGATATTATTATTACGAGAATATATTTTTGTGTAGTAAAACGTAGAAAATTGAACTTTCTCAAATCAAAATCAAATTATGATTTGAGAAAGTTCGCACCGTTAATAATTTAGTCAATTAGTAGTGTCTGAAAAGTATATGAGGTGTAAAAGGATATATTTGTTTAGTGTCTTGCATACAAAACAAACGAGGCAAATATATTTTCTAATTGTATGCTAGTGGGGTGTCATTGAAACAATCTGAGGATTGGATTAATGGTTTTAGATTATACGAACTGTTAATATTTGGCTTTAAACTTTATCAACTTATGGCTTTGTCTTTCATGAAAATATTTGATACTAAAGTAAAAAATGTTAACAATAAAACATTATGTTTGAATACTTTGAGATTGATGACTATTATTGTACTGAGATAGGAAATCTTGTAATTTCAACTTAAGTGTTTCGTGACTTACTTTAAATTAAAAGCACCCATAGTCAGCTATGATTAAGGTAGGTAAGTAGGTACCCGTGCAACATAATTCGTGTCAGTAGGTACTCGATTACAAGTTTAGCCAGTAAATAGCAATCTGGACCATTAAACAAGTTCAGATACGGTGAACAAGTTAAATAGCATTCTGAACTACTGAGATACACTTGTTTATCTTGAGCCTGGGAGCTGTTGAATATGGATGGCATTATTCTAATGAGATATTTGCGGCCAATTACGAGTTTTATTGAAACGAAGATGTAAATTTGAATCAATACCGTTTAACGTAACGATTAGTCGGTTGTTTTTGTTCTTTAATTGGAATCTTGGCAATTATAAATGGAATTTGACTGAGATTGCTTTAAATTTGAATAAAGATAAAATTTTATTTTAACCTGTACTTCCAACCAACTATTAACCAAAGATTCCATGAAATAAAGTTTTTCCTTTTATAATTTAGCAAAATAAAATGCTTACATACCTTACCTATTAGCTTGCGGAACACAGGATAGCTATAACTACTGTTAGGAATAGCTATGGTTAGCTTACACATATCTATTTAATTAACATCATCGATTCGAAAATGTTTCTCTCTACACCAATGTTAAATTAAAGATTCTTTTATACCCGGAACTCGTGCAGAATACATAAAGGACTCCGTTGTGACTCAGCGAATCCAATTCATCGACATTTAAACGGATATTTACATTTTCCTGTTTCAGTATATGCGTTACGGTGGTGGTTTTAAACGTTCATTTCCGATCTCCGCAAACGCACCGCATGGCGCCGTGGGTAAAGCGGGTGTTTATACACATATTGCCGAGGCTGCTCTTTATGAAACGGCCGCAGTACAAGTTTGATACTACGAGGTACGTATCGAATTGCTTCCTTTATTTTCCTTTATCCCTTTATCGGAGTTTGGTATTTCAGAAGCGTTATTTAGAAGTTGTTTGAGTTATAGGGTGTTTGTTGATACAACTGTGGAGGGTGTTGACGGTGCGGTATAGCTTTTGCTGCGGTATAGTTTCCTGTAGACTAAAACTACAGAGGATGAAATATGATAACTTAATGTTACACTGACTAATACTATTGTTTTCTTCTACAATCCAGTCTTCTACATATTGTCTATAAGTTCAAGTAGCATATACTCGTGCATGTACATAAATAATGTAGTCTACTGTAACGTAAAAACTTTAACTATAACATTAAACCGTACTATTAGGTAATACATGCTCAAAACCAACGAAATGAATTTATTCTTAAAGTATTTCAACTAGTATCGTAAAAACTAACAAGGAAGTTCTTTGAAAACTCATTCCCGTTTATGAGTTTCTCGGTATATTCTACTAAAATCATACGACTCGGTAAGTTTCGACCCCTAAACGGCCGCGAGCAGAGTGACACTGGAGGTGAGACTGAGCACCTAACTTCCAAACTTTCCTTAACCTCACAATTAAAGTCAAATTAGTTCGGACTTCATCTGGGTCACCTCGACAAGGGCTAGTTTACACCATGGGTACATAAATTTCTTCCTAGACGAAATTTGTTGTAGGCCAAGATTTTTTTTTTTCAGCATTTATTTCTTTAAAGATTCCTTAATGTGAAATAACTTAATCTAAAATCGAGTGAAGCAACAAAAGTGTAATGTGCCCACTCATTCGGGTGCCGTAACATCCACACATTTGTAACCAGATTAATTTCGCGAATGTTTGAAAACACAAACTCGGGAGATTTTATTGTTTGCCTCGCTGTGAGGTGTAACTTTAATTCTAATTTCTAACTTTCAGAGCAACAATCACTGAGCGTAGGATACATTTTAAATGGAATTACATTCTTATTTTCCTGCAAATTTTAAAATCTTTGCTATGCTTTGATTAATAGGATTTTTGTGTTATAGGTTTCTTAACTCCTTATGAAGAAATAGTACTTCTTGGATTTTCATAAAAAATTTTTAAAAAAATGTTTTTTTATGAAAATCTCAATGCGGATCACAGAATAAATCTACTTACCAAGTTTCAACAATATAGTTCATACTAGCGGCACGCCCCGGCTTTGCACGGGTAATTATTCAAAATTGTTTCAAAATTATTCGATATTTTTCTCTCCGTAAAAACCATCCTTAAACTCCAACAAACAATTAAAAAAATAAATTGGCTAAATTGGTATAGGCGTTGTTGAGTTATGCGCTTAGCAACACATTTTGCGATTCATTTTTAACCCCCGACAAAAAAGAGAGGTGTCATTCTGTTTGACGTGTCTATCTGTCTGGGACATCATAGCTCCCGAACGGATGAAGCGATTTCAACTTAGTTTTTTTTTGTTTAAAAGGTGAGTCTGGCGCGAGTGCTCTTAGACATGTTTCATGAAAATCGGTTGTGCTGTTAAAAAATTGTGGGGGTTAGAGTGGGGAAGGAAAACCGAAAGTCTGCAAAAACCTCGAGTGGGGTATCAAATGAAAGCGCATTGCGTGCACATTACACATTATTATGGTGTTTTATTTTTAAGGAAATTGAAGGATTCGAATCGGGGGTTTTTCTTATATTATAAACTAGCGGCACGCCCCGGCTTCGCATGGGTAATTATTGATCCCGGCAATAATTTGTTTTTTCTTGCCATAAAAACCATCCTAGGACTTCTACAAACATAAAAAGAAAAGAATTGGCCAAATCAGTCCAGTCGTTGTTGAGTTATGCGCTTACCAACACAGTTTGCTATTCATTTTTATATATAAGATTAAGATTTATTATTTTTAAGAAGATTAAGGTAAGATAAAACATAATATCGATTGCAATGCTCAAATTGGTGTAACCGACAACAAACATAAACTTTGTTCGGGTCAATTGGTGTAACGTTAGTTTTTTGAAGAAAGTTGGTTTTATATTGGTGTATGTGTGGTTATAATTTTTCGTTCAAGCTAAGAATTAGTGTAAGAGCCATGCTGGTTTGCCAAGATACATACACCAACTTAACCTTGTTTGGTCATAGGATAGGAATACAACAATTCGACTTATGTAAATGGATCACATACCTACTCAGTTACAACATAATTTCGACGGAAGTCTGCAAATTCACAGTTAAAATGTGTAGCGTAACTGTACCTATATTTTTAAAGCTATAATTATATTATTATGCTATTCGAAAGAGCAGAAAAAAAATAAAAAAAACTGTATACTCAACTTATATTACGTGTTTTGGTGGTTAACCCAACCGAAACCTGCAACCGACGATAATGTACAATATCTATGCTATATGCTAGGATTTAGTTCTGAAAATAACTTTTTTAATGGGATTAGATACCTGTTAACGAATTATTAACTACTAACTAAGCGACAAAATATTATCAAGCGACAAATTTTTTATTTCCGCACACGACCATTCAGTTAGGAGGCCGACCCCGCGCGGCAGATTATTTCGTGATCTTAACCCCCCTCCCGTACCTCCGTGCCCGAGTGACGCCTGCCACTCCACAACGCATAGTTTCGAGCCGCGCGGTTATATTTAAAAAAAATTAACTCGTGATATCTTTTGAATGGAATGTCAGAATCTAATAATTCAAAAAGTTATATAAAGGTTTTAAAGCAATCTTTCATAATAAATAATTTATTTTGTTAAGGATTAATACCAAGATACAAATAAAGAGCCTTTTCAAACAGTGGTATTTTAATTTTTTTATATAAAAAATAGCTTATTGTCACAAAACTATAATAGTTAGAGATATGATGTTACGACGTTTTTTGTAGATAATGATAAGTTCTACAAAGTTGTAATACATCACTTTGTTATTTATTCAATAGTTTTCGCAGCATTCGCGATTAAAGAAAGATTTTAGATTTATTTTTTCAAAAAAATCGCTATTGTCACAAAACTATAATAGTTAGAGATATGATGAAACAACGTTTTTTGTAGATAATGATAAGTTCTACAAAGTTGTAATACATCACTTTGTTATATATTCAATAGTTTTCGCAGCATTCGCGATTAAAGAAAGATTTTAGGTTCTTTTTTTTCACCATGGGTTACATTATCGGAGTTTGGTAAGAAACCATATTATTTTTGAAAACTAAATATAGCCTATGTCACTCAGGAATAGTGTAGCTTTCGAATGGTGAAAGAATTTTTTAAATCGGTGCAGTAGTTTCAGAGCCTATTCGAGACAAACAAACAAACAAAAAATCAAACCTTTCCTCTTTATAATATTAGTATAGATAGTTTCAGAAAAAAGTGGTTGTGACATACACGGATAGAAACACAGACATGAGAATCTTTAAGGGTTCCCTTTTTGCCATTTGACTTCGGAAAATAAAAACTGTTCATCCATTTGAAAAAATTCTATGAAAAAGGCAGGAACCTAAAGTTTAAATGGTTTTCAATTATACTTGAGATCGGTGTCAAATGAAAGGACTTAGTGTGTCGGTGTAGATAACAAAAGTATTAATGTTTTCAACTAAGCAGTTTGCGTAATAATGGGAGTTGAAAGTTGGAATGACCAATCAAATGTTTCCTACCACTCCCCACTTAGGGTTATCAAAATGAAATAACTTGGCATATGCAACAAGAAAAATGGTCATTTACTGTAGTATACTGTCAAATATTAATAGAATTACAAATGTTTATTGTTATAATTAAATAATTATCTCAATTGATCATTTCCCTCGCCGAGATAAACGGATAATTGAACCATTGAAGCTTATTAACAGCGGCCGGGGTTAATATTAAGTTGTGAACACGGGGAAGCAATTATGCGAAACATTGACCGCATATTTGGCGCGGCATCTATAGGCGAGGAATTCACGAGTGTTTCTTGTGGCCGGTTTCAATCACCGCCTGTGATTCACTCAGTCTATTACCCAGGCACCACCGCCTGGGTGGTAATAGTCCGGCACCGCAGTTACCAAACATTACGTAAATGGCTCGCCCTGGCCAGATTAGCCGCTCCAGTCTAGTTCAAATCAATCTAAAATTGACTTTATGAACGTGCCTATTGGCGGAACCGGGGTCGCCGGGCGCAACGATCCTCCCATCCTATTACTGTGACTGATTCGATAGCTCCACGGATCCGAAATGTGAAAATCACTAAATGAAAAGGGAAGGGGGATGTTGAAATTTACGGCGAATGGTTATTGTTTTCGTATCTACGAAGTGTATTTTATTATTAGGAGAGTTAAGATTACACTTCGTCAGAGCTTTTGATATTGATAGGTTTACGTGAACAAGGCCAACTTGCGGAAACTACTGCCAAAACTCCGCAAAACCTTGGAATTAAGACAGAGAATGACAACTGATTTTCTGGCACGAATGTTTTCCTCTTCGAAATGGCTATTCATTGAGCTTTCCACAATTTTCTTTTGCTATGAACAGTCGAGTCACTGAATCCCTGCCGGCCGAAGCGCTACGAGCGACGTTTAATTTCCGGCAAACCAATTCAATGGTGTGTATGAGACAAAAACTCGGGCTACTATTCAAACCTACGGAATAGCACGCTTACGAGAATATCCGGCTAGCTGTTGATGTGCTGCGAATGGATTCAACTAAACTAGGCCACCTCTAACACGTTCTTTTAAATACTCCAGAGATATTTAAGAGAGCAATATAAATATTAGGTCCTTACATATGAAATTGGCGTTTTGTATGGGAGGAACAAAAAGTCGAATATTTTTTAATATAATATATTTAATTAATCAAAGTATGAACCATTATTTTCTATGCACTTTTGCCATCTTATAGGTAGTTCATTGATCCCTTTACTAAAAAAACCAGTCGGACGGGAATCAATAAAATCTTTGAAGGCGATTTGGACTGCCCCATCGGAGTTGAATTTTTTCCCTTGCAAGAAGTTATCCAAATTTCGAAAAAAATGGTAATCTGTTGGAGCAAGGTCCGGGGAGTACGGAGGATGTCTTAGACTTTCCAATTGAAGCTCTTCTAATTTAGTAGCCGTCTGTTGCGCAGTGTGTGGTCTAGCGTTGTCGTGAAGCAGCAGTGGCGTGGAGCGATTGACCAGCCTAGGTTGTTTAGCCGCTAGCTTTTCCATCATGGTTTGCAATTGCTGACAATAGACATCAGCCGTAATAGTCTGGCCAGATTTGAGAAAACTGTAATGAACAATACCGGCACTAGTCCACCAAACGCTTACAAGTAACTTTTTTGGGGTTAATTTTCGCTTGGGGCAGGATTTGGCTGGCTGGCCAGGATCCAACCATTGCGCTGAGCGCTTCCGATTATCGTAAAGAACCCATTTTTCATCACAGGTAATGATTCGGTTTAAAATACCTTCATTATTGTGCCGGTTTAGTAATGTAACGCAGCAGTCGACGCGCGTTTGCCGGTTTGCTTCAGTCAATTCGTGAGGTACCCACCTTTCAAGCTTTTTAATCTTCCCAATTTGCTTCAAGTGAATTAAAACAGTTTTATCACTAACACCGCAGCCTGCAGCTAACTCGGACGTGGTTTGCGATGGATCCGCTTCCACAATAGCCTTCAACTCTTCATTATCAACTTGAGTCTCAGGCCGTCCACGGGGCTTGTTCTGCAAGTCGAAATTTCCAGAACGAAAACGTTGGAACCAAAAACGAACTGTGTTTTCTTTTGCAACACGACCGCCATACACATCATTCACCCTTCGAGTTGTTTCCGCAGCACTAGTGCCACGGCGGAACTCGTACTCGTAAATAATGCGATATTTTAAGTTTTCCATTTTGTAAAATGAGTGACGCAAACAGAAAAAAACAGAAGAAAAAAAACAAATGAATGACGATCATCGAAGCACAAATACATGAGTCTATAGCTGTACAAATTTGAATTTGGAATTCCTTACCAAAGAGGAGAAATTTGTGATTAAAGTGGCCAGTACGAAAAACGCCAATTTCATATGTAAGGACCTAATATTTATTGAGAGTATAAAACTGTGATGTTCTTCCGAAGCGAATTATGACGTAACATTGGAAGAACGAAATAATTAACTTCATTAATTTCAGCGTTCTACGAGAACCTATAAACAAATCATAATGTTTGCTTATTCTTGTTGACATTTACATAGATCATAAATATGAGCAAAATGGCAATAAGCCAAAAAAGAGATGGAAATGTGAAATTTGGCATGAAACAGCAAACATGGGAGGCGGCGGTAAAACTGATTATGCATCGTGTGTTTGATGTGCATCAACAAAGGTCCGAAAACCCGCTCGCTTCTTGCCAAATTATGCTGATCGTAGAACGTAATTTCCATACTGAGAGACTTTAATAACAATGCTGAGCTTTTTATCTACTATAATATCAGTGGCACGGATTCTTTCATGAAGTTCAAATCTTTTCAGTCGGGTGTTTAAAACCTACTATTATATTATGCCGGTTGTGCCAAAAAAGTTGAATAGGTTCGAAATTGTGTTGAACCGTAATAAATTGCTTACTGTAATTAAATTGTTTATGCCGCAATTTTATGAACCAACTACGAGATGTGCGGATTTTATCAACTTTGAAGTAAAACATTTTATTAGATATATGATAGAAATCGTTAATTTAATAAGTTAAGAAGGTAAATAGGCATTACAACCGCTATGTATTTAAATATGAATTCGAGTTATTATCTTAATAAATAATAGGTAACGAAATACCTATAGCATACATAGATACTTTTGTGATTGAAGAAACTCTGAAATAATTTCCGGACACATTTTATTAAATTGCATTGGTCTGCTTTTTTAAAGCTTTCATTAAATTTCTAGCAACAACCACTATAGATATATACTATTAGGAAGGTATTTTTTTTTAAATATCTCAACTGCGGAAATACTTTGGCGACGTTTATAAGATTAATCGTACCTCACCCCGTAACCAGTATCAAATACGTTACTATCCTAATTTGGCGGGTAATTAGGCGGATAATCATCTTCGCTACGAATATTGTAAACAGGGATAGCTGGGGTGAAGAGGGTAGTTATTCAATTTCTATAATCATATCACAGAGCTTCTTGTTTGGACTATTACCTATATTAACTTAAAATGCGGTAAATAAAATCAGTGAATTTGAAACGGACTGCGCAAAGTCAAGATCCCAACCCTAAAAATCTGAACCCATCAATAGTAATAATCATCATTGTTCTATAGTGTTTTCACATTTTGGCAGTTTCCATAACCGCAGAATATACTGATTGCCTCAGTGGCGTGTTGGGCGAGGGTCCGCTTGCGGCCAAGAGGTAGCGGGTTCGTTGTTGGTCTGGGTGCTTAATATGTTTAATAAAAAAATATCCTTGTATGTATGTCTATCATAAAAGGAACATCAGATGCATATGTACCCGTTAAACAAGATTAGGGCTTACCACGAAAAAACAAAATTACTACGTAACCATAACTCGCTCTTTGACACTCTGTAATCGAGTTAAGAGTTAAGGTACCTTTCTTATTTACCTATACGAACAATCAATACAAACAACGCTCAGTCAACACCATCAGTTATTTATTTCTATGTTGTTTGAGGTAATGCAGGTAGGAAATAAAATAATTCAACCCCTCCCTTACGTCCTTTGGGAGAGGTATTTTTGAGAGGTTATACGGCTGTTTTGCGCGAAACAGTTCTTTTTAAACATCAAAAAAGAGCTAATCAAACGTATCCGACCAGTTTTGATTGCTTATATTTAAATATAAGCTAATAAAGACTTATTAGCTTATATTTAAATGTATAAAAAGAACTTCAACGAAACTTAGTTGTCCCTTTACGTCTGTAAAGGGCCTATTTCGCCACCTTCGATAAAAATGGTCAATGGTTTATAAGAGCTATATGGCTGAATATATTATTGTCGTAACTAACCATCGTCTAACTTTACTCGGAGTCACAAACTCCGCCCTAGATATTATTTAATTTAAATATTGCTTAAGATATTTGAGCTAATAAAGTTTGATAATCACATTATTAATTAAAAATCTTTTGTTCCAAAACCACATTGGGGCGTGCAGATGCAAACTCTGTAGACAAAAAAATCTGTAAATTTTCCCGAGTTTTCAGTTTCAATTTTAATTAATACTTTTGCTACAACTACTTGAAAATTAATTCGTACACGTAGCAAATAAATGAACTCTGTTTTGTACATTCATAGACAAAAATTGCTATTAAAACGTACAAACCGCGTTTTAACAATGCGTGCGAGTTAGATATTGTTACGGAAGGTAGTTGTATACTACTGTTACTGTCTGTATTGTTTGCTTTCCCGCTTGTCAATGTAAGTGACGCCACTCTGACTAGTGCTCCTAGTGGCGGTCATATATAATTCACGACTTTCGAGTAGCTCAAATCATAAAAGTTAAATTAATAGAATTTACAAAAAAAAACTTGTAACTTTTACTTGTCCACTAACGATAATTTGGATAATCAACACTGCTTGGTAATAATAAAAGAGGCCTTTAAAATATTTCATCTAGGTACTTATATTACACTTTAAACCAATAAACGCTTTCAAACCCGATAAAAAATAACCCGCATGGACGATGCTATTATACGATAAGAACTCGCCTTCTCGTTTCGTCCTATAAAAACAGTCGCGGTTTTTAGACCATCTAATCACAGTGGCATAATATACTATTGTGTTGTGTAGGTCACGATACACAGCCTGCGGCGTAGTGGTGCGATGCGGCGGTGCTGCGAGGCCCCTGTACCCATACCGGCTGGCCGCTGCCGATGATGACTGCTGCGCGCCGGGAGCGTGGCCGCCGCCCGCGCCGCCGCCCCGCCCTCTTACACGCACGCCCAGCAAGGAAGACCTCACGCATACCACCTACCTCAACTCAGGGTAAGTGACTATGTAACATGTAGCTGAACTTGGTGCAGCTCAAGATGACTGCTGCTTGCTGGGAGCCGCCCAAGCTTAGACGCACGCACATCAAGGAAGACCTAATACATACCACCTACCTCAAATCAGGATGTGTGACGATGTAGTTGTAGGTACCGGCTAGCCGCCGCGCCGCTAATGATGACTGCTGCGCCGCCTTTCATCTATTGATAAATAAATACAAAGGGTTTCATAAAAAATATATGACGCATGTTTTGAATCGGGACTACCACTTGATCTTAAATTGTGCTTTATACCCTACCGTTAGCGCTTGGTCCTCTATCTCACTAATATGGTCAACTGATTAAACCATCACCAGTGTGAAAACGTACGACGTTAGCCTTTAGCTGGAAATCGCAAATTCCGTGGTGAACTTACTAAAATGACGGTGAAACTATTTATATTACCGAACAAACGACTAATAAAATAAATAAAAATGAATGTACCAAGATTTCAATATAATTAATTAAAAACCTTACTGCTGACGTACCATAACCTTATCTGGAGCCATACAAAAGCTCTGAATGTTTGTTTATTTTCGACGAGTTTACATTTTACAGCCACAGGGAAAGTTTCCCTTATATTTACGGAAGCCGTTCACGATTTGATATAGAAACTAACTTAAAGCGGGGAACAAATTATCGGACGCTTCCGTAAGCCGCGGCTGACAGACGCGACGCGGCTTTATCTAGCATAAGCAGTTAGCACCCCACACACACCCCCCACGCACAGGGACACAGGGAATTCTCTCTTGACGAGAGAGATTAGGTTTTAATTGACTACGCAGGCCAAGTGCTGATTGGTGAATGTCACAATGTCCTTCAAACTCTTCAAAGAAAGCCGGAGTTCCAAAAGTGTAGAAATTTAGGCTAAAGGCATAAGGATACAGACAAAACACCAGAATTACCATAAATTAAGTATCTGTAAAAATCAGCAGGGGCTGGTCAGAGTTCAATCCAGTGGTGATTTTGATGGCGGTTTCACAGCACTTAAAAACTTCGGACCCGGTATCTTATAGGAACTTATGAAAACAAAGTTATCACTAGAGATGAGATCAGTTTTAAGGGTTTATAGCACGCCTCGAGACATTAGGAACTCACTAAGATGCGCGCGCGACGTGAATACACTCAAAAATGCGTGTGTCCACAGACTCACAGACAATAGATATTTAGTGTTAATCACAGACAAAAAATACGTGACACAGGTTTAAAAATGTTCGGCTAATCCCATACCTTGGAAATTATCGAAGGGCACATTACAAAAAGATAAATACAGAGGTTCTTGGCGGCGCCGCGCCGGGTCCTTAAAGATACTATGCCAAAATTTACTGACGGTCCAAAGGAACAATCGACAAAATGTGTAATTCTCAACGAAAAAATGAGCAAATGCCATGAATGTATCTGCGATGAAATGCTCCTGCGTCAGAATGTGCATTTTGCATAAAGAGCAAATGTTGGAATTATCATTATACTATAATGTTTCATGGACGTGATGTGCAAGGTTTGAAAAGTAATGTGACGGAAACTGCAATGGACAAATATTTGAACTGAAGCAACTAGAAAATTTAATACAGTACAGTCTTTTTATAAATAAATTACCTAGGATGATTTTGGAAGTGTTTTCCTACTAGGTACGCTTCGTGTACAACAAGCATCATTTTGCCACCACCTGGAGTCCATGTTGCTTCGCTATTCATCCGTGTTACAGATGAGATATAATATTATATAACTACTAGCTTACCCCGGCAAACCTTTTTTTTACAAAATGAAAAATAGATAGTAGCCGATTCTCAGACCTACTGAATACGTATATAAAATTTCATCGAAATCGGTCAAGCTGTTTCGGAGGAGTATGGCAACGAAAACTGTGACACGAGAATTTAATATATTAGATATCTACTTATTCATTTCTAGGAAGTAAAAGTTTGTTTTCCCATACAATTTAAATAATTAATAAAATAAATAACAATGCAAGTAGGTGTTGTTATATTTGCTATTGCACGTTTTGTCATTGACAAATTCTTTCTATGGCGCGTTTAGACTTTTTGTTACCATTACATTCTAGTCATTGCACATTTTGACGCTAGAAGATTTGAGCTTTTTCAAGTTTTGACAATAGTCCCAACTGAAAGTTTTGGCGGTTGCACATTTTGTCGTTTGTTCCTTTGGACCGTCAGTACATTTTGGCATAGTATCTTTAAGGACCCGGCGCCATAATCTAAGTAATTGTAATTTTTGTTTTTAATTAATTTGACTCAATGAAATTATTATTGTTATTAACCTTTATTAGTTATGTGTGAAATTTTATTATAATTTGTATAATAGCCGTTCGAATTATTAAAAATATAATACAATTTTTTTAGATATTCACTAACTGTTTAATAACATTTATGTTAAATTACGATCAGAATAACGTTAGTTAGAATCCATTAAACATTTAAAACCACGACCTTCGGACTGAAGGTCGAGTCGCCCACTACGCCAGCACGGCTTTTTTTTACCATGATACTGACACGATTATATATTTAAGTATATAAGATTTATATTTGTATAATATGCTAGTCTGTAAGGTATATATGTTAATATGGGTATGTGATGCGTGAAATAAATGAGATTAAAATGATTATCACTAGTTCATTGGTAAAATAAAAGACACCAAACCCCTTTTGATTTGTACCATCTAGTAAAATAACCAAATGCCACGTTCCCCCCATTTAAAAATTTAGAATACAATATCAAACCATTTTTGCAATATTATACTGCAACTTCTCCAGATGGACAAATGGGTCATCGCAAAATTCAACATCCCACTTGTCCCCTCTGAGTGACCGGTAAAGGGGTCAACTGGGGTATCGCTAACACGATGTCCCATTTGTACCCACTACACGGTCCGAAGGGGACAATCCTAGAGGGGACAAGTGGGACATACCTATATAAAATTATGTTTAGCGCATGGGGTAGAACTCACACGCTTTTTTCGTTAGGTTTGTGCAAATGACAAGCCCTATCTTTTAGTATAACTTTTATATGATTTGAAGAAGAAACCACTTAGTATCGATTTAACTTTTGAAACAATCACGGTAATTAACACTATTTACATTGATAACGCCGTGTTGGCTAAGTGGGAGGACACTCGACTTTCATTCCGAAGGTCGTGGGTTCAAACCCCGCCACGCACCTCTGGGTTTTTCTTCTTGAGAAATGTATGTGCGCTTTAAACACATGCTTTAACGGTGAAGGAAACTTCGTGAGGAAACCGGCATGTTCTGAGAACTTTAAACAGTTTGAAGGACATGTGACATTCACCAACCCGCTCATGGCCAGCGTGGTGAATTAAGGCCTAATCTCTCTCGTCAAGAGAGAAGTCCCTGTGTCCCAGCAGTGGGAACGTGAATAGAGTGATGATGATGACATTTATAACGGGATATTTACCATGATTGAATGTCATTAAGAATAAGATATTTTTACAATAAAATAGTCTTGTTCTTATTCATTCGAGTTTTGACATAATGACATGCGCCATTAGCACGGTTAAACTGAAGCTGCAGCGATTTGAGTCACAGTTTTATTGGCAGACGTAGCGGTCTTCCCTCATTCTCAAACAACCAACTCGATGTTACTCGAAAGAAATGACATTGACAATTAAGAACAGAATGTTGAATTCTTAAAATGTTGTAATCCCATTAAGTTTACTTTCCCAGAATGTTGAGTTTTTTAGTTACGCAAAATGTTAAATTCTTAATAATACCTATGTCGTATTACGTAGTAATTTATTATTCTGTGCCTATGTTGAATTATTTACTTTGATTTCAAAGTTAAATTTTATTCCCATAACGTTGTTTTTGTGATGTTTTGCTAAGCATACATTTAAAGATTATCAACATTCAATTAATTTACCCTATCGATTGACATGAGTTTCTTCACCGGCCATTTAATCATGTTTTTTTTTTCAAAATGGCGGACTAAGTTTACATATACACTGGTCGGTAGCTAGGACTATCGCTGCCAATACTATTTCCGCTTTGTACCTAACACAAAGCGGAAATACTGAAAGAATTAATAAAGACAACATAAGTTCTGAATGGCTTCGACGTAGCTCGTTTGGTTCATCAGTTACTAGTTGATAGTGTTACCATAGAATAATAAAGGTGTTACTATATAATAACATATATAAACCGGCAAGGTAACCGACAAAGCCAACATACATTTAGCTAATTGCATTATAAACGCGTTCAAATAATTATCAATGTCAAAGGAAAACAAATTACATATACAATTCCCTCGATAACAAAACCATTACCAACTTTAATTGAGTCACAAATTAATTCCATTGAGTACCATCGAATTGGAGTTTTGTTGATAAATGTAACTCGGTATTTACAGATTCACGAAAAGTAATGCGCTTCGGGTATGTAACTGTGTTGCGGGCAGTGTAAATTATTAAATGAAAAACCTCAAAACACCCCGACTCGGTTTTAATTTGGGGCCCGCCACCTATCTTAAACAGGTGCGCCGTAATAATGAGCTTTATAATTACCTATATTTTAAAATACCGCGCTGGTAAACATAAGTTAGGTAGTTTTGACTTTTAGTGGTGCTATCTCGACAATAAATTGATATTGATTAAATGAGCATCTGTTTGTAATTTTCATTTGTAACCCTCGACAGTTTTAGTTATATACATTATTATAATAGTAATGCATGTGCATAAAGGTAAAACTTAGTACCATAATAGTAGGTATATCTTTATAGCGGCTCGACCGCATAAATAGCCTAGCGTGGCAAATATTGTAATCCATAATGATGTTTAGTCCAAAAGTCCAGCAGTGGACATACTACGGCAGAGAGAGAATGTTTGATAAATCTGTTACCTATGTTATTATCACAGAATAAGACCTCATAAAACTTTATCCAAGACTTGAACGGATATTAGGGTCGGAGTTTTAAAAGCTGCCGTTGCAAGTGGTCATGGCATAAACTGACTGTAGGTACGAGTAGTATATGCGTGTAGGCAGACAAATTCACAAAAAAACGGGAGACTGTTTCGTTTGTAAATAATTATGTATCTGCATATTTCGGAGTATTTTATTAGGAATTTGACAAAACTAGTGTAGTTATCACCTGTTTCATTCTCGGAAGCAGCTCGATCAAAACACACTATAGGTACTAACCGTTTTTAGATTTTACAGTATGTGAAATTCTGTATTTTCAGGTCTTATTTAAAAAGTTATATCATAAAGAAACGCTTCCTTACAGCATGGGTGAGAGCAATAGATTCGGCGGCAGCTGCTTAGTCCACGGGTCCAGCGAGGGCGGCGCCGCGGGACTAGCGGGGGCGGAGGACGAGACCCTCAGCCCCGTGCCCGACCCGCCGCCTGGGTTCAGCCACTCCGCCTGCCCGCCCGAGGTGCACCGGACCTGCTTCTGCGTGCGGTTCATCGCCGAGCACACTAGGATGCTCGAGGAGTCTACCAAGGTTAACTACCAGCTTGGCTGCGACCAATAGATGCCTTTAATGTCTCAATGATCCTATCCATTCAAGGTTGTCTGGAAGAGATCGCTCTTGAGCGATAAGACCGCCAATTGTCGCATAGTATTAAGAATATTATTGTGTTTGTATTATAATTAATTGTGTGCGTAATAAAGAATTATTATTATTATACGGGATTCGATTTCTATCTGCTCGACATGCTATTATTAATAGACTCGGTTTAGCCACTCTGCGCCCAAGGTGCACCGGACCTGTTTTTGAGTGCGGTTGCGATGAAGGAACTCTACCTTTTTAGGTGGACTTTTATTAAGTTTACCAGATCGGTAGTTTGTCAAGCCGACAATTCGGCTATTTTTCATTAGCACGACAACTAAATACAACCAAGATTTTTTATCTGGCGTGTTTATTCAAATTACTTTATTTTTTATTTTTTATCCTTTACAAAAACATGTTTACTTAAACACTAATATAGCAACAAAACCACTAAGGTTTAACTAATACTATTATAAAAACTGAGAATAATGTTATTATATTTTTAATAATCGCAAGTACCTACACAGTCTGTTTCTATATGTTGTATTGACAACCGTTTCGTAACATTGCAAACAAAGAAAATGATTTTTACTTAGAGGTGAGATATTTTTTTAATTGTAAGTAACATGCTCTAGTCGCAATCTAACCTTCATAACGTTTGTTCATCTGTCACGCTTGTACTGCGTCATATTTAAACGAGAGTATAGTAAAATTTATCAAAGATCTTAAACTTATTTTACACATATTGTAAGTAGTTTCTATTAAGAAATACGTTTGTTCTTCAGGTTAAAGAAGATTGGAAATACGTGGCAATGGTGCTCGATCGTCTGTTCCTGTGGATATTCACGCTGGCCGTGCTGGTCGGCACCGCCGGGATCATCCTGCAAGCGCCAACGCTGTACGATGACCGGGTGCCCATCGACAAGCACTTCAACCAGTACGCTACCTCCACGCTCGTGCGATGTCCACCGCCCACGTAATCCTCATAACAAACACGTTTGCTTTGATACAACACTTCAGATAGCCTTGAGGCTCGAAACACAACCGTATTAACCATATTGAATCAGGTGTCGTATCAACTCAGACGTAAGTAATTAAATTACAGCGGTATTCGCAGACACCCGCTCGCGAATAGCCAGGCATCAAGAAAAGGTGAAACACTCGAAATTAAGATCATGATCAACTATTTTTAAGACTGATAGTAACCGTACGGAGTGATCGCGAGCGGGCGGCTGGATGCTGCCGTTGCATCGCAACACCCAACGCACACCCGTCCCGCCCGGAACGTGTTCTATTCCACGACACGAAATTTTATCTATTCCTAGTATTAGTATTTCATCTTTCCTACTTCCTTACTCTTGCACCTAGTCTTATGCTTCATATCTTAACTCGTAAGTATAATTTCTCCGCTCAAAACCCCTAATCTCCATCGATTGTCAACTTCGTAATGTGACAATAAATAGGAAACGTATTCTGTTAGCATTGTAATAAAATACGACTCACATCACCAATATTGAAGTTAGTGTAAGAAACGATACACCACCAAGTAATATTGTCTGTGTTCAATTAAATGTTTGTACTTTTAGATGTAGCATCGTAGTGCATATCCCACTAACAACATTTTAATACAATAGGACGTGATGTTTATACGCACCAGGCTTTAACGGTTAGGGCTTGTTTTACAAAATCCGAGTTAACTAAACAATGGTTAGCTAAGTCAACAGCTATATCGCTTTGTCAAATGTGACTGAGCAAAAATGCTCTAGGTATATTTTTTAACCATTGTCCAACTGTACTCGGAGATGGTGAAAGAGGCCCTTCTATATCATATAAATAAGTTGTCACACATCATTTAGGCGTATTCATAATATTAGTGCTTAAGTAGACATCGAATCTATAATAATCAAGCGGTACTTAATAAGTCTAACTGTTACTATCAGATTAGGTAAACTCTTCAAACTCTCTAAGTGTATGTGATTATTTTGTCGTAGAATAGAACATGTACTTTTTACATATGATACGATTTTATTAGAGCATATATTTTAAGATATTTAATGAAATATTTTAGTCAAAAGATCGTACGTACCTTAACGTACAAGAATCAAAATTGTTTTACTACCAAATTTTACAACTAAATTTTGTGGCCAAATCTTAATTAATATGTAATTCAACGGTGCAAATTTTTATAAAGAAACCATCATCTTTAATGTCGAGAAATACCCATGTGTACATGTTAAGTAATGGTTGCTCAATTTACAAATCCGTGTTTTTTTTAATAGAACTTACCGACTCAATGTAGTAAACGCATTGTAAGACATTATGTTGATCGAGTCTTATCTTTTGATTGTTCCATGGTTTTCTTTTTTTTTATAAACGTATAATTATGTAAATATCGCCAAATATTTACCGATATGTGTACCAAATTCGAAAAGGAATTGAAAATTTTATTGAAAGGGAGGGCTTTCTATAAAATTAAAACGAAATGTTTGTACAAACTTTATTAAAAAAAGCAAATGATTGTATTATGTAAAATTGAGAAAAATAATGAATGTCAACGACGTAATAACAAAGGCACATAAAATAATAACTATAAAGCGCGAATAATAGAATGTGTTGGTGCATAGCATTAGGTACTTACCATAAACTATAAAATAATATAATTACGAATAGATAAAATTAAGCACGTTGGACTGCTCGCAGTAGAGTAGCGCGGCTCAATAATTGTAGAGAAATAAGTTTGTAATTACCTATTTATATTGTTAATAAAACCGTTATACATAGAAATAACATAATTTTACTACTTGTTTCCTTTTACCCGTCTGATGTACCTACTGGGTGTTGGTTGTTTGTCTCGAGTGTTCCATTAATTTAGCCATTATAGACGCCGATTCTCTGCTTTTACCAAGTAGTTCCAAGGCACTCTGTAATCCGGTGTCTGGAGACTGTGTAGCGGTTGGTGTTACTCTAGTCGCAGATGCTTCTGTACTTGCAATGCTCGATGGCATCGACTCCGTAGAAATTACACTACTGATTGTCTCGTCAGTTGATTCTACGGTAACAGGTATCCTTTTCTTAAAAACTTTAGAATTACTGAGATGTCGTTTACGTTTTAACAGATCTTTCACTTCTTTAAGTTCGTCCATTTCTTCTTGTTTCCAAGTTAAAATTTCCTTTTCAACGGTAGATTTGTTATTTAAATCCATTTCTTGAAGGACTTCTTTAATTTCTTTTTTCACGTAATCTTTAGCTATATTATTGCGGTCTAGCTTATTTAATACTTTATCGAAGACGGCATGGACTCCTTGGTCGGTATTGTTGGCTAAGACAGCTTCTTCTTCGTGCAGTTTCTCGATTTGTTCCATTACTTTCTCAATCGATTGTTGTTTTTGTTCGTCCTGTATTTTTTCCAATTCCTTGTTAACGTGCTTTGACAATTCTACGATCTCTTCTTGTAATTTCATGTTTATACCAGTAAGTGCACGAGTTTCATTAAGCAGGCCTGTTTCAAACCTTTGTATTTCTTTCTCTATTTTATCGTGTTCTGGTTCAGTATTAAGAATTGTGACTGGAACTGTGGTTGGTGTTTCAGTGGAGGTGGTTTCATTAGAGCGGCGCTGTTCGTCAATGCATTTCTTATAGTAGTCAGGCACCACATCGTAGCAGTAGTATACATTCTGTACCTTGAAAACTGTGCAATCATAGGTATTTTTCCAATCCGTAGAACTCAAATAATTACCAATACTACTGCTCCATGATCCCAATGAATAGGAAACCTCACTGAAGAACGACGCTTTTGTCTGCAAATGTAATGAGTATAAGTATTTAATACCAGTTATTATAATAATATCTAAAAACTAGCTTCTCCATGGCGTTGCCCGTGTTTTAAAGATTTTTCCGCGAGAATAACGAAAATTGGTTGCATATTCAAGCTTCTAGATTGATTTAAAATTAAATTTAGTATGCAAAATAAAGTATAATCTTTACTTTATTTAAGAAAACTACTATAGATAATTAGTAATTTAAATTCTCAGGTGATAACGGAAGCCGTAGCTAAGTGGGAGAACCCTCGACTTCTTTCATTCCGAAGGTCGGGGATACGAGTTGAACCAGCGGCACGCACCTCTAAATTTGTCTTTTTGAAAGCACGGTGAAGGCGAAACATCGTGAGGAAACCAGCATGTTCTAACAACTTGGAAAAGTAGGACATGTGCCACTCACCAACCCGTACTTGGCCAGCGCGGAGAATTTAAAGCCTAATCCTAATTTAAAGACGACCTCTGTGGCTCGGTGGGCGAACGTCCGCCTGAGGCGCAGGAGGTTGTGGGTTCGATTCCCGCCGGGGGACCAGATTTTGTACGATCTACAATTTCTGGTTTCGGGTAGTATATCAGTCACCTAACACCCATAGTACAAGCTCTGCTTAGTTTGGGGTTAGATGATGCTGTGTGAGTAGTCCGGAAATATTTATTATTTATTTATTATTAATCTCACTCGTCAAAGAAAATGTCCCAGTGTCCCAGCAGTTACTAACACATGAGTACATATTAATTGCGTAGCTTCATAATATTATATTAATACTAGCTGACCCCAGCAAACGTTGTTATGCAAAATAAAAAATAGATGTTGGCCGATTCTCAGACCCACTCAATATGCTCACAAAATTTCATCAAAATCGTTCAAGCCGTTTCGGAGGAGTATGGCAAAGAAAACTGTGACACAAGAATTTTATATATAAGAAAAATACTACACCTGTGTTAGTATAAGAGATAGCGTGAGCACGACATATCGGCTATCCATTTCATTGATTTGAACCACTTGAATTATTTAACTTTCGTATTTAGTCTAGATTATAATCTTCTTATCACTTCTTTGGACGCGGACTATGAACTAATTACGTTTTAAGAAAGAAACCCACAGTCACGAGTAATTTACTACGTGTTATTTATTGTACTACCTATTATTATATGTTTGAAAACAACTGTGCAAATTTGTTAAACAAATAGGAGTAAGTCTACAAAGGCGGTTATAAAAACAAAAATTATTCTGTATAATTAGCAAATACCATTTATTTTTTTAAGTTACTTACAATATATCACAAAGTATAATAACAATTTCTTAAAGTTCTAAAAATATTTTGATGGTTTTAAATATAAATGTCTCAAATATTTTTATGATTAACAAAGTCGTAAACCTCACTAAAGTTGAACTATTTATAGGGCTTTCACCAATTCATTTTAGAGCCTGGCATAGCTAGTCCGCCATTTTGAAAATAACGTGATTTGGCGACCAGTGATGAAACGCATGTCAGAGTAATTACTAACAAACAAAATGTGCTGTAGGAACCATACTTCTAAGATGTGCGATTTCTGAGATATTTAGGTTTAAAACTATAAAAAAATATTTAAACCCCCATATCTCAAAAACCAGAAAACTTATGTTAAGGATTTGATTCCTTGTCTGAAAGATTTGATTTGATTTACATGCGTTACATCACTGGCCGCCAAAACACGGTTTCTTCAAAATGGCGGACTAGTAGGTATGCTAAAATGTTAGACAGCCTTTATGTAGAAAAAGTATAAATAAAACACATCCCGTAATTTAAGCCGATAATTGATAATTAACTTAGGTTCGTCTCCAATATCGAGATGCGTCTTATAAATGTATCTTTTCAATCATTTTCCACAAAAATCCATTATGATTATTAAGATATTATATGAAGTAATACATTACCGTGAGCGATAACAATCACTCCGGAAATCCGGATAGTGATAACGGATATCCGGAAGGGGTACTAGATTATTAATCAGAATTAGATTGAATTTGATTATTGTCCACAAATATTGGATATCATTAAATCTACGTACAAAATACTAACTACTGTTTTAATGAAATCTTTGTACAGTTCTATATGATTCAACATGTAAATTTCTGTTGATATCAACGCTGATTTTATTTAGCAAAGCTGTCTGAACATAAGAACTGCGTTTTGGCACAGCTTGAGCATATTTTATTAGCTACATTTTAATACGTTACATCCCCTCCTTACAATAAAAAAAATATATCTTACAGGTACGTATACAGTGTAGGTACATCAAAAAGTGCATTATGTATAAAGGTACGATAAAAATATGATTACCAACAAAATATAATTCTTTAAAACAGTGAATTCATTTACTATAAATAAAACTAAAAATAAAAAAAAGGTGTGTGTGCGATTCACACACGATAGAAGTGAAACTTCAGTAAATCGACGAAAGAATAATAAGAAGAATAAAAAAAAGTGTGTGTGTGTCAGCTACGACGCACGATTGGAGTCTACTAATTATGAACTATAATTATGATATATATCGAATAGAAAAAAAGGGTAAATGAACGCATCTGCTAAAATGTTAAGAGAAACAAACATATATCTGTAATTATTCGGATTATTTATATAACTTCAATAAAGCGTATTAAATATATTATAATTATTTTTTCTTATTTTTTTTTTATTATTATTACAAGTATGTTACAAAATAATTTATAAAATACAGCAATACCTCTTTGCGCGATACTTCGTAACTAACTTTAACTAATAACTTTAAATAAAGCATTGTATTTGTCTCTTACATCATTTCCGTTTCATCTTTTTGCATCCGGTTTGAAATCACTACGATTCTATAGAAGTTTCACTTCAATAAATTAGGCATGTAGGTTTTAAAATAAAATATGAATATACATAGAATAAACTGCAGGATACTAACAGTGGAATGTTATTTTACACAATACCTTTCAAAAGTAACTAATAAAATAAATGTTGCCGTTGTATAAAGCTGTCTGGCAATGCTTGGCGGAGCTGGCCCACTAAATACTACACACTAAAATAAAATTTAAAATTATACAAATTACTCTTAGATTACATTTAATATTGTTCCGGTGATTAATTTAATGTTCTTGTAATATCCTGCCGAAAAATGGCACACCATAATGAGTCTTATAGTTATGTTCAAATATAAATTCTTCTAATGATTCCTTAATTTTATTGAACACTTATTAAACTGCAATCCCGTTTAACTACAAGAAAATTATTTTGATGTGCAAATGCATTAATTAGGGATACACATGTACTCGTGGTTTAGTAAATGCCGATAAAATAATTTATTTTGTATTTAAAACAATTTAAACTTAATAAATATTATTATACTCGTAGATGCCGATAAAGTAGTATTACAGATTTTTTTTTAAATTCTCTTATTGCAATAACAATAATATGGAAATTAGCCTAGTGATATAACATAATTGCTTTTGTTACACGTGTTTCCTAATTATAATTGAAAAGTGTAGATAATATTATAATATACGGTATTTAAATTGATTACTACTTAGTTATTTTTCTTGATATTGAGTGTAAGGATAAAATGTTGTTAAATAATTTTATTATTATATACTAAATTGTAAAATGATTTGTTTTGGAAAATCGGTAGAAGATATGTTGGAACAACCTATTTATACATAGAATTACAGTTATCACGATATTTCTACGGCTTTTGATTAAAAAGTCTTCCCACAAACGCCATTTCATAATAATAAGAAATTGATTTAAAGCTACAAATTTCCATAATATTTTTTTCCATATAGGATATCGAAATAAAAAGATAATTTTGATATTCTTATAAAAAATCTTTTCACAAATTAAAAAACATAAGACAAGTAAAGATCGTAAACAAAATCAACATTTCAATATAACTCCTAAAAATAGGAACCTATTTACAATTACATATTATGTTTAAATGTCGATTTTGAGTTAATAACTAACATAATAGATATTAGTCATAATCATTGAGAGATCACTAACAAAACACACTACTAATACTCAAAATTTTCAAAACTCTTTATCAAAATATTTCAACGATTCGTGTAGCACCGATACACGAGATGCCTACAAAAATTCTACATTTTAAGTTCAAGTGGAGCTAGCATTTGTAAATCGGCGCGTACATTTCTAAAAGATCCAAAAAATAATGCTTTCGATATTTAACATTGTGGTTGAGCTCACCGATTTCACGGCATGTTGTTGTCGCCATCTGTGTTGTCACTGGAAGCGGAGAGGTCTTGTTCGTTGGGCGATGTCGGGTTGAGTGGCGTATTTTCTTGGACTATGTCTCGTTTGGGTGGTAGGGGGGCGCCGTTGAGCTTCGGTAGCGGGGGAATGGGCGGCGTGGGCGCGGCTTGTGACGCTGAAGACTGGCTGCTTGACACGGGTGCACCGTTCGCCATGCGTTGGTAGTGTGGCTTCCATTTGTTCGCGGGTGGTGTGTAGTTTAGATGGTCGTACTCCATTTCTGTAAAATTTGTTGTTTACAATACATTAAATCAAAAAAAAATATATTAATAGAAAGACATATAAAATAGTACAATAATAAAAACGCGTCATGATCTTGTCACTATGTCTCACATCACGTGTGGAGTCGACCACAATTAATTTCCTTCCATTTCCCCTGTCGCTGGTCATCTCGACACATACCCTTGCTTATACATGGCATCCTTCACCACAGTTCATACATCTTATCTGAAGCCTACTTTTTCAGACAATAAAAATGAACCATGTCATTTAAAAGACTTTGCATGTTCATTATAGTGAAAACTAATATTGTCTCTCTCTAACAAATACAAATTTCGAAGTGATCGAGAAGGACAAAGATTGTCACCGTAATTTCACCTTAAATAGGTTATAATACTCACCATATCCTTCCTTATGTTTGATTTCATCATAAACATGGTCCAACTTGTTATCGTCGACGTATTGATACAGATTAGGATTGTTTGCATCTGCATCCTTATTCTTCAGTGATGATAGCGGGTCATAGCCTGTAACATCATTAGATCTTAGTTTCATAATACTTTAAATCGTTTAAAAAGCTATGTTATGTATGATTCAGATTATTATTTAAAATGCTCGCGCCAACATCATTAACATTGAATATAATAATAGGTACAAGTTTTAATAGAAGTGAAATATTTTTTCATTTTGTGGCGTAAACTAATTTGATTTAATTTTTTATTTAAATAATACTGAAATTTATGGGTATTATTTTAGGCTATTAGATCTATGATTAATATAATGATAGAAAGCGTTGGTTAAAAAAAGCATAACTTACTGTCGCCTGAACCAGAAGCGTTATTTCGCAACTTCTCTAAGGTAGCATTGCTTAGTTTTCCCGGACCCAAGTTGTTCAGAATGTGTGTACCGTTGTTGAGCAGTGTCGTGGAATCATCTGATTTAACTGAGCCTTGGTATGCGTAAACTGGATTATCGAAATGTTGTTGTTCTGTAAAAAAAAATGATTTATTTGAGACAGTTTAAGGCAAGGTTAATACCCTAAATGGCTCTTGAAAAGTTTACATTCGATAAGAACCCAGAAAGGGTTGAAATTTTGTAGAGTCGGATTAGTATTTTTTTGTTTATCTAAAATACAGTCCTATGACATTTCATCAGTGAACACACGTAAAACAGTAGTAAAATATATATTTTTTACAATGAATATAATTTTTGAAGTCTGGAAATGAAGAACTCCCTTCCATTACTCTGCGGGGCCTTTAACCAGAAGGGGGACGCCATGGCTCAAAAATGCTTAAACAAGCTGAAATTAAGAATAAATATAACCCGACTGCGATCTAAGTTTTTTGGGAATGTTACTGTCTATAAGCCTATTAAGTGAGGATGGTTGGTACGCAACTTTACATAGATATAAGTCCTAAACGGTTGTTCGGATCGAAAAATGTTGAAAGAAACCTAAAAATGGTTTATAAATACCTAATCAAAGATACCCCACATAATATAGTTTGTTTACAAAATGGCGTCTAATAGTCGCCATATTGAATTTTCACTAACGTCATGTCTTTAGTGACACTTGCATGACTAAGGGGAATCGATCGACGTATGAATAATAAAAATCGACCCATTCTTTTGGTCTGTAAAGTGCTAGTAAGGAACATACATACATAGACTGAAAAACACATTACCACTTTTTTGCGTCGCGCAGTCGGTTATAAGTGTTTAATTATTCTCGTCACTTCCTTCAACATTAATTAACGTATATTCTAAATTTGTGTTCAAAAATTAAGACTAAGTAACGTAGCTTACACGACTCGAAACGACTTATTCCATTATACGCATAATTACATTTAGAATATTCGTTTCAACCAAAAGTTTATCACTTTGTAAAAACATAATTAAATTAAATAAATAAATATTTCCAGACATTTCATTTCACACAACAACATCTAGCCCCGTGGTAAGCTCTAAGCTTGTGTTACGGGTACTAGATATCTGATATACTTAATATAATAGTCATACATATATAGATATTTTTTACTATACATATTAAACACCCAGACCAAGGAGATCGTGCTTGCAGAACATACAAATACTTTCACCCTCGGCGGGAATCGAAACCTCTTGCGCCGCAAGCGGACCCTCGCCCACCGCGCCACTGAAGCAGTCAAAAAAAAAAAAAAAGGTTAATAATATACACTTACCAGGTTGAGCGTTAGGATCAGCCGTGTAATGCACATGCGCGATCTCCCGCTTGAGATTGCGCACTCTCTTGCGGTAATACAGGAATACCAGCACGGCCGCGGCCGCGCAAAGAAGAGATAGTATCACCATCACTGCGGTCAGGCCCGAGTTTGAGGATCCTGCTAAGAAATAAACGTTGAAATTATGTTGTTGGAAAATAGGGTTTTCTAACTATAAAGTATGAAAAAGTGTTGTAAAGTCTTCAGATACTTTTCCTAATACAAAGAGGTTGGAGAATCTGAATTTGAAATACCTGCCGAATAAATACTGGTCCATACAGAATAAAATTGGGCCAGAATCCACTATTCCGACCATAGCATGGCGAAAATACTTGTATATAAGCCTGGTTCCTGGTTAATAATAAAAATAAAATCAACTTGGTTTTTATCTGTTGTAGCATACGCACTATGCAGTCACTCAGAGCCGCACAGCGAATTTTTGTAGCGACCTGTTCGCATTGATACATTATAAAGACTATTCAATTCAGAGATCCAGTAACGGCGGTAGCCGCCGTGCTTACTAACGGGCCACACTCCCTCTATTCTTTCCTAATGCAAACATTGATAGACGATGCAAACGTGTCGTCAACATCGAAGGAGTAATAAGGGTTTCTATGATGTAGCATGTTAGTTGCGATCATTTCTGAAGCACGTTGTAAATGCGTTCTAAATAGGCACGATGACTACATAAAACATTGTATTTTGTTTAGTCCGTCTGTTAGCCCGTCCGAAAATACTAAACACCTTTTTTTGTAAAGATTAATTAATAATATATTAATTAATTAAGAAAGCATCAAAGCTCAGGAGCTTCAAAAATATAGAGCATCAACGCTTGTGACTGCAAAATTTAGTACAATTCTCTCAGAAACGTTACGTCACGCGAAACTTCAATGCGCTGGCTGTAAGAATATAAATTTCAAGCATTTTTTTTTTAAACACCTAGACCAAGGAGAAAAGTGCTTGCAGAACATACAAACAATTTTACCCTCAGCGGGAATCGAACCCGCTACCTCTTGCGCCGCAAGCGGACTCTCGCCCGCCGCGCCACTGAGGCAGAGGAATACACCAGGAAGGCGGACATCAGAGAAGAGTGGCGGCGTGTTGTGAAGCTTGCCACCAACACCTGAAATGATGACCACGACCACTCTGTCAAGAGTGCAACCGACGAAGATGAAATAGAAAATAGAAATTGAAATAATTTATTTGCAGCTAAACACAAATTACATCAACATAAAAATTATACAACCTAAAATCATAGTTTAACAAATAATTTGTCTTCAGCACTGCAAAATGGACCTTACTCAGCATAAGCGGGAAGTAGAAACAACCCACGCTGGTCTTCCGTAAGAACCATTTCTTACGGACATGAAGACTTGATTGTTTAGTTATTTTTAGGTGTTGCCCTACCGAGCGCCTGGTCGATGTGTATGGCGTCCCTGGCGGGCACGTCGCAGCTCTCGCCGATGTACCCGCGGTGGCACACGCAGCCCTGCACCGGGTCGCACACCCAGTTGCCGACGGATGAGCAGTTGCAGGTCTCCATGCAGTGGTCGCCGTAGTAGCCTTCCGGGCAAACTGTACAGAAACATTTCCATACTTTATCAATCAAACTAGTACATTTATTAGAGGTGCTTACTACTAAAGGGTATAAGTTTTATACAAAGTCAATATTTTGTTTATATTAATTGAACACTGATAAACATTGATCTATCTAAACCCGACCAAAACACAATTATTTTAAGACAGAGGTATAAAGAACCATCTTTATACCTCTGTCTATATAATGATAGTCAATTTCCCGAGATCATTATTATGGTAATATTTTAACGACCTAGAAACCGATGACGTGCCTTGTTCGAGCTTCAAGTCAAGCCACTTTCTGGCCCCAGTGGATGACTTTTTTAACATCCATATTTTTATTTTTAAATTACCATGGGACGAGTTCTTCCATCATTCTACCTTAGTTTTGTACTCAACTAATGGCAAAAGTTCTGTATTTAGTCTGCCTACTTTAATATAAATATTTGTCAATTTAATAACGATTTCCGGCTCGTTACAGTGTGTGCGGTTCTTATCGTTTGGTCGACACGGGGCTCCCGAATTCACCGGATCTAGTCTTTCACCTCAGAGCTCACTCACAGCACATAATATAAATCTAAATTTAAAATTTAAGAAAAACCCCCGTATCAATGCCTTCATTTCCTCAAATGTAAAACAACATAATATTATGTAATGTGGACGCGATGCGCTTTCATTTGATACCCCACACTAGTATATTTGCAGATTTTCTGTTATCCTTACCCACTCACACCCCCATAAGTTTTAAACGGCTCAACCGATTTTCATAAAACATGTCTAAGAACACCCGGGCCAAACTCACCTTTCATACAAAAAAAAACTAAATTGAAATCGCTCCATCCGTTCGGGAGCTATGATGTAACAGACAGACAGACAGACAGACACGTCAAACTAATAACAATATATAATAGTCTTTTTTGGGCTTATATAATAGTCTTTTTTGGGCTTATATTAATAGTCTTTTTTGGGCTTATATAAGTCTTTTTTGGTCGGGGATTAAAAGCAGGTAACACTAACACTGCGTGCAGTAGAGGCCGGTGTAGCCGGGCGGACAGCGGCAGAAGCCGTCGTTCTGGCGGCAGGCGGCGCCGTGCGCGCAGCGGCAGGCGTGCGCGCAGCCCGCGCCCCACCACCCCGCCGGGCAGGACTCGCCGCAGGTCGCCCCGTGCCAGCCTGGTTGGCATTGGCACTCTCCTGTTATACATAGCAATGGTTCATTTCAGAAATTCATACATTTATTCACCATACGAACTAAAAGTACACTTAAATAATACATTTTATTTAAAAATATTATCAACATTCACATGTAGGGTTATCCTGTATCTCAGGCATAAACAATTGGCTAGATAAACAAACGAATAAGCATACTCTACTTGGTATCGTTATAATTATGTTTAAATTAACGACTAATCTCAAACAGGCTTGTCAAACAGAAAAAACACAAAACTCAATAACAAAAAATAACAAATAGATCCTAATTTATTAATAACAGTTACGAACGATAGCTAAATATGAAATAACAATATATTTGATTAAATTAAATTCAGAACTACCATGTCAGCCAAGGGTAATTTTCCTTAAATTTAAAATAATGTCTAATGCTAAGTTAATAGTTATTCTAAGATTAATTAATTAATCATTTTGTTTTTTAAGTATAATTTACACAAAAGTTGAAAATAAAAACACTTTCCAAACCAAATATCATTATATCTGCTCCTATAAACAATCTGGTAACAATGAAGAAAAATTGCTAAGAAAGAAAAACAATAATTAAAAACGGTAAAGGTCCCCCCCCCCCCCCGCCCTATCTGTTATTGCTGTTCCAACGACGCGAAGTCGAAGTACTTGTTAATGAGTTTATCGGTTTTTGTGAAACTGCTTCATAAAACTTTGACCAGGATTTCTGGCACTTCGGTCGTTGTCCTCAATTCCTAAATGTAAACTTACCAGTGATATGATGGCAGTCAGCGCTGTTCTTGCAGTTACAATGCATGGCACAGTTGAGTCCGTACGTGCCGATGGGGCAGGGGAATTCGCAGGCCGCGCCCGTGTAGCCACTGTCGCAAGTGTACTTTCCGGTCACTGGGTCGCATGTAGAGTTACCTGGAAATATTAAATTTATAAACAATAATGCACATAAAATAGAGAATAATGGCTAGCGAAAATAAATTCGCTACCAGGATTGATGGTGTAGCGTTAGGTAGATTTATAAGTTTTTTTTTAATGACAATTCGACAACAAGTTAAAAGTAAGTGTAAAGGTTTTTGTCATTAGCAACTACTCCTGAGGACCTTATTCTTGGAGACGCCCATAGATGAGCACCATAAGCTTCGGCCCTAATTGTATTGATCTATAAAAATTCAGGATAGAACGAACTCAAATTTGAGTAAACTACCTGTTCTCGTTCTCGTTGAAAACATGGTAAAAACGCGGTTTAATTAAGTTTTAAGTTGGTTATAACTTCGTGTAACGTGAACGCCTGAGCAGTGCGTATGAACCGTTTTTTTTTTTTCGATTTTAGTTCACTTAAGTTCATAATGTAGCGTAACCATTACAAATAGTCATTAATCGCGAGTTATTAATAAATAAAATGCATCCATTTGCAACTAAACTTACATAACACTACGTACAGAAATATAATGTTCAAACCAGCATGCAAAATAACAATCACATAAAAATGAAAAATAAAATCCAAATTTAGTTTTATCTCTACTACCTATAGTACTCACTGGGCGGAGATCGCAGGCAATGGCTGGTCGAGTTGTTGGCGTACGGACATTTCTCAGAGCTTCTCTAAATGTTCCCGGCTTGCGTTGAGCTAGGATTTATAGTTATACTGCAGTGCAAGGTAGTAGGTACTCACTGAGCGGAGACTGCGGACACCTCTGACTGCAGGCGGCGCCGTAGGAACCTGAGGGGCAGGGCTCGGTGCAGTTGTCGCCGGTCCAGCCCGCGGAACAAGCGCACTGCCCCGTCGCCGCAATGCAAGAAGAATTGTTCGCACAAGGACATTTCTCTGAACATTCCTCGCCAAATGTTCCCGGCTTGCATTTAGCTAAGGTCTCGCAGCCAACACCTGTTGATACATGCAAATGCATTGTAGCTTGGTAAGTCAACAGGCCACGGACAAAGATTTTGTGTGAGACTAATGGTAAACAAAGAAGTCCTTAGGCGAAGTAAGGATGGCCACCGATTTTATATTTACCATACCTGTGAGCGCCACTATAGAGCGAGAGCTTCAGACAAATTTATTTATTTCCATTTAGAAGAGTAGCACAACTCTGCATAAAATGTTGTTGTCTCGATGGTTAAACGAGTTTATTTATTAATTGGCATTACGGACCTTAAGCTACACCAGCGCCCCTGGCGGCGAATTCACTGTCGGTGGCCCCCGTTATAGAAACATCTACGCTATCTTTGCTAAAATCTACATTACAAAGCTACTTTAAATTTTAGTAAATACAATGTTTCATACAACATTCATTTATTTCGTGCAACATGCAGTTACGGAAAATATTTCTTTCATTAGAATAATAGTGTAGCTATCTAGTTTTTAATGAAAGATGCGGGGGCTTATTTCCATACCTGTCCCTGATAGACCTGATAAATAATGTTATGATGAAACAAACATTTTAACCGTTATTAAAAGTCTCAATTATCTTTGACTAGCCAATCGCACACACACAAAATTAATTTTGAAAATAGATTTCTATAAAAATACACATGAGCTCCAAGATTAATACACATAATACAAGCGATTTCAATAAAATTTTACATTAAAATCACACCACATAACTTACACAATTCAATCGTTAGGTGTTCCGAACAACACAAAAAAAAAACAAAAGAAAATGTCCTAAATGCAGAGCTCTTGATCGCCTGACCGCTTTGTCTTACAGATAGATTCCTGAGACATTAAGCTCCGATTTCACCATTGGCTATAAACGCGATCAGATTAGATCAGAAGCTCGTTTTACCGCCTAACTGAGATCAAATTGTCATTTTTCAATCTGAAAAATGACAATCTTGAATGAAATCTTATGAGATGTATTTATTTATATTATCTTGATCTTGGTTTAATCAAACTCGCTTTGTAGCATAAAATGGTAAAATTGGGGCTAAATCATAACAATATTATTTAATTATATGTGAAATAACACTCTAAAAGACACACTAACCTTTCCATTCCGGCTTGCATTTACATTTTCCAGTGACGTGATCGCAGCCGTCCGCGTTCTCAGAACAGTTGCAAAGCGATTCGCAATGTTGCCCGAAGAAGTTCAGTGGGCATTTCTTTTCACATCTGTATCCGACGTAGCCAGGCCCGCATAAACATTTACCTGCGAAAAAATACTTATTACTGAAATTAAATAAATTATTAGTGCTGTTCAATCCTTAAAACATCATCATCACCCTGCGCTACAAACAGACATTAGTTCATTAAGCCACAATTGCGGTCAAATTATAATGGGTATTGTATGAGAATTATTTAGATTTTACCTGCGGGAATATGGTATTTTGCCGCGGTAAACCTACAATATCGATAAATTTAATGGTCTGGAAGAGATCACTTTTAGTGATAAGGCCATTGTGTCACTGTATGTAATATGTGTCTCCGTTGTTTTTGTATAGCAATGTGATTAGATTAACGAAGTGATAATACTTCATGAGTGTAGAGTGACGTATATACGGTTGTAAAACTAGTACACTTAGTGATGTTAGAAAGATAGATAGATGAGGGAGGGAGATGCATTTATTTATATTATTTATTTATGTTACCAAAAGTAGGATCGCAGGGTGCATTGTTTTCACAGTTGCACGGCTGACGACAGTTGATACCGAAGTGTTTGCCGCCGCATCGACGGTCGCATTTAAGTCCAAAGTACCTGCAAAAACATACAATGTATTAATACAATTTTAACAGATATTCGTTTGTCTTATAGTTTCAGACCTCCATAAGCATATTTATTTATTGATAAAACAATTTTACAATCCCATTTGAATAAATATTATAGTGATATATTAACTTAACTCAACGAGGGGTCAAGTGTTTGTATGTTCTGCAAGCACTTTCTCCTTGGTCTGGGTGTTTAATATGTATAATAAAAAATATCTATGTATGTATGTATATTATATTAAGTATATCAGATGTCTAGTACCCGTAACACAAGCTAAGAGCTTACCACGGGGCTAGATGTTGTTGTGTGGATTGTCCGGTAATATTTATTTATTTAACTAAATACTTAAATTAAATTGATATTAAATTAAATTAAAATTTGATTTCATTATAGGAAAATTATAAATGTCAAAATTATGTCATGGAGGAATAATCTATAAAATAAAATGAAAATGATAAAATATTTATTTTGTAACTACAAACATCACTAAGCTAATTATAACAAACAGGTTATTTAACTAAAATTATACTATTCCTGGATGGATGACATAGGTACCCGAACTAGGAGAGCCTGTGTGATGGCGTACCTATACCCCCCGCCGGACATTATTATATATAATACATTATTAAGGACTATTACTACATATTTATTACTTACCATAATTCTAATCAATATTATACTATTCATATATATCTTTATCTTATATTTCAAGTTCTTACATACTAAAATTTATCACTATATATCAAGATGTTCATTTTTTTTTACTAATTATATATTTCAATGTTACGCCAAAACTTTAAGCAGATTTTCTGTTTGATTATAGTTGAAATTAAGTAGCCAAAACTTTACTGACTGTCGAAACCTAAATATGGACATGGGATATATATTAATAACTTTATTTATTTGATTGTATAAATAGGGCCCCAAAAAGAGTGAGTGGTGTGACGCAAATTTAGTGCGGCACTGAGGAACACTTAAAATTCTGCCAGCAGATCGTATCTGCAAGGTTTTATCACTATAACATTTTTCATATTGTGTATTTTTATGGGCTACTAGTACTACGTGACTAATGTAGAGCTGACGAACCGTAAGAAGAGAAGAAGAACCTAAAATAATATCAATAACATAATCCTCTACCGATTCTGTATGGAAAAGTTTTCGTTCATAAACTCGTCAATAAAATAGAAGCATCTCTGTAACAGAAGTGTCCTTAATTTACTTTTGAATATAATTATTAGGGCTATCAATTGTTTTCAGTTCAGTTGGTAGATTGTTAAAAAGCTTGACAGCCTGATACCGACTACCAGGCTTAGTTTATTTTAGCCTATGAGACAAAGGTGCTGTCAGATCCTTTCTTCTTGTTGATAACGACCAAAGCTCATGTTACACCCAGTATAATAATAATAATTCATTTATTTCAGGCCCATATAAACATATACCTTACAGACTAACTAGCTAGCATACATACAAATATAAAACTTATATACTAAAATATCGTCGTGTTCGTATCATGCTATCATCATATAGCCTATACCTATAGTTAAAGTTGGATCTGGGTTTCGGAGGAGTAGGATAATGTTAACTAACAATGTGACCTGTCACATTAATTTTATATATTAGCAGAATTTTATATATTAGCAAAGATAGTATAGCTTACCCTCTCTGACAAGTGCAGTCTCCAGTTTCAGGCGAGCAGGTAGAGTTGTTCTGGCATTCACACTCATGTTTACAGTTGTCCCCGTACAGGTGATTCGGGCAGATCTCCTCGCACCGCAGACCGCGGTAGCCAGGAGCACATAGGCATGATCCTATTAAAAAATATAATAAAACATTTATTATAAATGCGAAAGTCACTCTGTCTGTCTGTTCCTGTTTCACTCAAAAACTACTGAACAGTTTTTGTAAATCGTTAAATGAATTAATAAATTGAATGAATCAATTAATTTAATAAATAAATTGATTGATTGAATGAATCAATTGAATTCAAAAATTGAATGGCATGGAATGGGCATAATATAAATCCCATACGAAATTTTTTATGAGCTTGGCGGCTCTGACTGTTTCTTTTTGCACACTTTTTTTTTGTTGTTTTATTGCAAAATATGTATAAACTATTCACGAAACCAAGGTGAGTCTATCTCATACAAATCATTTCTTATTCACGTTTTGTTTGCCATCGGTTCGTTGATTTTCATCAATATATTTCATTTAAATTTGCTAGTTTACGCCTTAACATTAACTCCTCTCGTTATTTTTGAACACATGTTATTAAGGAAATAGATATTAATATCAAGTTACCATTGGTAGGCGAGCAGAGGGCGCTGTTTTCACAGCGGCATGTTTTACTGCAGCCTTTGCCGTACGTCAGCAACGGACATTGCCGCGAGCAAGTCTCGCCGCCCCAGCCCGCGGCGCAGTCGCACGTACCAGTCCAGGGGTCGCACCTATGAAATATAATATTGATGTTGAATAATTATGTAGGTAACTCAATTGCAGCCTTCAATAACTAATGTATAAAACCAATGATATCCTCCCTCAAATATTTCCTGTTAATTTGGTTGTTAACGGTCTGCATCTGCCATGAACCCGCAGTCTTTAACCTCTGAAATGTCGGGCTCGTATGTTCACTACTGTTTTGTTCATCGAGGGTAACTTAACTACATAATATAAAGCATTTATAAAGCCTGAAAGGGCATATATTTGACGCTATTCCTAAGAAGAGTCGCTATTCCTGACTTCCTGGCATTGCTTCCTGCGCGAGTCAGACTCTATGAGCGTTTATAATATAATAAGCTTTTCAAGCCATGGCGTTCACCGAGGTTCACAATTTAAGTTAATCGGTAAGCATGAAAACAAAAATCATATCAACTCGTTCTTATCTTTCAAAATCAGCCAAAAATACAAACACGAAACATAAAGAGTTAAGAACTAAACTCGGGATTCCCCGAAATATGTATAAGTACCATATCTATTAATTGTTACGATACTTAAATCGAAAATCCTATATTTATTAGCCTATATATTATAGTTTTAGCAAAATACTGAGTTACAGACTAGAGGGTACTCCAGTATTTTGCCCCAAAACTTCACTGTCAGTGGTGGAAGCTTCAAACTCGCAGTCCTAGTCACAGTTCTTGCCCTGCTTACCGTTGGGGCATGCTCGCAGCTCGTAGCGCTCGTCTTTCCAGCCGGGCTTGAAGGTGAATATTGAATAGCACCATAGTAATTCTCAGAATATACTTACATATCAGTGGTGGAAGGTTCACACTCGCAGTCCTTGTCGCAGTTCCTGCCCCATTTGCCGTCGGGGCAGGCCCGCATCTCGCAGCGATCGCCTTTCCAGCCGGGCTTGCAGGTGCAGGTTCCGTTCCGGGGCGAACACTCCCCTCCGTGCTCGCAGGTGCATTTCTTCTTACAGCCTAGACCGTATGTACCGATGTCGCATATTTCGAGACACTGAAAAGGGAATATAATATTATTTTTCCGCCGCCTGCAAAGCGTGGCAAGTACTAGGTGTTTATAATATAATCTAGCTTTACATGCCACGACGTTTCCCGTTTCAAATCAGACCAGTGGTTCCAGAGATTAGCGCCATTTATAATTTTAGTATAGATTAGCTTTTTAAGCCATAGCGTTTACAGTGGTTCACAATTTTACCCCCTTATGCGAAATAGTTAACTAAACCTATTTTAAGCTAACATCCCGCTAGCATTTGTTTGTCCTTGTCGATCACTTTGTGTTTTTTGAAACGGTTTGCTATCCACTTTGCATAAGGTAAGTTTTTAATGCTTTCTATTTATAAGGTAAGTTTTTAATGAGTAAACATTAAAACAAAAATTACCCCGAAGCGTTCTTATCTATCACAGTCAACAAAAATATAAACGTAGTATTCCACGAAACAAAGAACTAAACAGGGGATTCCCCGAAATATCTATGTACCATAATAATACTTAAATCGAAAATCCTTATTTCTGCTTATCAACACTGCTTAAGCTTAAAATAAGATAACAATCTAAGGAGAGATAAATAATAATATGTGTAGTGACACAGATTAGCATAAAAGTACGCGGCGCAAACGCGTTTCGTTAATTCAGCTTTTTAATAGTTATGCGGAGCCTCGCCAGTCACTCTTCAAACCTCAGCCGTGTTTAGACATATCCTAATAAGGATTAAATAAATAATATAATTGTAATAACTTGTAACGTGTTAAATGAATAGATTCAGTATAGTGCAATAACTCTTTATTTCAACCAACCCACATACATAATCACTAAAGACTAGTAAAAATACTAAATATGTATAAGAATACCTTATCTCCTTTAAAACCCGGTTCACACTGACACTCCCCGTTTTCATGGTGGCAGCCAGCGCCGTTGCCGCATTCGCAGGATTTGTGACAATTCTCTCCCCATCTTCCAGTAGGACACCTAAGGGATAAATATATGAATAAATATTGGTGTAAAAATCAACATCATCTTATAACACCAAAATGTGAGGTTTTCAAAACTAACGCGAGTTACACTATTCAATTTGAAACGGTTTTACTCAAGTGTAATTGCAATGATTTTATCATATTTCGCTTAATACAAAATCCTCATCAGGGAAGCGGGAGTCTCTCGCGAAAGATCGCGCGTTTCTTTCTTGAATATAATAGAAACGTCGAAATATAATAAAAGCGTTACAACTTCAGATGAGCAAAACTTTCAAAATGAAACGTTAGCAAACCAGTCTAACCATATAAAAGAGTTAGGTGTAAGAAATTGTATGGTTAGAACGATACAATTTCTTGGCTGACATACATTTCTTAATAAATAAATAAAATACGCTGTTTTTAAGTTATATTGCTTCTAATAATGCCTTACCTTAGAGGCATAAAATAAATAAAGATTCTAAGTTTTTTTAAGGGCCAATTTTTCAATCCTCAGTTAAGTCGTCAAATAGTTATTTAGCGTATAAAATTATCCGTCTGTTTATCGCGCGAATAAGTATTTTCAATTTTTCAATCGTCTATTATATAGAGAATAACTATCAGTGGTTTATCCAAACCAACTTCACACCATCTGTGTGCAAGCGAGATACACAGATACTGTATTCAAAGTGTTAGTGAAGAATAGCAACAAAACTGTATTTGACAGTTCAGTCAGTTCAAATCTTGTTATTTCTACAATATCAATATACGATTAGTGTTCTTTTGCGAATTAAAAATGAATCAGAAAATGGAATTATCCAAGAAACGTGAACGTGCTACTAATTTCAGTAGTTCAGAAGTACGTTTACTGACCGAGTTGGTAACTAAATATCGGTCAGTAATCGAAAACAAGAAAACCGACGCCGTGACCAACAAAGACAAAGATGATGCGTAGACCAAAATTGCAACAACATTTAATGAGACATCTAGTGAAACTGCAGTTCGCACGGCTACAACATTAAAATGAAAGTACTGAGACGTAAAAAAATTTACGAAGAAAAAGATGACTATCCTTAGACAGGAGTTGTATAGAAAAGGTGGCCGAACTTCTACTGCCCCCGATATCAATGATGTTGAAGATAAAGTGTTGGCAATATGCTCCAATACATCTGGACTAGATAATTATATTAGAGCACGTAATGACAGTGATAATATTGCAAGTAGGTTGTGGATTTTCAATAAAAAATTCAGTATTTCAGATGTACTACATTATGTATACTTTTAACTTTTCTTTCTTTTATTTTTACCAGTATTTAACTAATGATTTTTTTTCTTCAATCAATGAAAGTAAGTAGGCTATGGTTTCTTTTTTCAACCGAAATATTCTCTAAAATTCAGTTTCGTTCCATGTGTTTAAATTATCAGGCCTCTCTCGTAAAGTTCGGGTTTTTCTATCAGAAGGATATAGATAATTAAGTATTTCTTGTTCTTCCTCGATTGATAAGTGGTCAATTGCTTTAAATACATCCATTTATAACAAATCACGGGAAGAACCTATGTCGTTTTACGGTTTTATCAAACAAAATAAAACGAACGAAACTATACAACATAACCTAAACGTCAAACTTATCGGCGGGATAGAACCTTATCTGGTCCTTCAAGTAGCAGGTAACTTTATTCCTCTGATAGGGACCTTATTCGACAGTTAACTACTATCTGACCATTGAAAAACCATGAATATTGCTATTCGACGAATAAAGGCTATCTGACTGTTTATCTGACGATTGAAAAATCGGCCCTAAGTTATACATACTTATTAGCACACACTTCTCCCGTCCATCCAGGCGTACATTGGCACTCGCCGCCGAGAATGGTGCAGTTTCCTTTATTTTGACATCTGCAACCCTGGTCGCAAATGATTTCATTGAGCGGGCAAGGTTTTTCACAGCTGAAATTGAAAATAAAACTTTATAACAATACTCTGACATTGTTATTTCGCTAAATTTTGAAATTCAGTATTGACATAGTAGCATGATTTCGTGGTTATTTTAAATAATACTGTATTTAAAATAACCACGAAATCATGTGACTATGTCAATAGACCACACTGTAGACGTCTGAATAAGGTTTAAGAGTTACTCTCAAAGTTCTGTTGTTCAAAACGACGAAACTTGCTAAAAAAAAAAGGGAAATAAAAGAATGAAAATTAATTCCCTAAGAGCTATCAAGTAGTTGATTCTACTTCAAGAATGTTGATTAAGTGTTTGATTCAGTTGATGAAATACGTTTCCATTAAAACATCATAAATGTAAACTAAGCGCCACATTCCCAATTAGTTCTAGATATCGACGTTAATAAATAAACATTGTTCAAAATTTTAAATTAATATTTTAGGTTTATGAACCAAAACGTTTATCATCATCACAGACTAACAAGCCAGTCACAGGATAACAAGACACTCAGAACTTACACAGGGATGACGGATCTTTAAACCACAATACTGTACTCGAGTAGGATGCAGACTTTCACTCAATTGTACTATTCCACAAATAGGTCCTTCATATTTTGCCAATCCTTCAGTTACAAAAAATACAAAAGTATTCAGTGGCAATAACCACGTGGATGGGTGAAAATTCGCTCCGTTGTCACACTGACAGGTACTGACGGTTCATTGCAATTCTCGTCATACGTGGGTACGGCAACGACTTTCTATTATTCACACCTTGCATTCACAAGCACCTCATTCATATTTCGCCAATGCTTCAATAAAGGTCACTGTCAGATCGTGTAGCGTGGGGTCCGATATGTCCAATTAGTAAATGAACTCGTGTCACCATAGAAACAATAACATTGTGGTTGGCTATGCTATTTTTCTGTATGAAAATAAAGTATACAATTTTGTCAATGACAACCAACTGAGGTCATGACTGAGGACTTCACTTAACGTTCTCAGGAGCGGTGGCCCCATTACATTAAACACATAAGATTTATTTTTGTTTGTATGCTATTACATCGCGTCTAGGCGAAGCCAACTCAGTGTTGGGTTAGGTAAGGTTGGTTCGGTAGAAATGGGGTCTAATGGGTCACCGAGAACGTGTCTCGGCCGGCAGAGGAGAGAAATGCATAAGAAACTTACAGAGCGCCCTTAAATCCCGGCATGCACTTGCAGGCGCCGGTGGCGGGGTGACAGGTCGCCCCATTCTCGCACTGACAGGTCTCGTCGCAGTTCTCGCCGTAGGTGGGCGGCGCGCAGGCCTTCTCGCACGCGTTTCCTCGCCAGCCCGGCGCGCAGGTACATTTCCCCGTGAGCGGCTCACAAGCTCCGCCGTTCATGCAGGTGCATTCGTTCTGGCAGTTGCGACCCCATTTGCCGACGGGGCATGCTAAAATGTTTTCAGATACGTTAGCAAGATAATGTGTTTCATGCTAAATCATTCGCTGTCATCATCATCTTGGTCATGTACTAGTCAACCAGTGATGGACATATATGCGTTCTTCAAATAAATCTAAATTCTTAAATTTAAAATAGACCTCCAAGTCCTTAATTTCCTTGAAAGTTTTACATACACCATAATATTTTGTAATGTGCACGCGATTCGCTTTAATTTGATACCCCACTCGAGTATATTTGCAGATTTTCGGTTTTCCTTCCCCACTCTCACCCCCATAACCTTTAAACGGCACAACCGATTTTCATGAAACATGTCTAAGAACACTCGCCTTTCATACAAAAAAACTAAATTGAAATCGCTCCATCCTTTCGGGAGCTATGATGTCCCAGACAGACAGGCAGACAAACAGACACATATGTCAAACTTATAACATCCCTCTTTTTTGGTCGGGGGTTAATAAGGGGCTTAGAGCATAGCCCAACCACGCTTTTCCAATGTAGGTATTTTGTTCGGCATGGAACAACGCGGGCCTGTTGAAGTTGGCATGGGTCTATCTGATGTATGAAACGACTTATATGACATCTAGGCACTAAAATTTTATGCCTATACGAAATTTGAGGAAAATTAGACACATCATGCAACGTCACAAATAAAAAAAATATATTATGATTTTTATTATTTATCCTGTTTTATTTTCATTCAAAACATGTTCATTGTTAGTAAATTATTCCCTGTAGGTAAATTGTTTAACCGCAAACCATGTAAGCCTATAAATCTTTGTACTAATATCATATGCAAATAAATTAGTTTTCCTGTTTTAATAAAAGGAAACTAAAATTTTATAGCTAAATTAATAGTTAATTCATCATAATCGTCTTGCAAAACTATGACGTGGACAATCCCTGCTGTGTGAAGCCATACACTAACGACCACCTACGACGACCTATTTATGTAATTAATTAGAAAGCTCTATATTCTGTGTATGTCAGTTCACTTGATAGCTCTTTATTCACATGTACCTACTTATACTCGGAAATTTTGAAAAATGCCTTTAGTAAAATTATTATTTTACTTAGAGAAAATATTATTGTTATACTCGTACAATTCATTTTTCTTATCAATTTTATGGTATGCAGAGTAAAGATACATGACAATTATGATGTCATTATCGTTTATTGGAAGCACTAGAGATATCGCATAAACAAATGGGATATCTCTCAATTATCTCTTTTAATTGTCCATAATTAAAAAATGAGAATCTTGTCGCAGTTCAAATAAACATAATTAATTAGCGTGTTTTATACCTACTGTGATACTTCACAACAGACTGTTAAATATAGTAGATATTTCAACTCTTTAGTACTTTGACTTTATTTATATAGAAACATTTATGATCCGACTTATGAAAGGCTTAAAGACAAAATCGATTTATGAATTTGTTGATGTTGGAAAAGATTAAGACGTTATAGCAATCAAAACATTAAATAAATATATTTGGACTTTATTTTAATTTCATTAAACGACACGTCGTTTTAAAAATAATTTTGAACTTGTTTATATAATTTTTTTATGTGGCTTTAATTTGATTTTTAATTTTAGATATAATTTTATTTCTGTTTTTAAATTATAATTAACTAATGAATATCATGACATGTAGGTCCCAATTAACAACATTATAAAAAGCCTCGGTCTGCCTCCCACTTGCTGTAACGCCCAACAGGGTCCACATTGTGAAACATGCATACACAATTCAAAAACTATGTCTTATATTTAAGTCAACCAATGTGTAAACAGCAATAAATGAATTGAATATTGAAGAGACTAAATATTTAATGTTTTAATGATAGGGTCAATGACTACAGAAAATTTATTGGTCTGTAAATAAAAATATTTAAAAAAAAAATGGTTTTCTTGCAAAAACACGTTACAGTGCATTGAAGTTTAGCGTTACGTAACGCTTTCGTGCGATTTGTACTAATTTTCTGGGCCACAAGCCCCCACTCCAGAAGTTGAATGCTGCTGGACACATTATTGTTAGCTTGATAAAGAAAAAATATTTGTCCGTGTTGCCAGTGTTAACAGACGGTCTCAACAGAATACCTATTTTTAATGTAGTCATCAAGCTTATCGTAGTATGTAGAAGTACCTATTAGTAGATGCTAATGTTATTATGATACTTTAATAAATACTCTTAAGACCTAAGGGGAAGCGTTAGAATTTCGTATCTATAAACCTAATACACCAAGTTGTCGGACCTTCATTTTTCACTTCCTTCAACTCAAACCAGAGTTGTTTGTGTGTGAAATGTTGATAAACATTAACAGTAAATGTTTACAGTCGCCTATTGTCTGCTCTAGTAACATTTGAGGAAGACTCAAATGCTCTTAAAAACCGGCCCTACCGTTTGCTGAGTAATAATTTAGCGAGATCACCACATACACTTACAATCAAAATATTGGAAATTGTTATCACTATTGTATTCTCTATTGAGTATACAAAAGTGTTAGCCTGTGTGAGTTGAAGTGGATTTAACAGCTCAAATGGCAGTCTTAAGTAAAAATGGTTTATTATGCTTTCTCCATCTTTTACTTTACCTAATCCTTATCTTACTGATTTGGACAAAGTTAAGAGACGATAACATATTTAATGTTATCGTACTCCAAATATGAAATTCGTTATTTAAGCTGATGCATCGTTCGATAGTGGAACTTAAAATGGGTTCAACGCTATAGAAAAATGCTCAAGGCACAACGGCTAAATATTAAATATTGACTAAAAGGAAATACAATGTTTAAGTTTTATAAACTTTTTAAATCTTAGTACGATTTGCTTTATACGTTCTCCAACTGGTATTCTTATTTTATTTCCATTTTGACTGAGTAAATGGGGTTTCCGGATTATCAGTGGTCAACAATAAGCTGTGACTTTAACAACTAATTTAGCGAGTTATTCATCATGTCCAATCAATGCATATAAGGGTAAGTATCAAAAGGTTTCAGTATAAAATTATTAACCGTATAAGCAACTTTCACATTGAACCCGATACTTATCAGCAGAGTGATAATAATTACGTTGACACGCATCGGAGCGGGTGCGTTGAGTACGCACATCCTGTCGTAATACCTAACGTGTACTAGTACTTAGGTATCTATGCTGGCTATTTTATTCGTAACTAGCTGTGCCCTGCGGTGCTACCCGCGTTATTAATGGATGAAGTACTCAAAACCAACAACATATTTATTTAAATAAAGATTAATATTATTATGTTGATACAACTCAAACAAATTATTTCGACCAAATTAGGTACCATAAAAACGGTTTTTGTGAGTTAATCTTAAAAGATAGACATATACTATCGCGGACTGTTTTTTAGATCATTAAAAAAGCTATTATTCTTTAATACATATTTTTTTGTGTATCTTGAACCGTTTTCACGGCGCACGCAACGGAAGGCTTCAAAGATGAACAATTTCTCCCGTTTTTTACACATTTACCACTATATCTTTGCTCCTATTAGTCGTAGCGTGATGTTATATAGCCTATAGCCTTCCTCGATAACTGGACTATCCAACACAAAAGGAATTATTCAATTCGAACCAGTAGTTTCGGAGATTAGCGCGTTCAAACAAACAAACAAACAAACTCTACAGCTTTATAATATTAGTATAGATTCTCGGTACAGAGTCTACTCATGCAGTTGCAATATTGCTGCAACAGAGTTAAGCCAATATTCCTCATTTATTCGGGCAGCCAGAACGACAGAACTTTACGCAAATACAGATACAATATTTGGTAAAAAGTGTGTATTTTCGCGAACTTAATTTTTTCCATTTCACGCCTCGACAAAGAAGGTTGGTTAAGGTTTGTGGTTGGACCATTTTTTATTGGAGTAATTCTTAATCGGCATTTGAGACTGAATATGAGGACAAAAAGACTAAATGCCCTAGTGCGGTTGAAGTTGTTATGATGTTATGCGAGGGTTGTGCGTTGTTTAATGTTTTTATTTTGTAATCTTGTTTCAATCAATAGTTATCCTCGTACGTAAAGCAGTAATTCAAACAGTATTTACATTCGCAATCAAAATACTAAAATGTATAAACATTTTGAGTCAGCTATAAAACTGCTGCCTTGAATTCCGAATACTCAGCCGGCATACAAGGCATTTTTATATCTGTTTATTTTGACAACGTTATCTAGATTACTTACAAATGTCGCAAGCAGGCCCGCCGTACCCATGCGCGCAAGCACACGTATTCGGCGCCACACATTTCCCGTGCACACATGTGTCCACACAGATCGGCACACACTGCCTTCCTTGAGTATCAGGAGCATAGCCAGCACAACATTCCTCCACAGGCCTGTGCTTCAGCAGTTTCTGCGTCTTGAAAACTTGGCGGAATTTCACTTTGTACTTCGTACATCTAGGCGGCACACTTAGGCACCAAGAATACTCCTTCACTTGATATGCTTCGTTTTCAGAAACGCTTACTGTTGTTGTGTAACTGGAAATAAAGTAGGTATTAGATGAGTAATGTGCGTATTATTTTATCACGGAACATAGGTCATTTAAATATACATAACAAAGAGTCCTACGACTTATTCTAGGTATTTCATATCAATTTAGTATAACCTCTTTGTCTGTGGTCTCTAAAAGCTTTCACTGCTCTGCACCGAATTTGGATGAAATTTGATATAGTTACAGGTGTTACTTTTAAATTACAAAGTCCTGATTCTATTCTCGAGCAAAGTACACGTTTTTTTATTGCATGCAACTTTTCATTTTGCTAAAATAAATTTCATTGTTCCTTAGAACAGATCTTCGTTTATATTTTCAGACCTTTCCATACTTATTTTAACTTAATTGTTACACCGGTAAATTATAATTTGAGTCACGGGAATAAGTCAATAAAGTCACTGATGATTTATAAATTTCCGAAGTTTCACGCGTGCAAAGCCGCAATTCAGAAAGCTTTTTATTATTGTTTTTCAAATTCAAATTCTAATATTTTTATTCAATAAATTTCGGGTAATACAATGGTCTTATTATGAAATACTGCTCTACCGAAACATGCCTTTACAGGCGTATATGAATATATTCATTTATGTTACAGGAATGATAATCTTTAAAAAAATAAAAAAAATACATATTTAACTATTAGTATACGTGCATTACATTATTATTGAAATTAACAAGTTTATTAGTTCCTTCGATTACAACGGTTGTGTCGTCTGCGATGCGTGTTTTTTTTGTTTGTTATTGCTACTTGTATAAATAACTGATAAGTGATGTGATAGCTCCTCGATTCCAACGACTACTGGCAGTTCGGGAAATGTAAACAGGAAGCCTTTTAACTACCTTGTCTAATCTATGTAATCTAAAACTTTCGCATTCCACCGCTACAAAAAATACCCTCCTGTGCTCAATGCGATGGATCATTTTGCAATGGTCTGTCATTCGATGTTAGACAATCGCAAAGCTTTCAAGAAACATCTTAGGTGGTATCTCAAGAAACCTGACCAGTGCAATTCTCCGCATCCTTATGTTCAATGTGCATCGATTGGATGCGGTAAAGTTAACTGACCCGGTGAGTAACGGGCGACACTCAGACACCCCTGCAACCGTTGAGAAGTAAATAATATACCTAATTGGTTTAACTGGACGACGAACAAAGAACAATACGACGCATCATCTTTTTATTATAACTTATCGGATCGGATTATGTGTTCCATGTATTATTGAGTGATAACCATGTTGTACACCAATATTGTTATAATAACAACATAAGAGATGGAAGCTGAGTTGTTCTATTCGCTTCTCAACTCAGTGTAAAAAATTGAAGCGAACTGTCAAGACAATGTTATTTCCTTGATTATTCTTAGGTTTTATTTACTTAAACTAGCTTTAAGTTGACCTATCCATGTAAGCTTATGCTTCTAAGGAAATAAACGTTTTGACTTTGACTTTATAATAAATTATAATTAATTCGTTTTATATAAATGGGACAAGGGCAGGATGATGATGATATCAATGTAACTCGGATCGGAAGACTGTTAATGTCGTGAACTTAAGAGCTATGTATGGTATGCTCAAGCCCATTCGTTTAATTTTCGTTAAACTTTCATTTTATTTCTTTTAATTTTAAGTCAAAATGTTTTACAGCCGAAAATATCTATGTATCGAGTTGTTAGTACATTTCTGTCTTTTTTTTTCAAATGTTTAAAGGACCGACTCTACACTTTTTATTTAAAATATTATCACAAATTATGTCGATCAACTCTGTGTTAAATTAGAATTAGTGTATGAACACATAATTACTTAATGTTTTTTTTTCCAAACGAACACTAAGGTAGGTACATTATATCCTTCCCAAAAAACAAAAATATAAAAATCGGACCACTCTGAATTCGTTATATGCGTGCGAATTGTGAACTTTTCCCTTTTTTTCGTCGGTTGAAAACTGACTCGACATAAGTCAACTTGCCTATACAATATAAATTTATTATATAACATAAATACCTACCTATTTTAACATAGACTAATGTATTTAAATGGGGCATTCATTTTATTATTTGAGACATAACTAAATAGAAGTAGGTAATTACTAAGAAATATAATTGCACACTCGTAGATTAAACAATACTTACAATAACAACTCGTTATATACTCAGTATAAATTCCACACTTGTTTTATGGAATATAATCTAGAACAAACTACAACTTTTCAGTTAAATTTGCCATTTTTTGAGTGGTATGTTATTGTAAAAGCTAAATTAATACTCGCATATAACTATTTTGAAATCACTTCTCCCGATTTAAATAAATTGTACCACCGGCCACCACGAGAAACATTATCATTTCGCGCTATATTGTCTGCGTCATTCATACGCATTAAAAGCAATATTGACAGCACTTTACATAAGCGAATAAGGTTTATTGAATTCAAACTGCACTCAGATACAGAAAGCAAACAGTTTTGTGTTGTAATTGTAATATAATTGAATGTTGTGAAAGGTGTTATTATAAATAAAACCATTGTCCTGTTGATAGACAAAGTACCTGGCCTGAAGTACTGGAATTATTAGGCATGACTAACTTTGGGTGTTTATGGACGCTAGCTCAAACGAATGCAAATATAAGAATAGTCATTAAGTAGGTCCATACGGACGTAACGTATGGACCTACTTAATGACTATGGTATGTACATATGTACTCAGATGTATTGATAAAGAATATTGTCAGGCGATTCCAATTATTCAAAGCTTCTTTTCGAAAACCGAACTACATTTATTGTATTAATCAATTGTTTATATTCATATCTAGAAACTAAAACATTAAAATAAACAGGTAAAGTTTTCATAAATCATGTTAATACATTGCAGTAATTTTTTTACATAGTTGTTTATATGTAAATTCTATTAAATGAATCATAAACTAATATTACAAGTACCGGTTATCTAGAGTAAATTCCAGTTACCGACGGCTTTTATTTAACCAGTCTGTCTGGACAAAGAAGCTATTACTATGTTACTCCATTACACTGTAATAGTGTAATCTTAAAAAAAGATTATATAAAAGTAAGTAAATAAAAACAATTATATTCTTTACTTATTTGATTTTAAATATTAACAAGTATATTTTTAACAAAAAACAACCGACTTTCAGTTTGAAATATATGAATAAGAAATAAAATTAAAGTAGCCTATGTCCTAATCCCATGTATTTCCCGTACCAAATATCAGGCTTATCACAAACATATGAAAGTGTCCCATTTATAATTAGTGTGGATATGTACTCGGACCGCAGGCACCGGCATAACTTTGCCCCTCCCGTGGGTGCAACCATTTCCCAACATTTCGTATATTCGAGAATTAAAAATACACACCATATTCAAAACCTTCACCTTTTGAAGTCGGTTAAAATGAGAAATGCCCAAATAGACTTAACAAATATAGAACCAATCATAAAGGTTAATTTTTTTTAAAACATGTGATATTAGAACCTAGGACTCGCGATAATCTCAGAAACTACTGGTCCGATTTGCAAAATTCTATCAGTTTCATAAAGCCTATTTATCGAGGAAGCATATACACTGCTTTTAACCGCGGTAAAAAACGCTGTTCCTGCGTAATATCCATTAAACACGGACAACGCCGTGACGTGAAAACTTGTATTTCAATATAACTAGAGAACTACTTTACCCATTGTTATAAAATTTAAATGGGCAACAACAGGAAAGTCACAGCTTTTATTAAAAAAAATAATTCAAAGTCGGTCTACGGAGCTCAAAGTTCTGAGGTAACAAACATACAAAAAAACATACTCGACTAATTGATAACCTCCTTTTTTCGTTGAAAGTCGGTTAAAAAGCAGATGGCATTACGCTATCAGTAGCAGTAGCTCCATAGTTATAAGAATCTCTGTTATCATTATCAAACACCAGCAACAAAAGCTCTGTCTTTGTAGGGGATAATAGGCAGTCATTATTACCTCTATATGCACACCTATTTACGTTCCCACTGCTAGGACACAGGGACTTCACTCTTTGACGAGAGATTAGGCGTTAATTCACCATGCTGGCCAAGTGCGGGTTGGTGAATGTCACTTGTCAAGCTCTTCCAAGTTCTCAAATCATGCAGGTTTTCTCACGAAGTTTTGCCTTCGCCGTTAAAGCACGTGTTTAAAGCGCACGTAACATTTTCATGACGAAAAACCTAGTAGACCTTCGGAATGGAAGTCGACGGTTCTCCCACTTAGCCAACACAGCTTTTTTAATAGGCTAAGCTGAGTGAATATTTCAATAGTACCTACCTAAGTAATTATTTTTATTAAGAGAAGGTATGAGTTAAACCGGATTTTACAAATAACTATGTAGATATTAAAACTTGAAACGGTAAAATCATGGTATATTAACAATGATTAATATTGTTAATAACTATGATAATTCAAAAATTAATAAGTAAGTAGAGATATGATTGTACTCACGGTTCCTGCCTGGTGCAAACGTTTGGTCCTTCGAGCAGCGCGCACGCCGTCGCCAATATCACCAGAAGCGTGCTACCCTCTCGCCACATCGCGAATTGTGCTCACTCCAACATCCAAGACCCCATAACAAATCTATTCAAATCCACTGTTAACGTGACAACACACATTCGAATACTATTCGCACTTGTTTATGTTATGTTCGGTAACATAACATAAACAAGTGCGAATAGTATAATAAGTCTGTAAAGATAAGAGGAAAATATCTATTTTATAGACAAGGTTATTTATTTAATCTTCTTCTAATATATAAAATTCTCGTGTCACAATGTTCGTTCCAGTACTCCTCCGAAACGGCTTGACCAATTTTCATGAAATTTTGTGAGCATAATTAAGTAGGTCTGAGAAGCGGCCAACATCTATTTTTCATTTTGCAAAATAACGTTTGCTGGGGCCAGCTTGTAAATATATAATCTAAACTTTTCAATAAAAAAACCCCCGATTCCTTGTCTATGTCCTTAAAAGTAAAAACTCATAATAAATGTTCACGTGATGCGCTTTCATTCTCATAACTTTTAAACGGGTCAACCGATTTTTATCAAACATGTCTACTTAGACATGTTTGATGAAAATCTGCGCGAGTGTTCACACTCGCGTGAAACTCACCTTTGATACACAAAAAAACTAAATTTAATAGAATAGATCCATCCGTTCGGGAGCTTTAATGTTCCAGACAGACAGACACGTGAAACTTATAACACCACACTTTTTTTTTCGTGGGTTAAAAATAGAACTGAGTATAGTAGCAGAGCGACTAGGCCTCCTATATGATGATGAATGAATATACATCACAATACTATACTGTCTATACATCACAATCCCGCGTTTTATGGATTTTCTGACGAAAATTTTACATGTTCCCGCAGTAAATGTATGGAGTTCTTATGAGGCTATCCTTTCAAAAACCATCAAGACTAATCGTAACTTAAAAAACCGCTAAAACTTCATAGTTTTGCACGTTTGGACAGCAAAAATATATATAATAAGAGATTATAAATAACGTTGTAACATTCCCAGCCACTACATTTATGCAGTTGATAGCGAATTCTTGTGACGTGTTTAGCAATATTACAGCATCGGTAGGCAGAAGTATCCGCTTAGTAATGTTGGTACAAATACCTTGCATTTATTGGTAATTACTATAAACGGTGTCGCTCTTGAACGTATTCCGAACTACGTGTTCAAGCTGGAGATACAATCATTGTTTATGAAATGATGACTACATCAAAAATTGGTATTCGGTTTAGGCTGTCTGTTAGCCAGTTCAAAAATACTGGACACCTACTTTTGCTTTATCAAATTAATAAGAGAGTGCAAAGATATAGAGCAACAAAGTTCCAGAGTTAGGTCACGCGAAACTTCAATGCTTTGCAATTTTTCGTTTGTAATAAAAATAGTCCGCTTAAAACCTTTTTGGGTTTTAAGGATAACGAACACTTTTTTTTTTAGTAAGCTACCCTGTTACTTAGTGATAAGTACCTATCTTTTCTTGTTACCAGTTTAATCACTGTTTCTTCTTTTTCTTCATTATGGTATTGTCCTAATTTTATGTACTTAGGTCCTAAGTGCATATATAATGTGGCGTTCTCTTAAGTGAAGATATGCAATTAGTATCAAAATATATATTTTTTAATGTTAGAATTTTTTTGTACTTTTTTCAAAATAAGACTACATTAGATAACCTTTTTAGATGAATTTGGTTGATGTATTGTGCGACTAGAAGGCCTAGCTATTATCTATCTAATATATAAAATTCTAGTGTCACAGTTTTCGTTGCCATACTCCTCCGAAACGGCTAGACCGATTCTCATGAAATTTTGTGAGACCTACTCAATATGTGAGTAGGTCTGAGAATAGGACAACATCTATTTTTCATTTTGCAAAACAACGTTTGCTGGGGTCAGCTAGTAACAGTATAAAAAATAATATTCGTTATTGGAATTAATCATTCGTTAAACTCAGCGAAAAATATATAATAATCTAAATTTAAAATGTAAGAAAAAAATCTAATTCGATTCTAATGCTTTCATTTTCTTAAAAGTAAAACACTATAATGTTTTGTGATGTGCACGCGATGCGCTTTCATTTGATACCCCACTCTAGTATATTTGCAGATTTTCGTTTTTTTTCCCCAGTCTCACCCCTATAAAGGCACAACCGATTTTCATGAAACATGTCTCAGAACACTCGCCAAAACACATCTTTGCTACGATGTCCCAGACAGACAAACAGACATGTCAAACGTTTAACACCCCTCTATTATTGGTCGGGGTTTAAAAATATAAGTTTAAAATGTTTTCAAGATATTATGTACCATAAAAGTTATACAAGAGACCATTCGGCAAGATGACGACCACACTGTTGATATCTCCTAAACTAGTTAATTAGTACCTGCAATAATCAACCACCACCAAAAGCAGCCTAACGGTCGAAAAGTAGACGCAAAACAGCGATTCCGTAATTATAAGAGTTAAAAAGGGATAAGACGATATTCATTTGGTGTGTGCCAATTTGACTAACGTTAGGTTACTAGGGTTAAACTAGGTCATCCGCGTCATCACAAGTTTCCGATTTCTACTCAGACATTAATTCTAAATCCGGAATACATAAGTAGGTAAATACATATTTCTCAGGTTTTTATTGATTTAAACAAAGTCACCATTAAGAAAGTTGAGAAGGTGATGTGTGGCTTCAATGCAATACAGGGAAATTGTCTGTATTGCCAAGCAATTTGCTGAGCGAATGTCTTATTTATCATAGTAATTTTCTCAAGACTAGTCTGACTTGTAATAATAACACCTGCTTAATTAAAAATTCTATAGAAAACAAAGCATTTATCAGATCGCGTTTGTTCTTTGTATTATTAATTAAGTTACCTATGTACTAGGCTTGATTCGTAAATATCTAACTAACAAGTCTTAGAAACAATATTATCCTTTTTTTGACAATCTATCCGCCTTCGCCCATCACACGACAAAAAAGACGTCCAAGAGTACCACAAGTAGCCCCAACCCTGTACCGGAAATTGATTTGAGCTATCTCTATGGCAAATATGTTTTTTTTTAGTGCAAACTTCTTTAGCGAAGTTGTTCACTTTTTAGGATGGGTAAAAAATGTTACACTCGCCTCCAGATCGTCAGATCGAAGTGTCGACGTCATGATGAAATATTCGTAAGACGGAGGAAGAGATCAAAGCATGCGAAATTGTTCCCTAACCATTTCCAAAAATTCACTACGTTCATTTTTCAGCTTTCACTTTGCCGGTACTATCGGTTGTAAGGGTTCCGTAGCCAAATGGCAAAAACCAGAACCTTATGGGTTGTAGAAACTATTGAAATACACACAACCTTTTTGTACGGTTCAAAAATCAAATGAATATCGCTGTTTTCCATCTAATACTTATTAAATTTATGTTTTACTAGCTGACCCCGGCAAACCATTTCTTTTTGCAAAATGAAAAATAGATAGTAGCCGATTCTCAGACCTACTGAATACGTATATAAAATTTGGTAAAAATCGGTAAAGCCGTTTCAGAGGAGTATGGCAACGAAAACTGTGACACGAGAATTTTATATATTCGATTTTATTAGCTTTTATAAAATAATGTAGAGTTTCCCGGATTCTCTATGAATCGCATCCATAACTCGTACTTTCCGCAGGTTTTTTAATCCCGCCAAATAATTGACCCAACTAGGCAACATGGGCATTTGTTAGTAAAACAGGTCAACATCGTGTGGGTACAGTGCGGCACAGAATAGCGCGTTACGTTAGGGCGTTAATAACCAGGCATTTGGTACAAGAAACGAAAGTGGAGCGACAACGGTAATCGGAATTTGCGTACGCCTACACCAAAAGTGTGAATCGTGATGCGAAATTACAAATTTATTTACAATACCATATTCTTTATTGAAACACCAACAACATGGAAAATATTCCATAGAAATGTGCATAATATAAATTGAAACAATGGACAGCCTTATCACTAAGTGATCTCTTCCAGGCAAAAGTTTAAAGATAGCATAGTAAACATATAGTTAGAAAAAGAAAATAGTTATTACAAAACAAGAAAGCCTAAAAGAAAATACAGCACAGAAACACTAAAATAGAATATGAAAGAATATATATATTTAGTTTGTAAAATAACTTTAACAAAAAGCATTTTGTTCCCTCAATCAAATTAGACTTTCATCACTTTATTAATTTTACTTACTAAAGCCATCTCACATGAATGATACAATTTAGTAAGGCTAATCTGTGTTTGCATTTCTTATTACTTGTTCCATCTTTAATCTATTATATTCAGTATATCAGTGTCTAGGATCAGTTAAAGCAGTGCACACATTTTCATAACACATTTTTTTGTGTGGGTTACAGAATCAAATAAGATGGACATAAATAATTTTTTTTTTTTAAATCAACATAAAGACTATATTCATGGGCTTCTGTATAAAAGTCAATCTCGAAGTCCCAAGAGTTTTAAATGAATTAAATTTATTAGGTACATGATCAAAACTTAATTGAAATAACCATGATAGGTATGCATGTTTAGATAAATTTACATTATTTACAAAAACTCACAAAAAATATTCCTTGAAAATCACAATTAACATGGTTACGGGTTTCAAATTCATAGCTACTTTAGAATCTATAATTTTAATTACCTCCTATTGAATTTATAGGTACGTTTAGGGCTTATTTCACAAAATCCAAGTATATTCAAGTAAATTTTAGTTATTTTAACCATTGACTACTTACTCAGAGATGTAGAAACAGGCCTTTAGTATACTAAAAAATGTTCTGATGTTCTGATGATAAGTAAAACAATGTGTTTTGCACATGTTGTATAAAATTTGGCAATGTTAAATAGTCATAATAATGAGTAGGTTAATATTTCTTTAGAATCGGTTTTATTTCATATGCTAACCATATGTATGTCTACAAATTAGTCATGTAATAAGGTTTTAGTTCCATGCTTTAATCACAACTTTATACTTCGAAGTCTGTGACAATTCCTTGATAACCCCAAATTGTAATTTGGTTTCAACCATTGAAATCTCAATGCACAATAGTTAAAATTTGGAAATTACAAATAAAACACAGAAATCATATACTAATACGTATTTGTTTTGGAAAAATTCTAAGACATGTTTTTCAAATAAGTAATTATTTTTAATTATAAGAATTACGTAGTTAAATGTAGTCTAGGATATGCTTACATGTCAAATATTGTCCATTGCATAGACCTAGAAGATGTTCTGAGTAAATTAAACCATGGAACACAACTTCTCTTTGTTTACATGCATTGAATAAAATAATTTGTAACTCATATATTTCATTAGATGGTGTACCTTCACTCTCATTATATCTAAACTATTTGTTTCGTGTATCCCATTTTTCTTATGGTATCCTATTTTGCATCATCAAAGACTAGCTCACAAAAATAATATTATTTCGCTTGTAAAGTATGTCACTGTACTGTTACCGATATTTTGGTAAGATCGATTTCCACTCTAAGTGCTCGAGAATAGAATGGAGTCATTACATTAAAATTTAACCCATTTTTGAAACTTATTTATTTAGCTCTTAGCATGAAAGTAAACAAACTAGAATAGGTACTTACGTAGAGACCAAAAATCCTTGATTGATGCGATGATGATGAATCACATTCACAGACTAATTTATCAACGCGCAGCTTCCTTCCAGTTTCGCACAACAGGAATCTTCTCAATAAATCTTATTTCGCAAACTAATAGTAATAATAATTTCGAACAAAGCAATCTTGGCTCAAAACAAAATGTTATCACAACAAAGTTTACGTTTACGGCTGTCGTCTACTGCGAAATACTGTACTGAGCTGAGTGAGTGAGTGAGACAAACAACACAAACATACAGATACAGACAGTGTGGCCACAGTCACTGTACTGAAATTCTGACTGAATCTACTCTACTTTATCTGTTGCCAAAACCTACCATTCCTATTTTTGCAAAATAATAATTAAAAATAATAATCAATTTTATACAAACGTCTTCTTAGTTTAAATAATATAATATTAGTATGCTATAGATTAGATCTCAAACGTTCACAGACAAATCGAACACAGACGTCGTCTGTGCTATAGAATAGATGGATGAACCTGGATGGACCTAAATGCTTTTGGGTCACGGTCAAAATCTATGTTCTAGATTTTGTAAGCTAGATTAATAAGGAAAAAGCAATCAAGACCGTTTTTAGATTGAGTGGCTAAAAAAAAGGAATACCGATTTTTGTTATAAAAACGTCATTATATACCTCTCATGCAAAGGTGCATTTTATGCTTTAACCTTGTACAATTAATTTAACACTAGGATCTTGTCAAATGATTTAAAATTTTGATTTATTGTAATGAATTAATGTTTTATTTAACGGTTTTTTTATTTATTATGGTATTTAAATTATTTATGCTTTATAAATTAGTTAGGCCTTTTTTTGGCAATGTCGTTTATATCTATAATTAAGGTGACATTTGTAAAGTAGAATCAATCAATTTAAATTTATGTTTCATTGTGTTTGTGTTCATGTCCACTTCGTTGATACAACTTATAAATAAATCCATCTAACATGTCATTGTATGACAAAAGTCCTTACAAATAAATCAGAATAAAAAAAAAACAAAAAAAAAGGTGTGTGTGCGATTCACACACGATAGAAGTGAAACTTCAGTAAATCGACGAAAGAATAATAAGAAGAATAAAAAAAAAGTGTGTGTGTGTCAGCTACGACGCACGATTGGAGTCTACTACTTATGAACTATAATTATGATATAATATCGAATAGAAAAAAAGGGTAAATGAACGCATCTGCTAAAATGATAAGAGAAACAAACATATATCTACAGATATTATTCGGATTATTTATATTACTTCAATAAAGCGTATTACATAAAGTATGTTACAAAATAATATAAATAATATACAGCAATACCTCTGCGCGATACTTCGTAGTCTCAACTACGAAGTATCGCGCAAAGAAATTTAAATAAAGCATTGTATTTGTCTCTTACATCATTTCCGTTTCATCTTTTTGCATCCGGTTTGAAATCACTACGATTCTATAGAAGTTTCACTTCAAAAAAACATAAATATATAAATAAGCCTGTAGCCTTCCTCAACAAACAACAAATTCACCATCCCACACGTGGCCAGCCAGCGTGGTGATAAAAGCCTAATCTCTCTCGTCGGGAGAGAAGTCCCTGTATCCCAGCTGCAAGAACGTAAACAAGGGTGCTCGCGCTTTGTTAATTTTACCTTTTAATTAAGTTGTTTGTGTAAGGATAGTATCTGTGTCCATGTAACATTTTGACTTTGACTTTGTGTTGATGATTATTTCTGTGTTATCATATGCCATAGAGTATCTATATTCTCTATCGTTCATATTCCCTTATAACGTATCGAATCAAAATATCGATATTTTTCGACAAGTCTAAGATAAGCCCTCCCTAGGCAGAATAAGAATTAATAATTTGTTTCTAAGTCAGATTGTCACTGTCAGCAATTAATTCAACCAACAGTCACAGTCAGTGAAAAAAAAAACTCTTTTGTGATTATTTTTTACGGTGCAAGCCATAAAACCAAGAAGAAGAAGAAGCGATTATTTTTGTTTTGTGGTTGTGTGTCAAAGATTCTCTTTCTGTTTCTGTTTTGGCACTCTGTAAAATACTACCTACTTATGCAGATGCAATAAAACGTAGTGATTATATACTCAATTATACTCTCTGAGCAGATGTTCTTTGTAAAAAGATGAGATTGGCGTGATTTGAATTTGTACATGACATCAAATCAAACCGCTGCTGGTAAACATTGCGACGAATACCAACACATAGTTTACTTTTGTTTAAGAGGAATTGATTTTATAAACATTTATTATTTAATGATTGTTAAGAATTATATTTCATTTCAGATTAACCTAGCTCATTGACCAAATAATAAAACCAGTACTCCAACTCCAATGGATTCTTCATCTATTGTTAGTTTTAACAATGATTCAACATTCCAAACCACCTTGAAAGGAGAATCAAATAATGTTAGTGTTCATGAACTTGCTCTTCATGCAATGAGAGATCGATGTTTACTACTTCAAAAAAGAATAAACACTCTTGAAACTGATAATATGCGTCTAAAACTACAAACTAATCAAAACACCTCCTTTGTACCGATACAAGATGATGAAAGGGCTACCTTAAACCAAAAGCTAGCTGAACTCACCAAGCAAAAGTCTCAATTAATGCACCATGTATTTATGGTTTCATGTGAAAACAAAAACCTATGGAACAAAATTTCTACCATAAAAGGTCCGGAAAAGTGTGCAACCAAAGATGCTAAGCTCCCATTAGTTCGCACAAACACATATATTCACAGCACTCCAAGATCAAGTGCTAATTACCAAGAGAAATATTCAGAATCTAGTTTGGAGGATATTTCATTGAAATTAATAAATAGTTATATTCAAGAGAAGTCCCAACTTGTAGAACAATATGAACAGATGACTCAACTGCAAGAAGATGAAAACATACTGAATGCGGATTCCATAGAATTCACATACTTAGATGACAATGTCACTGATTCCTTAAAAGAAATCCATAGCCAAACTGAAAAGTTGCATCTTATAAAAAAAGAATTAGATCAACAAGAAAGTGACTTAAAACTTATATTGGCCAGAGTAGAAACAGTCTTCAAAGGTATTTATTTCCTGCATTCCAAGAATTAATTAAATAATTTCTTCTAGGTATTATTGTTATTGATTTTGAACTAAAAGTTCAGTAATATAAAGTTTTATTGGAGGAAAAAATCCTACAAGGCTGAATTATTGTTAACAGGTTGGGCTTTAAATTTACTGCATTAGTAGCTCTGAAAAAAAATATGTTGGGCTAAATGTATTGTACATTTACTTAACTACTTTACTACCCTATGGGGTTAACCGAGTTTATTCAAATTTGCCCAGTGGTAAAATTAGCCTCAGGGCCTGTTTCACCATCTCTGAGGTAGATTAGTCAATAGTTCATAACTAACAATGTAAGTACATTAAAAACAATCCAGCAATTCAGAAATTTGCCAAAATTTAAAAACTAATTAATACTATTCAGGGAGCGTCTCCGAGCGAGAGAATCGCGACGAGTCCACCCTTTCCTCGTCTGGTAATCTCAACGAACGAGAGAGTTTTCCGCCAGCGAATTTTCGCGGCTCGTAACGGAGTTTTCGGCCAGCGTATGGTCGCGGCTCGTAACGGAATTACCCACGTTTCCTTGACGTGTTGTGTTATTTATTATATATCAGTTGCTTGCGTTCGACATCGAAAACGTTGCGTGCTCGCAACTAGGCGACTTGTCCGCAGCAAGCCCGCGGCCGGCGCGGGCGTTTGCGCCCCTGGTACCGACAGCGTCGAAACAAATAAAGTAGTCGACGATGTAACGATTCGTCCGCATTCAACCACTCGTCGCGATATCATTCGCGGTTCCCTCACTCGTGGAGTCGGTCCCTTACAATTAGTAATGAGTTGTTCTAATTTTCATTGAAACACTCCAATTGTATTTACTGTTATGTATTCGTTCTTTCAGATGGCTACAAGTGTCCTACATGTATCACTAACAGCGGTAGAGCTGTACCATCGGAAAATAAAGAAATTGAAACAAGTGACAGCCTTGTCAATTTTGCTACTCCTGCTGATTCCACAACATATAACAATATGAATGAGCTCACTAACTCTGCTTTCAAAAGAAATCCTGACCTGGACAAAGATAATACAGGGAATGCAGAGCCATATGACAAAATATGCCCAATGTGTGGAAGAACATTCCAGAAGGATATACCATTCTCAGAATTCCAAACTCATGTAGAAAAACACTTTATGGGGGAGACTGAAGATGATCCAGCACTAGATAATTACGAAAATGTAAATTCTTTTGGTAATGTGATTTAATCACAAAAGAAAAGTTATAAAGATGATATTATTTAACTGATTATTAAATTAAAAAAAATATATATATAATGGCTTGGCCTAAAATTCACAAAGTATTTTCTAATACCTTGTTAAACAGCACACAAGTATATTAATTAATCTTAATGAATACTTTAAAACAGAATGAATTAAAAATATTATAGAACTTTAACTCTTTATTTTACTATACTATGAAATATTTAAAACAGAATTTATCCTTTATAACGGTTTTTAAGCCAAGTCTGTTGGTTTCACATCTGTAGACTTTGAAGGTGCTTGAGTTGATTTCTGAAGTAAATTCTTGCTAAACCACTGTGGTCTCTCTTTCTTCATTTCAACAACTCTTTTTCCTTGCCAAAATTCTTTAGGCTGTAAAAATAAAATGGAGTGGTAAATACATAATTCTAGATACAATATATTTTTTGGATAAAAAAAAACCCCTTTTACTTCTATTGAAATCCTACATTTAGTTTGCATTTCTTAGAGGACACAAGTTAATTTTCTTTTCTTAATGTGGACAGGGTTAGTATCAGCATAAGTTCAAGTATGTGGGGTCTTGTCCCCCTGCTGCGAACTTATTATGTTTTTATATTTTTATTTGAACCTAATTGAAATTTTATGACACCTAGTAAGACAGAACATACTCTGAAGTTAGGTGAAATGATAACAACATTTTGTTCTGTGACAAAAATAAACAATGGCATTCCTTACTAATATTATAAATGGGAAAGTATGTGTGTGTCTGTTACTTTGTCTTACTTTCGCGGCAAAACGGCTGAACCGAGTAGGTAGCTGAAATTTATAGTAGGTAATGGGTTAAACTTTGGATTAGGACATAGGCTACTTTTAACCGAGGGAAAATTCATTATAAGGTACTTATAATCATGGGCCTTATATTATATTAAAACAGAGTTTAATTTATATTAAAACAGAGTTTAATTTGTTGCAGTTTGAAATGCATCAATTTCCTCAATAGTCGCGTGTTTTTCCAGTGCATGTAGTACAGTTAATTTCTCTATTTATTTCACAGAACCTCAATGTTCCAACATTTTGGCAAGCCTACTATATAATATATAGTAGGCTTGCCAAAATGTTGGAACTTAAAAAGTGTATATTATACACTTTTTAAACACAAATATCTCTGACACTGTACACCTTATGCTGGCTGTACACACGCGCCGAGACACCCCGAGACAGGCCGAACGCGCGTGTGTACAGGGCGCTCTCGTCTCGTCTCGCTGTCTCGTTCTCGTCTCGGTCGCTCTCGGTGGCTTGTCGGTTTTTTGCGCCCGAGTCAAAGGGTCTCGTTGGCTCTCGCGAGGTAAACGAGAGCGAGCATGTACACACTCGTTCATTTACTTGCTCGCTAATAGTATTTAATATTTTTTTAATTTAATTTTAATTTAATTTAATAAAATTATTTTTTTTCTTATTTCTTCATGATTTACGAATTTTATTTTTATAGTAAATGTTAAAAAAATTATGATAGCTCATGGCACAAACACAAATAGCAGCAGCAATTTCTACGTCCATTGTCGCGTGAGTCTTCAGTTCAAATGTTAGAACGCGTGTGTACAGGCATGCTCTCGACGAGACCCCTCTCGGCCGAGACATTCGCCGAGAGGGTCTCGGCGCGTGTGTACAGCCGGCATTATAGGTTTTTTTCCCTTTACACTTGTTGTTTGTTATAATTTTCTCTATCAATTACATGCGTCTCATCACTGAGGGCAAGTTTTTTTTCAGAATAGCGGACTAGTAGTGACCATACTAAAATGACGGAACCCCAAGGCTATTAAATATTCTCATATAAACAACACTAGTAAAAAAATAAAAAATGAAGAAAAGTAAAAAAAATAAAACAAGGGTAAAATTGTTTGTTTGTTCTGCAAGCACTTTTCTCCTTGGTCTGGGTATTTAATACATATTTAATACGTATGATAAAATATCTATATATGTATGTATATTATATTAAGTATATCAGATATCTAGTCCCCGTAACACAAGCTTAGAGCTTACCACGGGGCTAGATGTTGTTGAGTAGATTGTCCAGTAATATTAATATTAATTAATCTATATAAATAAAAATGAATTGTTGTTCGTTAGTCTGATTAAAGGTCGAGAACGGTTGAACGGATTTATCTTATCATAGTCTTGAAATGTTCGTGGAGGTCTAGGGAAGGTTTAGAAGGCGAGAAAAATCGAATAGGTACATGCCGGGAAAAAATAGAATAAAAACCCGTGCGAAGCCGGGGCCGGCCACTAGTATATGAATATTAATAATACTAGTGATACCTTGTTATTCAGTATCATACTTGCAAGCGAAAGAACAACTTATTGGTGTCACAGACACTACTTTTGGTTAATGTTCACACAGGTGTATAAAATATAAGCTGAAGGTTACAAAATAAGTTTCACTTGCAGTTGTTATTTACTGTAACCAAATTATTCTTAATATATAATATTCTTTAATTAAAATATCTTATTAGCTCAAAAATATAAATAATAAGGGACATTAAATACCTTTTCAGGCACATTATCCCCTTCATACAATACAACCACATCATGCTCAACAGGTTTAGTGCCCAACTTCTCCATTATTTTTTCTTTTATTAAGTTTGTTTCCTCCGCAACTTTCTTGTAGCAGTTTTCTGAAACACATTATATTATAAAACATCATTTTCTAAACTAAAGATCATATTGGGCAACCACATTAAAACCCATATTGTGACTTATGATATAAATTACTACTATGACTATTACTATTATTATTTCACCATAATATTTACAATTATATGTAATATCTATATAAATAAAAATGAATTGTTGTTCGTTAGTCTGATTAAAACTCGAGAACGGCTGAACGGATTTATCTTATCATAGTCTTGAAATGTTCGTGGAGGTCTAGGGAAGGTTTAAAAGGCGAGAAAAAATCGAATAGGTAATTGCCGGGATCTTTTTTTATAAAAACCCGTGCGAAGCCGGAGCGGGCCACTAGTTCTAAATAAAAATGAATTGATGTTCGTTAGTCTGATTAAAACTCGGGAACGGCTGGGACGATTGAGCTGATTTTGGTTTTAAAATGTTTGTCGTAGTCCAGGGTAGGTCTAAACGGTGAGCAAATAAGGAAAAATTACCGGGAACTTTTTTTACCCGTGCGACGCCGGGGCGGGCCGCTAGTAAGACATAAAAGCAAGTAGTTCCTAGGAAATAATTTGGGTTTTTTTTATAGAATACAACAGCATATTTGCTACTTTTATTTCATGTCTATAACATATTTTAAGCATAAAAGACATACTGATAAAATCAATATGAAAAAGATTGATTTGATATTTGTATATAAATTATCTAATATTTAATAATAAATTATTTAATAATATAATAGGCTCCAGGTTTGCTCTTCTATTTTCTCTATTTTAGAAAATATGTTCTGATGAAAGTTTGTTTGAACATGATAATCTCAGGAACTAGGTTTGAAAAGTTGTTTCAGTGTTAGATAGCCCATTTATCGAGGAAGGCTTTACTGCGGGAAAATATGTAGGTCCATAGGAAAATCCAAACACACAGGCAACACTGTGGCATGTGACGCTAGTACCTAATACAAAAACTCAAGAAAATACCTATTTCAAAATGAAAACAGTACCCACCACACAAATATCCTCTCTCATGATGGTGTCCACAGTTATGGCATACAAGAATATTGGCTTTTGGAACTAGCATCTTCCACACATACTTGGGATCACCAAACTTTCTTTTCAGCCTTTTCTCCAATGTTCTTCGGAACTTAGGCACAGCTAACAGCATACCATCCCCAATAAGGTCTTGGAGAGTGAACTTTCTTGGTGGAACAGGTGAGAGATTTTCATGGACATAAGCTAAAGCAAGTTCTGAAACAGGTATAAAAATATTTTATGTTACAGAAACAAATGGTGGATACAGTTTATGTTTATTACCACTGAGTAAAAACAATATGTAGTAAATATATTATGTATTATATACTCATGTATATAATACATAATATGAATGATAATGCTAGCCAACCAATGTGAGTCCTAAATCTTTGTAAGATGGATTGTTATTGCTATTTGTTTTTCAAAATACATATTTTTTAAGCTGTTATTTAGAACTTAGAGTACAACTACCGCCAGGGGAAGAGATATCTAAGTACTGTATGATCTACAAACTAAGGCTGGCGAAGGCCTAGATGTTTAAATGTATCAAAACACTTACCTCTTGGTGGATGCTTGAACATGTGAAATACATTTCTTTCTAATTGTTTTAGGATTTGAATCATACTTGTGATACGAGGAAACATCTTGTATGATTAATAATCTTGATCAATGCGCACACAGAACTTTAGACAAATAACAGAACCTCAATTTTATTTGCTTCAGTTATCTCAAAATCTTTACGAAAAATCGAAACAACTTAAATTAAAATAGAAGATGGTTTTACTCTCTGGAAACAACAAACACATAACCTCAAACCAGTGTAGTGTAGCCAGATGACAACTATGAATTCCCCCTAAATGGTAGGATTTAAGATTTTTTTTAATTTTCCAAGACGGTATTTTGAGAAAAATACCCCCAAAATTTTTACTTAAATACTATATAATATCCACTATTCCAATCCTTCCTAATTCCGAGTTGTAGGTTTTATATTATTGTCTTATGATTCAAAGTCATAGTAAAATAATCTTTTTTATGTAGTAGAAAATAGTTTTTATATGTTAAATTCAGTTTTGATAGTATTGCAATATCAGTAAGTCTGCTGGTTAATTGTGTATTAGCACAGTATTAGATATCCTACATATTTATTAGTAGTTATAATATAATGTGTTATTTTATTTTATATGTGTTTTATAACTTTATGAGTACTTTTTTTAGGTTATAAGTACCTATTATTAATATATTATTATTATTAGACAGATTTTTGGAGTTTACTCCTTAAGAAACGATTTGAGTTATAAGGCCCGGTACGGAAATTTTATGAGCAGTAAAATCAAGTGTAACACGAAAAGTTGAGGCGTTACGTAAAAAGAGACAAAAATATATATCTGTATGATTGAACGTGTAAAAGAATGAGATGGAATACATTACACAGCGTATCTCATTCTCGGGGTCTCCTCTTTGCGCGATACTTCGTAGTCTCACTGTATTTTATTTATATTATTTTGTAACATACTTTATGTAATACGCTTTATTGAAGTAATATTATCATTTTAGCAGATGCGTTCATTTACCCTTTTTTTCTATTCGATATATATCATAATTATAGTTCGTAAGGAGTAAACTCCAATCGTGCGTCGTAGCTGACACACACACACTTTTTTTACATTAATCTGTAAATAAAAGATTGCACGCTTCCTGTCGTATTAACAAAAATTATCTAAATAAATAAAAAATCAAATCAAATAAACTATATAATGTAGGCACGCATATTATTAAAATGCTGTAGCCTATTGTTGCCCTAGCATGTTTACATACCGTTTGGTTGTAGCCATATAAATCCAGAACTCAGTTTTGTTAAATATTGATACCGTGATAAAGTCTTTTTGCTTTATTACCGTTATAAAATCTTTTTGCTTTATTCACTTTTAGAAAGTTTTTATTAATTATTGATTTTTAAACGAAGTTGACATTTTGCAAAGATTTCACTGTCAAAACTATTGGTAGAAAGTGGTACGAATAATTTTTGCAGCTGCTACACAAAGCAAGATGGCGTTTGACTGTAGGATTGACAGAGTTTGACAATCAGCTGCTGTCTAAAATGATCTGAAGTGGGGAGAAAAGGGCGACCGACTGAGCCTGAGCTGTTTGGTGTGTATGTAGTTAATGTCTTCAAGCGTTTCGTAGCAGTTGTAGCTATGGCGTGTTTAAGTTCGAGTAGGCTTTGTGCTCGTGTACAAGATAAGTTGTTGTGCCAATTCGGACATAGAGTTCGGAACCAATCTGTATTTGTGAAACTCAAACCCCCTGGACCAACACCATTTAGGATTTTTGGAAAAACTTGTCAGGTTAGTATTGTTTTTTCATAATTATTCAGTAAAATAACAAAAAAATATTAGTATGTTTTAGATAATTAAGTTGTTATGTCATAACACATTGATTCGTGAAAAAGGTCCTTTTTACATAACAGTGTGACAGCTAACCTCAATGCGGTCAGCTGATCAACAATCAATGAATGTGTAGGACGGAAAAACCTATTTATATGACCCTAATTTAAGAAAATCACTGTCGTCTTATTTATTCGACGGTAAACCAAGTTAATTTAATTGTACGAGTAGACCGGGGTCATTCAGTAAAAATGTTAAAAAGTGAAATCTTCGCACGTCGGCGCGGGCAGTGGGTCGTTTCGTGCGCGCGCGCTGCAGGTTTGTTGGGTTTGTCCAATGATTTTCACCTAACAAGTGCCAGATATTCATAACTTTTACTTTCATCATTTAAAATTTATTATGTTTGTTTAGAGATCATGAAGTTTTTATGCGCTTCATTAATGACACCTTATGCAGATATGACACTACATAAATCCTGAATGTCTTGACGAGCAAACGTTTCTAAATAATAGTAGGTAGTGTGCACGCGTTATTAGTGCCTGTTTCAATTAAACCCATACTTACAATTAGGGTTGGCACAATTTTCTTTGTGTGCCTCTGTTCAATCCATAAACGCTCTTTCGAACGAGTGTCCAATTATTATGCAATCAGATTTTATTCTCACGTTTTAATCTAAGGCTTTATTATCTGACGATAGTGATAAAATAGTTTTGAAGGTCATACTTCAGAGGCAGCCCTAGGGCAGTAGCCGGTGCTCGCGCTTCGTCGTCGTGCTTTCTCGCGCAGCGTGCGGGCATGCAATGTCCAATCTCGAAGACTCGCGCCAAACTTTCTAAGCAACAATTAATTTTCGCATTAATATTTCATTTGCACCTTCTTTTGCGTTCAATAGTTTCTTTTATCTCTGGGTATCTGGTTTGCATTGTCGCATTTAAGACCTCTAATGTAGGTTACGTGCTACTTACATGTTTTTGGCTACTCTATTTTAAACATATCTAACAGCAAGATCAGCTATCTAACACGTTAAAAACACTAGCTCACCTGTGTCAGTGAAAGTTTGTGAGACGATTCGTTGAATTTTTAATAGCCCGAAATCTGGGTAAGTTAACCTGTCGAAGGAGCGCTTATAGCCTTTCTTATTTCATTCTAATTGGTTTAGCGGACATTGCCCTAGTTTAGCACGAACATAACCTTTATATAGCGATCTAATTAAGTAAAAAAGCTTTAAGCTGTTTCAAAATCTGTTAGCGTGTTAAATTGCTTTAAATTAAACTTGTGTGGTTTTTATTATCCGTTGCAATATAACGAGTTATTTAGGTAGAGGGATGGTAGAATGCATCGTGCTGCACGTAATCTGTAAATGAAGCTCGGTAGAAATGCGGAACACACTATGTATTTGTTTAGTCGACATCATTGTATAAGAGTTTACGCCAATACATTTGATGCAGCTTAAGTTGATTTCGATTTACGACGTTAACTTGAATGCTAAATTACGTGTTGACAATACATAAGGATGTAGAAAGCCACGATATTATTTTGTCGGCGCACAAGTTTGATTTTGCAATAAAAGTAAAGTAATAATAATAATAATAATGAGAATGATAAGGTTAACAAATATCATGACTTGGCCCGCGAGATTGTCACCATGTGGGATGTTGAGTCGGCGATTATCGTTCCTATAGTCGTGTCCGTTAACGGCCTAATAGCGAAGAGTCTCGACCAACACCTTCAGAGGCTCTCGCTGGGAAGCTGGATCAAGGGTCAGATTCAGAAGGCAGTACTTCTGGACTCGGCACGTATTGTCAGGAAGTTCCTCTCTCTACAGCCCTAGTCACCGGTCGCTTGAGCCGAGCTTCGCGACCAGTGATTCTCCGTTTTGATATATTTTTTACAGTAGGTAGTTTTATATAATTTATTATGTAATCTAATGTAAAAAATATATTTTTGACGTGTTTAAAATGAAATAAAGAGAATAATAATAATAATAATATAACCACATGATGCAACAAATAAATAAATAAATAAATAAATAAATAAATAAAGTTGACACTTAATGGTGGCTCTCTAACCTTTGTGGTGCCAGTAATTTAATAATGATCGTTGCGACACATGAAAATCCCAAATATATTTTCGCAATAAGTCATCACATTATTCACACCGGTCATCTGCGAGTTTTACTAAATTTTTAATGTTGAATTGCGCAAAACTTGAGCTTAGCTATCTGAGAACGACTTTGTGAATTATGACATACGACGGACGACCAGAACCTTGGAGCTTTTCAACAAGTCTCTTTTAGCGGGAATATTACAATTTAAAATATTACAAATATGAAGATCTGATTTTTGTAATGAAAACAGATTAAGTAAAGTATTTTGTCTTTGATATATTAGCATTAAAATGAGAATATGGACGAAAATGGTAACTGCCGAGTTAACCTTGCTCGAGCAAGAATAATTGAGCAAGACTATTGCAGCTACGTCTTGCAAACAACGATCTCATCAAAGTCCAAACAATAATAATTCGTAGACCTTTTTGTTAAGAAAATCGTATTCCAAAATCGTTACAACCTTTTTTTCTGTTTATCTGGTTGTTATTTTTTTTTTACAATTGTTTAAAAAGTTGGTCCTAATCATTTTGTGCATCCATGTCAACTGTCCCGGGCGTTGACTAGGTTGGATTAATTTAAATTTATTATATTAAAGACTATTTTCAATCCACCCAATATTTTACCGGTTTTATTAAACAAAAATCAATTAAATGATTGCCTACGATATTTAGCACTATCTTGTGTGAAGTTTTATAATTGTACTAGCTTAACACGCCGATACGTGTGATGTGTGATGTACGATAAATAGATTATCTAACACTGATTATTTGCAAAAAAAATTCAATCGAATCGGACCAGTATTTGTTGAGATTAGCGTTAATATTAGCATAGATATTATTAAAATGGCAATTGATTAAGCAAACCTACAATAAACCAAGTACTGCGTCCCAAATTTAATTGCTGTTGTTATGATTAGAAATTCCTATGAATTGCTTCGGCACTTTTATGTGCCTCTGACGAAAAGTGAACCCTTTCTATCATAATAATCTGAATACTATTTTATATAATACATTTTAACTATTAATAAGAAGTTCAAATTTGAGGTTATTGCATCCGTAGTGTCGCTATTTTGTGAGCGAAACGCGTGCATTTAGTAACGCCACAAATTCCGTCAACGCACTGTAATTTCACTTTAATAATGAAATTGCCGTTATTGCACTTGGTGAACTATACAGTATGCTGCACACAATGTACCTGAGTGAATATACTATTTACTGTACTATGTATGAATCCATCATTATAACATTGCGATAGAACAGGTATCCGTGAAATCGCGCACTCAATGCCAAACTTTATAATTTAGACAAATAGAGAACCAAATAACCCCGGTTTCTAGTAGCAATGAGAGTTTCGATACAATAGCTTATTTTCTATGCCTGGTTTTTAATTGATTAATACCTTGCTTATGAAGGCATATTAATAGGACGGTATAATTACACCATTTTCAGCTTTCTTTGTGATAGACTGCAATTATATTATGTCCTTCTGAAACTAGGTTTTAGGTTAATATCATACGATCTTCTTAACATGTCCTCGTCAACATAATTATTCTACACAGTTAAATATGTCATCGAGTTGTTACACTGCAATCTTAGTTCCTTGAACAATGTGTAATTAAAATACGCACATCATTTACTTAAATCGTTCTATGTTATCTACTAACTTTAGACAAGCTTTCCGCCCAGTAGCTCTGTTGACTTTTCAATAGATTTTACGAAAAACCTTCCTATTATCCCACGGTTAAAAATATAATTAGTGTTCAAATAATTCCAACCGTTTAGAGTCAATAAGTAACAAAAAAATGTTGTTATATAATATTTTTCGTTAATTTTGTATAAATTTAAAATTTACTTACTTAATTAAAAACGAGACGTGGTGCTTCACCATAGGCCTCATGAATAGGCTCAGAGTTGCGCAACGAGCTATGGAAAGGGCTATGCTCGGGGTTTCTCTACGTGATCGAATCAGAAATGAGGAGATACGTAGAAGAACGCGGGTCACCGACATAGCCAAGCGAATTAGCTCGTTAAAGTGGCAATGGGCAGGCCATGTAGCGCGTAGAACAGATGGCCGTTGGGGCCGGAAAGTTCTTGAATGGAGACCACGAATCGGCAAACGCAGAGTGGGACGTCCACCAACCAGATGGACGGACGACTTGGTGAAGGTAGCGGGCTCGCGGTGGTTACAAGCAGCTACCGACCGAAATCACTGGAAGTCTTTGAGGGAGGCCTATGTTCAGCAGTTGACGTCCTACGGCTGAAATGATGATGATGATGACTTAATTAAAATATTATTAAAAGTGAAATAAGTAATTACGTAATAAGTAATTATAAAAAATATAATTGTATGCAATGCACCCAAAATGTACGTTATTACGTACATATTGGGTGAATACAATTATATTTTTGGTTTTGTAAAAAATTTACTACCTGGTTACTTAATTGAACAATATTCATCATTTCTGAACTTTCGTTAATTTTCTTAACACTTCCCGAAGAAATTACAATTTTAAAGATGACGAGCATCCGCGTTCCTTGAAGAACTTTTTGTGAAAGTTTACCTTAAGTTCATTTTTCGACCTTCGAATCTCTTCACCGGCACGGCCTTCGGGATTTTGTAGAATGTTTCCTGCATTCTTAAATAATTTATTTCATGAGTACACTATTATAGTAGATATCCCAGCTCAGGGATAACCTTGAGTTTATAGTGAGGTAAATTAAACGCCGATAAATTGAAGCGATTGCCTGTCCGGGAAATAAAAGAGGGTATTCCCAGAAATATTCTAGTATTTCAGTATTTCGACGACAGGGCACAAGAGCTTAATGAAATATCAACACTGTTTCTTTGATACATATGTACATATGTATTTTGCTAAGTCATAACTTTCTACATTGATTGCGTTGATGTTAAACAGACAAATAGGTGTTCTTAATACTATTGTAACTCTATATCGGCAGCTTACCAAGATACAAGAAACAAAATCATTTGTTTGGTTTTACAAATCTAGGTGTTCTTAATACTATTGTAATTCTATGTCGGCAGTTTAACAAGATACAAGAAACAAAATCATTTGTTTGGTTTTTCAGATCTTAGAAAGGTAAGCGTAATAAATTACAAAAAAAAAACAAAAAAATAAACATAAGTGCTTAAATATAAAAAGGAAATAAATTTATCGTATCTGGTCGCTTCGCTGTTTTTACACTAGAGCAAAGAAGCGATTAGAAACTAGCTCATTTCTGTATTGAAACTTTACAATATCCTTTACAATACTTTACAATATAAACTGAAGTACATAAAACATGTTAATATATTATTTAATTAAATAAAAACTTCCCCATTTATAAAGTAATGTACTCATACAATGGTATTTGTTAATTCTAACAGAAAATCACGTCTGTCCTTGATCCATAACCTAGCGAGCCCGTCTTAACTTGAAATGCCTCTCGCCTCGCCTCAGGGCCCATATAAAGTTATTTAAACAATAATTGCATCTTCAAGTGCGATTAGAACCACTCGATGCAGTGAGCGGAGGTTGTACAGTCGACTGACCGATGTTTCTATGTTCAGGTATCTACCTGACGATTCTCTGACGTAATTATTTAAGTATTTGGAGGTTTGTCTGTTCATGTCCGTACTTATCCTTACACGTGACTCCGGGTGGTGCTAAGAACAGTCTCTGGTAGGCTTCGGCCGCGGCTTGTCACCCTCCGGGCCGGGCCAGTGCGTGAAGCGATTTTTTCGTGTTTCGTTATGTGGTCCGGAGGAGCCATGTTCTAGGTCTTCATGTCCCATCTTAGACCACATCGTCATTTTACATCAGGTGAGATTGTGGTCAAATGAAGATAAGCCTTCATATAAACGAGCATAAAACAAAAGGTATTATCATACGTTTGGCAGTCAGTTAGACAAAAAAACGACGACAGATTAAAATTATTTATTAAAACAATATACAGTTATTAAGCACTTACAAAATTAAACGTTGTTGTTGTTGTTGGTAAGTGGTACCAAACAAGCTGAAAAAGTCAACTCTTGCATGTTCATTTTAAATTCGCAACTATCTTTCAATGTCAATTTACTGTCATTATTCGATTTTTTACGCCAAACCTAAAATCAATTCCGCATTTCGATACAGTCAGAATCAAACTTTTGAGTTTCATACCAATTATAGCGAGAAATTGTAATTTTGTATCTACTATTCTAGCACAAAGATTCTGATTAGATCTGTGTTTGAGTGTACTGCATTTACAACCCGCGTTTGTAGGTTGATGCAGTGTAGCACGCTAACTATCGAGGTCTTTGAAAATAGCAGATTTGAGTGGCATTTATAAGACTTGGATATAATTAGGCTCTGTCTTAGAAAGGTCGTGACAGCGCACTTGTAGAATAACCGTATGATAAGTGAGAGTAAATTCGAGGTCAACCTGATGAGAAATAAATTACAAGGTTCCTATTTTATTACCTGAAGATTGGAATGTGACATATAATATTAATTAAATACTTGCTTAAGGTAAGATTTCAATATGTCTACGATTTTTGCCTTTATCATTAGCGTATTGACCCAATCGCGAAATATTTTGATTTGTTAAACTTTATGTACATATGTTATTACATGCAACACTTGACTATACATTTGACCTCTACCAGAACAATAATAGTGTGCATTCATTCAATTATCCAAGAGTTTATCTTGTTGAATTCCCAGACCAAACCTTAATCGCCATTGAAACAAGTACTTATTTGTTTGGAAATAAATAGCGCCTGTTGAATTGACCGTATTTTTCAAGGCCAATGATCATTTCACGATATACATCTAAAGTCCAACTACAATAACAGTTTGGTGCAATCTTTTAGGTTAAACACCATTATTCACACAAACAAACTAGTGCATCTTTATAGCGATTATTAATAAATGAAACAATAGTAAGACCAGGGCGCTAAAATATACTTCGCAATAGTAACATTATTACAAAATCAAATATTAATATTACAACCGTTCGTATTTCATTAGGTTTAATTTTACCTGTCCCTTTTGTCTGTTATCAATTCCCAATCTTTAGTTTAGCTTACAGTGGTGCCAACATTTTGGCATACCATGAGTTCTGCAATCAAGCGGAATAGCAAGATTGCTACGCGCCGATCATTCAGCGCCGGCGCCGGCGGTCGGTGTGACACAAAAATCAGTCTAACTCGGTCGATTGACAAGCGTTTCATCACTCGTCGCAAAATCAGTTTTTTTTCAAATGGCAGAATAGTTGGTATGTCAGGCTCTATACAAAAATGTCGGAACCCCTTTCTGGGCTCGTATGATTCGTCTCGATACTCTCGATAAGTTGTCTTAAGATAAGATCTAGTACAAACTATTTATACTTTTAAAAATACGACGAAAAGAATGCTTTTTGATTTTCAAAGAAAGGGCCAGCCGTTCTGTTCTTCAATAGTTTAAATAACAATAATTTTGGATTGTGAATTGTATGCTAAGTTGATCTCAAATCTTAGTTTTAATTGTACTGTGTTTTTGTATTTTTGGTATTAGATGTATAATTTATTTTTTATTTTTAGTTGTCTCATTAGTTGTTTGTATTGTATTTTAATGTGTATTTGATTTGTTTTCATTATATTAAATTCTTAGGTTACTTTTATAATGTTAATGCGAGTGACGCAGTAGCCGCATCTCGCAAGCCAAGGTCACCACGGAAGACCAGCGCTATGGCAGAGTACTGTCTTAGCAAATGCTGAGTGGTCGCCGTTTTTGTCATTTAAAGTCTTCATTTATTCCGCAAATGTTTGTAAAATGTGTTTTAATTGTAAATGGCAAAATAAAAGTTTTTTATCTTTATCTTATCTTAAAAACAAGTAACCTAAAGAAGCTTATTTAATAAATATATTATTTGATTGATATATGACAAATCTTTTAATAAATTTGGTTTAAAGAAATATAATTAAATATGTTAAATATATTTCATTTTTTTTTTTTTTAATATATAGTTAAAGTAGTTTTGTAATTGTTTTTTTAATATTTTACTATTGGCAATTCCCAATATACCAGTACCTTTAGGTATTTAGAAGCCCTATCTGCGATCTAATTCCTACTCAGCTGAATTTTAGTATTTTACCTTTATAACGGCGTTATGATGAAGATGACAAAAATGGACATTGATATCGTTACCGGTTAAAAAACCCAACAGTACATTATGTGTGTATGTTAACATATCCCTTGTCACCTGGCTGTGGCACACCTTTATTTTGTGTTATTGCTTACAACACTACTGAAATCTATATTTCCCTAACCATGTGAAAATAACTTAACTTTGACACTAATCGAAATAAAACTACAGCGGGCTGTTTGTCTAGACTTCAACTTGTCAGTCCTGTGTATTGGTCCAGTAGGTGTTACTAATGTCTCAGGTAGTTTTCCAGCCCTTTAGTGCACCAGCCACGTCCTATCCGCTTTAATTAACTGTCTAGGTACGTGTCGATTGTTGTTCACTTCTATATTAAGCGCTGCTGTCAATTGATGCGCAAGAGTCTACGAAACGCTCACTTTCTATTGTTTTAATTGATATGTACGCCAGTGGACTCATGCAATTTTACGTGAGGCGAAGTTGTATGCACACTATTTTATAGGTATAAAAATACTGTGCGTAATATGCCCGGAATGTAATAAGTTTAGTATTAAATATCTACCTGTTATTATTATTCATCATCATCATCATCTCAGCCGTAAGACGTCCACTGCTGGACATAGGCCTCCCTCAAAGATCTCCAGTGGTTTCGGCTGGCAGCGGCCTGCATCCACCGTGAGCCCGCAGCCTTCACCAGATCGTCCGTCCATCTAGTTGGTGGACGTCCTACGCTGCGCTTGCCGATCCGTGGTCTCCATTCGAGAACCTTTCGGCCCCAACGACCATCTGTTCTTCGTGCTATGTGGCCTGCCCACTGCCACTTCTTTCAAGTTATTATTATTAAATTATATTAACAAAAGATATATTTAAGATATTTACGTCGATATACTAATACTAATAATGCTTCAGAATCATTCTTCTTTTTTCATCAAAGTTTATATCATCAATTAGTCGGTCGTTAACCCTATTATATTTATAGTGAACTTTATGTTTACGTTTTAACAACGTAACATAAATCACTTTCAAGGGACGTTAATTAAAGATAATTTGCCCAAAGCAAATATTTATAACTATAAAATAGCTTACAATTGCGTCACTAACTTTAGCACTAAAAGTTTAACCTTCAGAAATTGTTTGATTTGTTATGTTTAATTATCCGTTTCCTAGTATGGCCTGTTATAAAATAACAAGGGTTCGTTCTATACACGTAGTAGGTGTTAGAGGTCTGTTAATAGATATATTCTGATAGTCTACATTTAAATATGTATTTAGCTAAGATAATACGTAAGTTCATATGACAAAGTTCATTCAATACATAATTGTATTGAATGAACTTTGTCATATGAAATTAATTGAGAAGTTAATAGAAAATGTTCTCAAACGAATAATCTCAAAAACTAAAACATGTCCAATTCAAACGTTTATATAATCTACCACAGCAAGTCAATATAAATACTCCTTAACTTAATAACTTCGCTTAGAAAACATACCGCAAATTCTTCATATTTCGTATTTACTTATATCTTGAACAGATTTACTCAGCTTGTTCAAAGAAAAACACGTTAAATGTTTCATTCCTACAAGTATAAGGAAAATAAACAGGATCTCCACTCTTCAATGGTCGGTAAAAAGTCCCGCGGTATTTGCTAATAAATAAACGGTTAAACTTGATAATTCACTGTAGTGGGAAAATATTTACCGTGGGCGTCATACACATACCTACGGTGTGAAATCGCATGGAAGTAATTTGTTACTTTACGCAGTGAAACGTCACAAAGGATAAGCTTAAACTCGCTCTCTTCATTTTATGTTGTCAAGTTTAACGCTTATGGCGCTAGGTTGGCGCTATGTTTTCGCTAATATTAATGAGGTATATTCTATATTTAGTAGGAAGTTCATTAGTTCGAACTATTTGTCTCTTCTGAAATCAAAGATAGCTTCTGTTGGTTGTTAGGGAATAACCTACCTTTGTCGCGTCTGATAAGGTCATTTGCATGCGTTCTTTCGAACTCAAAACCTTCAAACTAAAGGCTAAGGAGACCTGCTAAATTTAAGTGGAGTTGGTTCACGCACGTGCTAGTACACCTACATGCGTTCGACGTGTAGTTTTGCAACCACGGGCCCATTGGGCCCCGACTGCACTCGCTTGCAGTTGCATAAACAGTTGCGACATCCGAATCGCGGTCACTGCCGTACACCGAGACTAGTTAAGGGCACCTGCCGCCTGCCGCACCCTTCGTATCCTAGCGGAGGTATTCCAAAGGTTTACTACATTCCACGGAAATAATAGATTGTTTATGAACGGGGCGTAGCTCCGTAGCGGCGCGCTACGGTTTGTAGCATCTGTAGCGATGCGAGAATTGCAAATAAAGGCCAATAGTAAACATTTTGGCAACCGTTATAATTTAGATTTTTTTCATACATTTATATATTCCTTGCAAAATGAATGATGTAGGTTGGGCTTTTAATTACTAACAGACAAAAAAAATGCCTCATTTTTTAAGAAATTGTATATCAGATTGAATTAAGCTACGTGGCATTATTTGGCTTCGTAGATCTTCATTTCTTTCTATTGGACGCAGACTTCAAGCACTATCATAAAGATTTTTTAATTCTTCAAGTAGCATGCACCATAAAATACAATTGATAGAATGTTGAATCACCTTAGCCTCAAATGGAATCTGAACAAGGGCCATCCGTCATCGCATTAGATTACGTTATCAATTCAATGATCCTCCCATATGGGCTGTGGAATATTATATTTAATTTCGCCATATCTATCCATTCCATTATGCAAGGCCAGATAAGCTTAAAGTTATAATTAACAGAGTTTCGATACTGTCTGATATGAATTATGCGATGTTTATTGCGTTCATAAAATCTATTGCTTGGATTTTACGTAGGATATGAGTTTCAAGGGCGATTATTTATCTAAGACGCTCCTGAGTTAGATTATGAATATTACGAGAATGATGTAACGGTATTTAAATGATCGGCAGTAAAATCTGTATTAAATAGAGACCTATTTTCATTTTAAGTACTTAGGCCAACTTAGTTCGTTAAAATACATTATATTTCTATATGATTTCTTACGAAATTGCGTTTAAATTAAGTAAACGCACATTGTAATTATACACTGCCGAATATGACAACCGACACCTTGACAGTTTATCAACTGTGATTGTTTAGTAATCCCGTCTTTAGGGTTCCGTACCCAAAGGAAAAAGACGGGACCCTATTACTGAGACTTTGTCGTGTTGTCTGACACCAGACTGTATCTCAAGAACCGGTGTTGAAATTTTGAGGAATGGGCTATTTCTGTTGCCGCTATAACATTCTCAAAATCACATGATATATAAATAAATAAGGGGGCTCCATTTCAAGAAACATGTTTATAAAGTTAACCAGGTAAGTCAGTACATTTAAAAAAAATATTTTTTTTTTTGTGTCTTTTTTTGTTGCAAAATTTGTATAAACTGTACACCCTAGTTGTAGTATGGGTATATCTCATTCTTATCAAATGTATTTTTAATTAATACAGAGGCTGCATTAAAAGGTTGGGCAAAAAGCCAAAAGCCGTGGTGGCTAAGTGGGAGGACACTCGACTTTCATTCCGTGGCGGGGTTCCCTGCACCTCTGGATTTTCCTTGTTGAGAAATTTATGTGCGCTTTAAACAAGTGCTTTAACGGTTAAGGCAAACATCGTGAGGAAACGGCAAGTTCTGAAAACTTTAGAAAAAAAAGTTTAAAGGACAGTGACATTCACCAACCCGCACTTGGCCAGCGTGATGAATTAAGGCCTAATCTCTCTCGCCAAGAGAGAAGTTCCTGTGTCCCAGCAGTGCGAACGTTAATAGAATGATGATAATGACTAAAAGTTTCGGGAGTGGAATACTTCCACTGTTTCGGGCATAATAAAGTCTTTATAATCGAAAACTTCTTATAGTTAGGGAGGCGAGGTAGCTAAATGGCGTAATTCAACGGCGCCGTCGAGACCTATCAAAATCGAAAGATAAAATAATTTCGAAAAGAAAAGCTTAGTTAGTTTAGTAGTAGTTTTTTTACATTAGTTTTATTATTCGAATACCGTTTATTTATTTTGGAAAAAATAACTTCTGCTTTTCACAAGATGGATGTCAATACTTGTCGATGGATCCCGCATAAGTTCTTCTAAGTGTAATAAGCAGCTCGCGTCCCTTGGGGTGTTAGAACGCTTTTGTTGAAATCTGGTGTTTCACATTTTCAAATGCTGTATACAGCATCGTATTACGTGACAAAACCTGCATATATGCATATTACCGTAATATAAAACCAGTCTCGAGTTTGGTTGTACGAAAATAAATTGACACCAACAAAAGTTGTTCGACAACGGAGCGTTGCAAAAAATTGGTGGCCTTGTTTGTCTTCAAAATTGGACATATTTCGACTATTCCTCTTGAGGGTCAAAGAACAGTGAATGCAGAATGATAGCATTGTATGCTAGCATTTGCTTGCCGCTGGTTGTCTTTGAACTCTGCAAAGAGAAATGAAAGCGCCGCATGATTTTCCATCATGAAAATGCGAGCTCTCACCCCGTTCACAGAACTAACGTGTATTTGACAAAAAAAACATACAAACGTAACCTAAGCCTTTGTGATTTTGAAAGAAAGTGAAATAGCTCTTGAATAAAGAGTACAAGAAGAGACGAAATTATATTAAAATAAAACTTAAAAGTATAAGACTTATACATCGAAGGTATCGGGTAATTTTACAGTTAATATTATATATTTTGTGTAATAAAAGAAACACAGAGATTGTAACGCAATCAAAATGCGGTTACCTGATAAAATTTATGTGGGTTGTTTAACTCATTAACATGACGATGTTTGGGAGTATTCCTAGTATTTCTTGTTATAGCGGCAACAGAAACATATCATCCTCTTATCAACAATCTATCTATCACGGTTCTTGAGAAACAGCATGGTCAAAGACGGACAAACAGATAGGCAAAGAAGTCTTAAAACCCTATTACGCAGACTTCTTTCCTGTCTACCGTGTGGGCACAGAACCCCTAAAAAATATTTCTGGACAATCCATCCACAGCAACATCTAACACTTTTACACCCTGTGGTAAAGCTCTGAGCTTATCTTTAACTTTGTTCCAGAGAGTAACAACATGCGGTCCTGCGTGCGGATCCTCCGGACCCTCAGCCACCACCACGGGGCTCGCGTCCCGTCGCCTCGCTTCCAGCTTGCAGAGCACCAGTACGGGATCCCTGCCCGACTACGGCACGCAGATCGTGGATCCCTACCGCTTGTTGGAGGACGACCTTAACGGCATATACGAGGATATCCGATCGGTAAGTTACACAAAAAAAATTGGCGGTTTACAATGCGTCGGAATCATTTATAAAGCGATAACTTCTTTCCTTATCAGATAGTAAACCTTAAGTTTGGTATCGCATAACGGCGGTAGTCTGTGTGGATTCCCTTTTTGCTACGCAATGTAACACCATGGAAATTATTATTCTATAACATATAACTTGGAGACCAAACAAAGTTTTACTTTTGATTCGCATATGGTCCTATCAAAAAGGCTTACCCAAAGGGGTTTCTATTTTAGGCTTAGTGCCTCATTATAAACTGTGAAATGTTGTATAAAAATAAAGCATTGTATTAAATTTTTTTTTTGTTTACCATAATTTGTCTTTTAAGTTTAGTTTCGTTTAAACTTAACATTTATTTTTAAACCATGATTTATTTTGAGGATAAAAATTGTTTTAGTGTAATTACTAAGTGTTTGATCTCAAACTTGTCACATTAAAATCATGAAAGTATTAAATGTCAAACTTCAAAAAAGTTTGGCTAACTAATTCATGGTTCCTTTTTAACTAGTATGCAATTGAGGTGAAAAAACATTTTTTTTTTGTTTTGTTTCGTAGGTATTCTATTGATCTAATATTGATCCTTCAGACTTGAAGGTTCAGTTAAAGTTTTGAGAACTAAATAATATCCAGGGTAGGTATATTAGAACAATTTTATTGTTCATTTGGTAGGTAAGGCAAGTCGAAGTCATTTCATTCACGTGTATGTATGTCAAATTAATATGTTAACAAATAATTGTGAACAGAACATGTGAGGGAGGTCCCATGGGAGAACATAAAATATTTAAATCATAAACTGAAAACCTTTTTTAGTCCGGGACAATGTTAGGTACTGCTGGACGTTTAACTTTATATGGGTATTTTCTTCTTAGTTAAAGCGGTTCGCAGGGCCCTGGCTACACTTGGTTCCCGCATCACTTCGACTTCATAAAATGCTATTGTATTCGAGAAAGATCACGAAAAATGCCAAATAATAAGTTTTATGGCATCTTACGCAGGCTCTCAGCGTGCATTGCTGAGTTCTAATGGACTACACATAATCTTTAAACTACAAGGGCCCAAGATGTGTGTCCATTGATGAACAATTGTGTCAAAGTCACGACGTGTTAGCACGATGACCGCCGGTTGTGCAATCCTCACGGCGATAATTACGATCGACGTTGTGATAACACCGTCTACGCAACTGTTTCTGCGCATCTTTAAAAGATGAAGATTAGATGGACAATGTAACCGCAACCAATTTGCGTCTTGCAAATGTTTACGAAAAAGATGTCAAGGATTTTAAAGAGGGCAAAGTTCGATTTGATTTTCGAAGATATCAATGGCACGGTGGCCCAAAGTGGATACATTTTGTATTTTAAACCCCTGTCAAAATTTCGGTGCCAAAACCTCAGGCGCATATATTAATATTAATACAGTTGTTTGTCTTCATACGAGATGCCACACCTCATGTTTAGACTTTGACGAACACCGTTTCAATACGGACTGTAATTTACAAAGATCTACATATGTTCGTCTATTATATCAGATGTCTAGTACCTGTAGCAGAAGCTGAGAGTTTACCATGGGCTAGATGTGATTGTGTGGAGAGTGTCCGGGAATATTTTTACTTTAATGTGAAAAAAACCGCCATGAAAAATAATTTCACTGTTAACTGATGTTTGGGTTTATTCTGCTGAATACATAAAGCTATCAAATATGGGGGTAAAAAACCGGTTGTCTTTGTAATGCCCCACACTAAATCATTTTTGTATCTTTAGCAAATTGTACCCAAGAAGAAATGAGTGTACTCGCTCGCACTTCAACTTTGTTGGGATTTCAATAAAACACACTGTACGTATATTACTTTAACACCTACAAATAAAGTAGGTTTTTTATGATGAGTAAACCCATATATCTCCATACGCGCCAACTATAAGAAGGAACTTTCATATGAATGTCAGCTTTCAACGAGCGAAGCGTCAGTCAGCTTAGAAGACGCAAAGCGCACTGGTCTGGCGTCTGGCGAGGACATGGCGCGGACATCAATCTGTTTCATTCAAATACCGGTACTACTGTGGTGGATATAACGCCCCACAGTAGAATTACACCGAGTAGTGACCATTTTTGTCGTCATAATAGTTATAAGTTTTAGTTTAAGATTGTTTTCCTCATTTTGTGACGCAAAATAAAAATTATTTTATTTTATTTTATTTTTTTTAAATACCGTACCAAAACACACCTTTTAATATTTCGCAAATTCAACGGCCTTCATTAGACGAGCTAAAGCACGCCATTTAGGCCCGATTGCAGTGCAGCCATGTCCGCGCCCGATTAATGGAGTTTTGGGCCAAACATCCCCAACCTTGGCTTTGAATAAATTTCGTGTCAATATTGTAACAAAAAATATAAAACTTTGAATATTTTTTTATTTCGTTAAGTAAATATTTAAAAAGTGGTTAGGTACTTCTTCTAATATATAAAATTACCATGTCACAATGTTAGTTACAGTACTCCTCCAAAACGGCTTTACCGATTTTTAGCAAATTTTATATGCGTCTTCAGTTGATCTGAGAATCGGCTACCATCTATTTATTAATTTGCAAAACAACGTTTGCTAGTATTACTCTATTATTGCGAAACGCAGCTGTGCAAAATTTAAAGCGTAATAAAGTGGGAAATGCCAATATACGAATACCTATTGTGAGCTTTTGCTTTAATTCAATAATCTGTTTTAAAAAGAAATTGTAATTTACAACTTTAGATGAAATATACATATTTATGCGTCAACGCTAGATAACCTGTTCTCAGTTACGAAAAACTGCATTCAGAGATTAGATTGACAAACATATAGTATATACATGAAACTATCTATTTGCGTCGAGTGTAAAGAATGCAGTTAGTTAATACTGCCTATATTGAGATATTATGAAAACGAAAAGAACAACTTGATTGTGTTAATTTTACCTTCAAAAACGTAAAGAGCAAACACAACACAGCATGACATGCATTTTCGTAAAGATTGTAATATAATGCAATATAAATTTGGTCATCGTCCTTGATTACAATTAAAGCAATATTTCACGCACATTGTTACACCTAGTTGGTTTCAACAAGAGTAGATAATTAGTTAAGAAGTAAGCAGATAATTATTTAGTTAAACCCCTTTAAACTTTAATTCTCTCAAAACTCTTTCAATAGTCTTAGTGTATGTGAGAGTCGCCATGAGACTTTGCATTTCCGAAGGGAATCTAACCGGACGTAGCTGTTTACAAACACCGTCTATTTCAAAAGTATAGAGACTCGTTCTGGGTTGGGCCGGCGCGGTGTCTTCGCCAAGTTTGTGGTGGCAGCTCGCCTACTTTCCGTTTGGAAAACTTGTCTAAAACTAGGACTCTACATAAATGCACCGGCTGCATGTATCTAGACGCAGATTACACGTTTCCTACTCTTAAATATCGCGTAGATCTTGAACAATCTGGATTTCACGCCAGTTCTCTCATGATTTTAAGCGGTTGTGTGTGCAAACTTTTAATATATTTTACTGCTCATTGTGTTTTGAAGTTGGAAAGTTTTATTGCATCTTGTTTTAGACAAATGAAATATAAGTTAACCAGTAATTGCAGTTTTTTATGATCTTAATATTATAAAATAAAATCGTGTTTATTTTAACTCATAGCTCATGAACGGCTAGTGTAATTATAGTTTATGATATGTTGGATTAGTATCTGACCCAAATAGCAGAATAACTATAAAAAACTTTATAACGCGGTTACTTCAATTGCCTCAAAGTTTTCACCACTTTAACAGGTAAAAACCTTTGCCCTGTAGGCATGTCCCACTACAGGGCAAAAGGCACAGCCTCTTAAAAACACAGATATTACCTAAATTAGTTTTCAATTTATAATACTATAAAACTTGAGGAAAAATGCGTGTTACCAAAGAAACAATCATTCATTAGCGCCTTGCCGTTATATAGGTAACACACTGCACAAAGACTACCGAGTAACCTACATACCAATTTCACATATTCCTTTTTGGACAAAATTATCACTATGGTGTTTGCTGAATGTCAATTTTCAGAACCTTGTTGTCAAAGTCATTTGAAACTTAGGTTACGCAACTTTACCATCATGCAAACTTGCTACATCATCTTCATGATCACACTGCTAGACGTCCTACGCCGCGCTTGCCGATACGTGGCCCCATTCCCGCAATTTTCGGTCCTAACGACAAACTTGCTACATATTGGCATGTTTATGAGACAAACATTCCAATAAATATAGCAGTTGGTTGGCAATAAATGGGAAGTGCTATGCGATGATAAAAGTTTCCGCTACAATGTTGTCGCTTCCCGATTTGCTTTTTGTACTATTTTACAGCTATTATTGTTCATTACCGTAACGTTTCATTCACTTACCGTAAGTTTCTGTAACAAGGTAAATAAAATAAGCCTTTATTTCCCCGTTTCATGTCAACGGACACTACAGTTGTTAGACAGACAGCAACAACAAATTCTATAGACCTCACGTAGGCAATTAGTTAAAGACTACTAGATGCATTTGTTTGTATAAAAGCAGCAAGTATTTCAAATGCTAATTTCGCTATATTATTGCAAACCATAAGTGCTTAGTCAAAAACATTAGGAGTCAAGTAAATAGTGTAGTCGTGTCATGTTAGTGTGCTCAAATACTTAGCATTCCTCCGATGTTACATACTTGCAATGCTCGTTATCGTTACACACTACTAATGGATTTGGCAATGCGTCATCTTGTTATAATTGTGAAAGCTTAAATGTCCGTTTGACTAACGGGTTATCGAACAAAAATGTATGTTTGTGATTTTGATATAAAAGTACTACATACTAGAGCAAAATATGCTCGCGATATGCTCAGTTTTCAACGCGGCATTCTAGTTTATGTACGTTACACCGTGTATAGGATATACATGCATCATCCTCAGTTTATCTATAAAGATAATTTGTCATTTGCCCTGTGTTCAGCAATAGTCGAAGGAGTTGGTTACCTAAACATAAAACGAAATAAACTAAGTTAACATGTGTTTTATTGTTATTAGTATTTTTCAGATAAAGTACTTTATTCAGCCTAGTGACAAAAATAATATTGAACTACTCACCTAAATTACTACTTACCTGCTCATTAATGCCTTGGCCAAATAAACTTGGAAAATCTAGTTTAATCAAATATTGGCTAATTCATATTTAAGTATTGACTTTGTTCTGATATTTAGATTCACCGCACGTGCCTACGGTTCGTAGACGTATTTTTTTAATACTACCGAATATGTAGATTCTCTTATTTACATAAACATAAGTTTGGAATACGGATTCTGTATAATAAGGTAATTTATAATACAGAATATTAACAGCTTGTCGTGTATTTATTGAATTAACTACCTCAGAAAAGTATTCTACTGCGAGCCTATCGGTGCGAGTCACTAGAGCAAGCGTGAAAGTGTTGTATTTCAGCATTTTGTTCAAATATTTTAACGATGATTATCTTAATTAATTATACCAACATATGTTACCTATATACCTTCCTCTTGAGTAACACTCGTCTCGCATCTATTGCTAAACACGGCAGGAATATCCGTTTCATAGTTTCTGATTCTCGTGAACGTAAAAAAAGACGGGCCTTTATTTATAACCTGTAGAAATTACATGAGCTAACAAAACAGTAACCATAAATAAGACTAACCATAAAATCACAAAAATGCCGTCATTACTCGAACAATAAAATTCATGTAAGACAACGATAATGTTCACTAAATGCCGAAATTGTGCATTGTTCGTCTTCCGTTGAGGCTTCATGTTCTTGCGTCAAGCTTGCATCAAACGTAGTTTATGGTGCCAATAATGGGCAGAGGATTACGAAAACTGCTGTCATCTATTATTTTCGTCATTCATTCATTTATTCAATTAAATCTCAAAGATTAACTAAGGCCGGACACATAGTCGCAAATACTCTCTGATTCCTTTCAATCAATGATAACATCTAGTCAATGATAACTCAACACGGCAACAAAAGCCTATAGGCGGTAACAGATGTAATCATTGATTGAAAGTAATCAAAAATTAATTTCGACTATGAATTCCGTCTTATGAGTCGCATTTTGGTGCACTTGACGCATTCACGTGCTCATACCAACTTTTAAAGTAACATTAAAAAGTAACCAGTATAGACAATGTTATAAAATCAATCGTACCATCCAACTGCATGCGAAAGATTTCATATATAAAAATAATCATCACAATCTGTTTAATGTGGATAAAGATCTGTACTTTTTTTTCCCCGAAAAATATTTAAGTACCTAACACCTTGCACCAAATATCTTAATTTCCACTTCAAAGACTACGCCGCCGTAACCTTCCTATCTATTAAAATTTCAACATTAACCTTTATAAAATCTATGAAACACTACACGAACTCCTAATGAGAGTTAGATGTGCAAATTTAATATAAATGCTTAAGATTAGTTTGTGTACCAAATTAGACGAGGTAATTGCTTATTTATTATGTTTTCGAAACACTGAATTATCTGTTTGACGATCTTCACTTGCATCGTGTAGATTGGCAATTAAATAAGTTATTATCGACCACATACATAATGTCATTTGTACTGATCTCTTAAACTTTTCTAGTTAGTTCTTAATATTTAGTTCTCCACTTAACCAATAAATGCCTTGGTTATAAAAAATCAATATAAAATTCTTAATTATTTGATAATAACAGATATTAATGATAAGTTCTTTAAAAAATATTAGAAGTCTAAGTATATTTTCATATACACAGCTCAAAATTGTCGCGTCCGTAGCACTTCTACGGCGTAGCGCAATATGCAGCTACGAAAGTACTACGAATTTAATGAGGTTAATAACTATGACATTGTAATAACTGTTTCAATGAGCTTATTCTGCTACAAAGTAGAAAGCATTCACACAACAGGTTATTACACTAGTAGTTATTTATCTTCTACAAATATTTTACAACTAGTTACCTGCTCCCACTTTCTTCGAGTTCATATTGTATAAAACGTACTCATCCGCTATCTGTTGTTATTATCTTGAAAATTGACGCAGCGTGGGACAATTTATAATAAAAGTGTATAAGTAAAGATAGAGATAAGAAATCGAAAGTATCTATAAAATTGTAAATCACTGTTTAGTCATCTCATAATTTTAGAAACATCTTAGCTTTGAGTGATGATAAAGAGTTTTGCACTTCGGTGATCACTAAATTGTAGATTGCGATGTTTAATTATTAAAGGCGAGAAAATGTTTTACTACGTGATTTTTAAAACAATTTGTAAAAAAGGAAACTTCTCCACACTCTTGTTATTATACCCCAAAATAAACAAGTACACTGTTTGAAATAAAACATAGTTAAGTCTTGCAATGTGATGTAATGGGCCATGGTTTGAAAAACCCTAGGAAATTCTCGAGATTTTTGTTGGATTGTATGAAAACTTTTGTTAGATTAAATCCCAACTCGACTGTAGCCCTTCTGATCGACAGGAGCTCGAGCGGAACACAAACCAGACGGAACTGAACACCATAGCCACATACTACTTCGACGGACAGGGCAAGGCGCTGCGGCCCATGGTCGCGATACTCATGGCCAGAGCTGTCAACTACCACGTTTATGGTGAAAACAGGTGAGCCCACTATTATTCTCTATTCTATATTAACACTTTGGATACTGACATAAGCACTCTATAACCGTTCCCACTGCTTGAATACAGGGACTGTATACGAGAGAGAATATGCCTTAATTCACCATGCTGGCGAAGTGCGGGTTGTTGAATTACACTTTGTATACTAACTTTTTAAATGTCCAGTCGTCAAAATATTAACAATCGGCTAGAGGGATAACGCAGGGTTTTAACAGAAAAACATTTTATGCTCTTGATTTTTACAAAACTCATAACTGTTAAGAGGCTTGTCTTTTATATTAATAATGTTTTCTAAATAAAGTTACTATGTTACGTATATAAATAAGTTAGATTTAATGTCCACACTTCATGCGCACGCTTCGTCAAATGCCGACACTTTGACATTTGTGTATCTTAGAAAAAGACAAAATTCATGCTAACGTGGCTTTGTCGAAGATAGTTGATAGCTTGGACATAACAAATGTACAAAATACGTCCATCGCCATTTGTAGGTTGTATGCATTCGTCAAGCATGGCTTCCTAAATCTGTAAGATACATAAATCTCCTTTTGCCTCCACATAATATGTTTGACGTTGGACGGAAATCAAGCCAAAGATATACAATCTAACAATGGATACACACATAGCCTGTATCTATTTAGTTCAAGTTTCAACTCAGTATCAGCCCAGGCAGCAACTAGCAAATAGTTTTTTTTGAGGAGTCGATATGTCGATTTTCTAACAAATAAATAAATAAGTATAAACATACAAGTATACTTACTAGATATCGACGTGGATGCACCACGTCGATATCTAGTAAGTAGTAAGTAGCCTATGGCTAAAGTGTGTGAAATTGTGACAACTTTCACGCGTAATCGCCTCGCTGATATTAATACAATTATACCTGATTAGAGAAAGAAAATTCTAATTGCACTTACAAAAACCCATCCGTCTATTTGGTTTCCTCATTCGTTTGCAAGTCTTACGAACACAAACAAAAAGTCATATTCAATTTAAGTTAACATAAAATTAGCATGCAAGGCATGGATATAAATCACATATTCGTATGTTTTATTGTGTCATTATCCATCTACAATTAAATCTTTTAGTTCATCATCATAAAGTTACATTTATTTGTAGTAATAGATAATTCACTGATTGCTGTCTGCGAAGTAAGTGCGTTAGCAGTACGCTATTAACATAACTCAACTTCAGGCTATCGTAAAAACTCTTACTTCACGCCTTGCAGTGTTATATGTTAATTTTGCTTTAATGTACTTTAACATTTATGTAAAAAATCGTTCATTGCTGAACCCTTAACCATCTCGCTCGTCGATAATCGTCACTTCGGACTTGGTGAAATAACTAAAAAGTCTAAAAATAATATTATTCAAAAAAAAAAAATACCATTCTAAAGTTATTGACATAAAAACAACGAAATCGGCACTATGCGCGTTTTTCATAGATTCTTAGTTGATAAAAGTTCTTCACAAGAATAGTCTCAGGAAGCGGTCTTCGGTTAAGAGTTTTCAACCTCCAGACAGAAGCTGGGTATAAAGCGCTAATGTTTCATATCTGGACTAGCTATCCTTTTATGCTTTTGTGCTTTACAGAACATTATTGTGTGTCAATGAGATTTTATCAAACGGTGATTTTTTTACCATTATATTTTAGGGATTACAAAGGGACAAAATTTCATTATTTTCATATTATACAAGTCTATAAAACCATAACAACCTTCTTAAATGGACATGATTAGTTATGCATCCATTCTAATTAATTCTTAATAAAATCCGACTTATTTCGACTCAGGCCTCACGACTGCAAGTTAAGTCTAACTTAAGGCGTTGAACGGACCAATGTTTTTCCCATTAGAATACCGAACCAAACCGATATAAAGCAATTCTTAACTTCATTAAACAAAACAAAAGCTAGACTAATGTAACGCTTTGTAAACATTCATCATCACCCTATTAACGTTCCCACTGCTGGGACACAGGGACTTCTCTCTTGACGAGAGAGATTAGGCCTTAATTCACCACGCTGGCCAAGTGCGGGTTGGTGAATGTCACATGTCCTTCATACTCTTTAAAGTTCTCAGAACATGCCGGTTTCCTCACGATGTTTGCCTTCACCGTTAAAGCACGTGTTTAAATCGCACATAAATTTCTCAAGAAGAAAAATCCTGAAGTGCGAGGCGGGGTTTGAACCTACGACCTTCGGAATGAAAGTCGAGTGTCCTCCCACTTAGCCAACACGGCTTTTTTTGTAAACATCATATTTTTTGTAAACATTAGTCGTAGTAATTAAATATAGCATTTCAACGTAAATATATACCAAGGAAAGTTGTAAAAGTCGTAGGTCAACAACCAGCTTGCGGTATTGGCAACTAAGTTCGAGTATACGTTTACAATGGTGCAAGCCATTGTTTATATTCAAATCCACGTTTCCTAAGCATATTACGTAAATTTCAACAATATGGTTTATTTTAAATTAGAGAATTCCTTCAAAATAGAAAGTGTTTGATTAGTCTTTATATTATTTATGCCTTTACGGTGAATATTTGCTATTAAACCGATTTGCTATAAGATACCTTGAAAATATATGGTAATACTAGCGGTCCGCCCCGGCGTCGCACGGGTATAAAATTTTCCCGGAAATTATTCGAATTTTTCTCTCCGTTATAACCATCCTATCTCTCAAGTTGGATCGAACTGCACATGGTGTGCGAATTTTATTATAATCGGTTAAGTGGTTTAGGAGTCCATTGAGGACAAACATTGTGACACGAGATTTATATATATGAAGATAAATAGATAAAATGTGCCCAGTTCAGTAGGCCGAATATAATGATGTTGTTGTGTGGTTTGTCGGATATATTTATTTATAAATATAAAATATTGTTTTGTGGATGAGACGGAAACCTTGTCTATTATTAATAACATATATAAAGTTGAACATAGCATTTTTACAAGATAAGATTGACTTGCGCTGAAGAAATCTGTCTTTTAAATACATATATGTATATTGAATGGGGACGTTTAGAAACTTGATTGTTCATTCCCCTTTCATATGAAAGTCGGCGACTGCCTCAGTGCCAAGGCCCGCTTGCGGCGCAATTGGTAGCGGGTTCGATTCCCGCCGAGGGGTCAAGTTTGTATGTTCTGCAAGCATTTTCTCCTTGTTATGGGGGTTTAATGTGTATAATAAAAAACCTTACATATCGTTCGAAAAACGAGTTGATTTACGACATCTATCAATATTCAAATCGCTTATTTGATGTAATAGGTATTTAAAATTTTTACTGCCTCAGTGGCGCAGTGGGCCGAGGTCCGCTTGCGTCGCAAGAGGTAGGGTTCGATTCCCACCGAGAGGTCAAGTTTGTATGTTCTGCAAGAACTTTCTCCTTGGTCTGGGTGTTGAATATGTATAATAAAAATCTAAATTTAAAATTTAAGAAAAACCCTAGATAACCCAATACCTTAATTTTCTTAAAAGTTAAACACCATAATATTTTCTATTGTACACGCGATGCGCTTTCATTTGATACCCCACTCGAGTATATTTGCAGATTTTTCTGTTTTCCTTCCCCACTCTTACCCCCATAACTTTTCAATGGCACTACCGATTTTCATGAAACATGTCTAAAAACACTCGCGCCAAACTCATCTTTCATAAAAAAAAATTGAAATCGCTCCATCCGTGGAGCTATGATGTCCCAGACAGACAGACACGTCAAACTTATAACACCCCTCTTTTTTGGTCGGTGGTTCAAAACATATTTATATAAGTATAGCGGATGTCAAGTACGCTTAGCACAAGCTTAGAGCTTACCACGGCGCTAAATGTTGTTGTGTGGATTGTCCGGAAATACTTAATTATTTATTGTCCATATCATATTTTTCATCATCTTACTACCTCTTGTCGTGTTAATTACTTCTAAGTATCTGACGTCTTGCTTGTATTAGATAAACTAATTAGAATAACTACAACACAAACATCGTCAGGACGTGTTAAAAATATTAATAAATAGTCATTCACGTGCCATTGTTTAGCCACGTTTTATTATAATGTTCTATAAATACCTTAATATTAATTAGTGAATTACTTAAAATACCTTGTTCCTACTTACATTCTAGTATAGTGAAGTCACTCGGAATGAATAGGTTACACATACACATTGCTTAATAGATTAATACAATTTTACCACCTATCACATAATTACTGTGGTAAACTTAAAAAAATAATTAAAACGGATAAATATTAATTGCGTTAATATTTCATACAAGAACTTACAAAGTAATGGCATTTAAACATGCACACTATAACAAAACTAGGAAATATGTAATAGAATAATTAATACTTACAGATTTATAAAGTAACTAAATAAGATGAAAAAAAAAACTAATAATTTTCAGAGACAAATTTGAAATCTGAAAAACCAGGATTAGGAATAGTAAACCTAAACTTAACATTATTGGAAACTATTTGTGCCCCCCGGTGTTACCCGCGTTATAAATATACTGGTTTTCTCGCGGTAAAAATTTGCCTATGTCCTTTCTCAGGCTCTAGATAATCGGTGTACCAAATTTCATAAAATCGTTTCAGTAGTTTTTGCGTGAAAGAAGAACAGACAGCCAGTGTTACTTTCGCATTTATAATATTATTATTGATAGACTATTTGATATGCTGACCATAACGTATTATGCTTTCAATAAAGTTAAAAGTAAATCTTGAGGAAAATACTTGAAAAAGACACAAAACGTTCACAGCATGTTATCTTAACCATTTCAATACATGAATAGGTAACTAGCAACAATCTGTCCGGCATGTCCACGTTTGTCTTTTGAGCTGTTCGATCTCTGACAACAGTGGAATAATAAATTTCTTCAACGATATAAGAGTTGGTTGCCATTGTTTAACATAAATAAAAGCAAGTAAATTGCATGAAATTGGATTTAATGTTATAAGGGGCTATTTCTGATACTTACCGCTCTCGGGAAAGTACCAGGAAGGGAACCGGGGACTGACCTTTGATTTGAAGGTTATGGTAGTTTTTTGAAAGGCTTCGTCTGTACGAAAACGAAAATGTCTGTTCTGTGTCAGGTCTTTACCTGTGTGTGTAGTTTTAATTTTCTGCTAATCTTTGGTGCAGTCATAGATAAATGTGTGACATTTATGAAATTTTGTAACCAAATTAAGAGTAGGTACTTGCTTGATCAAAGGGCAGTCATAAAAGGCTAGATTTGATGTCAGCTCCTTATAAAAGTATCTGTATACATACTATAAACCAATACAATTTGTCTATAGAATTCCTCCATGTGAAAAAATCGAGACGAGAAAATAAAGTGTTGTTAATATAGTGTTATTTTAATGTTTATAAATTTAAAGATGCAATATACAAAATCAATAATAACCATTATTTGTTTTTAAAAATCTTAGATAGGTCAAATTTAAAATACAAAAAGCATTTAGTTAATCTGTATGGATTTAATATTCTCAGTTATTCGAAGCATATGTCCTTGGATACACTTAAACACTATAAATATCCCCACCACGTTTGTAATTCAGTTTCATTTAATGCAACGTAACCTTCAGTATGTATTGTTTGAAAGACCTAAGTACCTATACATATGTATATATTTTAAGACAATCTAGCAGCTACGTAAAATTATGAACAGAACAATTATTTTACTTAACATCCCATTTAGGTGACATTAACTTGGCTAACACTTTAGCATTAAAAAGCTTAAGTAATACGAACGTAATGTTGCTTCATTCATTATAATCAGTGAACTAGGTTCGCACGAACTGTAATTTTGCATATCAACGACTTGGTCGAGGTTACACATGCATAGTATTTATCTAGCCTTTATTATATGCCGGTAGCATCATATTAAAAACATAATCAATAAAATACGCGAGACCATTACCAATCATTTATGTCACATAAAGCATTTCCTTTGTTGTCTGATATTTTTTTACTTAATCCCCCTCTGGAAAGAATATATTTCGCACATGTGAAAGGTTTATGTGTGGGAGATAGGTTCTCCGATTAATGATTGTGACAACTGAAAAAAAACATTAATAACTTGAGATGATAAATGGTAGCTATAAATATGCCCTCAGGAAACCTTTTATATTGTTTATCATATTTTTAATATCTTTCATATTGCTATCTGACTTTGTGTGAAATACGTGCGTCAAAATTTCAAGTTCTCGTAAATTTAAACAAAATCAACCGACGTCCACTTTAAAAATTAGCTTGGGCTTCTAGGATGATGTTTATGATATTTATACTTATCCTCTGAATTTGTAGATAAATACCTAATATTACAGATTATTGAAGACCATAGGTATCACAATTTATTAATTATTATTCGCCTAGCAATTAAAAGCTATAAAATAAGGTAATTTTATTATACCCGCTCTATTGTAGGGCTAAAGTACCATAAAACATTAGCATTTGTTTTCTTTAGCTGTCGGCAAAGTTTTATCGCTGTATCTTGTTTATTAAATAATATAAATGTACTATGTGCTAACCACCAATTATGCCTGGCAATGGTTAAAGCTTTAATAGTTATAGCTAAGTAAGCTTGTATATACAGCATTCGTTTATTAAAGAGACGAGACCTTCAAGTATTATTATTATAATAATGTGAGGTTCTTAATACACTTAAAATACATCACCACAGCGATAGCAAGGGCAATTTAATTGCTATCATTCAAAATCATGTGTTATAAATAGACAAGAATTGATACGGTATTGGGACAAACTTTTTATACAAGCAAACTATGAATTTCTTCTCTCTTTCTTCTTGAAACATTTTGACCATAAAACTGAAGAGTTGTATGGTCAAAATATATTAATGACAGATTTAGCCTAAAAACATGGCCTTGGCATATCGCTTCATATTCAGACAGCTCATATAAATCTAATAGAATATAAGAGTCACTTAAAAAAATAAAATCATTAAAATCGATTCACGCAGAAAACGTTCCGAAGATCAACTGATATGTACAAAAAAGAGTTCCAATTCCTAAAACAACGTTTATTGTTCCAGTGCTCTGCTCGCCTCACAAAGACAGGTGGCTATGATCAGTGAGATGATCCACTCCGCGTCACTGATCCACGATGACGTCATCGACCAGAGCGACTTCCGCCGCGGCAAACCATCAGTCAACGTACTCTGGAACCACAAGAAGGTACGTCTGAAATTTTTATACGGAACCTCTTGCTGAACTATGGTGTACCATCACCTGAACTTTATAACAGGATCTTTTTGCTCTGGAACCGCAAAAAGGTAAGTGTGAACTTTTTTGAAAGGAACTTCGTGCTTCTTTCATGGAAGTACAGTCAGCGTCTAATTGATATAACCGTATCGTATTATGCAAACAAAGCTCAATCAAAAATGGCATGCAATCTCTTTGAATTACTATTTTGAAAGCATTGTTTGCAAAGATAATTTTGAACACCTTGTCAGCTTATATTAATATAAAACAATAGAAGTGATATATTTTGACCACTTTTTTGCATACAATATTATAATGATTCGCACGGCTTATATCAATTTGGTTTTATATTTTTCAGATTGTTTCGACCACTCTAGACCCTTATATAAATTAGACGCTGACCGTACGTCTATTCTTTATGAAAGGAACTTTTTATTTTACTCTGAAAACACAAAAAAGTACGTGTCAACTTTTTAAAAGGAACTTCTTGCTTTCACGACGATAACCTTCGGACCAAAAGGTGAACAGCATTGCCCTTATTGACATATACGAATTGTGACACAAGAAGCGCCCATTCAGAAAGGAATTTCAAATACCAATGGTCAGGGTAGAAATAAATATCAAACATAACTTTATTATGGCGTAAACAAGGCTATTTTTTTTTACATTTTCTTGTTATTGGCACACGGGTATATGAGTGATAAACGAATTGTTTTTTTATCGGCTAGCACAGTACCAGGGAGCGTAATTATAGTATAGTACTTTATGATGCTAACGTTCAAAGATAAAAACCTCTTAGCGATTCTACTTATTTATTTATTGAAATAACAGAATATATATAACAAAAACTCATATAATCAATACATACATACATTATTAAACTATGATACATATTCTAATGAAAGGTGAGCACAACATTTACATAAAACATATATATGTATATGTATACATATATGACACAAACAACAGCTAAAATAAAAAAAATCAGTAACAAATAAACAATAAAGTACTTATCCTGAGGTAGAAAATAAATATTGGGATTCGATTATGAAGCAATGGAAATCCCATTACACATACATACATAGTCTTGTTTTACTACCATGAAACATAACTTTGTTACGCGGAACAGTTCTCTCATCTATAAAACACTCATTTGTTTTCAATACTCGTACAACATAGTCATGAAAAACTCATCTAGCTCTTGACGATAACGTAAAAATCATGTAAAATTCGCACGTATGTTTTACTATGCATGGCAGAATGCGAATTAATCTATAAATATCGATATATCATGACATCGGTGACTGTCTTATGTTGGCTGACGTAAACTACCCTTCAGAATGCGTGATGGCATGCTAAGATTTAAACATGCGACGGCTAAGGTGATATACAGACTGGCGGTTGGTTAGTTTACTAATGTATTTATTGTATAAAATAATTTAATTTTGTCGTCAAATACGTACATTTGACGGTATCAGATGTTGAACTCTGATGTCGATGTTGAGTGCGCATTTGCACTCAAGATCAACATTAGAGTTGAGTTTGGTTAGTAAATGAGGGCCTTAGTGTTCTCTTTCGGTTTGAGTCGAGGTCGGTCATTTTCATTTAGTTGAGGTCAATATTATAGCACAGGTTTCATTATTATCTTTATCATAAAATGATGGCAGCCATTCTGTTTTATTTTGCATGTTAGAATCCGTGGAAAAGTCATTTAGTTCGTTATAATTATAATAATTATTGTACGTATCATGCAGAACAGAAGCTTTTCCACAATAATTTGCGTTCATTTTCCACACATTCCATTGATATGAAGATTAATTTACGTACATGTATAGACATTTACCTTGCATTCTAAGTCGCTGGTAGCTCGTGCAATTTAAGTGCTTTGTAGTTAATAATTGAATAAAAACATAAAACAGGAATATTATACCTTATAATTAAATATTAATTTATTAATTACCTATAAATTTATTGTATTAGTTCCGCGTTGCTAGTTTGAATAAGGTCAAAAGGAATTATAATTTTTAATTGGACCAAGTATACTTAAACCTAAACTAAATTAATTTCTTTCTTTTAGACTGTAAAAGTGTACATGCCTTACATTATTGATAAATGGGATATCCAATAAACATTTTATTTGGACCAGAAGTTTCAGAAAGAAACATGCAACCATTCATAGTTTGATAAGTATCCATCAATTCACACACACTATTTTGAAAAATGAAGACTCAACTAAAATATAAAGTGTTGACCATTATTGTTCTTAAGTTTTAACGGATAGGCGGTCACCTATATAGCAATGTTTGAAGGTCGCCCATTTGTATGTGTTCCGAGATGCAATGATTTAGCAAACATCAGGAAATTCCACTCGTGGTGAGAATACAAAGTTATACAGACATTCATTAAGATATGTGAAGTCAATTCATATAAATTACTAGACTAATTTATACGGCGTTCAGGCCATAGACTAGCTAGACAGCCCTTATTTGTCTTAGATGTGTTAGATTGTCGAACAGCTATGAATATTTAAGAGAATGGCGACGTAAATATTTTTAAGATAGGATAAAATATTAATTAGTAAATAAATATTTCCGGACAATCCACACAACAACATCTAGTGCCGTGGTAAGCTCTAAAGCTTGTGTTACGGGTACTAGACATCCGATATACTTAATATCATACTTAGATAATTTTAATTATACATATTAAATACCCAGAACGAGGAGAAAGTGAAGGTGTTCTGCAAGCAACAAATACTTGACCCCTCGGCGGGAATCGAACCCGTAGCTGGTTCGATTCCCGCCTCTTACGCCGCAGTCAAAGTCAGTAAGGTATTTATATTATTTCGTGTACAGGACACGAAATGATCTGAGTTTCGTACAAACGTAAAAGTTCAAACATATCTTTTTTCAATTAAAGCATAACTTGGAAAAGTGCTCATTTTATAATATTTGACAACATTGAATTTAAACCGCGAACATTGTGTTATATTATAACGGAATACTTATTAAACCGGCGTGAATTGTGTCTGTCACGACTAGCGAAACCGCATTAAGGTTAGTAGTTCCACAGTGATTGATTTATCCTTTGTCCTGCTCGCTGTATTGGGATAACTTGAATTAGGCGAAATAAACAATTAGTATGTATACAATGTCGTCTCACCACTGGTTGAATGGATAAAAGAACCGGCTTTGGTTGTTGCTATGGCGGCACAGTTTTATCAATCACGCCATGGTATGGTAATGAATTCCATTGAATTACGCTTTGTCTATGGGAGATCTTTATTACGTGGTTAGACATTTACTGAAATGTAGGTGTCGGTTGGAATTGTCAGAGACAATAATTGTTACTTTGATTATTTTGAAACGGTGCCAACAGCTTGTTATTAATTAATAATTTTTTTTACAAAATAAATCGAGAACTTTGCGACTATTTCGTTATAAAACATTTCCTTCAAATATTTCTACTAGTGTAGACTATCAAAGCAGCTAAAAATAATAACATTAGTATAGTTTTTCGTTTCACATCGTTCTTTTATGTTTTGGGTTGCGGTCGACAAATATCTGGGTTAAGATCACGAGTCATTCAAAGCGGTTCATTGAAGCTCAGTACTCACACTCTTGCGCACCTGTTAATATCAGGCTTGGAATTGGCAAAACTTTCTACTTCATTACAACTGCAATTAAAAATAACAATAATTCCATTCATTCATTGAGGCGTTTTTGGTACCGAAGCAGTCAAAATCCCTAAACAATCTTTTAGGCTCTACGATATTTGTTTTGGTTCGAACTGGCACGTCACTATTTACCCATTTGTTGAGCAAATATTTGACATCGTAAGATTGCCTATGGCATTTCAATTTCGCTTTTTCATAAGAAGTAGAAAGTGACTACTATTTCTACTCATTTATTATACACACTTTTTGCATAAATTATGTACAACATGGGTATCTGTACACACTATAATAACTTTAATACAGTGTATAATTTCAACTTAAAGATGCGCAACCTAGATTAGAGAGCATGAAACATACTTCAGGTTTTCTTATTAAATAAATATAAAATCTGTGGGAAGTAGACCGTGACACACCGACATGGTTACGGAGCTGCCTCAATCTGCTTATAAGCGTAGTATCGATATTCATCATCTCTTTCTATAGGCATGTGTTGAAGCGAGAGGATAGCGCGGGCAGTGCCTCACATACCTGCGATAGACCGAAAGCTGGGCGACCCTCGGTGAAAGTGCCGCGCGGCCTCATCACACAGTAATATTGACCTACCGTCTGATCTTATTTTCGATACGCTTCATTCTACGAAGCAAATCAAACGAAATCTATGTTGGACTTTGATAGCTAACGAACCGTTATCTAAAATCGAAATGCGTCTCTAAGATATCTCTTGAAATAAATTCTCCGCATTTATGCCTATTTTCTAATTTTAGCATTCCATGCTGCTTTAAGTGGTAGCATCCTTTTGTGTAAACACAAAGCGAGGCACTTCGATGATCTTTGAAACACGATCATTTCGTAATGTTCCCTCTTTAAATAAATATATTTGCTAAACCTATTATAGCTGTAGCTATGGTCAAGGCGATTTTCGTAATGATTGTGTCAACGCCAATCCGGACAATATTGAAATTATACTTTCGATATCGTACCATGAATGAATTACTAGCTCGCACTTATCCATCTTTTACACGAAAAATAAATGTTTTTGTAAGTAATATATTATTATGGGATCAAAATCAAATCAGGGCTGATAGTTAAAATACTGAGTGCCTACTTCGATATCTTTCTTACACATTATCAACTAGTAGCCAAACAAAGAACTTATGACTTGAATATCTATGTATAGCAATGAATCTCCGTTTCTTTTATCTAAGTTCCTTGATGGTACGTCGGAATTGCATCACCTCGTCGTTCATTACCTTATTAACCCAACTTGTAGGCGTACTGCGTTTTTGTTCGTCCTTCACGAATAAAATACTTATGTCCTGTGATTACTACGTTCCAATGAGTTCCTACGAACACGGCTGCAGATTGCTTCTAACTACAATACAACCGAAACTACTCGTATTCAAACATTGAGTTTACTTAGAATCGTTTGATTAAATTTATAGCTACAATTATCAATAAGCTTTTAGGTAATCGTTGGAAAACGTAATTTCACACGGTTCGGCCATAATATCGCTGGCCTTGACAGATGTTTAGCGGATGCTGTACTCGTAATTCGCTTTTAGAGCATAGTTCCAATAATCCGTATTTGGATTATGTAATCAAATATTGAGATGTTGGTTTTGTTGGTACTGTCTGTCCTATCATATGCGTGCGTGTTTGAACGTTTTGTGCAAATACCGTACCGCGGTAACAGGGTGCGCCTGTTTGTATTTTGGCTCATTTATGATCATGTTGCCGTGCCAAGCGCGGATGTAGAATATTTACACATAGTTACGTCAATTAATGAATAACTATTTAATTTGAAATTTATTATACAAAGAATTACGTTATTTTTTATTGCGTATGGATTATATAACCATGTCTGTTTCAGTAATCTCATCTTGCCATGGGTTCGTTGACCGTTAGACGCGTATTATATGTACTTACTATAAAAATCATTAAAATATTCGGAGAAACATATTGTATTGTAAAATAAGGTAGAACGCTCAGAACATAGATATGCGCATACGTCAACGTCGAATTGCAGATTCCTGTCGTACGCGCAACTATTGTTCAAAATAAGTCGCGGACCTTATTGTTCGCGTCTGTGCTTTGCTATAGAATGTAGAGTTTAAATCAGGTGCGCACGCCATTTGAATTCGTAAAGAGCAATCATTAAACACAAGTTTTTATGCATTTTGGATATATATATATATATACCTCTTTATGATAGCGTGTGAAGCTGGTAATAGTAGTGATGGAGTACGTAAGAGCTGTCTTTTCGGCATGTTACGTTTGTAGGTCCGTGTGGTGTCACCTGCGGTTATCTCGGCGGACAGACTGACGCAACACCACCTACTCATTCCGTCTTCCATCAGACCGCGCCTTTTTGTTTTCGGACAGTCGACGTGAATTCCAAATTAGCAATTACATAAGAAGAAGAATTTATGTTACACCTTTGACAGACTTTTATGTTAGCAGCAGCGAATATTTTATAATCTTTTATAGCTTCTGGTGGTGTTGAAATGTTCATTCCATTAACCTTAAAACTATAAACCTTAAATTACTCAAAGCTTGGGTATAATTATTATTATTCTGTTTATCTTTATGCTTATATTGAGATTTATATTCTGCTTTAATGTACGCGTGTTTGGATATCCATCGAAAAATAAATCGTAGTTCGTTTCTAACCAAAGAATGAGACGTGTTGCGAAATGCTTTGACTTTGGTTTCACTGGTGTTGTCCACCTGCGGTGCATCTCTTGTATAATTTAATAGTGTTGATAAAATGGAGATATCGCTTCGAGGCCGCTAAGTTAAGGACGTGAGAGGCAGCTCCGGCCCGCGCCAGCTTTCTCCGCGCTGGCGGGGCCATCTATCAACATATACATAGAATACATAAATATACGCGTTACACGGAAACAGGTGCTCTTGGGTCACTGAACGTTTATGTTATTATCAGCTGTTCACCAATTGATTGATACCAACTGAAACATATCGGAAGCGTCGGAAGTAAAATCAACTTTGATTGTTCTTTGCGTGTTGAGCGATTGTACGAATTACTAGTTAAATACTGCTTAATGTTTCCACAAAGAATTTTCTATAGCCTTTGCTTGTGCTTAATTTATAATATATGAAATGTATGGCAAAATATCTTTCGAAATATTCGGTAGTTTATTATTAGCTGATGTTGTTAGTGTTTCATTGCTTTATTTCGACCATTTTGCCTTATATCTTTGTATAATTTTGCAGTTGTACTCTATGCATTTTTATTAGAGTAACTGGTTTGAATTACACAATTTCAGTGGCCATAATACACCAGTTACGTTTATATAAACATCTAGAGGCGCACACGACTGTAACAAAGAGTGTATTGTACCTAATCAAATCGATTTCGAGTCTGCTTGTGTATGGTGGAATATTTATGTATAAATCCTGTTTTAGAACCAGTACCTGTTTATATAGAATTAGAACTTGGAAATGATGTAATGGGTATTTGCTCATCTGCATTTTTCATTGTATCATGTGATAGTCTCGTCGTTAGGGTGGGTTTTAGTCATTACTGTAGATACTTAATGCGGTTAAGATTCAAAGTCACAACATTGCTCCGGTACACGTAGTCTAAAGAAGTTGAAGTGTTCTATAAAATTATACTACTTAAAAATACCTGGTGTGGACAGAGCGCGTTGAAATCTTTTGTGCTGTAGACAAGTCCTATGGCAAAATTTGGCCCTTCTCAGCTAATAACTCTTTCAGTTATTAGCTAACAGTTAAAAAATGCTACTAATATCGGTTGTTAGGTCGTATTTGTATATGTTAGGAAATAAATTACAAGTGTTGTTTTTTTTACATTCCCATAAAACCTATAAAAACACACATTACAGTTCTATCTTATTAAAATTCACCAAATTAAAAGTAATTTACCTAATAACCACATTAATGAATGAACGAAAGCTGATTTAACTATTACTTTCTATTGACTCGTCATCTGATGACCGAATATTCCGTCGAAAGCAAAATTCGAACAACACTTTCCTCGAGTGACCCACCGACGTATGCTTTATACAGAGTATGTAGTAAAAACTGGTCTTTGTAACTGTTGTTTTGCGGAGCGGGTGCATGATGTAGGTCGAGCGCGCGCCGACTTGTCTTGAGGTCTCTTGATTAGACCCCGCGAGATTCGACAGTCATCGCTGTGAAAACGACACTGTCTGGCAACCTCACACAGAAAAATTGTATGCGCAGATTAAATATAAATATCTTAGACGGCTCTTTCACCCTCCGAAATATATTGACCTCTTTTATACTTGTTAAGTATATTACATTATCATTCGTGATGGTTTTGTTAAAATTCAGTTAAAAAGCGATTCTTCATATTTTAACTCAATTTCGTGTGCAATGTTTTGAAATATGAATAAATTAACAAGATGTTGCGTAGAATGATTTGTGACTATTATTACTAAAGTGACGATCATTAATAATCTTTTCCAATGTAGAGATGAATACATCGACCCGGTTTTGAAATAGTTTCTGACAAAGAAATTTTGTTGGTACTTACGCAATACTTTATTATTATATTTATTGAACGTTACTGGTACATCTATTATACAAGCATCCTTGAGTCGGTATGTCAAGGTCGTGTAATCTTTGCTTTATTGTTAGTATTTTGATGGTGTGAAGAAGCATGGCATGTACAAATAGGCTGGGAAGTTGTGACAGCATCTCTTGACCTCTGCTTTAAAATAGTTCGTTGTCTGTTTAATCTTCTGTTCAATCTTTTAATCTCAGAGGTCACTTTATCGATCTACAAATAGTTTTACTCAGTTTTGTATCTTTTAATTAATAAATTAATTTGCTTGCGTAAGTTTTACTTTCGCAAATAATGAAGGCGATTTTGAATCGAACCGTGCTTATGAAGAGTCCAACAGCGTCTTCACGACTTTTTGCCAATAGCGTGACTGCATGCTCACGACGCGTTCGATTAAATGATACCAGAGGTTACACAGTCCACTATTATTACTAGAACCGGATTTTTATCGGTAGGTACCAGTGGCACCTCTATCCAGGCAGGTATGTCGAAACGATGCCCATTCGTCGGTCACTAATCGCCACTAGATACCCACTAGTTTCGCAATTGCATCGGACCTTCCGTTCACTCGATACGAAACGCCCCAATCCACTGTGATTTGAACGTGTATCAATAACCCTGATTGATTCAACGTTGTCTTATAATCGCTGTAATTATCATGATCATGTTATTGCCCCTGCCGTGGAGAATTAGCTGTCTAATTTTACCGATGTGGGTTGCCAAACTTTCATTTTCAATGAGTAACCTTAGAAACATGCCTGCTGGACAAGGCAGGGCCAAATCTGAGTCATGAACGAAATCAGCTACGCCTGGATAGAACAGACAAAGATTTAACTATCAAGTCGTAAATAGCTCCTTAAAAGCAGCCGCATGTTTGGGTGAAACAATATTAAACGTGATTTATGAAGTGAATGCCGTAGTTTTAGTGGGCGATTGGAGCGCAACTGGTTTGTAGGATGAGAGGGGAGTCAAGGCCGGCAGCGTGACACACATCCCGCTACATTCACCTTCCGTCCGCGCCGGCCGCCGCACCACCTGCCTAACATCATTGTCAAGGCTACCTTGTGAAACACCACTTTAGACGAAACCCACTCGAACCATGTTGCAATCGTCCACTACCTCACGGCAATGGCCTTCAACTTTCACGAGATGCCAATTTCAATTAAAAATAATCATATTTAACACTTTGACCGCTTCCTCATTATTTTATATCCTAGTGCCCATATATTTCCATGATTACTTTCCTTTTATGGATGATAAGGATAACAGTTATTGTCATTCATGATGCTGCGGAAGTCTTTACAAATGAAATGAATAACTGTCATCTTTTTTGCTGTCATCGGGCTATCGACACCGACTCGCCTTGACGTGGAAGAAGTGAAAACTATCTGAGGATTGAATTATGTATTTTAGTAACATTACCCGCTGGAGAAATTTCTATTACAGTCTGTGCTCTTTCTGTAGGTATATTGCAAACTTCCAGTACAACGCATGGATGTTAATGAATTACAGAATAGAAAACACAACGCATTCGGAATTAAGTCAACGTGAAATCGTAGAGATTTTTCTGGTAAATTATTCATGTGGCTCACGTTGGGCGGACTTTCAACGTATTCTTGTAAAAGCCTTTCACTCTTATCAAAGAGCGCACGCATGTTTGCATAGTTATATTGATCACTATGCACTTGGATCTGGATATGTCTTTTGGAGCGATTGTTAAGTATGTGCCAATATCCATTAATTTTCGTGTTTCAATTGCACCATATGTCAAAGCATGGTCGTTGGTTTTGCAAGAGCAGGTATAGGTATGGATGAATGCAGTTGCGTTGCGGTGCAGTGGCTTGGTGGTCTTCGTAACGGATGTGTTTTTAGCCCGCTTGCTTGGCCGGCGACGAATACCAGAAAGTGTGTTAATGCGTGCACCGATTTACGCAACGGAGCGTGTACGATACGCTACACGTGGCTCCCGTTGCTCCTAAACGTAATCCCGTTCTTCATAATAAGCCTGATCACCTATACTATCCAGGTACTCATCATTTTATCGTACGAATATACGATATGGGTACAGCAGTACCCAATCATATCATGAGATATGAGCTTAAAGTCAATATTTCGCAATATTTTCTTCACAATTTTAATAAACATAATATGCATGTGTCAATAAAAAACTACGATATTTGTATTAATTAATTTAAATCAGTTCAATCTTGTTTTTATTTCACAAACTTTTCTGACTTCATATGGGTATCAAGCCAGCGAATTCTTATAATTTTACTAGCTTTACACGTCACGGTATTCTTTTGGATGATTATTTTTGCACGGTCCGGTCTTTTGGATTTTCCCGCAGAAACTCTTGTTTCCCCGCGGTAAAAAAAAATCTATCAAATTGAACTTAGTAGTTCTTGATATAAGCTTGTTCGAACAAACAAACAAACTCTTCAACTTTATAATATAAGTATAGTTTTGATATTGAATTATACATTTCCATTTACTTCGAAAGTTTAAAATAGGATCAATGAATTAATTACCACATATTGTACACGTCATAAGTGTAAAAAAACTAATAACAAGTGCGATGCGCGAACTTATCCCTGAAACCGGTAATTGAAATTATTATGCCTACTTCATAATTATCAATTAAAGCTTCCTGCGAACAAGCGGATTACTAGTTCATATGAATTCGTTTAATAGTTACAAACTGTTGAAACCATAATGATTGATTCAAATTATAATGATTGCGTTCATTTGATGGAGCAGGTTTGACTAATTTAGATATGGACATCGCGACGGTGACCCTAAAATCAAGGTGTTACGTGCATGCGTAAATCCGGTCATTGATGTGGGCTAACGAGTGCCCAGTGAGCTAATGAGAGAGGTGGTCAGTCCCCACTTGCCCACTCAGGGCCGAAATCAGGGTAAACCAAAGGTTAACAAAACTATAGTCCAATAGTCCAAATAATTGGATCTAAAGCGTGGGCAGTCTAAGTCTACGCTTAATAAGTTATATCTCATTTCAAACACAAAAAAAAGCTTTGACTTGTTCTACCACAAATATAAAATATAACTATATTAATAAAGAGTGAGAGACAACATATTTAATACTACTACTTATATTTATTTTTAGAAAACGTGAGTTTTTTCCTTGTTAAGTTATTGTCCTTTTCCAATTTACTAGGAACATTCTACATGCTTTCTGTACGTGGCTTCGCTTCGGCTGTGTTGTAAGGAATGTCTTCAAAAAAATTCAACGATCTCAGTTAAGCGGTCTATTCAGTCGGTTAAGCGGAAATAATAGAGAAACGCAGTTACTTGGGTACTTATGTTTTACAGATCAATTAATACAAGTTAATTAAAGTTACTATGTGGGATTGGGCGTAATAAAATTAACAACGTTCACAATTCGCATTGTTAAATCGCATAGCATTCTATATCCTTGCAACAAAAAACATATTAAAACTTACTGATTTGACTTTATGTTACCCGTTAATTCATAATATTGTTGAAAACCATTTAAAAATCTATATTAGAAACAATATATTTAAATATTAAAATAAATCAATGTTATTGAATCATTTAATTCTATTGGTATATAGAATATTTCTCATCAATGGTACTACAATAACTAAAATTGTGACAATGACAGTAAGACATCATCTTATTTTGTGAATTTCATTAATAAGGCGGTATTTTAATTTTATATTCATTTTGTTGAAAATTAATATAATTATGACTATTCAATGTCATAAAAATGATGATTATTCAATGACATAATTTTATTATTTAATATAAAACCAAAATTAACCGTGGTTAACATGCTAGTTTAAAATAAAATAGCTTTAACTTATTTATACTATAACACGAAAAGTGAGTTGTAGTGAGCAATTAAGTTTGACCATATTACTTATTCATGATTCTATTATTGGATAGATACTTGTCTAGTATATAAAAAGCAAGTCAGAGTGGGCAAATATTTGGCCCTAACTATCCATCATGCTTGTTGTTTGTCCGTAACGCCAACAATTGGTTGCCGGAAGACCAGCGCTGGTTACTAGCATGCTAGTAAGCAAAGAAAGAACCAGTATTTTCTAGGAAATAATATTTAAAGCTTTGTGTCTAATTACAACTATTTCTGTTTTAATTATTGTTTAATAGAAAAAAAAAACTTTTATCTTTATCTTATCTATTCTTGGACGAAATGGAAGTTTGGCCCTAGCTACCTATCCTAGATCCATCCCCGTGTTCGGAACCGGCACGGCACGGCATTAGTATGCGGCCGGACGTAGCATCAAAACTTTCTCGACATTCCACCCGCGGAGAAATGCCATCGATACTTATTACAATTAATGGCGTGTTTGATTCCGTTTGATTTAAACAAAATGACTGATTGTGTGCCTAATGTGTATTAACTTGCTGGCCAACTTGTTTATGATAATTTGCTGCTTGGTTTACTTTCGATACGCTGAAATATAAATATTTTTTTGTATTTGTAGTTTATTCATATTAGTAGTTTTAGGACATTGAATAACACGTTTAAATATAATAATGCTCGGGATAATAAGGTTGACAAAATTTTATAAAGCGATAATTCATACGGACAAACCTGATCAAACTAAAGTTACGACTTCAGTTATTTTATTACGCGTGGGAATTATGTATTCCAAGGAATTATTTTCATGTATATTTAATTAGTACAAACACGTAAAAAGTCGATTCATTGAGAGTATTATTTTTATTAAAGTATCGCTCCGCTTCGATATCGGGTAGAATCTATACATACATAATAATCCTTCTAATTTACTTGCTGCTGACAACAACATTAAATCGGTATAAAAGATCTAAGCGAAAAGACTACGGAAGCGAACGTTTTTCATATTATGTTAATATACCTCCTTTTAAATAAAAATTATCTGTATAAAATCATACAGATAATTTTTTATTTTTTAATGGAGGAACTTCCAAACTATACACTTCGAGGAAACTTCGATCCATCTACTACAAAAAAAGCTATTTTAATAGACCAGCTGTTTATATCTAGTTTTATCCGCTAGTTACGGCTTCTTTCGCCCGAAGTTTATTTATTTATTAAACAAAATCCACAGCCCTTAGCTTAGACGTTTACCGTAAATCCCAAGCAATATGTTTTTTCGGAATGGGGTAGCCTAAGTCCTCCTCCGTACTTCTAACTCTACGTGTGTAAATTTCAAAATTATTTATTAAGGAAAATTGTGAATAGGTGGCAGAAACACAAAAAAAAAACAAGCAAACTTATTTTCGTATTCGAGTATAATTATATCAGTTGGGATTTTATTAACATTTTGTATCTCATTTCAGGTTGCGATGGCCGGCGACTTCATCCTCGCTGTGGCGTCGATGATGATAGCTCGCCTGCGCAGCGATGACGTCACACTTGTGCTGAGCCAGGTACTGTCCTATTTTACTATAAATATCACCCGCTAAGTAGTACGAGTAGCTCAGTCAATGAATCACGAACTCTATCGTATAATATCTTAAACATGCTTTGATCTAGCATATTTTAGATCTTTAGATACTGGGTTTGTTGTAGCGAAATTATATTTGACGAAAACGGTACGGACTTTGTTTTTATATGTGTATGACTTATTCACCCTGTGACACACAGAATAACAGGTAATTTTGTATCTAAAGTATTTAACAGTGATATGACAGAAGCTATTACACACTTAGCATGGGTTTTATTAATATATATAAATTTTATTCAAATTGTTGAATTATAAACACGACTCTTTATGTTAATGGACAACAAATATCATATCCGTGTGTCTAGTTCAACATTCTTGGTTTAACCCACTAATATGAAAACCAAGATTGAGACCGGTTTAAAAATATGTCATTGTAAGAATTCACCCATCTTTATTTTAATTGTCACAAGAAACCGGTATTATCAATGCCTTGTTTTCGCAATAGGTGTGCAAAAACTGGTAAGGATATTCAAAATAGTAGTGTTGGCCCGGAAACAAAACCAAAGAGTCTTCCTTATTGTTCTTGTTGCTATTTGATATTTTTTGTATTTTTTTACATAGTCTGTCAATACATATCATATAACGTAAATCGAGCCATATAACTGTGTCCCACTTTCAACATTCTGTAGTATTACAAAAATAAACCCACACCATTCAACATTCTTCCCACTGTGAAATCAATCATGTAATGCGATATAATATAACCTAATGTTAAATTTTACGAGAATACTTAATCGGAAGTTGAGTTCAATCTCACATTATACTAACATGCGAGTAAATGTGATCAAACGCTATTAGAAGCACCATTTGTGGTTATGCCACCGCGATCTTTGTAACTTACAGGAGTAACCGCAAATACCACCAACGGTACACACCTCGCATAACATACTTGTAAGATCACTCGCTATTGCCTGGTAGTATGTATTACAAAACTTGCTAAGTTTTGTGTAGGCAGAAAAGTAACGATATGTAAAACATAAATAAAGTGATTTTCTAAATAAGAGGTTATTTAGAATATAATACTACATAGAAAACATATAGACCCGCGTCGTCATACAAAATCTGGTCCCGCGACGGGAATCGAACCCGCAACCTCCTGCGCCTCACGGACTTTCGGCCACCGAGCCACAGAGGTCGTCACATTTATAAGTAACTTTTAAAAAGAACAAAAAGGTGCCTATCCCTTTCCATAAGCTATGTACTTGATGCTGTCCACGTGTGTACCTTTGCCTTCTTTTTACACAATATTTCCTTTCATTAAATACCACACTATAAATAAAATATTTCGTTTATTACTAAATTTTCAACCGTTTTACTTAACATTTCAAACAGGCAAGCTGCATATAATTTCACTATAAAAATTACAATACGCACAATGAAAGTGCACAAAATTCTTTTTCGGTTGATATTTTTGTGGCCACGAATTTATTAAACCTTATTGAAATTAGTAGGTATGCTTGTTTTAATGTTAAAACAAGTAAAGTTTAAATTTCACATTCATTTAAAATTTATTCAAGTTAGTATTTATTCAAATTTAGTTAAAAACACTAACCAAAATCAAACTCAAATGGAACACAACCAAGAAAGAGATTTGCATAAAGCACAATGCTCAAACAATAAATTAAACTAAAACATCGTGCTGTGTTTTATTTTCAATAGCAGTTATCCAAATGATAAATATTGATAGCTAATTGATTTAATTGTCTTATTAAATGCGAAGATAATGCCAGTTAATTGCAGCAGGCATTCAATAACATCAGACAATGATGCCGATATTCAAGAACTTGGGTGTGGAAGGTAGCTTACTTTGGTAGCTTACTACTAAGTAAAATAGTAAGTATTTTATTTATAATATTAGTATTGTTAATAAGTAAAATTCTTGATGCAGATTTCCTTTATGGGTATGTTATTTTACATACATTAGCCATACCACGAGTTGCCACAGATAAAAACAAAATTTTAGTTGCGAAAAATCTATCAAATGCTTCTGTCTGTTTGATTACATCATTACGTTACGGTGGGGCTACATATCCCTTTTTTACTACCGTGATTTGAGAATTAACACATTTTATTCTGTAATTTTATCAACAACCTCGAAATGAAAGTCTTGTACAACAAACATAGCCTTCATAGTCATATTTTGTAATATTGACCTCATGATCCGTATTGTTTAAAATCTATGTAATTGCCGAATTTTTGACACTGACAAAATTTCGTAGTTAATCCATATTCAAATTGTTCATCTTGAAGGTTTGGCAGTTCAGAAACCCTATGGTTTAATTTTTTAATCAATTTCCAAGGCTTAAGGCCGGAATTCATTCACAAATATCTATGATTACATCTGTAATTGCCTAAAGTCAATTTTTTTTAATTTTTTTTTTTATCGTTTATAAGCCTTCATTTGACCACAATCTCACCTGATGTAAAGTGACGATGTGGTCTAAGATGGAGCATGAAGACTTAGAAGGTGGCTTCTCCGGGCCACATTACGAAACACGAATAATCGCTTCACGCACTGGCCCAGCCCGGAGGGTGGTGACAAGCCGCGGCCGAAGCCTACCACCAGAGATTGTTCTAAGCACCACCCGGAGGTCACGTGTAAGGATTCAGAGGGTTACCACTTACGGACGTGAACAGACAAAACCTCCAAAAGCAATTAGCAATTGTTAGCAAATGGAGATGTAATCCATAGAAAAGTTACCTCGAAAATTGTAAGACTGAATACTAGAATGGTCTAGGTAAGTAGGTACTTTTAAGATTTTAATTAATTAAATATATGTTTTTGTTTAATATTTTCATAAGGTTTTGTTTTCTTATGTAGTGATTATATACTCTCTGATGTAATCATTAATTGATAATAATCAGAGATTATTTGTTATGTATTCCGGCCTAAGTTTATTTACTTATAACGAAACAGGATGTTGACGAAATTGCCCGGCACGGACGCACGAGGTAATGCTCGGTGAAGAAGAAAAATCGCATGTTCCTATGTAGTAAAAAACGTAACTTTAGGCAGTGTTCTTTGTTTAAGCATACGCACGATCTAGGTTACCTTAGATTTAGCATAATACATCCTGTGACCTAGAAGTTTAGTTTTTGTGACATTGACTACATTAATCGGACTGAAAAATATTGAATACCAATTATCTGTTGTTTTCGTTCGTTGTATATCTGGGAAACTGTAATATTTGTAAAGAGTAATCCCAATACAAGATACAAAATTATTTATTTACATTGTTTGGTTTTACAAAACTTAGACACGTCAAAAATAAAATACAAACAATAAAAAAAATAATCATAGGTGCTTAAAGATAAATAGGAAATAAATTTATCGTATCTGGTCGCTTCGCTTTTTTTACACTAGAGCAAAGAAGCGATTAGAAACTCTAGCTCATTTTTGTATTGATACTTTACAATCATTATTTGTTAGACTTTTTTTTCGATTTTGTGTTGGAGCAGATGCCGTCCCAAGCAGTTTTGTCCCCAAGGTAATCCGATATTTTATAATAACCTTTTTACAAAGATTGCTTTTTACAATATTTTTAAATTTAGTAATTACCAACTATTGCAATTCTTTGGGAATCTTGTAGTAGAAGCGTATACGATACATTAACCTTATGCAGCCTAGTGGTGGGCAAAGCGAGTTTATATTTATTTCTTGTATTTACATTGTGTTTATTACTATTTTTTGGCTTCATAAATATATTGACATTGAATATATTTCTTCTTTCTGAAAAGGACAGGAGTAGACGAGATAAATATAAAGTGGAAACAGTAAATTGTAAGACCTCAATGATGCAAAAAAGCTTGTTCTGTAATGCTCCACTTGTGTATAACAAACTACCGGGGAGCAAGGGAGCATTACAACTCTCTTTGTTTAAAAGTAGGTAAAGGAATCTATTAGCTGACAAATGTTATAATAGTTTGAAAGAATTTATGGACGAAAACAAGTTTTAATTTTGATAATTTGCGTTTATTTTGTAATTTTTTATAAATAAATAAATTTTCTATGATGATGATGATGAAAGTTAATTATAATTGAATAATTAATTTTAATAACTCTGTAACATGACATTGCACGCCATGTAGAGGTATTGGTAAAATACATTGCTCTAAGTGATTTATTTAAGACCGATAATCACATGTATTTATGCAATAAAGATACTTTTACTTTACTTTGGTAACTTTGTGAGTACTTTGATTTCCTTTATGATATCTATTATGTAATTGTACTCATAACATGACTATATACTATATGAGTATCGCTGTAGGAAAAGCACTGGCACGCCCTTCTGACGGTTTGTTGAGAAAAAATGTTCCGATCGCAATACTCACACGTACCACAACAAGTATAACGCCCACTTAACAGTTTAATAATAGCTGACCCTCAAAATAATAGCCTGACAAAAAGATAGCAGCAATCTTTTAGGAGTATTTGCCTAATATGTTTAATATAAGGGTAATGTTAGGTTAGGTTTGTCCTATTCGGTATTATTCAAAGAGCTGTGGAAAGGGCTTAGGTGCTCCGGGTTGCTCAATAGCAATGGAATTAACTTGATTATTGTTATTTGCAGGTGGTGACAGATCTGGTGCAGGGTGAGTTCATGCAGCTGGGCAGCAAGGAGACTGAGAACGAGCGATTCGCGCACTACCTCACCAAGACTTACAGGAAGACAGCCTCGCTCATCGCCAACTCCGTCAAAGCGGTTAGTACTTGAAATGCACAACTCGCAACACTTGTCAGACATAAGTCCCTCTTTGATTATGATCCTATCTGGTCAAGTGTGGTGAATGTCACGTGGTATTCAAACTCCAAAGTTCTCAGAGCATGCCGGGTTTCTCACGATGGATACCTTCTACGATAAAGCATGAGTTTAAAGCGCAAATCATTTTTCGAAAAAAACATTCCACATTGTTTCCACGACCATCGGAATGAAAGTCAAGTGGGCTCCCACTTGGCCATCACAGCTTTTTCATATTAAAATAATGCATCAAGTAAAAAGCTAAATGGAGTATATTACAGGCCGTAATAATACTGTAAAAAAGTTCAATAGTAAAACGGACTCGAATCGGATAATTAATGTTCTAGATATCTATATGTACTTGGAGTACGCAGTTGTTTATTCAAATATAATTGGATACTTCTTATCAACTCACCTTAAAATAAGGATTTCTTTAAAATCTTATTATATTTGTTTTAACTATACAGAATACTACAGTAGTGTATGCGTTATAATATTTAAGCTACTAATAATTAAAAACATCCTGTAACTGCGACCTAGTAAATGGTTATTTATTAGAGCTGCACTCGGTACACAAAGTTAGATTAATTTTATTCAATTGCATGTGCAATTCCATCGATATATTGAAATGATTCAGATATTTCAATGATTAATGTAATACACCTTATACTAGAATAATAATGGATTTTTTTATGAGTTGTTCGTTTTGTATTAAAAGACTTCAACTAAAAAAATATCGAAATTGACGTGTTCCGAAATGTGCAAGAAAAAAAAAGATACACGTTAACGATATTTGTAAAAATCTCACTTTGATCTGACAATTTGAGCTGGATATTGTATGGGCAGAGTTAGATAGGAACGAGGAAGATGTTTTGATTGTCCATTAAGCGAAGTTTATACGAAGCCAGTCCTACAGATAAACCAGTTTTGTCCTGGCCCCTGTTGTTTAGACGAGGCCATTAATTACCGGTTTTTTTTTCGGGTGTACACGTTTGAAGTTACTATTCCAAATAATAATAATGTTTTAATTTTGCAATTCTTTTATGGAAATTGAAATATTACTTATCTATAATTCTTATATCGTCGCTTAAATAGTGACGGCTCTTGGATAAGATTTCATCACAAATATTGTAAGAGATAAAAGAGTCGTTCTTTTTTAAACTAATGTTTCTCTCCTCGCTTTGGCTATAGCCGTGCACTTAGACAGATTATAAGCGTATTAGCTAATTAGTTACGGTAGATGTTTAGACGAGGCCATTAATTACCGGTTTTGTTTCGGATGTATAACGATTGAAGTTACTTAATAATGAATTCGCTGCAAATTCTTTTGATAAAGAATTGCCAGTTACTGGCGTGATGCGTCTGCAATGTTGGCGCGGGGGTCGAGTGTCATGCGGGCGGAGCTAACTGGCTTTAAAAACAGACGGGCGACTTATTCTCGCCAGCGTTGGCAGTCAGCGCTGGCTTGACTAGCGAGACTGACAGCCAGCGATAGCCTCATGTCAACTAGGCATTAAACTAACAGCTTCCTGGTGTTTATTCACAGGTTGCGCTTCTGAGTGGAGCAGATGAGAGCACATGCGAGCTCTGCTTCCAATACGGACGGAACCTAGGGCTCTCCTTCCAACTTGTGGACGACCTGCTAGACTTCGTGTCTTCGGCGCAGGCTATGGGCAAGCCCACCGCGGCGGACCTCAGGCTGGGCCTGGCCACTGCGCCTGTGCTGTTCGCCTGTGAGAAGGTAAATATGTCAGTAATATGAAGCTGGGATCGCCTTCCAGCTCGTGGATGATCTGCTGGACACGTGTCCTCGGCTAAGCATGGCCATTGCACTGGACCTACTGAGGCCTTTTAGGTCGATTCTTCTTTGAAATAATAGGTACGAAACCAACATAAAAACTATTTTTTCCGTTTAGTTCGTCTGTTAGCCCGTCCAAAAATATGGGACCTATGTTTTCCTTTATCAATTTAATAAGATAGTGCCAAGATATAGAGAATCAAAGTTCCGGAGTGGGGGCTTGTGACTTAAACATTTATAACATTTTGCTCGAAAGCATTACGTCACGCGAAACTTATTTTTTTTTTAAGTATAATTTGTATGACGATCTGATTATAATTTTTTAATCATCTACCCACCCTATTATGATGGTTATTCTATTCTTTATGAATGTTTTACAGCTGACTTCTAAGCTAATGAGAATTTGCTAATTTAATTTCATGTTGACTATTTTCATAAACACATTAACTGTGGAGTTAAAAACACCCGTTGCAAATTCTACTTTCTCCGACACAATGCAACATTTCGCCGTCTCCAATTGTTCGGGACTTTTCTTTGTCACGCCGAAATTGGACTAATGAATGAACTGTCGTTTCATAATTGTAGACAGTCGGTAGATGTTCCATTAATGATCTTATTATGATGGCAGATGTGCTGTTACAGAAAAAATTCAGTTTCTTGTATAATTGAATTTAGATTTTTTTAGTCGTTGGTTACTTTTAAGTTTGCTTTGCGGCGCCCACATTTATATTTATAGACAGTTTGGATGATATACATATATTGACAAATAAATATAAATACCTTATAGCGTGGAGAATCTGTTCTTTGTAAGTTATTTTCTTTGTCATATCTTTACATAGTATAAAATGAAATCACTTCAGTGGGCTATTTGCTTTGACTTTGTATACTTTTCAACTCATTTTTATACAGTTTTAGCAATAAATAACTCGTTACAAGAGAAAGGTTAGTTAGGAGGAAGTTGTATGTCTCATTTACCTGACATAATTTGTTTAATTTTATAAAGACGACCTCTGTGGCTCGATGGGCGAACGGCCTCCTGAGGCGCAGGAGGTTGCGGGTTCGATTCCCGCCGGGGGACCAGATTTTGTACGATCTACAATTTCTGGTTTCTGGTCTGGGTGTTTTCTATGTATCATATGTATGTATTTAAAAAATATATATCTATGTAGTATATCAGTCACCTAACACAACACCCATAGTACAAGCTCTGCTTAGTTTGGGGTTAGGTGATGCTGTGTGAGTACTCCGGAAATATTTATATTTATTTAAAGGTATGAAGATTAAACTTGTATTATTTCAGTACCCAGAACTGAACCCCATGATAATGAGGCGATTCCAAGAGGCTGGCGACGTGGAAAAGGCCTTCGAGCTCGTGCACAAGTCGCGCGGCCTGGAGCAGACGCGGTTCCTCGCGCGCAAGCACGGCGCCGAGGCCGCGCGACTCGCCGCCGACCTCGCCGACTCACCCTACCAGAAGGGACTCGTCATAACCACCGACCTAGTACTCAATAGGATCAAATAACCAACCAACCACAGAGGGTATCCACGGATTCACCAACTAGTCCACCGACTAGTTGGACCCAGTATCGCCAGCGATACGTTCAACTCCTTGCCTTTACAGCAAAGGCTAGTCGAGCGCGGGAACTATGGATACCTTTTTCAGCATTAGTTTGTGAGTGAGCCCGGCGCGATCGGTGACTTATAGTGAGTGATTTGCGTATGTGTGGGATATGCTCTGTTTACGTATATGTTACATGAAGTACCATGTGCCCAGATATAATAAAATATATTCCGGTATAGATGTTATGTAGGTTTATTATTTTATAACAATCAGTCGAACTGATTGATCTGACATGTATTTATGTAAAAGTTATTTATGTAGTTGCTGTATTTGCGTCCTTCACTTTTGTGACCTGATTTATTTTAAGATATTTTCGTAAGAGAATATTTTATAGAAAACTGTGTATCCATGAGTGTTACGAACTAATTAAGCCGTCGACGATGATGACTAACGAGTCACTTGTCATTGTTATTGCGATAAAATCGTCGAAAGTTATAAAATATATATAAACGTTTGATCAAAATTATCAAATGATGTATATAGTTACATACACATGTATTTTATTTTCACTCGTGTATCGTGCAATTAATTTAGTGGTAACCTAGCGTTAAAGTAGGTATCTGCGTTTCGATGCACAATATAACAGAATTCATATAAAATTAGTGGAAAACTGCTGCTTCTATGTATCTTATGATGTGTAAATACTGAGAGTCATTGGATAAGTTACCCGTGTAATATCTTCAAAACCAATTACCTCAATTTCTTTAGCGTACACGTTACATACTAGAGGTGTATATTATATTCTGTTTAGTTATTAAATTGTAAGTTATATACGTCGCACAATAAACGCGGTCGTTTGAATGCTCTGAGCACGGCTATGGAATATGAGGTTGGAAATTCCAAGTAATATTAATGTTTTGATTTTGCAAGTCTTTTGTGAAAATTTAAATATTACTTACCTTTAATTCTTATGTCGTCTCTTAAATAGTGACGGCTCTTGGATAAGATTTCATCACAAATATTGTTAGAGATAAAAGAGTTGTTCTTTCTTAATATTTATCTCCTCGCTTTGGCTATAGCCGTGCACTTAGACAGATTATAAGCGTATTAGCTAATTAGTTACGGTAGATGTAAATAATACTTTGATTTCAGTGAAATACATGACTGTATGTACTTTATCGGGGTATATAGTACAATACCTCTTGTTGCACCAAGAGCGCAGTATTTTTGTACTTTTTCTTTACTTTTCTTGTTATTTAACAAATATTAGTCACTTAATGTAAAGTATGGAACTGACGCGATGGCAGATGAATTATGATATTAGCGAATTAATATGATGTACTCGTGTAACGATATATTACATGCTTTTTTATAAGGTTTGAATAAATATTATTCTAAATGTTTTTTTTACAATGTTGGAGGAGAAATTAGATGCCTTGATTTGAGAGCCTAAATGTAAAGCCAGATATTATAAAAGATATTTATACCTGCTTCGAAACGGAGTAATTTGCCATCGCGTGGTTTTTATACGAATCAATAATACGAATGAATTCGTATGTTTTTGTACATTATAAACTAAAGGGAGTCAATGAATTTTATTTAAATGTATTTAGACATGTATGTAGGTCATATCATTGTAAATATTACTATTTTGTAAAATGCTAAATCATGAATAAATTTAATATAAATAATAGTTACAGAATATTGTTTTATTTTTATGTTAATTAAATAAGTTATCCAAGTACCATCAGCTTTTGATCATTTTGATCTATACAATTAATTATTATTATTTTGAATCCCCCTATTCAATAATTAACTTTTCATAGGCAAAGAAAATATAAATCACAAGATATAGTGGGTAAAGTCTGCTCTAGTGATTATAATCCGAGAGCTGGCACCAAATTTTGGGTTAAGAGCTTGTAAACTTGTTCAATGCCTCTCCTACTACAAGTCCATACAACACGGCGCTGGATACCTAACCACAGGGTAGCGGAGCTATACATTTTTATAATTTTATTTATTTTACGAAAACATGGTTCAAGCTTTTAAAAAATTTGATATGATTAAGACATAAACATAAAAAAACAGGGGCCTGACGATTTAATTTCGCTTTTTACATTGAAAAAAAACGGCGCTTTTCTTTGTAACGTTGCCCTCGCCTGGGAACGTCAAAACTTCGAGAAAATCGTTTTTTTCATTTACTCTTCAAACTTTACTTTATTCAAGTACCACCTTCATAGTTCACACTGCAAGAATTTGGAATTCGCTTCCTGCTGCTGAGTTTCCTCATACATACAACCTGAGTATCTTCAAGTCAAGAGTGAATAGGTACCTTCTAGATCTTTGTGATCCATCCTCGTCCACATCGGCACTTGCCATCAGGTGAGATTGAGGGTAATCAAAATACTATTGTCCATAAAAATAATAGTACGGATAGCCCACTCTCTAAGTTCGTTATTTGTTTGTACATTTCAAGAGTAGGTATACGTATAGGTATAGTAGGTAGGTACATTTCAGGATGGGTTTATCCGTATATATTCTGCAATACCTAATAAATCAATAATTTATAGAGATGTATCAATATCCTTGTAGCTGCCTTGCTACCGATGTTATTGTGTTCCGTTTGATTTCCATCCAGGTAATCAGGTAACCGGTAAACAGGTAACCATTAAACAGGTAAGTGGTAGCGACATCCTTATCGATGTTATGAAATACCTACTAAAATAGAAATCTAAGAAACAGGTTTCAAATTATTCATCTTTTCTTATTAAAATAAGTTAATTATTAAGCTTGGCTTCATGTAAGCATACTTAATAGATAAAGAAAAGTAACAAGTAAGTACCTAAACCTAAATAAACTTAGGAAATATTTTTTCAAAATGCCTGAAAAACAGGATTCTCCTAGTTCAGGCAAAATAGATACATCATAGTTCTAATTAAATTTTAAGCATTTTTGTCAACTTTAGCTTTAGGTGATTTTCTGAATAAATATTATTATTATTTATATATTACTAGCTGTGCCCCGCGGTGTTACCCGCGTTATAATGGATTTTCCCGCGGAATGACGTTTTCCCGCGGTAAAAAGTAGCCTATGTTATTTTTCAGGCTCTAGAGATTCTGTGTACCAAATTTCATTTAAATCGGTTCAGTAGTTTTTACGTGAAAGAGTAACAAACATCCATACTTACAAACTTTCGCCTTTATAATAGTAGTAGGATAAACTCCTCCTTCCATCCTTCCTTGGTATAACAATTGGAATATCTCCCATCCGACAAGAAATTTGATAAACATCACAATCTTTTCTTGTAAGACAATCACTAATAGGCAAAGAGCTCATGGACGTAATATTTATGGTGGTAAGCTAGAAATTTACCAACATAAAAATAAAATAACAACAGGGATATTTAGAATGTTCAATAGAGCTCTGTGACGTACACACAGCAGTCGTGAATAGCAGGCAGCAGGTCTTTTCTGAACCCTTGAGGTGTGAGATAGATAAAATCCGGTTAGTAATACCAAAATTACCTTCACAGAATAGAGTTAGAGAGCTACCTTAAGCCTTTTTGGTTTTCTATTGTTGTCATGATCATTAGCGGTAATATTTACTTTCTCATAAAAAGTTAAACATCACAATGCTAATGTTAAGGCTTTGGTGTTCAAAAGTAAACCACCTGATGGTCTTACTACCAACCGCAATAAGATATTAAGAGGTCGTCTGCTCTGTGCGACACCTCAACTCAAATGATAATGACGAATACCAAAAACCTACCCCTTTGAATGCCAAATATAAACTAATTTAAGTGACCTCTAAATCGTGTCCTCATTCTAAGTGGGTAGGTAACATAAATAAGTAGGACTCAATGAATGCAAACATTCTTGTATTGTAGAAGGTCTGCGGCGATCGATGTGGCGCCCGGCACCGAAAGGACGAAGCCTGCCTGAAAAACTACAACAATATAGGCCTGCGCACTCGTAAGTACCAATACAATGTACTATCGACTTACATTTTAACGAGCTTACGTATAAGTAGCTGTGTAAGTTCTTATTTTATCAAGATTTGTTTAGGTACTGGAAGCCTGCAATACTTTAACATGTCATTGTGAAATTAAATTACATTTTTCTTATTACATATCGACAAAAGTATACTTTTATGTACCTACTTATGATCTTAATGTATGATACTCATGGATGAAAATCTAAATTTAAATTTACGAAAAAACCCCGATTCCAATGCCTTAATTTCCTTAAAAGTTAAAGACCATAACATTTTGTAATGTGCACGCGACGCGCTTTCATTTGATACCCCACTCAAGTATATTTGCAGATTTTCGGTTTTTCTTCCCCACTCACACACATGTCTTAAAACACTCGTGCCAAACTCACCTTTCAAACAAAAAAAAACTAAATTTAAATCGCTCTATCCGTTCGGGAGCTCTAATGTCCCAGACAGACAGACAGACAAGTCAAACTTATAACACCCCTCTTTTTGGTCGGGGGTTTAAAACACAATACCATATATGTATAGGTACCTCTACCAGTATGGTACTAAACAGTGCTATCTCAAAAACATCGGCATTTCTTTGCAAAATATATTCATTCAGAGAGGAGTCATGAATAGAGTCATTCAGAGCATCAAACATCAAGTATTTGCCTCTGCAAGATAAAGGGTTAAATGATCTGTACCTGCATGAGTTGAACATACTTGTTGGTGTTGTTCTTTATAAAAGGTGATACTGATAACATCCTTACTTACCTTTATCGGGCTACATGATTATTTCGCCTGAGAGCCATGTCTTTAAGCTGTCTTTAACAAAAAAAAACAACGGCTTGCACTCCAGAAGTGCCGGCAAAAGTGAAAACTTGAACATTATCGTTGTTTATTGGGTAAACTATTAATGCAGAATATAACGAGAAAATTTGAGCACTAAATTCACTCTATTTAAAAAATAATAATTATAGATATATATAATTATTATCTACAGCTCTTAAAAATATTCTTATAAATATAACTATCTGCCCACTATAATAACACAATAGAAGCTACATATACCTACAATTAGTTACGTAGAGAGTGGGTATAAGAGAATAGCCACTTCATAAGTTGTAAATATCAAATCCTCGTCTTAAGACAAGACTCGATGAAAATTCGCAATAACTCATCAATTTTGACATACTTCCCTGAGTACCATACACGGCATTGTGTACGAATCCATAGCATTGTAATTTTTATAAGAGCCTTTGAATTTTTAAGAAATCAATTCTTAGCCACGTAATTGGGTTTGTTTTCATACGTTTAATATTGCTAACTAATTTATTAAGTTGTAGTAATTTGAACGTTTTAAATAATAAGCTCTCAAATAAACTTGAAATCAGAATCCAAATCCTTTGGAATTCAAAATGTATCAAAATGTTATTACGGGTCCGGGTGTCAAACAAATTCAACTAAGATATCCTAAATAAGTTAAGTTTAGCAACAAAATAATTAATTAATTGTTATCATAATAAATGACTCCACTTTTTATGTGTTCACAACATAGCAACATGTTTTAAGAGCGGAACGGCAAATCCGTTAGTCATTGGAAACGGGCGCCAAAGCGTGCACGATATCATTCTGTATTCCCGCAAGTTCGCGAAACATTTCATGAGCTGCCAAGCTGCCAGTCGGCGAGCAACCGTCCCGCCTTCCAGCTATGATACCCTTCATACCACCTCCCTGCCTTCCTAATAATATCACAGTTTATAACCCCGCCTTGTGACTTAACTCTGTTGGAACAAGTGAAACTATTCAATGTTTGCTTTGCACTCAGACCGATTGCGTAGGTAAGACATCTTTATGGTGAAGTGATTTCTAAATGAATGGCTTAAGTACAATATGACAATGTTCTCAGTTTCTAATAGATTTAAAAGAATGTTTTAAAAGGTCAGATTGATTTGTGACTCCTAAAGAAGAGGCTATTGTGACAACATCAATGGTATCTATCAATGCCATGGATTGTGTTGAATATTTTGACAGAAATCTCTTGTAAGTTAATAATTATAGTCACGGGACTTTGTTCATTCTTATCATAATGTACATAATCATGAAGAAGTTGAATTTCATTTGTAGATCGGTAATAAGCCCACCTTGTCTCGTCTTTACGTATATTTAACACCTTCATCACCCTTTAATGTTTTCTATTGGGACTCACGCGAATTTAAAAAAAGTTACCACTGAGTTCATCAATCATCATCTTCATAGAACATTAGAAAGATTAATTATTATTTGTGACTGTTACCACTTGCTTAAGCATCGGTCACAAGTTGGTACGGATGTTAACAGACAATGAGCAATATGAATCTATTTAGCTCGACTTACCACCAACGTTGAGAAAGTTCAGCATGATCACCAATCTTCTGCAGTATTCATAAATACTCAAATCCTTATAGCAATATAATTTACTCTTCACAGAAGGTTGAGTGCTCCGAATTGGGGATCCATAAAACGTCAGAACGAGAGAGCTCAAGCTGAACAGACGCGGCTCGAAGGAGAGAGGCTTGCCCGGGAACGAGCGCAGCATAGAAATAGGCAAAAGGTTATTTGCCAACAGAAGGTAATTTTTAAATTATTGTTTAGTGCATTTTACTAAAGCGCCCACCAAGCTTGGTGGAGGCGAGTATGACAAAGCTCCATTGCGTTTTTAATAGTGTATGAGAGGCTCAAGTGGACATTCTTCGGCAGAAGAGAGAGATAGAGAGGGGTAACTATCTTTTTTTTTTATACATATGTGGTTCCTACTGGTAGAAGGTAAAATTATATCATTTTAGTTTAATTTTAAATTCTCTTTAAATTACGCTCAGGTCTGAAAGAAACCCTCCCATTGACTTCTGTAGATGGGTTCTTATTATGGGTTGGCCTGTCACTACACAGATACGGGTACTGTTGATTATACATGCAAAAGTACCTATCAATTATATTAATGTATTGCTCCAGTCATCAGAAATGTTGCATAAAAAGTAACCACTTAAATGAATTCTGACATCGAAGGTATACAATATCGTGACATTTCCTTGTGCGTGATGATTTCCATTCGTGACATACAAAATTTCGCATTCCGTTTTGCAAATGGTAATGAAATGCACCCTTTTTACCGAAGGGAAACCTTGACACATTTTCTAAACAAGGTAAGGGAAGGCAACACCGCCCTATAAATCATAAGCATTAGTGTCAGCCAGACTATTATTGACTTGTAACGTCCTTGAAAGCAAAGTATACTTATACCTCTATAAACTTGAATTTAAACTAGGTCATAATAAACTACTGCTTGTTATTTGAAAAAAAAGGAGGTGATTCACAATTTGGCACGTAATGAACATTAAGTAGTTTTAAGATATAACGCGCACGCCAACATTGTTACCAACCATTTCAGGTTGGCAGGTAGAAAATGCCTAGGCAATAAGCCCACCTTTTTGTTCACAATTTTACTTTGAGCAAATAAAGTGTTTTAAGTAAGTATAAAAGAAGTATTTGGTTTGCTAAGGTGTATATATTTTATCGAACGTGCTAGTGATTCAAAAATAATTTAGGTACTTATATTGATTAATACATACACCGTAGGCACGAGAGCGTCTAAATGCAAAGTATTCTCATGCTGACCGGCCTATTTCAAAAAACCTTGGATGGTTATTGCAAAACCCCACGTTCCACCGACATTTTTTATTTCGTCAAATGTCAGCTCAGAGGTATCAAAAAGGCTTGTTATAATTAAGGGTGGATATTAAATACTATTTAAAATAACGTCAGATGCTGTATAACTTTTTAAATGTTCATGGTTTTTCATAATAATTAAAATAGTTTTTGATTTTTTATGTTTTTGATGAGTTTCGATGAAAACTTTGATGTTTTAATCAGATGGTTTAAACAGAGAGTATAATCACTACGTTGGTTGGTTTATCCTATGTTCTAAGTGTAAATGTTTGTTATCCAGGCCCGCCACGACCTGGCCACATACGAGCCCTGGGGTCGCGGCGGGGGCGGCGCTCCTAATCCACGAGGAATCCGCTTCACCAACATCCGAGACCGGGGTATTATCCCAGAGGATGAACTAAGGGTAGGTATCTAAGTAAAATATGTATTTTGTTACATTAAGCTCAGGGCTAGGTACCTATATGCATGTATACTTGCTTATTCCAAGCTTTTACCATAATAACACTTCATCAAAATAAAAAAACACTATGTCACAAATACAATTCGCACTATGTTATAGCTTATCTACACAACAGTAAATACAATAAAGTTTTTTTTCTTTGGGCTTATTCCTTCTGCCTTCCGTCGTATTTGTTGAAGTCAGATTGTCATAATCTACCATTTTACATTACATTTTACAGCTGTTTTAAGTAACTTGGCCGTTTTGAATACGGCTGTTTAGTGATAAGCCAGATTGTCATTTGAATACGTTCTTCAATATGGCGCGAGGCGGTATCTGTTTAGGCGCATGCATGAGCTTAACTTTAGTAGCAGTACTACTTAAAATAGGCACATACCACTCTCGATGTCAAATAATTAAAGCCGAAAAGCACTTAGTTCCTGTAGGTGCTAAAACATTTGTGATCCAGCTTTGACATTACATCGGTGATTTTCAATATCATGTATGAGGAAGTCCTCAAGGAGCTCTTACCCGAAGCACACCACACTCCTTTGGCTGAGTGTGCTTCGCACTAAGTCAGTTTCAGTTTCTTTATTAACTTTATTTATTCAATAAACATAATAAACGTTTAAAAACCCTGTGTACGGGGCATAGCAAAATTTACATATACATTAGAGAAGTATAAAACAACAATATGTGTACACAATAGTTTCCTCAAAGAGCAACAATAATGAAGGGTTTAGTTATGGGGTACAGGTACATACAATCACAATTCATTCACTGTCCTCGTGATGCATAAATGATTGTCATTGATCCACGATCCAATGCAGAATTAATTATCAAAAACGCCGCAAATTAAAGGTGCGGTTAACTCCACACGAACTTCGGTTATAATTGTTATAACCACTGATTTAGGTATTGGTATTTTAAAGTAATTTAAATTTTTTATTTCGTTCATTTAAAGTAGGTCACTTGGTAATTTTACCTATAAAGCTTTCCGGGAGTTTTGCAAATTGGCAATTTTATAGATTTAAATGCGCTATATTCGTATTTCAACTTTGCCACCTCGTAATTTTGCCGATGGCTCCTCGATATTGTAAAAATGTTGCCTTAAAGCAGTTTTATGCAAGCAGTTTATTATCTCCTTTCCGACTCATTTTACGATAAAATTAGTTGTTACAAAATGAAACTACAGAATATTACCCACAATTTATACCTAAACCAACAATTTAAACCATTTTTCCATAAAGTCAATAGTTTTGGCGTACGAGAATACTTCAACACTTATTTTGCCACAAGGTTTATTCGATTTTTTTATTTGTTTGGCTACTTATCAAGGCTGCAAGCGACCCAATATAAACCGAAACTTATTGCGATGGTAAACATTCCTTAAATTTAATATTCGTTTACTAAACAACAGAACTATTATTTACTCGGCAAGTTGCGAGGTCGGAACGGATGCCCTTCCTATTTTCTTTTAATGTCGGGTATATATTTCATGGGTTGTCATGCCGCTGTATTAAATAAATTTACGTAAACAAATCTGTACAATTTTATACAATGAAATAAAGACAGTGAATTCTATAGATGTTTTAAGTAAGTTTCGAAAACTTTCAGAAATCCTACCTGAATAGAAATTTATTGCTTATTATTCTCAGTACAATTAGATAATTTACCTACCTATTTCTGATTGATAGTTAATAGCTATCAGCTAATATTAGAAAGCAGAGCTTATATGGAGTAGAGATTTTGTTTATGGTGTTTAAATCAAAGCTAGCAATACATTTTTTTCATACATAAAATTATAAGGCTGACCTATAACCTAAGGCAGTGGTCACACACGCGGTTTGCGAAATGAAGAAGAGTAAAATGTGTGAATGACCGGTCCGTTGATGATACGCGTTGACACACATTCCGTTTTTGTGTTTTCATCATCCGCTTTTACATAATTTGTCTGCGCGAATATTTTGCATTAAAAAGTGGATATCTTTAGAGATTTTTTTGCAGAAATTAAGTGCAAGAATGCAAGCATTAATTCGGTTGGTGGTGAAATAAATCCTTTTATATCTGATATACCGAATGGACTGTTTGAAGGATGACATGTGTAAGAAAGGAGTGAGTGTTGAGATGACGATTGACAGAGGAAAATGGAAGGAAAAAACATGTTGTGCCGGTCCCAAGTAATGTGGGATAAGGGCAAGAGAATGATGATACCTACTTGTGTCCACACGTGTACATTGAGTAAAGTCACTAAACGTAGAACATGCTCTGTTATTATGCCGGGAACCTACACGGCATACTTACTTACTTACTATTATGATGTACATACCTAGGTACAGCATAAATACTCTACATACCTATTATAAAGGAGAAACGAATTTATTACCACTCACTTATTAGTGATTAACCAAGAAATCTGAGAAACTATAACACCCAGAAATTAGAAATTAGGTACCTAGGTGTTTTATAGGGTGTAGATTTCGCTAAGATCGAATTCTATGAAACTTCACACAAAAAGGGGTGAAACGGGGGTTGGAAATTTGTAATAAGAGTACTATATTTTTTAAGTAACGTAATAGCGCGTTTGAACTCGCTGGATGACACCCCCGAGCCCATACTAATATTACAAATGCGAAAGTAACTCTGTCTGTTCCTCTTTTAGTCAAAGACTTCTAGACCGATTTAAATGAAATTTAGTACACAGATTCTCTAGAGCCTGAGAATAGGCATAGGATACTTTTTACCGCAAAAACATCCATTATAACGAAGGTTTCACTGCGGGGCAATACTGGTAGGTAATATATTACCATCAACATTCGATGTTATTCCAGGGTGCAAACTCCTTCGAGGCCTCTCGCAATTGGCAGCCGTCTCCCCGGCGCTACCGGCGCTCCTCTCGTTCTCTGCGACTCCGCGAAGATCCTCAGCTGTTCTACGCAGACAACCTGAGGAGGGCCGTCGACAACGACTTCAGATATCGAACCACGGCCAAGCAACAGCAGATTTATAAGAACGCGTTAGGTATTTGAAAAATAATAAAAACATTTTTTTCCGACTACAGACACAGAAATACAGAATATCTTTTTTTTATTTATCGACATTACTTTGACTATAAATGAAGCACATTTAAATTTTGAATGAATACTGAGTGACAAAAGCGTTTATTACGCCATTAAATTCTAATGAATACGAAACATTAAATTGCCAATAATTTCCTAATTTCAGACGACATGGTTCTCCAAAGGCAGCTGGCTCTACACGATGAGATGAGGCGAAATCTGGACAATGAACGAAAAATGGTAAATTACTATCCAACTTTGTAAAATTGAAGGTCATTTTGTAACAGTTTTGTGGTTTTGTAGCATGCCGCAGACGTGCCGTGGGGCAGGCCAGGGCCCGGTGGGGCCACTTGGAGGGACCCTAAAGATATTGGACAGAATTTCTCGGAGTCTATGGTATGTAGTCGTTGAAAATTATAAGTCAACATTGTATTTGAATGCTATTAACCAAATAATTAATTAAATAACGTCATCAGAACTAGAGTTGAGAAACAGAAAAAGTTAGACTATTGTTTATCACAGGGATGGACCGACAATGAAATGCTCAACAAGATGAAAGGGGACCAAGTTAGAAAAAATTCTTCACATGCTTTACCCAAAGTAAAGTATGACCTAAGAGACCAGGAATATGCCAAAATGTTAGAAAAGGAAAACACTGCACCTGATAAATTGCCAGGCATTAATAAATCCAACAGTGCCACAAGAAAACCGAAAAGCGCAGAAAAAGAAGCAAATCCATACAATTACGGTGAAATTGACGTCAGACAAGATCTCAGCAAAGAGTATCAGATAAGACGAGAGAGCAGTGCAGCTAAACAACCGATTCCAATGCCTAGTTACAAAACAAAACAAAGACGAAGCCCAAAGAAGACACATTTCGACTTCAGGAAACTTCCTAACGGTGAAGACATAAGGTGCATCGTTCCTGATGATTACTACAACAACTGTCCAAACATGGAAGACGTCACAAATTACAAGGAGAAGAAACCGACGCCTGAATCGGCTATACTAAGTGTTACGGGGGGGATAGAGCTCGTCCCTTTGCTAGCAAGAAGACGGAAGGTTGGAGCGCGGACTCTACCATCTAGCGATGTTACAAGACCCCCAGAAGATAGTTGTCAGTAAGTGAATCATCTTAATTCTTACTACTTCGGTATTTTGTGTAATTGTAACCATCTTTTTGTATTTTCCCGACACAAAACATGAATCATGACTTAACAATCCCTATTAACATTTATCATCCAGTAATTGAAAAAAAAAAATTTTACAATTACTGGATGACACAAATAACCAATTCAAGATCCACACCACACATGAGTATGAGTATAATAGGATTAATTTCGTAAGTTCACGGAGATTGACCCCTTGAAAACTATTTAGCCCAACTGCAGACCGAATATAGAAATAGCCATTTTTTGCGTTTTTCGCCCGAGGCATCCAACATACCGAAGGTTACGTATCAATGGTATTCTGTCGGCAGTATACGTGCCAAATGTCATATGGTGTTGTAACGTAATAACGCCATTAATTTATCATAATTTATAATCTTTATCTACCTACGCATTATAACCGATTAGGATCTACAAAATTATGTCTATTTTGAATCAAGAGTTTTAATATAACTAGTCTCTTATCGTGGCTTTGTGCGTTTGGAATTCAACAAGATTTATAACTTCGTTTTGATCGTATTATAATACAACTTAGGTACTATATAATTGGATGAGAATTTTTGATTCCATTCATATTCATTTCAATAGTCAAGATGAGACAGTAACATACCCAGATCATTACTTAGACGCAGTCATTTATTTACATTTCTAATATGCAAAAAATTCAACAAAATTATGCAAAGTAACATAAATAAATATCAGACATACTCGTAAAGATCGATTCAATTTAATTTCTTCTAGCTTTCCCGTGAATGATTTTTTTTGATGTTGATTGTATTATGTTCCTGCAGTAAAAGTTAAACAAACCTTGTCTTGAAATATACATAATACTAATGGCCCGCCTCGGCGTCGCACGGGTATAAAATTTTCCCGGAAATTATTCGAATTTTTCTCGCCGTAAAACCATCCTTGAACTCCAACGAACATTTAAAAAAAAAAGTTGAGTTATGCGCTTAGCAACATTTGCGATTCATTTTTATATATGTATAAGATTAATGTTTAAAATGAAAAAAGTTATTGTAATGACATAACTAGAATAGTTAGACATATGCTACCGCGGAGTTTTTTGTAGACATTATGATGTTCTTCAATATTGTTGTACATTATTTTGTTCTATCGCTAATAGTTTCGGCAGCGCATTCGACGAAAGACATTTTAAGACTCATTTTTCTACACCTTCGGTTACATTGTTCAAATTTTACCAAGTATCCCTAATTTTTTTCAAAATGAAATGTAGCCTATGTCAAATTGGAAGAATGTAGCATTCTATTGGTGAAAGATTTTTTTAAATCGGCCTAGTACTTTTTGAGCCTATTCATTTCAAACATACAAAAATAGGTACATATCTTTCCTCTTTATAATATTAGTGAAGATATAATTTTATTATCTGAAATAAAGACTTTTTATTATATTAAAATAAGTAGACCTTGTTCGCCCCTATCGAACTTTATATAATATAAAAAATATTATTTATGGAAATATCTAAAGAAAAAATCCTGCAGTAGTTTTTTAGTTATCGCGAACGTACAGTAGGTTATATCTTGTGACCTTTCCAAATATTGTGTAACATTTAATGGTTTTAAATGATGTTGAATTCGAACAGACATAGTGGAAGAATTTGTTTAAGTTATGTATTTAACGATTAGGCTGTCTACATTTCCACTGATATTTATGGCAAATGTAAATTATACCACTTATTCCGTAAATATTCTAGATCGGTCTAGGCTAATATATTAAGATTTTGCAAAGCTAGCCCCAGGACTGACTTTTTTGGAGTAATAGCGCAGGTCAGCCCCTCATTCGTCTTATTTAATGGGTCCAGTCTGTTCCGGAGCTGGTGCGAGTTGCGACACCTACCGGCTTTCTTTCACTTCGTGCCGCGAACAAAGCTACATACATATATGTACTAAAGCATAGAATTCAGAAATGTACTAAATTTAATGAAAGAGTAAGCGTCAACTGTAATTATCATGACCTTTTCTTAGGGTGGATTTATTTATTTATTTGGGCTTGCCTTTGCGGTGCAGGGGAATTTTTTTTTATTAAACCTCTCAGTATGGCATAAAGTTATCGAATTGGTGCTAAAATGCGGAGGTCCGTAACATTTTGTGACTGCGATATTAGTACAACGTCAAGGTAAATAAAAAGCATAGGTACAAAATCGATTAATTTTGGAGGTTCTCTAAAAAAAATTGTTAATTATGTTTGTTGTTTAATGCATCTGAAACCTAGCTTATTTACGAATGCTTCAAAATAAAATTTCATATTTGGCATTTTGATGATAGATTTGTAATAATCACATTATCATCCCATCATTTATGTCTTACGTCGAGTATGACATTGCAATACAATACAAATAAAATACATTACAAAGTAGTTAATATTCTAAAAGGCGCATACCGTTCTAGCCTAGAGGTAGTATTATGGATGACAATTGATATACATAATGTGTTGTACTACGAATGTGATTTATTGTTTTTCATTAGCCTATGCGCCACTATCCGCCAGCGATAATCATCATTGTTGTTAGTGACATAAGGTTTATTACAATGCGAAAGTACGCACCGAAGTGTTAAGGTTCTTAACAAAAAATATTGAATCGACACCCAAAGTAATAAATCAATTTACCCTCCTAATTCTTCCAAATACGCAGAGTTGCTTGCGTTTTATGAAATTTTCATTTTAGGAGCTAGCCTTTTTGATGACAAGTTGCTTTTAAACGATGACAGCAAAACGAAAATCTAATATTTCGATGACGTGGACCTCAAATTATACACAATGTGTAGAAATGGAAAATACCTACTGGATAAAACAATAAAGTAGTTTTGTAAGGCAAGGCCTTAGGTATTTATTTTCTCAGCTCCAATTTACCTGCCTATTTCAAGAGATATGCTTGAGGCTCTCTATAAAAAGAGCTTTATATAAGGACTTCCAACCAAAGTATGGTACGTAATACTTATACCCACATTTTGTATTCCATTGTAGCTACAGTCATTTCAATTTCTTGAGCTAGAGATTATCTCAACTAGTTTTAGGTTGAACTGTTGACCCTTAATATAGATTGAATGAGAGATTGCTAGTGAAATTCTATATGAGTAATAAATTCTTCGTAATGACGCGATATTACTGCCTCAGTGGCGCGGTGGGCGCAAGAGGTAACGGGTTCGATCCCCGCCGTGGGGCATAGTGTTTGTATGTTCTGCAAGCACTTTCTCCTTGGTCTGGGTATTTCATATGAATAATAAAAAAAATATCAATTTATGTATGTCTATTATGTTAAGTATAGATGTGATTAAGCGAGATAGCTCTTGACATAACTAGCCATTGTCACGTATTATTGACATAATTAACTATTGCTTAATTTACTCCTATCCCCTATCCCCTATAATATAATGTTATGGTAGAGCTGTTATACGTACACATAATACCCAGAGTACCCGATTTAAGTAACGTATTTACGTATGCGATACATTTGACAATCGTCAATACGAGTAAATACGTCAATTATTTGCACGCACGTTCTCTTTTGTATAAATCTTAAAGCTTACCACTAACTTGGTCTAATATGGCATATTATAGGTCTTAACCTTTTGCCTTTTAGAGCATACTTCCTTAGAGCCGTAATAATGAGCTCTTAGCTTAACGTTCGTCAGTTATAATGAGTCCTTAGTTAACTTGAAATGCGTACGTTTTAACCCTTGACCAAAAAAGAGGGGTGTTATAAGTTTTACGTGTCTGGCTGTCTGGGACATCATAGCTCCCGAACGGACAGAGCGATTTCAATTTAGTTTTTTTTGTATGAAAGTTGAGTTTGGCACCCGGGTGTTCTTAGACATGTTTCACGGTTGAGCCGTTTAAAAGTTATGGGGTGAGAGTGGGGAAGGAAATCTGCAAATACTGGAGTGGGGTATCAAATGAAAGAGCATCGCGTGCATATTACTAAATATTATGGTTTTTTACTTTTAAGGAAATAGGGCATTGGAATGGTTTTTCTTAAATTTTAAATTTCGATTTATATTGCTAGCAATGCATACTATGAAATATTTTATTTTGAAAAAAATCATATCAATATCCAGTACCCACCCAATAATAAATGGATAATTTTACATTACACAGTGATTTTTTTATGATTTATTATTTAGTCATAAATTGCAACATTTTTAATTTTTTAGAGAATTTCTTTGCTTTTTGTTTGGCGAGGGTTGATTTGCTAGATTTTTGTATCCATAAAAAACATTCATTGTATGCATTTTATTTTTTAGTTATTTCGATGATGATTGTTGCAGGTGGCGTGAGATGCTGGACGGCGAGCATCTCAGAATCCTAAAGCATCAGATGGACATGAAATCCCAACAGAAACAGGTGAGAACACAAATCAAACACAAGTATTATTTCCGCTGGATTTCTAGTCGGTCTAGATTGCTATCAACGACATTTTAATTATTAATATTCGCAAATCAAATACCAAGAATTCCATTTTCATGTAGCTTTATAACTTTCTTTTTTAAACATATTCATCGGATTTACGTAATCCTTGCATAATATATTTCTTCAAAATACATGTTTTGTTTTATACAATTTATGTATAATTCCATCATCTTATTTCTCAGGGCAAGAAAGATAAGGTACGTTGATCATTCGCTATCATAATTGCTGTTGTCCCAAAAAGGTAAAACGGTTTTGCATGAATTTTGAAGAAAACTTTAACATAGTGAGTTTTTACGAACGAGTCATTAAAGAAATCGACATTAATTACTAAATTAAACACAAATAAATGAAAGAACATAAATAAAAACATTTTCTACGTTTTGTTTTACTGAGCACTTAACACAGTAAACACATTTGAGGCACGAGTACATAATCTATGTATGTGGAGAAGGCTGACCAATAAATGCTTTAAATACATACATTATGGATATATAATAGATTTCCTGGAGCAAAGATATACTTTTCCACGATATAAATTTGCTTAGGTATACAAGCTATGAGTGTTTTGAGTTCCAATCAAATTCGTTCAGCTTAAAGTTGAAGTTGAAGAGCAACAAACATATTACATACAAACTTTCGCGTTTAACACTTAATTAATACCTTTAGGGTCCACCTGAACCTGTGAAGTAAATAACTCGTTAGTCGATTTTTTAATGACCATTTACCTATTCGTTGTCTTTAGTACATGTTAATTGCAGATAAGTCGGTTGAACTCAGCCGAGGAGATGCGGCAACACCACGCCACGTGGGCGTCGCTCTGGGGGAGGCCGGGCCACGGCGCGCCACAGCAAAGGGGCAGATATGCTAGGAGCAACCTAGCGCAACTGCTGTATTCAGATCCTTCTACTCGCTATGACATTTTGTAATTTTATTGTTTCGTTTAGGTATTTGATTAACACATATCAATGAAGTTTCAGTGTCGACTTAGTAATGTTATACGAAATATTTATTCACATTCACACGTTGCGTATGATTGCGTTGACATGTCGTGGTCGCTGCTGTATTTTTACGCACTAATCAATCATAATGTTTACATCGGTGCTGCGTTTTCAGTCAGTGCTAAGCCGTAGACGCAACGGTCCTGTGTGGCCAAGCTCTCATTGTCAGTGACGCCACAAAACTCTGATGGCTTTTACAGAGAACGTTGGCATACATACGGTGTCGGAACATCGCTGATATGCGTGCATTTACCTTAACAGTAATATCCAACAAAGTCTCATCAAAAAGAAGGGAAAGAATACGTAGAGAATCACCGTCAAACATGTAGGAGAGAAATAACACTATCACCATTTGTAGTGCCAATTATAGTCAAATGACTGGTTTTTGATATATTGATTTTATCAACGAATATGAAAATCGCGCTAAACATCTGTCTCACGTGACCTTAATAACATTTCAAAATAATGTTTTATTATAGAAAGTAAATACTTACATTCATAAGCATTTTAAAAACCGCAAAAAAATATATAAAGGTAATACCAATAAATAATATACATAAAACTAAGTCTATCTCTGTAATTACGTCACATTATCTACTAGGCGTTAATTTTATTTTTCAGTACCCATCTTTTTATGACTATTCACTAATTTTATTGTACCGAATGAATTTTCTTCAACACCGAGCACAATAATTCAGAATAAAATATTAAAACCAAACCACAACTTGTAATTAAGACAATCAAATATTTCTCAATATTTAGTGTTAGTTACACGAAATAGATTAAGGAATTGTATATAGCCTTGGGCTACATAGAATTGAATGGTAATAAAATTATTCAACGATTAAATGTTTCATTATTTTGCCAATTTTGCGCTTGTATTACAAGCTTTCATATCAAACATACATATTTTAGCATTATCTAAAATAAAACTTGAATAGACTTAGAGTATATATGTAGGTGAAAGGTTTGACATAGTGATTTAAACAGATTATATCATTGAATAGTAATTCATTACGGGATTAATCGAACAATATCAATCACACAAATAATCTCATCATCATCGTCGTCTTCCGTCCCTCGGTTGAGGGCGCAGGGTGGGGCCTCGAGCTTGCGCTCCTTACCCCGGCTTCAACTCCGGGGGCGACTACCCCCGGGTCACGAGACAATGCCTTATAGGCGGGTATAAGTATTTTTTATTTTTTTTTTTATTTTTTATTATTATTTTTTTTTTTTTTATTCATTCTCTCTCTTTTTTTTTTTATATATTTTTTTTTATATAATTTTTTTTTTTTTTATTATTTTTTTTTTATTTTTATTTTTTTTATTTTTATTTTATTTTTTATATTTATACTATACTAATTACAATTATAATAGAGGCGGAAATGGATATATATATATATGTGGGGGTATAAAATATATAAGGATACAAAAGTGTTAGTAAGGGAGGGAATATATAGGGGGGATGTGGGGGGGGGGAGAAGAGTAGAGTGGGCAGCGAAGAAAAAGAAAAGAAGAAAAGAAAAGAAGAAGAAGATAGAGAGAGAGGAGGCAATCTATGGGTCTTTAATGAGGTCCCTGGGAAGGGGTCTCCAGGGGCCTTTGTGGTCGGGGGGGCGAGTGTGGAGGGGGGCGAGGGACTGGATGTGTGGGTGACGGCTGTGTTCAGTACGATCAAACATACGCTTAGCCGTCAGCACCACACAATCCTCGACAGACTGCATTTGTAGGTCGCGGGCAATTACGTCGTTACGAACGTATCGGCCCGCGCCTGTGCAGGTGCGAAGGACAGAATTCTGCACCTTCTGCAGTCTGTCTTTGTTGGTTTGGGAAAGGAGGGGATACCAAGCGGGAGCTGCGTACAGGAGGCGGGACCGAACGTACGTCTTGTAGATCCGCACATTCGTCCTGAGCGGGAGATTGGATTTTAGGACCGGTCTGAGTTGCGCCACGGCTGCGCGCGATTGTGCAATCGCGCGATCCGCCTGTGGCTGCATTCTCAGTGACCGGTCTATCTCCACGCCCAGGTAACGAGTATGCGGTGTCCAAGCGACGTTCTGGCCCCGGAGGGTAAGGGGGGGAAGGGTGGTGCGACGGTTGGTGACTAGCATGGCTGCTGTCTTGCCGACATTAACAGCCATTCGCCAGTCATCCAACCATCTGGGGAGGCGGTCCATGAGCCGCTGCATCTTCATGGCCGCGTGGGAGGGATTGATGGAGGACATAAGGTAGGCGCTGTCGTCCGCAAACAACGCCAGTGTGACATCCCTATCACCGGGGAGCAACTGCCCCTCCAGGGTCGGGATGTCATCGGTGTACAGGGCGTAGAGTGCGGGCGACAGACAACTACCTTGGGGGACTCCGGCGAGGATGGGACGGGAGGAGGATGCGGCGCCCTCGACGTCTACGAAGAAACGTCGGTTTTCGAGGAAGGACGCCACAATCCGGGAAAGGGCTGGTGGCGTACTGCTTTGCAAGAGCTTATAGAGTAGGCCCGGGTGCCAGACACGGTCGAATGCCTTCTCGATATCGAGGAAGACCGCGACCGTGCTACGCCGGGCGTTAAGCTCTGTTGCAAGGTAATGCAGTACGCGCGTCAGTTGGAGGGTGGTGGAATGTTGTCCTCGAAAGCCAAACTGTTCGGGGCGGGGTTCGATGGTCGGAACCAGTCTGCGAAGCAGTAGGCGCTCGAACAGTTTGGCGATCGTGGACAGGAGGGTGATGGGACGGTAGTTGGCCGGATATCGTCTGTCCTTACCCGGTTTGGGGAGGACTATAACTTTCCCGCTCTTCCACAGGTCAGGAAAATGGCCTGTGCGGAGTATTCCGTTGAAGAGACGGGAAATTGCGACGATACCACGGCGGGGGAGTTGGAAGAGAGCCATATTCGAGATTCCGTCCGGGCCAGGTGCCTTCCTCTTGGGAAGGTGGCGGACTGCCTTCCCCACCTCTGACGGCGACATAAAGCAGTCGCCTCCGAGGGGGGGAATGGGTCCAGACAGAAACTCAGATACGGTGCTCTCTACCAGGGTGTGGTGGGACAGGGTTTCGGGATGGGCATCTGCTGAGACAGGGTGGGGTTGGAATTGCCACTCCAGGTGATCGGCCAGAAGTTCTGCTCGGTCACCCGGTGCGAACTTCCTGTTCCCCTCCCGGTCCAGCAGGGGGTAGGTGGGTAGGGGAGCCCGCGTGAGTTGACGGTTAAGGGCGTAAAGGTTGGTGTCGCGTTCGGCGGCCTGGTCGATGGTTTTCTCCCAGGTCTCCCCGCGCCAAGCCTTTACTGCATCCGACAACTCAGCGGTTAGGGAATTGAGTTTGGATTTGAGGGTGGGACAACGCGAACGTGACCAGTCGCGACGCAACTCCCTCTTCGCCGACAGCTTTCGCTGAAGGTGAATTGGCAGTACGTCGCGAACGTTCGCGCGTTTCGGGATGGGAGTGGACGCTGCCTCCTTAGCACCAATTATTTTGGATGCTAAGTCCGAGGCTTCGCGTTCCACATCGTCTGGGGTGGAGAGGGAGCCGATGTCTAGAGTTTCTAGTGCTCTTGCAAACGCAGCCCAGTCAGTCCTCACCCCGGGGGGCCGCGGTACAGTGAAGTCCGCGGAAAGACCCAGGGTGATGAGTAAGGGGAGGTGCTGTGTGTCTAGGTCATACAACACCTCCACCTGGACCGGGTAGCGAATGCGTTTGTGGAGCACTATGTCTAGAACATCGGCGGAGTGCAGCGGATTTACGGGGACGTGGGTAGGTGAGTCGGGACCTAGGATTGTGAAGCCGGTCTTTAAGCTGTCCTCGTGCAGCTTACGGCCGGCTGGGTTAATAACCCTTGACCCCCACTCTGGGTGCTTCGCGTTTAAGTCCGCAGCCACCAGGGTAGGGGACGGAGAGGAGAAGATGGTTGCTATATCGGCCGGAACGTATCTAGGTGTGGGCGGACGATATCCTGCGAAGAGCCGAAGTTCTTCGCCTGCCGCCCTAACCAATACTCCGGTCGATCGCAACTCATCGAAGGGAAGGTGCTCTAACTCCTCGTGTATCAGGTCCCGTCTGACGAGCACGGCCGTACCTCGGTATGCCGTGCCCGCTGGGGACACTTCATCTCGACGATACACGAAATAGTTAGGCACCTTTAGGGGAGTGGAGGGGTCAAGTTTGGTTTCGCCCAGAAGAACGACATGAATGTCCTGCTTCTGGGCGATGAGGCGGAGGTGTTGGATCTGATTCCTAACACCTCCGGGATTCCAGTAGAGGAGGCGAAGTGCGGGGAAGCTATCCATAGTAGTTGCTACGGATAGCGGCTAGTCCTCGCACCGCCGCCTCTCGGAGATCCTCTCCTGCGGCGATGGCAACCAGGAGCTCTGTCAGGACCCCCAGAATTACTTCTAGGGGACTCCCGACAAGCCCGGTTGTAAAGCCCCTCGCCGCAGCTTGACCGCTTGGGAGGGGGAGTTGGGGGGTAGGTCTGAATGGGGGTGGAGTCCTGTACTGGGTGGTGTTGTTGGGGGCGGAGAACCCCGGGGGGATGCTCAGGGTAGTAGGATGGGCTGGGGCTTGGGGGGGGATTAGGGGGGGGATGGGCGCAGCCGTCGGTAGGAGAGTGGAGGAGGCCACTGGCTTCCTCTTATTCCTACCGCCTCTTGGCCTGCGTTTGGTTTTGGTGGGAAGTGCTTCCCCCCTTGCAGTAGGGGTGTTGGCACAAGGGAGGGGATCGTCTAGGACGGGGGGGGATCGGTTGGGATCTGGGTTGAGGGGGCGACTTGGGCCTCTTCTCAGGGCGTTGTGGGGCTTGGTCCCTGGAATTGGGAGCCGGTATGGGAGAAGGGGCCCTCATGTGGAGTGTGGGCCCGGGGGGTTTCGGGAGGGGAGGAGAAATTTTCACTCCCCTCTTCCTTGCCTCCTTCCTCATGACGGGACACTGCCTGCTGTTTGCAGGATGGTCCCGTGCGCAATTTGTGCAAGTGGGGGGGTCAGTGGGGGGGCGGGGGCAGTCCGCCGCAGCGTGTTGACCACTGCAGCGGACGCACTTGATGGGGCGGTGGCAATGCACCGATGCGTGGCCGAAACCCTGGCATCGGTGGCACTGTGCCACCCTATTAGCCGCACCCTTCCAGTGCTCAATCCGAACGCCCGGCATGAAGAGGAGCTCGCTCGTGCTATAAAGACGAGCGAGTTCCTCCTGCGACAGGCGGTCGAATTGGCCGTGGAAGAGGCACCCGGCTCGGCCTTCTTTGGCCCGGATGCCTTTTACGAACCGGACTGGGAACCCCAGTCCGGATAGGGCGGCTTCGATATCGGGGGTCGGGGTGTCACCCGGGAGGCCTCTAATGGCCACCTTCGTGGGTAGGTCGGCGGACAGCGCATAGCTGTACCAGCTTATGCTGCTGTCCTCCGCCATGGCTTCTACAAGGTGGCGCTGCACCACTCTGTACTCTTCGGCAGAGCGGGGGGTGAAGCGAACCCCTTTTCCAAGGGGGCGCGCATTGGGGGCATGCCCTAGTTTGCCCCTAATAGTGGCAAAATGGACTGTCCAATTGGGCAGGCATTCGACCACTATCAGGGGGTAACTTTTGGAGACGCCAGCGGCCGGTGCCGCAGGGTCCCCTGGGACTACGGGGGTTTGAGGGGCGGGGGGTGTGGGTGCTCTTACATCTAAGTTAGTACCTAGATGATGATTGCTGCTTGGTGGTGGGCCGCCCATGGGCGGGCGGCCGTCGGTGGTCTGGCGGTCGCTCGTGGGCGGGCGGCTGCTGGTGGGCGGGCGGCTGGTGCTGGGTGATGGCCCACCCATGGGTGGGCGGCTGTCCGTAGTCGGACGGCCGCCTGTGGGCGGGCGGCTAGTGCTGGGTAATGCGCCGTCCGTGGGCGGGCGGCTGCCCGGGGGCGGGCGGTTGGTGCTGGAGGATGGGCCGCCTGTGGGCGGTCGGCTGGTGCTGGGTGAGGGGCCGCCCCTTGGCGGGCGGCCGTCCATGGGCGGGCGGGGCTCTGGCGCTGGGCGGCAAGGCAGGGGCGGAAATTCCGCCCTCGGATTTGGGCGGCGTATGATGGTGCCCAGGGGCACCATATCAGGGGATGCAGGCGTGTCCGGGATCGGGCGTGGTGACGCGGCCGTTTTTGCGTACGACCGCGTTGATGACGATGATGACGCTGGGCTGTGGCGGGGTTTGTGGGTGTTTTCGGAGGAGTCGGAGTCCCCGCCAGTTGATGACGAGGAGCTTTCCGACTCCACCTCAAGTACCTGCTTGGTGGTGGGGGCGTCACGGGCGAAGTCGCGGGGCGGCGAACAGGATGGTTCGCCATCTGCGGAGCGGGTTCGGCGCCGGCTCCGGCACGAGGGCGGCGGCGTCGCGGCGACCTCCGGCGGGGAGGCTGGAGAGGGGAGCAGCTTCTGCCGCTTATCCTCCTGGACCTCCTCGATGGTGTCGTCGGGCGCTGGACGACGGGCGGTTGCCCTTACTCCCGGTTCTCCCTCGCTTGGACGGCGCGGATACTCAGATCCGCGCGCGTCCATAACGCTCGAGCTACCGGGGGGCCTGGCGGGGGCGGTACGGATCGGACGATAGCGTACGTTCGTATCCGGGGGTTTACGAGCCGGCGGAATACTTCCGTCCGACATCGTGTAGATGGGGTGTTAAATATAACACAAAAATAAAAAGAAATTAAAAAATAAAATTCTTCTTTTTATTAAAAAAGAAAGAATTTGTACGCACTATTTGTAAACAAATCGGCCGGGCGGGAAACCAGCAGGGTGAGTTCCGCTAGCGAAAGGCCCCGCTGAGTAGCCCAGCGACACAACCAATTTGTTTACAATGTGCGGGAAGGGGAGAAACACTGCGTTGGTAGTTTTATAATAAAACTCCAAGCAGTGCTCTCAGGGTTGGCGTGAGGCTGTTATGGCCCCGGGGAACGGGTAAACACACAGGTACTCACCGACAAGCGATATTTTTCCCTGTGCGATACGTGGGAACCACTAACAAGCACAACACTTGAGTCTCTGTCTCTAATTTGCACACAAACACACACACACAATTCACTGCGGGCCGACCCGTTCTACGACGCGGAAGCCTAGGCAGTCTGCGGAGAACTGGGCTGGTACGGCGAGCGAAGCGGGGTGAGGGGCAAAGGACGGAGAACGCGAGCGCGATGCGAGAAGCGGTAGCTGCGACTGGCGCCACACACACAAATAATCTGAGCCTCAGTAACAAAGATATAGATAAAGTGAACTAGTAATTCCGAGAGCGTTTGCACAGAGCAGAAGCCAAAGAAAGAATGTCTCCCGGACTATTGGAACTGTACTTTTAATAGCAGTGCAACTCGTAAACAACCCCACCACCTGCGGCCACCCAATTGGCTGTTAGACCGGTCGGCTGACACCGACCGGTACCGGCCGCAGGTAAACATCGCGCGATCGAGTGGCGTGGCGTGGCGTGAGCGCCCGCTCACGCCATCGGACATTTTAAGTTGATTCTATGCTACTTCCACTCGGTACAAATGCACCACAATGAAGAACCAGGACGTCACGCCGTCATATATATATATTCACAGGCTCCAAAAGTCATCACTGATGAAGACATTCGTCTTGACTAGTCTTGAGACACAGGTACATATTTGGGTGAAAGGAAATATTTCCCTAACTTCCCACTGCCCATCAAATTCGAATAAGAATAATATTAATATATAAACAAAAGCCAAATTTAAAGCTTTCTTTCTTGGCTTTGGCTTCGAGCTATTAAACTATTTTACTACAGTTACAGAATCATTTAGATAATGACATCCCATTGTTCTAGCAATCAAACGAAAATATTTCGATGTCGACACGAAAATAAAAAAAAACTTGAAATAAACAAGAGTGTATTTACGATGTGTTGTGGTCGAAGAATGCGTGTTTCTCAATACCGTGACCCGTTGTGTGATTAAACTCATTATATCTAATCGCCTACGCAAACTGTGAAAAACGATACCAATATTTTATTTTAGCTTAATCTCCATGTTGGGGATATCAATAACAAATTTTGGGTTTATTAGTCAATAGTAAACATATTTTAGTAAAGTGAATTGAGATGAATAAGCATGATGACTAGCTACTAGAAAATAGGTATTCTATTTAGTCCATCTGTTAGCCCGTCCCAAAAATAATAGCCACCTATTTTTCGCTGTATCAATTTTTTAAGCAAGTGCTATGAGAGAGTTCAAAGTTCATCAAAGTTCCTACTTGATGAGGAACTTTGATGCTCGCTCATCATCGATTGAGTGCTTACCCGTTCGACCCAAGATTTTTCTACCCAATAGGTATTTTGCTCCGTTCAACCCAAACCAATAGATTCAAGTTACCCGTTCTACCCACACCTACTTTTTCCTAATTTCTATTGTTTAAATTCAAATAAATGTCATAGTGAAATACTAAAGAAGCAGGGTCATTCATTACATTAGACAAAAATCGCCACGGCGTTGCCCGTGTTTTTGGATTTTCTCGTGGGATCATACATATAAAATCAACAACTACTAATAAATTGAAAATTAATTAAAAAAACATTGTCCAGCGGACACAATTGTGAATCTAAACCATTCCCAGATCCCCTTGAACACACACAAAAAAATTCATCAAAATCGGTCCAGTAGTTTGAGAGAAGTTCAGTGACATACACACTCACAGAAGAATTATATATATAAAGATATACAAATTACGGTGTCTGTACTATTTAGAATACACTGTGACTCAGATTTTTGCTTTGGGTAGAACGGGGCATATGTTTTGGGTTGAAGGGGTAAAAATATTATTGGGTAGAAAAATCATGGGTTGAACGGGTAAGCACTCCATCGATTGTGGCTTATCAATTTAATAAAAATTGCACGAAAGCTTTTCGTTACGCAAAACAAGTCAATGTTCTGTCGGTCGTGTTGATCTTCACCATCGTCTTGATTTGTCGTGATATTTATGTGCGACAACATAATATAAATTTAATTTAATTTAATTACTTCAATCATTTTTAATACCCATTTATAAACCCAAACCCACGATCAAATGCTACTTTAAACAGCCAGGTATTATAATAATAACAATGGAAGTAACCGGTAACAAATTTACCAAATAAAAAAATAATGGAAGAGGTTGAGTAATGTCTTAAGCAGCTGTGTACAGAGCATACGCTCTGAGGGGAAACTCCCGGGGCGTTATTACAATATTACTTCTTGGTTTATAGCTTGCACCAAAGAGTAAGGCTTCGGCCAAACTTACGCGTTAGCAACGCGGTTAGCTTTACGCGACGCGGGAGCGTCTGCTACTGAGCATATTTTTGTCTGAAAACGTCCGACTAGGTGTGCAAGGAGTCATTGAAATGAAATGAAATGAAATTTGTTTATTGCTTGAAATATGGTTTACATAGGTGTCAGGTTGTTTATACAGTTCTACATACTTCGTCTATTCAGATTTGACATGCAATGTCAATTATGATATAAGTCAATTTAATTACATTAGTAAGGTTTTGGTAGCGTCCGCCGCGCGGCAGACAGTCCAGCTACGCAATTGCTTTATTCGCACAGGATTGGCCAAAGCTTAAAAAAAATCTAGCTTGCACCTTCATCTGGATGTTGCAGGTGTCATTCACATAAAAGTATCGCGCTTAAAGAATTTGACCGGTATTACGAACTGGAGTTCGTCAAAGGCTCATGTTATCAGAATTTCATTGTTTTATCTTTACTCGAGTTGAGACTACAAACTTGAGTTATAAAACGGATGCTATCTCACCTTGGGCGAGTCAGGTATTTGTTTTTTTTTACTAAGAAGTAGCTTTGCTGTTGGCTGCTGTGCATAATTTATTCAAATGGTGATACAGAAATACTTGATACTGTTCTAGTTTGAATATTTAGATTCATATTTTCTTGAGTGTAGTAAGTTCCTACCTATGATATAGTCGCGTCGGACTAAAGGTGAACTACGAGATAAGTCAACGAGGGCCTTAGGCTCTAATAATATGATTGGAGAATGCTTAAAGGAGATTAGTGCTCAAAGCAGCCAGTTTCAAGGAATTCGTTTGCACCGCAAAGGAATGAAAGGATAATATAAATACATATGTTTGATGGTTTGAGATACGAAATGTATTGCGTTGAATATGAGAATATATAATAGGTGGTGAAGATGCCTCTTATTTTATCCGTTTGGTTCAATATTCTCAGCCCAAATTTATTTAAGAAATTATGAATATTGACATAATGCCTATTTATCATTAACCACCGTCATTTTCTCACCTAAGGGAATGAATTAACATATTTAATTATGTAATACAACATTTCCTTTCGTAGAAGTAAGAAAGTCACTAACATAACTCAGCGGATTAGCTCGCTGTGTATTTATTTAACCAGAGGCTATGTAGCACCACGAAGCACTTAGGTACAAAAGTTGATTAATGGGGATCAACATTTCTCAAATGGAGAGTGAAATGAGAATCGGTAAACTTAAATCCGGACCTCCAGTAACAAAATGAAATAATTTGTCAAATTTTCTAGTTCACTTCGGAGGTCGCAAACCTGATCCAATCCGAAATAATTGAAAATCAATGATGAGATGCATAATTATGTTCTGTGCGTGTGTATGTTTAATATACACGTGAACGCGTATAATAATTCTAGTTCCAACTGCATAGATCGTCCAATGCATTAAACAACCTTTACATTTACTGTTATTTTGGTTAGAAAGGGACGAATTAATCTTCTCATTACCATTTTATTATAGTACCCACGATTAGACGCATATAAGTAGACGTGAGCCTGAGCTACATTCCTTCTTGGTGGCTATTTATCCAACTTCATACAATTCGGATTGCTTTAAAAAACTTCACTGTTCGAACTTGTTCTACCGCCGACCTCATCTTTCAGGCGTCAAGAGTTAGCCAATTTAAGTAAAATTACAGATTTAAACTAGATAGTATGACATGTCTAAACCACTAGTGGCGAAGGCGTGGGCTAAGTCCGGAGAAATCCGAATAGCAAACAGAGATGAGCGCATATGTAAATGATGCGTTGGAGAAAGCACGTAATATGACGAAATGTCGGTAAAACACTAAAAATACTAGCGTGTTGACAGGGTGTGGTCCTGTGGTATATCCTCTACTAGAATTTTGTTATAGTCTTGCGTCTGTTTGGAAACCACTAAACGACGTGAGAAATTTTGTTATGCGACTTTGAAAGGGGTTCCAACATATTTTAATAAGTGATAAAACCCACTTTGCTGGTGAAACTATTTTTTTTAATTAAAAAAAAATAGGTTTCTAATATTTTGGCATACTTAGTACTAGTCCACCATTTAGAAAAAAACTTTATATTGCGGCCAGCAGTCATTAAACGCTTGTCAATCGTAAGAGTAATTGCTTACAAACAAAACGTGTTAAGAAACCAAATATCTAACTTTAACGGGGTCTGAGTTACGAGATTTATGTTTAGGTAAAAATCATACAAAAATGTTTTTACCTAAATTGAGTTCTATTGACTTTTTGTTTTCATTTGTTCTGTCGATTGACATGAGTTTCATCACTCGCCGTTTAATAACGTTTTTTCGAAAGAAATATTTTAAATTTTAGTCCTTAATATTTCAGAAACCGTACATGTTAGATATTTGGTTACGCAAAACTTTTTATTGTAAGCATTTACTCTTTTGATTGAAACGCGTTTTATCACGGTCTGCCAAAATGGCAGACCAGTAGACTCGTATATAGTTTAAGATCCATACAAAAATGTTGGAACCCCTATTAAGAAAATCGAATAGTTCTCTTCGTCTCTAATAGATCAACTAAAAATACAAGTATTACGATGAATATAAATAAACGTCCGTTACTATGTAATACCATCCTAAGGTTGTCCGGATGAAATTGCTTTAAGCAATTAGGCCGCCCATTACGCATATTGTATCTATCTTTAAGTCCCTTTTATATTGTTTATTCTTGGTGTGTAATAAAGAGTAATTTTTACTGTCAGGTAGGCTTTATCTGACGTCATTATCATACATTATAGTAAGACGTTAACAGAGGATTGAACAAAGCCTCTGGAAGAAACTACTAAGTATTTCGTTCAATGTTCCCAATCGTTATTATAGAAACATCCATCTAACTATTCATTTTAATCTCTAGCTATATTTTAACATGCGAATTGCTAACCTCTTTTGGATGTAATCCTCCTAAGCCTGACCAGCCTAACGTAATCTTGCGTACACGTACACATTAACTACAAAACACGTTGTTCTATACAAATATATGATAGATACTTGCTAAATCTTAGACGCAGGGAAGAAAGAAAAGGAAGGAAGATATCGCCAACTGACATTGTGACTATGACGAAATGCTCATATAACGTCAGAAATTGAAAAAAATGCGTTGCTTGAGATGTCATCATCATCACCACCCTATTAACATTCCCACTGCTGGGACACAGGGACTTCTCTCTTGGTGAGAGAGATTTATTGATTTATGTTTGAGATATATATTTAAATATTATAAAGAAAAATGATAGTTGCATGAACAGCTGTTCATGTAAATGTTTTCCCACTACTACCATGGCTACTATGCTAGGAGTTTAGTGCGCTCGGTTGGTCTGAATCCCAAGAAAAATCGGGTCTTAATACCCGATTTTGTACAATCTACAAGTTTGAGATCTAGCTTTTTTCTTTGTACCATTTGTATTGGAAGCAATAAATAATAATATTAAAAAGAATATAGTATAAATTGTTTATCTACGTGATCGATTCAAGTAGATAAACCATTTATATAAGAATCAGAATTGAAGCATACTAGGCATGCCATAATAACGCACAAATAGCTATAATACAATACGCTCAAATAGTTATATAATGGAGAAGACCACAAATTGGCAAGCGCAGCGTAGAACGTCCGCCTTCTTGACTTGAAAGGACGGATGACTTGGTAAAGTCAGCAGGTTCACGGTGGATGCAGACCGCATCCAAGCAGAAATAACTGGAGATCTTCCAGAGGGGCCTATGTCCAGCAGTCTCCTGCGGCTGAAATGATGATCAATGATCTAAAGATTAAAAAATATTTTAAAGTCAAAACTTAAGATGATGCTTTATAAATATTTATTTATGATAGGTAGGTATAGCTAAGAATATTTTACCTGGTCCGCGTTTAATTACAGAGAAAAGTAAAAACTATACAACTTATAAACTCTCTCTCCAAATATTGCGTGACAAAACCTTTCATTTTAATAATTTCTATTAATATCTTTACAATGAGTGACAATTTATTACGTAAGAGACTAATAACCACTATAAATAACCCTCTTTAAACGTGTATGAACTTTTGAAATTGGTTAATACTGACCATTTAGAAGTCAGGGGGCTAATCGTTTTATAGTAGACCCTTATAAAAATATAACTTTGTTTTTAGGTCATAATGGGTTATGTTATGCGACGATGCTGTCAACATCGGTAAAAATGTATGTACCTCAAGTTCACGCAAGTTAACGTAAGACAATAGAAACTTATGAAATCTAAATAATGGTAGACAATTCAAAATCAAAAAATATAATATATTGAATTGTTTTTTTGTTATACAAGCGTGCAAAGTTGTTTTTTAACCAAGTGCTTAATTGTCAAAAGAGCTCAAGGTAATAATTATAAATCTCTTATCTATCCTCGACGAAAAAATAACTAAATTTCAGCTTAGTCGAATATTGGAAAAAACGTTGTCATTTCTAATATTAGGTCCTTACATATGAAATTGGCGTTTTTCGTACTGGCCACTTTAATCACAAATTTCTCCTCTTTGGTAAGGAATTCCAAATTCAAATTTGTACAGCTATAGACTCATGTATTTGTGCTTCGATGATCGTCATTCATTTGTTTTTTTTCTTCTGTTTTTTTCTGTTTGCGTCACTCATTTTACAAAATGGAAAACTTAAAATATCGCATTATTTACGAGTACGAGTTCCGCCGTGGCACTAGTGCTGCGGAAACAACTCGAAGGGTGAATGATGTGTATGGCGGTCGTGTTGCAAAAGAAAACACAGTTCGTTTTTGGTTCCAACGTTTTCGTTCTGGAAATTTCGACTTGCAGAACAAGCCCCGTGGACGGCCTGAGACTCAAGTTGATAATGAAGAGTTGAAGGCTATTGTGGAAGCGGATCCATCGCAAACCACGTCCGAGTTAGCTGCAGGCTGCGGTGTTAGTGATAAAACTGTTTTAATTCACTTGAAGCAAATTGGGAAGATTAAAAAGCTTGAAAGGTGGGTACCTCACGAATTGACTGAAGCAAACCGGCAAACGCGCGTCGACTGCTGCGTTACATTACTAAACCGGCACAATAATGAAGGTATTTTAAACCGAATCATTACCTGTGATGAAAAATGGGTTCTTTACGATAATCGGAAGCGCTCAGCGCAATGGTTGGATCCTGGCCAGCCAGCCAAATCCTGCCCCAAGCGAAAATTAACCCCAAAAAAGTTACTTGTAAGCGTTTGGTGGACTAGTGCCGGTATTGTTCATTACAGTTTTCTCAAATCTGGCCAGACTATTACGGCTGATGTCTATTGTCAGCAATTGCAAACCATGATGGAAAAGCTAGCGGCTAAACAACCTAGGCTGGTCAATCGCTCCACGCCACTGCTGCTTCACGACAACGCTAGACCACACACTGCGCAACAGACGGCTACTAAATTAGAAGAGCTTCAATTGGAAAGTCTAAGACATCCTCCGTACTCCCCGGACCTTGCTCCAACAGATTACCATTTTTTTCGAAATTTGGATAACTTCTTGCAAGGGAAAAAATTCAACTCCGATGGGGCAGTCCAAATCGCCTTCAAAGATTTTATTGATTCCCGTCCGACTGGTTTTTTTAGTAAAGGGATCAATGAACTACCTATAAGATGGCAAAAGTGCATAGAAAATAATGGTTCATACTTTGATTAATTAAATATATTATATTAAATAATATTCGACTTTTTGTTCCTCCCATACAAAACGCCAATTTCATATGTAAGGACCTAATATATTAAAGAAGTAAGAAAGTTTACCTAAGCTGTGGGTGAAACTAAATAAATCCAAGGAGCTTCCGAGTGTGAGGTTTTTACAAATCAAAAATAGTTCTATGTTTAATTTAGCAGGTAGAAGTAAAAAGGTTTAATTATGTTTTGTTCAAACCAAAAACGTACAAACTATTTTCTAAATTCAAATTATTTCAAAGGCATCAGACGTTCTGTGTTTTCATACTAATTTAGATACTTTGAAATTTATTTCACAAAGTGTTTTCCGAATTCATCGAATAAATAACGTGAATCTTAGATGTTAAAAAAATATATACAGTCGATTTGACAAACCTCCTTTTTTTTGAAGTCGGTTAAAAATTACATAGAAGTTGAAAATGTATTGTAATAGTGTAGATTGACCAGTCGGATTTCAGTGTATTTCGATTAGTGTTTTTTTAATTTCTTATTATGGCCAGGCTATTTATGTTTTTCGAAAGTGTGTGTGATAATTGTGTTCCGTCGGCCTAGAATACTATTTTGATTTGGTGAGACCATAACCAGCACGTAAGTAGGTACCTAACTACAGGCATTTATTTGAACTGAGTAACCATTGTGATGTGTGAGTGACATTGAGCATTTTGAAACCTTAAAATCTTAGATTACATTATATATTTACAACGATGACAATGATGGAAAGGGCTTGTGTCGTCAGAATGAGCATTATAAGCTCCATTTAGTTAGGAACTGCAAACATCTTACTAATAAAGTGTTATTATACGATTTTAATTTAAATGTTGGACAATTTCATGTGATATTTTAATAATATTATTTCTTTTTTAACTGGACTTAATATAAAATAATTTAATCTGATACAATTTTATATTTTCGTTCTTAATTTAAATAATGTGAATTCCTCGTAAACTTGTGGATTTCGTACATAATTATATACTCACTAACAACACTACACACATGATTTAAGCAAATACGAGTAAATTATAGAAACAGAAAAACATTTATTATCTATTTTTAAAAATAAATGAAGACAATTATGTCATCCGTTCGCTTAGATCTTCTAAACCACTAATTATATTTTCATGTGGTGTTGAGCAACATTTAAAGTTAATTACGGGAAAGGTTTATATGTTCTCGTGCGCAGGGTGGGTTGCTAGTTAATTATAAATAATTATAATAATACATTACGTAAAAGTTCTAAGTTCAACTACAACGAGTAAAGAGCTCCGGAGCGAGCAAGGGTGCGAGGGCCTTGTTACGTAATGGCAGAGGCTGCAGATTATGCGTAGTCGCAATCGAGATTAAATTAATATTAAACGAGCGGCCCGCCCCGGCGTCGCACGGGTATAAAATTTTCCCGGAAATTATTCGAATTTTTCTCGCCGTAAAAACCATCCTATCTCTCAAGTTGGATCGAACTGCACATGGTGTGCGAATTTTATTATAATCGGTTAAGTGGTTTAGGAGTCCATTGAGGACAAACATTGTGACACGAGATTTATATATATTAACATAAGATATTGTTCAAAGTTAATATAATTTTGTGCCACATAATAACGTTTTAGATTATAAAAGTAATCTGTAAGTTGTATGCGATTTATATAAATAAATAAATATTATATAAATTAATGTAGTGTAATAAATTAATTTAATTTAGTAGTATATAATATTCGCATGTGGAACTCTTAATGCGAATTTTGATAGTATTTTTATAGCAATACTAGCAGACCCCAGCAAACTTTGTTTTGCAAATTAAAAAATAGATGTTGGCAGATTCTCAGACCTACTCAATATGCTCACAAAATTTCATGAGAATCGGTCAAGCCGTTTCGGAGGAGTACGGGAACGAAAACTGTGACACGAGAATTTTATATATAAGAAGATAAACTTGTACAAAACTGTTAAATGAGTAGTTGATTTTAGTAAGAATCAATGTAATTATTATGTATATACGTTCCTATTGTCCTAATCCCTGAAAATATATGAAATAGTTTCTCTGTCCATTTTTCGATTACATCCGGTACAAAAATAAGACGCTCCATTTCATTACCACTGAATCTCAAAACGCCTAATTCCTATATCACCCATGCTCACAATGACTAAAAAATCAATATCAAAAATTAAAAAAAAAAATTTTTTTAAATATCTATGAATGACTGAATGTTGGTTGTTGAACTAGCTATAATATAATTGATTTGATGAAATTAGTAAGGAACGCATTGAGTTCCAGTTTATTTATTTAAAACGTTTTGTATACCTACCTACTTACTTACCGAGAAATTCGATACATGGAACATCTTGCAAGGCAAATTGTGTAAAGTTATTGTTTAACTTTAATTTTATTAAGTTTATTGTTGCTTTAGGCATTAAAACGCATTCTATATTTAGTTTATTTTGTATTGTTTTAGTGATTACTGGTGTAAAATAAAAATGATTTTCTGAAAGTAGCATGTCTGACTCATAGTCAAAACATTCCTGCGATTTTTTTCAAAGTAGGAGGGTCTTACTGTTTCATCCAGCCTCATGTATCAACCACTTGAAATATATCTCTTAAAATATAGTTCCAAGAGGGGTCAACCTGGCACGATTAGTTTACAGTCAGTGCAAAGATTATTGTTGCACGCGATTGTCATCTGCTACGTAACTAAAATTGTGATAATTATTTTACAAGATGAAGTTCAGAGATTGAATGTAAAATAAGGTTTGATTCGCATAGTTATGATTAAGGTTTGTTTCACCAGCTCCCTTTAGACTAAAATGATCGACGACGATTCGACAAAGTCGAAGCCAAAATTATATGTATAGAAATGTCAAAAAATCTTTAAAAGATATTTAAAATTTATTGATTAGGTATGTATCATAAACCCGTAGACGTTAGTTTTTTTCGAAATCGCCTTATTTAAAGTTTTCGGTTTCTTTAATAATAAGTTTGCGTTTTTGCCATCAAAAGCGACTCATAAGAAAAAAACATACGTAACTCTACTTCACAGACAGCTTGACGGTACTGTGGGACTCTCCCCCATATCTAAAAGTGAAAAACATTAATCATACCATAGCATCGTACTTAGGTGCTGTGATTTTTATTCTGTTAATGGTTGTGAAAAAAGAAGGGAGGCGGTTACAAAAGGAGACGATGCGACGACTTAGATAGGTAGTACCTATCTAAGTCGTCGCATCGTCTCCTTTTGTATCAGCATGTCGTGTCACTGCAGTCAGGATTTTTTAACTATGTACGGCAACAGCAGATGATTTTGAGAGTTCCTTGGAATGGAACGACGGCAAATAATAAATGCCGATTTGTAAAATATCTAATGGTTCCTCGGTGAGCAAATGCGTAAATTTTAGAAATTCGTGAAAATGCTATAATGTATCACCACTTTTTAACAACTTCAAAATTTTTATTTTTTATTTTGTATAAATATTTTTTGTAATTAATCTCATTCAATATTTGTGTCTCAAGAACGTCCAAAAGGAGGTCTAATGTAAAAATTATTTCAGTGTTAGATAAATAAATTTATGGTGGAAGCCTACAGGCCATTTATTTTAACCGCTGGAAAATACTATCTTTCCATGGAATCCATAAAACATGGGCAATGCGGTGGCGTGAAAAACTAGTCAAAATATACTTTGTACGGTTTAACTATTTATTACTTATACTTTTAAGATGAGTGGGCGTCTAGAATTAATTATATACCTGTAATTTACCGTCTAAACTTTTCCTAGTTCAATGTCAAACGAAGCGCAGTACAAGTTTTACCTTTTCAAACAAATGTCGTAAGTGCGGCACTTCTTGGGCAAGTTGGCGGAAAAGAAAGTCCATAGAGCAACCGGTCGGAGCACTTTGACCCCTCACAATGCTATCTATTCATACATATTTGATGGCCTCTCGAACAAAGTCGCTTACCATAATCAATTATTCATCTGAACTGTTTTTATTTGAAAGAAATTATTAAAATTTTTGCAAGTTTTATATAAGTACCTACTCATAAGATTGAATAGAAATTATTACTTTGTATATCAATATAGAGGATTAATATAAAGTTGAATTAATCAGAACAATTACTTTCCTCTGTATAACATAGAGAAAATATATATTTATAATTTCTATACAAGCTTGCTGGTGACGCGGGTCACCGACATAGCCAAGCGAATTAGCTCGCTAAAGTGGCAATGGGCAGGCCAATGTAGCGCGCAGAACAGATGGCCGTTGGGGCCGGAAAGTTCATGAATGGAGACCACGAATCGGCAAACGCAGAGTAGGACGTCCACCAACTAGATGGACGGACGACCTGGTGAAGGTAGCGGGCTCGCGGTGGTTACAGGCTGCTACCGACCGAAGTCACTGGAAGTCTTTGAGGGAGGCCTATGTCCAGCAGAGGACGTCCTACGCCTGAAAGATGATGATGATGATACACGCTTAGGAGGCGTTAGAAGGTTATGAATCATATTATCCATAAAACAAAGATAATCGAATTTTAAATTTTATGCAGAAAAAATTAAGACATATCCGTAACCTTCATAATAGAGACATAATAGAGTTTTATCATCATGAATATGATGGGTGTTGCCGTGCATCATGCTGGAAGCCATGGTTGGCTCGCGCAGTATTTTGTGCTGTATGATTAGGGATTAATAATCCCTAGTATTTTTTTATTTTATTTATTTATTAACCATATACCACCTCATATTTTTACAAATTCATGTACATTCATTCAATTAAATTTGACACATTAAAAAGAGTTATAGCTAGATCAGTCATTCGTTCATATATTTTTTTAAATAATGTCAAATTGTTAATTCTAATAAAATCGAATAAATATAATAATGTCAAATTTAAGTAATAAAAGAAAGTTGTAAAAATTAAAATTCCTATTTATATATTATAAAAAGCATGACTTTCTAATACTTAATTATTTAATTACATTTTTTAAATATTTAAAGTTTTCAATATTGTTATAATTGAATAATAATTAAATTGCATACATTGCCAACAACATTTTTGAAACCATGCCTAAGACATTTAGCAGTAATGTCAAATAAAAGTATTGCAATAAAATATGACTTTTTATTTTGTGCACAATTAATCTCACATAATTTTGTCTACTAAATAATTGTGCTGCAAAACATCACCTAGGAAACGCGTTGACGTTGAAACGTTAGCAAACATTTTATTCTTACACTATACGTTTATTTAGTTTGTCCTGATGTTTATCTGTAATCAAATATTGCAAGTTAAAAGCTTCTCGGTTTCCCAACTTTGCACTTACATGTCACTCACTTGACAATACATTAATATAATGTGATGTTATAGAGCTGAACTGATGAAGGAGCTAAAGAGGAGGTTAAAATGGCCATAAGAACTCCGTATGGGCTCGTATGATTCGACTCGATGTGTAGGTATGTATGTATCGACAAGTAACTGAAACAAGCTCATTTCCAAAAGAATTTGTCATCTCGCATTTATGTATAGCCACAGATTAGATAGTATAACCGACAATATATTAGCAAAATTGCCAATACTTTGAACATCTAAAAGCATTTTAAATATCGCACAATTATGTTACCTAAATTCCTACTTCTAAAATCTTTCAACATGCAGCAATTCAAGGATATGACGTGTAAGCGGGTTGTTTACAAATATTTCACACCTTGTAGCTAACGCATATTTGCATATACCGCGGGCTGTTCCTATCACGGTATGAATCGCCCAAGGGCCCTTTTAAAAATCGGACAAGGTTTGTATACAATAAAATCTACATTTTACAAGGTGCTACAAGAATGGGGTAAGTAGACGAAAGCTCTTGAAAACAAGACATCACCCAGGTATTTAAGTAAATTAAGAAAGTATTTACGGGGAAAAGAAGCCGGCACGAAGTTTGCCAGGTCTTGTAGTAAAAAATAATACATTTTACTTCACACTTTATACAGTTTTCAACTTTGTTTATTTATATTTCCTAAAAGTAAACAGTGCTTTAACTTTCTCATCGATTTCAATTTTAATTATCTACACAGACATTTACATGCTAAGTACACGTCGTGATTCATGTCGTGGATGTCAAAATAACATTATATTGCCTTCTTATTATTACGTCCAGTGACCGAAATTATCAAAACAATGAGGCTAAAAGTAGGTAGGGTAGAAAATCTGACCTAATACTACCTTAGATTACGTGCTTTCTTTACGATATTACAATATGACAATGGGTATAATTGCGCCCATTAGGCAGTCGTGTATCGCCTCAATTAAAAATTCTCACGTGTCCGGTACATATACTTGGTCTTAAACTAAAAGTACTTTTTATACCAACAAGTAACTACCGTAGAAATTACACGTTTGTATAAAATAAGCCCGGAAAATTTCAAAACCGCGCCATACAAGTATTTTACGCTAAATTAGCTATGGCCATTCATCTCCAGAGGCTATTCCTACGAGAAAACTCGTAGTCGTTACGTCGTTCTCAATTGTTACGTAGTATTCACGAGCTAAGCTGTACGCTGATGTGTTAAGTGGCAAACTAAGCAATCATTCCTTATGACGAAGTTTAAAGTAGTGAAGTGTATTTGACTAGCGCCACTCACGCAAACAAAGTGCCTGCATACAAGTGGTGGTGGTTATGTGAAAAAAAGCACACCCAAAGCCTGAGGTTTAACCTTAGTTAAACCTTAGTTAAAGTATTGTTTTTTGTCCTGCAAATTTCGGGTAAATTCAGATGAAATTTTTTGAGCATTTTCGGTTGAAAGCGAGATTCCATGCCGTGTACCTACTGCAACGTTTTTGCAACCATCCATCTATTAAAATCAGAAAAAAGGTGTGTGTGCGATTCACGATAGGTAGTGAAACTTCAGTAAATCTACAAAAGAATGAGATGAATAAAAAAAAAACAAAAAAAAAATACTGTGCAAAAAGATTTTGTTCGGGCGGTCACCCATCCAAGTCCTGGCGTCGCGCACTGTTGCTTAACCTTGTTAGCGTTTATGATTGGATTACCTGTCGTTTTTTCCGTTGCATCCGGTTTGAAAATACAACGATTCTAAAGAAGTTTCACTTCAAAAAGTTGCACAGACAGCAAACTCAACTTTATAATTTGTAATAAAATGAAGTTTTTACCTGTAAATTATCTATAATTTAGGTGCCAGCATTATGGGTGGCGCTAGTGCGAGATACAGGTTTTTGACTCATGCTAGAATTTAATCGTAACCATACCTAATTGTGAATACTGTAACGTTTACTTTATTCGTAATTATTAGGCACGTAGTATGAATTAGCTACGATCCCTGTGTAAAACTCTCGTTCTTACTCTCTCCTCGTAAACCTAAGAAGTAATTTGCTATTCAAAGGAATAAAATTAAAACATAAAAAATAAATCGTTAGCCTAAAATGTGAGATGTTTATGGGAATCTTGCCGCACTTTGAACTTAATTCTCAGTCTCACGTCGCATTTTCATGTATACTAGCTTTAAATGCCATAGCGTTGGACGTGTTTTTGAATCTCGCTATAAAAAGTAGTAGTAGTAGTATAGCCTTCCTCGATAAATAGGCTGTCAAACACTGAAATCGGACCTATATTTTCCGTGATTAGTGCATTCAAGCAAACAATCGCATTGGAATAGATTAGAAAACTTATTTCATTTCTTTATATTAATAAATAAGTAGAGATTTATTAACTCTATTCTATCCACATTTTACACATGTCAGCTATTTAGCTCACATATATTTGCAATCTCAGCTAAACATTACGTTTTGAATTTTCGCTGTAACATTGCCGGAATTAGAATGAATTTAGCCATTATGAGTGTTATAGATCGTGATATCATTAGGTTATCTATTTGTCAATCACTATAATGACTGGTTTTGAATTCTCTGTACAAACATTTACTTCTGATAATTTAATATTTATAAAATACTAGTGGCCCGCCCCGGCTTCGCACGGGTTTTTATTAAAAAAAATTCCCGGCAATTATTTGATTTTTGCGACTATAATTTGAGATTTAAACTATCCTATCTCTCAAGTTGGATCGAACTGCACATGGTGTGCGAATTTTATTATAATCGGTTAAATGGTTTAGTAGTCCATTGAGGACAAACATTGTGACACGAGATTTATATATATTAAGATTTAAATAAATAAAAAAGAACACGATTTGTTTGTATAAAATTGTTATTACGTTGATATGGTTTACGAAAGATGTAAATTTCGTGTGGTCAATAACAATTATGTTTCAATCTTTATTGGTGTAACGATAATTTAACTAGAACGTAACAAATAGCATTATGTTCTACGCACCTACATTCAACGAACACTTGGTTTCTTAACATTACGGACGTTACGTTACGGTCTTTCGTTTTATATAAAAGCTTAATCGTTATTAAGGTAGGATAGGTAGGTACTATAGAAGAGTAAACTAGATATGCTCAAGATTTTTATAGTTAAATAAATTATGAAATCAAAATGACAGGAGTCTTAAATAAAACCTTTTTTTTTTAAACTTACCGGCCGGCGTACGTTTTGTTTTCAACCACTGGATGTTTTTAAAAGAGCTATTCAACAAACGAGAACTATTTTTCTCCTTGTACTGTTTTTATACCGAATTTCAACTACATATTCCTGAAAATTAACTACTCCTAGCACTTAGACAAGTTCAGGCTTTGAAAGATGAATGGACGGATAGATAGAGAAACTCAAAAATTCCAAACTGCAAATTAAAAAAAAGATACGTAACCATCATTTAATCGGTATCTTCGCTGCTGCTAATAATACCACAAAAATACCTCTCGTTTGCTAAAAAAAGAAAGTTTCGGTGGCCATCACAATAATTTGCTAACGCTTCACTTCATCAGTTACAATCAAGACATTATCGGCTAATTTCCAAACATCTATCTTGGGTATCGCTAGGAAAACAAAACGGTGCTTGTTTTGGGTGTCATAGGTGCGCGCGCGCCTCTGCGTTTCTCACAGCGCAGTGCTGCGCTGAGCTTCGCTGTGCTTACACGCGCATCAAATATCGACATCGATATTTCTATTTTTCATCGACAAAACTCGCTAGTGAAGTGATACAGGAGTGCCACCATGTTGCGCGCAGTAAGTACATGTGTTTTTATATATGCATGCTTTATACAAGGAGTTTAGAATTTGTCTTAATATGTACATAATTCATAATTTAAGTTTTATAGACGATTCTTTTGAAAAACCACAATTATACCGTAAATTAAGTTTTGGAACTAAAAATAACTTACGTGATAAACTATTGAATGCGTATAAAATAATAATTATTTAAAAGTAATAAAATAAGTTATATTGCAATTTAGTAATTATTGTAAGAAAGTAGTTACTGTTTTGGTCATGAAAAAAGTTATGACTTTGAATAACTTATTTTCGTTTGGCTAAATATAAAAAGTTTAATTACTTTAATCGGTCATAAATTAACTTGCCTCTTTTGGGTCATTTAATTCACACATAATTGGTAAATCTCATCTCCACTAAACATCTCACTGAACTTCCAGTACAGATACACGCAACATGCTAATACCTACGTACATTCAGTAGCTAATAATAACTATTATTTTTGTAATGATATAATTTTACAGTTTTTCATAAATTTTAACATTTATGTTCAGTTTATTTATAGTTACTAAAACGTATACAAAGTAATTCTTGAATTCATTAATGCCAATATTTTATATTATTTTAAGTCAACCACATTTTCAGGCATTCTAGTCTAAATAATATAAACAATATGCTTCTTTGATCACCTTTCTGGTATAGTCTTAGACGATATCTTAGACGTTCAACATTCAATTTATTTATTTAACAATTTTTATATCATGGAACTGGTCTGTAATTATCATAGCATCTACATATATATTACCCGTGTATCGCATGACCCTTGACAGGTATAGTAGTGATAACTATACAGACCTTTTTTTATCTTCTACGAGGGGTGTTCAAAAAGTATTGAGAATTACCAGGTTGGAGTAAAGTTTGGTTTTATTTTATTTAATTTTTCCATGTAATCACCCTTAAGGTTAATTCACTTAATATCAATTTTTCAAGAGCTTCAATTTGCCAACAATCTCACTTTATAGTAAGTGTTTATGTAGACGATATGATATTATTAAACCTTATGGATTATAAAAGTTACGACTGCCACTGCAAAAGTAATTTGCAGCTTCTATGTTACATAAGAGGTTTATGTCTAATGCAATAAAGTTAATTGGAGCACGGTCATAAAAACATCAACATTTACTCTAAACGGAAATAACATTCTAATGATGTTAAAATTTAAATAGGCAGATACGTTGCTTATGGGATTTGCTGATTTTTATTTTTACAATCGAGAAGCCTTCATTTGACTACAATCTCACCTGAAGTAAAGTGACGATGTGGTCTAAGATGGAGCATGAAGACCTAGAAGGTAGATAGCTTCTCCGAGCCACATTACGAAACACAAAAAAATCGTTTCACGCACTGGCCCAGCCCGGAGGGTGGTGACAAGCCGCGGCCGAAGCGTACCACCAGAGACTGATATGGGATTTAAGATGTTTAGATTAGTACGACCTCCAATTTCAGGACTGCTTTCATTTACAACTGATAGTGCTTGCTGTTGACTGAGCTCCAAAAACTTATATTTTCGGCACGACATTTCTTTATCATGTCTTTCGTCGTCTCATAGATAATATAGCATGGATGCGATTATTTAAATACCTAGAACACACATTTATGTTCTAGTGCTTATGCTGATCCTAAGCAAACATGATCTACTGTTGGTGCTCATATCAAATCCTAGTGGTAGGCTTCGGCCGTGGCTTGTCATCAGCCTTAAACTCAACTTGTACGTGTATAGACATTGTCGTATTTTACAATGTAATCCCGAGTATCCATCTTTCTAAGCCTTCTTACTCAAATTTTGAACCACGTAAAGAGAGCATGGTCAAATAATGGCCTTTTCTTATGTTATACAGGTTTTAGGTACAGTCATGTAGGTAATGCTTAGTAATGATATTTTCGCGCTTACAATGCCTATAATATGTTTAGATAAATCTGTGTGTAGGGTGTAGGTAGTTTGAGAATTCTGCATTGAAAAATTGGTAGACCCGGTTGCAAATTCTTGTATAGGTACTTGGGTCTTGTATTTCATGTTATGATGGTCATGAAGCCTTCGCAATAAATAGTGGAATTTATACAGAAAACCATATACATATGTCAAAGAATAAGTAACCGCTGAAAACATTAGGTACCTACCTGCATATATGATGTTTTTTTTTATTTGACCGTTCCTCTCGTTTTTACTACAAATAGTTGGAAAAGTATCGAGAAAAATCAGTGTTGTGTAATGTTTGTAAATGACAATGAGTTCTTATAAACATCGGCGTACTACATAGGTGCTTATGGTTCGTAACCGGAAGTCGGCCCACAACGGAGCTATGGTTACGGTTCTTGTTGATCCTCCATCTTCGTATTTAGTTAAACACATCTGTGCAATGTGTTTACTAATATAAGAGACTCATTAAGCACCAACAAGAAAGTTATACTGTTAGTAATGCATTTCAGAAACATAAGTAAGCCAGCAAATACAAACTATCTTATCTATACTTATTATAAATTCAAGTCCACAGCCGCGTCTGTTGTGCCTGCCTTTACGAGTATGTTCAGGATCAAAACAAAAACTATTCAACGGATCTTTATGCAGTTTTCTTCTATAGGTAGAGTGATTCAAGGGGAAGGTTTTCGCATCCGAACAAAGCCGGAAGGTTAAATAATAAATTAATATTGGTTTAACTGGGATCTGATTGAAAAGCCGTAAAACACACTGTGTTGGCTATTTATTGACTTTTTTAAGGTGTATTATGCATACTTACATTCAGAAATGCATAATTTTGTAATAGAATGAAAAATACTTAGATGTTGACCGATTCTCAGACCTACTCAATATGCTATCAAAATTTCATGAGAATCGGTCAAGCCGCTTCGGAGGATAACGGGAACGAACATTGTATGCCTGTCTTAATTTATAAATTCAAAAAACGAATCACCGAAATATATGTAAGCACATATTATGTAAGAATATTATTGTATTCTTTCTACTTTTACTGATTAGATATTTGCCTACTATTTGTAACAAATGACATTTGCAACATACCTGGTATTGCCATTGTAGACCATTATATTTATTTGGGTTCGCAAATTTGTCATGACGGCAGTTGTGTTCCCGAGATTAAAAGGCGTATTGGGATGGCCAGAGATGCTATGACCCGTCTTAACAACATTTGGAAGAAGAGAGGGATTGGAATCAAAACCAAGATGCGTTTGATTCGAGCACTTGTGTTCCCTATCTTCCTGTATGGAGTAGAGACTTGGACTATTTTAGCCCGCGAAAGACAGAGAATCGATGCATTTGAGATGTGGTGCTGGAGGCGATTGCTCCGAATACCTTGGACGGCGAAACGCACCAATGCGTCAATTCTGGCAAGACTTGGAATAAAGGTTCGTTTGTCCACCATATGCCGACAGCGAATACTTGCATATTTCGGGCACACAGTGCGAAGAGGCGATGAGAGTCTGGAGAAATTGATTATCGTTGGTAACACCGAAGGGAAACGATCCCGAGGACGTTCACCAACTCGATGGACAGATCAAATGAAGGTTTCATCGTCGTCCAAATTCTACGACACTGTCAGAGATGCGATGGACAGAACCCGATGGAGACAAATTATCCGCTCCCGATGTAACTCCGATGCTGACCACGATCCTCAGACATGAGGGACCGACTACAGAGAGAGACTATTTGTAGTTCATAAGGTTAAAAGAGTTTAAAAAAAAACTAAAAATTATACATAGCTATGCTTTTGCTAAAGACGCGCTTACATTTCACTTACATCCTACCGGGACTTGAACTTTTAAAAACGTAAGCGGAAAATATATTCTTTCCGACAAAATCTTAGCTAGAGGTAACTTATAAACTACCTATTATAAACTAGCAGACTCAAGTTCATAAAACAAAGACGATATTCATAATTTCATCAATGTTTCTCACGATTAAGTCTATGTTATACGCAATTAAACCCAGTTAATAGATGTACACACACTGTTATGTCAACTTAAAGGTAGGTAAATAAAATAATATAACTTTTGCTTTGTGAATATTTTACTTCACCTTAGAATTTGATGGTAAAGTAAAAACTGCGAAAGTCGAAAATATTCTTTAACAGATATCCGAACGAATGGTAGCCGCAAGTATTTATCAATGCGCTTTCCCCATTACATAAGACGCGATGATGCGAGCTCGTTTACAAGATTCCGGCTAAGAGAATGATGACTATTAAGGATTCATCATTGGTATATGCGTACGCGCACGTGTTATGACTGCGGTAGTGCCCTTGTTTGCATAGGAAGCAGGCTACATGCTTTCTTAGTCTATAGATCTTGATTGTTGGGAAAGTATTGGGAAAATCTTTGTTTTATAACCTGTTATGACAGGAGCACGATACTCCATCGGAACTCCATTATAAATGTATTTATTGTGTGTTTTAAATCCCTCAAAATGTCTCGTCTTTCTATCACGGTTCATATCACCAGATATACAGACAACAAAGTCTGTTTAGGTACGAAAACATTCCGTGTAGATACCTAATTCTTTTTATATAGGTAATAAATAATTTGTGCAACAATTTGTTAACGTTCTAAAATTGCACAAAATACCGTGCGTAGGATCGGTATAGCTTAGGTAGTTGTAAAAAACCTGTTTAAGGTGTACTTACTTTGAAAATAATTTCAATTTGAACCTTATCGAGATATGCAATCTTATAATTTCATAGACTTGCCGGTTGTTCGGGATTTGAGGAATGTGAATTCCTTTATGCTTTTATCTAGTTTATAAATTACGGAAATATGTATAAGTATATATATTTTACCAAATTTGGAAAAGTTTTATTATAATAAATACTACACAACCCCCTTTGTAATGACAAGCTAACTTATTAATTTATCTGTGAATATTTTTTATATGTTAACGTAATGTATATATTTAATGTGATTAGACGGAGGAATATATAATTTTCCACAAAAGTGGATATACATACCTACACATTTCGAAAACGACAAATCGAATTTTGCTGAAAAACGAATTTAACAATATTTACAGTTTTTACATACTTTCATAATTTAATCAAATTTAAATAATGGTTCGAAAATGTTTGCGTATCAAACATACATTCTGTCGGTATGTACCTATGTTTATTAAAATTTGCATTATAGTTTTAAAATTTAGTTGCATGGGTTGTGCTGAGATATCCATACAAACTCTTCAATAAAATAAAATGAAAATAAACAGCACAAAAATATAACGTCAGTATATAAAACAATTTCGTGGCTCAATTAAGGTTTCAGTAACGGGATGGATTTCCGGGACTCTTCATATATTTATGTATAATATGACACATAAGTACACAAAACATCTGCATCACGAATCACAACGTGAAACTCGTAAGGTACCGAGGCTCTTACTTTCCATACATGATTATAATGACGTGATGATTGAGCCATACTACATAAGAGCATATACATATGCTCGCACCAATTTAGAACCTCATTTATAATCCTCGGTTAAAATTGACCACATCACAAACTGACAGTTAAACAGCACGGTAGGTACATAATCTATTGTTTTTATTACTTTGTTTCGTGAACAGAAACCATTAGCCCAATTTACGAACACTATGGGCTCATACTGAGATGTGATTAATTTTACTCAATACCTACCTGTTATTACTCTTGTTATATCATTATTAGGATTATGTTTGTCAAAGAATTAATTTCTACTTTATCTTATGATTGGCATATATTAAGAATCTACTTACGTAATGCGCACGGAAGATGATAAAATATACAACTTAAAATATTACCTTTCGTTTTAGAATCTCTAAGTTGAAGTGATAAAAATGTATTAGCATTTTTGTGCCGTAACGTTTTACATAGATAACACGATTAAAGTTAATTAGCACGTCATTCAGTAAGTTTATTAAAACTCAAAGTTAAAATTTACTTAAGTTTATAAATTCTTGATTTTGGTATTTGATGATAAAATATAATAATACATAATAAAAACATAATACATAATAAATACATAGTAAATAATTTTCCTAACACACGTTATGCTGTTAACATTTTTAAAAGACTACTTGCTTACCTAGCTACTGAATAGTAGGTAAATTCTACGTAACCTCAGCATAGCTTTGCTCTAAGGTGATTGTTTTGAATAAAGTGGTCTCTGCACTTGTCACGGTGTTAAAACTTTTAGTTTTATCAGATTCACAAGAAACACAGATTTTTGTACCTTTCTATTCGTGGGACTGTGAACTATAGAAAGTGGCTGTCATCATTTTGCAGAGAGCTTTTAACATTTCTCACGATGCTATTATATATCTTTATTCAATAGTGCTATGAATGACCAACATTTAAAAACAGTATATTTTATATATACTGTTACATATGATAATTTTATATGGCCGTACGTACGACTCTGCATGTTTTTCATTTAGAATTATTTTAACTAACAATTAGAATCAGTTGTAAGACAACTCGAACAGAGAGTTTCAAAAATAAACAGTAAAGTTTAAGAATCCAAACATATACAACAAACCATAGAATACAGGCCCATGGTCGGTGTTTAAACCAGTCCTCAAAAGTAGTACCTACTTACTTAAAATAATATACACACTTTTGTTTTATGGAAACTTTTAACGAAATAAATTTAATGTTAACATTGATTGATAAAAATATCTTCTTTAAGTGTTTATTTTTAAGATAAATTTATGTACCTGCTAATATTTTGATGTGCTAGAAGTATAGTTATGTTGTATTAGCTTACACTTCGAACGTTGAACTCTTTTAGTTTCTGAAAATTTGACAATGGCATTTTGTAGCTTAAAATTCCTAAAGCCAATTTCTAATCGCATCGGTTTATTAGTAAACGTACGTTTCCTTATTAATAATTTCCGGAATGATATAAAACTTTCTTTACAACCAAAAAGGAATACCTACCTACCTATCTTCAATCTCTTATTTAAATTAGGAACAAACACTCCAGATGAAATCTGACACAGCTTGCCCAATATCGAGCAGGTACAGGTACACACAATACAAGTAGATAGCTATGATGGACTAAGATAAACTCATAAATTCAATTCAGAGTCAATACGGCACAATAGAAATCAAATAGACTTAGAAGATTGATGATGTTTGTTGAATTCGGCGGCATTGTTTCCTCGTCGCTTTGGATCATAATACGAGATGTAATTACACGTGACCTTTGCGAAATTAGTATAGTTTTGTAATAGGGACTGGAGACGTTGATTTTGGTTACATAGATATTCACGCGTATCAATTTATTCAATAATGGTTTCTCTTGAAAGCATATCTGTTTTTCTTTTTTTTAAGCATTAATATAAGAAATTACCCAGTAATATCGATAGATGGCACTTAGCGCTCAACGGCAATCAACCTGCAGATTATTTAGTATGTATAGCGGGCGGCCTTTAATGTTCCTTATCATTTTTTAAAAAGCAAAACTTTTAATACTATAATATACTTTTTCTATAAGTGGAAACTTATAATTGGCCGTCTCTGTGCTTGTAACTGACTGTTACAGTTGCAAGCTTTTATATAAGTGTCTTAAAATTTATACTAGCTGTTAGTTTTCCCAAAATTTTGTAAATAAATAAATAAATAAATAAAATAAATAAAGAAATTAACGTGATTTTTTTCAAAAGTGAAACTAAAAAGGTTTTATGACAACTATTATTACATTACAACTTTGTGTAAATTTAATTCATGCGATGTGTACCTCTATAAACCCTACGTATGTATCTTTGAAACATTTTGGAGTTGGCCATAGAGGTTTATCGTAGAGATTCGTTGAGTGAGTATGAGATGCTCTATGGAAATTGTGTTTGGTGGCCCAGTGCATTACGAGGTAATATTTGGTTGAATTCAGTGGATTTGTGAAATTTCACTTATTTTTCCAATCAATATTTTTTATACAGGTTCCATTCCCTGCGAGGGGTGAAGAGTTTGTATGTTCTGCAGAAGCGCTTTCTCTTTGATCTGGGTGTTTAATATGTATAATAATATGTATGTTTCAATATAACATTAAGTATCATATTTATATATATACATGTATATAATGTACCCGTAATACAAGCTTAAAGCTTACCACGGAGTCCGATGTTGTGGTGTAGATTGTCCGGAAATATTTAATTATATATACTTAATCAATATTTCTTCCTATCTAAGTTACATCAACGTTTTTAATCAATGTATACCGTTTCTTAGTTTAATAAAAATATCTGTGGCTAAGAAAACCTAATTCTCGTATTAATTTATCTACCCAGTAAATTTCATAAAAAAAAACAATAGCATCTGCATAGGCACATTATTAAAAAGTATCCTAATTATTAAAACAAGTTACCAAAACAACTCAGACGTGTACACATCTACCTCTATAGAACTGTGTCAAATCGCCTAGCAATTGTATGCAAACGATACATTGTTGCAAAATATTAACCTGAAATTACACGCACTAGGCGGTGAATAAAGCTACTTTGGTGCATCGAAATAACCCACATATTCCTACCTCTAATTGTCTCATTGAACATGGTACTCTGAAATTATTATAGCTATTGTACACCCACGGCTGTATCGAAAGCAATTGATTCAGCAATTGTGAGAATCTCAAACAACATCAAACCTGCCGCTTCGATCCGCCTTTTCATAATCATTTTATAGGACCAGTTTTACCTACATGCCTTGGTCTTGTCCATTTTTTATTGATTTTCGCACGGGAATAACGTATTTTCAGTCATTAAAAGAGTTTATAGCTTATAAATTCTTTGATATTGCTCCCTAAAATATACAACATTAAAAATATTTAATCCGCAAACATACTTTTTAGATAATATATATCCAAGTAAATATAGAAAATTATAGGTATGAGGTCTTACCTGCCGCTAGAGCAATACGAATCCTTACAAACAAAAAGTGCTTTGGAACCCAATCTCTAACTTATACGGTTTTTGAGATATTTGGGTCTATAAAGTTCCAAAAACAAAATATTCATATAATTTTACGGCCAGTGATGAGTCATGTCAATCAATAGAGAAAGATCTTTAACAAAATACACCTTTCCTCTATACAAAAATGTTCGAACCCCTTTTTAACTTAAAGAGGTATACTAAGCTCTGTCTGTAGCTTTGATGATATTATTAGATATTAATTAAATTAAATTACCCACCCAAGATTTTTTATTAAACTTAGTCATATAAAAAATATATTAAAAAAATACTAATTTTGTAACTTTTTAAAGGCACCATAATAATATACTACCTAACCCAGCTAAGTACGCATGTAGCTATTACAAAGATCATTGAATAATGTCCTAAGCACCACAAGATACATTTGCATAGAGTATAGAGTGGATTAGTGTGTTATAAATCATTCTACAGTTTTTATTCCATCGATGTAATCTACTCTAGAAGATTGTGTAATTAGTAGGAACACATACCTACATACAATGAGATCAACGCACTACTAAGATGAATCCAATGCTAAAGATATCGGCAAGCTCATGGGACAATGCACATTCAAGAATAATACAATTGTTAAGTTATAAATTTAGATTCATGATTGAGATGCAGATTTGCGGGAAGGATTAATTTTTTATGTGAGTGGGAATTTAAGTCAATATTTCCTTTCGCATGGTACATAAAAGTTTTGTTAACAGAAAAGGAATGTGTGATTTATTTTACTGTTTTCGCAAATTATCGACGCCATAGCTTGAAATAAACCAAAATCATGTTGATTTATATAAATGTAATGGCAAAGGTATTTGTCGATCCACTCGATACATTTTAAAGAAGTGCACGAATTAATCGAATACTTTTTGTAAATTAAGTAAGTACCTATGATTTATAATTTTACAGTTTATCTTAGTTTTATTCAAAGATAAAAAAGAGAAAAGAGAACTTACTGGGCTTGAGTTTCAGAAGACGAAAATAAAATTGTACCTATTCTGGACAGCCCAAGACCAACTCTTAAATAGGAGTGATTAGTAAATGTTATCCGTTTACGTGCTTAGTATGTTTAACAGAATTGTTAGCGACGACGACCTTATGGTTACTCTGTTAAGGTTTAAAATCGTGCGTATTATCTTATACGCTTTGTGTCACAGATTAGCTAATAGTAGTCGCGGAGCGAACTTTGTACCCGCGTATTCTGGAATAGGCATAGAATAAGTAATAGTTTTGTTTGTTTACGTTTATTCGGGAATAGGCACAGAATACGCAATAGTTTTTTGTTGTTTACGTTTTTAAAGGACTTCGAGTTATTTAAAGATATTTCTAGAACCTTATGTTTTGATATAAATACGCGGGCTGTGTTCCGAGTATAAGGCATTCAGTATTTGGATACGAACAAGTGAACAAGTGAAAATACCTCGAAGAGCGAAGAATACATAGCAGTAGTGACTTGAATATAAGTAGTCGTGATTGTGAACAGATAATAAATCTGTGTTGAGAAGATCTGGAGTATCATTGACATCTTCCCGCCAGCACCTGAGTCGGAGAGTTACGCCTTCGACAGAAAAGCCGTTACATTTTGGTTTCCTCTACCATTGTGTTGCGGACGTCCGATACAGTTTTTGGTCCTTCGAGCCGGATCGGGAATAAGAGATTAAGGAAGTGTGAAGTGATATTTCGCACGATGCCTATGGGATACTTCAGAACTGCTGTTCCTCATACGGAGGAACAAGCTGAAAAGTCTACGTCTACGCATTTGACTGTGCCGACTGAATCCACAGTCCCGATGCCAATTGGAACTTCTAGGACAGAAGTACCGTCCACGGCAGCGGATTTGTATGATTATCCTGAGCAACCAGGAGAAATAAGGTGGTCGGCGCAGATGAGAAAGAAGAACATTGGAGGAAAAGGATTTCCACCGGGTAGTTCTTCAGAAATGTTGCGTCCTGCTGCAGATGAAAAGTTGGAGAACATTGGAGGAACAGTCACTGTTCCACCGTCAGCGTCTTCAGCAACATATGTTCGTGCATCGCAGTCGTCAAGAGCATCATCAAGAAAATCAAGATCGTCTACTCTTCGCGAAATCGAGCAAGAGAAATTGAAAGCCCATATAATTAAGCTTGAAGAAGAAGCCGCATTAGTTAGAGCAAAGAATGATGCAGCTCTGAAGCAGGTCAAAGCTGAAGCTGCACTTAAAATAGCCAATGCTGAAGCTGAAACCGCTTTGAGTAAAGCCAATGCTGAAGCTGCTCTAAAGGAAGCAAAAGCTTACGCCGAAGCTATTGCTAATACTGAAGCTGTTAATATTGCTATAGCCAAAGCTAAGGAAGAAGCTGCTATAAGTGCAGCATTAATTCAAGGAAGCAGGGCATCATCCTACTGTCCATCCGAAATTGAATCTGAAGATGATGAATTGGATGATGAAAAATCATTACGGATAGAACAATGGGTTAAAACATTCACTAAATTAAAGAAAGAACCGAAACCACAACTGGACCAAACTAGTAAAAAGAAAGAACTCCAAGCTGAGATTCAACATGCTGAAGCTCCTGTGCAAGTTCAAGTTATCAAAGAAATTCAGAAACTTGTCGACACCATTCTGTCTACCAAGGCACAGTCTACGGTCTTCAACTCAGAAAGCTGGAATCTTCCAGAATTTCATGGAAATTATGAAGAATGGCTTCCCTTTAAGAGAGCATACGATGAGAGTGCATCGCTTTGCACTACTGTGCAGAATATGACTCGTTTGAGGAATGCCATAAAGGGAGAGGCTAAGAACGCAGTCAGGAGTTTGCTGTTCGCTGCTTCTGATCCTAACGATATCGTCGTCTCTCTGGAAAGAAGATTTGGAAGACCGGACTACATTGTGTTGTCGGAGCTGCAACGAATAAAGGAGCTGCCGAAGATTGGAGACTCACCGAGGGAAATCTGCATATTTGCGAGCCACGTGGAGAACGCAGTTACGACGATAACCGCTTTGGAGAAGATCCATTATCTACATTCGCCAGAAGTGAGTCAAGCAATCTTAGAAAAATTACCACCCATACTTCGCTTCCGATGGCTAGATTTTGCAAGGAGTGTGGCTAAAGATTTGCCACAATTAACTAAGTTAAAACTATTCTTAGAAAATGAAGCAAACTTATGTAGCGAGTTTGCTACGCCAAAATTAATAAGAAAAAGATCTAGTGATTCCCGATATCGAATAAATGCTCTGGAAGAAGTTGACAACGTTTTGACAAATACTGCAACCTTTGGAAAAATAAAAAGAAAATGCAGTCATTGTGAAGAGGAGCACTGGCTTACGGAATGTAAGAAGTTCAAAGAAGCCACAAATAATGATCGATGGCAAATAGTAAGGAAACATCGTTTATGCTTTATGTGTCTGCGACGAGGTCACAGAATTGTGGACTGCAAAGGACAAGCTTGCAAAAAATGCAAGAGGAGGCATCACACAATGTTGCACTTGGAGCCGGTTCAACCAGCACCGTCAACGCAACATAAAACATCCAATGAATCATGTTCTGTAGACAATAAAGAAGCAAACGTGAACGTAATGACATCCGTATACGCGACGGCAGACAGAGAAAAGGTATATCTGAAAATGATACCAGTAGACATTTTTGGACCAAAAGGAAAAGCTCGTGTTTTAGCATTGATGGATGAAGGATCCACAGTGACTCTCTTAGACAAAAATGTAGCCAGTCGCATTGGTGTCAATGGGAAAGAAGAGTCATTGAAATTGGAAACGGTTGGTGGCAAAATCGTAGAGCAGAAAAGCTTCCCATCAATCGACTTAAAGATAAAAGGAGTTCACAGAAAAGATAAACGAACATTGAAAGGAGTTCGAACAATCGAAGATTTAAAACTGTCATCACAGTGCATCGATATGAACACTATAGAAAAGTGCGGTCATCTCAGAAATTTGATGAGTGAACTGATATATGAGAGCAATCGTCCAGCGCTTCTGATAGGACAGGATAATTGGGATCTCATAGTGTCAAGAAAGATCCTTAAAGGAAAACGAGAAGAACCTGTTGCATCACTGACAAGCCTAGGATGGGTGCTTCACGGCTTCCACGGTGGAACACATGCACCAGTTAGAATTGTGAATCATTGATATTTACAAGAAGAAGAAGAAATGCCTGCCATGAGTAAGGAAATTATATTAAAGAATGACAATTTCAAAGACATTGAGAAAAAAGAATCAATCATAGATTTAGATAATAATCAAACACCGGAGAAAGTGTTCGAGAAAAATTTGGAGAATGTTAAAGAAGACTCAAAAGTCGTGAAAATAATGAACGCAAACAAAGTACAGGCTGATTTTGAATCAAGCAGACCCATTGAGGACTCTCTCGAAGAATTGGTGGAAACACAGTCTGAAAATGTTAAGACTTTTGATGAATGTCACCAAAATACGAAATTACTAAATATGCAACTCATGGCCGCTGGCTACAGTGAAAAGAACAGGCGGTTCTCTGGATCCAAGTTCATTCGAACTAAGACAACGAAATTGTTGAGAACAATTAATGATGTCAGCAACAGGAATAACATGTGGAGGATCGAATCAAAGAGAATAAGGGGAGATCGAAAACCGAAGACCATACCAAGTCAAGTCGAAAACTTTAGCTTAAAACAGGAAAATCAAAGAATCGAGTGTTTGCCAATTTGGCTGATTGGATTTGGTTATGTTGGTCATGGAGATTATGATCTCATTGGCTACTTCTGCTGGAAAACAGCGCAACGACGACGTCGAAAAACGAAAACAAGGAGAACTCATCGTCGACGTAGCATCTGGAAGCGAAACTTATCGTCGCTACAAAATGATGGAGTGCTTGTCTGCAACGCGCACTAGGGGGGAGAATGTTAGCGACGACGACCTTATGGTTACTCTGTTAAGGTTTAAAATCGTGCGTATTATCTTATACGCTTTGTGTCACAGATTAGCTAATAGTAGTCGCGGAGCGAACTTTGTACCCGCGTATTCTGGAATAGGCATAGAATAAGTAATAGTTTTGTTTGTTTACGTTTATTCGGGAATAGGCACAGAATACGCAATAGTTTTTTGTTGTTTACGTTTTTAAAGGACTTCGAGTTATTTAAAGATATTTCTAGAACCTTATGTTTTGATATAAATACGCGGGCTGTGTTCCGAGTATAAGGCATTCAGTATTTGGATACGAACAAGTGAACAAGTGAAAATACCTCGAAGAGCGAAGAATACATAGCAGTAGTGACTTGAATATAAGTAGTCGTGATTGTGAACAGATAATAAATCTGTGTTGAGAAGATCTGGAGTATCATTGACATCTTCCCGCCAGCACCTGAGTCGGAGAGTTACGCCTTCGACAGAAAAGCCGTTACATTTTGGTTTCCTCTACCATTGTGTTGCGGACGTCCGATACAAGAATATATTTTTATTGTATTTGTTTGTGTGTTTTTGAGGAAAATTAAACTTTTTCTATTTCTTTTTAACCCCCGACCAAAAAAGAGGGGTGCTAGTGTCTGTCTGTCTGGGACATCATAGCTCCCGAACGGATGGAGCGCTTTCAATTTAGTTTTTTTTTGTATGAAAGGTGAGTTTGGCGCGGATGTTCTTAGACATGTTTCATGAAAACCGGTTGAGCCGTTTAAAAGTTATTGGGGTGAGAGTGGGGAAGGAAAACCGAAAATCTGCAAATATACTCGAGTGGGGTATCAAATGAAACTGTATGTACGGTACTGTATGACATACACTTGACTTCATTTCAATCTTACTATTTTATAATCATAATTTAATATAGTATCAAACGTATGCACTCTGCAAGTCCCAGACAAGACGTTAGTTAATTATGTCATAGCTCTATTTATAAGTTGACCACAATTATTTCCAGTTAAGTCTTTCTAGTATCACAGGTACTAGACGACAGTGGAAGTAAATTTGAGTAAAATTCGCACGTTGTCGGCGTTGTCTTGGTGAAGTAAACTTTCACTGCGTTGGCTGCATCGTCATACGGCAGCTACTTGGCTCTGCAAAACCAATAACTGCTAAAAACATCACTTTTATAGCTATGTCACATAAAACATGTTCATTTGTCGAGCTTAGTGTGTTCTACCATTATATGGTACATTAGTACCGATCATAGAGACAAAATAGACGCCTCATCGAGACCAATATTTTTTTTTTAATAATTTAAAAAACAACACGCTTTACTAATAAATCAGACTTCGAACACCAACCACGGTATTTGGTTTAGTAGTGCGCGTATGTACTTTATCTATATAAATAAAAATGAATTGTTGTTCGCTAGTCTGATTAAAACTCGAGAACGGCTGGGCCGATTGAGCTGATTTAATATTTAATAATATTTATTTAGAAAATCACTTAAAGCTAAAGTTGACAAAAATCCTTAAAATTTAATTAGAACTATGCTGTATTTATTGTGCCTGAACTAGGAGAATCCTGTAGGATTTTGGTTTTAAAATGTTTGTCATAGTCCAGGGTAGGTCTAAACGGTGAGCAAATAAGGAAAAATTGCCGGTTACCTTTTTTACCCGTGCGTCGCCGGGGCGGCGGGCCGCTAGTAAAGAATATATATAATTTATTCAGGGCAACTTGAGTTGCACTGTTTGTATGTTGGTAATCTTATATGTATCCAAAATATCTTAATTTTAAAGAAAAGTAAAAAGTAAAGTTATAAAAATATATATTAAAAAGAAATAAAGTTTTGGGTTTTAAATAAATAAATAAATATTTTCTACGAGACATAGGTCAAAGGTACGGACACATACGGATTTGCTCTTAATAATTTCCTTACTTGTTTTGTCAACATGACAAATTCTCGGTTAGCATAAAATAACACACTTTATTTACCTTTGTTTTACTTAATAGTTTGCAAGAAAAAAGTTATAGATTAGGAGTCTTCTATGGCTCTAGTCGATGACCTTATTACCTTATGTACCTAATAATGTAGTAGTACCACAGATTACATAATATAGTAGTACTACGTATCGAAACTCTTCAGCTGGGTCCGTTTTTACGCTCACGGTAACCTCCAAAACTACTGAAAAATACAGGATTATTCCGTGGGTTTACTTGGCTTGGCTTCTAACTCAAATATTCGAAATTAAACTAATTTGATGATTTTCTTACCACCATTGACCGTTGAACATTCTTGAACAATATTTATTTAATAAGCAAAGTATGTAAATATTAAAGGCATAGCGCTATTAACACATAATGGTTGGAATTAGTAAAATACCTATGACCTTCAAATTAAATATCATTATGCGAAATTTAGACTGTCGGATTTAAGGGAAGTTTTAAGTACAACGCATCATAAATATGGAACAATCTTCCGCCACCATTAGGAAAAAAAAAACATCTACATTCAAAGTAAAATATAAAATAATACTAATGGAGCGGCAGTATGCCAACTTTGAGACTTCCTTTAAATTAAAAATCAAGTAATGTTGGCGTTAATAACTTGTTACTACTATACTATTTTTATTAAATAACAATTGCATTTCCAAAATACTTAACCTATTAACAATATATGATATTTATCGATTTCAGTACTTATGTCCTAGTTCTTTCATTAAAATCACACACAGAAGTAATAAATACCTGGCGCAGATTGATTTAATCAAATACCAAATTATGATTAAGTTAGAAAAAGTTTAATGACCAGTGTTATAAAAGTAAATGTTAGCTAGCAAAAAAAGAAGGATGATATATGTATTTAACATAACATAATGCAACATCAATCAGTCGTATGGGATTCTCTGAAAATCAGCGCCGCACAAGTTAAACAGCTTGTCGGCATCAAGCTGAGATTATCCCTTTTGCCTAAAGTTATTTAAGGGAATTAATAATTTAATTTGTACTTAATTAGCTATGTAACGTTTTTTTTTAATTTAACGTTATTTTTAAGTTCTTTTTTGTAATAACTCTAAGCAATAAATGTTTTTTTATTCTTATTCTTATACTAGAGAAGTCATCCCTTATATATTTATGTAGTTCATGAACTATCGTGATGAGCGTGTCGGTTATTTTCTCTTAATATAAATGTAGACAAGTATAACTAGACATAATCATAATATGTATATTAAAAAATGTTGTAACTTTCAAATTAATGTATAAAATTAAGAATTTATATAGAAATCCGGTAAAATACAATCAATTTATTAAAAACTTCATTGACTCTATAATATTCATATGATGCAACTTTCATAAGCCATTTCTCCTATCCCAAGTGTTATTTAACAAACATGTTCAAAATATTCATAAATATTCAAATAACAGAAACGCATTTTGAAAAAGTAACCTGTTTTGATTTATGGAATATAACTGTTACGTAACTTTTTTTAAGATATATATATATATATATACTTAATATGATTGAAAAATAACTAGTTCTCAGCGACAAAGCCTTTTATTGTTTTTACTAAATAAAAAAAGTACAAACTTCTATTCACAAGATTCTTTAAAAAAATATGAATGTTTTAAAATATCTGAAAAACCTATATAATATTGTTTATGACTAGTCAGAATTTTACAAACAAGTACACTTAAACGGACATTATTACTTGTCCGGAAACATAAAATTAATTAATTTGGCCTTGTATTACACCTAAGCATTTTATAAATAATTACACATACGATAGGAGGTTAGAATTAGTACATTTTAATATTGAGATTCATTTGCTAGACACTCTAAGAAAAGAAAAATTTCTCTAGAAATGCAATAATCTAGGTCTTGCATTTTTGAGTGACCACTTAAGCAGTTCAAACACTCCAGGCTTAAAACACGTGCTTTAACGGTGAAGGCAAACATCGTGAGGAAACCGGCATGTTCTGATATCTTTAGAGTTTGAAGGACATGTGACATTCACCAACCCGCACTTGGCCAGCGTGGTGAATTAAGGCCTTATCTCTCTCGCCAAGAGAGAAGTCCCTGTGTCCCAGCAGTGGGAACGTTAATAGGGTGATGATGATGACTTAAGCAGATCAAGTACCTAAGACCGTACTTTTACTTAATGCATGCTTGATTAATCTATTACAAAAATTCCACAAAATTTCGAGATAACACGGAACAAATTGATAACAATCTAAGAGGTAATTAATGACAGGTCTGAGAAACATTAGCCCGCTTCGGATTAATTGCATTTCTAATATTTTTTTATGGGCCATGATTCTATTGTGTAGGCAGATTACTTAATCTCGCATCTTAAGTTGATGTTTAAATAGGGTACCATATTTATATGTGTCTATTTGTATTTATCTTAATTGAAATTCATTTCCTTAATGGTATAATTTAAGTGAGATAATTTTCATGGGAGTCTGGCCGGATTTAAAAGCTCTCATTAATATAAATAGCTTCCTTAGATAATAAATATTTGGATTGTTTGGGCATGAACGAACAGGTGGATTATATTTAAATATTTATAATAGGTTACCAAATAAGTAGAAAAAGCCGTGTTGGTTAATTGGGGAGTACACTCGACTTTCATTCCGAAAGTCGTGGGTATAAACTCCGCCGCGCACCTCTGGAGTTTTCTTCTCGAAGAATGTATGTGCGCTTTTAAACACGTGCTTTAACGGTGAAGGCAAACATCGTGAGGAAGCTGGAATAATCTGAGAACTTGGAAGATTTTGAAGGACATGTGACATTCACAAGTGCTGGACTTGGCTAGCGTGGTGAATTAAAGCCTAAAGTTTAGGCTTGACGAGAGAGTTTAGGCCCTAAACTCTCAAGAGAGATGTCCCTGTATCCCAAAAGTGGGAACTTTAATAGTGGGTTGATGGTGACCAAATAAGTAAGAACCCAATAGTTATAATTGGATCACAGAGTGTAGTATTATTTATTTTATGACTTAGGTAGGTACATGTCATTCGGCTTACCTGGGGCTTACTATAAAGGGTGTCATGTATTATCCGCGGGTTATCCGTTCATTACATGACTTGAAATGGATGGGAAATATAGCACAGCTCACGATCGGTAAGAAAAATGAAATTATTTCAACAGGTACTTAAGTTATAGGTTTTCTTTTGAATTGCCGTTTCTGTACACTATGACCATAAATGTATGTATTTCATGAATTTTATGTTGTCTTATTATTATTCGATAACAATGCTATCAGATAAGCAGCAAAACACATAAGCTATTGTATTTTTTATTAAATTTTAAAATGTTAAACTTTTAAATCGTCAAAAAGCACATAAATTATAACTATATTATTAACTAATATCTAGAGTTCATCGGCATGGCTTGAGCCCACGATCTTCAGTATCTTCGATGGCATTACAATATATTTTACAAATCGTACATTTACAGAGAGAAATTATTTCTGCAGACATTATAACACAACAAACATTTCAAAAGCCTGTGAAAGCTGTACTATTTAGTATTTACTTATTTAGTAAAAGAATTCCGTGATATGCCTTTAGCTAAGTACTGCCAGCGCATCTCCGGTTGAGGCCCAACTCTGCTGTATTTATTCGGTTTTAACTACACATATACTATATTTATTTATCTATCATCATCACCATCACCCTATTAACGTTCCCACTGCTGGGACACAGGGAGAACTCTCTTGGCGAGAATGATTAGAGGTTGGTGAATGTCACAATGTCCTTCAACTCTTTAAAATTCTCAGAACATGCCGGTTTCATAACGATGAATTATATCTTTAGAAGATATCTATAATAATTATCATGTTGATGGTATCAACAATGTGTATTTTCGAACCTTGATCAAGCGAAATGTGCTGATACACGACATAAATTTATCGATAAATATCGGATAAAAAATATTTAATCGGCGTTTTTTTAAAATAGCTAATTAAAAAAAACGCCGAATAATAAAATGAAAATCGATTTTTGCGTAATTTCTCCAAAAAAATATTTTAAATTTTTAAGAGGCTTTTGTACAAAAATTGTATTTTTTTTAATTTTCTTAACTAGGTAAACTATTTAGCTTTAAAATGGAATTCCTTTGAATAAAATACAACGTTTACTCAAACAGAAACGAAGAAAAAACCAGACGAAGTAGGTTTCAAAGAAAAACATTTAATCGGTGTCTTTTTTAATTGGTTATTTAAAAAAAAACGCCGATTAAATATTTTTTATCTGATATTTATCGATAAATTTATGTCCGCACATTTCGTTTGATCAAGGTTCGGAAATACATGTTGTATAATTCTTACATAATATTAATATTATAAAGCTGACGAATTAGTTTGATTGTTTGAACGCGTAAATCTCAGTTACTCCTGGTTCGATTTGAATTATTTCACTGTTAGATAGCCTATTTATCGAGGAAGTCTACTCGCATTTGGCTGCTATTATTTTTCGTTTTACAATATTCGCTCGAAGTGAGGGCATGCTGCACAGGTACGCAGAAAGCACGGAAGAATGTTATCGCACATGAAGTCATGTAGGCGAGACACGTAGTTGCAGTTCATGTCACATGCACCACAAGATCGAGATACATTGTTAACAGGGAAACCGACAAACGCATACAATAATAAAAGGGAGAGTATGTAGGTAGACATTTACATTGTTAGATGAGAGTTGTATTGGTTTGTTGTATGTAATTTCCAGTAAATCTCATTTATATATCTAAAGATAACCTGTTTATTGTAACCGGCAGCATTATTTTGCCGTCTTCTTGACGTGTTCACTTCGGTATAATGTATTTTTATAGTAACTAAATTTGATAGGATAAATCTATAGGTACGAATACGATAAAGTACGAATACCTGTATGAAATAGTGCTAATTACAGTATGGTTAAACAGGCCTAACTTTTTTTTTTTTTTTTTTGTGAGAAAATCTTGCATGGATAACTCCCGACCCCGTCTGGGAGATATGTCAGACTCCTACTGACTAAAAACTCACGGTAACCATCGTACACCTACGTAAGGGAGCACGGGAACTATCAAGGGAGCGCGGGAACTATCAAGGGAGCGCGGGAACTATCAGGGAGCGCGGAAACTATCAAACAAACAGGCCTAACTAACTCAAACGTAGAACGGGAGCTTTTTTTAAGTTTCATTTTCAAAATTATTCTTAAAGTCGGAAGCTTTTATCACTTTCCTGTGAACACAGCATTTAATTACATTAGATGCATTCAGAGATATGTAAACGCTCGATAATGAAGCTCTACGGGGATCAGTGTCAAAGATCAATGTTGTATTATGTAACGTTTAAAGTGACCTAAGGCTGCATTTTATAATTAATTTTTATTCTTAGGTACCTATCTGTTATTCCTATCTTGTGGATACTTGGCGAAACAAAACCTTTCATAACATAGCACAATTATATATTACCAAAGTATGTGTAGTTTTATGAGAACACATAATCAATGTCATGTTTTAATCCAGCGACTTCGAAAAAAGATTACATTCCCACGAGAAACATTTAGTCATTGCGTAACTGTGAATTAATCCTTGCGTTTGTACCTAACAAACATTCACTGATATTTTACAAAACAACACACAAAGGCTTTATCAATATCTAAATCGCATTTTTATGTCGTGTCGCATTTTTCGTAAGCCTGCTCAATTGTATTTTATGCAAATGTTTCTTAGCTTCTAACATTTAGAGAAAATCACGGGCACTTACGAAATCACATTTGTTATGCGTACGTCGGTAACAAATGAGGTTCTTTGTCTAATTTATTTACACATTTAAGCTATAAATAATAACGCAACTTGGTAATTTTTATCTCTAATCTCAAGCATTTAGCGTCGAAAATCCTATACGGTTTAGCCTAAGTAGGTATGTTAAGTTGAAAATCTCATTCACACATCATTGTCAAGCAATCGGCTTGTTGTTATGTAATCGAATCTCAATGTACCTCGTACCTGTTTGGATACTTATGTTATTTAACGGGACTTCAAAACAATACGATGCTTATGACATTCCGATCGATTTCATTATCGACTATCATTGTTGATCTTAATCTCATTTGGTGTCTTCAAATGAATTTAGTTTAGAAAGGCTTAACATTTACGTAAATTGAAAAGGAAGTCATCAAGTAAATATTCAACTATTACCAACATTAAAGTACGGTAGGAAAGTATATTTAGCCTAATACATGGACGATCGATTTAGAATGTTAGATAACAGGGAAACAGACCTGTGGTTTGAACATTATTGATTGAATAACAGACAATGGTGAGGTTTTTGTTCTAGATTTACATTCTTCATCGTGGTGTTTAAATGTTCTGTGAACAAAATTGTAGCAGACGATTACCATTTATGATTTACAATACTTGATATGCAGACAGTAAGCTGTCTGCAATTAAATTATCAATGTGTCAAACATTGATATGACGTCGCACACTGTCTCTTCGTATTTACTGAGGTATTTTCGAGAAACTCTTACATATTGACAGTCACCGCAAGCATATTTGGTCTAAGAACAAGAAGTGTTCTTATCGTCATGTTATTTTACGACTTTTAAAAGCGCCTTGTACGCTAGCTAGCTTCTAGCTTTGTGGTAGGTTCTGAGCTTATGTTTCAGGCACAAGACCAATGATATCATTTTCATGGCGAAGACGATGGAATAAGGCGCTTCCCTCAATCGACTCTTTCAACGAGTGGGCCTCAGGATGAATATGGACAAGACGAAAAACATGTCTAATGTCCATGTTGTGCCCGCCCCCGTTATGGTGGAAGATAGATCCAGATTCGTAAAAAGAGGTCAATCGCCGAATCCACTTCGGATGTACAGCGTTCGGAAAATTACGTCACGTCTTTGCATCAAAAATACCGCAGTGCATCAAGATGACAGTCTTCAATCAGTGTGTGTAGCTTACTAAACATTTTAAGTATAACTTAATAAAGCAGGAAGTTCCGTTTATAACCAAGATGATAAAGCTATCAGAATTTAAAAAGCACTGTAGGTACTTTATTGGGAATCAAACCCGCTACATCCTGCGCCGTCATCTGGTACGCCACGGAACGGAGGCTGTAAAATAATAGTAATAGTTATATATAATATTTCGTTAAAAGTACCTATGACGTTACTCAGGTAAATAAAACCTAATTACACTTAAACTAGAGAAGGCCAGTCTGTATAATTAATTTTCAGCAAGCGTGAACATTGTGGAAAATGCTTCCTAGCAATTTTCTAAAACTGCTAGACAATGTAGGACGTTATTTACTAGTATGGAAGTTAATACTATTGTTTTCAACGCGACGTTGAAGGTAAGCGTCGCTGAGTCATCTTGGGAGAGGGCACTCTACTTTCGAAGTTATATCGAAGGCTCTATCATTTCCTTGGCTATATACTTCAAAGAACTTTCTCCTCGAATGTAAGAAGAATTCCAGTGTACATGACATCTTAATTACGATATTATTTAGGACAAATCGCCTCAAGGTATGTCAGTACTGATAGGATCAATGATGTTATCAATCTACCTAGCTGTAGGGTCAACCCGAGTTTGTAACGATCTCTCAGATCGATCAGAAAATCCCAATGATATAAATTTTAGTGTCAATTTGATGTAATACAGACAGATTCCATTTCGGACATATAATATAAATAAAGACTCTATAGTGCAGAGATATTCTATTTGACCACGTTAAGAAAAATATATATATATATATTTATAAAGGGTTTCGTGCCCAAAATGGAACCAAATTACTGAGACATCGTCGTCTGTTGGTTCTTGAGAGATAAAGAGTTGAAATTTGTACAGTGAAGTATTTTTCTTGCCTCTTAAACAAGAATAATAAATCTTATAATAAATAAATATATAAATGGGGTACCATTCAATAAACGTGATTTTTTTATGTTAACTTTATAAAAATCACGACGTTGTGCGGGGCCAGTACTAGGATGGGATACCACCCAAACTGCATCTTATCGCACGTTAAAATTTTTATATACTTAGTTTTGATTATTTTGCAAAAAGTGTACACGGAACCCTAGGTGAGTCCATCTCATACTTATCAAAGTTACTCATATTAGTCAAAACTACAGTCTTTTGTTTAAAACAAGCACGCTCAAGTCTGGAAGAGTTGAAGACATTAATTTATTAAGTTAAAATTAACTTCATTAATGTTCTACCCTAATCATACAGGTATCATAGTATTTTAAGCGTGGTGATATTGAGCGCCATAAAACGCAGGGAACGCAACTTTAGTGAATTAACTCTTGTAATTGTCTTGAGGTGTGAGAGCTCCAGGCGGTCAGTGCTCTCGGAATAATTATAATATCCACATTGAGCTTTGACCGTGTTATTTCGTTGCACAATGGATCATAGATGGAGTGTCGGCGCCACAGTAATTGCAGTAACGTCGCACGTCCATGTAATCGATAATAGCCATGCCTTTTACAGTTACAGTTTTATGACCCATCTACAGAGTTAACAGATCTATTTGTATAGTCGTCACTTCGTCGCTAAGATAAATTAAGGGCACAAAACGTTTCCAAGACCCAGCTGTGTGTGCAATCAACCGAAATTGCACATTTATACTTATTATAGTGCGGCTACGTTTGTGAATATTCACCCGCTGATGAAGCTGCACCATTAAAAATAAAACCCGGCCGTGTCTGTCTGTCCCTTTGTCGCGATAAATCTTTATGGAGTTTTCAACGAAGTGTTTCAAAAGGTCTTTGCAAAGCGGGAAAGGGCCAGCTAGTAGGGCACAATTTTGTCAAAGAAAAGGCAAATACTTGGTTACCTGAATTAGCACAAACTATTAAGTTCAAGGCCCTTTTTATTACGAGCACAATGACAACGCAAACAAAGAAAAAGGAAGACGTCAATTCCATTTCAATTAAACTAACACTTTTATCGCGGCCAATTAGCCAAGAGCGACTAAAGCGAGACATCATAATCAAATACAATACAATGCGCGATGGAGCTATTATCTAAAGCCCACTTAACAATTGCAAAGACGTAACAAATGATTACTGTCAATTTGTATGTCGTGAATATGTTACAAGAGATGAATACGTGGCATGAATAGTATGAATACCCACATGAATGCCTCAATAATCGATCGATACGTGAGTTCAGAGTACGAAATCCTTTGATCTATGAGCACATTACCACGAAGTATGGTAGAAAGCCAACCACCGTTGTTGACAATGCAGAATTATGCAATTATGTACCATTGTGCGTAAATTGCTTTATTCATGTGCGTTTTGTTCGCGTTTCCTTGTGTGATCATCTTTCAAATCTTTATTCTAAGGAAAAGTGTTTCAGAAAGGTGTTGATGTTATAATAAATAAGAATATTTTTATAGGTAAGTACATTAGTTCGTTGAACAAGCTTCGTAACTTTCAGACGAATAAAATTAGTTAGCGACCTACACAAGGGCATTAGTCTCCAGACTGTACTGTTCAATTAACTGGTATTTATTGCTTACCAAGTAAACAAAATTTGAACACTTGGTTTACACAGTAAAAGTATTTATTACCTCATAATGGACAACACTTATAATTTTATAATTATGTAAATACATAAACATATCTGATTATAGACTTATGTTCGGCATTTAAAGTATTGATACACATAATTATTGATTTAAGTTTAGCATGAATAATAAATACTGTATCGATAAATTCACTTGTTAATAAAATGATATGTTATGGCGAGAAAGTTTGTAAATATTTAAGTCAATAGAAATTTATTACGTGCTTATGATACGCCAAAGAATTAATATCTATATGATTTTCGTAATTTGTAGACTTTATCACACAATACACGAGTTACATCGTACGTGTTTCCAGTGATAAAGTATATTTTAGAAAATCTATAACTATCTGTATGTACTTATTTTAATAAAATACAGAAGTAAATATTAAACAAGCGAAGCGAAAGCGAACTCCCCATAGCCCTCACTTGCACGAAGGGTGCAAATAATACATATCAAACCTTTCTGAGTTGCACTATCTATTGCTGAGGATTACATTATAATCCGTTGGACAGACAGCGGAAACAAGTTAATTATATACCATTTCGAGATATGAAGACATATGGCGACACATCATTACAAAAAAAAACATTTGGAGGTTTTCTGTTCACGTCAAGTGGTAGCCCTCTGAATCCTTACACGTGACCTCCGGGTGGTGCTAAGAACAGGTGGTAGGCTTCGGCCGCGGCTTGTCACCACCCTCCGGGCTGGGCCAGTGCGTGGTCAGGAGAAGCCATCTACCTTCTAGGTCTTCATGTCCCATCTTAGACCACATCGTCACTTTACATCAGGTGAGATTGTAGTAAAAGGTATGGTAAAAAAAAAAAAAAAATTGTGAGAAGAGTTATCCTAATGGCCTATTTATCTTTCTCTTGGCGGCATACCTTAATAAATAGGCATCTTTTTAAATTTGATACAAATTTTATTCAAAATGTTTTTGTAAACGGAAGTTTGAATTTTCTTGTAGGGTACAGAATACAGATCATTTATTTGTACACATGGGTTACATACAGGGTCTTGTTTGTCGATATTATAAGCACCATACATGTATTGCCTTAGTCTAGGGCATCAAAATTACATAATTTTAAGGTTTAGTAGGTAGAGTAGTTCCTAGATCGCGCATTTGCGTCAGTGCTAAAACAAAACATGCCAAATTTCCTCGGCTTGGGAAAAGTACCGACTACAATCAGAGTAACGAGGTGGTTTACATTATTATTGGTTTCTTCGTCTCAAGATGGTATCGGGTCGCCGAGATGCTCTCTCGGGTCAAACTCACGACATCTACTCACCGGGTTTCTCTCTTATACACGTTTAGTAGGTACAATATTTTGCACGGAGTGATAGATATTAACCAGGAAATTCTTGCAATTACTTTTGAACCTTATACAATACTGTTACTGAAAGTATGTTTCTTTCTAAATGGAAAATACGAATCGTAAAGAAAAAGATTACACATTAGGTAAGCAGCATAAAAGGCATCCGGAAGCATATTCTTTTTCCAGAAAAATAACGATAATGATCTTTTAAATAGTATGTAATGATTCTAAGACAGGATATAAATATGAATATGTTTAAGATTATAAAAGTACATGCATCCTCCATAATATGACCTAATTGTATATTTTTATATTACCTCTATAATGTTACTCGAATACGCATAATATAGGATAGGAAACCTACTTACGTAAATATGCATATAAAAAATACATATATGTTAAACAAGTTAGAGATGGTAATAATTAAATACCAGATCTTTAATAAGGGTCCGTCCTACTACCTACCGGTTAGGTAAAAGCTTAGATAACGTTATAACCTTTGACTTTCTAGTTAGGTTGACACGAGTGTTTAACCCGTTAAAGGAGCCGAATTATAACTTTGTAACAAAAATAAACTCTTAGGTACGATAACAGCGTGACATAACAATGTGCGGTATCCATTTGGATATATCATTTCTGACACTAATTATAGCTCTCAAACCTCTTTAATACTTTAAAGTTTTCCAGCATCAATGGTTAATATATTACAGAAGATGACATGCTTTTTACCCACGACCATGATTACATAAACGTAAGATGAATTCTGTGTTAGGAAGTCAGTGACATTTTAGGAAGTTCTCATTTCGCAAATTCACTATGAAATGTTTGTGAGCCCAAAAATGTTCTTTGTTAAGATAGATATCACGGTCACATACTTGGGTTTATTAAGACGCGGTATGTGCCATAATTATGATGAAACATGTTTGGGATATGACTTTAACAAAATTTATTTTAATTAAACAACCGAGAATCCAGAACCAGCGATCTCTACCAGATCGCTTAGGAGGTTTTCCATATGTGTATCCAATAAGTAAAATGATTAATTAATAACTTGGATATTATTTTTAAATAAGATTTACAATGTTCTTAATTTCTTATTGGACGCTCTGCAATAAACTACCTGACAAATTTATTTTTACAACCAATAAAAATTATGGATCTATAAGATCGATGTTCCATGGATTTCACCAAATTAATTCGCATGGAATGTGCGTTTCTAATCGAATCTTCACAGGATTATGTCACGCGTGGGCGCAGTAAGACTTGTATTGATTTTGACATTCGCTCTCGAGCCCCCGTGCGTGAGTCCGTGACTTGCGACCGGAGAAAGCGCCGTGATGGTGCTCCATCGTTTTGCAATAAATACCCGAAGCCCCGAAGGCACAATATTTTCAATAATTACTCGCATACTCGTGCTATATGGCACCAATGTATTAATCATCTCTCGTACTTGAGTGCAAATTTTCTGGCAATAAAAAGACTCAGAATGTGGGAAGGTACACTACACGTTTGTTTATCAGCAACCTCGGCAGGCTAAGGAAATTTAATCCCTTATGAAAATTTCGGCTGCTGTGTTGTTTTTGTTCCTTTAGGTCTCTAACTTTAATGTAAATAGGATGAAGGTTTAACTGAAGCTACTCATTTAATCCCTTTATGAAAATTACGGCTGCTATGTTGTTTTAGTTTCTTTAGGTTTCTAACATTAATGTAAATTGGTTGAAGGTTTACCTGAAGCTACTTATATGAAATGATTATAAACTTGAGCAGAACATATCAAATGGTATAAAAACAACTCCTATGTCCACATCCACATCAAATAACTATTGAAAACCAATACACAGTAATAAATTAGCAACCTAACAGCAGATTTCGCCACACTGGAGCCTAAAACCAGTAACGTAGCAAAGCCAAAGTGAAGTTCATGGATCAAAGATAAGAACTCATAAAATCTTACTTATAACCATAAAACTGTAAATTTCGCACGAAACAAGATAATTTGATTACTTACTAGGTATAGATAGCTATAACAGTTGTGTTACGTATTCAGCTATGAGAGTCGGTACGATTACCATTGTTTACTTCGGGAAGAATGTCGGTTATCCGGTAACAAAAACCATAATGGAATCGTGGAAGTTTTGGTTTAACTAGGTAGAGCTATAAATTACGGAATTGTCAGCTGCGTTATATATACATAATTGCGGTGTTGGGTATTGACAAAATTTGAGGTAAAGAAACAAAATAAATTGTCCGCTGGATGATCCTCTTTTTGTCACTTGTATGTTGCACTTGTACCAATCCACTCATGCAACAGGCAGCTCGTTGATGTCTTTTATATAGAAGTAGCTTAAATTTTGCTAAAATTATCATCAGGAAAGTGTTATTTTACGCTTTCAGATTCACTAGTTCCTAATAAGTATGTTTTAAGTATGTTATATGCTATACTTATTAAGCTTTTCTTTTCTTTCCAGGTGCCAGCGCTTGTCCTAATCGCTGTTTTGTCACTGAGTGCAGCGCAGGATTCTACGACCGATGTCAACGATAATCTCAACTCAATAGAAGCAAAGCCGTCTGCTCGTCTCGACCCTTTCATAAGAAAAGCATTGCTTAAAGCACTCAGTGATCTTGAAGAAGGTGAACAAACCACAGGTTTTGAAGAAACTTCGACTGCTAACAAAGACATTACCGAAGTTCTACCCACGGAGCAAACTAAAGAAGGAATTCAAATACATTCCTTTGTAGTTGACGGACAATCAGCTTTCGTTAACAGTACAAACACCCCTACACTCATAGACAACAACTTTTCAATTATAAGCACTACTGTAGGGAACGTTGAAAACCAACTCCCTGCAGCACAGCCTACATTATCACCTTTCAATGAAATCCTTCAAGCTAAAGCCACTGGAAATATTCAGCAGAGAAGCATTGGAAGCACTGCTAAATCGACAATAGCTCAGGGAGAAAAAGAAACGACCTTCAAACCTATTACAAAAACAACTCGGTTAACCACTACCACAACGACAACGACCACTACCACGACTACCCCGCGCCCGACGCACAACGACGATGGGGAAAACATTGAGGACGTCAACAAACGCGACGTGCAAGTCTTCCAAGCGCCCCTTGTTGCAGCCTTCACGGTCCACCAAGACATAAACGGACAACCAAAACAAGTCATCCCCATATACCAACAAACCAACGAATTAAGAAATACACCTAAGCCTTTACTCCCAGCAACTGAGTTCAGACATACCTTTCAACAGCAACCTGAATTCTATAACCAACAACTAGCTCTTCAGAGACAACTGGAAGAAAAACAAAGGGTACTTGAAGAACAACTTAGAGTCCTATTGATACAGCAAAGAGAACAAGAGGAACTTCTGCGTAGGCAACAAATATTCATACAGCAGAAAGAACAACAGAGGCAAATCATTTCAGAACAGAATCAGAACTTGAACATAATCCCAGAACAAAATCTTTTGCCAAAACCAATTCAATCAAACCAATTTAACCAAATTTTACCTTCTCGGCCACAAAATGTACTGATTCAACCCAGTGTACCCTTAGAACCTAATGCAGCTAACCAGCATCAGCAACTTCCAAACCGAGAAGCTGTTGACTTTTTGATTCATTTGCGAAACCAACAGCGAGACCAGTTCCCACTACAAGAAAACCATCTTCCTCAAGGGATTGCCTCATTTTTGCAGCCAGCTTCCATCAACCAAGGATTCCACCAAGGCCTGAAGTTTAATCAGATTAGACCAGATTTTGATTTAAAACAAAATACGCGTGTATTTAGACAAGAAAGTGGTATAGGAAATTTCGGTTTGAACAATCAACAAAATTACAATAGATTTAACACATTTGGCCCTGTGTTCACGAACCGTCCGTTCTTCCCCAGATATAATCAACAACAATACAACGCTGATGCTGATTTGAGGCAGCTTTTGGGACAAAACAATATAAATGGTAGAGCTCGCGAAGACCTCAATATTGTGAGCAAGGTTCTATCTTTGAATCACGGAATACCAATCAATAACAACATTTCGAATAGGCTACCTTTTGATAGTAGAAGGCAATTCTAATATTGTCCCTCCCATTTAGATTCAAGGGTACGCAAATGAAAATACATTAAAAATACAAATAAATTTGTTAGGTACCATAGTATGGAAAGATAAACCGGGTTGGTGCACTTTCTTCACAAAATACTTTTTACCCTTCAATATGTAACTGGTTATAAAAATGGAATAAAAAGTGGCCTGTTTTAACTGGCAACTGATTGAATATTAATTATCTTGTGAAAAAAATTTTGTTCCATTACCATTACTGGATCTAAAGTATACAGATTAACAGTTTGCCAACCCGATAAACCTGCCTTTAAAATAGTTTTTCGAAATAGCCAAAGATAAAACAGATTGGAGGAATTTTATAAAGTTTTCCATTTATTTTGTTGCCACGAAATATTTAATAGCAGTTTGACCATATATTTAGATATGAAGACTGTCGGGTTGAATCATTTTACACTTAAAATTTAACTCTCGTTCTAATAGATCGTTTAGTTATGAAAATCAATGTTAGGTGAGGATTTATTTATTCTGTACTTTAAATAATACGAACTGCCATAAGTACTTATTACTACAATCCTAGATGTAAGATCGTGACCCGTTTCAGCTCTGGTTTGCTACCTAATAAGAAAAAAATAACTGTGAAGCAAGTCTCCGAACGGTGGTGAAACAGGGTCATAAAGTAGAAATTTTAGTTTTAGTTATAAATATAGGTATTACGATCATTAAGAATTATATTTATCTAGCTATACTTACTCTGATCTATTACAAATTCTACAAATTAAAAAAATTTTTAGGATCGTTTAAAAACCCCATCTGAAAAAATATGGGTTTATGTATTCCATGATCCTATAAATGACTAATAATTTTGTAAACTCGTTTTAACCATGGTATTAGTCGGTACCTGTACCTGTACAAGGTTTTATAGGACGTACTTAAAAAAACCTTTTACACTTATGTCAATGCAATTTAAATAAGTAAAAAGTATTACTTTATTACCTACCTAATATAAATAAAATTAAAAGCTAAATGAACTTACCGAGTTTCCGTTAAATTTCCTCTCCCAAATTCATTCGTTTTTGTGTTTCAGAAATGACGCCGTATCAGATTGAGCTTTCTTATATTTAATATTTTCCAATGTATTTAATATTTTCTTTGTAAATTTATGAAAAAAGAGTATTGTGTTGCTTTTACAAAGCCACCTATTTTCGGTTTTACACATCGAAGGATTTCATGAACCTTTATAAATGTAGGTATATAATTTACAAAAATAAAATAAAAATAGATGATTGTATCTAGCTTGTGAGGAAATAGAATTCAGTAGTTCGTACATAAATACTCAATTCATGATTATCTACTAAGTTGGAGCCTATAATCAGATTTACTTATGCACACAAAACTAAAGGTGTCTGCGTGAATTTATAAGTTGTAATCTTATCTCTCTTATTTTAAAGTATAATTATATTTCCGGGCAATTCACACACCACTTACCTAACCCAAAACTAAACATAGCTTGTTGTATGGCTGTTATGTGACTTTTAATCTACAATTTATTCGTAAATAGAGTACCTGGGTCGAATATGGCCAGTCGGTAAATATGGCCACACACTCATATAAGTATGAATAAACCACTACAAAAAACAAAACGCGGTGTTACACGATCGGGCCCGAGGAACGTTCCCGAACGGCGCCCCTTCCCGCGCTCCCGCGCACTCGCCAGTCGCTCGGAGGTCGTTGAAGTGTAAGGCTGCGTCGATTTTATAAAAAGACTTCGTAAGTTTTTGTTTATATTTTCGTTAATATTGGATATTATTGCGTTGTTTTACTGTCTAAATGTTGTTTGACTATAGTATTATGACATTTTAATGTGTGTTTTCCAAAGTAGTGATCAGTTTTTGTTTCATGTTATAAATAAGACAAAATGGCGTTACGGAAAATATGGCCACTGGCTGGCCATATTTACCATATGAATTTTATAGATGTATTTTTTTGTTTTAGACAAAATGGGACGTTACAAGGCTCGGAGTATGCGAGGAACATGGACCATGGAAAATATGATTAAGGCCATGACAGATGTTAAAAATGGTAAAAAAGTAGCAACATCTGCAAAACTACATAACGTACCAAGACGGACTCTGAGACGTTATTTACAAGAACAAAAATTGACTAAATCTACTTTGGGCAGAAAACCCCTTCTTAGTGTGGTTTTTTTTAATACTTATATTTTTGTTGATTTCCTTATAATAAATAGTTATTCAGTACTTACTGAAATTGATTCTTTTATTTTAATTTGTTTAAGCAAAAGTTTGTAAAATAGAATTTTTCTATACCGTTATTATGGCCACGTTCATGGCCATATTTAAGTACCGGGTCGTAAATATGGCCATTTTCCAAATAAATAAAAACATGTAAAAATTCGGTAAAGCTGCAATTTTTTTTAAATTCTGCCTTTATGGTATAAAAGCTTGATAAGGTAAGCCTTGAATTTAATCACTAGCTTCCCTTTAAGTCCACGAAACTAAAAGATACTAGGCGTGAAACCTTAAGGTGGCCATATTCGACCCGGGTACCTTACATACACCAAGACCCAGATACCAGAAATTTTAGAATGTATAAAATCTGGCCCCCGGTGGGAATCGAACCCGCAACCTACTGCGCATCAGCCGGACCTTCGCCCACAGAGCCACAGAAGGCATCAATTACGTATGATAGAAGATAACCTAGTTGTATTACCTTAAATATCTAAAACTCTATGGTTACCTATCCGTGAACGTAGGAATCTCAGAATCGTATGCCTTCTTTTTTCGACTCTTAAAGACCCATCTACACCCTCGTACTTAAAAGACCGTTTCTCACTCCTATCTGATGAACATAATATAAATCTTCGATCTTCTGACAACCTTTTACTCGCTATACCTTCCCACAGTACCTCTTTCATAGGAAATTCTTTCTCCGTAGAAGCAGCACGGCTGTGGAATAGCTTGCCACCTAATATAAGAAAAGCTGAATCTAAAGATCACTTCAAACGAGCAACTAAAAATTATTTTATAGATAAACTGTATTCCTAACCTATTATATACATAAATAAATATTAAATGTTTCTCTCTCCAATCTTGTTATCTTACCACTGCAATAAAGGCTATAATAAATATATCTATATATATATGTATATATATGTATATATATGTGTATAAAAAGTAATATTTTATATATGTTTATATGTATGTTATCTGTGTATTAATATTATATACCAAATATTAGGTTTAAGATTATAACTTTTAGAATTAATATTTATTTTTGTTTGTAAATTTTCGCACGCCAACTTCCTGTTTAAAACTTTCTGAGGTTGGCAGGTAGAAAATGCTTTAGCATTAAGCCCACCTTTTGTACAAAATTTTTCTTATTTTCTTTTGTGCAATAAAGTATTAATAATAATAATAATAAATAAAATAAGACATTATTATGGTATGTAAGAGGTTAAAAAATAATTAGACCGTCATTTAGACTACTGAAAAAATTAGGCTTACCTACACCTTATGACGATGATGTACGCAGCCGTGGCGTGAAAGGCTAATTAATGAAGCGAAAAATATGGGTCCATTGTTTTTGCGCTTCGTATCAAAAGGACATGTCCTATTATTAGATCGACCTAAAAGCTAAACGGCATTATTAGCATTACGGTCTATTAGCAACATAGGTTATGTTGATAATAGACTAGCAAATGGGACTAATATCAAAACGACACCTTAACTGAACGGCCTTTCATGGAAGCGTATTTTTGGACGGACTATCAGACGAACTAAACATATTTTATTAATGTATTAAGTAGTTTATAATATATGCATAAATTCTCAACTAAGTACTTTCTAAAGTTAGGTATGATACATATTTTATAAATTATACCATAGACATACAAGACACCTGCAGTTCCAATATAAGTCCGGAGTCTTGCACTTCGGGACACTCCAAATTAGGACTAGAAACGAGTGTATTCCTCACATTATAGGTATTCGTGTTGTGGAGTTGAGTTGATTGAGAAAATGACATAAAGTATTAATAATCCTTAATAAATGTCTTTTCTGTGAATGGACTAAGTAGTTAAAGCCAGTTCTGGCAGTACTGGCATCGCGCTTGGCGCTCGTGCGTATCCAGTCATAGAGACTGTCACTGTCAAAAACCTACATTTCATATTTTTTATAACAGTGACACTCATATAAAATTAGTGACATATAAATTGTTGCCAACTCAATACGTTTTTGTCGAAAGTAGTAGTAGTGTTACATTTTAAAGGTTTCCTCCTTACACAAACTGGATATATTTCCTTATCTTTTCGTCTGAATATCTAGCTTCCTAATCATTAAGGTGGTTTTGTATTAGTTTTATAGTTTTTATGTTAAAACATAAATAAATCACAATTTAAAGTTGTCTATGAAGTTGTATAACTACAAAAAAAAAGGTGTGTGTGCGATTCACACATGATAGAAGTGAAACTTCAGTAAATCGACGAAAGAATAAGAAGAATAAAAAAAAAGTGTGTGTGTGTCAGCTACGACGCACGATTGGAGTCTACTACTTACGAACTATAATTATGATATATATCGAATAGAAAAAAAGGGTAAATGAACGCATCTGCTAAAATGATAAGAGAAACAAACATATATCTGTAATTATTCGGATTATTTATATTACTTCAATAAAGCGTATTACATGAAGTATGTTACAAAATAATATAAATAAAATTCAGCAATACCTCTTTGCGCGATACTTCGTAGTCTCAACTGCGAAGTATCGCGCAAAGAAATTTAAATAAAGCATTGTATTTGTGTCTCTTACCATTTCCGTTTCATCTTTTTGCATCCGGTTTGAAATCACTACGATTATATAGAAGTTTCACTTCAAAAACTTTGCTTAAAGCATTTCTAAGAACATACAATTATTAGTTGTTTGCTCAAACATAGAACTCATGAACACAATTTTCACCTCTTTGAGATGATTTTTTTTTTAAAGACTATGCAATTAATGAGGAGGGAAAGAGATTATATAATATTATAACCTTTTTATCAGATCCAAATCAATGCGAATATTTTTATAACAACTATAAAATATTTCATAAATAATCCGATTTGTAGGTAAACGAACTTATTACTTTACAGTTTTGTTGCCCCAACGTGAACGCAGTAACTTCTCTCATTCAAAAATATAATTAATGATGCAAATCCTTTAATTATAAGCTTATTATAATACTACATTTCTTTCGACCCAAACACTCCGAGTTTAATTGGTTCTGTCTGTTTGAATATCAATACATAAACTAGGTAGTTTTAATTTGCTTTGTTTTTTAACAATCTGCCTCGATTATGTGCTGGCAACCCTTGTTTGTATAATATAACCTAAAAAGAATAAAAATAGGGATAGGACGAACATACTCAGAAGACAAACAATAACAAACCTATTTCATTTTAATTTTACAAAACTGAAATCAAACACTTGACATACGCGTTGTTACTTAAATATGGTGATTATGGATATCCCTGAGTCCGTTGGGAGTCTAGAAGATCAAGCTTTGAAAAGGAAAGAAAGACTCAAGAATCTCAAACGCAAAAACCCTGAAAGTAATTCAACATCGGCTGGAAATGAAATCGCTCTCCTCCCAAAGTAAGATGATTGGTATTTAAAATTATATTATCTACTAAATATTTAATCAATTTAAAATAGTTCCCCAGACCGCGCTTTTATTTTGTTGCTTTGGCTAGCATGTTGAAAAAACGTAGGATAGTTAATATGTTATTATAAGCTATTCTGTTAAACTTATATCAAACCAGCCTATTTATTATTACAATATGTGTCTACGGGAAATTCGAATGTGTCCCTATACCCCCTGTGTGTGCCTGTCTCTGCACTACCCAACTTCGGATAATGAACTTTTAAATGTCTTCAAGTCACTGTCTGTTTTATTCTACTTTTCAGCCAATCTATGTCAGTGTATCTAAATTAATGAAATTCCTTATAATTAGACTCTGCGCTTGATGCATAAGTTTGCCAGTGTCAAGTTAAATAAAAATGTAAAAGATGTTACTCAGTTAAACACCATTTGTCAGTGTATCTTAGACAAATTTATTGAAATATGAATCAACTGATTAATTCACAATTAACTTGTACTTAATTTCCAGACCAAAGTTCAGAAGCTATATGCCACAAGATGAGGGATTACAGGTAGAAAAAATTGAAGATACAGCACCAGCAGAGTTGGAAGAAGAAGTAAAAGATTTACTTGAGGCGGGAAAGGAAAAGGTGGGTTTGTAATCTTTTAAAGTTTTTGACTTTTAGTGTCACTGTCAACACACCTCCATCTAACCTGGAAGAAGGTTGTATGTGATGTAGCACAGTATAAATTCAGCACATCACACCATTTTATTAGATAATTTTCCCAGATTTTGAAAATTTCAACGTAATCTGGGAAATAGGTGATCTTAGTATCTTTATATAAATATTTAAGTCTAAACAGGATAGAGTAACCTTAGAAATTGAATCTTTTCTTAATATAATGAATGAAAGATGTGAAATATTGTGGCTTCTGCTGTCTAATCATATTGTTACAACTAAACATCACATTTTTACGCAGTATCTTAATAAATGGTTAAGTAAATAAATTTAGATAATGTGATTCTACAACTAAAGCCATTCTGTAAACTTTATAAATTTGTCTATTTCAGGTGGTTTTACAAGATCTGGATATATCCAGCTTAGCACCCCGAAAGCCAGACTGGGACCTGAAAAGAGATGTTGCTAAAAAACTAGAGAAGCTTGAGAGGAGAACACAAAAAGCTATTGCTGAATTAATATGGGAACGCTTAAAACAAGGAAATGAAGACGATTTGAGTGCTTTGGTCGCCATGACTGACAACCGTGTGGTAGAAGAAGATTGATAGTACTGAAATAATTCTTAGGTATAAGGTAAAATTAATTATATTTAATATTAAATTAATAAAAAATTATGCATATTTTGTATTTATCTTTATTGAATTCAATACATTGCAAGGCAAACAATATTTTAATATCACAGGATAAAATTATTTAAATTTATGCATTAAAACATGAATATAAATTTATTTTATATTTATTGTCAGTCTATAAATAAGCCTAATTATTCTACATGCTCAACTAACTTTTACATATCTAATTGACTACATACAATGTAGATAAATCTCTTTATTCTTACATTATTGCTATATTTTCCCTCTAGTAGAAGTAATTGATTTGGGCTACTTGCACCTGCTCTAATTAATTCCTAATTCCAGGCTGTTGTCTTTAAATTTAATATTTTAGTAGTATGTTCCTTTCTGGCCTGACACTGCGTTACGGCGCCGGTGCATTTTCATAAAAAAGTGCTACTTCGCGGGGCCCTCGACATTTTTGTACTTGTTTAACATAAAACAGCCCGCTTAGAGCAGTGCTAGGTCTCAAATAGATAGGTTATTTTGACAGCTAAAAATTCATTAATGACAGCGAAATGCAACCAATGAGAGGTGAGCGCTGTATTATTGCTGGTTTTATATGAGCTGATAATACAGAAATCGAGGAAAGATTTTGATTGTAATCGGGAGGTCATTATACCGCTACAGTTAGTATAGATAAGCATCTACTCTACTTTAAAGTCAGTTATAAAACATTTTAACAAATACAATAAGTAAAATGTGTAATAAATTGGCACGTGACATGGTCCCGGAGCCACGTCCCTTCTTTTTATTTGGTTTTACCGTCGTTTCTTCAGGTTCGTCGATTTCGTTATAGCCGAAATATGCGTTGTCGATGTTGTAGAAGACTACCCTATCGCCTAGTGGCTGGATGGGACGGAAATTATGTGTTATCTTCCCGTTCACAGACTTCAGCTCTCTGAATGCTTCGATCTGAAAGTACAATAATAAACTTGGTTAAACATACAAAAGGCAACTTGAAATCAACATTTCATGAGTCTAGTATCGTCTATAAGTTATTCTGGTTGGATGCGGCTCACATATTGGAGGAGTGCTGGCGAGGCATGCTTTCGATTACCCGCTCGCCATTGTTCTGTTATGTCAGGTAATGTATAACGGAAAACAATAAAAACCGTAAATTGATCAAATGCCTAGTAAAATTATCAGTTTATAAGGAAAAAAATCAGCGTGCGGCAGCGGCCGCCGAAGCGCTAGAAAGCTTGGTTAAAGTTGTTATTTATGATAACGCTTAAATTCAATAACGATGATATGACTAAATATTTGCTATTCACCAATCAGATAACAGTGTATTATCTTACGGGTGCCAAACATGGCACCCGTAAAACAATATACTTAGCAGCGATTGGTCTTTTTGTGTATGATTTAACGTAAGTTGATCAATTTACGGCCTGACACCGTCAGTAACACTAATTGTTATATATTATACTTTTTATACATTCCATTCCAACCCGATGATTTTCCGTAAGTTGATCAATTTCCTAGTAAATTTATCAATTTACGGTTCGTTACATATTATGTATACCTAAAAACAAACATAAAACTGAGACGTACCTGTTCATGTGTCAACCTAACTGGCTGTTCGAAGTCCAGCCATATAACGACTTCCGAACACGGCGGCGTCGTGAGCGATCCTCGGTACGTGAAGTACCGCTTCAGGTCGTACGGCAAGATGTTGAGGAAGGAGAACGGGTGGCTCATGATGACGGAGGTGTGCGGGTCCGTGACGTTCCCCAGCGCTGCGACAATGTCGTCGTATGCGGGATGCTGGTGCCGGTCCAACTGGAAATTAAGGTTTAAATTAAATTTATCTTCCTTCAATGACGTAACTGTGATTTTTCTTTGTATTTTTTGGCAACTGAATGTAAATTGATACATTGCATAGCGGGCTTAGCAAGGTTACCTTAGGTAGATAACCTTGCCCAAGTTTTAATTATTGAATGCCTATAAATCACAAACTATACCCACTTAGATGATTACCAGACATGCATGTTATTTAAAACGAAAATTGTAAATCTGTTAAAACAAATATTTAAAATTTAAAACCACGAACTAGCTAATATAATAATCATTGTACCTACCTACTTATGTTTTAATACGTTCTAAACACAAGGTGACTTAACTCATACGAAATTGAACCGGTTATTCACCTATGCTCGTCTAAAATGCCCAGTCACGTAAAGATAATAAAAATCCAGCTCATACAAGAGCTATAAAGATTTACCTCATAGAAGAAGGCGAGCACGGTCAGTCCGTCTTCGTGTTTCACGGCCTCCGGGACGGAGTTGTACTCCTCTTTGAAAAACACCATGTGAAGCTCCATCGGGAAACTGAAAAACAAAATTCATATGATTCTGACACTACTATACCTTAAGGCCACCTTGTTTCGAAGATTTAGGCATTTTACTCGCCCAGTCGACTTGCATGCGCGTTACGCGGGAGCCGACTTGATATGAACTCCGGCGAACTTTGTCGGCAGCAAGAACGCCACAATACAGCATAATGCAGTAGCTACGGTGATTTTAATTTTATTGACTGTATTTTTTTTAGCATATTGATTATTTTATTGACTATATTCTTTTATTTGATTGAAATGAAAGTTTATTGTAGTAGGTATGTAGGTATTGAATGTAAACATAATTTTTCTTACTAAACTTTTTGAATTAGTGAGGTGATAATTATGATTGAAGAATTTGTGGTAAAGAATACAAACAACAAAATGAAAACAAACATAATTATTATGTACAATATTTATTCTCATTTATAAAAAAAAATACATTTTATATGAGGAATAAAATGCTTTTTTATTTCATTGTAATTTAGAGTTCTAGTGCTAGGTCCTGATTGCAAATTAATAATGTTTTGCGATAAAAAAATCTCTTTTTCTTTATTTTCGGATTTTGATTTTGCGAATCCACCGGGATTCGCATTCAAGTGTCAGATTGACGATTTCTGGCAGCAGACATTTTGACAGGTGGTAAAAGTGTGATAATTTTGATTCCATCTTTGATTTCCAAAATTCATCATCTTTTTCGATTCTTTCGATATGTACTGTTATTATACAGTTGCCGAATATTTAAATGACAAAACCATTGGTAAATAAATGTAATGTGTAATTATTTTTAATCATTAACTAATATTTTATTTTATTTAATCTGATTTATAAAATTATTGACATGTTTATTTTTTAATTATATACAATTATTATTTAAAATTTCTTATTATTAAATTGTTGTTAATCAAAATGTTGCACGCTCCAATGGGCAAATTACATTGATACAAAACCTTTTATATAAGGTTAGGTTAGGTTATATATATATAACCTACCATTTAAACTACATGTTATGCAATAAAGATACTTTGACTTTGACTTTGACTGGTTCTTTTTCCCCGGCCCAAATACCAAATAGACATTGCCGTCGCGACGGCAATGTCGCGCAGTTGTCCTTGTACTTGTAAAACCAATTACGGTTTTTATTAATTGTTGTGGTTTCACTTCTGTCGTGTGTGAATCGCACACACACCTTTTTTTTCACGTCGCACGTCGCTCGTCGGGCGGGAAGAGCACTGGCACAGGTCCGTCGTCGGTAAGCGCCACCGCGCGACTGACGAAGCCCGCGGGCGTCGCGCCGCTCGCGGGTTTGTAGGTATTTAGGCATAATTAATAGGAAAATAACACTACAACACGCACCTCAGCGATTTGCACTAGAAAAATGATTTATCTAAAGATTGGTGTAAAAATAAGGTCAATAAATTTATTATTTTAGGCACAGTATTGAAAATGTCTTTTAAAAAGAGGCAACTTTGGTATTTTTTTCTATCGAGCGAAGTTCATCTTATTGTGTAAATGTAAGCGAATTGCACTCTGTAAGATCCTCAACTGAAACATATACTTTTTTCAAAATTTTACCACAATTTTTGACTGATTCATATTGATTTTATAAACAGCATTTGCGGTATAAGGGACCCTTAAGTACCTAAGCGATAAGTAAATGAAACTGAAAAATTTGGCTTGGCAAAATATCTTTTCTACCTCTATATTCTATAAGTACATAATATTATAAAAAGGTTAAGCTGTGAGATTATTGAGATGTTGTGGGGGGTAATTTAATAGTTTAGTTTATATAATCGGTTTGATTTAAGACTTGATCCATAAAACTTTATGTGTGTATTTACTCTGTCGATTGACATGTGTTTCATCACTGGCCGCCAAATCACGTTTTTGTACATAATGGCGGACTAGTAGGTATGCCTTTGTAACATATCTAGCTCCGAAGGGTTTCCTTACTTTCGAACGACATTATAGTTGCACAAGAAACAAACAATTTCCATTAACATGCGTATTGTCTTAAGGAAATGGTAAATAGTTAACTAACACATATAAGTTAATTAGGTACCTATTCTTAGTAGATATCCGTAAAACATTACTCATCTATACAATAGTAATGTTGTTGGTACTTTTAATAATTGAATAGGCACTTGACGTATATGCTAAACATTCTGTTTAGAATTATATTAGATCAAATGCTACTTTTGGCATATTGCGATTACATGTACCTACTTAAGGAATAATTAAACATTTGTCGCCATTGCAAATAATACAAGTAAAACAAATAAAATGGCTTCTTTCACCATCTCCGAGGTAAATAAGAGTTAAAATATAGTAATCTCTGTCACTTAGTCATTGACGGGTTGTCTATTGACTTGATAGGTCTATGTTTTAACCATTGACTAATTTTCTTCGGAGATGGTGAAATAGGCCCTTAAGGCGGGTTTCCACCATTAATAACATCTTTTGCCTCGCAAGAGGAAACTGCTAACAAGGTGTTCCACCAACAAAGAGTCGCAAAAACGGCTCAGCGGGCAACAAGAGTAAAAATAAGCTCGCTTATTTCTACAGATCGAACCACAGTCATTAATGACTCCTTTTACTTTGTAATTGCAAATTACATAGTAATATTTCCACTAAGAAAAGTTGAGTGGAGCTATCCTCACGAATAAAAAGGTGTAAATTGAGTCTGCTGCGTCGCGGTCTCGCCAACTAGTTTGTAAAATACTCAGTCTCTCGCTGCTGCGTTTTTTAGCTGTATTATTTCTCTTTTGCGGTGGAAATCATACGAATAAACTCTGTCTTGGTAGAAACGAAAACCTATTTTATGATTACGAAGTCCGCTCTGCTTAGCTATTTTCAGCCCATTAGGTTTTCGCGGTGGAAACCTAGCTTTAGAGCGATAGTCGGCATCACGCTACTAAACCATTTATATCTATTCCTTGTAGTTAAACTAGATTTTTGACATGGTCTGTCGCACGTAAGTAATTACGAGTTGGCCTGACCTACTAGCACTATTCAAAGCAAGTAAATATCTATTGAGCGGAAACCTGAGAAGCCACTCACAACTTCTTGCTAATTGCTGACTTGAGTACTGAATATAAAATATAATATGACGAAATACCTAGGGCTTGAGTAATACCGTAAAACTATATCAAAAATCATGCTAACCAACTAGATGGACGGACGACCTGGATGGCCGGACCTCACCGGTGGATTACGGCCGCTGCCAGCAGAAATGACTGGAAAGCTTTGAGAGAGGCCTATTTCCAGTAGTACGTCCTACGGCTGAAATTATGATGACGATTATGAACTGCATGCCCTTTAGGTATCCAACGCTTTAGCGTAGATTTCACAGCAAATTGGTTATTTTTGACCGTAATCTAGTTCGAAGGTAAAGACAAAGTCAGTGATATTAGTGGAGTGAATTTGACCAGAAATGCTTAACCGTTAGCGAGGTATTTTCAAAGATAACAAACAACTCGATAAATAACAATTATACGAAGTTTCGAATTACTGACAGTCTTCATTTAACTGACAGACATGTAGAACATGAGAATAATCTACGGAATACCAGATAAATCTTTCCACCCGCAGAATAGGATTTAACATGAAATTCAGCGTAAATTGGGCTAATATCACAGATATATCTCCTTTTGAGGATAATGGTATTTGTGACTGGCTAGGCTGGCTGGTAGGTAACCTTTATGATCAAGAAACTCTTTTGACTTAAACCTCGTGTTCTTAGAACTTGTCACAGACACGCGAGCACATTGCACTAAAATCCCCTATTTGATTGCTGGCCATAGGCCTCCCCTAAAGATTTCCAAACATTACGGTAAGAAACCACCGTGAACCGCAACCTTCCATTCCAAGCCATCCTAGAAAACAGATAATACTTCAAAGGAACCTACCTTTTATGGTTAATCTTGTCCTCAGAGCCAAAAGTATCGTTGTCACCCCAGTGGAAGTGCATTTGGCTGAACACGTAGTCGCCATCCAGGGGACCTCCACGGACTCTCGGGTGAGGCTCGTTCTTAACTTCGATTAGAACTGAAATTAAAGTGTTTGAATTTGTTTATTAAGTACCTACGCCTCATTAATAGGTAAACTCTTCCTTATTTCCAAAAAAATTAATATTTTCGGTCTTATCATTATCACATAGCTTCCTTCACCTTACCCCAAATTAAGCAGTCCTTGTACTCTGGGTTGTTAGGTGACTGATAAACAACACAGATGTTGTTTTGTAAATACATATCTAATCTACCTAATACATAGAAAACAGAACATATCTAATACATAGAAAACACCCAAACCAGAAACAGTAGATCGTACAAAATTTGGTCCCTTGGCAGGATATCGTGTCGCTCACTGTACTTGATCTTACTTAGGGCTTATGGCACGAAAACCAAGTAAACTAAGCAATGGTTAGTTAAGTCAATAATTCGTCAATTGTTCGTTATGTTAATAGCCATATAATATCAAAGACAGTGAAACAGGTCCATAGAATGGTGAGCTTAGAATAGCACGTTCTGTTTAATGTAAGTTACTTAAAGGTTCCATGGTTTTTTTGTTACAGTTACGTAAATCTTAATTTTATTTATGGTTTTTTTGGTAGTAAAAAACCTTTAGGTAGGTATACACCGCCGCCGCTTATATTGTCTATCTATCCAACTTGACAGAGCCTTTTTGTAAATACTTATGTTTTTTTTTAAATATTACTTGGAGTTCAGTGGGACTTGAGATATACCAATAAAATGAGTCCAATATGTAAAATGAGACGTCACTTAAACTCTCAACACTGTTCGTCATACGGTATTTTAATAAGTAAGTAGGTAATTTTAATAAGTGCTAAATAACAAATAATATAAAATGAGCACCTTTAAAACATGTCACGATAATAAATATAATAAATACATTATGTTGTATTGTATTTATTATCGAACATAATTTATTTCGATAGGTATTGTAATTAAATGAAGTTTATTTATTTATATATGAGTATCCAAATCACATGTTCAAACCCAAGTTCCTAGTCTAGCGAGTTAATGAAATTGTAAAATTTGTGGTAGGTACCTACCATTAGGTAGATTACTACCTTTAATATTGCTGACAACAGCAAGCTTAGAAACTTGTATCCTGCCACATTAAATAAACATTATGATAATGTCATTCAGCAATGAACCGGAACGTTGCATTTGTATGCAACGCGTTCCTTTTGTCCCGTTGTCATACAAGTCTCACATAGAATGACTCGCATTCATGGGAATTTCGGTTCACCTAAACTGAACTAGAAGTGATATATTCACTGTAGCCACTTGGCATATCTTGTTAAACCGACCCGTACTTGGCCAGCGTTGTGGATTAATGCCTAATCTCATACGCCAAGAGAGAAGTAGGTAATGCCGACTTTTTTTAATTTTGACGATCTCTTCCATAGATGGCACCTTTTATTAATTTCTTTTAAGAATTATTTTATAATAAGTACTGTAAAGGCTTTTGTGTCATAACATTTTCCATCGACGTTGATTCAAATCTAATGTCCATATTACATACACATCCGTATAAACTTTAGTGCCTTCTTCTATCCCACTAATATAATAACGAAACCTTTAATAACCATAGTTAAGGTTTCTATTATGAATGTAACTACTTGTGAGCTGTCACATCGCCCACGGAGAACATTAAGTAGGCATTGATATATTAATCATGTTGATATTTTTAATTAGACGCAACAAATCATGACACGAGAGAGAACCGATGTTTAACTTTTGTCCCACCTTTTATGGCGATCCTGTGTGTCGGTATGGCTTTCGTAGACTCCATAGGCATGATGACTACATGAGGAAATAGGTATTCTGTTTAGACTGCATGTTAGCAATACTGGACGCCTATTTTCACTCTATCAATTTATTTAAAAAAAAACAATATGTAGAGTTGCAATGTTTTGATAACGTAGGTTCGGGTAGCGTTACGCGAAAATTCAATGCAATTATAGTATTGATTTTTCAGTTTCATGAACAAAATCACATACAAAAACGCAACGTGTCCATTTAAGTATTAATTATCTAAATGACGAACAGAATATTTTTCTTAAAGGCAATTCTTGTCTTTCTCACGTGGAGTAGTAGGTATCTCTAACATTAAAATGTTTTTATTGAACTGTGCAAATTAAAGCGTAAAAATATGCTAACGGATTGTTTACGCTAAGACGCTTTTCTCTTTGAAATGTTAAGATAAACGATATTAGGATTTGCATTAAGTAAAATTTTACAGCAACGTTTTGCATTAACTAATTTTAAAGGCAAGGAAATATGCCGTAAGATTCGAGTTCATTAACATTCACATTTAGGTGATATTTTTTGTTATTACTATGCTATTAAAACAGTTTGGAATGGGCTGTTAGCTTGGCGAATGTATGTATACTTCGTCTATTCATATCATCATACATAATCAAAAACATAAGCCAAGTATTTCAAGTAGGTTGGTAGATTCGAGATAGGTAACTTCGCTCCACCGCTTATGAGTAGGTATACCAGGTATCCAAAAGCCTTTTGGAATGGAAAATTGCTCTCTCTCTCTCTTTCCACTCGGCTCCAATAGCCATATCACAGGATATGTCCTTCTCAACTGACTGCAGTCAAGAGCAGGGACACTACTTACTGATCTGCGGCCGAGCGACAAGGTACATTTTTACAAATTTGTTCAGTTAAAACTAATTTTAACTGGATATGAGTTTGAATACCTCTGCAAACCCAACAATACATTAATTGCAATAGAATTGTTAATAGACCAGTCAGTGGGCGCACCTGTGTGTCCATTGTTGCTGACGTGAACGTCGTCAATGGAGTCGTCGAAGCCCGTGAACACTATGTCGGGGAGAGTGACCTGCTTGACTCGCAGCAGGTTTATGTTGATCGGGCTCTGGTGCTTGCCTGTGCACTCGCGGTAGCGCTCGCCCCAGTACGATGGACCTGAAATGTGTCCTTACTGGTTAACTCATCATAGATACAGGAAAGCAAGTCTGTGAAATGGGTTTTTAATAGAGTGAGAATCGGCGTTCGGCGTCGAATATTATGTAGACTTAATATATATTTTAAATAAATAATATTTGTAGTTACATCCACATCCACACACACACACACAACACTTAGCCCCAATATCACCATTTTAAGCTACAAATCGAGTTTTATTGAATCAAGTTCAATCATTGAAAAATGTCAGTTGAATGTCAATTATTTTATCTCAGTTAGGCGTTAAAACGAGTTGGTGAAAACGGGGCTAATCACATAGATAAACCTACCTAGTAACCGCCACACTGAAAAGTGCATAAAGCGCGCGCTATCAATAGGGTCGAAATACTTTTTTTTTTAACCTGCTTAGTTACATTTAAGTGCAAGAATATTGTTGTCCAAGCTAAAGTGAATAACTTTGTTGGCTCACTCGATTAGTGTGTGTGACTAATTATCCCATTTATTTATTTACGCAAAAAGTAGTCCATGTTCCTCGTATTACAGGTTGCACAGAAAAAGTAGGTCGTAACTAACACGTGTCCGGCTCATGCTTTACGTGATTCAGTGCTTGGATCGTTACTTAGATGGACCTGGGTCGACCAATACTAGATTTAGGTAGAGTCGAACAAAATTCGTAAATAAAATTGTAACCGAATTAGACACTATTTTATGCGTAGGTATACGTAAACGTAATAATTTTATGGGTGCATAAGCGTAATAGATACAAATTTCCACGGTAGTCGTCAATAAAGAGTCGCCCTCTTCTTCTACCTTGAGCTATGCTATCCTACCGACTTTCATTGGCTAGGTTGCCAGATACAGTTTCTCCAAGCAGGATTTTGTAGGCACAAGACACTTACCAACCCGCCTACCAGAGTTTTATTGTACCACGAAAGCCAAAGCCTTTTTGTAAACTTTTTTATTTAAAAATAGCAAGTGTTCATGATTTTACAGGCTATGTTTTACAGCATTTCGTGGTTTTCAACATTTTCGCCAATATCTCAGGAACGACCTAGTCAAAGATTCGATCAAAAATGTACTATATTGCCACGGAAAATCCTTTCAACATGGTCTACATGGTATTTACCTGCGTAACATAGCATATAAACTCCTGAATAAAAGTTATACGTACTTTTAAATTAAAAGTATTTTTTTATTGGACTAGAAGTTTTTCGTGAGATATTGGAGAAAATGATGAAAACTGCGAAAAAACTGAGCGTGAGTGTTAAAATATGACGTTGGCCCTCGCACTTAAATAAACATTAAATATCTTGAAAATTCATGCATGCATTGACCAAATTTTTTCACAGGTATTTTAAATTAAAAAGCACAGAACATAGCTCATTAAAATGGACTATTCACAAAGCATACTCATAGCTTAATGAATAATCTAGCAGTACACACTAGGTATTCTTAATTACGCAAATTCAGAATTATATAAAAAAAACCTGGCAAAAACTTTACATTCCAATATAATTATGTACATACTTATGTACCTAGTACCTGTTTTTAATCGGTTACCGGATCTAGAATAATTTTGTATACTTAGTTGGAAATACCGAAGTACCTATGTATCAACATACCACATATCAACATACATACCAATGGATAGGTACCTATAATAATGTGTACCTAGAAGAGTGCAATGATAATTACGATTCTCTTAATTTATCCATGAAATACATTACAAATCACGAACCATCCATACTAATAATATTAAGCTGAAGAGTTTGTCTGTTTGATTGTTTGTTTGAACGCGCTTATCTCAAGAACAACTGGTCCGATTTGAAAAAATATTTTATTCTTATATAGCCCATTTATCGAGGAAGAATTATATTTATCTATATCCTACTTTACAGTAGGAAATACGTTGTTACCGCGAGAAAAAACACTAAACAAGATTAGTATTTAATTGGGCGAAGGTCCGAGAGGTTGCGGGTTCGATTCCCGCCGGGGGACCAGATTTTGTACTTTCTACAATTTCTGGATTCGGGTCTGGGTGTTTTTTACTATGTATAATTTATGTGTTTTAAGTTTAGGTATCTAATCTGTGGTAATCCTCTAAAAATTATTATGACTTATTTTTCTTAAGTTCTGTTATCTTTCTATTCTGTTTTCTTTGAGTATTTTATTGCCAGGTTGCGAAATATATTTTAACCATTGTCTAATTTTACTCGGAATTGTGAAACAGGTCGTAAGAATGTTAGATTTATATTGCATGAGAGTTGTTGCGCGTTGAAGTCGTTTACACAAAAAACTGATAGGTACTTAACGTATATTAAGATATATTTTTTATGTATTCTTTATTTTATGGTAGTAGCACTAGTGAGTGTCAACCTCGCAATAAAAGACTCTCGCAGACCTGTTCGTTTGTGAATAACCGTCTGCCCAAATCGCAAAGACAATGACAATTCAGTTGTTTTCGTGATCATGGCGCTTCCAACAGCGTCGAAATATCGGAAAACTCAAAAACCGTCAAATCATGGTATGTTAACCGTTTTAAATCATAATATTGTTAAAAACCGTGATAATTTAAAAAGTTATATCGTCAATAGTCGTCTAACAATAGTAATATAAGCGTCGTTTATCGTCTTGAATCTGCACTTGATGTGTGATTATATCATAATAAAACTTTATACAGAAGTCTAATAAAAAAAGGGTATACTTATACATACCTATAGATCCATCATATCCAAAGTCTTCGCCCAGCGTGAGTTTGGGACCTGTAAAAAAAAGAGCAATTTATATATATAATTTAGGCCCCTGGCACACGGAGTATATTAAACGCGCAGATAATTCGAGCGAGAACCTTATAAAAGTTATAACCTAAGCACATGAAGCGATCTTGAACCCCGCATAAATACTACGAGTTTTGGACGCGCCCCACAGAAACGTTCGTATCGCGTTTTAAACGCGTCTGAACAAACGCAAATCGATGCTTCTCTACGTCACAGACAACGCGCGTCCCTGAAGGGCCGCGTTACTAGCGTTTACTGCGCGTTACGCGTTAACACTTACGCCGCGTACCAGCAGCCTTACATACCTACTGCTTTCGTCAGATAGTTACAAGTATGTGGTCACATAATAAATTGAAGTAAGTACCATTATTTATTTTGCCTGCTACTTGTTTTGTGTTTTTATACCCATCAGGAAAACTTTAAAATCTTGTTATGTTTGGTAAAATTTGCAGCAGGAAAATAAGTACTTACTAATCTTTACTCAGTTCAATGACTTTTAATTAATGTTAAAAATTAAAAGATGTTTGAACCATATCAGGTTTAAAAAATCTAATCATATAGATAATTATAGGCATCTTTTTATTAAGTCCTAGGTCAAGTACCTTACATTCATGATTTAAGCTTATTTTGTTTTAATCATACAAATACTTAAGAAGGTACTATATTCTATCGCATTGCTAATACTAATATAATAAACATCGTAGTTTAGTTATGTAGGTATTGTTTCTAAACTGCAGATTACGTAAGTTATTTATTGTTCTCTGCTACAGTATTAATTATCTATTCTAATAGGTATAGCGGAATGAATCCTAGAATTATTAAGTTAGATTCCATCTGTTGAATATGCCACAAACGTTGTGCGCTGCAGTATGTGAGAACGCCTTTGTGTTGATAAACACCGGAACATAGTCATTATCATTATCAATCAAAATAATCCCGTGACTATTCCGACTGTTCTGAGTAACTACAGTGCCACCGCGGTTCCGATCGCTATTTTCACGGAAACTACCTATTTTACTTTTGGTACATTTAACATAACCTTTTATGCAAATAACAACGAGAATATTCGAAATGCTGAAGTAAATATGTTTTTTTATATAGATTAATTTACACTTTAAACGTAGCTATAAATACTTATTTTCAACTCTACAGAACAGTTATTTATCTATCTGTTTAGTGCGACGGTAAATTTTGATTTAGCCATGCACAGAAAGATTGCATGCAAGTATGTACATTTTAAGTACGTGTATTATTTAAGAATAAAAAAAATTCAAAGCCATAGATAAAAGGTAGATACTAAGAACAATTCGTATTAACCTGGGTATTATCATTGATAAGCAGCTCACATGGGGTCCTCAGTTAGCAGCAGTAAGTAGGAAGGTGTTTGGAACAGGTGCTTCCTTAAAAAGACTGCGGAATTTCCTCCCTACCTCAACTAAGATTGCTCTAGCTCAAGCGCTCCTACTCCCCATACTAGATTACGCAGATGTATGTTACCTTGATATTACCGAAGACCAACTTAACAAGCTGGAACGGCTTCAAAATTTCGCTATCAGGTTCATATTTGGTCTTCATAAATATGACCATGTTTCCGATTTTCGGAAAAAACTCAACTGGCTCCCTATACGTCTGCGACATATTCTCAATCTTCTTTATTCTGTCCTTTCTCTATCCTTTTCGCCTCCTTATCTTAAAAGCCGATTTCAGTTCCTTCACCAGTCTCACCCACTATCTCTCCGTTCCACTGATACTCTTCTGCTCAAAATTCCCAACCACTCCACACAATTCTATGGTGACTCTTTCTCTGTGAGGGCAGCTTGTCTATGGAACGCTCTTCCTGTCTCCATTAGAAAAGCAAAATCCTTAAATATCTTTAAAGGCATGGTTCATCAACACTATCTACTCATGTAGTGATATATTAATAATACATTTATCGTTTATTATACTTATGTATTTTCTCCTATTTTTTTTCTTATTTAATGTATGTATTTATTATTATTTCTTTTTCATATTATTTATGTATATGCAATGATCTTTGTGCATCGTCTTTCGTGTTCCTAACATATCCTATCCATCCAAAGGTTGCCTGGAAGAGATCGCTTTAAGCGATAAGGCCGCCGATTGTACAACGTATGTGGCTATTGATTGTTATTTTTAGGTTAGTCTGTAAGCATTGGTGTGCAATAAAGTTATTATCTATCTATCTAGTCGAATTTATAAGTAGTAAATAGCTACCTATTTTTTGGTGTGTGTACCTAATAAATATATATTTTCCTATTCTTAAAAACATCAATATTTAGTTACCGATACCTAAATCAATTATAGCAAGGTACGGTCTATAGGAAATCCCATCACCTATTAAACACTTCACTTCATAATATATTTACTTATATGAATACACGGAAGTCGGTTCTAATACCGTATATAGACGATATGGTATTAGATACTTCTTCAGCGCTTACCTCCCCAGGTCAAACCTTGGACAATAAAACTACACATAAAGTAATTACGTCTATCAAGAGGTAAATATTATTTTCTAATGGCAATCTAGAAGTTCTGCAGGTGTATCATTACAGCCAAAGGTTAATGTGATCTATTAATGGAGTTAGTAGTGTAACAAGGTTACCTTCCACACCATGACTTAGTTCCTGCTTGTTTCATCCCACTCTATAGATAGGCGTAATTTCAAATTTCAACAGCTTATCTTTCTATAGTGGATGTGAGGTAATCTTAAGAAACTATCACCAAAATTAAACCGCCAATATACCACGATACACAAATTAGTTTTATGGAATATAATTATCATGGTATATAAGTGAATAGTTTGTAAGGTATTTATTGATATGCCTTTGTAAGGTATTATATTGTGGTGGTTACTACGTGGTTTGGAGGGCATTACCTTGCTGTAATGTAACACAGTTTCTAAGTAGCAAAGGAGGTAAAGACCTAAATAAAGACTGCGTTAATTATGTAATACTTTCTTCGGTTTTAACAAATGTTTGATTGATTGAGTCAAAGTCAAAGTCAAAGTCAAAACGTTTATTTCCTTAGAAGCACATAGCCTACATGGACAGGTCAACTTAAAATTAATAAAACTAAATTGCTTAAATAACAAATATCAAGGAAATAACATTGTCTTGACAGTTCGCTTCAATGTTTTATACTGAGTTGAGAAGCGAATAGAACAACACAGCTTTATCAGTTATTACAATTTGTAGTTATTACAATTTTGGAGTTCTTATTTATAGGTAACTATTTATAAGTTTAACATTTACAATAAAAAAATGTTTGTCATATAAGGAAGCTATTATAACATGAGCATATCAGTCCTGGTCAACCAGAATTATTAGAGCCTGTTAATGTGGAACTAAGCAACATCTATCCAAGCTGCATCATCCTTTATATAATCATTTATAGAATAATACGCTTTTTTGATTAGACTTCTCTTAATAAATGATTTAAATTTTCTTATAGGTAGCTCTGTTACATTATGAGGAAGCTTATTATAAAAACGTACAGAGTTACCCATAAATGATTTGCCTAGTTTTTTTAGTCTGTAAGTAGGAATTAGTCATTTTTCCTTACTTCTCTTGTTAATACTATGTATGTCACTTTTTCTTAAAAACAAATGCTTATTCTTGTGGGTGAACATCAAGTTCTCAAAAATGTACTGTGAGATTACAGTTAGAATGTTAATCTCTTTTGATAAAGATTACATCACCTAATTAGTAACTGGTGGGGTATAATTAAAAAATGTTTTCAAGGTACCCACGGAAAAGCCAAGCCTTTCAAATAGAGTAAATAAATATGACACGTTGTAATATTTCTGTGACAGGTTTAATCTAAATATAACAAGAATATCATCAAATTTCACCTTGAAAGGTGCGATCTCTTTCTCACCTGAGCCTACCTTGAATTCAAGGCATTGATTTTTTGGCTATTTTATAAAAAAACCTTGAGGCAGATTAGAATTATTTTTTAGATTGTACCAGTCAGTATCATTACCTTCTTTGTCCCTACAATTACCTTCTATAACAAGCTAATAATTTCGTTTGATTACCTAATTAAATAGTTCTCATTCAGGTGTGATACTTATTACCTAAGTGATAAAAGCAGTTTTTTTTTAATATGACCCTTCAACTTTTCTAGGTTTCCCAATGAAAATGGATAAAACCATATAATGCTTCTATCAGTTTATCGCAGCAGTTGAACTGTACATTCAAAATTTTGATCATTATTGTCGAAACATCTTTTAACAGACGTAGCGACTGCATTTTTTCCGTGGCTATCACGATCCAAATCGGAACGTTAGACTGTCCGAGTGTGAGTGAACGTTTTCCAATGTACAAAAACAAAAAAAAATACAAAAATTCTGATAATTCTACACAAAAATGAAGCGCCGGCGCGGCGCGGCGTGACGCGGGTGAGTGGGGACATTTAGTTGGCCTAAAACCATTTCAAGTGGCGTGACTGACGCGAAAAACTGAGCATCAATGGCTAATTTCAAGTACTTGATTCTAAAATATATTTTTTTATTTATTTTATTTTATTTATGCAATTAATTTAAATTTACGTTTTGCTCGAATATCATTGCTTATATTATAAATATGGATACATAAATAGGTCGCACAGAATTATTAACTAATGTTACAAAGTTAGAATATACCTACTCGTAGTATGAGCTATTTAAATTACTGGATTCTTCACCATTTACTCTACATAATAAAAGTCTCGTAGACATGTCAGCTAAACCTAAAATAACCTAATGTTTACTATATTAGGACATTTAATAGAAATTAATTATGAATACCTTGATTTATTAGTAATTATCGCTCACATCACATAGCCACCAGTACGTATTATATAAATAAAAACAAATGCAAGAAAAGCTCTTAAAATGTATTAATGAAATATATCTATATAAATAAAAATTAATTGTTGTTCGTTAGTCTGATTAAAACTCGAGAACGGCTGAACGGATTTAACTTATCTTAGTCTTGAAATGTTAGTGGAGGTCTAGGGGAAGGTTTAAAAGGCGAGAAAAATTCGAAAAATTGTCAGGAAAAAATAATTGAATAAAACCCATGCGAAGCCGGGGTGGCCCGCTAGTTAGAAATAAAATGTGCATTGTCACATGCTGTGTTATATTATAAAGCATAAAATGGTACTTAATAGTTTATGTTAAGCGGAATTGTCCTGCATACATCTTTATTTATTTATGTACATGTAAAACAAACAGCTTTTAACAAGGTATACATAACAGAATATAATAATAGAAAGCCAATTATAGGTATTCAAGAATCTTAAAACTATTCCTACTTGATTTTAAACCTTCAATATTATAAACTGATGAATTTTCACGGTTGCTTAGCATAAAGGTTCAAGTGAAACGTTCAATAATAGCAATGAAATTGATCTAATTTATAAAAAAAACTACCGCAAAGTGAATCGACGCGTGACCGCCCATTGATAAAAATAAATGCAACTATTTACAATGATAGTTATTGACCTTTTATTCTTGCCAATAGCGGCTTTCGGGTGGAAGTAGATATCTAACAATACAGTGTTGCGATAGATTTCCTAAACGGTTTCTTTTCTACAACAATTAGAACCTTACCTTTCGTTTTACATTAAACTGAGCCGATTCACACTAAAAACCTTGTAATATTTATGCCCATGAGAATTAAAAGATGTAGAAAATCGCTCGTCCTATAGAGTTAAAATATCAGAAAAAATAGAAAAGAACATTTGAGTCATTCTATTCAAAGAAAATAGTAATTTTCGTAATAAAATTCGTATTCAACGGCATAATGTTTTGACTGCTAACTGTTCATTGATTTAAACTTACATAATTAATATTTATATTATACCAAATATTTGTCTCTCTAAAAGTTCTGTTTGTTAGATTAGTAGAAACCTACCTAATTCATACTAATATTATAAAGGGGAAAGTGAATGTGTGTGTCTGTTTATTTGTCCGTTTTACGGCAAACGGCTGAACCGATTTGCCTGTGAAATGGTATGGTGCTGGTAAAACATTGGATAAGGACAGATGCTACTTTTAACAACGGGAAAATATGTCTTTCCGCGGGAAAACTATTTATAACGCGGGAAACGCCGCGGGGCGCTGCTAGTATTTCAATAAATTATAAATGGGGCAGGTACCTCCCATTCAAAATCACACGTCATTTGGCCAAGACATTAATATCTTGGCTATACATGTTGGCAATTCTACCGAGAAACAGTAAAAAGTAATCGCTTTCCTGCCAATAAGCTTTGTGAGTAAGTTAAATTACAGGTTAGATGGGAATTAGTGTTTTTGTGTTATTACGTTATTATCCTCAATGTCTGTACATTCGTTAGACTTGATAATGTTTTCAGATTGACGAAGATAAAGTCTAAGTAGATGGTTGGGTACCTATTATAGTATCTATATATCTATAAACTATATACTACTACACTCGGTTCCAAAAATAACGGGACAGTCAAAAAACTAAATATCTCCAGAACTGTAACAGTTAGATCAATGGAATAAAAACTTTTTAGTTGCGCTTCTAATAATATATTATTTAAACTGGTTGTAAAGGAGGTGGTGGAGGCATAAGGTATTTTTCAGCACCGAGCTCTTTTTTGCTATTAACCCAACAAATAACACGAATAAAAGATACAAGTAGGCATATATTGTAGTAATAAATTACTACTTACGTAGTATTATAACACGTATTACATAGTATTACTACGTAAGTAGTAATTTATTCTTTTAAGTTGACTGTTTCAGTTGCGCGGTGGGCGAGGGTCCGCTTGCGGCGCAAGAGGGTTCGATTCCCGCCGAGGATGGAAGTGTTTGTATGTTCTGAAAGCACGATATCCTTGGTCTGGGTGTTTAATACGTATAATAAAAAAAATTATCTATATGTATGACTATTATATTAAGTATATCAGATATCTAGTACTTGTTACACAAGTTTAGAGCTTACCACGTGGCTAGGATGTTGTGTGAATTGTCTGGAAATATTTATTTTATTTTATTTTTTATTATTTTAAGTAGAAGAAGGTAAATACGTAAGAGATAGTCTAATTTCTAATACACGTAGGAGACGAGTAACCTATTTCAGGCCTTTCTAGGCTAAGCTACTTGTTTGGCCAAAGACAATGTCAAACATCAGTCCCACAGATTTCTACGTCAGGGCATATCTAGGATTTAAAATCGTTGGTGCTAACTAGGTAAAGGTCGCGATTTCATAATATACAGGCCTTCTAGACCGAAATAACAGGAAATCTATGACAGATGCTTATGTTCAACTACTACTTTGTATATTAGTATAAAGATTTTTTGTTTGTTGTGAATAAATCTTATATATAATAAATCTAAATTTAAAATTGCCTTCATTTCCTTAAATGTAGAACAACATAATATTATGTAATGTGGACGCGATGCGCTTTCATTTGATACCTCATAACTTTTAAACGGCTCAACAGATTTTCATGAAACATGTCTAAGAACACCCGGGCCAAACTCACCTTTCATACAAAAAAAACTTAATTGAAATCTCTCCATCCGTTCGGGAGCTATGATGGAACAGACAGACACACAGACAGACAGACAGACACGTCAAACTTATAACAGTCCTCTTTTTTGGTCGCGATTTAAAAATGCTAGGTAGCATTCAATTGTCTGACGCGATCATTTTGAAATTTGTTTTAGTTAGAAGATATAAATAAGGATACCTAAGTATTTGGCACGACTAAGTTAGTGTATTTAAAATGCATTTTATATAAGGTACACCATTAAGACATTGAAAGGGAAAACAATGTAATTTAATCCACGAACTTTCCAAACAACCAGTTGTCAATCTGATACACAGACCCAGTTATCCTAGAAACCCATTCCATTGAACTCATAAACTTTATATCGCTTTCACCGGTGTTCTAGGCTAGAGTTAACCCAAAAGCGGACAATAGACATTGTTTATTAGTTACGTGTCGTAGGAGATACTGCAAATGCCTAATGCCCATTAGAACAATTGTCTTGTGTACTACCACGTACTACTGTGAAACTATCGCGGATTTAACTATTGTTTTGGAAACTGAAGGCCGCAACCAATTTGCGAGCTGTCATCCGCATTAGGTGCGACGTAAATTGTGAATGGTGTCTTAACCTCAGGCGCCGAATTTGTAAACATTAGATAAATTCATACTTAACGTAAAAATAGTTTGAGATATCTGACATATATTATTTTTAGATCGTGTAGTAATTTGTATCTGGAGTTCATGGCTAGTCTTATTTAAAATATTATTTCGCAGTAAGTATGAGAATGAAGGTACATTCTAATCAGCTTGGACCGACGTTCTTTTAATTTACTAACTAACGCCATGTAGGTTAGTAAATGGTATACGTGCTACCTGTATTTTAAAACAAACAAATAACTTTTTCAGCTCAAACACGGAAAATCACATTGAAAATATTAGCAATACCCTAAGTAGGAAAATCCATTTTCGTTAAACGGAAACAATTCACGGTAGTTATTTCAACGATTTCAAGGATCGATAACGACGTGTCATCGTTCTAGGTTCTAGAGCCTATTACCTATAGAATATAGATGAAGGAAGTGCATTACCGTATATCAATCGAAACAACCTCCATGAATTAAATAGCGAGCCATGTTGGGCATAGCATGCTACGCTATCTATCTGTAGCATTTATCTGTTATTATTAGTCACGTTTCATGTATGATTCCGCAATTAATGTTCATATTCATATAATTTATTTAGGCTTTTTTCCATACAAAAGATGTTACATTTTCAGCGACGTTTGATTTCTAAGTCAAGCAAACGTTTTAGGTCTAGCGTGAGGTGATAATACCGATATCGATATCAAATAACATGAATAGGTACCTACTTTAGTATCTTGGACGTAGGTTTATGATTTGAAAAGAAGCCTATTAATTTCTAAGAGGTACAATGGCAATAATGTGTGCGATTACTTTCTAGTTTGACAAACAAAGAACAAATGACAAGGGAGGATTATGTTTTTCTGTCGATTGTACCTAATACAATAAATCGAATAAATTAGTTTGGTTGAACGCGCTTATCTCAGGAACCACTTTTTACCGTTCAAATAGTTTATTACACTGAGATTTTAATGGCTAGGTCACTGCACATCTATAGGCTTAGCAGTCGCGTGCCATTAACTCTACAGGGCAAAATTTGCCCAGAAATTATTACTTATTAGGTAACCCGAAAAAGTCTTAAGTATATTAACATTAAATAAATGAAAGCTTATTAATACAAATTTTATTTTAAAACTAAAACTAAACTTCATTTGTCCCATGTCCGTATTGAGCTCCTTCAACCAATGTGTCCCGGAAACGATTTAAATTAGAAATAACCGGTGAATTTAAATACGATGCATCGAGGCGGGAGAGTTTAATGTACTCTACAAAAGCTATACAAATTTATTTTATTGGGTACTTTACTACCTATTATTATTTACGCAAGAAGTAAAGAGTACTTACTCATATGATTGTTTACATTTTACATTAAATAAATCAAATAGAAATGCTTGCATAAAGTTGAGGTAATACTTAATTTGTTTATTCATACTTTCGCAGGACAGGTTCGGTTTTCTCGTCTGCCATGATTGTATGTCATCATCACATTATTTCTCGCTGAATTTTACGTAATAGGTAGGTAAATAATATTATCTTCAAAATTATTTTACCAGACCAACTTTAAAAGCCCACTACTTAGGTGCATTCGTATTAACACATATAAACTACATTTGTATGAAGTAATAAATAAATTAAACAAACTCAGAAGTCTGAACAAAGTCTCACAACACAATTACAGCACGAAGCTATAATTACGGATAATAGTCATAATCATGAAAGTATCGATAACTATAACATAAATTTAATAAATTATATTAAAATTTTTGTAGCCATTTAGTTATCTATACAGTCATTTACTATTCAGTGTCTATACTAATATTCTAAAGAGAAAATATTTGTTTGTTTGTATGTAATTAATAGGCTCTGAAAGTATTATATATGTAGGTGTTATATGTGTATTATTCCTATCATAAGAAAAAATGCCTAAGGATTACCTAATACAATTTCGCGGATATAGATAGGTATTTTCAAAGGTACAACTTACCTAAAATTTTTTATTTGATGTCTGAATCTGACTACAAAATTATTAAATTTGACTTTTGTCAGTTAACCTAAAATATGAACCTTCCTTCCTGAATTAAATTATTTCCATACAAAGGTTGTCTGGAAGAAATTGCTGTAAGCAATAAGACCGTCCAATTATGTGATTTTGTTTATTGGTGTGTTTAATAAAGAATTTTCTATCTATACATCTATCTATGAACCTGTGACAGACGCAGTGTTGATTATATTAATTTAGCCAGTCGTATTTAAATGTGCCTGAAAAATTTAAGAGGGATTCTTAAATTTTTCAGGCACATTTAAATATACCTATACCTATACCTTATACCACGTTGAGCAATGTAATTGTCCAAGATTAGGGTGACTTCAAATAACCCGCTTAACCATAGCGTTTCTGCCCCGGGGAGGAGGCACGTGTGTGATTATTCTAATTCTTGGAATTATGGATAACTACACAGACGCCGATTTAATGTTATATATTTATTAAGTCACATTATCATTAGTAATCTACGTTTGAAGTTGAAGAGGGCGATAATAAAGATATACTCCTCTAGTCATTCATTAATACCGAACTGTTTGAACAAAACGCTATTCTTGAAATAAGCACTCGAATTTTACAGTAAAGTGCCAATGTTGTCATTCGATGAACAGCTCATATATTATGACTACTTCCGTTCAATTATGCGTCATGCGCGACTACGTAAACGAAATACTTTGATTTATTTAAGTCTGTATTTTATAGGGGGTATTCACAATACAGGGTTATCCTGTAAAATAAAGAATTTCATGAATGGGTTATTTTCGGAAATTAATTAACAAGTAATAAAGATCTATGGTGCTGGTGTCACTCAATGCATTCGATATAAATGTAGTGAATAATATTCTCAATTATCGTAACAACGATTTTACGCCCAACCGATAGATATTTCAACGCGGCCAACAACTGGCCAGCCAACTACGGTCACTCATGCCTTCAACTCTTCTACTCTTAGCTATAAGACATTTTGATATTTAAAAAAATGCTTATCAATTAGCTTTCTATGACATCATCAACATCCATCACCTTAGCATAAGGCTCACTGCTGGAGAAAGGATTTCCAATATTTAGGGTGGTTGCATAGCATCTTATCCATCCGTTAATGAAACATACGCAGCTCTGAATACATTAGGGGTTACATAATCACGATTTTAGTTTAATCTATACTAATATATAAAGCTGAAGAGTTTGTTTGTTTGTTTGTTTGTTTGTTTGTTTGAACGCGCTAATCTCCGAAACTACTGGTTCGAATTGAATAATTCTTTTTGTGTTGGATAGTCCAGTTATCGAGGAAGGCTATAGGCTATATAACATCACGCTACGACCAATAGGAGCAAAGATATAGTGGTAAATGTGTAAAAAACGGGAGAAATTGTTCATCTTTGAAGCCTTTCGTTGCGTGCGCCGTGAAAACGGTTCAAGATACACAAAAAATATGTATTAAAGAATAATAGCTCTTTTAATGATCTAAAAAACAGTCCGCAATAGTATATGTCTATCTTTTAAGATTAACTCACAAAAACCGTTTTTATGGTACCTAATTTGGTCGAAATAATTTGTTTAAGTTGTATCAACATAATAATATTAATCTTTATTCAAATAAATATGTTGTTGGTTAAGAGTACTTCATCCATTATAACGCGGGTAGCACCGCAGGGCACAGCTAGTAGCCAATAAAATTTAAAAGTTCAAGGGCGCCAAAAACGTAAAACGCAGTTAAAACTTAATTTAGAATACGTACAACAGGATATGGTTTGTAAATGTCGTGATCAGAAGATTCATTGTCAATAAACTTTGTACGAGTAGGTTTGAGACATGCGAAAGTTTAACCAGCGTGTAGATTTAAGGGATAAGCAATCTATCTCTATATCTATCTATATCTTTAAGGGTATATCTTTATAAAGTATCAAGTACATTTTAATATTTTAGCGAAGTGAAGCTCTTTTAAGGTATCATGTCAGTTATAAGATAAAACTAATTATGTATCGAACGCTTCAGTGGCGCGGTGGGTTGCGGCGCAAGAGGAGCGGGTTCGATTCCCGCCGAGGGGTCAAGTGTATGGAAGTTCTGCAAGCATTTCCTCCTTGATCTGGCTGTTTTATATGCATAATAAAAAATATATATTATATTAAGTATATTAGATGTCAACAGCTTAGAGCTTACCACGGGGCTAGATGTTATGTATTGTCCGAAATATTTATTTATTTATAATTATGAACCTGAGTCAACATAATTAACTACAACCTTCTCATCCATAACCAGAGTAATGTAACACTGAAATTAGTTAGGTTTAGTTTAAATCATGCTTAATGGTTTTCCTTCACAAAAGGCGCCATTTCCCACAGTACCTATGTAAATTCAGTCAGAAAGGTTTTTCAAAGGGGCTTTCAACAGAAAAAGCAGCACAACTGCTTTTAAGTTATTAATCAGTACCTAGTGATAATTAATTTCAATTTTACGGATACGCTTGAGAATGCATAATAAGTAATTAAGCAACTACACTCGGTTCTACAAATAACGGATCAATCAAAAAACAAAATATTAATATATAAATAATATAAAAGTTAGATCAATGAAATATCAAACAGAATAAAAACTTTTTAGTTGCGCTTCTAATAACATATTATTTAAACTAAGGAGGTTGATGGAGGAATCGGAAGGTTTCCCTCAGCACTCTCGGAAATTTGGCGTACAGCATGCCTTATCGCCTGGAAGCTGTCAGAAGTGCTCGTGCAGGCAATGCAAATTACTAAAATGTAGAAAGTGATGAAAAACAACAAAAACATAATCATAAAAAAATATTTCAGAAAAATATCCTACTTTCGTTTTTTTAATTTCGAGTTTGTTCACATAACTTTTATTATACTTTATAATTATATTCGCTACTGAATAGTTTTCGTTTCATTGGGATGTATTATTATATGATTGACTACGTATGCTACGTAGTTCGAGAGATATTCGGGTTTATGTGACTGACCCGTTATTTATGGAACCGAGTGTATTTTATTTGCATAAGTATTTTATAACTTAGTCATAAACACGAACTCTCGTGGAAAAGAATTAGCCTCGCTCGTGATGATGAGAAATTACTTTTCTCATACCTACAAGAGTTATGTAAAACATAGGTTACTTATACAGTACCTAAGTACTATAAAGTTTCAAATTTGAATGAAAATAGTTTTCCTGTATAAATGTATGTATAATGGAGTATTTAAAATATTAGGTATACATTACAGACAAGCTATTAATACTATCTGTCTTACTACAAAAACATAAACACGACTTAGGCACATTTTAAGTTATTTTAAGTTATCTATGGCCACTTTTGCTAAACAACTGTTGAACGCGTATCTAAGGAACTTAGCGTAAGTTAGCCACGGGAAAAACCAAGCCTAGTAGCCTTTATTGAAAGAAATATTGTACCTGCAAACCAAATTTAAATTTTATGTTATGTTGGAGGCCTCTACCTATTTAGCTAGAAAGGGTATCTACCCTTCTTGATATAAAGCTAAATAAAGAAGGGGTGATACCTAGCTGTACTAGGCACCGACTCCGATGAGTTACTCCGGGCTATAGCGTGTAAACCAAACTGAACTACTGTATTTCATGACTGCTATAAATAAAAGGCTTTCAGAAGCTCTTACTCTGTTAATGCTATACGAAAACGATGATGCTGTACATAGATTAAATTAAATCCATTATTTAACTTACTTTAAGTTTTGTATCTATCTATTCTATATCATAAATAATAAGATTTCTTTGGTTTTACCATACATATTAATTTATAGGTACTTATGTATGATGGTGGCCAACTTTCTTTTAGTCTTTTAAAGGGTCCTGGCCGAAAAACAAGCCCTGTCACAGAGCTCCTAACGGGTGCTGTGACAGAAGCATTTTGCTGAGCCCTTTATTACTATTTTAAGTAGGTTTTTATGTAGTTTTTATTATATTTGGCTTAGAAAATAGATGATGTTTTTTTTGTGTAATCATAAATGATTTTCCTTCTTTAAAAAGATCCATGCCTACCCACTGCATTAAAGCATATTTTTTTGTACTTTGGAATACCTAACTTAAATTATAAATAAGTTCCCATGTCGGATGAAACAAACAATTGATTTATTTGGTATATCATGTTGCTAGGTACATTCCATGTACGCATGTACATACCTACTTAGCAGATTATAATGTGCAAGGTCAATGATTTTTAAGAACAATTATAATTAGAAAGTAGATTTTCGGATGATTTACAGAGCATCACCTACTCCCAAACTAGCAAAGCGTATACTATGGGTATTAGGTGACTGATATACGACAATGATAATATTGTTTTTGTAAATACCTATAAACATAGGAAACACCCAGACCAGAAACTGTAAGCATGTAGGTAGGTAGGAAACTAGCTGTATAATAGTTTTATCATTTTAATATCTATTTACCCTATTACATTAATGCAAGCAAAGCTTATTGCCCATTACAAGCATCATTGTAGAGCAATTCCATACAAAACAAGAGTGGCCTTCAATTAGGAAACCCATGCATCAAAGAAATTGCCTCGTTTGTTTCAGCATCAAACATCATTCGCGCGTCGCACACTACTCAATAGGATCTTGGTACTAATCCAAATAGCGTAATAAAAATTCTTTGGTTATTTGATGTATATCTATTATGACTGCAATGAATAGTGTTGTGCCAAAATTGTAATTAAGTAACTATAAAGCGCTACTATTGCCAATTCGGTATGAATACATTTATGGTTACCAAGTGCGTCTCAACTCACTATTTACAAAACGCACGTAACCGAATAGAAACACTTTGAAGATTTTGTGAAGTTCCATTGTTTACAAATTCTTCTGTTTTGATTTAATTCTCCCAACCTTAAATTGCAATCTTTTTACAATTTGCGCATTTAATACACTTTTGGAATCAACCGATAATTAAAATCTGCATGGGAAAAATATACCAACTCCAACATGGCTATATGCTGGAAATAGCTAACAAATTGTTTAATATAATAACAGTCTTCTGTTAATCAAGTTTCTGAATGCTTAAATTTGCAATATGAAGTAACATAATCGTCCATGCAAGGATAATTTCGCAAGTTATTGCATTTTTGTTGCGTATGCGCTTGTATGCCCAAATCTAGATGATAATGGAGACGGACGAGAAGAGTGATGCTGTGTTATTGAACTCATCGATAAAACCGGGTGGAAATTATTCTTGGAGACAAAGACGATCTCTGAACCGACACAGAAACAACTTAACAATAGATACGTAATAATTAATCACTCATGTTTTCATCTGTCATATAATTATGTTATACCAACAACAGTAAATCGATCATCTTACACAGAAGAATTTAATAATGCAAAATATTTCCTTCTACCTTTCTATAAATCATGTAATTATTTTTCCAAAAACGTTTAAATTTTGGAGAGTTTCTAATTGGTTCTTGTGTCTTTATTTATAATATGACTAGTGGCCCACCCCGGATTCGCACGTGTTTTTATTAAAAAAAATCCAAAATTGTGAATCTAAACCATTCGCAGATCCACTTGAACACGCTTTTTGAAAAAAAATTAATCAAAATCGTTCCAGTCGTTTGGGAGAAGTTCAGTGACATACACACTCACAGAAGAATTATATATATAAAGATTATCTTAACGTACTCCAAACCAGCAGTGCCCTGCGGTGCTACTTGGATAATAATGCATTTTCTCGAATGACATATCAACGTAACGTAACGTTTCCAACCTCATCTTTACATCAACATCTAGCTTAAAAGTCCTTTCAGAAACCAGAGAGTCTGTGTACCAAATTTAATTTAAATTTGTTTAGTAGTTTTAACGTGAAATCAAGGCAAAATTTAGCATTTAAACTAGATTATATTCGATGAATATGTACAATTTTAATCAGGCAATCCAATAAAAATAATTGATTTTAATTACTAGATAAATTACCACAATATACTTACTATAGTGATTAGTTCCGTGCCATCAGAATTATTAAAAGGAAATTTTATCTAATAGCTATTAGTGCGTCAAATTGTTATAAAGCATCGAAAGTAATCAAAATAAAATTAAAAACAAAACCAAATTGATGTAAGCTGCGAGAATCATCAACAGATAATTTGAAAACTTTGTCAACTTAGATAAATATGAATTTTTGGAGGTTTTCTCTGTTCACGTCCGTGACCTCCGGGTGGTGCTAAGAACAGTCTCTGGTGGTAGGCTTCGGCCGCGGCTTGTCACCACCCTCCGGGCTGGGCCAGCGCGTGAAGCGATTTTTTCGTGTTTCGTATATGAAGGCTTATCCAGCACAAAAAAAAAAAAAAAAAAAAAAAACAATAATAGTGAGATATTTTGACCACTTTGGGCGTACACAATATTATCCCGTTACTAACAGCTTATACGAAGATACTGCTGTCAAATTTAGATTTGGTTTTATATTTTTCAGATTATTTTGACTACTCTAGACGTATTTATTTAATAGAATAGAATAGAATATACTTTATTACACACCAAATCAACAATACAATATGAAATTAAAACTTAACCTAGAATGCGTAATGGGCTAACGCTAACAAATAAAAATATATTATTTCTAGGTGTGTAATAATCCATGTGAGCTTCCGGCCTCTTGGTAGGTACAAGGATTATCAGTGTTTACGTTTTAATAGAAAAAAAACATGTCATCTCGTCTTAGGCAAGGACGTGCATTTCAGTAATTTGAGTAGGAATTTAGAGTCAACTTTAAATACAAGATGTGGTAGAGCAAAAACGAGACCTTTGCCCTCAGTGGGATTCTGTATGCTAGAAATGATTAATTGTAAAACACCAACGTGTAGCTTACAGGGTTTGCTTGAGTAGTTACTTTTAATTTTTCAAATAATCTGTATTTTTTTAAATTATTTATGTTTTTTTTAATTTTTAATGTTACGGCAGCAAATCTCTCTTGGCGGCGGTAGCGTTAGCTCGTTCTTCGGATGCACCCCGAAAGATGGTCACATATGTACATACTGCAACATCGTGGACCCAGGACGTTGTAAACGAGGTCGACCACAAAAGCTTTGGCGAGACGATTTACAGGACTTTAGGGAAAGTTGGTGGCAAACGGCTCTACATAGAGACTGTTGGAGGGAATTGGGGAGCCCTTTGCCCAGCAGTAAGAAAAAAAACGGGGAAAAAAACTAAGTACCTCCTTAATTATCAAAATATTACATTATCAAAATAATTTATTATAATCATTGGTGTAATATTGTGTGATGTGTTGGAAATAAAAAGCAAAATTTAAAGTGTGAGTGATTAGTGACTTTAAGAAAACTACCAAAAATTACAATTTTTTCTCTAAGGTCGTTACCGGAGACAGGTTGAACGCTCGGCATTCCTGTAGGATGCACGTTGTATTAACAAGGGTATGGAACAAATTCTGTTGTTCTCAGAGCGAGCGGTTACTGAACCCGCAAACTTTTGTATAGAAAGGCACGCCTTTCTTTCTATACGAATCTACAAAACCCAAGTGTTCGCCGACAAAAGATCGAAAAACTTATATTTGACATTATGATGGAAATAAATACGATTTTCTTGCATTAACAGTACATATTTACAATACAAAAACGCTTTAATGTACACAACACAGGAAAATAAACACGAAAAACAAAATAAATAAAAAACAAGTGGTACAATGGGCGGCCTTATCGCTAAAAATCGATCTCTTCCAGGCAACCTTAGGATGGAAAATACTTTACTTAAAATAGAAAGGAGGCAAGGCACTTACATAATATGAACACAAACCTTATGTATCTCAAATATTAATAGGTGTTATGAGTAATATGAGTATGTGAGTTGCATCAGAGTTGGTTTCATGAACTTTAGTATACAAGTAAATCAATAAATACCAAGAAAAATAAACCTATATAATTATGTAAGTAGGTACCAGTTTTATTTCATTGCCAATCAACTAATAAGGTAGGTAGGTATAAGAACAATAAGTCGGTACCATTTGTTACTTAGTTGCTAAATAATAAAGATCAATTATATTTTTTACGGTCCTATATCAATTTATATAGTAATATTGGCTTGATTCCACGTGAGAGATCCACTAACAAGATATAAGAATTATTTTTGGTTCACAATGGATACCCCGTTTCAAACCGATATATTTAACTAGAAGGAAATAAGTAGACACATCATATTTATGAGGGAGGGCTATTAGTATCCGGCAGTGTTATATTGATTCAATTTATTTTTATTGAGAATGGCAACAACCATTATGTTTAAACGGTTGGCCAAGTCCAGAAAAGGATATTCTACGACTGGAGGGAGAGAGAGAGAGTGATAATTATAGGGAATAGATATTAGAACACTGTACATAAGCAACCCTGAGTGTTACAGAACATATAGGTACCACCAAAATGATATCCCTTTGGCGAGGATGGTGCTAGAATAAATACCTCTATAAAAATATATTATATTATACCTGGCTTAAAATCGATTTAGGTAGAGACATTACCTGAAGGAGAACGTAATGATTAAATTACCTGAAATAACTTCAGGTTATTTAATCTCAAAATAAAAATGTACACAAAAACTATACCATAATTATTCAAATTAAGCTGAACTTAAAACCTAATGTTAAATAATAGCTTATCTACTAGGCGCAAAAACACTATGGGCACTGGAGGGAAACTACTTTAAATCCTATAAATAGCTCATTTCACTGAATGGAAACATTTCCGTAAGTTCGAAAAGCAAACATCAAATATTAAATTGACCGATTCGATTATATTCGACTATAAAAAAAAAGTTTAGGAAACGATAAGTAACTTAGTTACATAATAATTATCTAGCGATCTATACCAACTAAAACATTGCGATAAATACATTAACTCCTGCCTATTAATTCACGACTTTCGCCGAAAACCTGAAGCCCATTTCCTTCGTCCGCGACGCTATTTATTTAGTGATGTAACGATTCAATTAGTGTCAGATTTAGCAGTTTCTCACGATGCTTGGTGAACAGCAATTTTGACCCCTAACTCGTTATTTCGACAATGAAACAAATCTGCTCGACCCAAATTGCAGAAAAAAATGATACTGCGCTAAACTTTGGGCAAATTTTAGGTAGTGCCATTTTTTTGTAGAAAAAAATATTTCAAGAAACATGTAGAAAGATCGGACCTACTAGTGCGTACCTAATAGAATACCTATAGGCAAAATGAACATAGCCCTAATTTAAAATTTTAATCTTCAAAAGAAAGTTGTGTTATATTTTATTTTAATTAGTTTTTATTATAATTAAAATATGTACCTATATTTATACCAATTCTTGAAATAAAATATGCAATTTGTTCCCAACCTTACGGGCTTACGCTGATTAAGCTTAAATTTTAACTTAACTTACCTTGTAACATCCCAACGAAAAAGAAAAGCACCATAACACTCATTTTGACATTCATTCTACGAAGCTATAACAAATAAATAGTCATGATTTTACAAAGTCTGTTAATTAATAATATTTTCTGTATTTTGGGAATTAAAGTACGATTTATAAAAAATAAGTCATAGTCGACTGTTAGGTCGATCGTCGAACGCGACGCTACGCGGACTGTCGTGACTGTCTGTATCGGGTAGACAACTGTGCGCCTCGCTCGGTTTTCCCGCGCTTTATAAATCCCCTGACTGTATCATAGTTTGTATGACACGCCGTAGGTTGGTATTAAGTTTAGTCCTAACATAAATAATATATCAAGTTCCTAGTCAATAGTCTAAGTGAATATTAAATGCATTTTGGGATTATTGGAAAGTTAAAATTATAACAGGTTTCGTTATGATTGTTAGATAAGAAACTTCTTAGATCATAAAATTTATACATTATTGTATTTTAATTAGGTAGATACTTATATATCTGATTACGGTTCCAGATTGCTGGTAAAGATAACCAGCTATCTTATAGCTTGGCACTTCTAACTATTAAAGGAAGCTTGCTATTATTAAGCTCAAATTGAGGTACGTAACCACAAAAGTGGATGAAGAGATGAACGTAATTATTATACACCCATTTGATTTTCTTTCTTTAGAGTTCCGTATAGTCGTAACGACTAGGTCTAAAAGGCTGCGTTTCCACTAGAGATGTGCTAGGGAAATGTTTCTTGCGAGGATTTGTACCTCAGCTGTAAAATGCGCATTAATGTGCGGTGCGAGCCGTTTGAGGATGAGCTGCAAGTCAGTGCAAGTTGCCGATTGCCGTCTACGGACTGGCTGGTACATATGGTATATGGGATGCAAACCTCGCATTGCACCCAACACATTCCTCTAACATTATTTGTGGAAACGTAGCGTAAGTGTCGATTGTAGGTAGTTATCTAATATTCATGCTTTTTTTAACCAAATTACCTACTTATGTTACCGGCCGGCATTAAAGGGGGGAAAATGATTACCGGGACATTGGCATGAAATATAAAATAAACTAGGAAAGTACCAAGACCTGATAATGGCATCATTTCGACCAAAAATAGTTAAATATTTTAATTTTAAATAATATCAGATGGTGTGTTCACTCTTATAAGTATAAGTTTTTGTGCAGGTACTTGCTTCTAACAGTTAACTAACTGTATCAGAAAAAGCCGCCTCGGCTAAGGGGAAGTACACTCGACTTTAATTCCGAAGGTCCGAAGGTTCAAACCCCGCCAAGCACAAGCCAACAACCACCAATTCTGCATTGTAAACTACACAGCATCATATAGGTATAGGTACTTATACCTACCTATAAGGCGTCGTATTTATCAGCTACAGCTCATTGTATATAGCAGTATATCTGCAATAAATATTTAATACTTATATTATTTAATTAATTATTAGCATTATTTATTTCCTACTAGCTGACACAACAGACCATGTCCCGATTTAGATGTTTTTTTTTTAAATTTACCTCATACTCTCTTTGATAATATAAGAAATTTCATTAAAAAAATTGAATTAAATCCTTTTCTTTTAGAAAATATAATATTAGGTAGCAATTAAGTTTAGTGGGTACTATTTATTTATGTAATATCACAGATTAGATACTATCAGATGGTCTATGCCTAAAATCATATTTTTATTTCACATCCTCTTTGATAGATGGCGCCTTATATAGCGATTAGAAAATAAGCTTTGTGAACATAAGCTGATCGACATAGAAGTTGCGCTGAAAATGTTTTAAATAAAATCCTTGGTTAGATAATATTTAATTGTTGCGTTTATCACTTCACATTTAGAATAAATTAAAAAATAAATATTATGTTTAATTGCATCCTTGTGGTATGTATCAGAACTATTTTGCTAACTCATTTTCATTATAATAATGCTACTGGTTGGTAGATGGCGTATTTATATGTAAGTATTGATTAGGAAATTGTATGCTACTCCCTCATAGATGGCGTTGTTGACCAAACACAATTAGTGCGTTTCATTTTTATAAAAATCTGTAGTAAGTAGGTAATCTTCGGGAGGTATGATAAATTTATGATTTAAATAAATTAATGAAAACATTATTTTTGCTTGTCTTTTTTCATTGTATTAATCTTTTTTAAAAATCTAGCTAGTTGGTATATTTCTAAAACTACGAACGAAACGCAACAGCGAAATTTATATTGTTACTAGGGGATACAACACAGATAAAAAACATCAATGCTTCATGAACCTGAAGTTTTAAACGTTTAATTTTTAAACAAAAATATTTAAAAAAAATTTTTTGTATCGATTTTTTTGTATTTTATAATTTACTATTACCTTCCTGGGGGTCCCTAAAAGCTAGATAAAAAACATGACGCATCTAATACGACGGGAACTAACCTTTTTATTATTTACACTCGCCCCTGAGACTTTATATATGAACAAAAATATTTACGAGGACTAGTATCGATCTGAAAATTTATCAAGATCTTCCTCGTGATCTCAATAAGCTATAAAAAAACATCAAACATGTACAGTGACGGGAACTTCCCCATTTATAAATGACACCCCTTCTTTGAAAATTCAATACTTAAAGGAAACTTATCGATCTGTTAATTCGAGAGAATCGAGAGAATTTTCGATAATTTCACCCCTACATGGAAGATTCAATATATTATATACTTATAGGACTAGTATAGATCTGAAAATTACACTTGGCCAGCATGGTGAGTTTTAAAATTTTCAAAGTAAGGGTGTGAAAAGGGTTGTTCCCGTCTCTGTACATGTTTGATGTTTTTTTATAGCTTATTGAGATCACAAGGAAGATCCTGATTAATTTTCAGTTCGATACTAGTCCTCGTAAATATTTTTGTTCATATATAAAGTCTCAGGGGCGAGTGTAAATAATAAAAAGGTTAGTTCCCGTCGTATTAGATGCGTCATGTTTTTTATCTAGCTTTTGAGGACCCTCAGTAAGGTAATAGTAAATTATCAAATCGATACAAAAAAAAAAAGTTTTTAAATATTTTTGTTTAAAAATTAAACGTTTAAAACTTCAGGTTCATAATGCTTCTGGAACTGAATCATTATTTAATATAAAATAAGTTTACGAGCTGTTAATGAACGTGTAATTATATTACGTATGTTTATATGAAATCTTGCAACTAAATTTTGTTTACTTTCATTTTGGATGATAGTAATGCATGACGACGTTATCTCTGAGCGTTTAAATAATAAATAAAATCATTATTCCTGGAAAATCCAAACAACAATATTAAGCCTCGTGGTACTCTAACCTTGTGTTACGGGTACTAGACGAGAGATATACTTAATATAAAAGACATACATATATTATACATTTTATTTTACCAACGTTGACATCCTTAGGGCACCTTATGCTATGTGGATGTTAAGCGTCTACCGATTTTAGCTTATGTTACAAAAATATAAAATATAAGCTTAAAATTTGTCATACTGTATTTTAAAATCTACTTTTATTAGCATAAAGCTGTCTACCACCCCGCGTACCCCACGCTCCGTAGGTACGAGCAGTTTGGGCAAAGGCCACTATAAGCCGACCTCTGTGCTAAACCCGCGTGCTTGTAATGCTCAGCTCTCGATAGGTTGGTACAATAGAACACTATCTTTTTCGGAAATTATTTTATTGTTAACCCCTCACAAAAAGAGGGATGTTATAGGTTTGAAGTGTCTGTCTTTCTGTCTGAGATAAGTAATCAACTTTTTAGTTTTTTTTTTGTATCATAGACATGGTTCATAAAAACTCATATTTTAAGAAAAACGTTCATACTAGAATCCTGATTTTTGACACTAACCTATCTGAATCGTAGCCAGTACTTACGCAATTTTTAACTTTGAGCATCGTGCCATACCTCAGCCAAAATTGTAATTGCGCTTGAGTTCGTCGGCTGACGGGGCGCGGGGCGCGGGGCGCGGGGCGCGGGGCGCGCGGCGGACGCGGCGAGGCGCGGTGCGCGCGCGGGCGGCTCGCCGCGTTATAATTCGCGCCGTAGTAACTACCTATTTATTAACTATGTTCGGGAGCAACGCTATTGGGTTCACGCGAAGTCAAAAGAATCTCATTACAATATTTTTTTCTAAAAGCTAGGTAGGTACCTAATATAGCTAGTAAAATACTGATACTTGAAATTATCAAATAAATATGAAGGTGGATGCTTTTTAGTAGGTAGTCTAACATATTTAAACATTTTTAAAAACATCCCGTATTATTATTTATTACCCTTTTGATTGGTGTATCATACACGTAGATACCTTCCTAATTCTCAGAACTAGAGTAAGTACATATACATAAACCCAACTTAAGTCCGGTTTCAACAAAGAATTTAAAAAAGTCCTAATTATAAATTAAACATTTTATTAATAATCAAATCGTTTATTATTAAAAATTAAAGTAACTAGTCTATAACACTAATAACTTTTATGATCAGTGTAAATTGAATAAATCTGAAAATACGCCTCAGTCAGACCATATATTTTTTTAGAAGTAAATCCAGAGGCGGGGGGCGCGGGATTTCAATAAAGATTTTCTTTCTTTCTTGAACCCACGACCTTCGGAATATAAGTCAAGTGTGCTCGAACTTAGCCAACACGGCTTTTTTTGGTATTTTATGTAGGTATTCATAGACGTAAAATCTGGGATTACATAAGTACATTATCTGTATATACAAACAAACAGTGTTAATCAAAATAATATCATATATTGTAAGCGGCAAGGCTCAATATCCCCGGGCTAGCAGTCCATGGAGTTACTGCATTTTTGAGTCAAGACGTTGAACACGCTAAGTTGTGGCGCTGTGCTACATACATCGCAGGTCAGCTAAGGTACTAAATCAGCAACGTTCCTTCTAAGCAAGCAGTGGATAACATTACAGGCGAAAAATTCGCGGGTTTACAGATCTGTCGAAAATATCGAATACTGTTCTTCCAAAGCGCAAAGTACCCACCTACAATTCGTGAAATAAAAACTACTAGATCAATTTTAATCACATAGGCTATATATTTTATACCCGTGCGAAGCCGGGGCGGGTCGCTAGTATTTTATATATTTAAATTCATAACAAATATTTTCACTTCATTTTTCATCATCATCATTTCAGCTATAAGACGCCCACGGCTAGTCGGCTGGACATAATAAGCCTCAAAGACGACCAAACATTACAATCGGTCGCTAATTGCATCCAACCCTGACCATGTCATCTGCTGTCATATTTTAAATAATTTATATCGACCTTTTCATAATTTCTAATAATAATGATTAATATTGACATGATATATTTTCTAATTAACACTATTTGTTTTGTATTATATCTTAAATTGAGTGTGATAGTATAATATAATGAGTAACGTATTTTATTTTTAACCCCCGACCAAAACAGAGGGGTGTTATAAGTTTGGTGAGTCGGTCTGTCTGTCTGTGAGTCTGTCTGCCTGTCTGGGACATCATAGCTCCCGAACGAATGAAGAGATTTCAATTTAGTTTTTGTATGAAAGGTGAATTTGGCGCGAGTGTTCTTAGACATATTTCATGAAAATTTGTTGAGCCGTTTGGAAGTTCTAAGGGTGAGAGTGGGGAAGAATAACCGAAAATCTGCAAATATACTAGTGTGGGGTATCAAATGAAAGCGCATCGTGTCCACATTACATAATATATTATGTTGTTTTATATTTAAGGAAAATAAGGGGTTGGAATCGGAATAAATTTTAAATTTAGATTTATTTAAGCTCTAAATATTTTGCATTAATTTTACCAATATTATAAAGCTAAAAAGAGTTTTTTTTTGTTGGTCCGATTTGAAAACTTCTTTCATTATTAGATAGCCCATTTATTTGTCTTATAATAAATTAAGTATATCCGATGTCTAGTACTCGTAACACAAGCTTATAGCTTACCACGGGGCTAGATGCTATGTGGATTGTCCGGAAATATTTACCTCTATATTTATTTATTTTTGCCTTTGATTAGCCGTAACAATTATTCGTTTTTGAATAAATACTGTGTCAGCATGATAAAATTATATAACTCTCTTCTGTAACATTTTGTAATAATTGTCAACTAGTGAAAATGTATTATAAAAATATAGTAGGACATCATAAGTGCGCAGGAGATATTCACCCGACTCACAAAGCCAGTAGCAGCTGCGTACGTGAGTCCATTCATTACGCTCCTCATTCATCCAAAATACTCTGGTCTGGTATGTATTCTGTGGTCTGGTGAATACAAAATACGCCAGGGGTCTACTTAATTTGGACGGAAAGCGCGTTTGTACCAATTTGGAAGCAAGAACCAGTATTGAAAGACCCGTACCCACACAGTGACTGTCGCTCCCGCTACACACCGCCTACTCCCTCGAGCTTCTGCTTGCCTAGTATTTAGTGCTTTGCAACGCAATGCCGTTTAAGCGCACACCGCCTCTGTCGCCCCACGCGCACCTATTGTCTGCGCAGGCGCCCGTCACAGCTTACAGCAGCAGCGCCTAGCCTATTGGCTGGTTTATAGTTCTAGGATCTCAGCCACTGCATGCTTGCTCTTGAGAGCCTTATTTAACAATAAAAAATAGATCTACCAGTAGTTACTGTAAAAGGAAGCACGATGATGAATTCCTCGAATTCGTAGCGGAAATGCGAACCTAATGCTAAATGACGAAACTTGATGTTATTATTTTCCAATAAATGTATTTTTTTTTATCTGTTCACAACTACTACTACTATTCAAGTCACTTCTGCTATTTATTCTTCGCTCTTCGGGGTATTTTCACTTGTTCACTTTCGTTTCCAAATACTGAATCTCTCCTCGAGACACATCCCGCGTATTTATGTCAATATTCTAAAAAGCTGTAGAAAGCTATAGCCTTTTTATAAAACGTAAGCAAATAATATAATAACTTATTCTGTGCCTATTCCCGAATAATCTATAAATAGAACGCGTAAAATATTACCTAATCACAACAATGCACATGCATTTATACGTAGATATACGTATAAATACCTACTACATCTTATTCTATACATAAAGTCTTCGTCGGTCGCTAACAAGTATAAAATGTTGGAACAATTGATTATCAAAATAGAAATATTGTAAGTTTCATTTTTCAAAAAGACCGGGTTATATTTCTCAACTAAGTACCTACCAGTAACCAGTAATGTTTCATACATTTATGCCATTTTTAACCTCCAACCAAAAAAGAGGGGTGTTATAAGTTTGACGAGTTTGTCTGTCTGTCTGTGGCACCATAGCTCCCGAACGGATGGAGCGATTTCAATTTAGTTTTTTTTGTATGAAAGGTGAGTCTGTCGCGAGTGTTCTTAGATATGTTTCATGAAAATCGGTTGTCCCGTTTAAAAGTTATGGGGGTGAGAGTGGGTAAGGAAAACCGAAAATCTGCAAATATACTAGTGTGGGGTATCAAATGAAATCGCATCGCGTCCACATTACATAATATTATGTTGTTTTACGTTTAAGGAAATTATGGCATTGTAATCGGGGGTAAAATTTAAGAAAATTAAATTTTAAATTTAGATTTATTATGTTAGGTACCTACTAAAATCGATGACATGGTTCCTAACAATAAATCTTTGCATGACTCATAGTTTCAGATTTTCCAAAGTCATATTACATCATGTACCTTAGTAAGTATAGTATATTTAGATTATAGCACAGATTTGATTATAGATAGATCCAGGTCTATATTTGAAATTTATTGCCATAAATGCGAACATACTGCGACAACTATAAGACGCAGCAAGAGAAAGGCCTACGTGTAAGAAGAGGACAGCAACATTAGGTAAATAACAAGGGAGCTGGATTGAGCTGAATTCCACTTAATTCCGTTCCGTTACATTATGGGTTATTTTTTTATATAGAGACGCGCTTGACCTTGAAAGAACTGTTGTATAACGTAAAGTTGCATAAAGATGACAAGTACCTGTTTCTCAATTTCCGAATTAAATTGTCAATATTTAATATATAGAGACCGTTACCGGTTGCACGACTGAGTTTACTCGGAGGTTGTGAAACAAACCGATGTAATGATGTAAACCTGCCTCTTCAAATGCTCTTTAACAAGTACCTAGCGATAGACTAGATATTTATGTAGATAAAGTAGATCTAAACAGCATCTGTTGTTAATAAATATACGAACGGGCATAATACCTATTATTATAAATGCGGAACTACTGAAGCACTTTAAAAGAAACTTGGTTTCTACACAGATTTTAAAGTACCAGAGAAAGACGCGGAAAATACAAAGGTATGTCTGCGGGAAAATTCATTATAACGCCGGTAACACCGCGAGGCACTGCTAGTATCTAGTAGCAAATAAAATAATAGTAATTCCTTGTAAACAAGCTTAAACTGCTTGAACCTTAATAGGGTAGGACGTAGGCATAAGTCCATATAAATATTAAAGGTAAGTATATTTTTGTGTATTATAGTGAATACCTACAATCTGAAACATTCAAGAAACTAGTCTCTAACACCAATACCTTTTATGATCAGTGTAAATTGAATAAATCTGAAAATAATGATTGTGAACAAATGATTGTGCATATCCAAATGTGCGAAAGAGACGCATAGACCCATCCTTCTTTTTAAATTGCGCGAGCACGCTTTGAATAGACATTTAGCGACATCTTGTAGTGAGTGGAGGAATTATTACGCTAGTGAAATCGAACTCAAAACTTGGGTTCTAGTCTTGTGAACCATTCTCGGGCACAGAATACATAATAGTACCCTTCGGGTGCCCGAAACTATTCGAGAATTAGTACGGACCATGGCGTCATTTGGCATGGAGTATCTATATGTATCTAATCTGTGGTAATATGAAAAAATATATTTAAGTAATTTATTTGACTGGGGCATTTTATAAACCTAGTACAAATATTAAGTTCGTAATTATGACAATACGCTTAAATAATACAACTGGAGAAAAAATGTTTAGGCCGTCTGAATCTGTCTATAGCACGATACAAAGTGGCCAACTTAACAAGCTGAAATTAAGAAAAAATATAATCCACATATTAAAGAGGCGTCCGCGTAGGGCGTAAGTTCTTAATTTTATTGTAGACAGCAGAAATATAAAGTTGGTAGGTAGGTATGCCATCACATGTAATATAAAATGCGTGTCATTAAATAACATAAAATCTTAAATAGATCTATAGGCTTGACCACATTATGGCTTTATTGAACGGAGTATCATTTCTTTAATTAGTATTAGAAACAAGTTCTTGCAATAAAATTGTGTGTTAATCTTATTCTTACGTACGTACCTATATATCACCGGTCAGTCATGCCTTCCATGTATAGTATTGTCATCTATTCTCCAAGTATGAGTGAGTAACTACGTCAGACTTTAATTAGAAACAGCTGTTATCGGTGACAACTTTTCCCCATTAGAAAATGCATGAGCTCAAAGTTATGAAACTGTTATTAGTTATAGAGCTAGTTTCCTTAAATGGTGCTAGTGTCCAGTAGGTATTGTTGAAGACGATCAATAGTAATATTTATGTTTGGCTTACATATTTTAATTATGCATAAGTATTTAAACCGGACGTTTTTCAGTAATCCAGTGATTCATGCATTTATTCACCATAGGTGCTAATGGTAGTACACTTAGTTTCGTTATAATTGGTGTACATACATTGTGTTTTATTTAGCGGCAAATCATTGCCTTGTGAAAACTTAAATGATCTTAATAGAAGTATCATCATATACCTAACTAACAATAGAGCCTAACTAAATAAATAACAGTAACAAACCCACCATCCACCAAACCATGATTAGGTGCAAGTTAAGTTCCATCGTGATTATATTATTTTTTTAATTCCTGAAAATGTATACATACTTTAATATATAATAATGATGACACATTGGTGTTATTTTTCAGCCAGATCATTTCCATTTAATTATAAGAAATTAGTACGAGGGCCACATCCAACAGAGGTTGGTCTATGGCAAAAATTGTATCTTCTAATACAATTTATTTTTGTTAATCTTTCCTAATATTAAAAGCAGAAGAGTTCGGTTGTTCGAACGAGCTTATCTTAGGAACTTTTATTCCGATTTAAAAAATTCTTACACAATAAGATAGCCTCTATTTTACCGCTAGAAAATACGTTATTCTCCAAACACCAAAATCCATAAAATATGAGCAACGCCGAGGAGTTAAGAGCTAGTTTCTTTTATTTCTGATCTAAGGTTTCCTTTTTCTTTTCAAAATTGAATGTACTATCTAACAAAATGATATGCATAAAAATATAAGGTTTCTACATAGGTACGAATTCACTTTGGCAGAGTTTAACGACGTAATAGTATATTTATCAATGATGGCCTATTAACGTCAGGCAAGTCTGATAAATCTCCGTGCATTTCGATAGACGGTAGGTTTCCTGGTCGGTTACTTGATTATCACGTTGAACACGAATATGAAAACTTTAATATGAATAATTTAAATGCCTAGTATCCTTTTTTCCACTCTATCAAATAATTTATGGCTGTAGTGTTCGTTAAATATCGTGCAGCAAGATAAATCCACATTAGTCTTCTTCACCAATAGTTGTCCTGTGTCTTCGTGGTTCCTATCCAGTTGTAACTTATTTAAAAATATATATCATACTACCAGACCCCAGCAAACGTTGTTTTGCAAAATAAAAAACAGATGTTGGCCGATTCTTAGACTTACTCAATATGCTCACAAAATTTCATGAGAATCGGTCAAGCCGTTTCGGAGGAGTACGGGAACAAAAACTGTGACACGAGAATTTTATATATAAGACTAGCTGACCCCAGCAAACGTTTTGCAAATTTTTTTTTTTTTTCAAAATGAAAAATATATGCTGGCCGATTCTCATAAATACCGGATAAGCACAAAAAATTTCATCAATATGGGTCAAGCCGTTTCGGAGGAGTTCGATTACGCACCCCGTGACAGAAGAATTTTATATATTAGATTTATTTCCTGCCTTTGTCAGATAAATAAGATATGTGCATTCACGTAAAATCAAGGGTTTTCAGTCAATAGAGCTTCAGAGTCGGCATGACAAGACTATATCCTTTACACAGATTCCATCATGTTTCCATGAACATTTCAAATCGATGATGTCGAAGTCAGATTCTTCCATCGAAGCTTGATTATGATTATCCAGATAATCATTAATCTTTGGGTTTTCTGATCTGACCAATCAATATCCCTCAGTTAATGTATTTTACTAGCTAGTCGTAGGTAACTCAGATTTAATTTTCTGTATATATAACAACCGTCCCGGTGGGCTACAAGAATGTGTTACCTGGGTATATTCGTAACTAATATAATTCTTGCGCATTGCCTTAGTAGGTAATCGTGTTTGGCGTTTTTAACTAACACCTGAGTGGCCTCCTACCTTATTATTATTACAGTACAAGTACTAAAATCCCTATTTAAATAGGAATTTGTTTATAGGTAACTGACAAACATAGTACCTATACATACAAAATACTATTATTCAGTCACAATAACAACTTAAGTTCAATTTTGAGTAATAATTACAAAATTGCTGTGTTTTGTGCTCACTGTAATGTAAATTCAAATAATCCTTAAAATAATATTCACATTATATTAGCAAATATAATAGATTAACTAGCGACCCGTTGCTACTTCGCACGGAGCAGATTGTAAATATGAAACTTCCTCTTGGATCAACATCCATTGCTGAAAACAGCCTTTAAATTACTAAAGATTTCAAAGATCTAACGAACAGACAATTTATATTATGTAAATATTGATACCTATTAATAATAACTACTTCGCCAACTTAATTAGACGAGACTCCCAAGTTCAAATGTTGTAACCGAGTCTCGGGTACAGGGGATACACACACATTATTCATGGACTAAACTCCTTTACCCTGATGTTGTGTATTATTCTCTTGCATACTCTGTTGGTCCCCATTATGTTTTTCGTGTACGATGGCTTCATAATAAAAAAAAAACATTTTACCAAAAAATGATTTTTTAAGTTTGTTGAAGATGAAAGTAGAAAATGATGATAAGGAGAAATCATCTAAGAAGTTCGTCGAATGATTAGAATTCACTCTTTCGTGCTACCTAATAGATCAAAATCGTGAGATGCTGAGTAGCTCCAGTAGGTACCACTTTTCCACGGTGATCTATAAAAAATATGCTATAGACAAGCAGCGGGTATGTATTTATCACACTTCTGGACCAACATTAGTCCATGTACTAACCCTGTATACAATAAATGATCAAACGAACTCACCCTGAAGTTCATGATCGAACTCCACGTACAGGGTAAGAGTTCGTTTGATCAATAATTGTATTTATTACTGTGTGGCTACACATGCCTACGGAAAATATTTTGGCCAACGCGATGTGTGTGGCCGGGTACATCGTTGCAACGCGAAGTATTTGCACGAAGACGATGTTTAGCTTGGGCGTGGCTACACCTACGTCACTTCATGCGAGCAGCGCGATTCAAATATTTGCCTGCTGATGTACCTAGCCGAGCTATCACGATCACTGCCTAGCTGTCTGACGACGAAGGCGAGCCTCATGTGGGAATATTGTTTTATAAAGGTAGGAAAAAAAGATATTATGGACTTCACACATTTATTGTATTTTTGTCTAATAAAAATACTCTATCATATATAATATAACTATTTAAAAGGGATGCAGCAATTGACAGTGATGCCGATAGATGCTCACGCAGAGCTTAACACATAACCTCCTGTTGTGAACATTTTTTTTTAAACCAAATTATAGTATCCTAAAAATTTACAACCCCATTTCATCTAAATATGAATCAAAGACTTTGCGAAAACACCATTCGATGGATAAATTTACTTAATTACATAGATTATTGCACTATTGTACATGAAAGCACGGAAAAAATTGGGAGTTTTGCCATTTGTCAATCTTGGACATTTTAAGGTAAGATTTTGATTTGAATTCTCTGCATATCATTTTAAGCAGTGAGAATGTATTGCAAAATTATACATAATTTATTTGTATGCTCACGAAACGAAACATAGCGTAAATGTTTAAAGCCATGAATCAAATAAGATGTGCATATTCCAGCGTTTCAATTAAGATTACGTAATTTTTTATTGAATCAATCTTTTATTAGCTGTAAAAATCGGTGTGATAGATCGTTTAAAAGTTCTATAACAATGCAACTCTCACTAGTTAAAATGAAACGGTATATAAAAAGTTCATAGCAAGATTGGCCTTATGATTTAAGTGTAATAGACGACGAATGTTTGATGAATTTTACAGGTTAAAGGCGGCACAATAATGTACTTCAATCTATAAAGATACAATCTTCACGTCGTACATTAAATTTCCAATTTCACATTGCAATGTATACTTACTAATACATAACTCGACAAAAAAAACTAAGATAAATTAACAATAAAATACATATTTTCTTTTCAAGACGACATGACCCAGTCTCACGGGATTAATAAATTTATTTTTTATTACACCAAAGATCGCCATGCACATAAGAAAATTATATTCAGTGGACTACTTAACCTAAACTGCTTGATAGAACCTAGATTAGATTTGCTAAATTATAATAGTAAACTCATTCGTAACATTCACCTTTAATAGAAAAAAATATTACAATAGGAAAATTTGTTATTAGTGGTTCCCCCGGACTGTATGTATTTATTAAATCTCCCAAATGTGTCATAGCCTTTAACAGAATTTTAACATCTGTGCATGTGGTATTCAGCTTATTCGGCATACATTACTTAACGACAAAAGGACCAGATATTCAGCATTTACTCTGAATATTTACGAAATAAACTACTAATTCCATGGTGTACTTTCTGTAAATTCGTCTTACAACTCTAAAAATTTAAACAATCTACAGTTATACACACGGCATACATAGTATGTACAATCGTAACTATTTACAAAAATAACGGCAAAGATTTCGATGAGCTTTGCTTTGCCTTACAGTGAACACGCATCTGAATTTATCCGAATCATGAATTTTATAAATGCTTATTTACTGCAACAGTAACTTCGAAAAATATGCGAGGACAATCCAACAATGCATGCACACTCAACCTGGCTTACTGGTAACATTAAATCTTATTGTCAAATCAGGACAAGCACTTACTTGCCCCTTAAATCTGTATTGTTGGGGTTAGATTCAAGTGCATCACGAGTAATAACATAAAATATACATATAATATCAGATGTTTATTAAAATAATTATTGTACGAACTATATCATAAATGCACCTAAAGCGAAATAAAAATACTACACGAGTTTAAAAAGGCAGCAAAAGCTAATAGATGTATTTTTATTTACATAAACATACTTTTGATTTATTTATAAACTGTACTACACCATAAAGCTGATTAAAACAATTAAAGGTGAATGATGAGAAAACTTAAGAATTGAAGAAAAATCAATAAAAACTACTTTTAAGATATAAATAATAATAAATACATAGTAATAATGTTGTTACAATATTGTGCGTATTTGATACAATTGGGTGATAATTATCATGGTTAGGGTAACCTGTAGGGCAATATTTCGATGAGTTTGGTTGATATGTCTGTTTACATAGTGACATGATGCAAGAACTGTGTGAAGCCCTGAAGCATATCTCGTAATACAACATTATGGAAAATAGCTTTCTGCCCTCTCTACTGTCGCCACACTACATCATCATGTCACAAAAATAGTTTAATTTACAAGGTTGTATATTTATATTTCTTATTTGTACATTACTGTGATTTATCTTTTCAAATATATTTACAAATAAACACAACATTTCAACCTTCACCTCTAATCACATTATTTTAATACCTATTCTACTTAAACTAAAATAAACAGGGCTGTAATAGGTTATTACAACACACTGTAATAATCATTGTTAACCTGCACATTAACATTTTAAGATTATGCTGCATCAAAGGAAATATGGTAGATGTAATATAACTATTTTATATACTAGGCAAATTGTATGTGCAATAAACAATTTTTCCATTCCAACACAAAAGCGGTGGCACTTCGAACAATCATTAAGGGTTTATTTTACAATATACAATTATTTGCATATTATTTAAATATTGTTATCTATTTTATTTCATTTGGTTTATGAATACTGTCCTGAAATAAATATGTTCAGTGTTTTATCTATCATGAACTTTAATTTATATAAAACTAGTTTAATTAATATGTAATTTTGTATTGGACATTTTTCAGTAGTAAATGTAAGAAAGTATAAAAATTTTATATTGACAGTGCAGCACGAGGTTTTTTTATAAACTACTAACATACCTATAATATAAATCCAAAACTCAAATGATTTTGTTTTTATGGATTTAGTTTGTAGAATTTCGGACTCCCGTTTTTGAGTGGATGCGGATCTTTATACGTACATAAAGTTTTATATAACATTAGTCAACAATTTTTCATCAGACTACATAATGCTCGCGTCAAAAGCGAGTTTAGACGGAGACTATTCTCCCAAAACAACAGTTAGTGCTAACACTATTAAGACAAATATGGTGGAATTGATTCCACCTTAATATAAGTAATTATTGTACAATGTACCAAGCAGTGATGCTTAGTATAGACAATGAGAGCGACGAATTTTTCTATCTATACTTATTAAATAAAAATATCATCATTATTCTACAAATCATGTGGCAAAAATCATTGTATTTAAGTAATTAATATTCATCAATATGAATATTAAAATTCTATACAAGAGTCTACTTTGTATTTTATTTTTTAATATTCTTGTTACTCATGAATATTTCAAGCAATGTCTTTACAAGTATTAGAATATATAGAAGTAATCTTTTATTTTTGTCTATTTTTATTAATACGTTATTTCTAAAAGGCTTAAAGTTATAGAGGCAAAACCTATAAGACATCCGAGCGACAGGTCACGAGATATTTAAGAAAAACTGTTTTTGTGACCTTTTGATCTTATATAACTTTTTAGTCAGCACGATATCAATGTCGATTCTAGACTTCTTCATTGAACATTATTGGTGTATACAAAGAATCAGCTCAGTAGGAATTATTCCGCAGTTTTTTTTTTCACTTTAAAATGACTGGATTTATATCACATGATAAGTATAGATAGACATAAAACCAGCACTCCCATAGAATGAGTCGTATAAAACAAGTGTCTTACTTACATTTAACTTCTTGCTTGAATGTTACATTCGACTTCATAAGAAGTATTAGAGATGGTAAAAAAATAAGTGTTTTGATAGAAAAAGACACTCACCTAGATGCAATCTGTCAGTTATTTGCGTGGATGAGGAGTTGACCTCATAGTTTTCTAGGGCGGGTGAAACGACGCTTTTTGCGATCGGGGGTCGTGATGGCGTGGTCGGCGGAAGCCCTACGGCGGCTATAGGCAGGCGGGGTTAACGCACATTCACCACCAGAGTCCGTTTTGTACTCAGCCTTAGACTTTTCCACTTTAGACTCTTTTTTAGACTTTGTCTCTTCAATTTTAACTTCAGTTTTGGGTTTATCAACTTTGAGCTCCTTTGTTTTATTTTCAGTTTTGCATTCCGATTTAACCTTGGCATCTGGTTTGGGCTCGACTCGTGGAAGCTCTGTGGCTATAGTCCCGGAGAACCCTGAAGACGCCTCGCAGACGTTGCTGCCTAACGATGGTGTATCGTTTTCGAGATGATCACCACTTACACTGGCGTCCCACTAAAAACGAATTATTTTTATAAAACGAAATAGTATTTTTTTAATATATAATAAACATGTATCTTTATCATCATCATCTTGCTAACCTTATCCCACATTACGTAGGGTCGGCACAACATGTTTTTTACTTCCATTTCCTGCAATCACCCGTCATCTCAACATTCTCAACACTTACACACAGTAGTAGTAGTAGTTAATGTATATTACATAGAAGTATGTAAGTGTTATCTATATATAATTGTTAATATTGTGCAATACAGAATTAAGTAAATTTATCTATTGTTCTGTTTAATTTTGGATTGGTAAATTAAGTATCCAAGCATGAATTGAGTCTTATAAAACAACTGTCTTAAATTTAAGATCTTGCTTGAATTTAAGAATTAGATTGGTATGTAATTTAATTTATGATACATACTTGCGCCAATGAAGACGGTGACATCCCCAGTTTCGCTCCGCATTCTCCGCAGAGCGGCGGAACAGCCGGTGACCTCGACCGCCAATATTGTAACTCCGTTTTACATTTATTTAACTCCTGAAATATTTCATTCTAATTTCAATAACATGCTCATAATACAGTGTGTAATAAGCACAAAAGTGGGCACGCTTGATAACAATACTTGATATTGCAAAAGTAGGTAACTGTCTGTTACAAATTTATTGTTGTCTTAGATAAAGATATAACTAAGCCAAAGTATGTGTAGTAAATACTGGCATAAATTTCATACGTATGAGGTGGACTCTAAAGCGTTCCGTGTACAATTGATACACATTTTGCCTCGCCCAATGTCACTAAACTTAAAAAAAAACAATCTTTATTTTTTTAAATTATATGTTTCAAGTATTTTATAAAAAAAGCGGCAAGATGAATTCATCATGCCTGAAAATTTCAACTAACTATTTATCACGGTTCTTGAGATACAGCCTGGTGACAGGCAGACAGATGACAAAATCCATGTAATACATTCCCGTTTGGCCCTTTGAGTTACATAATTTTAAGTAACAAAAAAGTTCTAAATACAGGCTACGCCGCGAGGCGCCACTAGTCTAGTCTGTAATTTAAGAATATGTCCTCACCTGAAGAAGAGTTTGAAATTTCCGACTTGTCTCCTCATTCTTTTTGTCGTAATCGTCTAAACGATTTGCATATTCCAATGTTTGTTTTTGTTGCTCTGCAATTTGCTTCTGCTGTTCAGAAATCTGCTTCTGTTGAAGCGCTGTCTTTCGTTTGCAACTGCGCAGGTCGCTACGGAGTGCCGATAGCTGGTCGTTGTACCTGAGAAGTAATAATTTTATTGCTGCTTTAATATCTTTAACAAGAATATCTGATGCATTTTTAAACATAATCTATATTTAAAATTTTAAAGCCCGTTTCCATAACCTTAGTTCCCTTAAAAGTTAAAAATAATAATGTTTAGTAATGTGCAAGTGATGCGCTTTCATATGAGACCCCACTCAAGGTATATTTGCAGGCATTTGGTTACTCATCCCCATAACTTTTAAACGGCTCAACCCATTTTCATTAAACAAGTCGAAGAACACTGACCCGTAATTCACCTTGAATATAAAGCAAAAATAAATTGGAATCGTGTCATCCATTTGGGATCTATGATGCCTCAGAAAGACCGAGACGTCAAACTTATAACACCCCTCTTTTTTGTCGGTGGTTAAAAATATTCAGGATTACGAATTAGGTACATTACTCCTAAAAACTAGAAGATAGGACTACGTTGTTTTAATTTCTTGGTGGTTGCATGCGACTAAATCGGTAGTGTTGATTAGAACATAAATTTAAATATGTATGACGTTATTTTCTTTGTAATTGTAATGGTGCGGGGATACATCAGTGGGCGAGGACTACTGGCTAAAATACATCGTTTCGCTTTCGAAAGTCATCGTCACCTAATAGCTCCCGAACGGATATAGCGATTTCAATTTAGTTTTTTTTTGTATGAAAGATGAGTTTCGCGCGAGTGTTCTTAGACATGTTTAAAAGTTATGATGGTAAAAGTGGGATGGAAAACCGAACATCTGCAAATATGCTCTAGTGTGGTCTCAAATGAATGCGTATCACATGCACATTTCAAAATAGTACGACTTTTTACTTTTAATATAACCTAAGTTCTCGAAACAGGGTTTTTTTTTAACTTAAGTTTAGATTATTCACCTACTTCCATATTATATAAAACAAATAATAATGATGGCCTACAAAGTATACACAAGTAGAAGTTTTACTCAAGTAGCCTGTGGACCAGCTTACTCAAAAATCGATAAACATGTTTAGAGTCCAGTACAATAATGCATTCAGGATGCTGCTGGGACTCCCCCCATTTCTGCAGCGCGTCCGGTATATTTGCAAATGCGCGTACGGACGGTTTTCAAGCTTGCATGCGAAAGAATGTAGCCTTGTTGTCACTATGCAGATCCTGGCTGCACTAGAGCCAGGAGATGTGATTGTCCCTTGCTCATACACAATAATCGGATAATGATAAAATTGGAACTTTACCTATTTTACACGTTGTTCGACATAATAGATCTATTGGGACTGGTTCAGATATTCAAATTATTTCCGCACGACGTAAAGCTATTTTGTTTATATATCTCAGACTTACTTCTTCATTCCTTGTTTGATACGGTGTATCCGTTTTCGTAGCACCATGTTGCTTTGTGGAGGCGGCGGAGATGGTGGTAGACTTTCGTCCATATAGGACCCACGCCGGTCACTGATTGACGCCTGGTCATCGGCTTGGGATATCGAAGGCTCAAAGCTGGGCTGGGGCGAGTCCATACACATGTAGGGTTTATTGCTTTCACCCGCTGAAATTCATCATTATGTAAATACTAGCTGACCCCAGCAAACATTGTTTTGCAAAATGAAAATAGATAGTAGCTGATTCTCAGACCTACTGAATACGCATTTAAAATTTGGTCAAAATCGGTAATCCGTTTCATAGGAGTACGGTAACAACATTGTGACATGGAAATTTTATATAGTACTAGTTATATTATTGTAATATTTTATTATGTATATTACATATACCTATAATATTACTATACAATACTCTGTTCACACACATCATCATCTAACAAAACTTGTGATTTTCAACATCATTCAAATATTATAATACCGATAGATAATGGCAAATTTTACCACTTCAGAGGTTCAGTGGAAGAAGCATAAAGATTTGTTGTATCTACAAATTCTGATTTAATCTAGGTGTTTTTCTTTAACTAAAACTAAAATATACCAACATTTTATTTTATTAGAAATAGATCTATGTTTGTTCATAATCTCACCTGATGGTAAGTGGCTATGTGGACGAAGATGGATCACATAGATCTAGAAGATACCTATTCGCAGTACATTCATCTACTAACATTAATGTACACCATAAGCATAACTTAGGTAATGTGCGAGTAGACCAGCAATACATATTAACAAAACAGGATGTTAAGCTTAATATGAATAAAAGTAACTATGGATTCAACCAATTATAGAAAGAATAATTAAATTCATTCTCTTACGAACTAAAAATAGATGACTGATACCTATGGCCTAATTTTTTGTTTTGTGTACCTTAAACTGATTTGTAAGCACTTGAATCTTGTAATTGTGTATGCAGTTAGTTAGATCTAGTATTAATGCTAGTGTACTTACGTGAAAATGCATTGCTCATTTCAAAGAAATCTGTACCAAAATAGGTTATTTCTGGCAAGTTTGGTTCTATGTGTTCCTTGAAGTATTCCATTGCCATGGTGGTGAGATCAAACAACTCATCTGTTACCTTATAAGGTCTAGCTAACTTTGTTGCTGTTTTCAGGTATGACAAAATACTATACACTTCATCAAGGATCTAAAACAAGAAATCATAAACACTAACATAGCCTAAACGTCTAACTAGAAAGCAATTGGTTATGAAAGAGACTTATTGGAATTTCATGATTTATTGACACCCATACAAAAAAAAAACAATAGTAAATACAAAATGTATACATACATACCTTTCATTTTCTTTTACGATTTTTAAATACTTACAGAATTTCACATTAAGTTACAAAAAGATTACCTCTCCCGGGAAGAAACAACAGTGTTTTCTCTCTATGTGCTTTCCAAAAGTCATTTGCAGCAGACTCAACCTCATGTGAAGTGTTTCAATGATATCTGACTCGCATGCCAGTGGATGACTTCGGCGAGCAGATTCTCTCCTAGGCATCTTAGCTTTGATTGCTTGGAATCGAATTAGCATCTGATTTTGTAAGCGTTGAAATGTGGAATTCAAAATTGAGCTGCAGATTATATTTAGCTGATGATTGACCTGTTGAAATAAATTGAAAGTATATTGCATACTCAATGTATTAATTTCTTAAGGTTATTAACTCCTTGACCCTCACCTCAGGTAATAAGGTCAGGTAAGCGGTAACCGGTTACCGCTTGGGGATTAACGAGTTAAACTGAGAACTATCAAGCAATGTTCAACTGTATCCTCAATAATTACTATGTATGTATGTACTAATAAGATGAATGGATGAAAAATAAAGATTGGGATGTCAATGCATAGGGCCATCAGATATAATTAGGTGTAGGTCAAGTGAGGTCACTACATAGCCTTTTGAACATGTTGGAAATCTAACAAGTAATTCATTTAGTAATAAAATGTTGTGGTTCCATAAAACAATAAGCAAATTAAAATAACTTTTAGGACTATCCATTTGATACTAAATAGCATTTGGAACAAGCAGTGTAAAAAATGAATATTTGATGAAGATGACAAAATATTATAAAAAATAAGAACCAGTCTGAGTTGAGAAACATTCTTGAATCCCACATATGAGAAAATTTTCTCAATAAGTTCTAGTGGCAAGTCCAGCAAGGTAGTAGTATACAATCTTGGGGCGGGCAGCAAGGCGACACATTTAGATGTGTTGGCGTGTGGGGACGAGCCTCCCGGGAGAAGCGCGCTGGAGTGCCGAGTCACGCGAGGCACCGCCGCAGGCTCCGAGTTCGAGGAGACCACACCCTCGCTACCCCCGCTGCCGCCCCCGACGCTGCTCATTTGCCTCGTCGACACCATATTAGTCAACGTAGTGAAAATATTTCTGAAACGAACTCAAACTTGTAATCATAATTTCAATCTAATTTTTTTCATAGGCACACGATATAAAAAGTTAATAACCAATTTCCAACACAAAATAGATACATCTAACGTGTTGATTGTGGTTTATATAAGACTAAATATTAGTAAATTTCACTGATCAAAAATAAATTACTTTTTGAGAGCACTGAGTGAATTCTAAAATGGTGGCCATGGGTGGCTAGATCGGACCTAATGACTCGAGTTATTTTCACAGAATTGCAGATCTATTTCACTACAAAAATAATAAATTAATATATACGCTAATCACCTAATCAAGATTTCATGCACATTTTTAACTGTGTGCCTGTAAAAATTAGATTTAGAAAGAACTAAACTGAAGCGCAGTTGTTCGTGGTTCGAAAACGCTACGCTTTTCGCTTTCACAAAAAATATTTTTTGTTGGTTCGTTTGATTGGTTTGGCTATGTTGCAATACCTTAGGGTTGCTATGCTTATTAAATTGTGACGAATTAAACTTACTCGATATCTCTGACGTGAAATATATAAATAAAATACTCATAATTACAAAAAAAAAATAGTGAAGTATTTTTTGTGTGATATAAATTAATATACCGAAAAGATGTAATCGATCTAGTCTTGCAAGAACATAAAGCATATACATGGAGGAGAATTATGTCAGTACATGACATATATACAGTATATAACAATAAAACGATAATAATCATTGATGATAATGATAATGTGATAATTCATCTAAAATTATCGTATCTGTCGATGTTTTGGTTTACAATAAATAACTTTAGTTATTGATTTATTGTCATGCGATTATACTGGCATGCGTGACGCACTTAATCGAGAAGCTTTCATGTATTAACAGATAGGTATTCATTATTACCCCACTTTCAACCCTCACAACTTTTAAACGGCTCAACCAATTTTCATTAAATATGTCTAAGAGAACTCCAATATTTATGTTACCTTTTTTTTAAAAAAAACTAAATTGTAATCAATATCATCCATTCGATAGCTATGATGCCACAGAAAGAAAGATAAGATACGTCAACCTTATAAAATACCTCTTTTACGCCTGTGGTTAAAAATAAACATGTTAACAATAAAAATGCAAGTTTGTGTATTTGCAGAGAACTAAAATAACAACAGGTTTTACTCTGGTAGTGCCGGCATATGAGAAAACTTGAACATAAAATAACAAGCCTTAGCCTTGTTCATGGAATTGTATAATTTAAGTAGTTTTTCACGCCATGACGTTGCCCTAGTTTTACAGATTTCCTGCAAAAATTACATATTTTCCCGCGGTCACAAGTACCCAGCAGCAGTAGTTCCTGAGATTAGCGCTTTTAAACAAACAAACAATCACACAAACACTAACTTCGTCTTTTTTGTCATAATCCCAAACCAATGGTACATAATATTCTACAAACTAAGTTTACAAAGACTATGATGTACGAAGACCGCGATCATTTTAACAGCATGAAGATATATATAGAACTAGTAACATTTTAATCTGGTCCTGATTATTTTTATCCCCCGACCAAAAAAGAGGGGTGTAATAAGTTTGACGTGTCTGTCTGTCTGTCTATCTGTCTGGGACATCATAGCTCCCGAACCATAGAAATACTCTAAGTCCCGAACGGATGGAGCGATTTCAATTTAGTTTTTGAAGTGAAACTTCTTTAGAATCGTTGCGAATGCAACGGAAAAAACGACAGGTAGGTAAGCCAATACTTTTAGGGTAAGGCGCAAAGTTGCTTAGGTACTTATAAGGTATAGCCAAGCTAGCCTACCAAATCGAGTAGTAGAGGAACCTCATAATACTCTGATGAGGCATAGGGATGCGACCCTACTTTTGTTGACCATTTCAATGGGATGAAACGGGGTTAAGGTCCTTACGTCGCGAGTCGTCGGCGTCGTTCGTCATTCTTTTAAAATATGTTTATGTAATTAGTAGTTAATCAGTATCAGTTCAGTTTAGAACTGAACTGAACTAATAAATTAATCAGTATCAATTATAAAAAAACTTTTTTTTCCTCTACAGTCGACAGCAAAAAAAAATGTTTTAATTTTCTTTTGTCTTTTTTTTTACAATGACACCCCTTATTTTTCAAAGTCATCCCTTGGTTTTAATTAATAGTGAAATTGGCCGAAAAGTGTTACCAGATATATCTTTTTTACTTTATAATTTTTATTTATCTCGACACTGGCAAGTTGTCGCTTCAAGTGATTGAATTGAACTATGGAATTGAATGATCGTAAACGTAAACGCACTTCGTGCAACTTCGTTCCTTTGACTTGGGCACTTAGGTACCCGACAACAAAACGAAGTCGCCCGAGGCGAGGTACTTTACCTCGAAGTAAGCCGAGATAGATACCTCTCTAGACTCTCTACAAGTCTACACTAACGTGTTCGACTAATATTTTTTGCGAGTAGTGTTAGAGGACCTAATTAAGCCTCGACCCTCTTGAACACCATCGAAGAAATCAAAATAAAAATGTCTGTCGTCCGGTCGCTTTTGTGTCTGTCAATTGTCAATGTCTTTGTCAATGTCATATATATCATCACGCCTTTGTTTTCCTATACCGTCCGTCCCGTCCTGTTGTATTTACATCTCAGGCTGGTGCAAGTGTCTATGATAGAATCTGACATAAAACTTTGCTAAGGCATTGCTTTGAAAAAAATGCCACCTTAATAAAAAAAAATGCCAACTTAATAAAACTAATCGCGACTATAATACTTCCAAATATTAAATACGCTTTATTGGTTCGCAAATCTTTTTGTAACTGCTACTTCTGAGATAAGTGGTATTATTATTCTTCTTCTTCTTGCTAAATAGGTTTTATTCTTCATGGATCATTGTCAATTTGTCACCTATCAGTCTAGTACTTGACCTTTAATAATTGACATATAACCACTTTTGTAAGAATTTGTGAAAATTATGAATAACAAAACAATTCATAAAAATTCTATTCGATGCGAAATTTGCAAGAAACTCATACAGCAGACAAGTGAAGACAAAAAGCTTATACCAAATATTTGCCCTGGATGAAGATCGGTGAGTACATTTACCAATATGTTATTTATTGCTTCTGTAAACAATAGGCGTTTTGTTTGCTCGCCTATCATCGATATATTTTCATACCACAAAATTGCAAGTCCACCAGACCTAAATGGTTCTATGCTACAAATTAAATATGAATTATTCATCATCATTTTTATTATAGGACATAAGCCTCATTTCAAAATTGTATCTATAACACGATAATATGCTATGGCCTGTTATTTTTTTCTTTAATTGAACATAAATATAACGAATTTGTCTCCCACATCCTCAGTTCAACACTCGGAATCTAAAACCATTAACCATCAATATGATCAGGAGTTTAAATACTATATATTAATTAATTTGTTGTTGTGCTGTTTTTCCGAATATAATTAAACTTTTTTTTCAGATGATGCTTGGTCAACCTCATTTAAATGACACATTATAGGAGGAGTATCATATTCTTAGATTCATCTCGATGTGTTGAAAAATAATTTGCGGTTTTAACACACTTTGCAATAGCGGAACATTTTCTTTGATTTATCTGATCATAATACCAAAAGTTAATTATTTATTTATTCAACAACAAAATTACTTTCTCATTCTTTACATCATGTTTCCTAGTGCAATAGAGTAACTCAAAATACATTATAATATACTATGTATTATTTAATTGAATTCAATAGATCATGTTATCATCATGATCATGTGATGATGTTTTACATCTCGCCATAAATAATGGGTACGTAATATATTGTATAAATAAATATTTTGTTTTACACTTTGTTTTTGTACTAAGTATCCTCCTCCCTGTTCCCAATTTCAGTATGTAGGTCCAACCTATTATTGAGAGAAACCTAAATCATCGATATCGATAAAACTCGATTCTGTACGAGTGCAACCCTATATACCTTCTTCTTCTTAATTTAAATTTCTTCTTGGTTTAAAATTATCTTTATGTTGGTACCGTTGCTTTTAAACTTCTAACAGATTATTTATTATGTTGGTGTTTCAATTATAGTAAACTTCGATTTGACATTTTGCCTTGATCAAAAATTTCCTTCCTAGTCCCGTCTCTTAGAACGTAGTGATTATATACTCTCTGTTACATCTGTTCAGAAGTGTGTGAGTTTTCTTTCTTTAGAATTTTTTTAAAAACCAGTAAACTGGTGTGTTTCAGTGATATATAATTACGTTGCGTACCACAAACAATGCAGAAATATATTTTGTTCTTGCAATATCAAATATGACCAGTTCTATTTTCTATGTCCAGGTCGAACATACCTAATGTTATTTTCTATTTTTACGAACACAATGTGGAATTTTGTAGAAAACAACCAATGGAATCCTTTGCTTGATAACTGTTGCGGATTTATAAATTGCTGAATATGTATCCTCGTTGCGGCAGTAGTGGATCTATCCACAACATCCAGCAAACTCCATCTTCATCTAATCATAACTCTGGTAAGATAGCAGTTTTTCATTTATTCAATAAAATAGTTTTAAATTGTTTTCTAAGGTTTGCTGTTAGTCTAGCAGCTATCATACATTTAATATTGTAAAGGATAATATAATTATAAAATGTTGCTATACACAGTATGGATATTTTTGGTTACTTTATCGTTTAATTCAGTTTTCTCTCTGCAGAAGACGAAGATGATAGTGGAGACAACAAAGCTTCTGCACTGAGCTTCAAAGAAAGGAGAAGGGAAGCACACACTCAGGTGAGAACAATTTATTATATTGATTGATACAGCTCAAACTATTTACTATCTGTGTGTTTTTAAGTTCTCAATAATCTAAAAATCAACTAAACTGATTTTCATGCCGTTTACAGAAATAAATAAAGTGGCACAAATTATGAGGGCTTAAAAAAAACAACCAAATGTTCTCAAAATCAACAGAAATATGATTTTCATGTAGTTTACAGAAATAGATAAAGTGACAAAAGTTATGAGGGCTTAAAAAAAACAACAATATGTTTAACAAAATGGTTAGTAACCATCTGCTTCGCTTGCTTATTTTGGCAGGGACACTACAGTGCCTACAGATTGATGGAGGTTTTCAAGTTTCAGTAGAGTCGGTTCCAAGTGGTTAACTAGTCATAATATATTTACAACCAACATCTAAATTAAATTACAGGCAGAACAGAAGAGAAGGGATGCAATCAAAAAGGGATATGACTCTCTCCAGGAACTGGTCCCTACTTGTCAACAAACAGATGCATCAGGCTACAAGCCCAGCAAAGCTGCTGTGAGTATATATCCATAAACATAATTATTTATAATATACATTTCAATCAATGATAGCTTGTGTTGTCTGTAGAACTGAGTTAAAATAGAATGCCAAACAATTAATACAGGACTAACAGAAGAAAGAAAAGCTTTGCAAAACAAACCAGACACTGCCTAGCCCTAGCCTAGAACATGTGCCCATGTAACAGAGCAAGATTAGATTTGTCATAAAAATTAGATACAGTAGTAGTGAGGTAGATGTGGATAAGTATTACATCTACATAAAACTCCTAAATGGAAAACCGAGATCAAATAACCAGCCAATGCAAGTAAAATTGGATATGTAATATCTAATCATTATAATCTCTCCTTTATCAGGGCAGATATCTTGTTTACTTATTTGTTGGAGTGCTAATCTAACGCTTTGTAAATAGTCAGCTTCCAATCCGTAGTTACGTTGAAGAGTTATTTTTAAATGATTTTTATAACTACTTAGTAGTTAAACTTATCATTATTATCTCTCGCTATTCAGGGTTGATAGTTTATCTGCATGATTTACGAGTATGGCCTTGATATTGATTTTTGTTGATAAATAAGCCTATTTATTACCATTCTATGTAAAAACCTGTATTCATATTTCTAGACAAATCAAAATTATAAACACGATTTAAAACATTAATGCATGATTTCGCCTAAGATTAAGTTATAGCTCGTTGTTTCCGTTTTTTTGAGCCCCGATGGAAAAGGCTAAAGAGACAGAATTTTCAATTAAACATATCATTAGCGTTATTCTCTCGTCGTGAAACTAGTTGTGTTATATTTTAATTATTTTAAATGTAAACATGCAATATTTTCAACGCAATTGCAAAACCCGTTACACGTTCGTTCCCAAAACGAGTAGATAAACTTTGACACCTCATTATACCTCAATAAGTGCCTTGAGTTTGTTTATGTTATTATGGCACCCACTCATTGAAAAGTTTACTAGAAATGTTTTAACCTATATTCACAAATTATGGAGAAATCGACTTTAATGTATATGTTTTCTTGCTATTTTACAAAAAGGCCGTCTAATATAAATACAAATTAATTTTGAGACACACTTTTGTCTACAATAATTTATTTACTTTGCATTATGGCGCTATGGCAGAAAGTTCCTGTGGATAATTTAACGTTCTGTACCTGAACCGGGTTCCGACATTTTTGTATGATGATTTGTACTTATTAGTCGCCCTATTGAAAACACGTGATTTTGCGGCCACCGATGAAACGAATGTCAATCGACGTAGTAAATGTTCATAATCAAAAAGAGCTAAAGATTAAAATCGCTACGTCATTTTCTGAGATACGCAGTCTATAAGACGATAAAATAAAATAAAATCTAAGTAAGACTATAAAATAAAAGTCAAAACGTTTATTTCCTTAGAATGACATACATGGAAATATCAATAAAATTTACTATTAAAAACTAAAACTTATCTAGGTAATAACATTGTTTGCAGTTTGCTTAAATTTTTTACACTGAGTTGAGTAGCTAATAGCTACAACCCTGGATATCGAAGTATTGAAAAATCGATTCGCCGCTAGTTTGTTAACATGTAGTTATTTATTGACGATGAAATTAACTTGCATAATAGCTTTTGCTCAATTAATATTTTTATTTGTATTCCAGGTGCTTCAGAAATCCATAGACTACATCCAATACCTGCTACAACAGCGGCGCCGACAGGAAGACGAACGGAATGCTTTGCGCAAGGACGTAGTGGCTCTGCGTATCATGCAGGCAAATTATGAGCAGATAGTGAAGGCCCAGCACTCCGTTCCCGGTTTGAATGAGCAGCGGCTCACTGATCAGGACAAGTTTCAAGTTGTAAGTTGCGTCCGAAATGTAAATATAATTATTATTTTAGTAGCTTTTCACGCCATGTCGTCGCCCGTGTTTTGTTTTGTTTCGCGGGAACTTAAAGTAGTCTACAGCCTTCCTCGATAAATAAGCAATATAACAGTGAGAATTTTTTTCAAATCTTACCAGTAGTTCTTGAAATTAGCGCACGTTCAAACAAAAAAACAAACTCTTCACCTTTATAATATTAGTCTACATTCCATCATTCTAATGAATAACTGGGTTTAATGGATGCAGGGTTCGGACAATATTTAACTATAATGTACTTGCATGCTGAATACCTCATAAAGATCCTTTCAGTCGTTTTTGAAAATATCGCAAAAATAAAGACATGCGGTGGACGACTTAAAATTAATAGTAAAATTCAATATCTAATAAAATTTAATTTATAAGTAGAGAAACATAATATCAACCCTCAAAACTTCAACTCTCTACCTATCACGGTTATTGAGATACTGCCTAGTGATAGGTGGACAGACAACGAAGTCTTGATAATAGATTCCCGCACCCTTGTATGGAAGCCTTAAAACGCTGATGATTCAAAAAGTGTTATATATTTAGACATAGACATAGACATAATTTTATTTACTACAGAAACACACACAAAAATAATACAGACTTAGAATCAACTTACATTTTTAAATTACGAAACATTTTTAAGTATATATAAAAACACAGAGTGAGCAGGTATGTGTGTGCTACAGCAGTAAAAGGGCAACGGCTCAGCTCTATGTCCACTGGTGTTAACAGTGAACGCTGGTATTCTGCCGCAACCACAATAGTCACAAGACTTTGCGGGAATATAATTATCACAAAATTTAATAAATTATTTCTGTATTTGTTACAGTTCCAAGGTATAATGGATAAACTATACGAGTCCTTCGAGTCGGTGCCGACTCGAGACTTCGCGGAGTTTTCAGCGGGCGTGTTCAACTGGCTGGAAGAGTACTGCAAGCCTCAATCGCTGAGGACCATGGTGCATGGGGTGCTGAGGGAACAAAATTATACACCTTAAGGTAGAGATTATAAGTTTCATTAAAGTAGTTTTGTACCAAACTGGCGCAAAGACTATGAGCGGTTTTTTTTCAACAAGTTCGATAAGTTTTGTATAATGAATGACCATTAGTACTTTGTATTTTAGGCCTGTATAGTAAATAATATACATATACACGAAATTATATAAAACTACATTGCTATTTCTCGCTTGAGAAATTCTGTTATTTTTACATCTATTTGCTGTATAATTTGTTTGCACTTACAAAGAGTCCATAAAAACTATGTATATCTATGAATATAAAGCAACCTTAGAATCCAATTTTTTTTTAAGTTTAAAAAGTCTTTGCGTCAATTAACCCATCCCATCTTAGCATTAGTATTAAGTAATGGTATCATGTAGATATTAGACTAATCATAATCATACATATCATTGGAATATTTTTTTTAATAGTCACTCGTGCAATGTCCTAAAACAGAGTGAGCTACAAATTGTTACATTTTATATTATTAATAGTCCCTTATTATAATACTTATCTAGATGTGTAAAATAAAACAAATGTATATAAGATCAATATATTTCCATATTTTTTTCACAATGTTGTTTATTCGATTTCCATGATGTATTAATCAGGGTTGCAAGTAATTACCATAATATACTCTTAAATAATCTTAATAACATAGTATAAACCAAGTCGCTTCCCGCGTCTGTCTGTACCTATGTATGCCTATAACTTTAAAACTACTACTATCTAAAGGAACTGATGAAATAGGGTTCCAAAATAATATACAGGAAACTAAGTTAAAAGTTACGCACAATTTATTTTGTTAGAGGTAAAGGAACAATTAACGTGTCATAAGTCAGTAATCACATTTAGTTTAATCCTCGGTGTTACTATTATCATTTTTCTTTTGACCAAATAAAACTTAATTTGAAATTAAAACTTTGGTATAACTTGTTACATCTGGCACGTCACACTAGAAGATGTTTTGAAACGTTCATTTTGATAACACACTTTTGTTTACAACATTTTTGTTTAAATTTTTATACAATTAAAAAATTAACAAACACGGAGATGATAAAATTTAAAACTGCTGTTTGCAGCTTTTCCTTAGACTAAAATCTAAATAAATTTGATAATTATGAGATAAACTCATACTACATCTAGGGTTCCGCTTACAGTTTATACACATTATACATACAAAGAAACACACAAAAAAATAAAATACAGAAAAATACAAAGTCACTGCATAAAAATTACGTTTGTTCTATGGCAGCCCCCTTATATATTTATTTATTATATGTTTTTAGTATTTGATGTTATAGCGGAAACAGAAATACATCATCATTCTCCTGCCCTTATCCCACATTACGTGGGGTCGGCACAAAGTGTTTTTTCCTTCCATTTTCCTCTGTCACTCGTCATCTCAACACTCACTTGTTTCTTACACATGTCATCCTTTACACAGTCCATCCATCTGTTCTTTGGTCTACCTCTTCCCACATATCCATCAACACACATATCTAACACTCTTTTCGTCACATGGTACTCATCCCTTCTCATAATATGTCCATACCATGTCAACCGATTTCCTCTCAACTTCTCTGTCACTGGTGCTACTTTCAAGGTTCCTCTTATATACTCATTCCTTATTTTATCCTTCCTTGTCACTCCACACATCCATCTTAACATTCGCATCTCTGCCGCATGTATTCTTCTTTCATCCGTCCCTTTTACTGGCCAACACTCAGATGAGACTCACTCAGCGGAAACAGAAATACATCATCCCTCAAAATTTCAAATCTCTATCACTCACTCACTCTTCACGGTTTTTGAGATACAGCTTGGTGAGAGGGAAGACAGGGAGGGACAGGGACACATAATAGGGACCCGTTTTACCGTTTGTTATTCAAAGATTTGTACATATCATTGTAATATTTTTTTTAATAGTCACTCATGCAATGTCCTAAAACAGAGTGAGCTACAAATTGTTACATTTTATATTATTAATAGTACTTTACAATAAGTGTTTCGTAACTCATACTTCAAGCAAATATAATTCCAAGGTGAAAAGAGTTGACTAACGAAATTAAACATAGCGGGGCATTATGCCCCGAGTAGGTACTATTCGATTAAAAAACCGTTCTCCAAGTGTTCGAGGCGCGATATTAAGTACTACATAATGAATTTTTCAATTTATGTTTTGAATTAATTGATTAGTTAACTAATTTTAGTTTACCGTTATGTTATTATAACCTTAATAAATAATTAAGGAACCACATCAAAGGTTTTAAATAAAATTTGTAATTTTTTTTTATTTGCTTGATGCGAGGCTTCTGCAAGAGCCGAGCCCCGGGCGATTGCACTGTTTGCCAACCCATAAAAACGCCCCGTTACTTAGGGATAACCTACAATAACTTATTTTAAGTAGCGAAAATAATAGCTTATGAAGGAAGCTATTTTAAGGAAAGCAGCATTAATCCTTACCTACTCAAATCGGTTCTCTAAAAATAGATAATTATGACCCTTTATAGCATACAAATTAAATGAAGATATTGCAGATTTTAAACGGCGCGGGCAGAGATGGTTAATGCACCCGGTCGAAGCCGGGCGGGTAACTAGATGAATAAGAAACAGTCATACATAAAATTATATTTAAAAAAAAAAAAAAAGGTGTGTGTGTGCGATTCACACACGATAGAAGTGAAACTTCAGTAAATCGACGAAAGAATAATAAGAAGAATAAAAAAAAAGTTTGTGTGTGTCAGCTACGACGCACGATTGGAGTCTACTACTTATGAACTATAATTATGATATATATCGAATAGAAAAAAAGGGTAAATGAACGCATCTGCTAAAATGATAAGAGAAACAAACATATATCTGTAATTATTCGGATTATTTATATTACTTCAATAAAGCGTATTACATAAAGTATGTTACAAAATAATATAAATAAAATACAGCAATACCTCTGCGCGATACTTCGTAGTCTCAACTACGAAGTATCGCGCAAAGAAATTTAAATAAAGCATTGTATTTGTGTCTCTTACATCATTTCCGTTTCATCTTTTTGCATCCGGTTTGAAATCACTACGATTCTATAGAAGTTTCACTTCAATAAATAATATTGGCGTTTATAGTATAAAACTCAATACCATATTTTAGAAGAAAGAAGAATGATGCTTAGTGTAAAAGAGTACTTATCTTTTTGTTTATACCTCGCTTCCGGCGTGAATCTGTAGCTGATCCACTGACCTTTCGTTAATTGTAGCTACCGGCATGAATTTTTAGCCGATCCACTGACCTGATAATTATTACCACTCAATTGATCACTGAAGTCCTGATGAGTTGGCTCCTCTTTGTCCCTTGTCTTCAACGACGGGTTTCAAAGTCGTTTAACCCCGCAAAATGTTCTTAAATCTCCAGGAGTTTGTTGTTTACCTCACAAAGGGTAATTTATAAAACTCCAGCTTAATTTATGATTTCATTTAAAGAGATATGCCTAGCTGGATCGCTTTTGATTGCCAAGCAAGAGAATGAGTGAAATACGTAACTTTATGAGCTTGTATCCTTAAACAATTGTCATAGCAATAGCTACAAAATGTTAATTTCCGACAAAGCTAAGGTGTCAAGAGTTTATTTTTTATGTTTTATGTAGTTCAAATTTCATTGTTGTTTATATAAAACTAGATTTTGTTAATTAAATTTATGGAGACATAAATTGTATTAGGCCATCATATTGGAGAAGCCATTGGCTCCTGAAATACAGTTTTTTACTGGTTCGGGAGCCTATGGGCTTATATCTTTGTTTATGTCAATAAAGACATTTTTAATTTTTTTTTACTTTTTTATTATAATGTTATTTGGAAGGCTTTACGCTACAACAGTAAATGCTTAACAAGTTATATTTGTTTGTGTTTTTAATTCGGATATTATGTAAAGTGCCTTGAAAAATGTTATAAATATAGCTTCATAAATGTTACTGAAAACGTATTTGATTGTTTAACATATCTATAAGTTACAAATAAATATCTGGCAAACATATCAGTTAAGTATTTCTGTTACCTAAATAAAAAGATACACTTCAATGAAACATAGAGAAAAAACAAAGAAAATTCCATAAATTTATATTAATAAAAATAATTGTTGTTCGTTAGTCGGTTTAAATTCGAGAACGGCTGGGCCGATTGAGCTGATTTTGGTTTTAAAATGTTTGTCGTAGTCCAGGGTAGGTCTAAACGGTGAGCAAATAAGGAAAAATTGGTGGGAACTTTTTTACCCGTGCGACGCCGGGGCGGGCCGCTAGTTATAAATAAGCAGAGATTTACCACAAAGGTAAATAATTATTAAGAGTGAGAAGTTGCTTGAGTAAATCAATCACGACTCGAACCAACTACAAACTCAAATCAAGTCACTCCTGAAATCGTATAATATATCGCACCTAATCAAATCGTTTTTTATTCCTGTGTATCTTCTTATATATAAAATTCTCGTGTCACAGTTTTCGTTCCCGTACTCCTCCGAAACGGCTTGACCGATTCTCATGAAATTTTGTGAGCATATTGAGTAGGTCTGAGAATCGGCTAACATCTATTTTTCATTTTGCAAAACAACGTTTGCTCAAGCCGTTTTGGTGGAGTATGGCAACGAAAACTGTGACACGAGAATTTTATATATTAGATTACCTATCTCAAGACTACATAAGTAAATTTTTAGGGTCCGTACCCAAAGAGTAAAACTGGACCCTATTACATAGACTTCGTCGTCTGTCTGTCCGTATGTCACCAGCCTGTATCTCAAGAACCGTGATAGATAGAGAAATTTAAAGGGATGATGTATTTCACTTGCCGCTATAACAACAAATACTAAAACCATATATAACAACAAATACTAAAACCATATATAACAACAAATACTAAAACCATATATAACAACAAATACTAAAACCATATATAACAACAAATACTAAAACCATATAATAAATAAATTTATAAATGGGCTCACATTTAAGAAGCGTGATTTTTATTTTACGAAGTTAAGGGTCGATGCGCGAGACCTCTCTTTTTTACACTTTTACACAAATTGATTTTTTATTTAAATTTTGTTTTTGTTTATTGCAGAATTTGTATAAACTATACACGGAACCCTTGAGTAGTTTTAGTCCATCAAACTTATCTAGTTTACTTTTTTATATTACCTACAAATGTACTGCTAAGTAATTAAAGGTTATAGTTATTTTATATGAAACAATGAAGACATATTATAATTACTATTCTATGTAAAATAGAAGCTCGTACATATATTCAGTTTCTACATTATAATCTCGTCGTAAATAAACGCTTTATTATCATATTTAAATTACCTAGCAAAAAACTAGAAAATTTGGGGCTTCACATTTTTATGGCAGTGAAAGATCTACCTATGATCGGTCTACCCATACCGTCTGTAGTATTCACACACTTTATTCAGCTTAATATATTTTTTTTAAATAACCAAAAAGAAAATGTAGACAATTTCATCTCCACTATTATTTTTACTAGTTTCGACAGGGATAAATGCTACATCGCCACAATTCAACATGCCATGCATGGCGTACAAACTCTTCATAACTTATTTATAAATATAAAGTTGTAGTTTAAATAAAAAAACTGAATCGAAAGGAACAATACTATTCCGAAATATTGATTGTTGTCGCAATAGGAACACAAATTCACTAAACCCTCTCACTTTCCGTGGGCTGCGATAGCAAAGTCACATCGCCCATAGGATAACTCTCATTCCTCCGCCCTGCTACGTTCTTCGCTCTCTCGCGTGGTGTGCCGCAACACAGCCTCTTCAGTACACAAGCGTAGCACATTAATAGCGAGAACATTAACAGAAGGCCAACTATAACGGTGACAACGAGTAAGATGCGTAGCTCCCCATTTGTCTCGGCCGCCGCTCCGCCGGAATTGCGCCCCATTGTGATTCAGTGTGGCGTCATCTGCAAGGGAATGGCAAATTAATAACGTTGTGTAAGGGTTTCTAAATTCGGCTCTGACTAGTCTTTCCTATCGGTTCGGCTGATATTTAAGAAATATTCAGTTGATTGAAGTAGATACGTAAAACAGGTAGGCATTATTTCTCCATATCTGTTCGTGGCTTCTTTAAATAAAGCTTCTGGAATGAAAATAATAAAGTCAATATTAACGATAAACACACTACATGTATTGTGTAGCAGATTGCTACGCCAAGACCTAGGGTGTAGCTGCTACGAGGTACTGCATGTGTGTTGTGTAGCAGATCGCTACGCCAAGACTGCGGTGTAGCTGCTATGAAGTACTAATGTATCTTTTATGTAGCAGATTGCTACGCCAAGTCTACGGTGTAGCTGCTACGAAGTACTACGTATTATGTAGCAGTTTGCTACGCCAAGACTAAGTTGTAGCTCCTACAGACGAAGTATTAATAATTGTAAGTATCTTTGCTACGCCAAGACTACGTTGTAGCCAATACTCGCTTCGCGGGTTGACGAGCGCAGTTTTCGATGTTATGTATTTGTAAGTATACGCAGCTGCTCAATCTCCGAGGCTATATAAATTATCAAAACTAAGATTTAGCCAGTTTAACATTATATTAGTGACACTTGTAGCCATATACTGACTGCCTCAGTGGCGCGGTGGGCAAGAGTCCGCTTGCGGCGCAGGAGGTAGCGGGTTCGATTCCCGCCGAGGGGTCAAGTGTTTGTATGTTCTGCAAGCACTTTCTTCTTGTCAAGTCTGGGTGTTTAATATGTATAATAAAAAATATCTATGTACGTATGTATATTATATTAAGTATATCAGATGTCTAGTAGGTACCCGTAACACAAGCCAAGAGCTTACCACGGGGCTAGATGTTGTTGTGTGAATTGTCCGGAAATATTTATTTATTTATATAACCGCGAGAAAAGGCGTTGGCAGTAAATTAGTCATATATTTTAAGATCTCGTGTCACGGTGTTAGCGTTCGTGCTCCTCTGAAACGGCTTAACCAATTTTAATGGCATTTTGGTAAATGAATAGTTCTTAAAATTATTTTTTTACACACAAAAAATAACACAAAAGTTGAAAACTTAGCCAGAATGTACTCAGTGAGATTAACCCTAAATCAGTTTTCTAACAGAGTACGGTCCTCGAAAAACAAGCGAAGTGTTAAAAACTATTTCACAGAGAAAAATAAAACAAATTAAACTAAATACTATAACAACACTTATATATGAGTTAGTTCAGTAGGTATCTGGGTATGAATATATGATAATAGGATCCCAATTTTTTCTTTTATAGTTTTTGTAGCATCATAAATATCTCTAGGTGGTCCAAATATGAATATAACGTACTATTATAGACAGATCAAGACCACGATACCTCTGATTACTTTTCCATACAGGATTTACCAAATGAACACGTTGAGTCTTACGACCAATCTTCAGTTTGAGCATTAGTTGTTTTCAAAAATAAATTCGAGCACTATCGTAAACTAAATAATTTAAATGAACAAATAATGTAATAGATGGACCTATTGTTTATCTATAACATTATCTCGCCTTGGAACATGTTTGCTTATGTAAATATTTAACACATATGTAGTTCAAGCATAATTACGCTAGTTGATATAAATAACTCATATATCTCGTCCAACTCAGCCAACGATTTTCTGTGAAGTGTTCGCAAGATTCAGTAAAGTATTTTCGTCCCAAATACTCACTGATTTTAAATTTTTGGGTAAAGAAAATGTAAATAATGTTTTTTTTTTATTTTCTCCTTTTTGTGTTAATATACACAACAAACATTAAATAGAGAATAATCCCATACAGTTTAATCCAAAAAAAAACTCATTTAATTATTCAAAAATAGTTAGAAAGTATAACAAGCAGGCGCATTTTCATACAAATGTGCTACGTCGCGGGGCCCACGACGAAACATATTTAAAAATAAATAAAAAATTAAATTAAATTCATTTACTTTTTACTTTTTTACTTGTTTAATATTAAACCGCAACCACTAGCCGGGTCGCATAAGGTTAATGTATCTTTCAAAGGGCAATGTATACGCTTCTACAACAAGATTCCCAAAGTATTGCAACAGTTCTCAATTAAATAATTTAAAAATATTGTAACTAACCATATCTTTGTTAAAAAGCTTATTATAAAATATCGGATTACTTTGAGGACCAAACTGCTTGGGACGGAATCTGCTCCAACAGAAAATCAAAAACTAACAAATAATGATTGTAAAGTTTCAATACAAAATTGAGCTAGAGTTTCTAATCGCTTCTTTGCTCTTGTGTAAAAAAAGCGAAGCGACCAGATACGATAAATTGATTTCCTATTTATCTTTAAGCACCTATGTTTTTTTTTGGTATTTATTTTTGACCTGTCTAAGTTTTGTAAAACCTAACAATGGAAATAAATGATTTTGTATCTTGAACCGTGGCCGCTTAAAGCAGCGGTGGCAGCGACATGAATAAGTAATTATGATGTTTGGTAACAAGTCCCCAAAAAGATGTGCTATGTGTACCAGCTATCTACTTACGGAACTATTTCCAGTAGTATTATTCGGGTGGGTAATTGGCGTAATAAACTTAGTAAGGTTTGATGACATCCTCTGTCGTAATAGCCCAGTAATAGTATCGTAAATAATCTCTTCGTGGTTATTAGTAATGCCTATTATGCCTGTAACGAAGGAAAGCGACTTTCCCCTATAATTTTTTTTATTTTGGAAATTGGTGATCTGCAAAAAATGACATCATCAAGATTGTCGTTTTTTAAATTCGAACTATTAATATTGAAATATAGATCTTTGTATCCTAAAAGCATAAAATAAAACTTATTTTAGTAAGTTCCTACTATTTTCTCTCATATTATATCTTTTGGGTTTCAAACTCAAATAACTCTCTATGGCTGTAACTATGTGAAGCTGAATTAAATAAATTGAATTGAATTGAAATAAAGCGTACATACCTGTAGTAACTAAATTCATATTCTCTCTAACATCAATCACGAGTACTTGATAGTGATAAACTTGAGAAAAAGGAGTGTCTTAAGAGAACGTAAAATATGTGTTAAATTCGCGAAGACGATCCATCATTCCAGTTTTATGCCAACAATAGTAAAATAACGGGGTCATGCGTCCCGGATTATAGGCCCTTATTTTATAGCTTCTGCAGATTCCAAGCTTTGAGTCAATACGTCTTCGTTAATAAATAAATTGATTTGTATTTCAGACAAATTATAAGTCCGATATAAATCTAATATATAAAATTCTCGTGTCACAGTTTTCGTTGCCATACTCCTCCGAAACGGCTTGACCGATTCTCATGAAATTTTGTGAACATGTTGAGTAGGGCTGAGAATCGGTTAACGTTTCCTGGGGTCAGCTAGTTTATTATATAATTCTTCCGATATTATTTAAAATACTAAAGCATACGTGATTTTTAGAAAAAAACATCATCATCACCCTATTAACGTTCCCACTGCTAAGACACAGGGACTTCTCTCTTGACGAGAGAGATTAGGCTTTAATTCACCACGCTGGCCAAGTGCGGGTTGGTGAATGTCACATGTCCTTCAAACTCTTTTAAATTTCTAAGAACATGCCGGCTTCCTCACGATGTTTGCCTTCACCGTTAAAGCACGTGTTTAAAGCGCACATAAATTTCTCAAGAAAAATCCAGAGGTGCGTGGCTGGGTTTGAACCCACGACCATCGGAATGAAAGTGGAGTGTCCTCCCACTTAGCCAACACGGCTTTTAGAAAAAATAAGCTCAAATGTTTAATTACGCATTATTGAAGAGGCTAAACATTACTAAAAGTAACTGAGGCCAACTTGAAGGCACTAACAACAAAATGACAAGTTACTGTTGTTACTGTAAACCGTTGAAGAGTTCCCTCATTCAATTGTAATTTGCCTTCATCATCAGATTTTAAATGAAATTCACATCCCATCTAGGTGCAAAGTTCTCATTACACCAAGTTCATCATCATCATTTCAGCCATTAGACGCCCACTGCTGGACATAAGCCTCCCTCAGAGACGACCAATCATTCCGATCGGTCGCCACTTGCATCCACCGAGAGCCAGCAAGTTTGACTAAGTCATCTGTCCATCTTGTTGGTGGGCGTCCGACGCTGCGCTTGCCGATCCGTGGTCTCCATTCGAGAACTTTTCGGCCCCAACGGCCATCTGTTCTACGTGCTATGTGGCCTGCCCACTGCCACTTCAAAGAGCTAATCCGTTTGGCTATGTCGGTGACTGTCGTTCTTCTACGGATCTCCTCATTTCTGATTCGATCCCGTAGAGAAACCCCGAGCATAGCCCTTTCCATAGCTCTTTGAGCGACTCTGAGCCTATTCATAAGGCCAACAGTGAAGCACCACGTTTCGGATCCATAAGTCATCACTGGCAACACACACATATTGAAGACTTTCGTCTTGAGGCACTGCGGTATTTTCGACGTAAAGACGTGGCGTAGTTTTCCGAACGCTGCCCATCCGAGCTGGATTCGGCGACTGACCTCTTTCTCGAAGTTGGACCTACCTAATTGTACCGTTTGTCCTAGGTACACATACGCGTCAACAACTTCGAGAACCGAGTTCTCAACCAAGACGGGGGCGGGCACAACATGGACATTTAACATGACCTTCGTCTTGTCCATGTTCATCCTAAGACCCACCCGTTGGGAGACTCGATTGAGGCCTTCGAGCATAGTGCTGAGTTCTTCCATCGTCTTCGCCATGACCACGATATCATCAGCGAATCGAAGGTGAGTGATGTACTCGCCGTTAATGTTGATGCCTAGTCCTTTCCATTCTAGGAGTTTGAAAGCGTTCTCTAAAGTGGCTATAAACAGTTTCGGAGATATCACATCTCCCTGCCTAACTCCTCTTTTCAACGGGATCGCTTTCGAACTCTGTTCTTGTACTCGGACTGACATGGTGGCGTTTTTATACAAGCACTTCAACACTTCGATATATCGATAGTCAATGCGACATCGCTGGAGAGACTCAAGCACCGCCCATGTTTCCACCGAATCGAAGGCTTTCTCGTAGTCCACAAACGCTAAACAGAGCGGCAAGTTATACTCTTCGGTCTTCTGTATAACCTGCCGCAGCGTGTGTATGTGGTCTACGGTACTAAAGCCTTTTCGAAACCCGGCTTGTTCGGAAGGCTGGAATTCATCAAACCTGCGTTCGAGACGATTGGCGATGATTCTAGAAAACAGCTTATAAACATGGCTCAAAAGCGAAATGGGCCTGTAGTTCTTCAATAAGGTGTTGTCACCTTTCTTAAAGAACAACACCACTTCGCTTTTGTTCCATGCTTCAGGCGTGGTACCTCCGAGCAAGGCGGAATTGAAGAGCTTCTGAAGGACTTTAAGTACCGGTGATCCACCCGCTTTCAGAAGCTCCGATGTGATTCCATCCTCGCCTGGCGCCTTATTGTTTTTAAGCTGCTTTAGTGCCATTCTAATCTCGTACAGGCTGATATCCGGGATATCTTCGGTAAAGTGTCGGGTCAGCTTGGCTCTTGGGTCGCTTGCCGCGCTGGTAACAGGCTTTGTAACCGAATCGTAGAGCTGTCCGTAGAACTTTTCGACTTCTCTTAACACTTCTGCTTTCGTCGACGCTATACTGCCATTATCCCTTTTCAGCTTTGTCATCTGGCTTTTTATTAAAGCAATACCTACCTACATTCCAATGTTATTTTTTTTCCAATGAAAATGAAGTATTAAAAAAATATAGTTATTGGAAACTATAGAAATATTTTTTCAAATAGGACAAGTGGTTCCTTATATTATATAAACTAACTCTTCGGCTTTATAATATAAGTAAAGATTGGCGTACCTACCCCTTGGTAACAGGGAACGTAAACAAATTGACTAGGTAGTTCAACAACTCCAATGTTTGTTCTCACTAGCTACTAAGGCTAGAAATTGAACCGATCAGTCAATAGGCGTTACGTCATACTACATACCGACATAATAGTCGTCTATTCGTAGAACTGCTATAAAAAGCTCGGGTTCCTTACTAAAACTTGAATATTTCCCAATAATTAAAACTGAATACTGAAAGCAAATGAAGCTGTGTTGGCTAAGTGGGAGCACAATCGACTTTCATTCCGAAGGTCGTGGGTTCAAACCGGAGTGGGGTTGTGACGTTTACGTTCATTTTGCTCGATAGCATTACGTCACGCGAAACTTCAATTCACTGTTTACAAGAAAAAGATAAAATATATAAAATCTTTTCAAGAAATCTACTCCTAAGAATATTTTTTTTGTCATCTTTCCTACGACTATGATAATGATTTATCGTTGTACGAGAAAATGAGGCGTCGATGTTACTGATGATTGTCCGTAGATATTCAACGAGGACAATGGTAGTTACGCTTACGATATGATATTATATTTATTGTATTGTAAAGAAGGGATTATTATCGTTCCTCTCTGCCAAATTCTAATGAAGTTCAAAATAAAAAAAAACTGAGTAAAACGTTGCCTCAGAGCATATGTAAAAAAACGCCTAAAATACAGGGTCCACCCTGGCACTCATCGCCATCAGGGTACAATTATTTTTGGAACGGTGATTCTTAAAAAGTAATTGCCCGGCACCATTTTCTTTCTATTGTGCTATTGTAACTTATATAAAGGTTGGAACGCTTAGATTGGAGTCCACCCTAGTCCTGTAAAAGCATATAGAATCGGAAATACTTGTAACGGATGTAAATAATACCTTTATATAAATCTTCCTCTTGAATCACTCAGCATTTCGTTTAAGATTTTCTACAAATCTACAGATTCTTCTGCGGTTTAAGCAATCAGATGCCAAAACCGCATTAGAATCTGTACAGTAGGTAGTTTTCACGATAAACTCAAAAACTACTGATCGGATATTTTTGCGGATTTTAGCAAGTATATTTGTTTCATTAGGAAGGTTTATGTTGTGTATAATTGCGCTCGTGAAAATTCGGGGCAAATCTGGGGGCACGGCAGTGCCCCCACCAAGTCGAGCAAAAAAGCGGCACGGCCGTACCATCCTTTTCTCGAAGCAATTCAGGCCAATTTCAACCCCCTGTAACTTCGTTGTGGATAAAACTAGAAGACTGAAATTTTCACTAACCATGCAGGCATTGTAAAGACACGGTATATTTCAAATTTCATTCAATTTGAACCAGTATTTTAAGAATTATAACGGGTCAAATTTCTTAATTTTGTCACTCATTGACTCACCGATCATCAAAATTCTAAGGCACTTCTAGCAGACCTAGAAGCTTCAAATTTGGAATATAAGTAGTGTTTGGTGTATGAATCAAGGAAAAACTAAAAAATCTAGATAAGACCGGTATAGAGGGCGCTGTCGCAACGCCACGTATATACGAAATAATGTACTAAAGTATAATAACAATGCGAAATATAAATAAATCCAATCTAGACCGGCAAAAAGAAAATTATATGGACATATCTATATAAATAAAATGAATTGTTGTTCGTAAGTCTGATTAAAACTCGAGAACGGCTGGGCCGATTGCGCTGATTTTGGTTTTAAAATGTTTGTCGTAGTCCAGGGTAGGTCTAAACGGTGAGCAAATAAGGAAAAATTGCCGGGAACTTTTTTCACCCGTGCGACGCCGGGGCGGGCCGCTAGTATACAATAAGTAGAAGGTACCGAAAAGGAAAAAAGTAGAACTGTCTACAAAATACAAAAAGAAATGAGATCCCATCAAAAACAATACTTGTCAAAAAAACCAAGTCGCGCAACTCAGTTGTTCTGCGGTAAAAAGTTGTGAGATCCAAGTAATTCCAAGTCTTCAAATTTCGTCTCAAAATTCTTTAATGTTTTATATAAATATATTAAGACTTGGCCATCGCACTAAATAGAGTTGCGCGACTTGGTTTTTTTTGACAAGTATTGTTTTTGATGGGATAGATTAGTACTTATTGCATATTTCAAAAAAAATTGGTGCAACAAATTGCATAAATCTAATGCATCTTATCCCGGCTATGATAAAAAAAAGAACAGTTTCAGTTTTGTAAGGTTAAGGTTGTACTCGTACACCTAAGTGTCTATTAAATAGTTAAACTGGCTGACTAGATGAAATATCTATGTAAAATTATTTGGACTTGCCTAACATGAAAATTCATCACCAACATCTCTAGTACCTACTGTTTAGTTTTAAAATACTGTACAAATTCATAACAATTTGCTTTCAAGTAAGATTTTCATTAATATTCAAGAGGTGCTCTCGATTCTACAAAGAAATAAATTTCGACAACAAGCTATGAAATTGAATTTTAGTGACGAATACTGAGCAGGTTTTTATGAGAATAATATTTTATATTTATAATTAAACGCAGAATTCGGAGCTACGATACGATTCCTAGTTACCTTAATATAAACATATTTTTTTTATTAATATCCTGCGCAGTATTCGTTGTGGGTGTTTAATGGTAACGAACAAATAAATTTTACACAGTTGATTTTACATTATTGTAATGCTCATAATCTTACTGGCTGTGCTAAATCGCTAGTTACACACAAACAGCATGTCTTCACTTTTCATGCATAGTGTAAGTAAGCTATACGCACGTATGGCGTATACCACGTAAGACATAGCCACATATGTATGTATGTGTATGTCCTCTATGGCGTATACGTATGTGGCCTTTATGAATGAGTGATTTTAGGATTATACATAATTACGACAACTTCAGTGGCTCGGTGGTAGAAGGTGCCGCCTGAGGCGCAAGGTTGCGGGTTCTATTCAACATTGCGGGGGATAAGATTTTGTACGAAATAAAATGTCTGGTTTTGGGTCTGGGTGTTTTTCATGTGTATATTTTTACAAAAATATAATATATCAATCAGTCTAATAAGATGACTATCTTACACCCATAGTGTAAGGTATGCTTAGGGGTTAGGTGATGGTATGTGATAAACTTTGAAATATATATATATATATATATTTTTGCATTATACTAAAAAAGAAAACCGACGAAATTGTCCATTGCGTAAGATTTCTAAAATGCCACGCGAACGCTATGCTAAATTAATATCAGCCTATAAATCTGTCCGGAAGATCCTCCCCTTAGAACAAATAAACTTCTCGTAAGAAACTTGGCAACAATTTTTGTCGGGGTATAATCAGTGGTACCTTCTAAACCATTTATTAATTGAAGTTGTTAATAGTTTTAGTTTGTTGGCAGATGCTTGTTATACGCTGATAGATGTTTTACTCAGACACTTAAAACTTTGCGCTTTCATTTACCAAGTTGTGTTGTTGGAAACTAAGTCGCGCTTCGAAACTACAAACATTTTCCAATGAACAAGTTTTAGTATGATGTTTGCTGAAAGCATGTACGTTAGTAAATGCAAGTTGGCATTGCGTAAACCATAATTATATTAAAAAGTTTTTAATTAAAAAAACAAATATTTCTGGACAATCCACACAACCATCTAGCACCTTAAGATCTAAGCTTGTTTTACGGGTACTAGACATCTGATATACTTATATATATTACTAGCTGACCCCAGCAAAAGTTGTTTTGCAAATTTTTTTTTTTTTGTTAATATGAAAAATATATTTTGGCCGATTCTCAGACCTACTGAATATGCTCACAAAATTTCATGAGAATCGGTCAAGCCGTTTCGGAGGAGTTCGATTACGCACCCCGTGACACGAGAATTTTATAATATAAGATTATACATATTATTTAAAACTGTACTATTCTGTGATAATGACAGATATTATAACGAATGTATAGATCTAGATCATTAATTAGTACTCATTAGTGAGAACTGAATTCTAATTCTGAATCTGACTTTTAATAATCAACAAACAATACAAATTTTAATTATATTAGCAACTTTGTAAATGTATACAACTATGGGGATGGGTTATAACAAAATGGACGAACTAATCTCCTCGCAACATCCAGGATTTTAATCCACAAGCTTTTCAAAACTATGCACAGAACGCGGTCCTCACATTTCGTATACTCAAATTCCTTTAGCGTCAGCACTATTCCAAAAGTTTTGGGAATAAAGTTGCAAACAAGAGCCGAAAATACCTCTTCTTTCTAGATACAATGTTAAGAATAATTTGATCCACATTATTAATTTCTCTTATACGACTTAGAAGTTTAAAAATCCTAATCAGATTAAAAGTTCTTATTATTTTACAAAAATTTTTGGAAACTGTGCAAGACGGTAAAATAATTTGTAATTTTAAGTGTTAAAATTATGATAATAATGTTTTACCAGTCGAACATTCTAGTATTAAACTTCCTTTAAATAATATTCGCGCTATCTAGAATCCATAACTTTCTCGAATGTTATCGTTTTGAGTAGTAGTAAAAAAGGGACAGCAATATTGCGCGATAGACATAGCAAAATAGCGGTTGCGCGAAAGAGATAGCAATAATAAACTCTCTTGTACGTTCTCGAACGAATCGAACGGTTAAAAAGAAATAGCAAATGTTAGACAAGGACGGATATAGCTCTCTGGAATATTCGACTGGGTATAAAAGGCGCGGACTGTGGCAGTCAGTTCAGTTAGTTAGTTAAGTAAGTTTGTATGCGACTAAGAAAGTGAACAGTAATAAGGAATAAAAGTGTGGTTTACAGTGCGAAAGTAAATAATACAGTGACAAGTGATAACGAACAGTTTAAGTGAGAGTCGGGAATAGTGAACAGTGATTAGTGTTACAGTGACAGTTAAGGTGTTCAAGTGATATTAGGGAAAGTGTTAAAGTGATTTTACTGGTACAGTGTTTTAGTGTATAAAGACTCTTCAAGCTTCTTCCAATAAAGAAGTATTACGGATAAAGTGTTTCCTTCCAATATCTTCCTTTCCACCAGCAAACGAGCGAGTTGAGGAGTACCTACGCAAGACAGAGACATACCCCATCTCGTTCATTGGTCCTTCGAGCCGGATTTGAAGTTTTGGAAGTTGATAGAGGACAGTTTGGAAGAAGTACAGATAGTGCCATCATGCCGGTGACGCGCTCCACAGGAAAGAGGTATGCGCCATCGTCGCCCGCCATACCTTCATCACGAGGGTCGGAGTCTACGCTAAGACCTGGTTCCATAGCGGACTCCTCGGCGATGGCTGCAGCTGGAGCCTCGACGACAGCAGAAGAGTCTTTCGAAACCAGTATAAGAAGATATGCTCAAAGTGACGAATTAAATATCGCTGAACAAACCACTGCCGTTCTTCTAGAAGATGATATGCAGAAGAACATTACGTCGATAAAGGCAACAGCAACTCAGGAGATTACCACGGATCCAAGTGCTTCACAGAAGAAAGACTTTCTTGGTCAGCATGTATACGAGTCAAGTGTTTGCTCTAGACGTTCCAGAGCGAAAACAAAGGAGATCCGTCAAGTCAAAGAAGAAGTGATACGCCTGAAATTGGAACTAGCAATGGTTAGACTTGCAAAACTGGAGGATCCTGATTCCGATAATGAAGAAGACATTGACTCTATACATTCTGAGTCAAATGTGAATAGACGAGTGGATACTTGGCTAGAAAATCAAAGTCACGACACTGTCATGTTACCAGACACAAAGAAATCACGAGAAATCCTACCCAAATCAGTTCAGGATCCCATTCAAATACAGAAGGAAAAAGGACAACGTGAATGGACTGATGCTGAAAAGAAAATGGATGGAAAACAATACCTACCGGCGGGAGCACCGCAACAGTCAGATATTTCCCAACTAGCCCAAGCAATAACCCACGCTATAGGATCAGGACAGCGAGTTAGATCCATTGATCTGCCTATTTTCAATGGAAACCATCATGATTGGTTATCGTTCCAAGCAGCATATCATGAAACAGAAGCAATGTTCACCGCCACTGAAAATATCAACCGATTAAGAAGAAATCTAAAAGGGCGAGCAAAAGAAGCAGTCGAAAGTCTTCTTATCACTAATACTCATCCGTCGGCGGTCATGAAAACACTGGCGCTTAGATTTGGAAGGCCGGAGTCTATCGCCATGACAGAAATAGAAGCACTTAGATCATTGCCACGTCTCACTGAGTCACCAAGGGATATCTGTGTGTTCTCTACAAAAGTGACCAATGCCGTGTCCACTTTAAAAGCCCTCAACTGTGTTTACTACCTTTACAATCCTGAAGTCTCCAAAGCTATGGTTGACAAATTGCCTTCAACATTGCGCTACAGGTTTTATGAATTTGCTGCATCCCAGCCAAAGGAGGAGCCAGACCTGATAAAGTTTGAGAAATTCATGAATAAAGAAGCAGAACTATGCAGCCCTTTTGCGCAACCGGAAAACATAGCGCAAGGATTCCTACAAGCCCCTCCACAGAAGCGAACGCAGAGGATCAATACGACTACTGAAAGGCAGTTAAGAAGCTCATCAAAGTGCCCTGTATGTAGTGCAACAGACCACACTTCAACAGATTGTACAAAATTTAAAGAAGCTGATGAAGATGAACGATGGGACATCGCGAAAGAGAAAAAGCTATGCTTTGGATGCCTTAACTACCGATCGCACTTCCACAAATGCCGACCAAAAACATGTAATATCAATGGGTGCAAGTATTTTCACCACAAGATGTTACACTGCAAAAGAAAAGAAAAGGTCGCTGTGAAAAATAAAGAAAAGGAAGAAGGCGAATCCATCAACTCCGCATGGACTACAGGCAAGCAGTCCTACCTAAAAATCATACCTGTGAAAGCTTCAGGGCCAAAAGGAATCATAGACACATTTGCTTTGTTGGACGATGGATCGACGGTTACCTTGATTGATGAGGAAGTTGCCAAGATCATTGGAGCCAAAGGGCCCATTGACCCATTACGAATAGAGGCAATCAACCAATTAAAAACAGCGGAAAAAATGTCAAGAAGAGTAAATTTGACCATCAGAGGACCCAACAATATTGACCGCAAAATACAGGCCCGAACGGTAAAGGACCTAAAAATATCATCCCAGGAAGTTCCAAGGCAAAAAATAGAGGAATGTAAACATCTTCAGGACATTAGCAGGGATATTAGCTACATAAATGCAAAGCCCCGAATCCTGATTGGACAAGATAACTGGAACCTACTCCTGTCAAAAAAAGTGCGTAGGGGAAGCGCAAATGAACCTGTAGCATCGCTTACACCTCTTGGTTGGGTTCTGCATGGATGTCACAGCCGAACGCTAGGACGAAATGTACACTTCGTGTCACATATGATAGAAGAATTACCTGAAAGAGATAACCTGGAAGAAATGGTGAAGGAATATTTTGCTATGGATTCGCTCTACATCAATCCTAAGAAGCCAAAATCAGACCCGGAAGAGCAAGCTCTACAAATCTTGAAAGAAAATACAGTCCATACAGAAAAGGGATATGAAACAGCTCTTCTGTGGAAAAATAAAAATGTAAGCCTTCCTGACAATTATGATAACTCATTGAAACGACTGATCAACGTGGAAAAGAAATTGGACCGCAATGCTGATTTAAAGAAAAGATACACCGAACAAATGGATGCGCTGATCAACAAAGGTTACGCAGAACCGGCACCAAAACAGAAGACTACAAATAAAACGTGGTACCTTCCTCATTTTGCCGTGATAAATCCAATGAAGCCGGACAAGCTAAGGGTGGTACACGACGCGGCAGCCAAGACTAAAGGAGTGGCACTCAATGATCTGCTCCTCAAAGGGCCAGATCTACTGCAGTCCCTACCGGGAGTTATCATGAGGTTCAGGCAACATATGGTGGCAGTTTCAGCGGACATCAGGGAAATGTTTATGCAAATAAAAATAAAGCCGGAAGACAGAGACGCGCTAAGATACTTATGGCGCAAAGATAGGCGAGATGATCAACCCCCAGAAGAATATAGAATGACGTCTCTTATTTTCGGAGCATCAAGCTCACCATCAACCGCAATTTACATAAAAAATCTAAACGCAAAGAAACATGAAGAAGCTCAGCCAGAAGCTGCAGCAGCTATAATAGAAAAACACTACGTTGATGATTACCTGGACAGTTTTCGGTCAATCGAAGATGGAGTACGTATAGCCACTGGAGTACGAGATATTCACAAGAAAGCCTGCTTTGAATTAAAACAATGGACATCTAACTCTCCGCAATTACTAGCAGCGCTCGACGAAGAAGATCACCCAGAACACAGCCCAGAAATCTACGGAACAGAAGAAAAATCTGAAAGAGTCCTTGGCCTCATCTGGAAACCAAAGACAGATGAATTGTCTTTCAACTTGAACCTCGCACGCATTCCATCAAATCTCCTTGGAGGAATAACGCCTACGAAAAGAGAAGCTTTGAGAATAGTGATGTCGCTCTTTGACCCTCTCGGTTTTGCATCTCCAGTCACTATTCGAGCGAAACAAATTCTTCAAGAAGTATGGCGCAGAGGAACATCATGGGATGAAAACCTGGGTAAAGATCTCGATGAACAGTGGAAGAATTGGATGGAACATCTTTTGAGCCTCAGCCAAGTGACAATACCAAGACAATATCTAAGCTACAGCGATACAACCGCACTAGAGCTACATGTGTTCACTGACGCAAGCGAATCTTCTTATGCTACAGTTCTGTACTGGAGAGCAGTGGCACCAGATGGAGAGGTAAAGATGTCACTTATCATGGCAAAGGCCAAAGTAGCACCACTTAAAGTAACTTCTATACCAAGATTAGAACTACAAGCTGCCGTTATGGGGGCACGACTAGCCGAAGCCGTAATAGAAGAACACGAGAAGAAGCCGGAATCTAAGACATTCTGGACAGACAGCAAGACAGTTTTATCATGGATCAGAACTGGTTCACGATCTTACAAACCATATGTGGCTCATCGACTAGCAGCTATAGAAGAAAATACAAAGGTTAATGAATGGAGATGGGTGCCGACTAAACATAACGTAGCAGATGATGCAACAAGAGACGTCCCAGTAGGATTTGATAAAAATCATCGTTGGTTCAAAGGTCCAGAATTCCTTTATCATGATCAAAGCACGTGGCCGACTGAAAAGGAAAGTGTAAGTTCTCAAAACACAACGGGGGAAGAAAAGATCCATCATATAATTTTAAGCAGCGAAAGGAAACTAGAAAGTCTGCCTGATGTCTCTCGATTCTCAAATTGGGAAAGACTTCGCTATACAACAGCAAGAGTGCTACAATTTATCGAACTCTGTCGAAAGAGTGGGCAGAATACGCAAGTGAACTATAGTAGAACTAAGATAAATCCGTTGAAAGACCCAGACTGGAAAAAATATCAGAACAAAAAGGACATCCAGATACAGATAAAAACACCGTTAATCTTAGAACGGAAAAAGCTACTTCCGGTGACTGCAGAGCTGTTAAGAAGCGCTGAAAACCTGTTAATGAGATCCTCACAAGAAGAATCTTTTGGAGATGAGATAGAAGCCATCAGAGCAGGACAGCCGATCCATAAAGAAAGTCGTCTGTACCAGCTATGTATTGAATACAAGGATAATGTGTTAAGACTAAGAAGTCGAATTGAAGCTGCACAAAACTTGCCGTATACCGTTAAACATCCAATGATTCTGGATGGAAATAACCCGATAGTAAAATTATGGATTGCAGCAGTTCATCGACAGAGACATCATGCTGGAGTAGAAGCCACAGTAAATGAATGCCGACAGCATTACTGGATATTACGCCTGCGCCCTGTAGTACGCACTCTTCTAAAACAGTGTCTATACTGCAGAATGAAAACAGAAGCACCACCGAACCCAAGAACCGGAGACCTGCCTTTGTGTCGCCTAGCCCATCACCAGCGACCTTTCTCCTATACCGGGGTGGACTATTTCGGACCACTAACAGTAACAGTAGGGAGGTCAAGCCAGAAGAGGTACGTGGCCATTTTTACCTGCCTAACGACGAGAGCAATACACTTGGAGTTAGCAGCATCACTTAGTACTGATTCAGCAATCATGGCGCTTCGGAGGATGATATCTCGACGAGGCCTTCCCAAGGAAATATGGTCTGACAATGGAACGAACCTAAAGGGTGCCGACAAAGAGCTACGGCGAGCCATCAACGAAGCTACAGCAAAGGAAGCAGCTAAGAAACTCATATCGTGGCGATTTATACCACCTGGAGCACCATTTATGGGAGGTGCATGGGAACGAATGGTACGCTCTGTAAAGACTGCCCTCAATGCAACACTTCACGAACGATCTCCAACAGAAGAAGTACTCTCAACACTGCTTATGGAGGTCGAATACACCGTAAACAGTAGGCCTCTGACACACGTGTCTGTAAACGAAGAGGATCCGGAAGCCCTTACACCCAACCATTTTTTACTTGGAGGACCAGGACATGTGCAATGCCCGGGAACATTCGACGACAAAGATGCCATATCTAAGACCAGTTGGCGCGCCGCTCAGAGACTAACTGACATCTTTTGGACAAGGTGGTTAAAAGAATATCTACCGGAGCTACAAAAAAGAAGAGAACCGCATGGAAAAGGCCCAAGTGTAAAGACAGGTGACCTAGTTCAGCTGATTGATAGCAACGCTCCAAGAAATATGTGGGTACGAGGAAAGGTAGTCGCTACGTATCCAGGACCTGACGGGACAGTACGAACAGTCGACGTTGCTACGAAAGGGGGAATTCTACGCAGACCGGTTAAGAAAATGGTAGTTTTGCCAGTGGAAACAAACGTCTTGCAACCCAACATGGTACAACACGGTTGTACGGCGGGAGAGATGTGCAAGACGGTAAAATAATTTGTAATTTTAAGTGTTAAAATTATGATAATAATGTTTTACCAGTCGAACATTCTAGTATTAAACTTCCTTTAAATAATATTCGCGCTATCTAGAATCCATAACTTTCTCGAATGTTATCGTTTTGAGTAGTAGTAAAAAAGGGACAGCAATATTGCGCGATAGACATAGCAAAATAGCGGTTGCGCGAAAGAGATAGCAATAATAAACTCTCTTGTACGTTCTCGAACGAATCGAACGGTTAAAAAGAAATAGCAAATGTTAGACAAGGACGGATATAGCTCTCTGGAATATTCGACTGGGTATAAAAGGCGCGGACTGTGGCAGTCAGTTCAGTTGTTTATTTAAGAACGAAAGTGAACAGTAATAAGGAATAAAAGTGTGGTTTACAGTGCGAAAATAAATAATACAGTGACAAGTGATAACGAACAGTTTAAGTGAAAGTCGGGAATAGTGAACAGTGATTAGTGTTACAGTGACAGTTAAGGTGTTCAAGTGATATTAGGGAAAGTGTTAAAGTGATTTTACTGGTACAGTGTTTTAGTGTATAAAGTCTCTTCAAGCTTCTTCCAATAAAGAAGTATTACGGATAAAGTGTTTCCTTCCAATATCTTCCTTTCCACCAGCAAACGAGCGAGTTGAGGAGTACCTACGCCAGACAGAGACAGACCCCCATCTCGTTCAGAAACATTGTCATGAAATTCATAAATGCGGACGGATCTCGACTAAAACGAATTTATTAGATAATTTCAAATATTAGTAAATCATTTCGGGCGTTCTTGTCCAAACAACTGTTTGCTCAAACTGGAACACGAGTAATGTTTGTTTAAACCGACTATTTGCTGGAACTCGGACTTCTATTATGTAACGGCGATTTCAAACGAATTTCGACCTTAGAATTTGAGAAAACAGTGCTTTTTCGGATTGTTTAGCTAACAAGACAAATTCAGTGTATGTTGTTTCCGTTGGGAGCTGGCAGCTTCTTTAATTTCCGCCATGAGCAGAGCACTTGTATGTATGTACAATATGTAATGTAGCATTACCATGAATTGCCATTTTATCTCCTGTAAATTTACAACATGATGTAATTCCATATATTTGACAGATTTTTCACAAGTAACATTTCATAAAAATGTGTGTAATGTATGGATTACAACATGTTGTTAATGTACAGCAGAGAAAGTGGCAACTCATGGTAGTGCTGCATTACATAGTGAACACGACGGACGGGACGACGGGTATTGCATTCAACTTAATGAACATTTAGGCCGATTTTATACAAATAAAATTTCGGTCTGAATTTCTAAATATATCGCCAATACATTGTGGTATCTCAACTCGACTGCTCCATGAGATTGGTATTCAAAGTTCTCCTGAACTTGTACTGTTACTTTGTAAATAAACGGCTTTCAGCACACTTGGGACATATCAATATCAATACATTACAACTCAAGAAGAAAGTTGGATTCCGTCCGAAGACCAGATTTTGTACCAAGTTATTTATAAAAGTTTTTTTTTTTTTTTTTTTGTTAACCTGACAATTCACACCACTACATCATCGTGGTAAGCTCTAAGCTTGTGTTACGGGTACTAGATATCTGATATACTTAAAATAATAGGCATACATATAATAGATATTTTTATTATACATATTAAACACCCAGACCGAGGAGAAAGTGCTTGCAGAACATACAAACACTTTCACCCTCGGCGGGAATCGAACCCGCTATCTCTAGCGCCGCAAACAGACCCTCGCCCACCGCGCCACTGAACCAGTCAAATTTCTCAAGTTTGTCAAGTTTCTAGTTTCAAACATTGAACTATTTTTAAACATATCCTTTCGTCTTCGCTTCTTACGAATGTTATATTTATTTGTAGAAGTCAATAACGAATGGGTATAATACATAGGTACATAGGTAGGTATGTATTTCAATAACAAGCTGAGATCCTTGAAATCGCATAGATACTTCACACAACTCCAATATTGACTTGACTAGAAAACATTTTCTCGCACAGATATTCTATTGACTGTGAAGTTGCTTTTCCGTTTGTTGACATTCAATTTCCACAAGCTTCAGAATTAAAGTGCTGTAGGTTCCGTACTAATGGTCGCGGAATGAAACCTGGACACTTCAATTAACATTGTTCAGTCTATACTATTATCATTTGAAAGCTGGTTTATGTCCGTAACTATTTTGATTAGCCGCGTTTAAATATATTGGAATACATACGTTAAGTAACAAGTTGTATACTACCCATAAAATAAGCTTAGTTAATTTCATATTAGGGGAAGTTAATAAAAAAAAATTATCGGACCCCCGGTGTGCTGCTTCAGTGGCGCGGTGGGCGAGGGTCCGCTTGCAGCGCAAGAGGTAGCGGGTTCGATTCCCGCCGAGGGTGAAAGTGTATGTTCTGCAAACACTTTCTCCTTGGTCTGGGTGTTTAATATGTATAATTAAAATATCTATATATGTATGCCTATTATATTAAGTATATCAGATAATATGTAGTACCCGTAACACAAGCTCAGAGCTTACCACGGGGCTAGATGTTGTTGTTGTTGTGTGAATTGTCTGGTGTGATACCGTCACTTTTGAGAAAATTAAAATTTTCAGAAGAAGCATTTAAAACGAGAGAGATGCCAAAATCTCAATAATTCATGATATTTCATTATTTAAACAAGATGAATAAGTTTAATTACAACGTCAATTTTTAACTTACTTTTAAATGAATAAAATATATAAATTTTATAAAATACTAGTCGACCCGACAGACGTTGTCCTGTCCCACGTCTCAAAAAACAATATCCAGTTGAACGTATTGTGAATCTAAACCATTCCCAGATCCCCTTGAACACACACAAAACATTTCATCAAAATCGGTCCAGTCGTTTGAGAGAAGTTCAGTGACATACACACTCACAGAAGAATTATTTATATAAAGATGTGACGTTATGGTTCTAAAAAATAATAACTATAATGATGTCACATTGAGTAAAGGAGAAAACAAGAATAAATTGTAGAAACTATGACTGTGTACTACGAAATTAACGTACTTAGTGAAGGGTTGCTTCAGAAAAATTATTACACACTTAACTTTTTTTTTTAATTTTGAGAAAGTAACGGTCTGGCACCGGGTGTGCGATATGTGTACACTAGATGCGATATATGTATAAGCATTGTTGTAGTATTAGTTTACCATCGGGCAATGTAAAAGATGGGACACGTACCTTATGTGAAGCTCAATTTAGTATAATAGATGAATTAATTACTGTCTGCCGCGCTCCAACCTATAGAAAATATCCCATTACACTTTCTATTTTGTTGTATTTAACAACATAATTCAAAGTTCCTACGCGTGCTCAATGTTTGTTTGCCCATGCGAAAAGTAACGTTAATTTAAATCACACTCCATTGAATTGAGTTAGAGCAGACATTTACAGCCTCACAAACAAAGTGCTTGGTAATTCCGTTTCATCGGATTGCGCCGCGGGCACCGCCATTTGACTCTAATAAAGAGAATGCGACCATAAAATTAATTTAGTATTTTATTTCCGCTACAAGATTATATTTATTATTCCTTTTTATTCTAGGATAAAAAGATTTACGGTCCTATATTTAGAATCCAGACATTAAGACAAAGTGCTAAGGTAATTGCATTTGGTCCGAGTGACTGGTGGCTACCGACATCTCCTAGAGGACCGCAATTAGGTTGAATTCCTGTAAATGCGAATATGCGATGGAGTTCAGTACAGGCATTCATGTAGGAACATATTTCTAATAAGACTTCCCATTGACTGGTGACATGATTTAACTTGGAACATTGTTTTTAAAAAGGGCACACATAGATCATATATTATTTTGTTATAAAATTAAAACTAATGTAAAAAATCAGTAATTTGAAAGAGATCAATTTAACAGGGAAAAGAGACTGAGAACTAAAGAAGCCAAAAAAAAATTGTAGACCCGATTTTGATCGAGTATGACCTCTCTGACTCTTGAAGAATTTCAAGCATGAATAAGAAGCCCAAAAAAGAAATAATTGCACTAAATCTCGGCCGAAAATATCTTTAGCGATGGACCCAGTATAAATGGTGTGGCAGGCTTTTAGACACCCTCGATTTCCGGTCATACTAGTAATGCTTCGGCGACACTTTCAAAATAGAGCACGGATGTAGGTACTACTGAATCATACTGTGAGATTAATAGGATGTGTCTGTCTTGCGTTAGTATTCGGAAAACACAAGTGGTTACGAAGGAACTTCGATATCAGTTATTTGTGAATTAATTCATTAATTTATTCATGGATTCGCCTCGTGACCATTTTCCTGGACGGACGTGCCTTTCAACAAATAACATTATTATTTATTTTGCTGAATTATGACTTCGGTAGCAGCAATTTGTGACGTACCTACCGTGACTCGATATTACTGAGTGCATTAGTTTTTGGAAATGTTTTCAATTCAAAATTAAGTACGTATGTTAAATAACGAAACTGAACAGCTCCTTTGATAGGAAGGCTCCGACCCCGATGAAATATTTCGGCCGCAAGAGATGATACTGTTGGAGAATCTTATGCAGATTAAGAACTCTTACCTCTCAATTCACAAGCGTAAACCTCGATTAGTCGTGTTAGGAGTGCCTATGCAAACAATGCCTAAACAAACAAAATTTGGCTGATTCAACTGAAGACCTATTGGAAAAGTGTCTGACTGCCGTGAAAATCAGCCATTAATCAGGCAGGAAAGATCCGAATTCCTGTAATGGTTGGTCTTGTCCTATTAGAGATTTTCCCTTGTGACAAAATGCCAGCAGTACGGGCGTGACCGTACCGCTATAAGACGTGCTGGGAGACATTTATTTAAAAGGTCAAGGAGTGCACTAGGAAGGACGATAAGCCTATTATGTGTTACTTGTCGCTTCAAGTAACCATGCAAACGCACCACGGACTCTACAGGATGCCCTAAATAATAATGGTGGAAAATAGATACTTTAATGCCATAGATTACGAGGCTGCTGATAAATATACTCAGTGATTTTATTTCTAATCGTAATGGTTACGAAATATTTCAACATGTACATACCTACTCGTAGTTTCTAACACCGTTTCACCTGTTAACCCACCCACCACCCACAACCACCCATTCTATTTCTTGCAAACTCTGCTGCACAGTTTGTTTACATTTACCTATTCCACTAAGTTGAAAAAATGAAAAATGAAAAATGTTTATTTAACAGAAAATTACAGTACATACATATTAACCAGCGATCTCCTACACTAGGCGAAGCCTGTATCGTGGAGATCAATATTGAAATTATCAGTTCAGATTTTGCGGACTAACCAAACTTAACTTAAAACATTTCACACATACAAAAAAAAACAATTCTCTTAAATACTAGAAATATATGAGATAAAAATACAAAAAAGAAAAAACCTGAATGAGTTAGAAAAAGCATCAGGAAACAATACGAAGCAAATTCTCAGTTGAGTCATAACAAAGACTTAAAAGCCATTTGTTAATCAGGTGTTTTGCTTTAGCAGTAGTCACATTTTCAATATTACAGTGTCGTAAAACTATATTGTAAATAAAAGCCTTGCCAAATGCTCCAAAACGTTGGGCGAAACGACTTTTACAGGATGGAGCAACAACTTTAAATTTTCGTCTACTATAATTATTTGTACGAGTGTTTTTATCAGAAGGTAATATAAATTTATGAGCAGAGATAGCAGTTCTGGAAATAAAGAGTTGGCGGACGTTCAGCACTTCTGCCTCTTGGTACAGCTCTGTGGTGGGGAACCTGAAAGGTTTGCGCAACATAACCTTAAGAACAGAGCGTTGGGCTCTCTCAACCAGCAACATATATGTTTTAGCAGCAGTACCCCAACAGGTTATGCAGTAAAGCAGAAGTGATTGACACAATACAAAATAAACCGATTTCATTAAAGCCAGGTCTGCGACATCTCTTAAGTTTCGCATTATGTGGGCTACTTTTCTAGTTCTTGACGATAAATCTTCGAGATGAAATTTAAAGGTAAGTTTTTCGTCAATTAATATACCTAAATATTTAACTGTTCCAGATCTTCTTAATGTTTCGCAAGCACATTTGTCTTGTTTACAGTCAGGGCTATGTATCCTAATGATAGTGTTTGTAGGAGGTGAGGTTGCAGCTGTTTTATGAAAACAAACAATCGAGGACTTTTTGGCATTCAATGTCAGGATATTAAGCAAGAGCCATTTATTTATTTGAGACATCCCCCTTTCAGCTACAGAGACTACACTGTGCCAGTTAGGACCATCAAATAAGACTGCAGTGTGCAGTGTGCAGTTCAACTATAAGTTCAACCGTTGAACTAATTGCACCAAAAAATTCCAGTTCTTTCAACTTTGATTGAATACTTACCTAAGTATTAAATTACTTACAAGTCACTTTTTTATGACGATGAAGTAATTAAAAATCAATAAAATACTTTACTTTTTGAATATAACTACAAAACATACGCGATGAATTTAGAACCTCCTTTTTTCGTTGAAAGTCTGTTTAAAATAAGGCAATCCGATATCCGATATCCGACAACATACATTTTCTGTTTTTTTTTTCTATTTTATGTTGGGATATTTTTTGTTATCAAATAAAGACTATTCAGCAGAATCTTTGTGACATACTTGTATCAATGTCTTTCTTTGTTGTTTTTGGTATATTAAACGATTACCTATTGATTTAATATAAATAACAGACTGAAGAAGCCGAGCCTCACGTCAAAGCAAGAAATGTTTGGATTAGCTACTTGAAATTCAATACCCGCTCAAATATTTACAACGATATAAATGTTCCCCGATTTATGTTTTATCCCACTTGCATATTTTTCCACTAAACTCTTTATTTCTGCAGAAATATCATATTGTCATAAGTGAATTTCGTTTATAAATTTACGTTACTAATTTGTAGGAGGTATTTCAAACTTTAGTTACTGCTTCCAGACATGGCATGTTGGGAAAGTTCTGTATAATTTATAATTTTTGTTCTTGCTGATTTTGTTCTCTGAATTTTAATTTTAACTCGGACTACTAAAATAATCTATTTTTTATTTTATATACGTTAGCTTTCTCAGTGATAATCATGTTTGTGACTCATTATTTCCGGATCATTTAAAGTGACTATATTTAACACTGTCTCGTGTAGGTACCGTGTATCAAGAGCTAGGGGAAATAAAACAAAGATCTTATTATCATACCTTTCCAAAGGATATCTATTCCTGTATATTATATAGGTACAGGCTGTATTTTATGACACGTTATCGTATACCTACATACTCGTATAGTCACATTTCCCGACAATACGTGGGATAAAAGTAGGGTTTTGTACGGTATACGCAGTACATTTCTTTACCTCCGTACATTGTAGTATCTCCGTCAATAAACCCGAACTATAAACTATAAATCGTTCTCAAAAAGCTTTCCTCGGTGTTTTACGATTTTCGTATTGTATGTACATATGTTGAATTCCATTGTTAGTTACAACATCCGGTCTAAGAGTGCTACCAGATTATTCCCGTTGGATTTAATGAACTCGCTCTAATAGAATTTAACTTTGTAAATGACTTTTCGAACTTTGTCGCAAACTTTCTTTTGATTTTAATATTTGATAATGTCTGAGAGTTTTTCTTTGATTCTCTTGTTAATATTTAAGTCATTATGAAATCTTATTTTGTGCGGGATCTTCCTGTTACTTGTTACTTTTTTATGCTTTCTTTCGTTTGCTAATAAATGCAAAAAATAAATTGGTAATACGATCAAGACATATGCTACTTTATACTTTGTAGAAAATACGAACATTATCAGGAAATTATTTAATCGATTCCTAGTGTACAAAATATGCTTTATTGAAGATACTGAACCGCTTATAAAGTTACGAACCAAACTTCTAATACGATATTTAAATTTTTTTTTTATCAAATTCAAATAAATATACAATCCTTTAAAGACAAAAAAAATATGCGACGAGTTTAAAACCTATTTTTGAAGTCTGTTAAAATAATTAAAGTCTGGCGCAGCTGCAGACAAAGTAAATGATATCAAAGAGTTGATGAAAAAAATAAATAATTAAATATTTCTGACAATCCACACAACAACATCTAGCCCCGTGGTAAGCTCTTAGCTTGTGTTACGTGTACTAGACATCTGATATACCTACTTAATATAATAGACATACGTACAAATATATATTTTATTATACATATTAAACGACCAGACCAAGGAGAAAGTGCTTGCAGAACATACAAACACTTGACCCCTCGGCGGGAAACAAACCCGCTACCTCTTGCGCCGCAAGCGGACCCTCGCCCACCGCGCCACTGAGGCAGTCAAGTTGACAATGACAGACTATTCACTTTACGATAGACTTATACTACTTGTACCATTCATAAACTACCATTAATTTGCATCTTTACGCGATAATAAACATTTTGTTCCTTGTTAAAATGTATCTTATAAAATTCAACGAAGAATTGGCTATCTAATACTTAAAGAAGTTTTAAATATGTTAGTTCGTTCAAGCAAACTTGATAATTCTTCAGATTAATTACATTAGTACCTATCTTATCTACGGATTATATCTGGCCAGAGCTTAATAAGATAACTTTTCCCTAGAAGTTTTTTTTTGAAATATTACTTTGTCTTTACATCTTTCAATTTATTTGCAATCTATTTTGCTAGATTAGAAAGAAGCATGACGCATTTAAATCAATAAATGCATTTTGAAAGGTATCAGATGGAATCATACACCAATGGTTTCGTTTATTTCAACAGTTTATACACTTATAGGAATTGCGATCAGAGCGGTCACCATTCCAAGTACCTACTGACCATGCTCAACGTTGCTTATCTTTTTGACTAGTTATATGGACTAGTTAATGTATAAATTGCTAATCTCAAGAGCAAAAGTTGTTCAGCTGAAGCACTACTGTCTCATTCTAAGAATCCTCTCGATTCTGCTAATAAAGTGAACAATTTCTTCGCTAATGTAGGACAAGATTTAGCTTCCAAAATTACCTCTATTAGTACTATTAACCCCCCTGTCGTTTCACAAAATCCTTCTTCTTTATCACCCTCGTTCTCAATGGTTCTTTATCCTACAGACAGAAGAGAACTTGAAAACATCATTGCTGGTCTTAAGGACAGGTCTGCTACTGGTTGGGATGGCATACCAACTATAGTTTTGAAAAGGGCAAAAGATGCACTAATCCCTCCTCTCGTACATATTATAAACAGCTCTATGGCAGCCGGAATTTTTCCCTCTGTTTTTAAAAAAGCTTTAGTACACCCAATCTTTAAGACAGGTGATAAATCCTCAGTTAACAATTATAGACCAATCTCAGTTCTGTCGGCCATGTCAAAGGTTTTTGAAAAAGTCATTAACAAAAGATTAGTTCACTTCTTGGAAAAAAATAACATCCTGGCCGAACGGCAGTATGGATTTAGGCATGGCCGCTCCACCGAAGACGCTGTTATGGAACTGACAGCAAAAATATCCCAGAATTTTAATAATAATTTAAAAACTGTAGGTGTCTTCCTCGATTTATCTAAGGCATTTGATACTGTCTCAATACCTATACTTCTTGAAAAACTCTCAAAAAATGGAATCCGAGGCAGTGTCAATGAATTATTCCACAGTTACCTCACTAATCGCCGACAAATGGTCGTTATAAATGATGTGCATAGCGAGGAGAAGGAGTTACATTTCGGTGTTCCTCAGGGTAGTGTTCTCGGACCTACCCTGTTCTTAGTCTACATTAATGACTTAGTCAAATTATCCTTACCGTCTTGTAACATCTATACTTATGCAGACGACACGGCCTTACTGATCAGCGGCTCTGACTGGACTGAGGTTCAAAGTCTAGCTGAAACAGCACTAAAACAGGTTTTATACTGGCTTTCTGTAAATCTTCTCACCATCAATTTAAGTAAAAGTAAGTACATCGCCTTCTCACCTACAATAAAAACCGCTCCTTCTTCCTCTTTCTCAGTGTGTGGGCACACCTGTTCCTCTCCTCTCAACTGCGCATGCCCAAAAATGGAACCAGTTACCAATATAAAATATCTGGGAGTTTGGATAGACTGCAACTTGTCTTGGAGACAGCATATTGAATGCACTGTCTCAAGGTTAAGGAAACTTATATTTGTCTTCAAAAATCTAAGAGACAGTGCCGATTTCAAGTGTATGCGAATGGTGTATTTTGCTCTTGCCCAGTCAATCCTTTCATACTGTATAACAGTCTGGGGTGGGGCTGGCAAAATGCTCTTACTTAGAATAGAGAGAGCACAGAGAGCGGTATTGAAAGTTATGACCTCTAAACCACGGCGTTTTTCGACTGATGCTCTTTATAAATTGACAAATGTTCTCTCAGTTCGAAAACTATTCATACTTTCGACTATAATGCGTAAACATTCTGAAACTCCTTTTGACCCGATGCTTCTGAGGAATAAACGCCGCTCTGATATTGTGTGTCGTTCAGTTCCATGCAAAACTGCTGTCGCTGGACGACATTACCATTTCCTAAGTGACCGGTTATATAATAGGATAAACAAAATAATAAATATTTACCCTCTTTCTCTACATAAATGTAAATGTAAGTGCACTGAGTGGCTTCTTTCTGTTTCCTATAATGATGCTGAAGAAATCTTAAAAACCTTAAGCAAGTAATGTACTGTTGCCCAGACTCTCTCGAGACTGGTGTTCTCAGTCACAGTCAAAGTCTTTAAATATTCTAAAAAATGTTTACATTCAAGCACTTGTCATTATACACACATACACCACAAACAAACACACACACACACATACACTCTCACTGTCCTCACATATACACACACACACACACAAACACACACTCATACACACATGCACATAATACAAAATGTTTACATTCAAGCACTTGTAATTATACACACATACACCACAAACAAACCCACACACACACACACACATACACTCTCACTGACCTCACACATACACACACACACACAAACACACACTCATACACACATGCACATAATATACGCTCCCTAGGGTTTTCCTTCACTTTCTTTTTTTTTTTTTTATTAAGCTTTTTTTTTTTTGTTATAATTTTTATTGTTAATTTACCTAACATTTATTTCGTACCTTTAGTTAAATTTAATTTTTAAGTCTTATCATAAGGAACTACTTCACATTATTGTCATTGGAGGGGGGCGCTGTCACCGCTACGCAGTTTTTTAACTTTTGCGGTTGTCAACTCTCAAATTGTACCGTATTATACCATATAATTACTGTTCCCAATAAAGATTTTTTTTTTGAATTAAAATGACTAGCTTTTCATCCACGGCGGTGCCCGTGTTTTACGGATTTACCTGCGGGAACATTGTGTTTTTCCGCGGTAAATAGCCATAAGCCTTCCTCTATATCGATATCCGAAATAGGCTATCAAACAGTTAAAATTTTTTTTAAATCGAACCAGTACTTCCTGAGATTAGAGCGTTCAAAACAAACTCTAGCTTTATAATATTAGTATGGAAAAGTAAAATACGGTTTACGATTACGACGCATTTAAGAAAACTACTTACAAGATCTCGTTTAAACCAATTTTGAGTGGAAGTTTTCATGATAATGTACATAGTTTAGTTTACATTCACTCATTTTAGAAGTTACAGGGATGGGGACACGTATGTTACCACTTAAGAAGTGAAAAAAATATTATAGTTCTTAGAGTCTCGGAAAAAAGTGGCTGTAACATACGGACAGACAGACATGACGAAGCCATAAAGGTTCCGTTTTTTTCATTTGGTTGAAACGGAACTCTAAAACATTTTATCACATTTTCAGTGATTCAGAGTTTTAAGAGTGATGTTTTATAAAATTTTGTGGCGAACAATCGTATATTTTCCAATACAATGACGATATAATTAAATTAACTTGTTATTCTTATAAATTTATCTTATGACGAATAATTAGTTTATTGAAAACTTAAAAAATACACCCGTGTGCGAAACCGGGGCGGGCCACTAGTCACTAATCTATATAAATAAAAATGAATCGCAAAATGTGTTGCTAAGCGCATAACTCAACAACGCCTTGACCAATTTGGCCAATTTTTTTTTAAATGTTCGTTGGAGTTCAAGGATGTTTTTTACGGCGAGAAAAATTTGAATAATCGCCTGGAAAACAATTTGAATAATTACCCAAGCGAAGCCGGGGCGGGCCGCTAGTATATGAATATATTAATTCTATAATATGAAAATGAATGGCAAAATGTGTAAACAACTCTACAACTACTCAACCAATTTATTCAATTTGGTTTTTGAATTTTCGTAGAAGTCCAAGGAAGGTTTTTACGGCGAGAAAAAATCAAGTAATTGTCGGGAAAATTAGTTTAAACGATTACCCGTGCGAAGCCAGGGCGAACCGCTAGTTTCAAATAAAATTATCAATATAACAACCCACGTTGCACGTTGCAGCGATAATAGAATTCTATTAACTTGTTACGCAAACATATGTGAGTATTCAATTGCACTGATAAACAAATTAATTTGAGCGGACCAGATACAATATCGGGAGATTGTAATACACGGTTGAATTAACGGGACGATCGATATTGTTTGCTCCAGTGATACTAGCAAATTGGTATCTGGTACAAATTGGCCATTTATGGGTAAAGGAAGAAGGGATGAAAGAATCGCGTTTAGGTTTTGCCTTTGTAGAAAATTACTGCACCCTTTCTTACGTCTAGTACCTACTTACGAGTACCTCCTACACGCGTAAGCTCTCCATGTATTGGGTAAAATATTGTTGTATGGCTTGGCAGATCATTATCGTTCTTCTTTGCGGTTGTGATACAATTATTATAATAATATTTTTGGGAAATTAATAAATAATGAAGATCTCATTGCTGTATATCCTATGAATTACCTTAATTTCAGTTTTGTGTTACTCTTAATTAAGAAGAATTCTCACCTAATGACGAAAATAATTGTTATTTCAGACTTAAACCAACTAAGTTTCACTAACACGGCTATTATTTTAGTCGTGGAACGTCCACTGCTAGACATAGGTAAATTAAATATTTGTGAATGAACAAAAAATTAATTACGAAGAAATAAAGTTATGCCCTAAATGAAATAGCACTCGTTAACTAATTGTCAATTAACGCTCGTGTCAAGTACCAACTATCTCTTCTATCTACTTGGCTGATGTTGCAAACTAATATATATGAACTAAGTAATGAGAAAACTTACCGTATTCAATACTCGTTCATTGCCTCATAAGTTTCTTATTCGTCACTTTTATAACGTCTAGTACTACTTATTAAATTTAAAAAGTTAAACTTACTGATAAGTTTTTAATTGCTACACAATCCCAATAACTTTTGTCCTTTCAGTGCTGAAAATCCTTACAATTTACTATTAGAAGGAAACTTATGAATAATGCACTATTTTGTCATAAACCCTGAGACAGCGTGCGCACTCCACTGAATCTGAAATAGCACTGATGAACATTTCACATAGACCTTCGTTACGATTCTTTCCATTTCAGGGCGTCGCCTTTCAGTTACGTACACCCCATTTCTGTCACTCTATAGACCGGTGAAAGTTTTCTTGTGGGAAACCAGCGATGTATTTCAAACAATCTCATAACTACGTGGAAATAAGAGCTTTCGGGACACAATAGGCGTAATGTTCTCATAAAGTAGCCACGGTCATTGGGTAGCGACAGAAATAAAGCTCTTATACGTGATATCTCATAATGTTCGCTATTTTTTACTGGAAGTTATTTACTAAGTGTATACTAGAATAAATCCGAACAAATAAGTCAGATGTGTATTGATGGTGGATATATTTCACACGGCATCTGGTTTTCTAATTTATTTGCTACAGCTTGTTTATCTTTTCATCAAATTTTCCCTTATATCTATGAACTATTATTATTAATAGGCATAATATATGTAGATACAGAAGTATGGAGGAGATTGCCTTAACTAATTTTCATTAAGTATACAAAAACATTCAATTTTCTTTTCAGCTTTAAATAGAATCGGACTGAATGAAAATATTGATGTTTTGAAATGCCTTTTAATTTTGCCGTAATATAAGTACACGTGAATTTTAATCAAACAAGGTACTTGAACAGAGAAGCCAATTTTGCGTCAATTAACTGAGAATGCGGTTTAGGTAAACGAAGGGTACTGACCCTGAACGTTACTTTGGTTTCCGATATCAAAGACTCGACTCGAAATTCCAAGTAGAAAAAATGGTAATCTTTTTAGGTCGCACTAACGTGTCTTGCTAGTTAGGTTGGGGTATTGGGGCTTACCGTAGATATCAACTAAAACCAGACGCATTTTTTATATTTTCTTTTCAACTAACGTCTCGTCAGTGACATGCAGAGCGCTTATTTTTAATACTTTTTTAAAATTATGATTATATAATACTCAGGTATATAGATTGAAACGAATTCAAGTGTACAGTATGTTACGACGAATAAATTATGAACTGAAACTATTATATTATTAACCACTCAAAGGTCCAGCGCCCTCAGCGTAACTAGCGACTAACGTCCCAGCCTGCGCTACGCGAGCGGTACGTGACACGCTGCGCGATCTTACCGATAAAACTATTTATCACATTAAAAAAAAGGTGTGTCACGATAGAAGTGAAACTTCAGTAAATCGACAAAAGAATGAGATGAATAAAAAAATAAAAAAAAAAAACAAAAAAACTGTGCAAAAAGATTTTGTTCGGGCGGTCACCCATACAAGTACTGGCGTCGCGCAACGTTGCTTAACCTTGTTAGCGTTTAAGATTGGCTTACCTGTCGTTTTTTCCGTTGCATCCGGTTTGAAATCACAACGATTCTAAAGAAGTTTCACTTCTAAGTACTAAAGCTATTTCAAAACCAAAAATTTATTTATGTACTTTATTATATGGCAAATAAACTTGAATAATAATATGAATCATCGTACCTACATATTCATATACTTAAAAAAATATCAAACATAGGATGGTAGCATTTTAAGACAGATTTTCCGCAGTTGAGGAGACAGTTTTTGATAAATTTATAGGACGCTCTATTATGAGCACGATGCCTGTTTAATCTAATTGTATTTTTTTATGAGTTATCAACATATACCTACTGGAAATATCTAATAATAGAATAGAAAAATAAATTATGTTTATTTGACTGTAGTATGAACCTACATGTATACCTACAAGTATATGTGTAAAGTGTATGTGTGTATAGGTTCCAGTAACAGACATAAATGATAAGATATAATTATGTTTTCTCTGTTGAATAATCATATTTTTGCATTGCAACTGGACCGATTTGTATAAAATTTAAATGGGACTAACTAAAAAATATCAGCTTTCAGCTAGCCTCGGTTTATTTAAATTACCGATTTAAAAAATGGATGAGGAAACTGACTGCTTTTATGTTTTTGTTTGTTTTTTTTTTGTATGGGAAACATAATAATATTAGGTCCTTACATATGAAATTGGCGTTTTGTATGGGAGGAACAAAAAGTCGAATATTTTTTAATATAATATATTTAATTAATCAAAGTATGAACCATTATTTTCTATGCACTTTTGCCATCTTATAGGTAGTTCATTGATCCCTTTACTAAAAAAACCAGTCGGACGGGAATCAATAAAATCTTTGAAGGCGATTTGGACTGCCCCATCGGAGTTGAATTTTTTCCCTTGCAAGAAGTTATCCAAATTTCGAAAAAAATGGTAATCTGTTGGAGCAAGGTCCGGGGAGTACGGAGGATGTCTTAGACTTTCCAATTGAAGCTCTTCTAATTTAGTAGCCGTCTGTTGCGCAGTGTGTGGTCTAGCGTTGTCGTGAAGCAGCAGTGGCGTGGAGCGATTGACCAGCCTAGGTTGTTTAGCCGCTAGCTTTTCCATCATGGTTTGCAATTGCTGACAATAGACATCAGCCGTAATAGTCTGGCCAGATTTGAGAAAACTGTAATGAACAATACCGGCACTAGTCCACCAAACGCTTACAAGTAACTTTTTTGGGGTTAATTTTCGCTTGGGGCAGGATTTGGCTGGCTGGCCAGGATCCAACCATTGCGCTGAGCGCTTCCGATTATCGTAAAGAACCCATTTTTCATCACAGGTAATGATTCGGTTTAAAATACCTTCATTATTGTGCCGGTTTAGTAATGTAACGCAGCAGTCGACGCGCGTTTGCCGGTTTGCTTCAGTCAATTCGTGAGGTACCCACCTTTCAAGCTTTTTAATCTTCCCAATTTGCTTCAAGTGAATTAAACAGTTTTATCACTAACACCGCAGCCTGCAGCTAACTCGGACGTGGTTTGCGATGGATCCGCTTCCACAATAGCCTTCAACTCTTCATTATCAACTTGAGTCTCAGGCCGTCCACGGGGCTTGTTCTGCAAGTCGAAATTTCCAGAACGAAAACGTTGGAACCAAAAACGAACTGTGTTTTCTTTTGCAACACGACCGCCATACACACCATTCACCCTTCGAGTTGTTTCCGCAGCACTAGTGCCACGGCGGAACTCGTACTCGTAAATAATGCGATATTTTAAGTTTTCCATTTTGTAAAATGAGTGACGCAAACAGAAAAAAACAGAAGAAAAAAAACAAATGAATGACGATCATCGAAGCACAAATACATGAGTCTATAGCTGTACAAATTTGAATTTGGAATTCCTTACCAAAGAGGAGAAATTTGTGATTAAAGTGGCCAGTACGAAAAACGCCAATTTCATATGTAAGGACCTAATATTATACTTAAAAATAATGAACTTAGTCTAAATATAAACCAATAAAGTTTCCACAGTAACATAATAGTAATTAGCGCACCTAATTAACAGTTACTAAAATATTCCTAATATAAAACTAGGTTACAGGTTAAAAATGTATTTCCAACAATGAGTAAAAATATACTTAGAATAAATAACACCATTCTCTGTTTCCATGATTGATATCAGGTCAGACAATGTGATAAACAGGTATATAATATATTTTATTGTATTGTATTGTATATTTCATACATTTTACTTACCGGGATATCGGTGTCGACTAACCGCCGTCTGACGCCGACGATGTCGGATCGTATAAAAATAATGTGATGTCACTCTTAGACTCCCGCACTACTGAAAATAGTCTAAATTAAAATCTTAATATATATTAAGATTATTAATATTATATAATATTATATATACTTAATATTATAAATCTCGTGTCACAATGTTTGTCCTCAATGGACTCCTAAACCACTTAACCGATTAAAATAAAATTCGCACACCATGTAAAGTTCGATCCAACTCGAGAGATAGGATAGTTTAAATCTCAAATTACAGTCGCAATTTTAATTTATTGCTAATTATTTGTCTGATATTATCTACAGTTTAACAAAAGTGTAAAATAAATGTCTTTTTATAGGTTGTCTATGATTTTTCGTGATAAGCTATTCATACGTGGTGGTAATATACTCTTTGAGCTACTATGTCTCGAAAGTTTAATATTCATTTTATAGGTTGTCTATGATTTTTCTTGATAAACTATTCATACGTGGTGGTTATATACTCTTTGAGTCTATGTCTCGAAAGTTCAATATTCAACATAGTTTTCAATCATTTTTTTCTGACATGAGTTTGAAGTACTTAATTATTTATTTTTTATTTAAAGCGTCCGTGAAATAGCGGAGATTATCGATATTCTATATCATTATAAATAAAAATGAATTGCTGTTCGTTAGTCTGATTAAAACTCGAGAACGGCTGGGACGATTGAGCTGATTTTGGTTTTAAAATGTTTGTCGTAGTCCAGGGTAGGTCTAAACGGTGACAGATAAGGAAAAATTGCCGGGAACTTTTTTTACCCGTGCGACGCCGGGGCGGGCCTCTAGTGTAATAATAAAATATTAGTTTCAATTCGAAAATGTTTCTGCTCTCTTTAATAAAAATATTGCCGGACAGTCCACACAGCAACACCTAGGTAGCTTTAGTTTAGGGTATTAGACATTTAATAAATTTATGTACCAATGGAACAGTGTGAAATAGCTCTATATTTTAATCATTATCTGATTTTACTCGTAGATGGTAAAACAGGCCTTTATTCTAATTATTTAAAGGCTATAGGGAAGAACCACATTTTGTATTTATTGTCACCGTAACTGGCTAATCGGGGTGGTTAAGTAGGTAATTTAATACAAAACTAATTAATTCATGTTGTGAAGCTTCACGTTGAAAATTAACTTTTAATTACTCTATTTTCAATGTGCTAATATTATCAACTAAGATGAAGTAGCTTTTCTCAAAGGAATTTCTTTGCTTGAACGCAGACAAATTAAATTTAAACTCCATGACGCGCTCAGCTGAAATTAATGAATAAGTAAAATGTGAAGTATTTTATTGTATCTGTGTGACTCTCTGTTTGTTGTAAATCCCTTAAATTCTTAACTGCTCCCGTACAATCAGCTTGTTGGGCATTTCTCGATGGCATTTCAGAGATAATCCTCAGTAAATGTGTTTCCCGCCTATGTCGCTCTTTATGCTGAAAATTCGCTTTGAAATATGTGGTTAGCGTAAGGATATCTGACAATAATGCTTTAAGTCTTTTAAGTCTTCTGGCTCGTAATTGCGCCGTTTCATATTTTATAAAACGGCAGCACATTCATACAAATTAATACATGAAAACGTTATAAATCTTCTCATTAACGTCTGATTGATACGCGTGGATTAAGTCGGTGTAATTTCCGTCTATTAGATCAGAAACATACTTTGCCGAAGTGTCTGAATACACTATCACAAAGTTACGCGTCTGTTTTTCGGTTTCGTCAAGCGCGCCGAAAACGCGGCAGAAATTCAGACGCGTAACTTAGTGTGTGTGTAAACTGAGTCTCGAGCGCTGTTGTGACGATGATTCCGATCCGATCGAACTGAACTTTTTACTCATGTGTAATGTATAATTCTACAGAACCGAAATCTAAAATCTGTTTACCAGATCCACTGAACTATATTAACCAGATCCACTATAAATTATCAATCTCAGTAGATCTATTGATCAGAACCAGAAGAATGATAGGGAGATATTATTTTCGTCGATACTTTTTTTGACAGAGTGGATCTACTGAAATCTGTTAACCAGATCCACTATAAAAATATCTAATAAATTATCAATCTCAGTAGATCCATTTGACCAGAACCATAATGATAGGGGGATATTATTTTCGTCGATACTTTTTTTGACAGAGTGGATCTACTGAAATCTGTTAACCAGATCCACTATAATATATCTAATGAGAATCTTTTTTGATCGCTAGATAATCGGCTATTCTTGGAAGATATAACGTTAAGTTGACGTCGAAGAACGTCACCAATATTTGTTTATATTTGGAGTAATCGTAGTGATTACATACTCTCTGTTTGGAGTATGTATATTTTAGTCCTCTTGGAATCGTGCTTATATCAACAAAATGTTTCAAAATAAAAATCGAGTTAAGTCCACAAAGCCAACATTTTATTACGTTTGAAATACATTGCTAACCTTTCATTTTTACAATTTTCTCTAACATTTCATTCTTTATAAGAAGCACTTAAAAATAGGCCTATTTTATTATTATTAGAGGACAGATTTCTTGTCTACACTAAAGCTATTGCCCTTTGCTACCATAGTGAGGCTGCTTGAGAAACTCAATAAATATACCTAGATACATATTTGTTTCAACGGATCCGCAATAGAATACATAATTAGTACCTGTTTTTTACGTAGAATTTACCCTAAAATACTGACAGTAGATTGCATGTCACAAAACATTTAAAGCATTTAGTTTAAATATAAAAGCATACAGTTTAGAAGCTATTTTTAATAATTTAATTATGCTAATTGTTTGTGCTCTACCCTAATCCGCTATTTATAAATGTTATTTTTGTTAATAGGTTGTACGTACAGTATACTTCGATAACTTGTAAGCCCCTTGCAGGTATGCAGAATGGGTTAACAGTTGGCGACGCATACTGTTGTACATCCATAATAAACCATCCATTGTGAACCGATTTCCTTTGATGAAAAGTACTCGTATGAATATGATTCTGAATACTTTCGATGCATAGGATAATCATGTTATATTTTACATTACATAAATAGCTTGAAATAGGTTTACACAAAGAAAGATCCAAAAATACACTGCAGAATGGATTTACACTAGTATGGCAATACTTATGGCATTATGTTAAGTTCGAATAAAATTAAAGCTTTACTTTTTACCTTACTTGTGATAGGCACTTAATTTTGTTATTATTGTTAAATTATTATGTCGCTATTATTAGTAAGACAGTTAATGAAATATTAACATCCTAGATGTTAAATAAAAGGGTATATCTGATTACCAGAGATTGTTATAAGAAACAGTGGTTTAGTTTATAAAGTTCTAAACATTTATACTAACATGTAAATACTTTACTTCAAATAAACCTGTAAATTTTCTTTGTGAATGAATAATGCCTTATTGAATGTTTGAACATCAAATTCGCATCTTGTCCCAGTAAATTTTATAAAAATATGTAGCACTTTCATTTCATAGGAACCTAGTACTCAGTACGTTAGATCTAAAAGTGATCTGTCTTGCAGTCATTCGTTAAAACAATGATTGCTGGCTATTCAAGTCTTCAGGACTACAATGTATAGTAAGAGCTAGCTACATATAAATAATGCAATTTCTCAATATCAGACTTAATAAGCTCTTCGTAGATTACGCACGGCTAAGGAACATTTAAATACGTATATAATGAATTACAAATAATACATTTTTATGACTTAAGTAATAGAACATAATTGTTGAAAAGAAATAAATATTAAAGCATTAAAGTACACACATACAAGAAGATAGAGATAGGACAGTGTTGAATAAGTTAGATCTAAGTATGTATGTTTAAGTACGTCAATTTATAAATATAAACTTAGCTTAAATAACAATAAATAAAAATCTTAAGGCACCGTTTCATGTACCTATCAAGATCACAATTTCATCAATTCATAACTTTTGTTAGATAAAATGATTAAAGTCATGGAATGTATAGCTACAGTTAGGCATTTTGTGGAAAAGAATAGATAAGTAATAGTGTCCACTCTTGCTTTTCACAGGGAAACTGAACCGTCCTAGAATTCTACCTAATAAGTTTACTAAAGAAATTACAATTAATATTTATACAGAAAATAAGCGCATACATTTAAGTATTTCTGCATTGTGCAGAATAACAATACCAACTGAATGTACAAATACGTGTTAACTAAGTACATGATAATGCAAATTTTGCACGGTCCTAAAACTACTTAATAAATATTCTTACATAGTTGTAAAGGCGTTCGTCGATTCCAGTAATAAGTTCGCTAGCGTATTTACACAGTCCGACACATTCACTTTATTTACATCGTATGTACAGTACACATGCACGTCCCGCGCGCTTTGGCTTTAACGTCCGAGGCACTCAGCGGTACCGATACGACTTTGGTAGGACAAAGTCGCCGACCGCGTACAGAGCGTTGGCGTACCAGTGGACGCCTTTCTCCGTGTCGGCTCCGCTCCAGGCCGACATCCAGCGGAGAGGAGTCATGGCGGTGTGCGCGAGGGAGTGGCTGCTGACGACGGCGTAGCAGGACGCGAGGGCGTCGTCGACTAATATGGTGCCCGTGCCCGTGAGCGGCGCGTACACTCCTTGCCGGGTGACGTACCGCGTGCGCACTACGCGGGAGGGCCGCATCACGCCGGCGGGCCCGCGGGTCAGTAGCACGTCGCCGATCTCCACGTTGGCCGCGAAGGTGTCCCGCCAGCCGTCGGCCGCGGCGAGCAGCAGCAGGTGGGACGGCGTGGCGGTGATACTCACGCCATTCTCCGCTGTCACCTCGACGAAACGGTTCGTCGTGTTTGGATCGCGGTCAATAAAGTTTAGCACCTGAAAAAAGAAATAACAATAAAGAGGGCGCCAACGACTTCGTACGCGTGGTGTTTGTTATTGAGCTAAATAATACCGGATGAAAACGCAATATTTAAAACATAGGTATACAAAATAGGTTTTTATAAAGGTACATTATGAGTCCACCTACGCGATGATCCCTTTCTTCGATAATAGGCTATCCAATAGTGAAATAATGATTCAAATCGGACCACAAACAAACAATCTCCACCACAAACAAAACTCTTCAGCTTTAAAACATAGATATAGATATAGTTTTATCAATTTCATGTTTATGATAAATTGTCGAATTAGAAGCCACAAACGGGTCCGTACTTCATATTTGTTGAATCATATCTTACCTTAGAATAAACGAGTTTGCCGGTGCTATCGGCTGTGAGCACCATATCTCCCTTTTGGACAGAATCAATATCTTTTGGACCGTTCTCAGTATACACTTGAGAGCCCGAAGGAAAGCACCCAGCACCAGTTCCCACAGACGATTCTGAAATAAAAGAAACATAACGTTAAAAACATGATTCATAGCCCACATAGGTAGTCCTTAGTTACAAAGAAACCCTCAATATTTAATTAAATGTTGATAGGCAATAAAATGCTACAGGTAAAGTTATTCGACATGGAACATCATCTATAAAAATATTAAATGGAAATAACATTCATCAAATGAGCATCGTTGCGTGCCGTACCTATATGATCCGAAAGCAATAAAATAAAGTCGAGAACATAAAATCGTGCAAGGGACGATAGTAAATTAGCTCGGAGCAGTCATATCCCTTTAAGGAATAACGAGATTTCTCTACGCTCGTAATTAAAATCCGATAAGATACGAAACAAAAGGGATAGCGGACGGTTGCCTGAAAGCCGGGTTACCGGGCCAGTGGCTGCCGGCCACAATGCTGCGCCGCGCTCCGATGCATAATCTACCACAACGCACCTAAACAAAAGATTTCAGCGAACTAAAACTTAATGCGCACATAGAAAAACTTTTTAAGCGCTGGATAAACTAATTCAATCCTTTTTGCCAATTCTTTACTTTCATTGTTCGCAACTGAGAAAAAACCGAGACCGAAATTAAACACGAATTTAAATCGGATTCGCTTAACTCTGTTTGTTTATTATCTAATAGTATTTATTTAAATCCTTATCCTGCTTAAACTGTACCTGTGTTAATCCAGGATTCTATGGCGTTGCCCACAAAAAATAAAATTTACGTGTGACCAGAGCCATCCAAAAGATCTGTTGAGTCTATCCAACTTGGACAAAAGTCATGTTCCTACGTGCATCACAGGTAGTCTAATTCATTGCTTGTATTTTTTAGCCGAAGTGTAATGTAATAAGTAGCTGAAATAAAGATCAACCTACACAGCTTGCCGCCCAATAGTTGGAACTTCCTCTCAGTTACAGTGGGTGGTGCAATTACATGCGTAAATGAACACTGCAAATGGTGTGATTGCAAAGCTCTCGGTGGTTTGCGCGAGCTCGTTAAATTTTGATTTGTTGTGTAACCGACCGATAAATCCTGGCCATGCCTTTGCAAAAAACTACAGTGAATGCGATGGGCCCCCATATCCCATTACACAATAACCGCACAAATTAGATTTTGCTCAAAGTCAAGCGCTTATTGTCAACATTTGTTTGTTGTCGGTCGAACGCATCACACGAGTCTCTGAATAGGTGTCGGCCGCTTTTGCGGTTTTTATGTAGGTTCGCTCCTCGGACGGCTCCGGGCTATAACTCATTTTTTCATTCACCACATAGCTTCTTACACAAAACTATTCACAATTGATTGGATAGGCGGACCGCATTTATACTGCAGTTTAAAATAAGAAAATGGAAATTTCCATGGAGTGGAAGTAAAGAGTTCGAGATGACGTAAGTAACATTAGGCTGAAGATGCGGCGATAAGCGTCTGCGGCTGGAGGTCGCGGGCGGGGGCGGAGGCGCGCGCGGGCAGCGGCGGCGCACGAGTGGCCGCGGAGACTCCGCCCCGCGAGGACCACCGGGAGAGCTAGGCGGCCCGACCCGGCCCAGCCACCACCACGCTGCCACCGCTCCTAGGCTCTCCCCTTAAGGCTCAACGCCTACCCACTGTTATAGACAACTAAAAGCACTGTCCTAATAAAGTAAAATGTTTTTTTTTATTATTAAAAAACATATCATTTTATTTGAACGATTATATATTCTGAACGGAACGGTATAAATGGCACGTACTTGGCGCCTAATACAAAACAAGAGACGATCTACATTATGGAGCTGAAGGAATTATTATGCCTACATTGTTAAAAAGCTCGTGTTAGTAACACTTTTTTAGACATTAGCGTTAGTTAACCGTTGTTAATGTAAAGTATTCGATATAAGTGATAGCCAACGCGGTTTTACTCGACCCAGTTATCTTATCGTGAGAGTTTTCTAGAAAAGTGAACCGCTTTTCTAGAATAACAAAATTCAACGTTTACTTCAATATTGCGTTGCGTATGTGTTTAGCCGGGAGCAAGAGTTTAACAGTTCTCTAGATGCTCTCTAAGAATAATCTAATTGATATAATACATTTCTTTATTATAATACAAGGAGAGGTTAGGCGATCATCAGATAGTGATAGGATTCTCATCGTTCGAGTATAACATAGCAATTAGCTTTAGGCGCGTGATCACGCAAATCTCTTCTGTAACGGTCAAATTGATTTTACGGCTTTTAGGAATTCAACCGAACTTTGTCCAGGCAAGGCTAAATAAGTATCTATTTTTTATGTCTCTGTCTTGCAAATATTTAATGACAGGGATTTTACAAAATCAATATTATGAAAACTAATATTTCTAGCATTTTTATCGTCCCATTTGGAAGAATATACCTTCCAGTGGTTTTCATTTGATACTAACATAAAATCAACTAATAATTACGAAAATCACCCAAACTTATCAATATTAACGGCTATTTCAGAATTATTACAGTAATTGGACATCTCTAGTTCGGTTATGATTATGAATCATACCGGCGAGCATCGCTCTCAGCCGGCTTACAACGTAAAACAACAAAATAAATAAGCAAACTAGATTTTGTTTTGTCTGGAGTACCAGGTATCGGTATTACGAACAAAGAATCAAGGTTAGAAAGATCAAAGACTTCTAAACCAATCTGATGTAAACCGTTTAGAAAAACCGTTTCGAAATTAAATCTCATTTAACTTTTTAATTCTTTACTTGATTTGTAATATCTTGAAACCTCAAAGCCGGTTACCAAACTTGATAAGGTAAAAAGTAATGAGTAATGAAAGATGAGCACATAAAAAAACTTAAAAATCATTGGGTTTTGCAATTCAAATAAATAATTTATAGCTCTGCTCACAATGTTTTCTGCCTCTAAGAGATTTAAAATTTAGCTAATAATTAAAACTGATAGAATGATGTACGATGCTTCCTATAAACTCAAGTGGTAAAGAAACTCCACTGAAAATGATTTACCGGGCAAATAAACGATGGACTTTCTAATGCAGGAGATAAGTACTTATGCATTTATGAGTGAGGTCCTTAGTGGGATCGCTATAAGTTACGAGAGATAGTTCAAGTTTACGATTTTATATTAATTATTTATCGCTTGGGAAAATTCTTTACGAAATCGATCCTATTTATATGTTGGTGTCCTTAAAGCTGTCGATTAATTTTAACATAAGCTATTTTAGAATGATGATAATAATATTTTGTATATTAAGGAGTACATTAGTGGGACTATTTTTTATATTCAATCCTATACCTTTATTTCGCAGGGTTTATTTTAAGATCTGGTAACATATTATCGGCTTGACTATTTAAAAATATATTGATAAATTTATATTTTTATTAGCTATATCGTATTGTTAATGATACTAATAGGAGGCCAGATCAAATTGAAATTAAATCTACCTTCCAAGCACATACATAACCCTCCCTACATGGGGCATAAACGCTACGGTGACCATTCGATCCTAAATGAGCGGGAACGTCATAAATATCTTGGGTGTGGGAACGTTCCGCCGCAGCCTTCCGGGATGTGGCGTCTCGGGTGTCATGAGGCTTTCGCACGCATGCCCCGGGACCACTGGAGCGTGCATATTGCTCGCGTGAGCCACTGATCCTGGATAGCACAGATTTCCGGGCAACATCCGATTTTTTTCGTAGAGGTGGTCTCACTATTCCGTTCAGAAACAGCCAGATCCAATTGATACCTTCTAGATTAATCGCAGATGTTTAACGGGCAGCAAAACTGTTTCTGAGAAGTTACGTTATTGAAAACATGCTTGGGTGACTTGAAATGTTACTAACAAGATAGTTACATCTAGCTGGACTATTATTTTCCAAATACAAATCCATTTAAATCCAATAAAATAAGGAATGACTTACATTGATAGATTCAGTGTGGAATGTCCCTTTCCGAGAATGGAACAATGCGATGGGCATTAAGGTGGTTTTACACAAGACTCAAATGGGGCGTGACCGCGTGTGACCGAGCGAGTCACGATTCAAGGGACATGTCTTCAAACGCCTCATTAGGACGAATGCAGCAAAACACTTGTAAGATTCACGATAAACATGCTAGGGACAATCTATTTGCCTTTATATTTCAAATGGAATACAATGTTTACAACGAAGACAGTATGTAGCATTAACTAGTTACCATGGTGAGTTTATGATTGTCTCTATGGAATTCGAAACACATTGCATCACTCAATACTACGAGTAGGTGATTTAAATAATAGGTATAAAATATCGCGGCAGAAATCTTCTATCTCAAAATTAGATTTAATACTAGCTAGCCTATAAGATTTAGAATCTTCTAATGTTTTGCTGTTAGATTAGGTGTTGCGTCACCAACTTTCACTGATAGAGCATCATGGACCGACGATGTTTACTTTGATAGACGCCTACTACGTGAAGTGTCCAATGTCACGACCGTGGGAAGCTTTGTTTCTTTTGACTTGCTAATAAATTACCATTCTAAGGTTTTGATAAAACGTGCTTGTATCAAACCCAATTAAGTTGAATTAACCGCCGTGCCATAGTCCATGCGCTCAAAAATTTAATAAGGATTTAAGTACCTATATAATATCGTTAAACAGCTGACAGACTGATAAGTATGTAATAGGTTATCTGCGTGTGATAAATTCTATAATACCCATTAATATAAAATGCTTAATCCATTCAAGATAAATCTAAATTTAAAATTTAAGAAAAACCCCCGATTCCAATGCCTTAATTTCCTTCAATGTAAAACAACATAATATTATGTAATGTGGACGCGATGCGTTTTCATTTGATACCCCACACTAGTATATTTGCAGTTTTTCGGTTTTGCTTCCCCACTCTCACCCCCATAACTTTTAAACGGCCCAACCGATTTTCATGAAACATGTCTAAGAACACTCGCGCAAGACTCACCTTTCATACAAAAAAAACTAAATTGAAATCGCTCCATCCGTTCGGGAGCTATGGTGACACAGACAGACAGACAGACAGACAGACAGACAGACAGACAGACAGACAGACAGACAGACAGACAGACACGTCAAACTTATAACACCCCTCTTTTTTGGTCGGGGGTTAAAAATGAATAGGTCAAAAGCGGCGTTCTTTATGACTGCTGTAAATAGATGTCAAAACGTGTAATAAAAACGTTTAAATGTATAAATTAGCTATAAACGGTAAGACCTAGCTGGTCTCTATGGTCTAATAAAAGTCTTGATTGCCGACCAATGAAATCAATTAGAAGTAATCTTTAAATGCGATCTAGAATAAATTATAAACATGTATGATTACTTTTTTTATTATAACAATTTTATATAAAAACAGAAGAATTTCTTGTCCTTTACTTTGCGTTTTTAATTTTTCTGAGCTATTCTCATACCTAAGGGAGCGCCTAAAATGAGTCAGATACTAAACATATATGTGCAAATTGTATTCACAAATAGTAATGATTGTTATTTATGGCATTTTTATCATGTTTTATGTTTGAGAAGACCATTTGACGCCTCTTCATGCCCAGATTTATCATGAGTGATGAATAATTTTACGATTCCATGAACCGTACCTGTTTAAACATGCATTTGTAGGAGAATAGTAGCAAATGTCTAATCTCTAAATTGAAGTTTGATCAATGTTTTTCTTTTTGTGAATAAGTAATTCGTGAAATGGTAAAGTGAAATTGTAGGGCTCAAAATCGTGTGGTGTTTGGCCTTGACCGCAGTCGAGCTTCGGCCCGTATACATACATACATACCTACATACACACACCACATTAATTATTTATAAGCTCCAAATTAATACTAAAAGAGTCCGATCGTACAAAACGCCGGAATAAATGAATAAACATCGAAACAAATTGCCTGAGACCGATCTCAGATCCGACGGCTATCAGTGGCTCGGATTTTGAAACAATGACTGCCCTTTTTCGTTTCTTCGCTCGTTTTTATTTGTTATGACCAATTTAAAAGGTCTTAAGTAAATTTCATGATATGTTATGTGCCTTCACATTATTTTTATTAGTACGTTAAGGCCGATTTTGAAAAATAACGATTCTTGCTCTGTTTTTAAGTTTCGAAATCCGACAAATAAGCAGTTCTTACAATTCCAGATACGTATTCAAATTAGTGCCTTCTGTAAAAACAAACGTAGAAATGATGTTGTGAGTAATGAGTCTGTAATTGCAGCTGAGCTTTTAATTGATTGCAGTTGTGCACAGAATTTTAATGTGAACTTGGAATGTAGTAAATCACGCGATTCTCATTGTAACAAGAGTAAATGGCTTGTTAAGGAATTCAATTCGAATTTCATTTTGCCAAATATTTTAAACACTCTACATAACAAACAAAGGAGCTATGGAAATTTAAGTCACACATTTTAGCACTTTTGATTTAAAAGCACTCAAAGACCCATCTGCAAATTTAATTGGAACTATGTGAGCGCGCCGGAATGCCTCCATAATATCTAAAAGCTCACGCATACATATACAGGTACGGGTCTCTCATCGTTATGGTTTATACACATATATAGATATAAGTAGCCATTGAATCACCGGTGTAATTATAGAAGTGGGGGATTGGCTGCGATGCGGCCGTGTGGGAAGGAGATAGGTGCAGCGACCGCCCCGAGTGGGACAGAGAGGCATGCTAACAAGAGGCTCGTTCGTCCGTTTGATCGACACCGCCGAGGCGCGGGCGCGGGAAGCTGTCTGAGATGCATTCTTCTTGTAAAGTTCAACTATATATTTGGCCGTCCCGTACCCTGTGGCCCATGGTGTACAGTTATATACTCTAATGTGATAACCGGTCACAATTCCCAGGCCACGATATTAGCACGTGGCTTCGGATAGAACGGTCCGATTTCTGACTTAGTATATACATACCTTAAACGCTAATTTGCATAAATAACTCTAAAATATTAAGTAAATATAGAGTTAAGACAATACGAATACGACGCTAATGACAAAACAAATCTGTTTGCGGAGCCCCAAGGCGAGATATTAAATGAACAACTTTGCGCCATACAAAAGATATCAACGCGTTTGCGGTGCAAGATAGCGCACGTTTTCAAGCATAAATGTTATTTCTGTTTACTATTATAATTTTAATATCGTGATTTTAATAACCTACGTTTCATTATCTATTATTGATTTTATAATATTTATTTTTTCTTTGCCGAATTCCAAAATGTAAGGGCAATTTAAGCAATCACTGAGAATCTACGATGCGAATATAAAATATGTTTGCAAATAATGATTTTCGCGGATCTCACTCCGAGCCTTGACTGAAAAATCAACATATTTCCGTCATAGGATGAATAGTCTCGGAGTTAAAACAGTGTTGGGGTAGTCCTATACATATGTGTTATATGAATTAAAACGAAATTACCTTATTAGAAAACATAATTTAAAACATATTAGGAAACAGAATTCCAACCTTTTCGGAATTTATCTATTCAACCAATCTGCTTGAAAATTTTGTCTTATAGTATATATAGTAGGTACGGAGGATAAAAATTATTTATTAGTGGAATTAACTATATAAATGTTGCAGCAAATTCTCGACGCAGGAAAGCCGCGCAAGCGATAACTTGTCTTTTGTGATATTTCGAGATTTGTAAAATAAACTATGGTAATAAAGAATGTTTCAGTTGAGTTTCGGCAAAATATAAATTCCATACCTGTTTTGACAGAACAGTGAATGTAAGACCGGCTCTCATAGAAGACCCAGTCGAAGCCGGCCTCAACGGCCAGCCGCGCGAGCATGCCGTACTTGCTGCGGTCCCTGTCACTGGTAGTCAGGTCTACCGCTCTCCCCTCGTAGTGCAAGGAGTTCTCCAGGTGCGAGTTTTCCTCGTTCCAGCCCTCGATGACCCGCAACCGCACGCCCGGCCACTGGTTCATCACGCTGATAGCCAGGGTGTTCAGCTTCTCTTTACATCTCTGGAAAATTTAAAGGCTTTTTAAGTTTTTTGTCAGTTAATTATATTACTGCTAGCGGCTCGTCCCGGCGTCGCACGGGTATAAAATTTTCCCGGAAATTGTTCGAATTTTTCTCGCCGTAAAAACCATCCTATCTCTCAAGTTGGATGGAACTGCACATGGTGTGCGTATTTTATTATAATCGGTTAAGTGGTTTAGGAGTCCATTGAGGACAAACATTGTGACACGAGATTTATATATGTTAAGATATTCATAATAATAAAAGAGTCTTATATAGCTAGTGCATTCATGAGACCTTATCTAATTCAATTCGTGCAAGCTTACATTATAATAATTATCAGTTAGTTACAATATAGCCACTTCACAGCACTTGCTACATAATATTCGACTTTTATTTAAATATACAAATGATATCTAAAAAATAAAAAATTGTTAAATCTCCTTGGTCTGGGTGTTTAATATTTATAATAAAAAATATCTATATATGTATTATTATGTATGACTATTATATTAAGTATATCGGATATCTAGTACCCGTAACACAAGCTTATAACTTACCACGGGGCTAGATGTTGTTGTGTGCATTGTCTGGAAATATTTATTTATTTTATTTTATTTATATAAAATTTCCATGTTACAATGTTAGTTAAGCCGGTTCTGCCGTTATTATGAAATTTTATAAGCATATTCAGTAGGTCTGAGAATCGGCCACTATCTATTTTTCATTTTGCATAACAACGTTTGCTGGGGTCAGCTAGTAATAGATATAATTGCGGTAAATAATAAACGCAATTGTCTATTAATGCACAGCTAGTTGCATGACTTCTATCCTCCGCGCTAGTTAACAAACTGTGTTACGACAGAGGTATATTATATTTTATATAATTTATTGAAAAAAAAAAGATTTGTTGGAACGATTACTTTTCTACTTTACATAATGCCTATGCTATGATTGTAATAGAACTTCATATTTTAAACCAATATTTTCTCCATGAACTCAAATATTATTTAAGATGAATCAATACGACAATAAAATAAAATGAAAATATTTATTAAAAGTGAAATACACAAACAACAATGGCTAATAAGGTAATGTTCAGTGTTATTAAATTCTCGACAAAAATATAGAAATACTTCGTCAAGATTAAGTTTTGGGGAAATTTGATTGATTTTGTAATAAATATGTTTAAAATTCACTTAAAAACTATATGGCTGTATCTATCAAAAGGATTATCACGTTATTTAAAAAACTATCGCTCATAGACTATAATGCATACCGAAAAGTTGTAAAACATCCTTGGACCTATTACTTGGCAGTGTTGGCTACGTGAGAGTACACTCGACATTCATATCGAAGGTCGTGGGTTCAAACCCTCCAAGCACCTCAGGATTTATATTTTTGAAAATGCGATGTAATTCAACGGTGAATGCATGTTCTGAGAACTTTGACAAGTTTGAAGGGCATTAACCAACCCTCAATTGGCCACTGTGGTAAATTAAGGCCAAATCTCTATCATCAAGAGAGAAGTCGCTGTGTCCCAGTAGTGGGAACGTAAATAGGGGATTCTTATGTCATTATTATGGGGTTGTTTCTTAGATATGTATCTTAGTCTATGTCAGGCAGTTGATTCTAAATACATCTTTCGATTAGTACATTTGCTCCGACATCCCCTTACTGTAAATTGCAAAATTTTGTTGTATATAAGTAAATAATATCTCAAAAATATATATAGGGTAGATGTCAATATTTTCTGATGTTGATTCTGGGTATTTGGCATTCAAAAGTACAATTATCGCTCTGTTTTTCATTTTCAATATACTTTCAGAGTCAGTAGAGTTGCCTATAGTATAATACCGTTACATATCATAGTGTATGTAGGAGTAATAAATGCCTTAAAAACAATTTAATTTAAGCCTATCACATTCACGTTCCCACTGCAGGAAAACAGGGACTTCTCTCTTGACGAGGAAGATAAGGCCTTAATTCACCACCCTGGTCAAGTGTGTCACATTTAGAAAAGCAAAACTGAAATAAGAAGATATTTCACAACTAAAAGAATGTTAATACAATGTTTAAGATTGAAAGAAATTTACACGTAGCCATTTCCTGCAGCAGCATAATCGTTTGCAAAATCCATTTCTCGTGAATTATAACAATTTGTTTAACACCTCCGCGCTAATACGCAGGAACAACTATTATATTTGCATCGTAATTTACAAAGAAACAATACGCTACAGCAATGACATGCGACAAACACATTGTTTGCAGGCACTATTGAAATACCAAAGTGCTAACAAATTGACAAACGTCGCCGCTTCAGTCCGGCTGGACGGCACAGGATGTCGGCCGTTTTGTCGTCAAAGAATAAATCAAATTAAAACACGCCACACAAAGGATCGACACAATTTTGTTTGTGAAATAACTCCGCGGGACAAATAAAGAAAATGTCAAAATATTTATAAAGAAATGCGTACAATACGACGCGCCGCATGAAGGCTTTGTAAGTCGATGTCAACTCACTCTATGCAGATTTGAAAAAAAATGTGAGATTGACGTAACGAATCGAGAGCCAGGCCCGTGGGGCGCCCCGCCCGGCCAGCGCGCACATTCAGCGGACACCTCGAGCACCGTACATAATTACTTCTACGAACATCCAACCACCTAATAAAGAGTTGCCGGAACCGTGACATGTTTGACTTCGCTATCGATTCATTGTTTCCATCACTTATTGTTACATCTGTAACAAGCGTGGCTTTAGCACAATTCAAGAATGCGTGACGGAAATTCCACAGTTTGTATCAATTTGTCTGAATGCTAGAGGAGCGGGCCCGAGTACCGGTCGCGGTGAGATGAGATGCTGCGGCGCGGGGGCAGGGACGCTCAGGAAGCTCCATGTTTGTTTCCCTGCAGACGTCTCGGTCCGCACTAAAACAATCGAATGCTAAACGCTTGTTCAAACACTTGCCGCATTTAAACGTGGGAACACATCGGTGGCGCAATTAACCATCTCGCACCCGAGCATACTTGCATTCCTGCTAACTGACAACTTTTCAAACATTTTATGTTCTGTAAAAATATATAACTGCCTTATGCCATGTAAATCAGGCTGAGTAATTGCAGAAATAGACAGGTTGTCTGTTAGAGCCTAGGAAGCCATAGAAACATTATTCTATCTATTATTTGAGCCGTATTTCAATAGATAGATAATCCATTAAGGCAGCGCTAGGAGGTTGGGCGACATGGCAGGTTATTATAAATTCATTATGCATATTTTTAGTAAACAAGCTGTCGATCACAATGGCCGGGCGCAGCAGGACGCCGGCCTCCGACACCTCGTCCCTCCGGCTCGAGGGCCGCCGGTACCAACCTGTCAACTATTATCAACCACTCGGTATGCGAGCACACATACTCCCTCCATTATCACTCATTAAACAAGTTTTAACCAGACACCGATTTACGTAAACCCATATTCGCAAACTATCAAATTACACCACATCAAAAGCTCATATTCAATTATATTGATTAACAAAAAATATAATAAGCGTAACGAATACCTAAGGTCAGTCAAGTTGTGATACGAGTGGAGCTACCTGAACCGGAGAGCGCGGCATTCGCGACGCATAATGAAGGCCGCCCGATGCCAAAAAGAGCACGACACAAGGATCATCGCACTGAAACAGATCGCTGTAACTCGAGCCGCGCGTCCACCAACTCTCCCGCGCCACAGCTTCTCTACGGGCTCATCGCCACCTCGCTCGACCCAGACTAGCCGCCAATTTATTACCACCTCCCTCTGTGACCTCAACAATATATTAGGATAATTAAATGGCTCTTTACATTCCTTAACACATATTTTTTTAGCCGCCTCTGACTCGAAAAGCACCGACCAATGCTGACTGGTTTTTGATGTTCCATTTTTTGTCTTTTGTGGAAACCACAACAAATAGTTTAAGGGCATTTTTTGTGATGTCGGCCGACGCTCTTTGTAAACGCAAACCCACAGAGTTCTCTACCTCGCCTCACATGATCAGCGGACGCAGCTCACGTGGAAGCAACCGCGACGTACCTGTCTATACCTAATCTGGTATCCGACATTTCAGCACAAACTGTTAATATCGTTATTTAAATTCAAAAAGATATCAAGTCTGACTTAAAAATGAAGTGCTCGATAATCGATGATTTTATTGTCCATATCACACTGAACAAGGGCAATGTTATGATTTCAATATTACAATATTGAAATTTCAAGGCATATTTTGTTTCAAATAAAGTTTCGTGTAGACCGTTCGACAGCATAACAGCACAAAAAGATAATTTTACTAAAATAAGATCAGTTATACTTGATTTTTATAGCCTGCCTTATTTCCCATCGATACCTGCAGAAATGACGCGTTCCGAAATATTTCGACTGAGTCAAGCTAAATAGCATTTTGGACGCCGCAAAGTATAATTTAGGCGGAATAAAACCCCAGCTTTAGAATACCTAACACTTTTGTTTCTCATGGAATATTTTTAATAGAAGATAATGGGGTAAGGCTGGGTGGGACGACGTCCATTCACAAATAGTTTTCAAGCCACAGCCGTGAATCATTAGCCCCGCCCGCTGATGCATGATTTCATGATTAATAACTACACTCTAATGGTATTTTGCTATTTCGTAAACGCCTGATTCATCAATTTTCCCTTAGATCGCCGGTACGAGTACGTACTCTAGTTTATTTAAATGATGCCGTATCCAATATTTGTGTCACATGTTTTTAGTGTCGTTAGCAGTTGAGTACATCATAAATATGCATCATGTGAACTCATCACCTGCGCCTGTGTGTTTAGTTCTTTACTATTTGTCTATGAAAAATATCACTCCCTGTTGTCTATGAGCTGCTGTCCGCAGTGCTACAGGATGGTATAAGTATCTAGACGAAACGGATATTTTAAAGGAAAATTCACTGATAAAATTGAATCAAGGTTTTTTACACAAATATATTTGAAATAATATAATAACACAGACAACATCATAAATGAAACAGAAAATAATAATATACGTTCTATAACAATCCGATAAAAATGCTTGTGAAATACTTTTAATAAGATGGAAATTCGTGAAATAATATCTCTTTAGCTACATAGTTTGTTGGAGTCTACATTTTTCTATTTGAGCGCTATATTTCGTGTGTAAAAGCACGTTAACAAGTAGAGTCTACAAGGCTTTTTTAAGGAGGCGCGGGTGCCTTTCACTTGTTTAAAACTTTTGAAACAAGACACCGATAGTTTTAGACCTTGGTCCTGTTAATTACGTTACACTTCATTCAATCCTGCAACAATTGTGTGTTCTTTGCATACTTGGATTTCTTCAAAATATTAATTAATTTAGAATACTTATAAACTTGAATAAAACTTGAATAAGAATGCCATGTCAATGTGTAGGTTTCAGCTAAATGCACATTACAGTATTATCTATTCCTTTGTTATCGTCAAAGGACGTGCTAGGTAGTATGTGTAAACCAGGTGTGAATAACAGCAGCCTCTTTTGAGCCGTCGCTTATCCCGTTGCGGTGCACCCTAGGGGCCGATCTATTACTTCTGGGTTTTTGTAACAAAATATAATATTTGTGAGACGGATGTGACTACATTATTTATAGTATTGTGATCAGTAATGCGGCTGACACGGGGTCAATGCCGGAGTCAATGAGAGCATGCTCTCCACTTGCAAGTCATCCCACGAGAGATGGAATCCACGCTTCCGACATCGATCAACGTGTATTGTTTTCCTTTGTTTCTCGCGTTCCTTTTCTACTATATATTAGTTCTAGAAGGCCGTTTTTCTACGAAAACAATTACCATACCTCATTATAAGAAAACTTTTTCTTGTATTGTAAAAACGTAACGAAGCGACAACGGAACGCCCAGAGGTGTGTAGTGACTTGACTGCACGCGCTGCGCGCAATTACGGTTTTCGCTAAAACGCGGAAGGCTATAAACATTATCTGGCGTATCGTGCTAATTTACAGCGTCAACCCTCCGAGGGCCGATAACTGCTGTTGATCGATTTGCATCTGTAATTACGTCACTTTTAGCGAACAGGTGATGAAAACGCGACAAGTACGTGATTGCGGGCTGCGGCGATGCACGCCCCTTCCGATGCAACCGGTTGAGCTTTTACTTAGCGCCCGCCGCCTGCCGCCCGTTACCATTACTATCCGTAATACCTATTATCTCAAGCTATTCATTAATTATTTCTCATTTCACTATTTGACAGCATACTTATCAGGCTACCATGATTGTACTTTGATAAAATAATCGGATGTTTAACTATAATACTTGTTTTTATAACAGAAGGTATTGATTTATCAGTACATCAGAAGTTCATAATTCCAAACAGGCGTCAGATAGCATTAGCCACAGGAGAGTGCGTAGCGCGCTCACTAATCCGAGGTACCGTCGGCGCCAACACCTAACAAACTATTCAAATCGAGACTTCAACTTTACTCAAAAATAAACCATCTTTGTTACATTGACGCTCAATCGATGCACTCATTGTTTATCCCTCGCCTAAAGCGGACTGATCGCACGGCGTGGGTGCTAAGTAAACAGTCGCGCACGAATCCACCTCTACATCCTCTTTTGCTGACGGTCCCAAGAAGCCTCTTGATAATATTTTATAAGACAAATAACCCGATAAAGATGTTTTGACGTGAACCCGTGTTCATCGCTCACACCAAAATGCGTCCAATGAACGAGTATAATAAAATATTTATTCTAAATTTTGTTTTTTGTTCGATAAAAGGAATAAAAGCTCTAATTTAGTGTCAAGTTTATTGGTGGTGAGCGAAGCTTTTTAAGGAGATCGGTGAGATGTATAATGCGTTGACAGGACTTAAGGCGGCAGACTTTACGTAGATCCATTAGCATTGTTTTAAAGGATTAGAACGGCGCTTGTGGCGCATTGTGGGGCGACACGTCGCGAGACATGCATATTTTTATGACACGTGTCTATCCATATCAAAACTTATCTTCGTATGAAGACTACTGAATTTGTAAGCTAACGATAACCCCAAACATTGGAATATAGTTTGAACTCTCTATCGCATAACACATTTTTGTTTTGTAGGTCTGATATTTTAGGCAGCGGGATCGGTTTCGGTCGCCAGTGTCGAATTACAAAAAGAACCAACATTATAGATTGTTTTAGTGTCCCAATCAAAAAACAGTGTCATCTATAATTCGACAAAATTATCTGATGAGTGACGCGGAGATTTGATCTGGCAAACCCGTGCTGAAGGGTTTCAAACCTAATACCTGTCAGGGGGAAACATCGCCAGTCCGCAAACAGATGTTGGTAAAGTCATATAAAGTATTGGTTTACGTTAGAGGTGCTCGCCTCAGTTGACGAGGAGACAGCTTGACATGGGACTAGGTATGCTGTGGTCGTTTCCACGTCAGTACTACTGCGGAATTTGGCGACAATCGCCCTCTACAGTTCACATAAACTGATATTTTTTATCACCTTCATAGACCGCTGTTATAAAAAGTATATGCATTACCTTTTTTTCTTTTTTAAAACTTTATGAGTCGTAATAGTATTTCATTTGGTGGCTAGGGGTAAGCATTTGATGGTCTTATCATAAAGAGCGCGTCGTTAAGTATTTATTTTAAGGTAGTAACTGTTTTATCGAGGTTCGTCCATTAGATGGGCTTTGTGCCGCAAAGGCGTGAGAGCGAATATCTTATTGATAATTTTACATACCAAACACGGATTTAACGTCACTTTTATTTTGATACATATTTTTTCTGTGACAATATGCAATTGTATAATAGACTAGCCGTTCAATTGATTAAATAATTATATTATTCAGGCTTTAAGAAAACTATTTTCTGGCTAAGTATATTGTCGTCTTTTCGGTTTAATATAGATTTTATAAAATTTAAGGTTTTGTTAAATATTTTTGTGTCCCTGTAGATTTTTGCTGTTTGGGTTAAACCTAGTTTTAGTGAAATAATGTATAAATTACTTTATTTTGAAGTAATATTTACTATCAGTCATCTTCCGCTTTCGGCGAAAGGTAGCTCTAGAACTTTCCATGCTTGTAGATACGTCAGGTCGCGATCTTTGGATGCCACCTACATTGGGTGAGCGTAGCGTACGCATTATATTTTGCTTCGACTGCTATGCTTTGTTCAACACAATTTTTTTTTAAAGCATTCATCAATATTTCATATTTTAAGTTTAAGCTTCACTGATTTGATAGGAAAATATTTTTTTACGGTGAAATAAATGTCAAATTTGATTAATTTACGTCTACGGCCTTAGCGGCGAATCAATATCAGTTTTCTATGAAACTCTCTGTAATAATTTCCGAGCAACCAGAAAGTGAATTCCCACAATACGAACATTCCAGAGGCAGTCCATCATTCGGAAGAACCGATTACTTATACTGCTTATCGGGGAACAATGCTCGCAGTGCTCAAGTCAGGCATCAGTCAGCTATTGTTCAAGCAACTCGAGATACTGATAGTAAGACGCAAATTTATGTCATTAATTTTTTTTTTTGCTATGACACATAGACCTAAAAGGACTAGTTTAATACTCTGATATTTAAAAGAAGGGTGCTCAATAATTACACCATCCATACATAATCGTAACGATCCATTGTAATAAATATTAATACAGTTTATAATTATCAATTAAACAGATTTTTTAAATAACCACTTCTACAGAAATAAGCTATTGGTATATACTTGCGGTTGCTTAAGTGATTCCATTAAATCACCTCACGAACAAGGACGCGGGAAATGGATAGGTAGTTTAAACAAATAAACGAATACCCGTTTTAAAAGCGAGCAGTATTTATCTCGCAAATAATTCGGCAGCATCAAAGACACGGTTCTTAAATTAATTATCAATTTGTCGTGGGTGCCAGGCGACATAAATCGATCGGGTAGTCCACATTAGCTACGCCCGAACATGCGATAAGGATAACAAATACTCAGTTTACGTTATCTCGACATCGCGGACACGAGAGAGCTTTTTGCCACCACATCCCTAACGTACCTCTGACGCAACACCTTCATAAATTATATGCAGCCCGAGCGACAAAAACCTAATCCACTTAAGCAACCTAATTATTTATCTTAAGCCTAATTTATTCTTGAAAAGCTGCTCCATCAGAGTGCTTAACATGCATGATACTAGCTCGATAAATAGAAGGCTTTAATATGCAAGTGCAGCGATAAACGATTACTGGCGAAGCTGTGACATTAAAGGAACAGTAAAAAATTGCGCCGATAAATTATTCAACCATTACGGAGAGCAACGAGTACCTACGTAATACGAATGTTCAGTGCGAGCACGCGCATTAAAATGACGGATCACTATTTATTACTTCTTTAATCGGAAGGTGTACATTATCTAGCTAAAGTAAAGTTGTGAAATTTTATATTTTATACGTCCGATATTGTCTTCAATTATACAAGAATAATTATGTCCGTCTTCAAACAGAAATCAATAAACGCAAAACAATATAATAAATTGCTACAGTTGATAGTATATAAGCATGAGATATTTATGTATTAAGTATTCATATCCTTTAATAAAAATGGCATCCTTTTTCAGCCAGCTAGTGTATAATTATCGAAGCACGAACGCATGCGAAATTGGGGTCTCACCTCGGCCTGGCGGTGATAAATAAAGTAAAATGACCACAGCTGTGGGAGGAACATGCGCTAATGAATAAGGCCTCTGGCGCTGACTTAAGTGAAAAAATGCTGCGAAGACAGAGTGCCGGCTTCACTGACACTTTACAATATATACACATTTTTATACGTCTGAAGTTTAACCTAGCATTATAAAAAGCACAAAATATTGGTTAAGTAAATAATAATAATAATAATCAATAAAGATATTGACGCCCAATCGAGGTAAAGAAAACATCAATTAATCACTATTCCATCTCATTTAATTTATCACTCCAGCTATCGGATTACACAATTGTAAAATGTTAAAAATTACCCAACACTAACCGATTTAAATATGAATGGGTAGGCGCCATGTAGGCAGGTACATGAAAAAACCGGCACCGAATGAATACTAGACAAATGTCCCCTCAGATACACAATGAGTGACCTCAAATCGATCAATTTGCTTTTGAGACATGCTAATTTTGAGGACTAGAATGCTTAATGGTTTAACAAATTGAATACATGAATAAATTATTGATTGCTCATTCTTTTTCGCTCTCAGAAAACAAAGGCTCTTACTTTCGATCACTGAAAACCTACAAAGTCTGTTATCAAGAATCATGTCACATTTATAGGCTATACGACTTCGAATTCATTGTAAATAGGGCTCTATCCGTTCACTGACGAAATAAAATAAGGGTCTGGTAGTCTCGAGCAGGTAGGTGGCTGCTATTATTTAAATTAATTGGACATAAAACGACGAGCACCGAAGAGAGCGTGTCGGCTGTCGTGTTCTGCGCAGACGCCGGGCGCGCTAAAACCGCCATTCACTGTCAGACTTTTCATTTAAATTAACAATAGTGTCTTTTTATCATTTTCATAAACAAATAACTTTATGTGTAGTATATTATAGTTATTGATTGCGAATTGGCGATCATAAATTTTATAACTTCCTGTTTTCCTCTCTTTCATATAAATTTACATAGGTACATAATATTTCGAATATATAAACTTTTTATGAAGAGCGAGCAAACACCACTCATGTTTAATTCCTGAAACAATATGAAATAAACATGGAACAAATCGTTGAGCTGTCTAAGAAGTCGTACAGTTAAGGCATGAGACATGATGCGCAGGAGTCTCCCGGCCTGCGATCGTTATCGGACGTCGCCGTGTTGACTCCACAATGCCATCTTTTGTGTTCCGACACGATAATTTATTGCCACCAAACACTGAGCTTACAAACCGACCGAGATAACAGTGCGATTTTTAAATTAATATGGACACGCCCTTTAAGATATTTCAAAATATATCTCGCCGCTTTGAAATATGTATGTAGTTGATCTTTAAAAGGTTTGTGTTTGGTCAAGCTGAAAGTGCGAATGTAGGTTGAAATTATGGGCCATGCATTATTTAATTTATGTAATCATTGCGTATTTCAACAAAATTACGTAAGTACATATGATGAATTGCGAAAGATTCGATGACGCAATAGCTAATTAGCTAGCTTAATAAAGCTTCAAGTAAACGCAACGCTTAACTGTCTTCAAAATATGCGCTTATTAATTTCGTCTAAAGGTGCTCCCTCAACGGGAATATTTGCGAGTAATGTAACATTATAGATTTGACTTTGAGCATTACAGTCTTATACCACCTCCCTGACTGACGAGCCACTTTACTTCACAATACTACCTCCCCCTTCGGGAGCGAGCATTCGCGTGTAATGTAACATTATAGCCGGTGAGGGAGCACCTTTACAATTTATTGAACATGATTTCATCACAGCAAAGTCATTACAAAGCTATGTGTGAACGCAAATGCATTACACCTGTATCTAGAAGTAGGTAGGTTGTAAAACTTCATAAGATCTTTGAAGTATTGGCCATTGAAACAACATGACGCTGAGGTAAATGATATTGCGGGATTACCCAACAGCAATACAGCGTTTCTGTATTCTAGCACAGGTTATACAATATTTTATGACCGCAGCAAACTAATTAAGTAGGTAAATTGGGTGCAATGTAAATACACTTAACCACTACTGCGTTGTAAAACAAAATTTAAAATACATTTGACATACAATGGTGTATTGCGCGTGCTATAAATCACAAGAATTATTGAATATAAATAATATTAAACAAAATGATACGAATGACGACAAGACAAAGTGAGTGGGCAGCATGGGAAAAGGCAACCTTTGAGATTATAATTTGAATGTTGCCATATTCTCGGCACAAACAACTAAACAATGGATATTTATTGAATAGCTTCGTCGTATTTCTATTAGTTTAAAACACATAATTTTGAATAATAACGGAAAAGCCTAGGAAACCCCACTGACCAACTATGCAACAAATTACTTGTTAGAAACTAACAGATATTTGAGTGTTTTTCAGGTCAACGTATTGTGAGTTTTAATAGTTATGGCCCAAGTGGCAGTTGTTTTAAAACAATGACTAATAACATTGTATTTATGTCTCATTGGACGGTGTGTACCTTATCCTCAACCGGGAACATTATTAATGCTGACAGAGGAAGAACATTGCGAACGTTTCAAAACGATATGTGGAAGAATAGTGTGCTTAATTTTTCTTATCAATATTATTATTATTTTGCTTTGCGGAAGTTTAAATTTCTCGTGTCAGTTTGAAAAACAATTGAACAAAAACAACCCGACGACTGTGCCTTATCAAAAGCACGAAGTCGATCGGTCTTAGTCAAAATAATAAGTCGCGCACCCGGCGCCGTGAATAACAATTAAAATCATTAATTCATTAATCGCCGACCTGAAGCATTGTTCAGCCTGCGACAATAGTCGCTAGACCAAATAATGGATCAGTTTACAGCATACATACATCGGAAAAAACTACATTTTGAAGTGTTTTGTTTCAAATATCGGAACAATTCAAGGTTCAAAATCAAACTAGAATAGGATATTTTTCAACGATTATGACTAATTCAAGAACCATTTGTTTTAAATCCAATTTGTAGTTAAATTCAGTAGAGGGAATATTACTTATGGATAAGTAAATAACGTGGCCCATATCAAAAACGAATAACTTAAGAACCTAAAATGAGAGAGATGAAAACGATCTTCAATGAAGGTGAGAGTGGGATGGAAAAACAAGCTGCGTGAGAACAAATCGTATGCGGTTAAGGCTTCACATGGGCCGGCCGTAACCGCGACTCTATAAATACTGCCATTGCTACAATAGAAAATCGTTCCTATTGCGCGGTAGTCTTTAAATTAGCATTATGTCAAACGAGTAATTTGAAACCGAAGCACAGATTAGATAACAGTGAGGACAATTTGTAGTAACCGGTAGGTACCTAGAAAGTAACTTTATTTATAAACAGTTTAAGTAATGCAAATTTAAAAGTATATAGGTAATATGACATACTTACTAGATAATCTACGATGCTGTAATGTGCTAGACGGAATTCTACTTGAAATAATTAAGTTAAGCAAACCTGGTCCCGACCCTTCGCTCAGAAGCACAAACAGCATCCGAAGTAACTTTCACATTTCTCTTCAATGTTTAGCATATAAAACTGTTCGATGATAGGAATTCCTTTACGACGCTTTGTTTTTTGATTAGCAAATAAGCAATGTTTAATGTTTTCAATGGTGGTTATGTGCTTGCGCACAGCGCTGGGCCCACATTTCACTGTTAGTAAACAAGCAAGTATGCATCGATTGGTTGCGACAGCGACGGCAGTATGTGCATGTACAATTGTTTGCGAACATTCTCCGACTCGGTGGCGGATCATAAACTTTTCAACATACGAACGTACGCACCGATGCCTTTTCATATAAACAATAAACCCATAAACCAAAACCAATTACATGCCTTGAAACGCAATTTACAACAAGCCTCAAAATCTATAAACGTTCTGTTAACAATTTCAAATTAAAATTTCAGGAACGTGTTTTTCAGTAACAGTGGTTAAAATGCAAAAATTTCATAAACAGTTGTAATTTTGAACAACTGAACACATAAACATGAATGGGCGGTGGAATGTAGAGCGCGCGCTCCTGAAACTTGGAACAGGTGGAACCCGCCGGAAGCTCTACATTGTACGCAGAATTGTGATGAGAAAATGTGTTTATTGTTATTCAACAAGGTGTACTTTATATCCTATTTTGTGTAAGAGCATTCACCGGCGTTAGTCACGAAGGCGAGTTAGTGTTTCCCTTGAACTCGACCGCTTGGCAAAGCTCAGTGTTCACGGTCGCCTACGAACTGCCAATACGTAGTTACACCAACAACTGGAAGCCATTACTTGATAATGTCTCTATTTACTACACTACTCAAGTGTTTCTGCATAAATACCGTATTTGACTATAGAGTCTACTGACCTGAACTTGCTATTTAAAGAGATTATTTTAATTGATTGATATGTAATTGATACTTAATATTTTGTCATATTATATGGTAAAATAAACCAAGAGGTTAATGGAAAATAATTAGGGTTTTGAAAACATTCGCGCAGATATGGATAATGTTAGTAGGTATGTAACAATTTAAACAATTGAATCACGATCGGCGCCCACAACCTAAATACTACACTGCGATCTATTATTTTAATTAGCTTTATGGATTAAAGTTTAAAAAATGTATCTAAACTATTTAAGAAATCTTTTCAAGAAAGTTTCTATAAAGAAATATTCATGTAGGTAAAATCAATAACAAAATTGTATTCAATGAAGTATTTTAAGAGTGAGTATAAATCATGGATGTCTGTCTTTGTAATAAAATTTTAAAGAGTGAAAGTCAAATCGCAAATTATTTATAGTTTACCTATATCCGTAGTATAATAACTGAGACAAAGAATGATTCATAAGTGTTACTACAGTATGGTTACCATAACAAAGCAGGCTACATTCGCACGCACTCGCGAATTGACTTCAACTAAACTTACACAAGAATGCACTTTACCTTCCGAAGAGGTCTCAATCGGTGATTTTTTATATTGTTACGGAGGGCAAAATTCATATACATGACACACGACATCGAAAGATTAATTTCCGATGTGGCAGATTGTCACATTAATTTATGATCGAGCCATTGTCTCAGATGACGTCATTTTATGCAAACCTCCACAAGCTGTATCATTTGGTTTATGATGTACTTTTGAGAATTTTGTGATGTTGCAGAGTGAAATAATTGATTTTTGAGTAATGGTTTTAATATGATTACGGGTTACAAATAGAGAGGATTTGTTCAATTACATTCTGATTAAACCACACGCAATCGCATAGCTCCACCGCCTAGTAGGTATATTATCTTAGTACTTGTTGAATAATAGATAATCTAAACGTTGATGTTATGCTATTTCTGTTTGAATTGTAAAATCTGAAGTGCAAAAAGACTACAGTTTTTCGCTAGAGGCCGTAACGCTTTCGGCAGATGCGCTAAAACTATGAACATTCCACAAAGTGCATTAACGTTTTACGAGATCTTTACATCTTGTTTATGGTACAATTTAAGAGGCGATTTAACGCCTATAAACGTTTTTGATTGTGAGACAAATTGTCACGAGGTGGTCAGGACTTGTAGGGTCAGCGACCGGCGCTGCCCTCACTGTGGTTAGCTGAAACTCAAGAAAAGCGGTTTCCCATTCACTGCCAGATATATTTTCAAAACCGATAATATGGATTATATTATATTTTCAGTCAATATTGCACTGCTTAATCAGATACAGTTACATTATGTGTCGTATTATAACCATCCCAGTGTATCAACATCGAAGAACTATGCGGGAACTGTATTTGGACATGACCGTATGTGTTAGTATGCATGTCTTTTAGAGGCTGTCAGTGGGTACAAAGGTTTGTCGGCCTGAACAGCGATGGGTGGAGCTAATAAACTATTTGAGTAGAGTCTCATGTTGACACTGGCGTTTCACACCTGAACAATGCTTCTCGTTTGCATTAATGTAAATTAGGTTAGGCCCGCCGCAGCCGCCGCGCCTACATTCTGTAAGACGAGCAGGAGGACCGCGTGTGCGTAACGGAGCCGCGACCAAACATCTCCGACTGACGCTAACACTACATTCAACACTCAATTATTTTATTCCATATACATTTTTCACTCAATCTATAATCTCCTGGTTTCAAGTCTTTCCCCAATAAAGATACTTATAGATCTTATCATGACACAAAATTGCGCTTTACCGGTCTTATCATAATTTTATGGCATATAATTTAATATTCATCGCGTCGATCAGCTTGTTGCATAGACTTTTGGAGTGATATGTATGCGTAGGCTCCTGCTGCATTATTTTGTGCCTTTCGTATCTTTAATGTTGGAAAATTTAAAGCGATTGTCATATAAAACCGGTATATTTGATAACTGTGCAGTTGAGAGATCCGTTACACGCTTCCTTCACTGGCTTCAGTCCAAGACAATTTTCTCTGACATTGCTTCATTTTGCCACTACCTTCTTACTCATATCCGATTGTGTGACAACTTCGGATATATTTAAGGGTGCATTTCTATTTGCACTCTGTAAGCGTTAAACTTTAGTATACCTTTATAACCATTAAAATAACAAGCTTTTTGCCAGTTACCATTTTGATTATAACGTTGGGACCTAAATCTAAACTGCAAGTGTTTTGAATGCAAGCTCAGTTCAGAGAATCAATTTCTACTAAAAATAAGGTGAGCTAAGGCCGAGTGGTGTCAAAGACTGCGCCTCTGTTCAACGTCCGTCATCGCAGCCACGGATCGCGTAAACACTGCGCAACGACCGCGCGTCCGCGCCTCGCCACACGCTTGCTTTTTTACAATATCTAATCCCACAGAACATGCTCCTACAGTTATCTTTCAATGATATATGTAGAAACCTAACAGGTATCAAATTTAACGACCGCTTCCAATATGACCATAAAACTGTTTTAAATTTATACCAAATTAGCGCAGCAAAAAAATCAATAAACCGCACTATTAACATTTCCGTACGTCACAAATCACACCAACAAAATGCGAGATCTGTAGCCGAAAAAGATCTATGCTGGGAATGATTTTTTTTGTAGATGGCGCGGGCTCGTCGCACGCGCGGCTCGATTGTGGCTGTGTGGTCCTCGCTAGCCACTTTGTAAATAACGCGGTTTACCTTTTTCTACTTTTGTGTTTTGTTACCTTTTGTGCTGTTGTAGGGCCAATATTACCATAGCTATTTAGGCTCGTCGGATAAATAAATACGCCATTTATCATGATAGATAACCCATGCAGTGAACGTCGTCGCGTCAAAGCCTTCGGATGCGGTGGAGATCGAACGTCAAAACAATAATGTGGTGATTTATCTTTGCATTGTTTCCATGGGCTAGAATAGACTGTGGCTGCCTAAATGATTTTAATGGTACGTTGATGGGAGTTTTGTAAACCTGTGGTTTTTTCTTGGGATACTTTTATGTAGATTCTTTGGCCAACAATGCCTCATTATTTTATTTATGATAATGTATAGACACCATGTCAGAGAATGCTTTATTCTAGGATTATTAAATTCTTCATTCCAGTATTACCTATCATGTAATCCCATATTCACCGTCACAATTACTATTGTACCACACAAATTACGTCCCATAGATAGTATCTACAATCCTCTAAGAATGCAAGCGTCATCGGACCCATATCCAATTGTGGCACAATAAATTCAGTCAAACCGCAGGCTCTTTCACAATATTTGTATCGGGCGTATTACCGAGCGACAAAAACGTCCGAAAGGGCGGGTGAATGAAGGGAAGGTAAATAAATATAAATAAAGGCAGGGGAGCGGGGGGCGCGGTCGGCGTCCCGCGGCGCCTGCGCAGGCTGCGGCAAGGATGCAAGCCTTAAATGGATTTTTCCACTTAGCAAACTGATAGATCCTTGTTTGTACCGTAACGATCTGATATAGGTATTCCTCTTCTTATTCAAATCAAATTGTGAAGACAATTTTATGTTAAGAAAGTTTTTGCGGTGGGAGCAGGAGGAAGACTTTACTCAGAAATATTTCAGGCTGCGCACTAAGAAGATTGGCACTTGGCCAGCGTGGTGAATTAAGGCCTAATCTTTCTCGTCAAGAGAGAAGTCCCTGTGTCCCGGCAGTGGGAACGTTAATAGGGTGATGATGATGACTAAGAAGATAATGAAAAATAGTTTATATTTTACCATTTCTATTATGACATAAATACATTAACAGCTTATTCAAGAAAATATTTTTTTTTCAGTCCCTACCAAAAATTTGATAATAAAAGATTGTCAAGGTGTCAATATTATACCCCAAAAGCAAGTTCCATGTTAAAATCATACAATAAAAATTCAATTACAAGCTTTGTTCTCCTTCCAGTATCGTTGACACACGTCATTAACCAGCACCATTGAGAATCGTTATAGTATGGTCGTTTGACGCTCGAGCAATCGTGTTCGCCAGAACCAATTACAGCCCTGTGCTGTGCTTTTACTGGGTGTAGAATTTAAGTGTGCTTCGACACCCTGATTCCGGCCCTGTCCCTTAAACAGCCACTTAACTTTGGCAAGTGAAAACTGAAATAGTATTTTTATTCAAAAACGGTTTGATAATAGCGCTATTGTCGGAATCTAAATTCGTTTGAGTCTTACATGTATGTATATCGGTAAAGTTAAGTATTTTATTCTGATTAAGCTTTCTACAGTAGAATCATTGTAATTGCAACAATATAGCAACAGTAATAATATATAGTGAGATTTTGGGAAACGGAAATACGAACACCTAATTAAGAATATCATTTGATGTTCTTATATCAAATCGTAGATTCTTATCTCAATTGTAATTCGTTCGCGTAGAGAAACACCCTTAAATTGCTATTTTGAATTATAAAACACATTGAATAGGTAGCTCACATCAACATACATATCTATGACTGATATCTTGAGGGGATAACATGTTTTGTATTTACAGACACAAATCTAGACAGTAAAGTAACCAATATCTCACATCTCGTAAATTGATTACAGCGATTGATCCCGGGTGAATCACCTTTATATTTCATAGACGATAGATCAATCTTGCGAAACCGAGGATGAAAATCAACTATAAATCAATGAAAGCCAATCAATATACCCAGATTGCACTAAATGCACGAGTAGGTATAAAATTGTACTTCCTTATTGTTATTGCTCCATTGTAATCTTTAAAAATGTTTATGAGAAAGTTCTGATTTCAACTACTTACCTCGTAATATATGATACAGATGATTGCGTAGATCTTTTATCAATATAAGTTTTATCAATAAAGACTTTTAGTTTCTTTGAATAATATTTCATTTCAAAATAATTGTTTTTGAACAATTGTGCTGCGTGATTTTCACAAAATATTTCGTGGCATAATCGGCTACCAATACAAATTTTAACTGAGCGAGAAAACTGGGTGCTTACAATTCAAAACACCTTATAAAGTACGAATCTTTATGTAAGTACTTTTTTTTAACTTATCGTTTATTAATTTTTTTTTATTTCGAACATTACAAAGTCAATAATAATTTTACTCACTTTTATAAAAAACAATAACGGGTTCAGGATTTACAAAAATCTCTGACAAAAAACAGACGCGCGAATATTGCCTAACCAAGTGCAATAAACGTATCAGCAATTCAAATCGTTGGTGGCTCTAAAATAACAGCTCTAAACCGATGGCCCATTTCACCGCGATTAAATTCCCCTCAGTAACGAGTTATCGATGGATCAAACTCGACTCCAGTGTAATCAATGTAAACTGTTATATTCATGTTTCAACATACATTGTACGTGCTCGCTAAGTGCACAGACACGGTGAGACAGTATTTCATGGAACTATTGTCAATTAGCTTTTAGAAAAAACATTGTAATGAAAGAATTTACGAAAATTATAAATAAAAAACAGAGATATGTGGGAGAGAATGAAATGCCATCAAAGTTTAATAATTTCAGACCTGCCCTGAAATACCTGTCTACTATTACCAAATTCTAAGAAATAAATGACAGTATTTGTTTAGGGTTACGTAGTTCCAAAATCAATATTAGATTATAATAACCATAACTATTTATAAAAAACAAGGCCCAGTTCCCAGTTTCCCCAGTTTTTACATAAGCAAAGTCAAACATTGAAATTCTGTAGGTAACTAAACTTATAATTGGATTTCAAATCTTTAGGCAGTGCACCTTGCTTAGTTTTAGTCAGGGTTTTTTTGTGATTCGTGGCCCGTGCCTTAGCATTGAAGGTTTGACAGATAAGGTACAGATAACCACCAGCTGGCTCCACGACAAATATTTGCATCAGTAATTAAAACAAACGCGGCTAAGCCACACGGCTCTCGCGCAAACACTCTGTCCGCTTTTTGCGACATCTTTACTTTTTAATTCATATTTTGTATCTTTTGAGAAGTATGACGTGACCATATTAATCCAACTGTTCATATTTCTAAAGACTAAAGGAAAACGATTTGAAACAACATCAGACTAACTAATTAACTTCCTGGTGTCTTTCCCAAGATATTTAGAAGAAAACTATCGGTCCGCCCCCGCTCTGCACCTAGTTGACCGTATTGTGAATCTAAACCATTCTCGAAGACACACAAAAAATTTGATCAAAATCGGTCCAGCCGTTTAGGAGGATTTCAATGACTTACACACGTACAGAAGATTTATATATATATAAGATGTTAATTTGAAAGATTTATCTATGCAACATCTTGCATTAGCATAAACTTTATACCACAAAAGTGCCAGAGGACGTTCAAGTGGATAATTTAAATAATTGAAATTAAATCAATATTTAAGCACTACAGTAACCATTCACATTGCCTGTGTATTGTATAGCTGTCCATTAGTCATGAGTCGCACGCGCAGGTATTAGCACACTCGTGTTTGCATATATCACAACTGTTTACGTTTCAGAGAGAGATGAAAATCGTTAATTTATCGCCACCTTAAGTAACTATATAAAGTGAACCGCAAACAAGGGGGTTCAAAGACCTATCACTTGGGTTTCGCTTCTGTTTGAACAAGTGTTCAGTTTGCAAACGTCAGGGCTTCTATACTAGTTAAGATTTTTATTATAAAAAGCTTCAAAAGTTACCCCTAAAAAGATTTTTTGTTCAAAAGTTTTCTTTCTGAGATATATTTATTTGTTACATTTTTTTATTTATTACGCATGTTTTTATATTTACTGTGGTCTGAAATAAATGTGTCTTATTCTTATTCTTAAATATTAAGGGATCACAATAAGAATAAAAAATAGTAAATAAATACCGGAATATACTATTTAAGCCGCTAAAAAAAAACATTTACTCTCAGCCTTGAGTTTACCCGTTGCGGGGAAGATAAAAAATAGTACTTAGTAACTAAATACTTTTCTCTATGTAAATTCTTAAGATCTTAAGGACCCAGGAAATTGTTTGTAAGCAGATGATATTTTATGAAGCCATCTTAACTTATTACACAGAATTTACTCAACAAACAGCAATAGCTAAATATTTGCCTACTTAGGCGTAATTACTTATACAGCATTTTACTAAAGAACCGTAGATTAGTTACTAGGAATTGTTTGAGGTGTTCTTATATCAATGGATCTACTTATATTATAAAATGATTTTGAGCAGAAAATTATATGACAATTACATATTATTATAGTACTTACTCGTATACTAATATGGTAGTAAATTGAAATAAAAGCTAATAGAATATTGTACAAATAGATTAAAAAAAACTATGAGATATTTTTAACCGATACATCTGATCCCAAAATAAACTGTTGTTTGAGTTCAAAATTACCAATAGATACACTAAGCCAATGATTACGGTAGAATTTCTTATTTATAGCAAAAGAGTCGGGATTCTTGCATCCGAAACATTACATATTTCAAATATGATGAAATTTTCTTCTTGCTTAACTAGGGCAATAAATTAAACTAAAATGAAGTGTTTATATCTGATCGTATTAATAGCTGGGTTAGTGATTCCTAGCACAGCTGTAATCTCTTGTTTACTATCAGATTAAAATGCCTTACGAACGCAACTAAACCAGCCCAACTTGAATGCTCATAAAAGTATTTCTCTAAAACAAATACCTGCCATAATCTACAATGAATGAACACAAAACTTTATTTGTGTTAGATAGGGCTTAGCCTTTGATGAAAACGCGATGTTAATATGAGGCTGTTAAAGATGTTTATAACATTTTACAGCGTTGTAAACCCACCGTAGAATTTTAGGATTAATTTGATTATGGTCAATTATTCACGAAGCGATCAGAGTCCGTTCCGTTTTTTATCCTGCGCTAATAAGCCAAAAAGTATCTAATTATGGCGGCGGTGTCTTTGCTGCCAACAAATTAAACCACTTTAGCGTATCAACAACCAATGAAATTAAATCAATATTAACAATCTATAATTAAGTGGCTTTAAAGCGATTCCTTAGTAAACGTTTGTTTTTTTAACTCTTGTTTTGGAAGGGATTGGGAAATGCTTATAAACGGATTTTAGTGAAATTTACTACAGGATAGAGGATCATGCATAAGTATTATAGCTATTACAAAAAGGTAGATAAATAGTGAGCCGCAGTGGATAACGCTATCTGCGCGCGCGCAGTAAAAGCTCATTGTAACCTGAGCCTCAAATACGAAATTGAATAATGCTGACCTATCCCGCGACCGCCTTGACCATAAATCACTGAGATATTTATGTCCCAACCCCCGCGCGCCTTCCGTGCCTCTTGAGGGCCTGGTTATTCGCGCCCACCAATATAAAATATTGAATAACAAAATACGTAAACTGGTAAGTACGTAATTCGAACTGGAATCTGAGGAACAAGCGTAATGCAGTCGGATTCCTATTTTGCGGCTAGCAATACCAACCGAGTCAATTGAGGACATTCGTAGAATCGGAAAAGTCGTACATGTTATTTTTTCTAAGCTCTGAATAATCTTCTGCGAATAAGAATAGGCTTACCCTTAGATTGGTTTATGCTGCGGCTGTTGATCTGTAGATATGATTACAATAAAATAAGCTTGAGAAACTCAAGGAAATATTTGAAACTGTATGCAATTGTTTGTAAATATACTTGTAGAATGGATGGATATTGAATCCCAGCTGTCACCAGCAAGTTACGAAACGAACCGTCGGAAAGAGCACGGGGCACTTATCTCGAAGCATCTGGCATGTAACGTACCGCTTCCCGTGCGCATTAGCTTTACTTATATTCCCTTTATTTATGAGAAATAAATAATACTATTAGATGGAGATACCGATTCCTGATAAAAAGTGGGCCCGAGTTAAATGGGAGGCTCGGTGGAGGCAGAAAGAAAGTAATGGAGGCGCATCGAACCGGTTTGGAGATTTTTACGAATGCAAGGCTGTGAGCCGGGCCGGCTATGTGCTGCCCGAGGCGGGCACATAACGTGGCTGGATTCGCGGCGACCTTTCTTCCACGCCGCCGCCGCCCGCCCGGCCAACGCTCGCTGCAGCCCTCCGATCATTATCTGCACATAACTGGATTCCACGTAAAGATACCTACGCTCATTAAAATATCTGCGTAGGCTACGATTCATGTGTCCACTTTGCGAGCGAACAATAGCCACTATTTCAGGATTTGGGTTAAGCTGGCTTGAAATATGATTGCACTGAAACTAGTTTTGGTTCAGGAACGTAAACAGTTGTCAGCAGTCGCCACTTCTACTTCAATTGACATTGCAACAACTAGCTACAATCTGAAATAGCAGGTTTCATAAACAAGTCACAATCAATTTTCGCTCGCTGTTTGATCGATGCTAATGCAGTTTTTGTGATAGTTATTTTGCATGTTGATAGAACTCTGGTAAATTTGACACAGCGGAAATTATGGTTGCATAAATGATGTATTCTAAACATTTGATTTTAGCCAGTAGGTTGGATTAAGTGTGTCAGGTAAATAATCCGAAGCAAACGAAATTTCAGCTATTGTGACCAGGTTAGTTTTCAATAGGTATTTTGATCCATTGAACCTAAATGGGCATCAGTTTACAGGACGTCTAATTATAAGCTGCTAGAGAAGGATGTGGGTTACACAGTGGCCCACTTTACAACGCTCAGGAAATTGTGACGAATGCAATAGTTTTCTATTATGGAATCGTTGATCTAAAACGGCGGTTAAACAGTTTTAGCTTTTCGCTCACCGGTATGAAGTTGTTGTGGATTTTTACAATCAAAACTAATATTATAAATGTGAAATTAAGTTTGTTCTTCACCCCGTTAACACATTATCTTGAAAGTTTGCTAATTTATAGTGGGATTTACGACTCTGCAAATTCACGCGGGCGAACCCGCGGGTAAGAGTTAGTTGATATATATCCGATCCTTAAATTTGGTCCAAACCAAACTAAATATTAATTAAAGCGAGAAGAGATAAATTTAGACTGAAATTGACCTAAATCGTCGCATTCCAATATATTTAAACACATCTAATTCAAGCAAGAAGTGGTGGAGGCTGCGGGCTCAAGTTGGATGCAGGCCGCTACCATCCGAAATTACTGGAAAGCTTTGAGGTAGGCGTACGTCCAGCGTGGACGTCCTACGGCTGAAATGATGATGATGAATTCAAGTAAAGGGGTACAACGCTGACGGTAGTTTGAAAGAAAAGAATATAACAATACTTTAAGTAAAAATATTGCTTTATGCTTCGTGCAACCTAATTAAACATGATGATGATGAATTCAAGTAAAGGGGTTCCTACAATGACTAAAGTAGAACTGACGTATTTATATATATACATTTTGTAAATTTATTAATAAAAGATACTCGTATATAGGTACTTACATAAAAAATCTGAATTAACAAAAAATAGCATATGGGTACATAATTTTTATCGCACCTACCTACCATTAGGTACAAGGTTTCCAATTTTGATTAATCAAAGTTATTAAACCTATTAAATTATGTTATTAATCGTTCCAATTTTTTCAACAATTAATTACATCATAAATTACTTGCAGAGTCACTTTAAATTAAAATTGGGTTTTATAGTTTCTATTTAGTCCTCTTTGAGATTCAGTACCAATTAGATAATTTAACTATGATTTAATTATCTACTTATGTAAAATGTGTTGTGGTTTATTTTGAAAGACTTCCATGAATTTGATTTCTGAATTTACAGAAACATCTAAAAATTATATTTCAAGATTTTTTTATTCAGTTTAAAGATTTAAATTATTATTTGCTTTAATTAATTATTATTCATATAACAAGTTGACTTAACCAGTACAATGTTATAATCAGTCTCAAGGAGCAGGTTTTTTAAGTGTTTGTCGGTTTTCAGGAACAGGTAGAAGTATTTGCTAACAGCTATTGTCAATTACTTGTGTAAACTATTATGTGCCTATTATAAAGCCATATACGTCAAACAAGCGTTACTACGATGTAAATACATAATATTAACATAAATTAATATTATCATTATTTTTAAGAGGCTAATATACCTATTTAATAAATTTATCGGAATGTTTATATGCAAAGATATTTTTTTTGTTAAAATTAGCAGTATTTATTTGCCTAATACAGTAATTTAATCTTATTGTACCTGTACAATAGTACAGTTACAATAAGGTTTAAATTGGCTAACTCCAGATGTGAACGGCGACTTTAATTGAATATTGGTTTCAAACTATTCTACCTTATTTGATAAGACATACAAAATATTTAAAAAAATTAGTAAGTTCCCTAATAATCAGTTTTGAACATGTTTTCAACTACCTAAAGAAGACCAGCGCAGGCTTCATAGCCCACATTATGCTGAGTTGGGACCTTTTTGGAACTAGATACATTTAAATATTCTGTAATCGTTAGATCAATAATAATAAATTATTGTCACTATTTCTCTTCATGTGTTTATATGTATTTAATTCTGAATAAATTATTTTGTATTGTATTGTAATGCAGGAATCTAGTGAAAACGGGAAAACGGACTATGCCAAAGAAATAAAATTAAGTTACAATTTATAAAATAATTATTAAAATTTGAATCTAAAGGCAAAAATTGTATTACTGTGGTAATTTGTTATCTAGATCTTCGGAATAAGAAGGTGAATCAAGAAAATCTAAATAGCAGTAATTAATTAGGTACTACAGTAAACCGCATTTACGCGTTCTAAGGTAACATAGATAAGAAGTTCTTTGTTTCATATACCTATAACTAGTTCATTATTCCATTCCATTGTTATTACTCATATGCTTTGGTAACATTCAATTTATTTATTAGAGTTCTTACATTTACACGTTTACGTTATCCTAAATACGTAAGCGGTACCTTAATAGCTAATAACATATGCTATTAATCATGTTCCCACTGACATAATAATGTTCCACATAAAAAAAAAATTACAACGCTGACGGTAGTTTGAAAGAAAAGAATATAACAATACTTGAAGTAAAAATATTGCTTTATGCTTCGTGCAACCTAATTAAACATTTACAACAATCACTAAAAAGCCCTAAGATGTCACAGATGCAAGGTGCAAAAAGTATCATAATACGATACGCCCTCAACAATAATAAGTTTCCCGTAAGTTTATCTTTAGATTTCTACAAAGCCTCCTCAATGACAACGCACAACGCTGAATGCGTTCGACACCAACTTTTACGACGGTCATATATTCACCTAAATGGCATCAAAATTGAAAAGAAATCATCATTCATCCATTAGTCACAGAGTCAAAATATTTGTTGACAAAGCCTGTATAATTGCAGTGCTACAATCGAGACACTCGCTACGAAGCTACCGTAACGCCCGCAATTTGTGTCCATTGTTCCCAACGTAATGTTTATACCGGCCGATTGTCCCTGCCCGCGCACTCAGATGTTTTCAAAACAACGGACCATCTATTGTTTCATCACTTCTACAGCTTCCAGAAAACGTAACGGAACTGCGCTAACAAATCGAAGAAATTAAAATTCCAATAGAAAGGTACGAACTGAAAAATCCGCCCACTAAACTTAACACTTGAAAAATAAGCTCACCTGGGTCATCAGGCGGTCGGCACCGGTTCCTTCATCGTCTTTGAAGTCTATGTCGGGGTTATAATTTGGCACTAAGTCTTTGAATCGCTCATCGTCCCTGGTGATGCGGCCCTCGGGGGGCCCACTGGCGGTATTCCTGTTCTCACTGTAGTTGGGGTCGTGCTGGCCGAATACGAGCGGGGTGATCCGGCGCACGCCCGTGCGGCGCGTGAAGCCTCGGCCCGGGCCGCAGGCCGCCGCCGCACCCAGCCACAGAAGCACCAGCGACAGCCTCATCTCGCAGTCATCACTCCACACGCGCTCTCGGCACGAGCACCGCGCGCCGCGATCTAAGCGACACTGAGAGCGACTCCGAGGCGCGCTGCACCACCGGCCGCGCGACCCTGCATCCCTTGCGGACCACGACTCCCTCCCGGCCACCTCCGCCATTGCCGCGCCGCTCTTTCTCTGACAGCGCGACAACGCTTCCGCCCCCTGCTTGCGCTGAAACCAACAAGCGATCGTTCTTATTTGCATATTATGTACCTACATGGTGGTATTTTATCATACATTTTTAATAGGAAAATTATAATGTCTAACACTTAAAAGTCCTTGTAAATACAAGGGTAATTAATATTCTTATTCCTGAAATAAAAAATGTAAAATTCAGAGCCTTTCTTTTAAGTATATAGTATGTTATTTATTATTATTATTAGCCGTTTCCATCCCACTGCTGGGCAAAGGCCTATGTAAGGCTAGTATGTATATTCTTGGAGAAAAAAAAATTGAAGTTGAAAATTAACAAAATGTTATTTCTTCAATATTTAATGTACTTTCCCTCCATGTGGCATGGTCTGTTTATGTCACAAGAAAATTGTATACATATATAAAATATTTACCTATAATAATACAGCAGCCATTGGTAAATTTGTGTATGATTTTTCGTAAGGCAAAACCGTTACTTGATCAATTTTGCGGCTTGGATTTGTACATTAATCATTTTCCTAAAATGAAAGTTTTAAAATAATAATAATTTCAACAGCCGTTGATAATTTTTCTTAAGTTGATAATTTTACGGTTTAGGTTTAGGAAAATGATAATTAATAAACTATGGTTTGTATTATTTTCCGGAGACATATAGGTATATCTCTTCAGGAAAGGATAACATTTCGTAAAGAGTTTTAGAGTTGGAAACAATTTTAAATTTAGAAAAAATGTCAAAAAAATTACAATTTCTATTCTATAATTACACAGTTTACACAAGCCAGCTAAATGTAAAAATTCTGCAGCCTTAGCAGGCATTATTAGTAAATCTTAATAACGTATGTACCTACTTATAAGAAAAAAAAAATTATGATTTAAAACGGGTAACATACCATGATTTGACGGTTTTTGAGTTTTCCGATATTTCGACGCTGTTGCAAGCGCCATGATCACGGAAACAACTTAACTTAACTTACGGTTTTAAATCATAATATTGTTAAAAACCATGATAATTTAAAAAGTAAAAAAAAATAAATGCTAAATAAAACAAAAAAAAACATTTAAGAAAATCATTAAAATATCTTGGAAATCTAACAAAGCCACCAAGATCGTGAGAGACCGCCGCCGTGCTTACGTCGTGAAATTACGCTAGTCATGACATAAGAGTTTAATCATATTTACTTTTGATAGCGGTTTTCCACAAAAAACCTTGGCCACGGGATAATTCACACATCTATTCTTATAATTTAAAACCACTAGCATGAAAATTCGTGTTTTGTTGCTTGTTAGCGACTGGAAAATACTAAGTTTATTGACGTTTTTCGCCCACATAGTGGTAACAAATGCTAAAAGTACCTATAGTTATTTTTGCCTGGAAGAGATCGCTCATAGCGATAAGGCCGCCATCTACCCTGATTTTAACTTAGTTAAGGATTTTGTAAAGTTTTTTCTTAATTTTTGTGGTGTACAATAAAGTGTTTTCTATTCTATATTTAATTTATTACTTATTTGTTTTATATTTGCTGACATTTGGTAACAAAACGAAAACCTTCCTCTTGAAACCTATTGCAGAATATTGCATAACTACCTATTGATCCGTTCAGTAGTTTTTTAGTTTATTCTGATCATAAAGACAGACTATGTGGTGTAATTTTTAACTACTTTGTAAATAGCTGATTACTTTTTTTCCTTATAGTTTTGAAAAATTAGAAATATTATTAGTACCTTCAGGGCCATATAAAAATCGTGTCAATTTAAAGCCATTATTTTAAATGACTGATTATTTTATATTACCTGGGTATTGTGTAAATTATCTAGCATTAAAATCCAATACAATCTAATCTATAGACAAACCTAACATCGGGATATAAATCCAAATGTTTCTACAAATTTAGGTTCAAAGATATTTATTTCTCATAAAAACTATTACAGTTCATTTATAATGAGATTACATATTTTTACTTATTCTATAGAGTTTAGCCTCTGGACTTATAAAATTATATCTAATCCTTAAATATGTGTATGTACTTATGCTAATCTTATAATTAAAATTTTAATATTAAAACTTTAAAGAGCGATTATGTTTTCTAAAGTATATTCTACATTTTATAAGGTTCTAACGTACGTTATTAAGCTATTTTTAAACTTGGGTATTTTTTCTATCTGTTTGATTTCTTTTGGTAACTTATTAAAAAATTTTGCGCCTTCTGAGATTATTGTTTTTTTACCATAATTTGTTCTACTTTTTGCAATGTTAATTTTAATGTTATTCCTCAAGTTATACATATTTTCTTTAAGTTTTATTTGAATATTTGATTGAATTTCGTTTTTTGATAATTTTTTTAATAAGATGCAAGTTTTATAAATATATAGTTGTCTAATGTTTAAATATTTCGTTTTTAAATATATGTCTTTTGTAGGTGCCAGATAGTTATAGCGGTATATAGTTTTGATAATTTTATTTTGCGTTCTTTGGAGAGTGTTCAGATTAGTTGTTGCTGCCGAACCCCAAACCTCAATGAGGTATTCTAGTTGTGATTTCACAAGTGAGTTATAAATAATAGTGCGGACTTTGTCTGGGATACAGTTTGCAACTTTACGGACAGCTCCTAGAATTGATGTGAGTTTATTTTGCAAATGTTCTATATGTGGTGTCCAAGTAAGTTTGTCATCGATCCACAACCCTAAATACCTTTCAGTGTGAGACTGTGTAAGACGATCATTATTGATCATAAGATATGGAATATCTGTCAGTTTTTTGTTCTTAGCCTTGAAAATCATAAAAGATGTTTTAGATGTGTTTACTGTTAGCAAATTATATTTCAACCATTCATTTAGGATGTTTAAATCTTTTTGAGCATCTTCGGAAATTTTTTGTAAATTTTGATCAAAATAAAATAGACATGTATCATCCGCATACAGAGTTAATTGTCCGATTAAGCCAATTTTAGTGATATTATTAATGTATATTAAAAATAACAACGGTCCCAATATGGAGCCCTGTGGTATACCGTAAGATATGTCTTCTAAAGAGCTAGTAAAATTTTCTATTTTCACAACCTGTCGACGATTCGTTAAATAAGATTTAAACATTTCCAGAGCTACACCCGTTACACCTATGTTATTCAATTTTTGCAAAAGTTTCTGGTGGCAAACTGTATCAAAAGCTTTCTTTAGGTCTACAAAAATTCCGAGAGCGTAGTTCTTTTGATCAATGTTTGTCTTAATTTTAGTGATAAGGTCTATAGCTGCAGTTAAGGTACTTGATTTTTGACGAAAACCATATTGTTGTTCGACAAGAAATTCTTTCTTAATTAAGTATTTATTTACTAAATTGATCCAGAAAACATGGCATCAATATAGACAGCGGCTAATAATATCGTCACATAGCGTTAGTATCTAAGTAAATTTTGCCATGCCCTATACCCAGGGTCCTTAAATATTACCCATGTAATGATTATGATCGCAATAAAGAAACTGAAACATCATAAAACCCAAAGATTTTAAATCGTTGATACCTATAGTGTTGATCAAATAGTAAAAGATGCGCCCTGTGCTTACCAAAAAGGCTTTTCCACGGAAAAATATATGCTTTTAATACCGCAAGCATCGGTTAAATTATTACTTATTAAGTTTTTCTTTAAACCATATCAACCAAGTTCTTTCAATAATAAAAGAATACCGAAGAAACCTTGACCCGACGCCAAACAATCCAGGATCAAAGACTAAATATCTTAATCGGACAACTCAGTGAAAGTTGCTTGTGGTCATACATAAAAAATACGCGTTGAAATGGGAGCCTCCTCTTTTTTTCGTCGGTTGAAAATAGTACCTTCAAGTTTCAACTATAAATCAGTCTATCCGTTTTCAGCATATAGATAGACATAGGAGTATAGTAGGTATGCAAATTAGGCCAGTTTAAGTCTGATGATTTTTGAATATCGACAAACTACTGATAAAATTAGGGCAATTAGAAAGTAGAAAGCTTAATATGTACTTGCACTTGCACGTGATTGTGTAGGTACCTACACAATCCTCAGCTGATTCACATAATTATTGAGTAAAAATACTGCTAAAGATTGATTATTTAAATTTTACGTTATTATAAAGCTATTATTAGATATTTATCATCTTGGTAATCCGAGATTTAGAGCTAAAATATCTAATTTTATAATAATTAAATATTAAAATATTTGCTTATTCATATTCTTAATACCAAACGCCTATAAATTTGTGATAATATGTTAGTAGATAATTATTATGGCAAGAAATTGTAATGTCGTGTCAATAGGTTGTTTGTTTCCTTGTAAAAAATAATCAAATTAAGATTATTTACGGCGCATTGTAACATATACAAACAACATAACAAGTTCATAAATAAAGCAGAAGACGACTTTTACGTTGGCTTTCATTCCATTTTGGGAGGAAAACTGCAAGAAAATGCTGCAGAGGCAGATGGTAATGGCTATGGTCGCTACGCTATTGCTATGTTAATATTTCTGTCACATTTTCGTAGCCCTCTTTGAATATCACTCTTCCTTGAGAACCCGTTGATAACCGAAGGAACTAAAATGCAGAATACTTATAAATCATATAAGTACATATACCTGTTATAATTTTTCATCAAAACAAAAGCTAGGAAATTATTAATAGGGGAGACGGGGGGAATTTAAGCCTTCTAAAGAAAAAAACAATAAAAGAAAAATTTAAATATATTATATTCGAAACTAATACTCATTTGACTATCATTAAATCATAGAATTAACGTTATTTTACGGAGGATTTGGACGTTTAAATAAAATAACCGAATTCGTTCTCATTACTCAACGTTGCGAGGAATGAGAGCCTGTTAATTAATTATTAAATCAGCCCTAAAAATTTATATCTCAGTTAGGTGCTTTCCCGTGGCATTTTGGCATCTGAATAAAATGGTAAATAAGCTCATGAGGATATTGGATTACGACGGGTAGTCCGAGATAGTATCTGAAATTTTGTATTTTAATACCACGCACCAAAAAATATAAAACCGAAACACGATCGCAGAATGCTGAGGGCACCCGTATGTCGACCAAGTGAATATGAGCTGTCGCAACGCTTCTATTAACTACCCTCTAGCTCCCATTACCCTTCCTATAGGTATACCTATTAGGTCCCCCTACCTGGCTGACATTTAAACTTTTACTTACCTACTTATAGAGGGAGAGCCAGGGCCTGCCAGACCTACGTTAAAGTATAACGGCTGAATTTTTTTTTTTTTAATTCAGCTTTTATACTTTAACGTAGGTCTGGCAGGCCCTGGCTCTTAGTCCATTAAACAGAAAAAACTATTTTGTTATTTCCGTTACATCTCCTTTATTTAGATACCTAATATAACAAAATTGTTTGTAATAGTGCAGTTATAATTTTCCCTACAAATTGTGGATGGCTTGGTGAAAAACAGTTTACCAAAAAGGACAGAAAATAATGTACGTACTAAAATACCTTTATATTACCATTAAAATGATATTGACATTAGCAACCAAAAAAATATAGGCGCAATATATCAACTAAATATACCTACCAAAACATACATACTTACTTGTTAACAGTAAAATAACGAACCGTGAGAAAATTGCACTATATCGGCCTATACGTAAAAAAGGAACCTGATGCAATCCTAATTAACCTACCTTTATAACACCTAGAAACGGAACAAATAGTTGCTCGCACTTTCTTATCGATTACCTAGAAAGGTCCATGTGAACTAAAACGGACTCAACTGAGGCAAATATCAGTCGGGCTATTGAATGCGACGTGATTTCGCCAAGCAAACAAAGCTTATTGCGAGATAAGATAAGGAACCATCTTTAGCTTATTTTGCAACAGTTTGTCATAATTATTGTTTGTGTTGTCAAAATGAATTTATTCTGGCACGTTATAAGTAGATTCCGACTTTAATGTATGAAATTGCATGATTTTTTTAATATTTCGGTCATGTTTTGTAAAGTTCATGCAGATTTTCATGATGCTTAAGCACACATGTCTTAAAGCGGCTTTAATGAAAATGCATGGAATTTTTTATGCATAAACGAGTAATGGTTTGGAAACTTTGAACTGTATTTAAATAAGCTAGGTAGGTAGTTACATACCTAATATTGGCTAATGTCCTATATACGAAATGGCTTTTATAAAATCTGTTGAAAATTTAATTTATTTAAGGCCGTCTTCAGATATAGGTACAATATCGGAGGATAGAAAAATGTAATTATATTGAAAAGATCCGAAGTTAATTTTCAAGATAATATGGTAACCTTTTTAAAATAATTGCCGGGTACCTATACCGTACCCTATAAAAGTCACCCTATGAATATTAAAATTTCCATGTTAATTAAGTAGGTACACAAAACTACAAATAGGTATGTCACACCTAAAAGTTCTTGATAGGTGATGAGAACTATTTATATTCAGGCGTCGCAAGCCGTTTATGACAGAAATAACAGGAATTTATTAGAAGAGGATTGTGTTCAGCAGTGGAATTTGTACAATATAACTACATGAAAAATAACTTAACATATTAATTTACGTAATAGTATGAATATAACAAAGCACTTTTTTTTTAAAGCTACTTTTACTGTTTCTAGTATTTGCGTACGACACAAATAAAGCTCTTACATTTCTACGACTATTAGGAATTCACAAAAAGCTCGCGATTTATATTGTTTTACATAAATTGCTATTAACAATCTAAAGCTTTGGTGTGGTTTTAGAACACAGAATTTATTTGACATATTCGAATTGAGATTTCCAAGTAATAATTGGACCCTGTTATGCAGAAATGATCCAAAACGCTTCTTTTCTTTTGTGGGTTGGATCATTTCTGCATAACAGGGTCCAATTTCTCTTTAGATAAGTTTTTTAGCCCAAAAGAAAAAGTATGGACAATTTAGAATAAGTAGTAAAAAGTCCCAAACACTATTTTAAAAAAGTTTGCCTACCTAATGTAGGTAGGTTTGTAAATTTTGGCTATTTTATCCTTTTTTGGGTAAATAACATAAATATCTCCGGACTAATCGCACAGCAGTTGTAAGTTTTATAAAAAACTGTGAATACAGTGCAGTCAATGCAGTCTAAGCATAATAGTGAAGTTTCTTTCGAATTTCTTATGCACATATATCTACAGTATATATGAATCTATAAGTACATAACGAATAATTTTCTCATGATCTCATGGATGTGTGGACGCTTGAATACATAGATAGGCAAGAAAATTACTAATAGGTAGGTAAGGTACCTACATTATGCCTATGTAATAATATAAAACAAATCCGCCGGTATACCTAAGGAAGTAATTAGTATCTAAATACATAAGCTAATCTAAATTAGTACATAAGCTTTTTCAAGTCATACGTTTCAATATGTTTTCGAAAACAGTAAGTTGGTGGTATTTAAATTGCGAATAAATCGCTTATTATTTTAACCACATAACAACGCCTGTATTGAATACCCAGTTAAAATCCCCATAGTCATATTTTCGGCGTCTTACAACCATAAAGTAATAGGAAGTGACACTGCAGTCACAATACCGACTAATTACGCAATTCAATAAGCAAGTTTATGAGCCCGCGGTTATCGGTTATGGTTACCTTATCCTGGCGCCACTGATAGGGTGTTCATGAACAATGAATGGCTTCGCACTACTTAATAACCCAATAAACTCACAGGATATTGTCGGCCCTTAGTTCATTCATAACTCAAAAAGGGACCATAGATGAGGAATCAGCAAATGTCAATATCCTGTCAGAGATTAAGGCATGCGGTCTCAACTCCTTGCTCCTTGCCTTTGGTACTTTAGTTTTTCTTTTACCTTTATCTAGCTATAAACTTTTATTAAAGTTCATGCTATACAAAATACCAATTATACCATTAGGTGCACGAGTCGTAGCTACAGACTATTTCACACGCAAAGAGCCATGCAAGTTGATATCTGCATTGACCTGCTAAGCATTTCGAATAGTTTGTGGACACCCACGCATTTTCTCATGAAGAAACATGTCAATCAATAATTTAATTCAACATGTAGGCCTCTACAAACAAAACAATGCCCACAAGCCGATTACCGGCGGTTGGGAGGCTGGCAAAGCAAACTACCTATACCAAGAGGTAGTGAGTGTCGCGTCCGCACCTCAGCCGGCTCGAACAAAAGCAAACATTTTTCGTCAAAGGACCGGCTCGAGGTGTCGGCCGTCGGTGAGGCTAATGGACGAAAGTGCTGGACCAATACACCCAGTGTGTAGTGTTTTAAATTGTTTACTCTTCCATAAAGCTCTCGAGTTAGGGAGCCGTGTTCTTCCACTGAGACATCTGCCTAAACAAACAGGATACCTAGACAAAAATAATGCAGCTAAGGCATTAGAGTTATATGTGCGTATTAAGTTACTGGGCACTACTTCTGATACTTTCTCTTAAAAGCATTTAAAACTTAATATGCATATTGCAAACTTATTATGAGCTTACTAGAAAAAAAAGTTGCAGTAGGTACCTACACTATTAGATTGTGTTTGCCCATTGAGGTATAAGAAACTAAAGGCTGTTTTTTTTCTAATAAGTTATGTTTTCATTAGAAATATAATGACTAATCGCGATATATTCTGATTTCTGAGAAGTCGGACTAAAATACAACCAAATATTACCTAAATTGGAAAGGTTGGAGAACTCTGCAGCAAAAACTGGACCGCAGAAAATACTTTGCTTATTTTAATACTTTTCCTACAGCTGACTACCTAAATAAAACAAATATTAATAGGAAAATCGCCTTTAAAACGTTTTCAGCTGTAGAATATAAATAAGAATTTGCCATTAATTTGTAGGTACTATTTCTTTTATCATACGTCCCTCTGATAATGTTTAAGAATTATATTTCCATAAATGTAGATTATAATTAAAAAGAAAAAAAAATAACCTAAAATGATAATAAACATTATTTTCTTAACTTTTATTAATATAAAAAACATTCACTGATTTAGATAAAAATATCAAAAGCTCGCGCAACTAAACATTACTTTCATGAAGTAAGGTATTCCAAGCGCCCCTTTTAAATGAAACTCATAAAGATACGAGGTGTAAAGAAGTCAAACCAGTTTGGTTCATGCGATGCCCTCTAATTGACAAATTGGAATCTTATTAAAATAAAGTTCAAGTTCGTAACTGAGAAGACTAGTGGGAGAACGGCGGCGAGAGCGGAACCTGCGCGCACGCAGGCCGACGAGCGTGTGATGTTAGCGACGGCTGCCGATCCGTACCGAAGAGTGCCGAGAGAACACGAGCGGGCTTCGTACGGCGAGAACAAAAAGACAGCAGCATTCGAAGCGCGTGCCTCGATGTGTGTGGTCCACTCTGGAGGTCCTCTTCGTCTTTTGATTTATTAAATCGCATTTTCACACCCCTTTTCAGTAATTGATTTGATAGCCTGGTGTTTAAAATCAAATCACTTATCGCTACTAGCTTAAGCAGTGGTTTGTTGCAACTAGGTTGGTAATATGTTTTTAGGTTTATTGATTTGTAAAATGATAAATATACTTTTAAGATTTGATAGTGATTGTATCTTTTATTTAACAATTATTTGATTAAACTATTATTCTGGTTGTGGTATATTCGCTTGATTACCCACAGCAGACACATCTTGAGAAACAATTTCACAGGCGTCATTGAGATGCTTTAAGTGTAGATCGTCCCTGTACGGGTTCAGTTCGATCCCAGAAAAAGTGCTGATCTCTGGGTAATTGGGCATCAGTTCAAAATTATCTAAATCATAGATATTTTCACCAGGAGTGCTGGTCTTCCACTTACTAGCAATAATCTGGAGAGGCTCCAAGCATTGCAGGTTTTGTTTTACACGTAGCAATTCAATATTACACTGATTTTCTACTTCCATTAGCTTGAGCTTAAAAGCTTTTGCGAGCATCTGTTTCCTAATAGCGTTTTTCTTTTCATTCTGTGCAATGTTGAGAGTATATTGATATTTCTCGAGCTGTTTCTCGTATTCAATCAAGCTTTCATCGCAGCAAAGTCTACTTTCCACACTAGCGGTGCATAGCGAAGAGTGTCCACAATCATCTACATTTACATTTAATGGCTTAAAGCTTGGTTCGGTAATTACCCGCTTTTTCATGTTTTTCTGCTTTTCCTTTTCCTCGTTCAGTTGGAGTTTTAGGGATTCAATAATATTTTTACATTGTGCAATTCTCTCTTTCATTTTTATTTCAGTTTCATCTATTAATTGGGGAGTGATTTTATCATAGTAAGAAACTGAGTCATCTTCAGATATTGTATGCACTTCTATGTTTCCTGTGATCATTCTTGGAGATGTAGAAGCTCTATTGTCACCGCAAGCTAAATTTGAAAAGTTCATTTACGTTAAGGTTAATTTGTATTAATACTTTTAAAATAAATAATATCCGAGGTAAAAGCAATACGTTTTTTCAAAAATAACTGTTTCTTCTTATGATGGAAGTAAAATAAAAATATTCGTTCACGTCACATTTATGTCATTGTAATAAATAAGGTATATAACAGGTCGCATGAAAAAAAGCTGGCCGTTCGAGTCTTTCAAAATTTAAAAAGAATTAAAAGGCCTGGACCTGACGGTTAAATGACGATTAACGATTAGTACTGTTTTTTTTTTAATTTTGTTTGCAATAAATGGTGCCAATAAAGCCGACCTTCGGTTCGATAGACCTTCTACGGTCAGCTCAGCCGATTCCTATATTGTGTCCAATTGTGTCGATTGGTAGGGCATCCCTTGTCCGAACATGCAGGGTTCCCAAAAGGCTATTAGTACCGTTGCCCACATTAATACACTGCAGCAGGTGATACAGAAGACCGAAGAGTATAACTTGACGCTATGCTTAGCTACGAGAAAGCCTCCGATTCAGTAGAAACTTGCGGATTTGAAGACTCAGCGAGCGAGTACCACACGAGCGAGGGACACAACAGAAATAATGATGTGAACGAGGGACTTGTGGGCGCTTAATCCGACACTACCATGGACCTTTTGGTTTCCCAGGTCCAGAGTTAAAAGCAATTTACCGAATGACCCCGAATCAGGGTTACTTATTTTTCCTAAAAATCACTTATCCTTGGCATAAACAATACTAACATACATTTACTTAATTGATAATTAAAGTATTAAACGAGATTGACAAGCTGAAATTAAAAAATATATAACCCGCAGGGGTTTTTTTATTAGTCTACTAGCTGACCCCAGCAAACGTTTTTTTGCAAAAAGAAAAATAGTTGTTGGCCGATTCTCAGACCTACTCAATATGCTCACAAAATTTCAAGAGAATCGGTCAAGCCGTTTCGGAGGAGTACGGGAACGAAAACTGTGAGACGAGAATTTTATATCCTACTACTATTATAAAGGCGAAAGTTTGTAAGTATGGATGTTTGTTACTCTTTCACGTAAAAACTACTGAACCGATTTAAATGAAATTTGGTACACAGAATCTCTAGAGTCTGAAAAATAACATAGGCTACTTTTTACCGCGGGAAAACGTCATTCCGCGGGAAAATCCATTATAACGCGGGTAACACCGCGGGGCACAGCTAGTATAAGATAATTAGGCCTTTTAGGTAAGAATGGTTGTTACGCAACTTTAAAAAAAACTATCAATGATTTTTAAATAGGTACATAATCAAATTAATCAACGATACCCCACATGACATACTTGCATTTTTTTTATTTTTACAAAATGGTGTCCAGTAGTCGCCATGTTGTATTTTTACTAACGTCATGTCTTTAATGATGAGATGACACTCGACTTAAGTACCTACTTAGAGGAATCGTTTGACGAGTGAATCATAGAAATCGGCCCAGGCGTTTGGTCTCTAAAGTGTGACAAAGAAATATACATACATAGACTGTTGAAATACATTGCCACTCCTTTGCGTTGCGCAGTCGGGTACACACGTCCATGATCTCAGGACCGAGTGTTCTGCTTTTCCGGTTAAGAACCGGATAAGCACATAATATTTTATACCTGTGGTACTGTGAATTTATTTCTATTGAATGTCAATGTCTCAGAAATTTTATTTCAATGTCAATACTAGTCAATAGATACCAAAACACAGTCAAGAAAAGAACTTGCGGACGCCATCAAATAAAAGAAGAAGAAGAAAAGAACTTGATTTGATTTGTTTGTTTTTTTGGACTGGCTGGTTCATAACGGCGGCATTTAACGCGCGTAACCCTACAGTTATTTGTATTTAATTCGAAAAGTAAACGTACACCTATCCGCAAGATGGGCCTTTTAGATCTATGTGAAAAATATTACAATACAAAAAACCTCTATGAAGTTTTACAAATCGATGAAAAGGCCTCTGACAAAGAAGGTTGTTACTTTTTCTGATGCAATTGTTAGTTTTGCTGATATTGCTAAGTACTACAAATTTGTATTTTATTTCAGTGAAAAAAGCTTATCACAAGTTATCTCTCAAAGTTCACCCCGATCGTGTGCCTGAAGACGAGAAGCTTGAGGCCACAGAAAAGTTTAAAGTTTTGGGCAGTATTCACTCAATTCTAACCGACAAAAATAAAAGAGCAACCTACGACGAAACTAAATGTGTAGATGACGATGACTCTTTCATCTCTGAAGATAAGGACTGGAGCGCTTATTGGAGGCTACTGTTCAAAAAAATCACTGATGAAGATATCAGAGCTTATGAGAAAGAGTACATTGGTATGAATATCTTAGAATAAATTATAGATACCAGTTCCTATCTACATTTTAGCATGTTATAATTCATTGTGTTTTCTAGGCTCTGAAGAGGAGAAAAAAGATCTCAAACGTGCCTACCTAAATGGTAAAGGTGATATGGACTACATTGTTGATCATGTCCAATTTGCCAGATCAGAACATGAAGAAAGACATAGAGAAATATTAAATGTATGTTAAGTTTGTATGGTATACTCTAAAATAACACAATTTATAATTAGCTCAGACCTTGCTTACTTTTTCTATATTTTTGCAGGAAATGATAAAAAATGGTGAGGTCCCATCATACAAAGTGTTTACGAATGAACCAGCGAAAAAACGTCAAAAAAGGTTAGCCAAAGAGAACAGAGAAGCAAAAGAAGCTGAAGAACTTCAGAATGAACTAGGACTTAAGTCAGGTATCTATCATATAAATATAAAATTTTCTACCTATCTAGTTGGTAAGTATCAGAAAGCACATAAGTTCAATTTATTTTGTAAGGGTAGTATAAAGATCAGAGGCATGCTGAAGCAGTAATTTCAATGGATATCTTTGCAAAATGTTGACTAATGAAAGTCATTTTCAACCAGAGATGTCTTGCAGGTCTAGTTATTCATGTCATCATCATCACCCTTTTTAATGTTCCCACTGCCGGGTCACGGGGGCTTTTCTCTTTATGAGAGAGATTAGGCCTTAATTCACCACACTGGTCAAGAGCGGTTTGGTGAATATCACATGTCCTTCTAACTCCTAAAAGTTCTTAGAAAATGCTGATTTCCTCACTATGTTTGCCTTCACCGTAAAAGCACATGTTTTAAGGGGATACATTTTTCAAGCAGAAAAAGGAGGGCATATTTAAGCTAAGACATGGACCGATACTAAAACAATGGGAATACTTATAAAGTTATGATAATTTTGTACATTTCAGGAGGGAATAGTTTAGAACTAATGATCAAAGAGAAACAGGAAGCAAGAGCAAAAAAAATGGATTCCTTCGTTGATCAGTTAGCTGCTAAATATGGGAGCGCTGAAAGGAAGGGCACTAAGAGAAAAGCTGCTCCAAAATCATCAGTTAAGGAACAAAGAACAAGCAAAAGGAGGAAGTAAAAAAATAACTTTATTGAAATTAAACTTTTACATTATGCATCTATTTTTAGTAATAAATAATATTTAAAATAAATGTTTATTCCTCCATCATAGCCACTTCCATTTTAGATTCAGAGTAAAAAGGTCCTTGTTCAACATAAGCCCTCAGTCTTATGATAATGCTTTCATCAAATGCTGGTGATGTTGAGAGCCTTTTGATAATGTCATACTTTGCTTCTTTACATTCCTTAGTGTTATCCATATGACGATCCAGTAAAAATTCAATAAATCCTACAAAAAATATTGATTACAATTATTATTCTTCTTATACAAACATAACACAAATGCTCAAGATGCTAACCTGCAGTTCTTGCAACTAATTCTTCACCCCATTGGTGTTGGCATACAGAATCTAACAATGTCAGGCCTGCCATCTTTAGTTCAGAAAATGGATTTTTGCATAGAGTGAATAAAGATTCCATGGCATTTGTATCCATAGCTCTGAACCATTCCCTGGTCATCAAAGTAACCCTGTGATCCACAGGGCCAGTCTTTGGCTTTTCTGGATCTTGATCAATACTTATGAGGTTTGCCAGACAGTTCAAAGCACGAATTTTAAAATCTGTTGTGCTATTCCTTATAAGTTGGCCTACTTTGTCAATAGACCCTGTAAATTTGCTACCTATGGAAAATAATAAATTTACTATTAAAAAGGCAAGTTACAAGAAATGGAGTTGATTTATGGAAAATAATAATTACCTAATGCAGCTAATGACAACTTCCCCTCAATTGTAGTTCCTATAAAACCCAATGTATCCAAAGCAACTGGCAAGTTTGATGTCTCTGTTAGGTTAAACCCATCAAACATAAGGTCAAGCATAACTGGATACTTGTCAAATATCTCCCTTGGATAATAGTGAGCAATGCATCCAAAGAACTTCATGTAACCTAAAAGAATAATATTTAAGATTATAAATAATTTTATATGAGTACTTTGTAATAAACACAATAAATACATTGCAATAAATACAATTCACCTGGCAGTAACAGATTTCCAAGAGGCTCTGTTTGTATAACTTGAATGAGATCAGCAATATTTTGTAGCAGTCCATTCTTGACAAGATAATTTAATCCATGTGGAGTAACAGCCAGTTTAGATAACAATTGAAGAATGTTGAGTTGATACAGGACATCCTCTGATTGAAGCTCCATCACCATGTATCTAACATAATCCATTTCTGCTGCAATGGCAAACAATTCGGGGGACTTTTCTGAGATATTTACTATAACCTGTAGAAGAGTATTGAATTTTTATCTCTAGCTATATTGCTGCTTGACTATGGTTTTGTTAGCACATGATAACACTGGATCAGTTTAAAAAATAAAAGAAATTAATTTTAATGCTTTTTAAAGTAATAGGTTTCAATAAATATTGGTATTAGGATAATTACAGGAAGTCTTACCTCAAAAGCATTACACTTAGAACTGCTGCCATACTCTAGAGCTATTTTCATTTCATCCAAAACCTTAGGATAGGCTTCTTTAGGTAAATTTGAAGTTATCCTTACAGCAGTGGCTGCAACTCCTAAATCTGTGTCAGCAACCATTTGCCCAGTAGCCACATAAACATCAATGAACTTAGGCATGGGTAAGGAATGGTGACTGGATGCCACTGTCAAGTATACCTGAAAATCAATTGGATTAGCTTTTCAAGCTAAAATGATAATAAACATTTTCAGGAAATAGAAACTAATTTTATGTTGAGACTTAAGTTATGTGACCATTAAAAATTACTTGATCAATGGCCAGTCTTCGAACACAGTCCTTTTCATGACGAAGTAGGTACATTATATGGCTTGTATAGCTTTTTACAATATTTTTGCAACTCTCAACCTTATCGAAACATAATTTAAGAACATCACAAACAGAGATAAGGGTTTCAGATCTGTAAAGAAAAACTCTAATTAAACTCAAAGAAACATGTCTGTGGTAAATTAATAGAAATGTATGATGTGTATAACTTATTATAGTTATTTGTTAAAACTGTTTGTTTTGAAAATAAAATACATAAAAATCTAATTAATAGCAATGAAAACTTACTTAGATGTGTCAATCAGGCACTCAACAATTTTGGTTATTCCAACATCCTGTATCGAAGCTGTGGCCTGTTCCGGAGTTTTAAAAAGGAGCCAATTCTTGATATCATTAAGAATAACCGGCCTAGATTCGTATTCTCTTACAAGCTTCATTAGAAATACTCTGTATTGCTCAGTTTCTTCATTAGCCATTCTGGTAAAAAAGATTGTTTAGAATATGCTATTCAATAATGAAATGTTTAACAATAAACTATTTTTTATTAGAATTTAAATATTATTTTACAACAAAACAAATACGATAGGATGAATTAAAAGAAAAGAAATCAACAACAAACAAATGATTGGCACTTAAAAATTATTGGAGTTGTCATTGTCAATTTTCCCATTGCAAGTCATCTTGTATGACATGGGATTGTCAAAAAGGCGTTCGACTGAATAACATCATAACCTTTTCACTTTATAATTTTAATTTTATTTAACTCGACACTGGCAAATTGTCGCTTCAAGCGCAAAGTCCAAATACAAGAAAGAAACTGAACTGAACTGAACTGGATGTGACATGGAGTTTTTTTCACTTGATAATTTTATTTAACTCGACACTGGCAAGCGCAAAGTCCAATTACTTCTTCTTCTTCTTCTAATAGATGGCGTTCGTAACTGGCTAAAGTCTAATTACAAAAAACTGAACTGTATGACATGGACTTTTACGGCATTGACATTAATTTTCCCTGGTAATCTTATGCGCCAAACAAGTTGTCCAGTCCAGATAGGTTCTGGTTCTGAGGAACATTTATTGATTTGAATCAATCTAAGCTTTTCAAAGGTAGGCACTATGGAGATATTCAGAGAGTATACCTACTAAACCTTGGTTATTCAAATATCGGAAAGCCGACTCTTCAACATTAATTTTCATTGTCTTAAATGTTTTCAATTTTGAAGTGAAACTTCTTCGTTGTGTAAATCGGTGCGGTACATCGTTGTGATTTCAAACCGGATGCAACGGAAAAAACGACAGGTAAGCCAATCTTAAGCGAGGTTAAGCAACTTTGCGCGACGCCAGTACTTGGATGGGTGACCGCCCGAACAAAATCTTTTTGCACAGTTTTTTTTTTGTTTTTTTTATTCATCTCATTCTTTTGTCGATTTACTGAAGTTTCACTTCTATCATGTGTAAATCGCACACACACCTTTTTTTCTAGTTTCTTTTTCTCAGAAGGACTATACTTATGAGTATCTATCTATGGTAAGAACTCTATGGACTATACCAATATAACGTAATATAAATGGTAATGGATGGCTGGCATGGCGTTCGGCTAAAACTTAAGAACTATGGAAAGTCCACTAGAAGACATCCTACAACAATGATGATGATGTAAATTTTTACAGATTATAGCCCAATATATATTGTGATATGCTAACAGATTATTATACATTACCCAGTATGTACTGCCATGCCGTCATAAGGAAAAAAGACGTATCTGACATTTTTGTCAATAAAAGGATTTGTCTTCCCAAGCACTTTGGTCCTGATATTTTAAGTAAAAAATTGGATGGGAATTAGAGAATAATAAATAGATTCGAGTATAACGTTAATAAACGTTATAAATGTGAAAGCTTGGACTTTGGATGGATGTTTGTTACCTTCCATACCAAAACTACTGAACGGATCGGGTTAAAATTTTGTATACACGAAGTTCTACAAGCATATGCTAATTGTCCCAATAAATCAGTTCCCATTATTATAGAAATAATTTAAAGAGCGCATGCGCAGCCGCGGGTAGAAACTATCTGTAGTACATAATTGCTATACTATTTAGTTTTATTAAATTAATGCAATTGGATTTTGTTTCAGTGTGTCAGAATTCGACGTAATCGATGCGCAAAAATAATTTCATTGGTGCCATCAACCAGTTCTAGTCTGTTTTTCATCGTATAAGTTACAAAACTCTTCTCCTCGAGAATATTTAACTCACATGTGTGAAGTAACATTCCTCCCACGTCATTCGTTACAACACTGACTTCTGTAATGGAAGGGAATACTTACTCGACTTTCTGAGATTGAAGAATATTAAATCTGGGATACCACCACCAAAACTAAACAAGGAATATAGAGGCATTACTCAAGAGCACAAGTCGGCGATCATACGTAAACTGACACCCTTAATGCCACACGGCAGAAAATCATTTTCAGCAGACTGATTCTCAGTAAACAAAGTTGTGATACCGTAAAACTACACAAATATGGTCCAGATTAGCCAGGTTTCGAATTGAAGTAATTAGTTACACATGAATGGATTGATTTAATTTGTACCTATTGTTGGTTTTGGATACAGTATGATATAGTAAATTGACACATTTAGGCCAAATATAGTATTTTGCTTTATCAATATATTTATTTTTTTACTGAAATTTGGACCATTGTTGTACGGTGTGTTGGCAACTAAAGTCCATTTATTAAATCATAGTCGGTACGCTTATTGTGGCACATAAGACCAGAGTTGGGTGTTTAATTTGATTGGACGTACTGTAGCGTTTAAGAAAAACACGACATAATGAGGTCAAAGTAGGTTTAATTGCCTAAAAACACAACATATTGAGATCAAAGTAAGTTATATAGCCTAAATTACGACAAACTGACCAAAAAATCTAAATTACTCGTTAATTAAGAATTATTTATTAATTAATGAAAAATAAATTAAAAAAAATAAGTTACCTAGGTACATATTTTTAAATATAACTCGACTTCTTTGTTTTCCCCCATTTATATTCGAGTTCCGGCACACGGAACAATGCATGCTTCGTGCTCAATTTTGTAGGGGGTTTGATTGAGCATAGAATCTTGTTGAGTGGATAAAATATACAGTCCGGTTTCTCATGCCACTTCCAAGATAATCCACAGCGTGATAAACAGCTGATGAATGCTCCATCTAACTCTACAGCCTTTACTTGCCCTGGCCACGTTTCTCCTTCGTAGTTCACTAGTACAAAATCTTTTCTTAGATTTTCGTTTGACGTTCTTTGAAGTCGAAGGTTCTGGTTCGTTCTGGCGCTCACTGTAGCACCTGTAAGCACGCCCTCCTACTTTTCGTCTCATTAGTTTGTCCCTTGACATCATTTTCTGAAACAAAAAAACTCTGATTTTAATTATGGTCCATAAAAATGTTAGGACCATACTTGAAATCTAAGTACCAAAATTAGAAAAGAAATATACAATTTCTAAAATAAATACAATTACACCGTAAACAATATCATAAATACTTGTTAACAACATTACCTTTCATTTTGATCGAGATCCGTATCGTTTCTCTCACTTGCAACTATAATTTCAAATAAAAGTTTGCAGAGCACACAGAACACGTTAAAACCGGGTAATCTCAGACAATACCTAATAAATTGATTCCAGAGCGTCATCTGATGGCAAACCACGGAAGTAGTTCGCTTGTCAAGTAACTATACAAAATAGTAATGAACATTTGCCCTAGATGTCACTGAAACCATAGGAGGACTTGATTTGCTCGAAGGGGTATCTGGACTATAGTTGAGGCCCTGGACCATAATTGTGTAGTTTTACGGTAATTATATAGTTTTTCAAATAAATATAAGTCTTATTCTTATACTTTTTGGTTTTATTTGAAGGAAAATGATTTAGTTTATGTACACAAAAATATTTAGTTAAATATGATTTAGATGTAGTTGTTTTTTTATTGATAAGAAATCTGCTGACCCTTATATTATGCAAAATAGGCGTTTCTCAAGGTCGTTTTTTAAGTTCACTGAAATTACGCAGGTATTACTTAGTTGAATGGACGTATCAAGCCAGAAACGTCTTTTCATTGCAGTATTAAGTATTTTCTAGTATTTTTTTTAAAATGTTATTTATTTAACCCTTTATAAGTTAGAGGCGATATTTTCACCACCATAATTTTTTTTTTTGTGCGGATATTTAATTTTCGGTCTTTTTATTTTATCCTGGCAACTTTTATATTGTCTATCGACATTTTGGCAGTGTCAAATTTGACACATGTCATAAGTATTTTTCTAATGGCGCCAAGTTAAACTTTCGAAAGTGCTCAATTTTGTTGGACGAATTTCAATGAGGGTTTATCTAGAAAATCTTCGAATGATAAAAGATAATTTTGTTTACTATCGGTTCATCTTGTTTTGTTCTACAGATACTTGAGAATATTTGGGTCCCTGCTATTTGGAATTTTGCACAGGCTTGATTTTTTGTGGTGGGTTGTATATTCCCTATGTCTGTGTGGGACATTTTTGTGGTGGTTTGTAGTTTTGGGTTGGATTAGCAAGAGGGCTGATATGTGGTTTTACGAGCAGAAAACGACGCTCGACTAGTCTACCATCGTATGTTTGTAGAAGAAAGCTCGCTGCAAACGAAAATCGTCAAAAGATGATCAAAGCTGTCGCCGATGAAATAAGATTTACAAACGTTGGATATCACATGCCATGTCCATTGCCATCCTTCAAACGATGCAGAATGTGCAGCACAAAAGCCCACGATAAAAGATCCAAGATTATGTGTGAGAAATGCAAGGTCGCACTTTTTATCGTGCCGTGCTTTTATGACTTTCATAAGAAATGAATAAATAATACTGATACATATAAGAGATTAGATGAAGATAGAATGAACCAGTGATTATATGATGATTGTAATTCTAGTAAAGTAAGTTAGGTATAACTAAATAAACAACGTAGGTACTTATTATTATTGTTTTATACCAATGTCACCTAAAAATAAACTATTTACTTGCCAAAAAACAGGTCCAATTTGAACAAGCTTGCACTAGACAGTAGAATCGAGAAAATCTGACAGGTAACGGGAATATATTTCCCACCATGTATGTACTTACTAAAAAAAAAAAAAAAAAAAATATTTTCCTTTCTACCCCTATTATATAGCTATATCCACTACCAGTTTTATTTTTCCACTGTCCACTCCTTATGACAGTTAAAGGGTTAATTAATAAAATAGATTTTATTAAAATTTGCATCTGTATTTTAAATTAATTGGTATGTCAGCTACCAACTAATTGGTATGATTTGTCAGGGAACACTTTGAACTCATCACTAAGTTAGGAAAACAATTATTAGAGATACGAACGAAACAGTCGTAACAATGACTAATAATAATAATAGTAATAATAATGCGCTGTCTACGTTCAATCAAGTTATAATTATTAATTTTATTTATTTATTTATTTTTATTTAAAACACTTTATTTGCACAACGCTGAATTGTGTACAAAAAGGTGGGCTTAATGCCTAGGCATTTTCTACCTGCCAACCTGTGATGGTTGTTAACAATGTTTCCGTGCGCGTTAAATATATGACGGCGCGCGCCAGTGGCGCCGGATGACCGAATGAGAGCGAGACCGATATCGGGTTTGCTCTAGTGAAGCTCCGTATCTGTGGTGGCGGGGCGGCCATGTTGGTTTTGGCACTTGTTAAAACTTGTCAGAACGGAATGGTCGCTTGCGCACCAAGTCCACGGCGAATCACTAAAATTCGGTGTAATCCTATTTGATTTCGATTATAATCAAATCTAGAATTGATCAGGGTAGTCTAGTTTATCTATCAGTGATATTATTTCGTGTTAATTTGTGTAGCAAGAAAATTAAATTGAAACCTGTTATACCTGGTGTTGTGATTTAGCTCATTGCCCTAAAAACCTACGACGCCTGACCCAGAGAGGCCTCCTGTTCCGACATCAGAAGTGGGATCTATGGGGCAACCAAATGAGCGATATCAACAACAAATGGATGAATGCCACAAAATTACTTAGCAACATGGAAGCGTTATTGTCTCGTGTGCTATCGATGTCGCAGAATGCAACCGTGAGTAATACTCCTACGAAGCTATTGGAATTCAATCCTGATGACTTGGATGCCGACATAGACGGCTAGTGTAACGTGTCTGATCTGATTATAAAAGGAAAACGGCTAGAAGGTGTGGATTTGCTTGTCGCGCTTACAAGTGCATTAAAAGGACGTGCCGCCGCGTGCCTTACTAGGCTGAATTTGAACGAACTGACTTGGGATGTGGTTAAACAAACTTTAATCGCAAGGTTTTCCAAACCCAAACTGTATCAGGATTATTTTGATGATATATTGCGTTTTGAAATTGGATTTAAGGAGTCAGCATCCTAAGCCGCTATGCGTTTGTGGAATTTTACTGAGCGCATACCCAAATTAGAAATGATCGAAGAGATTATAACGGGGCTCATAATATCAGTGCTATGCGCCGAGAGTTGAATGCTCATATAATCACAACCAGGGCTCAAGTCTTTAGAACACTTGGTGGAATATCTCTAACGCGACGGTTTGACGGCAGTGATAAACAAGAACCGGAAATTAAACGCTCTCGTATTTCGAATGAAAGATTTAATGGTGACAACTCTTCTTCTTTAGGTGCCACTTCATTACTGAAGGTTGGCAGTCAGCTCCTAAAAATAATATTGAGTGCACGTCCCAGATCCTTAGTGAGGTGGCGATTGATCAAATAACAACGATATTGCTTTTTCATATTGTGCCTGATAGCAGCATTGCTGTGCCTGCTATTATTGGTAGGGACATTTTGGAGATAGGCAATAGTGTTAACCTTGATAATGATACCTTGTCATTCAATTATAAGCAAACTTCACATTTTTGTGACTTGGCTGCCGGAAAACAATTTACAGATGTAGATACAGATTTGCAGGGGAAGGAAAAAGAGGCACTTGTGACACTGTTAAATAAATACGCCGATCACTTTATCGAAGGTATACGTACAAATCGAGTCAAAACGGGGGAGCTTAAGATAGACTTAATCGATCAACACAAAGTGGTTCAGCGTTGTCCTTATAGACTAGCTCCTAGAATCTGGGGTCATTCGAGAAGGTTCCTCTCCTTTTGCAGGCCCTGTGCTCCTGGAGATAGGGAGGGACAATTCAGAGAGTTATGACGCGGTCCTTGTGTGGAGGAGGGGGGTCTCTCATGTCGTGGAGTACTTTGGCCTCACTCGGAATCTCTTTATCACTCGTGTGGGTTGGGGGCACTTGCGGTCGTACTTGCGGCTGAACACTTCAGGCATTGTCTGTACGGACGACGGTTTTATATACTGACTGCAATTCGCTTAGAGCGTCGAAGTCTAGGGTCGGTTTAACTGCTGGAGTGCGCCTGTGGTGGGCATTTTTACAGGCCTACGACTTTGACATAATTTACAGTGAGGGTCGCGGAATGGAGCACGCCGATTATTTCTCTCGAAATCTGCAACCCCAAGCAGACGCTCCAAAACCGGTCACTGCAGAGGCTAAAATTGTTCAGTTTGTCGAGTTACATCAAGGTTGGTTATCGGTTGAACAAAAGCGTGTTAGTGAAGTCCAGGATTTGACCACAAAATTCAACAACGATGAATTACCCGAAAATGTAGCGCATACTTTTGATGTGACTATATACTGTGTGTGTGTGTGTGTGTACGTATGACTTATGATGTGTGTGATGGTATTCTCTATAGAAAAGTTGTTCGAAATAAAGTAGTTTCATGGTTGCCAGTAGTACCGCGTTCATTGATTTGGACATTAATAAATCACGTTCACAATGAGATACAGTATTTAGGCAAAGATAAAACTCTCGACAAATTATACGAACAGTATTGGTTCCCGCAAATGTCGAAATGCGTACGTAAGTTTATCGATTCTAGTATAGTTTGCAAGTCATCAAAAGGCCCACCTGGTGCTCAACCTGTTCAATTACATCCGATACCCAAGGTTTCCGTGCCCTGGCACACTATTCACATTGACTTTACGGGACAGTTGAGCGGGAAGAGCGACCGAAAGGAATAAATACTGCTCGGTAATAATTGACGGCTTTACCAAGTACGTGTTGATAGAACATACTATGTCTATTGATGCAGAAAGTGCAATTAAAGCATTGCAAAAGGCTGTTCCCTTTTTCGGAGTGCCTAAACGAATTATAGTAGATCAAGGGAGGTGTTACGTTAGCTCCGAATTCAAAGACTTCTGTGCTAGGCATAAAATTGAGCTCCATTTTATTGCTACAGCTTGCTTACGGTAATAGAAAATGATGGTAATAAAACTGGCGTGACGAATTAGGCAATGTTCAGCTTGCAATTAGCGGCACCAGGTCAGCTAAATACACACCCACGGAATTGATGTTTGGGATTCGAGCTCAATCATTAGGCATATCTGGCTTGGACCCTGTATTACAAAACTTACCAGCTCGATTAGAACTCGATGTTATTAGGGAGGACGCCTTAAATAATATTAAACGGGCTGCAGCATCTGCAGCAGACGTTCAATCGTGAGTCCGTTTTCTGAAGGGGATTTCGTGTTTATTAAAAATAGCGAGCATAGTTAAACTTAACTGGATAGAAAATTTTAGGGACCGTTTATTATAACCGCTGTTCTTGAAAACGACAGCTATTAGCTAAAGGGCTTAAATAATTCTTCGCGCTCCTACAAATACGCACGTGAGGGCTTGCGCACAGTGCCTGCTGGCCACGAAGGTTTACTGGAAGTTTCAACTAGTCTAATGAGTAAAGGGGAGACCGTGACGGCGCCGATAGATGTAGATGGTAGTGATAGCCTTCAAGTAGACAGTAGTTATGATAGATTATCTAGAAACTGCGCGTGCTCTGATACCATTTCTGGAAGCCGCTCTGATACACTAACGGCGGGTTCGGATACTGATAGTGTATACTCTGATCCTGAGACGACTGAATAAGATGGTCCGCAGTCTTAGGAATGATCATTTTGATTTGTGTAATACCTATACTTTGTGTGTGATGATTGTGAAGTTGGTCGAAAGGACAGTGCTGTTGTTACCAGAGTCTGGTCAACGATGCACACGTCCGGTCCAAACTTGTTGAGTGAAATGGTTGATGGAGAGTGTCGTCCGGGCCAAAGAGTATTTGGTTGAAGGGATGCACGTCTTCATTCTCGTGGGTGGTCGAAGGGACAGTGCCGTCCGGTCCATGCCATACTTTTAACTAAGTTATGGCTGGTCGAAGGGACACACTCGTCCGGTCCACATAATTTTGTGTGCATTGATTCTCGTGGGTGGTCGAAGGGACAGTGCCGTCCGGTCCATGCCATACTTTTAACTAAGTTATGGCTGGTCGAAGGGACACACTCGTCCGGTCCACACGATGGGTGGTCGAAGGGACAGTGTCGTCCGGTCCATGCAATACTTTTAACTAAGTTATCGCTGGTCGAAGGGACACACTCGTCCGGTCCACATAATTCTGTGTGCATTGAGCTGCTGAAAGAATAGTGTCGTCCGGTCCATGCTCCGCTTTTCATTAAGTTATTGCTGGTCGAAAGGACACACTCATTCAGTCACGAGTAATAGTCGAAACATTAAATGAGATGAGATCTAGGAACCTTTAGGCTTGTCAGGCTGGACGAGCGGATATCTAGGTCATGGTTGTTGTCTTGTTTCAAGACCAATTGCTGAAATGCGCCCGAGGACGGTCGATAGTCAGTATGGCCGTGACGGCGCGCGCCAGTGGCGCCGGATGACCGAATGAGAGCGAGACCGATATCGGGTTTGCTCTAGTGAAGCTCCGTATCCGTCTCTGGTGGCGGGGCGGCCATGTTGGTTTTGGCACTTGTTAAAACTTGTCAGAACGGAATGGTCGCTTGCGCACCAAGTCCACGGCGAATCACTAAAATTCGGTGTAATCCTATTTGATTTCGATTATAATCAAATCTAGAATTGATCAGGGTAGTCTAGTTTATCTATCAGTGATATTATTTCGTGTTAATTTGTGTAGCAAGAAAATTAAATTGAAACCTGTTATACCTGGTGTTGTGATTTAGCTCATTGCCCTAAAAACCTACGACGCCTGACCCAGAGAGGCCTCCTGTTCCGACATATATATTTTTTTTATTTACAAACAAAACAATAAAAAGGCATTAATTAAATTAATTAATTTGCGTTAAATCTTAAAACTACTTAATGTTATTTGTTAAAATTAAAATTATACAAATACAGTACATGTGACATCAATTAAAGAAAAAAAATTATGAAAACCGAAATAATATAGAACTAGATGTGGAAAAGATAATAAAATAAAATAATGATAATTATAATGAAATGTGATAAGTTATTGATACAATCGCTTCAGAAAGTGTTCCCTTATGGAGCGCTTAAAAGTATCTTTGGATTCTATCTTTCGCAGATCTATAGGTAAGTCGTTCCATAAGCGAACTGCTTCCACAGAGAAGGAGTTGCGGAAATATGAAGATACAATACCCGCTCACAACGAGCGGGTATTGCAAGAAGTAGATTGTCGGATGATCGAAGAGATTTGTTGTGCTTATCAGAGAGGAAATGAAAACGGTCTTTTAGATATGTGGGAGCAAAGGGGTCAAACAAAACAGTAAAGAGTAGGCATAGAATCCTAACATTTCTTCTTTCCCTGATAGGCAGCCATTTCAGGATGGCACGATACTGACTTACGTGGTCATATTTCTTAAGATTAAAGATGAAGCGTATGCATGTGTTCAGAAGACGGTCAAGCTTATTAAGGTGGTATTCAGTTAGATCTAGAAAGGCAGTATCGGCATAGTCTATGATATAATAATATATATAATATAATATATAATTTTATATATTTCAAGTATTTTATGACTCCATATTATAACTCAGAAGATTTTATTCTTTCTTTGAGGCATTTAATTAATGCACAGATACATTTGAACACTTTGTTTAGATTAAAATCTTGAACACCCTGACTACTGACTGAGATACCTAAGGAACAAAATAGGCGTGTGATATTTTGCTCACTTTGAGCACAAACAATATTATGATATTCATTGTAACTGCTTATTATCAATTTGGCTTTAAGGTTTTTAGATTATTTTGTCTACGCTAGACGCTTATAATCTTGTTTTTTAACTAAAATCGAGTATGTCGATAAAAAATGCAAAGTAACGGCAAAATAGCAACGGACCGGCTTCGGCCGGCAGGCAGGCAGGCAGGACAGCAGAACTCAGAACAATGAACATGAGAACAAGCAAAGCAACAAAGCAACGGATTACGGACCCGAACTCGACAGAGATTTATTAGAAATATTGGAAAAAAAATTTTTTCCAAGTTATCATTATTTTTTTTTGTGAAACGAAAAAAATCTCATGGTTTATTGGGATTTGCTAACACTTTGTAAACACAGTGTAAACCGGACTTATCGTAGGTACCTACAAAGTTATTTTGCCAATTGAATGTAAAATTCAATGACATTTAATTTTATTTTAATGTTTTGATAAAATCCACCTGTTTCAGCAATAATAGCAAGATCTCTTCAAATGGATACGATTGTAAAAAGTAATGCAATAGAAAAAGAGTTTGTGGTTAAATCCATCAACTCCTGTTTGCCAATAAACATCCCTAAACGTCACAAAGGGATGGCGGGCCGAATCGGGATCATAGGAGGTTCTTTGGAATACACCGGTGCACCATATTATGCAGGAATAAGTGCTCTAAGGGTAGGTATGCATCCATAATTAAATTGAAGTTGATTAATTAAACAATAACTGATTAAGAGTAGTACATTTATGAGTAAAGATTATCTTAATTAGGACTTATGCAGTACTTTGGAAGCTTCATTAAAATCCTTGCTCAGTGAAAATAGTAATGAGAATAAGCTCCTAATTTAAAGACAAGAACAACTTGTGTTATGTTGGAAACCTCCTCCCTTTTAATGTTTAAGTTTTTTAATATGTTTTCAGGTTGGTGCAGATTTGATTCACATATTCTGTGAATCCGCAGCTGCAGTCCCAATCAAATGTTACAGTCCAGAACTGATAGTACTTCCTGTACTAGACAGCAAAAATGCAACAGAATTGATTTCTAGTTGGCTTGATCGACTCCATGTAATTGTTATAGGGCCAGGTCTTGGAAGAAAAGCAGAAACATTCAAAGTAGTCACTAAAGTGATAGATATGGTAAAAGAAAGAAACATACCCATGGTTGTGGATGCTGATGGACTTTTTCTGATAACACAAAATCTGAAGCTATTGGAGGATTTTAATGTGCCTGTGGTGCTGACACCAAACAAAGTCGAATATCAAAGACTTCTCAATAAGTTCTCTGCCTCAGAATCTGACAATGTAATCCATAGGTTGGGAAAGAATGTAACTATATTGAGGAAAGGAGAATATGATGAACTATTGAGCTGTCATGATGTTCAGTGGAAATCAAATGTAGGTGGGTCCCCAAGACGATCTGGGGGCCAAGGAGATTTACTTTCAGGGACAATTGCAACATTATTAAATTGGACAATGTTAAATAGACAAAAGCTGGAGACTAAAGAAGACAATTGTGCTATGGCTGTATCTGTTGCATGTTTTGCTGCTTGTAGTCTAGTAAGAAGTTGTAATGCAAAGGCTTATAAAGAAATGGGTATGGGGGCAGTAGCTAGTGATATGGTAAAATATATCCCAGAAAGTTTGCAAGAATTTTTGGCATCTTAAACAGTATCTGGTCTGGATTGTAATTAAGTGTATAACCACCAAATAATTTTATTGTTGTTTGATACATTTAAGGGGTTGTTTGTAAAAGTTTTAACACATTGTATATTTATCCAATAAATTTGAATACGAAAAATTGTTTTTCTTTACAAGTGATTATAGTTGATTATGGTTGTCTATTTAACTGTCGCTATTAAAACTTAGGTAAAACAAAACATATAAAATTTGTTTTGTTGGGATATTATATGGAATGTTTGAATGTGGGAGGAATCTAGGCACATTAACATTTTGATATTATATTATACATTATATTATATTAGGGACCGTCTCCACGAGCGAGGGAATCGCGACGATAGCGCATAAAAATTTCTTTAAATTATTTTAGCATTTGTCTCCACACGACGATGACATCGCGGCTAGTTGTGACAAATGGTTAAGTACCTAATAACACATCACGTCTTCAAGGAACCGTTACAAGTGCTAGCTGCGTGAACGCGGCGCTTCTGTTACAACATAATGTAAATAAGAATCTTTTATCTTATATTTATTAACAGTGTTCCACATTATAGATATAGACTTTGGGAGATACCTTAGCTGCATTTTTTTTTAAATAAAGGGGTTTCTAGTTTCTACCTTGGCACGTAACTAACGTTTAATAGAATGTAATTAGTTATAGTTAAAAAAATGATTTTAGGTCTATTGATGAAACGCTGATTCCTTAACATATTTTGTTTGTAAGCATTTTATCTGTCGATTTCATCACTGGCCGCAAAATCGAGTTTGGTTAGGTACCTATGTTAGCCAGGCTCCATACAAAAATGTCGAAAAACTTTGAAATTTCACGTGTTCATCGCCAAGTGAAAAACACAAGAGTTCCCGTTCCGGCCGCGAAGGACACTGTTACAGGTCACCGTTTTTTTGCTTTTTAGATCTGTCGTACCAGGCTGAGGTGTATTACTAGCATACCATTTTATATGAAAAATTAGTTTATGATGGATACACTGGATGCATATAGGCTGGTTACAATGAAAACACGAAAAATATAAGGCAGACCGAGAGAAGAGTGGACGGACGTCCACCTGCTGAGATAATGTTGACGTTGCTGGTATCACTTATTTTAAACTCATCAAAATCTAGTAAAATAGTGGCATTGAAAAACGAGGTGGTGTGCGCAGTGTATTTGTTTATATTTTGATGTCTCGCGGGTTGGGGACAAGGTGACTTCGCGATAAGAGAAAACCGCTTTTCTTCCGCACGGGGCAGCGACGGACACTATGATCCGTCACACCGACATCTCCAATTCAGTAATAGCGGTTGTTATGCTTTAGATGTAGTGTAAGTAAATAGCTGTATTAAATAAAATTAATATAAAGTATGTAAAATAGTAACTAAAGAAGTTTTATTAGCAAAATTTTATTAAGTAAATAAATTTTTTATATATACGATTTTTTTGCTCGCCAGTCCAAAAATTCGTCAATATCATCTTCATTATCGGAATCTTCGCCGTTTTCGTTCATTTGCTCATGTTCTTGACTTTTCTTTTTTGTTTGTTCCTTTTTCAACTCTAGGTCCAACACCCTGAAAATAATACCGAGGTTATAATTTTCAAAAAAGAAACAATAAAACCTAATGGTTTAATTGTTTTGTTTCTTTGCCATTACTAACTTAGTAGTAGGTTTACTAGGGGTTTTTTATAAATATTTCCGGACTTATCACACAACATAACCTAACCCAAACTAAGCAGAGCTTGTACTATGGGTTAGGTGACTGATATACGGCATGGATATATTATTTTTCGTAAATACAAACTAATGATATATAAACATACGCGTCGAGTTGAAAGTTGGTTATAATACCCAGACCCAAAACCAGAAATTGGCCGCCGGCGGGAATCGAACCTGCAACCTCTTGCGCCTCAGACGGACCTTGCCCACCAAACTATAAAGGTCATCAATAAGGAGGTTATACATATTCACACTCAAAGTTTTGGTGTTGTTTATATTTCTTCATTTCTACTCAACAACTAATTAGTTTGGAGTCCGGTTGATGCTTGACCACGGAATGCCCACCCCAGAACTTCATGTACAAAGCCTTGTTTATTTGTACATAAAGTTCTCGGGCGAGCTTTTTGTGGTCGGACTTTACATGCTGAAATTTCCCAGCACGGACTGGGAAAGCTCGACCAAGAAATGCTCAGCCAAGAAATGCCCACTCTTGGAATTTGAGACTAAACAAACGAATCTTTGTTTGGTCACAAATTCCAGGGCTGGTCTTTCTCTGCCCGAAGCAGAAATGTCCGACTGACTCATATCTCCAGAAGTAACCACCGCCCAAACTCCACCAAGATTATATTCATACCAACTATTGTCACTTGCAATAACAGATGAACAATGATTTCATAATTTGCATACACTTTCACTGTTTGCTGAGTTCTTTAAATTTATGGCATTCACGTAAATAAATTAATTAAAAAGGATACAAGATATAAAATAATTAATTACCATTGTTTGGTTTTACAAAACATGGACCCGATTAATTTCGGCCCAGTGTGGAGTTTGAACAGCTTCGTAATATAATTTGGCAAATGTAATGCATGAAACGCCTATCTACCTATAAGTTGCCTGAAGCTGTAGTTTATTATTTTAAAGGATAAATAGAATGCAATTTTTAAGCTGTTTTCTGTAAAGTAAAATATAAAAACCATAATAAGAAAAAAAGTGGTTATAAAGATCTGGGTGGGCAGTTCAAGGTTTTACTGACACGGTCTGGGAAAGCCCAACCAAGAAAAGCTCATCCATGGAAAATCCGGCCGGGGAATTGGTATCCACTTTGTATGGTTACAAAGTTCTGCCCCGTTCAATTATTGCTCACCCGAGAATTGACCCCGGACATTACTGGGTCAGGCTTTCGGGGTTGGACAATTTTTGGGTGGGCAGTCCTGCCTCCCATCAGTTTGTGCTGAGGTTTAAGTTGTCTCAGCCCCTCAGGGAAAAATGCCTCCTTTAACATTATTCTTTGTATGCATCAAAGATGTACAATGTTGTAATTTTAATAATAAAAATATCACTTTACCTTGACCAATTCCTTATTTGTTCATCTATTTCATCAATTTGTCTTTCTGCTGTTGCTTCTTCCTGTTCACCAGCAATTATTTCAGCTGAAGCACTAGCTTCTTCTTTTATTTCCTTCTGAAACTTCTCCCATTCTTCTTCAGTAGGATCTTTATATTCAATGTTTCGAACCTGAAAGCAAGGTTGTTTAAATTATGTTACAGCAATATTTCAAAGTAAAGTTGTAATTATCCTTTTGAAGTAAAGAGAATACTTTAAAACATTATCCTTGATTGGTTTTACTTAATTTCTGGAGACAACCCAATTTTCTACCACAAAATTTATCCATCACAATCAAATGAATAAAAAAGATTATTGTTTATTTCTTTAATCATAAGTCAGCAAGCAGCACTTTTAATTTTTATACAAGTTACTTAATAATATGTAAAAAATACCTATTCTAAATAAATCAAAATATGTCCTATGTAAAAGTAGTTTATTAATAATAAAGAATAACTTAGTATAAGATAAATCTAAATGCAAGTTAGAGTTGTAATGCCCCAAAGGGGATCATGTCAAGGAATCTATTATTTAACACCTTTATTGTAACCACATGAAGCAACAAATAAATGCATATGAATATAAAATATGCTGTGTAGAAAAATAGCACAATAACTTACCTTTGCATCCAATATAGGATCATCAAAAAATCCTTCTGGAATAGGTTGGTCAGACACAGGTGGAGTCTTAGAAGAGTTTGAATTGGAAACAGTACTTGGTTCATCAGCTGCAACAAAATAAAAACTTGTTTTACATTCAAACAGCTATAAATTTAAAAAAAACTGATGTTGAATGTTAGTAGTTGGTTTAACCAATTTATTTGAACTAAAACATCTAGCAAAAAAGATGGATAGAGCTATTACTTTGATAGGTATTATTATCACATATCCTAATGATAATATGTCTAATAACTGACACTACCACATTGTTATTGTGAAATAATAATTAAGTTGTTTACTAACTTTTCTTTACTTTTTTAATTGGTTTAATTTTTTTGTGGAAACAATTAATTGGCCTTCTTTAAGTGCGTATTTGTTTTGGCACATGTTATAAATAATATACTTATAAATTATTACCTTTTATTTGCTCTGGGGCAGGTTTAACTACTGATCGCTTGATTTCTTCATTATGGAAGGAAACAATATTAGGAGCATTATTAGTAGATTTCTTGACAGGAATTGATGCAACTATAGAAGTGTTCTTTAGAATTCCTTTAATTTTCTTTTCGGGTGGCGCGTCTTTTGGTGGACTCGACTTTCTAACTTTGCTAACTGTAAAATTGTTTGTAAGCTCTTTAAGTTTCTTGGCTTTGTCTATATTATCCTTGTGTTGTTTACTATTAACGTGGATTTGCCAAACATTTTCTGATCGGACTATAGATGAACAAAGTAGGCACATAAGTTGACCAGCACTATTATATTTGGCGAGAGGATTATTTATTTTAGATGGTTTTGTGTCCTTGTTTTTGCGTTCTGACATCAGTTTTCGCATTTGCTCTTGTGTTTTTTGCTTTTCTAGTTTCATACGATGAGACGACATTGTGTGTTTCTGTTATATGTACGATGTCGTATTATTTATATGTATTTTGTCTAATCAAAAAGCAACAATTCTACGCTTGAATTTTGTTGTTTTCATGTTTCGATTTCGATTATATTCATTCAACAGCGACTTGGCTGTTGGCTGGCATACATGCTCTGCTCTGGCTAAGTTATAGCTATTTCCCCTCTGCTTCTAACTTATTCTAATGGCCAGGCCAAGCTAACCGCTAAATGTCTTCATATTAGTTACGTAGGTACAGGAGATAGGACCGGGATTGGGACTATTTGGGACCTCCTGACGTATTATTGAAGTGAAACTTCTATAATAGAGTAGAGAGTATTATAATCACTACGTTTTATTAGAGAATCGTAGTGATTTCAAACCGGATGCAAAAAGATGAAACGGAAATGGTAAGAGACACCAATACAATGCTTTATTTAAATTTCTTTGCGCGATACTTCGTAGTTGAGACTACGAGCGAAGTATCGCGCAAAGAGGTATTGCTGTATTTTATTTATATTATTTTGTAACATACTTTATGTAATACGCTTTAATAAAGTAATATAAATAATCCGAATAATTACAGATATATGTTTGATTTTCTTATCATTTTAGCAGATGCGTTCATTTACCCTTTTTTTCTATTCGATATATCTAATCCTACTACTATTATAAAGGCGAAAGTTTGTAAGTATGGATGTATGGATGTTTGTTACTCTTTCACGCGAAAACTACTGAACCGATTTAAATGAAATTTGGTACACAGAATCTCTAGAGCCTGAAAAATAACATAGGCTACTTTTACCGCGGGAAAACGTCATTACGCGGGAAAATACATTATAACGCGGGTAACACCGCGGGGCACAGCTAGTAGGTACTAATATTATAAAGCTGAAGAGTTTGTTTGTTTGTTTGAACGCGCTAATCTCCGAAACTACTGGTTCGAATTGAATAATTCTTTTTGTGTTGGATAGTCTAGTTATCGAGGAAGGCTATAGGCTATATAACATCACGCTCCGACCAATAGGAGCAAAGATATAGTGGTAAATGTGTAAAAAACGGGAGAAATTGTACATCTTTGAAGCCGAATTCCGTTGCGTGCGCCGTGAAAACGGTTCAAGATACACAAAAAATATGTATTAAAGAATAATAGCTCTTTTAATGATCTAAAAAACAGTCCGCGATAGTATATGTCTATCTTTTAAGATTAACTCACAAAAACCGTTTTTATGGTACCTACCTAATTTGGTCGAAATAATTTGTTTAAGTTGTATCAACATAATAATATTAATCTTTATTCAAATAAATATGTTGTTGGTTAAGAGTACTTCATCCATTATAACGCGGGTAGCACCGCAGGGCACAGCTAGTATATCATAATTATAGTTCGTAAGTAGTAGACTCCAATCGTGCGTCGTAGCTGACACACACACACTTTTTTTTTATCTTTTCTTCATATTCTTTCGTCGATTTACTGAAGTTTCACTTCTATCGTGTGTGAATCGCACACACACCTTTTTTGTTCTGTGCTCCTTTATTAGATTTGGAACGTCATATATCACACAAATCAATACCATGTTTTTTGTGTGATAGTGATTAATATTCTCTTTGGCAATACCAATCATTCAAATAATAATCACAAAACATCAACAGAATGTTAAGTCTTAAAAAACTTTTTCCAAGTTATAATAATGAGCACAATATGAGTTTTGGAAGCTTTAATATGCCGCCGTCTGAAAATATTGAATTCTTTCGAGCTGTACTCTAATGTTTTATGTGTAAATAAATAACTTTGATAGGCGTTGAAAAATTAAATATTAGCTGTGTCATTTAAGGTTGCGGGCATGCCCATAGTGCCCCCAATGGTAGATCCGCGCATATCAGGAGGTAATGTGAATCTTAGAATATCAAAAGAAACCTTGATTTTGCAATTTCTATTCAAAAGAGGATTAACGTTGGGAACAAATACTAAAAAAACTTCGCTCCACAGCGCTGCGTGTACTAGGTATATTATCAATGCTGTGCTGACCTTTCATTAGATTATGTATTATAATAATGTATGTGTATTGATTATAATATTCTGTTGGTGTAGCCTATTTTATTAGATAAGTACCTGTCGCGTCCCGATACACCAGATGCTGTGTTTCCAGCTCATTATCAAAGAGACTGACTGTTACGAAATAATTTCAAATCAAACCATAGACGAAGCTCTCTACAGTCTACAAATGTCAAATTCGGGATGGATTTTGGTGCTTCAGTTGTAACTCGCTCTATTTTTTCCGGATTTTTCTGCTGAAAACGTTTGTAATTACGACACTTTTTGTCTAATTAATTTGTAATTTTCGTGAGTTACAAATTTCAGACAGTGAACGTAAAATTTTGCAGAAGGATTATCCAACTTTTCTGCAAAACATCCCTTGGAAAAGCTTCCGATTTGTAGTGCTGTGTGCAGTGTGTGCTGTGTTTATTCCTCATGTTGTGATAATTCGATGATAAATAGGTTTTAAAATGGACATCGACGTTAGCAAGGAGAATATACAACCACTGAGAGGTGGTAGAAATCTCGTACAGCTGGGTGCAGCCTTGCAAGCGCAATCTGATGTAGATGCTCAGAGACAGCTGCAGTTACAAAAAGAGTAAATATTATCATTGACTGCTTTTATTTCCTGTATTTCGACAATTGCAAGTACATAACTATTTATTGCCTGACAGTGAAATGCTTACTCTGCCACATCTAATCTCAATTTACCAAAATATTTTCATTTAAACCTGTATTGTTTACTTTAGGGAACATGAAGCTATACTTAGAAATTACCAGGGTCCTGACCCTTTGGACCCGTGGTTCAACTACATCCAATGGATTGAACAGTCTTTTCCTAAACATGGTCACGAAGGGCATATGGACAAACTTATAAAAGACTGCTTACAATTATTTGAAAATGACAAGAGGTATTATCAAGACAGAAGATTTGTAAAGCTATGGATTAAATATGTAAGTAAATTTCATATTTCAAAACAATTATTATTATTTTAAAATGTAACAGATAACTTTTTACCATATTGAAAAAAATGTATTGGCTTTACCTTTATGAAAGTAACAGAAATCCAACATTGTTTCTTGAATAATAACAACAAAAAAAAACTTTATTAGATTGACTGTCTCTCAAACCCGCTGGAAATATATCAGAGGCTACACAATACGGGTATTGGGACAGAAGTGGCAGAGTTCTATCGAGCGTGGGCATGCTACTGTGAGGAATCTAATGATTTTAAAAAGGCTAACCAGGTCTACATGTTGGGACTGCAGGCTAAAGCCCAGCCTTTGGACGAACTGGAACAGGCTCATATGTGAGTATTCTTTGCATTGAAATATATCAAATGCCATTTACTTTTTAAAAATATTCATTAGTTTTATTGAATATACATTAATAATATTTCAAAGATTTCACTGGTTCTTATAAATGCAAGCAAGCATATAATATGATGATAATTATGTCCAAAAATTACCATCAATAACATTTGAATATTTTAATGAGGCTACTGCTGTACTTGCTAAAATAAAAATGTGTGCCAAATAAATCATTACCAAATGATGAATAATAAATTTGTTTACATTTGTTTCTATATTGAATAAAACTATGAAATATAATAATAAATATAAATGTTTATACACTCATGTAGGTTTTATGAGATTTGTGAGTATGTGTAAGGGTTTTTTTAGGCCGAACCTGTACTTCTGTTAGTAGTAGATGGGTTTTGAAAACCTTGCATAAATAATAATTATAATACCTACATATTCTGATGTGTTAATTGTTTTCTAGGAACTTTCAACTTTACTTTGCCCAACGGATGCTTCATGATGATTCACCAACGAAAAGAAAAGCTGCCTCAGCCTTAGCAGAAACAAGAATGGCTTTGACATCATTAAAATCTTTCAAAAGAAGAAACATTGCTAGTGCGCCAATACAAAGGGTAGGAGAGAACATACGCAATGTGGTGCCGGGAGTTGTAAGGCAGCAGGACAACCGGTTGGCCAATACCAACATGATGGTCAATGTATATGAGGTAATTTTGACATTTATCTTGCTGATGGCCATCTAATGCCTAGTTCAGGATAAAAAATAACAATAAACCTTCTCAGATTATTTGGCTATATTATCTCTCTGTCTGTGAGTTCTCTCTGAATAAATTTTCTATGAATGCCATATTCAAGAGACAATTACAATGATAAAATCTAAGCTATTAATATTACAGATTGGAATAATATAATTATGATAGGAAGGATGCATTTATTTTTGTTTATGATGGGCCAATAGATCCTACAGGCTACAATGTCATCATATTTTTTTTTATTAGGATGCGCCTTCGACATCCCGCGGTGTTATCCCCATATCTGAAGATCCAGGTCCAGCCTCTTTGGTCCAATCATGTGGTAATGTGGAAAATGAAAAGGAAATCGGAATCTGGACAAATCCTAAAACGAAAATGGTACATTCAAATGTTGTACCACACCAACCTTTACCATTTACCTGTAAGTAAACTTTTGTATGATTGTACTAACTTTTAGCCTTCTTCAATTAGCAGACTACAGTGTTTGAGAAGGTTCGGCATTATTTGCGGTTTCCATGTTCAACTTGATAAAACTCTTAGAATAAAAAAAAAAACATTTCTTCAATCTATTTTTATTGGAGTATTTAAAAACACACTATCGAAATTACGTTGCATACAGACGAATTTCGGTCGGGCATGAGTTAAGCGGCAACTTGTTTTGCAGAGCACACGCACGCGACCGAAGTTCGTTTCGATTGCCAGCAAAGACGCGCCATATTAGAGATCGAGATACTGATTACACAAAAAATGCGAATGTTGAGATGGATGTGTGGAGTGACAAGGAAGGATAAAATAAGAAATGAGTATATAACCTGAGGAACTTTGAAAGTAGCACCAGTGACAGAGAAGTTGAGAGGAAATCGGTTGGCATGGTATGGACATATTATGTGAAGGGATGAATGTCATGTGACGAAAAGAGTGTTAGATATGTCTGTTGATGGATATGTGGGAAGAGGTAGGCCAAAGAAAAGATGGATGGACTGTGTGAAAGATGATATGTGTAAGAAAGGAGTGAGTGTTGGAAAATGGAAAATGGAAGGAAAAAACATGTTGTGCCTACCCCACATAATGTGGAATGATGATACTGAATACACAACTAAATTTCAGCCGTGTAAGTTCGGCGCTTTTGGTGTGTTGTAAGTCGTGTATCCGAAAACTACGGAACGTAAAATAAAAAAAAAATAGCCGATAGTCTAGGATATTAATAATAAATATGTAAAATGAAATCTGAAAGGTGATGTTGTTGGCTACTTGTTACTCTTAATTAGATAACTTTTTGCCATTTTCCTATGGCCACTCGTCCTCCAAACACCCTATACCTCTACAATAGAGTAAGCAAAAAAAAAAGCTTTTTAACCAGTTAGAATAGCTGCTAAGGTCAATAAAAAACTTGTTAAAAAATTTTACACTCAGCTTGAGAATAAAGTGTATTAAAGTAGGTGTGTTTTAGAATTTTCTGAGTGGGACGTTTTCTCTAATACTGAATTACATTATTTATTTAATTTCTCTTCTCTGGAGTCATATTTTCACTTTTAATAAGTGACTCAAACAACGAAAACACTGAGCGGATTTGGATAAGCCATGCACTGTACCAAAGGTTATATACCATCTAATAAAACTGAAAATAAATTGTTATTTTAGGCATATAATTTGAGATATGCATGGATGGCTGTGCAATGAAATTTAACTTAAGACCCAGTTCACTCACTCTGACTATGTAAAATTTATAAATAAATACGAATTCAACTTCCTTACTTATGGTATAAAACCATAAAACATTTAACCTCCGAAAAGCTCCAAGTATTCAACACATAAGTAAAGTATAATGTAAAGCTGATGAGCTGAAAAAACATGATTGTTCCTTCTACCAGCACTGTAAAAACTCTACAATTACAATGATTGCCTCAGTGGCGCGGTGGGGGAAGATCTGCTTTCGGCGCAATAGGCAGCAGGTTCGATTTCCGCAGAAGTTTTTTTTATGTTCTGCAAGCACTTTTCTCCTTGAGTTGGGTGTTTAATATATCCAATAAAATATAATTATTATATTAAGTATATCAGATGTCTAGTACCCGTAACACAACCTTAGAGCTTACCACGGGGCAAGATGTTGTTGTGTGGGTTGTCCGGAAATAGTTATTTTATTCTAATATTCATACTACATATATAAAATCACAGGCATAATGTGTGTTAAAAATAATCACAATTAAAACATTTCACGAATGGACCTGTTATCTGATTTTACAGAACCTCATAATATCTGACACGCTCTTGACTGTAATTTCAAGTGAATACGCACTGACGAAGTAAAAAAATTCAATTTTTTACTTCGTCAGTGCGTATTTATAGCTCAAGGCTATGTCAGAAGCATATTGAGACATGCATCTAGACTATTTATTTTATTTATTTATAACATTTTGGGAAAACTAACAGCTAGTATAAATTATGAAACACTTATATAAAAGCTTGCAACTGTTACAGTTAGTTACAAATACAGAGACGGCCAATTATAAGTTTCCACTTATATTGCTTAACCTATCGAGACCAAATACTACTTGGATAATATTAAAAAAGAATGTTATTAATTAAAAAAGACAAAAGAAAAATATTATAAAGAACTTGCGAAAAACTGCTCATTAATTAAACGCTTTAAGCTGCACGTTGATGAGTTAAACAGATCAACAGATCATCAAGGCCATCCTTGACCAACGAACTGAAAGAGTTACTGGCTCTAATTATGAACGCATTGCTTCTATAGTTGGTTTTAACTATCGGAGTGTACAGAGTGCTAGGGTTTCTCAAAAAGGCTGAGTTCGCACGCAACCCAACCTGACTAAGTAATTCAGGACAGTCTACGGAGCTGTTACAAATATTAAACAGAAAAACTAAGTCTGCGATTTTTCTACGATAAGATAGTGGAAGGAAATGAAATTTACGACATCTTTGTTAGTAATCTGGTGGGATTTTTTTTGCCCTATACTGCAAATACCGTAAGAATTTCTTCAGTACCGATTCGAGGCGTTCTGAATATGTACTATAACACGGATTCCATACCTGACAAGCATATTCCAGATGACTTCTTACGTAGGCACAATATAATATTTTAATGGTTTTTAAATTTTCAAATTCTGATGACATTCTAAGAACAAATCCTAGAGCACGATGCCATTGTTATTTATTTAGCGTGTAACATAAATCACAATACTTATTCAATCTCTATACTACACGATTATGTAGTAGGTGCTTATTGTAATATATTATTAAGTACAAGTTGCTCGCGTCTTCACTGGTATGTAATTCCCATGTGAACTTGCTTTTTATGCGATCAAATGTAGCTTTTGTTCTAATTCAAGTTATAAGCCAAAACTATTTAAAATTTAAGGCAAATCGGATGCCATGAGAAAACAAAAAAAAATCCAATGTTTTGCGTTTATAAAATTAATAAATTATGTTTACAATTTCTATTGATGAATATATTGCGGGTTATGAAATATCAACTTATATTACATTATGATAGACAGAAATACATTTTTGGCACCAATTTAAAAAATAACCATTATTTCCAGTGTATGAAGACGAAGACGACGCGTTAAGACTACCACCAAACCACATGTCATACTGTATGGATGATTTATCAGTGTCTTTCACTGTGCCGCTCTGTGTACCCGATCCTGTCGATCCAACTAAAATACCTTGTTATAATAAAACTGAGGTATGCTTTTTATCATTTCGCACTTTATCGACATAGAGCTAGACGCTGGCGTTTAATAGTTTATATTTTAATGAGTGTGAGAAGAAGCACATAAATAAATTTATGCATTAACTTTGTAAAATATGTACTAATAACATCATAATACTGAATGATAATATAATAATAATAATAAATATAATATAATGATCATCACCTTTTTGTTATATTTGGTTTTGATTCTGTGGCAAATAAACATTTCTTTCTTTTCTTTTCTAATATGTAATATGTCTTGAAAGTTGCACTTAATCTATAATGTTTACATGACTGCCAAATCTGCACCTAATAAAAATACTATTTTGATTTATAACGGGATATTTACCATGAATGATTGTCTTTCGAGTTTCCCGATATTTCGGCACAGTTACATGCGCCATGATCACGGTTGAACTGAAGCTGCAGCGATTGGAGTAACAGTTTTATTGGCAGACAAATCGATCTACCCTCTTTCTCACTCTTTTATTACGAGTCGAGTATCACTAGAGCTGGGACATGTTTTACACCCCACTAACATACTATCGCGACACACAATACTGACGGTGTCCGTTTGGACCTTCTGCAACGAAGGTCTAAACGGCTTTTTCTGAACACATCTTCACAACAGGGTTCCTTTATTCGGCAGGCTATGGTCCGGTAGGCTAATAAAAATAATTGAAAGGCATCACAGTTAAATACGTTTTTATTTCTATTCTGCTTTGTCAACTATTCCAGGTGTATGTAGGAGAAAAAGAATACAGTTTAGAAGAAATTAGATCACGAAAATACAATTTAGATAAAAAAAAGAAGACTGACAACCATGAAACAACACAAGTACCGCAATATACTAGTATCAATGAAACACTTGCCCAGTGCAGTGCGTTGGAGACGCTCGCAAACTGCGCTTTAGACCCGGAACAAGACCATTTAGGACAACTAATGCCCTTGGCTATACCCACATTGCAAAACATAACGAAAGTAACCAACATGCACTCTCCAGGGGAACCAAAAGTATTATGCAACCTTGACTCAAAAGAGTTCAGTGAACTCTCTACAAAGAAAAATGACGAGAACCTACCTCAAGCAGATAAAGAAAACCAACAGCATAGCAACTATAGCAATGAGAACAACCCAGGCAATTATGGAAAGAACAATGTGTTAGAAGAATTTAATAGAAGTTTGATGGGAAATGTCTTTGGTGATTCTGTCACTGTGAATACTAAAGAAGCCAGATGGGAGCTAAGAAACATATTCAATGATAATGGTAAGATATTTTTTAATTTATTCTATGATTAAAACATGAACAACACAGTGGGCTAGGAAAACTTAATATTTGATCATATACCAATTCATTTAAATTAATTGTGATAAGAGTTGCTACAGATTTACATCTTCATTTATATGTATTATTTAAAAAAATATTCAGCCATTGGTTCTTCGTTAGTCTGAAGAACTCACCAAGCCCAAGTCTGGTTACAGTAAGTTCCTGAACTGCCGAAATACCTACTACCTATGTGCATTTCATGTCATACTTCCATGTTGGTCTTATGTAAATACTGATAAAAAGTTAAGAACAATTTATAACTTTTGTATTTATTTACACAGAACCATCTATTGTGCAACCAGTAGTGCAACAATTCGATGTGCCTGCTTTCGATATACATGAGGATAGATCCATTACGATGGCGATTAATACAAAGAAAAAGCAAGAACTGACGAACATGGTAAATGTTGGCCAAGATAAAGAGAATGCTAACAAATTCAATCCGGTTGCTTCACAACAACAACAACAACCACCACCACCACCACAAAACGTGCGTATTTCCTAATTAAATTACCTGATGGACTCAAATTAAAACTTTAGACTAAATAATTCCTCATTATCCTATCATTTTCTTTCTGGTCAACAGCCTCAAGTCAACAAGACTGCATACTATGAAGAGCCTTCCTGCACTCAAGTCTTCAACTTTAACATTAAAGATGCCAGTACCCCTAACATGTCTCAGTTTAAGAAGCCATCTAGCATAGATCCATCCAAGTATCCTTCTGTTCCTAAGTTCAGCATAGACGAAAGTGTGATAGAACATGTGGATCCTAGTGTTGGGAAAAGAGAAGAAAACTCGCGACAATTGCCTCCAGATCAGCACGCGACCGTTGATAATCAGGGCGCAGGACTATCTGTTATTATGGAGGCTACAAGGGAATTCAATAGGTATTAAATTTTAAACTTGTAATAACACCACTTATCCAGCATGCATAAATTAATTTGCATGATAACATTATACAACCCTTTACAATTTCAGCAAATCTGGTTCTAGCTCGTCTGGTCAATCTACAAGGACAAACTTCACAGGATATACAACTAATTATGACTCTATGTACAATAATAATGACCCATCTCAAGCTACATCGAAACGAAGCTCCATGTCCAACCAGCCTAGGCACCATAATGGCCAGTTCGCGAGGGCTCAACCGAAACGAGAGATACCCGAAAACAAACCCTTGCAACCCAACTCGGCGCCATATCTCTCGCATGACCATGCATATCAAAAACCGGCCTCGCAAGGCTATAATGGATACTCCCCGCAGCGCCCAATGCATCCTCACTATCAACAAAATTACAGCTATCAGCAGGGATACACTGGCAATAATCAAATGATTTCGCAACAGCAAGGATACGCGAGCCCTAACCCGAATGCGTACCATAGCCCACAGCATCCTGGCTTGCAGAGCCCTCACGCTATGAGTCCGTCCGTTCAACCTGGTTTCGGTAGTCCTACTTATACCAACCCTGTGGGATACCACAGTCCTGGCCATCCTATGATGAGCCCTCAACAGGGCTATGCTGGAAGGCAAGATTACCACTATCAAAATCAACAGGAGAGGCAGCATATTTACACTACACAACAGCAACAACAGCAACAGCAGCAACAGCAACAACCTGCGGTCTTCCAAAGCCCCCCACATCAAAGTCAATATCAAAATGCTCAGTACTATCAAAGGCCAGCTCAGGTTCCGACTTCAAACCAACCTTACGGTCAGCAGCAACATCCTCAACAACAGCAACAACATAGCCAACAACATAGCCAACAACATGGATACCAACAACATACCCAGCAACACAATTATCACAACATGTCCAATCAATACGCTGCGGCTAATATGTATCAAAACCACAACAACCAGAGCTATAATGCTATGCAAAGCCCCTACGCCCAGCAGCCTGCTAAACCAATGCCTGAACCCGCTGCGGCTTACGGAGGTGCGAATAATCCTTCCTTCCAAATATACCAAAGTCCTCAGACTTCCCATAACAACAGCTACGTATCAAGAAACAACGTACCCCAGGCTGTAAATCCTGAAGCAATTTCCGAAATGCACAGACATGAGCATACAAGCATGCAGCATGAAACTTCTGAACAGAATGTATCGAGAGCTAGTCATGCTAAGCCCGTCGCACACAAAAGTCCAACAGCAGCGTTGAGAAACGTTCGTCATGACCAACCTAATGTGAAAATCGGACAGAATTCTCCAGATATCGGTTTCTCCAACCAGTTCCTCAATTTCATTTCAAATAGAAATGAACCAAAAGACAATGCGAATACACCGAAGTTCACTAATAGCCCTAGCATATCTCAAAAGATGCACAAGAATCTGTACGTATCGAGTCCAGAACAGGCGCAAATTCCGCCATCGTCCGGTATGTCGGATTCTGATAGTAAAGATGGTATGACAGCTCAAATCAATACCCCGATTCAATCAGCTAAGATATCGCATAATGTTGCTGACAAGCACAAAGATATATCGAAAAGACAGCTAGATTTTGAACACAGAATGGAGTTTCAGTCTGAAGACAGTAGAGATTCTGTTAGTAAAGATAGCAGGATCCCCTCCATCTATTCTAGACAATCCGATGGTTACGGTATGGATGTAGATAGCGAAAATTCTATGGAATGCGCTGCATTCAAGTCATCTCATTCGATATCCATGGTCGAAACCAGCGATATTCCCAGGCCGGCAGATATCGAATTTCCTAAGCAAATAGACCCCTTCAGTCGGAAACTTCTTGACTCTTTGCTCGAGTATGTAAAGTTCCCGAACAAAACTCACGCCGAAGGTTACAATGAAGTGAGATCCGTTCCAAAGTTGGCGCTCGCTACTAACATAACTGTTGGCGGTAACAAGTTTGCCATTGAGAAACAACTTGGTAAAGGAAATTACGGCGCGGTGTTCCTTTGTCTCGATCTTCATAGCAATAAATCAGTCGCTGCTAAGTATCAGAAACCGAGTCGGCCCTGGGAGTTCTATATTTGTCAAGAAATCAAAGCGAGGATAAAGGATCCATTTATGGTTATTACTTTTAATTACCTTCTTCTTTAATTCTTTTACAATCGTATCAACATTTCTAATACATTATTATTTTGTGTGTTTAGCTCCCTGGCTACATGGACATAGAAACCGCTTTTATTGGAGAGAATGCAAGCTTGTTCGTCTCGGAATATTCAAAATATGGGTCTTTGTTGGATGTCGCCAACAAAATCAGAGCTGCTACCTCAAAATGTATAAACGAGTTCATAGTAATTTTGCTGACGTCGGAGATGTTGTCTATAGTTCATTATTTGCACAAAGCACGGATTATCCATGCTGATATAAAGCCAGATAACTTTTTGTTGATGAAAATGTAAGTAGTTATATTATAAATTGCCCTTATATTATAGAGGTAATTAAGTCTTGAATTAATGTAATTTACGATTTCAGACCTACGCAAGAGTGGCGGACCCCGTCGCTACAGCTAATAGATTTAGGCTGCGCAATAGACATGTCATTGTTCCCGGAGGGAACTACATTCAGAGAAGTAAGTCAACTATATTTGTAGAAGTAATATTAATAATAATTATAGACTAGCTTCGCGACCGGTGATTCTCCGTTTTGATATATTTTTTACAGTAAGTAAGTAGTTTTATGTTTTTTTATGTAAACTAATGTAAAAATATTTTTTTGACGTGTTTAAAATTAATTATAGAGAATAATAATATAACTACTTAATACACTCCAAGACCACAACACCACCACATCCACTCCATTTAAAACAATACAAAAGGGACTTAAGCTAAATACAAAATGCTTAATGGGCGGCCTTATTGCTTGAAGCAGTTTCTTCCAGACAATATTAGAATGGAGAGTAAAATGCACAGCAAATAACTGAATTTTGCGGTGACAGAAAGAAAAAAAAAAACATTTTTTTATAATAGCTAGCTTTTCAAGCCACGGGGTTGCCTGTGTTTTATGGAATTCCCGAATGATCAACGTATATTTTCTCGCGGTAAAATAGTCTATTGCCTTATCTGAATATCGGATTGACTGCTTCAGTGGCGCAGTGGCCGAGGGTCCGCTTGCGGCGCAAGAGGTAGCGGGTTCGATTCCAGCCGAGGGTTCAAGTGTTTGTATGTTCTGCAAGTACTTTCTCCTTGGTCTGGGTGTTTAATATTTATAGTAAAAAAATATCTATAATATGTATGACTATTATATTGTATATCAGTTATCTAGTACCCGTAACACAAGCTTAGAGCTTACCACAGGGCTAGATGTTGTTGTGTGAATTGTCTGGAAATATTTATTTATTTATTATCTGAAAATGACTGAATTTTAGACCTTGAACCAGTACTTACTGAGATTAGCGTGTTCATTAATATAGATTACGTTGCAATGTGATACAGTGCCAAACTATTACAGAAACTAACAAACTTTGAAATATATGCATCTGTAATTTCAATTATTCTTTATTTTTAGCTTATATCAACTGAAGGATTCACATGTACTGAAATGAGAGAAGGTAAACCCTGGACCTTCCAAACAGACCTTTACTGCTTGGCTGGTACAATTCATGTGATTCTGATGGGCAGTTACATGAAAGTAGCAAACCGTTTGGGCCAGTGGAACATTGATAAGAAATTGCCGAGGTAATTATTGTGTATTGCTTTTCTAGCTAAAATTTATTAATATAAAATAATTTCGTATATATTAAATATCTGCACCAGATATTAAATTTTATTAAAATGTAATCACCAGATTATCTGCTCATTTATCAAATGATTCATTATAATATTATAGGTTCATTAATAAATAAATATAACAATTTTAATCTTTCCAGGTATATGAAAATAAGCTTATGGGACAAGATTTTTACAACATTATTGAATGTTCCTGATTGTGGCAGTTTCCCAGACTTAATGGATCTCAAGAATGAACTGGACAGTGTTTTAAATGAAATGGATAGCCTTAGCTCTCAGCTACGTAATTTTGCCAATGTCCTCAAGTCTCGGTAAATCCTGATACATCCAGATTGTATTTATTGCATTTAGAGGAAAAGCGATTGTAAAAACTAGACTCCATTATGTATTATCTAATTATACAAACATAGATGTATGGATTTTGTGCAGCATTTTCTATATATATATTAGAAAAAGTCCTGAAAATTAGAACGCTTTATTAGGCAATGCTGCTCAAAATCAAATTCTTGATGAAGTAATCCTTCCCAGGTCAATCTTGCTAAATAACAAAGCAATAAGTATTACAAATTGGTATCTATAACATAGTTATAAAATGCATTACAATTTTGTGTTTAGTTAAAATGTGATATGTGGTGTTTCGTTTATTTGTTGGTGTAACAAGTCTGCTTAGACTATGTAACTTGTTAGCTTATTTTATTTAGGTTGGACTTATTTTTCTATAAGATTGGCATTGCACACTTCATTAAATGTTCAAATTGTAATTAATAAAATTGAATAAACAATTACCTGGTTGAACAAGTCTTTTATTATTTTAATATCCAAACGATAGTGATGATGGGAAATGATGATTAATATCTAAATTAAACTAATTTAATACAATAATAACAAAATATAATACAAGCCTCTCTGTGCACTTTCCCAATGAACTGGGGAAAATAAATCCAGGTGCCATGCCATACCAAACATTTTGGACTGACAAACCTGACTGCAGTGACTGCTCAACGATAAATCACAATTCAATCAAATATGATAGGTATTGTAAATAATTATTATATGAACCTCCAGGATTAGGCGGTTTTATTACAAGTTCCAATAACACGCCTGCCTGCCTGACGTATGAGAAAAAAGACGAACGTAATCTCATTGAAAAAATGGCTTAACTATTCTTCCAATCTATGGTTAAGTTAGAAATAACCACCTATCTCTCAAAATATGCCTAAACCTAAAATTTTCTTTTTTTTTTTGGAGTTTACTCCTTACGAACGATAATTATGATATATTATATATCGAATAGAAAAAAAGGGTAAATGAACGCATCTGTTCAAATGCCAAGAGAAACAAACATATATATCTGTAATTATTCGGATTATTTATATTACTTCATTAAAGCGTATTACATAAAGTATGTTACAAAATAATATAAATAAAATACAGTGAGACTACGAAGTATCACGCAAAGAGTAGACCCCGAGAATGAGATATGCTGTGTAATGTATTCCATCTCATTCTTTTACACGTTCAATCCTACAGATATATATGTTTGTCTCTTTCTACGTAACGCCTCAACTTTTAGTGTTACACTTGATTTTACTCCTTATAACTCAAATCGTTTCTTAAGGAGTAAACTCCAAAAATGTACATGGTGTGGTCATATTGAAGATAGAGGTGTTATGCTAATAAAACTTCACATTAAGTAAAATTTTTTATTGCAACTTTTTCAAGTCTTTGTTTTTTTCTTTCTTGGTACTCTTGTACATTGTCGAATTTCCTTTTGAATAACAATTTAATAATCTCAAAATGATTGTAAGCGACATCCATACTTTCAGAGCTGTGGAAAACTTTTTCTGACTTAGATTGTGTTATAGAAATATTATCATTAGTATAAGTAGTATCATAAAATGTTACATTATTATCAACATCATTATAAACTAAAAGAGTAGAATTTATGAACTGTATATCTGTGGGGAATGTAGCAAGTTTTAATTTAGTTTCCAGTTTGTAAGCCAATTTGTCATCATTAGATTTCACACTGTAAATTAAAAGCTTGTCATATGAATGGACAGACACAGCAACAACTGAAAAGTTTTCAGTAAGTTTTGTGGAAGCCAAGTGAATTATCGGTAAGGAATTAATAGGCACTTCCTCGTCCATTTTCTCCTTAAAACTATCAATAAGCTCAACGCTATTCACTTCTTCAAATGTGTCAATAGAAAGGCAATGTCTTCCTTTTTCATAATCCCAAAGGTTCAAAAAACCATCTCCAGAAGTGCTAAGCAAATATTTTGTATCATGAGGTAATTGCTTTATGTGATTTACATACTCTTTATGCCCTAGGCAATATGTTTGGATTTCATATGTGTTGGGGTAGCAAGTAACTTTGATTTTTTCGTCTCTGTCTGAAGAAATTACATATTTACCATTGTCACTATGCAGGATGTCGAGGATCAAACTCAAGTGACCAAAGATTTTCTGCCCCTTTTGGGGCTCCTCATGATTAATGTCAAAACTGATCACATCGCCACTCTTATCTGCAAGTAGTACATGAGAATTGTCTGCCGTAAACTTAATTTTGCTGGAACTTCTTGGGAAATCAAATATTTTGCACTTCTGTGTTTCTGGTAAATTGTATACAAGGAGTTGTTTTGCAATGTTCGTTGTTACAGCTAAATACTTGCTGTCTGAAGAAATAATGATACCGTTTATTTGATCGCTCGGTGCAGAAGACGAGACATTTATGAGGACATGGTTTGTGTAGTCAAATAAATCGACTTGTAAGCCCCTGCTAATAGCGAGGTATTTATCAGTCGCAGTTAGGCATGCCATTGTGTCCCAGGCACGAAGACGATTTTGGTATGCAGAGGAAAATATAGTCTATTATAAAACGGACATAGATCAGTAAGCGAAATTCTAATGCAGACAGTGCGTTTGTAAGGTTATGTTGTTATGATTTTTTTCTTCTTCTTTGTTTATTGGCATTCTACAATTATGGCAAATTAGATTTTTCTTGGCCACATAATCCGATATCAAATTAAAAAAAAAAAGTGTGTGTGTCAGCTTCGACGCACGATTGGAGTTTACTCCTTACGAACGATATTATGATATATATCAAATAGAAAAAAAGGGTAAATGAATACATCTGCTAAAATGATAAGAGAAACAAACATATATCTGTAATTATTCGGATTATTTATATTACTTCAATAAAGCGTATAACATAAAGTATGTTAGAAAATAATATAAATAAAATACAGTGAGACTACGAAGTATCGCGCAAAGAGACCCCGAGAATGAGATACGCTGTGTAAAGTATTCCATCACATTCTTTTACACGTTCAATCCTCCAGATGTATATGTTTGTATCTTTCTACGTAACGCCTCAACTTTTCGTGTTACACTTGATTTTACTCCTCATAAAATTTCCGTACCGGGCCTTATAACTCAAATCGTTTCATAAGGAGTAAACTCCAAAAAAAAACATTTATTTGCAAAATACATTTCAATATTAGTTTATGTCAAGGTCCTACGAGTAGCATGTATTCAACCCATAAACAGGTATGCAAATATTAATGGTAATAATTAATTATGAAGAATGTCAATAAATTTATCATTAAAATAATCTCAATTGAAGTTCGTAAAGTCAAAGAAATAACATCATATTAAAAATCATTGTCCGTTAACAGTGGTGGTAATAATTATTTTTAATTTAAATATTCCTTTCTTAGTATCGATCAACATCAGGGTCCACACAACGGTGACTGCGAGTCGCCATTGATCAAAATCGCTGTGTGTTTACCAGACTTGGCAGGACAAATCACTATAGACAACATGCCAGTGTCAATTGCGTTCGTGTCGTGTGCATGTGTTGGCTGTCAAGTGTCAATTGTGTAATTGTGTGTATTGTTTTTCTTCAGGATTTTATAGAAGGAATTATCTGGTTAATCAGAATTTTCTGTGTGAAAAAGGATATAATTTATGTAATAAACTTAGTCTAAATAATAAACCAATATGGCAGCATCGATTACTTCATGGAATCCAGAAAAGAAACACAGTGATGTGGAAAGGTAATTTCGAAATGCTAAACATGCGAAACTTCAATTTCCTTTAGAAACATCTGTTGGCTCTAAGCTACGTTACGTAGTAGATATTAAACATCCTACTAATATTATTAACGAGAATGTTTGTGAGGTTGTAAGTAAGTGTGTGTGTTTGTTGCTCTTTACCGCAGAAACTACCCGATGGATTTTGATGAAACTTTACAATAGTATAGCTTAGCTAATATACTTTTTACTGCGGTAAATTACTATTATTACGAGCAAAGCCCGATTTGAATCCGCGGGCGTGCATCTTCACAATCAGTTTTATAAATCAAATAAATTATAATTCTCAATAAAGTGGGACATACATAGATGTATAATTTTATTGTTTTTTAGATGGGTGTGCATATATCCAGCTTATATCAATAGCAAGAAAACTTTGGCTCAAGGACGTAAACTGTCTAAAGAATCCTGCGTTGAGAATCCCACCCATCAAGAGATCAGGGATGTACTGATTGCCACAGGGTTAAAAGTTGGTGTAGAAAATAAACTTTACCCTCGCGAACAAAGCAAGGTAATTATTTTGTGAACTCATATTTAAATTTCAATCTGCTCACAAACAAATTTGTTATGATGACAAGTTTCTACCATTGGCTTATAAAAGTTAAATTTATTTTTCAGGAAATGTTGTATAGAGGCCGAATCCGTATACAGTTAAAGAATGATGATGGCTCACCAGTTAAAGCAGAATATCCAACAAGGGAATCCTTGATGAAACTTATTGGGGAATCCATTCCAAAATTAAAGACTCGTCAAAACAGGTTAATAATTTCTCGACTTATAATTATATCAATTTATGTATTTTTTTCAATACATCAGATCACTTATTACTTAAAAATGTATAACTACTGAATAATATAATTAGAGGCTCCATCTAGGCAACACTGTGGCTTTAAAGCTAGTAACCTGATTTAAGTAAAGTATATTCCTTATTTTTGTGTTTAAAATTAGGATGGATGAATTTAATAGTTATGTTATAAATCTACAATCCAAGATTTATAACTAATGAAAATTTAAAAGGAATATGTGCTTTTGAGTGTGAATATTTTTTTAAAAAGTTTCCTTATTAAGCAAACTCCTAAACCAGATTTCTATCTCTGATGCTTGAGAGCTGTTGAGAATGATAACTCACATATTACAGTAATAAATAACCATTGATAAAAACTATGACATGAGCAAATTTAAATCAATTATCGAAGATATGTTATTCTGAAACATTATAATTGGTTTTGTGAACCTAAAATATTGTTTCTGAAATAGATTATTTTGTTACAGACCGGCTGAACAGCAACCTCAGACTAGCCAAACCAACCAGAAGAGTGCAAAGGGCAAGAAAGGAAGGAGATAAAAGTACTTTATATTTTATTATAAATCACTAAATTTAAATACAGTTATATAAAAAAACAAAACAATTATTTAGATTGGATGTGAATGGCCTTCTCTTTTAGTTTTTTCTCACCATTTTTGTTTCTGGTAACACTATAGCCATCAATTATAAATACAACTGAACCTGTGGTTCCAGTGTTGGCAACTGGTGGGTTTGTTGGTATGTTGTTAAGATTTACTGCCTCATGTCTTGTACTAGTTTCTTGATCTTTTTTGGTAAATTCGCTACTTCGCTCAGTGAGTCGCTGAACATCGGCGTATGTTTTTGTGGTAAGGTCTTCAGTTTCGGGTTCTGACTGGGGAATATCGACTTGCGGCGTGGATACATATCCTCGTAATTCTCCAATAGATGCTGATAGAAACTCTGTGCTTTTTGTTTTGTGGTCTCGAACTTGCTGTTTATCTTTTCTTTTAAATTTGCTGATGTGTCTTCGAGGGATACCCAGGGAGTTCTCGTTTTCATCTGCCTTGAGGGTTGTCTTATCGGTAAGAGCTCTGGCATTCGTCGTGTTTCTAATTCGTAGCCGTCCCCAGGGTCTAAAGCTACTTGCACTGTGTCGTGAATCATGGTAGGTATCTTTCTGATCATTCTCTGCATTGTCCCAGAGTTTTCTGTCTCTGGTACTAGATTGACTATTTCCATTATTCCTGGAGATATCTCCTTTATGGCTCCAGTAATATGGGGTGCGGCTTCTCGCATAGAGTCCATTATTGTCTCGCCGACGGCTAAAGGTATTTCCTGGAAGTAGTAAGGGAATTCTCTTATTCTGTTTGAGACTGCGGAGGTTACTAATGGCAAGAGTATGGGTCTTCTTGGGGGAAGTCTGGGCAGGTGACGAGTCCTCAAAGATGGTAGCCTTGGTAGAAGTAGCTGTCGCTTCTTGCGAGTTGATTGATGAGTTATGTTTTGAAGAACATGGACATAAGAATTCGCCCGTTTCGGTATAGTATCTAACTCGTTTCCTTTTCTTACTAAGCTCGTCGGATTCCCCTGGCTCTGCACCAAGCAGGTTATCGAACAGCATACCAAGATTGCGGAGTAGCGGAATGTACTTCTCATTGAGTTTCTCATTTCCGGAGATTTCGTTCTTCAGCGATAGATTTCTGCGCTTATTTCTCCTCAGGCTGTGCTTAATCCGATTGAGTCTCAAGGGGCTATTGATTTGAAAAGCTTTCTTGTTTTTTAAAGACGCTAATTTTTTACCCAGAGTGTTCTCTGAAAGATTACATTAGCAGGTTTAATAAAGTTAAATCGGCTATCCGACTTTAAGCTACAAATGGAACTACGTTTATGTTATAAGTACATATTAATTTTAAAACAACGTCTGTCTTTAGAGTTATCTATAACGTAGTCATAGATAAAATATTCCTACAAATTTTATTGAATTACTTATATGATAAAATAATTGAAATCATTCCAATAATTTCTGCGGGAAAACTCATATAATTAGAACCATATAATTACAGCAAAGGCGCGAGGCGATAACAAAGTAAATAATATAGATTATAATGCCAAGGAAGTATATCGCAAAATTAAGCATGTATAAATAAAATTTATGGATATCAAAAGTCTTCATGTATATTTTTTTTATTATTGAAGAATCGTTGGTTAATAATTGTTCAAGAAGAAAACAAACATAGGAGAATAGAAAAATTTATGTTATGAATTTTTTTTTTTAAAACGACAGTTTAAAAGTATAACTTATTTACATGCTCAAATTTTTTGCAACTTCTACGAAGTAGAAGTTTTGATACTACTTGTTCTGAAAGGAAATCAAGTTCAAGAGCTCACCAGTAATCATGAATTTTTTCGGAATTCTTAGTAGGGGTTTTAAGCTTTTATTCAAAGAAAAGCGTTCTGCCACAGGCTCTGAAAGAAACGTAATTAGGTATATTAATTCATTTTAAGCCTTTTGACGGTCTTCAAAGTAAATTTATCTTTGCGAGAGTTAGGGTTTTGGTCGTGATTTTTATTTGTTGTCTGACCTTTTTCGAATAAACCTAAAAGGTGCTTAGTATCACAAAGTGGAATATAATCGCCATATAAATCCAAATACTATACCATACGACAGCAGGGATAAAGGTTTAATCCCTTTGAACCAACGTAGGTACATCGCTACCGGTTGTTAAATAACATAATGTAAACTAGACTTCACGTAGAAACAGTTCCAAGTTAATTAAAGGTGGAGCTCCGACACTATTATGCAGCGAGAAATGTAAGCAAATTGCACAATACCTTCTAATTTCGAGGACACTGCATGTATAAGATGTTTTTGCTGCGACTCCGCCGCGATTACCTCGTTCAGAGAGACCGGCTTGGCTACGCCTGCAAACAAATACCAATTTTCTTCTACAGTCACAGAAAACTTCACTTTACCTAGGAATTTTCTCCTGCGATTTAATCTTACAATATGCACAGTTAATAACAATGCAGATATAGAGACGCCAGTTGATATCCATTTTGTGTCATCTTCGTGAATTAACTGTCTTAATCAGTGCAGAATTTAGTATTGCATTAAGCGGAATTGTATTTATAACCTCGTGTTGGAATGCTGAAGTGGCACGAAATTTCTCGTCGACCGCACGTTTCTGCGCTACGGACAAAAATTCTTCGCAAATTAAGAGAACTGAACGTGAGCTAAATTGAGTATGATTGTCAACATACCTACCTTATAGCATAATTTGACGACGTTTTATTTGTATTTGAATTTATTATCAAGTAAATAATACCAGATAAATAGATCGAGCAGATCTGCACGTAAATACACTAGTAGGTGAGTATTACTTTGTAAACATTTTTGAAGTCTGTGATCCTCCTGGCTTGCGAAGTGTTTACGGATTCTCCAGTCAGCTTGCAATTGTGAGCTCTGTGTATTTGAGATAGGGCCAGTATTCCAGCGAGTCACATTTCCAAACGATTGCTTTGGATCCTTCGATCGGATATGTCTGAATCAGGCTTTCTGCAGCCACATACCAAATTTCAGCCCATTCGGGTCAGTAGTTTGATGTATGCAGTGGACATTCCAATTCTACAGCACACTTTTCGATTTCTTAAGTTTGATTTCTGGGTTTATAAAGCAAAGTACCTATTCGTCCTGTATGTTTTATGTATATTTGAACAATATAGTTAGGTGATATGTACTTAATCGAGGACTTACAAACATATAACAAACAATATTGTAAAAACGCATATGCAGGTTGAACAATAAATTATCACATAAAACATAGATAATGGTGGCTTTACGTCAAATGTTTCGATAAATAATAAAATAAAAGCTGTAAAACAAAGGACTTGGGAGGAAGACTCCAGGGTCGGGTATCGTTAAAATATTACGACCGTCCAATATCTAAGGATGAAATCTTTAATCGTGGACTTTTACGTGGAACGTAAGGGCTCATAACGGCCACAACAAAATAGTAAGGAGTTATGGGCATAACGGATCTTGCCCATCAAACTAATCGAGCTTATTCGAAACCTATAAAATCTATATCTATATTATCCGTTTACATTTTGCATTCAGTACCTTATGTAAGTATCTTTCCTATCTTTTCGCTCCGCGGCTTTGTCACGGTTAATATGGTTCTCGAGAATAGCTTCCGGATTATAATAGCGCCCTTTCTACATAATCACACACAACACATACACTTTGACACCTACCCCGATATAGTCAATGCCCATTGGAGTTACTTTCTCAGTTCACAACGTACGGGTCTGTTGCTATATTGTTCGAAATCCCGTTCGAAATAATTTAATTGCGATGATACAGATAATGTAGCTTATAAGAAGATAGGATAATTATGTATTTAGAAAGCAGCTGTCACTTATAAAGAAGAATAACACAACCACAATTTTTCATTGCTTAGGTTTTCTACTTTCGTGAATTAAAGAGGTCCTGAAGAATGATTATACTGGTCCTTGGGCGGAATTGATTAAGATCATTCATTTTTTTATTTTAGTGGATCTACTTTTTACACCGGCTATGCTGCAAACGAGCGAGTACAGGACCTGCAAGAGTTTTATGTACAATTTTCAAAATGTTTTATTATAGTTCTGGTTTGAAATAAAACATACTACAAAACATTATATGAATAGCGAAAACAGTCCAGCCATAACTTAACGGTCTCACATGGTTATCTATTTAGATTTTTATTGTATCCCGCTGTTCCAACTCAACCAGCCAATGTTTGCATCTGATTGTGATTATAACCTAGCCTTATTTCACGGGATAGCATTTTATTTTCCGGTTGATAAAACGCCCGTTTTATTTGTACGCAAATCCGAGGCCCCGCCGCGAGCCGAATGCTAGTGGTCGGTTACTTGCTCTATTTACGATCTCCACCGTTCTAGGGGTTGATAGAATTAGCCGGAAATTTAAATTTAAGAACAGAATGAGAACAAAAAAGTTATTGAAATAGACAATTTTTATTTAAAAATGGGAAAGTGTGTCTATTTGTTTGTGCGTTTTTCAAAGCATAACGGTTAGCCATAGGCTACTTTTTACCACGAAAAATACGTTGTTCCTGCGCGAAAATCTAAAACAAGGGCTGTAGCGTGTAAAGCTAGTTATATTTTATAACTGCGCTAGTGTGCCGATCGTCACTCTACGAGTCTATAATATATATATTAATAATAATAATATTTATTCAGAAAATCACTTATGTCTAAAGTTGACAAAAATCCTTAAAATTTAATTAGAACTATGATGTATTTATTTTGCCTGAACTAGGAGAATCCTGTTTTTCAGGCATAAATTATTTCCTAAGTTTATTTTAAGTAACAATATTTATAACTAATTTAATGCACGTGTTGCGAGTCTGATTTGATTATGACTACTATTTTGGGTAGGCCGAAAAGAAATATTTCTTAGAAATATATTTAACCAAAACTAGAAACGAACAGAACATTAAAGCATCTTAAGATTAACATCAACATTAAATTCAGTATTTCTGTTAAATCGCACTTAAATATCTTAAAAATATAATCACCCTTGTCACTGTTGCAATATTTAAGTTTAAGTTACGCTAATTTGAACAACTATAGCTCAACCAAAGTTAGGTTGTAAAAATTATATCGTATGAATTATATTCACAACCCTCTACATATCAAAAGTACAATAATTCTCTAGAAGATTAACAAACACTAGATTGCAACACAGATAATAATTAACTAATACAGACAACTTGCGATAAACGACGTTTTTACTTTTTGGTCAATAATATAAATTAAAAATTTAAAAAAAACCCGATGTCTAACTCTTAGTTCATACTATTTTGTTAAGTGCACAAGATGCGCTTTAATTTTAGACCGCAGTCGAGTATATTTGCTGATTTTCAGTTTTTCTTCCCCCTTTTTACCCCTCATAACTTTAAAACGCGTTAACCGATTTTCACCAAACATGTCTAAGAACAATAGCGCGAAACTCATCTGTCATACAAAAAAAAACTAAAATGAAATATCATAATTTCGTGAGCAATGATACACAGACAGATAGACATGTCAACGTTATAACACCCCTCTTTTATCGTCAGGGGTTAAAAACAGACAAAACTCATAGGCGCTCGTCGAGTCACCACTAGTCATCGCGTTGTGATTATCCATCCCGTCTTTCCGCCATACGCTGTATAGACGTACGGTGAATAGTTCGCCGTATAGCCGTGTTGGCTAAGTGGGAGGACACTCGACTTTCATTCCGAAGGTCGTGGGATCAAACCCCGCCACGCACCTCTAGATTTTTCTTCTTGAGAAATTTATGTGCGCTTTAAACACGTGCTTTAACGGTGAAGGCAAACATCGTGAGGAAACCGGCATGTTCTGAGAACTTTAAAGAGTTTGAAGGACATGTGACATTCACCAACCCGCACTTGGCCAGCGTGGTGAATTAAGGCCTAATCTCTCTCGCCAAGAGAGAAGTCCCTGTGTCCCAGCAGTGGGAACGTTAATAGGGTGATGATGATGAATAGTTTGCGAGATACTTCGATTTCCCAACTTGTCCCTATGCTCAACTAGCCCCGCTCTACCGCTCTACCCTACCGAATTATAAATAATTTACCTGGTTACGTTGCTACTGCAATATTTGGTAAATTTAATAAAAAATATTCAAGATTTCGACTCAGGCTCGAACTTGGCTTGAGCTTGGCTTCGAGGTGCTTGGAGTTCTCTCCTTAACATTTAATTAGGCGTTAGTGTCTTGTAGACCTCAATAAATAATTGATCGAGATCGACTAGGTACACACTTGCGTTATTAAGCCATATTTTTGTGTGGTGGTGCTGCACTGCTGACTTCGAATTTATTTTTTCTATTTACTAGATTTTAAACTATTTTTGACAATAGGTAAGTGTAAGATTAAGATCCAGGTAAATTCAACACATGTTTTTATAAATGCAGATTACCTTATTTACCTTATTTTAATTTACTGTGACTTATTAAATGCTGATACATATTTTAGCGTTGAGCAAAAGCTAGGCCTGAATTCCTAATCCGGCCAAACCCAACAAGTACAACCCTTTCAATCCCCGAGTTAGTATCGCTCTGTCGTCACGCTTCGTATACCCTCGATTTATTCTTTCACCAATATACTATTTACAAACAATAGCTTAGGAATTTACAGTTGAAAAAGCAAAAATTGATAGCCTATACTTTCAAGGAGAATTTATTGTTATTACGTGCCCTTTACGCTGAAATGATACCGATATAGTATTATTTTATCAGCGCCGATATTTACAGATGTTATCTTCCACAACATTGTTTTCTTGCTTTTCATTCTCATTTTAGTTAGGTATGTGCTCAAGAAAAGTCGTAGAAAAACAAAGAAGTTTTCAAGAAATTGAAGTAGAGTCTCGAAATAAAAATGAAGCAGATTGGTGTAGTGCTACCTCGGTCTTTGAACCCATTTAGTAACTTTATCTTGCATTGCGAATTTGGCCCGATTTAGTAATTGTAGCTTGGAACAGACTATCACATGAAAGCATGAAAGTGTATCAAGTGCAATACATCTAAACGCGCTGGAATGTCCTACGGAAAGTGTTTCCGCTCTGACGATAAACGGATTTGGGCGGGGCAGCATTATTCCGTCGTAATAGAGTGATACTTCTTTAGGACCATTCAGGGAAACTGATGACGCTATTTGGTTTGCGCCATAAAAAGTTATGGTATCATATTTGCGGTATCAAAATATTACTAACAAATCTTGTCGCCTCTAGCCGTCGCCGATTTATGTTTTGCTGTGGTGAAACACTGGTAAATAAAAAAAAACTCCACTTATATCTGTAGATACATATCCATCTGCACTATATTGTTAAAATATTTATATTTAACAATCAGAACATGAACTAGAAAATACGCTCAAGAAAATAAACTTCGTCTCGAATGTTTGCAATAGTCATTCCCTTCCCTGCCTTCTTCTGTACAATTTCCTTGTAGCAGGCTATCAAAGTAGCTCCCTAAACAAGTTGGTACAGAATAGCGTTGCAACCCTTCTAGTTTAAAACAAAGCCGCGGCGCCGACAATAGGAGGCTGGCATATTGCCTCAGTTCCTTGTTTTACTGTTTGCTCCCAGGGTTTATGCCTTATAAAATCTCTTGCTTCGACCACGCGAAATCATCTCTGCTAAAAAGCATCACTGGCGAATAGATGTAATCGCGATCGGTCGGTTTTATTATTCCGCCGAGAAACTGTATTCAAGGAGCCTTTGTTTGTCTCTCGAGTTACAAGTTGGATATTAGAAGGAGTTTACTACGGTCCGTTTGTTCGCACTTCAAAACTTTGAAGCAAATAAATCTCTTCCAGTACTTGTGTATTAATAAAGTTTCTTATATTTTTATCACTCTATATGTCGGCGTAAAGGTTTGCTCGCTGAATGAGTAAATACCGCTCTTTATTTACGAGGTCCTTCGTTTTTATACACACTTGTGTATCCCTGCAAACATCCGCAGGAGATGAGTTGGGAGGGCGAGGCGAGTCGTTTTATATCCCGTCCGTAGTTTGCTCCGGTAGTCCAGTTTGTCGCCTCCTGTGGCGAGCTATTTTATTAGCAGGCAAATTCGAAGGCTCGTAACACAGGCGGAACCAATGGCTTCGGTAACGAAGTCTCCAGCTACGATTCGACTTATAGCTTTCATTTCCTTGGACGACACTGAAACTCTTAGTATTTCTCATGTTCGTGTCCTATCTTGTGAGTATTTTGTATGCTGATCCTGAGCGCAAAAGGCAAATAAAATGAGCAAATATGACTCAAATAAAATAATACATCAGTATTTCTAAAGTTCTCTCCTTATACGTGAGTAATATTGGAATGTTACACGCAGTAAATCTAGTTTTATTTGTGGGTATACATTCGCTATAGGAAAACATCTAAGAAACTCATTTATCCGAGCGTAGGTTTTCCGTAGGTATATTTCCCTTCGATTCAAACAAAGATATCATGAACGTTCTCTTTGAACATTTCAGAGATCCAATGTTCTTGCTACTTACGAGATTCAACAATATTATTGCAAAGTAACGTTCCGTATTGAAGGAGAACGTCAGAAGGTACTATAAGGACAGCGATAGGATTCATAGATAGTAACAAAGACGGTGTCGCTACAATGGCACTCCTTCGAGGTATTGGGTATTGTCTCCTCTTTGTGGGCTTTTGGTTCGGGGAGCACCGTGAATGCTGAAAGTAAAATTTTATGTGATCGATGGTTCGGAAATCTAAAAGCTTTGTCGGGTATTTCGTGTGGATGCTAATCGCTCCTTTTCTGGCCTTTGTTTCACTGATATAAACGGGGGTGATTGGGGGTTGATAAAACCTATTTCGTTGGATGTATTAATGAAAGAAGTGGCTTATTTTAATTAAGAATTAGGTACACATTAATTGATATTATTGTTGTCTACGTATATATGTATTCATTTTTATTGAGTTAAAATTTCCATGTCATAATGTTAGTTACCGTACTCTTCCGAAACGGGATTCTTACAAAATTTATATGCGTATTCAGTAGGTCTGACAATCGGCTACTATCTATTTTTCATTTCGCACAACGTTTGCTGGGGTCAGCTAGTCTTATATGTATATAAAATTCACCTGTCACAGTGTTAGTTACCATACTCCTCCGAAACGGCTTAACCGATTATTATGAAATTTTATATGCATATATTCAGTAGGTCCGAGAATCGGCTACTATCTATTTTTCATTTTGCAAAACAACGTTTTAGCTAGTGATTTATAAATAAATAGGCGAAATACAGTGTACCATTGAAATACGATATTTTTGCTAGTGCATAGTATAACCGAAAGGAGTCATTGTTTAATTTAGAGCAATATATAAATTTATTTTATGATGTAACATGAAAATTTAAAGTGTCAAATTTGCTCAGCAAAATTAAAATTAAACTCTCATACTTTGCAAGGTTAATTTTAGCAGCCAGTAATTTATCGGCGAGAGTTAAACTACCAGCCAGTATCGGTATTTAAACAACCCCTCATAACGCAGCGGGTAGAACTTACCCACATAGTTTAAGCCAGTATCATCATAATCATTAATTACGTGGCAACGCTTAACGGGTAATGAGACTGTTGTAAAGTAATGTTGGTAAATGGCCATTAAGGCTGAATGCTTCCCATTTATACTAAGCAAACAAGAACAAGAAACGGAATACTTTATATACGTTTTCGTGATTTTCGTTTCGCATTGTGTTAAAATATATTTAAATAAAATATCTACCGCCTTACCATACCAAAAACATAGACACGACTAAGACTTGCGTTAAACAGGTGTTTAGTAAAACTGATCCAAATATATTTTTTTAAACAACTGTTAAACACCGGCAAGACCGCGTATATTTAACAAATATAAAATATCTCATAATAAATATAATAACCCCAAACTAAGCAGAGCTTGTACTAATAGGTGACTGATAAACTACATAGATACATTTATTTTGTAAATTCATACATAATTTTAATAAATTATTATTAGTAATCCAATACCAATATTAGTAGTGTTCTTATTATAGTCAATTTAACAGACCATATTGACATTTGCTCGTAGTGAGGGTAATATTCTGCATCGAACAAACTGATGTGAATGAATTCACTGTGAAAAATGATTTATGGATCTTATTACTGATTTAAATTGAATTGTACGGAAAATAAAAAATTACATGTCAAAGCTAATATGAATGATTATTATTTTCTAATATATCTAGCGTAATATAAATTATGGATACAAAATAAAACTTGTACGTAATTTAATAAAAAAATATTTAGTGTGAATCAGTAGATATCAGTGTCAAAACTAGACAATGATACTGATTCACAATAAATATTGTTTTTGTTAAAGTGACCCGACTATATTCAATCACTGTCGTTATCTTTAATGCTATCTGCCTTCAGCGATATCTTGGATTTTGAAGGTTTATAAGTGTTAAATATTAATTATAATATTGTCAACAAATACAACTTAAGTAAAGCTACGTATTCAATTTTTATTAATTGATTATGTTAACCTTTTTTTTTGTCGCTATTATTTTTCACAAGAAGAAATAGCTTTCAGGCATAAGGACACGTGTTGTAAATGCAATTCGTTGTTTTGTTCATTCATTCTAATGATTCATTTTCTTCGCTTTTTTTGTAGCGGGATACCTACCCACATATATCATATTAATGTACTGGTATGTAACACCCGAGAGGTAACCCACGCAGATCGTAAACCAGAACTTGTAGATCACTCCGACTCAGTCCACTCGGGCCGACCTTTGTCTAGGCCACTGAAGTCATCAGTTTTCGTTATCTGCCATTTATTTAATAAAGCCTAATTAGGATTTATCTTAGCACTTATTATCCAATTACCAAACAAAATACTAAATTTACCTTTCTTATCACTCGAACATAAAACTATCGAACACAATTTTTACCTCGTGTAAAGATTGGCTTATCTATGAAAAGCGCACTTATTTACACTGGGTTTCAAAAATATAGAGTTAGTCAAAAGACGAAATATCTCCAGGATATAAAAGTAAGATCAATTAAATAATAAAAAGAATTTTTTTTTTGGTTACGCTTTAATAACATATTTTGTAACTGGTTGTAAAGGAGGTTGGTGGAGAGATGGGAAGGTATTTCTCAGCGTCGTCTCCGAAATTTTGTGTATAGCATGCCTTATCGCCAGGAAGCTGTCAGAAGAGCTCGTGGAGGTATTACAAAGTACTCAAATTTAAAATGTGATGAAAAAACACAATGATAAAATAAATTATGTTTTAGTAAAATTACTAAAAAAGCCGTGTTGGCTAAGTGGAAGGACACTCGACTTTCAATCCGAAGGTCGTGGGTTCGAACCCCGCCACGCACCTCTGGATTTTTCTTCTTGAGAAATTTATGTGCGCTTTAAACACGCGCTTTAACGGTGAAGGAAAACATCGTGAGGAAACCGGCATGTTCTGAGAACTTTAAACAGTTTGAAGGACATGTGACATTCACCAACCCGCACTTGGCCAGCGTGGTGAATTAAGGCCTAATCTCTCTCGTCAAGAGAGAAGTCCCTGTGTCCCAGCAGTGGGAACGTTGATAGGGTGATGATGATATGATGATGAAAATTACTAACTTTATTGATTTTTTAATTCGAGTTGTGCACATAAGTTTTAATTATACTTTTTATCTTTACAATTTATTTATTCATTGAACAATCTTAGTTTCATTAGCATATATACGTAATTCGGAAAATATTCGGGTTTATTTGAATGACCCGTTATTTTTGAAACCGAGTGTATTTGTGATTTTTTTATATTGATGACTTAATTTAATCAAATTTCAATCAATGTTTCGAAAGTTGTTGCATAAAAACATGAATTTTACGTCAAATTGAATTGGAGGATTCATTAATCTCTTCGATCGTTCGTTCATTTAGTAACACAACCACTTCTTTTTTCTTCCGTGAACACAACAAATTTTAGCAGCACCATTCACACGCTATACATAAATAAATAAATCTGGGGTGGCCAAGTCTTAATATATTTATATAAAACATTAAAGAATTTTGAGACGAAAATTGAAGACTTGGATTTACTTGGATCTCACAACTTTTTACCGCAGAACAACTGAGTTGCGCGACTTGGTTTTTTTGACAAGTATTGTTTTTGATGGGATTAAGTATTTCAGGACAACTAAAGGCACACTTTGTTATATAAGTATAAAGGTAGTCCTGTTGTTTCCAGTGTTGGAATGCATGGGATTGTGACAGTGCATGCATGTTAGCTCTTAATGCAAAAAAATCGTTTTCATGGGTCTGTTTCACCATCTCTCAGCTATTGACATAACTAACCATTGACACGTATTATTCATATAACTAAGCATTGTTTATTTTACTCGGATTTTGTAAAATAAGTCTAAAGTGTGATAGAAATCGTTTTGTCGGGCCGCGCTTACGTTGTAAATTAAAACACATTATTATGAAGGGATTTGGATTATCTTTAAGGCTTCGCAGTTATTACCCAGCTTCAAGAATCAGGTGTGGTCAGTCCTCTCAATGGCCGCCATTACACGACCTTATCTGCCTCTACAGCCTCGCAAACATCCTCTGCAATTGTCAATTACGACCTTGTTACGGCGAATATAACAGAATATCTTTTATTAAAATTTTCAAGCCCAATCTATTCCTTATCTCAGGTTGTAGATACCTGATATTCTGAAAATTATACTTCTGTTATTGTTTGCTTTCCCTTTATCTCAGTCAAATTAACTGAAAATGGGCTTGAAAACCATACTTCGTCGCAAGGTCAACCTTTTTCCGCAATAATAACCCATTTTCACATTTTCATTTGTCGCAATGTAACGTTTATTCCTTCCTGGCGTTTTGGATTTTCGAGCCTCAATTTATTTGTGAGAAGGATGACTCTAATAAATAGGATTAATGAACGCTCAATTTGTATTCGTATACTTTATAGCGAAATAAGCTTTGTGCCCGCGCCGTTGATCCAGGTTGTTTATTGGGATAAATAATCCTAATCCTAGAAATGGTGGATCATCCTAATATAAGTGGCTACGTGATATATAAAAACTAACTTAGCTGTGTTAGCAATTTGTCAAACTCATTTTCTCAAGTAGGTAAACGTTTGGAATAATATATATGTAAAATAACTTAAGGTATAAGCTTTTGGAATAATATATATGTAAAATAACTTAAGGTATAAGCTTATTAGTTTTACGCACAAATTAATTAATCTTGCAAAACGACAGTCACAAACCTACCTCTTTACCTATATAAGGATTAAAGTTCTTCGTAGATCGGAAATAAGATTAAGTATTCCAACTGCTTGAACTGTCCTTACACTTAGGCAGTTTCAAGTGTCTTCCAATCAACCAATTACTGAAAGGATCACCTGAAAATAATTAATTCTACCCGACCCATAGTTCTGCAGTGGCATTTATCAAGTATTTATAAAGGAGGATGTCAGTACCAGATCAGTAGGCAGCTACTAAATAGGTATCGATAGGTGCTTAATATTTCATGTGAGAGTTGGGTGGGAATGCGAACGGAACAATTTGCCAATAATCCTATCCTGAGGCAATAACTGAGGTGGCTGCCATCAGAAATGGGTGTTATTGCCCATGAATGATTTCTGCGTAGCTCATAAGACACTTGAATTCCCTTTGTATTGGAATTACTCGGCCTCAATTGTTTTCGATCGACCGGATTACCCGCGAAGGTAACAAGATTAACGCCATACATGCTGAGATACAGGTATAATTAGTAACCATCAATACGTATTTAGGTATAGCATCGCCATGGGTTTATGCTTTTGAATGTGAACACTACCATACCAATCTAGGTATTTTAGTAGTAAGTAAACATAGTTGTAGTTCGGACCTCCCCTAAAATGATTAGGTATAGCATTCTCCCGGTTTGCGGCAATATTTTACGTCCATAATGATAAATACCAGGTCGAGATCTAAAAAGCCTATATTTTTCCAGATCAGAGAGTCAGAGAGCAGCCTCAAGTGGGTGGATTCCTGTTGGATGATGTCCAACTGCGGTAACCCTATACGTTACATATTGGACATCATCTCAGGATATTGCTTAGGAGTTTTATTTCATGGTTATTACGTCACAGCTCACAGGCTTGGCCGTGACATGGGATAGGTGCCAACTTAATCAAATTATTCTCCGGAGCTTTCGTTCTTTTTCGTATTCGCATAACCAGTGGCTCAACACCTCTTTATTCTTGATTTATTTCCTGCAGTGTAACTAATCCAGATTAATAATAAGAAAGTAGGTACTAGTAGTTTGAGTTATTTATAAAAATATTTGGAAACATACGCGAGCTACAACATAGCCAAACGGATAAGTTTGTTAAAGTGATATTGGGCATGCCAAAAGCATGAATGTACAGTACACGTAGAATACATGGTCGATAAGGCCGAAAAGTTTTCAAATAGAGGCAAGCGCACTATTCACCAACTAGGTAAATAAATAAATAAATATTTCCGGGCTACTTACACAGCATCATCTAACCCCAAACTAAGCAGAGCTTGTACTATGGGTGATACATATGTAAAGAGATTGACGGACGGTTTGTTACAGGCCTCGAATTCACGGTGGGTTGCAAGCTGCCTCCAACCTAAATAATCGGAAGTCTATGAGGGAGGCCATAAAGAACCTTCGGACAAACATATATTTTTCTACATTTGTCACTAATGGTACATCACAGCGGGCGAAGATTCGTGTCGCGTCGCGCGCATTGATATTCTGAAGTGACAATGGTGTTATCACCCAACCACACATTGCGTTGTCACAAATAGTCGCCGCGTAGTAGTAGGCCGCTAATGTAGCCACAGCAATAAATAGGGCTGCTTCGATTGGCCAATAATTGGGCAACATTTTTTTTTTTTTTTTATTATTGATAAGCCTTCATTTGACCACAATCTCACCTGATGTAAAGTGAAGATGTGGTCTAAGATGGAGCATGAAGGCCTAGAAGATGGCTTCTCCGGACCACATTACGAAACACGAAAAAATCGCTTCACGCACTGGCCCAGCCCGGTGGTTGGTGACAAGCCGCGGCCGAAGCCTACCACCAGAGACTGTTCATAGCACCACCCGGAGGTCACGTGTAAGGACAATTCTCAAAACCACTCCCTTCCGGTCGAGATGATCTCTTTATATTCGTATTATAATTTCTACTTTCCAAGTTAAATCAATTTGTCGGACTGATGTACGACTGAAGTCTAGGGACTGAGCTATTGTGCCTGCAAAACCAATTTAAATTCAGATCTTGTTGAAATAGAATTGAAACTTAGATTGCGGTCAGGTAGTAGCAGTTCGTAAAAGCAGGCCCAGGGGGTTTTCTATCATGTAAGTACTACATACGAGTTTAATAGTCTTTTTCAGTTAGGTAGTTAAATCGCGAGCACAGGCTATAACGATGTTAGTACCTATTATTTATTCAAATTTTGTCTGTTATATGACATAGATTATATAGGCACATCATTATTTACAATTACTTGATAATGATGGTGCGCTAATAAAGATAGATTATCTGTTTCTTTCTTTTAATTTTAGCACACATGCACTCTTGTAATTTAAATTAAACCAGTTCCTTAGTAAGTAAGTGTAAGTATTAAAAATGTTTATATAGGATAGGGAAATAAATAGAAAACAATAAATAAGTGTTTCTATTTATAAACATCCAAAGAGGAAAATCTCGACATAAAATCTAATTATAAATAAAAGCAATACCTAATAACAATCGTCAAATGGTTAATTTCCACGTTTGGATGGCATGCCAAAAACTATCGGTATAAATAAATATCTTAAACCAAATAAGGATAATCCGATCCATAAAACAGTAGAACAATATTTATATTGCTTATGCCGACCTTTTATCACATTTCGACAAATAGGATTCTAATTTATTTGCTTACAAAACGAATCTTTGGGGAGTTTGCCTTTTACAGTAAATGCTGGCAATAAATTATAAGATAACATTGAATCGAGCGTAATAAAGATTGGTGGCTAGGCCTGTGGGAAGTCTGCCGATGATGGATTGTCTCAGGCTAGGCAAAAGCTTGCCTTAAATCTGTTATTTGATAAGTTTGCAATACAAGGGTGTTATAAATTTTTGTGTCAGATGCTATGGTTAACTGATGCGGCTTTAGATTTAATAAGTCGTATATAGATGGGAGCGGCGATATGATTTATTGGTAGCTCATGTTATGTTTTTTGCAATATCCTATCCTACTATAAAATCCAGTTTCATACTTTGATGAAAAAACGTATCTTGTTAATGAAATAAATAACAAATGGTCCTAGCTTTATTCACTTTATGGTTATCGACAAAGAAAACCTATAATATTTACCTACATATAATTCCTATAAGACTTCGCCCTATCTTCTATCGTAAAATTTACTAATATGTATATATTAGTAAAGGTATTTAACTGATAGTTTTAGGCGCCGGTTTACCTACGAACACTAATATTAGGTAAATGGCACGACGTTTTTACTAGTTGGGTATCTTATGATAATCATTCAGTTGATCTCAGCTTCAAGATTCTTTGATTTCTGTTGCAGACAGCAGAGTACTCGTTTAATTATGAAGTCTGCTGAACATTCCATGAAATAATGCAGTATGTGGTGTATCTATGAAATATTATTGGAAGTAAAAACTGGAGATTTTTAATTTGTCAGAGTGGGTCAGCTTGATATTTTCGTACGCTTTGCCGTAACTCTATTCGTAAAAGTGGCTACTAAACTTTATTGTTGTGTTTACGATCTCGCAAAACTACGTTTATAGACATTTTTCGACACTAGCAAACAAAGGCAGCTCTTTACGTGTTTATATTTTAAATTTATTGTATCAGTAAAATTAAGTCTGTGAAAGTTGTGTACTATGAGTAGCCATTGTCCTCTTGTTAGGGAATAATTCTGACCCTGGAATAATTACTTTTTCAAAATGAAAGGTGACTGAACTGATGTCCTTTATATGAACAATCCTTTTTACAATTAAAAAGTAAATTAGATTGTGATTTTTTAATGAAAACCTTACTGCTAATAAGATAATTAATTAGATAATTCTAGAAAAAAAATGTTAAAGTAATTATTATTCCTTACATAACTTGCGATTCTTCATACTTAAAATCTCGATTTTCTAAGAAGTTTTTATTATTACTTCACACCATAAACTTTTAGTAATACTGCAATCTCTTTTACAGCCGTCATCACAACAATACATAATCCAAATAATTATGTGATCAAATTATACGCCCGCGATGTTTTGTGCGCAGTCACGAAATTGTATAAGTGTATTAAGCTTCAGCAAGCATTTTATGATAAAAGCTCAATAAATAGAGGATTTTTGTCTGAAGAATAAGAGATTTCAGAATTTTACGGGAAAATTTTGTGTTTGCCTGATAAGTTGCATATAGCGTCCTGTTATCCTGCTATTATAACAATTCCTCTCTTGAGCGACGCAAAAGTGAATAAAATTTTAGCAAGCAGTCTATTGTCAACGTATATAAGGGACCATTGCGGACCCTTGGTGGCAGCTGATTCGTATAATATCTTCCTATCCCATCTAAGCCGTATCCGGGAGAAGTGAACTTTTTATTTATGTCAGGCCGTCTCCACAAGGCTCTGTGGCATATCTCCCAAATGACTTGTTTTGTCTGTTTCCCACAGACGAAATGGTGTTTTATTTCTACAAGAGTGATTTTGCTTATGTGTTACTTATAGAAACAAGTTTTAAACTTTAAAAACTTAACAAACCGTTGAGTTTTTAAGAGCATTCGGTATCTGAAGTGAAAACTAGATTCCTGTTTGAATATAAGATGAGATTTTGGATATCGGGTATGACTGATGGTCTTATTTTTATGAAGGAAAACCGAAAAACTGCATGTATACTCGATTGGGGTCACAAATGAAAGCGCATTACATGCACATTACAAAATAGTATGTCATTTTATTTAAAGGGAACTAAAGTTCTGGAATCAAGGGTTTTTTTTTAATTATATATTTAGATTATCTATGTTATTATTTCTATATTTGGCAAATAAGGTTAAGTTATAAACTTCTATATTATGGTTTAAAATATTACGTGATCCTTGGTTGTTCATATGAATTATGGCATACCCATTAAGATTTTCCTTGCGCAATAATGTTTTCAGGGAACTGGTTTAATAGCTTCGTTTAGAAATTACAAACTTCAAACCATTGACTTTGGGAGCAGATTAAAAGCTTAAATTACGTAATTACTTCAACCTTTAACAAAATTTTCTTTAACGTTTCCTATGGGTAGAATTTATAAGGGCAATTTGTTAGGCACCGTTTCCTACGTCTTCGGTAAATTTCACTGTGTTATCTCAGACCTTCGGTCAGGTAGTCCGCGCTCGAGCGAAAATCCGTAATCTAAACAAAAATGTTTATCTTCTTGCTATAATATTTCCTCATATTGCCTTTGTCGTCTGAAGGTTCGTTGAGTTACAAAAGTTCTTTGATATTCGATAGAGTGAGTAGAATAGGTATCTATCGGTTACTGGGACTCGAGATAAAGAGTAGGTTTAGATTTTCCGCTGACGTAGCGCCGGGCCAGGCAGCCGCGAACCACCGTTTTGTATATTATCTCGTGCTACAAATCACAACGGATGTTCCAGGGAGGGGAAATGAAAATTGAGATACCGGAGAGGCATTGTTCCGTGAAAATATATCTTCTTGATATTCTCAGGGCGCGGGCAGCCGACGACGCGCGGATATTGCGATAATGTTACGTCATATCGCAAGATAAAATCACTTGATATTTAGGAATAAATCACTCACTTTAAACTTGTCAGTCAACTTTGTAGTCTCAACTCGAATTACTTGATATCAGATAATATTTACGCATATTGAAGGCTAGCCTCGGGCTCTTTGTAAAGAATTCGAATTTTCTTAAATATTAATATATTGTTATTGTAACAAATGGTTTAAGATAGCTTGACGGAGTAAAGTTTCGTAGAATCTCTGCAATTTTTCTACCAAAGATATGAATGTAGAAGATGCTTGGGGAAATAATATTGTGTCTATCGAATGTTACAGGCATGACGTTTGCAAGAAAGATGGTATATTGGAATCCTTTGCACGGATCCAATACAGGTATGCATTGGTTTGGTTTCGTTTATTATTCCAGTTCCAGGTTTATATTCTGGGCCAAATTATATTACCCACACTACAGATGAATTCTGGATAAAGGTGACCTACTTGGATCTGTCGGGTGATGAATATTGGGTGCGATAGACCGTAGCTTAAACACATTTCGCCTTGTTACAGCTTTGTTTTAATCAAAGTGTTAGTATGCCTGTTATCCATTTAGATGCGAATTGGTGACCACGTTTCGAGTATTTACCAATAAAGGCAGATTGTGATCTGAGCCAGACAATGTGACCCCTGGCTGGAATTCAAATTTTTCAGTTCATTTTCTTAGGATTTGTGGTATTAAAGTAATGATTATGGGTGTTGTAGCGGGAACTGAGGACAGGTAGAACGGCAAGAAGCGGCAATAATTTATCATTAGTACAAAGCGCCCGTGATAAGGGCTCGGTGGTAATCCCCGGTCTTATAGGCGACAAGAACGACGGAATCATACCGCTCTGTTCCGCTTCTGTCTGCAGATAGATGCGACATATCCCTGGAGGATAAGCGCTGTAATATTGTAACTTTGACAGTTTTCATGATTTATAGATCCGAAAAATGTTCCTGCGCAATTTCGTCTCTTTATAATGTCTTTAACGTTCATTTCCGGTAACTACTTACAGGTAGGCACTTCAAAAGTATGTAGGTTTTATTTGATGTTAAAGATCCAAAAAAAAAATACGTTTTCAGTTGCAATCACTTCTTGCAAATATTTATATCAAGTCAAAACGTTTATTTCCTCAGAAGTACCGGGGCATACATGGACAGATCAACTTAAAATTTATAAAACCACTTTTTTATATCAACATAGGAAATAACATTGTCTTAATTGTTCGCGCCAATGTTTTGTACTGAGTTGAGAAGCGAATAGCAAACACAGCTTTTACAATAATTTCAAGTTTTTCCAAATGTGTATGTAGGTACTAGTAGAAGTATTTCATGATGAATCCGACGAAGTCTGTTCAGAATATTTTTTAAACACGATAGAGCTGCATATTGATTACAAAAATTTCGTTCAAAGAATACCAAAAAATAATTGGATCGGTCTAACCGTACCGCGTCGCGCGGTAATCCACCTAGAACCGGGCAAAGTTAGAACAAAGGGAAGCTCGGACGCCGGGCAAAAACGCTGGATTACCAGGTTTTGCTAAATATTTACCTAGCACTTTAGTCGCGCCAGTTAGCACAGGCGAGATAAGGGCGGAGTGTTGGAACGTGAGATTATGCGGTTTGTAATCATGTGACCGCGGGTTTTAAAATTTGCGTATCCTAACTTCTTGATTACGTAAATATCTACATGTCATAATGGAAAACGTGTTGCTCTTTAAGAACTGAGTAATATGTCCCAAAGGTAATCAGCATAATCTTGTCTTTAGTAATTCCTCTACCTACTAAACGTTATCCTTACAGGCTCAGTGGGGGAAATTATCCAGATCAAGGAGCAACTGTATATTTGTTTATACAACCCTTAGATAAACATTAGAAGAGTATCATTAATAGCAATATACCTATATATTTTTATTCGATAGGTATATATGTAGCTAGAATCATGAAGCTCCATTCACAGTGCTACATATATTCAATCTGGTATAATGTAAAGCAAATTGGATACAATAGTCCCATTCCTTTTCTAGAACCAAGTTAATTGGTAGCCGCATATTAAGCTTCCATAATGTGATTCTGTTTGGTGCAAGCGGCCGCACATAGAATGACACCCTGTGCTCACAAGCGCTAATTATATTCTGCTCGGATCACCCACAAGGGAAGTGGGTAACCTATTTAGAATCGAAATGAGAATAATCGTTTGGGGGACGACTGTGCAAAAACCTCTCGGTTTTTTATGTCAATGTGTAGGAAATTAAATTGATACTCGTATGTAGCCTTCCTCGATAATCGGGAGATCGAACGCTGCAATAGTTATCGTATTGCAAGCAATCGTATCGATTCAGCGGTATATCGCATCGTCTTGTTGCGATACATCGATATTTATGGTATTGTATTATGTATTATGGAATTAAAAATAAATAATTTTCTTAAAACTGATACCTACCTAACTAATATTTAACAATTTTCATTAAGATACTGTAATATCTAAATAATTCTCTACTCACCAAAATACAGAGGAAATGTATTATAACAGGTTCATTAAAATCATAATTTTAAATAGTTAATCAGATATTCATAGATTCGATTTTTTCACCAGGAGATAAGAAGATATCTCGATTCATATCGGTCTTGAATCGATACATGTTTCGTTTCCATTAAATTGTAGTTCTAAATTCAAATTTCCCACTCTCTATTTCTCTATTATTTTGGTTCATTATTCGTGTATCGACAAATCAGGCATCGAAACGTCATGAACGACGTGCACAGATTATATATGTCAAGATACAGGAGCGCGCTAGCAGCTACAAGAACACAGGAAGAAGAACTCAGATCTCATCTCACACGAACCGCGGGCGCGCACCGCAAAATCTATAATCCTATCAAAATCCAATACAAAATAGCCTGGCCAGATTGTGAAAAGTACCGTGTGTGTTGTGCTAACAAAGGATATAGTGTTGTCGATGCAAGGCGGAGTAGGCAGTCCTGGATATTTAAACTGTGAGTACCTTTGCATGCTCGCCTCACGTTATATGAACCAAACCTTTCCTAAACCATCGTTGACCAGAGCCTGGTCCTATCCGCCACACCTTACCGCTATTTTGTTCGTTGGTATTTTCTGGTAAATTACGCAGCTTGAGTAAACTCATCGACTTATTGTTTTATATAAAAACCATAGGTATTTCTCGCACTCTAAGCTATCATATTTACTATTATTACCTGATGATCCAACGCAATAGGGACAGGCATTATCGTTTTTACATCGAACAGGATTTTGCGTTGTGTGAAACAAGTACCTACCTATTTCGCTAATACTTTGTTGTCAAGATTACTTTATACATTCGTTACTATTATTTAATATTGCTTGGTTAAAGCAACTCATCAATCAAAATCGGTACCTACACGTTTATTACCAACAATATTTGTTAGCCTCCATAAGTGGTTTTACACAAAATTATATCTTGTTATATGTGAGAACAAAATTGTACAAACACTTTTCTAATCGGTGTACAATTCATCAATCGGCTCATCATAACACATCATCGCTTGGCTAGGTAGGTACCGAACATAATCACTACAATATATATATTTTTTTATAATATAAAAATCGAACTACGTAATTCCAATTTCATGCTGCGTAGGTTGTGCAAACAACAAAACAAATCAGTGCACATTCCTTATTTTTTATTCCTTACGTAGTATCATACTTCAATTGTCATCTTAGTTACAAACATAGTTTATTACGTAAATTGATTAATCGTTATAAATTTTACTCAGTTCATACTATAGGGTAGTTTTGTAAAACTCTCAGCGCAGATAGCAAGCCTCAAGTTGTATACAATTCGAATCGAATGCTAAGCTTACATAATAGTTACTAAGGGCCGCTTAGAATTTTATGGGTATGTCCCGCTGGTCCCCTCTAGGATTGTCCCCTTCGGACCGTGTAGAGGGGACAAGCGGGACATCGTATTAGCGATATCCCGCTGGTCCCCTCTACGGGTCACTCAGAGGGGACAAGTGGGCTGTTGAATTTTCCGATGACCCAGATGTCCCCTCTGGAGAAGTTGCAGTTAAATTTTACTTGAAATTGTATATTAAAACTATACTTTTATATTATTTAGTATATTAAATATTATATTGTTTAGTATATTAAAACATTAACATTTTAAATTGCTTGTCAAAAATTGGTTGATGGATGCATGAAGGTTGGTATTTTCTTAGTATTTTTGCGTAAAATAAAACATTTATTATATTTTACGTTTTATTAAGTTAAATAAACAAATAAAAAAAACTATCTTTGCATTTCTTAAATAAAATATTATGTATTAAAATTACCTTTTTAACAATATAAAATAGTCATTATAGTATTTATTTATTTAACTAATGCAGGCTTCTACTATGATATATCTGTAAATAAGAATGTAAAATATAGCATACTAAAGATATCTTAGATACAATTAACTAAAATTATTAATTAAAATCACAGGTATTCATCACACTTATACATTAAACACAATAAATGATACAATAGTTTTTGAGTTTCGTTTAACAAAGCTTGTATTATGGGGACTCGTGAACTCGTTACTCGATGCGAATGGTGGATTTTAATATAAATAAACATTTTGTACTTACAATAATCTTGAGCAACGCAGTGCACTCTTTTCTTCGCTGGGCACATTCCCATACTGTTAGTTCAGTTTTATATTTTTTTTTATGTAGTACTGGTGACCTCCTCTTAGTAAAACTGTTCCATTTCGTCTTTGTATACAAACTATTGAGTTAAAAATTTACTACAAGAAGCACTTGTCCCTGACATTATTAGGAATGCACTGATAAGAAAATGCTAATTTCTTCGTTTTGGCAATACGGTGTTTGTTGAAACAATATCCTAAAGACCTTCGGAGATGATATTAACTCTCCACTATGGAGGTCTCTTGTGGAGAGAGTGATAATTGAATGAACCTTTTTCCTAGATTAATCGCTCTCTGGACAGGCCAGTATCTGTCTATGTTTATGTTAACTTAAACTATGAAATAAAAGATTTTATTTTTATTTATTACATACCGAGGTAGCCAATCAATCATATTACCAAGTAGTATACAACGAATTAGTATACATATAAACAATGTTTTAATAAAATTTATAATATATATAGTTTTAATATACAATTTCAAGTAAAATTTAACTGCAACTTCTCCAGAGGGGACATCTGGGTCATCGGAAAATTCAACAGCCCACTTGCCCCCTCTGAGTGACCCGTAGAGGGGACCAGCGGGATATCGCTAATACGATGTCCCGCTTGTCCCCTCTACACGGTCCGAAGGGGACAATCCTAGAGGGGACCAGCGGGACATACCCGAATTTTATTGTTCGTTTGCATTTGTTCTAGATATTATTGTTAAACTATAAGTATTTAAAAATAAAAGACAAACAATTCATTTAGGAGTCGATATTAGACTGTTTTTACCTTTTTAGGCTAACTGTGAGTAGTTTTGAAGCCAACTTTGATAATTTGTCCGATCTTAACCTCGCGCGTGTTATTGGTTATGTAACTATTTGCTTATTATTATTATTATGTTTTATTTATTGTGCGTATTATTGCTCGTAATCCTTACGAATTAATTGATCAACTTAAGTTGGATCTAAAAGGCTTTTCTATCATAGTTTTCGAGCCTCAATTAGTCTTAATTATAAAGCTTAGCTTTAATTCTTAGTTGGCCTTAGGGAAATAAGGAAAAAAGGCCAATAAGAGAGACTTGAAAAAGTATTGCAGAACAAAGGTACTAACAAACTTTGGAACCTCAGCAAGAATTATATAATAAATATTTACGGACAAATCGCAAAGATTCACCTAACCCCAAACTAAGCAGAGTTTGTACTATGGGTGTTAGATGACTGATAAACTACATAGATACCTAATTTTTTTTTGTAAATACATACATTATGTTAATGTAAATAATGCAATTTCTAAAGTAGTCCATTGGTTTGAATCCAATAATCTATTATTGAATGAAAATAAAACTAAATGTATTCGATTTTCACTACCTAATGTAAAACAAGGTTCTGTAGATATTAAAATAAAGGGCGACAATTTAGAGCTCGTTGAAAATACTGTATTCCTAGGTATAACTTTAGATAGCAAGCTTCAATGGGACCCTCATATAGATAAATTGTCGAACAGGGTCAGTTCTGCTGCTTTCGCAGTCAAAAAAATTAGAGTTTTAACTAATATTGCAACATCTAGACTGGTCTACTTTAGTTACTTCCATAGCATTATGTCATACGGTATTTTGCTGTGGGGGAGTGCTGGAGTAGGACGCATAAATACCATATTTGTACTGCAGAAAAGGGCTGTTCGTGCTATCTATAATATGGGTCCCCGAGATTCGCTACGTGATAAATTCAAAGAAATAAACATATTGACCGTCATTTGTCAATATATTTATGAAGCCATTATGTATACGCATAAAAATATTAATTTGTTTACAAAAAATAGTGATAAACACAATGTAAATACAAGAAATAAATATAAACTCGCTTTGCCCACCACTAGGCTGCATAAGGTTAATGTATCATTTAAAGGGCAATGTATACGCTTCTACAACAAGATTCCCAAAGAATTGCAACAGATGTCAATTACTAAATTTAAGAAAATTGTAAAAAATAATCTTTGTAAAAAAGCTTATTATAATATATCGGATTACCTTGAGGACAAAACTGTTTGGGACGGAATCTGCTCCAACACAAAATCAAAAACAAGACTAACAAATAATGATTGTAAAGTTTCAATACAAAAATGAGCTAGAGTTTCTAATCGCTTCTTTGCTCTAGTGTAAAAAAAGCGAAGCGACCAGATACCATAAATTTATTTCCTACTTATCTATAAGCACTTATGATTATTTTGTTTTTTTGTGATTTATTTTGACGTGTCTAAGTTTTGTAAAACCAAACTATGGAAATAAATAATTTTGTATCTTGTACCTTGTATCTTGTTACTTAAAAAACACCCAGACCCGAATTGAATCCGTTACCTTGCGCTACTAGTGAACCTACGCCCATTGCGCTATTTTCGAGGGCACTGGTTTAACGATGTTGTTGTTGTTGATTGTCGGTATTTTAAATCGGCCTGCAAAAAATAATGTAAGGAGACCAATACGAGAGGCTTAAAAAGTGCTTATTATAATTCAGCAGAAATCAAATTGGTTACCGACACTTTCGCCGCGGGCGTACCTTTCTCCACTCAGCGAGTCAAAAGGCTATTCCAACTACAATTCAACCCCTTTATAATGCAAATCTTTAATTGTAAAGCCTGTACCGAACGTCAGATCAGTCACCCCGACGCAATGAGGCACGGCCGAATCCTAAAGCGGAGTGGAAACCGGCTAATTTGGCTCACGGTGTGAAATGGACCGAGTCATTCCCGCACAAAGCGCCACTAATGCGAGCCCGTCCGATCTCGACCCACAATTATATTTGCATACCACCTCTTGCTCACACAATGACACGGACTGCCGGCCAAAAGGTGAACTCGATTTAGATTATGAAATAAGCGCCGAACGTGTTAAAAGCGCCTCGGAAATGTTTTGCGGATATTTTTCTGCGATATGGTTGATTTTTTGTGGGAATATGTTTGGTTTCAACGGCAAGATTGAAATAAACAGTTAGAAGTCTATGAGAGGACGCTGTACGATCAACTATACCTAGCTGAAATTATTAAGGTGATGCTATATAACTAATCCTACCATGAACTGTCTTTAATCATTCTATGTTGAAATAGATACTCTAGAAATTCCATATCAATATTATATATTTCTATACCTACTTCATAAAATACAAAACCTTTATATATAATCGTTCGTTCTTCTAGGGTACCCCCCTACGAATGCAAGTAACTGAAAAAACTATAAATATTTCCTTCCCATCCAGCCACTTGCTCCACGACCATATTAAACCAACAAACGGCCAACAACGAGCCAATGTATGTAGTTGAGTTTAGCGCTGGTTCCGATGACGGACGGAACAATCAAAGCGCTACGGTTCAATTGCAGTCGACAATCATTGTATCCAGCGTGCGCGAGCGGTGTGCCACCAGTTACTGGCGATCAGGACAATAGACGAAAATACAAATTCATTTATTCATCAACTTAATGTACTAAAATACAGTAACAAGGTTTAGATCCTCTTTTACATAATATAAATACATGTGTGTTTGAGGAATCTAGCTCTGCCAAAACTATAAAATATATTGTAAATTAAGTTTAGCTATTAATTCAAATTGTATTAATATCTACTTATATACCTATTAAATATGAGTTTAGGCAAATGCCTCCAGATATACGTCAGATTTTAAGACAGCACATCCAGGACGCAAAGATTAACCACATAAATAACAGGTAGAATATGCCTAGGCATTTAGCCCACCTTTTTGTACACAATTCAACTTTGTGCAAACTTTATTTGCACAAAGTTGGATTGTGTGTTTAAATAAATATCTCAATCTGACGCGCTTGAAAATATAGAAATAGCAATTATTTTACACATTCAACTAATTAATGACTGTGACTTTGCGTCATATCCATATCGTCAGATTATTCAATAAGAGCTAGTTATAGGTTCTTTTAATATTTTTATTAGAAATCTGACTGATCTGACTGCTCTGGACAAAAAACGCAATTACAATTTATACATACCTTATTTTTTAGGAACTACATATACTATGTATACCTATCTTTATATATATAATTCTTCTGTGAGTGTGTATGTCACTGATCTTCTTTCAAACGACTGGACCGATGTTGATGAAATTTTTTGTGTGTGTTCAAGGGGATCTGGGAATGGTTTAGATTCACAATTTTGAATAAAAATTTTGAAAAAAAAACCCGTGCTAAGCCGGGGCGGGCCACTAGTATACATATAAATATACTTAAATCAATGCCATGTATTTAGAAAATAAATTAAAGAATTAGTAACTTGTGCTAAACGAACGTTCGGGAATCCGCTTTAATTTCAGACGTGGATTAGGTACCTGTTTTCCGACGCTTTAATAACCGATCCTTTCAGAGAGCCTGCGAGCGATAGAGCGAATGACACAACAAAGGCAACGATCGTTGGAAAATAGCTGTATAATTCCTGCAATCGCTAACTTTTATAACACTTGCACATACTATGCTTTAACACAATAAACATACTTAAAAAATAAAATTAAATGATAGAAGATCTACAGTATTATATAAATCAGGTGAAGTTAGTTCTGGGAGTCATTCTCGCCTCTTTACAAATTCATGTTCAATTTAGTTAACATATTAAAAACGATTTACTAAAGTTGTCATAACTTAATCTAAATCGGATATGAGGTTTGTCTTGAAAATATGCTTGAAATTGTTTGATTAAACATAACACATGATTAGAATAGATTAAGCACTTTATACAGCTTAAAGCTATTTAAATGTAAAGGTACAAAAAAATATTATTATAACTATCTTAACCTTACATGTGACTACCTGGAACTTATTACTGCTAAGACAAAACTACATGTAAACATAAAAAAGACGAAAACAATACTGTAATTAATACAAAAACAGATATCATGATATCAGTTTCGAGTATTAGCAACATTTGAGTAACACTGATGAATAACAAGGCAAAGTTTTAAATTTACAATGAGATATTTCTCAATTGCGATATCAAGTCATCCAGGCGAGAGTACCTACCCGGGGACTCACAACCACGTCAAATTCGATCAAGCAACGACTATTCCTGCCTGATTTGTTTAAACAGAGATGTTTAGACAAGATAGATATATATAAATCAAAATTTAAAATTTAAGAAAAACCCCCGATTCCAATGCCTTAATTTCCTTAAATGTAAAACAACATAATATTATGTAATGTGGACGCGATGCGTTTTCATTTGATACCCCACACTAATATATTTGCAGATTTTCGGTTTTGCTTCCCCACTCTCACCCCCATAACTTTTAAACGGCCCAACCGATTTTCATGAAACATGTCTAAGAACACTCGCGCAAGACTCACCTTTCATACAAAAAAAACTAAATTGAAATCGCTCCATCCGTTCGGGAGCTATGGTGACACAGACAGACTGACAGACAGACAGACAGACAGACAGACAGACACGTCAAACTTATAACACCCCTCTTTTTTTGTCGGGGGTTAAAAACCGGACTCAATGAGAATATGGTAGATGACTAAACAAGATATTTTTAAAAATTAACATCTGACTTCCTGTTTTGAATATATAAATTAGAAATATAAATATTAATAAAATATAAGTTATGAAACTATCATACTGTTTAGATTTACGGGATATTTTGAGGTGTATGTATATATACTATACTTACTACTACTACTACTTACTTACTTACTTACTTACTACTACTACTTGTACGTTTTAGTAATAAACTAGCTATCGAGTAAGACGGACGTTTTATTGACCACCGATATACCATTTGGCGACGAGGTCACGTTATTTACCCGTGTGTGTGTAAAATGTCTAATTTCTTTGGAAATTTAAGTGTTTTCGATCACAAAATTCATGAGTGGGACGTTTTTTTCGGAAAATTAAAACAATTCATTAAGTTGAACGGTATAGGTGTTACAAGTCAGAGTGCGGTGTTGTTGACACACTTATCCGACGAGTCCTACCGTCTGCTTCGGAATCTCGTTCATCCGAAGAAACTCGAAGATTCAGCGTATGAAGAGCTAGTGACAGTGCTCAACAAACATTTCACGCCAAAAAGGTCAACGTTCGCCGACAGGGCGAAATTCTATGAAGCGTCGAGGTCCGATGGCGAAAGCATCGAGGACTGGGCAGCGCGGCTGCGAGGGCTAGCCGTGTACTGCGACTTTGGCACGGAGCTTGATACGCTTTTGCGTGATCGTTTCGTGCTAGGCTTCAAGAGCGGACACGAGCGTGATAAGTTGTTTGAATGTGACTCCAAGACGCTGACGCTGGCACAGGCTTTGGAGGTCGCGCAGAAGGCTTCATGTGCGCGACAGGCTCGCTCGGCGGGCGACTTCAGTGCTGCCATCGTGAAGGAAGAGCCGGTTTTCTACGCGCAGGCGGCGCGGGCGGCGGCGGGCTCGCGCGCGCCCGGCCCCGGCGCGCCGCACCGAGCTAGCTCGGCCGCAGGGCGCAACCAGGTGGAAGGAAGTCGGCTGCGTTGTACAGTGTGCGGTTTGAAGAACCACAGTGCTGATAAGTGTAGATTTAAAGAGTATAAATGTATGAAGTGCGGTTGGCCTAGGAAAATAACATGTAAATCTATTCTACCGTATTTTCAGTGTAAGGCGGACTTAGAAATTATAAACGGCTGTTTATTTCGTGGTCACAGAGTAATCATTCCAGCTACGTATCGGAACAGAATGTTAGAGGAATTGCATTCAGGCCATTTAGGTATCGTCAAGACAAAAAGTGCAGCGCGCAGCAGAATGTGGTGGCCGCGGATCGACGCCGATATCGAACGTTGGGTAGGCGCGTGCGCCGCGTGCGCGGCGGTGCGGCCCGCGCCGGCGGCGGCGCCCCCGGCACCGTGGCCGCGCCCGCCGGGCCCATGGCATCGGATAAATATCGATTATATGTCTATCGGACAGGCTGTGTACTTGATAGTGGTAGATGCGTTCTCTAAGTGGCTAGAATGTTTATATATGGACCGCGGTACTTCTTCTTGTGCGCTCATTCAAAAACTCAAAGATTTATTTAGCAGATTCGGTGTGCCTTTCGTAATTGTTTCGGATAATGATATTAAAATAAGTTCGGCTGAATTTCATACCTTTTGCAAACTAAATGGAATACAACATGTAACATCAGCCATTTATCATCCAGCTAGTAATGGTCAGGCTGAAAATTCAGTTAAGACTTGTAAAAAAATGATAAAATGTTATTTATCAGAATGTGAGAACCAAAAGGAAATTCTTAATAAGCTACAAAGTTGTTTGTTTGTTTTTAGAAATACTGTCCATATCGCGACAGGTGTCACGCCAGCTAAGCTAATGTTAGGGCGTAATTTACGCTGTAGATTAGACTTCGTGTTACCTTGTGATAAAATAAGTAGAAATAATAATGAACTCATAAAATTAAAACCGAGTAGGTGTTTTCAAGTAGGTGAAACTGTGTGGGCTAAGTGGTTTATTGCAAGGAAGAGTGTTTGGTCTGTAGGCATAATAAAAAAAGTAATCGGAAACAGAATGTATGAGATAAATTTTAAAGATTATAACAGTAACTGTAGGAGGCACGTCGATCAAATAAGAAAATTTACTCATAATGTAGACAAACCGATTGATCATGAAGACTCGCTGCCATCGCCGGCTCCCACGCCTTCTCCCACCGCGTCCCTACCACCTTCACCGCAGGCGCCGTCATTGACGCTGCAGTCACCGCCGCCGACGGCGGAAGCTGATCCTGGTATTGATCTAGCAGAACCCTTGCCAACGCAACTTGAAAGGGATATAGATGGGGCAGTCGCGAGCGCGTCAGACAAGTCGCGGGAGGGAGACGCGGAAGCGGAAGCGGAGGAATGGGCGGAGGCCTGCGAGACGGTGATGGCGGAGCCGCGGCCGACGGAGCCGGGCGCGCACGCTAGTAATGCTACACCGAGTCCGGCGGGTCGTTCTAAGAGACCTAAGAAACTCGTTAATTATAAACCATTTTGTTAATTGTTTTGTTATAATAAGTTATGTTAAGTTTTTTGTAAAAACTGTAGGTTATATTTAATATAAACTAGGAACCTTGTTACAGGTTTCCAAATTAGTGTTCGAGGGATGAGGTGTATGTATATATACTATTGGGGGTACTTGTACGTTTTAGTAATAAACTAGCTATCGAGTAAGACGGACGTTTTATTGACCACCGATATACCATATTTACCATGATCACGGTTAAACTCAACCGTATGGCGCATATACTAACTGTACCGAAATATCACGAAACTCATTTCATCTCAAATTACATTTCATTTCAGACACATACATACACTTTCATTTACATTTGAAGTCGGTTAACATGAGAAATGCCCAAAAATATGAGCGAACACGAAACAAAACAATCACAAATAGGTAGGTACCTGTGTAACACACTAGCGGCCAAAAGGGAAACACGTAAAAAAGTTAACAAACAGAAATAATACCTGTTTCTAAATAAACATTTTTAAACATACAACCTATATCAAAAAGAAAAAGAAAACATCAAATAAAAATTGCAAGAATTTAAAATCCACACATAACCTTCTTACTGCGCATTCGGGTAAAAGAATACAGCGGCATCGGTCGTAAGCGATCAGGCAACGGGCAGTCTTTGGATGTAGGTACATGGAATAAAACAATGTATTAATAGGTAGATACTTACTTGTAGCGTCAGTTACTAAATTATAAGTAGGAACCTATCTACTTACATTAATTAGATTTTATAATTTAAATGACTATTTTAACCATTATAATTTAAATGAATATTTAGAAAATAAGGAATTTAAGTGGTAAAATGCAGACTCATTTATAATTTTTTTTTTTATTTTATTTGGAAAACAAACAGTTTTATTAAACTTATTACTAACACTAAATAAAAATACCTATGAACCATTTATATGTTTTCGCATAGCGAATCTATAAAAAAAAAACCTATCAAACACTCTAACAATCAAAAAGAAAAAAGGTAACAAAGAAATTATAAAATGAAAACAATATCGTACATCTGCTTAAAAAGAAGAAAAAAATAAAATAAATAAATAATTTATAGAAAAAAGATGATACAATACAAACGTTATGTGTGAAATGATGTTACTTGAAAACAAAAATTAAAACTCAATAAAATGTGAAAAAAAATATAACAGTATTATATTATAAAAATTAATTATAAAAATTTGACTGCTTTATGTTTCCTAATAGTTGAGGTGAATCAACATCACTTCGCGCGATTTTGTTTAATAATACCACATCTGCAATTTTACGTCTCTCAGTTAGAGGTAAAATATGGTGCCTTTTACATTTAGCAAAATAATTCTCGTCAAAACAGTTACATTTGTATTGAAGAAATCGCAAGAACCGTCGCTGAATTGATTCTATCCTATCAATATAGACATCATACCGAGGGTTCCATACCTGGGAACAATACTCTAGAATGCTTCGCACATAAGTACAATACAAAATTTTAATTACCTTAATAGATGAGAACTGAGAGCTGCTACGGATAACGAAACCTAGGGCTTTATTGGCTTTTTTTATTATAGTATCGATATGCTTATCATATATCAGTTTGCTATCCTGTATAACACCCAAATCTCGCATCTCATCCACGATCTTTAGGGGTGTGCCCTTCAACGAATAAGCATAACGAACAGGCTTTGGGCTTCGAGTAAATGTCATCGAGACACATTTGGATACATTAAGATCTAGTTTATTCTCTTGACAGTATAATTCAAATCTATCTAAATCCTCCTGCAAATGCACACAGTCACCTATATCCACAATTTTTGTAAAGATCTTCATATCATCTGCATATAGCAGAAATCGAGAATTTAAAAAACAATGAGATATGTCATTTACAAATATCGTGAAAAGAAGCGGACCAAGAATGGATCCCTGGGGCACGCCAGAAGGGATAGTTACCCAGCTTAAGCAGAAGGAGAAGCCATTCAACACCACAGCTTGAGATCTATTCTCTATATAAGAGGCGAACCATCTATATAGACTACCATGGATACCCGCTCTCAAGAGCTTCTGTAAGAGCATTTTGTGGTCAATCCTATCAAATGCTTTACTGTAATCTGTAAATACAGCATCTACTTGGCCTCCATTGTCCATATTATCAGTAGCATAATCAACAAAGGAGAGCAGATTCGAAACAGTTGAACGCTTCTTCAAAAACCCATGTTGCTCCGGAATGAAGGTACTTGAAAGCGTCGAATAGACCGCAGTATAGACTACTCTTTCAAATACCTTAGCAAAAATGCATAGTTTTGAAATGGGTCTATAATTTCTTATATTATTTTTTACGCCACTCTTATGAATAGGGGATATGTATGCGGATTTCCATAATGTAGGAACAAGACCTTCACTAATTGATCGTTCAAAAAGTAAAGTCAAAGGAGTTGTCAAGCCCTCAGCACATCGGACAATAAAAAGTGACGCAATGCCATCAGGTCCCGCACCCTTCGAAACATCAAGCGACTTTAAGAGTTTAAAAACATTAGATGAGTCAATTTCAATGCTACTTATAGAACAAGGGTAGTCATTTTCCACGCGATAACTTTCAATATCCTGTGGTCCTGGGTGAATTTGTGATTGTGATTGAAAATTGGAATGAAAATAATCAGAGAAAAGTTTACAAATTCCCTCCCCAGTATTTGCTGTAATTCCATCCAAAAATAAAGATGAAGGTATGGAAGAACTACTTTTCTTTTGTGATTTTATAAAAGACCAAAAATATTTTGGATCTCTTAAAATAGATTGTTCCACATTCAAAATGAAGTCTGAGTAACATTTACTCTCTAGTGACTTAGCCCTTTTTCGTAGTAAGGTAAAGGTATCAAAATCACATATATTACCATAATTATTATATTTTTTTAAGAATTTATACTTTTCTTTTAAAAGTTTCTTTAGTGGAGCATTATACCACGGAGGAAAAGATGAGGCATTAACAAATTTATGCGGCACAAATTTATCACGGAGTTGATAAATAATTTTATAAAATAAGTCAATACATTCGTCAAGCGATCCGTCATTCAAAAATTCATTCCAATTATAGTCACACAACAAATGCGAGTTAATCTTATCAAAATCACCAGAGTGGTAAAATTATTTTAAGTGGGAACGGGTTTTAAGTGTATCTAATTCGATATTATCCAAAGTAATTAACAGTGACTTGTGATGATCGTCTTCAGGCACTAAATAATCAGGGCTCTCTGAAACTAAAACATTTACACTACCTACTAAAAATATAATCCAAAATTCTATTATTGGTATTGGCAATAAAATTATATTGATCTAAATTACAAGTTGATAAAATGTCAAAAAAATAGATCTGATTAGTACCTAAAATATTGGTAATGTATAATTATGTCTATTTTGTTAACCTTTTAGTAGATACCTGTACAATATTTTTTTATTTATATTGTATGTCCGAAATGGATACAATTGTTGGAACTTATGTTACATTATAAGACCAAATGTAAATGCACACAATTTTTACAATAAAATATTCTTATTCTTAAATAAGACAATGATTAGTGGCAATTCTGTTTGCCTCAGTTGCGCTCTAGGCGACGGTCCACTTGCGGCACAAGAGGTAGCGGGTTCGACTCCGACCGAGGGGTCAAGTGTTAGTACGTTCTGCAATCACTTCCTCCTTGGTCTGGGTGTTTAATATGTCTTTGTTTAATAAAAAAAATCTATATTATGTATGACTAGTATATTTAGTATATCAGATATCTAGTACCCGTAACGTAAGCTTTAGAGTTTAGAGCTTACCACCGTACTAGATGTATTTGTGTGGATTGTCCGGAAATATTTATTTATTTATTGAATTCTGAGATGTACTTTCCCAAAACTACCGACTATAATGTAAGATGATAAAAACAATCTAACTAACATGACTAGATAGCCTTAGCTTAAAGCAATCTATGAATCACCACTATTTCTATACAAGGTAATGCCAAGAAATTGTAGAGTTTAATCCTTTAGTCCTTGTAGGTAGGTACCTAATCCTCCTATCTAGTTCAGTATTGTAATACCTATATAATAGAATGCAGTGTAACAGTAGCACGTGCAGTGCATTGTATGATATACATGGATTCTACTTGTAAGATTCGCACAAGTTTAGCTTGTTTTCATAAATTATTTTTGTGTTTCAGATATAAGGTAAAAGTCATTTACGTTTTTCCCTAGCCTTAATACCTCTAATTTATTGAGTGGATTATTGGGAAGATAATAAACCTATTTAATTATCGATTTATCGGCCTTAGATGCCTGAAATAAATAATTTATTATTATTATTATTAAATAGAAATTTCCTCGAGTGTCATGGAGACATATTGGGTTTCGAAGCCTCGAATAAGAAACCACCACTAGGATGTATAAGGTTAATGTATCTTTCAAAGGGCAATGTATAGGCATTGCCTGAAATTGCAACAACATTGCTAAATTAAAAAATATTGTAAAATAAAACAATCTTTTCATAAAATATCTGAAAAATGACCTGCTTGTGTCGGAATCTGTACCAACAACAAATGAAAAATACTAACAAATAAGAATTGTAAAATATCAGAACAAAAATGAGAGTATATAATCGCTTCCTTGCTCTAGTGTTAAAAAAAGCGAAACCACCAGATACGATAAATTTATTGCCTAAATATTTAGAAGTGTATGTTCAATTTGTTTGTGTTTTATTTTTGACGTTTCTAAGATTTGTAAAATCAAACAATGGAAATAAATGATTTTGTATCTTGAAACAAAATTGCCATATTTTCACCGGTGGGGAGACTTATAGAACTGGGGGGGGGGGGGGGGGGGGGGAGGAGGGGGGGGAGAATATGAACATTTTCATGATGGCGGTGGGAGCACATAAAGGTTGAATGTGAAAAAAAACTTACTACTCGTATGAAAAAAACGTCTATCTCCTCTATGGCTCTCCTACTAATAGCATAGAATAATAAATTACTACGTAACTACTAGTAATATAATTTCTTATTTAAATCTTTTAGTTTTCTCACGATAGGAATAATTCTCACCACAGTCTTTCGTATCCATCCTCTTAATACTGATCCCTCAGCGGGAATCTTACCCGCTATCTTTTTCGTCGCAAGTGGACCATAAACGCTTACATCGTCACAAAGTCAACATAAATCTGACTTTCTACCTTGATAAACCTCTTTAGCCGATAGCGAGTTTACAAGCCTTGTGCACTAACGATGTTAACTCATAAAAGTCGTCCTGAAATAAAATTCTACACTGGAAGGTTTAATTTGAACAAAATTAGGTTCGAACTGAAACGTTTTATAAAAAAAAACAGGGATTCGCCGGGAGTGCCGACAGAAGTGAAACTTATCCATTTATGTGTGTTTTTGGAAATCAAGTGCTTTTGTATTTTGATTCTACCTATACACAAATTATATATTTTTATTTATTTCCGTTAATTCTTATACCCAATGAAATATCATAAATAATAATAAGATTATAACACAATTAAACAGAGGTTTTAAAATCAGTATCAATCCTCGAATTTTTACAAGACAATTTAATTCAATACAAAATTAGAGGTAAAACCCTACTCCAATAATAAAATATAGTAACAACAACCGGCGGCTGATTTCAAGTGCTTACTGCAGACTCTTAAGACTTTCTTAAAAATATTTATAAAACCACACACTAAATTTGACGATCCAAAGATTAAAATGAATGCCCCAGATCTCTCAACATCTGTAACTTTATACTTATTAGTTATTGTAGAAGCTGTCGGCCATACGCGGCGTAATCCATTGTTGCCTACAGGCCGCAATGCATTCAAGTTTAGTCGATTAAACCTACCACAGAATACCTTCACGATCCACCCACATACTATCGGAAAAATGTGCTGAGCACAATAGAAATGCAAGCGAGGATTTGCGCAAACGAAACGTTGCTACAATTTTATTCGCCACTATTGTTGCCTATTTATTTATTCCGTGCCCAACCAAACGGAAAACAATTCCTAGATGGATTGCGCGGGACGCTGAAATCCAATAATTAAATGCATTAACAGAGGTACAATACGCCGTTCGCAATATTTGAATTCGCAATAAATCCCTATTTGCATTGAATCATTTCACTTAAAACAATTAGATCACATATGTTGTACCTGCACGCAATGCTACAGATTTGTTTATTTTATTGTGGCTGATAGAACAAACAGCTGCGGGCTCTTACATAAATGATGAGAGTAAATAGGTACAAAAGTGAAATGAGGACCAACCCATTCAGTGTTTCGATTTGTTTTAAGCACTTTCAGGGCCCTTTCGGATAAATTATTTCTGTTAGCATTGTTTCCACTCCAGTTGTTGATTTATACTCAACGCTGAACATTGAAAGGACTTTCTTTGAAACAGATAGGAATCAAACTGGCGTTTAATTTTAGAAAACTAACAAGGTGGTTTTGAATACGAGCAGTTTTTATCAGAGAGCATGCCAGCATTGCTTTCAAGTGTTGTTTTATATGGAGCTAATTTATAAACGCCCAGAACGAACTATGTACATACTATGTAGGTTGCTCATAATTAAAGACTTAGCTCTTATTCATTCTCTTACAAAAGACCCTAAAATTAAACCTGCATATCTTACACATGGTACATTTTTGCTCGCTATTTGTACGTGCCCGCTCCACGTCATAAATTAGGTCTACAAAAAGGAAACATTATGAGCCGCGACGCCGCCTGAGGCACACCTTTTCTCATTATTCGCATTTTCGTTTTAGAATAAATAGGAAATTGGACGCTGGTTTGACGTAATTAGGCTGAAGTTAAAGCTTTTGTGTAGCATACTTGCAAAAGTTCTTGTTAATTTTCATGTAAATACTTTACTATTAAGTTACGGGGTGTATAATAACGAACATCTTGAAGTAACTACAAGTTTTACGTTACGAATTATCCGTTCAGTGCGGATGGCTCCCCTGGGGAGGCATGAAACACTCTTTTGTCAGGAAAATACCTTTATCATCCTTTAACACATTAACGAATGATGGAGTTTTTTTGAGTTCAACTGTTAATATTGTACAAAATATTCAAGATTGATTACCCAAAAACTACTCCACCGATCCTAAGCGGCAAGTATAAATTGAATTCCATTTGAATTCATCAACACGGAGATAAATGTCTGAGGTAACAGATAAAAACCGCAAGAGGTTAGCAAAATGAGAAGACTGTTGTGAATCGGTTAAAATAATTTTATTATTGAGAAGTTGTGATTATTCAGTTTTACTTTGTAGGGAAGAATGTAAATGATGTTATTTGTAGTCTAAAGAAAAATAGGTTGTTGGGTTATTTTTGCTATTTGAGGATAAAAAATTGACGACCAACAAGTCATTACTGTGGCCAAAGCAAAAGATGTTTCAGGTAAATATGTGGTGTCACAAATTAAACTATTTATTACAAATTAGACCTTGCATTGCAATATAATTTACTCAATACACAGTCTCATATTCTAAAGATGAAAACAGAAATTCAAAAGATTATCAGAAAGAAAGGTAAGAAGGGATCCAAAAAAGCGTTTTTAATACGCTATAAACAAAGTTTCCGTATTAAAATTTTCTTCGCAAAAGTAATGTCTGAGTTAATTCCTAAGATTAAACGAGTGGGAGAAAGAAAAAGTTCGCAGGCGCGAGACGATATCTTTCCGTCGCCTGCATCTGCATAGAAACCATTATTACTAAGGCCCTTTTACATCATACAGCAGATAAAAAAAAATGTTTTCACTCAGGGGTGTTGCCCGCGTTTTATAAAATTTCCGTAGAAATATATTATTTTCTCGCAGTTAAAAAGTATCTTTAAGTCTATTTAAAACAAACTAAATTGTAAAACGGTTTAGAAGTTCCTATTAATATCATCATAATAAATGTATCATTTTCGATTTCGTCCATGAGAAATCCACTGCTATACATAAGAATGTACATAACACCGCTCTGCACGAATGCGGGATAGTATAAATCTTAAAGAAACGACATTCCCCATAAAGGCGACCGACATTACAAAAATATTTCATCGTTTGGCTTAGCCCTTATAACGAAGTAAGTTAAGCTTTCATTGTATACTAGTTGTATTAAGGTTCGAAATATAGCAAGAAAACTTAATCAATAGTTAATACCCTTCGCAAAACTTGCGAACTGAGAACTCTTGTTATCTATAAAAAGGTCTGAGAAGTCTTAAGAAACAAGACTTTTTAGTTCGTAAACTTATAGGGCAAAATAGTTCAATACAATATTTATAGTCTACGACGAAGATGGGAGTCATAATACGCTCTGGTTTTTATACATAATACTAAAAAGAAACCTTAGGCACTTATAATATTTTGCGCGTAAGCAGCCTTTTGGGGTTTTCGCTGTAGTTCCCACTCGATTTGATCCCGGCTTATAACCTAAGGGCGTTTACAGTGCCCTTTAAGATTGTGTTTTTATACAGTTCGCCACATAAATACAACCCTTGACACTCTAGTTTATTTTATCATGAATTCAGTGAAATTGAATTCTCTATGCTCCATAAACTCAGTGCATAAAAGCTACTTCGGAGCTATACTAAAATGTTTACGAAATTACTTTCGTGATTGCTTTTTGATAAATACTATCAACTGAAATGGGATGGGATCTTCATAGCCTGGCTTCAAACGTTTTACGACAAAGTCACTAATAGATTTTGATTAAGAATCAAACTGTTTTGACTGAATAATTTATTATGATTAACAAATTATGTTAAACACATTGTAATAAGTTATATATAAGTAGGTACCAGTGTGTTTGCGACTATCTGTATCAAGTGTGGTTCCCATTGGTAATGTAAGTACTTACGTACACTCATTGGTAGGTAGACCGAGGCAAATAGGATCGAGGGTCAAATATTTACAAAAAAAAGTAATTTAGCAAAATTTTAATAACGCATACTCGAGGAGTGAATTCTGTTAATTTATAACACTCTGCTCTGCTTGATTCAAATTCTTTAATAAATCTAAATTTAAAATTTAAGAAAAACCCCCGATTCCAATGCCTTAATTTTCTTAAATGTAAAACAACATAATATTATGTAATGTGGACGGGATGCGTTTTCATTTGATACCCCACACCAGTATATTTGCAGATTTTCAGTTTTGCTTCCCCACTCTCACCCCCATAACTTTTAAACGGCCCAACCGATTTTCATGAAACATGTCTAAGAACACTTGCGCAAGACTCACCTTTCATACAAAAAAAACTAAATCGAAATCGCTCCATCCGTTCGGGAGCTATGGTGACACAGACAGACAGACAGACAGACACACAGACAGACAGACAGACAGACAGACAGACAGACAGACACGTCAAACTTATAACACCCCTCTTTTTTGATCGGGGGTTAATCACAAAAGACATGGTATGTACATTTAGGATCGACATGTCTTATCATCTATAGCATTTTAAAAATAACTTAAAAACATATAAAGAACTTGTTTCATGATGTCAGAGAGCGAGGCAAAGAAATATCTATAATCATCAAAACAGACAATGAAAAGAAAAATGAAAATAAAAATTATGCCATTAAATATTGCTTTAATTTATGTGTCAAATATTCGTTTACTGTATAAAAACCCATTCGATGTCAGTTATTCTTTCAGATGCTTAGCGAATAAAGGTCCTTAACGTTCTACTATATATATTAGGTCCTTACATATGAAATTGGCGTTTTTCGTACTGGCCAATTTAATCACAAATTTCTCCTCTTTGGTAAGGAATTCCAAATTCAAATTTGTACAGCTATAGACTCATGTATTTGTGCTTCGATGATCGTCATTCATTTGTTTTTTTTCTTCTGTTTTATTCTGTTTGCGTCACTCATTTTACAAAATGGAAAACTTAAAATATCGCATTATTTACGAGTACGAGTTCCGCCGTGGCACTAGTGCTGCGGAAACAACTCGAAGGGTGAATGATGTGTATGGCGGTCGTGTTGCAAAAGAAAACACAGTTCGTTTTTGGTTCCAACGTTTTCGTTCTGGAAATTTCGACTTGCAGAACAAGCCCCGTGGACGGCCTGAGACTCAAGTTGATAATGAAGAGTTGAAGGCTATTGTGGAAGCGGATCCATCGCAAACCACGTCCGAGTTAGCTGCAGGCTGCGGTGTTAGTGATAAAACTGTTTTAATTCACTTGAAGCAAATTGGGAAGATTAAAAAGCTTGAAAGGTGGGTACCTCACGAATTGACTGAAGCAAACCGGCAAACGCGCGTCGACTGCTGCGTTACATTACTAAACCGGCACAATAATGAAGGTATTTTAAACCGAATCATTACCTGTGATGAAAAATGGGTTCTTTACGATAATCGGAAGCGCTCAGCGCAATGGTTGGATCCTGGCCAGCCAGCCAAATCCTGCCCCAAGCGAAAATTAACCCCAAAAAAGTTACTTGTAAGCGTTTGGTGGACTAGTGCCGGTATTGTTCATTACAGTTTTCTCAAATCTGGCCAGACTATTACGGCTGATGTCTATTGTCAGCAATTGCAAGCCATGATGGAAAAGCTAGCGGCTAAACAACCTAGGCTGGTCAATCGCTCCACGCCACTGCTGCTTCACGACAACGCTAGACCACACACTGCGCAACAGACGGCTACTAAATTAGAAGAGCTTCAATTGGAAAGTCTAAGACATCCTCCGTACTCCCCGGACCTTGCTCCAACAGATTACCATTTTTTTCGAAATTTGGATAACTTCTTGCAAGGGAAAAAATTCAACTCCGATGGGGCAGTCCAAATCGCCTTCAAAGATTTTATTGATTCCCGTCCGACTGGTTTTTTTAGTAAAGGGATCAATGAACTACCTATAAGATGGCAAAAGTGCATAGAAAATAATGGTTCATACTTTGATTAATTAAATATATTATATTAAAAAATATTCGACTTTTTGTTCCTCCCATACAAAACGCCAATTTCATATGTAAGGACCTAATATTAAGCCGTGTTGGCTAAGTGGGACACTCGACTTTCATTCCGAAGGTCGTGGGTTCAAACCCCGCCACGCACCTCTGGATTTTCTTCTTGAGAAATTTATGTGCGCTTTAAACACGTGCTTTAACGGTGAAGGCAAACATCGTGAGGAAACCGGCATGTTCAGAGAACTTTAAAAAAAAGTGTTTGAAGGACATGTGACGTTCACCAACCCGCACTTGGCCAGCGTGGTGAATTAAGGCCTAATCTCTCTCGTCAAGAGAGAAGTCCCTGTGTCCCAGCAGTGGGAACGTTAATAGGGTGATGATGATGAACGTTCTACTATTAACTTTAGCAAATGATTGAATATTTTACATGATAATGTAGACATAATTCCGTTTGAATAGATTCAGTTGAAGGCTGAGTTATAAATTTTAGTTTAATGTTCTATATTAAAGGGAAAATTGTATTTTATTAGAAAATAATTGTTAAGTATAATTTTACAGGGAATTAATAAAATCTTTATTTACTTAAAGCGAATCGGATCGGATCGAAATCGGAAGTAGTTAATAATGGGAATTTATTTCTTTCAAAATAAAAACAATTAATAAAAAAAGCATTGAGCGAGACTGCTCAAATGATTTTAAAGGATCATTTTCTGCACATAAAGGGTCGTGACTTCAAAAATTCATTAAATTTGTAAATGGTAAAAATGTATTATAATGCACAGAGCTTTAAAAAATATGGAAAATAGTATATCTACAGATACAAATGTGAAAAGCAGAATAATAATTGAACACTCTGCTCTGCTTGATGATGATAAGCAAATGCTTAGAACAAATTTAAACAAAAACTATCAATAGATTTTGAGAAAAGCAGTGCCATTAAAAATGCTCTGACAAAGGAAAGGAAAAAGGCCTGTAAAGGTATATGATGTGACTTATGTTTTTATTATTCATAAATATAAAAGTAATAAATCATTTAAAAATATTATTAGAACTAATAATCAGAAATCTTATCATTGGGCGAGTAGGCTATTTCTGCCTTTTAACTTTTGGGTAATATTTAGTTAATTCAAAATAAATTTAATATTTTCAAGGTTTAATGTTTATAAAATAGCTGATTACTTATTCATCAGTATAGTAGTAATAATGTATTTTTTTTAAGATTAATGATTCCGAGCTATTCATATCTTTAATAAATTAATTTAGTAATAGATAAATCATGTTTTTTGTATTTCAGTAATTTTTTCTTGTGACATTTTATTTCTTTATTGTTATTTGGATTGTATGTGTGTGTATGGATTTTAATCTGAAATAAATTGAATAACTCTCATTGATTATTACAAAGTTGTATGTTTTCCAAGCTCTCAAAAAAAGGCCATCCTACTCGCCTCGGTCTACTCTACTCGTATTTTAGTTGTTGTTTATTAATTCACAAGAAGCCGCATTGGCTGTATAGCGATATCTTAGTGTTCCAAGTGTCTATGTTCTAAGTGCTATATGTATCATCAGGTCTTTTCAGAGATATAGTAAGTAACGGTACTATATTTAGTCCTGGTGAAGAAAAGGGGAACATGGAGTTAAGGTTAATATTCTATGTAAAGCAAATTTGTTTTTAGAGGTTAGCTGAAACAAAAAAGCGTTTCCCCCCTACATCAATATGCATTTAGTAATACAGAGACACCAATGTTGTTAGTATGCTGACATAAAAAAATCAGGGCATTGAATAAACTTATTTTATATTCTTAGCAATATCATGACCGATGGCTCAGCAAGTTCATTAACCATTAATTGCAATCGATAGAACGGTTTCAAAAGAACTTCCGAACAATGGAACCGAAGACAAACGATGTCGAATAAGTTTCAGAGCAAAGTAGGAAATCTAGCGAACTAAATGCAATTATTCTTAAACATGATTTCCGTTACTGGATAGAAGATGTCACATTTACTCTGCTTTTAAGCTGAATGAATATATCATTTTCAAGAGTATTTAGCATGAATAATCAATGTGAGAATGTTATCTTATAAGATCTACTTATTTTTCTGCAAATTCACAGATGGACCTAAAAAGGATCCTTAACCTGGAACCCGAAATCATAGATCGTATAAAATCTTGTTTTCCCGGCGGGAATTGTACCAACAACATGTATGCCTCTCAGCCTGACTTTCGCCTCCTTAGTCACTGAGGTCGTCAAATAAGTAGTCGTTTTTTATTATTTTTAAAATGTATTGTACAAACATAGATCTTTATTCCATAAAAAGAAAAAGAAACTGACATAACGAAATTATGTTTAACGATATTCTAATGCCGCGGACGTTAGAATATTGCCCACTGGCTCTCCCCGTGGACGCCGTATAACCCGCCCAGGGAAAATACCCGAATATGTCTTTCTTGGATCATAGCATCAAATACTTAAATAAATATCGATGGACAATCCACAAAACAACATTAAGCCAGGGCGTTGCCATGCGTTGCCATGAGTTGCCAACGCCTTTGCGTTGTAATACGTAAATTTATTTAATAAAATCCAATTCTTTTGTTATTTTGTTGTGAATCGGTTAAAATAATTTTATTATTGAGAAGTTGTGATTATTCAGTTTTACTTTGTAGGGAAGAATGTAAATGATGTTATTTGTAGTCTAAAGAAAAATAGGTTGTTGGGTTATTTTTGCTATTTGAGGATAAAAAATTGACGACCAACAAGTCATTACTGTGGCCAAAGCAAAAGATGTTTCAGGTAAATATGTGGTGTCACAAATTAAACTATTTATTACAAATTAGACCTTGCATTGCAATATAATTTACTCAATACACAGTCTCATATTCTAAAGATGAAAACAGAAATTCAAAAGATTATCAGAAAGAAAGGTAAGAAGGGATCCAAAAAAGCGTTTTTAATACGCTATAAACAAAGTTTCCGTATTAAAATTTTCTTCGCAAAAGTAATGTCTGAGTTAATTCCTAAGATTAAACGAGTGGGAGAAAGAAAAAGTTCGCAGGCGCGAGACGATATCTTTCCGTCGCCTGCATCTGCATAGAAACCATTATTACTAAGGCCCTTTTACATCATACAGCAGATAAAAAAAAATGTTTTCACTCAGGGGTGTTGCCCGCGTTTTATAAAATTTCCGTAGAAATATATTATTTTCTCGCAGTTAAAAAGTATCTTTAAGTCTATTTAAAACAAACTAAATTGTAAAACGGTTTAGAAGTTCCTATTAATATCATCATAATAAATGTATCATTTTCGATTTCGTCCATGAGAAATCCACTGCTATACATAAGAATGTACATAACACCGCTCTGCACGAATGCGGGATAGTATAAATCTTAAAGAAACGACATTCCCCATAAAGGCGACCGACATTACAAAAATATTTCATCGTTTGGCTTAGCCCTTATAACGAAGTAAGTTAAGCTTTCATTGTATACTAGTTGTATTAAGGTTCGAAATATAGCAAGAAAACTTAATCAATAGTTAATACCCTTCGCAAAACTTGCGAACTGAGAACTCTTGTTATCTATAAAAAGGTCTGAGAAGTCTTAAGAAACAAGACTTTTTAGTTCGTAAACTTATAGGGCAAAATAGTTCAATACAATATTTATAGTCTACGACGAAGATGGGAGTCATAATACGCTCTGGTTTTTATACATAATACTAAAAAGAAACCTTAGGCACTTATAATATTTTGCGCGTAAGCAGCCTTTTGGGGTTTTCGCTGTAGTTCCCACTCGATTTGATCCCGGCTTATAACCTAAGGGCGTTTACAGTGCCCTTTAAGATTGTGTTTTTATACAGTTCGCCACATAAATACAACCCTTGACACTCTAGTTTATTTTATCATGAATTCAGTGAAATTGAATTCTCTATGCTCCATAAACTCAGTGCATAAAAGCTACTTCGGAGCTATACTAAAATGTTTACGAAATTACTTTCGTGATTGCTTTTTGATAAATACTATCAACTGAAATGGGATGGGATCTTCATAGCCTGGCTTCAAACGTTTTACGACAAAGTCACTAATAGATTTTGATTAAGAATCAAACTGTTTTGACTGAATAATTTATTATGATTAACAAATTATGTTAAACACATTGTAATAAGTTATATATAAGTAGGTACCAGTGTGTTTGCGACTATCTGTATCAAGTGTGGTTCCCATTGGTAATGTAAGTACTTACGTACACTCATTGGTAGGTAGACCGAGGCAAATAGGATCGAGGGTCAAATATTTACAAAAAAAAGTAATTTAGCAAAATTTTAATAACGCATACTCGAGGAGTGAATTCTGTTAATTTATAACACTCTGCTCTGCTTGATTCAAATTCTTTAATAAATCTAAATTTAAAATTTAAGAAAAACCCCCGATTCCAATGCCTTAATTTTCTTAAATGTAAAACAACATAATATTATGTAATGTGGACGGGATGCGTTTTCATTTGATACCCCACACCAGTATATTTGCAGATTTTCAGTTTTGCTTCCCCACTCTCACCCCCATAACTTTTAAACGGCCCAACCGATTTTCATGAAACATGTCTAAGAACACTTGCGCAAGACTCACCTTTCATACAAAAAAAACTAAATCGAAATCGCTCCATCCGTTCGGGAGCTATGGTGACACAGACAGACAGACAGACAGACACACAGACAGACAGACAGACAGACAGACAGACAGACAGACACGTCAAACTTATAACACCCCTCTTTTTTGATCGGGGGTTAATCACAAAAGACATGGTATGTACATTTAGGATCGACATGTCTTATCATCTATAGCATTTTAAAAATAACTTAAAAACATATAAAGAACTTGTTTCATGATGTCAGAGAGCGAGGCAAAGAAATATCTATAATCATCAAAACAGACAATGAAAAGAAAAATGAAAATAAAAATTATGCCATTAAATATTGCTTTAATTTATGTGTCAAATATTCGTTTACTGTATAAAAACCCATTCGATGTCAGTTATTCTTTCAGATGCTTAGCGAATAAAGGTCCTTAACGTTCTACTATATATATTAGGTCCTTACATATGAAATTGGCGTTTTTCGTACTGGCCAATTTAATCACAAATTTCTCCTCTTTGGTAAGGAATTCCAAATTCAAATTTGTACAGCTATAGACTCATGTATTTGTGCTTCGATGATCGTCATTCATTTGTTTTTTTTCTTCTGTTTTATTCTGTTTGCGTCACTCATTTTACAAAATGGAAAACTTAAAATATCGCATTATTTACGAGTACGAGTTCCGCCGTGGCACTAGTGCTGCGGAAACAACTCGAAGGGTGAATGATGTGTATGGCGGTCGTGTTGCAAAAGAAAACACAGTTCGTTTTTGGTTCCAACGTTTTCGTTCTGGAAATTTCGACTTGCAGAACAAGCCCCGTGGACGGCCTGAGACTCAAGTTGATAATGAAGAGTTGAAGGCTATTGTGGAAGCGGATCCATCGCAAACCACGTCCGAGTTAGCTGCAGGCTGCGGTGTTAGTGATAAAACTGTTTTAATTCACTTGAAGCAAATTGGGAAGATTAAAAAGCTTGAAAGGTGGGTACCTCACGAATTGACTGAAGCAAACCGGCAAACGCGCGTCGACTGCTGCGTTACATTACTAAACCGGCACAATAATGAAGGTATTTTAAACCGAATCATTACCTGTGATGAAAAATGGGTTCTTTACGATAATCGGAAGCGCTCAGCGCAATGGTTGGATCCTGGCCAGCCAGCCAAATCCTGCCCCAAGCGAAAATTAACCCCAAAAAAGTTACTTGTAAGCGTTTGGTGGACTAGTGCCGGTATTGTTCATTACAGTTTTCTCAAATCTGGCCAGACTATTACGGCTGATGTCTATTGTCAGCAATTGCAAGCCATGATGGAAAAGCTAGCGGCTAAACAACCTAGGCTGGTCAATCGCTCCACGCCACTGCTGCTTCACGACAACGCTAGACCACACACTGCGCAACAGACGGCTACTAAATTAGAAGAGCTTCAATTGGAAAGTCTAAGACATCCTCCGTACTCCCCGGACCTTGCTCCAACAGATTACCATTTTTTTCGAAATTTGGATAACTTCTTGCAAGGGAAAAAATTCAACTCCGATGGGGCAGTCCAAATCGCCTTCAAAGATTTTATTGATTCCCGTCCGACTGGTTTTTTTAGTAAAGGGATCAATGAACTACCTATAAGATGGCAAAAGTGCATAGAAAATAATGGTTCATACTTTGATTAATTAAATATATTATATTAAAAAATATTCGACTTTTTGTTCCTCCCATACAAAACGCCAATTTCATATGTAAGGACCTAATATTAAGCCGTGTTGGCTAAGTGGGACACTCGACTTTCATTCCGAAGGTCGTGGGTTCAAACCCCGCCACGCACCTCTGGATTTTCTTCTTGAGAAATTTATGTGCGCTTTAAACACGTGCTTTAACGGTGAAGGCAAACATCGTGAGGAAACCGGCATGTTCAGAGAACTTTAAAAAAAAGTGTTTGAAGGACATGTGACGTTCACCAACCCGCACTTGGCCAGCGTGGTGAATTAAGGCCTAATCTCTCTCGTCAAGAGAGAAGTCCCTGTGTCCCAGCAGTGGGAACGTTAATAGGGTGATGATGATGAACGTTCTACTATTAACTTTAGCAAATGATTGAATATTTTACATGATAATGTAGACATAATTCCGTTTGAATAGATTCAGTTGAAGGCTGAGTTATAAATTTTAGTTTAATGTTCTATATTAAAGGGAAAATTGTATTTTATTAGAAAATAATTGTTAAGTATAATTTTACAGGGAATTAATAAAATCTTTATTTACTTAAAGCGAATCGGATCGGATCGAAATCGGAAGTAGTTAATAATGGGAATTTATTTCTTTCAAAATAAAAACAATTAATAAAAAAAGCATTGAGCGAGACTGCTCAAATGATTTTAAAGGATCATTTTCTGCACATAAAGGGTCGTGACTTCAAAAATTCATTAAATTTGTAAATGGTAAAAATGTATTATAATGCACAGAGCTTTAAAAAATATGGAAAATAGTATATCTACAGATACAAATGTGAAAAGCAGAATAATAATTGAACACTCTGCTCTGCTTGATGATGATAAGCAAATGCTTAGAACAAATTTAAACAAAAACTATCAATAGATTTTGAGAAAAGCAGTGCCATTAAAAATGCTCTGACAAAGGAAAGGAAAAAGGCCTGTAAAGGTATATGATGTGACTTATGTTTTTATTATTCATAAATATAAAAGTAATAAATCATTTAAAAATATTATTAGAACTAATAATCAGAAATCTTATCATTGGGCGAGTAGGCTATTTCTGCCTTTTAACTTTTGGGTAATATTTAGTTAATTCAAAATAAATTTAATATTTTCAAGGTTTAATGTTTATAAAATAGCTGATTACTTATTCATCAGTATAGTAGTAATAATGTATTTTTTTTAAGATTAATGATTCCGAGCTATTCATATCTTTAATAAATTAATTTAGTAATAGATAAATCATGTTTTTTGTATTTCAGTAATTTTTTCTTGTGACATTTTATTTCTTTATTGTTATTTGGATTGTATGTGTGTGTATGGATTTTAATCTGAAATAAATTGAATAACTCTCATTGATTATTACAAAGTTGTATGTTTTCCAAGCTCTCAAAAAAAGGCCATCCTACTCGCCTCGGTCTACTCTACTCGTATTTTAGTTGTTGTTTATTAATTCACAAGAAGCCGCATTGGCTGTATAGCGATATCTTAGTGTTCCAAGTGTCTATGTTCTAAGTGCTATATGTATCATCAGGTCTTTTCAGAGATATAGTAAGTAACGGTACTATATTTAGTCCTGGTGAAGAAAAGGGGAACATGGAGTTAAGGTTAATATTCTATGTAAAGCAAATTTGTTTTTAGAGGTTAGCTGAAACAAAAAAGCGTTTCCCCCCTACATCAATATGCATTTAGTAATACAGAGACACCAATGTTGTTAGTATGCTGACATAAAAAAATCAGGGCATTGAATAAACTTATTTTATATTCTTAGCAATATCATGACCGATGGCTCAGCAAGTTCATTAACCATTAATTGCAATCGATAGAACGGTTTCAAAAGAACTTCCGAACAATGGAACCGAAGACAAACGATGTCGAATAAGTTTCAGAGCAAAGTAGGAAATCTAGCGAACTAAATGCAATTATTCTTAAACATGATTTCCGTTACTGGATAGAAGATGTCACATTTACTCTGCTTTTAAGCTGAATGAATATATCATTTTCAAGAGTATTTAGCATGAGTAATCAATGTGAGAATGTTATCTTATAAGATCTACTTATTTTTCTGCAAATTCACAGATGGACCTAAAAAGGATCCTTAACCTGGAACCTGAAATCATAGATCGTATAAAATCTTGTTTTCCCGGCGGGAATTGTACCAACAACATGTATGCCTCTCAGCCTGACTTTCGCCTCCTTAGTCACTGAGGTCGTCAAATAAGTAGTCGTTTTTTATTATTTTTAAAATGTATTGTACAAACATAGATCTTTATTCCATAAAAAGAAAAAGAAACTGACATAACGAAATTATGTTTAACGATATTCTAATGCCGCGGACGTTAGAATATTGCCCACTGGCTCTCCCCGTGGACGCCGTATAACCCGCCCAGGGAAAATACCCGAATATGTCTTTCTTGGATCATAGCATCAAATACTTAAATAAATATCGATGGACAATCCACAAAACAACATTAAGCCAGGGCGTTGCCATGCGTTGCCATGAGTTGCCAACGCCTTTGCGTTGTAATACGTAAATTTATTTAATAAAATCCAATTCTTTTGTTATTTAATTTATATTTGCACACAGATCCCCTTTAATGTCTCAATGATCCATTCAAGGTTGTCTGGTAGAGATCGCTCTTAAGCGATAAGACCGTCAATTGTCGCATAGTATTAAGAATATTATTGGTATGTTTGTATTTTAATTGTGTGCGCAATAAAGAATTATTATTATTATTATTACGTACGAGCTTACGGAATAATCTTGTTTTACGAGTACTAGTTTATAATAGACATACTTATACAGATATTTTGACTATACATATTAAATACGCATTTTCTCACCGCAAGCGGACCTTCGCCCACCGCGCCACTGAGGCAGTCAAATCTACTAATCTTTTTTTTTTTATTTTTTTTTATTGTTGATAAGCCTTCATTTGACCACAATCTCACCTGATGTAAAGTGAAGATGTGGTCTAAGATGGAGCATGAAGGCCTAGAAGATGGCTTCTCCGGACCACATTACGAAACACGAAAAAATCGCTTCACGCACTGGCCCAGCCCGGAGGGTGGTGACAAGCCGCGGCCGAAGCCTACCACCAGAGACTGTTCTTAGCACCACCCGGAGGTCACGTGTAAGGATTCAGAGGGTTACCACTTACGGACGTGAACAGACAAAACCTCCAAAATCTATACTAATACTAGCTGACCCCAGCAAACGTTGTTTTGCAAAATGAAAAATAGATATGTAGTAGCCGATTCTCACACCTACTGAATACGCATATAAAATTTCATAATAATCTGTAAAGCCGTTTCGGAGCAGTACGGTAACTAACATTGTGACATGGAAATTTTATATATCTTTATATATATAATTCTTCTGTGAGTGTGTATGTCACTGAACTTCTCTCAAACGACTGGACCGATTTTGATGAAATTTTTTGTGTGTGTTCAAGGGGATCTGGGAATGGTTTAGATTTACAATACGGTCAACTGGATATTGTTTTTTGAGACGTGGGACAGGACAACGTCTGTTGAGTCGACTAGTTAGATGAGAGAAAAGTTAGTTTGTTTCTTTGAATGCGCTAATCTAAGAAACTTCTGGTCCGATTTTAAAAATTGTTTCAGTGTTAGATAGTCCATTTATCGAGGACTATAATAATACTACTTTTTACCCCGGGAAAATAAGTTGATCCCGCGGAAAAATAAGAAACACAGGCAACGCTATAGCGTGTAATGAGATATAAGGGAGGCTTTAGACTAAGTGGACATTCTACGGCTGAAAAGAAGTGAAGGAAAATGTTTTCCAATGTAACATTTAGATTGAACTACGGAGCTTAAAGCTTTCTCAAACTTGTTTTATTTTTCGTGGAAATTTTCGAAATAGATTCTTTTCAATATCGGACGAAATTAAGAGATTACAAAGGCATTGGAATTAAGTTACAGAATATTGGAAAGAGTGACTTATTTCGGTTGCCCGTTCAAAATCTATTTGCCAATGATTTGTTTGATTCAATTTACCTAAGTGATTTAGATTTTGAGAATTAAGTTATTTACTTTGATAGGCCCACTATGATAATGTGTTTTAGAGGCAACTGTGTATTTTATATTGTGTTTTCATAGATTATATTTACAAGAAAATATAACTATATTATAATTAGTAATCTTCCGCTGCATTGGGTCTCGAATACGAATCGAACATCAAAGGAATGACTTAAAGCTCAAAATGATTTTAATAGAAGGAAATTTATTGGCAATATTGAACCGCAATTTATTAAGTGTACGTGAATCACATGAAAAGGCGGGCTGTGGATTAGTCGGCTCTAGTATTATCAATGATGGAATACCTCCATTAGAACATTATTTCATTTACAGTTACGTACCTACGGCTTGTATTATACCTTTCTGTCTAAAACGTTCAATTTGAATACCAATTTAAAATACTATTTGTAAGAACTTTTGTGATTGGATATATTTAAAAATTCGACATCGAGGTAGGTATCCGTGTACATACATACTTAATAAGGTTCTCAAACAAATAGTTTTTTTCTTAGGCCTAACCCTACGCCTATATGAAAAAAAAGAACACATATTTCAAAGAAAATTTAAAGCTATAGTTTATTTCCACGGTGTCTTGAAATACTCGTATCCTAAGTAAATACATATTGCGTATCTAAATTTACACATAAGTTCCATGTTACCCGACATTGAGTCGATAGCTTATCGCATCTCGCCCACAATACATCATTCGCACAATGACGTCGCCAACCAGTCTCAAGAAGACTCGTTAAAACAATCGTAATTAAGTCTCTCATTTATTACTCGCTACTTGACGTTAATATACGAGATATTACGCTACATGACAATAACAAGGGATTTCTATGCGCGATTGTGTTTTATTGTATTTCGTTCCTTCGTCCTTCTATATTAGAAAACATATGTAGTATGCGTACTAGCTACTGCCTTTCTACCACTAAGTTATAAGCATATACTCTCACATTTTTATTTTTTATTTATTGCGGGTACATCTACCTCTTACGCCAGGTCTCCTGTACGGATTCTCATTAGCGTTTTAGTGCCTTGCCGATCACCGCTTTTTCTTTAAAAATTCAGTAAAATAGTGTTTAACAATGCCAAAACGCCGTTATTATGATGAAGACAGTGATGATAGTGATCATTTACGTAAAAAAAATGAGAAAATACGAGAAAAAACTCGCAAAAATACATAGACGCAAAAGACAAAGGAATCGATCAGAAAGCAGCTCACCCGGGATTATTTCACCAATACTTTCAGAAAATGAAGGTTTGTTGAGCGATACTTTAATTTGTGTCTATTACAGAGAGAATTAATACATCTACGATATTCTAGATACTGTTTTAAAACAATTTTTCTTAAATTGTTTCCTTTTTACGTGTTGTGTTCATTTCTTGGGAATGATTCCTTCACGATATTGAGGATGGGCTAATATTCTGCTCAAAAACCGCAACTGTGTACATTTACAAGGAATGTTACCGTTGTTGCTACCTTTGTTAACATGATAATTATGTTAATGATTATTTAAGCCATGCCACTTGGTTTCTTGGACAATTTCCGCGCAAATAAAAATTTGCTTTATAAATGTTATGCACATCTAAATCGGGATGTTGCTTTCATTTAAAATATACACGACACGCATCAACCTGCTATAATATATATAATTTAGTCTATATATTGTATTTGTTTTTGTAATTTCAGAAGAAAGAATAATTTCTTCAGAGGTAAACAGGGTAGGAAATATATTTGCTGAAAGTACTAGTGATCTAATTACCCAGCCTTCTGTAGTAGCAGAAGTACACCAAACAAGTACATCAACTACATTAGATGAGACGGTAACTAACATTCCTAAATTAAGCGAAGACATATTAAACCTTTTGGGGGAAACACCAACAAAAGATAAAAAATATGGACCTGAAATTCGAGGAGAATTAGCAGTGCGCTGGGAACACATATGTACCACCGGTTTATCTAAGGATGACAAAAAAGAACTAATAGAGAAACATTTAGTTCCAAAAAATTGCAAATTGGTTGATGCTCCAAAGCTTAACCCAGAAATAAAGGCAGCTTTATCGGATGTTCTCATTAAAAAGGATAAAGCATTAGAATACAAACAAATTCAGTTCGCGGCTAGCATTTCATGCATAAGCGATGCTCTTACTCAACAGTTTACACTGGAACACAAAGATCCGACAACAATAAAATTGTTACTTGAAGCGGGACGCCTCATGTGCGATTCTCAATATAGGGAATCGACAACAAGGAGAAATTTCATATGTTCCACGCTCAAAAAAGATTTTAAAGACCAGCTCATAAATACAGATATAGATGAATTTTTATTCGGTGAAAAATTAGCGGACACCTTAAAATCTGCTAAAGCTATTTCTAAATCAGGAGCAGAAATAAAAATACCTTTTCCTAAGAAAAATATTCCAGCTAATCAACAGAAGCAAACTGGAGCTCATTTAAACCAGAAGCCTCCGCTCCACGCTGCCAGGCCGGCCGGAGCTCTGAGGAGGTACGAGCCGACGACTTCGACAGCCCGCCCGCCGCCGCCACGACAGCCGCAGGCGCAGCAGCCGAGGCGACCGCCGCCGCGCTGGCAGCCTCCACCGGCCCCGCGACGCTAAATCCGGTACGTGCTGCTGGACGATTGACCTATTTTTATGATCAATGGAAATTGATTACTAACAACCCTCTAGTACTATCGTGGATCAAAGGATACAAAATACCTTTTACATATCCGGTTTCTCAACCGGTTGAGCCTAGTTGTCCATTATTTTCAGAGGCAGAATCTGTTCAATTAAATGAAGCTATATGTGATCTTATTCAAAGTGGTGCCATCTCACCTTGTGCACCCTGTGAAGGGCAGTTTATCTCCCCATATTTTCTTGTAAGAAAACCTAATGGCAAAAACAGGTTTATTTTAAACTTGAAACGCCTTAATAAATTTATTACAACAGAACACTTCAAAATCGAAGATTTGAGAACAACACTAAAATTAGTTACCAAGAATTGTTACATGGCTTCATTGGACTTGAAAGATGCGTATTTTCTTGTAGCTATAGATTCAAAATTTAGAAAATATCTACGGTTTAAGTTCCGGAATTTACTTTATGAGTTTAATGTTTTACCTTTTGGTCTTAACACATCGCCGTATGTGTTTACTAAAATTTTAAAACCTGTAATGTGTTTATTGAGAACTTTAGGTTATCTGTCATCAATTTATTTAGATGACATTTGTGTTATTGCACAAAATTATCATAATTGTTTACATAATATTACTCACACGAGAAGTATATTAGAATCATTAGGTTTCATGATTAATATTGAAAAAAGCTGCTTGATTCCCAGTACCTTATGTAAGTACCTGGGATTCATTATAAATACGAAAAAATTTCACGTTAGTTTAACAAATCAAAAACGTAATTTAATTAAAAATGAAATTATATCAATACAACAACAAAACCGTTGCAAAATTAGAAGCTTCGCGCGCTTGGTAGGTCTTTTTACCTCATCCTGTCCTGCAATACAGTATGGTTGGATGTACACAAAGAAGATGGAAAGATGTAAATACCTTGCCTTGTGTAAAACTAACAACTACGAAAGTTACATGCCAATACCTCAATATTTACAGGACGATTTTTGTTGGTGGTTTAGATCTATTAATAGTTCAGTAAATCCTATTAGGGAAGATACCTACAGCTTAGAATTTTTTTCCGATGCCAGCAAAAAAGGGTGGGGGGTAGCATGTGGTGGGGAGACTGCCAGTGGTCAATGGAGTATCACAGAATTAGAGAAACATATAAATTATTTGGAACTTTTAGCAGCTTTCATAGGTTTACAAATATTTGCAAAGGAAATGAAAAATTGCCAAATATTGCTTCGCATAGATAATACAACTGCTATTTCGTATATCAATCGAATGGGTGGAGTTAGATTTCCCCATCTTACAGAAGTATCTAGATCCTTATGGCAATGGTGCGAATCTCGTAAATTGTACGTCTTCGCATCTTATATAAGTTCAGAAGATAACGAACTAGCAGATGCAGAGTCACGTAGATCTCATCCAGATACTGAATGGGAACTTAAAAAATATTATTTCCAAAAAATTGTACAAACAATTGGTCAACCAAAAATAGACATGTTTGCCTCTCGAATAAACAATAAGTGTGAAAAATATGTCTCATGGAATAGGGATCCAGGAGCATTTGCGGTAAATGCATTTACATTAGATTGGAAAGAACATAATATGTTTTATGCTTTTCCTCCTTTTGCAATAATTTTAAAGGTTTTAAGAAAAATAATAACTGATAAAGCTCAGGGTATACTAGTGGTACCCTTATGGCCTACTCAACCCTGGTTTCCCCTTTTTAATAAACTTCTATGTTCTGAAATAGTACAATTCGATCCACACGATGACGTTTTATTATCTATTTCCAACAGTCACCCCGAGCTGACGTTGATTGCAGGGAAGTTATCAGGACGGCTCTACTAAAAAGAAGCGTGCCACCGTCTTCTTTAGATGTAATGATGGCCTCATTGTCTGAAAATTCTTTAAAACAATATGAAGTAGCGATACGGCGCTGGGTAGCGTTCTGTCAAAAGAATAAGGTTGATATCTTAGAAGCGTCAACTCCAATGGTGATTTATTTTCTAACGGAATTATTTCAATCCGGATTACAATATGGTTCTCTTAACAGTCATCGGTCTGCTCTGTCGTTGATCTTAGGATCGAGAGTGGGGTCAGATGACCGCGTTAAAAGATTATTTAAAGGTTTCTATAGACTTCGTCCCCCAAAGCCTAAATATAATTATACTTCCTTCAGTAGTACTAGAATTTCTTTCAAAATGGTACCCGAATATTAATATAAGTCTCGAGTATTTGTCTAAAAAATTAGTTACGCTGCTTATGTTAGTGACCGCACATAGGGTTCAAACTATTAGCAAAATTAAATTAAATAATATATCAATAAGTTGTCAAAAAATTACTATAAAAGTTGATGATTTAATTAAAACATTACGCCCTGGAGTACCACAGCCGTATCTAAATATTCCTTTTTATACCAATAGACCCGAAATTTGTCCTGCAGAAACTTTAAAAATTTATATTGAGAGGACGAAGCTTATTAGAAGTACTGAAAACAATCTGTTAGTAAGTTTCAAAAAACCTCACAAGTTGGTTACAAAAAACACCATTAGTCGCTGGATTAAAGAAACACTGTCAATGAGTGGAGTTGACACTTCTATATTCTCAGCTCACTCTGCCAGACACGCCGCTACCTCGGCCGCACATAGAGCTGGTGTCACCATGGACACAATACAAAAAACCGCTGGTTGGAGTGTTAATTCAAGCGTGTTTGCTAGATTTTATAATAGAAATATTAATATTTCTAATCAACCTGATCAGTTTGCTTTTTCAATCTTAAGTAATACAAATGTATAGTTTCTGGACCATGTAATTAATTCGATTGATGATGAATAATATTATTTAGTTTATTTTCGTTATTTGTGATTATAATGATTATATTTATTGATGAAAATCTATGTGTTTTAATATTTCACAGGCTTTCAAAATCTACATATGTTTTCTAATATAGAAGGACGAAGGAACGAAATACAATTAGAGATTAAACGAACTTACCTAAGTGACGTTCTATCCAAATTGTATGAGTTCCTTCGTCCGAAGATATTAGCTCCCTCCCAGCCCTTACCCATGTTTATTTATGTGAAATATTACAGATTTTCAGGCTTTCAACTAAATGAGAATCCGTACAGGAGACCTGGCGTAAGAGGTAGATGTACCCGCAATAAATAAAAAATAAAAATGTGAGAGTATATGCTTATAACTTAGTGGTAGAAAGGCAGTAGCTAGTACGCATACTACATATGTTTTCTAATATCTTCGGACGAAGGAACTCATACAATTTGGATAGAACGTCACTTAGGTAAGTTCGTTTAATCTCTAATTAGCCCTGGAATTAGTCGGGTATTTCTTTTCTATCGTAGAATAGACACATTTTCTCTTATGGAAATGAGAGAACTAGCTTCATGAATTTCATGGTATTGCAAGCGCACCATGTTATACATGATATAGTCGGGATTTTGAATGATGTTATCACACTCAAATCATTATCTACCCTCAAAATGATAATTATGGAATACAATAGCGCCTAACATTTTTTTAAATTCTAGATTAGCCATCATTTGACCACTATCTCACCTGATTTGAAGTGACTATGTGGTCTAAGAATGAGCATGAAGACCTTGAAGATATGTAGAATTCTACTTAAGCAAAAAGAATCGGTTAGAAAATAAAACGTTACTGTTTTGTTATGAGGGTATGTCCCGCTGGTCTCCTCTAAGATTGTCCCCTTCGGACCGTGTAGAGGGGACAAGCGGGACATCGTATTAGCGATATCCCGGTGGTCCCCTTTACCGGTCACTCAGAGAAGTTGCAGTTAAATTTTGCTTGATAGTATATTAAAACTATATACATATATTATTTAGTATATTAAAATATTATGATTTTGATGACTAGAAAGCGCTAAAGTCACATGATGTATTCGAATGTACTATACGACTATTTACCTAATTAAATAAAAGGGGCCAAGTGCGAGTCGCGCTCGCGAACCGAGGGTTCCGAACAAACCTATAGGTACCTATAATTAAGTCAAAGAAAAACACACACATAGGTACATATAATATTAATATTTATAAATATTTATCATTAATATTCTAGACCAAAAGTTTTCAGAATTATTCCTCTATGTTTGTTTTAGGCGGCTGTTTCGTACCAAATTTCAAGATTCTAGGTAGACTGGAGTACCCTTTTGGTTTTAATTTCGTCGAGACTAATTTCTACCAAGAAATGCGTCTTAAATAGCTGTTTCTTATAATTGCATTGACAAAGAATCTTGATTTTTTACAGTACAAGGGACAATAGATCTGAGTATTTGATACGATTTAGTTTAATACCGCCACGCGTTCCTGAGAAAAAGGTTCCGTTTTTATCTTTGGAGGTGCGTAACCCTAAAATAAATGTTATAGCCGTAGAAATACTGCACTCTTACCACGTTTTAATCTTGTTACAGATTGCAAACTTCTGCAAAATATTCGTATTGCAATGACTCATGCGTACTTACTTACGCGATGTGACGGCGTCTATTATGACTATTCAGCATTTCATAAGTAAATTTACTGAAACAGAGAATGCCTAATTGCGTGGCAGCAAGAATCAATATACATATCTTAATCAAAATGTTGTTCTTACTTTTTTCAAATATTTTTTAAACTTGATCTCTCTGCACATGCACTCTTCATTTGTTATTTTAGCAGGTATTTAAGAATAGCAATGGAATATAAATTAAAAAAGTACAAAAAAAAAAAATTTTGGTAATATATCACATACACGTGATTGTCGTATAACATTTTGATTAAAGTGATATGAAAATATCTCGTAGCGGAGAAAAGGTCCAATTTAAAAATATCATAATGACATTCTTTGCGGCCAAAAAGAGGAAATTATAATTTGCTGAACCTTTTTCCCCAACATCGATTCAGTGGCTTATCGCCAAGTAAGTCCAAAAAATTACCGCCCGCTAAATTACATTTTCATGGACATTGATTCATTTCTTTTTGTACAAAAATAAACACAGTTATGATAACAAATTAACGGCGTAGATAATTAATTATATACATACAAAAACCTGTTTCATAAATCCCACAAAAAATAAGTTTATCCGTATCGAAGTCACTAAAACTTCAGCATAAAGATATTAAGATAAACAGACAAATCGACGAACAAGTTTATGTTAATTCCATAAAGGGCCGGCCGAGATAAACTCCTCGGGGATTAGAGTGTCGTAACTCGGCTTAGAACGGACACTCTTGACACTATCGGCCGCAATATTACGCGGATTACTACGGATTACCATTACCATTACCCATTGCATACTCCCACTAATTAATATTCCGTCAAGCGAACTTCGGCAGAATCGAACACGCTCTCAGAACTTCAGAAATTCCGATAAATTGTGTTCCCCGATTAGACGGATTGCACACGATCAATTTTCTTCAATCTAAGATCTCTTGACTTACCCCAAAATGGAACTTTGAAATCCACTTGTCTCGTTTTTTCAGAGGAAAATAAAAATAAAATAAAATATGCGCATTTTAACGATACTTTGACAGAAAGCCGCCAAGAATGAGGCGAGCCAGGGGCGCTCGCGACTTTCGGCGCTGAATTATTCATTTAATCCTTTCAATATCGTCGTTTCAAGATATTCGCGCAGAACGAGTTTAGCTTTTTTTAAGTTTCAGTTTGCATTGCATTGCATTACGGCATTATAGTAGATACCTACTCAATATTAAAGCCTTAAAAAGACGGAAAAACTGCTATGGACCATTTTTTCCTTTGTAAAACACATTGAAAGAAACTTATCACACTGCGCTCCCTAGATGTTCAAACTCTGACAGGATGAAAGAGGAACTGGCAAAGTTAAAAATAATAAATCAAGTGACACAGCATGTTTAACTTGTACTTACTTATTATCAGTAAAAGGTTTTTGTGCTTGGGAGCCCGACGCGTCGCAGCGGCAACTCGGGCTGACGTCGACTCAACTGTTCCAAACTAAATGCTCTAGAGATATTTAAATCTAGCAGAAGTTTTTTCTTTGACTGCGAACAATTTGAAAAGTATCTCAGACAGTGTCGGAGAGAAAGTTTTAAAATGTAATTGACGTTATTAATGTTGATCTTTAACTTGTGTTCTCACAAACTGACATTCCATTTAATTAACTGATAATTGACAAAGTTTTCTGAATATAAATTTGCATTATGCATTGAGTTTATTTATAGTGCTCAGTTTAGCGCAGACAAATGCAAGCGTAGCGTCGCATCCAAGTTGTAGCAGTAAGGTTTGCCAAGAACAACAACACAAGGCAAGGATACCGGCCAAGTTAGGTGCGTGGCGGAAATATACGTCTCGGGGGACAATCACGAAAGTCCGTGATCTCGTCGATATCGTGAAGGGCAAAAACAACCGCGAGCGAGACGATGTCAGTTTTGCGTAGTCAGCGAGAAACGGAGTAACCCATTTTAAACTAGAATGAATTGCACGTCGTGGACTGCAGGTTGCTGGAATTCTGCCCACTGACAATAGTTGACACACGGGTATTGAATTAAGTGAGCTGTGACCAGTGATCGATTATGTTGGAGATGATGGGAGAATAGCCTATGAGATACTTAAGAAAATGTCAGTAGTTATTTCTAATGGTTGAAATGTTTCAAAGTTCGCTGATTGCGGAAGGAAAAAGCTTAAACTTTAAAACCAAATTATGAAATGTATACACGGAATGTTTATTTTGTGTATCTATTTCAAAAACTGTATCAGTAATCTAGCTAATCAACTGAAAAATTGTAGTAACTAAATATGAAAACGTGTGAAAATTAATTTATTAATTTATTTTAAACGAAAATAACTAAAAAAATTGATATATTTGGCAAAAAAATTTATATTAAAATACCTATATATACACGTATTCGATTTAGGTGTCCGGGTAATATTCCTTAGGTGTGAGCGCAATAATAAATGCACTCTACCAATGCATTATTTCTCTACTTTCTGAACCCACGATATTTGATATTTACTTCTCTTTGAGGAGGATCGATCTCGCCAACAGTGTGTCACATCAGCGGCGGCAGACACGCCCGGTAACTGGGCACAAACTACCGCACAAATATTGACTTTTACTCCTTGAAACTTCCTCATTCTGTCTCTAATTAATATTTTTTATCCTACTGATTTCCAGCTCGATTGGTATAATCGGTTTCGTTAAACGAACGGGATTCAATTGCTGTAGGACGAATGTTGGCAATAGTTAGTTCATCTGTTTGTAGAGGGCGCGGTTGGCTCCGTTACCACTTTAAGCGGTGGAACTACTTAGCTTGAACTTTGATTAAGAAATGTTATACGGAATAAGGAACTAAAACCAACAACTCTAACTTAAACTTGTAATATTTTGCAGATGTTACAGAAGGTGCAATTAAAACTTAATATAAGTAAATATTTCAACTTAAGATTAAATCCTTGGAAATTCATGATATTCATAACTTTAAAATTGCATAACCAACGAACTTGCTTTGTGGACAGCATAAATTGTAACCTTGCCGAATATGGGCTTGTGGACAACCGTGCCCATATCATTAAGTACAAGAGACAGTGTGCAGGGGGGGCTACTAAAATCTGCTCAAACTGGCTCAAGACCAAGACAAACGGAAGCATGGGCAGTGCACCACCCTACCCTGCTTTATTGGACTGAAGTTATGCATTGAATCGCAACTTTACTTCGAAAGTTCTGGACATATTCTTTAGTTCAAGATTTAGTTTATAGCATTATCCTTATCTTCAACTTTATACCAAGCTATTATCGATATTACGTGGAGTCATCAGTTTTTGGCATATTTACCTTAGTCTTTTTGAAAAAGAAGATCCTATAAAGCCGTCAAAGCCGTGCTAGGAAAGCAACTAGGATAGCACTTATTTTTATCGAGCTTCCTGAGCATTGAACACCTCCAACTAAAGATAACTAAAAATTCGACACAAGTACTAAATTGGAAATATTCATATTTTTTCCGCAAAAGGCATGATGACTATCTTAATATATATAAATCTCGTGTCACAATGTTTGTCCTCAATGGACTCCTAAACCACTAAACCGATTATAATAAAATTCGCACACCATGTGCAGTTCGATCCAACTTGAGAGATAGGATGTTTTTTACGGCGAGAAAAATTCGAATAATTTCCGGGAAAATTTTATACCCGTGCGACGCCGGGGCGGGCCGCTGGTATTTTATATGTAAAAGAATAGCTATTCTGTTTAGTCCGTCTGTTAGCCTGCCCAAAATACTGGACACCTATTTTTAGCTTTATCAATACAATAAGAAAGTGCCAAGATATCAATGACGGACTAGATATCTATTTTAATCATCTACCCTATTAGAGGTAGGTAACTGTATAAGTATTTCAGTGGAATTCCAAAAGTAATCGCTGTCCGTATCACTACAATTCCTCCAATAGTCCACTTGATTGATCCGGAATCGTCCGGCTTGGGCCAATAGAGATCTTTTTGCCAATCGCAGCGGTCGGCGGGACTTGGATTACCGGTAGCTACTGGATATCGCTCTTCCTGATATAGATAAGAGGATTTGCAGAAATAACTGTAAGTACTCAGATATTCCAGTTCATTTGTTATGGTAATGTAATGTCTAGTTAGTAGGTATTTGAAAACATTTTTTTGTGTAAGAGGCTCGAATGTTAAACGGATAGCTTTTAATAAATAAGTATTATCTTAGAAGTTTGGTTCGCCATCTTTATAAAAAAAAATCATACATAGTTAATTTTTATGACATTTTGTCTTCATTTCATTACTTCTTCATTCAGTGAAAGGCCCTCGTTCACCAACTCCTATATAGGAAAGCCCCAAATTAGGAAACCTAAACAGTAGGAACAGTAGGATAGTGTTTGTCCTCCACTTACCAAAGTGATAGAAAGTACAGTGAGTGTCAAATTTATAAAGACTGAAACCTAATAATGTATTTGTAATATCGTTACACCTTATTTATTATATTAACTCATCAGATGCCTCAAATCAGATGCCTAGTACCCGTTACACAAGCTTAGAGCTTACCAAGGGGGTAGATGTTGTTGTGTAGATTGTAAGGCAATATTTATTTATTTATATACGTACTGATCTTGCAAATTTTATTGCTTATTAAATTTGCCGCTTATTTTATCCGAAGATCCAAAATAGTCCTTATAGTACGTCAATGGCGGACCTAGGCGAATTCTAAGTAGTTGAGTATTGAAATCGTGTCTAGAATATCATGTTCTAAACCGCAAACAGTGTTGTCGTTTCACCACACGAGTTTCTGGACAAGAGAGTATACGAACTTGAAATGTAGCTTGTTGACGTGACATCATTGTTGACGTGACTTACAAATTAAACCTAAATTAGTTACAAAATTTGCATCACGTCAATGGTGTTTAATTGCTATATCTTCAATAGCAGGGAGCACACGCTTGCATACTTTGCCATCGGCAACTAACCGCCATTTGCATCGCCGGCCGAAAAGAACTAATTCGTAACTACTCGAATATTCGTTAATCAAATTATACAGGGAAAAAAACTCCACTGGGCGCGAACAGTCACAAATTAGAAGCTTAGATGGTTGTGTATCTGCAAGCTTGCTTATACTTGTTCGTATTAGTTTGTTTAAGTCTTAGAGTATCTATAGTAAACAGAGCGCGCGTATCACTAAAACTTCATTGTGCAGAACGTGGACAGCTACCATAGACAAACGAAAAAAATTGAATGACAGTTAGAGATGGGGCGTGCCGATGGGGAAAAAGCTATCGATTAATTACATTCATTAGGTTCTCTGTTAGATAATTAGTTACACACTTATTATGTTATTTACTTGTTCTCTGGTTCATTATAATCAAATTCATTGTAATAAAGTTCAATGTAATAATAATTACTAGATGTAATTATTATTACATCTAGTAATTTACCCAATTATAATGATAGTTCTACCATTTACATAATCATTTTCTGGTTGTTTCAAGTGGTTACATTTATTATTATTATGAATACTTTATTGCACAAGAATATAAATAATTGTACCGTACGGTACGAAGGTACGAAAGGTTTGCTTAATTTAGGTGTTACATAGTAGTAAGATTCTGAAATTACCGATAAAAATAAGAAGATAAAAATTTGCCGGTATTTTTTTTTATCTTATATCGAAGATAAACCCTACCCTACTTTTAAAACATCGACTACAATCGATCGCATCCCATCACTATACTTTTGACAGTCGGCGCGGTGCACTCGATCCACGACTGCGAATGCTCGCTGCGCATGTTGTTGCGAACGTCATGTTGTTCTTAGACGTGTCTAATGTTCGCAATTCAATAGGCTCACTCTATTCTTACCATAGATAGATACTCTAAGGTTTAAGTAATCATTTTAATGATAGAATATAACCCGCTGCTACCCGTGCCGCAAACGCTAAAGCACCCCTTGTCATTTATTACCCCGCTAACCCGTTTTTGTTCTAAGATATTCTAAACAATAGCTATTTATAGTTTCATAAAATGCTACTTTCTTTAACAAAAATATCCGATCTATAGTATGGCCAAATGGCCACTAAGAGAATGCGTTTTCGACTCAGATAACGTTTAGTAACGTTATTAATAAGATTTACTTACGTACGTTGTAACATTGCATTTAGCATATTTTTAAACATATCATGATTTGTCGGTTTTTAAGTCATAATATTGTTAAAAACCATGATATTTAAAAAGTTATAATATATATAATATTAAAGTTAGTAAATTTAACGACAGTTCGAAGTAACACCGCTGCCCATTCGATCACCACCAGTCAAAAACACAATCTAAGAAGCCAGACTAGATTGGATTCTATTTACGTACTTACTATTATTTTAGATTTAATGTGCCTTTAAATAATGTTTTAAGTAATGCCTGGCCATGGTTTAATTAATGCCTTTAAATAATGTTTTAAACCTACATTTTAGTTTAACGCTATGGAATAAAATTCGTTTTTTTTTAATACCTGTTTATAAACCATGCACTTCATTCATCTCCCATCACTAGATAGGTCGGCATGCCCATTAAGTATTACAATAACAGATATCGTCTGTACTTTTAAGAAATTCAGGACTTGATAGGCCTGATTTTAATGACAGCTGTCAGGAACGCAATCTAAGAGCGGCCAGACTATAAAGCAAGCTATTTTTTACTTATTTGAGACTTGTCAATATAATAGTTTAGTCAAGTTAAGATTCATTGCGTTGACTGATGTCAAAATACATAAAAGAACTGGGCCGTATATGGCGCTGAGAAGTATTTTTATATATAAAATTTGTTTAGAATAGAAATTGGGACGAAAGCAGATTTTTTATGTTGGCCGAACTTTTACGGGACGAATTAGGCATAAATCTTTTGATTCATTAAAAGCAGTAAGATCTGGACTGATGATGTTTTTTTGTTTATTTTGACAAAACGTGGAGTCAACATTTTTGTATGGAAGAGTGTCATGAAGTTTGTTTAGGTTAACAAACGTTAGGTTCCTTGCGCAAAGGCGTTTAATCTAAATCCCACAAAGTACCTTGAACTTCCCACATGATTTTTGCCTTTTGTTTTCTTACCGTAACAGGAAAATATGTTTGTTTAAAAATTCTAGGTAAACCTGTTTAGTTTTTATAAGGAAAAGCGAGGTACCTACTTTGATTTTATTACAAACTCATACTTTAAAGCTCAGAGAGGCCGAAAACTTTTCAATATAATATCTATTAAAGAGTTATTTTTCTTAAATTAACGACTGCGAAGTTTTTGGGTTTTATTTTTTGCTCGGAACATTTTTACGTGGCTTTTTAAATACATTCTATTAAATTTTCTTTTACAAATTTGTTTATCATATCTAGTAATTTCCTCATTTAACGTAGCCTATTGAATGTACCTGCTTCTAATAACGTTGATCTATCGTTATCTGGTTACAGATCACGTACTAGGTAATAATTAAAATTAATTATTATGCGAACTTTGTAGATCAGATTTTCCGGTGTTGAGGAGCAAACTATGAAGTTTGGATCTCAAAACCGAGATGTTCTATGTTCCTTGAAATACGAAGACTACCCTTACAAGTTCAGTTATTATATACCTACCTAACAAGGTGATCCATAGATTTATCTACTTTACGATGTTAACCTTGTTAGTTGGTCCAGTATTAAGACAAACACAATATCTATTGCTTGTCCATTAATGTAACAAGATTTTAGTTTTAGATCTTCTGCTGTCATTATGTTAATAAAGAAAACCAATGTTTTGAGAAAACAGAACATGTTCAAGGAACATCAATGGATCAAAAACATTCCTGTTTTTACATGAATAAAAAAAACTACATATACATAGGTATGCTTGTTCTGGTATGCTGTACAATATATTCTCATGTTAGATGCGTGTGTAGTATTTACGGACAATTCACACAACAATATCTAGCCCCGTAGTAAGCACTAAGCTTGTGTTACGGGTACTAGACATCTGAAATACTTAATATAATATACATAGATCTATAGATATTTTAAATCATACATATAAAACATAAAGACCTAAGAGACAGTGCTTAATATTAATAATACATTGATACCATAACCACCTACTGAATGGCGAGTCGCATTGTGCCGTTATTGTATTTTATATATCTGCATGCGAGTAAAATGCCCTAAATTTCAATTACCAACATATACCAATAAAATTCTGAAAACTGATATCTTAAACTAATTAAGATATACATACTTATATATATATAATATTATTGTGTCTGGTGTATTGCGTCAACGGCAAAAGTAGTATGATTGCGCAGCTTAAGTAGTTTGAACACTAAATTGAACTATACCGTACACGTAGAGATTTCTTACCAGAATTTATACGATAAATAAGAATACTGTACTGCGCTTGTCTGCAAAATAACGCTTAAGTCAACATAATATCTTCCCCTGTCGTCAAAATAACTAACGAGATCATACGCAAATCCGAATGTCACATTAAATCCTATAACAAATCGAAAAAGTTGCTGATAGCATACGAAGTTCAATTCTAGCAAATGTTCACGAGAATTCTGTCAGTGCTACTGGCGAAAACTTAACAAATGACACCTTGTAAAAGTTTTATAAGCCATGAATAATTCATTCTCTTTCGACGACAGTTATTGAAAACGTTACAGGACTTTCTCTTTTGTTATTTGCTCGAAGATTACTGTTCTTCTCTCTTTGAATATCTTGGAGTGATTTACTTAATGGTTAGGTAACGACATCGGTTCTCAATACGTTTTCCTCTGAGTAAAACTTGCTAGGATTGGTTTTGTATTTGTGTTAGACGTTGCTTTAAGTCGCTTTGTTACAGAGGCTTCGGCGAGGCAAAGGGTAAGGGCGGGCTGAGAGCAACTGATAAAATGTTGTATTCAAATTTGTAAAGATTCACAAACAAATATTAGTATCTGGAGAAGTTTAAGGGAGTCTTAAGTCCAGCGGTGGACGTCCTACGGCAAAAATTATGGTTATGGTGAAATATTATAATTATACAAAACATAAATCTAAATATAAATTTAAGAAAAATCCCCGAAGCCAATTCCTTAATTTCCTTAAAAGTAAAACACCATAATATTTAGTAATGTGCACGCGATGCGCTTTCATTTGATACCCCACTCGAGTATATTTTCGGTTTTCCTTCCCCACTCTCAACCCCATAACTAAACGGCTCAACAGATTTTCATGAAACATGTCTAAGAACACCCGCGCCAAACTCACCTTTCATACAAAAAAAAACTAAATTGAAATCGCTGCACCCGTTCGGGAGCTAGGATGTCCCAGACAGACAGACAGACAGACACGTCAAACTTACAACACCCCTCTTTTTTGGTCGGGGGTTAAAAATACATTATAGGAAAAACTAAAAATGATAATCAAAATTTAATTTATTGGTTTTATTGTACCAGTTCGTCGTGTTTAATTTAAATTAGTATAGCTGCAGAGTGACTGACGAATGGTTGTTTGAAACTGCTTTTATATTAATACAATAGATGGGAAAGGAGTGACTGCTTCAGTGGCGCGGTGGGCGAGGTTCCGCCTGCGGCGCAAGAAGTAGCGGGTTCGATTCCCGCCGAGGGTGAAATTCTGCAAGCACGAGTATAATAAAAATATCTATATATGTTTGACTATTATATTAAGTATATCAGATATCTAGTACCCGTAACACAAGCTTAGAGCTTACCACGGGGCTAGATGTTGTTGCGTGAAATGTCTGGAAATATTTATTTATTTTATAATTAAATAAATCGGCCGCATAAGATGTAATTGCTATCTATGGTGTAAAACCATTGCTAATTTGTATTGTGAATGAATGGATTAACAATAGGTAGGTAGTACCTATATTGTATCATTGTCAATATAGATTATAAGTAGGTAACTTTACAAAACCAAATTCTATAAAGTACTGAAATACTGAAATTTTTGTATTAAACTGTTGTACAAATTTTACAAAGGTTTTATTTTATAACTAAAGTGTACAAGCTTCTACTTGGCAAGAATTTATCAGAAACGGAAAAATCCGCTGATATTCAATATTTTGAAGCTTACAGATTCCTTCTAAAATTGCAGGCTAACAGGCCGACCAAGAAATTTTCAATAATAATTCTTGGATAAAATTCAATAGAAGATGGCAATTAAGGTGCACTCTTTTGATGAACATTTCAGCGTCGGTTCATTGCGCAATGCCTTAGCGAACCGTGAAGAGCATTTTAAAATTACAGCTGTTATGAGCCTGAATTTCACAAGAATTAACTTTATTGAACCCCTATGTAAGTGCTATAAAGTTGATTTATTCTTAAAGTTTACCCTTTGGGTACGTCAACCCTATAAACACTTTTCAGACACCTGGTTTAAAATCGAATTTAAATCTAATTAATATTATAAAATTTGTGATATACGTAAGTTTGTAACTGTGTTTGTTTGTTGCTCTTTCATGTAGAAAGTACTGAACGGATTTTGATGAAAACTCACAGTAATATAGCTAACATATCAGAATGACAAAATACAGTTGAGTTAAATAAATATTGCGCTTGCTGTGACTACCTGTAATTTAGGAAGCACTATTATATAATTTAGTGTATAATATAAGTGTATTTGAAAGTGTATTTTCTTGTTGGTTTCTATTAAATAAATAAATAAATGACACATAGGCTACCCTCTACCGCGGTAAAATACTGCTTTTGCAGTAAAATAAAATCATTACGAACAAAGCCCGATTTGTGTCAAATTTGGCATGCACATATGTAGTTGTTTCCCCAATAAATGGACAAAAGCTACTTTTTACCGCGGGAAAATTTATTATACGCGAGCAACGCCGCAGGCGGGCAGCTAGTGGGTAATAAAGTCTTATGAAGCAGGAATATTTTTGTCACTCGCATCATCAACACGTAAACGAACATGACAAAGGAATTTCACCGACATTGTTTTCAACGATTTTCTTTTGTTTTATCGCAGTTCATTTAGACTACTTTGCATTCAATACATAGCAATAATCACGTTATACGAACGAGCTGCATCGCCGATGGGCCAGATGCAGAATTTATACAAACAATACGGAACAGAAATGTTTTATTTATGCCATATATACATAAATTATTTAACTAAAAGCGCAAATGATTGGACAATTTGCTTTTTTCAGGTGTTCTTCTCTTAACGTGATAAAGATACGCATAGAATAAAAAAAACATAACATACTGGTGGCGGTGGGCAACGGTCCGCTTGCGGCGCAAGAGGTTGTGGGTTCGATTCCAGCCGAGGGTTTGTATGTTTTGCACGCACTTTCTCTTATTTTAATAACTATACCTCTAATGTATTATATATGTCTATTATTTTATCCTGGATGCAATTGGCACAAGACCGTAATGGGTGGCGAGAGCAAGAGGAGGCCTTTACCCAGCAGTGGGTGAAGTCAGGCTGCGGATGATGATGATTATTTTATATATCATATTATCATATCATATCATATTTTATATATCAGATGTCTAATACTCGCAACACAAGCTTAGCGCTTACCACGGGCCTTGATGTTGTTGTGTGGATTGTTTGGAAATTTTATTACTTTTTTTTTAATTTTATGATTATAGATCTACAATCTCATCATCATCATCACCCTATTAACATTCCCACTGCTGGGACACAGGGACTTCTCTCTTGACGAGAGAGATTAGGCCTTAATTCACCACGCTGGCCAAGTGCGGGTTGGTGAATGTCACATGTCCTTCAAACTCTTTTAAAGTTCTCAGAACATGCCGGTTTCCTCACGATGTTTGCCTTCACCGTTAAAGCACGTGTTTAAAGCGCACATAAATTTATCAAGAAGAAAAATCCAGAGGTGCGTGGCGGGGTTTGAACCCACGACCTTCGGAATGAAAGTCGAGTGTCCTCCCACTTAGCCAACACGGCTTGATCTACAATCTAGTGAGGAATATTATGGTTGAATATATTTTTATTATTTTTGTATCTTTTTATTAACCGATAACGGCGAAGCAAAAAGGAGGGCTAAGATTTTGTATGTGTATTAAATAAATTATTATTATTAGTATTATTAAAAGCGATAATCTCTTCCAGGCAACCCTTGGATGGATAGGATCTGCTAGGAGCACGAAAGACGGTGTAAACGATAAATGTGTTGCTTAGCGTAGCGTAGCCTGCCAAAGATACACACGAACTGTACCTTGCAGAACAACGTACAGTTCGTGTGTATCTTACTCAGTTTGTAATCTTGGAGATTTGTCGTCCCATCTGATGTCAAGCCAGCGGATGTCCTTGCCCCCTTGTCTTCCAGTATCCATGCCAGAACAATTGGGAACTAAACGGCGCTACTTCGTAGTCACTAAATATTCATTCGTATCAAGCTAATGTTGGTGATCCTTGTTCATCTACGTTTCCTCACAATTCTAATCCCGTAGATAAACCTTGGCTATAACCGATACGGCTAAACTTAGAACGAAACGTATCTCGTTACAAACTACCCGTTTTTGAGTCTATTAACTGATAAAGGTAATAAGAATTAACATAAAATTTAGTTCATTTTACACATCATTAAATATGCGTACTAATAAAATGGGGTTTTTACTGAAACGGTATTGCAATATTTGTTTATTTTCTCTCATGTGATGAAATATTCATGTCACATTTGCACGCAGATCCGAACGATCAGTCATGTGTAAAATAATGCAAACACGATAAAGTTATGACTGGCTTAGGGGCTCTGATAGGATTGGTGTCACTACATATATTTTGCTAATATTCGCGATTTTTCGCCAACCGAGCCAACCGCCCGTAAAAACTATGCGAGATATGTTTCATTTTGTTTAGAGCGCACCGTAAAAATTCGCAGTGTTTTGATATTTTGGTACAGTGATGTCAGCTATCGGAAAATAGTTAAAATATAATCCGTTTAAGGCTTTCAAACAGAATATTGCTTTTGTGCTGATCATATTTCTATATCTCTATTTGTTTTTTTAACCCCCGACAAAAAAAGAGGGGTGTTATAAGTTTGATATGTCTGTATGTCTGAGCGTCTGTCTGTCTGGGACATCATTAACCCCCGACCAAAAAAGAGGGGTGTTATAAGTTTGACGTGTCTGTCTGTCTGTCTGTCTGTCTGTCTGTCTGTCTGTGTGTCTGTCAGTCTGTCTGTGTCACCATAGCTCCCGAACGGATGGATCGATTTCAATTTAGTTTTTTTTGTATGAAAGGTGAGTCTTGCGCGAGTGTTCTTAGACATGTTTCATGAAAATCGGTTGTGCCGTTTAAAAGTTATGGGGCTGAGAGTTGGTAAGGAAAACCGAAAATCTGCAAATATACTAGTGTGGGGTATCAAATGAAATCGCATCGTGTCCACATTACATAATATTATGTTGTTTTACGTTTAAGGATATTATGGCATTGGAATCGGGGGTTTTTCTTAAATTTTAAATTTAGATTTATATTATAACTAACACACTAACGCTCCCGAACGGATGGATCGAATTTAATTTAGTTTTTTTTTGTATGAAAGGTAAGTCTGGCGCGAGTGTTCTTAGACATGTTTTATGAAAATCGGTTGTGCCGTTTAAAAGTTATGGGGGTTAGAGTGGGGAAGGAAAACCGAAAATCTCCAAATATACTCGAGTGGGGTATCAAATGAAAGCGCATCGAGTGCACATAACACATTATTATGGTGTTTTACTTTTAAGGAAATTAAGGCATTGGAATCGGGGGGTTTCTTAAATTTAGAATTAAGAATCATATTATTATCACGGTATGTTATTAAAATGAGTGCGTAATATCAACAAATATTTTTGTAAGATCTTCGGATTTGTAATAAAAAAGTAGATCTCGTATTCAGTAAAGCTCTTGGAGCCTTATGCCATGCACGACCCGACGACCGCAGGCCTTTTTACGACTTCTGATTAAATCTTTCGACTATTTCTGAAACTATAAAAAGAATTGAAGAAACGATTATAGTTGTCATAAGAAATGGAAACTCTGGATGTAATAAAAACTCTCTTTGAGAATAATGAATTTTTGATGCTGAAATGTATTTCTATTAGAGTAGATGTTTTTTTAATGGGTTTTATGTAAAAAACAAGAACATGTTAATAAAATGTAACATTTTATTGAAACAGCAATAATTATTCTGTTTGTTTTGTAATGTTTTTTTTTATGAGAGATAGATCTATATTTGTTCACAATCTCACCTGATGGTAAGCCTCGATGTGGAAGAAGATGGTTCACATCAATAAACTAAAAATATGAATTTATTGACGTGACAAGTGACCTCCGGGTGGTGCTAAGAACAGTCTCTGGTGGTAGGTTTCGGCCGCGGCTTGTCACCACCCTCCGGGCTGGGCCAGTGCGTGAAGCGATTTTTTCGTGTTTCGTAATGTGGTCCGGAGAAGCCATCTACCTTCTAGGTCTTCATGTCCCATCTTAGACCACATCGTCACTTTACATCAGGTGAGATTGTGGACAAATGAAGGCTAATCGAGCATATAAAAAAAAACAAAATGTAAGACACATCTGCCGAATGGCTAGCGACTTGTGGGCATAGACTGCTACTGAGTGAAGCCCACTCAACGCTAGAAGGCGACGTGGAAGGCCCAGGATGAGATGGCGGGACGAGCTCGACGCCCACCTAACATCGTGGCCTGAAGTAGCAAGCAATAGAGGCGAATGGAAAGAGAAAAGGTAGGCCTTTGCCCTGCAGTGGGACAGAATAGCAATAAATAAATAAAATGTAAGACAAGTCAGACAAAGCCGCGTGGCGGAATGCTAGTTTCTTATAAAATTTTCGGGGCAGAGTCAGAGGCAAGTCGAGCAGAAGTCAAGCGAAGTACGTTTCCTTTTCGGAAGCATGGGACGTGATCCGTTTGGCCGTAATCCAGATCTTGTATAGTCGAGTACGCCTTTATTCTTATCAAAATAATCATATTAAATGATCTGGACATTTTCATGTTTTCTGCTGCGAATGTTTTTTAATATATGTCATGGTATTTGGGTCATTTCAAGATCAACCACGAAATTTGCCAAATATAAAGTTGAGCTAATTTTTATTTCTACGCTGCAATGCGTTTGTCACAGAGAATAAGAATAACATTATTTATTTGTAGCAATAACATATTTATTATATTATAGAGGTATATTATATGTACATGTATTCATTGTTGGACCTCCACTGGGGAATCGGCTCGAAACTGTTATCAAGACAATAGCAGTTCTTAAATATTGAATAACATTTAAAACCAACTTATATGTATTATAAATGAAGTCCTCCGCCGTGTGTCCTTATGTACGATCTAATCTCAAAAGCTACAAAACGAATATTCTTGTAGTTTTCAGCAACTCAAAAGAAAGGTTTTAGGGCATAATTTGGTAAGGATATGTGAGAATTAGTTGATATATGATGATAATTGTTGCAGGAGTTTGAGAAAAAGCAAACATTTACTTCGTAAGTTTTGTTTATTAATAGTTATCCATGGCAACTGTCAGTGCGTTGTGCATATAGCACAACAACGAATACCGGTCAGCCAATAAAATATAAATTGAGTTTCTGACACTAAGCTTAAAATGACATTTTTGTACTTTTTACAGTTTAAGTGTTGATTACTTATGTTTAATACTCATCAAATTACCAAAAATAACTTATTTATTTATCAGAGAGAGATTTATAAAAATCAGAGAAAAAAATGTACTGAGTAGTATTTACTTTTGCAGGCCAGTGTATAATATAGTTCTACGCGCGCTACTAACAAACATAAAAATACGCGACGAATTGAAAACCGGCACCTTTTGAAGTCGGTTAACATAACGCTCCAGTTTAAGCTGATTTAAACTTATGCTTGTGAATTAGTTCACTTCTCTGGCTAAAGCCAACTCTACTGAAAGGATGGATCTGGTCCGAACAAACGAATAGATGTTAGCAAGAAACCGCTAATTTAAGTCCTGACTAGACGAAATTTAGAATCAACCTTTACTCTTACTTTTCGATTGAATAGTGGTTTGTTAAATGTTAAGGAACCAATTTCGACACTAGGATAAATTAATATTTCCAGACAATCCACACAACAACATCTAGTCCCGTGGTGAGATCTAAGCTTGTGTAACGGGTGCTAGACATCTGATATAATAAATATAATAGACATAATGTATATATATTTAAAAAAAGCCGTGTTAGCTAAGTGGGAGGATACTCGACTTTCATTCCGAAGGTCGTGGGTTCAAACCCCGCCACGCACCTCTGGATTTTTCTTCTTGATAAATTTATGTGCGCTTTAAACACGTGCTTTAAAGGTGAAGGCAAACATCGTGAGGCAACTGGCATGTTCTGAGAACTTAAAAGAGTTTGAAGGACATGTGACATTCACGAACCCGCACTGGGCCAGCGTGGTGAATTAAAGCCTAATCACTCTCGTCAAGAGAGAGAGTCCCTGTGTCCCAGCAGTGGGAACGCTGATGATGATGTATATAATATGTACATATTAAACACTCAGACAGGGAGAAGGTGCTTGCAGAACGTACAAACACTTGGCCCACTGCGGGAATCGACCGTCTTTGCCGCAAGCGGACCTTCGCGCCACTGAAGCAATTAGAATACAATTTACGTTAAATTTTCTTTAACTTTATAAATTTGAGATTACATAAACATAATGAGGTACCCTACTTATTCAAACAAACAAGCAAATTAATAAAGGCATTTCAGTTAGGTAATGATACTAGAAGCACACTTCATATCGCTTCACAAAGCACTTTGTAGTTCGTAGATAATAATATAACTGTATCGTCTGCGATAACATGACATACAACTCATTCTATCTTCAACCTTAGCACTCATTGATAGGGTTGACTTTCGATATTGAAGTGATAGTTAAAGTTGAAGATTAGCGATGCGAGGACACAAGCTATGCTTTCCGCATCCATTGATAATGGGAGCTACATAGGGAATTTCATGCACGTCGCAGTATGTTTAATTTGTGCAAATAATATTTGCAAATGCAGATTGTTGTTATTGTTATATTATACTCGTTTCAGGAGTAGGTACTGTGTAATATTTCGATTTAACTCGGCATCATCGATTCCTGTCTCTGTGGTAAATCTAATCTCTGCGCTTATCGAAAAAAACTATGTTCTGTTATTGTAGAAATTAATTATTTTAGACACGTTTACCGTTTACCGTCAAGTACAAGCATTGAAATGTTCAATAAATATACCGGAAGCTCTCGCTTTGAGAGAAAAACTTAAGCTTTTTATATAATGATAGTATGTAAAAATAATAATATTTCAAATGTTATATTTTATTATACTTCGTCGTACTTTTATAATTGACGTTTTATACACCACAAAAGTAAAACAAATATGTAGATAATACAGTCATGATTGTTACACAGTAGGTAACTGTAGGTATCGGGCGTTCTAGAATAACTAAAGTATTAAGTGTTTGCAAAAGAAATTATATTTTAATTGAATATTTTGTTAAACCACTTTGTGTAAATTTTATTTTCATAATTGAATTTAATTTTTATGTGATGAATAATGTTAATATTTCATTACAAAATGCCATTGTGAATGAATTTGAGTTAAAGCCAAAACAATGGGCTGAACGGGCAGTACAGTTAGTCTTCATAATGTCCGTCTATATAATAAAAGTCACGGAGCTATGTTCTATCATAAGATAAATGCACTAAAAAGGACAATCTCGAATGTTTGTTTATCCACCCGTACCTTTAATTTTAATATCAATCAATAATTATTTACCACCTCTGTGGCTCGGTGGGCGAATGCCCGCCTGAGGCGCAGGAGTTCGCAGGTTCGATTCCCGCCGGGGGACCAGATTTTTTACGATCTACAATTTCTGGTTTCGGGTCTGGGTATTTGCTTTGTATAATATGTATGTATGTACAAAAAAATATGTATCCATGTAATATCACCTAACACCCATAGTACCTACAAGCTCTGCTTAGTTTGGGGTTAGGTGATGCTGTGTGAGTAGTCCGGAAATATTTATTTATTAATTTTTTTAAAGCGATTTAACACTTTATCTGGAGATCATTTTAGTCTTGGTACATATTCCATTTGATGATATGATAGCTATAGCATTCGAGGAACATCACTGCAGTTATTAACGGACAATATGATATTCGGTATTCTCTAGGACTTCACACGGACTACCCATTTCCGGTACAATATTGTTAGTTTATTTTAATACTTATTTTTATGTAAACCATTTTAAGAAATTTGCAATGAGCACGTGTTATTAGACAGTGTTCATTTATTAAAGTAAGAAATAAATTATTTTTGATTAATTTAATTATGGTCGACCTCTAGTTGACCAAAGGTTTATGTTGCCTTGTAACTGTACTTTCTATTATTTAAAAAATTTGAAAAAATATTTATTTAATGTGTGGGATTTTTCTGATGATAATAATGATAATATATATTGTAAAGAAACTTTTTCTTTTCAGACTAACAGTAATTTAAGTTAAGCATTAAACTTAATATATTAGGTATCTTAATTCTAACGCATTAACGTGCTTCATTTTCTTTTAATAACATTCCTTGGAAAGCCATTAGACTTAGAATTTGAACTGAACCACTGGGTGGCTAATGAATGACGATAATTAGCAAACACGCAGGGATTACTTTAAATTAACAATTCCTTTCATTGATAACATTTAATTACATCCCAAACAAAGTGCACAAAGTCATTTAAACCAGTTAACTTAATGAAAGCCCCCATTAGCTCCTTCTAATTAAGTTTACTTACCTTCATTTCCTATAAATTAAACAGTCTGAACTTAACGAATTATTCAACCACGAGTTACGAACTACTCAACTTCAAGACTAACATATCCATTTATATAAGTAAACTGATTTTCATAACCTACATAAGCAAATTATGTCTTGTTTCGCGCAAAGTTCTCCTGTAAACAATACTGATAACTTGAGCGAAATGAAAACTTGTAAAAGTTTGCTTATGAAACCGGAGCTGAGGCTCACGTGTGGCAGTTGTGCAATGCTGTACGGTGATTATAAAGATCTACTGGAGCACCTTTACTGGCGGCACGGGACTGAGAGTTCCTGGTGCGAGGGCTGTGGCCTGAAGCGGTGGCAGTATGCGGTTCACCTGTGCCACATTCTGCCGATCAATGCAGAGATGCAAGCTGAGTTTGACCATGAAGAAACGAAAGTGTTCTTCTCCGAACGCACGAGCGACTATTGCTTCTGCGGCAAGTACATCGAAGGTTCACCCATGATTGGTTGTGACGGAGCCACTTGCGACCTGCAATGGTATCATTTCGAATGCGTCGGTATAGTCTCACCGCCTGACGGTAAATGGTTTTGTCCAAAATGCGAGGAGATAAAAAATTCGAAGCGCAGATGCAAGGTAATTAAACCTTCAAATAATCAAAACCTTTAAATAATGAAAACACATTTTCAATAAACGAATTTCTCTTAGAAACGAGCATATAATTGTGGAGTACCGATTGGGTACCAGAAAAAAGCTAAAACTTTGCGTTTTCAGGAAGATTAATATTATTTTCAAAGGTTTATAAAATGCATTAGGGTTGTATTTCCGAGAATTTTAATGCACACTTTATCAAAAGCTTCCCTTTTTCAGAGGAAAAACGTTGAAATGAACACTTGAGAAGATGAGGAAAATTATATGGCCTACTTATTAACGAGAAAATTAAACACGAGGTAAGTTGGACCGAGTACACTTTTAGCGCAAGCTCTGAAGAATTTGCTTGTTTTTGTAGTTTTCATATTTTTTCAGAATAAATTATCTACTATCTAAAAACTAAATTACATACGTAGTAACTGTAATTGAATGAACGTTCCAGAAAACTGCTAGGTTTAGTTACTTCAGGTTCTCGTACAAACCGAAATAAGGATTTAATTTTTTTTACAATTTCAGGTCTGCGGTGTGAATAAGCTTACACAGAATAATATCTTCGGTTTCCCACATCACAAATATTATTATGTCGCCCGTCGATGATGGTGCTGCAATTCCACAAAATGAGACAGCGATATGCACCAATCATATACTACCCATGCAAATTGTTTCACAATACATTTTTTGTTTCGATTTAATAAAAATATATTGATATGTAAATCGAGTGTTATTAAACAGCCACGACTCGAATCTAACATGCTCGTTGTCATGAAGACTTCGCAGCGAAATTTAGAATAACCTACAATATTCAGGGAGAGGTATTTAATGTATAGATATATAAAGATAGTAATTAATTTAATTTAATAAAAAATATGCCTATATTTAATCTATTGTAATTTTTAAGTCTATTTAAATATCCTTCACTTTTCGTGCAATTATTTGGCGTAAACGCCCATCAAAGTATACAATTTAATAAGCTTGTTGTTCACATATGATTAAAATATGAATTGTAAGTCAACAATATGCTTATTTAAAAACAACATTTAAAAACGAGTTAATTTAAAAAAGTTTATTTTTCATTATAAATCAACAGTAACTTTACTATTAACATGCCTCTTCAAATCCGTAGAATCAGTTACGTACTCTCAATAAAAATAATCTTTATGAAATACACAAGTGATACATTTTTCTTTTGAGAAGTCAAAGTTAAATAAACACGGAAAAACACAATAGTGCCACAGTGTAAGGTTAAAGGGGAAAAAACGCAGAGAATACTTTGTAAAATCACGCTGAACTATAACAAGACACTTCATTCAACAAGTTAGTGAATGGCATGCGCTAATGAGAAAACATATTAACGTTTGAAAAAGGTTGAGCGCACACGACCCATAATCACCGGTTCAAATCGGGTGCTTCACGGTAATGGAGGCATGTACCGACGCTAACAAGCATGCATTAGACCTCGATACTAGGGATGTACCAACTTATTCTTGCTACGGTATTCCGGTGCTACATGAAATTATTTCTCGTATTCCGTATTCGCACTGTCGTGTCATAGGAATATCGTAAACTTCCGTTACATTTTAGACTGTTTAGGTTTGCTTTGATTTCCACAATTGCAGAGTCAAAGATGTTGAATGATTTTATAGTTTATAATATTATGTTATAGTATATGTTACAATTAAAACCACTGTTACATTAATGATATTGTGACCTAGACAGTACATCATGTAGGAGCATAAAACTTCTCTAATAAACATCACAGAATGGCTATAGTATCTAGCTAAGGACAAGATGGACGGTTGACATGCTCAATGCTGCTAGACCGTATACCATGCCGTATATTGCCGTGTGCAAAAAAATATTATTATATCTGACTCGTATAACGCCCATCAGTGTTAATCTATAATATAAAAATGAATCGCAAAATGTGTTGGTAAGCGCATAACTCAACAACGCCTGGACCAATTTGGCCAAATCTTTTTTTTTAATGTTCGTTGAAGTTCAAGGATGGTTTTTACGGCGAGAAAAATTAGAATTATTGCTGGAAAAACCCTAAAAATTGCCCTTTTCTTTTTCCCATACAAATGATTTGTAACTAAAACGTGTAACTAAATTTGAGCTTTATTGCTATGGTATAAAGTTAATATTAAATTACAAGTACTCACTGTTGTCTAAGCAATGTAGGTGTGTTCCTAACGTCAAAGATCATAATCTATCAAAAGTATATAAAATGTTCATGTCACAATGTTAGTTACCGTACTCCTCCGAAACTGCTTTACCGATTTTTACCAAATTTTATATGCGTATACAGTAGGTCTAGAGAATCAGCTACTATCAATTTTTCATTTTGCAAAACAACGTTTGCTGGGGTCAGCTAGTGCTGAATAAACAAATTTATTTAAAAAGAATATTGAATACGCTATTTTTTTTTTTTTTGGAAAATATTTAAGTATTTATTCCGCAAAATGTTTAAGCTTACAGGCTAGTTTTATATATTATGGGAAAATTTACCTTTAAAAGGAAAAGTACCTAATCTCTTATATACCCATTAAAAAGCAAACATAATGTACCATCCTATTTCCGTAGCAGTCCAACATTAAACCTGGTACAACACTGTTGCAACATGATGCAGACAATTCGCCACGTAAGGAATGAACCAGCTTGCCTAACGGGTAACGGGATAACATATGCATCATATTAGCCCTGCTAATGGCGGATTTGCATGTTTCCAACTTGTGGAACCCTGATGTGCTCTAACTGCTAACTCCTATGTATTATAACTTATAATAAGTTTTCACACATGACATGTAGCGTTTCTTAGCACTTAAGCTTGCTTCACGACAAGTAGTACTTATCTAGAATAAGTCACAAAAATAAATAAAGATACCTAGATATTCGGTTGCAGCACGAAACGTAGCATTGTGTAGCACCTGTGATTATTTGATAACATGTAAAGTTTTGTAGCACTACAGCTATACACAACCGCATTGCGTAGCACTAACAGCTTGCTATACGATATGTAGCATTGCGTAGCACTTGAATAACTTCACTTCACCAAGCACTGCTTAGCATTTGAGCTTGCTTTACAACATGTAGTGTTTCGCAGCACTTGATGTTGCTTCGTATCACTTTAGCATGTCGTACGACGAGTACCTACACCACATTTTGTAGCGCCTTTTTAAATAAATAAATGATGTACAGTTCTTAGGCCCACTTCGTAAAGTCTAATTAGCTAAGTTCATTGGCAAAAAGTTTTAGTTTGGTTCAATAGTTTTTGTTTTGTTAGCAACATATAGAACTAAATGAGGGCGGAATGAACCATATTACAATTGATAACATTGCGAAGTTTGTTCGTTAAATAAAGTTGTTAATGGCTTCCTTTGAAAGAACTATTTAATAAGAAACTCGATGTTGTTACAACTTTTACCTGTTGAGAACTTTCTTATTAAATGTGCAGCGTGTGTTTTATCTGGGAAGAAGGCAACGGTTACTCTCATCATTATCATTTTTCAAGTCAAGACTTCCTGATCCGCGGCACAGAACATATTAAAATAATCCTATTTTTATATTTTCTGTGCCGCGGCTTTGTGCTAGGAATTTTACCTATATGAAAACAATTGTTCTTCCTAGGGTAACAAACTAGGTTTTATATCGTCCAAACCGAAATATAAAGGTGCGTACGGATAGCGCGTTCCTGTGTTACGCGTAGTTGTCCACGCGTACATTGGATACGCGTACAGCTCTTGTACGGACCGCCGCGAACCTGTACGCGAGGTCAATCGATCCAGAGCGCTCCGCGAGCCCCAGTCATTCGCCATGACTCCGACAAACTTAGCGGTTGCTAATAATATTTTCATTATTGAAACTCGAAGAACACGCGTGTTTATTCATTTTGCCGTCCAAATATAGCGTAGCCGGCCGGTGCGTCCTCTTTGACGCGCGACCAAAAACCGACTGACGGTGGCTCGCGCTGCGAGTTGGCTCGCGCGGTACGCGTACCCCAAGAGTGAACGCGTAGCTGCAGGTATGGACTAGGCGTTCCGGATACGCGTAAACTGAGTACGCGTACCAGGGTACGCGCAATCCGTACGCACCTTAATAAATCTGGAAGACTAAATAGTTACTTACCGACTTAAATGAGTAGAATGATAATTCTTGCTACGTTGATTCTACCTTAATAAAATTGTACCGTGTAAAAAAACCGTGTTGGTTAAGTGGAAGAACACTCGACTTTCCTTCCGAAAGTCTTGGGTTCAAACCTTGATGCGCACCTCTATACCTTCTTCTTGAAATAAGTTTAAGCTCTTTAAACACGTGCTTTAACAGAGAATGCAAACATCGCGAGGAAACCGGCATGTTCTAAAAACTTTGAAGAGTTTGAAGGACATGTGACATACACTAACCCGCACTTGGCCAGCCGAATTTAGGCCTTATCACTCTCGTGAAGAGAGAAGTCTCTCTGGTACGTTAATAGGGTACTTATGATGAATATTGTAGGTACCTAAGTATGTAAATCACCTAAAACAATTAGCAAATATTTGAACCATAAAAGAATCTATTTAAGTTACTACCTACTTCGTTTAATCAGTGTAAATGTAGTGTAGGAAGCATCTGCAACCCCACCTACCCTCCGAATGAATGGGAATTACGAAACAGGGTCCTGACCTGAGCCATCCCTTCGCGTAAAGTGCACCCGTGAGCGTTGGGATACCAACGTATCTGATTTTAGGTAAAAGAAATGGCCCATTAATGTTGTTTCCGTCCAAATTTGATTTAAAAAGTACCTAAATACTGCGAATTTCGGGTTAATAAATCGTATAGTTATGTTGTTTGTGTGTTAATCCTCTTTGTTATCAAAGAAAGCGTGAAAACAAGATTATAATTTGAGTTTGGCGAGAGACCAGTGCAATAGCTCTACTAAGTATCAAGTTCAGCTACATTTGCTTAGGTAATTAATATATCGTACATAACTGAATCAAATATATCAGAAATTTAAAAATAAATATTTTGGAAAAGGATGCGAAAGTTAGAACTTAAATTATAAATAGCAGTGACTTGCGTATCGATATAATATTATAGAGGTATACTAGTATACAAAGTGGATTATTTAGAAAAATATTACTGACAGTGTTTTAGATCGAAATTGAAACGACTGAAAACAGTACATAATATTTTTCTCTAATTTATTGTTCCATATCTAAATCCAGTACCAACTTATTTAGTATCTGTTTTGTACCATTTTCGTTTTCTATATTCAGTACCATAAAAAATGGCTTACCATTAAAAAATATAATTAAATAAACATCTTTAAAAAAACCTGTAAAAAAACTGTTTGCATTACGTTAATCTGAATGCTAAGCGCAATTTCTACATTACGCTAGATTAAACGATTTTGGTTTCCATAATAACCTTGTTTTAAAATCTAAATTTTCGGATCATTTGCTTTGTAGTCCAAAGTGGTATCTGTCGCCTTTTGCTAAATGGCTTGGATTTCCTCCAAATATGCCATCTTAGATAAGCTATGAGTCCTTTTACTGTTATTATTGGGTCACGCTATTAGCTGAAGTTTTGCTTCTTGTTTGGTAAGCCATCTTACTCGTATGAGCACATTATTGTTGTGACGGAACTACAAACTTATATGGGAGTTGAAATTAGTTTCGCTAAATTGACACAACTTAAGTTTTGAAGTGACAGATTTTCGTCGGCTGCCTTGTAACAGCTAACCGACATGTTAACTGATCTAAAACGAGGAAGTTGTGAATTTTTACTTCACACTTCGTGGCTCCATTTTTTTTATGAAGCATGAAATTTATTTCCATGAAGTCATGAACATAACATATTCAAACTATATTTTAAGTAGGTTAAAGGTAAAAAGAGGTTAAATAAATTTAGTCAAATAATCTGATAAATGAAAATAAAATTGTCTTGAAAATACGCGTAAATGGCAATATAGAGGTATATTTTTCCTAACTGCAGAAGAGGTAAATCGGTACCTATCTTCAAAGTTGATATCTGGTTTCGTTTTTGTTGGAACCGTCTCCGAAGGGAAAAACAGTCTCAGTTACTAAGATACCGCTGTCCGACTTGCTTAATTTAATATACAGGGTGGACCAAATTTTCGTCAACATTTGAATCGGTTGCCGCGTCTGGCAGCGGCAACGGAGGGGGGCGGAGGGCTTCGTATTCGCACGGAAATCCAAAACATCTCAACAGAAACATGTAAAGCTGTTATCGAAAATTTCCGCTCTAGATTACTGCAATGCCAGAAATAAACAATATTAATCTACTATAATTAGTTTTATTTATGATTTCAAATAAAACGGACTTTTGGTTAGAGCGGAATCTTTTAACACTTAATGTAAATAAAACTAATTATATCTGCTTTACAAAAGACGTAAGAACCCAACCTGACGCAACATTCGACATCAAAATGCATAAATGTAGTATTCACGATCCTAGTTGTGATTGGTGTAATATTGGATCAGAGATTAACATGGAATTTTCATTTAGATTTACTTATGACTCGGACTAGACAATTGATGTGGCTCTTCAAACATTTAAGGCATATAGCAACACCTGGTTTGATAAGTCAAATTTATAAGTCGCTGGTGAAACCCGTTCTTACCTATTGTATAACCGTTTGGGGTGGTGCGTCCAAAACCCTCTTTCTAGACCTTGAAAGAACCCATAGATCGCTTCTGAAGGTTATGTATTTAAAACCCTACAGATATCCAACCGAAACGTTATACTCAGACTCTGGCCTACTATCCGTTCGTAAATTATATATACATAATACAGTGCTTAAATTACATAAAAGTTTAAAATACAATCCGGAAGTTAAATATAATAGAAGAAAAGATATTATAATTAAAGATATTAGCGTCAAATCAGTCTTTGCATCGCGACAATACCAAAAACGGTCTGCATATTTATACAGTAAAATTAATATAACTATTTATATATACCCTATGAATTTATTTGATTGTAAGCGGGAATTATTCAACTGGTTGATGAGCTTAAACTACGATCAAGTAGAAAAACTTTTTACGAGAATATCCTGATCACCATATTTTATCTATGAATCGATTATTTTATTATACAAATCTAAATTTATTTTATTATACATAGGTTTACAAATTATTATTAGTTCTCATATATTTTATATTTATGTATTTTGCACTTTACATTACACTTACATACATTACACACCTCTACATCACACTTCAAACATTACACTTACATTCACTACAAGTCACTAAACAACTTTAAAACGCTCGCATTTTATAAATTGTACCATACTCCATTCATTTCTGTTTGTCAACAAAAAAATTCGATCCTACCTGCAAAAATATTTTTTAACGTCTTTGTTTTTATTTTAATGAACTTAGTTTTAAATTTAAATTGTATACTTAATTTAAGATTAAATTTTAACAAATTACAATGTTTATTTTGCTGAAATAAAGTTAATTTTAAGCGTGAATGCATTTATGAAGAGCGAATCCTCCTAATACAAGTACTCAACTTAAAAGGAGGTTTCATATTTTGTTGTATATATTGTAAATTTTGTGAAAGCAATAACCATTTTTTTTTATGGTCCACCTGTAGTTTTTGTTAAAACTTAACTTTTTTGTAAAACAGTTTATCTAAGGCCATAAACTAAGCTGATTAGCTATGTTGAATATACTGATTAGCTATGTTTACTCACGGTCTAAAGTTAGCCTTTAAACAGAATGGTATAGGTAACCCACAGAATTGAAACTAATTCCATACTGACAAAGTCCACTTCGGTAGGTAGATGCCGTCTTTCTCGGGGTAGACCGCAGCATTCAAACTATGTAAACGTTTAATTTGCTCACTCGAATTGCTTATTCGTCGCTCTGGAGAGTTCCGGTTCCTTAATAAACTAGTGGTTTTTGGCTTTACCTTTGATGTTAAAAGTCGATTTGTCTGTAATTATTGTCGGAAGGGATGCTTTAATTAACTATTTCTACGGCCTCAGCCTTATGTCAATCAATTAGCTAAACATTGGGACAATAGGAATAGAAAATATGCAGGGTTGTTCAAGCAATTTAGCTTTTATAAACCCTTATGTTATTACAAAGTGATAAACCCCACTTTAGGTTGAAACTAATATTCTAAATTTGTGGGTTCGAGCCCCGCATTTGTCTAGTAAGCTACGTTTCATTGCCTTATTTTTTTTACACAAATTAAGAATATTAATTCCATTTGATCCTAATTACCCAGAAGCTCAAGAAAATCTAGTGAAACAGAATTGCCCTTCCTTTGTGGTTTTCTTGCAGCATTTCGAGCGGTGCAAAGCATCTGCTTGCATGCATAAAATTTCCTCCAGGTGAAATTGCTCCTTTGTAAAACTGACGTAAATAATTTAGTTTGTTTGCGTTGTAGGGGTTTGAAATGGTACGATGTTTTGAATATTACCACAATAATATCGATGTAGCTTTTACAGTTTCCTTATAATTTAGGAAATGGGTAATGTAAGAGTTGCTCTACAGAGTTGATCTTTAATAGCATTAACAAAGACTTTTTCCTGTAGTTGGTAGCAAAGTAATTTTTAACAAACTCTTACAATCATAATAAAATAGTCCAATCTGTTCTACCAGTTGAATAAATTGGACGGTTTCATCGAATCTTTTCAACTAAATGATGTAATTGAAACTAATCTTATGCAAGGTTAGTTAGCCTTTAATTTGTAGGTAAATGTATTTCTCAAGAAAATTGTGTTGATATTATACATATGTACCGTCTCAAATATTTATCAAACATTAATAAAGCTATAATATTCTAATAAACTAAATATTTGAATTGTTCTCATATATATGTATAATATATTTAGACAACGCTTTTGTTTATTTATAGATGGAAACATAATTCCCTTTGTGAGAAATGTATGTTATGAGTTATTGGTGGAGTTTCTTATTAGTTGATTGTTCGTTCACCTTCACAGAACACTTGGCTGGTTCACGTACCTACTTACGTACATTTTCATCTATTTGTCTCTGAGCACACGATGTTTTCCGACGAAAAACAAAGCAGGTAGCTATCACCAAACGAAATAAATAGTCGAGATAAATAAGAGAATGTTCCTTCCCTATTAGATTTCCTTCCGCTATAAATGAATTTGTTTTCCCGCACAATGGTTTCAAAGATTGTCTTTTATAGGAAAAATATTAAGCCAACAAAACTGTCCAAAAGGAAATAATGTTTTAGCCTCTCTAGTTATTTTTTTGTTTTAGTATGAATGGAAACACGTAACCACGTAGTGAAGTAGGTACTTGGACAGATTTGGAACAAATACATTTAATAAAAAATATTTATTCACAGAATTCAGATTAACAAAGTAGTTACCTAACATTTAGCACAAGTATGTGAATTGCGATTTAATTTGATATTGTTGATAAAACCTTTAATATTTTTATTTTAGATAATAATAAATATGCGCACAGTAATTTTCAAGCCCGGATAAAAACATAATACAAGCAGTCCATTGGGTGCTTATAGAAGACCAAATCAGAGTTCTATCTACAGGCAAAATATCTGAGAAAGTCTGATCCAATTTAGCTACCGAATCCGATGACTATCCCTGGGGATACACAGCTTTATTCATGGAAGGAATTTTTAACGGAAAAAAGTGGATTTGATTTATTTCGATATCTGTAGTTTCGTACTATCAGCGCTTACCTAGTATGAGGAGCAAAATTGATATGACCGCTTTTTGTCATTGTGGAAATAATACATTTTGTGGACTATATTAACTTATTTGATAACTTAATAGTAAAATAATCAAATATATTTTATGAGATTTCTAAGAAATGTTTTGAAACTAGCAGCGCTCCGCGGTTCTTTCCGCGTTATAATGAATTTTTCCACATATTTTATATTTTAAAGTAACCTATTGTCCTATGCCGTGCCGTGTTGGCTAAGTGGGAGCACACTCGACTTTTATTCCGAAGGTCGTGGGTTCAAACCTCGCCGCGGACCTCTTTTCTTCTTGAAATATGTATGCATTGCGCTTTAAACAAGTGCTTAAACGGTGAAGGCAAACATCTGAAACATCTGTGTAAAAATGTGGAAACAAAGTCGACAAAATGGAATATTCGACTTTATTATTAAACATTCAAAAATTTCGCTCAGAAATTCGAGGAAAAATGGCAGAATATCATAAGTTTTCTTACAAATGGGATTTGTTAAAATTAATTCTGATTATTTGTGAATAATATTACTAGGAACGGTTTGGATATATCTTATAAGCGATTATGATACAATTTCTTCGAAAATATACGTAGCTAAGATACCGTAAAGCTGATAACTTTGCAAAAACTCACGTTGCAATTTTCACGAAGTATATACAGAACTACAGAAAAAACAAAACAACCCGGAAGTTTAACCCCAGTAGACGGAGTAGCGAATTACACCGCTACATAGCACTTTGTTTTCCTAACCACACACCAATAAAACAAATAACAGTTTTGACAATTACGCAGACGTGATTGAAAAACACAACCAGATTTAAATCAAATTTTCGGAGCCAAACATTGTTTACTTTCTAAACGAGCATAGAGTATGTCACACCAATTTAAAGCTGACATTTCTACCTTGACAATGACACTGACATGCAAATGGTCTCACCTTTATGATGATGATCATCACTCTGTAAATCTACAGCAGTCAGTGGGAACGTAAATATGGGTGCCTAAAATAAATGACATGCAACCATTCATTATTATTTTTATTGGGAAAATGTAGAACGTGAATGGTTCTGTTATTCAATCAATGTTTAAAGGTAATGGAAGTAGAAAAATTATTAATTGTCTCCCACTATATTAGCAAAAACAGAACGTAAACCTAGTCAAATCAGCCGCAATAGTCAGTAAATAGTAGACGAAGACGTTAATAGAAAGGTCGAAACAACTTGTTATATGTCTATTAATCTCATTATCATTTTCAGCCGTAGGACGTCCACTGCTGGATATAGTCCTCCCTCAAAGATTTCCAGTCATTGTGGCTGGCAGCGGCTTGTATCCTCCGTGTGCCCGCGGCCTTTACCAGGTCGTCCGTCGATCTAGTTGTTGGACGTCCTACGCTGTGCTTGCAGAGCAGTTTATTAGTCTAAGGCACACAAGATTGTGCTTTATCTCTTGTGAATTGTTATGGGTGTTACATAAGGTGAAAACATCTTTGAGCACTGGAGGGAAACTAGTTTATTTTAGTTAAGTTAAATGTACCCACCCTCCATAATTTTAAAAGTAAATACATTCATGCCCCATGTGAGCTCAGAGGATTAAGGTGGGCTTCGATGATGTATGCATGCGCTGTAGTCTTGTTTACGAAGTTGAAGTCGTCGAGGATTGACTTGTTTGAAGCAAAGGAGTACATATTCCAAAGAGGTTAAACTTGTATTACGGCAATCTATGTGTAATATACACAGTACAAAAAACTACTAAGGTATTTTTACGAAAATGGATCACTATTTTCTATTAAGAATAAAGAGATTTTTTATTTTTATTTTATATTTTTTATTAAAAACAGGGTCCGGATTAAAACCTGCATAAAGATCAATAAATTCAATTCAACTCGTTTTTTCATAAAAATTGTATTAAAACTACAAAGTTGTAGTATAATAGGTACCTACTACCTATTGTTAATACTAAACCTTAAGGTAAATAATATCCTAAAAGCTGTATTCTGTTAATATTTTCCTGGCTTCATCCTCCATATCACCAATATGTTTAAGAAAATATAGCCTCTGAAAGCTTCATTTAAAATAAAAGATTGTTGGAATGAAACTGTTATCTAAGTCCATATTTTTCCAGCATCCGTAAATACAAGTCTTGCGCTATATTGTCCAATAGAGCGTGCAGGAGTTTGCATTCAATTCTTAGAATGGTTACTTGAGAAGAAATAAGCCCATTCCTGTTTATGCAAACATTCTCTGCCCGCAATGCAAAACCAGCTTGGATAAGATATTTCTATCTCGTATATAACTAGCGGTGCCCGCGGTGTTGTCCGCGTTTTGTGGATAATTCCCGCGGCTTACCGAGTAAAAATTTATTAGCTAGTTTTGACCTTCTTAAGATCAAACCTAGCTAATTTTCCCGCCTACAAAGTGTGGCGAGTATTGGAAAACCCCATCATTAATGATGCCATTTTTCAAGTCATGAAAATAATGGTTTTTTTTTTATTTATGCGATGCTTGCTTTAAAATACAATGAATTGACTAGCACCCCAGATTTTGTTGTACATTTCAAGAAAATCGTACACAATTGGCAATAGAGTAGATAATTTAAAAAATAAAAATCAATCGGTCATTGAGTTTACTTAAAAAAAAAATGAGTTTTTTTTTACTTTCTTGCAAACGAAAAATCTAGACGATGCAGAGCACGAAGTAATGCGAACGAGCAAAATGTACTAAGTAAATAAATACGTAACAAGGGACTTTGATGCTCCATATCTTGGCACTTCCTTATTAAATTTATAATGCAAAAAATAGGTCAAAATAAATAAAAATCTAAAATCATTTATTTACATTATACCAAAACTGGATGGTTACACTGTTTCTCACACCCAAAATCAGTCCAACCAAAATGGTGGGGTATTGGTGTATACCAAGTCTGACCTGCTAAACGTAACTACGTATGAACCTCAGTTCCTAGATGCTGATTGCCTTGTAGTAAAAACAAATAACTCTGTCTTTATCTGTATATATAGATCACCATCTGTTCACTCGATTGATAGGTTTTTGTTGTCTCTGGACAACTTATTGCACGAACATAAACATTCATTGAATATTTTCATATTTGGCGATCTTAATATCGATATAAGTAGCAACTCAAGAGACAATAGAGCTGATGAATACCTGGATCTATTAGCGACACATGGTCTTTTGCCTGGACATCTGTTTCCCACGCGCATAGACAAATGTATTGACCACTGCATGGTGAAGTGTAGGTACAAAGTGGCAACGGCACTATGTCAAACTACCACCACAGATCATAGTACTTTATACGCGATTATTCCGCAAACTCAATACGCGCCTCTCAGACGCGATAAAATAGTTAAAAAACTTGATTATAGGCTTGCTCGTAAACTACTAGAAGAAACAGACTGGAATGAAATTAATAACATTAGTGACGCGAACCAACTAGCTGACAAAATTACGGAAACGATTACAGATGTTATTAACAAAAGTACTCGTCTGTGTAAACCGCCAAATAGAAGAGTAACTTTGCAACCTTGGGTTACTCCAGGTCTATTACGCTGCATGAGGTTCAGGGATATACTTGGTAAACGGCACAAAAAATCACCAAAGGATAAAAATCTGGAAAAAACATACAAACGTTATAGAAACTTCTGTAACAATATCTTACACCAACTAAAAAATGACCATGATAAAGTGGAACTACAAGAAGCTAAACATGACATAAAAAAAACCTGGACTGTAATCAAAAGGGTATGCAATTTTAATAATAAAGATGGTAATGCAGCGGTTGATATTTTAGATATTAAAGAAACACATACTGATTCTATCAACACTGTAAATAAATATTTTATAGAAATAGGCAAAAATCTTGCAGACGATATACTTAAGAAGTTAGGCTGTTCCCAAGAAGACCTAATAAAGCAACACAATCCTGAAAATACGTCTCTGAAATCTTTTGTGCTGCTAGAGGCCGATGAAGGTGAAATATCTTTAATAATAAAAACCCTTAAAAAATCGTCCTCATGCGGTTGGGACGGGATATCATCTCTTTTTGTTAAAAATAATGCTGATATTCTAAGTGGACCTATAACTGGACTAGTGAATAAATGTCTGAGTACTGGGACTTTTCCTACTTGCCTAAAGAAGTCGCTTGTGGTTCCTATTTTCAAATCAGGCGATAAAACCTCTGTCTCTAACTATAGGCCAATATCTCTTCTCCCAACCCTGGTAAAAATTCTTGAAAAGGTTATAAATAAGAGACTAATTAATTACCTAGAGCAAAATAATTTAATTTCATCTAATCAATACGGTTTTAGAGCAAAAAAATCCTGCATCGATGCAATTGAGTGCCTTGTTAATCAGGTCACTGATACCCTGGACAAACGTGAAAAATGTATTAGTGTTTTTCTTGACCTAACTAAGGCTTTCGATACTGTTTCGATTCCTTTACTATTGTGTAAACTAGAATCAATGGGAATTAGAGGCGTTCCTTTGAATCTGTTAACAGATTATCTGAGCATGCGCACCCAAGCGGTTAAAATAGACCATTACTACAGCGATAAGCTTTCTGTTGATTTTGGAGTTCCACAAGGATCAGTTCTTGGTCCCACATTATTCTTGACCTATATTAATTCTTTGTGTGAACTCAAGCTTGTCAATACTACGATAACAACTTTTGCTGATGACACTGTTTTGACCTTCAAGGGGAGCACATGGGAAGAAGCTAAGCAAACCGCTGAAAGTGGTCTGCGAACAATAGTATCATGGCTCAACAAAAATCTGTTGACACTTAACTTAAATAAAACAAAATATATGAGTTTTTCTATCTATAATAACAACCAACCAAGCTGTGACTTAAACTTAAAAGCACATGAATGTAAATTAAACAGTGTCAATTGCAATTGTCCAGCATTAAGTAATGTCGAAAACATGAAATACCTGGGTGTTATAATAGATAGAAACCTCAATTGGAAAAATCAAATAGACCACTTAAAAGGTAGAGTGCGCAAACTCATAGGCGTTTTCAAAAAAATTAGACATTTGAGAGATACCAACACAAATAACCTGGTATATCAGAGCTTATGCCAGTCTGTATTGACGTACGGTATAACGGTTTGGGGATCGGCTTGTAAAACAAGCCTTATCAAGCTGGAAAGAGCTCAGCGATCCATCTTAAAAGTTCTTAACTTCAAAAGATATAAATTTTCTACAATACAACTCTATAAAGATACAGGGATGTTAACAGTGAGGCAACTGTTCTGTAAAAGTATTATAATAAGACAGCATTCCTATCCTCACCAAACTGTAGTTGGACGTTCTAGGAGATACTGTGATCCTTATAAAATACCATCGTGTAGAACTCGTTTTGCTCGACGTTGTCCTCGTATTGTAGGTCCGTTTATTTACAATAGAGTCTGTAAAGTGTTTAATATTTCCTTTAACGATAAAAGTAAATACATTTGTAACCAAATATTATATGAGAAACTTCAACCACTATCCTACCATGAAACTGAACGAATCCTTGTTACAACACGTTAATTTAAACTCATATTATGCTACTATATTTATATCATAAGTAAATTAACATCTTTTGTAGTAACTACTAAAAAATTATATATATATATATATATATATATATATATATATATGTATATTATCTGTAATAAACAAAATTTATCTTCGTGTTTATACATATATATTTTTATAATAAGATACATATTTATTTTAAGTTAGTTAAGATAGTAATAATTTGTCATAGTTTTAAGAAAGTTATTAATTATTAAGTTCTGCTGGTCATGTACAAATAGCTTAGTAGAGAAGCCGAGGCATGTAGCAGTACCTTGCCGTAACACAGTTTTAAACTAAAACGGAAGGTATGATTCATTGCATCAGGCCTTAGATAGTAAGTCGCAACCAAAAACTTAGTTATAAGTTTATATGTTTTATCATCTAAGGCTAAAATATTGTAATTTTTTGGAAAATAAACTTTATTATTTTTTTATTTTACATTAAGGTCCACAAATATACAAGTTTCAAAAAAGTAACAATGATATTTTGTTTTTTTTTATAGGTGTCTAGTATTTTTGGACGGGAAAATCAGACGGACTAAACAGAATAAAATTTTCTTTATATAGTCATCATGCCTTTTACTTTATGATTTCCAATTAAAACATTTATAAGAACTGTAAATATTTACGAACCTGTTACTTTCAAGTGAGTATAACTATATATATACTAGCGGCCCGCCCCGGCGTCGCACGGGTAAAATAAGTTCCAATCCAATAAGTGCAATTTTTCCTTATTTGCTCACCGTTTAGACCTACCCTGGATACGACAAACATTTTAAAACCAAAATCAGCTCAATCGTCCCAGCCGCTCTCGAGTTTTAATCAGACTAACGAACAACAATTCATTATTATTATTATTATTATAGAATATAGATAATCTCCGCTATTTCACAAAAAATAGAGAAAATTGGAAATCTTTGGAGGAGGCCTATACCCAAAACGGGGTTCTTACTGAGGAGAAATAATAGCACCTAGAATACCTATTACAATAATAATTAAACATTAACTATTTCCATAAAATTGTAAAACTGTGTTAAGTAAGAAATAAAAGAGGCTTTATTATTATTATTATATGTATATGAATAGCTTATCAAGAAAAATCATAGACAACCTATAAAAAGACATTTATTTTACACTTTTGTTAACCTGTAGATAATAATAGACAAATAATTAGCAATAAATTAAAATTGCGACTATAATTTGAGATTTAAACTATCCTATCTCTCAAGTTGGAGCGAACTGCACATGGTGTGCGAATTTTATTATAATCGGTAAAGTGGTTTAGGAGTCCATTGAGGACAAACATTGTGACACGAGATTTATATATATTAAGATATATAATCGAAATGTTGTAGAATAAAATAATGTTCGCCTGGTGCGTGCCCTTCACCCCCTTTCCGCAGTATATGTACATAGCTATAGTACAAGACAAAAAAAAAATGCGCGTGAAGTAAATAAATCCATAGACGGTTCGTCGTATTTGCATTAGTTGAAGATGGAACTTTATAAAACTTAAGCCGCATACTTTTGCTCTAGTTAAAAACAAACCGAAATATGAAGAACCCGATTTTCCCGAAAGAATATTTTTATATTTTGTTTTACTAAGTATATTTCTTTCTTTTTCTATTTTTCTTTCATAGACCCCCACACTACAGACTGTTAAAGACTGTAAGAATTTAACAAAAGAAAAACCTGTGAATCTATTCTGATTTATTTTTTTATATTGTTTTTTGATTTGACTCTAGAACTCATTATAATGTTTTGATAGATTCGTTCAATAATATTTTGCCTGTTTTCATCCCAAACTAGATCGCTACGCCCGTAATAAAAACAAATAAATCTAACAAATTACTTAAGAATTGATAAGAATCGGATGCCTTATACGATTTGCCTACGCGATCGAGTAAAATTTTTTGTTAATTTAACTCGATAAATTGAAAAAATTGGTTTTTTTATTAACTTTACCGTTTTTTGTCTAATGCAAATGGACGTTATGTGGTACCCTTAAAACCCGTTCTTAGTTAAACACGTTTTCCCTAGTTAGAACTAGTTTTAACTAAGGCAATCAGTTAAAACTATTTTAACTCCCGTGCTTAGTTAGAGTGTTTACTCTATTTTTAAATAGTTTTAACGAGGGAAAATGTGTTCTAACAAAAAACGTGTTTTGACTGCAACATAATACCCGATACAAAATAACATAGTTACATAATTGAATTTTTTCGTCGTACTTTTTATTACTTCCGGCTAATCTATAAAACTTCTGGATTTATTTAAATGAGACTTTCACTGGCTTTGTTTATATATTTATGCTAGAAATCGAGTTTTACTGAAACAGGTTTAACCATTTAAAAAAGTCAATTTAATGTCAATTTGATTTCATTTAGGCGGTAAAGCCAATGGTGAAATCGTAGCTTAAATGTTTTACTACCTTGGGCTACCACCGCAGGAACCTGTCAAATCCCACTGCCACTAAAATCTATAGACACAGATAAGCTACAAAGTTTCCTTCAACTTATGCTACTTGCGTCGTGATCGACCTAGATATCCGATTTCCATTCCCAACTATGTATTAGCCATAGGCAGTATCCTACCCCGGTCAAAGTTCGCAGGCTCATCCTAGCAGACTATGTAAGCTTGTCTAAACGTTGTGTAAGTTTAATTAGAATTCCTGCTACACCCCGTCGTATCTGACAAATGAGTCTATCCACCATCTTCCAAAACTAACCCCTCTGTATTTAATGAGAAAATAATGTTCCCGTTCAATAACGCAAAAGTAATAGCCACTGACAAATGGAGCATGAATTGTGAGTCATTTTCAAAGGGATTCGAAGCGAACTAAGGCAACTTTTAAGGAAGGCTGAGTTAAAATATATATTCAGATCATTTTTCATTAATTTTTATTACGAATAGGTACGGTCAAAGTAAAAGTGCAAAACACAATTAATTATCGGTCGCTTTACTATATAGCATTACACCGGTTTCCTACTTAGTAAATTTTTGCACAACACATCGTTATACAAGTAGATTTTTAAAAGAAAACAACCGACTTTTAGTTTTGAAACTAGGCTTTATTAAGTTAACTCTAGTCGCGGGCATCGGCTTAAGTCCATAAGAATGTTGCTCCCCTCTCCCTCTCTCCTCTCCCTGTGGGTGAAAGACGAATCAAGATTTTCGATACGAATTGAGAACAATTTTAAACTTTACATCAGAGAAATAACAAACTTAAAAAAAAGCAAAAAAAAACATACGCGTCGACTTCTTTTTTGTCGTTGAAAATGATTTGAAAATAAGCATTTTCCAGTTTGAACGCATGAAACAAACCGGGAAATGGGTCAAATTAATTTTGCAAGATACATTCGGACAGGTAAAACTAAATAAATGCTTATAAAATACGTAGCCCTATTAACAGAACGCATAGTAAAGTAAACTTCTCTATTGGCAGTAAGCATTGGATCTGTTAACGAAAACCCTGTTTAAAATATTAAAATCAATAGTTGTAAATTTTGAAGTAGTTTCATTACTGCTTATGGACTCGCAGTAAACAAGTTCAAAGCGATCCTTGCTCTACACAGAGTTTTCAGTCCTGTTTACCCTCTACAACCAACTACTCAGTAAATCGGATAGTTATACTCAGGATTAACCTAAATAAACTACAAACTTATATTGTGAATAGGCACTACAAACCCCCTTTTAATTATAAAACGGAATTAGTGTTTCAAACTTAGATAGATTTAACTTCAGTTGATGGATAACTTAAACAAAACCACCTACGATATTAAATTTTATTTAATGTTGAAGCCGCAACGTGTGGTTTATGACTTGAGTGTGTTTATATTGAAAGTTTTAATAAAAGCCGATACCAAAACCATTTTGTGGCAACGGTGCTGAGAAAATCGTTGCCTGTTAACGTTTACTGAGCACGGCTTACAACAGCTAAATTTAAAGTATTTCCTGGAACCTGCTCTAAATCGATCTCATAGCAAGATAAAATGTATAAAATGTAACATTCAACACTGCAGTTTTGCCTCGTTTCATGAGCATACCTTGAGAATTCCATAAATGAAATAAATATTCAATATTTAAATTATATGCAGAAAAAATTAAGACACATCCGTAATCTTCGCGCACAGGATCTTAGATTACGGATGTGTCTTAATTTTTTCTGCATAAAATTTAAAAAGAGTAACCTGTAGGTAATGTGAGGTCTATCACTTATTAAAAACATTAAAAATTAAATATTCAATCTTTTATGTTTAGATAGTATTTAGTACTATATAAATTTTAAATTTTATTTAACCGGTTTTAGCTTGTTATGTGTGTGCTGTGTCAATAAATATTTTCTCTCTCTCTCAAATAAATAAATATCACACAGCATCACCTATCCCCAAACTAAGCAGAGCTTGTACTATGGGTGTAGGTGACTGATATACTAAAAAGATATAATAATATATTTTTTGTAAATACATAGGTACTTATGATACATAGAAAATACCCAGACCCGAAACCAGAAATTGTAGACCGTACAATAAATCTAAATTTAATATTTAAGAAAAACCCCCGAAAAATTCCAATGCCTTGATTTCCTTAAAATTACGATGCGCTTTCATTTGATACCCCACTCGAGTATATTTGCAGATTTTTGGTTTTCCTTCCCCACTGTAACCCCCATAACTTTTAAACAGCACAATCGATTTTCATGAAACATGTCTAAGAACACTCGCGCCAGACTTACCTTTCATGTCCCAGACAGACTGACACGTCAAAGTTATAACACCCATATTTTTTGGACGAGGGTCAAAAACTGGTCCATGGTCTGGTAGAATTAATGAAATAATGTTTTAAATCGTCCTAGTATATTCAAGGGAAGGAATGCCTTTGCCCTGCAAGCAAGTAATAATATATACCATAGTTCGTTCAACAAACTATAAATAAATTAATATTTTATTTATTTTTATATCATTAAACAACTACTTTCATTAAGAAACTAAAGCCGGATTAAATAAAATCAGGTTTCAGATAAAACATTTATCGAGGACGGCTTATAGTCATCCTCAAAAATGATATAACTCAAACTAAAAAATATTTTTAAATGGCCAGTCTGTATAAAAAGTTACAAATCACGGTGCCATGTATACCATCTCCCAAATCCACTCTATCTCAGATAAAGCTAGTGCTTTATGAAAATCATAAAAGAAACAAAAATATGATCCGTAAAATTCTAGGCGAAGTCAGCGGCACTGGTATAAATGCTGTCACATCCATAGAGACGGTCCAAGAGCGAATGTACTTTCATCTGATACTTCGTAGCGTTACGTATAAATCAAAAATGTTTTTTGTATATAAATTATTTATAATTAATTTATTTAATGATAGTAATCTCTTATATCATATTATATTTATTTTGTGGACGAGGAAAAATAGTGACAAAGTTACTTTCTACTAATTCCATGGTCTACATTTCTCTTCATAGATAAATAAAATAAATAAATAAATATTTCCAGCAATTCACACAACAACATCTAGCCCCGTGGTAAGCTCTAAGCTTGTGTTACGGGTACTAGATATCTGATATACTTAATATAATAGTCATGCATATATAGATATTTTTTATTATACATATTAAAAACCCAGACCAAGGAGAAAGTGCTTGCAGAACATACAAACACTTTCGCCCTCGGCGGGGATCGAAGCCCACCAGATGGCGCTAGCAAAGACATTACTTAAGGTGAACTATTAAAATAATATAAAAAAGTATTCTATCTGAAGTAATTCCTACGCCACAGCTACTGAAAATAAGGCTTCGGCCAAAACTACGCGTCAGCAACGCCGTAAGTGAGACGTGACGTGTGAGCGTCTGCAATGCGGGATTTTTTGCCTGAACACATACCGCTTTGTCGTCGCGTAGGTGTGCAAAGAGCCATAGTAAAGTAAGGGTAGCGTCTGCCGCGCGGTAGACCCACTCAGTTTCACAGGTTTTGCCAAAGCTTATAAATAGGCTGCTTTCTTATGTAAAAATAACAGAATCTTGGTATTCGTGGTAAGCAGCACGTTTTGACAAAAACTACTCCTTAATTTAACGAAACCAAATCATCAAAATAGTTAGTTTGTTCGGATGAGGACCCGGTGACTTACGGAATACCACAGTATGTTAGCTCCATCGTTGTTCCTAATTTATATGAAGGGCATGTAGAACGGATTTAAAACTATATATCTCAAATCTACATCACAGAAATGACTCCACATAATATTTCTCATAAATCGATTTAACGAACTTACCAATCATACGATAAACTAGAGCAATATATAAATACAAAATAGTATTCTATCTCAAGTAATTCCTACGCGCCTGCTACTGAAAATATTAAAAGGCTGTTTTCTTATGCAGCTCGGCAAGACGAGTGCATTCTGCCCGTGTCACATGCAGACTTTTATGGTTCTTTCTGCACACTGTGCAGAAATATTCCAATGTCTATCTATATTACAGTGGTAAAATGCTTTAACGGTTTTTATTTAACTTAATTCTCTAACTCGTGAAAACTTTGGAAATAACAAAACCAATCAACTAGTAGTGCCTGAAACGACAAAAAATCTAGTTATGGAGATTTTATCAAAATAACACTTAATGAATATTTGAAAATAATTAAATATATTAATATTTCCGGTTTAATCACACTGCATCACATAACCCCAAACTAAGCAGAGTTTTAGTTATGTTATTGCGAATATATATATATTTTGTGATTTCGAATACATTTCACATCTGTTTTCCTTATTGCTAAAGTCTCCCGGAAGTATGAGAGTGGTGGTACTTGGCTGACATTACATAGGTAAATATATATGAACGTGCTTACATTTTGATCAGGTTTGATTGACATGAATGTATAACAGACTCATTGCGCCCTCATAGGAGCCAATTCGAATATATAAATAAAATAATATAAAAATGAAACGAAAAATGTGTTGGTAAGCGCATAACTCAACAATGCCTGGATCAATTTGGCCAACAATACAATACAATATTATTTAATGAAAAACCAAAAAAAAAAAAAATTACAAAGAATTGTGCGTAGCAAAAGTGAGACAATGGGCGACCTTATCACTAAAAGCGATCTCTTCCATGCAACCTTTGGATGGAAAGAGATCATTGTACACACTGGAGCAGTGGCGTCTACAACAAAATTGTAGAAGTAATAAAACCTTTACCAACCTTTTTAATTTGGCCAACTTTTATTTAAATGTACGTCTTAGTCCAAGGGTGGTTTTTAGCGAGACAACATTCTAATAATTGCCGGGAAAACAATATTGAACTCGTGCGAAGCCGGGGCGGGCCGATAGTTTATAATAATATTTGGCTCATTGAAATGAGGGTCAATGTACGAGTATTTAACCGGTGCTAGGTGCAACCAGGAGTGCAAATAGATGGCATGAACTTTGGAGGCCATAATCTTATTTCCTATCCATCAAATACGTCAGTAACTTACTTGTAAACTAGGCATAAACTAGGTATCTCGTGTTTGAATGTTAACTTTGTATGTCAGGTCCAGATGGATTAAATAAGTACCAACCTCTAAGCACCATAATGTTTACTACTCATTATATAGGCAATGATGAATCAGAAAAAAATACAATACAATTATTTTGAAATTATATGCAGAAAAAGATTGTAATAATACTCTGTAGTTTAAACTGTAAAGTGAGGTTTATCACTTATTAAAAATCATTAAAATATCAATTGTTCAAAAAAAGTTAATATCATTCTGTTTAATCTAAACATTGATAAAGATTTTACAAATATATCTTTATATATATAATTCTTCTGTGAGTGTGTATGTCACTGAACTTCTCTCAAACGACTGGACCGATTTTGATGAAATTTTTTGTGTGTGTTCAAGGGAATCTGGGAATGGTTTAGATTCACAATACGGTCAACTGGATATTGTTTTTTGAGACGTGGGACAGGACAACGTCTGTCGGGTCGACTAGTTGTTTATAAATAACAATGAATCGTTGTCGGCAAGTATTTCGTTCCAATTTGAATTTCACGGCATAATTCTCAACAATACAGGTTAAAATAGGATCCAGTCAAATTGTATATTCCTGCAATGATTTGACTAATAAGCAACGTTTGGGTATGCAAAGTATTCATTATCAAATATACATTTGAAGTAATGTGAGAAGTATTAGCCGGAAGCTAAGGCGAATCATCAAAAACTTTTACAAAACATTATTGTTGTACAGATACCATTAAATTCCTGTAATCGATCCTTCTAACAAAAAGATCGGAGTGTACCGAGCAACGGGGATTATCCTTAGAATTGCGCTCCGGATCTTAATGCTGCCAATTAGTGGCATGTTGTCTTTAGGTAGGTTGGTCCTTTATTCCTCAACTTTCATGACAAACTCAAAAAGAACAAATTTGTGTTGGAAAAATGTACTGAGTTTACCCTTGCTTATAATGGCTATATTAGACAAAACGTATGTAAATTTTATATTAAATTTGCTCGTGTATTAACGAACGTCAAAATTACATGTTATTCGTATAAAAACGCGATCAAAGTGAGCCTTCAGGGTATTCACGCTTTGATGATTTGAGAAATATCTGATTTTTAATATTGTGATTTGAGATGTCATTGGATACGTCAAAATCTTAATATATTTTCTGTTTCTGTGATTCTTCTCAAATTTCATAGAATTATTTGGCTTGGTAGAATAACTAAAAATTACAGAAATATGTTTTACAGGTAATAAGGTTCAAAATAAAAATTAGAGTTACGGGGATTGTACCTGCATAATTTGCGCGCGTCCCACACCCCCACCCATTGGTTAATACGCGCTTCAAAATAGTTTCTGCACATAGCACGTTGCGTTTGTATCGCGTCTGCGCGTTCAAAATACGCCGTGTGCTAGGCCATGGTAATAATTTCAGCGGGTATATAAACCTACTTATACTGATTTATGTATCTACAATGCAGCACTATTGAGCCCATAGAACGTTGCATACTTGGTTCAGTTGCCTGAAATACAGGATTAACCTAATTTACGCCCCATTGTTATCTCTACTTATTAACTATTGCACATTTACAATAACGCTTTTAGTAAGGGTCGTTGATCTTCAATGCTCGATATAATACTTTCCTTAAATAATATTGAAAATCTACTAGGTAATTGTTTTGGCAGAATATAACAATAAACGAATATAGACCCGTCTATATTCGTCGTGAACGATACAGGGCAATGGCTACCCATTTACAAGGGATCAATCCATATCGTTGGTCCAATATAGCGCTTCCAAGCGCTTAACACTTTTTGATATTTCAACGGTCATCTATTATCTTATAATACGGTATGCCTTCTTGTAGACTTTTGTTTAGAGGTACTTATAAGGTCTTTGAATATACCTGTTCAAAGACGAGAAGTATAGACGTTTCTGAACCATGTATCCGATCAGTTTTTGAAGTAACCATATTCTCTAAGTTGTAGGGCATATTCTGTAAATATGATAATAAACCTAATCCCTGAATCATAACATTGTGTACTCCGAGGCAGGTTTCTGGTCTTTATTGAAAGATCTATGAGAAAGCCGATGAACTTTTAATCTAACATGTAATTTTAGTATCTATTCATTCTGCAATCTCGTGAGTACGCGGCCTTACTTCACCTACATGAAATATATAAGGATAGGTAGAAAATACTATTCTTCCGAGTCCGAGGCATCTTTCTAAGCAACAACAGATTGCAATAATACTCTGTTCGTGTCGCAACGGAATTCCACTCGTATCTATGAAATACTTGTATTTCTATGAGTAATTTTCTTTTAAAGTGATTTTTTATGAACATTCATTTAATTTGTAATATGTTGTTTTGGACGATCAAACATTTGGTTGTTCAGGCTATCGAGTGGTCTAGGCTCTGCTGTAAGTAGGAACCTATTATATTATGTTGGTAAAAAATACTAACTCAAGCCTTAAGCACAATTTTTTTCCAGATTTGCCTGCGTGGAAAATTATTATATAGCGAGTATTACAGAGGGCAATTCTTGTGCCTATAATTAAAACGGACTCGTAAGAAAACCGAAAAAAAATCTGCCAATTTGAGGTTAAATATCGAATTTAGGCGCGAGAATAGTCGACCTATAGACATGAATACTATGAGCCTACGTCTCAAACAATTGAACACTCGCCGTAAATTCACAAAACATTTGACAAACAACAACGCTTGACTTGTCAAACATAAAACATCCCTTTTATCTTTTTGCCATCTTCCAGCGTATCCATCTCGGCTCACGAAATCACATGTTTTATTCACAAAAGAGACACAGCCAAACAAAACTCCCGAATGCTGTTACCACAATTGTGTTTGGAAAGTTTATAGTGGTTAACAAGTTACAGACGATCGATGCGACGTTCTCCCGGGATCCAGCCATGACAACTCCAATCGAGCCTCTTGGAGTGTAACGTGACAAATCATGTCAGTACATACTGCTGGGGGCACACTACGAGTATGTGCTTATTTGTCAATTCTATTTCCTCGGCATTTTCCTCTATGATTATGTGTTTGATTGACAGAAATACTGGCTGTCAAGGTATACGAAATACCATTGCACGTCTCTCACCGTATCATGTCTTCGTCGTAAATTACTTTATTTTATTTGGAAAAAAAATAGTTATTATTACTTATCTATTATACATATTATTATGGTGTATTATGATCGTTAGGTCAATATTTTTGGGGTAAGAATGTACATAAAATCGCCAAGAGCTGGCTCTGCTACAATTCGATAGGTATTGAATTCGTGGTTATTTTTAAATTAGTTATACGAATTGGAATAAGTTTGTACTCCTTGAAATATATTCCAAAGTTTTAATGACTTTTGTACAATAAAAAAACTACTGAAATAAGTTTTTAATATTTTTTGTGAAGTATCACATACTTCGGGTATTATGCAGTCGGTACTAAACACTTACCTATATACCTACTTATATTATTTTTGAGTGCCGAGATAAGAAGCAGAAATAAGAGGTTGTGCCCACCCCATGTGATGTATGGCAGGGTCCAGAAAATGGCGTTGTGATTGTTTTTTTTTATGAGAAGCGTATGGCCTGTTTCTGCGTAGTCTAGTAAATGTGTACGAAAGCAAGGCAGGCTCTAGAAAATAAGAAAATTTGTTAATAATTCCTGCACTACAGCACTGCACCAGTATTAAGAGATAAATAAATGTTGCTGATAGAACAGCTATTAAGCTTTCGCAACCTGTAATTAAAGTTCACAAAGTAGCATTCCCTATTGCGATGCTTCCAAGAGGTGCGGTAAGTGGAATTATGTGTCGTACGTGTGCATGCGCCCCTAGAGACAAAACTAATTCTGGATCCGTTTTTGCCGCTACTCCCAACAAATTAGGCACTTTACCTATTTAAGACGCTCAACAGTTCGAAATTTTACCTAACATGAGTTCTTAAAGTTCGAAGTTTAGGAGTGGTTTGACGTTGACGGAGCAATGTCTGAGATTTTCTGCATTGTTGAAATAGTGATTTTGTTTGAATGTATTTTTATGGACTTATGTACTGTTTTTTTTTGTCTGAATACTCACTTTGTTTGGTGCCTCCTGATAATAATAATTGGCAATAACTGGCGTTGAAAATGGCCATATTATGTACCGGTACATAATATAGCAAGCTTTTAGGGTGTCGCATCTAGACAACCGCAGGTCACGCTTAGATATAACCTTACCTTTACTGCTCCACTGAAACACCTTGCACGAAACTATAATTAGTAGCAACATTATCCAAAACCAGCTCTTAACCCTGAGGAGATCAGTTAAGTGGTCCACGGGGAAAGGCAAATGCGGCTTAATTTTAGCTTAGTAAGCTCTATGCATACCATAACTGCGTTTAAGTCCATGCAACTTCCCGCTGCATTGTCTTTTAGCTACTCTTTGTGCAGGATTCCCAGCGTGCATTTTATGCTAGTCCCAGATGTAGATCAGAAGCTAATGATATATTAGTAAACATAATCTCATAGCTTTATGGTTCTTGCTGGGACTGAGGGATGAGCGTTTTGTTTATGTAGTCTAGCAATCTTGTAATGTGTAGTTTAATCTTGTGCCCTAATAGTTAAATGTGTCCTACACCTTCACAACATTCAATATCAGATAAGTTACTTAAAAGGTTTAAATATATTTATTTCTCAGAAGAACAATACAGTTCACTTACATCATAAATTAAACAAATACAAGGTTAAACTTATATAATGTAATTATAAAGCGTATCTAAAGAAACAACAAAATACGCTCTTGCTTAAGCGCAAACTGTTACTAGTTAGCCAATTAATTATTTTAATTTTAATTATTAATTAAAAATGTACATAAAATAAAATAAAATAACAGCGTTATTTATTGCAATCGGGTAGTGCCCGACACTCACTTAGGTGAATTTGTTTTAAATTTATAATATATCGTCTTGTCTTATTTACATAGCAAAGATAAAACCAATAACTAACAGACACAATCCCCATAATAAAGGCCAGCTCTTGTGGGGCCACCATCCAGGTTCAGGATAGATTTTAAAGTTGTTGTTTAGTTCAAATGGAATTCCACTTCGTCTGTTTGTGACCATATTTTTTTGAGTTTACAATATTCCTGTAGATAGGTTCCGCAACAAACTGGTTGGCTGAAATTTAGCATAGAACAATAACTGATAATTCAGGAAATCGGGAAACTTTATGTCTTAAACCCTTTCTGCGCCTCTGATTTTTAAACTTTGATATAGCCTTAAAGTACTTGATTGGAATTCAAAGATAAGCGTTTTGTTTACGTCTGCTAATAATCTATCGTTATCTACTAAATTACGTACTGACAGTTTGGGTGGTTTCTTTTCTTCTAAAAATTGAGGTATCCGACATTTCATTAAAGTCCATATTTATGCGTTTCGACCGTAGAGTGCTTTTTCATAAAAGTTTATAAATAAATATTTCCGGACTATCCACACAACAAATTCTAACCCCGTGGTAAGTTCTAAGCTTGTGTTACGGGTACTAGACATCTGATATACTTAATATAATAGACATACATTTATAAATATTTTTACTAAGTACATATTAAACACCCAGACCTGTAGTTGTCTTAATTTGAAATATCAGCCTTTAAAGACTTATAAAGATATACCTTTGAAAACTTTGACCTATAACTTATAACTTTGAAAAGAAAACACCAAACAACCATTAAGAATTATTCTGTACTCCTCAACTAACCGGTTGGCCGAAATTTCGCATAGAAGAATAACAGATAAAATCAGAATCGGGAATCGGGTAACTTTATCTCTTAAACCCTTCCGGCGCCGGCGTCGCTGATTTTTAAACTGGGTACACGCTACGTGTATTATGTAAATTGATTCAAGAATCACCGACGTACGGAGTGAACGGGGTTGACTTATTACGTTTGCAAGCACAATTTTTAGGGTTTCGTATGCATTTTAAAGGTGAGCGCGGAAACGATTGATGTGTTGCGACTAAATTATATTGATGTTGAAAACTCAAGGAAGTATTTATTTTCGAGTGCTTCAATTGCCCTTTAATAGTACAGTCAACAGCAACACAAACTGAGCAAAATAGTGTCCTAAAATAATATGTATAATACAGTAAATTAAGCCAAAAGTTTGTGACTAGTTTGAGAGTGTCAGAAGGAACAAATAACGTGTCATAAGTAAGTGATCACATTTATATCGATCCTAGGTGTATTTATGATTATTTTCTTTTGAACAACTAAAACTTAATTTGAAACTGACACTTTGGTACAACTTGTTACATCTGGCACGTCACACTAGAAGATGTTTTGAAAATCGATTTTGATCACTTACTTTTGCTGGTGACTGTACCTATGCGATAACTTAAATAAGTAACTATTGACATTGCGGCAAAAGCGGATAAAGAATTAGGCTGCCTAATATAGGTAGTAGGTACTATGCTAATTGGGTTGCTGAAATACAGACAAATTCTATTGAAGGGTAATTTGATTTTAATTCTTCAGCTTTCAAGTTAAGGTCAGTTTATTCAGGGCACATTTTCTATCCTTTATTATGGTGTTTACGTAGGATAATTGTACTAAAACGAATTACTGAAAAACTATTTTGTTTTAGTTACTACTATCCAATGTTTCTTAACAAACATGAGTAGAATCAGTATAATAGTAGAAAGTTGTAGACAGTCATAGATGACTGTGAAGTCTTGATTTTTCGTTTTGCAAGAAAAAAGAAAAATACCTACGGCTACAATTTTTTTTAATAATTTTTTTTTTGGGATCTATAAATAATTAAATAATAATAAAAAAAAAATAATTAAATTATTTAAAAAACAAATGTAGCCGTATTTTTTTGTTCTTGCAAAACGAAAAATCAAGACTTTACAGTGCATTGAAGCTTCGCGTGAACGCGAAACGTAACGCTTTATTGCTATTTCTACTATATTTTTTTATTTTTTTTTTATGTTTGATAAGCCTTCATTTGACCATTATCTCACCTGATGTAAAGTGACGATGTGGTCTAAGATGGAGCATGAAGGCCTAGAAGATGGCATCTCCGGACCACATTACGAAACACGAAAATTTCACAGTCACAACTTTGATGCTCTATATCTTTGCACTTTCGTATAATATTGACGACGTATTCTTACGGGAGTCTTATCCTTTTCTACACATAATTAAATCAATTAATAGTTAAAATTGATATAACAAGCACAGCCTCGGGTTAAACGGGGTTTCACCTGATATTTCAAAATGCAGAGGGATTTCGACCTATCACGTAATTGACGCGGTTTTCTAAGCACGTCGGGGCGCTTTCCCGGAGGTGCAGGTTCGCATCTTAACCTTTTTCTGCATAAAATTTTTAAAAAATCGAGTGTTCTCAGATCAGTGTAGTCAGGAAAAAATACATACGGAACCACAAATAAGGCGATCTTACTCAACTTAAGCTTTAATTTCTCCACTGAGGCGCCATGTAATCTCCAAGGAATACCTACTCGCTACTTGCAAGCTTTTCTTTCCTGTTCAAGGCTCAGCCTAAGCCCAATTCAGTAAAATGTTTTGTATCGTCGATTGATGCTGATTGATTTGGATTTCGTTGCGTATTTCAATGATTTCCTCCTTCCTGCTCCATTTTTGTGGATTACTGTTTGATAAATAGATTTAATGTCATGATTGGATATAACGATGAAAAAATTTGAAAGGAAATTTGAAAATGAATAAAATAATAAATAAATTGTTTACCTGTATTTTTATGAATATTTTATCATGTTTCTTTGATTATTGTTATTTGCGTTCGATGTTTGACTTATTGAGCTATTTATTAATTGCTTTGCACACTTGATTTTCCACAGGGTCAATGATCTTTCATAATATTTTACTACTTTGTATAATTGTAGAAGTTTTTGATTTTCTCAACAAGAAGAAATTTTGATAAGGAGGGAGGGATTTTTTCGTGTTTCGTAATGTGGTCCGGAGAAGCCATTTACCTTCTAGGACTTCATGTCCCATCTTACACCACATCGTCACTTTACATCAAATGAGATTGTGGTAAATAGAAGGCTTATCGAGCATAAAAAAATAATTGAAGCGATATGTTTGTACTGTTGTTCAGTGCTAATGCACTGGCGGAACAAACTTTTAATAAAAAATTTGACTCAGTTAAGTCGGTGAGAAAACAAAGAAGCATAAAACACTATTTTTGGGTTGAACTCCGATCTGAGTGACCACTGGTCATTTGTTACTGAACCAAAGAGAGATCTAATGTTCCGCCTAATTTTCATTGCGCTCAATAAAAGCATTTTCATGGTATTCCTTTATTTCTCCAGAGAAGATGTGTTGTTTAAGCAAGTGGCTATTTTAGTGTCTGACTTAACGCGTACGTTAGAGGGGCTGCTAAGTGCTAGCAATAAATTGCTAGTTCCGAGTACTCAGGTGCTTTTTCATTAGCAAGCTTTCCTGTAGGTTAACTGTTGTAACCCTTGTAAGTAGATACTTTGTTAAATTTTAAAGGAGCGGCTTTTGCAAATTTCAAGTTTTAATCTTATAGAGGTAAGTTTCATGGGATATGTTACGAGAAAAGTTGGGTACCGCTTTATAGTTTATAGGTGAGAATATTTTATATCTAAGATACTTTTCATTGACTGTCAAAATGGTATTACCTAAGCATTGATGTGTGGATTTCTCAGCAAGAAGTAGCGGGTTCGATTCCCGCCGAGGGTGAAAGTGTTGGTATGTTCTGCAAGCACGATCTCCTTGGTCTGGGTGTTTAATATGTATAATAAAAAATATCTATATATGTATGTCTATTTTATTAAGTATATCAGATATCTAGTACCCGTAACACAAGCTTAGAGCTTACCACGGGGCTTGTTGTGTGAATTGTCTGGAAATAAGTATAATAATTATTATAAAGATGAAGAACTGAGGTTTGTTTGATTGTTTGTTCGTTTGTTTGAAGGCGTTTATGTCAGGAACTACTGGTCTGGTTTGAAAAATTCTTTCAGTTTTAGATAGCCCATTTATTGAGAAAGGATGTAGGTTTATATTACTACAACAGCTCATCATCATCGACATCATTTAGGTTATGGGACTTTTGGAGAAATCAAAATAAAAAAAAAACGTGTAACCAAAATGGAATTATGACGTATAATTTTATTATCAATAAATGACTATTTATGACTATTAAATGTTCGGCAGGGCACCCACGAGCCGGTGCGGTTGACTTAGGTTTCTAGGACGACGTTTGAAACCCCCTTATGTATATGTGTAGTGGGTAAACCCGATTACCGACCCACATTTCGACCTCTAAATCCTAGGTAAATATCGCAGCTCACTATTTATTTATCCATTCATACATTGCCCGTGAATTCCTGAATATATTATAAAATAAAAATTAGCCCCCGACTAAAAAAGAGGGGTGTTATAAGTTTGACGTGTCTGGCTGTCTGTCTGTATGTGGCATCGTATAGCTCCCAAACGGATGAAGCGATTTAATTTTTCTGTATGAAAGGTTTGTTTTGCTCGAGTGTTCTTAGACATGTTTCATGAAAATCGTTTAAAAGTTAAGAAACCCGAAAATCTGTAAATATACTCGAATGGGTTATGAAATGAAAGCGCATCACGCACACATTACAAAATAATAGGTTTTTTTATTTAAGGAAACTAAGGTTAAGCATCGGGGGTTTTATATTACTAACGGCTCCGCCCGGACTTCGCACGGGTAATTATTTGAATATATAGCATAATTTAAATTCCTCCCGCCGTAAAACAATCCTTGGACTTCTACTTACGAACATTTAATAAAAAGAATTGGCCAAATTGATCCCGGCGTTGTTGTGTTATACGCTTACCAACACATTTTACGATCCATTTTTTTATTAGAAGATAATATTTTTTATAAAAAGACCCTACCGTATTCTATATCATAGCTTGTCTAAATTGTCCAGAAACACGTTTGAAATCTCAATGTTATTGAGAGAACCAGGGCTTGTGGTAACTGCTCCGTAAGCCTTATCCATGGCACCGCAAGATGAAGTTTGTTGAAGATTCTCAAAACGTTAAATACGAAAAAGTTGCTAAGTGAGCCCTGATTGCGGCGGAGTTGCTGAAGTGTGGATCTGCAGATAAATATTATTTGAACGTTTCCCTTGAACATTTATACCCGTAAACACGTGGTCGTTTGTGTTTCAAGAACATCGTTCTTTGCGTATGTACCTTAATGTTTTTTGTTATTTTTGCAAATATTATCAGGAAATTGTTTCTACGGTTGCGGTAAATACTAATCCACCTACTGTAAAGATAACTTTGACGGGAATAGAATCATCGATTTCTGACCTTCGTAAACATGAAAATATAAATAATATGCGAAATACTTACTTTACAATACAATACATGTGAAAGATTTTTATACAGTACAATATTTTTTTTAATTTTTTTTTATGCTGGTTAAGCCTTCATTTGACTACAATCTTACCTGATGTAAGGTGACGATGTGGTCTAAGATGGAGCATGAAGACCTAGAAGGTAGATGGCTTCTCCGGGCCACATTTTTTTTTTTTTTTTATTATTTAAAAGCCTTCATTTGACTACAATCTTACCTGATGTAAAGTGACGATGTGGTCTAAGATGGAGCATGAAGATCTAGAAGGTAGATGGCTTCTCCGCTCCGCCGAGCCCGGAGGGTGGTGACAAGCCGCGGCCGAAGACTACCTCCAGAGACTGTTCTTAGCACCACCCGGAGGTCACGTGTAAGGATTCAGAGAGTTAACACTTACGGACGAAAATTATACCAAATTTTTTTTTGCAATATTACAATATATAAACATATATTTGAGATACATATTACATACAGTGCCACAATGGGCGGCCATATTACTAGTAGAGATCTCTTCCAGGCAACCTTAAGATGGTCTTTCGTTTTCATACCTCACGTCAGCTAAAGGTTACGCAATATTTAAAAAATTAAAAGAAGATACTTGCTCTTCCTTGGTACTAAATCAAAACTATTGAAAGTTTACAAAACGTTATATATTAAGTAGATAAAAGTTTACATAATTAAGGTTTCAAAAATATAAAACAAAATTAATTATTAGCATATTTATTAGTCTTCACGTAGCACATATTTAAGACTCACAAAATACCGTCTTAAAGCTTCATAATCTCAAAATCAGCGTAGAAAATCTATGCAACTGCTATAAAGTCATGTAATGAGCGTGATAAACTGGCGACGTACATCTACCATTTATCTATATTACGAATTAGAAGTGTAATAAAAGCTGTTTTAGTATCGTACTTTAGGTGCTCGCGAGTCGCGTTCAAACATTGTTGCTGTAAAGGCTCGTTCAAAAAGGTAACTCATTTTTGCAGGTACCGTTTAATATTATCTGCACTTTATTTGAACTTGTTCTATAATATAATAGTTGATGCTAAAACGGATTTATAGATTAAACACTGCTAGAAACTTAGACTGCGCCTCACTTCAACTCGCTTAGAATTTAAGTCAATTCACATTATGTGAATAAACTTGATAGTGCGAGTTTTAGCAACATTTTTTTTTATAATCTGTAGTTTAGTTAGCCATAAGTTCATTCGATGTTCACTCAGCCCTTTATAATAAAGTCTGCGATGCAAAACACAGGCTTTTGTGTTAATTTGAAAATATTAGTAAAGTAATCCCTTGCCCAAGCAAGGAATTCTTCAGTGAGTTGTATGATGAACATACATGTATAATGTACTTATCTAGGGTAGATATAACTTACTCCTCCGACTATCCGTAATGGAAACCATACTATTTCACACTATATTCGAAATATCTCATATACATCAAACGCTAGGTACAAAGTACATCAATGTTTTGAGATAACGATACTTTACTTCATAAAAGCGATTAAATTCGCCCGTAAAAATATATCTTTAAAGTCAATTTTAGTAACCAATTTTAAACATTAAAATCATTCACGGGCTTAAAGCTGCTTATATGCTGAAAATGCAGATTAAGATTGAATAAGCCGATATCCAAAGCGTCCTGATACGTTAAATGAGAAAAATAATTACGCCTGACAACGTTGGGCCAAATGAGAGAAAAGTAGCAGTATGTTTGCATTAAGTGAAAGACACGTGTCATGGGTCACATATTTCCTTAAGTGAAATACAGAAAGTGGGTTCGAATAACATTATGTAAAATGGGCTAGATAATAATTATGAGTCATGATATTAATAATAGCCAAGATATCTAGTTAGCAACCTGCAACATTATATATGGAAATCTTCCTATAGAACACTCTTTCTTTTGCCGAAAATTGCATTAAAATCCCTTGACAAATATCAAAACTCTGAGCGCCTTCATTTTATAGACATAATAGTGCTTTATATTTCTGTGATTTTATTCCATGTAAATATTTGATAGATAATTCCCCATTGGCATATTGAGGCGATTTTTGAGTTTAAGAATTATTTTAAGCCATTTTACAGAAAATTCAACTGGTATTATGGATGAGTCCTTACGTAATTCTTACCATTTGACAGATGTGTAAAATTTATCAACGTTCGCAACTCGCTGGGCGGGCGATGAAAGCCAACTTCAATGGTAGCGCCGGGAAATGAATGTCGATTCGTTTGTAACTGAGGAATAACCCATATTTTATGTGCTTGTTATTGATTAAATCAATTTTCAGTTTGCAATCATTTTTTACCTTAATCGAATATTTGCTGCAAATTTTAAGTGCTTTGATTGATTTTTTGGAGATAAATTAAATGTTTACGTTCAGGAAGGGAATCGATGCGAGCGGATTTATGATTTAGTTTACTCAATTAAAAAAAACAACCATACAACATTTTTCAAACCCCTTTTGACGATCAAATATAATTATGTTTATCTATTACGCTCTCCAACGCGGGTTGAGCTTCAAAGCTTTTTTTTAATAACTTATTTACCTACAACCAGAAGAATAGTCATATATAAATCTTTTTGAGGGAATAAAACTCTAAATTATAAACTTTTAAACCGACCACATGTACGAAATGCTGACGCGGTTCTTAGCACCCACACATATCTCATCACGCCAAGTTGGTGTACTACGGAGTTAATAGAAATAGTTTCAGTTTCCAGAGCAGTGTATTCATTCCAGGACTACAATGTGTCAGTTCATTATGCGCTTTCTTAACAACGTCAAAGGGTCGTCAACTAATGATATCAATGCTATCCAAATAGAATTTAGGTAAATAACTTTGTGTATGTATAAGCCGTGTTGGCTAAGTGGGAGGACACTCGACTTTAATTCCGAAGGTTGTGGGTTCAAACCCCGCCACGCACCTCTGGATTTTTCTTCTTGAGACATTTATGTGCGCTTTAAACACATGCTGTAACGGTGAAGGCAAATATCGTGAGGAAACCGGCATGTTCTGAGAACTTTAAAACTTTAACTTTCTTTCTTTTCTTTCTTTCTTTCGTCAAGAGAGAAGTCCCTGTGTCCCAGCGTGGGTGCGTTTATAGGGTGATGATGATAGGTAACTTTTTAAATAGTATTTTGGAGTTAAAACAGCTCACCGAAATACAAATTAAACCTTATGGCTTGTTCAAATGTATTCAGAATTTTTATTTATGGACTCTTTGTATATACATGTCTATATTATGTCATGTTAATACCAAAGACACATGTCCGTGGTCAAGTGGGTAGATAACAATAAGTGGACCGTCGTTCGGCTCAAGATTGATCTGAATATCGACAGATTTTACCTAATAAAGATATAAAGAAACTTCCTTACAAGGTCTTCTGGGGCAAGGCAAAATAAAACCTATTAAATTCTTATAAAACTATATTTCCCAAAGCTTTCGGAAGTTACCAGACCCCTGAAAGTCGCCTTTTAACTGTCGCCAACATAAAATGCCTCCTAATTTGTTTGTCCCAAAGGAAACTTGTTTGTAAGTTTCATAGAATTGAAACAAGGTTTTCTTTTACTAGCCAATAAGCACTGACGCGTTAAATTGACTTCTGAAGATATGTACGCAAAGAATTATATCTTATGTAAGATTTATTGGAATTCTATAGTTAGTTTGATGTTACCAAGGCCATTAAAAACTTTGTTAAGTTACGCAATATCTTCTTTATTCGCAATATAATCTTTTGTAAACATTGAAAAATAAAAAAATAAAAAATTTGCTTTTAAAAAATAACTATTTTCAAATTTTTCGTATGCCTGAGGCGGACGCAGAAAGCGTTTCGGCGTCCTAACTGAAACCAACGCGTGCCGTTAGGGCGGCGGGGTAACTATTTTTTTTAATAATTTTATGGCCACTGCATTATTTTTATTTTTATGTGTAATTTTAAGTTAAATTTAGTTTTTTAAAGTGAAATGGATTGACATTATCTGAAATAAATGAATATAATAATAATAATAACAAAAAAGTGTTATCTGTTTCCAGAAAGTAATTACAAATCTTTAAAATAGACTTAGCAACATCTAGCACTTTTATACTTTTATGACATTGCTGGTTATGGGAAGTTTTTAACCTTAGAGTATTTACAATGTTATTTTCATTTATTTAACTTTCTTTTTATCTTTTTATCACGGCATTGTTGTCGACCCTGACATCTTAACTTGACTCAAATTCTAGACCTATAGACATTGTTAAATATAGTTATGTATTGTTAAATACCTTTTCGAAACCTTATATTTAGTACTTATTCCACATGCACTTATCCCTAGAAAGATTATAATGCAACTTCACCTCCCTCCCGCTATTACACACACCTGCGCAATATTACCGGAAGATGAACGAACACGCACGATTACCAAAAATGTATTTATGGTATTTAAAATGGATATCCGCAGAGTAACGCCTAAATGTATCAATATTGCTGTCAAACAAAGAACCACCTTCCATAAGATACTGCTTGACACTTAATATTTAAAAATATTCTTTGATTATTATAATGATTTTCAGAAACCTTCCGAAATTATATAAGGAAAGTTATATATAGACCAGCCCTCGCTCAAATCAAAAACGTTTTTGGGAGCGTTTATTTATTAAGTTAGTAAGGATTTGGGTTCAGCGTAGGTGAAGGTACGTCTAGTTCCGATCGATTAACGAGGGAATCTAATTAAGAAGTTTACCATTATCGCGGCTTGTCGGAATTGTTCCGCATCGAGTTGTTTAGGAAATGCCCTCGCTTACATTATACAGTGATTTGAGAGGGATTATTCTATAGAGATTTGGTACAAGGAGTTTCAAGTGGTAACAACACTGGGATCTGAAAAAGTGAATTTATTGTATCATTAGTGTAAAGTTTTTAAGAATAGAATATTTGCCGAACACTACGGTGACTGCGGTCTGCATTCGAAATTTATAGGCCCGTATAGCCAGCTGTATTTAAGTATAAAAAGTTAAATACAACCACAAGACATCCAATTTATATTCATAATATATCTTTGAAATTTCGTTTTCAACCCCTCTAAGAAAGTTGAGTTTATTTAGATAATGTTCGCAACAGTTGGTTTTCTCATTTTCTAACATTCATACGTTTGTTCAGAAAACATAAATGTTTGAGTTCTTCTAAGTAAAATATGGTTTGTAATGGAGAATGTTTTTTGTCATAATAAATTATTAAGTTGGAAACGTGCACTATGCTGAGCCTGGATTGTCTTGTCTGACGTTTGTTAGTCTAAATTTAGTGCTTACATTTTGGTAGTATGATTAAGTAAACTATAACTTTCTGTATTGCTGTTTTTAGATCCAAATACATCAGAAACCATATGACTTTAACATATGAAGTCTTCACAATTTTTGTCTGTAAGCGTTTACTCTGTCTTTAAACATTTGTTTCGTCACTGGCCGCAAAATTAAGTCTTTTAAATAAGTCAGTCCAGTAAATATAACTCATTTAAACGTCGACCCCTTTGAATAAAAAAAGAGTTCGAACATATTTGTATGTATGTATTTCACAAATTCATTAGCTTTTTTTGGAATTACTCAATTACACATCTCATAATCTCCAACTCATTATCCACTCAGAGATAAAGTTAGACATTTTTAGAGTGAGCGTAACTAAGTTAGAATGTATCCCAAACAGTCCCAAATACATTTGCACAGTTGATTTCTGACTTCCACGTATTCGTAATAGATAACTTGTGTTAATAGTTTGAAACAAAACAATGCTTCCCAAAAAGGGTTTCAGGTTAATCTCGACCGACATAACTTTAGTCTATTGTAGTATTGTCCGTACCCGAGCTGGGATAATTAATGACTTAGCGTTTCCGCAACTCCCGCGCAATGACTGACGCTCTGGACCTTTCTCTAAACCTTTCCCGCGTTTCTGATTTAATATGCGCAATTAGTTACATTTTATATTGAATTCTGACCCGAGGGATAAAACATTGTTTAGATTTTAGTAAACTATACGGCTTTTTATAGATAAAATGTAAGTAAGAAATGGGTATAATTCCATTAGATATGTGCTATGCCACCAGCGTGACCACTTTTAGTAGATTTCTACTTTTTTGGTAGATTTGAGGCAAAGAGAACGATGATTTAGTAGTGCGATATCGTTTAGTAGATTTTGGTAGAAAATTGGTATTTTACGAACATTCTAATGAATGGGTCGTCCATTATACAATTTATTGTATCCAGGCCAAAAAAGCGAACTTTATACTTTTTTGTCACTGAAGCTGGCAATACAGGACGACGAGAAATCTGTTTCAGGGGATTTCCCGTATCTTAAGCAAACAAAACGTTAGGAAATCGCTATCTCTGTCAGTCATTAGATTTGTATGCGTTAACAAAGATACACATTCTTTGTTTTTTGTTTTTTCATTTAGAAACAGAATCAAGACTGATGATCGTACAAGTCATGAAAAATTACAAAAAAATATAAAAATATAAATAAATATCATGATTATTACGATAAATAAATAAAAATACTAGATTTTGTTCATATTGTATCATATTGTATTATTTTAACCACCTAGATGTGATAGATATATAAGGAAGAATTTATGTAGAATTATAAATAGAACTTGGTAGATTTTGGTAGATTTGAGCCTCGTTTTTGGTAGATCGACTGATGAAAAAGTGGTCACACTGTATGCCACGTTGCTATGGATGCGTCGATATCTATTGTCTAAGTTATGTTCAGCTGACTGATGGAAAAAGATGTTGCAAATATTTTTTTAAATATAAATAAATAATAATAAATATGGAAGGTTGGGTGGAGGAAGCGGGAACGATTCCCACCTATGGATCAAGTGTTTGTATTTTCTGGAAGCACTTTTTTCTTGGCCTGGGTGTTTAAAATGTATAGTAAAAAATATCTACAGTAACACAAGCTTAGAGCTTACCGCGGGGCTAGATGTTGTTGTAACTAATATTGTTTTAACTATAAGTTTCCAAAAAAATAAACGTTTTGACTTTGAATTTAAGTAGAAACGGTTACACAGTTTTACACATTATTTCGTTCTTATCTTAATCTTTGTTGGAAAATCACCATTTGAAAGGGGAATGTGGAAGCCATAGAATATAATGATTTGCAACTTTTGAGATTAATATAATAATGAGCAGTAACCAAGAAAATCGAAGATTTGTGAGGTTTTCCCTTATTTAGTTCGATAGCCAACCTTCGGTCAAGAAGTAGCAAATGAATCAAATTTAAATGTTCGTTTGAAGATTACACATTTACAAATAGAGGTTGCTTTGATTTGTCTCAATAAAAGCTTTACACCCTTGTTTGTAAAAGTCTTAATCGTCGCAAAATAAGGCATAAATAGGTTTCTTGTGTGTTTTAGTTAATTCAGTTTTTTAGCCATAAATAGGGGTTTTGTGAATACCAGGGTAAGTTTTTTTTAGGGAAAATGGAACCTCCTCTGGTCTTGAGCCCAGTAAGTTCATTCTATAGCTGAAGAGAGAGAGAGAAGTGTGATAATATTATAAAAACATAAGCTGGAAATGGAAAGTCAGAATACATATGCCGATATAGAAAAAAGATGTTTATCTGAATATACAGAATAGATAAAAAAACTTTATTACACGTATAACGTTGTATTGTTACTAAACTTTTCAAACGCGGGTTCCCCAAAAACAATAAATAATGAGATCGAAAAGTTTCCCAAACTTTACAAACCACTTGGAACGGTTTTCAGGTAAAGCTCCGGTATAATAACAGATCGGTTTAATCTGCCGACCATCACGTGCTGCCTCAAGACGTGATCAATTATAACGTCACTGCGTAGGGTGTTTATTGAACAATTTTAATGATTAAAAGTTGAGGGAAATGAGGGACACGAGATTAGCTGAGCGGGAAATTAAGTTGGAAGGTTAAATCGAAAACCGAGAGATTTCACTAGAAAATTGATATTTATCAGCCGTGATGTTATATTGAATTGGTCTATAAAAGTTTCTGTTAGGGCCAACCTACACGTGTCACAACCACACGATAAAACGTGGTAGGGCGTGTTTAGTATAGAAAGTATATAAAGGGTCTAGTACACAGTGGTCCGTGATGGGCCACGCTTTGCAATGCACAATTTTAGGCCATGATCACTTGGTGTTCACACAATGGCGCATGGCTCATTGCTGCCTGGCAAACCACTTGCTATGGACGTCGAAGAAATTACGACTGCGGCTATTTATTTGTATACAAGTAGTACAGAAGTGTTTACCTTCTTCTTAGTTATTAAAAAGAAATGGCGAAAAAGGCGATAGTGGATGCTGACCAAAACAATGACCTGAACTAAACAATGGCCGATTGTGTAAAGACCACAGGCCACGCTACGCCACGATTCCTTTGAAGAGTGCCCAAAAAACCGATATCTCTATGATGGCGGACAATTGTCAATCGTGGCGATTGCGCGCCATCATATACCATTACCCGTGTACACAATGGCGATGGCCTGTAGTGGGCCAGCATGGGCCATTGTATACTGGAGCCTTAAAACTATTCAGATTTTGCAGTCGTTATCGACAACTGCGTTGACACTGACTTTGTGGCTGCGCTGTCGATGCGATGCGGTTGCATTGTTTTGTCGTGTGGTTGTGGTATGTGTGTTATTTTCAGATAGTATACGATACTAAATTGTTAATTGTAGTGTGTAGGTAATAATGTTAGCATTAGAATATTAAAACTAGTACAAAAAACAACTTGTCCTAGCTTAATATTATTAACGAGCTGACCAGGCATATGCTGTTTTGCATTACTTACGAATAATAATCTAAAATTACAATTTTATTAACCCCCCGATTCCAGAACCTAAGTTTCCTTATAAGTAAAAAGTCATACTATTTTGTAGTGTGCTTGAAACCCTATCTCTAGTACATATATTTTCAGATTTTCGTTTTCCTTCCCCACTTTTACCCTCATAACTTTTAAACGGGTCAACCGATTTTCATCAAACATGTCTAAGAAAACCCGTACAAAACTTTTATACAAAAAAAAACTAAATTGAAATCGCATCATCCGTTTGGGATCCTAGACAGACAGACAGACACACTTATTTCACCCCTCATTTTTTTCGGGGGTAAAAACGGGAATATGTTGTAGGTATTGCATTTTCTAAAATCCTGAACGCAAGCAAAAGTTTTGACATTGCATAGAGCCTGAGAAAGATCATAGTGTACTCTACCGTTAGTCGAGTCCAGGTGCGCAACAATTATATTAATTATTACATAATTATATTATTATGTAATAATTATTATTTGTAATATAGCAAGATGTGTGTGATGTATCTAATGAACCTCACCGTGTGTTTCCAAACAAAACATTCGAACAGAAAATTCTAATTCATTGCAATTACCTTATTAAAAAAGGTACTTTGTTTAGTCTGATTGAAATTTCCTGCCTAGAATTGTCAAGTCACACGATCGACACTCAGTGAAATACGTTCTTCCGTCTTGGTAGCTCTATAAAGACAAAAGTACCTGTACAATGTTGACATTTATAGTGTTAAGTTTCCGCAAGTATAGCCATTCTGTGACTGAGAACTACCAAGTTGCTAAGTTTAAATTGTAAGAACGTAAGCTGCAATTATTGGGAACTTGCGTTGGTCACCTACTAGACATTTGCCGGTCACCATAACTTTTGTTAGAAAACTAAGCGTAGTAAGACTAGTTGATCGATAGTGTAATAAATACTATGCTATGGTATTTTATTTTATTTTATTTTATGCAGCTTATTGTGTTTACGTATTTTTCTTTTTAAATCAACGAAAAGGTGTTTTTTATTATGCGAATAAGCCACCTTGGTATAACAGAAAAAACTATATTCTCACTAAACACTTAGATACATAATCAAGTTAGTACTATTACCAAGACCTAGACTTAAAAGTATCGTAAGTAACTTCGTGTTAATATGTCAATGTTAGGAACTTTGAGAGAAACTACAAAAGTACTGAGATCCAATATTGACATGGTAATGATTAAATAGATCGGTTTTTAATAACAAGCTAATTATTAATAGGTAGGTACTATAATGCACTTAGGAGTAAAGTTTTTTAGTATGCTCCGATTACTTATTAATCGACGACTGCAAAACCTCCCGGCTAAGTGTTGTGGTTGTCGTGTGGGTAAGGTACGTGTGGGTTGAGCCTAAAATATGTTGTTTCTAGTCTTTGAATGTCCTGCCTAACTAGAGTTTCCAAGACACACGATCTAACACTCAGGGAAACACGTTCTTTCGGGATTTAGAAGCTGTATAAAGACTCGTAGAACTACCTGTACATTGTTGACATTTATAGCGTTTAGGTTCCGCAAGTGTAGCCATTTTGTGACCGAGAACTAGCAAGTTTCTAAGTTTAAATTGTAAGAACGTAAGAAGCGGCAATTATTGGGATTTCATGTTCGTCAGCTACGTGGCATTTTACGGTAAGTGTGTGGTTACCCTTACTTTTGTTATCTGGGTAACTTTGTTTAGATACAATATAATAATACAACAAGTGACTAAATAACCTAGCTGCCAAAATTCAAGTTTCTAGATATTATAGTTTCAGAAATTTCTTGACATATCCATAGTGGTAAATTAGTCGTTTCTCTTATATACGAGTATATACAGGATGGAAACAACTTATGAGCAACGGAGCGAAACTACTTTAAATTCATTAGACAGCTCATTTTACTGAAAGATAACATTCATTTTATTTTTGAAAGGAAACAAAACTGCATTAAAAGGTTTTCAAAACAAAAAGTTAACCCTAGCTGTTTTACCTATCGGTAGAATTACTGGTCGTTATTTTTTTTTTCTAATAAACATTTATCAAATAGGTAAATGATTATTTTTAAGATAGTACAGAGATTATTATGTATCTACCTACAGAAAAAATCTAAAGTTCTTTAATAAATTTTACCATCATGCGTTATAAAATTTTGTAGTTGGTGTTTTAGTCCGGTCAATTTAGACCAAAAAATGAGGGTGAAGTTACATAAAGTCCCAACAAGCTGAATTTCAGTGAAATTGTTTAAAACATAATTATAAACAATGCCTAGAAGTTCCCCATCATTCCCATGTGAGGAAAATTTTTTATTCAAGGTCAAAGGTTACAATAATGAGTTTATCGCGGTTTCAGCAAAACGGTAAGTTTTATCATAAAAGTACCTGAGACAAAATTATAGATCACAAAATGATCTATAAAAAATGTCTGCATACTTTTTTTCTTACGAGCCACCGTTTCTGAGATAATAACGATTCAAAAAGTATAAATCTAAATTTAAAATTTTAGAAAATCCCCCGATTCCAATGTTTTATTTTCCTTAAAAGTAAAACACCATAATATTTAGTAATGTTCACGCGATGTTCTTTCATTTGATACCCCACTCGAGTATATTTGCAGATTTTCGGTTTTCCTTCCCCCACTCTTACCCCCATAGCTTTTAAACGGCTTAACCGATTTTCATAAAACATGTCTAAGAAGACCCAGGCCAAACTCACCTTTCATACAAAAAAATTGAAATCGCTTCATCCGTTCGGGAGCTATGATTTCCCAGACAGACAGACAGACAAAAAATCCGAAAATCTGCAAATATACTCGAGTGGGGTATCAAATGAAAGAGCATCGCGTGAACATTACTAAATATTATGATGTTTTACTTTTTAGGAAAATAAAACATTGTAATCGGGGGATTTTCTAAAATTTTAAATTTAGATTTATACTTATTGAATCGTTATTATATCAGAAACGGTGGCTCGTAAGAAAAAAAGTATGCAGACATTTTTTATAGATCATTTTATGATCTATAATTTTGTCTCAGGTACTTTTAAGATAAAACTTACCGTTTTGCTGAAAATCGCGATAAACTCATTATTATAACCTTTGACCTTGAATAAAAAAATTTCCTTACATGGGAATGATGGGGAACTTCTAGACATTGTTTATAATTATGTTTTAAACAATTTCACTGAAATTCAGCTTGTTGGAACTTTATGTAACTTCGAATGTCTAAATTGACCGGACTATTTGTTTGTCTGTTTGGACACTTCTCTCTCTCACTCTCTTGCTCGACACAGTTTACTGTATTTGTTAAAATTTTGCTTGTAAAAAAACGATTTTTGTCTTCTTACACAATTAGGGAATCAAGAAACAAAAACCTTTTTTCCCTAAGAATAAATTAATTAGTAAATTCGCCCAACATTTGAGTAGTTTGGTAAGGTTTTTTAAGGCGTAGACAAATAATAAAAGATTTTAGGAAACTAGCGAGTTGGAAGTTTGTATTAGAGTCCTATGTAGTTTAAATAAGGTATAACTAACTGCCAAATTTAAAGTTTCAATTTGGCGGTAGGTTCCTTATACCCATTATAACATTTGTTAAAAAAGGGATTTTACGAAACACTTCCCATAGGGGGATAAAAAGGGGGTTTAAAGTTTCTATGGAAGTCCTATATTTTAGTCTTACTTTTAAAATTAATAATGTATGCTCTGTATACGGTTTAGAGGTGAACTTATAATGTTATTTTATGAATCATCACATCACCATCACCCGTTATTAACGTTCCCACTGCTGGGACACAGGTACTTCTCTCGACGAGAGACTTGACGAGAGAGATTTTATGAGTATAAATGTATAATATTTAATTACATAACAAACTGCAGACGGGGTCCTTGGCACCCTCTCGTTCCATAACGTAAAATTCGATATATTACAAGCCTTGCGACATGACAGGATAATACGAACGTTTAAAGAAGCGTTTTGCGCTTAGCAGGTACCTAACTTTTGATGGTGAGATTATGATGACAGATGCAAGCCCAAGGCTTCCAAATTCAATGCTGAAATTCGTAAATTGTTGTTGCAAACTGTGTTTATCTTTCTTAAGCCTTTATGATTTTATACAGGGATAAAACTCACTTTCGGTTGAAATATAAAAAATAATAATAATAGGTTTTCACCGCGGCTTAACCTGGGATTTCCAGTAGGTATATTCAATATATAGAATTTAGTCAACCGTCTTCGGTTTCATAATTGTTTTTAAAATGGTAACAAATTTTTAAGCTGAAACATAAAACTGATTTTGTAATAATATAAAAAAACAAGTCGAAGTAACGTAGTTTACTAGCGAAATGCGGGACTCGAACCCACGTCTTTCAATAAACGTGTTGATGATTTTGTAATTCTTATCATCATGATATATCTGGATACTTATCACTCTATTTTCTCATAATATTGAAAAATACTTCTACCTCTGGGGCAGTCTCAAAGTTTAAGAGTTTTGTTCGTTTTATTGGGAAAAGTTCGACCTCTAATTTGAAACCTATCGCGTACTAATCTCTTTTTAAGGTTCCGTAGTCAAATGGCAAGTAACGGAACCTTTAATGATTCGTAATGTCGGTCTGTCTATTTGTCCGTTCGAATGTCACATCCACTTTTTTCTGAAACTATAAGAACTATATTGTTAAAACTTGGTAGGTAGTCTTACAAAAAAATTGAATAAAAGCTTAAATTTTCGGGGTTCCCCATACCATAGAATAATAAATTACTACGCCCATACTTTAATAATTTATTTTCATCAACAAACCGGTATATTTCTCTATGGATAGGTCTTCAAAAATAATATTAAAGTTTGTAACATCATTTATTTCTAAACTCAATAGTTTGCGCGAGAGGCACTTGTAAAAGTGTATGTCCAAAGTGGTATAAGTGTATGTCCACCTGTAACTACTAAATTAAGAGAATGATGAATCAAAGCAAATTTGATTGAACGAGATCTAGTTTATTTTAATAGGTCTTAAACCTCTATTTACCTAAGAAGTTAAGCAACCTTAAGTGTCTTCTTGGACTATTTTTTTTTTCACAATAATTGTATAAATTATTGAAATACAAGGAAGGTATGAGACAGTCTCATTTCTTCAGTTTTTTTTTTAAGTGTACATCTTTCTTCCTGGATTTTTATATACCTTCCAATACCTAAAAATCACGAGCGATAACGGAACCAGTAAGTTTAGGGATGGGTTGTTTGTCATGAATAAGGCCACAGTTGATGAGGCTTGTTTGACTAAACTTTGGGTATGAGAAAATTGGCCGAATTCAGCTTTCAATTTGATAGAAAAGACGAAGAAATAGTTATAAGACTTTGAAGGAATTTAATTCGCCTATAGCTACTTTTTACATGGAAATAAGTTGACAATTGCAGTTATAAAATCAGTCTTACATAATGTTAGTATTAAGTTTTCAAGTTGTTTGATAAAACCAGAGTTATTTTAATTATTGACTATCAATATTATCTAAATAATTGCATAATATCCCTTTCTGGATGGCATTCACATTAAATATAGCGTTATAATTTACCTGATATTACGCAAACACATTCTGACGCAAGTCATTTTCAGCACTTTGTACTTTCAACGGAATACCGTTATTTCCAAACAAATTAACTAAACCGTTCCATTATAAACGTAAACGTTATTTGGTAAAATATGTGTGGTTTAGTAAACGTGGCATGTCGCGCCTGGGGCGATATGAACTTCATTATTTTGCTTTCTTTACGTGTTATGGTTTCATAATAAAGATCATTGTTTCGACTGCATGGTACGGTTTTTGTGTTGGGCCTTTGTGGAGTTAATCTTGTCAAAATAACATTAAAAGCTTTTATTTTTGTAAGGATATACAAGACACGAAATTCACATAAGAGGAAGAGGTACAGTGCGCGTCAGATTTAAGTACCCCCCCTATCTCTATGTAAGTGGGTTCGAATCCTGCCGTCAATCGTTGAGATTGGAAGATTAAAACTACATGTTATTTGAAATTTTCCATTCTATTTTGTTTTTTTTTTGTTGTTGTTTCCAACAAAAATTTTATGTTTTGTATCGTTAAAATGCTTATTTTTATATAAATGCTAATTTTATTTCATTTTCATTTGTAGCCTCACTCAAAATTTCGAATAGGTCTTTAAGTAACTGCTTGGCTCCGTGGCAGTAACAAGCAAATTAATATATCTATCATAGTCATAGTTATAATATGAAGTGACGGAGTTCAAATCTCGTGAGCGGTGTTTTTTATTTTGTTTTTTTTTTTAAATTAAATGTTATCTATTGCCGTTGCAAGATTTTTGATTAAGTAATATATTGTTCCTAATGGCAAGTTATTGAAAAAAACATAAGTATTTAAAAAAAAAACTTTTTTTTTATTTTATAAACGCCTACAACAAAAGTCAATAAATTAAGTATAAGTGACATTAATTAACGAAATAATAGTTTGAATAACAAATAATATTTGTAAACAGTAAAAGGTTTTAAAGGTTAGATAGTGACAATTTATTCAGATATACTTAATTTGTTTACATCGAAAGAACAAACATGTTAACTAGTAACAATTTCGATCTCTCGGTAGTAAACTAACATTTTCTAGGGGAATGTGGGGCCAAATGTTCATAATATTTTTATACAAATACAAAATATCATGTTCACGTTTCTTTTTTGTGTAAAACAAATCTCTAATAACGTATCGGATGACCTTCGTTTAAAATAATTTGCAGCAATCTACTTTTCATATGAGTGACCATATTCCAGCTTGCCTCACTACCACGCATTATTTCCCAGGTCCTCAAAACTTCGTCTTGTAAGTTAGACTTGGACCTTACATCACTAGTGTCCCAATTGAGAACCATTTGACCCCACATATTTTCTATTGGATTCAAATCCGGACTTTTAGATGGCCATGCAATGACAGTTATGTCAGGTTGTGATGATAACCACTCCTTTACAATTCTTGAGCGATGGACGGCACAGTTATCGTGGACAAAGTAAATTTGTCCATCTGGATAGGCGACACGGATAGACGGCAACATTATGTCTTGCAACATTTAGATGTTGCTCTCCATTCATGCGACCAGCAACTTCCACCAATTCGCCTGGTCCCATTGACGACATCCATCCCCAATAACCTAAACAAAAACATTAAATTTACTACAGAAGCGTAATTGTGTAGTTAGATCTAAAAGTCAAACTATTATGAAAAAGTTAAAATGCTACTAATAAAATAGCTTACCTAAAGTTATTCTACCTAGCTTACCTAAAGTTATTCTACCACTTGCCTTTACAGGCTGAATGTTTTGTGGCAAGTATCGCTCATTTGGTCTGTGTCAGATCTGAATGTCTTTTCGTAACTGAAATAACTATATTGTTCTCCCAATCAAAGTTAAGGTATTCATATGCAAAACTAATTCTTACCTTCCGGTGATCTTCTGAGAGTTTAATTTTTCTTGCTGGCCGATAATTGTGTATATTACCAGCATGCAAGTGTCGCCTCACAGTTGACAGAGATATGCCATATTGCTGAGCAGTGATGCGAGTTGATGCAAATGGTGCCATTGCATGATGATTCACAATATCTTGGTGGCGTTATGAGGTATAAGCCGTTGATATGCAGCCGGGTTTATTAGCTTTCACATCACCAGTAGACAGATATCTGTCCACCCATAGCCTTACTGTTCTCACCTAGAAAAACATTATACAAACTTAATAAATGTTTCGTCACTGAACTGTTCGAACAAAAAAATATCTAAATTAAAAAATTACACTTACTGTAATGCCAAGTTGTCATGCAATTTCTTCCTTACTGACTCTTTGTTCATAAAGAACAGCAATTTTTGTTCTTAAAATGTTACTCATATGATGCATCGTTGAAAACACTCAAAACTCTCAGAGATACGCACAAAGCAAACCACACAATATAAGACGAGTGACAATTATACTTTGTCCGCTACAAACGATATCAAATCAAACCCTACCCTCATCTATAACATAAATAAAATAATGGTAAAACTTTGCTTTAAGACTAGGGACTAATTAGACCTATAGATAAAATTCGACGCACCGTCTATCAGCTAAATAGCTCAGTTGGTTTACTGTCGAGAATTTGAGAATCTGGATATGTGTGCGAGGTTCGATCCTGCGCGGCGTGATTAATTTTTGCATGCTAAAATTGGTTACCAGTTACAATGGAATAGAAGTTATAGAAAATATTTTGTAGACAAAGGGGATACTTAAATCTGACGCGCACGTACAAAGGACGGTTTTATCGCTTAAGAGCGATCTCTTCAATCAAATATCTTATTTAGATGTCTAAAATGAATATATAGATATATAGCAGAATATGAATCTATAAATATATAAAGATATATTTCAGCACTGCTAATAAATAAAATTAGTAATTGCATTTCTACGTTTGTGAAGTTTATGGTAATGGCGACAGAAATTAATTACTTCAAACAATCATCTCATTGTTTAGTTGGCATTTGTCTACCAGAAACGGTCTTTACAAATGACGTTGTACTTTGTTATACTTTTTAGACGAATATTATAAGAAATAATGTATAAATAGTATAAAATCTTAGAAGTGAAAAAAATCTTGGTTAAAATGCTTGCACTTTTTTTCCTCTCTTCTACCTGTATCGTATCATGTACCTACTCGTTATGTTAATAGATTGTAAAAATTATAAAGCACTAAGATGCACACCCATCAAATTTATTTTAAAATATTGGTCTTTTTCAAAGATACTGTACTTTTTTAACTTGACACATTGACACATTTTCACACTTGCATGCTGTTTATGGTTGAGTTTTTGCTCCACAACAACTTACAAACATCACATTTTTATAACACAGATTTAAAATTTATACAATTTTGTTGGTTTATTTACTTTGTAAAACATAATAGTAATCTAAGTGACTTTTAATCAATAGACCAAAATATTTCAATGATTAGCGGAACCCTTTCGTAAGACATTATTTTAAGACACATTTGACATACGATCAAAATAATTAAATACATATACTCGTACAAACTAAGCTTCCCAGAGTTACACGCGATTGTGTGCACAATGTTATTGTCAAGATTTATGATATTTTAATCTTTGATATTCAATATCATTACAAACAGTTTTAGTATCTAATTACTTATAGGGTTCTCTTAGATAAAAAGTCATTGAAACAGTTGAAACGTTATAAATGTATTTTTTAATGAAAATTTGCAAATTTGGGAAATGCTATAACAAAAATACTGAAGACCCAGTTCTCTGTGATTGCTCGCCGTCCACAGGAAAAATGAAAAAGGCTGTATACAACGGTAAAGCTGCAAAGTGAGAAGAAATATTATGTATGTACATTTACGATAATTAGCGTTGTAGATATTTAAAAGCGTAGAAATAAAAAAAAAACATTATTAGGGCGCGCAAAGCCGCGTGTAGACATCTAGTAATCGATAAATCTTTTGCGTTTGAGCTATGAACGGTAATAACGGCGATGCGTCAGCGTTATTGATATTGCTAAATATCCTTGTTTGGTGTTATTTTGACCACGGCTGTAATTATTATACACAACATAAGGAATATAAGAATCCTCACCGTAATTTTTTGTGCATCGTAATTGTGTGAGTCATCCTACTTCCAAGTCCCTACTTCCCTGTTTATCATTACCTCAGATCGGGTTTTCATGCGGTTTTCTTTTAGCTTGGTCGTATTGTCGCAACAAAGTGATTAAGGAAACGAAAAATTATGTATTTTTGCACCAGCGCAAAGTCAGAATACAAAGCTAGTCATAGGTATATAAATGTGACATTCTGTCTTTGAATAAACCAAGATGAAATTTGAAAAAAAAAACACTGACCTATGGGAAAGGATATAGGCTGTTTTAAGTCTCCGGGTCAATTCAATGTAATATTCATGTTTATCATCGATTTAAAATATAAAAGACAAAAATGGCTTGAATAGCGAATTTTTTAAATTTAAAATATATAAATTAAAAAATGCTTTCACGTTGCAATTTAATTCGTTTAAATTTACATTTTTTTATCATTCAAACAAAAAGCATCAAAAATATTTTCAACAATGCTAAAAACGTAAGAACATTAATATTTATCGGGCGTAAGCCCCTTAACTCGCACAGCCCATAGGTTCATGTCAAATCATGGGGAACGGGTAAAATACGAAAGCAATTTCGCGAAATAACAAGCGATGCGATGGTTCGAGTACATGACACGCCGAATGTTTGCTCAAGTACCTAAGTTAATTAATACATGAATAGATTTTATTTAGCGAAAAACTCAATTTCGTCAGCAAACAACAGCTGCCACTCAACGTGAACGAGTCCAAATTATTTCGGGTACGATGATTTATTACTAAAATCGAATTATTTTATTAATACGGTTTCGTTGGGCTCAAAGTGAATTTGCGATCATATTAAGAAACTACGTTACGGTTTAATAATCATAAACATGAATTATCAATACTTTAGCATAGAATAAAAATTACTACGACTTTAATTTATTCGGTACATATTAGTTTTAGACAGTTACATACAGAAAAATATAAATTTAAATATATAAAACCAGCAGTGCCTCGCGTCTTTGTTTGTGTTTTATTTACAAATAATGTTTATCTATTTTATAACATATTAAAATAATTAAAAAAAAGTATTAATAAAATAAATATTTCCGAACAATCCACACAATAACATGCGCCCTGTGGCAAGTTCTGAGCTTCTGTTACGGGTACTAGTCATCTGGTATACTTTATATAATAGACATACAAATATAGATATTTTTTTATGATACATATTAAACACTTGACCACTCGGTGGGAATCGAACCCGCTACCTTTTGCGCCGCAAGTGGACCAGCGGAATAGCACCAAGAACATGTGTAAAAAGTTTTATGTTAATCGGTTTAGTAGTTTTCGCGAGAAATCGTAACAAACAAACTTACATTCTCATTAAGGTATAATATATTTTACCTTTAATGAAAGCGCATCTCTATGGAATTTAATAATGAAACATCATTTTATAAACAAGAAAACAAACACAATGCTAACAATGTTGTGCAACTCGGCTTAGTTTAATACATACTTAAGAATAAGAATAAGAATCATTTATTTTGTCACAAACACAATAATACAAAAAAAGAAATAACATACATTAACATTCGGTTATATTGCGACAAAAAAGGTAACCATTCAGCATAAGCTGCGGCAGAACGGATCCAACCACAGCGCTGGTCTTCCATGGTTACCTGAGTTGTGTTAGTTATACAGCATACATTATGTTACAGAAAGAAAACAATAAAAAGAAACTATAATAACTTAACCATTAACAATACAACAAGAAATTTCAGTAAATAACTAGGTACAATAATATAAACTTATTTCCAGAAAACTATATACAAAGAAAAACAAATAAATAAAAAGTATACAAGGAAAAACTGGCCCACACAGTCATTCATGATTAACCTACCGCACCACCCCAAATACACATCTATACTATAATATTATAAAGAGGAAAGGTTTGATTTTTTGTTTGTTTGTTTGTTTGTTTGTTTGTCTCGAATAGGCTCTGAAACTACTGCACCGATTTAAAAAATTCTTTCACCATTCGAAAGCTACACTATCCCTGAGTGACATAGGCTATATTTAGTTTTCAAAAATAATATGATTTCTTACCAAACTCCGATAATGTAACCCATGGTGAAAAAAAATAACCTAAAATCTTTCTTTAATCGCGAATGCTGCGAAAACTATTGAATATATAACAAAGTGATGTATTACAACTTTGTAGAACTTATCATTATCTACAAAAAACGTCGTTACATCATATCTCTAACTATTATAGTTTTGTGACAATAAGCGATTTTTTTGAAAAAATAAACCTAAAATCTGTCTTTAATCGCGAATGCTGCGAAAACTATTGAATATATAACAAAGTGAAGTATTACAACTTTGTAGAACTTATTATTATCTACAAAAAACGTCGTTACATCATATCTCTAACTATTATAGTTTTGTGACAAAAAGCGATTTTTTATATAAAAAAATTAAAATACCACTGTTTGAAAAGGCTCTTTATTTGTATCTTGGTATTAATCCTTAACAAAATAAATAATTTATTATGTAAGATTGTTTTAAAACCTTTATATAACTTTTTGAATTATTAGATTCTGACATTCCATTCAAAAGATATCACGAGTGAATTTTTTTTAAATTAACCACTCGGTGGCCTACATGCGTTGTGTAGTGGCAGGCGTCGTCACTCGGGCACGGAGGTACGGGAGGGGGGTTAAGATCACGAAATAATCTGCCGCGCGGGGTCGGCTCTCTACTGAATGGTCGTGTGCGGAAATAAAAAATTGTCGCTTGATAATATTTTGTCGCTTAGATAGTAGTTAATAATTTGTTAACAGGTAACTAATCCCATTCAAAAAGTTATTTTCAGAACTAAACCCTAGCATATAGCACAGATATTGTACATTATCGTCGGTTGCAGGTTCAATTGGGTTAACCACCAAAATACGTAAAATAAGTTGAGTATGCAGTTTTTTTTTAGTTTTTTTCTGCTCTTTCGAATAGCATAATAATAGAATTCTAGCTTTAAAAAAATACAGTTAGGTACGCTACACATTTGAACTGTAAATTTGCAGACTTCCGTCGAAATAATGTTGTACCTGAGTAGGTATGTGATCCATTTACATAAGTCGAATTGTTGTATTCTTATCCTATGACCAAAGAAGGTTAAGTTGGTGTATGTATCTTGGCAAACCAGCATTGCTCTTACACTAATTCTTAGCTTGAACGAAAAATTATAACCACACATATACCAATATAAAACCAACTTTCTTCGAAAAACTAACGTTACACCAATTGACCCGAACCAAGTTTATGTTTGTTGTCGGTTACACCAATTTGAGCATTGCAATCAATAGTATGTTTTCTCCTACCTTAATCTTCTTTAAAATAATAAATCTAAATTTAAAATATAATAAAAACCCCCGATTCTAATCCTTCAATTTCCTTAAAAGTAAAACACCATAATAATGTGTAATGTGCACGCAATGCGCTTTCATTTGATAACCCACTCGAGATTTTTGCAGATTTTCGATTTTCCTTCCCCACTCTAACCCCCACAATTTTTAAACGGCACAACCGATTTTCATGAAACATGTCTAAGAGCACTCGCGCAAGACTCACCTTTTAAAAAAAAACTAAGTTGAAATCGCTTCATCCGTTCGGGAGCTATGATGTCCCAGACAGATAGACACGTCAAACATATGACACCCCTCTTTTTTTGTCGGGGGTTAAAAATGAATCGCAAAATGTGTTGCTAAGCGCTTAACTCAACAACACCTATACCAATTTAACTAATTTATTTTTTTAAATGTTTGTTGGAGTTTAAGGATGGTTTTTACGGAGAGAAAAATTCGAATAATTTTGAAACAATTTTGAATAATTACCCGTGCAAAGCCGGGGCGGGCCGCTAGTTTATACATAAACACAATGACACATCTTTTACTTAATGTAAGCTAAACACAACCTAAATATCAGGAAATTGGTTTCAGGTTGTCACAGCTAAATACATTATGCCAAATTTTTATCAATCCACCACAACGAAATGCAAATTTTATTGTATTAGGTATATATTTTACGTATCGTAAAAAACTGTTGGGTTTTTAAAACCTGAATACTCTTGAGCTCTAATGTGTTAATAAATATACTTTGGTATAAAACTTAAAACTGCACATAATGCAAATCGTAATTCTCAACCCCTCGATGCTCTCAATATTAGTATTTATTTTGAACATTTCATACCCAATTGGTTATCGAGTTTTATAGATGTTTATGCATCGCGTTTTACGTTTGCCTTCAAAAACATCACTCCGATTGAACATAAAACGTCTCTCTGACAGAAAGATTCAGTGAATGTTCAAAGGAATTCTCACGTTGGAAATGTGGCAAGATTTGCTCAAGTTTCCGCGGCCCTTTTGGCTCTAACGAATTCAGGGCCGCAATTCTGGGTTTGTTTCCGTTACAGTCAGGTGGAAACTAATAAATGCGAATGTTTTGTCTTATGTATTTATATTTTATTTTATTTTGCTAACGAGTATTTTTCCTGTTATATTAATATTATCAGACTTAGTTTCTGTTTTACCATTTCCGAGTAAAACTATACAATGCGGACAGGAACTTGCAAGGCTTTTGGCAATTTATTGTTTCATCATCATCATCATCTCAGCCATAAGACGTCCACTGCTGGACATAGGCCTCCCTCAAAGATCTCCAGTGGTTTCGGCTGGCAGCGGCCTGCATCCACCGTGAGCCAGCAGCCTTCACCAGATCGTCCGTCCATCTAGTTGGTGGACGTCCTACGCTGCGCTTGCCGATCCGTGGTCTCCATTCGAGAACCTTTCGGCCCCAACGACCATCTGTTCTTCGTGCTATATGGCCTGCCCACTGCCACTTCAAAGAACTAATCCGTTTGGCTATGTCGGTGACCCGCGTTCTTCTACGAATCTCCTCATTTCTGATTCGATCCCGTAGAGAAACCCCGAGCATAGCCCTCTCCATAGCTCTTTGAGCGACTCTGAGCCTGTTTATGAGACCAATAGTGAAGCACCACGTTTCGGATCCGTATGTCATCACTGGCAACACACATTGATTGAAGACTTTCGTCTTGAGGCACTGCGGTATATTCGATGAAAAGACGTGTCTTAGTTTTCCGAACGCTGCCCATCCGAGTTGGATTCGGCGACTGACCTCTTTCTCGAAATTGGACCTACCTAATTGGACTGTTTGTCCTAGGTATACGTATGCGTCAACAACTTCGAGAACCGAATTCTCAACCATAACGGGGGCGGGCACAACATGGACATTAGACATGACTTTCGTCTTGTCCATGTTCATCCTGAGGCCCACCCGTTGGGAGACTCGATTGAGGTCTTCAAGCATTGTGCTGAGTTCTTCCATCGTCTTTGCCATGACTACGATATCATCTGCGAATCGAAGGTGAGTGAAGTACTCGCCATTTATGTTGATGCCTAGCCCTTTCCATTCTAGGAGTTTAAAAGCGTCTTCTAAAGTGGCTGTAAACAGTTTCGGAGATATAACATCTCCCTGCCTAACTCCTCTTTGTAAGGGAATCGCTTTTGAACTCTGTTCCTGTACTTGGACTGACATAGTGGCGTTTCTGTACAAACACTTCAACACTTCGATATATCGATAGTCAATGCGACATCGTTGGAGAGACTCAAGCACCGCCCATGTTTCCACCGAATCGAAGGCCTTCTCGTAGTCCACAAACGCTAAACAGAGCGGCAAGTTATACTCTTCGGTCTTCTGTATAACCTGCCGCAGCGTATGAATGTGGTCTACGGTACTATAGCCTTTTCGGAACCCGGCTTGTTCGGGGGGCTGGAAGTCATCAAACCTGCGCTCGAGACGATTTGTAAGGACCCTTGAGAACAGCTTATAAACATGGCTCAAAAGCGAGATGGGTCCGTAGTTCTTTAATAGGGCATTATCACCTTTCTTAAAGAACAACACCACCTCGCTTTTGTTCCATGCTTCAGGCGTAGTACCTCCGAGCAAGGAGGAATTGAAGAGCTTCTGAAGGACTTTAAGTACCGGTGTTCCACCCGCTTTCAGAAGCTCTGACGTGATTCCGTCCTCACCCGGCGCCTTGTTGTTCTTCAGCTGTCTCAGGGCCATTCGAATCTCGTACAGGCTGATGTCCGGAATATCTTCGGTGTAATGTCGGGTCAGTTTGGCTCTTGGGTCTTCGGCCGCACTGATAACAGGTTTCGTGACCGAAGCGTAAAGCTGCCCATAGAACTTTTCGACTTCCCTTAACACTTCCGCTTTCGTCGACGCTACACTGCCATCATCCCGCTTCAGCTTCGTCATCTGGCTTTGCCCAATAGATCTATCTCTTGCAAACACTTTAGAGCCCTGGTTTCGCTCAATCGTATCTTTAATACGAGACGTACTAAAGATACGAATATCGTGCCGCAAGGATTTTGAAATTCGTCTATTGAGCTGCCTATGGGACTGGGCGTCGTCGGGAGATTGCAGTTTAAGCGAGCGTCGTTCAGCCATAAGGTCAAGGGTGTCCTCAGAGAGTCTCTGAGTTCTATTGGTACGGCGAGTCTTGAAGAACTGAGACCCGACCGTATGGACAGTCTCTACGAACCTGTTGTTGATCTCGTCCACCGATGCGTTATCTTCTAGGCAATCAAAGCGATTTGAGAGCGCGAGTTGAAAGCTCTCGGGGTTTTCGACCTGGGCGCGAGTAGGACGGAGCGTGGACTTCATCAAACGGGACCGTTCAAGTTTAACGTTCACATTCAATGTGCCTCTTACGATTAAGTGATCACTACCGGTTTTCACCCTGTGAATCACAGAGACATCATTGAATATCCGTTTCTTGTCGGTCATGATGAAGTCGATCTCATTTCTCGTGAAACCGTTGGGACTAATCCAGGTCCACTTCCTCTGAGGCGGCTTCTGGAAGAAAGAATTCATCATGAAGAGTCCTTCTTTCTCCAGGAAATCGGCCAGCCTCTGTCCCCTACGGTTCCGTTGCCCATAACCGAAATTCCCCACTCTCAACTCATTATCGCTTCTCATACCCAGCTTCGCATTGAAGTCCCCCATTACAACATTGAAGTGAGTTTTATGAGTATGTATGGCTCTACTGACGTCCTCATACATAGACTCAACTTCCTCATCTGAGTGTGCCGAGGTCGGTGCATAAACCTGAACGACCTTAAGCGAGTACCTCTTAGATACTCTGAGTGTTAGGTATGCGACCCTGCTCGACACACTGTCGATGGCAATGATGTTGTTAACAAGAGACTTGTGAACGAGAAACCCGACACCACCTTGGGACTGTTGGTCGCCTTCCCGGTAGAAGAGCAGGTTACCGGATTTAAGGGTTATCGTGTCCTGTCCCTTTCTACGGACTTCAGACAACCCCAAAATATCCCACCGTAGCCTGCTCAATTCTTCTTCCAGCTCAACTATCTTTTCATCAGACCGCAAAGTGCGGACGTTGTGTGTTGCCAGGGCCAGGTTTCGTTTGGTGTGGTAGCCGTGAGGAACCCGGGGATTCTTAGCACCCCTTGCCCCGCCGTTTCCCTGACCGCTACCGTAGCCAGGACTAGCGGGGCTGCCGAGGACTAGGGGCCGTGGCGTGTTCGTCGTCATCATTTGAGGGGGGTTGCCAATACTCGCCACGCTTGGCAAGCGGGTTGGCGAGCGCAGTATGAGGTGTTGTTGGCTCAAGAAGACGCTGCTGCCCATCTTCCTGCTTAAATCCCTAAGCCGGGTCCTACGGCGCCCACGGGAGGAGATGGGGGAGCAACATTCTTATGCCGGTGCCCGCGGCAATTTTATTTATTGTTTGTGTAACTCTAATTAATTGATAATAATCTAAATTTAAAATAATAAAAAAACCCGATTCCAGAACTCTAGTTCCCTTTAAAGTAAAAAGTTATACTATTTTGTAATGTGCACGTTATGCGCTTTCATTTAAGACTCCACTCCAGTATATTTGCAGTTATATTTTCATTCCCCACTCTCATAACTTTTAAACGGGTCAACCGATTTTTATCAAACATGTCTAAGAATACTATCCCGCGAAACTCACCTTTTATACTAAAACCTTTTCTCTCTTTTTTGTCGGGGGTTAATAAATTATCAATTTTATTGATTGTCTAAAATACAAGATGTTCCTTTTATGGTATATACTGCGGAAAGGGGGGTGAAGGGCACGCACCAGGCGAACATATTTTGTTCTACAACTTTTTGATTTGAAAGCCTTTTTTCGGAAAAAGGCCTCAATTTTTTTTTTGCCTTATCTAATCTATAGGTCATGTTTAGCCTCATATATATCACTTCATTTAATTTTTTTTAGCATCTGGAAGAGTTATAAAATTTAATTAAAATTTTAACCCCTGTTTATTTATTGATACTAAATGAGATAGGTTTTACTTTAGTTATTACCTCTCAAGGTATCCAATTACAATAAAACATATATATTTATAGCTATCATTCACGTAAAAACTGGATCTACATTTTTACACTTTAAAGATGTTTTCGACAAATGGGCTTCCAAATCGTAAAATTGTATAACAAAATATGTTCCCCTGGTGCGTGCCCTTCACCCCCTTTCGGAGTATATACCATAAAGGAAACACCTTGTATAGAGCTATTTCGCCCAGTCACATGTGACAAAGCTCGTCGAGATACCTTTAGACTTAACATACCATTGACAAGTATTATCGACATAACGAACCATTGCTTAGTTTACGTGGGTTTTGTGAAATAAGCCCATAATGCTAATAATAAATATTTATATGTATGGGTTTACATATAAATGTTGCTATTGGAGTGTTTGTACTAATTAAAACTGAAACTGAAATTATGCCATAAATTCGTTTAACGCGTAACCGTTATAGTTAGACAATTATCACAAGTTCGTTTACAATCGCTTAATTTTCGGGAAATGCCACTGCCATGTAGTTTTGTGGTTTAAAACATAAAACGGTGTCTTCCTTTTGTCAGTTTTATTTGTAATCAAATCAAACATCAGTTAATGTAGTTGGCCATCCAAATATTTATTAAATAAATCCCCTCGTGTTTTTAACAATACTTGTTCTAGGTAGAATGCATAATAATCACCCACATCATTCATCGAATTCATTTTTGTCAACCACGTTATACCTAGAATTCACGCTTTAATTAAAATTAATGTTATGAAATACAATGGGACTTTAACAGAATAATGAATAAATACCATGAGTAAAATAGACTTTATTTTTTCCATAATAATCTCTACACATTGGACATTCTGTCATGTGTGCAGCCATGACCCAGAAGGGCATGTCTAACTGCAATGTTAATTAAGAACCCAGTAACCTACCCCTAACTTAAAGCTTATTTCACATAATCCAAGTTAACTAAGCAATGGTTAGGTATGTCAATAATACGTCTCATGAGCTATCTCGTTTTGTCTTTGAGCGAAATAGCTTTATATTGTTACCATTGTCTATCGCTGACGAAAACGCACACTAGACTTACTGTATGGCTGATTTTAGTGTGCTGCTGACCATCGTCGCTGAGAGCTCAGCGCGTAGCAATTTGTATGGACATACTGTCAGCACCGACCGTAGTCAGCGCCGATCGGAAGGCGATTGCTGCGCCCCGATCTCTCAGCGCTGACTAACAGTCGGCGCTGCCACAAATTCAGCCATGCCAGCCAGCCAATCATGAATAGGTAATGGTAATCGTGGAAAAGTTGGAATCTCGGCATGACGTAACCTTCGGTTAATTTCTGGCGCGGGTATCAACTCAATATCTGTCGACGTTCCTCAGTGAGCAGTTTTGGCTAAAAGGGGTCAAGTTTCGACGGTTCATCTGTCGCCTACACTGCAAGGAGACACCACTGTGACATTTGCCTCCTTGACACTAATACTGTGGTTATATGATAAGATTTATATTGTATGTATGAAAGTCTGTAAGGTATGTATATTATGTTTATATGGGCCTCTGATGCCTGTAATAAATGACTTTATTATTATTCTTTATTTTATAAATGATTACATAAAAAAATCATATGAAACTACCTACTGAGAAATAATATATTAAAACAGATAATTACCAGACGCAAAGCTAGGCTCAAGCGACCGGTGACTAGGGCTGTAGAGAGAGAGGAACTTCCTGACGATATGTGCCGAGTCCAGGAGTACTGCCTTCTGAATCTGACCCTTTATTGATTATTATTATTATTAATGCACCACTTAATGTACATACATACCTGGGCGCCGTTTCTCGTTACGTCTGTTAAATCGGTTTACTGTCTTTGAAGTTATAACTTCAAAAACAGACCGGCTTTTGTTTTTCGTTGAAGTTGGGCTCAGAGTCGAGTCCGTAAAAGGCAATCCAATAAGACAATGTGCTTATGCGTATTGCAGGAACCATTAAACCTTATCGATGGGATGGACAAATTATCCGACGAACATTTGGGCCAAGAATCTCTGTTCAGCTTCTTAGTAGTGTATTTACTTTCTGAGACAAGGTCAGTCACATCAATAAATTGATTGAACACAGTATGTGCGGCTTGTGTCATGCATGATTTAAGCCTAGTTCAAGGAATCTTTTACTAATATTTATTAATTAAAAACTTGACACATTCATATTTTTTTTAGTTATAAATAATAAATAAAATAAATAAATATTTCCGGACTAATCACACAGCATCACCTAACCCCAAACTAAGCAGAGCTTGTACTATGGGTGTTAGTGTTAGGTGACTGAAATACTACAAGTTGTTCAAAATATTCAATTTATTATTCAATTACACATTGATTTTTTTTAGTTGTTTAAAATATTCAATTATGCAAAAGAAAGCATTAAAATTACTATTATTTAATTAATCGTAATTTAATTATTAAAATAAAATAATTACATTAATCTACAGATTTGCTTCATAATACAAGATGTTTTATTATTGGTATATTAAGCGGAAAGGGTGTGGTAAAACAGTGATTAAAGGTTTCTTTAACTTCTTTCAGGGGTTAAAAAAAAATTATTCAATAAGATGAGAGAAATGAGGCTTGACATGAACAAGAGATTAGATTAGGCTTATAAAATAAATGGCCTTTTTTCGACAAAAAGGGGATCCAAATTAAAAAGTTCTAGAACAAAATGTATTCTCCTATTATTAGACCATTTTCGACATATTACACCATTTTCGATTTATTTTATAAATATGTATAATAAAAATATATCAGATGCCTAGTACCCATAAAACAAGCTTAGAGCTTACTACGGGGCAAGATGTTGTGTTGAAATATATATTTATTTGTATAAAAACTAAAGTATATTAACAGGACAAAATACAAATAGAATATAAACAATAAGCTACTTGGAGAACTAAAGGTTTAAATACGAATTTAAATATAAACTCAGAAACTGGCTAATATTTAATACGTTTTATAATCTCAAGGAATTGGAATTCTACGAGCACAATTAAAAATTATTTTATACCATTATTATATTCTTAGAAACTAGTTTAGCATTTCATGCTTCGGATTCGCCTTTTTATATATTTTTTTGATTTCCTATTAAAAAATACCCTGTAAAAATAATCAGCCTTGAATAATTAACGATGATGAAGTTATTTTAAATAAAACCAACCCATTTGTTTATATATATAAATAATCAAACACTTCTTTAGCTTTATAATGGTAGGTGAACCTACATTTTCAGGTATAATTTCAAAACTATTACAAAATATCTTGGGAAATCATTTATCCAGTCGCAAACCCATTTTAAACCATAAAATACAAAATAGAGTGTCTTGCAATGCTTCTTAGTAGGGAACATTCCTAAATTATTCAATTCGATAGACACATAGCCACTCACAGTGCAAGGAATGTTGCAAAAGCTTAAATAATTTATCGTTTCCTCTGGTGAGAAAGAGAATTGTAGAGCACTCTGGTATGCTTTTTTCTTGCCACTTCGTTTTGAATAGCAATTTTTGTGGGGTTACTGGAAAGCTGGTTATAGACTTTATGTTAGTGGGTATTTTAAAATAAAGATAAATATTTCCGGACAATGAACACAACAACATCAGATTCTAGCCCCGTGGTCAGCTCTAAGTCTGTGTTACAAGTACTAGACGTATTATATTTTTTTTTTGTCACCGCACCGTCCAGTTATTTGCTGTACATTTACCTCTCCATCCAAAGGTTGTCTGGAAGAAATTTCTTTAAGCAATAAGGCCGCCCACTACGCATTTTGTATTAAGAAGTTCCTTTTTGTATTGTTTTATCCTTGTGTGTAATAAAGAGTTATATTATTTTTCTCTTTATTTCATTTTAAACACGTCAAACATATATTTTTTTACATTAGATCACATAAAATTTATAATATTATTATTATTAGAGTACTTATACTGAATATTATAGACATACATATACAGATACGTTTAATTATCTATTTATTAAGCACCCAGACCAAGAAGAAATCTCTCTCGTCAAGAGAGATGTCCCTGTGTCCCAGCAGTGGGAACGTTAATAGGGTGATGATAGACCAAGAAGACAGTGCTTGCAGTACATACAAACACTAGGACCTTCGGCGAGAATCGAGCTTGCTACCTCCTGCACCGTAAGCGGACCTCTCCGCCCACCGCGCTACTAAGGCAGACACCAATTTAATATAATATAATTAATATGGATTATCGCGTGGCGGGTCGCATTAGTAGTGTAGTGGACGAAGTTCAGCTTCAAGAAGTAGTGATCTAGATTCCCGCCGTGGAACCTAGTAAAAAATTGTATACTCGAACTCGTTACTTCTAGCAAGGACGATATAGTTCATCTATGCTCCTAGCTGGGAATCAGTCCGAAAAATCCGAACAATAGTGGAACTCAGAGTACTCTCTAAACTGGAGTAAAGCGGCACTAACTCCTCAAGAAGGTATCACTATTTCTTACTGTCACATCAGACTCAATTTACTTTCCCTCTTACAAAGATATCTTGTTAATGAATTACTCTGCGAAGTTGATTGAACTGTTCCGAGTATTGATAAACTTCCAAGATATCCGATAGGTTAATTATCGGGCTCTATATTATTGTCGTAAATACAATATTGCAAGAAGACGTTGTTTATTTCAACGTAGTAAACCAAATATAAATGTCAAGTTCTAATATATAAGAAAATGTATTTATAAAATAAAAAGAGCCTATATATTCCTCTATAATCCCATATATCGAAGTCACATCACAGTTTTGACATCTAGAAATGCTCATCGATTATATTTAGAATTATAATTTTATTTTAATTAACTTTAATTTGACCTGTTCATGTATGCCTTGTGTTTCTAAGAAAATAAACGTATTGACTTTGACTCTGTCGATACTCGTATATTTGGCGAAATATATTTATAGGTACTAACGCGAGAAAAAACAAAAAAAAACAAATAAATTGAGACGATTTTATGTACCTCCGACGTATATGTTTCCAATCCAGAGAGAATTATTATATATACTAGGTGTGCCCGCGGTGTTACCCGCGTTATAATGGATTTTCCCGCGGAATGACGTTTTCCCGCGGTTAAAAGTAGCCTATGTTATTTTCAGGCTCTAGAGATTCTGTGTACCAAATTTCATTTAAATCGGTTCAGTAGTTTTTACGTGAAAGAGTAACAAACATCCATACATCAATACTTACAAACTTTCGCCTTTATAATAGTAGTTGGTTTTTTTTTTAATAGTTTAACCTGCAAAGTGAGGTTTATCATATAATAAAAATCATCAAGAGAGAACTGTCATCAGAAAAGCGGAAAAGCCTCTTTTTTCGTTCGCATACTGCCACAGTCTCGATTTCCCTTTCTCTCGATAAACGTATTTAAAATAATATCAAAATATTTCAAAATAAGAACGTTTGACAATATCATTATTAAAAGGTGAATCTGCACAAACGCTACTCACACATCAAAATTTCAAATCAAAGAAATCTCCATCGTCCATGAATCAAAGAATGGCGAGAATATCGATCACTTCAGGTTACGAAAACGATAAATAGAGGCACCTCATTCAACCTCGTCATAAATGTACGATGCGCTATCAATCACGCTAGTATCTCTTAGGCATGTATGGATTACTATTCGCGCCTAGGCGGTACGTTTTATGATTATGGTTTATCTACCATCATTCATACTTGTGAGGGCTTCAGGAGCTAAGCTGACTCACAATAGTTTGAGATATCATATGAAACTAGGCACTATTTATAAGGCTTTTATGAAAACATTTATTTCTGGAGTACGTGGTTAATTTTTTATGAAGTATTATGTCGAGTTATTTTTGAAATTAAAAAAATAGTTTAGAGTCACTTTAGATAGTCACTTACTCTTATCTATACTAATATTATAAAGCTGAAGAGTTTGTTTGTTTGTTAGTTTGTTTGTTTGAACGCGCTAATCTCCGAAACTACTGGTTCGAATTGAATAATTCTTTTTGTGTTGGATAGTCCAGTTATCAAGGAAGGCTATAGGCTATATAACATCACGCTACGACCAATAGGAGCAAAGATATAGTGGTAAATGTGTAAAAAACGGGAGAAATTGTTCATCTTTAAAGCCTTCAGTTGCGTGCGCCGTGAAAACGGTTCAAGATACACAAAAAATATGTATTAAAGAATAATAGCTCTTTAAATGATCTAAAAAATAGTCCGCGATAGTATATGTCTATCTTTTAAGATTAACTCACAAAAACCGTTTTTATGGTACCTAATTTGGTCAAAATAATTTGTTTAAGTTGTATCAACATAATAATATTAATCTTTATTCAAATAAATTATGTTGTTGGTTATGAGTACTTCATCCATTATAACGCGGGTAGCACCGCAGGGCACAGCTAGTTAGATATAAAAATGAATTGCTGTTCGTTAGTCTCACTAAAACTCGAGAACGGCTGAACGGATTTATCTTTATCTTAGTCTTGAAATGTTCGTGGAGTTCTAGGGAAGGTTTAAAAGGCGAGAAATATTCGATTAATTGCCGGGATTTTTTTTTAATAAAAACCCGTGCGAAGCAGGGGCGGGCCGCTAGTTATAAATATAAGACTCTCTGTGAAAAAAATCCAAAAGATTTATCGATTTTCAGTTAAACGTGAAGATAGTGTGATTCCTGATAGAGGTTTATTAGTAAGTCGTTGGTTATTTATTATTTCCTAGCGGTCCGCCCCGCCTTCGCACGGATACTAACACAAACTTATTACTAACGCAAATATTTTATTTTTTTCCGAAAACCATTCTTGGACTTCTACGATCATTTTAAAAATATAATTGGCCAAATTGGTCCAGGTTACACATACTGACTTATTAATAAATGAATAAAAAAAATAAAAAAAATATTTCCGGACAATCTACAAAACAACATCTAGCCCCGTAGTAAGCTCTAAGCTTGTGTTACGGGTACTAGACGTCTGATATACTTAATATAATATACATACGTACATAGATATTTTTTATTATACATATTAAACACCCAGACCAAGGAGAAAGTGCTTGCAGAACATACAAACACTTGACCCCTCGGCGGGAATCGAACCCGCTACCTCTTGCGCCACAAGCGGACTCTCGCCCGCCGCGCCACCGAGGCAGTCAATAATATCCCTGCATTATTTGCCTGCCCAGCCTGTTAAGCATTATGAACAGGCTCTGAGTCGCTCAGAGAGATATGGAGGCGGCTATGCTCGGGGATTCTCTGGGATGAATAAGAATTGAGGAGGTACGTAAAAGAACGAGGGTAACCGACATATTTGCCTGAATGAATTCGTTGAAGTGGCAGTGGGCAGGCCATGTAGCTCGGTGAACGTTGTGGCCGAAAGGGTCTCGTATGCAGATCGGGAAATGTAGCGTCAGACGTTCAGCAACAAGATCGGAAGACGATTTGGTGAAGGCTGCTGGTTCACGATGGTTGCAAGTTGCTACCGTCTGGTATTAGTGAAAGTCGTTAAGGTAGGCTATGTCCAGCAGTGGACGTCTTGTGGCTGAAATTTTGATAAGTATTAGCGTCGCAATTTGACTCTTTTTTTGGATTAAAACATCAACTAATATAAATATTTACGGACTAATCATAATCACACAGCATCACCTAACCCCAAACTAAGCAGAGTTTGTGCTATAGGTGTTAGGTGACTGATATACTAAATAGATACTTTTTTTTTGTACATATAAAATACCCAGGCCCAAAACCAGAAATTGTAGATCGTACAAAATCTGGTCCCGCGGCCAATTCGTCAATAATTATTAAAATGAAACTCTTGTTGTTTTCAGTTTTAATGTATTTTTCAACTTCTTGTTTCATTGTCGTATGCTAATAAATATACCTTTAGATACATTATCACTGAAATCTGCACCCGTGCGAAGACGGGGCAGGTCGCTAGCGAATAATATTTTAACTGTAACTCAATTTCAAACGATGTTTTCAGTTACATTTTCCCTGCAGTGAAATTGAATAAAAGCGTTCCAAATAAAACATTTTAAATTTAATTTTAAATAACCGAAAAGAACATTAACGATAACTAAATTTGTACAAACCCAACTATATCTAAGAACAAAGTTAAACAAATCAAAGTGGACTATTTTTTCGTGTTTTGCCTGAAGGTTTTGGGACGAAGGTACGTAACTTTTTAACTCCCCCGAGTAAACCAACCGTTGTGAATGGCCGAGACTTTTTTGGGATTCCCTTTTCTTGCCACAAAGAAAGTCAGATTCATTTAACGAACGGCCTTTTAAAAGAGAAACTTCTTTTGAAGCTTATTAAAGAATCGTTTTGGCGGATTAGAGCTTTTGGGTAAGGGTAGAATGTTACATAATACATGGACCCTATAGAGATATAATAAAAAGGACATTGTGTTCTGGGAACATCATATTTTTCATTTTTCTGGTAAGGAAAGTTTACTGTCGATAATCGAGTTTGTTCATAAAGTACTCGTATATCTACCCAAGGTCTAGAGTAATTTTCCTGTTTTCTTGTTGTTCACTTCTTTAAACGTGTTTAAGTCAATAAGCGTGAAGGAAATGTCACATTAAAAATATGTCATTTTACTGTAAGTCAATGCGGACGCAATGCTGCTCTGTGGCGTTTGGCTTTTGACCAAAATTTTCTAAGCTAAGTTTAATTTTATATTTATTCCCAACAATTTCTAAATATAACATTTTATATTTAGATTAGTAGGTATCTGGATAATTATCTATAAATATCAATAAATAATTCTAATTAGAATAGTTTATTGATATTTGAGTTTTCCGATATTTCGTCACAGTTTCATGCGTCATGATCATAATGTTTATAACCATGATAGTTTCAATAGTTTATTTATCAAATCAGCACATAACCACAAACATATACCTATTGCTTAACAGAAATAAAAAATGTTCGCTCAGTACTTTAGATTTATAATTTATCGTTCAAGAAGAATGTAGGCAAAGTGAAAATCCGATTTAACTCGCTGTTACCTGGCCGCAATCGGCGTCTAGATTCGATTCCCTGCCACCCTGAATGGGAATTGGATTTGCAGTCCTGCAGAGCTATGCATTATGTACCAATGTAGATACTTTTCAAATTGGCTTTAGTAAACTTTGATTGAGAAATCTTCCAGTCAATCTCAGCTTGCTGAGTTCCGGTTTCGGTTTATAAATGGAAAACATTGTTGCGGTTTATATTGTTGCATAGTTGTGTGTAAAACTTAGGTATGTTTGTCTTAGGTTTCACCCTATCTGTTATCTTGAAATAGGCCCTTAGAGTTTTTTTTAATAGCAGCTCTTGGTGTTAAATGTAGACGAAATAATGATTTAGGTTTTGAAAGTTTATTGATTTGCCGTGATTGCAAAGGTAAAAAGGTATCAACGACTTATTCGTAGTTCATAAGCCACTGATTACTGATACTACTAGTTACTACTAGCATTGTGTAAGTATCATTTACTCAATGAACAAGAAAAGCTACCCGTAGGTAATTAGGTATCAAGAATAATATGGAAAACAACCCATGATTTTGAGTTGCGTTCAGCCATGTCAAAGTATAAAAGGTATTATTATAAAACACTCGACAATTGCTGGTGATATCAGAAATTTTTGGCACACGCGTGAAGCACGCGTCAATCAAGCGCCATATGCGGGCGACACAGTCAAAATTGTAGCAGAGATCATGGAAATGCCGTATTTTAATATCACTTATATTTCCGTCATATAAAACTGGTGAACTGCTGATATTTTTATAACAGGTTGGAAGGGTCTTTCTTTTTGTTTCAAAATATACACGATGACGTCATAGAATTTGTAGATTGAGAATTTGCTTCGAAAGCAACTTATGTTAGAATAGGTTGATTTGACGAACTTAGGTTAGAATAGGTTGATTTGACGAACTGAATTTGTCAAGTAACTAGTTTTACACAATTTTCTACAGTTTTAGATGTTGATAATGCATTCTAATTGTATTTACGAACATAAAACAAACTGAATAAGTCATAATGAAATGAACAAATATGACAAGTTCTTTGCTTATCAAGTAACCCACACATACAGCGGGGACCATTTCTGAACGGCTTATATCACACAGTTACGAGAACGAGTGTTATTCGGTAATATACGACTTTCATTTGGTTAAAAGCTTTATATATTTGCTGTTCACTGCATTTGGTACTGACGATGGCGCCACCATTAAAATTATTATCCCTCAATAAAATTTGATCAATAAAATCGAGTTCCAATCATAGCGATTATTGAAGTATCACTTTGTGATATTAATCCTTTGTGAAGAGCGAATGTGACTTTAAGCTTATTTGAAAATGGTTTCCAACTTTAGCAAGCATTTGAACTATAACTTCACTACTGGCGAACTTATTCAAGACAGATAAAAACAGATGAATGAACCACTTCTGTTTTACTTGACTGGACTTGACTTTCTGTTTATTTTAACTTAAACAGGGATTTCAATTATTAATAATTTGATGAACGATGATTTTCATGTACTTGGAATTAAAGATTTAACCTCCGGTTTACTTATTTTCCTGAAACTGTGTGTACGTTGAAGTTACTAATAGAATCATTAAAATTTATCAAATAACAACCAGTGTTCAAGATATTACCTACCTACTACAAGATATTTATCAAATTGAAATGGTACCTACCATTTCAAATGCATTCACCTTCACATAAAAACATAATAACCAAACAAAAACTCTTCTTAGGTAACAAATAAAATATACTTACTATTCAAATCTAATCATCATCACCCTATTAATGTTCCTACTGCTGGGACACAGGGACTTTTATCTTGAGATTAGGCCTTAATTCACCACGCTGACCAAGTGCGGGTTGGTGAATGCCACATGTCTTCCAAGTAAGTAACATTTATGAGCAAAATCTCTATAATTGAGCTTAATAAGCAAAATAATAAATTCTTACTATGCATATCAAAATAACCGATCAACCAAAATAAACCCTCGTCTATCCAATAGAATATCAATAAATTTTACGTGAAACCTAATCAAAAAGCATTATCAATATTATCAACTGAATAGATTAGCTGCCATTGAGTCTGGAGCCTGACAGGCGTCTCTACCACTAGATAACGTAAATTGTATTATCAAGTATGTACAGTTCAGAAATCATGTTCGGCAATTATTGTAGAGTTTGTAATTTATATCTCAATCTGATATATTCAGGGTGTCTCGTAAATAATGGATAATCCGTTAAAGGGGTGGTAGCCTAGCTATCAGGCTTCAATAAAATCATTTTTTATGTCATTTAATCAACAGTATTTCTGTTTTTAATTTTCGTTTCTATGGTCGTTCAGTTGGCTGGCATTTTAACAAAAAAAAAGGTATTTTAGAGTCACTTTTTATGCATCGTTATCCTATATACTTGCTATTTAATTTAAAAAAAAGATGTGGTGTCATGGGTCACCAGGTAGGAACGAAGTTCCTTCGGCTAATGTACCACTATAATCGACACAATTTGTAAAAAAAAATTGTGCTCATTTTTATGTAGGTTTTCTTGATTTTACTCTTAAATTTTGCTGACCAGTTTTTATTTAAGTTCAGGAAAATATTTAGGAATTTTAGTATTTTAGGAAATAAAATTATATAGGTAAAATAAAAAAAAATCGTAATTCAAATTATCAATTAAAATAACAAAATATTGATTTTTGTTTGAAAACATAAAATTACACAGAAATATAAATAAACGTGGCTACTCACGAGTAAAATGTATCTATAATGTGAGTATTCGCCACGTGCTTGTCCATGCATTCATGAGTATATAGAGGTACTATGAATAGGCGGGGTGGAGTGGTAATAGAGAGAGAAGGGATGAGAGAACGAAAAGAAAGAAGGAGAAAGAGAAAGGTAATATACACTACTCGCTTGTGTATACGGCTGTCGCGCCTGCGCACGTCTCATTTAATGGTTTTATTCCACGGACTTTTTCTTACGGTTTTACAATCACATTTTTTTCCCTATCTCCTCCAAGCCTACCGTAAGGAACTTCATTCCAAAACAACTTGAAGGCGTTATCATCGCAAAAAATGACACACTAATTTTAAATAATTATTCCCTTTCGTTTTTGAAAACTTGTAGTCATGTTTGTTAAAAAAAAGTATTGTTATTAATAACATGGCTGTGCATTTTGTGTGGCTTGTAAAACCGTATGATAATGTGTACCTAAGCAAGTAAAATTAGCTAAAGGAGCTAAATAACTAATCTACTTATTAGATCTATCAACTAGTATCAACTTATCAAGTAAATAATAATAAAAAAAGTAATGTCATAACTCTAATGATGTTTAGATATTATTCTGCTTTTTCAAATATAAAAAAGTATCTATTCATTTAGGTAAAGCAAATGAAAAGAACGATTGATGTTCGTGTTAAAAAGCCGGGTCAGCTACGACGTGCTTTCGTGTTAGCTAAATTACACGAAAATACTTAATTTTGTCGTAACAATTGAATGGCCAAAGTAGCAAAAATTAAATAAAATAAATAAATATTTCGGGACAATCTACACAACCATATGTGGTAAGCTCGTAAGCTTGTGTTACGAGTAGGTACTAGATATCTGATATACTTAATATAATATACATACATAGATAGATATTTTTATTATACATATTAAAAACCCAGACCAAGGAGAAAAGTGCTTGCAAAACATACAAACAATTTTACCCTCGGCGGGAATCGAACCCGCTACCTCTTGCTCTGCAAACGGACATTCGCCCACCGCGCCACCGAGGCAGTCAATTATAAAAATATATAAGTATCACTTTTTTTACACTGTTGGTTAAAATTAAAAGTGTCGTTTTATATATTATATATATATACATATATATTATATATATACATTCATCGCGAATTCATGTCTTTTTAATAAGTAAAATTGCCTCCTTGGTCGTTAGCTTCGGAAATCTACTTTCACAAAACATCGCGAACACATCAATCAACCTGTCTTATTGTATAGACGGGAGGTCGTTTGATAATATAAATGTAGATGGATTTTTATTGTGCACATTTTTGTTGTACAACCGTTAAATACCTCACCCATACTAGAATCTTAAAAATGTTCGCATAATACAAACGAGTTTTTCTCAATTAGAGGCGAATATTCAGTTTTTAAAAACCGATTATGATGATTCTTTTTTACAATGATAGCTGTTAACTGATAGAATCCGGCGTTTCTTTGCAGAAATCCTGTTTAAAATTTTTTAAGATAAATAGTTGGTGAACTATAACTGACAAAATAAAAATAAATAAATATCCACAGACAATCCACGCAACACCTTCTAACCCCATGGTAAGCTCTTATCTTGTGTTACAGGTACCAGATATAGAGTACGGCGCATGCTTGTAAAACAAACAAAAATTTGAACCCACGACGGGGTTCGAACCAACTACCCCTTCGGCCTTAAGCGGACTTTCACCCACCGCGTCACTGAGGCAGTCAAACACCCAAATGACAAGTGCCGTCTCTGCCAGCAGATTATATGAACAAGCCATTTGAGAATTTAGAGGAGTAAACGCACATTAAGGATATAAGCTCGCAATAACTGCCCTAGCCGAAAGCATTCAGAGATTTTGGAAATTAACTTTACATCAGATAAATTCATCAGCAACTTACTGTACCTAATTGCAATTATTCATTGTACTATTCTTGTTTAATTAAAATGATTGATCAATAAAGTTTTTATTTGGTTTCAACAATATTAAAAACTGATGTAAAAATGCTATAACGTTGACTGATGGGCTCTGTCATAAAAACAACCTAATAAAAATAATTGGTTGCATATTTTATCTTTGACGAATGAGGCTCTGAAATATAAACTTTCATGCTTAAATGCCTATTAGGATCTATCAAAATGACATTATGTTATTATAGTGGGATTGATAGAATATAGTGATGTTAAGAATTAGAATTTTTGACTACATCAATAGGCAAGATGACTTCAAAAAAAAATAACATTCCGTTTAGCCCGAATGATAGACCGTTCTTAAATATTACTACACACCTATTTTTTTGCTTTAAAATTTTAATAAGAAAGTACGAAGTTATTGATATCCGGAGTGGAGGCTTCTGCTGCGAAATATAATACGAATCGCAAGTGAAATTTCATTACATTGTAACGTCTTGCTTTTTCGTTTGCGATAACAAATAAAAAATACGCCTATTTTTTTTAATAATCTGAAAAACGGACTAATTATTTATTTATCTGCCCTATTATCGGGTTTAAGTAATATGGATAAAACCTCCGGCTTTTTAGTACTTTTATGATGTTGTAACTCTACATGTAGCTGGAAATTACATATATTACACAGATATATACGATACTACTACCTAATACTATGATCTATCAATATATGCTAGCTAACCCTGAGATTTCGTTGAATTTGCCTCTGAATTATAGATTAGGCGATTAAAAAGTCTTCCAGCCTGCACAGCTTTCAGTTTTTTCGGAATATGTAACAAAGGTCCTAGTTATTTTACGATATTACTTTGAAACTGAGCCGAGAGTTGTTGGTTTGTTCGATAAGAAAGTTTAGTTCGTTAAGTAGGCACATTAGGGGGAAACAGGATAACATTAAGGCGTGTCGTCGACAGTGGCTCCTTGCCAGACGCTTTTAAATATGCTAACCAATTGGACGCGCAGACTTCATTCCGTCTCATTCGCTTAGCGTCCAATATCTTTTTATTCGGTTTGATTTATAATCGTTCTGAAAAATAAAGACGGGTATAAGGCAATTCGGCACTCATTTAGCGGGAAATAACAATAATTAAATATTTCTTGGTTATTGTCACAGCATCTTACAAGTTTGAACTAAGAAAGAGAGAGTATAAAAGGTTAACCACTATCAGATTTTTTGGCACCATAGGTTTACTTCAGGGTGTTTATATGGTTTAATTTAATTTTTTTTTATTAATATTATACTAAATGTATCCCCAATTGGGAACAGAACCAATAACCTTCTTTGATTCAGCAGAGCTCGCGTCCACCGAGGCACTGAAGACGACACTAATGCAAATTGTCATTTTAGTGTTAAAAACGTACAAAAAGTTTATTTTTACATTGTCATAAAACAAAATAAAATCACAAAAATATATGTGTAAGTGATAGCTTTATTTAAATTTTATATAAGCAGTAGTAGTTAAGTGCTCACAGGTGTTACCCGCGTAAAAAGCAGCCTATGTCCTTTCTCAAGCTCTAGAGAATATTTTCCAAATTTCATTGAAATCGTTTCAGTAGTTTTAGCGTGAGAAGGAACAGATACAGTTACTTTCGCATTTAAAATATTGAATAGTATGGATTGTACAAATTTTGATAGTTATGCATTCGATGCTGAAATTTTCCATCCAATTTTGCCAAAATGATGAAGTATGCGTAACAGCGGCGTATGGTTTTGGTTAGTTAAATAGTTACCATAATATTTGTTATTAGAATGCGGCAGCAAATTCACTGCCGTTTGCGATCCAACGACTACAGCATAACAGAGTTTCATATTTGTATCGAGCATAACATCCGTCAAACTATGCACGCCTGAGTTCCCGCAGATAAATCTGTTAGCGCAGGTGAGTTTAGAATTTATGTATTCCATGTCCCGATGCGACGCAGCTTCACGGAGTTGAGTGGTTAACTTACATGTTTGTGGCAGTTGAGTAAGCAATCATAGCTATCGGTTAAGCTAATCGTCGGTGACGGAATCGCGAGTAAAGAACATTTTGCAAAGTATACATACCTGTGTAGATTTTTTAGGTTTGTTAATTTGTAATATTTACTGTTTTTTTATTTTGTTATTTTTGAGGCCATGTTTAAACATATAGAGATGTCAATGTAGAGCAGTGGTAGAGCAATCTTTTTCTAAAATTCACCCATATTTCAAAATAATCCAACACAACCTCCAACCAATAATACAACCTCTCGATCAGAAATTAGTTTAAGGAGGGATGGGTGAAAACAAGTGTTTATGATTAAAACATTTATAAAACAAAAGCTACTTTCCTAGATAAGTAAATTAAAATATTTCCGGACAATCCACACAACAACATTAAGCCCCGTAGTAAGTTCTTAGCTTGTGTTTCATTAGTTAAAATATACATCTATTTGTTAGAGGTAGCTAACTATTGATACGTATAACGTATACTGACGTAACAACGTAACTATCCAGTGCTTATTTTACTCGTTTTTTTTTAAATAATCCCTATTTGACATAAAAATCTTCTGTTCTGTTTTTAATTGGTTGCCTGTATGGTCAAGATACTTTTGTATGATGTAGGCATGCGAAGTACGGCCACGCTACTGTTTCAGACGTCGATAACATTGTAAAATGAATTTATTGAATATGAAATATGAATATATTTAAATCTATTGAATTAGATAGGACAGGATGAAATTATTGAATCGCACAGAGATGACGAATTATAATTTTTTAGTACTGATTAAGTGGATTTCTTATGCAGGCGACAAATTTGGACTTTATCGCCCCCTATATTTACGTTCCCACTACTGGGATACGAAGACTTATCTCTTGACGAGAGATATTAGGCCTCAATTAACCTTGAAGAGCTTCCAAAGTTTAGCTCCGCGATAGGACTTAAACCTGCAACCACTTAGGCCTCAGACAAAATAAGCAGTTGTGATAGTCGAACTAAAATATTTGGAAAAAGCCTGAAACAAGCACAGTATATTAATATTCTGATAAATACAATGCTTTCCATTCTCCTCATTACTCGGTTTATTGAGCTTCAGTCTAGAAACAATATGTTATTATGAATAATGGCAGAATTACGACTGTCGCTATGTGCTTTGACTCTTCTACAAATATGAGACCAATACATTCATTTCGTTTCGCAGAGTGAATTTGTGGAGTAGATACAATTGATTTAATGCAACATAATGTCAGCCCTTAATACCCTATTCTTTTTTATTATTTTATAATGTAGGCCAGATTATTGCAAGCTGCTTTTCACAAGATCTGTATTATTATATAGGTACTATTTAAAAAAAAAGGAAGGCAGTATTTAGTTTTTCAAATGAAAGCTGATGGTTGCTAGTTGATCCCAATCAAATTTTATAAGAATCGGTAAAGCATTTCTGAATTATATTGAAATACGTCCTAATTTTATACCGAATTTGGTCAACCCCGGAGTCTGGGGTCCGGAATCTCATGTTATTATATCTTGTAAGTAACGTGTTTTTTACTTTTTGTGATTTGTTTTATTTTAATAAAGATAGATAGATAGATAACACTTTATTGCACACCACACAAAACACACAAAAAAAAAACAAACATAGACTTAATCATAATGTTGGAGTATAATGGGCGGCCTTATCGCTATGAGCGATCTCTTCCAGGCAACCTTTGGATGGACAGGATCAATATTGTAAAAGTTTATTTGAATGCTCTAATTTCAGTTTAAGCGACTAAAAAAAGAGTGGGGGTTCTGAATTTGGCGTGTATTTTAAGTTCTCGAGTTATTTTCTATAAGTTTAGATAAGATTGGGGCAATATTCTTATGCCCGCGGCTCAAGTAAATATAAAATAAAATATATATTTCTGGACACTCCACACAACAACATCTAGCCCCGTGGTAAACTTTAAGCTTGTGTTACGGGTACTAGACATCTCATATACTTAATATAATAGACTAACGTGCATAAATATTTTATAATTAAACATATATTAAACACCCAGACCAAGGACAAAGTGCTTGTACAACATACGAACACTTTACCCCTCGGCGGGTACCTCAATAAGTACTCAAAAATTCATTAATATTTCTCAAATTAAAAGTCGGTTGTTGTTTGTTCCAAATGTACGAGTTCTTGTCATACTATTTATAACAAAATTTTGTGAAACTCACGGCTTGTTAAAACTTTGTACCTACAAACTAAAAATCTTAGTGCTCGCAAGTGAGACAGTCAGAGCAAACGTTAAGACAACCAATTATAAGTTTCCACAGATTACACTAGGTTGAATAAACACTATGGTTTGAGAACAAGAGCACTATGCTTCATGTTCATTTACGTAGTTTAAAAGTTAATTATTAATGTACAAATCCAATTAACAAAGGCTGTGTTTACCAACAGCCTGTGCACGTGCCAAAAAGGCCTCTAATTCAGCTTTCCTCTCATTATACCAGTGGTTCATCATATCAACTAGTTTATAAAATAGCAGTGAAAGCACACTCGGCTTTCGAAGTTGTCGAACACACACCTCTGGGTTTAATGTTGTGCAGCAAACATTGTGAGAAAACCGGCATGTTCTGAGAAATGTGAAGAGTTTGGACATGTGACTTTCACCAACGCGCACTTGACCAGAGCGTGATGAATGAATGCCCAATTTTTCTCATCAAGAGAGATATCTCTGTCTCCCAGCATTGGGAACGTAAATGGGGTGCGGCAAGTTTAGGTTATAACCTATAAGTCTTATTACGAAGTAAATTATAAACACGTTACCTCTCCAGGATATTTAAATATATCTATTGTTAGTCCTAGCTTTCTATCTAGAAACAGAAATTATAGATCGTACAAAATGATCCAGGAGGGAATCGATTCCGATTTCTCCAGTGCGTCAAGTGCCCAGTCAGTGTCCAGGTAACCACTGATGCAGTGAATATATGTTTAGCCGTAGAATTTGCACTGGACTTGAGCCTCTCCTTAACATGTTATTGAAGCGTTGCCAAACACGCTTGGCAAGAGAGTTGGTGGCGCAGTATGTGATGTTGTCTTCCAAGGAGACGTTCTGATAAGGTTCCCTTAGCCGGGTGCTAGGGTGGCCTACGGCGTCCCCGGGAGAAGCTAAAGTAAAAAAAAAATATATATTTAAGACAATCCACGCACCAACATCTAGCCTCGTGGTAAGCTCAAGCTTGTGTTCCGGGTACTAGATATCTGATATATTATATAATAGACAAAGTACATAATATAGATATTTTTTAATATACATATTAAACACCTAGACCAAGGAGAAAGTGCTTGTAGAACATACAGACACATGTTCCCTCGGCGGGAATCGAACCCGCTACTTATGGCGCCGCAAGCGAACCTTTACCCACCGCGCCACTGGAGCAGATGGGAAAACCGCATTTGAATTTAGGCCCCTCACGTAAGACAACGAATGTTACTAATACTAATATTAGTATTGAACTAGACGCTATACCCAGTATTGGACGCCGCAATTACTGCGATGTAAAACAACATTTGAATATCAATTGACTCATTAACCCATAAGATTCATAAATAAATTAGCTGCTCCGAGTTTAGTTGAACAATTTGGCGAAACATTTCAGTTGCGAGGATTCTGCGACATGCCAATTAATGGCGCTGATGTTGCGCTTTTAAAATAGTTTCCGTTAAATTTTCGTTCACGGCATCGTGATTTTAACGTGTTTTCAATTTAAATAATCTAAGTAATATAATAATTGTTTTAGGAAATCATAAGTGATTAGCAATCTTTTGTTGTGTGTTCTTGTGCCATAAATCAATCATTGTTTTAAATAATTTATAGATTTTACAAGGCACCTGATAAGCTGCTGAAGAGAATTCACGTAAACGACCTTTAACGAAACCAACCACCGTAGGAACAAATAGTACATATTTGTTCCTACGGTGGACGAATAACTAAATTACTGAATAAAATTAGTTATAGCACCAAACAACAAGTTACCGTAGTTCTAAATACTTACGCCGGTTCTTAATTTTATCCTAATATTTTGAGCAGTAAGATTTGTTTTTTGTTTGTAATGAATAGGCTCTGAAACTACTGAACTCATCTGAAAAACTCTTTCACTAATGGAAAGCTATTCCCCAGTAACATAAGCTGTTTTATTTTTTAAAAGAATAGGGATGCATACAAAATTTTCAATTATGTAACCTAAGGTGTAACAAAAATTCCTTCAAACAAAAGATATGCTAAAGGGTGAGTTTGTTGATCTGGGGCCGATATATTTTTTTCAATTTGTTAAATTCGATGACCTGGTTTTTAAGAACAAATCTTCCTATGTTTTATAATTTCAAACCTTCCCAATTTGAACAAAGCTTTTGTTACAGCCTGTATACTAATGTTATTCTACATCATCATCAGCATATCAGCCGTAGAAAGTCCTCTGCTGGGCACAGACCTTCCTCAAAATTATGTTAGCTTAGCCAGAAACGGCGAGTATCTACCGTAAACTAACAGCAAAAGTTAAAGCATTTAGGTATGCTACAGAAAGCTGTTTACATGGATATTAAAACTTTGAAGTAGCAAGTAGCTTACAATCTTCATAAGGATATAGGTATAATAAATAATACTACGTTGATAGTTATTGGGGCAAAAATGTCCTCAATTCAAAACCGCTCTTCAAATTGAGAAGTGCATTGTAGAACACCAGTAACATTAAGAAGGTTAATGCCTCACATATCACTTCATACTAAAATTAAAATTCTCCGTTGCATTTGTTTGCCCAGTTGGAGCAAAATGGAATTATGCTCTATAAAAGTACTGAAAATATAAGTTAATATAAGAGTCTTAAATCTTGGAAGCTTCCACTGGCTCGAGCTTTTCGTCACCGCCGGCGGCGTATCATGAGTCAAGGCAAGTCAGCGGTCGCTCCACAAACCGAGAAGTAATTAAACTCGCTACTCAACTATTATCTGTGGACTAGCAACTTCCCCGTGTCTCGTGTGAAACTTTCCTCGCTGAAATTAATCCTTACTTAATCCTACAATCTTTGTAAAATCCTTTTGTGATCCCACCTCTGTATGTTAGCATACTTGCCTTCACAGGTAATGTGAACTTGTGCTTTCGGCGCTCATTGGAATAGGATACTAACCCAAATTGATGCGTGCATTGTGTTCGTAAATCTAGCAATTAGGTGGCGAGCTGTGCTCGTTAACTGAACATGAAAATACGAGCTGTTTCTAATTAGGAGATAAATTTGGGCAGCCACGCAAATAACCTTTCAGCGCTAAATTTGGCGAAAAATTAAAAATAGGTTCTTACCTATAAAACTTCGCCTTCTGTTTAACCGTGTTTTTATTATGATTCTTATAATTGCCCGTCTTAGGCTTGCGCGAAAGATATTTCCCAAATGAATTAGTTTTCACTATTCTTCGTATGGATCTTGTGTGCTTATATACCTTGTGTTATATAACGTATACCTGTTCCTAAAATCAGCTAAACCCTTTAAGCTATTTCAGCGGTATGTCAGTGGTTCCAGGTACTACCAAAACGCACCTTTAATTATAGGGTTCCGTACCCAAAGCTTAAAACAGGAAGCTTATATATTACTGAGACTTTGTTTTCTGTCTGCCTGTCCGTCCGTTTGTCTGTCACCAGGTCATATCTCAAGAACCGTGATAGATGGAGAGTTCAAATGTTGAGGGATGATATATTTCTAATGCCGCTATATACGGACATAACAACAACTAAAATACAAACCGAATGTGTGAACCTTCTCCTTTTTTGATGTGGTTTAACTAAAATGCTCTAAAACATAAAATTAAAAAAGCTACAGTAGAAAGTATAATATATATGTATTAATTATATTTATTAAATTTTCTTATTATAATAAGGTCGCAAAACAACACCTTTGCAAGAAATCTTTGTCTCAGAATGACTCTATACAAAGTTTACAAAACGACCACCTCGCAAATGTCTTAACTGTTAAAGTCCTCTTATAAATAATATCTTAAGTTGCTTGTATATTAAGTTACTTACGTAGCCGAATAGGTTCTTTAAATATTAGCTTTTAAACATGTAAAAACCTAGAGAAGCAAGTTGCATTTCAAAAAGCGGGATACAAATTTAATGCGAGTTCACTACGGCCATACGAAGTGCTTTCCCGTTAAATATTAGCTGAAAGGTGACTCCCTGCGTAAACCTGCATATTATTAATGTGCTTAATATTGCAACCGCGCACTCAGCGTCTAGCATTACGGTCGCATACGGCTGCCAAAATTTTGCATTTTACCTCGCAACAATAAATTGCTTACGACACCCTAGCCACCAATTACGAAAACCCAAAATTATAGGCAGTAGATATTTTATCTGATGAAGAATGAGGTTTTAATTCGTTATTCACAGAATTAATTCAGTAAAATTGCGTGCAGATGCGTCAGGGTATACACATACATATGCATATGTATACCTTTGTAGTCCAGTCTTATGTGTTTAACCTACTTACTTTCAACGAAAAAGTAGATTATCAATTCGACGCGTGTGTTATTTTTTTCCTTGTTTTTATGTTTGTTACCTCAGACAGAACTAGGCAACATTCTTATGCCGGTGACCGCTACCCGAGTTCTACTCAATAATTCATATACCTATTCCAAACCAAAATTCGGTTGTTTTTTATTTTAGCAATTAACTAGGCTCCTCAGTGTTCAATCTGGTGGTCCATGCAGATTTTATGATGTCATCTTCAATTTGTTGTCTTGGGTCTCAGCAAAGCCTAAGAGTAGTAGATCGGCACATAAAATAAAGGTATATAGATATCATCATAAAATATATTATATAGAAATAGCGTACATACATATTATAAATTACTCCAAAAAACTCAGAATTGCAATAAAAAAAGAACAAAGAGAGGTGGCGACGACGGCACTCACACGACTTTGGATGATGTCCAGAAAGATAAATTGCCATAAATATTTGTGGCAATAATAATTATGACGCATTCCCGTTAATCGTGAATGTATTTTTAAGGTAAAATATTGGGGCAGTATACTTAATTCACCTGTCATAAACCACCTAGGATTAGCTCTATGAAGTGGCAGTAGGCAGGCCATATAGCACGCAGAACAGATGGTCGTTGGGGCTGAAAAGTTCTAGGATGTAGACCACGGATGCCGATCCGTGGTACTTACTTACTTCTTCTTCGTAAGTACTTCTTCTTCGTAGGATATCCACTAACAAGTTGGGCAGATGACCTGGTGAAGGCTGCGGGCTCACGGTGAACGCAGACCGCTGCCTATTGATTGCTATTGATCCTTGAGGGAGGCCTATGTCCAGCAGTGGAAGTGGAAGTCCTACGGCTGCGATGATGATGATGATGAAATCACCTAGGTGCATTAAGGACACAAAAACGACAGAGATATATAATATACCTTATTCACGCAGGTATCATGTCCCGGAGTCCGGATAGTAGATAGCTTAACAAGTGACGGATAAAACTACACAATTCTTCAAGACGAGCCTAGAGTTATTTTACCTGAACGTCGAACAGCAGCAGATAAAAGTCGTGAAAAGAGACATTTCCTCGACTTATAAGAAAACAATAACTAAAGGAAGGAACGAACACTAAACTCGGAAATAAAACGTGAAATGCAAGCCACGTTAGAACCCTGGATAACATTCGCTCACCAAATTCAGCGTTTGAATTGAAATTTAAACAATCTGCTGAGTTTGCGAGTACCAAACTATTGGACCACGTGTCCGACTCATCAAATACTTGCCAACTAGTGAATTCATGTGACTTTCATCTCGAGAATTTGTAGCTAAGATTTTCGAATTCTTGCTATCCAATGTTATTCAATAAATACTATTTGTTTCGAAGTGGAATTATTAGACAATTTGTAATTAATTGTTTACATTTGATTTGCCTGATCTGTGTGAGTAATAAACCTGCCAATTTTAGGACCACACACATATAACAACTACGCAGGCGCCCGCGGCTTCACTCGCTATTCTTATCGCAACGTATCATATTATACCTGTGCCTTGTTCTGTGTGCCCATATACCTATCCAATATACCAATCGAGAATATCACTCAAATACCAGCACCTGTGAGCAGGCTAAAAACTGACGAACCTGAAGTCTCGTTTGGACAGGCCGGCGAGTAATCACTTGGGATAAGTTGTTTTTGACCCACAAAGCCACTTTTAGCTACACTATTTTATTTATATAATAATAATGAGTTATTTACAGTGTCTGTTTGCTTGAATTAAAGTAATCAACATATTTTAATAAATGCCTTTGCTTTTACTGCAAAAGATAAGTTCAACACATAATAAAACCATTAAATAAAAAAATAACATTAACAGTCATTTATTAATGATATTATTATACGTCACAATTACATTTTGGTTACACTGTATTTTTAGTACTAATAATGTGAAAACAAATAAATCATCAAATTCAATTACTTAATAAATATGTCAAATTGCAAATACTTAGTCAATAACAAATAATTATGTCAAGTTTTAAATAATAAATAAATTACAATACAAACGAAATGTCAATGCAAGCAAATTAATTGGTATGTCAGCTACTTATATGATTCATAAAGGTAGGTTTTAGGTTAGAATGTAATAATAGGCATGACTAAATAAAGAAAAAAGATATTTTATTTAGTCCGTCTGTTAGACTGTCCAAAAAAATTACGCTTTATTAATGAATTAAGAAAGATAATACAACTACAAGGGACAGTACATCAAAGTTACTTCACGCGTAACTTCAATGCACTGTATAATGGCTTGATTTTTTTTGCAAGAAAAAAGATTACATACCTACTTATAATTATTTTAAATGATCTAAATGACGAACTTATTATTTTTTCAATCATCTACCCTATTATCATGAAGTAAGAACAGGACAACATTACACAATATGCACGAAATTGCTACGTATTTAAATAAAATATTTTTTAGGACTACTAACCCCCAAACTAAGCAGAGCTTGTACTATGGGTGACTGATATACTACAAAAAAATATATATTTTTAATACATAATACATGTATGATACATAGAAAACACCGAAGCGATTTTTGGATAGCATTTCAACGTTAAATACGAAAGGTGACTCATCATGCTGACGGTGACGAAAACACCCAGACCCGAAACCAGAAATTGTAGATAAATCTGGTCCCACAACCCACAACCTCCTGCGCCTCAGCCGGAATTTCACCCACCGAGCCACAGAGGTTGTCAAATTACTATGGGAAATCACGGTTAAAAGACAGTTTTATTTATTTATTTATTTACTTTGTGCACAAAAAACAATGTACAGAGGAGGACTTAATGCTAGACGCGTTCTCTACCAGACCTGCTGGACGTGCAAGAAAATAAACTAGGCACTAACAATATAAAACTTATTTAAATATATTTATACATACAAAATGATTGAGTATTATAATTAAATTCATGTTATTAGTTTACGTTAAATTCGAATAAAGTTGTTATAATTAAATTTAAAACCATTTTAAGGGTTACGTACCTCAAAACGATTAAAACGGAACTTAAGGAACTTTGTTGTATGTCAGTCTGTTTAGACTCTTTACTAAGGATCGCGTGGAGGTATCAAGCTGAAAGTCATACAAAATATTTAAGTCCACTGTCCCTTGTAGTTATAAATAAAACTTCTATGTTAATGCAAACAAAAGAAACAGCATTTTCAGCCGTATTTTTCATCAAACTCGAATTAAAACATTAAGGGTACAGACTACCTAGAAACTTAAAATTTACTACAAAGCAACATTAAGAAAAAGTCTAAACAATTTTTCTTGTTAAATGCTAAATTTATTAAAATATTTGTCCTTTTTCATTATACCTACGGATTTGTATTGAACACTCGGTGTGCGAGTATGACTCACACTTTTGGTCGCTTTTATTTGATAACTGTCTGCTAATGAATACGTCTTAAGGTCTCAACCTTAACTCTCCAAAATTTTTTGTCGCTTACAATGCAAGAAGCACATGGAACAAAATAATCATCAATTTTCAGCCGCAGAACGTCTGCTAAGCATAGGCCTGGCCTACCTTAGTGACTTCCTGTTATATTTGGCAGTAAACAACTTACCTACAATCACCGTGAACCAGCAGTTTTCACTTAATCATCTGAAAATCTCACGTATTCCACTAAGTTCAACTATAAGTTCAACCGTTGAAAAATCTTGTTGTTGGGCGTCCGTACTACCCGTAAGTTAAAATATTAGACAAGAATTTCTGTATTATGGTTTTTAACAGTAATGTAATGCAAACTTGGAACGCAATTTTACTTAATATCTGAGTATCTTAAATCTCCAACGAATAGATACCTTTGTATCAACTTATAACAGCGAGCGATTATTATATTAGTTATCATACAGGAAGCTGACACAGCATAAAGTTTTCAAACCATGCATCGTTGTTCCATGAAGCGTGCGATTGTATGCAAACTCTGAGCAGAATTGCATACGTTACTAGTTCCCGCCCACAAGGCATAGCTCACTCGCCACTAGGTAATTGTCTTTACGAATGTGATCCTGACACAATACAATATTCTTTATTGAAACACCAACAACATGGAAAATATTACAGAGCTGTTCTATTCGCTTCTCAACTCAGTATAAAACATTGAAGAAAACTGTCAAGACAATGTTATTACCTTGATATTTTTTGTTTAAGCAATTTAGTTTTATTAATTTTAAGTTGACCTGTCCATGTAGGCTATGTGCTTCTAAGGAAATGAACGTTTTGACTTTGACTTTGACTTAAAGAAATGTGCATTGGATAGAGTGAAACAATGAGCGGCCTTATCACTAAAAGCGATCTCTTCTAGCAACCTTTGAATGGATAGAGATTTTATTGCAAAATATGTGTAAGCTGTACCGTAGGTATATTTTCGATCTATCTAATTATTATTAAATTTATACTTAACGTACAAACATATCTATTTTTACAGTAGGTTTATAATATGATAAATAATTATAATTATCGCTTAAAGTATTTAATTTTCTTTAAATTCAGTATATAGAGTACCTAATCGAGATTACATAATTAGGCACCGTAGCTAATAAAATTTATTCGAAGTTTCGCTGTTGATTTTAAACGAATATTTCAAATTAATTAAATCCTAATAGATATTATCAGATATTAATCTGTAATACAAACAAATAACAAACAAACAATACAAACAAATTCTAAATTGACATAAACAAATAATGAATCAAAGATAATAGTCCCATAGGCTCCCGAACTAGTAAAAAACTGTATTTCAAGAGTCAATGGCTTCTCCAAAATATTAGGTCCTTACATATGAAATTGGCGTTTTTCGTACTGGCCACTTTAATCACAAATTTCTCCTCTTTGGTAAGGAATTCCAAATTCAAATTTGTACAGCTATAGACTCATGTATTTGTGCTTCGATGATCGTCATTCATTTGTTTTTTTTCTTCTGTTTTTTTCTGTTTGCGTCACTCATTTTACAAAATGGAAAACTTAAAATATCGCATTATTTACGAGTACGAGTTCCGCCGTGGCACTAGTGCTGCGGAAACAACTCGAAGGGTGAATGATGTGTATGGCGGTCGTGTTGCAAAAGAAAACACAGTTCGTTTTTGGTTCCAACGTTTTCGTTCTGGAAATTTCGACTTGCAGAACAAGCCCCGTGGACGGCCTGAGACTCAAGTTGATAATGAAGAGTTGAAGGCTATTGTGGAAGCGGATCCATCGCAAACCACGTCCGAGTTAGCTGCAGGCTGCGGTGTTAGTGATAAAACTGTTTTAATTCACTTGAAGCAAATTGGGAAGATTAAAAAGCTTGAAAGGTGGGTACCTCACGAATTGACTGAAGCAAACCGGCAAACGCGCGTCGACTGCTGCGTTACATTACTAAACCGGCACAATAATGAAGGTATTTTAAACCGAATCATTACCTGTGATGAAAAATGGGTTCTTTACGATAATCGGAAGCGCTCAGCGCAATGGTTGGATCCTGGCCAGCCAGCCAAATCCTGCCCCAAGCGAAAATTAACCCCAAAAAAGTTACTTGTAAGCGTTTGGTGGACTAGTGCCGGTATTGTTCATTACAGTTTTCTCAAATCTGGCCAGACTATTACGGCTGATGTCTATTGTCAGCAATTGCAAACCATGATGGAAAAGCTAGCGGCTAAACAACCTAGGCTGGTCAATCGCTCCACGCCACTGCTGCTTCACGACAACGCTAGACCACACACTGCGCAACAGACGGCTACTAAATTAGAAGAGCTTCAATTGGAAAGTCTAAGACATCCTCCGTACTCCCCGGACCTTGCTCCAACAGATTACCATTTTTTTCGAAATTTGGATAACTTCTTGCAAGGGAAAAAATTCAACTCCGATGGGGCAGTCCAAATCGCCTTCAAAGATTTTATTGATTCCCGTCCGACTGGTTTTTTTAGTAAAGGGATCAATGAACTACCTATAAGATGGCAAAAGTGCATAGAAAATAATGGTTCATACTTTGATTAATTAAATATATTATATTAAAAAATATTCGACTTTTTGTTCCTCCCATACAAAACGCCAATTTCATATGTAAGGACCTAATAGAATAGTCTGCACACACGTCATGTTGAAATTGTTGCTTTGAATGTTTTTTAAGTCATATTAAAAAAACAGGGCAGTAGGGGAAATGTAGGCAATGGGAGTCAGTAGGCAATGGTGATCACCTCAAAATAACAAAAACCGAATGCGACTGACCGATTCAAACATAAGTACACGCTAGCATGACGTCACACCCGTGCGCGAGCGGTGACTGGCTCAGTTCGGCCGATGCGTTGGCGAGTAATGGGTGTTTGAAGATTTCGCGCCATTTATATCTAATTTTTCGAGTTAAGAAATACGAAGGTAAGTTACAAAATTACAAATATTTATTTCTGTACTCGTAATGTGTAATAGTCGTAGCATTTTAGCATGCAATCATACAGCCATATTGTTATTATTACCTATAATTTCTCGGCAAATTATTTTTTTTCTGTTTTATTGCCTATGTAGGTAATTGGAGTCGGGTGATCCCAATTACCTACATAGTGATCCCCATTGTCCACACTACCTAATCTCGGTAAATCAGTTTTTTTTTTGTTTGTAGATGCCGAAAGTTCGGGCTAGAAAGAATAATAAAGCTAACTGGACTATGGACCACCTTAAAAATGCTGTAAAACTTATCGATGAACAAAATTTTTCTATAAGAAAAGCCGCGAAGACCATGAACATTCCATTTGCCAGTCTTCACAAGAGATACAAAAAATATATGTATAGATAAGGCCTCGCCTTGGCCGTAATACTGTCTTCAGTGCTGAAATGGAAAAAGAATTAGCTGAAATAATAAAAAACATGAATCGAATATTTCCTATAAATTTAAATGTTTTTTCCGATGAAGACTTTATAGCAGCTGAAGTCCTTCAATCAGACCCGATTAATGTTCAAGAAGTTGCTGACTCTATTTTTGAATCGACTTCTGCTAGTGCTGTTGTCCTTGCACCATCCCTTACGCCTACTTTTGAGCTAGAACGAAATATTCCTATTCCAAGTACATCCACATTCTGTCCCACTACTTCTGGACCAGCGACTGCATCTTTGTCTCAAATTGATATACCATCAACATCTAAGGATCTGCCAAGTATTCAAAATTTCATTCAGATACCTAAGAAGGTAGCTGTTGTCAAGACAAGACAAGTCAATGAAAAAACAGCATGCAACGATTCTAAAATCCACACCGATCAAAGACGCCCTAGTTGAAAAAGAAAATAAAAGGAAGGCCAAAGCTGTGAAACACGAAGGAAAAAGAACAGGAAAGACAATCAAGCCACAGAAGAGTAGCCGTGACAAGGTAAAGAAGAAAATTCTGCAGGACTCCAATAATACTTCGACGTCAGACGGGAATACGGATGTGTTATGCCAAGAAAATGACGACGCAGAAGATACAAACAGCTTGTGACTTGTATGTGGTGAATTCGGCCGAAACAATGAAACATGGTACCGGTGCACTTCTTGTGGGCTCTGGGCTCATGCCGACTGTACTGGACGGGATACTGCCCACAATTATGTTTGCGATATGTGTTGATCACCATTGCCCACATACTGATCACCATTGCCAACCCAAGTTGACAATCGGGATCAAAGTTATATTTTTTTAAATATTCTATTGTACCAAAAGTAATAAACCAAAGTGATTAAAATTGATCTCAATCGATAGTTAGTAAAGTAAAGTTTATAATAAGAACATAGTAATAAATAGTTGATTCATAGATTTGCTTTTTTTTTCATTTTCGCTTAAGTGATCCCCATTACCTACATTTACCCTACATTTTACTCATGGAATTAAAGTTGAATGACAAATCAAAGACAATTTTATGTTCAGTAAGGCTCAGAATTATTTTCATAATTCAAAGCAAAGGAATATTTTCAGATAAAAAGAAGTATATTATCCAAGTAAAGCTAATGATTACCTACTTTGTACATTCGTGAACACGGTTATGCTAATACTTTCGAATACGAATATTTTTGACTTAAGAAGGTTATTTTCACAAAAACTCGGACGATACAACTCAACAGTGAGATATCCATAATATAATTAAAGTATTTCTAGCCAGCAAAAAGAGCCGAATCCAGCTCTGAAGGTGCTATTTTTGGTAAATAACACACTTAACGACTTTTCATCTTTACCTACAGACCAAAGACTTATGTGTTACCAGAAATCACTTGAGGATTTTAAACCTTATGATTAGACTCAAGGAGCTATTAAGAGGAAAAGCTTAGCAGGGCTAGGCTCTGGGTTTTGGTACAAAATATAACCATGAGGAAATACATAGAAAAAACGCGTGTTACTGACATAAAAAATAAAAAAAATATCTATATGATGTATGTCTATTATATTTTATATAAATCAGATGTCTAGTGCCCGTTAGCTTAGAGCTTACCACGGGGCTAGATGTTGTTGTTTAGATTGTCCGGTAATATTTATTTTATTTAATATAAAATAAATATTACCGTAATTTAATTATTCAAAAATGACTGCAAAATAGTACGAGTGAGTAGCCTCATTGATTTTCTATACAACAATAAGCCCAACGTGGTTGCGTTGTCGGTCCGAAGTGGCTGCGATGTCGTTACGATGTGGTTGCGTCGTTTGGTTGTGGTACCAGTGGGTCGCCTCTTATACAGACTAGCAATGATATTCATGGTAAGACTGGTAAAGTGGAACTTCTGTATCATGTTATGATGTTATAACATGCAGATATTTTGAGGTACTGGTATTTATTCTGCGTCCGTATGGTCGAGCGGTGTGAATGTGCATACTCGTACACGACGCCGGTTTTGCAGGAAACACGGCACTCGGCGGCAACGTCGGAACGCATTGATAACGCCTTGCATTGGCTAAGGTATATTCCATTTAACACCACTTGATTTATTATATATTTATTTTAATAGAAAACCAACAGGATATAATAATAAGACGCCAATTAAAGCTAATTATTTGTTTCTTAAGCGATTTTTTACCTGTGATATTACTAAATCTAAATTTTAGTTATACTTACAAAATCAGCGCAGAATTCGGACCATCGCAAATGGAAACTTATTGCCGTCTGAGATTTTGAGTACAAACATAAGAGACGTTGGAGACCCCCATAATATCAAGTGTAGATTAGAAGTATTGCGATTATACCTATACAAACCTGTCTTATAATTGTTGTATGCATGTAATATTGTTGAATGAAGAAGTACGGCTCCCAGTAGACACATTGACCAGATCCATCATGGATCTAGTGGGACTCTGTTCCCATTAGATCCCGTTTTTGCCCTTCATCAAATATGAACACGATTGAAAATTAAAATAAATTTAATTGCAACTATGTTGTTTATAGCTAAGGTAACCTAATAAAAATACGACAGTAATATCTCAGTGGAATAATATCTTATAGCGATCTTATTATTTTTGTTTGCATCAAACTAAATGTTGAACTAACTTTAAAGTTTTCATTTTTAATGTTTATACGATTTCATACCAGGGGCCGCGCCACTAGCAAATCATAGTACACTCAGCAAATCAGAGTCACACACAAAAAAACAAATTGATAGCAGCAAATAGATATAAATTTGGAATGATGTATTTCATATTAGCTCTAAGCTGCTCGGATATAGTCTAAGCGTTTACCTTTTTTTGTTGCCTTTTGATTGTACTATTCATAGATTTAAGTTTTACTTTTGTAGCACAAAATAAATGTTTAATTATTGTTATTATATTTTTTTTACAAGGTACTCTAGACGCTTATCGCAATTTGAGGCTAACTGTACGCAATTTCTACATGAATGTCAAAGTTAAACATTTGTTAGACAATCAATAGTATTCTATAACAATTTAAACAAACAAAATGTTTCCATAGCTGATTACGGACACGTGACGTCACAAGCGCGCCATTCTGGAGGGAAGTTTTTCAATTTGTAATTGAATTTTTAACCGTTTGTTTTGTACCGAAATAATAATGTGGTATGTTTAAAATGTAATAAGGAATAATGTAATATGGTTTTCCAAACTGATTGAAATAGCCTATTGCACTATATAATATCTGTTACAGATAAGTGCATTCCACTTATATAATTCAGTCATACCCATATGTATTGCTAAATACGGGGCAAACATTTTGATGCCAACTGGACCGAACTTCTGTCACTAACTTATTTGACAATGACTTTAACGGAACCTGCGGTTTGTAACTCTAGCCGACGACACGTAGGCAAATAGGAAGTTTCAAATATGTCGACCAACTTCATTACCAGTATTTGCGATAACTTCATCATACGAGTAAAATGCAATTTATCACAATAAAAACACTGCGACAGCATTAAGAGGTGAGAGGGGCTATATAAGCGATCTCTAAGAATTGAGAATAAGAATAAATATGGGTAATTATATAAAACACACTATATAAATTCAAAGTACCTACCTACCAAATTAAATAAAAAAATAATATAATAAATAAATAATTTCACTGCCTTAGTGGCATTGGGTATCCCCTGTTTTTAACCCCCGACCAAAAAAGAGGGGTGTTATAAGTTTGACTTGTCTGTCAGTCTGTCACCATAGCTCCCGAACGGATGGAGCGATTTCAATTTAGTTTTTTTTTGCATGAAATATGAGTTTGGTCCGGTTGTTCTTAGACGTGTTTCATGAAAATTGGTTGAGCCGTTTAAAAGTTATGAAGGTTAGAGTGGGGAAGGAATCCGAAAATCTGCAAATATACTCGAGTGGGGTATCAAATGAAAGAGCATCGCGTGCACGTTACTAAATATTATGGTGTTTTACTTTTAAGGAAATTAAAGCTTTGAAACCGGGGGTTTTCTTAAATTTTAAATTGAGTTAGTTGAGAGAAGCTAAGATTAGTTTCGCCAATCATTTTAAACATAACTATAATGGCAGAAAAACATGTTGCGGTGTCCGTATTAAGAGTAATGTATTTATCATATGTACAAAAATATGAATCAAGTACATATTTATTCATTTTGAGCATAATCAGATTCATTGACGTCATTTACTGTTATTAGTCCTCCCTCATTGATTTCCAGTTATTTAGGCTAGCAATCACTATAAACACAGGCACCAAATCATCCGCCCATCTTGTTGGAGCACGTCTGACGCCAAATCTACCGATGTCCGGTCTCTATTCAAGATCCTTTCGGCCTATAAGCCAAGCCGATGCAGATGCTATGTATTAAAGCTATCCCTGACTAATTTAAACAGAATCTTCAGACAAATAAATTTTCTAGTTGAATTTGCTATATTAAAGCGATTTCAGTATGTTTAGCTTAATATACTTTACCTAAAAATAAGTTACTATGCTGAAACAAAATTAAAAAATATAAAACTTACAAACCTGCAAAGTTACTATGCTGAAACAAAATTTAAAAATATAAAACTTACAAATAACAATAGGTACGTATTTTATAACAAGAAGATTTTTTTTTCATTGAAGCGCATTCCGCGTTTTGCTGCAATAAACCTGGAACAAAACCGTTTGAAACAGCATCTTGATCATAAAATAGTACACTCACTTTATCTCACTAAAATACCTAAGTATTTTATATCTATGTAGCGTGGAATACGAAGCCATTAGAGAGACAAACGAGCAACACAAACTGGAAATAAAAATTTGTTTTATTGGAACTTCTATTTCAGCCGGAGAATTTATACCTCGACAAAACACCGGTAGCATATCGTGAAATATCTGTTTTTTATCTGCGATCTAGTTCTGTGATATTGAAGGTCATTTGGGGTGAAAGGATTTTACGATTTGGAAGGGCACGTGGGTAGCATAATGAGGAAGAGAGATCTGAAGCCGCACTATTCGTAATGCGCTAGAGAACGACCGAGATACGGTGGGTACTTCACGTAATGCTTAATGCCTATGAAACAGGCAATAAAAACATCGACACTTCACTCTCATAACGTATAGGATAGAATATAAAGCTAAGTACACATGATTGTTACGAGAATGTCCGATGATAAAGATTAAGAAAACTAGTAAAATTGTGTACAAAAGTTGATCAATTGTAAAAAAAATTGGATCAACAATCTTTATCCGTTCAGGACATACAATTAGTAGGTAGGTACTGTACAATTTAATGAAGTACCAAAAAACATATTATAATGATGAATGTGATCATTTACAATTTGACATGAGACGATGAGTAAGTTATGTTATAGTCATTAGCTTGTTATGTTTTACCACTAGTTTGAACTGTTTAAAAGTAATAAATACAAAATGTTTCTGTAAAATAAATTTAATGATTTCTCCAACTTGATAAATATTATACAATTCAATAGGAAAATCAAAACGGAGTCACCCTATTAATAGAATCAGACTTTACAACTCGATTAGATCAGATGAAACAAATATTTTGGAAGCAAATCATAACTTCTCTACACTTAAATCTGAATTTAAATGCTTTATCCCGAGGCGTCCAGTGCGACAGTGAATAAGGCAATTAGAAAGGGCTATTACAAACAGGAAAGGAAATTTAATTTATTTTACTTCCGTAAGACATTTAAAAGAAATTAGGAATGTTTGGGTGATTTAGTAGAAACGGAACGCTAAAATGTGGCAGGAGAGGTTCCGTCGTAGGTGCCTTGCAGCGACCACCTTTTACTAATGGAGAAAATAAAGCCTCCAAGTAAGTATTCTTTGAGCGGCTATATTTTTGTCTTCACAATAAGGGTAGTGTTTGAAGTGTTTGAAACATGTTACGTATATCATCACCTTCTCCCTATCCATGCCCCAACAAAACAATACATAAAAATTGAATAAATTTATATTCGTAAGCTTTTTATAGTTCTCTGTGCGCGTAACACAAGCATTAGAACTTACAACGGGGCTAGATATTGTCGTGTGAATTGTCCTGAAATATTTATTTATTAATTATAGTTACAATTAATTAATACGACATAAACAGTTTTAAATTCTGAATAAAATTTTGAAAACAACAAATAATTGAATATTTATTCCCATTGAAAGTAACTAATAATTTTAAAGCTACCTAACAGAAACAGAAGTTACATAATAATAAGCTTATACAGCTGTCGTCATGGTAAAAACGGGTATCGGAACTAATACTTAAAAATCTGTAGTAATGCTAACAAGACTATTTCCTTTTAGTAGGTTAAAATACATAAAGGTACTTGCTACACATTCTATAGCTATGTTTAAATTATCTGCATAAAATAAACATCCAAAAATCGTTTCAGTATTTGCTAGACCTAAGCTATTGTTATATCTAAAGCTCTGGCTTGTAACATCAGACACAACATGAGGTTGCGGTGTGTGTTGCGGTAACACATATGTCACCAGTAATAACTGCAACACGCTTACCCTCTACGTTCTAGTCTACCAGACCACTGCCTATTAATGTAATAAAGCTGGGTATTATAATGAAAATATGGTGGTGACTAGAAAGGATCTAAGGGATGTTTGTTTTTAACTGGAAGACTGAATAGAACATATAAAAAACATCGTCCTCTCTCTGTATGAGTCCGTTAATGAGTTTTCCAGAAAATAGGCGTTCGGCTAATTGAGCTTTCTAGATAGTTTCATAGGTCATAGATATTGTTTTCATATGTTTGAGGGTGTCAGCCATGGATACATTTATGAATCTGCCTCGCACTCTGAACTCTCTCAACAAGATGATAGCTATCTATCCACATGCAGACATATTTGATAATCATATGAAGATAAGTATAATATTTATTAAAAATTGTATGACATTTTGTGAGATTGATCTGTGATTTGTATTATTTTTTATTAATTTATATTATGTATTATTATTATAAATTTTGGTTATTTTATTTCAATTTTAATAATGTATTAATTAATTAGTGTAAGTGGTCATTGTTAACCGTTCTAATTAAATAAATAAATAAATGAAAATATATCAATTACTAGGAAAGATGTGAAAGAGATCTTTCCCAAGTGAGTGTTAGGCGAGGATACAGCCAGTATCTTGCACACTGGCATGCCAGTTCTTGCTTTAATATGCCACAAGTGATAAAAAAAGATGCCATGAAAGAGTATTGAAAAATATAATATAAAAATATATTTTAATATATTCCATAAACTCAGCTAGCATCTGGTCGGGTTTATCAAAAGAGATGGTAGTGGTCTGAAAACAGAATAAAAAAGTTATAAATATATAAAATATCTTCAGAATCATTCAGGCACAAGTTTAATATTATTCCGTTTATAGATATTTTAATTAAAATTATCCCATTACATTTGTTTGTAAACTTAACGTATTTTTTTCATAATTTAAACCTCGGGAGGTAATAGAGGCAAAGATTATTATTTATTTATAACGAATCTCTAAATTATGTAGCAGCCCACCTAGCTTAGATGGGTAGTTAATGACAGCGACTACAAAAACTACTTGGATAATGATGTTACTACTACATCATTTTCAAGTCGTTTTTTCTATATTCTATCTATATTAGGGCTAAAATCTATATTCTATACTAATATTATAAAGCTGAAGAGTTTGTTTGTTTGTTTGTTTGTTTGTTTGTTTGTTTGAACGCGCTAATCTCCGAAACTACTGGTTCGAATTGAATAATTCTTTTTGTGTTGGATAGTCCAGTTATCGAGGAAGGCTATAGGCTATATAACATCACGCTACGACCAATAGGAGCAAAGATATAGTGGTAAATGTGTAAAAAACGGGAGAAAGTGTTCATCTTTGAAGCCTTCCGTTGCGTGCGCCGTGAAAACGGTTCAAGATACACAAAAAATATGTATTAAAGAATAATAGCTCTTTTAATGATCTAAAAAACAGTCCGCGATAGTATATGTCTATCTTTTAAGATTAACTCACAAAACCGTTTTTATGGTACCTAATTTGGTCGAAATAATTTGTTTAAGTTGTATCAACATAAGAATATTAATCTTTATTCAAGTAAATATGTTGTTGGTTAAGAGTACTTCATCCATTATAACGCGGGTAGCACCGCAGGGCACAGCTAGTAAGATATAAGAGCCATTACCTACGAACCCGTTGTTACAAACGCAAATTGTCTTTCACATTATTAAAAATAATATTGCTTTAATCTCTATTCACCGATCACCATCATATTCGAAACAATTTTTTTTTTTTTTTTTTTTTTTATGAAGCTTCTCAAATAAAGATGCTACAACAATATTACGATCTAGCCATTATAAAGGCTAATAAGTAATTTTTCATATGACTTAAATTGCTACGTAGAGTAAAATAAAGAATGTGTCCATTAACACTTTGCTTATTGTCTCTATTTAAGGGGAAGACACTATGTTCTTGTGTTCTTTATAATTGTTATTTACACTCACTGCACTAACATTGACACTAATTAATTTAAAACACTAACTCAAACGGTTTTGTCCGTTTTAGTCTTCTCACTATGTCCGTGTTGTCGAGGAGCTGGATGGCCTCGACGTTCACATGTTGGTGAAGTCTTTTTTCGTGAGCTTCTGCATAACGTTTAATGGTAGATGCGACTAGTTCCACTTTAAGGTCCCGATGTATGTCTGCATTTCTTATATACCACGGAGCGTTCACGATACTCCGAAGTGCTTTATTTTGAAAACGTTGGATAATCTGGATATTGCTCTGTTTGGTACAGCCCCAAAGCTGAATACCGTAAGTCCATATTGGCACTAGGACTTGCTTATATAGCAGTAGTTTATTGTGCACTGATAACGCAGAGTGTTTTCCAAGTAACCAGTACATCTTCTTATAGCGAAGCCCTAATTCTTCACGTTTCTTCTTGACATGAGCTTTCCAGCGAAGCTTTGCATCTAATGTCATACCTAAATATTTTGCTGTATTTTGATATGGTATTACTTTATCATTGATGTACACCGGATTATAGTTTGGTCTTTTATTTGTGAAGTCAATGTGAACTGACTTTGACTCATTTAATTTAATTCGCCATTTTTGTGTCCATTTCAATATAGTGTTCACTGCTTTTTGAACCTTTTCTGCCGCTTCTGCATGTGTACCTCCAGTAGCCATTATAGCTGTATCATCAGCAAATGTAGCGATGGTATTGTTTTCTAACTCTGGGATATCTGCGGTATAAAGTAAGTACAAAACGGGGCCTAGGACACTACCTTGTGGCACTCCAGCTTCAATTTTCTTTAGATCTGAGTACGCGTCATCTTGACGAACTCTAAACATTCTTTGTGAAAGATAAGACTCTAATATATCAGCAAATTGCTTTGGGAACATAACTCGTATTTTATGTAATAAACCTTTATGCCAAACTTTATCAAACGCCTGCGCTACGTCTAAGAAGATAGTAGTGCAGACTTTTCGTTCTTCTAAAGTATTTTCTATTATTTTCGTTATTCTATGTACCTGGTCTAAGGTGGAGTGTTTTTCCCTAAAACCAAATTGATAGTCCGGGATCAACTTTTTTTCTTCTATTATGGGCTTTAGTCTTTTGAGAAAAAGCTTTTCAAATAGTTTGGACATTATTGGTAAAAGGGAAATAGGTCTGTATGATGTTCTTTCATGTTCTGGTTTTCCTGGCTTTGGTAGCATAATGACTTCAGCAACTTTCCATACACCTGGTACGTATTTAAGCCTAAATGCCGCGTTTATGAGTGTGGTAAGCTTTACTATGGCCTTTCGAGGTAGATTCTTTAATAATTCACCAGTGATAAGATCATACCCCGGAGTTTTCTTACGGTCAAGCATTTTGATTTCTCTTTGTACTTCTTTAGGCGTTACTAGTTTTATTTCCAGTTCTTCACAAGATAGATTTTCCAAAGATAAAAAATCGTCTCTCCCTTCATTTGGTTGGAAAATAATTTCTAGATGATCCGCAAAAGCGGCTGCCTTTTGCTCACTATTCCTAGCCCAAGATCCATCTGATTTTTTGATAGGAGCAATATGCATAGTTGGCTTCTTTAGGCTCTTCGTGGCTTTCCAGAGAGAATAGTCTGTTGTTTGGTCATTGGTAAGCTGGCTTAAGTAAGTTTTCATATTTTCGTCTTGGAAGTTTTTGATTACCCTTCTGAGTCTCTTTGCAAGGTTATTAAAACATGTTTTTTCTTGTGGACACCTGGTTTGTTGCCATTTCTTCCTTTGTTTCCTTTTTTGAAGTATAAGCTTCCTTATCTCCATCGGGTACTGGTTACCTCTCGGCCTTTTTTTTTGTAAGGGTGTATTATTCCATGCGCATTGTTGGATGTTTGTTATAAACTTTCTTAAGTCTTCGTCCAATTGTTCTCGAGTCTTAAGTGCCACCTTAAGTTCAACAACAGCGTCCAAGTCAGACTTGAAGCTCTCCCAGTCAGTGTTTTTGTTAATAAGAAAGGGATAGTTTTCTTTCAGAATAATATTTTCTGACAAGGTCAAAATAATGGGTGAGTGATCTGAACTCATATCGAAGCCTTCCTCTATGTACATGAAGTTGGATGATACATTTTTGTATACGAAAAAATCTATTAAGTCCGGTATCTTGTTGGGATCTGTTGGCCAGTATGTCGGCTTTCCTGTTGATGAAACCTCACAATGCATCTCTTTAATAGCCTTTAGAAGTGCCTTTCCTTTAGTGTTTGTTAGTCTAGATCCCCAGTAAGTGTTTTTAGCATTAAAATCACCCCCAAGTATGAATCTGCTACCCAATTTCGTTAAGAATTCTCTATATGTATCTTCTTTTATTGCATGCCTGGGTGGACAGTAAATGGCAGAAATTGTAACACAATTGTGTTTAGTTTTGACACATACACCCACAGCCTGTATGTCTTGTTCTTCATGCCTGTATTCTTCATGATGACAGATATTGTCCTTTATTATTACAGCGCTACCCCCTCTAGCAGTGTTGTTGGGATGTAATGCATGGTAAGTTTCGTAGCCTTTAATCTTGAGAAAGGATTCTTTTGTAAAGTGTGTCTCTGAAATTAAACACACATCAATCTTATCTGTATTTAGGACCGCCTGAAGTTCATTTTGATGTTGCAGGAGCCCATTTGCATTCCATTCCATGATTTTTAGTGAGTTTATCATTTTTTGTGTTTAATAGCAGCTTCTTTATTGCTGTTTTCTAATTTCTTTAGCCTGTCATCGAACAAGGTCAACAAGTTAAGTATTTTGTTAAACTTGTCGTCGACAGTCAAATTTTCTCGCTGTGGTTGTGCTTCCTGAGCTGTTTTATTTATCCCTTTTGTCATTTGCGCAAAAGATATGTTTTTCATAATCTTGTTATTGCCACTTATTTTGCCTTTGAAGGGTTCAGTAGTAGCTGCAGTGCCTGCAGTGTTCTTTTTTGTTGTTTTATTTTTTAAATGTTGTAGTTCTTTGGCTACAACACAACCTCTGTAACTAGCTGGGTGAGCTTCACCACAATGTACACACTTTGGCTTAATTTCCGCTGGTTTTACGCAGTCTTTAGTGAAATGTTTACCGGTACACTTAACACACCTTGGTTCTTTAGAGCAGTATTTCTGTGTGTGCCCATAAGCTTGACACCTTTTGCATTGCGGTATCAGTTTCGACGTCTTCAATGGCTGAATCTCAACTTTACAGCCCAATATGCATTTGATATTGTATATTTTCTTGACGTCCTCTTCCTTTTCGAAAGAAAGCATAAACATATTCAGTGCTTCTTTAGTTTTCCAGCTTTGCTTATTAATAGCATCTTGGATTTTGTAGCCTTTAGAAAAAAGGTCATCTTTTATTCTGTCCGGGAGACATGACGCAGGCAGATGTTTAACCATTACTCTAATCGGCCTGTCTTGTTTGTTCTCATAGGAGTGCCAAAGACAGCTGTTTTGTAGCAACAACTTAGTTATGGCTCTGTATGAGTCTTCATGACTTGCGTTGATTTTAACGCTATCGCCATTTAATATTTTAATTAAAAACAAATCTTTAGATATAGTTGCCGACAGAAGGTCATAGAATTCTTGATAATTCTTGACATTTTCGACAATAATTGGTGGTGGTGCCGGTACCTTTTTGGCCTTTGGGATTTCCTCTTTGCTTGAAGCTGATTCTTGTTGTTTCGGAGGGGACAGTGACTCATTGAGTTTCCTTTTCTTCCTGCTTTTTTGTCGTACCCACTCGGTTTCTTTGGCTAGTTCCTCTTCATCCGTTTCATATTGCACCGGTGCAGAGGAAGATTGAGAACGTTGTTGTAGAATATTTGGAACATTGTTTTGTTCCTCAATTAACTTCAGCTTTTGCTGAAGTTGGTCTATTTGTCCCTGTAGACTATTAACCAGCCCTTCTAGGTCTTTTCGAGCTGCCTTTTCTTCTATGTAACGGTTATACAGTAATCGCTCCGTTTCTGTTTTAATTTCTGTTATAGTAGTATTCATTTTGTAAGTTATGGAACAGCTGTTATAGCTTCGCCTTAACAACGATTCACCTTACAAATCAATGTAAGCAATAACGCATATGATGCACTATCAATAACTGGGTCATCGCGGTGACCGTGAGCGGCTCGGCACAGCTGTGCAGGCTGCGGCGTCAGCGCTTTACGCGAGTACGATTTGCCGTTTGCGAAACGACTACTCTCAGCGGAAGAGTCACGATCACTGATATTCGAAACAATGTCTCAGAAACCGTATGACGTAATGATTTTATTTAACACTTTTTGTCTGTAAAAATTTACTCTGTCGATTGACAGTTGTTTCAACACTGGCCGTTTTATTACCTTTTTTTTCAATTAGGCAGGAGCTTGAATTAGTTAATTTTTAACCGACTTTAAAGAGGAACAGGTTCTCAATGTGACTGGTTTTTAAGACCTACATTTCTCAAAAACCACTATCTATACATCTGTATAATACGAGTATTACCGTGCAAAAACCGTATAAACTAAACAAACTCTGCCTAGTCTGGGGTAAAATTATGATCGGTACATATATGCCCAATAATATTTATTTATATATTACCTAATCCACAAGTATATTTCCAACTAATCATGGTGTGTAATAAGTTTGCTCTTTCCATAATATCTTTCAGACACTGATAATATTAGCTGCATCCAAAATTATTTCTTGCAAACATTAATTTGAAAGGTTAAGAAACTTTTATAGAATTTTTTGTCGAAAAATTCTTTGTTCTTGTTTATCTGTTCTTAACGATGAGAGCCAGATAGTCATTAGCTCTAATTAAAGCGCATTTTGCTTGTGTAGATACCTAAGTTAATTAATATTATTAAGTTTAGCGGCGCTTCTACACAAAATAATCAATTTTATTGTTATTGAAAACGAAAGAAACTATTGTACAATTATAATTATCGCAGTTTTTATAAATTGTAGATACTTCCTTAACAAGAATACAAACTAAAGTACCCAATGTTAATAAATAAAAGTCCTGGTCATACGACAAAATAACTTTTTGTTTTCCATATAATTCTATAACTATAGTATGTAGCTTTCGTATGGTAAATACGAAAGTTACAACAAACGTTCGTACTGGCTCACCTGGTTAGATAAAACAAGCCTAATATACGATGTTTATGCTGAAAGTTGTGAAATTACAATGCCTATTCCGTGCGGAAGTTTGTTTTCAATCGAAACTGCCGTCGATATAATGCAAAACCAATCGCGATAAAGGTACCTAAAACTCCCAAATGACACGCACATGTTACTGATTACGATTTTACAAACAATTTTGCATGGCAGGAAAATGAGGGGTTCCAGGGGAATGGAGTAAATTCCAACTATCTATGTGGGTACTATCTATCTATAATTGGTTTACTCGAAATCAGCTAGATAAACAATTTACTATTGTATCGGGGAAGTGCTCGAAACCGTGACATGTGAAAAATCCAATCACTCTATGTGTTGTGTAAAATGGGTACTTTTCCCTTCAAAAAATGTTTATATTTTAGTTTAGATAGAACTTTAACGTACTGGAGAGAAACTAAGCTATATTGTATATAGTACAAAGATCTTTTTGATCCTAGTGTTTTATGTATGATACATAACATTGTAACACGAATTAAATAAGTAGGTATACAGATCCAAGCTTCGCGAAAGTACTGAGTGGAATGATTAACTAAGGCGAGTTTTATTCAGTGGCGAAAGCCATTTTGCACAAGTTTTATTGATGAGAGATAGAAGGTTGCAGCTACATTGAGTTGTCCTCAACTATTCAGTGAAATTTGCTGAAATAGTAACTTAGATCGGCACTAAAGGTGGTAGGAATGAATGTAATGTTTGTATAGACAAAGTTGTTCACGAAGTAACCGTTGAAAATAGATATGTGCAATATCACTACAATACTACATTAGTATTTGTATTTGACAGTTATCATATTATAATGATTTTAATTGATTTTGACCTTTTTCACGAACCAAAACAATGAGGATAGAGTGATTATCATCATCATCATCATCTTCACCCTATTAACGTTACCACTATTACTGATTACTGGGACACAGGGACTTCTCTCTTGACGAGACAGATTAGGCCTTAATTCATCACGTCGGGCCAAGTGCGAGTTTTTGAATGTCACATGTCCTTCAAACTCTGTTAAGTTCTCAGAACGTGCCGGTTTCCTCCGATGTTTGCGTAGAGCGCACATACATTTCTCAAGAAGAAAAATTCTGAGTGCGTGGTGGGATTTGAACCCACGATCTTCGGAGTGCAAGTCATGTGTGCTCCCACTTAGCCAACACGGCTTGCTAATGCACTTTGTATCCGCATCCGCACTTTGTAGAAATCCATTAGGTTTGCTGAAACACAATCCAATCTATTCTTTAGACATAAAACCTTTTGTATACAAATATCTCAAAAACCTTATATGTAAGAGACTTGCAGTGATATGCAAGACGCTTTTAGTTATTATTTTGTAAAAACTACCGACATGCTAGCTCTTTGTTTTGAAAAAAGTCACGTCATCCATTGCTGAACTCATGCTACGGTGGCTCTTTCCTGCCAGACACCCATATACTTGAAGATCTCAAAATCTTAGCATTACAAGTGATACATGTCTCGAATTACACTTGGGGATCTTTAGAAAATAGATAATAACACACAGTTTACCAAGTCCATCGTTTAATTATATTTGAGAGCAGAACAATTGGAGTAAATATATATTCATTAATGAATAAACCGCTGTTTATAAGTAAATTGTAGGGTTTTGTATTATGAACACATTTTTGGAACACCCTTCTTGTAAAAAAACCTGCAGTTTCATCGTTGATAAACGACGCGAAACTGTTGTAAAAATTAAAAATAGACACAAAATTATTTTAGCTTTGTTTGATTGTTATAGATAATCACAACGTCCGGGCTACTATTTCAGCCTAATGATTCGTGAAACGCCCAAGCTACTAGAGAAGCCTAGCTCCACCTACAGACTTTTACGTTTCTTTCTCGGTTGAAATACATTAGAGTTGTCCAAAATTGTTACTAGATGGAGCTTAAATAAATTCTGCAACTATTCCGATCCAAGAAACCGTACCTGGCAACAAAAACTTAAAAAATTTTTTTGTTATCTTTGGATTTGTTTGTTTACATTGTGAGTCGCGCGCGTGTGTTTTAGAATGTAATTATTATTGTTGTATTTGCCCTATTTACTTAGTGTAATATATTAAATGAATCCTCAAGAACCATTCTATAAAAATATTTACGATTATACTTTGTCCGATAAAATAATAATTACGAAAAATTTTTTTTCGATATCAATGACAGTGGTATTGTTGCGTGCCGGGTTTATAATCATGTTTTTGAAGTGATTCAGTGAATTCTCAAGAAATAATTACTTCTAATGGAGACAAAGGTAATAAAACATATTTCAATCAACTCCCATGATCAAAATATAATGAAACGACCACTCTTTCCGTCTACTCCTACTGGGCGCTCCTACTGGTAGGAGAACGAGGACTACAATGTCCTCGTTCTCCTACCATATCCTCGTACTCCTACTAAATATGTCCTCGTTCTCCTACCATATTCTCGGACTCCTATTAATGTACAGTAAGCTGCATATATTTGTTATATGTACTCGTATAGAGTAGAACACCATGTAAGATGGGTCACCAAAATAACCCTTGACACTTCCCATGATAACAGACCTCTTTAGATAACGGATCTCTTTAACTATTACAACTGCATTAAATGCATTACATCTCATTTTGCACATTTGTCAAGTGTCAGTTAAACAATAGGTAGTCATTGTTTACGTCATTCAATGAAACAACCATAACTGAATCAAACTGAATTGAATAATTTTTATAACAAAATGAGCTTAAATCAGGATAAACCTGAGTTCATAAAGAGAAAAGGTGGAACTATACTACTATATGCAGGTTACCAGTTTTATAAGCAAAAAATGTATACAAATGGAAGTGAGATTTGGCAATGTTGCCAATCTAAGATCAAATGTGTTGCCGTCAAGTGCCGAGGATCGATTACTGTGCAGGTAAGACATAAACAAGCTATTCCTAAAACATAGGCAACCTCCGTGGCCAGTATCAAGGATTCAAGTGTTAACAAATTACCAACAAATTCATTTTAATGTTTATTCCAGAATGGAGAGATACTGAAAACTGTCAGTCATTTGTGTGAAGCTAATACATTGAAAAATGAAATAGATTTAGCCCTATATGCTGCAAGAGTAGAGGCTGAACAATCCGATACGCCAATACCAAAAATTTACAAAAGAAATACTGCTCCTCTCAAAGATCGCGGGATCAATTTAGTTGAAAAAGTAACGGAACTTAGAAGTATTAAAACAAGTTTATATAATTCTAGATACAAGGCAATTGGAGCTGAAAAGATATTATTTGATGATTTGAAAAAAGTTCAGATCCCTAAGAAATTTAATCATTTCCTTTTAGGAGATTATATCGGTGATACACAAATTATAGTATTTGGAACTGAGCAAGGGTGTCAACTACTTAAAAGTCTTTCAGAATATTTTATAGACGGTACATTTAAAAGTTGCCCAAAACCGTTCAGCTAATTGCTCATTATACACGGCGATCGTCAAGGCCCCTCTCATGAAACGAATACAGTCCCTTTAATTTTTGCATTAATGCCAGACAAAAAACAGCATAGTTATGCCATTGTTATAGAAATTATTAAGTCACAAGTTCCCGCATGGAACCCGCAGAAAATTCATACCGATTACGAAAAATCCTTAATAAATGCACTGTTAGACGAATTCCCTGCAAGTGTGGTTAAAGGCTGTTATTATCACATGACAAAGGCCTTGTGGAAAAAGAGTAAGGTAATTAAAATTAAAAATAAAGTTCAACGAAGATTTGTAGCTCTTTGTACTGCCCTTCCGCTGCTGCCCGCTAATCGCATCGAAGAGGTTGGTTCTATATTCAACAGCAGTTTAGGCTTCTTGGCCCTGATACTAAATTAGATATTTTCTTTAAATATTTCCAAAAGACATGGATGAAGAATGATTTTCCAAAAACGTGGTGTGTATTTGAAGAAAGGCACAGAACTAACAATGTAGCTGAAAGCTGGAATTCAGTCCTAAACAGGTAAGTCAAAAATGTTACTTTATTAAAATTGCTGAATTTTCTCGAAAAGGCTACAGCCGACAAAGATGTTCCGACAGCACGGCGTCGAGAGGATCTCGTCACCGATACATTGATTATGAATACACAAATGTATCTTTTATATGACGATATTAATGTTGGTACTTTTTTGGAAATGCTCCGATGCATTTGTAAAATTTTGATTTCAGTAAATTACATTATTAAGCTTATTGTACTTATTCCAAAAGAATAAAAAAAATCACGATAGGAGTACGAGGACATTGTAGTCCTCGTTCTCCTACCAGTAGGAGCGCCCAGTAGGAGTAGACGGAAAGAGTGGAAACGACCGAGTATTTTACATTTGTTCGTTGCGTTTCGCAGCCGGCCACAGCAAGAGGTGGTTTGTCTTGGTTTATTCTGGTAATTATTGAAAGGGAAGGTAGTGATTAATTGATATCAAAACATAGCTTGTATCATCTAGTTTAATAATATATATGCATTTTTAGGAAGAACTACAATTAAAACCTAAGAAATCCATTCCAGAAAAAAATTATGATTTTTTAAGCTACTTTTTCAAGATTAGGATTTTTTTTGAAACCCTAATGATTAATTTTAATACTTAAATCTATAAATTTATTGATTGCGTATAGTTTTAACTTTTTTGTGGTATTTTTTTTTTGAGCGTGGGTGTAGTAGTTAGGAAGATATGCCCATTTATGTAAAAATGGGACGCGCTCGCGGCGCCGTAAATTGCGGCCGCGGACGTGGACCTTTGGACGGTATGTATGTTTCGCGGCTGGACGTTTGAGTGGATAACACTGTTAGTTTCCAAATAAAAAAAAATTGATATTATTGCATCATTTTATCATTATCATTTATCATTTTATCATTTTAGGAGGTTTTGTCTGTTCACGTCCGTAAGTGGTAACCCTCTGAATCCTTACACGTGACCTCCGGGTGGTGCTAAGAACAGACTCTGGTGGTAGGCTTCGGCCGCGGCTTGTCACCACCCTCCGGGCTGGGCCAGTGCTTGAAGCGATTTTTTCGTGTTTCGTAATGTGGTCCGAAGAAGCCATCTTCTAGGCCTTCATGGCTCCATCTTAGACCACATCGTCACTTAACATCAGGTGAGATTGTGGTCAAATGAAGGATTATCAATAATAAAAAAATAAATAAATAATTAATCATTTTAGGAACCATAAACGGACACACATTATAACGGCAAAACTTAAAATGCCATTCTTTTTTCTTTTGGTCATTATAAAACACCGTCATTGGACATGGAATTGTAGTTTGTACAAAATCTGGTCCCCTACTATTTTTCAAATTTGTCTAAACATTTATAATATTGAACAAAATATTTTATGTTTTCAAATATTTGCTTTATAAAATAAGATCAACAACACCGAGATATATATAAAAGATATATATATTTTAAAAGTTCTTTCACCTTTGAAACATGCACTAGTACGAAACATACATTGCTTAGCTTCAGCCACGTTTCCAGTACTCCCAAAGGTATGGATAGAGCAACCTTCATTACAGGACCATTTGGGAAAACCCCCACGTCTCTCTGAAACCAGCCAACTGTAATGGCTATCGAAATAAAGTGATAGAGAGATCTTAGTAAAGCCACTATCTCGTGATAAATTTGTTTACCTTTGTTCAAACGTACCTTTCGATGTGAGTCAAGAAGCTTGGTTTAATGTTTTTTTTTTCACCCACAATCTCACCTGATGTAATGTGACGATGTTGTGGTCTAAGATGTTTACTGTTTGTTCGTTATTGGTCCTCGGCTTTATCCAGGTGACATACCTTATACTTAGATTTATTTATTTTTTTAATTTGAAGAGACATTAAGTTTTTTTTAAATTTGCGGGAGATTTGAATTATAAGATAACATTTAATAAAAATAGATTTATAAAATTTGTAGTCTTACTTACTCTTGTAGGCATAGTAAACTGACCATCTTAATATATATAAATCTCGTGTCACAATGTTTGTCCTCAATGGACTGCTTACCGATTATAATAACATTCGCACACCATGTGCAGTTCGATCCAACTTGAGAGATAGGATGGTTTTTAAAGCGAGAAAAATTCGAATAATTTCCGGGAAAATTTTATACCCGTGCGACGCCGGGGCGGGCCGCTAGTTGAAATATAATTTTAAGTGCAATTGATCAAACATAAGTAAAATGAGGTATTTACTTTTAACATAGGTACTCATTGGTACCTTAGGATTAGTTAGCTAGGGCATAAGATTAATTAAAAAATATATAATAATGGACAATCCACAAAACAACATCTAGCCCCGTGGTAAGAATTAACACGGTGACTGTGCCGTCTATTTTAAGAATTTTTTTCTGGTACGTCCATCTGTTTCAATGAAGCCATTAAAGACGTCATTTGTGATTTCTGATGTCCATATACATTTAAAAAATACGATGGGATATTTTCGTTTTATTTTCGCCAATTCATTTATTTGTTCATTCATACGTCCCTAGAAAATCAAACTCTCAAGTCCAGCCCAGTAAACGCGATTCAGTTATCTTCGGCTAATGCATTACATGTAATGCATGAACGTCACAGCATGACCAAAAATGCATAACATGTAATGCACGGACAGTCAACGTGATAAGCTTGATATTTTGATATTTTTTTATTATACATATTAATCACCCAGACCAAGGTGAAAGTGCTTGCATGTACAAACACTTGACTCCTCGTCGTGAATCGAACCCGCTAACACTTGCGCGGACCTTCGTCTTTACTATTCCACTATAACATTCATTTAAAATGTTGGTAGTCAACTATGAATTTTTTCACATTACCTTTTCAACGTTTTATATGTTAATATCAAAATAATGAAAGCTATCTATTAATATCGCTCGTAAATCGAAAGTAATAAAGGCGAAAGAATGTTTGCTATTCGGTTTATTTAGCTCCATTTTTATGACAAAATTACTTTTCAATATTAGGCAGGGTATGCAAAAATTCTTTTAACTTTTTGTGTAGACAAACCTTGCATATAAATTTGGAAAATTAAATGTAAAAGTGAACGTGTCAGCGTAGTTATTAAGGAGCATGAAAAACTCTTAAGATTGAAATATAAATAATGTTAAAAAAATCACAGACTTAAAATCGAGGGTGAAAGTGTTTGTATGTTCTGCAAGCACTTTCTCCTTGGTCTGGGTGTTTAATATTTATAATAAAAAATATCTATATATGTATGACTATTACATTAAGTATATCAGATATCTAGGACCCGTAACACAAGCTTAGAGCTTACCACGGGGCTAGATGTTGTTGTGTGAATTATAGTCTGGAAATATTTATTTTATTTTATGTATTTTATCTATGTCTATATTTCCTTTGCCAAAGGAGCATCTGGGTCCTTCAAGTATTGCAGAATAGGATAAAATATAACCATAGAAAGGCATTTTTATACTATAATAAAACAACGAAAATAATATTATCATACTATGTGAAAACTAGTTACAGAATAAAATGTTTTTTTTTCCGAAATCTGACCCCATGCTTAAATAAAAAACTCTCAGCTAAACTTCTGGGAAACTTCGAAAACCTACTCTGACTTTATATCAACACAATCAATTAAGCTTGTCCTAATTCGTATCACAGCCAATCAATTTCTTTTCTCATAGCTCCACTTCTAAACCCAATAAAACCGGCTTACCTGGAAGTCTGTTAACTACTGATAGCCTAAAAGTTGTAGCTATCAGAAATCCCTTCTTATTTAATCATTGATGAGACTTACTGGCCTCAAACTTTATTTATTTGCTGCTAATACTTTTGGGAGCGTCCCCTTGCTGTTTAGATATTTATCAATTTATTGGTGTTTCAGGTAAGAGCTTGATTCCCAATTTACAGAGTGAAAGCATAATTCTGTTCTGGTATGAGGAAATGAGCAAACGTTGGTTTTCTAAATTAAACTTGTGAGTAGGGAACGTAATAGATAAGACAGTGCGTAAATTTTCTTAAAATTATTAATCTAAATTTGTAGTTAAAAAACCCTTGATTCCAAAGCCTTCTTTTTTAAAAGTAAAAAATCATATTATTATAAAATGTGCATGTTTTGCAAAAAAAAACAAACAGACACTTTGAACTTATAACACCACTCTTTTTTGGTCTGGTGTTAAAAAAGATTGTAGTATGTAAAATGAAATGAATGTAATAGTTCAATCTTTAAGCAAAAGTTTCTTATATGACATAATAACCATTATGCTCTTACCTAGGGCCATAAATGGTCTGTAAAATAGGCCGCGGATCAGAAAATGTATAAAAATACAAAACTATAACTACATATATTGACGAATTACTTGGTTATGCTTAGGGTTCACGTTTGATACAATTATGAATAATAAAAATAAAATAATAAATTTCCGGACAATTCACACAACAACATCTAGCCCGATGGTAAGCTCTAAGCTTGTGTTACGGGTACTAGACATCTGATGTCTTCATATATATAAATCTTCTGGACGTGTGTTAGTCAGTGAGTTCCTCCTAAACGGCTGGACCGATTTTGATGAAATTTTTTGTGTGTTTGAGAATGGTTTAGATTCACAATACGGTCAACTAGGTGCGAAGCAGGAGCGGACCGCTAGTAATTAATATAAAAGACATACGAATATATATTTTATTATACACATAACACACCCAACCCAAGGAGAAAGTGCTTGCAGAACATACAAACACATGAACTCTCGATGATGCTGGGACGCCCTTCGGCCCGGTGGGATAGAGACTGCAGGCAGGTTCAGCCGCATTAGGGGTCTATGTCCAGCAATAGACAGGCTAGTATAGTTTGATGATGAAAATGACCAGATTCTTCCATCTCAAATAATTAGAAAGAAGCCCAGTCCAACGTCTTACTGCTAAAACTAAGTAGATAACGCAAATTTATCCCCAGGGCCTTTCACAAAAGCCATGGGCATTCCATTACTATAGTTTCCTCACGCATTTGTTCAATTAAAGGCAAACAGGTGTGTTTGGTGGGACTTCCCACTTCCCACCCTCCAATCAGAGTTGCCTTTGATTCTAACTTTATGTGTTACTTTACCGTTAGGGATTACGTGGGAAATTAACAAGAGCCCCGCGTCGCTACCTGCATGAAAATTACTCTGTTGCCAGATAACTTATCCACTCGGTATATGTAATCGTAGAAGAGATAAAATTCCGCCGTTAGCGGGTAACAACGGATTTAACTTATGTGGGTTTTAGAAGAATTGAGTAGGTTTTATTTGATGATGTCTGTGGCAGGTTCGCCGTAAATGAAAATGTGTATTTCGCGTCGGAATTCTGGTTATTTGCCTTCTAATTTTGGTCTCTAAGCTGGGACATTTTGATATCATATAAAATTATGTATGCACTTACAATAAAAAAAAACTATGTGAGTATTTTATACACATGTTTGTTTTTAAACTAATTTTTTTTATAAACTTTGACATAAGTCAAGAAAAAGGGTTTCTTCTATAAAAATAAGCTATTATAATCCCTAACTATTATATATAGTATATAAAATATATATATACTATTATATTATATATATTTGTGATGTGGGTTTATCATAATTTTTCCAATTTTATGATATTTTACTTTTTTCTAACCTTATATCCCACACGTCTCTTAATATCCCTAACTATTATTTGGCCTATTACATATTAGTTTCACAAAAAATCTACTTTACGATTTTGTTTGTTGTGATTTTGTGCTTATAACATATAAAATAAAGGAAATACGGTTTCTATAATATGAAGCTATTTATATCCCCTAACGAGCAACAAAACTTTTTTATAGATGCCAGGGGCATGGCGCAATTAACAGGATGTTATCATATCAGCACTGAATAAGTTTTCTAGCGTTTTTGGAATAACTAATCATATTTAGACTAATTCTTAGGCCAGACATTATAAAATATTTTTTTCTAGATAAAATATTAAACTTAAAAAAAACCTGATACCTATTAAAGTGAAAAATCATATTATTTTGTAATATGCACATGATGCGCTTTTACTTGAGGCCCCAGTCGAGTATTATTGCACACATTCGGTTTTACTTCCCAGCTTTCACCCTCTGCAACCTAAACCAACCAACCAACCAAAAAACGGCACTTCCGACTTTCATCAAACATGAGTCACTTTTAAAAGAATTTTAATCGATTCATCCATTCGGGAGCTGCCATAAACCAACTCGTCAAACTTTTAACAAACTTACAGCCCTCTTTTTGAAGTAGCCAGTTACAGCACCCAGTCTAATCGCATCTTTAAGAATCGCACCAGCCAGTCTATTTACAGCATTCGTCAATATTTTTGAAACAATTTTCGGTCAGGGATTAAAATTGCTTGACCACAATCTCACGACTCGGACACACGAATCGGACGAGGATGGATCACAAAGACTTAGAAAGTACTTATTCTCTCATTAGGATTAATCAGGAAATATGTACTGCAACAGGAAGCTTATTATAAACCTTTGCGGAGCGAATTATGAAGGATTTGCATGGAGATATATGAGCAATTATTAATCAGTTACGTCGCAGCTGTGCACTTTCTATATACAAATTAAATTGCTTCATTATCATAATTTCAGCCATAGAACGTCCACTGCTGGCCATAGGCCTCCCTCAAAGACTTCCAGTGATTTCGCTCGGTAGCAGCTTGTAACCACCGCGAGCCCGCTACCTTCACCAGTCCGTCCATCAAGTTGGTGGGCGTCCTACTGTGCGTTTGCCGATCTGTGGTCTCCATTCTAGAACTTTCCGGCCCCAACGGCCATCTCTTCTACGTGCTACATGGCCTGCCCATTGCCACTTTAGCGAGCTCATTCGCTCGGCTATGTCGGTGACCGTCGTTCTCTTACGTATCTCCTCATTCGTGATTCGATGACATATAGAAACCCCGAGCGTAGCCTTTTCCATAGCTCGTTGCACAACTCTGAGTCTATTCATGAGGCCTATGGTGAAGCACCACTCTTCGGAGTCAGTTGTCATTACTGGCAACACATCATCACCCTATTAACGTTCCCACTGCTGGAAGATTAGGCCTTAATTCACCACGCTGGCAAAGTGCGGGTTGATGAATGTCACACGTCCTTCAAACTCTTTAAAGTTCACAAAACATGTCGGTTTCCTCACGATGTTTGCCGTCACCGTTAAAGCACGTGTTCGTGTGTCACTGGCAACACACACTGGTTAAATACCTTCGTGTTCAGGCCCTGAGGTAGATTATATGGAAGTGATTGGATAAATAGGCGTTACGCACTAATAATGCTTAATTTATGTAAAAAGACAATAACATCTCAATTTTTATGAACCTTCAAAGAGACGGTACCGATGTCATTATAACATTAAAATCACCCATTAATCTACTCAAACTTCAGCAGACCTAAATCACCTAAATAATATACATAGTTATAGGTTCACTGAACTGTAAGAAGGATCGTTCATGGGGAAGGGTCCTCAGTATATCATCGTATCTTGAAATGACATATTACTAATATCTTGTTATGTAAATGAAAGCGACTCAATTACATAACAACAACCACGTTGTAGTTTATTTACCTAAGTATTTATTTATTTAAGTAGCTAATAAATAGTAATAAATTTTCCAAAAGTCAATTCAAACAACACTGGTTGAAGATTTTATTTTGTGGCACTGGGGTTTAAGAAATGAATAAGTATTTCCTGGACGTAACCTACCTAATCTGAATTTGGCGATTGACCTCTTTCTCGAAGTCAGACCTACGTAATTGGACTGTCTGTTCCAGGTGTCAACAATTTCTAGAACTGATTCTCAATCTTAACAGGTAGCTCGACATGAAAATTATAATGGAAATAAAAATGCTTTTTTTTATGTGGCCCATGAGCTTATGGGAATCACAATTTGAACTTCACGTTAGAGTTGCCTCAGGTAACAATTATAAATATATAACATTTCTAGCTGACCCCAGCAAACGTTGTTTTGCAAAATGAAAAACCGATTCTCAGACATACTGAATACGCTATAAAATTTCATAATAATCGGTTAAGCCGTTTCGGAGGAGTATGGTAGGTAACTAACACTGTGACAGGTGAATTTTATGTATAAAATAAAATTTTTGCCGTCGTAGACACACAAAAGAAAATGTTAAACATCTTATTTAAGTGTCTGGTTAAGCAAAAAGGATGTGACTTAGTAGTGTTACTACAAATAAAAAATATTCAATAAGTTTGGCAAAAAAAGAAAAATGTAGCAGCTTTGTGTAGAAACTTGGAAAAGATTGTGAAAACTGTGCGCAAACGGCTACCCCAACGCCCCCAACATTTGGCTTGAATACGAATATATCTGCGTGTGACCTCATTCAATATCCTTTTTCCGAACGAACGATTTTATCGTCTTTGTTATTTCCACCCAATGAGCACTAACTCTTTGAACGGAATGATTGTGATTGTGTCGTAGGTACAGCAAAATGTTTTGCTTATGTTTATCTGCTTATAAAAACTGAAACGTATTTTAATAACGTTTTATATTAATCAAAGAAACTGTCTATAAAAAAATGTTTTGGAAATTATTATGCTAAGCTTAGTCAATATGGATATTATATCACGTTCGAATAAAAAATATGTACGAGTCTTTACTGCGTAATAAATGGGAATCGAATGAGCCTAGATAGCAGTGACGTGATCAGATTTGTAATATAAAACTAAGGTAATATTATGCTTACCGGCATCGTATGATAGGACTTCATATCAGGGTAGTCGTATCATTATTGGATTATTTGAATTTGATTAGGAACATAAACTGTATCAATTTATTACTTCTGAGTAGGTACTAATACGTTGGTTGTAACAATTGAAGTATCAATTTAAGCATTATTTTAACCGCCGGCAAACAAGAAGGATGGTGTTATAAGCTCAACTAACAGTTTTACAACGTAATCAAATGTTTGTGTGTTTTTATAAAATTTTATGAAGATATGAGGGCAGGTATGGGTTGAGACACTTAACATTTTAAAGATATTATTAATACTTTGTAAGTTATGAAAAAATGAAATTGACTTAAAATACCTTATTTGATTGAAGCCAAATATCTATCAAGCAGCCCGTATACACTGCTGGGTTAAGACATCCACTTAATCACGCCAACTTTTACGGTCCTGTGAGAACAAGAAGAGTAAGCCCGATATAATTTTTTAAGCGGTTTAGTTAAATCACCAACAGAAATATCATACCTCAAAATTTCCGACTCTCGATTTATCACAGTTCTTGAGATTCAGACTCGTGACAAACAGACAGACTACGAAGTCTCAGTAATGGGGTCCCGATTTACCCTTTGGGTGCCTAAAAATTATATAAACCTAAGATTAATTGACCTAAGTTAAAAATACTTAAAACCTGAATACTCAATGGCTATCATAGGTAGTACTTACACTGGTTTCTTTTAAAATAAACTCCTCAATTTAAGTCTGTTCAAAAATAGGCGAACTACCCCAATATTTTTTTCTTCTAAAAAATTATGTTATTTTGCCATGGGCAGATAATGTTTCCCTTGAGCTTTTTTCATGCAGATAACTCGATTACATAATTAATTTAAGCACAACAATAGGATTCTCGGAATAAGTGGGAGGGGTCACTTGGTTATTATGAAAGCAGTTCGGAATAATTTTATTTTGAGCTATTTTACAGTTGACTGCATTCGATTCCGTTGGATGTGGGCAGTCGAGCGTTGTTCGAGACTTGTCTCAAAGTTGGGCGGAACATACACACAATACACGCCATCCATCGCTTCTTTGGATTAACTTTTAGAAAATTGTATATGTACGCTACGTCGCTCGGTGATTTATTGTCGACTGCAACTGGTCAAACTTGCGAGTTTTCTGCGAAAGTATGGGAAAGTTGTCAGAATTTAAAATGTGACAGTATACTGCTGGGTTTCTTTGTTTTGATTGAAAAGAATGAAAGATGGATTTTGACGAAGAAGTTCTATCTTCGTAATTTATTAATATGTTGTACGAGCCACCCGACAAACGTTGTTTTGCCATTTGCATTAACCCAATCCCACCCCCACTCGTATCCCTACTCCTGCCCCTAGACCTACTCTTATTCCGTCTCCATTCCTACTTGTATTTCTACTTCTTCAACTCCTACTCCAACTCTCACGCCAATTCCCATTCCCACGCTCACTTCTACTCTCACTAAAACTACCACGGCATCTGCCTTGTACTTTTTAAATTACTCATATCTAATCCTAAACGCACGCATAAATGTTTGACAGCCTCTTTTAACTACTTTAACTTTCTCTGTATTGCTTGCGCGTGATAAAACCTTTTTCAACTGATACTTACTCAACTATTCTATATTGTGATTGAAACCTCTTTAGTTACGGTTAGTTTCTCTGTATGCCATGTACCTGACGGAGATAAATCGAATAAATCATGAACCATTGAAATCGGCTCAGTTATAAGTGGTGTAACGCACACGACTTTGTTTTATCTGCTTTATTATAAAGAGAAGATAAGAAATTGCCCCCAATGTCTGCCTAGTTCTTGAAGACTGCCTTATCATTTGTGGTAGCAAATTTTAAACTTTCAATATGATTTAAATGAAACCATGTTTCTGCATGTGTATAGAAACAAAGGCATTGTGTATAAATGTTATCGCACTTTGTGTAAAATATCGATAAATATCATAGTGAAAACAAAAGTAAAAATAAAGTGAATATAAAACATATATCTTTAACCCGCTGCATTCGACGGTTTTGCACTAAAAAAATCGCTGACTTCGACAACATTTCGCGCGAATCCGGCGTCGCTCCTTATGTGTTCTTCTACGTTAAGCGATGGTATACTTTTGATAAGGATGATTCCACTTACTTTATCTGAAAAGGTTAAATCGAATATTGTAAGATTTCAAAAGTACATTCGGCACACGTACAAGTACACTCCAAAAATAACGGTTCAGGCACATACACCCCAATATCTTCCGAACTACGGCATCCTAATGAAACGAAGATTGTTCAATTGAGGATTTAATATTAAAGATAAAGAGTTATAATAAAACATATGTGCACGATCCCAAAATAAAAAATTAAACATATAAGGTAAGTCATATTTCTCTGTAAATTAAATATTCTTTATGATTGTATTTTTGCTGTTTATCACCACTTTCTTCATTTAGTACTTTTTACTGCATCCGAGCTCTTCTGACAGCTTCCAGGCGATTAGGCATGCTGTACTGTAATTAATAGTCAATTTTATTGATTTTTTTTTTCCTTATTATACCTTGTAAAAACACACATTGATGTATTTGGGATATAGAGGGCATCTGGTATTGAATGGGTAACGGTTATGAGTTATGCTATTATCCTTGAAATGGATAATAGCATAACTCATAACCGTTCAGAAAAAAATATTGGTAAATCTATCCCACCAGTTATTACACATATAATTTAAAACTTTTTTTCATTAACTTAAATATTGTAAAATATTTTTGTTTAGCCTTTTATTTACCTTTAACTTAAACATAACATTTAAATAAAAAATATTTATATTAAAAAAAAAGTAATTAAATTAAGTTTAGGCCCCTTTTGGGTAAAGGCGTTTCTAAGCTTTTCCACTTGTCTCTGTCTTTTTCAAGCCAGTTTGTTCCCGCAGTCTTTTTATTTCGTCGGCCCACCTTTCTTGACGCGGCCTCTGGCTCTTTTATAATATAAGAATACATTATTAACTTAAAATTAGTTGTAGTTTGAATGCCGAATGAACATGAATAGCGCATGTGTGCGTTACAGTAAACCAAGAAGCGTAAGCTCAGCGTAAAGTTGCTCAAATAAATTATTCTTAGTAATTACTTTTCCTAAACAAATTGTAAATTAGAATATTCTTTACAATGTTTAATCACTATGGTTATACATAACACAAACTATGTCATGTGGGGTATCGTTGAATAGGTATTTTTATATCATTTATAGTTTACTTCCAACATTTTTCGATTTGGCTGACCGTTTAGGATCTAAATCGAATCACAGTTGCGTAGCAACCATCTCTCTCAATAGGTTTATACACTGTAAACAACTTATGTTTCTTGTTTCAAAGAATGTCAGGTTCAAGTAGTTTTCATAATGGTAAATGTGTCTAAAGTATTTTGTGAATTATTGCAGTAGAAAAGAAGCAATTTTGACCAAAAAAATCTTCGGTATTACTGATTTATAAAAAAAGCGATTCATAATTCATAATTTTTTACTATGAAGTTCGAATTGATTGAAATTTTCTCTTATGCATCCACGGAGAAAATACTCTTTTAAGATGTCCTGTATTATCGTTTATTTTCGATGTGGCTGCCCAGACACATTTACGTAATTATTCTACAAGATCGTATAGGCTTACTATACGCCACTTATTTGAAAAAAAATTAATACAATATTCTCTTCAAAAAAAGAACAAGAAAAGTATTCTTGCAAGTACAATTACTTGATCAAAACAACAGGCTATGGGAGAAATAATTCAGTATTTTATTACAAAATACAATGTCTTGTTTGAACACAATTTCGCGGAGAATCACCCATAAAAGCGAGACCGAACAACCCTTTAGTAAATATTTATTAAATAACGAAACAGTTTCGCTTTCAATTTAACATTATAAAAAATATCTTCAATGTTTAATTTAAGTAATCTCATTAATTTCAATATTGTTCAGATTTTGCACTGAATTGGTTTCTTATTTACTTTGTTAAAAGCCAGACTAATAGCTTTGATTTGATTCTTGAGACATTAGACATAGACTTTTTTACATTGCTTGATGTTTTAAATATAAATAAGTTTAATTAAATATTTCCGAACTACTCACACAGCATCACCTAACCCCCAACTAAGCAGAGCTTGTACTATGGTTTTTAGGTGACTGATATACTACTTAGATGCATTTTTTTTTGTAAATACATACATATGATACATAGAAAACACCCAGACCCGAAACCAGATATTGTAGATCGTACAAAATCTAGTCCCCCGGCGGGAGTCGAACCCGCAACCTCCTGAGCCTCAGGCGGACGTTCGCCCACCGAGCCAAAGAGGTCGTCGAATGTTTTGAATATACTACATTAAAAAAAATGTAAACAAACACAATCAAAAGGTAACAGGCTGGTCTTAGGTTGAGACCATACTTATCTATTATATTTTTAATCCCTGTTGAAAACGAAAAGTGGTTTTGTTCTATTTAAATAGGAAATAGAAAAAACAAGAAAAAAATAACAAGAAGCAACCAAACTCAAATAATTATAGGTATTAGGTTCTAAACCAATCTATAAAATTGAATAAGACTTTTTGGAGCACCATACCTATGAAATGAGTACTATCCTCATAAATCAGTATTGAATCTAAATCTTAAGTTCGAAATCTTAAGCAATATCTTAAAATTGTTCGTCGATACATGGCAGGCTTCGCTAGCTCCAGACAATTTAACTCGATGAAATCTCGAACGCTCCAGAAAACCGAATAAATAACGTTTTATGACATATTAAACTTCGCTTAACGTTAAATATGGCGTTTTCGTGTTTGATATATTTTCAAAGGAAAACGTTAATTTCCAGCCTTATTAACATACAAGTAAGTGCAAACATTTGAATTATTAAGAAGCTTCTTTAAAGCTTCTTAACTAAGCCAAACCATAATTATAAGAGATTTTGGAGTTTAGATCCCATTATTGAAATCCTATGTATTAAAATGTGCATAAATGAGGCACGATTATATTGTAGATATCGCTATGATCGACTCATATCCTCCAAATGAAAGTCATCAATGTCTATGGTAATTCCATGATATAAAAATACCATTAAGGCACATCACGGTTACACGTAGCATATGCTCAAGTGTCAGGACTGTATAATCTAATAGGTACTCGTCTTTTGCGAGGCTTCCAAATCCCTTTTTCGTACATCGTAAATGGATTTCCACGTAACCTATAGAACCTCTAAGCGCGCATAATGATGCTGAATCAAGAATCTGAAGGATCCTCTGCGAGTACTAATTTTATGGCGTTGCACTTGTGAAAGGTGTGCGAAATTACTTTTGAAATTACCCGATAAAATTTCATAGGATTCTGTTCTACCACATGAGGAGTCTTAGGTTCGTCTTTATGTTTATCTACAGCAGTTTAAGTTTAGTATTCGTAAAAATTTTCATGGTTATTGAAAAGATAAGTTTCATGAGAATGTTTGGCTACTTGTTTTAATATTTTGCTGGAAATGCATAATTTTAATGCGTCTGGATACAGAATTATCGATAACTGTCTGCAACCGGCTTTACTCGTGTTGGAAATTTTAATCCCCAAGTAGGAAACGAACCTGCAACCTCCTGCACACCAGGCGGACTTTAGCCCTACAAGCTTATTAGAAAACTTACAGAATACCTTCAGAACTAAATATGTAGAACATCACTATTCATACAGTTAAGGTTAATGAGAAACATTTAATTTTCTCAAGCGAAAGATATTTCTTACTTCAAAACAACAAGTTGAAGTCTATTTACAATGCAAAGCGGGCGGTACATCACAGGTAGGGCCATATTTCAAGATACTGGGAGTTTTATTTTTTACGTCATCGGTGTACAGAGGATGAAAATCCGGGAAAATCCTTCAGGGACGTCGAAATTAGCATATTTATTAGTATCATCCGAGACTTCGATACGACGGACCTGTTTTCTCACCTATAATGAATATGTATTTAACGATATTATAAAGAATTGCAAAAGCTATGAAAGTCGGAGAGAGTAAATTTATTTTTATCTTTATTTCTTGACCTTGTGACCAACACCTAAAATAAATCTGTTAAGCTGAAATGTTTTGGCAAACATATCATCACCATATCAAAACTTGAAACGGTTACCATGATTTGAAGTTTTTTGATTTTTCCGATATTTCAACGCTGTTGCAAGCGTCATTATCACGGTATGAACTATGAAGGTCATGGCGCTTTCTCTAATCAAGCTTTTAGGACTCTAAATATAACTTTTATTACATGATTACAAACAGTCTATTAGCCTATAAGTGCGTATATTTATTTAACCTATCTCATAGAGTTCTATAAAACATAGACAAAACCTGCGAAGTGGGAGCATCTGGCACGCGGCGCACGTTACCCATAGTTTTTTATTCATTTCATACTTACGCGACTACAAAGCGGGACGTTTGCAGGCAAAACAAGTCTCGCGTTGCGGACGCTTTACGTTGTAGACGTTCCCGCGTTGCTGACGCGTAGGTTTAGCCGAAGCCTAAATGCACCTATGTACATATATGTTGTAGTATACATAGGTATTTATTCGATGCAAGATGCTCATTACTATTGATTAAATATTCATGAATAAATGCATATTTAAATTTAATGTTTACTGTCATCAAATATTCAATTATGGTATAATCAGGTAGTTGATACATTGATTTAACTCGGAAATATGTATTTATTATTGGGAAGCAGTTAATCCTACTACTATTATAAAGGCGAAAGTTTGTAAGTATGGATGTATGGATGTTTGTTACTCTTTCACGCGAAAACTACTGAACCGATTTAAATGAAATTTGGTACACAGAATCTCTAGAGCCTGAAAAATAAATAAAAATAAATAATAAGGCTACTTTTTACCGCGGGAAAACGTCATTCCGCGGGAAAATCCATTATAACGCGGGTAACACCGCGGGGCACAGCTAGTATTGCTATAAAAGTCGATTAATGGTAAATCTGGTTGATTAATTGCTATAAGTGCAGTACAGTTGTGATTTTGGCACCTGTGAACGGGCAGATACAAGTCAATATTAAAAGAAAAACTAAAAAAAATGTCAAAAGAACTACCTAGAGAAATAGAAATAGTCAATATTTCAAGAGCGATTTTATTCAAAGTCAACGAATACCGGCGTTTCGTACAGAATCATTTTATACTCACCTATAAAATTTATTCTACATGTAGAGGTAGATATTCCATTTGTTAGGTACCGTCATAATATGGTAGATGGTAGATTCATATACTCTGCATTGTGCAGTGCCATGTGTGCTAACAAGTGGAAAATAATTGAGACTCATATAATATTAAAATCTTTGGTAAACTACATTATGTTGATTGATGGTTATGCTTTCGAGCAAAATGTACTCAATGTATACGTAACAAGCCCCCACTCCGAAACTTTGATGCTCTATATCTTCTTCTTCTTCTTTAGGTGCCACTTCATTACTGAAGGTTGGCAGTCAGCTACTTAAATTTATCTTTGTTCATGGCGATTTAGAACAGCTGTTCCGCAGTTCTAATGCCAGTCCAATGTCGAATGTTCCGAAGCCATGACATTTTACGTCCACCAACTCTGCGCTTTCCGGCAATTTTCCCCATCATCACAGTTTGTAATAGGAGGTACCGTGGGTTACGAAATATGTATTGTTTAATTGCTCTATATCTTGGCACTTGATTATTCAATTCATAAAGCAAAAAATAGGTGTCCAGTATTTTTGGACGGACTAACAGACGGACTAAACATAATGGCTATATTTTTATGAAGTCATCATCATCCTGCCCTTGTGCCACACTATGCGGGGTCAGCACAACATGTGTTTTTCTTCCATTTCCCTCTATCACCCGTCATCTCCATACTCACTCCTTTCATACACATATCTTCTTTCACACAGTCCATCCATCTTTTCTTTGGCCTCCCTCTTCCCACATATCCATCCACTTTCATATCTAACGCTCTTCTCGTAACTTTTTATGAAAGCATCATGCCTAAATAGTGCAGCAGTATTTTGCATTATATATTTAGTTATACGACTAAGTAGTTATTACCATATTAATGGTTACACAAATACATTCTTTATGTAACCATAGACAGCCATAATAGCAGAACTAAAAAAATATTACATACTTTTCCCTAATCAAATAAAACAAAACTAAAGGTATTTTTTATCTCAGGAAATAATGATACGCAGACTACGTACAAAGCAAGCCCTTCCTTATCGCGTTATTGTTTAGTTTTAGGGTACCGAGCTTCCATATACAAAACCATTCTAGATCTAAAAGTTATAATAAACAGTGTTTTTTCGTTTTCAGCCGTAGCTCTTCTTCTTCTTAGTCGGTCACTCTTGACAGAGTGGTCGTGGTTATGGGGGGTCCTTATAATGAGTTGCTGCTCTTGCAATTCGCCGCCATTGTTCCCTGTTAGTTGCGTTGCGGGAGGAGTCGGTAATGCAAGACTGCAAAATAAGGCAGCCACGGTAGGAAATGAGGGGCAACATTTTTATGCCGGTGTGACTCGGTAAAGTTTCTTATGCAATTTAAAAATCTGTTGTTCCACATATACTCATTGACTGCACTTTTATAAATTATTCATCATAAGAAAAATTAAGTGAGTCATAATTATTGTATCCATAAAGTAATTATTTCTAAAGATGACGTTTCATGGTTAGAGACTAAGCAATAGACATTATATAAGTAATTGAAAGATAATGTTTTTGGTAGTCTGAAGTTTTACACAGAAAGCCAGACCCAATTAATTTTTGTCACTAAACCAAACCAAATTATGGCTCCCACTCGACTTAATTGCCAAGCTAGTTAATTGATTCTCATATTATTTTAAAACAATTTAAGATAAGTTATATAATCAATTTAGATTGTTTATTAACCCCAGAATATAAATTATCACCGTTTAATACAAATTATATATATACCATTGGAGGCTACTTTTAACCTTTAAATATTGAGGTACCATTTTTACATATTAAGTACCGACGGACGCGAGGGCAACGGTCCAGTGGACCTTGATAGTTTTATTATAAAGTTCAACATATTTTGCTATTATATTAAAACATCATTAGTTCCTGTGTATTGATTAGACAACAACACACACAATACACAGAAACTACAGGAGGAAGTACAGGTAAAACAAAATATTACTCATAAGTTAAAAATTAACGGATTAAGAATCACAGACACCAATGATTTAAACGAAAGAATAAAAGTAAATTGTTTGTGAATCGTATACCAATAACTATAGAAACAAAGAATGCACCAACAATCGAATGTTTTCTGAAAAACTACATAGCCTCAAGATACACATATTGTTTTTTATGTACAAACAGTTTTTTTATGTAGGCTTGTTGCATTTAACCCATGTATGGCATAACTGTCACATTATTATGCTATCTTGCGCTGGAGTGTTGAGGGACAGATGCGACACAATTTTTTGGTTCAGGCTAATTATATTTTTATTTTCTGGCGCATAAGGGCCAAAACTCTATTCATCAACGCAACACCAAAGGTAAACGTTTGTTTAGAAACACTTTAAAATCTTGGCTTGTTTTTACCAAATAATTGTTGTTGTAAACCTTTTAATCTAAAATATGAAAAAAAAATCTTCAAACTAAAAAAAAATGTATTTGAAAAAAGTTACAATAACTCTGACGCATGGTCCCGTATACCCGCCGCAATCTTATAATTTACCAGTCAAAACTTTCCGAAGTCACAGGCGACAACACTCAATAAGTCTGTGGGACCATGGGTCGATGCATAAAGGTTAAATAAAACCAATTTACTAGTAAAAGATGTTTATAATATTTTTATCAAAATGAGTTAAATTATTTGCCAAACGTCTGCTGTGTTTCAAATATTTGCATCAATATTGTACTTTAACAAATAAGTAAAGTTAAATAAGCTTGTTACAATAACGTTATTTTTCTACTAAGATAACATTAATAAAGCAGTCCGTTAAAAAAAAACTTACTTTTAAATTCTTTCTTTTTTACATGGATATTATATATCATCCAGTCTATAACTTACTTTAAAAAAATAATGATTTATCGTTTGGGTTATATCATATTTTTGATTACAGAGTAATTTGTTGTAAGCGCTATTTTTTGTCACGAAAAGTTCATTTATGAAGCTACACATTGCTAGCAAATACATTATGTTTATTTTGACTTGATTTTATATGCACATTTTCGATGGCTCAGATTCATATAACTGATATAATTTATAAGTATAATTCCTTACTTATATAATTATAATTCCTTACTTACTTATATAATTTAATAGTATAATTCGAAATATTACAAGTAAGTAAAAATTCAAAGTTAATCTCAATTTCGTTATCAAAGTACTTCTTTAATGTTAACATTATTTTTATTGTTCATTCAGACTTATTGTTTAGTAAAATGAATTGAGTTAGAACCTGGCTATTGTTCAAGAAAAAGCAAAAATATTTTCTAAAAATATTTCCGTTAATACGAATGATCGCCTGCTAGGTGACCCAGTAGGTTATATTTTGAAAACAGATAGTTCGCCACCTACCCTCTTTTGCTCCTCTTCTCGGCTTGAGGTTTAATGAACTGATGCGAAAGAACAACCCAATTCGTCAGCAGAGATTTGAAAATGAACAGAAAAAAACTAATCATGTTTATCCCTGGCGATGTATTCTAGGGTTAAAGGCTGGATATGAAGTAATACAATCGGTGCCCACCCCAAGGTTACCTGGAAGATATCGCTATCAGCGATAAGGCTACCCGTTGATTCACTTCTATTGTAGGAATATATTCTCTAGTGTTTTTTTTTTGTAATGTGTTCAGTATAGATTGTATTATAAGAATGTGTTGATGAAAAAAAATATATAGCTACAAAACTAAACAAAGGAACCCTCTTCGTGCGTTATCAATTTGCCCTTACCCAGTTTTCAGAAATACATTATTCCTTGTATCGGTACATCAGTTTATCTTCTTAATACATGTATATAAATTATGATGAATGTTATATTAGCTTTTTGCTCGTTCTCGGTATTTGTTTCCGGCCACATGGATACGGATATTATACATTACGACGCCATTACATTTCGCTGTTTATGGCCAAATGGTGCGCGCAGAATAGTAAGAAAGCATTTAAATGTATCCCGAACGACTGCGACAAATGTTTTAGATAAATTACTTAAAATGTTGCTTATTAGGTTTGATCTCATCTGAATATCTTTTGAGAGTTTGTTAAGAATTTTGATGAATTTTATTTGCTTCTTCGAGATCACCTCAGGGATTGGACACTTCAGTACAATCGACTTTTTTTTAAATTCTGTTGCCTGTAATAGTACAGTCACCATTTGGAATTTTATGTTCCGTATCTAATTTAATTATCTAAACTAATTAACTTATAAATCATTACCTCACTGGGTAATGATTTATAAGTTTTTAATTTTTGGGGTGTCTATGTTTATATAGGAAAATTTATTTGAGTTATACTAAGAATGTCTACATTGAAACTACACTACATTGAGCTTACAACTTACTATGTCGACAACTAACACATAAACAAATATTTTCGGACAATCCACACGATAACATGGTTTGCTTTAAGCTTGTGTTACGGATACTAAACGTCTGATATACTTAACATAATAGTAGCCATACATTATGTTTGTATACATTTTATTATACATTTTAAACATCCAGATCAAGGAGAAAAAGCTTATAGAACATAAAAAGACTTGCCCGTTTTATCCGTGGACTCGAACCACTTGGGCCGCAAGCGAACCTTCATCCATCGCGCCATTGCGGCAGTCGACAAAGACTGGAAAGATTATTGTCGATGTATAAAAATGATATAACAATTATCAGAAATGTACTATTACATAATTTTAAACTTGAAAATATTTTATGACACATTTATATTTAAATACTTTTTACGTGGTTGTCACAGACTGGTACGGCATTTTTTTACAGCCCAACCTCATAACATTGTATAAAATTATAATAGAACCCTATTCTAGTACAGTAAATACTCTATACGTACGTATCAATATTCAGGATTGTCAGTGCCCCAGATACTGTATTATATTGTATTTGAACAGTAACAGGCAACAATACTATATCTATCCATACTGTGTCCTTACAGCGAGGGTATCTGACCGCATCTTATCACTATGTCAACAATAAGATACACCATCCTATCCCCAAATCCGAGAACTCATATTGTACGGTTATAGTTAACGATACAAATATTTCCTTCACAATATACACATATAAGTTATCGTCGATAGTTGTAGTTCCTGGTCTAAGCAGGCTTACCCAGGCCACAGTTTCCTCAATATTTCAGCTTACTGTTCATAATACAGTAATTCTGTGTCAGCGTTCGTTAAATAACATCACCGAAATACGACCGAAAGGAAAGTTCGGAAACAAATGAGCAAACAGTGTTCAGCTAATATGTACACATGTGTGAGGGAAGAAGGCATACACATCATTAAGTTTATTAAAACAGCCATTGAGTTAACCGTCACTTTTGGCAAGAAAAAAAAAACTTTAATACTTAATAATAATAATAGTTTCAAATTTTCTGAACACGTAATAAACAAAATAGGAATAAAGTTTATCAAAATGGCAAACGATAAAGCCGGGCAGCCCCTCCCCTGGTTCTAACTTAACTCATCAAAAATTTAAAATTTTACTTCGTACTATGTCAGTTAATAAGTAATTAGCCAATTTTATTACGTGCAGCAGATTTTGATCAAAACCTTTGCATGTGTTGTTCAGCTGTTTATGTAAAGCACTCAGCCTATATTCAGGGTAAAGCAGCGTTCATATATTTTGCCCGATTATGGCGAGTATGCAAATATGATGAGGTGGTTTCAACCAACGATGTCCACTCTTTATACTTAGGTATAAGCCACAAGCTTCTTTTTAATAACCTCAGCTTTATACGAACGAAAGTCCTAATTTACATACTAATGACTGTTTAATATTTTTGCTTGATAAAGCTGTTTGAAGAAAGTATTCGCTCGGATTTCGTCATGAATTTGGATCAAACGTTTTTAATTTACGGAGATTATTATTTTATTACATGGAAAATATTTAATAGTTTTTATTCGTATTTTAATCGTACAAAGTGTATATTTTTTTGGGCATAAATACTATAAGAAAAATTTATTAATTTAATAAACATGTGAGCTTATGAGGTTAAGATTAAGTTCATTTGTTTAAGGTCTCACAAGAGGTGTGAGGTTGTTTTCTACTTCTTAGAAAATCTTTCTTTTTACTCAGAAATACTTAATTCCTCGCCTTTCATCAGTATTCCCCTCAGAAACTACAGATAGAACAATAGTGTCAGAAACAGGAACAGAGAGCTATTAATTATTCTGCTACCTTAACTGGGCTCTCGAACGGGTGATTAAAATTGCGTCATTATTAGTGGAGATAAATTATCTTTTGTAGTTACGTGAAAATTGAGATCGTTCGGGAACGGATATTCTAAAAAGAATTAAAGAAAAATTTTTGATAAAAGGTATATCGATTATAAATTCAACTGTAGGTATAACGATTTAATTTTATCTGTAAGTCATTTGATAAAGTTGAGTCTGGCAGCTCAATATAATTTGATGTGTTCAAGTATTATAAAATCATATTGAAAAAACTCTTCCGTTTTGAATCCAAATTTAAAGACACTTTATAAGTAATGTGAGACTCGGCCCATCGAAAAGAAATATCAAATTAGTTCCATTGTCAATTCCATAGTGCTAAATTGCCTTTAGCTCTAGTTTTTTAACAAAAAACACTGAAGATAATAACTGCGATTTTCTTCTATAATAAATCTAAATTTAAATTTAAGAACATCTCCCCATTTTATTTTCTTAAAAGCAAAATAGGTTGGTATTTAATGGTATAATATTTTGTAATGTGCTCGCGATGCGCTTTCATTTGATGCACCACTCAAGTATATTTGCTTATTTTCGGTTTTCCTTCCCCAGTCTCAGCCCCATAACTTTTAAACGGCACAACGGATTTTCATGAAACATGTCTAAGAACACTAGCGTCAAACTCACCTTTCATACAAACAAAACTAAATTGAAATCGCTCCATCCGTTCGTGTGCTATGATGTCCCAGACAGACAGACAGACACGTCAAACTTATAACACCCCTCTTTTTTGGTCGGGGGTTAAAAGCAAAATCCGCAACAAAGACTGGATTTTCGAAATTCAACCTTTAAACTAGTGAAAACTTTGGTATGAGACCTGTGAAAGCTCTTTGGAAAGCCAGTGGGAATACTTTAAATACAATAAAGAGATCGAACCTCTAAAGCAAAAGTGCCAACTGCTATTTTGAAAAAATAAAATGTTTTGCTGCGCGCCAAATATTGTGTATTTGGATAAAAGACTACTATATTATGCAAAATCTTCAAAATGTCACGATTTCGTTAGAACAACATTTTGAAGAATTGAGTAAGCATGAAATGGACTTTGGGTGTAAATAAAATTGTAATAAACCAGATTGGACAGGCCAATGCTGCATAAATTTAGATTTTTTCTATCCTCTGATAGCGACTAATGCACTGTCAAAATAATTGAAAACAACGCCAAGAGTTAACTGAAAAATTCTGGCGAGTCGACATAACGCAGGGGTGTAAATTCGAGTACGAAGAAGATAATAAATGGACGCAAGAACAGCGTCAGCTACATAAACATGATTAGCACGCTAGTGTGGACGGCAATGCAAACGTCTGTCCATAGAGAAAGATGGACAAACGTGTGTGGTCGTGCTTCGTCCATTGTTATGTATATTCTCCTTAAATGTAATAAGACAAAAAGAAAAATCAAGTAAATTTTAGTACGGTCTGAAAACTTTTAGTTTTTGCTAAATTACAAGTTTTAGATATTTTACATTAAATTTTACAATTGCAGAGTTTTTAGTGTGTTATGCGTTGTAATTGTAATATTAATTAATTTAGATTATGTCCATTGAATTCGAGAGGTCCAAATAAAATTAGACAATATTGCTCAGTAATTGATCAAATTGGAGGTTAAATGAATTAGAATGTTATTCAATATTAAGGCATACGCTGATACTGTACAATTGGACGCAGGTAATTAATTTTGTTACGCATTGTTTATGATTTATGATATCCTATGGACTTTATTCATACATACTACTACTAAAATAAAAATGTATCCTTGCTATTATATAGCTGGATTTTAGAGAAGTCAAATTCAAAACGTTTATTTCCTTAAAAGCACAGGGCATACACGGAGAGGTCAACTTAAAACTAATAAAATATTTTTAAACAATATCTATATCAAGGAATAAACATTGTCTTGACAGTTCGCTTAAATTTTTTATACTTAGTTGAGAAGCGAATAGAACAACACAGCTTTATCAGTTTTACAATTTTGGAGTACTTACTTATTATACATTTTACGTTTACAGAAAGGACCTTAAAGGCAGAACATACAACGAAAAGGCTTAAGGACGGTCCATATTTTTAAAAGATATTTTGAACTCCATTCATCGATTTTGTTTAAAAGCTACAGCTAACTAGCTGAAAAATATGGAAATCTTAATATATATAAATCTCGTGTCACAATGTTTGTCCTCAATGGACAAACGATCATACTTTTATTTATCCACAGAGTTTTTCTCGTGCAAAATATGGGAAGGAAGGTTTTAGCGATTTCTGACATTTCTAGTACTCATACCTTTGATGGTATAAATAACCAAAGAGTCTTTTGATTACTACATAAAATACGATCGACTGGTAAAAAAAATATTTTAGTTATTTTCATATCTGATATTTGTGATATCCTTTTGAACCTTAGTAATCGCAGATGATCCACGATTCTGACTCTTCAGTTTATAAGATTTATATTTTTATGTATGTTAGTCCATAAGGTATATGTTTATATGGGCCTTAGATGCCTGAAATAAATGATTATTATTATTAAAGATTAAATGATTAAACTTCGCAGCCATTGCTATTGTTAGTTCAACAAAACTGTTGTTTGTTCCTTGTATGTTTATTTTCACTTACCTTTACGCAGGCTCCATATCGTGTAAACCGAGTTTGAACCTCATTAAAAGTGGTTAAAGCGAACGCATAAATGTGCTGTAAACTCATTTTCAACAAATTACTGTACCTAGTTAAAAATTTTATTTCACGGCGACTTTTATCTGTTAACAGCGTTAGTGGAAACTCTGTCTGCATACGGTATTATCAAGGCAGATAGACTATACATTTCGTGAGTTTCAGGATATTGGTGCTAATTCAGGCCTTGTCATAGGTGAATAAATACCAATGATGATGTCATATGGCTATAATTAGTTTATTTAGTTTATAAGATTTATATTTTTATGTATGTTAGTCCATAAAGTATATGTTTATATGGGCCTTAGATGCCTGAAATAAATGATCATGATTATTATTATTATTATAATTACATTAGAGTTATTACAATGTAACTTCCTCAATTTACTGATTATTCTATTTATTATTTCAAATTTTACATTATATTTAATAATTCTACTAAACCACACCGCACCGACACCTGTAAAAATGGCAAAGACTAACAAACACAAAACCAGCATTATTATACGGGATCAAGAGCTTACGGACAAACAGCGAACAAAGAACGAGAATGTGGTCTGTGGAAATAATTTAGGAATTTTATGTTACTTTTCTTTTTATGAATTTTATATAATCGGAATAACAAAACGTCTTAAAATGTGTCTATCTAAAAATGATAACTTGTCATTTTTAGTTAGCAAAGTCAGAAACGGCACTATTGTAGCTCTTAGATATGTCTATGGTGATATAAAAAATTGTCGTTCAACTGAAAAACATCTTTTTCACTTTATAATTTTATTTAACTCGACACTGGCAAATCGTCGCTTCAAGCGTAAAGTCCAATTACAAGAAACTGAACTGAACTAATATCTCTATAACTACGAGTATATCAATAAGCGTAAGCAACTCTATTTACGATCCCAGTGCTGGGACATTGACTCCTCTCTCTCTGAACGAGATGACTCCCTTGAAAGACCGATATTTAACGGTACGTAATAAGACAACTTTGAATTATTGTTTGTGAAAAAAAAAGAGTGCTTTAAATGCAAAGTTTGTTTTAGCCTTTTCAATAGAAAACGCTTGAACGGAAACCTTATAATCCGAGCTGGCATCAAATTTTGCGAAGGAATTTAAGGCAGCTCAGGGATAACACATTATTTCTGCGGGAAAAATCCATGAAAAGCGGGAATATCCTAATTATGCATAAGTACTTAATAATTTGTCATATATAAAGCAGCATTTATAACTTGCAAAGTTTAGCTTCAGTTAATATGAAAATTATTCAGCTTATTTAAACTGTTCGTATCAACACCATTTAATTTTCTTTTAATTAATAACGCGCCTCTCTGTCATCAATCTTCAGTATTATCAATAACAGCTGATAGCCGGTTTTAAAATTGAAATATCTGTAAAGAATCTAAAAATAATGCAGAGAAAAAGCATAAAATGAAGTTTAACTTTAAATAAAATAAATATATATTATATTTTTATCGATTACATGGACATAATACTTGGGGAGAGTTAGGAAATAGCGAACGAAATCAGGAATAAATACGAATCAGAACAGAAGTTGATTTTAGAACAGAAAGTTAAATTATTTATACTATTTATATACCAAGAGTTTTTTTTTTGGCACACATCTACACACTAACATCTAGCCCCGTGGTAAGCTCTTAGCTTGTGTTACGGGTACTAGGCATCTGATATACTTAATTATAATATACATACGTACATAGATATTTTTTATTATACACATTAAACACCCAGACCAAGGGGAAAGCAGTTCAGGAGTTGCATAAGGGTTTTGCCTCAAGTAAACTCAATAACAAAAATTAACTATGATAAGGCCTTTACACAAAATGCATTATCTATTTTATCACGGTAAGGCTCTTTGTTAAACTTAACCTTTGCTTAATAATCTGCTTAGGATCGACAAGCTTATATTTTAAGAAAGTTGAAATGAATTTTCTTCTATAAAATAAATGTCTTCTTATAAAGCAACATACCAATAATTACGATACGAATAAATTTTATCATTAGAAAGGGAGTTATTCACGTAATTGTAAAAATTATATCATGAGAGAAGTCTCTAGAAGAAACGCAGCGGTTCTTCTCTACCTAATTAACAATCGCCGTGCTAACAAGGCAGATATGTTAATATATGAGACATTTAGGAAATGAGAATCCTTGCCTTTTTTTTAAAGTAATTTACCAATATTTGACGTTAAAATCAGATAGCTTAATTTTTAAATTAAACTTAAAGTCGTTCGATGTTTTTTGGTAACTTTGGATTTTTAACAGAAAAACTATCATTATTTAACGATATATAGAAAACAAAGTTGTGTGCGTTACAACTGGAGATCAGATGAACAGATTTCAATAGTTTATGGTACGATTTGTCTCCGTCAGGAAATGTAGAATTTTTATTTATTAATAATTTTGTCTTTGAAAAAATTGCCTAAAAATAAAAATACCTAAACACGTTTGCTAAAGACAATCTTCCGCTTAAAAATGAATTAAAAAAAAATCAGACTTATAAGAGGCGTAAGGTAGTAATCGTTTATTTTTAAAACAAGTAATCTGTTAAAATGGTCAGATTGTATTTTTTTTAAACTATATGTTTTGTTATATCACAGCTTGTTATATTCTAACCCAGCGTTTACCGTTAAACCATTGTCTTCTTTATCAAATATTTGTAAGGAAGATACGAGTAGGTAGAATGGTTTAACCTCCGCATATTATGCTAGTATAATTTACGTACCTCTAGAGGTACGTCATCTTTGCACGACTAACTCATTAAAAGTTTAAATTGCGGTCACCTAAAATTAAGTTGCGTAACCTTTGGAGTTAAAGCCTTACTTTATAGGCTACAATAATGTTAAGTCTGTAATGAAACTATACATAAAACAATCTGAAGTTTTAAACAAAGCTTCATTTAATTTTAAGCCACGTGCTCTGTTGAAAGTCAATTTGTTGTTTACGAGTATGTTGTAAGGTTTTCTGAAACTGTTGGGCTTGGTTTTAAAGACTTTCCGAGTACATAATTATTCCAAGTATTCCAGAAGGATTGGTTTTTGAACCAATGGGGTCAACAGAGCAACGTAATGCTGTTTATCAAATCTTTACTAATAAATATTATAGAGGTAGTTTGTGACACTGTTTGTGACGTTCTATTGTAATCACTGGATCAACTGAAACGATTTAAATGAAATTTTGGTACACAGGCCTCATTAATGACAAGCTATATGAGTACTTTTACCGCGGGAAAACATGTCGTTCCGAGGGAAATCCATAATAACGCAGAAAACACAAAGGGTCACTTCTAGTCAATGAAAAGTATTTTAATTCTAACTCGATATTTATTCATTCTGAAATGGCCGTTCAAACTTCGACAGGCGGGAATTACAAAAAATGTATAACCTTAAAGTTTGAAACAACATTTGAATTTAATTCAACATTAAATAAAAACTTGGAAATGATACAAAAATAGCGCTATGACACTAAATTAAGATTATAGTCTTCACGCTCCATTTCTGTTCGGAAAGTTCTGGTAACTGTTGGGCTAAATTTTGTGGACAGTTCTAAATGTCTTCTCGGTTTTGTAAACTCAAGATCCGTTAACTCAGTTCTTTTATTTTTTGGAAAAAAGCCATGCATTTTGAAGATCTATTCCCGTTCTGTACCAAAAATAAATACCAAGCGTTATTTCTTTCTCGTCTCACTAATATTCTATACAAACGGGTAGCAAATAAAAAAAAAACTTTTTCCTCAGTTTTTTTATTTGTAGTTTTCTGTATCCGACGAGTCCCAAAACACCTTGAAGATGAGATAAAATACATATTTTTCAGTTTCCTTGCAAATATAACAATGCACGCATTGCTAACATTATTTAGAACCGCATAACTAAGTACTGGATTTAAATAAGGATTAAAAGAAAACAAAAGAACAAATTTCGATTAATACCATAATTTTATTTTTCAATTAATCTACTTCTGCAAGTTTTATCAAGAAAAGTCTATGTTGTAGATAGTTCTAAAATCCAAATTAATTTCCAGCATGGTACTTATCTGTTGCTCATTCGTCAGACTAATTACCTTAGCAATAAGCGAGATATGTTTCTCAAAGGCTCCATGCAGATTGTAGACGCAAGCAAGATGGCATGAGAATGTGATTTCGGTATGTTGTAATAGTCATGGATGGAATTATACATGAATATTATATTATGGGGTTTGTATGTGCACATAATAGGTATTTGAATGCGCGAAGTTATATGAAATTGGTAAATGAAAACCCAATCTGCTTCTTTTCTAACTTTAGTCACTGACCTAGTAAACAACATACATAACACCTAAAGCTTTTGTAAATAATCCTATAATTTGATAAATATAATGGCCTTAACGTGATAAAATAGATAATGCATTTTGTTATAGGCTAATGTAAATCGTAAAGGCCTTAACATAGTTATTTTTGCTATTGAGTTTACTTGAGGCAAGTCCCTTATCCAATAAATATAAAAAGCTTATACTTCTAAAGCTTCATACTTTATTTCATCTTTTTTCAATACAATTTTGATATTGAACACGCTCTGCACTGGTTTCCGCGGAAGACAAGCGCAGATTAGTCTGCTGGGGTTTATGGCTGAGAGGAGGCCTTTTTGTTACATTTTGTGCACTGAATATTAACACATACAAATTTCATTTTACACAAATTAACAAATTCGTATTATTGATAAAAGTCAACACTAGTTTAGGAACCAGAATATAATAACAAGAATATATAGCTAAAAATAATTTATAAACAACGATTTCCGGAACAGGTCAGCTCGTATTTCAATAAGTTCGTGATTTCTTTATTAAAATTTACAGATTCAGTCCCAAAATATGTTATTAATAATTTATGATATATCTTTTACTTGTCAGTACCCCAATGCTTTTTATTTAATGTAAAAGTCAACGTTTCTTTTAACAATTTACCTCGAGATTTTATTGCCACTCAAAGCTCTGATAAGGAAAGAGGTGGGTAAATAAAAACCAAATTATACTTTCAGAAATATTTACATATAAATTTGCGCTTTTAAGCATCAAAATGTCATTATTTTACGACTCGAGGCAAGCTTGTGGCTTATGATTTCGCTTACAACATCTTTACTACAAAAAAACTACCAAACACCGAGTTTATTCGTCTTTATAAGTTAAAAAGTTCCAAGAGCTTTCAACTTTGTTTTCCTCGGAATCCTTTTCTGAGAAGTTTTGTGTAGTGCTATAGTTTATGTACTGGAACAGTCGAACAAGGAAGCAGTACTAATCAAAACAAGGCTTCTATAATAAAGAGGGTTCCGAGCTGCCGATCTCAATGAGTGAATTGTCATATCCCAGCATCATTGGGCTCTTGACCCAGTTGCGAGGCGTCGAGTTCAGATTACAAGTGCCTTACTTAGTAAACGTGGAGATATGCCCCTTTAGAAACACTTGTCTTGTGTGCGCCGCAAATATTGCACTTAGCTTTTGATGGACAGTCCATTATGCACGACGTTTCCGCTTAGGTTTCAGTGTCTATTTTTATGTGCAAGGCGCTGATAGGAGTGCTTTGCTTAGTGGGAGCGATAGCTTGTTTATCGTTTTTGTCTATTAGAGCTGATGCATCTGCAGTTGTTTCACCTCGTTATTATTTGTATACAGTTTTAATATAAAACTTAAAATAAACTAACTTTAACGTAACTTTTTTTATTATCATGGTTTTTAGCAATACTGTGACATAAAACCATGATTTGACGGTTTTTGCATTTTCCGATATTTCGACGCTGTTGCAAGCGCCATGATCACGGAAACAACTGAATTGTTTTTGTCTTTGAATTTTTTTTCAAAATATGGTATGTTAGCCGTTTTATGGCATAATATCTTTGATAGTAATATTACAAGTATTATTAATGTTTAGATTAGTCGAAATTAATTGTTTTGCAATGAAATCACCTACAGCTAAACATTGGTCAATCGCCATGTTTGTGTTATGCACAAAACGTGGTTGTTAGCATTTCCTCCTTTCACATAATTTTATGTTTTAATCACAGAATAATTTTACACAGTTGAAAATGCTTATATACGAGTATCTATACATACTTACTTTCTATCGTGCTGTATTCATTGTACTTCTGTAACAGTTTCTTAACACAATATACATTATTTAATACATAAACATTTTGCTATCTTGTAGTACCACAATAACAAGCCCTTGCTCGCCCGCGTTCCGGTTTTTTGATGCAATGATTCGCAAAAGAACGCACCCGGATAGAAAAGGTCGACTAAAGCGTTTCAGGAATGTTTTCAAAAAACAAAATTCGATGATACGGCTCTCTGAATCAAGCAGAGATCCAATTTTAACGGATGTTTCTGGTATTCCGAGAATAAAACAAAGTGCTATATACTTGACAGATTAAATTTTCACCAAACCAAAAATGTATTTTGTGATGCACATACCGTAAAATTTTAATTTAAAACGTAATTTACACAGAGGGTCTAGACAAATAAAAGTCAAACAATGCCTAAAGCTGCCTTAAATATAAAGTGGATAAGATAGTGATAAAGGAGATTAGTATTCTGAGAAGCCATCTTATAAGGCGGTTTCGGGCAACAGAAATCCACGCATTATTGAGACAAAGAGTCGTTCAAACAGCCCGACCCAAATCACACGATGAATGACTGTAATAATACCCACACGCCTACATTATATTGAACGTAACTATCTGGATTTTCTGACAGCTGTAAACTCATCAAACTAAAGTGTAACTGAGCTTTTCATGATAATCATATTAATAATGAAAGCTTAATTTTTGTATTAATTCCAAACTGAACATTAAAGTCACTTATTCAGTTCCATAAAGAGATTATATTATCAGATTCTTGAATAATCAGCCAATATGGGATGTTCACTTATTATAATGAATTTTTAACGAAACACGTCCTGCTTCTAGTACCTACACATTTTTAATGCAATCATTTCAGAAGCACCAGCTATTATATAAAAAGAATCCATCAAAATCCATTCAAAAATAAAAAAATATTTATGGTGTAAAACATTAATTAAACTATAACTTTTGAGTCAACCGTGATCGTGGCGCAGGTAACTGTGCCGAAAAATCGGGAAACTTGAAAGATAATCATCCATGGTAAATATCCCGTTTAAACTCTAAATAGTGTATGAAATAAAATTTTAAAATGTCATTCAAGTGGGGAAGGTCCAAACGATAATTTTATTTTAGAAATAATTTTACGGAAGCAAAAAAATCGTATGTAGGAATATGTGTATGTAATATGATATACCTCTATAAAATTAACTACGAATATAATAGTAGGTACTTAATTACAAAGATTTTCAGTAGTTTGACATGGCCGAAATCAGCTGGACGTTACATATTGCTAGCTATTATTTTTATTTATGTACCATGTATGTACATAATAATGATTATTAATATTTAAAGATAATTAATAATTATTATTAATAATAATTAATTATTATGAATACTAATTATCTTTGCTACGTTCATTTCAATATCAAAGTCAGTAGACAGTGCCCGACAAAAGCATGGATTACGATAGAGCTATAACCGGATATGTTATATTGTCACTGGCAAATACACACATATATTTGGCAAGAACAAAGGTTTAATCATTTCATTCCGTTATTATCTCCCGCAAGGATCAATGGCGTGCCTACTGATCAATAGGCTCTTTTGATGTCAATGACATTCGTATACGATAATTGTACCGCGGCTGAATCACTGTAATGCTATCTAACAGTATTGTAACTTCATATAAACATGGCGTGCCGACCCCACGTAGTGTCGGATAGGGGCAGGAAGTTGAAGAAGATCTACCTAGGTACCTAGGTCTAGGCAGTCGGTCGCGATTGTACCGCAATGACGAAAAGACAATGTATTGTTTTTAACAGGAACCGCGCGATTCTTAAGCGAACACGTTTCAAGTTTTTTTTTATCTGACAATCATTTGTTTAATCTTACTATTAATAATGTTGTATATATATAGTATAAAGAATTTTCTATCTATCTATCTAACTATATGACACATAACACTTCCTACTAAATAGACAAACCATCGTATTCATAAAAACTACTATTTCTAGCTTACATAATTAAATAACCTAAAACACACAATAAGCCTAAGTATTAATTATTTTACGACTCTTATAGAGATAAACAAGGGTGAAAAGCTTGGATTGAACTGTCATTAAACATATTTGGCACTATTTTATCAAACGTTCTATTTACCTCCTAAACTAAAGGGCCTAAAATAAAAAATAATAATATTTTTATGAAAACAGGGGTTTGTATTTTTAAAACTACAATCACAAAACTAGATAGAAGCTCAAAGTAGGCACATGTTTTTCAAATGCTGTAGGGCAATCCTATCGTAGGCATTTATTTCAAAGATACGGATAAGTTACAATACTGTTAGATAATTTACCGTGGATCAATAATTGCGGGATAAATTATTTACTTAAAATATTCAGTTACACAGATTATTGTAGGTATAGGCCATTTCATCTGCTCCACATGATTAACGCAGCAGGATTTACAGTTATTTTTATAAAAATCAGAAATTACTTACTTTTTTTTGGTAAAATTGAAGATTATTTTTATATATTTTTTTCCTGGTTTGGCAAACGTAGTAATTGATGTTTCACGTAATAGATTTTCTCTAATAATTGGAGTTTAAAGAATACTACCTACATAAGTATTATAAAGGTATTCCAAAATAATTAAAGTCAAAGTCAAAGTCAAAACGTTTATTTCCTTCTAAACACATAATCTACATGGACCGGTCAACTGAAAATTAATAAAACTAAATTGCTTGAACAAGAATATCAAGGAAATAACATTGTCTTGACAGTTCGCTTCAATTTTTTATACTGAGTTGAGAAGCGAATAGAACAACACAGCTTTATCAGTTATTACAATTGTTCTTACAATTAAATAGTTTAACAAAAGCAAATATATTTTGACAAATTAAAAATAATTTCTACCGTAACTATAATTAAAACCACTTAGCTTTAGTTCACTGGCACTAGTAGCAGGAGCTCCGCTCTGGTCGACAGCTATTCAAAAAGTGAAATAACGACCCGAGCGGTCGCTCTTTTATAGCAAGGAACGTGTTTTTAGCAAAAAGGTGTTTTTTTTAAAAAACGTTGTTATAAGTAGTTTTCTTTACAAAATATCATTAAAATATTTCTTATTATCACTATACACATGTAGTTTCGTAAAATACGTTAAGTTTTACGTACTAAAACATATTATTTGTAAATCAAAACAAAAACATAACCTCTTTATCAACTTAATGTTTTCTAAACTCATCCAAATCAAGGTTAATTGTTATATTCGTTATTTAATCAGAGCATATACATAATTTTAAAATATTTTGTGTGTCTTGTCATATGAAACCCCCATTAATTTCAAGAAATATATGACAATAATCTAACACGGCCAAACTGACCAGTACTTCGCTCTCGAAGTACTTCCTCCTGTTGTAAACAACAGTTTCTCTGGCCTTCGCATACAACACCTGTCACCTGCTGCACGTGAGTTTCAGTGAAGTATCAGGACAAAGATCAGCAGTTCCTCCTGTTGTAAACAACAGTCTCTCTGGCCTTCGCATACAACACCTGTCACCTGCTGCACGTGAGTTTCAGTGAAGTATCAGGACAAAGATCAGCAGTAAATGATTCTTTACCTTGTCATGTTACCCTGTCACCCACCGCTGTAGACATTTAGGTCCACATCAGATAAAGAACCGACCAGTGGTATCTCCCCCCACTTACGTGTATGCTCTAGATTAATATTTTTAATGTACATTTTAATAAATGAAATCTAAAAGAAAGTTCATAATCTTGGATCATAAGCATAACTTATTGACAAACAATCAATTTTAACACAGTAATCCTTATAAATTGAATTGACATAATGTTTACAAGATACTTAGTTTAATCAAGTTAATAAAAGCATAAATAATTATCTATAATTAATATGATATAAAAAAAATACAACTAGTTTGGTGAAATAAATAAAAAGTCTATCTATAACGTTCACTAACAATATTTATGTACTTACATAATCATACGTCATTACGTATTTCTGAAATTAACTTTATATCATACGATACGATATTTATTAACGACTAGTCATTGCCCAAAAAATAATCTAACACGGTTTAATCAAACCATTCACTTCGTAGTTTCTCTTTAGCTTCGGCAACACTAATAAATAAAAAGAAATTTATTCTATAAATTGGCAAGTCGTCCAAAATTTCATAATTTACCTTTATTAATGGCCCGTATGTTGGTATAATTCCTACTCTGCCTATTAATAACCTTGTATGATTAAATCCGTTACTTTTTTATTGTAGTTGAAAAATAGTTTGTTTTAATTTCCATAAACCGTTCGGCCTATCTGATGTGTCATTAATTGAAGGTGTAAGCATATTAGTAACGGTAGCAACATATTGCTCTGCATGGTCGTTCGGGGGCTACCGGTAGGGTGATGCTTTTGTGTATCTCTAAACGATTTTAGATACAGGCTCTTAGCAATGGTTACTAAGAGGCTGGTAATTCCTAACAAGGCAATTGTTTCACGTAAAATACCCAAAAGTTCTTGACCCTTTAATGTTTTTAGAGGTTTTTAATATGCAGAATTTCGTAAATCGTATAATTAATAATAATAAAGGTAATTGTAACTACATGGCCCTGCACAATCAAGATGCAATGTGTGGAATGGAATAGATCTCTCTTTCTATGAGGTGCTTGTTTGGCCCGAAATAAGTTTTGCTAGTTGTTCAAGACAAACAATGAAAAATACATTTTTTTTTGTAAAATCTTGGGACCCAAAAATGCTATCGAATTTTTCCATGATCCTATGTGACAATTTTCGTCGTGAAAAGACGTAATAAACATAACCCATAAATAAATATTTCCGGACAATCCACACAACTATCTAGCCCCTTGGTAAGCTCCCAGCCCGTGCCACGGGCACCAGAAAATCTGATATACCCAATACAATAGACATACATAATGTATATAGATATTATTTATCGTACACATTACCCACCCAGACGAAGGAGAAAGTGCTTGCAGAACATCCCTTAGGAACGAATAATTTTGCTACAGAATTTGGCTCATTTATGTAATTTAGACAAGTTTTTGATATAATGTATTGATTGTCCCTTTTTTTTTTATGTGGGACATTATTGTTGTCAGATTCTTCGATAACGTTAATACAGGGTAATTTAACTGGGTTACGGATCAAGAAATCTAAATGTTTAATAAAAATCCTCCTCTTTTTTTTTTTTTTTTTTTTACCTACTACTTCAAACTGAAATTCCAGTAAAAACGTCCACCATAGGGCTACTCGAGGTGTGATATCCTATTTCGTCATCGTTGACTTTATTACAATCTGTTAGAATGGTAAAATTTATACCAAATAAGTAGGCTTGGCAGTAATTAGAAACACACGTCACAGAAATGGTTCCTACAGAAGACCAGTGTGGATGTAGGTACTTTATACTTCCCGCTTATTCAGAGTAAAGTTCATTTTGCAGTGCTAAAGACAAATGGTTTGTTTATCCATACTTATTTTAAGCTATGGTATAACTAAATGTTAATTTAATTTATCTTAGTTGCAAATAAATGATTTCTTATCTTTTGTTTTATCTGTAATAGTTAATATCTGCAGAACAAAGTTCGTCAAGGGTCTATTCTGAATACTTTAATCCATAAACTCAAATTCCCAACATATATCGTTATTTTGTACAGGAATAGTCAAGTTAGCAAATATGTGTAGTTCTCACTATGAAGTTAGTGCTGCATAACTAAAAATGGGAATTTAATTGCATAGTTTAAATATAGCGACAGATTATTTAATTATTAAAAGAAAATTCCGGACTACTACTACCCACCACAGCATTGCAACCCCAAACTAAAGCAGAGCTTATAATATAGGTGTTAGATACATATTTATGATACTTAGAAAAACACCCAAACCCCAAACCAGAAACAAGTAGATCGTACAAAATCTGGTCTCCCGGCTGAATTCGAACCCCAACCTCTTGCGCCCCAGGCGGACCTTCGTCCACCGAGCCACAGAGGTCGTCAAATTTGTTTTTAAACCTTTCACAACTACTGGGTTAACTGCAATTCTCTGATTTTTGTGAAACAACTAACTATTCAACTCTCCTGTGGTTAACGAGACTTTTTGTAACTAGAAATAAAAATGGGAATTTTTCGCCATATAAAAAAAAACAAACTTCATCAAAGTGTCCCTTCTTTTTACAATAAGCACATGGTGACTAACTATAGGTACTTGGTTTCGGATCTGGTTGTGGCATCATTTTCTTATTATTGTTTTTGATAGCTCGAATATGGCACAGTCCGTTGCAAAGGAAGCATATTTTCTCAGAATAACCTAAAAATACATTTGGGCATTTACTAAGCAGATTTGACGCAAGTCGTGAATAATAAAGTAGTTCTGCAGTGGACTTAACGGCTGTTACGAGACGCCATTGGAATGGATACATCAGTTATACTTCCACAAACAAGCTCGACTATTTGTTCCTCAAAAAGATCCTATATTATTATTATTTTAAGTTTTAAGTCTTTACTTTTCCTTAACGTATTCACTGTATGAATCTGCAGCATCTCAGTGTCCCAGGGTTCATACCAGATCAAAGCAGAGCCCTTTAGGGCCTTACCGGCTTTAGCGACCGTAGTGATGCTACTCAATCTCAGATCCTCGGCGATAAGAGCTGCTACAGTTGCACCAGCCCTCTGCACGATTGTTGTTCTTATCGGGATCGGGAAAGGCGGCTTACACCGCGGCAACACCACGTCATCGCCCCGATGTCGATCAGTCACCGCATCTCGGATGGCCTTCTGCAAGCCCTCCAAGACCGCTGGGTCCATTTTACATGGAACGTCGTACGAGTCGTATCTGAAATGCGAAAAGGTGTTAATAATAGCAATAGCTCGAATCCCACTTCTGATAATAGATTTTCTCTAATAATTGGAGTTTAAAGAATACTACCTACATAAGTATTATAAAGGTATTCCAAAATAATTAAAGTCAAAGTCAAAGTCAAAACGTTTATTTCCTTCTAAACACATAATCTACATGGACCGGTCAACTGAAAATTAATAAAACTAAATTGCTTGAACAAGAATATCAAGGAAATAACATTGTCTTGACAGTTCGCTTCAATTTTTTATACTGAGTTGAGAAGCGAATAGAACAACACAGCTTTATCAGTTATTACAATTGTTCTTACAATTAAATAGTTTAACAAAAGCAAATATATTTTGACAAATTAAAAATAATTTCTACCGTAACTATAATTAAAACCACTTAGCTTTAGTTCACTGGCACTAGTAGCAGGAGCTCCGCTCTGGTCGACAGCTATTCAAAAAGTGAAATAACGACCCGAGCGGTCGCTCTTTTATAGCAAGGAACGTGTTTTTAGCAAAAAGGTGTTTTTTTTAAAAAACGTTGTTATAAGTAGTTTTCTTTACAAAATATCATTAAAATATTTCTTATTATCACTATACACATGTAGTTTCGTAAAATACGTTAAGTTTTACGTACTAAAACATATTATTTGTAAATCAAAACAAAAACATAACCTCTTTATCAACTTAATGTTTTCTAAACTCATCCAAATCAAGGTTAATTGTTATATTCGTTATTTAATCAGAGCATATACATAATTTTAAAATATTTTGTGTGTCTTGTCATATGAAACCCCCATTAATTTCAAGAAATATATGACAATAATCTAACACACGCATATCAATTTCGCTACAGTACGTACAGTACAACACACGGTATCGGTAGGTGGAGTTGGAAATATTTTTCTATGATATAAATAAACTTTCCTCCTATATAGGTATATTCTCTATTCGGCCTACAATTTATTAAAGTACTTTCACTCGTTTTATGTTTTTTTTATATACTAATTATTAAAATTGGACCAACAACTGATTTAATCCTGAGATAAGTAAACAAACTAAGTCTTTACACACAATATTAGTAAAGATTCCTACATGTGTCAGTTGCGATATATAGTGCTCTCAGTGTGTTTATAGCGAATGTATGAAAAATATAGTTTACACAGAGCTGAAACTGTTTCTTCACTAATTGAAATCGAATTACGGTTGCATAAAAGGATGTATGTATGTGTATTCTGTTAAATATAATAAGAATGATAAAATAATAATTTCTTGCAATTTATTTTGTTGTTTATTTCTACCATTTTTGGATTATATCATTTTACAATGCTTACCATAATTATAAGGGTTAAGAGAACGGTAATACAATATGCTGGTTTCATGTAACGTGAAATTCATAATAAAATAATTAATATAGCAGTCTTCCAGTGCTTTGTGAAAATTCGAGTACATAGAAAGTGATCTATCTTAAACTCACTCTTCTCAGCACAGAATAGCTTGTGTAGACACAATTTAGTATTGTCGCAACTGAACATCTAATTGGTTTGTAGCAGCAATTTCACTTCGAGCTTAATTAAACTTTTATCAATGTTCGCTGTAGGTACGGCGAAGTAATTGGTATAACAAGGTGACTATTGTCCTTTTGAATTAGCTATTTCTTGTTTCGCCGAAAGTGTAAACTTTCGTAGAAACTAATGAGTAGAGTTGAATAAGTTGGGTTATTAGCAAAGTCGCCTTATTTTGGCATTGACGTGAGCTTATGTGGTGAATGTGACCTTTCTAAGTCCCCAGAATTACAACCATAGGTTTAACTCCTAATTGACCTACAATTTGGTGAGTTTGTCCGACTTAAAAAGTTCTCTCAGTGTTTCTTTTATTTCATTTTCTTGAAAGGATTTTGATTATGCATTCAAATTGATCACAAAAGAAGTGTTGGCTGAGTGGGAGCACACTCGACTTTCATTCCGAAGGTCGAAGGGTTTAAAACCGTCCACGCACCTCTGGATTTTTCTTCTTGAAAAATGTATGTGCGCTTTAAAACACTTGCTTTAACGGTGAAGGTAAAATCGAGAGGAAACCGGCACTGAGAACTTTAAAGAGTTTAAAGGACATTTACCAACCCGCACTTGGCTAGCGAGGTGAATTAAGGCCTAATCTCTCTCGTCAAGAAGTCCCTGTGTCCCAGCAGTGGGAAACGTTAATAGGGTGATGATGATGAAATTTCATAAAAATCAGTGAAGTAGGTTTCGAGTTTTATAATAATAAAATCTGTATTTGGTTTGTTTTTTCTTGATGTATTCAAATTTGTAAATGTTTACTTAATAAGGACTAACAAATAGAATATATTTTTATAAGTACGAACCCAAAAATATTTTTTTTTATAAGTTACGAGAGCAAAATAATTATTTATTCTTGACTGAATGAAACAAATTCTATCAAACATTCAATTATGATAAAAAGTAGTAAGTAGTTAAAATTATTAGTCATGTTATCAATCTTAGACACTTAAATAACGACACCTGAATCAATCTATCTATTGTTGCAGAATTGTTCTCATAAATAAACCCCAAGCATAGCCCAGTCCATCCAGAATGAGTGACTCTATCCTATTCATAAAGCACCACGTTTTGGGTGAGGCACAATCACATCTACAATTCCCCTTGCTCAGTGTCGCTGGCCACTGGCTTTCTTCATTACAATTCGTTTGAACCAATTACTGCGTGTAGTAAAATAATAGGCGCTTGTCTGTCTGAAGCCGAAGCTACAATAAAATAGCAAATAATACAGCCGATAAAGTTTTCAGAAATATCAATGAACATCAAACTATTCTTATTGCATCACGACGGCGAGACAAAGCGGAAACATGAGATTCGTATGAAAGCAAGTACAGCCATTCTTCTGTTCTTCTCGCTGTTTGCCAGAGATGGATTGAGGGCTATTTGCAGGTATATCTTTATCGTAAGTTGAGCCGTAGGTCGTCCACTGTTGGACTAATCTCATGGATTTCCAGTTATAACGTGAGAAGCTACCGAAATCACGAGGATTTAACAGTGACAATCGGGTTATCAGTTCATCTTGTTGGTGGATATCCAATTAGCTGCGATTCCCAATTCACGGTCACAACGGTGGACGTGTTGTTATATCTTTTTGCCTTATACTTTTCATCTTTTTTTTTTTTTTTATTATTATTGATAAGTCTTCATTTGACCACAATCTCACCTGATGTAAAGTGACGATGTGGTCTAAGATGGAGCATGAAGGCCTAGAAGATGGCTTCTCCGGGCCACATTACGAAACACGAAAAGTTCGCTTCACGCACTGGCCCAGCCCGGAGGGTGGTGACAAGCCGCGGCCGAAGCCTACCACCAGAGACTGTTCTTAGCACCATCCGGAGGTCACGTGTAAGGATTCAGAGGGTTACCACTTACGGACGTGAACAGACAAAACCTCCATCCTCATAAGTTTAGATAGTTTTTCAATATTGTTTGATGTTGAATTTGAAATCAAGTGCTTTTCTGTTTATTTCGTAAAGATTTGTCAAGTTATTTGAAGGTGAGTTATAGGTGATAGTGTTTGTTTAAAGTAAAATATGACGTACGAGGGAGTTCCAGTGGCGCGGTAGGCGACAGTCCGCTTGCGGCGCAAGAGGTAGCGGGTCCGAGGGCCGAGGGTCAAGTGTTTGTACGTTCTACAATCCCTTTCTCCTTGGTCTGGGTGTTTAATATGTATAGTAAAATTAACCTATATATTTATGTCTATTATATTAAGTATATCATAGATATCTAGTACCCGTAACATAAGCTTTAGAGCTTACCAAGGTGTTAAATGTTGTGTGGATGTCCGGAAATATTTATATATTATTATTATGGTTGTATAGATACAGATTGAATCCTCTTCTTAATTAATTAACACCTTATTCCATCCCTGCCCTTCCCACATTTCTTCGAACAGCAGTTAACCGGGCACATAAACAATGGTGTTTTGTTTTGGTACCGGCTTTTTTACTGCCAAATGGCCATGATACACGCTGTTTGTTCTTTCAGCTTTGCTAATGGAGAGCGGATGTGGGCAGACCATTTAAATCTCAGTTTCAAACCACCTATGTACGTGCGGTAAGATGTAATTATCCTCACAATCAATGTCTAAATGTTGGCATTGATAACAATATACGTTTCTAAAAAAATTTAAAAAAAGTTTCTAAAATATAAAACTCTTACATTTTCCTTTTCTAAACGACTTTATAAATAGAGCAGTATGAGATGGACTCATACTTCACCTAGGGTTCCGTGAACTGTTTATGAACTATAAAATAAACAGAAAAAATAAGTAAAGAAAATTATAGACAGATGACGAAGTCTCAGTAATAGGGTCACATTTGCCCTTTGGGTACTAAACCCCTAAAAATATTATTATTATGTTCTGCTAAATAAATCCATATTCTCAAAACAGTTGTAAGAACATTAATTATTCTTGGAATTTTGTATCTAATTGAAAACTAGTTAATTTTAATAATTTGACAGAAGTTTTTCGAAAATTATATTATTTTTAGGGTACTGTAACCAAATGGCAAAAATGGATTCGTCATGTCCGTCTGTTTGCCTGTCAACTAAATGTCTGTCTGTTTCTTTAAAATACAATATGTGTTTAAACAGTTGAAATACACGGAACCCTTTTATACAATACATGGCACTCACACTTATTTCATATCTGATATAAAATTGTCAAGTTTAAATAAATAAGGCACTAGTTATCTTTAACAAAAAATTACTTAAATCAATATATCATTTTGTAGCCATGGAAATAAAATAACAACGAAACTCAATATTGCTCCGGCATTCCTACATCCGGTTCTTTGTGTTTTTAATAAACCTCATTTTTTATCATAGATTTCTGATAATTAATATTTCTGATATAATATAATACTTAATGTAAATACAGGAGTAGGTATATAGTACGAGAAGGTACACTCGTTGGTTTCACCAACCTTTTAAATAATTAATTAAGAAATTTATTGAAATATTTTTTTTTTGTGTTTTATTGTATTTTGTGGTCAATAAAGGGTATTGTATAGTATTGTATTGTAAATAAATACATATTTTTTCTATTAATCGAAATTATGTTCAAAGCAACGTAAAATATATCATTACTTAATAAACTTTTGCATAATCATCATCATCATCACCCTATTAACGTTCCCAGTGCTGGAACACAGGGACTTCTCTCTTGACGAGAGAGATTAGGCCTTAATTCACCATGCTGGCCAAGTGCAGGTTGGTGAAAATGTCAGTTGTCCTTAAAACTCTTTAAAGTTTTCGTAACATGCTGGTTTCCTCACCATGTTGCCTTCACCGTTGAAGCACGTGTTGTAAAGCGCATATACATTTTTCAAGAAGAAAAATCTAGAAGTGTGTGGCGGGGCTTTGAACCCACGACCTTCGGAATGAAAGTCGAGTGTGTTCCACTTAGCCAACACGGCTTTTGAATAATAATAATCATCAATTTCATGTTTAACTGGAAATACCTATTGTGTAATCATTTGGCAGTATAATACTCTGGAAAAATCTAGTTTTTATCAGCCCGTTAAAACCCACTGTTGGGTAACGACCGCCTTATTCCCACGCCAACTTTTACCGGCCAAACTTCGCCAGTGCCTTCCTGAAAAATTAAATGAAAAAATACTGTAATCGTAAGTGGTTCTTTGAAGACTGCTTGCGTATTACTTTGCCTAAATAAAGCATTACATTAACAGCAAAGTTCATTAAGTCCAAGTATAACACCCACTTAACGAGTCAAAGGTGACTCCAATGTGATTTAAGCTTTCTCTGTAATAGATCTGCAAATATCACAGCTCATCGCTTGTCACTGAATAATTCATTTAATCCATTTAATAGGGACAGCTCTCAAATACAACATAAACTACATTAAGTCCTTGTACAAGATGTTTTATGTTCGGCTCAACAACAGAATACATTTTGTCAGCTCAATATACATACATTTTGGTAAGATGTATGCGGCTGTGGTTTTACATTGTGGTGATAGCATTTTTCGTTGAGAGACCGAGTAAGTATTGAATGTAGGTATATCACCGGAAAATAATAAGATCCATAAATTGTAAACTTTGGTAAGATTTTAAAATAGAGAAATAATTTACTATCGTCCTCATATTCGGATATTTATCAATTTGCGATTCTTCGGATAAATTTATAAACTAGCGGATATTTTTTCATTACATTCTAAACGGTTTGACCAATCACAAAGGAGCTACCTATTCTACGCTTCTTTTAAATACGGATATATATAAAAAAAAATATCTGTGATTGGTCGATAGCAAGGATTTATTCGTTTCATTTTTATTGTACTTTAACGTTATAACGGAAATAAACCTAAGAACAGGCTTTTTTTATTCAACCATGCAGCGTGCACTTCTTATTTTATCGAGAGACTTAAGTAAATTTCTAGTTACTTACAGTTAAATTCCAGAATCTTCCATACTTACCTAACTTACAAAATTTTTATATATAATGCTAAATAATCAACAAATGTGCCTATTAATAAGATAGTATATTTAAGTAAATGTAGTATATATAGGATACATCATAAATTAAGTTGAAGTTGTAATGCCCCAACGGGGCTCATGTCAGGGAATCTATTATGTTAACACCTTTATTGTAACCACATGAAGCAACAAATAAATGAATATGAATAAATTTATAACTATCTAAAATTTGAGAGTAAAATAGTACAAGGTTGCCTGGAGATCCATCATAGCGATAAGGCCGCCCTTTGTACCCTGTTTTAAATTAGTTAAGGTTTTTGTAAAGTTTCTTATTAATTTGTGTGTGTGGTGTACAATAAAGTGTTTTCTATTCTATTCTACAATTTAACTCTCGTTTAGTATCTTACAAAAGCTTATAAATTATTTCCTAGGATATTCATAAATTTGCGGTTCTTGATAGTTTCCGGTGGGTATATGCAGGGTGTATTGTAAATAATTTATAATCTGTTAAGGGGTGGTAGCCAGCTAACAGACTATGATAAAATTATATTTTTATATATTTTAAACCAACAGTGAAAAAATTTCGCTTCTTTTTATTTTTTCTGTTTAAAACAATGAGCACCATACATTTTTTTCCACGACGATGTCAAAATTACAAGTTGTAATAAAAAAAAATAAAGAAAAATTACTTAAAATGCTAATTTTAGTAATGTTTAACGAGTAACTAAAATAAATAAAGCATTTGTGTTATCAAATAGTAGCTAGGAGTAGGTACGATGACAAAAAAATTACACCTAAATATCTAATTTTATTTAAATGGCAGCCGATTGAATGGCCAAAGAAGCATATATAAAAAAAACAAAATTGAATTTAAAAAAATTCACCGTTTTTACACTGTCGGTTAAAATGACATAAAAATATGATTTAATTATAGCCTGATAGCTGTACTACCATCCCTTAACCTTATTATCTATTATTAACGACACACATTGACCACTTTTTGTTGAAGAGCTGCGTGGCTTTCAGACTTATAACAATAAATGTTATTGGACAAAACGCTGGCGTTCATTTATTTTGAGTAATTAAATGTATTTTTAAATTATCTAAGATATAGGTTATATCGAGCCTTTACCGCCATTTTAGCGCAACCGACAAAAACCAAATTTTACAGAAGAAGGTTTTTTTAAAATATTTTTAAGCAGAGGTGTGCTAATAACAAGAAAAATTACATACGTTAATGATTTTTGGAGATTTATATATATGACTCAAAATAAAACAAAAATAATAAGTATTTATGCCATTTATGGCGCATACAATATTTTTGCTGTCACATTCTATAGATATTCGGGCGTTTACGATAACATTACCTATCAAAATTTATATGACCAAGAAATTATAATTGTTAAAAAAATATGCATTTTAAAGGGTTTTTGAATGAAATATCCACTAATTTTAATGATTTTTAATAAGTATCACTTATTAAAAATTTACCATAATTAACCTCACTTTGCAGGTTAAATTATTATTAAATTTCTTAATCCTGTGCGCGAAGGTTACGGATGTGTCTTAATTTTTTCTGCATAAAATTTAAAATTATCCACTGATCAAAAATTATTTATTCATAGTAATCGTTACAAATAATGAGATCTAATTAACTTTTACTTATTACTAAGATTATAAAATGAAATGAGATATTTCTTCTTGTACATACAAATCAATTAACACCATGGTTTTAAATCAAAATAATATTTTGTATTATTAAAAATATAGTTATTTATGTAAAACATTTAGGATAGTGAGATCAAGCAGATTATACAAGTAAACTAGGTACTTCAATTCTCCTTATTTGAGTTATTTTCGTCCGTTTCAGCTAAAGTGTCACGTATGGTTTCATTATGCCTCTTAAATAAGTATTCTTCATGGTATCTGTTTGGTATTACATTTTTGTTACACAGCTCCCGTAGATCTTTGTACATATTTAGCTGCTGAAATACTGAGCTCGTTGTCGTATAAGGGTTTGAGTTGTACAGTAGCATTGTTTGCTCTTGATCTAATGACGAAGTCCATTTAAAGTCAATAAGTATAGTCAATTTTCGGAAAATCTATATTTAAATAAAACAACACGATTATTTTTGTGAAAATGCACCACTCTCAACTTATTAAAATTTATTTTGAATTTGGCTGGCAATAAAGCTTGTGAATAGGGCTTCCAATCCATGAAGTCCCCATAATTTAAAACATTTACAACGTAGCTATAAGGTTAGATCTGGCATTAGTAATCATAGTCAGCCACTCAGATGGAGCCCATATTGTTCTATTACGAACAAAACTTTCAAAAGTTTTGTTTTCGGTAAAAGATAAGTAACCCTTACTTATCTTTTACCTGGACACACCATGACGCCTGTTGTCTCTATACACAGCACCATTGAAAGTTTTGTTCGTTGAATTTCGTTGCATGCATTTCAGTAATCGGTTTCGCAGTTTTCAAGAAATAAATCAACATGGATATTATTGCACGATTTCAATTTTGCCCAGCACAACTGTCAGAATATAGATAGACGATGCGAGCATGGGTACCTTTTTGATCTAACATTTTCGAATACTTAAAAAGAACTGTAACTATTTCATTACAGCCCCTATTCCCTGGCCTTCACCCGCACATAACAATATCAATTCCTTGTGCCACTTTCATAGATACTTTCATTGTAATATGCACATTTGCTTGAGTAATAAAAGGTCACACTCTTAACATGTGCCGTATTCGGGACTTTTTCTAAATCAAAGCTCACGCCTAAGGAGATTCTGATCATTTTTCTTTATCCAGCATGTGATTTTTAAATTTAGTGATTTGTTCTCAGATCATTTGAATGAAAATAATCTAGAATCATTCATGTTATCAAAAAGAGTATTTCGTAAAATTTTCAAATCATATTTTAATATTGGATTTCATGTGCCTAAAAAAGATAAATATAGTTTTTGTGAGAAATAGTCGCTTGCGATAAAATAATGCATGTGTCGCTTACGTTAAGTTTTATAAAAAATGTGTATGCATGATAATTTTAGCACTTGCTATAACTTTGTAATGGTTTTTTTTTGGCGGGTAACACCAACAGGGATGGGTCCGTTACGGTTTGAATTACTAGTGTCGATAAAAAACGGTTTTTGACAAAAATGTCGCTTACGATAATTTGGCGGTAACGGCTCGATATCATCATCATAATCAGCTGTTGGAAGTCCACTGCTGGACATTTAAGTTATAGAAGGCGTGTAATCATACACTAGTAATATAATACCTGAGTATAAAAAATAAAACATAAAGTCGCTTAACCATGGTAGCCTAAAAATTAAACCTTATGTATGTGATTTTTTCTGAATTATAAACGTGTGAAAATTTTCTGTTTTAAAACTTGATATGACAGAACATGGAATATACAAGCTTAGGTAAAATTAGAATGAACACAGGCTTTTTTACTTACTATGCAGGTACTAATTGAATCTAGTAGAAGTAATTTAACTGTTCGGAGATTGAAATTCCTTATTATTTATTACTCATGTCATTATTTTGTTTTGTATGTTATCAACCAAAATTTGTTTTTCAGTTTGTCCAAGCAACGCAAAATTGAAATGATTGAAAGGCCAATTATTTTAAAAGTTTTATTATGAATACTACAGTCTTTACGCTAGCTCCAAATGACTTCAAAACAGATATTGTTAAATTGATACATTATCTTGTTAATTTAATTTTGTCCATGATATTTTATACATTTCATTATTTGAATCTATTCTAAGTAAATAAGTGTTGTAAAACAAACTAGGTACATTTCGTATAAATAGTTGTCAAGTCGAAGTAACAAAAACTGTTTACCTAATACATACACTTAACTATACCATGTCTACATACTATTGTATAAGTTTAATTTTGCTTTTCAAGATTTTATACATATTTAATACATTTATTAACCTAAACTGTACACTTATCTCTATGATAATAATCACAATAGAAGTTTTTCCTTGTAATATAACAAGGTTTACGTTACACGCTTTGGTGTGGAACACACCTTACAAAAATATAACAAATAACGACAAAAAATTTCAACGATAATTAAATTTTCCTGAAGCTCAAGTAAAAATACAAAACAAATTTGTTATGATTTTTAAAGTACACGAATAATAAAAATCTAATTAGTCGGGGAGTTTCTGTCCCATAAATAAAATAAGTCCTCGCCTACAACAACCCTGGTGACAAAAAAGTTTTTCGATTATCAAACATTCGTTATCGACATAAAGGTATTGCGGCTACTAGTAATAATAATTCATTCTGCCGAACTTCTCAGAAAAGCATCAAAAGTATGAAAGAACTTTTATACGTGCGGAAGTCACACTTATCCACAAATCCACAACCCCACAAGGGATTCTACAGCCGCATGAATTGGAATCCACACTAGATGGGCACTTCACAGTCCATAGTTTGCGTATTCCTGGTCACGGTTGTCGTTCAATCGTGTTTACACGGCACTTTGGTTTTATCCGTTATGGTATTGATGTCCATTTCCGTGGTTTGCACCTCGACACTCGGCACCGTAAAATTATCATACGAAATGTATTGCGGTGGTTGTTGAGTATCAACTTTAGCAATCACTGGACGCTTTTTAGTCTTTAAATATCCCAATGCCGATAGCAATACGACGAAAACCAGAAATCCAATAATACACCCGACAAATAAACCGAGCCTTCTAGCGACTATATCCGCGATCCCCTTGTACGTGTTTGAAAAGGGGCTTTCCATTGCCGTATTGAACAGCTCTATAGTGCTCACGCTGGTACATTTACTTATAACTGAGTCGTTCATTAATGGTTTGAGATGGTTGAGCGTGATTTCGTCTCCGTAGGAATTGAAAGTCGTTTTCTCTGGTGACAGAGCAATCCTGGCATCCGGCACGGTGGAGCCGTAGGTAGAAGGCGCGAAGCTGCCAACCGCTATCACACAGATTGTGTACCGAGAGCCCGGTGTCAAATGGTTTAACTTTGTCGTTCTGGCCGTCGTATTTAGTAACGGCTTCCCTCTTATCTGAGAAAGAAAAAGTCGATATTTATTGGCAGTTTAGTTAAACAGCTTCATATATGGAATGTCTGAAAAGTTTGCGGGCGTGCCTGTAAACCATCGCATGAAAAGAAAGATTTAAACGGATTTTCAGCATAGCCAAACATCCACAATGGAGAAACATAAATATTTTTTATGGACCATTGAAGTGATGCACAGCCTTTATATTCAAATGTTTGTTGTTATATTTGCCGTGCGCGTTTTATAACTACATTTAGTCCTAATGATTTGCATTCAGCTAAACCACAGGTGGCATTTATTGACCAGAATTAAATAGTTCATAAATCAAGTAAAACTTACAACACTTGGGGTATGTTCTCCGAAATAAGCCACTTGGTATCCAGTCAAGCCATTTTGGTGTCTACTTTGCCAAGTAACAACGACGGAGTACGTCTGAATGTCTTGTATTGCGATCTTGATTACTACGGGTACGTCGCATAGTTTTTGCGAGGGTAGAGTTACGAAGCCAACTCCATGGAGGTCTTCTGGATGTTCACATTTAAGGTTCCTACTCCCTTTGAGAACTATTTTTTTGTGTTCTTGAATCCACTTCCATAAATCTTGCGATTCACAGTTACAGGTTAAAGGGTTTTCTGAAAACAAAATAAAGTTACTTGTGTGATCATTTTATTGTTTACATACCTACATAAGAAAAATATAAGGCAATCTTGCTTACCATCAAAAGAAAGCGATTTAACTTGTGTCTCCAAAGACGTTAGAAGTTTTGTTTGTATAACTTCAAAGTAGTTCCTGCTTAAATCAATCGCCGTTATCTTGCTCAAACTGCGGAACGCATCTGATGATATAACTGACAACCAGTTGCCGTTCAAATTCAATTCCGTAAGGCTTTGTAGTCCCCGGAATATGTCTCTATTTATTCTCGTAATATGGTTGAAGGAGATGTCTAACTTTAGTAAACTCTGCAAGTCTGATGTAAATTCTTCCAACTCCCTTATTGTGTTTTGTGATATATTCAAAATCCGCGTAGAATATAATCCTTGGAGCCTCTCTCTTGGTATATTTTCCAATTTATTTTGGCTTAAGTCAAGTATCTCAAGATTATGCAGTTTTGAAAATGCTCCGGGTGATAACCGAATTATAGAATTTTCTGTCAAATGTAGTTTTTTCAACGCTGGGAAATTTTCAAAGTCTTTGCTTGTTATTATCGTCATGTTAGTGTTCGTTATAACTAGTTCTTCGAGAAGTGGAAACAGTTTAGATGGATATGTCTGCAGAATTTGTACTAATGAATTTGACGACATATTTAAGGTAGTGAGAGCTGGTAAAACTGCTTCTGACAAACCATTGCTTGGAATATGTTTGAATAAATTGAACGACAGATCAATGTCCTTCAAACCTATTGAATGTTGGAAAAAATTTGGTGGAAGAACAGTCAGCATATTGTTACTTAAGTTTAATACTATAAGGTTCTTCAAAGCCGGAGAATTAAATCCATTCAAAAGTGATATCCGGTTGAAGCACAAGTTCAAAGTTCTTAAATTCTGTAATCCAATAAATTTGAAGAAGTCGACGCTGTGTAACTGGTTGTGGCACAAATCCAAAATTTCTAATGAAGTTACATTAAACAGAGCGACATGTGGAAAATCGGTAAAATTATTTCCCCTCAAACTTAATTCTTGTAAAATGGTTGTGTAAGCAAATATATCCTTATGTAAGTCTCGTAAGCTGTTAAATGCTAAATTGACTCTCAAGAGGTTTTGGTTCTTTATGAAAGTTGCTGGAGGCAGTTGAGATATGTTTGAAGATTCTAATGACAAAGTTTGAAGTGATGGGAGATGAGTGAATGTTTTGTTCTTGAGATCAACCAAGTTATTTCGTGATAAAATCAAAGATTTTAATCCAGGTATTTGTACTTGGATAACATCTTCCCAAGTTAAAAGATTACTGCTCATTTCTAAATCACTTAAATTTGGCAAGCTTTTGAGTGAGTCTGTTTCAATTATTGATATTGAATTTTTATTAAGACGAAGTTGTTTGATTGGCAATGAAGAAATATCAAAGTCTAGAACGATGATCTCGTTATTCGATAAATCTAAAACTTTTAATTTTGTCAGATATTGGAAAGTGTCTTTTGCCACTTGATTGATGTTATTGTTCTGTAAATATAATTCTTCAAGAGTGACGACTTTGAAAAATGTTTCATTGCTCAACTTTATAAGCTTGTTATTACTTAGGTCTATAAATTTTATTTTCCGTAAGTGCAAAAAGGTTTTATTTTCTATGTGTACTATACTATTGTTTTTTAAATACAATCTTTGGATATTTATGAGATCGTCAAAAAGGTTAGCGGTCAATATTTTTATATTATTCTGGCTAAGCCACATAATTTGCACATTTACTTGGCCTGCTAGTGAAGTGTTTTTTAATAGTGATAAGTGATTGGCACTAAGTTGAATAGAAACCAAAGACGACTCTCTATTTGGGAATACATCTCCTATCGTTGTAAGCCGATTTCCTTGTAAATTTATGTGCTGTAAATTTTTGAGCGTAATAAATGCTTGTGAATCTATATTTTGTATAAAATTGTTTTGTAAATGTAATTCCAGAAGACCCGGCAGTGGGCTAAAAACGTTTCTCTTTATTTGATTCATTTTATTATTTTGTAGACGAATTTCTCGCAATTCTTTTAAATTATCAAATACCAGTTCGTCTAATTCGTTAATCTCATTATTATCTAAGCTTAATGTTACTAACTTATGATTAGATTTAAAAATGTTACGAGGAAGTTTTGTCAGAAAATTTGTTCCCATATGTAGTTGAGTCAGATTAGTAAGAGACGAAAAACATCTTTGGTGTAAAATTTGAATCCCGTTATGCTCAAGATTCAACACATTTAGAGCAATTGCATTTTCAAATGCATCATCAGAAATTTCCAGAATATTGTTTTCTGATAGAAATATTTCAGAAAGTTGTCGCAGATTAGAAAATACACCATTTACTTGATGGAGATGATTATGACTTAAATCAATTGTCCTAATCTTATAGTTTTTTTGAAATATTGTTTTGGCCACACTGGTTATTTTATTTCGACTAAGATCAATTGTTTCTAAATTTACTAATGAGTAAAATGCTTCTTCCTCAATTTTTTGGATTTGATTGCTAAAAAATGTTAGCGTCTTAATACTAGGCATACCTTTAAACCATTTATTTTCTATTTTTACAAATTTATTGGAATTGAGATCAAGTGTTTGCAAATTTGAAATTTTGACGTTGATATTATTGGGTATTGAATGTATTTTATTCCATGCAAGTCTTAAGTTACTTAATTTATTCAGTTTCCCTATTGATTCCAAGGGGAATATTTCCAGAAAATTTTCCGTTACATCCAATTCTGTAAGATATTCTTCTAAGTTATGAAAAGCATTTTCTGAGATGTTGACTATTTTATTTCCTTTCAGGTTAAGTTTCTTCAATTTCAAGCTCTTGAATGTGTTTGCTTGGATATCTTTGATGTCATTGAGCTGTAAATCAAGAGCTTCCACGTTCGTTAGTTCGGATAATGATTCCTGGGGAATTGAGTCCAATTTACTGGAAATTATGCTCAAAGATCCCAACGAGTCTTTGATAGTCGCCAAAGCATTTGGACTTATTTTGTTTATGGCTGATTGTGAGATCTGTAAATTGATGATTCTTATTTTTGAAGGGAAAAGGTCCGCTTTTAATTCCGTCGTTGAGCTTTCGAGATCGTAAATGGACAGTGACTGGATGGTTCCCCTTATCTTTGAGAGGACATTTTTTACTACACCCGGGGTGGCGCTGGGGCACTCCAAAAACAAACCTGAAAAAGGTCTCTTTGTTTAATGAGTCCTGCCGTAATGTTGCACGTATCCATTAAAACGTAAGCTGGGATGTACATACCTTCCTTGAAATTATAACAGGGACAAATTGGATTCTCTGCTAGACTTGGGCATTGTGAGTGTTCTTCTCCTTGCAGTATCGGAATATGGATGATCAGAAGAAAAGCGTACACGCTGCATTTCAGTCGTGACAGTCGAGTGATAACGCCCATATTGATGCGTCGTCATTTCAGTAACATTGTGCATTCGTTGTCCGATGCGTGAATCTGAAACAAAAAAAAAACTATTAAAAAAATAGCACCTACAAGGGTAAAGCAGCGGGTCCGATTTGACCGAAATTTAAAAAGGTAATAGATTATAACTTGGAATAGGTCATATACGAAATCCGGGGTTTGTCTTTCCGCGGGAAAATCCATTTATACATGGGTAATACTGCGGGGCGCTGCTAGTAACATTACACAACCAGTTGTTAGCCTTATAATACAGCTACACAGTATATTGATACCGCCTACGATTGTTTGGTCGCAAATAGTAGGTAAATTGAAAGGAATAAATTACTTCTACGAAGTTATTACCAGCCAAGGAAATTGGAAGCAAAGTCCAGTTAGAGGTTGTGGGAGCAAAATTAAAAATCGATTTATTCTTGAAACGTTTATTTTAGACAAAGCGCCGCTAGGGAGACTGTAAAATAATAAAGTATGAAATTACCTTCTCGGCCTAACTTCCTTCAAAGCTGTTCTCGTTGCCAACTTTGCCCAAAGAAAATATTTTACGGAAGCCTTCTGTTTTTTTGGTTTACGGGATGGGAGTTAGAGAGTTGGAGTTGGACTATGATCCCGTATATAAAATATGCACTTTATTTTTTATGTAGTTGGCCTGCTTTGACAGTATATTTCGTAATTATTAATCACGTTTATCCTCATGGTTTCCCGATATTTTTTAAGGAAAGTGTAGAAACCACGGATTGAACAACCCCAGCAAAACCACGTTAAAATGTTATTGTCGCCCGTTTTTATTCCAGAACTAATAATTAATACACAAACACCAAAATACGAACACTTAGGCGTTTTGGTAACAGTAAAGATTTTTCTATAAACTTTCATGTATGTAACCTACTTGTATAAATAAATAATACGACGAACCCAAAAAAGTTACATTATAATAATATTATACTCACTAAATATCAACATTCTTGTTTATTTAATTTAATACAAGATTACTGAAACAAATTGAGTCTACATGTTTATTTTTATTCTTCCACATAAACAAATAATTGAGAAACATTTCAGTTACGAGAAATAACACACTAAAAAGAATTACCATAGCCTATATTGAGTGATGAAATTAAACAAAATTACGGCGAAGGAAGGCTACAAAGCGCTTTAAAAAGATACAATTTTCATAATGAAAACCTCGCGGTTTCGAGGAGGTAAAGAGGATATTCATTAATTCATTGGACTTTAACATTTTATCCTTTGGTTTAAGATATTATTATAAACGTGTTCCTGGTTGCTTGGTTGCCATTCGTTATTGAAATCTTAATAGCAGTATACGAATTTATGAAATAACCACGAAGTAGTATGTTGTACAGGCCATATAATACGGTTGTGTTAACATTAGCGAGCAACGATGGGTTCGAAAATTTTCGATGGGAGAAAAATATTTAAATTCGTGTAAATGGTCCTGCAACGAAATTATATATTTTTTTGAATATAAGAAAATTATGATACAAAAAATATTACCCTCCGCAGACAGGTAAAAAAATAACAGGTGTCTAGTACAAGTTTGTGTGTAGTTTGGGTTTCCTCGTTTTGGCATACTTATCGAAATATTTCGGCCAGTTATGAAACGCATGTCAAAATGACAGAGTAAATTCTAAGAAACAAAAGTTGTTAAGGGACGAAGTCTCTAAGCTGTACGTACGGGCTCTGAGATATTAGGGTTTTATAACTACAAAAAATCTACTCCAGCCCAAAAAAAAACGTACCTTTTGAGTTTATAGCTTTACCTACCTTCTAGTCCGTCATTTTGGAAAAACTTGATTTCCGGCCAGTGATGAAACGTATGACCAACGATGGAGTAAATATAAGAGAGCATAGAAATAAATGTGTAAGGCATGTTTCTGAGATTATTTTAGTTTTAAACCGTATGTGTTAAACGATTTGATTACTTAGAACTTTTTGTTTTTAGCATTTGCTCTGGTCGATTGACATGCGTGTCATCACTGGCGGCCTTTTTTCATAATGGCGTACTAGTAGGTATGCCAAGGTCTAAACTAAAATAGTGGAACCATGACATAGAAGAGTATCTTTGACTTGCTTTGTTCGATAAATAAATGATTGTACACTATATTATAGGCATGCGAGTTTCATTACAAGCAGTTCGCTGTATCGTGCCAAATGGGACGGAAACTAGTTGTGGTATAAAAGCAGGGTGTTGATTTGTCAGCAGATATGAATTGCCAGCTATTCTTGTTAGTGCCAACAACTTTACAAAGAATTACATTCAGTCAAGAGATTATTTGCCAATATTTGGAGATTTTATTTTTAGGTTGTGGTTTGACGAAGCTAAGTAGGTTCCATATTAATTCGAGTTTTTCCTCATCATTATGATCATGGAAGTAAGAAGTATTATTATTGATTACCTAAAGTCACCTGGACTTACCAAGAGTGGTTAAGGAAATAAAAATAACATTAGAACATTCTCAGATTTTGTTAAAAACAAAACAAATTGTTTTTATTTGGTACAGTCATCGCCCAATTTAATTTATCGTCTAGAGTATATCCGCCTTACCACAAATCACAGGGCTGAGACACGCGTTCAACAGTTTCTTATCAATATACTTTTTTATTAAACAACTGTTAAACACGTGTCTAAGCCATGTTTTAGTTTTATGTGGTAAGACCGCTTATGTTTATATAACGTGTTCAAATTGATCGGTGCAAACAAAGCTTTCCAATTTATCCGTATCTTATTTTTATTATCTTGTTCAAGTAGGAAGTAAATTTTTTAATTACTGTAATTTAAAGTCTACCAAACCGCTGTTTTCTAAGCCAAGCAGTGCGTCCTCCAAAAGTATCGAGGCAACTACTCTGAAATTGGAAAAGTTGTACGAATTCAAAGTTTGCCAGTAGCTTCTTGGCTCCAGAATGAATTATCTTAATTACTTGGCTTCCTTAACATGCTTTTAAATGGAAAATTTAGCCATGGGTAATTTAGCTTCTTGTTTCTAACCTTATTTTATGGAATTAACATTAATTACCATATTCATCTTCAGAAAACTTGAGAATGCTGTGAATTTATTACGCACGTTTAATATGTAATTATTTTTATTTTTAAGATTTGATATTTGTTTTTGATGATTTATATGAATACACGTTGTATTTGTTAGTTTTTATATAAATATTGCTATTATATATTAAATCAGTAACTCAGTCACCAAATAATTTCAAAGTTGTCAAGTACGTATATGTTTGACATTTTCACTTGGCTAGGTTGGGTCGCTATGAGTTATACACAGGGATTACTATCAGTGAAATATCAAAATATAACATCATAAAAGATCTGACAAAATTTAATTGATCTGAAATTTGACAGCATTCTACCTCTTCATTACAGAGATCCTTTAGTAGACTGGGCCCGCTTTAACTGGCCCTGCGGGCCTGGTTGACGTAATATAAGATTTTAATCGGTCAACTGGCCCTGCGTTATGAATTTGATTTTGGAACAGACAATGAGAAAAACATAAATTAAGTGCTAAGATGAAAAGATATTTGACATCTTTTGAATATTGTAACTTCAATGACAATTTTAATATGGCGTTTTCCAAAATTACTTAGAAATTCTAAAGTATTTTAAGTTGTAAATGATAAATTTTCTTCTTCTTCGACTTTCTGTATTAGTTAGTTTCGAATGGTAAGTTTGACATAAATTCGAAAGTCATTGGCCTCATTGTATGACAAGTTGTACTTTAGAATTTTTGCATAAAACTTTTAATCATAACCTAGAATTTGTATTTGTGTAAAATGAATAACCTAAATTTTGACCTATATTTGGAAATGAAATATTATTAAGGTAATAATGTTAATAAAACGTAGATATGAAACATATTATAAATTAATGTGCCTATATACTGTAAAAAATTGTAGCTTATTAACAGTATAATCATCATCATCACCCTATTAACGTTCCCACTGCTGGGACACAGGGACTTCTCTCTTGACGAGAGAGATTAGGCCTTAATTCACCACGCTGGCCAAGTGCGGGTTGGTGAATGTCACATGTCCTTCAAACTCTTTTAAAGTTCTCAGAACATGCCGGTTTCCTCACGATGTTTGCCTTCACCGTTAAAGCACGTGTTTAAAGCGCACATAAATCTCTCAAGAAGAAAAATCCAGAGGTGCGTGGCGGGGTTTGAACCCACGACCTTCGGAATGAAAGTCGAGTGTCCTCCCACTTAGCCAACACGGCTTTTAGTATAATAGGTAACAGTATAATAGGCACATTAATTTATCTTAAAAACTCTTTAATTTTTTTTTATATTTTTATAAAATACGTAGCAGAAATTACAGAATTTTTCACAAAAATATATTACAATTAGCAACGTGGTACAATATTGTTTAACTTCTTCCATAATTAAAATTAGGTTATTATTGCACGGAATTACTTTCCACTTAAGAGTTTTTATATGAAAGTGAGGAATTTACCAACATTTTACTCAGCTTTTGTTTTTACAGCTTAATGAAAAAGCGACAAGATTTAGCGCTTAACTTGGGAAATTCACCGACATTTTGCTGTAAACATTTACTTAATCTATAAAATTACCATTATATGTATAATACAGATTAGAGCTTTCAAAGTGATATAAAAGATGGTATCTTGGTGGTTCCGAACACGCTTCGGCAAGGGACACGAAATTACGATTATTAACAAATCATGGTTTCATTTCCATCCTTTGTAACGAAATAAATAATAAAAGAAATTGTAAATGCAAAAATAAATTTGTCTGTCTCTCTGCATGTTTGTTATCCCTTCATACTTCAACCGCTAACTAATTTGAATAGTAACTAGTACAAAGATAGTCCGACTCGTGAAAAATATCGTCAAATTTGACTAAGGTTATAATTTTAATATATCGCGTAAGATATTCCTTTAACTTTAGAAGCAGCAGGAAAATAAAAAATTGCGAGCCTAAGATGGTATTAAGTTGTTTGATTAATTAGTACAGAAAATAAGTTAATCTTCTGTATTTTTATAGCTGTTATCATAATGTACATAATGTCTGTATATCAATTAAGCATAAGGTCACAAAATATAGAAAACTAAGGCTGTTTTTGGGTTAAATCAATACCTATGCCTATGCGAAGCTTTAAAACAGAAGTAAATTAAAAAATCCCGTTCTTAATCAAGAGTAAACTACGGAAATAAGATTGCAAAACTAAACAAGACAAGGAGACCATTTCTTCCGACTCCAATAAAATTAAAAAGCAGACAGCATTACAATTTCATGTCAAGCAAACTATGAAAATTCTTTGTTGAAATAAGTGAAAGAGCGGGAAATAAGCTTGATTTTATAAAAGGACTCAACGAGCCTTCAACGTAAACTACGAAAGCGCTTCTTTGTTCAAGAATGCGCATTACCAGCTTACGGCCACTTATCAGGTTTCTCAACTTAGTATGATGTTTAATTTTGTATTTTCCTGTGAAAACTGCCATTAGAAAACTTTGATACGTACAGATAATTTAACTTTTTTGGGGTTTATGTTTTAAATGAGGTTGAACTTGAGGGAAATTCTCAGAAGCATGATATAATAACGAATTCGAAATATATCTAGCATTTTTTTTAATATCAATACTTGATAAATATGGAAATAAAGTTTTCGATATTTATAACACTGTCAACTTAGGAGTCGACAGAGTTTCTCGAATGTTTGCAGTAAAATAAAATTATTTTTGTTATTTCGTCACATTTGTACTTTATAAGTACAGTTTTTAGCCAGAACAAAGATAAGTAATATTGTTCTGTGTATCTTAAGCGATTTGTGTTGTGGTGGGCTTTGTAGAATTTTTATAAATGTGAATATTCAAGCCAAAACAAAAGGAGTTTATCCTAACAGTAAGCAAAAACAACGTCATTCGAGTGCCTTGAAAACAAATAAAGAACATCTGTGATGAGTGAACGAACTCAAGGATATTTCTCATAACGAGTTTACCGATTTTAAAAGGTTTCACTATTTTTGATTAATAATGACATTTATAATAACGAATGTGTGATTTTGCACAAAATTTATCTTTTGATCGCTTATGAAATATATCGAAATATTGAGAATTCTCCTTTAGATGCTGTAAAATAAACTACGTACCCGTAGGTAGGTAGTTATACGTTTGTAACAAGAATGTTTATTTAAAACAATCTGGTGTTTGTTAAATTTTGAATGTCAATGTATTTGGTTTCATAGTTTGAGCACGATCAAAGGCTGCCCGGAAGATAGCTTGTGATTTGTTTGTCGATTGTACCTGTCGTTCTGAAATGCATATTCATCTATCTTACATGTTGTATTTAACCGAGAAACTAGAGTTTCAGTAGCGGTATTGATCTATATTGGTTTTGGTAGCGGTATAGGGTATCAGTTACAAACGTTTTCTTACTAAAATAGGTATCTACGCTTATCTTTCTAGTTACTGGAAATTAGTACTTTAATTAAAGCTACCGTTATTTGTAAGTATTCATATTCAAATAGAATTAATGAATAGGTTTGATGAAACAAGGCTAAGATAGAGTGTTTATTTATACATGATCTATTTAACGTAGTTTGGATTCCCTTTTCATTGGTTTCTGCTCCAGTTTTTAGGTCAATATATTTGCTGAAACCAATATTTGCCAATATGATTCTATACTTTGTCTAAAATTAGAAAAGAAAACGAAGAGAAAAATAAACTGGATTTAACGGCTGAAATTATGATAATATCTTTATATAGAGGTATATTTTTTTTATCTTCTGTACTCGTGTTAGTCATTGAACTCCTCCTTAACGGCTGGACCGATTTTAAAACGTCTGTCGGGTCCGCTAGTTTTCTTGTAAAATTATAGTTAAAAGTTACAGTAATGTATATCGGCCGAGCCTCTATCTTTTTTTATCACTGCATTAATTCCCCAAAGCGCATTCAAGCAAGTTGGGTAGTTGTTTTAAACTTAAAACCCAGGAACGGACGACGGTGGCTATGAAAAGTTCACTTATGAGGTTTCTTTGTAACTGCACCCGCAAGTAGGTATTAGATATCGAGAAACTGTTATGGAGTTTATGACTTCCGATATTCTCGAGTAAAGCGAGTATTTGAGTGCGCTTGTTGAAAGTTGCTTTCGTTGGAGTGAACAGATTTAGGTATCCGTCGATGTACGTGTTTTATTGTAATGATAATGCTTTTGCGAAGATATTTTATAGGTTAAATTGCAATGTATCCTTGGGATCACTTTAATAATAAATAATCTAAATTTAAAATAATCCTATATGCAAAATTTTAGTTCCCTTATAAGTAAAAAGTCATGATATTTTGAAATGTGCATCTAATGCGCTTTCATTTCAGACCCGACTCGCGTATATTTGCCGATTTACTGGTTTTTCTGCCCCACTTTTACCCTCATAACTTTTGAACGGGTCAACCTTTTTCCATCAAACATGTCTAAGAAAACTCGCGCAAAACTCACCTTTCATATAAAAAAAACTAAATTGAAATCGCTTCATGTGTTCGGAGCTATGATGCCACAGACAGACAGACACGTCAAACTTATAACACCCCTCTTTTTGCGACGATTCCGTTCAAGGTGAAGCTTTATAATTATCTAGCTGAATCCTTTGCTCTAAACGTTTTGAGTTATGGTCGTACTTATAGGACATATTAATATGAGATTTACAAATTTCAACAAAAATTATAACAATTGTATTTATTAAAATAGTGTCTCCTAAAATTAAACATAAATTTGTACAAATAATGACGAAATAGATCTCTGTTACCATTTTACAGTGTAATCTGTCCCTTCTTTTTTAATTTATATATTAAAATAACACTATTTTAACAATCAATGCAATGCTATATTGTACACTCTGTACAAACCCGATCTGTAGCTCAAAACTAGGTACGTACGGAGCGCGTTTGCAATCTGTATGGCGAGCGCTCTACTGCCTTTATGGTTCCGCGACTGATTAACAAATTTGAACGCTTTGAATATTAAATTCAATTCTTTACATATACTTAAGTAAAAAAAAACAACTAAACTGATATAAATGTAACATGACTCAATAGTTTAGAGCCTGAATAAGAACATTGATTTACCGAGGGGAAAATCATTTTAACAACTATAACCGCAGTGTATATTTTCTGAGTGTTTACTCGTATGTAGCAAAATAAAATCTTAACGGGTAGTCTGAGGCTGTTATTGTTAAATGTGAATAGGTTTGGAAAACGGTATAGTATTTCCTTTAATTCTGAGAAAATGTGTAGTGTACTTACGTGTATTATCAAGTTCCTAAATCATACATAATCATTCATATCATTAGTTGTAACTTATACAATATGTTTTTTTATACTTACATTCTATTTATACAGAGTTAAACATAAGTTTGGTCTGTTTGAGAAGGTCTGAAATATAAGACATACGAAGATCTGGTCTTAAGAACCATGTCATCGATTTCAACAAAATAGAAAATTGCATTCATACATTAAAAAATATAATGTATCTACTTTGCTCGGAAATCGAACTCGGACTTTTTGTAAAATAAAACTAACACCATTTATAATTAGATATCGATTATGTATAAGCTTAACATTTTTCTATGAAACTTGATGTCTAAGAATTGATTTCATATCCATAAACTGACGTTTTTATAATGATTAACGAAACGTATGATACACCCTGTATACATCAAACATCAACAGTTTTAAAAACATAGACTCAATAACAGAATTTCTCAGCTAAGCTCTAAGTTCACATTTCATCTTCCTTGACCAAGCTATTCGTCAAAGCCGAGCGAGTAGGTACCTACTCAATATCGGTTGATAGCAAGGTTAGCTACTGAATAGGACCTTCTCCAATGCCACGGAAAGATGATTACATTGACAAATGGCCCATCCCAAAGGCTGGGTCACTAATCCGCCACTGAATGTAGTCTAACTAATTGTCTCCTTACCAATGTTCCAATGAATTTGTGGAGTTTGCTGATTAACCTAGGAAAACCGTCCTTTGGCAAAGCTTTGTCTAACGACGAGTTATTTGTATAATTCCGACCATTTGAGCAAAAAAAACACTTGAGATATAGCAATTTGTTAGGGACTGCAAAAAGCTGTCTACCTTCGTTCGTTTATTTTTATTTGTCTTTGTAATTCAAACCCTTAATAGTTCGCTCGTAATGACATGAAACAGACCCTGCCCGTTACATTTATGTTTTAGACAACCTTTATACAGTTCCAAGTAAAAAAAAATATATAAAAGTTGTTCTTTAGTTTACAGTTATTCTTTTAAATAGTTATTATTTTATTCTTTTTAGCTTTACACGCCACATCTTTGCCCGTGTTTTGGATTTTCCCTCAGTTAAAGTAGCCTATAGCCCTCCGAGATAAATAGGCTACATAACATTGACTTTTTTTTTTGGACTATAGGCCTCAATTTTATTTTTAAAAAACAAACCCTTCATTCAGCTTTATAATATTAGTTTAGATAAAATTTCTTAAAATTAGTTAGGTAACCAAATATGTTCAAAGTTCTGAAAGCTTTCTCTTCAAAATAGCAGTGAACAATAAAAAGCTCCACTAAAATTCAATCAAAATATTTTGTGATGTTATTCCAGGAAAAAATCCTTTTCACCTTTTCTCTTATTTTAGATACCTTCTATAAAGGCAGCAAAAATTCAACGAAGATACGGCAAACAGGGCTACAAATTATGCCGTATTCATTATTTCTTGTTATCTTTTTCAAGTTGAAACATAATTTCCCCAGTGCGATTAGTATTCCACCTCCGTAGTGACACAGTTGTTACGTCTTTGTACTCTCAGAATTCACGAAATTGATTCACGTCGTGTACAGAAATGTATGAACTTGTTTACCTCCGTCAAAATAAACAGGAATACTTACCTTTTTTCAAGTCTCAAAAGATTTTTCTGCAAATTCATGTGAGGCGCTGAAATTGGCCCAATTTTCTATGCTTTGCTACTCTATTATGCTAGGACATACTAAAATTGCTTCCTTTGTTGAACATTGAGTTTGTAGTTGTTTGGTATTTGATTACATTTTTCGTATTCTTTTACACAGTGTTTGTTTTTGTACCTTTATGATTTCAATTAATTTTCAATTTATTAAATTAGCTAGTTTCAAATTATAGTGAGCGTCAACCCCTCTTTTATGTTGGAAATATCTAGCTCGAAAAAAAAGTATTTTCGAGTTAAAACGTGATTTAAATAGTGTGTTTATGAAAACGTTTTTTCTTAATGTCGCTCAAAAAAAAATTATTTTTCCTAGTAAAAAGTGCAATCTGAAATTCTAGTTTTATTCGTTTGGGATTAATTTTATTGCAGTCAGGAATTTTGAACCTATAAAGAGTGTCAGTAAATATAGGTAGGTACTTAATTAATTATCTTTTTGATATTTTGTTTGCACTTAAAAATGTTATTGTAAATATCTTATGATAAAAGTATAATAGTCATTGTTACCCAACAAGGTTTTGAACACAGAAATATTTATAATTTTTCTTAGATTTATGTGATTTGGGAGTCTAGGGTTTACATAAGGGTGATAGTACGCTCTAAGTACCTGATCCAATAAAAGTAACTATAGAATATAAATTATTTCATATCATTATTGGATTATTAACTGAATACCTACTAAATGACTCCAATTCTCAACTCTTATAATAAGGATGTTAATAGAACATAATCCGTTCGACATTTCAATTAAAACTCGCCTTGCATTCGACATCCCAGAAAATGAAGTAGTATAGTGAATTTGATACAAAATTAAAAACTACCGTAAAAGGTTGCGAAATATGCAAACGAAAATCTTATTTGAAATTTCTCCTTGTGGAACTAGAACTTTAATGAATACTTAGCGAGTTTTATTAAAAGCAAACCAGTTAACTTTGTAGAACTATGTTTTACGAGTATGTAGTATTTTTTTTAAAGTTATAGCTTCAGTTGCGCTGCAAAACAGCAACTACTGCCAGAGGTAGTTCCAATTAAACATGTATAGAGTTATGCGATTTTAGTAGTAGGCATACAAAATTAATCAATATTTTAATTAAAACCCCCTACTATTTTATAATGCACTCACTTTATTTAGTACGTGTTTGTCTTTTGGAGTAAGTAAAGGGTTATGAATATTTATGGTATGGTTCAAACCCTTACATTTTCATGCATATTTTTTGAAAAACATTCAATCTATTTCCTTCGACTTTCCATACCATCTAAAACCATTCGCTGAACTAGGGTTTGATGAATTGCCTTTTAGCTATTTGATCATAGCGTTCAATAAAACTAATCACAAAATCATCATGATGAATAATAAAACCATCGAAAGCTACGTTTAACTCATCATGTATTATTTTTCAAAGGTTTAAGCGACGCAGTCGCAATCAATCTGACAAATGACACTTATCTGTCATTCTGGAGATACGGGCTCGAAACTGACGAGTGTCAAGTGTCAAAGCATTCTGGGACCGACTGTACTACGCTTTTGGGCGTTTATCCTGTCCATCCCACCATTTTCAACTCTATTCCCATACTCTACCGGTGGTTTATTTTCAGCCCGTGGTCTTTGCGGTTCAGCAAGTAACGCGTGTTAGACATAACCCAGTTTATGAGGGTATAAAAATAGAACGAGTAACCCCAGTTCTTTTCATCTGTATGCACACAACGGGAACTCATAATTATGCAGATTTATGTAATTTTATCCAGCTTATGGTAATACTGAAGATATGAGACTCGGTCAGTACAACAAAGCGGGGGTTATTTATTTATTAAATTTAGGAACCGTGCAAATAAAAAAAGATTTAAAAAAATATATATATCTACATGTTAAGTTTATTTTGTAGGCATCTAATCGTCAAGAAAAAGAGGAAATCAAGAGAAAATCAATATATATTATGTTGAGATTGTGAACAAGAATAACACCAAAACAAGGCTCTTTAGTTGGTTTGGTTAGTTATCAAAAAAAAATGTATTTTATTTATTAGTAAAAATCTCAAACTCACTTTTTGCATAAAAATTGAATATGTTAATAATATGTTTTCAAAATGGAATGGTGAAAAATGCATAATTTGTTGTTTAAAAGAGTAATTAGACATCGGAGCAAAGTGATAACCTATTTCGTCAATTTAAGTTAATGTGAAAATTACAATGTTTTTTTAATGTATCTATCCTATTCTGAATTAAAATCTTTGAATTTAAAAGTGTATCTGTAGTATATGCACTCAAACTTCTCATAACAATGACATACATTTTCTCTTTAACCTATTTTTTTTATAATTTTATTTGTAAGTTGACAGATAAATAATTAAACATCATATTATTTTTAGCTAATCAGTTCTTTCGGCTATCATTTTAATTTTTATCCTAAAAAGGTATACCTAGACGAGTTTAATTAATAACTGTAATTTTATTGTTCAAAAACTCGAATGCCAAAAAATATTTTACGAGTACAATTTTTCGCGCACGCAGGTGAAAAAGGATTTGGACACTGCGCGTTGATAGACCATGACCAAGCCAAGGGTTATGAATATTCATTCATAACCTTTTTGATCCTTCAAAAGTGTAACGCGGTGAATATTTTGTCTGAAATATATTATTTTTACTTCTTCCATTTGCTTTCAGACAAATCGAATTTCTTAGGATTATGTTTTTATGCATGACAGCCAATACGAGTACCTTTTATTTCCACTATAAAGCAATTTATGGTTCTTTACAAGACGTGCTTTACATTTCCATACTAAATAATGGTTATACTATTCAATATTATGCTGTAAAATGTATTTTTTCCCTGTTTATAACAAATAAATAATCAAACACGTGAGCTAACCTCAGGAAGTACGTTTGTACATTTAGCTGGAATTAAAATAAAGGTAACAAAAAAATTACTGCTCTAATTTTGCGCTAAAATTACAATTTAAAATTTCCGCTAAAACTCCTTATAAAAAAATTCACCAAACATTTTACTACTCAATAACTGTAAACTAAATAAATGTAACCTTCAAATAAATAGATATTAAATTTAATATCACAAAAAAAACAACTTTCATAAATCTCACCTATTTAAGCCGACGTGACACTTTCACATTGTTCGAACTCCGAAACTCTCCAATTCACAAAAACTGTTTAACCACTCAACAATGAATGGCGTAAACTTTCAGTCACAGTGTTTGAAAGTCGCGTTCCCCGCGAGCGGAGTTGTATCGCACAGAGGACGACCGGTGGCGAGCCGACCAGAGCGCTCCCGATACCGTCGCCGACTGGAGCTCGCATCTCCACGGAGTCTGCGTAATAGAACTCCAAGCATCCCTACAGATTGCTATATGGGAATAAACGCTAATAAATTACGAACATTGTACACGCGTAAGGCGAACGGGACCGAGTTCTTGATTAGTTTGAAGTCTCCCGCTAATGTGTCAAACAAGCGCACTAAACTCAGAACACTAAATAAACCTCGTAAATGTCGCTGATACCTATCGACCTCGTTAGCGGTTCCACCTCCGTTCGTATATTTGGATCTGGGTGTTGGAAAAGGGCAGTCTTTCAATATATCGCCGTCTGGAGCTATTCCGAGGTGTGAGCTTGAAATATCTTATGATCTTTCGCCGCTATAAGTTGCTTCTGGTTTCCGGTTCAATGCCGGTGTATTCGCTCTTGGATAGTTTTGCAGATGACTTCTCCAAAACGGCTCACAGCGCTGTTTGCTTGTTCAGTCTAATTGCATAGAACTGTTCGTTAGTATTGCTCAGCTGGTTTCAGCTCTGGCTTTGATATTTTTGTTTAACTTGAGTGAGATTTACTAATTCAAAGAGTTTGAGATTCTGCTTTTTAAGCTTTTAGTGTAATTGAAAAACTTTTTAGTCTACAAAAGCGTTTCAGGTACCTGAATATACCTATATAAAATATGTTTACCTTTAATACTATATTATTTTGTATAAGAATTTACATAAGTTAAGTTAACCTTTCAACTAATTTGTATTCACTCGCAGGATGCCTATGTGTAAAGAATGTGACAGACCTGTCCCCAAACTGTCTTTTCAGGTCATTTCGTCCCTTCGCTTAGTATTCTTCCATCGCACGGTCAAAGGAGAATACACTATAACATCCTGTTTCGGAGAGCAGAAACTTGAGCAGGTACACTGAATGCAAACGAGATAGTGAGAAGGGAATCGCGCTCGTATATTGTGACAGTTAATTAAAAGTCCTGTTAACGGTTCATAAGCATGAAAAGAATATGAATAAACAAGGCGCTGTGTTTTTATTTCATCTCTTCTATTTTCATAATGCAAAACGGGTTATTTGCCCGGCTCTTCCGGCCGGCGGCGGCGGCCAGGCGACCGCAAACAAGTTTCTTTCGCCGTCATTTCCACGGCTTTTGGCCTCTGGCACTCTTTCTGTGTGGTTAGTTTCTTCACACTTGAATTACCTTTATTTCTGCGATCTACCTCACCTTTACCTTATAAATAAACCACTATTGATGAAAACGTGCCAAAAATTCAATTAAATGTTTTTGTTTGGTTTGGATTTGATTCAATTTTCCATCTGCATTTGCACATTTCTCATTCTTTTTGAGGGCAATTTATATGGAAGAGACTTTTCATCAGTAATAATATGCAAACGTAGCAGTCACGGGTGAATGCTGAGAGCCATTAAAATTGTACGGCTGCCTGCAAAATTAAAGTTACGGAGATATTATATGAGCACTATTGGCGGTTATTTATTTTAAATGACTAAAGTGCATTCATTCATTTCATTTGACTATAATCATGTTTTGAATATGCGTATTTATTTTAAATTCCTAAATAAAGAGCTTTTTAATTAGTTTGTTATTAAATTTGATAATACATTTTGCATCTGCTAAAATCTAGATCTAGCCTTATAAAAGATTGTAAAACCAAATAAAATGCATGTATATAGCCAGTATTTGCCTTTGCCTTCAAAGTAAAATATTGACTGCTCAAGAAAAATAAATATTGGTAAAATATTGTACTTTGTCAAAATACTCGGAACCATTCGTAGAACAAGTTACCTTCTGTATCGGTTGGACTTATGTCGTCTATAAGTTGACTTATCCCGAGGGAAATAAGGAAAAGCAGGAAATATGCTTTAGAACTCTCACAAAATATGTCTTCATGTTTTATTATTCCAGGCGTATTCTATGAAGATTTAATTTGGACATTTTATTGTGTTTGCAGTTCGCGGTGTAGGTTGGAGGAGTCTGTTTATTTTTTAACCATCTTTTTATTTAAGAAGATATTTTTTATGGAATGCTGGATTTGTTGTAAAATATTTGTGTAGCACTTTGATATTTGAAGTAACTGAAGTATAGGAAATAAAAGGTAGTCTGTTTAGTCCGTCTGTTAGACCGGCCAACAATTACTGAATGCAATGTGTTTTGCTTTAACAATTTCATAAAAAAGAAAATATATACAGTTTTTAAGTCCCGGAGTAAGTTAAGTCCTTAAGTCCTAGTCTTGTGACGTCGCCGCAAATTAAAAACGGTTTTTTTTTTTAAAAGTAAATGGACTTTTTTATTTAACAACTTTTTTTCAGTCGTTTTGCCCATTGTTATAGAAATGGGTTGGGGTGTCTTTAATGAAATTTATAAAATATTTTTAAAATAATTTATATACTCACTTACAAAATAGTTTAAATTATGGATAAAATGGTGCTGTTAATTTTATTATAACAACGCACTTTTACCTACACCATATCTAGAATAATAAGCGAGATGGCTATAATTAATTATTATGTAAACAAATTGAAACCCAAAATAATATTGGGACATTGAAACATTTCGTCGAAAAATAAAAATGATTGCTGGACTACCAAGCTATAAATGACAACCAAGGAAATCGAAATTCGAATTGGAGTCTCAGAAGGATCTCAACAAACGAAAACAAATTAAAACGGGTTGAGGAAGAAACATATAAATCTTGTTGGTAAATAGGGAAACTTCCCTCCCTGATGACCTTTACCAGAAAGCGTAAATGTTCCGTTTTGTACAGGAGCGTTTTTAACCCCCGACCAAAAAAGAGTGGTGTTTTAGCGATTGTTTAAACCCCTGTCGAAAAATCGTGAGAAAATGGCTTGAAAACATAAGATTTTAAAAAATAGAAATTGTAAAATCAATATGGTTTATACATGAATTTAATCATAACCATAACCTGAAAATTTACTTTAATCTTCAAAAATTAAAATCGCGCCGTATTCGCTATACAATTACATTTTTACAATTACATTAGGTATTAAATTTTTTTTTTGTAAGGACTGGTTTTATGTTACTTTTCAACGCTTCTGATTTACTTTTACCGTCAAGTAAAGCTAAGTAGTTTCAAAAAAGAATTTGATAACTTTCGAGAGAAAATCAGTCGACGGGGAACGCCGCGGAGTGGGTTGTTCGATGAAACCGCAAAGTTGACTCGCACTCGATTGTTTCCATATTAGTAATCATTTTGTTTTCACTTTATGATGAGGGTCAATATTTTAATAGAAACACCATCTTTTTCAGTTAGTAGGTGACCCCTTTATATTTCAAACCTTAAATACTATACATACGAGTAACTTTGTATTATTATTTTTATATTGAACAAAATATTTTATTGAATGTGTTTTAAATATTTAATTGAATATAGAGATAAACAGTTTTCTTTTTTTATAATTCTCGCCATATTAACACATAAACTCCAGATACAGTAATAAGGCAGACCATAAAATGATGCCATGCCGATATCATAACGCTCATTTGCGTCATTTTGTGTTCGTAACAAAATAAAAAGCGCATTTCCTTTCAGAGCGGCATTTACTTGCCACAAATGTTAGTTCCAATTTCAAAAACTGGGCTAATAAGCTCCACGGAGTGAAAAAAAAGTCAATGTAAGAATTTTCTTGTGCAACAAACTCTAGTAATTGAGTGCCCCGAGCCCGGATGTTTGTATAGCTGGGCGAAGTTTTTATCAGCCCGATTGGTGCGCCCCTAGTGTCGCGTTAACTGTACTTGCCGAGTACAGTCGCATTTCAAGATATTTTTCTTCACTAGTGTTATTTGATGTCATTTCATGTTAGTATTTCAAGTTTTGATGCCCTACTCAAAGTACCGGCGGAACTTTCAGCACAAGATGTGTCGTTTTAACTGCAAATAGCTCTTAAATAAACGATTCAGAAATATTTGGACAATATTTATAAGTCACAGTTTTTAAATTCATGCGTACTTTTGTGATAACTGTACTTTATGCTATTTCTGTAGAGACGGTAGAGGATCACTATCTGAAGACGTTTTTCAGACTAAGCGCCATACACGCGTTTGATATCTATAAATCAAACTAGCGGCCAGCCCCGGCGTTGCACGGGTAAAAAAAGTTCCCGGCAAATGTTCCTTATTTGCTCACCGTTTAGACCTACCCTGGACTACGACAAACATTTTAAAACCAAAATCAGCTCAATCGTCCCAGCCGTTCTCGACTTTTAATCAGACTAACGAACAACAATTCATTTTTATTTATATAGAATATAGATAATCTCCGCTATTTCACGGACGCTTTTAACAAAATAAAATAAAAAAATAATAATTAAGTACTTCAAACTCATGTCAGAAAAAAATGATTGAAAACTATGTTGAATATTGAACTTTCGAGACATAGACAATAGGGACATTTCACGTGAAGCGGACAGGGAAAAAAAAGTGAGGTTCTGAAAATCGACCATATTCGGCCCATTTGTACATCTAGTAGGTATGAATGAGTACGCAAAATATTTTTTTTGTATAGTGTATATTTACCAAGTTATAGGTTTCAAAAGAATTGTCGTTGATTGGTACTACAATTTATCGAAAGTAATTTTTCGAATATAACAAATCTACTATAAAGTAATTTACATAGCTATACATATTTAAAAAATACTGTTCTTTTAGACAGTAAAAAAAAAGTTTAAAATTAAAAAAAAATTAATGGCCAAAACAGGAAGTAAACTTTTCAAACCAGAATTACAGTAACTTCGACCAATTTTTTTTTTATTTTTTTTCTTTCAAAATATAGCTTAAATGATAATGAAAGTACACTAGAAAATTTAAAATGGGATCTCTATTAGTTTAGGAGATACGTTGAATAATATACACCCGCGTCGCAAGGGGCGTCATAATGTAGCGCTTGCTAGGTTGAGCAGTTTGCGCGATATTGCAACTTTATTAATATTTTATATCGTTTTAGCGTATATTTAACCTCATTTAATGATATGAAATAAGTTTTATTAATATAATATAATATAAATATAACTACATAATACAAATATAGGTTAATATTTTTGGAGCAGTAGAAAAGTTTTATTATTTGCGAAACGTGACTGATAGCGCCTTCTGTTAGTAACGTGTAGTACTTTTTTTGAATTATTCCAATCTGTCACCCTGCTTTGTCCCCATGTGGTGACAGAACGGACAAAAAAAGTTTGATCTGTCCCCCTGTTACTGATGAGGGGACAGTTCGAACTTTATTCAGTTCCTTAATGTTTATCTGTCCCCCTATCTGAATTAGGGGGACAGATCAAACTTTCACTATAAATAAAGGTGATCAAATCAGTGGTGGTGTGTAAATCGAAACCATTTTGTCTTTTAATTAATACAAGGTTGTATTATTTTTAAGAACGTAATCAAAAATAAATAATATATTATGTATGATTTTAAGAATATATCTAATTCTATTTCGGACAAACAGGAATCAAAAAGTTTGATCTGTCCCCCTGTTACCGATGAGGGGACAGTTCGAACTTTATTCAGTTCCTTAATGTTTTATCTGTTTTCCTATCGGTATAAGGGGGACAGATCAAACTTTTTGATTCCTGTTTGTCCGAAATAGAATCTGTCACCACATGGGGACAAAGCAGGGTGACAGATCGGAATAATTCAAAAAAAGTACTACACGTTACTAACAGATGGCGCTATTAGTCACGTTTCGCAAATAATAAAACTTTTCTACTGCTCCAAAAACGTTTTTTCTTTATAATATATTATTAACTTATATTTGTATTATGTAGTTATATTAATATTATATATTATTGATAAAACTTATTTCATATCATTAAATGAGGTTAAATATACGCTAAAACGATATAAAATATTAATAAAGTTGCAATATCGCGCAAACTGCTCAACCTAGCAAGCGCTACATTATGACGCCCCTTGCGACGCGGGTGTATATTATTCAACGTATCTCCTAAACTAATAGAGATCCCATTTTAAATTTTCTAGTGTACTTTCATTATCATTTAAGCTATATTTTGAAAGAAAAAAAATAAAAAAAAAATTGGTCGAAGTTACTGTAATTCTGGTTTGAAAAGTTTACTTCCGGTTTTGGCCATTAATTTTTTTTTAATTTTTAACTTTTTTTTTACTGTCTAAAAGAACAGTATTTTTTAAATATGTATAGCTATGTAAATTATTTTATAGTAGATTTGTTATATTCGAAAAATTACTTTCGATAAATTGTAGTACCAATCAACGACAATTCTTTTGAAACCTATAACTTGGTAAATATACACTATACAAAAAAAATATTTTGCGTACTCATTCATACCTACTAGAAGTACAAATAGGCCGAATATGGTCGATTTTCAGAACCTCACTTTTTTTTCCCTGTCCGCTTCACGTGAAATGTCCCAATAGCTCAAAGAGTAAATAACCACCACGTATGAATAGCTTATCAAGAAAAATCATAGACAACCTATAAAAAGACATTTATTTTACACTTTTGTTAACCTGTAGATAATAACAGACAAATAATTGGCAATAAATTAAAATTGCGACTATAATTTGAGATTTAAACTATCCTATCTCTCAAGTTGGATCGAACTGCACATGGTGAGCGAATTTTATTATATATAATCGGTTAAGTGGTTTAGGAGTTCATTGAGGACAAACATTGTGACACGAGATTTATATATATTAAGATATATTTGTCTTCATTAAAATCATGTTTACAAAATATGTTAAAATAACTTTTCAGTAAAGGTCTATTTAAAAGTTAATATTACGACGACTGTACCAAACTAACTTAGATAAACTACAATTATTTAACCACGTTAAGTGCACTCTTAAAGACCTGAATGCTCTTTACCGTAGGTTTAAAATTCCAAACATTGTTTTTGTTTTCTTATTATATTAAATATAAACAGCAACATATCTGTCTGGCAATTTAACAATTCATGCATTTTATAAATTTTAATTACAGAAAAACTTTTGATAAATTGAAAAACACGGTTTTCATTTCAATTTCTGCGTATTTCAATCGAACAATAATTACAGAATTATCACGTTATTGGAGCTGGATCGACCTTAACAACCTTAAAAGTCTAGACAAAAATATCAAATGAATTATTTATAGCTTAAAAACAAATAAACCGTATCTGCGATTAATAATTATATCTGAATTAGTTAAAAAAAATATCTTAAATTATATTAAGATAGGTACTTTTACAAGAAATATTTCTAAGACGTGTTCTTCATCAAAGACTTTGGATGTACATATGTAGTTTATAATAAATAGTAGGAGAGAGATGAGGGTTGTGACAGTGCTGATTTATTGAATTTATGACCGTTAGTGATCGGGCAACAACGATGGACACTGTTTGGCTGGCTATTGGTTACATCAGCGGGCGAAGATTCATGTGGCGTTGGGGCGCTAAAATCATCGAACGGCTATACGCGATGTTCTTGTCATGTCATTAGCGGACAGAAATTTATGTCGCGTTGCGCGCTACAAGATTCATAGTGACGTACGACACAGGAAGCCACGCCCACGGCAAACATCGTCTTCGCCCGAATACTTGAACGATGTACCTGGCCAAACACATTGCGTTGACTCGGATATTCGCCATAGGCACACGGTGAACGTACACAATAGGTTGCGTTGCTATCACGTCTGCTTAATTGAATACTTACAACTATATCTTTGAGATTAACGAGTACCTATGCTGATTAAAAAATTACACAACTCTTGGTCTCTTTATAAGGAAATAAACTTATTGGGCCAAACTTTAAAAATATATTTCATTAATATAAAATTCTCGTGTCACAGTTTTCGTTCCCGTACTCCTCCGAAACGGCTTGACCGATTCTCATGAAATTTTGTGAGCATATTCAGTAGGTCTGAGAATCGGCCAACATCATCATTTTGCAAAACAACGTTTTCTGGGGTCAGCTAGTTTCATTATACATTTATAAAACATACACCTTCCAATATGTTCGTCATTATAATGTCATACCCACAGTAAGTCTGTGATTTAAATTTAAAAATCCGTAATGCAGTTTTTAATTTATCCCAAAACCGACAGTATAACACAACAAACTAATATATTCATTTAAAAATATTTTGTGACTCACCTTTATCGCATCAACTTATGTTTAAATCATTTAATCTGAGTACACAAAGTTTACACCGCGGCAATCGAATCAACAAATTTGTTACAACGATCAAATTGCCCCACGGCATTCAAGGGCTAACCCAATAAATCAATTCTGTAGGTAAAGCGAATGGTTGCGAGTAATTTAAGTAGTTTGCTACTAAAAGCTTTTCCGACGAACCCTGAATGAAACACTCGGCTAATTTAATTAGGTACGTAATTATATTATCTTTATGTGTACAATGAATGACAGCCATTTTGTTTTAATTTATTTCGTTAGCAATCCGCATTATCTTTTAATAGTCTGGTTATTTTATCAGTTTAATAATTTGGACTACTTAATTATTGATTAAGCTCTAAATTTATTGAATTAAATTAACTTAAATATAATTCTTATTATTTCAACTTGGCAAGTCATGAGGATATTTTTACCCTTGGCTTAAAGAATTTCTTGTGCAGCCCATTTTGAGGATATAATTTATTCTTGGTCTTAAACGTCATAAACAAAGTCTATATTCGTATTTTGTGAATACAATTTGTAAAATTCAAAATAACGTTTGAGTTCTATCATCGATCCATTGATTGTAAATAAAGTTCAGAAAAAAGGCCAAAATGTAATTTACAACAACATTGGCATTAAAGCTAACTGTAACATATTTTATATCGTAAGTCGTAAAAATTATTTGTACTTTGTCTGTCTTTCCAAGTATTCGTGTCAATCTTTATTGGCAGAAGGATGCTGGCAATCCTTAAGACAATTGGATCATTCATTGTGACTCAATTGGTGTAATCATCATGTCGAATTGCGTGCTTCTTTACGACCTAGAATTTTATCACTGTCCATGTAGAAAAATAGATAATATATTTTTGCTCAATCACTTTTGTGGACGAAACAGTTCTTAAGCTTCGGTACGTTTTTCTGAATTAGCGATTCTTGATTTTTATGCTCATTTGGAAAAATAATTACCTTCCTTTAATATGATTAGAAAATATCGGGCTGAAAATAATATCATCATTGTTTATTTTTATTTTTAAGCTTAGATTGATTTGAATTAAATAAAATAATATTTATTTTCAAATAACAAATGCGCGATAATTATAAGCAAGCGCATGTTATTATTAAACACTACAAGTGCCCCGCAGTGTTACCCGCGTTATAATGGATTTTCCCTAGGATTGTAATTTTACCGTCATTCTTTTAAGTATAGATTTTGTCTGTGTACCAAACTTCATTAAAATCGGTTAAGTAGTTTTTGCGTGAAAGAGGAACAGACATACATAAAATTACTTTCGCATTTATAATTATTATTATTAGTATGGATTAAATCCGGTTCGGTACTAGAAAAAACAATTAATTTTATTACTACGTTGACTGACTATGTTTTGGTTACTGCATAACCAAAACATAGTCAGTCAAGTCAATTACTAATTCGATGGAATACTTCTCGTGATTTTGGTTTCGTCGGTTATCTAATATCCCCACTCGGTTCAGGGTAGTCATGATACACTCAAGTTGCCTCAGATAGATTACAATTAATATATCTCTTATGTAACCATATCTCCCTGGTAGGATGTCATACGCCATTACTGTGATGTAATTGGTATAACGCACGGGGATAAACAAAGGGATGAATATTATCTACTTTAATACAACAGTCGAGTAGTATTATTTGTAGTAAAACTTCGTAAAGCTGTTTACCCAAATAACTGTAACACAAATACCTGCAGTATTAAGTATACTTCATAAAACTATTTGCCCGAAATTCCAAGACAAAAATCTTTCAAAATGCTATTTATCAAAAAATAAAAGTTAGCTGTTAGGGCCAAAGGGTTCGAACAAGACGTAGCAAGTTCTGATAAATGCATTATGTTAGTACTTATTCCGTAGAAAGAATGGATTAACTGACCGTAAGTATTCCGAAGTTAAAGCTTCATAAATCTTTATATTCGTAACACAAATAGAAAAGTAATTAGAAAAATATTCTCTGAACAATTATTTAAGGACCGCCAGAGTTTGAGAAAACACAAAAGTTATTTGTTGGAAAGCTCCAATTAAGGGCAAAGCTTTCTGGACGTAATCCAATAAACCTACTCATTTTGTACGAAACGAGAGGTAAATCATTTTATAGGATATGCGTTGGCATTATGTTTAGATTTCTGAGCCACCGTATCTTTGACTGTACCTACCTAATGTACAATCACAAGCACTGAGGGCACGCTGGTAGGCATCTCGGGAGAGTTGGACATAACTAGAAAGTCAGCAAAACGGGAACGAAAATTTGAATTTTGAAAAAGCTAGCATTGTAATGAAGGTCGGCATTGAGCACCATAACCCGTTTTTAATCTATAATATCTTTCTCTCTCTTTTTTCAGTCATTGAATTCTCACTATTAAATGTATGCCATCTTTCAGACTTGATAATCATAATTAGAAGAGTGTTGATTCACTAGCCACGCTTTACGACTGGGTTGGCTAGCGCAGTATTTCGTGTCAAAAAGACTGTTATTTTTTCATAATTATTTAAGTATTCAAAAAATAATAAACATTTTACAAACACAAACACTTTTTTGGTGTTTTTGCCTTGACCTCGTTCAACGGCACCCACCAGAAGGTCGTTACATCTGTCTTTATTTTTCTCTTGTTTTCTTAAATTCTTGTTAAATTATAATGTGTCTGTATTTGTTTATTTTGTTTTTAAATTTTAATGTATGTTTTATATTTACTGTGGTCCGAAATAAATGTGTCTTATTCTTATTCTTATATTGAAGAAAATTGTTGATTTTAAACGTTTCACATCTGCCGCGTCCTGTGTTTCGAAATCTGAGCTTTTTCCATTTGTATGGACTTAGTATAATACCATTGGCAATAACATCGACAAACCGTAGAATTGAAATGAGAAATGCACTTTAGCAGAATTATCAACCAAACGTTAATTCGTTGTGCGTGTTACCACATCATCCGATAGGCATGGATTATTCACCAGTGCCGCAAAATCATCCTGTATTTGTTTAAATTTGGTTATGAATAAACTACATTATTAGAGTAGCGTTCTTTCATTGTGTATTTAACCATGTTGCGGTCGGCGGGAACAAAAATAGTAAAATCACACAAATGCTGCGAATAGGAAAGTTTATTTGTAAAAAATATATAATGAAAATATAAATCCAAAATAAAGTTGTTATATAAATTTAAATGAATACTTACGAAATAGAAAAAAAAGTTCTTTATTATCTTAAAAAAATACAATTATTAAAGAGAGTCTGAATTAAAGAATAGCCAAAAAATGAAGTTGCATCAAACAAAGGTGATTAAAAGCAGGCTTAGGCTGCGTTTCCACCAATAATGTTCAAAGATGAGTTGCGAGGAATGTAAATTTCAAGAACCAGTCCAGTCCAGTCCAGTTAAATGTACAGCTCCGCTTTGCACAGCTCTGGTGTATACTGCTAGGCGAAGCGAGATTTGTGTACGTTTAAAACAAGCGAGAGATGTGTGCGAGGATTGTGTTGTGAAGGATGTGTCCGAGGAATGTGTTGCGAGGGATGCAATGCAAGGTTTGCGTCATACTGTAATAGCCAGTCCATAGACGATGTTCGGTCGAAGCAGATGTGTGCATACTTTGATATAGATAATTGGAAAAAGATACGGATAATATCACAGCTTCGCAAATCGGAACGCATCCTCTTTTACAGCTTCGGTACAAATCTTTGTAGGTACAACACATTTTTCTCGCTGAGCTCTGGTGGAAATACCCACACATTTTCACAGCACAGCTAAACATTCTCACAAGACACATTTCCCTCGCACATCTCTGGTAGGATCGCAGCCTTATCTTAATTTCACTCAAAGTGGAAATGTGTTCCGAAAGCCTTACCAATCTCGTTTCATAAGTCTCAAGACTAGATACCTGAGTTCAAAACAAATCTACTAGGATCGTTAGCACAAAAGTGACTTAGTCACTTATTTCTTTAAAAGCTTTTTAAGTAAACTTGAAAAGTTTTGCTCAGTTAACGTTCTTTATTCAAATTTTGCGCGCTGTCCGGGCACGCGTTCGTTAGCAAAATGCATAATGCAACGTTATTCTCGTGTCCTCCAGCCACAAGTGAAATTTAAAGAAAATCTCTCACGTTGTTTTTAAAGCATTTAAGCATTGAACAATATTAAGTCAGAAGATAAAAAAAACACCTTTATTTACTTTATAGATAGATAATTAATACTTTAATGTTTGGCCAAAAACGTTTTTTTTATTATTTTTAAATTACAAATAAATTTGAAAAGTATGAAATGAACTTACACTACACTTAGGGTTTGGTGTATAGTATAATACACATAATGCAAAAAAACGTATTTTTATAAGTTTTTTTTTAAAGTGCAAAAATATTTAATTAGTGATGTCACCCATCGCATCTCGCAACGTTGGTTAACCTTGTAATAAGCACGTTTGTTGTATGGGTGCCCCAAAAATATGTTTTTGTTGTTATAGCGACAACAGAAATATATCATTCCTCAAAATTATAACTCTCTAGCTATACAGCCTGGTGACAGACAAATGTGTTCCATTTTACCCTTTTGGTACGAAACCCTAAAAACGATACTGGAATTGTTAATTACTTGTACGTTATTATCAAAATTAATCGTTTCGTGTATGCTCAAGTAAATCAAATATTATTCTATCAAAGTAACACCATACCACTGAAAAATGACAATTTAATGTCAATGAGATCTCAGTTGAGCAGTAATTGAGTTTTACCTGATCTAATGGCATATACATTTATAGCCAATAGTGAAATCGGAGTTAATCAGATGTCCGTGAACTTAGCACAGTTATTTGCTTTACTCAGCTGATATCGCGGTTATTTTCTGTATACCGACAAGGTCGTTGGACGTTATACATAATAAATAACAATCAGCAGCAAATGCACTCATTTTTGTGCGCATACTAAGTTATTTTTTTGGTACCTCTCGCTCACCATTGAGTGCACGCACAAAACTATACATGTACGTATTGTAAAAAAGTCCTTACAATGTCAAAACCTGTTCAAATAAATACTGTATTCTAAAATTTGTTACCGTTTTTTGGCTTGATAGATTTCAATTAATGTTTACAATGCTGTGCACGATACAGTGACAGTGAAATCGCGTGTAAACATTGTGAATTTAGCACGCAACGCGGAAGTAAATTAATTTAAATTCGTTTGCTACAGATTACAAATACATCATCATCATTGTTTAGAGTTCCACTCATCATCAAATCAGCTGTAGAAGGTCAACTGCTGGGTTTAAGCCAGCCAGTTATTTTGAATAAAGGCGGCTTGGAACCACCTTGTACCTGCGGCCTTTACCAAATCTTCCTTTCATCTAGTTCGTGGACGTCCTACGCTGCGTTTGCCGATCCGTGGTTGATGATGATCATGATCCCCATTCGAGAACTTTTTGGATTCAAAAATATTGCAAATAGTGAATTCCTCTATTTATTTTTCCTTATAAGTGTATATACAGAAAATAGTCATTATTAGCTCACCTTTCAAACCTCTTCCGCTTTATTTACCAATTTTGAGACACCTTGTATACATCGGTCATTCGAAAAAATTAGTTATAATAATATAATCTTAATTTCAGAAGGAAGACGTCTTATGAAAAATAGACCTATGAGATTTCCAGTCACTCTTGGAAACTGCCCCGCCAACTAAGTTCACAAGGTCAACCGTCCATCCAGTTAGTGGACAGCACTTACCAATCTGCGTTTTCGATCCGAGAATCTTTCACCCCAATTGACCATCTGTTCTAGGTAAATATTAAACTTTAATACATTTAAAGATTTATTTTAAGATTTTGTAGGTACATAAAGATCTTAAAAAATAAATATGAATTAGTTATCAAAAATTTGTAATACATGGTATTTATATGTAAAAATAAACGACAAAATTATGCATGACACAGTAAGTATACACTTTAAACCTTTAAAAATAAATATTTATAATTAGTTAATTATAATATGTTTAAGCAGCAATAAAAATTCAGGACACAAAATTAAATTGGTATATATGTATAATGAAAAAGGTTGTTAACGAAGCCAGTGGTGGTCTGCATGCAAAATGAATATCCCTTATGCCTACGAAAGGGTCGTACAAACTGGACACCAAAATTTTATAAATTGAAGGTAATATTAAATTGGACAAAATAAAATTATCTCTCATAATTGTTTTAACTCTTGATAAAGATAGTGTGTAAGGTTGTTGCATTCAATTTGCAAAGCAGAGAAAAAAAACTTTTAATTAACCTGTCCATTTGACTTTGACTTAGAAGGGTTAAGGTAACTCTAAAATTATTGTGAACCTATGCTAATTGAATCTCTAACGGATGAACCAATGAGAATGAGTTTTATTGGAAAACTGACCTTAAACTGATCTCGGCATAAATAAAGGCTTTGCTTAACAAATATTTAATTTTGTCTATTTACCTTGTGAAAGAATTCAAAAACGAACTAAGTGCCGCTAATCTAATAAGTGTGGCAACCCCTGTGTACATTTGTGAGTGTAACAGCACGCTTATTGAGTTTTAGAGCTCGGTGTTGTCTGCTCGATCAAGGCATGGCGTGGGCTGTACTTAGGACGACTGTTTGGGGTGTCTTACTAGTATAGGTACCAGTAGGTAGGTGCTTCTTTGTAAACGACAGTAATAAGTAAAAATAAAAAAATAACGACTCCTTTTTATTTTTACCCGACTTCACAACGCAAAAAAGTGGTAATGACTGTGAAATTCCGAAAAAAAATTACTCGCAGTCGGGTTTTATAATTTCGGCTTCAAATAAAAAAAAAGTGTACTTAAACAGTTTGTCAAAAGTTGATTAGTAAAATCTTGACAATACTGTAGTTATTGGAAGGAATACAACAGAAAATATTTTTTTCAATTTATTTTTAAGAAATATATTCAAATTACGTCGTACTAGCGATGCTGAGCGTGGATTCCACGTAAAGTAGTTTATAATATTATATGCAGTAATTAACAAACAGTGATAAGACGATAAGTTAAACAATCAAAATTAAGAAAGTATAAAAATAATAGTTTAATTGTTTTTCATTAAACTCTTAGCTCAATAATGATCAGTTTATATCTGTCGGCGAAGCGAACTTGTTATACAGGCTATTTATACAACCTGTAGATAGCTACTTGTAGCGGACGAGTCGGGTACGATTTTCAAGTAGCAGTTAGGCAGTCCTTACCGAGTGATGGTCCGAACGCACTGCATAAATACGGCGATATCCTCGAATTTTGGCATTTTAGTAGATAAATAAATATTACGGGGCAATGAACATAAAAATATTTTGTTATAGGTTTTATAATAAACCGTATACAATTATATAACCGTACTAAATATGTATTTTTCCATAAATTTGTAAAATCACGTTTTATTAACATCAGATACACAAAACAACTAACCAGTGCTTGAATAACATAAATCGAGTTGACCAACCCTATAGTAGCACTGACATTAAACGCAATGTGATTAAAGCCCTTTTTTATTAAATAAATTATAATACTTTGAGAAAGTATATTTAAGCACTCCCCACTCAACCCTAATTACATCCCTGTAGAGAACCTACTCGCGCATGCCTGTAATCTAGAGGTGGATTAACCGCTACAATTCCATTAGGAATATTTCGTTTATGTTTCGGAAATTTCGGAGTTGCATGTAAGATTTGTTATTAGTTAACCGTACTATAAGTCATAGTGTTACGGCTATAAGTTTAGGGTACCAAAAGTCATTATAGAGTTTGGTTCATGTTATAAATATTTTTACTAGGCTTATGTACCGACATTTTATTAATTATACATTTAGCTTTCAAATGAGACTATTTTGAATAAAATACACCTTTTACTCAAACAGAAACGAAGATAAAACCATATAAAGTCGTTTTCATTAAACCAATTAAAATTGTTATTTTTAAATAGTCAACACTTTACGAAATTTATTTTTATATTTATTTATTTAAGTACACTAACACGATTCAACAATCAATTACATTAGTTACACATAATTATCATAAAATAATACATATAATTTTTTAAAATAAATTACCTACTATTTATTAAATATAATTATATGTTATTATTAAAACGATTTGGTAAATTTGAAACATTATTAAATAAGAATGGAAATTATAAAATATTATTATCATGAATTTAATGAATACAAACCAAAATTAACAAATTAAGCAGACATCCTTCCTTCATCACTCTCGCAAAACTTCAGGCATACCAACATTATGAAAGGTGAGTTTGAATCGGTTGAGCCATTTAAAAGTTATGGGGGTGAGAGTGGGGAAGGAAAACCGAAAATCTGCAAATATACTGCGGTGGGCGAGGGCCCGCTTGCGGGTTCGATTCCCGCCGAGGTGTCAAGTGTTTGTATGTTCTGCAAGCACTTTCTCCTTGGTCTTGGTGTTTAATATGTATAATGAAGAATATCTATGTATGTATGTCTATTATATTAAGTATATCAGATGTCTAGTACCCGTAACACAAGCTAAGAGAGCTTACCACGGGGTTGTTGTGTAGCTTGTCCGGAAATATTTATTTATTTATTTTATTTTATACTCGAGTGGAGTATCAAAAGAAAGAGCATCGAGTGCACATCTGTGACATTACTAAATATTAGGGTGTTTATTACTGTTAAGGAAATTAAAGCATTAAAATCGGGGGTTTTTCTTAAATTTTAAATTTAGATTAATTAAAATTAATAGTGTAACTTGCTTTAGTTTTGTAAGTGTTATAGTAATTTATTTGGGATTAAAGTCTTAAAAATTTTTTCGAACTGTGCTAAGACCTTCTATATAAATTAACTAGCTATATCATTGTAAAGTGTAAAACACCACCAAGTGAACTTCAAAACAATTTACAGATAATCTAAATTTTTTATTAAAAAAAAACGATTCCAGAACAACTAAGGTTCTGAAATCACAGGTTTTTTGAAAAGTAAAAGTTATACTATTTTTATGCGCTTGCATTTGAGACCCCGCTCGAGTATATTTGCAGATTTTCGGTTTTTCTTCCCCACTTTTACCTTCATAACTTTTAAACGGGTCCACCGATTTTCACCAAACATATATAAGAACACTCGCGCAAAACTCACCTTTCACACAAAAAAAAAACAAAATTGAAACCGCTTCATCCATTTGGGAGCTATGGTGTCCCAGATAGACAGACAGACCTACAGACAGACAGACAGACACGTCAAAGCTATAACACCCCTCTTTTTTGTCGGGCGTTAAAAAATAATTTCTGAAACAAAATCTCCTCCTTTTACAAAGTCTATTTAAAAAAACCATCAACACAGAACACCTATTTTAATTGGTAAAACATTAATGTTTGCTTTTGGGAGGAGTAAACTTTGCCTGTTTTCAACAAACTCAAATGTCAAAGTGATTGATGCTACCTGCACTTTAATAGCTTTAGGCAATTCATTTTGCATAAGAGGAGTTGTATTGTATAGTGAAACACCGAATTTTATATAATCCTCACATTTAACTAAATAATCTCGATAGGCATATCAAGTAGAAAATAGAACAGGTGACCGTAGGAACCGATAATTTCTTAAATTACTACAGCATATCAGCCAGCGCAGCGTATGACGTCCTCAAACAAGATGACCGAATGACTTGGCAAAAGTTCAAAGTAAATGCAGATCGCTTCCAAAAGAAACACTGTTCATGGAAGAAGGCTTATGTCCAGAGGAAAACTAATATAAACAAAAACAAAATGATAATGCAAATTATAATGATTAATTCAATAATACAACATTAATAATATAAATTAACATTATTCACAAAATCAGTACAAAGCAGTGTGTAAGTACTCACTCAGAGAATAATTCAAAAAACGTCAGAATCAAAATTAGCTGTCAGTTGAATTTGACAGGTCCAATTTACGTAGCGATTATAATAATTCAATAGATAATTATAGAGAGTACCTACAACATTTTACATGGAAATTCGATCGATTAGATCTGTTATACGCCCCGACGACGCCACACCGCTCCACTGTACACACGTCCTGCCGCCGCGCCGCCACCGCGCTGTCAAAGCCTGGTTATTTCTATTCGAATTAAAGATTCTAAGTATTCTTTACTTAGATAGTATGAGTAACCCACTGAAGTATTCTTTTTTCACATGGGTTCAACTGTTTGTCACACATTTGGCAATATTATTTTTTTCTGTATTCTGTATGGATATTATAACTGCTACAGCTTTGTGATAGATGAAAAATGCTGGCGGAAAGATCAAAGAGTACGTGTGTGTGCGTGCGTGTAAATTATGTTCAAAATAATAATATAGTAGAACGAAAATGGTCATTGATTATTTCCATTTTATTCATTTATATTAAGAGTTTCGGAGCAGTTTGGAAACAAATACCACGGCATGGAATTGTATGCGTTGCAAAAAAATATATTATTTAGCACCCTCTGTATCACAAGCCCGGAGTTTATTAATATTTTAAACATCAATGACTGGACGGTCCGCAATATATGTATTTAATTAAATACTTACTATAAATTAATGTCCCTAGCAGCGTCTCTCGCTCTGTCTGTGTTTATGTTCACGATAAACTCTGTAACTACTGAATGGATATTAATGCCGTTTTCGGCAATAGGTATAGTGATTCCAAAGGAAGTTCCAAAGAAGAAAAGCCGGAACGGGCCAGCCAGTATTAAATAAAAGGTTTCCTCAAAACAGAAATAATAAATGGCTTACTCCGGAAATGCCCTGCAAGAATCCCCTGCTAAGAGGATAGTTGGAAAAACTTTCCACAAATCCCCTGCGAGACCCATTCGAGTGGCAGGGCATTTCTGGAAACATTTTCCAATTATCACCTGTTTAATTTTATTAACATCCTTTGGCCATCCAATCGATGCCCAAAAACGTTCGAAAATATTCGTTTCATCAACCGAAACATTACGACATATACTGGCTCGTAGCATTCTACATTTGAATAATTCATGTTAGCAATCTATATAGCAGACTGGAGAGAGCATTTTACAAAACAAACAAATTTTATTGATCTCTCAGGCGCTGTTTGTGCCCCCACAATAAAATATTTACATTTACTTTGTAGCACCTGGCCTACCTAGCCTCGGCAACCGCAAGCATTAGAATAATGAAACGCTTGCCGGCACTTACCCTTCGCTGCTGAATAAAAGATATTTTCGAAATACATGATCATATGCGATCTAACTCGCATTAGTTAATCGATTAACCCGTGTTTAACACGTTTGGATTTCAACTCGTTAATCCTATTGAAAGCGCAGACTTTGAAAAGCACGTTTTATTGTATGTTATAAGTTTGAAAAGTATGAAATGGACTCAATTTACACTTAGGGTTCTGTGTACAGTTTATAAACTTTTTGCAATAAAAAAGCTAGCTATCACGATTCTTGAGATACAGCCTGGTGACAGACAGACAGACGACGAAGTCTCAGCAATAGGGCAATAGGTTGACCCTTTGGGTATGGAACCCTAATAAAAACAAAATAAAATAAGATCAATTTATACGTATTACTCTTGAAATGATAGATTGATAGTATTTACTCAAGTTCTTTGTCTAAGACTTAGACTCTAAGTGATAAGGGACCGTTTGTCGTTTTAACAAATTTATAAGCCTTCTGTAAAAATCTAGTTTTCGTTCGATGCTAGAAAATAGAGGGTAAAATCGGCACTTTATGACAAAACCCTCTTTGTATATAAATTAAGAGCCTGTTTCACCATCTCCAAGTAAAATTAGACAATGGTTCAAATATGGAGTTAATTAGCTCAGTCACATCACATGTGACAAAGTGAGGTAGCTCTTGACATACTAACCATTGCTTTGTTAACTCGGATATTGTGAATAGAAAAAGGTGGGCGAAGGTGAAGTTCCTTCAGTATTTATTAGAGTCCTAATATTAGAGCATTCAAATGCTCCAATGCTCTTACATAATATGCATATTTTGTTGCGTATAATTGTTCTGAATTATTTATACACTCATTGGTCTTGTCTGGAATATCTTTGACGGATCAAACCAACAAACGGATACCGACATACAATGTTACTAAGAGAAACTTTATTCGTCAGTAAATCTCGCTTAAAGTTGAAATTTATTATGTAACTGACTACTCAGTATTGATGATTGATTGCCCTTGAGAGATAAGTGGCATCTATCTAGAAGAAGAAATCTATAATGTAAGTAGATTTTATTTTTTTCGTAAAACGTTCCGTTTCTCCCGTCAGTTGTATTATTTTTTTAATGCGATATTAATTTTGTAGTTTTAAAACTTATTATAGTGTGACTTTAAATGATTTAAAAAATAAGCTTGTTCATGGTAAAAAAAAAATCATAATTCATAGACAAAAATTAAAATTAATATATAAGGAAACGATAGTAAAAAAAAAAATAGTCAAGATAAATTACTAGCTCTACATAATATTTACGGCAAAATACATGTGATTACTTATTGTTATGTACTTGCTTAAGTTGCATGTAACCTCAGTATTCTTTAACACTTGACAAAAGAAGAGGGGTGTTATAAGTTTGACGTGTCTGTTTTTCTCTCTGTAGCATCATAGCTCCCGAACGGATGACACTATTTTAATAGATTTTTTTTTGTTGGAAATGTGTCTTTCGCGCGAGGGTTCTTAGATTTATGTTCGATGGAAATCGGTTGAGCCGTTTAAAAGTTATGAGAAGTTAAAGTGAGGAAAAAGAACCAAAAATCTTTAAATATACTCGAATGGGATCTCAAATGAAAGCGCATCACGTGAAAATTACAAAATTAAGATGTTTTTTTACTTTAAAGGAAACTCAACCTTACCTTGAAAGTAGCACCAGTGACAGAGAAGTTGAGAGGAAATCCGTTGGCATGGTATGGACACATTATGAGAACGCATGAATGTCATGTGACGAAAAGAGTGTTAGATATGTGTGTTGATGGAAATGTGGGAAGAGGTAGACCAAAGAAAAGATGGATGGACTGGTATAAAGGATGACATGTGAAATTTCTGGAGTGAGTGTTGAGATGACGAGTGACAGAGGAAAATGGAAGGAACATACATGTTGTGCCGACCCCGTAATGTGGGATAAGGGCAGGAGAATGATATGATGATGATGACTTTGAAACTCAATTTGTGGAACCGGAGGTTTTTCTTTAATTTTGCATTGAGATTATCATCCGTAAAATTTTAATCTTTGGTAATTAAACAGTTCCGCTTGATTTTAAATTGAAAACGTTTCGAAAACAATGAGGCAAAAATTGCTTAGCGATCATGCCCGTAAAGGGTCAGGGGCTGCGATCTGAGTGTGTTGTTTTCTACACACTCGGGTAATGCGTTAGTAAATATTTGAACAACGCGAACTCAAACGAAGGTGTTCGGAGCAGTGTAGGTTGCGAATTTGCTCCCTGAAATATTTTCAAATTGCTTTGACTGCAAAATGGAACCGTAAACCAGCAAAGCTTTTATAGACAAAATGTTTTATGCATACAAGTGAAGTTTTAATAAAAACCAACCAACTTTATGCTTGAAATACGAATGGTTAGAAATAGCAATATGGATGGATAAAGCTTCATTTGTTGTCAGATTAACACATAAGAGAACCAGACATTGTTTATCCCTACATTCGCCCTATAACTTTGAACAAGACTTTCCGATATTTTTTATTAAACACTGACGTTGCTTGTTAAATTAAAATCACAACAGCAATTAAAGATTTTAAACGTCATTTACTCACGCAACTATCTAAGCAATGGTCTTTGTGCAACGTCATTCGTTTTCCTAGCAGAACACGAAAGACGTTACACAAAGACCATGCCATGCACAAAGACCATGCTAAAAGTAAAAAAAAGAAATTATCGCTTGTAGCGAGTAAGGTCGCCGATTGTGCAACTTATAATGCGGCCATTGATTGTTATTTTTGAGTATATATTGGTGTGCAATAAAGAAATGATCTACCTATATAAAACTTAATCATTTTGAAAGTAGAAGACTAAGCATTATAATTTTTTTACACAAAAACCACGTTTTTAGAAACATAAATGCACATATAAATAGCCCGCAGAGGTCAAACATTATAACACCATTTACTGTGGGGCACGACAAAAAAAAAATCAGCAGTGAATGCGAATTCATCGCAACACAAAAGTAACAAGGTTTTCAATCAAGCAGTCTAACTAGTTCGCGATTTCATAGAAAAGTCCGTACAGTTTTACGTGAAAGTTTTAACAACACAGTGATTTTTTGATTACTTTTTGTTAAGTGCTGCCACGTCGACAACCGGACAAAGCCTATTTCGCTCACTTTTACGAATGTTTGGTATTTCACTGGCTACCGGCGCCACTGCGTTTCAATCTAACGTATATGATATACGTACGTACATTTCTATACATATGATTTTATAACTCGAGGTCACAATATTATCGGCCATTGGAGGACCACCGCTAGACATCAGACTCCTTTAAATTATAAGGGCGTTAGACCATGACTATTATAAGTTGGACCATAACTAAGTTCCCATATATTAATGTGTTAAGGTATAACTAAAATTACACATTGGTAAACATGCACATTATTGCACTTTTTCAGATTTTTTGCTGATCTATAATTTAACAACATAGGTATTTTTAAAAATTTATTGTAACATAACGTTGATATTCGTATATTGTAATATTTACTCATTATGTCACCGGATATTCATATTAATCATAAATTGATCAATTTCCTAGTAAAATGATAAACTTACGGACAACCATCAACGGCTGTTGGAATTTATTAATAAACGTATATTGATGAACTAACGATTTTGCCTGGCACACGTAATTATAATACACTGTAATTTGATTGGTGTATGGCTAGTGTTTACTCATCATTTACATTAATTGAATTTATAATATTATAATTGAAATAAAATTAAACGTTACAATTGAAATAAAACTTTGACTAGGCTTTCTGCGCGCTTCGGTATCGGTGTTTTTTCATACACAAACCTAAATTATCCTATAGCTTTGTTCTATACCTAATTCAAACACTGAGCAACAACGGCACAAGCGTCCATTTAATTACCTGAAATTTAAAAATAAAATAGTAGATACAATCCAACGGTTGTAAGTTTATCGTTAATTTATCAATATTAAAAATCATTTATTGTTTAGAACCAGATATACAAAGCATAGTTCCAATTATAGCTTCAATAATTATCCATATTAAATAGAAAATTAATGAAAATTATTTTCGTGAAATACTTGTGATTATCTTGCTAAGTCAGACTTAAATCTAGCAAAAATATTTTTGTCAATTATATTTAAACAAATTTTAATGCAAATTTCGGTACGAAATACTTACATCGTCTTCTATAGAATAGAAAGCATTTTTCAGAAGGCATTTTTTAATGAAAAACTTTAATTTTAACACAGGAAGGTATGATACATTTGGCGGAAGTTATAAAACCTACACAATTTCCCATAAAAGATTTCCCTACTTTACGTAATTCTGTAATAGTCGTTACTATCTAACATGTTCAGGTTGAGATATATTTATAATGTAACCACAAATAGCAAATTACAGTTATATAGGCAGATATAAAAAAATATCGTTATATTATGTATCTATGTATAATCCTGCGATTTTTGCGCGAACATTAAAGGAGCATTTTTCAACATTGATTGAAAAAATATTCGTGAATTTTCTATACCTCACTTACAATGGACTATTATTAAAATATGTCAATAAAACGCCTCGCTATGAGTGTCTTGAGGCAATAAATTCGTTTTCAGACGCGTAGAACTAAGAGCTCGGATTATTTCAAGCCATTTACTCCTTTCATACAGCCTCTTCATAATACAGCTTCTATAGAAGGGATTTTTCCCAGCAAGATTGAAATTTCCAAATACACCCTTAATCGAGCTTAATCGAATTCTCGAGTACACTGTAGGTTCATGGAAAGCGTTTTATAACATCGATAATAATTCTTTCGATAACAGCAGCTTTTTTGGAGATAATTGAAGTTTTGTTGATTTATAAAGGCATTGTTTGTAATAAGTACCATATTTATTTGATATCTATGAATTTTAAGGAATAGATCCAAGAAATATGGCCCCTATGCGAAACAATATTCTAAGGGTTTCTTACATCGTGTTCAAGTAAAGGGCCAAGTTAATTAAACAGTTCTTATTTTATTTAAGTATATAAAATACCTAAAAGTGCTAATGAGGAAGATGTAAATCAAATTTTATTCCCCTTTTTCAGCCCTAACTAAAACTTTAAGCAATAATAAGACTAACTGTGAAAAAATTGTGTTGATATCTCAAAAAATGAATTATTTATAAGCAAATCAATATGGGAACGCGCGAAAACTGATTGCGCCCGTCGAGTAATGGCTGTGACGTCACATCGCCGGTTGTGTTGTAGCCGACGACCGACCGACGGCGCGCGGGCGGTTGCTTAGCTCTGTAAACTTACTTTTGTTCATTTCGATACATTTCTAATTTTTTTATGAATGGTATACCAACCAACCACCCAACATGGAACCAGGATTTTCACGTGGACAATCAAATAATCTTCCGACAGTCGATTTACTTAGGGTTGCGGATTATTTCACAAACCATGCTAAGTATATTATTGCAGAAATCCAAGGGCAAAAACTTGCAAGGTAAGCAAATAACGAGATATTAATCTAAGTATTTACCTCTGCATTACGTTATTTGTAGGAGGTAGGTTAATAATATTATAAAAGTGAGAAGGCATCTGGGTAAAGTAGGTACCTACCTATTTAAGGGCCTTTATTTCATTTGAGACCAAATGGTACTTATTTCTTAAGTAATTTCTTTGGTATTCGTAAGTATCGTTACAAGTTTTGGTTTTATAATAATGGAGTGAGTTGATAGGACTTAAGGCAATCGTTAAGTATACGTTTTGGTTTTATAATATTGGAGTGATAGGACTTATGGCAATGAAATACACGTAAGTACGAGTAGGACTTACCAAAAAACCTGGTTTAGTCTAGGATAAGGTTACGTGTATTGTATATTGATATTTTATGCATAGGTATGCACAGTTTTAGTTTAGTCAGTATCCGTTCCTATTAGTCTATTAGAGCTGTCAGATTGCTGTGGGTTATAGATAAAAAATAAAACCCATAATAAATCGGGGGCTCTATATCTCTGAATGAAGTTACGAATAAAATTTAAAATGGAATGTGAAGGTTGTGTAGTAAGCAAAGGAGGATGCAAACATACAATGGCGTTGGTTAGGTGGTTACATAGACGTAGTGAGGTGCCCGCTTGTACAGAAGTAGCGTGTTCCTGTTCTTGGATGAAACCAAAACTATCGCAAGTTGGATCGAAAAATTTATTAAAGCCAAAGATATGAGAGATACGACGCAGCCCCGTTCCTCAACAGCACCTTTGACGCCTAATGATATATCTACCCAACGAACGTTTTCTACAGTCAGTAATAAAAAAAACAATGGAGCTGGGTATAGAATCTCAGATTATGACCTTCTTTCGTCCAACTGCAGATGTAGATAAAAATATAAATTAAGTAGATTTAAACTGAAAAGTGCCATAGCTTTGGATTTTTTAAATTTCTATTATTCTTGAAAAAAGTTGATTATATAAGCACGTTATTTTATTGCTAAATCACATAACTTTAATATTAAATCAGTTTAAAAGCGATCTTATATCAAAATCCCAAAAAAAATGTTTGTGCCTAAAGAAGCCTGTGAGACTCCACGTCCACAGTTATGAAAAAATTACGTCCATACCAACTTAAAGGTTAATTAATTTTTGACATACTCTATAAACTAAACATTTATTAATGTAAAAAAATATATAGGTAGGTATTTCATATTTAGGTACTCGCATTAAAATGATCTTCATTAACGATGTCGACTGGTTTTTGCAGAACACTTTCCCCCTTCTCATCAGTTTACAACACTTATTTCTCAGCTTTTTGTCGTTGGGCACATCATAAAAGTATTTTTCTGGAGTGCTAATCGTTGTATTCGTACATAAGGGTACTATACAATATCTGTATGGTATTTTTTTCTCCATAATTCCAAAAATATCAATGAAATCTCAAAATTACTGCACGATTTGTTAGCGCGCGGCGGACATAACCGGCGATGTGACGTCACGCGCTGAGCGGTCGAGTTCGCGCGGATTTTAATAACATGCAACTTTGAATATTCATAGAAAATTCAGTTTTTAAGATATCAAAAAAATTCTTTCACTTATATTTTTGAGATTTTATTTTTGATTTTTTTACATTATAAAAAAATCACACTCATCTAGCTCATTGTTGATGTGTGTGCATTGTCCGAAAATATTGATTTATCTGCCTCACTCGCTACTTAGCAAGATCTTTATTTAGCTACACATTAGATACTTTGGGCTTTATTCGGAGATGGTGAACGAGACCCTGAATATAGGATCTATGGATTCATTTTCGGGACGAAAACATAGCATTATATTTTGATAAGAAATTACATATCTTACCAAATAAATAGCTTAATTATAAAAAAAATTACATAACTTTTTCAATATAACCTCAATTCCATTGATCGCCCAAAACATAACTTTTATTAATCCCCGACCAAAAAAGAGGGGTGTTATAAGTTTGACGTGCCTGTCTGTCGGTCTGAGGCACCGAGCTTCCGAATGGATGAAGCGATTTCTATATAGTTTTTTTTTTGTATTAAAGGTGAATTACGCGCAAGTGTTCTCAGACATGTTTGATGGAAATCGGTTGAGATTGGAAGTTGTTGGGGTTGAGAGTGGAAAAAAAATAACCGAATGTGTGTATATACTATACTGGGTTATGATTATTATTATTTATACTGGGTTAAGATTATACTGGTTATTATTATGGCTCTTTTTCGAACCGTTGTTATTTAATTTCTTCCTCGAATTTCTCATTACTATGTTTTCCTCTATACGAGTGTGTATATGACAACCAAAAAATAGTTCCAAATTATCTTTTAGTAAATTCTCCAAATATTCTATTCAGTACAAACTAGAGTCAATTAATATAACATTATTAAGTCAGCTTCCTCATTTCCTCTCCTTCTATCCTAAATATCTGTCACTTTTGTGCAAGCAAAGCTTATCGTAACAAAAATCTTCTCCTCTTACGAACAAAAACAAAACACGGTGACACCGTGACTTTGGTGTATCCATCCAAAGTAATAGTTATAATTGCTATAGCGAGGGCAAGCGAAAATTGGTTGTGTGTCAGAAAGGCGTGTAACTCGTTTCAATGTTGTACACAGGTAGTTCATTCGATTCTGTTAGTATTCACGGTCCAATCAAGCTGCCTCAATATCGACAAACCGTTGTGTAGTTACAGAGGTAGTTAGATAGGCCTAAAATATCATATCAAAATACCTTTAATAATAATGCTGTTGAGATTTAGAAGATCAGTTTTTCAGTTTTGTATGGGGTAGAAATATTATTGAAGCTACAAATTTGTATGCTGTTGCACTCGTCTTATTTATAGAACCCGAACACGAGTTAATCTATTCATTCTGAAAAGGAGTAACTAAAAAAGATACGCGTCGATTTGAGAACCTCCGCCTTTATTAAATTCGGTTATAAATTAAGATAAGCGAAAAGCAATTGGAATCTGTTCTCATAGAAAAAAATATGAGTTAATAACGTGAAAAGTAAAAGTTGTATCCTGCTCAAAAACTGATTCATATAAAAGCCTTCATGCGGTGTATCCATTGAAGGTAAGAAAAGGGAAAACTACGTAATAATATCGTAGATATTATATAATAATGTTATTTGGCATACTTACCAAGAGTTTATTAATAACAAATTCGTCTTAAAACCAACAAACAAGTTTGAGTAATGGAATTAACCACGCCCATAGATCTAAAATCTCAAAATCACCAAGTAATTAGCTAAATGGCCCATCATAACTTTTACTTCTAATTTGTCAATTACCGGCAAAAAAAAGAATAAAGTAGAAAAAATAATCCAAGTTTATTTCTTAGAAATTTTGTGTACTTTGATACTTTTTCTTTGTAATTGGAACAGAAAGAACAAATTACCGGGGGAGAATCTTCGAATTTCTTCATTTACTTTTGTAATAGGATAATAATTATTGTCTTTTGACAAAGTGTAGCGAATTGTTTACGATTATTTTTAGGGCGTTGTTTATTGTAGCCATTTAAAGGGTTTTTTTTTGATGAATAATGAAGTTCTTAGTTTCCAGACCACGGTTATTTTATAGATTTTTCTATTTAAATACTTTATGTGTACTAAAGCAAGTGTTTAAAGAATTACTGAAGACTTACATCGTGACGTCATCTGAGGTGAATTCCGATGTTCTTTTTTTATAATATACTTTTAATTTTATTTTTTAAATTTTCGGACTATAGAAGGTAGTGTCTCAGTTAGCGAGTGTCCTCTTGCGGTTGGGTACCCTCTGGAGAACGAATAATAATAATATAATATAACTCTATAGTACACACCAAGATAAAACAAAACAAAAATGGACTTAAAGCTAAATACAAAATGCGTAATGGGCGGCCTTATTGCTGGTTACGAATGTAAGTAGTGTACCTAAATAGTATTGTTTGTTCTGCAAACACTTGTTCCTGGTACGTTTGCTATTTAAGTTTTCTAAATATGCATGAGCACGTAGATTTGTTAATAATATAAGACGTTTAGTTTTGCCAGCCTTATTAGTATATAATTTGTTTTGGTATGAAGCTTTCAAGTGCAGTAAAAGATCAAGAAATAATGCTTGTTCTGATTCTTACCTTACACCTTCCTTGTAGCAACTTCGCCCGGGCTATGAATATTTTCATTGGCCTGCCCAACAAAAGCTGTATTGTAAAAATAATCGAAACGATTTGTACCTAACAAAAAGGCGTAAAATTACGTAGGCCCCTTTCAAAATTTAATTAATATGTATTTTTGTAAGCCTATTTTAAGTTTTTGGGGACGCAACTATAACACTCGCGTCTACCGTCCAGAATTATGAAAATTGGTATGCATATAGGTGCAATTTATTTCGAAAGCTAAAAACCCTACAGAAAAAAAAATTATATCATGTTTAAATTGTATTTAACTTTAATTATATTATTATTTGCCGTTTTTTTTTTCAAAAAAAGTTACAAACAGTTACAACTGACAGTTTTCTTTTTTATGACAATTTGATGACTTTGAAATAATAATGTGTTCATTTTCTAAATTAAAATGAATTATTTAGGAAAACTAATAAAAATGGGAGTTACGGCTCATTGTTTTGTAATAATACGTATATTCGTCAGTACTACTACTCGTAGTTTGGCTATTATGACAAAACAAACAGGCGTACACGCAATTTTTTTTAAGTTTAGTCGATAATTCATTTTATTCTAAAATCAGCTTGATGAAGGTCGATGTAGGTTCGGATCATGGAAAATCAGTAATTTATGAGGAAAGTTAATTATGCATTAGGTATTATGTATCTTTACGAAGTCTAGTCGCTAGTAAAATCTAAAGCAAAACGTCCGAAGTAAAAATTAAATAGAACTTGGAAGCGGTTAATGACATATATTTAATTCTACAATGGAGTTACAACTACTATGAGCATAAATATTCTCTAATTGGGACGATCTCTTTGAGTTTTCGCAACAAGCGAAGATGTTTTAACGAGCTTTGCAGTTCTGCATGCATATTATTATTGATGTAGCTGCTGCTATGGAATTCGTTGAACACTTTTCTGAAATTATCAATGTTTTTTTATTTAGTATGTAACATAACATAAACGGAAGTTTTTCGGTGGTGATGAATTTCAAAATATGAAAATTCAACATTTTGATTTACAACTTGTGTTTCAATTTGTTCAGCGCTGAAGCGTTACATACATTCTTACCATTACACTTAGGAGTCCCACACAGTTTGAAGCCCCTTTCAGGTTAGGGCATACAAAACAACCCGTAGCCGTCCATTCGTGGTGAGAATTTGCATATCTCGTCTCGGTGAAGTCACACTAATGACATAACCACACGTTGACGTGCCCATACGTTGTCCGTTGTGGTATTATTATTGATGTAGATTATCTTATTCAATATTTATCTTCAATAAACCTGTGATGTGTTTCCTCTGGTAAACATAATTGTTATCCAAACAACTTCATAATAACTTAAAGAAATCATTCCGATTAAATTTTATTCAGCAAGATCTTGCTTTATTTCAAAAGCTAGCCATGCCTGATACTTTTGATGATATTTAACAATCATATTGGTATTAAACGCTTGTACGTTAACGCATTTAATTTTTAATTTGTACTTACTCTTAGTATTACCTATATGATTGCAGAAGTAAATGTATACCATCAAAGACACGCGTCACGTAAGGACCACAAAATATCTAAGGGGATGCGGAGATATCTTGATAAGATAACGAATCCGGAAAATGTAGGCTTCGGTCGTGCCTTGTCAACATACTAAGGACTAGGCTACTGGTGTCGGTGATAGTATTTGTTTCGGATTGTGGTCTGGAATAGACATATTTCCAAGTCCAAGTAAAATAATATTTCTTTCTTTTACGGGTTACATTGATCAAGCAATAACTTATCTTTTCATACGAAATATAATATACTAACCATTCACAAGTTGCACAATAAAGTACGTACGTTTCTCGTTTTAATATAAAGATGACATTTAAAAGCCTTACAGAAACTTAGGCCATATAAAATCCTAGAATCATGCGGATGAGAGTGAAAAGTTTAAAAATTTCAATATGTTGAATAGCAAAAGGCAATTTGTTATAAGTGCTGTCGTGTAAAGTTGTGCAGTTTATGTGAAAAGTTGCAGACTCGACGTAGTGCCAAGCAGCAAACTCGAGGACAAGTGTTGTCGACGTGACATCCTCCCATTTAGTGCCCAGGAATCTTACCTAGACAAATACACTCCTAGCTTTGCAGGTACCGTACTTACCTTTCAAGAGAGACGCATCTTTATTCATGCTGAATATGTACATTTATTCATGGACTTTTGTTATTCGCAGCTATGTGGAAAGTTGGAGTTTATTGTGATTGAGAATCTCATTAATATATCGTTTATAACATTATGAAGTCGGAATGTATAATGCAGTTATTCATGCGGTTTTGTATTGATATTTCAATAAGTAAGAGAAATGTATTAATCAAACATTTTATTTTAAAAATTGTCTGTCTGAATTTACCAACCCAACTATGCTAATGATTTCACGTTGTTACGTGACTTTTACGATTAGGGTATTATAATGAGTATGCTTACGGGTAAAACATAATAATGGCCCTTGAAAGTTCGAAACGGTTTGTTAAATTAGGTTTGTTTATTTTAGTATCGAAAATATCAGAATCGATGCACATGTATAGGAACTAGGACATTGTGCATCGATCTGATATATTCCACACTTTATAAATTATGTAAATATGCATGCATTATAATCAACACTGTAAACATGCTATTGCAAATTTATTTACTAATTAACGATATTTGTATCCAATATTAGTTTTAACTCTATAGCTACGAACCAATTTAAACCCTGCGAGTTCAAATGTAGATGAAGGCTTAAAATTGCCAGTTCTCATTAGCCCACTGCACTCAGATCAATTGCTGCTCAAAGCAGAGATAAGTTAGAAATTTAACTCTCTGACACGAATGACATATCTCCTAGTTTCAAAATTGGATTATACACTATGATTGGCTTTAAAAATCATAGGATGGGGCATTTATAATCGATTAAAATCAATCATGGTATATCTTGACACATTACGTCACATTATGTATAGGTGCAGTGCAAATGTCATGTTTTTATGTTGTCTGTATAAAAAGTATAAAATACTGTTGTCCAAAATGCTGGTAGCAGCGTCGTATATTCTAAATATTGTGTGTGGATGTGTATATGTATGTGTGTACCTATATGCTTGGAAATCATTTTGAAAAATGACCTTCGCAACTTTAATCTGGTAGGTTTAGGCATTCAATGTTCAAGTGAAGCCTTAAAGATGAAGTCAAAGTCAAAGAAATGTATTTCGTTAGAAGCAAAGAGCTTACATGGACAGCTCATCATCCATAAAGTTAATTGAATTAATTATTCATCTCTAGTAGAAGAGCAGGTTACCATCTAGGTATGTAGAATTATTAATAATATAAAATATATTAAGGTAATTAGATTGTCTTGTTGGATAGTCAATTTAATCAGAAAGGAGGTAGCATACCTTAATAAGAAAATGCTTATTTTCACGTAATAAATCCAACTAAATAATTTGTAAATAATTATATCGTCCCCGTAGAAGGAAAACTAAATAACTGACAAAACCAAAATCGCGAGAAAAACGCGATTTACCGATTTTTTGCGACAAAAATGCAGATAACTTTGTTTTGCCAAATAAATTTACTGTACACTTTTTGATATTTTAAAGATTATAACTTTGCCTAGGCTATAATTAAACAAACAAAAGATTAAGGTGATTGGTTTATAAGAAAAAAAATCAAAAGCTACTATGTATTTTTCCCTCGCCAGAGTTTTGATTGTTTATGTCAGTTATTTAATTGTGTATGCTAGTTATTCATTTTTCCTTCGACAATACTCTCCGCTGAAACTTTAAAAGCATACGGTAAATGCCCTTATTTAATTTTCCTTCATCAATGAAATCATAAACTGCCTTCTTGTTTACTTTATAATTTGTAAAAACATCTCAATGATTTGAATAAAATGCAAAAGAAAACCAAATTATTCAAACTTTGTGATTTCTTTATATTAAGAGATACCATAGGAATAAAAAAATACCCTGAAACGGCGATATTTCACCGTCAGATTTATAAATCAACGTTAGGTACTACTTATCAAACTTAATACTATTTCACAAAAACTATTAAATTATTTAAAAATAATGCACTTGGGTACATACACATACAACTTTAAAATAAACAACTCTGATTCAGAACTTGAGATCGATTCAATGGCTTTAAGTTCTGTCCTACTAACTATGTAGCTTCATTAAAATGACGAACAACTTTTCATTGAAAAGACAGCAAACTAGAAAATAACATCTAATACTAATATTCCCGCATAAGTCGGTAATCCTGTTGAACTAACTTTGTTTTGTTGTTGCACATGCATTTACTATTACTTAAATGTTTTCATGGGGCACTATGTTTTGCATAGATTAAGTAGGTCTGTTTTCTTTGCTTCCGTGATTGGAAGATGATTTCCATAAGCCATAGTTGGCCATACCTGTTGGGCAATGTGATGTGGGGTATTTCGACGTTTTTTGCCCTCTTGGTCATACGTCCTGAAGAACAAGAGGTGACTTATATGGGCCATCGTAATCATACCGGAATTTGATGATGTTTGGAGACTCTTTCTCATATCTAAAACCTTTTGTTTTGAACCAGTTAACTTTTGCTCCGATGGTACAGATGTACCTGTTTTTTATAATTTTGTTCGCCTGTTCCTTAACGTCCATCATGTCTTTAAATGTAAGCTCATGAACATTGTATGGGGAACACTTTTGTTATGCCTTGTGGATCGCGCTCGGATCATGATACCTTTCCAGTCAATTATCTACTGAGTACACGTTTGTGTATCTTTCTTCCTTTTCTATTGAGCTATGCATGGAGCCTACCTCCATAAAGCTATGGTCACTTTAAAGGTACTTATGCTATATTAAATTTGGGTTTGACTGAACGAAATGTAAAAAATAGGCAGACATGTATTAATTTCGGTTTTGGCCGGAAAAAGTATCCGAATAGAGTGTGACATTCGACACTTCTTCTTGGATGGTTTTGACCCATGTAGAGGTATTAACGGCTGAAGCTATTTCTGTGCTGCCTCTTTTCCCATTCACCTCGGTCCATATCAAACAAATCGCATTGTTCCTTGGAGGCTTAAATTCTTACACAGATAAGTTGTAAAGATTTAGCTTCCTAGAGTAATACATGAGGCTGTGAGCGGTAGATGGAATTTGCAGCAAGCTCTGCAGATCAATTGTCACGCATAGGAAGGTAGGATCTAGTTCGGATCTCTTTTTGTCTGTATTTTTAGACTTAAATAATGCGTATTTTCTTGCAACGTGTTCGATGTATTCATTCTTGATGGCTTAATTACGATTTGGTGTCCTAAAGTATTGATTACATAGGGCACATTGATCTTTTTTGGGGTGAAAGAACGATATTGTAATCCCTTCTGAAAATCCTTTTGTGTACATTCAATTGAATGAAATTAATAATATTATATTATTATGTATTTTGAGTTACTCTATTGCATTGGGAAACATCCTGTAACGATAGAGTAACAATTGTTGTTTAAATAAATAAATAAATCTCGACTGTCTGTTATTGCAACTCTTGCATTTTGACTCGGTACAACTGGTACATTTTAGAAATCTGAAATCTCACATAGGTACTTTAAATCTCAATTACTTAGAAACTTATTTCAAAAAAGATGCGTAACGGTTTATGATCCTGCTTGCACTAAAACAAATACTGTCCGTCAGTTTTAAATTCAATTACTTTTTGATTTGTGCTTCGGCAAGTTAAACAAAGTACTTTATCTAGTTCTACTTGTCCTAAATTTGTAAAAAACCAGAGAGCTCTTCGTAGACAATTTAAATAAATGATTTGATTTAATTTGTACTTTATTATTAAACAACAATCATAACACACAAAAATTCAATAACTTACCTTATATCATTTTACCTATTTCATTTGCTCCTGATGAACTATAAATTTGTCGAGGGAAAACTAAATAAGTGATGTTATGGCCTTTACGCTGCCGCAAAGTGATCAATGATTTCACTTATCTATTTATGGCTGCGTTATTTAATTTTCCTTCGCTACTTTTTTCTGTATCCTGAGAAGTTTAGTTTTCCATCTGTTCCGACTTGCAATTTTCAAACAAAGATAACTTTTTGATAAATTAAGATAGCGAAACGTTAGTAAGACAGAAAGATGCAGATTGAATTTGACTTTATAGAAATGCAATAAAGTTGATTTCGTAAAATGTGTTAATTATTTAATTTTCCTTCTACGGGGACGATATGTATTTCAAGACTGCATCGTCTTGTAAAGAATCTTCGCTAAGAAGATTACTGGAGTTACATTACCTAGCTGTCTGAGCCATGTAAAGTTCTTTGGTTTTAAATGGCTTCGTTTTCCTACTCACTGAAACTGAATCTGGAAGTCTTTGTAGAGGCCTTATAACTCAAAGGCTTATTTAAATCTGCTGAGTAACAAGAAAACCTGACCTGATTTTTTCATTTTACTATAGCAATTTTCTGATCTCGTTTGTATTATGAACATGTAGTATTGTGTGCGTGTGTATACAGGTTATATTTTTTGTAGGTAGTGCTGAAAAAATTTGGACAGACTTTGGACTATCAAAAAGTTGTGAAAATCAGTTATTCGAAATCTATACAATCTAATATATAAAATGTCCATGTCACAATGTTAATTACCGTACTCCTCCTACTACTAAAACTTTAAAATCGGCTACCAGTAAAATATATAATTTTGGTCATCCTTAAGGTCATGTCATATCCCAAAATTCTAGGTTCTTCTAGGTCATCAGGAACTAATATGTACTCTTTTGGATTAGGATGTATATGATTTTACAAGAAAACTGCTTTAAAATAAGTTGACTAGTAGAACACTTAGAATTTACGAGCCAATGGAATAGAATGTATGAAAACATAAAAAGGTTTATATTTTCCAAGTTATCCTAAAAAGCGCCTGATTTTAACGGATAAAGTACGTAGCTCATCTCTTTTTATTGGAAATACGAGAATAATATTTAGGGTTCTGCGTGAAAGCCGTCGTTCTCTGAATTTTCATTGCCAATCATTTCATTATCATAAATTGTTTTAGTTTTAATGTATGGATAAAATAATTTATTTTGACATCCACTACACTCAAAATAATTCAAGAAGCCTTTATTGTTTTCATTCATCATTATCAACTTGCCAAAGAAGAAGTAGTTTTGTGTAATAGTTAGTTCGAATTTTAATCGTTTGAGTTGAAAATAATTATTCGCTACGCAGAATTAAATCAAAGAATTTATTGGATAGAGATCAGAGCAGTTTTATTATTTTATTTTATTTTATTATTTTTGGAAAACTAACAGCTAGGTAACTAAATACTAAACACATTTTGTAGCACAAGTTTTACCATCTATCTATAGATGGTAAAACTACAAATATCTGAACAAAATAATAGTGTAGGTACCGCTTTGTATTATAATACGCTGCCATAAAAAGCCCTCCTACTTTACGAGTGACCCGGCACGCGCTAAGCTCATTTTATTTTGATTAATATTCACACTAACACCAAACTTCTTTTGAATTGGACAGTCTATTCATCTTTACTATTTTTTTTTCACTATTTTTGCGTCGGTTTTATTCATTGATCTGAAAAACTATGAATGTAAATATTGCTGAATATTCACAGACTAATTCGGATATCCATTTAATGGAACACGAAAAACGGGCGGGTTCTTTTATTTATATAGGTGCAATATAAACTTTGCAGTCAGTATTTTCTGTATGAATATGAACCTTTTATACTTAGGTCATGTTTCACCATTTCCGAGTAAAGTTAGACAATGGCTAAAACAAAGAGCTATTTAGCTCAGTCACATGTGACAATGCGAGATAGCTCTGGACATAATTAACCATTCATTGATACGTATTATTGATATATCTAACCATTGCTTAGTTGACTCGGATTTTGTGAATCAAGCATATAAACTGACTTAAATCGGGTAACATAACATGATTTGACGGTTTCTCGATATTGATAATTTAACCTTATTTTTAGGAAATTTTAGTGTATTTTCTTGTTGGTCCTAATAAACAAATAAATAAAGCTATTAAACAACAAGCTTTATGCAATTTAACCTTTAAGTAAAGTTTAAGGTTAAGGTACCGTTTAGATATGCGATCCGCGATGGTTAACGGTGTTAGTCTTTCTAAAAAAACCTTTTTATATTTTCAAGTTTTAAAAAACAGCATTAATTCAATAAATTGCATGAGAATCAGTATGAATCGCGAACCTAGAGTAAACGACGAAAACACATTACCATCACAGTTTCAAACACAACTCCATAAGTCCATTATTAAATTATCCCTGTAAGACAAATATATGTTTTGATATTAAAATAGCCGCAGCGCCGCCGCATCGCTTCAATACCGGAAGGCATTTATGAGACCAACTGATGCGTTAACGATAACGTACTCCACCTATAACGACTTTATATTTAGACTAAAGCTTCTGCAAACATGAGGTTTCGATTCTAAAGCATTGCATTCGTCGAATGTCTATAAAATCTATAAATTACTAAATAGATTATATCGGAAATATTAGCACACGTTTATATTTCCTTTAGCATAATGTTGTGTCTGGGAAATTTGACGTAAGAATTTGAAAGTGAAGGAAAAGACTACCGCCTTTTTTGTGGTCTGTCTGTAAGGCACATAATTTTGAAATATTTGTATGTACCTAATAAAAAATGAAATGTTACCGCGATTTGCCTAAAAGTAGGTAAGTATCTATTGCAATAACCCGACTTTAACAAAATTCTTGCTCAAGTAATTTTTTGTATAGTCTGTCTGAAAAACACATCACAAAAGTTAAATATTAATAAACTAAATAATTTTCAAATGAGAAGAGACCCTACTGTGTCTCCAAAAGTAATTATCTATTTCAGTAATACTATCTACTACTGTTGCTACTTATTGAAAACAAAATAGAAACAAAACGAAGCAGTTGATAGTCATAAAAATGCAATGTTGCCACTCTATAACTCATGAAAGGACAATCAAAACGCTCTGATTGATAAATTTGCTCCGGCGGCGCTCCCTCCATTTCATGGCTTGCATTGGAAACCATCCAACGTTTTCAAATCCTTTAATAGACTTCCGTAAATTCTGTCCGTTCCTATTTGAATTCCAGATCTTGGTACAAAATCGTATTCAACTGTAATCCAAACATATACGAGTACGGAAATCAATTTTACAGCAACAACATGGAGTTTCTAGCAAATATTGTGATAGAATTTACAACCCACTTTAGCAATTCAGTGCATAGAGTTAATACGATATTAGATAATCTATCCGGTAATGTGAATGAATTATTGAGTTAAACCTGTTACTACTATTAAATAAATATCAGATAACAAAGCTAATGAAGCTAATCATACGATGAGAATCGATTAACCTCAGATAAGTAATATACTTGATAACTATAACCGGCTCTTTAATAGACCGGGCCTGGTTGACGTTATGTAATTTTTGGATAGGTCACTCATTTTTTTATTAGAAAAAACAATAAAAAAAAGTATTTTCACTTCTTCACTGATAATACAACCACACTACAATTACAACGTTGCAATGCGACCTTTATTTTGGATGGCACCTTTTTTGGGTTCCCTGTTTACTAAAGAAACGGATCCTTATGAGACAGGGCCCGCAAAAAAGCTAAGGTTTATGAATCCGTAAAATGACTGCTTGAATTATAAATGCAACAGTAAGTTTTGTTTTTTATTATATGTGGATATGTGTTGTTTTCAATGAAATATGACCCAAATAAATGATATATAACTTAGAACGCATACTTTAAATATAATTGAAAACATCATCATCATCACCCTATTAACGTTCCCACTGCTGGGACACAGGGACTTCTCTCTTGACGAGAGAGATTAGGCCACAATTCACTACGCTGGCCCAGTGCGGGTTGGTGAATGTCACATGTCCTTCAAACTCTTTTTTTTTTAGTTCTCAGAACGTGTAGGTTGCCTCACGATGTTTGCCTTCACCGTTCGTTAAAGCACGTGTTTAAGCGCACATAAATTTCTCAAGAAGAAAAATCCAGAGGTGCGTGGCGGGGTTTGAACCCACGACCTTCGGAATGAAAGTCGAGTGTCCTCCCACTTAGCCAACACGACATTTAACAAATTTTCAAACATATTTTTGGCCGATATCATATATATAAAATAATGAGTAAAAAAAGTTTATTAGCTTTTTCGGTAGCTATTGTTGAGCAACTGTTACAAGCAAAATTATAGCGGATTGTATCCAGAGAGTAAATTATCCAAGACGGTCTTATTGAAGTTGTCTATGCAAAATTAGTCGCACAGCTGCGCGCCAAGACATTGCATGTTATTTGTATTTACCAACAGTAATGGTACTTGCGTTTCTATTAGTTAGACTAACTCGTGAGAGCAATTTCGTATTTATCCGTTTATGCAAAACACTTTCAGATTAAATTTGTTTGATCTGAAATGCTTTAGGGCTTTGAGCATGGTTATTAAATTTCATTTTTTTGTATACTCTTGTTTGATAAGATTCTAGCTATTGATTTAATGGAAATTTAGAAATGGAATGATTTAAAAAGTGCAAACATGATAAAAGTAATTCAAAATTAGGTAATGTTTAAAACATTATTAAAAAGTAGGTGTTTTTGGGTTTTAAGTGAGGTACAAGCACAGAATGGAAAAATATTATAAATCAGCCTTGAATAAAATAAACAAACAATATAGACATACATTTTTATGTGCGTATGTAATTATTTCCATAATAGTTTAATATGTTTCTACGATCTTTAGTTATAAATTAACTCAGTTTTTAAATTATTTGCAACACATGCATTTTTTCTTATCGCAACACATGCAAAGTTAAGGCCCGTCTAATATAACAGGGGACTGTCACAATAAGGTAAAGTTTGTGGTAGCCGCTTCGAAAGTGACTGCAGGCGGAAACACCAGTAGTCAGAGCAAAACATCAATTCCTGATAAAAATAAAAAAGTTAATTTGCAAAACATGTGTAACCTGATTTTGTTTTTATTTTTACATTCAGGTATCAGTTATGATGTTGCAACACCGTGTCTATTCCTGATGAAGTTTTTTAAGTACGTATGTATACAGTATTGGAAATATAACATATCTATCTGTCATCGCTTTTCTCAAATATTATAATAAAAACGAAGTATGTTCGAATTATCTGATATTCTTGCAAACATCGGATTTGTTTGATCGGATGCCGTGTAGACATGGTATTGAAAGTATCAATATCTTGTCTACACGCCATCAAGCCCAATTATAAAAACATATTATTAATTAAGGAACAAAAATAAGAATGCTTAAAAGCAAATTCCATTGCCATTTTTTTTTAGGTACTGTATTTTAAGTTCTGTAATTTTTGCTAACTGTACGTTAGCGGGCTTGTACAAAGCCTTTTTGATCTGAAAGGGGTGGCTACCTACGACTAGGTCTTTGACTATTCCTATCTGGATTAATTTGAGTGAAAGATTTATTTTAGTGTAACGAACGTCTTGTGAATTTATTGAGCAATATGGCGAATGTCCAGTTTTACAATGTTCGAGGATACAGGGTGGGGGAACAATTAACCAATGGCGTAATTTACTTAAAACTACGAAGATGTGGAGCGCTGCGATTGGTCCATCCCGAAGAGAACTGAGCTGTGATGCGTTGGCGCAAACATACCGCCGGCCTTGAAAGCTTCAGCTTTTCAAAGTTGAAATAGACCTCCTGAAGTTCTCTTTGTTCTGTAGGTACTTCGCTGTATGTATGTACTATTTACCCTTAGTCGTCTATAAGAGGACATATTTTCGTGTAGCTGCGTCGAACGACGCCGGACGATGTTTGTATGTCTGCTACTCTGCAGATACCATCTTTGCCTGGTATAGTTGCCATCACTCGACCAAGGCTCCATTTGAGCGGGGGTAAATTGCTGTCCTTGATTAAGACTAGAGTGTTGATCTTCAAGTCGTCTGATTTCTTCGTCCACTTATTCCGAACCTGCAACTCAGATATATATTCCTTGGACCAACGGGCCCAAAAGTGTTGACGTAGCTGTTCGACACGTTGGTAACGATCGAGACGATTTGCTGGAATGCTAGTTAGATCATCGCATGCGGGAGCAGTGAGCGGTCGGCCAACCAGGAACAAAGCGGGACTGAGTGGAGTGAGGTCAGATGGATCTGAGGAGAGAGGGGAAAGTGGACGGGAGTTACAGACAGCTTCTATTTGTGATACTACTGTGTAAAACTCCTCAAAAGTAAGGCGCGCATTCCCCACTACCCGTCGCAAATGATGTTTGCAAGATTTTACTCCTGCCTCCCACAGACCACCAAAATGCGGAGAATACGGAGGTATAAAATGAAATTTAATTTGTTGACTTGTTGCATAGTTTACAATATCTGAAGAACATTTTTGAATAAAATTTGAGAAATCATTCATTAAACCCACAAAGTTACGTCCATTATCAGAAAATATTTCTTGTGGTTTACCACGTCTAGAAATAAATCTATTTAGAGCCAATAAATAAGCTTGCGTAGTGAGGTCACCAATTAGTTCCAAGTGAATTGCGCGCGTTACAAAACATATAAATAAGCAAACATATGCCTTTGTAGTTATAGCACCTCTGCCTTTACGATTAAGTATAAGCACTGGTCCGAAATAATCAACTCCACATCGATTAAAAACATAAGAAGGTGTTACCCTTTCTTCAGGCAAATTACCCATGTACGGGGTAAGAATCCTACCCTTCAGGCGTTTACAGATGACGCATTTGTTTATTATAGATCTCGCTAGGTTTCTACCACCTAAAGGCCACCACATTTCGCGTAAATGGTATAACAATGCCTGTGGTCCAGCGTGGAGAAGCTGTATGTGTTCATAGCGAAACAATAATATTGTAAATTGATGTTTACTTGATAATAATATGGGATGTTTTTTATTGTAATCATATTCGGAATTTCCTAGGCGCCCCCCGACTCGTATTATTTTATCGTTGTCAATAAATAACCCTAGTTTAGATAGGTTACCTTTAATGCATAAACCGTTCGTGAGTTGTTTATATTCAACAGGAAACATTTCTGCTTGAGCCCAGCGAACTAGGATTTTTTGTGACATCTCTAATTCAACTACGCTAATTAGACCTTTGCGATGATCCGAATTTTGTCGGATATTATGTATAAATCGTAACATATATGCTACGGTGTATTTCATACGATTGAACTGCGAAAATCTGTCAAAGGTAAATAACAATGGTTTGTTGTGAGTAACAAGGGATGTGGTGTCGATCCTGAGCTCTGGAAGATCTTCCTGAGTTTCTAGGATACCGTAGTCGTCGGATGAGAAGCTGGGACTACGTAAAAATGTAGGACCCTCCCACCATAAAGAGGAAGTCGACAATTCTTCCAAGTACACTCCTCGTGAAGCGAGGTCGGCTGGGTTGAGCTTAGTGCGTATATGTCGCCATGTACAATCTTTACTTAATTCGTGAATTTCAGAAGTTCGATTTTGAACATAGGTTTTTAATTTGTTCGGCGCCATGTTTAGCCAACCTAATACGATAGTCGAGTCCGTCCAGAATACAACTTTATCGAAATTACAGGTCAACGACCTACGTACTTTATCCCATAACTTAACTCCTAGCAGGGCACCGCATAGTTCAAGTCGCGGGATACTTGTAGGTTTTAATGGAGCAACCCTAGCTTTAGAGGTAAGTAATCGTATCGTTACAGTTTCATCGTCGTTGACTGTGCGAATGTAAATACAGGCGCTTATAGCCGCTTTGGACGCGTCACTAAACGTATGTAATTCTAAATATCTAGGTAGGCTGCCTATAGCATGGCGAGGAACGCGAATATTACTGAGCGCTTGCAACGAGATAACAAACCGGTTCCAAGACCGCATGACAATAGATGGAACTATGTCGTCCCAACCTAGATTTAATAACCACAATTGCTGTAATAAAACTTTAGCGATTATTATCATTGGGCTAAGTAAGCCTAGCGGATCAAATATTTGGGAAACAGTAGATAAAATAGAACGCTTAGTAATATTATTATTGTCATTATTTATTTGCGTATTGAAATAGAACTCGTCATGAAAACTATTCCAACTTATACCTAGCGTTTTAGAACTTGCATTCTCGTTATGTTTTAATTCTTTAGACTGAATTGAGAGGTCATCATCATCATCGGTTAATGAGAAATTGTACATCCATTTTTGAAGAGGAAAGCAACCGGCTTTTAGCGTGTCTTTAATACCTGCGCATAGATTAATTAAACGCGATTTATCGTTGTGACCTGTCAGCAAATCGTCAACATAAAATCATCCCGAATGATTCTTTGTATGTCGGGGTCTGGTGATTCTATTCCTAACTGCTTCAGACATCTAACGCTTAAAAATGGTGATGACGCGTTGCCATAGGTAACTGTGTTTAGCTCATACATACGTATCGATTCAGATGGGTTATCCCGCCATAAAATCATTTGCAATTGACGTTGTGGCTTTTCTAACATGCAGTTTCTAAACATTTTTGTTATGTCAGCACATGCAACGTATTTATGTTGTCTAAAACGCATTAGTATCGAAATTAAATCGCCTTGCAAAGGCGGGCCAATTAACTGCAAGTCATTAAGTGATTTACCGCTAGAAGTAGATGCACTTGCATCAAAAACCACTCGTAGCTTAGTAGTTGTACTATGTTCGCGATATACACCGTGATGCGGTAAAAAGAAACAAGGCTTATCATATGATTTAATCAAACTCATATGACCTAAATTCTCATATTCGTGTATAAAGTCCGTGTATAACGATTTACAATCAGGGGAGCGCTCTAAGCGTTTTTCTAATGCGATGAGCCGCCGCTCCGCTTGTTTATATGAATCACCTAATAGTTCTGGAGAATCTTTGAGAGGCATGCTGACTGAGAACCTTCCTTCGCTATCGCGCCTCGTAGTGCGAAGGAAATGGTCTTCGCAAGCACGTTCTTCCTCGGACTGTGAGTTCTTTGCTTCAGGAAGCTCTTCGACTTCCCAAAACATGCAAAGTTGAGTATTTATCTCATTATCTATTGTTTTGCTAAAATTACAATTGATGCGTGTAATTTTTTGCGCTTTATCTAGAATGGGACCGGAAATAATCCAGCCCAATTTTGTATTTTGTAAATAGGGCCCGTTAGGAAGCCTAAAAATGCCCTCAGCTAAAAGGTCCCAATACTTATCCGCGCCTATTAAAATATCTATTTCACCCGAATGTTGAAAATCAGGATCTGCCAAGTGTACATTATTTGGAATGCAGAACCTAATGTTTAATTGCGATAAGGCGGGCATTGTTGATGTTATCTGAGATAAGATGAAAAAATTAATTTGCGTTTTATAACAATTATTGATATTCGATTCTATTTCAATTCTACAGGTCTCGGAACATTGTAGCACCGAATCTCCGACCCCTCGAATTTCATGAGTGGACTGTAATAATTGTGTATTTATTAATTTAGCAAATGATTTGGTTATGAAGCACCGCTGCGATCCGTTATCGAGCAGTGCCCGGGCCCTATGGTAGGTCCCGTTACAATCGGCCACCTGCACTACAGCTGTTGATAACAGAACTGTATTAGACATAGTGTTAGCGCATGGAGCATGCATGTGAGCCTTATTTACATGAATTGGTGGCTCTGGCTCGTGCGCATTGTTTTCAATATTATGAATTATTGTATTATGTTTTTTATTACATTTTCTACAGGGCCCAAATCTGCAAGTGCCTGAGCTATGTCCTGCACGAAAACAATTCTCGCAAAGCTTATTAGCGTGTATTAGATTTAATTTTGTTTCTAAGTTAGAATCTAGGAACCTATAACATGAATACAATGCGTGCATGCCCTTACACATCACACAGGGTTTGCAAAATTGAGATTTAAGGCGCCTGTATGGGCCAACGGCCTTGAGGATTCGGGCGGAGTCAAAATTATTCCCCGCGCCAACAGCATACTCCCCGCTACATTTTTACGACGCAGAGCGCGGCCTGCGCTCTCGGCAAGCGGTCACGCGTGCCGGCTCCTCGCGAGTCGCGACGCCGTAAATAAGGACTTTCCAACTACATCATTATTACGCTAAAACTATTCTACCTAGAGATTTATGCGTTTGTGCTTATGTTATTTTCTTTTTAATTTAAAATGTATTGTTAAAATTAATTATATATTATTATTAGATATTAATGAACCTTAATTTTTAAACTATTTTAGTGTATTTTCTTATTGGTGGTTCTAATATAACAAATAAATAAATAAATAATAAGTATGTTTTTTTAACTAGGTTTTCTTTACTTACTAAGTACCAACCTAATAATAAGATCCTAAGCCAATCCTGCCCGGGTAGGCTAGTTACCTATACAATGTGTATTTTCGAAGCTTGATCAAACGCGGATTTGCGGAATTTGCGGATACATGACAAAAATTAATCGATAAATATCAGATTTTTTTTTATGTAAACTATTTAAAAAAGTCGATTTAATATTTTTTTATGAGAACTAGGTACTTCATCTGGTGTTTTCTTCGTTTCTGTTTGAGTAAACGGTGTATTTTATTCAAAGTAGGCTCATTAAAGCTATATAGTTAGATAGTTTACCTAGCTATGAAAATTAAAAGAAAATACAATTTCGGTACAAAAGCCTATTAAAACTTTTTTTTTGTAGAAAATTAACAAAAAAATAGATATTTATTTTATTTTTAATCTGTAACTTTTACACTGGATTATTGAGGTATACTTTTTTGCATGTCATATTAAACTTCATAATTTATACAACAAATCTCTTCTAAAACGTAAGGGTTTTAATTTTATGAATAATGTCTGGTTTTTGCTTGAAGGCCAATCGTCTGATAGAATCTAGGTAGTATCTGCAATATTCATAATGTCATAGGATTAGAAAATCGGGCATAAAGACGAGTACAATTTCAGATTTTTGGTCAGTCACTAAGTTTTCGTGGTATTTTGCTTTTCCTTTTAAGTTTCAGGTAGATAGTATAAAATTATTTGAAATGCTACGCGACTGACACTGTTGGTATCCATAGATACTCTGGTGGGTAGCCCACGTACCAAAAAGGTTAATTAAACTCTTTTTGCTGTCATGTTATTAGCCATTCGAATTAGGTACTTTCTGCCTTGTACAGAGATCAACAGACAGCAAATTATGCAATGAAACAAGGCAAGATAAGATGAAACGGAACGAAGCCTTTGCCCAAAAGTGGGATATTAACGGTGGATAATGATAAGATTAAGTAATACAACACTTTAAGTTATTAGGTACTATCAATTAATTTATTGATTGTTCAAAATGCCAACCATTTTCCTCAATGCATATCGTTGCAAGTAAACCCACGTTCAGTTCACAAGTTCTTTTTAGTACATCGCGATCGTTTCTTATTTCATTCGCTGGCGTGATTCATGGTGACGCTCCAGCTCACTTCACCACAATCGTGCGTGATCATTTTAATGCAACTTAAGATACATAATTTGTTGTCTGTTGATATTTGGCACTACAAGGCAGAAAGTACCTAATTAAAATGGCTAATAACATGACAACGAAAAAAGGTAGACCCATACTCTTTGTAGAATTTGTAGAATAATAATAATATAACTCTTTATTACAAACCAAGATAAAACAATACAAAAATGGACTTGCATAATACAAAATGCATAATGGGCGGCCTTATTGCTTAAAGCAATTTCTTCCAGACAACCTTTGAAAAATATTATGAAGTTTAATAAATAATGCAAAAAAGTTTAAAAATTATAGATCAACAAAAAAAAAAATTTTTTTTGGTAAATTTCTACAAAAAAAAATTTAGCGGGCTCTTGTACCAAAATTGTATTTTGTTTTGAATTTTCTTAATTAGGTAAACTATCTAGCTTAGAGTGTTAGATATGTGTGTTGATGGATATGTGGGAAGAGGTAGGTCAAAGAAAATATTGATGGACTGTTTGAAGGATGGCATGCGTAAGAACAAAAATGACTGACAAAAATGTTTCTAAGATAATGACTTTTTAAATTGTACAATAATTAGTTTTATGACTTTGAATTTTTGCTTACTATGATGATTACTGATGTTATAAATGTTTAATGAAATTAATTTAAAGTTAATAATTATAAAAATTTATTTAGTACTGTATTTTGTTAGATTTTTATTATTTTAGTTTATTCAATAATGTAATGCCAATTTTATAATTGCATGCCTGGACAGGTAAAATACATTGATCCATGTAAAATTTAAGCCATAACAACGCTGTAACTGTAGCTGTAAATAATTTACGCAATAAATTAATTTTGAACTTTGATGGAAGGAATGAGTGTTGAGATGACGAGTGACAGAGGAAAATGGAAGGAAGAAAGATGTTGCGTCGACCCCACGTAATATGGGATAAGGGCTGATGATGATGATGATGTAAACTATCTAGCTTTCATATGAGCCTACTTTGAATAAAATACACCATTTACTCAAACAGAAACGAATAAAAAACCATACGAAGTAGTTTTCATAAAAAAATATTGGCTTTTTTTTAAATAGCCAACATATAATTTTTTTATCCTACATTTATCCATAAATGTATGTCGTGTATCCGCATTTAGTTTGATCGAGGTTCGAAAATACACATTGTATATACTTTGTTTGTATCATCTACCTAGTAATAATAATAAAACTAAACTCTTTATTACACACCATATCACAATACAAAAAGGGACTTAAAGCTAAATACAAAAATGCGTAATGGGCGGCCTTATTGCTTAGAGCAATTTCTTCCAGACAACCTTAGGATGGAGAGGATAATGCACAGCAAATAACTCGACGGTGCGGTGACATAAAATATATATAACAATTTTTCATTTTATGTTAATATTTTATTTATAATATAAGTAATAATTATTTTTAAGTTGACACAAAGTTTAGTTTTAATTACTTAGGTTATTAGGTTTTTAGTCTGTTTTATAAAAGCAGATTTTTTTATTGTAATTTGTCTGACTTAGTTGCTTATACAATATATTGGAACTACTGTAAAGTGAACTCTATGTCCGTGGACTTCATAGCCATTCGGGTATCGGCTTACGCTGGTCACTGCCGGCGATGATCCTACTCTGCCGTAACACAGTTTGTTAACTAGCGCGGAGGGTAGAAGTCATGCAGCTAGCTGTGCATTACTGGTCGCGTTTCCGCACTTCTATTGTTTAATTCCTAGCTTCATTTAATTATAGTGCAACAAAATCATTTATTTCCATTGTTTGGTTTTACAAAACTTAGACACACGAATGCACGAATTGAATTGAATTAGATAAGGTGTGAATGTACTAGCTTAAGACAACTTGTTACTCAATAAAACTTTTTATTATTATTTTTATTTTTATTTATTATTATAATTAATTCATTATTTAATTTTTAATTATATTTAAACTAGTCTGTGCTAGTTATAAATAAAAAATATTTCCAGACAATTCACGCAACAACATTTTAGTCCCGTGGTAAGCTCTAAGCTTGTGTTACGGGTAGGTACTAGATATTTGATATACTTAATATAATATACATACATTTAAAGATATTTTTTATTATACATACAAACACTTTTACCCTCGACGGGAATCGAACCCGCTACCTTTTGCTCTGCAAGCGGACATTCGCACACCGCGCCTACGAGGCACTCAGAGTCAGAGTTAGTTAACTAGGTAACCCTTATAAAAAAAAACAACTTTTTCATAAGTGTTTTTTTTTGTTTATAAATATTAATAGGTAGGTACTTATTATATTAGCTTGGTACTTAATTTACGAGTTGGTAGGTAGTAAGTATAATCATTACTTATTTATTACTAACTTTTATTCCTGCTAATTGCTTACTGAACTTGTCCAACGAATATACAAAAGTCCGACCTCAAATACCTATTTTTAAAATATAAAACTAAACAACAGAGTCCATGCGCAAACAATAATCGTTATACGGTTACATCGAAAAATGCATTTGGACCGATGACGAAGACGCGCGACACAACCTCCCCGTCCGATAGTCTGAGCCACACTGCCGCCCGTCGCCCCCGCACAGACCCGGTCGTTCCATTTCATACCGAAAACATAAAATAATTATTTGTAGTCGTATAAATCATTTGTTTTAATTTTCAAACGTACAGTTTGTGTGGAATACTTTGACAAATATTTAAGTTAAAGAAAAATACTCAAACTCAATACCGTTTAAAAGATATATCCAAATTTCGGATAAAAAATGCCTTACTTTGAATATTTTTTTTATTAAGTAATAATGAAGATACAATAATTTCAAACGTTCAAGTTGTAATTTAATATCTATTTTGCAACATATATTTTTTTTATACATATTTATTCACTCATAAAGTAGATATATCAATTTGAAAAAGTCGCGTTAGCGCATACAACCACCTTACTGACGATTCTTAGAGGACGGTTCGTTGGTAGAAACATTGCAGCGTGTGGTATTGCGTGAATTTAAATTAGTATTTTTAGTCTCGGATGTTATTTTATTATGTGAAAGCTGCAATGTTTCTAACATCTCCGCTCTGTCTTTCAAAAAAGATATTAAATCAATAAATTTAATAAGGCGGTTGGGATTACTATCTCGCGTCAACAACATGGATTTAAACGACTCCCATTCGCGTTCGGTAGTTTTATCTAATTTAGACACGATAATATAGTTGACGAGGGTGTCCCAGCTATCGGTGGGTTCCCCTAGTAAATTTAGTGCGCGGATATTTTTAAGTACATTATCAATAAGCATTCTAATTCCACTCGGGGACTCCCTAGTTAAAGCGCTTATAATAAATAAGGCTTTAACATGGGTTTGCACTAAAAACCTACTGTTATCGTATCTGTTCAGCAACGTATCCCACGCGACGGGATAGTTGTCTGAACAGACTACTAAAGACTGCAACACTACCTTCGCACTACCCTGTAAGGAGGATTTAAAGTAGTGAAACTTTTGAATATTGCTTATGTGTTTGGAGTTGTGAATAAGTGAAAGAAACGTGTCCCTAAATTCCAGCCAGTGCTCATACGAACCGTCAAAGGTGGGCATATTAATTGTAGGTAATTTCAGTGATGGTTGTAACTGATCAGGGCTATTTGAAACGTTAATGTCCTCACTGCGAGCTAGCAAAGATTCCGCAAATGCTAAAGTGCTGTAATAGACATCCTCAAACAATTCCCTGTGGGTTAAATGGTCAGAAATATCGCAGTCGTTGACTCATTCTTCAATTTTTGTTTGAATTTCATTAAATTCATAGAATAAAGTATTAGCCCCTTTCATTCTAAGATTTAGGTCAATACGACTGCGAGAAGACCAAGGCAGATCGTTGTCTTGGACTGAGTCTACATAATTCGCGAATTTGGTCAGTCGGCCCTTTATTATACCGCGCTTTTTGACCAAATCGCGTATCAAGTCAGGTTCGTTACACTTTGTACTCGGTGACTTGAGATTATCATTACAAAGTGCGTTTTCAATATTCAAGGTCACTTGGGGAGATTTTGCGTCCGTTGCCGCCATTTTGTGGTAGTGAGGTCAGGAGTACTTACAGTTTTTGTTGACAATAGATGCGATCCGTCGCTGCAACTACCTAGCTCGTGCAGTGCAGTAACTCGGAATACTCCTACTCACGATTATTACTGGAAGTAATAGACACAAAGTATCACAAAGAGAACAGGGAGGTGGTCAAAGAAAGGATGGTTGGCCCCACCAAAATGCGTGTTTGATGCGATTCCGATCTCTTTCCTGAATGCGCTTGGCCTCCAAGTTGTCCAGGGTTTGTTTCCAGATGTCCAGGATAGGTGTCTTGCGCTTGACCTCGTAGGTTAGAACCACGTTTTTTCTGGTCGCTGTCTTTGTACTGCGAATATTTGGCGTCGAAGGTCCACATGTACGTTAGCGGGCTTGTACAAAGCCTTTTTGATCTGAAAGGGGTGGCTACCTACGACTAGGTCTTTGACTATTCCTATCTGGATTAATTTGAGTGAAAGATTTATTTTAGTGTAACGAACGTCTTGTGAATTTATTGAGCAATATGGCGAATGTCCAGTTTTACAATGTTCGAGGATACAGGGTGGGGGAACAATTAACCAGTGGCGTAATTTACTTAAAACTACGAAGATGTGGAGCGCTGCGATTGGTCCATCCCGAAGAGAACTGAGCTGTGATGCGTTGGCGCAAACACTAACGATCTGAATTTTTGTGAATATACCTTAACTTGAATGTTAACTTTTAACTAATTATTAACTTGTTTAATGTTAACTAATTATTAACATGACCTGGGTTAATAATTAGTTAACATAATAGACATAACTCATCCATAATGGCTTAGTAAAAAAGGAGGTTATCGTTTCCGCACAAAATGTGAGTCATACAAATATATTGATTGCTGATTATAGTTTGGCCATGTGCCAGCTAATAATAATAAGAAACCCTTATTTCTCGTGACTTTTCAAGGCAACAAGAAAATGTTTTTCCTTTTCCGTGACCTAGCACTTCTCGGAATTATTTCTGTAATCTTGAGGTGTCGATAGATGAAAGACGTTTGAAGTAGAGAAAATTCAATTCCACTCTGAAGTCTCCAATATCGACTTACGAACTTAAGGGGGCCTTATCCTATTACTGTGACGATACAGGCGATAAAAAATAATTTCCGAAATCAAATACTCAGGATAATAAAAAATAAAAGCAGCTTAAAGGAGTCAAGCAAAGCCCAACAATGGATTTTTTGCCCAGACATGCCTTACCGTGTTAAATATTTTAGTCCAAGACCTCACTCAGTCTTTACGATACGATTTGTTCTAGCGAAATCTAGTTATGAACTTATTAAACTGAATCGTTAGTAAATTGAATCGTGATTGAACCATTTATTTGAGCGACTGTTTCTTATAAACTAAGGGTCAGTTCAGACCCAGACGAGATAAAGGTGCGGCGCGTACTTTTAAAACAAGCAATACAATTTATAACTTTATTTACACAAGAAGATACATTGCAAGCATTTTTAAAAACGAAAACGAAGGTCTGGCTGTCCTCGGCTAATCGATTTAAGCAAAATGAAAAATTGCATTTACTCATTCTAAAAGAACTTGTATTTTACTTGAAATTGAACCCGGGCATTTTGAGAAATAAAAAAAAACATTATTTTAATTTAGGTAGCGATTGTATAGACGCAGCGAGTAGTCTTTTGCCTCTTCAAGCATCCTCGAGCTGCGCCGCGCCTCGCCTAGTCGCGGTCTGAGCTGACCTTATAGACAATTCAAATTTATAAGCTGCATTACAGTATTTTTTAAATTTATAACAATTTTACCTCATGGGAAGTTCTATATGTATAGACATGAAAGAATAACATACAGCGCTGGGCCAGTGCGTGAAGCGATTTTTTCGTGTTTCGTAATGTGGCCCGGAGAAGCCATCTACCTTCTAGGTCTTCATGTCCCATCTTCGACCACATCGTCACTTTACATCAGGTGAGATTGTGGTCAAATGAAGGCTTATCCAGCATAAAAAAAACCCTAAATATATGATAATATTATATTTATCAGGAAATGAACAGCACGCAGAGTGTATTCCATATGTTGATATTACAAATGATGAAGATGTATAGAAACCCTTAAGTGCGAGTGGATAGAATATCCTCTAAATTGAGATGCTGATGCCATACATCTGTTTGTTTTGGAGTATAATGTAAATGGCGATATCAGGTAGCTTAGTTCCTGTTGACGTTCTTCGAAATCTCTTCTCAAATAAGATCAAAACACCAAGTAGCCATGAGACTGTCCACGAGACTTCTCTGGTCTTGGTTATGATGACCGATAAGTCTCAAGGCTCTTTGCACTATCGAGACCAAGGCGAGACAAAGTCTCAGCTACTGGGACCCGTTTAATCTTTGGGAACGGAACTCTAAAAATCATTGAAATCGGTTTACAGAGATCAAGGTTCTGAGTTGACATACGCGTCGAATTGAGATTCTCCTTTTTTGAAAGTCGGTAAAAAATACGCCCGGAATTGAGGAAAATATCTGTGGAATTTGCTTGAAGATTGCGTTGTAGGGACTTTAAACTCTTATGCGTGCAAGTTTTTCCTTAACAAATTGAGTTGTACCTACAACTGTTACTTATTTACTAATTTATTTACTAAAAAGTTTTCACTAACTCATATTAAAATAAAACATTCTGAAAACCCTTAGGGGTTTGTTTAGAATGATATTCCTCGATAACTTAAAACTTAACTTGTTGTACTATAATATTATAGAGAGATATTTTGGAAACTCAACACTGTTAGATATTTTTTCCCCGCTCCCGCCGGATCGCCAAGTGTGTGTGTGTACTGCAAGCACTTTATCCTTTGGCTGGGTGTTTAAAATGTATAATAAAAAAAAAAAAATGAGTATGCTAGATAGATAGAAAATTCTTTATTACACACAACAATAAAGAAAAAAATGTTTTTAATACCTTTGTGTGCATGAAACTTAACATTCCTGTTCGATTCTGCCTATAATGAGGGTAGTTATACTACCAAACTGAGAGAAGGCTGTGAATGGCATAAACATTACCGTACCGTGCGCTGGTGTGAGATGACATTCTTTGTCATCCCGCGTTGTGGAATAAGAAACTCTGCTACTCTCAAGTGTTTATTTAAGTGTTGTGCATCATTGACCTTTCCAGCTGGATTCAGGAGCATTGAAGCAGTCGGTGTTCTGCCTGAAGGAGTTGGTGCCAAGGTAGGTGGCGTTAACCTGTAAGCACGGTTATACAGGTAACCGTGCTTACAGGTTAACGCCACCTTGGCACCAACTCCTTCGAGCAATGAAATATCCTACGGACCTAGATCACAAGCAATATATATAAAAGGGGATTGGTAATATCGTACAATATTTTTGGTCACTTCATTACCGGATTCGCTTTAGTCCTAGGACTCGGTTGTCATAATCTAGTCTTACTAGATAAACTTTGGTCCTAGCTTGTGATAGGTATAACGTTTTGTAAATTGAAACATGACTAAACCATGTATTTGAGCAACTTTAAACTCATAAATCATTCTTATTTTGTAAGCTGTAGTAGGTACAGTATTTTTATAATAATTTCACTTGTTGGAAAGTGTACATATATAATTATGTCACTAGAAAATAATACGAATTGCAAATTGATCAATTTCCTAGTAAATTGATCATTAAGAACATTGTCCTGGAGTATAAGGTAGATGGCGTGATCAGGTAGCTTAGTTTCTGTAGACGTTCTTCGAAATCTATTCAATAAAAGATCAAAACTCAGGTAACATTGCGACTGTCCTCGAGACTTTTGTTATTAGTCTATGCTTGGTTCTGATGACCAGATAGCTTTAATTTGGCCAAGCCATCCAAACATGTCAGGTTTACTTCAAACCAGCAAAGACCTGAATTTGCTGAATTTCTTGAATGTAATATGTACATACCATGTACATATTTTACAGTTAAATAAAATGAAAAAATATTTAAGGCAGTGAGAAACATAATCAAAAGGTCTGCGAATGGTAGGTAGGTATAACGCTTAATTAAAAAAGATATTGGAAACTGAATTCGATTAATTGGAAACAAATTATGATTGTAGCTTATGTGTTATTTCAGGTTAAAAGCTACGTATATCCAATTACCAGCCAATCTGTTTTGCTTTATCAGTGTTTTAGGTGGATGAAATTAACTCGGACGCCGACATAGGTATCCGTAGCAAATATAAGTAGGTATTTATTCGTATAATATTTTATTTATAGCTTATATTAGAAAACACATATTTTATCTATGGATATATATATAATATATAGATAATTGAATTTTGATTATCCCGATATTTCGGCACGGTTGCACGCACAATGATCACGGTTGTTGATAACGTGATTTTATATTTATAAATATACAACAATAAATATTTATGACCTTTTCGTTATAAAAATAAACTGTTTTAGAAAGCGCCTAGTAATAATATGAATTCTCACCTTCATAATATAGACATGGTATAAAGAAAAGTTCCTTGAGACATCAAGGCACCGTGAAAAGTGCGTACCTACTTCAACGTATCTGCCTAATAGAATCAGCGTTCTGGCGATCGATGTAAGCACTTAGCTGTAACACGGCTGCCTGTGGCAGTTTCTTCGGGACAGCCTTTTGAAAAGATGAGAAATAGTTATTTTCTCGTCGTGGACTCCCCAAGACGATTAATCATCCTTACTCCGCGGGCGGCACGGATTGACCTACGTACTACTAACGTCACTTCAGAAATTTGCCATTGTTTCTTTGCTGTTGTCAGTGCCTGTACGTGTACAATCACGGGCACTTTATTTTGACTTTGGAAGTTATACATATTCCGTTTTTTCAGCAACTTTATTCTGTGAGACTAAAAAATAAAGATGCTGAAATGGACTGAATTGGTACGAATGTAAAACTTTGATTTTGTGCAGGTACCTATCAAATGCTGGACATAACCTAAAATCTACTAATAAAATCGAATGAAATTAAAATTGAAATAAAATTACAAGGAAAATATTTCTTATAAAAATAATTATGTACAATCGAACCAACTGAATCATGACCCACTTGCCTGATAATTCGCTTGAAACTTTCAAACTTGTAAGATCTATCACGTATAATGCACTTACGACGTTTTAGGTACTAATAAAATTACGTCAATACAGGTCGCATTGCTATGCAATTTTAACCTTTGGTTATCATTGTCATAAAACCATTTTTCACACATTTACAGTCATTGTTTGAATCTCGAGCTAGTTCTCGCTTATTCAACCTAAAACTTTTGATGATGGAATAAATATATTTAAAAAATGGGGTGTTCTACAAGTGTGTCATATTATGTCAAGTTGTCAGTCAATGTGAAAAAATTGAAACTAAATAGGAAAATGCTTAATATTTTTTTATAACGGCTAATTTAGAAGAACAAAGTTCTCGGATTGTAGTCTTAAGTGAGGAAGGCTATGGCATACGGGAAATATCACGCAAATTGAATATTTCTCGGAATAAGGTGAGGACCTGGATCAGACGGCACGCCGGAGAGGGCATCCACGAGGACAGACGTCATAACCACGGTGTTCGCCGACTCACGAACGAACAAAGAGTGGACATGCAACACCATTACGAAGAACATCCTTTTACTCCCACCCCATATTTTGCGGCGCTACATGATGTCTGTCTACAAACTATTATAAAGCTTGAAAGACCAACAATGGCATGTTTCTGTCCTTAAAATACTTATAGGAATGACGTGATTGAAACCTGTTAATGAATTAATCTAAAGTTTATGCTGGCACTTTACTTGGCCGTATTTTCCCAAACATTACTGCATTATTTTTGATTTTATATTCTAGAGAAACAAATGCGACTAATAGTTGAGCAAATTTAATAAGGCCAAGTGAAGTGGCACCATTACGTTCGTAGATAACTTACTAAACTTACCTACGTAAATACATATAAAGACAGCAACATCATCTCTTCTTTTTCATATATGAGCTAAGTCGATACTGTCCGATTTATTAAACAGTGCACTCAGTAAATGTCAGTGTCTAATCAAATGATAACAAGTTCGTTACAAAGGAAATAAATCTTCAAGCTAATTTCGACCTACTTGTATTTAAGGTGATAAGCAAAAATAAGCTTATGGTGGGTCATGATTCAGTTGGTTCGATTGTACAACGATTCATGGAGCAAAAGTTCTGACATAGCTACATGTAGTTTTTTAACCAAAAAAAAATCATATTTTATGTTGAAAAATATGAACGGCCTTCTCCACGCGTGGGTGCAATCATTTCCCAAAATTTTGATACAATGAGAACGATTAACGCCAAATACAGAACCGAGCCCTTTTTTATATCTCGGTTCCAATGGAAAAGGCACTTATCTAAAATAATCACAATAACTCGTGAACTAAATACACTCCGAAAGGAATTGTCCTTTTTTGAAGTCGGTTAAGCTAAAAAAGCTCAAAAATAAGAATAAAACGCACAGCATTCAGATTTTGACATTTGTCTGATCGAAAAGGAGTGTGGCACGCTTTTGAGACTAGCCACGGTTTCTACATGATGCGAGAGCGTTCAACTGAGTATCATCTTTTTGACTTTATAATTTTATTTAACTCGACACTGGCAAATTGTCGCTTCAAGCGCAGAGTCCAATAACAAGAAACTGAACTGAACTGTGGCACGCTTTAGCTAAACAGCAAAAAGTCTTATGCATAAAAGCAATTTACTTTAATTAATTAATAAGTATTACCATCGTAACAAATAAAATGCAATAGTACCCTATTGATTGATTCTGATCGAGAAATCAATGAAGGAAAACGTTACTAGCAGGGACATCAGAATAACCAAGCCAAAGAAATTGTAACTAATGGCCGCGAAAAGCATTTGGGTGATGGATTGTATTTCCCCAAGGCCTGAATGTCACTCAGTGTCATCGAACGAGCCAGCGATTTATTCCTATTACCAACAACATTATTGGATGTGATTACATTTATTTATTCACTAGCAACCCAACCCAACCCAACCCGAATTCGAACCGAATTCGGCTATCGAGAACACGAAACATGTTTGGTATTTTTTTTCTATGTATTGAAATTATAATCGTGGAAAATGATTCCGTTTTTTTTTTAGTCAGTTTTGGGGTTTAGAGCCAGAATATCGGACTTAACCCTTAACTATAGTGGTGAAAAATCTGATAGTCGTTGGTTCACGGGACCCAACTAAGTATTTATTATTTGAAATAAAGTTATCATACTTCTAATTCTTTTGATAACTTATTAAATTTAAACGCAACAATCGTATTATTAATTATAATAATTAATAGAAACTGTAATTTTTATCTATATTGATACAACTTGGACCCAACTATTTATTATTTGAAATAAGGTAATAATTATTCGAATTTAGATTTTTATTTTTGATAACTTATTAAATTTAAACGTAACAATCGTATTATTAATTAAAATAATCAATAGAAACTGTACTTTTTATCTATATTGACACATCTTTTATTAATCAGTCATTAAGCCTATTAAACTACTTGTCCCTATAAATTGAAAATAAATCAGAAACCCTATTATACAGAGAGTAGGTAATTATCTTAAAATGATCTAGGGTTTAATTTAATACGTTTCAAGTCTAAAGGAAAAATTGAATATTGAACTAATTGCCTCTTTCTCTATGTCCAAGCAACACCCCAGGGTGGATACTTGTATTAATTTATATTATTTAAATAATAACCTAATTTACATTTGGCATGTAACTTTAACGTTGTTATGTATTCATTTATCGTGAGTCACTTTGTATAGAACTTGACATATTTTTATGGTTTTTAAAGCCAGAATTTATCAAACTAAAATTTATTAACCATTTTATGCTACAAATCGATTTTATTGAGCCAATTTGAACGATTGATAAATATCAATTGAGTGTCAATTTCTATTCAGTTAGGTAGTATAACAAGTTTAGCCTGATCTGATTGCGTTTATAGCCAATGATGAAATCGGGGGCTGAGAGACGAACCTCAATGAGAACACGTTTATACACACACAGCCATTATTAATAATAATAAAACGATTCTCAATTATAGATATTTCTCAAATATATGATATAAATATATCATATATTCTTAGTTTATTTTATTGATGGAATTTGTATGTGGTGTGAAATAAATATATCTTATGTTATCTTATAATAAATACAAAGAATACAAAAATATTTATTTCTCAACTCACACATTACAATTTCACAAGCAGCGGACCCCGCACGAGGCAAGCCTGTATTGAGGGAGACCTATTACAAATTGGAATTAACCGGGTATAGAAAAAGTAATATTAATAAATAAATAATTAGTTTGTAAAGCGATGTAAGAATATTATTTGTCAAGTTTTCAGTGCAGATAATTAAGTCTATAATTGAGAAAGTCTAATATCCAGAATGCCTAAGTAGTAGATATACTAAATTGAATACTAAAGTACTCGGTGAATAAGTCCTAAGTAGTTGATGAAGTATTATGGTGGTGGTGCTTTATAAAAACGCATTGAGTTCGTTTTCAGCAACAATTTGGTAGGTAAGTAGAAAAATATTTATAAGAGGTTGGGGGCGGTAAAAATGTTTGAAATATTGAGGATGTCTGACAAATTTATAGGCATAATTTGTTGTTGGTATTGGAAGCTCGATTTCTTACAGTGATTTTATGCGTGAAAGCTGCGCAAATCAGAAGAATCTTGTGAAAGTTACTTATTGTAACAAATTTGATATTATTTTTTTAGGTAGTTATAGGGTTATGTACATATAGATTATGTTAGTGACATATTCTAGTTTAATAACATACATAATATTATAAATACATTTATAATATGTTATTATAAAACTGCTACTTGATACCCCGAGCTCTTAATTATTTCTGGTTTTTTTAATTTTTTTTGTTATGCATTTCATTATTATTACTTCGTATGCTTTAATGAAAAAAATCACAAGTGGTAATTCAAATCCTGTCCGTTTAACCAGAATTTTTAACCCATTTTCTACCGGTTGCACATTTACCAGTATGCCACAAGTCGTAAAAAATATATGAAATTCTATCACATATCGTAAATGGGTTACCATAAAATTGCTACGGCAACAGATGATGAGAGCGATTATGTTTATGGCGTGTTCTCGTGGATCCAGCTGTCTCGCAGAAGGTTCGATGTATCATTTTTATTACACTTCCAGTGGCCAAAGTGAATTCACCAGATAACTCGGACGTGTAAGTCATTTACATTTGACGTGGCATCTGTACCCAACAACTGTTGCGGGATAATTTCTGCCGATCGCAAAGTTTTACGTTCACATCCGTGATTAGAAGCTACGTAACTTGTTTTAGCAACATTTAGTCAAATGACGTCGAAGCACCCTTTCGTTAATGGTTTTAGTTAAAACTGATTAAGTGGGCTAAAATAAAGTAATTAAAGTAAGCTGGTGGTAAATTTGCTTGACAAAATACGTGCCAAATCGTAGATGACCAAATCGACCAATATGGGCTGAAAACTAAAACCATATTATCTAAGTACCATTAAGTACATACATAAGTACCATAAAGTAAATAAATGAAAATAGGAAATTATTATCTAGGTTCGATTTCCTTTGAAGAACCAATATTTGTATGTTCTGCAAGCACACACATCCTGGTTCAATTGTTATTGGTATGGTTAATTTATATTATTTAAGTCAATATTTAGAAAACTTATAATGAAACGGTTTTGGGTTTATTACTTTTTAGTGAATGCTAAAATTGATAAAATTCAAATTAATTTGGTAGCAACCCTGTATAAAAAACTTATACCATGTTATAAAGTAACATGCTGAAGACTCCAGGTATACAGGTTTTTTTATACCTACGAGAAAAGCACTAATATAATATAACCAAATATGCGTAAAGTCTAAAGCTTTAACATATTCCAATTAGCTGCTATCGGTTGCAGCGCGGCAGGTATAAGCATTTTTAATTATCGGCGAAACGCTTCGGTATCGCTTTTATTCTTGTGGAACTTAACCGATCGTAAAGTTATTTTTACTTGGTAACATTAGAATGAAATTGTTTTTGTAAAATTGTGTTGCATTTATAATGGTTTGAATCAAAAACGGTTTGATGTACATTTGACACGTTTTGAATCATCTTATGTTTCAAATGTCACCTAATTTTAGATAGAATTATAGCGGTTTATTAAATATTTGTAAAGAGTTTTGTCCAAGAAAAAGAATTGTTATATCATAGTTACCGATCTCTTACGCTGCGTTCACGCTGCCGTGTCTTACGGTGTCGAATCTTTTTTTGTAGGCAAAAAAATATCTAACCCTTTCTCAAACTAATATACATTAACATATTAATATGCGTGAATATATTTATCAACCTATTCTATAAGCATATACGACATTCCTACAATAACATTTTAAACGTCGGCTTCAGCCTTATGAATAAGAATGAAGTCGTTTGTCTATTCCGTGTAGGTTCGAGTAACAAGATAAACCTCTGGGCTGAAGTTTCAAATAACATCCACTTAATTAAAGTTAATCTGGAATGGTGTTGCCAGCGACGACACGATTCCATTAGCAGGCAACACTGAATATACCATATCTAGGTCGTGTTATTGAAGTTGAACTGTTTACTGTGCTCGTGGCAATTAAAATGAATACGGAACAGCTTAGAGTTCTTTGTAGAATTAACTTGTCTCCAATAGCTCAGAATAACTGAAAATAAATGATAATTTATCTGCGTTGAATATGTTGCTAGCATTTATTTTAATTGGATTAAGCACAAAAAGTATTGAATATACTTTTAAATTGATTGCTATTTTTGTCTTGGCTGGTCCTGGAAAAGCCTTCGGGGATGTTTATTTTCTTCGTATTTTCTACTATTATTTTCTTAATTATGATATTATGGAAAACTCGTGATTGAGTTACTAAATAGGCGCTCAGTCTTCATTACTGCCCTTTGAAATGCGATAACCGAGTTATAACATTAATTTGTTTAGGTTTTGAAAGCTTGTAGCAATAATCGTGAAAATTTGAAGTTACATTAAACTTTCTGCAATCTTGGGGAGATTAGATTAAGGTGACTAATTGTGATTAGTATACAAGATAGATAGTACTTTGTATGTATTTTTTGTTCCATCTGATATTGTTAAGTATCGGTAATTTTAATAAGGATTTACTTACCACACAAGATAGATAGATATATACAATTTTATTCATAAAAAGGCGAAAAAAAAGCGCAATGCACGCACGTTTTTTTTTTCACCTTAGCACGCCAAGCAACTTAAACGCAGCTTTTTGCATCCAGGGGTTTACGACGGTCAGCTGCTGAGAGCGGAAATGCGCAAATTTGCAAGTCTTATGTAACGCAACGGTTTTTCTGCAGTGGTGGGTCTGTGAGACCTACCAGGCATGCGGAGGGTTAAGCCACTTTATCTATATCATACATACGTTTTTATAATATTAAACTTAATAAAAGTCATATATCAACAACATAAGCCAGTCTCGTCAGCTCTGTTAATGAACTTTGCGCTTGAAGACACAGCTTTCCAGAGTCTAGTTAGTACAAAATTACGGACAAAGTTCATAAGATTTTCCTTATTAAGATTTATGACACATAATAACACTATTTTTGCTCTCCTAAATAAACCGATAAAGCATTATGTATAAATTGTTTGCATATGAAAATGTTATATACAAGAGGCTACGAAAGCCAAGGCTGAAGCAGCATGAAGCAGTTGGCGCACACAAGATAATCAATATTTGTATAATACATTCAGTTTCTCGAAATCCCTAACCCATTCCACATCTCTCTTCTCGGAAATCCAAACAATGGCTATAAATCCTGTGATCCATCGGTCAAATGTAAGGTGTGGATGATCTCACTCGATTCTCCACATCTACGTATTCAATCCATCTCTGTCTTACACGGTCAATTGGATAGCATTCAAATACCAGATTTCAGTGCTACACTGAAACAAGACACATTGATTACGGCTTCCATTCCAGAACCAACACGAATTGAACCCAGGTTTAAATTTGCGATGTTTGTTTCTCTCTGACATTCAATGCCTGTTTTGACTGGGTGTTTTTAGGGTTCCTTACCTAAAGGGTATAACGGTATCCTAGTGCTGAGACTTCGTCGTCTCTCTGTTTCTCAAAAACCGTGATAACTAAAAAAGAGAAAATTTTGAAATTGAAAAAAATTGTATTTCTGTTATAACCAGAAATACCAAAAATATGTTATAAATAAATATTTAATTGTTGTATGACGCTTGATTTTTTATAAAGTGGAGCAACGTTGAGCGGTCAGCAGTAGGAACTTGGATGAGTGAGCAGTCACACATTCAAGTACTGTGAAACTTTTTTAACCATTTGTCTTTATTTTATTTTATTTCAGTGTTCCTTTTTTAAAGTGTATAAACTGTTGAAATACACAGAACCCTTAGTGTTTGAGTCCATTTCATGTGTTTCAAATTAATTTATATTCACGTATGTGTATGTGTATCTATATTCCTTATTAAGTCACATTAGTACTTGTAGTCTACGATAACTTTGGGGTTACTTAGGTAATTTTTTCTGAATAGTTTGTGAATATTCTAAAGTACTTAAGTTATTTAGAAAGAAATAATCATATGATTTTTGCGTTACAACCCCATCACCCGTTACAGAACCATCGGGCCTCGTAGTACACCATTAGTTATTGATAGGCGAAAAGCTAAGCTTATAGCTATATCTATGTATATACCAAAGCCTATTTTCACTCCCTGCGCCACTGAGGCAGTCATATAAAAACAACATCATGAATCCAATTATTAGGTACATTTGCGGGCGAAGCTGCGGTTGTGATGTATAATGTTGGTAACGTTCGTGTAATCATGTTAGTTTACGACGGAAATGGTTAACATGGAAACTCATCCTGTCCATTTATGCCCTGTGTTTCAAAGAACGTTACTACGATTTGACTTTGATGTTTGGCTATGTCATGTTTGTAAGAAAAAAGGGTTTTCTTTTGGAGGGTTTTTCTGTTTTCGTCTGTAAGTGTTAACCCTCTGAATCCTTACACGTGACCTCCGGGTGGTCCTAGGAAAAGTCTCTGGTTGTACGCTTCGGTCGCGGCTTGTCACCACCCTCCGGGCTGGGCCAGTGCGTGAAACGAATTGTTCGCGTTTCGTAATGTGGTCTGGAGAAGCCATCTACCTTCTAGGTCTTCTTCATACCTCATTTTAGACCACATCGTCACTTTACACCAGGTGAGATTGTGGTCAAATAAAGGCTTATCTAGCAAAAAAAAGAATACGTAGAAATAGTCACTGAGAGCGGAACGGATAGTGAATCGAATGGATTCGTAGAATCTGCAAAATGCTGCAATGTTCCTAGAAATGAGGCAGTCGACCGGCTGTATATTCAAGAATTTGAGGTTTCGTGATGTTTACGAATAACCGTCTAGTTTCATTGGATATTTATTTTTACAATTCTGCTGGTAAAATATTCGATATTAATTTATTTAAATAGTAAAGTTCTTAAAAAAACAAAGTATGGAGACCGTTGACCGGCTATGTCGCAAAATCAATTTTCATGTTTATTAAGGTTAAATCCTTAATAAACTTGAAAATTCATCTTTTGTTTTTGTGTAATAGCAACGTGTAGTAATAATATTTTCTTAGAGGTATATTCGAATCTCATTATTTGATTGACAAAAGTTCTGAACTGGAAAAAGTAGGGAGGGATTGGATTGAGCCATGTGCCTACATTATCTATGTGACAATAACTGAATCATTCATATTCCGATTTTCCTTTATATTTCTTAAGCAGATACTTTTAAAAGCGACCAATAGTAAACCTACTTTCGAATAAAACAACAACCATCTTAGAATGAAACCACTACCGCTTTTAAAGCTACGGTGCTAAAATCTATGGTTCACAACTGCAGTAAAGTTCCCTTCAAAATAATAAACATCAAGTGTCCATATTTGTCTTAAAGCGATACCCCGGGCAATAAAACTAACCGAGCGGCTATAAACCCTGCCTCATGTTCACCTCAATGGGTTAAATCGAACGGTTTCCTTTCATAGCTATCCAGCCGTTACACTTCAACACCTAAGTATCCTAACGACCACTTTTACCGTTACTTTTTACCTCCTGTCAAGAACGACTAACCGCCAGCACGCCCATGACTTCCTCACTTAAAAGTATCTATATTTTTCAGCTTGAACAGATTTTAAAAGACAAGAGTTTACTACAACGCATTGTCACGAACATATTCTTAACAAAGCGTTGAATACATCATTTGATTATGTGGAGATGCAATCTATACTAATATTTAAGTGTTTGTACGCGCCAAACAGGAACTAATGGTCAGATTTGAAAAAAAATTTTAGTGTTAGATAGACCATTTTTTTAGCGGAAAAATATGTTGTTCACTAGGTAAAATCCAAAACACATGCAACGCTGTGGCGTGAAAAGCGAGTCTATAATAAAGCAAGGTTTAGAAGAATTTTTTAGAAATATTGATCGTACAAAATCTGGTACCTACTATAGCGAGTATTGAACCTGCAACTTTCGACAACCGTGGCTCAATGAACCATAAACGACAACAATTTTTAAACAACCACGCAAGATATTTAAATTTGTTGATTTTAATTAATAAAGATTCTTTAATAAATAAGGTGAAGTTGCACATAACTTTCCATGTTTCGATCATAAACATACACCGCCTTATTTAAACTTTCGACTTTTTTTTTCTATCTTTGCAACTTAAGGACGTCCACTGTTTTTTGTTGGAAATCAACTATAAACCTGTGGCTTTGATCATTTCTAGTGGTCTTTAGTGTATTTATCTATCATTAACATAATTTTAGAAATACGAATATTTATATAACTTTTTAAACTTTCATGGTTATATACTATTTAGATTTATAGAGGGATATTTACCATGATTCGATCTTTCGAGTTTCCCGATATTTCGGCACAGTTACCATGAGCATGGTACTCAAGGTGAAATTTATGTTCTAGTGCTTTCTTGATTAAAAGTGGCCATAGCAAGCGCAATATGTATACAACTACCTAGGCACTATATGGGCAGGCCACATAGTACGTATCAGTGTCTTAATTAAGAAAATATCAACAAACAATAATTTATTCTCATTATTATCATATTTCATTTTCAATATTCAGTGCTACGTAATTAATTCCTCTCAACACCAAACGACAACTTTAATTCATACTCGCGATAAAACCACTCAGCTTTTTAATAAACACGCATGAATTACTTTCTACTGCAAAGTCCTGAATAAATAAAATGGCCGTCCCACGTTCCTTCATTCCCCTTTGTACTCATACTTCCTGGCATGTGTAATGGGATACCCTACCGAAATAGCGGTAAAGGAATCCTTGTGCTAAATAAAAATCAAAACAATGAAGCCCAAAGCGTTATTAACTATAATATTCTTTCGAAATGTTGTCTGGTGTATTTTTATTATGAACTTTTACTTAAGAAATTTCTACCTATAAGCTGTAATTTTTTATACGTAAGGTAATTATTGAAATAAATAAGTCAATATTTTAAATAATTCCAAACAATCCACACAACATCTAGCCCCGTTGTAAGTTCTAAGCCTGTGTTACGGGTTCTAGACATTCTGTTATCTACATAATTATATAATAAAAAAATGAATCGCAAAATGTGTTGGCAAGCGCATAACTCAACAACCATGGACCAATTTGACCAATACCTTTTTTTAAATGTTTGTAGAAGAATTTTAACGGCGAGAAAAAATAATTTCCGGGAAAATAATGGGTAATTATATCTGTGCGAAGTATTTAATATAATAGACAAACATACATAGATATTTTTATTACCAAAGAGAAAGCGTTTGCAGAACACACGAACACTCGACCCCTCGGCGGTAATCGAACCCGCTACCTTTAACGCCGCAAGCGGACTATCGCACACATTGCCATTGAGGCAGCCTTCAGGCATAGCTTTTCTTTAGAATCGTCGACGTTTTGAATGGGTCGGTAGGTGAGGTTACGGGTACTATTCATGTCGGGACCCGATTTTGTGCGGTGAGATTGATAATATATATTGCTAAACACTCCCATAACGCCCCGTTATATAGAAACGGGGATCGGGGAATGGACGATCATCGTTAACAGCTACGCTTCGTTGTAGAAATTTGAATGTTCCGCAGTTATGCATAATGATCCGATCTTTATTGAAATAATATAGGTTAGGTGATGCTGTGTGAGTGGTCCGGAATTTTTTATTTATATTTAACTCTGTTCAACTCTGTCTGTGGGTCTGGCTATTTTCTATGTATCACAAGTAAGTATTTAGAAAAAAAATGTATTTAGTCACCTAACACCCATAGTACAATATTATTTATTTATTAATGTGATGCTGTGTCATTTGTCCTGAATTTTTTTATATATTTAAACAAACTGATTTTGGAACCTTAATACTCTTGACTTACTTAATGATTTAGAATAAAGTACTTACCTACATGTCTTTGGCCTCATTGCTCAGACAAGGTCAGTAAGACTGTCTACGTAAAATCACGTGTTTTATTAAGACTGTTACAACTGAAACGACTAAGTTATGATATCCAACTGGTTGTAAAATAAAATGGTACGCTTACTTTACGATGTAAGATAAATCTAAATTTAAAATTTAAGAAAAACCCCCGATTCCCATGCCTTAATTTCCTTAAACGTAAAACAACATAATATTTTGTAATGTGGACGCGATGCGATTTCATTTGATACCCCACACTAGTATATTTGCAGATTTTCGGTTTTCCTTACCCACTCTCACCCCCATAACTTTTAAACGGCACAACCGATTTTCATGAAACATGTTTAAGAACACTCGCGCCAGACTCACCTTTCATACAAAAAAAACTAAATTGAAATCGATCCATCCGTTCGGGAGCTATGGTGACACAGACAGACAGACAGACAGACACACAGACAGACAGACAGACAGACAGATAGACAGACAGACAGACAGACACGTCAAACTTATAACACCCCTCTTTTTTGGTCGGGGGTTAATAAAGAGGTTGTTTTATACGAAGTATAAAGAATTTGGTTTCAATGCAAAACTAATAAAGCCTAATGTTTTTGTAGATTAAATTGATTAAACTTTATGTTTTCATGAATTTAGCGAATAAATATTCTTAAAATATTTTAAAATGATTATTTTATCTATAACAACTAAGTAAGGAAATTAAAATACCCAGAAATTGTTTTACATACAGTGAAATATAACAGAATGTTTGGGATTCAATGAGTTTCTGATTGAAATCTTTGAAGACCCATTATATCAAAACGCAGATCATGAATAAAAATATCGAGGGTGCAGTGTTAAAACCTGATAAATGCAAATAAATCGTAAATACGTTTTAATAGCTTACTAGAATCAGAATGTTTGTTCTTTTTAGTGATGTTTACAGTTAACGTACACAAATTTTGCACACTTATCGGGTTTTTTAATATTTAGAACCATGCTAAGACTAAAACTTGAAACAGTTGTTGTTGTTGTACAGTTGTTGACAAACATTTTTTTTATTGTAAATGTTAAACTTATAATAAATAAGAACTCCAAAATTGTAATAACTACAAAATTGTAATAACTGATAAAGCTGTGTTGTTCTAATCGCTTCTCAACTCAGTATAAAACATTGAAGCGAACTGTCAAGACAATGTTATTTCCTTAATATTTGTTATTTAAGCAATTTAGTTTTATTAATTTTAAGTTGACCTGTCCATGTAGGCTAAGTGCATCTAAGGAAATAAACGTTTTGACTTTGACTTTGAGTGTAGTGTTGTTGTTGTTGTATGTATAGGTATTATAACAAGTTTCAAATTTTCAGTAAATCTTCGGCATTTTCTTTATCTTATTAATTCTTGAAATTCTAAATCAACTGACCTGTTTCGGTTTAACATCATGAATTTTCTATTTCTATCTCTTAAGTTGATCTGAGCCCATTTTGTACCAAAAATAAATACCTTATTAGCAAAACACGCTTAGTACATTCAGAGATAATATTAAATTTGCTGTTTACCTACGGAGCAGATTTCGAGGAAATTAAAACTTTGTTTCATTCAAATAAACTAAAAATAACTACAAATGTTTTTGTAAGTAACAACTTTTATAGATTTCCCTAATAAGATGCATTTATATATTTTTGAATCCCTGTACTAATTGCATACACCTTATAATTTAGATGTACAATATGATTGGCTTTTTGTTACATATCACAAATTAACGCAATATCAAATTTGGTGCATTACTATAACTTAAAAATAAAAACTATTATGAATTAATAGTATAACAGAAAAAAAATATTTATTATAAACATATCTAAGTATATAACAGTTTATACATAATAATATAGTAGGGAACTATAATAATCATAATAATCTCTTGGCCGTTTTCGACCTCAGCGTCTGTGATATTTGACTTTCATAAAAAAACATTTACTGCGGATGTAACTGTACTATCCTTTCATGTGCTCTTTGGTGGCTAGAATACCCAACCTTTTTAGTGAAGGTACGACAGCATGTTGTGCAAGTTAAAACCCCAATTACATTTAGTGAAGGTACGACAGAATGTTGTGCAAGTTAAAACCCCACTTACATTTAGTGAAGGTACAACAGCATGTTCATCATCATCATCATCATCACCCTATTAACGTTCCCACTGCTGGGACACAGGGAATTCTCTCTTGGCGAGAGAGATTAGGCCTTAATTCACCACGCTGGCCAAGTGCGGGTTGGTGAATGTCACATGCCCTTCAAACTCTTTTAAAGTTCTCAGAACATGCCAGTTTCCTCATGATGTTTGCCTTCACCGCTAAAGCACGTGTTTAAAGCGCACATAAATTTCTCAAGAAGAAAAATCCAGAGGTGCGTGGCGGGGTTTGAACCCAACAGCATGTTGTGCAAGTTAAAACCCCACTTACATTTAGTGAAGGTACGACAGCATGTTGTGCAAGTTAAAACCCCACTTACAGAGGAATAGGATATGGCCACCGATAGTCTGGCCTTGAGCTCATCACGTATCTTATCAAGCTCTTGAACATTTTGTTGTATGAGACGACGCCACTCAGGTCTAAGAGCTGCTCGGAGATTGGACTCCCATTGCGAGGGCTCTAATATTGCATCTTTTCAGAACATCCTTATACCTTAAGTACTGGCCACCGCGTTTACGCTTACCGTACTGGAGTTCTGAAAAGATGCGCTTCGCCACTCTAGTCTCTGACATGCGAGACACATGTCCGCACCATGACAGCTGCCGCCTCATCAGATACACCTCAATGCCTCCGATATCAGTGCGCCTAAGGACAGTTGTGTTCCTTTCGCGGTCGGACCATAGGATGTTCTTGATGTCTCGGAGACATTTAAGATGAAATCTGTGGATATGCATCGAAGTAGTGCGTACTTACTAGTCATTTATATATATACAACTTATTAAATAACTTATATATTTTTTTTCTAAGCAGTGGCCAACCGCATTTTTTATTCATCATCACCCTATTAACGTTCCCACTGCAGGACACAGGGACTTCTCTCTTGACGAGAGAGATTAGGCCTTAATTCTGTTTCTAATACACATTTTTATTTTGTATTTCTTTTTGGTACATAATGTGAATAGATCCTTAAGTTCAGCATAAATTTAAACTTTTGATGTTAACACTAACGAACAAAAATAAAACTTCTTTGACAAAAGAAGTACCAATTCAAGTGTGCTCGTATCAAAGATGTCCTTGGAATATTCTCGAATATTAGTCATGTCGACGCGGAAGTGTTGACAGCGACATCCGTGATTGCAACGGTCCGTGTTTCACAATGCACATGCTATGTGCTGTATATATACACGGTGTAACACGGTCGACAGATCAACGAAAGCTAGGAGATAGGTGACCTAAATATCTATTGATTTAACTCCCATGTATGTTCTCAGATTTTTATAGTTTTGGCATTATTCAACTTTTTTAGAATTTTTTGCATCACGATTTTTTCTATTAATTTGTGAAAATGTGGTACACAGACTTACCAAGTTTCAAATATATAGATGTTATAGTTTCTGAAAAAAGTGGCTGTGAAATACACGGACAGATAACGAATCTATAAAGATAAGGATTAACGTTTTTTGTTGTTTTATAAAAACTGCTTAATTATTTGGTTAAATAAGGTTTATGGTGCTTTTCTACCAGATATTTGCTATGCTAAGTTACTGAGGAAGCGTGTTCTGGAAATGTACTAAGTATCAATTTTTACATAGAAATTCCGAAATTTTAACATTTACTGCGAGTCAGTTGCGACTGGATTGCACATCATACAGGGTGATTAATTTAATATAGTCCAAAATTCTAATGCGCGATGAGGGAGGTTCTTGTGCACTGATTGCACCCCCATGTATGTTTCTACGATTTTTCATAGTTTTGGAGATATTCAACTTTTTTGTTGTTTTTTTGTTTACCGACTTGGCTTACAAAAAATGTTTTTTTAGAGACGTGATTTTTGGCACAAATATAGATGGAAAGTAGCCGGTACTTATGCAAAAATCAATTTGAAATACTGATTTTTATGTTGTATTTGTGTTGTCGAAATAAATGTATTTCTTTCTTTATCTTTCTTTTTTTCTTTCGATATCACTTCCATCTTTGTAAACAGTTAAAGAGCATTTTAATTGAAATCATCGCTTCAGATGTTCCTTTCGACGCTCAAAAATTCCGTTTTCATGGACCTTTTTCCATTATGCAAATAGTACCTCAAAATTAGAAACAACATCCCAGTTTCGCTCGGCGTCTGTGTAACCGTACCAACTTGCGGTTTCTTTTCATAGCCCAGTTAATGTAAAACATTTAAGAGCCAGAAACATGCTATTAAAAATTTAGATTCTGTTAAATATCAGACATTTTTGGGCGTAAATTACGTGCAAACGTCATGGATAAGTTAGTCCTGAACAAATTTTGCAAAAAATGCCATATGTATTTATAAACAACCTACTTGATTTTCTTGCATAACCTGAGTGGAGAGTGAGTGATTGCTGATGAGTGAAGAATGCTTCAATGCCAAATAAGTTTTTCTGTATATTAATCCTCCTCCTCCCAGCTTCGTGGTCCTCAATGCTGAGGGTTGTGACCACCCTTAAGAATCAATTTCTCTCTCACGATCTTTTTCCATCGGTCTCTGTCTCTTGCGGTGTAAACTTACGAGTAGTGCGGTCTGGTCGGATCAACAAACAGAGCTGCGTCCACGTGGCCTCTTGCCATCCATTTTACCGGTCACAATGAGCCTCTTGAGGTTGATTCTTGAGTCTTTCCTTGCTAAGTGACCAAAGTACTCAAACACTCTGCGCAGGCACTCGGAAGACAACCTAGTGGAGATTTTGAGTTCCTGGAGTTTTGACGCATTAGTTCGGAATGCTCCACCACATCTCATTATGTATATTAAAAACTTCGCTGCCAGCCTGATAAGAGGGTGACTTTAGGAAATCAGATATGATTTTTTTGCATAGGTAATATGCATTAGGAACTCCGCTAATCTGCGGAGTTGGCACCCCCGTTTAACCCGCACCCCGCGAATATGCGGAGTCGGCACTCAAGTTGTTATTAACAATATTTTTTTTCAATTACCTGAGTAGTTTTTTTTTATGACCCAGGCTATGAAATATTTTTTTTTATAAGAAATGTCATATTGTTTTTATTGTCTACTAGCGGCCTGTCCCGGCATACAAATTTCTACACTCTATCACGGTTCTTTAGATACAGCCTGATGACATAAAGACGACGAAATCACTGTAATAGGGTCCCGTTTTACCATTTGAAAGAAAGAAAGAAAAATATTTATTACTACACAAAACAAATACAAAAACAATAACAAAAAACTTAAACTAATAACAAATTAAATATACCTTAAAACTATTGAAAATTTTTGTAATAAAGGGTCCCTGGCTCAGCATAATGCATCTGCCACAGGGCCCGTAGGAGCACTATGACAGAGCGCTGGTTTTCAGCCAGAGCCCGTGAGAGTGGCAACACCACAACTTAAAATTAAAACAAATTTGGGTGCAGAACCCTAAAAACAAAAACAAATAGTATGTTGCTGGCTTACAGTAAATGCAATTTCTCGTAATCAATTACTTAACCGAAAAAATTTAACAATTTGAGAAATACGTATTATCAGCAGTGGACGTCCAATAACTATATTATAATAAAAAATCTTCTCAAAAGTAACAAAAGTGCTAGAAGTTGGCACTAATTTTTATTCGGAACCCCAGAGTTTTTGCATTTGATTTTTATTTAAAATTGTCGATATTAAAAATAATATTAGTTCTGTGAACCAGTTAAGCGTTACACAAAAGACGTTTTACTGTTTCATTTGAGTAATTGATAACAAGGAATTCTGTTAATGTAGCCAGCAACATTGACTATTGTTTTTCTATTTGTATGGAGAAACAACACTGGGCTTAGCGATCTTCCGCTTCCAATCGAAAGTTTTGATCGCAACGACTTGCTAAATAGCCTAAGTATAGCCACTTTAATGAGCTAACTTACTTAAAATATTGGTTATCATTGTTTCTCTACGTATTATTTTCTCAATTTCTCAATCTAAGCTTAAATGCACCAAGTTCCGAATCCCTAAAACAATAATTAAAAGATAATCGAACTAAGTTTAAAACCGTTCACTGATGACACATCAAAATCAGGGACGGCATTTTCTTCCAGACAACCTTTGCATAGAAATAATGTGTGTCAAACAAATGCAAAGGAAATAATAAACATACATATATGAACTTCCCTTGCGATTATGAATTAACAACATACAACACAATAATTCGCCTTGTATGTATTGTTCAACTCCATTTGTTAAAGTTAACTAAACCTTTCACAATCCATTAACTCGTTACATTTAGAGCATAATAAACATGCCTCTGTTGTAGAAAAGTTGGAAACCTTTAATCTGTTTTGAGAATAAAATTTTGTTTCTGAAACCTCGCGAATCCTAATGACTTCCGATCCAACATTCTGTAATCACTTAAGTTATGTTCTTTAAATATTTGGTTCGAGAATATTTAACTCAGTTGTTTTTGGGGTTTGTTAAGAAGTAAATGAGGTTTCAGACGATTGTTCGAAGTTAACTCAGGGGGCGGCGGGCGAGGGGCCACTTGCGGCGCAAGAGGTAGCTGGTTCGATTCCCTCCGAGGGGTCATGTGTTATGTTATGTCAAGAACTTACTCATTGGTCTGGGTGTTTATATATATCATAAAAAATATCTGTATAGGTTCGTTTGTCTAATATATAAAGTATATATCATATGTCTAGTATCCGTAACACAAGCTTAGAACTTACCACGGGACTAGATTATGTAAAAACAATTTAATTAGCTGCTATTGGGTGTTCTCTGCCAGAATATATGATCCTCAAATAATGTGACACAATATTTCAGTAGCGGTTTAGATTGGAAATCTGAAGAAAAATACCTTCGACCGTGATTCTGTCCATCCCTGCTTTGAACTCCGAACTCTTTTTGAACAACTCTGGCCTTTTCATTAATCCATTCTCAGCATATATTTATTCACTTTAATGTCGTCAGTATTAGCTTTATTTTCCGGAAAAGTGTCCACTTAGCCATCCTATTTCTTTTTCAATTCGGAAATAAATAAAAGTGCTACATTCAAAGTAGGATTTATTTATAGAGTGAGAACTTACATTCAGAAACTAACGATACTATGATTAAGGTCGGGAGAATGAGATTTTAATGTTGTTTTTAGCAAAAAAAATCGTTATGTATTTGTAGCATTTTGGAGTGGCTAATATATTACTACAGTTTTGAAATATTATGACATAATTTTCTCGAGTTTTAGTTTCAAAGCATGTTTATTCGTTCGCCTCAAGGCTACATAATATATTCACTTCTTTTGGAATAACTTTTATTAACCGACTTCAAAAAAGGAGGAGCTTTCTCAATTCGTCCGTATATATATACCTCTATATTTTTATGTATGTTCGCGGATAACTTCGTCGTTTATGAACCGATTTTGATAAATTTTTTATTGTTGGAAAGGGAGTATCCCGAGGGTGGTCCCATGGTAAAGGAAACCATGATCTGATAGTGGAATACTGAAGAAATTGATGTAAACTCTCGAAAAAACTGTGTTTACGACTTGTGTTCCTTAATATCCTAAAAATCCCACTACGCACCTCAGTATTTTTCTTCTAAAAAGATTTGTGACCTGAAACTGGCTTGGTGTATATACCTTTCCGAGTTCTAAATAAATATTTCCGGACAATCTACAATACAACATCTAGCCCCGTTGTAATCTCTGAGCTTGTGTTACGGTACTAGACATCTGATCTACTTAATATAATAGAGATACGTATATAGGTATTTCTTATTATACATATTAAACACCCAGAACATACAAATACACATGACCCCTCGGCGGAAATCGAACCCGATACCACTTCAGGCAGTCATTTAATATCTACGTCTCATCAAATGTGTCTATAAGATACACTCACAACACTTTTCTTCTTGGAGTCTATTTGTGCTTATAATTATATATTTATATTCAACTAAGACTTGTATACTATACTAGGAGCAGTAACCAAAATAAATATCATGGCTATATATAATGTATCCATTCTGAAAATCTCTGTAAATTTATCCGTGCATTTCTAATGAAAACACTCCATAATTACATTTGTAAATCAAAACCCTTTTCAAACACATTATGGAGCTCAATTCAAATAGGTAAATTAGCAATGATAAATGCGATTAAACTGACCCCGGCTAGCATACGCGGGCTTAATTAGGGATTATGTTACCCAAAAAGGACCACAAAAACATACATTATTTAAAAGGTCAGCTCTGAAAGACAGCATCGTGATAATTTCTCATTAACAGGGCTGTGAAAGTGTATCTCAGTGGATTTTTCAGCGTTTGTTTGATGTGGTGCAGTGCATGAAGACCACAATTTAATTTTACAGTCACTGAGGGTGCTGTGAAAGGCTGATATTAATTTGAAACTTGTATTTAGACAAGTTAATATAGTTCTGAAGTAAGGCTGATGGGAAATTAGCTGCATTTGACTGCCTAAATATATTCTCAGTTTTATGAATAAAACGTTTTGCATTCAAGTTTATTATTTACAATAAAGTTTTTAATATTCTTTAATATTTGGTTTTACTGACATAAAACATATAAACAGTAAGCTTTAAGTAAGTAATCTTTTAAGTACAGTCAACAGCAAAAGAAACTGATGAAATAGGGTCCCAAACAACTAAAAACGGTAAATTAAGTCAAAAGTAACTGACTATTGTAATTTGTTAGAAGTAAAGGAACAAGTACCATGTGATAATCAAGTGTTCACAATTTTTTAAACTTTTTCCTCGGTGTTATTATGCATGTTTTGACAGAGTAAAATTAATTTAAAATTGACACTTTGGTATAACTTGTTACATCTAACACGTCACACTAGAATATGATTTGAAACGTTGATTTTGATCACTTTTGCTGTTGATTGTATACCTAGTATTTTATTTGTTGCAATTGTAATTGTTTCAGGTAATGAATGGGTTTTACTATCTATTCGAGATACAATATTCTATTCTATAAAAAAGGCTATTCGAGAATAATAATTCTCGAAGACTTTTTGGTTTACCTTTGACAAAGTTCCGTAAGTTTAAGAACTGTGGGTAGTTCAATAGGTAAATATATCACCTTAAACCGCTTTCTCTAAATATTTTTAGTTAAACATACTAACCACCCAGACCAAGGAGAAAGTTATTGCGGAACATACAAACACTTGACCCCTCAGCGGGAATCGAACCCGCTACCTCTTGCTATTAATATCGATTAAATTTAACAGTTTCCGCAGAAAACGGAATGTACAATTCCGTTGTCAGAGCAAAATACAGATTCAATGTAAACAAAATGTATTCAAAATAACAATGTAGGACATCAACCGTTTCCGCGTGTAACTTCTGTTTCTGGTGTATAAATTACCTAGTTTCTTGAAAATAAAACAAAGTACGGGAACCTCATGTCGGAAGAACAAGAAGTAGCAAGACATGTGACATGGACCGATTCACGGAGTGGATTTATGGGTGTACCCTCGCCGCCGAGGATACAATTGAGGGACAGGCCGTGCGAAGGTTTAAACAAGTTTTTATGGCGGTGGCTATGGATTTTAATAGAACAGAATAGAATATACTTTATTACACACCAAATGAACAATACAATATGAAATTAAAAACATAACCTAGAATGCGTAATGGGCGGTCTTATTGCTAAAAGCAATTTCTTCCAGACAACCGTGGAAGGAGAAAAAAAAGATTACATATTTTATTTATTAATATTATAAGCTATACTGGCTCCAATACATATTATAGTAAAGTAGTCGTTTTTATATATTACAGTAAATTATATTATACCTTACTCCTTACAATACCTAGGTCCTAGGTCATACGAGACCTAGTGCGAGGGACAGCGCTAAACTAGGGTACCTTCACTATTTGTTTAAAAAATCGAAGAGGTGCTACTTTTAGTAAGAATGTTTTTTATATATGCAAATAAACCTTTTTTTTATTAAGCGTGTGGTATTCGTTTTTATTGACAAAAAAATAATAGCGAAAACAATATTGGTTTTAAAGTTGTGGGAAGGCACTGACTGTGGCTCGCTGAGGACTGTATTGTTGATGTATTAAAGAGGAGGTATTTTTCATTAGTAACTCTTTATTTTTAATATAAACGGTGGAGAATATATATAATATCGTCACAGTTTACGTTGGGGATGGCGATCTGAGATAGATTAATCGAAAAATCTATTTTTCGAACCAAAAATATCGATTTATTAAATCTATATGTAGTATTGAATCGATTCATTGTATAGATACACCACCCTTGAAAATCAACATTAGATTTTTTCTGTTTTGGTGTTAACCATACCATTAGTTGAAGGTGCCCGTAATATAAGAGTGCTGCCGGTTAGTTACTCAAAATCCCTCGAGATGGCTGTGTGCTAAGTCTACTTCGCCTCACTTCTCTTCAATAAGAAGAAGGTTATTTTTGACTTTTTGTATCTGTGCTGTAAAAAGTTGAGATATTAAGCATTGGGCTACTCTAAGCTAAATTATCTTTTTGTTTTGTGAACAATAAATTTTGAAAATAATGACTTGATTTCTTCCTGGTCTGATATTTTGATATGGAAATAAAAATAATTGTTAATTATAATATTTGTCTTGTTTTTAATAAAATTGATTTATGTAAGTATCATTGTAAAAGCAAAATTTGGAAAAAGATAGATTTTTTGAAAATCTATTTTTTTGACCTCATTTTTTTTGTGGAGCGATTCACACACGGTCAGGTCACGATTCGATCCGATCTAAAAATCGATATTTCTCGGAAAGAATTCCCATCCCTTGTTTACGTGACAAAAACCCGTTTCCCAAATTGTATTAGTGTAACTCGCGTTAGTTTTGACAGACACAAGTTTTTTTTTTGTAGTTGGTGGTAATGGGCTGAAAGATAAATAAATAGATTTGTGATAAAATTTATGTAATGCTATTGATAATACTGTTTTGTAAAAGTTGTTTATTAAGATTAAAGTCCAAGGTATAATTCAGAACAGTTAGTGTTAACGCGGTAAAATAGTACCAACCTACCTTTCATAGGATGACTTTGGAGGAGCGTATAAGTTCGATTCTTTTTATTTTGATTGACAGTTAGTACAGTACAATACCATTGAAAACGTGAAATGAACCATAAAATTAATTATTATATACATTTGATTATATTTTCATACCTGCTTGCGGGTTGAATACAATTACTCTGTCTAGTCTAGTTAAGCTCTCATCAAATTATATTCTGCAAATAAACATATGATATAAATTTCTGAACAGTTTATATCTAATATATAATACATTATATTTTACTTCTGTTATAGAACTATCCTATTTCCATTTTATAGCTAAAGATCTTAATAGTAGATAGCTTCCGAACAATAAAATAAAATCACTTTGGCTGTAAGAAAACAAACAAATGTTTCAAAGGTACGGTAATTGTTGATATACTCTCTTTCATGTTTTCCATAGTTTTTGCCAAGTTTTTATAGCCTATATATATTCTCTTTCCAGAAGTACAGAATTTGTATTCTGATTTCCTTTTTAACTACACAATTGTGTTTCTTTTAGTAACGTAATTGAGCAAATATTGTAATAAAATAGGTATTGGCATTTATTCAATAAATACAGCGCCTTTGCTTGCCAATTAGAGCCTGTAATGGTTTATTATTTGGTTTATTACAATATCTGTGTTTGTTTGTAGTAAATGTCTACAAACAAACACAGTTTTTCAAACAAGGAGCTTCGGAACCCATTCGTAAAATATGGAAAGTGAAATTCTGCGTTTGATTCAGAATTATTAAAACATTTCATGTGAACTGATACAGACAATGCTGGAGGGATTATTTTTGTTCATGCTATTCCTGATATTAAATGTAGATATCACGTTTTATATAAAATCAATTTTGGCAACCAAAAATTGCATTTATAGAGCTTAACTTAAAAATATTTACAACTTCGCTTCGTCATATTTTCGTTTCATAGCGTCCATTTATATTGAAAAACTATATAATATTCTATCCGGAGTCAGCACTTTTAAAAATACGGCCACCCGTATACGACAACGTCGACATTTAAGATAAGGATTTCGGCAAAGCCTCTATATGAATATTGTGAAGTCAGAATATGTCCAAATTGTCTACCGCTCGGCCAAACCGGCCCATTACGTCTCACAAATAGACCATTAGGTCCCAATCCCTTTGCTATTTCAAAAGGATGAAGGGTTAATTTACGAGCTCAAAATTTAAATCTACGACCAACTTGTTTAATAGCTACCTTTGGGTTAACTGTTGTAAAGTCATGTTATGAACCGCCTACACCTCGATTGAGTCTTGCTATTTGAGTAAAATGTTAATTTTAAGCTTTTGAAATACCAAGCTCTTTGCAAACACTCATTTCGATTGCTCATTAGCTAGCCACGAGAATATGAATCAATAAACAAAGTGGAACTAAAAGCGCTCAAAACTTCCATTAAACTAGAAACAACGAGGTCGCGACTCGGCTCAGCTACTAGTTGGCGGAACGGCTCCCTCGCGTCACTTGTCCACAATTAATAATGGAGGTCTGCAAGTTGAATGCCACATGTTGTTGCATGGGCTCCTCTCCGCTTGCATGTTGAATACAGATGAGCTTATTTATGTAAATTTGCCTCGCCTCAGTGCTAGGATGACGCTACGGTTTGAGTAATCCCCGGCAACGCAAGTGATTGATGTCGAAGCCGTTGACATTCCGCTTTGTTGGCTACGATGAAGCGGATCTGGATCATCAAACTTCTCAAACACATGCGCCAGGCATCGCCAGTATTTTAGTCAGAATGATCCGCCTTCGTTCTCCGGTCAGTCATAGCAAACGGAGATTACGAACATTTAATCTCAAGTTTTGGTAGTAAAATGCTACTACAGTAATGGCGTAAAGTGATTTATGCAACTTCCCTTTCCGCAAAAAGACTACAACATCCTGTCTAGGATACAATAGAGTTCAAGCTCACAAATAAAAATATAGAGCATTTCTTTTTAAAACACTTTCTGCTCCTTGATAAACGTGATACGAAAAACTCTTTGCGAGTTTTTTATAGATTGAAGCGTTTCCAGCGTTACAATGGACTGACTAAGGTTTATTAATCCGTTTTACGAATAATATGGACATGTGGAAATTGCATAACCTAGTTTTAATTAGCCCAAAGTCGTCAAGTAACGTCTGTTCGATAAATAATAAAGTTTTAATCCCCTATCACACAGGGACGGATGAAACGAGCATTCCAATTAGTGCAGGATTCTCATTAAGATCCAGATTCTTGGCGTACACTTTGATATCGAAGCTACGTGATCAAGATTTTCTTCATTTCCTCAAACTTCAATTATTTCCAGAAATATTGATCCCACGATTCATTTCATAGGACTGTTCACGGAAATATTGAAAGTATATTTCCTGTGACTTATGAAAGTTTCGGGTATTTCGGGTAGCCGATAAGATTAAACTTTTCCTGAGTGGTGACGTCGGTGCACTTTATAAGATCGAGTTCCAAAGTTGATCTCATTCTATTGAGATACGGAAACTTTTGGGGTCCTTAAATTTTAGGTGGTGAGAAAATAGACAAATTTTGCTCTGTCCAGATGGGAAGGTGGGAAACGGATTCATGAATAACGCAGGAGCGTCGCCGCCTTCAGCGTGTTCGGTCGCAATAACGGAAATTCTTTTTACAGCTCTCGTGATTTGTGGTTTGTATGAGATGCAATGGATTGCTAAATGTTTTTGTGATGGAAATATCTATTTTTGATGTGGAATAAATCCTGTGGAAATGTTTTGAGATTTACTTGAAGACTGTTGACTGCGTGGACGGTCGATATTAGTTTAGGAGGGGTATTTCTTAACATTATCTAAGGTTCTTATATTTTTCTCAAAACCGATGGATTTATTGCATTTGAGTAGCTTTATGGTCGCTATTTATTGCGTAAACTTATTAAATTATCTTAATAGGAAATGTCCGTGAGTGGTTGTTCTTGTGTGCTACGTTTGATTATTATATGGCTTACTATTACAAGTAGGTTTTTAACAAAAATAACCGTCTTATAGTTTGAAAAATATGAATTAATTACTGAGCGCAACACGGGCCGCCGGCATCGGTATGAGAAAAACAGATGAGAAGACTAAACAAAAATAAAACCAAATCAACTTGATAAATTGGTTTAATTGAAAAAATACTTAACTAATAAATCTAACCAAAAAAATGTATATAAAAAAACACCTGAAATCCGAACCTAGGACCCCGGGGTCGACCAAATTCGGTTTAAAATGTAGCTAATTTTTCAATACTACTAACTATACGAAATAGCTGCAGCAGCTTTCGTGAAAATAAAATAACTGGAAAAGTATAAGATGGTCTCTTACCAAGGATTCCTTGCGCCTTGCCAGAGCGGTCACCCATGCAAGTACTGACCTTACTTAAGGTAGCTTAACGTTATAGGTAAATAAATAGATTACTTGCGGTTTATAAAAACTCACTAGATCTCGTTCGAAAAATAAAAATCGTTAATAGTTTTCATGGTAATGTACAACATATTTTTTTTTCAGATTTATCTTTCTCTTATTTTAGAAGTTACAGGGGTTGCACACACATTTTACCACTTTAGAAGTGTGTTTTGAACAAAATATTCAGAGTAGAAAAATATATGTTAGAAACGTTAATTAAATTTTTTAAGACCTCCATAAATACTTCACACAAATACGGGTTCGTTTAACGATAATTTTGATTTTTTTCTAGTTTTTTTGTTAAAATCTTAATGCGGTACATAGAATTCATCTACTTACCCAGATTTAACAATATACATAAATAAAATTATAAATAAATAAATATTTCCGGACTACTCACTCAGCGTCACCTAACCCCAAACTAAGCAGAGCTTGTAGTATGGGTGTTAGGTGACTGATACATATTTTTTGGAAATACATACTTATGATACATTGAAAAACTTTTTTGAATTTCTTAGCTTCACTCCCTCACAAATCATATAAACATTACGAAACACTTTAAATATTACAAACACTTTAAAATGTTCATTGCAACCGGTTGGCGGCAGGTGCGCTCACGGAGAAAGAAGACCGTCTCCCTCGTATTTTTACAAGCAAAGTGTATCGCACGCTTAGCTGAATCACTGCTTTCATTTTACAGTCGCGCTATACAGCTTAACATATCGGGCTGTCTTCATATCGACGTACCTAAACTAATATCAGCCGAGCTCAAAGCGGAATGCGCGCTTACTGGAATATTACATTGCCAACGTAAGATTACATTTTCATTTTAAATACGCATTAAGAAATCTTGGGATAACGATATGGGACTCGTAACGGTCCCGTCGGGCGTAGTGCTGTAATAAGTAATAAAGCTGGATGTAATTAAGGATTACCGTGAGCCTTGAATGTTTTGGAAGGAAGTTAATCTATAATCCTACTAATATTGTAAACGCGAAAGTTTGTGACGATGTAAGTAAGTGTTCAAAAACTACAAGATGGATTTTGATGAAACTTTGTAATAATATAGCTTACATTTCAGAATAACACATTGGGTACTTTTTACAACGGTCATAATAAGGTAATAAGGCTGGGTGTAATTAAAGAATACTGTGAGCCTTGAATGTTTTGAAAGAAAGTTAATACTTAATGCAACTTATATTGTAAACGCGATACTTTGTTAGCGTGTAAGTAAATATTAGCTGCTCTTTCTCTAAATAAATACTGAATGGATTTTAATGAAACTTCGCAATAATATAGCTTACATATCAAAATGATACATAGGCTACTTTTTACCTTAGTAAAATACCGCTTTTTGCAGAAATATACAATTTTTGCGAGCGATGTGGTCCGGAGAAGCCATCTACCTTCATGGTCTTCATGCTCCATCTTAGACTACATCGCCACTTTACATCAGGTGAGATTGTGGTCAAATGAAGGCTTATCCAGCAAAAAAATTTGACTCAAAACGGGTTTTGAGTCAAATTTAGCATGGACATTAGCTTAACTCCCAGTAAAGGACAGAAAGCTACTTTTTACAGGGCAAATTTATTTTTACGTGGGCAAAGCTGCGGGCATTCAGGTACCTATCTATTTATTATGAGAAACGGTAGAATATAGGCAGGTGACCGTAATTGACCTATTGCTAATCGTCTCACGTATTCGGCAGCAGTACAGTAAACAGTTATATTTTCCGTGACAAGGAAAATTGTGGACTAAGAGTTTTATGCTTGGGGATTGGTATTGTGGGGAAGTATATCTTATTTACGAACAACAAATCAACAAAATCAATATGTAGTATTTACGTTTACAGTACATTATAACACTTGTCTATTACATACAATAATATAACAATTGATAATTTGTATAACATTCTTAAAAATGCCTAAAATTATAAAACTGAAGATTTTGTTTAAACGAGCTAATATCAGGAACTACTAGTCCGATTTGAATTCTTACAATGTTAGAGAGATCATTAATCGAGGATATAGGTAGGATATAGGCTACTTTTAATAGTCATAATAGTAATTTATTAATTAGTATTAATAAATTACTATTATATAGTTAGTATTAATTTAAAAATGTATGTTGATTTTGAGTCTGTATTATTTTTGTGTGTGTTTCTGTAGTAAATAAAATTATGTCTATGTCTTATTGATCATATATATTATAAGTCACAATCTCGATACCTCTGGGCTCACTTGGCGTAAAGGACAAAAGGCGGCTTTACAGGAGACGCAAAAAGGAGGTTTTGGAGGTTTTGTCTGTTCACGCCCGTAAGTGTTAACCTATAATATAATAACTATATTTGTATGTATGTCTTTTATATTAATTATATCAGATGGCTAGATGTTATTGTGTGGATTGTCCGGAAATATTTATTTAATCTTTTTATATTTAAGTACCGGGTTCAGCCTCGTAGCTAAAACATGTTTACATATATTCGCACTTTCTATTGACAAAAGCAAATCTCATTCGTTTTTTCTCAAGGAAATTGGTTTTTGTAAAGTTTTCGAAAGGATAAAATCTTTCCAAAACTTTACAAATACCAACCTTTTACAGTTATAATAATTATTGATTAATCCATACTAATATTATAAATGCGAAAATTACTCTTAACTCATAAGTTCCTCTCTCAGATAAAACTACTGAACCGATTTTAATTAAATTTGGTACACAGATTCTTAGGAGTCTGAGAAAAAACATGGCTTCTTTTTACCGAAAACATAGAAAATCCATTATATTGCGGTGTGTATAAAAATCTATGAATAATCAGAGATTAAAACAATAAGAGAATGACTGAATGAATAGAATAGATGACAAAAAAAATATTATGTCCATATATTTTGTGTTTATTTGTTATATACATTATAAAAAAAAACTTGTACCCATTACTTTTTCAAACGAAAAATCAAGACGTTACAGTTCATTGAAGTTTCGCGTTACGTCACGGTTTCGCAATTTGTACTAATTTTCGCAGTTATAAGCCCCCGCAACTATGATGCTCTATATCACACACTTTTTGACCAAAACATAGACATCAATATATTTGCCGATAGTTTCATAGTAGTTTATTCATCATTAGGCAACATTGTACACTTGATTTCGTTATGTTCTAATAATTATTAGAATCACACACAGAAAATACAGGAAAAGACACAGAAAAGACGTTCAATATGATATGTAACATAATAATTGAGCTGCCGAGTAGTGGCATTGTCAATAAATGGCCTACATGGACAGGTCAACTTAAAATTAATAAAACTAAATTGTTTAAACAAAAAACATCAAGGAAATACCATTGTGTTGTCAGTTCGCTTCAATTTTATACTGAGTTGTAATGTGTTAATGATTTTTAAGTCGTGCTAATTAATTAAATAAATAAATATCCCTAAATTTATAAAGAAAAATATATGTGTCCTGTATTTTTGGAAGGGCTAACAGGCGGACTAAACATAATACTTATTTTTTGTAGTCATCATGCCTATTCTTATGATATAAATGGAATCAACTTTTATAAAAAGAGTCATTAAAATCGGTTTACGGAGAAAATATTTTTGAGGTTTGATATACAAATATGCGTAAGGACCCAAATCCTTTTTTTGAAGTGACCTATTAGGAGATTCAGGGGAAAGATTTCGTACTCGATTCAAGATAATGTGGGAAGATAAATAAACAGACATAAAGGGTTATCGACATAGCTAAGCGGATAAGCTCCTAGAAGAGACTGTAAACAGGACTTAAAGAATGTAGAACTGTGGGAAGTGATTGGATACAGAAATTAAAAAAAAAAGCTAACGTGAAAAATCAAATAATATTATTACCTATAAATAAGTAAAAATTTTAAATTTTATGTCAATATTAGTTTTACCTTGGAAGAATGTAGCATTCTATTGGTGAAAGAATTTTTAAATCGGCCCAAGACTTTTTGAGCCTATTCATTACAAACATACAAACATAGGTAAAAATCTTTCCTCTTTATAATATTAGTGTAGATTAAATTGTCTTTTTTACAAATTGTAAAAAAAGCTGGCTCAGGTATACTATTATTCATTGTAATCAGCGGTAAGACGCGGACTGCAGGACATACAAAAGGCCTCCGTTATAGATCGACTAGCTGTGCCCCGCGGTGCTACCCGCGTTATAATGGATTTTCCCGCGGAATGACGTTTTCCCGCGGTAAAAAGTAGCCTATGTTATTTTTCAGGCTCTAGAGATTCTGTGTACCAAATTTCATTTAAATCGGTTCAGTAGTTTTTACGTGAAAGAGTAACAAACATCCATACTTACAAACTTTCGCCTTTATAATAGTAGTAGGATTAAAGCGATTAGCATCCACCATAAACCCGCAGCTTTCACCAATTCCGGATGACTTGGGGAAAACCATTAGTTGCCATTGCCTAATTAGTTTGGTAAAGGTCCTACCGCGTTATATTGTCTACATTATGGATTATAATATTACTGTGAACTTACGCGGCGCTATGCAGGTCGAGGGTCCTCTTGCGGCGCAAGAGGTAGCGGGTTCCATTCCCACCGAGGGGTCTAGTGTTTGTATGTTCTGCAAGCACTTTCGCCTTGGTCTGTTTTTTAATATCTATAATAAAAAATATCTATGTATGTATGTCTATTATATGAGGTATATCAGATGTGTAGTACCCGTAACACAAGCTTAGTGCTTACCACGGGGCTAGATGTTGTTGTGTAAAAAAATTTAATCATAATGAGTTAGCTCATTCACCCAGTGTCATGTGAAAGCCATGGCAAATCACCGCTGCATCGGATCTGTTACATAAAGATGAATGGTTATATATTATTATTATTTTGATTAAATAATTTAAAAACTATATAATATTAAATCCTGTTATATAGGGGTTTTTAAAAAATATGGAACTTTTTACTTCTCCCTCATATGTTTTGTAGGTATCGTTTTGTTTTGGTGTACAATAAAGTGTTTTTTTTTGTATAAAAATACATATTTCCGGTCAATAAACACAACAACATCTTGCTTCGTGGTAAGCTATCAGCATGTGTTATATACCTCTGAAATACTTAATAAAATTGCCATAAATATTATAGATATTTTTTATAAAGCAAATTAAACACCCAGACCAAGGAGAAAATGCTTGCTTGCATTTTATCTTGTTCAAATTTAACTTTCCCAAAAAAACAATTTATTTCTAATATGCAAATTCAAGTCGCTCCTGCAGATCGCTAAATTAATTGAACATTCAAAACTCATGCCATATGTTATAAGGTTTCAGATTGTCCATTACGTGGATCACAGTATCGTAATACCTGCCCTGTAACTTCACTAATTCGTATGGGCACGTGAAAGGGGAATTAACCTGTTCTTAATTATATTCTCGCATGCTTTGCTTTCGTTTCGAAGGGTCTATATTATACACTTTTCACCCATTACCCATCTCACTTCACTAGGGGGATGTCATTTAACTTAATTTACATAAATAATGTTTGACGTTATTGTGGTATTGTTAGGTAGGTATTGTTTAAGTAAAATTATTTCTTACTAGTGGCCCGCCCCGGCTTCGCACGGGTTTTTATGCAATTTTTTTCCCGGCAAATATTCGATTTTTTCTCGCCTTTTAAACCTTTCCTAGACCTCAACGAACATTTCAAGACTATGATAAGATAAATCCGTTCAGCCGTTCTCGGGTTTTAATCAGACTAACGAACAACAATTCATTTTTATTTATATAGATTTGGGAGTTGAAATGTGTTAGGATACTTAAATATCTGAATAAACGTAAAGATAAAGTTACTACGTTACCTACTAAGTTACTACCGTTACCGACCGTTTAATCACATATTTTATATAAAGCCGTGTTGGTTAAGTGGAAAAAACCTTCGACTTTCATTCCACACCGAGCTGCGCACCTCAGGATTTTTCATCTTATAATTTATGTGCGCTTTAAATATGTACGTCCTTTAGCAGAGAAGGCACACCATCGTGACCTGACATGTTATGAGAACTTGGAAGAGTTCGTTTCAAACGTAGGTCATGTGACATTCACCAACCCGATCTTCACCGGCCTGGTGGATTAGGGCCTGGTGGATTATCATTCTTTTTTTTTTTCTTTTTTTTTTAAATTATTTATAAGTCTTCATTTGACCATAATCTCACCTGATGTAAAGTGACGATGTGGTCTAAGATGGAGCATGAAGGCCTAGAAGATGGCTTCTCCGGACCACATTACGAAACAAGAAAAAATCGCTTCACGCACTGGCCCAGCCCAGAGGGTGGTGACAAGCCGCGGCCGAAGCCTACCACCAGAGACTGTTCTTAGCACCACCCGGATATATTCTTGTCAAAAGATAGAAATCCCTGTATTCCAGCAGTGGGAACGTGAGTGCTTATGAAGATAAATTACTTAAATACAAAAAATGAAGGATAATGATTAATAATATTTTTCAAAATAAAATAACAATAGTGAGAAATCGTTATTGTAAGTATTGTATTATATCAAGTTAATGTTACGACTTCCCGGCATCCATTAAATTTTCCGCCCACTTATATTTTTCCTGCGTAAATGTAAGCCTGAAAATAGACGCGGAAATTTCAATTTTACACTGAGTTTGACACGAACCAATTCCGCAAAGTAAAAGTGAAGTAATTCTGTCACTCAAACGACTATGTAACACATTTCGGGGTGCTTTATAATACCTTAAAATGGCTTGTCGCAGTTGTCGCTCCGTAATTCCCCTCATACGACACCTTGACTCGTGCCGAAAAGTTACTAGCATGTTGTACTCGGGAATATTCACAGGTAAGTACTTACTGATGTGTTACTTACTGCCTTACAGAATGAGGCCTGCGCTACTTGCACTTGCGATCCTGACGATTGGGGTATTACAGATTTGGTAAGTTGCTTTGTTGTATTTTAAGTGATAGCTCATCTTACGTGGGAATTGGGTCTCAATAAACAATTTTGTTACCTAAGAAGACCTAGGTATGTTCTCCTCAAGCGTCTAAATACATGCTAAGGCTTAGTTCCAAAGGTTTTATAGAAAAGTACTTACAAATTTAATTTCTGTAGCGCTAAGACTAGACTGTAGATTAATAGGTATATGTACCTTTGAATAATTACTTTGTTAACCTTATTTTTGTAAATAAATAATTTTATTATTATTACTTTAAAATGTAAGTAAGTTGAAAGAATGGTAAATTTGTTGGTGTACCTTGATTAAATACTTTTTCAAAGTACACCAACTAATTAATAATGTAATGTAATAATGTTAATATTTTGTATTCCTGACTGATAAGAAACACCTTAAAATGTATTTACTAAAGAACTGCTGATGTAATAGTGCCCCGAAATTTTATGGGTGGGTAAAAATAGGGTTTGGTGTACTCATGGGAGTTAAAATTAATGTTGGTATGTTTTCGGCGCAAGATGTAGGGGTTCAATTTCAACCGACGGACAATGAATAATAAAAATATCTATAAGATTAATAGGTAAATATTTTATATGTAGTTCTTTATGTAAATTATGTCAAGATTCAAACTCCGAGTTAACAATGACATCTCTTGTAAAGTTTGTCCAATAAGAAGTCCAAGTCAGGTAAAATAACTAACAAAATTAAAGTTAGATGTTTACCGCTGTTTAGCCTGATGGAGCATTCCATTCTCAAGAACTGATTTGTCGATTCTATGTAGCAGTAAAACATTCACATAATACGTAGTATATTAGCCATTCTTAAACAACGTTTAGTATTGTACTCATTGGTGTCTTTTCATTTCACCTAAAAAAAAAGCCAACACCACTCCAACACTATCACTGCTAAAACAATTCCATTTATCTGCGCGCGTGTACTAACAAAGATTTACCCCAAACTGCGTTAATAATATTTGGCAGCACTAACATAAACCATTCCAAAAATGTTTTGCCTAAAATAAGTGAACAAGTTTGCTTTATTCAGTTCAGCATTTCGGGACCAACAAGGCGATGTTTCGCGCAGCAAGCATGTCGTTTAGACCTGAATTTATCTGCTCTAATAAATAACAGCAGGGTTCGCTCAACCTTGTTAAATATACAACGTTCGCACCAAATTTTTCATTCAAGTACACATCTCAGACCCTCGAGATATTTCAAACAATGGGAGGGAAATGCGATAGAGATGCGTATCCGTGCCCGGTGAGGTCTAAGCGACTTCAAAAGAAATGCAAAATTTACTTAATTTTTTAATACTTGTTAACTGAAACAGGTAAACCTAGATATGTATGATATGTTTTTTTATGCTCGTTAACATATAACATTAGTAGGATGAGCTAGTTAATAAAAATCGTCGCTATATATCAGATGAGATTGTGGTCCATATTGTCCTAATTTGACCATTTGACCACAATCTCATCTGATATATAGTGACGATTTTTATTAACTAGCTCATCCTACTAATGTTATAAGCTTGTGAACATGGGGACATTTATGTTAGTGAGTGTGTTTGTTGCTCTTTCACAAAAAATACTAAATGGATTTTGATGAAACCTCACAATAATTAGGCTTAAATATCAGAATAACACTTAGACCACTTTTAACCACGGTAAAACCACTTTTGCGAGGGGAAAATCAATAGCTGTTAGTGCGTGAGCTCTGTGTACCAAAGCCTCGTTCATTGGCTAGACTCTGGTACACACGGAGGTAGGCTAGATGTCCGAGATGTCAGAAACTCTTAACCCCCTTACTGTTCTCTATTTTAATCTAATTGAAATAGCTGTAAGAAAGACCCCGTCCCTAAATTCAAGTCCTTATACGCTGCAGCTATTTAATTGAAACCGCAACCATGTATCAAGCAGTCGCGAGATCTCGCGCTCTTACCGAAATGCCGACGGAGACACACACCCCTTTCTCGTTTGTATGAGACGTAATTAGACAAGTGCAAATACACATGTCATTATCATAATGAGTAATTTTGATTGTTTCCAATTATTCACGCACAATGTTGTCGAGTAATATTCGAAAGCTTTTTTTTGTGATTATAAATCGTGTCTCTTTTATCTAGTCTGTTATTAACCTACTTTCAACGAAAAAAGGAGGTTTTCAATTCGTCGCGTATTTTTTTTTGCTTTTTGTATCAGTAATCTAATTAAAAAAAAGGAGCTACGATGCCACAGACAGAGAGACAGCCACGTCAAACATTAGTTTGACGTGGCGAAAGAGGGATGTTATTAAACATCCCTCTTTTTCGGTCGGTGGATGAAAAGATTTTGAATGCTATCGCATGAGTTGTTTTAAAAGTAAGAATACCTATAAAAAATAATCGTATCTATTTAAAAACTTAAATGATTTATAAGCCTTAAAGTCGACCGGTAAGCAAAAAACCTACACACCTACTACAATTAATGCCTTTTTTTTTCTTCATCAAAACCCTATCAACGTTCCCACAGCTGAAACACAGGGACTTCTCTCCCGGCGAGAGAGATTAATTCTCCACGCTGGCCAAGTTCGGGTTGGTGAATGTCACATGTTCATCAAACTCTTAAAAGTTCTCTGAACATGCCGGTTTCCTCAGGATGTTTGCCTTCACCGTTAAAGCACTTAATTTTAGCGTTGAATTTTATTTTACCGAAAAGTTATTCTTTAGTACTCTACGTTCTTCAGTTATGGTTAGTTTCCTGCCCCTACTTACACATTAACCAAAGCAAATAATAGACTCTTTATAATGAATTAAAAAGGGTCAGACTCGGAAGCTTTAAGGGAAAAAAGACAGAACAAAATGCTTAAAAATTACCACCGACCACGTTATATTTTGCTGTTATTTATATTTTAATTTAATAAGATATAAGAGTAGGTATTTTTTTATCTAAAACCAGTAGATTACTTCTGAGTTAGGTCAAATTTTTATTTATTACCGTCCTTTTTGTGTAATAACTCTGCCTTAATGGAATTTGGATAAAAACAAAATGGTATTTTCAAAGGTATCATTATAGTATGACTAAAGCTGTGTGTTTGAAGTAAAAAATATGTTTGATACCTTCATGTTTTATTAACACAAATTCTGCTGGTTATCCAGGTTATTTTCTTTCGTACGTTATTTAAACACTTACCCTCGTATTTTAAAAGATTTTATTTTTATATTAGGCTTATAATAATTAATGGAACGTTTGATAAAAAAACAATAATTCATAAACCTAAATTAGTGCCAAATCTGTTTAATAACTCTTCACCCTTGTTCTTCTCTATACTGCCGTCCTTATGATAAGTGCAATAACTAGTAAAAGCTACTTTCGAGAAAAACGCGCATAAAGATTTTTTTTTGTTTTTCATGTATCTCAATTTCTATACAAGGTATCGACTTGAAACTTTCACAAGGCTATAGATTAAAATGTGTAGAATATTATGTAGTACCTTGAATTGGTAAAAAGTTTGGCTTAGTTACCTAAAATCACAGAATTTTAATTATGTTTAGTACTTTAATATAAATAGATAGAATGATTACTAGTCATAACCGAAATAAGTAGTATAGTTATTTCCCTTATCCTTAGCAATTTAACATATTTCACTTTTGAGTAGCAGGAAATCCCTATTTTTTTTTGTATGTTCAACCAATTAGTGCAATAAGTGTCGAACATATTTCGGTTTTCATTAGTAAAACAAGCTTAGATGTCAGAGTTGTTATATATATTATATAAATTGGAGTTGGCTATTTAATTTATTACAGGTACTTAGTATACGCAGTACGCAGTACCCACATTTATTCTGTATAAATAAAACAATTTGGTACGTAATTAAATCTTTATTGTATGTCATACATACATAATCAAACGTCAAATAAAAAAAAATTATTTCATTCTTTAGCATAATATGGTAAGTATATATTTATACATTGTTAATATTATAATATAATATATTATATTGTATTGTAATGCAATATTATTATAATAGGTATTTATATGTTATTTTTATGAGTATCTATATATTTATTTATATGTGGAATAATATGTAAGTCTATAGTATAAAATATTTGGATATAATTTTTTTGTTGCATTACTATTATTAATAATTATTATTATTTTTAAGTCACCGTCCAGTTATTTGCTGTGCATTTTACTCTCCATCCAAAGATTGTCTGAAAGAAATTGCTTCAAGCAATAAGGCCGCCCATTACGCATTTTGTATTTAGCAGTAAGTCCCTTTTTGTATTGTTTTATTTATTTGGAACAATAGGAAATATTTTTTGTTAATTTTTATTTGAAGGAAATTCAATTCTTTCCATTCGCTGTTGCCATGTTTCTCTTTGTCCTTTAACATGAAAGTTTCCCTTTTGACCCTGACCACCATGATGATCTTTATATAAATAAAAATGAATTGCTGTTCGTTAGTCTGACTAAAACTCAAGAACGGCTGAACGGATTTATCTTATCTTTGTCTTAAAATGTTCGTGGAAGTCTAGGGAAGGTTTAAAAGGCGAGAAAAAATCGAATAGTTGCCGGGGAAAAAAACCGGGGCGGCCCGCTAGTTTTAAATAAACTCTTGGTACCGTGTTTCCGTGTTATTTTAAACTGAGATGAAAAGTCTTCATAGTCATAAAAATCAGACACTGTCATGACTTTAACAGTATTTTTTTTAAGTTTGTCATTTTCACATCTATGAAGAATCTATGAAGTCATCAAATTCGTAAACTTTTTTTTTAAGTGACAAATCGACTTGGTGGTGAAAATGATCAGAGGACATAAAGGTGTGTCCAGGCTAAAAGTACTTTACTGATGATCTATCAGCAGCTATCAGATTGCTATTTATGTCTACCAAAAAACACATAAACGCCCAGTTTTTATTCTGAGCCGAACAGTTATCAACCCATAAGACTATAATGTTTTGCGTCAAGTTTATGTACTAATAAATCTAAATTTCAAATATAAAAAACCCCCGATTTCAAAGTCTTGATTTCATTAAATTAAAATACCATAATATTTTGTAATGTGCACGCAAAGCGCTTTCATTTGATACCCCACTCGAGTATATTTTAATCTTCTATTAAATTAATTTCTTTCTTTCATATTAAATTGAAATCGCTTCATCCGTTCGGGATCTATGATGTCCCAAACAGACAGACAGACAGACAGACACAAAGACAGACAGACAAAAACGTCAAACTTATAACACCCCTCTTTTTTGGTCGGGGGTTAAAAAGGATCTGAATGCAGAAATGATGTCTTCTTGGCTCCGTCCAGACACAGTTTCGTTCCATCATAACCATACTTATTGCAGTTATCATTAGTAATTCAATGAATTATTTTAGGTTACCTTGCCACAACTCAAGTTATTTCACTCTTGATAAGTAAAACAAGACCAAATCCCTAATATATTGCGGTTATGCTTAAGAAAAAAACAGGAATGGTAATAGATACGTAAAAACTGTCAAAGAAGAAAACGTAGATCTCATTTTGCTGATCACGAATATGTATATAACTCTGTTTGCCCCAAAACTCGAGTTATTGCACTTATGATAAGGACGGCAGTATAATACTCGTAGCATAGTTTTAGCGAATTCAGTTATAGAACCCACAAATAGGAGTTTTTATGAATACGGTGAGGTTCAATCAATAACAAAGTGCCGCACATACAAAATGAGACCCCAAATTATTGGTTTATCTTAAAAAAACTTAAACAAATTTTGAATAACATATTTGAGAACAGAATCCCAATCAAGGCATTTGAAACGGCCGTATATTTAACAGTAAGCCCGACATGGCACGCCGGCCTGTGGCGATATATCTTGTTATATCCTTTGAGCGTGGACACAGTAGCTCATTCTGCGTAAAGCGGTAAGCATATTGAACAACGCTAATGGCTAACGAGACAATAAGTTACTTAGACTCGTTCATTTATAAAGCGAAAAAGTTAAAAGAATGCCTCAATAAATGGATTTCATCCTCACAGTCGTGCTGCAGTCTTTTTCGTAGTTTGTTATCCAATTTCAACAATTGGATAACAATAACGTAGCAGGGTACTTATATGACATAAATATAACATCTGTAGTATAAACCAGTAATTTTATACAATGACTCCAACTGAATTTTTGTATACAAACAGCGCTGAAGTCAAAAATCTACTTTGATTTTATGACGACTAAAAAAGTTATACGAGGGATTTGCCCTCATTATATGTCACGAAAACCAAAACCAATAAATATCTCACAACCTTTTCCTCGGCGGTAGATAAATAATATTTATCTATATATTATATACATATATATAAAATTCTCGTGTCACAGTTTTCGTTGCCATACTCCTCCGAAACGGCTTTACCGATTCTCATGAAATTTTGTGAGCATATTGAGTAGGTCCGAGAATCGGCCAACATCTATTTTTCATTAAGAAAAACAACGTTTAATGGGGTCAGCTAGTATAAAAATTTGTTTGTTGACATTATCTATTTATAAAATTAAACGTTTTCGCAGTAAGCCACGAGGACGAAATAACGGCGTTACATACAATACACCAAGGTCTACGATACCATTTTCCTTGCAAAACTACTTAAAAATTTGAGGTATTGAATTTAAAAAGTTGGTCAAACATTCTACTTCTAGTTATATTCAGTTTTTTTTTAATTTTTATTGTTTCAGATCTTTTTTCTCTGTCAATGGATTTTGAAGATTCCGTTTTACATTACACCTGTTATTCTTTCTAGTAGGTCTCATGTAATTTTATAATAATCGATCTTAATTAATAATTGTTCTCGAGTTGTAATAAAAAAACACATTTTTCATTTATAAAATCAGTTGTTTTTTTTTTATTTTTCTTCTTATTTTCCTTTTCTGTAAGTGTCTTAAAATATTATTTCTCATACTTGGGTCATATGCCATAATCTTACGTCCGTTCATTCTAATCGCTTTCTCAGCGCTCTTATACATTATGATAAATGCATATGATTTTTTTTGTAGATAATGTAAAACAACTTCTATACAGAACTCTGACCTCTGAGATACAGGTCACCTGATATTTGGAAAAAACCTATTGTCGCGACTTTTCGACATTACTTTTTTGGCTGATACGATATCATGAATGTCGATTTTTAAAATCTTCATTGAACAAAAATTCAGTAGGATTTTTTCCACAGATGAAATCTAAAATTACTGGACAAGTAGGTGTATCGCTCTGGGACAGATGTCGGTGTGGATCATCTGAGCATATTTTTCTTGACTGTGACAATGATGGTTCTGCTGATAAACCAGCTGATAACATAAACAAATGATTATTGACATTCGATATCCCAACGGGAAAATTCAAAAAATATCATAATAGTATATGTGTAATAACTAAGATATGACTTGTATTTTGCTAAAACTACATTATGTTTCATTGTCACCTTTACAACTAAAACAAGAATAGTTCATCATCCTTGTTATAACACTAGCACTAACAGCTGCAAGTTACGCAAACAGCTTCTATCCTGTAATACCAGTAAACGGCATACTTCATGCGAGCCAGCGGCCATTCAATAGCTGCCTAATAAACCCGGCAGTCTGAATCGTACGTACATAGCCCAATCGCATCGTAAGCGCCTTTGAAACTAGAATATACACTGTTTAACTGAACATCTCCCTTTATGAGCTGAGCCCATTACCGCTACAGAGCCGTGGAATCAGTTATCTCGGCAGTTTTCGTAAATTCAACTACTTTACTTTAATAAGATTATTTTAAATAACACTAAGTTTCGCTTAATACATTTAATCGCGAGCCGGAATCCGCTCAACGTCTTTTCATTTGATAGTTCATGCAAGCTTTTTCAATTTGAATTGCTACAAAGTGGAAAATTTTAATAGAAAGTAGTGACTTTTGATCTTTGTCTGCAGTGAAAATGAATATTACGGCTGAAGGGTTCTTTAAAAATTATTCGTTGACCTACTTCAAACTTGTTAGAAAATACAAAAATTTACCTATCTTGAATCAACAATTAATACGAATAACACAGACTAGTGCTTATAAATACATTTGTCTTCATTATCCTTTTTAAGAAAACTTAAGCTTTTCGTCTCACTGATGAGCAAAAGGTCATTCTCATTATTTATAATCCTCCAAGGTACAAGAGCTTAGATAAGGCAAGAGTGACATTTTTCAGCGTTAAGTGCAACTAAGCACATCCCTGCGTATTTGCGAGCGACCCTCCTCAAAGTCAGCTCACTCTTGTCACCGATCGATTTTCAATCATCAATCGCCTATCAGCTCATCTTATCTCTGTTATAGCTCTTACGGATACTCGAGTCACGGCGCCCTAACCTCTCCCATTTATTACAGTAAATTATCAATTTACCGACAACACGGCACCTGCCTAAATCGTCGCGTGACGCCCGAACATTAATCAATAACTGCCTATACTAAGCGATACAATCTTCGTGAGCACCTGCTAGACATGTTTGCTTTAAAATATGATGCTGCAATGTAGCAAGTAGTGTATTGTAGTGTAGTACAATGTAAGTGAACGCGGTAGCTATTATGTATTATGATCAAGGAGTAATTCGGTGGGTTGTAAATTATAAGGTTGCGGATGTACTGAGTGATGTTGGTACAACCTTATCAATTTAATATGTTGATATTCTTAAATCATACATTTAAGGTTTAAACTATGAAAATCGGCGTTACAAGTCCAACAACTTGGAACACTTTTAGCATAAAACCGCAGTTAAAATTATTAACCTATTAGTGTTGTAAAACATTCTCGGTCTTACCACAAAATACATATACACAACTTAGACACGTGTTGAACGGTTATTTATAAAAATTAAATATGGATCATTTTTGCTTAAAAACTGTTAAACGGGCTAAAACATAAACACGGCTTGTTTATGTTTTTGTGGTAACGTGGTCTATTTTTATACATAGGAGTGACAGGCCTGTCAAGGGCCTGTTTTACAATCCGCGAGTAAAATAATGCAATAGGTAGTTATAATAAGGGCTATCAAGTCAACTGACTGTTTCTGACCGACCAAAATAAGTCTACATTTTAACCATATACTATTTATTCGGTTATGGTGTAACAAGATTTTTTTGAAATTTTTTGACTAAATTTGTAGTAAAAAATTAGGATAAACCTAAAAGCTGAAACAACCCAGTCCCACTCTTAAATGAAATAACGTGTTATTTGTTATTCTGTCCCATAAAATACTGTTATACACTTTCAGAGTAAATCAATTTGTTTCAAGAGGCCTTAACTCACTCTTTTTTGCGCCTATGGAGACTTCCCTTTGATTTACAGCCAAAGCGTGTCGTAAACTATTGGCTCAGTATGTCCTCGCCTTAAGAAACAATGTCGCCAGTAAATCAGTCTCGTAAAAAGAACAGAATTTTAATGTTATTTTTAATTTGCTTGATACTAGCAATCTTTTTTCCAACTTCTCTAGACAAAATGGAACTAGAGCCGACACTCGGAAGGCAAAAGGGCCTCTTGTAATCCACTTTTCAAACATAAGCTTGGCTGGGATGTGACGTTATTTTCTTATATCCGGTGAGTTCCTTCGCCTTATGTCAATTGCAGATTGAATACCTTTACCAGATTTTGTTCCCGTCGAGTAAGCTGCACAAAACGGGTTAGACCAACTACTAAAAATTTTCTTTAAAAATCTTTATTTTAATGGAACATTAATTTAAAAAATAAGTCATGTCAAATAATAATAAAAAAATCAATTTATTGGTGAAAAATAAGTTGACAGGTCTAATAATTCGATCAAACAGTTGTTAACTGTGTCATTATATAATTGTTATTTTCCGGTGACATATACAATGATGTATGTAAATGATCCTATGAAACATTTATAGTCTTAACATTAAGCTTGATACAACATGGAATTTTCCAGAACTAATGTCAAGAATTTGTATGCAAAACAATTTGTTTACAAATGAATGGCAGTTAAGTGACCTGAATTGGTTAGACTTAGTATGCAACCTTATCACTATTACCCCATAACACGCAGTGAGGCGCTTTAACCCACAAATCGACAAGAGCAATGCACCGCAGTTAAGTGACCTGAATTGGTTAGACTTAGTATGCAACCTTATCACTATTACCCCATAACACGCAGTGAGGCGCTTTAACCCACAAATCGACAAGAGCAATGCACCGTTATTGATACCGCCCTATGGCACAGGTTTCATTTGTTTCATAAGCTGATAATACGCGGTTTACACTCATATCTATACTAATAATATAAAACTGAAGGGTTTGTTTGTTTGAATTGTCGCGCTAAACTAAGGAACTAATCGACGCCCCCCGCGAATAATCCGGTAATCGTAAAAGTGTAAATGTTCAGGAAAAATAAAAAAACATTTTTCCTTAATAACTCCATTTAACAACAAGTATCAGAGACTTTTTATATCGCATAAGGAAGCTAATTTTTTCAGTTATCTGGTTATTTCAACAAAATTTAACTAGGCCCATGGGCTTCCTTATAATTTAGCTGGATGCATTTTACTATATTAGTGTACGTGAAGGTCTGGTCAGTAATGTCTCTTACGATATTGTTCGTGTAAGTTTATATTTTCGACGGCAACAGTAAAATCTTCTTGCGATATTATTCGTGTAAATTTATATTTTCGATGGCAATGGTAAAATCGTGTAACGCTATTATTCGTGTAATTTGTTTTGTATACTGAACATTTGTAAAAGCCAATTATGTGGTTATTCGATTGTTTGAGAGTAACGTACATTTTATTGTTATGACTTTTACTGTTTATTCGAATAGTTTACTAAAGTATTATTTGGTGATTTTTATAGTATATTTTATGAAATAAAGCCTTAATTTCATTAAATATACTATAAAAATAAAGGGCATTCTAGTAAACGAAACAACTTTGGTTAGTTTGAGAAAGCACGATAGTTATTATTATTATAAAAAATGACACTGCACTGAAGACACGACTATTACACTTGATTACACAATCATGGAAATTATAATAAGGTCTATTACAGTTAAAATTCTTAATCAGAATCCTCATCGTGACCTGATTCAGTATCACAAAAGCTTAAGTTCCTATAAAATTGTTGATAATGGTGGGGAATTGCTTGGGAGTTACACAGGCTTAGGAGATCGTTATACAGAGCTTTCTTAATAGGGAGGGGCTTGTCGTATGCTGGCTTTAATTCAATACTTTCAATTGATTTGGACACCTGTTTCTGCCGTCGCTGTCTACTTCTGCCTGCATAGTAATCCAATTCAATATCCTGCATCCAAACCTAAACGAGATGAGGAGTTAAAAGTGGAACAGATGGATTTATCAGGTGATTTACGTATCCTGAGAGAGGAAATTGCAGATCTTAAACAACTCCTAGCATTGGCCGTTAAGACCATCGTCTCTTATGAGTCCAAACTGGAAAAGTATGCCGATCATGTACAATTTCTACATAATAAGGTTATAGAATCAGAAAGCCGGTATTTTCAACCTCCGCTTGGGTCATCTGACGGTAACTAAACGTTGGTCGCTCCAATACGACTAGTTGAGACTCCGTTGTCGTCCGACGAGTTCCCGGTGTTGCCACTTACTATGCAGCCGCTTACAAATAACCATAGTATACGAAGAGCAAAGAGCTCTGCGGTGTCTAATTTTCCTATATCGGCAAACAATACTTTGTTGGTGACAAACAATAATGGAAAGGGCGATGAAACCGAGATGACTACTTCTACGAATGTACGAGGTTGGACTTCAAATAAGAGGCTCTCCGAAATAAAAAAAGGGGAGAATAACTTGTTGAACACCATCGTGGCTGTAGAAAGGAAAAAACACCTTCATGTCTGGTTCTTACACCCTGAAACTACCGTGGAAACCTTGACAGATCACGTTCAATCTGTGTGCAAAACCTCTGAGGTGATTACTCATCGTTCATAATAGGTGTTCCTGAAAGCGCTTACGAGCTGTTGTCTAATGGTTCCGTATGGCCTGTGAATGCTGCGTTCTCTGAATGGCAGTGGTTTCGAAAACACACAGCAAATCGCAACGCCGTCAAAGCACAAAAACCACCTTCGCTCTAAGCCTCGCCCCCAATATGCGAGTATATACTACCAGAATGTACGAGGATTAAGGACAAAACTAGACGTGTTTACCCAGGGCATGCTGGCATCGTCAGAAGACCTATTCGCGATTACTGAAACGGGTTTGAATGACTCGTTCAGCGATGGCGAGCTTATACCTCCGGGCTTCACTGTTCATCGTTGTGATCGTGCGGATGGACGGAAACAAGGAGGCGCTTTACTAGCCGCGGCCCCGTCCCGCCTAGACTTGAGAAATATTGCACTATCCATTAATGTAAATGATTTCGTATTTGAACTTGTATGCTCTATGATAACAGGAAAGAGTAAAAACCTTTTTGTATTTTGCGTTTTATACATACCTCCTGGTAGTAAAGAACAAGAATATTTATCATTGTTTAAAGAAATCGAGAAGTTATGCTCTCGTTATCGTAAAATGCTAGTTGTAGGGGATTTTAATTTATACTCGGCCTCAACTGATATAAATAATTACTACGAGTATTTTGTTGCTGACTGTGGATTTCATCAGGCTAATAATATAATGAATTGTAACGATCGAGTTTTAGATTTAGTTTTGTCCAACTTAGATGATTTTGATATAGAGGTATATGTTTGTAATAACCCGATTGTACCAATTGACAATCAACATCCTCCACTTGTTGTAAACTTGAGATATTTTGATAGTCACCGGCTGAATGGTGAACCCTGCCATACTTATGTTCAGTCTGGGAATCAAAGATGTCAATGGGATTATAAGAGGGGGGACATGCTAAGTCTTTATACTGAAATCGGTACTATAGACTGGTCGATGTTATATAGCATGAAAGATACAAATAGAGCTGTACCATACTTTTATTCATTAATAAATAATGCTATCGATAGGTCGGTGCCACGCAAGGATAACTATAGTCATAAAAAACGTCCCTGTTATCCAGATTGGTATACCCGTGATATTAAATACGAGATAAAATCTAAGAGTGAACTGCACAAAATATATAAAATTAGTAAGAATATAAATGATTACCATGATTTCTCAAATAAGAGAGCGCTTGTAAAAACAATGATTAAAGAGGCTTACGATGCATATATATATACGTTACAAAGTCGTTTTTCTAAAGATCCGAAGTCGTTTTGGACTTTTATAAAATCTAAAAAGTCTAAATTACGACGCTCTTGTATCATTAAAGAGGGAAATGAGCTGTCTCCGTCAGAATGTAGTCAAGAATTTGCGAGCTATTTCCATTCAGTCTACAACGATAAACCTCCTAGACTTGATGTTGCAGAGGCTATGCGCGCGGCGGTAGGAAGCAGCGCTCAACGCGTGGTAGTAGAGCGCTTGACACACTCCGATGTCAAATTTACACTGAAAGTGCTTAAGCCGAAGTTGTCGTAAGGTCCTGATGGAATTCCATCTTTCGTTGTAAAGGATTGTAGAGAATTCTTCATAAATCCTCTTTTGTCTATTTTTAATCTTTGCATAGAATCCGTTGCAATAGGCATAACCGAAGTAAGGAGCCACTCGATAATGAATATGGCTGGATATCGTTTTCTAAATAAAACCCCGAATAAACCTGTACTAGCACTTACTTAAATAACGAAGAAAACTTTTTACCCGAATAATATCGTAACAATGTATACTGTCAAATCATATTGATATTTTGTTTCGTAAAGATCTAAAACCATATTATTCGTTTAAAATAATTTTTAATTATTTTTTATGGAATATACGCGTAGTTTTTCATATCTTCGTAAATAAAGATAGAAACATTCTGAAAAAAATTCACATGGTGTATTTTGACTTCTAGATGCCGAAAAACGCATAACATGAAAAACCCCGTAATAGGTCATTACCGGATTATTCGCGGGGGACGTCGTAATGGTCTTTTTGTAAAATTATCCATCCTTAAACCACATCGTCACTTGTGGTGAGATTGTAATCAAATGAAAGCTTATTTAGCATAAAAAATGCAGAGGTAGATAAATATTGAAGTATGCTATAGGCTTCTTTTTACTGCGGGAAAAAACGTTGTTGTTTGATGATTATAATAAAAACCATGACTAGATTTTAATTTCTAGTATGAAAAAAAGTCCTAGTAGTCATGGATTCTCACACGCCGTATACCCCTGGATTCTCTTCCTGAAAAATGTATGAGCGCTTAAACAAATGGTTCAAAACCAGCGCAATTCCACTCATAGGTAGATTTGCATATACTAAAGCGAAAACTTTTGGCACAACACATTCAATAATTTATGTTTAAGTAGTATTAAGTATAAAATATATTATTATTATTTGATTGCATTGTATTTTTTCTTGTTAATTGTGTGATTTGTGTCTATAAATGTTTTCTCTCTCTCTCTCTTACTCTCGCTCTCTCTATGACTCTTTATCTTACTTAGCCAGCGTGGTGATCAAACGAGAAGTCCCTGTGTCCCAGCAGTGGAAACGTTAATAGAGATACTTTTACGTATTATAAGCCACATGTTACATTTGTTTCGTACGTGGATAATACGTGGTACACACTCATATTATAATGTCACCAAGCAGGACAAGCCGCCTCTTCGACTGAATTATTCATGAGACATATGGACCTAGCGAGCAGACTGGATTTTAGACAAGAATTTTAAAATATCTGTACGAAGCTTTAAAATTGAAAATTGTTTTATAAAGTGCAATATAATCTGAAGGAACGGCTTCACTTAAATTGCGTAAAAGGATGGTAAAAGCATGAGCCGATATCTTTATCGGAACAATGTTTTTAACGTTTTAGTTTTTACGTTATTTGAATATAATATATATTTTTGTAGATACATTTAAGTATGTGATACATTTAAGTTTGTTTAAAGAATGCTTCTAATTTCTACTAATAAAGATGGTATAGTTGAAATGTGTTTGAAAACAATTTTGGTAATTTAAAAATAATATTGTACAAAAATAACCCCAAAATGGCTTAATTGCACAGTATTCATATTTTTCACTCACTCACTCAATGATTCATTAATTTACTTCGAAACTCATAAAATTTCACGAGCACCATCAATATTCTTAAAACTAATTCAAATGATTTCTTATAAATTATTGAATATAAAATAATACATAATTTTTCAATCTCAACTATTTCCGAAGAACACCTAAACTTTGTAAAATTATTTAAATACTATATACTCGTAAAACACATTTGTATCAAATGAAACCCACAGTAATTACATACGCTGATTGTCTACACATTTCTGTCGTCCTGATGGGAGATCATGCGTTTAATTCTGTCTGTAGACCAATGGGGATCTGTAGACCAATTCCCAGTTCAAGCAATAATTACAATGACGAGGTCGATATATTCCTGTATCTATTGAACGTAATTATTAACCAAGGACCAGGTCCGAAACTAAGGTAAATAATAATAAAATATTTTTTATAAGTTCTTTATATTGTGTAGTGGTTCCAGGCAATACAAATCATGATACATCCCTAGTGCTTTTTAACCCCCGACACAAAAAGAGGGGTGTTTTATGTATTCGTGTCTGTCTGTCTGTCTGTGGCATCATAGCTCCCGAACAATCGAATATCTGCAAATATACTCGAGTGGGGTCTCAAATGATAGCGCAGCAAGTAGGTACACATTACAAAATAATATGACTTTTTACTTTTAAATGAACAAAGAATTTGGGTTTTTTATAAATTTTAAATTTAGATTATTTTACAATTTGACAAACTTAGCTTTTCAGCATACCAACCAGAGTCAACTTACCTACCCAAATATATGTTCAATACCATGGAAACTAATACTAAGTCTCTACAGTTTACCAGCCTAGCAAGCAGGACACCTCTTTCTAAATTGGACTATTACAGGTACCCACAAAATGCAAGTAAAATTCAAACATCTTATCTACCGCAACATGACTTATGGTTTGGCCAGTGTCCAATAGCCGAGGAAGCTAAAAGAACGATCAATTTTGACATATCTAATATCCTGTATTTTGTGAACCTTATTCGAAGTACAGTTTATTGGATCTGAGTTCTATTGTCTCAATATCGATACAGCCACAATACAAAATACCTACGTGTCTGCTTCCCGGAACTCTAATATTGGTCATGCAAAGGGTTTTCGACGGATTATTAGAGCAATGAACTATAGTGTGATATAATATTATATAAGTAGGGGAGCGGGGGGCTTGTTGTAACGGGGGCAAGTATTAACAGCTTAATTACTCAGCTGTTATCGAATATTTTGTGTTGGAATTTTCGCTAATCAAGTTCTTATATGGTGGCCTACGATGTGAACACAGTCAGTATCGAGCAGGAGTGTGCAGCGAGTGGCCCTGTGAAGGTGCTCCATTTTTGCCACGTAACGTAAAAAACTAAAGTTCGTAAAGTTTGATTCTAGGTTACTGCATTGTTTTTTTGAAGTGAGTTTTAATTGATTTATGTAGTTAAAATGTTAAGCTATCTTAAGTTAGTATTTTCTTTTGGATAAATTATACCATATTTTTTCCATAAACAAAAATGTTCAAAATATTGCCATGAGGCAAGTTGTAACGACATCTCGGGGCACGTTGTAACATGTTACAACTTGCCCTTTCATGTTTTTAAACTTAAGTGTGTACCTATGCTTGTCGTTAATTACATTTAAAATAGTTTTTAAATACCTAATTATACAATATCCTACAGCTGGGCAAAATTCCTACATATTGCAGTACTTTGATTTTCTGTGTTTTAGGATGAGAAAATAACAAGCGAGTATCCCAAAATTCGGCAAGCTGCAAAAATATTTGACCTTTGTCATGTGTCACTATATAGATACATTAAGAAAAAAAAGGGCGAATCTCTTTCTGTTGGATACACCAAACCAAGATTAGTATTCACGTCAGATGAAGAGGAGAAAATTTAGAGAACTAATAGAAATTAAGCGAAAATCAAAGTCTCTTAATATTAATAAAGAAACAATTGTTGCATCATTAGTTTGTAAGAAATTTGTAGTTATAATTAGTAAGTATCAAACGTTATATTAATGTGCGTAATTAAAATTATGTTTTATTCTGTTTACCAAACAATAAATGCCTGCCTGTTGTTTTAATTATGTTGTTACTATTTGCCCCACACCAGTTACAACTTGCCCCAAGAAAGGGGTATGTTGTAACAAGCGACTATGTTTGCAAAATATTTTTTTTTGAAGTAATCATTATGAAATCCAGCCCAATTATCATTCTTATGGATAAATGGATATTTTTCCTTTACTATAAAATAACTTAATTATTAGAATATTTGATACCTTGACTTCCCCATCAAAAAAACTAAAAATTGTTACAACTAACCCCCCGCTCCCCTACATAATGTTTAACCTATACCTAAATCTGAGAGTAATTCAAACGTTAAATTAGCATAGACTTTGACACACATCTTTGAATATAACCGTAGTTCTTATATGTAGTTTTTATGATAAATTGGCTTTTAATACAAGGACCAGGTTTCTGTGTATTAGAATATAAATTGACGTTTATTTATTTTTTTCATCGACCAAATTGATCACGAATCACGGTATTAACCAGAGGTTGAAACGAATTATATTTTGATGTAGCAGCTTCGACAATGTCAAGGTTAATAGCCAAACTAAAGATTACGGCATAATGTCAACCAAATTCGTTACACTAAAACAAATATATAAGTCAAAACAAAATGTCAGCAAATGCTAAGTTTTAATATAGTCCAAAAATTCGAAACTTTCAAGTAAAACAAACGGTAATGTTACTACTTACCTTGAACCAAATGTTATAAGCTTCGAAACTATAGCATCAGAAGCAAAAGTTGAAACTTGTGCTTCAATGTATTACTGAAATAAAAAGTACCTCAAATGGGACGATTTAAGTGTAATGTTGTGGATCTTAAGAATGCCTATCCTATTGTAAAATATGACGACTTAAATCATTTATAACTTTGAATTATATATTTTCTGTGGTTGGTTAAATTGACTGTAAGTATGTATTATAAATATAAAAAAAAAATGTTTTGATGACAAACTCACCGGTTATTACTATATAAAGTATACTATAAAAAGTGGCAAAGTGGTTGAGAATAAAAAGTTGGTAAGTAAGTAATCTAATCCTCGTAAAAGAATTCTCTGCGATACTTTTAAACGAACGATACCGCAGGCAGGCACAAGTTTCAAATAAGAACATTCTGAACTACAGTTTTTGTGCAAGCTTGCGGCGTTTAATTTTCCAGAAGCCTTAAGGTAAAGGGTCCTGTCAGGTACCGCTGTCATTTCCTTTGTGGTCCTTCGTAAAATTATCGTCGACAGCGCAAGCACAAATTAAATTCGAACCGTATATAATGTGCAAGGTAAAGGTAATATTTAGATATGAAATTATTGTTTGCTTATTCATGATGTTTATTCATGAATTTTAGATGACGGCAAACACGGCTTTGTCTCTACACTTTGATCTATGTTTCTGCGGTTATTTACTAAAGTGGGTACCAAAGTTAAGTAGTTCTACCTCTAGTACCAACGTGGCGAAAACCAGATTTGAAATGTTTAAGTAGTTGTTGTTTTTTAAAGTGCTACAAATACTGGATAGGTAGATAAATGCAAACATTCAACGGTAGCTGTACAAAGTTAACAATTGCACAATTTGCTTAACGCGGCTTGTTTCATTCCTTTAAAATATACTGTTTACAATCAAACACGAAGTAACTCAACAAAGTTGAACTTCTTTACGGCTGAGCTACAAGTTAATCTTACGGTGCAATATAGCTAAACGTAAATTTCTGAATTAGATCGGAATCGACCCTAAGAAGCAGTCAGGTCACGTACAAGGTGTAATTTTGCAAAAAGAGGTGATTGTAAAATAGAAGGCTTTGTCCGTCTAGTGGGTGGCCGAGATCGCGACGCGGCGGGCTCCTAAATGAGCCAACTTTTCCTATTTATACCCACATTACTTCCATTAGGTTCGTCGCCACTTCAGAATATGTACCCAATTTTCAAGTGCTTTCGCTAATTACAGGTACTTCAATTAACGAGTTATATCGTCGGTTCTAATCTCATCTTGCCAACTTTCGAGTTTACTCAAGTGTAGGAGGCGCGGCTCCGCCGTCTGATGAGTCTATCATGTTTGTATCAGAGCTGTCATAAGTTATATTAATCTTAACCTTATTTGCCAAGTTATAACATAGAGACAACGAAGCGTAATACCTACTTTTGTTAATAAATAATGCCGAATTATATACTTAAATATAAATGTAACGTATCCCGACATAATTATCATATTGCGTGTTGTTAGTTGTTTCACCAGTAAATCCCACCTTAATTTACTATTAAAGGTTTAATAGGCGCTTAAATGACTACCGTAAATTGAATACCTGATGATTTTCATTACAATATTAACGTGATATTTGAAACGGAATGTTTTGTATGCTCAATAATGTTGATTTGAACAATACAAATGCTTACATTTAAAGCACTAATTATGTAGGTATCTCAAATCGAAATGTGCTTACAAATTTTATCAGCACAACTTGATGGTAAAAGACTCAACATTTTCAGACAACCATGAAAATAAGTACTTAGTCAGGTTGTTATTATGTAGTTTATCAAGGTGGCCTCAATTCCCAGGGTAAGCACCCGCAAGACAATGTACCGAAATTTTATTCTGAAATATACGTGACGCTTATTTGGAAACAATTTTTTAAATTATAAGTAAAATTCACTGTCTCATTTAGCAATATTTTCACTGAGGCCTTACTTTCGAGTAAGTATAGGATTTTTGGAAGCAAGCCGAGAAATGTTAGTATTGAGTAGTAACACCAAGCTAAGCTTTTAGCTTAGGTTTACAGTGAACATAGGCCATTAGTATTATTAGAAATCGAATTCAGACATTTTACCTGAAAAAGACCCAACAATAAGCAAGATGACTTTATAAAACATAGGTATTCTGTTGAGTCCGTCTTATAGTCCATCCAAAAATGCTGGACACATATTTTTCATTTATTTAAATAAGAAAATATATAGAAAATAACGCAAAATAATAATAATATAGAAAGTGCCAAGATATATATTAGAACTTCAAAGTTCCAAAGTGGGCTTTTGCTGCGGGAAAATAGCACGAAAGTGTTAAATCACTCAAAACTTCAATCAACTACATTGTCTTGATTTTTCATTTCTAAGAATAAAAATAGGTGTATATTTTTTACCAATAATTTAAATGACGGACTATGGTTGTTTCTTAGTCATTCTACCCTTTAATTTTCAAATACCCGAAATAACGCCTGTTACTGAATTCTAAGCGTCTCTTTACCACATCGTAGTTTAACGTGTTAAGCTATAAATTAACTTGCTTAGCAGTAGCTTGTCTTGCTACGCCGCCGTAGCTGTTCCGTAACTCGTAGTGAGGTAAGTCATGCTACGATGTTTCTTACTGTGCTCCGTTTTGTTTATCTTTTTCGTTGTATAGATTTTAGCATTATTTGCCTTCACACTTCACTATAGTGGTGGCTGCCTGCAAAAAATATAATGTATAATAGATTTTAGCATTATTTGCCTTCATCCTTAACTATAGCTATGGCTAGGCCCGCAAAAATTATAAAAAAGTTTTATTTCAGATTACACAATAGTCCATATTTATACAAAAAAATATAATTAAAATAAAAACATAATTAACATGAAATAAGTTGAGCCCAGGATCATCAGCAAAGGAAATATTTTCTTTTCACTGATCACCCTCGACCAACTCTCGACACAAAACATTTCCAGAGCGTAGAAAATACTTCACTTCAATCAAAAAATTTGGTACACATCGTGAATAGAATATTAATAAAAAATATCTATTATTTTTTAATTATATTCGAGTATGGATCCCTAAACATAATAGGTTTTTGAATAGGTTTGATCTCTACCGAATTATTTCTATGTTCTCTACAATTGAAATATGAGGTAAAACATTAAAAACAGCTTCACAAGAATAGAATAATAACTTAACGTTTTGGACTAGATTCACAGTTAAAATTGCCGTTTTTGTATATCATATCACTATTTCGCCCAGTTGTAGCAGTAGCTACGCACTATAAATATCTTACTTGAACTATTATTTAATACAAAAGTAACCTAACATTCTGAACTACCGTAAGCTCTCATATAATCCGAAAAATTTGGCGCAATAACTCAGAGGAGCAATTTGTCGTTATGATTTCGGTACCTGGAAGGTTTATTGCATGGGGTCCCCGGACCTTAGAGCACGTGACGCAACAAATAAAAGGCCACTTAACAGATCCAACTGGTAAATTTATGCTGCGCTGTATCTCTATAATTCCTACGCCGTGACGTGGCATACGTAGTCTACTGAAAAATCTCTTATCGTTGTGATTGTAATTGGCTATGAGTGAAGCGGCCATAGCATTTTCGTTTCAGCCCAGAGTCTGTATATGTGTATATGATAAGGTAAGTGTTATATAGATATAGTGGGCATGATGAATAAACACAAATACCGGACACCTATTTTTCACTTTTTCAATTTAATTTTGAAACTTCAATACACTTTGTCGTATTGAATTTTAGTTTCCAAGAAAAATAAAAAGTAGATGTATTTTTTTAGTCTTCTACCCTATTATCAATGGTGGTTCCACATAACAAGACTGTGTTGTTATGTGGAACCATCTTAATGTAGTTCATCCGTCGAATTAAGCTTTCTTGAGTGAAAAACTCCGCAACGTATAAAAACTCGATCCCAAAAACTTTCAAGTTTTTCAACCTGTTTCAAACAACTAACCAGTCTTTACCAACTATTTTGTCATCAAGCTGTCTTTGTTGCCAGTAATGCCTTTAGCATTAAGCCTTATCTAAGTTCAGGATGGCTTAAAGTACTATGGATAGTGCTAAGCTCAGTGTACGTATATACTTCGGCATTGAATCAAAAATAAGTAATGCTTCATTTGACGTTGCAAAGCGGCTTTGTTCGTTGAAGTTCCTATTTGCAGAACGTAAAACTAAACGTTTGGGCTAAAAGATTATCGACCACAGATTGGCAAAAGTACCTATATACCGACGCTTTTGCGATGGATGCGTGGTTTGGTGAAATGCTAAATGAATTACGTAAATAACAGGAAAAACAACTAACAAATCAATTAATTAGATACCTAGATAGATTTAAAAAAAAAAATGATTTTATAACGGCGGCCATCTTGCATTTTGGTTTGCCATAATTCACTGTAGTCTATCTGTCAAGCTCCTTCATTTGATACCCATATTTAGGTGATTGAAAAATAATAGACTATCCGCCATTTTGTAGCGGTGGCCATCTCGGATTTACAATAATATTGAATATAAATAATAATATTGACAGCAGACCCAAAGGCGTGAACCAAATTTCAGATTGATCGGTTGACAAAATATGACCCAAGAAAACAAACTAGTCAAGATAAATATAACCGTTTATAAAATACTGTCCTCTCATTTTAAAACATAATCTCCTTCTTAAATAGATAGTTTGATACAAATCCTCTCAATTCAGTACCGACTGATAAATTAATGCTACACAGTATCTCTATAATTCCGTAGTCGTGACGCGGCGTACGCAGCCCCCTAAAAACGCAGACTCTCAATAGGTTTGTTGTATTAAGTTGTTAAACGGTTCGCTTGAAGTACTCAATTACTTTATCCATTAAGTAGGGTACTCAGAACACAATCAATCTTATACTTCGTCTACTTTATCTGTGTTCGAGATTTAAGAAAAGGAACTGCGAGAATGTTACTTATTTTTGAAGTAATATTGTTTTTTAGAGGGTTTGTCACCTTACCTGTAGACTCGCCAATTTGTCTGGCATCTCTTTCTCTCAAGCATACGGCTGACTGTTGTGGATTATTGGCTCCTCTCTCACTCTAACTCACTGCGCTAGCTGCATTTGAAGTTATCACTTTTGTCGGGCATACCGAGGCTCTTACTTTTTTATGTAGTTTTTGTAATCTTTTGGTTTGTTTTGTAATTATTCATTTGATTTTAATACATTAATTTTTCTTTGTGCTGACCCCACGTAACCAGTATTATTGGGATAAGGGTACGAGGTGTGGGTATGGGTATTTCCCCATACGAGATGTTTGAGAATGTTTTAAGCGTTATGCTTTTTTAATTAAAGTCAGTCATCGTCATAAAGTTTTTCAACTCGTCTGCTTATTTGCGTTGCACTCAAACAAATACAAAACCGTACTAATTTCCCTGTCCCTCTCATCAACAGAGCGAATAATGAGGCAGGTTTTTTTGGATAAATAAGCAAATGGAGTAAACTTGAATTTTATTTTACCACAAAAACATTTTTTTTTTGGGGTAAAGCCTGCTGGATGAATTAAATGTGGACAAATCAACAACGCATCATTCTAGTTTAATCTAGCGATAATCCCGCCTTCATATTTTCTATAATAATGTATATAACAGACTAATAGCTTTTGGATTATAACATCTAGTTTAGCTGGAAATACTTCGATATAATTAATAGGGCCATGATAACTAAGACATGGTTAAAAGGTTAAGTGTAGCCGTTTGGCTGATATATTAGTACCTATTAAATATTAGTAATATTCTATGGATTTATGGATAAGTACCTAATGAAAAAATACTGATAATTTATATATAATTTCAATATTCACTAATATTTCAATATGAGCAATCTAAACTGGTATAGTGATACTATTCGGATTCGTTTTATTGGCTCACATAGAATATTATTTCAGAAATAAAACATCTCGATTCTCTAAATTATTCTGAGATTGGTTCAGTCGTACGGCCTTATGTTGCATTATTTTCAGCAGATCACTTGAATTATAAATATCTAGGCAGTATGGTTGAATATAGCAAGCACTAAATAATTTATGTAATAAATTTCTATATTTTCTCATTTTGACTGTCTTTTTAGGCTTATAGGCACGACAGTACAAATATTACAAATTCAAATGCTAGGTAAATATCATTAATATCTAAATATTAGATTAAATATTATAATATTACTTAACTGATACATGCATATTAACTAATACTGATAAAGTCGGTATTTACCCATCTTTAGTAAAGTGATATGAGAACTAGAGCATGGCAATCGCATTATGGTTTTAATAATAAAGAAGCTTGGCTTATAACCTCGCTACTCGAACTACTTTGCTTAGGCTTTAAACAAAAGCTAAGTATAAATCCAGTGTACAAGATTATGACTAAAGCGATTATGAGGCAATTTCTTTTCAAGCTGTACGATTTATTGGAATATCGTTATGTCATGTGAATACTTTTTTTTTTTTTTTTTATGATCGATAAGCCTTCATTTTACCACAATCTCACCTGATGTAAAGTGACGATGTGGTCTAAGATGGGACATGAAGACCTAGAAGGTGGCTTCTCCGGGCCACATTACGAAACACGAAAAAATCGCTTCACGCACTGGCCCAGCCCGGAGGGTGGTGACAAGCCGCGGCCGAAGCCTACCACCAGAGACTGTTCTTAGCACCACCCGGAGGTCACGTGTAAGGATTCAGAGGGTTACCACTTATGGACTTAATGTAAGTCAGAATATTTTTATATTACGAAAGCGATTTGATATTACTTTAGACTGGTTACGGTTTTGACTTTTTTTCTCTGAAAGCACGATATTTCCCAATTTTGGTAAATAATGCTGTATCCGCTGATACAAAAACGATTAAATAAAATATTATTAAAAGCTCATACCTAACAGATAAAAAATTACTAGAAAATAGAGATTACTTGACGGTTCAGAAAATCCATTAGCTTTAAAAAGCTTTCGCGTTTTATTGTTCCGTATTTGCTGGGAGTTTCTCTAAAACAAAATACAAGTAAAATATGATAACGAATTGATAGTTCCGTACTAAGATTTAATATTTAAAGACATCCCCACCGAAACAGAGCCGTTCTGAATTTTTAAATAGCACTTATTTCGAACATCGAGCGAGGAAATATATTGAACAGAATCTAGGTGCCCCAGTTAGTTCGGACTTTATTGGTTATATCTAACTTTCATACAAGCACGAAAACTATGGAGCCGGATTCTCACCGCTGCTTAGTTTCTAAAAGTTTTAATGTACGTACCTATATATGTATAGACGCAATACTGAAACTGTTATTTAACAGGTTATGTTTCCAAATATAAGGATTTCGAAGCCGTACTCTGTATAGAAGATTCATGTTACGTTTGGCAAATACTACTTGAACGAAATAGTATATTATATGCATGCAACTGGTGTAACGTGATGGGTTATTAAACATTACTGCTTAACTATTTTAATGCAATATAGAAGTGTGGATGATGTTCCAAAAGTATGGTACATAAACATTAATTGACGAAACGATTACTCTAGCTATCAATATATGTGACTAAAACCGTTTTGAATCACGGTTATCCACCACCACTCCCCTCTCTTCCACTCTGGTGGTAGCCACCTTCTAGGTCTTCATGTCCCATCTTAGACCACATCGTCACTTTACATCAGGTGAGATTGTGGTCAAATGAAGGCTTATCGAATATAAAAAAAAAAAAAAAAAAAAAAAAAATCTATTTCACACCAATCGTTTAAAACTACGGAAACCAAATGCCTAGTTCCACACGCATTTAGTCAGTTTCATTTCCCTGTGAAGTCTGAGCCCTAAAAATCATTAAAACCGCAAATTAGTTGCGGTACGTTGATTTAAAAACATGGAAGCTTCCAATGTGGAATCTCGGCGTGGAAAAAGTGAAAAAGCAGTGCAATTAACTACCACTACGCAGAACCGTCTCTAAGCGTGAGGCGTTGGAACTTCTGGATTTCAAAAGGTTTTTACCGACGAGAGTTTTACTTTTTTTTTGGTAAGGTTTTTGAATAGAGAAAGGAGCTTTGTTTTTTTTTTATTTTAAATTATATTTATGGTCGCCTATCATTTTGTGGCGCTTTAAACAAATGTTTACTTACGAAAAAGCTATATTAATGAATACTTAAAATTTCAATAAAAATCCGAACGATAATGGGACCACCTGACAAAGCTTTAAAATTCAAATATGAAATGAAAGTCAACGTCTTCTTATAATAGTTTTCTAACTTTTTATATCGTTTAAATTTCACTTCATTTGACAAAGCATGAGTGTTGTGGAAGTAGGTAACGCCACGTGGTATTACCGCCCTGTATTCCCTCGCACTAAAAGTATCTCTTTGAAAAAACAGAGGATAAACTATGACCCACCACGCGGGCCTAATGCGGGTTGGTCTAATACCACCAACGATGCGAGAGCCTGGTTATACAGCGGGCAGGAGTATATCACTTGTATAAAAATACATATTTATCACCTAATTTAAAAAAGCATCAGCAACGGTTGCTAGAACTACTCTTTTATGAAAAACTTATCATAGATCCATAAACATTATAACCTATTTTAAAAAGGCTTTGTAGTCTAGTAGTAAAAGGTTTATGAGCTGAACAGGTCACAACCCACTTTAGAAATGGTTGTGATCTGATCCAGCCATGAACCAGTTTTAATTTAATATTTGTATTGCTTGTTTGATTGTAACGTTCTCTAATAAATTGAAAAAGGATAAATAAAACAACACAAGGTATAAATACAAGGTTGTAATACCTATATAGTTTTTTTTTAAGATTACAAACAAAAAATCATGCATTAAAGAAGGGATTTAACAAAATGGGTTTATTTCTGAAATATTATTTTATTTTAAATATAAATGGTTTATAGTGCTTGTCTTTTTTATTTTAATATTCGTTGCATTTCGATTTGATTCTATTTCCAGGAATTACAAATTCTGATTCCGGTACTATTTTTCTATAAGTATTTTTCTATAGATAATTTGTATGCATTTACGAAAACATTTGTAAAAGCTCTGCTTAGTGAGGTATATTTCCAAAATTTCTCTTTTTGATTTGAGTAAGTCAAAGTTATGAGAGTATGAATGAGCATTTTGAATTTAGTAAGGCTAGACCTATATTTAAAAGAAGGTACGGACTCCCTTGTCTGTGGTGTTTTAATGTTTCTTATTAAAGAAAAAGATACCTAACCACTGTAACGTCCAGCGCCCGCGGCGTAACTAGGGACTAACGTCCCAGCCCGCGTTACGCGAGCGGTGCGTGACACGCTGCGCGATTTTTCCGTTAAAACTATTTATCACATAAAAAGTACTAAACCTATTTCAAAACCAATAATGTATTTATTTTCTTTATTATAATTATATAAACTTGAATAATAATACGAATCATCGAACCTACATCTTCATTTACTAAAAAATTATCAAAAATAGGATGGTAGCATTTTTAGACTGACTTGGAGACCTATTTTGATAAATTTATTTAAAATACTTCCTCTGAACATTTAATTATTATTTTGGTACCGTTTTAACGGGGTTGGAGTCTCGTTTTTTCAATAACATATTTAATTTTAATACAGATATCACAAGTAAATCATAAAGAAATTAACTTGCGAAAAATAGGAAAATGGCGGAAAATTTCTCTCACTTTATTGTCAAAATATATTTTTTTTCATAATTTTTGTTGCCAGGTATGGGTTTTTCTAATTAGAATTTAGTAGAATAATTATTGACAATGACATCTGACATTGACACTAGCAACTTGTCTTATTAGAAAATAAAGAAAATCCGAAATAAAAAAAACAAAAACTCGTGTGGCACTCTAGTACCATGGACGTTAGTCGGCAAAAAGTTTTGTGACACTACAGTACCACTGGACGTTCAAGTGACTAAAGTTTGGCCTAGATATGGATGCGAAAGTAACTAAAGCTTCCATTGGCTAGACGCAGTAAGTATTTTGGCATACTTGTGGAATGGATTTAGTGACACTGCAGTGTTTTCAAGGCCGGGAACTTTTTTAAGATCGCAATGAGAAAAGGTCAAATCCAGTGATCTCACCTTATACGTGAACGCTTTGTCCTTATCTTTTAGAAACTGACTTACTGACTACTGAGGTACATTTTGCGTTATGCGACAATATACCATAAAAATGTTTTTTCTTTGTAATGATTATATTATTTGCACAACTAATTATTTATTATATCAGATGTAATTACGCCTAATTCATTATAAGTAATTATAAACACTTGAATTCCGTACTTTTATCACTGTAGAAACAGACGGACGCGGCGTGGGACAAATCTAATTTAAAATATTGCTGCGCAATTCTCAACAACAAATAGCCCCGTGGTAAGCTCTTGGGTGGCTAAATACCAGGACCAAGGAGAAAGTGCTTGCAAACATACAAACACTTGACTCGACGGGAATCGAACCCGCTACCTCTTGCGCCGCAAGCGGAGCTTCGCCCACAGCAACGGGTAGTCAAACTTCCAACTTCATTCAAGTCACTTTTATACAATAATTTGATTTATATAAATAGGCATAAAACGTCCACTGTTAGATATAGGCCAGCTCTGTTTGCGTTACTGCAAGTCAACCAACAAAATTAATATGAATATAATACTGAGAAATCGTACAATTTTTCATACTTTTCGCTACCTGGCGAGTGATGATAAAATAGTGCTACGTTGCCACGCACGTAGAGTCACGTTCGTTGAGACTCCTACGTGATATTTTGCTTTTTACATTCTTTATTATTTTTGCATCGTATGTGTTAAGTTAGAATATTCATTCATATTCAGTACGTTAAACAGATTCCAAATCACGTATATATTTTGCTAGTGTAACATTATTTTATTCACAGATAAGCTTAAAATTTATCCATGTAACTGATCATAAAACAATTTTTATCTAAATCGTCAGAGGTAAACGCTCAATATTTGCCATAGGCGACAATACGAAATCGTTTGGAATAAATCAGCATGTGGTATGAGATAAGCCGTAACACGTTTACAAAAATCGTGTAGCATGGCAGCGAAATCCGATTCGTCATAAAAGTATAATAATAGTGGGTCGGGGGTGCCGTGTGCCGCAACAACAGCGGTGACCTACAGAGCGCGCGCCGCCGCGGCAGTCTTCAGTCGAGCTTTCTAATGACCCCAGGCGTTCTGTGCTCCGCTCCACCGCAACACAACAAACCGGTAAAAACCCTGCTGCGCCCTTCCTCCACACTTCCACCTACCCCACGCGTGAGCAGTGGGACGACGGCACCCCGTGGACACGCGCACTTCGACCTTCCGCACCACACGCCAATATGGACTCTAAACACAACGGGATAGCGACGTGGCTTAATTAACTCGCCGATGTGTGCGTCATGTCAGGGCGAAAAAGCTTGGTAAGTAGATTATTTAGATAAGTTTCGGAAAACTTTGTAGCTTTATGTTTTGAAATATCTTTTTGTTAGTTATTTCGTTGGTTTATTATAAGTTATATTTATATATAGTCAAATTTTGATTTACACAATGATTTTTGCTTCTGTGCTCGTTTTCGTTAAATATTAAAAGGGGTTATATTGAGAGCTTGCCTATTAATAACTAAGAAGTGTTAGTGTGAAAATCGATACCGTGCTCCGTCGTGAAGTAGCTTCAAAGTTTAGTAGTTCAAAGCAAACACGGATCGGGAACAATAATCTGATTGAGAGTGGCACCAATTTGATACAAATATGCATTGAGAGTCCAATCCTTGCTTCCATTTGTGGAATTGGATTCGAAATACAGTGCACCACAACACGTGTGATACGAGATACGTATAGATATTTATGATGATAAGTATTTTAATCAATCGTTCAATTTGGTTTTTAAATAACTAAAGAGTTGTGTGGGAAGTTTATTAATTATTCATATTCTATTATAGGTCGTTTTCCATTACTGTTATATATAAAGGGATATTTTTACCTCGTAGGTAAGTAGGTATAAGTAGATACTTGCTATATGTCATTAATACTTATTTACATTTATTTTACCTTAATGTTTACTTTTATCTGATTCATGTAACTCAATGCAAGTCATACATAAGCTAAGACAGCATCTAAGAAAGATGTCTATTGTTCAAATACGATCTTTATCGATATTAAAACACTATACAATACAATACAAAAACGCTTTATTGTGTAAAAAACACAAAATCATAAACAAGTGGTACAATGGGCGGCCTTATCGCTAAAAAGCGATCTCTTCCAGGCAACCTTAGTATGGAAAATACTATTATCTTTTCAGTTAGGTAATTATGTTGGGCCGGATCGATAAACCGATGTAGATCTATGTATGTATGATCAAATGTAGATATTTATTGACCTGCTATCTAGCCTAGATAGCAAGTCAATAACCACAATATAATACAAAGTTATACATCTATATTTTAGTTTAATGACAAAGCTACCAGCTTGTGGTAATTTGAGATATGTATAGAATAATTGTTGTCCTCGTCACATTCGTTTGATTGCTCCTTTCAAAATTAAATACATTATAACGCAAACGAATCATGTACCTAAATACCCCAATTGTTTTATTTTGGTAAGAAAACATTCACAAAAAGGTTGTTCTTCTAACGTGGGTTGGATAGTATTAAGGCGCTTTTTGTAACTAATTCCACTTTTCCCCACAAGGCCGCCCCTCCAGTGGAGCATCGTCTATAGTCTATATATCTGCCCAATTTTGCCCATTTATATTTCAAAATACCACTTAGGTAGATAACCCCATAGTAAAATAGGTGTCAACGGAACTTCACCAGGGCCGGCATGTCTAGATTTTATGTAGCTTCAAAGGTTTACTACACATCAAATAATTAGTTAAGAAATGCCATTTTATTAGCGAGTCAAATAATTAAATATAAAAAAAAATATCTATTGTTTGTTAAAACCTTTTATTATTATATTTTAAAATCTTTTAAATAATATATGTATATTTTATTGGTTTTCAGTTCCTTACGTTATACATTATTAAGACTGATTTATAAATATAAATTGATATACCCCCTCAGTTCGTTCCTTCTTATATACTATTTAGGTACAACACATTGAGTTAAAAAGTATAATTTGTTTCAGGACAAATGAACAAGCTTAACGGAAAATGTAAAACATAAACATTTTATAATGAAACTATGAAAATAATTGCATGTGACAAAGCAAAGAAAAATGGCTGGAATGTTTTGCAAATTTACTCGTTATTCCTTTTTCTACCCGTTTTGCGAGCTCAAAATACCTTGGTGTGCCCGGACTTAGCAGGAACTAAATGCTCCTGTCATTCTACTGAAAAAGGTAAGATTATTTCTAAGAACATTCCATTCGTAAAATGACGCTTTATTACATTCAATCTTTTTAAATTAACTTATGAATGTTTCAGGATTGTCTCTAGATTGCTATTATACTGCCTCGAAAGATATAAAAAATGCACTTAAAAATGTGCCTGATTTACATTCACTGTTTATTTATGATCTCGACGATAAGGAAGAAGCATTGGGACCCCATTTTATACCTCAAGGCGTTTGCATAAAACGTATTCATATATCAAGTACAAACATAAAAGATATTAACGATGACACATTTATGCCGCTTAGGAAATGCCTTGAAAAGCTGAGCATTGTTTCAAGTAAAATAAAAAGTATACCGCAGAAAGCCCTTTCGGGAATGCTCAAGTTGACCACAATAGAATTATCATCTAACTACATTGAAGACATACAAAGTTACAGTTTTTTCGGTCTTCCTCTAGTTAAACTAAAAATACTGCGGAACGAATTACGTGATATATCGGATACCGCCTTTTCTGGATTGGAACAATCGCTCGCTAAAATCGACCTAAGTGAAAACAAATTGACAATATTTCCGATAACGGCTCTCGCCGCCCTCAGACACTTGAGGTCGCTAAGTATGTCATGGAACAGGATGTCTTCATTCCCTATTGTTGAAAATGCTGATTTAATCTCCTTGGAATTCTTGAACTTGTATAAAAATAGGTTTGAATTTATTTCTGAAGACTGCCTTAGATTTTGTCCGTCCCTGACAACGTTATTATTAAGTTACAATTTAATCAGCAGTATACATTATAGGGCTTTTAATTCTTTGACTGCCTTAAAATCGGTAGACTTAAGTCATAATAGGTTAAAACATTTACATCCTAACGTATTTCTCAAGAATCAAGCCTTAGAAGTTGTCGACCTAAGCTATAATCATTTGCACCATATTCATGGTATCTTCTGTAACTTGCCCTCATTAGCAGAGGTGTATTTTAGTCATAATAATATTTTGGATGTGCCAATAGATTCATTTCTAAATTCTAATAATGTAAACGCTATACACCTAGATAAGAACTGTATAAGCAACATACATAGTGAGAGCTTTAGAAATCTAGATAATCTAGTAAAGCTGCGTTTAGAGTTTAATTATCTAAATCAAGTGCCACATAATATTTTTATAAATAATAAAAATATATTAAAAATTAGCTTAGACAATAACAACTTTTCTGAAATAATGAATGACACTTTAGGACCCCTAGTCAACGTTAACGAAATTAGACTTAATAATAATAAACTCAATATAGTAACTAAGAATTATTTTCTAAATTGTAATGAAGTAGAAGAAATCTACTTGGACCATAATGCTATTACTTTTATAGAATCTGAAACTTTTGCTGAGCTGAAAAAGTTGAAGTTTCTTAGTTTAAATAATAATTTATTAGTAGATATTTATGACGTTCTCCCTAAATTAAGCTCTAATTTGTTGACATTGCACCTTGAAGCTAACCACATGAGTATAATACCAAACTTTATATTGCAATCCCAACAAAAGTTAAATAAACTGACATTACAAAACAATAGCCTAAAATTCCTAACTAGAAACATGTTTAGAAACTTGTCATCTATTACAGAGCTCATGTTGCACGAAAATGATATATCAGTTGTAGAGGATTTCTCTCTGCAAGCTTTGAGTTCTGTAATATATTTGGACTTGAGTAATAATTTTTTGAAGAATATCACAAATTATACCTTCCACGGACTTTCACAATTAGAAGATTTAGATTTATCACATAATATAATAACGTATGTCTTTGATCTCGCTTTTGATACTTTGAAAAAGTTGCGAAGCTTGAATCTTTCTTTCAATCCGCTTCATATCTTACAGAAAAATATATTTCAACAAGGCTTGCCTTTGAGTTCTCTACATTTAGACGGCTGTGAAATACAAATTATTGAAAATGATACTTTTCTGGGTTTAAATAATTTAAAATCACTCACTTTGAGAAATAATTCATTAAAATCTAGTGATCTGCTAGCTATTTACATTCCAGGCTTAAGATATTTATCTTTGTCTCATAATGTTCTCGACTTCTTGCCATTGGAATCATTTTTCCAACTTCCTCTTTTAGAAAGTTTACATTTAGAGCATTGTAACATAGAGCACATATTTGAAGGTACGTTTAAATTCAATAGAAATTTGCTAAGACTGAACATAGCTCAGAATATAATCAGCTCAGTACCAACTCAATTGTTTGATGATCATAATTCGATTTCAGAATTCAACATTAGTAACAACTTTTTAGACTTCGTTCCATACGACACCATTCAAAATTTTACTTCTGTTGAAAATCTTGATATTGCTGATAATTTACTACCTAAACTAGAACTTTGTGGTTTTGAAAAGTTACAAAAACTAAAGTATATTAACGCAAGAAAGAACGAAATTAAAACAATTACAGTTCATAAAAAAGTTGTTTACATCGATTTGATATCGTTCGATATAAGCTTCAATAGATTAGAATCTGTACCAAATATAATATTTGAAGTTTTTCCTAATATTTTAACTATAAATATTTCATATAATGAAATAGTACACTTTGATTTCCTCATGTTACACAAAAAAAGTGAAATAAATTTAATTAACATTGATTTGAGTAAAAATCCCGCTATACTGTGGACTCCCACACATACTAATAGAGATAAAAACATGTTGATCTCCCATTTATATGAACTACATATTAGTGCCACTAACATGAGTATTGTAGATGATAATACATTCTTACACTTCACTAGTTTACGAAGCTTATATTTGACTTATAACAAAATAAGAAGACTAACTATAAGTCCCTTTTCTCAATTAACGTTCCTTGAAACTTTGGACCTAAGTTATAATAGAATTTCGCAATTAAAGGAAAGTAATTTTCGCGGCCTAACAAAACTTAAGACACTTTGCTTATCATACAATAACATAGAATCTATGGATTCTTTCGCCGAAGACTTAGTAAATTTGAAGTTTTTGGATATTTCTCACAATAAACTACAGAATATATTAAACGACGATCTTATAAACTTGAAGGAGCTGACGGTGCTATACTTAAGTCACAATTATATAAAATATATATCTGTAACTGCTTTTAATAATTTGATTAATATACTGCAAATTGATTTGGAGCAAAATAAATTACAGACTATACCCATAGAACTGTTGAACTCAGTGGAGACACACGTCCATGATATATCAATCAAAGGTATGTTTATACTTCAAAATTCACTGTTTGTACATATATCATTATTTTTATAGATCCGGGTGCAGATGATTTTGTTTTTTTTTTTGTATTGACACTAGGGAAATGTGTAATTGGTCAGGCAAAATAACGTCTAGTACAAAATTATGTTGATTTCAGTTTATGTAATTTTAATGGGTTCTTTAATCCATTTATATGAAGGTATTCCTTATTTTTCAGGAAATGTTTTGACTTGCAACTGCCAAAAAGACAACGCTTGGCTTTGGATCCAGGACCACCCAAATACAATAAAGACACAAGAAGTCTCATGTGTCAATAACCAATATCCTAAAGAGAAATGCGATGCCCCGGTCATTTCCCAACTATCCGTTGATAAACATAAGGACAACTCTGTTTCGATGTCATGGTTTATACGAAATCGCACAGTAATTAAAGCTTTACAAATCATTTATTATGCTGAAGATATGCAAACTGATGTAAGTGTTCAAAAGTTCACAATACAAAACTACATTCGTGGCAATATAATTTAAATATTATTGTAGCGATAGAATTCTCATCATCTAAAAGTTTATTATAAAAACAGTACTTACCATCTCCATATTTTGGAACGGGTCTAGAGTGGGAGAAACATTCTTTTGATAGCTACTACATTGGCAGGTGCCACAAAGGAAATATTGTTATGTTAACAAATTATTTCTTTCAGATTAAAAGCAAATACTTGGACAAAGACAAAGTATCCATCAGTTTAAAGGATTTGGAACCAAATGCCAACTATGTCGTTTGCGTTCTAGCGCAGTCAGACGAATTCAACGATTACGACGATAATAAACTGGACTTCAATATAACAACAAATAGCAGTGAAAATGTAACATCTTTTCTGAATCACGATAAAGTTACTGCACTTTTAAGTCGCTCGCTCTCCAATGATTGCATTTCGTTCAATACGTATAAAAAGCAAATAACGATTGAACTAAAAACGAAACAAAAGTATAAAATTTCACAGTTCTTAAACCGCCGTTTGGGTTTAATGGTGGGGTGTACCTTGGGTTGTGTTGTATTCTTCATAATGGTATCTGTACTTCTTTACACTAAAATTAAAGAAAGAAAAAGAATTGCTAAAACGGATCCGTCTTGGTCTGAAATGAACGACTATCATTCTATGGTAAGCAAAGAAGATATTCTGCAAAGTTCGACAAATGCCTCAACTGATAATATTTTGTTAGGTATGACTAAAAATCGACAAGTTTCTCTTGAACATTTAAAGTAGCTTAGAAATTAGATAAAAATGGTGATATTAAAACTTTACAATAATAAACTTGAATTACTTTAGTAGATGTAGGACACAATGTGAACCATTAATCTAATTAATTAATTGTTACTTCACGCTAGAAATGATGCTTTACATAATAGAAAATTTGACCTTTGGTAAACTATGGAATAGAGTAGAAACAATTAGTAGATAGAGCATTTCAAATAATTTGTAGTGATATTTTAAAATTTTGATATTTCTAGTTTAAATTAGACGTACCTAGTTAAATTCAATAAATTGTTGGCATGGTAATGCGTGGTTTTTTTTATCTCCAAAATGTGTGTATATCAGCCTATTTGAGAACGGGTGATCAAATCACTGGTTCTTTAAACATTGCGTATTTTTCAAATAGATAATGGATCGTGTGTAAAAAAATAAAAATAATAATCATGCCTGACATAAGCCGGGCCAAAAATTACAGTAATTAATAAAAGTGAGCTTGAAGTAAATACACATAGTATTACTATATAATAATATTATTGTTATCGTTTGTGTTGGTAACACATATAAAGTAATTTTTAACTTCCGACGCATATAGGGGTGTTATAACGTGTCTGTCTGTCTGTGGCATCACTGCTGGGATACAGGTCAGAGGTGTGTGGCCGTTATTGAAATCTCGTACTTCGGAATGATAGTCGAGTGGGCTCCCACTTAGCCAACATGGCTCTTTTTTTAATTAAAGGTGAACTACGTGCAAATTAGTGTTCTTAGAAATGTCTGATGAAAACCGGATAAGCCGTTTAAAAGTCATGGGGGATAATAGTGGTAAAGAATAAAATAATAATTGCAAAAACATTACTCGAAAGGGATGTCAAATGAATGTGCATCACGTGCACATTACAAAATAATGTGTTTGATTTTTGCTTTTAAGGGAACTAATATTTTGGAATGAAGGTTTTATTTATTGTTAAATTTAATTTATTCCATTGTTTATGATAACTGGCAAAGTAATTATTTAGCTGTCCTCTAAAGCATATCCTAGGAACAAACTCAAATGCAGTACTTGCATTTCAGTTTTTTCAAATAAAACTAAATAAAACATAAAAAATTACAATTATTTAAACTGGTTCACAATGCATCAAACTTCAAACGTTTGTGAAGGGTCGCAACCCAGGCTCATGCCTCATGCATGTCAGACAAAATCTAGCTAGTGTCTAGCTTTCACATAAATTATATTTTAGACAGAAAGCTCCCCGATTTACAGTGTTAATAAAATCAAATTATTTCTGAAATTTAAACAAGTATTATTTACGTGAGTGTAGAAAAAGAATAAGAATCGTTCCGTAACTAATATTTCACTCCGGATTCGAACCTGTATCTTCGTTAATACGACCAGAGATTCAATTACGTCATGCGATTTAATGATCTAATAGTTATTTATTAGATATTAGTAACAGGATGCGTCTTATTATTTTTCTACACAAATTAAAACCTAAGTGAGGCTTATCCAAGGTTTATCACTTTAAAATAATATCATAAATATTATTTTACATAGTATTGTCCCAAAAGAATTGTCAATAAATGATTTTTTCGTGTTTCGTATTGCGGTCCGGAGAAGCCTCCTTCTAGGTCCTAGGTCTTCATGGTATTCATGCTCCATCTTAGACCACATCGTCACTTTACATCAGATGAGATTGTGGACAAATGAAGGCTTAACTACCATAAAAACATCATACAAAGGGACTTCTCTCTTTGACGAGAGAGATTAGGCCTTAATTCACCACGCGTGGTGAATGTCACATGTCCTTCGTACTCTTCAAAGTTCTCAGAACATGCCGGTTTCCCCACGGTGTTTTGCCTTCACCGATAAAGCACATTTTTTTCATTAAAATTATTACATTTTTCAAGAAAAACCCATAGGAGTTTGGCGCGGGGTTCGACACCACGACCTTCGGAATTAATGTCGAGGGTTCTCTCTATTAGCCATCACGGCTTATAGAGAGAACCCTCGACCCTCGATACGGTGGTACGATCTAGTCTAAACTAAACTGTAGGCTGTGGTAATAAAAATTTGTATAAAGCTCAGAATGCGGGTTGACTGCTTCATTTCAAACAATTATTTCTATGTAGGCGTCCCAAGTGGTCCTACTAATATGTCAAATCAGTAGAACCACGAGAAAACGCAAGTGATAAATGTTAAGTGTTAGATGACAAAGGCAAGAAACACTTCATAGTCTCTATCTAGTTTTTATGATTAAGTCACTAATAAAAATGATTAAGTCACAAAGAGAGCGGACAAAATTATAATGTGGGACGAATAAAGATTTCTGAACGATTTGGAACGAAACTTGGGGACCAAAACGGCATAAACCCTTGTTTTGTGTGTATGTGGTATATGTCAGCGGAAAATAAATTACCGGAAAGTTAATTGATGTATCGTGTGAAAAATCACACGCTAAGCAAGTGAGCGAAGGGAGCATGCCGCGGCAGGCCGCTTAATAGCCAGAAATCTAAACGAACTCGTATGCCGCCGGGTTAAATTTATTTCAAACAAATATTTTTATCTTATTTTGTGTATTCAGCGGAAAATTATAAAAATCAACAAACGATTTATTTTAGTTCTTTTATATAACGATTATTACATGGGTTTCGGCTCCGTTAATACCTACAAATATTGAGTAATCATTGAAACAGCGTATTTACCTTACTAGATAGATTTGTAATTAACTACCAAAATCGACGTTACTCAAAGTCAAAGCCGACTACTATCTTACGTGACAGATCGACGGCTCATGTAATTGCTGCGTAAGTGACTAGCCCAGGAGAAATGAGCTAATGTACACATCCAATATTGACGAGGCTATATCTATCTGGTGTCTGGGGATATCTGACGATTTACCATTGCATCAATAATTTTTAGTTTTTTAGGAAATATCATCCAAGAAGAGATCCATAAGAATTTTTTCTAGTGTTAAAGAACTGAAATTTCTAGATTTCGAGCTCTAACAGACTCAAATTGAATTATAAGTAAAAATTGCTTTATGGGATTATTTAATTGACCGAGCATAGCGAAGAATTCATATTTGTGTATGTTCTCGTTTAAGGGACGCATTTCTCAAGCGGGGTCTTAGGTTCTAAACGAGTACCGACATTTTAGAACGGAGTCTGGCATAACTACTTTCCGCCATTTTGAAAAATTGAAAAATTGATTTTGTGTACAACGCATGTCAATCGGCAGAATAATTACTAACAAACAAAAAGTTTTAAGAAACCTAACCTCTAAGTTGTACGGTTTCTGACCTTCTACTTAATCCTAAAACTATTAAACTCCTAAACTACTTAATCCAAACTATTGGAACCCCTTTAAATAGTTTTATAGTCCAGGCCGATTCATATGTTTGTATATACCTTATCAGTTCGACAAGTTAAGTCTCATTTTGATAATAAAATCTAACGGCTGACCTATAATTCAGCCTTTCTACTAAGTAACCATAGTACTCGTATTTTCAAAAAAAATGAGTTGTTTTGAATAGCGTCAGCTGCTGTTGATCCCTTTACATAGTTTATTAAGCTTGGATACTAAGCTGTAGCACCATTTGAGAACAAACACTTTTCCAGAATAAGGTTAAGACCTGCTACGAATGTTAATTATTACTAATATTTTTTTTATAAATAACAACAATGTGTAGTTATTTACGAATTAAATCCTGCCTTGGGCGGGCAAAGGTCAGCTTGTAAAATTATTTTAATTTAAATCTTGCCGCTTCGGTGGTTGCCGATATTGTATTAATATTTTAAGTAGTTTCAACACTCAATAAACACATGTAGGTAAATATTATAACATTTATTTATTTACATGTTTCAAATTAAACTTAACATTTTGTTACCAGCCTTTATTTACAAACGAATTCGATACAATTCAATTTTGTTTTGACTAACTGATCAACCATTTAAACGGGACGCACTTTAACTATCTGATAATGCGGTTGTTGATAACCTAACAAATTTGATTTAAACAGTTAAACGTCCATTTATGCATTAATGTGACTTGTGGAAATAATTATAAATACATTGACATTATAACTGGGTATTAACGAGCGTGTATTTTCACTCTCAAAACTTAAGCAAGTTACACAATCCATTTTGAAAACGGTTTTTACTCATGTGTAAATGCTGTGAGCTCGCAGGAGAATCCCTCCCGCTTCCCTGATGATAACTCTTTCCTGAGGGGAATTGAAACGTCGGAATGTCAAAATTTCGTAACATTTACACGTGAGTAGAACCTGTTTAAAAAAAACAATGTGTTAAAAATTGCTATGTGATCCATCTTGGTTTTAGTCAATGGACCTACGATGATTGGACCAAAAACAATTCCCAGTAGATCCAATCAACAAAAAACTGGATCTAATGAGAAATCAAGTCCCACTAGGTCCATGATGGATCTGGTCAATGGATCTAATGGGAACAAACCGGACACAACTGATATTATATTCTCGAAAAAAAGGGATATCATAATCTATCACAATTTACCTTTCCATAAGTAAAATAACCACACCAGTATTCCTAGCTATAAATATTCATATAATTTTACCAAAGTGAAAACAGAAATAATATATTAATAATAACAAATATAAACCTAGAATAATCTACAAATCTTCTGGACGTCAAACAAGCGTTAATTAACTTGTAATAAATTTTACTTGAACGAAGTTGTTATAGAAATCTATTATTATCCCTTAACATAGCACTGGGATTGTTCTTTACATTTGTTCTATATTTTGATGGATTATGTCCAGCAGTGGACGTCCTACAGCTGAAATAATAATAATCTTTATTTCTGTAACAAATAACATGGAGTGATTTCTGTTGCAAAGACCCTCATTTAAGCTTAAAAACTTGTGTTAGAGGGTCTCAACACTGTGAAATGATGATGAAATTCTATCTGCAGAACAGATAGAAATAAAAAATCCATTTGTGTGTTCCATTCTAGGTCGACTGTTTACAAGTACGTGCTTACATTAGGCCAGATTAAGGTAGATACCATTTTCCACCCCAGAATACTCAATAGCCAATAGTAAAACCCCACAACACTCTTTCCCTAGGGTTAATGCATTCATAGAAGACATGTTATCCCTTCACTAATTGTATGTAGGCAAATCCTCTAACAATGTTAATCTGATGCCGTAACCAAACTACACCCCCGTAAACAGGGACTGAATAAACATGGAAGTTAACCTCGAATTATAATTAGATGTCAAAATGGGCATTAAAATGGAACGTAACTTCCTTAGGCTGCAAAAGCAGGTCAAGTCCAAATGAAACTTTATAGTTGTGTGCGTGAAGCATGCGATAAGTCGGAATGATTTACACACAAGAAGTTACTTGACTGCCTCAGTGGCGCGGTGGGCCACCGACGGTCCGCTTGCGGCGCAAGAGGGGTTCGATTCCCGTCGAGGGGTCAAGTGTTTGTATGATCTGCAATCACTTTCTCCTTGGTCTGTGTGTTTAATACGTATAATAAAAATATCTTTGTATGTATGTTTATTATATTAAGTATATCAGATATTAACCGTAGCTTTACAGCTTACCACGGGGCTAGATGTTGTTCTGTGGATTGTCCAGATATATTTATTTTTGTTTAACTTTTATTTAATTTATAGTTACTTTGGACATTACCGTCCTGTCTAAAACGAATCAAGCTTGGTAGTGGGTGGAGTAGGTTGCGGCAATTCAAAGACATTCATAATTAAAATATGTGCTACGCAGATTCTACGGATTCTCATTTATGTATACGAGTAACACTAATGCTTGAAACTAGTTCAGTTATATTCCTGAGAACACATCTTTTAGTCAGCTTTTCGAAGAGTTGCAATTAAATTTTCGTTTTCTAGTCATTCATTATGTCATTCTCTGTCAGTCAGTCATTCTGTAGTAGCCAACAACGTAAACATAATAGAGGTATAATGATCAGAGAAATCATATACTTTATGTAGAAAGATTTACAATACCTAACTGAAAATTACTGAAGTAGAAATAACACAGTGGTATTTTGGAAAACTGTTATGCAATTCTCGAGCCTTTGATATTTTGACCTCAGACTTAGCGAAAGGCCGATTGGCACACCTGAGTGGTATATTAATTAATATTTTATTATTCGCATTCATTTTTTTCCTTTTTGCACATAAGATTCGCTCCCGCGCTAAATCTTAAATTGCAATTTGGAAGAATCCCTTTAAGAAATATCATAATCAGTTATATGAAGACACTTCAAAATACAATAAGTTATCAGAAACCGAACAGCATACTTTACAATCCTATACAGCAAAATCTCCCTTGAGTAATGTGGGTCAGACCCATTACCGCAAATAAATCCCGTTTCAAAATAAATAACTGGTTATACCCGGAAGGCGTGGGATGAATATACAGATAGAAGATTATTGTTATCGAGTATGTGAAATAACGGTATGTGGGTTTCGATTTATACATAAATACATAGGTATACATAAAATTGCATACGTATTTACGGACTAATCACACAGCATCACCTAAGCCCAAACTAAGCAAAGCTTGTACTGGGGATGTTTTGTGACTGCTTAGATACATTTTTTTTTGTAGTTACATATGATACAAAATACTCAAACATTAATATATAGTGAAGACCAATATTGAGTTCATTTTCGACAATTACATCGGACAAAACAGTAATGCCGTTTGCACAACAGGTTGAACAAAACGCGGCTATGTACTCGTAATTAAACATTTCAATTATTTGGATTTCATCTAATTTGCGTACTTTCGAGTGTACATCGTTTCCCAGTTTGTGGAATTATTTTGATATATTTGTGTAAGCGTGTTTGTCAATCCTTATCCTACTTGAAATAGAGCTTTTCCAATTGAACGTTAAAAATCTTTTAAAACTTTTAAATCACTTGACGAAAGCTCACTCACTTATAATTAAATCAAATTTTGTATAGAAGTTCTTTGTGGAACTTTCAATTTCGAAACCAAACCACTTTAGTGATTATTAACAAAAATCAAGCAATCAAGTATCCTTTTTAAAAAATATATTGGAATGTATTAAAGTAGACCTACTAATACATAAATAAACTCTCATCCATTTAAGTACCAACCGAATGATAAAAAGTCAGTTATTTTTTACGTATAGATATTTTGTTTACATTTGTTGCATGCATAGCGCTTGGTCGGGTTTTGTTACGTTATTTTACAAAAAAAGCGATTTAAAAAGAACAAACGTGCGAGCCGATACATTTTGTAAGTAGGGCAATGTTTCCGGTATTGTGCCTAGAATATAAGTTAGTTACGAGTTAATATCGGTTATTTGTACGGAAAATATTACGGTGTTTGAAAAAGGAAAAGTAGTGAGTTGTGGGAAAGTTTATTACGTAATAACTACTAACATACTCTATAGCTACTAAAGCTCGGGTGAAATAGTGTAAGTGGTAGGTAATATTAAATTTTCATGGCTTCACCGTCTTGTCTGCAGTTTTAATGCCAAAAGAAGTCGAGCTAAAGCTTGCATTTTCAGATTCATAGATACTTTTCCCACACATATAAAAAGTCAAAATATAATATTAATGTCCTTAATGGTTTTGAATATAATACAAGCTTTTATTTCAGACAACTTATTCCCTATTTTGTATGTTTTTATTTATGCTCGATAAGCCTTCACTTGACCACAATCTCACCTAATGATACGTGACGATGTGGTCTAAGATAGAGCATGAAAACCTAGAAGGTAGGTGGCTTCTCCGGGCCACAATATTATACAAAACACGAAATAATCGCTTCACGCACATGCCCAGCCCAGAGGGTATGTAAACTTTAACAGTATTTTCTTTAATGTGTGAAATAAATCTTCCCGTTGCTGTTTGTGAATGTATGTTAGTTCATTTTATGACTGCCTCAGTGGCGCGGTGGGCGAAGATCCGCTTGCGGCGCAAGAGATTGCGGGTTCGATTTCCACCAAGGGGCCAAGTGTTTGCATGGTCTGCAATCAGTTTTTCTTTGGTGTTCAATATGTATAATAAAATCTCTAAGTCAATAAATCCATATCATCATCATCATTTCAGCCGTAGGACGTCAACTGCTGAACATAGGCCTCCCTCAAAGACTTCCAGTGATTTCGGTCGGTAGCAGCTTGTAACCACCGCGAGCCCGCTACCTTCACCAAGTCATAAATCACAATAAATCCATATATGTATATCATATTAAGTATGTCAAATATCTAGTACACGTAACATAAGCTTAGAGCTTACCACGGGGCTAGATGTTATTGCGTGGCTTGTCCGGAAATATTTATTTATTTATTATACATTTCACCATAATAATAATGATTTGCGAAGTGATGTACTTCGCAAATCATTATCATTGACCTTAAATAAGTTAAGAAATTGTATTGCAGTAGGAATTACTTATTTTTCAACAAAAAACATCCAAAGCAAAGAATGGCGAAGAGGCAGGAGATCCGCGGAACTTCCAACACGTATAATAGGATAACTTTATCTTTTTAGCTCACAAAACAGGGTAAAAGCGGGTAAAAGCGCTCACAAGGCATTAGCAGATCGCATACACGACATTACGTGATATTGCGTCGATCTGCTATCTCCGCACTTTCGGATAATGGATTCATTTGTATTCAGGCTGCAAGTGCCCAGTGTAACGAACAACGGGCTGACGTTCAGGGTACAATTACCAGTGTTAATATTTACCAACTGACGCCAAGGACTAATTGCCGACTGTGCGAGCCTGCGCTTAGCTGCGTGAACGCTTGAGGAAACTGTCTGCAGAGTTCACAATGGATCGGTAACTCTGCTTGGACGTGCTGGATGTTCTACGTAGATTCTCCTCGATTCTCCAATGGCTATAAACGTGATTACATCAGGCTAATTGTTTTACCGCAACTGAGATCAAATAAATATTTCCGGACAATCAACACAACAACATCTAGCCCCAGTAAGCTCCAAGAATGTGTTACGGGTACTAGACATCTGATATACTTAATTCTTTTTGTAGTACGGGAATTCATATAATAGCCTACATGCATAGATATTTTTATTATACATACTAGCACCCAGACCAAGAAGAAAATGCTTGCAAAACATACAAACTCTTGCCAAGGCGTCAACCGGGAATCGAACCCGCTACCTTTCGCGCCTCAAACGGACTTTCGCCCACAGCGCCACTAAGGCAATCAAATTGACACTATTTAATTATATTTTGTACCAGACTGCGTAACGCAAAAGAATTGCTAAAGTGTTTAACAGTCTACATATTATGTATGTATGTTCTGTCCCACTATTAGAAACCAAACGCTACGGCCGAATTCTATGATTTACACGTCTTAGTACGGCCATAGAATAATAAATGGTAAAAACAGTACGGCGAGTCACTAAAGACATGACGTTAGTGAAAATTCAACATGGCGGTTACATAATTTTAAATAATAAATATGGAAGTCAACAAACTATGTCATGTGGGGTCTCGTTGAATAGGTATATAAATATCATTGATAGTTTTCTTTCTACATTTTTCAATCCGACTGAGCGTTTAGGATCTATGTCGAGTTAATGTTGCGTAACAACCATTATCACGTAAAAATCTAAAAAAAACTAAGTCGCAGTCTGGTTTTTTTCTTAATTGCAGCTTGTCAACGGTTGAACTTGGTTCAATAAAACTCGATTTGTAGTACAAAATAGTGTGTAGTTGATTGCCACATCAATCCCAAACTTCTTCAAGTTTTGTTTGCACTGGTCTTATCATCATATCAGTTTGCATAACTTTTAGGAAAGACACGTCGTAACAACACACAAAAAATTGGAATACAGCCAAACCCGACTGTAAATGCCCGGGGCGACTGACGGAAAATATCGTGCCTTCAATAATAGGTATTGTTTTATGATCACGGCTTGCATGCGGCCCAGGCCCAACAATTATTGGCGAACGAAATTGACTGGACCGAAAATTTTGCACAATAAACGAGTAGAATATAATTTAAAATCGGTTTGTTGCTGCTTAAATAGGTTAGCTTTTGTATCATATTGAATGGTTTTGCATTGCTATAGTAACTTTGTCGTTATTAACTAGATCATTCAGAAACTGATTCAACTGCATTACTTTTTAAGTGGCCTTTACCAGAAAAGATAACAAATAACCATAATAATTATTATTATTCCAATTAAATTGAGGTTTTATCAAGTTTTTCTAACGTACTTAAATAGATTTTTACCTAGAAGAACCAAATACTAATTGCAAATTCCGCACCCATGATAAAAATCACCTGATAACGATAATTTTGTAGAATCTTGCAGGTAGAAGTGGGTGCGGAATAAATATTTATGTAAATGGTATGTAGTGGTAACATTTGGGTAAATGGAAGCAAATATTTAGATTTGAGAATGGAATTCCACAAATTAACGCCTGAATCTATCAATTAATAACGTACTTGTCAAAAGTGCCTATTTTTTTTACATAGAATAAATTTTTCTAAGGACACTAACGTCATTACTAGCGACATATTTTTTTATAAAATAAATATTAATCAAAAATATTATACATCTAACACATGTTCAAACACATGTACCTACACTAGTTCAAAGCTATGGTAGTACTGCCTCTTACTGTCTTATTTGTATCTCCGACCTTTTTATCCGAAGGTTGCCTGGAAGAGATCGCTCCTAAACGATGAGGCCGCCCTTTGTACTTCTTAATTTATTTTTTGGACAATGGACCTACGATGATTGGACCAAAAACAATTCCCAGTAGATCCAATCAACAAAAAACTGGATCTAATGAGAAATCAAGTCCCACTAGGTCCATGATGGATCTGGTCAATGGATCTAATGGGAACAAACCGGACACAACTGATATTATATTCTCGAAAAAAAGGGATATCATAATCTATCACAATTTACCTTTCCATAAGTAAAATAACCACACCAGTATTCCTAGCTATAAATATTCATATAATTTTACCAAAGTGAAAACAGAAATAATATATTAATAATAACAAATATAAACCTAGAATAATCTACAAATCTTCTGGACGTCAAACAAGCGTTAATTAACTTGTAATAAATTTTACTTGAACGAAGTTGTTATAGAAATCTATTATTATCCCTTAACATAGCACTGGGATTGTTCTTTACATTTGTTCTATATTTTGATGGATTATGTCCAGCAGTGGACGTCCTACAGCTGAAATAATAATAATCTTTATTTCTGTAACAAATAACATGGAGTGATTTCTGTTGCAAAGACCCTCATTTAAGCTTAAAAACTTGTGTTAGAGGGTCTCAACACTGTGAAATGATGATGAAATTCTATCTGCAGAACAGATAGAAATAAAAAATCCATTTGTGTGTTCCATTCTAGGTCGACTGTTTACAAGTACGTGCTTACATTAGGCCAGATTAAGGTAGATACCATTTTCCACCCCAGAATACTCAATAGCCAATAGTAAAACCCCACAACACTCTTTCCCTAGGGTTAATGCATTCATAGAAGACATGTTATCCCTTCACTAATTGTATGTAGGCAAATCCTCTAACAATGTTAATCTGATGCCGTAACCAAACTACACCCCCGTAAACAGGGACTGAATAAACATGGAAGTTAACCTCGAATTATAATTAGATGTCAAAATGGGCATTAAAATGGAACGTAACTTCCTTAGGCTGCAAAAGCAGGTCAAGTCCAAATGAAACTTTATAGTTGTGTGCGTGAAGCATGCGATAAGTCGGAATGATTTACACACAAGAAGTTACTTGACTGCCTCAGTGGCGCGGTGGGCCACCGACGGTCCGCTTGCGGCGCAAGAGGGGTTCGATTCCCGTCGAGGGGTCAAGTGTTTGTATGATCTGCAATCACTTTCTCCTTGGTCTGTGTGTTTAATACGTATAATAAAAATATCTTTGTATGTATGTTTATTATATTAAGTATATCAGATATTAACCGTAGCTTTACAGCTTACCACGGGGCTAGATGTTGTTCTGTGGATTGTCCAGATATATTTATTTTTGTTTAACTTTTATTTAATTTATAGTTACTTTGGACATTACCGTCCTGTCTAAAACGAATCAAGCTTGGTAGTGGGTGGAGTAGGTTGCGGCAATTCAAAGACATTCATAATTAAAATATGTGCTACGCAGATTCTACGGATTCTCATTTATGTATACGAGTAACACTAATGCTTGAAACTAGTTCAGTTATATTCCTGAGAACACATCTTTTAGTCAGCTTTTCGAAGAGTTGCAATTAAATTTTCGTTTTCTAGTCATTCATTATGTCATTCTCTGTCAGTCAGTCATTCTGTAGTAGCCAACAACGTAAACATAATAGAGGTATAATGATCAGAGAAATCATATACTTTATGTAGAAAGATTTACAATACCTAACTGAAAATTACTGAAGTAGAAATAACACAGTGGTATTTTGGAAAACTGTTATGCAATTCTCGAGCCTTTGATATTTTGACCTCAGACTTAGCGAAAGGCCGATTGGCACACCTGAGTGGTATATTAATTAATATTTTATTATTCGCATTCATTTTTTTCCTTTTTGCACATAAGATTCGCTCCCGCGCTAAATCTTAAATTGCAATTTGGAAGAATCCCTTTAAGAAATATCATAATCAGTTATATGAAGACACTTCAAAATACAATAAGTTATCAGAAACCGAACAGCATACTTTACAATCCTATACAGCAAAATCTCCCTTGAGTAATGTGGGTCAGACCCATTACCGCAAATAAATCCCGTTTCAAAATAAATAACTGGTTATACCCGGAAGGCGTGGGATGAATATACAGATAGAAGATTATTGTTATCGAGTATGTGAAATAACGGTATGTGGGTTTCGATTTATACATAAATACATAGGTATACATAAAATTGCATACGTATTTACGGACTAATCACACAGCATCACCTAAGCCCAAACTAAGCAAAGCTTGTACTGGGGATGTTTTGTGACTGCTTAGATACATTTTTTTTTGTAGTTACATATGATACAAAATACTCAAACATTAATATATAGTGAAGACCAATATTGAGTTCATTTTCGACAATTACATCGGACAAAACAGTAATGCCGTTTGCACAACAGGTTGAACAAAACGCGGCTATGTACTCGTAATTAAACATTTCAATTATTTGGATTTCATCTAATTTGCGTACTTTCGAGTGTACATCGTTTCCCAGTTTGTGGAATTATTTTGATATATTTGTGTAAGCGTGTTTGTCAATCCTTATCCTACTTGAAATAGAGCTTTTCCAATTGAACGTTAAAAATCTTTTAAAACTTTTAAATCACTTGACGAAAGCTCACTCACTTATAATTAAATCAAATTTTGTATAGAAGTTCTTTGTGGAACTTTCAATTTCGAAACCAAACCACTTTAGTGATTATTAACAAAAATCAAGCAATCAAGTATCCTTTTTAAAAAATATATTGGAATGTATTAAAGTAGACCTACTAATACATAAATAAACTCTCATCCATTTAAGTACCAACCGAATGATAAAAAGTCAGTTATTTTTTACGTATAGATATTTTGTTTACATTTGTTGCATGCATAGCGCTTGGTCGGGTTTTGTTACGTTATTTTACAAAAAAAGCGATTTAAAAAGAACAAACGTGCGAGCCGATACATTTTGTAAGTAGGGCAATGTTTCCGGTATTGTGCCTAGAATATAAGTTAGTTACGAGTTAATATCGGTTATTTGTACGGAAAATATTACGGTGTTTGAAAAAGGAAAAGTAGTGAGTTGTGGGAAAGTTTATTACGTAATAACTACTAACATACTCTATAGCTACTAAAGCTCGGGTGAAATAGTGTAAGTGGTAGGTAATATTAAATTTTCATGGCTTCACCGTCTTGTCTGCAGTTTTAATGCCAAAAGAAGTCGAGCTAAAGCTTGCATTTTCAGATTCATAGATACTTTTCCCACACATATAAAAAGTCAAAATATAATATTAATGTCCTTAATGGTTTTGAATATAATACAAGCTTTTATTTCAGACAACTTATTCCCTATTTTGTATGTTTTTATTTATGCTCGATAAGCCTTCACTTGACCACAATCTCACCTAATGATACGTGACGATGTGGTCTAAGATAGAGCATGAAAACCTAGAAGGTAGGTGGCTTCTCCGGGCCACAATATTATACAAAACACGAAATAATCGCTTCACGCACATGCCCAGCCCAGAGGGTATGTAAACTTTAACAGTATTTTCTTTAATGTGTGAAATAAATCTTCCCGTTGCTGTTTGTGAATGTATGTTAGTTCATTTTATGACTGCCTCAGTGGCGCGGTGGGCGAAGATCCGCTTGCGGCGCAAGAGATTGCGGGTTCGATTTCCACCAAGGGGCCAAGTGTTTGCATGGTCTGCAATCAGTTTTTCTTTGGTGTTCAATATGTATAATAAAATCTCTAAGTCAATAAATCCATATCATCATCATCATTTCAGCCGTAGGACGTCAACTGCTGAACATAGGCCTCCCTCAAAGACTTCCAGTGATTTCGGTCGGTAGCAGCTTGTAACCACCGCGAGCCCGCTACCTTCACCAAGTCATAAATCACAATAAATCCATATATGTATATCATATTAAGTATGTCAAATATCTAGTACACGTAACATAAGCTTAGAGCTTACCACGGGGCTAGATGTTATTGCGTGGCTTGTCCGGAAATATTTATTTATTTATTATACATTTCACCATAATAATAATGATTTGCGAAGTGATGTACTTCGCAAATCATTATCATTGACCTTAAATAAGTTAAGAAATTGTATTGCAGTAGGAATTACTTATTTTTCAACAAAAAACATCCAAAGCAAAGAATGGCGAAGAGGCAGGAGATCCGCGGAACTTCCAACACGTATAATAGGATAACTTTATCTTTTTAGCTCACAAAACAGGGTAAAAGCGGGTAAAAGCGCTCACAAGGCATTAGCAGATCGCATACACGACATTACGTGATATTGCGTCGATCTGCTATCTCCGCACTTTCGGATAATGGATTCATTTGTATTCAGGCTGCAAGTGCCCAGTGTAACGAACAACGGGCTGACGTTCAGGGTACAATTACCAGTGTTAATATTTACCAACTGACGCCAAGGACTAATTGCCGACTGTGCGAGCCTGCGCTTAGCTGCGTGAACGCTTGAGGAAACTGTCTGCAGAGTTCACAATGGATCGGTAACTCTGCTTGGACGTGCTGGATGTTCTACGTAGATTCTCCTCGATTCTCCAATGGCTATAAACGTGATTACATCAGGCTAATTGTTTTACCGCAACTGAGATCAAATAAATATTTCCGGACAATCAACACAACAACATCTAGCCCCAGTAAGCTCCAAGAATGTGTTACGGGTACTAGACATCTGATATACTTAATTCTTTTTGTAGTACGGGAATTCATATAATAGCCTACATGCATAGATATTTTTATTATACATACTAGCACCCAGACCAAGAAGAAAATGCTTGCAAAACATACAAACTCTTGCCAAGGCGTCAACCGGGAATCGAACCCGCTACCTTTCGCGCCTCAAACGGACTTTCGCCCACAGCGCCACTAAGGCAATCAAATTGACACTATTTAATTATATTTTGTACCAGACTGCGTAACGCAAAAGAATTGCTAAAGTGTTTAACAGTCTACATATTATGTATGTATGTTCTGTCCCACTATTAGAAACCAAACGCTACGGCCGAATTCTATGATTTACACGTCTTAGTACGGCCATAGAATAATAAATGGTAAAAACAGTACGGCGAGTCACTAAAGACATGACGTTAGTGAAAATTCAACATGGCGGTTACATAATTTTAAATAATAAATATGGAAGTCAACAAACTATGTCATGTGGGGTCTCGTTGAATAGGTATATAAATATCATTGATAGTTTTCTTTCTACATTTTTCAATCCGACTGAGCGTTTAGGATCTATGTCGAGTTAATGTTGCGTAACAACCATTATCACGTAAAAATCTAAAAAAAACTAAGTCGCAGTCTGGTTTTTTTCTTAATTGCAGCTTGTCAACGGTTGAACTTGGTTCAATAAAACTCGATTTGTAGTACAAAATAGTGTGTAGTTGATTGCCACATCAATCCCAAACTTCTTCAAGTTTTGTTTGCACTGGTCTTATCATCATATCAGTTTGCATAACTTTTAGGAAAGACACGTCGTAACAACACACAAAAAATTGGAATACAGCCAAACCCGACTGTAAATGCCCGGGGCGACTGACGGAAAATATCGTGCCTTCAATAATAGGTATTGTTTTATGATCACGGCTTGCATGCGGCCCAGGCCCAACAATTATTGGCGAACGAAATTGACTGGACCGAAAATTTTGCACAATAAACGAGTAGAATATAATTTAAAATCGGTTTGTTGCTGCTTAAATAGGTTAGCTTTTGTATCATATTGAATGGTTTTGCATTGCTATAGTAACTTTGTCGTTATTAACTAGATCATTCAGAAACTGATTCAACTGCATTACTTTTTAAGTGGCCTTTACCAGAAAAGATAACAAATAACCATAATAATTATTATTATTCCAATTAAATTGAGGTTTTATCAAGTTTTTCTAACGTACTTAAATAGATTTTTACCTAGAAGAACCAAATACTAATTGCAAATTCCGCACCCATGATAAAAATCACCTGATAACGATAATTTTGTAGAATCTTGCAGGTAGAAGTGGGTGCGGAATAAATATTTATGTAAATGGTATGTAGTGGTAACATTTGGGTAAATGGAAGCAAATATTTAGATTTGAGAATGGAATTCCACAAATTAACGCCTGAATCTATCAATTAATAACGTACTTGTCAAAAGTGCCTATTTTTTTTACATAGAATAAATTTTTCTAAGGACACTAACGTCATTACTAGCGACATATTTTTTTATAAAATAAATATTAATCAAAAATATTATACATCTAACACATGTTCAAACACATGTACCTACACTAGTTCAAAGCTATGGTAGTACTGCCTCTTACTGTCTTATTTGTATCTCCGACCTTTTTATCCGAAGGTTGCCTGGAAGAGATCGCTCCTAAACGATGAGGCCGCCCTTTGTACTTCTTAATTTATTTTTTTTAACTATTGTTTTGTTTCGGTGTACAATGAAGTGTTTTTTAACCCCCGACCAAAAAATAGGGGTGTTATACGTTTGACGTGTCTGTCTGTATGTCTGTCTGTCTGTCTGGGATATCATAGCTCCCGAACGGATGGAGCGATTTTTTTTATGAATGGTGAGTTTTGCCCGGTGTTTCTTAGACATGTTTCATGAAAATTGATTGAGCCGTTTAAAAGTTATGGGGGTGGGGAAAAAAAACCGAAAATCTGAAAATATACTCGAGTGGGGTATCAAATGAAAGAGCACCGCGTGCACATTACTAAATATTATGGTGTTTTACTTTTAAGGAACATATGGCATTAGAATTGGGGGTTTTTCTAAAAGTTTAAATTAAGATTTATTATTGTATAACAATATCTTTTTTACAGGAGTATTTAATTATAAGGTGATTAACATAGCCACCCGTAACCATTGAATCGCCCTAACAGGTGCTGTTAATAGACCGAATAGAGCAGATATCACCTTGTAAAACTAAGAGAAACAGTGCCAGATTAATTAAAAAACTTCAACATAATTTTGAAATGCCTTTTAGTTTTCTTGAGCCGGTGCGTCACAAGAAACAAAGCTATCTAAATTAGGATTTATCAAATTAATGTCTCTGCCATTTCTAGAAACAAATTTAGGCTCTCATGACTACTTGAGTTTAAAGCTCTTATCTAGAACAAAGGCAACAATTATATCAAAACATAGTTACTTTGATGAATTTTCTTATCTTAAAATGAAAATTTCAACCAGCGACGATTTAACTTATTTCTGTTTAAGATTTAAAGTTTACAAGATTTTTAAAAAGTAGCTAGAATTCGTACAACACTTACAGATGCCATGACAAAAATAAATAAATATTTCCGGATAATCCACACAACAATAACAGTGCCCCTCCGGGGTGCATGTACATATCGACTTAAGATGTAACAATTTACCTTAATTTAAATTTTATTTTGTATAAATGTACATGTAAGCAAATAAATAAATAAAATAAATAAACAAAATGTAGCCCCGTGGTAAGCTTGGGTTACGAGTACCAGACATCTGATAAAATTACCACTGAGGTGTCACTTTCTCCTTGGTCTGGGTGTTTATTATGTTTAGTGAAATATATATAAAAAATAAATATAAATAAATATTTCCAGACAGTTCACACAACAACATCTAGCCCCGTGGTAAGCTCTAAGCTTGTGTTACGAGTACTAGATATCTGATATACTTAATATAATAGTCATACATATATACCTTGATATTTTTTATTATACATATTATTTAACTATATTAGATGTCTAGTACCTGAAACACAAGCTTAGAGTTTACCACGGGGCTTAATATTGTTGTGTGGATTGGCCGGAAATATTTATTTAATATTATAATTATTTATGATATAGAAAGAGAGGGAAGCTGATGAATTAATTATCAATGACGATGATGCTTCAAATGGTTAGATATTTACACTTACCACATTATGGTTTCTGATGATATTACCGCATATTATATATAGATATTGTGTGACAACACGGTCTGAATCAACACAGGTAGGTTAGTGAGCTTGTGCTTGCATACTAATTTGTATACCTTGACGCATTATGTTTCAGACTATAATGCTTTAATACTGTATGTTGATAGGTCACTAATCTCTTAAGCCTTCTATATGTACATTTTATCACAATTATTTTATGCTTTAACTAATTTCCATGTATGTATTTACAAAAAAAACTATGTACAAAAAAAAATCTATGTCTGTATAATCCTTTGCCCAATAGTGGGACAACATAAGGCTAATAAAAAAAACAAAAAAAATACATAGTTTTTAACAATAGGTATCTTAATAACTATAATGGGATGGTAACATACTGTCTTTATTTACTGAATAAATGTCTTTTTATGCTATAAACATTATAACAACACATATAACGACATATAACATCAAATTGCATATAACGGGTATCACACCGTGATTTGAAGGTTTTTGCGTTTTCCGATATGGTAAATAAAAAATAAGACTTGAAAACATATTTCTTAGCACATCAGTCAACCACACAACCGCTCTAGTTTTTTTTTATATTTGTAAGTTGGAATACCGATGGCTTATAGTTTGGTTAGTTTCTTACATTCTTGGTGGTTCGGGGCTTGGACATTCGTAGCCAAAACCAAAAATACTTTTTTTCCAATTTTTTCTACTACTTATTTTCCCTGTAAGTTAAGTATCATTTTTTTTAATTCCTATAATCCTTTTAAATGTTCATTATATCAAGGCTATATAATAATAAAACCGCCATTATAATATAGTAGACATAATCTATACAGAAACATAATACACTCATGCCAAGATTGATACTAGAGACCATTTTCAAAATTATAAAATGATTAGTCCGTTTTTCTATAATTTTATAAGACAGAACTAATTCAAACTTCAACAGTCTTAGATGTTGATTTTATCATTTAAATTGAATAATCATTGAGCGCTACTTGTACACTCTAAATATGTTGGTAATACTTTATTCTTTATTGGCAATACTAGAGACTAATTTCAAAATTATAAAATTATGTGGATCAGTTTTTTCTTTATTCTTGCAAACTAAAAATCAGGACGATACAATAGTCATAGTAGTCGCGTAGTCACATAGAATACCTTTTTTATGTACGAGTGGGTATCATGCCTATTATCAAGTAGCCGAAAAATACAAAAGTAAATTCAATTTAAATTTGAAACTAGAGGCGGCGAGAGTTAAAAATAAATCAGAGGCACTCAGTATACGCTGGTCGTTTCATCGTGATAACTCTCCCAAATTATTTGAAGAGCTCTTTGTGAAAATTTATGACATTCATTAGTCTAGTTGAATACGACACTTCTTTGAGAGACGCGACGATGGCACTAATTGTGAGGATCCCCCAATTTGTCAGAAAAATGTTTCACCGCATTATTGGGGTGCGCGGGCGATATTTCTAACAGATTCCCTTCACAACCCTTCTTTATTTTATTAAATAATTTAGAAATGTAAATCATTCTTTTAAATTTGAATTTCAAAAGGCGTCAAAGGCTCTTTTATACTAATGTAGGTATGACGGCGATGTGAGCATACCTTTATTTTGTACATTTTCATTTACGCTAGAAATACGTAGAAGCCAAAAATAAATGTTGTCTAAGCTTTTTGAGAGCATCGGCCTTTGAGGTTCGTCGTCCCTATTTCTAGGGACAAAATTAACGTTCTAGATGCAAGATAAAAAAATCTAAATGTTTAAAATTTTTCTCTTTAACATGGTTTCGCCAAACGATTTTGAAACATTATTAAATGTTACAATAAAAAGTTGCTAAGAACACGATTGTGTGCTCAACTGTGACTGTGTTTGTAATTGAGGTTAATACCTTATAATTGTTTTGTATATATGTTTCGGGGTAACTTTATTTCCACTCTATTTAAATAGTAGATATTAATTTTCTTATTATTTCCTAAGAAGTAGACAATAAATTATATTTTTTTGCTCAAATTGGGCAGTTAATTAGTGGTAGGCCCGTCTCACAGCTGCCGCAAACGCCAGCAATGACGGCAGAGTTATGGCACTCGTTTGTTTTTACAAAAAAAAACTTAATTTGCTCAATTTCCTACAAATTCTTAGTAGACTTTTAAAGGTTTTAATATTAACAATTTTTTATGGTCAATTGAAAGAAAACAGCAGTTGTATGTATGTGTATTTAAATTATTAATTGCAAATCTGGTTTAACAGGACTGAGCGGACCCGAGCCGAACTTTCATGAGGTCTGCTATTTAATGCCTTTTTCGGACAATGTTTTACGCTTGTTGGTTTTGATGTCCCAGGAAAATGGGGAGGGTAGTATATCCCAAAATCATACCATTTAGATTTTGCCGTTGACAGATCCATTATCATAATGATAAAACGGCACCTGTAATATTACACAGATAACTGACATACGCATAGACGGAATAGGATCATTTACAAGTTTCAATTAATCTAATGGCTTTCGAAGCGCAGTACCGTTCATTACGACGATTTAGCCAGGTTCCACTTTATCATCTGCGTTTCTAAATTCCATGTGATATCCGTTGACGAAACTTTGCGATAGAAGTTAAAAAGTCGTCATGCATTAACGAGCAAACTTTCCAGATAGGGGAGCATTTAATCGTAGTAATTTATAAAAAGGTAAGGCTTATTTCACGAGATTTTCTGACGTCAAACACATGTAGGCACAGAGAGTCGCTTGAGATAGGTTTGGAGTGCCGCCCCCGCCCATTCCTCTCGTTAAATTTTCACATGCGCTTGACGGGCCGACCTGGCTTGCGTTAATTATGAAATCTCATTTGAGAGTATACGTTTGAGTAATGGCTCCTGAAATCAGAAGTGTTTGAATAAAAATATTTAATTTGTAAAACAGCTTTTAAATGTTTTTAATAAGCATGCAGATCTTAATTTTGTCCCAAAACATGCTATTTACGTTGGAATTGGTGGATTAAGATGCTAAAAAAGTCACTAACATGCAGCAGGGTATTTTATTTATTACTTAATGCATAACTGGCCATTTGAATCTTATGCGTTATAAAATATTTATATATATAATTATTTTTAAAATCTGGTCTCGTTCCCAATGTTATTTGGATTAGTAAATATGTAGGTATGAGCAAATTCATAATAGAGGTACGATCACACAACAAACGTATAGCTTCCGTTGACTTCGGATCATATTGCAACATGATAAATGGGCTATTTCAGCTTATTCTTCCCCACTGAAATTTTTCAAGTTAAACGATAAGGGGCTCTGGCATTTTATGCCCTCCTATAAATATAATAATGATTTATAATATCATTTATTTTCCGCGAACTAGTCAGGGCATTCAATTTAAACGTCACCTAGACGGAGGTAACTTTCAACTTTCCTTATAAAATGAGCCAAAGTAACAATGGATAATTGAGAATAATTAATAACCGAACAAAAAGGAAACTTTGAAGTAAATTGGCACCGGAAACAATGGTGACTCTGAAACAGATTTAATTCGATTAATTCCTTCGTCAGTCATGACTCGGAAAATATTATGCTATTAAAAATTTCTCTGCGCAATACATCATTTTCTTCGGTCGTAAATTGTGCAACCAATGAAACATGTAACCCTGTGTCGTTTATATGACCTATAAATAAATTTCAATCTGCGTGCTTTGCTAAAATGTCCAAGCACAAATATATAGGGGTCTCATAACATTAATCTTCCCCTCATTTATACAGTCGCTCGTGACCGCAGATGCTGCGTTTTTTCTCTCATAATAATTACTTATCTGTCTGAACATCACCATTCATTTATTTTAATTTTACATGCGCAGGAAAAAACCCCTTCGGGTGTTTTTACACAATTTATTTGCTCTATCTTGCTTCACTGGAACGTAAAATAAGCTACATTATAAGGTTTATTTTTTCGCAATCTTTATGAACTATTTTTAAAGTTCGCTGACGGCTTCATCATAAAGCTTCACAGAACGCGAACTTTTTCCTGAGGATTTGTTCAGTTTCAGCGCACACCATTACGCCAAAATTACAAGGAACGGAAGTGTGAGTTAATGTTATCCATATTTTTACTAGGTATATTTCTTTCTTCATTCATAAAAAATGTGAAGAGCTTTCATAAAAAAATCGGGAATTCCTGTTACAATCGGGACAGGTGTAACTAACAAAGGTAATGGTAACAACTAGGTTAGTTTCATGTAATTTTTATGAGGTACTACCAGATTTTAAACCTTAAAAGAAAAACAATCATGTTACTGTAAAAGCCCGAAGTGTGGTTAATCCAAGAATTTGCCAGTAAAACCTAACATTTACCAACCCTTAATGATAAAAGCCCAAATGACACATTGCGATTCGCACTTTTACCACCATTCTTGGAACTTGGAAATTCTTAGGATTTACCCTGTTATGTTTGTAAGAAGATAATTTAATTTTTTTTTATTTTCACTATTTATTTTATAATAAGTTCTAACAAGGGAAAGAAACTTGTATCATAAAAAGTATTCAACTATTGTATTATTATGTCAAGGAAAATGTAATTATCCTTTTTACCATGCACGTTACATTATCCATAAGGGTTAGTTTTTTTTTGCCATTCGGCTGCGGAACCCTAAAAAATTATATGAAATACTAGCTGTCCGTCCGGGGTGTTGCCCGCGTTATCTAATATTTAAAATTCTTCTGTCACGGGGTGCGTAATCGAACTCCTCCGAAACGGCTTGACCGATTCTCATGAAATTTTGTGAATATTCAGTAGGTAATATTTGAGAATCGGCCAACATCTATTTTTCATTATGAAATAAAAACTTTTCACCCTTGTTTGTCTTTATTATAATCGCAAAATAAGGTATGTATAGGTGTTTTGTATGATTTACCTTATCCAGTTACTAGCCAGAAATAATAGAATAGGTTTTAATAAGGAAAATAGGGTTTTAAAATGTTTCGGTCACAAAGCCGATAGCTAATAGCTTTTATGTACGAAACTAGCATCAAAACACCACAGTATTTTACCTAAATGCCGTGATTTTTTTTAATTTCACGTGCAGCAAAAATGTCACGACGGAAATTGTAACGTAGTGAAATATTGCGCACAGCTGCAACGGCTAATGAACTCGTTTCATGTTACTAATATTATGCATCATGACCAGTGAAGTGAAATATTTTCACTTTACACAAATGAGGTATACATTTGCATTGAATTCGTATAATGAATTGGGATATGAAGCCTTAATAGGCCTCAGCGATCGCTTGTAACAAAATTGTAAAAGGCCTTTTTGCCGCTCTATTGGGTATTCATCATTGATATTGAATGTAAGTTTATTGTCATTCTCGTTTAATTGTTCATATTTTGCACTATAAGTTTCGTATCAGATAATTAGGTGGGTGGATTGCTGCTTATTCCCAAAACTGATTTGATAAACAATGTATTTATGTAAATAACCTTAGCCGTACCACAGAAAATCTATGCGTACAATATGTCCAATTTAAACTTCAAATACAACTCAAATGGATTTCCAATTAATATTTGATAGACCAAGTTTCAAATCTATTTTAATTAACTTTGAAACTGCGTTGGCAGAGAACCTATTCATAGATCACCGTTAATAATTTACAAATATGATACATCCGCAGGGGAATTACAGGGGTCGAAAGCAAAAATGTACGAGGAAAAAACGTTTGAAATCACAGCAGCCCAACCTTTTGAACCCACAAGAGTTTCACAAACGTACCCCAAGAACAACAATAGGTTAGCGGAAAGATTAATAGTCCAAGAAGGACCGGGTCTGCTGAGATTCATTTTTCATCTTTATCAAACCGCTTGTAGGTACCTAGCATCGGATGAAATTGTCTCCTGTTTGACCGTAAGTAAATAAACTTGTTTGAAATTTCAAAGTTTTTTTTTATCCACAAGCAGCTCGTTCAGCGGTATACTACTGCCTAGTTTTTCTTTAGCAACTAAAACTCCATTAATTGAATAAAGGTCTTCTCCATTCATCCTATGAATAAAACACGGTCATAAAACGCTATTTTTGTCAGGTTTTAATGACGCTTATTCAATCCGTTAGATTTCTTCAGATTAAGATGGAATATAATATAGAAAATGTATGTAATACTTGGAATCACTTAAAAGTTCCAATTTATTTCAATGCTACAAGCGTAGAAGATACCATAGTTTTTACCGTAGTAGGGGCCCCTAGCACAAAAAGCAATAAATTGTAATTGTACGACTTTTTTCCGGACGGACAAGCAGCTCAACTTTAACAATAATAATTGTTGATGTGACTAAAGATCTTGACTTTTTTTTAGGTATTTAGCTATATCTCATTTAAAAAAAAATCTTGAATTTAAAATATGTTTTAATTGTTCCAAAATCATTAATCCTAACCTTAATCTTAATATAAATAAATATCGTGTCACAATGTTTGCCCTCAATGGACTCCTAAACCACTTAACCGATTATAATAAAATTCGCACACCATGTGCATCGATCCAACTTGAGAGATAGGATGGTTTTTACGGCGAGAAAAATTCGAATAATTTCCGGAAAAATTTTATACCCGTGCGACGCCGGGGCGGGCCGCTAGTAATATTATAAACGTGAAAGTTTCGTGAGATGTAGGTAAGTTTTTTTTTTTTATTTTTCTTTAATTATGTGTTTTTTTTTGTCGTTCACGGAAAATCTACTAATGGGATTTGATGAAACTTCACAGTAATAGAGCTAACATAATATCATTACACATTTTATCCGTGTTGAAAAGGATATTTTTTCCGTTACTAGGAAAACTGCTATGTCCATGCCAAATTTGACTTAAATCGAGCTTTGCTCGTAATAATTGTATTTTACCGCGGTTAAAAGTAGCCTATGTGGTAAACTATTATGTAAGGTATTATGTATTGTGAAGTTTCATCAAAATCCATACAGTTGTTTTTGCGTGAAAGAGAAATAAAAAAGGTTAGTTACGTCCTCACAAACGTTCACGCTTATAATATTAGTAGTATATAGCAACTTTCCATTATTATCAACCGTTTCAGCATAAAATATCCAATTGGTTCCATAATGTAGGATATAAATCAGTCTGAATTCGCAGATGGCGTTTAAACTAAAGTGATTAAATAGGGCTTAGACGGAGCAGCCATATAAACGTATATTTGTTTTAATTTTCATAAAATTACACTTATTTACAAAACTTTAGACGATTATCGTAAATTGCTATTGGACACCTATTTCAAAATTTATTAGACAGTTGAGTGTGTTTTACCTCGTCTATTTCCAATGTCACTACACTAATATTGGCCTTATTTTTAAAATCTTGTATAATCATCAAACAATAATTTCGGAAAATCTACACAACAACATCCAGCACCATGGTAAGCTATAAGCTTCTGTTGCAACCGTAACTGGACATCTAATACATTTAATATAATAGACATATGTACATATATAGATATTCGGCGGGAATTGTACCCGCTACATCTTGGGCTGCAAGCAGACCCTCCACCGCGTTACTGCGGCAGTCGATGAATAAATTACGACCTCAAACTTGTAGAGTGCGCGTCTTGATCTGATATCTCGTTAGCGTTGGTGGTACGCTGAAGGGGTTACCTATTAGTGACGCGTACCGTTCATGTACGACATGGGTTAGCCAAATAGATGAGCTAAAACCTATACTCATATATCATGATCATCATCATCATCACCCTAATAACGTTGACTCTGCTGGGACAGAGGGGCTTCTCTCTTGACTAGAGAGCTTACCGAAGTGCGTGGGTTAGTGAATGTCACATGTCCTTCAAACTCTTAAAAGTTCTCAGAACATGTAGGTCTCCTTAGAGGTGCGCGGCGGTGTTTGCAATCACGACCTTCAGAATGAAAGTCAATTATGCTCCCACTTAGCAAACACGGCTTTTTACCTTTAGTTATACTTTTTAATATATCACAGCCGAGGTCTAAAAATGAGTAAGGTAACTCAAAACTCAGTACGTCTCATAAAAGTCTTATAAAACTCTCTCCTATGGAACTGTTCCCTAAGCCACCCAAAAGTTTTGTGTAAAGAGTCTTTTATGAATTAAATATCTCTGCTATAAATATTTCATGGTTTTTAACCTTTATTGTAGTAAGGGGTGGAAAGCTACGATTTATGTTAATCCAGAAGTTAAATACAAAAATGTAATTTCCCTAGTTTTCAGAATATAATTGAAGTTGGTGTAAGCTTTCAGGTTTTCCGTGAAAAGATAATTATTTAGTTCGGTTGATATTATCAGTCAAAAATTTGCATGTACAAAATACTCCGATGTTTTATTAAATTGATTACTAAATAATTATTATTTTAGAATCTTCTATTATTAATTTTTTTATATCAGACTTATACACGTAGGAGGTAAATAGTACGTTTAATAAAATAAGTTTTCGAAAGTTTGTTATTATAAATTCTAAACTAACTTATATAAAATGCTTGCAACTGTAACAGTCAGTTACAATATAATATCTAAATATAGTCCTTAATAACAGTTCAATAAAAGATTTTCCCCCTTGTTTATCTTCTCTATATTAGTCACAAAATAGGGCACAAATAAACATAGACTTAGATATTGAGTGTTTAGTCAATTCAGTTATATTAGCCAGAAATAGCAGTTTTTATGAATACAAAGGTGGATTTATATGTTACCTTTATCTCTTCTATTGTTATCAAAGCACAGATTACGTGATTGTGACACAGATTGTGCAAAAACAAAGCCTTTATAAGGTAAAATCTGACTTATGCTATGACCATGTCGGGTTTTTATAATAAAAACATTTTGAGTTATCAAGTCACGCGCCCTGCCTCCCATTTGGCGCTCAATATTTCTTTTACAATTACACCAATTTATTTTGGTGAAAGGACTATTTATTAAATTAGCATCCATTTTCAACCAAAAAGGTTTCTAACGGCAAATAACTACCAAAATCTTGTTAAGTTTGATAAGTAACTCTGTGTTGTGATTACTGGTATGTGGGCTTCTATCAAAATAGCCCATTAAATAAAGTTATAATGTTTAATAGAAACATTTTGGATAAATGTTTTGGTTATTAAAGTTGAATAAAACAACCTCTCCGTAGCTTACTTTATTTATGTTATCCCGAGCATTTTACGTACTCCTATTATGGCTGGTATAAAAAATATAATTATTAATCAGCATGTCAGCTCAAATTAAACTTTACCTACTGTACCTATGGGTTACCAACGCCATTCGAGACACTATTCATAGAATTTTATTTCCCAGAACACACCCAAAGCTCAATTAATCGAATATATCTGTCCATGTTAGCATAAGCTTCTAAGGAAATAAACGTTTTGATTTTGACTTTGATATATTTTTTTGCATTAGAACAACTCGAATGTTCGTTTAACCGAACACACTATATGCAAAATATTAAGTAAAATATATTATTACGGCCATATTGTTATGTAAACTATTGTCGCCTTCGCTGTGTATTATAACTTGAATAGACTCTCTATTCAAGTTATAATAACCATTAAATAAAATAAATATAGCTGTGCATTGGACAATCCATTTTTTTTTTTTTTTTTTTTTATTATTGATAAGCCTTCATTTGACCACAATCTCACCTGATGTAAAGTGAAGATGTGGTATAAGATGGAGCATGAAGGCCTAGAAGATGGCTTCTCCGGACCACATTACGAAACACGAAAAAATCGCTTCACGCACTGACCCAGCCCGGAGGGTGGTGTCAAGCCGCGGCCGAAGCCTACCACCAGAGACTGTACAGCAACAACTAGCCCCATCTAGCACTAAGTTATCAAAATAAATTACGACTTCTTTCGTCTAGTTTTGTAAAATCACGAGATCTCTTTGAGCTTTTAAGAAATCACATTAATCGTATTGAAAATTTAAAACCCGTTTTATATAATCTCAAGTAAATTAGCAGACATTCGGTTTTTCTTTATCTCTCGCACCCCATAGCTTTTAAACGGCGCAATCGATTAATCAAACATATCTAAGATGACAAGGAGAATACAGAATATTTAATATATAATCTCTTCATCCGTTCCGGTGTTTTGATCACAGACAGACCGACAGACACACTCCTGTTTTTCCGTCGGGGGTAATAACACGAGTTTCTGCTCACGTATCGTACATTTATAGTAATTGATTCCGTAAACGATCAGGCTAGTGAAGTAAAGAGGTCAACACATCGCCATACGATCAAAGTTCGGTCGTACGTAGGCCGCGCTCTCGCGTTTAATTCAATTTGGAATCCAGCCAGATTTGGAATTCGCTGGCGGTATGTAATGTCCTTTAAATAAGTAACCGGAAACCAGAATCGCGTATAAATGCAAAATATTCAATTATTGTACTCTCTTTCATTGTATTCAACTTTCGAGCAGACACTTATTTGCGCTACACGTAACTCTATTTATAAGGTTTACACAAAGACTAAGTGATGACGAATAGATACTAAGAAACAAAAAAATCTTAAAATCCACATAATTATTTTCTGAGTCTATCTTCATTGTAAGAATAGAAATTCTGAGGAAAAGTCAATAACGCCATTGTAAAACATAAAATGCGTTTATATTGTTTTCAAATAAAATTGAGATAAAATTTAAATATATAATCCTACTACTATTATAAAGGCGAAAGTTTGTAAGTATGGATGTATGGATGTTTGTTACTCTTTCACGTAAAAACTACTGAACCGATTTAAATGAAATTTGGTACACAGAATCTCTAGAGCCTGAAAAAACATAGGCTACTTTTTACCGCGGGAAAACGTCATTCCGCGGGAAAATCCATTATAACGCGGGTAACACCGCGGGGCACAGCTAGTTTTCATATAAATTAGACGTAATGAGTTAACTCGTAAATAAAAAAATGTACGTAAAAACAGATTGTGTTAAAAAAAACCGTGTAGACTAAGTGGGAGACTCGCGACTTTAATTCCGAAAGTCGTGGGTTCAAATCCGGCCACACACCTCTGGATTTTTCTACAAGATAAATTTATGTGCGCTTTAAACACGTGCTTTAACGGTAAAGGCAAACATCGTGAGGAAACCGGCATGTTCTGAGAGCTTTAAAGATTTTGAAGGACATGTGACATTCACCAACCTAATTTCTCACGCCACGCGAGAAGTCCCTGTGTCCCAGCAGTGGGAACGTTTATGATGATAATGATGATGATTGTATTTATTATTGTAAGTTTGCCACAAAACAAAATCGAATAAGAAAAATTAGAGTAATTTCGCCTCAACTTCTTATTATGTATAGTCAGCAGCAAGATCATTATCTGACTGGATCTGACTGGACATTATTGGACTGCTGATAATTCCTATAATTTACACAGCTAAAACTTGTTAATAGTTAGGTCAGTACTTGGATGGGTGACCGCTCTGACTGCATCTTTTTGCACCTTTAATTTTTTTTTACTTATTTATGATTTTCTTTATTGCAAAATTTGTTTAAACTGTACACGGAAGCCAAGGTATTGTATGAGTCCATCTCATAGTTATCAAATTTTAATTCTCCCATATTTTGGTAAAAATCAGGACAATCACTGGGCATGGACACGTGTAGGGTCCAATTTCTAAAAGGAGTTCAATCGTCGAACCCAACTAGGTGGAATAGCGTTCGGGCAACCCCGGAACGTATTTTCGATTTAAATACACAAGGCGAAAAGCTTCACAAAGGTATTATAACACACCAGTGGAGGTTTTTGTCTGTTCCGTAAGTGTTAACCCTCTGAATCCTTATACGTGACCTCCGGGTGGTAGTAAGAACAGTCTCTGGTGGTAAGCTTCGGCCGTGGCTTGTCACCATTCTCCGGGCTGGGCCAGTGCGTGAACGATTTTTTCTTGTTCGTTTGTGGTCCGGAGAAGCCTTCTCGGTATCAGGTTAGATTGTGGTCAAATTAAGATTTATCAAGCATAAAAAAAGAAAAAATACTTACGGGTTTCTCTACGTAATCGAACGAGAAACAGAAAAAATAACAAACCGAATAATAACTGCCAAGCTAGTTAAAGTGAGTTATTTATAGGATTTATTTTATTGTCTACCCAACCTAGGTTGTGCGGTTAGTCTTGAATATGAGAAACCTGAAAGCCTGGTCTGTGATTTTGTAAAAAAATATGACCGTGTAAGAAAATTAGTTAGCAAAACTTTTATGATAAAGTCATAATTTTTTTTTCAAATTATCCAAATCAACACGTGACGTGAGCCACCAAATCGATTAAAATAATAAATATTTAGAATCACTTAATTTTTCTTAAATTTTATCCTGATTGTATCTTGTATTGTATTATATTGTATTCAAAATCTTACCTCTCAGTATAGATTTACTACGAAAACATTGAATATAATACCGTAGCAAACGTAATTAACTTTCCGAGATTGGTATATTAAATAGATTCTCAGACCTATTTTAAGTCAGAATATTGTGTAACGAAATGAAAAAATATAATACTCCTATAATTTTATTCTAATAGATCTTATGCTAAACAAACATTTCCTAGTAATTTTCTGTAATCAAAAGTAAAAACTGTATTTTGAAATTAAGATGTTAAAATGGGTTACTCCACTATATTTTGTTTCCTGAACAATCTGCGTGAAATATTTATATATTTTTTTTATGTTGGGTAGGTACAGTGGGAAGGACTGTTTTCATAGATAAGATCATAGTATACCAATCGCAATAAAATTGTTTCTTAACTGCCCATCAGAACATAAATAAATAAATAGAAAATTCCGAACAATCCACACAATAACATCAAGCCCCGTGGTAAGCTCTAAGCTTGTGTTTCGGGTACTAGATATCTGATATACTTAATATAATACACATACATACATAATGTGGTATTTTTTTATGATAGGTACATATTAAACACCCAGACTAAGGAAAAAGTGCTTGCAGAACATTAGAACACAGAATTAGCTACAAAACACCAGTTTCAGTCAAACTTAAAATACACAACAAACCAAAATGAGCAAACACATCTTTTATTCTGCCTGGCACCTACTTAGTTTGTGGGTCACGGACTCGCAGATCTCCGAGCTAAGAGGGCGACTTCCAACAAAAACAAGACTTAATTAAAAATGTGAAACATTCTCATTTCGAACATTTTCCCTCCGACATTATATTCCGCTGCAACGTAAGGTCGACAAATCTGGTCGCTTTCTCTGCAGCCCAGATAAAATAATACTTTCGCTGTAGCTTTCCAGTTAGTTCGTAATAAATGCTTTAACGTATCGATACAAGTGGAAGTGCTAAATCTTGAGCGTAAATCACGCTGCAGTTAGGGAAAAAGCCGGCTCTGCTTTATCTTTGGCCACATTCGGCGAAATATTCGGCTTTCGGTTGAGCCCCGAAATATTTCACTACTTCAGCTCGTGGTTTGGCTTAGACACTGTTACTAAATTATTTAATATGCTGCCAGATATAACGCTAGGTCACGTGTTTTGAGATAAATATATTATTCTTCTTTTCCGTTACGATCTTGACAGAGCGGTCGTGGTCGTCATGTGTCGGCGGTGTGGGCAGATGATATTCGCCACATTAATTAATATAAATATATTAATCATGTTTTACTATTATAATAACAATACAAATACAAAAACACTTTTTTGTACACACAGGAAAATAAAATACAACAACACGTAGAAAAACAAATGTATAATTGGCGGCCTTATCGATAAAAAGCGATCTCTTCCAGGCAATCTTTGGATGGAAAATAACTTTGATGAAATAATTAGTAGATAGGGGTTTACGAATACAATATTAAATAAAAAAAATAGATTATAATGACTTCATAATGACAATATAAATATACGTTTACACAAATAAAATTAAAATACATACATACATAGATAAATATAGAATACTTAGATAGGTCATCATCATTTCAGCAGTAGGACGTCCTCTGCTTGATTTATATTATCAATAAATGACTATTATGACTATTATTAATATTATGACTATTATAGGCCTCCCTCAAAGACTTCCAGTAACTTCGGTCGGTAGCAACCTTCACCAGGGCTTCCGCCCATCTAGTTGGTGGACGTCCTACTTAGCGTTTGCCAATTCGTACATAGGGTCTTAAATAAGTATCAAAAATGATTTAAACTCGTATAGTAAAAGTATTTACACTGTATTTGTTCCTTGATGTTTTAGAAACTTACAGCATTAAATGTGTATCATATAGCAAAAAGAAAGAAGAAGAAATTTGAAAATATTTTTATTCTTTGTTTTTGCTTTAAGTTACAAAATCTTTCATACCAGTTACATCAACGATATTATAGTTCGGCTTTCTTTGACAAGATCTTAAACGCATCTCTAAGGGAGTGCTTAAAGCAATTTGCCGTATAAATCCATTCCGGTTTGTGTTTGCAACGTCAGGAATCAGGGGCTCTTGCACTTGAATAATTGAATGATCAGACTTTGCACCTGGCTCTGCTGGATAAATCTAATCATCTATTAAAACATTTAGATGTTGTTTGTAGCATAAGTTGCAATCATTATTTTTAAAGTCTGTTTAATTTAACCGTGGGTGGGCTAAGGTACGCTTGCGGCTCAAGAATTAGTGTAGAGGTAGGTATGTTCGATTCCCGCTGAGAAGCCAAATGTTTGTATGAACTGCAAGCACCATCTTCTTGGTCTTTATATGTATACTAAAAAATATCAATGTATCTTCGTCTATTACATTAAGTATATCAGATGTATAGCACTCGAAACATAAGTCAAAGTCAAAACGTTTATTTCCTTAGACGCTTATACATTCATGGGCAGGTCAACTTAAAGCTTATTTAAATAAAAACTAAGAATAATCAAACATTGTCTTGACAGTTCGCTTCAATATTTTTACGCTGAGTTGAGCACAAGCTTCGAGCTTTCCACGGGGCTAGATGTTGTTGAATGGATTGTCCGGAAATATTTATTGAATCAATATAGTCCTCTAACTATGTATATAAAGTTGCAACTGTATTCACCAATGGTTGTTAAAAAGTAAGTCGGTCCTCAGACAGGACATAAAACTAAAGAGTGTCAAATTTCTTCAGGATAAGTGATTCTTACTAACGTACAGTGACAACTAATGCCGGATTTACCGGTGAAGTCCGGTATTAGCTAAGTATACTATTTTTATTAAGATACGGCCGGCTCATTGATTATTTCGGACGAATTAAACAGAACTCTGCAGTATTAGCAATCTTAGCACACATTATATTAAGAGATAAACTCAAAGAACGTGTATGTTTGAAATGAAATGACGAGGTCATTGTACTAATGCAGTCATTGAATGTTTACAATAGCCAGCAGATTTTCGGAAATGATTTCGTAATTAACATTTAAAATGAGTTTGTTGGTAAATTAAGCGCCAGGCAAGCGTGAAATAAATAAATCTGCCAAACCAAGAATTCCCTCGTTAATTTGCTCGTGCTGAGTTTTGCTTCATTAAAAATAAATAGTTGCTCAGAATTTCGAGACAAACCTTCATCAATATTAAAACTTGACACGGGTAACATACCATGATCTGACGGTTTTTGAGTTTTATGATATTTCGACGCTGTTGCAAGCACTATGATCACGGCATAATCTGATTGTCTTGGCGATTAGGCAAACCTACGCTCCGCTCATCAGAGTCAAAATATCGTAAAACTTAAAAGCCGTTAAATTATGATAGATATGTAACCAGTTTCAATTTTTAATATTATTAAAAACTATGATAATTTAAAAAGTTACACCTTAAACAATTTTTTTTATAATCTTGAACATCATCTATTTATTTTTACTTCAAGTGATACATCAAATTAGTTTCATATATTGAATCTATCATCGATGTATACCTACAGCGACACAACGCAAGAACTAGATTGAAAATCCAGTTCCAATTGAATTCCTTGATCTTTGGCCAACAGCTCCTGCCTCTGTAATAAATAAAACGACGTAAGAGTCATCAAAAAGTTTTAGAAATGAGGCCGCGTATTGGTAAAAACTGTTCGGACGTCGTATAAAAAATTGAAGCAAATAGTCACGACCATTTTCCTTAATCGTTTTTATTTTAGTTCAGTGTCTTGTAATTGGACTTTGCGCTTGAAGCGTCAATTTGCCAGTGTCGAGTTAAATAAAATTATAATGTGAAATAAAAAAATATAATGAAACTAAAAGGCCTTATCATTTTTATTTTAAAAATGTAGTTAGAAATAAACAACTTTTCGACTTTGACATCAAATAGATAGAGTGATAATTTGGTGAAATCTGCGAGCCGTGTCGTCGTAATTGGTCACCTATAAGGTTGCGCTACGTCTAACTGTGACCGTCCTACATCTGAAATTATTATAATACTCGTGCTAAGTCGGGACGGGCTGCTAGCAATAAATAAAGATGAAGAGGTCACCCTCATTGCGCGGAAACATAACGTAACAACGCAATTAAACTATAACGCTCAAGAATTGGCTCTCATAGTTGCAAACAAACATTAAGGTACTGAATGAAATAGTTTCTCAAACTTGGGCTCTTCACTAAGCGCTCTTTGTAATAAGCCTTATTCGGGGCTATTAATGTTAAGCTATTTAATTACCAAAGATCCTCGTGGTGACATTAAGTACTTTTATTTACGAGTAGGAAATGAGGGTCTGCATGAAGATTTAATAGATAATCTCGGTTTAAATTGTGAAGGTAAATTTTAGAGCAACTAATCTTGTTTATGGAATGAATTCTATATTTAGCGCAATTTTATTCGCAATTTTAAGATTCTTATTCATAAGATTTTTGAAGTAATCGTCTTAGACATCATCATCATTCGTCAACAGGCACAAAATAAATCAGTGTCTTATGAAGTTATGACGACGTTATCAATCACTGATTTATTTTAGGCAACTACGAAATTTGCCAAAATATGTATCACGCAAACATAGACGAAAATCGTCTAATTTTTCCTATTCCTAAAAGTTTTATTTTAATTTTCGAAATGTTTTAAGTTTTTATTAATAACATATCAGGTTACATAACAGTTACAGTTAATAGTTACAGGTCATGTAATAATTGTATACTTGTTGTTGTTGAACTGATTGAACCAAACAGCGTTGCCTTAACCGCAGGTAACTATTGAGTTTGATTCAGCTTATGCCGTTATTAAAGCTTGGCGTGTTCGCAATAAGCCCAACAGCATAAGCAGTAAGTACACAAGACCAAGTCTTGCAAGACCCCAAACCACTCTAGTGTAGCTTTAAACTTGGCAACACGATCGTAACTTCTTCCCGATATTTATTTAAGAATGCGTATATTTTATATATCTATATGTTTAGGATATTAAAAAAAAATAAGATAAATATGATACGGACGGAAAAAAATGCAAACAGAAAGGTTCTCTCAGCTAGATTCATGTATAGTAAACCGTAAAACGCTGTATGATTTTTCAAATGTCTCTTTGTGTAAAACAGAAATGTTAATATTTTCAATAAAATAACAATTCAAAAACTAGGTATTTAAAAAGTTATTATGACAAATTTGTATATTCAAATATCCTACACCAGAATCAAATTGAATGCATTGAATAACATTTCAATGTTTATCAGTAAACATAAACACAGAGAATAATTTACGAAGTGCATGAATTACTATTTTAATATGGAAACCAAAATGTTTAATTAGTATTTTAGTGGTATTGTGCTATCGGCTATTTGGTCGAGTCGACTCCATTTGGTTTATTTAAAGCAAATCTCCTTGTTTGTGACTTGGTTTTCAACGTATGCAAAATTCAATCGTAGGTACAATAACCTTCATCAAGCTACATAAAATGACTAGTATCTATAAAAGATCTAACCAAACTAATCTTATAGTTAAATATTTATTTATATCTTTTAAATTGTCATTACAGTTTGACACCAATGCTACAATGGAAAATAACTTTCAAATTAAATTAATTACAATAGAACATACACAAGTTACATAAAAACATACATTAAAATAAAGAGCAAATATTTTAAAACACTTGTAATTACTAAGAATAACAATAGTCGTAATACTCATTTATTGATAATAAATTATAAGTCACAATATGGTTTTTGACGTGGTTCCCCAATGCCACAATTTGTTCAAAATATAATAACTAATATAAACATAAATTCTTAAATGTCAAAACCTGAAAAACAATGTCATAATTTCAATTATTAATCTGTATTTAGATGGGTTGACACCTGAGAGAATCTCTCTGTATACATTCTCTTATATTTATTTATTTAAACAGACAGCAAAGGTATGTACATACAATTTACACAAAGTTAAAATTTTGTAAGTACGTTTCACCGTGTATAAAGGTTTAGTTAGTTTAAGTAAACAAACACACAAGTTTGTGCAATCGTGACGTGACCATCGCGCAGATGCTGGCTATTTGCAAAGATATACAATAAAGCACTACACAGAATATACAACTAAGATAAACTAACAGCCAACAGAACTATTAGCAGCAATATTGACTTGAACTACTATAAGCTCTAGGGAATTTATTATGAGCCATGTTTATATGCTTAAATTTTTTGTTACTGTCTCATAATTAATAAAGGTTCATCCTATCCCTACTGAGATTTTATGTATGAAAGTATTAAAAAACGGATTTAAAATTTTCAGAAATTCTAGTTAGATGATGTTGTGTGGATTGTCAAAAATATATATTATATTTATATTTATATTACGTATAGTGAATCCCTGGTTGCAAAACCTATTTCAGGTACCAGTCTTCGCAATGTCGTTCAATAGGCTTAGAAAATATTGTGATCCATACTTATTTATTTATAATAAATAAGTATAGATAACAACAATTTAAGTCATCATCATCATCATCATCACCCTATTAACGTTCCCACTGCTGGGACACAGGGAGTTCTCTCTTGGCGAGAGAGACAATTTAAGTAACCCTACATAATAAGAAGAGAACCATTGTGAAGAAAAATAAATAAATAATTATTATTATTAGTTATAGGAGTAAAACGAACCTCAGTAGATAGTGATTTATATATAATAACCTGTGTTTAATAACAATTTAAAATGTATGAACAGCAAATACCGGCTGCGACCTCTTTACTGAGCGAAACCACGGTCAACCGTTAATTATGCAAGTAGTGGTCGAACCGCGTTCCCAACTTGGCCCGTGGATAAAATTCCCACGAGCCTGCGAAACCTGAAAACATATAATTGTACTAATGTAACGATCGTTATTGCAGATGAGGTTGTTAAAGGATTGTTCTATTTATCTTTATATTCTCATAATATATTTTTTATATGCGTTTTAAGTTTAACGTGTCTATCTGTCTGAGGCATCATAGCTCCCGAACGGATGAAGCGATTTCAAATTATTATTTTTTTTGTATGAAAGGTGCGTGTTCGAGCGATTGTTATTAGACATATTTGATAAAATTGGGTGACCCGTTTTAAAGTTATGCGGGGTGAAAGTAGAAAAGAAAAATTGAATATCTCCAAATATACTTGAGTCTGAAATAAAAGCGCTTCACGTGCACATTACGAAATCGTATGAATTTTTTACTTTTAAGGGAACTAAGGCTTTAAAATTAGGAGTTTTATTAATTAAAAATTTAGATTGTTGAAATGATAACTTCTATAGGCACACAGATTTTTTTGTAAACTGTGAGTGAGGCTGATGCGTCACGCAAGGTTTCGATCGAGTGATCTCTAGGGGTGCGGGAGTACCAGGAAATATACAGTCAGCTGGTCTTCACTGCTGTGTCGCTGTGCTCACTACATTCAATTTTATATATATTATTTGTTGATTTTCAATAAGTCTTCACTACTACCAGGCTGTCCGATTCACACACATATCTTCTATAAGAAAAAAAATAATCGCAAAATGTTTTGGTAAGTACATAACTCAACAACGCCTGGATCAATTTAGCCATTTTTTTATATGTTCTTAGAAGTCTAAGGATGGTTTTTACATCTAGAATTTCGAATAATTGCCAAGCAAATCATTTAAATAATTACTCGTACAAAGCCGGGGTAGTCAGCTAGTTCTATGTATTAAAATAATTATATAGATATTATTGATGCGATGCCACAACTCTACAACAGCAGCGTATCCGTAATTTTATGATATTTTACAAATTAATTTGGTTCGACTGGATCAACGGCGCACGCAGTTGATCCGATTACCGATTCCGGAATATTGAAGATCCCATTGTTGGGAAAGATCCATTGTTAAATTAGCAATGGGCCCAGTTGACTAAGGAAAAGTAAAAAATTTAATTAATTAAGTCAACTGGCCCCGCGTAGTTTTAACAGTCTACGAATGAACTCAATTCTCACTACACTTTCTAAGATTTGCAAAATCAAACAATGGAAATAAATGATTTTGAATCTGGCTTGAAGGGCTAGTGTTGGCTGCAAGCACGTTTTATTCATATAATAAAAAACTGCATAATTACGTATAATATATCGGATTTCTATTACCTATAACCCAAGCTGAGGGCTCTCCACGGGGCTAGGTCCACATATTTCCTTCTTATTATAACAAAATAAACATTAACAAAGTTTAAGAGTGCTAAAGTCTTACTTTAATGTTTTATTTATTGTTCAACTAGCTGACCCGGCGAACTTTACTGCTTATATATCTCACCGAATATTTTCTAAATTTTCTTTAACGGCCGCGTGAATTGCTTGCCCTATTTTCAAGGACTTTCTTGCGGCTTCTTTCCACATTTTATACAAACCTGATCCTGTTAACACAAATTAAAAAATAAAGAATCATCCATTTTGATACAGAGGTTCGGAAGTTATGCGCGTACAAACATTTAAACATTTCAGCTATCCATTTTATCATAGATTCAATCAAATACGTAAGACGAAAATGTGTAGACATTTAGTATAATTTCCTCCAAGCGGACAACAAACTATACGTTTAGACTACCTGTAGAAGCGAATGAGGATCTCACTATTAGACACTGAAGGCTACGACAACGGCGGCATGGACCGACATATAAAAGTTAAATGTAATGGATCTTAATGAACTGTAATGACGTAAAAGCCGTGTTGGCTACGTGGTAGCACATTCGACTTTTATTCCGAAGGTCGTGGATTCAAACACCACCGTACATCTACATTTGTCTTCGTCAAATATTTTTGTGGTGCGGGCAAACATCGTGAGAAAACCGGGATGCTCTGAGAAATTTGAAGGGCGTGATGGACATGTGACGTTCACCAACCCACACTTGGCCAGTGTGGTGAATTAAACCCTCTCACTCTCTCGTCGAAAGAAGTCCCTGTGTCTGTGTAATGGGAATGTAAATAGGGGTGTTTATGTGTGTGTAATGTCGAGACTAGGTATTCTATAGTCAGAATAAATGATTTTAAATGTATTGAAGCACAATCGAATACTAATTAGCGAATTCTTGAACACAGCTTCCAGTGCTTTGTGCCTTTGTGCCACCTATAGAATACCTAGCTAAATAAAATACGCTTAACGTTCCCGCTCTATCCTTTTATCGGTGCGCACTCTGCAATTTTAACCGGAAGTGGAACTTACCAAGAAATTGCAAAATGGCACTTCCACTTATTACCAGAACGTTTGTTTGCATAACTAAAATAACAGTTGTCTGGTGGTTTGCATGCAACAAAAACTATTTGGATTTGCGCCGAGTTACACTAATTTGGTTATTTGCATTGTTCTGCTCATCCATATAATTAGAAACCTGAAACTAAATATAAATTTGTGTGGTCGTTGCATAAAGGATTTCATTAATGGCGGTCGGTTAATGAATTGTTTAGTTGATGCTTACGTATGTACTCTGCATAATTTAGGTAAAGGGCTCTGCCTCGTTAACTTGTTAGTGGCTATCAACGAAATGTACTCTGTTGAGAATGTGATGCTACCAGATATGGATTAAAAAAGTAACTTCAGTATGTCTATCGTAAAAGAGGCAAATTTTTAAATATATTTTAAGGCTTGTTTCGTCATGTAATGTTATAAAATTTTTAGTTACATATAACATATATTATATAACTAAAAATTAAATTAACATTAACTTAAACATTTTGAAAAAAAACAAATACGTTTCAAACCTATTCACATTTTTTATCGTAAACGAACATTTTAATTCATGTTTGATTAAATCATATTTAATTTTTGTCAATGTTCAAAGAATTCACGGTAAGTCCAGTTCAACTTAGTCGAGATAACGAGGTATAGCACCTAGCCATGTTATCTCGGAGTTGCGCTAATAAGTTGCAATTATGGCCAGTCTGGTGTTACCAGCATGAAAAACTTAAAACGCAAACGTCCAAACTTACGTCCAAATATCGCTTTTGAAGTACGTATTTGAAACACTTTTTTTATTTAAAAGTACTCTATTTACTTATTTTAATATAACATTGCACGATACAGCAAAAAATATAATTAGTACTTAATATGCAGATTCACCCAGCAATGCTGCGTGTTTTATGTTACAGCACCCGATAAATACCACAAACACTGCTTCACTGTCAATAATGTAGTGAGTTATACTATTAATCAGCATTGCTGTAATTACTTCCAGTGTGGTCGAGCGGTTGCGATGATAGCTGTATGAATTTTTCTCGGTACATTTCGAGCCGGGTACCTAGCACAAGTATGTACAGTAAATGAAATTTCAAAGTTTCGACTTTAAGTCAAGAGAAGTCTTCATTAAAAGTAGTGAAGTTATTTTGGAGCCACGTCACTTCCAATATACTTTTACAATACAATAAGAATCCAAAAAAAATAATATTGCAACACCAACATATACATATTTTTGGTATTTAGGTATATTATACATATTTTTCAAACACAAAATTTTTTCTTTACGTAAGTAAGAAGTCCTTAAATACTCATCTTAGTAGTAAAAAGTAGAAAATTCTTTATTTGACATAAAATGAGGTACAGTATCAAAAATAAGGTCCAATAAGGCTCCCGAACTAGGAAAAAGACAATAAACATTTAAAACTGAATTCTGATCTAGTCTAAAACAGAGCTTAAACGATTATGACATCAAATAAGCTCACAACAATCCTATAGTTATGGCGCTACGAAGCTGTAGTAACGAGGCTACGCTACGGTGCTACGAAGCAACGGCCTACGGCGTAGCACTCAGTTGCGCGGTTACGCCCCCTAATGAACAATCGGCTTTGATGATAGCGCTATTAGCGAGCAATATTTGTCTCTTTAGCGTAATCTTGCGTTCAACCAACGCAAACAACATTTGAATTTAATCTCTCGGAACTAAATGGGTTCATTTTAGTGCCTAATCCATGATCACACTTGTTTACAATGCTTTGCTTATTTGAATATTTAGAAACTTCATTAAACGAGATAGTTTGCTTTTGTACATAATTTGTTCTAGTTGAATTTTGTCCTCAAATATTTTTAGTCACTGAGTACTCATCGTTTAGACAATAAATATAGAGTTCAAAATGTTCAAAATGCTAATAATATCTTGTTGTTTTTGTCACATTATTATTGAATAATGTTGAGCAAAGACGTAGCAGGAGGGTATGAGAATGAAAAAATACCGACCTGGGCCGCATTTCTTTATGCATATTTTCTAAGTAATAATGGAACGTCTTCTCAGGTCATTTTCGTCCGATCTGATGGCCTCAGGACTTCAATATGGCGCGTGTTTCAAATACCTTAAGTGATATTGCCTCTCTACGAGTAAGAAATAATTTACGGTATTTCATTTAAAACGCTTAAATGGATAATTGTTGGCCATGTTGTAGATTATGATAAACTATATATATTCTTAATCTTGGTTAGCATGCTACAGTAAGATTATAGATATAAGTTTGTATAAAGCGTCATTATTTTTATAGCGTAGTTAGTGCAGCATAGTTTGACTCTGATTCCGTAATTAGATACCTTTTAACCTATTATGATATCTTTAACTGGATAAAATACAAGGTGCTTTTGACGCGTATGTAAATTTGCCATGCTGTTGTTGGGCATTAAGATATTTATTCAAGTTTAGTATATAACGCGTTTATACCCACTTATAGCAGCTTAACCTAACTTCAAAACATGAAAAACAGAATTAAAGTACAATCTCGAGAAGAATTGTTCCGGTCTAGGACTCCACATTATTGGATTACACAGGTTGATGAGAGGGAAAGTCTTCGGCGTCGTTTTGTGGGCTAATGGAGACAAGGCCCATAGCGGACCTTTTTTAATTAAGTTAAACTCCGCGGTGGCTAATTCGAATAACGCTTGTTTGTGCCGCTCGTGAATCAAGTTTTATTGCTGATGGAAGGTTTTCCCCTGTTATACAACTAATGCAACTGGTAAAGTGGGATTTTGCGCATGGACGCAGACATGAGATTTTATTGAGTAGGTTAACTGAAAGGTGCAATCCGAGCCATGCACTGTGGAAGGGTCACGTGCGTGTCGACATAAACACGTCTGTTGCGGTGCATCGTATCCGTTTCGAGTCAGTAGATTTAGAGGTGCTGTCTGGCTGCAGTCCGTGCTATTGCGAAATCGATTTCAATCTTTAAAAAAAAACTATTTTACATATACAGAGTTCTGTTGATGAATGTATACCTTGAAATGGGTAATGAACGTTCAGAAAAAAGTATTATAAATAATGCAGACAACAGTTACAAGTTATATGCAATTAAATTTGTAATTACGTTTCTGGAAAAGTTTAAACCTACAGACATTTATTTGCATTCATAGATGTCGCTACCAATTTATTGCATAGTAGCGACATCGCTTGCGAAACGGTTAGATGAACACTTAGATGTGGTTCTTCTACAGTTTTAGATTCGTTGCTTCTCAAAAGCAAATTTTAATACGAGTAAATCTACAGATAATATGTAATTAGGGTTGGTTTCAACAAACAAAAACAACGCTCCCTCCACGGAAGCGAAAAGATACTCAATTTTGACGGAGTTTTATCAAACATAAAGTATAATTAATAACAAGTAACCTAAGCAAACATTCGATCTTCGGAATTTTTGTTACATCAACGAAATAAGGAAAATGAGATTATCTTGCTAAAACATACTTCTTGTTCGTTGATGAGCAAGATAAATGAAGCGGAAAGACTTTGATCGATCGCGGTTTTACCTAATAAATGTCTCTGTGGGCCCACGGGTTCTTTGAATGCTTTTATAGATGTCAACGAGTAAACAAATTGAATATCGTAGCTAAGCCTCGGAGGCATAGTAGTTGCTTACGCCGAAAGAACCTACAAATCGTTCTAAGAATAGTCGCTGGTCAAAAGATTAATGCGTGAATTCTGATTCCACGAAAAAGCCCACATCGGCGTTTTTTAATGTGATAAAATTATAAGGTTCTAAGCCATAATGTTTGATAAAATGTATAGTGAGATCTATTAGATGAAATTATGGTAAAACGATGGCTTGATTATATCATAAATTCAGTAGCAATTTAAAATATTCACAAATGCCTTAATTTAGTGAACGTTTGTGGAGCGTATCCATAAGTATTGGTAGTATATTTTCAAATAGCTAAAGAAGGGGTTTATATTTTAAATAAAAACACAGATGGTAAAATTGACAAATCTTGGTAAATTGTATATAAATAAATAAGAAATACGTTTGGCTTTCGATACTAAAATGCATTCCTTAAACAAATAGGTACTTTTCAGCAACAAAGGTGTTTATTAATAGAACATTTTAAGCAACTTTGATGCCCTACAGGCTTCTAATTCCCAAGCCATTCCTTGCTTTGTACGGAACTGCAATGGCTCAGACAAGGGTTTCTTATAAATTGAAAATCACTTCGGAACATTGATTGATCAAAACCCGCTCCTCGTAAATATAAGATCGAGCGAAACGATACCTCGTCCACTGGGACACGGTTGCTTCTTCGGGACTTGCTGCCCCAATTACGTTTGATACAACACTATTGTACTTTTCATAAACACCATCACAAACAGAAAAAACCGTGTTGGCTAAGTGGTAGCGCACTCGACTTTCATTCCGAAGTTCGTGAGTTTGTACACGGGGTGGAATAAGAAATTCAAAGATAATTTGGTTTGTGAACACAGACACAATATTAATATAATGTTTCTTCTTCATTAATTACACTCCTAAGCGTTTGATATCAATACTACTCATTTTATGTATAAATCTGTGTAAATGCCACTGTTCTCTCTTGTTAACAAATTTCAGATCCATCCGCAGGCTGCCTGGAACAGATCGCTATTAGTGATAAGGCCACTGTATGTAATATGTATGTTGCTATATTGTGGTGTTCCAATAAGGATTTTTTGTAACTATTTGTATTGTTTCTTTCGCTATCTGTACACATTTATTTATTACATTTGTAACGCAATTGATACAGTTATTCAAAAGGTATTTTAATAATATTGTACGTCCTTATATTATTTCATCTAAGTTCTTTTCCATCCATAGGTTGCCTAGAAGAGATCGCTTTTTAACGATAAGGCCGGCATTGTACAATATTTTCTACGTGTTATTGTATTATATTTCCCTGTGTGCACTATAAAGCGTTTTGTATTTTGTAGTGTGTGTTTTGCATTAACATAACTTAGCAACCGGAAATGTCATTCCTTGGGAATATTCATTATAACACAGGTAACACCGCGTGGCAGAACTATATAGTAGTTTATATACTCAACGTTATACTGAGTAAATAACTAAAACGGACTCCAAACGTAGCCAAATACAACCAAAGCAGGGCATCAAAGTGACAGACTCTTACGACAGGAAGAAATATAAAGTGCAGTCTATCTCCAACTATAACTATATCCTATGTGACACTGATTTTTAATACATTTATAACGACCTATGGATAAAATTATTATAATGAATAGGTGATTCGGCACTGATACCGATTGGCAATAGCTAATTAATATTTAGTTAATCGCACGTTGGTCGACGCTAAATTCTGGTTATTCAGCTGGTTCTAAATTTAAGCGACTAACGATGATAGCTGGAATAAAAAGGAATTGTAAATTAAAATTATTTTATACAAAAAATGTATAACAATTGCGTAAGCTTTATTAAATGCAACAACTAATCAACGATCAAAACAGTCAGAAGATTTATCTTTAGACAATTTACAACAGTTCTAAGAGGCTTATATTGCCACATCGCGGCATTTTTAAAAGATTTCTCCCATCTACACAATATTTGCCTCGAAATAAAGTAAAAATTGACTTTAAATTACTTTCTAATTAGTGTCAAAGAGCATCGATCATCGTTGACAAACCTACTCGACCGCCATTTTGAAAAAAATGTGATTCGGCGGCAAGTAATGAAACTCATGTCAATCGACAGAGTAAATGATTAAAAACAAAAAGTGTTCTATGATAAAATCTCCTAAGTGGTAAGGTTTCTCAGATATTTTTTTTAAATATTGTACTTTTCCCATAATTTGCTCGGTTTGTTTATCAAAAACAACATGGAAACTGTGCTTTTGTTTTATCTTGACACACTTAGACACAATAAGGAAGTTTATTTCATGTTGTTATAGTTATGCAGCCAATAGTTATAATAAAACGGTAAACCAGAGAAGATATTGTTTAATTAAGCGCAGGTACGTCTACGGCCCAAAAGGTTGGGCTTCGAGTCTTGCCCAGGGAACTCATTTTGCACGTAATATATCCGAGATATACTTATATACATATTAATTTTTACTATGTAGTTATTGAAAATCTAGTATTCCAACAATACTCGCGTACAATTAAGTAGTTGTTATTTGTATGAAAGCACAGGGAGTAACGCGATCACTTTTTTTCAGAATTGCCTATTAGTCACCAGAGATTTTGTTTATCATATTAATCTCTTGTAAATAAAGTACATTTACAACTATTCACTCTCAGGTACGCAGTTCAGCATTTTCCATTCCACTGTAGAGATTTATTAAAATGTGTCTCCCAAAAATGTTTCAGGTATTTATTACATCGCAAAAAAACACAAAACGTTCGCTGTACGTTATATACGGCGCTGTTAAAATTTTCCGCCTAAAGTCATGTTTTCGTAATGCGTTTTTAATGTTCTCATATTGCCATAAATCACTACAGCTAGCCCTGGTCCAGATAGCTTTAATGGTTTATTAAATTAGTTTATTAAGCTGTAGTCTCGGAGTGGTGAAGCATAAACAATCCAGGCCAATGACTTTACAAGGCGAATTCCGGGGAGCTGTCCTAGAATCTAAGGCGATAGCACGAAGACAAAGTATGCCATATTACGTCCCTTGGGATCGAAAAGCTCTTGGAGAGTCACTTCACGAGAGTAGTGCCAAAATAACTTCAACTTTATTAGGAAAAAATAGAAATACCCCTTTGTCCAGATTGTTATCATAGGCAATTAGATTAGTACATACTTGTGTATTTAGTATAGTAGAATAACTGTTAGAAATATTCTCGAATTAAGACTGTGCCCATGCCCATGGAAATGTATTCAAGGACGTCTATTACTGTGTTATCAGTTACTTCGGATGCAAGCTGCTCCCTACCGAATAAAGCATAGAATTGGTCATTTTAAGTCATTATTTTATGAGGAACCGGATATATACCTAATATGATTAAAAGCCGTGTTGTAAGTGTGTGTGTGTGCTAAGTGGGAGCACACTCGACTTTCATTCTGAAGGTCGTGGGTTCAAGCCCTGCCACGCACCTCTGGATTTTCATCTTGAATAATGTATGTGCTCTTTAAAGCACGTGCTGTAACGGTGAAGGCAAACCTTGTGAGGAAACCGGCATGTTCTGAGAACTTTAAAGAGTTTGAAGGTCATGTGACATTTACAAACCCGCACTTGGCCAGCGGTGTGAATTAAGGCCTAATCTCTCTTGTCAAGAGGGAATGCCCTGTGTCCCAGTAGTGGGAGCGTTATAGGGTGTTGATAATGATGATTACCATGGCCATGACTTGGAAGTTATACAAGTGGCCGTGCCATTATATGCAACATGACAAAATTAATGTCCTATGGCACGCCTATTTTATATAGCTTAATTTTACAACCTTTGGCCGTGTGGGCTTGTCATGCAAATTTCAATGTGTCTTCCTAGAATTGTCTAAAGGTATAATTATTCAAATGATGAGGGTTGCCGTCAGTGGATTGGTTGAATCGGCGCCGCTTTGTGGGCATACCTACCTACTCTATAATATGTTTATAAACTTGCTCTAAAAGAACGAAATATGCCATTTTTCGCCGAAGCCAACTAATATATTAGAAATATCAAAATTTTAAGGTTTATTAAATGCAAAGATGGTTCTTAGTATATTTGATTAGACTTACTATATCCCATACATACTTTCTTAATTTTGAGATTTAAAAATACAAACATGTAGAAATATCATACTTCTCTACTTAAAGTAACATTATACATTTGTACCCCGAGGGGTTATTTATACATATTATTTTTCAAATACATTCTCTTCTCGCGGTAGTCGATATCAACAATGTTTATATTAAGCAGTCAAGCTTTCTATGTATAATGTATATACATTTCTCCTGTCATAATCAAAGCTCTCACTCTCTTTTGTATTCATGAAAAGACTTAAAAGCTTCTTTATACTCATAGTACCTTTTCTCATAAATGCTCAATTCAGGTGTGTTAAGCCCCAGTCAGAAATACAAGTTAAACTTTAATGTGGAGTTCTTAGAACAAGTTTTATTTCTCTCGCATTTGTTATTACTCTGAGGATTTTAACGGCGTTTAATAAAACCGCACAGGGACTCTCCTATTAAGGTATATACACAAAACCTCATAATAATTAACATTGCTCGAGTTCATTTGCAAAGGCAAAAAAAATGTTGCTGACCTTTTGAAGTAAAATATTTCTTAAGGGAAATTATAACAAGTTTGGTAAGTTAACGTCACTTTTTTTCTGCAAGTCCTCCTAAATGGGCCGTAGGCATGCAGAGTTGATGAATTACTTTTTAAATTGCAAGGTAGTTATTTATTTTTTAAAAGCACACTTCCTCGTTATTTTGCCAAAGTTAAAATAGATTTTACCGCTGGAACGTGTGCAGATGTAATATTTAAATAGGAATAAATATTTTAAAAAGTTCAAAGTAGGTAATATTATGAAGGAATATAAATTGCAAACTACAGTCTATTTAGATTTATTTTGTTGACAAAGATATATCGTTTATTTCCTTCATATATGAGACTTGTGATACCTATAGGGACCGAATCTATGTAATATTTAATTAGCTGAGCTGAAAAATGCTTGAGACAATTATTTTATTAGAATTTGTATCGGTTGCCTACTGGCAAGGCGACACCGCCGTAACAGATGATACCATGATACGGACACGATGGATATTTATATTAAATAAGATTTATATTTGTATGTATGTTCGTCTGTAAGGTATATGTTTATTTAGGTCTGGGATGCAATAAAATGATTTATTATTATATACCTAACCTCATGATTATTTGCCTATTGATTTATTATTTAGTCCTCATGAATAGGCTCAGAGTTGCGCAACGAGCTATGGAAAGGGCCACCATGCTCGGGGTTTCTCTACGTGATCAAATCAGGAACGAGGATACATAGAAGAACGCGGGTCACCGACATAGCTAAGCGAATTAGCTCGCTAAAGTGGCAATAGGCAGGCCATGGGGGCTGGAAAGTTCTCGAATTGAGACCACAGATCGGCAAACGCAGAGTAGGACGTCCACCAACTAGATGGACGGACGACCTGGTGAAGGTAGCGGGCTCGCGGTGGTTACAAGCTGCTATCGACCGAAGTCACTGGAAGTATTTGTGGTAGGCCTATGTCCAGCAGTGGACGTCCTACGGCTGAAATGATGATGATGATAATATACGTAATAAAAAAGATCATTATTTAATATAAAGCTATATCGTGCAGGAAGTTGTATAGGATACAGAGACAGTTTTTGGTCTGCAAAGAGATACAACTTCTAAATTGAATCACGTATAAGGTTTAAAAGTTAAGCGGTTACATTTCGCGTTCGGAACCACTTTTTATGTAACTGCTACGTGATTTCTTTGAGAAAGCACCCTCTTTTGTTCCGATATCTTTTTCCCCCGGTGATTAATACGTTTACTTGTTAGCTTAAGCGGTTCTCTTGTGTTTTGCATTTTCATTGCTTCTGGGCAAAAGTTTTATTAGTATACTTTTACATTCACAAATTGAAACTTAAATTTACCCAAAGGATCGGAAAATTCAACGCATTATCGGAAAGTTTTCTAAAGACATTATGTCGCATTACACAATTTTAAAATTACTCGATCATTTAAACAGCATTATGAAACAAGAAAAGTACGCTGAGTTTATTATAGGTGTATTGTATACAGATTATGTTTTATGTAGTATATTAATACACCCAAATTCCAAATAGTATGATCGTAAGAAATAGGTTCAATCAGTCGGATTTGGACCCTTAGCCTCCTGCGCCTCGGGTAACATTTTAATGAAACTATTTTTATATTATTATTTATTTATGAAGGTACTATGTATGATAAATTTTATTTCATATTTTAGATTTTAAATAAAGTGCTTAATGAGGAAATGACACGAACAAGCCAATTATAAAATAATGGCACAAAACAAGATACACCTACATAATATCACATTACCAATCTGATTTTAGGCATACCAATCAGAAATACAAGTTCCACTCACGATTAAATACCTTCATATGTGAACGTCAGGTATAAATTGTTAATTTTCAGTAAAAAAATAAATGTTTCAACGCAGATCCTGGCGTATGTAAAGTTTAAGATATACCTGATAGGTTTAAAATGGGCATAAAATGGAGTTAAATAAACTGTAGCACTTTGGTAAAATTAACTTTTATCGAACATCTAAAAACAACTAACAAATCTATTCAACTTCTTCACAAAGCTTTTAACACGTTAGAATATACTTCCACAAACACAAGATGGACTAAATTGTTACGTTTCAACTTAAATCTTTAATAAGTTACCGAAAGCTCCCTAAATTGTACTTTGGTCGAGACTTACAATTCTACTAACCGAGCGCTCAAAGGGAAATGAATTTGAGGGTCGCAGTTGTCGGATACAAACAATTGTTTGAAACAACAAAACTGTTATTACAGGAATTCTTGTTGTCACCCGGAGTTCCATTTAAATGTTTCACTTGCTTTTGAACCGACGACTTGGCAACGTATTAAGTAAAAACGACTTCGCTAAATGTATCACCCAAAACAAAGATCATAACGAATTAAGTAATGTGAATGAAATTTCCTGCGTATAATTTCACTTGGAATGGCTCCAGCATCCGCGGACAAATAATTTAAATGCTACGGAAGTTTAAGCTGAAATAAAGTATTAAAATGAGTTTTATGGCGCTCACTTATTCTGAATGATAGCTCTCGCCCATGATCTCGACCCGCATTAACTACTGCAAGCTTGTTCGCTTTAATCGCTGGAAAAAGCTCAAATCCATCTCCGAAACAATACAACACGCCGATAAAGAGACCGAAAAAACCCTCCGCCGTATAGGTACATGCTTTACAAAGCGCCAGTCCGATTGCAAACAATGCAAACGTTGAAGGCAAGTAAGCGAAAAACGATTGCTGAATTGCAAACCGCCGCAACACAAGCCGAAAAAGTAATATAAAACCGCCGTAGAAAACATCGAAATACTAAAACTAGCGCCGACACTGCCGTTAGCGCTTCTTGACACCCCACTGCCTCAAACATCTAACAAACTGCTGCAAAATTTTTATCATGCGTCCACTAGCTCCACTCTACCGAGGACGCACAAACATTTGTCTACCATGCATTTTTTATCTTGTCCATATATCAAAAACTATCGCGTTCAACAAAGCAAACTATTCAGTTGGATTTGTTGGTGCGCTGAACTATGAAAATCAGTTTCGTGTTTCGCTTGAATATTTACTAACGAATGGCGTGTTTTTGTGTTTCGAGATACGAATTTGTCGAAATCAAGGTTGACAACATTAGGGAGGGTATTGAGTGAATTTACATCTGACGGTAGCATGGTCCATTTGTTGAAGTGACGTGTTGAGAGTCCCGTGTTTATGGTCGGCACTTAACAAGCGCTAAGCCCCCGAGAGCTCTTTTCTTGAATGAACACGTCTCCTGGAAGAGCAGTACATCATTTTTATGTCGCGTAAGTGAATTTGTTATCTGATTACGTTCCGAGAAAGTGAGTGCCACTTGGGTTGATAGAGTTTTTATACCTAGAAGTCTTATTTCATGGAATTAAAAGATTCAGGACACTTTTATATAATTTTCTTACAGTTGTTCCGATGTTCAATAAACGTGAGCCGTATCTCAATGTTTTATCAATAGTCAGCACTGAAAGAGATAAATTGCATGTTGCAGTAGCAATTGGAAATGCATAAAATTAGGTTAGTCTATCTATCCTACTAATATTCAGATTTTCCTACAATTTAGATGAGGTATAGTGAAGTAGATGAAAGTGTTAATTTGTTTCATTTTTAAAATAAAACGGAGGCTCAATTTTCTTTTACCACTCTTCTTGATTAAGGTAGGTATAATAATATAATAGAATAAAAAATTCTTTATTACACACGCCATTATGTTATACAAAAATATAAAATTGTATTGGTATAGTAATTTCATACCAAAATTTTGCATGGGCGCGACATCGTCTAGGGGTTTAGTGGTTTTAAATGTTAAAAATATTGAACTATATTTTGTTATACTTACATTGTTATAAAATTTATACAAAATATCTAAGGATAACCATGAAAACTAATTCCATTATGAAAAAAAATCTGGAATTGTATAAATAACAGCCCTGATCGGAATAAGATTTGTACAAAAATATATGTCGCTGTCAGATCGTAGAATCCGCCGTTTATAATTACGGATAGGTATTATAGAACAGCGCAGTTTTGTAATGGCGTATTAATATAATCCAGCTAATCGTTGAACCGCCAACGATTAGCCGGATTAAATTAATACATTATACAACAAGGCCAGCCATAATGTAATACTGGTATACAAAAGCCTCTCTAAAAGTTTTGGTTCCAGTTCTTGTACACTCGTGGCGCTGCCAAGGTCTTAAAAAGGCGAGCAAAGGTCCACTTACGGCGCAAGAGGTAGAGGGTTCGATTCCCGCCAAGGCATCAAGTGTTTGTGTGTTTTGCAAGTACTTTCTCCTTGATCTAGTGTTAAATATGTAGAGTAAAAATTCTTTAAATTTATGTCAATTATATTAAGTATATCAGATGTCTAGAACCCGTAACACAAGCTTATATCTCACCATGGGGCTAAATGTAGTTCTGTGGATTAGCCAGGCATATTTATTTTAAAAAGCTGCAGCTAATCGTGGGCCGCCATATTAAAGAATATACAACAAAGACAATCCGGCTAAGGCTCTGTTTTATAAAACAGCTGGCTGTAATGTAAAACGGCGGATTATACAATCTGACTTCCACATGTACATCACCTGAACATGAACTCAAAGGATACACCGAATTACAAAAGTTAGCCCCTTATCCGTCCCTGGATAAAATATAGTAAGTAATAATAGTTTTTTTTTTAATTTACAGCTTTACCTACCTACTACCTTCTTTATAATTTACCATACAGAATTGTAAATTATAATCAATAAAAAACTATCTTCAGGTAATATTTCCTCGATGAAAGTGCTGATTCAAACATGTGTCACTGCTAAAATCTAATTTTCAGGTTGTGCGAAGGACGTCCTGCATGAGTCAAGTCCATCTTCACTGAACCTCCCTATATCAGATTTCCTCTGACTAGGGATGGTCTCACCTCTTTTTAAGAATGTACGATACCTGTGCTTTAAAATTTTTGTAATGTTAAATTGTTTTTCAATAACATTATTTAGGTAAAATTATTTAAGTGTTTGTAACATTGTAATAAATTAACAGTAGTATTTTTTTTTTTTTTTTTTTATGAAGCTTCTTATATAAAGATGCTACAAGAATATTACGATCTAGCCATTATTACGGCTAATTAGTAACTTTACATTTGACTTAAATTGCTACGTAGAAACAGTAGTATAATGCCATAGAAAAAATATTAGTCAAAGTCAAAGTCAAAACGTTTATTTCCTTAGAAGCACATAGCCTACATGGACAGGTCAACTTAAAATTAATAAAACTAAATTGCTTAAATAACAAATATCAAGGAAATAAGAAAAGAATAAAAATAAATTAGATGAATTCAATTGTCGTTTTTCGATTCCGATTTCGATTGGTACAAAACACATTGACATAACATACTCACATATTGACGATAAATAATTGAGCGGAATATTTAGAAAGAAATCAAATTTGTGATAATAAATAAAAAAAAAAACTTTATTGTTACTTAAACATTTTTATTATAGTGGACATCTTTTATATCATGTAGATATTTATTATAAAGCTTTCTCTTGGAGCATCTTTTTATGATACCTTAATGTTACTTAGAAAAGTAATTATGAATCAAGATTTTATTGAAGAAAAAGCAATTATTTTTTAAGTTGTTTAAAAATATGCACGTAATAGCGAGACTGGCAAACTGTCGCATGCAGAGTCCATAATACTCGTACAAAACTGAGCTAAACTGAAAAATAAAGAAACTCAACTCTTTGAGCCAAATATACATTTTATTTTCAGTTCCTGTTTATAACCTACCTAAATAGTCAGTGGTTGGTTGAGGATTAAGAGAGAATATGGACGTTGTTGTGATAAGATTTCTGTTAGTGTAGTGAAGTTTTGACTTTAATAAAAAATATATAAGAGTTACATACTTACACGTCATCACAGACAAACATATGCAATCTATTTAATGAGTATTAGACTCATACTACACCAAGAGTTTTGTGTACAGTTTAAACACATTTTGCAATAAAAAAAAACCTTTAAAGTGCAGTTAGAACATTGCGTGAAGCGATTTTTTCGTGTTTCGTAATGTGGTCCGGAGAAGCCATCTACCTTCTAGGTCTTCTTGCTCCATCTTAGACCACATCGTCACTTCACATCAGGTGAGATTGTGGTCAAATGAAGGCTTATCCAGCATAAAAAAAAGAAGAACGGACATTCAGATACTAACCTTGCACAACATTACGTAACTTTATAAAAATCACGTTTGTTTTAGAGGAATCCCCTTATATGTTTATCAATATTGTGATTTTAGCATTTGCTATACCGGCAACAGAAATACATCATCATTCTACCTTTGTCTCGCTATATATCATGGTTCTTAAGATATAGCCTGGTAACAGATAGACAGACAGACAGACAGGGTAAGGTTACCCTTTAAGCACGGAACCCTAAAATAAAATTAAAAGTTTCATTACTTTTAAGCCGGAATTTTTAATAAAAAACTCTATACGGACGAGTTGAAGAACGATAAACACTGCCGCTAATACTATATAGCAAAATAACAATATATTTGTTTATTTAATATGAATTATACATTTTTTCAGAACACAATTCTACGTCTCAAAGCTGAAATCAGCACGAATCTTTCCTATCGAAATTCAGTACAACCCTATTTTAAACTCTGCTCGGAAATTGATTAGGAAAGCCCAGCCGAACTGTAACGATGGTTGTCAATAAGGTTAGCCTTCCATGATTTATCGCTACTTTCTGAACCGCCGTTAAATAACTTGAGAATTCTAAGTTTTCGTCCTAACACTCGTAAATTAAATCGTTGACTTCTGGAGTTTAGGCTAAGTCAGGGACTGAGGGCTGATTTGTTGTATTTTAAAGAAATTAATATTTTTGTAACGATAGTTGATTTTGGTTAATAATGTATATATAGTGTTGGGAGACTGAAGACTTGACAAGCACGCTGGTTATAAAAGCCAGCGCAGCCACAACCGGTTCTCTTTTTACCTCGCGCCTTCGTGGAGTCAACACGCTGTCATTACGTTTGTTTATGGTCGAATTGCTGTCGGTTGGACGTTTGGTTTTCATTTGTTTTAAAGTAAAAGTTTATTGTGTTGTAACCCTTAGTTTTCTTTTTAAAAGAATAATTTCGACGAGTTAATCCAAAATCAGAAGTGGGATACGACGTAAATTACGTAAATCTTGCGCTCACTATTTTCTTTGTTACATTTTGAGAACAAGCGTAATGTCAGGCCGCGAACGACGCCGTTCACGACGATCAGATAGTCGAGAGCGACGCCGGGATCGGTATAGGGATCGGACTCCCGATGGCGGGCTGAGGCGCGCGATGGAGATGATGCTGGAGAGGTTAACCGCATTGGAGGAACGGTCTGCTTCGCGACCTACTCGGTCACGTGAGCGGCGCACACCTCCGTTGACATGCGGCACCCCTCGGGCTTCACCGCCATCGCGGCGCCAGGGTCTTTCTCTGTTGCAGGAAGGATTGCTACGTCATGCGCCTTCGCGCGCAGCGTCACCATCACCGACGCGATCTGCACGGCTGACGCGTGCGCCTGATCAGCCGCCCATCATCACATCGCCACCGCAAAGTGATGTACGTGGTCAGGACGTGTCGTCTGATCGTGTTCAGGATTCGGCGAGGCCGGAGTGTTCATCTTCAACGGCGGATCCCACGGTAACCGATCGAATTGTGGACGCAATTCGATCGATCGGAAACACAGTAAGGTCTTGCTAATCCTTTTATATCTCCAATTTTGACCCCGCCTTGCATAACATTGATGACTGGTGTGCCGAAGTCGATCGTGCGTGCACGGTTAATCATTGGAATAGTCACGAATGCATGTCGTGGGTAGGTAATTGTTTGAAGGGTGATGCAAAAACATGGTTAAGCGAGTGGGTAACTAATGACCGCACGTCGACAAATTTTAAAGAAACAATTTAAGCCTTTGTGTCCTAAATCACCTGACGTTGCTAACATACTTTTTGAAGTTATGAGTACAAATTCTGATAATTATCCCACGTATGCAGATTATGTTCGACGCTCTTTGCTTCGTTTGCGAATAGTAAGGGGGCTTAGTGACGAGCTAATGTCGGCTATTATCATTAGGGGTATCACAGACCTACAGACACAGATACGTGCATCGGCTACGAATGCCAAACTGTTACCGAATGACTTGGTTGAATTCTTTTCGACTTACGTCAAACCTATGTTATCAAAGTCATCACAAAAGCACGACTCGTTTTCGAAAAATAACGTAGACGGACTTCATGGTAGGAAACGTAAGTTTCAAGAGGGCAAGTATTTTATTTGTGGTAGTACCGAGCATAAACAGTCGTAACGAAGGTAAATTTATAAATAATACACCCCAAAAGCTCGAGTCTTCAGTAAAGAATACCTTAGTTTGTTCATTCTGCAAAAAGACTGGTCACAGTGTTGGAAATTGTTATGCCAAACAAAAAGTCGAATCGCATAACAAAAATAAGGTAAATTTCTGCCGCGAATGTGACTTGTCTCGAAATAGTGTCGTCATAGTGGCGGTAGTGCAGGGTATTCCAACTGACGTACTTATTGACAGTGGATCAAGCATTTCGCTTATTTCATCATCGCTTGTCAAGCATTTTTATTGTGCAACAATAAAACCTACTTTATGTTTACTAAAAAGGTTAGGGAGTCAATAAATTTAAAGTACGTCATACATGACGTTGTCTATTGAGTTTGACGGCCTTACATTGGAAGTAGATTTATATGTAGTAGGTTCTCAGTACATGAATACATCTGTAATCGTGGGTACAGACGTGCTTAACAGGGAAAGGTGATCGATACGTTCGCATGCGTGATTTTCAGAAGGTCACTAGGAAAATTGACGAGGTATAGTTCAGTCCGATTCTAGTGTTAACATTAATACGCCGTTGGTCGGGGAGGATTTGGACCATTTACTAAAAATAGTTGAGGAATTTTCTGAACATTTTATTGTAGGAGCGGCGACATCTACTGTCAATACAGGAAGCATGTCAATTAAATTGACAAGTTATAACCCAATTAATTAAAGACCGTATCGTCTTTTCCACGCCGAAACACTTCGCGTTTGCGATATTGTAGGACTGTACTTAATATGATCCGTATAGAGTCCAACTATCGTCAGGAACAATGGCCGAGGGTAATATGGAAATTGCAATTAATTATTAACATTACAAAACATAAGACCACCCAACGTTCGCCATTTAACCTTTTAGTAGGCATCGAGGCCGCCACTCCTTTGGTTCGAAGTTTGGTTCGTGACGTTGCATTTGAGGCCTCCAGTCCTAACCGAGAGGCTCTACGTGAGATGAGTAGGCAAAGAACATCGGAGCGACTCAGGCAAAATCAACAAGCACAAGACAATTATGTAAATAGAGGAAGAAAGTCACCGCGTGATTTTAACCTAAATTCTTTTGTGTTTGTAAGGAAGCAGGCGCAATCAACCGGCAAGCTCGACTCTGGCATGCGTGGGCCCTATCGTGTCACGAAGGCGCTGTCCCACGGGCGGTACGAGCTCCAACTGGTGGCTGGCTCGTACGGCAAGTCGACGCAAGCGGCGGCGGAGTACATGGTGCCCTGGCGAGGGGAGTGGACTCCTGATGTCTGTGCTGCTTTCTTTGAAGGTATGTGCGGTTGTCTAAACACGTTGAGCTAACGCTGTGCTTGTGTTTACACAATCGCGCAGGACAGAGCTAACGTCGTGCCACCTGTCCTGCTCAGGACAGAGCTAACGTCGTGCGATCTGTCCTGTCGAGGAGCTAACGTCGTGCTTGCCTCTCCAGAGTGTCGCTAACGTCGCGCGAGACACTCTGGTTCATTTTTTTGTCACTGGAATGAGATAGCTAACGCCGCGCGTATCTCCGGAGTATTGCCAACGTCGCGCCTAGATACTCTGTGACTTTTTGCCCCTCTTATATATTGTGTGTGTGCTACTTATCACACATGTGTGTATGTACTGCAGCCATACATGGATGTGTGAATTTTGTTGACTGATGCAGCTACTGATAATGTTGAGGAGGAGTCCTCGCTAGCCGCCGCTGTCGACGCGCCTGAGGCGATGGTCGTGTCAGGGTCCTCTGCTACGAACCACAGTGCCATTGACGAGCCTTTATCTGGTCCATCTGGGTTACAAGTCAATAACCCAGGATTGGATAAGTCAATGCCTTTCCTGGAAACTGATCTTGAAGGTTAAGAGGAGCCCGAGACGGACTCCAGTCACGATAGGCCGTATTGGGAGACTGAAGACTTGACAAGCACGCTGGTTATAAAAGCCAGCGCAGCCACAACCGGTTCTCTTTTTACCTCGCGCCTTCGTGGAGTCAACACGCTGTCATTACGTTTGTTTATGGTCGAATTGCTGTCGGTTGGACGTTTGGTTTTCATTTGTTTTAAAGTAAAAGTTTATTGTGTTGTAACCCTTAGTTTTCTTTTTAAAAGAATAATTTCGACGAGTTAATCCAAAAATAGTATATCGACATTTTTATTTTTTATCAATTATCAAAATATTATACAATCATAATTTTTGCATTAGATGGTCAATATGCCTAAACTCAATTAATTCTAATCAGTCAATATACTTAAATTCATTCATTATAATCCCTAGAATGATAAAACTTTGTAGTAATCGTAATTTGTGCATGTGTTACCCATCTACACAAATCACATTGACTCGCACAAAAATTAATTAGATTCCAAATTACATTTTCACATTCTCCAAAATGCGTATCCCCGTTTTATTAGAATTACAGCAATCCGAGGCATTCGTCATCGCCACACACGAAAAAAACCAATATCGACGCCTACCAAAGCGAAAACATGACAAGGGACAGAAACGAATGAAAAAAGCAATATGTCGCATTTTGAAACTACCGTTGAACAGATAGAAGGAGCCTTGATGATATCAATTCGTTGTTTAACATAAAGAAGAGCTGGCTGTCGTCACTAAGCGCCGGCAGATGGGGCTAATATGTCACGGTGTGATTCCGGAATGATCTATTCGCCGCATCTGTTTACAATTCAGCGAGTGGCACGGTTGAAGTGTTCACTTTATCTGTCTCCGGAAAAATCGAGGCCCGTCGTGTCAGGTTGGGGTTTTTATTAAAGCGAGCGGAAACACAGGGAGTGCCTACGTAGAGCAAGAATCTGACAATAGGCGTAACTTGCTCTGAACGTATCTATTTTTGTATGATGTAATTATGTACTAATAATGTTTTTTTTATTATTTTGCTGTGGAAATGATTTAAATTAGGAATTTGTATCTATAAGTGTCTCCGGGGATATTACAACTCTGAAGGCCACAATACTTTCTGCTACACGCTTTTAGTATAGATACCTATTTAATAAAAAAAGTTATCACAAGAACAACTTACTTCAAATGTACAAAAAACTAATGATTGATGATAGCTCAAGAACTACAAAGCCAATCTAGTATGCTATCAATCCTGATTTCCTTATCATGGTCCAGTCCTAAGCATATCTTTTTAATCATTTTTATCGGTTATTACGCGAGTTTATTAACACACACACATTTAAAACAAGCGATCCACCCCGGCTTCGCCCGGTAATTAATTTTCTCGACATTTAAACCATCTTTGGACAACTAAAAACATTAAAAAAAAAAGGTGTGTGTGCGATTCACACACGATAGAAGTGAAACTTCAGTAAATCGACGAAAGAATAATAAGAAGAATAAAAAAAAAGTGACTACCCCTAACATTTAGGGGATGAAAAATAGATGTTGGCCGATTCTCATAGATACCGGATAAGCACAAAAAATTTCATCAAAATCGGTCAAGCCGTTTCGGAGGAGTTCGATTACGCACCCCGTGACACGAGAATTTTATATATTAGATTATAAGATAATAAAGATAAATGTCGAATTGAGCCAAATGGAAACCTGTTTTTTTTTTGGTAGCTTATTCGAATATTTTATATGTCTTTTTTATCAATACATAAAATTTTTCATAAAATATTTGAACAAGAGCTGTATACACGTATACCTATGAGAACATAGAAAGCCACGTTTATTTTCAACCAGGTGGCCATCAATTCGACAATATTCACATACACATACCTATTGTTTGCAACAGTTCCGTAATATCCCAGTTTGTTTTCATAAACGAGTTCATAAATAAATTTCGTCCTAATTTTAAGCCACATAAAGAAATTAATGTGTCGGCGATAAACAATGTCCAATTTATTTGCTATTAAATTATCTGAATTAATATTTCTATTCACAATTTACTGATTTAAAGCATTATGCATTTCATTATTTATAATTCATGAAAATTTATACTGATTTATCATAATCTTGTTTTGAGTTGATCAGTGCTAAACAGTGTTTGTTAATTGGGATTGTATTACATGTACTGAATAACTAAAATGGAAATGTACCAAACTGAGTAATTTTGTCAGACTGATAATTTTACTCTTTAACCGCAGAAATAAGTTCACTCCGTAAGAGATTCTGTTCCGGGTTGGGGTAGGTTTAAGCATAAAATATTTTAATAAATATGCAAGTTTAGATACAGACCATTTTGTATCGCAAAGGTCGCTAACTAAGATGGAAAATATTTTACTAACAGTCGCGGGTGAAATGCAAATAGTATTTTATAGACCTATATTAAGATTTTTAGGAACCTACGCCGGATTGATAAACTCCCTCAAATGCAAACAAACTACAAAGAAAACAAAGTCAAAACGTTTATTTCCTTAGACGCATACATAGACAGGTCAACATAAAGCTAATTTTAAATAATCAAACATTGTCTTGACAGTTCGCTTAAATTTTTTACAATTGAGTTGAGAAGAATAGAAAAACCCAGCTTTTACAACATAGTTACCACATGTACATTTAACATTTAAATGCTAGACAAATATACACATAACAAAAAAAAACATCACAGTTAAGCTATTTTGTACATCCTAGTGGAACCGAGCTACATCTGTCCAAGCATTATCATCTTTGATATAGTCTTCTTTAGCTTAATTAAAAGCTTGAACTTTCGCATGGAAGAAATTCCCCACCTTAAGTAATCTAAAGTATAAAACTCGTTCTTTGCCAATTATCTAAACCAACAAAAACATTAACAATATCGTTTCATAAAAACGCTCGAGAGAAAACCGCTCGCGGGCAAACAGATCGGCAGCTGCTGGACTTGTTATCGCATAGGGCAACGCATTATTTAGGGCCGAAACAAACGTACCATAACAACGCAACTACATCGCAGCCACAAAGTCAGGGGTTGTCGATAATGACCGCAAAATATATAGTACATGTGAAAAGTCACATTTATTTTGTACACAAATTAACGGCCGACCACGTGGTTGCGTTGTCGATGCGTTACCGTTGCGATGTGGTTGCGTCGTTTTGTCGTGTGGTTGGATTAAGTGTGTTTTGGGCCTTCATCATCAGCACCCTATTAACGTTCCCACTGCTGGGACACAGGGACTTCTCTCTTGACGAGAGAGATTAGGCCTTAATTCACCACGCTGGCCAAGTGCGGGTTGGTGAATGTCACATGTCTCAACTCATGTCAAACTCTTTTAAAGTTCTCAGAACATGCCGGTTTCCTCACGATGTTTGCCTTCACCGTTAAAGCACGTGTTTAAAGCGCACATAAATTTCTCAAGAAGAAAAATCCAGAAGTGCGTGGCGGGGTTTGAACCCACGACCTTCGGCATGAAAGTCGAGTGTCCTCCCACTTAGCCAACACGGCTTTGCGGTTTGCTTTGCGGCGGTTTTGGGCCTTAAGTCTACAAAAACTTCGGCCAAAGTATGTACCTGCTTTCTGTTATTGTCCTACTTCGGAGCACCATAGACTCGAGGAAATTGACAATGAAGGTAAAGTTTATCTTCCAGAGTCAGCCGTTTGAGGGTTCGCGACGTGACCTGGCGCCTTGATACCATTACGTAGACTCCATCCAACAATAGAGAATTAAAACTTCAATTTTTACAGAGCCAACGAGCCGCTTATTCAATCGAAAAATCAATATCGCCTTTCTTATAAACGAGGCGTATTCAAGAAATTAAAAAAGGAAGTGGATGGGTTATTATAATGGAGGGCTTATGTAAGCGACCTATTATCCTTGGTTCCGTGGGCTTCGCGGAAACAAGAAAGCTTGGATCGTTGCGTGTGGTACGTTCATTTAATTATTATATTTGCAAGGTAAACAAAACACAATTCTTTTTTTAGATGTATATATAATTGTTTCAGTCAAAAGTCTCAGCTGTATGTAACTGAGACTATTTTGCTAAACCATCTATGTACACAGTTTGGCAATAAAATTTCTTAAATGCTATTGTAATCTTTAATCTTGTCATTAAATTATGTAGATACTCTTGTTAATGTAACCCACCCCTTTCTTTATTTTTGGCTTAAAGTTTGGTAATTGGAACTCATTTAACTTAAAATCTTATTTAAAAGGATTATACAAATGAATAATTATTATTAAATAACCTATTATAATTTAATAGTGATACTTTCATGTTAAAATTTCAAAAATACAACCTCTCATAACATAAATGCTAGTTATAACTTATAAGATAATACTTACTTAATGTTGTAATGTCCCAACGGGCCCATATCTGGGAATAAAATCAATGTAACACCTTTAACACCACATGAAACAGCAAATAAATTATTAGATATGATTAATTAAATATTTTCCTCTGCTAAAAGCACAATATGCTTACACAATTTACATACGTTTTAATCCAACAGAGCATAATTTATGTACTCCTTTGTATATTACTTTTCATCTTCTAATCCCGTGTTCGCCTCATAAATGTCTTGGTACAAACGAACCCACCGTAATTTTCGAAGGAAAATACCTTTTGTTGCTAGCTTATTCAAGAGGAATACTTATTGTCGTATTTTCCTTTAATTCCTTGCAAAGCGATATGTCATAGTAAAACTGATTCCAATAACGCGTATTCTACAAAAATAATATTTTTCATAGAAATTTAAGTGTCCTGTAGACATAATTATACTGACTGATCGAAGGTTATCTTAAAAGATAATAACATGAAAAATAACTTAAATGTAGACCTTAGGTATACATTTTATGCCCACACCTATTGTGTTTATACATATATACACATTAATTATATGCAGTGTCGTAAATTGGTTCGCGTGTTTCTTTGTGCTAAGAATAATGTTAAACAGAAGTCGCTTTCTACGTGTTATAACTTTATTTTTTATAAACGACTGAGTAACGACCGTCTTTTACTAATTTACTATGCTAAATGAGATAAAAATAGTGCAAGTAGTGGGGAATTGGGCTTTCTAGATCAAACAAGATATAGACGCCCAATTCAAATAGTCATCTATTCATTTTACTTTTATAAAACTAATAAAATGACTTTTCAACAGGTGCCCTATTCATTTTTTACTTTTATAAAACTAAAGACAGGACTATTCAATAGGAGTTCTATTCATTTTTACTTTTATAAAACTTAAGACAGGACTATTTAATAGGTGTTTTATTCATTTTTTACTTTTATAAAACTAAAGGCAGGACTATTCAATAGGTGTTCTATTCATGTTTTACTTTTAAAAAACTAAAGACAGGACTATTCAATAGGTGTTCTATTCATTTTTTACTTTTATAAAACTAAAGACAGGACTATTCAATAGGAGTTCTATTCATTTTTTACTTTTATAAAACTAAAGACAGGACTATTCAATAGGAGTTCTATTCATTTTTACTTTTATAAAACTTAAGACAGGACTATTTAATAGGTGTTTTATTCATTTTTTACTTTTATAAAACTAAAGGCAGGACTATTCAATAGGTGTTCTATTCATGTTTTACTTTTAAAAAACTAAAGACAGGACTATTCAATAGGTGTTCTATTCATTTTTTACTTTTATAAAACTATAGCAGGACTATTCAATAAGTGTCCTATTCAATTTTAACTTTTATAAAATTTATGGATGAACTTTCGCCAGATGCTCTACTAATTTTTTACTTTAATAAAACTACTCAAGAACACTTCTCATGATAATGTTCTATTAATTTATATTTACTATAACTAATAAAATCATTAACACTTAAGATTTTTCTATCTTATATATACTTTATAATTTTACTTTTATAAAACAAAAAAATTAACTTCCTAGAAGCTTTCATAATCAGATTTAAGTTTTTGAAATGAAATACCTACTTACACAGATAATCTCTCTATTGATTTATGTGTAAAATATCAGTTTAATAGGTTAAACAGGAGTGGAACAGGTAAATAATCGATGGAACTGGTTTGAAGTCGACTTCTTTGGTCATCAGTTTAGCTGTTCATTCATATTTAGGTACTGTTGCGGTTTGGATATCAGACATCATATTTATTTAACTACATAAAATATCTAGGTACTTAAATATGGGTGATTCTCAATAAAAGAATAGCAATTGTAACAATATTTTATTTGTCGAATTTGTTTTCATTATATAACTGTTCTCAGTGTAGGTACACTAATAAGAATAATAAGTACAGTTTTAAATTTCAGAACAAAATATAAATCTATAATTTTTTAATACAAATACTTTGCAGCAATAGCGATGGAGCAAACTTAAGGACTATAACTTAATCTATGCTTATGTACGAACTAGCAGGTAGTACTTAGCTTAAAAAACTAACAACTACAATATGTAACTATAATGCCCCCAAGGCACAGTATCTATTTTATTGATGATTTGTCGTTTATCATCGTTAGCGTTGAGGACAAGCTTATTTACTTCTTGGGAGTATAGAGCATGACGAATAGACTTGATCATATTCATTTTGCATTTTAAATTCTTATTTTTACATAAAGCATCCTTGTAATTCGATGGAGTTAAATGTTTTGTTACCGATTTCGTAGCCCCTTTAGCTTTATTAATTTGAACACTCGAACTTTTAATGCAATAAAGCTTTGCTCTTAATCCGATAAACTCACTTATAACGTCACCACCTAGCTCATCTTTAAATAGACCTGGTATCTTGGCATGGAGTTGGGGTATGTTATAAGGATTTTGGGGGGAGTAATTGCTAGTGTCGAACAATTCGATACTTTTTTTCATGTCTTTATAAAAATCTATAGTTTTTATCAAATACAGAAGACTATCTGTATCTGTGTAGCATAGTTTAGCTTTGTCGGCATATTTCTGTTTAATAAAATTATAATGGAATTGATATAAATGTGTTTTTGCATACTCTAAAACAACAAAACCTATATAAATTGGTCTATCTAAGACAATTTTTTCTGGTTTCAATTGAATCGCTACAAAATCATCTGTAAATATAGCCACACTTTTTAAATTTGGTTTAGCAATTAGATTTTCAGCACCCAAACACTTTTTAGTAGTATTAAAATTGTCACTCCAGCATGTAACTAATTTAACATCTACTTGTTTACGCTTATTTTGAATAGTTTTGCCAAAAATAGCATTATTTAATAATTTGAAAAAATCTTTTTGGAATGCTGATGTAGCTTTTTGACGCAATTCGGTATTCAGCTCGATATATTTTCTCAAAAAATCTTGCTGTCTAAAACATATAATCCTATGAATTTTGTTCAGTTTGAGACCTTGTTTCAGGCATTCCTGAAGGTGTACATAATGTATTACATAATTATACTTATCGTATAAATTTGCGATCAGTTTTGTGGTTTTACCACCGGGGGGGACAAATTTTTCTGGTGCAAATGGTAATTCACTATGTAAATTATGAATATGTTCGGGGTAACATAAATCAACCTCCATAATATAGCCGTACTCATCATCATTAGTGCACTGTGTAATGTCAAAATTATCAATTTCTTTTATGGACAGAAATCTGAATTCTGAGATTGGGAATTTTTTCATCATTGCGTACCCATACAAATTATTACAATCAAGATATACTAAAAACTGTGAATCTTTAGAGGCATCGTAATCAGGCAAATATTTGTTGTTTGCTACAGCATGTCGAAGAGAACATTGAGCTAAGCCACCTCTTATACCCTTTTCTAATAATTCATATATTTCCAAATCTTGAATTAATTCAAGTTGAACTCTAGTGTAGAGTAACATTGCATCCCAACTCAAACCAGGTGCGCTAACATAGTAAGCAGGATCAAGCTTATAATGTTTTAAACTAGTGTCCCTGAAATATTCAAATACATCACATAAAATTAAAACATCAGTTTTTAAGTATAAATCAGTGAATTCTCCCAATGAACTGATGTTAAACTCTTTCCATATGTTCTGGGCTCTACGGTATTCTGTATCGGTAATATGTTCTTGTTTTAAGCTATTGTAAAAGCACTTTTTAGGTGGCAGACTTAATTCACTATATCTAGACCATTTATCTACATAATCATAAGGATAAATTCCTTTCTCTTTTATTAATTCAAACTGTTTTGAATTTCTTACAATTTGCGATAAATGAATAAAATCATTTTTATTTAATGTTTTACTCAAATTATCCAAACTCGTGTTTAAAAATTGAAAAGAGTCGATAAACTTTATTTGCATAGATTTGGTTTTATTATTTCTATGATTTGGGATGTATTTTGTTATGCTGATATATTTTTCTTTAGTTTTCGGTATAATTTTTATATCACCAGGGTATTTTGATAGTTCACTTATAAAAAGATGAGAATCGTAACCAGACAAGTTATGCATTATTACAGGTACAAATGAACAAATACGATAATTAGCGTTGCAATGCATGTGAGCAGGCCCTCTGTATTTTTGTGTTAAGTGATCGTGATCCCTTACTTTGTCGTCTAACAATAAATGTTTACAAATGTGACATATAGTAGCTTTTTCATATGCAATTTTTTCACTGTCTGATAATGGCTTCATGGGTTTTATAGAATCTAATATTTCATAAATTTGTTCTATGTCATTTATTAAATATTCCATAAAATATTTGACACAATCAGAACCACGATACGTTCTATATTTGTTTAAGGAACGATTATGCGAACAACAAATATAATAAGCAAAGCATGACGGCTCATGAACTTTGTATTTTCGCGTGTTTGTATTGCTAGTATCCGTATGATTTATTAAAAGACTTTCAAAATCTGCGTATATAACAAAATTAATTTTTTGTTGTCTTTCAAAATGCTCAAACTCTAAAACTTTATTTCTCGGTAAAACTGTTAAAACCTTGGAACAGTTATGGGATTCGTATTTGTTCTGACTAGCAAAAAATTGAAGACAAGCTTCACATAACAATGATTTACCATTATGATGAGTTACTTGTCGTCTTACTAATTTTGCTAAATCTTTTATCAAACAGTAATGACGCTTACCCAACTTTTCAAAATATAATAAGTTGACATGTTTAATTTTTCGAGTGTTTGAAGTATATAATGGTCCTGTCACAAAATTTTTATCGTCTAACCCATAAACATTTACGCTTACATCAGGATTTGAATGTTCAAATAACTTTATTTCATTAGCTGTGGGTGGAAATTTTATTCCTTGAATACTGAGAACACTAGAAAAGTGAGGATATGAGCTTGTTCGATTTACATTTGATTTGCATGGGTACAATGCTGCAACTATGCTCCATGCAAAACAATAGTCATCAACTGTTTTTATGTTTATACAACTTTTTGTATTTTTTATGCGAGGTGGTAAGTCGATAAACGTTCCACCTCTCAAAGGACTGTATTTATTAATGTTAATTTCTAAGTGACTTATTGATTCAAAAGACCAGCCTGATTCGCAATGCTCAAATTCAATCAATTTATTTTTTACTGTTTCTATCGCATTTGAATAAAATTCAATCAAATCGGTACTCTCATATAAAATACAGTACTTATTACTAAACGACTTTAACTGTTTCGATAATCCTTCTATTTTATGTAATACAAATGTAGCAAATAGCTCAAAGTTAACCTTTATGCAGATATGCTTCTGTAAAGATAATTCAAGGAGTTTAATAACATCGCTCTGGTGTTGAATTAAAAACTCCTCGGGAGTGGTATACTGTATATCAACGGGTGGATTCACTCTATATGATCTAATTCTTTCCTTAAAAGCTGTGCCAATAATATCTATATTTTCAAATTCTGATTTCAACAAACAATTAGCTTTATGAATGTTAGTTCTCAAATGATACCTATATTTTGACTTATCCATTTTTAAATTACATTTTTCACATATCATTATACTGAATATTTCATCATTCAAAATTTCTGTATCTGATTCTGTTAATAGTGGTGTTGATGAATGAACTGTAAAAAAAAGAAAACAGATATCAAAGCGAGTAGCATTTCATTTATTTCTTATTATAATTACACCTTACATAGAGATGTTGTAATTAAAAGAGGGGGTGAATGGTTTATACTCTGCACGAGTCTCCTTCACATATTTTGATAGATGACGCCAAGCCTCCGAGGTGTTATCGGCACGAGTTTTTATACTAATAATGGCTTGACGCCATCGGTTCATAGGAGCAATTTTTTCGACCTCTTCACTATCATATATTTTAAGATCAATATAATAGCTGCCTTTCTTTTTATCATTAAATTGTCGGGCATACCCGTTTGCCACCCTACGCGTTATATAACAAGGCAGTCGGGGAGGTTGCATACCCGATGGAGCGGATTCATCATCGTCGCTGTCGTCATCCCCGAATAAATCCTTCATTGTCGGGCGACATTTCGATGAAGTGTCCGTAGTTTTAGGCTTCTTGGCCTGCTCCCGAATTTTTGAAGACGATGAGGATGATGTTAACTTCTTAGAGCGTTTTTTTGGTTTCTCCGACTGAGCGCGTGATGTCTCAACCTCTTCTATCACCGAAGCCTCGTCGTCTGACGGGAAAACGAGATCTGCATTCTTAGACCTGAAAATAATAAAAACATGATTATGAATAGAAAAAGGATTTAATTACCTGTCTATGTTTAAATAGCGGATTCTGAAATAGATTATCTTTATTTTGAAAAGACAAATTTAACATGTATATGATACATTAAAAATATCTACCTACAAGAGAAAAGTAATAAAATTAAAAACTTTTTCTAAATTGTAGCAAATTAAGTGATCATACTAAAACTAGAAAACAGGTAAAATAGTAAAGTTTTTGAGAATAATATCTCTTTAAAATATTTTATTTCCAATGATATCTGATACACCACCTATCAAAATATCACCTTTAAAAGTTATATTTAAAAAGTTAATGATGAATACATAATTCACTTGAATAAGAAATGTTTTAAATTATCTTCAAATTGAATGTTAAAATGAAAATATTGTCTGAATGTTGAAATGTAAATTAGACCAGTATTCGGTGTGTTACTTTTCTTCAATAACTTTTGAAAACTTACATGTTGATTGATTAGTAAACTGCACGGAAGACAGTAGGCTGGACACGTCACAAAGGGGTGTTCTTCACTATAAATTTGAAAGATGAATGAGACCACTCCTGGGCTGAAAGGATCCTTTTATGCAAATCATCCTCATCTGTGTGAAGTATTCAGACACGCATTTCATTAGTGTTAAAAAGTAAAATCAGCAAAATCGAATTAAAATCTATTGTCTTAGTTTAGCTTTGATTAACTAATTTGTGTTCTAATCAATGAGATCTTAAGAGCGATAATATTTGTTCCCGAGACACAATATGATTCCACTTCCTTATATGAAACGAGCAATAACATTTAATGTTTGCCCCGTGACTTTACCTATTACTAAACTAAATCAAAATATTGTATAAATTCTTAAGTGATAGAATATAATTATCATTACTTACTACTTTCTGTTTGCGGCTTCACTCCCATGGTACCTAGTTACAAAATATTCAGGCTGTGTTTGCAGACAGACAGACACGAAAAGTGATTATGTTATACGTTATAAAGATGTAAAAGTAACACTGTGTTGAATGCAAACGCAATGCGTTTTATGTGACTTTCTTTAAACATAATTTTTTACCTCTGCTGTAGCAGAATTGAATTAAATTAGAGCATTCAAACAAGTTACACAAGGTAGGTACGTTCAAATCAATTTTATTATTATAATTTTACATTCATAGTCTAACAGTTAATACACCTGAAATACTGAATTTTTTATTGAGAACTGTGTTGTACAAAAGATTTTATAAATTAAGGGTACAAGTTTCCTCGAAAGGATGTTAGTTTAAGTGCAGTTTGGTGCATTATAACATCTCATTCTTTTTCTATAGCAGCAGTCGGGTAAATCATTAAAACATGCACCATGCATTGGTAGTTAGGTACATCCTAGTCATCCTATTCGGAGGAATGTTGGAACGTTCCTTATACAGAAAGCTACATGATACGCAGTTGCCCCGCACGAGCCTCACTCATAAAAGTACCTATGTGCTACTTTTATTTTACTATGTGTGTTTCGACTTTACTAAAAATAAGAATAAGAATCATTTATTTGCATAAAACATGAGTGTATATATACATGATAGTAAGTTTAAAAAAGTGTTCTAGGTACATAAAAAATAGCAAACAAATCATGTGGATTTTTTTGTTTTTTTCAGACTTGGATTAATACTATATATTATAAAACTTGATTAATAATAATAATAATAACATACCTTTAGGATATCTACTATTCTAGTACCTATGAAATGAACGCACTAGATTAATACTCAGATCGGTACAGATGTTGGTTTAGGCTGCTTGGTGTGTTAAAAGCATAACCCTCTTTTATTTTGACTTACCTACAGTAACTGTCGAGCAAATTAAAACATTCAAAACAAGACGCATTAGGTGAGGACAATCTATATAAGGAGAGATGGAATGCTTGATGTAAAGACAAGTACTCACATGATGTTTAAATGTTTATCTACCTAGATAGCTAGTGAATTTATTTAATATTTGAATACTAAGTGCACATAAAAGCCGTCATTCTCGTTTCAGATTTATTGAAGTGCACACATAATAATACTAAACTTAGTGTACTGACATCCTGAAGTGGTAAGTTTAAAGTCTATCGTCTGCTTTTTTGTTAAATTATTATTATTATTATTAACAATATTATATTAGGATTTTACATTACCTTGTGTTTATTTCACAGAAAATGAGCTGCAACATTAATTTTGAAGATGATCCTGATCCCATTACCAACCCATACTACTATGCTCAGAATATGGATGCTTTTTATGAAGCAGAATTGAAGAAAATTCAAAACGAAATGAAGGAGGATCAAATGAAAAACGATAACGACGTAATTAAGCAAAGCAAAGTATTACCAGAAAAAGGCAAACATAAATCTAAATTATCATTGAAAAGGACTATTTGCAAGCCTACTGCGTCTACTTCAGCAGCATCTACATCATATGTTATTCGCAGTGAAACAGAGAAAGCAAAACATCTCATAAAAATAAGCATAGAAGATTTATCGGATTATCATTTACCTAACTCCAGCCTTATAAAAAGGGAAATATGTGTTCAATACTTAGTTAAGGAACACTACGATGAAATTAAGAATGACGCGGACAGGTTAATTAGTAAGATCGTTCAAAAGTTAAGTTCAATTGATTAATATTATTAATTTATTTATAATAAAGACATGAATGACAGTTATTCGTTTTATCATTTAACCTTATTTTAAAGAAATTTATATATCATCACATCACCATCATACGATGTGTAGATATTTGATCCAGGGTTCTTCCAATACAAAATATATATAAGAAAGTAATATACAATATATTTATATATTAAGTCATCTAGTTAGCTTGAGGCTAGTTGATGGTGTGCGGATTGCGCAGCATTCTATATTTGCTATTTTATATAGGTATATGTGAATGCTATAAGTATTCAGATAAATTTATAACTTACCCAGAAATAAAAATGAGGTTGATAAGGCAACCCGTGACGTTAGAAATAAATAATATAAATGTCGAAGGCATACATAAAAATCATATAAAACATAGCGTATTATTACCGAATACTATTCGTTGTATAGTATGTGGTCCATCAAATTGCGGTAAAACGAATATAATGCTTAGTTTACTGTTACATAAAAATGGTCTTAAATTTAAAAATGTTTACCTTTACTCTAAAACTACTTTTCAGCCAAAATATTGTTTTCTAAGCAATGTATTTAAATATGTCCCCGGAGTTAAGTTTTTTATTTTTAAAGAGGATAAAGATGTGATTTCACCTAGCCATGCCTTGAATAATTCAGTATTCATATTTGATGATGTTGCTTGCGAAAGTCAAGTGAATATTAGGAATTATTTTTCCATGGGCAGACATAAACAAATTGACTGTTTTTACTTATCGCAAACATATTCTAAAATTCCTAAACAGCTTATAAGAGACAATGCTAATTTTTTGATAATATTTAAGCAAGATGATATCAATTTAAAACATATTTATAATGAACATGTAAATACAGACATGAATTATGTTCAATTCAAAAAATTGTGCTCAGACATTTGGAAAGAGCCATATGGTTTTTTGATTATAAATAAAGACTGTGCGTTAAACGAAGGTAGATATAGAAAATATTTCGATGTTTTTGTAACGTTCTAGTATAGTTACATTATAAAACGAGTGTAATAAATAAAATAACTCATTCATATTTGTACTACATGTCATAATGGCTGTGTCAGTAGAAAACTTAATATTAAATGGTAGTATTAAAGGAGAATTAATTAAATCTGTTAATTCAATAAAAAACAAACTTAAAGAAATGAAAGACTATGAGAGTGATTTGGAATTAAGACAAAATAAAATATTTAAGCCTATTATTGATCCTTTACAAGCTTTGTCTGCAAAATTACAAACAGACGTAAAATCTAACAATCAATATTCAATAGACGAAGAAAATGATGACAGTAAAATTATAATAAAAAATACAACTTATCCATCAATTTTAAATAAACAAGATGACGTGTTGGATAACAATTTTCAAGACTGTTTAGAAAATGATGACAATCTAGAAGAAATAAGTATTCCTTTTGGAATCAGAAATGAAAATAATAATTTAATGATTGGTAGTATACCTGTATCCCTTTCTACTCTTAATAACGAAAATAGTTTGAAAACAGTTAAAGTCCTTAAATTGTCAAATAAAGATTACGAGCTAACACAGGGTCTTAGCGAGTTATTATTGAAAAAAAATCCCAAATTAAACTTAGTTTCGGAATCTGATAAGTTAATGTATAAAGAAATTTTAAATATAACTAATGTTCATAAAAGAGATTATCATCCTGGAGGGCAAATAAAAGGAGATAAAGGAAAAAAGTATACTCAGATTATAAGACCGTTGTTTCTTCTTGAAGGCAAAAATAATGAGGTAGTAAAACGTGGAGGTGAAATGTCATTTTTAAAAAGATTCAAGAAAAATACAGATTTTATATATTGGGACGATCCTAATGAATTAGTCGAGAGATTAAAACTATTGATAGCCTCGAAAGATGCGGGGAACGATAACCATGGTAATGAAATCATATCAATCATTGAAGAATTAAAAGAAGCTGGTATAATAAAAGAATAAAAGGTTATTACTTTTCTAAAATTATTCAGTATCATACTAGTTGCGAACATGAACATAGACAAATTTGGTCATCATGTTTATAAAAAACAAAAATTGGACACAATAAAACCTTCGTGCGTGTTACACACAAACAAAGATCATTTGGATGCAGGAAATAAAGTAATAAAAAATTGTGGGAAACCTGTTGATTTATATGACTCTGTAACAAAAACATACGTAGATGAAAAAGAACAAAATATTTTAAAAAAAATTGCCGAGCTTAATCAAATACTAATACAGCTAAGTTCTCAATTAAACGCTACTAAGAATCATATTTCAAACATAAAACCACTTGAAAATGAGCAAAGAAAGTGTGGTAAACGAAATCCATAGGAATGCGAGGGTGAATTTTCAGCGTAGAAGAGTGATCATGAAAGATATCGATGATTTATGGCAAGCCGATTTAGTCGACATGCAAGCTCATTCTAAAGATAATTCTGGCAATAATTATATTTTAGTTGTTATTGATGTCTTTTCTAAGTATGCCTGGTCATATCCACTCAAGCAGAAAAATAAAGCACATGTCTCTCAAAGTTTTCAGATGATATTAGATAAGGGGCGTTGTCCAAGAAACTTACAAACAGATTTAGGTAAAGAATTTTACAACAACGATTTCAAAAAAGTCATGTTGAAGAACAATATAAATCATTATTCTACATATTCAACAAAAAAAGCATCGATTGTGGAACGTTTTATTAGAACTTTAAAAAACATGTTATATAAACAGTTTAGTTTAAAAGGGAACTATAAGTGGAGAAATGGGCTTCTTGATGCACTTATGAAGAAATATAATTATTCTACACATAGAACGATTGGTATGAAGCCAGTTGAAGTAAATCATAAAAACAAGCACGTATTATTACAAAGATACAACCATTTAGAGAAAGCTCTTGCGCTAACATGCAAATCAAAATCGAATAAAATTAATGATTTTGTTCGTATTAGTAAATACAAAGGAACTTTTGAAAAAGGGTACACGCCCAATTGGTCTACGGAGATATTTAAAATAATAAAAGTTCAAAATACTAACCCTGTTACTTATTTGCTAGAAGACAGCAATCATCATCCAATACTAGGAGCATTTTACGCAGAAGAACTTCTAGCAACCAAGCACCCTGATGTTTACCTTGTTGAAAAAGTTTTGAAGAGAAAAAACAGCAAAGTATTCGTTAAATGGTTAGGATTTCCTGATAGTGAAAATTCCTGGATAGATAAATCAAATGCTTTATAAGATATCAAGTTTATTATATCAATAGGTTTACTCATTGAAGCGCTTAGTTTATAGCTTGCTATGGTAGAAGACGGACTAGTTAACAAATTAATTAATAAATTACCATTTGAATTACATTTGCCTGGATATAATTACTGTGGGCCGGGTACAAAACTACAACAAAGATTAGCTCGTGGTGATAAGGGGATCAATCAATTAGACGAGTATTGTAAAGAGCACGATATTGCCTATAACAAATCATCAAATTTAAAAGAACGTCACAAAGCTGATATCGTCTTATTAAAAATGGCTAAGAAACGTGCCACAGCATTAAATTCTAATATTGGAGAAAAGATGGCTGCTGATTTAGTAAATAAAAGTATGATCGCAAAAGTAAGTTCTGGCGCAGGACTTAAAAAAAGTTTTAAGAAACTAGTTTCACATACCAAGAAACATATGCATAAATTAAAACCAAAATGCAAAAAAGCAGCATTAGAACTTGCCTATGCAGCTGCCAAAGAAATGATTTCTTCAGGCGAGTCTCTTAAGTTACCGCGTATCATACCAATTCCAAAAACTGGTGGTCTTTTACCTTTGATACCAATATTTGCGGGATTGTCAGCAGTCGGTAGTTTGGCTGGTGGTGTATCAGGAATAACTAAAGCTATTAACGAATACAGATCTGCTAAGAAACGTTTAGTAGAATTGAAAAGACATAATCAAAAAATGGAGGACTTGTCTATTGGTAGAGGACTATGCATTAAGCCATATAAAGATGGTTTAGGTATATACACCTCATTAGCGCGTAGATCAAAAAACTAATTCAACGGTTACCCAAGAGAGCACTTTCTAATATTGATATAATTAAATATACAAAAGACATTCCCCATTTTCGGGGGGTGTACATGAGAGATAATCTGCCAGCTTTTCCCTTTCCTAAAGAATGCGCAATTTTCAATTTAGATAGCTCTAAAAATCCTGGAACTCATTGGGTAGCCTATGCTAAATCTGGTAATTATATCGAATACTTTGATAGTTACGGCAACTTAAAACCATGTAAAGAATTTTTGAAATATATGAATAAATACAATATTTTTTATAATTATGACAATATTCAGTTAGACAATTCTTATAACTGTGGACATCTTTGTATACGTTTCTTAAAAAACTTTTGGCAGGAATCTAATAAATAGCAAGGATTAGCATGACTGTTTGTCATTTGTCAGTGAATAGCAATGTCGACTACAATATCGATCACCGGAAATAAATCTTTAATAGAAACTAATTTCAATCCACCGTTGCTTCTTGATGGAAAATATGAATGTGGATTGTTGTATTTTTCAACGTTTAACTCCATCCCCAATGTAAATGATAATAATAATGTATTTTCGTATGGTGAATATGGTTCGGAAATCAAAATCCCGAAAGGAACATATGATTTACATGATATAAACGAATATTTGTCGAACAAAATGAAGAACTGTGACTTACAGATTTTACCTAACAATAATACTCTAAAATGCACATTGTTTTGTACTCAAACTGTAAATTTTCAATTAGAAAATAGTATAGGCGAACTTCTAGGATTTCCTAAAGCAAAATTAGAAGCAAATAAATGGCATGAGTCCGTAAATTCAATCAACATTCTTCCTGTGTCCGTCATCAAGATAGATTGTGATCTAGTTCTTGGCTCATACAACAACTCATCACCCTGTCATACAATTTATGAGTTTATTCCGAACGTACCCCCTGGTCACCAACTTGTTGAAATACCAAAAAATATTATTTACCTACCATTGGTTCAGAGGAGTATAACATCAATAACTATAAATATTATAGATAATAACGGAAATCCTATCGACTTTAGAAACGAGAACATTCAACTTGGTCTTCATATACGTCATACAAAATGATTATTTTCTATAAAACTCCTACTACTAAGAAAGAAAAACTTATTGTTAAACGTTCATTCAAGAAATCAAGACGCATCATTTCACTAAAGAAATTAACAAAAAATAATAAAGCTTTTCTACAGGCTGTTGGATTTAAAGTATGAGTATTCTTGACATAACCAATTTTCCACATTTTGACAATTCAATCGAAAGTTATGAAATACATTCCTACAATCCCTACAATAATAGCTTTAAAGAAAACGATGAAATACGAATTCCTATCCATCAACAAGATGTTTACGTTTTACCATCTGCTAGTACTATTTATATTGAAGGAATTGCAACAGTGACTAACAAAGATGATCCAGCAAAACCGGTCAAGAAAAGCGTGGATTTTACAAACAATGCAATATCATTTTTATTTCAAGATATTCGATATGAAATGAATGGTGTGGAAATAGACCGCATTAAAAACGTTGGAATCACATCAACAATGAAATCATACATATCAATGAATGAAGGAGATAGTAAATTAGGAGCTTTATGGAATTGGAAAATTAATGGATCAAAGAATAGCGATGGCACCTTTAGCGTCATTATTCCTTTAAATAGAATATTAGGATTCGCAGAAGATTATAAGAAAGTTATTGTAAACAGCAAGCATGAACTTATTTTAAATAGAAGTAGCACAAATTTGAATAGTGTTAAGATGACTAAGAATGATCGAGTTGACATAACTATACAGAGAATACAATGGCGAGTTCCACATATAAAGGTTTCTGATCGTGAACGTTTATTACTATTAAAAGTCCTTGAAAAAGATAAGCCAATACATATAGCTTTTCGAAATTGGGATTTATATGAATATCCACTTCTACCAAAATCATCTAAACACTCATGGTCAGTGAAAACTGCTTCCCAGTTGGAAAAACCTAGGTTTGTAATATTTGGGCTACAAACGAATAGAAAAAATAATAAAACTGAAGATTGCTCCTTGTTTGATCACTGTCAAATAACAAACGTGAGGTTATATTTGAATTCCCAGTATTATCCATATGATTCACTAAACTTAAAATTCAATGAAAATAAGTATGGTATATTATACGAGATGTATATGAAATTTCGTCAGTCGTATTATAATGTTCCTACCGACCCGTTGCTAAGCTTAGAAGATTTTAAAATAAAATCTCCTCTATTTGTTATTGATTGTTCAAGACAAAACGAAAATTTAAAAACCGGTCCTATAGATGTGAGATTAGAAATTGAAAGTTTACAAGACATTCCCGAAAATACCAGTGCCTATTGCCTCATCATAAACGATCGCATAGTCGAATATAAACCACTGAGCAACATTGTACGCAAACTATCATGAAGGCAATTGTTGATGTACAGGGATTCAAGACAGATTCCAATGAATTCATTTTAAAAGAATTAGCTATGCAGTGTGGTAAACACGTCATTGTTCTTCTTATAAAGCCTCCCTACCCATTTTATAGTTTAACTAAAACTGAAAGAAGACAGGTAGCTTGGATTGAAAATAATAGAAATGTTCTTTGGAATGATGGTTTTATACCATACTTTAGTTATAAGAAACATATTGTTAATTTTTTTAAAAATAAACGTATAATATTTGTTAAGGGTCTAGAAAAAACTAATTGGGTAAGACTTATGTTGCAATCTGTTTTAAATGTAGGAAATTAATATTTAGATGTTATTAATATAGAAGATTTTGGTTGTCCTAATTTGCAGACACTGTGTGAAAGTTATAAGGAATGTCCTGAAATATACAACTGTATTTATCATTCCAATTATTGTGCACTTAAAAATGTTAACTGTATAATGAAATGGAGTTCAGAAAATAAAATACTGTAACAATAATTCTTTCTTTTATTGAAAATCACTCTTATTTTTTATTTATTAGAAAAATATATAGGTATTCAGTTTCATCAAAATTAAACACGATGATTGATGGTTTTAAGTATTATAAAAGATAATCTAGCATCTAACAAAAATAACTTTTATTCTTTTAATAAAAATAAAATTGAATAGACCACATATAGAAAATCCGTCTTTTAATTTTATAAAAGTAAAAATTTAATAGGACACCGATTGAATAGTCCTGCCTATAGTTTCATAAAAGTATAAAAATGAATAGAACACCTAATGAATAGTCCTGCCTTTAATTATATAAAAGTAAAACATGAATAGAACACCTATTGAATAGTCCTGCCTTTAGTTTAAAAAAAGTAAAAAATGAATAGATCACCTATTGAATAGTCCTGCCTTTAGTTTTATAAAAGTAAAAAATGAATAGAACACCTATTAAATAGTCCTGTCTTTAGTTTTATAAAAGTAAAAATGAATAGAACTCCTATTGAATAGTCATTTTATTAGTTTTATAAAAGTAAAATGAATAGATGACTATTTGAATTGGGCGTCTATATCTTGTTTGATCTAGAAAGCCCAATTCCCCACTACTAGTGCAATTAAAAAGAAATAGGTTACTATTTATATTTAACTTTTATGATTTATGATTAGTCTTGACTTGTAGGTGTTTGTAATTTCACTTATCTTATAACATTTCACAATTATTATGGACGTAAACCTATTTGCAGTGCCCCTACAGGGTTCATGTACATATTGACATAAGTATCTGTTTAATATCTTAAGCTATGTAAGTGTAGGGACATGTAATAAAATTAACATTGAATTGAATTCAATTGTAATGCCCTCCACCTTTTATCAAATCGACGCGCATTTTCATTCTCATAACTTTTTTTACTCAAAACAATTTTGATGATACTAAATTTGTTTTTCTTTTTTCATAAATTGATTGCTCTGATTTCTTATTATAATAAAGATAAATGCACTTAGTTTTTAGTTAACCATTTGGTAGTCCCAAATTCATTTGTTTTTTTATAATATTCTCCTATCACAAACGCTTTCGTTTTGCAAAGAGTAGGTATACATTTTTTTTTTTAAATAAACATAACTAAAGTAAATATGTACTTCATTTTAAATGTTTTCCTTTCATGAACCTTGAAAAAATAACGTGGTTATGGACGGTTAACCGCAAAATATAGGGTGTGTCCAATTCTTTATTTGTCAAATATATTTTCAGAACTTAATAGTTATCATTACCCAATTGAACGTTAATTGCTGCTGGGACCCAAAGACTTCTCTCTTGGCGAGAAAGATGAGGCCTTAATTCACAACGCTGGCCAAATGCGGGTTGGTGAATGTCACATTCCTTCAAACTCTTTAAAGCGCTTAAGCTTAAAAAACCCAGCGGTGCATGGCGGAGTTTTAACCCACCACCTTCGAGGTATGCTCCCACTAGGCCAACACGGAATTTTTACGAAAAATTAATATAAAAAAAAATATATAGACTACCGCTTCATTTATACTACCTCGGAAACAATGTATTGGTGTTTCGTTGTCTGCGCGCCCTCATTTACAATTGAGTGGTACATCCATGTTCTTTCACATGCAAATAGGGGTATGAAGGCACTCAGTGCTGAAGCCAGAGACTCCCTCTGAAACGGGACATGAAACACGTTTCAGATAACGCATACGATTTGATTCTATTAAGCGTGTGAAGCCTTTCATTTCGATGAATAGCGACCGGGTAAATGGACTCTAGGTGTCGCGTGTTTGAAATTCAGCGATAGTAAGGATTGGAATGGAACGTTTTTCCTTTGCGAAAAATGAACGGAACTTTGTTTTAAAGTAGATTATTGTATACCGCCGTACCGCTTATATAGGTATACCGTCCCAGATATTTACTTCACACCTCATTCTAAAAAGTTTCAGCGGAATCAATTTTTTTTCAAATATTTACCCGACTACTCTTCGCAAATCAGTGGTAATGTGTTTAGCAGTCTATGTAAGTATGTATGTTCCTTTGTTCCACTATACAGACCAATTGCCTAGGCCGATTTATATTCACGTCAATCGATTCCTCTTTGTACGGCGAGTGTCACTAAAGACATTAATTACGTAAGTGAAAATTCAACATGGCGAATTCTAGACGCCATTTTGTAAAAAAAATTAGTCAGAAACTATGTTCTTTAGGGTATCGTTGAATAGGTAATTGAAAATTATTTTTAGTTATCTTTCAACATTTTTCGGTCCGGCTGACCATTTAGGATCTGCAGTTTGAAAGGTTTTTTTTTCCCATCCAAAAACTGACCTCGCGCAACGTTATCTTTATAAAAATCAAGTTTATTGTATAAAACCACCCGTATCACAGATAGATAGATAGATATAATTGTTGTTATATTGGCAACAGAAATACGTTTAACCATCAAAATTTAAACTCTCTATCTATCACGGTTCTTATGAAACAGCCTGGCGACAGACTGGCAGACTGACGATTAACTCTCTGTATTAGGGTCCCCTTCTACCCATATGGTACGGAACTACCTTATACCACATCGTCACTTTACATCAGGTGAGATTGTGGTCAAATAAAGGCTTATCTAGCATAAGAAACCCTAAAAACTATGTTTACAAATAGCAAGTCAAATCAACGTTTATTTAATAATATACTTATTTATTTTTAACCCCCCAATTCCGTAGAAAGTTCTTCCTTGCGTTTTCAACGCGTAAACCAATAACAACTATATACCAAACATAATTAAGCTTGTGACCGAACATACCGTTAAAAACACAAACACACGCTTCAGAAACCTGTAAATAAAGACTTTCAATCAGCCGAATAGCCAAGGTAATTAAACGAACTATTCGATAGTTCGTAACTCGGATGCGATGTTCGTAAGAAGGTAAGAAAATAAACAACTCCAAGTAACTACTTAATTTATTAGTCAGCTCTTACTGGCTGTTTACAAACAGTAGCGGGTATCTACTGCTAGGTAATTCTGCAAAGCTATTTCATTTTGGTTTTAAATTGTAGTGCTTTGGAAGACTATACCTACTCTTCCTAATAAAAATTTATAATCATCATCAACACTATTATCCTTACCACTGCTGGGACACAGGGACATCTCTCTTGGCGAGAGAGATTAGCTATTAATTCAATTAATTCATACGATTATATATATTCATATTCTATTAATTCTATTAATTCATACGCTGGACAAGTGCGGGTTGGTGAACGGCACATGTCTTTCAAACTTTTCAAAGTTTTTAGAACATGCCGGTTTCCTCACGATGTTGGCCATCACCGTTAAAGCCCGTGTTTAAAGCGCACATACAACAATAGTTGATAGGAAGAAGTACAAGGGAGGCCGCCCTTTGTACTTCTTTCTATCAACTATTGTTTTGTTTTGGTGTATAATTAAGTGTGTTTGAATTGCTTTGTATTTTTTTTAATTATTATTGATAAGTCTTTATTTGACCACAATCTCACCTGATGCAAAGTGACGATGTGGTCTAAGATGGAGCATGAAGGCCTAGAAGATAGCTTCTCCGGACCACATTACGAAACACGAAAAAATCGCTTCACGCACTGGCCCAGCCCGGAGGGTGGTGACAAGCCGCGGCCGAAGCCTACCACCAGAGACTGTTCTTAGCACCACCCGGAGGTCACGTGTAAGGATTCAGAGGGTTACCACTTACGGACGTGAACAGACAAAACCTCCATATAAATATGGCAGTTCGCAATACAATGTAATTTTAAAATAGCACACTAAAACTGACAAAAATTCTCCCATCTTGTGTGGTGTTGTGAGATAGATTCAGATTCAGAAAATAAATAAATAATACAAAATAATAGACAGAACCATCACGTGACCCGGGGGTAGTCACCCCCGGAGTTGAAGCCGGGGTAAGGAGCACTAACTCGAAGCCTCACCCTGCGCCCTCAACAGAGGGATAGACATCAAACTGCTGCTGCCACTATTCTACCTAACTATGTAAAACAATTAAATGTCAAAAAGTTTAATCTCTCCAGTCACCACACCATTTACCTGAAGTGCGAAAGCTCATCGAAATATAGGGAGCTCGCTACAACAAAAACAAAACTAATACGAGCAGATTTACAAACTCACGACCACTATTGCGAAGCTGAATTAAGCCCCCAGAACAAAAACCACTGCACGGTACAGTCGACCGCAACACTTAACCCGAAATTTGTATCTCTAGTCGGAACTTTCAAATAATTTAATTATAACTCAATTTCGTTTCTGCGTTATTTTCCTATATTTATTTTATTTATGGTAGGGTTAGTAAAAATAAATATTTTGGATAAAATATATACAAAATGTGTGCTGAGATACAAAATTCTTTGTCTAGTGTTTCGGAATGACGTATTCGGTCATTGGGGCAGTTGTTATTCGAGAAAATAATTGTCGGTTGATTGAGCTTTTGGTGATACGTGTACTGGGAATATAACACAGGTACGATCCAAAATTTTAGCTTTTCGCAAAGTAAAAATTTGAAAGTAAGCAACGTTACTCCCGGCTTCCATAAACATCGATCGTGTATAATGCGTTATAATTATAATATAAAATTTGTGTTGCCGACTGTAAAGTTACGCGAATTAAGAGTTGTGAAACTCAATATCAACTTGTGTAAACCCAACATTGCAACTAATTGATTCGGCAAACTTGTTTTATTTAATTGGTCCCGAGCGGTTGGCTCAAGTTTTTATTGTCTGGCCCAAAATTGTAATCATTCTGGAGTGGGCGAGTGCCCGATACTCATGGGGTTTCGTAATTAACGTTCAGCCAAAATAAATCTTAGATAGGAAATTAGAAAACAAATCTCAGATTAAATTTAAGTTGCTTACGTTCTGCGAAAAGAAAACAAATAAGATTACGAAAAAAAGATTTACAAACATAGCCCTTTAGAGAAGACGAGTTTGAAGGACATGTGACATTCACCAACCCGCACTTGGCCAGCGTGGTGAATTAAGGCCTAATCTCTCTCGTCAAGAGAGAAGTCCCTGTGTTACAGAAGTGGGAACGTTAATAGGGTGATTATGATGCTTAATAAGTTTAAATATATAAAGAACAAGACAAGAACTAAGACAGCTTTGCCATCAGAATCTATTTTGCATAAGAAGGTTATATATTACCAGCGACCCACCCTGACTGTGCACGGATCAAATCATATATAGGTATTAAAACATCAGAAGGCCGATTACAGACACTGTTGGACTATATATGTATAGTATAATATTATTTTTTCAAACCACAACCACCAGCGATAAAAACACTATGGCCGGAACTCTTAGTGGCATAAAATCATTGAATATTTTCAATCAATGATTCATTTGTTATTGCGATTATGTACCAATGGGATTCCGGCTTTTATTTTATGGCACTTTCAATATCTGTACTGTAAATAAGTATTATTTTCCAAAACATCCAATAATTGATAATTCTTAAACAGAAATACTCTTGTTTAAAAATTATCAATAATTCAAAAAAAGAGACAAGATCCGATCCAGGAATAAACTCCAAGGTCCTGAGGGATTGAAAAAACTTTTAACAAGGATGCCGCGAGCGAAAAATAAGTCATGTTCCAGCAGTCCCGTAAAATATTCATTGCTGAATTAATTATCCTTGAAATATTTTAAAAGCTATCAAATTTGAGCGTTGAAACATTGGATATTTTGTTTATTGTTATTTGTATTCTACCTTTACTCGTGGCGTATGTCACTATAAGAGGAAGGTATTTCTTTATGCCCGGATAAATTAATATAAATAAATTTATGAACAATCCACAGAACATTTAACCCCGTCGTATAAGCTCTAAGATTATGCTACGGGTACTAGACATCTGATATATCTTATGAATAGAATAGACATAGATATATAATTTAACACCCAGACCAAGGAGAAAGTGCTTGCACCACATACAAACACTTGGCCTTCGGCGGGAATCGAACCCAAGGTATATTACCTCAGTTGCACGGCAGTCAAATTTAAATGTTCAAAGGATTTATATTGGAAACAGCTATGCGTTGTTTTCTCTATCCAATAATAAGTCATCGTTGCAGCTCTTTAACGGTCCGTAGCTAAAGCGATCCGCTGAAACGATCCAAATTGATAGCAGGCTTATGAAGTTTAAGGTGTCCTACGTAGGTACTTTGAGTGAAGAATGTTTGTTCAAAGTCAATACGTTTATTTCCTTAGACGCACAGGGCATAATATGGACATGTTAACTTCAATTTAATTTAAATAAATACTAAGAATAATCAAGGAAATAACATTGTCTTAACAGTTCGCTTCAATTTTTTACACTGAGTTGAGAAGCGAAGAGAACAACTCAACTCTCTCTCTCTTATAGGTTGATAATGTATTATACTGAATATATTGAAAGAAGACAACTTATAAGTTTTACAATTGCATAAATTATATTTTGAATATCGTGCCATTCGCATTACTTTTAATATAATCATATATTATATAAGTTGTGATTATATTCTAAATAAAAGATTACAATATTTTATATAAGGTCAGCTAGTCAATACGCTATTGATACGCATTTAAGAGTGAGCTTGACTTGAAGCTTGGGATATATCTTTATATATATTAGGTCCTTACATATGAAATTGGCGTTTTGTATGGGAGGAACAAAAAGTCGAATATTTTTTAATATAATATATTTAATTAATCAAAGTATGAACCATTATTTTCTATGCACTTTTGCCATCTTATAGGTAGTTCATTGATCCCTTTACTAAAAAAACCAGTCGGACGGGAATCAATAAAATCTTTGAAGGCGATTTGGACTGCCCCATCGGAGTTGAATTTTTTCCCTTGCAAGAAGTTATCCAAATTTCGAAAAAAATGGTAATCTGTTGGAGCAAGGTCCGGGGAGTACGGAGGATGTCTTAGACTTTCCAATTGAAGCTCTTCTAATTTAGTAGCCGTCTGTTGCGCAGTGTGTGGTCTAGCGTTGTCGTGAAGCAGCAGTGGCGTGGAGCGATTGACCAGCCTAGGTTGTTTAGCCGCTAGCTTTTCCATCATGGTTTGCAATTGCTGACAATAGACATCAGCCGTAATAGTCTGGCCAGATTTGAGAAAACTGTAATGAACAATACCGGCACTAGTCCACCAAACGCTTACAAGTAACTTTTTTGGGGTTAATTTTCGCTTGGGGCAGGATTTGGCTGGCTGGCCAGGATCCAACCATTGCGCTGAGCGCTTCCGATTATCGTAAAGAACCCATTTTTCATCACAGGTAATGATTCGGTTTAAAATACCTTCATTATTGTGCCGGTTTAGTAATGTAACGCAGCAGTCGACGCGCGTTTGCCGGTTTGCTTCAGTCAATTCGTGAGGTACCCACCTTTCAAGCTTTTTAATCTTCCCAATTTGCTTCAAGTGAATTAAAACAGTTTTATCACTAACACCGCAGCCTGCAGCTAACTCGGACGTGGTTTGCGATGGATCCGCTTCCACAATAGCCTTCAACTCTTCATTATCAACTTGAGTCTCAGGCCGTCCACGGGGCTTGTTCTGCAAGTCGAAATTTCCAGAACGAAAACGTTGGAACCAAAAACGAACTGTGTTTTCTTTTGCAACACGACCGCCATACACATCATTCACCCTTCGAGTTGTTTCCGCAGCACTAGTGCCACGGCGGAACTCGTACTCGTAAATAATGCGATATTTTAAGTTTTCCATTTTGTAAAATGAGTGACGCAAACAGAAAAAAACAGAAGAAAAAAAACAAATGAATGACGATCATCGAAGCACAAATACATGAGTCTATAGCTGTACAAATTTGAATTTGGAATTCCTTACCAAAGAGGAGAAATTTGTGATTAAAGTGGCCAGTACGAAAAACGCCAATTTCATATGTAAGGACCTAATATAATTCTTCTGTGAGTGTGTATGTCACTGAACTCCTCCTAAACGGCAGGACCGATTTTGATGAAATTTGTTGTGTGTGTTTAAGTGGGTTCGGGAATGGTTTAGATTCACAATACGGTCACCTAGATATTGTTTTTTGAGACGTGGGACAGGACAAAGTCTGTCGGGTCGACTAGTATCAATATATAATATGAAAAACTGACTGACTGACTGATTATTTTTAAAAAAGTAATTTTTTTACTTCCATTGTTTTACTTTTACGGGGTTAGATCGTTGTATACATGTTTTTTTTATGTTTTTTGCAAAGTGATAAACCCCACTTGTAGGTTGAAACGAATATTCTTAATTTGTGTAGAAAAAAATTAAGACGAAGTAACGTTGCTTACCAGAGCGAGATGCGGGACTCGAACCATTAAAAAAGACATTAAGTCGATTTGTGAACCTCCTCCTTTTTTGAAGTCGGTTAAAAATTAATATGCATGTTTTATAATCTAGATAAAAAGCCGTGTTGGCTAAGTCGGAAGATACTCGATTTCCGACTTTCATTCCGAAGGTCGTGGGTTCTAACCCGGCCACGCACCTCTGGATTTTTCTTCTTGAGAAATTTATGTGCGCTTTAAACACGTGCTTAAAATTGTGTTCAATGTAAAATGTTCTGAGAATTTTAAGAGAGTTTGAAGGACATGTGACATTCACCAACCCGCACTGGGCCAGCGTTATGAATTAAGGCCTAATCTCTTTCGTCAAGAGAGAAGTCCCTGTGTCCCATCAGTGGGAACGTTAATAGGGTGCTGATGATGATAATCTAGATAAAGTGTGTGTGGAATCAGTACTAAGCAAATTGAGATAAAATTATATGAAATAATGTCAATATTAGCGTTCCCTCTGCTGGAACACAGGGACTTCTGCAGGCGAGAGAGATTAGCCCTTAATTCACCACGCTGGCCAAGTCCGTGTTGGTGAATCTCCTTCCAACTCCCTTCCGTCTGAATCCTTACACGTGACCTCCGGGTGGTGCTAAGAACAGTCTCTGGTGGTAGGCTTCGGCCGCGGCTTGTCACCACCCTCCGGGCTGGGCCAGTGCGTGAAGCGATTTTTTCGTGTTTCGTAATGTGGTCCGGAGAAGCCATCTACCTTCTAGGTCTTCATTTCCCATCTTAGACCACATCGTCACTTTACATCAAGTGAGATTGTGGTCAAATGAAGGCTTATCGAACATAAAAAAAAAACTGTTTATGGTTACCAATATTATATCATACAATGACAATATTAAAATTAGTATAATCTATCGTACGAATAGTATAATCGATAGGAGTCGTTCGAAGGTGTTGAAGTTGGTTACTGTATGACCTATATTAACGCTAGAGTAAATTTAAAGGCACTAGGTCTGGTGCTCATCTTAAATCAAAACTAACTAAAGCGTATGAATATGTATCACTTTGTAAATATTCACAAGTGTTATAAACTTTAAGCTCTAGGATTAGCATAATGTAGCCATAAAATGTAACTTTCGTATATCTCCTTAGTCAGCCAAACTTTATATGAAGGCACTAAGATTATTCTAAGAAGTATTCAGATTTAAGACGTTATAGGAATTTAAAACTGTTGTGATGGTCAAGACGAAAGTCTGTGTCCATGATGAATTATAAATTACTGTCGTACCGCCCCCGCTTCGCACCTAGTTGACCGTATTGTGAATCTAAACCATTCTTGAACCCACTAAAACACACACAAAAATTTCATCAAAATCGGTCCAGCCGATTAGGAGGAGTTCAATGACTAACACACGTATATAAGATTTATATATATAAAATAAATTATTAATTTATCTATTTGTTGACTTTTTATGTATATTGTACGACTAGCTTAACAGGTTTTCTATATTGATAAAATTGCCTATAGCCTAGCTCAATAAATACTCTTTCTGAAACTAAAATAATTTCTCAATTCGGACCAAACAATTAATCAGACAAACAATCAATCAAACAACAAACTCTTCAACTTTATAAATATGAGTTTATATTGAAAGTGTTGATGCGGTATACATAAACATTATACCTAGGATATACAGCCGTCAAATTAGAAAGGTCAAACTTTGAAAGGGAGGTTCGTCATCCATAAGTAGTTATAGTCGTATGGATTTTTCAACTCGGATGATGAAAAATACTTTTATGTCTCTCTCTGGCGAAAGTTTAGAGCCAGTGATGACATAATGGAACCGCGCGAGACATCACGATTTGACACTATTGGTTTTATGGATTATAAGTCACGGACGCCATCATATATAAAAGAAGTAGAACAAGAAGATACAAAATCATTTATTTCCATTGATTGATTTTACAAACCTTAGAAAAATCTTAGATAAAATACAAGCAAAAGCAAAGCAGCGATTAGAAACTCAAGCTCATTTTTGTTCTGTCACTTTACAAAAATTATTTGCTAGTCTTGTTTTTAATTTGTTGTTGGAACAGATTCCGTCCCTAGCAGTTTTGTCGTCAAGGTAATCCGATATTTTATGATAAACTTTTTTACAAAGATTGTTTTGTTCAATAGTTTTAAATTTAGTGATTGACAATTATTGCAATTCTTCGGGAAACTTGTTGTAGAAGCGTATACATTGTCCTTTGCAAGATAGGTACATTAACCTTATTCAGCCTACTTTGTAGGTTAGAATATGTTTGTTTATGAAACAACATATTTAAGACCTTTGAAGGGCCATTCGTAAAAAGATTGCGACAGATATTCAAAAAATCCTTTACCTAAGAAGAACTTAAGGAGTGAAAGCCTTTAGTTGTTACAATGACTATGATATTAGCAATGTTATAAAGGTGTGTAACAAGCCAGCTACCTAATTGTACAAACAAATCTGAGAAACTTGTATCTTAACTTTGAAACTTGCGAACATAAACTAGCAGAGCACTGGGCATAAACCAAGAACTTTCCTTCACCATGAACCAAATTACGTTTAAAAAATTAAAATTGGCTAAACTTCTACAATGGGGAGGAGGATAATGCTTTCTGTCCAGCCAGGCATAATTTAATAGCTGCCTGGCTGGCATTCCTCCAAATTGAATAACAAAGTGGCGATTAGGCGAGTATAAGAATAAAATTTTCTGCCTACTAGTGATTTTAACTGTGTAAATTCGTAAATTGAACCCACAATACCCAATTAGGTAGTGTAAGGTGAATCTACGAAGTAGTGGATGGTATGGTTCGAACCTAACTTGACATTAATAGGTATTGGAAATGTTCACTTTTTATATGTAAAATTCAAAACTGGATAAGGATTCATTGCTTTTTTTCTTTCCCTTTTGATTTAATTTTGCCCGAACAAAAAAGCAATATTATTCTGTTCAGTTTTTAATTATCGGATACAGCACTTCTAACGACAGTTTGCAAAAGACACGTTTTCATAAAATTACATAGAGAACAAAACATGTTACAAGCGATAGTTTTTTTTTATTTGACCTTTTGTCTACTAGGATTTATTTTTACGTACGAAAAATATACATGAATGACTGAACAATTTTTAGGTTAAATTTTACTATTCTTTCAAACATGAAATACCGATTTATCCAGTCATATGCAGGTAAATGTTTCCATACACTTTCTTACGTAACGAAAAATATAGCCTACAGATTCTTTTAAATTAATTAAGCACGGTTAACCGCTTTGTTAAGGAGTTTTCATCGAAGATAAGACAATGCCTTAAACCTTCAGTTGCCTTCGGGCTGTTGTTCTCGTTTCATTATCGCGCTCGACTCAAAACGCGGAAAATTTTAATTTACTTGTAGCTGTTTGCACTTAGAGCGAGTGAAACGGACCGTTTCTTATTCAAATTAAGAAATAGATTGAATTTCTTTGATTGCTATGTTAAGTGATGATTTCCATCAGAAACGAGATAAAATAATTCATAGGAAAATCTTTCAAAAGGTCAATAATTCCCTTCAATTTTCGATTCATTTCACATTCATAGTAATGGATGTTCATGAATAATAAAGTAAAGTACTTAAAGTATCTACAGTAATTGTGGGTAACTGCCTAGTAAAGAACATGGAATAAAATACAGTAAAGTTTAACCTCATTGGCAATTTCCTTCGAGTTCAGAGGCATCCGCCTGCAGAGAAAAACAAACAAAACTAACTCCTTTGTGGAATTCGTTCTCCACTTTAGCAAAAAAATTAAGAATAGTCTTTACTGAAGCCTCTAATGTGGTAGATGCGATTACAAAATGATTACAGTTTTCATACCTACTATCGCAGAAAATATCTTCTAATATATAAAATTCTTCTGTCACGGGGTGCGTAATCGAACTCCTCCGAAACGGCTTGACCGATTCTCATGAAATTTTGTGAGCATATTGAGTAGGTCTGAGAATCGGCCAACATCTATTTTTAATTTTGCAAAACAACGTTTGCTGGGGCTTTATATGCATATTCAGACCTACTGAATATGCATATAAAGTTTCATAATAATCGGTTGGCAAAAAGTCGTGTTGGCTAAGTGGGAGGACACTCGACTTTCATTCCGAAGGTCGTGGGTTCAAACCCCGCCACGCACCTCTGGATTTTTCTTCTTGAGAGATTTATGTGCGCTTTAAACACGTGCTTTAACGGTGAAGGCAAACATCGTGAGGAAACCGGCATGTTCTGAGAACTTTAAAAGAGTTTGAAGGACATGTGACATTCACCAACCCGCACTTGGCCAGCGTGGTGAATTAAGGCCTAATCTCTCTCGTCAAGAGAGAAGTCCCTGTGTCCCAGCAGTGGGAACGTTAATAGGGTGATGATGATGGTGATGAATAATCGGTTAAGCCGTTTCGGAGGAGTACGGTAACTAACACTGTGACATGGAAATTTTATATATAAGATAAGATTTAAATAAAACTGTTAGAGTACCTATTGAGTAATTTAAGAACTTTGGTTGTCATTGGTCTATTGATTAAAACGCCATTGAAACATGTACTTGCCGTTATAAAGTTTTAATAACCCGGGTGATAAATATCCCAGATTATTATAGCGCAGGCAACGAGGTACCTATTTTGGATGCAAAATTTAATAAGATATTTTAGTTTCCTGTCCTAATTAACAATTCAGTACGTTGATATTTCCGCCATACAAAATCTATATTACAAGAGTAATGAGAAATTTATGAAAAATTGGTAAAGGAATGGCAAATTGCATGAAACGTCCGCAAATTTTGATTGGTCAGAGTGCTGAGTCTAAGTTCCACAAACGTTTTCGAATGACTTTACTATCTCGTTAATCGAGCTAACGAAACTCGAATCGAAAAGCAATGGCATGCAAGTTGGAGTTCCTATCGACAAAAACTATACGAAAGCGTTCACTCACCGTGAGCATAGTTAAATATTTTTGTTAGGGTGGTAGCATGACGTCATCAAATCATTAACCGGCCAAATTCAGAATGATATTTTTACTAGTATTTTGTCAAGAAGCAGCTGTCTATCAAAAATGTTATGATTATTCTGTGTTTTGTTTACGTTTGAAATGAAAACTTTCGTTCGAGTAGGAAGAAGTGGCCGGCCGATAAATTAATAATAAATTGAAACTATGAGTTAAACAGTCTAAAAATGAAGACAAGTTCATGGAGCAGTGAGTGTTTGATAATTTATTTGATGTTTAGATCTATTTATGTGAAGTTGTTTCATCGACGAAGAAAAAACTAAGTTTATTGTTGTTTCTAGGCATGGAGACCTCAGACATTGGGATGAACCTGGGCCATCAACATCATATGTTGCCCCAGTCCTAAGCCCCAGTCAAAGAATTACTGTAACAACCCCAGTTCACAATATTGTCACAATATTGGATTTGTTTTTGAGATTTATTTCACAACATTGGAAGCACTGGAAGGTAAGACTTAACTTTTTTAAGGATAACATAATTATAATGTTAATAAGATTATAATAACATTAATGTATTTTTACAGATGCCCATGCACTCTCTCCTATAAGGCTCTGTGAGAGCAATCTGATTCGGCCTGAGCCTGCTTGCTTTGGGCAAACACCACCTTGCCATGCAAGAATTCCTTGAAGAATTTTGAGGCTAGCACAAAATTTTCTACAAGCTGAAGAGTTTTGGAGAAAGTTTATAATAGAGTAACATAAGCTTGAGGAGAGAGCAAAATATGATTAGGGAGATGGAAGCGCAGAGCCAGAGATTGGCAAGCAATAGGAATAAGAGTTTAAGATAAGTTAGTTAATAGACTCTGTAATTATTAGTTTATATTTTTGTAAATATAAGTATATAAGTTTATAAATTTAACTTGTCAATTCTGACTGTCTAATTAGGTAAAAAAATAAAGTTCATCTTATATAATTTTGTTTATTTATTCATTGTCACAATACAATATCCTTAACCTTATAATCCTAAGCACACTTCTATAAATAGCAATAGTACATTAACACAATATATAACTGAGAACTACATACATATATATATCACACACTATTTATCAGTCTTCTTACTAAAATTGGTCCGCTGGTAGCTCCAGCTCCTTCCACATAGTCATTGTAACCCGGTTCACTATTTAAGTTTCCTGGAACTAGATATGATTAATTGTAACATAAATAGGTATTTTGTTATAATATCATATGAAATATTTTACCTTAACTAGACCCACCTAAATCTTACTCGGACACCGAGTAAGATTTAGATCAATGCCAAGATTGATAACTATGTTATGCAATACTGAGTATGCTATAATAATAGAAGCATATTTGAGTGGCTTGAAGTGGATGGAGTGAACTCCATCCTTGTCTAAGCACTACCATCTGTTTTTCAGCATTTGAAAATGTATTTTCTATTATTACTCTAGCCCTCATTTGCTTGTTATTATAATTGGCCTCTGGTGTACCAGTATTTGCATCTAAAATTGGAGTCATTAGCCTGGGCGCTGAGGGTATCCAGAGTCTCCTAAAAATAAATAATTATGTAAAAGATAGAATAGTGAAAGGGATCAAAACATAATGCATTTTAATAAATCAAGTACCTAAAGATACTTTACCTAGGTATATAGAAGCCAGACCATTTCTCTATTTTGGTGCAGAGATTGAATTTATGTATTCAAGTCACTGTTTTCCCATACAAAGAATCATGCTTTGCACCTCCAAACTTAGGGTTAACATTTAAAATGTAGTATTGATCATCACATAGGTAACTGAAAAAAATATCATTGCATTGTTTTGCTACTCAAATTGGCTTTTGTATGAACCAGAAGCAAAAAAGAAGAGAGCCGTGAACACCTGCGAAGAACAAATTAATTAGGTGTCGAAACTATAGCTAGGTACTTTTTTAATATTTTAATTAATAAATAACAAAAAGTACATAATATAAGTTCCAACAAAACGAGTTGAGAGGACCATAAATTCGTCAATTGTTTTAATTCTCTGCACAAAAACTTAAAAGCTGTCTTTGTAAGACGATATCCAAGCGAAAAAGAAACGTCCGGCCATAATTTATTTGTAAATATTAATGATTTTACTGAATAACTTTGCACTCTCACCTCTACTCACTGAGAAATTCTAAGTGAATGCTAGACGAATACTTTTTCGAGCGCGTTTACTATTCGAATGTCAAAAATGGTAACACGAACTCGGGAAAATTTTCAAACAACCAATCAAATGCGTTAACGTTCTCACTTTCGAACGTGAGCGTAAACGAGTCGACGATCGACGGTCGATAGTGAATCTCAAACTAGCAAATTATGTTTCTCAAGTTTGCCACAAGAGGCGCTGTTTCGATCCCATACAAATTATAGTTAACGTTCTCACGATCGAGAAAGTTAACTACAATTTGTAAACTCAGACTCAGCACTCAGGTATGTGATTGTGAGGAGGTGCTTGTAGAATTGGGGTGTGTACACTTTTATTCATCATCACCATCATTTCAGTGGTAGGACGTCCACTGCTGAACATAAGCCTCCTTCACAGATTTCCAGTTGCTACGGTTGGAAGCGGCCTGCATCCCGCAGCCTTCACCAAGTCATCCGTCTACCTAGTAGGCGGACGTCCTACGCTGCGCTTGCCGAACCGTGGCCTCCACTTGAGAACTTTTCAGCCATAACGTCCATCTGTTCTTCGTGCTATATGGCCGGCCCCAACGAGCTAATCCGCTTGGCTATGTCAGTGACCCGATTTACCCGGTGAGTTTAATTAAACTTGGTTAATGTATAATACATAATATGATAACTTTTTAACAGTGCATGCCATGTGGTCTCGTTTTCGTCTGGGCTAGATATTGCATGTTTTTTTTTGGGGAGTTTGAATTAACAATAGCGTTCCAAAATAAACTATGAAAGTTAATATATTGTATTTTCAGAGATAAGTATTCAATTATTTTTCTACAACACAAGCCAAGTTTTATAAGATAAAGATATCTTTAGTTATATTTCGAAAGAGTCTCGGTCGTTTAATATAACTCAATTATACCTATTAATTCTGCCAGGCACCTAAACAAACATACAATTTCGGAGAAATGCATTGCAGAATAATTAATATAGTAGATCGCCTGAAGTTTGGATAATTTTTTTTCATAAGGAATGTCCTATTTTCAGAGTAATTGTAATCATCCTAAAAAAAAACGTCACAAATTTAACCTCATAATATGCTTTGCCCAAATAAAATATGGTACCGTCATTTAATCGTGTCTATAGTTTTAGATTGATGACATGTTCGTTCAAAACAGGTACTTCCAATGAAAAAATTCTCATTAAAAGTTAAGTAGAAAACTTAACAGAATTTTACAAGTTGCTAAGCTTTAAACATAAGAACTGCACTTATTATGACGGCTATTACGCCAGCAGTGTACCTATGCAAGGGAAATGCGTCTAGAACTATTTCAGTGCAAAATCGCCACCCGTAGAACTATTTACAAACGTCTCTGTCGTGCATATGAGAGAGTCTATTTTTGTTTGCGTGTGTACATAGTCGCGTGTTGAACTAAGGCAGCCCCTCCAATTAAGGGGCAGGCAAAGTGCGAGTGTACGTAAGCAGGTCGGCGATATCATAACGTTTACACATGACTTTTAAACGAGTCTTCTGGGGTTCGAGCTTTCCTTTTGAGCACACACGCGAGTAAAGTGACCTATATTTTTTCAGTTAAAATTGCCTGCTTTGAATGAAAAGTGGAAAGGAATGAAATTATGTGCTGAAACATTTTCGCGTGGCGACACTAGTTGGTAGTGGTTTTGCATCGATTATAAACTAGATATAACTTTAATTCAGCAATAATAATTTATATTTATTGAATATTTATAAATACTTTGACATAATAATATATTTTACAATTACCTACCTAGATGTTGGTAGGGAAACTAATAGTATATTTTTTTAGCCTATGGTGTCCCACTTTATTTATTTATTTATTTATAAAAACACACACATAACTTACAGATATCTTAAATCTAAAACGTTATATACCCACTACTCAATGGCCAAGACCTCTCCCAGCTCCATCCATTCCTTGCCCGATGCTGTATTTAGATTGCTTAAAATAAAAGATAATATACAAATTTATCTTTGACACTGACTGTTTTATTGCTGTGATGTGTAACCAAATCAAATTTACCGATATGAAGCACATTAGTTATTGAAAACTACTTTGGTCTGCCATCTGTCATTTAACGAGTTACCCATTGCCCACTGCAAGCGTAAACCGTCGATTCGTACATCGAGTAATTAACAGATAAATAAACGAGTCCATTAGCTTTTAGAACAGTTGACCGTAATTACGCGAGCGAGGTTTCTGTTAGATTCACAGAATGCCAGATTAGGGGTAATTTAGTCTTGCGGGACTGCACACCGACTGCCATTATATGGGATAATGAGGTGTCCAGTCAGCCTGCTCTTGTAATATGTAAATTGAATTTTCTATGCCGCTCGGAAGGGTCACTGGCTCCAGATAGGTTCGCTATAACGCGCCTAGGGTTAACGATGTCGACCGGCGAACGCCGAAACTTTGAAATATCATCCATTAAAACTAAACTTGTATTCGGCGCTTTCAGGATGGACATACCGCGCATAGCCTCAGGCCCAGCGACCCGAAAGTCTTTTGTGAGGTTTTCCAAACTGCTAGGTGGCGTTAATAAAATGGGAATACCTAGTGCGGCCTCTATAAAAGATCGCGAGCGACAGCCCTATCGCTCGCGCCTCTGAAAAGGTCATGCACGGTGGTCGAATGCCGACAAAAATTCCAATTCTACTGTGCTACCTTTGCGTGCCAAACTTTTTCGGGTCGCACGAAACCCGCCTCAAGAACTAGGGTAGGTGCGATCAATATCCCATACCAAACCCGTTTTTACGCCAATTATATTTTCAATCAAGCAGCATGAAAACAGAAATTATTAATGTTTCTCTGCGTATGGTCGTCTGTCACAGGAATACAAATACCGCAAACCGCCAATAACGTAGCCGCTGACTACTCCACCAAAAACTATATTAAATTGGAGAGCAAACAGTTTGAGATTTTTGCTCGCGAATAAATTCAGGAGACAAATTATTTTCAACGACGGACGTAACTATTAAAATGAGGCGTTTTCCACATCAGTGAAATATACTTTTAAGGGAGTTTTGAGTTAGCACTCGTTAGCGGTTATGATTAAGTGCTATTTATTAGTTGACAAAATATGACAAACTTTTAGCAGAGCGTCTAGAATATTGACAAGTGCTGTAATTAGACTAGGTCAGGTGCGATTCGTGCAGGTGCGATTAGGCTGGGTGTGATTTTATTCTTGTAAAAAGTCCCAATCATGTTTGTCTTTTCAGACGTTTTCCTTTTTATAGGTTTCCACTAAAATCAAAAAGTAAACTTACAACATTTTTAACATAGATTAGATGCCCACATAATAATAATATTAATTATGTGACTCATGATTAGATGATATAACTCGTAATATCTGCAATCATGAGATTATAGTTGTATCTACATTCTCTATTCCATTAAATCTATCTTGAAATACTCTCTTGAAAGAAGATAAATAAGAAAATGAGTAAAACGTTAACGCTTTTCAAAGCTCTATTCATTTACTTTCAATATAAGTTAACCTGCAATTGAATAATACAGCCCTCGGGGGATCATCGGAGCGTAAGAGGAATATAAAATTAGATATCTATCTAGCTCGGTAGAACTAATTAGTTATTCAATAACAGGATTATATTCCCCTAAGAAGAGCTTAAGTATTAAATTAATACTTGGCCTTTGCAATGCTTTCGTGAATGATATGAAAAGTTTTGATATTTTAAAATAATCTCAGTGATTTGGTGGGAACGGGTCTGTCTGAGTGGTATTAGTCTCGCCTTTTTTTGTGACGATGATGGCCAAAAATATTATATATATATATATATAGTTCAAAATAACAGTCTACGTGCATCAAAATTGTTTTAAAATATTACGATAACCCGTTTGAATGCACTAAGAGCTTTTCTCACAACCTCCGTGTAAATTTTGTAGAAGATTAAAATATTGAGCAGTCGCTCACTCAAATGTAACCGAGCGAGATAGCTTTATATTTTACCCATTGAGTTAGTTTGCTTGAAGATCGTGAAACAGGCCCAATTGATAAACCAATGCGTAATTACAGGTTTTATGTATCCTACTACTATTATAAAGGCGAAAGTTTGTAAGTATGGATGTATGGATGTTTGTTACTCTTTCACGCGAAAACTACTCAACCGATTTAAATGAAATTTGGTACACAGAATCTCTAGAGCCTGAAAAATAACATAGGCTACTTTTTACCGTGGGAAAACGTCATTCCGCGGGAAAATCCATTATAACGCGGGTAACACCGCGGGGCACAGCTAGTTTCTAATGAACCTAAACCATACTCGAACCCTAAGTGGGTTCGAGTATGGTTTAGATTCACACACAAAACATTTCATCAAAATCGGTCCAGCCGTTTAGGAGGAGTTCAATGACTAACAACACACGTACAGAAGATTTATATACATACTAGTGGCCCGCCCACTTCGTGGCTTCGCACGGGTTTTTATTCAATTTTTTTCCCGGCAATTATTCGATTTTTTCTTCCCTCTAAACCTTCCCTAGACCTCCACGAACATTTCAAGACTATGATAAGATAAATCCGTTCAGTTGTTCTCGAGTTTTAATCAGACTAACGAACAACAATTCATTTTATTTTATATAAGATTCTACCAAATCCGGTCACTACCATATTATTCTAGGATTTTACTTTCAAAACGGGTATCATCGGGTATCATCTACTTACGAAAATTCTACGATACGACGTCTACGTAAACTTCGCGTCAGATATATGTAAATAAGTGATTTATCTACCGGTATTCAATCATATGACCTATCCTATCCTATCACTGTATTGTTGACCAGCTTCAGACTTCAGCGGTGATATCAATACACAGCAATGTCTAAGCTCGCAACGTTTAGCGACGCAAACTACGAAATGGGTAGAGCAGCCAAAGTCAATGGCTGGTGAAGCAGAACCGTGCGGTCGCCATCCAATTTACCTTTGAGTTTCGCGTGCAAAGTAGAATCTATGAAAACATCCACTCTGCCGGTGGCTGCAACGTGAATTTCCAAGTAACTTAACGCTTTGCCTGTATTTCAGACCATACCCAGCAAAATAGTATTTTGTGATGGAACTTAATATATTTTCAACTGTAGCAAACTGTAATGTTAACGACAATTCGCATTAGAATAGATTAGGTAGGTATACGTTATAAACCAAATAAACATTTAATAGAATAGACATTTGATTAACTATTTTTAATGAAACAAAGAAATATCCAGATTAAGAAAGAAGGGCTTATACAAAACATAACAAAGAAATGAAATACTTGTCTATCAGCAACTATATCAGTATAGGTAGGTAGGTTTTTTTACGTTTTCGATGAAATACTTGTCTATCAGCAACTATATCATTAGAAGTAGGTAGGTTTTTTTACGTTTTCGATATAAATCATCATCGGAATAAATTGATATCATCAATTTATTAAATAACCCAATATATTTATTATATTGGTATAACCCAAATCATTACCTTTTCTTAACGAATGAAACCTTTATCCAACAACGAAGGTCTTGTTAAATTGTACCGAGTTATCGAGCAAAAGCTATAAAATGAAAAGGCTGCTGAAATATTTCATTCCGAGTCAATCGCAAGTTACACAATCGGATAGCAAATATCACATCGCGAGATCGCGGGCTGGCTGAACCGACTTCGCAGCTTTTTACTTCTCAACAAACTTTGCGGGAACCGTTGGCACGGTCTAGCGTTCGATGAAAAATATGTTATGAGAATATCTTTTTAAAAGTTCCACTAAAACTTCCAAAGAAATGTTATGAATGACACAACGTCTCTAGCGTATGCGAATTCGATATTTATCTCGGTAAAGATTCGAGTAAGGAAAACTTAAATATGAAATAAAATTGCCGATTTTTAACTCTGTCATGTTAGGAAGTAGAGCTGGAAAATGCAAACTCTTATATAGAGGTAGAGATCTGTACTGTTGCTATGTTATGTGTTCTTACTTTTTTAATTTCTCGTATAAATATGGGCCATTGTGTTGTCTGAAATAAAACCTTTTTATTGAAGTGAAACTTCTTTAGAATCGTTGTGATTTCAAACCGGATGAAAATTTATGATTAAACGCTAACAAGGTTAAGGTAGTACTTGGATGGGTGACCGCCCGAACAAAATCTTTTTGCACGGAATTTTTTTTTGTTTATTTATTTCTTACTCATCTCATTCTTTTGTAGATTTACTGAAGTTTCACTTCTATCGTGTGTGAATCGCACACACTTTTTTTTTTATTTATATTACTATCACCAATGCGATAATAAAATCTATAAGTTTTTTTTAATCAATACTAAGACGCTAGAGTCGTTGTGTCATTCATAAAACTTCTAAGGAAGGTTTAGTAGAACTTTAAAAAAACATCGAATATGGTCGTTTAAACGATAATGTTCCCACTTGCATTTAAAATGTTTTAGTTAGTTAAAATCAAATTAAGCATAATAAATCTCTTAAATAATACAAAAATCCGCCTTCGTTTTACCGCCGGTGCAAAAAAAAAAGAATAAAGCAATAGGTACCTGATACGATTGAGGCGCACTCTCCTCTATTTTTACACCTAGTGACTTAACTAAAAGAAAAGAAATCAGAGAACATTTAACCCGGTAAAAGATTTTTAAAGTTAAGTAATGCAAATCCTGCGAGTTAAGCCCATGTTAATTTTTCAATTAGATATGCGACTTGCAATTGTATAAACAGCTTACACAGCTACTATAGTAGATTATATAGTAGATAGTAGAACGGATTTTGTTCCGTAAAACGTTTTAAAGTGAATAAAAAAAGATACTCGTACAAAGATAAATCTTTATTGTACACCAAAAATATTATACAACCAGTAAACAGAGTAAAAACAATACAACAGAGTACAAAGGGCGGCCTTATCGCTGTGAGCGATCTCTTCCAGGCAACCTTTGGATAAATAAATATAGTCCGGTCCTCATATCCTCAGACTCACTGCCTGTGGTGGCGCGGTAGCGAAGGTCCGCTTGCGGCGCAACAAGTAGCGGGTTCGATTCCCGCAGAGGGGTCAAGTTCTGCAAGAACTTCGTCCTCGGTCTGGGTGTTTAATAAATATGTGGTATACAAAATATATATTATGTAGATGTATGTCTATTATATAAAGTATATCAGATATCTATTACACGTAACACAAACTTAGAGCTTACCACGGGACTAAATGTTGATGTTTGGATTGCTCTAAAATAAATTATTAATATTCTCTGAAGTAATTAACTAATTATTTATGTAACTAATTAATTAAATATTGCTCGATCATTCACACAGCCTCCTTTAATTACTATTCCACATCGTTGCTCGTATTTCATGGATTTTCTAGCTGGAATAATATTATTTTCCCACAATAAAAAGTAACCTTTCTCAATATAGTATTTAAATAATATTTCTAACTAAAACTGAACCACAGTGATCGAATTTTTAGTAACGCTCGAGTAGTTAATGAGTTTTGCATGTACAGCTAAATACAAACATTTTAGCGTAATTATATTAACACAGATTCATTAAAATGATTATCCTCTATACTAATATTATAAAGATGTAAGAATTGTTTGTTTATTTGTTTGATCAGATAATAAAAAAATATTTCAGTGTTAGATAGCTTTATTATTGCGGAAGGCTATACTTACAAAATCTAACGCGCTGGTCCTACTAATATTACAAACGCGAATGCTTAAGAGGATGTGAGCGTGTTAATGTATATGTGTGTTTGTTGCTCTTTCATGCATAAACTACTAGATAGATTTTGATGAAACTTCACATTAATATAACTTAAATATTATCAGAATAACACATAGGCTACTTTTTACCACGGCAGAATACCGCTATTCGCAGGAAAATACAATTATTACGAGCAAAACCCGATTTGAGTCAAATTTGGCATGAACGACATAGCTACTTTTTAATACTAGAAAATGTATTTTATTTTGCGGATATAACCGCGGGCGGGCAGCTAGTATTCTATATTTGTCACAATGATGACTACGAATGAAACTATGTTGTTATTAGAGAACTAATTACCAAATCGAATAGCCCCCGGCAATGATAACACGATTTGTGGACACGATTGATCTACAGTAACAATTATAATTTCATGCATTTGGATGGCAACACTAACGATAATGATCTTTTTTACTGCAGTTTGTTGGTAAAGTCAGCGCCAAAGTACGACGTTCTAGAATAGTATAAAAGCTGTGTTCACTTTTTATTAGAAAAAAAAATGATTAAGTGTAATATAAAGTTATATTATATAAGTATCTAATAATAATAATAATAATAATAATAATAATAATAATAATAGATTTACCCAAATACACCTTTGGTCTGTTACAAAAGGCAGTAATCTTGAACACATGCAGACTTGTTCGAAAGTTTTTACAAAATGTCGAATCCTCTGATATCCAAAATTCCAATCAGGTACCTAACATGCACTTGGCTTAGGTCCGTGCATGTCAGAAAACCGGCTTAAAAACCGAGATAACGAAACGTTAAGTAATCATAATAATAATAATAATAAAACTCTTTATTACACACCAGGATATCACAATACAAAAAGGGACTTAAAGCTAAATACAAAAATGCGTAATGGGCGGCCTTATTGCTTAGAGCAATTTCTTCCAGACAACCAGACAGATAAGTATCTAATATCTATCCAACAGCCCGTTTACACCCACTACTGAGTAATGGCCTATGTTATAGTATTATTAAGTGTTATTTTAAGTGTTATTTTTTTAAGTGTAAATTATCACAAAATACATCTATAGAATTTATCGGAATAAATGAGTTACATAGCAAATTATCACAAAACACATCTCTAGTATTTATAGGAATAAAAAGAGCTTGAGAGCCCTGACTGCCCTTATAAATATTGGCTGAAACCAAAATAAAATCAAATGCGTATATCAAAATACTTTCCTGGTTTTCAGATTATTTTGAGTACTCTAGACGTTCAAATCAATTATACGCTGTATGAATCTTCCGGCAATTTAAGCGTAAATTGAACTGTGTTGCTAGATTGTAGGGAAAACATATTGAATGTCTAGTTGCATGATCACCTAACATATTTCGTTTCAAGATCCAATATCCGCAGCAGCCTCTCCGCAGGTTAGATCCATTTCAGAACCCTTAACAATATCTTACTTGTTTGTCCCGAAAATCCACCGGAAATGATGTGATGTAGAATAAAAAAACAAATTATATTTATTTATTGACATTAAAATAAATTAATAAAGTTGTGATTCCAAGTGTCCCGAAGTAGATAAAAATTGTAGTTTCGGGAGCCAGTGGCTTTTCTAATATATGACAATTCATGTCATAAACAATTACAATTAACAAATACTGCAATTAAAAATTATAAATAAAAAGAAAGTGCAAGCCTTTTACAGATATGATTTGGCTTTCCTTAATGTTAATGGTAATGTTGTGTTAAATATTGTATTAAAATTTTTCTTTGTATAAAACCAAATACACTACACAATTTGTATTCAATAAATATTTAATTATTCACTCATTCAGAATAGAGGAAGGTTATATTCTAAATTTGTAACTAAAAGTGGCAGTTTTTGCAATCTGACCTCTTTTTTTAAAGGTATAAATTCGTAAAAAAACTGCCAAACGAAGGTGAGCTATTGTAATCCGTTATATTTATTAAATTTCATATGAAATTCGCTGTCTGACCAAATTTATAAAAGATTTTGGACTGCAAAAACCGCCAGGGAAAGGTGAAGCCGAGCAAGTCATGCGTTAGTAGGTGTAATTTAGCTAACATTATCCATTTTTTTTTAAACAAATTTTTCGATGGGGTAAAATGCAGCTCTTAGATGGTACTTAACATTAATTTGGCCGGACACTGGCACATGCCAGGACAGTATATGGCTGATCTGTAACTAGGGTAAATAGCAACAGTGCTTAGTAACTGGAAAATTAAAATTTATTTACAATCTTTGGTTTAATCTTATCGTTATATGCGGCACCGAATCACAGTCAATGGTATCGAAATAAATTTAGTATGTGATAATTGAACCGATGCATAGCAAGAAATATCAATATTTTCAAAAAATTTTATATTAAGTTGTTGTTTGTTGAATTTGTGTACTGCACACATATGGTTATATTGCATCATAGATCTTAGGTTTAGATATAAATAGTTAAATCGTATTTATTGTAATTTTATATGTTTTATGTTTTTAACAAATAGGCAAGCCCCTCTCTCCCCTACTGAAATTTAGTTCTCTAGTCTCTGCAACAAAGTCAAGTAGAAGTCGTTCATGTTCGATCTAAAAACCAATTTCCGCGAGCGTCCGTTCTGTAAATAGACTAAGATACACCCGCAGCCTAGCCTACACCAACATGGCAGAAACTTGTATGGAGCCTAGTTAACATTCCCCACTGTCGAAAGTTAGCCGCTGAAATTCATCGACATGTTCACTAGATAGTAACGTATCTGTTGAGTTTCAACTTGCCATAGATGTAGGTACAAATACTATGTACAGTAGGTATGTGTCGCGAACTGGCAACCCCTTGCAGTTATGGTTTGTAGATATGCAAAGGTTACCAGTTAGCGACGCATACTGTAATTTACTATTGCAGGGCTTACTTGTTTTTTACGGACAATCCACACAACACAGCCCCGTGGTAAGCTCTAGCTTGTGTTACGGGTACTAGACATCTGATATACTTAATATAATAGACATAAATTATAGAGATCCAAAAAGTGCCTGCATAACATAGAAACACTTAAACCCTCGGCGGGAATCGAACCCGCTACCTCTTGCGCCGCAAGTGGCTACTTTTTTTCAAAGTCAACTTTGTTTCTAAGATACTTTTATAATAATCTTGGACAATTCAGATAGGTTCATTTATCACTCATAGTTACCTTGAACTCGAAAGACTAAGTTATTATTTTATTCCAAGGAGATTTGAAGTTCAAAACGTCTTTTTGATGATAATAAAAATTATTGGGCTGGTCAGCGCCGATGGTCGACGGCTTAGCACGTAGCATTCTGTATGGAGCGGTCGTCGCTGTTATAACAACGACGCCATACATATTAAATACGCGCCGATCCGTCAGCGTCGATAGTTAGCGTAACTCGAAAACCAGCCTTAGATATGTTAACCAATACTTTCTAATCAGTCTCTTACTTATTTTTTTTATGACAACTGTCAAAATTTCAGTTCCAATCGAAATAGAAACAGATCGCACAGATCTTCTTTTTCTAAGACTGGTGCAAAAATTAAACCCAATAAGTGTACTCTAACACTAGTAGTACTTCCATAGATACTCTATAAACAATAAGTGTTATCAAATCATGATATTCATGTTTCGCCCATCGTTTCAATGAGTTCGTATTATGATGAAGGTAGAGCATTAAACGCCTTAAAAAACGTGAATCATGATAAAAACAGTAAAAATGTACTGCCTTTCAGGAAGTCATTAAAATATCGTGAGTCTTTATGACACCTTTTGTAAAACGTCGTATGTACGCGACGCGACGCGGAATCCAATAAAAAGAAATTGAACTGGAATCAATAAATCCAAAAGTAGTATCAAATATTTTTTTAACTTTATTTAAATACTGGGTGAGATGTTTTTTTCGCTCATTCAAACACTAAATTCGCTTACTCAAACTCACAGTATATTTTCCGACCACTTTAAAATCTTCAATATCTGTTCCTTTGAAATAATTTAAAACATCGTAACAAATATAAAAAATGGCGTTGAATTTAAGAAGGTTACATGAAAAGTACCTATATACTAAAATTAGGATTCTGATCATAAAATCTCTAGTACAGTAACATTCACATTAAATATTGCCTTCTTCCAAACTAATATTATAAATACGCAAAAACTCTGTTTGTTCCTCTTTATACAAAAACCAATGAAATGATTTCAATGTAATTTGGTACAAAGATTCTTTAGAGCCTGAGAAAGGACATAGGCTACTTTACCGCGGGAATATCAATTATAACGCGGGTAACACCGCGGGGCGCTACTAGTATTTGCATAAAATCAAAAAGCAGGGCATTTTAACGGATTCAATAACCTTGATCATCGAGGCTAACAAAACGATTAATATATTGAAGAAGTTTGAGGCGCTCCTCATCTTCAATATATTAAAATAATCTCACCCTGGAAAAAAAACATGGCCAATATTTATATTTATGTCTTAGTTGTAAAAGGAGAGCACATCCAATAGGCTGAACCAATTATGAAATTTGATACGCGTTATAAATAAAATTGGATTAGGACATAGGCTACTTTAATTCTATTTCAATTTTATTAAACTGAAAGTCTGTTGTTTTTTATAAAAAAATCTACATGTTACATAATTGGATTTGGTATAATTTTTATATGAAATTATAAATAAAATTATATCTAATATTTTTTTTTTTTTTATGTTCGATAAGCCTTCATTTGACCACAATCTCACCTGATGTAAAGTGACGATGTGGTCTAAGATGGGACATGAAGACCTAGAAGGTGGCTTCTCCGGGCCACATTACGAAACACGAAAAAATCGCTTCACGCACTGGCCCAGCCCGGAGGGTGGTGCCAAGCCGCGGCCGAAGCCTACCACCAGAGACTGTTCTTAGCACCACCCGGAGGTCACGCGTAAGGATTCAGAGGGTTACCACTTACGGACGTGAACAGACAAAACCTCCAAAATATATAAAATTCTTCTGTCACGGGGTGCGTAATCGAACTCCTCCGAAACGGCTTGACCGATCCTCATGAAATTTTGTGAGCATATTGAGTAGGTCTGAGAATCGGCCAACATCTATTTTTCATTTTGAAAAAAAAAAAAAAAATTTTGCAAAACAACGTTTGCTGGGGTCAGCTAGTTTATATATAAAATTATTTCAGTTAATTATTTTAAACATTTTTCGACGAGCTCTTTGTCTCAGTAGTGGGTCAGTAATAATATTAGGTAATGTTTTTTTCCACATGGCCTTTTATTCAGAACCTTGTATTTACTTAAATAAATTTATTCATTCAAATATTCAAACTTAGGAAACTTTTTTAAAATGTAAGTTATAATTACAGAATTCGTGTTTTCCTTACCTTTTACAGATCTGTTTGCTAATAAGCAAAGATCTCCTCCAATATTTTCCATTCTTTCATTTCTGGTTATACTCTACTCCAAATTGCTTCTGTTATTTGTCTTATGTCATCTTCCCATCTGCTATCCCGACTGCCACAACGCGGTAGGCGTAGGTCCGCTTGAGGTGCAAGAGGCAGCGGGTTCGATTCCCGTCGAGGTCTAGGCCGAGTCAAGTGTTTGTATGTTCTGCAAGCACTTTCTCCTTGGTCTGGGTGTTAAATATGTATGATAAAAATATATCTATCTACCTATGCAAGTCTATTAATGTATATTTAATGTCTTGTACCTGTAACACAAGCTTAGAGCTTACCACGGGGCTATATGTTGCTGTGTGGATTGTCCGGAAATATTTATTTATTTATTAATAATCTTTTCAGGCCGCCTCTCTTTCTTTTACAAGGCAAAAAAATTCAAAGCAAAATTCTCGTTATTTCGGATTTAATTCAACACTCATACCACATGTTTCGAAAAGTAGTTTTTTCGTTTATCCCAAAACACTGACAGTGAGTGACTCCGTTTGAGACTAATATTTGTCCCCGTTAGAAATTTCCATATAAATTGCCTAATAGAGGTAAACTATACCCCCATATAACACAAAAGGTACCTATTTCCTCAAACATTATGCCGTTATTGTGTTGGGTGCATCGCAATAACAAATTAGTTATTTTATGTATGAAAACTAATCAAAGATGGTGTTGCGTAAAAAGTTTAAGCATAATTTTTTTTTTATTTATTTTGTTCTAAAATTTTTTTACACGCAATGGCGTTGCCCGTATTTTTGGATTAAACCGCGGTAACAACGTATTTTCTCGCATAAAAAGTAGCCTCTGAGAACACAGAAATATTTTTTTTCAGATTTGACTATTAGTTTTTGTGATTAAGGCGTGCAAACAAACTCTTTAGCTTTATAATATTAGTATTGATGTGGTATAGTTTAGATTCCATGAAGGTTTTTGAGATGAAACATTATTTATGTTATTTTTTTTATTCCAGCGGGAATCAAACCCCCATCACTTGCGTCTCAGGCGGACGTTCGCCCACCGAGCCACAGAGGTCGTCAGAGGTCGTCCACATTCAGTATTAATATTTATAATAAAAACATGTTTTCATCAATAAGTATTACCAGTATTACCTAGAATTTTTTTCTAAACATCCTTTATCAAAACATTGTATTTTTACGCTTCCTACGCATGCTTCAAGCATCCTATTCATCAACATTTTTATGATTTCATTTTAAAAATGTCAGGAAAAAATTATGTTTACGATCTTTTTAAGGGTCTGAATAATTAAGCAAATAAAAAATCCATTGCGTTACCGCAGATAATCCCAATTACGCTCTGTTAAAATACAGTAAAAACGTAAATGGTAGGGCAAAAACTTCGATAACACTGAAGTAATGTCTTGTAATAATGTCCAAGCCATTTCAAATCAGCTGCACAAGGGTTCCAAACTAAGGTTCCAAACTTTTGGAATTTTCAAAAGGAATTTATTAATATAAAGGGACATTATGGGAACTTCTTTTTGAACGGTAAGTTATGATTAGATACCGCTTATGCAATATAGGAAAATCGTATCTCTAGTCACTACACGATTTCTGATATACCGATAATTTTTAAGAATAATACTTAATCCAAACGTTGGTACATATAATAATAATTAATTAGTAATGATAAAAAATGCCTCATTGTTTTTGTAATCCATACGTAAGTGTATAATTAGTCATAATTAAAAATTCTTCATTGTTTTTTACTGAAGACTGCTAAAGTTATGTGCATGTTACTGGCAATCTGTATAATCAGGTATAGTATAAAATACCTACAACGTGTTAGTAATTAATAGGATTTATATAATTTGAATTTACCTCTGACCAGGCTTTTTTTCGCTGCCGAGACAGATATTTATACAATACCTGAATTATAGATATTGCCGGTGACATCCATACTATGCGATATTAGCTCTGTCTGTTTGTTCCTCTTTCACTCAGAAACTACTGAACCGATTTATATTAAATTTGGCACACAGATTCTCTAAGAGTTTGAGAAAGGACATAGGCCATTTTTACCGCGGAGGAATGTCATTCCGCGGGAAAATCTACTATAACGAGGGCAACACCGCGGGGCACTACAAGTATTATATACATAGTGAAATAAGTAGTGATAGGCACTTTTTATTTTAAAGCGGAATATTATGTAGCTTTTATCACTGGATCTTGTTTATAATAGTCATTAGATCACAACTTACTGTTTTATACACAAACTTATGTAAACAATTTTTATAACAAATTGGCAGTGAAGTATTTTTCTGAGGATTGTATAGAGGTAGTATCGAACGACAGGAAGTCAATTTATTACGAAAACATTTCTGCTTACGTTTGTTATTAAATTAATTATAAACAACTTCCGCTACGTAAACTTTCAAAAACCTGTAATTATTCGAAGGATTGTCATTTTATCATTCGCATCGCCTATTCTCTAAACCACGGAACCCAAAAACTGAGCAATAAAACTCATGCAAATAAGATCCTTTACACAGACCGGGGCGGCGGACACGAAAATTAGGCAAAAATCCTGGCGTTTCCATACGAAAAGATATATTTCCAGTGTAAAAAGCCTCTACCGAGGGAATATTCTAATCTTGTTAATTAGAGGCGTCGCGGTCCTTCCTGGAACAGTATGAGAGAAAAATACGTGCTCTGGGAGTGACTTATGGCCCACATTTATATTGTCCGCGCTTCCAACGGGCAACCGCCTATTACCCGCTTCAATCTCGGACCGAATCACTACGCGCCTTTAAAGCAGAATGGTCCCGCAAATCTGTTTATAATGACATGGGAGTGAAGATTGCCCAAAGCCAGGGTTTTTCGTGATTGCTTGCGGAAGGACACAATTATAATCCATTTTATAATTTTAATTTGGACTATGTCATCATTAAACTCGCCTGTAATAAGTTTTAGACATAATTTTGCCGATTGGTGTCCACTGCTGGATAAATAATAATACTTCCTGAATAACTAGATGCAAGATTTCATTAAATCATTCTTCCATTTTGTTTGGGAAGTGACCTTTAGAGAACCTATTATCTTATAGTTTCATAATATTATGTAAGCATGTGTGTACCAAAAAAATATCTATGAGAATATAACACCCATAGTTACAGGCTTTGCTTAGTTTGGGGTTATTTGAAATATTCTCCGCAAAAATATTTTAAAAGTCACACGCCACACGTAACTATGTTGGTGTATCCACTTAATAATTATAACCATTTTATAACTGATTGACCTACATTAACGGATGTCATAATTAATTTTAAAATTTATACGGAATCAGCAATTAACATGCTAATAAACAATTTGACAAACAAAATCATGTTGAATAAACATATCGCGATAATTTGTTTACGTTGGCAATACTATGTTGCATAACCACTTAGTTCCTAAGCCTCTAACTTATCGCCTTATTCAGCGCAAATTGTAGAAAGAAATTGGCCATTTCATTGCAATGATAAATCAGTATTTCTCTCAACTTGAGACCTGTCGTGATGAAGGTAGCGGGTTCACAGTGGTTACAGGTTGCTACTGACCGACCTTACTGGAAGTCATAGGCATTTCTGGCCTATGTACAACAGTGGACGTCCTTCGGCTGAAATTATGATGGCGCGGCGATGTCTCTCAACTGACTTTCATATCCTAGCAGATATATTCGAACTGATTGATCATCATCATCATCATCACCCTATTAATGTTCCCACTGCTGGGACACAGGGACTAATCTCTTGACGAGAGAGATTAGGCCTTAATTCACCACGCTGGCCAAGTGCGGGTTGGTGAATATCACATGCCCTTCACACTCTTTTAAAGTTCTCAGAACATGCCGGTTTCCTTACGATGTTTGCCTTCACAGTTAAAGCACGTGTTTAAAGCGCATATAAATTTCACACGAAGAAAAATCCAGAGGTGCGTGGCGGGGTTTGAACCCACGACCTTCGGAATGAAAGTCGGGTGTCCTCCCACTTAGCCAACACGGTTTTTTAACTGATTGATAGTTCGGATATATTCAACAACAATAATTGCTATATTGAAACAATGGCATCGGAAAATCATAAATACTCCGATAAAAGCACAATAACCAACATTTACAACGGAACGGAAGGACATCAAACTTCCCACGTCGTAACTTTTATATCCAGCTGATAAATAATAGTATATCCAAATGGTGTACAGTGGAATTGTGAGTGTACGGCCACAAAGCCCCGCCAACAGTGTGAGGTGAGCAGCACAAAGCGCACTACTGTAAATCAGATGTACCCACGAGAGATTTATGCCCGAATAAAACAACCACAGCGAGTTCGCCCATCGCACGGAATTATTTCAATTTAACGCTAGCTACCTACCTACATGATGAATTAATGTGGACTGTACACACTATTGGTTCTCTCGTTAGTGTCCACTAATTAACTCGCCATAATCGATTATTACGTGATTCGTCTATTGGATTTGTTAGGTTCCGCTAATTGCGGGATGTTCTTTGGTTCTGATGATAATATTAAAACTTATAAATAAATCACCTGATTAGTTATGGTATAATTATGAACAAATGCTCGGCTTTAAACTGAAAGTGATAAACTTAATTTAAAAAGTTTTTTTAATTTTATTTATAAATTAATTATTGTAGGATCAATAAAACAAAATTACTATGTTCTCACTAGATTCAAAGAGAGCGAAATAAAGCTAGGTATAAAAAGGAATTATCACATTTGAGTATGTAGCCTGGCATAACAAACTACTATTCCGCCATATTAAAAAAATAACATTTGGCGGCCAGTGATGAAACGACAGTGTAAATTCTAAGAAACAAAAATTGTTAAGTAACCAAACCTCTAAAATGTACGATTTTACTCTACAATGTGTATTTACGAACCTTGATCAAACGAAATGTGCGGATAATTTTTTTTTATATGAAATGAAATTAAATAAATTTTATTTGAGACACAATACATATAAATAAAAGAAGAATTATTTAGTAAAGTCACATAAAGTGTCCCAAAAAGGCTTCCAGCTCAGCATTTGTTGACTTGTATGTAACAACACAACGCTGATCTTCCGTTGGAAGCCCTTTGCGTTACAGCATGCCATAAAATAAACAAAATTATTTAAAAAATTGTAACTAGTCCAGACAATATCAATAAGAACAAAAATACAGCACTATAACACTCAAAACTTAAACCAACAAACAATAAATAAATAAAACTCATCACTCATATGTAGGCTATTTAAAAAAATTCTTAGCTAGGTAAACTATCTAGCTTTCAAATGAGACTACTTTGAATAAAATACACCGTTTACTCAAACAGAAACGAAAAAAACAAAAAGAAGTAGTTCTCATTTAAAAAAAAATCAGCTTTTTTTTAATAGTCATATAAACAATAAAAAAAAATATCCGATATTTATAGATAAATTTATGTCGTGTATCCGCACATTTCGTTTGATCAAGGTTCGAAAATACACATTGTATATGTTATGTTCAATTGGTTTCCCACAAATATATATTAAAGAAATAATAATGAAAATATTCCAATTAAACTTTTAATAGAAATAATGCTAAAAATAAATAACAATTCTCCTACTTTCAGTTAAGATTTTCATTCACTTAATGAATATTTAACTAACTTTTCTGACTCTGCCCATAACCGTCTTGCAATTTCCGCATCCTGGGAAATTTTCGAAGGTTTCTTCTCACGACAATCGCTAAAGTACTTCCCGCTTACTTCTTCCACGGTCGGGGAAACCGCAAGGAAAATGGAAGTCTGAGCCGCTTCCCAGGGCGTTTGGAACATAAACCCTACGCTCTTCTCCACGATACCTCTAATTATTGAACTAGGAATATTTCTAAATATATTGGTTGCCGCCACACCGGGATGCAGGGCATTGACCGTGACCCCGGTGCCTTGAAGCCTACGACTCAATTCCAAGGTCATCAAGTTGACATACAACTTGCTGTTGGCGTACACCAAGTAATCACTCCAGTACTTCTCCATATTCAGATTTTCGAAGTCCATCTCCGCATACTTGTGTATCATGGAAGAGACGCACACGATACGGCTCGGTGCCGACGACTTCAGTAGTGGGAGCAACAAGCACGTCAATAAGAAAGGCGCAAAGTAGTTGACCTGCATTCCGACATGTATCCCGTCCGTTGTCTTGTGGTTCCCCAGGCCGCCGGCCCCGGCATTGTTAATTAAAACGTCGAGCCGTTTCTCATTCTTTACAATCTGCTTACAAAATTCTCTGACTGACGACAACGAGGTCAAATCGAGTTGATAGAAGTGGATGTCTTTATTGCCGCTGGCTTTTACGATTTCTGCAATTGCTTCGTTGGCTCGGCGAAGACTGCGACAAGCGATAATCACTTTAGCGCCACGTGAAGCCAAGTCCTTGGCAGTTTCCAGTCCTATTCCACAGTTCCCGCCGGTCACTACCACCACTTTCCCCACCATGTGTGCACTCGACCGACATATTCCAACGGTCAACTTCTGATAAACTTTAACTGTTATCACTATGAATATCACGGCTGCAAGCAATGTGTATAGCACCATTTTTTTTTAATATTGTCTAAGATTTCACGAAACTTATGTTTTAAGGAGGTCAGGATAGATAAGATTTTGTATCCATTGGTTTATCTTAGATAAAATGCAGGTGTTATTCTTTAGATATCACATTTTATTCGCGTTTAGTCAGGTAACGTTCGGCGCACGCGCTGCGCTAGCGATACTAACTATTTAGTTGCCAAACGTGCGTACGCTCGGCTAGTTGACGGAATTACGTAATTTGTCATTGATACTAAAGAACTACAGATAATTTCATCGCTTCTTTGAAAAAACTACTTGAGCCGAATAAAAGTATAGTGTTATTCTCCGTTTTTTTTATCAATAACAATATATCAATATCAATAATAATTGATCAAAAGTCACATATTTTAGGTACCTCGTATAAATAAAAAAAAGTGTGTGTGTGTCAGCTACGACGCACGATTGGAGTTTACTCCTTACGAACGATAATTATGATATATATCGAATAGAAAAAAAGGGTAAATTAACGAATCTGCTAAAATGATAAGAGAAACAAACATAATATCTGTAATTATTCGGATTATTTATATTACTTCAATAATGCGTATTACATAAAGTATGTTACAAAATAATATAAATAAAATACAGTGAGACTACGAAGTATCGCGCTAAGAGGAGACATCATTCTTTTACACGATCAAACTTTTCGTGTTACACTTGATGTTGTTTTTACTCCTCATAAAATTTCCGTACCGGGCCATATAACTCAAATCGTTTCTTAAGGAGTAAACTCCAAAAACTATACAAGACAAATTATTGTTTTGTCACCTATGTTATCTTCAAACACGGAGACGAGTTACTTACTATTTATAAGAGTTGAATTTTAATACGAATCCTCTTGTTATTTTTTATTCTAAAGTATAATTACAAAAATGGCCAGACTAATAGAAGTGCTATACATTTATTATATACCTGGCTCTATTACTATTCTACCTTTATTATATAGAGATCCTATCCTCAAAATTATAACAGTAGCGCTTATAATGTAGAATCACTCGGGCGTCTATTATTTTACCAATATGAAATATTAAATTTTCTCCGTACCTGGTCTGAAAATGAGCCCCTATTTACCAATTTGGTTAACAAAACCATATTTGGTCAAAACTATTCATAATATACTGGGGCTGCCTCTAATATGCATCAACAAATCTCACCTTAAAATGGAAATATTAATTCATAATATATATACTTAAAATATTCTGCTAACTGGTATTTCAATAAACCATTTATTTTCGTGTCGAACATCTGTCGCCATTGCTGACATTCAGTTAATTTCATTGTGAGGCGAAAGCGTAGACGAAAATATATGTGCACGCCCCAGTTGTGACTGTGTCAACAGATTCCCCGTTGAACTTGTACTAATTGTACAGCACTGAACCGTTGATGTCTGAACGTAATTGATAATTAAAGAACATGTGGACTCAGGTGGGGTTTCAACTAAGCTTTCATTATTTGTTGGTGAATTATTTCCAATATCACAAATACCAATTAATGGAAACGAACTAATATTGTCTTACCTTACCCGTCAAACATTGAAGTGCGACGTTAGACAATTTTAATCTGAATGCTTGAAGCAGTCAGTATCCACTGCTTGAAGTAACGACTGCACAGATAACTACATAATTGTACGTACGTAAATTCTCGTATCGCTCAAGCAGTTGCTAGTGCTTCGGGTGGTTGGCAAAGCGGAGAACTTTTATCATACGGTCAATCAGTCGCCAGACATATACTGACTGCTTGAGCTATCGACTGCTCTCGCGTCAGTCCTCATTATTCCCCGATAATGCTACTCATTTGAAATTGCCAACTACTCGAGCAGTTATCAATGGCAGCCTCAAGCAGATGACTGCAAGAGCGATCCGTGTATCGTATGTTTGCTCGGACAGTCAGTGTATGGTGGGCCTATAGTTAATTTATCTGTTTAGGTTACCTTTATTCTGACGTTAAAATCGGTAGTATGTCAATTTATTATATGTCTGTTTACGAGTATTATATGTATATTTGAAGTCAGTTCAATGTAGTATGTCTGTTAACTAGTAGGTTTTAAGGTATATCACATTTCTATACCAACTTTTTCCGAAACTGTGGTGAAATTTGATACACAATTAAAATCGGTGACCCGAAAACGAATTGACTATAGTGAACTACTGAACTTTGAAAGCGCTTGCTTGCTTTAGGTGGCTAACTAGTTCCAAAATTAAAATGTTCTATGTGTACAACTACGTTGTCACTAATCTCTAATAAATTAATAACATTTATTTTCAACCAATTGTGAATAGGGTGCTGATGATGATGATGATCATCAACCAGCATAGCACGGCTATTTCCTTTAAAGTCCACAATAGAATAGGCAAGGACAAGGACAAAGGATACGCCTTTTGCCTTTGCAGGAAAGAGACAAGTACACTCGATGTCTTCGCTCTACGTAGCTTGTCATGATCTCAAATTATGTAAATATGACAAAAAATAATAAAATGGCGTCTGACCTTGAAACTTAAAGTATCTGTGGTAGTTTAAAGAGCGCGTATTACACAAATTATATGTTGAAGAACGTAGGCAACTAGGACCAAAGACAATCATAGATGAGTGAATGACAGGTAGGGATGGGACGTACCGATAGGGAAATAGCTATCGATCAATTATGTTAACTAAGATCTCTCCTAGGTACTAAGTTACACAATCTTAAATATAGGTATATATTTTTTTGTTTTTACACATTACACAAAAAGTGACGCTGCGTCACAAGACTCAAGTCGTCATATTGTTTTAGACCCGTTCAGGCATCTGAAGATTAAATTAAAAATATTGAAAATTTGTAAGTAGACGTACTATATAACTTCTAGGATGTTTTCGGACCGGTAGTAAAAATATTGTGTGCTGTGCCGATCCTGATGTTATAAAACAGAGTACCTAACAGTAAAGTGTCTCCCTCCTATAAAGAAATGAAAAAAGAGGTTCCATGTCCTTAACAAATATTTTTTTTATCGTTTTCAAATATAACATTTTTATTTAATACTTATGTAGCAACAAAAAACCACTAAGGTTTACACTAGTGCTATTTACAAACTGAGACGCAGGTTCTCACTAACTTATTTACTTACACATAGATTATTTCAAAATTAGGACATCAACAATAAACTATCTAAACTAACATTAACAGAACATTATTTCTTTATTTTTACCTGAATAGTCAAATCACGTATTACTTAGGAAGAATTCTTTCAATTTATATTAATATTTTGTCGCGATAATTTGTTACCGTCAGGATGGCGAGTCACCTATCGTATTTAACGTTGAAATGCTATCCAAAAATTGCTTCCCATTTGCTTCTATTTGCTTCCTTCAATAAAAGATTTGCTTCCTTTATATTTTAGAAGATATTAGAACTTTCAAGGTGACCGTTCATTCTGACGTCAGGATGGCGAGTCACCTGGCCGTAGACGATGTGCGGTGTGGAATTGCTGTGATTTATATAAACCAATAATTGCTTCCTATTTGCTTCCTTCAAAGCTTTCAAACCTAGATCCTGTACCTATCAAGGAAATAAAGATATATCGATATAACATGAATGGGTAAGCCCAGCGCCTGACAAAAATGGAGAGCAAAATACATTCATAGCTTTTGCAAATTAATTTATTTAACCGACTTCAAAAAAAGAGGAGGACTTCAAATTCGACCGTATATTGTTTACATTATGTAGAATTTCATTAACTACTATTAAGGTAGGTATGTACCTATACAAAAGTATTACTTTATACTGTACATCATTACGTTACAATATGAGAAGGTTTGAAACTTACGGTAAGTTTCAAACCTTCTCATATTGTAACGTAACCATAACACAGTTAAATCTAGCACGGACGTAAGGTAAAGTTTAATTTAATAAGTATAATAAAAAATATCTAAATATGTATGACTTTTATATTAAGTATATCAGATATCTAGTACCCGTAACACAAGCATAGAGCTTACCACGGAGCTAGATGTTGTTGTGTGCATTGTCTGGAAATATTTATAACTGAACTTACTATACTAGCACACAGTGAAAATGTTATCTAAAAACAAGTTAACCTAGTTTAGTTATAAGGTTATTCTGTACCTCGTGAAATTAGAAATTATCTTTATCCTTTTTTTTTATATTAACTAATAAAATCTAAGTACCTACCGGTTTGTTCCAAAAGAAACGGTTGATTGCCTAAAAAAATAGAGCTGATCCATTACCACATAGTCAAATCAAGGTCCGGTATACGAAAGCCGCACAGAGATCGAATCAGTCCATTAAACAAGCCAAGGTGTCGCCAAAATATTATTTTAAACATGTGAATGTAAACATCGAATTCCCGGGATTTGTGTCATGTCCATATTAAGATAAAACATACATGATGACGACCTCTGTGGCTCGGTGGGCGAACGTCCGCCTGAGGCGCAGGGGGTGCGGGTTCGACTCCCGCCGGGGAAACAGATTTTGTACGATCTACTATTTCTGGTTTCGGGTCTGGGTGTTTTCTATGTATCATATGTATGTATTTACAAATATATATATATATATCTGTGTAGCATATCAGTCACCTAACAACCATAGTACATACAAGCTCTGCTTAGTTTGGGGTTAGGTGATGCTGTGTGAGTAGTCCGGAAATATATAAATATATATATATTTTTTACATATGTTTACGTAAAGACAAAGCATCATGCAACCATCAGTATTACACTTTTACATAATAAGGATAAAGATAATTTCCTATTTCACGAGGTACAGAATAACCTTATAACCAAACTGGGTAACTTATTTTTAGATAACATTTTCACTGTGTGCTAGTATAGTAAGTACAGTTATATTAAACCTTACCTTACGTCCGTGCTAGATTTAACTGTGTTATGGCAGGGTAAGTATCAAACCTTCTAATATCGTAACGTAATGATTTTGACGAACGATGTACAGTATAAAGTAACACTTTTGTATACATACCTACCTTAATAGTAGTTAAAGAAATTCTACGTAATATAAAAAATATACGGTCGAATTGAGAAACCTCCTCTTTTTTTGGAGTCGGTTAAAAATAAATTAATTGGCAAAAGCTATGAACGCATTTTGCTCTACATTTTTGTCAGGCGCTGGGCTTACCCATTCATGTTATATCGATATATCTTTATTTCCTTGATAGGTACAGGATCTAGGTTTGAAAGCTTTGAAGGAAGCAAATAGGAAGCAATTATTGGTTTATATAAATCACAGCAATTCCACACCGCACGTCGTCTACGGCAAGGTGACTCGCCATCCTGACGTCAGAATGAACGGTCACCTTGATAGTTCTAATTTCTTCTAAAATATAAAGGAAGCAAATCTCTTATTGAAGGAAGCAAATAGAAGCAAATGGGAAGCAATTTTTGGATAGCATTTTAACGTTAAATACGTTACGTTTTAATAGGTGACTCGCCATCCTGACGGTAACGATATTTTTTCCCGGAATTCAGAGGGCATGTTGTTAATCAGTCCAGACAATTCACACAACAACATCTAACCCCGTTGTAGGGGCTATAAGCTTGTGTTACGGGTAACTCAGATTATCTAGTATCTGATATACTTAATATAATAGTCATACATAAATAGATATTTTTTATTATACATATTAAACACCCAGACCAAGGAGAAAGTGCTTGCAGATAATACAAACACTTTCACCCTCACCTTAGATTCCCTATCTAAGGTGAGGGTTACAGGGTTACACTTACTATTTTTTTAATAAATATGACGTTAGTGATAAAACTAGCGCCTAATATTTATTCAGAGCAAACACCAATTTGAAACGATTACAAATGACTCCTACGAAATAGTGAGATCAATCATTAAAGATAAGTATCTACAGTTACATACTTTATTATTATCTGTTTTCACTATAAAAAAATACTTATCTTTCAATTTCACAATGATTATCCTCTCATGTATGTGCCGTTGCTACAGTGAGGCTTAGCGTGACTATACATGTATAATTTTTACAACAGCGCCGCTTTATTGAGTTCTTATTTTATTTTCGTAACGGAATCGTATTTTAAACGCAAAAAGGAGGTTCTCTGTTCGACGTGTATTTAATTTGTTCTTTTTTTATGTTTGTGTATTAAAGTACTGAGGTAACCTCAAAACTTTGATCTCCGTGAACTACGTAGAAAATATTTTTCATAAACATAATAAATGTAGCAGACATTTAACACTCCGTGACCTTGTACGGGTACAGTAGGTAAAGTTTATCGAATCCTTGATTATTCTGATAAAACCTAGTTCCGTGATCAATCGTTCATGGATCGTCGTGCAAGCATCTTGTGATAAAAAAATTACCTGTTAAAAAATGTTCACTGTAGTGCTACTTTATTTTATTCTTACTATTTTATTATTGTTGATTGCCGTAAAGTTATACATTAAACTTATTACTGGTATCAATAAATGCAGCAGACACTTGGTTGGAAAAGTTGTGATTGTAACGGGAGGAAATGCTGGTATAGGATTCGAGACAGCCAAAGATTTGGCTGACCGAGGGGCAAAAGTGATAATCGCTTGCAGGAACGAAGGCAGGGGAAACAAAGCGAAAGAGGAAATAATTGCTGCTACTGAAAACAAAGATGTTCACTACAAAAATCTTGATCTAGCCTCTTTTGCCTCCGTCAGAAGGTTTGCAAATGACATTATAAGTACTGAGAAAAGACTGGATATTCTAATCAACAACGCCGGTGTTATCGACGCTTCCAGCGTAAGCGATGTGAAAACTGAAGATGGCCTGCACTTCGTAATGCAAACCAATCATTTTGGACTGTTTTTGTTAACGAATCTACTACTGCCAAAATTAAAAGAATCTACTCCAAGCCGAATTGTCAATGTGTCATCCCAATCATATAAATCCGGTGAACTAGACATCGATGATCTAAATATGAAAAATAAAACGAATTTTGAAACATTTGGCACGATGATTAAAATGTATTCTTATACTAAATTGTGTAATGTTTTGATGACACTGGAACTAGAGGATAAACTAAAAGGTACTGGAGTTACAGCTAACGCCTGCCATCCTGGAGCAGTAGGTACCACAATCATGGATGGTGTTTCTACATTTTGGTTTAAATATTTGTGCTTGCCAATATTTAAGGTAGTGAGTAAAAGCAATTGGGAGGGAGCACAAACTACTATCTATCTGGCGGTATCACCCGAAGTTAAAGATGTAAGTGGTCGGTTCTTCAGTGACTGCAAAGAGGAGAAACTTAACAAAGTAGCTCGCAATCCAGTACTTCAGCGAAAACTTTGGAAACTTTCTGAAAAAATTGTGAAACATTAAATTAGAAGATGGAACGATGAAACTATTCCGTCAAATAGACTAACATGTAAACAATAAAGTAAACCGCATTAGAAATCTTAGTGTAATAAAATTTTATATTGAGCGAATTTATTTATTTCTTTATTTATTAACCAATCCGCGGTTTTCAAAGCCAAAAACCTATGATATGCATGCTAAAGCCTGATACTGCAATATATTGAATTTAAATACTTAGCTAATTTCATTCTAAATAGGTAAGTAATAATTATGTTTTAGAGTTATAAAATCAATTTTTCAGTCCAGACATGCACTAAAATGTTTTTTCTTATAATAATATTCATAATGTTATGACAAAAGAGCGACTGCAAGCCGCAAATGAGTTTTGGCAAGGCATTTTTTTGTATTTACCAACATAATGTATTTTTTATTTTTTTCCGTTTAGAAATACTTACTAAATTGAAAAGGTTGTGATATATCTAAAGATATGTTCTTTGCGCGTACAGAACCTATATCAATCGGTTTATGCAAATACACAAATTATGCTTGTACGAAGTCTTTTTTTTCTCTTATAACCATAAATGTAGTCGTTAGAACAAGTTTTTGCATGTGAGTCAACTCCTCTATCTCTCATAATAAGCAGCACTTGAAGCATTGACTGTTGCTTACTGTTATAACTCTAATTCCTCGAGAAGGTATTCAGTGAGCAATCAGGAAATGATGTTAAATTCCCTTTGACGAAGAGCGAACCGAGAGACACACCTCGCATTAAGTTGTGGGCGTTTTATCCTAAAATCAGGATGTCTCTGCAGGCAATTTGCCGCCTCAGGTAACACGAAACGATCAAATAACTTCTCAGAGTTTATCTTATTGCTGAGTCATATATGATTCTTGATAGGTTAATTTGCACGTACTTCAATGAAATAAAACGTATGCGAATAGATAATAACTTCTTATACAAGATATAACTTTTCTTTATAATAACTATCCTTCATTTGAATTCCTTCAATTCGGCTATCTATATCTGTTATCTATACTTATAGGAAAAAAATATTCTAACGACCTAATGCATTTAAAATAAATTAATAAATATTGCCAGACAATCCATACAGCAACATACAAATACATAATATAGATTTTTTCTATAATTTATTCAAAGAAAACACCCACACCAAGGCTAAAGTGCCTCCTGGTCACACAAACACATACCCTCGGCGGGATTAAGCCTCTAGCTGGCAGTCAATTTATGTTAACCTGAAGTAAGACTAAAAAGAACAAATCTAATTCGATTGTGATTATTATGAAATACATACTTTACAAAAACCGGCAAATCGGTTTTTTATCAAACTAGAAATTAGAAAAAATATGTAGCCGTGACTAGTAGTAGCATAGTAGCAATCCACATAATTTTGCATACCTTGATTTAAATTTATAACCTTGTTCGTTTATAAGCCTGTCTGAGGCGCAGGCGGTTGTGCAAAGGTAAAGGAAAGAGTGATGTTACGAATTTATCAAATCAATTAACATAAAACAGAATTAAAATTAAAATAACTGTTTACTATAACAATATTATTGAACGTGATCATTGAGGACATTTTCCATTTAAATTTACTATTCTTTCCGATTCTTCCCAGAGTTTCCTTGCTAATGCAGTATCTTTAGCAATTTCTGTAGTATTCTGTTCTCGACATTCTGCAAAATATCGTCCACTTAGAGATGTCACTTCTGGTGATACAGCCAGGTATATGGAAGTCTGGGCTCCTCCCCAAGGAGTCCTCAATACGTAATTGATCACATTCAACGGTTTTAACCACGGTCTGTCATTTAATATACCAAATCCAATCGAAGTACTTATAGCCCCTGGATGTAAACTGAACGTGGTCACTCCAGTCCCAATCAACAATTTTGCCAAATGTACTGTCATCAAGACATTTCCCAGTTTCGTATTGCTATACAATTTCCACATACTAAAGGTTTTTTCAGTTTCTTTTTCTAAATTGAGATTAACAAAGTCAATCTTTCCATACCGATATGCAGTTGATGATACATTTATTATTCTGCTCGGTGCAGATTGTTTCAGCAATGGCAGTAGGAGGTTAGTCAGTAGGAATGGGCCAAAATAATTAGTTTGCATACCTTTACAAAGTCCATCTTCTGTTTTCGATAGTTTTGTTTCTATAACTCCAGCGTTATTGATGAGAATGTCTAGTTGTTTTTCTGTTTTGTTGATATCATCCGCAAAAGCTCGTACTGAAGAAAATGATGCTAGATCTAAATGTTTATAAATCACATCTTTGTTATCAGTTTCGTGTATTATCTTATCTCTTGCGGCGGTGCCGCGTCCCTCGTCCCGGCAGCCAATTATAACTCGGGCTCCGCGGTCGGCCAAGTCTTTCGCAGTTTCAAATCCAATCCCAGCATTACCTCCAGTCACTATCACTACTTTGCCTACTAAATGTTTACTACATTTGTTTATACCGTATGTGAGCTTACAATACACAATAAAGCAAAGTATTATAACTATATTGAAAATTATAAATGACACAAACATCCTGTTAGCTTGTACGCAAAGTTAGTACTGGATATGTAAGCGCAAAATTTTATATTATAAAATATCAAGCTTGAGAGATAACGTAATAGATTAGCGGCGGGCCGTTTATATTCATCAATAAGCAAGTAGCCTTTTCTGTCGTTGTCACCCTACTTGGCAACACAAATAGGTCCCGTCTATGTTGAATAATTGAATATTATTTCGTTGTAAAAAATGCAAAGAAACATCAAGAGACCGAATTTATATATCCTATAATCAAATAACGGAGTGTGCGCAGTTACAAATATTTAAATGTATTTATGCCATTTTAGTTCTCCGGAGTATACGGAATAATATAATACCAACTTAGTTCAGATAACAAGCGTTTTGCATGATTGCTGCTATTGCAATGAAATAAAATGAAAATAACCCATATTAACTGCAAGTATAAATATTACAACATTCTCATTCAATAACATTTCTAACTCGAGATGCGCTTCAGATAACATAAAGTCCATGTCATTACAACAGTCTTAATAGAGTTTTGTGTTTTATGACTATTTTTCTCTGTTGTTTTTAACCCCCGACCAAAAAAGAGGGGCGTTATAAGTTTGACGTGTCTGTATGTCTGTCTGGGACATCATAGCTACCGAACCGATTGAGCGATTTCAAGGGTGTTCTTAGACATGTTTCATGAAGATCGGTCTGGTCCGAAAATCTACATATATACTCGAGTGGGGTATCAAATGAAAGCGCATTGCGTGCACATTGCTTTTATGGAAATTAAGGCACTGGAATCGGATTTTTCTTAAATTTTAAATTTAGATTCATATATAATGATAATATTATCACTACGTGTTATATCATATTCTATCCGAGTTCATAGAGTATGTATGTATATAAAAAAAAATCTGATCATTTCACATTCATGTGACTGCGACACCAAACTATCAAAAATTCAATTCATCACCCTATTAACGTTCCCACTGCTGGGACTCAGGGACATCTGTCTTGGCGAGAGAGATTAGGCCTGAATTCACCACGCTGTTAAAGTTATAAGAACATGCCGGTTTCCTCACGATGTTTGCCTTCTCCGTTAAAGCACGTGTTTAAAGCGCCCATGAATTTTTTAAGAAGAAAAATTCTGAGGTGCGTGGCGTGGATTGAACCCACGACCTTCGGAATGAAAGCCACCAAACTATAGTAGAGCCAATTTAATAGGCCCCATTTGACAGTTCAGCAAATTTCAACACAGTAACGGAAGCGCAAAATATATCAACAAAAGTTAAAAGTTTATGTTTATTGTAGTAATGTCAAAATAAGGAAATTATAACTCTGGCTCTAGTTATAATAATTTAGGGCTCGGGCAAGAGGTTGCGGGCTCGATTCCCGCCGGGGGACCAGATTTTGTACGATCTAAAAAGAAAAAAGAAAGAAAGAAAACACATTTTATTTAGGACACACTAAACATAGTACAAAAAAATATAACATACAAGCACACAGCAAGTGTCCCAAAAAGGCCCTCAACTCAGCATGTGTTATTTTTCACGTGACAAAATAACGCTGATCTACAATTTCTGGTTTCTGGTCTGTGAGTTTTCTATGTATCATAAGAATGTATTTACAAAAAAATATCTATGTAGTATATCTCTCACTTAACACCCACAGTATAGCATATATTAGTTTGGGGTTAGGTGATACTGTGTGATTAGTTACTCTACTCTACTACCTCTTAAAAATTTCCTTCATACATTTTTTCTCTTCCATAATTGGAACTTGAAAATAACCAAATATTTCTAAAGGTTGTTTAGAAATATCAAAACATGTACTTAACATAAACACTTTTTTTTTAATTGATGCATGTTGGCACTAGATTTTATTTATTTATTTAATTATTTGGAAAACATTCAGTTTTACTTACTAACTAAATCACAATACAAACATTACTACGAACCATTAACATGTTTCCACATAGCGTGACAAAAAAACAAAAAAAAAACACATATCACTTACTTAAAACTAAATTTGAAAATATACAAATAGTATTAAGATATTCTAAGCATAAATACTTTTATAGTAGGTAGTCATTTTATTTTATTTTTCTATTTTTGTATCCCTTCCTTACATAGCACTGCCTATTTCTTGAACAGCTTGCAACTCCAGGAACATCATTCATCATCATCATCATCATCACCCTATTTACGTTCCCACTGCTGGGACACAGGGACTTCTCTCTTGACGAGAGAGATTAGGCCTACATCATTCAACTTCAAAATAAATATCATAAAAACTTTGACTAATTAATATTGAAACAATGAAACAAGTTAAATTAAAAAAAAACCGGACAAACCGCACAACAAAATATAGCCCCGTGGTAAGCTCTCAACTTGTTTTACAGGTACTAGACATCTGATTAAAGTAATATAATAATCATACATTATATTGATGTTTTTATTATACTTATAAATATTAATGGTATGAATGTTGACTGGATGTATGTTATTGGTACCCTAACATGTGCATCTTGCGATCGCAGGTTTGTCGCTAGAATTGGGTACATTAGCCACATAAGATCTAGATATTGCTAAGAAGGCCACTGTACCTGAAATCGGTATTATATATATACTTATAAAACACCCAGACCAAGGAGAACACATGAACCCTCGGTGGGAATCGAACACTCTCTGGCGCCGCAAGCGGGCGCACCGCGCACCTCGCCACTGAGACTGCAGATAACCTTGATGTGGTTCAATCAGTTTCATTGATAAACTCTCATAGAAGTAACGGAGTAGAAGTAGAATTATTATGGTTATTAGATGTCGGTATCACCTGATTTTTTATGACATAGACAATATTCAATACTCAAATGCACATCTACTCTATATCTACTACATTTTTACAATATATTCTGATTGCACAATAATTCCTCTTGCAGAAGAGCTTCAAGATGAAGGCTTTCATATTTGTAAAACACGCTTAACGATATTAAGAAATAAAGCAACCAATAACTAAGAATTAATGGAATATAAAAAAATAGTATGCAAAATAGCATAACAAAATATTGAAACATCGTGCTATTAATATGTACTATAAAATGAAATTAAATAGGTAATAGAAAGATATTAATTAACCAATAAATAATAAAATATTTTACTTAAATCATTTGGCATACGTATTCTGTGACCCCGGTTAGTTAAATAAACTATCAATTTTATAAATTTAATTAAATTAACTAATTAAGCCTGATCTGAGCACACATATAGCCAATGGTGAAATCAGGGCTTAATGTAGTAAAAAAAAAGAGTTGAATGATTTCTTTCTTGTTATCAGGCGGGTTAGTATCCAAAGTTTATTCGCCCACTTCTGATATTCGGTGAAAATAGAACGTACTGATAGCAAAAGTGCAACGCTCACGGTCCTACAAAAAGTCTGCCAGAAATGTAATGGAAGAAAAATCGACCCGATTATTTATCCTACAAAAAAACTGACCTGAGCGAGCAGCCTATAGCTCAAAAGTTAACATTGGAAAATACAGATACAAATAGAAAATACCTATAGCAGATAGATCTGTTTTAAAATTAATAATATTGTATCTGTTTAAATAATTAGTAAAGAACGATTAAGCCGTGGTAAGATACAAAGGCCACACTTTTTCAACTTTTTTTTTTTTTGGGTTCACTGGGAATCAGATTAAGAAAAATATCTATAACATTTCTTATGTCTATCATTCAGGGACCCTTAGAGTATCTAACCATAGATACTCTAAGCAGGTTATCACACGTGCGTGAGAAATAGAAAAATACATGGAGCAAAATTACCATGAATTGCGTAATACAAACCCACGCACCTTGAATAACTATGATCAAAGGTTTATATCAGGTTTACGTCATACAATCTACGCAGTCATCATGACTTATAAATTCAAGAAGTCGATAAAATATTGTTAGTTTATTAGCTTTTAAAGCAACTCTAACGTAACATTGCTATTATTTTATCATAGGCATCTACAATGCCGTGCCATATTCTTTTCCGTGATGTTGGTAGTCTTTGAGGAATATTGTTTACTTTATTTAAAATATTTTTTAATGTGATGTCCTATTATTTATTATTATTTACATAGATTAAATTCCAAGATTTTTTATCAAGGTTCATAATACAAGTATTCATATCTTCTCTGTGCTATTGCTATGTTGATCATTGTAGGTAAGTCATATCAGTAAGTGACTTGCGTTATTTTTATAAATCGTATAAAAACCAGCTTACCTTGTTCTATGGCTCAAATACACCGAAACAGTTCCTAATCTATCTTGTGTAACAATTTAATACAAAATGTTAACAACAGTGCTTCTTTATTTTATTTTTATCTTATCAGCTTTGTTGATAGCTGTAAAAATATACGCCAAATTAACTGTGGGCATCAACAAATGTAGCAGACACTTAGTTGGAAAAGTTGTAATAGTGACGGGTGGCAACGCTGGACTAGGATTTGAGACTGCCAAGGATTTAGCTGACAGAGGAGCAAGGGTAATTATCGCTTGCAGAAATGAGAACAGAGGAACGAAAGCCAGAGACCAAATTATCGCTGCTACTGACAACCAAGACGTTCACTACCGGAATCTTGACCTATCCTCATTGACATCTGTCAGAAAGTTTGCCAATGAAATTATTGAAACTGAGAAAAGAATAGATATTCTTATAAATAATGCCGGTGTCACCGACGCTTCAAGTGTACCTAATGTGAAAACAGAAGATGGCTTACATTTTGTTATGCAAACAAACCATTTTGGACCGTTTTTGCTGACGAACCTGCTTTTACCAAAATTGAAAGAATCTGCTCCAAGCCGAATTATAAATGTTTCGTCACTTGCATACGCAGCCAGCAAACTTGATGTCAATAACTTGAATATGGATAACGAAAGTTCAACGGAAATTCGCAATGCAGTGAAAATGTATTCCAATACTAAATTGTGTAATATTCTGATGACTCTGGAGCTAGAGAAGAGACTAAAAGGCACAGGAGTCACGACCAACGCCTTACATCCTGGAGCTGTCGGCACAACAATCATGGATGGCATTGAGTCATTTTGGATGAAATATTTGTATTTGCCTGTGTTCAGAATTTTAAGTAAAAATAATTGGGAGGGTGCACAAACGTAGATCTACCTAGCTGTGTCTCCTGAATTAAATAATGTTAGTGGTCGGTATTACAGTGACTGCAAAGAGAAAAAGCTGAGAAAAGTAGCTAAAAATCCAGAATTGCAGCAAAAACTTTGGGAAGTGTCTGAAAAAGTTGTAAAGCTCCATAAGGAGTAAAATAATATCCAAATAAAAACACGTTAACGTGCACTGCCATTGATATGATATGTAGGTTTTTCTAGGTATATGTTTATTTGTTTAACGAATAAATTAATTACAATATACATTTTATTTTCATTTATTATATCTTTAAGTGAATGTATGCATAAAATGTTTATAATTTTTATAGACCATTCGAATAGTCTTGATAAGTCCCGTAGTCTTGTTGAAATTTAAAATTTTATTTAAATCTAATGATTTAAATAAAATTTTTATGATCATGATTTTAAGAAGTAATCATCATAATATTAGAGAAAAATCTGTCTAAACAGTTTATTTATACAGTTTATTTAAAAAAAAATCACGATTATTTTCATTTGAAATGAAGAATAATGGGTTATTTTATATAAACCTATCATTATTTAATTTACTGTATTAACAAATTCTAGGTAGATTTATATATATAACATGAATTATAAAAAGTTTTTCATATCCCTCGACTTTGTTGATGTGTGTATCTTAGGTGTGTGTATGTATACTCATCGAGTCATACGAGCCCTAGCTCGATCGGGTTATATTATTTTATGAGTTAGGAACTTCGTTATAGGCGAGTAGTTTGTTTACTTCAATAGCTCCTTCATGAGATCAGCTCTGTGTCATAGATACAAAATACCTCTATACAACATACACACATAGTCCTACTCGGAGATGTGAGAAAAAAAACATACGTACATAATCATTTTACTGTAGAAATTGAGGTTTTAAACGCGAACAATATTGAATACCAGCTTTTCACGCTACACGGTTGCTCGTGTTTTAGGATTTTCCCGCGGAAATATCGTATTTTCCCGCGATACCTATAAAACCTGTGCCGAATTTTTTTTTGTAAATCAGATCATTAGTTCCTGAGATTAGCACGGACAAACAAACAATCAAACCAACAACATGGTTCCAAGTTTCAACCATTATTATGACAAAATAGTACTTACCTGTGAACAGTTTATTTGTTTTTGTTACATTACATCCGGCTAAGGAACACGACACCATAATTGTTTATTCGCACTTAATATGAAAATCCACTATGTACTTACATCTTAAAAAAAAAAAACAAAAATTCATTGCGCTATTCAATTCAATTCAATTTCTTATAATTGGACTCTACGCTTGAAGCAGAGAGTATATACTCACTACGTTTTAAGAGACGGGACTAGGAAGGAAATTTTTGATCTAGGCAAAATGTCAAATCGAAGTTTACTATAATTGAAACACCAACATAATAAATAATCTGTTAGAAGTTTAAAAGCAATGGTACCAACATAAAGATAATTTTAAACCTTAAAGAAGAAGAAGGTATATAGGGTTGCACTCGTACAGAATCGAGTTTTATCGATATCGATGATTTAGGTTTCTCTCAATAATAGGTTGGACCTACATACTGAAATTGGGAACAGGGAGGAGGATACTTAGTACAAAAACAAAGTGTAAAACAAAATATTTATTTATACAATATATTACGTACCTACCCATTATTTATGGCAAGATGTAAAACATCATCACATGATCATGATGATAACATGATCTATTGAATTGAATTAAATAATACATAGTATATTATAATGTATTTTGTGTTACTCTATTGCACTAGGAAACATGATGTAAAGAATGAGAAAGTAATTATGTTGTTGAATAAATAAATAATTAACTTTTGGTATTATGATCAGATAAATCAAAGAAAATGTTCCGCTATTGCAAAGTGTGTTAAAACCGCAAATTATTTTTCAACACATCTAGATGAATCTAATAATATGATACTCCTCCTATAATGTGTCATTTAAATGAGGTTGACCAAGCATCATCTGAAAAAAAAAGTTTAATTATATTCGGAAAAACAGCACAACAACAAATTAATTAATATATAGTATTTAAACTCCTGATCATATTGATGGTTAATGGTTTTAGATTCCGAGTGTTGAACTGAACGGATGTGGGAGACAAATTAGTTATATTTATGTTCAAATAAAGAAAAAAATAACAGGCCATAGCATATTATAGTGTTATAGATACAATTTTGAAATGAGGCTTATGTCCTATAGTAAAAATGATGATGAATAATTCATATTTAATTTGTAGCAAAGAACCATTTAGGTCTGGTGGACTTGAAATTTTGTGGTATGAAAATATTATCGATGATAGGCGAGCAAACAAAACGCCTATTGTTTACAGAAGCAATAAATAACATATTGGTAAATGTACTCACCGATCTTCATCCAGGGCAAATATTTGGTATAAGCTTTTTGTCTTCACTTGTCTGCTGTATGAGTTTCTTGCAAATTTCGCATCGAATAGAATTTTTATGAATTGTTTAGTTATTCATAATTTTCACAAATTTTTACAAAAATGGTTATATGTCAAATAAAGGTCAAGTACTAGACTGATAGGTGACAAATGGACAATGATCCATGAAGAATAAAACCTATTTAACAAGAAGAAGAACAATAATAATACCACTTATCTCAGAAGTAGCAGTTACAAAAAGATTTGCGAACCAATAAAGCGTATTTAATATTTGGAAGCATTATAGTCGCGATTAGTTTTATTAAGTTGGCATTTTTTTTTATTAAGGTGGCAATTTTTTCAAAGCAATGCCTTAGCAAAGTTTTATGTCAGATTCTATCATAGACACTTGCACCAGCCTGGCTTGAAGCGCTAGTTTGCCAGTGTCAAGTTAAATAAATTATAAAGTGAAAAAGATGTTACTCAGTTGAACCTCATTTTGCTATTCGTAAAACGTATTAATGCACTTCCTTATAATTGGACTCTCCTTTGCGCTGTTAAAAAAAATATCCTCCTATCAAGAAATCTATGATAGATTTAGTACTTCTATTACTGTCGCTTTTTGTTTCTGGCATGGCAATTTGAACTAGATTAGGACTTCTCGATCCCACCCTCTCTTCAACCCTCGTTGAAGTGGGCAGGCCATATAGCTTCTAGAACAGATGGCCGTTGGAATCGAATTTTAAAGACTGTAGACCACGCATTGGCAAGCTTTGCGTAGGATGTTCACCTACAAGTTGGACATATGACTTGGTAAAGGTTGCGTGTTCACGGTCCTTTTATACATAACCGGTATTTTATAACCGTGAGACGACAAAAGTGTAAAGATCGATGATGTTATGTTATCATTTAACTATGAGAAAAAGGATATCCCATCAAAAACAATACTTGTCAAAAAAAACAAGTCGCGCAACTCAGTTGTTCTGCGGTAAAAAGTTGTGAGATCCAAGTAAATCCAAGTCTTCAAATTTCATCTCAAAATTCTTTAATGTTTTATATAAATATATTAAGACTTGGCCATCGCACTAAATAATTGAATTTACACGTGTTTTCAGGCGATTGAATTAACACGTGTTTTCAGTTTTTCCTTGATTCATACACCAAACACTACTTATATTCCAAATTTGAAGCTTCTAGGTCTGCTAGAAGTGCCTTAGAATTTTGATGATCCGTGAGTCAATGAGTGACAAAATTAAGAAAAGGTACGACAGCGCCCTCTATACCGGTTTTTTCTTGATTTTTTTAGTTTTTCCTTGATTCATACACCAAACACTACTTATATTCCAAATTTGAAGCTTCTAGGTCTGCTAGAAGTGCCTTAGAATTTTGATGATCGGTGAGTCAGTCAGTCAGTCAGTGAGTGACAAAATTACGAAATTTGACCCCTTATAATTCTTAAAATACTGGTTCAAATTGAATGAAATTTGAAATATACCGAGTCTTTACAATCCTGCATGGTTACTGAAAATTTCAGTCTTCTATTTTTATCCACAACGAAGTTACAGGGGGTCGAAAATGGCCTGAATAGCTTCGAGAAAAGGATGGTACGGCCGTGCCGCTTTTTTGCTCGACTTGGTGGGGGCACTGCCGTGCCCCCAGATAATGTATGATTCACCGTTACTATAAAAGAGAATTTAAAATACTACGTTTATTGCTTTAAGCATGTTTATATATAAACGTAGTGATTTATAAACTCTTTGGTTATATTGGTAAAATATGTACTGTTTTTCATCGTGGTCCTACTTAATCACTTCGGCCTAGTGCTAATCCCGTACTCGTTGGTTACATCTTAATGTAATTTAGTTTTATAACATTTATTAACCCCCGACCAAAAAGAGCCTATTATAAGTACCTATTATAAGTTTGACGTGTCCGTCTGTCTGTCTGTCTGTAACATTGTAGCTTCAGAACGGATGGAGCGATTTCAATTTAATTTTTCGTATGAAAGGAGAGTTTGATGACATGAAATCGGTTGAGCCGTTTAAAAGTTATGGGGGTGAGAGTGGGGAAGGAAAACCGAAAATCTGCATATATACTCGAGTGGGGTATCAAATGTCACGCATCAAATATTATGGTGATTTTCTTTTAAGGAAATTAAGGCATTGGAATCGGGGTTTTTTTTTAATTTTAAATTTAGATTTATATATTACTAGTAGTGCCCCGCGGTGTTACCCGCGTTTAAATGTATTGTCCCACGGAATTACATATTTTCCCGGGATAAAAAGTATCCTATGTTACTTCTAATACCTCCAAGAATATGTGTACAAAGTTTCATGATGATCGGTTGAGTAGTTTTCGCGTGAAAGCGTCACAAACAAACTAACATTCACATTTATAATAGTATAGGATTCATCTTAAGTTTATATTATTACTTGCTTTAACCGCGTAATAAGGGATTTTGTCGCGGTAAAAAGCAGCTTTGTAATTTACTGGGAAAGCAGCTATGTTCGTGCCAAATTTAATCTAAATCGGGCTTCACTCGCAATAATTAATTTTCCCGCGAAAACTGATATTTTACCGCGGTAAAAAGTAGCCTATATGTTAATCTGATGTATAAGGTATATTGTGGTAAAGTTTCATTCAAATCCATTCAGTAGTTTTTACGTGAAAGAGTAACAAACATCCATACATCCATACTTACAAACTTTCGCCTATATAATAGTAAGTAGGATTTTCTGATATAAGATACAAAATCATTTATTTCCATTGTTTGATTTTACAAATTAAGAAACCTTACAAATAAAATACAAACAAATTTTACATTGGTTATAGATAGTCTATATAAATAAAAAGAATTGTTGTTCGTTAGTCTGATTAAAACCCGAGAACGGCTGAACGGATTTATCTTATCATAGTCTAGAAATGTTCGTGGAGGTCCAGGGATGGTTTAAAAGGCGAGAAAAAAACGAATAATTGCCGAGAAAAAAAATTGAATAAAAACCCGTGCGAAGCCGGGGCGGGCCACTAGTAGGAAATAAATTTATCGTATCTGGTTGCTTTGCTTTTTTTACACTAGAGCAAAGAAGCAATTGGAAACTCGAGCTCAATTTTGTTCTGAAACTTAATAATATTATTTGTTAGTTTTTTTTATTTGTTTCTGTAGCAGATTCCGTCCCAAGCAGTTTTGTCGTCAAGGTTATCCAATAAATAAATATGTAATAAAATAATGTGTGTAAATAAGTTTACTATAAAATATTATTCTTTTTTACAGTTTTAAATTTAGTGATTGACAACTGTTGCAATTTTAGGAACCTTGTAGTAGAAACGTATACTGCATTATAACAAATAATACCCTTTGAAATACACATTATGCATTTACATCCATCTTGTATTTATGTCTTAATCACATTTTTTTAAACAAATAATTTTGGATTTACTTCTAATAATCAAAGAGTATATAATCACTACGTTTTACTTATAATGTTATATTGTCTTTGCTTCTTCGAGTTTTAGAGCTGTCAAGCGCATCTCTGGTTGTTGATCACAGACAAATAACTCCCAAGTCCCAAGAAACTGAACTGAACTGAACTGATTATATACTCTTTGACTCATTAGTTCTGATGAGTTATGTCAAAAGTATTAGTTCTTGTATAATTTTATTTTGCTAGAAATATAGTAAGTGTTTTGTTCATAAAATTGTAACTAGTTCATAAAATGCTTCAAACAATGAAATATAAAAAATATGCCAAGCACTAAATAGCACACAGAATGGAGCAGCCTCCAATACCGCCGGCGCCGATACCGATCAAATCATACTTTTGGAATTGCCTTTGCCTCAACGAAGACTGCCCTCTTCTATCTCAACTCGATCCGAAACTTTATTACTACGCTGTTTGCTTAGTCGGATTCTACGCAGCTTTAGTCCTAATCAGCCTTGCAGACCTTCGATTTTTCTGGTCTCTAGATGTATTTCAAGACCAGGTAGAGCATTACATAGATCTGGTGAAGAAGAAAGTAAGGCTGGTACAATTAGATCAAAAGAGGCTGATGTCCACTCAGGAACGTACGGAGAAGCAGCTGATGCGTAGCGAAAAATGCAAGAGTGTGGTGAATGCCCTGAGGCTGGGCGTCGATGACAACTGCGACCTGGACAAGCTCACCAACAACGCCAACTTCAATGCTGGAATCCTCTCAGGTAGTGAATCCAGCAACGCCAATCTATATCGAGAATACTTAAACGTAATCCCAGACGCAGACTCATAAACTCCGAAATTGTTGGATAAACATTGAATATTTTCGAGGATCGACGACGAAATTTCCTTTTCAGTGTTCCGGCTATATTTTTATCCTTCCTTGCAGAGATTTCGATCGAGGCTGCCGGCTACTGTTTGCTAAAGCGGCTTGAATACCTTTTATATTTTCATCCGTTTCGCCTCGCTGGACTCGAAATACAGTTCAAGAGACAATTAATTTTGTGAAACGGCTGTGTTTTGTAATGCAGATGATTTTAATTTTGCTTTTGAATTCAAAGACGGATTACTATAATAAAAAGTGTGCAAAAGCGGATAATTTTACAGCGTTTTAATCAAGCCCTGTTGAGAATTAGCTAGATGAAATTAACGACTACTAAATATGTATTAGAATTATTGTGCGATACGTTTTCAATGTACTTTTCATCTTAATTCAATATAAGACATTCGTAAAAAACTGCTTCAGATCTAAACAACTGTTTGCAAATTATTAAAAAGGGAATTCAGTTAATGTTTATTGTGTAAGTTATAAAATATTACACATACATTAATATGAATTCAATACTATTAGCGCATTATTTCACATTTAATTAGAAATCAAATTATAATCCTCATGAACAAGTTTAATCGATTTATCAAATTATTATTTAACTAGATATAAACTATTAACTATATACCTTAAATGTTGCTTAAGTAATTTTAAAACGAAATCAGTAGTTATCATTTGTTCCAAAGACCATTATACCTTGGCACAGAAACTATGAGGGTAGAAACTAGAGAGATACGAAAATATAACAACAATGAACTCCAGTAAGAAGTATGAAAAGAAAAGTTTTCTTTATTATTTCATCGAAATAAAATCTGTATATTCACATGTGAGTTTGTATGAACGAATGCAACCAGCCAAGCAGTAAATGAGCCACTGAACGTGATTCACAAAATAAGCAGATATCCAATTTAGCAAGTGGTGTACGCGTTTTTTAAATATATCATTGGATATATTTAAAAAGCGCGTAAAACTCGCGTCAAGCACAAATCTATGTTTACGAGTTATTTTTTTGATCCTTGACAATAGGGGTGTTATAAGTTTGACGTGTCTGTCTGTCGCCTCATAGCTCCCGAACGGATGAAGCGATTTTTTTTAATGAAAGGTGCGTTCGCGCGAGTGTACTTAGACATGTTTGATGAAAATCGGTTGACCCGTTTTAAAGTAATGAGGGTAAAAGTGGGGAAGTAAAACCGAAAATCTCGGAAAAAAGGAAACCGAAAAAATTGTTTTAAGTTTAATAGTAAACACGAAGGTTACAGTGGAATCTTACGCCAAGATATTTGTGTACTCAACGTTTCCTCTGACAACAGGAAGCGCTGAAGCGGTTAAAGTTAAGCAATTAAGAAGCGAGATTGCGAGCAGCTAGATGCCCAGCTTGTTTTCACGAAAACTATCTCCATTTTGTATGTGTATCTAGAATCTAAAGCACGGCGGACAATGTTTTGCAACCGCAGCGCATTGCTTTGCCCACTGTATAACCCAGTTATACTCTAACCATAGATAGTGAAACAATTGGCTACATTCCAGCCCGCTTCCTCAACTGCTATTTTCAAACATAATTCTTAAAACATAATGTGAACACTAAAATGAAACAATTATTAGGCTGTCTAATTTTTATTTCACACTTGCACACAAAACTCTACCATACAGTGATCATACATCTAGAAATTCTAGTCTTACATAATATTTGTCAATTTTATACAAAGCTTCTGTTTTAACTACAGTTTTATGGCAAACCATTTATATTCTAAAGTCAATTAAAATAAAGGTACACGTATAATTACAAGGGTCAACGGTTAGATAAGGCTTGGTGTATCCGGGCCTTAATGTCGGCTAGAAACAATGAAAAGAACAAAACAATACAAAAAAAACAAGTTAAAACGAAAACTTAACATAAAATTAACAAACATACACAGCCATAATTGGAAACAACAATAACAAATATCACAATTCAAACTTAACAATAATTCAACGCCTATGACTAGTTAACATTAACAACTGTTTTAATAACAACAAATTTACAACTGAATGCATAAAATACTAGTTTATCCTCGACAATACTGTGAGTCCAAAGAGTGGATAATTTTTTTGTATACTGTTGTAATAATTGGGTAATATTCGATAGATAAGACAAAATAATATAAATGATTAAACCTTTGTAACCAGATTAGTAAAAATAATGGTTATAATATCCAAAACTGTGTCAAAATTTAAAAGCTATAGATGAGCTATATTTTTTCCTGTAGGAGGAGGATAAAAATGTACTATGCATAACAAGAGCATCTTTGAAAGGTTTAAAAGTCCACTAGACCTAAAAACCCATCAAAAAGGCCAGAAAATAACAAAAACAACACAATAACAAAATGAAACAGATTCAGGCAATATAGTCAATTAAGGCACATCGTGATTGTTTCAAACAAAACACAACAAAATTGCGATATTCTCCATAATATTGGTGACAAACATAAACAAAAAGGCGGATTGTAACATTTCAACCGAAGGACGTTTTGAATCTGATAAGCGATAACAAAAAAACAAGGCTTATCAGTTTCCGAACAGACAAATCAACGAAACAGTATACAAACATAACTAACAAAGCAAAGGTCATCATTGAATGGTGTATGATAACAAAAGGATAACAACGGTCTCAAAAATAACAAATGAAATAGTGATGAACCAAAGCGACCACAACTAGGGTGGTTCTCAAAAAAAGAGGAAACTTAACAAAAATGTAACGTATCAGAGTAACAAAAACAATTAATGAACAGCTTGTTAGCCATGGTCTAGAAAAACACAATTATACTGAATTTTTACAATACCAGTCCAGCTGGTCAGAATTAGTGTTTTCTACTGAAGGTATTTACGGTGCTTTGAAAAACAATATCTTACTCTTTTTTTTACAAATAGTCTAGCTGGTAAAAAATTGTGTTTTCTACAGAAAGTTTTTACAGTTCCAAATCAAATATTTTTTTATGTACAAAATTTTAGTTACAGTGGTCACCTATGTACAAAATTCTGAAATATTTACAGTGCAGTAGAATTTAGAAGCTACTAAGGCGTAGTTGTGTTTAGTTTTGGGTTAAATGGTAATATTTACAAGTATTTTACAAAACCCTAGACCAGCTAGGTTATCAATAACAATTTACAAACCAAACATAACAATAAAATTTAACAACTTTTGGTTAATGATGCTCAACGGCAAAACAAATTTTGTTTCCATGTAAATGTAAATGTTTTAATGTAATGGAATTTTTTTTTAATATTCTATAGATATTAGCCAGAATGTAATTTTTTGTTTCCACTAAATAGTTGAAGGTAAAACAAACAAAAAATCAACAAATAACAATTCAAACTTGAACACAACAAGGAGCGATAACAAAAACAAAACATAACCAGTACGTCATTGGAAAAATAATTTTGCAATCGTCAGTGAATTAAAAATAATATTGAAACCAAAAATATTAACCTGGTTATTTCAATTTAGTAAAATCTTTTAACATTTACGTCAGATTAAAAATAATAAGTAACAGTAAATAGTAACAAATGGTTATCTGCTGTATGAAGTTTAACAGTAACAAGATTCAACAACAACAACTGAAAACAAGAAAACTCAACAAACAAACAAAATAAAACTTAACGTCAATAAAAACGCCGATCATTTAGGCTAAATTTTGACGGTTGGATGAAATTCCCCACTTTTTTGTACACCTATACTAAAATCCTATTGTATAACTTACTTCAAACCTAAGCTATATGTTAAAATGAAAGATGAACCTAACCTAATCGTAACCTATGCCTAATCCTAGTTATCTTTGGAAATAACGTAAAAGTAGAAAAAAATCACCTTTTTTCGTGAGGTTTCATTCGTTGGCGCTGCTGAGATAATTTTCATTGAATCCATTTTGCTGATTTTCTCCAGATGCTTTGTGTCTTATTTCCATATTGTTGACCATTCTATCGTACGGTCGTTTCATTTCGGTTTTTGCTCCAAAAATACTCCATTAGCTTTTGAATCCTGAATTCCAACAAAAACCCCATCGCCAGATAGGATGATCATCATAAAATTTTCATTCTGCATATCTTTGCTTTCTGAAAAGACAATATCAATATTAAAAACAAGTCACAAGAATTACATTAACCTACTCCTAAGAACAAAAACACTTAAATATTATCTATGATTTTTTTAAATTAATTATTTCACTCAAACATCGCGGGTCCAAGAGAAACATTTAATTTTTGGATTATAAATAAATCACGAAACATATTATTCTGATTCATAAATAAACAAGAGATACTTACAATAATTCGAAGTTTCATTTCACTTGTTAGTTTAAACTTGATAATTTTAACGAACGAAAACACCGAACTTCGCTAACTTTTAATTGACGTAGAGGAAATGTGGCAGGAATTAGAAATTTTCCAATGTTCCACCTCGGGGTGCCCGAGGCGGCCCCGGGGTGTGTGCTCCAACTCACTCGATTCGGAAGTGTGTCCGTTATGCGCCGACGCACCCTTAAATACGGTTCCTGCAATCCCTCCCCTTAGGTGCCCATACGGACCGTGGGATCGCCCGAGCACGTGGGCTCCTTGCGTCAGCGCACACAATGGTTCCCTATTCTTTATCAGCATTGATTTCGACCCCTCGGTCGTCTTACCGTTCTATCTGTTTACCTGTACTGAGGGGAGAAATCTTGCGCGGTGGGAACTTGCGCAATCGCAACTCAAATTGAATGCCTATACGCGATAATCATAATGTTCAAGGGGTGTAGAATCGTTGGAACTTTCACACGGTATGAACTGACTTTTTGTTATGCTAATTCTGCTTTCTGGAGGAATCTGCTTATTACATACGCCAGATTTTACCGTTATAACGTGTATTTTGTCCCACATACATAATCCCCGCCAATTTGAATATCTTGGGTAAACTAGGGCAGGTATTTTACGAGAGACTATTAGGAAGCTTCAGATTTTGCAAGATATTATTTATTCAGTCAGATCCATAAAATATTTTACTGCATTTCGTTTTTCTAAAGCAAGCTACTACTTTCTACTTGCAACTACGTTGTAAAAGGTTTAAAATAGGACGGTACTCGCGAAACAAAGCGAAACTCTTTTGGGAATATCTTTATCCTGCGGCAAGCGATTCCAGAACCGTTATCTCTTATCGGGCTCTCCAGCGGGCTAATATCGATCCGATCCGAGTCTCAGCACTGATATTTTACCCCGTTATCTAAGTCATTTCCTTTATGCTTGGAAATTTGGATCATTAGTAGAATTACCTAAGCAAAACCGGCAATGACAAGGCGAACGGAGAAAATTGCAAGCTGAATTTGGTTCTTCATTTTGACTACCTAGCTTTTAATGCCCAGGCGTTTGGTAGCTCACTAGCGCTGAAAATATCGCTCAAGTAACAGTTTCTCTAAGTTTTTACAGTATAAGTTGAAATGTCCAGGTTCTTGAAATCTACCTACCGATATAATTTTTTCTGGTGAAAAATTCTTTGTATAGTTATTTAATTAAATGCGTTTTCCGTTCATTCTCGTCATTTTGAGAATATTTTTTTAAGGTTCGAGTGTTTGTCAAACGTAAAGGAAATTTAATACCGTTTATATAAAAAAAAAAAATATATATCCTTCATGCCTTAAAATTTCAATAAAAATATGCATGCCTGTGCCAAACCGTATGAAGTATTAAAGTTACACCCTCACCCTCATTTTCTAAAGGTAAGTTCTTGTGCCTAACATAGCTGATTTGATTGCAGAGTAAACCTACAAAAGTCCTGGAGGGGCGAACAAGAGGTGAAACTCAACACTGCGTGCATACTATAGTCTTGACTCATTAATTTGCGGTTTCTCACAAAGCCTAGTGCCCCGATTGACTTGCCCCAAGTGTTTTGCTGTCGAACAAAAGCTCTTTTCAGCGACGAAGAACATTCTCAGCTAAAAATAATGAGGTTATTTTATTAATGTGAGGGCGAAGCTTTACTTTGACTTTGCTAACCTTTGCGGAACTGTAACTTTTATCCAAGATTTTCGAGTACACGAGACCTAACCTTTCATTGTTTATAACTTATTAGTAATAGTAATTATTTTCTTATTAATTTTATCTGTTGAAATGTTGTAATTTGTGATGCCTTAATAAATGGTTAATTATATAATAATGATGTCATTAACAAGAATATTTTAACAAGCTGTAATCACCACTTATAAAGTGTAGTTATTTCAAAATAGTTTTAAGTTTATTAACGAGAGAATACATTAATTAGTTAGAGACTTTTCAATTCAGTAATTACCAAAAGTATAAACGACCTCATTAGACTATTCAAAATTCTAATAAAACTAGAGTTAGAGACAATTTGGAGCGGTTCAATGATTTACTCCTAACTTTATAAATATAGCCCATTATGGCTTTCAACCATTAGCCGTTAAAATATTCACGAAGTCATCCAAGAGTCAATAACTTTTTACTGAAATTTGAGTCATAGTAACGAAAGCTAGTTGATAAGCATTTAAATAAATAAGATAATATTCAAAAGGTTAGGTACTTAAGGATTAGGAGTTGACAGCATCTCAACCCAAATCACTTCACAAATAGAAAACAATAAATGAGTTGAAGTGGCTGTTTTTACACCTAACAGCTGTCTGTAAATCAAAGGTCCTAGGCTATTTAACTTTTTCAACTCACTTATCTTTTGTCTGAGCGAACTATTGCAAGCACTCAATACCTGCTCATTATAAAGTTAATGCAGAAACAATTATATATCTTGATGCTTGAGCAGTTTCAAATAGCTTCAATAGTTTGTTATAATTAAAAAAAGTACAGCGATCGAACTCAACGTTATAATTTACTCTGATTTGTAAAACTAGCCATGGAAATCAGAATGCTTCAAATTATGTTATGTTTGAGTTTCGGGATAGTGCGGAGATCAACCGCAATCCTATCATGACAGTAAACTTTAGCGTGCTGTTTTCGGAACATACATAAATTTAACTTTAAATTCAAAACATTCAATCTTCGGGAACACCGGGTTTGTAATCTGCATTGACACGGCCGCTGGTCTGTGCGTTCCCCATAAATACCGCCTCTGCGCTACATAAATTGAATGCATTTTGATCCAACTCAATTCCTGAATTTTCACCATTCAATTTATATATGCACAGGTATGCATCAATTTGACGTGAATGGAATAGGTGAAAATTGGATAAAAGCAGGAGATAACAAAGTGGATATTTTTCTTTTATCTTCATGACTTTTATCTTTAGTATATTTTTTATAAGAAACTAATATCTTAATCATTCTTAATAAGTTTAAGATAAATTAGCTACCTGAATGGCAATTATTTGGAAAAGTTAATGATTCAAATTGTTTTAGAATTTCGTTTTCTATTTTAGGATTTACCTAAGTATTTATTTCACATCAAGAAGGTACCTAGGTACGCTGTCTTTGTAATATTTTTTATTTATTTATTTATTTAACGATTTAAAAAATGAATGTTATTAATATTAAGTTACTCATTTCAAATTGCCAAAAATGCGCGAAAAACGGTTGCCTCCAAGATGGCACGCGTGTGACTTCATGTGTTAGAAATCTGCTATAGGCGGCGTAGGAGGTATTACAGTTTACAAAACTGTCTTTCCAACTACTCAGTTACGTCACAGTCCGGCATACCAACGCCATTTTGAAAAGTAACGTTTTGATTCATGTGTTCAAAGACAAAAATATTACAATTTTAATTATTATAATATTCTATTAAATAAATCTTCTGTATGTGTGTTATGCATTGAACTCCTCCTAAACGGCTGGACCGATTTTGATGTAATTTTTTGTGTGTAACCCACCTTATCGGGTTCAAGAATGGTTTCGATTAACAATACGGCCAACTAGGTGCGAAGCGGGGGCGGACCGCTAGTATCTTATAAAAATCGTCTGATAATTTACAAACCGTATATTACGGTTAAAAAAAAAGTTTTGAGAGGACACTCGTCTTTCATACCGAAGGTCGTGGGTTCAAAAACACTTGCTTTAACGGTGAAGGCAAAACATCGTGAGGAAACCGGCATGCTCTGAGAACACTAAAGAGTTTGAAAGACATGTGACATTCACCTACCCGCACTTGGCCAGCATGGGGAATTTATTATTGGATTAATCTCTCTCTTCAAGTGAGGAGTCCCTGTGTCCCAGCAGTGGGGACGTAAATGGGGTTTTTTCCGATGAATCTAGTAACTAATTGTTTCATATTTCAATGGTAGTCAATTAGGTACCCTTTGCGAACATCATAGACCAATCTGTCGTAGGACCTTTACATTATATTAGGTCCTTACATATGAAATTGGCGTTTTGTATGGGAGGAACAAAAAGTCGAATATTTTTTAATATAATATATTTAATTAATCAAAGTATGAACCATTATTTTCTATGCACTTTTGCCATCTTATAGGTAGTTCATTGATCCCTTTACTAAAAAAACCAGTCGGACGGGAATCAATAAAATCTTTGAAGGCGATTTGGACTGCCCCATCGGAGTTGAATTTTTTCCCTTGCAAGAAGTTATCCAAATTTCGAAAAAAATGCTAATCTGTTGGAGCAAGGTCCGGGGAGTACGGAGGATGTCTTAGACTTTCCAATTGAAGCTCTTCTAATTTAGTAGCCGTCTGTTGCGCAGTGTGTGGTCTAGCGTTGTCGTGAAGCAGCAGTGGCGTGGAGCGATTGACCAGCCTAGGTTGTTTAGCCGCTAGCTTTTCCATCATGGTTTGCAATTGCTGACAATAGACATCAGCCGTAATAGTCTGGCCAGATTTGAGAAAACTGTAATGAACAATACCGGCACTAGTCCACCAAACGCTTACAAGTAACTTTTTTGGGGTTAATTTTCGCTTGGGGCAGGATTTGGCTGGCTGGCCAGGATCCAACCATTGCGCTGAGCGCTTCCGATTATCGTAAAGAACCCATTTTTCATCACAGGTAATGATTCGGTTTAAAATACCTTCATTATTGTGCCGGTTTAGTAATGTAACGCAGCAGTCGACGCGCGTTTGCCGGTTTGCTTCAGTCAATTCGTGAGGTACCCACCTTTCAAGCTTTTTAATCTTCCCAATTTGCTTCAAGTGAATTAAAACAGTTTTATCACTAACACCGCAGCCTGCAGCTAACTCGGACGTGGTTTGCGATGGATCCGCTTCCACAATAGCCTTCAACTCTTCATTATCAACTTGAGTCTCAGGCCGTCCACGGGGCTTGTTCTGCAAGTCGAAATTTCCAGAACGAAAACGTTGGAACCAAAAACGAACTGTGTTTTCTTTTGCAACACGACCGCCATACACATCATTCACCCTTCGAGTTGTTTCCGCAGCACTAGTGCCACGGCGGAACTCGTACTCGTAAATAATGCGATATTTTAAGTTTTCCATTTTGTAAAATGAGTGACGCAAACAGAAAGAAACAGAAGAAAAAAAACAAATGAATGACGATCATCGAAGCACAAATACATGAGTCTATAGCTGTACAAATTTGAATTTGGAATTCCTTACCAAAGAGGAGAAATTTGTGATTAAAGTGGCCAGTAGGAAAAACGCCAATTTCATATGTAAGGACCTAATATATATATTTATATATATATATATATATACATATAGTATAGGCCTTGCTCGTAGAACCTCGTTGTTTTGATTGAAAGGGCCCTGCATCTTCAAATATGATGGTCAATTGTTCTGGATAGCTAGCACGCTAGGTCACTTTGAGGGCACAAAGGGGCATCCATTATCAAAGCCTTCCAACCCATTAAGCCGTAAGTCTTGGTCAATGACAGATCAATCTAGACGCTATACTGCCGCTTTCAAAGCAGTTATAATTGTCTGCAAACTGCTATCAATTATTATTATTATTCTTTATTTATTTATTTACTATTTTTTTAGTATCGCTCTTATTAGGATAAAGTTTAGGAATTACGTAAGTTTATTTTTATTTTTAAGTTAATTTTATTTGAAAATGGTTTTGAATAGTTTAGTTGGTATTTATTTATTTTCCTTTATCTTCTTAGCGGGAATCGAACCCACAACCCTCTGCGCCTCAGGCGGACTTTCGACCACCTAGCCACAAAGATCGTCGATTATGTAAGTTTTTATCTTATTTATTTATCATCGTTTGTAACAACAGATAAAATAAACTTACTGTTTTGAATGATAAAAATATGCCTTATCTATCCATCCATCAGACAGAGTTGCGGCTTGTTACAAATATTTTTAAAATAGAGAAGAATCTTCATTTTGGTTTCGGGCTTTGTGTTAGAAACTTTTAGCCATATATACACAAACCCTTTGAGAGCGACTGCACTCGCTGCTGTAAGCTTTGACGAACGATCGGTCCGTTTCTTTTGAGAATTACTTATTTTCGGAGAGGTTCGGTTCCACTGCTTGCACGCAAATGTTTATTGTAGTACATACTCGTACGTATCATTACGTCGCACATTACAAAAAAAATATATAAGCTGGATAGATGGAATAATTTCGTTAAACCATGATAATTAGTAGATATTCGTTACTGTAATTCCTTAAACGCACTGAAAATATGACAAACTAAGTTACAAATTTTTGTATACTAAAATTACTTACAAAAGACAGTCTCAAGTACTTGTTTGGAATTCCATTCAAAAACATGAATAAAATATATAACAAGGAAGACTTGTAGTTTCTGCATCTTGTATTATTTTATGCCGTTACAATCCTATTTCAAACAAAATCCGTTAAAGGAAATGCAATATAAAATATATTTTCTGCACCTTACGTTTAGGGGCTCTATCCGGGATATCACAAGGAGCTTAGCCGTTGTTTCGGTCGCATGCAACGGAGAGGAAATATGGAAATGCATCCTCCTTTCTACGCATGATTTCCTTAGATATAGAGTAGAGTCTTTACGAAATAATCTTAAGACTATATTTTTATTATAAAGGTCTTAGGATATAGGTATGACGCATAGACCTTATGATGAAGTTTTAATCATTGAATTATCATAACTAAAGCTATATTTTTATCAAAATATATTGTTCTTTTACTTTTACATATTGAAATAAAATTCTCCAGTATGATGCTCAATTACAATTCAATTTAACTATGCCTTGATTAAAAAGAATGATAAAATAACACTTATAAAAACATCAATGATATTTAATCATTTCTACAATAATAATACTCGTTGTATTAAAATAACATTTTACCCGCTGAAAGAGTAAGAGTACCTATAAAAAGAGTTTAATCGAACCAATTCCAAAGCTTTCCAACAAAACCTCTACTTTAAACTCACTACAAAAAGTGCTAACTAAATCTAAATCCCTCACACCCTTCCAATCTCACTAGGACATTTATATGCCAGTATTTGTAAGAATTTAGGTGTACATTGAACTCGGTCCAATTCCCCTGCAAGAGGTAAATATGGCCGGCACAATGCGACCACGTCACCCCTGAGAAATACACGTGCACGGCGAAATAGCCCGGTCTGTGTTACTCAATGTTTCACGTTTAGTACCTGAACAACGGGCTTCATTTGGAGAAACATTGTCATTAGTGGCTCAAGTGGATAAGCCATGAAACGCGATTCATTTGTTATGGGCAAGGTGAGGCAGAGAAGGAAAAAGGATTTAGGTAGTTTATTGTTTAATTAAACGTTTTTATATCATACAATTATATTTTTTTAGACTTCCAACGAAAAGGGAGTTTTCAATTCATCTCGTATGTTTTGGACACTCAATTGGACGGATTTTAAAAAGAAATATTTAATGTACCAATTTAATCAGAATTGTAACCATTTTTGAGTAGGTACGATTTTGCTTTATTTCTCATGCAAATATTTTCTTTAACAACCTTCCGAGCTACTTATTCACTAACAAGCTAGTCTTAAGTCAAAAAACATTGGACTCTGATTTAAGTAAGTCCACAAAAATTTTGCATCATTCGATACTATGGCAGAGGAAAAAAAATCAGGCTGTTATTTTTATTCAATAGGTCGCATGGAAAAGTTTCGCTTACCGTATGCATAACGTTCGTTTGAAATTTTCTTATTTTTCAACAGGAAACGGAACTGGATATGGGTGCTATACTTGGTCCGTTTAATAAAAGGACGGATGGGAGAGTTGAAGGAAACTTCAATTGAATTTGAAACTCGTATGCACGTGGTGCTGACTGTGCTTTTGTCCAAACTTTGCCTGTTGATGACCTGAAACTTGCGTGGCGCTGAAATGAATGAAATAACTGAACTCACAAGTTAGAACTGTTCGCGATAAGGAATTTCTAAAAATTATCTTTTGTATAAATATTCCAAATTTTAGAAATTGAGAAATTGGAGGACACTCGACTTTCATTCCGAAGGTCGTGGGTTCAAACCCCGCCACGCACCTCTGGATTTTTCTTCTTGAGAGATTTATGTGCGCTTTAAACACGTGCTTTAACGGTGAAGGAAAACATCGTGAGGAAACCGGCATGTTCTGAGAACTTTAAAAGAGTTTGAAGGACATGTGACATTCACCAACCCGCACTTGGCCAGCGTGGTGAATTAAGGCCTAATCTCTCTCGTCAAGAGAGAAGTCCCTGTGTCCCAGCAGTGGGAACGTTAATAGGGTGATGATGATGATGATGATCTTTTGTATGTAAATATATCACCAAAGTAAGAAATTGTTTAAGGGCAATTCGATTATCCGTTGGAAAAACGAGTTCGTGTCAGAATGGCTAATCTGCTAATCAAATGCTGAATATCTTAAGCATATTATTTGATTAGTAGATACAATATCAAACCTGATACTGATTTTTTTTAATCTACATATTATATTGAATTAATAATAAGATGGGCATAGATTGCAGCTTAAGTACAATGTCCAATGAACAAAGCAAGCCGTGTGTGAATATAATTACATAGAACTAGGTAATAGCTTTGATTGATTATAATTAACAATTATATTATTCAAGCTAGTTGCTTGAATAGTCTTCACTAATTGTCAGTCTGTATTGGTAGGTATTTCGTTAAACCTACCTATATCATAATATCAATTAATTAAATCATGTTCTTGATTTTACGTAGAAATTGGGAACATCTATGCACAAAGGTAATTCAAAACGACATGAAACATTTCGTACTTCGCTTGGGAACGGTTCTTAAATTTATTCACCGTTAAGAAACATTAGGTATGTTTTTAAATGCCACGGACTAATAATCTTCCTGTAGGCTAGTATCATTGCTATTGGAACCATATTTGTAATGTTATTGATCACCACATCTTAAGTAATAAAACTTATTAAAACTGTGCATAAAATTTACCTAAACAAAAGATGTCACACTGAAATATCATCACATTCTATTGACAGTGAACTAAATGCACCAATAATTATGTAAAGACATATTTTATAGGTTAGTACATAGACATGGCATGTGAGTATCTATAGGTACCCGTTTTCTGAGACCGAAATTGAGAATAAAATAAAATAATATTTTAGTTCTTTGTTTTATGTCTTAATGAATGCGATTAATTGGTCCAAGGCAGTCTTAACCAATTAAAAATAAACCTTTGACAAGCAGTGCTGTCAATCTGCCGGTTGGTCACCATGCAACACAAGACAGTGTTCCTCAATTATTCAGGCGCATTCGCCTCCTAGGCTGTTTCTTTTCATACATCACAAAAGGGAATTCAGGTCGTGGCAACAACGGAAATGTTGCAGAGGTCTCTGCGAACCCACCGTAAAAGCTTTTAATATTAAACACCAAAAATGAAAACCAGGCCAGGTTTATTACCCTATGCCGCCGTCACATGCAAGATTCCGCTATAATGGAGAGTAATATTCTAATTTAAACTAATATAAACTGACCCGCACCTGTATAACACTTAAACCAGACCGTAGGTTAAGGATTTAAGGCTGATTTTGCAATGAAATTTCGGGAAATTGGCAAAATTGGTGCTGCAACATGATATGTATGTTATTATAGTAGGTCAATTTGTTCGGAGTTCAATTCTGAAATGCAAATTAATACAGTTTTTATATATTTTTATATCTGCAGCCATTTCAAGGTGTTTATAATTATTATTTTTATTTTTTGCTACCACGAAAAAACTAACAAGTAGAATGATTTAGTAAATTATCTATTAAAAAATTAGCAAATTTGTGCTTGTTTAAATATTGTTTTCTAGAGGTTTCTCTAAGACTTGTTTAGGTATTATAAATATTAAAGAATGTTGAAGGGGCATCGCAATTCAACCCTTTACCTGTAACGATCTAACACAATGTCGCAGAGGTAGACACATCGCTACTGTAATTTAGTTCAGGTGTGCTTTTGAGATATCCCTTCGGATGTGGGGTCACATCCGTTTCCACATTTTATTGCATATTGAGACGTATTTCACTGATATATTCCCGAACCCGCCTTAGAACTATTCAACTATTCGGTATGAGTTTCCAAATGTCTTGGCAGCCTTTACTAAACCCACTAAGCTACAGTGAGAAAAGCCGCTGAATGTCATAGACATTTCTAAAATTGTGACTCGTTTTATGTTCTGCAAACTTATGTTTCTGTAAGAAAATAGATTTTGAAAAAGAAAAGAATAATTAGCAGTGGATTCAAAACTTCTGGGGTGACGTTAATGAAATTAATGTATTATCTAAGACACACGTGCAATAGGCTAATGCGAGCGAGCGTAGGATAGAAACAATGGTCGTTGGGCCCGAAAAGTTCATTAATGGAGGCCGTGTACCTATATTGTATTATTGGATCCATTAACAAGATGGGTATATGACTTTGCCATAGCTTCAGGCTCTTATAGGATGCAATTGAAGCTAATTACTACCTAAATAATTGGTCTGATAAGCCGATCTCCAGTGGACGTACTACAGCTGAAATGATGATGATTATTAGCCTAGGAGGCAGCTAGTTACTGTGATATGAACCTACACAAAATGTACTGGATACTAAAATTACTCATTGTTAATGTTTTGCTGTAATAACAACCTGTTGGTTGTTCAGTAAGTAAAGTTATTTTATTTTATCAAATATCTTATTGATTATGTAGGTGCCTATTATTTGCTATTAATTTTTTTACCCGACCAAAAAAGACTTGTGTTATAAGTTTGACGTGTCTGTCTGTGTGTCTGTCTGTCTGTATGGGGCATCATAGGTGAGAGTGGGGAGAAAAACCGAGAGTATCAAATGAAAGCGCATCGCGTGCACATTACAAAATATTATGGTGTTTTACTTTTAAGCAAATTAAGGCATTGGAATCAGGCGTTTTTTATTATATTTTAAATAAAGATTATATGTATATGCATTTTGTTCACAGAAGGAACATTTTGTATGTTATAGTGTAATAAATTTAAACTAAAATTATTACTGACTATCACTAAATCATTTACCACTTCATTGTACACAACATGGAAGAAAAGAAAATACAAAATAAATTATAAGTAAAATAGGCGGCCTTATCGCTAAGAGCTATTTCTTCCAGGTAACCAAAACTATCAGACTTTGTATTCTTAGATATGCGCTGTGTTGTATTGTGTGGCATTTAAGTTTTATTATGACAATAGTTATTATATTTTGAACAAGTTGTTTTTTGGGAACCACGTTAAAAGCCACTGTGACTTATTTATAATCTATATTATCAATAAATTACTATAATTTTCCATCTCTATTAGTGTTTACCCATTAATAATAGACAGATGGGTAAGCCCAATAATTTAGCATATTCTGTAAATTATGATATCCATCTATCATAAATAATCCTACGTCTAGATAACGGTGGGTAACGGACGCTCCTTTTTCGATGCCCGAAATAAAGCACCTATTTTCATCCAATACAATAAGGGTCAAAGAAATAAATTTTCAGGAATACGTTTTCTTTCTATAACTTTTCCGATTTAGCTTAAATAGAGAGTTGCGGTTTTTCTTGTTAGTTTTCGAAAGATATATGAAGCTTTACTTAAGAGGTAACTTTGGATAAAAAATAGCAGGTAGGTATTCTATCGTGAAATAGGTATTACATGTAGTTGTAAAATTAATATTTTGTATTGTTCTATGCAAAATTTCTCCTGTGAACTGTGGAGATGTAATAGATAGAGCTATTTATGTACAAGTATATCATATAGATTATTGCTTGATACGAAGTCAAATTCGACACGTTTATTTCTTTACAAGCACAGGGCTTACTGGCAATGTACAGGTCAACTTAAAGTCAATTTCCATTTTTTTTTGCCACTTCTCACTACTGTAACGCTTATAAATTCACTAAAATCTAGACACCTTTTTTTCTATCATCGTACAACGATGTTCTAACAACTGGAGAAATTAATGACAATATCATCATGTACAAGTAAGGTCGACATTTTGATTTCTCAGGGGAGATGTTTTGACATGACCCGTGATAAGCCTTTGAAACATCAGTGTCGGCGCCTGTACTAGTATATCTAGGTACTCCAGTGTACGTAGGAGTAGATACTAGTGTACCTAGAACCTACTCCAGGTATCGAGAAGTAGCGAGAAGGATCGCTCACCGCACCCTGAATCGATACTTGATTACACGTCGACGTCGCTCTCGTAATTGCATTGTTGTTACTGCAAATTGTACAATGCTTTTAAATAAAAGATTGCAGTTAAATAAGAATTGCGGTAGATTGATAATTCTTCTTTACTTTGTGTGGTTGGACGTGCTATTCTTCAGGATTAACTACTGATTTATTAAAATTACTTTAGGTTTGAGATCTAAATTTAGATCGAAGACTATACTTTTTATGGCTTTAAAATCTTAACCTCGCAAGAAAATCTATATAGGGCATGGCAAAAATATAAGTCACTTTTTGCCATGTTTCATACACAGGGTCCTCAAATATTACCCATGATTGTAATGTTTATTGCAATAAAGAAACTGAAACTACTATATAATATTAGTTTCAGTTGGTTCAGTTTATTGCAATAAACATGACATAATATTACCACGAAAGTAAATTCGTAGGGGAAATCTAGTACAATTTAAAGCTTAAATACAAATACAAAAATATTTATTGACAATACTACAAGTTCAAATTATAACTAGGTTTGGGAGCTCTTCTGGTAAGTTATAATAACCTGTATTAGAAGAGTCCCCTCTTTTCTCTGACGCCGTTATAGACTGGTATGAGAACATTATACATATATGTAAATAAGCAAATTTTTTCTGTAATTAAATATGAGAACATGCCATTCAAACAAACACTTTTTATTATATAGGATGGCGTGTCCCTATGCAGCGCAACTCTCAGGCGAAGCTCTCAAATCCCTGGTATTAATATAACACAAACATAATTACCAACCTACATAATTAAAGTATAGAATATTAAATTACCCAATCGGATAAAGTTTGTTGATATCATTTAGGTAAATAAATCACATACGTTTTGCGATTGTGTTACCTATTTGATAAAATCTTTGTATAAGTAATAATTCCTTGCATTGTAGAGCACCAAAACCATAAGTCTCAAAATAATTGAAAGAGCAGATGTTCGGCGGATAATCGCCGCGAATTCATCTCGTACCGTGGGAAAGGAGACGGATGTTGGTGTATGGTGCATTTTTTTAGTGCATAAAGGGTTTCATTGGCAATATTGTATCATGAACTGAACATATTTTAGTCGTTCCCTATGGAATTCCCATACACTAATAAGGTACCGTTAGCGGTATTGTAAGTCTTCAAATTTAACTGATTCCTTTGAATCTGGTTACCTGATTGGTTTTTATTAAATACTCGGGTTTAGCTGTGTTATTGTTTAGCATTTTATAAAACTGGTTAGACTAATAAACCTCTAATCAATATTCACATACCTGCACAACATCACGCAACCCTAGGTAATGAAGAACTTGTACCTAATATGATAAGTAAGCTTACGACCAAGTTTAACGTTAAGAAAAATGAAAAATTAAGTAGTATTCGTATATCCTAAGGCGAATGTTTGCCCATTATTACCTCAAATAGTATATTTTAATCTCTTTGTATCAAATGAACAATATTCCACTTCCAGCAGCTCAGCAGGTAATTCTCAAGTAAAAGTATCTTCGTAGATAAAAAAAAAATCAGCCTATCAAATGATTCGCAAATTGCAGAGCTGCCGTATTCCAATAGCGCCCTTTACAGATGTCGCCCCTTGCACGCGAGGCACGCTGGTTCATACAAAATGAACGAAAGGTGAATTTTTGCAATGCGACTCCCACGTTTCATCCAATAGGTTGGTTTGCTCGGGTTTTGCAGCGATTTTCGACCAATTTCTACCTAACGGTGTTTATATTTCCCGATAGAATTCCAATCCTCAACGATTTAATAAAGTTTTTTTTTATTTATCTCTGTACCTACAACAAAAGACTGCAGTGGTGGCATCCGACCTCCGTAAATCATTACAAAAACTAATAAAACGGTACTTATTGTAGTTACACACAAGTAAAGTTTCTTTATTTGTCTCGTAGATCACGCCTTTGTTTGGGTAAATTGCGTAAAATTAATCACGTCAGGGTAAGATATAATACGAAGGTCCGAGCAAAGCTGAAACAGGCCAGATAGTTCCTTATAAATATAAATTTCCTTCCTAAAATCATTCTAATAAAATATCTAAGTAAAGGTAAGTCGTAGGCCGATAGCTTCTAAATAAAGATGTAGGTAGTTTCTATACTATAGATCTTAAATTTTTCGAAGACTTATCAAGTTTCCGAGTATTTCTTGTTTGATAATCTCCGAACTGCCGTAGGAAAACTTCAAGTTCCAGTAATAGAAAAAAACTCAACGAATAAACGTGAAATAGATTCTTGGGTACCTACTTAACATTTTCAACGTGGGTATTTCCTATAAGCTACCTTTAGGTAACTGAGAATTTATTACAGTTTGCATTCTACCAGACCCTGAATAATATTAAATCAGCTTATAAGAAACCTCGATAAATCATATCATGGAAGCTTTGAGGGTTTTGCAACTCGCGTTTTGTTGAGCTCGCTCTTTGTTTTCAACACCTTAAGGTGGATTTTGACTTTTTCTCCACATTCTATTTGAAACCTTGTAAAAAAAGTTGAACCTTTATCCGTTTCCGTGAATAGTAAATTCAAATTTTGGGCATAATTACCATAGCTACCAAAGTGTATCAACTTCATACATATTTAGAAAGTTCAAATCAATGTCACAAATTTACATTTCTATTGCCCTCAGTGTACCCAAAAGCTCATAATAATATGCAAACTAATCTGCTGACCTCTGGAGATACATATCTATTGAAAAAGAAATCGACTGTCATCTAAAAACCGTTATTGTAAAACGCATTACTTATCTGGGATCAGAGTTCGGCCGTGGAATATAAAGTGGGTTCTCTACATCCCGGCAATATGTCAAGGAGCTAAGGAACATTGTCACTCGCTATGCAGTGCTAGTGCCCGACACCTCGTCTCTTCTTAGATTTATTTCATGTCTATGTGTACCATCTCGATTCTCTTTACTTTATCGCTTCTACTTCTGCTGATACGACTTGGATGAGACGCTAAGAAATCGTTTTGAATGCATGTTTTTAGCTTTAGAGAAAATGTCACAAGAGATTTTGTAGAACCCCATTGAAAGGTAGGTGCTTATGATGACACATGGTTAAAACTTAAGATGATTTATAGAGTTGTTAAGAAAGAGCGTAGGAACTTAAATAAATCTAGAATCTTAAAGCAGTACCCATACCTATACTAATTTCGACATTGTTGACCAATATTACTACCATTTCGGTCATGACACTCTGCTGTTGAATATAAGCCTCCGTTAAAATATAAGGGCGTTGGGTGGATGTGTCAGAGCTTCGTTCGTTGTTCGGCATGGGATACCACGTGCTGACGAGGATGTCTTTAGGATAATGATAAAAACATATCATTATGAATTGTTAACAATATATAGGTACATAATAGAGTAAAAATAACAATAAAAAAACCTTTGACATTGAACGTTGCACGATTTACAATTCAATATCGTAATAAAGTTTCGCCAACAGTGGCTGGAAAAATTCCAATACCAAACCAATAACAATTTTAACAAAACGTTGTGCCCAAAAAAAGGTTATGACTTTTTTTATATTCATTCTCACGCTGCGGACAAAGGATGTCCATAGTGTCGCGTGCTATAAAGTGTGCCGCCCGCATCACACCGCCAATGCTCAATACAATAAAATATTTGTAAATTGTTTATTCACACAATCTGTGATTGGGTGGTTTGATTTGATCATTTTTGATAATGAAGGGCGTTTAAGATATCCCGTACAGTCAATCTGTACACAACCGTGTAGGTCGGTGTAGTTTACCCGGGTGGTAATAATATAAATATTCCTGAAAATAATTAAGTAGGTTCTCTAAAGAAAGTTATCGTAAAGTTACATTGCCTCAAACACTGTCGCGTCGTATGTAGGTATGGGTATTCCGTTTTCGGCTACGTGTAAAAGAACTGTAGGAAAGAGCGACGCAGCTGGTCCGGTTTGTTGAAAATAGTTCCGAAAAATCTTTTGAAAAATTTGCAATCGAAACCTACTCGTATTTCATATTTTATTAGGGTGTTGGTTTCATAGTTGTGTAGGCAGTTCGTTCGTAAACGGCTTTTATTTGGTATTTGTCTTTTAATCAAATCTAACAATTTAATTTAACAACAATTTGCGATAGAGATCCAATTCTACTAATTTTGTATTGTGATAATCACGCCTGCCGATAAACTATCTTCTTTTTTCCTCGAATATTCATATATTTATTTTATTTCTCCGCAACTCCGGTCGTTTTCTATAACGTTGCGGCCAGACATATCATCAATAAGTAGGTAGCTAGGTACATACTAGGTACTACGAACGGAATACTCAGATCGTCACTTAGCTAATCCATCTGAAGCACCATGTAGTATCGACATTACACTGTCAGGCGTCGCATGTCAAACATGTGAAACACGGCTTTGATTTTAGGAAGGCGACCGATTTCCCAAATAGGCTAGTACATGGTACAATGACGTCATATGCGGGCGAAGCGCGTGCCAAACCACTTTCGTTAATCGTTTTCTGACACAATGACTCCCCTATCACTCTATTATGCGCGAATGTGCCTATTACAGAGCAGAGTATCCATGAAAATTGCCGCTATTAAGTAAAGTACTTTCTCTTAATTGAAATTGGTTTTGGGAACCTACTTATTCACTAATAAGGTTGCACTTGCCTAATTTGTAAAAGATTTAGAAATCATTCGTTTATTAACGTCGACTGTTTGAATTAAAATTACTTAGACTTTATACAACTTTGTGAGAATATACCTGATTTACACAAAGATACGTTCTGAACATAAATTATATAATACAAACAAAAAAGATTTATGTTGCATAAATTCTGAATAAGAAACATTATATAATCTAATATATAATTAAATATAAAATTTTAATATCTCCCTACTTTATTTCTTGGATTTTTTTTTGCACTGTGCATTACAGTAATTGGCTCAAAATTTTCGTTAAAAACATTTTCGTCTATGAATGGAAGAACAAACTGTTCTTTATTCTCATACACTAACAAGAACTTGATAAAAAATAACCAAGAAACCGTTAGATAACTCACCCTCCAAACAAATAAAACGATGCTCCCTGTAATCTGCTCCTAACCCTTCTAGCCCTTCGTAAACTTGAACTTTTATCAAAAGCCACTCGATCGCCTTGAGGTGGACCGTTATTTGATTTAATAAAAATATTTAGCATCTTTTTAAGACTTTCTTATTTTAAACCTCTTTAAAGATGTTGGTCTGTGACTTTGTTTATATAGAAAACTAATACCGACCTATATATTAACAAATCTTTTTTTAACCCCCGACCAAAAAAGAGGGGTGTTATAAGTTTGACGTGTCTGTCTGTTCCATCATAGCTCCCGAACGGATGAAACGATTTCAATTCAGTTTTTTTGTATGAAAGGTGAGTTTGGCCCGGGTGTTCTAAGACTAGTTTCATGAAAATCGGTTGAGCCGTTTAAAAGTTATGGGGGTGAGAGTGGGGAAGGAAAACAGAAAATCTGCGAACTAGTGTCAATCTGCGAATATCAAATGAAAGAAATCATCGCGTCCACATTACATAATATTATGTTGTTTTACATTAAAGGATATAAAGGCCAATTCCAATGAATCGGGGTTTTTCTTAAATTTTAAATTAAGATTTATTATGCTAATTGTGCCTTCATTTATTTTGACCACAATCTCACCTGATGTAAAGTCACAATGTGGTCTAAGATGGAGCATGAAGATCTATGTAGAAGGTAGATGGCTTCTCCGGACCACATTACGAAAAGCCCATCCCGGAGGGTGGTGACAAGCCGCAGCAGAAACCTACCACCAAAAAAAAAATCACCTTCATCAAAAAAAAATATACATATGTTCACCGTCATCGTCATTTCAACCTCAAGGCAGAGTTTACTGCTGGGCTCTCCCAAATATAGCTAGCATACTGACTAGCAGCGCCACGCGGTGTTACCTACGTTATAAAGGATTTCCCCGCGGAACGGAATGACAATTTTTCCCGCTTTCAAAAGTAGTCTTTTAGTTATTACTAAGTTTCAAGTTATATATATAAGTTTATGATAAATAAATAAATATTGCCGGACAATCCACACAACAACATCTAGCCCCGTGGTAAGCTCTTAGCTTGTGTTACGGGTACTAGACATGTGATATACTTAATATAATACTTATACATATATATTTTTTATTATAAACACCCAGACCAAGGAGAAAATGCTTGCAGAACATACAAACACTTGACCCCTCGGCGGGAATCGAACCCCCTACCTCTTGCACCGCAAGCGGACCTCCGCCTACCGCGCCACTGAGGCAGTCAAAAGTTTAAATTAAAATCTATTACTATTTCAGGCAAATCGGTTGAGCCGATATAATAAATAAACAAACACATACAAATTCTTTCCAATTTTACATTTAGGTATGGATGTTCAATTGTTTCTGTTGGAAGCGAAATTCGTCTACCTTGCCACAAAATCAACTATTCAATGTTGGATGTTCAGCTCTTGTTGATCTGCGACCTTCATTCAGGATCTTTTCAGCTTAACCTCTAAGTACCGAGGTACCATTTTTGCTACATAAGTACGCTGATGCAAGGTCCAGTGGACCTTGATAGTTTTACTAGAATATTCAACACAATTTAGCTATAAAATTAAAAAAAAAGATGACCTTATAGATTTTTAACTATGTTTTGACAAAAATGATAGGTAGCAGAGATAAAACCTCATAAAAGACTGATAAAAAATTAAATATTTTTTATGAATAGGGGGTTAGACTATTGCGAAGTTTTGCGATGTAAGCACAACACAGCCCTTCCACTCTATCAATGTACCATTACACTTTTGTTCGTTGTTTCTTTAATCTTGCAAGGTCCCTTGTATCCAAAAGCATTAAATCTGAGTTGAAAGGGACGAAACTTTGAGATCGTATAAAAAAATTGCACAATAGGATGGGCACATTCAAAGGTAGTCGAAATTGATTTAGGTAACGGACTTTGCAAGTTAGCGCACGTGCGTATGCCAGCTGCGTGTTTCTTGAAGAAAGACCCTAAAAAAATTGGAGCGAGCCATCTTAGCCCATTTAACTTTTTTACGATTCTTCAGAGGTGTAGTGATCTATGAATGGAGAGGAGTTGGGTTCGGCCGGCGCTTAAATGGTATGGCTCATTTTCGGAGCATTTCGTTTCCAAAAGTTATAGCTTTTTTATTAACGACGATGACCTTAGGTGGTTAGGCTTGGTGGTGGTAATTTCGGTAATGATGTAAGATGACGCGGGATTTGTGTTTGCAGAACCAATTGGGTCCAATGGGGCAAGAACCCACCCCTGAATCTTCACAGGGGTCACCTGTATTGTCAACAAGGGGTACCCGCTCCATAACCATAACAGTAGGTACATCATTAACCGCAAGCTGTTCGCTTTAATTTTTGTAGATGTATTTCGAACTATTAAGCGCACATACATTTCTCAAGAAGAAAAATCGTGCTTTAAAGGTGAAGGCAAACATCGTAAGGAAACCGGCATGTTCTGAGAACTTTAAAGAGTATGAAGGACATGTGACATTCACCAACCCGCACTTGGCCAGCGTGGTGAATTAAGGCCTAATCTCTCTCGTCAAAAGAGAGAAGTCCCTGTGTCCCAGCTGTGGGAACGTTAATTGGGTGATGATGATGATTTCGAACTATTAGAGAAAGTCACTTTACTGTACGTAATCCTTCTAGGTCTTCATGCCCCATCTTAGACCACATCGTCACTTTACATCAGGTGAGATTGTGGAATTACCTTTCTGAGACGAGAAAGGAGGATATTCCCTATTTGACGCGCAATTTTAATGTTAGTTATCTCACATTATGTACCTATAGATATTTAAGGAAATTTCTTTTCATGTTTTAATAAACATAGGTACTTATCTACTTACTTACCTACCTACTTGCATAAAAATTACCTCTATCACGTATCTTCAGTTATCATAAATATCATAACCCGTATGTACACGCACCTAAGTAATTTATTGATAGATCTATTTATATAAATAGCAAAAACGTTTTTTTACACACACCAAATAATAAACAATACAATAAGAAAATAAACACCTAACCCTAGAATGCGTAATGTGTATGTATGTTATTGTTCAGTTTAATGAAGTTTAATACAACTATCATGATAGGAAAAACCTAATAGGTATGACCATGGACCAATAATAGTACAACCTACCAAATATCCTCTTATGACCGTGAGTATGTACATTGTACACGTTGTCATACGTGGACAGATTGCCAAAGGACAGGGACAGGCAGACGGTGATGATGACAAATTTAAACTAACTTTCACAGATTACTTAAAGGAAATCAATGCCATCTCCTTTGTAAGCCCAACTGTAGTAAAAGTTAAATAGAATGTGCATTTACCAAGGTACATAATTACCAAGAAAACTTGACTGTAGAAAAAATAAATCATGAATAATTTAGCGCCCCGTAAATTGTTATTAAAAGATAGGTACCGAAACTAAATATGTTGTACTATTGTTATTTAGTATGACCACTCGCCACTAGATGTCGGTGTCTGCACACACCATGCACATGCCCATAGACAATATTTCAATTTCAAACCCCGTGCTTCCTCCTTATTTTTTTAAGTGAGGTAGGTAACTAATAACGTCAAAAATAACAGTGTCATAATTTTTTCACCGAAATCTGCCTTTACGGCGTATGAATATTACATAAAATTAAATATTAATTAACTATTTCATTTATGTAATAAATTTAATTAAAAACAATATAAAAAAAGTAAAAAAAAATATTCATTAATCCTTAAAATGTCGTGTAATAAATATTTTAATGACATTATGTAATAATTTTTTGCATGCTTAACCCTAAGTAGAGCATAAATGAGACTAATTATTTAAAGACCTTTGTTATCTACATTATTCTGATGCAAATAAATATTCTTATTCTTTTAAAACAAATATTTCTAGACTCCAACGATGAATACCTACGTTCTAACATGAGCTAAGTATTTAAGTTTTTAATTTCGGATTTTTCATTTATTTTATTATTCAATCCCCCTGTATTTCTATAAGCATGTTGTTCGGTGTATTTAATTGATGGGAATTGTTTATTAATAATAATAATTTTGTTTATAACCAAAACACACAAAGTATTCCACGTAACAACAAAAATATTATTTCATTCTATCAGTAGCTGCAAAAATATGTATGTGCCTAAGCTTATTTCTACCATGCTTATTCTGTTTTTTTGAGCATATTCAAAATAAACATAATGTTCTTAATGTGTTTCAACTGTTTTTAGTACCTACTTATTCTGTGGTTTTGACATATTAATAACGATACTATGGTTAGCAATTGCTCAATATTATAGCATGCTAAAATAACTACTATTAATGAGCAGGTGTAACTTACCAAATAATATTGTCTGAATTCGAGATAATTACAAGCAAATTCCGTGTAAGTACTTGGTTGTATAATAAGGGCTGGATTAAGGAGAGGATAGATATCCGAGCCAAAGCCGTTAAAATAAAGGATCTTTCTGTTAAGCATGATTTGTCTGTTTCGCATAAAAACATTTTTTTTTATCTGTGCTGCCACTCGTTTGACTCTAATATTAATAGACGATGTTTTAACACTTTCACGAAGAAAAATTAGTTAATTAGTTTGTTAAAGGTATTTTAACGTAGAATAATGTAAGTCTGTAACTTAGAATATCTGCTACTATCGATACTCTAAGGCTACAGACCCTATAGAGGTATTTATTTATAAGCCTTTGTAAGGTAGGTACCTATTTATGTATACACGGTTTACGTGGCATGACCTTGCTGTAACACAAAATTATGTGGGTAATACTTCCTTTGGTTTTAATAAATTATAGAATTTATTGATAATTTAATTATGTAACTAAAACGCCAAAAACAGGATCGGTTGGTGGGAATTGAAAATGTATCGTGTGGAAGCCGGTTGTCCGACCAAAATTTCGTAGGAAGAGGAGTTTCATCGGAAGAGCAGCCCCAAAGAAAATTATAATCACTACAATAAGCCAGCCCTTCCAATGGGCTTTGCCGTTGGTCGCTTCCAATTGCATTCAAGACGGTCGGAGCCAAAAATGGACGCGATGACGTCATTATGAGCTGTCAGTTGGTGGTCAGAATGGCCATTCTGACCACCAACTGACCTTTAGTATATCCAAAGAAGCTTAACCTAATTCATCCAAACCGAAAAAATCCGCATACAATACTGCCGTGTCAAGCGTATGCCCGTTATCTTAAGTTACATGAGTTGCGCGTAAAAGGTGCAAATCGTATTTTAATGACATTCTAAACCATGGAGTATATTCCTTTAAAGTCTATTCTTGTTCAATTCGTTGAAAAAAGCTGTCACCCTATCTCATGCAACTATGATTTTGCCTCTCTCTGTCATGGCAATGTCTAGTATTTTTACATACACTAACTAGGCGTGACAATAATTTTACTTGAAAAAATGGCTATCTCAGTTTACTCTAGTTACATACATGATATAGGCGCGACGGGCGCCCAAAGATACAGGAGTTAGCCCAACCAGACCACGTTTGTGATGAGTGTGATTGCCAGTTTTGTAACACATACAGAGATCATTTGGAAAATCGCAACCTATCAAAACAGCTGCTAGAAGAAGATTCCAACGACTCCGATGATCTGACAAAAGTTTTTACAGCAGACATGCAGAAGGCCATTTGTATGCCGAAATTACAAACAAAAGATTATTATTTCTCACGGAAATTGGTTTTATTTAATGAGACATTTGTGTCTCCAGGTAAAAACGAGAAAGTTTTCTGTGTCGTTTGGAATGAAGGCGATAGTGGACGCACAGCCTACAATATTGCTTCGTCATTATGTGCACTTCATTGTCCACAACGCTAAACACCAGAAAGAAGTAATTATTTACAGCGACAATTACTCAGCCCAAAATAAAAATCGCATCCTCTTCACAGCAATGATTCGGCTTATAAATTTAGAAGACTTAATCGACGCTGAAAAATAAGATTTGTTTATTTGGAGCCTAGTCACTCAAATATGGCTGCAGATGCAGTGCACGCGTGCATCACAAATACATTTTCCAAACATCAAAATTATGTACGATCTTTACGTCGAAATAATAAGAGATTCACGAAAACACAAATGATAAATGACGTTTATTTCTCATAAAAATATGGTGAAATTATTGACTAACTAAAAAAAAACGCATTCCCAAAACAATATAACATACAGTCATTGAAAATAGTCGAATTCCGAAGGGGCTTGACTAACATATTTGTCAAAAATTCATATAACGAAGAAAGTTTTAAGGAATTGAAAGTGTTACGCAAAAATGCACTGAACTTGGCGGAAAAATATTTAGTAACCGATTTACCAAGGGAGGAAAGACAAAAGGAGTGATCAAGGCGAAGAAAGACCAATAGATAAAATTATGCGATTCTCTTCCCAGAGCCTATCGGAAGTTTTTATAGTTACATTCAAACTTTGATCTCATATTGTTCTAATTAGATCTATGTATACTGTGTTACTTATATGATTTAATTATGTATTCCAAAACATTGATTCAGGTTTTCTTTTTCTGTTTGATATACACTCGAGAGCAATGAATCCGGGTCACTCAAAGAATCCAAAAAATCTCGGAAAGTAAGAATCTAGGTTAATGCAATAAATTGTATTTAATAGACAATTTAATACTCCTTAAATGAAAGTTAAAAAAATATGAGTCACCATACATTTTATTTACACAAAATTACATAAAGAAAAAAAACTGCTGATCTCTCCTTAAAACAAAAATAGGAAACATGAAATTTTTGAACTTTATGACGATATTCTTGAATTTCAATACTTCGTATTACCTCCTCGTGCTTCCATTACTGCGTTTACGCGGTTTGGCATGCTGTACACCAAGTTCCATATACGATTTTGGGGAATATTCTCCCATTCCTCTGTGAAAGTTATATTTCCCCCCTATATTAATATATATTATATAGGGGGTAGGGAAATAGAATAGCAACATTTTATGAAAAAATACTGGTTGGTAGGTAAGCTAATTCTTAAAAAGTTTTATTATCATAGAAATTGTTGCCACAAATAATCACTTCCTGTCAGACCTATTTATGGTAACTCATACTTAACTGACTTATGCAACACCTAACGAATTAAGTCAATTTGGCACAAGTAGTGTATTTTAAGTTACAGAGCGCGTAAATCAAGCTTTGTATGGAGACCTTGTTATGCCTATCTTAGTTATCGCTAATAACTCGTAAAATAATTAAGATTTCAATATTTTAATACCTCCCCGTTGTTTAGAAGCTTGCGACTCGTTATTTTATGGAAAAAAAACCAATAAAATTATCATATTTTTTCAAAAAAGGTAAATAACTGAAAAAAACTTTGAACGGCCATTGCTCAAAACAAGGTTTTGCAAGATACACGAAATAGGTGTGACACGGCAGAATAGTATGAAGTATGTATGCGGAATTATTTAATAATGTTGGGTAGTCCCAACCCTATTAAATAATTAAATGTTGTTATGTTGGCATCATGCGATGCATTGCTTTGGTTGGTTAGTTTTTATGTCAAATGTCAAACTACTGTCAGATTTTTTAATATTTATGGTCTTGGTCTTTCTTTTGTAAACAAAATAAATATAGTAAAAAAGTTGTCCTGTTACTTGTTACCTTACCTTCGTCCGCATTTAATTACTAACTGCTTGTACTGGTTCCAGCTGTTACTGCTGAAAACGTATGGTTATGGAGCTTTTAACCGATGTCTTAGAGGAGTGCCAGATCTCCCAGGTCGATGAATCTGAAGATTTCGAAGAAGCAGAAGCTGACAATGAAACAATACTGGACATGGACTACATTGAAAATTTGCAGAACTGGCCTCGACATAAACCATCCAAGATACCAGCCATATTTCTACACCAACCTAATGATTTAGAAAACCATGTGCAAAAAATTCTGACAATGAAAATCAAATTTTATCAACCTACCCTCAGCAACAATTTCACTAAAATTGATTGTGTTACCAACTATGATCATAAATGTCTGATCAAGTACTTGGATAAAAATCAATTACCCTACCATACTTTTGGTAACCCATCTAAGAGGAAGATAAAAGTTGTGATAAGAGGTCTGCCTTTAGATATTCCTCTGGATAAAATCAAAGCCGAACTGAAATCTAACAGGGTACCCATAATAAGAGTACACAAAATGAAAACTAAAGATAATAATGATTCTAACATGCTTGTATTAGCTGTTGTACCATTTGATGAAAAGGGAGTAACTTTATTGGGCTTACAAAAATTGCTTGGCCACAATGTTTCGGTGGAACCACCAAAACCTAAAATACTCCAGTGTTACCGCTGTCAAAAATGGGGCCATACTGAGAGGTATTGCCATGGTGAAATGAAATGTGTGAAGTGTGCAGGAAATCACCTGTATAAAAAATGTCCTCGAAGTGTAGATACAATTGAACCACCTAAATGTTCTAACTGCGGAAGAGGCCATACAGCTAACTACAAGAAATGCCCTAAAGGCCCTTTCACTGTGAGATATGAGCTGGCACAATTAACTCAACAGATTGTGGCTGCATCAAAGCCTACCCAGCAGCGAGTAGTGGTTACTTTTGATAATTGTCATAATTTGTACAAGCCTAGGAAGGACTGAAAGATGGGTGATACTGTTAATGAAAGAATTGCTTCTATCCATGATTTTTATTTTGTTTTTTTTTAGTTTTCCATGATGATGATGATGTATCTTGGAATCATTTATGATTTGTCACTATTCCTTGCATATGTTACTTTTTATCTTCTCACAGAATTGAAAATGTTAATTTTTAATTTTAGTCATTAGAAAACAATACATGTAAGATTTAACTAATAAAAGTATTTTTTATACTCAACTCTTATTTTTAACTGCAAATTAGAAGACAATAATTATTCCTTTATAAAATCCCTAATAAAATCTTTGGTCAATAACATTATTCAAATCTGGACCTAGTGCAGTTGCTTATCCACAATACTTAAATTACTTAAACAACTAGTACTTCATGATAATCTTAATTTTAACTTAATTTATATTTACAAATTATATTCGAATGATTCTTATTATGTTGCTACTTATCATGAGCTTTTAACTGCCTGCTGTATATTCGTTTTTAAAACATTACTGCTGCTAACTTCATTATCAAGAGGTGTGACACGAACCTGTAACAACAAAATAACTTATATTAAAAACTTTGTTACCTAGACTGATCTAAACTGCTCAAAACAAAATAGTGGATTTGAATATTTAGATTTTTTGCATGTCACATTTTTTTTGTGTGAAGTGTTGGAATGTTAAGTAGGCATATTTATAGTCCATAGTTCTAACTTAAACACAAAGTTTAAATTAAAGTTTAGATTATTTTGTAAATCTGTACTTGACAATGTGTAAAAATGCATTTGCTTTTTTCCATAATAAAGGTATTGTCATGTGCTTTTTAATGATTAAACACATGTCAACGTATTTCTAATAATAAACTTATAGGTAATAAATTGTACATATTTTTCAATATTTTAATTTAAATAGAATTTTACTGGATTTTGTTTTGAGAAGTTTTTATCTATACTAATATAGAGGTAAAGTTTGTGAGATTGTGAGAATGTTTGTGACATAGTGGAGAGGTAATCTCTGGATTTACTGAACCAATTTGAATTAAATTTGGTACACACATTTGATAGAGCTTGAGACTATTTACCGCGGAAAAATCCATTATACGTTGGGTAACATCGCGGGGTACTGTTTGATTGAAAGTAAAATAGTTTATTATAACTTGCAATACAACACATTATAGTATCAAAAAGTCTGAAGTTAGATGTTCACTAACATCAACTTTTAATCAACTCCTGGTTTTACATAAGTATATCCTAAGGCCTGACGCTTTGTTCCGAGGGCGCGGGTGCGGTACATACAATCACTTTTGTACGTGTTTGACATAAATAAATTCATAAATTCTTTATTGTACACAAAAATGATACATTAAGGTTTATTAACAATGGTCATGTACAAAGGCGAACTTAACCCTATAAGAATTTTCTTACAGCAAACCTGTCGTGATGAAGAAATTTGAAACAAATAAGAGTAGGTAGAAATGCAGTGTACATACAAGTACAGTATAAATACTTTCCCGCGTCCGCTTGATGCAGCGTCAGACATAAACCAAAAAGTTTTTGCATTATATAAAAAAATTGCACGATTTTTGGCGTAAGCATGATACCTCTTACGGGTAACCTAAGCACATCGGAGTGGTATTATCATATGATATGACTGCTTTGCCAAGCCTAAGAGCAGAAGTATTGTCTAACCTCAAGTTTGAGTTGTGTAACAGGTCGTCCATCGAGTTCTGCGAGCACTCTGTCGAGGGTGTCGACGAGTCTGTCCGCATCTTGGCTGGAGAACACCATCGGTGGTTTGAACTTCAGTACGTTGCTGTCAGGGCCATCTCGGCTGATTAGGATCTTTTCATCGCGCATTCTGTAGAAGAAGATTAGGTTAGTTAACGGAATAGTAGGTTATCTTAATATATATAAATCTCGTGTCACAATGTTTGTCCTCAATGGACTCCTAAACCACTTAACCGATTATAATAAAATTCGCACACCATGTGCAGTTCGATCCAACTTGAGAGATAGGATGGTTTTTACGGCGAGAAAAATTCGAATAATTTCCGGGAAAATTTTATTTCCGTGCGACGCCGGGGCGGGCCGCTAGTTGATAGATTTATAGCTATATAGGTTTAAATTGGCTGATTGTAGGTGTGCCACAATTGGAACATTCTCATCAAAGCCGGATATTACGGTAGCAAAGTACATAAATATGTTTTAAATCTTTGTTCTAAGAAAAAGATCTATGCTTATTCTGATTCTCAACATTTCTGCCAAATGTCTAGTAGTGTCTTGTTAAGGGTGTACATTTTCAATGCTTTGTTATTATAGCGTTCGTAGAAATATTTATATAAAATTGTTTTGAGCGAAACTCGCGATATTGTTAAGAATGCGTTGTGCTGATGATTTACTTAATATAAGAGTGTTTTGGTTGTATTTATACCACTACTAGCGGCCCGCCCCGGCGTCGCACGGGTATAAAATTTTCCCGGAAATTATTCGATATTTCTCGCTGTAAAAACCATCCTATCTCTCAAGTTGGATTGAACTGCACATGGTGTGCGAATTTTATTATAATCGGTTAAGTGGTTTAGGAGTCCATTGAGGACAAACATTGTGACACGAGATTTATATATATTAAGATGTGTAATAAAAGGGCGGCCTATGCCCAGCAATAAAATTGTAAACCGTCTTCTGTCCAAAGTATCTAAAAATTGATAACTACTCAAAATTATGATTTAAAACAGGTAACATACCATGATTTGACGGTTTTTGAGTTTTCCGATATTTCGACGCTGTTGCAAGCGCCATGATCACGGAAACAACTAAAACGGAAATATCGGAAAACTCAAAAACCGTCAAATCATGGTATGTTACCCGTTTTAAATCATAATATTGTTAATAACCATGATAATTTAAAAAGTTATAATTACTCAAAACTTACCTATTAACAACATGTTTCGCCTCAGCCGTAGCGGGCGTTCTAGCGTCCCTATCTGTCACAAGCTCCACTCCGACGAACAAGCCCCGACCGCGGACGTCCCCAACCAGTCTGTGATTGTGCTTCAGGGTCTGGCATCGCGTGAGAAGGTGGTTCCCTACGCGGAGGGCACGGTCCATGAGCTTCTCGTCTTCGATAACGTCTAGGACGGCGTTGGCGATGGAGCAGGACACTGGGTTGCCGCCATACTGGAAATAATTAAATATATGATCATTAATATTACTGTTCAATATACACAGCAACATCTAGCCCCATGGTAAGCACTAAGCTAGTGTTACGGGTATCTACTATACTAGATATGGTTTACCAAGACTAGAATTAACTATAATAAGTATTTTTATATTATAAGTACACAACACATAATTTTTAGTGCAATTCTTAGCACTAAAAATTATCAGCGTTGACTATCAGCTCTAACAATGATCAAATGAATAATAAGATCTACCTACGTTATGTTACGGAGTAGAATATGAAACAAGTTATGTTTGTTTATGCAACGTATGTGAATGCAACATAACTTTATTTAATTGCGGTCAACCCATTCTAAGTAAAACCTAAGGCCCTTAGGTTTAAATACGTACAGATTTATAAATCTTGAAAGTAAAAAGTACTGGGTACATATTTTTATGCAATAACCAAAATAAAAGCTCACCGTATTAAAATACTCGACTCCAGTATCAGTAAAGCTCTTTGCAATCTCGGGTGTGGTGATAACTGCAGCGACCGGATGTCCGTTGCCCATGGGCTTGCCCACAGTCACGATGTCCGGGATCACGCCCTGGGTTTCAAACGCCCACATGTGCGTGCCCACACGACCAAACCCGACTTGCACCTCATCCGCTATGCAGACACCGTCGGCGTCGCGGATATGTCTGAAAATAAACGACGAACCTTTAATAATTAGGTACCTAAGTCATAACTTTATTCAATAGCTACCCATCATACTTTCCTTGCGTGGTTAAGTTTGATGGATATTATGTTATCTATAAAAAACAAACCATTGATATTTATTTATTTATCTACCTATAAGTTGAAATGATTACGACACAAGTTTTCGTCCAGATAAAACATTATGCACTTCTGCTACACATTTACGTTAATCGTGTCAAATTTAATTAGTTTAAATAGTCATCATCATCATTATCTTGTGTTTTAATGCCTATTAATAAAATCAGTGTAAAAACTTAACTATCGCGTATTTATAGCTTATCTTAATATAAACAAAAACATTTTTGCGACATCCAAACATTCAAGATCATACAAGATTACGTTATCAAACACGTCTTGTGGAAAATTTCAATTGAAATTAGGTATAGGTTTCAGTAAATATCATTACATTATATAGAAATTATCAGCCCAGTGATAAATACGTTGGTAACAGGATGATGATATATCTCTAGAGACAACATCATAAAGTCGATTTTTTTTGTTGTGTTGTTCTGAAACCGGATCTGTTACTAATTGAATCTGACTAATAAGCACTGACTATCCATACCATGGCTTGTTATTGGTCATCTTCGCGGAAAGCCTATATCGACTAATGACTGAAATGATAATGATAACGCATATTAGGTCTATCGTTCAATAAATGTCCGGATATTGTCTAATTACCGCGAACTTATTAATCATGAACGCCATAAACTTAATATAAAGGGAAGAAGAGCATAAAGGTCACAGTCACAGCTCATAAGCGTGAAAAACAATGTTATCTCTCAAAATCTAATCTAAGGACATTATAGGTAGTTTAAATATAGAACTCGGCACGCCCTTTATCATCATAACCGATAGTTTTGTCCTCGAGTCTAAAACTAGTGCACGATAAGTTCGTTGATAAGTAATGTGAACACACCGATGCTTATAATTACAGAGTTCAACAAAGTATTGGGCGATAATTCGTCCGGACGAAACCAGACGGGTTATGGAATCAAAGGTCACGAGGTTGCTCTAGGTTTGAACAAAGCGTGTGACTAATTACGTTTATAATCAAAATACGGCGTGATAATTTATCGCAAGTTCGTTGGAAAGCGAACTGACAATCGCTTTCGATTTAACTTTGAAAGTGGTAAATCATTATTGTATTATCAGGATATTTATTGATTATAATTTGGTATCTCCAATGCTTTAAAATTTTATTTCGAAACAAAGAGCAAACACTTTAGTGCGTAGGCACTAAAGTGTTTGCTCTTTGTTTAATAATGTATAATTTTTTTTTTTTTTAATGGTATATAGTGTAGTGTATTTTTATTCCACCAACAAATAATAATAATGAGTTGAGAGGTAAAATGAGTCATCAATTGATCTGCCTTGTTGGCTCTGGAAAGCGAGATAAATATTTAACCGATAAGCCAATCGTTTCGATAATGATCATAAGTATCGCCAGATTTTTATTTCTAAAATCTATACTAATACTAGCTGACCCCAGCAAACTTTGTTTTGCAAAATGAAAAATCGATAGTAGCCGATTCTCAGACCTACTGAATACACATATAAAATTTGGTAAGAAACGGTAAAGCCGTTTCGGAGGAGTGCGGTTACTAACATTGTGACATGGAAATGTTATTTATCTTAATATATGTATATATAAATCTCGTGTCACAATGTTTGTCCTCAATGGACTCCTTAACCACTTAACCGATTATAATTAAATCTCAAATTATAGTCGTAATTTTAATTTATTGCTAATTATTTGCCTGTTATTGAGCATATTGAGTAGGTCTGAGAATCGGCCAACATCTATTTTTTATTTTGCAAAACAACGTTTGCTGGGGTCAGCTAGTTAGATTATAAAACTTATTAGCTACTTTGATTGTTTGCTTGAGCGCGCTAATCTCAGGAATTACAGCTCAGATTTGAAAAAATATGTCACTGTTAGATAGCCTTTTTATTAAGGAAGGCTAAAGGCTATTTTACCGCGGAATAATGCGTTGCTTCCGCGGGAAAATCCATAAAACACGGGCAACGACGTAGCGCGAAAATCTAGTATCTTATATCAACACCTTCTAACCGTAAACGGGCATTCATACTCGCCGCGCCACTAAACCAGACTTAAGTAGCTAAACATAAGGATAAAATTTAATATTTGTACTCACTGGTAAACCTTCTGCATGTACCCATCTGGCGGTATAATCTGGCCCCCGCAGCTCTGCAAGCTCTCGGCAATAAACGCACAGACGCCTCCGTTTTTTCTTTTCGCTTCCAAGCAGATGTTCTCAATCTCACTTGCATAGAGTTTCCCTAGCTCTATCTCAGATTGGGAGTCGTTGGGGTATGTGTACTTTCCTCTGTACACGTCTGGGACTGGCGCCTGAATTATAAATGTGATTAAGAATTACATAACAGGAATTCAAGAAATTAAAACGCGTTTAAATACGATTTTCACAGAGAACCTACCTACGACTTTCGACAAAACAAAAACATTCGCTTGGTAACTAGATATGTGTGTTACATATTTACCCTATCCCTATCACTACTTTGACTCATATCTAAACAACATGCTCGAAAATCTGCATCTGTTTGTTCGTGACTTTGTCGTAACTACTTGAAAATCAAACAAAGTCGTATTTTTTCAGCGTTAAATGCCGTTTCAATATTAGTATTTTGTGTTAACACCTTTCGAAGATATTTGAACGAATTATCTACTTGTGTTTTGTGTAGCTATTTTAAAGAAATTAGCATTAATAAAATGGTAAACAGAAAATATTCCGTAGTATTACGATTAATTTTGTTGGATGCCTTGGTAACACCATTCAAACCATACCTTTATCAAGCACACGCCAGACGCGTGTTAAAAAAACGAGGGCATATTATCTAATATTTAACATAAGTATTTAACAACAGTTATATTTATGATTACACAATTGTTAAGTTTTGATAAGCTTTCTGATAGTCGTTATTATGCAACGTGACCTGCCTATTAAGATAGTAACTGCCTAGCTGCTAAATTTTAGTAGGTACTTTTCTCAATTACTTACTAATTTAAAGTAGGACAAATTGATAGCTGAATCTACTGCAATATTAAAAAGATGATTTTGGATTACTAATATTTACGCCTAGTACCTACGCCTTGACCAAAATATTACTATTGACTTGGTCATGCACCTCTTACACTATTGGTGCGACATCCACTGTCTTGAAATCTAAAAATCATCATTATCGTAGTTAATTAACCTTATTAAAAGATAACGCGGTTGTGCAGAACTAAGACAGTTAAAGTTGCTGGACGTATCTATACTATTATTATAAAGCTGAAGAGTTTGTTTGTTTGTTTGTGCTTATCTCAGAAATTACTAGTCTGATTTGAATAGTTATTTCATTGTTAAAAAGCATATTTATCGAGGAAGGTTATACCGTGGGAATATAGTCTTTACCGCGGCAAAACCCGAGCAATGTCGTGGCGTGAATAGAATAGCTAGTAGGTAGATGTATGAGATCTTATTTTAAACCCCCGACCAAAGAAGAGGGGTGTTATAAGTTTGACGTGTCGGTCTGTCTGTCTGGGATATCGTGGCTCCCGAACGGATGGAGCGATTTCAATTCAGTTTTTTTTGTATGAAAGGTGAGTTTGGCCCGGGTGTTCTTAGACATGTTTCATGAAAATCGGTTGTGTCGTTTAAAAGTTATGGGAGTGAGTGGGGAAGGAAAACAGAAAATCTGCAAATATACTAGTGTGGGGTATCAAATGAAAGCGCATCGCGTCCACATTACATAATATTATTTTTCTTTTACATTAATGGAAATGAAAGCATTGGAATCGGGGGTTTTTCTTAAATTTAAATTTAGATTTATAGCTAATTATTTTGAAAATTGGTTGTGCCGTAAATCTGCAGATATACTCGTGTGGGGTATCAAATGAAAGCGCATCGCGACCACATTACAAAATATTATGGTGTTTTACTTTTTAGGAAATTAAGGCATTGAAATCAATTTTTTCAAGGTTTTCTTCAATTTAGATTTATTTATTGTTTTCTTTCAGGAGTATGAAATTACTTACCACATGGACCCAGTCCGGTTTCTCTGGCCCTCCGGGCAGGTTAAATTTGTATGGAGATATATCAATCATAGACGTTAGGTGTCCATGATACGCGCTGTAACAAACAGGGGCTAGTAGCACCCTAAAACACTTCGATACGCTCGAAGTAACCTATCCACCCTATCTAGCTATAATCTATATAGTTTGTAATTTGATTTGACTTAAAAAGATCTAGGAGAGAACTTAAGGTAAGATTTACCTGCATAAGTTACACTATGTTCATAATGTTCTTATATTGAAAACAACAGTTTCGGGGTTTTGGCGCTTGGAAACAATTTGTTTTGATAGATACAGCGCTATCTCTATATAATTTAAATATTTAACAAATGTTTACATAAACAAAGTGTTGTTAAATTTCGACTTGTAATTCGATACAAATGTATTTCAGAAAACATTCCTCTACATAAATATTCAAATAAATGCACTAAACCTTTTGAAGAAAAGTAGGTACAAATGCAAATACTTACTGGTCAAGAGTTACAACATCAGTGTGCTTAGTGTGAATCCTAGCCAGTCTTAAAGCCAGGTCATTGGCCTCTGACCCGGAGTTCACGAAGAAGCACACAGAGAGTGGTTCAGGCATGGTCTTGACGAGCCTCTCGGCTAGGATCACGATCTCGTCGTGAAGGTACCGGTTGTTTGTCGATATCAACGACATTTGGTTCCGGCCAGCTTCTACGACGTGGGGGTGGCAGTGACCGACTGTAAAGAAGGGATGACATGAGATTTATTTTATTGTTTTATCACGTTGGCGTTCTAATAGGATGTTCAATAAGGCCATCTGACTTGACAAATAATGAGTAGTCAGTAGTTTCTATGAGAACAATAGCGCTTCCAGAAAGTAAAACAGAAAAAAATAGATTTTCAGTAAAGTTCATAAAATGTTATAATATAATAAAAATATGTTGGAAATTCAACACATAAAATATACTTCTTTTGATAAAAAACTGTTTCTAATTAGGAAGAGTTTTCTGTTTTCTTCATAGTGAGGAAGAGGGTTTCCTAATTATGAAATAACACTAAACTAAGAGCGTTTATAGTGTAAGACCGCTTCCAACCGAAATAACCGGAAATCTTAAGGAAGGCTTATGTCCAGAACGTGATGATGATGGTAAAATGATGATGTCATCATCATCATAGGAAGGTTTTTTAAACAGATCTATTAAACAAGTCACGTTAAAACCTATTATGGAATTCATACACACTGGCCTTGATCTTTCTCATTAGTTCAATTAGAGCGTGTGAGAGTAAAATTGTACGTGTGAGTTTTCCACTGAAGTCTTCTTGATAAACTGATGATACAAATAAAATTAACTAAGTAAAAACTACTTATCTTGAAAGAATAATAAGCATCCCGTTAATAAAACCGTAAACACTAACCTTCATATGCAAAATAGATAGCAAAACTGTGTTAATCTCTTTCTAACATAAACAAATCAAATTGACCCACTGAGGCTATCGATATTTTATATAATAGAAGTTTAGTTGATTATTTCGCATAATTTAGCTTATTAGGGGGTTATTATAGAGCTAAAAAGTTTGTAAACTTTATGTTTGAAAGCGCTCATCTTAAGAACCACAGCTTAAAATTTAAATAATCTTTCAGTGTAAGCCCATTTATCTAGAAAGGTTGGAGCGTACTTCACATCGCGAGAAAATGCAAAAAAAAAGCCGTGACGCGAACAGGGAACTATGATAATTCCGGGATGCGTATTTTTCGAGTGTAGAAAGCTAGACAAATTTAATTTAAATTTTAATAGTTAGAGAGGTTAATCATTTTGAATACTTAAGTTCTCACCATGAGCGACATTGTTGATGCAGTCTAGGTACCTCTCGCCAGTCTCATCATACATGTACTGGGCTATCCCACGTACAATCTTCAGAGGAGAGGAGCGGAAAAACAGTTGGCAGGCAGCGCTGTTGGGAAAACATATAACATTCAAATTGAACTCAAAAAACTCTTAGAGTAAGAAAATATTCTGAATTTCTCTAATATTCTGATATTTTCCTAATTTTTGTTATATAGGTTTGAAAAACGGGCTGAAAAATGTACCTAATATCTGCCAAATTTTTTCAGCATGTTTTTCAAACCTTTACCACTATATTTTAAAGATTAAGAAGGTACATTATGAAACAATGTTTGATTGCTTGGTAGCTTAGCTCTTGTGCAAAATAATGACAGTAAATTTAACTGCTGAATCTGTTCGTTATTTTAATTGTTAGATGCACCTTATAAAAATATTATTAAGTTAATGAAGATATAACCGGAAAAGGCATTGCTTGCCAGAGTCTATGAAAAATTCATAAACTTTAGCTACAACTAACAATAGTTAACTAATAATATAAAATAAAGGAATCAAAAAATAAATTTAAAAAAAAAATCACGAATTAAAAAAAAAAAGAAATATTGTAATGTAGTTACTCACCCAACGTGTTTTTCACGCAGCTTGATAGTTTCATTTTTGGGCATGGATTGTAAGTAAGCCATTTCTGTTTATAAATATTATTCTGAAAAAAAAAACACTTGAATATAATAATAATTTGGAACAAAGAAATATAACTCAAAATAAGAGAACTGCTGCTACAATGATACAAAAAGAAGAACGAACAAATTAAATAAATAAAAATAGTGATAAAAGTACCTTACAATAAATTAAAATAATAATACTAAAATTATTTATAGTTAAAGGAGGCGCGGCCCGCGCGAAGTACGAGCAAGGAATGCTGCCTGCACGTGGGTTTACCCCAGCTTTTATACAAACTATTAATATCACCATAGATTAACAAACACTTACTACTAAGCCCACAGAATACAAAGTAGAAGGCAGTGTGTTCCACACCCTCAGAACAACCAATAGTAGCTATACCTACCTAACTCTTATCAGATAAGTTTATTGAAGGATGCGCATTGATAGAGCATGGACCGAATGCGTGAGCAGTGAGGGAAATCAGATTACGTAGTTTAGAAAGATACTAGTGACCTGCACTTGCTTTGACTTTAGGGATTGGACAAATGCATACATATAAAATGTAAATTAAGAGATTGCAACCGGTATATCAAGAGAGCCCCTTAGGGAAAATCTATAAAATACGCCCGCGCCGTGACGTGATGAGTGAGTATTATATGGCTGAAGTTTATTTGTATCGTTTTCCCAACCACAAAACTATTCGAAAACTTTGTCTTGCCTTCCACATACTTACCTTACATTGGAATAGAGAAATTAAACGTGAGAAATTAAATTTATTAAATCACAATAAAACAGAACAGCTTTCAATTAATAATAGGTATACCAGCAATAAATAAAAGACCGGAAATCAGAATATCAGTAATTAAACTAAATGACATCTATTTTAGGCGTACATAAAAATAGTAGTACGTTATACCATTACATATCACAGCTTAGTCTAAACTAAGCTAGATTTATTTAATTAAGATCACCTAAAATTTAATATAAAAATATAAAATATCGGCCTAATGACCCTAAATAAAATGATGGTTGTTAATAGGATACAGGAAAGATAAATTTCATTCTAAACTTCGCTCAGTCTGTCATTATATTCGCGATAATCTCAAAAACGACTGAATCTTATGCGGTTTTCAGAAATAGATAGATTAATTAAAGAAAGTTTTTCTATTCGTGCAAAGCCGGAACAGGCAAGTTAGTTATTATTATTAATAACAATAGACCTATTGATCACTAATTATCTATCAAGTCATTGTTCGTCAAGCAGAAAGTAATTGTTTAACCTAAATATATCGCATCGAGCTAATACTTATGACATAAATAAATTTTGTAATACCGCCATATAGCCGCGTAATGTATTAATAGATCTAAATAATAGGGGAAATTCGGTTCTTTACTGGAAACCAGCTATGGCCGTGTCACAAATAATGATCCAAATCGGGTTTACCGTAATAATTGATTTTCCCTCGAAAAAAAATAGCCTATGTTATTCTGATATATTAGCTTTATATTATTGTGAAGTTTTCTTAAAACACAATATTGTGTAGTTTTTGCGTTAAAGAGCAACAAACACACCCACTTACCTACTTACATACATTCTCATCTTTCACGTCCATTATATAATATTAGTAGGATATACACATTTATTTAATAATGTGACCAACATTGGCTGTGTATAAAATCATATCGTCATTTATTGACAACATCATTCGAGTTTCCCACTGTTTTAGTGTATTTTAATTATGAAGCATCATAGATGATAATGTAGTTAAATGTTTTAATTAATCACACAACTTATACTCGTAGTTGTAAACATTAATGCAGTCACAGATTGTTTTTATTCAAGTATGGCAATACGCTGCGTAGTGCATGATCTAAGCTTGCGTGTCGAGTGCCATACGACGCGCATTTCGACGCAAGTGGCAGCATCTGCGTCATGGGCATTGTCGGTGTTATATACAGTATGCGTCGTTAACTGATGGTAACCCCTTTTGCAAACAAACCACTACTGCATGGTTTCCACCTAGCGACGCATACTGTATTTAATCATCTATGAATGAGAGCATAAATTTATGATATTTTCAAATATAAAAATAGTTTTTTTCGTACGTATAAATACATATTCAGACATAAACTGGTGACCTGTCGCAATACCTTATCAACGTCAAACCATGCTTTTACCTCGCATTAAGAGGCATAACGCTAACGGGTTAAAACCATGATAGTTTTATAGGTGATAGGTACCTACTATGTAATTTTCTCATTTTTAAGTTATTCTTGTTGTTTTAATATTTTAAAATAAGTATACCTCTAGTTTCTTGCATATGACGCAGCCGTATGTAAAATTATTTGTTGCATCAAAACTGCAAAATATCATGCCAGTTATCTCGCGTAAGATAACTGGCATATTCTTATGCACACAACACACATGTTTACTAATCAGATCTGTAAGTCACACAAACGTATCGAAATTGTTTATTAAAGTTATTAATAGTTGATATACAGAAGTTATCTGATCAGTTAAAGCAAATATAGTTTTATTCCAATTGCATCCTGATAAGACCTACTCGTATAACCCTTACAGTGACGCCATCCATAATGTAACAGCTTTGAAAACAACTCTGATCGCCAATAATAGTTTATTATCAATTCATAGAGCAAATAACAAGGCTGCATCTAAGCAAAGACGAGGCTGTAGAACTTAAGGTATGCGATTTTGTAACAAAAAACACTCCAACTCTATTAAATACTGAGTTTAGTTAGGAAGCACCACAATCATAATGATCAATTTTAGTTTATTTATCGCCCATAGTTTCATAGTTCTTTATTCATCATAGGCAACATTGTACACTTGATTTCGTTAAAAATTTCTAATTATTATTATAAACACACACAGAACATACAGCAAAAGACGCAGACAAGACGTTCAATTTCAGATGTAACTTAATAATAGAGCTGCCGAGTAGTGGCATTGTCAACTAAAACAATGTTCTATTAAAATCCAATATAAATATAAACATATTGTCCAATTACTGGTCATATGCCTCCTAAAGGATTCTAGCGATGCGTGAAAACTCACAGCGCGCTGAAAGGCTGTTGCAGACCTTAATATTAGTTCTTAACTAAAATGTAGGGTGTAATACATATTTTAAAAACCTACGCGTGAATGAAATTGAAGATAAATACAATACCTAGTTTCCATGTTCAAGTTACTATTTATAAGCAGGCAGACAATTACCTTAATATATTTGTTTTTCTCGATACCGATTAATTTATTTTCAGGAAGTATTATAATATCAATCAAACTCGTTTTTATCATACGTACATTATCTACAACTATTTCTACATAAGTAGGTAATATCTATATCTATTAATTGTATCGTAATAAACCAACTATTCTAGTTCTAATCTGCATATCTAGTTATATCTGCGCATATATTTCGGCACGTGTAAGATATATGATATGATAATGATAACCCTTTGAAATACCATACCTTAGAAAAACAAAATAGACAAAATCAACTTACAGAACGTTTTTTTGCTGACGGTACGTGGGTCGTGTCGGATGTGTTAATACACGAGGCAATCACGCGACTCGGCGTGAGGACCATGCGGCCGGCTGGTATTGTAGTTTTAGATAGCGAGTATCGCATGGTCGTACTGACAGCGATTAATTCTACCTGACTACACTCGTACCTTAATGAGACTCTGAAAAGATAAATAAATCCGTCGTTGATAAAAGGATATAGTGGAGGATTAATATCTAGGAATATTTTTTTTTGATAAGCTACTGCATAACATATTCAAGATTATGTTTCATCAATATTAAACAATGTTTGATTTATGGTTTGGTTGTGTGTATATTTTGAAAAGTTAACCAACCAACAACCTGTTAGCTTGTATGTTCGATTACTATTGAACATAGATCAGGGCATAGGAATAAACAAGTTAAATATAAAAATCTAAGTGAAATAAAAGTAGGGTATCTTTAAAGATTCATTAAAGTAACATATGTAACGTACGTATGTATGTTTACGTGTCTATATTTTTACTGTATGGAGTTGTAAAAAAATAAAGTTTTATTTAATATTTAACACCCCTGGCTACTATTTTTAACCCCCGACCAAAAAGAGGGGTTATAAGTTTGACGTGTCTTTCTGTCTGTCTGGGACATCATAGCTCCCGAACGAATGGAGCGATTTAAGTTTAATTTTTTTTTTGTATGTAAGGTAAGTTTGGCGCGATTGTTCTTAGACATGTTTCATGAAAATCGGTTGTGCCGTTTAAAAGTTATGAGGGTGAGAGTGGAGTAGGAAAGCCGAAAATCTGCAAATATACTCGAGTGGGGTATCAAATGTAAGCGCATCGCGTGCAAATTACAAAATATTATGGTGTTTAACTTTTAAGGAAATTAAGGCACTGGAGTCGGGGGTTTTTCTTAAACTTTAAAATTAGATTTTATTTTATCTAAGTTCTTTCCATCCAAAGGTTGCCTGGAAGATATCGTTTTAAGCGATAAGCCCCCCCCCCCCATTATGCACTTGTATTTTACGTATTATTGTATTTCCATTTTCCTGTGTGTTTAATAAAGTATTTTGTGTGTTAATGTAACGTGTTAACATATTTCCCTCTTCAAGTCTGGACAACCTCTATTGACGCAATAAGGTATTGTAGTGTAAACACAAATAAACCTAGCTTGGTACAGATAACAAATATAAAATAATACCTAGACCTAGGCAATTTTTATGTTTTTAAAATCTAGTATCCTCATAGAAGTGGGTCAGCCGAAGGTTCGCAAGTCCACACCATCCACTTTAAGAATATCTTCATCATTACCGCCGTAACAGATGATCCACGATACGGATACTTTATTTTATAAGATTTATATTTTAATGTATGTTAGTCTGTAAAGTATGTTTATATGGGCCTTAGATGCCTGAAATAAATGGTTTATTATTATTATTACTAAATCTACCTGTAAACCTTGTTGCATAACAGTATCTCTTGCCGTTGTTTATAAAACACGTCATACGGAGTGTTGCGTCCATTATACGACTTGGCGAATGGATGATGCCATTGCTATGCTTATGCAAAATGCGTTGTCAGCATTAGAGAACGATATAAAACTTACTACTGCGGCGCAAAGACTCGAACTGGATCTTGGCCTCCGACAAGAAAGAAAACCAGGCTTCTCTGTATAAACCTGTGTCAACCAAATCACCACAAGCTCCCGCAGGTCCTTCTGAACTTCGTCAACCCGGCGGTGCCGCGGGCAATAATATTAAGATGGCTCTCCGATGCAGAGATTTTGATGGGCTGATGCATTGGCGGCTGCTGTAGATACCTAGTGATTAGTTGTTTTATATTTGATATACCATTATATATTCGAATACATAGTCATTTTTAACCCCCGATCAAAAAAGAAGGGTGTTATAAGTTTGACGTGTCTATCTGTCTGTCTGGGACATCATAGCTCCCGAACGGATAGGGCGATTTCAATTTAGTTTTTTTTTTTTGTATGAAAGGTGAGTTTGGCGCGAGTGTTCTTAGACACGTTTCATGAAAATCGGTTGTGCCAGTTATGGGGTTGATAGTGGGGAAGGAAAAGCGACAAACTGCAAATATACTTGAGCGGGGTATCATATGAAAGCGCATCGCGTGCACATTACAAAATATTATGGTGTTTTACTTTTAGGGAAATTAAAGCATTGGAATCGGGGATCTTCTGAAATATTAAATTTATTTTATAATTATTTAACTTTAGAAAAAATAAAAAAAGAATTTGCAGTGGTTAATGTCTTATTCTTTTATACTTATCAATTGTGTATATGTCTTATTAATGATGTCCTTGTAATTAATGTTAATGTTTTCGTACTCTTTTGCTAAGAAGCGCTACAAACGTGTTAAAAAATTAATTTTAATAACTTTAATAATTTTGTGTTACGTAAGCAAAAAAAGGTAAGAACTCCCGTATTTTAATGTTTATTAAAATTAGCCGATTCTCAGACCTACTCAATATGCTCACAAAATTTCATGAGAATCGGTCAAGCAGTTTCGGAGGAGTACGGCAACGAACATTGTGACACGAGAATTATATATTAAATCATTATTAAATCTTCGCTGTTCTACATAATGTACTAACCTACTCTATTTACACCGAAAGCGGCAAATCATCGAACTGTAAAAAAACGAAATCGAAATTTATACGTAGGTATGTCCTGAAATATACAAATTTTATTAGTAAAACTGATTGTTCATCAAATGAAATACCTATATAAAATTAATTTAATGTGAATAAGTGATCTACTCTGCTGCACCAAGGATTTGGGCTGGTTTTGCCTAGTTAGGCAGAAGGTTAATGCACTATACACTCCTATGACACAATTTTCAGTGCACAATTCATAATTGGAATTAATCGGTTAACGTAATAACAGGGAATAGTGGAAGCCATTCCACCATAAATTTTAGTCCATTCGACCATCATTGCGTCCAGGGATTTTTTCAAATTATTAGACTAGTCCATCCAAACGTAAACAATAAAAGCACTCAGATGCGATAAACCCTTCTCAACTTACCTAAAACATTTAATTCTTCAGACACGTTCTTTTTCGGTCATCGGTCTCAAGGTCGGTGCAGGAAATTAGAACATTCTTATCACAACAAGGAACATTGCCCCGAGACTTCGATACCTAAACTAATAATGATAGGTGATACCTACAATGCGTGTTTAAATTGAACAAAGAGACAAAAACACTTACCTACTAGAAAATCACACATTTTTTACCGACATACAAAGCAATGTTATATCATCAAAACTATTAATTTTGATGATATACGATTTAAAACAGTAAGTTTGCATTTTAAACTTTGTTTCGGTACTTACCTTATGCAAAATGTACAACAAACCTATTCTATTTTAACATGAACTTTGTCTCTTTCTAACAAACAAAAATCTCAATGCGATCCCAACAAACGAATGCTAGCGGCATGTTATCTTAAAATAGGTTTAGTTAACTATTTCGCATAAGGGGCAGTAATCTTTATTGTTCAATGTCTAATACTAAACATGTTAAGTTATCAGTATCACATCAATATGCAAAATGTTTAGTTAGAACGATAGATACCTACGTACTTACTCAAGAGTCGATGAAGAGGGCATTTGTCTATGTTACCTTGGATATCAATAAATAGGAAGCACTTAAGAATCAATATCGTCCTGTATCAAAGGTCTTATATTATTTATTCAGTACCTTAATAGTTGAAGAATAAATAAATTAATATTTATCTATTTTGCAATCGTAAAATGGATTAGTTAATTATAGTTAGTAATAAGGAGTTTAATAGGGGTATCAATTAGTAGCATAAGTCCATTTAAAAATGAAAGTCACATATCTTATTATAGAATAAGTATATTGAATAATTAAATAATGTTACTTCAAATATGTTGCCAAAAGACTTATAATGTGTAATCGTAAAAGTAATATTCTAATTTTCTAAAGTTCAATATTATTTCGAGATGGAGGAAAATTTTTGTGTAGGATACTGCAAATAGGTTAATTTCCCAAAGCTCTCGTTGTTGTTCCACATGCGAAGATTGTAATCAATCCTGTCATCACAAAGCGCTACGTACTTTGCATGAGAAGCGACAACAAGAGTACCATACGGTCAAACCAGAATTAGTGCAAAACAGTCTATCATTTCACTAATTAATATTAATCTATAATTTTATAATTACAACCATTCGCGACAACAGAGCAAAAAGTCTAGTGCTAATTTGATAAATATTTAAACAGAAAATTCAGGTTGCCTGAAAACAACGAGATTGATACGGAACTCGAACGCAAAAACCAAAACGCAAATAAAATATATCAATCCGATTGCTTTGAGGTCTCCTGATTTGTAAAACCATTTAACTTTTCATTGATCATGTCAGTCTTACGCCCGGAAGGGATGGTAGGACACAGTCCAAACCGTTTCGGTCGTGGCACAAATACATTATGACTTTCCTTCAAGCAATATTTGTGCATTGGTTATACAAGCAAACAATTCAACAAATAGTAATTTCCTTTTCACTGTACATTCATATTTTAGCAGACGACAGAGCTACGGGAATTTAAATAATATTATTTTATTACGTACTAAGAAGTAGCCATTGAACTGTAATGGTTACATACTTTAATAGGCGGAGACACCTCACTTAGAATAGGTGTATTAATTAAACTACACGTGCAGATGTATAAAATAATTATGCATCGATTTAGAACTAAGCAGACTTCCTATTACCGTTTACAAAGATATCTGTAAACCTGACTGTGATGTGACGTAGAATTAAGTTTACTTGCATTTCAATGAGTATTACAAAACCAAACCTTATTATAAACATTAAAATAATATAGTCAACATTTTTATTCATTCATACAAATTACGTGAAGTATGATTTAGGATTTAATGGATTGGTTTTGATTCAAGATCTGGAATAAACGACTACCTATTACATAACAGAATGTCTGATCTGAGTTGACATGTTTTACTTGAAAGAATCATACTCCTCGTAATTGAGTAAAACTAAATTTAACATACTTCTTCTTTGTAGCGATTAAAATCAAGAAAAAGAAATGTTGTTTTTCATGACAAATAATAAAGTATGGGAACTCAACCCTACAAAATTATTCAGTTACGCGGATTATAATATTGATCCATTTTGTCTATGATCATTTAACCCCTTAGTACAAATATAATAAATGGTGAGCAAATCAGTCATAAAAAATAACTTGTTCTTATTAGTATCTGACTCATAAAGTGACAGAAATGTGATGAAAAAATTATGCTTTAAACTCCTGCATAACATGATGTTGTACAGTTTGAGGAAAATTTCAATGAAAATTATGAGATGAACAGCGCAAAAAAAACGTGGTAACAATGTTGGAACAACGCAAAACACTGATAAGGGTAAATTACATCTATGAACGAACATGCATTAAAATACTTAGATACTATCTTACCATCGGCAAAAGGCGGTTGAACAGTATTAACTAAAAAATATAACCAGTTTTTTAACTGGATATTCATGTAAAATCAACATGGTGTCAACGTGAGCATAACTTCGACGCATCATAGTGTATCGTATATATTGAAAATGTATAACATTCTCAAATTTTAAATATTACCTATTATTTTTTTTACACTCACTATAAAAGAGCAATGATTCTGTTGATTATTTCGTTAAAAAATACTACGACTGTCATATGTTCAAATCCCCGATGGCAGAAAGATCGTAATAAAAATATGCTTCAAACTAACATTACAATTTATCAAACTAACAATTTACGAATAATATAATTTTATAATATATATTATGTATATAATGTAATGTTCTTTTGTGTAAAAATAGTGATTTAGTTCATGAAAAAGCACTTTCTAATGCCAAATTCCGCAACGTTAGTACCATAAAATGTTAATAATGCCCGAAGAGCAGGGAAATAATGGAACTACGAGTATTCAAGTAGGATTATACTAAGATTAAAAATATTATTATTATTTAAAGTAATTAAAAAGTATAATAGAAAATGACGATTAATAAATACTAAACTAGAGTTACGCAAAGAAATTATGGACGGCAGCGGTTATCTTGAGTAATCTCGAATAACTTGGCAAAAGAATAGCATTCTTCGATATAAATAATGTCATCAATCCAACTTTAAAACGAATAGGATATTACGTGGATGAAGATAAGCTTAAATAGTAAAACCATTGTGCAATATTAAGTTGCTACTGTAGATTAAGACTAACACATACAAGAGTAACTATAGGTAATGCTATTGCAATAAAACTACTCAAAGTGCATTATTAACGAATTGGTAACAGCGATACCGGTCGTGCCATATTCATATAACTTACATGTAATACGTTATAGTTGTAATAATATAACTGACAATACTCTTTTTAGAAATACTATATATATATATATCTATTCGATGAAACATTTTATAAACACTGGAAGGTAGATAAATCAAAGGGTCTGCGTCCTTAACAAACTTGAAAGAACATCAAATTACACTAACTAGCATTCTAAAAATTAACTATCTAATGAATGCTGAGAAACATTCCACAATTTATGAATGCATAAATATCTAACTATTACTATAAAGATATTGAACTAAGCCTACGACGCGGTGCTGGCAGCAAGCGTGTTATTCCAATGTCGCGTTGTCATTATGTTCACAACATCTTCTAACTTTCCGATACAAAAACACAATGTATAAACCTATTAAACCATTTTTACCTTGCTACGTTCATTAAATCATCCATTAGTGTGATAAAGGAACGTTTTACATAACAATGTATTATAAACACTATATCTGTTTTTGCACACTCTTATAGGCTGACTCTAGCGTTTTCCTACTGTGTTCAGAAGCACCTGCTTGAATAAGACAATACTTATAAACTTGATGTACTAATCCTTCAAAAATATTTAAAAATGCAGAACTACTGCGAAGCTAAAATGTTAATACAGCAAAATACTATATTAATTAGTTATTTTTATTACTCTAGAGATACTATATGGGTTTGTATCAAAACTGCTAAAAATTTTAATTTTTGATTTCTTAGGATTACTTATCATTGTCAGGGCTACGAGAAGTACTATGAGAATGGTTTGGCATATAAATTGCGCTATCGTTGTGTAGACATAAAGTTCGCTCGGATTCCGTCCGGGAGACATTCACATACAGAAGACCATTGAAAACGTTACCAGTTCAGTCTTGGATTTCCAGATTTCTATGCTAATCGGGAATATTGGAGTGTCTAAGATGATTAGATTTTAAGCAAGGCACAATGTTGTTAAACCACACGATTAATAAACACAATTTCTTCCGTCCGCTTCTTGTTTTACATTCCGTTATTATTATTATTTATTACTCACAACTTAGTTATCTGATATTCCTCTTAACTACTACTGTTACTAGCTGTCTCGATTTATATTATTACAGCTACGGTATAATGTTACACTCAACTTGTATATTTTTTTTGCTTCAAATATTTCACAGTACAGTCAGGGGCAATATCCTTATCCCACATGCCCAAACACGTGGATTAATTACCTCAAAAGCGTAATTGGTGTGTGATTTACCATACAACGAATGCTCCATTTTCATAAAGGAAAAGAGAAAGTATTTATGTCTTTGAGTAAAATTAATTTCGGTTAACATTTTGCTGCTGACTGTACCGCGAGTTAAGACTATCCTTTACGAACGTTTTTGTATATCGTTAATTATTACGAATAACTAATCCATACATTGTAAACAGCTAACACGATATAAAATACATTTTACAAAATGATATTTTATTATTGCTTTATGGTTGGAAGATCATAACTTTTATTTATTTATATTTTTAAGATACGTCGTTTAATATTTATTAGTTTACATTATATGACATTGGAATAACATCAAGGAATATGAGATAACGGTTTGGAAATCGGATGCACCGATAGAGGGCACCGATCCGATAAAAAGGATAAAATTCATAGATATCACGATGCCATTTAGAAGTTTTGACCGTGTTAAATTATATAATATTTAAGAGTTTTATTAATCTTTTAAAGTGTATGAACTGTATTATTTGCTGCCAGCGATCGCGATTAACATTATCGTTATTATCCAAAGGCTTTCAAGATGCTACTTTGCATTAATATATGAATAATTAATATAATATAAATGTGTAAATAAAGTACTATAGTTAAATCGAACTCGCATCTACAATCTCCACGAGACTTCTTTACTTTTACATTCATGTTGCTCCAAATTTCGACAAGAGAATATCAAAAATAGTGAATCGACGGTAATCTACAACATCTGTCTAATTTTTGTAGTCTAATAACTCCACTTTAGGTCACTTGAAACACTTACGCCAATCATAGAACTATTGCTTTCAATTTTGAATTTTCTCTTATTCCCCCATTTCGATAAAGCTGGCTTCTATCAACTTATATCAACACTTATTAACTTTTTTTTAAATATATTGTAAAAAAAAAAGTAATAAGTGCTCATATAATATTGTCCTTTTTTAAGGACAATCTATCCTCAGCGAATAATACAAAATTGAAAAAGTTTGAAACAACCGGCACATAAAACCTACACAAACTTTTTTTTTCATTTTTTATTTTTATTTGGATATTTAAACAAATATCATGCGTCAAAGGCTTATCGACGCTTAACTCTAGAATAATATGTTGCTTATATTAAACTTATAATAAAGTAGGTATGAATGTTTTAGACCATAATAACAAATTTAGCCAGTTGCCTACTTTTATCAACTTTATACCATCGCGCAAACTATCATTCCTGACCCATCGTAACAATTCGAACCAATTTGATTTCGTCAATACATCTATTTTCATCATAAGTATACCTTGTAAATAAATTAAAAATACAACAGATATTTCACTCGCAAATATCCCGACTGGTCTTACAAGGACTATTAATTTAAAGAACTAGAATATAACGCGAACAAAGCGACATATTTAATTAGTTTAATACGCTTAGTCGCAAGCGCTGGAGATCTTTTATAATTCGCTAGTGTTCACTTTGACAGCTTAGTGAATTATTTTGGGCGGACAACTTAATTCTATTTCAATTAGTTAAGTTATTTAAGGCCATGTCTACATTTTAGTCTATTACGAGTAGAATCCAGTTTTCACCAATAATGACCACCTGATCATTAAAATCTGTAAGTAATATTATGATTGGTGAAGACTGGCGAATATAATGCCATAGTTAGTTATACATTCCTATATTTTCTATATGTTTTAAGATAACATTTATATGTTATGTGTAAAGATTTTAGGTAAGCATTCATTAAATTTTTTGTCAGCTAGATAAATATTTTATATATATTTTTTATAGTTATAATCTTAAGTAGAGAGATAAGTACTGTAAGTAAGTGTTGTCCACACAAAAAAATACAAAATTGAGTTACTAATATTAAAATGATTTATACAATAACGTGTAAACGTTTAAAGTCTGAGATAAAATATACTTAAAACAGTCAGTTTTTTTTACAACTAAAATAAGATGAAACGAATGTGCTAGAGTATTGAAGTTCCACTGAGATTTCAGCAGTGGTTTTTAACTCTGACTAGTAAAGGATTAGTAAGAAGTATATATAGTCATGAAAAGTGTAATAAGTTGGAATAAAGATGTTATTTACAATTATTTTTCAGTACTACTCTTCGTCGTACTACGTCTTGAATAAGACTTCCGAGGTGATATGAGTCAATTGATAAACATTCAATTGTTGTTTTCAGTGGGAATAAATGTTGCTACCTCCTGACGATCGCGGATACAAACACACTTTACTCTGATTACAATCAATCAACCTCAGACTATTTTACGCACAACCTTCAAATGAGCTTGCTCTCCTTGTTAGTACAATGAATTCAATCGTCAATATTAAACAATGATAATGTTACAACAGAATGCTAACAAACATTTACACAACGAGATCTACAATCTATGTTGTGAACAAATTAAACTGCAAACGCACTAGTTTTCCACAATTACAGCGTCATTATTGCTTATATTGTGTTCATTAAAAAGCATTACATTTAGGAGTTAGCAACATTTCTCTGCGAATTTGCTAGAATGAGATCGACTCGAACCGAGTTTAAAATTACTACTACAAGATATATTCCACACAATCGCAGAAATAACATTTAATTACAGAACGGTTAAATCGGTATATATAATTAAACATATCAAATTAGTGTATAAGAATCAGATCGGTTATTCGTGTCAAGCAATGCGGCACGGAGGGCACATGTAGGTCAAGTAACACTGACACGCGGTATGAGTGGGTAGCGTGGACGAGTACTGAAATAACCAATAACACAGGTGTATAATACAGTTTAGAGTGTGAGATGGTACAGCCCGAACCGGGGCCAATGCCACTGTGACAGTTTGCGCGCGGAACACCGCACCAGACAAACTATCGGCTGCCGTTGTCATTTGCCGTTCGTTTGCAGTGCCGCGTTCAGTTGAGTCCAGAGATCCTTTTTGCACGTCTTAGACCTAAAAACACATCTTATTGTCCATATGTCGGTGCCATAGCATTCGAGAGCAGTTGACTGAAGTATGGATGTCGATCTTTGTCACTAAACAAAAGAGCATTACAAAATGAATGTCACCGAAGTACTGGGTACATACAATGTATTTACGAATATTTACTATCTACGAGTTCAACGTCTATGAAAACAAAAAGCTGATAATCGCAACCGCAATACATCATTTTTGTTTTGAATGAAAAGTTAAACTGATAAACTACTGTTGATATACGCAATTTCTAGTATCATTCTCTAACAACTATGGGTACAGTGAGGAAGCATAGTCAACATGAGCTTAAGATCGAATACAATGGCACCGTCGAAAATAAAAAGGCAACGGAAACATAAACGTAGAATGAAGTTGGGTACTTACTTGCGCAGAGAGGCGAGCCATTCTTTGAACTGCGCATTGCCCTCGGGCGTTAATTGGAAGGCAGTCCTTGCAGATAGCACGATGCTTACAAACTCCTCATATTCCACTGCAGTTATGTGGTACAGTTTCTGATGAATGCACTGGATATACCTGCCAGACAAATATCCATGGTGTTTGAGGAAAAAATATATAACTCTTAGGGCCTGTTTCGCCATCCCCGAGTAAAAATAGCTCCTTGAGTAAATTGTTAACATATATAGCTATTTCACTCAGACACATGTGACAAAGCAAGATAGATCTTGACATAACTAACCATTGCTTAGTTTACTCGGATTTTGTGAAATAAGTTCTTAGATTGAATAAATTTCAATAAGTGGTATACACAGAGTCGTCGAGTGTCGAAAATGTATTATGTTGGTATGATTACATTATAACGATTATATTCATGTCCATACTAACATACTAGAGACTACTGAGCATACAAACATAACATATTTTTTTTCCTAATTTGTACGTATTATTTTATTTGTGATATATTCAAAAGTACAAAAAGTTGTGTATGTCTAAAGCTCATAAGAGGATACTAATGTTACTCATCCCCGCACAGCTCGTACAGGACGAAGTACGAGACCAGGAGCATCACAAACACAGAACTGACAGAGGTTGTATTAGAAACTATATTATAGTCTATCTATATAATATATGGTATAGTATATATTATATACTCACATCTGCTGACATTTCTGCACTAGCGGGGCGAGCGCTCCTCTCAGATGCTGCATCACGAGATGGTGCGGACCGCCTCTCGCCAGCCAATGCGCGGATTCCACGCACAGCTCGTACAGGACGAAGGGCGAGACGACCGAGTTGACCGCGCAAACGCAGAACTGGTGGAGGTACTGGGCACCGAGACGCTTGCATACACGGAGGAGCCATTTCACGTGCTCTCCGTATGGCGGGTTCCTACAAAAGTAAAACAATGTTAAGGCTATATTTTAATTTGGGGCTTTTGGCATGAGACTGCGTTAAGCGGGCGCGGTTTTATGTCAAACACGTACAAGTCTGACGCTGCGTTACGCCCGGACCCGCGTAACGCAGCGTCAGACTTTATAACGTCAGGTTGTACAAAGTACTATATTTTAACGTTTAATGCGACACGAATTTTTAATAATGTATACAACACATCTATCATTATCAAGGTATTACTATAACATTTAAAGAAATCTTAGGCTGCTGAGCGTTATAGGCTCACAGAATAGGCGTTGTAACTTGTAACATACATGCTTTTTTCTTACACACCTGTGAAGATAAATAATAGGCATATTCAAAGCTTATCAAATCTTATCTGCAAAAGATCTAAGTATCGAAGCGTCTTTTCTCTCTAGCTTGCGTCTCCACATATCCATGCAGTAAGACACTTATAGCTTCCCGAAGTGTTCTGGGGGTGGTTGGGAGATGTTATCTCTCTACTCAACCGACTATCCCCAAGATTTGATGACCTATATCCAATAACAGCTACAAAACTCACCTCCCAAACTTGTTCTGCGGCCGATCATCATGGACTCTCCTAGCTTGTGTCTCCAAAGCCAGCATCCCCACGCGGTAAGCCGCTAACAACCTCCTCAACTGTCCCGGGGGGAGATTGGGGGGTGCGGTCCCCCCCACTCCGTTAACTGCCCCCACGTTGTTAACAGCGCCCAGGTTCACGTTCACGTTAACCTGTTGCACGTTGTTATGCGGTGGCGGTAAGGGCGGCGGAATTGGAGGCGGGTGTTGTATGTTCTAAAATGATAAGTTAGTTAAATAAATATGTCACACCACATTACTATCCTATGAACACAAATTTTTCATATTTATTATTTTATACATATTTTTACGTCTCTGTGGTGGAATTTAAAGAACGGTCTTGGATAAGATTTTTAATAAACCTTAGTTAGGGGGGCCCTGATTTTCCGCATTTAGACTCATGGTGGTCCATTGTTCGTGGAAAATAAACTTTATTGAATACCTCATTCTTATGGATAAATCGTTTAATACGCTGGAAATTAAAAAAGAAAAAAATGAGAAAAAAAATTTTTGTTTGTCCATATAAGACTAATTCTATATACTGGTTTTATATATTTTTAAACATTTGTGTTGGGCTTTATAATGGTGGATTATCTTTGCTATAATCTATATTTTTAGCGAAGATCATCCACTTTAATTTGATCATTGCTGATCGTTGGCTGGTTGAAAGGCTCACAGTGATTGTTACCGCATTGTGCACGCTGACATTGACGGGTATGGGCGGCGGCGGGTGGCTGACGCAGGGCGGCGGGACCTGAACCACTTGTGGGGCATGCGCGTGAGTCACCTGGGAAACAATGATGTATAAATCATACATAGATGAAGCAAGCAGTACAGGACACAATCACGAGATTATTATTACAACCGGCAATAGACCAAAAGGACGTAGTCCGGATAGGTAGCCTGGAAAGATCCGAACGACCTTAGCTACCAGTTATAAAGTTAAACATAATAACTAAGTTTACCTGCGCGTGGGTAACCTGAGCATGCGTGACCTGCGCATGAGTGACTTGCTGATTGCAGACTTGCTGCGGCGGAACATGCCCGGGCGGGGGCGCCACTAGGCCTCGCACGAAGTATTGTGGCAGCGCGAACTGTGGCGGCGGACCACTCGGACCTCCATACTGTAAACAATTCACTATTTAATATGGCGACAGCGGCAACGTATTTTCGTGTTTGAAAATATCAATCCCATCAAAAACAATACTTGTCAAAAAAAAACAAGTCGCGCAACTCAGTTGTTCTGCGGTAAAAAGTTGTGAGATCCATGTAATACCAAGTCGGTTATTAATTTATTCAGTCTCTACTTAAGGGACTTTCTGTCTTAATACGTCCAGTCTCTAAGACCACGAACGTGGTCCATAACAATTGAAAATCAATTGTGTCTGGAATCTCCGTACTCGAAGCATTAAGTTGTTACGTAATAAATAACAGCATCTTATAGTGACGCATATCAATATTAAAATTCTTTAATGTTTTATTTAAATATATTGAGACTTGGCCATCGCACTAAATAATTGAATTTACACGTGTTTTCAGGCGATTGAATTTACACGTGTTTTCAGAAGTGCCCCCAGAACAGTTAGACAAAGTCCTATACTAATTAGAATACAATAGCTTGTTTGCCAAGACGAATGGAAAACACTCGCCTGCGCCTGCGGGAAAGGGAAGTGACACTTAATGTACCTAAAATAAATATTAACTATAAAACATGAACAATAACATCAATGAGCGCAGCCAGCTGACTAACATGTTTGTTAAAAAACTGAAACCGCGGACCCGGCTTTGTATAAACTGCTGGACATAGAAAGGCCACTCTATAAGAGTGGCCTTTCTATGTCCAGCAGTTTGATTCAGCAGATTTGAGCAGATGTAATCATATAACAGGTAAGACAAATTTCTCACCAGCTGCACTTGAACTGATAGATCGGGTAATAATCCAGTAATTTTAGGCATTTTAAAGCCCAGCAACCTGCGGCATAATTCCTACTGTGCTGAATTTGAAGGTGAATTTTTTTAAACACCTTTTTCAAATAATAACATTAATATATACTATACTGCATTCCATTTCAATATAATATAATATATCTCTTGTGGTATAATTGATGAATGTTAGTTTTGAAATAATTTAATATAATTGTTAATACTATTATTATAAATAAATTATAATGTCATTAATCTCATATGCTTTGAGGAGGTCGAGGAGGAATTCTGCATTTGTTAAATTTTTGTAACTATGTAATGTAACTATGACACTATTTTTGTGTACTGATAAATAAATTCCTTTTTAACCCCCGACCAAAAAAGAGGGGTGTTATAAGTTTGACGTGTCTGTCTGTCTGTCTGTGTGTCTGTCTGTCTGTGGCACCATAGCTCCCGAACGGATGGAGCGATCTTAATTTAGTTTTTTTGTATGAAAGGTGAGTCTGGCGCGAGTATTCTTAGACATGTTTCATGAAAATCGGTTGTGCCGTTTAAAAGTTATGGGGGTGAGAGTGGGTAAGGAAAACCGAAAATCTGCAAATATACTAGTGTGGGGTATCAAATGAAATCGCATCGCGTCCACATTACAAAATATTATGTTGTTTTACGTTTAAGGAAATTAATGGGAATCGGGGTTTTTTCTTAAATTTTAAATTTAGATTTATTTTAAACTGTGTTGTAATGAAGATGTCAAAAATGGACATTGATATCGTGCCAGCTAAAACAGTTTTAAAAGCCAGAAGGTGATAGAGACCTGTCGCTCGGAGGTCAAGTCTTTAAAAAAACATTTGTAGTGACATTATTTACAAAATGCCATATCCGTAAAATTAACGGTTTTTGGAGCAGAGCAATTATTCACAATCTTCATTAGAACGACATTATAAAGGTGTAAACAAAAATTCAGGTTCCATCAAAAGTTCCTACTTGATGAACCTAAAATTACTGGACTAGGGGGGCGACTTCATACAAACCACATTCACTCACCTGTTGTACTTGTTGCACTTGCAACTGATAGATCGGCGGCGGGTACGCGTAGTACGGGAACGCGTGAGGCAGCGGGTACGGGAGCGGCACTGCCAGCGCCGGCGGAGCCCTACAGGGCTCCTCGACCGGGACCGGAGCCTCGCCCTCTTCGCTCGCCTGTCGCAGGTAAAGCTCGTGCCAGTACCGGGCCACGGTGTATAACACTTCGGGGTAAACGCCGCCACCTGAGAACACGTGGAAGTCTGAATTTAAAAATAATGGACTGTGAATTGGGTTGTTGGATTTCAATAAATGTGTTTCTATACTTTACTTTAATTCCATTTCGAATATTATGATTTAAAACGGGTAACATACTATGATTTGACGGTTTTTGAGTTTACCGATATTTCGACGCTGCTGTTGCAAGCGCCATGATCACGGAAACAACTGAATTGTCATTGTCTTTGCGATTTGGGCAGACGGTTATTCACAAACGAACCGGTCTACCCTCTTTCTGAGTCTATTATTGCGAGGTTGACACTCACTAGTGCTACTACCACATGTTTCATTCTCGAACGCAACTAGATCACGACACACTACACTGACCGTGTCTTGGCGAATAACCGGTGTTACATATTTTTGAGTTTTGCCTAACCGCACTACAGGATTCTATGCTCCTGACAATTGGAAGCCATCTTCACCATTGAAGTTCCTATATTTAGTCATTTCAATAGCCTCCCGAACCAATCTAGGTATGTAGTGCCGCTCTGTTGAAATTACCCGTGGGTTATGCAACTCAATCCAGTGATTGGAACCAGATTCCAGTAAATGTTATGCAATTGCAGACTTATGGACATCTGCGTTCTTCACTGCCTTAATATGTTCACCTACACGTCACGCGATAGTTCTCCTGGTCTGCCCTATATATGAGCTCCCGCAGCTACAATCCACTTTATAAACACCTGGTCTTCCTAATGGAAAGTTATCTTTCGGCGTTCGTAAGTAGTTTTCACTGTGACTCACTCAAGATTTTTGAGATCTTGTCTGTTACACCTTTGTTCCATTTCGAATGTTATAAATTACAAAGTTTGATGTTCGCGGACGGCTACGGTTGCATACTTTGAGCTGCACGCCGCGCCGATAGGTGTGAATCCTACCTTACATGTTAAGAATTACGAGAGCCATGTCTGCAATACATAATGATTGTTTGGGGCATTGAACCTCTTTCGCAACAAATAAAAGTCATACTAATATAAAATGGATTGAGGTTACCTTTAGCTGCGGCTTCGACTGTTAGACAGGCCCGTTCTAGCATAGCGTCACTCTGCTCCTTGCACTGTAGCACGGCCCGTTGTATCTCGTTGTAGTTGAGGGCGTGGGAATGAGGCAGGACTGAGAGAGCTAGCTCGGCCGCGGCCCGCACCGTGTGCATGTCCCGCCCGGATGACGCCTGGGAAAATATTTCATACCATGATTTGACCGTTTATGAGTTTTCCAATATTCCGACACTGTTGCAAGCGCCATGACCGCGGAAACAACTGAATTGTCGCTGTGTTTTTGCGATTTGGGCAAAGACAAGACACAAACATATACAAAAGAAACGCCAAAACCGGCAAATCATGGTATATTACCCGTTTAAGTCATAATATTGCCTTTAAGGTAAGATAATCATTTATTTACTCAAAACATAGGTAACATTTTAGTCTCAATAAATAAAAATAAGCTCGGCTATGTTTTTGCCTGAATGTAGGCGTACAAATATTAAAAAACATGAAAGTTATGTACATTAGTTTTTCTACATGTTGCAAATACAATACAACAACGTGTTTTTGTATTTGTATAATTTAAAATGTTAAATATTTCATGTTAAAACAAAAGAGAACTTGAAATAACTTTAAAATTTTGATAAGGTATTAGATTTTCAAGAAAAATATCCGGTTTCTTATATATGAATAGATAAATAGCTTAGGTAGTTTTATTGTAATAACTTACCTTATCAGCAATACTAGCCGCTTCAGGAGGGGTCAGATGTCCTTCCCAAGCATCTATAAGGAAAAGAATGGCCGGAGCGCCAATATCCATTGCTTGACCTGCAACCGACAACTTATATTAATCTAAATTGCTGGGTTTGTTAAACAAAAAACCGTTTTTTGTTTTGTAACGTATTTTTTACACTTTTGCCGTCATATGATTACAATAGCATTCAGTGTTGACATTCAGATATCAAAAATTAAAACGGGCATAAATGTTTTTTCATATTAATGGGATATAATAATTTAGATATATTCTGGGAGGTTTAATATAAGGAGTGAGTGTTAAGATGACGGTTGATAGAGGGTAATGGAAGCAAGTACATTTATGTGCCGATCCCACGTAATGTGGATAGGATAGGAATAAGGATAAGGATAGGAAGATGATGGTGATTAGGGCAGGTTTCAATTGTTAGATAGGTTTTATCTAACGTTATTTTTATACTTTTGACACCCATATTCACAGACTATATCAGGGGATAAGAAACAGCATAAATAAAAAAAAATCTGTATAATAATACTACTTGGAAGCTAATCACAATAATACTTTACCTGTGATCCAACTGACGTGCGAAGAGTAGGTACGGCTCAACCAGTTAGCACTCACACAGTTGTGTAGACCCAAAGCGTACAGACCCAATTGGAAAGCCGCCATATGCAACCCCCTAAAAAAATATTTATTAAATACGCTTTTTACATTCTAAGATTAGGATTGAATAAGAGTTTCCATGATAAAAGTAGAAAAACAAGAGGTTGTGGGTAGATTAGCTACTTTTTACACTAAGATTAGCGTTTTCAAATCGGTGATTGAGTCGGCTCCCTGTGTTACACAGTAGGTAAATTCCTAAAACTGCGTTAATTAAAAAAATAATTATGTAAAACTTTTTTATAAATTATTTATGTTAAATATATCTTGAAAAATGGAAACAGAACACATGTTGTGCCGACTTGTGCCGACCCCACGTCATGTGGGATAAGGTCAGGAATATGATGATGATGATGATGAAAAATATTATGAAAATAACAAACATAAGCCTATATGTTTTTACAAATTGATAAACCCCACTGATAGTTTGAAACTAATATTCTTAATATGTAAGCTACGTTACTTCGTCTTAATTTTTTGTACACAAAAGTAGAATACCAAAAAATATGCCAGCACGTTTTCACCATACCGTAAAAGCATCTTGTCCTTTGAAACCTTTCTTGAATGATCGGACCAACTTTTTTGATCTATTTGTTTCTTGACCACAATTAACTTGACTTAGTTATGGACTAAGTCCTATAACCGACGTGCCTTTTAATAAAACAATCTTATTAAATACTAGCGGCCCGCCCCGGCGTCGCACGGGTAAAAAAAGTTCCCGGCAATTATTCAATTTTTTCTCGCCTTTTAAACCTTCCCTAGACCTCCGCGAACATTTCAAGACTAAGATAAGATAAATCCGTTTAGCCGTTCTCGAGTTTTAATCAGACTAACGATCAACAATTCATTTTTATTTATATAGATTCCATTACCTGTGTGGTCCATGATGTTCTCTAGCACAGGAAGTCTGTGTGAAGAGACTTGTGCTCGAAGACCCGCCTGCTTTGAACAACACTAACTTCGCCAGTTCAAACATGAAGTGAGCCAGCGCCTCTGAGGGCTGGTTAGGCACGGATGGGTAGATGCGTTTTCCTTTGAATCTGTATTATTAATATAAAATTAAACATACTTATACGATGATTGCATTAGAAAAGGTGAATGTTATTTTATTGTTTACTTAGTAATTTGAATCCGTTTAAGCAAGTCTGTACCAATGTCCTATTTATTCAATTTATTAATGACGGCTTTCTTAATTTCTGGTGAATTTTATTTAGTATAATCTCCATAAAGCTTTTCAAAGGAAGGGAAGTTCTACTGTTTTATTAAAATTGCAATTTGTTTTATCTAAACCATTATTTTATTTACCATTATTTACGAACTTGACGACCACCTTAGGGATTGGACAAGTTTAATAGGTGATAGGGACGTCTGGAAGGAAGGTAGGAAGGCCTTTGCCCTGAAGTAGAAGCTACAGGCTCATAATAAAAAAAAACATTTTATTTATTAAGCTAAATTTTCACATATACTATATTGGCGCACATGTATTGTGATTTTCCCTCGGGAGCGACGTATTCCTCCGAAGTAAAAGTAGCCTATCCTTCCTCGATAAATAGGCTATCTACCAGTGAAATAATTATTCAAAACGTACCAGTAGTTCCTCAGATTAACACGTTCGAACAACAATCAAACAAACGAATAAACTCTTCAGTTTTATAAAATGAGTATAGATTTTAGACAAACGTAAAATAGATTCCTCATTTCCATACCTCGAATCCTTAGGTCTAGTAGACATGTGGTGTGTGGTATGTGAAGAATGCGCATGCGTTGGAGGGGACGGTCCGCCTTCTGATACCATTAACCGCTCCATATCGTTGCTTAGAACACATCCACCGCCCTGTATGAAAATATTCATCATCATCATCGTCAACACCCTACTAACGTTCCCACTGCTGGGACACAGGGATTCCTCTCTTGGCGAGAGAGATTAGGCCTTAACTCACCACGCTGGCCCAATGCGGGTTGGAGAATGTATGAAAATATTGCATCCGTTAATATCTTCTACCTAAAGGTGGTTAGAGACTATTTACTTGTAGTATAGACAGAGTCGCTCAATGATTTGTTACAGTCAAATTGTACAATTAAAGTGTAAATTGTACAGTAGCCGACTCCTCTCGCTCTATTACAGCGCTAGCCGTATTTGAAGTTCAGTAAACACTATCACTTCAGTAACGCGTCCCGAGACGCACACTTCTTGTAGAAAAATTTGTTAAAATTCAACTTACATGCTGCTGCATAGAAGGTCCAGGGTGTGCGTAGTTGGGATCGAGCGAATGTTGTGCGTGCGGCACCGGACGGTAAGCGGACAGTCGCGGGTTAGTCGTGTAGTACATGCTAACCATCGGACCTTTCGTTAGCTGGTGGATATCGCGGTCTAATAGCTGTAACAAATAACATTACAATTTATATCTACTATTTATTGGTATGTGTATACCTCCAGACAGACAAATTAATAATGATATTGTACCTATGTATTTTATTGTGAAAATTATTCTAAAGTCTTGTGACTGTTGTGGTTGTGGTTCAATATCAGCGTACCACTGATAACACCAGTAGTATATAGAGCTCACCCCGATCTATGTTTTACATTTTTTATAGTTTTGTAAATATTTAATTCTACTAAAATTAATATTTTAGTGACCCAACAAGAAAACTTATCACACCAGAGTCGTGATTTTTGGCACAAACAAAGCTGAAAAGTGGCCGGTACTTATGCTAAAATCAATGTATGAGTTTGGATCACTCTTGAAACAACCAGTAGAAATAAATCTACCAAAATTAAAATTTTGGCGTATTTTGTTCAAAGTCAAATAATAACAAAAAATCACGGAATATTTGCAAGAAGAAAGGAAAAATGGGTGTACAATTATTTTCAATTATGTAAATGTTGGACTAATTATATTGTTTCGTTAACAACCCTTTTCTCACCTTATTCATAATCCTCGCGAGCTTCACAGGGTCGTCCTTGTAATACGACAGCAAGGTGACAGCTAGCTCGCCTCTCTGCCGCCTTGTTCCTTCGCAGAGCAATGGATGTTCCGCCTCAGACACGTTAGCTTTCAGACCGAGAGACGCTACCGAGGCTTCAAAGCCAAGCATTTCATCGTGCGGCATTCTAGCCTGAAAATAACAGTAAAAAGATATTTTTGATGTCTCAAGACATAAAAATTAAGCACTTTCTTAAGAGACGTTTAACATATAAGATATCAGTCCATACTTTTAAAGTTGTCTATAATATTAAAGAAGATTTAACCGTAACTTACCATATTTTGAGCATTATCGTTCGCCGATAAAACAAGGACGTCAAACAAGAAACTTGCTAATGCGATTGGAAGTAAGGCTGGTCCTCGATTTCTGGTAAAAAAACATTGAAATGTTACTGAAATCCTTTTCCTAATCACAGTTAAGTATGTAAAATATTAGTTATAATCATGCAGTTAAATCAAGCAATTATAATAACGCCAAAAAGGCATTCCAACCTGAGAATTCCATCTCTAATCTGCATAGCCTTCTCCCTAGCAAGCATCAGTTGTTCTGGACCCGTCGGCAGTTTCTTCAAAAGCGCGACAAGTTCAGTCTCCTGATTATTCAGTTTAACTTCAAGCGCTTTTGTACTCGCAGGTGTACGGACCATCTCGAGTGCGTATAGTCCTACGCGGAAAGCTAGCTCGTGATGCTCGCTAAATTCAGCTAATACCTGTGAAACGAAACATTTTTTAGAACCGACAGCACAATTGATATTTTTGATTTATTAAACATTTTTAACAAGACATCTAATACTAGATACAAAATCATTTATTTCCATTGTTTCGTTTTACAAATCTTAGAAACGTCAAAAATAAAATACAAAAAAAACATAAACAAATTGAACATAGATACTTAAAAAAAAAAACTATATTATGCAAAGGTAAGTTTGTTTATTTATTTTATTGTTATCTCTCATATTTATCGATTCAAAAATCTTCAAAAATAGCTAACCAACTATATAAGGACAGATTTATAACCCTGAAATAAAATCGTATTAATCTCGTGGGATTTTTGATCGCTCGATAAGCGACTGCATATTGCAGGCAAAGCCGCTAGCGAGAGTTCGTGCACATCTTAGGTACAGGTATGAGTCGTTTCTTGATCCTCCTTTCATTCGGTCAGGGACGGACAGCTAGGAGCCTTTTAGCGAGTGACTCCTAGCCCTAGTACTATAATACCTACCTTACTATATTAGCATATACTACTACGTATAAACAATGTAAACTCAACATACCGTGCAAAGGAACGCGCATTTAGCCAGCGTAGCAGACGCCAAGCACGACAGCCTATGGGCCGCAGCGCACATCTTAGGCACAGGTAAGTGTCGTTTCTTCAGCCTCCTCTCATGCGGCGATAGCGTAGAGCCTGTGAGGGACGGTGGTCGGGCTAGCAGTTCCTTAGCGAGCCTGGCCCCGAGGGCGCAGGCCTCGCGGGCGTGCCCGTGCGCTTGTAAACCTTCGGCACGGGCGAAGGACACTTCCCATGTGCATTGCCAGTTCGCTGAGCTGTTTGAAGGGCCTGCCGCCTGCGAAGGGTAATAACAGATTTATTAATTATTCCACGATGTAGTCTATACATATATTATCTTCAAAAATTACTGTTATTAAGCTTAAATTATTGTATCAGTATTGACACATAGATAAGAATCAATTTGGAAAGCCAGCAATTTCTCGTCAGTTCTCATTCCACCGGAAGGAATAATTTTGAAATAAGCAACTCATTAACTATAGTGAGTCGCCAAACATCACGTCCTAGCTTTTAATAATGAAATTAAAATAAAACAATGCCTTAATCATACATTTGTTTTGCTACGTGTTTTTTCATTATATTTCCCTGTGTATAAAATAAAGTGTTGTATTGTAATCATCAGACTGTAGCTCACAAATGTCTTTTATCATAGCTATATGAAAGGTCAGAAATTCAACTATGTATAGAGAAAAAACTACTGAAAGATTGGCGAACTACTGAAACATAATTGTGAAGTAAAAACAGGAAAAACTTTGTTCTGCTGTGGATCGAAAATAACTTTATTAAGTACTATTAATTACTAGCGGCCCGCCCCGGAGTCGCACGGGTAAAAAAAGTTCCCGGCAATTTTACCTTATTTGCTCACCGTTTAGACCTACCCTGGACAAACATTTTAAAACCAAAATCAGCTCAATCGGCCCAGCCGTTCTCGAGTTTTAATCAGACTAACGAACAACAATTCATTTTTATTTATATAGATAGATTTATATAATTTTCAGAGCCTCACCCCGCTAGAAGGTGGCGAGCTTTCATCCCCACTGCAAGCGTTCAGACGCCTCGCGGCCGCGGTATCATAGAAGTACATGTTGCATTCATCGTCTGACACGGACTCGTCTTGTGAGATTCGTCGAGTGGCATCGTCTGATGACACCGGTGGCGAGCTAGATGAGTGAGAATCCGTATCGGCACTGCTAGCTTGGAGGATCTCTTCTTCATTCTCGCAAAAGCCTGCGAACCAAAATGTGAAGGTCTGTGAAGGCATGTAGATTAATACACAGTTTCTATATTTAACGGGCCTCAAAGGAGCATAGCTCTTATAATCAGACAATCTTTAAAGCAATAAGCCAGCGATAAACTAATAATTAAAAAACAAATAAATATTGCTGGACAATCCCCACACTAAAAACATCTAGCTACGTGGTAAGCTCTAAGCTTGTGTTACGGGTACTTTTATAGACTTACATAATATAGGTATTTTTTTATTATATCGTTAAGCACTCAGACCAGGGGTCAGCGTTTGTTCTGCAGGTACTTATCGTACCTGCAGAACAAACGCTGACCCCTCGGCGGGAATCGAACCTTCGCCAACCGCGCCTCAGAGGCAGTCAAAATATAAGCATACTTATTTGGTTGTAAGCCAAAATGATTTACTTTATTTGTAATACGTTTCTAACAGCCGATAGCTAGTCGCTAGCGGTATAGAGGCTACTAATATTGCTAGGAAATTGATACTAATGTATGGCGATTTAAACACCGCATATTTTCGGGTGGTAAAATTATATTTCTTCCTTATTAATTGAGATATTGAGAATAGACACAGATATAAAGTACCAACAGGTGAAATCTAGAAATTAAAATACACATTCTGAACATATTTATTCAAGCGTGACATTGCTTGATTAAACTTTCGGTCAATGGACTCTCCTGTGTAAATCAAAGCTAATCACTGACCTTCAGATGACACGCTCGAGTGGTTTCCGTCGTTCACATCGGCTGGCGCGGCGGCTTGTTCTAATTGTTCGTTCGGCATAGGGGCCATGATCTGTGGTAAAGATACGTAAACGTCAATCCAGTATTATACATATATAATTTTCATCTAGCATCCAAAAAAGGTGAAAGTACTTCTTTGAGAGGATTATACCACATCGTCACATTACATAAAACCATTTTTAATGTTTTGTTCACGAGTTCTATGGGAAAGTTGTTATATCACTTATTAATGAGCTGTGCTGAGGTGTCTTATAAATAAAAAAAAGGTGTGTGTGCGATTCACACACGATAGAAGTGAAACTTCAGTAAATCGACAAATAAATAAGAAGAATAAAAAAAAACAAAAAAATACTATGCAAAAAGATTTTGTTCGGGCGGCCACCCATCCAAGTACTGGCGTCGCGCAAAGTTGCTTAACCTTGTTAGCGTTTAAGATTGGCTTACCCGACAGGTGAGCCATCCGGTTTCAAATCACAACGATTCTAAAGAAGTTTCACTTCAATAATATAATCGCCTGAACCCATTTTTCTCCCGCGGGTGTAATCCCGCAAAAAGGTGCGGGATCCCGCGTTTGCGGGATCCCTATGCTGATGATGAGCTATGATGATGATGATGTTAAGTCGTCCGATGCTTGAAGTACCTACTCACTCTAAAGTGGCGCCCACTGGTGAATTAAAAAACGGTGGCACTCATTATGCAGGGTGTTTCAAAATTGGTAAATAAAGCGGAAGGGTTTCGAAAGATGAGCTTATCATGACAAGTAATTTTTGATCTACGATTTTTCCATTCGTCCAATAATCGATAAAAAATCTTTAAAACTAATTTTGTCGTGAATGCCTTCAATCTTTTTTTTTTGTTACCTTGAGTGGTATCAATTAAAGTAAACCCCATGTATTATTAAAACAATCACTAAAAACAGTAGTTAAAGACTTTAATAAAGTTTTTTGTTCTTCCGGGGATCAAAAATATTAATAAACTGATATGAGTCTACATGACCACGAAATCAGATTAAACTTAAAAAAATATATATAATACAAAATATGTGATACCCTGAAGTGCGATTCGCACCCTTTGTGATTTATATACCTATTTTGAAACACTTTGTATAAGATCTTGCACTGGTTAGCAGTGAATAGTCGAGGTGATAATTTATTTAATTATAATGATAGAATAGAATTTGAATTTGACTACTAATTTGCAAAGAACAAACACTTCAACCCTGAAACAATACTGAAAATCAGTGTTTGGTCTCAGAGAAAAATATGCGCTGAGTATTGCCTTTTTGTCATGCAGCAGCACATACATAGAAACATTACATGTTTATTTTTACTTTGTTGTGCCATTATTCATCTTTGTTGTCTTTTTATTATTTTTTTAATCTGTGTTGTTCCGCTTTAATTACCTGTGTGCTTGTTATTATATTTTTATTTACCTATGTACTGTGTTGCAATGACAAAATAAATGATTTATCTATCTATTCCTACATAGTTCCTACATAGACTGTTCGCGGTGCCATTCACTCAATCCCTTGCAACACTCAATACCCTCCTGGAAGCCCAACCTGAATGTTGATGTATTTGCGGACGAATGGATGGACTTAGTGAGTGACATTCTTCATTTTTGTGAACTTGACATCTGATAGATAATATGAATATTTAAGATTTGACATTTATAATTTTTTTCTCTTAACATTTTCCATTTTAAGTTTTAATTTTATTTTATTTTTGTGTTATAATTTTATGTAACTTGACATTGTCTTTGATTTGGATGTATTATTATTGTGTTTTGTTATAATTTAGATTAGCTAGTTTAATTGGATATATCTGTACTAGTTATTAAATAAAATATATAAATCTATCATCTAACCAAGACCTTAACAACTGAATTTGAAGTTTACGTATTTGCCGCTGTAAGGGTTGGCAACACAGATTTAATATTAAGATCTAATAATATTTTTTTAGTTTTAACTAATAAAAATGAACATGTTGTAAGAAGTTCGCTAATATTTTTTTTTATATTTAAAACAAATAAATCACTATGTATTTGTAATTTTAAATCTCTTGATATAACCGATCGTTCTTCCAGTAACAGTAATTAAACATTCTTAATAGATTTTTAGATATTTGACAACGTTTACAACATCCTTAGACTTTATTGCGGTGTGTTAATGATGATATTATGATAACTCACATGGATATGATGCCCTGAAGGTCCCGGCATCGCCAGATCGACGTTAGTGTGTCGTTGCCCCCTACGTAATCCGGCTCTTAGCGTCGGATCGGGGTTCGTCAGTCGGTAGCTCAGCGACATTTCATTATTCAGTATCGCTTTTGATGATGATACCTGGATAATAAATTAATTCAACAAAATATTCTACAAAAAAATAAGTTTAATTAAGAATTATCTACAAGATAATTAAACATTGACAACCTGATTGACAAAGAAATTAAACTTCTCAGAACTTGTGATACAAGAAACCACTAAAATCGGCTCCTGACAAGTATTTTAAACCTTCTCAGTTGGATTTATATGAAAGCACATAAACTTTGATATAGGTACCTACGTAGATATTTTGAATAAGCAATGCTACTGCTGCGTACATCTATTCAGCTGAACATACAGATATTGCTTATTGGCTTTAAAGTAGCCTTATTCAGATATTTTATATCAGAAAACAATTATTATCATACCTGATGCCCATCACAATTCATTTTATCTGAGTGCCTGAAGATGGTAAACGGACTGTGATACAAAGGGTTCAAATCCTTAGTATACGTCACACCAGGAATCTGATAGTCATCCCACTCTAAGAAGCAAGCCTCCATTGCGGGGTGGAAGCCCGGGAATACTTCCGTCTCGCTTATCCCGTTGATGTACGGCGGGTGCGAGTGAGACGATCGACTAGAGTGCCGTGAGTGAGATGATGATGTACCGCTGGTTAAGTGAGTATTTGTTCGGTTCTTCGCCACCTGAAAATATCACAACAGAATCAGTACATGGTATAAATAAAGTCAGTGTCTCTGTCTGTTCGCTTATATCGCACAAGTTTAGATCTCTCTCTTATTTCCCATCGGGTCATTATACAAAGATATCGTAAAAAGTAAAAATCACAGTAATTTTCGTACCCAAGTGAAGTAGAACTTTGCTACGGGTTAAGATTTTTAGAGTTCTGAATCTGTAGTAACCAGTGTAAATGGGATAGGTATGTGAAATTATATTATTTACCTTGTCAAGAACTTTGAGATGCCATTGAGCAAATTGTTCATGCAGTGTATCTCGTTCATGTGGTGCCAATCCTGGATTCAAAGCTGCCAGACGCCATAATACTACAACCTGCGGGAACAACAAATATTCAGATGTTATGTCCAAATTAGACAAGAGTTATGACAAATAAATATATCATCATTATTGAATCCGTATGAAGTTCACTGCCGGACTTGAATCCCTCAATCATAATAAGGGAGTTTGATAACACACGCCATGCTTAGCATGCATATCGGCAAGCTTAGTATTAGTTGTTCTAGTCCTAAAATCTGCAGCTAGAAGCCAGAGGAGGGCACTCTGGTTTTTCCCTTGGTTGTGTTGTAATAATTGGATTTGTTTACCTCATCACAGAGTGAAGAGCAAGCGTGCTGTGCAGATGAATTTCCACCGGTACCGTTGTGTTTGCCAACAGTACCGCCTCCCCAAGCCACCAATGCGGCTTTAGTACTGTACCACCATACTATTATCTGAAAGAAATCAAGCGAAATTAAAAACATGGGATAAGTAAAGAAAACCTTACGGTATAATAATATATATACGAAAAGATTTTATCAATTCGATATCAATGCCGCATAGCACGAATTTTTACGCTTACATCATTTATTTCTATGAGCCTGTGGTGACACAAAACAAGGCAAAGGCTTCTGTACCTTCCTGCGAGACGTTCCTACAAGATGTTAAGCAAACCAGTAGATTTAACCAAGTTTCTATAATAAATACCTGTTCGCAAGCCATGACCTCTTCAGTAATAATCTCAAGCAACGGTATAGAGTTTCTATCGCTCCTCTTGAACATCTCGCGTACAATAGAGAGTAGATTCCACATGCCCTCCGGCTCACGTCCACGCAACGGCCGTAGTAGTGAAGACCATTCCGCCGCGGCGGGCGGTGCGCTTGTGCTAAGGTAGTTGACATCGCTGAAAACACGCAAAGCAAATGTAATCAGGGTTACCGAGTGAATTTTCCGCCTGAGGCGCTAGTGTAGCACACTATACTCTTTCACAAAGTGTTATATGGTTTTGGATCTTTCGTTATACATTATACTCCCTGCTCGACTTTGCGCGGGTTTTCATTGTCCGTACAAAATTGCCTCTCAAATCACTGTATTAATTGATGAAAACTGTATTAAAATCTGTAATCAGTCAGTTAAGTAATTCAAGTGATCTAAGCGAACAGATAGCGAGTTTAAGTAAGTGTACTGGTTACACTTATATTTAACCAATAAAATTAATAATATTCTAAATTTGTGAACAAAATTTTTTTTTTCCAAAACAAATAACGTCTTTGTGTTCAATTAATTAGAACCTTTGCATTTACGTACGTCCAAGTTAGTTGGCGTCATATCCGAAGTACAAATACAGCGGCTCGCTAAACAGTCGACTTTATTTTACAACTGTATCAAACAGGAAATGTACTTAAAACTAGGGCAATGGGTGACTACTCTAACATAGCAGGGCATCATAACTAGAGCTAATAAGCGTTTAGTAGGCCAATGAAAGACCCCCGAGAGACGAGAATAAACAGACATAAATTTAAATGTTTTAACGAGGGCAGATCAGGTGTATATCAGTGGATATCTTACGTCTTACTCTTTGCTTGGGTAGTATGACTAATTTATAATTATTTATGGTACCCCATCGCGTCTGTCTGTCTATAATTCGGGATAAACTCAAGAACTACTAATCAGATATTTATACTTTTTTCAGTAGTAGGTAAAGTGATTCAAGAGGTGATTTTTTGATTCCGTACAAAGCCAGAGCAGGCCACTTAGTATCTTAACAAAATATACCCTTCATTTTACATTACGTTCTCTCACCTGAACACAATAGGAGCAGGAACACAAAACTTTACTAAGATCTTATTGATGTTATTATGCAACGTCTTCTCATCTAAGAACCACGAAGTGTATTCATAGGCAGAGGCACCCGCGGTTGGGTCTGGGGCGCCAGAGGTCGTGTTAATAAGTGTCGGTTGGGCTGATAATAGCTCGTCCAGTATACGCTGAGCTGTCGGTAAAACTTGACGAGGTAATTCTGCTATAAGGTACTGAGCGAACTTTTGGAGTTGATCTCTTCGCAATCTGTGCAGTGATTCTGATACCGGCGCTCGTAGGCATACTTGCGTTGGCTGGTAACAAAAATATTGTATGAGAATAATATGGGAATAATGTGTTTCAATGCAACTAAATTATGGAAATTAGTCATTAGATAATAAAACCGGTAGGAAAACATCCTATAAAATATATTCTCAGTAATTTCGCATGAGTCACGAAAGTGAGTAAATATTATGGGAATAACAAGGCGAACCAATATAATAATAATACATATAATATATATGTATTATAATTAGCAAAATATGAGTTCTTAGGGTCCTAGCCCTCATTTATATGATGTTTTCCTATATAGTTCAGTAACTTAAATTTATACAAGGAAGTAAATCGAAACTCCAGAGCCATTGCACTCACCAAATGTATTCTATAAAGGCACACAGCCACTATATGAGAACACCAATGGGCGGTTGATGAGCAGGTGCAATTGCAAGACACTATCCTTTGTCTGTCAAACGTCACAGCGACATTGAATTGCGCCCTCGGCATACTGAGTGATACTGTTGCAGATAAGTGGAAACCTGTAAAAAAGTAGTGCCTTATAATACTCTTATGTAACCCTTTGAGCACACTCTAGACATTAAGAATATTATCAGATTAGGAAAAAAATACAGTATAATAAAATGTAATTCTGTTAGGTACAGTCAGTCACTTATTGCTTGCATAACAAGACATCTGTAAAAAAGTTAATAAACGGGTTATTCAATCGGACTTACCAATTTGCAAGACATCTTTGACCGCTCTGTCCCTAAAGAGATGTTCACCTCTTTGAAACTCATCAGCCGAGCCATTAGCCAAGCATGAATACAGCCGAATATCATCTTCACTGTCCGGGAAGCTCCAGAATGCGATTTGAAGCTGTAATTGTTCTGGTACCGGTGGATATACATGTTCAACCAGCTCGAATGGTATGTGACACGCTACACACTTTGCAGCTAACTCACTCAGTGTTTGAACTGATTTGTCTGAAAAAAAATCTAAAGGATTAAATGGTTAATTTCTAATGTTAGCTGCAAAATTCTAATATACCTACTATATAAAATTGAATTAAATATTTCAAATTCCTGTGTATGATGATAAAAGAAATCGAATCACAAAAAAATTAAAATCTATCACTGTTTGCATGTAGCGAACTCAAATAAGACCAAAATTATGTTTAATGTGGTCATTCTACAAAGATCAATATTGAGAAATTACAATACTCCTCCGCAGTAACTTATGAAATTTTATATGCATATTTAGTAGGTCTGAGAATCGACTACTATCTATTTATCATACCCCTAAGTGATAACAGTTATTCACTCCTAATATTTTATTTATAAAGAAAATTTTTTTTATATCTTTTATACTTTATGTGGTATTAAAAAATACACACCCCTAAATTTTCACCCACACCTATTTTTTAATAGTTGTCTGAGTAATTTAATAATCTTTCTTCTCTCTCGATAACTGATCAATTATCACTTGGTAAGTTATCCCCTCCAGGCGTCTCCCAGTGTCACTTCTAGCTCAGTAAAACAGCATGGAGTAACTATGAGACCGGATTTCAAAATTTCTTATATATAACCTCATCCTTTACAGCGCTCCATGCCTTTATCACTTATATACCACGTCCACGTAATAATAAGTTAGTTTTTATCTACATTAGATATTATTTACATGTCAAAACAACGTTTGCCGGGTCAGCTAGTAAATTATAAACTCAATTGATTTTTAACTAACCCAAAATAAGAATTTTTCATTGACTGCTTTTACCATCATCATAATTATTATTATTTTTTTTAATGACAGACAACTTTGGCTAATTTTTAGACATTTGGTGAAAATCGGTTGGCCCATTTAAAAGTTATGATGGTAAAAGTGGGGAAGAAAAATAGAAAATCTGCACCACTCGAGTAGGGGTCTTAAATATAAGCGCATCACATGCGCATTACAAAACACTATGACTTCTTACTTTTAAAGGAAATAAAGTTTTGGAATCAGGTTTTTTTTTAATTTTAGATTATTTTAGACGAGCACATTCATTCAAACAAAATCTTTAGATTTATAGGTAGTATATAGATTGTAACATAACTACACAATGGCGCATTCATCATCATCACCCTATTAACGTTCCCACTGCTGGGACACAGGAACTTCTCTCTTGACGAGAGAGATTAGGCCTTAATTCACCACGCTGGCCAAGTGCGGGTTGGTGAATGTCACATTTCCTGGCGCATTAGGTATATTGTTTCTCAAAAACCAGATACTATAAGCTCCGTAATTATACGACACTAATTAGACTTTTAAAAGGTCACTGGTTCACCGAGGACTGTATGTGCATATTATTAGGTATATATATATATGGTAATACTATGGCCATTAAATATGTGAAATGTGTTGGTTTTTAAATAAGCATGCAAATGTTAAAGATCACTAGTGACGTCCATATTTTAGGTTCTTCAAACTGCTTACTTAATGTGGAAAGTTTGCACCGAGAATAGATTATTAAGAATTAATTCCATAACTCAAATGTATCTCAATATTAAAATTATAAGCTAAAGTTAATCATGTATTTTAAAGACGTCAGTGGCGCGGTGGGCGAAGATTGATTGCGTGTCGCGCAAGAGGTAGCGGGTTCGTTCTCCCCGAGGGTCAAGTGTTGGTCTGGGTGTTTACTATGTATAATAAAATATATATATATGTATGTCGCGTTGCCCGTGTTTTTGGATTTTCTCGCGAGAACAACGAAATTATCCAAAGTAAAAAGCAGCCTATAGCCTTCCTTGATAAAGAGGCTATCGAACATTAACACTTAAGCAGTCGCTACAGGGTCTATCAGACCCAGTTGCCCATTGTTTGCATGGTAACTATTGAATCTTAAGGATTGCAACATTGCCGCTCTTAGTACCTTCCGACGTTGGATTGAGACAGCGAATAAAAGTCGCAGCAGTCAGTTGACGCGCTGCGCTCGTTTGTTATGGACTTAAAAGGTGCTTATGGGTTCTTTGGACCCGGTAGCGACTATATACGTAAGTGATTTTTCATAACTTTATAACCCTTATTAATTATTGAAATTTTGTTTTTATTATAAAAAAATGGACACCAATAGGCCCTTAAGGTTATGGGATATTGAAGAATGCTTGAACGAAGCAATAGATAATGAAGAATGCTCAGAAACAGAAATAAATTACCATGAAACAGCTTCCGAACAAGATGGCGACGAAGAAATGCAAAATACAGAGGGACCTGAAGAAACTAGCTCCTCAAGGAGTCAAGTTGTGCAGAAAATTGAAAATTCACTAAAGCAATCACACATATTGCGTAAATATATACGTAAGTGATTTTTCATAACTTTATAACCCTTATTAATTATTGAAATTTTGTTTTTATTATAAAAAAATGGACACCAATAGGCCCTTAAGGTTATGGGATATTGAAGAATGCTTGAACGAAGCAATAGATAATGAAGAATGCTCAGAAACAGAAATAAATTACCATGAAACAGCTTCCGAACAAGATGGCGACGAAGAAATGCAATATACAGAGGGACCTGAAGAAACTAGCTCCTCAAGGAGTCAAGTTGTGCAGAAAATTGAAAATTCACTAAAGCAATATGTGTGAACTGCAATAACAATATTAATAACAATATTTGACTTGCAAAGTGACAAAATAAGGTATTTTTAGACTGTTGATTTTTAGAGAAGTTTTTTAGTTTTTTTTACCAAATAATGATGGGTCTCTTATTGTGATTTGGAATAAGTACATTATAGTAGTATTAGAAAAATAAAGAAACTTAATGTTATTTTCGTTATTTACTAACATATATGATAATGGTTAAAATGTGTCGTTAAAGTTAGTTGAATTTTAGTATGTTTTTAGATTGCGTTTTTTTATGAATAAAAGTAATAAATATAAATGTTTAATACCATTTGTAATTTTATTTTATAATATAATTACCGTTAGGAAATACACAATAACATTAAATTCAGTAATTATAGAAAAATACAGCAATATTAAACTGGGTCCGGTGGACACGGTAGCGACTCCTAGCGTATCAAAACAGGGCGCGACTGCCCAAGTGTTAAAAGATTTTTTTTAATCGGATTAGTAGTCCCTGAGTTTAGCGCATTCAGACAAACAAAGTATAGAAGATTATAGTATGCAGAAATATATGTAATATGTATGCAGTAATTCAAATAATTGAATAGGGTATTATTACCTTCACCTTAAAAACCGTTTTACATAAATTTATAAGTCATAATCATAATGAACAAGTAGAATTTTCGTTTCCATTTTTAGTAAAAGTGCTTTATTATTAACTTTAATTTAGGTACTATGATTTTGAAACACAGCAGCCATGCTGTTTCGGCTCGTGATTTCACTCTGTTAGTAAACAATACGACTGCGAAAGATCAAGCAACAGAATTTGAGAAGACAGAACATAGATATGCTGAATAGCATGGTATAGGCTGAACTTTAGTGTTCACCTTTAAAACAGCGTTCTAATGATATTCGACCAACACCCATAGTACAAGCTCTGCTTGGTTTGGGGTTAGTTATATGGTGCTGTGTGAGTAGTCCGGTAATATTTAATACTAGCAGCACGCCCCGGCTTTGCACGGGTAATTATTCAAAATTGTTTCAAAATTATTCGAATTTTTCTCGCCGTAAAAACCATCCTTAAACTCCAACGAATATTTAAAAAAAATAAATTGGCTAAATTGGTATAGGCGTTGTTGAGTTATGCGCTTAGCAACACATTTTGCGATTCATTTTTAACCCCCGACAAAAAAAGAGGGGTGTCATTGTTTGTCTATCAGTCTGGGACATCATAGCTCCCGAACGGATGAAGCGATTTCAACTTAGTTTTTTTTGTTTAAAAGGTGAGTCTGGCGCGAGTGCTCTTAGACATGTTTCATGAAAATCGGTTGTGCCGTTTAAAAATTGTGGGGGTTAGAGTGGGGAAGAAAAACCGAAAATCTGCAAAAATCTCGAGTGGGTATCAAATAAAAGCGCATTGCATGAACATTACATATTATTATGGTGTTTTACTTTTAAGAAAATTGAAGGATTCGAATCGGGGGTTTTTCTTATATTTTAAATTTAGATTTATTATTTATAAGAAGATTAAGGTAAGAGAAAACATACTATTGATTGCAATGCTCAAATTGGTGTAACCTACAACAAACATAAACTTGGTTCGGGTCAACTGGTGTAACGTTAGTTTTTTGAAGAAAGTTGGCTTTATATTGGTGTATGTGTGGTTATAATTTTTTGTTCAAGCTAAGAATTAGTGTAAGAGCAATGCTGGTTTGCCAAGATACATACACCAACTTAACCTTCTTCGGTCATAGGAATACAAAAATTCGACTTATGTAAATGGATCACATACCTACTCAGTTACAACATAATTTCGACGGAAGTCTGCAAAATTCACAGTTAAAATGTGTAGCGTAACTGTATTTTTTTAAAGCTAGAATTCTATTATTATGCTATTCGAAAGAGCAGAAAAAACTAAAAAAAACTGTATACTCAACTTACTTAACGTGTTTTGGTGGTTAACCCAATTGAACCTGCAACCGACGATATGTACAATATCTATGCTATATGCTAGGGTTTAGTTCTGAAAATAACTTTTTGAATGGGATTAGTTACCTGTTAACGAATTATTAACTACTAACTAAGCGACAATATATTATCAAGCGACAATTTTTTTATTTCCGCACACGACCATTCAGTAGGGAGCCGACGACGCGACGCGGCAGATTATTTCGTGATCTTAACCCCGCTTATTGTCACAAAACTATAATGGTTAGAGATATGATGTTAGGACGTTTTTTGTAGATAATGATATGTTCTACAAAGTTGTAATACATCACTTTGTTATTTATTCAATAGTTTTCGCAGCATTCGCGATTAAAAAAAATATTTAAGGTTTAATTTTTCAAAAAAATCGCTTATTGCCACAAAACTATAATAGTTAGAGATATGATGTAACGACGTTTTTTGTAGATAATGATAAATTCTACAAAGTTGTAATACATCACTTTGTTATATATTCAATAGTTTTCGCAGCATTCGCGATTTAAGAAAGATTTTAGGTTCTTTTTTATCACCATGGGTTACATTATCGGAGTCTGGTAAGGAATCATATTATTTTTTAAAACTAAATATAGCCTATGTCACTCAGGGATAGTGTAGCTTTCGAATGGTGAAAGAATTTTTTAAATCGGTGCAGTAGTTTCAGAGCCTATTCGAGACAAACAAACAAACAAAAAATCAAACCTTTCCTCTTTATAATATTAGTATAGATTTAAATATTTGCCGGCTAAATAGTTTTAACTAAATGTTAAAGGTCATGGAAATAAGTTTTTCGCAGATATCTCGCGAGTCTCGCGACCTGTCGCTCGGAGGTCATATAGAATTATTTATAAAAATTGTTTGTTGCGACATTATCTACAAAAGATGCATGAGAAAGCGATTAGAATGCACTCACGTAAGATATGGTACCAAAAAGAAGTAAATTTTCACTAAAAAGTAAGTAGTTATTAAGAGACTTCAAAATAAATATAATTGGAAAAAAAAACAAACAAATATGGAAAAATGTGGATTATTGAATAACTTGAGTAACACAAGACTAATTTTATTAATAAATCTAAATTTAAAATTTAAGAAAACCCCCGATTCCAATGCCTTCATTTCCTTAAATGTAAAATAACATAATATTATGTAATGTGGACGCGATGCGCTTTCATTTTATATTTTACACTAGTATATTTGCAGATTTTCAGTTTTCCTTCCCACGCTCACCCCCATAACTTTTAAACGGCTAAACCGATGTTCATGAAACATGTCTAAGAACACCCAGGCCAAACTCACCCTTCATAAAAAAAAAAACTAAATTGAAATCGCTCCATCCGTTCGGGAGCTATGATGAAACAGACAGACAGACAGACAGACCGACAGACACACCAAACTTATAACACCCCTCTTTTTTGGTTAAAAATTGATATGGTACAACCATGCAAGCAACAGCTTAAAAAAAATGTAAAAAAGAATCATCAAAATCTGTTCATGGCAAAAAAGGTCTGAGGAAAAAAAATCTTAAATAACAAAATATGCTAATCCAACTTTCAAAATTCATACCTTTTCCTAGTTTTTTTAGAGTCTCTTAGCAAGCAAATAGCAAAGCTAAGTATGGTGAATTATGTACAACATCATATTCAAATACATTCTTATTTCTTTCTCAGCACTCTACTGCAAAATCATTAACTTATAAATGCATTTGCAATTTTTTGTGATACTGCGAACCTTCCAAGCATCATTTTCAGATAATAAATAAAATGTTTGAGCTTTATAATACTTTTGATATGGAAAATTATAATCCAGTGTTCCAGGTTAAAACAAACCAAATATATGTACACAATAGCTATGTAATAGGTAGATATTGCAAGTAGTATGTTAAACTTTTCTTTGATGTGCCCAATTTGTTACTTTATTAAAAGAATCTTTGTACCTACCTACCTACAATATTGCTAAAACAGATTGTATTTCAAACATATTTATGAAAAATATCAGACTTAGAGGATATTAGTAGCACCAAACATTATACCTACTTTGATTAACGGTAATTATAAAACTTTTTTGCCATCAATTGTTAAACGAAATAATAATATGTGATATTTCTGACAATACATACTAAAATTGAAACATCATCAAATCAGGTAAGCTTTCCAATTTTGCTTTGGACAAACTTATATCATTATTAGATGTAATCTGATACTTTTCTAGTGTTAGGTACATTAACTAAAGCTGTCCAATGAATACAGTTAATCCAAAATAGAAGGCAACAAAAACAGTGAAAGTTGTGAAAGCATTAAATTTTATCATTGACTTTCCACTCTAAAACCTGCCAAAGCCTTTTAAAATGGAAATCTGACAAAGAAAAATGTATAAAAAGTTACAAGTATGGCAGGGATTTGAAACCAAAGGGTATTAGTAACTGCTCAGTCCAGTCAGGGGTAAATGACTCTACAACACCTGTTCATTGTACTTAGTAACGCTCACGTATGTAATTAGTATGTAGGTATAGGACCACTGACCAAAACTGATTATAAAACATATTGATTTCTCAATATCGTGACACGAAAGACTCGAATCCTAGGAAAAGTAATAAATATATAAGGGAGTAACGTAACAATGACTGTAAGAACTTTCGGAAACAAAGGATCAGCTGCATTACATACCTTGAACGGACTTTTTCGTAGAGCGCGTGATGAAAGGGTTTTGAATGTTGGGACGTTTCCATCCTCGCCAGTTATTGCACAAGCTTTCAGGTTCAGAGCTCCAGCTGCACAAGGAATCCTCTTCGAAGCGCTCAGAGTCCTCAAAGCTAAAGTGGTCTCCCTCCTCCCAGTCGAGCAAGGGAGACCCCACGTCAACCGGGGCTTGAGCAGATCTTCCCCCTTTGCCATTGCTCCCAGATGCCCCCGCCACCTTAGATAATTTAAGGGAGGCTTCTCAAAATAATCCGCTAGAAAATTTCAGCGAATTACTCGGGGAGTATTCACAGAGCCTTGTCAATGGATTGGCATAACGTTCGTTGAGTTAACTACTTTTTTAGGTCCGAAGATAAAATCTTGAACAAACTGAATGCAAGGAAATGAAATACATCACAAATTAAAGATATTTTCCTAGATGAAATGAAAATAAAACGATAAAAATAAATCCAATTCAGCACAATAACAAATATGGCCGCCGTACAACCGTCGGTCGACCGTCCGTCTTGTCTTTGTAGTATTCTATAAGTATGTATGTGCAACAAATACATACAATCATGTAATATACTCTATGTGTGTGTACGTAAGTCTGTAAGTGTAAGTTTTTTTTTGGTACAGAGTTAGTGTTTCCAGCTATAAATGATGACGGCTTGAACTGGCAAGTTTTGATAATGACATATGTATCCTAATGACGTTGACAGGTAAATGACAATGGAGGATGTCAATGTCAACGTCATCAAGAAAAATGTTGGAAGATTGTTCTGGATGTTTGAAAAATACATTTTCTATTATTAAAATTGTATTTGAAGATAAATTAATGCTGTGAAACATATAACACCTATTTATTAACCAAACCTCATCTACCTCCCTTGATCAGGCAATAATAGGCTGTTTTTAGAAGTCACTAATGTTTTAGAGTGGTATTTTTCGATAATGTTTTGCTGGGGTAATGCAACTCATCACGAATTGTGTATTGAAGGCTCTGAAAATACGGATTTGGTAAGACATTATCGGTTACCAGCAGCTATTGAATGTATACATTTTACTAAATTGAACTTGCTGAAAACTTAAATAAAAACTTTCAAAATATGTTTTTAAAAATTGTCTATGTTAAAACCTAAATGTGTATGTGTTTAAACAGGTGATAAAACCTACATTAGCAAAATGGAAAGAAAGTAGTCATATCAAATCAGTTGCTGCTGGAGAATTCCATTCTCTGTACCTAACTAATGCAGGACACTTATATTCTTGTGGTAATAATGATGTGGGACAGTTAGGGCGACACACAGAAAACAATGAAGGAAAGAGGCCTGGTAAGAAATATTTCTTGAAATATGTTGACTTACACCCACCATTTAGTTCAACAGAACCTCTTGTAATGATGTTGTTACTGGTGATCCAAATTATTGGTCTCCTAGTTCTGATTATGATAAGATTTATTTCTTTAGTCTTTTTGATAGTACCAAACTTTAGTAATCAGCAAAGTATCTATTTTGTACATTATTTAAACAAGATCTTGCCGTCTTTCTTGATCTTTTATATAATCCAATACATAATTATAAATGAATATATTAATTTCAGCTCCTGTAGAAACATTCAAAGACTGCACCATATCAGCAATAGCATGTGGTCTTCAGCACTCCCTGGCAGTAGACGAGTGGGGACAGTCATTCAGCTGGGGCTCAGACAGTATGGGTCAGCTAGGCAGCAACCTTGGGGCCCATGCACAAGATAAACCCAAATTCGTAAAAGGATTGGCTACAAAGAATGTTATACAGGTTGCCTGTGGTGCATATCATTGTATAGCTTTGACAAATAGTAAGAGATTTATTAGATCATTTTAGCTTCACCAGGAGTATACATCTAATAAGATATGATAAGAAAAAATTATATAAATTGTATACCTATTTAAATCTCACAGACAATTATAACATCTATACTGAAGTAATAAAGTCAAAGAACCAAGGCACACTTTTTCACATTCATTGCAAGAACTTTAGGCCTATTTAATTAATTGTTAGACAACCTATTGATCAATGTCAAAAGACCTTGTTACAGTTTAGCCTGGACCTTTGAAACCAAAAATACTTTGGGAATAACTGCTTCATGATAAGCATATTACAGCTAAAAATAAAATAAAACTCAACAGTTTTATCCAGGTTGTAATGTTATGTAATTTTTTTCAGATGGTGACTTATACTCTTGGGGGGCTAACAGTCATGGGCAATGTGGCCTTGGAACAATTACCAACAAAGAAGTGATACCTCAACCAATAACATCTCTACTAGGAGTGCCTATAGCATTAGTTGCTTGTGGTAGCAATCACACATTTGTTTTGTCAAAGTTAGTGTTTAATATGGTCAAATATAATAATAGTAAGTAGGTAGGTCAGTAATAATTTTGAGCAGATTCCTATCTTTAATACTATGACTTGTAGTTTCCTTATTCTTTTATCTTTCAGCTTATCATCCTTATTAAAAATAACTGTATACTTTTGATATAGTAATATTATTAATTTTCCTTCTAAAAAAAATATATGCAGTTTAAAAACATGTGCTTTAACAGTGAAGGCAAACATCGTGAGGAAACCGTGTTCTGAGAACTTTGAAGAGTCATAAAGAAATGTGACATTCACCAACTCACACTTGGCAACTGCAGTGAATAAAGGCCTCATCATCTCAGTCAAGACAGAAGTCCCTGTGTCCCAGCAGTGGGAATGTTAATTGGGTGTTGATGATGAATATAATATGTAGTACTGTCTAAGCAAATGTCTCGTAGTTTCTTTTTAAATACATTTCTGTAGATGTTAAACAATCTATTTATATGGTCACATGAAACTTTTTATATTTATCTACTGTTGTATTATTCTAACTTCTGTACTTATTTGTAGGTCTGGAGCAGTTTTTGGCTGGGGTAAAAATTCTCATGGACAGCTGGGCCTACAAGAAAGAGAAAATAAATGTTATCCATCACACTTGAAAACGTTAAGAAATGTTAAGGTTGGTTATTATTTCATGAAATGAACTACAGATCCCCTAAACACATATATGTGTTTAAGGTATATATACCTTATCTTATATATAAAATTCTCATGTCACAATATTCTTTCCTGTTCTCCTCCGAAACAGCTAGACTGATTCTCATAAAATTTTGTGAGCATATTGAGTAGGTCTGAGAACTAACTTGTTTATTAAATAAACTAAATTAAATACTAGCTTGACACGCGACGGCGCGTTGCCTTTTGTTTTTTGTTTTTTTATTTTCCAGAAAACAACTTATTTGCCCGCCGTAAAAAGTAGCATATAGCTTTCCTCTATAAATATGCTATCTAAAACTAAAATATATCTTCAAATTGGACCAGGTGGTTCCTGAGATTAGCGTGATCAAGCAGATAAAGTAAACAAACGAACTCTTCAGCTAAAATTATTCAGTTTTATTTAGTATAGATTGATTTCCATCCTTATAGGTTTGTCACATAGCCTGTGGTGAAGACTTTACAGTGTTTCTGACGCTAGATGGTGGCGTGTTTACGTGTGGCGTGAGTGAATACGGACAGACAGGCCATGGTACAACTAAAGACGAATTAGTACCAAGAAAGGTGAGCTAGCTCAGTAAATAATTATATTCTTTAGCAGCAATTTTTAAAGTAAGATTTTTTAGGTATTTTTCTAAATTTTGTGTCAAAAAATTCATGCTGTTTTTGTCCATCATTTTTGTTTTGTAGCATAGGCACAAGTCTTCTTGTTTGTATTTTGTGTCTAAGCACAGAGTTCTACAGTGCATAATATATTTTTTGTTTTCTTTACATACAAATACATTTGCCCTGCAATGGGAAACCCCATACCATAGCAATGATTTTAACTGCAATAGTGGCGCGGTGGGCGAAGGTTCGCTTACGGCGCAAGAGGTAGCAGGTTCGATTCCTGCCGAGGGGTCAAGTGTATGTATGTTCTGCAAGCACTTTCTCCTTGGTCTGGGTGTTTAATATGTATAGTAAATATATTTATGAATGTATATCTATTATATCAAATGTCTAGTACCCGTAACACAAGCTTTAGAGCTTACTGCGGGGCTAGATGTTGTTATGTGGATTGTCCGGATATATTAATTAATTATGTATTTATTATATTTAGGTGATGGAACTGATGGGTACTACAGTGATACAAATCGCTTGCGGCCGACGTCATCTACTTTGCCGCGTGGGTGAAAGAATACTCGCTTGTGGCTATGGCGCGCGCGGTCAACTCGGCTGTCCACACATGGCCTTTTCACTTGTGCCTACGCCTGTACCCTTCAACCCTAGTGACGACGCGCCCGTAAGTGCTTAAAAAGTTGCGTTAGCTTCACATTGAGGTGCTGAATGGGTCGGGCAAATTTCACTTTATATTTTAGAAAAGGAAGAGAAAGGTATTTAAAGATCTACCTTTAAATGCCTTTCTGGGATAGTGTCGTAGTCGTCATGAACGTTTTTAGTAATGAAGCTTAAAGAATTATATATAAATTTAATCTGTCCAATTACACTCAGCTGTATGGTATATCCGCTTAAATTTACCTAGAGCCTTACTGTGTGGTAATTATTATTATAGTCTACCGGCTTTTAACTTTATAAAGCTCATCAAAAATAATAAATACTACAAAATTTAATTCTTAACACCTTTATTTCTGATACAGAACGAAGCAAGTCCAAGCAAGGTGAATCGTATGTAGAAGTCAATTTGAACGTAGATTTAATTGTTTAGAACTTATTAGTAGTTCTTTTAATTTGCTTTACTCTTGATTTTATTAAGTATATTCTTAAAATATAGCTAAGACACAGTGAAGCCTCAGTCATCGATTTCTATACAACATTTTTATTTAGCACTTTGTCACTTTGATTTGTTTCTGTTTGTTTTAAGACGTCAAAGTAACTATCCTAAAAATTATAATATCAGGCATTTTTCAACAATTCGGTCTCATTTGCTTGAAATTTAACAAAATAAATCAGATATATATAATAGATAACTGTTGATTATTTGATAAATTTTGTGATCAATAACTGAGTTTCCGCTGCTATTCATAGTACTAATAGTAAAATATGGTCTCCCCTAGCCCAAGAAGAAAGCAAAAGTCGAGGTTTCAGTGGCCGCCAGCTCGGGCCCATCAAAAAATGTTGAGTTATCTCAGAAATCTCATTATAATACTTCTAGTAAACAAATATTCCTGTGGATATCAGCTTACGTATTGTAATCCTCATTTGCTTTTAGCTGTATCAGTTGTTCGTAATTAAATTTTAATATCAATGCACGTTATGGTTGTTAACAAGACTTTGTCAGTAAACTGTAATTAAAATCTGTACATTTCAGCACATGATTAGTATTAGTTGTATTAAAATTCACAAGTTATAGTTGCTAAATTTTAAATCGCATGTAAATAATTAAAATAATTTGCAAGTTACCTGACAAAGTTGTTACGTTTTGACGAATCAAACAATGCTACCATATGTACCATTATTTCACAGTTCTCGAAGGAAACCTTCAAAGGGCCCATAAAAGTGTTTGCTGGTGGGGACCACAGTTTCCTGATCCTGAACGCTGACAGATCTACTATAGACTTTAGAACGAATGGTCACGCGCAGAAAATTCTCACGTTGACAAAACCAAGACTTGCCGCCTGTTCAGTGTTTAAAGAAAGCGATGTTGTTAATCAGGTAAGATTCGATGGTCGTACACTATTTGTTTAAATAGTGTAGCTGTCTACTTACTTAAATCTCTTGTAAAAATATACTTGCCATTTTGAATCATAAGCCTGGTTGCTATTATTATATAACTCATATTAGTGCGAAATTTTATTTATGGACAATGGGCGTATAAAAGATGAGATAACGTCGTATTGACTCATCGAAACCAACTGACTTAACTTTACTCAACTCATCAAGGTAGTCTCAATAAAATTAACTAATAAATAATGTACTCATTGCTATTCTAATCCATCATTATAAGATTGATATCTATCAGTAGTATAAATGCTATAATAATATTTTTCATTATAAAGTTGTCCTAATAGCAACATAGGAAAAATATAGTTACTATGTTACTAATACTGCAAGACGGAAAACTTAACCCGTACCTGTAAATTAATTACTCATAAAAATATTTCACTTTTTATGTCAGGCTTATAGAGGCTTTTGTTAATCCGTTATTCCTCCTGGTCCGATACGAAAAATAATTTTACAGATTGCCTATTTATTGAGTAAGGTTATAGTCTTTTTTTAACTAAAAATACGTTGTTTCCTCGGGAAAATCCATCAAACACGGGAAACGCCATAGCGTGTAAAGCTAGTTATGTTATATTTGATAGAATTATATTTTTGTATGAATACGAGCGAAGATATGAGAGATATCTAGTACCCTACTATCTCTAGTAAGCTTAGAGCTTACTATGGGGATAGATGCTGCTATATGAGAGATATTTAGTACCCTACTATATCTAGTAAGATTAGATCTTACTATGGGGATAGATGTTGCTATGTAGATTGATAAGTAATATCTTATTTCACAGGATTTAATGGCATACTTGGAGACTGTATTCGGCTCTCTCGCTTGCATCAACGGATCGTTCCTAACAGACAACAACGCGCATTTCGGATGTAATACGAAAGTGCCGGGCGTAGATCTGAAAAAAGCCGAGGATGGCTTCACGTTAGTTAGCAGATTTGAAAATACATCTATAAAAGAACTTGTAAGTGATATTCTGTATATGTTTTGTCAACTACTTTTGTATGAACTTCCTCCTCCTCCTCCTAGCTTCGTGGTCCTCAATGCTGAGGGTCGTGACCACCCTTAAGAATCACTTTATCTCGTACGATCTTTTTCCATCTGTCTCTGTCTCTTGCGGTGTGAAGGGCGTTGTGAATGGACGAGTAAAGAGTGGTGCGGATCTGGTCGGACCAAAGAACGGAGCTGCGTCCACGTGGCCTCTTTCCATCCACTTTACCGGTCACAATGAGCCTCTCGAGGCTGTTCCCGTCTTTCCTTGCAATGTGAAGTACTCAAGCACTCTGCGCAGGCACTCGGAAGACAACCTAGTGGAGATTTTGAGTTCCTGGAGTATTGACGCATTAGTTCGGAAGGCTGTCCACGGTATACGTACATCTTTCTCCAGCACCACATCTCAAAAGCGTCGATGCGCCTACGGATGAACTTCCTACTAATATTTTAATGTGGAAGTTGGTGCTCAATCACGCAAATTACTGGATGGATTTTGATAAAACTGTACAGTAATGTGTTTAAAAGTGTTTTTGTCTATGTATAGTCAAAATGGTCGACGCAAGACGTTGGAAAGTTTTCTCTATCACCAATTAGGAACTACCTTTACCTTTTTTTCTTAAGTACGTTTTTTAATGTAATTTGAGAATAACAAATTTACTATAAGATAACATAATAATTCTTTATTGTGCACATGACACAAACATGATTCCAGACAGGTTTTGTTAGAATAAAAATCCGCTTGATACCTTGTAAGATTTTCATAAAAATAAGAGCTCAACGAGGCCATGAGGGGACCAGCGGGACATACCCATTATATTGACCCCAAACTGAAACGAAAAAGTTTTCGGAATAATAAATTACATTCTGAATATCAGTTATTAAGTTTAAGTTGACCTGTCCATGTAGGCTATGTGCTTCTAAGGAAATAAACGTTTTGACTTTGACTTATTTAGTTTTTTAATTGTTTCAGATATTTAGTCACCTAACAGAGAATATAATAAAGAAAATGAAAGTTTCTCCACCAGACGCAGAAGCACTGAGAATGTTCCTAATATTGCCGTTGTATCATGAAATGAGAAATCCCAGAAGACATCCGGAGTTACAGGTACAAAATTTTTTTTTTATATTATCCATACTTATATTGTAAATACGTAAGTGACTCTGTCTGTTTATCTTCACACATAAACTACTGAATAGATTAAAAAAAAAATAAGCACACACTAGAGCCCGCGAAGGGACATAGGCTACTTGTTACCGCGGGGAACTACTAATCTTCCTACAAAAGTGTTACTCATCTAGGCGAGTGCTAGTCTAAAAACTTGCAATGCCTAACTATTGCTATGATTCCTTGTTCTGGTAGCTAAATGTATACCGGGAATATTGTTAAGATATAACTTATTAATATAATATTTTGCACTCAAAAAAAAAACATTTACAGGTATGACGTGTCTCAGGTTCCGCTCAAACTTAGTTGTCTGACTACAAGTACCAAGATGGATATAAATTAAATTTTTTGACGGATGATGTATTTCTGTTGCTGTTCTAATAACAAATACTTATTAAAACATCATAAATAATTTATTTCGGGGGATTATGCATTATTGTATATATATAGTTAATTACTTAACTATTACAGGGTCCGTTCGCCGAAGCCTACAATAACCTCTCGACCCACCCTCAGAAGATAGTAAATTTGTGGTGGGAGTCGCAAACTCAGGAGTACTTTGAAATGTTGGTGGATATATTCAAAAGTGTAATTGTTTATGAGCTGATGCAGCCCGCGGTTAGAGCTAATAAGGTAAATAAATGCAGTAACCTTTACTAATATACAAATATGGACGGAATTTTGCTGTGAAGGAATAGTAGGGGGGATGTGGGGATATTACTGCAATGTGCTGGCGCCAGAGTGCAGCGTTTCAAAGCTTGACAAAAGTTTCTTGATCATAGAGGTCACAAATGCCTTAAACCCTAAAATAAAAACTAGCAAAGCTAGTGGCGCCATCTGCGCGGAGTTTTGCGTAATATCCCCAATAGGTTATGTGAATGTACTGATAATTAATGTATTATTATTTCTTAAGCTAAATTTGGATAGTACCAACAGTCAGTAGTACCTTTGTCTTAACCGAACGCGCTGTAAATTATTTATTATATTATGTTATTATTTATTGTATTATTTTTATGTTTATTTTTAAGTTGTGTGTATTTTTAATTTTTATATGGATTGAATGTAATCTGAAATAAACGAATAATAGTATGTACTTATATCACGATTTTTAGCTATGTTAGACCGATGTCAGCGTGACGGTTGAGAAAGTGACATTTCAACTCTTAGGATGTTTGCCACTAAAGTAAATAAAACTTAGCTATTAGAAAATGTTACTCAATCAGCTTAGTAGCTCTGTAAAAACGCATTTTATTATACTTCTTAGTCTTATTTGTATTGTGGGCCAATTTGAGTTTATTTAATTAATATAAATAACTTTTCAGAAAGTATATTTCACACATAGCATAATCCAAATACTGAATACATTAGCAGCCCTAAACAAAATCAACTTTACCAATCCGAAGAAACCAAAGATACCGGCGGAATGCTTTTACATAGAGGACTTGTGCAACTATGTTGATATCGCGAGTGATTACATCAACTGGCTGTCGGATCTTAACGTAAGTTGTGCTATTCTTATATATAAGATTGTCTGTAATCTTGCTATTTTATTTGCCTATAAGGAACGTGCAGGCACTTGGTGGCAACACTAATGCGAATTCGACGTTCAGAATGTCAAATGTTAGGAAGTTAGGGAAAAACAACAGTTGACAAAATTGACTACCTCAGTGGGTATAGATGTGGTAGGGTATAATTAAAAAAAAATCCACGACACAGCACTATTTAGCCTCGTGGCAATCTCTAAGCTCGTGTTACGGGTAAAAAAGGTCTGATAACATTATTAAATTTATTCAATGATGACTACATAAAAACTTGGTATTCTGTTTTTTTCCGAATTTTTTATGGTGCGCGAAGGTCCGCTTCCGGCGCAAGAGGTAGCGGGTTCTATTCCCGCGCCGTGGGTTCCAGTGTTTGTATGTTCTGCAAGCACTTTCTTCTTGGTCTGGGTGCATATGCATAATAAAAAATATGTTTAATATGGCTACTATATTCAGTACATCCGAATTACCACGGGGCTATATGTTGTGTTTTTTGTCCGGAAATATTTATTTTGTTGGCAGCACCGTCAATGGATATGTTTCACTACCTGATAGAGCAAAACCTGTAAAACGTTTTAGTTTATGGCACCAGTTGCACTAAGCACCGTTGATGTGCAGGTTCCATATAACCAGCTATCTTATTTATTATCTGTTTGATAAATTTTGACAACCGTCATAGAAAAATATCACAAAATATTTTTTTGAGCAAAGTTTAATCTTCTATTAGGTAAGATTGCGGTCAAATAAAAAAAAAAAACATTATAAGAGATATTATTATGTAGCCTAGCTAGCTGAAGGAAACTTATGTCTGTCTGTTAGAAATGTGTTGATCAATTATATACTTAAAATATAAAATTTTATAAACTTTTACAGTCATCACAACCACACATGTGCAACTACGCTTTCCTATTCGACGTCCAATGCAAGTCTCTGCTTCTGAAGATCGACCAACAGCTTCAGATGCAAATAGCTATCACTAGAGCGGCGACGCAAATGTTCACGCGGCTGTTCACGGATCCGTCCTATGAATACGGCAGGGATTCATTCCTAACGCTCACGGTGTCAAGGGAGCATGTTGTCAGGGATACCATGTCGCAGATAAGCAGTTTTGATAGCTCACACTTGAAGAAACCTCTCAAAGTAAGTAATTGAATGGCCTTACGCAAGGTTAGGGCCGTGTGATTGTAGTACGTTTTATGCGAACTTTGCAAATAGCTATTACTAAAACGGCGACTTGTTATTGATTGATATATATGAGATTTATTTTATTTTAGGTAGAGTTTGTTGGAGAAGAGGCAGAAGATGCGGGTGGCGTTAAGAAAGAGTTCTTTTGGCTCTTGCTCAAGGAAATCTTCGACCCGGTCTATGGCATGTTCAAACAGTCTGAGGAGACCAATATGATATGGTTCTCAAATAATCCGTTTGAGGATGATATTATGTATTATTTAATTGGTAAGATACATATAGTGCTAAATCGGTACACACATATGTTTTTATCACAGACTTAGCACTGTTTCTATCTTTCTTGGGTTAGTTATTCAACAAATGTATTAAAAATAATTGTGAGGGTGAGCAAAATGCTTTAAACAAATTTGAAAATTCCGCATAAAAATCCTTTATTGCCTTTCCCAGTTGCATGAAACGTTATCATGATCATAATACCAGACGTAGGACTTGCATTGCTAGACTTAGGGCTCCCTCCCTCAAATACCTTCTTGATCTTTTGGCCCTAAAGGCCGTCTAATCTATGTACTATATAGTCTGCCATTGCCACATGCCAGATATTTTTTATGCATTTTTAGCTGAATGGATTTACATAAATTTAAGCCCGAATTTTTTAACAAAATGCACTTTACGTAATCCTACAGGAGCAATCTACGGCCTAGCCATATACAATTCCATAATAATATACGTTCCGTTCCCGCTCGTGCTGTACAAGAAAATACTGGGAGAGTCTGTGATGTTGGACGATGTGTCGGATCTGTCGCCAACGTTGGCCAACAGCTTGAAAAGCTTGTTGGACTACACTGAAAATGATGTTGAAGATGTAAGTTGTACAAACAACATATTTAATTAACTTAACTTTTTTAATTTAATTTACATACAAAAATACAATTATAGATGCTACTGTGTTGAATGCTTAACTGAATATATATGGACTAAACGTAGTACAGAATCCATTGTATTACTGAAAATTAGAATGAAATCAGTAGATTCTTGTGGAAATTAAATACATACAGAAATTCGTAATGGATACAGATATAATAAATAAGTTATTTAACATTCTCTTTCCAACGTATCTCATCGTATGTGTATTATTATTATAAGTGTGGTGTAATTGAATAAAAATAAACAATCTATATCATAAATTACCTATTTGTTGCGCGTTCCATGGCCGCTTAACTATTTTTATAGTTCAAAATATTTTATTAACTTTCTTATTTTACTCACTATAAGAATTTTACTTTACAGGTATTCTGCCTTAATTTCGTTGTGAACACAGAAGTATTTGACCAGGTACAAGTCCACCCTCTAAAAGAGAACGGTGAAAATATACCGGTGACCCATGAGAACAAAAGTGAATATGTTGAGCTTTACGTTGACTTCTTGCTCAATAAATCCGTAGAGAACCAGTTCAAGGCTTTCAATCAAGGATTTCAGAAGGTTAGTTGTTGATAAATTACCCCTAGTATCTGGCTTGCTTGAATTATTTTAATCTCGATTTAGACCTAATTTAACTATAGTTGATCGGCTGTCATTTGTATGATGTTAACTTTGTTGTCGAGATTTAACTGCAGGCGGCCCTTAATTCGTAGTAAATGAATAAATGAAATAAATATTTCCGGACAATCTACACAACAACATCTAGCCCCGTGGTAAGCTCTAAGCTTGTGTTACGGGTACTAGACATCTGATATACTCAATATAATAGGCGTACATATATAGTTTTTTTTTATTATACATATTAAACACCCAGACCAAGGAGAAAGTGCTTGCAGAACATACAAACGCTTTAACCCTCGGCGGGAATCGAACCCGCTACCTCTTGCGCCGCAATCGGACTCTCGCCCACCCCTGAAACGCCCTGAAGCAGTCAACAGAATTGATATAGAAGGTAGTTGAAGGACATGCTAAAGATCAGAGTGAAACGATATTTTAAAGTATTTTGTATGAAATAATGTAATACAATACGTTGTGAAATTCTCTGTGTTTTCAAGTGTGGTTGTTAAATAACTACTTGGCCTTGGCAAGAATAAACACCAGCTAAATAACCAACATTGAAATAAACCAGTCACTAGCACATTACAACTAAATCATGTGTCACATAACATAGTCAAAAATACATTTAATGTTTCCAGGTTTGCGGCGGTCGAATAATAAAATTATTCAGGTCGCACGAGCTAATGTCGGTTGTTATTGGCAATGAGGAGTACGACTGGGATGTTTTCGAAAGCAACTGCGAATATAAAAATGGTTATTTACCTACCGATCCGCAGATCAGGTAAAAATATTTTTACTTAATCTTATCCTTACGAGTTATTGGAAGGTTTTGGCTTAAAAAGGCTATTGGTAACGCCTTTTGGCAGGACTATGAAAGCCAGCTGTCGAGCATAGCAACCGAAAGTCTTAGAAAACCCATTCTTTGATTATTATGAAAGATTGAAAGCGCTATTGAATCCGAGTCCTTATCATAACAAAAAATACTCAAAATACAACGAGGAAGTGTTAAATTTAAAGCTTCTCTCTACTTTTAGCAATACATCCCCTGTGTTTATAAGTAAATTTAAAGCTTCTCTCTACTTTTAGCAATACATCCTCTGTGTTAATAAGTAAAAAGGTATTTTAATGCACTCACTGTCTACTCGCTGCAGGGTGTTGTTCGTGCCTTGCCTTTCTTAACAAATAGATACAAGACTCAAGAAAGACAAACATAATCAACCCTAAATTGTTCTAACCTTTTTATTTATAGCTGTGACTGGCGCTATATCAAGTATAGGTAATATTTATAACGTGTTGTCAGTATCTGATTAAATTTTTTCTTACAGAGGGTTCTGGGAATGGTTTCATGAGCTGCCACTTGAAGATAAGAAGAAATTCCTTCTTTTCCTCACAGGCAGTGACAGAGTGCCGATCCAGGGAATGAGGGATATAAAGGTAAAATAGTTTTGTAATATTTAAAAATCTTAAAATTTTTAATTAATGAATTTTAACAGATTTTGTGTCGTTAATTGAATTTATCTTATAGTAGTGGCGTGGATACATCATAATAGCTCCTGTTCATTGCAATAAATAAGAATATCCTTTTATCGAGCTCTTCATAATTCGCATTAATAACTGGAATGTTAAATGTCTGTAAACACATAAACTGAATATAGTGCTGGACCAACCGTCAGCGCTGACAGTCGTTCGAGCACTGTTTGCAGCCTTAAAGTTTGCACTGTTTGCACTTACATCATACTGTAGCCTTTGACATACCATTTTTAGGCTAATATTTTGTTTATAGAACAATTAATTTACTTTATTATATGATTATACAGTGGCCTCGAAATAATAATGGCTTTATATTTTATGAGGTACTTCCGGCCTACATTCATTCTAATTCAAATCTTTATTAACTTTTGAAACATGGTCGTACACTTAGTTTCGTCAAATTACATAATTTAAAAAAAATCGTTCTTTACAGATCAGAATACAACCAGTAGCAGACGACAGGTATTTCCCCGTGGCCCACACGTGTTTCAATCTTCTAGATCTACCTCGTTATAAAACTAAAGAACGACTCAAATACTACCTCTCACAAGCCATACAGCAAACACAGGGATTTTCACTAGTTTGACACGAGCCCAGCACGAAACATGTTTCTTGCTATATACATCGCTTGGGGGACATCTCTAGATCTCTTGTCTGTTAATAATACTCACCAAACCGTAATAACACTGATATAGAATAGGCAAAGTTGGATCAAAGTATCATGTATCAAATTCTTGACGTCATAGGTTTTAGTTTTACATTACAGGATATACATTATATATATTTTTTCATGTAAGTATTGTTCATGCTTGTGAGTATTTGGACCCCGCGAGCCTTACTTAACCAAATTAGCTTAATTATTTCATGTGGATGAATTCAGATGCCTGATTTATTTCCGCAAAAAGCTTAATTACTTTAATAATATTTTAATTGTATAACTAACAGTAATTATATAAGGTGAAATTGATTATTATTATTGTAACATTTTAAAATAGCTACAGATGAAGTCTATTTTTAAACCAAACATTGTCATGATTATCAAATCATTATCAAAATAAATAGGAGGTTTCAGAAGTTGGAACACTTGATCGTCATTTCTATTCACTTAGATCACGATAAGAACCACAAAATTTCTCGGTGTTGAATCCGTTGAGCTCATTTAATGAGTAAAAGTTTTTAAATTATGGTAAATTTTATGTAATGTTGGTTGTTGGTAATATTTTTTGTTAAATTGGTTTAGTGGTTGCTCAAAATGTTGTGTGCTCGATTTATACCATTTGTAAGACCTTATGACTACCTCTCTGTATCTTCCAGATTCACTAAAATAGCTAGATTCTACAGTAAATTGATGTAATGTGCTTATAGTATTGATTTGTGCCTTTGCAAAACACTTGTTGCACTTCTAAGAACCAGGTAAAGTTCGAAATTGTCATAATAATAACACATAACTATCACATATTTAGTCAAATGTTCAGTTTGTATGTTCCGGTAGTCCAGCATCTAGATTTAGGTTTGTAAATCTCGGTCTGTGCGCGTACCAAATTTACAATAAACTGTTTAAACAGGTAATTAAATATACGCGTCACAGGGTATCAATAACATTAAATAATCCACTGGAACGACAAAAATGCACCTTCGAAATTTCCCGGAATATCTTCATTTAACTAGTTAAATAGTATATTACACTTTTGAAGTATTGTTGAAGATTACAGTTATGTTGGGAGCATTTAGGGAGAATTTAAAACTAAACGATATTTGACTGAACAGAATTTTTTTAAGGCTTTAAAGTTGCAAAGCTATCCGGCGTGTAGCCATCATGGTTGCTGTGATACTATGGGTAAGCCATCCACTAGTAAAAGTTATGCTTTTGTATTTATTAATTTATTTTAAGAATTGTACAGTCAGCATCAGAATATCTACCTGTTTTTTAAGGTTTCACAGCATTTGAGTTTTAAACAGAGTGGACGTGTAACTAGCCTTAAATTGTTCAGCTTGATTGAGGTTTGGTTATTAAGTAGATGTGTTGTGATGCTGACGGTACGTCGTGATTGTTTCGTAGATGGCTAGTGATGTTGTTTCGAGGCATTGTGATGCACATCAACCAAGCTTGTTGGCGTGTTTTGGACACAATTTGTATGTTATGTACAATAATAAAATATTTTCATATTAACTCGTAGTTTTATTTTACTAGGAACCCGAATAAAACCCTGATGGCATTTCATAATTTTATTTAAAATATAAATTACATTATAATACCAAATAATTGAAATTTAACAATTTATGTACAAAATATTTTCATAATCTCTTTGTGACTAGTAGAAAGCTCAGCCAATTTTGTTATGAAAGTTAATTGTGGCGCAAGCGCTGGTATTTAATAAATAATCATTGTTATAAATAATCATTGTTGAGCATTATATACAATTTTAGGAAGCGTTTTCGCATATTCGCTGTTAAGCCGCACTTTTTATCGAAAGTTTACAAAATAAATGGCTTCTAATCGAAGATAAAATGTGCATATTAAAACGTGATTTGTTAACTTAGAAACTAAATAATGGTAAAATAAATTAAAACTACTACGTACTGTGATATAATCAAGTACATGCGCCGAGACTTTAGTCCCTAAAGTCAATACAAGTACTTACACTTCCTTTCCTTCCAATGAAATGTTTATGAACTATTGACGTCACTTTACCCCCTTGCACTAATCTCGACACTAATCAATGACGCCAATTAGTATAACTGCTTTATCCATGGGTTTGTACTGAATTTAAAGTATGAAACTACATGGGCTTAAAGTAGGATAAAGCAGTGTGATATGATATTAGTAGCTAGAAACTATTTAGTAGGAAGATCGGCCCGGGTAATCTTCGTAATGCTGCGTGCCGGGGGGCGCGCGGTATCCGGGGTAGCTTTGGTTCAAAGCGTTTTGGGCGAAGAAGGAAGAGTAGTCCTTTCTGACCTGGAAAAGAATTCATCGCTGTTAGTGTTTGTGTCATCTCTTCATGCTTCTGTAACCTGGCCAAAGACTTCTTTAACAGCTTGTAAGCACATAATTAAGAAAATATCTCAATTAAACGGGGTTCTATTAGGTCCTCATGAAATGTTATCTACTTATTTAATGTCAGAAATTAATCTTATATAAAATAATAAAATTTCTTCAATGTAGTATTATTGACGTCTTATTGGTTTGAATTTGGAATTTCGAATCTAGGCCCCCCAAAATATTACAAAAAGTAACATTGCGTGAACACTGAGTAACATCCCTTGCGACGGGTAACCAGCTAATCTGGGGGCACGGCAGTGCCCCCACCAAGTCGAGCAAAAAAGCGGCACGGCCGTACCATCCTTTTCTCGAAGCAATTCAGGCCATTTTCGACCCCCTGTAACTTCGTTGTGGATAAAACTAGAAGACTGAAATTTTCAGGAACCATGCAGGATTGTAAAGACACAGTATATTTCAAATTTCATTCAATTTGAACCAGTATTTTAAGAATTATAACGGGTCAAATTTCGTAATTTTGTCACTCACTGACTGACTCACCGATCATCAAAATTCTAAGGCACTTCTAGCAGACCTAGAAGCTTCAAATTTGAAATATAAGTAGTGTTTGGTGTATGAATCAAGGAAAAACTAAAAAATCTAGAAAAAACCGGTATAGAGGGCGCTGTCGTACCTTTTCTCGAAGCAATTCAGGCCATTTTCGACCCCCTGTAACTTCGTTGTGGATAAAACTAGAAGACTGAAATTTTCAGTAACCATGCAGGCATTGTAAAGACACGGTATATTTTAAATTTATTTCAAATTGAACCAGTATTTTAAGAATTATAACGGGTCAAATTTCTTAATTTTGTCACTCATTGCCTCACCGATCATCAAAATTCTAAGGCACTTCTAGCAGACCTAGAAGCTTCAAATTTGGAATATAAGTAGTGTTTGGTGTATGAATCAAGGAAAAACTAAAAAATCTAGAAAATACCGGTATAGAGGGCGCTGTCGTACCTTTTCTCGAAGCAATTCAGGCCATTTTCGACCCCCTGTAACTTCGTTGTGGATAAAACTAGAAGACTGAAATTTTCAGTAACCATGCAGGCATTGTAAAGACACGGTATATTTTAAATTTATTTCAAATTGAACCAGTATTTTAAGAATTATAACGGGTCAAATTTCTTAATTTTGTCACTCATTGCCTCACCGATCATCAAAATTCTAAGGCACTTCTAGCAGACCTAGAAGCTTCAAATTTGGAATATAAGTAGTGTTTGGTGTATGAATCAAGGAAAAACTAAAAAATCTAGAAAATACCGGTATAGAGGGCGCTGTCGCAACGCCACGTATATACGAAATATCGTCGGCTTATTGCAAGAAGTCATTAACCGACAAATCCAAAAGTGTGGCAAAATCAGTTTTAAACTTTTTATGACTTTAAGAGCCCATATCATCAAAACTACGGCAGTTATCAATATAATTTAAACGCCAATATATAGTGATATTTAATTATTATATAAACAGCTGAAATCAGTCTAAATTTAATCATGGCAATTTTTTTAAAAGCTAAAAATGCAAAGATAATGATTTCTTGCGATAAAAGTTTTGACTAAACTGGAGTTAAGTATTTCTGCAACAAAGTTATTAGTGGCCTCTTTCAAGTAATAAAAGACAAAATAATCTTAAAATAACGTCTTTTATTACTAAAAACTTAAGGAATTACCTTGTTTGTTCATAAAAACTTAATAAAATAACTAAAATGGCCACAGAAATCAATCAATCAGGAAATATTGATATTTCGGTAACTGTCACCTCATCGCTTCCTTTTTTCCCATCAACTTCAGACCACAGGTAGGTTCGCTAGGTTTAGGAGCCTTGGGTGGTTGTTCAACTTTTTTGCAACACGTAAACAACATAAATCTTCGATTGCTTTATCGTTAATATTCGTATTAATAAAAATAGAAATACCTACTTAACTATTTAATGTAGAATTTTAAACCAAGATAGATTAGCTAATTTCTCAAATTGTAACGAATTAAACAAGTTGGTATTGAAACTTTAAATAGGTACCTAACTGGGTAGTAACCTAGGTATGTACATTATTTTATGTAATAATCCTCTATTAATGAGAAACCAATATTCAATGTAATTATTACTACCAGTTTTGAATTGCATCTCATAGCTCTAAAATCATAAGTTTTGTAAAACCAAACTATGGAAATAAATGATTTTGTATCTTGTATCTCATAAAACTCGCCGGCAACTTATAAGTAAACAAGCATTACATGTTGGCTTAAATGTATGTGTGCAAAAGTCATTACATGCATTTTCCTGTATAATTTTACAATAACAAAAATCACTAATAAAACAATACATCATTCAGGCGATTTCAGTCTTGTATTAAGTTGTTTGCCATGTTTCGGCAAAAGTAATTAATGTGTATATAATGAATTCTATAAAAACGTTACTCGTTTTGATAGAAATCATTAAAAACCGTTAGTTTTTTTTTTCCCAAATAGTATGATACGTCAAAACTAGTTAAGTGCAAATAATGAATTCAAGCAAAACTTAATCCACGGTTTGTAAACGTAAAAGCATTTTTAAAATGTTGATATGTCACATAAATGAATTATGTATGAAAATAAAAATGACAATTGTGTTTTGTTTTCTTTTGGTAAAATATATTAATGTAAGTTAATGAATTTTATGAAACCAGATTGACCAAAAATGCAGTTATTGACTTTATTACCAAGCCATAACTTCTAAGTTTGAAGAGCTACAAATTAGTGAGTTTTACCAAAATGTAGAGCTCATCGAGACGAACTCATTGGTGTATCTAACGCAGTTAGTGACTTCTTGCGACTAATGACTTCTTGCAGTAAGCCGACGATATGTACTAAAGTAATAACAATGCGAAATATAAAAAAATCCAATCTAGACCGGCAAAAAGAAAATAATATGGACATATATACAATAAGTAGAAGGTACCGAAACGGAAAAAAGTAGAACTGTCTACAAAATACAAAAAGAAATGAGATCCCATCAAAAACAATACTTGTCAAAAAAACCAAGTCGCGCAACTCAGTTGTTCTGCGGTAAAAAGTTGTGAGATCCAAAGTAAATCCAAGTCTTCAAAATTCTTTAATGTTTTATATAAATATATTGAGACTTGGCCATTGCACTAAATAATTGAATTTACACGTGTTTTCAGGCGATGGCCAAGTCTTAATATATTTATATAAAACATTAAAGAATTTTGAGACGAAATTTGAAGACTTGGATTTACTTTGGATCTCACAACTTTTTACCGCAGAACAACTGAGTTGCGCGACTTGGTTTTTTTGACAAGTATTGTTTTTGATGGGATATTATAATCTTATTACCAACAGCACCCCAGTTTACAGAACTAAAGGCAGACAGTGGGAGATACAGAGAAGTAAAAAAAAACAAATACAAAATAGAACAAAATTTTAAAAAAAATTCAATTTTATGATTTAATGGCAACAAAGACTTCAATAATATTATAAACAATATTAAAAGAAATTAAATTCATGGTTGCAAAATGATCTCGGACTTAGCATTGGTTAGCTGCAACCAAGTTTCTAACCAACGCTGATCTACCGTCAGAGCCATATTACACCTGCCAGAACCGACCTACCCGCAACACAAAAAATCGGCCTTAAGTACCACATGTTAAGCTCTTAACGTCGTTATATTTGCGTCTGTTCCTTTAGCCTGCCTTTAGTTCTGCCATAATCGGTGAAAAAGTACTTTTTCTAACACTATTGGGTAAACTTCCTAATACCTATTGATAATTTGGTTTGATAGTTTCATGCATGCGATTCGGTAATTTAGTTACAAATACAATCAATTACTACGGCTTAAGTAAGCTTATAAAGATAGTGTATGTAAAAGAAGACATAATGTGTGTTTACGTATCACATGAGTTTATGACGTTACAGGGTGACTTTGAACTAATTTGAAAAAATACAGGCTCTGGCTCTAAATTCTGAAAATCTCAAGGAAATACTCGATTGAGGCTGTTCATTTTTCGGTGAGTCATACACATGCCTATTTTTTCTGCTGTAGGGATTAAATATTGAAATTGGAAATTACGGGTATTTGAGACTCTTAGAAAATGTATTTAATACCACTAAACATTAATTTTCTCGCCCTAGGATACATAGACGACTTAGTCTATTATGTATCTTACCTGTAATGTACCTGTAAGGCCTTTAAGCCCCAGCTGTAAGCAGCAGGCTGTAGGGCCTTGCATTTTACAGCTTAGCTTAGTTTCAGATTATGTGTGCTCAAAAAATCTAGTTCCTTCATCATCAAAGTCACCCCAAAGAATAGCAAAGCATTGTGATTCCAACCCTAACTAAAAACCACCTATAAACTACACTCCCAGTGCCGAAGTGTTAGGCGACACAGAATCAGCACTTACAATAGGCTATGTCCGTCTTACTCGTTCATTGCTATTAGATCTGCGAGCTCATACTGACGCAGCTAAAACAGACAATTGGGTTCAAGGTATTCCTAAATATTCTTTATGATGCTGATGATTCTTTAACATAATTTTTAAGATTATTTAATAGTTTTAGTAAGTATTAATTAACTTAAAATTACTTACTCATGTTACTGTATGAGGTACCTGGGTACCTATGTTCGTACAGCAATAATTACGCTTAGGTTATTTGTTAAATTTTATGAAGTGGTTGTTTTAAGTACAATGCGATTTAGGTTTCTATTTACAGCGTGCGTTTTAATCGAGTACTTTTATACTTCAATATAAACGAGTAAAAATGAGAGTATTGTCTCTCATATAGTATTTATTAAAATGCATGTAAAACCATTGCGATTAGAACACCCTTTCATACTGGTTGTTCTAATCGCTAATCTAATGTTTACATAATGATCTTTTGACAAAAATATGTCCCATAATGAGAGCTATAAAGCAATTATGGTGGCTTACAATTTGGGTCATACTATATTTCATGATTTACAATCCTTTAAATTTGCAACAACTTAGTTATTTTGTCATAATATAAAAATATGTCCGAAGGCCCAATACTGTTGCTTTAAATTATTTTACATTATACTGAAATCATAACTTAACTATAATAAATATAACACCCATCATGATCAACCCATTATGCCACGAAGGAGAATAGCTACCTACCTACCTGTTTTGTGTGTTTAGCAAAATCTAAATGGTTTCGTCTTGAGTTTTGTTTTACCTTGCGGGGTCTGCAAGCAGGTCCCTTAGCAAGTTGTCGCCTGGCCTCGTTCTCAGCGGCCACAGCTTCCTTCACCTCCTGGGGTGGCCATTTCTGGTCTCCACGCATGTTGACGCCTCCTAAAATAACAAATAAATTAATTTACTAGCTCGAGTTCTGGCTCTAACATACCAGCAAAATCCCCTATTGATTTAATGGCAAATGTTAAAGTGGCTGTGTCCAGATCTTGGAAGATATCTGTTGGGATCGAAAAGATTTTTAATGGAGATCACTGATGGGTAAGAGCAGCATGGGACATCAATTAATAGATTGACGGATGATTCAGTATAGTCATTGGTCGCCTACACTGCAAGGCGACACCGCCGTAACAGATGATCCACGATGCTGACACTTTAGTTTAGTTTATAAGATTTATAGTTATATGTTTGTTAGTCTATATGCCTGAAATAAATGATTTATTATTTATTATTATTATAGTCTGCGGGAATAGGAAAACTCACGTACCATTTATAAGTAGGTGCATAGTCCGCAACACAAAAAATGGAATCATTATACTTATTAGATTTCACGTAATTTTAAATCAAATTTAAATGGGAACTTGATCTTTGCTAACAGTATCGAAATTCTTTGTTCTTTTGTACAGCTTTGTAACTTCAATCTGTGCCCTCCCACCTCTTTACAATTTTATCGGCTTCATAAAAGAACCTAACGATGCGCAGGTGTATCATGAAAGCCTTAAGGAGTCGTAAGTCACTTTCTTTAAGCGACAGTGTGAGATATAGAAAGTTATTTTATAAACAATGTTCAACTGTACTCTTCCAGTAACGGCCCGTCATTTCAACACTTTATGCTTTGATATTGCTGTAAGGATTGGATTTTAAAATCCTTTCTCTTGCATACAATTCTGCATTCAATGCTCATAATATTCTAGCTTCATGAAGTTTCCATATTTATATTTATTAGGTAAAACTACTTTTCTTACGGTACGAGTTTTCTTACGCGTATGTTTATAACGTGTTTAAGAGTTATTTATAAGTTATGAAGATTTACCTCCGAATGATGCCGTAGCGGGCTGGCTAGCGAACACCGGTGGCGGCTTCTGATGGATAGGCTGCTGTTGACGCAGAGTGATAGTGGATGGGGGAGGCTCGAACTGTCTCTGAGGAGGCTGGTAAGCAGGCTCAGAGTACTGTTGTGGCGAGTATTGAGGTTGAGGCGAGTACTGGGGCGGCGAATATTGCTGGGCTTGTGGCGAAAACTGCTGGGGAGCGTTCTGTGGCTGGAAAGAGATATCTGTAAATGTTGGGCTAGTTCCACAGAGTTACACGCTTTAGTCACAGTTTTAGTTTAATATTACAATGGTTTAGACATTTAATTTTACGTGTAAAATTATAACAAACAAGCGATAACATACATTTAGGTATGTGTTTAGGTATATTTTGTTTAAATACAACATCAAATTAAATCTGCGCCACATAAGTTTATTTTATTTAGTTCTGCTTTCGTTTTTATAAAAGCATCGTTAACGATTATTCCATCACATACTTACTCTTTAAAATCCGAGTCATCTTTAATTTCACACATACACTTACCCTTATTCTTACAACAAAATGTTAGTAACCATGCATAGCCGTGAACACGAAACACTTGACTAGACTACCGCTCGTTGGCCTAATACCTGCGGAGAGAGTGGTGCCGGCACAGGTGCCCAACGGTTTTGCTGAGCACGGAATGGTTGGGCCACGCCAGGAGACGCGGGTCCACGGTACCCTGCCGGGGCAGGCGGACAGACGGCTACGGACGCTCCCGCTCCGAACGGGATAAGCTTATTAATTCCAGCAGTCTCTTGTTTCTTCCCCTCGCAGTAAGACGGCTGAGACTCAGGGTAATATTGGTTTTGGGGAGACTGGTACTGAGGTTGTTGGTACTGGGGTTGTTGGTACAGAGGTTGTTGGTATTGAGGTTGTTGGTTTTGTTGTGGTTGGTATTGTGGGGCCTGCGGCTCAGGTTGGTACTGTGATTGCTGGCTTTGTGTTTGAGGTGAGTTCTGAGCGCTGTTGTAGAATGCAGGACTTTGCTGTAGGGATAACGTTTCTATATCATCGTCAAATCTTCATTCATATTAAAATCTACGCTACGTGGTGCTTCTTCGTAAACTATTATTTTAGATCCGGTCGATAAGGATACCTCTTTTTTATTTATTGGTTGGTGTTGTTGGTTTTCATTGAAGGCACTATTCATGCTTTTAAATCCGTCACCATAAGCAATGCTATGTGCAGCAGTGATGTGAATATCTATGAGCAGCCCTATTTACATTCAAGCTACAGTCTGTTTGGCTTACCTGCTGCGAATGGTATCCGTTGGATTCAGGTGTTGGCGGCCACACCACCTTCTTTGGGCCTAAAACAAATTATTCTGCATTACCGTCACAAGTTTTGAATAAAGTTTAGTTAGACATACAAAACTGGTCTCATCTTGGCTTGCTGTAGGTACCTTGTTTATAAATGTTTTGGTAGATCATTTAGCAGAATGCTTTACCGTCTTGCGTAAAATATCTATCATCGTCTGAGAGATCCGATGACGTGTTGTTGTATCCACAATACAATTTATGACACATCTAGGTGAAATTAGCCTGGCCGGCCCACCAACACGTTGGATTTGCGCCAGAATATCACAAAATAACTAATTTCCGAGATTTAATTTTTTTCACGTGTCTGACGTGGAAGTATATCGCTTGTTTCTTTGATGTGGCAAATATATACAAATTCTAAGTTGTATATAACGCAGATAAATTCTAAAATTTATAGACAAAATACTGACCACATGGTCGACATTATGTCATTTAACAAAACGCTTATTTCGTAAATCTATCGAACTGCTTATAGGAGAAGTTAAAAAATTTTTGATCTCGAAAATAATGTCTAAACTTGAATCATAAAGCAATTATACGCCATTGAAATATTACTTAAACGTCTGTCAAGCTTAATTAACACCGCTTTTATTTGCGTCAAAGTTAAGGAAACAAATTAACATTTAAAACCAATAACTCAATTTACATTTCACATAATAACTTTCAGGTGTTCGTGCGGTGTGGAGAATGTATATTGAATTAACTTGGTGTTGTCGTACAAATCCGAAGTTTAGACGCAACCGAAACTTGTATCACTTAACTGTGTGCAAGACTTCCCCAAGGCTCAACATAAGACCGAATTCACAATGAAATTAGGTTTTGTTGAAACTTGGAACTGGCATTCTCAGTTTGATTTAATTATAACTAACTTACTTAGTGCTTTCTGATTATTTAGATCTGAGGAAGAATCTATTTATCATTAGTATAGCCGACTATTGACATAATAATGTAGGTACCTAATTAGGCTAAAAATAAATCTTCTAGTAGGTTAACATAACTACGTGTTGGTCAAAATTGTTTAAAGCCCCTAAGAACTGCAAAAAAATGCAGTTCTTATCAACATAGTCTGTACTATAAATTCACTTGTATGTACTCGTACCTACCCACAAAATTAAAGGTCATATGCACATGATTGTAATTTAATGATCCAAAGAGACAGTATACTATTTACGAAGAGATTTCACTGTCATACATATGAATAAAACGCAAAGAATCCTTGATTTGAGGATTAAGAATAAAATTGACGACCTCTGTGGCTCGGTGGGCGAACGTCCGCCTGAGGCCCAGGAGGTTGCGGGTTCGATTTCCGCCGGGGGACCAGATTTTGTACGATCTACAATTTTTGGTTTCGGGTCTGGGTGTTTTCTATGCATCATATGTATGTTTATAAAAAAAATTATCTATGTAGTATATCAGTCACCTATAACACCCATAGTACAAGCTCTGCTTAGTTTGGGGTTAGGTGATGCTGTGTGGGTAGTCCGGATATATTATTTATTTATTTAATTAAAGTAAAAATATGATTTCAAACTAAATTTGTTCTACTACTGCAAACATGGGAGACAAGCCCATTGTGTTAAAATTGGGAACTATCGGAGTTCGCAAATGGAATCAACAAAATGATTCCTTCAAGTTTTAGGTTAGACAAAGTTGGAGAGCTGAGAAACAGTTGAGTTTAAACTTTTTAATTGGGTATGTTGGTAGGGTCTTTCATACCCCGATCGCACAACTTGTACAAAATACTACGGATTACAGGAAAATATTAGATAAGCAGGTTAAACATTCATCTTTTGACAAAAGTTTTCGAAGTATTTTAATTTTGGGTTACAATGACGGAATTTCGGATAATGTTTGGGTAAAACCAGATTTTAGCCACCTGGGCTAACGGGTAAAGTTAAGTAAAGTTAACGGGTAAAGTCATAAAATGTGTAACTCAATACGAATTCCTTTGCAAAAATAAAACCAGGAACTCACTGATGAGTCGATCAATCCGAGGCACTCCAGACGCGCGTCCCGCCGCAGCTGAGGACCACTAGTGACCACTTGCCAGGTGTACCTACCTATCTACCGAGTATTATATTTTCAGACCAGACCTGTATCACTCCAGAGCACGATCTAAAATGAGCTTTATCGCCTTGAGGTAGAACCCACTGCATCCTTGAATTCTCGTCGCTGATCTTTATATCGTCGAGAATTCGTGCGAGATTTTACAGATGAACGCATAGATAGTAGATTCCAGAGCAATTACAGTAAATTTACTTGAGTATTATAGTGGTCGTGCATTTTTAGTGAAGGTACGTGTGTATCGTTCTGGCTTACGTCTTAGAAAAGTTGCGATTTTATAAGAATGACTCAGCGAAAGTGCGTTATAAATAACAAACTGCGAAGCTTTCAAATATAATTAAACCAAGAGTTTATATAGATAAGGTTTTAAGGCTGAATTACGTAAACTTAGTATTAAAATAACAATCAGACACGCTAAAGATCATTCAAATTTGAATAGTTTATTTCACAACTTACAAAACTGCGAATACATTCTTAATACTAGGTTTATATATAAATACTTATTAAAAATTATTCAAGGTTATTAAAAAATATGGGTTCTTCCCGTGCTAGTATGAACTGTGTAATGAAAAAGAACGATTGACGACTCTAAAGAAAATAATGAATACTGTGCAGTTTTTAGAAACTGATATAAATACTCAGCTTTAATTATATTTGTTTTCTTTGCCAAACAAAAATCTTAAAACAATAGCGTGTGTCCAATTCCGTGTTTATGATACTTTACGGCGCTAAAGCTGTATTCCATTAGCAATGCACCCACGAGTGCTAGCATGAAGGGGTCGTTATTCACGAAATAATAATATAATATGGTATGTAATACGGAAATTTATTTCACCTGTTGCGGGGCTGTATACGGTCTGAGATTTAAGTGCAGTATTAATTTAAAAGCTAAATTGAAATGAATACTTAAAGTTTTATGTACCAACTTCGTTACTAAATAAACATTTATTTACCTACATAGTTGCGCACTAAATTATTTGTATGTATATAATAATTGCAAAATAACGTTTAAAAGACAATAAACATAGAGGGATTGAAATTTATATTCCCATACCCGAGACTCTAACGTAATATGACCGTATCCAATAAAAATATACTTTTGTTGACTACAATTTATGGAAATAGTCTTTACAAATTATGCATACCATTTTTTTTATTTATATCCGTTGTATTTCGACGAACAAGTCATAAAATATTTTCATAAATTTTCGCTTCGTTTAATGATATCTTAAATTATTTACTACCAATCAATATTTTTAATTACTCATCAATCAACAACTCACAAATGATGTATAGTTGAATAATCTAGCGAATGTAATTAATCCACTGGACCATGGGATGTGAAGCACATCCATATCTAATGCTCTACCAATGCTCTACTATGATCTATATAGGTACAGGCAACGTCAAATTTATCTGCATAATTGAGTTAGCAAACTACCTTTGACAGCTTTGTTTGCTAAGGTAATTTTGAACAACCTGATTGCTTATATTAATATGAAACAATGAGAATTAAGATTTATTTTGAACACCTTGGGCGCTTATAACAATAAATAAAATAGACAATTATTAATTTCCAGACAAACCACACAGCATCACCTAACCCCAAATCTAAGCAGATCTTGTACAATAAGTGACTGATATCTAGAAAACATTTGAAATGGAAGATCGTAAGAAAATCTTGTCACCCGGCGGAAATCGCACCCGCCTAAGGCGCAAGAGGTTGCTCTTGCGCCTTAGGCAGACTTTCACCCACCGAGCCCTAGAGGTCTACAAACAATAACATGATGATTTGAAATGCGTGCATATTTCAAATTGCCTTTATGTTAGGTATATTATTTTGACTATTTTAATGTCAATATTATCTGTCGTTTACATGAATTTGGCGCGAACTGTACTCGTACTTGCTGGTAACTGGATGTCAGTAGACGCTGTCGGCGACATATAAGTGGATTAACTAGAAACCAGTTATAATTAGCTGGTAATCAGGTTGTTCGATAACTCGATAGTAATCTAGAGAAAATCACCTAGGTATCTTAGAATTCTAGCTAAGATACCTAGGTGATTTTCTCACCTCGAGGTTGATTTTATTATACAGAAGGTCCGTATTATAAAAAGTTCAACTAATTACCAGTGATGTTGGAAAAACTGTTTACGTATATTAATTTAATATTCTAGGAAAACCAGAAACATGATAGTTGAAAATTATTTATGGCAAAGACAAAATTTAGCTGTTAGAGGCATGTTAGAGGTAGTACCCGATATCGAAGGACTCAACCACAATGTTTGGAAGTGCGATTGTCATTGATCCGAATAACCTCTATACTCAATCGACTTGAAAATTGGTAACAACTAAATCAAACTTGATAATGAAATGAGAACGAATGCATTGGTGATCATTTTATGCTCGTAAAAGGAAAATCTTCTGAACTTTACAATATTCAGAACTATGAAATAGTTGGTATTCTAGGTTGCAAACTACTTAACTTGTTTTGTGGTCTATCAATTGATTTGTTATGTAATGTTTGGTTAATTTAATCTCCAAGAAAGACAATATTTTAAATTTTGTTTTGTATGGAACAGCTAATTAATTTCGAAATAAAGCAATTTGTTCGAGTTATATCTAAGATCGATTTATTTAGTTGGCAAAAAATAAGAAATAATAAAAAGAATCAAAAGCTTGTTTCTACATATATTATTACTTTTTTTATCTGCTTCTGGACGTTAAATGAAAGCCGAACCTTTCAATTGTATTCGTATGAATTGAACACTCCGTTTTTCGTAGCCAACACCTGCGACTATCATTACGGTGTAAAACATCATAGTTTCAGAGCAGCCGAAAAATAAACAGTTATAATATTTAAATATTGCCGTGCTTTAGCCGTAAGTGTATCAATTTGTCATCTGCTGCATGACAATGCTGCATGCATGACTTACAAGCTATTTCGGTATGACCCTCACACACAGATTACTCAGCAATAACATTTCAGAACACCTGAAATCTAAAACACACTAGCTCGACTTTTCTTGTTTTCAACACCTGTTATACAAATAGACATTGATTCATGGGGTGATTAACGAGCATTCAGAATCATTGAAATAGTCGGGTGACGTCAAACAAACACTTTCTGTATTTTAAATTTCAAGGTTCTGAATATTTGATCTGTTGTGCATTTTTTAAGCCTAAATTTCATATGAGTTATAGAAAAAATCTCTCTTCAAGGAGTTGAATTTAAAATTCATTAAATTCCGCTTTCAATGACGGAAAAGATTAACAAATTTACTAATTTAAGGTACGTCATTTCGATTTCACATTATGTTTTTTTTTAATTCTTGGTGCTACGGGTCCGTTTTGTTTTTACTCACTTTTTACGGGTTCATACATTTTTTTATAATAACAAAGTACCTATCTGCTTAGGTTGTGGTCAGTTTAGATGAAATTGTTATAGTACATGGACTAAGGACCTGATTCACCATCTCCGTGTATAAAAATAAGACAATGGTTAAAATATAGAGCTATTTCGCTCACTCACATGTGTCAAAGCGAGAAAGCTTAGCAAAACTAACCATTGGCGCGTATTGTTGACATAACTAACCGTTGCTTATTTTATTTTTAGCCTAAATTAGCCCTATATATATTATTTTATGCACTTATTATGCTCATTTGCACGTCCATTATGCTTTCATTATAATATATTTAAATAACCACCATTTTGTGCTAACAAATGTAGTCGACGAGACACTAAACGACAGATTTTATATTATAGATACAATACAAGCTACAAAAAAAAATATATGTATATAAATAATTTGTTTATAAAGCGGAAATGGAGTGAATTCCACGGAGCAGGCCAACATATCTTGTTCTACAACATTTCGATTTGGAGGCCATTTTCCGAAAAAAATCCGTCATTTTTTAAGCCTAATTTGATCTATTCTATTTATCCATCTTATATTATACTAGCTGACCACAACAAACGTTGTTTTGCAAAATGAAAAATAGATGTTGGCCGATTCTCAGACCTACTCAATATGCTCACAAAATTTCATGAGAATTTGTCAAGCCGTTTCGGAGAAGTATGGCAACGAAAATTTGACACGAGAATTTTATATATTAGATTATCTATCTTATATTATATTTATATGGAATAAGTTAAAAAGTTAATTAAAATCTTTAACCACTGCTTTATTGGTGGTTATTATTATGATACTGAATGAGATAGGTTTTAGATTAAAAAGCCGTGTTGGCTAAGTGGGAGGACACTCGACTTTCATTCCGAAGGTCGGGGGTTCAAACCCCGCCACGCACCTCTGGATTTTTCTTCTTGAGAAATTTATGTGCGCTTTAAACACGTGCTTTAACGGTGAAGGCAAACATCGTGAGGAAACCGGCATGTTGTTCTGAGAACTTTAAAAGAGTTTGAAGGACATGTGACATTCACCAACCCGCACTTGGCCAGCGTGGTGAATTAAGGCCTAATCTCTCTCGTCAAGAGAGAAGTCCCTGTGTCCCAGCAGTGGGAACGTTAATAGGGTGATGATGATGATGATGATACCTGATGGTATTCAATTAAAATAAATATAATAATTTAAAACTCTCAGTCACGACGTAAATTGTGTTAACAGTTTTACACTTGTTTTGGACAAATGGGCTTCCAAATAAAAAAAAAACTACTACAAACAAAATAAAACTCGCCCACCTTTCGAACACTTTCCTTTATGTACCAATCTAAAAACACCCTGTGTAATGTTTTCTACAGACACCAACATAATTTAAGAATATTGAAATAGTACGTACCAATAACCTTGTGATCTTATCATTTTTTTATAAATATCAGGAACATAATGACATTTAAAATTTTTTTCTTTTATCTCTCAAAAGAAATTTAATACTGTATTAAATCTTTCGTCTCTACGGTATATTATTCCGTCTTGCATTCGATTCGAAACCAAATAACCAATAAGGTGTTTTACATTATTTTGATAGTAATTAATGACTCGTATCAAAAAAGTTAGTTTTTTTAAATGCATCACTCCGAAAACGTTTCTTGTACACCAACAGTTACCCTTTGTATAAAGCTATAAACGCTAACGATACACTTTCTAACACAATATAATTCACAAAATTACCAATATGCACTGTTTCACGCATTGTTCCTTTTATTTCAATCTTTATTCTTCCGTTGCTTGGTCTGCACTACCAACAATAGGAGTAGGTAAAAGCACATTTCAAAAAAGTAATTCTTTGCCAAAACTCACTCCTTGGGATGTTTCCGTCAACTGTGGGCGATTTGTTTTCTCATCACGAATGACAAAGGAATGACCGGCCGTTACCTTAGCGAAAATAGTCACTCATTCATTAATCTAGCCAGAGATCAATGAATCATTATTTCCGTCCTAGTTCATACATTATAACGTTCAAAAGGGTTTTCCTGTAGCGTGTTCTCGGTAAAATTAGCTCAACCGGTTCATATGTAACGGCAGCCCATGGAGTTTAGGTACATAGCTATACCTATCTCACCTTGACGCTTCTTTTGTGTTTAGGTAGAATATTATTTTTCGGTTTACTATAATTTATTTGCCTAACGCTTTAAAATAAACTTCACATAAAATGAACATTCAAAACACAGTGTTAAAACAACGTGATAAATGGAGATAAATCACATCATCCTATGATAAACATTTCTATAATCTCTATAACTATCATGGATCTAATAATGAGCATGAGTTTCTAATCTACCCGAGACATCTGGTACCTTTACTGACTCTTGCAATCTTCTCCCCGTTCCACGTGTGTCCAAAAGACCGTGTAGATTTCGGGGGCCAAACCTCGTCAAAACGTCGATCCACACGAACCAATGTTTCCAGAATAGCTTGTATTTGACTGGGGTCTAATTCTGGCAAAGCATTGCACATTTGCGTTAGTAAGCGTCTGAGTTGGGATAACAGATGTGAGGATATATTTAGATCTGCATAATCGATTTGGAGTTTGTTGGTATTGTGACTCATTTTATTGTTGTGATCTATTTGGCAAACGACCTTAGGGTTTTGCTAAACGTATTTTGTTATCGCTACGTTACATTGGCTTCTTTGCTTCAACATTATTTTAATACTTTATTATGTAGGTATGCATAAAATAAATCTTACCTCCTCTACGGTTTTGGTTCTCCTCTTCTAGCATCCTGAGAACAGCGGAATTGGCGAGGTTTGCCGGTTTGTCTGTGTTAGGGTTGTTGAAGTCAATTCTGTAACAAAAAATAAAATGCAATATTTTTTCATGTGTCTAATCTAGAATCTAATGTGTGTATTAATTATCCTGATTTTCGATTGATATTTTAGTCTCAGGATAATACAATTATAAACGTCTATCCAGTTGATAGCGTCAAATCGATTCCAACCACTTAATATGCCTTTGAGGTATAATCGAGAATGCAATCGTGCATCATAACATAATTTATCACTAGCCAGATATTCTCTCTAATTGAGCTAAGGTCCAATGCAGGCAGAGAAGATAATTGACTATAATCGTAGTCCCATCAAATCCTAAATCTAATCTCTCCTTAAAGTTTTATATATTAAGCATTTAAATGTTTATAAATTTTACTCATATTTAACTAATAATAAAAACATTCTTATTCTTCGTTTCTAATTAATTAAGTACTCTAAGTAATACCGTATCAATTTAGATTCAAAATTTCTATTAGTAACGGTTATTCTAATAAAATTCAATCAAATTATTCTTCATCAACCGAACCAGTGTTTACAATAAACTTGAACAATTCCATTTTCACTTACTTTCACCTACAAATGGATTCCCAGAAAGAGACGCAAAAACCTTAACTTAGATGTACGTGGGAACAAGTAACGGCTGCCCGATGGCAAACTTCCATTGATTGTGTTATGAGTTTCGAATTTCTGATTGTTTTGTAATCTGAGGATTTACCTAATTGTCTTTTATCGGAATTATTTATTACTAGCGGCCCGCCCCGGCGACGCACGGTTAAAAAAAGTTTCCAGCAATTTTTCCTTATTTGCTCACCGTTTAGACCTACCCTGGACTACGACAAACATTTTAAAACCAAAATCAGCTCAATCGGCCCATCCGATCTCGAGTTCTAATCAGACTAACGAACAACAATTCATTTTTATTTATATAGATAAACAATATGCCAGCTGCCTCCAATTTTTATTTATCAGTTTCAATCGGCCGGTCTCCGATCTCTGAGGAAGTGTGTCAATTAAAGCGACAAGATTTGATATCTAACATTCGGACAGGTAAATAAACTTATATTCAAAACTTATATGACTAAATTTCGTGTTAAGCATTTGATATTTAATTTATAGGTATGCTTACATATGATACATTTTTTGTATTTTTTATTGAAGTACTTACTGCCTTTTTATGCTGCACTGTTTTATATACGAACAACAATTAGGGATTATTTCACAAAATCCGAGTAGGATAAGCATTGGTTAGTTATGTAAATAACACGTGTTACAGCTATCTCGCTTTGTCACATGTGACTGAGCGAATAAGCTCTTTATTTTAACCATTGTGTAATTTTACTCGGAAATGGTGAAACAGTCCGTTACTTATATTTAACGTTATGATGTTGCAGTAACGAATTAATTTTACTACCATATATTTGGTTACAAACATTGATCTACCAGACCCAATAGATATAAACTATCACTATACGATATATTTATATCCCTGTCTTTTAAATAATTGTAACATTTTCTGGTAAAACTTGTAACACTAAGCTGGTTTAAAGCTAGGCAAATGTTTTTCATCGAATCCCTTTTGAAGCTTTTTAAAGCGAACGATAATCGCATTAGATAAACTTTGTGAGCACAGAACAAAGCATGGATTTGCTACTGAAAAATATATAAGTGGGTGTGGATAAACTTAGGAATATTAAATACTTATTACCTTAAAGCTTTTTAAAAAAAACAATGGTACAGTCAACAGCAATAGTCTAGTGTGACGTGCAAGATATAACAAATTTGTACCAAAGTGTAATTTCAAATGTAGTTTTAATAGGTCAAAAGAAAAATGAGCGTACTTACACCGAGGATCCAACTAAATGTAATCACTTACACCTTAGACATGTAATATTTTCCTTCACTTCTAACAAACTACAATAGCCCGTTGCTTTTGACTTCATTTTCTGTATAAATTATTTTGGGGCCCTATATCTTGAGTTTCTTTTGCATTTGACTGTACCTACCATTTGAGCTAAGCAGGTGTCATGATACTGATTCACATTATCAAAATTTCTGTCAGTATTAAAAAGCAAACACAATATTTATGATTGTATAATGAGTTTAGTCCGTAGTCATATTTTGACAGGTAACCACCGAAGGACTTAGTCCATTGAACCGTCGGGCACTGGTAGGCTACTTGGAATTAACATATATTAACCTAGCGACTAACCCACTAATTACGACGCATCGCTTTGTAAATTATTTCATTGTTTAACAAACAAATAACTAGTTGAACCTAATCAATTCAAACAACAAGCACAAATATAAAAAAAGGATTTTACTTTCCTGGAAAACATCTTTATAACAAATATTATTTTACAACAAATTATTCGTATATTCCCGTAATTTTCCATATAAAAGAAACACGAGAAAGCGTATTATTAGAAGCATAACATGGCTCATATCTTCGATTTCTTGCGAAATTGAAGATTGTTATAATTCGAATGTATTATGACTGTATTGCTGGTGCTGCCATATAAAGAAATCGAGTTTACGTTCACCTCAGTGCACCTTATTGGTTGTGATGGGGTGTCAATGTCAGACAAATCTTGCTATTGCGCTGAGAAACATGCTGTTCACGTGTCAATTTCCAGAAACTTCTCAATATTCACCTACTTAACTTGATCCTGGATATGTCAAGTTGGATGATCTTGAGTAGTTTCCTACATGCTAAGAGATGTTTAGTATTCTACTGTCCAGTTGCACAGCTTGCTGTCTGCACAACAACATGGAAACTATAATGTAAAACTAACTAGACTTACGGGTGATAGAAATCAGACAAACTTAATACAATCGACATACTTTTGTAATCGTGGGCTCAAATGCTTGCAGAATATACAAACACCTCGTGAGGATACGTAAGTACCTGCTACGCCTTGAGCCGTTCCGTTTCTTGGGCCGCGTATTTGCTACTGAGGTAGTCAAAGCTAACAAAAATGGCTACACAAATTATTTCACTTTCGTTTAAACAATCATTTATTTCAACCACTTAACATTTAGGTAGCGAGCTTCTGTCAATGATTCTTAAAACACGAAATTAATTCATTTCTTCGGAAATACTTTATTACCAATTCATCCTTCGTTATTGTGCTTTTTTGTCAGTTCTCTTTTGATAAAGCCCTTTTTTTTATAAAAATACATCCTTTAGGCGTCTTGAGTCTAACTCTTGAGAATAAAAAATAACAGACCGTTTGACTTTCCTTTCCTTTCCTTCCCTTCCAATTCCTGACTCCATTTAAAAAGAGCTATGTGGAATTTTATAGTAACCAAGTTTTTTACATGCGTACGGATTTTTTTCAAAACATATGTTACAGTTGTTTTTTTTTTACTTTTTAAAAACGTGAGTGAATTATATGTATTTTTGCGTCGCAAATTGTCGACAGCAAACAGGATTCAAGATTTATTTAAAATTCCGCGCATTTTGTTGACTGTACATAAATTAACACTCCTTACCCATTTATTTCGACGTCGGTGCCCATAATTATGCACACGCGATGAACCTAATAGATACAAACAAGCACAGAGACAAGCGTGTTTTGGTCACTTTTTAGCTTAAGGTGTTTTTTTTTGTATTTAGTCAAATTATTCTCGTGGTGGTTCCTTTTTTTGCAAAGAGATTTTAATGGTTAAGAAAAAAAGGTTGAAACACAAGGTTGAAAAGGTTTAATATAATTCTAACAAGGCAGGTGCAACTGCACCGAGTCAGAGTCGCGCGGAGACTGGGCTTGAGCATGTTTGTGTTAATTTTTTGCATGTTTTGCCTATTTTTGCTCCCAGACGTTGAATATCACTATATATCTATACAAATAAATGATGTTTGAGTATTTGTTTGTAATGATCAAATATCCGACTCCTACAAATGTGTAAGGTACTCTACAAAAAAAAACTGTATGTATGTTTATTCCGGATAAACGAGATTTTTACTGACAGGTAGCTTGTAATATGTAGGGAATAACTTAAATTACTTGTACCAAAATTTATAGTGAAATAACGTTGAAAGAAACGTAACGTTAACGTTGAACGCATTTTCGTTTCGTTTTTACTTTCCAACTATGTATTGAAATTCTAGATTGTAGTTGCCCACGAGGATGACTAATAAGTGTACATGACTTGTGTCCTTTGTTTTCAATAAAGAAACAAGAAAAATGTTTCATACGTAGGTTCTTATATTAAAATTATTTATATAAGATACTAAAATTATATTCTTGAACTAAAATAAACTAAAATAAACGTCTGGAAGGAAGGTAGGGAGGCCTTTGCCCTGCAGTGGGACACCACAGGCTCATAAAAAAATAAAAAAATAAAATAAACTAGGTCTCAAAAAAATATTAAATTTCCTTAGGATAGATTATTTGCTTAGATTTAAGCGACTTGTAGTTTATTTAATATAAATTTTTAAAACGTTAACTTCTTCTGAATAAGCCAGAGGATACCTAGGGGTTTCAGACAAATAAACATCTTGTTTTTTTTAGCTAGATCCATAAACATAAACGAAGCCGCGGGGCACGCGCTGGCAATCATAATACAATGTTATTATCTGCACGAGCGCGTTACTTCCCTCCGGAAGATTTATGCTTGACTGTATCTGATTATAACTATCAGTACTCGATCACTACCGAATGCTGTTGCAAATAAAAAATTATGCAGAGCAAAAAACTTAGTTTTTTTTTAGATAAATAAAAGATACTTAGATGTTCACGCCTAAATATTTATCGTGGTATATAACCCAAAGGTTAAAAACAAGGCTGTATTAGTTATTAAAGGCGTTTTTCACAAAATTCGAGAAAAATAAGCAATATTTCGCTGACCGTCTGCCATCAAGTAACCCAGTACAACGACGTAACTACATTATGTAAGGTATATGGGATATGTGTGATGCAATTTTTACTCATGATATGTTTCTGTTTCAAAAATAATTATTAAGAAGGACTCTTATTCATTATGGTACATGGTCTTTCCCGTTTTTCAAAACGAATTAGTTGATTCATCGTAATCGCCACCATATTAGCGTTCCTCTTGACGAGAGAGATTAAGTAGCTGAGTTCACTACCTACTCAGTAAATAACGGAATACCTCAAAACCAAGTTGCTTTACTAAGTGTTTAATGGAATATCGATCTTATTTTTAATTTATACAGAAAATAGATAGAAATAGTTTAACCTATAAACTATTTGTACACGAAAACACGGAAACCTCTTAATATTTTTCTGTATAAATTAAAAATAAGATCGTGAAAAGTTAGGTTTATCACTTATTAAAAAATATATATTTATCGTTCTTATGTTATGAGCCTTTACCTACTTTTCAATACCCTGAATACCAAAAGCATTTGATTAAAGAGTTCTGAGTGTAGATTTAAGATGTGCACTCCAAAGAGTGATTTGGAGTGCACATCTTAAATCTACACTCAGACTCAGATAATGCTTTCTATATTAGTATTTTCGATATAATAGTGTTGTGTAATCCATTTTATTTTTCAATTATGTATTGTTTAGTCCAACAATCGCATCATAGAGAGTTTATTGGTATCACAGAAGATGTGGAAGTGATAGAGGACAATTGAAGCAAAATATATGTTGTGCCGACCCAACGTAATGTAGCAAAGGCAGGAATGATGACATACAATGTGAAAGTTTACGAAGTCTATGGAAACAGGAGACTGGATGATGAGAGATGGATTTGTAGTTTCTGGTATAAATGTTTTTCTAGTTAGTATTTTTCTACGTGTTGTTGTATTCTTCCTGTGTGTACAATGAAGTGTTTTTGTATGGTATTGTTATCGGATGACTTTCGGCCGCGTGTTCACGGTGGATGCAGGCCGCTTCCAAACGAAATAACTGGAAAAAGACTTAGATGAAGATATTTTTTTAAGTATTTAATCTCTACAAACGCACGCATTGTAGAGTCACAAAAACTAACATTGCTATAAGATCGTCATCGGAATGCGTGCAATGCGTCTAGTCCCGAGAAAAACGACTCAAACCTGATAGTCTGATCTAAATAGCTGGCTGGCGCCTGGACGCTCCATAGGTGATCGGTCAACGGCATTCAAAACGACGGGTTATCTTTGGACAAGCTTCAATGACGCGTCGCATCTGATTCATCAATACAAGTCATGCTAATAATGTTATAATAGGGTAGAAAACTAAAAAAATAATTTGTCCGTTATATAGATTATTAAGAAAAAAAACCCGTATTTTACTTCGTGCAAAAGAAATCAAAACTGTACAGTTTATTGAAGTTTTGCATGACGTTACGCTTTCGTAAGATAAGTACTAAATTTTACAATCACAACTTAGATACTCTAAATCTATATAAGTAGATAAAGCAAAATATAGATGGTCCAGTATTTTTGGTCGGACTAACAGACGGACTAAACAGAAAACCAATTTTGTATGTGTCTTCATGTGCCTATAAAAGTAATCGAATACTCGTAGTATCTACTTCTAGAATTGATTATGCTAAAAAAAAATGTATATACCCAAGTATACAATTATTAAAACTTTGGTTAAGAGCCGCAGCTCTGCGCGTGTTAACAAGATTAAAATATTTCCACTCTGAAAAAGTAGGCAATAACCTTTTCGACTGTTCTTTGGACTTGTTTCAATGACGCGTTAATCTCTTCATTAATACCAACCTATTCGTCATAATCTAATATTGTTATACCCAGGCCTAAGGTGTCATGTATGTGTGTCTTTGTGTCTACAATAAAAAAAGTGTAGCTACATTTACTTACTTACAGGTACTTATTGCTATTAGTTTTTGCCTATCCAGGTGAAAAAATATAATTGAACATTAATAATAGGATTATAAATTAAAAAATACTTACATAGGTAAGTTTTTATACTAGTAGAGATAAACGTATTCATATGTATATACGAGCAATAGCCATATACGGTCATTAATAAAAAACATTTGTCTTTGAGTTCTAGTAGAGTCCTGAATATCTTTAAGTCAAGTCTAGGTATATACCCAAAAGGCTCTACATTAAGAAAAAATTAGGCTGATTCTCAAAACAAAAAACCATGGCAATAGCTCTGCCTACACAATATGGAATTTGTCAACTACAACCCCCTGTAGCTATTGTTTTGTATTTAATTGTCTTCCATGCTCTACTTGGTAGAGTTAAAAAAAAACTATTCGATCTTTACATTTCCTCTTTACGCTTCACCAATTGAGACGATATTCGGTTATGTAAATACTTTAATTTACACTGGTTACACAGGTTTATTTATAAATCTAGACAGTGTCCCAGCTAAAAATATAATGAAAATAAAACGTGGAAATGGTATTTATAAATGTTATCGGCTTTACATTGTACAAATACTTCGAAATTATTGACATTGGCTCTTAGCCCGTTCAGATGAAACGCCTCGATAACATTATGGTATGCAATGCACAACTCTAACTCATAATAAAAAATATCTGCATATGTATGTTTATTATATTAAGTTAATTAGATGTCTAGTACACAGCCGAGACACCAGCTATGCTTACCACTGAGCTAGATGTATTTTGACTGTCCGGTTTGTCCAGGAATATGTTTTAATTTATTTTTTTACCATAGGGCCTTTTTCACTTTATCCGACTAAAACAGGCAATGGTTAAAATATAAAAAAACTTGTTCCGTCAGACACTGACATAATTTAACCATTGAATTATTTCACTTGTAAAACAGGCCATACATTGATTGATTATTGCATTTTGCTTAGAATTGCCTACTAATTATCTATTTTAAAGAACGACCGAGCGAATATTTGAAAAACTTGTTAAAAAATTTCAGTCGTAAAATGTATAGATGATTATAATATTTACTTATGCTTCATTGCTTTTAACAATGATGGTACATATTGTATAATTAATATGGCTAAGAATAAATACCTACCTATATTACTGTGTAATTAGGTGATCTAGAGGTGGTGATATCATGATATAATATATTATGAGCAAATTTACTCTCAATGTTCAAAAAACAAGTGCCAAAATGTTTATAGCATTCAATGAAACAATATGACTAACCAAACATGCATCACAGCTATTTTCGTGAGATCCTCATTACAATAGGTTTATAATTAGGTATCTACTTCAATTATTAATACACAGCTGAATCATTCAACCATGTCCTTTCGATCATTTAAGATTATACTCTCAGCTGTTTTGTTGTCTGCGTGACGAAGCCCAGGGACACTAACTTCAAGTTTTTTTGCTGAGAGTTTCAGCAAAGCACAAAGTGCTCCCGACTTTTGGCGTACAGGAGTCGCAGCTTTAAGGATGCGTTCACGAAGCAAAATCCCTTATTAAAAAACTTTTATCATTATATCATAGTACCTATATATGTTAGTTTGTAAGGAATGATTGATTTATTGATTATGTGTATGTCAACTGAAATACAAGAACTGCAAATCGTAGCTACATTAAGCTACACTTATGCATAAGGGCATACATTTATTTCGGTTAAGCATCTCGCTTTCTCATTATAAAAGACCTGAATATTAATATATAGGTAGCAATATCCTATATACCTCTATAAAATTTACATATCACAATGTTAGTTACCGTATGCGTATTCAGTATGTCTGGGAATCGGCTACTATCTATTTTTCATTTTGCAAAACAACGTTTGCTGGGGTCAGGGCGTATCGTATATACATATATACCTAATTTTAACTATGCCTAGAAAATGAAATTCTTCCAAACATTTTATTATTTAAATCGAAATCTATATTTATAAGATGCCTAAGTTCGTTATGAATAATGATTTTGTAGCTACAATAAATATTTCAACTGACACGCCAACCAGCCTGAAATAATTAAAGGAATTTGTAAATTTTCGCTAATCTGGCAAATGACCCGAATTTCAAATACCTTAGAATAAGAACCTATCATAGCTTTTGTCATTTACTGAATACATAGTTGAATCTTCTTTGTATTTCCTTTTCTTTAGGTACTTATTTCTTGTCGTTATTTTGACAAAAAATAAATAGGTGATTCACGTAGCTTTTGGTTGGCTACATCGCAAATACCTTGACATCGCTGTCTTATAATTCACAACAAAAGTGTTTTGTTATTGTGAACAGTGCTCGTAGTAAATCAAGCAATGTTGAATTTTCGGATCCATATTATTTCGTTTTTATAATATTTATTTCGGTTACTCACCGACTCGATAAAATATTACCACAAGCCTTTCCCCAGGTGATTTCCCAGTAGGCTTTCAGAAAAGAATTAATGGTGTCAAATGACTGTAACATAATTTATTGGTAAGCAGATATTTATTGAAATGCTTATTGATTTCTACGGAACCTCAAAACATAAAAACTAATTAAGTATATCAGCGGGATGTCTGAAGTCGGTAATAGATACTTTTATAGTACCTACCTACTTAGCTAACCTTTTTTTATTTGAAAAGTGCTTTTGTGTTGTATAATAAATTTTTTTTCGTTAAAAGGTTGGAGTGTTACCATGAATGTACCTTTTGCTAATGGGTTATTATAATATTTTATACTTTAAGTTGATTGGCATATTCTTTGTTGAAAATTGGTAGATATTTTCGGTGTTAGTATCGTTTGTTCTCTATCTAAGGGCCTTACCAGAGAATACCTTACCAGGCTATCAAGCGCTCCGCGTTCAGAACATTTTTTTTTCTCTCGTATTAGCACTCGTAGCACATGCTTAGAGCTTACCACGTGGCCAGCTTTTGTTGTGTGGGTTGTCCGGAAATATTTAGTAATTTAATATTTGTGTTATTTTGAACGCGGAAAGCTTTGACGCCTGACCGCTCTTTGTCTGTCAAGATCTAGTAGTTCCGCACTACGTCCGATCCGAATCCTATCGAAAATATGGGCTCGGATCGGAATCGGATCGTACGAAGTGCAAAATCGCACTGAGTTCTTAAGATAAACTTAAAGATGAACTCACCCTACAGTTCCATTGTCGAGGTTCGAAAGGTGCTTGCTGAGGGTCTCCTGGATGTTCCTCTGGGAGTACAGCCCAATGGGCGAGTTGAACTGCTTGTGCACTAACTTCGGGCCGGTGGCCATCTTGATTTCGTTCGTTTCAGCGCTGTAAAATATAAAAATAAATATTAGTTAAATAAAACTAAAGTTCGGGATACCACATTCATCTAAATACAGTAGGTACCTTATTATTTAGATTTCTGTGGCGATAACAGATGGATACGAAACGTAGTACCTACCTACTGCACTCAGGCTGTGTGGGCTTAGGGACACTTAAGTGCAATGGAGTGAGCTACGATATGGAAACGGAAGACAAGCTGAAAACTTATGAGGGCGACATTATGTCTGTCTGCCTGTAACTTTCAACCTGTTAAAATTAAAATTGTTGACTTATTGGGATTCTCCTACGGAACATGACAAGAATAATTTACTTGCAGGAAAAAATACGTTTTCCTTCACGGATTGCTTAGATGACCTTTAACATTCAGATGGAATTAATTATCCGCAGTAAGAATAACTCGCAAAAATACGGTAAGATATAATCACTGCCTTGTGTAATAAAATATTACGAGCGTCGAATATTCCAGAAGGAAATTTTATGCAGTGAATTAGCCCACACAATGCTTCCTGTAATTTAAAGGACTGGGAATATTTCACAAAATCCGAGTTAACTAAGCAATGGTTAGTTATGTAAAGAGCTATCTCACTTTTTCACTTGAGACTAAGTGTCTTTACTCGGAGATGGTGAAATAGACCCTAAGCTTATAAATGTGTTATAATTATATTGTAACATAAATAAGTAATACCTACCACTGATGCTGTTACGTTATGTAGAGTCGTAACGAACAAACCTTAGTTGATATCGTTAAATGTTTATAACCTTTCTAACTATAGCTTATGCAACATAAACAAAAGTAGTGTTGTAGTCGTTACTATTACAATTTACAAACATTAACTACCTAGTTTACAAATCCGTTTGAGCAAAACCTCAGCTAACCAGAAACCGAAATTTGTTCACAAAACACACCGCAATTTGTTTTACACAATTGAAAGTTCCATTCATTTCATTTATCAGAACAGTTTAATTCCTCAAACAAAAATTATTTCAATCTAAATCGTCGAAAGCTCAACAACTACAAGCAAACGTTTATCCCTAGACACGTCTTAGAATTTGGGTGACAAATTTCGTCCCCACGGCATAATTTTATTACGAGATTTGTGCCTCCTCGTATCGCTTGGGGCGGCCTGTTATTGCATTTTTATTAGAACCAGCGTCACGAGTTACCACACTTTTTTGAATAATGCACAGGTAGCTGACAGATACTTCTATTTTGTGTTTATGATATCTTGTAAAGTGATATCTGCTTTTAAGTGCGTTCTAAATTAATTTAAAATAAAATAAACACCTGCAAGCTTTTTTTGACTGCCTTGACCTACACCTACACTACGATAGTTTATTTTTTGGCGTAAGGGGTTTGATTGCCGCTGAGTACTAGTAATTGTTTGCTCTGAGAACATTTGTAGTTTTTTTGGTTCATGATTCGCTCTGAAGTCTCTTGAAATAGCTCTGAATTCTAGTATCAGGTAAATTTTCATAAAAAAAAATGCATGCTATAGCTAGGCTTAAAGAGGGGGCATGAAAGTTCAATAAGGATTCGAGTTCTGTGATAAAATGTAATTATGACATCGTTTTGAAGATTTATAATTTGTTATATAAATTGACTTGATAATAACTGATGACTTTTTTTTGTAATCGGCATAAATTCTAAAATTACCTACCTAAATAAAGAAAACATAAACTAGAAAATCGATCTTGCAGTTCACTGACGTTAACGGTGAAGTCAAACAAACAAGATCGGTCAATTTGAGTGGGAGTGAGCGATTTCACAGCGTATTTTTATTTACTGTCTGAGAGCAATTGCGAAATGGACGCGGAAGAACCATTCCACTTATACTGTTCCAGAATTAGCAAACGTGACAGAAAATAACTCGTACAAGAATGTTAACTGTGACATTCGCGGGGTTAAGATAGGTAGATTCTTGGTAGAGTCTAGTAGAGTCGTTTTTTAACAAGGCGACCGAAATTACTAAATATCTTTAACGGAGGGCTATGTCATAGCAGTGGACGTTCTACGGCGGAAATGCTGATGACGATTTCGAAAGGATTATGACAATTGGTTGTGTAAACATTCGCGGTCAACAAGATAGGACCACTGAACCCGCCAAAATTGTGCCATAGTATACAAATAAGCCAATTCAATTACATTGGCATCCGGAATTTATTAATAGAGTTTGTTTGAGAGTTTTCATTTTCATGAACACATTCTCACACTCGTAGAGCTTTTAAAGCTTTTACCAAATTCATAGAAACTAAATTTCACGTAAATCACATAATATCACATAAAAAGGTACTTTTTAAAAAGGTAAAACTAAATATAAAAGTAAAAGATTTTGAAATAAATGACGGTAGTGGTGGACTTAAAAATTGATTCTAAGCTTCAGAACACTTGTTTTAAAAACATACCTATTCAACAGCCGAAAGAATCTGAATAATAGTATGAGATATTATTATTATACATCAATGCTGTAAGTAGGTTAAATTGTGAGTAAGTATTGATGATTTTGTGAGTATAAAGTTGAACTATACACACAAAATCGTGTGAAGGCAGCGTAACTAAGCCGAAATTGTATTCGGCTTAACTTAACCGTGAGTACACAAAACCTAAACTAATGCATTTTTTATATTTTTTATTAAAAGTAGAAAATATCTCATGCACTTTGTTAAACATCATTTTGCCTGAAAATCTGCGTAGGTGTGTAAAAAACAGTTTGTTATCTCGAAGCTGTAAAGATGTTAGTTATATCAACGAGAGGAGTGGATCGTCTATTTTTGTGCTGGACTTCGCCGCAAGCGTAATATCTGCGCACTTATTTTCGGAATTATAAATTTCTTGAGGCTACTGGAAACTTTCACGTCTGTATTTTAATAAACATGTAATACAAACACAGACAAGTCTATTACCTACTATCCTAGTTCAAGAATTCAGCGAATTGTTACCGAGTTTAGATACGTTTAGTTAAACATTAAATATTTGCTTTGGCGAAAAATTCTTCAATAATATGTCTACAGGTTGGAATTATTTCCTTCACAGCAGGGTTATAAAAATGTTTGGATAATGTGAGGTCAGAGCATGTTTACAGAAAGCAAGGTTAACAATACCGTCATCAAGGTTGGAACTGAAATTTCAGTGAAATTCAGACGGTCTCAAAAATAGCTTCTCCGCTAATTTTAGAAATAAACTGCATATCACCTCGTTACAGTTATGATGCTGACCTGTATGAGCATTCATAGATCTGAAGCGTACGATTTATAATCATATACCTAGTAATAGGTAAATTCGATATCGCGATGCTTGTGTTATTTTGTCGTGAATTGACCAAGCTGTTTGCTTGTTAGTGGCATCTTTGTCAGTTTTAATGAATATATATATTTATTGTATGATATTATGCGTCTATAAGTGGTTATGAAGCAGTATTGTACCTGGTGCGGCGTTTTCGTGCGAGCGGGCTGCGTGCCTAACTCTGACTGAGGCCGGCAGTGGTCGCCCGCCCACGGTGCGCCTGACCAGATTCACCTGCAATATTTCAATGTTTTCTACGGTTATTCCATCGACACGTGCATCTGATGGATTCTTAGACGGATTGTAAACATTGGTTTCAGAACTATTATTTAGTTTAGCAACCATTATTTGGTGTTGTTTCTTCTCTAGTAGTCTCTGTTATTATCGGTGACGTTTATTTGTGAACGGTGGTCGTAATATATCTCTTATATCACTAAAGCCAAATAATGCCAACGCAAAAATATATTTACCTTTTTAATCAGTTTTTGTTTGCTATAGATTTAGATAAAAATAATCCATTTTTTTCTTAGTGCTATATGATAAAAATGCTTAAAATAGTAATATTTTTATTAAGTTGAATCCAAGTTAAATAAGTCCTCAAGATACATTATTAAAATGCTTGAAATAATAATTAGTTTCTTTACTTAATATCATTCCAATTAAACAAGTCTTCCAAAATGTTGTAGAACAATTGTTACCAAATTCAGCAAAATTTAGCGACGGAATACTTCAACAAAATGCCTATTTACCTGATGTAAACAAACGGGGCTATCCTTGAACCTGAACAGCACAATTGTCACAATACTCGTTCGTAGGTATCGCACCAGCAACTTCTAGACCACGAATGAGCCAACTGCGAAAATGCCGAATTTCTTCAGTTTAAATCGAGTATTTTTAGCCGGCTATAAACGTGGATAAATTAAAATCATAGGTAGTTCTTAGCCCGAATCCAGTTCATAATTTCCAAGGCTGTTGAACTCTATCCACGCAGAAATATTTACAGATGGATGGTTGTGGATGAGGGAACTTTGATATAGTTTTTTGGTCGGGGATTAGGCGCTCTGTAACTACCTCATACGTTTGCATAAACAAGGAAGTTACTTTTATATATCCTTCTGAGTTTTTGATTAAAAAGTTTATAGAATTAATATATCCATAGGAATTTTGCTCTTTTAAACTAGTGTCATTTAGTCAGATAGACCATAGCAGAGAATTGAAACATTTTGTTTTGTATCATTAAGCTATTCCGTAGGCCATGCGCAATGAAGAAGGTATACCCGTTAGATCACCAATCAATATATACGTATATAGTGCCCAAATGACCATAAAATTAATAAACAAATGACATACAAAAGATAAAATTAGTTTGATTCCCCTTTGAGCTCCTACGGTGTGGCATCGTCTAGTGATGTTGTCTAGTGAAGTTGTCAGTACTATTATTATCACATGAATTTTAGGAAACTAAATTAATCTGAGATTACACATATCCTAATTTTAAACAACTATTTTAACTTATTTCTAAAACTAAAATTTCCAGTAATGATTTTGTAGGATGTTATCGTTAAATTTGATTTGGGTGTTGTAGTAATGAAACACGCGTAGTTGGTTAAACACTGAATTTGTTTCCATAGGTATCTACCCTCACATATTGCATAAAAGCTAACCTACCCACATTAAGTATATATACCACAGGTGTAGGCAAGCTTATTCGTTACCTGAATGTAGGACAGAAAGAACAACTTATATAAAGACATTAGTACCTACAGCTGTTTAGGATTATATTTTATAATCGACTAGCCAGTAGGTAGGTATGTATAGGTGTTGAATATCCCTAGACAAGTACACACGTTTCAAAATAGTCTCCAGCTGTTTTACCTTCTGGATTAAATATAGCTCAGGAAAATTCACGGTCAATATACAAAGGAAATCTTACAAAGATATCGTTAAATTCTATAATGCTTTCGTTGAACTAAAATAGACGAACAGGTGTTGTCTGCATGTATTTTTACATTGTACCTATGTACAATATATAGGTCGTATGTATTATGTACCGAAATGTGTGTTGTGTTCAGGGTCATTGTGATGTACTGCCAGTCTAGTATGAATCATTGTAATATGCAGTATGCAGTTGCCGTTTTGACTGATTCAGTACAGTGGCATGTGATTAATGTTATCTAATATGGATTTATAACAGCTACGAAGGATCTTTAATATTCAGTTCCAGATTTTCTAAAGAAAGAAGCTACTACTGAATTCAGGTTTCTCTATAAAAGACACGTCATCAGAGAATGTAATATAAGAAGCAGAATTATGAAGTCAACTTTACTAAATGCAATGCTTAAATCCAATAGGCATAAAACAGTATTTTTCCATCCCAAAGCCTATATCACTACTCTTAACAATTGCCCCCATGTTTATTTTCATTGAAAACTATAATTTGTTTTCTCAAGTACATACCACAACCCTCATAAACAAAAGACATCTGAGACAGTGCATCATCTTGCCCTATTTGCATCTCCGCGGGGATCCTGTCAATACGATACGCCGCGCCGTAGACAGCCGTCTTCGACAATTGAACACTAATTAATTTGTCGTAAATTGTCAACGTGTAGACAGTAGACAACGGTGTTGAGGGGACTAGTTATTTGTATTTTACAATTGTCTGAATGGTGTTAAGGCGATCCAGTTCGAATTATAAATTTTTCTAACAATTTTATCTCAGCAAATATGAATAATTTTCAAACTAAAATTCAACATATATGAATAGGTATATATGTATCGCTATTTTTTGTTAAAGATAAAAATGTAAAAAATATTAATTTTCACGGTAAAAAAATGTGTTAAAGAAAAAGAGAAAAGACGTAAGAGAAAGTGATAAGTTAAAAGTTTCTGTCCTTCTGTCAGGAAGGTATCTCAAAAACCGTTATAAAATTTTAAGGGATGATGTATATTTTCCGGTATAACAAAAAATATAAAAAACACCCACTCCCATACAATAAACGTGATTCTTTGTTTTTTTTTTGTATATTTTGTGTACATAATATTACATAAAGTCAAGTGCGGATGTACAGAACCCTCGGTGTACGAATCTCATATGGGTTATTTATTGAATTTTATGAATATGCCATTTATGATCCGATAGCTTCAGGTAAGACTTGTGCAAAACAATCTTTCTAGGCCAAATGTTTAAGCTAATGGCTGGAGCTATTCAATGTCAAAGCTATTGTAAAAATAGAGTTATTAATAAAGTTATGGTACCAAAATTCTTTAATTATTTATTTTCTTGAAAAAATACCATAACTACTTTTATCTTAATGATCACGGTTTATACATCATAAATATGTTGAGATCTCGTGTAGAGTGAAACTTAAGGCACACAATACACAGTGGAGTTTTAAGAATAAGGGCAGGTTCATTACTTGCTGTGTAGTTCCAAGGAAACGTTCTTAGGAGACTATCCATAAAATTTTAAAGATATTCCAAACTGCTTTGACAGATTTTGGACAAAAGTAACAGTCAGCTAAAAAAATACTTAAAAAAACATATATTTTTCTATCGATTTTATTTCATGCCTAAAGACACAATGGGGCCATTAAAGCTAAGGTAAGGTACTAGAATGGCAGAAATAAAAACTTTTCCAATACACTTTGTACGGAATATCTTCGACTTTTTCACCTTTCTACAAAAAAACTAAATTGAAATCGCTTCATCTGTTTGGGAGCTTTGATGTACCAGACAGACAGACAGGCAAACAGACCCATAGGCAGAAGACCCGTCAAACTTATAACACCCCTCTTTTTTGTCGGAGGTTAAACAATTACCGTCGTCTTCACAAATTCACAAATTGACCGCTTTTGTTCTGAGCAGCCAAAATATTCTTGGATTCCTCATTCACTGTTATTTTTTCAGCCGTAGGACGGCCATAAGCCTAGCTCAAATATTGATTGTTAAATCAGTCTGAAGCGGCCTACATCCACCGTGAACGTGGATTGATATTATCTATGGTTCTCGTTAATGTATGTTAATTTGCAACAAACAAAAAAAAAAGAAAATATTCGATTGAATCACAGATTACATAATACATATTATGTAGAAGTCTGATAATTCTCTTACCGAAATATCCGAAATGTATGGAAAACGTATTTGGTGATTTCTGTAATTTCTAGTACTCATACTTTTGATGGCCATAGATTATTCTAATCCCTACATGATCGATCGATTAAGATAAAAAATATGTATTTTCTAATTCAGCATTTTCGTCACTGTAACTTTTTTCCATTATCAGTGAATGCAGTTCAGAAAAATCTTTAACACCACCGGTAACAACACTCTGTATTGTTTGTCTAAAGTTTCACTCTACATATAATATATTTTGAAATGAATGAATGGTGATCCTTTAAATAAAAGTACCTATAGAATTTTTATAAACACTTTACTTTAGTAATACAATTTAGTATTATATATTTTAGCGAGTGGTGGTGTATAAATAACTAAATGTTTCCATAGCTAGTTCCTTGTTCCAGATGCAATGTACTTCCCAACATTAGAAATGTTGTAGAGCTTGTTTTTTGCTTTTCATTTATATTTTTACTTTGTAGTCAGGCTTTATTATCTTTAAATTTGTAAGCAAGTAGGTTACATTCAAGACCTGCCTAAATTCTTCGTGTTAAAATTGTACCTTGGCTTATTATAGGTTATCTAAAGACTAGTGTTATGAATATTAAGCTTTTGAGATTGAATATAACTGTATGTATGTAATACCAAAATCTATACTTACTAATAATATCAAGTTGAGGAGTTTGTTCGTTTGGTCGCGCTAATCTCAGGAATAACTAGTCCGATTCAAATATTCTTTCACTGTTTGATAGTCTATACATTGAGGAAGACTGCTTTTTGAGGGAGGAGGGTTGTAGGCCTTTACCGCGGGATAATACGTTGTTTCCGCGGAAAAAAATATAAAATACGGGCAAGACCGTAGCGAGAAAAACTAGTAATTTAAATTGAGGTAAACTTATTATAATTGAGGACTCTCTGTTGACTCATGGAGAAAATTCCTTTTGCCTTAGGCCCGTATGCATTTTCAATATTTATACAAGCTTTCATTTAAGTTCACCTGCACCGATGTTTGTCTTCAATTAAATATGACGAACTTTCCAGTTTTTGAAAGAGTAGAAATTTTGTATGCATCTGTTTGTTTCTTGAAAATAGATAAATGTTTTAAAAATACATTTATTTAAAAAAAATCACTTTTATGGATTTCTAGTGAACGATTTCATATAAAACGTTGCGCGAGGCCAGTACTTGGATGTAGTACTTTTTGTTGTATAATGTATATAAACTGTACATGGAATCTTACGTGTAGTATAAGCCAATCACTTAGCCCAAATTTCACCATTTTATGTTACAAATCCAGTTTTATTAAGCCAAGATCAACCCTAGAAAAATATAAATTTAATGTCAATTTGATTTCAGATAGGCGGTAAAATGAGCTTAGCCTGTCCTGACCGTCTATAGCCAATGGTGAAGTCAGTGCTTAGCTTAGTTATCAAAGTTATTTTGTATTTGTAAAATTTAATGCAGCTAATTTATTTCATATTCTCCAAGTTTTGTTTCAAAATGGTAAAAAATAATAAGTTTTATTTTCTAGAAACCAAGCCCTATGCTAAACAGGTGAGCAATTAATTCTCTGTTTCATGATATAGTACGAAAGCGGATATTTTCGGTATTCGTGATATGTCATCTAAAGAACAAAAATAGCGCAACTTCTTAAAATCAGTAGGTAAATACACTTTCATTCATGACATGACAAAATCATTGAATTCGTTCACTTAACATAGATAGATAGATAGTTCTTTGCCTATTTTTTTCCACGGTATTCAAATGACGTTGTTTTTCCAAACTGTTAGCGTTAAGAGGCTTTTCTCTATTGTACACGTTTATCAAAAGTCCACGAAGCACAATAATAAGTTTAGATTTTAGGTTTAATAAACCTGATTTTAACTTAAAAGTTAACTTAATGCTAGGGAACGTTAGCAGGGTAAAAAAAAAGATGCCTTTACCATTGGTAATCATTTTAATTTCAACTCATCAATTGCACTATGATAGGTAAATATCTATCTATACAAAATTAAACATAGTTTCACTACACTTAATTTTAATAACATTTTACGCCATGAATATCATAATAATCAATATCTTGTAGGTTCTAAGTAGCGAAATGATTTTACATTTACCCAGCTCATAAAAATGTACAATCTTTCGCTAAAGATGTAAGTAATCTATCAAATAAAAATATAGATAATCTTATAAATAAAATAAATAAATATCGAGATCGAAATAAAATAGAAACAGTCTTAAATATTGACTAGAATCAACTTTAGGTCTACTAACAGGGTTGCTAATTATCATAAATATTAATAACCAATTAAAATTAAATCACAGATATTACAGGAAACTGTAGATCAAATTATAATAGATAAACGCTAAGTATCTGAATATGTACACATAGCTTAATTTGATAATTGATAACATTAAGAATTGAAGATATTTGACACGTTGAATATGTAGTCTTACGATATAGTTATAGATAAGTAAGAACATGTTTTGAAGCGGAATTATAATCTAGTTTTGTTTGGGGATGCCTTTTAGTTGTCTTGCTGTCTGTCATCTTCTACGCCACTTGCCTTCACGTCCTTGGGTACAGCCGACTGGAAATAATAGTAAAATAAATACTAATTACAGACAATTGAGCACGCCATTCTACTTTCTCTATGCTAAGGCAAAGAATCGGTGACAGAATGTATGTTGAGATTTTCGTAGCTAAAATTAACTTTTTAAGTAACTGCTCTCGTTAATCTCATTTACAACCGTGAGTTATTGTTCAAGTAATTGCCAATTATAGTCTTCCAATTTAAAATGATAATTCATCATCTTCCTGACCTTACCCCACATTACGTGGGGTCGGCACAACATGTTTTCTCCTTCCATTTCCCTCTATCACCCGTCATCTCAACACTCACCTCTTTCTTACGCATATCATCTTTCGCACAGTCCATCCATTAAAATCCAATTTAAAATGATAATTAAGGGCTTGAAATATAGTTGTCGTGAAGTCGGAACCTACCTCGAATGGCATCACAAACATGTTGGTGTCGGAGCGGCGGCCGAAACGTAGACGCATAGAGGGTGCGCGCGCTGATCGGTCTTGAACCTGCACAAACAATATAATCAATTAAATATGTAAACGAAACGAAAAACTGAATACATAAAAATACAAAATTATCCCCATTGCTGAAACCGTTTCATTCACGTGTTCTTTCATCGACACTGCGTATACGAGTTTAATAATACCACAATAATACTATGGTGGTTTCAGAGAGTTTATATACATACACCAAGAGGTTTTATAATCTAATATATAAAATTCTCGTGTCACGGGGTGCGTAATCGAACTCCTCCGAAACGGCTTGACCGATTCTCATGAAATTTTGTGAGCATATTCAGTAGGTCTGAGAATCGGCCAACACCTTTTTTCAACCCCCTAAATGTTAAGGGGTCCACCCCTAATTTTTTTTTTAATTTTTTTTGACAGATTTTTTTTTTATGATACAACATACAAAAATACATATAATCCTCAATTTTCACCCTTCTACGATCAACCCTTATTTTTTAATAGCCATCTTAGTATGGCAAAACAACGTTTGCCGGATCAGCTAGTAATAATATTAGGTCCTTACATATGAAATTGGCGTTTTGTATGGGAGGAACAAAAAGTCGAATATTTTTTAATATAATATATTTAATTAATCAAAGTATGAACCATTATTTTCTATGCACTTTTGCCATCTTATAGGTAGTTCATTGATCCCTTTACTAAAAAAACCAGTCGGACGGGAATCAATAAAATCTTTGAAGGCGATTTGGACTGCCCCATCGGAGTTGAATTTTTTCCCTTGCAAGAAGTTATCCAAATTTCGAAAAAAATGGTAATCTGTTGGAGCAAGGTCCGGGGAGTACGGAGGATGTCTTAGACTTTCCAATTGAAGCTCTTCTAATTTAGTAGCCGTCTGTTGCGCAGTGTGTGGTCTAGCGTTGTCGTGAAGCAGCAGTGGCGTGGAGCGATTGACCAGCCTAGGTTGTTTAGCCGCTAGCTTTTCCATCATGGTTTGCAATTGCTGACAATAGACATCAGCCGTAATAGTCTGGCCAGATTTGAGAAAACTGTAATGAACAATACCGGCACTAGTCCACCAAACGCTTACAAGTAACTTTTTTGGGGTTAATTTTCGCTTGGGGCAGGATTTGGCTGGCTGGCCAGGATCCAACCATTGCGCTGAGCGCTTCCGATTATCGTAAAGAACCCATTTTTCATCACAGGTAATGATTCGGTTTAAAATACCTTCATTATTGTGCCGGTTTAGTAATGTAACGCAGCAGTCGACGCGCGTTTGCCGGTTTGCTTCAGTCAATTCGTGAGGTACCCACCTTTCAAGCTTTTTAATCTTCCCAATTTGCTTCAAGTGAATTAAAACAGTTTTATCACTAACACCGCAGCCTGCAGCTAACTCGGACGTGGTTTGCGATGGATCCGCTTCCACAATAGCCTTCAACTCTTCATTATCAACTTGAGTCTCAGGCCGTCCACGGGGCTTGTTCTGCAAGTCGAAATTTCCAGAACGAAAACGTTGGAACCAAAAACGAACTGTGTTTTCTTTTGCAACACGACCGCCATACACATCATTCACCCTTCGAGTTGTTTCCGCAGCACTAGTGCCACGGCGGAACTCGTACTCGTAAATAATGCGATATTTTAAGTTTTCCATTTTGTAAAATGAGTGACGCAAACAGAAAAAAACAGAAGAAAAAAAACAAATGAATGACGATCATCGAAGCACAAATACATGAGTCTATAGCTGTACAAATTTGAATTTGGAATTCCTTACCAAAGAGGAGAAATTTGTGATTAAAGTGGCCAGTACGAAAAACGCCAATTTCATATCTAAGGACCTAATATATATATAATATCAAACAGCTATGTGCTCAAACTTAACATATCTATGTAAATCGGTCTAAACACATTTATTTAAATTTCATGATGATATTGATAATATTCCAATATACTGTATTGAAAATTTTATGAATGGAGACAAAAGGCCTTACTATTTATTGTACTAGAAAAATAACGCTGGATTTATTGACCGCGTTATTTTTATTGCAATATTGTTGCAAATAAACAAACTTGAAACCAATACGTTAGCTATTATTAGATGGAATCGTGCTGCGCCGCAATATTATGTATATTCAAATGTAGATAGTATAGACAGAAAAATAAATAACAAATTAAATTAAAAAATAATATAACTGAAATTCTAAATTTGTTTATAACAATTAAGACTTAGTAACCCACGTCTCCCATTATACTCATGGAACATTTTTTCAACCTAATAGTGGGGTTTATTACTTTGTAAAAACATAAATGATAACTAAGGATTTACTTTTTAGTTTAAGTCTATTAAATCATCACCCTATTAACGTTCTTATGCTGGGACACAGGGGCTTCTCTCTTAACGAGAGAGATTAGGCCTTCATTCACGACGCTGGCCAAGTGCGGGTTGGTGAAGTTCACATATCCTTCAAACTCTATATAAAGTTCTCAGAACATGCCGGTTTCCTCACGATGTTACCCTTCACCGTTAAGGTGATTGAAAGCGCAGATACATTTTTCAAGAAGAAAAATCTAGAATGGTTTGAACCCACGACCTTCGGAATGAAAGTTGAGTGTGCTCCCACTTAGCCAACACAGCTTTTTTAGTCTATTTATTTAAAGAAAATAACTAATAAGTTACTTGATCTTGGCAGAATATGCCAAGATCAAGTAACGGGTAATTGAGCCTCGTGTTCTCATATAGGAAAAAGATAATGAAGCACAGGAAATACTTAATTTGCATTGTTATAACCCTTTTTCATCGTACGAGTGAAGGTAGTCAAAGGAAAATTGCTCTTTCCGTGTACAACTAATGTGGGTAAATATTGAAAGGAAAAATAAAACATTGGTGCGGATACTTATGCTTTTTAGGGTTCGGTACCCAAAAGGTAAAACGAAACCCTATTACTAAGTCTTCGAAGTCTGTCTACACCAGGCTGTATCTCAAGAACCGTGAGTTGAAATATTTATATTATAATTATTATTGCAGTCCATCTTATACTTATAAAAATAATTGGCTATGTTCTGCAGACGAGAAATATTTTAAGGAATAAAAGTATGAATTCTCGCATTATTTTCTAACACAAAATACATCATTATTAGACCTCTCAAATTACACTAACACGGTTAACTTTATAAATTTGAAAGAAAAATAAATCAAAGATGGCTACTGAATTCGTTTTTCGAAGCAACATCTATAATAGCATTAAATCACTAAATTTAGGTATTTATGATTTAGCCTCATAGTGCAAATTATCTAGCAGAGGTAATGGTAGTGACATTGAATTTATAGAAGTTTAAAAAATATGTTTTATGATCTGTGAATAATGATTCAGATAGGGACTAAGGGTAAGTCTATGAGTTTTATACGATCGCCTTTATGTATTTAGCTTTACTTTATTTAGCCTATTGGCGATGCAAAGATTATCCGCACGCCTCTAGCGGCAAATTTTAGAAACTGCCTAAGAACGACACTTTGTTTATTTGTTGAAGTATTAACTGATTTGTATTTATTATTTTTGTTTTTCCTGACGTTAATTGTAACGAAAACTGTCAAAGTGTCGTTCTTAGACAGCTTCACAATGTTGACACTAGAGGCGCTAGTTAGAACCTTGCATCGCCAATAGCCATACTCGATAAATGAGTTATCTAACACTGAAATAATTTTTAAATCGGATTTTTCAAATGAATTCTTGAGATTTGCGCGTTTAAACAAACAAACTCTTCATTTTTATAATATAAACAGATTATTACGTTAGTAATTTATTTATATATGGCTACTAGCGGCCCGCCCCGGCGTGCGTCGCACGGGTATAAAATTTTCCCGGAAATTATTCGATTTTTTCTCGCTCCTAAAAACCATTCTATCTCTCAAGTTGGATCGAACTGCACATGGTGTGCGAATTTTATTATAATCGGGAGTCCATTGAGGACAAACATTGTGACACGAGATTTATATATATTAAGATGTAAATGTTTCTAAAAAGTTAATAATTTGTACTCTTACGATACCTTTTTTAAAAAACAATACTTGTTTGTGAAGGGTTTATTAAATCTTCATTTACTGGTGTACAACGATCCATTCATATCGATAACAAAATCGAGTCCATATTCAAATCAATGACAAATATCCGTAACAAATTGGATATAAATTTCGGTTGTAGGGTTAACGATTATTGATGGAAGACGCACAATACCAAGTTAGGGATGATATAGAGATATAGCAAACAGATTATATGTACCTATATAGTCTTGCACAAACTCTCAAACAGTATATTATGTGTTAACGTGTTCAAGTCCAAGTCAGTTGCGGGTTCAATCTACCAAAAGAAATTAATTGGTCATCTTAATTAATTTTCACTGTGAAATAACTATTTCAGTTACTAATAAAAAAATATCTATTCTATCTTTGAGGGGGGCCTTTGTCCAGCAGTGGAGGCCTGTTTCCTGCGGCTGATAATGTTCAATTTAAAAGGCGAATTTGATTTTACAACCCAAAAAATGTGATAATTATTTTGATTTATAACTTCGAGCTGCCTTCACCACGATTTTCGATAGCTCACGTATTCAATAATATAGTCCAAAACAAACGTACGTTGGCTGTTGACGGGTTGGCTTAAGATCATAAGCACCCCTACTTATGTTAAAGAGCCATCACTGCTGGGACACAGGGACTTCTGTCTTGACGAGAGAGATTAGGCCTTAATTCACCACGCTGGCGAAAAGCGGGTTAGTGAATGTCACATGTCCTTCAAACTCATCAAAGTTATCTGAACAGGTCGGTTATCTAAGGATATTTGCCTTCGCAATTGAAGCACATCTTTAAAACGCACATTAATTTTTCAAGAGAAAAAATCCTTACAATTCATATTCGGAATGAAAGTCATTGCTACGGAAATACCTAGATGTTTACCTCTTTAGGGAAGATATGCGGGACGGCTTGCTCCTCAGACCTGCGTCCGAACCGGAGGCGGACCGGCGTGCGGGAGTCACGGGACAGGAAGTCGTCAAGTTGGGATAGCTCGTCCACCTGCTAACAAAATATAATATTTACAGATTTAGGGTGATTTCCGTGTCACGCTGAACATAGGTGCTGATGGATCGACGCGTATCCAATCTGTATGGGCGTTATATAAACTTTTTATTTAATATTTTTTTAGAATAAAGCCGATTTTCACTATGACACTGATTACGGCCAGCACTGAGTGGTTTTGCTATAGGTAAAGATTGGGGGCTGAGCCGTCCGTGCCGATAGTCAGCGTGACTAAGAAAAAGAAAAAGATCTAATAAGAAAGTGATCGGTAATTCAGTAAAGCCTTCAGATCTCCCTTAGGTGGTTCTTCATTCAAATTTAGCCGACTAGGCACTCGTTCAGTACCATAATATACACTGGGAAAGATCTTCGTGTCGCTATGCTTTTAACTTCAAATAATGACTACATAATTATAATTGTTTACGAGCAGAACTTGGAACCGAACTGAGTCGTGTACTACCGAAGTCATTTTAAATTAATTAACTTATAGAATCGAAACATGTAAAGTTTCATCGGGAAATATAAAAGAGTTTCACTCATAGTACTTACCTCCTGAGGGAAAATGTGTGGCACGGCGCGTTCGTCGGAGCGGCGGCCGAAGCGCAGGCGCACCGGGGTTCGCACGTCGCGGAGAGACATCAGCTCGTCTAACTCGTCCACCTAGCACATAACATCCTTTAATGATTTGATGACTGAGGTGATCACATGGTGTGATCACGTGGTCATCACAAGAGGATACCCACAGAAAATGTGTCAATTTGCTTCTTTTTTTGGTTGTTATTTTGTTTGGTCCTGGTTTGCTTCGGTTGAATTGGGCTTAAAATTGTGTTTATATTTTTACCATTACTAATATTTTAAAATTTAGCCTAGAAACCCAAGCCAACAAAGCCGAATTACGACTTAGGACTTAGGAACTCGACATAATATCTCGATTGTTTACAATACAAATGTGATTTTTGTTTTTTATGTGACGAAACTAGTACTAAATAATTACTTTTTTATGGACTGAACAGAGGGTAGTAGTGTTTTTCTCTTTCTTTAGTAGTGTTTTTGTCTTTAAATCGATTTTTGTTGAGTTGTGTTTTGTGGAATTTAATAAACGTGAACATGCAAGCCAAAACAAGAGGATTTTATCTTGAAAGTGTGCAATAACAACGTCATTGGAATACCATCGAGACATTTTTTTTTTTATCTATGAAGAGATAATTCAATTGTGAAAGTGAGTTTAACTATTTTATGAAGTTTCGCATTTTTTGATCGATATGAAATTATATAATCACGAATTAGTGATTTTTCTCTAAATAACCGCTTTCGAAATATATCATAAAACTGAGAATTTCCCTCCAGCAATGTGATTCTCTGAAATCATCAAGGTCTGAAATTATGCGGAAGATTTTACACAATATCATTTCGTTTACCATATTATAGTGATACATCGATATGATCGAATATCTAAAGTTAAGTTCATTTAAGTAGCAGTAGGCAGTTTATACATGGCCCATAGTTGGTTAGTGCTGTAAAGTTTTTCACTTGCGGATAGCGAGGATCGGCATTGCTACTTAAAACTTTCGAGAGGATGGATAACTTCTGTTTTAGTTTACATTTCAGCCCCATACCACTCCATACAGCTGCAGTAAGGATATTACAGTTACCACTCCATTCCCTTCGGGTATCTTGTACCTACGACCTTCGTAGCTTATCTTGCTGTAACGCCCAACAGGGTCCACATTGTGAAACATTAATACAGACTACAATAACTATATCTTATATTTAAGTTAACCAATGTGTAAATAGCAATAAATGAATCGAGTACTGAGTAGCTATGGACAGGTGTTTTTTTTCAGACGTCTTATATTTCACCTCAAGTGACCCAACACAATACCCTTACAGGTTACTGATAACGAGATCAGCAGCTGTCAGTTACGTTACATCGAATTACTAGCGAGCCCAGCGGCTTATGAAATTACTGGCTCAGTAATGGAGCCCATTGTTTACTATCTACAAGGAGATTTTCAAAGCCCACCTTCAATTATCCTGTCGCCGGATGCGATTGAGATTTTTATCTTATTGTGGATGTTCAATTTTACTTTTAAGTGGAATTGGGGTTTTCTCTGTTCTTAAAACGCATGGTAGGCAGCGCGGTATGGAGAGTTGAAATGTTGAGATTCAGGTAATTTTGTAATTGTGTATATCATGCCATTGCACGATGCTTCAAAAATAGGTATTCCGTCCAAAAAAAACTGAATAAATATTTTGGTTTAACAATTTGATAAATGCCAAGGAATAGAGTTCCGGAACGGAGGCTTATGACGTTTAAATTAATTAGCTACAAACGAACAAAGAACAATCGAATGATTCGTATTATTGTGTACCTAATACATAGATACATACGAAACATGGTGGTTCTTATGTCGGTTAACCTGCGTTATTTAATTTTAAAAGTTTTTTAGCAATTTTATCTCTGACTAGAGGCCCGCCCCGGCTTCACACGGGTAAAAAAATATTTAATTATAAGCAATTATTCAAATTTTTCGCGCTGTTAAAACCATCCTTGAACACCAACGAACATTTAAAAAAAAATGGCCAAATTGGTCCAGGCGATGTTGAGTTATGCGCTTAGCAACACATTTTGCGATTAATTTTTATATAGAAGATAAAAATAAATAACTGTAATAATGTACTCTTAACCAACAACATATTTATTTGAATAAAGATTAATATTATTATGTTGATACAACTTAAACAAATTATTTCGACCAAATTAGGTACCATAAAAACGGTTTTTGTGAGTTAATCTTAAAAGATAGACATATACTATCGCGGACTGTTTTTTAGATCATTAAAAGAGCTATTATTCTTTAATACATATTTTTTGTGTATCTTGAACCGTTTTCACGGCGCACGCAACGGAAGGCTACAAAGATGAAATAATTTCTCCCGTTTTTTACACATTTACCACTATATCTTTGCTCCTATTGGTCGTAGCGTGATGTTATATAGCCTATAGCCTTCCTCGATAACTGGACTATCCAACACAAAAAGAATTATTCAATTCGAACCAGTAGTATCGCAGATTAGCGCTTTCAAACAAACAAACAAACAAACTCTTCAGCTTTATAATATTAGTATAGATGATACCATTTCAACATGTTACTCATGTTCAACTGTTGAAATGACAACAATGATGATATTTTAAAAACCCTTTTAGAAGCTTAATGGATACTGGAAATAAACATATTATTTCTACCTCAACACATTCCATTAGTAGAAATATGAAACACATTTTAAACGCCACGATAAGTTTTATCCTAATAAATTGACGTTGTATACCGAAAGTTGAAAACAATTTACGAAATATTTTCATAAATTGGGCTTTAAGTTAAGTATTTAAATGGCATGAGTGAAAAGTTGCAAAACAATTTCGATATTCATACAAAGTGGTTACGCAACAAAAGTATTTACCAAAACGAACCAAAATTACAGGCTTGGTTCGGTTAGATAATCATGTTACTTATAACTTTGCCGCATTAACCTTATGTTCGGTGATGTATTCAAATTACTTTAACTGTTCCATTCAGGTTTCACCAGTAAATCTATTTACCATTTGAACGGTATTTAGGCGAAATTTTAGTTATGAGATAACGTTCTCAACTGATTCTTCAAAGGTTAATTTTTATTCTGAAGATCTAACAAGTTGAAATAAAGGAAAAATAGAACCCGACCGTGACTAACCAAGTAAAAATTACCAAAAGAGTTATCTTTTGGTAATTTTACTGTCTACATAATAGTATATTGAGTGATAATGTTACGCAATTTTAAATCTTTATATATGTATATCCTAAACGGCCCGTCGGTCGGATCGAAATATGTTGAAAGAAAACTAAAAATTACGATACCCACGTTACTAGGTCAGTGGACTTTTTATTTTTTCATAATGCCATCGAGTAGTCGTGAAGGGAATTTTCTCTAACGACATGTCTTAAGTGACACTCGTAATAAATCAAATATAATAAATATTTCCAGACAATTCACACAACGATATTTAACCCCGTGGTAAGCTCTGAGCTTGTGTTACGGGTTCTAGATATATGATATACTTAATATAATAGGTACGCCTATTATATTATAAATATTTTTTATTATACATATTAAACACCCAGACCAAGGAGAAAGTGCTTGCAGAACATACAAACACTTTCACCCTCGGCGGGAATCGAACCCGCTACCTCTTGCGCAATCGGACTCTCGCCCACCGCGCCACTGAAGCAGTAAATGTATGAATCATAAAGATCATGTAGAGTGCTTCAATGGATCAGTTATTTATTTCTTAGTCTTCATCAGTCTATGTATGTTTGTATGTATACACATTACCACTCCTTTGCGTCGCGCAGTCGGGTAAAAAGAGAAGTGAGACGACATAAGCTAAAGAGCTTTCGTCGAGGTACTTTATATACTCAGAGATTGACATTAAGCGTGTAGAGATTCCATAGACCGTTTTAGCTCATAATCTGTGCAAAGGTTAACAACCCCTTGTATCGGGAAATAACAGGTTTCTATTCTATTTTAACTTGGGATTCAATGTGAAAATATGCCCGAGAGTTTTGATCCTGCAGTTTTCTATCAGTATTGTTTAATATAGATTTAAACAATATCTCTTTTATATTCCGTAGGTAAAAAGTAGATAATGAGTTATTCTAAAAGCATATAAAACACTTAGTACATACAAAAATTTTGTTATCTTTAGAATTGTTGTGCCCATGAACGGATTTTGATCTCCTTTTAGGGTTCCATAGCCAAATGCCAAAGAAGACCTTCCTTATATCACAGACACTTTTTTTTAAACTCTAAGAACAATACTTTTGACACTTGGTTAGTAGATGTATGTGGTGAATGTGTGCCTTTTTTATTAGAATTTGGTGGATGTAGAGGCAGGTTTGCTAGGCGAGCGCACCATTGTCGGTTTCTAAAAATAAAATAAAATAAATAAAAATAAATATTTCCGGACAATCCACACAACAACATCTAGCCCCGTGGTAAGCTCTTAGCTTGTGTTACGGGTACTAGACATCTAATATTAGGTCCTTACATATGAAATTGGCGTTTTGTATGGGAGGAACAAAAAGTCGAATATTTTTTAATATAATATATTTAATTAATCAAAGTATGAACCATTATTTTCTATGCACTTTTGCCATCTTATAGGTAGTTCATTGATCCCTTTACTAAAAAAACCAGTCGGACGGGAATCAATAAAATCTTTGAAGGCGATTTGGACTGCCCCATCGGAGTTGAATTTTTTCCCTTGCAAGAAGTTATCCAAATTTCGAAAAAAATGGTAATCTGTTGGAGCAAGGTCCGGGGAGTACGGAGGATGTCTTAGACTTTCCAATTGAAGCTCTTCTAATTTAGTAGCCGTCTGTTGCGCAGTGTGTGGTCTAGCGTTGTCGTGAAGCAGCAGTGGCGTGGAGCGATTGACCAGCCTAGGTTGTTTAGCCGCTAGCTTTTCCATCATGGTTTGCAATTGCTGACAATAGACATCAGCCGTAATAGTCTGGCCAGATTTGAGAAAACTGTAATGAACAATACCGGCACTAGTCCACCAAACGCTTACAAGTAACTTTTTTGGGGTTAATTTTCGCTTGGGGCAGGATTTGGCTGGCTGGCCAGGATCCAACCATTGCGCTGAGCGCTTCCGATTATCGTAAAGAACCCATTTTTCATCACAGGTAATGATTCGGTTTAAAATACCTTCATTATTGTGCCGGTTTAGTAATGTAACGCAGCAGTCGACGCGCGTTTGCCGGTTTGCTTCAGTCAATTCGTGAGGTACCCACCTTTCAAGCTTTTTAATCTTCCCAATTTGCTTCAAGTGAATTAAAACAGTTTTATCACTAACACCGCAGCCTGCAGCTAACTCGGACGTGGTTTGCGATGGATCCGCTTCCACAATAGCCTTCAACTCTTCATTATCAACTTGAGTCTCAGGCCGTCCACGGGGCTTGTTCTGCAAGTCGAAATTTCCAGAACGAAAACGTTGGAACCAAAAACGAACTGTGTTTTCTTTTGCAACACGACCGCCATACACATCATTCACCCTTCGAGTTGTTTCCGCAGCACTAGTGCCACGGCGGAACTCGTACTCGTAAATAATGCGATATTTTAAGTTTTCCATTTTGTAAAATGAGTGACGCAAACAGAAAAAAACAGAAGAAAAAAAACAAATGAATGACGATCATCGAAGCACAAATACATGAGTCTATAGCTGTACAAATTTGAATTTGGAATTCCTTACCAAAGAGGAGAAATTTGTGATTAAAGTGGCCAGTACGAAAAACGCCAATTTCATATGTAAGGACCTAATATACTTAATATTATAAACATACATACATAGATATTTTTTATTATACATATAAAACACCCAGACCAAGGAGAAAGTGCTTGCAGAACATACAAACACTTGACCCTAGGCGGGAATCGAACCCGCTACCTTTTGCGCCGCAAGCGGACTCTCGCCCACCGAGCCACTGAGGCAGTCAAATATGCTATGAATTATTATTATTCCCCAGCATATTATGTATATTTTACCGGTGGTTGCGGAGGCATATCGGGGTCGGATCTGCGGCCGAAGCGCAGGCGCCGCGACGGCGAGCGGACGGACTTGCGCGCGAGTGCGTGGCCGCCCAGCGCGTCGTGCTGCGCCAGCAGTGCGTACAGCCCGCCGATGGCATCCCAGCCGGAACGATCCCCCGACGATGTTGCTGCAACAAAACGAGTTCATTAATAATCGAGACGTGAACAATGTAAATAAAAAAAAAAATAATCAAAATCGGTTCATAAATGACAGTCATCCGCGGACATACATAAAAAAATATATATATGGTCGAATTGAGAAACCTCCTTTTTTTTTGAAGTCGGTTAAACATAAATAAACATTTCTGGACAATCCACACAACGACATGTAGCCCCGTGGTGAGCTATAATGCTTGTGTTATGGGTACTATATACTTAATATAATAGACATACATACATATATAGTTTTATTTTATTTAACAACGACGTAAATACGTAATGCTGAGTCAGATACCATTTTGCAACGATGTATTTATTTTCTTAATTTCTTTAACATTTCTTTAAAATTTATTTCATTGTTGCTAGTATGTAATTTTATTCTTATTCTTATATACAATGGAAAGTGTAACGGAAGTCGCACAGGATGCACACATACAAATGTGCGTTGTCAGGGAATTAATTAACTAAGTACTCAGATGTAAATGACGGAACTAGAATGGAGTTGAGAAGTTGATGCCTAACTGATACTATGTAGGTTGGTACGATATCTTTAAAACAGAAGAGTCATAAAATAATATTATCTTCATACTGGCTGAAATTTGAGCGGAGATGGTATCAAACGAATAAGGTAATTAAAAACAATAATTAGCCCGTTATTTAGATTATTTAAATGAATTGTACCTGTATTTTTTTTTTGCAAACGAAAAATCAAGGGATTGTAGTACATTGTAGTTTCTCGGGACGAAACTTACGCTTTTGTGTGATTTGTACTAAATTTCGCATTCACAAGTCCCTATTCCGGAAATTGAATTCTCTATATCTTTGCACTTTTCTTTAACTTACTAAATAATAAAAATATTTCCAGTATTTGCAAAGCCAGACTACCCCTTTTTTATGGAGTCTATTTTATACTCTATATTATTATCGATATTTAAACCAAAGCAACCCACGTTTCACCGCAATTCATAAGTAGAAATATAAATCATGATAATGCATTCGATGACCTAACATCCTAATTAACGCATCAACGCTCCATTGCACTTGCGCATTAATTGGCAAACTCAACAATTGTACATATACTAGGTGACATTTCAGAGGTTATTTGTTTGTGAATGATTTTAACGTTTGTTTCCAAAGCAAGGTACAGACAAGCTAATGGTTAGCCTGTTAAAACTTTATCGGATACTTTAAAGGTTGTAGACCACTAAAGTTTAAACGTCTGTAAAGAAGGGAGCGATTACATAGTAACGTTAATCGTGTTTATAGGCTCGCTAAAAAGTCATAGGAAGTGAATAATTTTCATGGTTTGATGGGTCGCAAAAGTAACTCGAAATAAAGTTATTTATTACCTCCTTCAAATTGACTTCATGAATATTCAGTAGGTTTTATTCAGTATGTGTGATTTCCCAGAGTTTCAAAGTCACCCTGATTGTGAGAGGATCCGAAAAATTAAGCAGGGTGTTATGAGATTAAGGATTTGCTCCAAAGAGCAGGCTAGTTACAAGAGTCGCAGACCGGAAACCCAGAGAAGGTTGTTATGATGAGTCAAGGTGAGTTTGGGCACGTTTGGGTAAGCCTATTTGAAACTTATGTTTTGTCAATCTAGGCCTTAATTCTCTACAACGATACTCAGATAAAAATAATTAACTAAATTTGTAAGTTACTTGTAAATTAATTAATTCCACAGCAAAACCAAATTTAGTTCAAAACTTTTGGGCAGATCTAGCCAGATATTCTGTTAAACTCTAAGGCAACTGTGTCAGACACGATATTATACAACTTCCTTCATATCTTGCTGACTTAATTGTATTGGGAATATAATTTCATAGATCAATCTCAAACTATCAAGTTCTACTACAAAGTCTACATATTATTTAGATTTATAACGGGATATTTACCATGATTGATTGTCTTTCGAGTTTCCCGATATTTCGGCACAGTTACATGCGCCATGATCACGGTTAAACTGAAGCTGCAGCGATTGGAGTAACAGTTTTATTGGCAGACAAATCGATCTACCCTCTTTCTCACTCTTTTATTACGAGTCGATGCTTCACTAGGGTTGGGACATGTTTCACACCCCACTAACACACTATCGCGACACACAAAACTGACGGTGTCCGTTTGGACCTCCGTTGCAGGCTTTTTTCCACTATTACACATCTTCACAACAGGGTTCCAGGTTCCAGATAATTGAAAACCATCTTCTCGGTTGAAGTTCCTGTGTTTGGTAATCTCAATAGCCTCCTGTACCAATCTAGGTATATAGTGTTTTTCTACTGAGATTACTTGTGGTTTGTGTAGCTCAATCCAATGGTTAGGGCCCGCCTCTAAAATGTGTTCCGCTATAGCCGATTTATGAATATCCACATTCTTTATAGCCCTTATGTGTTCCTTTATTCGGCAGGCTATGGTCCTTTTTGTTTGACCTATGTAAGACTTCCCACAACTACAATCGATCTTATACACTCCCGGTGTTTGAAAGGGTAATCTAAGGGAGTAAAGATAGTTTTTAAACTATCTTTACTCCTTTACAAAAGATCTCACATTACCTGCGCTCGCCTAAGGATAGATTACCCTTTCAAACACCGGGAGTGTATAAGATCGATTGTAGTTGTGGGAAGTCTTACATAGGTCAAACAAAAAGGACCATAGCCTGCCGAATAAAGGAACACATAAGGGCTATAAAGAATGTGGATATTCATAAATCGGCTATAGCGGAACACATTTTAGAGGCGGGCCCTAACCATTGGATTGAGCTACACAAACCACAAGTAATCTCAGTAGAAAAACACTATATACCTAGATTGGTACAGGAGGCTATTGAGATTACCAAACACAGGAACTTCAACCGAGAAGATGGTTTTCAATTATCTGGAACCTGGAACCCTGTTGTGAAGATGTGTAATAGTGGAAAAAAGCCTGCAACGGAGGTCCAAACGGACACCGTCAGTTTTGTGTGTCGCGATAGTGTGTTAGTGGGGTGTGAAACATGTCCCAACCCTAGTGAAGCATCGACTCGTAATAAAAGAGTGAGAAAGAGGGTAGATCGATTTGTCTGCCAATAAAACTGTTACTCCAATCGCTGCAGCTTCAGTTTAACCGTGATCATGGCGCATGTAACTGTGCCGAAATATCGGGAAACTCGAAAGACAATCAATCATGGTAAATATCCCGTTATAAATCTAAATAATATTGATAACCATGATAGTTTCAAAAGTTATAAAGTCTACATAAATCTAATTCGTAAGTACATGTTATATCGCCGCGGTAATAAAACAGTTTGTTACGGAACTATATTTTTCTTTAGAATTTTTAAAAGTATAAAAGGTGAAATTGGGGCTTAATCTGCAATCGTGTCGTAGATTAGGTTCCCTTAGGTTTTGAAGAAAAAGGTTAAGGTTCATTAAAACTTGCCTTATACTTCGAAGAAGTTCATTAATCTCATATGAATTAACTTGAGCTCATGCATAAAGTATCTTCACTGTATACTTGATAAGGCAGATTTTCCTATAATTTTCGAATATCTATATTGTCAAAGCTCACGTCTCGAACTGAAAGGATGTTGAAGTTTCCTGCAGTTTCCCTTTTGACACTGTTTACCGTAACAATTTATGTCGTCTATACAAGTCAATGTAAAACTTTATCAATGTTGACATAATTTGGGTTCCTACGTGACCTTTCTGTACTACAAACAAATTAATTTATGAATCTGTCAAAGTTATCTTAGGAACTTGGTTGGGGACCAAACTTTTGAAAGTGTGGTTTTAAACTTATTACCTATACAGGTAAACAGTTTTTAATAGGACAAATTAATAAAGCTTAGAATTTGAATATAAATAATTGTCATATAAAGACATGTTGAATAGTCAGCATAAAATATTGAATACATACTAGAAGTTCCCCGTAAAGTGTAAGTGGTTTTTTTCCGCGGTTAAAAGTACCCTATGTCCTTAAACAATGTATAACCCATCACCATAACGTTTTTCCGTGAAAGACGGGAAAATAAAGAGACACACATATACACTTTGCCATTTATAATATAAGTATAGATTAACACAACATACGTTTGTAACAGAAAAAAAGGTTTTGCCAGTCGTAGATCTGGAAAGGATGATGAAATTCGTCGTGCAAACTGAATCATAACATATTATTATGTATTTATTAATTTCTTAGGTAATGGAATGAAATTAAAGGTAAAGTTTACATCAAATCCAATAAAACATGACCCTCTTTGTATTTATATGTCAAATGTACGAAATGATTGACGATACGTGCCTTTTCAGCGCTCTAGCCCTTTGTACAACTGAAACGTAATAATATGGCATTGCCCTCTAAACGCAACATATTTGCTGTCTCATCAACATTTTCGGGTATAATATATTGTCAGGTAACCTTTAGGTCAGGTACTTGATGTGTACCTTAACTTAAACACTTAGGTGGGACCATTTTAGCGATGATAACGTCGTCAAATTTTTAGACAAAACTAATGCTAACTTAGACTTAGCTTTGCTATCTATATTGCATAAGAAGGTTTATTTTTAAACAAAAGATTATTAATTTCGCATACCAAAACGATTGTTAAAATTGGTATTCATATTTTTTAAGATGCATGTCAAAAATTAAATAAATATAAATGTAAAATTTAAGAAAAACCCCCGATTCCAATGCTTTAATTTCCTTAAATGTAAAACAACATAATTATATGTCATGTTGACGCGATGCGCTTTCATTTGATACCCCACACTAGTATGTATATTTGCAGATTTTCGGTATTCCTTCCCCACTCTCACCCCCATAACCTTTAAACGGCTCAACCGATTTTATGAAACATGTCTAAGAACACTCGGACCAAACTCACCTTTCATACAAACTAAATTGAAATCGCTCCATCCGTTCGGGAGCTATGATGTCCCAGACAGGCAGACAGACACGTCAAACTTATAACACCCCTCATTTTTGGTCGGGGGTTAATAAATGTTTAGAAAAAGCATAAGAGCATTATCGAACGGTGCACGTAGCTTAGGATTGCCAACTGTAAACCTTGAAACCCAGTATTTTAATATAGAAAACCAGCACTGACAAGATATCTCTCTTTCACTCTTCGAGCCTTCTCGGCACTGCTAAATTACGCGCCTTCACTCACAAAACGCCGTAACAATAAGCTCTTTGATGGTATTTACCTGTTTTCAAACTTGATGACATTTCCCTAAGTAGCTCTCAATCGCCAAAGGCCTCCATTCAATCATCATTTATTTCACTGATGAAATAAAACGATTTTGTAATAAATATGCGTCGGAGATTTTTTTTCTCGTACATAATGACATAATAAATTATGACTTTTGTTACACTAAATTTAAATAAGTTTTTTAAATATAAAATCAGTGATAATACACATAGGTATATTATTTAATTTTAGTGCTCCGACCATAAACAAATTTGCAGAAGACTAAAATTAAATATGTATAATGTTGTTTGAACACGAAATTGCATGGTATCGAAGCTTAGTATCATTATAATACTGTACATGTTTTAAAACATCATTTAACCCGTTGTTGAACAACTGACCCATACATTTGTCATTGTTATTGTGTAGATATTTATAACAATTATTACTTTAAGAGTTCGACAGCCAAAAAAAAAATGGTGGTAAAATGTAGTTGGGCGTTTATGTACAATTATTCATATAATTTTAATACATAATTTTCTAAATTTTGTTGCTATAAAATATAGTTTGAAAAATTATAATATGATAACTATTTAGTTTGTACCTAGTCAATTAATACTACTATTGTACATCCTCTCGAGGATAAACAGTAAAAACTTGTACCCTATACCCCAGATTACATAATGAATGTAATCTGGGGCCCAGATTATGGGCCTATACTTATACAACCTTTTGTACAACAGTTAACAATGAAAGTTTCAGTATACATATTGCAATTGCAATCGGTAATTTTAATATAACATTTTACATTTTACATATTAATAATCATTTAGCATATCAGTTACTGTTGTCACCATAATTTGTGGTTGTGGAGAGATGTTTGAATATTTCAGATGTAAGTTTTTTAATTAATTTCAGTTTCGCATACAATCGATAACAACATTTTTTAGTAATCTGATATCGATTCGGTGATATAACTTTAGCAATAAGATTACTATTAGGTATTATAAATATTCATACTCATAATAAAAATGAAAAAGTGAAAGTGTGTTTGTTTGACCGTCATTCGCAGCAAATCGACTGATACTATTCGCCTGAAATTTGGTATGTTGCTGGGTTGTACATTTGATATGTCGTTTCGCGGGAAAATTCATTATAAAGCAGGTAACACTGCTGGATACTGCTAGTAGTGAAATATAACCTTTATGTTATTTCAGGTAACAATCACTGTGTATTCTTTTCTAGCTCCAATTTCACAATTTTATGCTAGAAATCGAATTTTATTGAACCTAATTCAATAATTGAAAAATATGATGAATTACTCGTATATGTCAATTTGATCTCAGTTATTGAGCAAAACGAGCTTAGCCTGATAAGATAGCGTTTATAGCCAATGGACGTAACGGCTACGTCAGACCAGAAATTTCTGTACTTGAGTAACAATCACAGAACTTGTACGTGCAAACATAATATTTAGGCAAAGGTTACATGGATCAATTATTAGGACACAGTTTTATCCAACATGGCAAAGATAAACATTTTGAGTTTGAGTTTGGATTTCCCTCTACAATTTCAGGTCCATCGCTTCGGTTGTTTCTGTTTGAAGAGGTAACAAGTACAAAGTTTTATTTAACAGCTGTATAGTAACCAATAGCCCACTTTATAATGAAGTACAGAGACCATCAAGTTTGACACGTTCGGTTTTCTACCTTCTATTCAAGGTACATACATACATTGAATTAAAATTTTAAGATTATAATTTTTTTTTATGTTAGATTTCAGAAGCATTATCGGCAAAAGACCTCTATGTTTCTATGTTCCGTACTCAAACTGTAAAATGGGACTCGATTGCTGAGACTTCGTCGTCAGTCCGTCTGTCACCAGGTTGTATCTCATGAACCGTGAAAGCTAGAGGGTTGAAATTTTGAGCGATGATGAATAATAATATATTTAAGGGGGCTCCCATACAACAAATGTGATTTTACAAGGTTGTGCGAGGCCAGTGAATTTTGACTGCCTCGGTAGCGCAGTGGGTTCATTTCCCGCCGGGGGTAAAATTGTTTGTATGTTCCGCAAGCACTTTTCTCCTTAGTCTGGGTGTTTAATATGTATAATAAAAATATCTATATATGTATGTATAATTATTTTAAGTATATCAGATATCTAGTACCCGTAACACAAGCTTAAGACCATACCACGGGGCTAGATGTTGTTGTGTAGACTGTCCGGAAATATTAATTTATTTATGGGTTACCGCTTTGACTGCATATTTATGTACTTTAAAAAAATCGGTTTATGATTTTTTTTTGGAAAAAGTGTATAATTTGCGTAAAAGTAATGAGTCTATCTCATACTTTTTAAATTTATTCTATATAATATACAGAATTCCCCATTCCAGACATTTGGAAACCATATTCTCAGTTAACCCAGCCTCATCCTATCTAGCAATTAAAAAAAGCCATTATGGTGATATTGCAGTGCCCTAGGTAATGTGCCCTCATCTCATCATCAACACCCTATTAACGTTCCCATAGCTGGGACACAGGGACTTCTCTCTTGATGATAGAGAGATTAGGCCTTAATTCATCACGCTGGACAAGTGCGGGTTGGTGAATGTCACATGTCTTTTAAAATTATGGAACAAAATATTAATACGTCTAAATATTAATCGTATTTTCTGAAATTACACTTTAGAAACTTCATGGAATCAATTCAATTAATCTAATAATTTTCATGAATATCAACTCAGTAGATTATTAGATCACTCCCTACAACGTCTTAAACAACCTCACAAATTTTACCTCTTTATAATAGGAATTAGTATACATTTTCATAATTACATAGTTACTGATTTAAGTTTCTTCAACTAAGTACATTGATTTCCTTCACTAGAGTCTAGAGTCCTCTGCCTACAGGAAACAGGAACTAGCACGATAAGTTAATAGATTACGTGAGACCTCTTGTATCTTTCAGATTAGAGCTTGTTGTTCGAAGGATTACATTGTAGCTATTAAATGGAAAATGTCACTGTCACTATTGTCAACAATTTCACCTTGCCAGTGGAGCTAACTAAAGGAAAACGTTTTTTTATACACTAGTCGACTAAAATCTAAATCTATACTAATAATTTATAATAATACTTTTCAGCTTTAGCTAAAGAGTTTGTTTGTTTTGGTTTAAGATAGCACATTTATTGAGGAAGGCCATAGGCTATCCATCATAGCACTTATAATAATAAGAGCAGAGCAACAATGAAGAATGTTTTAGAATCGGGTTGATTTTTCACCTCGCAATAGCTTCTGATGCGTGCGCTGCGAAATCAGCTAAAGTACCACAAATATTATATATATGTATTATAATTATTTATCCATAACCTTTTTTATGCTAACCAAATCTTTAAAATAATAAACTATTAGGTATTTGTAAAGGTGTTTTTTTAAATAATAAAAAAGTGATTTATTATTAATTACATTACATGTATTTAATTTAAAACATAATTGTCCTTTACATGATCTGAATTCAATGAATATCTTGGGTGATATCGCAGTTTTAAAATAACGACGCAGCAAAATATATGATCAATGCTTAGGGTGCGCATTCGTGATGTCAAGGCGGTCGCCTCAGTCGCTTCATACCGCGTGGCTCAGACGTTTGGTCGACTCCTTAAGAGAAGATTATACATAACTAGCTGTGCCCAGCGGTGTTACCCGCGTTATAATGGATTTTCCCGCGGAATGACTTTTTCCCGCGGTAAAAAGTAGCCTATGTTATTTTTCAGGCTCTAGAAATTTTATGTACCAAATTTCATTTAAATCGGTTCAGTAGTTTTTACGTGAAAGAGTAACAAACATCCATACATCCATACATCCATACTTACAAACTTTCGCCTTTATAATAGTAGTAGGATTATATAATCGTATAAATACTTTTTAAAATTATAAATAGAAGTCCTTCGCCAGTCTTGTCTACCCCTATGTTCGCGATAAACTCGAAAACTACTGAGCTGTTCGTTATGCAGTTCCAGGAATAAGTAGAGTAATGCAAGAGGAAGGTTTTATGCCTCATTTTTTAGGGATGTGTGAGAATTAGTTGAATTATGATGATAATCGTTGAACGAGTCGAGAAAAATATATAGCAGTTACTTAAGAAGTATTATTATTAATAAGTATCTATGGCAACTGACAGAGGCAGATACGCACGTTGCGCGTATGACAAAGCAACGATTTCCGGGTCAGCTAGTCATAAATAAAATGGCGGTGACTTATTTGTATCCGAGAATATCCTACTAAAATATTATGATGAAGACTATTTCTTAATAATAATTTATTGGTAAAAATTATGACAAGTCATTCACGTTATCAATATATACGCTTATCAAAATGTTACTTATACATAATTAATATAATTCGTTTAGTAAATTAATTTAAATTGGTCTTATATATACTTTTATGTCAAAAATTCTTTGTTTTTTCTTCTTTCTTTCTTCTTTAGAAGGTCCGCTCAACAAGCCAGCACTTTTAGTTTACGTTTAAATTCTGGTAGACTGTGGACTTCCTACATTTTACTGGGTTAGTTTAATAAATACGCTGTGAAATTATTTATGATTATTTTTGTTTATTAAATGTAGTCTTTTGATTTTTTTATTGATTACTTACATTTTTATTCATTTTCCATTAACAATAATTGTCAAAAAAAATAATTATATAAGCTTGTTTGAATAACATACTTTTACATTTAGTTTCGTTAAATGACTATTTGAGACTTCAAGTAGGTACTGTCAAAATAAAACTTTCACACATTTAAAGATCTTTTCTACAACTGGACATTATATGATTATGATAAAAATATAAGCTTACGAGTGTTATATTGATTTGTTACTTTGTATTTGTAAGTATTTGGTTTTCCAATAAATTAATAACTTGCCACTCTGTTTTTTGTTACGAGAAGTCCTACAGTTAAAATGGTGATGATGACGACATAATTTTAACACTTACTGTCTACAGATGACTGCGCAGACGCACCCGGCAACAGACAAGCGGTGAGGCTACACAGCAGCAGCGCGAGAGTGCAACTTCGGGACATGGCTGCAACAAACAATAGCTAGTATCAACATACACTTCATAAAAAAAAAAGAACTGACGTCCAGTATTAAAAATATGGATTGAGTCGGTAAGTATTAAAGATAAATTAAAAATGACTGGGTTTGATTATAAATAATTTCAAATTGGACCAAAATCCTTTAAAAGTATGCGGCAGATCACTACCCCAGACAGGGAAGTGAAAAAGCAAATGAAAGGCTCTGCAATATAATTCAACAGGCTGAAAATCTAATTAATTAAAAAATATTCTTTAGCTTTTAACAGTAGTTAAATTTTGATTTTGAACAAGGACGAACTACTTCTTGGAATAATCTTAAAGAAGAAAGGAAGAAAGAAAATCTGTATTGTAAAAATTGTGTAGATATGCTATGAGCTGATGTTAGTTTAAGTACCTACTAAATTTGGTATAAGTATATTGTTGGGGCTATAGATAGCAAGATACTATGTTATTTTCGCTTTACAAGCTCAGAGTTTACCAAATATCACAAAAATGCTTTTTTAGATAACAAGATTAAGCAACCACAGCCCACGTTTTGCCTAAACGCCTTATTCCGTTTCAATAAGTAAATATTTATGTGCAAAACTAGGGACAATATAATATGGTTCTTATTCTCCCTGGAGGCTGCACACTTAAATTCCACATTTGTGTATCAGTGGGCGAAGGAAAGTTTATTATTTCGTAAGAAAAACATTTTCATTTTCATATAAGAAACCTTTCTGGAAGTTATTATGGAAAATCTGGAGAAAACTTACATTTCCGTCAGTGTTATCCGATGAATATTAAGTATGCAGACTAGTTCAAGGTATTATTAATAAAAGCTAAATTATTAATAAAAATATTTAGTTTAACTTGTCCTATCCACTTGAACATCCAGTCGTACTGTAGTGCCACAAAACTTTATGCCGACTAACGTCCATGGTACTAGAGTGCCACACGAGTTTTTGGTTTTTTTATTTCGGATTTACTTTATTTTCTAATAAGACAAGTTGCTAGTGTCAATGTCAGATGTCATTGTCAATAATTATTCTACTAAATTCTAATTAGAAAAACCCATACCTAGCAACAAAAATTATGAAAAAAAAAATATTTTGACAATAAAGTGAGAGAAATTTTCCGCCATTTTCCTATTTTTCGCAAGTTAATTTCTTTATGATTTACTTGTGATATCTGTATTAAAATTAAATATGTTACTGAAAAAACTAGACTCCAACCCCGTTAAAACGGTACCAAAATAATAATTAAATGTTCAGAGGAAGTATTTTAAATAAATTTATCAAAATAGGTCTCCAAATCAGTCTAAAAATGCTACCATCCTATTTTTGATATTTTTTTAGTAAATGAAGATGTAGGTACGATGATTCATATTATTATTCAAGTTTATATAATTATAATAAAGAACATAAATACATTTTTGGTTTTGAAATAGGTTTAGTACTTTTTATGTGATAAATAGTTTTAACGGAAAAATCGCGCAGCGTGTCACGCACCGCTCGCGTAACGCGGGCTGGGACGTTAGTCCCTAGTTACGCCGCGGGCGCTGGACGTTACAGTGGCTATTGTCCGATTGAGCTAAAATTTTGCAAGTTTGATTTTACTGCTTATAAACTTTAATACTTTTAACTATATTCATACCTAAATTTAACCAGCCCGACCAAGGACCAAGGCAACAACACCCAAACAAACAAATATACAAACCCGCTACCCCTTGCACCTTTCCCACCCACTCTCTTCTATTAAGCTGTTAGCCATATATTAGATCCATATTATAGATATATACATTAAGCGAGGGTAATAACCGACTGCTTAACTCGGCTGCCTTTATAAATACCTATCACCTGTCGATATAAGCCTACCCATACCCAGATACCTCGCCGACACTTTGCCAGCTAAGCTCAACAAGTACAGTCGCTTACAGAACTGAATAACCAAAAATGACATTTACCTAAAATTCTTTGTTAGTCTTGAAATTAAACAGTTATAGTACAGTACAAGTTTTATAAGATAGTGCCAAATCTATTTTCTTTCACGCCCAGGTTGACTGTTAGAGAATGCTTCTAGCATTAAGTCCTCCTCTGTACATTGTTTTTTGTACACAAAGTATTAATTATTAAATATTTAAATTCAGTATTCTTACGTAATTTTAACAATGATATTCATTTATATAAATTTCAAATTATGAATCTGCCTGAGTTTTAGCCCAGTGTTCTATAAATTTCTGACTTCTGACGTCTTTGGATTCACAAAAAATATCTTTGTATTTTGAACTTCATTATATATGTACCTTACTATTCTAGGTATATGTTCGGACCACTTATAACCTAACTTTCCTGACAACTAGAACATTTCAGCTCGTTAACAAAACACGTCGTGTCGGACAGCACAAAACACTAGACAGGAAATATATCCTCTAAATTGATACTGCCGTAGACATGCAAATTTCTCTATTTTACATTCGAAAAGCGGCGATACTATTATCTAAACAACCACAAACTAACAATTGTGTAATAGTTTCGGACCATTTAACACTTGCTCTGGGCTCCATTCAGCCCGTCAGTCATAACCTAAGTATGCTATATTAATTTCACATAGGCATAGTACGAGTATCGTCAGGAAGTTCCTCTCTCTACAGCCCTAGTCACCGGTCGCTTGAGCCTAGCTTCGCGACCGGTGATTCTCCGTTTTGATATATTTTTTACAGTAGGTACTTTTATATGTTTTTTTGTATGTTTTCTAATGTAAAAAATGTATGTTTGATGTGTTTAAAATGAAATAAAAAGAATAATAATAAATCGTTTATTTCAGGTAGGGATGCATCCGATACCGATACCGATACCGATATATCGGCGATACTTCGGGTTAGCCGATATATCGGTATCGACGATATTTTTATGACCGATACAACGATACTTTTTAATTTAAAAATGTAGTGTAAACGAGGCATAAACTATGCTCGGGGAAACCCCGCGCTTGTGAGTGTCTTGTCTCTCCCGCCCGCTTTGGCCTCTCGTCTATTTCGTTGCATGCGAGGCACGAACTATGGTCGGGGAAACCCCTTGTCTTGTTTCTCTCCCGCCCGCTTTGGCCTCGCACTCGCATATCAGCCAGCGCAGGTCTTATTCAAACAGACTTGCGAAATCGCCTCTCTCCGAAAAATTTAAGATTACTTTGTTTTTTGAACAAAAATCTTATCAATATTAATTTCAATTACTAAAATTTGTAATTATCTAATATTAAAATATGTACCTATCTACTTAAAAAAATAATAAAAAGAAATCTGTCTTGTGATTTATTTTTTTATTTATTATACCATCATTTTTGAATTCACAAAAAGCGTATCGGTATCGGTATCGGTATCGCCGATATTTTTATAAAAGTATTGGTATCGGTATCGTATCGGCGAAAAGGCGTATCGATGCATCCCTAATTTCAGGCATCTAAGGTCAATATAAACATAATAAACCATATAGCATAGCACAGATAAGATATGTATCTAATCTGTGCTTATAGACATACCTTATAAACATACATTAAAATTTCCTGAGAGCCTACAGAAAATTGTATATAGAAATAGCAACTGATTTTTAATAAATGGGTAGATATTTAAAATTTAAGGCGATAATTCAATAAAATAGAATCGTCTTCAATTAAATGAACAGATAAAGACTAGCGTAGGTAGGTACCTTCTATGCTAACAACGTGAACATTCGTTGTACTATGCCCATCAAAGAGATGGTGATTTTTCGTAAAGCCGCAGGTCACCTTATGCATGAAAGGAAGTATCAGCATTGTCCTTCAAACCTTATAAACTGTTGACAACTGTACTCGTAATGTCACAGGCGTGACTGGGCTACATTGGTTGTGACGTCATCAATCACGCTTATCGGTACGGTACGCGCAACGCACGCACGCCACATTCCTTCGAACAAACGGACTGCCGCGGTTTCGTTTGCGTGGCTCTTTTTATCATCTTTACTGTCAACTGTAATTTCAGTGTCAAATGGCATTGCAATAAGGTTGTAGGGTGAGTGCGGTGCGATTACCGTACCGATAAGCGTACCGTAATTATTACGGTATACCCGGTAAGTAACTCGCGATACCTAATATTACCAACGTGTCATGTTAGTGGTAATTATTGTTTTACAGAATCTAGCTGAGTTCATCATATCTTTAGTCTTAACTGGCTATTGTGGCTTGTTTTGGGATCGAAACGGTAAAAGAGATAATAGGTTCCAATTAGATAACATAAAATAATGATAAGTTGACTCAAGGAAATTGACAAATTGGAGTTGACAATGTTCCAAGTTATATATAAAATTCTCCTGCCACAATGTTCGTTCCCGTACTCCTCCGAAACGGCTTGACAAATTCAATTAAAAAAATTAAATTAATTTTAAATTTTGTGAGCATATTGAGTAGGTCTGATTATAATCGGTCAACATCTATTTTTCATTTTGCAAAACAACGTTAGCTGGGTCAGCTAGTGTATTTATATTAATTGAACTACTGGAGAGTTTGACATCTTATGACCGGATAAAATTACAATTATGAGCCAACAAACATTACTGACCATCCTGATACCTAGGCAATATTTTATGCTTTGTGTTATGTTATTATTTTATCATTTATCATTAATTGCTTCAACATGTCGACAAACTGTGACCGTTCCTGAAATAAAAACGATTAATAATGTAGCGTGACATGAAACGAAATACTTAATTTAACTTTCAAATTTACTTAGGAAAAAAAATCATAAGATTTTTTTTATTAGAATTGTGTAATCAGCTCGGCACTGTGAGAACCATTGGGGAGGGCACTTATTCAATCTGTATAACAACGTAAACAGGGGAAAAGCCGTGACGCAGAAAGTTAATAAAATATTATTTTAAGGTTGTTGAGTCGCACGCATTAAATAATTTTATAAGTCATTGAAATATTTGAATTTAAATAAATTGTGGTGTGCATAATGCGCTGTGTGTGTGCATTTTGGGAGGATGTCAAAACCTTATAGCTAAATAAAAAAATGGTCAATGTAAAAATAAAAATGTTATAGTCGATTTCATGGAACACTCAAACGGCATGTTTTGAAAAGTCGTTTTATCGTTTATTTACGGTTGTACTGCACCAATTATGTTAATTTAAAGCTCTTATATCAATTGTCAAAAAACAGCGTAATAAAAAAGTTACTAAATTGTCACACTTAATTGTTTATTGAAATTCGGCCGCCTTAATATCAAACTAAAAAATGATACCAACACAGAAAACCGGCAACATACTCTAAAAATTGAAACCAACTTTCAAATAACCAAACTTTTGCAATAAGCGGTATGAGTTTATCTAATTTGACAGAAGGTGGCGCCATGGGAATTGTATTTGTAACCAATTGCATATGGCACCGTTATCAAACTAACCTTCGAACTTTGAACACCTAACACGATATTGCTGGCACTGGAAGTAAAGAGGATTATGCAATGCCCAGATGCCATTAAATTGAGTGCTAGCGGAAGTTTAAGTGTTTGCTTAGTTAGCAGGTACTTAGTCGTCTGTTCTGACGTTTAGAGAAGATGAAAGTAAGCACCCACCAGGGGAGTTAATTTTATGTTGTTTATTTGCTTATGCATTAGGTTTACTAGTATACCTTAATTGCATTAGGTTCACGGGACCATAAGATAGGAAAGTTTTTGATACAGTGCAGTGTTTTTATTTGTTTTATCGCACTCAAACATTAGTATTATGCTTCAGTGGCTATTCCCGCTAAAGGAGAAGGGTTGAATGTGTTCTGCGATCACTTGTGCTTTTTGTAGGTTTTTTTTTTTTGCCTTAAAGTAATAGGGAAAACACGTAGAAAAAGCATAAGAAGTCTTAAACTTCCTTAAACTTGGAGGCTAGATGTTGCTGCGTGGAATTTCCAATAATAATTTTTACCCAAAATTTTAAACCCGCACCTAATTATTCAAAATTTATTCTTTTTATTTACAATTTATAAAAAAAAATCGACATTATGCGCAGATATCAAGATCATAGCTTTATTTTTAACCCCTGACGTAAAAAGAGGGGTGTTATAAATTTGACGTGTCTGTCTATGCTGCCAGCTCCTGAACGGATGACGCGATTACATATTAGTTTATTCTGTATGAAAAGTGAGTTTTGCGCGAGTGTTCTTAGACATGATTGATGAAAATTGGTTGACCCATGTAACCCCTGGATATTTTGATCCGATTTTAAAAATAACGTCATTATTGTTGAGGTATAACTATGTTAGATAATTTATGGGGTAATTAAATCACAGGTTTGTTTCGTGGAGAAACATAAAACATGGTCGGAAACTCCTTTAAAAGTTATGAGGGGTAAAAGTGGGGAAGGGAAACCGAATATCGAAATATACTAGGATCTCAATTAAAGCGCATCACTTGTACATTTTACAAAATAGTATGACTTTTACTTTTAGTTTTTATAAATTATACTGTGCCCCAGCAATCAAATTTAACCCCTCAAGTACCCGCTAACAACAATCACATAATAAAACCTGCAGACAGTACCCTGTATTTACATTTTCTTCATTTTCAAACAATGGTAGCTTGTTACTCTAGGCCCGCCGTCATTATTTTTCTTCCTTTGTCTCAAAGAGTTTGTTTGGAACTCAACAAAACTATTATCTGCACATACATTATTCTACATTATCAACTACATCAACCTTTCCATCACATTGCCCACGTTATATGGGTTTCCCGTGGGATTAACATATATTTTCCCCCAATAAAAGTTTTTGTAACCTTTCCTCGAAACACGCAACATAGTTATGCTAAAACTGCATTAAAATTTGTTAAAACGATCATATGATAAGATAAAGAGTCACTTGATACTAGTGACTGTTTATAAATTCCTAGCTTTACAAACCGCGGCGTTGCCCTTGTATTTGTATTTATAAATGGGCTTATTAGCATAAAAATGAATTTTCAAATCGTCCCAGTAGTTATTGAAATTAGCGCTTTCATACAAACAAAAAACTCTTCAGCTTATATTATTTGTATAAATATGTAATATTAAAATCATAAGCCTGCCTAGTGCAAAGAAATTAATTAACTTGTTCCTGAAATGTCTCCATGCTCTGGAATGTTCCGTGTTTCTTGTTTGTGATATTTACCATTATGATTATTAAACTGTCATTGCATTTCATTAATGAAAAATGTTTACTGTAAAACTTATCTTTAAAATGAGATGAAACGAATGCTTCAAAACATTAGGTAGGAGAGTATACAAATAGCCATCCATATTATCCACTTTTGTCGTAAATACAAAATATTTCCATGACATTTTATGGTGGTATTCATCCGCTGTAAAATATTTTAAGTTCGTCCTAACGAAAATTTAAATCGAATGTGTCCTTACTCTATGGCAAACAAACGAACATTACTAAATATAGAGACAGACATCTCTTACGAAGGTTCACGTTTTATTTTTTGTAGTCTGCTTCATGCTTAATTAAAGGATGATGTAATGTGAATGAATGCGTGATTCTTTTTAAATTACGCGCACAAAGAACTGAATAAAATACATTCATGGCAGTGGCTGAACGGCGAAACTTTGTAGTTACCGTTTCTAGCTATTTTTCATATCGCCCTCTGTTTTTCAAATTAAAATTCCACACAAAAACGCTTTGAAAGATGGAATTCACAGTTAACAAATTTAATAAATTTCCATTGTCAGTTGAAAATCGACTTTTTGTCTTGAGTAGCTTCAAAAACACTTTTTTTTGTTAATTACCTTCAATAGAATTCAGTGTTACTTTAGTGGGAAGGGTTTAGATGATTAAATTATACTGTTGCTAAAAATTCATTTAAAAACGCAGGAAATTCGGAATAATAACAACTGTTGATGATTTAGGTTACTCAGTACTCCCCTTTGTTCCAAACTTTTTAATTAACAGAAGTCAAAACAATTCTATTCATTTTTCTCAGGAAAAACTTCGAAATATTAAAAAAATCTTGGTGACCTCATTAATATTAATTTATCACAGTAAGTTTTCCGGGTGGTTCTGTCTACTTAAGTAGAATTTCTTTTTATAAAGAGTGATATAGTATTAAGAAGTTTTTAACCTGACCTGTATCTATGTTCCGTAATCTTCTGTAATCTTCCAAGTTAAATTTGTAAATTTAACATTTAATATGGCGACAAATTTTTGCATATGATTGATGTTAAAATTCAGACGTCAGCACCTATAAAACGATTAACTATTAAAATCAAAGAAGTTTACAAGTAATATGAATAAAACGTAAACATCGGTCGAGGCATAAGTTTTAATAGCTTGCTAATTCAATTACCCTTTAACAAAACTGAGTTTAATCTAAAGCAAGATAGGCTTGAGTCTAACATAAAGAAACTATAGCCTATAGGGCTACGGGTTAATACTTTGCATCAAACATTGGCATTTACAATGACGAGGCATTATGTTAATACCCATAGATGGGCTCGTGGACTTTGATCCGCCAAGCGGCAAATTGGAAACGAGACAGACCAACAGGTGCGCCTATGCCTCACACTATATTATATTTTAAAATCAGTTTTTTTGCACACAAAATTTGCTAATTGGTGTAAAATTTAAAAATGTAAAGCTAAAAAAAAACATATTACCACTCCTTTGCATCGTGCAGTCGGGTAAAAGATAATCTTTTTTCTCTTATATTCCATTAGACATGTACCATGCTAGAAAACTGTAACTTAATAAGTTTTTGTATGTTTACATGCATTATTTGATTTATATTGCACTTACAAATAAGCCTTTGTTTAGTAGTTAAGAAAAATAGTTTTAGCATTCAATAGCAATCATAAATGCTAAAATTGTTGTTGACGAACAACGTATGCTGACTTTATTTTGTTGCAAATTATGTTAATTTTGCATAAGGATGTAAATTTACAAACCCAAAATAAAAATAAAGGGAAAAAAAAAGGTATAAATAGGCCTATTTATTTTTCCAAATCTGGATTGACCTTTTCCAAGTTTTTGATCATTATTTACTTGTAATTTTACTTGTCTTTAATAAACCCTGTTCTATCCCCTGATTAAATTACTTTTAAACACCTGCGCTTAATCGTTTATCTTTCTCGATGACACTTCGTGGATATCGAACTGTAAACTTTGTTATTGGTTTAATCGACTAACTTATTTACGAGTTCCATCTCTGGAATCGGTAATAATGAGTCTAGTGGAAGGAACAAGAAATAAGTTAATAGGAAGAAAAGGAATAAGACCAAGGAAGGAGTGTTACCAGGAATAAAATAGCAGACTAGGACCAGTGTGGTGGAATAATAGTTTTGTACAACCAAACAATGGAAATAAATGATTTTGTATCTTGTAATTTATATATATACACTTGTATATAATTATGTTCTTCTGTGTTTTATTTTTTTAATTTAGTACTTATAACATAGTTTTGTAATACAGATGTTACATAAATAAAACTTTTTTAATTGTATCTTTATAATTCTCTTCCTTCCATAATACGCTAAATAATTGTTTGGGTATTTGACTAATCTAGGTATAGTTAACATGGCTTAAATCGTTTTATTATAGTACAATTAGAGCTTAGTTTGGGGTTAGGTGATGCTGTGTGAGTAGTCTGGAAATATTTATTAATTTATTTTTATTTATTTTATTTAATAGCTATTTGTATAACAGTCTTGGTTTATTTCTCTCCGAGTTTAAGCCAACTCGGAGTATTTCTCCGAGTTTTATGTCTCCGAGTGATTGCTTTGTCAAATTAATTTGGCAAACCTTACTAAAACCCTGAACTAAAACTAGAAAACATTGTACTTGTAACCAACTTACAAAAAAAAGAAATTTTCAATGCGGTGCGTAATTTTTTTTATAACTTAATTTATCTGCTTTGTCCTCACTGAGGAAGAATATCATCATATTATTTTTTTATGATAGTTTTATTTTATGTTGCTTGCATGCTGGTCCTATTTGAATTTAAGCTCAGCTTAGGACATCATATGTTCACGGTAGGTACAGGCCGGTTCCGTCCAAATAACGCGAAATCTCTGGGACTTATGTTCAGCAGTGGTCTTCCTACAGAAATGACGTTGATGATGATCCTCAGAATTATCCAGGCAAGTGTGACGTCAACAGTTGACGGCTAAGTTTGAATGCAATTGGCGTTCTTGTGTAGCAATGTGTACAATCCACGTAGTAGGTAACAATAGAATGATTGTTCCCTTTGAAACTACAAAGAGGGCCGATGCACAAGGAATCTAACTGAATGGTTAAGTTAAATTGGTTCCCAATAGGACGAATCGAACTTTCCTACAAATCAGCTAGAGCGGTTAGAGCACAATAAACAAGGTTTTATACCCAGATCACGAATTAACTAATTAAATACAAGTTTGTAATATATAAATAAAACATTTAGGTAGGTACTTCACTATAAACATTTTGAACTTATCAAGGTTACGAACATATTTATAACGGATAATTACCATGAACTATCGAGAAACTCAAAACTCAGTAATTCATGGTAAATAGCTTCTATAAATCTAGAGGTATATAATATACTATAACATAACTAGACATAACTAGTTTCCGTTGCTGTAATATACCTACACTTCTTTATCATCTCGCTTTCATTCAATATACTTTTTATAGGGCATAAATTTCATGCCGGCTGTACACACGCGCCGAGACCCTCTCGGCGAATGCCTCGGCCGAGAGGGGTCTCGTCGAGAGCATGCCTGTACACACGCGTTCTAACATTTGAACTGAAGACTCACGCGACAATGGACGTAGAAATTGCTGCTGCTATTTATGTTTGTGCCATGAGCTATTATAATTTTTTTAACATTTACTATAAAAATAAAATTCGTAAACCATGAAGAAACAAGAAAAAAATTAATATTATTAAATTAAATGAAAATTAAATTAAAAAAAATATAAAATACTATTAGCGAGCAAGTAAATGAACGAGTGTGTACATGCTCGCTCTCGTTTACCTCGCGAGAGCCAACGAGACCCTTTAACTCGGGCGCAAAAAACCGACAAGCCACCGAGAGCGACCGAGACGAGAACGAGACAGCGAGACGAGACGAGAGCGCCCTGTACACACGCGCGTTCGGCCTGTCTCGGGGTGTCTCGGCGCGTGTGTACAGCCAGCATCAGATAATTCGTAGCTTGGGATATAAGATAACAAGAATAGAGTATAAATATTTCATGAAGTACTTAATACACGGATTTCCCTAGGTACTTTAACACAGTGTAAACTACCATAGGGAAACAAAGACATTTTATTTATTTATTTATTATAAAACATACTTTTGTTCATTCCAACTTGCTTATTATAGAGGCACATGTACCAAATAATATTTTTTAAACGGTTGACAAAAATACTAATTGTATTTTTTGACCTTCTATTTTGATATTAGTTTTTTTTAATATATTGAGTTTGCCTTGTGGGCACGGCTACTGTTATAAACCTAGCTTTTAAATGTATTTTTTTTTAATTTTAGATAAACCTCCATTTGACCGCAATCGCACCACATATTCAAATTTGTAAACCCGTTTAAGAAGTACTGTGCCTCAGACAGATAAACAGACAAATATCAAAGACAAACTTATCTATTAACATCCTGTTTCATCGTATTGGATCGGTGGGGTTAAAAAATCGAACATCAAGTCTTATCAAAAGCCATCCGACCGAAAGTATCTACATGACGAAACATGCACGAAACATCCGGGCAGATGCGAATCACGTTTTTTCCTGATAAAGCGGTAACGAAGCTCTTTCACAGGGGAAGCTGAAAAATGAAAATGAGTATCTATGCTTAATGTCACCCGACTATATTGGCCGTCGATGCTTTAAGTGTCAAACATTTACCACCTTAACCATAGAACCTTAACTATAAAAAAAACAACACGACGTATGTTTAACTTTTGATTATCAAAATGACCTCGGTCTTACCACAGAAAAATAAACGCGACTTAGACACTTGTCTAACAGTTGTTTAATAAAAATATCTATGCCGTGTTTTTGTTTTTGTTTTTGTGGTAAGGTAATTTTCAAACGATTTAAAAAAAGCAGTAGTAACATAATTGCTCGATTTTATTTTATACTAGCGGCCCGCCCCGGCGTCGCACGGGTAAAAAAAGTAACCGGCAATTTTTCCTTATTTGCTCACCGTTTAGACCTACCCTAGACTACGACAAACATTTTAAAACCAAAATCAGCTCAATCGGCCCAGCCGTTCTCGAGTTTTAATCAGACTAACGAACAACAATTCATTTTTATTTATATAGATAAGTTTTCTCTGTACATTTTTTATGTAAAAACGTAGTTCTGGAGTTATTTTCAATCGAGCGTATTATTTTATATCAATCCGTATTTGGATAGGCTAGAAGTGTCAGACTTATTGTATGAAGTTAATGTCTATAATTCAGGACATTTTCTCTAATTTATTCTAAAATATTCCTTCCTACTCTTCCAGCTTCATAGGATAAAAAAATTCTAACAGGAGAAATATTTAGGTTATCGTGTCACGGTCATTTCAGGCAAATGAGCACTTACATGGGAGAACCATTCATGTTAGTAAATATTTTCATAAATAAATCCTCGTTACTAGATTTTATACTCCTCTTGTTAACCATAAAGAAATTTACCTAAACGAAAAACTTGATTTATTTACGTTGTACATAAAAAAGTCTCACTTTACATCAGCTATTTTTGGAAAAACTGATTACCTACTTTTGAAGTGTTTGATATAATGAACCTTGAGATTTACCTTTAGTAGGCGAGGAATCATCTGTTGTATCATCTGTATTACACAATATTATTAAACTTAACAAATCATTAAATTGTTGTTAAGTTTAATAATATTATGTAAGATTCCATGTGGAAAGTGCGACTAAATATCACAGTTTCATTTTGGAGAATGCGAACGATTAGTAGGTACATTAGTTCAGAAAAGGGGGCAAAGAGCGAAAGTGGACAAGCCACGAACTAATGGTCAGGGAATTCAAAAAGTGGGTAAACTTCAATAATTTGTTAGGAGTCAACCATTTTTGTACAAACTGCGAAAGGGGACCAATACCGAACAGATCATGTTAAAAAGTATACATACTTATTATGTATACTTATTATTTATACATTTGGCTGCCTGAAATAGGGGCCTTTATTTCTCAATCAGAAGCTGGAGGTAGAGTTAGAGCTTAACGCAGGGCTAAGACCAACTTTTTCTGAGTGCATTAAACAGCAATTTTGAATTTTAGTTTTAGTTGTTAGCCCAATAATGTAAATTGCACAGATCACAGACGTTCACTGTGGCGACCGTTAAAAAAACATCAAAATTTTATTAGGTATTCCAAAACACTCTGTGTGCACCTAGTTAAGTTTCTCACATGGTTTGATAAGAACACCCCATAAGAAATAACCTCCTGCGATCAGTGATTCACCGCGAATACGCGGCGCTCATAGGCTAATATAGGCATGCCTATCTTCTAAGATATATAACAATAATACCTTTACTTGCCTGTCTTAGTGACGTAGTGGCCTAAGGTCCACTTGGGGTGCTAGGGGTAATAGGTTTGATTTCCATTTACATGTTGTAAAAGACAAAAGATACTAGATACAAAATAATTTGTATCCATTATTTGATTTAACAAATCTTAGAAACTTCAAAAATAAAATACAAAAAACATTACATAATAGAACATTACATAAATTGAACTAAGGTACTTAAAGAAATAGGAAATAAATTTATCGTATCTGGTTGCTTCGTTTTTTTTTACACTAGAGCAAAGAAGCGATAAGAAACTATAGCTCATTTTTTTTATCAAACTTTACTATGATTTTTTGTAAGTCCTTTTTTTTTTGTTTGTTGTTGGAGCAGATTCCATCGAAAGCAGTTTTGTCGCCAAGGTAATCCGATATTTTATAATAAGCATTTTAAAAATATTATAAAAAATTTAGTGATTGAAAAAAAAAACATCTGTTGCAATTCCTTGGGAATCTTGTTGTAGAAATGTATACAAGCTTATTGTGTACCACGGGGCTAAATAGGTTACCTATTTTTATAATGGTATTTTACATTCACACTTTCTTCAATTGCGTTAAGTGTTTACGCGTGATAACAGCACTAAGAAGACAAACATCCACTTTAGTATTCCAAAACTCTCATACGCCTCGCAAACTTTTTCACATGGTTTGATCAGAACACCCCATAAGAAACAACGTCTGTGATCAGTGATTCACGCTGAAGACGCATCGCTAATGGGTTAATATGGGCTGCCTACTCGAAACAAACCCTAAAAGGTTTGCCGGAGGCACTCGCGATAATGTGCTCCGAATTTTGACATGCCGTATTTAAAATACGCGAATTTCAGGCGTTGAGCTCTCTCCACACCTGAAATTTACGTATTTAATAATACTCACTCACTTGTATAACCCTCATTCAAACACAATGGTGATATTTTATAGAGAATTTACATATCAGTTACTAAAATATGAGGATTAACATTATTTGGTTTGAATGCGGGTTGTAGAAGTGAGTGAGAAGGTCAATAGGGTAGATAACTTATAAAATAAATATATTTTATCAATTAGATTTATAAAAAAATTTATAACTTTTTTTCATTTTTCTAGCAAACGAAAAATCAAGACGATACAGTGCTTTGAAGTTTTTTTTTAATTTATACGTCTCAAGCCGACTTTGATGCTCTTAATCTTGGCACTTTCTTATTCAAATGATAAAGCGTAATTCTATATTTTTGGGCAGGCTAACAGACGGACTGAACAGAATACCTATTTTTTATGTAGTCATTATGCCTATTACCATGTAAAACATTATATACTTTAGAACTAGCATGTTTATAAACCATATTAGGCCAATATTATGTCGAATTGAATTATAAGTCGTTCTAAAAAATTTGTGATTGATGAAAATTGAAATGTTACGGTTGAAAAAATTAAATCGAATCAAGTAGTGTCTAAACGTACCTACCTACATTATGGTATGGTTCGTAATGAATAAAAAAAATGATAAGCTAGTAAAAAACATTTTTTTAATATTACCAGATTACCTGTAATTACAAATATCTCTTCTTCTCAAAACTCATTAAATTCATCAAAACCTTATAGAATAATCGTTCATCAATCAAGCTCAATCAATGGAACGCTTACCCACAAATAATACGAAATCTTTTCCCTTAAAAAAAGTGCTTCACGAACACCTACTTTTATCGATAATATAATAATAGTCTTTAGTATTCAATATATTGTTTAAGAATTATGTAAATACCTTCTTACATCATCGTATTTTTGGTATTTATTTATTCTTTTTTTTTTCAAACTCAAAAACCGTTTATTCATGGCATATTACCCGTTTCAAGCTTTAATATCTTCTTTACGCCACTGCTTATGTCGTTCTATTTCTTTCCTGACCATCCAAAAGTTGTCTTGAAGAGATCGCTCACAGCGATAAAGCCTTGTTCTACGATGTACCTATTGTCTTTTAGCTGTTTGTATTATTTTTATGGTGTACAATAGGGAGTTATGTGTCTATCTATCTACAAATACAGCAACGTAGTATTAATTTGCAACGTGCATTTGGAAAAGACATCACTAATGAAGCCGCCTACCGAGTTCTTTGGTCGGTGTGAAAATGTCTCATTCGTTGGAAGCTGGGAACGGGAAATCGTTAAATCTGTCTCCTTTTGAAGTGTCAAGTATAAAGACTGCATTTGTAAATCGGATTTTGAATCGAGTCGCTGATTTGATTCGCTAGGGAATGGATGCAGTCGTTCTATACGCTGATATCGGAGAGGTATAATTTTTTTTTCTTTATTAAAGCTATACCTATATTTAAAGTATGGCTAGCAGTAAACAGTAAAATATCAAATTAATATGTTGTAAATTTTATTTTATCGTGAAAAAAAGATTAAATACCTATCGTTCAATTACTAAACGCAAAGTAGGCTTGACAATGCTGAAACAAAAACATTTCCTCTCGTTATTATCGTTCTATTTTCTTGCACGCCCAGGATGACTATTACAATCAGACAATGATTCTAGCATTAAGTCCTCCTCTGTACATAAATATTTATAAATCTTAATTATTTTTGATAAGTGAGAATTTATAGGTTAAACTATTTTTTTTATGCAGAAACTGATTAAGACATATCCGTCATCCTGAGTGCGAAGGTTACGGATAAATCTTAACCTGTATCTGCATAAAAAGTTAAAAATATTTACAAATTCGTCCGCACGCTATTATTATAAATAAAAACTGTATCTGCGTCAACGATGTCGATTCTGATTCGAAATACAATACTCGTACACATATTTGTGTAGGATACTGTCTAGCCAGCAATACCATACAAGGAAGCTTTGGGTGTTACAGTAACCACAAAACGGGGCCGGCTGTCGGCTCTCAGATTAAATTTTCCTAACTGAATTACGCTACGTACTTGCTGCCTCGCATCCGGGAATTATGAAGATATGGCTGACGGCCTTTAGGGATCCACAGCTTATAAAGTGAATGATGCCTTCAGGCAATTACAACGCTCATTAATCAGGCCTATTAATATTTCATATCAGTTTCACAGCTCTAGCGTCTTAAACCTTAAACCAAAAGTCACGACAAGATACCTCCGTGTTACTTTGTTATAAGTCGACATGGTTTTGATGTTAATCTTATAACTTTAAGCTTTTAGTCTACAGTATTGGTTCCTACACTATATTATTTTGATTCTATATAAACGAAGTAAAAACAGAAGCACACTCTGTATGTCTTAAAAAAGTAAACTGTTTTCTTAGATATTCTGATTTTTTGTTAGTGTATTTAAATACAAATAAAAATATTATACGTAATGTAGAGATGCAAAATGAAGTCACAAAATTATATTAATTATTTATATATAAAAGCTCAATTAATTCGAACAAGGGATATTAACAAATTAACCTATATACTATTAAAATATATTTATAAAGTAAAATAACTATCATTAACCATAACCACATTTTACCCTATACTGAGTAAAGGGAACTAAGAACCTTCCTTATGATGACGTTGATGTATCTTAATTATATTAGAAGAACTAGTTAGGTACTAGGTACTTCTAACACATGAAATATTTATCGATAGATTTCCGTCATGTACTGTTTCAATTGAAATTCTCTTAACGAATGGTTGACATTCTGCGAATAACACTCCGAAGGTGTAAAGTCTGGAATAAGCATAACGGCGCGATAAAACGCAAGAGGTAGTAAAATCGACGTTTGCGACAAATTGGCGGGAACGTGCCAATAAGAACCACTCTCACGGCTTGATAAGGCTAATTGAATATGTGTTTGTTTTGGTGAAATAACAAAGGAAGTTTATGGAGCTTACTTTGTGTAATTTAAGTACAGTTCTCTGGTAGATGACTTAATAATATGTAGAGCCTAATAGTAGTAGGTTATCGGCAATAGCACAAGGCTACATTTTTTACGAACTCAAATAAGGATTCTGAATCTACATATTACGAGTATATAACTTCTAATACTCTCTGTATATTTTCAAATTTTGTTATAAGTACCTAAGTGATTTGTGTTTTTTTTTGTTTTTTAGTCACGCTATGTGGAAACATGTAAATGGTTCGTAGTTATGTTTGTATTGTGATTTAGTTAGTAAGTAAAACTGTTTGTTTTCCAAATATAATATAATAAATATCTTATATTATTATGCATTAATTTCGAAGTAATTTAGTAAAATAAAATAAATGACGCTGTTTCGACTGAAAGAACTTAAAGATTTACTCACAGACAAACTCAGAATTTTTTACCTATGAATTGCTTAATGTTTTTTTTTTAGATATCGTATTTTTTACCAGATTATGTTAAGGTTATTCTAAAATTAGTTTGAATTAAAAGATAATAATGTCATTAAAATTTTGATTTACTATTTTAAAAATGACTGTGAGTTCTTTTTAGCCTTCAACAATAAAAATGCGAGTTACGAAATGTTTTAATGAGTAACGATTCGTTACTCGATACTGGACGGAGTATTCGTTACTCAGTACCGAATACATTGCGGTTTGCTACAACTCTAAAGAATATACATACAAGGTGTTTCAAAATTGGTATAATATAAAGTGTAAGGGGTTCGAGCTCGTTATGGCGAGTATTTTTTGTTCTACGCTTTTTCTATTTGGAAATTCATTTGTTGAAAAAAATCTTAAAAGTGTAAATCTCTATATCATTTTTTTTCATCATCATTCATCATCATCCTTAATCCCCAGGTGATTAGCCTTAAAAAATAATTCGAAAAGCGCAAGGCCTGGAAATCGAAACAGTTTAAATTTATAAATAAATATTTACATAATTAGGACACTTGCCGACGGTTTTTAGAACGCATTGAGGTTTTACGCAGTAGATGTAAAAAAAGAATTGTTTGCACTGGATATAATAAGGCCTTAAAACCTCACTCTATGCTATTTATATTTTGTTTAATTTATTTATTTACTAACATAAACGATTAATACTTTATTCAAAACTTATAATAAGACTCAGTTAACCACGGAGGTTTTTAAATAAGTGTTTTTCTTATTAATTATACTTAATTTCTAGTGTTAGTGTGATTATGGAATATGTTTTATGGAACACGCTTCAGCTCGTCCCATAAAACGGTCTTGGTGTTTTAAGACCGCGCATTATATAACAGTGGGCTAAATGCTATGCTTCGCTTGCTCGGTCAGTTCATTATTAAAAATTTTCTGTACCATTAAAAACATATCTTAGCATCTTACGTTGCTAAGATATGTTTTATGAAACTTTTGAGGAAAGGTCTCCATAATATAAGTACCGGTTAGCCTCAAATAAGTAAACCCATGATGAGACTGAAAGCATCTTGTCACTTCGACAAAAAACTATGCAACTAACTTTGAATATGGATCTTGATAATTGAGAAGAATTTACACTTCAACTTGAATTACTCGTAAATGCTCTTCACTAAAAGGTCGTGTGACATGTGCTACACGATTCCACTTGTAGAAAGGTTAAATCATTGATAAAGAAAGTTTTGGACATTAAAGAGATTCTCTATAAGTTTTCAAGTGGAACTTAATGAAGTGGCTGTCGTTATCATATGTCCGCTCTTTGATCTATATTTAATTAAACGAATACGGAAAGACCCGATTTCAGCAATATGTAACTTACTAGCTGCCCGACCACGGCTTTGCCAGCTTTATAATAAATTTGCCTACGGTATAAAGGAGATGATATTGTCCTTACTGGGAAACAGCTATGTACCTACTACATACATGCCAAATTTGACTAAAATCGGGCTTTGCTCGCAATAATACAATTTTCCCGCGAAAAGCTATTATTACCGCGCTGAAATGTAGCTTATATGTTATTCTGAATTGTTAAACTATCATATTTTGACGTTTTATCAATTAAAAAAACACTTACTTACTTACATCCACGCAAACTTTCGCGTTTATAATACTTGTCTTCTTAGTTTGATAAATGGCTAACCTGAGATTTTGACAAAAGAACTCAGCAGCTAAACCTATGTGCGAAGGTTACGGATGTGTCTAAATCTTTTTCTGCATAAAATTTAAAAATAGTTTAACCTGCAAAGTGAGGTTTATCACTTATTAAAAATCATAATGATTTTATAATAAGCAAGAGCGCATCGTTTCCATTGAATCTGAATTGCAATTTCAGCTATGGAAGTAGAATATTCCTTGGATTTTCTACGAGATGTCGTTGGTCGGGGCTTCACTCGATATTACAAAGTGCAGAACAATTTCGACCTATCACGTAATGACGCGTTGGTGTAATTGGTAGCACGTCTAGGCGCTATCCCGGAGATGCAGGTTCGCATGTGCGAAGGTGACGGAATTAGCTATTGTGTAGAATTTATAAAAGTAAGTTATTTACCTATAATAAATAAAACAGTAACAGTTTGGGTCTAAAATTTTAAAAGTCACGGTTAAAAACTGCTGCTTTCGTTCATTAAAAGATCCATGACCGCGTTTTGTAGTCCATTTACGAGATGAACACGGAGGGAAAACGACCGTTTTGTATGTAAACATGGAATCCCAAAATTAGAATGCTCTCATTTTGTATGCGATTTATGCCTTTAATCAGTCTGTTAATATATTGCACAATAAGGGTTCTGAATAAGTAGATACAACTAGTTTTATCGATAAATATGTTTAACGCACAATCAGAAACCTTATAAGTATGATTTTATAGGTAAATTTCGTATGGAAGATGTATATACCTATTTATAACAAAAGACGCTATAAATACAACAAACGAGTACCAATTTATGAACCACTTTGCCCCGAACAAGAAGAACATCTTTATATCAAGACACTTTAAAAGCCGAGCGTTTCACAAAAGTTGAAAATAACAAGAGTGCAGCCCGATAAAACGATAAGAAGAGCCAAGTCCCCATTAGGATGTAGGGTCAACGGGCATAATAATAGGGAATATGAGCGCAATGATGTAGAAAAAAGAAAGCTGTAACGCGCTATTAGACCTGTTTGCTTGGGCCCGATCGGCAAACACACTCGAGATTCTCTTCTAGTCTACAAAAGGGTACCTATACCTCCTGCTATTTATGTATAGAGGGTCGACCCGCACTAAGATGAGGATTTGACGATAAGGTTCGAGAAATGCGACATTATGAATTTTCATAACGTTTCTGACCACACATCTGCAGTTAATCTCGACATTAATTAAATTAATCAATTAATTACTTTGATGGTTCGGTTAGTGTATTTACAATTTCTGATTCTGGGTCTGATTGTTTTACTGTTTCAAATGTATAAAACGTAGCATTTTAAGCTCTGATTAGTAATGGATTGATAATGTTCTGTGAATCATTCAACATTATTTTTTTTTTTTACTTGTTTTGTGTATCTAAACAGAAGAATCAAACAAATGAATACTGAATTAGGTATACACTATGGTAAAAGCACTCCTATTTACGTTCCCACTGCTTAGACTCAGGGACTTCTCCTGGACGAGAGAAACCCTAACTCACCACGTGTATTCTCAACTAGAAGAATTCATAAAATTAAATCATGAAAATACGGTACCTTTTTAGTCTTTAGTAGAAACTGTGTAATAGCATGGGTCCCTCAAGAAAATCATCGAGGTGTGATGCGTATTAATAAACACCGATTCCAGAAATATTTGGGTAGGCTTCGATCGAGGCCGAGATCCTTCTTGGGTATTGAGTTCTTTATTTTTAAGATTTGTTTTTGTTGTCCTCTTTTGTGTGTGTTATAAGACCCGCATATAGACATATTATACACACAACACACATTACTTCATCCAAGTAATATTGAACCTTATTTATATCGACACAGCTTATTTAGCTACTAAGGTATCCATTACTGCGATTTAATGTGAATCAGGGCAAAGACTTTACGCGATCGCCGTTGGTCACAAAAAGTGGCAAATTGACTAAACCTTTAGCGTCGACAAATACGAAATTTTCTGTGGAACCGAAGGCAACAAACCCTGACGGTTGTTGCGTTAGCTTACTTAAAAATTCTGTACTTGTCAACCTTTGCTGTAACGGGGTATATTTCCTACGGCCGGTATACAATACCTAACTATGAATCTGCGTTCGCATTGTGGACTATGACAGTGAGTGACGTAAAATCAGATACTGCCCCACCCAGTGTGTTTGACCTATAAGGTATGCAGAGTGAACTTAATGGGGCATAAGCACGCCGCTTAATTATGTTTAGACTACTTACTGTTTTTGTATAGTTTGGCGAATAACTGTAACAAAAAAGATAATTTATGTTATTTAAATATGAACAAGTAAATTTAAAGGCAAATGAATAAAATGTTTCAACACAAATGGACGATGGATGCAAGCCGCATTCAACCAAATTTAATGGCCATTTGATGAATGAAAGGTGAACAAACTTAAATGATAATGATGATGATTATGATACGTTAATAACTGTCATTACATATTTTTATAAAATTGAGATAAAACGACTTAGTGTCTTTATTTATGTACACTCCGTTTCAAAAATAACGGCTCAGTCACATTAACCCGAATATCTCTCAAACTACATATGCTATCCCAATTAAACAAAAACAATTGAATTAGGTATAAAGTTTTTTTTTATATATAAGTTATGTGGACATAACTTATATCTAAATATGTTAAATTATAAATAATTATGTACACTCTAAATTATTTCTAAATTAAAAAATATTTTCAGTTTTAACATTGGAAAAAGATGCTTTCCTTTTTTTAATAGAATTAAATGAACATGATCAATAATGCTGAACATTAAAATCCATGTATGATAAGGAAACTAGGTTTTTAGAATGACCAAATTTTAAGGTAACATGATTTCCCTAAAAGCCTTAATCACAATTAAAATAATATGTGATTGTGTGTGAATTTTTCTTGTACGTAAAGACACTCAATGTCTTACATACAAGCAAAAAATCACGATACCCCACGTTGATTTAGTATAACTATTTATCAGGTCCGGACATAACTATTGGGAATGAGATGTTAACAAAATCCAGCTGAGCAAGCTAAATCGAACACTAACTCTATTTATGGATACAGTTTAGTTTCCCTCCTGATAGTCGTGTTTGTGAATTTACTTAGGCCTTCAATGCAATGTTGCTTACGGAAGCAAGTCAACAGGTTTATGTATTCATGGGTATTTTCAAGTTTATTGAAAATAAGAAAATGCGGGATCGAATCAGAAATGAGAAGATTCGTCGAATAATGTGTTTATTATCAGTTTATGTATGTATGTTCCTTTGTAGCAATGAACAGACCCAACGCCTGGGCCGATTTTTATGATTTATACATCGATCGATTGCTATTACTGTATTATTATTACTAACTAGCGGCCCGCCCCGGCGTCGCACGGGTATAAAAAGTTCCCGGCAATTTTTTATTTATTTGCTCACCGTTTAGACATACCCTGGACAACGACAAACATTTTAAAACCAAAATCAGCTCAATCGGCCCAGCCGTTCTCAAGTTTAAATCAGACTAACGAACAACAATTCATTTTTATTTTTATAGATATAAGTAATAATAATACAGTACACTTAAGACATGACGTTATTGAAAATTCAAAAGGGCCACTCCTGAACTCCAATTAGTAAAAATAAAAAATAAAATTAACAAACTAGGTATGTCATGTGTTTCTAAAAAACATTTTAAGTTTTTTTCAAAATTTTTTGATCCGACTGACAGTCTAAGATATTATATTGATTTAGAGCCATTGGTTATATAATAAGCCTATTGACAGTAAAAATTCCCAGAAAAGTTAAGTCGCAGAATTTTAGCTCGCACCTACTAGAAAACATTCACAGAGGACTAGAGGTAGTCAATTTTTAAAGTAGGCATAGGTAAATAAGTAGGCCACTCAATAATTCCACGTGTAAATTTGAGCTTCGAAATGTCGTTACTTCCCTTACCTACGTTCCGTTTCACTTTTAATACGTGGGGCTCCTGTTTATAAAGACGTAATAATATTGCACAGTGATTTGTAAGACTATTAAGATATCATAGAATTGGACTCATTTCAATGGATTCCAGATATACCAGTAAACATTAAACTAATCAACAATTAGAAATGAGATGATGGTCTGTCTATATTGCTTTAGATAAGCGATTTAGGTCTTTGTTGTGGCACAGGCCAGCCCGTAGAACAAAAGGCGAGGCGGTCAAAAAGTTCTCCAATGGAAACCGAGAATCGGCAAGTAATCATCTCGCTTCAGCGCCGAAGCGCAGCGCACCGCACGGCGCGTAAGCCGTACCTACCACACATTTTGATAAGAAGGAAACCGAGGCGGCACCGCGCCGCCCCAGCACAGCCACAATTCGTGTGGCATAGCTCTAAGCCATCAATCAAACAAGAAAGGCGAGTGGCTTCGTCAAATTGTAATAAAAACATTTTCTTCAGTGTAATCTCTGAGAGGAATAGTATCGTTGAGAAAGGACTATACCCAAAACTTTTATAACAAAATAGAATTAGTTTTCTTTATCATCTACAAAAAACTCCGCGGTAGCATATGTCCAACTATTGTAGTTATGTCACTACAACAACTTTTTTCATTTTAAACATTAATCTTAAATATAAAAATGAATCGCAAAATGTGTTGCTAAGCGCATAACTCAACTTTTTTTAAATGTTCGTTGGAGTTCAAGGATGGTTTTTACGGCGAGAAAAATTCGAATAATTTCCGGGAAAATTTTATACCCGTGCGACGACGCCAGGGCGGGCCGGTAGTTATGTTATATAAGATTATATAACCTAACTAGTATGTTTTATTAAGGATGTTACAAAATGTTTATCATTTTTGGCTAATCCTTGCCCCGTGATAAGCTCTTAGCTTGTAATACCGGTTCTAGACATCTATTTGTATCATACATAATAAAAAAAATAGTTTTTATTAAACATAGAAACCCAGACAAAGGGACAAACTTTTCCAGAACATACACTAATTCCTCAACGGGCTTTCCAGTCTTCAGTATTAATATGGTTAGTGCTCTATTTTATCTCTTAGGCTGCGAGCAACATACCTACATACATATCTAAGTATTAAAATTATCGACCTAATTCTTTTGTAAACATTTCCAAGAATCATGTTTCAAAAGACGCATATTTATTTAGCAGAATGGAATAATTTTATCGTAAAATTCAATTTGGTTGAGCTGTAACGAAAATACTGAATGATTTTTCCTATTTTTTACACCTGTCGACAAAAAGCATAAGGTGATATGAATATTGTACCTGAATGAGTGGTGGGTGTCATACCGACAGACATTTTAAGCAGAAATATTTTAAATGAAATATGTAAAGGAATATCAAATGGATTTTTTTTTCAAGTAAAGTTATATTATTAGTGATTATGTTATATCATCTGTGGTGCTACTAAGATGTTATTTAGAGGCCGAAGTTCTATTTTATATTAAATTTTGAAGTCCCGGAGCATTTACAAAAGCCGCTTAAGTGTTTTCTTTTGTTTTTGACTTGTACCGTTAAACACATACAGATCTTGACCCCAAGTTTCCTATAAGTATTTCGTTATTAAATAATTATACAATGGTTTAATCAAACGAGACAAGGTACGGGTACTGCCAACTAGTTCTATAATTTAAAAAAATCTTTTAGCGTTCAATATACCATTATTTTTTTCGAGAAAGGCTATAGGTAGGTTTCTGTAGAGCAGTATTTTCATAATAAAACCATTGTATAACCCGAAATTTATTGAATAAAAATATTTGATTTAAAGGCAACTTTTTACCTCGAGAATAATAGACGCTGGTACATCTATAAAACACGGTCAAGTCCTTGACGTGAAAGCTAATCTGATATACACAAGCTTGTCGTAAAAATAAATATGTTATAAATTATGACCCTAAAACATTATGTATTATGTTTCTGGGTGGCCGATGGTAATCATAAGTTTAATAGTGTTAGTTGGGAAGCGTCTTCCAAAGTTAGTAAAAATCCAGTTTTCGTAGTTTTATATCTGACAGCTCGCACCAAACTTCATTAAACCTACTATAGTTTACAACTACCTATTAAATAATTTGTTTTCTGGGCCCTTTAATCTCTTACGATAGATACTTTTAACGCTATACGTAAACGCACCGTTAGAATCGTTGGGTATTCTGGGATTTCTATGTTAAAACTACCAAAACAATACTGGAAAAAGTTAAAGTTTTATTGAAATAATAATTCCTAAGAACATATCTTAATTAAAATAATTTGCAAACAACATAGATATTTTGAATTCCGTTCTTAAACCTGCCAAATTTAACTTAAACCGTACAACATTGTCCCAAAACTTTAACATAAAAAAACATGAAACCAGCCAGTTTTCACGACACTATTATGTTTTTTATCCAAATTTACGAAGGCTTCACCGGCCTGTTGCTTCCTGTCCGCCATCCGGTTTCGCCTTCGTGAATAATGCTTATTTATGGCAGATTTCAAGTATACCCGTCACCCTATTTTTATAGCAGTGCGTAACAATAATGTTGTAGTTAAAATGGTTTATCACCTAGTTTTTTTTTTACAACGTGTATTGACAGATTTGAATTGAATACTTAGTACCTAGCTTACGGAAACAGAGTTAGTCGGCTCACAATAAGCCACTCACTGTGAGCATTATGGGGCCCGCTTAAAATTACGCAAAGCAATAAACGAGCAACTAAGTATCTTTGAAAATCAATTAATAACACTCGTTATATAGACCTGCTACTTAAAATGTTGAAGCCACAAGGTTTGAAGTGGCCCTGCCAATCAATTAAGCCTGTTCGTTAAAAGTTCTGCAATTATTTACAGTTTTAACTCTTTGAGAGAATTTAAGCCGTTAAAAACTGTATAAAATATTCGGCTAAAATTAATAACCAGTTTTTGGGAAAGTTATTATCAGGTAGGTCCTATCCAGTCAAAGTCAAAGTCAAAACGTTTATTTCCCTAGAAGCAAATAGCCTACATGGACAGGTCAACTTAACGTTAATAAAACTAAATTGTTTAATTAATTAATTCCCTGCAGAGGACACCACAGGCCAATAAAAAAAATTGTTTAAACAAAAAATATCAAGGAAATAACATAGTCTTGACAGTTCGCTTCAATGTTTTATACTGAGTAAGGAGGTACACAGCTTTATCAGTTATAACATTAAATTTTTTGTAGTTATTATAATTTTGGAGTTCTTATTAAAAGGTAACTATCATAAGTTTAGTGTTATAGGAGAGGAGACCTATAGTTGAAATATAGGTATAACAACTAAATCACTCCTACTCTTAATACCATTACCGCCTGTGCCGTATAGTTTTAATCAGTGCTCGGTTTTCAAACAGGTAACCCAATTAAGTTCAATAAAGTACCCAAAATTGCGTCGTTCGTTAATCGATTCACGCAATTTTCACCGAAGGCTCAAGTAAGCAGAACACATATATCCCAACGCGTGTCGGCCAATAACCACAAAATCCGATAGATGTGCAATAGCCTGCATAAATCGCTACAGCGGGCAATATCGAGAACCCTCAAACCAATCGTTGTTATTCAGGATTCCACGGGATAAATCACAACAGATATTACTGGTAGATTGACAGTAGCCTGCCCTCTTGTATACCTACGTGGTTTCATATTGGAATGGAAGTTATTGAAATTCTTGAAATAGGTATATTTCAAATAACTGATAGGCGTATCAGAACGGGGTACAAGTTTGTTTGAAAGGTAAAAAATAACAATTTTTTATTTTTTAAATATTTAAAAAAATAAGGCCATTTTACACGGTTGTCCGATGACTGCGCGTTCACGGCGCCGGCGTCGCCGTTGCCTATTTGCGGCTTATATAATACGATTTCCACGGAAAGGCGGGCGGCGGCGCGCACTTACAAAGCCGTAATTTTTTTTATTTTATTAACGACTTATATGTTGAGATCGTCCTCGCTTCCGCCATCCAACCTGTGCTGACTCTCCCCCCGCGCTTTCGTCGATTGTGTTTTGAAACAATTGCGTCCTTAGGAACTGATAATGTAAAAGGTACTATTTTCTTTACGGCCATGTAAGTTTGCACTGTCACGCGGCGCTTGGTGGGAATCGTACCTAAGGCTCTATGCAAACGGACCACCGACACAGCACCGATGATCAGCAGTTCGCAAGATCGTCTCCTGCGAAAGCTCGCAATTACGCTTATTGTTGCCGGGTTATTGTTCAATAATGATTCCCAAGCTAAACCTACGGTTTAAATAATAACGATATATTTAGCATGACAACGTCCAAAATAACCCATAAAATAAATGAATCCTATTAAATTAATTCAGCACCATTTACCTAGATATCAAATTGTCAACAAGTAAAGAGGAGGTCATAACTGTTTGGATTAAATGCTATTAACTAGAATAAAACAATTTTGCCTGTAGATAGGGAGGGCCCGATTGTCACAAGGCCCTTAAATTTTCTCAAAGGCACGTCACGGAACGCTTAATAAAATGCCCCTCGTATTACGCAAACAAATGATTCTGTTTTATTAGGACAAGAACGTGGAGAAAATACACTTTGCGGGAAATATGACAAAGAAATAAATACCTAAAGGTCAGATAAAAATACTAGGTATTTTGATTGTGACGGAATCCTTAAGACAAAACATCCTACCCACTTTTGTTTGTTCTATTTTATTAAAGCAGAAATAATCCCGAGAAACCGTAGCTTTTAATAAAGTCACAGATCAAAAAATATGAATTTAGTACTACTATTTTTTTTTTAAATCTTAATCTATACTAATATATAAAGCTGAAGAGTTTGTTTGTTTGTTTGTTTGTTTGTTTGAACGCGCTAATCTCCGAAACTACTGGTTCGAATTGAATAATTCTTTTTGTGTTGGATAGTCCAGTTATCGAGGAAGGCTATAGGCTATATAACATCACGCTACGACCAATAGGAGCAAAGATATAGTGGTAAATGTGTAAAAAACGGGAGAAATTGTTCATCTTTGAAGCCTTCCGTTGCGTGCGCCGTGAAAACGGTTCAAGATACACAAAAAATATGTATTAAAGAATAAAAGCTCTTTTAATGATCTAAAAAACAGTCCGCGATAGTATATGTCTATCTTTTAAGATTAACTCACAAAAACCGTTTTTATGGTACCTAATTTGGTCGAAATAATTTGTTTAAGTTGTATCAACATAATAATATTAATCTTTATTCAAATAAATATGTTGTTGGTTAAGAGTACTTCATCCATTATAACGCGGGTAGCACCGCAGGGCACAGCTAGTATAATATAAATCTCGTGTCACAATGTTTGTCCTCAATGGACTCCTAAACCACTTAACCGATTATAATAAAATTCGCACACCATGTGCAGTTCGATCCAACTTGAGAGATAGGTTAGTTTAAATCTCAAATTATAGTCGCAATTTTAATTTATTGCTAATATTTGTCTGTTATTATCTACAGGTTAACAAAAGTGTAAAATAAATGTCTTTTTATAGGTTGTCTATGATTTTTCTTGATAAGCTATTCATACGTGGTGGTAATATACCTACTCTTTGAGCTATGGTCTATGTCTCGAAAGTTCAATATTCATTTTATAGGTTGTCTATGATTTTTCTTGATAAGCTATTCATACGTGGTGGTTATATATACTCTTTGAGCTGATGTCTATGCCTCGAAAGTTCAATATTCAACATAGTTTTCAATCATTTTTTTCTGACATGAGTTTGAAGTACTTAATTACTATTTTTTATTTTTATTTTTTTGTTAAAAGCGTCCGTGAAATAGCGGAGATTATCTTAAAAATAAATTGTTGTTCGTTAGTCTGATTAAAACTCGAGAACGGCTGGGACGATTGAGCTGATTTTGGTTTTAAAATGTTTGTCGTAGTCAAGGGTAGGTCTAAACGGTGAGTAAATAAGGAAAAGTATTTTTTTTTTTTAAATAAGTGATTTGGAAAAAGTAATAAAACGAATACGGAACTATCTACTTAAAATCAGGTTTACAAAAGCAACAAGAATATGGTACCAAATGTAAATGTATAAATTTTTTTTTTTGTTTTTTATCTTGAAAATAAATTAAGTTTTGCGGAGTTTTTACGTCGTAGCACAATAAGTTCAAGATTTACACAGAATCTCTCGTTATTCGGACACCAAAATTTACTAGGTATTTGATATCGTATGTGAGCCGATTAACCTATAGTTTTGAAAATCGACACATCCCTTTCGTTTGACACCGCCCTTGGTTATCTATTAATTTAATGTCTATATCGAGGTATAAAATTTACATTGAATAAAATAAGAAAATTTCGCAAAAGAGAAAAACATAAAATTTTCTTATAAATCAGTGCCGATACCAATTATAGCCGTGTCAGAAACAACTTAAACAAAGCTTTTTTTTTTGAGAAGCTACTTTAAAAATTAATTATAATTTATTCAAATCATAATAAGTTGTGGATTAAAATGTATTGGAATATAATCGTTTTCAGATTACACAACACGTCTATTCTTTAGTAGTTTGATTGTGACGTACGTCATAGGCAGAGAGACGCGTGGGCGATGTATTTTTCTAAAGGAAAATGCTGCGATTTGTTTACGTCTCGTCGATTTGTCGACTTTTTAATAAAACTTTATCTCAAGAGTTGTGCATTAAGTTTGTTCTCAAAAATATTCTTCAATGTTGCAGACCCACATTCTTACTAATTCTAGAGGTATAAACCTAGCAAATTATTCGTTTGTTTTATGAAGTTAAATATAGGTATCTCATCATCATCACCCTATTAAAGTTCCCACTGCTGGGACACAAGGACTTCTCTCTTGACGAGAGAGATTAGGCCTTAATCCACCACGCTGGCCAAGTGCGGGTTGGTGAATATCACATGTCCTTTTTAAGCTCTTTTAAAGTTCTCAGAACATGCCGGTTTCCTCACGATGTTTGCCTTCACCGTTAAAGCACGTGTTTAAAGCGCACATAAATTTCTTAAGAAAAAAAATTCATAGGTGCGAGGCGGGGTTTGAACCCACGACCTTCGGAATGAAAGTCGAGTATCCTCCCACTTAGCCAACACGGCTTAGGCTTGTAGGTATCTAAAATAATAAAAAGGTCATTTTAGGATCACAAAGATTACATCTTATGCCATCATTACATTTTACAGGATTACAAGTTAATTGTGTGTTGAATCAGTTTAATAATAAAATAAACATTTCTGGACTATCCACAGAACTCAAAGTACGGCGCAGAAGAAACTTGCAAGTAAAAATACTTGAACTTCACAGTATTTTATATAACATTTTGCTCCTTATTCCTCGTGGAATACGGCTTGATTTCTTCTCAGAGATAAAACTTATTAACGCTACCAGGTTTGCAAAGTACGGTAATGGCAGGTACCTTAAGCACGGAATAGTAAATTACTACGTAACGTAAGTATTGGCACGTATTGGTAAGATACTTGCAAGTATTTTGAAACCTCGTTTTCAACCTGGTATTTTACCGTACTTGCAAGCCCAGGTATTCTATTTTGCAAATATATCTCATCACTACTCCGTATAAAACATGGACCTACCTACTACGTGCTGGAAACCGACTATCTATTATACTGTGCTACACTTCTCGAATAGCGTACGTTTCTAAACGAAGTTAATAATGGTGTCATCTTTTCATGCAACGTACGAGGATGTCGGCCATGCGATTGACAGACGGACGGCTGACCGCACAGCCGATATTGAGGCGCACCACAAATCGATCAAAGGAAGGTATTGTACGGTATTGCTAGCTTAAGCTCTACGTCTCAAAATTACAAAAGCAAAGTAAACTCTTGCTTTACTGGTTGAATCTAGGCTTGCTTTGTTTCGAGAAGTGTCTGAAAAAAGTTCTGATTGTATATAATTAATTCTAAACTACATCGTTTTATCCCTGGCTTTCTTTGCCATAGGTAATAATTTATTTCAGTTGACATAACTAACTAGATATTCTACAACAACAAGCAACATATATTTTTATATTATTTTAAAACGTATAAAAATTGAATCTGGCTAACAGGACGTAAAGAATTCCAATTTTAAGAGGATTAATTTTGAATATTTTGACAGTGACACAAATTCGAAACATTAAATGAAGAGCATCAGGAATCAATACGTGACCTTAATGTTTCAACAATAAAATACGTGAGCTGGCTTTATGGATACCAAATTACAAATATGATGTATACGAAAAAGCGTTTTTTTAATAGATTTTTTTTTAACTATTAGGATTGTATGAGAATGTAGTCGTACTGGTTAAAAAAAGGCATATTTTATCTGCGGTACTGTACCAACCAATGTACAAATCCGTTCACAAAATTATTATTGTAATAAAAACAATAGTAGAAACTGTGATTGATGGGTTAACATCACATTTTGATAAAACAAAATTTAATTTGAATATTTTTCTAATAATGTTGTAATTTTGTCAATATTTAGCAAATTCGAATATTATCGATGCGACTCGAGTGTGAACTCGTTTCTATTCTAATTTTTTTTTCTAAATCTCTAAAAATCAGTGATATTTTATCCGTTTACGTAATCTAGTTCAGGTAGATTTAAATGTAAGAATTAGACTATATTTTACAGGAAAGTAGTTGGCTATAATTTTGCGCGTAACGAACCGTCGTTTAAATGGTTGAATATTTAATTAAACTCTGTTTAACTAAAGCAAAACCTTTGTTAGCTGAACGCACCAACTCGTTAACATTCTGACTATAATAGAATATGGGACTTTTGTGTAATGGCGTTTTGTAAGGAGCCTTTAGTGACCGGATGAGATTAGATTTTAATCATAGCTAACAGCTTGCTAGACTAACAAAAAACTTATGCTAAGTTATTGGCCGCCGATTTGCGGAAATTGTTTGAGGCTGAAAATAAATATTTGCACTATCTTTGTAATGAATTAGAAAATTAATTAACTGTCATTTGAAACAGAAGCGGATAATTGGTTGCTAATTTTAAATTTTGGAGATAAGTAGGTAGGTCATCATTTTCTATTTGATGTGGATAAAATTAAGAAGAGATACAAACTGGAAATACCCATCTTAAAATATTCTTGGGTTGATGTAAGAAGCAAAACATTTTTTTTCGTGGGCAATCAAAATTTCCTTCTGCAAATGACAGGCATGAAAACCTCGTGAGTTCATAAAAGTGAGCTAGTTTTCAAGAAACTTATTAAAACGTATAATATAATTTGTAAGTTTAATTTGTTTTACTTATTACAAGTTATTTTTACTTCTTCTCCAATCTAAAACTTTAATCAAGTATCTAAATTCTCCTTAGCTCTTAGATGATTTATCCTGTACAGTTCACAAGTGATAATTCCTGGACCGCAATAAATTTATTTGAAAAAAGTTATAAAGAACCAACAATAAAAAGTGTAATAAACTTCAAAGTAAAAATATAGAGTACCAGTCTACTTCGCAAAGTTTAAGCTAAAATTTCTTTTCACCTTCTGTTTTGATCAAAAACGTTAAGCGCTTTTAAAGTAGATAATAAAATTAAGAAATAATTTTGGTTCTTGTTATTTTTTCTTAGTCCTATGGAGATAATACTTGTATTAAAATATAGGTATCAAATTAGAGAATGACAGTGGATTATCGTGGTCAACAATCTTCGTTACTGTGCCACCTTTTACAAAAATCAAACATTATTTCCCGTAATGCCGATTTTAAAAATGTTAACAACTCTTTCTGAGATGCCGACTTACCCGTGATGCCATTATTTTTTATATTCATTCCTGGTATGCCGACTTATATAAACTTTCATTTGAGTCACGGAATGCTGAGATAATGTACAGCCCAAGAAATATAGGCTCTAATATGATTTTGTAAGTGAATTTACAATTGGCGACGTATATGATATTGTCTTTGCCATATATGTACATAAATATAACATATTGGATGTTATATTATTATGTACACCTAATTGACTAAGGAACTTCGTTCCAAAAAATGATCGTAATACGATATCCCACTAGACGACACCCATGCAAAAAACACGGAATTGATAACTATAAAGGACATCCAATAGCGATATATTTAATTTAGCATACACTATGCCAAATTCAACATTCATTTACAAACAGTATTTTTGTATTTGAGTACTCATCCATCTGTATTTGCGTAGTTTACACGTTTGAGTTCAAAAACTGGATAAAACCAAGTATACAAAACAAATATTGCAACGTATGCAAAAAAATTAAATTGACTACTCATGGAGTGGAGTGTCTGTCGACCGCTGCACGCTGTAACTACACTATCCACACGTCAATGGTATTTCACCTACTAGCAAACACAGCCTGTATATATATTTTTATTACTTACATCGTTCAGGTTCAAAGCGGTGGGCTTATATACATAAAAAAAATCTATTGTAAAGTTCAACCCGAAATTATTTTAACGTTTTAAGAAGCGCTACGCGTACGTGCTTAAAAATAAAATGTATCGTAATAGTTTAATTAAGTTTGTAAATAAGTATAAAAGAGTAATCTAGGTTCGTAATATTTTTAACTAAATAAACGTTTGCTCTAATTAGAATTTCATAAACCGTTAGAAATCATAATAGGCAACTGAAATTTCGTACCGCGAATGTCACGGGCAGAAAAATAAGCATTAAGTCTAAGCTGTTTTTCGAGAAACTTGACTTTACCATCAATAGTATATTATATGACGAACCAGCAACTTCCCGCGGTGTTGCATGGGTTTTCCCGCAGGAATAAAGTATTTTCGGTTAAATTAACTTGTATGTACAAAAGTAAACCTTCCTCTTGAATAAACTCAACCTAACGAAAAAAAACCGCATCAAAATACTAGTTTTCAAGATCTTAAGCAGACATACATAGATACCGACAAACAGACACCGGAAAAAGACTTTGTTTTTTATCAGCTAAAGATTTATACTGCTTTTATTACTTTTATATACATACTTTTATATTACCTACAATAACAAAAATTAAAATAACTCCCGACATAATTGTACGACTGCTGTCGGTTTTGTAAGTACACATACGGGATCATTTTATACCCACTTTGGAATATTTAAAAACATACAGTGGTTTGCTGTAATTAATTCACAGTTTTATAACATACACTCTACGTGCCTTTTAATTTACTTCCACACCTGGGAATTTAATTTTGAAACATTACTTTTCTCCTATCCCTGCATTAATATCAGGTAATATTTGTTTTTTTTTCCATATTTACCTTAATTTTTTCAATTAACTTTTTCTAACAATTTGTTTTGTTAATTTTCAGTTGACAAAATTGACGCGAAAATGATTGTGGGCCGCTTCAATTAGGTGAGCTACAGTTATTTTAATCAATTATTTATGATCACGGGTTTATAGTTTTAATAAATCTATCATAAATTCACCGTGAAAGGTTTTAAAGTGCATTTCAATGCACATCAGTATGCCACAACAAAGGGATTATGACGAGTGCTAACGTCACTGAAACTATAAAATGTCTTTACAGCCGTGGAATATGTTTACAGCCACCCAGTTAGGACAAGAACGTATAATTTCACAATAAAACCCATTTTAAGATTGTCAGTCGAGTTGTCTCGGCCACTTTTCAACTGTGAAGGTTTTGTTTCTATTTTGTAACGACAGCGATTGATAGCGAAATAATTGGTTCTTTATTTAAGATTAAATGAATGAAGAGCTACCTAAGTGGCGCAGTGGGCAAACATTACAAATTGAACATATATTAATATAGGGACCTACTCCGGTAGAAAATATGAGCAATTATTTGCAACATTCTATGAATACACAAAAATGTTGATAAACTAATTAATAGCAATACAATCAGCCAATTTGACAGTTTCATTCGTGATTCCAGTCATGGACTATAACAAAGGCTGATGATATCTCAATAGACATGAATATTGTACAATTTGCCTCGCAAACGCTGTTATTGTGGCAACACTACACAATAGCACCGGTAATTAGACACTAGGATACCTGGATCGACTCCTTGATTGTGCTCTTAGAGACTATTCTTAGAAATAGTAGAAGCTTTGAAGAATGAATGCGAATTACTCACATAATCAAATACAATATTATCCAGTTAAATAATAATTATTATTTTCTATCTACTCTCATTAGTGTTGAAACAAGAAAGTCTTCCTAAATTCATCCATTCCTTTTTTAAGTTCTGCGGCGTATAAGCATAACATTTTCAAAGAGTCTGTTTCATTCGGCTTATATTATTTTTAAAATTTGCATGTCAAATTATTTCGTGTTACAAAATTTCTGGTATGGTTTATTAAATTTACATAAATCAGTACATGCTTAGAGTGAGAGGCTGCATCTCACTCTGAGCATTATTTTGTATGTTTAGACATAAACAGCATTCAGACTATTGAATGATGATGGCATTATTTTAATAACGTTATGTGTATGAGATTCTATTTTCTATTAGGTAAAAAATAAAGCCATATAAATATATAAAAATATTTTTTTTTCATCGGTATTTGTACATTTATGACTTTAGAGTTACAATATATTTTTATCTCGTATCAACCGCGACCAAATTAACATTAAAGCGTTGAAGAGATCTTTTTAAGTTGTATATAGAAAAATCTAGAAGTTTTCATCGTACTACATATTAATCATGTGTAAACAAAAAAAATGGTTTAGTGCGATAGTTTGCGTTACATTACTAAGCCGTATGTACAAACAAACCTTTTAATTAAGAATACGCAAAGGAACGTGTAAAATCGTAGATTGGTCGTAGAAGGTCTACGATATCGCGTAGCTTCGTAGCCACTTGCGTAGCACTTGCTCCATTTTGGAGTGTTAAGTTCAGTATCTAAGGAGGTATATGCATACTAATAATTATATTAGAAGACTCAATGCTTGCGTAACTAAATTATACGTATATTATTATATTATTTTATTATACCACCCTTATATTTTGAACATGTCAAAAGTTTGTTCAATTTCCATGCAAATACGAATAGTTTAATAACTAGCTTTAGAGTGTGTGCAGCGTTTAAATACAGTGTTTCTGCGTTTGTAAACAGCAGAATAAAAAACACATATTAAACAATTTTCGGGACTATTGCAGCCTTAATCAGAATGGATATCCTTTTTGTAGCAGACATGTGACAAACTACACTTGCATAAAGAGATATGTAGCCACAATTTGCATTAAGCCAAATTATTTAAAAACTAAGTTATTATCTAAATAATATTAGAAATAAATTTCCGAAAATCTTACAAAGACAATTGACAATATTTTCCAAAACATCATTGTCATTTAATAATTGCAGGGGTTAAGAGATTTATGTTTTTTTTTAAGGATTTTTGTAATAAGTATGTAATTATTCGCCATTATGTACTTATATCCCGCTCTTATACAAACTATGAAAAGAAATGCTATTTCCTCTGCAACTGTGAGTTTAATAATTAAAGTACCTTCATCAAGATGAAATTTAATTAACCCAAAGGTTAAATTCCATTAAATAATATCCAGGTCACCGAGAACTCTTGGGGAAAATAAATAAAAGTAATGTCAACATTTAGTGAAAGAATCAAACGGCAAACGAACCGCTGGGTCTTGGCAACGACTCTCGGCTTCATTTCATAAAAATGAGTCCCGTGTTTGCTGATGGGGCGCTGTGAAGCTGTAGAGTTCTAGCGGTCGCCGCCACAATTCATTTTAATCAAATAGAAATGGTTTTTTATCACTTCTTAAAATAAATTAGTTTGATACGTATGAGATGGACTCAACACGCTTACGGTTCCGTGCACAGTTTTTGATAAGTATGAGATGGACTAAGGGTTTCGTTTACAGTTTATACACAAACAAAATTATATTTCAAATGCAAAAAAATGCAGTTCTAGCGGTCACCCAACAAAATACTGGCATCATCATTAATGGTTAACAAAAGTATGGACAACATTATTGACCTATCTGATAGGTGGTCACTAGGCTGTCTGGTATAATTGTTATTTCTCGCTTATGTCAAACTCATCATCATCTTCCTGACCTCATCCCACATTACGTGGGGTCGGCACAACATGTTTTATGCTTCCATTTCCTTCCATGTCATCTCAACACTCACTTCTTTCTTACACATGTCACCTTTCTCACAGTCCATCCATCGTTTATTCGGCAAAAACGGAAACCTTTGTAAATTTTAAAATAACAATAAATGAATACGTTATATTTTGTTGAATTATAATAAAATATCAAATAAATGCTTCGAGACAAACTTGTGAGTTCGTTTCATAAAGACGAGCCTCGTGTTTGCTGATAGGGCTTCCGCAATACCTTTCTAATCAAATAGAAACGGTTTTTATTACTTGTGATAAGAAATTAGAAGTCTAGTTCGTATTCGAAAAAAAAATTGCAAACCATAAAAGCAAAATTTTAGTGTCTGTTCCCATACCTATAGTAAAACTAATTAATTTTGTATTTTAATTCGATTGTGTCGTACGCAACAATAATATTTGCACGGCCAAATCTAGTTGAATATAGAGATCGTTATTTTTATACTAAGAACTCGTTACGTTACGTTAGAAATGTTTTGTTCTTGCAAATTAATAATGTTTCATTTCACTTAATTAAAAATACATTGGTACTGATAATTTGTAGACATAAGTAAATTTTTAAGCTGGAAGACAATTAATATGTTCGGTGCCTGGTAAAAATTGTTGAAAGGGCTACATATTCTTAAATAGGTACTCTATATTCAATAAACTAATTAATTATAGTGCGACGTTTCACTCACAATTTGTTTAGAAATAAAACTTTCTACAATAGTGGCTACGTTTTGCTGCACAAATGATTGAAGCCCGAATCTGGGAAATGTTCCGCAAACATCATAATCGGATTTGGACCAAAAACCGCGTTTTCTAGGAATTCCACGCAAACACTTTGCCAGAGCGTGCCGCCATTTGTAATACGAGGTTTAATAACATTAGAGATGTTATTTTGCTGGAAGGATATCTATTTAGAAATGTTTTATTATTCCTTCATTATATTTTTCTTATGTACAGCCAACAACAAAAGTTAATGATCAAAATCAAAAGGAAATGTTCAAAATAACACCGAGGATCGAAATAAATGTGATTACTTACGTATGACACGTTTTTTGTTCCTTTACTTCTAATAAACTACAATAGTCAGTTACTTTTGAATTAGTTTATTGCATATTTTATTTTGAGGCCCTATATCTATGATTTCTGGCATATTTTGTACATCCTTGCAGCCTAGCGTTTTTACAATGCATTATGTGCAAAACGTTTGGCTACCTACTCATTTATCTTGTTTTGAGAAAAAAAAACCCTAACACATTTTTTACAGTGGTCACAGTGGTGGTCATTCGTCTTTTGAAACACATTGTATCCATAGTTTTTACATGAAGAGAAAAAACATACTTTTATAAACGAAAAGTTATTACTATTTAAACATTGTCAGAACTATTTATTTATTTCCAAAACCTACAACTATTAATAATTAAAAAATTTACAGGTTTTATCGAATACAATAGTGTGCTAATCTATTTATTTCTATTATCGCATAATTTATTCATTGTTCTCCAAGTCAATTAGTGCAGGGTACAATAAAAGCGATCAAGTTCTCAGCATAATGTTGTTAATAGTGCGAAGTGTGCGCGTCAAAGGTGCTTCCCGTATGAGGTTGGTTGGTTAACTAAGTCCATTTGCTACGGTTTTAGTTTAATTTTTCAAATGGACCTGTCCATGAGATTGGAGCGTTCACACATAAATAAAAAAAAGCCATTTAATTTGTCTTTTTATATGTATTTAAAGTGGCTGACTTCTTGGTACCACAAACGAGAAGTTACTGCTAGTCTGGACAGTACTACTATTCGTACTAAAGATATTCAAATAACATGGAATCATCCCGTGGATGGTCTGTAAGTTAATAGATAGATATGCATTTATTTCTGTACAACGCAGACAACTACATGAAAAATAATTACGTAAGGTACATATATGTGATATAAAAAAAATAGGTATAAGTATATTAAATGTTCGTAACACCACAGTATTTTAAATAGTATACTAGGTTGAAATAGATAAAATAAACGCTAGAACCCGTACCTACAAATGAAACTCTATTTTGTCGTTCCAATACACCTTTGTGAAAACATTATGATACATACGGAAATATATATCATAGGTATTAAGGGCCTTCACGGGTCTTTTGCACAAAACAGTACTTTTCAAAGTTAAAGATTTTTATTGTCCATATAGTTATGAAAATATTTTCAATAAATATAGTGTTTGTGCGTTCTATCTAGATCACATATTATTATGGAGGTTTTAAAAATTTACCTTTCATCATAAGTTCCAGCACCATATTTTGAAAGAAGATACTGACATAACGAATGATGAAAATCATTAATTAATAGATTAGGACCTTGGGTAAATAGTTACGAGATATTATGCGAATTATTGCGAAATTTAAACGAGTTTTTTACCGTTGTACCTTCATTATTTAATATAAAAATAATAAGTCTGACAATAAAATTAAGCATATTTCTGAAAATATTGCATTACGATTTCATATACGTTTCAATTTTTTTCAAAACTTACTTTAAAATGCTGCGCGCCTTCACACTGTCACGCTTGCTTTTGTGTGTATCGCGCGCTTGTTGTATAGGCTCTTAACTAGATCTTTTTGCTGTGATATATTTTTTTAATATTAACACGATTTCAGAAAACTTTTCTATTAAGGTTATTAATTTACAAATATCAAACTTGCATTACATTTCATTATTAATTAATACTTTACGCAGCAAATGGCTTTAAATAAGTTGCTAATTGGTAGTAAGACACTTATTAACTTTGCCTTTAATTTATTACTAAATGCTTGAACAATTTTATAATATCTTTTTAAATTATCGTGGTTTTTATCATATAAAAAAGTTTTAATCAAGTGAAAGGGGTGATTTTATGTTTATGTTCATGTTTTGAGTTCGTGCCGTGATAATGGCGCTTGCAACAGAGCGTCGAAATATCCAAAAACCCAAAAACCCTGTTCATTTTATAATAATATGAGATCTTTAAAGTTTGCATATTAATAGACTTTTTATCCTTATCACGCTTAAGTAGGTGTTTTTTCTTCTTACGCCCTAGTTAAAAACATCTGAGTTTAATAAAAAAATTGCAACGTCTTAAACAACAATGTTTTCGCAGTTCCGCAGTAAAAAAAGCCTCCCTTGAAAAATGGGCTATCTAATAATAATATAAATAATAATATAAATAATTATAATAATAATATACTTCACACTAGCGCGTTCAAACAATCAAACATGCTAACTATTCAGCTTTATAATATTAGTATAGACACATTTGTCAGCGTATGGACCAAACCGTGAGGGGACGTAAGGGTGATCAAGACGTAGGTATGGCAGAATCGAATTTGAGCGGCCAAATTTTAAGCATGACCGCACAGTTTCAAAGGTCTCATGTTTTGCGTTTCCATAGCAGCTTGACCTTCTTTAAACTAATTTGATTTGTACAAGGTGTAATCTGACCCTGGTTTTCTGCTAATGATATAACAGGATAAATATCTTATGTTAGAGCTGTGAGCTAGAAGTTGTTGTGTGGACTGTACAGAAAGATTTATATTTGCTATTCATGTTATGTTTATAAGACTGCCTCAGTGGCGCGGTGGGCGAAGGTACGCTTGTAGCACGGGTTCGATTCCCGCCGATGGGTAAAGTGTTTGTATGTTCAGAAGCACTTTCTCCTTTATCTGGGTGTTTAATATGGATGGTAAAAATATTTATGTATTATATTAAGTATATCAGATGTCTATTACCACACACGCTTAGCTTACCACGGGGCCAAATGTTGTGTGGAATGTCGAGCAATATTTATTTATTTATTTATTGTGGTGGGATAGATCAGATCTGATGCCTAAGCGGGCTGGCCACGGGAACTTGTTTAGGTATAAACAGTCATAAGCCCATCAAGAATGGGCTCGTATGATTCGTCTAAGTGACCACGTACGCTGACTTTGATTACGATTGATTTGTACCGGAACAGATAATAAAAAAAAAACATTTCGGTGCGGTACTAGTTAAAACTGTCTTTTCTTGCTTTTGTTTAGCTTATTATGATATTTGTCTGTAATCATCAATGAGACATTAAATAATGTTTCTATTCTATCAAAAATTGTACAAACTTCCTGATTTAAATTATTTCCATACAAAGGTTGTCTGGAAGAAATTGCTTTAAGCAATAAGACAGCCTATTACGCATGCTAGGTTTAATTTTACCATTCATAATTTTGTATAATGGTGTGTGTAATAAAGAATTTTCTATTCTATTATATTCTATTCTTGCAAGTATTTTTTCACCCACTCTCCGGTTTCCGGTTGAGCAGAAATACACATAGAAGGGCGTATAGTTACACAATAATGCAATAAACCTTATTTTTTAAATTAGTTTTAGTTGTTTTGTTTTTTTATTATTGTACATTTTGATGACTGCTTTAATTAAAATTAAAACAATTTAATGCTGTTTGCCTTATTTAAATAAATATTTTAAAATAAGTATTATTTTGTTATTTATGTCTTCAATATTACTTTTAGGCTAAACAGAGATGTAATTGGGTGCATTAAACAAAAACCAATCGAGATACTCCGGGACATGATGCTAGGATATCTGCGATCGTTTTGGGAGTAGGTACCAAATTACCTATTAAATAAATAATATCTTTTATAAATAAGTCCTTATTTAATTATCTATAAAGAACAAAAATACTTATCCGATATAAGATACTGATAAAAGCACAATTACCGTTATATGTCAGTTACGAGAGGATTAAATGTTGTAGTTAGCTCGGAAGCTCGGGAGTAGCTTCTTGTAACGGAATGACAAAGCCATCCGTTATGTAAGCAACAAGTCTTGACGTTTCCGTTTTGTAAGTGCTGCGATTTTTATCCTTCCCTTGTATTTTATGAAGTTATTTGCATGGAGTAAGGTCGTTATTTGTCAAGATATCTTTATAGAAAATTTTAAAGTGGATTTAAATCGTAGGATGGGTATTTTTATATCAGTTCAAGAGTAACTATAAAATGGTTACTAATAATAATGTTAAAATTTTGATACACCACAATTAATTATTCCACAACTGATCAATAATAAATTAACTCGGCAATAATAAATTAATATAATTTATACATAAATTTTATTAATACTCGGCAATAATAAATTAATATAATTTATACATAAATTTTATTAATTTGATCAACGGCGAAAAATTAATTTTTAGTTAATAAACGTATTAAATTGTATATGAATTATAATTATATTTCAATCCTTCTACGAAAATTACTCAAATATTTACGAATAATAAAAAAAACACATGATTAAAATTTTCCTAAATTGTTTTGCTGTTTTAAATTTGCACATTACTGCATAGGGTGATCACACTGAGAGCTTAAAGTTTTCGAACATACCTGTCAGAATGCAGGAGGCTTCTGGCACTGCACGGTCGGTAACGATCACACTGTCAATGACAAAGTTTTCAGGCATGCCAAAGCTTATATAGCCCTCGCCCCGCCCACTGCCAAGGGGCGGGAACAAACTTGTCGCCTAAACAAACGCCTAATTAACAGATATGATAGAAACAATTACTATAAGTTCTTAAGCAAGTATGAAGGTAATCAGACAATCTACCAGTAACTATCGGCAATTAGGATGCTAGTTTTGTAATATGCGGTACAGGCGACCTTTTTGCCTGCAATAATTGTCATTATAGTAATTTAAGGATAATTGGCATTATTCGTCACAAATTTTGTTTTTGAATGGTTACCAAATACCACGAAAAATATAAATACTTTATGATAAATTATAGATAAAATTAAAAAAAAATCTAATCCTTTTAATTTTTTTTCTACATATTAAAATTTTAATTGAATAGAACATTATAAAATAATGTTAATTAGACAAATCATATAACTTATATTAGAGTTAGAAATACAATATATTTAAATTAAAAATTTCTTCTTATGAGTTCGTTATAATTGCAACATTAATTGTAGAAATCTTAATTTATGTAAATGAAGTTAAATTTTTTAAAATTAGGGTTATAAAATAGAGGAAAATAGGTACACTTATAAAACGAACCTTAGAGTGCAAAATTGTGGACAATTATGAAGAGTTAATTAATCAAGCCTTTCACGGAATCCTTTTACGAAAGGTTTTTTGTTTTTTACAAAGGCATTTAAATGTTTCATGGGATAAAGAACCTGAATTAAAAATATCCTATTTCATCGCTAATTACGTTGATTAATAAAAATAAAAATAATCTTTGCGACATATCGATACATTTTAATTTACTTAGTTAAAATGTTTTTTACACAATTAAAATGTTTTTTTTTTGGGGTTTCAAAATTTTAAGTCAGCTTGCCTAATAAAATTTTCTAAATCACGCTTCACCCTAAATTATACAGGTATAGCGTCAAATTGATATAAGCGTCTAGAAAAGTCAAAATAATCTGAAAATTATGAAACCAAATAGATACGAATATAAGCAATTCCGATCATCATAATATGCGCCTAAAGTGGTCAAAATATTTAACTTCTATAGTTTCATATTTATATAAGCTGACAAGATGTTTCAATATGATCTATGTTTACATGTAAAGTAAAACTTCTAAGTCTCGGCAATTCTAGGTGTGACTAGTCAATCCAAAGGTTTTTTGAGTAATTTAGCCTATTTTCAAAGATTTGTTTTTACAAGTAATTTGGTCAGGACAACGTAGAAACTATTTTTAATCAAACTTCAAATTAGTGTGACAGTATTTTAATTTGTTAAGAAGTGACAAAACATTTTTTCTTCTTAAATTAAATAAATTGGTACGATTTTATCAGGTGCCTAGCGTAAAAATAAGATTTTGTTTAACCTAATCTTAGATAAACTATAAAATCATTTTAGATCTGATACCTAAAATCACCACGAATATGGAAATAAAATTTAAACATAAACAATATTTTACAATCACATACAATACAATTGAAAAAATAATATTTTTCAGATACTCGCCAAAAGACAGATTTTGAAGGCATCGAAATATCGTATTCTAACCAGACATACGTAGTACAAGCCGGACACTCGACGTTCATTCCGAAGGTCGTGGGTTCAAACCCCGCCACGCACCTCTGGATTTTTATTCCTGAGACATTAATGTGCGCTTTAACGGTGAAGGCAAACATTGTGAGGAAACCGGTATGTTTTATTTTTATTTTTATTATTGACCACAATTTCAATTCATTTGACCACAATCTCACCTGATGTAAAGTGACGATGTGGTCTAAGATGAAGCATGAAGGCCTAGAAGATGGCTTCTCCGGGTCACATTACGAAACACGAAAAAATCGCTTCACGCACTGGCCCAGCCCGGAGGGTGGTGACAAGCCGCGGCCGAAGCCTACCACCAGAGACTGTTCTTAGCACCACCCGGAGGTCACGTGTAAGGATTCAGAGGGTTACCACTTACGGACGTGAACAGACAAAACCTCCAAATTTGTCCAATGTTCTGAGAACTTGAAAGAGTTTGAAGGACATGTGACATTCACCAACCCACACTTGGCGAGCGTGGTGAATTAAGGCCTAATCTCTCTCGCCTTGAGAGAAGTCCCTGTGTCCCAGCAGTGGGAACGTTAATAGGGTGATGATGATGAGGTATGGTGTATAGGTGTGTAGGTAGGTAACCTATCATCATACTTACAACCACTTAGCCAACACGGCTTCCACGGTAGCTTAAAAGCAATTCTAACTTTCCATTTTCAAAGTTATGTAATTATCACCTACTTTACATACTACACTTTTTTCTGGGTAATTGCAATTCGTTTCACTAAGAAGCATGTATACTATATCACACATCATATTAATTTCAAGTAATTAAGGCTAGATTGCACAGTCCACATTGTAATCCAATCAAATCGGTGCGTTTAAATAAAACCCTGTGTAATTGCCTTCCGCAAACACTTGTGCTCGGATTAGCACAGTGGGTGCTGTTGTCGGACATGATTGATGGCACCGTTTTGACGTAAGCAATATTTATTAGCAGTGGATGCTGAGCTTAAGCACTCGGGATTCAATTTTCACAGTTGTGTTAACAGGATAACAAGGCTGTAGGTTTATTTTTAAGATAGGAAATGTAATTGAACGCGTTGAATTTAGAACCATGCAATTTTCAATGAATCTGAACTAGGTCAATTATTATATAATACGTGAAAAAAAAGGGTGTGTGTGCGATTCACACACGATAGAAGTGAAACTTCAGTAAATCGACAAAAGAATGAGATGTATAAAAAAAAACAAAAAAAAATACTGTGCAAAAAGATTTTGTTCGGGCGGTCACCCATCCAAGTACTGGCGTAGCGCAACGTTGTTTTACCTTGTTAGCGTTAAAGATTGGCTTACCAGTCGTTTTTTTCGTTCATCCGGTTTGAAATCACAACGATTCTAAAGAAGCTTCACTTCAAGAAAATTAAAAACCTACGACGGTTTTAACTTTGCCGAAAATGGAAAAAATAATTTAGAAACTCCCGACTTAAATAACTTATTGTTTGTAAAGTAATTAAACAAAAATCAAGAAAATCCGTGGGGGCGCCAATTCTAAGACTATGCTGCAATAAAACGAACCCATTAAAGAAATCCGCATCAAAAGCTGACTCGTTGTTTTGTAGATATATAGACATTGGTTTGCACAAACAGAAATGATCTCAACCAAAACGCATGTCTTTTGTAATCGATCATGCTAAATTTACAAAATTACATACCTTCCGATCAATTAGGTCGTTATTTTTTTATCCCTTTCATTAATATAGTAAAAAAAAATCGTTTTATTGCAGATATTGTTGATCCATAGTTTGTTAGTATACATAGAAAGCTTATTACTAGAGTTAGTTAGTTCTACCTAATACAAAAATTAAAACTAAATAAAATATCTACTAAATTATAATACTCTCCCCATGAAACATTTCCATAGGGGAGAGGTGATTCTACCAGCTATGGTTTTTAGGATGTTGTTGGGGCTGTCACGTACCCTGCGCATCAGCATAATGCCTTATTCCAAGACATAAACTTAGAAACGTTTGTGGATAAAAACGTTTCTAAGTAGGTACATACGTTTTGACTGTACATACTCGTAGTAGGTACGTAGTATTCGATGTGTTACTCTAGTAAACCGTTTCATCAAGGCAGGTACACAATAACGAAACAATAACTATTTATTGTGCGTTCTTCTCTAAGCCAACGTACACATTCAATCTCATTCCTTTTACATCAGAGTTTCAACCGTACAGCTCGAATATTCAGCCTATTTTCCTTTGAAGTACAAAGCGTACCTAAACGTACTTTATCTTTCCTCACAGATGAGTGGGCCCATGCATTTCAGAAAAATGTAAATATTGTCTAGCTTCAATCGGCTCTTCAAGTTGTATCTTTAGGGATATTGTTTTACGTCAATGTTTTCCACATTATAAAGTATCGACATAGTCAATTTCCTGTAACCTTTCAGACCTTGCATTATATTACGGGTTGGTAAGAGCTTTAAGAAAATCTATATTTAATCATCTATATTTTATCATCATAAACGTCCGTCACCTTATTAACGTTCCCACTGCTGGGACACAGGGACCCTTATCGAGAGAGGTTAGGCCTTAATTCACCACGCTATCCAAGTGCGGGTTGTGAATGTCACATGTCCATCAAACTCTTAAAGTTCTCGGAGCATGCCGGTTTGCCATGTGTTTTAAAGCGCACGTACATTTTTCAAAAAGAAATATCCAGGGGTCATGGTGTGGTTTGACCCCACGACCTTGAGAATGAAAGGAATTAAAAGTGAGGCTTTTGAAGAATTACTTTTTATTTAATTGAACAAAACAAAAACTTTGTACAAAAGGCATAATTCCTAGGCATTTTCTACCTGCCAACCTGTATTGGTTACTAACATTGTTGGTTGGCTGTTATACAAAAATAACTAAAAAATATATTAAATAAGTAAATACATTAAAAGTATTAAAAAAATTAAGTTTACAGAGTATAAATAAAAAAAATATAGATAAGTAAGAAGGAAAATAATATGTATGAAAAATTAAAAAAATATATAAAATTTAAATGCTGTAAATATTGAAAGTACCGAACAAAATTGGTATAAAATTCATTAAATGAAGAGATGTGTCGATAGCTATTGATACTGTCGCTTCAAATAGTGTTCCTTTATGGAGCGTTTAAATCAGTCTAAATGTCTGTTTTTAATCTAACTTACGCAAATCCAGGTGTAAGGCGTTCCACAATCGAACAGCTACCACGGAAAATGAGTTGCCTAGATATGAACGGTTATGTAGAGGGATAGAAGGAAGGAGATTATCAGAAGATCAGGAATTCTCAATTCAAGTCTTGTTAATTCCTAATTATATTTTTTTATTTTAATAAAAACAAATGTAGGAGGGAAAAGAGGCACTTCTTACAACTCAATTTACACATTTTAATGTATTTGCTATTCATTATTAATTCATATTTTTAGCTTTCTTATTTGTAGTAAAAAAAAATGGTTTGTAAGGGTTACTTTTACTTGGTGTTGACATAATTCGTAACACATGTTGTGACGACCCCACATAGTGTGGGACCAGGGCAGGATGATGATGAGTCAATATAGGCGAAGCCAGTGGATCCTAAAAAGTTTTTAACTAGTTCAGGAGCCCATGGAACCTTCGTTTGATATTGTCCCTCATTTTATGATAAATAATAATTAATAAATAAAAGTATTTTTACTTTTTTTTACTATGTTACAGTGAATACCTATGTTTTATCCTCCAGCCCGATCTTTGGATGGATCAGCAATTCAAAAAGGAAGTAATGAAGATGACCTCTGAGTCTTGGTGGGCGACGGTCCGCCTAGGGCGCAAGAGGTTGCGGGTTCGATTCCCGCCGGGGGATCAGACTTTGTACGATCTACAATTTCTGGTTCGGGTCTGGGTGTTTTCTATAATATCTATGTATTTACAAAAAAATATATATAATGTAGTATATCAGCCACACATAGTACACATTCAGCTTAGTTAGGGTAGGTGACGAAGTGCCAATTGCTCAGAAATATTTATTGATATTTTTATTATTATTTTTCTGGAACCTTTGAGTTACTGTTTCTTCCTTAACTATCTACCGAAAGAGTTTAATGGAACTCATAAGCGCAGTAGAGTGCATGCAAATTGTGATGATCACATGAATTCATCCGTAGAAAGTCCACAAGTTGGACATAGTGCTTACTCAATGACATCCGTTTATTTCAGTCGCTTTCTACCACCGAGAACAAACAGCTGCACAAATAATGTGCCCATTTTGTTAGTGGACGTCCCACGCTCCGTTTCCAGATTATTTACATTTCCATACAAGACCTTTCCATAAAATTATTACCTACATAATGGATTTTTCAGCAGAATTATATTTTCCCGCGGGAAAGAACCAAAAAAGAACGAAAAGGGAAAGAAGCGGGGTAGCCTATGTCCTTTCTCAAGCTCTAGAGAATCTGTGAACCAAATTTCATTTAAATCGATTCAGTACTTTTTGCGTGGAAGAGGATTAGACAGACAGAGTTACTGTGGCATTTAGAATATAAGTATGGATTTACAGCTAAGTTTTTAAACAGGTCATAGTTCTAGTTTCTACCAGATCATGTCGCTCCTACTATTTGTTTTAGTATCTGTTAGAGATATCTCGTAAAGTTTAATGGGTACTTTAACTAAAGCAATAAAATTACAGATCCACACATCCTTCTGATAACTATATAATGCGGACGAGATTATTGTTTTATGAGCATTACCCTCTTCGCCTCAGGATATCCGATCTGATTGTTATGTTTTAGATTTTAGGGATTATTTAAGTTGCCACCAACAAGATGTAAGATGATGGGCGTTATGGGGGTCAAGATAACTTACCTTATTAATAAATATATGATTTTATAGATTCTAAGTAAGGTAAGGTAACTTATGCTGCAATTTTGCTGTGTTTTTAAATAAGCATTTAGATAAACTAAACTTGTTTTTTTTTTTTGTTTTTCTATCTCTCATAGCACAAACTTCAATAGAAATGAACTAATCATTATAAACAAAGGGTTAAGGGTTTTCAGAAGAAAAATATTATAATTGAATAAATGAATAAAAAACGAGACGTCTGTTCCTCTTTCACAAAAAATACCAAACTGATTTAAATAAAATTTGGTGTCCAGATACTGTAGAGCCTGAGAAAGGGTATAGGCTACTTTTTACTGCGGAAAACTGTAATTTTCCGGGAAAATCCATTATAACTCGGGTAACATCGCGGAGCACTATTAGTTGGTATATAAAGCGGAAAGGGTTCGAAGAGTGAGCTTATGACAAGCATTTTTTAGTATAATAACAATCACAAATAAAACATTGGCCAAAGATTGACACACCTTGCATCAATAGAAGATCTATGGAAAATTCCTGAGTCCAACATTGGACAACTCACGCATGAAATGATAATGAATGAATTATAAGTATAATCTACATTTTTTATGGGTGTTATCTATGTATCATATGTATGTATTTACAAAAAAAAATGTATCTATGTAGTTTATCAGTCACCTAACACCCATAGTACAAGCTCTGCTTAGTTTGTGGTTAGGTGATGTAGTCCGGAAATATTTATTTATTTATTTACTCCATATATTTTCTTAATATCGATTAATGTCATTTTCTTATTTTACCACGTGAAAAATAACTCATTTTCCCGCAGAATTAATTCATCTAAGAGTAATCCTAGGTAGTAATTCTAGTGTTTACGGTTTATTTCTACTAAATAACGGCAAAATAGGAAAACAATGTGAAAAGTAAGGCTATGAATAAATATTACGAGAAGATTGTTATCTAAGGGACACAAGGTAGTCACAAGGGGTCGATACAAGATGACCGGGTATTATTAGCCCTTGTGCAGTGAAGTGAACTCGACACAGTCTGCTAAAGAGTTATGACGTTGCCACTTCTGCGATCGATTCGAAGCCTTTTGACTAGCTTCACAGAACTTACATTAATTTTCAGATCGTGTAAATGTAATTTGTTACGCGTGGGTGATTACACGCCTAGTGATTCATGAATTAGCACCTTTTGGACATTATATTACCTAGAAGGTGCGCGTCTGGCCCGGCGTAAGAATATTTTACTCCTACTTCTCTCGGCTCCTTCTAAAAAGAAGACAGACCAAGGCCAAGGCTTCTTAAAACACGAAACCAAGTATTGGCCGGACCTATTTATTACCTAATTATTATTAAAATGAGAGAAAACATTTGATGTTATGATAAGGGTTCGACTGAAAAATAGCTTGATTATGATGATCTTATGATTCGAAGTCATAGTAAAATAATCTTTTGTGTTTAGTAGTAAATAGTTTTTATTTTAAATTCAGTTTTGATGGTAATACAATATAAGTAAGTCTACTGGTTAATTACGTAAAATGATCTCATTTAGGTAGTTATCCTACATAGAAGATAATTATGTGTTATTTTATTTTAAGTATAATCAATGTGCCGTATATAACGTTTTAGATTTAAGATATCTGTAAAAAAAATATGTGTGTTTTATATATAAATAAATTAATAGCAGGATACGTGCCATAACATAAACCATGGACCTAATCGAATAATTGGATCAATACTGTATTAAAAGTATTGTGACTCTTTGTAATAATTTAAATAAACTTACAATTTAACAATCATCATCACCATCATCACCCTGTTAACGTTCCCACTGCTGGGACGTCTTTCTTGGCGAGAGAGATTAGGCCTTAAATCACCACGCTGCGCGCTGGCTAAGGGCGGGTTTGTAAAAGGCACATGTCCTTCAAACTTATTAAATTTCTCTGAACACACGATGTTTGCCTTCACCGTTAAAGCACGTGTTTTGAAGCGCACATATATTTTTCAAGAAGAAATATCCAGAATTGCGTGGTGGGGTTTGACCCCACGACTTTCGAAATGAAGGTCGAGTATGCTTCCACTTAGCCAACACTGTTTTTTTATGGGTAATGGAAATGGACTCTGTCGGTTATTAAAATAAACCTACAATTTAACAATAGCACACCGGAAATGGAATGATAATTTTAGGCTTATTTGGTTCAAGGAAAATGTGACAATGTCAAATATTACGTTGTAAATAGCGTTGCCGACACAAGTTTCACCCATCTGTTGCAGCTATTTTCTGGCTCGCTCATAGCCCATATAGCGCTGCTTATTTCTGCGGTAATTTGCATTTAGCAAAGGCATGAATTTACCGCATTTACCTAAAACTCGGAGTGTAGTTAATTCTACAAGTGTATATTAACAAAAAAAAAACTTACTTATAATCTCTGGACTTAATTTGAAGATATAACGAGAAACATCGGGCCATCCTTATGAAATAAAAATTAAACCAATTTGGAAAACACTAATAAACTAGCTTTTTAACAGTTTAAAATCACGAAGTTATGTCCGAACATTATAATTATATCGGGTATTACTTACCTATAAACAGAATTAAGAAACCCGTTTCATTTTTGATATCGGTTAATATTTAGAAAATGAGATAGAAGCACCTTTGTCAATCCAAAGGAAGCCAATGTTGCGAACACGCGTAGGTTTGTTATCTATTCATTTTAACCTCCGCCCACTCGCTTAAAATTGTCAAAGAGAATAAGTTTAATCAGAAACCTTAAAAATCATGAAAAATAACCTGCACAATTTCACATTATTCTTATTATTATCAATAGTTTAGGTAATATTTCTTCTACAATCAGCAGCATCAAAGAAGTACCTACCTGCCAACCGAAAGTTATCCTACATTTTATATAACACAAGTTAGAACAACTTGGTTTTTACAAACATTTTTGAAACACCTTTTTCAATCAATATTTACAGTGAACAGCAGAAGAAACTGTTTAAATAGGGTCCCAAGATAATATACATACAGTAAATTAAGTCAAAAGCAACTGACTATTGTATTTTTTTACAAGAAAAGGTACAAATAACGTGTCATGATTAAGAGATCATTTGCTTTTAACCAGTTAAAATTTCAATTGAAATTAACACCTTGGTACAACTAGTTCATCTGGCATGACACACTAGAAAATGTTTTGAAAAGTTGACTTTGTTCATTTACTTCTGCTGTTGACTGTATGTACCTGCTTACCTACCTATTTTTCAAATAAATTGTTCAATATCTAAAGTTTAAATTGCCTATAAAATTAATTTCTACCACAGCATTAAATTTTATCTTCGAACATTTTTTGGTTTCTGTTCGCAGACGGAATTTTTAATTAGAACAATGATTTTAATTAGATCAAGCAAATCTCATCTCAAACAAGACAGTCCAGGATCGAGCAGCGTCTTAACACCGAAATAAATTAAGAGTGAAAATGTTGGTACTGGCAATCTAATCTTTACTGATCCCCGGGGCACGGGTCTGAAATAAAACTGGGGAAATCGGTACGTCTTGGGGCGAGTGTAAGATCGCCTAGTAGGTACTAGGTTTGACATTTAAAGCGGTGTTTAATAGCAACAATAAAACATACCTCTTTACTTAGCTTTACGAAATTCATACATAAGATACATAGAAAATTCCCAGACCCGAAACCAGAATCTGTAGAAGTACAAATCTGAGCCCTCTTCGGGAATCGAACCCTCTTGCCTCTCAGGCGGACCTTCGCCCACCGAGCCACTGAGGTCGGATAACTTGTGATGCAAACACATTGCTAATGGCATAGGAGCCGGAAGGTTCTAAATGGAGATGCGAGTATATTTTCAAACTACTTCACCGAGCCGTTGTACCTAAGCTGAAATAATCCCCATAATCCTCTATTCTTAGTATCCAAGTTGGGGAAACGGCTTTGATTCCCGGCTAGTTTCTGCTTTGTTTCAACCTCATTGCTAAGCTAATGGAAGATGTTCTATACAAGATTTTATGCAAAGCACGCAAATAAAATCCGTTTCAGATGAAAGTTGTCATAACAAAGAGGATCATATGAGAAAACTTTTACTAACTGGATACACGATGCACGTATTTTCTTGAAGGTGGTTCTACGCTATGCAAACTCACATCGAGAAGCCAGCTTTCAGACAGCCGAACACTCGTGATGTTTGGTTATCCTTCGGCTGTAGGTGCAAAAGGTAGCGGGTTCGATTCACGCCGAGTGATCAAGTGTTTGTATGTTCAAATCAAATCAAATCATTTATTTGCAGAATACATTAATACAAACATATCAAGATCTTATAAACTAGTGATGTCAATTGTATTCAACCCGCAAGCAGGTGTGCAAATATTACTAAATGTCAAAAAAATTTAATAAAATGTAAAAAATAATAATAATAATGAAATCAAAATCATACATGTAATTAAAAAATAAAAATAAAAATTGGTTTAATTCATCTTAACAAAATTAATATAAATTGAAATTCAAATATTAATTTACTTACACTATAAAAACATTTTTCCATGAGCCAATTATTTAGTTTTATTTTAAATAAAATACCGTTCAGCTCTTTTAAGGTTTCAGGCAACTTATTATAAATCATAATGGACATATTATATGCATTTTGTTTGTAGGTCTTTTTGTTACATTGAGGAATGCAAGCTAACTAACTCCTTGGTTATTATTATTAAGAATACTTTATTGCACAATATAAATACAGAGTTGTACAAAAGGTGGGCTTAATGCCAAGGCATTTTCTACCTGCCAACCTCAAACAGGTTTAAGATAAAAAGTTGGCGCGCAAGAATGTATAAAACTAGCTTAATCTAAATCTTGGTCTGGCTGTTTCATTATGTATAATAATTATATACTATATCTACCTAGTACCGTTACACAAACTTAGCGCTTACCAAGGGACTAGATGTTTGCAAGTAGAAAAAAAAAACAGACGTCTTGGCCTCAGTCTTAACCAGATCATACGTTCGTCTATGGTAAATGTTGCATGACATGCGTTTTAATTACCTGGAAACCATAGCTATGTGAATTATATTCGAACAGCCTTCAATAAATTATTTTGGAATACATCTGGAATTTTATGGAGCTAATTTGCATAGCAATTGATGGCAACTACCTAGAATGCAATGCACGAAACCTTACCTGTATTTCCGATCCCAAGGCCTGAGAAACCAGAAACGCAACTTAAATTAAATCATACCTACTACGTTAAAATTAAAGATAATTTTTGAAGACGGTTTAAAACACTGCAATGCAATTTACGTCACGGCTTCGTAACAGTCGTCAAATCCAGGTTCGATTTCAATGGCTATATTAAGTTAACGAGTTACATTTGAATGTCTATTTCATGCCATTTCTCATTACAGTAAAGACGTAAGCCATCACGAATATCCGTTTTATTGTTTGAATATAAAGTCCTTTGACTGATGGGTGCTTCGTTTCATTACATATAGCCTACGTTAAGTGTAGAAATGTAGACGACACGTTAACCATACTTATCTCTCTTACATGATTTGAAAATAATTAGTACTTACTTACCTACCTATATGTTTTCGGTACAAAATATTGGGTTGGTGATATTAGTCCTCGAAAATTTAAGTTTTAATTATTCGGTAAAATCTGTGACGCATTTTATAATGTTAAGAATGAATGATGAAAAGAAATGATTATGCGTTAAGAACTTTAAACAGAAAAAATATTTATATTTGCTTGATAAACTGTTAACAAATTATTTTTTAATAAGTACCTTATTACCGCTCGATTTAGCAAATGTGAATATTTTTGTACGAAAAGGATCTAAATAAGAAATTTGGTAACATTAATAACGAATTTGTAAGGAGTACTGGTAATTTATAACTTTCTGCTACCCGCTCGTTTCGCCATAGGAATTGTTTCTATTTGTTATATGTAATGACTAATAGCTGTGCCCCGCGGTGTAACCCGCGTTATAATGGATTTTCCCGCGGAATGACTTTTTCCCGCGGTAAAAAGTAGCCTATGTTATTTTTCAGGCTCTAGAGATTCTTTGTACCAAATTTCATTTAAATCGGTTCAGTAGTTTTTACGTGAAAGAGTAACAAACATCCATACATCCATACTTACAAACTTTCGCCTTTATAATAGTAGTAGGATTATAACGTTTTTACTTAACTGGCAAAAGGAGCAGGAAATTCTCAGACACGATACGAGTGCTATTTAACAAACATCACAAACTGATTCATTTTATTGTAACAGCATGTTGTTTTTCTTTATTTTTATGTAATGTTATATAATTTGATTTGTAAAATATTATTTTATTTCGTAATTTTAGTAAATTATTGTACCTATGTCATTTGTATGTATGTAACACTTCGCTTAAAATAAATAACAATATGAAACGGTCCCATTGGCCCCAGTAGAATACCAGCGCCGGTTGCAAAACCTGCAAAAGCTGAGCTGGGACCCTTTTGTATCTAAATCATTATATATTTCATATTTATTAGGTTATTATTTTTCCATTTACCTATTGAACATGTATATAGTCTATAGTTTTAATATTATGATTTAAAACGGGTAACATACCATGATTTGACGGTTTTTGAGTTTTCCGATATTTCGACGCTGTTGCAAGCGCCATGATCACGGAAACAACTTCCGTGATTCAACTTAGTTGTTTCCGTGATCATGGCGCTTGCAACAGCGTCGAAATATCGGAAAACTCAAAAACCGTCAAATCATGGTATGTTACCCGTTTTAAATCATAATATTGTTAAAAACCATGATAATTTAAAAAGTTCTATAGTTTTAGATACAAATAAACTTTTTGATTTGATTTGATTTGATTATTGTCAGATATGTAGCCCACGAGTTGCCACCAACGACTGTTGGAGATTACAACATGTTGTTTTCTATGCAACTCGTGGTAGGACTTATGATCGCAAATTATGAGTATTTTATGTCTGCAATTTTGGTGAGCATCTGTAAGGGTGTTTACCATTTCTTTGATGATTTAAAGGAGTTCAGTTTTAATTTTGAGTTTAATGTCTTAAATCAAGGGTCAATTTTAAAAATATAATTATTATAAATAGCTAGCTGACCCCTGCAAACGTTGTTTTGCAAAATGAAAAATAGATGTTGGCCGTTTCTCAGACCTACTCTCTAATATGCTCACAAAATTTCATGAGAATCGGTCAAGCCGTTTCGGAGGAATACGGGAACGAACATTGTGACACGAGAATTTTATATATAAATTTATTGCAGAATAATTTGTAAAACGTTTATTTTAAAATGGGGCTAATAGGATTACATCAACTGCGGTGAATCGGATCATGTTTATTTTGAATTTATTTATTTTTAATATGTCGTGTGAAATGGGGTTTTATCAGCTCGATATTTTTTTAATAACTAATGCTGGCAGATAATCCTACGAAAAAAATAAAGAAGCTGAAAATATAATGAAAGATCATCAAGGGTTAGATTCAGAAGGCTCCTAGACTCGGCGCGTATCGGAAGTTCCTCTCTCTGCAGCCCTAGTCACTCGTCACTTGGTCCTAGCTTTGCGGCCGGTTATTCTTTGTTTTAATATATTTTTTACGTAGTTTTTGTGATTTTGTATAAAATATATTTTTACGTGTTTTAAATGAAAGACAATAATATTAATTTTTTGCGCAGACAAATTATAATTATAACACATAACAAAAATATTCTTAACACTACGCGACAATTAATATAGTCTTGGCCAAGAGTTAAACTTACATCAACTTACGAATTTCCTAACAAGAGTATAATGTTTTATTCACCGAAAGTGTTTTATGCAGTTGATGAAAAGTTAGCACAAACCGAGACTGCTGGAAAGATTTAACGGATCATTTTCTGTACGGAAAGTGTCGTTGCATCGGAGTTTCATCCCATTTGGTTGCTAAAAATACATTATGATTCACAGAATGTTAAAAAAACGCGGGTATTATGTTATACTGTTTCATAAAAGATGTGACTATTTTTTGTATTCTTGATTTCATCAATGCGATGCTAAGAGAATGTTACTATTGCCGCCAAGTTCGTTTCCGTCGAACTAGATGTCACTGTCAATGTTATTCCTACCAAATTCAAGCAAAAATTTCCATTCCTAACGACAATATTTTTTCAATAATCGAAATGAAGTTTTTCTGTGTAAGTGCCTTGCTGCATATATGTTGTAAGTTGTTTTGATTGATTGATTTATTTATTTATAGGATTGTGTGTACATGTTAATTTTCCTTATATTCTATGCGTAAACTTTTGCTCAAATAGTAAACTTTACTCCAAAGTTAGTTGTTCTTATTCTAAACAGTAACAGATATTCGAATCGCTGTTTGTGTATCAAAATGGCTGTGTTTTGTTTTCTTACGTGATACTAAAACATGATTTTGGAGAATTCATGTCAGTATAGGTAACTATCATAAATTTATCCAACTAGAATATTATTTAATAATAACAAACTAAATAAGTTCTTGTTTTTATAGTACCTACAGATTCAACGACTTTGGTAAGTTGGTATTGCAAAATAATTGGCCTGTGAGCGTGTGGCTCAAAACAAAAGCGTCTTGATCGTTTTCAACTGTGAGGTTCGTGCAGACGAGATTGCCTTGCCGGTTATTTTGCGTTGAGCTGACATTTTTTTTGGTATTGGTTTAATTTGCTTTTTCATTTCAAAACACTGAAAATGTCATTCAATAATAAATAAAAATCAGCCTCCTGATTAATGATAATAATTATATTTTTGATAATGATAATTAAATATTTCATCACCATCAACATCATTAATGAGCACTAAACAATAGTTTACTTGAGTTGCATTGCACGGGTGCAACGCTGATACTAAATACAGTACAAAAAATATAGATTGCAGAGCTTGAGGATAAATGAAAGAAAACGCCATAATTTCTATATGTAAATCTTTAATAGAGTTAATTCTAAGCTTGAGACAAAACGTTATAAGTAAAAATAAGTATATTGTGCAATAAGCAAAATCACAAAATTAAACATATTCGCGTAAACATTTAACAATTAAAACGATAAAAAAAGGAAATTTTACATCCTACATATCAGAAAAAGATAACAACGTGACAAAAATCTGATAAGTTATAAAAGGGTCCTAGAAACATAATATTTAATATTCAGTTCCCTATTCGTACATAAACATTGATAAGGCACTGGCACTGAAAACTTTGGGTTCATCAACATCAAATAAACTATGAAAACTACAAGGTTTGTACTCTTAGGCCTCCAACGAAACGTAACTACATACTTTTGTTAAGTACATAATATACATATGTATATGTTAACGACATCTTGAAAATTTAACGGCTTCACTCAACCAGATTAATTTCTTAAAACAAAAACTTTAACTACATAAACTATGAGTACAATTAACTGTTAGAAACAAATGAGTATTACATCAATAACTGCAACACTGATTTCAAGGATTGTATCTTAGTAACATATTTAAATTACATTGTCGGTTTGTAATTCCGAAAGGGAGATTAAATTAAATCTTCTAATTAAACAGAAAACTACTTAATAAACGGGAGCATTGAAATATATGGAAGAACACAATGAACATAAATATAATAAATCCAATGGATAGCACATAGTATTAAAATATCGTGTTTTACGGGACACTTAATACGATTAATTAATTGCATTTAATCCATGCACACGATATTCGATAGGCGCTCTCAAAGGCGCCTAAAAGCCGTAAGAAATGTAAATAAAACAAACACAATAATAATTCCTCGATTGTACACACGTATAAAAGTATAACAAAGAGACACATAATCTTAGTAGGTAAAAAGTCTTTAAGCACAGCGCTTAGTAGAAACCTGTTGGAGCTATGTGGTGCAGGTTACAGTAGTAAGCAAGAGTGGAGAGAGCGGTGCGAGAGTCGAACATAAGTAGAAAGAGTTCATAAACCTCATCGGTGTATGAAGGTCTTTCTACAGGCTCATGTCAACGGTTCGCGGCCATGAGTCTCTCGCACTGCGCGAGAAGGTACTTCTTCTGAGCTTCGTCGTAGAGGAATATGACTTTGCCCGAGCCGGAGCTTGGGAACATGCCGAAGACTTTCTTCTTGGCTGTGGGTACGTAGACGCCGCGGTTCACTGATGTGGGCACGTCGGGGAGCTCGCTCCACAGGTAGGTCCATACGATCTGTGAATTAATATTCGTTATACGCTAACGCCAAGATATTGAGATTTTTATTTTTTGACAATTCACACAACAACATCTAGCCCCGTGGTAAGCTATAAGCTTGTGTTACGGGTACCTACTAGACATCTGATATACTTAATGTAATAGACAGAGATATTTTTTATTATACATACTAAACACCCAGACCGAGGAGAAAATGCTTGCAGTCAAGTGTTTGTATGTTACAAACACTTGACCCCTCGCCGGGAATCGAACCCGCTACCTCTTTCACCGCAAGCGGACCTCAGCCCACCGCGCCACTGAGGCAGTCATTGAAATAATTATAACATCGAGATAATTATATTTATTTCCCCTCATAAGTAGCATCCCTGCTAAGGAAGGAACATCCATCCATAACAGTTTGATCACATTACACTTCTAGCCAACACCATTCTTAATAAACTCTTAACTAAGCCATTCCAATCATAGGATCTTCACAATATTATACTATTAATTATCTATATAATATAAAAGAGGAACGACTTTTTTACCAAGCACTGATTAATCACAAAATGTCGAAGACTATTTATTATACCTAGAAACTTGAAATGGAGACTTTGAATGGCTGGAGGGTTTTATATGGTATAGACGTCCGCTAATAATGGGGTAAAACGGGGTGGAAAGAGTACTCTTTATATTATACGATAGTCTTATGTATTTAAATAAGAGACTTGAAACTTAAAATATATGTTCTATAGATATTCTATAGAGGATTATTAGTACACCTCTACCGATGTACCTACTGCTAATGTCCCTATAAAAATACATATTTGTTTACCTGTGTTTTCATCAGGTACTATTTAGCTAAATAACAAACAGCGAAGTCGTCGGCGCCCACTAGTATTTGTATAATAGTATGAAGGAAAATCCTATTATATCTTATATGCTTATATGACTAACCACATCAAAAATCTCATTAACTTCAAAGAAGGATAACAAGAAACATTGACCAAAGGTGTTTCGTTGAAACCGTATATTTTTTGCAATCTTAGGTAATATTCGAAGGAAATATTGAATCTGAGAGATGGTCGCCGGTAATTTCATGAAATATTTAGCAGACTCACAGACGTGTGGTATAAATAATAAATGACCAATGTGTCTCTGTAAACAACATTAAGGTATTACGATAACTTAGTCGATTTAGATGTTATTTTGTTAATCGGATCGGAAATGAGAAAAAAATCTTATTTATGAAAAAAAAAACAGATGCAGGGTTTACAACCTCTGCAAATATATTTTGTATTGTATGTTTAACTCTACGTGGTAGATATTTTCTATCTAAATTAATTTTATTTATCTAAATTTAAACCGATTTTCATGAAACATCTAAGAACAACCGGGCCAAACTCACCTTTCATACAAAAAAAACTAAATTGAAATCGCTCCATCCGTTCTGGAGCTATGATGTAACAGACAGACAGACAGACACGTCAAACTTATAAGACCCCCTTTTTTGGTCTGGGGTTAATGAAGAAAGGTTATATAAGGCTCGTTGGTATGTGTAAGGAAACAAGTCGTTAACACAGAAGGTGATAAAAGACTTCTGCTACTGCTGGATTTAACTGATTATACATAACAAAGTGTGATTTGACGAGTATTACCTGCCAACCGCCGAAGACGCTATTCTTCTCGAGGTAAAGGATCCGCTTGTCGGTGCACATGACCGCCTCCTTGTTCGTGATCACCCACACGTGCGCGACGTACATGTCCGTCGTCACGAATTTACCCTGTTATAGAACAATATAACGTATTAAATGACGTGTTGGTTAAGCGGGATCACACTCGACTTTCACTTCGAAGGACGTGGGTTCAAACCTCACAGCGCACCTTTGGATTAAACAACTAAAAAAAAATTTATGAGCTTAAAAATTAGGACGTGCTTTAATGGAGCAGGCAAACATTGTAAGGAAACCGGCATTTTCTGAGAATTTTGAAGAGTTTGAAAGATATGTGATATATACCACATGTGGCTTTGCCAGCGTGGTCTAATCTCTCCCGTCAAGAGAAAAGTCCCTGTGCCCCAGCAGTGGGAGGGAACGTTAATAGGGTCACCATCATCACCCTATTTACGTTCCCACTGGGTCCCGTTAATAGGGCGTTGATGATGAAATGACACAAGAATTTAATTACTTAGAGTCGTGATAAAAAAGTTGAAATTTGTATGTGGACGTACCTTTTCCAACTCGAACAGCATCTTGTACCCTTCCGCGTGTGACCTTGAGTAGGGTCTCACTCCAGAATCATTGGGCAGGTACCTCGCAGCTCGACGTTTAGTCACCTCTTCTGACAAATCTGCAGCCCTGTTACATCATTCCAACTACGTTAGAACACAAATTATTTAAATTAAAATGTTATTTGTGTGTTGCACTACAACAACAAGTATTAAAATTGTAAGCGGAAAGCGAGTGTGTGTTATAACTATTACGCATACATTGTCCATTGGTCTCACCTGCAATTGTGAAGCTCATAGTTAAATGTTTACACGTTTTATTGTCAATGAGTAATGCTAATAATGAAGGGACAGTTGCCAGCAACCGATTGACAATGCACCAACCCAAATTTAGCTGATTAGTCATTTTACTAACTATAACTTTGTTTTTTTTTAACTGTATTCTAAACACATATTACCTACGCTATAAACACAACAACACAGCTATAGTACAACCACTTAATAACTCAAAGATTCTAGTAACTTTAGATTAAATGCTATTATCTCGACAAAGACATTAATAGTAAGTACTCTATTTATTAGTAACGAAGTGTCTGCAAAAAGGATTATGTCGACAATTTGAACAGGAAGGTGCGATTCTCGTAATTAAGCAAATTATTTGGTTGTTTGTAGCAAAAATTAAAAAGTTGGAAGTCTTTTGGAACAATGTTGTATGAAGTTACTGAATAATTTTTGTATGAAGTTACTGAATAATTTTAAGTGTACCTGTGCGTCAAAAGCGTTATTTACTTTCGATCTTTTTAAAAATCCGCGTTAGATTAAACGCAATCACAGCTTAAAAATGGTACTCGTTTATCAAGTCTCTCCTCCGTTTAATCTAATCGTTTTTCGTTTAGTAGTGAGTACCTTAATCAATCACCACCAAAAGACACCGAAACATCAGTACAACGTTATTCAAAGGGGGGTTTTCCACGCGAAACTACGATACACGACACGTTCAAACGCACCAATTTATGTAACCTGATCAACTAATACCAACAGATACATAACGACGTACACGTTTACAACCTTTAAAATTATTAGCGAACTAAGATACATCAGTTCATTGTATAAAACCGACCGACAACTGTTTATGTTTCAAACTACAAAACATCTCTATAACCTTCGAACACTCGAGAGCAGTCCGGAAGTGAAGTCGACGACTCCACCGACCGGTCGGACGACAAGTCCAACAGCCCCACGGCCAAGTCCTTTGACGAACCCCCCCGCGCCGCCCTCCGCGGCGCCCTGCAACGGCCGCATCAGCACCCCGCGGACGCCCTCGACCACGCCCTGGGGAACTGCTGCTTATGACGAACTAGCTGGTGCTATAATAGCACGGATGACGGCCTAGCTAATGCGATGTTAGCATTTAGGACGAACTAGCTGGTGCTAGCACTTACGATGGACGCCACGGCGTTGTCCATTTTATTCCCCGTAGACGTTTAGACGTATTTCCCCGCGCTTTATAACTATGAAAATAATGTGATTCAAATCGGTAGTTCCTGAGATTAGCGCGCTCAAACAAACGAACTCTTGAGAGTAGATGATTGCTTTTAGTATGGATGAGTGCTATCCTATGTATTGACATGTACAAGCATGGAATTTACGCATATAAAAATAGTAGGAACGAAACCTGTTGACTAATATGGAAATCTATTGGTGGTAGCCTATAATCTCGTTTATTTTGACTTGGAACACGTTCCTTTACAAAACCGAAAATATGGAGCCTGGAACTGAACAGATGCTTTAATAGTATCACAAACCCTGAAACGAACGTAAACCTCACGGCCCTTAAGTCACGGATTTCGATACTCACTATCCTCACGTAAACACATTGAAGATAGAGTGTGAAGCCAGAACAAGCAGACATAGCACGCAATATATACCCAACCAAGTCACCACAGCGATGGTCGTGGACTTGGCATCGAACAAACCGGATGCAAAGTCCACGACCCAAGTCCACGACCCCCACTGTGGGGCACTTGATCAGCATCACCGACCCCCATCCAAGACCTTAAACAAGATCTTATACATGCACCAAATACATTGAAGCCAGAACAAAGCAGACATAACATGCAGTCACCACTTAACAGCATCGAATGAGCCGAATGCGAAGTCCATGACCCCCGCTAGGGATCGCGCGCAGACTCACTGCCCCTCGGCTCTAGCCCTTGAAAAACCCTTCTATATCCACCACAAAAATTGAAGCCCAAACCAAGCAGACATAGCATGCAATTTACAATACACCCAGCCAAGTCACCTCTTAAAGGCATAAAGAAGCACCCTGATGACTTTGGCGATTAAAAGACATGCACCACGGACATTGAAGCCAGAACCAAGCAAAGCATGCAGTCACCTCTTGACGGCATCGAACGAGCCGGATGCGAAGTCCACGACCCCGGCTGTGGGCCGCGCGACAAGTCCCACCGCCCCGCGGCCCAAGCCCTTGAAGAACCCTTCTACGCCTTGCACTCGAGCGCCCTCTATGGGCTTCGTGAATACGCCGGTGACGCCGTCAACGACGCCCTTTATTGTAAAAATGTATGCATTGTTAATCAAATTATATTGCAATTCAAATTAATGTCATTTAATTTAATTACTATTTTATTATTAATAGCGCATTTCGGAAGTCTTCTCAAAGACGTGAAACTGTGTAATAAATATGGAAATTGCTGAATTAAATATGACTTTTGTAAAATATTTATTAACGTAATGTTGTTAACGTGTAGTCTCAACACCAGAGATGTATCAATGATAATACGCCGTCCCCGACGTAAATCATGGCGTGTTATGATATATGTATATGACAAAATATTGGCAAAATTAACAAAATATTAAATTATGCTATCTAGTCATATTTTTCCAACATATTGTTTATAGTTAAAACTGATACAAAACGTATAGATGACAATACGAAGACAATATGAAGGAAATAGTATGAGTTTGCAGTAAATACTCACCATAACAAGTCCTTTTCCACTTCTCGCCAAACCCTCTTGCAGGTTCGCCGGTGGTTTGTTTATGTTGTCTCGACGTCTTCGTTGGAAATCCTGTCGAATCAGAATTATGTACGATAAAAAAATAATCTATATTTAAATAAATATAATACGAATATAGTAAACCTTTTTTGTACATAAATATTATTATTATTAATAATAGAATACCTTATCTAGGGACAAAGCCGCCAACCCGTGTCCCATAGCACCAGTGATTCTGGATACAGCGCCCGCCGCGCCGCCCACAGTATGCCCCACCAACGAACGGACGCCCAGGAACAAACCTTCGGCGAACTCGCCAGGTCCTTGAATAGCACCCTGGGGGGGGAAATCAACAGGTATGTATACATATACAGAAAATATATTACCACCAAAAATATTCTCATAAGCCAAGACCATTATGACTCCATTACGATTGAGTTGACTTGAGTTTTGCTATGAAACGCAGCTGGTCCGAATTTTCGGTGCTGATTTACCACTATTACGTAGAATCGGAATAACGAGCCCGCATTGCCCGCATTCTCACTAAAGCTTTGTACAGTATTTGTTACAATTGTACAAAGGAACAACTGTATGGATGGTCGAGTGGCTCGTTGTTCTGTTACAAGAAAATGCTCTAGTGTTACACCTTCAGTCAAAATATGGACCTTTTCCGTTTCGTTACTACAAGTACCGACTATTAAATCTTAATAATTTTTAATAAGTGATAAACAGGTGCAGGTTCGATTCGTGCGTGCGAAGGTTACAGATGGGTCTGAATATTTTTCTGTATAAACAAATTAAAACGTACTATTGTATAACAAAAAATTGCGATGATTTTAGACAATAATATAGTACGCATTCAGTTCAATTTTAATTTATTACTGCAATGTTTCTTTGTTTGGTGTGTAATAAAGTATTTTCTATTCTATTCTATTATTACCTGGAACGGTTCATAGAACAGGTCTTCAACTCCCTTCTTCAATCCGACGACCAGTCCATACGGATTGCCGATCACGTCCAAGCCGAGTACCAAAACATACAGCTGCTTCAACGCTTGGCCCGTGTAGTGGGTTTGTGCTTGGCTTATCAACTCCTTTTGGGATAAGAACTCGTAATTCCTTTCGTAGTACGCCAGTCTGGATTAAAATAATAATAATAATATAACTCTTTATTACACACCAGGATAAAACAATAGAAAAATGGGCGGCCTTATTACTTAATAATGTGGATAAGCAATGCGAAACGTCTATAAAATTATGGATTCCATTAAGGAGCTAGTTTTATTTTAAGTATACAGTGTCCCACGGCCATGCCATATGGAGGGAAAGTACCTTATATTTGAAATATAAAATTTTACCGGTTTGAACCGGGAATCGTAACATTATTCCTTTTTATCAGTAGGGTAAAATTTGGTGTGATTAGGAAGCCGCTCTATGAAAAACTAATCTACATAATTCAACATGTAAACTATATTACTTGAAAAATAATAAAGTAACTTACTTGAAAACGACGTCGTTCATATCAGTCAATGTAACTCCGATACTTTGGAGCACAGTGCCAACGAACGTTGGAAGTTGAGTCGCACTTCCAAGGGAGAATGAAACATGGACCTGGGTAAATAAATATCTTATGATTAGTCTTCCATTGACCCAAAACAATATATAAATCTGCCTATTATCTCCTATGCCTTATGTCAGACTCATCTCGACTACTTTTTAATCCACCTATTTTACATGCTAAATGAATGTATATTGCTACTTCAATCCGCTTGATTACATCGGTGTTATTCGTATAAACTCAATAGGGCAGATAACTAAAAAAAATAATTAGTTCGTCATTTATATTTTTTATTAAAAGTTGTACATGTATTTCTTCCAAATGAGAAATCAAGACGATACAATGCGTTGAAGTTTCGTGTGCAGTAACGCTTTTGAGTGATTTAATTGAAAAAGGCAAAAATAGGTGCCTAGTATTTTTGAACGGGCTGACATACGGAGAAAACAGAATAGCTATTTATTTAAGTAGTTATCATGCCTATTATGATATTTAGGGTTGCCTGCAAGAGATCGTTCTTTAGCGATCAGGCCGATTTTTGGACTTCTTATAATTGTGTAACTATTGTTTTGTTTTGGTGTACAATGAAGGGTTTTTTCAATAGAAAAAACCCTTAATACAATAGTATTGTATGATTTGATATTAAAAACCCTCCATAATTTTTCAACCATACAGCATAAATAGATATTATACATTTTTTTTTATGCTGGATAAGCCTTTATTTGACCACTATCTCACCTGATAGTTAAAGAGCCAGCTTAAATCTGACAACACATTCTTTACGGTATCTGAAATTTCGTCCAGTGAGACTTCTATACCCAGTTAACAAGCAATGGGTACTAGCTAACCCCGGCCGCGGTAGGTTTGGGGTCCCTCAGGTGAGTCAGGTATGAAAAAAAGTAAATTTTTAAAGTATTTTACGGCGTCTGCCGTTTTAATATGTTTTAATATATCTCTGGAAAAATTGAAAAAAAATTATGGCTGCTGATTTTAAAGGTTGCAACATCCTGGCAGCCACTTTTCAAAATTCGAAAAAAAAAAAAAATTAAAGTATTTTACGGCGTCTGCCATTTTAATATGTTATCTATTGAACTATTTTAAGTTAATATTGAAAATGGCTGACATTTTTTCCGGTTGTAACTATCCGTTTTACAGCGAAACATTACTTGCAGTTTATGCGTAGAAAACATGTGGTAGTTTATGCTCTCTCTCTGTCTATCTCTTTAGTCAAATATTTTCTTCTTTTGTGTTAGGGCTGAGTGGTGGGGATTTAGTTCCTTTTACGAAAACAAAGGCACACCTGGCCCGTACGGCTTACAGTAAAATTATTTTCCATGCTTGTAGCATTATTGATCAGTCTAATATTGTTATTAGAGGTTCAGATTATTTTAATAATCATGCTGGGCAATATGGTTAACTTGAAAAATCTTCTCACATTTGTATGCTAACCTGGACAGGAAACATCGAAAGGTTTATTGATGTCAGCAAAATATATACACAACTTGGACCACTTCTAGCTGAAAGCTGAAAGCTTAATTGGCTTCCACGCTTTCACTGGTTGTGATTTAAATCCAGCTTTTTATAATCTGAGAAAAAAAAACCTTTCATGTTACTAAAAAATAACGTTGAATTTCAAAAAGCATTCGCTGCTTTCGGTGACATTGGCCTGACTGAGAATACCTTACGTGAACTGTTTGATGTTAGAAGAAAGTTCCAGAAGTACACTTGCAGTATGTACAATGCTAAAAAATCCATCGATGTTGATGATGGGAGATTTCAACTGTTCATTAATTCCTACAAGGACAGCCTTGTAAATATGAACGAAAATTTTAATTAAAAAGTCCGGAGCTTTGATGCAAGCTTGATCCTTCCATATATTTTATTTTTATAGTCACTTGTCACCTTCTAAAGGTGATTCCGAAGATGAAAATTAATGATAAAATATTTTATCATTATAGATTATTTCCAAAAATAAATATATTCTGATATGAATTATAAATATATCTAATTAATGTTTGTTTTTTTTACATCTTTAAAATATTTTTATATTTGTTACAGCCTTAGAATGGAACTTTTTTTCCTTATTTTATTATGCACATTTAAAGTACGCAAGTGTTCCGTATGTGTTTTTTTTTTTTTTTTCGGATCGGCAAGCGCAGCGTAGGACGTCCACCAACTAGATGGACGGACGATCTGATGAAGGCTGCGGGCTCACGGTGGATGCAGGCCGCTGCCAGCTGAAACCACTGGAGGTCTTTGAGGGAGGCCTATGCCCAGCAGTGGACGTCTTACGGCTGAGATGATGATATAATTTTAATGTTACATAAATTTTACGAATGTAAAAATTACAACTGTGGACATACGTATGCACGGACTGCGGGTAATGTTTCGCTGTAAAACGGATAGTTACAACCGGAAAAAATGTCAGCCATTTTCAATATTAACTTAAAATAGTTCAATAGATAACATATTAAAACGGCAGACGCCGTAAAATACTTTATTTTTTTATTTTTTTTCGAATTTTGAAAAGTGGCTGCCAGGATGTTGCAACCTTTAAAATCAGCAGCCATAATTATTTTTCAATTTTTCCAGAGATATATTAAAACATATTTAAACGGCAGACGCCGTAAAATACTTTAAAAATTTACTTTTTTTCATACCTGACTCACCTGAGGGACCCCAAACCTACCGCGGCCGGGGTTAGCCAGTACCCATTGCTTGTTAACTGGGTATAGAAGTCTCACTGGACGAAATTTCAGATACCGTAAAGAATGTGTTGTCAGATTTAAGCTGGCTCTTTAACTATGATGTAAATTGACGAAGTGGCCTAAGATGGGACATGAAGACCTAGAAGGTACATTACTTACTTTCAAAGGAGACAAATGCAGGTTATCATAGAAATGCTTCTGGTCATTGGCAACTCCTAAAGCTGCTAGAGCAGCCAATGGCTGTCCAGCGTTTTTCAAGTCTTGCTCAAATGCTTCCAACTGAAAAAGACAAAAGATTTATTTTTTTTGAATTATTAAAACAACAAAAACAGGTGTTTACATTACAAATAACTATATTTATATTAGCTAGAAATAAGATCTAGAGCCGAAGCTATGAATGTTGCGCTTTATATAAACAGAAATAAATCAATATATTTAGAAAAACTTCCCATTATCTTCGTAAAACATCAATGCGTTGTTAAACAAAGTCAAATAAATATTGTTATTTTTTTCTTATTTTTCCCTTGAGGCGGATCCTGGCTGCATATTAAAGTTATAGGATTATAACGTGAAAGTAAAAAAATATATAAAAATGACACTGAATTGATTTACAAACAATAGATAGTACCAGGCTTCTTCTTCTTATAATAAAACTAGGTGCCCCAAAAAGCCTCGCCAAAACAACCATACCAATTAATAGTAAACCAAACAATGAGTTTATCAAAAACGTCAATAGATTTCGATATGGCGCGAGGGTGGGTGGCGGCGGCGTCGAATAACAATCTCTTGATAAAACTCGATAGTTATACAAATTGATAAAATTTCGCGTATTTGTTATTCTCACCGCTTCCTGTTCAGTAAGCACGCGCTCCGGGAACATTCCCATCAGCGCCGTGATCAGCCCCATGTCCACCTTCACGTGGAACTCTTGTATCAGCACCTTGTAGTACTTGTACTGCCGAACTTTGCTGTGCTCCATCACACGCTCTATTATTGACAGTTCTATGAAGGGTTTACGCGCTGAAACCAAAGAAATTTATTAAAGTAGGATGTTGTGTAGCCTCAAATATAGGAGTGTCGGAGTTTTTCAGAAGTGTCTAGATTGTGAAGGTGACGTGGTGCGGTTTTTTTTAATGGTATAAGTACCATCTGTGAAAACCTGCTGCTAATTCATTGATCGGTAAATGGGCACAAGTCAAGTAGTTCCCTTCTTACACACAAGTAAGATGTTTAGATGATTACTATTCTGATCACTTCATATTTGATATTATATGAAAGAAATCGTATCTTTTAGCGATAGATGAAAACTATATCACTTGTAACGTTTTACTGTTTTTAACCCCCGACCATAAAAGAGGGGTGTTATAAGTTTGACGTGTCTGTCTGTCTGTCTGTCTGTGGCATCATAGCTCCCGATCGGATGGAGCGATTTCAATTTAGTTTTTTTATGAAAGGTGAGTTTGGCCCGGGTGTTCCTAGACATGTTTCATGGAAATCGGTTGAGCCATTCAGAAGTTATGGGGGTGAGAGTGGGGAAGGAAAACCGAAAATCTGCAAATATACTCGAGTGGGGTATCAAATGAAAGAGCATCGCGTGCCCTAACTACTAAATATTAGTGTTTTACTTATAAGGAAATTTCTATTGATAGTAGCGAGAGGATGCCCTCAAGGAGGCGTTTTATCCCCGCTACTTTGGAACATAGTAGCAGACGAGCTACTGAGAAAGCTCAACGGTCGAGGTCTCGTGACAGTAGGATATGCGGATGACCTCGCTATCCTGGCGACCGGATGCTTTGAAAGCATACTATGTGACCAAATCAGGAATGCCTTCAAAACCATTGAAAGCTGGTGCAAAGAACACGATCTATCGGTTAATCCAGCTAAAACAGAACTCATCATGTTCACCAACAAAAGGAAACTTGGGCACCTAAAATTGCCCAAGCTCTTCAACACAGAACTTAAACTAACTAACGAAGTCAAATACTTAGGGGTCATACTAGACAGCAAGCTTCTATGGAACAAGCATCTTGACTTCAAACTGAACAAAGCATGTACTACATTTTACCAATGCAGGAGAATGCTAGGGAAAACATGGGGACTCTCCCCTAAGGTAACCAGATGGCTTTACACTGCCGTCGTAAGACCCACACTAACCTATGGAGCCATAGTATGGTGGATCAGAACAGAACTCAGCACAGCCAGAACGAAGCTGCAGCGCTTTCAAAGAATGATAGGCGCGGCCGTCACGGGCTGCATGAGAACAACACCGGCTGCTGCACTCGAAATTGCTCTCGAATTAGCGCCACTCGATCTACATATACAATTAGAGGCGACCATGTCAGCCCTTAGACTAAACAATCTTGGAATATGGGGAACCACCACAAGTCCACACGCACGTATACTTGAAAGGGCGCTGGAATACCAACCACTAATAGCAGCCCCGTGCGACCTCATGCTCAAGAAACCAATCCAAGACAAACTTTACCACATACAACTATCTGAAGGTCCTAAGGACGAATCAGGCATTGAGGAAGTGAGAATATACACCGACGGCTCTAAAACAAAGACCGGAACAGGTGCAGGTGCCCACTCACTAGACCTCAATATTAACATATCCATGACACTAGGCGAACACAGCTCTATATTCCAATGTGAATGTGCAGCAATAACAGAGGCGGCCAGGGCAATCATGAGAAGGAAGATAAACGGGTACCATATAAGAATTCTCTCAGACAGTGCCGCCACACTCACTGCCCTAATGGGCAGAGAGAGCAACTCTAAGCTAACATACGAATGCCACCTAGTGCTACAGGAGGCTTCCAAAAATAACACGATCACCCTTCAGTGGATCAAAGGTCACAGTGGATCATTCGGGAATGATGCAGCAGATGAACTAGCACGGCAAGGATCAGGAAGGAAAGCAGAAGGTCCGTCTCCGTTCCTGCCGCTGCCTTTCTCGCAACTGCGCACCTGGATGAGAACTAGAATAAAAGACCTACACAACGATCGCTGGCATAATCTAACAGACTGCCGACAGGCAAGAACAGCAATGCCAGACCTTAACTCAAGGCAATCCAAACGCCTATTAAACCTTAAAAGAACGGACCTTCGAGTCCTGATAGGAACTATCACAGGACACATCACCCTTAACAAACACCTCTATAACATGGGATCCACAGACAGTTCACTCTGCAGAGGATGCCTCAACAAAGACGAAACAGCTGCCCACGTCATCCTGGAATGCGAGGGAGTAACAGCACAGCGACGTGAAATCCTTAAGAACCCAAGGTCACTCCGAGAAGCCTGCGAAGACCCCAGGAAACTTCTGCGCTTTTGGTCGGAGTTGGGCTGGTTACACTAGCGCCCCACTCCACGCACAATGGACCACCTTTGAGTCTAAGTGCGGAAAAACAGGGCCCCCCTAACTAACTAACTATAAGGAAATTAATTTATGGCATTGGAATAGTGTTTTTTTTTGTAATTTAGTTCGTAAGAAACGGTGTGCATTAAAGTTGTTTTCTCTCAATATATTCTATGATTAGCGTTCTTTTAGCTGTACTATTTCAAGAACAGCTGCTAATTTACAGATCATAAGTACTAATCAGAGACATAATGCCGCTTACCACAGTTATCTTCATTGGCAATAGACCTCGGAGGCGGTACGGGGGCGAACGCCACCGGGAACGTTGGCAGAGGCAGCTGTTGGTCTATCTGTAGCCTGTGCAACCTCGCGTGCAGGCGGCTCGAGTGCGCGCTCATGCCCAGCGACGCCCAGATACCGGGCTGCTCTGAGCGACGCAGTAAACGCGTCACGGGTTTTATTATACACATCTTGTCGAAGTCGATCTAAAACAGATATAAGGTTGAAATATTACATTTTCAAGCGATACATTTTTATGGGAAGGTGAAACGCGCCGAATTTCTTGCCAGTCTATCTGGCAACTCTTTCTCTCATGTATACGGTAGGCGGTAGCCTGGTATCTCAATCACTTCGGTCAGACATCCCGAAATGCACAGATTTTAGGGTTCCATGCCATAAGGGTAAAAAAGAGCTCTATTACTTCCTTTTGTCTATTTATCAGTACATATTACTGTAACGAGGAGTTCTCAGTCACTATATGAGTAAGAACCGAGTACGAATACTAGTCACAGGTATCAGTATCAGTTACGGGTTGTAAAGGGTTGTGAACACAACAAAGTGTATAATATATAAATTATTTGTGGAAACATAAACTACAGAGAAAATAACCTACCTCGGTTTTCTCATCACTCTTAAATACCGGTGAAAACTCTTCGTCAGGCGACATCTTCTTTAAGATATAGCGTTGGTAAGCCTCTTCGATCTGTTGCATCTTTTGACCTTCGATTTTCTTGTACCGTTTAGAACCTATCTTGCACTGCTCCCAGAATATTTCTGAACTGAAATTTTTATTTAGTGAGTGAGACAGTTACCATTTCTATGCTACTATCTGTCTGATACTAAAGTGTTTTACAAGCCATGCAATGAGTAATATTTTTATCCATGTAGAACCTCGATCAGGAAGGTGATATTTATATGGATAATCCAAATTGTACATTTTCACGTCAAGCTATCATGTCAATTTTTTTAATCATACCCGTATTTCCCTTATAGAAGGTGGAGCACAATACATATTCCAAGTTCCGCACTCGTTATTTTTGCCAAAATATGGTACAAATGTCCCAAAATGTTTATACAAAAATGTATTGAGCAATTAAGTGGCAAATTTGACACTTTAAGAATAAACAATATATGCTTATTGGTTTATGTAGCATTGTCATTATTATGGAGGTTAAATACTAAAATTATCAGGAATCACAAAAAACTACCCATAAGATACGTATGTTAACTCGCAATATACCTTGAAATAACATTATTAAAGCTCATAAGATGCACAGCCAAAAATATTTATTTTGAAATCAGCTTTTTTATCAACAATAAACTAATAATTGAAAATAAATTTACAAACAATTTGTTTTTTGGAAAATAATTAAATATTATAAAAAACTAAGCCTCACAGAGTTACATGCAATTGTATGCACAATGTCATGGTGAAATTTAATGATAACGTGATAACTTAATTTTTAACATTATTACAAAAAGTTTTAAGGGGCTGACTAAAGGGTTGTCAGATATAAAAAAATTACTGAAACTAGTAAAAATATCTAAACATGTATGTCTATTATATTAAGTATATCAAATGTCTAGTACTCATAACATAAGCTTAGAGCTTACCACGGGGAAATATTTATTTAGTTCATTTACTTACTTGGAAATACTCATATAAACAATCTCCAACATCTCCTTATCATTAACCAATGAGAGGCCCATGCCCTGCATAGACAGTATGATTTCTGTATCAATCATTTCTGCCTCCCCGATCGTATGGGCGCCGCTCGCTAGTATGTAGTCCTCGGTGAATAGTATCACTCGCTGCAGCCCGTCCAGGAATGATACCCAGCAGACCTTCTTGCTATCGCTAATCCTGGAAATGGGAATACGTTCATGTGCAGATTAGGATATAAATACTTCGTACATTTGAGCGGCAGTTAGAGGTTTTTACAGTATTGAAGGAAAAATCCTTAGAATATTATTCATTGAATGTTGCCATATTATGTGGCGGCACGTAAGTCTAGCTAAACACAGTGGGGATAGCTGCGCTTGGGTATCGTCGCGCACGCAATTCAATATTTTGAATTAATTGTTTGCTAAATAACAGTCTGACTGTCATAAAAATATTACGGATTTTTTTCAAAGAATACCATTTTTTTATAGGATATCCTTTTTAAAAAAGCATTTACGGAATTATCCATTCTCCTTGTCTGTCTATATCGAACAATATTTTTTTGGCATATTCACTTTAAAGGCACAAACAAACTTAAAATAATAATTTTATAAACAAATTCATATTGAACGAGAGACAATAAACAAAAATTACAACATCATAGACGTATAAAGTTAACAAAAAGATCACATATTATTTTGTCGAATTCAAATTTTGTTTTTGATAGTAAGCCAAACCCTGGACAATACAAATTTGTAACCAAGTGATTGAAACTTACATGAATTCTCCTATACCGTCTTGTCTGAGATCATTTTCAACCTCCTTCCGTTTATGTCCTTCGAAAATAAGCACCCTCGGTCCAGCAGGGTTATCCCAAGTGTACATTAGTTTGTTCATGGACGGTATTGACCTAAAGGATAGAAAGAGAAATAGAGTTAGAACAGATGTCTGTTGGTCGAACGGATGTGATATGGCGCCTGTATCAGCCAGCGTAATGTAAGAAATCGTCATCATCATCATCACCCGATTGACGTTCCCACTGAATGTAAGAAATACACCTTGGATAATATTGTTGGTATTGCGGGCCAAACAAGGAACTAACTAAACATTGATGACGATAGGGCCTGTTAAATATAAGTTGTCTCATAGATGAACGCACATGTTCTCTGCTGTTAATTAATTGAGAAGCCGTCTTGTTCAACAAAGATATTCTCAATAATAATAATATAATGCTCAGATATTCTACGTGTTGCGTCAGCGCAGTCATATAGATACCGTATACATGTATATTGTAAGTTTTACTTGTCGGTTGTACTATGTCGACAGCTACACCAGCTGTTTTTACGGATACATAGCTCAAAATACATTTGAAAAGCAGCAATTTGATCATTTGTGGGGGTCAGAAGGAGAACTATGTAGACTAGAGACTCTTGAGTCTTAACACATCCCAACACTAAATTTTACTAAAAACGACAAGATTTTCTAAATAGCAATATTCACTAAGATCCGATTTTTCGATTTTAACAAAGTTTTCAGATCCTCTAATGACCGCTTCAACTGAGCCCCCGTTCTCAAAATCAAATCTAATTTCTACTAATCTCCCTCGCTACTGACATTATAAACGCATCAGTGCCTTTACCTGTCTCCCGCTTTGTTTGTTACCTCTTCAGGCAGAGGAAACGACAATCCCCAGTCTTCAACCCCGTAAAACGACACAGGTCTGAGAAAAGAGCTGTTTTTAATTGGGGAAATAGTGAAATTCACTTGCTGCCTGAAAAGTTGTACAATACTGTAGAGTAATAAAGTTATTCAGTAAGGACTTCTACCTTCCCTTTTTACTGCGCGATCGAAAGTCCTTAGACATGTAAGTATTTGCACCCTACCTTACATAAATAAGTAAACGTAACTTGGAATTGACGTTTTCTTTCTCATAAAGTGATGGGGTGTTCACTGTACGACGAGCAGTACTGGTGCTTGTCTTGCTCTGTATTGGCTTACTGTATGTACAGTATGCGTCACTAACTAGTAACCCATTCTGCATACAAACTACTACTGCAAGGGGGTAGCGGTAAGCGACGCATACTGTACCACCCTCGCTTAGTATAACCTCCAAGTTTAGTCCACCGTACTGTCGGTCGTAAGTTAATAAGTCACTGCTATAACAAACAATGCGTTTGCTTATCAAAATTTTTTTGTAACTACCCTTGTAATTTTTATTTTTGTTTGGATAAAATGTTTTAAATTGTTAATCCCTATATATAAAACTTACTTGTGACAATCTGGGAAGAGCATGAATGCCTAGCACAAGTGTTCCTTTACTTAGTGTAAAGGTTGTTCATCATTATGATTAATAATACTATGTACCTATTATTACTGAATAAAAACATTTTCATTTTTTCATTTCATAAGTAAACTTTACCTGGAATTGACGTTTTCTTTCTCATAAACAGTGATGGGGTGTTCAGTGTAGTTGACGAGCAGCACTGGCGCGTGTCCGGCTCTGTATTGCCGTACTGTTATGTATGTGCCACCCTCGCTTAGTTGAACCTCCACGTTCAGTCCTCCGTACTGTAAGAATAATGTTACTATTAATATTCAAGATTTAAAAAAAGTCATAATCATTCATAATAAGTCATAAGGATTGGAGTTTACTCCTTAAGAAACGATTTGAGTTATAAGGCCCGGTACGGAAATTTTATGAGGAGTAAAATCAAAAAGTGTAACACGAAAGTTGAGGCGTTACGTAGAAAGAGACAAACATATATATCTGTAGGATTGATCGTGTAAAAGAATGAGATGGAATACATTACACAGCGTATCTCATTCTCGGGGTCTCCTCTTTGCGCGATACTTCGTAGTTGAGACTACGAAGTATCGCGCAAAGAGGTATTGCTGTAGGTATTTTATTTATATTATTTTATAACATACTTTATGTAATACGCTTTATTGAAGTAATATAAATAATCCGAATAATTACAGTTATATGTTTGTTTCTCTTATCATTTTATCAGATGCGTTCATTTACCCTTTTTCTCTATTCGATATATATGTATCATAATTATAGTTCGTAAGGAGTAAACTCCAATCGTGCGTCGTAGCTGACACACACAACCTTTTTTTTAAAATTTTAAGAATAGTAATGGCTAATCTCTTATTACATCTCACTGAGATAATAATAATAGAAACGTAATTTCATTACGCAGTATAAAATGTGGCTTTCTATTCGCTTAGACAGATTCAAGAGGAAAGTTTATACCGTATATGTGTTTTTCTTTTATTTATTAATTTACACGTGTGTAAAGCCGAGGCGAGGAACATTATCTTCGCTACAGTGTTTTACTGACTACAAAACTGAAAATCATTCCTGATTCGATCTTAACAAACCGAGCATGGTCCTCTCCAGACATAATGAAAATTTTAGAAATATACCTGATTTGATTTCGTAAAGAAACCCCGAGAATAGCCCTCTCTACAGATAATATAATATGTGATAAATATAACTGATTTGATTTCGTAATGTAACCCCGAGAATAGCCCTCTTCATATCAACTATCTAAAGAACTATACAAAGTGATGTATACCTCATTGCCCAACTTCAAGCAAGCAGTATTCTGTTCCGTGAATAGGAAAGGTGCCGCGTTTTCCACCATTCCCGCGACTCGCAGCAGCAGCAACTTATCCTCCCGCTCTATCACGGGCCATAGAGGTGCGCTTGTATTCTTTTCCACCTAGAATAGGAACAGATTATGTCAAAACTTACGAAGAATGGTTGACGCTTCGTTATTATTATTATTTTTTATTATTTAGCCTGCACTGTCCCAATGCAGGGCAAAGGCCTCCCTTCCCTTCTCCCACTCTTCGCGATTCAACGCATGTCAGGCCATGTGCTCAGGTGAGAGTCCAGCTCGTCCTGGGCCTTCCACGAGGTCGTCTGGTTTGCGGGGTCCAATCAAATTAATAAATATTTTTATATGTAAATGATCTTAGAAAATGTTAGACTTGTGAAATAGGTATTTGTCACCGCACGTGGCACACTGCGTTCTTTCATTAATTTAACTAAGTCAGAGAACAGAGTCAGATAAGAACTGAACTTATTCACCTTTTAGTAGACTTTGTTCACCCATATTTATCACATTATTGACAAGGTATCAAGAATGTATGAATAAAGCTCGGCTTTGACGAGCAGAACATACTTTCAAGTAGACAAGATATAAATTGTACTCACCGTACGCCAAGGATCGGCAGATCTGTGCAACTCCTGGTATTGAATATCGAAGGGCGCATCGTTGATGATCAAGAAGTACGGAGTGAACACCACCATTTTTGTTAAACTGTTGAACGTCAGCTGATTTGTAACTGCGACCTGCAAACATCGTAGTGTTATAAATATTCGTAAAACTAATATAATAAAAATAAACGAATAAATAATGTTTCACTATCAAAAAAAAAATGTTTTACACTGGTTTGTAACAAAGACATTATATCGTAAAAGCGTTAGGCTATTTTAACACTGATTTTGCTTGCATTTTTAAATAAATTTGAGAAAAGTATGAGATAGGCTCATACTACACCTAAAGTTTGGAGTACAGTTTTTAACATTTTGCAATTAAACAAAAAAAAACTTTATTTTCTTTCTCAAAAAAATGCACGGAATACAGTGTAGCTATATATGTAGCATAAGAAACTGTTTATTGTTACAATCTTTTGATAATATTGACGAAGCTTTAGAAGATGACTTCTCCAAGGTTTTTTCAACAATTCACAAAATTCCAACAACGATATTTCTTTACCTGATATGTTCTTCCTTCATGTTTGCATATAACCACACCGGAGCTTCCAGGCAGATCCAACGAAAACTTATCCGACCACTCGCCAAACTCCACGCGAATCGCAGCCTTCTTCTTACCGAAGAAGTTCTTCGCACGGAATGAGAAGAGAATAGGTTCCGTGTAGTCTTTCGGGTGGAATATCACGTTGCCTGTTTCGTCGACGTTCTAGAAAAGTTAATAAGAGACATTTAATTTAGGTCATTGACTGTTCCAGACGAAAAATGATTGGCATTGTTAAGTGCGTATCCAGCAACCAAGTTTTAATTCAGGGGAAATAGTAAAACGGTATATTTAAATTTCACAGCAAAACAAGAGTTGCGTAAGACGTATCAAATTGGGTATCTCAGGCACGTTGTTTTTCCACTGCTACGTAGCGACGGACGGCGGCTCGCTTAAGTAACCGTTACCAGTCCTCATCTATACTTATATTACATATTAAAGTGGAATATGAAGACGCCTTAGGTTATAGACGCTGTCCCGGACAATTTACTTCGTTTGAGGACAGTAAGGCATCAGTTGACTTTAAAAACTTTGCACGAAACATTCTGTTTAAAAATAGTATAGTACTGCGAGCGCTTCACACAGATTCAGATTTGTGTATGCAGTTTAGACGTCTAGGACACGTTGGCTTGAATGTAAGACATATTCGTAAGTTTTATTTAATAAATGAATATAAAACATTGAATGTGTGTCGTTCCCATCGCGACGCTTTACTTAACAGTGGAAAAACACAGCAGTTTCAAAATTAACCTACGATAGTGCTAAAGCACGAATACCACAATTAAACCTGCAGCCGTGTTTAGTCAAAGATACTTACTAAATGTTTGTAGAAAAATGTTATGTACATTTTAAAGCACCATTATCCAATTCAAGTTAATTTTAGGAGGATCAACTAATTGCATATTGACTGTACGTCAATTATGAAGGTTTTTAAAGTTTGTTAGCAAAGTATTTCAATTCACCTTTTAATTAAAATATTATGAAAAGTAAAAACATGCAATCCAAATAATGCAATAAAATAGAGGTATAAAGCCATATTTCTTCCAGCATATGTGGTTTTGTTTAGATTCTTCAAATGTTATCGAACGATTAATTTCGACCCTTTGAAAACATATTAAATTTATTTCTTATTTTATTAACAATAACCCAATAGTGATATATACTAGCAAACAAAAACCAACAGTAACAAGGACAGAAATTTCACAACACTACAATGTGCATTTGCATAAAGTACTGTTTGCGCTCACCGATACACATGGGGTGTGGCGTCTTATGAGTTTACGGCAACTCGATTTTATAATCTGTAATTTACATTACAATCTATACTAACATTTAATCTAACACTTTAATTATTTAGGGTATTTTAAGCATTCTATATTATTTATTAGTTATCTAACAACATACAAGTAATGTGGTTTAAAATGGATGCCTTACTAAAAATAAATGAAGATCAAAAATGCTCTACCGACGAGGACCACATGAGCGTTCACGGGGCGAAAACGGAATGAAAGCGTAAACAAATTTTCCATAAATATTTTCCATTAAATGAAAGAAATATCAAATTAAACTATGTTGGAATATTGGAAACTCGGCGAGGGATGACCCCCCATCCCTTCGACCCACAGTTCGAAAACGTAAGACTACTAAACTTGCGTGAAGTATAACTACACTGCAATAAACAACTAACGCATGCTGAAAACAAATATGAATGCGAATTATAATTCAACGCTCAGAAAGCCGAACGTGCAAGCGTTGCTTTATGCGAATAATAAAGCATAACAAAAAAATTAACTCTAAAAAATAACAGCTTCACATCTCTAGGATACCTTTCTCGGAGTGCCGGATTCTTTTTCAGGTTTCTTAGATTTCTGTAATTACATATTTATTTATACCAGAATTATCGAGCTGATTTAAGTTAGTTCATTCCGCATACAATCTACAAAGTTAAATTTATACCAGTCTATTCTACCGTAAAGATGAACACAATATCGGTGCAGAGTTTGAAAACGTATGCAGATAGTCAAAATAAGGACATAAGACGCATCTGCATATCATGACCGTATAAAACTTAAATAATGTTGGAGAAGAAACTTACCCGGTAGCAAAGAGTGAATCCAGTTTTGTTCAGCATCCAGAAAGGACAATACAGAGAGAGCATTTGCGTGCCGTCCGTGTCGACGTTATGCATTCCCAAGTCCAAAGTCATGACCGCGGGACTATCGTGGGATTCGAACGACCAAACTGTGAATTCTGATTCGTAGTCTGGCAAATTCTTTGTACAGACCCAGCATTTATCCAGGTAATTTTCGATCTAGGAAAATAAAAATGACAAACGTTACAGGTAGTAAAATGTACTTTTTTTTAAGAACGATGATGATCAATTTTCGCGTTGGTCAAATAATAACATACAAATAGTAATCCGTGTAATAGATTCCATAATATTTTCTTAGAACATTTTTATCAGCACAAAGTCAAATAGTAATGTGAAGCAGCCGACTTATTAAAAATATACCTAATTAGTTTTATGTTATATAACCTATTATAAATTACTTAAAACTGGATGTTTTATATGGACATAATTACTCCCTAAAATACTCCGAGTTGATCATATACTTACATATTCTAAAGGTCCATCCATCACAAAGGCTTATCTTGAATTACAACACACACTATAGTATTACGTCTCAATTAATAAGAAACCTACCATAATAACCACGGAGGCTTTATTCGGCGATAGATGCGACAAATGGAACATCTCTCCCGGTTTGAACGTCTGAGTTCGCTTCAGTCCGAGCTGTGAAACCACTATATCAATTGGCAAACAGTTCTGTAGTTTCACAGCAGGTTTTAGGACAATGTCGTAGCAAGACGACGCGAACGTGTGTCGGTTGGAATGCTCGAAGAATACCTGCTCCATTGTGCCCAAGGCCTGTTGGGGGGAAAGAAAACACTGATATAATTTATTTAAGTCAAATCAAAGATGACGTCTGGTCTCTTCGACGCCTTTCTGTTTCTAGTTATTGACGAATCTAAATGATATGCCATTATTTTCTTAAGGAGAGTGTTACCGTTTAGACCATGATCACTTGACACGATACTTTAATTAGGCAATGTTTAATGTAAAATGTACGTTAATATATTTAAGTCAAGGTAGTCGTTTAAACTCACCCTAAGATAGAATTTCTCTCCACTCATCTTGTCTTTGGAATCACATTGTAACAGTTTCGTTATCTTGACTTCTTGTTGCAGTTCCCTCCAAATAAATGGTGACACAGACACCGTGAATCCTGTATAGATAAATTACCATTATCGTATTTCTTTTATCTTATATACTATACCAAAAATATGTAAAAATATCTCTCGGATAAAGAGCACTGAAACTACACCAGTCATACAAAATGCAAGCCAATTTTAATTTTTAATTTTAACAAATTTTACTTAAATTCTTCTTAATGATCGAGGTGTACAAAAAATTGCTACCTACATTTTAGCAATAATAGGTTTTATTTTCAGTTATTTATAACGGTGTTAAGCTTTTGTATTCGCCTGGTAAATATAAATATAAAAAATAAAAAGAGTTACCTTCCACGGAGAAGAATATTTCAGCCGTGGGAGTGTGGACGGCTTGCAAAGGTAGCCTTAAGACATCATTGGGTTTCACTTCGCCCAAGCACTCCACTTCATTGCCGCTTACCGTCATGTAGTAAACGGAGACGTTGACTGACAGTTTATTTTTGACCTGCAATCAAAACAAATTAAGTACTAATCTATACTAATATTATAAACCTGAAGAATTTGTTTGTTTGTACGAGCTAATTTCAGGAATTACTGGTTGAAATATAACATAGATCTATGCCTCATAAATAAATATCAATAAATCAAAAAAAAAATACAGCCTCACAATTTACACCTGCGATACAGCAAAAAAAAAATACAACAAATGGCATAAAGTGCATAAACAGAATAGCCAAAACAGTTATTACATTGTAGTCATTCACATCATCAATTACCATAATTTGAGACCATGGTCAATTAAGTCTGTTTAATAAAAAGTAATATTTGCTTGTCTTCTCTAACAGTATCTTATACGATTAATACCGTTACCTGTACAACACTTCTCAAGTAAATCTGCAACGCCGCATCCTCCATGCAAATGTCGGAGATAAGCCCTCGCGGCTCGGTGGCGGCATCGTGCGGCATATTCCGCAACAAAGTGTTACTTGTCGTCTTCTTGCCAAGCGCAAAGTAGCGTTTGTCTGCCCTTTCTACTGGTATTTGTATGTGCTCGTCTAATTCTAAAATCTGTAACATAATCGAACGACATTGGAAGAATGAAATGAAATAAATATTTTAAATAACTGGGGGAGACCTTTTGCCCAATAGTGAGATGGGCGTGGCTAATAATAATAAAAAAATATTTACGGGGTGGCACGCGCAAGTGACATGCCATGATATAATACTTCTAAGTGTACAAATCTAAATTTAAAATTTAAGAAAAGCCCCGATTCCAATGCCTTCATTTCCTTAAGTAAAACGCCATAATATTTTGTAAAGTGCACGCGATGCGCTTTCATTTGATACCCCATTCGAGTATATTTGCAGATTTTTGGTTTTCCTTCCCTACTCTCACCCCCATAACTTTTAAACGGCACAACTGATTTTCATGAAACCCGCGCCAAGCTCACCTTTCATACAAAAACAAATAAATTGAAATCGCTCCATCCGTTCGGGAGCTATGATGTCCCAGAAACATCAAACTTATAACACACCTCGTTTTTGGTCGGGGGTTAAAAACATATTCGACTACAGTGAAATTACAAAGAAGCTATTAAAAGAAGATTATGTATATCTATGTACTTACAGAAACATTCAGTTTCAGCGGTGGAGGAGGTTCGTTAAGTTTCATCAAGTTAAGTCCACCATGTTTCAACTGCAATGGCACATTCGCGCCCGGTCTTAAAACCACCTCTCTGTAACAATTTTATAAAGTTAAAAAAAGTAAAACCCAAAGAATGTTGACATAAGTATTACGTTACCACTTATATGACACAGGGACTACTCTGTTTGCAAAAGACATTAGGCTTTCACTTTATTTATTCGATTTCGATTTCGGATCAAAATTTGACTCGGACATAACTGTAGTCCCAAGTAAATGACAAAAGCTACTTTCTACTGCGGGAAAATCTATTTTTACGCAAGCAAAGCATAAGTACTAACGTTTTTATTTATAAATAAGGTTTAATGGTTAAATGCTGTCTGACAAGACGTATTGAAGCAGAATCACAATAATAAATTGCAAAAATCAAAGAGATTTACTTTTGACTGCTATTATAAGAAGACATCATATATTTAAGACATACTATAGTATTTTTGCTCTAAAGACATTTTAAAATAATATTTCGTCCTATAATGCACTTACTAGAATGGCGCGTAAGTATAATGATTTAGCGCAGGCGAATCCTGAGCTCGACATACATTATGTATTAAATTAAATCATCGATCTATGGCAATATAGGTTAACAAAAGTGTTACACACATCCTCTCTATCCCAATAATGTAAGTAAGCAGATGTTAATTTCAACGTCATTGCATTATATTTGTATTTTGTCCCAGAAATGTTTATGTTTTCTGTGTTTTATTTTATCCGTATTATATATATAAGCCATGCCATGTTTCTGTTTAACAAATATTATTATGTATTTATTTTTTTTGTAGTGGATGTAAGATTTTTGTTTCGAGCCAGATCAAAACTTTTGTATTATTATTATTTAGCCCATACCGTCCCTCTGCAGGGCAAAGGCCTCCCTACCCCTCTTCCACTCTGCGCGATTGAACGCTGTGGCAGGCCATGTGCTTAACCTTTTCACCGCCACGGTCGGCTATACTCGACATTACAAATTGAGCTCACTACGCCAGCGTCGTCATATGACGACCAAAACTACTCCAAAAGAAAAACGAAATACACAATCTTTAAACAGTTAGTTCCGCGTTTTATGTATCCTAAAAGGAACATTGTTTTAGTTATTATACATCTATACTAAAGGTTTATAAGAAAAACCCCTAGTTGTATAAAAAATTCGATGATGAAAAACTTAGATAAAATCCCGTCAGCGGGCGTGATTCGCCACGCCATTGTCGGCAGGAGCCGACCGCTAGTGTTGTGGTATACAGCTACCAACCGAACGTGATAAAAAATAGACAATTTACATTTAATTATTATAATTTATAACAGGTTCGTTCTCATGATATAAAAAATAAATATCTATTATGATATCTTAATAAATCCAAGCTTAAACTCTGCAAACGCACAATGAAAAAAAAAAGATTTATGAGCAGGATCGATAATTCATAACCGCCACCAAAGCACATCACTGTTTCGTCATTCCTTATCAGTGTAGCGTACGCCGCGGTCGGGAATACTCGACTATTTAGTGACGTCATAAGCGTGAGAACACAATTTAGTGACGTGCAAGTGCATTCCTAGTGGGTATGGCCGATGTTTTGTGCACAGAAGAGCTCCTTCGCATCTTGGAAGGAGTTGAAGGGCACGATAACTATTTTCAGGTGAGTGATTATCTGCTATTGATTTAGAATTCATAAGTAAAATCTAGGTGTTTGTAGGTTCATAGATCTCTCGTTTCAAACATCGACAAAAGCATGTTTCTGCTTCGAAGCCCACAGGTTCCCTCCCTGTAGTTCGGTGGGTAGGCAGGTACATTACCAACCTACATTTTATTTCTTTCATGTAATATGAGAGTAGGGCTGGGTGCCTACGTTGGGAACGGACGTACTAGATAGGTAGGTACTTTCATCATTGGTAAGTAGGTAGTGTAGGTACCTAAATTGGTTCGATTATGAGATAGGTACCTATCTTACGCAAGGAAATAATTACGGGACAGAAAATCAATAAAATATATGTTAGATGGATAGGTAATGCGTAGAAATAATTTGTTTATGACAATTTACAATGAATAAAGAATGAAGGAAATAGAATACTTTATTAGCATTCATGGTACAATAACGGTTAGAAAGGTCATTGACCGTAACTTCGACCTACCTACCAAGAACACAAATAAATAATAATAATGCAACATTCACCCGATACGGGGATTCTTTCTTCAGTCATAAACTGTTACCTAGTTTTTATCTTCTTACAATAAGGCCGCCCATTCTGCAATTCTGTTATTTCTCTTTCCCTGTATTGTGTTTGCAATAAAGTGTATTGTATTGTACCTACCTAGGTACCTAAGTGCAGTTGACTAGGGTAGGTAGGTACGTACTTATTATTGCGTCTACCTACTTATTACACTGATGGCTAGGAACTATGTTAGTTTATCTGGTAGGTAGGTAGTTACCGTTTCTTTCTCCGCATTGTGTAGTGCTAACATTATTTGTACGTACCTATGTATGTATGTGCGGAATAAAACGCGTAAAAACATGACACTTGTGTCATGCATGATCACAATGATCACGTGATCAGATTTGTTTATGGCCAATCTTTAGTAGGTATTTCTCAAATGTTTGTCCCGGGTGGAAACAGTAGGTAGGTACAAAAGTTTGTTGTAGATACCTACTCATTCAGTAGGAATCTAAGTATTATTACCTAGGTACCTATTTATTTAATTATCTACCTACCTTACAGCATGAATCTTCTAGCAAAGATGATCTTGCAACGCTTTGAACAGCGACTACGCCTGAGGCTACATCTTACCTCCACCGCCAACAAAGTCAAGATAGGGTACCTACCTAATGTAATAATAATAATTTTATTTTGGTCAAGACGCACCTTTTTATAGTGAACGTAAGTAAATACGATAAGGATAGGTACATATACAACAACCTCAAGAATTTATCAGTCTATCAGTTAGTGGTTAAGAGAAAGTTAGGCTATAGTAGGGTTTCGGCTTTCCCGAATTTTTTAATTCCCGGGAATCGCGAATAATATTTTCAATTTCCCAGAAGCCAGGAAATTTTGAGTCTCTATTTCTCGATTTAGATTTTTTCACCTACAAAAAAAACTTGTGCTACGGCTCCGTCAAAATAATAAATGAATTGAACCTACTTACAGTTTTATTTATTTTCCTACTTGCATGCATAGGTAGGAAGCTAGCCAGCTATATAATTACTGGCAAGATGGGACCTTAGGTATATGCTTCTGTTTACACATACACACATACGTAGATACGACGACAGTTGACATTTTAAGAGTGGAGTATATACCTATACTTGCCCTTATCGATAATCAGCGACTATGACCTACCACAGCACTACCTCAGATGTAAGCAAGCTTTCAAACATCGTGCCAGCCGCGCCTTTGTCGGCTACTCGCGACAACAGACGACGACTCGTGGGTGAATAGTGATGTGCTGTTGTTATTTGAAAATATTTGTTATCGATCTGATTTCTGGTTTTATATAGGCAAAACACCGGCAACTGCGGCGTAACAATTTATATATTAAAGAGTAAATTGGTATCAAGTAAAACTCGAAAATTGAAAATAATGCTTATAACCTAAAGCCTTTCTTTTTTTAACTTGGATGGCTTGGAGAGTTAGATTTTATCATTTTAAGGTGGCGTTCAAAAGGTAATAAAACATCGCAGATTTTAAAAAGTTGTTTATTGCATAAAAAACCAACGAAATCAAGTCTCCATGTGTTTATCGACAAATACATTTTATCGACTCTTGGCAGCACTAGTTTTTTCGTAGGTATTATTGGTCACTTTGTGCTTTGGCGTAGAGGATACGAGAATGCGTTTGGAGCGTGGCGCTCAAAAGGTTAAGTAAGTATCCAGTATTTTATTTCTTTTGTTTTGTATTATAATTACAAAGGAAAATGAATATTTGATGTCTATATATTTGATGTTTATATTATTATATTGTTGTATTTCTTTTCTTTGTTTTTGTTGCATTTCATTGTTTTATTTTTATTTTATTTACTTTTTTTTATTTAGTTGTAATTTTTAAATCTGTTCTGTGTGTTTCTTTTTTTCTTGTAGGTATTATTGAGTATCATTTTCTGTTTTTTCTTGTATTGCATTGTATTTGTAACTGTGTCTGTTTTTGTGTACTTAATAAGTCTTTTTTCTTTCTTTCTTTCTTTCAGTACGTCCCGCCATCTCATCCTGGCCTTCCACGTTTGTATGTTAATTTATATTATGTAATGCTTGCAGCATGTCTTGTGTGCCATAACTAAATAAATAAATGATATATCAAACATACCTGTAATCTGACGCTTGGTATTCGTCAGTGAGGAAAACAGAGAAGTCGTGATTTTCTTGCAGCATCAACTTCACTGTCAATCCCGTCGAGTTGTGGAGGACGTACGGGGCTTCTTGCATGTTCGAACGAGATGCGTTAAGCTAAAACACAAATTAACAAAACAGGTGCAATTATTTTAACAGTGACGTTGTCTCTACGTTGTCGACAACTACTGAATTGAACTTGTAAAAAGACATCTTAAAAATATGAATACTCTTAAACCTGCTTTTATCTGTCCTTTGTAATGTTTTACATACATATCTTAATATATATAAATCTCGTGTCACAATGTTTGTCCTCAATGGACTCCTAAACCACTTAACCGATTATAATAAAATTCGCACACCATGTGCAGTGCGATCCAACTTGAGAGATAGGATGGTTTTTACGGCGAGAAAAAATCGAATAATTTCCGGGAAAATTTTATACCCGTGCGACGCCGGGGCGGGCCGCTAGTATATTTATATTTCTATAAATCTATTCGGAAGCACCGGTTCACAGAAAATAACTAGGAAAATAGGTACTGTAACCGATTTTTGGAAACCAAAATAGTAACTCTATTTAAAGCACTTCATTTGTGTAAAGTACTATTTTGTTGTACTTCAAATAAAGTGAGACTGATAGAGTGTTAGTAGTATATTCCTCTGTTACACAAAGTATATACACGAGATTCTTATGACAAGGAGATGTGGCGTAAGAGTGCTGGACGAATCAAAAGTATAAGCGGCATAAAGTTTGTTTGTTTGTCAACTTTTCACGCGTTATCTACTCAATCAGTAAATATACTATTCTCGTGCAATTCAATCATACTTACATCCCCTGTTTTAGTTTTCGGGACAAGTGCGCCGTCTGAATCCGCTACAGCCGCAGAGAAAGAATTACCCAGTTGAGTCAGCACCTGAAACGTGATTCAAATCAAACGCAATAATGAGAAAAAGTTGTTAAAGTCTTACTCCGTTAAAATCAAATAAAATATAAAAATAAAGGTATTCAATTTTACCATCTTAATCAATTATTATTTTGATCAATAGTAACTGTTTTTTTATTAACTTAAATTGGAGTTTATATTCGCAGAAAACAAATAACAGTTCATGAAACGTTTTGAACTCAAATAACATCAGATATTTTTAATAAACAAAAAACAATGCAAAATTTAAAAAAAATCTACCAGGCTCAACTTAGAATTGGACGACAACACGTTATACATCTTACACTATGAACTGGTTTTTGTTTAACTGTCAGAAGTTCTAATTTACACAGCTCTTAATAAGACGAAACATTTTTGTTAAATTTGTAATGTTGTAACTACATGATGAATGAATGCAGTATGAGATGGACTCATACTACACCTAGGGTTTCGTGTATAGTTTATACGCATTTGGCGATAAAAAAAAATATTTTATGGGACAAAAGATGCAGTTGGAGAGGTCACGCAATTAAGTACTGGCCTCGCGCAAAGTCGAAATCACGTTTGTTGGGCGGGAGCCCTCTTATATATTTATTTATTATATGTTTTTAGTTTTTTTGTTATAGCGGCAAGAGAAAATACATCATCCCTCAAATTTCAACTCTCTACCCATAACGATTCTTGAGATACAATCTGCTGACAAACGGATAGACGACGTAATCTTAGTAATAGTCCCGTTTTACTCCTTGGGCACGAAACCCTAAAAACCATGAGCATAGTTACCTCAATTCCACTTCTTGTAATAGTGATCTCGAGTGGTTCTGTGCTTGACACAGTGACCGTGGTCCTGGCTTGACGCAACGCCACAGCTTGGAGATTGGCTGCTTCGTCATTATGGTCTATGATTTGCGTCTCTTGTGGTCTCATCACAACCTGTACATAATAAATTATTAAAACAATACAATTTTTGTTATCACTGCATATTTACATCGAGGTCTGCAAGATACAGGTTTTTCCTAATATTGTAGACTGAATAGACCATTATGATTTTGGTTTGGAGGCCAAAGACTACAGAAAATATGTATGTTAGACCATAAACGTATTCTTAAATGTTTCATAGATTTTAATGCACGCAGCCTCTGTTTAAGTATTCGTAACCAACTTTAATGCCCGTGTTTGGATTTTCCCGCTGTAAAAAGTATCCTATAGCCTTCCTCGAGAAATGTACTATCTATTACCTAAAAATGTTTTAAATCGGACCAATATTTTTTTACATTAGCGCGTTCAAAACAAACAAACTCCTCAGCTTTACATTATTAGTATACATAGTTATAGAATAACCATACGACTTTCAGCAATTGGTACTATTATTCAAGAGTATAATTTGAATGCGTACGAAGCAGGGACGGCCCGCGAGTATAGTTATAAATACGGTAGTTACTTAGTAATTTAATATTCTATGACGGAAGTAAGTCACTGTGTTTGAATGCACGTTATTATGATTGTGTGTTTTATTACAGAGACAAATTGAAACAGCTCATTAATTATGGAAAGCTAGAAAAGCTATAGAAAGTCTGCAAAATAGACTGTTTTAGTAGTATAATGATACTGTAACCACTTGACTAATACTTGACCCTATATGTTTCACCTGTGCCTGACTTAAAAAACACCACGTTGTTTTCTGACATGTAAGTGACCATAACTTACGCAAATTCAGAAAACATTGTAAGTGACACCGAACATTATCCAAGTTCCAATCGGCTGGCTCAACACTGAAAGCGGTTCCAAGATATTTATTGGATTGGATATATCACCAGCAAGACCAGCAGTGTAGATAGGACTATTAATATGATAATCTTTTAAATCCCTTTGCCCCTGAGACTATCATTTGTCTTTGAAAAAGTCGTTATAAAAACCTATGTAATTTTAGAAGTGGTGTCTACTTTTTATGTTTGTTATTATATTTCTTTCATACCTCCATTTTCAGCTCCCAAGGTACATGTTTGTATTGATAGTCCTTCAATACCTCAACTGGTTCTATCAGCGGTTCCCAAACAGCACGTCCAATGTTGTAGTAGGACACTTGCATAGCCCAAACGGTTTCCATAGTCAGCTGCAGGGAAAAAATGTGGATCTTTTAGTTCAAGTATGAAACAATATAATGCTGGACAGCATCGTTGAATTCTAAAATAAGTGTCCCTTTAATAATTATTTTTTTGTTTCCATTTGTAGACTATTAAATAAATAGACAAGAATCGGTTGCTTCTCCACAACAAATAAAAAATGGTGTACAAAACGGACCAAAGTATTATTTTTAATGAATCCTTCATATCACCCTTATAATATCGAATATTGCAAGAATATGAAAGATCATAAGTAAAAAAGCACTGAATAATCATCACTGTACTTTCAAAAACCCTCGAGAGGTAAAGAAGAGGAAAGTGTTATTATTATTGTTTCAATTGTTAACTTTACATGCTACATATAAATGCAGGCATATTTTTTTATTATTTCGATTCAAAATCGGTACATTTATTGCAATGAAGTTTGTTTTTAAAGCGGAAGGGGTTCAAAACATCGGCTCATGACGAGTATTTATTGATCTACGATTTTTCGAATTAGAAGCCCAATTATCAAAAAATATCTTTAAAAACAATTTTTAGTACGTTAGCCTGATGCGTGCCATTCACACCACTTTCGATTTATATATGTACCAACTTTGAAACACCTCTTTCATTCTTCTCTACGTCAGAACTTAACATTTCATATAAAATATTAAAATAACTTTTTAAATTATCATGATATTTAACAATATTATGATTTAAAACGGGTAATATACCATATATCAGAAAACTCAAAAACCGTCAAATCATGGTATATATGTTACCCGTTTTAAATCATAATAAATATTAAATTAGTTTATAAAACTTACATTCGAACTCCAGTCCCTAGCCTGGCCAGTCAACGAGGCTTGCAAGACCAGAACTGGTATCGTCTCCTTTCCTATATCCATCACCAGAGATATGACAATGGACGGACTCGACATGATGCAAATCTCGCCAACAGGGGGCTTAGGAACCGATTCTGCTACGATGTATTCCTCACTCGCCTCTTGACCTAACTCTGAAATAACAAATAAACTCATTTAACGACAAAAATATTTTTTGTGATTCTGTGGTGTCCAATTACAGGGCAAAGGCCTGCCTACGTTTATTCCCGACATCACTATCACTTGTCAAAGTAGTCCAATCCCTAAGGGCGTCAAGTTCATCTCTCATATTACAAAACATAATTAATATAATAAAATTGTTATTCTTTTCTTTTTCCAGTAGGTTACTTTGAGTCGAATTAAAGAAATTAAGGTCCTAAGCATTAATTGAATATATAATGTTACTTTTGTAATTTATGAACTTTTAAGTAATTTATTAAAATTTAACATATCCAAATTCTGTAATCTGAAAAAGAAATCTGATATCTTGTTTTAAATATATTATTAATAAATAAAGTATTAATACACTGTTATTTGATTGGGTTACACTATTAAGATATATACTGTAAATATTTGTAGAACAGAAGGTATTTGACGTTTTACTTTACCTGTCTTCAGGAACCAATAAGAGTTGGGTTTGAACGGTTGGATGCCCCATAAGTTTTTATCGTAGCTTATCGCCTTTTGAACTTGTTCCACTTTATCTTCTTCGCTTGTCGTTATCGTAGCCAGGACACGATTCACTAAAGCGATTATATCTGCAAAACATTAATTTAATTACTAACCCACTGGGCAGATTTAGTTTTAGAAACCTGCTGTCCTAAAACACGCTCCAAGCTCCTAAGGCGATCCGTGATGATTCATTTCGCATGAAATATCACGACAAGCATCTTCATTTAAATCTTAATATATGGGTATCATAAACAATTTTTCAGGTCCCATGAATATTAAAAATTTTATACACAAATAAATAAATATTTTCCGGACAATCCGCACAACAACGCATTTAGCACCACAGTCAGCTCCAAAGCTTGTGTTACGGGTACTGGATATTTGATATACTCAATATAATCGACGTACATATTTAGATAATTTTTATAATAATTTTTGAACACCTAAACCAAGAAAAAGCGATTTCAGAACATACAAACACTTGAATCTCCCTTGGCGGGAATCGAACCCGCTCCCCCTTGCAAGCGGGCCATGTCGCCCACCGCGCCACGTATATACAGCTTTTTACAACATACCTGGTGACACAGTGATCTTGATGTCACTGAGCCTTAGTTCCACATGCATCCCACTATCCGGTGGCTGAGACACGGCCAAATCCAGATTCGTCGGCGCTAGCAGCGACCGAGGCGTGATGTCCGGCTCGCCTAAGGTCCTGATCACTACCTTCAACCCCGATATAGACCCGTCTGCGACCATACGCTCCCCGCCTTGACGGAACTTGAATCGTCCTTCCATCTGTTTGTAACAACAAGTTTTTTTGAATTTGCAGACTATAAATTGAACAATGATATCGGTGGCTCGATTGGCTCAATCCAGAGTTTGATTGTAATCCGCATTAGTGTTTTTAATTATCCAAATTAATCACAATTTTTCGCTATAATTTTCATATTTCATAAACTAGTCTTCAGATATCAATATAACGAGGGCAAGAAAAGGCGACGAATAATTTAAGTACAATGTGGGTTGTACTAAGAATCAAAGCCTACGAACATGTCTGATGTTGCCGACCATTGAAGCGTGCTTTACGTCATACGTGTTTTAGAAGCCCTTAGAAAAATAAGGGAACGGTGTTCTATAATACAGACTGGCTGGTATGAAATTTCATTCCCAATACGATTTTCTAAAAATACAATTTCAATTGTTTCTGTAAAGGACATTATCTTAAAGTAGCTCTATGAAGACAACGCACTAAGTTATTTCAACAATTATAGTTTTTAAATGGGTGAAAGTGATAATAATGTTTGTAGGAAACTTTTAAATGTTTGGTGCCATTTATTTGAAACATGAATACGAATATAAATCTAAATTTAAAATTTAAGAAAAACTCCCGATTCCATTGCCTTCCTTAAAATTAAACACCATAATATTTTAAAATGTGTAAGCGATGTGCTTTCATTTGAAACCCCACTCGAGTACCTATATTTGCAGATTTTTGGTTTACCTTCCCCGCTCTTACCCCCATTACTTTAAAACGGCACAACCGATTTCTATTCAACATGTCTAAATGTTGTCATGAAACATGTCTAAGAGCACTCGCGCCAAACTCACCTTTCATACAAAAAAAACTAAATAGATATCGTTCCATCCGTTCGGGAGCTATGATGTCCCAGACAGACAGACAGACACGTCAAACTTATAACACCCCTCTTTTTGGTCGGTGGTTAAAAATAAATAATAAATGGTTCCAACCCTAGATTAATACACAGAACCAACGCCACCAACGATTCATTTTTTCTTTACTTTTTGACTTTAATCATAATTACGTATTTCGAAAATTACATATTCATTACATACAAGCAAGATTAAGATGAATATTCATACAAGGATATAAAACGGGATAATTTTCAGTCTATTATCACATTCGAACTTCAGCGTTTAACCAAGCAACAGCCAACAAACCAACAAAACGAAAATGAAATCTCAAGTGTTGGCCTCTCTTGTACTTCTGGCCTTTGTGGTTTTCTCAACTGGTCAAGAATCACATTATCTCTGTGGTAGCCAACTTTCTCAAGCTATAAATCTCATTTGCAGTGATCCGTCTTTAAAAAACATGTACCAAAAGAAATCTATGCCGTTCTACAAATATAATGGTTTGGAATTCGATGGTTTTGGATTTCCCTGGATGAAGCATCATAAGGCGCAAGTGCTGGCTGGATCTCGAGGCAAGAGAGGAGTGGTGGATGAATGCTGTTTCAAATCCTGCACTATTGGAGAGCTGGTGTCTTACTGCTAAATCTGACTGTTTCACCATGGAGCATTGTTATTTAAGAACCCAATTAATGTTCAAAATGTAATAGAATTATAATCATGGTGAACTTTATAGTAAATAAAAATGGAGTACGGTCCTGATTTGTCATTAATTTGTAAAACATTATTGTAATTCAAGTATTTATTTTAGTGCAATCCAGCGATAAGGTTTCGATTGATAATAAAATGTGAATCTAAATAAATGACTTTGACTTTAAATTTGAGGGGTAGGACTCCAAAAGTAGATAATAACTATGTGGTCGGGAAGACTTTATCTTGCACAGAAGGCCTTTGTGCCACACCTTATCAAAGGCTGCTTGGATGTCCAAAAATGCGGCAGAGCAGTTTTCTTTATTTTAAGAGAGGATCGTATATTCTCGCATACCTTATGCACTTGTTCTATAGTGGAGTGCTGCTGTCTGAAGCCAATTTGGTGTTTGGGTACCACTTGATTTTCATGTAGGTAATATTCTATTCAGAAGAATTCTTTCAAAACATTTTAAAAAGCACTGGCAAGAAGTTTATGGGTCTATATGATGTGACATCTTCTGATGGCTTTATGAGTTTGTGTATCATTTTTATAATAGATACTTTCCAAAGTCTATGGTAATATTGTACCCGAAGCACGCCACACCAGCGCTTTTACAGTGAGTTGCGCAATAATTTATTTTGTGATAAAGATCACAAGATTTACAATTAAATAACAATATAAAATATTATAAAAAATATTATAATTTATTTGGTTTTCCCTGTATGCAAAACCTTCTTTTTGAGTCACTCATTGTAGCCCAGTCATACCAAACACAAGAGTAAAATAAATAATGTTAAAATATGTACCAACGCCGGTTATAACTTAGTTGAAAAAGTAAAAAGTAATTTTGTAACCTCAGACATAAAGAATTCATTTAATGGAGTTATTAAAAAACCCATGAAAATCCGTTGGGGCTGTCATTAAATTAACTCGTTTGACAGTTATAGCAGCTATTATACTCAGGTATTTATATTTTAAATTTATACACAGAAAACTGCTGATTTGACATGAAATTTGATATGGGGATAGTTTAAGACCCGATAAAGTGCGAATACTAATTAATGAATTATTTCGCTTTTCTTAACTAAGGCCGGAGCCCCAGTGGTGGGGAATGGGTCTCCGGATACAGCTATTTAACTACTGAGTATTCTGCAGACTAACTTAAGGATAATTCGCATAGAGCTAAAGCTTGGTAGAGACATTAAATTAGATGTCAAAAGTCCATGTCCTCATCCAAGGACGTGCGAAAGACGGTAAATTTAACCGTGGAAATAGGTAAGACAATGTTGTAGTTTATTTAAATGTCTACAAAAATAGTTTTTCACATGACTCACATTAAAAAAATATCGGAATGTTGTCGTAGGTTGTTTTAAATTTTGGAAAAGTAGCCCTTTAAATGGCTTTGATCAGGTAGTGGATGTTTCAATACTTATGGCGAGGACGTAGGTGTCATGTCATCGGTTTTTAATATTTAGGGTTCCGTCCCAAAGGGTAAAACGGGACTCTATTACTACGACTTATTTATCTGTCTGTCCAACTGTCACCAGGCTGTATCAAGAACCGTGATAGATAGAGCTGTAATTTTGTGAGAATGCATGCGCTGAGACTCCTATCCCAAATTGCGCATGTGGGTTCCTTGTATAAAATAGATACCATTAATATGGGATTTTGCAAAATCGTTTTTGCTTGTTCACCTATTTTAGGCTGTAGGTTTAATCGTAGTGCTCGTTCCGAGAAAAATATTGCAGGACTCCAGGAATCTAAAAGCGAAGGGGCTTTTTCTTTATCAAGGCAAATGAGAGCCGCCTTTTTTTTAACAGACGAACCGTATTAATTACAATACTATTACGGATAAAAGAAATAAAAAAAAATGCGTAGTATATATAAATAAACACAAAAAAAACTTGAGAGGTGTAAAGGGACACCCGGATGGAACGAAGTTACAAAAAACCTGTATACACTCAACAAAAATAATCGTCGCGACACCACACTATTCAATGCGAAATAGAAATTAAAATATCTGGCTTGCTTTCTATAAGAGAGAGAGAGAGACAGACAGAGAAACATGCGACGCCGCACAGCTTACAATAGCTTACTATAGCAAAAAGTGTCGTGACAACTTTTCGTAAGATTTTTTTCCGTCTAGCCCACTTTCACAACGCGCGATAAGGAACTTCGTTCCAAAATTAATAAACTCATGTTTCAGAACCCAGTCAAGTAACGGTCATTTTATTTTAATGATTAAGTTGAAAAAATTTAGTAAAAAAATTCTACCTAAATAGTTTGGCATAAGTAGGTATAATATTATGTGTATATTTATTAGCACTCTTCACTTTTGTTTTTAGTATTGGCAATAGTAGTAATAGAATTAATCTAAGTTAGAGTAAGTTTCTGTTATTATCTTTGTATATTTTGTATGTTTTATTTTGTTTACCACCGCCGTCCACAACCTTCATTAAAATTATTTCCATACAAAGGTTGTCTGGAAGAAATTGCTTTAAGCAATAAGACCGCCCATTACGCATGCTAGGTTAAATTTTAGTTTTAAAAATTTTATGTATTTGTATATCATATGGTGTGTGTAATAAAGAATTTTCTATTCTATTCTATTCTATTGAAACTTAGAAAATAAACTATACACATTTTAAACAAAAAACAACCGACTTTTAGTTTGGAATATGTGAATTAATACAGTGCCCGCGGCGCGGTGGTCAACACGTTATAATTTTGATGAACATCTAAAAAAAAACGTGAGATTCGAACCTAGGAACCCGAAATCGACCAAATTCGGTATATAATGAGGACATATTTCAATATAATTCGAGAACTACTTTACCGCTTGTTATAATTTAAATGGGAACCAATTGCAAGCAACATCTTTCATTTTAAAAAAGAAGTTGCTTCACGGAGATCAAAGTTAAAAAAAAAAGCAAATATAAAATCGTCGCGTCGAATTAAGAACATGAAAAAGTCAACTTCTAAAAACAATTCTAGACTAGACTTTATATTTTTAAATTTAGCTACTTATTTTGATATATTATCTGAAGGCTTTCCTATTGAATAAATAAACTAGTTTAAGAAGTTTATTTTAATGATTTTTTAACTTTACTAGTACATTAAGTACATTAGGTACTAGTAAAGTTAAAAAATCTAGTTAATCCATGTTTTTATTAATAAAATGTTAATTTTTAATCCTTTGTTAATTTTTCTAGTAAATGTACTAGAAAAATTAACAAAGGTAAGATGGAGGCAAGGTGGATTAGGTATTTTAGAGATAGATCAATATAGTCCGGAAATATATATTTATTTAAACTGTAACTGTAACCATTGATTAAGCTAACTCGGAAATGGTTAAACTAACTATTTGAATGGACTTTGTTTTATGGGAAACTTTGGTTAGGAACGTTTTTGAAATATGAAGGTAACATTTAAAAGCAACTTTATTCCATTCACATAATATTTATATGCATCTTTACATCGATCCACTACAGATACACTTTCTACGTACTAAAAAACACAAATGTCTACATCTAAAATACACCAATAAATAACCTGCTTAACAAATTAAGTTCAATAACATTTGTAACGCTAAAATGGTCAATTATTTCAGCAATACGACATAATTTCTGTTATGGTGCAGGATTTGTAGCAGCATTCGTCCACCACTCCTCTTTTGCCACGAGCTTGTCCTGACAGTGCCTTCGCTCTAGGATGCTTCATCCAAGGGAAGCCGAAGTCATCGTATTCAACAGCATTATATTCGAAGTACGGTGTAGATTTCTTCTGATACATGTTTCTTAAAGATGGGTTGCTGCAGAACAAATTTATAGCTTGCGACAGTTCTCTACCACAGAGTATATGATTTTCATCACAATTGGACGAAGTCACGATAAGCAGGATAGCAAGAGAGAACGCTTGAGTTTTCATTTTTGTTTAGTTTGTTGGTTGGTTGGAACTGACTTGGTTGAACGCTGAGGCTCGAATGTGCTGCTGGACTGGGATTATCCCATTTTATATGATAAATATGAATATTCATGTTAATCCTTTAGTGAATGTGTCATGGCATGTGGACTTATTATGTTAAATTATTATGTCAGGTGGGAGTATGTACAGAATAGTAGATTCCAAGTATTGAGAGCGATATTTTTATTTTCTTCTGATACTTTAGACGTATTAGGGATCACATTCCTAACATATCTATCTATAATAAAAATGAATCGCAAAATGTGTTGGTAGGCGCATAATTCAAAAAATCTGGACCGATTTTACCACGAATTAGCCGTGCGAAGCCGGGGCGGGCCGCTAGTTATACATAAAACCTTCTTCACGTATTACACTACTTATTAATTTTTTGTGTACCTTATAAAATTCAAAAAGATTTTTCTATGTCGGCTATCTGATGTCTTACAAAAGTCTGCAACAAATTTTGTCGATGACTTTTCTCTCTCACTTGTCATTGCACATTCAGAGAGTAGCAGACTTCCATATTCTAGAGTAAAACAGCTAGTTCGCCGCCCCTCAACCAGTATTCGGCTCTAGTACTCTCGCCTCTGCGCCCTTTGGCCACACTTCTTACGAGTGAAAAGGGCGAAATTGTAAAAAATATGCCCATCTTTCCACTCACAACCCATACATACCAGTCTAACTACTGCATTTTACGTGCAATTTCAACGAAATTGTTGCATTGTAAATTATGTCAATTGTTGAGACAAGGGCGGCAAAAACTATTCTGCCTATACCTCGAAATTTTGTGAATCCGCCACTGGTAACTGTGACCACGACAGCCTACTTGCCTTACTGCCCGCGCCTTAACATAACGATTGCGCGCTACATTGATCATATTTTGCTGCGACGTTAGTTTAAAAGTGCGATATCTATAAGATCGAATCCAAATGATGTAAAGGCAATCATCATTATCATCATATTAACGTTCCCACTGCTGGGACACAGGGACTTCTCTCATGACGAGAGATTAGGCCTTAATTCACCACGCTGGCCAAGTGCGGGTTGGTGAATGTGGTGAATGTCACATGTCAGTCAAACTTTTTTTTAAGTTCTCAGAACATGCCTGTTTCCTCACGATGTTTGCCTTCACCGTTAAAGAACGCGTTTAAAGCGCACATAAATTGCTCGTGGCGGAGTTTGAACCCACGACCTTCGGAATGAAAGTCGAGTGTCATCCCACTTAGCCAACACGGATTTTTTAAAGGACAATTGTGTAAATTAAATACTTGTAATGAATAACATATTTATTTTGATAAGGGTTAATATCATATTAGTAAGTACCTAGTGCATTAGTTCAGAGATTTGGTAACCATTGAAACATTCTTCATTGGTGCTTCGCTCTTATTATTATCAGCATTATTAATGATATGTATTTGTATAGCCTTCAAAGAATAGGCTACCTAACACTGAACTGTTTTTTTCTAATCGAACCTGTAGTTCCTGAGATTAGCGCATTCAAACAATCAAACTCTTCAGCTTTATAATAGTATTTATAAATAAAATATAGAGATGATCATATTAATTATGAGGGAAATTAAAGTGGTGCGTTTGTTGTTTGCGTTGCAAAATGTGTATACGTAGAAACATACTTCCATATGTTTTATCAGTAAACCTTTACAAAATTAATTATGCTGTACACGCGGGAAAATATAATGTTCATGTTTTTAAATTCTGGCGATCACGTCGGGGCGCTATCCCGGAGATGCAGGTTCGAATCCTGTGCGCGAAGGTAACGGATGTGTCTTAATGTTTTCTGCATAAAAAATTTTAATAGTTTAACCTGCAAAGTGAGGTTTATCACTTAAAAAAATTATTAAAAAATAATGTTCATGTGTTGTGACTATATTATAGTCATAGGATATGACATATAGGCTAAAATGTAAATTACTAGGTTATTTTCAGGAGACACTAATTTGTTCAGAATAACCATTGAGGTGTGAAAGGCTTTATCTGCCCCGACCTACACAATGTTATTATTAGACCAATCCATACCCTATAAATATGAGGAGCTACGTTAAACAAGGTTATCTACAGGCTGCCGGTTTGATTGACAATTGTTAATTTTACTCCTTACCAATATTTGGGTTAACATTTCCTTTCTAGAGAGAGAATCCTTCTGTAAGCATCTACGGATATGTCACGATAAAAGTGATTCATTGATTATATTATTAATAAAATATGTATATTTTCATGATAACCGCATCATTTTATTTTTTTTATTAAAATACATGCATGTGTGTATGTTTGGATGCATAGTTTATGTTATGTTTGTTTATGAATAACCACGAGGCGGGGCGAGCGAGCGTAGAGTGCGTGCCGCGGCCACAACCGCCGAAGCGCCAAAGTCTGGTAATAACAAAGTCTAGGCGCTGAACATGTTTTTTTCAATGCAAAGTATAACATTTATCACTTAGGGTGAACTTATCGCTTTAATCAAGAATGCAATTAATCACATTTAATTTAAGAGATCAGATCAGTATGTCGTTGTATGCATTCGTCTTGGGGATAATAGCATTAAACAAAGTGTGTTATAGCTCAATGTAAATAGTTGTTGGCAATAATTCCTCTTCCACGCTTCCTATATCAAGAGGATAATATCGACCTAGCAGCCCCCTCCGTATTCGTGGGGTCAGCGTGACACGAAAACCCACATATTAATCCGCCTCAACAGAACCCTGGTGCATGTATATTTGATGAATAGACAAAGGGTCAGTACTCAAACGTTTCTTTCTATGCTGTACGCAGTCAACTAAGAATATGAAAATTGGCAGATGAACCGTCACCACACATCACGTTGACACATCACTTCATCATCATTTCAGCCGCATGATGTCCACTGTTGGACATAGGACTCCCTTAATGATCCAGCTGTATATTTCAGTGGCATAAGGTGAACCATAGCGCCACGGGCTAAGGCTTGACACCACAGTTGACCCTTGGGGCTTTAAAATTCTAGAATCAAGATTCAAGGTGAATGCAGATGCTTATTATTAAGATTAATTAATATTGTTAACTTAAAAAGGACACCACAAACAAGTGTAACCTGCCTCTTACGTAAATATATAGCTACCTAAAAATAAATAATAGTATAATAGTCAATATTATGACCCTAACATGTTATAAGCTAAGTACTTAACAAACAACATTTATCTCTTTCTATCATAAATTATAAAGAAGGAGAAACTAATGCTACCGGCGTTTTAGGTAAGTAGGTTTAGTTGCCAATTCTGAACGAGGGGATAACAATAACACTAAGCTCGAGAAATCGATTATCATAACTAAAATCTTCGTTCGCATCGTTCTCTCAACAAATATGAATATTAATAGGTACACACTTATTTGGTATAAATAGGAGAGGACTTTAAGAAAACGCATTCACAGTTCATCCTTCGACAAGGCAACCTTAAAGCTTAGTTCTAATAATGAAGATTCGAATAGAATTCATCGTTATTCTGGCATTTATGGTAATGTCCGGTGGATCCAGGCCACCAGAGACTAGGGAGAAATACTGTGGAAGAAAACTCGCGGACATCGTGGCGTTTGTGTGTAGAGAGTATTCTCAGCCGCCAAAAAGGTCCAGTTTGAATGGGATTTATAACGGTTTATGGATGTCACCTCGATGGAGATATGGTCCGAGGGGTAAGCGCAATATCGCTGATGAGTGTTGCAATGGCGACGGGTGTACGTTAATGGAATTATGGGAATACTGCAATTAAATATGGGTTCTCCTTTTGATAGATTCAACTAATTTGTATTATGGTGTATGAATAATTAACTATGTATTCTTGTATTAAAACATATTAAAGAGCTATTATGAAGGTCATGTTTATTTTTTAGGAAACTAATGGTACTTTTCATCAACTTTTTGCCAAGTAAGTAAGATTAGTTTTGTCGATCGCACGTTAAATGATTAAGTAACAATTTAGTTATTTACGTTAGTGATACCCATTATTTAAAAGAACACTAATAAATATCTACTAATATGATATGCTAGATGACTAAATAAAATAATGAGTACGTCATTTAGATAATTAAAAAAAATTGTACACGAATTTTTATTTTTTCTTGTAAATTTATAATGAAGGCGATACATTACATTTCAGTACATGGAAGTTTCGCCTAACGTAACGTTTAAATTCTGCACGATTTGTGCTGAATTTAGACGTCACAAGACTGGACCTCCGAAAACTTTACGCTTTTACTTGGCTTTCTTCTTGGCATTTTTGACCCGACTGCGCAACGCAAAGGAGTGGTAGTGAGTTTAACAGTCTATGTATGACTTTTAAAACTATCATGGTTATCAATATTATTTAGATTTATAACGGTATATTTACCATGATTGTCTTAGTGAAGCATCGACTCGTAATAAAAGAGTGAGAAAGAGGGTAGATCGATTTGTCTGCCAATAAAACTGTTACTCCAATCGCTGCAGCTTCAGTTTAACCGTGATCATGGCGCATGTAACTGTGCCGAAATATCGGGAAACTCGAAAGACAATCAATCATGGTAAATATCCCGTTATAAATCTAAATAATAGTCTATGTATGTATGTTCCTTTGTCCCACTACTTATAACAAACGCCTGGGTCGATCTATATGATCCACGCGTCAATCGATTCCTCTTAGTACGGCTATACACCAAAGACATGACGTTAGTTAAAATTCAACATTGCGACTACTTGGTTATTTTCTTAAATACATTTAATTTCATAAACAATCTGTTTATGAAATTCATAACGCGAAAAATATGCGTCCAGTATTTTTGGACGGGCGGACTAAACAGAATATGTAGCTATCACGTCTAAGTCGTAATATCGCTTATTTCGAAAGAGAAGCGTGTACTTACATTTAGGACCAGCGCGTCGCATTTCTTCTGTAGTAACGATTCAACGAGGATAATATCTGGCTGCTCAATCTTTATGTTGATGGTCATCATCGATGGTTTCGACGGCTCCGTGATTTCTATGTTCGACCGTACGGACGGCCTTTCTTTCTAGAAAAAGTATACATTTGAGTGTTACAGAGAGCTTGTCAAAATTTTACGTTGGTACGGATAAGTGATGAAAAAATAACAATAGATCTATACAGGGTGCAATCAAAGTTTCGGTCAATATGGGAAGGTCTGAAAATATAAGCCAAAGGAAGATTTGTTCTAAGTAACCATGTGATTGATTTTATCAAAATGAAAAATTGCATTTACACATCCCTATCCCTATCCCTACCCTACTAACATATAAATGTGAATGTAAGTTTGTTTGTTAAGCTTTCACGCGAAAACTACTAAACCGATTTAATTGAAATTTGGTACACAGAATCTCTAGAGCCTGAGAAAGGACATAGGCTACTTTAAACCGCGGGAAAGTGTCATTCCGCGGGAAAAATAATTATAACGTGTTTATTACCGCGGGGCACTACTAGTTTAAAATAAAACTTGTATTTTGATTACAATGGATACCGGACTTTTAAGAATAAATAAATAATAAATAAATTACTTTAGTAAGAAACATGATGTCTAAAATAAATAAAATGATTTGTTTTCATATTCTGAAACTCAATCGGTGGAAGTAATTAGCTTTTAAATGGATTTGCAAGTTCCTTCCAGACAAGATTAACTACATTGCAAGTTAATAAAAGCTAGTTAAAGCAATACTTACCGCTACAGGAGTAGCGTTTTCAGATGGAATGGGCTTTATTGCTTTGATGTCTTCCTTCGCTTTCGGAAGAGTTTCATCTTCGGCTAGGCCAACGGTCATAAACTCGGCTATCTTTTTCAGGAAATCCATAGCCAATATCAGATTGAAGCTGAACACCCGAACATCGACTGAAATTATTAATTAATTTAACGAAAAATTCAAGTTAGTCAAAATATTATAGATTATTACACCAACAGGTTTAAGAGGAATTAAATTAGTTACCTTTAGTGGATTAATCGTACAACAAGTCGGTAAAATATCAAAGAAATGGTAATCAAACTAAATACTTTTAACTTAATAATACTTCACAGATAACAAGTCCTACAAAAAGCGTCTGCCATTTTGAAAATACTTTGAATAATATAAAATGATTGTACCTTGCTTTGCATACAAACGTACGATGCAAACGAACTCACGCTACATAGCATAACGCTTTTGCAAAAGCGCACTGATTGGTCAATATCACATCATCCAAAGCTACGTACCACCTCATAAGTGCTTTGATAGCAACTTATTACTCTTACCCTCATAATAACTCCAGAATTGGGGAGTTATATTATTGAATTACCTCAACCACAATAAGTTAGGCTTATTGTGGTTGATATGCCTTATTTTGAGACTTTTAAAGAAATAAAAAAAGGGTGAAAAGCTTTTATTAAATTAACAGTTACTAAGTAGATTTGGCACTTATTTAGATACCTAAATAAGTCTAAAATCAAAAGTGAAATACTTCTTTGAATACGGGGTTTACTTAATAAATACACAAACCGATGTAAAAGACGGTCCCCTACATCCGTATTAAAATGAAAAATAAAAAATAAATGCAAGGCCTAAACTCACTGAATGTGTCGTTATTCTTCATCGTGTAAGTAACGTCGATCATACTGCGCAGTTTTTCACGCGCTTCCACTAAAGCCGCGTTAGAATCGTCAGCTTCAACGCTGTCGTTCCTCTCGCGGCGTCTTTCCAAATATCTGAAAATAATAACAGGTAAGATAATCTAAATTTAACATTTAAGAATAACCCCCGATACCAAAACCTTAGTTTCGTTAAAAGTAAACAAACATTATTTTGTAATGTGCACATCATGCGCTTTCATTTGATACCCCATTCGAGTATATTTGCAGATGTTCGGTTCTCTTCCCTACTATAACCCCTCAGAACTGTTTTGTTGTCCATTTTCTTTTCTTTGTATTGTTTTTTATTTCTTTATATGTGAAAACTTTTAAATGGCCTTCGGTGTGCACATATGTGTATCTTTATTGTTTATATTACATACTAGCTAGCTGTAAGTTTTCCTAAAATCTTAAAATAAAATAAATAACTTTTAAACCTTTCATATAAAAAAAAATTAATCACATATTTCGCTTCATCTGTTCGAGAGCATGATGCCACAGTCCCTGAGTTCCTGCAGTGGGAACGTAAGTAGGGGCGCTTATAATAATAATTAGCATAGAGTAATGAATGAAAATCATAAATTAATGTAAATAAAGCAGACTTGGCCCGCGAGAGACACTTTGGTGTAACACAGTTCAAAGAGTTTCTTGTATGTACAACTTGCATTTAAACAGCGCTGCTTCTGTCTCGCGTTTTGTGTGCCGAAACCCTTGGGAAAAGATAGCGTATGTGCTATCCAGTACTAAGCTATCTATATAAATAAAAATGAATTGTTGTTCGTTATTCTGATTAAAACTCGAGAACGGCTGAACGAATAAGAAAAATCCTTCTTATCATAGTCTTGAAATGTTCGTGGAGGTTTAGGGAAGGTTTAAAAGGCGAGAAAAAATCAAATAATTGCCGGGAAAAAAAATTGAATAAAAACCCGTGCGAAGCCGGGGCGGGCTACTAGTGTATAATAAAATATTCACCAAGCTGTGCCATCCATAATCGAATAGGCAACTCGGTATATAGTTTACCTTGTAATTTTAGCCCCTCGATCCGGCCTAGTGTCATCCAACGTACAATCGACAAGTAGTACTGAAGTATGGATAGAATTGTCAGAAAACATTCGCCCTTTTACAGAGAGAAGTGCAAGGCAGAACCGGGCCAGCTCCACATCCTCTCCGAATATATTACCTACGTTCTCAGCTTTCTGTAATCATAAAAAAAATATATATTCAAAATGATCATGAAAAAACTTGTTGAAAGAGTAAGAAACAAAAACCTTTTTATATGGAGACTATCATAACTAACAGTCTGACATTTTGAAAAATGACATGATTTTACGGCGAGTGTTGAAACGCATGGGTAATCAATAAATCGACTGAGTAAATGCTAACAAATAAAAAGTGTTCAGGAACCAAATCTCTAAGGGCCAATTTTTCAATCCTCAGTTAAGTCGTCAAATAGTTATATAGCGTATAAAATTATCTGTCTGTTTATCGGGCGAATAAGTATTTTCAATTTTTCAATCGTCTATTATATAGAGAATAACTATCAGTGGTTTATCCAAACCAACTTCACACCATCTGTGTGCAAGCGAGATACACAGATACTGTATTCAAAGTGTTAGTGAAGAATAGCAACAAAACTGTATTTGACAGTTCAGTCAGTTCAAATCTTGTTATTTCTACAATATCTTTTGCGAATTAAAAATGAATCAGAAAATGGAATTATCCAAGAAACGTGAACGTGCTACTAATTTCAGTAGTTCAGAAGTACGTTTACTGACCGAGTTGGTAACTAAATATCGGTCAGTAATCGAAAACAAGCAAACCGACGCCGTAACCAACAAAGACAAAGATGATGCTTGGACCAAAATTGCAACAGCATATTACATAATGAGACATCTAGTGAAACTGCAGTACGCACGGCTACAACATTAAAATGAAAGTACTAAGGCGTAAAAAAATTACGAAGAAAAAGATGACTGTCCTTAGACAGGAGTTGTATAGAACAGGTGGCCGAACTTCTACTGCCCCCGATATCAATGATGTTGAAGATAAAGTGTTGGCAATATGCTCCAATACATCTGGACTAGAATATTAGAGCACGTAATGACAGTGATAATATTGCAAGTAGGTTGTGGATTTTCAATAAAAAATTCAGTATTTCAGATGTATACTTCTAACTAATCTTTCTTTTATTTTTACCAGTATTTAACTAATGATTTATTTCTTCAATCAATGAAAGTAAGTAGGCTATGGTTTCTTTTTTCAACCGAAATCTTCTCTAAAATTCAGTGTCGTCCCATGTGTTTAAATTATCAGGCCTCTCTCGTAAAGTTCGGGTTTTTCTATAAGAAGGATATAGATAATTAAGTATTTCTTCCTCGATTGATAAGTCGTCAATTGCTTCAAATACATCCATTTATAACAAATAACGGGAAGAACCTATGTCGTTTTACGGTTTTATCAAACAAAAATAAAACGAACGAAACTATACAACATAACCTAAACGTCAAACTTTACGGCGGGATAGAACCTTATCTGGTCCTTCAAGTAGCAGGTAAATTTATTCCTCTGATAGGGACCTTATTCGACAGTTAACTACTATCTGACCATTGAAAAACCATGAATATTGATATTCGACGAATAAAGGCTATCTGACTGTTTATCTAACGATTGAAAAATCGGCCCTTAGTCATTCAGTTTCCGAGATATTTAAAAGCATATATCTGACATGTAATAGAGTATTTTCTAAGATTTAATAGTCAGGTGATTGATAAAATTGTTTAAATAAATTATTTGGTTTCAAAACATATTTTTTTAAAATTTTATCACTATCACTGACAATATCAGAGTTAAGAAATCGGCTCTTATTGTCGTTTGTTTAATTACTTACAGGTACTGAAGTCGACATATTGATGACAAAACTGTTCATTGTAAAGGCAAATTTGATCAAAATCCGAGGTTTCTTAGCTTCTTTATCAGCAACTGTATTCGTTGTTGTGCTAACCCGTGCCTGTACTTTGCTCGTTTGAGTTTTTACGGCAGTTTTTGACATTGTTTTGGGTACATCCACTTGGGGTTTCGCTTCAACCACTTTTTTCTGGCCTTCTTGAAGATTCTGATTGAGGATTTTCATTATGCTTTTGTAATCCGAGTGGCCGACTGTTATCTGAAATATAAACAAATGTTAGATCTAGATGTAAGTTGAAAACATCCTCCATCGGATGGAGTCAGTGGTTAACTAAAGTTTAGCTTCTCTTGTTCTTTAAGCGAGTAAATCCCTTATTAAGGTGAAACGGAGCACATACTGGTGCCAGTCTGTCTGGCACCCCTTTCTCTCATACATAAGGCAGGTGGTAAACAGGCTTCTAAAGCAGAACTAGAAACGCACAATATATTTTAGTTGCAGAAATTAAACGTTTCTTATCTTTATTTATAAGCGATTCTTAGTTTGTTTGGTATATCTGGCTTTTAATTTAGGCATATTCAATTAATTAAAAAAATGTGTTTAGTTCCAATTTTTTTTGTGTATTGCGTATGTTTATGTTATATTCTTGTATTATTTGTGGAAACTTTTAATTAGCCTTTACATACAAATTGTTTTTATACCTTTATCATTTTAAATAGCTGTTGGTTTCTCAATGATTATAGAAAAATGAATTAAATTAAATTTAAAAAGCGATTTATATAAATAAATAAATATTTCCAGACTACTCACACAGCATCACCTAACCCCAAACTAAGCAGAGCTTGTACTATGGGTGTTAGGTGACTGATATACTACATAGATACATTTTTTTTTGTAAATACATTTATATGATACATAGAAAACACCCTGACCCGAAACCGAGAAATTGTAGATCGTACAAAATCTGGTCCCCCGGCGGGAATCGAACCCGCAACCTCCTGCGCCTCAAGCGGACGTTCGCCCACCGAGCCACAGAGGTATGAAATAAATTAAATTAAATTTAGAAAGTGAATTCTTACCGTGATAGTCTTAATCCGACCTGACACATCCAAATCCGGCAATGGCTCGTACCACGGCGAGAGGCTGCGCTTAACCAACAGGTTGAAACTAGTCGGTCTCAACAGTTTTCTCTCACGAACGGTACTGTGGTGGTCTTCTGACAAACTGACGCACGATACTTTCATATTTTCCAGTTCTAGGGTCAGCTCGTCAATGGTTACATTTTTGTCCTAATTGAATAAAAAAAAATGTGTTTATTCTGTACAAAATAAAAATATGGCTTTCTGTATCGAAATCAACACGAACTTGATACTTGTCGCACGACAAATAGACGAAGTACAAATAGCCCGATAAAGTTTTAGTAATGTTTATTATTTCGTTCCTTCCATAGATAAAAGCATATTTTTTTATTTTAAAGTTTGATAAAATACTAATATTTTTTATTTACACTCAACTATGGTGCATCCGCTGTTGGACAAAAGCCTCCCAAAATATAATAGGGTTGCCACCAAAACAGATTGGTGCCAGAACCTCGGCACGGGCCAGTTGGCTTGGATCTCTTAAACGGTTTTAAAATACTAAGTTTAAATATTAAGTTTTAAAATACTAATATGATTAGGATACTCAAACGACCGAGATTGACGACGATCGCGTCCAAACTCTTGGAGTTCTCCGGTATCACAATGAGCGAGGTCGCGAGGCGCACTTTCAGGAGTAGTTTCGTGGTGGTTCGGTAGGCGGTGGCCACGTTAGCCCTGGCCGTGTAATGACGCATCTATGATAGCATGTTGCGCTGTTTAGAATGTGATTTCTTCCATTTAGTATCTAATACTTACAGAAACTGGTAGCTCCACAAACTGATTCAGTATACTCAAGCGACCGAGATCGACGACGATCGCGTCCAAACTCTTGGAGTTCTCCGGTATCACAATGAGCGGGGCCGCGAGGCGCACTTTGAGAAGTAGTTTCGTGGTGGTTTGGTAGGCGGTGGCCACGTTAGCCCTGGCCGCGTCGGCCGCCTGTGATGACGCGTCTATGATCGCTTGTTGCGCTGTTTGGAAGGTGTTCATGAAGTCCTGTGGACGAAAGGTGATATGAATCTTTGGTACAATTAAGGTCGGGTTACTATGACTGCCTCAATGGCGCGGTGGGCGAGGGTCTGCTTGCGGCGCTAGAGGTAGCGGGTTCGATTCCCGCCGAGGGATGTTTTTGTGTTCTGCAATCACTTTCTATTTGGTCTTGGTGTTTCATGCGTATAATAAAAATATCTATATTATGTTTGTCTATTATATTAAGTATATCAGATGTTTATTATCCGTAACACAAGTTTTAGAGCTTACGACGGAGCTAGATGTTGTTGTGTGGATTGTCCCGAAATATATATATAAATATATATATTCTCGGGTTGTACGTAACAGATTTGAGTATATTTTCTCGATAGCCCAGTTAGAAGAGAGGTTTTATAATGAGTTGTTGTGCTATTTGGAAGGTGTTCATGAAGGTCTAAGGACACCGAATAAAATTAGTCTTCTGCTACAATACTCTTCTTCATTAGGCTTAGGAAGTTCTAAGACTAATTAAAAAATATTTTTTTGGATTGACTAGTTATGAAGAAAGGTTATAGAGGTATAAGGCTCGTTAGTATGTGTAAGGAAACAACTCGTTAACACAGAAGGTGGTAAAAGACTTCTGCTACTGCTGGATTTAACTGATTAATTATACATAACAAAAGGAAATATATAAATCACAGGATATAACACAACTTAAATCATATTAAAAACAAACCACTTACCAGCATAGAGCTGACGAACCAATTGAGGAACACGATTCGCAAACAGTTGATTTGCGCGTCTACAGACATGTCAACGTTACTCGCATTAGGGAACTGGTCTCTGTTGAACAGAACCACTTGGAAGTTGACGATATCTCCGCCTATTACTTTGAGGATCTGGAAAATAACAATGCCTTTTAAAACATCAGTTTATTCAAACAAGTTCAGGTAATATTACATTTTGTAATCTGGGGTATTATTAAATAAATTTGAAAAGTATGAGATGGACTCATAGGTACTACATCTAAGGTTCCGTGTACAGTTTTTACACAATAATTCTAAATTTAAAATTTATGAAAAACCCCCGTTTCTATTGCCTTAATTTCCTCAAATGTAAAAGAACATAATATTATGTAATGTGGACGCGATGCACTTTCATTTGATACCCCACACTAGTATATTTTCAAATTTTTCCTTCCCCACTCTCACCCCCATAACGTTAAAACGGCACAACCGATTCATGAAACATGTCTAAGAACACTCGCGCCAGACTCACCTTTCACACAAAAAAAACTAAATTGAAATCGCTCCATCCGTTCGGGAGCTATGATGTAACAGACAGACAGACACGACAAACTTATAACACCCCTCTTTTGGTTGGGGGTTAAAAAACAAAGATTAGTAAAAAAAAATATTTATTGAGTGCAAAAAGATGCAGTCAGAGCTGTCACCCATCCAAGTACTTAATAGCTTAACCTTGTAAAAACACATTTGTTGTATGGGAGCCCCTTATTTATTGAATGTTGTTACTTTTTTTAAAGCATAATTTCAACTCTCTAATATTTAGAGAGAGTCACGGTTCTTGAGATACAGTCTGGTAACAGATAGATAGACGACGAAGCCTCAACAATAGGGTAACAATATTACCCTTTTCGATAATACCTTGCATTTATTAATATATTACTCATTAATTAAATACGCTGAATGTAAGGCTTCAAGGAAAAAGGTTGTTAATATTTAAATAAATAAATTGTTGGGTTACTTTGTAGTTATTATATCTATTTTCGGTGTTAATTTTTCTGGCTTTATAGCCCAAACCATGTATATTGCAAGTATCAGTGGTATGCATTAAATTCCATTGTTTTAAAATTTTAATAGCATTTTAAATCTATAATTTCTTTGCGTAATGGATTAGGTAGCAGGGAGAACATAGGATTAATATCATATGAGGGACCCGGCTCGAGTTTAATTTGTCTCCAAGGGCAGAACTCTGGTCTTGGTAGGTAACCAAACAAATTTAACACAGATCATTAAAACGCCTTGTCAGCTTATATGAATATGAAACATGATGATTAGAACTGCTTATATCAATTTGTTTTTATATTTTCAGATTACTTTGAATACTCTTGAGTCTAGAGTATTCAGGGTCAGGTCAGGCTAGACGCTTAGATCAACCTGACGCTGGCTGAACAATAATACTTCTATAACAAAAGTTTTTTACAAATGTCAGTGTCTTTTTTTTACTGTTGACAGCAGTTCGAGGAAACCACGCCAAATAAAGCAAAGAAAAACACGGAATGGAATACTAACCTCCTTATGAATAGTATGAGGGTTCAAATCCACAACAGTGATGCTTGCAATCGTACCGTCGACTTGCGTGTAGGAGCTCTTCAAAGTCAACCCAGCTATGGCACCTTGCAGCATCACCACAGACAGTGGTCGAGTATCGTTAGCGAACTGGATCTCTATGGCCCCGATTTTAGCGTCCACTTTGAACTGTATGCTTTCAACTTGCTTCTGTCGGGTTGGTCTACTGACGCTAACTGAAAGGTAGATTTTATTCGAAAATGACAGAAATGTAACTTTCTTTCAATGTTTATAAGTGTTTTGGTACAGAGACTAATCAAACAGATCCTAATAAACTTTATAAAAAATAAACAATTTACGATACAAACGATTGTACTAAACAGTACACAACTGTAACCTTTGTTCTAATTCTAATTCTAAGTGGAGGAACTGAGATCTGCACTGACATCTCGCCTAGGAGTGTTTTGTGTAACCTTTGTTATAAGTAAAGAAACTTGAAAAAGGAATTGGGACGTAGTATGAATTAGAATCTACCATTTTCTATAAAATATGCTAAGGGCTGATTTGTCAGCCGATATCATTAATAATTATATTTCTAAGTTCATACGAAAACAGACATGAAATATCTTAATTGGAAAAAAATCAACCTTTAATTAAATTGTTTCAAGTATCAAAGTTTATCAAACTAACCTTTAGATTTAGCATTATCAGCACCGAATTCTTCGTCTTCCAGAATAGTCTCTAATGGACCCGCATTTGCTGTTCTATCTCGAGTGTTTTGTATGTTTTGCAACCTCGTCTGAAAATAATAAATTCGCTCAAATATCTTATAAAAGTTTTTTTTTAAACGGTTTTTACTGTTTTAAATAGAGGCTTTAGAACTATACTGGGGCTACAGTCTATGTCAAATTGAAATCATATCGGGCTTTGCTCACAATAATTGATTTTCTCACGAAAAGTGGTATTCTACCGTGGTACAAAATAGCTAATGTGTTATTCTTATATGTAAGCTATATTAATCTGAAGTTTCATCAAAATTCATTCAAAGTATTTGCATAAAAATAATCATAGAATGATGATGTATAATCGTAGTCTACCGTACACATATCTTTATTATAACGGCCCAGATGACGAATGAAGATGTTTATAGTTTTCTTACCTGATAATTATTAACAATGACCAATATCTCCTGCAGTCCTTCGTTGTGAAGCAGCAAACGGAGGCAAGTGAAGTTCAGTTCAATAAGTTGCTCAATGCTTTTGTAGTGACTTCTGAATTCTGGACATTTCTTGTCGACCTGCAAATACAAATAAACATCGCTTGAGGCAGATTTAAGGTATAAAAGTTTCTAATATATACATATCATTACATTCCCCACATGGACATTTAAGAACGTTTTAAAGTTAAATACAATAATACAGTACAACCTATCCTGGAGTGTTGCACAAAATGTCGTTGAACAAACTGCACACTATTTTGATGGAATCGTACCTTAACGAGTACTATATATTATATGAAATACATAACACAATAAACATACCTACTTATATAGACATGTTTTCATAGTAAAGGCTAGTTTGCGTTAAGCCCAGCGATGTTACTCCAATACGCTCATTTTTTGTTAAAGGCTGTTAGAAATCTTCAAGTAACTCTTTTGTGAACTTGACATCTAATACACGTATTCAAATAATATACTTAAGATATGGCATTCTCTTAGTAACTGACATTCTTATAATATCTATTAACATTTTCGATTTTATTTATATTTTATTAATTTTGTATTACTATTTAATATGATTTGTAGAACTTTAGGTTTTTAGTTGTCTTCCGAGTGCCTGCGCAGAGTGCTTGAGTACTTCGGTCACATTGCAAGGAAAGACGGGAACAACCTCGAGAGGCTCATTGTGACCGGTAAAGTGGATGGCAAGAGGCCACGTGGACGCAGCCCGGTTCGTTGGTCCGACCAGATCCGCACCACTCTTAACTCGTCCATTCACAACGCCCTTCACACCGCAAGAGACAGAGACAGATGGAAAAAGATCGTACGATATAAAGTGATTCTTAAGGGTGGTCACGACCCTCAGCATTGAGGACCACGAAGCTAGGAGGAGGAGTAGAACTAAGCTTTGCTAGTGTAACTGGATTATATGTACTTATTAATAAATAAATAATTAAAACTCGATCTGTTACAAGTAAATGCTCCAGTAAACATTTAGAAACTCAAACGTTACTTACATTCCGGTACGTTACAACAAACAGATACTGATTAGCATCGTTATTGGTTTTCGTCTTTATTTCAGGCGTTTCCAGCATATTAATAACTTCATGGCCGACTCTATGGTGTTGCATATCCACGGCACCCAAACGAACAGTAGTTTCTAGGGTAAACGTCTTCTGTGTCGCCGTTAGTTCGAGCAGCGATAGAGAGAATACAAGGAAACGGTCGTATCCTTGCGTATTGTCTTTTGTCGTACGGTTCACGCTGAGTATAAGTTCTGGAATGAGATTTTAGTATTACTGGATTATCTTTATATATATAATCTTTATATATATAATTCTTCTGTGAGTGTGTATGTCACTGAACTTCTCTCAAACGATTGGACCGATTTTGATGAAATTTTTTGTGTGTGTTAAAGGGGATCTGGGAATGGTTTAGATTCACAATACGGTCAACTGGATATTGTTTTTTGAGAAGTGGGACAGGACAACGTCTGTCAGGTCGACTAGTACTATATACAGGGTGTAATCGTTAAGTGTGCACAGGCGATTATTCCGTAACTATTGCAGATATCAAAAAACTTTAAACTGATATCGAAAGTACTTTACCTAATGAGTAAAATGACATTAATAACTTTTTAAAAATAAAACGAGAAATATCCAAAAAAATTACATTAATCACTGCCATACATTTTATTTCTTAGTAAGTACAAAATTTTGTGTTCAAAGCATATGTTCGAAGTGACGTCCTCCTTGTGCAATACAATGACGAGCTCTATTTACAGTTTCTAAATGAACTTTCCTTAACATTTGCGGAGTAATTAAAGCAATTGCACGACATACACGATTCTGTAACTCTTCTAGGCTGTGTACTCTCTCAGCGTACACGTGGTCTTTGACAAATCCCCATAGGAAGAAATCACAAGGCGTGATATCCGGGGATCTGGCAGGCCAAGGGGTTGCACTATTATTGGCTATTAAGCCATTATAATTGTTTCGTAAGAAATTCATTACAACATTTGTATTATGTGCAGGTGCTCCATCTTGTTGAAAAATTATCGACCTTCTTTCATCGTCTGGAATTGGTTCTAAGAGACTTGGCATATCGTTTTGTACAAAGGAGAAATATCTCTGTCCATTTAAGGTTCCACTGTAAAAATATGGCCCAATGATCCGATCTCCAAGAATACCACACCACACATTAATTGAGAATCGCACCTGAGCTCTAACTTAAGTAGTTAAGCGAGGATTGTCAATTGACTAATAATGCGACCGCAGTTTGAAACATTACTTTCATCGGTCCATAAAATTGACCTTACATTGACATAATTATTGACTAGCCAATTGCAATAGACCAGCCGACGAGCAGGATCATCATTCTGCAGCGTTTGAGTAGGTTTTATCTTAAATGCTTTGAAGTTGTGTTTTTTTAATAACTTGTGTACATAATTGTGGGACACTGGAAATGATCGGGCCACTGAACGCGTTGATTCTTGTGGATTATCTACTACGTAGTTAATAATATTGTTATCTAAGTCATTATCAAATTCCGGAGCTCTTGTTCTCGAACCTTTTTTTCTGTTAAAAGATCCATAATTTATCAAATTGTTATCCAACTTACGTAAATACGTACCAGAAGGAACTTCTCTATCTGGGTACTCTCTTCTGTAGGCGATAATGGCCGCCCTATTGTTACAATCATGTTTGTAGTACATTTTTAACATGTCCCTCTTTTCTGTATTGGAATATGCCATTTTTCAATCAATAAATGCAACAATCACGATTATTAACGCAAATTGAAAAATACAATAAATTGGCGGGAACGAGAACCCGCGATAAAGAATTTGAATTTAGAACGAACACCAAAGAGTATCTTTCTTTTTTGTTTTTATTTAGTATGTTGCTTTTCAGCTAGTTCAAATCAATACAATATTGAAACAAGGTTTATTATAAATTTGAAGTGGTAAGATAATTAATCTACACGTGTATCTACTTGAAATTCATTAATACCTTCATATCGTACATAATTATAAAATGACAAGGGTAAAATGAGTAGGTACTATTCCACTTAAAATAAGGAAACTAAAACCTTTCTACTATCTCATGATTTTTGGATATTTCTCGTTTTATTTAAAAAAAGTTATTAATGTCATTTTACTCATTAGGTAAAGTACTTTCGATATCAGTTTAAAGTTTTTTGATATCTGCAATAGTTACGGAATAATCGCCTGTGCACACTTAACGATTACACCCTGTATAGTGGCAACACTAATAGGGTGATGATGAAACCGTTTACACCTCTGGATTAAGCTTTTCACCTATCGGCTTTCTCTCGTGTATTAATGTCCGAGTAAAAATTAGATAAATATTTTTTTTTTTATTTTTTTTATGCTGGATAAGTCTTTATTTGACCACAATCTCACCTGATGTAAAGTGACGATGTGGTCTAAGATGGGACATGAAGACCCAGAAGGTAGATGGCTTCTTCGGGCCACATTACGAAACACGAAAAAATCGCTTGACGCATTGGCCCAGCCCGGAGAAATTATACTTACTTTGCGGAAGATCGGCTACAATGAAGTATAAAATCAGTTTTATGAGTTGTATTACCTTTCATGATAAAGAACGCTTCGACTTCAGTCAGTTGTACCGTTTGCTCATCAGTTTGCAATGCTTTTTTAGTGCGGGCAGAATCTCGCCTTTGTTTTTCCGCAGGGTCCAGATATCTGAGCAGTGATAGACTCGACCCTTTTGAATCGCTTGCCTAAAATATTATGTAATAGATGAGTTGTTAAGTAAATGGTAATAAGTTTGATATGCATGGTTAGAAACATTAAGAACTATGGAAATCAAGTGAGCTAGGTACATACAATAAAAACAAAATAAAACCAGTTACGCTAAGTACCTATGTAGTATTCAACGTTAAAAAAACAACATATTTAAAACAACCTGTTTTAAAACTAAATTAACTAAATCAATTATGAAACTTTAAGTATCTATACGATTCAGTGATTGACAAACTTACAAAATCATTACATGAAATATATGAAAGTAACAAACTATTTATAAAATACGCAAAATACTAAAACGGTTCACGGCTTTTTTACCCCATTACTTAGTTCACGGATAATCAAGTGTGGCTCAATAATGCGACCAGACATTGTGTAGGCGAATTGATAAACATAGATCTTCAAATAAACAAAATAAAAAGTAAATAAACAAATACAGTGGAGGTTATTTTAATTCAAGGGACTTGCAATTACCTTCAGCTGCGTCGTTTCTTCTGATTTTGGTAACGGCATGCTGACCAATATTTCACACAGTGCTAATAACCTGAAAAAAAAACACCGTAAAGTTAAAATCTTGGTTAAAGATTCATTCCGACTCGTTTATTTTTGTCAATGAGCAAGAGAGATTGAACTAGTATTCACAGAAACATTTAGATAAAATTTATACCAAATAATATTATCGAAAAGTGCAATATTATGTAACTGTAACAAACATAGATAAATATTTAATCGGGATTCGTAAAACAGTTTCTTTACGTTAACAAAGTTCACATTCGTTAGTATTCATTTGCTTTATATCCCTTGTTGATTTATCTTAGGGATAGATTGAAAGTAAAAGTTCCCAGGTAGTAAGCCCTCCCCCCCCCGTATACCTGATCACGGTAGAACTATTTTCAAAATGAATAATGTAGCTCGCAAAAGTTTTGAAAGTGTAGGAGTAAACCCATATTATACCAACAAGATCCAATAATATCTATTCCATTCAGTATTCCTTGATCCTATAAAAACAGAATTATTTCTATAGTAATATTATGAAGCTGAAGAGTTCGTTTGTTTGATTGTTACTTAAACGCTCTAATCTCAGTAACTACTGGTCCGATTTGAAAAATTATTTCTGCTGCAGCTTGCGTCAGATATATGAATTATTAAGGAAGGCTAATAGCCTATATAACTGCGGGAAAATAGGTGGTTCTCGCGGGAAAATCCATAGAACACGGGCAACGCCGTGCCGTGAAAATCTATTAGATGTAAAATTAACTTACCGATCCTCGGAAACACTGATAGCGATTTTCTGCAACTCGCCCCTAATCTTAATTTTGGGCAGTCTCGGATCGTCCGTGATCAAACACTTGTGTATATGAATCACGAGATTCGTTGGCTGCAGTAAATGTAAAGCCGATGCCTCCTCAGAAGCGATAGCACCTTTCCAATCCTCATTATTAAATGCTACTACGACCTGTAAAAAATAATTAATGTAGTCTTTATTAAAATACGATCTTGTCTTGAACCTCTAAAACATGCGTCCAACAATAAATCCCTTAACAGAAGCATAAGCAGACGCATCATGGGATTTACCAAAATTAAAACCAATGACTTGGTTTTCTGTTTATAAAAATCTTAACTAAGTCTAGGTTTTCATTTAACTACAGTGGGATAGTTTATGCAGTTAGAATTTGGCATCAAAAAACAATATTTATGTTTACGTACTTATATTATATTAATTCTTGATGAGAACAGAAACATTGGGGGATATAGGTACATAATAGTACCTATATCTATGTAGTGAGCAAATCCTTTTGTATAATTTAAAATTATTAAAATAAATATCAATATTGTGTCCCAATAGATTTTTTTTCATTAATTATAATTCGAGTTAAACCTTCTGAGCATCTCAGGGGGCCAATTCTCTATTTGGTCAATTTAACAATATAACGAATCGAGATTCTATCGTAATCTTATTATTACTAACCTTAAAAATGGTTTTCTGCTTATTTTAAGAGAATACCGACTTAGGTTCGCCTACCGTTCAGTTGCATCGCGATATTATCTCACGCCAATGAAATATTTGACGTTTTAAATGTGTCAGAATAGTAACATTTTAATTAAGATTTGATGGTAACAATGCAATCGGAATGCTATTGAGACAATGTTTAACTAAGAGATCCTTCAGATGTGCAAATCATATGTGAATACTAAATATCGAATCCTACCTGCATCTGAGTAAGCTGCAAGGACATCTTATCGTAGCTATGATTGGCAATTTCGTTCAATATCTGCTGATCGGCCAAGCCTTCTCTGTACAGCTTCTGAACATCCAGGGCTTGTGTGCGCGGTTCCGTTTTCACGCTAATGGCACCGAGTTTCACTACCACGCAGGATTCGCCACTTAAATATAAATAAACAATTATTCCCATGTTATCAAATTTGAGAGAAAACGACACGTAACTGTCATTTAATGTAACAGAAAAACCTTAGGGCTTATTTCACAAATCCGAGTAAATTATATTTATATATAAATAAAAATGAATTGATGTTCGTTAGTCTGATTAAAACTCAAGAACGGCTGAACGGATTTATCTCATCACAGTCTTGAAATGTTCGTAGAGGTCTAGGGAAGGTTTACAAGGCGAGAAAAAAATTGAATTAAAACCAGTGCGAACCCGGGGCGGGCCACTAGTAAAATATAAATGTTTCCGGACAATCCACACAACAACATCTAGCCCCGTGGTAAGCTCTAAGCTTGTGTTACGGGTACTAGACATCTGATATACTTAATATAATAGACATACATACCTATAAAAGAAAATTATACATTGTTTAACACCCAGACCAAGGAGAAAGTGCTTGCAGACTACACAAACACTTGACCCCTCAGCGGGAATCGAACCCGCTACCTCATATGTCAATAATATGTGTCAATAGTTGTGTCAAGAGCTATCTCGCTTTGTCACATTTGAAATGGGTAAATAGCTCTATAACCGTTTGTTCTAACCATTGTCATATTTTACTCGGTGTTGGTGAAACAGGCCCTAATACTTTTAACAGTGCATAAGACACACATGAAATTACGTCGCCATTTTGATCCATTTTATATCTATTATGATATTTCATTTAAATTTGACGTAGTATTTCTGACATTCTATGGGTTAATTCGACCACTATCATAAAAGCAAAAGTAATACCATTATGTTTGCCCAGAAGAAGGCCATTAACTGTCTGAGGAGTTTTGGTTTCGAGAGTTAAAGATTCATTAGAAATGTTATTGATTAAAAATAAAAATTTTAAATTTAAGAATAGCCCCCGATTCTAATGCCTTAATTTCCTTAAAAGTAAAACACCATAAAAATATTGTAATGTGCACGCGATGCGCTTTCATTTGATACCCCACTCGAGTATATTTGCAAATTTTCGGTTTTCCTTCCCCACTCTAACTCTTTAACCCACTCTAACTTTTAAACGGCACAACCGATTTTCATGAAACATATCTGAGAACAATCGCGCCAGACTCACCTTTCATACCAAAAAAACTATTAATTTAGTTTTTTTGTCGCTCCATCCGTTCGGAAGCTATGATGTCCCAGACAGACAGGCAGACACACAGACAGACAGACACGTCAAACTTATAACACCCCTCTTTCTTGGTCGGGGGTTAAAAATGTGGTCGTCACGGGACGTCTTAAGTGAGAAAAGGGGATGCCAGATGTCACAAACGTTACGTAACGAAGCGGCACCCTCTTATAAGAAGTGAAATGAAAAATAAATAACAACATATTTCAACTTACGCCTTATACATTCCGGTTCTCGTGACAATAATGTAAGACGCAGCAATATCTATATCTAAGTCAATAAACGTGTGTTTGTGGACGGCATACTGCATACCAAGGGCCGATTTCTCTTTCATTTCTGAAAATTTATTTTCAGCCTTCTCTTGCAATCTGAAAGGCAAAAAAAACCATCGATTAATAAAAGTAGAGATTACAAGAAACATTATGCGCGTTTAGAATAATTCAGTAAGAAAGTAAAAGTTTTAAGTAAAAGGAATGCCTTTTTACTCTCTCTCTATCTCTACAGCTGTTGATGTCCTATATATAGCATCCTATAGACACATCGGCGGTGTTGCCAACTCGTGCCATGGTTTGAACGTTTTACCATATCGGCCTAAAATTTGACAATCTGACCGTCGCATTAGTGCTGCCACCTATAGTTTCTGCAAGTTCCCTACGCTATAAAGACCGTCAGAGCCCACACGCGCCATCAAGTGTTTCTATACTTTTTTGTCTTTAATTTTAATGCTTTTTAATTTTAAGTTTCTGATACCTATCGGCGCGTCGCTGTCTCAACTAAGGCAAGTTGAGCAACACGGCTTATTATTATATAACAAAATAGTTGTCAGCCCGCGGCTTAGGGTTACCTGCGATAAAAAAGTAGCTTTTTGTACTTCAGAAAACACATAGCTGTTTTCGTCCGTACCTATTTTGATAAGTTTTTGCGTGAAATAGCAACAAACACAGACGACGACGACACGTACATCCTCACAAACATTCTCGTTTATAATATTAGTAGTATAATATTGCAATATTTTACTCACGTTGTCAAAGCACTGGATTCTGTGGTAGGTTTGAAAACGTTTACTATTTCAATAACGGTTTGTGCGTCATAGACAATTTGTAATGGAAGCGCTATCACTTTCACTCTTTGGTCGCATCTACCATCTGTAAGAAATTAAGTTCTCTTTAATAAGTATTCTCCTAAATTTATAATAACATACACAGCCCATATACAAACACTGGTCTCTCAGAGAGAATCGAACCTCATAAATAAAAAAATAAATAAATAAAAATAAATATTTCCAGACAATTCACACAACAACATCTCAGCAACAGCCCCGTGGTAAGCTCTAAGCTTGTGTTACGGGTACTAGATATCTGATATACTTAATATAATAGTCATACATATATAGATATTTTTTATTATAAATATTAAACACCCAGACCAAAGAGAAAGTGCTTGCAGAACATACAAACACTTGAACCCTCGGCGGGAATCGAACCCGCTACCTCTTGCGCCGCAAGCGGACCCTCGCCCAATGCGCCACTGAAGCAGTCATGGGCAGTTTATTACAAGAGTTGCTTTACATGCCAAGGCGGTGCCCGTGTTTTTGTATGTGAATTAAAAGGTAAAGAATCAAGATTTTTATTCAATCCGACAAATTTTTCTTGATATTAGCGCTTTTAAGCAAATAATCAAAAAAACTCTTCAGCTTTGTAATATTGGTATAAGTATTCATTTCAAGGCTGTACTTTGTTTGATTAAAATCAATTCAGCCGTTTAAAATGTATGGGTGTGAAAGTAAGGAAAACTAACCGAATATCAGCAAATATACTTGAGTGGGGTCTCATACGAAGAGAAGAGAGAAAGCGCATCACATACACACAAAATAACATGCCTTACTTTTCACCCGTACACTCGCTACCGTTTTGATTATGTTAACTTTACTTGGACGTTGTGCAACAAGCGCTAATCCAAATAAATAAGTACATACCTAAAGGATTGGTCTCAAATATAACGTTTAATAAATGATCGTCCTTCCCAACTTCGACGATAGATGTAACCAGGTGGGGCTCGTAACTGCCTTGCCGCACGCCCGTCACGCTGAACGACTGCATCATAACGTCCACTCTGAAAACAAAGTTATTAGTAAGCATTAAACATATTTCCTATTAAATTGATTATTTAATTTTAAACATTGTTCATTATTATCATCATCATTCTCTTGCCCTTATCCCACATTAAGTGGGGTCGGCACATGTTTTTTCCTTCTATTTTCCTGTCACTCGTCATCTCAACACTCACTCCACTCATTATGGTTAGGGAGGCGAATAGGGGAATTTTCGGCAATACTCGAGCGTGGCAGTTTAAGATATGAGAGATACCTTAGACCTAATAGAACAACCTTGTAAAGTATTTAGCTCTATATGTAGTGACGCGCGCCTAGAATAGACGATCAGATTAGTAAAAAAAAATTTATAGTCTGAAATACTCGAGCGCGTCAGATTAAGATATTGGGGGTTGATTTTAGTGTTTAAAGACTAAATTTAACTAATCTGACGATAAGTCCTTGACGCCGCCGAGTTATAGGGTCGCGAACTTGTAAAAAAAAAACGTTAATCCGGCATTCGATTTTTTTATATTTTATTTTGAAGAATATAATCTAAAACTTACTAAAAATACAAAATCTGCCGGTTTCCGCATGACCGGAAGTGTGGAGGAGCCATTTCGTCTTCCTAAGAACGCGTTACGGCATATAAGTCGCGAACGATCCATTTTACAAAAAAATAAAGTTTAAATAAACAAAAAAGATAATTTTATTTTACACAAAAAAGGTCTCTAAAAAAAAAACAAAAAACAAAAAAAGAAACCAAAAAACCTTTTTCGGTCAGATTAAGAGAACCCACCAACATTTTTGTCAGATTAAAAAAATATGCTTTCAGGATACCGAACCGAGATAAACCTCCCCTATGAAAATCTGACGCGCTCGAGTATTTCAAAATAACTTTTTTTTTTTGCATTTTCAAAAATTCATAGTAACTTATCGTCACGCCGAAATCGTCAGTTTTTTTAAAGGGAGCTTCCTTGGGGCCTACTTAACACCCCTTCCGAAAATCTGACGCGCTCGAGCAAATTTTTTTTTTTTGCATTTTTGACTACTTTTTATGCCTACCCCCACCACGCAAACCGGCAGATTAGTATACCGTTGTTATCAGAGGCACTCGGGGCATACGTAGTATGAATATCTGACGCGCTGGAGAATGCCCATGTAACTGTTTTTTTTTACATTTTTGAAAGACCGTACACGCCAAACCCACCGCTAAAATGGTTTTTGCCATACGAGCTTTTCTTTTCGAAATTATTTTATCTTTCGATTTTGATAGGTCTCGACGGCGCCGTTGAATTACGCCATTTAGCTACCTCGCCTCCCTAACTATTACATTATTATCTAGATCATAATATCAAAAAAAAATTAAAGTTTACTTACACATACTATACCCAAGTCACTTTCTCCTTGTTCTGTTTTATATGTATAATAAAAATATCTATATATGTATGTATATTATATTAAGTATATCAGATATCTAGTACTCGTAACACAAGCTTAGAGCTTACCACGAGGCTAGATGTTGTTGTGTAGATTGTCCGGAAATATTTATTTATTTATTCACTACATAAATTAATATACAAGGTGATCATCATCATCATCATCATCCTGCCCTTGTCCCACACTATGTGGGGTCGGCACAACATGTGTTCCTCCTCCACTTCCCTCTATCACCCGTCATCTCAGCAATCACTCCTTTCTTAAACATATCTTCTTTCACACAGTCCATCCATCTTTTCTTTGGCCTCCCTCTTCCCACATATCCATCCACTTTCATATCTAACGCTCTTCTCGTAACATATACAAGGTGATTTTCAACGAAAAATCTTCGAACACAATATGTTCGCCTGGTGCGTGCCATTCACACCCTTTCTGCGTCCAAAAAACCTTGTAATAGCTACGAGCTAGAAGCAAAGGAAAAAAAGAATAGAAACTAAAACACAGATTAAAAGGAAAGGATACTAGCTTGGATAAGTTGTAAAGGCTTAAGCTTTGACAATGGTACATTTCTCTGCGCTTAAGAACATACAATATTCTATGTATTACACAATGATCTATATTTCTTATATCGCACTCGTAAAATAAAAGTCGTTGAGTAGTGCCTAATTAGCTACCTTCCCAAAAAAGATTTGCAACACATTGTTCTTAAAGATTCATCTCCCTAATTCTATTTTTGTATGGGATTTAAATTGGTGTCGAAATCACGAATCCGAACCTTCAACTACATGGGCATCATAATATGACAGTTTTTGCCATAGCTTCATTTTATTAATCACCATCTTTCCTTACCTCAAAGCATTGGCACTGGGTCTCTGCTTGAAATTCAACTGCACATTATCAACAGCAGCCTTCAAGACCTCACCCACATCGTAAACCGACACCTGCAGTTGATCCAGCTTGAAGTAGCTCTCCATAGCCACGTATTCGACGGGCAAGTGCAGAGGTGCGGCGGTTTCGTGGTAGTCTATGGCGCGGAATAGCTTCTCTTTCTCTTCTGGCGTCATGGCGTTTTGGAATTGTTTCACTGGAAAAGGAGGATCGTTGTAACTATGTGGGGAGGCATTACGCTACGATGTATTGCGACAACGTTTTTTTCAAAGAGCTGAAGTACAAAGTAGGAAAAACAAGTAGGCACTGGTACTTAAATTGATTCGACATGTATGAGATGGACTCCTACACCGAGGGTTCCATGTAGTATAACCATTTTTACTCTATGTTATTAAAAACACAAATAAAGCGCAAACAGAAAGTTCCGAAAGAAACCAGTCAGTGATCACCCATCCAAATCGGCAGTATTTGGATGTGTGACCGCTGACTGCAACGCAACGTTGCATTTATTCAGAATGTTGCATTTATTCATACATGTTATCGCAGCAACAGAAATACAAGTCTTTCAAAATTTCAGCTCTCTATCTCTCACGGTTTTAGATATACCGCCTGTTCTTAGACGGACAGACAGACAGAAGACGAGGTCTTCATTCCACCTCGGGATTTTTTTTTTAAAGTTTATGTGCTTTAACGGTGAAAGCAAACATCGTGTGGAAACTGGGATGTTCTGATAACTTTGAAGATTTCGGTGGACATGTGGCATTCACCAATCCGCACTTGGCCATCTGTTTTGCCAACGCCACTGTGTTAGGTTTCGTCATGAGAGAAGTCCCCGTATAACTGTACTTTTTTGCATTAATTAATGTAGCTATTACTTACTTATAGCAGTGCCTTTAGCGTGTTCGTCGTCGGCTGTGCTACTAGCACCCCACCACCCACTGAACCAACCCCTGGATTTCTTCGCCTCGGCTTCCAGTTTACCTAGCCTTTCCACCTTAAACGGATAAAAGAACAATTTAAATGCTGGTAGTCTACACTCAAATTAAAAGTAACTTGTGTAAACAATTATTTCTTTTTAAAGGGTTTATATCGCGGATTTACTAAGTATAACATGGGCTTCTTGCAGGTACAAAATACAAATATCGGCTCAGCTAAGCATTTAATCCAGTAGCTTTGAGCTACTGGATCAAATGCTGAGCGTCCATTTTTTTTGTATTCCCCGTTTCTAGTTTTAAGTTGTACTATTGTTGCACAAAATATATGTTTATATTATATAGCTTATATAGCCAATAATTTCCTTAAATGTAAAACAACATAATATTATCTAATGTGGACGCGATGCGCTTTCATTTGATACCCCACACTATAGTATATTTGCAGATTTTCGGTTTTTTTTCCCACTCTCACCCCCCTAACTTTTAAACGGCACAACCGATTTTCATGAAACATGTCTAAGAACACCCGGGCCAAACTCACCTTTCATACAAAATAAACTAAATTGAAATTGCTCCATCCGCTCGGGAGCTATGATGTCCCAGACAGACAGACAGACACGTCAAACTTTAACAACCCTCTTTTTTGGTCGGGGGTTAAAAATTATGTTTAACTTTTATGTATTGCACCAGTTTTACACGCCGTGACGAGTTTTTGAAATTACTTGCGGGAATAATGTATTTTCGTGTAAAAGTAGGAAATCGGACCACAAATTCCTGTGATCAGGGCGTACAAACAAACAAACTCTTTATAATATTAGTATGGATTAATTACTCATTTTAGGAAGGCATATACCAGCAGTAGAAGTCCTGAATGATGATGATGATGATAATAGTTAAACCACGGTTTAAATAAAGGTATCCAATGCTGTCCCTGTTAAAAAGTAAATACATAATAATTATGACACAGAAACATACCACACCTAGGAACCTGAAGTCAAGGTCTATATAAAACCTAGTACCCCGGCGGGAATCGAACTTAGTGCGCCTCGAGGGAAAATATCATACCGCTGAGTACGCATTATACAAAAGCAAGGCCGAAGGATAGAAACAGATTTATTTTTAATATTTACTATTTATTTAGAGCTTCTTTTCTTTTTAAAAATTAAAGAAGTACCCCCGATTCCAATGCCTTCATTTCCTTAAAAGTAAAACACCATCATATTTAGTGTGATGTGCACGCGATGCGCTTTCTTTGATACGCCACTCGAGTTTATTTGCAGATTTTCCGTTTTCCTTCCCTACTCTCACCCCCATAGCTTTTAAACGGGACAACCGATTTTCATGAAACATATCTAAGGACACTCGCGCCAGACTCTCCTTTCATACAAAAAACTAAATTGAAATCGGTCTATTCATTCGGGAGTTAAGTATGATGTCCCAGAAAGACAGAGACACATAGACAGACACGTCAAACTTATAACACACCTCTTTTTTGGTCGGGGTTAAAAAACCGTGTTGGCTAAGTGGGAGCACACTCGACTTTCATTCCGAAGGTCGTGAGTTCAAACCCTCGTAAAGGAAAGGTTTGAGGTTGAGAGTAAATCGTGAGGAACCCGGCATGTTCTGAGAACTTAAAAGAGTTTGAAGGACATGTGACATTCATCAACTCGCACTTGGCCAGCGTGGTGAATTAAGGCCTAATCTCTCTCGCCAAGAGAGAAGTCCCTGTGTCCCAGTAGTGGGAATGTTATGGGTGAATGGGTGATGATGATGATGATAATATTTGGAGGTTCTTAAATCGTACCTCCATTTCGATTCGTTGCCGAATAACAACGAGGTTGACCAAATCTAGCTGTTTCTCAGCTTTCTCAGACAGTTCCTGTTGCTCCGCCGTCATCTTTGATGTGAGTTTAGCCTAAAAAACATAATAATATTAATAAATTAATATTTCCCGACCATCCATACAACAACATCTAGATTCGTGGTAAGCTCTAAGCTTATGATACGGGTACTAGACATCTGATATACTTAATTTTATAGACATGCATATCTAAATATTTTTCATTACAATTATTAAACACCTACACAAAGGAGAAAGTGCTTGCAGAAAATACAAACACTTGACCCCTCGGCGGGTATCGAACCCGCTACCTCTTGCTCCGCAAGCGGTTATTCACCCACGGCGCCAACTGTTGCAGTCACATTTTAAAATTAATATAAGTGTTTGCAATACATATGTAGTAATGACGTTAATTGAAACGCTCTGTCAAGCGAATCATGTTTCCCTGATTTAATGTTTTATTTGAATTTTAACAAGTTTTTGGTATGTCTATATGTCCATGTAATAGTTTATATGACAGTTGACAAAAACTTTACAATACCTGATAGCAAGTAGCGTAGTCCTTGCAAAGTTGCCTGTGTGTAAGCATATGCGTCCAATCCCAGTTCCTACGCCTCCTTTTAACTTCCTCCTCGAGAACGCATTTGTACGCGAATTTCCACCACGTACTGTAGTGTCCTCGGTACCGGTACAAATCCGGACGGTATTTTCTACGAGCACATTACGAAATAAGATTATAATAGGCATGATGGAAAAAAAGTAAGATTTTTAACAAAAAACACCAGTCTCAAAGTTAAAGTTCAGTCAGTTCGGAATATATGAATAGGCTTATCGGTTTAGCCGTTTTGCCGTAAAAGACGGTAAAAACAACAGACATACACATAGGAAAGTGTCCCATTTATAATATTAGTATAGATTGAGTACAACTCGGGCCGGGGGCACCGGCGTTAATTTGCCTTCATCTCCTCCCATTTCCCAACATTTCCCAATACAAATTGAAAACTAGAGACCTAAATATACACGTTAAATTCTGAATCTGCTTTTTTGAAGTCGGTTAAAATGAGAAATGCCCAAAAGATGGGCGAACACTAAACAAATCAATCACAAATACCTCGAGAACTAAATATACATACACGCCGACTGTATTTTTATTTATAAAACATACGGGGGAAAAAATATACGGGATCAATTAAAAACCTCCTTTTTTCGTTGAAAGTCGGTTAAAAAGGTATTCTCTTTATTCCGTCTGTTCATTATCAACACCCTATTAAGGTTCCCACTGCTGGGACACGGGGACTTTTCTACTAAACCTAGTTCTAGTTTAGATTTAGTGTAGCAATAAAGGTCGTATTCAAGACATCGTATTTTCAATAAGATGTGCCTATTGTAATTTTTTTTACAATAAAAACCATTTTTATTTTATTTTTTGTTGTCCAATTCTAACAACAATTATTTAGTAATGCTTCCCAACCAAACTCAAACCTACTAAGCTGCGACTTGAAACAACTTAGAACTACATACCTGTATGGAGCCCCCTTGCTCATCCGGTCCATAGAATCAGCCAGTAACATAATATCTTGGTACTGGGCTTTGTTCAGACACACAGACAGCTGTTCCATATGTAAAGTGAGGATCACTTTGGGTAAACTGAACTTGGGTATGTCGCCTTCGGGTTTAGGGTTTAATTTTAACTTTGCTGTTGCGTTGATCGGACCGAGTGCTGGAATAATAAATAAATATTTGCTGACAATTCACACAACAAGGTGGTAAGCTCTAAGCTTGTGTAACGGGTACTAGACATCTGATATACTAAATTTAATAGACATACATATATAGATATTTTTTATTATTCATATTAAACACCCAGACCAAGGAGAAAGTGCTTGCAGATCATACAAACACTAATAGTTAGATCTATAATAGTTTAGATTAGGATGGCTGGGCCAACTTATTTTATGGCAGTGCATTTACTTATTATATAAATGTTTTTTGCATTAAATCTGGTAAATTAAATAAAGAATTAACTGAAGATGAAGTTGTAAGGATTACTTGCCATATTGGTATTTATCTGGTTTTGCGGATTTCTTTGCGATTTCCCGTTCTAATCTCTCTTTGATTTGTGCGTGCTCTAATACGTGGTACAATTCTGTTGAGGGATTCCAATAAATAGCTAAAGCTTCCAAGTCGAGAATCTGAAAATAAATTTATTAATAATTTCGTTACTTTACACAACGGTGCTTCCTATGTTTGGATTTACCCGCGATATCAAATTATTATTATTATTTAGCCCTTAGCCTTCCTCAATAAATTGGCTTATTCAAATCGGACCAGTAGTTCCTGAGATTAGCGCTTTTAAACAAACAAACAAACTCTTCAGCTTTATTATATTAAGTAAATATTTCACAAGAACGCCTAGACCGGATCCAATAGCTTTTATTGTGTTGTATTGAAGTTGCTTGGAATAACTAAATACTTAATTTTCCTAACATAATATTATAAATGAGAATAAGAGAAAAACGCTGTTTTTTAAATACCATTTCCAAGATACCCACCTAAGTGAGCAAAACGATTGAGAAAAACAGCTTGTACTGGAGCGACTGTAGACAATTTATTTGTATTTATTGAATTTTAACTTTTATTAAATTGTACATGTCTTTGAATTACATATTCATGGAAATTTACAATTTCCATCAATAACTGTGTCATCGCAAAGCGAATTGAGAATAATTTGTTAATGAATAAGTAGTAGTAGTACAGTCAGCCTCAAATTGATTTAGGAGTCCAGAGTAGTTAAAATAATCTGAAAAACATTTCACCAAAATGATTTATGCAGTCAAAATTATCATAATATTGCAACTGACTGAACATATTTAAAAAACTGTCTGCAATTATCTATATAAATAAAAATGAATTGTTGTTCGTTAGTCTGATTAAAACTCGAGAACGGCTAAACGGATTTATCTTATCATAGTCTTGAAATGTTCGTGGAGGTCTAGGGAAGGTTTAAAAGGCGAGAAAAAATCGAATAATTGCCGGGATTTTTTTTTTAATAAAAACCCGTGCGTAGCCGGGTTCGGGCCACTAGTTAATAAATAAATTATTATTTATAATCTGAAATAAATTATATTAATAATTAAACATAAATTTACTTATGACATCATCCATTTTATTTAGGAATCTATCTAGGTTGTTGGACTCAGAATCACCTTGATATTTTAATATATCGACCTAACCTTGACATTCTTATAGTATCTTATTTTCGAAGTAATTTATTACCTTTTCTACAAATTAGTTCGTCTTGAGCCGAATAACAGCTTCATTATTGTCTCCAACTCAGGTCTTGGTACGTTTAAAACCAAGAACCCAAGCAACTATTTTCATAGATTATTACCTTATTACCACAAATATTTATTGGGGTAAAACAATATAAACCAGCTTTGTTACGCAATAGTAATGTTTAACTATTGTAGTGTGTAGTAACTATTGCATAAACAATTTCAAGATAATTTCTTGAATTTTTTTATATGTACAATTGTTCGGAATTCGCAAAAGAATTATATGTAGTTTCCCTTTTAAGAGCAGGTCCGTATGTTGTCCGGAAGTTGAGTATGCAAAATGAGGACCGCATTCTGTACATAGTTATAAACTCAGAAAAGCTTGCAGATAAAATTCTGGATGTTTCCAGGGGGGTTTTTGTTTATTTTTTTATCCCCTTAGATAGATATAATATAAATGAGCCAATTTAATAATAGTTTTAGTGACTATATCCAATTGTTTTTTGTCATTAATGATACTTTATCATATTCATCATTATCATATCAGCCGTAGGGAGTCCACTACTCGACATAGGCCACCCTCAATAATTTCCAGGTACTTCAATTGGTAGCGGACTTTAGCAGGGCCTGCAAAATCGAACTACTCCCGAGTTATTGTTGTTGTTCGTGTTGTTGTCCGTAACGCCAACAAGTGGTTCCGTCGGAAGACCAGCGCTGATACTAGTTTTCTAGTAATCAAGCACATGCTGAGACGTAGCCATTTTCCTAACGAATGTTTTTTTTTTTTTGTTTTTCTTCCTATTTTGTGATTCTATTTATTTAATCTTTTTTAAAAGTGAATGTATTCAAAATGTAATAATAGATTCAAGTTTTTTGTTATTTGTTAGGAAATAAATGTATTTTGTTTGTTTGTTTTTATTGAGGACAAATTTTAAACCAGAAATTACGAGAGGTGCCTAATAGCTAGTTTAATTATAACATACCTTAAAGATTTTGGTCACAGCTTCCTGGATGACCGTTTGCTTCCAGTTCTCATCTGTTGTGTGAACACAGAGATTGTGCAGAGTAATACCGCAAGAGAAAGGCGCCTTTGGGTTTGTGATGCTGTCTTCGTATCGTATGTGGATGTCCTTTATGTTCAGCTGGACGTTCTTGATTATCTGGGTAACCAACTTTTCGACGAATGTTTCGTTCAATTTGGTTTCTACAAAAAATAGATCCATAGTTAAAAAAACAATGTACAAATAATTGCTAGAGAATACACAAAATATTTGCAATTTCTTGCATTATTCTTATATCGTTCTTGTCATTTTTATTTAAGAGGGGCGACTATGTTTTATGGTCATTTATGCAAGAAACATTGCCTTATGCTCGTTGTTAAAATCATGCGCTTCTCAATCTTAGCATTTACTCGTAAACTATTGTTTTAATACATATTGTTTATTTACCTTTCTCTTCCTCCTGTTTCTTAGCTTCAGCGACCCTAGCCAGTTCAGCCTGCTTAGAGGCCAGGCTGATTTTCTCCTCTCTCTCGTGGTCATACTTGATCTCAGCGATGGGGCTCACGATTAAAAACAAGCGCTCAACGCTCGCTTCCACTGATGCTCCATATAAATTCTTCCATGGTATTTTTAGCACCAGTTTTCCTGTACAAATAAACAATATTATAGTTCTTATTACCAACGAAAATTTATTTTAGCCTAAAAATAGTTTATGCGATAATGAGATAATTTTTGAGATATGTCCAAGCTAAGCTCTAAGCTAGTGTTACGGGTACTAAACATTTGATATACTAATTTATACACAAACATATAAAGACCAAGGGGAAAGAGTTTGCAGAACATACAAACACTTAACCCCTCGGCGGGAATCGAACCCGCTACCTCTTGCGCAGCCAGCGAACCTTTGGGAACCGCGCCACTGAAAATGGAAAACACTCTTTAGAAAGCGTTTTCCAAGTTGCCTTTTGATACTAAATAGTATGATCTATAACTAACTAGCGAACAGCAGTTAACATCATATAGGTGCACATAAATCTTCCCCATGAATCACCATATATCCATCCAAAGGTTGCCTGGAAGTGATCGCTCACAGCGATAAGGCCGCCCTTTGTACTCCAATGTATTGTCTTGTTATTGTTTGCAGTTTGTATTTTATTTGTGGAGTTATCTACCTATCTACCTATATGTAGGAAACTGCATTAAAGTAAAAGTACCAAGCAAACATCTTCAAGCTTCATTTTATCTAAGTAAATATTATTGAAGCCGTGTTGGCTAAGTGGGAGCACACTTAGCTTTCATTCCGATGTTTGTGGGTTCAAACCCCTAAAAAACTGTTTAAAGTCACTTATAAAATGTGTTATAAAATATGCTATACACAAATCATGTTCCTACAAAAACATGTTTATTTGGTAAATTCATTTGTGATTTAGTATTTAATTAACACATAATATGGGATAATAAATACTGTATGAAACACTTATTACATCAAGGTCATGTTTTAGGTAATGGCAAGCCATTCTGACCTTTACGACCTAATAATAAATCGGACACAATTTCAGGGCATGACATCATTATAACAATTATGAGATTGGTCTGAACTGCATGCTAAGTGTGGTAACCTTGCAGTATGAAGCTAGAAGTAGCTGTAGTCATTGTTTTAAAGTATGAACTACGAATTGAAAATTAGATTTGATACAACTTGAATAAATTAAGAATTATAGATAAACAAAACAGATTTAACTTGTGAAGGTAATCTTGTAAATTAATCTTTTTAAAATTATAACCCCCATATTCACAAAAACAAATTAAAAAAATCTAGAGGTTTAGTTCCCCCAAGAGTAAAAAGTCATACTATTTTGTAATATACAAGTGATGCACTTTGATTTGAGGGGTCTTAACTTGAATATATTTTCAGCTTGATGGTTTTCTTCCCAACTATTACCACTCATAACTTTTAAACATACTGACCAACATTCAATGTACTGACCAGTACATAACAGTTCAATAAAAATCTTTTCACCCTGGTTTATATCTCTATAAAAGTTTAAAAATAAGGCATAAATAGGCTTATTGTGTGTTAGCCATAAATAGCAGTTGTTATGACACAGGCTAATATTAGTATCATTAAATGCAGTGGCGGATTTACAAATTTTCAAGGTATAGGCTGAATAGTTTTTGCCGCGCTTGCCTAAACAATCTCGTTTAAATTACACGTAAAATAATTTATCGGTATATTTATGAGCTAATCGGTATAAGTTTGCTACCCTCGGAATGTGTAATGAAAAGTAAGAGAGAAAAGTCATCGCTAAAATTTGTTGCAGACTTCTTATCTGTAAGACATCAGAAAATCGTCATAGAAAAATAATTATGACTTCAACGAGGTTTAAAAAAATCGTTCCCCTAATTTGCCGCTTCCAAAATCTGCCGCCGTAGGCTCGAGCCTACTCAGCCTTCTGGTAAATCCACCACTGATTAAATGTAAAATAAAATACAAATTAAATTTATGGAAAAATATTCAACCCACAATTTGTATAGTTATCAGCATATTTTGCCCAAAATAAATGTAGAATGATTAAATTGAAATAGATAACACAACATGTTTTTTAGGTAAAAAGGCCTTTCCGTCTTTCGTGATGAAAAGTATTGCTATAGTTAATAATTAAATAGTGAATAGGTCTAGTAGATGCCCATTGAGTTGATGAGTTAGATTTCCTTTGTTTTCAGTCAACTTCGGAAAAATTTAGATATCATGCCAAGGAATTATAAATAGAACTTAAACAAAAATATAAATAAGCATGTTTTTGTCCAAGTTCTAAATGTTTGTGAATATTGTTTCTGATCTCAACACTTTGACTGAAGCCTAGGTAACCATAACATAATATCTCATTTTAAAAGTGTCACCCACGGGATTCACTCACATAATGAATTAATTAACTCTTGACTTCCGAAGTCCGAATTTCTAAAGTTTGTCAACTCTAGTTCATATAGTGAGTAAATCCAGCTTTTTACAATGAATAGTGTAACTTACGATAACTTTGAAAGTGCTCTAACATAACTTACCCAAATTTCCATAAACAATTTGAACAGGGATGTTGAGTTCCTCTAAGGCATTGGCCTTTAGCACCAAATTCTCCAAAACGACATCGCCTGAAATAAAGAGATACGTAAATAACCGCAACAATAGTCGGTGGATGACATCATTCTGAGGGTAGTAAACTTACCGCCCCATATCCCGAGTTTTAACTGACTACTGTTGAGATTTTCCACATAAACCCCAAGGAATCTATTGAGGACATCCACAACTATCGACTCGAACACCATTGTGTGAGAAGTTTATTGTAGTTTAGCACGACTAAAACATTTTACTAATCGTAAACAAGAACGCGTGATAACATTATCACATCATAGAAAACAAAAAGTTTATGGCACAAAATAATATATAGTTATATTTTGTTTCAATTCTTTTCTATAACATTTTCGAAAGATGTACCGATAGTATTTGAATTCAAAAATACAGAAGATTGCGGATTTCGCAATCAGGCAGAGTAAGAGTACACTTAAAGATACAGCGCAAATCGGTGTTGCAAGCTATTGAAAAATGAGTCCATTACCTTACTTTTTGACTGTTGGTAAAAAATGGGTCTGGGACTGAAATACCAAAAAACTACTTGAATATTAATTAAATCTGTATGTTTAAAAATAAGAATGTACCTTTTTTACTACTCACAGATTAATCACGAAATCTCAGAAAATATAATTCATAACATTTATGTATAAAAAGCCGTGTTTTCTAAGTGGCAGCACACACAGCTTTAATTCCAAAGGTTCTAGAAAAAAATATGTGCGCTCTAAACTCGTGCTTGAACGGTGAAGGCACATCATCGTGAGGAAATGTTCTGATAACTTTGAAGAGTTTGAATTTAATAAGAAAGTGCCAAGATATAGACCATAAAGTTCCGGTGTCCCCCACACCTTGTGACGTATAAATCGCTCGTTAACATTACGTCTTGCTAATTTTCACTAGAATGTTGATTTTCGTTTGCAATAAAATTTAAAAAATTAGGCTACAATGTTTTCCTGTAATCTAAATGACGGACTTATTATTATTTTTGTTCATCCTCCACCTTATTTAATTGTAGATTACAGTTAAACATAAATCTTAATTAAAAATTTAAGAAAAAATCCCGATACCAATGCCTTAATTTCCATATAACACTAACATTTTCAAATGTGCACGCGATGCGCTTTCAATTGACCCACTCGAATATATTTGCAGATTTCCTACCCCACTCTCACGCCCATAACTTTTAAACGGCACAACCGATTTTCATTAAACATGTCTAAGAACACTCGCGCCAAACTCACCTCTCATACAAATAACTAAATTGAAATCGTTCCATCCGTTCGGGAGCTATGCTGTCCCAGACAGACGGTCAAATACGTCAAATTATAACACCTCATTTGGTCGGCGGTTAGAAATGTTAAACCCCTTAATTATAAATATACAACCGAAAAACCTACATTAGTAACGAAGTCCTAAATATTAAAGAAGTAATTAAGTAATATCCAAGTATCCAAGTAAAGTAAGTATTTTTATGTACCAATGTTATTAAGATAAACATATTTATTATAAATCTTATTTTTTTTTATACAAATGTATTATACAAATCTAAATAATTTATTAATTTCTACCTTGAGTTTTAACAGTGGTTAATTTTTATCAAATTCTGGTGCGTAAAATAAATAATTATTGTACCGCACCACTGAGGCAGTCATAAGTAATGAATTACTTGCCATATTTTTTTCAGGTTGCACTACCTAGAGATGCCCTTAGAGATATATACCTCACAGTATGGGGTAATCATTTTTAATTCGGCATCACTTTTTTTGACATCGTCAGCTGTTTGACACTGTCACTGTTGTTTACCTATACTGTCAGAGTCAAGTGTGTCCATTGTGCGTTCGAAAACAAGTGTTGTCTTTATGCTGGCTGTACACACGCGCCGAGACACCCCGAGACAGGCCGAACGCGAGTGTGTACAGGGCGCTCTCGTCTCGTCTCGCTGTCTCGTTCTCGTCTCGGTCGCTCTCGGTGGCTTGTCGGTTTTTTGCGCCCGAGTCAAAGGGTCTCGTTGGCTCTCGCGAGGTAAACGAGAGCGAGCATGTACACACTCGTTCATTTACTTGCTAGCTAATAGTATGTAATATTTTTTTAATTTAATTTTAATTTAATTTAATAAAATTAATTTTTTTCTTATTTCTTCATGGTTTACGAATTTTATTTTTATAGTAAATGTTAAAAAAATTATAATAGCTCATGGCACAAACACAAATAGCAGCAGCAATTTCTACGTCCATTGTCGCGTGAGTCTTCAGTTCAAATGTTAGAACGAGTGTGTACAGGCATGCTCTCGACGAGACCCCTCTCGGCCGAGACATTCGCCGAGAGGGTCTCGGCGCGTGTGTACAGCCGGCATTAAAGGTACCCAGCAGTTGCTTAAACAGAGGCTTCCGTCGATTGGGACCGGTAGGTATAGGGACCGCGGTCCCTTTCGCCGGATTGCTTTAATTTTATTATTTTTCTTCCGGCGAAAGGGACCGCTCTCGAAATGATCGAAAAAATCTATTGTCCAAGGCAGAAAAGTACAGTCAATGGAAAAAAGGTGTGTGTGCGATTCACACGCGATAGAAGTGAAACTTCAGTAAATCGACGAAAGAATAAGAAGAATAAAAAAAAAGTGTGTGTGTGTCAGCTACGACGCACGATTGGAGTCTACTACTTACGAACTATTATTATGATATATATCGAATAGAAAAAAAGGGTAAATGAACGCATCTGCTAAAATGATAATAAGAGAAACAAACATATATCTGTAATTATTCGGATTATTTATATTACTTCAATAAAGCGTATTACATAAAGTATGTTACAAAATAATATAAATAATATACAGCAATACCTCTTTGCGCGATACTTCGTAGTCTCAACTACGAAGTATCGCTCAAAGAAATTTAAATAAAGCATTGTATTTGTGTCTCTTACCATTTCCGTTTCATCTTTTTGCTTCCGGTTTGAAATCACTACGATTATATAGAAGTTTCACTTCAAAAAGTAGTTAGCAAGTAATATTATAGAACAAAACTCTTTGATTGTAGACATTATTTATTTCAAAAAAGAACAAATTATCAACAACTACAAATATATATTCCTTCCTACATAAAATAATACTACAAATAATCAACAAATTACAAACAAACAATTTAAAAAATCAGTCTTAACACATTTTACTTATATTAATTATGGTCTTCGTTTGCATTTTAAATGTAGTAACAATATACATAATAATCGTACCTAATATAAATATAATCAACTACTAAAAAATAAAATTATAAATCACTCCTAGGCTCTATAAAAATAATCAAGAAACTATGTACAATAATCACAGTAAACAATCACAATTCGTTAAAGTGCTCATCGTTATTTCGATGAATTTTAGTTATCGTCTTTGTTTTTTAAAATAATAAAATTGTAGATGTAAATCATACTTAGGTACTATTATTACAACAATCACAGACAACAATCACAATTAGTCACTGTTCATCGTAATTTCTCTAAACAATGGCCAATACTTATTTTACGGCTAAGTAAATCACTTACAGCAGTCTCAATTTTTTTCAACTGGGCAATTGTTAAACGTTTCCTCTTTGATATTTGGATGCCGTCAGGATTTTTTAATAATTCGGAATAATATGTATTTGACATCTTTTTGGAGTCCTTCCAACAATTGGGCAATATTTGGCTTTGGGTTTATATACTTTCTAATGTGACTGTTCCATTGCTCGACAGCATTATTTGTTTTATGTGGTTCACCATAAGTGGTGAATGTATTTGCGAGTATTGTGTTTTCTAGCCATGTTTTGACAAAGTAGTCATTAAATTTTGTCATTTCTGCACTATTGGGTGACTCTTCCATGACATACAACCAGCCATCATCGATTAAATCCGATGGGAGATGAGAAAGAGCCGCACAAAGCTTAACGTGTTCTTTTCCTAGACGAGTTTTGCTGACTCCAATTTCCTTTGCTTTACGCCACAGACTTCGACTGAAATGAAAGTAACAGCCTACTATTTTCACACCTGGGAAAACATTTCGAACCGCTTTTATTGCTGAAGCTTCGAAGTCCATGGACATTACAGTCGGGTCCCATTCGGGTATCTGTTTTTTTATCATTTCAAAAAGAAGCTTGTAGGTAGATGTCTTTTTATCAGGTAGAAGTGCATAAACAAGTGGAACAACATTTACGTGGTCTTCAGTACTTCCTACATCTGCATGTATGGTGTACAGTTGACAGAATGTATTGAGGCAGGTTTTAAAAGTGCCGTCAATTAAAAAACGTTTGCACTCTTTCAAATATTTTTTAATCTCTTCACTGGCAAAAACAATTATGCGTTTTTCCCCTCTGTAGTCTGCAAGCACAAACTTTTCGTACTTTTTTGGTACTGCAACATCGCCAGCTTTGTGGAAAGTTACTTTTTTGGCTCCAATTGAATCGTTTCTTTTTTTGTAGAGTCGCTTTTCTATGTTGTGAAACTTTGGTATTTTAGTAACTAGATGTAGTCCCTTGTCTTTGAGAACTTCCATACGTTTTTCAAATACTTGTCCAACAGGGACATGTAAATCTTTTTGAACATCTTTTAAACATATTTGCATTCGCACATCGCCAGAGTTTTGAGCCATCATTGTTTGTTCTTTTGAAATGATATTCATAACAGAATTATATTATGAACTAGATACTACTTACATAAACATTGTCGTATTTATTTCGGATCTGTATCTTCGACGACTGTACAATTTACGTTGCATGGTTTGCGGTCCCTTTCGCCGGAAGAAAAATAATAAAATTAAAGCAATCCGGCGAAAGGGACCGCGGTCCCTATACCTACCGGTCCCAATCGACGGAAGCCTCGTAAACAGGCTGTTAGATAGAAGATAGATACGAATATAATTATACATAGAAACCTGTTTTAAGGTGTCCTTTGTAGTGTTTTACACAAATAATAAAAATTAAAAAAAAATTAAGAATTAAAAATCTTAAAAAATTATAGCCGTAGGTAATCATAATTAACTCCTTGTACGCCAAGCATCAACTTCTACTTTTTGGATTTGTTGAGCGCGTATGTACCATAAATTACATTACTTTTCCTAGAATATGGGAGTAACTGCATAATACCTTTAGAAATAATAGCCTGTTTTTGAAGTGAAACTTCTATAGAATCGTAGTGATTTCAAACCGGATGCAAAAAGATGAAACGGAAATGGTATAAGAGACACAAATACAATGCTTTTTTTAAATTTCTTTGCGCGAAGAGGTATTGCTGTATTTTATTTATATTATTTTGTAACATACTTTATGTAATACGCTTTATTGAAGTAATATAAATAAACCGAATAATTACAGATACCTATATGTTTGTTTCTCTTATCATTTTAGCAGATGCGTTCATTTACCCTTTTTTTTCTATTCGATATACGAGTATATCATAATAATAGTTCGTAAGTAGTAGACTCTAATCGTGCGTCGTAGCTGACATACACACACTTTTTTTTTATTCTTCTTATTCTTTCGTCGATTTACTGAAGTTTCACTTCTATCGTGTGTGAATCGCACATACACCTTTTTTTATTTTAAGTACTTACTTGCCCCACATTGTCTGGGTTATTTAGAGGTATATATTATATTAAAAAGCTGAATTTACAAATTATGTAGAAGGACCGTAATGCAAGGCAGTTTAGTTAAGTTTTTAGGTAGGTTGCCGGGTTTCTTCACACAGAGGATACAGCTAGCGGGATAAGAGTTTGGCTTTGACCGTTATTGCGCAGAAATCAGAAATTGGGTATCAACGGGCAATTAGCTAGGTGCGGGGCGGGTGTGTCTGTGTAGGCGCACGTGGTGCTCTGATTGGCTGAAAGTATTGTGTGCGTGACAGGTGTGTAGGCAGGCGCACGCGGTGCTCTGATTGGCTGAAAGTATTGTGTGCGCGACAGGTGTGTAGGCAGGCACACGCGGTGCTCTGATTGGCTGAAAGTATTCTGTGCGTGACAGTACCCATGCGCAGTAATCCCCTCCACCTGAAGATCAAAGCCAAACTTGCGCCGCGCCGCGCGATCTGTACTACGAATGTGGTATTTTTGCTGTGCAAGGATGATGTAGGTACGTATCTAATGTAATGAATGACATATAGTTTGCTACACATGTTCATATATTTTGGCACATACATAGCAAGCCCCACTCCGGAGCTTCTATATCTTTGCACTTCCTTATTTAATTGATATGGCATCAATAGGTGTCCAGTAAATCTGGACGGGCCAACAGACAGACTAAACAAAATAACATTTTTGTAGTCATCATGCATGCCTATTCATAGTTTAATATTTAACTTAAACAATGATTTGCTTTAAAAATATTTATTTTCTGCAAAGACTCGGTAATATGCAAAAGGTTTTAGCAACAAAAGCCTTACCTACCAGTATAAATTTACGATATGGCATAGTTATTATTATTATTAATACCACTTACTTGAATTTCATAGGAATGTACTGGTTTGTACCTTCTAAAATTACATAGTACTTTTTCCAAACTTCAGCTTACAATTTATGTGTTTCCTTTCCTATAGAAAAAACTCCCGTTTGTAAATTCACTACCGTCCGAAGCCAAGGATAGGTAAGTAATTTCAACCACTCTACAAAAGTAATAATAATTAAACTTTACAGTATTAATAAGGAAATCACTTAACTTCCTTGTTTAAAATTTCTACAAAAGAAACTCCATTAGTAAGGACAATCATAAATCTAAATTAAAAAACAGACCGGACACAATAAAATTTTCTGAAAATTAAATTTAAATAATAAAAAAAAGTAAAACGAACGGCCCCGTTGGCTAAGTGGGAGGACACTCAATTTCATTCCGAAGGTCGTGGGTTCAAACCCCGCACACACACGCACATCTGGATTTTTCGTCTTTAGAAATTTATAACGCTCTAAACACGTGCTTTAACGGTGAAGGAAACATCGTGAGGAAACCGGCATGTTCTGAGAACTTCAAACAGTTTGAAGGACATGTGACATTCACCAACCCGCACTTGACCAACGTGGTGAATTAAGGCCTAATCTCTCTCGTGAAGAGAGAAGTCCCTGTGTCCCAGCAGTGGGAACGTTAATAGGGCGATGATGATGATGATGAAATCGAACGTTAAAACCGTTAAAAATCTAAATTTAAAATTTAAGAAAAACACTCGTTTCCAATGCCCTAATTTCCTTAAGGCGCCTGTATGGGCCAACGGCCTTGAGGATTCGGGCGGAGTCAAAATTATTCCCCGCGCCAACCGCATATTCCCCGCTACATTTTTACGACGCAGAGCGCGGCCTGCGCTCTCGGCAAGCGGTCACGCCTGCCGGGTCCTCGCGAGTCGCGACGCCGTAAATAAGGACTTTCCAACTACATCATTATTACGCTAAAACTAAAATTTATGTATATATTATAAAATGTATTGTTAAAATTAATTATATATTATTATTAGATATTAATGAACCTTAATTTATAAACTACGATTATTTTAGTGTATTTTCTTGTTGGTGGTTCTAATATAACAAATAAATAAATAAATAATAAGTATGTTTTTTTAACTAGGTTTTCTTTACTTACTAAGTACCAACCTAATAATAAGATCCTAAGCCAATCCTGCCAGGGTAGGCTAGTTACCTATACAATGTGTATTTTCGAAGCTTGATCAAACGCGGATTTGCGGAATTTGCGGATACATGACAAAAATTAATCGATAAATATCAGATTTTTTTTATGTAAACTATTTAAAAAAGTCGATTTAATATTTTTTTATGAGAACTAGGTACTTCATCTGGTGTTTTCTTCGTTTCTGTTTGAGTAAACGGTGTATTTTATTCAAAGTAGGCTCATTAAAAAGCTAGATAGTTTACCTAGCTATGAAAATTAAAAGAAAATACAATTTCGGTACAAAAGCCTATTAAAACTTTTTTTTTGTAGAAATTTAACAAAAAAAATAGGTATTTATTTTATTTTTAATCTGTAACTTTTACACTGGATTATTGAGGTATACTTTTTTGCATGTCATATTAAACTTCATAATTTATACAACAAATCTCTTCTAAAAAGTAAGGGTTTTAATTTTATGAATAATGTCTGGTTTTTGCTTGAAGGCCAATCGTCTGATAGAATCTAGGTAGTATCTGCAATATTCATAATGTCATAGGATTAGAAAATCGGGCATAAAGACGAGTACAATTTCAGAGTTTTGGTCAGTCACTAAGTTTTCGTGGTATTTTGCTTTTCCTTTTAAGTTTCAGGTAGATAGTATAAAATTATTTGAAATACTACGCGACTGACACTGTTGGTATCCATAGATACTCTAAGGTTGGTGGGTAGCCCACGTACCAAAAAGGTTAATTAAACTCTTTTTGCTGTCATGTTAGCTATTCGAATTAGGTACTTTCTGCCTTGTACAGAGATCAACAGACAGCAAATTATGTAATGAATCAAGGCAAGATAAGATGAAACGGAACGAAGCCTTTGCCCAAAAGTGGGATATTAACGGTGGATAATGATAAGATTAAGTAATACAACACTTTAAGTTATTAGGTACTATCAATTAATTTATTGATTGTTCAAAATGCCAACCATTTTCCTCAATGCATATCGTTGCAAGTAAACCCACGTTCAGTTCACAAGTTCTTTTTAGTACATCGCGATCGTTTCTTATTTCATTCGCTGGTGTGATTCATGGTGACGCTCCAGGCCCCTATTTCACCACGGCGACAGGTGCGACAATTGTCACAAAACTTTACATATGTCGAGTTGTAGATTTCCAAACGCTGACAGGTGCGACAATTGTCAAATAAGAAGTGTCACGGTTAAACGAAGCCAAAAATGAATCAAATAATGAGAGTGTTCAACTGAGTAACATCTTTTTCACTTTATAATTTTATTTCACTTGACACTGGCAAACTGACTCTTCAAGCGCAAAGTCCAACTATAAGGAATTTAATTGAATCAAACAATAATAAATGGTTGTAAATGAATCAAATAAATAAAATTCCTGAGTAAATTATGGTAGGTATACAGGGTGGATTTTTGAGTGGAATGGATGGATTTTAATGGATTCTCCCGCGGAATGGCATATCCTGCGGTACAAAGTAACTTTATAAAATAAGCTAAATCCAATGTATAACCCATCACCAAACCTTTTAGGGAAATCGGTTCAGCCGAAATTACAACAAACATAATTATTATCATTATTATTATTCAGCAATTGATCATGAAGTAAGTTAAAAGTATTCACTGGCAGATTTTTTTTTAAATAATTATTTCACTGGCTGAATATATAAATGACTTTTGCCTCTTTGGTTACGTATTTAACTTTTATAATATTCTCCCGCTATTTTTAATTTTCTTTGCAGTAAAATCATAATCTCCATGTTTTTTGTTTAAAAAATTACTAAAAATGGATTTAACAAAAAAGATGACTATTTTAACGTTGATTTTTGAGAGCAAATCCGTTTTATTCGGTAAATTTGATAACACATTATCATTTGACATGAAAATGAAAAAATGGAAAGATATTGCGCAACGTTTGAATGAAATGGGTATTTATGAAAAAGATTGGAAATATCTTAGGGATACAACATGGCAAAATTGGAGAAAGAGAACTATAGTAAGTATTAAAATATTTCTTTATCAAATTTCAAATATCGTTAGATCAGTGTACTGATTTTTTTATATAGTGTATTTCAATTTATTGGACCGTATTTTTAAAAGTGGGTGTTTGCTTTACCATAAGAAATAAGTCCACCTTTAAAAGTCGACAAGACACTAATAATGGATGTCCCAGTTGTCCCTTTTACCGGTCAATCAGAGGGGACAACTGGGACATACCCTTAATAATGTAGCCAAGTGGCAAACAGCGTTACAAACACAACGCAGCTTAACGTAATTTATACTGTTGATTGCAATACCATAAAAAAACTAGTTGGATTTCAAGAACATAATATAATTCATAATAATAATTAAGAATATATATTTTTATTTTATACAATGTAGACCAAATTCATATGACAATAAAAAAAATAACATTTTTTTCTAGGAAAAAAGAGATAACCGCCGTCAAACAGGATCTGCGGGAGGCAAAAAGTGGAAGTTTGATGAGTCTGATGACCTTATTCTAAATATAATAGGAAAAGATACTCCAGTCTTAGATGGTTTGGATGTTCCAGAATCGTCAGGGACTGGGGCAGCTATTCAGATACAGGACACAAAAAGCCCATCTGCTACACAAAAATATGTAAAGTCAACGGATGTGCACAACAAATCAGTTATACGTTTAAAGAAGGACAAATTAGAAGCTGAAATATTGTTGATTAAAGAAAAAACGGATATTGCAAAGAGAGAAAAATACAAACTTAATTTGGAATTATTGAAGTTGGAAAAAGAATTGAACATAATGCATTCTTCTTTTACAGAACCTTACCAAGAGCAAAATGTAGTAGTAGTTGAATTAGTCGACAGTGAAGAAGAAAATGTTAAATTTTCTAAAGCAAACACAACCTAAATAAATATATATTAATAAATTAAATTAAGTTCGTAACATAGTTATTTTAAAAACAAATTCTGTGCCTTGTGCTTTTGTAAACTTTAATTATCTGCCTTATCAACTAAATACAATTTTAGTTTATTCTGCTTTTTATAAAATTTATCTTGAATTAAATATTTGTATTAATTCCCTCAACACTTCAATCGCTTCAGGTTCAATTGCATTAATAACGTTATCATCATTGTCACTGTTATCTACGGATTGGTCTCTTGCATAATGGTACGGGACATAATGCTGCAATCCTAGGCGTTTTTCTAAATTGTGAAGGGTTACACACGCTAAAAATATATTGCATGCATTCGACGGTTGGACACGGAGATGATTAAGACAGGGGAATTTTTCTTTTAATATTCCTAGAGCATTTTCAACTAATCTTCTTGTACTTTTGAAAGCTCGCAAAAATCGCAAAACTTGATCTGTTATTGGTATTTCAATAGGGATGTTTGGTGTTATAAGCCATCTTTTCATGCCATATGCACTGTCTCCTAACAAAAATGCATTTGGGAACGGCCTCCAACCATTCTCCCACTGCTGAGCCAATGTTGAATTTCGTAGAACTCTTGCGTCATGAACGGAGCCCGGCCATCTTGCACTGGCGTAAAAAAACTCTAAGTTTGGCCCACAAACAACCATCGTATTAATTGAATGCTCACCTTTGCGGTCGACATACATATTTTCATTTTCCCAGGGTGAATCGATTGGTATTAAGGAACCATCAACAACTCCAGCGATTCTTGGAATATTTGCTATATCCTTAAATAGATGCGGGACAGCACTTGAATTCTCCGGCCATCGTACTTCACTCCCAAAAACTTCAGTAACAATGGCAGTCGTCACTCTTTTAATACAACGATGAATGGTGGCCTTTGAGACCCCGTGATTATCTCCACTTACATGATATTGAGACCCCGATCCCATCCAATGCAGAGTACAAAGTATTTGTTGGCAAGGCGTTAAAGCTTTATTGTTGGCAGTACGATGCGCAATGCGAGCACCGATTCTTGTTATTAAATATTCTATACTAATTTTATTCATTCGGAATTTTTCTTTGAATCCAAAGTCTGATAAATCGAAAGAAAAATTTATTCTTTCTCTAAATCTTCTTCTATATGCGAATTCATCGAGATCACTGCTACTATTACTTTCGTCACTACTACTCGCACGGCGCGCCATTTTGAACTACGACGCAAATACAACAATTTGTCACGAAAATCCGACACAGCTTCAATCTCATGTCAATATTCACCGACAATTCTACAAATATGTCGACTTGAAATAATATTATTTTTTTTACAACATAATTGTCATTCAAACAATTGTAGCAGAATACCAGTCGTGTTTGTATGTAATTGTCAGTATTTCTATAGAAAATATTTTATAAAATTGTAATATGTCACCTGTCGCTTGACAATTGTCACCCGACATATGTCATTGACAATTGTCGGCGTGGTGAAATAGGGCACAGCTCACTTCACCACAATCGTGCGTGATCATTTTAATGCAACTTAAGATACATAATTTGTTGTCTGTTGATATTTGGCACTACAAGGCAGAAAGTACCTAATTAAAATGGCTAATAACATGACAACGAAAAAAGGTAGACCCATACTCTTTGTAGAATTTGTAGAATAATAATAATATAACTCTTTATTAGAAACCAAGATAAAACAATACAAAAATGGACTTGCATAATACAAAATGCATAATGGGCGGCCTTATTGCATAAAGCAATTTCTTCCAGACAACCTTTGAAAAATATTATGAAGTTTAATAAATAATGCAAAAAAGTTTAAAAATTATAGATCAACAACAAAATAAAAAAAAAAAAAAAGGTGTGTGTGCGATTCACACACGATAGAAGTGAAACTTCAGTAAATCGACGAAAGAATAAGAAGAATAAAAAAAAAGTGTGTGTGTGTCAGCTACGACGCACGATTGGAGTCTACTACTTACGAACTATAATTATGATATAATATCGAATAGAAAAAAAGGGTAAATGAACGCATCTGCTAAAATGATAAGAGAAACAAACATATATCTGTAATTATTCGGATTATTTATATTACTTCATTAAAGCGTATGACATAAAGTATGTTACAAAATAATATAAATAAAATACAGCAATACCTCTTTGCGCGATACTTCGTAGTCTCAACTACGAAGTATCGCGCAAAGAAATTTAAATAAAGCATTGTATTTGTGTCTCCTACCGTTTCCGTTTCATCTTTTTGCATCCGGTTTGAAATCACTACGATTCTATAGAAGTTTCACTTCAAAAATTTTTGGTAAATTTCTACAAAAAAAAATTTAGCGGGCTCTTGTACCAAAATTGTATTTTGTTTTGAATTTTCTTAATTAGGTAAACTATCTAGCTTAGAGTGTTAGATATGTGTGTTGATGGATATGTGGGAAGAGGTAGGTCAAAGAAAATATTGATGGACTGTTTGAAGGATGGCATGCGTAAGAACAAAAATGACTGACAAAAATGTTTCTAAGATAATGACTTTTTAAATTGTACATTAATTAGTTTTATGACTTTGAATTTTTGCTTACTATGATGATTACTGATGTTATAAATGTTTGATGAAATTAATTTAAAGTTAATAATTATAAAAATTTATTTTACTGTATTTTGTTAGATTTTTATTATTTTAGTTTATTCAATAATGTAATGCCAATTTTATAATTGCATGCCTGGACAGGTAAAATACATTGATCCATGTAAAATTTAAGCCATAACAACGCTGTAACATGTATTTACGCAATAAATTAATTTTGAACTTTGAAGGAAGGAATGAGTGTTGAGATGACGAGTGACAGAGGAAAATGGAAGGAAGAAAGATTTTGCGTCGACCCCACGTAATATGGGATAAGGGCTGATGATGATGATGATGTAAACTATCTAGCTTTCAAATGAGCCTACTTTGAATAAAATACACCATTTAATCAAACAGAAACGAATAAAAAACCATACGAAGTAGTTTTCATAAAAAAATATTGGCTTTTTTTTAAATAGCCAACATATAATTTTTTTATCCTAAACTAGCTGTGCCCTGCGGTGCTACCCGCGTTATAATGGATGACGGATGAAGTACTCTTAACCAACAACATATTTATTTGAATAAAGATTAATATTATTATGTTGATACAACTTAAAGCGCGGACTGTTTTTTAGATCATTAAAAGAGCTATTATTCTTTAATACATATTTTTTGTGTATCTTGAACCGTTTTCACGGCGCACGCAACGGAAGGCTTCAAAGATGAGCAATTTCTCCCGTTTTTTACACATTTACCACTATATCTTTGCTCCTATTGGTCGTAGCGTGATGTTATATAGCCTATAGCCTTCCTCGATAACTGGACTATCCAACACAAAAAGAATTTTTCAACTAGTAGTTTCGGAGATTAGCGCGTTCAAACAAACAAACAAACAAACAAACTCTTCAGCTTTATAATATTAATAGTATAGATTTATCCATAAATGTATGTCGTGTATCCGCATTTAGTTTGATCAAAGTTCGAAAATACACATTGTATATACTTTGTTTGTATCATCTACCTAGTAATAATAATAATAATAATACTCTTTATTACACACCATATCACAATACAAAATGGGACTTAAAGCTAAATACAAAAATGCGTAATGGGCGGCCTTATTGCTTAGAGCAATTTCTTCCAGACAACCTTAGGATGGAGAGGATAATGCACAGCAAATAACTGGACGGTGCGGTGACATAAAATATATATAAGAATTAATTCATTATTTAATTTTTAATTATATTTATACAAGTCTGTGCTAGTTATAAATAAATAATATTTCCAGACAATTCACGCAACAACATTTTAGTCCCGTGGTAAGCTCTAAGCTTGTGTTACGGGTAGGTACTAGATATTTGAGATACTTAATATAATATACATACATTTAAAGATATTTTTTATTATACATATTAAATACCCAGACCAAGGAGAAAAGTGCTTGCAGAACATACAAACACTTTTACCCTCGGCGGGAATCGAACCCGCTACCTTTTGCTCTGCAAGCGGACATTCGCACACCGCGCCTACGAGGCACTCAGAGTCAGAGATAGTTAACTAGGTAACCCTTATAAAAAAAAAAACAACTTTTTCATAAGTGTTTTTTTTTGTTTATAATTATTAATAGGTAGGTACTTATTATATTAGCTTGGTACTTAATTCACTAGTTGGTAGGTAGTAAGTATAATCATTACTTATTTATTACTAACTTTTATTCCTGCTAATTGCTTAATGAACTTGTCCAACGAATATACAAAAGTCCGAGCTCAAATACCTATTTCTAAAATATAAAACTAAACAACAGAGTCCATGCGCAAACAATAATCGTTATACGGTTACATCGAAAAATGCATTTGGACCGATGACGAAGACGCGCGACACAACCTCCCCGTCCGATAGTCTGAGCCACACTGCCGCCCGTCGCCCCCGCACAGACCCGGTCGTTCCATTTCATACCGAAAACACAAAATAATTATTTGTAGTCGTATAAATCATTTGTTTTAATTTTCAAACGTACAGTTTGTGTGGAATACTTTGACAAATATTTAAGTTAAAGAAAAATACTCAAACTCAATACCGTTTAAAAGATATATCCAAATTTCGGATAAAAAATGCCTTACTTTGAATATTTTTTTTAATAAGTAATAATGAAGATACAATAATTTCAAACGTTCAAGTTGTAATTTAATATCTATTTTGCAACATATATTTTTTTTATACATATTTATTCACTCATAAAGTAGATATATCAATTTGAAAAAGTCGCGTTAGCGCATACAACCACCTTAAAAGTAAAACACCATAATATTGTGTATGTCAGGATGGCGTGTCTCATGTCTGAATAGTCACAGGTTATGCACCAAATAACTGTACTAAACTGTACCTAAGTATATGAAAAAAAACTGTACCTCAAGCAATTAGATATAAAATAAATTGTGATATGGACACGCCATTCTGACGTCAGCTTGGCGCGCATAATCGTGTATCTCCCCAACGTGTGGGAACTATGCTCTGGAACATATTATATCAATAAACTGTACCTAAACTGTACCTCATAAAACTGCCAACAAAAAAAATGTATTCACACGCGATATCTGTCAAATCAACAAAGAATTTTGCTAATAGGGGAATATTTCAGAAAAATATTTCTTTGTTATAATGTATTTGCAAAAAATAATTATTTGTGGAGAAATAAAATTGCAAGTGGAGTTGGTAAAAAAATTGTGTTCTTATGTCTGTGTTAAAGTGATATTTCACGTAAGTAGACACCACATTATTCGTTAAAATAATTTACCACTGGTTGACAATTTTTTTGTTTGAATTCCTTTGTCTAAAAGTTGTTATTGTCACTCCACGCGGCATAGGGAACCTGTTCGAACAAGTTTCAAGCTTGCTGTTGCTGCGATAAGCTGCCGCTGAAAATCTCGAGGGCTGCGAAGTGGCATACCGAAATAATTTCGAATTTTTAACCCCCTACATAAAAAGAGGGGTTTATAAGTTTGACGTGTCTGTCTGGAACATCATAGCTCCCGAACGGATGGAGCGATTTTATTTCAGTTTTTTTTTTGTATGAAAGGTGAGTCTGGCGAGAGTGTTCTTAGACATGTTTTATGAAAATTGGTTGTGCCGTTTAAAAGTTATGGGGGTAAAAATAGGGAAGGACAACCGAAAATCTGCAAATTTACTCGAGTGTGGTATCAAATGAAAGCGCATCGCGTGCACATTACAAAAATACCTACTGCAAAAAGATTTTTTTCAGGCGGTCACCCATCCAAGTACTGGCTGGCGGCGTCGCGCAACGTTAACCTTGTAAGCGTTTAAGATTGGCTTACCTGTCGCATTTCCGTTGCATCCGGTTTTAAATCACAACGATTCTAAAGAAGTTTCACTTTAAAAATATTAGTTCAAAGTTAGCTGCTAAACGTAGTGCTTATTAAAAAAAAGCAGCCAAAGATAATATTATTCTCTTTGGCTGCTATAGTTTTAGCGGTCGATATTATAATAACCTGAAACCTGCGATAGCAGCTAATTGCTTTCAATATCGACCGTGATACAGTAGCGAATAAGAAAATGTAACTCCATAAATTGTGTGTCATGTACCATGATAGATGATCTTAAATAACATCGAGTGTCCACTTCTGACTTACAATAGAAGCGTTTTACCCCGACAAAAAAGAGTGGTATTATAAGTTTGACGTGTCTTTCAGTGGCATCATAGCTCCCAAACGGATGAAGCGATTTCAATTTAGTTTTTTTTATTCATGTTCATTTTTAGACACAGTTTGATGAAAATCGGTTGACCCGTTAAATTTAGATTATTATTTATTTACCTATAAATTTATTACAATTTTAAAGAAACAATCAAAATGGAGGGCTGATGATTACTTTATAGTTCTAAGGCACTAGGAAAAATCTAGTTAGTTTAGCGCAGTTAAAACGGGTTTGAGTGGTAACATCTACACTACGTCATATACATATTAGGAATTAAACAATTATTTAAATAAACAACGATTTATTTTTAAGTTTTACATAACGTGACACGTTCTTAGGAATATAACATCGTTAGAACTGGGACAGGGATAAGTGTAGATAAAGTATTGTGAATATCCAATTAATTTGATGGAATGACTTAATTTGGACTATAAATTTCATAACTCCATAATATATGCTATTCCGGTTATTATTTCTAACGCTGGTTAAACTTACATATTAATCTTTATATTCAATTTTATTTCAATAATGTCCAGTTCTGATTCGCTAGGGACAATACTAATATCTGCATGATAGCAACCCTGAGAAATATGTTATGAGATTCGATTTTGGCAATTCTCGTTCAAATTCTTTCAACTTATTTTATTTAACGGGCAATGGCTATGTCATTAGAACTTATATTGCCACCAGGCCAATATTAGTAAGGTCCCAGCTTTCCAATCTTTACTTATTTTAAAAGCATGCTTTATAAAAATATTACAGGGTCTCGAAATATTATATTGACAACTATAATATTAAACAAACTTACATAATTAGATAGTTTTTTAATATTAAAATATATATTTTATGCATGATACAACAGCCATAAATCACCATCAGTTATTTGATCACAATTTAGATTTTTTTACTGGGGCATAGTAACAATACCCTTTTAATAACTACAATAGTTATAGATAGAATTTGAAAGTACAGCACTAGTTACATATAAAATTCAAATAAAAATTATTAATGACATTTAACCTATGTTACGATAGAAATACGAGACTGCTTTTTAGGTTAAGAATTTCGATTGATCATTTTAAACGAACACTTAAAACCAGCGAAGTAACAAAAAAATCAAGCTTATGTACTAAATCTTAAAACTTAGAAATTATATAAATGGCACATATTTGTGTCAGGAAAAATCTATTATGCTATTTCAGAGATTTGGTTGCATACTAACAGTATGAACCTTAATTATTAACCATAATGATTTACCTTTTACTATCATGAAACTTTAGGTAATGGATTCTTACGCATCAAAAAATATTATTTAAAATGCACTCTTACATGACTTTTAAAATAGAAGGTATACACTTTAAGAACCAACATGGTTTTTATCATCTCTGCATAAACCATTGACTAAGCCATTGGTGCCATTTCCATTTTCGATTATTGTTTTCTCATCTGCCAAGCTAAGTGATGATATTGATAGATCTTCCTCATCTGAAAAAGATAATAATATGATTATAAAAATACACCACGGTAGGACAAAAAAATCTGAGGCAAAGTCTTCGAAACGGGGACAGAGTTAGAACACAATAAAAAAAAAATTGTATACCTCAACAAACTTAAAAATAATAACTACTGATGTTATGATTACGATAGATAGTAGGAATCTTACCAGAACTGACATCTGATTGATTTCTAGGACTGAGGCGGCACCCTTTGTTTAAATAAGATTGCAGTTTTCCTTGAGATGCTAATATTAGTCTGAAAATGAAACACAAAACAATGAATGACTGTCATAAAAATATATTTTAATGTGTGAAAACAATATAAATTTATTCACAGAAAGAACAATAGGAAAATCTCTCTACAATCTTGGTTTTATTCAATGAAGCAATTAATAAAATCACCTTTATTAATTAGTCCCCAAGTACATATTTTTGAACATCTCAGATGTAATGCTTGATTTCCGCTTTATTAGTAAATAGTTAAATATGTATATTATAAATATACACAGACTCACACAGACGCCTATGCCGTTGCTAGACGAGCAGAGAACGCCTCGAAACACTTTTGGACATAAAAGATCTAATGAAAGGCCAACTACTATTTATTATGCGTTTACTCCTGGACATGCGCGTTCTCCCTACTTTGACATTTGGTCTTCGCTCTTGGAGTACACCAGCGAGCCATGGAGCATATTTTTAGATATTAAGTTGTGAGACCGCGTGATAAATAGTCATACCAAGCTTTAAAACACTAACTCAGATACTGGTCAGAGACGTGTGTCGTATATTGGATGACAGGTGGACCAAGCGAAAAACTGATTGGTCCCCACAGATGAGTCGTCCCCGTGGATGAGATGGCGGGACGAACTGGATACCCACCTAAGCTTGTAGCCTGTCACAGTCACAGCGTTAAATCTCGAATAGTGGGGAAGGGTTAGGAGGCCTTTGCCCAGCAGTGTGACAGTGTAGGCTAAATAACAAAAGGTTTACAAACCCCAAGAAAGGCGGGCTAGGAGACAATGGACGAGACAAATACTCCGGATGGAACTGTACAGTGATGTAATACGGGTGGTTATCAACAGTGGCCACTTCCATCCTAGTTTTAGTGTCATCCTTCCCGACGAATCGGAGACCAGCCGACTCTAAGCGCTCCACATACTCCGGGTTAACTTCATACCGATGCCTGTGTCGTTCTTCAACCACATCTTTTTTGTACAGTTGTGCTGAAAACAGAGAAGGTAGAAATGAGTTGTTTAATCCATTGGTTTTTTTTTCGGCGGCTCGTTGTTCATCTTATTTATTCGCAGCAATACTACAGTTTCCGGCAGAACATATTGACCTTTATTCTGCATCACTTCATCTATGGCTGAAAACTGCATTAAAATCCGTAATTTATCGCGCACCGTGGGATGATTGGAAGTACCCTATAGGTTTTGATTCCGTTCCGAATCCGAATATAGGTTTCAACCTATAAATCCAAATTTAAAATTTAATAAAAACCCTCGATTCCATAACTTAATTTCCTTAAAAGTAAAACACCATAATATTTAGTAATGTGCAGGCGATGCGCTTTCATTTGATACTCCATTCGAGTATATTTGAAGATTTTCGGTTTTCCTTCCCTACTCTCACCCCCATAACTTGTAAACGGCTCAACCGGCGATGTTTATGAAACATGTCTAAGATCACGCGCGCTAGACTCACCTTTCATACAAAAAAAAAACTAAATTGAAATCGCTCCATCCGTTCGGGATCTAGTATGTCCCAGACAGACAGACACGTGAAACTTATAACACCCCTCTTTTTTGGTCGGGAGTTAAAAAGTGGGGTTTATCACTTTGTAAAAAACATAAAGACTTTATATAAAGATTATCTATACTAATATTATATAGCTGAAGAGTTTGTTTGAAAGCGCTAATTTCAGGAACTACTAGTCCGATTTTAAAAAGCCTTTCAGTGTTAGATAGCTCATTTATCGAGGAAGGTTTTTTACGTTGTTCAGCGCCGTAGTGTGAAAAGCTAGTTAATTGATAAATAGCAAGATAAACATGCTATATGTATATTCATAAAATTACACATTTTTTATACTTTGAATGAAATAATAAGTAATACAATTATACAACTTACTTATCAGACTAGATTCTAAGTAGGTCTTCCTCTTCCCCAGGCGCATTGTGCCTCCCATCTTCCCAGTGTGATGCTCAGGCATATCGATAACAAGTTTGTCTTGGCAATCTGGCTCCACTTCTGTACTATTGGCACCTTTTAAGCCAAGAACATTTCTGGCAAACTCAATAACTGCTGCCTGAAGACCTAGACATATACCAAGCAGAGGTTTCTGTGTTTCACGGCACCATTGGCAGGCTTCTATTTTACCCTCCATACCTCTTTGACCAAACCCTCCCGGTACTATTACACCACTAAAAAAAATATATTTTAGCATTACTTAGAAGGTTATACACAGCACAAATACCTAGTATTCCAAATAAAGTTATACAGATTGTGCGGTAATAAATGGATAGCCTTGAAGTTGGTAAAAGCAAAGCTCCTGACCATTCAGAAAAAAATATAAAAATATATCTCTAATAGGTGACAAAAATTTTTTTTTTTCATTTGCGTCTGCATTCATTTCTTGGAACTATGAGTGTTTTGGTACTTCTGCAGGATTTTTAGGATAGGGAAGCCCAGTAGCTTCTTCTTCCTACGATGTTATTTATGGAGTTCCATAATGTGATGCCTTTCCAGTCTTTTAGGGTAGCTGATAGTTGTTAAATCACCAGTAAAGGAGTATGGATGCCGGTAAAGTCTTGTTATGAAGCTTGATGAGAACTTTTTGCCTTCTTCAGCAACTCTGCTAATATGTAAATTGTTCATGTAGTTCAGCGATTCTTATAAACCATGGAGCATTTGCAAGGTTTTATAAAATATCATTTTGTGTTATTTGAATGATGGCCACGTTTGAATTGCATGCTGATCCCCACAGCTGGATGCCATATGTCCAAATTGACTTTAAAGTAGGTAGCTTAGTTATAGCTTTTTTTAAATGACCTAAACATTTTATATAAATGTTCATAATACCAAAAGGGTATACCACTAATGTATGTATTTCATTATTGTTTGTTATTCTATTATTATTCTATAACTATGCTATCATCGAAGAACATAGCTAGCTTTTTTAATATTAATGCCCTGAGTATCAAAAAAAGTATGAAACCACCCATGTTTCAACTATTTTAAAAGAATCCTAGGTTCAAGAACTTTTATAATGGTATAATAAATAATCGTGTCTTGAGCAGTTAGTGAATTATATCTTATAATGTAGAAAAGTAGCAATTTCGTCCCAAAAAATCAATTTACTAAACTCAGTAACTTTTTGTATCTTACTAATTAAGACTTAAAATAAAAAAAACTGTATGACATACTTCTCAGAAGAACATTTATCCATAGATACCAGAAAATGGCAAACAATTTTGCAAATTAACGAAAACAAATAAATCAGTACCTAAATTGATTTTTTGGATGGAAATTGCTCCTTTTCTACATAATTAATAAATGATTATTATTTAAAAGAAAATCTAATTTTATAATTTAAAATTTGTTTAAAAATAAATATTAGTGAATATTATGAACATTAATAGCTAGTCAAGTCTTTTGCTGCCTATCTGATAGCATAGTTGTCGAAGAATCATATGACAACAAAAAATCCATGAGATTCATACATTTGTGGCTAAAGTGTACAAGAAAATACCATTAGGTAAAATTTTTAGATTATTAAATAAGAAGCTACACCTTAGGTATCTGTTAAAATAGATTTTGTTTTAATTTTTTTCTAAACGGTCATGAGCTGTGCCATTACTCATTTCAAGACATCCTGTACCTACCTACCAAATACCGATTTACGGCGATAATATAACTTATCTTTATTTTATTTTTTTAATGTATGTAAATAATATGTATGTTGTTATATTTACACACTTTTCTAATGAACCAAAGTTTCCTGAAATTTATATTATGTTTTGTACGTGAGAAGGAAATAGGCTACTTTTCCTCCCGAAAAAACGTACTTTTCTCATGTTATACGCTATACGTCTCTACAAATAAATATAATAAATAATGCAGGCGAAACCGAGGATAAAAATTTCGTTATTAGTTAGAAATTGTATACTTACTCTCCTTTGCAAAGGTCCTGCCATGCTTTATGGTAGCTAACAGGATTATCAATTTTCATTTGTTTTTCCAGATTTACAGCTTCTATGTACGTGAGGTTTAGTTTACAGCCCGCCGCGATGCATGCGTGTTGCAGTGCCTTCGTTACGCTGGCATAACTGTCTTCTAATTTCGTGTATTTACCGACGAGAGCTATGTTCACCTCTTTGCGAAGATTGTCCACCCGCTTAGCTAAGTTACGCCATTTCCGCATGAACCTGTAAATAATTAATTGATTAAACCTAACATTAGTACTAGTTTTTTTTAATGATTTTGCACGTGATTTTTGTATTTAGATAAATAAGTTTAAGTTTAACTTTTTGTGTATATTTAGGTATTCTTCATTTAACCTTTATTCACTGATTTTAAACAATATACAATAACTAACATATATTTTTTTCAGTTGGCCATTTGTCCATTTGTCATACGCCTCCTCCATCATTTCTCACATGCTCTGCTTATTGTCTGCTCTCCGCCATAGAGGTCCTGCGGTGGCCATCCTCCCTTCTAAATTTTTTTGGACCTTTACTTCTTCTTTTATCTTGTGGGCAAGCCTCCATTACTAGTGTTATCCATTTCTTCTAGTCAGTGTGTGTCCTAACCATTTCCATTTCAATTCTCTTATTTACGGAATCACATACTTAGTACTCTCTGTCTGTTGTCCTTGTTTGGCATACTGGTTATTCATGAAGCTCTTTATTCCTAAAACCCCATGCTGGGCAACCAAAACTTCATTCCTTTCATCAATAATAATAACCCTTCATTGACCAGAACTTATTTATATATTTAGGTATTACTTTAACATAAATGTTTTGTGTTCTATTGGTGATGGTGTGGGTATTTGCTGTTCTCACGTTTTTATTTCTGTCATAAATCATTAAAACTTGTTTGTATTACCCCTTTGTATGATTTGACATATAGCCTATGGTTAAAATAGAGAGCAATATCAGTCAGTCAGTCATAGACAGTTGTCAGTGGCTAACTGACTAGTTAACTTGATATGTCTATATTACAACCATCAGCTATTTTCATCGGAGATTGAGAAACAGGCCCTAATGGCCCATTTCACCCTATCCAAGTAAAGACCTAACTAGCTATTAGGGCATGCAAACCGATAATCGATAATCGATAAATTATCGGTAATCGGCTCATTTATGTCGGCGATAATTATCGAAAAAAAACGATAAATTATCGATAAAAAATAATTTCTTAAATAATCATCAAAACCATTCCCATCACGGCGCCTCAATCGCGAGTGTTTAAAATTACCCGCGCAAGCAAGCTTACCTGTGTTTATGGCTTTGGTTGAATGGTTTGAATTTGAATTTTCGTTGTGTGTGATTCAGGCAAAGTTCGATGATGGAAGGATTTATACTAAACTAGTACTACTCAAAACAAAATAAGGGCCACCCGAGTAATTTTGTTTCGAGACTATTTTTTGCTGAACCTCGCGACGAAAATATTTTTTTATGATTGCATATTGTTCTCAAGTGTTGCGTTAACGATAATAGTGAAGTACTAGGGATATTAGTGTTGACGGTATGGTAAAAAAAAATTATGTTCCACTTAATGTGAAGTGGGTAGTGTTTTGGTTTATTTTTTATTTTGATCCCAGTTTAGTTTACTCAAGTCTACTGACAACTACGGTTGTTCTCGGAAGTTAAACGTGTAATTTGATATTTTTAACGTAAAATGCCAAGAATTCGCCGCCATTTGAACAATGCTTCTGCTACCACGGCCGTAACGATGGTAGAGGCTGGGCAATCGCAAAGTTCCGTGGCCTTACAGCTGGGATGTTCGCGAAGGGCTATATAAAACCTTTGGAACCGGTATCAGGTGACCGGGAGTGTATCCCGGCGTCGTGGCTCTGGAAGAATTCGAGCTACCACCGCTCAGAAAGACCGGTACGTGGTCGACTCTCAACGACGATATGATGATTGTGGTACGTGGTGGACTTACTGCACGACGTGATCGTAACGTGACAGCGCGGGCATTACAAAACCGATTACGCCGGACTACTGGTACCCTTGTCAGCGACCACACCATTAGGAATCGTTTGCACGAAGACCAGCAACATTCACAAAGGCCTGTAACCCGCACTAAACTGACTAGACTGGGCTCATCGTGCAAATCGATTACGGTTTGCAAGTCAACATCTTGAATGGGGTATGGAGGAATGGCGTAAGGTGCTTTTTACGGATGAGTGTAAGGTGAAGTATTTTAGTGACGATCGACGTATGCGGAGAAGAAGCGGAGAAAGATTTACCGATCCTTGCATTCACGAACGTGACAGATATGGTGGTCCCAATGTCATGGTCTGGGGCGGGATCAGCTTGCAAGGTAAAACTGACCTTGTTTTTCTGAATGAGGGCACTGTGACGTCTCAGAGTTACATCAAACGGGTTGTCAGGACATATGTGATCCCATTTTCACAACGAGCGGTGGACGGTTTCATCCTGATGCAGGATCATGCACGACCGCACACAGCCCGGGCGACTATCTCTGTCCTGGAGGAAGCCAATATTCAACTTATGGCATGGCCTGCGAACAGCCCTGACCTGAATCCAATTGAACACCTTTGGGACCAATTAAAACGCCGAGTCCGTGCAGCTGAAGAGGATGTCCACAGCCAGCAAGAGTTGATTCAATTGCTGAAAAGGTGCTGGGAGGAGATAACACTTGAAAACATCCGCCATCTTATTGAGAGCATGCCATCGAGGCTTCAAGAATATGTTTTGAAGAGGGGAGGACATACCTGATATTTAAAAATAAATAAACAACTTAGCTGTGCTTTTGTCTACACTTTAATGATAATTATTGTCAGGTGTAAACAGCCATAAAAAGTGATAAAATCCAAAAACATTGAAATGTTAATTATCTTATGTCTAATTGGATTAAAATTTATTCTATTTAATTTAAAAAACATTGTTTTTTTTAAATTTAAAACAATCAAAGCAAAAAATCCGAAACAAAAAATAAAAAATGGGAAAATTCGTGGTGGACCTTATTTTGTTTTGAGTAGTATATAACGATATAGATAGATTAATAGTAGGTAATACAAAAATTAAATACAGATTGGATAAATAGAGCAGCCGAAACGTAAAGATATTTTTACTTTACCAAAACCGATAATTATCGATATTTATCGATAAATAGAGCGATAAATATCGAATTATCGATTATCGAAAAGTTTCGATAATTGCATGCCCTACTAGCTATACAGTAGTTAAAGACCATGCTGTCAAACTCAGATTATTGTGTAACTGATCATGGCAGCGCTATAATTTAATAACTGAAAATCTAGTGACTTGTGGATATGGTGAAAGAGGCCCTTAGTTTAATTAATTAATGGGTAAAATTGTAGTTTCTTTAATATTCTTTGCCTATATTATATACACATAAAACTATATAAATTTTATAACTTTTAATTTTCATTAAAAGTTATAAAATAAAAGGCTCAAACAATGCTGATAGTTAGCAGTTACTACATCAATATTCAGTATAACAGTAATTCAGTATTTAGTAGTAGTAATTTTAAGTAAACTAGGTTTAGATTTAATCTCATTGACTTACTTGCTAGGCCTGGGCATAGACATATTTAACTGCAGGCGTTCATTTAGGTATTGGACTACACCTTGGGATTCCATCAGCAATGGAACATGATAAACGGAGCTCAAGTCATGGATACATATAACCTGAAAAAAAAAACATGCATTTTATGATTGAACAGAAGGATTAGCTTTTACTACAGTTAATAAGAGGCCAAAACATTATGTACTAAACAAAGGTCTGAACACCATAAACTGAATTATAAATCATCATCTTCCTGCCCTTATCCCACATTACGTGGGGTAGGCACAACATGTTTTCTCCTTCCATTTCCCTCTATCACCCGTCATCTCTACACTCACCTCTTTCATACACATATCATCTTTCACACAGTCCATCCATCTTTTCTTCGGCCTACCTCTTCTCACATATCCATCAACATTCATATCTAACGCTCTTCTCGTTACATGACTTTCATCTCTTCTCATGACATGTCCATACCACGCTAATCTATTCCCTCTCAACTTATCCGTAACTGGTGCTACTTTCAAACTGCCTCTTACATACTCATTCCTTATTTTGTCCATTCTAGTTACTCCACACTCTTAACATCCTCATCTCTGCTACATGGACTTTTCTTTCATCCGTCCCTTTCACTGCCCAACACTCCGATCCATACATTACAACAGGTCTGATCACGCTTTTGTAAATCTTGCCTTTGAGTTTAAGTGGCATTCTAGGATCACATACTGTGCCTGAGTCCTGCCGCCATTTCATCCATCCCACATTTATTCGATTTCTTACATCCCTGTCAATCTCACCATCATTCTGTACAACTGAACCGAGGTACCTGAAGTCGGAGCAAACTGGTAAGAATACACCATCTAAGGCAATATTGTCGAAGTTGGATGGACCACCGAACTCACAAAACAGATGTTCTGTTTTGGTCCTACTAATCTTCAGTCCGACACTCTGCAACTTCGACTGCCATTTTCCCAGTCTGCTCTGGACCTCGGTTGCGTTTTCTCCAACGAGAACAATGTCGTCGGCGAACAGCATACACCAAGGTGCCTCCTCCTGGATGTCCGATGTAAGTGCATCCATCACCAGGAGGAACAAATATGGGCTTAAAGCCGATCCCTGGTGCAAGCCCACAGCCACACTGAACTCGTCGGTGAAGCCAGCTTCGGACCGAACACGTGTACTAGCCTGGCTGTACATAGCCCTTATAAGCTGCAGGTACTTCGCAGGCACGCCTTTCTCTTTCATAGCCCACCACAGAACCTCACGGGGCACCCTATCGTATGCCTTCTCTAGGTCAACGAACACCATGTGCAAGTTTTTGTGAGCACGTCTGTATTTTTCGCACAATTGGCGAAGTGCAAATATGGCATCCGTTGTCCCGCGACCAGACATAAACCCGAACTGGTTCTGTGATACCTCACTCTCGTCTCTCACTCATTTTTCTATTACTTTTTCCCAAACTTTCATACTATGTGACATGAGCTTTATTCCTCTATAGTTGTTGCAGACCTGTACATCACCCTTGTTTTTAAAGATGGGCACTAGTAGACTACTACACCATTCGTCCGGGATAGCCTCTTCATGCAACAACTTATTGAAAAACAAAGTCAGCCACTTCCATCCATCCATTTTGAGAAACTTCCATACTTCCACTGGTATACCATCTGGCCCCACGGCCTTTCCATTCTTCATATCTTGCACAGCCCTTTTTACTTCATCCACACATACCTCTTTTACTACACCCACATTCGGAGGAATATCATCTAACACTCCACTCCAATCATTCTCTTCATTCATTAACTTAAGCCCTAGCCATAGCGACAGCTTTCTTTGCCTTTTTTTTACACAGCTCACATATTCTTTCCTTTTGCTCTCTTTTTCAACATCATTCCCATCTTGCATACAATTCCATTCCTTAAAAGCATTCTTCTTTTCTTTCAAGATCATTTGTACTTCCTCATTCCACCACCACGTATCTTTATCTATCATTCCTTTTCCTTTCGTTTCCCCAAAAACATCCTTCGCCACATTTCTGACACACATAGCCATTTCATTCCAGCACTCATTTACGGATTTCACTTCCATATCTCCATGCATTTCTATCATCTTATCTACCACTCTTCTCCGGAATTCATCTGCATACTCTTTCTTCTCTAATAAATACCATTTTATCTTTGGTGGGGCTTTGATTTGGGTGCACATTTGATAGTTAATTTTAGCTCTAAAATTATTAGTCTATGCTGTGTGGTAAGACTTTCTCCTGGTATCACTTTGGAAGTTTTTTATCGTTTTAATGCTGTTTCTCTTAAGAAGGAAGTAATCTATTTGTGTTTGGTGATTTCCACTTTTGTAGGTTATTAGATGTTGGTCCCGTTTTTTGAAATATGTATTTGCTATAGCCAAATCAAAGGCAGATGCTGCTTAAAGCAAAGCATCTCCTTCTCTATTTCTGGTTCCAAAGCCCCATCCTCCATGTATCCTTTCATATCCTCCATTCATACTTCCCACATGCCCATTAAAATCTCCCCCGACATACACTTCCTCGCATTCTGGTATCCCCATTATCACCGAATCAAAACTTATCTTTCACTACATCATCTAATGCTACTTGCAGTGCATATACACTTACAATATTTAAAACTTAATTCTCTAACAATAGCTTTACTAAAATAATTCGATCATTCATCCTCTTTACTTCCGTCACACATTTTTTCAACATACTGAATTATAAATACACTAAATAAATAAATAATAAATAATTCGTTTTTATTCTTTGTTTTAATTCTATCTATAAGATTAATACTTTATTGCATACCTGCTCTGGAGCAACATGGCAAAAATCTGATATCTTCACCTTAACTGTGTGATCAATTTGTTTTTCAGATCTACAGAGAATCAAATCTGGTGATAAACCTAGACCTCTCAATTCTCTTACTGAAGACTGAGTAGGTTTTGTCTTGGGTTCTCCTGTGGACTTTGGCTGAAAATCAGACATAAATTACTACAATGTTTTAAAGCATATTTTAAAAAATGACAATCCTAATGACAATCAAGATTCTGAGATTAGCGCATTCAAGAAAACAAACCCTTCCTTTATAATATTAGTGTAGATATCCTAATTTCATACCGAATTTGGTTAATCCTGAGAATCCCATGTGTTATTTAGTTTTTATTTTATGATTGGTTTTATATTAGTTGTTAAGCGTTTTTGAGCATTTTATTATAACCAACTTAAAAAATGTTTGCGCATATTCGTGGGCATTTCTCACTTTAACAGACTTAAAAAAAAGAGGAGGTTTTGAATTTGGTGTGTATTTTTAGTTTTAATTTTGGGAAATGGTTGCATACCTAGTATAAAATGTAAATGCTTACCATAGGAATCAGAGACACATGAGCACAGATGAAGTTTTCTCGTTTGACACGAAACTGAAATTGCCGGAAAGCCTCCACAAAAGACATTCCTTCTATGTCACCGATAGTGCCCCCAAGTTCCACAATGCACACTCTAGGTGGTGCACCATCTGGTGTTACAGGGATACGGGCTACCCTTTGAACCCATTCTTGAATAGCATCTGTTATATGAGGTATCACTAAAACAGGCAAATACATGCAACTAAGTACATCTCACCTAGGAATTATTAATATTAATAAATAAATATTTACGGAAAATCAACACAACAACATCTATAAATCCCCGTGGTAAGCTTGTGTTACAGGTACTAGACATCAGATAAACTTAATAGAATAGACTTAGATACACAGATATTTTTTATTTAACACCCAGACCAAGGAGAAAGTGCCTGCAGGACATGACCCCTCGGCGGGAATCGAACCTGCTACCTTTTGCGCCGGAAGCGGTCTTTCGCCCACCGCGCCACTGAGGCAGTCAATCAAATAAGAATAATCTCATATTAAAAAACATTATAATAGGTATGTAACAGAAGTATTATCAAATCAATGAGAGAACAAACCTTGCACAGTTTTGCCAAGATAATCCCCCCTTCTCTCTCTTTCAATAACCTGCTGATATATTTTACCAGTGGTGATATTGTTGTCTCTATGTAGCGTTATGTCCAAGAACCGCTCGTAGTTGCCAAGATCAAGGTCAACTTCGCCTCCGTCGTCCAACACGTAAACTTCACCTAGAAAAGTATAAATAGAAAGATGCAATAACGTGGAGGCTATGTAAATTGCATGCAACCATGAGGTTACCGTGTTGGAGCAGCATAAAACTTACCATGCTCGTAAGGAGAGAATGTACCGGCGTCAATATTGATATATGGGTCAATTTTTATTGAGGTCACATCTATTCCGCAGCTTTTCAGTATAGTCCCAAATGAACTTGCGATGACACCCTTTCCCACACCACTAATAACACCCCCCGTGACCAGAATATACTTCATTTCTGGCATTTTAGTATCGAAATCTGTTAACGCAACAACAAAACAATAGTAATTGACTTGTAAATCAATAGCTTGAAGACTATATTTGTTCTAATTCACTAACGCGAAATTTGTGATGGAGTAAACGTCAACAACACGTGCACACACAGCACAAGCACAGATAGCATTAGCAGATCACTCAGTCAGAAGTCAGACAGAACTGAAGTCAGTCAGAACAGATCAGTGTGACCAACTTTAAATTAGAGATCCTGCCCCACTTAGGCACGAAAACTGACAAATCCTGCCAAAATCGAAAGCACAAAATGCCAAAATAATGCCAATATAATTAAAATAAATAGACACATTATTTTTTGTAGTTTTATTTAAAATAATTGATCTTAGAGTCTAAAAGGGAACTGAATTAAATTATACATTTGTAACATCATATTCTTATTGATCACTTTCTTTATACATCGCTTTTGTCATTTGTTTAATAATTTCTTTAGTTGGCCGGAATGAAACGCAGTCACCATATTGACTAATGCCCCGTTTAACATGTAAAATAGAGGCGACATGTTTATTAATAAAATCTATTCCACGTTTTTGTTTTTATGAGGTTGATTTGCGAGAATATCCTTTCACAAGCAGCATTCGACATTGGCAAACACAACAAACCTTTTACAAAATTATAAACATTAACGTATTTTAAGTCTCCATTTGAATTTCGAATTTTACCAATGGCACCCCAAACCAAAGATATAAGATTTTAAGAAATCCCCGAACCAAAGGTCTTTGCATTGCCAGTGTTGCCATAGGCATTTTAAAATTCCTACTCATTTTGTGGGCTGTAGCAGCTATACTGCCAAATCTGTCAGCCTATATTGCTAATACTGTCAAATACTGCCAGATTTCTAAAACGTCAAACAAAAGTGCCAGTGAGTAAAATAAAGGGCTAAGCCTGCCAAAAAGGCAGGATCCTGCCACATATGGTCACACTGGAACAGATTCAGATGGAATGGAAATGGAATTTATGGAATTCGAATCGAATGCGATGCGAGTACGAGCGAATCGCGGACGGACGAATCGCCCCGCTAATGGAATCGATTGTGACTAGCGATTGAATGCAGGATGAGGTACCTAAGCAGTGCAGTGCAGTGGTTGCTCAAATGCTCACCCTACATTTCATGAAGTAATAAAATCGCTACGTTTGTTTTACTCAATTCAATGTAATGAGGGTCGTGATTCCCTATTTGTAGGATGATCTTTTATGTATAAGTTATGTAAGTATAAAGTTGTTCGAGGTTTTGCCCATAAAAAGTAGTTATTATATTCACATTGCTTTTGCCCTTCTTTTTTGCGAAGAGACAAACATATATATCTGTAGGATTGAACGTGTAAAAGAATGAGATGGAATACATTACACAGTCTCCTCTTTGAGCGATACTTCGTTGTTGAGACTACGAAGTATCGCGCAAAGAGGTATTGCTGTATTTTATTGGAGTTTACTCCTTAAGAAACGATTTGAGTTATAAGGCCCGGTACGGAAATTTTATGAGGAGTAAAATCAAAAGTGTAACATGAAAAGTTGAGGCGTTACGTAGAAAGACACAAACATATATATCTGTAGGATTGAACGTGTATAAGAATGAGATGGAATACATTACACAGCGTATCACTTTCTCGGGGTCTCCTCTTTGCGCGATACTTCGTAGTCTCAACTACGGTATTGCTGTATTTTATTTATATTATTTTGTAACATACTTTATGTAATACGCTTTATTGAAGTAATATAAATAATCCGAATAATAACAGATATTTATGTTTGTTTCTCTTATCGTTTGCGTTATTTATGCGTTCATTTACCCTTTTTCTATTCGATATACAGGGTCATTTTTAAAAGACCAGCAACCTTCGGTGACCATGTACCCAGCATCATCAGGAACAACGTTTGTTCTACGACTTTTGAAATAACTCATTATGTACATTATTAGAAACTGTTAAAGATTCTATTCCAGTGTGGTGACTTTTGTAGATCTATGTTGCATCACGTGACCACGATTGCGCGCGCAAGTGCTGGCGATAATAATAAGCAACGCATTTCATTTCACTAAATCCACAATCCCTTCATACTTGACCATTGACCAGGCTTAGGACTGGCTACATTAAACAGTTTAAAAACAAATAAGTAGATAGGCCTATCTATGCAAATCTGGTAGTTAGGTATTATGTTTAACGTAATCATTTATACCATTTAAAGTTTAATTAAGTAATATCAATTTGTAACAAGATAGTTTTTATTCACTTTCCACTGTTTAATGTAGGTAATAGATTTTCCCTATTAATTAGAGTTTAAAAAATACTACCTACATAAATATTATAAAGGTATTCCAAAATAATTAAAGTCAAAGTCAAAGTCAAAACGTTTATTTCCTTCTAAACACATAATCTACTTGGACAGGTCAACTGAAAATTAATAAAACTAAATTGCTTGAACAAGAATATCAAGGAAATAACATTGTCTCGACAGTTCGCTTCAATTTTTTTTACTGAGTTGAGAAGCGAATAGAACAACACAGTTTCATCAGTTATTACAATTTTTCTTACAATTAAATAGTTTAACAAAAGCAAATATATTTTGACAAATTAAAAATAATTTCTACCGTAACTATAATTAAAACCACTTAGCTTTAGTTCACTGGCACTAGTAGCAGGAGCTCCGCTCTGGTCGACAGCTATTCAAAAAGTGAAATAACGACCCGAGCGGTCGCTCTTTTATAGCAAGGAACGTGTTTTTAGCAAAAAGGTGTTTTTTTTTAAAAACGTTGTTATAAGTAGTTTTCTTTACAAAATATCATTAAAATATTTCTTATTATCACTATACACATGTAGTTTCGTAAAATACGTTAAGTTTTACGTACTAAAACATATTATTTGTGAATCAAAACAAAAACATAACCTCTTTATCAACTTAATGTTTTCTAAACTCATCCAAATCAAGGTTAATTGTTATATTCGTTATTTAATCAGAGCATATACATAATTTTAAAATATTTTGTGTGTCTTGTCATATGAAACCCCCATTAATTTCAAGAAATATATGACAATAATCTAACACGGCCAAACTGACCAGTACTTCGCTCTCGAAGTACTTCCTCCTGTTGTAAACAACAGTTTCTCTGGCCTTCGCATACAACACCTGTCACCTGCTGCACGTGAGTTTCAGTGAAGTATCAGGACAAAGATCAGCAGTTCCTCCTGTTGTAAACAACAGTCTCTCTCTGGCCTTCGCATACAACACCTGTCACCTGCTGCACGTGAGTTTCAGTGAAGTATCAGGACAAAGATCAGCAGTAAATGATTCTTTACCTTGTCATGTTACCCTGTCACCCACCGCTGTAGACATTTAGGTCCACATCAGATAAAGAACCGACCAGTGGTATCTCCCCCCACTTACGTGTATGCTCTAGATTAATATTTTTAATGTACATTTTAATAAATGAAATCTAAAAGAAAGTTCATAATCTTGGATCATAAGCATAACTTATTGACAAACAATCAATTTTAACACAGTAATCCTTATAAATTGAATTGACATAATGTTTACAAGATACTTAGTTTAATCAAGTTAATAAAAGCATAAATAATTATCTATAATTAATATGATATAAAAAAAATACAACTAGTTTGGTGAAATAAATAAAAAGTCTATCTATAACGTTCACTAACAATATTTATGTACTTACATAATCATACGTCATTACGTATTTCTGAAATTAACTTTATATCATACGATATTTATTAACGACTAGTCATTGCCCAAAAAAATAATCTAACACGGTTTAATCAAACCATTCACTTCGTAGTTTCTCTTTAGCTTCGGCAACACTAATAAATAAAAAGAAATTTATTCTATAAATTGGCAAGTCGTCCAAAATTTCATAATTTACCTTTATTAATGGCCCGTATGTTGGTATAATTCTTACTCTGCCTATTAATAACCTTGTATGATTAAATCCGTTACTTTTTTATTGTAGTTGAAAAATAGTTTGTTTTAATTTCCATAAACCGTTCGGCCTATCTGATGTGTCATTAATTGAAGGTGTAAGCATATTAGTAACGGTAGCAACATATTGCTCTGCATGGTCGTTCGGGGGCTACCGGTAGGGTGATGCTTTTGTGTATCTCTAAACGATTTTAGATACAGGCTCTTAGCAATGGTTACTAAGAGGCTGGTAATTCCTAACAAGGCAATTGTTTCACGTAAAATACCCAAAAGTTCTTGACCCTTTAATGTTTTTAGAGGTTTTTAATATGCAGAATTTCGTAAATCGTATAATTAATAATAATAAAGGTAATTGTAACTACATGGCCCTGCACAATCAAGATGCAATGTGTGGAATGGAATAGATCTCTCTTTCTATGAGGTGCTTGTTTGGCCCGAAATAAGTTTTGCTAGTTGTTCAAGACAAACAATGAAAAATAAATTTTTTTTTGTAAAATCTTGGGACCCAAAAATGCTATCGAATTTTTCCATGATCCTATGTGACAATTTTCGTCGTGAAAAGACGTAATAAACATAACCCATAAATAAATATTTCCGGACAATCCACACAACTATCTAGCCCCTTGGTAAGCTCCCAGCCCGTGCCACGGGCACCAGAAAATCTGATATACCCAATACAATAGACATACATATGTATATAGATATTATTTATCGTACACATTACCCACCCAGACGAAGGAGAAAGTGCTTGCAGAACATCCCTTAGGAACGAATAATTTTGCTACAGAATTTGGCTCATTTATGTAATTTAGACAAGTTTTTGATATAATGTATTGATTGTCCCTGTATGTAGGTACTTTATACTTCCCGCTTATTCAGAGTAAAGTTCATTTTGCAGTGCTAAAGACAAATGGTTTGTTTATCCATACTTATTTTAAGCTATGGTATAACTAAATGTTAATTTAATTTATCTTAGTTGCAAATAAATGATTTCTTATCTTTTGTTTTATCTGTAATAGTTAATATCTGCAGAAAAAAGTTCGTCAAGGGTCTATTCTGAATACTTTAATCCATAAACTCAAATTCCCAACATATATCGTTATTTTGTACAGGAATAGTCAAGTTAGCAAATATGTGTAGTTCTCACTATGAAGTTAGTGCTGCATAACTAAAAATGGGAATTTAATTGCATAGTTTAAATATAGCGACAGATTATTTAATTATTAAAAGAAAATTCCGGACTACTACTACCCACCACAGCATTGCAACCCCAAACTAAAGCAGAGCTTATAATATAGGTGTTAGATACATATTTATGATACTTAGAAAAACACCCAAACCCCAAACCAGAAACAAGTAGATCGTACAAAATCTGGTCTCCCGGCTGAAATTGAACCTCTTGCGCCCCAGGCGGACCTTCGTCCACCGAGCCACAGAGGTCGTCAAATTTGTTTTTAAACCTTTCACAAATACTGGGTTAACTGCAATTCCCTGATTTTTGTGAAACAACTAACTATCAACTCTCCTGTGGTTAAGGAGACTTTTTGTAACTAGAAATAAAAATGGGAATTTTTCGCCGTATAAAAAAAAAGCAAACTTCATCAGAGTGTCCCTTCTTTTTACAATAAGCACATGGTGACTAACTATAGGTACTTGGTTTCTGATCAGGTTGTGGCATCATTATCTTATTATTGTTTTTGATAGCTCGAATATGGCACAGTCTGTTGCAAAGGAAGCATATTTTTTCAGAATAACCTAAAAATACTTTTGGGCATTTACTAAGCAGATTTGACGCAAGTCGTGAATAATAAAGTAGTTCTGCAGTGGACTTAAGGCTGTTACGAGACGCCATTGGAATGGATACATCAGTTATACTTCCACAAACAAGCTCGACTATTTGTTCCTCAAAAAGATCCTATATTATTATTATTTTTAAAGTCTTTACTTTTCCTTAACGTATTCACTGTATGAATCTGCAGCATCTCAGTGTCCCAGGGTTCATACCAGATTAAAGCAGAGCCCTTTAGGGCCTTACCGGCTTTAGCGACCGTAGTGATGCTACTCAATCTCAGATCCTCGGCGATAAGAACTGCTACAGTTGCACCAGCCCTCTGCACGATTGTTGTTCTTATCGGGATCGGGAAAGGCGGCTACACCGCGGCAACACCACGTCATCGCCCCGATGTCGATCAGTCACCGCATCTCGAATGGCCTTCTGCAAGCCCTCCAAGACCGCTGGGTCCATTTTACATGGAACGTCGTACGAGTCGTATCTGAAATGCGAAAAGGTGTTAATAATAGCAATAGCTCGAATCCCACTTCTGATAATAGATTTTCCCTATTAATTGGAGTTTAAAAAATACTACCTACATAAATATTATAAAGGTATTCCAAAATAATTAAAGTCAAAGTCAAAGTTAAAACGTTTATTTCCTTCTAAACACATAATCTACTTGGACAGGTCAACTGAAAATTAATAAAACTAAATTGCTTGAACAAGAATATCAAGGAAATAACATTGTCTCGACAGTTCGCTTCAATTTTTTTTACTGAGTTGAGAAGCGAATAGAACAACACAGTTTCATCAGTTATTACAATTTTTCTTACAATTAAATAGTTTAACAAAAGCAAATATATTTTGACAAATTAAAAATAATTTCTACCGTAACTATAATTAAAACCACTTAGCTTTAGTTCACTGGCACTAGTAGCAGGAGCTCCGCTCTGGTCGACAGCTATTCAAAAAGTGAAATAACGACCCGAGCGGTCGCTCTTTTATAGCAAGGAACGTGTTTTTAGCAAAAAGGTGTTTTTTTTTAAAAACGTTGTTATAAGTAGTTTTCTTTACAAAATATCATTAAAATATTTCTTATTATCACTATACACATGTAGTTTCGTAAAATACGTTAAGTTTTACGTACTAAAACATATTATTTGTGAATCAAAACAAAAACATAACCTCTTTATCAACTTAATGTTTTCTAAACTCATCCAAATCAAGGTTAATTGTTATATTCGTTATTTAATCAGAGCATATACATAATTTTAAAATATTTTGTGTGTCTTGTCATATGAAACCCCCATTAATTTCAAGAAATATATGACAATAATCTAACATAGGCGTATTTAAAAAGTGGAATCAGCGTATTTACAATAACTAAATGATTAGCAATTAAAATAATATTTACAAATTAGAATTACCTCGCAGGTTCAAATCAGGTGGCGGTGAGTATCGCGCACATAGCGTTCAAAATAATCACCTTCACAACCAACACAAAGCCCACACCTAAAAATCAGCTGTTCGTTTACATTACACGATCTAATGTGATTTCACCACCACTGTACACCATTGTTTTTATGTGTCCCCATAAATAAAATCTTATTCCATATTGGCGGCAGGCTTCCGACACATTGTCATCACACCTAGCCAGCATCCTCACTATTTCCGTGTACTCGATATTGGAGTTCCGATACGCCATGGTAATTAGTAGGTACAATCCGTACGAAACATCGATAATGAGACGATCACAAGGACACATGTGCCGCGCGCGCATCCGTCTTGACGACTGACTGAGCGAGCGGCGCGGCGGCTGCGTTTGAGCGGCAAGCTCAAAGACGCGGCTAGCTCAAAGGCGCCGCGTGCCGCCCAAAGGTGTGCAAAGAGTTAAAAACGTTGAAGCGCCTATTTCAATTAATATTTATTTTTGTATGGAAATAAAAAGTTGCTAAATTTTGAAAGTCGTAGAACAAAAGTTGTTCCTGATGATGATAGGTACCTGGTCACAGAAGGTTGCTGGTCCTTTAAAAATCACCTTGTATATCATAATTATAGTTCTTAAGGAGTAAACTCCAATCGTGCGTCGTAGCTGACACACACACACTTTTTGGAGTTTACTCCTTAAGAAACGATTTGAGTTATAAGGCCCGGTATGGAAATTATATGGAGAGTAAAATCAAGTGTTAACAAAAGTTGAGGCGTTACGTAGAAAGAGACAAACATATATATCTGTAGGATTCAACGTGTAAAAGAATGAGATGGAATACCGTCGAAACGTCACGTTCGAAATAAGAAATTTAACGCATTTTGATTGGTTGTTTGTTGTGTCTCTGAAATGCGAGTTCTTACCATTTTTGACATTCGAATACGTGTTCGAAAAAGTATTCGTCTAGCAAAGTGTGACCAGATGTGGCAGGATCCTGCCTTTTCGGCAGGTTTAGCCCTTTATTTTACTCACTGGCACTTTTGTTTGACGTTTTAGAAATCTGGCAGTATTTGGCAGTATTATCAATTTAGGCTGACAGATTTGGCAGTATAGCTGCTACAGCCCACAAAATGAGTAGGAATTTTAAAATGCCTATGGCAACACTGGCAATGCAAAGACCTTTGGTTCGGGGATTTCTTAAAATCTTATATCTTTGGTTTGGGGTGCCATTGGTAAAATTCGAAATTCAAATGGAGACTTAAAATACGTTAATGTTTATAATTTTGTAAAAGGTTTGTTGTGTTTGCCAATGTCGAATGCTGCTTGTGAAAGGATATTCTCGCAAATCAACCTCATAAAAACAAAAACATGGAATAGATTTTATTAATAAACATGTCGGTCGCCTCTATTTTACATGTTAAACGGGGCATTAGTCAATATGGTGACTGCGTTTCATTCCGGCCAACTAAAGAAATTATTAAACAAATGACAAAAGCGATGTATAAAGAAAGTGATCAAGAAGAATATGATGCTAATACGAATGTATAATTTAATTCAGTTCCCTTTTAGACTCTAAGATCAATTATTTTAAATAAAACTACAAAAAATAATGTGTCTATTTATTTTAATTATATTGGCATTATTTTGGCATTTTGTGCTTTCGATTTTGGCAGGATTTGTCAGTTTTCGTGCCTAAGTGGGGCAGGATCTCTAATTTAAAGTTGGTCACACTCTAGCATTCACTTAGAATTTCTCAGTGAGTAGAGGTGAGAGTGCAAAGTTATTCAGTAAAATCATCAAAATTTACAAAAAAATTTTGGCCGGACGTTTATTTTTCACTTGGATAATCGTCTTACAAAGATAGCTTTTACGTTTTTGTGCAGGGAACTAAAACAATTGACGAATTAATGGTCCTCTCAACGCGTTTCGTTGGAACATATAATAAGTACCTTCTGTTATTTATTAATTAAAATATTGAAAAGAAGCTATAGTTTCGACACCTAATTTATTTGTTCTTTGCAGTGTTTAAGAATGATATTATAATTCAAAGTGAAAGAAATCAATCATCCTAAAATTGGATTTGTATAAATTGAACACAATTATTATTATTTTGTAACAAACTTTATGTAATACGCTTTATTGAAGTAATATAAACAATCCGAATAATTTTTTAAGTTTTCTCGAAATATTGAGGGTGCAGGGGTCAAACTGACCTCGAATTCGGATTCAAAGGACCATAATACGTACCGTACCCGTAGGTAGTTCCGGTCAAATGCACATTCTACTTAATATGTTTTTAGTGCCGGTGTAATCGTTTAAACTTTAAACGATTACACCGGCACAAAAAACATTGTTATTGTTTGACCGTATTATGTATTATGTAAAACCTACTTTTTTGTATATAATTGATCTTTTACAATTAATGTTAGGGTCTTGCTCGGGCAATAGTATATTGTATGAGTAACCTAATTTGTATGTACTTAGGTATGTTTATACCTAATGCAATAATTTTCGAACTATTGATTGTTATTTGGCGAAATTAAACTATTATTATAGATTGTTATAGAAAATAATATATTTGATAATCTGTCTGACTTGTATGTACACGCTATCCATATTTTCTGCATAACAGTTCTCCATACCCTAAGGTTTGCTGCAAGAAAACTCTAATGGGGTTAAGCTCGCTTTTGTACATGACCTATGGTATAGTTATAACTAATATTTGTATACGATTCTGTGTGCAATTTATGAATTTAAGAATATTTATATATACCTCTATATATATATATATATATATATATATATATATAATATAATTATAAGCAAGAATTTTAGAAAACCTTGGTCCAACAACATGTTAACAGCGTACATCATTTAAATACCAGCGGATGCATCTGCCGATGCCGATGAAACAGTATGATAAAATAACCAGCCAGCAGAGTTAGATGATATTTCATGAACAGCCAGACGTCTCCGTCTAATGTCTAGTCGCATCGCAGCCAAAGAGCTAAATTCTCCGTTTGTGCTTTTATTATTATTCTAAGATGGTAACATTAATTCTGCGATAAAAGTGAGGATGGGTAAGTGAATGAAAATGTTCACCTGATCTATTCATTCACTTACTTCACTCACTCAATTCAATTCAATGTGATGTGATTTGTGATAGGGATGTGAATTCTTTCCGAAAAAGATCGATTTTTAGATCGATTCGAATCGTAACCTGACGAATCAATCCACAAAAAAATCGAGGTTGTTTCAAATTTGCTTTTGCAATGTAACTATAAATCAATTTTTTTAAAAACATTACAAAATATTATAATTAACAATTATTTTCGAATTATCAGATCAGGTAGAAAACAAGACATTATTTTCAAAATTTAAGAAACATTTTAACACACTGCTATCTCTTTTAATACGGGCACCTTCAACTTATTAGGGTATGGTTTATACCAAAACAGAAAAAAACAAATGTCGATTTTCAAGGGTCGATCCCAATACTACATATCGATGTAAAAAATCGATATTTTTGTCTTGAAAAATCGATTTTTCGATTAATCGATCCCAGATTGCCATCCCTAATGTGTGATGGGATTGAATGAATTGAATCATTCATTAGCGTTTGTTGTGTTGTATGATTTATACTACTTTGCGATTTTCTTCAAAATGCCTAAATACTATTGCGACTACTGTGATACCTATTTGACCCATGACTCACCCAGTGTAAGAAAAACCCATTGCACTGGGAGAAAACACAAGGACAATGTCAAATTTTATTACCAGAAGTGGATGGAAGAACAAGCACAACATCTCATTGACGCTACAACAGCAGCATTCAAAGCTGGTAAAATAGCCCAAAACCCGTTCGGAAACAAGGGTGCTGCGATACCACCGCCTTGGGATCCTTCTGTGATGGGACCTGGTGGGCCAAGGCCGCCTGTGCCACAGCCAGGGGGTCCGCCAGGAATGCTGCCACCGCCTAACATGGGCCCAGGTGGGCCTATGCCACCCATGATGATGGGGCCGCACGGACCTATGCCTCCTATGATGGGAATGCGACCGCCAATGATGGGTCCTTTGATGGGACAGATGGGTGGTATGGGACCAATGGGCCCAATGGGACCCATGGGTGGAATGAGACCTATGATGAATGGGCCTATGAAAAATTAAAATGACAGACTAATGTGGACTGCTAGTGAACATTAAATTAAGTGCTGTGTTTGTAACATGTTTTAGGTTAGGTACGTAGGTCATGGTCTGTATTCTGATAGAAACATTGAGATAATTTTATAATTCATTGTCTTGTTGAAAGTATTGTACAGTAATCAAAGAACTATGAACAATCTGCTACATTGGTATTTGTCAACCATTAAAATAATTAACAGCCACAACTGAGGTTTGTAAATAAATAATAAAATGTATCATGAATAGCTTTTTATTTTTTCAAAACCAAATATAACTTTTTTCTTCAGATAACCAATGGTAAGTACAAAATAAATAAATTTTTTTTTTTAATACATTTATCTGTTTCATTCATTGTGATGATGCAGATTGAGCATATGAGCTCTGTGACATTCTTCCATGCAATGACATAGGAGGGCCCGAAATATTTTCACGGACTGAAAACAGGATGAGAACAAGATCAGCCAACAGTAATGTCAATATCAATAAAGGCAATATACCATTTAAAATCAAAGCACCATTAGTTTTATGTTCTGTTTGTTTTAGGTCCTTGAATATTATTAGTGATAGTGTTGTGTGTATTATTGCACATGATACAATACCATAAATTTGAAGGAAAATTGATGTGGGCTTGGAAAGAGTTGCTGACGCCACCAAAACTCCTATAAAGATGTATGTGGTAAAAATTGCTATAGGTACCACCAGAGCATGTGAGATGCTCAAGGTTTGTGTGGTTCTCTCATTGATAATGTCTGCTGTATTTACAACCAGAATTAAAATTCCCAATCGGAGTGAGCATTTATTGTAGCTCATTGGAGTTACACTATCACACAGAATAGATTCATGCATTATATAGGCAGCTGCTCATTTAGTCCGTTGTTTGTACTTGGAGATTTCGTAATTTTGTGCAGTAGCATTTAAACTAATAAATTCCGAGTAAGAAAAATATATTTTTTTTACGTCTTCACAAATCTCTAAAACTTGCAATTTAATATTAAGATCATGGAATATGTTGCTTATTTTCTGATTTTATATTCAATTCAGTTGTTTCTTGTAATTGGACTCGGCGCTTGAAGCAACAATTTTACCAGTGTTGAGTTAAAAAAAAAGGTTAAAAGTGAAAAACAGGCTGGTGCAAGTGTCTATGATAGAATCCTACTACTATTATAAAGGCGAAAGTTTGTAAGTATGGATGTATGGATGTTTGTTACTCTTTCACGCGAAAACTACTGAACCGATTTAAATGAAATTTGGTACACAGAATCTCTAGAGCCTGAAAAATAACATAGGCTACTTTTTACCGCGGGAAAACGTCATTCCGCGGGAAAATCCATTATAACGCGGGTAACACCGCGGGGCACAGCTAGTCTGACATAAAACTTTGCTAAGGCATAGCTTTGAAAAAATTGCCACCTTAATAAAAAAAAAAATGCCAACTTAATAAAACTAATCGCGACTATAATACTTCCAAATATTAAATACGCTTTAGTGGTTCGCAAATCTTTTTGTAACTGCTACTTCTGAGATAAGTGGTATTATTATTCTTCTTCTTCTTGTTAAATAGGTTTTATTCTTCATAGATCATTGTCAATTTGTCACCTATCAGTCTAGTACTTGACCTTTTTTATAGAAATCAAAAATGGCGTTTAACTGAGAAACATCTTTTACACTTTATAATTTTATTTAACTCGACACTGGCAAATTGTCGCTTTAAGCGCAAAGTCCAAATAAAAGAAACTGAACTGAACTGACCTTTATTTGACATATAACCACTTTTGTAAAAATTATGAATAACAAAACATTGTAGTTATATAAACTCTTATTTAGACATTTATTTTGTTTGATTGTAGATAGTAAGTTATGTTCGATTTTTTTATTTCTCGCTTAATCTGGTTGGTCAACTTTATGTTTCTGCATTCTTGATACCGATCAATTTTTTTGTATAGCTTACTAATCTTTCAAGTAACTGAATGACACTGGCAAGTCGTAGCATATGGCAAGCGCGATGCCAATAATAAGAACTGAACTGAATACTAAATACTGAATAACAAAACAATTCATAAAAATTCTATTCGATGCGAAATTTGCAAGAAACTCATACAGCAGACAAATGAAGACAAAAAGCTTATACCAAATATTTGCCCTGGATGGAGATCGGTGAGTATATTTACCAATATGTTATTTATTGCTTGAGCGGCTGTTTACAGAAAAACAATAGGCGTTTTGTTTGCTCGCCTATCATCGATATATTTTCATACCACAAAATTGCAAGTCCACCTATTATTTAATTCAATTCAATAGATCATGTGTTATCATCATGATCATGTGATGATGTTTTACATCTCGCCATAAATAATGGGTAGGTACGTAATATATTGTATAAATAAATATTTTGTTTTACACTTTGTTTTTGTACTAAGTATCCTCCTCCCTGTTCCCAATTTCAGTATGTAGGTCCAACCTATACGATATCGATAAAACTCGATTCTGTACGAGTGCAACCCTATATGCCTTCTTCTTTAAGGTTTAAAATTATCTTTATGTTGGTACCATTGCTTTTAAACTTCTAACAGATTATGTTGGTGTTTCAATTATAGTAAATTTCGATTTGACATTTTGCCTAGATCAAAAATTTCCTTCCTAGTCCCGTCTCTTAAAACGTAGAGATTATATAGGTACTCTCTGGTGAAAAAGCAGTTGAACACCATTTTTCCAATTGAATTCAATTCCTTAAATAATTTTAAAACAGTAGGTATAGAATCACTATACGTTTCCAATTGGACTCTGCGCCTGAAGCGTACCTAAGTTTGCCAGTGTCATGTCATGTTAAATAAAAATAGAAAGGAAGTGAAAAAGATCCTTTCTATTTTTATTTAACATGACATGATTTTTTTATTAGTGAAAAAGATCCGGACGCAAAATGGCGTTGAACAGAGTAACATCTAGTATTTCACTTTATAACTTTATCTTAGCGGTGAGCGTTATTAACAGTATCAGGTTATAATAGCAGCTATTGTCACAATAGCAGCTTTTGCGTTTTCGGTTTTAAGAAAAACCGGTGATTTTGAATAACACGTTATTATTAATATATGCAGGTTATCGGCAGTGAATCAGTGATTGCTCGTTATTGTATTACTGTCGTATAACCGGTGATTTTGAATAACTTGTTATTATTAATAACGGCAGTGAATCGGTAATAGCTCGTTATTATATCACAAACGTTATTGGAAGCGAAGCAGTTTATGGTTTTTATAATACGGACTGTTAAAACGAAAGCAGCTATCGTTTTACAGGCAATACTCTGGTTCTAAGGCGTGATAGCTGCTATTACAATCACTTCTTAGAGGTTATTCAAATATTGACTGCTTAAACGATAGCAGCTATCGTTTTACTTTACAATATTGACTGAAGGTGAGGAACGTAGTATGGTACTTGATATACTTATGGATAAATGGGTGCATATTTTTATGGATGAGATGAGTGCATGGATGCATGGTTGTATGATTGAATAGATTAATGTATGAGTGCATGGTTGTAAGAATTAATGGATGCATGTTTGAATGGAATAAAAAATATTTATTTATTTAATATGTTAACAATTTAAAATGTCTAGTATCTATATGATCGCGTCAGACAGACGCGATCATATAGATACTAGATACATAATTTATAGAAGTAGGTACTTACTTAATTATTGAACCTCATAGTACCTACGTAAATTCTCATAACCACCTGAGCCATAGAACAATACAACCAAAACATGACGAAACGTCCGCATCCCGCGCGTCCGTTCTTATCAAAATGGCTAAAACTTGCTAGCTTTTATGGATGAGCTCAAAGAGTCAAAGTAAAAATTCAAAGAGCGTAAATATTCTCAAAGTTTATGCAATGTTTAAACACATATAGTTTAGTTTTAGGTCCCAAAAAGGATTGAACTTGACATGCATGGTTGGTTAAATTCATTATATTTTTCTTTCTACCATTCCTTGAAACTTTTCACTGACATCTATGTATTTTATAATTAACTATTTCACTGAGATACCATTCGATCATTTCTTTCGTACAAAAGCTACCACTACAAATCAATAGAGGGCATTTTTGCAAATAAAGGGCAAATCGGCGATTATGGCCGCATTCCTGATGTCTCTAAGCTACTTTTAGAACTTTTACAGAAAAGAGTTCAAAGGTTACTCTTTATTTTAGTATTATGGGTTAATTTGAATTTAAATATGTAAGTACATGAAAACAAATAGACGTATTCTAATGCCATGCTATGTTGTTTTGCGTAAATACATTTAATAAGTATGAGATGGACTCATTCTATCTACCTAGAGTTCCGGTACCTTAAACACATCTTGCAATAAAAATAAGAAATAAGTAAAAAAAATTTTAAATGTGCAAACATTGTTATGTGGGAGCCCCTTATATATTTTATTATAAGTGTTTTTAGTTTTTGTTGATAGAGTGGCAACAAAATACAGCATCCCTCAGCAAATTACGGTAAGAAACCATAAAAATTAATTTGAAATAGATGGCGTTTGCATTGCGATTCCAATTAGAATAGAAACTAAATTGGAATCTAATGATAGACCAACGTGATCGACGAAATAAAAAAGGTATTCATTCGATTTAATTGTTAATATTTTGTAGTCTAATTAAATTACGCTAAATGTTTGTTTTTTTTTAAATAAATTCAAAATTATAAGACTGCTTAAACTGGAATATATTTAATTAGCTATAGTTAGTGTTCTCATTTACATTCTTTTAAAGATATTAATTTTTAAATTTTCACTTTAAGTGAACTTTGTACTAATATTTATTAACAGTTGTAAATTGTAAATAAACGGGCTTTATTATTATATTATTATTAAAACTTGAATTTAGAAAACTATTTTAAGATTGTTTTTCCAGAAACCGGAAGAAAGAAGCCGTATTATTGTGTGTTTTGTTTAGTGGTAGCGCTGGCGGTTAAGCAAGATTATTTCGTCTCTAAGTCTATATGAATAAAGTTCAGATTTGTTTAGCTTAATTTAATAGACAAATTAATTTTTTTGAAAAGTACTAAAAATACTTGTTTTTTTTATGTTTACGTGCGTGTGCGTGATAGCTTCCGTACCAATCATACGTTACTTTCGTGCTAGACAAGCAAAATAATTGCAAATAATCTAAAATAAGTGGCAATGTGAACTTGAAAAACAATTTTGACCTTTGTCGTTTATTATAGTGATCGTTTTGGACTATTTGATTTAGATCTAAAGATAATGTAAATATAACGTAGCCTTGTTAACTATAACTATTTTTCTGAGTATATTGTATAAGTAAACATCGCAAAAATGTTTATTTTTATTTCTAAATATTGCTTTTCTCTAAGACCTCAGCTTATAACTGTTAATTTGTGTTGTGTGGTTTGCGTGGAAAAACAAAGTGCTATGTGTATACGTAATTTGTTACTTAGTTTGCCAGAGTTTAAAACTTCCGTCCGTATTGTGTTTGAAAAAATTCAGGTGAGCTTTACGTTGCCATAGCTAAACATATTTACAAAGAAATGGTATAATAATGGTATATTTTATAATATTGTAAATATCTTTGGATCGTTATTTGTTTCGGTATTTATAAATAACCTGTGTTTAATTTTATTATAACGTATGCTTTTCTGCCATTTTACCTTCCTTCGAGTAGGCTTAAATATGAGAGAACCAGCAACATTCAATACCAGCTTTTTCATGATAATGCCTTGCCTACCTAATATACCTTCAAATAGCTGGTTTTGAAAATAGCAGCTTTGAAAAGCAGCTATTGGTGTTGAATAGCTGCTACTGTTATGTTATTGGCAAAACATGTTATTGCCCATGGCTACTTTATCTCGACACTGGCAAATTGTCGCTTCAAGCGCAAAGTCCAATTACAAGAAACTGAACTGAACTGAAAAAGATCCTATGCCTTCTTCTTCTTGGTTTTATGGCTTGCACCGTTCGCTGGTTGCTACGATTCTGCCAGTGTCGTCAGTTACTTGATAGTGTCGTGAACATAATGCAGCAAAAGATGGGATACTTACTATTATAACACCAAACTGATTAAGCTAAAAATGCCGTTCTCGACCAACTGATAAACTAAATTGACAATAGACATTAGCATTTGAGTAACATCTTTTTCATTTCAATTATATTTAAGTCGCTCGAAAAAAAATGGCGTTCATTCAACTTAGTAACATATTTTTTCACTTTATAATTTTACATAACACTACACTGGCTAAATGACGCTTCAAGCGCAGAGTTCAAAAAGAAATTTAATACTATTTATTAGAAGTTATTTAAGATAAGGCTGTCTTTGTCAAGTTACAGGAAAATTTATAAAATAATTTACTGTCAGTTTGTAACGACTCTTAGTTACATTTATAGGATAGGAACTATCCGTGTCCTTACACTAGACCACCAACCAATATTGCCACATATACAGGCAAATAAATACTAGGCTTTCATAGCTTGTACATTCTGTTGGAAAAACCTTATATAAAAATAAAGGAAATCCTGTTTAACACACGTGGGATAGTGTACCTATCTATATAAATAAAAATGAATTGTTGTTCGTTAGTCTGATTAAAACTCGAGAACGGCTGAACGGATTTATCTTATCATAGTCTTGAAATGTTCGTGGAGGTCTAGGGAAGGTTTAAAAGGCGAGAAAAAATCGAATAATTGCCGGGAAAAATATATGAATAAAAACCCGTGCGAAGCCGGGGCGGGCCACTAGTAGGTAATATTTTTACGAACGTGCTAGGTACCTACGTTAGTTAGATTGACTAGCTAGCCTAGTTACTAAATACACAAATGTAAATAAAAGGGATTTAAATAAAACATCATATATTATAACACATTTTAATAGTAATCCAAATAACTTAAAAACTTCAAAAAGTCCAAAATCTTAGATATATCATTGTGTACCTATTCAATAAATACTTAACACTAACAATTCAAAACAAGTTGTTTTGGGAAAATAAAATACTACCTAGAAAACGAAATTGGCCCCATTAGAGCATTGAAAAAAATATTGAAAATTTGAGCTTTATTCATGCCGTTTTTTTATCAAAAGTTATTTTATCATAGGTAGTTTGAATACACTGGGTTTTATTTAATAGTGCCAAAAATGGCATTTCAAGCAGTAAAAGACTAGATTAAAGCTTTTATAAAACTCATTGCCATAATTATTTACAAAAACTCATACTGAAAGCGAAATTTTAAGCACCGTTTCGCTCGATGGTGCTAAATAATTATTAGGCATCTATCATCATAAAGCAGTTTCAAGTGTGGAAGGAGAAGTTTTTCCCCGCTCAGGAGAGTTTTTACTCCGATGATTGCTTGACTGACCGGATGCCGATGGAACTCTAAAAGAGGTTAGTTTAGGAGGAGATGATTCTGGCGAGGTGCTGAAAAACTCTGCTCTCTTCGCTTGCAGTATTTCTGATCTTGAAAGCCCTTGTGATTTAGAAAATTCTTTATTTATAGGGAAAATGCCGTGGTCTGGCGAGACTGGGATATTAGTTTCCATTTCTAAAGCTTTCTCCGAAATCGGAATAAGATTTCGTCTCGCTCCGAAATGTTGGTTAGTTACTATAGGAACTGTTTTAGACGGTGGGTTTTTGGGGGAGATATTTATTTTATCACCAGAGCCGTTTGAATTTTCATCCTCATTATAGACTTCAGGAATGGGGCTCGATAAAACATCGGACCGTGGACTCGAAAATCTCCACTGTGATTTCGGTGATAGTAATATTTTAGGCATACTTTTGTGCTCCTTAATCAAAGCCCCAGTTCTTCCGGGAGAAGCAGGTTGTGGATTTGGTTTAATAACTTTCCTTTGGGCGTAGGTTTTCGGAGATCCACTTAAATCTAAAATGTTAACATTTGATCGATTGCTTTGGGGAACAGGTGGAATAGGTTGAGTCTGCAGCTTTTCTTTAGACATTTTTAACTGTTCCACTGCAGATAGTTTATTCGTTTTGATTTGAGGATTATGAGTATTAAGTTTCACGCTGTGTTGTAACAAAAGTTTCTTGAAATCCAGCCTCGAAGTTTGTGGCTGCGGACCATATCTATCGGCACAAGTGGTCTCCTGTTTTTGAGCCCCGTAGGGGAAACCTGGAGTGTTATTAGGATAGCTCAGCTTATCAGCTGACGACCAGCTTCCTCTGTTCCTCGGGTCACCAAGGTAACCTGTTTCAGGAAAGCGTTGAGGATTCTTTGCACATAGAGATGTTTCAGAACTTACAGGAGATAAACTTAACGTAGATAATGCAGGAGATTCGGCTCTTTCGGGATTTATATTAAGTTTCTTTTTACTTTTGTGTATTACAGCATACAATTCTTCGTTTGTCATTGTAGACTTAACTGGGGAAAGAAGTCTAGTTCCTAGATCCAAAACGTGTTCTTTATTTGAGGGTGTGGATGATTTAAAGGACGCGGTGGCTCGGGGATCAATTGGAGAAATTCTAATGGAATCGTTTGTTGACGAACTTCTGTGCGGCATCGGTAGAGTCGCAGAATCGACAAATGCTGTTTTGGGTGGATAATTAAAGAAGATTTGTTGATCCGTATTTTGACTGGAGAATGTTGGATCGGGTGTTCTTTTGGGTAGAGTCCAAAATTTGGGTTGTTCTTGCACATGTGGTGGGTTTTCGTAATTGACGACGCCGTGCTTGCCTCGGAAGTGCGCGGTTTGAAATCGGTTCAAAGTGGGGTTAATAGCATTGAAGTCCACTGCAGGACTTCTATCTTGCGGTGCGTTCAAACAGGGTTTGTCAGCACTGGAATGTCGATAGTCTGAAATTGAAATTAAATCTATTAATACACATCTCTCCTAATGTTTGAGTAATTTCTGTAAATGATGTCTCCCAGTCTGCTATTTTAATGTGTGAAGCATACAAGCTGCTATGCATTACCTACATACATATCTGGAGATATATATATTTATAGCAACAATAACGTCTTGAACACCTTTCTAACTAAATAGATAATTATAAATGCACGTAGAACGAATTCCACAATAATTATTCAAGTACACATATTATATAAGTGCTCGTAAGAATGGTTGATATAATGCAGTATAATTTGTTAGGCGTTTTTTATTAACTAAGTATTACAGAATGTATAGTTATGCTATAAAATACACTAAAACGAATAGTATTTAATATAAATATTGTAAGTGCATGGTATTTTATTCATAACGTAACAAGAATACTGGCAGTTATACGTAATAAATATTGTATTTTAGTGTGCGACTAAGTGCAAAATGTGTTTTATTCATGGATTGTTAATTCGACCGTTCCCAGCTCTTAAACATGCAATGAGTTTTTAGTTTATTAATTATTTTAGACATTAATGATTCGGGAAAGTATATTACAGTTTTTCTTTCAGATTTTGTGAACACCCGCCGCTTTTTTGGACGGGTGAGGTCCCATAAACCTCATGCAGGCATGCCAAAAAGCAACACAAAATATTACCTTCGAAAGACTTCACAAAATGTCACTGAAGCTATCTCCGTCACTGTGCAAAGCCATGGTAAGATGAGTGCAAATTAAAAGAAACTTTACACCTATATAGATAACACAAAACAGTAACGTTAAGAAGGTTATGCTCATTCTAGAAGTTTTATTAGGTTTACACATTAGTTTAAGTAATGTTATTCCTTAGGTGCTTTTGTTAAATGTGTAACCTTAAGTTATTTTGCGTGTATCACCTTATTAATTGGGTATTATTTACAACATGTGTAGGTGCTGTTTTTCATTAAGTGCTAAAATTCAGGAAGTCAAGATCAGTTTCGTAATTACTCGACTACGACAAAGGCGTTCTTTTTATGGTATACTTTATAAGTGAAATAAAATCATCATGTAATTACTCAAAATGACCTTGAATCTGAATGTACTATATTGCCAGTGCGAATCGCAACAAGTAAAGTGAAGGTGAAATTTGAAGACCAAATGAAATAAGTGCGTTAATTCAAAATGATTCTTATATTAATATTATTTACAAAATAAAACATTGTTGTAGGTACAGAATAACACACCATGCACTCACAAACGTTAAATACAACACACGTAAGCTGTGCACGCTGCGGATGTAGCATGCATGATATACACTCATATTGCGTCAAAACATTAATTGAATAATTAACCATTTATATAGAAAAAATCATTGCTTGTATATAAAATTGTTAAAAATCTATCACAGGTGTTACAAGAGGAAGACCTTACTATAGCCTAATTAAAAGTACTTCATATACACAGTATTTAAGTACAACATGGACGGAATAATACTCATTGTAATTTCACAAAATCATCGAGCTAATGGCAAGAAGAATTAGATAACTAAAAGGTTTACCTATAGGAAACCGACAGGAAGATGTTTAATAATCCTAATCTTAACTAACTACCAAATTTCTGTACCGTAATCTGATTCAGATATGGATAGGATTCGTGCTCTATGGTTCGAACCATCTACTGGCACAGTAACTTTAGTAGGAGAGAGAGGACAAGTCGGGGGAGAATGGAGAACGCAAATATTTTCCGGGTCAGATTCTAAAATTGCTGCCAACATATCAAGTGAAGTCTCCCTAGAATCGGGTATTGTGGCTACAGTATGGCGTCTAGGCATTGGTGTAGAAAAGGGACTAAGAGTCAATGCTGATAATTTACTTTCAAAGCTATCCTCTAAATAAGAACTATTATTGTTCATACACTCACAGTTATCTGAATCACCGAAATTTTTATGGCCGAGTTTTGGAGACACTGTGGGTGGATAATTGATCTGATCGCGCAATAAATCTGCAGTTATTTCGGCCTGAATCATTTCTAAAGAATCGACTTTTTTAGCATTATTACTAAAACTTTGTAGTTTTAATAGCTTTTTGATGGGCATTAGGGGTGAATTAGCTAATTTGTAGCTATCACTACGTTTTATCTTGGCATGAATCGACTTATCAAGATCTTCATCATTGGGGTTGTTAGGATTTATTTGACCATTAGCGCTCCCATTACTTTTGTAAGTAAACATTTTAAGTACCTCTGCCACTTTGTTAGGGTTGTGTTCATGTTGACATTTATTTCGTAACATTATAGGTGTTTGGAAGTTAGGGATGAACGGGATAATATCGTTTTCTACGAGATTTTTATCAGGGGATTCAGATTCGCTACAGATGATTTTGATTGCGTTTGAGGAAATAGTCTTACCTGCTGATATTTCTTTCGGCGGTGATAAGCTGACACCCTCCGCATCATGTATATTTACATAGGCCCCTGCTCTAGTAATTGCTTCTACTACTCGCGGTAGGTCTTGTGACTTTTTACTGGTAAAAGGTGATGGTTGTGCGTTCACAACTGATGTGTCTGTGGCGGGTGTTGCTGTTATAATGGTACTGGGCTTAGGTGATGGAAGAGCGATGTATTCAGTGGTGATGGGACCGTCAGGTTCGATCGGTGCTTTGATTATCATTTTTCCAAGTTGCGGAGAAGTGGGTTTACTAGACGGAGGAGGCGGTTCGTAAGGAAAATCAGTTTCATCTGTAAGTTTCACAACATTTGCCATTTCTCTTTGAATAACCGAAGTTGTAGTAATATCTTGAACGAATGGTCCAGGTTCAAATGTCGTATGAGCGCCTTTTCTTCGTTTTAAAGTGTCTGACGAGTAAATTACTTGTCCTAGTGAATCCAAAGTAACCTTCGCACCTTTCTTTTGTATTTCTTCCATTGCTGGTGAAGGGCGTTGTATTAAACCGTGTTCAGCATAATCTTTACTTTCATTTAAGCAATTTGGAAGTTCATTTAATGAAACGTATTCAGTTTCTTGAAGTTTTCCTGACAGTACTGTCTGTAAGTTTCTTCTGACTATGTCAGTGTTTCCATATAGACTTCTATTTAGGGTTTGTTTTTGATTATTATTTTTTACATCAGCAATAGTAACGTAATCACCTGCATCGTAGAAATGGGGCTCTATTTCAGGTGTTTTAATTGTTGGAGATTTTTTGGTTGACAATTTGCTAGGAAGTACTCCTTTTAGTTTGCACATGAGTTCATTGAACGGTCGCAGAGATGTTTTCAAGTTAAGTTGAGTCGGAAGTTTAGACGCGGGTTTTACTTCTTTTGTTTTCTCATCAGATGGTAGCTCTAGTTTTGGCCTATTAATTATGCTGTCTGCAGACTTCGTAAAATCTGGCTGTGCTGTAGTCTCCGATTCCTTACTACACTCACTTTCATCGTCAGAATGTGATGGTGTAATCACACACATTGATGGGATTCTCGAACTATTGATCGTAGTTTTGTATCGTATACGTTCTATTCTCTCTGTTCCTTCAAGGTCCGATGACTCTGAATAATCTTGTTCAGAAAGACTGTTCTTTCCATGTGCACTCGAAACAGAATCTTCAATCGGAGAACTCGAGGTGTTATGTCCAGAATCAGGTGAACTAGTTCCTGTACTCTTTTTAGCGCTTTCCAGTTCAGTTTCATTGTGTATTTCCACAACTGCTGTTATTTCTCTATGATTACCAACATTCCGTGTTATTGTTATCATAGATGGAGTATGCTCATTAATTTCTGGAGCCGATTGGTTATGGATTCGTTTGTCAGGGTAAGAGAAACCTGAAGGGTACCGTAAGCTGTTGAATGGTGACTTGGAGTAAGAAGAGTTTTTGCTCCGATCTAAGCTAGCGTTTGCGCTATGAATGTTACCGCGAGCTCTATTAATCATCGTCAGGGAACTCTTTCTTTCAGGAACAGTAGGCCCTATAATAAGAGATCTATCACTTCCGGCAGCCATTAAAGTCGTGCAAACGGTGCCTGCTGAACTAGTAGTAGTACTAGTCGACCCCTTGCCAAATAACTCGTATTCATTTTCAGCGGTCATGGTCTGACTGTTAGAAGAATTTGATAAAGCGTTACTTGTATGCATTGGAGTGCTTGGTACTACATCTTCCTCTTTCAATGTTTTCAATCCTGAATCCATATGGAATGATGTATAATATCCCTCTGTGTCACATGAGAATTCTGAGCTGGTTTCTAAGTCCTCATGCAAGTCGTGTATAATATCAGGCGTTAAAGTACCCTCACTTGTGACACTTCCTGAGCCAGATGTGTTAAGAAACCGTCTTCGACTGATTATGGAACTAGGGGGCCCGTGATGGATGTTCAATGAGTTATTCGAAGTAGCAGCTGAAGTTGTGCTTTTTGGAGGAACTGTCGTTGTTGTTATTTCAGATCCTATGCTGGTGCGTCCCGACTCTGAACTGGCTGACCAGTTTCCGCTGGACGAATGAGGTTCATCTTTTCCAACAGCGGATCTTCTCATTCTTCTCTGTATGGACGTTCCTCTTAATTTTACCCCCGTACTAATTGTGGCAGTATTTTGAGCTGCGCTAGGAACACCTATGCTCTTTTCTGAAGATGAATACGAAGCACATCTTTGATGTGCCCGTCTATCTTCCTCTCCCACACGTTTCTTGCGCATTGTCACCGTTTCTTGAACCTGACTGTCCTCTTGTCGTGTTGGTGATTTGGAATCTTTACTCTTATCGTTTTTATTGCTGGTGTTTATAAAACTATCTCTACTGGCACTGGGAGATCTACCGATTAATTTTAACCTATTTTTGCCCCATTGTTTGAGGCTGTTGAAGTGTCCTTTCTTGGAGATGGGGTCGATAGGGCTTTTCTTAAGTAGATCACTAGATCTCGACCTGATGACAGCGCTTTCTTCAGTATCTTCATTGGCGACCGCATTTGATGTTTCGCTATGATAGAACAAACCAAGCAAAGCATTAGTCACACGCTAGAGGCATATCTATTGAGAACTTTGTGGAGCACCGCCTAGTCTCGTATCGACGGTCCTCCAAAGTAATTAATAACGAAGCTAATGAATATGGCACTATTAGTGTTTCAGTGCACAAAGGATTGATTGTCCTCGTTTAAGATGATAAAACATGAAACAATGACAGTCAATGTTAAACATATCGTATTCACAAAAGCACGAGATTATCACGAGGTTGTTAAAACTGTGCTGAAGAATTTAATATTTTAGGCACCACACAAACTGTGCTGATGGTGGTTAATAATGATAGATTACATTATCTAGTCACGGGGCGCTGATATAGACTAAAAATCCGATCGTGTTTAGATAATATAACCTGTGATTATGTGCACTCTAGAAGCTTACCCAGCTATAGCCTCTCTAAGCTCTTTCTGATCAGTGCCGGATATGGTGTTTCGTCTTTTACCCCGAGGTTTCCGAGTACGGGTCCGCCGTTTAACGGTGTCGGTTTCACCCGCCGACCCTTCTATGTGGAGCGACTTGCGAGACGTGCACATTCGGTCGAAGTACTTCCCGGATGTGTCGATCGGTACAACTTCCGGGGCAAATCTGGAAATTTGTAATAAAACTAATGTAGGACCTTTGGTATACTAAGATTTGTATTAATTATATCATAGAATTAAGGATGTAGTGCGTTTCGGGTTTTGTTGGTCAAGTTAATCTTTTCATTTCCTAAAATGTTTTTTAATTCTGTAGATTATATTAGTGGAAAACTGTTAAGTTACAGTTAACCATATTTACCTATTATATTCAAAAGCCTTAGTCTTTTTTAAGAACTTTCTATTAAACTACAATACATAATAACTAACCTTCTTGAAAGCAATGATTAAATGTGTTCTTTACTATAACTGTTATGGACATATGGACCGCATCTGTTTTAATGCACGAAAATTTTAAGAACGTTCTTATAAAGGCATGACACTGTACATACTTGGAAGCAATGATTCTGAGCTGTTCTTCAGGACTCGGCAGTCTATGATCTATCGGCTCTTCATCTCCAGATCCACATTCCGACAGTTCATCCGGCGTCAACGTGACACTGCTTTGTATCCTCATGGACGCGTCTGTCAGAGCGGTCACTTCGCCCATAGCTTCCTTGGACGTCCATTTTCGGAGGTTCTCGACGATCATAGGCTGAAATTGTAAGTACATATAAGTTATATTTTGTGGGTCACTATTGGTCAAAGATCTCTATTCTATGAATACAAATGTAATTTTATGTGGTATATGGTATATGGTCGTGTGGTATTGTGGTGATGATTCCTATTTTAAAATAAAATCATGATATTTCGTAATATCTTTGTATTAAACCAAAATATTTTTTTTGTACGATTGTGTTGCAATAGATGTCCCTTTCCTGTTTGTTTTTATGACCTAACCTTATGTATATGCATGTATTGTATATTATGTATATGTACCATATGTATTTATTTATCTACTTTGTAGCAGGTTATGTGATATCTCTTTTCAAAGAGTGGTTAGTAGGTAATGTACTCTTTGTGTGTGAAAGTTCTTTCATCAATAAACTACGATACGTAAGCTATCTAAAAGCAATGAGCCTCAATTTGTATATATTGGTCGTATCCTTGTCAATGAACAAACTGCCTTTCAACAATAGTGTGTAAGTAGTACCTATACTATAATATTCAAGTATGCATTAAGATTATTTTATTGTTCATTTGTTTGAGAATGGTACATCTCCTTTTTATGAATCAATTTGCGTAAAATAAAACCCTCAAAAGTTATTTGTGAGTCTTAACAGTAATTTTTGAACTTGTTAGATTGCTGTGAAGTTAACCACCTAGTTTGTTGAGCGAAGTATATGTATATTTATAACAAGTAGGATACATGTCTATATTGTAGGTCCAATTGCCCAAACAGTTTATTAAATGTCGACATCAGGCACAAGCCCATCAACGCTATACAAAAGTGTCAGTTATCAACTTATTTAATATCGTCTTTATAGATAAAGAACGCTTTTGCAACTGAGCATAAAATTACTTACAACATGGGTTTCAATTTCAACATCCACTTTCTGATATATTCGTCTTCGTTTTGAACCTAGGACAGGAGTGCATAGAAGATATGGCGAGTGCTCAGAATCTTTTCTAAGTTGGTCGAGTATAGATGCTGAGAGTCGGTCGGTAGTTGCTTTATCGTACAGGTTGCGTAAACTCGGAGGCCTGGAAATAAACGGTGGAATGAGGAACAAGGCTTCATCAATTAACAGGTTTATTAGTTCCACGAAGCTGATTGCGTATATGCTTTAGTTGGAGTAGTATGAGAAAATAGGTAGGAAATATGTATTATTATTATTACTTAACGATCTGCCGTATTGTCAGGTAAGTAGATTTAAGTATTAAGGCCAATGAACAAAGAAAAACTTTTTGACACAGACGAAATCAATTGTGCTCGGTACGGAGCATGACCTGATTTCAGATTAAATCTTTTTACTTTACTGTTTCCTCATTGAGATTAAACCCAACAAATATGAGAACACCAAAGTGGAAAACTTTTTCTTGAGCTTGATTAACTTCGTAGGATGTACACAAACAGTTGATGTTTTACAATTTTGTTTACCTTGTTTCTGGTGTAAACAGTCCTTTTTTGAGGTTGTGAGTCGCCGTGTAGTGGACTTTGCGCAACGCAAAATCAGACAGGCTGCCCTCGGCTGCAACAAAGATAAATATCTATTAGGCATTCGATCTTGCTAATACAAGTGTGGAGGAACACTCAAAGTTTCTTAGTCTTAAAACAAATATCCCGCTATAAGTCTCAAGGCACCAAAGCCAGAATAATGAGCGCGTGGGCCGTTTAGTTCAAACAGCGATTAGAAGAGCAGATAGTTTGCCAGCGTACAAAATAAGGTTCTTCTCGACCGACTGTGTTGTGATAGAGACAAATAAGTGGCCATTACTCATCCATGCGCCCTGCAGGTTATCAGGACTAATAAATACGAGTTGCGAGCAATCTTTCATTTCGTGTTCCTTGATTACAGCATTAGGGATTATAACGGCTTAGCCAAGTACTTTGGCATAGCCGTAGGTATCTTGGCGTTTATAGTCGTAAATAATTGCCAATTTGTGCGTAATTGATATATTCTCTAGGATGTATAATTGTTCTGAAAGCTATAAAGTTATTTAATCCTGTAGCGATGTAGAGATAATGTAAAATATTGTAACAAACGAAATCGTGCTGAGCTCACAGTCGTGACGTGACCAAGCCTATTTCGATTCTAATTATCGATCGTAGAACACAAGAACTGCCTGTTTTAAGATGGATGTTGTAGAAACTGAAAATGCCGAGAACATGCCAGAGAATGCAATCAACTAAGAAATGTTCAGGTTCGCACCGGATATATAATCCGAGGAATACGTGAATATGAAATGTGGAATCATACACCCCTACATTTTTAAACATGACATGTGTTCAGTTTAGTTGATAAATAAAATCATTTATTTACTGGGATTACAATTAAGGCTGGGAAATAATAAATGAGAAATTAAAGTTATTATAAATCTAAATCATTTTTATGAAGAGCGAGGTATATACTAGACGTTATTCTTAAAAAAAAATTATTAACATTATCTAACCATACTTTACAGGAGAATTCTAATACAACAGAAAGAATGACAAAAAATTGTTACAAAAATTCAAAAACAAAAATACGAAGTCCTATTTATATTTATTATTACTTACATATCCAAAAATGGTATAGCCAAATACCGTACCTTTATTCGTTAATACGTGCATTTTCGCTAAAACAACTAGACATATATAAATAAAATAAATAAATATTTCCGGACTACTCACACAGCATCACCTAACCCCATACTAAGCAGAGCTTGTACTATGGGTGTTTTAGGTGACTGATATACTACATAGATAATTTTTTTTTGGTAAATACATTCATATAAATAAATAAAATAAAATAAAATATACATAGAAAACGCCCAGACCCGAAACCAGAAATATAATATACATTGAATTTGTCAAAACCCATAAATCTAAAACTGACGTATAGCAGCGATACAGACCCGATTCCAGTAAATGTTAATACACTTAAATTTAAAGGACTGTAGGAACAAGAAAGCGTATTGTAATCGTATTTGTTAATAATATTTAATTTCAACTGATCAACTAAATATAGCGTTAGTTCCCAGTAGATCCATTGACCAGATCCATAGGTATGATGGATCTAGTGAAAAAATTATAAAATAAAAAATGTTTTATTATAGTAACTTAATAAATAGGTTTACAATTCAGTTTTTTTGAGTCTCCTTTTAAGTAATACCGGTGCTAGGAGATCTCTCTCTTCCGTGGTACTTAATCAAAATGATAAGTTTACAAAACGTTGTATTTTAAGTAGTAAAAAGTTTACATAACTAAGGATTCAGATTATAAAACAAAATTATTAATTTTTAACTTCATAGTTATATATATATATATAAATAATCATAGATATCTAGTAGGATTTTTTTTTACCTTAGATAATATTTGTGTTACTGGGATGTTTTATTTGGTTCGATCTCAGTAGATCCATTAAAATATCTAGTGCGATATTTAATACTAATTTTTACCGCAGGGAAATGTAATTCCGCGGGAAAATCCATTATAAAGACGGTTAACACCGCGGGGCACTTCTAGTTTTAAAATAATCACGTCATAAGATAGTTTAAGTGGTATTGTTCTGATCGAGTGAAAGTCTCAATATAAAAGTGCATAGGCTCAATGCCGTGAATGGCGCTGGAATTCCAAAGGGAAATGCCCTCAGGAAACTAGTTTCATATTAAATGGATAGTGAGATTGAATAGTGCCTATCGGATCGCAATAAGAAGTATATAGCCCGCCATTGTGAGCCGAGCTGGCCTTGAATCCCGCGGGATGCCACCGTGTGTGGTTGACTTTGCTTATGATTGCTCAAATAGCTGCCTATATCAATTTATAGAACTTGGATATTTGCAGGATGGAATTGCACAGTGGAGTTGTGATTGGCAATACCAAGATTTTTATAGCTACCTTACTAATACAACCTATTGAGTCGCCATCTAATAAATTAAATTAAAAAGTAAATTAAAAAATTTAAGCCTAGCTTTGTAAATTCAAAAACAGTTTATATATTGATTATTATTATCTAAATGAGGTTTATTTAAAATCACAAAGTTAAATCCGTGAAAAGATATAACCTGTGTATAGAAATATAGAATAGCACTAGTATTTTGTATAAGTAATTCATTGCGTACAGGAACAACCCGTAGGCAAGGTCCAGTGAGGTCACGACTTTGAGAAGGTCCCATACCAGCGCGACTATTATCCACGTGTACCGACTGGAAAGCAAAACAGGTTTTAAGGTACTAACGCATATACTCATATTGTACATACTGACGTTGAAACATTGTCGAACATAATGTTTGAAAAATAGATATGTTGGCATGTTCGGAGAATTCAATCAAGCATAGTACCGTACCGAAGCAATTGAAAGCATTAGATGATGAGAACTGGCCAAAAGGACTTGACGAAGTTCAGCTGGAGATAAATGTTCGATGACCTGAAAGGAAGTAATTCGCACGCAATCGGCCGTAACAATTTATCGTCTCAGAACTTGTGGAAAGAGTCCCGCTCTTACAAAATTACGATAAACTCCACCCATAAACTCCTAAAGCTCTATCAATTTCGTAATAGCAATAATTATTGGGAAAATTACTTTTAGTGTTCTTGGTGACATTCATTGCAGTCACATTTTACAAGAAATTGGAATTTCGCTTGTGACTTTACTCTATATATTTTTTTCGTTAATCTCATATAGACTTTATGTTACATGTTCGCTTTTTCCAAGAATTCACTCAAGAATTTCTAAGGCTTTAATTTTAAACCACAATCAGGCAAGTTGTTCTGCAGGATTGACCACTATAATCTGGGAAGGCTTCTTGGGAAGCATTAAATTTTCAAGGCGTTAGGGGAATAAAGCGCTAGGTTTTTTTTTGATTATATGCACTAAAATCTGCAGCATTCCGCTCTCTTGCGGTATGGTGTTATGTTATGATTATTACAAGTATGTAATTTAGATCTGTTTCTAGGAATATATTGATGAGAATGTACCTACCTATATAGGTATGTATATGGTAGTAATGACAAGATGAGCCATTCTACATAATACGGAAATCTATTTTGGGAATCACAACAAATGCAAGAGTCGAGTCGTCTCAACTTTGAGTTGAGACGATTCGACTCTTGAAAGCTTTGTCTTATTGCACTCATTGCTTAAATTCATTACGTTAATAGTTGCCAAAGTGATTTCGTAGTACATACATACATACATCCAATGACTATATTGGATCCTGGTAAATCGTCATATTCAATGACGGAAAACAGCAAAGGAAACATTTTTGGGAAAATAATAAAACCTAATAATAAACTAACCTTACAATATCCATAGGATTATCTATTAACTGTTAAGTGTAAAAATAAATTCATTAAAAAAAAATTTTTTTTTAAATATACATGAACACCTGGAGGTTTTGTCTATTCACGTCCGTAAGTGGTAACCCTCAGAATCTTTACACGTGACCTCCGGGTAGTGCTAAGAACAATCTCTGGTGGTAGGCTTCGGCCGCGGCTTGTCACCACCCTCCGGGCTGGGCCAGTGCGTGAAGCGATTTTTTTCGTGTTTCGTAATGTGAAAAAAAAGACCATGGACCCTGTTTCGGCACTACAAAAATCTTAAAACTTATCATAAGATTACTTAGTACATACATACTTACATAAGTACTAACTGTTCTAATCTTGATTGTGGTTCTATATACCAATTTGATACATTTACTTGGCAAGTTGACCGAAACGAAGTTTGGCCGCGTATGTTACATGTCATTACAATAGTAGGGTCTCCAGTTGATCCGAATATTCCTACCGCAAAAGGGAGTTATCACTTCCCTACGCAGGATTCAGATTACAATGGGTCTTTCAGCTGCATATCAATTCTGTTCGAGGTTCAAAGGGGACCCTTTTAAGGAAATTTATTACTGTTCTGAACTCATACGGCTTGGAATTGAAAATGATGTGACATAAACTAATAAAGCTCGGGAACAATGATCATTAATAATAAACATAGTCCAGTAATGGTCGACTGAACCTAAAACATTTGAACACAGGTGGCTGAAAGGTTCACATAAAGTAATTTTTGGCAATAACTTTCACAAATAGTAAATAGTCTTGAGAATTTGCCACGCAATAAATGGGACACTTTTAGTGCTCGAAAGATTTACATCGATTGGGATACATTGACATCTCTAATGGCATTAAATCTGAAACCCAACATTTTTCGGTATCTATCGAAATGGGTGGTGCTTGAATGTAATGGGATAAGGAAAAGTATCTATCTGTTTACATGCCCAAGGGTTCCTGAAAAGGAAAGGGATCAAGAGAAATTAGAAGTGAAGCTTATCCGTATTAGCGGCCTTTTAAAAGATTTAATTAACTAGCCAGTTCAGAACTTTTCTTTCAGAACTTCTAGAGAGAAAATATTTGCTTTTTCTTATTATCTTTAAAATTAAGGTTTTAAAGATAGGATTTTTTAATTTCGAGTCTCTGCCAAAAATTAGGTAGTCCACGTGGCGGTAAAAGTAGAAAGAATGCGGTTGGATGGTAAAGTCCTCTTAAAATACACAGCACGTTTCGTTTTACAGCATCTTGATGCGCACTTGGCAGAACATCGGATGGGGTCAGACGAACCTCAACATTTTTCGTGACTGGAACGTTACTCGTACCTAATGGCTTAGAAGATTCCAAGGAAGCATTCGTGCGTCAGTGCCAAGTGTTTTGTTTGCTATTTCGTGGTTTTATTGATTGTTTTAGTTTCTTTTATGGGATCTGAAATAGATTCAGTTTGTTTGGGCGTTTATTTTAAACCGAACTCGCATTTTTCGTCTAAAAGGGTTAAATAATAAGCTAAGCGCAAAGAGTAGAACTTTTGTGAAATGCATTGTTTTAATTTACATTATTAATTTCAGCATCCTATGATTTTGTGACGATATGCCTAAATCGTGTTTTACGGTGCCTTCAAATAAGGCGTTTCAGAGGTACCTACGTCTGCGGCGCGGCAAGCGGAGCGTTTGACGTACTTTCCATTGTTTTCATACAAAGAGCATGGTGCGGCAACCGGCATTCCGGTTGCCGAGCGTTTACGGTAACGACGTTTTGTATGAAAACAATCGAACATACGTGCAACGCACGTCAAACGCTCCGCTTGCTGGGCCGCAGACGTACGTATTGACACGCTTAAATTGAAAGCGCCCTTATAATTGTTGCCGTTGTTGGAAGCGTGAGCAATTACTTACCGTTCATGTACAATGGTAAACGGAGGACGCAAAGCGTCTTGGATTAATTTCAGCTAGATACTATTCTAAGTGTGTAACTCAACCCGTGTTGAGTATTTCAAAATTAATTAAATGTACAATATTGCAGACGTTCTACAGCTGGTATATTATGTTACTTATTAATCTCGCTCTACAGAAAGTGAGAGATTAATAAGTAACATAATATAAGCGTTAAACTTAGGGATAGATGAAATTGTTACTGATGATGATAGATGTTGCTGTGGGATTGTCCGGCAAAAATCATTTATTTTTAATAATTTCCATGACTCAAGCGTATTGATTTATCAACCTACTTTTATGAAACCCCATTCGGATTCAAAGAAGTTATGCACAGACGCTGTAGGCCACTTGAACGCATTACTCCAACTGATCCCATTAAGCTGGCCCATAAAGCCGAGTTGCATATTCATTAACTTCTCTGCATGGGTCGATATCGTAGATATTTTATTCAGAATCAATATTTTATTCCTAATAAGTATTTTCGGGAAATTTATTAAAAAAGCAAATCCCTATCATGACAAATTTGCCACTAACCTTTATTTATTCAAACATTTATTCAAATATTACAAATATTTATGAAAATTATCTTATTGCAGTTCATTAATAAAAGTTTATTAAAAAAGTTGATAAAAACCACATTTTTTCATATGTTACTCCGCAATTTGAAAAGGTAGAGGCGCATAGTTACCTACTGCACGACTTGAGAGAGAATGAGGCAATTGTCAAAAAGTTACCCTACACAGAATATTTTAGTACCTGCTCAGCATTTGAGCTCTGTAATTTTGTTGATGAAAAAATATTACGTCAGTAACGGGAAATTCATGTTTTTACATTTGAGTTTGGCTCGGGAGGCTCAAAAGAGAATTTTACACGACGTCCCAAGTATAAATCACGGGACCAGCTGACGCTCTTCTATATTCTACAGAATTTGAATCAAGCAATAAAAAAAACGTATGACTAACCCGTAATCCTACAGTGGTCTCTAAACCATATTTTAATAAGGTTTGTAGTATTAATTGTTAGGTCTTGAATATCTAGGATTAAAAATTTATGACTCCATTTTGTAAGCGTTGAGCTATTGTACGAGAGCATTTAGGAGCTTTAATTTTCTGTTTTGTTTTCAATGCCTATTACATAATTGTATCGTACTAATCACAACGCTCAGGCTTAAGAAAAAAATATTATATTTCCAACGTAGCAATACATCATAAAACTTGAATCAGTGCCAAAACGTTATAGCCATTCGTAAATTACAAACGCTTGAAAAGGAAGCATAGGAAGCCAGTTGGAAAATTACTATTAAATGCATGTGCGGCCACCGGCAATTCTACTGAGCCACCAGATCACCATCAAGGCAGACAATAAAAATATTGTACCATTATTATACATGTTCCTGAAGCGATGCTGAGTTCACTGGCCATCGGACAATGCCACGAGGCCAGAACGATTAGCCACTTTTTACCGCACATTCAATAGAACACCAAAGTATTTGCGACAAAAAGTTCATGCAGGTATAGGCTTAGGCATGTAACGATGTTAGCACCGTTTAGGATCAAACAGGAAGTTGGACCGGTCCTATAAGGTGCTTCTGCGAAAATAAAAATTGCAAGGGCTAGATGCGATCTCGACAAATATGGCAATCAGACCGTTAAGTGATCTAGCTATACCAAGTATACCAGATCTCCGTGCTTTATTTTTTGAAGAATAGCTACGAAGAGACAAGTTAATGTGACCAAATATCACAAAATTGGACACAGTGCATTTCTCTTAGTAGAAATAGACAAACAGTTAATCCATCTACTTTCGATTTGGTTAACCCCGTTGTTCATTATTGAATCCGTGCAATCCAGGAAGATGTCAGTGACCGCATGTAATATGATTCGTTGCGGTATCCGCGAGCGTGGATAAAATTGATTTATACGTAACTTTGTGGCATACATGAAACACTACGAGTACAGCTACTCATCATAACCAGTCTAGCGGACGGTGCTGTCTCGTATGACGAATGGCGCTAGTCCAAGCTTGGTTTTGATCCTTTACTACTTATCTGTGGTTAAGTGTTTTGTTACAAAAAAATTGGCACGGCCGCACGCATTTCCCGCATATAATAGCCATCAAATAAGACTTAAATTGTGTGGAAAACGAAACAAACGAGCATTGAATGGTTTTCGAAATGCGAAGTTAAGTAGACAGTTGATGTGAAGGATGCGGCGTTTATTATTCCGGAGTAACTTTAGTAGCTTGCGATCGTGAGAACCGAAGATCGATGTACAATGAAAGCAAATTTTTGTATAGGCATTAGCAACTGAAACACTTATTAAATTTAAAACGGCCAAAAGCGCGTTACGACAACGAATAGGGCAATGAATTATAATTATGCTCGGGACCCGGCCCCTGCTCTACCTAATGACTATGGCAAAACATTAGCGAAACACAAATTATGAAGAAAGCGTAAACAGGTAAGTATAACAAAGGCAAAATTTTGCGATTATACGCGAAATGACGTAGGTAATGTTACAGTATTGTAGAGGATAACTATACTTCTGGCAATAAATCGTGTTGTATGTCGTGTCGCATAGTTCAGACACATAATAACTTTACTATTTTACTGTCTCCTCAAAGCTGTCTGTAGTTATTGGTAGCTCTACCTCATAAATAGATGCTAAGGTTTTACGTGTCAATTACCACTGCTGAAGCAGGTTTGCTAGTCCTACTGCCGTTTAACAGGGAGCTTTGATGATATCAGTATCAGGGCTCGTTAACGTTCGAGTTATAAATTTAAGGTTCACTTTAGCACAATGGGAGGGTGTGGTGCGCATCGTATTTTATCATTTCGCTTGACATAGTTATTTCTTCGAGTCACATTTGACTTTACCGCCTCATTGTCTGCTTCAGCGTGTTTGTCTTTGCTTTTTTGTTATTATTTTGGTTTAAGTTTAACATCAGTTTCTATGGATACTTTAATTTTAAAAATAAAACACACAGCACAAAAATATAACTTATCTTTAACAGATCGCAAAGTTCGGAAATTGCAACGTCCGGCTCCAAGATTCTCCGGAAAGCTACTTTGCATAATGGCCACCAATCAGTGCCATCAATCAAACATTATATACTTCAACTGTTCCTTCTCCATCGGTCCTTACAATGTTTAAAAACATAGGACATACCTACAGCTGCTGCTATTATATATTCTTTGTCATAACACCTTTGCCATTTCAGCGTAGGACTTATAAAAACTACTGGACACAAACATTTAGCGAAATACATATATTAAATTTCAATTTTAAGACCACAATTTTTACCTATTGATGTCATTATCTATATTGTTTGTTATTATAACAGACCATTACATCAAAACTTAACATACAAAAGGAACTTCCGATGTATATTTACGAGAGATTTGAAGAATAAACACGCAAATCTTTGAATAAATCGTTTCCGCCGCCAAGTTTTCTTAAGCTTTCTGAGGCACTTGACTACTTGAGGCTTTAAAGTAATATATTTGTAACAAATAATACATATTTAATGTTTTTTTACTCGAATTCAAACCAAATCAAACATTTATTTGCAGAATACATGATTACAAACAAGTCAAGATCTTATAAACTAGTGGTGTCAATTGTATTCAACCAGCAAGCAGCAGGTGTGCAAATATTATTCAATGTCAAAAATGGTTAATAATATGCAAAACAATTTGAGTCAAAATTATACATGTTATTTAAAATATAAAAATTTAATCAACAATTTCATTAATCGTAACAAATTCAAATTCTTGATTTATTATAAAATCTTTTCACCAAAAGCCAATTATTTAGTTTTATTTTAAATAAATTACCCTTCAGCTCTTTTAGGGTTTCTGGCAACTTATTATTATCATAATGGACATACTCGTATTATAGTGTCGAGTAGTAAGTTAGGTAATATCATTGAGGTGGTAATATATCTATCTTGCACTATTAACAAAGGGTTCAAGTACGAGCTTATTTTTGGCAGACGAAGTGTTTTGTTTCGTTAAAAGAACCAACTTGTACTTGGTTTTAAACGTAAATTTACTTTGTACATTACGGACCGGTGGAGGTATATTATTCCAACACTTCGTTGCCAAATAACGAAAGCTACCCCTAAATGCAGCCGTCTTATGGTCGTGGTAAAGAAGCTCAGACCTAATTGAGCGCTGAACAAAAAAAGCGAAAAGTGAACCAGAATCGCTCCATCCGTTCGGGAGTTATGATGTCCCTAACAGACAGACACGTCAAACTTATAACACCCGTCTCTTTTGGTCGGGGGTTAATAAGAAGAATAGCAAGAAATTAAGCACGTCTACTGTTCTAGCATCTAAACCATAAGTGTAATTGATTCCCCTGTTTCATTATTCTACTTAGCTATTTTTAACCATGTATTTACTGAAATGCAGTGAGAAAGTAACTCCCACTTGTGTGGTCTATACACAGAAGATATAAACAGAACAATGTCAAGCTTTTCAAAACAGTCAGAATAATGGCAATAAACAAAACAATAATAAGTACTGACCAAACCTTGAACGCACATAAGAAGCAGGGTTTTGTGAAATGTTTGGATTACCCAGTAAAAAGTTATGAACGATTTGTCGCATGGTGACTGGAACGTTGAAGACGCGCTTGCGAAGACAAACGGACCGTGAGGCTATTTGTTTGGTGCCTTTACGATAATGTGTCGATAAAGGAAGGCAAACAAGATAATAAGAAACACAAAATATCCTATAAAGATATAAGATTTTTGTAAAGGGACGAGATAAACAAGAAGAATACAGCGTTCTAGTTCGTAAAGTATAAGTTCAATGGGCATTGTTAATAAATTGCCGGTCAAACAGAACCGCAAGTTTCCTTGTGCATTAGCGGTATCTGTTGTTTAAACACTGTCTAAGCCTCGCTGAAACGTTTGCTTTGAAGAGCCGATAGCAAGCCCAGCCGAACTTTGTTTGACTCTGCACCAAACAATGAACCTCGTGTACTCAACACCTTAGCTTTTCAACGTCATAGGTACTGTCTTCCGTAAAAAACGGTATTTGGTTACAAATTTGGAAATCGTTATCTTTATTTACAAGTTTAGTATGGAAAGTATACGTTTTTGGTCATACGAACAATAATATTTGTTTTAGCATTCCTTTCTCACTTTGTAAGTGCATGTTTATTTTCTGTCTCGGGTTGAAAATTTCCAGGTGAGGAGGTTCTTAAAAAATAACAATTTTTTAACCTTCAAAGTTAACTTATTTTTTTTTAGTGTCGTTGTTTTTGTAATACTAGGAAGTATAGGGACCAATGATTAATCATTAATCTATGTACGTATTCACTGGACTAATTGCTATCGATGCTTATCCAAGTAACATTAATTAAGATCTTAGCTTGAGATCAAGTTGAGCCGCGCTACAAGTAAAGCTCCGATCTCTATCATGTTGCCTATAAGTGAGGGAGGGCCTGATAATCACTCTGGTATCTAACGTTCTGTAATTGATGAACCTTTAGGCGCATTGTTACTTCATTTTTTTTAAGTGAACGGGAATTTATTTTAACATGGTTTATGTTAAAATCGATTAATTTATGATAAAATAGGTACCTTATTTTGCTGCTAAAGTATTTGATTTCATCACACTCTAAAAGTTAAGATGGTGAAAGGTAAGTAGGCTTCATATTTTTTTTATACAGGAAAACATTAAACCTCAGAAATTTGGTATGTGTCTAATATGCCAAGACATTTTGTTATAAAACATGGAAGCATTGGGTATTGTAACAGAAGATACGTAAAGCTTTCGTAAGCTATTCAACCGCTATGGATTTACTCAAATATGATGTGTTATGAAACCATTTTAACATTGTTGTGTTGTACGAAAGAGAGCCATCTGGGTTTTACCTGCATTAACATTTACGCGTTACATCAAAGCGTATGCAATGCAGGAACTCTTAAAATAAACCACATGAATAATGTTTCATCGTGATCGATGAACCTAATCAGGCCAGCATGGTTAACTCTACGGGCTAATTAAAATTTCACAAGATATTTGTTGACTATTTCGCAGAATTATCGGTATTCGTACATTTCGTAGAACCCTTTATCCTTATAATTTTACCTTGTAGAGTAGACATCTAATTTGATCGCTTTATCTATAAATAAGTCTATAAATTGTAGAGCCTGCTGTGGAAAGTGTCGAGAGCTAGTCTTCTGAATTTGCCACATGTGTCTACTCTACCACACAGGCGCAACACTTAAGCTTTATTATTTAGGGAGATAGGAGGAACACTTCTTGTTAAGTAGTCATCGGCAGTGTTGCATAAAACTCTGCCCGCATCTTTTAAATTTTAGACGAAAAATTCCATGAGTAGTATAGACGATTTTGCAATATTCGTACCTACCTATTTAGTGTATCTATGTTAACTAAAACAAAGTAAAGGTTGTTAACCTTTAGAGTCACGGTCTGATACCGATTCTCTCTGGCTTCCTTTTCATATGCATTACCATTCGTTAGTTTTAAAATCGACGCTAAAATCATTAATTTTGTACATAACTATTATTGGGTACTTCTATGTGATATGCAATAAAGATATTAACTTGGTGCAGGTGGAGGTAATGAAAGATTTTATTGACATACCTTAGCGATATGTGGAAATTGAAAGGTATACCATCTTACCATTATTATTAACACAAAAGTTTGTCTGGATGTGTGGATACAAAGAAATATCAAAGTAATTTTCGTTCAGTCTCAATCGTCTTAAGGCTTTTACTTGGAATATACTATACATAGCTTATAGCCTGGATTACCACATAGGCTGCTTGTTAACGAGAGCAAAAAGGATTATTTATAATATATTCAAACAAAAAACCCGTTTAATTCTAAACGGCCCTATTTCTAAAGCCCAATATATGATTTTTACAATAGAAATAAATAAGATGGAAATAAACGTTTTTAACCGACTTTCAACGAAAAAGGATGTTCTCGATTCGTCGCGTAAGTTTTATTTTCAAAAATCTACCTGTTTTCGATGTTATCAATCCGCAATATAAACGCCTTAAAACAACATCAAAAAAATCTTTGACCAATCCACCTTCTGCTTACATTCTAAAGCGAGCATTGCTCCACAATTAGATTCAGCTAATTTAACATGTCAATCTGATTGTTCTGTTCTGTGCACGATTATACAAAGCAAATGCCGGTGCACTATTGACATTCCTAACCTGGGCGGTAATAAATCAATCTCATGTCAACGGTATTAGCTGATGGATAACTGGCTGAATTTGAAACTTGATTTTGTAAAGTACTGGTACAGTCAACAGCAAAAGAAAGTCATCAATATTAACGTTTGAAAACATCTTCTAGTGTGACGTGCCAGATGTTACAAGTTATACCAGTGACAATCTATACTTATATATATATAATATTATAAAGAGGAAAGGTTTGATTTTTTGTTTGTTTGTTTGTTTGTCTCGAATAGGCTCTGAAACTATTGCACCTATTTAAAAAATTCTTTCACCATTCGAAAGCTACACTATCCCTGAGTGACATAGGCTATATTTAGTTTTCATAAATAATATGATTCCTTACCAAACTCCGATAATGTAACCCATGGTGAAAAAAAAGAACCCAAAATCTTTCTTTAATCGCGAATGCTGCGAAAACTATTGAATATATAACAAAGTGATGTATTACAACTTTGTAGAACTTATCATTATCTACAAAAAACGTTGTTACATCATATCTCTAACTATTATAGTTTTGTGACAATAACCGATTTTTATGAAAAAATAAACCTAAATTCTTTCTTTAATCGCGAATGCTGCGAAAACTATTGAATATAGATATATTGATAAAGTGATGTATTACAACTTTGTAGAACTTATCATTATCTACAAAAAACGTCCGAACATTATATCTCTAAGTATTATAGTTTTGTGACAATAAGCGGGGTTAAGATCACGAAATAATCTGCCGCGTCGCGTCGTCGGCTCCCTACTGAATGGTCGTGTGCGGAAATAAAAAAATTGAAATAATAGAATTCTAGCTTTAAAAAAATACAGTTACGCTACACATTTTAACTGTGAATTTTGCAGACTTCCGTCGAAATTATGTTGTAACTGAGTAGGTATGTGATCCATTTACATAAGTCGAATTGTTGTATTCCTATGACCGAAGAAGGTTAAGTTGGTGTATGTATCTTGGCAAACCAGCATTGCTCTTACACTAATTCTTAGCTTGAACGAAAAATTATAACCACCAATATAAAACCAACTTTCTTCAAAAAACTAACGTTACACCAATTGACCCGAACCAAGTTTATGTTTGTTGTAGGTTACACCAATTTGAGCATTGCTATCAATAGTATGTTTTCTCTTACCTTAATCTTCTTATAAATAATAAATCTAAATTTAAAATATAAGAAAAACCCCCGATTCGAATCCTTCAATTTCCCTAAAAGTAAAACACCATAATAATGTGTAATGTTCATGCAATGCGCTTTTATTTGATACCCCACTCGAGATTTTTGCAGATTTTCGGTTTTCCTTCCCCACTCTAACCCCCACAATTTTTAAACGGCACAACCGATTTTCATGAAACATATCTAAGAGCACTCGCGCCAGACTCACCTTTTAAACAAAAAAAACTAAGTTGAAATCGCTTCATCCGTTCGGGAGCTATGATGTCCCAGACTGATAGACACGTCAAACAATGACACCCCTCTTTTTTGTCGGGGGTTAAAAATGAATCGCAAAATGTGTTGCTAAGCGCATAACTCAACAACGCCTACACCAATTTAGCCAATTTATTTTTTTAAATATTCGTTGGAGTTTAAGGATGGTTTTTACGGCGAGAAAAATTCGAATAATTTTGGAAAATTTTTGAATAATTACCCGTGCAAAGCCGGGGCGTGCCGCTAGTTTTAAATAAAGTTTGAACTAGTCAAAAGAAAATAATCATTATAACAAGATGATTATTTTCTTTTCTTTTCGATCGATATAGACGTATCCTAGTTCTTAACCTCGATCAGTTCCAACCTAATCCGTATTATTAGTTTAAAATATAATGTACATACTGAGTTAATTAATAATAAACGTATGTATTTCTGTCTTTCTTTCTAGATGTTTTCACTTGGGTACTTATCACACGTTATTTGTTCCTTTACTTCTAATAAACTACAGTAGTTAGTAAATTTTTTAAACTGTATAATATTATTTTGGGTCCCTATTTCATTCGTTCCTTTTACTAACAATAACACATGAAATCAGTAAAACTTCTTTTACCGTTTTAATCATCAACATTTATCGTGTGTGGATAACACTATAATGATAACACATAAAAACTATTCTAGATTAAGCGTGTTAAGGTTCCATGAATATTGTATTGCACATTTCACAGACGTTTTGTTTATTATTTATTCCCTTTCCAAGAATTCCAATTATAAGTATATTTCATTTTGAATGGACAATTTTCAACTGTCAAGGCTCTCCATACTTATATATTATAAATGCGAAAGTAACGCTGTCTGTTTCTCTTTCACGCAAAAACTACTAAACCGATTTAAACGAAATTTGGTACACTATTGAATAAGAATAAGACACATTTATTTCGGACCACAGTAAATATAAAACACATAATAAATTTAAAAACAAAGAGAAACAAAATAATCAAATACAGACACATTATACTTAAACAAAAATTTAAGAAAATAAGAGTAAAATAAAGTCAGTGGTTCGAAAAAGGTCGTCACTCAGCATTTGCTATTGTGTAGTCTAGAGCCTGAGTAAGGACATAGGCTACTATTTACCGTGGAAAAATACATTATAACGCGGGTAACACCGCAGGGCGCTACTAGTTATTTATAAATATATACTTGTGACGTAGTTTCACATGTTTGAAAGTCAGTTAGACGAAACCAGAAGATTGAAAAATCCACCCTTAACTTCTTCGCTTCTTCTTCCACCATGTTTTCTGTTGTATAAATATCAGTGTCGTACACGAGTATGACATCAGAATTTCAGGACACGACCTAATTCCTTCGAGTGGCTCCTGGCATCCGCAAAAAAGCGACTTCATAAAGCGCTATTCACCGTGCCCATTATACTTATTAGCTCGTCATGTCATCCGTCGCAGGCAGCCACGCACGTTGTTAGCTGTTGTTTCGGTTCTCTTGAAGGTTTTCATCAAATTGGAAATTATGACAGACATACTTATCACTGTTTTAGGTGAATCTAAACAAAGTAAGTATACACTCTCGTAAAACCGTCATTAAGTGAGGTACTAAGCCTTAAGATTCCACTATCAATCATTACTTTACTAGATTTATTAAAAAAATGTTTATAATATACTAGCGGCCCGCCCCGGCGTCGCACGGGTATAAAATTTACCCGGAAATTATCCGAATTTTTTTCGCCGTAAAAACCATCCTATCTCTGAAGTTGGATCGAACTGCACATGGTGTGCGAATTTTATTATAATCGGTTAAGAGGTTTAGGAGTCCATTGAGGACAAACATTGTGACACGAGATTTATATATATTAAGATAATAGCTGTTAGTTTTCCCAAAAAAATATAAATAATTAAATATAAAACGTGTTTGTTTTATCTTTTTAAGTGATAACGACTCTCAAGAAAAAGGGACCCCCTTTTAAAAACAGAGAATTGCTGCTCGCTTTCTGATACCACAATGAAATTTTATAAGAATGAATGCTATTGAGGGCACTGCAAAGACACGCTTGGTGCGCAGTTTTAAGCACAATATCATGGTATTATTGTCCTCAGTGCGGTTTGCAAATAATGCATGAGCGAGCTTGAACATGAACACGAATTAATGAACAAAGTTGCGGTCGCCTCACATTTCTTATGAAATATTTCCCTGAAAACAGGCCAAGGTGCACCGGTGCATTCCAATGAACATTTTAAAGTGGCCTTTCGAGAAAATGCACATTTAAGATAAAAAAATATATAACAAAAGTAAAAAAATCAAAGATGTTTGTACAGTTATTACCTGTCGTGGAATCGTATTTTAAAACGATACTAAACAAACCCAACTATTACTTTTTACTTTAAATGTAATTCTAGGGATCATAAAATTCTAAACATGATGCATATAAAAACGCAATGGTCGTAAAACATCTATTGATCAGATAAGTGCCTTCATTTAATTTATCTATTAAAATAATGTTTAACGATTTCGTTACCCTTGCCCTCATCAACAAAATAAACTAAAAATACCTTGAGTAGGTACCTTAAGATATGTTATAAAATTTATGCTAATGGTTCCGGCTCTAGGCATTCTCCGAGTGTCTTTTTAGAGTGCAAGCCGTGTACCTTTGTTTCACTTTGCATTTTGTAGCCACAAAGTAACTGTAAGCTTTACTTCGATTAGCGGAACCAGCCGGAGCGGGAATAAGGCCCCTCATTAAAATTTAACAGCATCATCACCCTGATAAGATAAAAGACAAGGCTTGCGCATCTTACGCCGAGAAGCCATATAACTACCACTTGGGATTAGTTGTTTAAATTATGTGCTGCCGAGATTTCTATTTACGTGCAGAGCTTCTAATATACCTCATGTAGATTTTATATCAACTTTTGTCTCGTGCGACAGGCCGCTATTTGGTCTACAATTTCAATTCCGCATTGTTAACACATTCGTTTCTCCATAGGTTTACTCTATTCACCTTTGATGAATGGCTGTGGTCAGTCAACTTCGGTTTTCCCACAATAGCACCTACAAAGAGAGGAATGTGGCTTTCGTAGTCTGTAGTGCAGTTAAGCAGACTTCCCTTAACAGTATAGGGTTGATCATTCTTAGATACATACATAATATTATGAATGCAAAAGTAACTCGCTGTCCGATCCTTTTTCAAAACTACTGAACCCATTTAAATAAAATTTTGTACAAAGGTTCTCTAGAGCCTTAGAATGGACATAGGGAAGTTTTTACTGGGGAAAATGTCATTTCGCGGGAAATCCATTCTTACGCGGGTTAGATTCTTAACACCGCAGAGCACAACTAATGAGAACATAAAGTCCTTTATAATTTTGCAAGACGCCTAAGCATTCTTATTTATTTATTAATATTAGGTCCTTACATATGAAATTGGCGTTTTTCGTACTGGCCACTTTAATCACAAATTTCTCCTCTTTGGTAAGGAATTCCAAATTCAAATTTGTACAGCTATAGACTCATGTATTTGTGCTTCGATGATCGTCATTCATTTGTTTTTTTTCTTCTGTTTTTTTCTGTTTGCGTCACTCATTTTACAAAATGGAAAACTTAAAATATCGCATTATTTACGAGTACGAGTTCCGCCGTGGCACTAGTGCTGCGGAAACAACTCGAAGGGTGAATGATGTGTATGGCGGTCGTGTTGCAAAAGAAAACACAGTTCGTTTTTGGTTCCAACGTTTTCGTTCTGGAAATTTCGACTTGCAGAACAAGCCCCGTGGACGGCCTGAGACTCAAGTTGATAATGAAGAGTTGAAGGCTATTGTGGAAGCGGATCCATCGCAAACCACGTCCGAGTTAGCTGCAGGCTGCGGTGTTAGTGATAAAACTGTTTTAATTCACTTGAAGCAAATTGGGAAGATTAAAAAGCTTGAAAGGTGGGTACCTCACGAATTGACTGAAGCAAACCGGCAAACGCGCGTCGACTGCTGCGTTACATTACTAAACCGGCACAATAATGAAGGTATTTTAAACCGAATCATTACCTGTGATGAAAAATGGGTTCTTTACGATAATCGGAAGCGCTCAGCGCAATGGTTGGATCCTGGCCAGCCAGCCAAATCCTGCCCCAAGCGAAAATTAACCCCAAAAAAGTTACTTGTAAGCGTTTGGTGGACTAGTGCCGGTATTGTTCATTACAGTTTTCTCAAATCTGGCCAGACTATTACGGCTGATGTCTATTGTCAGCAATTGCAAACCATGATGGAAAAGCTAGCGGCTAAACAACCTAGGCTGGTCAATCGCTCCACGCCACTGCTGCTTCACGACAACGCTAGACCACACACTGCGCAACAGACGGCTACTAAATTAGAAGAGCTTCAATTGGAAAGTCTAAGACATCCTCCGTACTCCCCGGACCTTGCTCCAACAGATTACCATTTTTTTCGAAATTTGGATAACTTCTTGCAAGGGAAAAAATTCAACTCCGATGGGGCAGTCCAAATCGCCTTCAAAGATTTTATTGATTCCCGTCCGACTGGTTTTTTTAGTAAAGGGATCAATGAACTACCTATAAGATGGCAAAAGTGCATAGAAAATAATGGTTCATACTTTGATTAATTAAATATATTATATTAAAAAATATTCGACTTTTTGTTCCTCCCATACAAAACGCCAATTTCATATGTAAGGACCTAATAATAATACTGCAGAGCTAAAGCCTAGTAAATATTTCCGATGTCTGAAAAATAAAGCAACAAAGCTTATCTGCAAATAAGCTCGCTTCAAAATTGAATTTACGGTTCCGTGTCAAGTAGGTAAGGTCTTTGCAAGTCGAACAGCCCATGAATGGAGAATGCTAATCATGCAGTCACACGGATGGGCGCTGGGCTTCCGGCAAATAGCGGTCAGCGTCAGCACATAAAGCGATACAGGTTTGCTGAAAGCGATACATAAATGTGACACCTATTCCGTCTACTAGCGAAGTTGCCGTTAGATCTCATATCTCACTCATGTTTATGCGGAGGTTGCGACACATACAAGGCATTCCATTGCTTGAGGTGCGTACGGATATGTTCTAACAAATAATAAATACAATAATAAGTAGGTATGAGATTGACTCACCCTACCACCTAAAGTAAGTAAAAATTAAAGTGCAAAAAGATGCAGTCTCGTCCATCCAAGTACTGGCCTCGTGCAACGTCGCTAACTTTATGAAAATCATGTTGTATGGGTGCCCCTTAAATATTTATTTATGGTGTGTTTTTAGTATTTGTTATTATAGCGGCAAGAGAAATACATCATCCCTCAAAATTTTAATTCTTTTTCTATCACAGTTTTTGAGATAGGGTCCCATTTTACCTTTTGGGTACGTAACCCTAAAAACACTTTATAATTACGCTTGTTTGCGTGTATTAAAAAAAAACAAAGTAAAATTGCAAAATATGTAGATTTTGTCCTAACGAGATCCCATATTATTTGTTATTGTGAAGAGTTTTGATTGCATTCGATTTATGCATGGTTTGTTACATTCGTTCAACGCTCGTCAAACATTACGGATTGAACGATTTGAGTGCTATAACTGATGAAGAAACAAATAAAGTTGGGTTTATCGCTGCATAGGGAGATTGGAAGAAAGTCTTTATTGCGAAGGGGCGGTCGTATGACGACTTATGGTTCACGACTAGCTGCAGGCACCAGATGTCGCTTGTGTGGTCCGCCGCTGTATTAGAAAGATTCTTAAATGAACTTTGACTTAGGAAGCATAAAATAAAGGTAGATACTATAAATTAAACGTACTCTGGAAGCCCATAAAGTTGAACTTCAAGCAACTTCGCACGAGCTAGGTTTATCACCCAACCTATGGCAATCTATCGCATCCTGCGAACAAAGACTTGTTACTGAAAAGTTACCCATTCATTTTTCACGTCATCAAAGACGAATGACTCTCAAACATATACCGGCAAGGTGAATGTATTTTCGTAAATTGAAATTTCTTTTCGCATCCATTTGGTAAACGGTGAGTACAATTTGTCAGCGCCGGGCCCCGGGGGTTTCATGAAATGTACGAGAATTTTATTTAGATTTTAAATTCTTATTTAATCTTTAAATTTTCTGATCTTTATCTTTTCTTTAATCTGCGAAAGAGTGCAGGCAGATGCTGGAGTCGTCAAGCCGAGGATATAATGCTATGGCGCTCAATGGGGAGGCCTATGTCCTGTAGTGGACTAGCATAATTAAATAATTTAATTGATTAAATCTTTAAGGCGAAACTGAGAGTGTGGTAATGGTTAGTAGATATCGAGTCGTGGTCGATTTTATTATCTGCAATAGCTAGACGTGCACATAAATATCTTATTTTACTGTGCAACAACGTTCTAGGCTTATAAATAAGCTGTATAAACGGAATGAAGGAACTTGCCCATAAAATGGTGCAAAGGTAAGCTATGATAATAGTTTCCTACTTACACAGTGCTTTTAGCAAAGCACCTACCATTGAATCCCTTTGCGATAGGTACTGGCCGCGGTAACAGTTCCTTATCGCAAACGGGAAAAAAGCCTTTCCATGTCAAGAGCTGTCGAAAGCCCTTTTGTTCCACACGACGGTGACTGCGGGTGAAAACATTTTTCGTGAAAAAATTGGAAGTGTTTCCGCTTAGTTCATTGACCAATTTTAGCGAATCCAATTTCCGTTTGGTGCATAGGAAAAAAAACTCAGCTTATTGAATGTTAGTCTAACATTCAGTTGTAACTGGTACCTTAGTTCTTGTGAGGAGATTAGATCGATCAAAACAATTAAAGTTCTCCTGTACAAGGATCGCTATTGTTTTCTAGAAATTCAAACCCTTGAACTTACTGCCCTTTTCTCCACTTAATAAATAATTGAACTGGGAAATTTCCTATCGGAAATGGTACTTATCATGTTCTTAACTGTAGCTGAGAGTTTATGAACGAGAAACAATAAAAGCATTCACCATAAGCTTTCTTCAAGAGAATCATCTGCTATTGAAACTTATCATTATAGAAAGATAGGAAAATTTGTGTGCTGTACCTAATACAATACAAAAAAAACTTTTAAAGTAAACTTCCCAGCCAAATTTTTTTTTACTTATATTAGATAACCATTCGTCTCAACGTTAAATAAAAAAAAACTAAAGTAGAAAATAATTTATAATTCCGAAATCTCGCCTGCGCCAAATACCTACTACATTTAAATGTTCTACGACAATCTTCGTCAGTTGATTATAGTTATAATTTATATCAAATTAACTCCGACATGAGCTCTATGGGAGAAACTAGACGTGCGTGTGACTAAACCTACGAGACAGACTTTACGGCCATAATTACAATCGAGAATGCACTAGAGGTGACGCAACGGGAAGTTTCGTAATGCGCTATGGCCTCATGAAGAAAGCGGTCAAAAGTTAAGGAGATAATTGTTAGCAGGAAATTAAAGCGATCTGTAAGTGGACCAGTCCGTACCGCTCGCTTAGAAGCACCGAGAAACTTGAAGCATAGCTTTGCAGCGAGAATCATTTCTGAGTAATCTCTGAGATCTAACGATTTTGAAGTTGTTGTCACGCCAAACTATTCAGTAGAGCCGTGGATAATCTCGTCTGTGTAGCTTTGATAGTATTTTTACGGTTCCGAATGAAATTGGCATGGCATTGGCATGATTTTATTGAGTTGTTATAGCAGTTTATGGTGAAAGTTGCTGCTGAATTGGATCGTAGCAAAGTGACAGATCACGAATATGGATGGATCCAAATATACTATCGTATAAAATATGATAAAATGATAAAATAATAAATATTGCTGGCTTTTGGTACAAGTATTAATATTAACTCGATATTTCTTTATGTGCGCTTTAAACACGTGCTTTAACGGTGGAGGAAACCGGCATGTTCTGAGAACTTTAAAAGCGTTTGAAGGGCATGTGACATTCACCAACCCGCAATTGGCCAGCGTGGTGAATTAAGGCCTAATCTCTCTCGTCAAGAGAGAAGTCCCTGTGTCCCAGCAGTGGGAACGTTAATAGGGTGATGATGATTTCTTTTTGATGATACGTTGTGTCTTCTGTGTGAAAAGCAAATAGTAATAGGTTCCTAAGTTAGTACTAATTCTATGTATATCTGTGTAAACGCTGTGAATGAGTCATGTGGCGTGGGATGAATCTAAATATCGGGTTGCCCGTCTTAGTAGACGGATTTTACAGATAAACCCGTCTAGGCTGAAGAAGTTTCGAAACTGGTACCTAAGCCATATAACAGAATAATAATTGTTTCCACATTTAAACTCAAGAGTAATAGCGGAGTAGCAAATACCTTACATTGATTCAGGAAGTTATATCCAGTGCATTCATAGACATTTCCACAATAATCCCGGATACGTGTATAACATTCCTGTCCTTCCCTTTGATTGGAATAATTCCTTGAGTTCAATATTGACATTTCGCCTTGAATTTCCTGAACTTTTAGATATTTCGTAATAATCAAGTTGTAGAGAATAGAGTAGCAATATCATATCTAGAATTGAATGACTCAATAACTTTCGATCCATGAAGATCCTCCGAGACATCGTACGTCTATGAGGAAAACAGTTCTATTTTATTTCAGAAGTAAACGCGACGGCGTATCAGCAAACTTTTGTAAATTATGTTTCGAGAACTTTGACATAGGAGCTGGAAATAGGGTTACTTACTAAGATACTTTTTTATCCACTCAACCTTATTAATTAGGTCTGAAAATATTCAAGCATTTCTGTTTAATGCAGGCATCTTAACTTTGTTAAAGTAAATTTACCATTTTTTTATATTAAATTCCATATTAAAATTGTTTTAACAGCAAAACAAATTGTTTTCATGTCTTTATCAACAAATACTCCGATTTGACCCTTTACTATTTTCTTTTATAAACAAAAACAGAGTTTCCTTGCAAATACTTAAATCAAAATACAATAATAACTCCTCAAAGTAAGTCGCGTGTACAAAGCCAAGGAAATTGAAATTAAATGAGGCATGCCATTCTTCTCGTATCCGCAAAAACCTGTCACACTTGCAAGTATAAATCGCCGAGAAAAATTGGAGCCAAATTCACAACGACAGAGTTTTCCTGGAAATTGGCATTCAATAATCATCAGCATCATCAGCACCCTATTAACGTTCCCACTGCTGGGACACAGGGACTTCTCTCTTGACGAGAGAGATTAGGCCTTAATTCACCACGCTGGCCAAGTGCGGGTTGGTAAATGTCACATGTCCTTCAAACTCTTTTAAAGTTCTCAGAACATGCCGGTTTCCTCACGATGTTTGCCTTCACCGTTACAGCACGTGTTTAAAGCGCACATAAATTTCTCAAGAAGAAAAATCCAGAGGTGCGTGGCGGGGTTTGAACCCACGACCTTCGGAATGAAAGTTGAGTGTCCTCCCACTTAGCCAACACGGCTTTATTATTTATTAATCATTATTTCAATAATCATGACATGTTTAATCATGACTCTATTCTCTGTATTAAGTAGTTTAAAACTACAAGTTTAATAGTCCAGCGAGATACGAAATTGCGGTTTCATGCTTTGGTACTGTATCGCACACATATGTTGGAAGTTACACAGAACATAAACCATGAAAAAAAAACAGAGAACGTAGGTATTTAGTATTTTAACAGAAGCTTTATCTGTCCTTTTACACATTATTAAGCAGAGCAAGTTTCCGTAAAAGGTGAACTTTCATTTTCACATAAGGAAAGAATGATCTTACCGGCTTTCCAGTTTAACAGCTTAACTACAGCAAAGTAAGTATGAATGAAATATAATACTTATTCTGTGAGAGGTATGTACATGCTGGTAGTTTTAGTTTTAAATTGTTTTGAGAACCGTGCCAAAGTCAATGCCACAGTGTTCTTTTAAAAATGCGTGCAGTAGCGTGACTAAACCCCATCGTAAAGCGAGGCCGACCGGCCACCAAACGGCTAAGCCGTACCAAGGTCGACGCCAGTACCTGTTTTGGCTGTGTCTTGTTGCTCATTATAATTCTAATGCGAGATGGATGTAAGATACTGATCATTATAGTAACCTTGATTAGAATACTTTTTATTCGTGTCGTTCACTCAACAAAGTATCTACTTAACAAAAAGGTTATAGAGTTCTTAATTGATTCAAGGATAGAAGCGTGATAATCCGATCTTGGAAGTAGTAATGTGGTCAATGTTGGCGTGTTAATGAACAACTTCATGCTTATTTTAATTCGGATGTTTCATATCGTATCAGAATGTGACTTACTTTATTTGGAAACCTGTTTAAAATTATTAATGGTATTTAGTACTTCTATATTTATATTAGGTCCTTACATATGAAATTGGCGTTTTGTATGGGAGGAACAAAAAGTCGAATATTTTTTAATATAATATATTTAATTAATCAAAGTATGAACCATTATTTTCTATGCACTTTTGCCATCTTATAGGTAGTTCATTGATCCCTTTACTAAAAAAACCAGTCGGACGGGAATCAATAAAATCTTTGAAGGCGATTTGGACTGCCCCATCGGAGTTGAATTTTTTCCCTTGCAAGAAGTTATCCAAATTTCGAAAAAAATGGTAATCTGTTGGAGCAAGGTCCGGGGAGTACGGAGGATGTCTTAGACTTTCCAATTGAAGCTCTTCTAATTTAGTAGCCGTCTGTTGCGCAGTGTGTGGTCTAGCGTTGTCGTGAAGCAGCAGTGGCGTGGAGCGATTGACCAGCCTAGGTTGTTTAGCCGCTAGCTTTTCCATCATGGTTTGCAATTGCTGACAATAGACATCAGCCGTAATAGTCTGGCCAGATTTGAGAAAACTGTAATGAACAATACCGGCACTAGTCCACCAAACGCTTACAAGTAACTTTTTTGGGGTTAATTTTCGCTTGGGGCAGGATTTGGCTGGCTGGCCAGGATCCAACCATTGCGCTGAGCGCTTCCGATTATCGTAAAGAACCCATTTTTCATCACAGGTAATGATTCGGTTTAAAATACCTTCATTATTGTGCCGGTTTAGTAATGTAACGCAGCAGTCGACGCGCGTTTGCCGGTTTGCTTCAGTCAATTCGTGAGGTACCCACCTTTCAAGCTTTTTAATCTTCCCAATTTGCTTCAAGTGAATTAAAACAGTTTTATCACTAACACCGCAGCCTGCAGCTAACTCGGACGTGGTTTGCGATGGATCCGCTTCCACAATAGCCTTCAACTCTTCATTATCAACTTGAGTCTCAGGCCGTCCACGGGGCTTGTTCTGCAAGTCGAAATTTCCAGAACGAAAACGTTGGAACCAAAAACGAACTGTGTTTTCTTTTGCAACACGACCGCCATACACATCATTCACCCTTCGAGTTGTTTCCGCAGCACTAGTGCCACGGCGGAACTCGTACTCGTAAATAATGCGATATTTTAAGTTTTCCATTTTGTAAAATGAGTGACGCAAACAGAAAAAAACAGAAGAAAAAAAACAAATGAATGACGATCATCGAAGCACAAATACATGAGTCTATAGCTGTACAAATTTGAATTTGGAATTCCTTACCAAAGAGGAGAAATTTGTGATTAAAGTGGCCAGTACGAAAAACGCCAATTTCATATGTAAGGACCTAATATTTATTAGTACGTGTATTACGAGTTCTATTGCTGGGCATTAGTGAACCATGTATGAATTAAAAAATAATCTCTTTTCAAAATTTTAGAAATCTGTCTAAATAATCAAATTGTGTCGCCATTTTACCAGCTTATCCGCATTCCAAATGATTTGTAAAAAAAACACTCCGGACTGTTTGCTGGTAGAACACGACATGTTGGTAACCCGAGCGCTTGCGAAATCAAAACATTTGTATAATTATAGCAGGTGTACTTTCTAAGCACGTTTTGTTCCTTAAAGTATTCATAATGAAATTTAATAAAACTAGTTATTTTAGTAAATTCAAGCAAAAGGAAAAAACTGCGTACCAATAACTTTTTTATATTGAATTGTAACAAAACTTTAAGTTCGGTATCACCAGCAGATTCCTTCACGCCTTCAGGTCACGTTTCTGATGTTTCGTGGTTAAGGACTACTATTGTCAAGTTTTATGAGTTACAGAATTATAGATGTTTGAAGTTTTTATGTTAATTTTCCCTCAGCTATACAAACATAGCAAAACAAACTATTTTGGCAGGATATAGTGATATTTCTTAAACTGAAAGGGGATAATGAACCTTCAAATAGATTGTGTCAAATAGACAATTTACAATTTCAATATTCGCATTCCATTCGATTCTATAAGTAGATGCTCAATACAAATAGCTCAGGACGTTACCCTTGTCAACACAAGCTTTTCACGTGCCTAAGTTATGGTTCTATTGTTCTAAATACCGAACAGTCTGTCTTGATAGGTACTCAGCTTTGCGGTTTCTTCAGCAAGTACATTCGCAAACTTATATTAGATCTCGTAAATTATAAGGAAATGATGTATGTACAAATGAACAATTCAGCTGACTCCTGGATGTGTACAGCCCGCATAGCAATGACGGCAAGATATATTCCAAAACAATGCCGAGAATTTATGGTCCATGTTCTACCGGGTTTGCGAAAGCACGATAAATGGTGTATCTGTATTTTATGGTCCTGTAATTAAACCACGATACGCGAAACAGAATCAAATTGCAGAAGCGATCCGTCGATAGAAGTTCTCGAGACACTGAATGTGAAAGCCAAGATAAGAATTGAATGGACGTTTACTTCACGATCGTATAACAATTTACTAACGGCAGACAGAAGTATTTATCAATGTTGAAGGACGTCCATTTATTCAATGAGGGTCCCTTTAATTGGAAAATCCTTTAAATGATTGCCTACGTAATGTTTATAATGGGCCTCTTACCACTGGACAATAGTCAAAATTATTCCACCAGAGAATTTTAAGTCAGCCAGAGGATAGTCATTAAAAGGGATAGCATGTGACATTCATGTTAATTTGGTAATGTCCTGCATCCAAATGGCTTATAAATAAATTTTAGCGGCCGTAAGTCACTAGATGTTTAGTTCTTTAGAAATAATGTAACTGAAAGATAATCCAGAGAAGTTATATTGGTATTTTTATGAGACAGGAACTTTGCTCAATTGAGAAACCGTCTTCTGGCCTAGAGAACAATTTGAATCGTTTGCGTCTCACAAGATACTTAAAAAGTCACAAAAATATTGATATATTAAACTTTAAAGTGAATTTTTAGTTTTTATAATTATTCATACTAAAGTATTGCGATGAATGGTAATATTTCACTCCCAAGCTACCGAGTTTGAGTTGACCAAAGTTAAAAATAATTGCACAACGATGACTGGCGTTACGAACGAAGTACGCCGGTAAACAATTTCTGATTATCTCGTCAAAAGCAAGCTTTAACAAAATTTCAGCTTATTGATACGACAGCTACGCGGGTCTTTAAATCAACAAGGGACGTCATTAAACTTTGTATGACTTAAAATGATACTAATTTTAAGTTTTGTTTGTTTACGGGAAATGTTAAGCAAGTTATAATAATCATACTTCATGCTCAAAATTTATTTGAATATTAATATTAACCATGTCTGCGCAATGCTGTAAAGGCTACATTTCAAATTAATGCATGATTTATTTTCCGTAAGGTAAATACAACTAAATAATTATGAGAAAGCGTCATATATGTAATTTTAGCTTATGTTTCATCGCACGTATAAATTAGATCGAATTGAACAAACACTCGTTGAACTTGGCTTCCAGAAATGTTAGCAACAAATCACCATCTCAAGTGAATGCCAGAAGTAAAATAGTTAGTAAATCTTGGTTATTGACAGGAATGCCGCAAGGAAGGGAATTTTCTGTGCAAACTGAAGCTTATGACTTATTTGTGCATTCAATTGGAGTTTCACTATAACATATTCTGCGAATGTTCTGGCAAAGTAGACATTGAGTGAATTTAAAGCAGTTTCGATTACTATTTATTTCGTTTTACCACTTTTTATTTTTATAAGCTCTTTTTGAACAGAAACGCACTCTATCTAGGCACCATGTAGGTACTAACAGTAAAATCAAGCAATAAGAACTTATGCAACATGATTAATATTGAAAGGGCCACTTTATCGAGCCTTACTTGCCGGTTTATTTTTTAAACTTATTTATTTATACGGACGAATAAACAGTTTGGCAATTCGACTGTATAAAATTTTATTTTTTGTGTTCTCACGAATAACAAAAAATATAATAATAAAAAATTCAGTATTTCAGTATAACTTTTTTGTTTATGCACCGAATTTTAATGATTCTTCTTGTGTTGAAAAGCAGATATCCCTAGGGTGGTCGGTCCTATGATAAAGAAACCAGGATATGATGACCTTCCAGAAAATTACAAGGGGCCTTCGAAAATCGCACGGAATGGTTTACAGTAGCTTCCTTATTATTTACTGTCCTACTGTTTTGCGTATTTTTCAATAATTAGCACGTAATTCATCACTCGGCTCGCTCGGCTATAGGCTCGGTTGTTTTTTATAAAAAATATCTTTATTTTCGAACGAAATGAATGGTCTGAATGTTATTGCAGATGATTTAGACAATGCAATTAACTTTCTAAGTAATAGTTTGTGCATTGGCACGCTACCTTCAGTCACGCTGTGATCCAGAGTCCGTGACCCTACCTGATGCGAGTTCCGATAAGCCTGCAATATAATTTACACTAACTTATAGTTGCAATGCTTCCCCATGGCTTGAAATACGAGCGTAATGTTGGAATTATTATAAACAGTCGCATAATCACATAAATATATCTTTCTGTTATTTATTTAATTCATAGATGAAGCCCATTTTGTCCGTTGAAACGTTGCAAAAGAATAAAATAAAATGGAAAGTCGCGTTTTGGACAAGCGGCTCGAACACTTCCTGTCCGAAACATCGCTTTGCCTGATATTTTATCTATGTAGAAATATTTCTTTAGATATTTGTTTAAGCTTTACTGACGACGAGGAAATATACGATCCGGATAAACAATCGTTTTGCGGAAGGGCTTCTGCTAAACGGGCACTAAAGAGCAACTGAGAGCAATTCGTTCCCGGATAAGGCCGTCACGGGCCATCGGCACAAATGGAGGGTCATCGGACAGCCGACCTTAATTAAACACACAAATTCCTAGTCGTGGAAAACAAGTTACTGCAGCAGAAAGTTCCTTCAAAAATTCCCAAGTGGTAACCAAGAACTCAGCATTCTACTAGCTTATATATGTGGAAATTCGACGGGCCCGACACGTGTGCACAGTGACTACACTCAGCAAAGGAACTTATTTTACGCAAAGCTATGGTAAAGTTTCATTGAAACCGATTGAATAAGAACTTGAAGCGGTACGACGCTATTGATTGGGAAAACACAATGAACATCTTATAAAGAAACTGGGTTACCTGGAGGCAGAACGCTACGAGCTCGATGAAATAACAACAGTTGAACTTACCTGAAAAGAAAACATTGTAAGTTAGCTTTTGTTCAAGTACAACAGTGAAGTAGCTTAATTCAAAAGTATTGAATTTAATTAATGGGATTTTTATTGTTTTGCGGTTGCATAAATTGGTATGGTATGCTGGCGGCGCAATCGAAGTGTACAATTGACCCTAACTTCTGTACATGTAAAAAAGCTAAGGTTGGATTTGGCATAATATACCTTTCGTAATTGATATACAGGCCATATTTCTCTGAGGGTGTAACATTTTGGACCCCGAACAAATTGTTTACGACAGAAAAAGGCTAATAAGATCGACCATTGTGGTCAATAACGGATAATTGAAAATGCTTACAAATTCGATTGTGAACTGAGGGTATTTCAGATGATTTACGACCGAGTATGGTTCAATTGGTTGGTTTGTTGGTTTCCACTCCATACTCTCTATTGTTTCGAATTATATCAATTCAGTTCTTATTATTGGCATAGCGCTTGCCATATGCTACGACTTGCCAGTGTCATTCAGTTACTTGAAAGATTAGTAAGCTATACAAAAAAAATTATCGGTATCAAGAATGCAGAAACATAAAGTTGACCAACCAGATTAAGCGAGAAATAAAAAAATCGAACATAACATACTATGTATAATTACTATCTACAATCAAACAAAATAAATTTCTAAATATAAGTTTATATAACTACAATACATAATATACTCGAATTATATAACAGTGGAATGCAAAAAGTGGTTAAATTTTAATCTTCTTCTTTTATTAATTGTTGATTAAATTGAACAGAAAAGTAAATCTGACAAGGCCAAACGGATTAGAACGTCGTCTGGTTATAAAACAAATAATAAAATCTCAAATGAGGTCGACAAGTTAGTAAAGTTTAATGAATTCAAGCTAATCATCCGTTAAAAGAACAAGCACATGCGTCGCCGGCGCAATGACGCGTAAAAACACAAACTGATCGAAACTGGAATGCATCGATAAGTGAATAGGGTCTAATTAAATGCCCTTTTTGATTTAGTACCGTAGGTCAGGCTAAGGGCTCGTGACGTGCCCATCATGCAATGATCGCGTTTGATTAACAGATGTTCGCAAGCACATTGAGGGCAGACTATGGGCAGATGCTCGCAAATCTGTGAAACTGACATAGTTTCGAACATTGACACGGATTCAAATAGTAGCTGTATTTTTGAATTTTACGGTTTTCACTCACACCTCTTCCTGGTATACTTTACGATAATGTTAATGACATAAAAAGGGGTGGAAGATGGGTGGAGGCGACATCTGACGCTATCAAAAAGCCATTTTAAATTGATAAGCGTACTTAATGCATCATGCACCGCATCGCCCTGCTAATTTAATATCATTGAACTCATTATACTGAGATTACAATGGATTTGATGAGGGGAGTATTAGAATGTGATCATTACCGCATCATCAACATTTATGTGGTTTCAAGGAGCACGTGTTCGAAACGAATTGTCGCCAAATGTGAAAGCATAATTGATAGTGACTCGAGACAAACCTTTCACAAAGAGTTTGGCGTATATGGGCAAATATGCAAGCGCATGCAATCATCGTGCGCTGAAGAAAGTGTGGAATATGCATTTTTATTGAATCTTCGTGCATTTCAAATCATAAAATTTTAAGACAACTATTCTAATGCAAATATCTCAGGCCATTGTCGTGACTGGCCAGCGTGACTGAATACGGCCACAACCTCATTAATCCAAATATCCCTTTTATCAAAGTCATTAGTTGCAGCCGGCTAAGTAAATTAGGTGTTTTGGTAATTAACAATTAATATTCCGAACGAGCAATTTAAATGTTTTGGAGGACCTTTGGTGATTAATTTCGTGGTATCTACATCAATTACTTGCGCTTATTTTGTCGCGATGGCACGTGTAGCGACAGCTGGCAGCATAAAAAGAGGAGTGAATGCCATTGTGTCCACAGAATATGTATTCGCAGTGCAGTGGAGTTGGGTCATCTGTCGGTTCGTGCACTGCCCCAATGTATATGGTTGGTCGAGCAAACTTTAGCCGGTCTCAAAAGTATCGACCTATATCATGTTTATAATAAATTAATATTATGTTAGTATTTGAGGAAAGCAAATAGCTTAACAATAAACTGTTTTGTGAGAATTTATATACAAATATTATAAAAAGATAAGTTTGTGACGTTGTAGGGACAAATTTGATCTGCTGACTGAACCGATACAATGAAATTCGGTACAAAGATTTTGAACGGTCTGAGAAGTGACATAGGCTACTTTTTGCCGAGGGAAAATATAAGATTCCGCGGAAATACTCATACGCAATACACGTACCGCGAGGCGCTGCTACTTTCTTATAATTAATTTAATTTATAAAAAGTACTCGTTCTGTAACAAATGGATCCTGGCATATTGCGGTGTGGATATTCCGTGCATTTTTTTACGTCATAATAATACTCAACCACGAATTATTTCGATTATCATTTCGAGGGTTAGATAAAGCGGTACAGTAACCAAACCATATGCGTAAAATCCATCTATGCAATTGAAATTGGCATGTGCTCGAGTGTTTTTTTTACTAACAATAAAACATTTGGACCTTCTGTTACGCTACTGTTCAGTTTTACGATCGTGTTTCAATTGTGGGATAATGGGTGCTTTTGCACACGCTCTATCGCATGTTCTTGAACGCAGGATAGCGCGCGAGAAAGACTGCCCGCAATTACCTTTGTTAAGTTTTATAAGTTTCCCTGTTGATTCTTTATTGATTATTCTTATTTATTTGCTTTAATATTTTCGGACGCTCCATCAAACAACCTCTAGCCCCGTGGTAAGTTTAAGCTTACAGACTACTTACTTTAAGATATACATAATATAGTTTTTTTTATACATATTAAACACCCAGACCAAGCAAAAAGTTTATTTTGGTACACTCGCACTATCATGCAGAATTGCTATTTCACGCGCGAGCGTGTGTGTTAAGGCACAAATTGCATATAGTGTATTTTAGGTAGATTTTCCTTTAGGCTCCATCCATTACCAACCAACATCCAACTTGTTTCTGCTCGAATATATGTGATTCCTCATATCATTTAAATTTAATAAAGGCAATCTCAGGTCAATCCATCGCCTCTGGCTTGCAATTTCAAATGGGGCGCCATGTTTATTTTCTGGCTGGTTAATTTTGCTCGTTATAGAAGATCAAATATATTATCCATCATCTCCCATAAACCTCTTGCCTAATAAATAACAATGTGCGAGTAAACGTAATATTTTCCTTATTTTTCATTTTTATTCGTACAATATGCACCTAATTAAATGAGTAATAAAAATAAAACGAGTTATATTACATAAAAAGAAAATTATCAAGTATAGTATTTGTAAGTTACTTTGGAAAATTTACCTCTACACAAGGCGTTCACCCCTTTCTCTTATGCATAAAAACAATTTGCCCATAAAACCTATCATTTGTTCGCAGAAAAACAAATAAATTATTTTGAATAGCCGCAGTATCTACAGTGTCCTCTCATAACTCAATAAATACGTGGTTAATGGCAAACTAATGTGGCATCGGAGTCGAACAATACTATGTTTTATTATTCTGAACTTTCCAGCATAAATTCACGAATTTGTACACAATTTGGGCTTGCTTATCTGAATGCCTGTAAATTTTCATCTTATCTGGCAATTTGTCCAAGGGGTTACGAAAATTAAAAAAAATATTCTATTTGCTTTGTATTTTATGAGCTTTTTTGTTGATTTTCATTTGTAAAGTACCTGTATATAGTATAAGGGCGTTACAATGTAATTTATTTTACGTTGCGAGCAGGTGTTACATCAGTTTGCTAAATTTGTCTGTTAACTGATACAGTGACGACGGCTTAGTCTGTAATGTGGCAAGATACGAGTAGAGAGGTATACTTGACAGTATTCATAAGTTTAGAATTTATTTGATGGGCTTCTAGATTTATGTGTTCCATCTTCGTCCACATCGACACTTTCCATCAGGTGAGATTGTGGACAAACAAAGATCAATCTCACATAAAAAAAAATAAAAAAAAATGGGCATTTAAAGGATACTGCAGGTAGGTACGTAACCAAATCACAAGAAAATAACCTTCGTTTGCCATTTTAGTTTGCTATATTAATACAGATTCTTTATATTCACAATTAGTGTGTACCTACAACTGTAGATAATTGTCAAGTATTTAAAAACATCAGTTCTCATTCTGCTGGTAGCTTCATCAAAACAAAACACACAGCGTGTTACACGCTTTAAGTCCCATAATTTTCGACTGGAATGTTAACAAAACATTTAAAGTCAGTAACCACTACATCGTAAAACTCTAACGACATTCAGTAGCAGAGAACATTCAGTGAAAAGCATTGTGACAGAGGACAATCTTTTGAAAGTGTATCACGTATCGGCGTCAGGAATGCCATCATTTAATTACCTCCAAAAATAATGAGTAAAAGTGTGTGGGTGAAATCGAAAGTAGTGTCGCAGTCGCACGTGACAGGATAAGTGGATGTATCAGAACAATGAAGTAACAGTTACCTATCTAGTGGTACCATTAATGGTGGTATAGGCATTTGGTTCAAGTTCGTTAGATACCATCAAGCTGGTATTTGTTCTGTGACGTGAGAGCCGCAGGCGCCGGCTGCGACTGCGCCAGATCGCAGACAAATAACCACTGAATGTGCCACTTATTCAAAACTATTCCCATTACTGTCGGATTAGGCGACATCATATACGCAACGGATAGTCTTGATAATAATCATATGTGTTTGTTCATGATTATTTAGACGCCAGCTGGAAAGTTTACAGTGAGTGCTTAGATATTTATAAACATATTTTTTGACTTCGGTTTTTTTTTTTTTTGACATTTCACACCACAAGATCTAGCCCCGTGGTAAGCTCTTAGCTTGTGTTACGGGTACTAGATATCTGATATACTTAATATAATAGTCATACATATATAGATATTTTTTATTATACATATTAAACACCCAGACCAAGGAGATCGTGCTTGCAGAACATACAAACACTTTCACCCTCGGCGGGAATCGAACCCGCTACCTCTTGCGCCGCAAGCGGTATATTAATACAGTAGCAAGTTTCTAGTTTTCATAGGAAGCAGTTGCATGCAACTAGAAACATTAGACTTCTAGCGTTTAGGTAAGATAAAGTAAATGCCTCAATGTGGCGCGGTAAGCGAAGGTCCGCTTGCCGCGCAGGATGTAGCGGATTCGATTCCCGCCGAGGGGAACTTACGCCGTTACTCTGCAAGCACTTTCTCATAGGTCTAGGTGTTTAATATGTATGATAAATAAAGATTTGATAAGTTTGGGATAGACTCATACTACACCATTTGCATACATTTTTCAAAAACATAACCACAAAAATAAAAAATAAAATTGTGGCAAAAAGTTGTAGTCAGAGCGGTCACCAATCCAAGTACTGGCCAGGCGCAACGTCGCTTAACCTCTTAAAAATCGCGTTAGTTGCATGGGATCCCCTTCAATATTTATTTATTGTGTTTTTAGTATTTGTTGGAATATCCGCAACAGAAATACACCATGCCTCGACATTTTAACTCTCAATCTATCACGGTTATTGAGATACAGCCTGTGACTGACACACAGACAAGCAGATGACAAAGTCTCAGTAACAGGGTCCCGTTTTACCCTTTAGGCACAGAACCCTCAAAATATATCTTTGACTAGCTGACCCGGCGAACTTTGTTCCACCTTACAATAATTTTCTAATTTTTTGCGCAATTTCCTTAATTTTTTCTTTCATAAGAACCTTCTCCTGATAATAACAAACAGAACAAAAAAAAAGAATTAGCGAAATCGGTCCAGCCGTTTAGGCGTGATGCCGTTACCAAGGGAAATAGGGATTCATTTTTATATATATAGATGTATGTCTATTATATTAAGTACTTGCGGCCCGCCCCGGCGTCGCACGGGTAAAAAAAGTTCCCGGCAATTTATCCTTATTTGCTCACCGTTTAGACCTACCCTGTCCAGCTACGACAAACATTTTAAAACCAAAATCAGCTCAATCGGCCCAGCCGTTCTCGAGTTTTAATGAGACTAACGAACAACAATTCATTTTTATTTATATAGATATCAGATGTCTATTACCTGTAACTCCAGCTTAAAGCTTACCACGGAGCTAGATGTTGTTGTGTGGATTGTCAGATTTTTTTTATAATCCAGACGCTTCGCCTAAGAAGCATTTAGCATCCTGTCCATCGACTCACAAGGATATTACACAATCGAGACAATTAAGCTACAAAGTATTTAAGCTATACCATTATGCTCTATTTGATTGCGACTCATAAAAAATTGTAACGAATATTTAAATAATCTTCCTTTTTTTTTAACACGTTTCATAGAATGCAGTTCTCATGACAGGACCCCCGTGAACCAATTTTAAATAATTTATTTATATACATAAAAGCTATGGCTTGCAAGTTGGTAAAATCTACTAGCTATGGAAAGACCATACAAGAATAGAGACATAGGTTGTTGAAACAATGTTTATTGTGTCTGCCATTTCCCGTTTCTCTATTCCAACAATCAAGCGGTCGAACCCATGGCGCTATCTGGTTTCTATATCGAACGTTCACGAACGATGTAAAAATTCGACAAGTTGCTTATACCGGTTTCTCGGGATAGAAAACAGTGGGTGGAAACAACTAAACGTTGCGTTCCTCGACCATTCGTAAATATTTCTCTTGAACATGATTTTTGAATCATTGGCCACATATCTCTTACACCTCCAATTAACTTAAGTGAAAGAGAATAAATTTCCTGGCGGTGTTAAGACAATTTGTGTTATTTTTACTATTACACGCCTATTGGAAAGCCAGGATGTTATTTACTGTTATGTTTATAGTTTTTAAGCTGGAAATAAGACGAGGTGTGCTCCTCGTCAATTCACACATTGCACGTGTAGTGTCATGAGGTTTGATTACCTCTAGGGCTTGAGAACACCGTCATGGCTATTTTCGACAAAGTTGGGGTGCTAAGAGTGCTGTTACACCGACAACAGTGTTTTCAACAAATGAACATGAATTACTTTCACGGCGAGTAAAAACTTGGAACTTAAAGTGGAATGAAAATGTAAAACCATCTTCGACTTTCTATAAAAACTTGTCGCATACTGATTTGAGTTACACAATAATTAAATTAAAATACTTTTAAACAAACATAGCTTCATTGCATGCATGCACTTCATCTAGACATTAACTTTAACTGTGTCAAACATGACGCTCATCTGTGCGTGCGATCATCTAAAATGGGCAATTGAAAGTTGAGAATATAGATTCGATTTCCACATTCATTCAAATGGTGTTGTTACTTGACTCATAGTGTAACTATGACTTAAATTAGTTGCATTTTAACAGGGACAGGGCTATGGTGCGTAGGCGAACACGTATAACTTGTATTTCATCGTTCCATTAAGAAACGACAGCTTACTACGAGTATCTTCCTGGTAGGTAGATCGGAATGTTAAAGAAATTTAGATAATTTAATTTGATTAGCGATTCAGGTAGGTCAGACGCGTGAGCTGAATCCCAATTTATTTTGAGACTCTTATATCTTACAAATATAACTTTAACTATATTTAACTGTATATATATATATAACTGTATATGTATATAGATAATGATAACAAGGCACAGGCTACAGGTCCAATCATCATAGTAAGGGCATTTATTATACCGGTGCGTAAAATAGAGAATTGTCGTCTTCAATTGCATCGATTCGAAGAAGACCAACTATAACTAAGGGCCTGACCTGTTCTCAAGTCACCATGCCCACGTTGTAACTGTACTCAGACGCATCCTACGATCGGTGAATAAAATAATGAAATTAGGCTTTCAATCTTCTTGATCCCCACGCGGTTGAAGTTAATTCTGTAGGTTCATTTCCGCTTTAAATTGGAGAGGATGAAAAGATTCGTTTGATAAAGTGATAAAAGCTTTATTTTATACTTCACCTGAAGGTAAATTAAAGTTTTCTCATGTTGTAACTGACGACGTAACTTTTTACTCAAGATGGTAAAGTACAGGTAATCAGGGAAAACGAAGTAAGGTTGGCTCAACACGATCCAGCAAGATGACTTGGTGATTACGAGCTTGTAATATGATGTAATGACGCAAAAGCATTTTGAGCCTCCGGTCGTAAAAAAACTTCAGACTGGTGCCGCAGTGTTAAGAACTCTATTTTCTGACGACCCCTTTTATATTATCTATAATATTAAAATGAACCGCATAATGTGTTGGTAAGTGTTAGTAATAAGTTAATAACTTAACAACGCATGGAACAATATCACCAATTTTTTTTACGTTGGAGTCTAGAATCTAAGACTAAAGATGCCTTTTGCAACGAAAAAAATTCAAATTATTGTCGGGAAAACTATTCAAAATAATTACCCGAGCGAAGCCGGGGCGGGCCGCTAGTTTATAATAATACGTCAGTTAAACAAAGTCATAAATCTATATATGAATATAAAACAAGACTTGGAAACACAGGTATGTTTCATGTCAATACGTAATGAGTAAATGCCGAGTCTCAGTTCAGTTTGTAATGACGCTACATGAAATCCCGATGCGAAATTACATTAGTGCAATGCAATGATGATTTATTATTATACGTCAAAACGTGGAAAAGTAACATACATTACATTATTATTATTATTTTATTATTATTTTTTACATTGATAAAAGCAGGCAGCTTTCGAACATACAGACACAACACAAAATAAAGGAATAATTACTTAGTTCAATCAATTAGAAAGAAGCATAAAATTTATATTGAAAGTTTCTCATCAACAGATGAATGAACAAGTAAAATAAAAAAATATATACAAATCTGTTTATAATGTAGCATCTACGTACATACACCGTAACAAAGAATATTATCTTATCAATGTGTTACATACTCTAAGTAAACGCAATTTTGCGATAAGGCTATCTTTATAATCGTTCACCTACATTTTTTATATGCCACGTATAACAAGAATGCTATGTTCTTTGATTACATTTCACAAACTTATATTGTTTCGAACAATAGAAATGACTAGTTAGGGATTTTTTTATGCACATGCACCATTTAGATTCATTATCGTTTGGTGTTTAAATTACCTTACTGATTGAATACTTGATTGTCTAAGTTATTGAGGTAATATGAAAATACGTATGTTATTAATTAGATCGCAGTAAACGTTTATGTACGTAATCCAAATCGATCAATCCTGTATCATGGACAGTCGAGATGTTGAGTAATATAGTCTGCCCGTGGGATCAATTTGTCAATCTCCAAGATGTTAAGCAGAAGGTTACTGAACTTGACCACGATTCGAGTCACTGGCTCCATTCCACAATTCCCATTGATTTATTCATGGGTATGCATCGCCTGTATTTCAAAATGCACGGAAAATATTCAAAACGATTCGAAGGTTATCAAATTATACCAATTACCATTTATAGATACATAGCCATTTTACAGTCTGGTGGTCTCTTCTGCTAATTTTATATAGAAAGCCTGATTCTACCATTGTGGATTTAAAAAGAGAAGATAATAAAGGTATGAAACTCACGGTTCTCCGCTGAAACTGAAATATGGTAATTTCATAATAAGAATCAGGTCCATGGAATTGGTTAGTTCTGAAAATTACACCGGTATGGTGTTAAAAACCTAACAACAAAGAGCGAGAGCCGTGCGCCATTCAATTTTGCCAACTCAAATTAGTAGCACGCGTGTGCTTTGCAACGTGGGAAATGCTGGAACAGAAAATTGCTTCAGGTCTGAATTCGATCACCGATTTAGAAAGAATGCTGTGTTGAAAAATATTATAACATAAAAACGTAATGTATAATTGTGTTTCTATACAATACAACAACTAAGAAAAATATGTACGGAATTTTAATAAACTTGAGCATCTTAACATGAGTACATGATGCTCTACAAAAAAAGAAGACATAGTACCTAAATGGTAGTAAGTTACCCTTGGTATCGGGTGTCAGTACGCATTAGTTGGAACCAGGAACTCAGGAACGTGAATGTTTGCTTTCACATGTCTGAATACACGAAACATTACACCCACTGGCTAGCCGGGAACGTGCCGTGATAGGTAATGAGGAAAAACAAGTTGTGACACGTCGACGCTTAGTTATTAACTGTTTGAACAATCCTTTACCGAGCTAGGATTATTTACGAGCGTCTGAAAGCTCAACGATGTTTCTCGTCACTGGTAGTTGAAGTTAAAGACGTAAACTAAGGTCAGTTACATTAGCTTACCGAAAGGTAAATATTTCCATGATAAATGTTATTTATTTATAGGCAATGAGTGTTGTCAGAAATATGTGGGTAGATGTTTTGTTTGTACACTTTGGCTTTCAACGGAGCGATATCAAAATCATGTGTAAATTGCAGCCTCGTCGGTTCGAAGTAACGAAGCATGACCAAGTCAAGACAGGGTGGTGTGTTTATAGTCTTGGCAGCCACTCCCCACTCCCCACCCACGATCCATTGTACGTGATCAAACCGTATTTACATCACAATGAGTCGGCTTTCGCTAAGCGCCGTGTCATCCTTCTTCCTCACCATTTCCCTATCAATAAGGGTCAACTTGTCCGGGTAAAATACACTACACTTTGGAATATTTTGTAAGACTTACTTATTCTTCTTCAAAAAACACAAGCTTGCAGGATTTTTAGTATTAACATAATGTGTATCAGCTCCTTTTCTGAGGGTGAATTGTTTACGTCGTTCTGTTTCATAACTTACTACCAAGAGATATTTTGCAAAGAATTCGAATCCAACCGTCTCAAATTTTGTTATTCTCACCAGGTTCGCAATTATTACATCGGCGGTTTAATTAAATTAATAAGACGAAGACTCCTTTGTACATCCACAAAGTATCGTGAAATGGAGCCGGTTGAGCCTTCAGAGTCATTTGTTGTAATCGGACACAACTCGGGTTAAATCAGCAGTGACGAAGCGAGCTTATTATTTACAATATTGAGAAAAATGCTCTGAAGTCAAACGCTGTTTGGTCTGTGTGTGGTCTTTATCGGGACTCACAAATTACTACCTTATTTGTGTACAACGTTCAAGGTTTTTAAAGAGGGACTTTTATTTTACTTTAGACTGTCATTTATTGTTTTTTATTATAGTTATTTGACTCTTTTTTATTTGGTACGTCTCTTTTTTAACCGACTTAAAAAAGGAGGTTTCTCAATTCGACCGTATTTTTTTTTTGTGTTCTGTTTTCTTATATTAATATGAAAATTGTGTTAAGACTGACAAGCTTCGTATTTACCATTTCATAGCATATAATATACTAGCGGCCCGCCCCGGCGTCGCACGGGTATAAAATTTTTCCGGAAATTATTCGAATTTTTCTCGCCGTAAAAACCATCCTATCTCTCAAGTTGGATCGAACTAATTTATACGAGATTTATATATATTAAGATATAGCAATACCATAAGTAAAGTTACTTAATAAATTTTAAATTTTAATGGATTGGATACTGAATAGCTTGAGTTGCACGAAAAGACTACATTTTAAGAAACTAATATATTTTTTTTATTTTGAGTAGTAAAAACAGAGTAACTGTATAATACTACACATGGATGTAGGAGACGAAATATAATGGAGTTCGGAAAATAATATGATCGGCATGCGTCCATTTCATGTTAACTTTAGGCTACAAATTCGTTTCGAATGCCTCCCTTCCTGAATATATCAGAAATAAACTTTAGATCTGTGAGCGAGTTCTACGTCCAGCAGAGGACGTTCTAGACCTGGTCAAATGATAGAGATAACAGACAATGAAATTCAATCAAATCAATCGATTCTAATATCTGCACCATTCAAGCAAATAGTTCTAAGTGGGTCAAATCGAGACAGCGCATAAAGATAATCGTACAAACAGACGCGGCCGGTGGCTAGGTGTCAAAGTATCGAGTGTCGTAACTCAATAGCCCGTCATGATTCGATATCACTTATCTCGCATGTTGACTTAACGATAATGACGGATGCAACGCAATGCATGGCTCGTTCGGCAAATGTTTAATTAAAGGTAACATCATAAGTCCTTTAATATTTATTTAATCAGACATCCGTTTTCGATTAAAACCGTCGAATCAGTTTAATGAACGAATCAATGTAATGTAACTTATGTAAAGCTACTATACAAGAGCAATTGTGCAATAAAGAAACTGAAACTACTTGCAATTCAGTGAAATTTGATTTCTCACAATTTAGCATTCGATGAACGTTTAAGTCGTCCAAATAACTTAAACTCACCACCGTAAAATGTTTAACTATGTACAACCCCGGGACAAGTTAAGTGTTTAAGTAAAACTCCGTAGATTTAGTTGAGCAATATCGTAATATTTTCAGGCTCCGTAAAATGCAAATACTCAAGGTGTATAGTTGATCTAACCAACGTCGTAACTTTAAACTCAAATGCCAGAGCAATTATGCAAACATTGGTTCGATTAACCCCTCGAAACACGTGTAGACACACGTCGCTCTCGGCTCAGTGGGCAACGTTCCGCAGGTGGGCGAGTAACGGTCGCGCCGACACAATGTGACCGGTTGCCAGTTGCCGACAACCGCTGCTTTACGCGCCAACCTGCTTTTAAATACTGTCATCAAGCCTCGGCCATTTACAATGTTCATTGTAGTAAAAGTTACCAATGCAATGAACAGCGAAAGCACACTCTTATTTGATCAGTTCAATCACACGATAGTGAATTTTTCACTTCCACTTCTAGACTACTTGTTGATTCACTATTTAATTGCCAAGCCTTAAATCCTTTAAATTTTTTGTTTGTTTTATTCGAACAATGAAAACAAAAGCCAACAAACGAGTCGGCTCTTTCGTTGTTTAACAATTATATCTTCGTTAGCGGGTTCATGTGAAATTGTGCTTTATGTCGGCCTTATATACAAAGTAATGAGTCTTTTATGCTTTTGTTTCCATTGACTAAAAACGTATGTAGTAAAATTGGTCGTCACCACGGCTGATCACTTGCACGGGAAACCTTGGTCACTTCCCGGATCCAGTAAATTACATAATCCGTTACTACGTTAGTTGCTTTATATAACAAGTAAATTGAATACGTGTAGGCCGAGTAGACAACAGGCTCATCAAATGGGACCTTGGGCATTAAGTGTATAGGCTGAATTATAAGGCGTTTTAATAGAAGGTTGGCCTGGTTCAGACTTGTGTTTTCAATTGGATGTGTCACGAAGAATCAAGATTATAAACTGAGTTAAAACTCTACACGTCTATACCAATCTTTGTGTTCAGAAAATCCTATTTTCGCAAATAAATCAGTTCAAGTAGCTCTTGTTTCTCTCGTATTATGTGTGTGCATTTTGTTTCTGGACAAGCAGATGAAATTTTACCTTAACTCTGTGCGCTTGTTGTCATGGAATCAAATCAATGATACACCTCGCCTGTTAGAAATAATAAACGTTCATGCAAGTTTCGAACACGTCAATCTACAATGGCATGGGGTGGCTCACCCTTCCTAAGAGACTCGTTTTATGGCTTTTAATAATTTGGTGGGTAAGCTAGCGCTGATTGTTGTAGTGGCAGCTGCTTGCAGTAACACAGATTAACAGAATAAATCAAGTTTTTTAACCGAGTGTGTGGAAATGATAATACTTTGGGGACATATTTACAATAAGAGAAGAAACATTTGTTGAAGTTAGAGCTTCGCCGTTAGCGACTCGTATACTCCTAGAAGAAATAAATAAATTTGTAACCAAGCACCTAATTTGCTCCTTTAAATTACTAAAGGAGCAATCACACCATCCTTTACGAGTTCATGCGATCGGTAGAACCATAAACGTTTTCCATTTAGCCACATCGGTCGGTTTACGAGTATGCTTATGTAATTCACTCATTCGTTCTAAGCCTGATTTTTAAGAATGGATGGATTATGAAGTAAAGTTTCAAGACCATAAATGGCAATTATGAACGGACACAATGTGCGGCGATGTGCCAAAACCTGTAGTAGCGTCGTCACAGGGTTCATTCACCGCGGTAGCCTACAGACCGCCACGAAACCATCATATGAGGTAACATGATCATGATGACATAACATTATATTCAAGCAGGCTTTAACTTCCATCTGTCGACTTACTAACACAATACCACCGACGAAGGCAATAATGTACGGCCAGCTTTGTAAGTTTAAGAAATGAAAACAACAACTAGTCTATCTAAGAACACCAAATTCTTACAAAGTACGTCCCGAATTTTGGCTAATAAGGAGATAATTGTTTACAACTTCAGCCCAGCAAGATAGTAATTACGAGAATGTCATCGTAATTACGACGTGATGTGGGACACGGCGATACAACCGCAATCATAATTTACGATGGCTTCATAGTAGCACTGTAATGATTTACAACATAAATTTGACACAGTTTCGCAAGTTACGGGCAAAATAATTGGCCTGAGCGCACCACCTTGCTTGAGATAAGCCTGTACCCTACAGGAAAATATGACACATAGTTAGTTTTAGTTGTACAGCTTAGTTTTAAGATTTACCGTAGTATCCTTAACATCTTCATACTTTTATACTATTGCATTCTCCGGTCTTAAAACATTTCTCCATCTTTGGTTTCTGTTAAGATCATCATGATTGTACTTCATTATCAGGCCAACAGTCGTGTCGGCTGTCAGTTTATCGCTTTCGACATTTAACAATCCCTGTGCATCGGCACACCTTTACAGACCCATGCACTTTTAGTGCACGATCCGCAGAACCGATAGTAGCCCTGTCTGTTGCCTTTCCGGACTTTATGACCTGATTTTGAATTGGCGTCGGCTTTTTTTGTAAATTGCAGTTTGTGTGCTACTTATTGCTATATAGTAACATATTTTCGTTAATACCAATGTTATTTAAAGATTCAGTCATTGTTTGTAATAACAACCTAACTGGTTAGGTTTCTGCTCGTAATATAATATATAGATCAAAATTCAACAATAAGCAAAATGTTAGGTACTAGTCATTTTGTTGCGTAATTGATTTTAGTATGTGACTCAAGAAGTAGTTATCACTTAAAGGTCTAGTCTAAATTAAAATAAAGTCAAATTATTGAGTTCTCGACAACCAAAGACTAATCCAAATAAATATATGATCATATGCAATAAAGGAAACACTAATAATAGCATTCTGAAGAAAGAAGAAAGTTGTAACAACGGTATGTGCAGCACATTAGTTAAAAGCAGACCGTTGTCCGGGCATTACACCCTTATCTACGGTATCTAGTGTTTGCGATCACACTCGCATATTTCTATCTTTCACTCATGGTCATAAAATGATATTATCTATACTAATATTATAAAGCTGAAGAGTTTGTTTGTTTGATTGTTTGTTTGTTTGTTTGTTTGTTTGAACGCGCTAATCTCCGAAACTACTGGTTCGAATTGAATAATTCTTTTTGTGTTGGATAGTCCAGTTATCGAGGAAGGCTATAGGCTATATAACATCACGCTACGACCAATAGGAGCAAAGATATAGTGGTAAATGTGTAAAAAACGGGAGAAATTGTTCATCTTTGAAACCTTCCGTTGCGTGCGCCGTGAAAACGGTTCAAGATACACAAAAAATATGTATTAAAGAATAATAGCTCTTTTAATGATCTAAAAAACAGTCCGCGATAGTATATGTCTATCTTTTAAGATTAACTCACAAAAACCGTTTTTATGGTACCTAATTTGGTCGAAATAATTTGTTTAAGTTGTATCAACATAATAATATTAATCTTTATTCAAATAAATATGTTGTTGGTTAAGAGTACTTCATCCATTATAACGCGGGTAGCACCGCAGGGCACAGCTAGTTCTTTATAACCGGTGAATCATTGTTCGGGTCCATTATCGTAATGATTGCATTTATAGCCAAAACTGTTTGCTGTCATGCTATCGTATAATTTAGCAACTGCAATGCATACAATTATAAAATTATACTCACTAATTAATTTTGAATATTTGAAGATATGATTTTAATTGGGGTTTCAAATGTACTGTCTTGTTATTTGTAATTTTGTTAGCTGTAACATTGCCAAAAAGTTTTAAAATAAATGAATAAAGAGAACATGAAAAAGTGTGGTGTTTTCATCAAGTACCTTGGCTTTATTCTACTGGCGATAAAGCAACTCATCTAGAGATTACTCAAGTCATGCTATATAATAAAGGTAACAGCGGTCACACGAAGGAAATAATCAATCGATTCGATTTGTCTGATCTTGTTAGATCTATTGTACTGTCCGTAACGAGCTACACTTCAACATGTTACAAAATGTTATTATAAGAACGCGATAACAATACATTTAATTATTCGTCTATTTAAATTTCACTTACATCATAAGGATTGGTATTTCTTTGAGATAACGTATCTCAAATACGGCTCAACTAGGTAATATCTAGACTAGTATTGTCGACTATCTTAGTTTTAGCGACATTAAACGATACAATATAATTTAATATTAAATATTTGCATATTATTAATAACTAGCTGTGCCCTGCGGTGCTACCCGCGTTATAATGGATGAAGTACTCTTAACCAACAACATATTTATTTGAATAAAGATTAATATTATTATGTTGATACAACTTAAACAAATTATTTCGACCAAATTAGGTACCATAAAAACGGTTTTTGTGAGTTAATCTTAAAAGATAGACATATACTATCGCGGACTGTTTTTTAGATCATAAAAAGAGCTATTATTCTTTAATACGTATTTTTTGTGTATCTTGAACCGTTTTCACGGCGCACGCAACGGAAGGCTTCAAAGATGAACAATTTCTCCCGTTTTTTACACATTTACCACTATATCTTTGCTCCTATTGGTCGTAGCGTGATGTTATATAGCCTATAGCCTTCCTCGATAACTGGACTATCCAACACAAAAAGAATTATTCAATTCGAACCAGTAGTTTCGGAGATTAGCGCGTTCAAACAAACAAACAAACAAACAAACTCTTCAGCTTTATATATTAGTATAGATTACTTAAAACCATTAAGCTATTGAGATCATCAGATCAGCTTAATAGAGAAAAAATATATTGATGTACATTTTTCGATAATCTAAGTGGAAATATCACAAAACTAGCTAACGACGTTGTCTTAAAGTTGTCCAGCCGCAATATAAATGAACTTGATCGAACGGTAGTTGCTGGTATGAGAACAGGCTCGTTTTGTCCATATCGGCGTCACCCATGTATGCCATACCATACCCTGTCATGTATGTGGCAAGAACCGCCGTGGAAATGGTAATGAGTGCCCAAGATTGGAATCCAGCTGACGATCATGAAATTTCATAGTACGGACTGAACACGGAAGAACATAAAATAGTTAGTGTTTTGTGAGCTAACTAGACTTTAGGGCTGTTACAACGTTATAAACGACATTATTCATTAGTTTCACTTGGAATACGAAAATATAAACACAATGGCTTCATATCTAAAGTGAACTTTATTACTAGCTAAGGAGGTCACTTTACCTTTTCCAAAACACTGGTATCAATCTTTCAAAGCAATCTATATTAACTATGAAAGAACCACAATTGTATGCACCTGTAAGACTCATTAAAATTCTAACAGTACCTACAGCATGAGCTGCCTAGATTTACTATCACTATGTGAACAGCAAGAGGTGTCGAAACGAAAAACTGGTTTTTAAACTTGCAGGCACACTTGAACTTGCATGCAAATACCTACAACCTACTAACATCTTATAAACCTTCTAGAGTGCATGTCATTGACATTGAATCTACCTACATACTACTGCGTAGGTGCTTATTGTACAATTTATGACTCTAAGTTGCATTCGAACAATATAAACTAACAATAGTCAGTTCTTTTATTATGAAGATATACCTCGAACCGATTATTCCATTATAACATTCTCGATACAACCGGAACAACCACTTAGTGAAAAAGAAATAATATTTTTGTTCGTCTTTATCAACAACATGTACCGGTCTGAAATTACGAGCTTGAATAATGTAAGAGACGATAAGAAGAATCGTGTCGCCCGGAGATTTATAGAAAGATATCTTAAAAAATGCAGGCTGTTGTTACTCGGAATTCCATTGCAATACCGATAACTCGAGATCAGGACACGGCTATAGAAGAATCTGGAAGATAAGAATTCTTTTGCAGTAGGATTTAGTGTTTTCACCACACTAAATCCTAAGAAATGACTGTCCTCCTTTTCGGAGAGGAATGGGAAGCGGAATCGTGTCCTCATTTTCCCAAGATTTCACACTTTATCCTCTGACCTCTTTTTATTACCCAAGGCGAATCCTGAACATTCAAAATTTTTAATAAGTTATCTAATATTAAAGGTACCTACCGAGTATTGTTGCTCAGACGATATAACAAGGGTTTTTCAGAACCACTCAAGCAGGAAGAGGAAATTCAATCAGTCCCAGTAATATTCACGACGGCGTACCTACTTTATACTCAAATCTAATAAACGGCATTAAAGGATTAAATAGACGTTTACGCAAGCCGAGAATGAGGCACGCTATCAATAAATCCAAACGGATATTATGAAAGTCTAATTACTATAATAATTATTTAGCATTCATTACTCTTGAGTCGTTTTCCTTATTGAATTACTGAGGTATTTCCCACGCTGGGATTGCGTCATACACTTCAGTTTGATATGGATCATTGAAAGAAACATTTGTTTGGATAGAGACAAAAAGCAATTCTGAACACATGTTTAAAAGAACTGTCGCAATGTAACTAGTTCCTGTCTCAAAAGCGAAATCAAAATGTATAAATTAAATTTTAACAGATTATTTGTTATTCTTTATTATTAAATGAATTGTTTGAATATTTTTTAAGTTGATTATACATGTTACTATGCTATTGTAGTATGTTGACTGGTTTATCATTAGCAGGGTATTGAAGATGTATGCTTCTCTGTATCAATACAAATAATCTAAAATTAATAGCTGTTATCGTTACCGAGTATTGTGGTACTAATAAAAGTTATTTGTAGAAGCCACATAACCGTCAAACTTGCTCGTGTTGGGGGCACGTGTCGATCAGAGACCCTCCACATTAAACACAGCATCCATTTCTAATCCCAATTAAATAACTACTAAGTAAGCGGCAAGTTGTTCAATTCTCAAGGTAACGTAACGAGGGACAAAGACACTGAATATCGTATAAGTGGTAATTTTGAATAAGTGACAAATACAGAGCAATGAGTATGTTGTTTTTCTAAAATACATAAAATATAAACTTTGCTTTTTTTTAATTATTAAATCTACAATGTATTATATTTTTTAATTAATACATTTTTAAATGTATGTAATATAATAATAAATGGTAATATGAATAAATTCTTCATTCTGTATATTTTTTTTAGTGTTATTTAGAGCGAGGAGACCATTTGATCTTACTAAGGGTTAATAACAAGTACATACCTAAGTCAGGTTATTTTATATGTATAAGATCTAACTGTTATACCTAGGAGCTTTGTAAACCTTAATATTATGAAAATACACCTATTTCAATAACTATTATTACTTATATGTTATTTAGAAAGAATCATAGAAATCGATGCAGAAAACAATAGTCGAGTGTATGAGCAACTGCAAAGTTTAACAAATAAAACTCGAAACCAAAGTTCGACGTTATTTTATGTCGTTAATCAATCATTCTTTTCTACCTTTTTGCTATCAATACAGAAACAATAAGCGCATGTCGCAAATAATAAGCTATTGTGAAAAACACTAAAAAAATCTATGAATCAAATCCTGCCGGAAAATGTGGAATCTAATAAATAACAAAAAACGAACGGAAACTCCGAGCCGAGGCAGGAAACAGTTAATAAATTATGTAACCAAAGATTGTCTAGGTGTGTAGTCCTTTTATATTCGCATTGTAAAGGACAAAAGCCAACAATTTTGAATATGCCGCCCTGTATATCTCGAACAATCGATCTCGCATCGGATCACACGCTGCGCGTACGCCGTGCGCTCGGTATGCTATTGTGCCCAAAACATCTGAATAATGGAAGCTTTCGCTTTATGCACTGAGTAAAAAGTACGGATTTCGTAACGGACAATGGAGCGTATCACTAAAATTCGTGCGCAAGAGTGCCACAGCCCAACAATGTGCATGATCAACTACTTCACCACACAATTTTACATTTTACTTACCTACATAAAAGTCCCAAATTTTTGAAACAAAGAGAAATTTCTCGTTTAAGTTATCGATTAGAAATAGCTTCCTTCCTTCTCACGCGGTAACGGAACAAAGGGCAGGACTTCCGATCAGCTGCTAGGGCGCCCGCCCCACTTTTTCGGCTTCATTTACGTTAAAATCAGATGTTATTATCATTAATAACTTACTGTGTCACTCATATATAAAACAACATTCCAAATGGAGAATTTTGTTTAGGAGTTTGAACAATCTAAATGAATGGATTAGCAAAAAAGGTTCTTATAAAAGATTATAAACATACCGACACGTATGTTCCCATGCCTTTGAAGCTGTATAACTTTCCGAAGAAATAAAGATCTTGGGGATTTCGAATCAGCAGACGGTAAAACATTTTTTACGACTACACGTATAACCTATTTTCCAATTCTCCCCATATTTCGCCAATCGTTCAATCTTTTTCCAATGCGATTTTGCCTTATAGATTTGGTTTTGGTTACTTAAACTGAAATTCCGTAAGTTTTCTGGTAAAGTGCACCTATTTTAAACCATGATGCGAAAAGTGGTAGATTTTAAACTTGTTACTCAATGCAAAAATACTTTTAGTAGAGTAATAGTTATTTCATATTACTAACTAATAATTAAGATGGATTTTATTTAATGATCAGCTACTAGCCTTCGTTAAAAAAATAGATTTTGTCCATTACTGGAACAACAGCAATGCCCGTATCAAATTTGAACTAATAGGGCTTTACTCGCAATAATGGAATTTTACCGCGGTAAAATTGGCCTATGTGTTATTCTCATATGTAAACTATATTACAGTGAAGTTTCATTAAAACCCATTCTATAATTTTGGCATGACAGAGCAACAAACATATTTACATCCTCACAAATGTATATAATACAACTTATATAATATTAATAGGAGCTCACTAAATTCTATTTTAAATAAACTGCGATGTCCAATAACGAGCTAGTCAACAACAAATTGCACCATGTGCTGGAAACAGGAGGGAGGCGTAAATTTCACCCTTGGATCGCGTTATTCGCGTTTATAAACTTTATTACATTTAAAGCACCGGTGCGCGCTAATTCAATACGACACTTCTCTTCAATCTTTGCACAATCTGAAGTAACCTCCTAAAATATTACGTATTTTCTAAAAAAATATAATACCACTATGTATATTTAGACTATATCAGAAACTTGGAAAAGCTCTAAGTACTCAATATTTTGATGAATATTCACGTTTGTTAGACAAAACCATAAAGCAATAACTTGGCAATTTAAGTTAGCCCATCATTATACCGTTTCTGGAGAAGATAACATCTTTATATTAGGCACTTTAATAGATCGGTTGCCGGAACTCGCCGTGGCATGGCTGCAACTAGTCTGGCACCGGTTGTCAGACCGAGAGTGTATAATTAGCGTGGGCTTCTAAAGGTCATTGTCACATCTTAACTCGACTACATCAAGAGAAAGATTTGAATAGTAGTAAACGTCGACCAAGCCTAAAGAACACGACTGACGACCTTACTAGGAAACTACTCTAAAGTGTCGACTGGCCTTTTCTGTGAAAGGAATGAAATGGCGCTCGTGTTTAGGGGCATTATAAGGACGGGATAAGTGTCCGAGTGACAAATCGGAAACCCTGCAGAGACGGGTCTTCTATTGATTGCGACATTGCGAGACGGTATACACTTAAAGAAAACAAAAGATCTTATACGCCAAATGCGAAATTATTCTAAAATATACTTTATCTTTTCACAGAAATCAATGTTCAGATGACTATGCAAATTCACCCATCGTAAGATCACACAAGCACCCGTTTCGCTTATCAAGATCTGAGAACTTCGATTTCACAATAGTGTACGGGCAAACGAACTTTATACCTATCAAACATGATATCCGTGTGATCGAAATACAAAAACAATCCAATGCAATGCATTATGTATCGCTTCCTGAATATTTTATTCAACAATGGATATTTGATAATTATAATGATTATGTAATATCTATAACGCAACATCGTTAAGCTCAAGCGTGCACTATGTCTTTGTTTCTGGATTGTTCCCTAATTTGCGGAGTGTCACAAATTATGTATACAAAAGCATCAATAAGTGCCCAGCTACCTGAAGGCACAGCCATATCTTTCTAAGAATCCCTTGACAAAAAAGCTTCCCTGTTTGTTCAAAAGTTCCCACAATGAGACGGTCGAAAAGAGGGGTGATCTCAAGTGTAGTTTTTGTCGTTTCAGTCTATTTGAAGAACGGTAATAAAACAAACGCTAAGAAGGTTATCCGAACATGCTAGAAAATTTTAAGTATTTATGATTTCTACATAGTGATGAACCTCATTTAGGTAGAACATCTTTATTTAGTGTAAAACAATTCAAAATACTTTATAAGAACCAGTAAATAAAAGTGAGGTGAACCAAGCAAAATCAATGAAACATTAGAAGTTAATGCTACCGGTTTCAGACGTTCACCCTATCCCTTTCGTAATACCTACCAACGGTGTTATTTTTCGTAAAATTATTCAGGCATAAAGCATTAGGTACAAAGCCGTTAGTTTTAATCTGGGGTTCAGATTACCCAGCAGTCTTGCTTAATGCAGACTGACTGCAGTCATTCAATAGCCTGCACAACTACACTGAAGAAAGGCCTTATTGGGGACGAAAGGCGACACCGTAGTCTGTGGAATCTGATCTAATAGGTGATTCTGACTATCGCCTAGGGGATGTGCATTATTTATGATGCAGTTTATTTTGCAATGCCGTGCAGACTGTAACGCATTCCACAAGGGATTTGATTGAAAGACGGACTAAATATGATTGAGCCATTGAGTGTCTGGCTTGGTTCCCTTGCGACCTGACTGATTACTAAATATGAATAGAATGCCAGTGCTCTTTGTGTCTCGTAATCATAAATGAGTTCTCATATGTATTTGAGCCACTTTTGATGATATGCCATCATACGATCATCATATGCAAGTGCTTGGAAACCTTTTATGCATTAATAAGGGGTAAAGTATGATTGGCAGCTGGACATCGTACGGTAAACAAATTGTGGTTCCTTTTTTTACATTAACAAATTGGTGATATGCGAACTTTAGTGAAGGTTGAATATTATGAACCTAAGAAATATCCTTATATATTTATAAGAGAATATTTCCCTAATTCAATGTCACAACCGAGGCATATGTAGTCGGTTGAGTTACAATATCTTTAATCGGAGATGCGGGCTACGGAAACCCTCTATAATTTCCTCCCATACAATATCAGAGAGAACAGTGATTTATGATGACACTGTCACAGCCCATAGTTATAAGTCTACTAAAGGTTTTAATCGGTATAATATGGGCTCTTTGGGGTTTAATGTATCAAATTTGATTAAAAAGATAGCTTTTGAATGATGGTATTAAAATTAATCCACAGAAAGTCGAGGCCACCTTGAAAGTTCAATGGCGGTGATGTATCTGGTTCCGACATCTATCATCAGCATACTTTAGAACGTTTTGTTTAAAAAAAACTTGCGTTCAATGTAGCATTGTAGTTGTAGTTGACAGGCAGAACAAACTCATTGAAAACCTTTTCAATGAGTTTTCTGTACATATTAATATCCATTCAATGCAATAAAATTTACGTAAGACGAGAAAAAATAGACAAAATGTTTACGATTGACAGGATTTGCTTGCGATTGCAGCTTCAGATATTTGATATTTGCAGACGCTTGGAATATACATGAACAATGCCTTGCCTGACTTTCGATTCTATCGAGTTTCAAGAGTTTACCTTTTAGTATGTTTTTTATTATTGTGTTTAGAGTTAACTTCCATTTGCAATTTCAAATCGTTTTTACATCAAAAACTAACTAATTTCTGGTAAAGATAAAATGCTTATCGTACAACGAACTCAAATAAAGTAACACGGTAATTGCGTAAAGTTGTAAATATATTTAATGAATAGATAGCAGCCAGTGTTCGGTAAGAAAAATAATGTAGGTTAGTTTATGGTTACGTGAACGGGACTTTAACAAACATTTCTTACTTTTGTGCTAACATGCGAACCAAATAAAACGAACTAAACCCTGGACACTCAAACGACACTTAGGGCTTATCGGCAGGTGAAAGGTTGCCCGATGAATTGCTGTGTTTACACTCCTGACGCAGACAAACGCCAGCCCGGTGCGCCAGACAACGGCCATTTCACAATTCCCATACCTTGTTTACCTTCGACTGACTAGCGGAAACGTGGTTTACTTATCGCATTCACTTTAAAAAGTTTTTCATGAGTATGATGTTTCTCGACTCAGCACTAATCTAAGAATATCTTGGAGATGTGCAGACAATAGGCTTGATAGTTTACAATTACAAAAACAACATAAAATATCCTATTCAATGGAACCATAAAAGTTTTGCTATCTGAGCTCAACAAACGATTAGATATCATAAAAAATACAATTAGATTTCTAGCTAGTCTATATAAAATTAAGTCGGACGCCTGCACATAACATAAAAGATTGGATAGCTTGAAATTATCACGAACGTTTTTATGGTGCGCATCGGAATCTGGGATTTTTTCCCCATCACGGTCCGTTCGAACTCCGAAACAGGTTTGAGATAGAGCTCTCAGCCGAGTAATGCATCAACGTTTTTGTAAGGGCGGCATGGCGGCACATTCAAGGAGGCCGAGGTAATGAGGTTTCAGAGCGCTCATTTCAATGAGCTTAATTTACAAACGCTCAGCGCAGCATCATTTTGATAGGCATGTCGCAGCACCTGAGGAGTTTAGTCATTCATATTCATTTCACATAATACTCGTAATATAATAATAATCTGCCGCATGCAATACCTATTCAAGATTTCTCGTAGCGTCTCAGTAATCTTTAGAAGCATCTTGGGTTATCGGTTATCATTATCAGTTTTCATCCCAAATATATCTTTAGTTTGTTCTCTTTAGTACCTGCTGGGTTAAGCTAAGAAGCGTCAGTGGAATTTAATTGTATATTTAGGCTACTTTTAATATTACTAGATTTTAACCACTTTCACATAACGTAAAGGTTCCATATATTTTTCTCTTTGATGATGTTCTGCTTCTATGTCGTCGTTATCTTAGAAGTAATCAACATTATCATGATTTATATAAGCTGAGTTGTTCTATTCGCTTCTCAACTCAGTGTAAAAAATTGAAGCGAACTGTCAAGACTATGTTATTTCCTTGATTATTCTTAGTTTTTATTTAAATTAGATTTAAGTTGACCTGTCCATGTAAGCATAGGCTTCTAAGGAAATAAACGTTTTGACTTTTACTTTGACTATTGAGTGAGCAGTGCCTTAATATCACAATTGACTTGGTTGTTTAGTTAACTTACTAGATTCCTTAAAGGTTTTCCAGACCACCTATTGTGGCGGTTTGATTAGGTGGTAGGGCAACGCACTATGATTGGCTAGTTCTTAGGTGGCTAGCAGTAGAATGTTTACCGATAGCAAAATGCCAGCAAGATCAGGGCAAAGTTCGCGCATTGCAATTAGCATTTCTGCGTGGGAAAACGAAATTTGTTATGGTTGTGTTTGTTTATTTTATCAAATTAGTTAATCGACTAATGTAGGTAACATTCGATCATGGTACCTAATTAAGTCGAACCGTAATGGCCGGCTAAGATCATTAATGTACCTACCTAATTGGTTTTTCTAAAATTGATTAGGTATTATATTATTTCTGGGTTAGGTACATGTTATTATTGTCTTCCACCGCGGTTTATTAATTAAATAATAGTTACAGAAGTGTAAAGTTTTTTTTGTTACAATCATTCAGCCACAGTAATTACGCATATCTAGGTAGGTACTAGGTAGGTACCTACATTTATTTAAAGATTGACTTTTATTGAATAGATAATGTTTACTTATTATGAGTAATGTATTACTTACGGACTGTAACTTTCTTCGGGTCATACTGCTCAACGATTTCGTTTATCTTCAGAATCCTGGACTGCGCCACCTTCGACCGCTCCGTGACGTCCTGCAACTGCGCCGTGAGCTCGCTAAAGATGTCCTCGGCCAGGAGCACCAGCGATGCTAATTGCCGCAGGGCATTGCTCAGCGTGCAGTTCGTCACCGCCTGCAACTCCTCGTCCGACACCCTCGGACGCCCCTCTTCATCCCGCAGACTCGTCCGCGACAAGAACTTCGGTTCCACCACCCGCTGCACGAAAGGCATCGCGGCTAAAAGTCCTCATCCATCGCAAATTAAACGCAATCCCGCCTTAGCACACCACAAAAAACGTCAGGTAACCGCCACTTTGAATTAACCGACATCCTGACCGGTGAACTTTCACTGAGATAAAGTTCTACGATCGAAATATAAATCTAGAACTACGTTAATTTGAAAACGATTTGTTTTTGTTTTCCGATTTTTGTTTCAAACTTTTTACAATGACGAAACCGCGCCATTACGAGCGGAGTACTCGCGCGCAGCCTACGACAACTGCGAATGCCGGCCGAATGAATGAATGAAAGCGCGCCCTGCGCGCCGTATTCAGTGTTGTCATATTCGAAACAAATAGTTTCCACAAAATAGTTTCTGACTTTGGTTCAAATTATTTGTCACCATATTATTATGAATAAGACATCTGATTAAATGTAGTCTGCAGATATTTAGATAAACTATGGCTTGAAAAAATATATTTGTACCCATACCTCTATAAAATTTTGTATGGTATATAATCTGTTTCGTTATTATGTAGATTTTTTTTTATGAATTTATTTGATAGTTACATTATTAACCTCTTGATACAGAATTATAAATTAATATATCTTATTATTGCCATTAAATATAACTAAAGTTTAAATGTTTATATAACATACGTTACGTTTTATATTTATTAACCCCCGACCAAAAAAGAGGGGTGTTATAAGTTTGACGTGTCTGTCTGTGTATCTGTCTGTCTGGGACATCATAGCTACCGAACGGATGGAGCGATTTAAATTATTTTTTTTGTATGAAAGGTGAGTTTGGCCCTGGTGTTTTTACATGTTTCATGAAAATCGCTTGAACCGTTTAAAAGTTATGGGAGTGAGAGTGGGGAAGTAAAACCGAAAATATGCAAATACGAGTATATTTGCAGTGGGGTATCAAATAAAGGAGCATTGCGTGCACATTACTAAATAGTATGGTGTTTTACTTTTAAGGAAATTATGGCATTGGAAACGGGGGTTTTTCTTAAATTTTAAATTTAGATTTAATAACACCATAAATTTAATAACATAACGATTCTGGTTTTGTTTTTGTAAAATTAACCCGTTAACTAGGGTAAAATAAGACTGTGCAACTGGTAGCCCTAAGCTAGCGACATCTATCATCTCATGCTTCAGCTGAAGCTGCTTTAACATAGCAGTTCAAGGAAAGAGCACAAGATGGCAGTTTTTCAAACCATTTAGTTGTCTTTTTCTAAGGCCGATCATACATAGTTTGCTATCTATAACAAAGATGTCTCTATGAATAATTAAATATTCAAAAATTAATAACAATTGTTCTGGTCAGGGCAGAAGAGTTAGATTCTCCAATTTCTTTGCACGAAATGAGAATTTGACCAATCGCACATCAAACTTCAATCTTAAATATAAAAATGAATCGAAAAATGTGTTGCGCTAAGCGCATAACACCGCCTGGACTAACTTAACCATTTTTTTTAAATGTCCGTAGATATTTAAGGATGGTTTTTACGGGGATAAAACTTGAAAATTACCGGGATTTTTTTTTACCTGTGCGAAGCCCGGGCGGGCTGCTAGTCTAGAATAATTTTTTTTACGGTACACAACACAAACATACGATGCTCGCCTACAGCATTTTAATATTATGCCTGTCTACTTTTAGATTATCCTGATAGTTAAGATTATGTAGAAATGTTTGAGTAAAAGATTTAATAAAAAATAAGAGGTTTATGTTTGGTTATAGATTTAAACTAATACCATTATAGTATGTAAATATTAAATTAGTCTGAAAAATAATTTTTTAAAATATCTTATGAGATACCTGCAGACTGCTGACCGATCGATTATTTACAATCCAATAGGTACAATATTCTTTATTGAAACACCAACAACATAAATATTACAAAGAATTGTGCGTATCAAAAAGAGAGACAATGGGCGGCCTTATCACTAAAAGCGATCTCTTCCAGACAACCTTTGGATGGAAAGAGATCATTGTACACACAAAAGCAGTGACGTCTGCAACAAATTTGTAGAAGGAATAAAAATATAAATAAAATATTTTTAATTAAAAGAAAAAGAACAGAAACGGGTGAACTAGGTATTAGGTATAGGCGTTTACGTGACTTCTGGCCCTACTACGTGGCGTTAACGCTTCGTAATAAAAGTAATAGTAATATAATTTAATCTGTGGTAGTACCGACATTCTATGTTGTTATTGATATATTGTATTGTTCAAAGTAAAAACTTGGTATTTATTATGGTAAATAATATTTTTTTTATTTCTTTAAAAAGGGTACACCAACAGAATATATAATAAACACTTTAAAATTATCATAATCAATACATACATTATTATACATATTCTAATAAAAGGTGAGCACTGCATTTAAAAATTGTTACTTATTATATTAATAAATAATTCATAATCCATTCGATTTATTATTTATTAATCCAGTCAGTCCACCAACTAGATGGACGGACGACCTGGTGAAGGTAGCGGGCTCGCGGTGGTTACAAGCTGCTACCGACAGAAGTCACTGGAAGTCTATGAAGGAGGCCTATGTCCAGCAGTGGACGTCCTACGGCTGAAATGATGATGATGAGTCCAGTTTTGTTTTGGGATGAATAAAGGAAACCATAAAATACACAAAATTGCATAAGTATTTACTTTTTTGAAATATAGTAAAATCAATTTTTCAAACATTTCGGAGTTTGCAGGTAATCTGTAAAAAAACAGCCAGATAGATAGGGGTGCGATAATGGCAAAGTCATGCAACTCTAACATAGCATAATAATTAACCCCCGACCAAAAAGAGGGGTGTTATATGTTTGACGTTTCTGTCTGTGTGTCAGTCTGGGACATCCATCATAGCTTCCGAACAGATGGAGCGATTTCAATTTAGTTTTTTTGTGAGTTTGGCCCAGGTGATCTAAGACATGTTCATGAAAATCGGTTGTGCCGTTTTAAAGTTATGGGGGGTGAGAGTGGGGAAGGAAAACCGAAAATCTGCAAATATACTTGTGTGGGGTATCAACTGAAAGCGCATTGCGTCCACATTACAAAATATTATGGTGTTTTACTTTTAAGGAAATTAAGGCATTGGAATCGGGGGTTATTCTTAAATTTTAAATTTTGATTTATTAAATTTGGTACACAAAACTCGTTCGGTTCGCCACTGCGGCACACTCGCGACTGGCAGTATTCTTATAGTAACCTTATATTGAGGCGCTTAGGTATAGCTCGCGTTTCGACCGTTTGTATGAAGTTGGCATACTGGTGATTGTATTACGGTGTCTTTACTACACTTGCTCGTACGTACTTAATAAGGGGGTAGGTCAATATTTGGTTAATGATTAATAAAACACACACAATTAGCACAAATAATATATTACATTTCATGTAACAAAGCGCTTTCATATTTAATATATTGTTTACAATTTTAGTACATAGCAACATTTAAAATTACGTTAGGTTATATATATGTATGTCTTCAGATTAAGTTAAGTTAAATTTTTTTTAACTCATTTTCTTATTGGGAGCTGATAGTATTACAGGTCTGATGATTTATTACCTTCAAAAAGAAAATATTCGTACAATATACAGATTGATCATTAATATACTATAATATCATACATAAGTTTATAATCATTTTGCATAATTTATTTCAAGACGTTTTAATACAATTTTATCGTCGTTCTTCCCAATCCGTCTTGGTGACTTAGCACGACAACTCTAGGTTGAGAAGAAATGCTGTCTTGATAGAACAGACTTCTTGTCTCTTTAGAAATAGACTTAATTTCTCGTGAAATAGTTTCGATAATGTCTTCTCTATTTACGTAAGACCCGTTTTAAAAATAATATTGATTGTTTGTTTTGTTGCTTTTTTAGAATATTTTTCCATAAATTGAAAAAAAACATTTATAGAAGAAACTTTCAATTTTGCCTTAGAGAGAAGTGTACAGGTTTAAAGGTCAGACGCCATTTCATTATTTTTGACATTTTAGAGTAGGAACGGGTTCTATACTTAGAGTATCGTTCTACATGATTCGAGATCAAGAACAAACTACTTAGGTAGATTTCGTGCAGCGGCAGTAATTACGCGAAAAAGATCGAGTGTTTTCGTCCCTTTCCTGCAAAGGTGAAAGGCCAATATACTGTGTCTATTCCAGGGTGGAATAGGAAATCCGATAGTATAATATAATACTATTATTAGTACATTTAATTGAATCATTATATTATTTATAATTTTTAACATTTAATAATCAAATATTTTTTATTGCACACATATTTAAAACACAAAAATAAGCACTTAAGACTATGCGATAAATGACGGTCTTAACGCTAAAGAGCAAATAATATAATTATAATTCATAAACTACTATTAATTTTGATATCGTAAAATATGAAATCGTCAAACAAACATTTCCTTAGACGATTTTGAATTTGGCATACAACATTACTCCAAAGGGGAGATAAATAGTTATATAAATATATATACCACCAAAATACATAAATACTTTTTAACCCCGTAATAAAAGAGGTGTGTTATAAGTTTGACGTGTCTGTCTGAGGGTATGTCACCTCATAGCTACGCAAGCGATTACAATTGAGTTGTTTTTGGGTGAGTTTCTGTTCTTGGATGAAAATCGGTTATCCCGTTTAAACGTTATGAGGGTAAAAGTGGGGAAAGTAGCGGGTTCGCATGAGTTTTTTTTTCTATGAGTTTAGTACATAGAAAAGCACACATGACCGGAACCAGAAATGTATTGTTTGCTAAAAACCTCTTCTCTCTGCGGGATCTAAACCTCTATACCTCGCTTGCCTCCACACCACCGAGTCAATGTGGATATAAAATAGGTGATACTGTTGTACAACAGTTCTGTGTTAACTTAAAACATTACAATCAGCTCCCATAAGATCTGCGAAACTTACACAATAATGGCAGTTTATTTTATATCGACTAAATGCAATCTGATTAGTGCAACAATTAGGTAGTTCTACGTTTGCTATACATATTTTAATACGACTGGGTTTCAAGATAAATTGATCACCATTGGTTATAGCATGTTAAAGGCAGTAAATATATTTTACGTATTGCTAAAAATATTTTATAATTTATTTGCAGTTCTCAGTTTATGCGAAAATCAAAAAGAGAAATTTATACAAGAAATGATAGTCCTTTATCAAATGTGGTAAAAAATAACCGCCGATACGCTGAATAGTTGAAAATTAGATAAGTATTTTTTTACTTTTGAGTGGATTACCTGATTTGATATCTGCAAATTATTCACCAAAAACGTCATCATACATTTCTAAACCTCCTCCTTGAGAACATCCTCTTTTTTTTTTTCGTCGGTTGAAAAAGGACTGCTCATTGATTGGCACATTACTTTCGAAACAGAGTAAGCCCCCTTGCGGGTAGGAAGCGTAAACAATACATTTAAATGTGACATTATAATTCTAATTCAATCTAGCTATAAATCGAGGTAGGTATCTACCTAAAATGGGCCCATGTTTTGGTGAAAATTAAAGTATTAAAAAAAGATGTGTGCCTAGCGAAATAATAATTATTTTGACTAAACTGAGTATTTTTAAAGGTTTGGTACTAAAACAAAAATAGGTAAGGCTTACCACCTATTGTTTCTTAGATTATTATAATTTTAATTATGAATTCTAATAATATACCAAATACTAACTTAATAATTTATCCTCACTATTTGCTTTCATTTGTTGTTTAATTTTGTTACATTTATATTATTTATATGTTGGGCCTATCTAAACATTTATAAGGATAATAGGCATGATGACACAAGAACCAAAGAATTAATGATGAATGAAATTACTTTAATTTAAATAAGTTACAAACCTGGTACTTGGTAACCACGAACTGCTCAGTTTTCGGTATAATACGACTAAACACCCCTCTGTAATAGTTAATGCATAATTATTCATACAAAGCCTTGAAAATTTGAATTTGTGCGGCTTATTTTCAGTAATAAGTGCAGTAAAATATCGGAACTATTTGCCACCACGCCTATTATAACAATTTAACATTTTTCTATGTAATTTCGTACCTATTGTACCTACAACGATAATTTTAATATTTACTACGATTTTCATACACATTATTGCGGAATACATCTGCCTATTGATATCCATTAAGCTATCTATTATTATGAAACAATTAATAACGACGCAGCTTACCTACTGACAATAAAATAATATGAAAATAATACTAGTAGTTTTTGAGACTAGCGCCTATATCTAAAAAAATAACTATTCCGCAGTAATAAATGTTTACAAATACAGCAGAGTTAACATAAAATATCTTACACACATAGTAGTAGTGGTTATACAACGTTAAGTATTCCTTTAATATAGGTTATCATAACATAATCGATACTCATAACATTATAATTCAACATTCTTACACTTTACAAATCACTTGCCAAATCCATGCAACACGCTCTGATTAGATTCATTTTTGTTGGTTTTAGTGATGTCGATCAAAGTCAAAAGTTACAACAAAGCCAATAAAAAAAAATCAACAGTTTCTTTATTACTAGTAGGTACATTTTATGATAAAGTAGACCTACGAATGATACGCGATAAAACATGGATAAAAATTACCAACTGTTGTCTCATACCTAAGTCGAGAATTGCCAAGAATTCAATAAAATCAGTGTTATTAATGATTTTTTATAATATTCCCTTTTTTTCTAAGTTATTCAGACCAGATTTGCTCATTGAAGTAACACGCATTATGCTGTGTGTTTTTTTTACAGATAATATTTATGATCGTTTTTTATATGTTTACAAGTTATGTAGTATGTAGGCGTAAGTAAAGTACAACATACATTTAATAAACACTTCATATGTATTAAGCATAATTGTGACAAACAGCCATGCAAAGTATCTACCCTTCTTTGAACACATTAAATGGCGATGTGTTGCATTATAGCACATTCATACATACACATTACTAATTCTTACAATTAACAGTTATTATATTAGTCTATGGCTTATATAAAAAGTTATTAACGACATGGTAAGTATTATTTGATATGGAGAAATATTGGTTTGATATGATCTACAAAATTTGTAAAAGTTTTTTTTGATATGGGTAGGTATAAATAAGTGTTACAGGTATAATAATAGGTTTTTATAGTATAATAAGAGTTTGATTAACGAATTACGAAATTGTAAACTCTGTATGATATGATAGTAGCAACAGCTATTATACATCACAAGCGAGTCCAAAGATAGTCATTTAAGATAGTTATAAGCCCTTCCAAAAGAGTTGGCCTAAAGTTATAAGTATAGACGTCTAATAAACATATACACAGATCTAGATAGTTGTTCAACTATATCTACATTACCAGCTATTAATAAGTAAACGGTAACTGAAATTAGGAACAGATAAATCACAATTCATGAATTATTTCTTAGACGAAAACGTTTTGGATTTATCACTTTCCACTTTTTTACTTAAAGAAACAGTCACATTAAACACATTCACTATAGGACGAGCGCACACTGGAAGCCACTATTTAGCAATGCTATTGTCAACACTTTTCTGCATAACCTTAATCTTAAACTAGAATGTCCAATTAAAAGCGCAAATAAATCGAGTACTCTCCTCACGTCCGGCACTAGTTTCACAAGCAGAGATGTTCCTGATTGTCCACCAACTTCAATGCGGAAGCTGACTAAACATTGATAGCTGCTAAATGTCCACAGAAGCATGCTACAAATCTACAGTATTGAAATCAATAGTTATTATAGGTGTGATTAACAAGATTTATCTTAATGCTGATTATGGTTACAATGTTATGTTAATAAGAATGTAGGTTAATGATTAGATGACATTTATGAAAAGGTTAAATAGGAAATAGATGATATTAATTTAAAAATAGGTACAGCTCTTACTAACGAACAAATCAGTTAATATTTAACAAAAATGATAATAAACTTTTAAGCCAGATAAATAGGAACACAAGATACGTAAGAAATGAAAGGTCCACCGCATGAATATCAGACAAACAATTCAATAAAAAATAACTTCGATTTCAACACAGAGCCGCGGCAGACAAAAGAACTAATAATCACGAACCAACTATCGTACTTCAAACTGATTACACGAATAGGCTTGGCCTCAAATACGCATATATGCGATTCCGTAGAATAGATTTGCTCAGGATTCCGTACAAAAGCGTTTCAGTGCGATAGTGTGTTCGTGATGTAAACTCGCGTGTTCCGTCTAGCGTCGACTTGACCGCAGCCGCTGGCGGTCAGTGAAGGAGCCCATCTATTTGCGCACCCCTCGCTATGGGTCCACCTCATGGCACACCTCCATGTAGTCAGGATCGTGCATGATGTCCTTTATCATGTCCTTCAGCATCGTGTACCGCGGGAACATTGGGTACACCTTTGAGCTTACGTAGTCAGACTGGAAAAGAAAGATTTACGTCAATCTATTTTAATTGTTTAAATTCCTATTTTAATATCATAATGGTTATCAAGGGCAGCATTATAGCATAGTGGCTCCTTATGCTCTCTAACAGAGGTATTTGTTCAGTTCCATTGAGTTTTAGAGAAGGTAATGTAGCAGCCAGGTAAACATAGCCATATCTAAAGATGTATTCATGAATACTAAATACTAATTGATTTTGGCATTTGGATTTTTAATATTACAAAGCAACTTGGACAAAATTCTCATAGTGAAGTAATTAGAACATCGTATAATTGAAATCTTATTTGTAATATATCATGTTCTAATCCTCATTATCTCAACTAATTTCTACCAAAGCTATTGCGATAGGTTGAAATACATCAATTGCAAAATAGCAACATATCATTCGTGGGTGGAAAAGCGCCCTGAATAATTTATTTAGAACGCATTATATATAGCATTTTCTCTGGTACAAAAGTATCCTAAAGTTTAATACCCTCTCAGTCACATATATTATAGGAGCCCTATTTGAAGATAACAATTAATGATTCCTGTGTATTTAAAATGGTAATTTTAAATGTGCCGTACCTTGAGCTCTCTGATGAGGTTTCTCAGTCCCGTGTATTTTTTGAGCAAACGGTACAAGTCATTCGTCATCTGGGTGTTCTCAGTCTCTATTTGAGATGTTGTCATATCTGAAAATTTAAAAATAAACTATATCTTAGCGTATGATTGATATTAACCTTGTCATTGTTTGAAATATCTAGAGAGTGTCGTGGTTATTTCAAACCAATTTTAAATACGCCAATGATTTTAATGTTTTGAATTATAATATGTTCTAAGGCTCAAGTTTGTTTCGTTGAATTGTTGAAAAAAGTACCTATAAAAGAATTAACACTTTTTTCGGAAACATCAATAACTACCTAATATGTAATAACATTTTTTTATAATATTTTGCAAATAACAAACATTAAAAACATCATCGTTATAAATTAATCAAAATGAAATGAGTTACAGCGGCCAAAGGGATAAAATTAGGCACAACTTTATAACCCTGATATATCCATGATCGTTGTTAAAACAATTAAAATCACGATGTCGGCACAGTCTCGAGTCAAACTCATTTTATTGTTTGTGCTCAATTTGTGCTTAGGACAGGGTTTGCCGCGACCACGCTTAATTTGGATCCGAGAACCCAGTTTCAATTTACTGAGGGAATTCTGACATTAGGAGTGGGAATTTATTACAGAACGGTTGAACACCAATGAAAGCACAATTTGTACCACGCCTGAAACGTATTTTACAATTAGAGCACGCGGCACAAAGCAGATACGTACTGATATAAATGTTTCAACATTCGCGACGTATTAAATTCGTAAATTTAAACAATGGAATGGGTACTTTCCAGATTCTTTTCACTGAGATATTTCAACTACCTACACGTTTATTAAACTGATGTTTTTTTTTACCAAGAAAATATGCATGGAGATATCTTATCCATTCATGGTTGACTGGTGAAATCGCTCTTTAGCGATAAGACCGCCATTTGTCACAAAGCCTTAAGAGCTTATGTTTTGTTTTGTGCTTTAATTATGTGGGCAATAAAAAAGATTTATTTTATCTTATTAGGTATATGGCGTAAGCTAAAATGAGGCGCTTTGCAAACATAATCTGGGGATCCTTATTTTGAATAAAAAAATTACTATTTTGGAAATGTATGAATATAAGTTCGAAAAACAGGCAACCTTGATTCGGTGCTAGACTCGAGTCTTTGGTCTATACTACCAACGCAACAAAGACGTTAAATTATCACGTTTACTGACCATTGAGTCTTTCTATCCGCTCCCTCCGATCAGCTGCCTCTTCAGCCAGCTTCGTGGAAGTCTTCACCCCCTCTCCAGACTTCTGAGTCTTCTCCATGATGGCGCACGCTCGCAGCACGAACGCTGGTACCGTCTCCGCCTTCTCCTGCCGAGGTATCTCCACCAGCGACCAGTATTGTGTCTCCAGGCGGATCACGTCCTGGAATATAGGGAACAAATACGTCAATACCGTTGTCGATTGTACTGTACAATTGAAAATTCGTGATACAAATATTATGAAGTTCAAGAGTTTGGTATTTGCTTGTTTGTATGCGCTTATAACAGGAACCACAGAAAAATTACTTTAAACCGCCCATTTATCGAAGAAACTATAAAAACACGAGCAATTTTGTGATTCAAAAAGATGTTATCTAATAATAGGTAGGTTGTTTAAGTAGTATCTATATCTGAAATAAAAACTCGAATTCGCAAGTTCCACAAGAACGAACCTTTTAGGTCTTCATGCTCCAACTTAGACCACATCGTCACTTTACATCAGGTGAGATTGTGGACAAAGGAAGGCTTAACTATCGTAAAAAAAAACGTTTTACAAGTGAAGTCATGAGGGCCTCTGTCGAGCGGTGCGTAAATACTTATGTTTTACGTTAATCTAAATTACATTACACGATTCAAAAAAATTAAACCTAATTTAGGTGTCATAATCATGACATTCTTTCCCTTAACCTGAGCGAATTCTTAGGATATAAATGTAGAGCTTAGAACAAAACGATAAATCATATCAGAGCACCTAAAGTAAGTTCATTTGAAATCCAATTAATAAACCGAACAACGAAAATTTATGCTGTAACGTAATATAAGTTCAACTTTAAATAAATTGAAGAGCTGTCAGTCAAGAGTTCGGCGCCCTGCGGCGGAAACATCCAACTTTTAGAAGATGTCATCAAAAAAATGGTTTTTTCCGAATTAATTTATTGTCTTCGAGATGTTACAACTTTTATTTGCTTAGTTACTTCTAATGGGCACATCACGTATGAATGCTACTCTCAGTGGTGGATTTACAAATTATAGGTAATGGTATAGGCTGAATAGATTTTGTCGCCCTTGCCTCAACAATTGTCATAACATACATTCAAGATACAAGATACAAAATCATTTATTTCCGTAGTTTGGTTTTACAAAATTTAGCCACGTCAAAATAAATTACAAAAAAACAAAAAAAAATAATCAAAGCGATTAGAAACTCTAGCTCATTTTTGTATTGAAACTTTACAATCATTATTTGTTAGTCTTGTTTTTGATTTTGTGTTGGAGCAGATTCCGTCCCAAGCAGTTTTGTCCTCAAGGTAATCCGATATATTATAATAAGCTTTTTTACAAAGATTGTTTTATACAATTCTCTTAAATTTAGTAATTGACAACTGTTGCAATTTTTGGCAATCTTGTTGTATTATTTATTTACATTATTTTTACAATGCAACAATTTCATTGAAATTGCACGTAAAATAATTTTTCGGAATATTTTTGAGCTAATCGAAGCTCAACAATCATGTATGGGCGGAGTAATATATGCTATTTACACAATAACAAACATTTTGTGTACAAAAAATACTTTTGGATTATAAGAGAAAAAAAAATTAGAGCCCTAAATTTGCCGCCCCCAAAATCTGCCGCCCTAGGCTCGAGGCTACTCAGCCTGCTGGTAAATCCACCACTGGCTACGGCTACTCTAATTAAAAATATTTATTAGGAGACCCGTAATAGTTGACATAACCCACTTTTAGCGTAATAAATAATAGTTATTTTTTTATTTATTATTAATCATTGTTAATTCTAAATGGTATTCGCAGCAGACTATCATAGAGTATTTGCAGGCCGGACAGTTTATTCTAAACAGTCGTCTTGAGAAGTCTAACCCAGTGTTTGAGTGAGGTGTTGAAAGAAAATTAATATGAAATATATTGATGGAACGCAATGATTCAAATTCGTATCTATGTACCTATCGTGTCAGTTTCAGTCCATACAGGTTATGTCAAAATGAAAACGCATATTCAACGTTGCTGATTTCACTCCACGCAATGTTGATTTTAGTCTCCCTTGCGAACCAATGTAGCTGAGCCAAAATTGTTACAGACTAAACGTGAATACCTGCAAAAGCAAGGCTACAAACTATGCAGGCCTAATTGAGAACCGTGAAATTCTGCCAATGATTCCTCTCGCCGAGAGTCACTCAAAATTTCACAGTTATGACTAGGTTATGTGAGCTGTAACTGTACCAACGTTGCTGGCGATATGAAGGTTTATTTATGTACCTACCTGTGTAATTTGGGGGGATAAACCTGCTTGAAGTAGGGTGATTAACTCAGGTCTTAAAAACAAAAAAGTTTCTTGAATATATCCAGAAATGCTTGTCTCATCATCATCATTTCAGCCATTAGACACCCACTACTGGACATAAGCATCCCTCAAAGACGACCAATCATTCCGATCGGTCGCCACTTGCATCCACCGTGAGCCAGCAAGTTTGACCAAGTCATCTGTCCATCTTGTTGGTGGCCGTCCGACGCTGCGCTTACTAATCCGCGGCCTCCATTCTTGAACCTTTCGGCCCCAACGGCCCCAACGGCCATCTGTTCTACGTGCAATGTGGCCTGCCCACTGCCACTTCGAAGAGCTAATCCGTTTGGCTATGTCGGTGACCCTCGTTCTTCTACGGATCTCCTCATTTCTGATTCGATCCCGTAGAGAAACCCCGAGCTTAGCCCTTTCCATAGCTCTTTGAGCGACTCTGAGCCTATTCATAAGACCAATAGTGAAGCACCACGCTCATGGCACGCATCATGCTTATCTGTTAACTGCCTTCTAAGTCTTCATGTCCCATCTTAGACCACACTGTCACTTTACATCCGGTGACATTGTGGTCAAATGAAGGCTTATCTAGCATTAGTAAAAAAATTACTAATTAGTATTAAAAATGCAGCAAAATAATGTGTGTAATAAATAATATATAAAAATAACAATAACATAAAAGAAGCATATTTACTATCTATATCCTTCTTTTATGTTTTTTCTTTTGGTCAGTCCGAAAATCCGAGCATAGCGGAACTCGAGCATTGCGGCAGTATCTCGATTTTTTAACTTATCATTGTGAAACAAATATAATGAAGTCTTAAATAAAAATAAATTACTGTAAGAAACGCTAGTAAATTTTTGAAATTTCATTCTTGCATACAAAAAAATATCTTAAGAGCTGAAAGGATTGTTAATGAAATAGTGAAAAGCTTAAATAAAAATAAAAATTGACTGCTTCAGTGGCGCGGTGGGCGAGGGTCCGCTTGCGGCGCAAGAGGTAGCGGGTTCGATTCCCGCCGAGGGTGAAAGTGTTTGTATGTTCTGCAAGCACTTTTTCCTTGGTCTGGGTGTTTAATATGTATAATAAAAAATATCTATATATGTATGACTATTATATTAAGTATATCAGATATCTAGTACCCGTAACACAAGCTTAGAGCTTACCACGGGGCTAGATGTTGTTGTGTGCATTGTCTGGAAATATTTATTTATTTATTTAGCTATACCCGATTCTTTAATTTCGAATATAGAAGACATTTACTTTATTGTGATATTATTTTCAGGAGAGACTACAACAAGACAATAATTTATTTCTTGATAGATTTACCTACAAGTAAGACAAGAAAGTTGTAGAACTCATTCCCAGTAAATTGCCTACACGGTAGTAGTAGATAGTGCTAGTAGTGTGTTGTGGTTCCTCCACTCTACAACCCAATAGATTAAAAATATTAGCTGGTTTTATAAAAAATAATGTTTGCATGTTTTGTCAAATAAAAAGTAGCCAAAAATACAAAATACGATTGCTTTTCACAATCCGACTAAGCAATGTTAAGCTATGCCAAAAATACGCGTCAATGGTTAGTTACGTCAAGAGAGACTGAGCGAAATAGCTCTTTATTTTAACCACTGACTAACTTAATTCGGTGATTGCGAATTAGGCCCTAAGGCTTACCTACTTCACTTCTAGACCTAGTGTAATAATATTCACGTTTAGTCTCATTAAAATGAGATTACCTCTATCTAATTACACTATCAGATAATTATGCCATTAATTATTGGTTATGAGATACAGACAGTGAAATAAATTGCTGATCCAAAAATAACATATAATTATTGGACAAAAAACAATTGTCAGAGCTACTGCATTATGCAAGACTCCGTTCGCCATTCGAGTGAAAAAGGAAAAAATTCAATCTGATCTTCTATAAAAAGTTCAAGTCGGATGACTACGGGAAAGAAGAATGAATTTTAATTTCCCTTCGGTTGCGCTGGTACAGTTGACGATAGCATAGGTATATGTACATCTTATTTCTGACATAATTAAAATAGGACTTGATTTTTTAATTTCGTTTTGGGGTTGCGTATTGTAGGTACGTTCATTATGGGGTGTAATATACATAATATATATTTTTTATTTTGGTAGTTACCATAATAGGGTATACCATAATAACTTTACTATGCTTATGACTTATTTGATTCTTTATGATTTGATTCTTTTGAATTGTCAATGTAATCTATACATAAGATAAAAATGAATCGCAATCTTAACAACGCCTGGACCAATTTGGCAAATTCTTTGTTTTAAATGATCGTAGAAGTCCAAGGATGGTTTTTACGGCGTGAGAATTCGAATATGATATTGAAATAATTACCCGTGCAAAGCCGGGCTGGGTCGCTAGTTATGGATATTAAGATATTTTATGTTGATAACTATTTGGAATGCAAAATGAATTCTAAAAATTATCAGACTGAAGGTAGTCTTCAATACACTTCAATACACTTCATCTGCACCTTCAAATCCTTAATCAATTATTTATTTCAATTGAAACACATACAGAATAAGATAATATTTTTTACAATTCAGATGTTAGGTAGTATTTAGGTGTTATATGCTGCTGACTGTATTATCAGACCACATTATATGCATTTAAAGAATGTATTTCATTTTTAAACTCTATTGCATTCTCCATAAATCTTCCGAGAACGGTAGAAAATAAATCTTATTGTAACCGTATGGTATTATGCAATACTGACAGTTCAGAGTCTGTATTTTTTATCGGGCACTTGGTTTGATACATTTTAAATTATACATTTATATGTACACATAAAATATACATAAAATTGGTTTAATACATATAGGATTCTTCGTAAAATATGAAACAAATGCTTTCATGTTAAACATTCGAATGGCACAATGTTGCATAACTGCTTCCATCTGAGTGTTGGAACAGTGGGAATGTAGTCAGTTCTTGCATATTTGAATCTGAATTCTGTGTAGAGGAAAATGGAGTAGGTAAATTACTGAAGTCATTAAATGTAGGAACACGAACAAAGAATGTATTGGCGTGGAAATAAATGGGTACAACGTGTTTAATTAAGATTAAGACGGGCATAGAACATGTAATTTGGGCAGGGTGATTTCTCAGGATGTATAACATTGTTTATTGCAATAATAATTAAATGTTTATGTTTAACTTGAGCGTTTTGTACCAATATAGTAGGTATATAAATACTTTTCAAATAACGTTACGTAGACAATAAATAATTAAAATTTATGGTGATCGATAAAAACTATAATAAAATAGTAGATATGGTAAGGTATAAAATAAGTAGGTTCTCAAATAAGTAGCAGACAAATAGTAACTATATATGAAAACTATAATATTGAAACCGTGTTGGCTAAGTGAGAGGACACTTGATTTTCATTCGCAGGTTTAAACCACGCATCTCTGATATAAATAAATCTAAATTTAAAATTAAAGAAGACCCCTGATTCCAAAGCCTTGATTTCCTTAAAAATAAAATACCATAATATATATTTAGTAATGTGCACGCGATGCGCTTTCATTTGATACCCCACTCGAGTATACAAATTTTCGGTTTTCCTACCCCACTCTCACCCCCATAACTTTTAAAAGTCTCAACCGATTACATGAAACATGTCTAAGAACAAACGCGCCAAACTCACCTTTTGATTCGCTTCACAATTGAAATCGTTCCATCCGTTCGGGAGTTATGATGTCCCAGACAGACATACAGACAGGTCAAACTTATAGCACCCCTCTTTTATACTCGCGGGTTTATAAAAACATTAATAAAACATTAATACATACATAAGCACCCCTATTAACGTAAAATAATTAAATTATTATTATTACAGATACAGAAGCAGTTTTTGTAATATTTAATTTTATAGAAGCAACTTGGCTATAATTTTAGACGGTTTATCCCTAAATTCATTACATACGCAATTATTCAAGGCACCTTTTGTTACCAAGCAAAATCAACTACGTAATAGTGTTGCCACAACCTAACAATGAACTTTGTTGATTAATCACTTGGAAAATTAATTAACCGATATAAAAGCGCCACGTAATTTTGGGACCTTGCATTCTCGACCCGAGAATAGTGCTTCGCTATCACAATCTAGCTCTACCTTGGAATTATTCGCTTATTTTAACAAAAATCACCCTGTGTTATAGCAACTCTTTGTTTTTGAATGTTAAATAATTTTAGATAATTGTTATAGGTAGGTACTTATAGCCGCAGCTTCAAAGCAGGTTAGTTCCAACAAAACAAAGATGACTAGATATCTACGCGAAACTATGTTCAATGGTTCAATTGTATGTATTATAGTCTTATAATTTAAAGTTTAATCTGCAGAAAATGTCCTACTGGTCTGAACTTTCTCCTTGTTTAATATGTATACTAAACATCTATGTTTGTCTATTATATTAAGTACATAATATCAAATGTCTAGCACCCGTAACACAAGATTAGAGCTTTCCAAGGGGCTAGATGGTGTTGTGTACTTTAATAACGGCATTCTATTGAAGATATAAAAATGCCTTGACATACAAAATTTTGCTTAGTAAGTATTATTCCGCAGATTTGGCTCTGAAATGCCTAAAATCACTGGATTGTCAGTAGAGTAAGTAATATAAAAATAAAATATTACGATTAGCACTTGCACAACAGTTTGTTCAACAGTTATATTGTTGTGGAACTAAAGTAACGAAATTTTTAATTAATTGTTTATTATTAACAATATAATATTTGTTAAATAGTGCCACACTACGAATGCTTACCTACCATAAAAGAAGCTAGTGTAGCTAGGGTAGCTTGAGATCTTCCAAGCAAAAACTGGTAACAAGGGTTAGTATTATGCCAGATTAGACAAATTTCAAATCGGACAAATAGGGTATCGTGATTCCGAAATTTGCGAACTAAACGATAACCCTTAACCCAAATTAATAATGAATCGGCTGACAATGAAACAGATGCGTAATTCAGTAATCCAATATCACTCACGAAATTTACACCTCAATTTGGGACAAATTCTCGCAACGTAAATTGTAACCTATTTGAACCCAGAGATGTAGAAAATGAAAGGCTATTTAAACCGAGATCAAAGGTTCGCACACGCGTGTATAAAACGTCAATGGTGCACATTTATAGAAACTGGATTGAGTTCTGAAGCTCCACTTGAAGAACCTTAACAAATTAACTACTATACCTAAATTTATTCCGAAAATAGGGGCCCCAAATCGAAATGTTTTAGAACAAAATATGTTCGCCTGGTGCATGGCATTCACACCCTTGCCTCTTAATATATAATATCCAAAACACCTTGTTCAATTATTACCTATATCTAAGAAAAAGCTTTCCTATCAAATATCAAAGTAAAAGTAGAGAGTGAACTGAAAAATCTAGTGCATTTACGGAAAGGAATCCATTCAAACAGATAAGATGGCAGGAAAAAGCGGTTCGGAGCCAACAAAGGCAAACAGTAACACCGCAGTAACTCGCTTGAAGTAATTGTATCACAAGCTTTGGAAACTTGGCTCGCCTATTCGTACTCAACTTGTTCTACAAAAGCCTACAAATACGTACATAAGAACTCTTCCGAAATTCACATTTTTAATAGGTTTTTCAGTGTAACTTTTTTAAATAATACTTACTGGGTAAGTTGATTCTCATTTCAACGAGTTGCCTGTCTCGTTTTCAAACTTTTGTATCAATTAGTCGTGTACAGTCCACGTGAACAAAATAAAACATATAAAGATATCTTTAAGATGCATTTTTTTTAATTGAGAAAGAATTTAGTGTTGTTGAGTTAAATAAACAATTATTGTTATTTTATCTCAGCAAAAGTGGCCGTTACTAAAGGTGAATATGTCTAGACGTCTAGTTTACTATACTCCGGGTTTTCTAACGATATTTTCGTTCGTGCGGTGAAAGATGTAGAAATAAATTAATTTTAAACTTAATATTTACTGTAGAAGAAATGCAATAACGACGATAACACTGATTGAGCTTGTAAAGCAAGATATAAAAAAGGCGAGGCTAAGAGGCGTTATCAGTGACTTTGGTACTATGCAAGTATTTTATTTTTAAAATGGCATCTTCAAGAATACGGTTCTGTTTGCATTCTTCTAAAAAAATTGTAAAGAATATGTGATTTTTAACCCCCGACCAAAAAAGAGGGGTGTTATAAGTTTGACGTGTCTGTCTGTCTGTCTGTCTGTCTGTCTGTCTGTCTGTCTGTGTGTCTGTCTGTCTGTCTGTGTCACCATAGCTCCCGACTGGATGGAGCGATTTCAATTTAGTTTTTTTTGTATAAAAGGTGAGTTTTGCGCGAGTGTTCTTAGACATGTTTCATGAAAATCGGTTGGGCCGTTTAAAAGTTATGGGGGTGAGAGTGGGGAAGCAAAACCGAAAATCTGCAAATATACTAGTGTGGGGTATCAAATGAAAACGCATCGCGTCCACATTACATTGTGTTTATATTTAAGGAAATTAAGGCAATGAAATCGGGGGTTTTTCTTAAATTTTAAATTTAGATTTATGAATAAGTTTGTTTATTTAATTTAATAAACTTATGTTATTATCATGATAGACAGAAAATTCTTTATAACACAAACCAATCAAAGAAACAATACAATAAGAAAATAAAAACAAAACCTGTAATGAGTAATGGGCGGTCTTATTGCGCAAAGCAATTGCTTCCAAACAACCGTCGATGGATAGAAAAATTTGAAAAAGTAATGGACGGTGATTTCAATTTACAACCTTATAAGGAATGCTAAATCTAAAACTAGTCTATACCACAGATTTCTATACTTAATTACATTTAACTTTATGAAGTCATGAGATGAAAGACATATCATTGACATTAAATCGTACATCCATTGTAAATTTGTTGCTTTTTTATTAAAATACATATTTGTATGGGATTTAAAAAAAACATCATGATGACCAACCTTATTAATATCTAATGAATATGTGTGTGATGCATGATGAAAAACAAACAAACTTGTACAACAATTGCACAATTTATAAGATATACTCATCGATTAATGATAAGAGACATACTTTAAGTAGACTAATATTTAATCCGATAAAACTAAAGGAAATTCACGACTAGAATCAATTTCCATAGTTTCATCTCCTTTTGTACGAATATAAAATACAGTTATCTTTAATGCTCGCGCGCGCTAACCTGCAATAAAAGTTTCCCATAACTTGGTAACAAAAACGACACACAGAGGTAAAGTTGGGGAAAATTCTGGAAAATTATAAGCAAATTGTTTTCTCGCTTTATATTCAAGACAGGGAATATAATGGGAACCTCGGAACTTGCAACATTACTGCGTATTCTGTGACAGAGGCAGACCTTACGGACGAGGTAGGAACGTGACTTGTGCTACTAAAATGGTGTAGTAATTCCGGTTCATATAATTTTTGTCGCTAATGGGAGCAGAGCATAGTTATGTGTAAGGAAGACTCTAAGGCATAGGCAAGAAAAATGAGAAAATACCCAAATTATTTTTTGACTTTGACTGCCTCAGTGGCGCGGTGGGCGGTGGTCCACTTGCAGTGCTAGAGGTAGCGGGTTCGATTCCCGCCGAGGGGTCAAGTGATTGTACGTTCTGCAAGCATTTTCTCCTTGGTCTGGGTGTTTAGTATGTATAATAAAAATATCTATCTATGTATGTCTATTATATTAAGTATATCAGATGTCTAGTACCCGTAACACAAGCTTAGAGCTTACCATGGGGCTAGTTGTTGTGTGGATTGTCCAGCAATATTTATTTTATTTTTATTATAGCACTAGAAGAATTAGACGCGCGTAGTTTAACAGTTTGAAAAATAAATATTTTGATTTTTTTATTTTTATTATTACAGCTCTACAGAAATAAGGACTGTACCATTTTTGTTTATATATAATATTAATATTACATTTTTTAGAACACGTAATGCTCCTCTCTAAGAGGATAACGCTTTACGAATACTTTACTCTAGTCTGTTCCGTATGGAGATGTTTTTTAATGAAACTTAAATAACACATAAGTTTTTTATTTAACACTTACTTACAGTTTAATGTATTTATTATTAGTTACCTGTGCCATATATAACATCTTGGATGAAAATTTCTGTAATGTTATGTATGTTGTAAAGAAATAAAATAAATTTATTTAACACAGTAACATGTAAAGCAATAAGTAAAATAAATAAAAATAAATAAACATTATGTAGGTTAGTAAAATTTCAATAATAATATTGCCGGTCTCTGGACTCATCATCACCTAAATCTAAACTGGACAGATTGTCTCAGATAACATCATAGACGTAGGCTGGCTCTTCTACCTCGATATATTTTTATCCCACTGCGGCTCAGGTCAACTTTTATTCACTAACCAAAAATTATAATTAACGTTTATATTACATTTCAGGTGGTAAATGCTGTAGTTTCCAATTAGACTACTTGTTTGGTGGATTGACCTACAAATTAAATTTTATTTATAGCGATTATGCAACGTATCTTTGCTTTACCGGCCAAGATACTCTCATTTTTGACACCGTCTACGAAAAGCGTTCCGTTGCCAAGAGGCAATAAGTACAGGATACAATCCGACTAGGATTTTAATAAAATTTTAGGAATTTGAGGAGTTTAAAACACTGCCGGATCTTGAAAACGGGATTGGTCTTTACAAAAATGCTAGATATCTCTCAAAGAAAATAGTTTTATTTACTATAGCACAGAAAGGTCAGATAAAAAATAATACTTAGTAGGTAATTTATTGGAAGTTAGCAGATACATTTCTGGATCCCGAAAATTCGCAAATATGGGGTCCTAATAAAAATATTGAGTAAAAATTGTTCTGTCATTTTTTATATAATCTTTACCAATACCAAAAATAGCATCGAAAGTATTATGAATAAAAACAACAATTGCTTATAATCTCGTATTTGTCAATATCCTAAGGTTCTAACGTTTTATTTATATAAAGTAAATCTATAATTGGCCGTATGATAGATATAAACGGTAATTAGTTAGATATGTACATTTAAGGGCTTTTGATTTACAGTTACATAAATTTAATTATTTTGGAACATTCGTTATTATATTTTAAAGAAGTTGTGACATTGGGGAACCACGTTAAAAATCATATTGTGACTTTTAATTTATATTATCATTAACAATATTAATTACTATTATGACTATTATTGAATTAAAAATATTTTTTTCTAATACTTACTACACCTTTCAGAACAATTTATGTTGAAATACACATGTCACGTTCCAGATAGTAAGTTGTAAGAATGTTTTATCCAATTACCACACACATTCAGAAAATAGGCTAGTTAGCACCCTGAGACCTAACTGAATTAGCTAGATAAGTATGTTTTCTCTTTGTAAGATGGATTAATAAGACAAATGATAAATAGAGATGGAATGTCTGTAATATTATGTATAAACGCTTTCACTACATTAATTTGGTGCAGTCAACACAACAGCAAAAGTAAGTGCTTAAAATCAACGTTTCAAAACATCTAGTGTGACTTGCCAGATGTAACAAGTTATACCAAAGTGTCAATTACAAATGAAGTTTGAATCGGTCAAAAGAACATGATCAAAACACCGAGGATCGAACTAAATGTGATCACTTACTTATGACACGTTAATGTTCTTTAAATTTTTTTTAATGTTATCTTAGCCTTATTGGACCACAATCTCACCTGACCTAGAAGGGATGGCTTCTCCGGGCCACATTACGAAGCACGAAAAAATCGCGTCACGCACCGACCCAGCCCTGAGGGTGGTGACAAGCCGCCGGCGAAGCCTACCACCAGAGACTGTTCTTAGCACCACCCGGAGGTCACGTGTAAGGATTCAGAGGGTTACTACTTACGGACGTAAACAGAAAAACCCCCACACTCCAAACTTATTGCATTATTACTAACAAACTACATACAATAATCTTTAACTTTTGACTAAATTTACTGTATATATTATTTCGTGACCCTATTTCAACAGTTTAATCTGCTGTTGATCTGAATTTTTTTACTGCCTCAGTGGCGCGGTGGGCGGAGGTCCGCTTGCGGTGCAAGAGTTAGCGGGTTCGATTCCCGCCGAGGGGTCAAGTGTTTGTATGTTCTGCAAGCATTTTCTCCTTGGTCTGGGTGTTTAGTATGTATAATAAAGAATATCTATCTATGTATGTATATTATTTTAAGTATATCAGATGTCTAGTACCCGTAACACAAGCTTATAGCTTACCACGGGGCTAGGTGTTGTTGTGTGGATTGTTCGGCAATATTTATTCATTTTATTTTATTTATTTATGGGAGCTTATTATTTTCTTACTATTTTCCGGTGAGTTATCCACCTCAATCCATTATATATATTTGTATACAGTTCAAATAAAGATTTTATCAAGAACCACTCGACCGGAACCATAATCGAATCACGATGAAACAAACAAAAAATGAATTGGTCCTTTAAAACTCGACAGTTATCCAATCGGGGAATTATTTAAATTCACGTTTCAGTAGAAAATAAAATCAGTGGTGCGTTGGAATTCGAACCGCAATCGTTAATTTTCGCGCTCGTTGTACCTACATTGCAACGAGTACCCACTCGTTACCGTCCATTCCCACACCAATTTAAATATAATAACAGTTTTATATAAATTTGAACAGAAAGCAGTGAACGTAACCGTTATACATTTTCTTGTATGATTTATTTTTTATACTCATTTTTGTTGCTTTATGATTAGGGGCATGAAAAGTTAATAAAATAGAAATTTGAAATTCGTTTTTGAGATTTATGGTTTGTGTCCGGCATACTATGTGTCTATTCTACTTCTTGTTAAAGTGAGGGCCTTTGGTCAGGGTTCAGTCAGTTCTTACGCAGAGGACGGCAAATTGCCAACTGGAAAATCAACGACAGCCGTCGACAGCCGTAGGTTGTTGATGGCAATTTGCCGTGAGCCGGCGACTGTAGTCAACGGCTGCAGTTGTCTACGCATTGACGTGCCCCGCGCCGTTCGTGTACATGAGCAATAAATGTCTTCCATTTTCTAAGCTTTCTTAGATTAAGAGGGTTAATTTCATTATGTCACCGGTTTCATAATATATTATTAACTGCGGTGACGATATAATGAGGGTGAAAATAAAATTAACTTTACTTAAAAGGCACTCGACTTTCATTCCGATGGTCGTGGGTTCAAACCCCGCCACGCACCTCTGGATTTTTCTTCTTGAGAAAATTATGTGCGCTTCAAACACGTGCTTTAATGGTGAAGGCCAACATCGTGAGGAAACCGGCATGTTCTGAGAACTTTAAAAGAGTTTGAAGGGCATGTGACATTCACGCTGGCCAAGTGCGGGTTGCACTTGGCCAGCGTGGTGAATTAAGGCCTAATCTCTCTCGTCAAGAGAGAAGTCCCTGTGTCCCAGCAGTGGGAACGTTAATAGGGTGATGATGATGATACTTAAAAGGTACCCGAAGGTACTTTCCGATGTATTAATTAAGTTACTCAAATAAACTACAGGGTGTAATTAGACTACTATCGAAAAATGAAAGGGGAGATTCAGACCACAATACTGAACAAATTTATCGAAAAAAAAAGGCATTTTTTTTTTTTTCATAATATTGTTTTTTCTATTTATAGGTTTTTAAGTCATTATACGTTAATTTAAGAACATGCCAACGTAATTAACACACTAATAATACAAAAAATACAATAAAAAAAATAAAACATCAGTGAATCTAATTTCACTCTCGCGCTCGCTTTCGCGGCCGGCGCGCCGCGCCGATATTCATTCTAATACCCTAACACGTAATCACAGCTGATGGCATCCACACAGTGATAGCGCTTGCGTGTACGACCCATACGCACATACGCAAGCGAGCGCTATCCTGCTCTAAGCGCAATGAACTCTGGTGACCTAGTTAATGGATTTTATTTAAATCCATGCACAATTCCCGCCACATCATAGTTAATTTAAAGTACCTACAAAATAATTCAAAATTTATTTTTATTACTTAATCTTATAAAAGATTGAGGGAGGCCTATGTCCTGCAGTGCAGTTGCTAGGGCTGAAACGAACTCAATTCACCCTATTATTAGATTATCGGCCTACTGCAATCTTTGCCTACTGCACGAACGACATCTAGATAAAATTGTTAATATTCATAAAAACAGTTTGGTACCTAACCTAGGAAGGTACTTACATAAGTAAGTATTTTATTCTAAGTCTTAATAACAAAAATCAAATAAAAACTACTCAGATAACAGCATTTAAAAAAAATATTATGTTAAATAATACACGTAAATCTAAAACAGCTGTTCGAGCGCAATAAACTCTGGTGACCTAAATAATGGATTTTATTAAAATCCATGCAAAATTCCCGCCACACATAAGTTAGTTAAGTTAAAGTACCTACCTACAAAGTAATTCAAAAAATATTTTTATTACTCAATTTACCTATCATAAGATTGAGGGAGGCCTATGTCCTGTAATGGAGTTGCTAGGGCTGGAACGAACTCAACTCACCCTGTTATTAGATTATCGACCTACTGCAATCTTTGCCTACTGTACGAACGACATCTGGATAAAATTGCTAATATTCTTATTAAAAACAGTTTGGTACCTAACCTAGGTAGGTACATAAGTAAGTATTTTATTCTAAGTCTAAATAACAAAAATCAATTAAAAACTACTCAAATAACAGCATTTAAAAAAATATTATGTTAAATAATACACGTAAGTTTATCTAAACCAGCTGTTCGAGTTCGTTCGCATTAAAAAATAATCAATTATTTTTTATTTTTGTAGTCATACCTAACATAGGGAAAGGTATTTATCAAACGGAGTTTGTTCTAATTATTTTCGTAGGCATAGTGAACACGGCTTTTGCAAAGAATAAATTATCCTGTTTGACAAAAGACGCCGGCAATGTCGGCACCCTTTGCCATAAGCCGCGCCGCGTGGCGGTGCTTTTTGAAGATATGTATTATTGCCTATTATTTTCGTAGTGTTTTGAGAATCAATTCAGTCGGTGTTCATATTCATAACTCGTATTGAATACTTGCGCGTCGCATCGCAAATCTATGCACTGTTCAGCTTATTTTTTCTAGTATTTCTCTTTAATTAGTTTTAGTAAAATCCTTTCTTTTTCAAAAAATTTAGTTAAAGTTTTTTATTTTATAGTATGATTAGATGGATAGATTTGTCTATTTCGGTTAGTAGTGTAAAGTGACGAGTGATTGTTATTCAAATGTTAGTGTGATGTGGTTTTGGCAATGTTTAGTGCGAGAGAATATGGACAAATGTTAATGTGTTACGGCGAGGCATGAGGAAATGCCTCCAGAGGACTACAGAGTGCCAGTGTGTGTGTGAGTACAAGATGTGCCATGAAAGAGGAGGAGCTCAATTCGAGCCATTTCTAGTGCGACCGAGGCGACAGCGAAATTAGGTAAGTAACTAAGTAGGTACATTCAATGCCTTCAAATGTTATTCTATTAACGTTCTCACTGCTAGGACACAGGGACTTCTCTCTTGACGAGAGAGATTAGGCCTTAATTAAACCACGCTGGCCAAGTGCGTGTTGGTGAATGTCACATGTCCTTCAAACTCTTTTAAAGTTCTCAGACGATGCCGGTTTCCTCACGATGTTTGCCTTCACCGTTAAACCACGTGTTTAAAGCGGACATAAATATCTCAAGAAGAAAAATCCAGAGGTGCGTGGCGGGGTTTGAACCCACGACCTTCAGAATGAAAGTCAAGTGTGCTTGCACTAAGCCAACGCGGCTCTGAAGAAAACAATAATTCACAGTAATAATAATAATAACACCACAAGTGTTATTATTATTAAGTCAAAATCGTGACATTATGTTTCTAGAGTATGTTATGAATGTTGAGTAAGTTCAATGACCTGAGAGATTTTAGAATTACGAGAAGGGTATCTGCTGTAAAAACCGCGGGAAAGCTGTACCGCGTACTAGTACTTTCCCGCGGTAAAATCCAATATTTTCCTGCATAAATGGGCTATTTAGGTAGGAGGACACTCGACTTTCATTCTCGAAGAAGAATTTCATGAAAGCGGAGTGTCCGCCCACTGCCTGCCTGCTACTACTAACGTTTATTACAGCTACGAAACGATGCCACTTATCGCTAAAAACATTGCAGCTACATTGCTGGTTGGCTAAATAGTCAGAAAATTTCAACCATCGATATCTCCAGCTACAATTTTTTTTTGGACTGCGGTTTTTTTATATTGATTTGGTTTGGTGTCCTGCATACCCCCCCTTTTTTTTCGATAGTCGTCTGATTACACCCTGTATATTATTATTATTTTTCCGAGAGCTCTCGATAATTGGGAGTGAGTTTGGTTTATATGCCATATAATGTCTATAGCAAAACAACGTTTAGGTAGTATAAAATTTATTATTTTTGTCCTAACAGATTTTTCATGTAAAATGGAATCTTTAATTTTGGGTTAAAAATTAAACCGACTAATGATACCAACCCGATTCAGATAAGACATAAGGTAGTATCGCAGCAGCCAAGATGTTCGATAAATTATTATAGTATTCAGAACACTAAGATAGTTTAAAAACTCTCTATGTCAGTAATATGGATATGGGAGATATTCTTGTTCTTATCTAGCTTTAACCTACCTTACTAAACCGTGATAGGTAACTAGCACAATCAAGAACAAAGTACGTCACCCACTGTTATTGCAGTGAATCGACGCATGTGTAATATGCAGATGAACGTCTATATGGTTCCAGGCCATTCTGGACTATTGCCGCATAGACAAAACAAATATGAAATTATTTTTTAAATTTTATGCAGAAAAAATTAAGACCCATCCGTAACCGTAATTAATTTTATCTGCGTACATTTTAAATAATGGTTTAATGTGCATAGTGAGGTTTATCACTTATTAAAAATCATTAAAAATTAAATTACCTATTTATAAACTCGTAATTCCACTGTCGGTTCCATTCCATGTTTAAAAACTACAAACAAAATGAATAGCTGTTTTCAATAATGAATAGAGTGATTCAAGAGAAACATGTACAGTCAACAGCAAAACAAACTGAACAAAATAGTGCCCTAAAAATAATGTATACAGTAAATTAAGCCATATTGTAGTACTTACTTCAGAACTTAATGAAAAAATAACGTGGCGTAAGTAAGTGATCCCATTTATTTTGAACTTCGCAGTTATTAGGATCATTTACTTTTGACCAGTAAAAACTTCATTTAAAACTGACACTTTGATATAACGTTGTTACATCACCTGGCACGTCACGCTAAATGATGTTTTGAAACAATGATTTTGATCACCTACTTTTGATATTGACTGTACAAATATTTTCTTCAGTGCAAATTTTAAGCGGGCAACTGATGCTTCAATGAAATTAAAAGTTATACTTATGTCTTTTTCTTACCCGTGCAAAATTGAGTCTCGTTAAATGTGCCTGTATAATGAGACTAGAGACAATTTTAAAAGGTACCTATTTCTTCATTGATTAGCCCATTTGTCAAGATCGGATACGGGAAATTTCGTAGGAAAGTAAGATTTTTCGGATAAGGATAAGGACGAAGCGTAAAAACTAAACAAAACCGAGGTGATATGTGATAAAGTTCAAAGTTATTTCCGTAAAAGGCTTGTAACTGGTTCCTTTAGGAAGGTTCGTAAGAAACTTCAATTCAAAAATGACAAATAGCGACGTCGGTTTCACGAGTGAGACAGGATTATTTGCTGATAAAAGGTATTTTAGATAATTATTATGATTTAATAGCTAGCGCTAGCTATACTTCGATGAAACTCTAAGTAGTTGTACTAAGGGTGTGGTTAAACGCTAGTGCAAGCTAGAGTTTGGTTAATCGCTAGTGCTAGTCTAGAGTTTGGTTAATCGCTAGTGCTAGTTTAGCTAGCACTAGCGATTAACCAAACTCGTTGAGTTGAACGCTAGTGCTAGGTGGAGATTGGCTGAATTGGCTATCCCCATAACAAGTATCCCTACCACGAGTTGGAAATTAAACATGTAACTAATCCATGCATTTTACAGATTTTTCATATCTAAAATTTTATTTTAATCTGTCAAATGTATTTGATTACAACATGACATGTTATAATCTCAAAAAGTCGTAAGTGTCAACTCGTGGTAGGGCTACAGGGCAACATATATGGCTTGATGATTAAAAATATATGGCTAGATTGTATAGCCCATTTGTCGAGAAATGCTAACGTATCTAAAGCTATGATATAGTCGTGGCGTTAAATGTGATAAATTTAAAAGCTATTTCCCTAAAAGGCTCATAGCACATTGTGGTTGCCTTCTGGGAGCTTCGTAACAATGTTCAAGTCGACAATGACAAATAGCGGCGGCGTTCGTGCGAGTTCGCTCATTGAGACTGGTTATTATAGCGAATAAATTATTACCAGAACTACATTGCATACCTATGCAATATTCAACATTAAGTTTCTATAATGCAAAATGAATCTGATAAAACTTGATAAACTGACTGTAAATCTACGGAATATTTAAAAGACACGTTGCGATATCTTCTCTCGTAGAGTAGCTATAGATTTGATTGAATAAATAATTTCTTGATTGGATATCCTATTTGTAGAGAAAGGTTATATAAGATAAGAAAATATTAAAGTCCCAGACAGACAGACCGACACACAGACAGACAGACAGACACGTCAAACTTATAACACCCCTCTTTTTTTGTCGGGGGTTAATTACGATAGAAAATTTTGTAATCAAATTTGGTTGGTAAAGTTAAAAACCTATTTCCGTAAAAGGCTCATAACACATTGTGGAAGTATTTTTAATGTTTTAATATTAGGTCTCAAGAAGAGACATAGAGACGATGTCTATTTTTATTCTAATCCTATCGCCACACAGGCTAAACATTTCAACAAAATTAACTTGTTACTTTTTTATTGAATATCGAACCGCACTAGAGATTGAGCCGATAACACAGCTTTTCTACCGCAGTTTAGTTCACAGCTTTTCTTACAACTTGGAACACAGTGTTCAGTAATTCACGATAATTTGTTGTTGCCGCGACTTGGAGTGAGCCGGTAATTTCCAAATGCAATTAAAACAATGGTGGGAGTATAGCTAATTTAACAAGGGTAACACAAAGAGCTGAGTACAGTTGGCTTCAGATGCTCTGTAACGCGAAAACCGAAATAAAGGGCATGAAAACTTTCCGATGAATGAAAACAATTTAAGAGATTTTTTTTTAAATTATCATGGTTTTTACACAATATTATGACTCGTTTTAAGTCATAATATTATTAAAAGTATGTAACATAACATACCATGATTGGAAACTCAAAGAACGTCAAATCATTATATTTGATGGAATTTAAATTTTTAATTAAATTATTTCTCAAATGTTTTATGTATGAGTAGAATATGATTTCTTTAGATATAACTGCAACAAAATGATTTGTTTATACAGGTAAGAACTAAGTGTAAATTGAAAAAAAAAATGATTGCTTGTATATTTAGCTCTGTTGTTGGAAGGTGAAAAAATTACAACGGAATGGTCCGTTGTAATTTCTTATGGTTACAAACTAGTAGCACTTTATTGATCAGGTTAGAAGCTCGGAAGCGCAATAAATGACTTAGGCAACAAACTTAGTTAAGCCGATCTAATCTAATTCTGTTAACGTCTACTGCTGCATATAAGGTTCCCTCAACGATTGAATTATTTCGGTTACAAGTAACATGTACAGTACAGCATAAACGTATTACATCTCGAACATTTGTATTTTGTGACCAAAATACAATTAAAAACGAGAAAGCTTACGTGAAAGACAGTCGAAAAACATAGTATGTAGTGTCTGTTTTTATTTTAATTATTTATGAACATTTCTTTAGTGCATCATTAACTATATCTGCAGCCTAGTTTGCCCACTGCTAGGCATCGGCCTTCCAGAGGTCACACCATCCACCGTGCTCCCATGTTAATCGTTTCCACTGAAAATCCGCAACGAACCAATAATAAAATTTTAATCCCAAAATATTTACTGGTTACAAGTTTACACATATATTTAAACATATAATTTTTTGGATGAAAGTTAACATACACATTTAAGAAAAATGTCTTTAATTTCGTTGTGCCTTACGGCAAAGGCCTCCTTCATCTCTTACCACTGATTTCGGTCTGCCGCTATTCTAATTCACAAGGGTCTTACAGTCCTCTTCAGTTCAAAATTTGATTTAATTTTTTTTAACTTTTGCTTACCTTGATCATCGCTTTCAGCAGTGCATATCTCGTGAAGACGTTCCTTTCCGCCTTCGACTCGCTGTACCTGGCCATGAGAGTGACCAGCGCCTTCTTAGCCGTGTCATAGTTCTCATCCAGTCTGATTCTCACCGCGCGCAGTCGCTCGTTTGTCTCTATGACCTCCTCTTTCGTCTGCCCACCTGGTAAGAAGAAAATTTATCTTTCAAAACTGACGTTAATTATTACACATCATTTTAAAAACGGATTTGTTGATGAATTGGAAGATTAACATCTTCATCGGATATTTTCATCGCTGCACCTGACATATACACTATATATTATATTTATTTGTTTCTTTTTTGCAAGTTGTAGTGCTGCCAGCTTCTTCACGGGCCCTGGCTAAAAACCAGCGCTCTGTCATTGAGCTTGCGGGTTCGATGTCAGATACATTATGCTGAGCCAGGGACCCTTTATTACACATGTGTTTATTCCAAGTAGATTTTAAGTAGTTTAATTATTCAGGTGAGTTGATGATTTCATGGAACTTAAGTTTTCTCTATGCAAATATAATTTCTTTATAATTAGGTACCTAACTACATGATCTCATAAACAGGATTGATGAGAATACTACTAACCCGAAAAGATTGTAAAAATAATAGAATGACTTTACGAGCCATAAATCAAACGATGAAAATAAATAAATTACTACTTAATATTAATTGGGGCAGCTGATAAAATATTCCTTACCCAGTCTAGACTAGGGGTTATTGATTCAACACAATCTAATTTGCAAAATTAAGCGACTCTAACTCGGATCCTAAACAAGCGAAACAGCGTTTGCCCTTAATAAAATTACATCAATGTAAATAAAAATAATCCCAACAGCCGACCCGAACCCGAATAAACAAGGACATGAATACGAAACAAACCTTCGCCCGGCTCATCTACATGGGGAAACGATCTTGGGGCTGACTGGAAACTACGTATCTCATTAGTAGGTATAATATTATCCAGAGATGCTATTTTTTACTGCTTTTAAGCATAAAACACGTTTTTTTTCGTCTAATAATATATAAGTGAAGAATCAGCGGCAGAACTTATAATTAATTGAATCGAATTGAAGAGGTAGCGGGTTCGATTGCCGTCAAGGGTCAAGTGTTTGTATGTTCTACAAGCACTTTCTCCTTGGTCTGGGTGTTTAATATGTATGATAGAAATATCTATGTATGTTTGTCTATTATAAAGTATATCAGATATCTAGTACCCTTAACACAAGCTTAGAACTTACCACGGGGCTAGATGTTGTTGTTGTTTAAAATGTCTGGATATAATGGAGTCTTTCTACTTAGAGCGTGATGGGTCAGTATAACGAAAGGCTTCCGAATAACATGTGTGTGGTGCTTTTTGCATGGATAAAATTCGGAGCTTCCGAGTTCACCCGATCGAGCTTCACATCAGAGCGTTAGATTCATCCTCATTCGCAGCCTACAAAAATGTCTACGTGCGGTGTGCTAAAGGAGTTTACACTTCAATAAAAATTTAGAGAAGTGCAATCAACTTCAACTTTACGATGTACGGTTTAAGTCAAGAGCTACCAACGTCTCGACGCTGCGCTTGCCAAATCGCGGGCTTTATTCGAGAAGTTTTTGGCCATGACTTTCATTCTTATCTCTGCTCTGACAAGATCTCGTACAGACTCCCAGTGCATAATGTTCTCTATAGCATGTTTAGGATTCATAACTCTGTTGTAACTTCTGTTGCATAACTCTGTTTAGTTTGACTGGCAAGATCTATTATTCTGCTCGATCTGATTTATAGAGAAATAGACTATCGTCTTTGAGTCTGCATCGAAGCAAACTACAAGTGAAGTTCAAAAGTCCAATACTTACTAGAAGTGCCCTCATCCTTCACGTCTTGGACGATTCGCCGAACGCTTTGCGTGAACTTTCCCACTAAGTTGGTACTCGTTGCTGAAACAAAGAGAACAAAGTTTCATTTTGATTTTTGGTTGTAAGTTATGTTTGAAAAACGGTTTGAATACAATAAATTTGAAGCCTAATCAAATCATCAAGCCTTTTCATTGGATAAGAACAATTTAAAAGTCAAAGGCAATGTATGCAGCTTTATTTGCAGAATCAAATACAAAATTCTGATGATTTTTCCAACAGTATAAGGTATATATTGCCAAAGGCAAACAAATAAACACGGTGGTTACGTTTAAAACTTTATTTATTTCATTTGTAAACATCTGTTATGTCCATTAACCAGTTTTCTTTGATGTATTTTGTTTTAGAATTTATAAATCTACTTATCAAACATTGAGCTTGTTCGCTGGCAATTCAGCCTGATTGCAAAGTTCCCAGGTAAACCGCAGTAAGCGATAGGAAGAAGTTTCACGTACAACGAATATCTTGAGCAGAATTCAACAGCACCGTTTAACTGGAGATCTAGTTTACGCTTCATTTGGAATTTGAAGGGATATCAGGGACCGATGGAGCGGAAGGAAGGCAGCGGTTACACTATTGCAAGGATCTGAGTATAAGGATGAGACATAAGGAAATAAAATCGCTGTGAGACTTCACTTTTTAAGTTCTGCATTAATATTATGTGTAGTATCAGTGGAATACGAAATAATGTAAAACCAGCCGCGTATAAAACTTTAAGTAAGATAAAAGATTTGAGAAAAGAAATTTCTCTACAGATTATGACCATTCGCGGCATATTCTCCGGCGAAGTTAAGGTATTAAAAAAAAAACTTATGTGTGTTAGACAAATATGATTTTCATGCCTATTTACGAGCTAAACCGGCAAACGATTCATTTTTAATGATTTTATTAGTTATTGTGCTATTTCGGACATAGAGAATTCCAACAAATCATAAACTATTAAAATCGGTTTAGCCGTTTTCCAGTTCTATAGTCTGGCCACTTAAAGATAGATTAGAAGGAAGTTGGGAAGTCCCGTTTTCATTGGCCCTACCACGAGTTGCCACTTACGACAGTTTGAGATTACAACATATTGTATTTAAGAAAGATACATTTGACAGATAAAGATAAAAGTTTTGTTGTGATAAATTGACAAAAACTCTAATGCCCCATGCATTTCACATGTTGCTATCAATCAGCCAACAGTCGTAAGTTCCAACTCGTGGTAAGTAGTAGTACCAAAGCAAATGAGAAATACTTTATGCCCAAAACACAGTGAAAGCAGCCCCTACTAAGCTAGTTTTCAAACTTGAATATGCACTCAGAAGCATCAGTTGGACAAAGTGCTGCCGGCGGAATATGGAGTGGTCTAATTCAAGTTGATTCGTTCTGGCAACTGGCCCCAGCCAGTGTGATGCCTCTACTGATAAAATTGAAGTTGAATATTGGGGACATAATTTAAAAGTTTAAAATTTGATTTGATTCGGGTGTTTAATATGTATAAATATGTTAGTATGTAATATGTATGTCCAATTAGTAAGTAGGTATATCAGATATCTAGTACCCGTCACACAAGCTTTTAGTTTACGGGGCTAAATGGTGTGTATATGTGTATATGTATATATCGCTTTGTTCTTTTTTTTTTTTTTTTTTTTTTAGCATGGAAAAAGTACTGGGGATTAAAAGAATTCATGAAAAATAAAGATATTCATAAAAGTATTAAGAAAAAAGTATTTGACGTTGCAATACTTCCATGCTTAACGTATGGGTGTCAAACTTGGGCGTTACGGCAAGTGGACGAGCAAAGTTTAGTTATATGTCAAAGAAAGATGGAAAGAAGTATGCTAGGAGTCAAACTGTCAGATAAAATAAGAAATACTCTTATAAGAAAGGAAACAAAGGTGACAGATGTGAAGACCCGAATCAGACATTTAAAATGGAACTGGGCCGGGCATGTATGTAGAATGGCTAACGATAAATGGACAAAACGAGTAAGAGAATGGGTACCCCTGGAAGGAAAAAGGAAACAGAAAAGACCAAAAAGAAGGTGGAGCGATATTTTATCAAAAATAGGAGGACCAGCGTGGATGCCAAAAGCGAGGAATAGAGAAGTTTGGAAGAGATTAGGGGAGGCCTACGCCGCTGAGGCGACTATTGCAGAGGAAAGTGATCATGGTGAAAATTAATAATAGAATAGTAGACAGTTGTTAGACAAGTAAGTTTGTTAATGTATTTTATTTTGTACTGCATTAGAATAAAGGCTTTTTTATTTTTATTTTATTTTTTATTTTATATATCGCTTTGACTGTTATAGGAATATGTATAATGCAAAATTGCGTTGAATTGGATACTAGGAGATAAATTAATGTTTAAAACATTACAAATAAAAAACGTCTTGTAAAATGTATCTCATATAAACTTCAAATTGGTTGTATACAATCGAGTTGCTTCCATGGATCAATTAGTTTTTTTTTAAATACATTTGCACAATTTCAACTGAGGGCCAAGACACAATAACATAAGATCGTCACAAAAATCTAAAGATTGATATACATTTATATCATTTTTAACAGTGCAGGATAGGTTGTGCCATCTACGGTTAAATACCTGTAAAATTGAAAGAAGTAACTAAATCTACTGTACTTTTGCTACGTTTGCCTAAAAATGGACTAAACTTTGATAAATCTTTTCTAAAAAATATACGAAGCATTACCCAACAAATCCCGGTCGTTATTCTTCGCGTCACTGTCGTGTCAACCTGTCCCGGGTTTGGTGCATTTTTTCTGAAAATTGATCACGAACCTGCTTGTTAGTTTGATTGACTGGTTCACAAGTTTTGGAATGAATCTAAAACAATAAAAAGTGCCTTACTATGAAGTGGTATTTCCTGTGCTTCGTTAAGTATTTTAAATCTGTTAAAAAAGTTAAACAATACAAATATTATAAAGCTAATTTAATAAATAAATACATATAAAGCTAAAGAGTTTGTTTGTTTGTTTGTTGTTCCTGATACATGACAGCGTTGTCATGTATCAGGAACAACTGGGCCGATTTGAATAATTATTTAACTTGATGTTAGATGGCCTATTCATCACAAGTAAAAAAAAAATCGCGGACAATCCACACAACATAATCTAGCCCTGTGATAAGCTCTAAGCTTGTGTAAGGGGTATTAGACATCTGATTTACTTAATACTATAATAGACATACACGTACTACATGGAAAGATATATTTTATCATATTGAATTTTATCATGGAAAGATATTTTTTATCATTTTATACCTAATGAACACCCAGACCAATGAAAATACGTCGCTCCCGCGGTAAATTCATAGAACACGAGAAACATACCTATAAAACCTTACCTTTTAGTAGGTGTGCAAGTTTGTGAGATATTGCGTTTAATGTCTTGCTATTTCTTTCTGCGCGATTCTTGAAATTGAAAAAGTTTGACAAGAATCCTATACAATAGTCCCTAGAGTCTGTTTGAAACTTCAAACTAAAAGGGATCTACAATTTCTTTGACATGTTATGTGTAGAGTAGTCAAACTAATCAATCTTTTTTGTATATACTCGTATTAAAAAAAAAATATGTCTATTATATAAAGTACATACACATATAGTACAAGCTCTGCTTAGTTTGGGGTTAGGTGATGCTGTGTGAGTAGTCCGGAAATATTTATTTATTTATTTATTTATTATTTATATCAGATCAAGTACCCGTAACACTAACACGGGGCTAGATGTTGCTGTGGATTGTCCGGAAATATTTATAAATTTATATATTTATGATCGCATTCACTCGTAAGCTGCATTGCAGCTAGTTATGCAAATATTAAAACAGACAGAGAATATACCTATATTATAGAATATATTAAATTGGTAGCAGTCCATCACTAAAATTATGGTACTTAACGTTCGAAAAAGCCAATTGCCCACATTATATATACACACATTAAATTTAATTTAAACCAGGCCTTTTGAACTCGTCATTTAGGTATAATCCCCTTAGCAAAAGTACATTTTGGCAAAAGAGGTATTTGGTCCTTTTGGATGGCAAAAACGTTGTATCATAAATTTTACCTTAGCTTTCAAATAGGAATAGGTATATATATGGATACAGATAAGAGATCTGTTATTAGAGAAGAGTACGGACGAATGATGTCTTTAGTGTGTATTAAGGTAAGTGTCACATAATTATATATTTCACATTTCATATTATATATGTCACATACTTGACACATAATTATGTCGGCACCGGCAACTTTGGAACTGGTCAAAGTGACTTTAATTGCAGAATGCATATTTTTGTGTACCCATTCCTAATTCCTATTATTATAAGAAAAATATACTCCATTAAAGTCAATATACAATCAAACCAAAACTTAGGTTGCACTTGACACCCAGAGTGCCAGAACTTGTCTTTTCATCAAGTAATTTGTCTTATCTTTTAATATAGAACAAATAAAATTGGGAATCAATTGCTATACATAGACTGTCGTCAAATAAAACCGGTTACGTTTTGAATATTTGTGTAAAAATCAAAATGATCAAAACAAACATTCTGACTCCATAAATCCCTACTGATACCCAAACATCGCAAACTTAAAATGCTTTCGCACAAAAACTACAAAACCGATTTGAATGAAATTTAGTACATTAATCACAGATAAAGAAATCAAGAGTATATATTCACACATATATATATTATTCATATTAATAAAATTTTATTTTTATACAAGTTTTATATTGATAGTGCCAAATTTACTTTCTTGCCCAGGTAGAGAATGCTTCTAAAATTACGTACTCCTCTGTTTATTGTTTTTTTGTGCACAAATTATAAATAAATAAAATTCACATACATATTATTTAGGTACAGAGAGTATTTATCTCGTGGAGGAAAATGGCTGTTCTAATACAAAATACAATTTATATTTCGTATATCTAAGTGTTTACCTCCATCTTTAATTATGCGGGGCAACATTTGGTTCAGGGTCGCAGAGGCTACATGTATGCTGATAAAAATTTTCCTTGTTAGACAGTAAGCGGCCACTATGAGGAAATTTTTGCGGATCGTAACAGCTATACCTGTGTGAAGGTCGAAAGATAACATGATATTTAAAATTTACGGCAGATGGTCAGACGAGTATTAATATTAAAGCATGAGAGTCTGTAACGCAGATAAAAAACAAGCTATATTACGCGACTATATAATAAAGCTACTTATTTTTTTTGTAATTTTTTTACTGTGTACAAAAGGCACAGTAAAAATGCCTTTTAGGTGAGAGTGGTTGCTACGCAACTTTAAATTGACATTATGTAGGTCAGTCGGATTCAAAAATGTTGAAAGAATACTACCAATGATAACGTTCAGTTCAGTTTCTTGTAATTGGACTTTGCGCTTGAAGCGACAATTTGCCAGTGTCGAGTTAAATAAAATATTATAAAGTGAAAACAAATGTTACTCAGTTGAACGCCATTTTGCCCATTTTTTTCTCTTCGGCATTCAAACAGTAAATGACTACGATGATTTTTAAGTACATATTCAACGATACCCCACGCGACATATTTAGTTTCTTGTCAAAATAATTTTCATTTGTACAATATGGCGTCCAGTAGTTTAGTGTCACACCCCCCCACTAAGAGGAATTGATTGATGTGTAAATCATAGAAATCGGCCCAGGCATTCTTACTGTTTCTTAGCAGATATTAACTAGTTGGTAATAAAATGTTCAACTCCCGGGTACATAAAAGTTGCCACAGAAAGTTTGAATGTAAAAGTTTAGTGGACTGTGATTGTGAGCACAATCCCGAGAACGACTTTGCTCTCAGTTCCTGATGTTCATTCGTTTTCAATTACAATGTTATAAGTATGCCGCATATTGCAATTTGTCGTTTAAAAATAAAGTACCTAGGTATTTTATTTAACAATACTGTTTGGTAAGTTTAAAAAAAAATGTATAGAGAATTTGTAGCGATATAACGTGACACATACAATAAAGTTCTAAAGTTAGTTAAAATTTCAAGACGCACTCGTATTGAATTCAGGATCCTTGCAAATGTTTAAAAAACGGAAGTAACCTACTATTTCCGTTTTTTTAGCATTTACCACGCTTCCTGATATCGATATTTTGAGTGCGTGTTGAATTTTTAACTAATTTTAGAACTTTATTTAATGTGTTACGTTATATCGTAACTTAATCGTAATTTAAACCAATTCTCGTACACTTTTAATGAAACTTGTTTTGGTAGTATCAAACTGGTCTGTTTTTCTGGATTATCTAATATTTTACTTTGGAGTTTTCAAGTTCAACCAGTTTCCTAGTTTAGTAAACGTGATCCATCTTAGATCAAATGATCACTTGCTTGGAAGAGATTTAACAGCCAACGAACGGTTCGAATATTGGCGATGACAAATGTTTTGATAACTGCTTTGTATACATAGATTGCGTATGTTTTGCTATAGTCAAGTTATAGTATTTTTGAACATATTAATAAATACAGCGCAGAACAATGAATTCATAAGACTTTACATTACTAAATCCAGCAAGTAAGAAGATGTTTTAGTAAGTTGAGTTGATGGATTATCAAATAACTTGGACGGGTTACTGACCACCATATTGTTGCAGACATATTAATATTAACAGTTTTGTTGTTATAGTTTGTTTTGTTTGTAGCATTGTCGTAATGTATGCCTCTAAGACTAAGGAACAAAATTACATTTCTTATTTCTATTCGAATAATATTTTAATTAATTTGGTAAAACATTATTTTTCTATCTTAGGGTTGAGGGTTTAGCCCAGCTAAAATTTCAATAAACTGTTAATTCATAATGTTCTCGTTTTTTTAAATAACACGTAACTCTGTTTATACAGGATCAATTCTACGGTGTCTACCATAGTGAAGCAAACAATAGATTCGTCTAAATTTATAATAAAATGACAAAGATTCAATGTATCTATGAGTTTTAAAATGATCCTATTATAATCTGGGTTAATGTTGCCTATCAAAGCAAAAGCAAACAAATTAAATTATAAACGCCTCTTATTTATGGATGCTTACCAATTTGGCTAAATTCAACAAGTTTGCTTATTCCCATAATAATTTAATAAATCGTTTCTCGTTCGCTCTAGCGCTTATGAAACAAATTAGTAGCAAATGTTACATGAAATTTGAAATAATTATACCTCCTTACCTAAAATTTATTGAAATTATTCAGATGTAGCTGAGGGAAATGTCGTTATATTACAATGCCGTTAAAGTCTACAAAATTTCGTTGGTTCATGAAATAATATGAGTTTGTTACCTTATATAAGCTGAGTTAGGTTTTAGGTTGCATTATGGAACAGGAAAACTGGGTCGGCCAATTGGTCAATGACATTCCTGTCTCCAATATCGATTTTACGTTTTTACTTTTAAACAATCAATATCAATAATAAGGTATTATTTATTAGCTTTTTTTAAATAAATGTTGCAGTCATTTTATTTAAAGGGATAAGGTATTATTAACCCCCGATCAAAAAAGAGGGGTTTTATAAGTTTGACGTGTCTGCCTGGGACATTATAGCTCCCGAACCGATGGAGCGATTTCAATGTAGTTTTTATTTGTATCAAAGATGAGTTTGTCGCAAGTGTTCTCAGACATGTTTCATGAAAATCGGTTGTGTCGTTTAAAAGTTATGGGGGTGAGAGTAGGGAAGGTAAACCGAAAATCTGCAAATATACTCGAGTGGGGTATCAAGTGAAAGCGCATCGCGTGCACATTACATAATATAATGGAGTTTTACTTATAAGGAAATTAAGGAATTGGAAACGGGGGATCTTCTTAAATTTTTAATTTAGATTTTATTATTAGAGTTTTGTGTGTCTTACAGCTGATACGATAATGATATAGTTTATATTCTTAGTAAATTTCTGATAAGTATTAAAATAACAAATATAATTCCGTTCCGAAAGGGTAAAACGGAACCCTATTACTGAGACTTCGTCATCTGTCTACCACGAGACTTTATTGCGAGAACTGTGATAGATAGAGAGAGATCAATTTTGAGGGATGATGTATTTCTCATGTCGCTATAACACAATATGCAATATTAATGAATATGCTACTCGTATATGTAATATATAATAAAACACATAATAAATTCAAATATAAATGGGGCTACCATACACCAAACGTTATTTTTATAAAGTGAAGCGATGAAGTACTTGAATGGGTGACCGTTCTAACTGCATCTTCATCATCAAAATTAAAAAATACATGTTTTTACCCATTTGTTTTTATCATTGTTTTTTTATTGCATGTGTATATACTAGTATGGTATGGGTCCATCTCATAAATATCAAATTTATTTATCGTTATCCAAGTATAGAGGCTATATGTAATTAAAACAGGTTAGATCTCTTAGTCTTAGAGCATACAACAAAGCCACTTCAATGTTCAGAATGCGGCAGAAAATTAATTCAGATTAAATTTATTCATCGATTCAGCATGTCGCCCGCTACATGATTGTATTCTCTCCGCAGAACATTTATTAATTGATTACTTGTAGGACTATCTACTACTGACTACAGAATTTCATGAAAACAGCAATAGAATTCATAGAATGATATTTTATTCATTTTCAACTAAAGCCAAAATAAATAATACACCTTTACGGTTTATTATTTATATTGGCTAATTATAGTTATGTATCGATTAAACTACTCAATTTCCCTTGTACTAAATAAATAAAAAAAATGGATCTGTACATACTAAGCCTTTTCAGACATCTGTATGTATTTGATAATATTCGGTTTTTTCATCACCACATTTACCGGATACTGATTTGATTTTTATTCGCGTGGTGGTCCTAAAATTATCTCATTAAATCTAGATACTGCTTAGTGAGGCTGTGGGAGAAGTACGAGTGCGGTGCAAGATGTAGCGGGTTCGGTTCCCGCCGAAGGGTCAAGTGTTTGTATGTTTTGCAAGCACTTTAAAATGTATATTATGTCTTTACCCGTAACACAAGCTTCGAGCTTACCACGGGGCTAGATGTTGTCGTGAGCATTGTCTACATATTTTTTATTTATCCTTACAAGTATCGATCTTTCAGTCCGTGTTACCTTCTATGAACAATTTTACGTATGAGACCATTTTTTTATACTCGCAGCTAAAATTCACATCTAAAAAATTTGGTCCGATGTTTGCATATGAATGAGTGCCTGCGCAGAGTGCTTGAGTACTTCTGTCACATTGCAAGGAAAGACGGGAACAACCTCGAGAGGCTCATTGTGACCGTTAAAGAGGATGGCAAGAGGCCTCGTGGACGCAGTCCTGTTGGTCCGACCAGATCCGCACCACTCTTAACTCGTCAGTTCACAACGCCCTTTACACCGCAAGAGACAGAAACAGATGGAAAAAGATCGTGAGAGTGAGGAGTTTCGTGGTCCTCAACATTGAAGACCACGAATCTAGGAGTAGGAGGTGAATATGAATATTCTAAGCTACGGAGGAAGCTGGGCGGGACAGGTATCAGAATATGAACGCCAGACTTCCATCGTGTGTGTAAATATTTTGTACTATTTGCACTGTATGTTTTATTTGCTTTCTGAAAGTAAACGAAGTTGATATTGCGAATAACTTGTTTTAGCATTCGGCTTAGCCTGCATGGAAATGTATAAATATTCACATGAGTCCTATTCTGAAAATATTTATACTTACGTACGTACGTGTCGTAACTCTCACCGGAAAAGTAATGCTTTATTCTAATAAAAGGCAGCTTGTGTCATTCTTCTCAAATATATTGTAGCTATACAATATTGCATGAAGAATGGTTGTTAGACAAAGCTTGATGTTAATATATTAAACAAACAAACTTATCTACTTTCGCGTTTATTATTTTAGTTATAAAATCATAGTATGATTAACTGACATTCTTGTAAACATATGAAACTCTAGTTAGGCATAATAAACTAACAACATACAGAATATCGTAGAATGATTTTGCGAAGTTATCTACTTCAGTCTGACCGAGTTAAAATTCAAGTTTGAAACGAGCTACCTCAAACTTAAAATCAAAATATCATAACAAAAGTCGGGAGTTCAGAAGCGACAGAATGTCAACAGTAAACATAACAATGATAAATTAGAATAAGCCGAGCGGAAACAACTCAAAATGAACATTAATGCGATCGAAGCGCCCCCACGGGAACTTTACTAATTTGCACTAATAACAACGTTGAAACTCTTACAAAAAGGACAATAAAAGAAACTCCATTTCGTTGAACATTTTTTTATGAAACGGTTCTCCTTACTTATAGGTTTCTGTTTCTTTTGTCTCATTCTGAAAGTTTTAAGTGCCTTCGTGCTATCATGAAATTCTAAACTTATGTTGTGAAAGCCTATTGAATAACTTGCATATCTTCCTTATAACATAACATAAGCACCCCCATTTATGTTTCCACTGCTGGGACACAGGAACTTCTCTCTTGACGAGAGAGATTAGGCCTTAAATCAACGCCGGCCGGCCAAGTGTTGATTTAAGAGGTTAATGTCACATGTCCTTCCAACATGTCAAAGTTCTTAGAACATGCCGGTTTCTTCATGAGGTTTGCCTGTTAGAATAATAGGCATCTTTATAAACGCAATACTTTAAGCTTAAGAACGGAACGCATCGATTATATATTTCTGTTTCGCGTTCACTCGTACTGTCTCGCTCTTACGATACCTGTCATATAAACTTTGTACTGTGTTAATGTTTTGCATTATCTGAAGAATAAAATCTAAAGTAATCAGTGATCAATTCGTTTTCTTTTATGCCCAATCCATCATTGCCTTCACCGTTAAAGCACGTGATTTGAATTTAATTTCTTGCCAATGTATTTCTTAATTTAAATATATTATTATGAGTAGTAAGTAGCCACAATCGGATAGGTAAGTATGGGTTGGTTTTGTTTTGGAAGCTCATGCAGGACAGGACAATTATTGTGCTAGACAGATTTTAAAAGAAGTACAACCTTTATTTTGCTAAAACATTAAAGCTAACTTTCCAAGGTACCCAAAGAAAATTAGTTTGTATAATCGATTATAAGATTGCCTCGAGCTACGTTAAAATCCTAATTTTGCAGTTTAAAACCAATTTACACTGAAGTTTTTGCTTAGCACAGATTTCGTTTTGGCTTTTACTAAAATAATGTAAGTACTCATTTTGCAAAATACGTTTTTATCGTTTTCTGATTTAACTAAGTATTTTTTTAATGAATAGGAAAAGGACAAATTTAAATCAGGAATTTTGATGATGAGTTGATCTACAACATTATAAAAAGTTCAGTGCCTGATTAAAAGTAAAACAATTATTTATTATAGCAAGCATTTCACTTCAGTTCTGAAAGGCATGAAAACATCTCAACAATCTTGGTAAATATCACGTTTCTAAAATAATATACAGGGTTTCCCAGAAATGGTGGATAATCCTGCACGTGCGTGTGCGGGGGGGGGAGGTGGGGCCCCAAATCCCAAAAAAAAAAATCTATTCCCAACAGTCCGCGGTCTACGAATTTTTTTGTAAAATTTAGAAATTTCCCAGTTTTCCTCACATTTGTGGGCATCACGTCCGCTACATGAGGCCTAGTTCGGATTTTTTTCTTTTAACGTATTCCCTAATAATGGTATTCCTAAATTACCTTTAAAAAAACGCAACTACTTAGGATAGTAGTTAACTAGTAGTCCCTAAACATAATTTTTATTTCTGAAATTTATTTTACTGCTAAGTTTGAGCACCTGTGGTATAAAAAAAATGTATTGGAGTTTTATAGCCAACCACATAAAAAAATTACCAACATCATAAGGATTCTAAAACAGTAGCATAAGTATCTACTTTAATGGTAAAATTACTGAGCTATAGCTACTAATGTGTAAAAGTAGGCGTTTCATTACAAAATTGCAAAATTATTTGCAGATATTTTTTTTTAGTTTTTATCAGTTAAGTAGAGCTGTCGACCCTAAAATTAGACTTTACTACCTGCTCGGCACATTCAGTTGAATTCTAAGCTGTGTGAGCGAGACAAACTGTGCTTGGGAAAATTGCGAGTGAAAGGGTCAACAAATCTCCTTTGTATGGTAGAATTCGTGTTTGGTTATTGTTTTGTCTCCGTAGTTAAAACTATTTTAATTTTAGTGCGTATTTCGACGTTCTCGACATCGCATGTGCTCTTGTTTTTCTGATTCTCGGTGACAAAATTCTACATTTGGCATTCTACTGGACTCGATTTGTGCATTTTGATTGGATTTTGTTTGTTTGGTGATAACTGCGACGACTCGGCATTCTATTGGACATTTGTTTTGTATATCAACAGGACTGTGTGATGTCACGTGAAATTTATACACCCCAAGAGTATTCCAATATGCATTACATTTACGGAGAATGTAGTGGCAACGCAAGTGCTGCCGCAACACTTTATCGGGAGAGATACCCGAACGCGCGTCACCCCGACTATCGCGTATTTACAAGAGTGCACCAAGCTTACTCAGAGGGCAGAATACCTGGTACTGGCGTTGGTGGCCCTAGGAGCAGAGGACGACCCCACAATCCTGTAACTGAAGAAATCGTCCTTGACATGGTGGATGAAGATCCCAGTATTTCGATGCCAGATATCGAACGCCGTACGGGAATATCAAAAACTACAGAACATCGTATTGTGAAAAAATTTAAACTGCATCCTTATCACGTGACACGTGTACAAACATTGCTACCACGAGACTACCAAGCACGGATTGTTTTCTGCAGTGAAATGTTAACAAGAATTCAAGAAGATCAAGATTTTTTCAGAAAAATTTTATGGAGCGATGAGACTACATGTAAAAGGGATGGGTATCTTAACCTTCATAACTTGCACAGTTGGCAATTGACAAATCCACATTTGATGAGAGAAGATAAATCCCAGTATCAATTTAAAATAAATTACTGGACGGGCATATTAAATGGAAAAATTATAGGCCCTTATGAATTGCCGGGCAACCTAAATGGCAACAATTATTTAGAATTTCTTCGAAACCAGTTGCAAATATTATTAGAAGATGAGCCACTAGCCATCCGGCAAGGAATGTGGCTCCAGAACGACGGTTGTCCGGCACATTATGCAGTGCAAGTAAGGAATTATCTAAATTATGCCTATCCCAACAGATGGATCGGCCGATTGGGGCCAATATTGTGGCCACCACGGTCCCCAGACCTAAATCCTCTGGATTTTTTTTATTGGGGCTGTTTGAAGGAGCAGGTTTACAAAAAACCCATAAACTCATTAGAAGAACTTCGACTTCGCGTCGCCGAAGCAGCCAGAGTTATATCATCAAAAAATTATAATAACAAATTACAAAGATCTTTTATAAAAAGGTGTAGAGCTTGCATAAGGGCAACAGGAGCCCAATTTGAACATTTACTATGATTATTTTTATAATAAATACTTTTTTGGTAATTACTTGTTTTATTTTTTTCTTTTGCAATTTTGTAATGAAACGCCTACTTTTACACATTAGTAGCTATAGCTCAGTAATTTTACCATTAAAGTAGATACTTATGCTACTTTTTTAGAATCCTTATGATGTTGGTAATTTTTTTATGTGGTTGGCTATAAAACTCCAATACATTTTTTTTATACCACAGGTGCTCAAACTTAGCAGTAAAATAAATTTCAGAAATAAAAATTATGTTTAGGGACTACTAGTTAACTACTATCCTAAGTAGTTGCGTTTTTTTAAAGGTAATTTAGGAATACCATTATTAGGGAATACGTTAAAAGAAAAACAACCGAACTAGGCCTCATGTAGCGGACGTGATGCCCACAAATGTGAGGAAAACTGGGAAATTTCTAAATTTTACAAAAAAATTCGTAGACCGCGGACTGTAGGGAATAGATTTTTTTTTTGGGGATTTGGGGCCCCACCTCCCCCCCCCGCACACGCACGTGCAGGATTATCCACCATTTCTGGGAAACCCTGTATAAGATGATTATTAAGCTATACGATTAAATAATGTAGGTGCCGTTACACAATTACACGTATAGCAAACATGTGTAAGGTACAAATAAAGCGACATTGTCTACACTTACTAAGGTGATTTGAGCTTAATAGTTTCATTACAGCAAGTCTTGGTTACGAGTAACAAGTTTACTACCCGCACAAAGAACTGTCCGTCGAATTAAGTCGGTGGAAATTAACATCGTAGTCTTCGGAGCTGTACTGTGAGTTAAATTGTAAAACTTTGTTGTTGGGTGAATCATGGGGAGCTAAATGCATATTAAAGTTCATCAATTCATTCATCATTCATTCTGTTTATATAAACGGAATTAGTGCTCGCTCGCAAAAGCGCCTTTTGTATGCGCGCACTTTTATAACAAAGGGAACGGATAAATATATGCGCTAACGCAAATGATGGATTTCTTTTACCCGACTGCTCAACGCGAAGGAGTGGTAATTTGTTTAACAGTCTATGTATGTAAGATGTATGTATGTATGTTCCTTTGTCCCACTATACAGACCAAACGCCATCGATTCCTCTTAGTGGCGAGTGTCACTAATTAAATGACGTTAGTGAAATTTCAACAAGCCGACGACTAGATGTAATTTTATAATAAATCTAAATTTAAAATTTAAGAAAACCCCCGAATCCTATGCCTTCATTTCCTTTAATGTAAAACAACATAATATTATGTAATGTGGACGCGATGCGCTTTCATTTGATCCCACACTAGTATTTTTGCAGATTTTCTGTTTTCCACTCTCACCCCCATAACTTTTAAACGGCTCAACCGATTTTCCTGAAACATGTCTAAGAACGCCCGGGCAACAAAACTAGATTGAAATCGCTCCATCCGTTCGGGAGCTATGATGGAACAGACAGACAGACACGTCAAACTTATAACACAACTCTTTTTTGGTCGGGGGTTAAAATAAAAAATTAAGTCAACAAATATTTTATGTAATTGATTAGGTATTTAAAACAAACTTTCAACATTTTTCGTTCCGACTGACCGTTTAGAATTTATGTCGATATAAAGTTGCGATATAAAATTATCACTAAAAAGGCTTTATAGTATAGACAGTAAAAATAACCAGACTTTGACTTTGACTTTGAGTTAAGTCGTAGTCAGGTTATATGTTTTCTTCATTCCAGCTTGTTATGTTCTTGTATCAAGAATATTTATTTGTCACGTAAGATTTATATTTAAGTTTTTTCATTTTTTTTTTGTTTTATTCTTGATAAGCCTTCATTTGACCACAATCTCACCTGATGTAAAGTGACGATGTGGTCTAAGATGGAGCATAAAGGCCTAGAAGATGGCTTCTCCGGACCACATTACGAAACACGAAAAAATCGCTTCACGCACTGGCCCAGCCCGGAGGGTGGTGACAAGCCGCGGCCGAAGCCTACCACCAGAGACTGTCCTTAGAATTTTCCGTTTTCTCTAACCTAATAGCATCTGTTTACAACACACGATGCCACACAATTGGGGAAGCGGAATGAATACTTCAGAAACTGCGAGTTATTTTTCTTTTAGCACATCGAGTTTTCTGAATTTTAATTTAGATTTTTCAGATTTCATCTACATATTCATGAAAATATACTTATTTAAGTATTTTTACTTGTCCGTGAACGTTAACCTTGAGGTTTTCTGGATGCAAATAAAACTTATTGTTTCTGCGCACTTCCTTACACAATATACCATATTATAATTTATTTTATCTTTCATTAAAGTAGGTATTAAATACATATAATCTTATAATATTACTTGGCAATTTGGAATAAAAATTCTAGAATTTATTTTATCTTAACTCCGTAACTGAGACCAAAAACTGGTGTAAGCTGGAAAGCTACGTCCTATAAAATTTTCACCGCAGCAGAGCTCCGCAAATGACTTTTTAAAATAAAACGTAGACGATATGGTCGCAGGATAAAGTTCGTTAGCTCAGAAAATATTAGATCTATACATCAAACAGCCGGTAATGGGTAGATATCAGCTTTCCAATCTAATAACTAGCCATTGTATTATTTCCAAGAAAAAGAACAAGATCATGTCAATTGGGTTCAGTATCCCTCGATCAGTCCTTATTATTTCCACGGACGATGCTTTTAGATACGCACTTAATTTTCTTTTTATTGGAAATGAAACAGACTGTTGTTTCGAGTGTATACTCAGCGATATTTGAGGACATATAAGAATCACTGCTGGATATTGACATACAAAATAGTAGGTATATTGTTTAAACAAAAAAACAAAAAAAAAACACTCGAATAGTGGTTAAATTACTCTAGTTCTTTGTCGAGGGTTAAATATAGTCCTCTATCGACATGTAATGAAACTATATATGTAGTAAAAATCCTATAGGTACCTACCGTATAGGAGTTTGTATAAAGCGGGTGGATTGGCTTTTTATGCTTCTAGTTATTGGTATGGGTATTTCGGACCAGTTTAAAAAAAAAGTTATTAGATATCTATTATTAGAAGAAAAATACCCGTTATTTTTTAAACATAATGTAGTACCTAATTACAAGATACAAAATCATTTACTTCCATTGTTTGGTTTTACAAAACTTAGACACGTCAAAAATAAAATACAAAAAAACAAAAAAAATAATCATAGGTGCTTAAAGATAAATAGGAAATAAATTTATAGTATCTGGTCGCTTCGCTTTTTTTACACTAGAGCAAAGAAGCGATTAGAAACTCTAGCTCATTTTTGCTTTAAAATTGCGCTTAAAATATACAAAACATCGTGATATTGGTGATGAAAACCTATGGATAAACCGATGGGCTGACGCACTGGGCTTGGTTGTTTGACATGCTGAGTAAATCGAATATGTTGGTATGGTAGTTTGATTCAGAGTATTTTGCATAATGACTCATTTGAGCGTGCCTAAACTGCTCAGTCAGGGATGGCAATATAACATTAAATAAACAATAAACCAGATAGTAAATACAGATAGAAGGATTGCATTAAAAAAATATATTTTCATTATCTTTAGCTTTATGCACTTATTTTCTCCACATTAACTAAACTCGAGTTTTTTTTTAATTATATACGCGGTATATAAAATAACTAAGAAATCACTGATCTATCTTTGGTATCTAACCAGTTTTTTAGTATTATATATTATTAAAAAAACTGTTCACGGTCAAAATTGACAAATACTTACATATATTTATTTTATCATGATTCTTTAACATAATTATTGACATTATTTTCTGTGTTCATTATTTTATTAACCCCCGACACAAAAAGAGGGGTGATATAAGTTTGACAAGTCTGTCTGTCTGTGGCATCATAGCTCCCGAACAATATGTATTTTTGATATAAAAGGTGAGCTATGCGCTAGTGTTGTTAGACATATTAAAATGAAAATCGGTTAACCCGTCTTAAAGTTTAAAAATATATAGTCGTTTAATAAAAGCGCATCACATGCACATTACAAAATAGTATGACTTATAGGAGATTTTTTTTAATTGTTAAATTTAGATTATCTTACATTTATTTACCTTTTTAATACTTATAAATTCCAAAATAAAGATTTATGGGTAACCCTAAGGAGAAGCGTAAAATAAATGAATCAGCACGGAGAATCCACATGTCATACATACCTGGAACAGTACATCATGTAGTCAAAATTTCACATTGTTACATATGCCACAACACGATTATTCATGCACGAGACAATGTGACGAGAATTCATAATAAGGTTCTTAATTTTCGCAAAGAGTGGAAATATTTCGAGCAAAAGTTAATCACTCGATTTTTATCCCGTTGTTTACGTCTATCTTTAAAAAACGTAAACGCTACAATAAAGTTTTTTTTTTTTTTTAATGTGGCTTATTTTCTTGTGCCGTTTTATTTATACACGTTACTAAAGCACTAACTTTAATTTATATAACGAAATACGAAATTACGATTCGTGATATATAATCTGTCTGGGTCTAAAGTATTTTACATTATAAAGTATAAAACGAAATTTAGTAACTACTTCCGCCGAGGGGGTCAAGTGTTTGTTTGTTCTGCAAGCACTATCTTCTTGGTCTGGGTGTTTAATAAAATAAAATCTATGTATGTATATTTATTATATTAAGTATATCAGATGTCTAGTACCCGTAACACAAGCATTGAGCTTACCACAGGTCTAGATGTTGCATGGATTATAAAAAAAAGGTGTGCATGCGCTGTGAGTGAGTCTTACCTCCGATCTTTACGCAAATTTGTGAGGTTTCCGTAAAATATCGTCAAAACCAAGTAGGAATCACATTTTATCGTTATGCGGCGAAGAATTTAGAGTAAATACTGCATGCAAAGTTCTATTGGTATCATTGCCCGGAGGCATCAAGGATACAAGTTGGTACCGGTGTGAACTTGGCAGCCAAACTTAGCGGCCAATAATCCGACCAAATTACGAAGACTAATTTTGTGAAGTGAGCAGCCAATCTTGAATAAGTCTAGAAATTGAATTAATTCAACAGAAATCAATTAAGTATGGCAACAAAGTAATAAAAGGTACAAAAATTATTTAAAAAAATTATTGTAAAATTATAATAAGCTTTGGCAATTCAAATATTGACTTTGTGCACAGACTTTAATGTAGACTACAGTGGTCCTCTAAAATCCGTTTTCGTTTACATGTTTTTAGTAACAATTAACTTTAACACACAAACTGTAGAAGTTTCAGAGCGGCAGAACGACTGCAACTATTAAAAATCCTGCCCCGAAAGTAACTTAAGTAGTAATTTTTCGGGAGTAGGAATGGCTGCTGGCGATTTATGTACACTCATCCTCTGAAAAAGGCTACAAATTATACATCAAAAGAAAGGATAATGTCCAAGGAATCGAACTATTGTAGTTTGAATGCGGCAGTTAAGGTATTTAACCCTAAACTGGGGCCCTAAAATAATAAAACGAAAATTCTAAAAAATCATTTTTGTATGGAGTATTTAGACATGAAGTCCCCTGAAAAAAAATCTTTTTAATTATTAACATGTTGGTTTGATTCATAACCTTTTGAAAAAATATCGTTTCAATGCGGCAGAACACTATTTTAACCCTCAACTACTGCAAAATTCACAATAACTATTTATAAAAGTGTGCCTAGGAGCGTGGATTTCGCTGAAAACTACAGTGGTCCCCTGAAATCCGTTTTTGTTTAAACGTTTTTTGTAACAATAAACTCTGACACACAAACTGTAGAAGTTTCAGAGCGGCAGAACGACTGCAACTATTTAAAATCCTGCCTCGAAAGTAACTTAAGAAGTAATTTTATCGGGAGTGGGAATGGCTGCTGGCGATTTAAGCATACTCATCCCCTGAAAAAGGGCACAAATCATACATCAAAATAAAGAATAATGTCCAAGGCATCGAATCATTGTAGTTTGAATGCGGCAGTTAAGGTATTTAACCCTAAACTGGGGCCCTAAAAAGATGAAACGAAAACTAGAAAAAATCATTTTTGTATGGAGTATTAAGACATGTAGTCCCCTGAAATATTAACTTTTGAGGTATTCAAATCTTGCTATGGTTTATAATCTTTAGAAAAATAATAGTCTCAATGCGGCAGAACGCCTTCTTAACCCTCAACTACTGCAAAATTCACAATAACTATTTATAAAAGTGTGCCTAGGAGCGTGGATTGCGCTGAAAACTACAGTGGTCCCCTGAAATCCGTTTTTGTTTAAACGTTTCTTGTAACAATAAACTCTGACACACAAACTGTAGAAGTTTCAGAGCGGCAGAACGACTGCAACTATTTAAAATCCTGCCTCGAAAGTAACTTAAGAAGTTATTTTATAGGGAGTAGGAATGGCTGCTGGCGATTTAAGCATACTCATCCCCTGAAAAAGGGTACAAATCATACATCAAAATAAAGAATAATGTCCAAGGCATCGAATCATTGTAGTTTGAATGCGGCAGTTAAGGTATTTAACCCTTAACTGGGGCCCTAAAAAGATGAAACGAAAATTAGAAAAATTCATTTTTGTATGGAGTATTTAGACATGAAGTCCCCTGAAAAAAAATCTTTTTAATTATTAATATGTTGGTTTGATTCATAACCTTTTCAAAAAAGATCGTTTCAATGCGGCAGAATACCATCTTAACCCTCAACTCCAACCTAACTCACAACAACAAGTTTTAACGGCTGACCTTTGAGCATGAATTGCGCTGAAAACTACAGTGGTCCCCTGAAATCCGTTTTCGTTTAAACGTTTTTTGTAACAATAAACTCTGACACACAAACTGTAGAAGTTTCAGAGCGGCAATACGACTGCAACTATTAAAAATCCTGCCCCGAAAGTAACTTAAGAAGTAATTTTTCGGGAGTAGGAATGGCTGCTGGTGATTTATGTACACTCATCCTCTGAAAAAGGCTACAAATTATACATCAAAAGAAAGGATAATGTCCAAGGCATCGAACTATTGTAGTTTGAATGCGGCAGTTAAGGTATTTAACCCTAAACTGGGGCCCTAAAATGATAAAACGAAAATTCTAAAAATTCATTTTTGTATGGAGTATTTAGACATGAAGTCCCCTGAAAAAAAATCTTTTTAACTATTAACATGTTGGTTTGATTCATAACCTTTTGAAAAAACATCGTTTCAATGCGGCAGAACACTACTTTAACCCTTAACTACTGCAAAATTCACAATAACTATTTATAAAAGTGTGCCTAGGAGCGTGGATTGCGCTGAAAACTACAGTGGTCCCCTGAAATCCGTTTTCGTTTAAACGTTTCTTGTAACAATAAACTCTGACACACAAACTGTAGAAGTTTCAGAGCGGCAGAACGACTGACACTATTTAAAACCTGCCACGAAAGTTACTTAAGAAGTTATTTTATAGGGAGTAGGAATGGCTGCTGGCGATTTAAGCATACTCATCCCCTGAAAAAGGGTACAAATTATACATCAAAATTAAGGATAATGTCCAAGGCATCGAACTATTGTAGTTTGAATGCGGCAGTTAAGGTATTTAACCCTAAACTGGGGCCCTAAAATGATAAAACGAAAATTCTAAAAATTCATTTTTGTATGGAGTATTTAGACATGAAGTCCCCTGAAAAAAAATCTTTTTAATTATTAACATGTTGGTTTGATTCATAACCTTTTGAAAAAACATCGTTTCAATGCGGCAGAACACTACTTTAACCCATAACTACTGCAAAATTCACAATAACTATTTATAAAAGTGTGCCTAGGAGCGTGGATTGCGCTGAAAACTACAGTGGTCCCCTGAAATCCGTTTTCGTTTAAACGTTTCTTGTAACAATAAACTCTGACACACAAACTGTAGAAGTTTCAGAGCGGCAGAACGACTGCAACTATTTAAAACCTGCCACGAAAGTTACTTAAGAAGTTATTTTATAGGGAGTAGGAATGGCTGCTGGCGATTTAAGCATACTCATCCCCTGAAAAAAGGCACAAATCATACATCAAAATAAAGAATAATGTCCAAGGCATCGAATCATTGTAGTTTGAATGCGGCAGTTAAGGTATTTAACCCTTAACTGGGGCCCTAAAAAGATGAAACGAAAATTAGTTAATAGTTATTGTGAATTTTGCAGTAGTTGAGGGTTAAAATAGTGTTCTGCCGCATTGAAACGATCTTTTTTCAAAAGGTTATGAATCAAACCAACATATTAATAATTAAAAAGATTTTTTTTCAGGGGACTTCATGTCTAAATACTCCATATAAAAATGAATTTTTAGAATTTTCGTTTTATCATTTTAGGGCCCCAGTTTAGGGTTAAATACCTTAACTGCCGCATTCAAACTACAATAGTTCGATGCCTTGGACATTATCCTTTCTTTTGATGTATAATTTGTAGCCTTTTTCAGGGGATGAGTGTACATAAATCACCAGCAGCCATTCCTACTCCCGAAAAATTACTTCTTAAGTTACTTTCGGGGCAGGATTTTTAATAGTTGCAGTCGTTCTGCCGCTCTGAAACTTCTACAGTTTGTGTGTCAGAGTTTATTGTTACAAGAAACGTTTAAACGAAAACGGATTTCAGGGGACCACTGTAGTTTTCAGTGCAATCCACGCTCCTAGGCACACTTTTATAAATAGTTATTGTGAATTTTGCAGTAGTTATGGGTTAAAGTAGTGTTCTGCCGCATTGAAACGATGTTTTTTCAAAAGGTTATGAATCAAACCAACATGTTAATAATTAAAAAGATTTTTTTTCAGGGGACTTCATGTCTAAATACTCCATACAAAAATGAATTTTTAGAATTTTCGTTTTATCATTTTAGGGCCCCAGTTTAGGGTTAAATACCTTAACTGCCGCATTCAAACTACAATAGTTCGATGCCTTGGACATTATCCTTAATTTTGATGTATAATTTGTACCCTTTTTCAGGGGATGAGTATGCTTAAATCGCCAGCAGCCATTCCTACTCCCTATAAAATAACTTCTTAAGTAACTTTCGTGGCAGGTTTTAAATAGTGTCAGTCGTTCTGCCGCTCTGAAACTTCTACAGTTTGTGTGTCAGAGTTTATTGTTACAAGAAACGTTTAAACGAAAACGGATTTCAGGGGACCACTGTAGTTTTCAGCGCAATCCACGCTCCTAGGCACACTTTTATAAATAGTTATTGTGAATTTTGCAGTAGTTAAGGGTTAAAGTAGTGTTCTGCCGCATTGAAACGATGTTTTTTCAAAAGGTTATGAATCAAACCAACATGTTAATAATTAAAAAGATTTTTTTTCAGGGGACTTCATGTCTAAATACTCCATACAAAAATGAATTTTTAGAATTTTCGTTTTATCATTTTAGGGCCCCAGTTTAGGGTTAAATACCTTAACTGCCGCATTCAAACTACAATAGTTCGATGCCTTGGACATTATCCTTTCTTTTGATGTATAATTTGTAGCCTTTTTCAGGGGATGAGTGTACATAAATCACCAGCAGCCATTCCTACTCCCGAAAAATTACTTCTTAAGTTACTTTCGGGGCAGGATTTTTAATAGTTGCAGTCGTTCTGCCGCTCTGAAACTTCTACAGTTTGTGTGTCAGAGTTTATTGTTACAAAAAACGTTTAAACGAAAACGGATTTCAGGGGACCACTGTAGTTTTCAGCGCAATTCATGCTCAAAGGTCAGCCGTTAAAACTTGTTGTTGTGAGTTAGGTTGGAGTTGAGGGTTAAGATGGTATTCTGCCGCATTGAAACGATCTTTTTTCAAAAGGTTATGAATCAAACCAACATATTAATAATTAAAAAGATTTTTTTTCAGGGGACTTCATGTCTAAATACTCCATACAAAAATGAATTTTTAGAATTTTCGTTTTATCATTTTAGGGCCCCAGTTTAGGGTTAAATACCTTAACTGCCGCATTCAAACTACAATAGTTCGATGCCTTGGACATTATCCTTAATTTTGATGTATGATTTGTAGCCTTTTTCAGGGGATGAGTATGCTTAAATCGCCAGCAGCCATTCCCACTCCCGATAAAATTACTTCTTAAGTTACTTTCGTGGCAGGATTTTAAATAGTTGCAGTCGTTCTGCCGCTCTGAAACTTCTACAGTTTGTGTGTCAGAGTTTATTGTTACAAGAAACGTTTAAACGAAAACGGATTTCAGGGGACCACTGTAGTTTTCAGCGCAATCCACGCTCCTAGGCACACTTTTATAAATAGTTATTGTGAATTTTGCAGTAGAGGGTTAAAATAGTGTTCTGCCGCATTGAAACGATCTTTTTTCAAAAGGTTATAAATCAAACCAACATGTTAATAACTAAAAAGATTTTTTTTCAGGGGACTTCATGTCTAAATACTCCATACAAAAATGAATTTTTCGAGCTTTCGTTTTATCATTTTAGGGCCCCAGTTTAGGGTTAAATACCTTAACTGCCGCATTCAAACTACAATAGTTCGATTCCTTGGACATTATCCTTTCTTTTGATGTATAATTTGTAGCCTTTTTCAGGGGATGAGTGTACATAAATCGCCAGCAGCCATTCCTACTCCCGAAAAATTACTATTTAAGTTACTTTCGGGGCAGGATTTTTAATAGTTGCAGTCGTTCTGCCGCTCTGAAACTTCTACAGTTTGTGTGTCAGAGTTTATTGTTACAAAAAACGTTTAAACGAAAACGGATTTTAGAGGACCACTGTAGTCTACATAAAAGTCTGTGCACAAAGTCAATATTTTGAATTGCCAAAGCTTATTATAATTTTACAATATTTTTTTTAAATAATTTTTGTACCTTTTATTACTTTGTTGCCATACTTAATTGATTTCTGTTGAATTAATTCAATTTCTAGACTTATTCAAGATTGGCTGCTCACTTCACAAAATTAGTCTTCGTAATTTGGTCGGATTATTGGCCGCTAAGTTTGGCTGCCAAGTTCACACCGGTCAAGTTGGTATTATTTCAACCCGCTTGCCTACATGGACCCAGCTTAATTAGGCATTTGTGCTTTAATATTCAAGCATTTCCCAGCAAAAACAAAATGTAGCATTGTTTCGTTGTAACAATGAGCATTCAGATTTCCGGTTTAATTTTACAAGTTAATTTTGTGTAACAATGCTAAGTTCTCTTACGAGTGATAAATCCAAAATAAATAATCCGAAAAAAATGTTTTACGAAATCAAGGAGATAATAGATACTTGCGGTCGTCACGATTAATTATTTCTAATCTCACTCAATTTCAAATTCCTCCAAAAAAGTTAATTATATTATTATGTATTCGTAAGATAATCACTTTTTACAAGGTACCTAACCTGTTGGTATATGAAAAGGAGTGTATGTATGGGTACAAGATGTTCTTACACCTTAAATTCCTATAATTGTTAACAATTTTTGATTCTTCCAACGAAAATTGGTTTGAATAGAGATCTAGTAAGTATTTATCAAAAAAACGTCATAAGCTGCTTTTGACCTTTTCACCTATAAAGTGAAGCGACCTTAAGTGAGGTCAACCCAGTACTTGGAAGACCGCTTCGACTACAATTTTTAGCACGATTTTTTTTATTTAATTTTTTATTTTTATAACACTGTGTATAAACCCTTGAAATACAAGGAACCCTAGGTTTGAGACCATCTCATACTTTTCAAGTTTATTTATATTGTTAGGTCGGTAACCTACATGTTAAAATACGGTGTCAAACGATGAGCACACTTTATAAGTTTTGGCAGAAAGGATGCCCCATTCAAAACGTTTTTTAACTCTTGAAAATAGGAATGTTACTTTATACCGACCGACGAAAGCTTTTTTTAACTTTTAGCTCTACGAAATCGTTATCATTGCTAGCAAAACCGCGTGGCATTTAAGTATTGCATAATTTTGAACCGCATTATCACTACAGTGTCAGTAATAGCCCATATAATTTGCATGCAAACAGCATCCCAAAATCCGTGATGTGACGAACAATTCGCTATCTGATCATCAAAACCTTTGTCAGAAAATAATGAATAAACTGACGTTTTGAATTTGAATAAATACAAAAGGTTTTGTTATTCTCCAAGGTTTTGTGTGTTGTCGTGAAACGAACTTTAGTAAATTGAATCAAAACTGACCCTGACTACCATTATACGCGCTTGACATTCAAATTTTGACATAAAATGATCTTAAAAATCATTATCATAATCTCTAAGAAATAAAGTAAATACTTCTGATATGTTTGGTGCAATACTCATTTTAGATGATGGTAGTGACATGGGTAGATACCATAATGAATTTTATATATAAAATAATTTCAAGATGCTACACCAGTTTTTGACAACGGATCTAATAAACCATGAAGTAAGTCATTACTGCTTTATTAAACAAACATTAAATTAAAACTCACTCACCTTCTACGTACTAATTCCGACGATTTACTGCACGCTCCATAAAATTCTAGCACTGAACTGCGGTGGAGCTCTAGCCTCATACCTATTTCCGGAGCTATACCGCCTAGCTCACACTAATCTACGAAACCACACTCGCTCTCAAATAAAATCCAGTTTTATTTTCCAAACATTTCTATCGAACCGCTACAAACTCTGTGGAAACTCTGCATGCTGCCGATTCAAAGCTCAAACCGTTAAAATTTCATCGGTACTGTTTCCCGAAGGTTACTGTTCACTCGAGAATAGACCTTACGCTTTATGGCCGCTGAAATAACAGAGTTTCATGATAATGGAAAACGGGCGCATAAATCTGCAACCCTTCCTGAATCACAGGTGGGGTGTGGCCGATTTGTTGTCAGGTACGTGTATGTCATTGAATCTTCTGTAGTAAACACTTTGTCACTGATCTGTCATCTGATCATTTGGCGCACCGAACACGGTTTTTTCTGTGGTTGCTGTGAGGCGATCGAGGACTATCAGCTACTTTTGACCGTTGCGGCGTTGTGTTTACTATAATACGGTCAATTTAATATGTAACTTATTCCTATTTAATGTAGTTAATTTATAAATTTTTATAGTTTTCACTTCTGTTCACTTCAGACATAATATGTTTATGATAATAGGGTAGATAACTAAAAAATAATATTTTGTCCGTTATTTGTCACTTTAAGAAATTGATCCCATATTTTTTCTTTTTTCTTGTAAACGAAAATCAAGGCGACACAGAGCATTGAAGTTTAACGTGACATCATGCTTTCGAGCAAAATTTACTGAATGAATACGCCACACGCCTTCGCTGCTTTGAAATTTTTGCAATTGACACTGCAAAAAATAGGTATCTAGTATTTTATGACGGGCTAACAGACGAACTAAACAAAATAGTAGTCGTAACGTAGTCGTGCCTATTGTCAGGCAAATCTTCTATGAAAAATGCCTTTTATAATTCCATTTTATGTTTTGCTAGCGACCCGCCCAGACTTCGCACGTGTGCAAATTATATATCAGCCTCTTAAAACTGTTCCACAGAACTAAAGAGATTCCCTAATTTTAACGGAGATATTAAATTTAAAACGACTTGGTACCGTTTTAAGCTCCAGCCCAACCAGAGGAAGGATAAAAGTTTTAAAGTTACCAAATCGTCGGTTTCATCCGAAAGCATTACGGGATACCACTCCGTATGCAAAGCTATGCAAAGCAGTTCTAATTCCAACGACCCCGCGTCCTCGTTACGTAGATTGGTAAAAAAGGTACGTAGACATTACATTGAAGCCGACAAGTATGAGATGAACTCATACGCCGAGGGTTCCGTGTAATTCATATGTTAATTAGTAATAAATTGCATAAAAAAATTGTTGTATATAAATGATAAAAGATGTAGTCAGCGGACAGCCAAAGTAGTGCCTGTAGAACGATGCTGAGCTTTATTTTTTTTAATTTTTATTGAAAAGCCTTCATTTGACCACAATCTCACCTGATGTAAAGTAACGATGTGGTCTAAGATGGAGCATGAAGGCCTAGAAGATGGCTTCTCTGGACCACATTACGAAACACGAAAAAATCGCTTCACGCACTGGCCCAGCCCGGAGGGTGGTGACAAGCCGCGGCCGAAGCCTACCAGAGACTGTTCTGTTATAAAATCATTGTATGGGAGCCCCCTTAAATCTATGTTTGTTATAAGTTTGAGGGATTTTTGTAAAAGCGTCAACATAAATACATAATTCCTCAAAATTTTAAATATATATTCTATCATAATTTTTAAGGCTCAATCCGGTGGCGGCCGAACAGCAGACAACGGCGTTTTTGCAATTGGGTCGCGTTCTACCCTTTGGGTATAGAACCCTTAAAAGGTACGTAAATTGGTAAAGTGCTTTAGTTACAAAAAGTATCTTGCTACGTAATACAAAAGAATTGGATCATCACCGTCCACGGTATAAGAGCCCTGTGAGTTTTTGCGTGTTCGTGTTTCCTTCATCTTGTAGTATTCTATCTAATGTGATGTACAAATGATATGTAGGTGATTGTAACCAGATATTATAATCGCTAATCGCAATCTCATATTATATTTAACCCCCGACCAAAAAAGAGGGGTGTTATAAGTTTGACGTGTCTGTCTGTCTGTCTGTGTGTTTGTCTGTCTGGGACATCATAGCTCCCGAACGGATGTATCGATTTTAATTTAGTTTTTTGTATGAAAGGTGAGTCTGGCGCAAGTGTTCTTAGACACGTTTCATGAAAATCAGTTGTGCCGTTTAAAAGTTATGGGAGTTAGAGTGGGGAAGGAAAACCGAAAATCTGCAAATATACTCGAGTGGGGTATCAAATGAAAGCGCATCGCGTTCACATTATTATGTTGTTTAACATTTAAGGAATTTAAGGCATTGGAATCAGGGTTTTTCTTAAATTTTAAATTTAGTTTCATTATCAAATATAATCACGGTGTGCCTCACGGCAAAGGCCTCCTAAATAATTTTATGCTCATTATAAATTACAGTCCTTCTCTCCCTATGTTAACGATAATCTGAAAAACGAAAGAACGGATTTTAAGTGGTTTCCAGCTTTAGGTAGAGTGATTCAAGAGGTGGATTGCATCAAAGCCGAAAAGGACCAAATTTTCTAATATAGAGGTATAAAATTATCGTGTCACAGTTTTCTCACGAAATTTTGTGAGCATATTGAGTAGGTCTGAGAATCGGCCAACTATTTTTCATTTTGAAAAACAAGCGAACTAGCGAACCCCAACGGCGCTAGTAGTACTATATAAACTGCATTTTGTTAAATTCTCAAAGAACTATCTTCCATAGGTCTGGCCCCTAGAAAATCTAATAAATCAAACTATCGTTTGTACTGACGGGACTGTCAATACCAAGGTTGGCTCGAGCAAAACCAATTACGGCGTGCAAACTCAAATAAAAGAAATACTGAAGGTTTTTCTTTAAAAAAGCTATTCTACTTTTAACTTGGAAACAATATTGTGAATGTTTATCATTATCTTCATTTCAGTTGTTTTTAATTTACATAGGCATAATGTATATGCGGACATAGTATAATATATTATGCTATGTCCAGGCTTTTATGTAGGAAGCGACAAAGACCGCTGGATTTATTCAAGTTGCTGGATATCAAACGAAGTATCTAATAGGCTTTTTTCTCATTCAAAATGATTTTCCAAAATTAGTATTTGGAAAATCATTTTGAATGATTTCTCATTACATTATTAACATACAGCACATTAATATTTCGGTAAAAACAATGCGTTATAATAAAAATTCAATAAACAACTTCAAAATGCAAAAAGTGCGCGAAAACGGTTGCCTCCAAAATGGGCGCGTGTGAGATCATGGTGTCGGTCGGTAATCTGATAAAGAAGTTGAAAGACACATACTTTTTTTACAACTGAGTGACATCACTCAGGCAGGCGTACCATAGCCATTTTGAAAGTAGCGTTTTGATCACGTGATATAATTATGAAAATAATGCAATTTTAATAATTATCTATATAATTACATATATAAAAATGAATTGCTGTTCGTTAGTCTCACTTAAACTCGAGAATGGCTGAACGGATTTATCTTATCTTTGTCTTGAAATGTTCGTGGAGGTCTAGAAAAGGTTTAAAAAGCGGGAAAAAACGAATAATTGCCGAGAAAAAAAATTGGATAAAAACCCGTGCAAAGCCATGGCGGCTTGCTAGTTTTTTATAAAAATCGTTTATAATGTTAAGTACTGTTAGTTTTGTGAAAATTTACTAATGTAATCTAGTAACCAATTTGTTTCATATTTCATTGATATTCAAATACCCTATATTGTGACATTGTGAGCTAAATAAATAAATGCGTATATAAATAAAGTTAATTAATTTTACTTTTAATTATATTTTTCAGTTTAATAACAAATTGAATGATATTCGTATCATTCAATCATCATCATTGACAATTTAAGAGTAAAAATTCAGCTGCTGACATACTCCTGAACTGATTCACTCATAGACATCTAATGGTTGAGATGAAGCAGTCAATATCCACCTTGAAACTGGCATTACCAAATATGATGATAAAAATGATGATGATAACTTACAATGAGATTACCGATTTGCGGTTTCAATTAAGTTTCTTTGTCCAAATTATGCGTATCAAAGTCAAAATCAAAACGTTTATTTCGTTACAGACATGCGGACAGGTCAACTTAAATATAAAGTGCCTAACATATTTAATTTAGATATTTCTCTTAGCATATTCATATTATCAATTATATGATAGCAATTAAGTTAATGCTATACGGAACGACGCGATGTGGTATTTACATGAAAATGTTTATTTTATGGTGCGGATACATTATCGGCCTATGGCGAATTTTCGTGTCAACGCGATGTGTGTGGCTGGGTACATCGTTGCACCGCGAAGTGGTCGGCAGAAAACGATGTTTGATTGTAAATTATTCACGATGATGATTCGTGTCGACACGAATCTTCGCTCGCTGATGTAACCGCACCATTTAAGCTTTATAAAGTCACTATTTTGAAATAATTAAAATATTCTTTATAAATTCTTAAAAATAAGTTATATGTCCTTAAAAATAAAATAAGTAAACTCTGTAAGCGCTAAGATAGCTTACCATTAGCAAATAAAATATCTACTTTATATGCTGCGCATTTGAATACAATTGCGTTATGAATTGTTGTAAGCCCACGTCGTGTAAATATTTCTTATCACTGTGTAACTCCTTTGTTATTTTCTTGAAATTATTATAATAAAGTTTAATCAAGTTCACGTTACATTTAAATTTGTGGGTACAAGATTGTTATTTTCGTTGTTTACTTACAGACTAGGAAACATATAGCTTTAGATAAGATACCTTTTCTAAGCTAGTTTCAGTACCGATATTGTCTGTACTGTACTAAATCGAATCATGGATTACCGTCTAGTCCAATTTGTTCAACGTTTAACCAGTTGAACAAATAGACCAACCTTATTTTTGACACCCTTCGCGGTGGCCGACTGTGATAAACCTTTGGTTCAAGAATACATCAAATATAGATCACAGGTAAACCAGTTCACACCTAGAGATAATAAAAATTTAAGTAATTTAGTTATTAATTTTTGCAAGGTATTAAATGACTACATATATTGATTCAAAAATGGTTTATGTAAGTGGCTTAAGTTTACATTCAATTTCAGTAATTAAACTCCATTAAATGTCGACCTTAACCTTGTTTGTAAGTCGTTCAAACAAGTACTTGCATCTGAGATGTCTGACATCATCCTATTGAGCTTATACTTGCTCAATCACGAACAATCAAAATGGCGCCTAAAGACCACACAAGACTTTGTTGACTTTAATCCTTTTTTAGGGTTTTCCCATCTGTGTAATCATAAAAACGAAACCTAAATAGGTAAGTACTAAAGTTCCACCATCTGCCTGTCTGCCCATCTTACAGCTAGCAGTATCTCGTAAATCTTACATTATAAACATTTTCAGATGTGTTTTATGTTATGACGCTCTAACTGAACCCTAAAACAAATGATTGAATTACCTGTTACAAAATTCATAAAAAAAGGGTAGGTATTAAATTGTTATAAGGTGTTTTAATTTCTAGTAAGTACTAAACCTATGAACGCTGCAATAAATTACTACATTAAAAAAAAAGTGCTTAAGAACTCTTCGTGTATTCGAACTATATATATTTATTATTTATTTATTAATAGATAGACCTACCTAGTACGGCGCGCATATTTTATTTCCTTGTATTTCAATAGTTTATACACTTACTCTTATCAATAGAAACAAAAAAAAAGAGCAATCAAAAATAGTGCACAAAGTTGCAGAGGTACATTATATTTTTTTAAGATGAATCATTTTCAAAAAAATATTTAAGTGTTTTAATTCTCAGTATGGGACACCCCAAAATTATTCTTTTTTTTGTAAATATCTTAATGCGGTTCGCAGAATACATCTATATCATTGCCATTTGGTTACAACTGTGTCGGATCTAAATGAAAAGTAAACGCTTTTTAAACCATTCAGTAGTTTGAGACTATTTAGAACAGAACTAACCGAACAGCCGAAGGCAAACAGTAGGTAGTACTTGTGGAGGCACGGTGCAAAATTAACAATAGATAATGTAACCATTGTTAGCTTGAATACTTCAATCATGAGCAAGCAGTTTTTTGCTTAGGACAAGGAAGGTAGTGTCGGCAAAAAGCTTTTGCGCGCTAAAAAGGACAACTGAATAAACTGATAATAATCCTACGAATCGTGATTGATTTTACCTTTAAGTACGAGTATTACTAATATGGATACAAAAAAATATTGAAACTCAAAAAAAAACAAAAATTTAACAAAGATGGAATATCTACATAGATCGTTTTTTTTAATCGTTTCTATGAAAAACCTTATTTTATTTATTAATGTTTTTAAAATAAATGTTTACTTCAGGTGTTGGTTTCAAGACAAAGATCAATATAATAAAAGCACAAGGATTCTTACGATCTGCCACAAGTGCTTATTAGAACTATTACGTCGATACGAAAGCGAAGCACATAGTAAAATCGGGCGGGGATAAAGAATTTCATTGCTCGTAAAGATTTTACGTCTCTTTATCTATCCTAAGTGTTATATTGGACTCTAAATAGGTATATCTAAATACGTATTGAAAAAAAAACACTTATTGGACATTCATCACATAATCTTCGTTGAATGTTTTGATTTCTCTGATTTACTGACTGTCTGTATGAATTTACTTGGACATAATGTCAGATCACAAAATTGGATCTTCATTATAAATCATTCGTTTCGTTTCGGCCGTAGCGTAGGAAGGATAAAGATTAACTTTTGAGAAAGTGAAGACAAACAAGTTAAACAGAGACGCATCCTTTTTTTAGTTTTATACAAACTTTTGATCAGTTTTATATAGGTACGTAGATTAAAATATTGATTACAAAGCGAATACTGACGTAGTTACTTGTGCCACGCTGATAATTGGCGTTGACAGCTTAGCTCGTTGCAATTTGTATGGAAATACTGTCGTCGCTAAGCGCTGACCGCGGTAAGCGCTTAGTTCGGCGTTATTTTAAAAGGTTTCTATAGCGTCCATGCGGATTTCTACGCGCCGATCTGTCAGCGCCGATGTTCAACGAGACGCGAAAAAAAAAACTGTGTTTATTAGGTATACCGCCCCGTTTATTTCCTGTCATGTCAATTTATTATAAATTAATAAGGTTAGTCTAGGGCGCAAAATGGCGTTTCACTGAGTAACATCAGTTCAGTTCAGTTTCTTATATTGGACTCTGCGCTTGAAGCGACAATTTGCCAGTGTCGAGAAAAATAAAATTATAAAGTGAAAAATATGTTATTACTCAGTTGAACGCCAATAAGTAAAAAAAAACGAGTAAACTCTTTTACACTTTGTAATTTTATTTAACTTGACACTGGCAAACTGACCCTTCAAGCGCAGAGTCCAATTACAAGAAACTGAACGGAACTGAACTGAATTGAGAGATGAGTCAATGTTTATTTTTTGTATATTTTGCGTGGTGTGCAATAAAATGTCTTATCTAATCTAATATTAGGTCCTTACATATGAAATTAGGACTTCCAAATTCAAATTTGTACAGCTATAGACTCATGTATTTGTGCTTCGATGATCGTCATTCATTTGTTTTTTTTCTTCTGTTTTTTTCTGTTTGCGTCACTCATTTTACAAAATGGAAAACTTAAAATATCGCATTATTTACGAGTACGAGTTCCGCCGTGGCACTAGTGCTGCGGAAACAACTCGAAGGGTGAATGATGTGTATGGCGGTCGTGTTGCAAAAGAAAACACAGTTCGTTTTTGGTTCCAACGTTTTCGTTCTGGAAATTTCGACTTGCAGAACAAGCCCCGTGGACGGCCTGAGACTCAAGTTGATAATGAAGAGTTGAAGGCTATTGTGGAAGCGGATCCATCGCAAACCACGTCCGAGTTAGCTGCAGGCTGCGGTGTTAGTGATAAAACTGTTTTAATTCACTTGAAGCAAATTGGGAAGATTAAAAAGCTTGAAAGGTGGGTACCTCACGAATTGACTGAAGCAAACCGGCAAACGCGCGTCGACTGCTGCGTTACATTACTAAACCGGCACAATAATGAAGGTATTTTAAACCGAAACATTACCTGTGATGAAAAATGGGTTCTTTACGATAATCGGAAGCGCTCAGCGCAATGGTTGGATCCTGGCCAGCCAGCCAAATCCTGCCCCAAGCGAAAATTAACCCCAAAAAAGTTACTTGTAAGCGTTTGGTGGACTAGTGCCGGTATTGTTCATTACAGTTTTCTCAAATCTGGCCAGACTATTACGGCTGATGTCTATTGTCAGCAATTGCAAACCATGATGGAAAAGCTAGCGGCTAAACAACCTAGGCTGGTCAATCGCTCCACGCCACTGCTGCTTCACGACAACGCTAGACCACACACTGCGCAACAGACGGCTACTAAATTAGAAGAGCTTCAATTGGAAAGTCTAAGACATCCTCCGTACTCCCCGGACCTTGCTCCAACAGATTACCATTTTTTTCGAAATTTGGATAACTTCTTGCAAGGGAAAAAATTCAACTCCGATGGGGCAGTCCAAATCGCCTTCAAAGATTTTATTGATTCCCATCCGACTGGTTTTTTTAGTAAAGGGATCAATGAACTACCTATAAGATGGCAAAAGTGCATAGAAAATAATGGTTCATACTTTGATTAATTAAATATATTATATTAAAAAATATTCGACTTTTTGTTCCTCCCATACAAAACGCCAATTTCATATGTAAGGACCTAATAAAATAATATTCTAAAAATCCAAAATCTTATGTTCTTTACGGACACTGAATACTTTTGCTACTGTTGCCCAACAATCGAATAGAAGTAACCAACCGATGTTATCATTTCAATAACCTATTGTGAGATAGCAGGATGGACTTGAGTGCAACCCTGTGGATTGTAAAATCAGATTTATTTCAAGGTAAATTGATACAGCTCGAGCTAGACTAGTCTATACAGAGTAAAATGATACTTAGATAATATCATTTTATTGTGCAACATACCATTACTTACCTCAAAAACGTTAAACCGTACCACAAAAACATTACACACAAACAGTTGTTTTTCAAAAGTGATACATATTGATACTTTAGCTCATAACATAATTAGCTAAACAATTCTTAAACTCGGGTTTAGTCGTGTTTATGTATTTCGTAGTGTGGCTGTTAGTTTTTTTACCCCTTCATTCCCGTCATTATCCTTGAAGGCATAAAATATAAATTAGAGAAAAATAAAAAAATAATAAAAAATTTAAATTTAAATTAGGGAAGTGATTTATTATAATATAATTAATCTAAGAACCATAGATGAAAAACATGTTTTCAAATAAAAAAAATAACGCATTTGAATATATGATTTACAGCGTCATACATTACACCGCTCACATAGTGAACGTACTCCTTTTTTGGACAAGATATACGTTATAAAAATAGCTCATCGTCTCATCATCATCATTTCAGCCGTAGGACGTCCACTGCTGGACTGCTGGGGGCTCCTTCAAATGCTACCAGTGACTTCATCTAGTTGGTGGACGTCCTACGCTGGTGGTCTCTATTCGATAACGCCCATCTGCTCTACGTATAACCGTATCTAAACTATAATAAACAAAATAATGCTAGAAAAGTTACCAAGGTAAAAGCTTTCTTATTACTTTATAGCTGACAGGATTTTAAGCTTAGTCGAGCTTGAGCTAATGCAGTCTTAAAAACCAAGGAAAGTAATTTAAAGACGCCAGAAAAATCAACTTTTAGAACTTCAGGAAACGTAAGTGGCAAGAGGAGGTATATGAGTTCAGTTCCCACTGCTGGGACACAGAGACTTCTCTCTTGACGAGAGAGATTAGGCCTTAATTCACCACGCTGGCCAAGTGCGGGTTGGTGAATGTCACATATCCTTCAAACTCTTTTAAAGTTCTCAGAACATGCCGGTTTCCTCACGATGTTTGCCTTCCGTTAAGGCACGTGTTTAAAGCGCACATAAATTTCTCAAGGAGAAAAATCCAGAGGTGCGTGGCGGGGTTTGAACCCACGACCTTCGGAATGAAAGTCGAGTGTCCTCCCACTTAGCCAACACGGCTTAAGGTAAAGTTAAGTTAATAATAAATAATAATAATAACTTTCCAATAAATTATTAATACCACTATTAAGGTAACCAGAGAGATTTTATTTATTGAAATATCTATATACGTGTATGTATGTCTATTATATTGAGTATATCAGATGTCTAGTACCCGTAACTCAAGCTTAGAGCTTACCACGGGGCTAGATGTTGTTGTGTGGATTGTCCGGAAATATATTTTCTTCTCTACATCATAAACACTTCAAATTATTATCCATGCAGAAAATCAGTTAAGCAATCATCATTAAATGCGTCTGTAATCATTGAATGAGTCCACAACAATGACAATGTAGTTGGATGGGTGATTATGTCGCGTCGGCATTATGCTTGCGGTAATCCCCATAATACGTGGCACACTGTTTCGAAATCATTTTGCCCAAATAATGCTTATGGAAACATTATTTTTAGCTAATAATGTTTTGGTCATATTTATCTGTAACTAATAAGTATTGATACTTATTTTTATCAACGTTTAGTATAAAATACTTTATAATTTATTTATACTAAACGTTTTTTTTTTAATCAAGTAACCTATAAATAAATAAATAATTAAAAAAAAAGTTTAGTATAAATCAATTTGATAAGTATGAGAGGGACTCATCTCATCTAGGGTTCCGTGTGCAGCCTATACGAGTACACATTTTGCAATAGAAATCAAAATAAGTTAAAAAAATTATTTAAAAAGTGTAAAAAGATGCAGTTTGAGAAAAAGAACGGGTCTCGAGCAACGTCGCTTAACTTTATAAAATCACGTTTGTTGTATGGGAGCCCCAATATATTTTGTGTTTATTTCTTGTTATAGCGGCAAGAGAAGTATTATCATCCCCAAAATTTCAATTCTGTCACAGCTATCTATCACGGTCCTAGAGATCAGCCTGGTGACAGGTGGAAAGACAGGCAGTCGACGAAGTCTCAGTAATAGGGTTCCGTTTTACCCTACGGAACTCTCAAAAGGTTCAAAAATAACAAGCAATCCTACAAAATAGGTATCGGTGTTTAAGTCCTATTATTAAAAACATTTGCATGATATACAAGAAAACATAATGTTCTACATTATGTTATCGATGATTTTTATTAATTAATCTGAGTATATTATTAAGGTTGGAGAGGTTTTTACCCTAAAATAGACAGGTTATTGTGTCCAATGAAATGAAACGATTTGGCACTAAGTCTCTTAAATTACACTAAAATTGATCAAATCTACATAGCAGATTGAATTGAGAAATGTCCACGAATAACAAATCAATGGATCCCAGAGTTAAGATACTACCCATAGTACCCGAAGTCATTACATTACCAGAAATATATCGCAGGAATAGGGCGAAAATCCCTTCAAAAGCCTTTGATTTTCCCGATAGGTTTATGCAGATGTACGAGTATTGATGATATACCTAATATAAATTTGTGGGTTGAATAAATAATGTATATCTTGCTTTTCAATGTTGTTTTACGTGGTTACTCTTTGTATCCATTGTATAGAATAATGGCTAAACAAAGGGGGAGGCCTAAATGTTTCTCTTCGAAGATATATTTTACGTTATATAAATACCATATTGGATCGTTAAAAAGTATGTGTCGGACGTGTTATTCATATACGTAATCTAGGCAGATTTTCATTGCCCCCCCATTAAAATTTAGTCGTAGATAAAAAAAGCTTTTAAGAATCAGGTTTGGCGGCCAATTTGTAGCCGGCCTAAAGCTAGTCGTCTATATTTCTATTTCGGGAATACACCTAACTGTTCGTTTTAAAAGAAGAACAGCCTATTTTATTTTAATTATAATTTAAAATCAATGACCAGTAATTGGATCCTTAGGTGTTAAAAGTAACGGGCACTGGTTTATTTTAATGTCACCCTGAAAACTTTAATGCACCCTTGAATTCAGTTGACAGTGTTTTACACCCGTTGGTTCCAGTTCACCTAGTTTTACGAAGTTTACGACCCATAAAACTTTATAGTCTCGTTGAAATGCTACCTACTTCCATTGGTTTTAATTTCTAAATTGTTATTACTCTTGATACTATACTGTCTACGCACCACCGATTGTTTAAAATAAAAAATCGTTTAGTATAGGTTATATGAGAAAATAATAAAAATTAGTCCGTCATTTAGATCGCTTAATAAATTATACACCTTTTTTTCTGTAAACGAAAAATCACGAAGATACAGTGCGTATTTAGATACATTTAAGTAATTTTATATTATTCAAAATTCCGGTAACTACTTACTAAAAGAAAGTAGCAAAAAAAAAAACCCTCCTTAAACAGAATTCACCTGAACTCACCTCACGTCTTCCCAAAATAAGAAACTCGTATCTTGCAGATTCAACTTTCATTCAATGTCGCCCTCCTTGATATTCAATAAACATTTTCACTTATAAAGTATCTGGCACAATCTCTATCATCGGCTTTCCCGTAAATGTGCTTCATGAATCTTTCATCGAGGGTGCCATCATTTTCATATTGCTTCCCAGTTCGGGCAACATACCTGTAGATAGGCGCGAAAAAAGTAACGGGAAAATAGATCAAACGATCCTCGAAAATTGTTCAAAAGAGCTCCGTGAACAGCACGTTACATTTATGAGAACCTTTATTGTGACGCTTGAGGTGCTAGGTCAGATTACTGTCGATAATTCCAGGCAGATAACATGACATACGTGAAAATATTGGTGTTATAAGTTTAGTCCGTCTTATAGCCTATCGAAAAATACATAGTGCCTACTTTTATTATTGATGTTGTTTCAGAGATAAGGCGTAACAGACAGGAAGATCAACAAACAAAAACTGCAGAAAAATAAAAATTCTGGTTTATTTCCATACCGTGATTACATTCATACATATTACAAACGGGCGTTCAAATTTTATTTATTTGTATAGATAATAATCTAATCAGATAATAATAAATGCAAGGGCACGTACATAAAATAATTTCCATAGTAAAATCTATAGAATGCATGTTGTAAATGTTTATTCATCAGACTCTCCTTGAAATGCTTTTAGCTTGACTTCATAGTAACCAAGTACCAGGTAGGTCTTAGAAGCTCATTTGCAATTAATAGCATACGGCAAGAATTTACTGTTGACTTCATCGTAAATCTAAAATAGATTTGAATGCTGCAGTAATACTTTTTGTAGTAAATTATAAATAATGAATTATGAGATTTAAACTTTTAGTAGGTAGTATTTAGATTTTTAGAAGGAGAAATCTTTGACGTATACGATAATTTTATGAAAATTAAATCAATGGTATAAAATAAACGTTAACAAAACAAGGTGTTTCAAATTTGGCATATAAAGCAGAAGGGGTGGAAATGGCACGCACCAGGCAACATATTTTGTTCTACGAATTTTCGATATGAAAGCCCGTTATCGAAAAAAAAATCTAATAATAAAAGTGTAAATCTGTTAATGCAGTGTTGAAAAAAATGTTATGTAGTAAATTTATGTTTAAAACTTCTTTCCAGGCTTTAAAAAAATTATTTCAACTGATATGAACATACATACTTCTGTCCTTTAGCGGGATTCAAACCCTCTACTTCGTTGCGCGGAATTTATTTACAATTCTAAACTACAGCAAGTATTTTTTTTATCACGCACTACAAAATAATCTTTGTAACAAAATACGAGTGCGATATAAAAATCACAACCTTGAATAATACTGCTTAAACATTGAAGTTACAGCCAAATAAGTTTTACGAAATGGCTCCCGAAAGGCTAACGAGTCAGTCCCGTCCTCAAAAGTCTATTTAACAGAAACTGGACGATATTTCAAGTGTCTCCGAATAACAGGAAATAAAGGCTAAAGGGTAGAAAATGCTGTGCCCTGCAGCTTTTATAAATGCTCAGGCAAAACAACGTTACATGAGTAAAGGTAAGTGTAATTAACAAGCTTACATTTAAATAATGTTGTTTATGTTGTAATTGTAACCTATTGATGGAAAAGTGTGAAATCAAAATGAAAAAAACTTTGTTAATTTCTGCCCTAGTAACTATTCTTTGTACCAATATCATTGATTAAAAAAAAGTGTGAAATTAAATATGGATTCCTTGATTTTCTAACGCACTGGGCATAGTCTTAACTCTCATGTTAGATTATCGTTAAGGAATCAGTGCACTTTTTTCTAGTTTAGCTGTTATAAAATGTAATTATCTATGTATGTTCTACTAGCGACCTGCTTTGACCCTCCGCTGCTTAAGTGCAAATAATAACAAAACAAACGAAATCAAAATCATAACCTTGAATTATACTGCCTAAACATGAAAGTTACATCCTCAGAGATCGCTGAAGTTCTACAGAATGGCTCCCGAAAGGCTAACGAGTCAGTCCGTCCTCAAAAGTCTATAAACAGAAACAGGACGATATTTCAAGTGTCACCGAATAACGGCGTGTAACGGGGAATAACGGGGGAAAAGGCGAGAGGGCAGAAAATGCCGAGCCCTGCAGCTTTTATTAAAGCTCAGTCAAAACAACGTTACATGAGTAAAGGCAAGTGTAATTAACAAGTTTAAATTAAGATTTTTGTTATATTATAAACTAGTGGACCCAACAGACTTCGTCCTGTCAAAAAATAAAAAAAACGTAAAAAACTCGCCTTGAAAACCATCCTTGAACTCCTTGAAAATAAAAAAAAAATGGGCTAATTTGGTCCAGGCGTTGTTGAGTTATGCGCTTAGCAACACATTTTGTGATTCATTTTGTATAAGAAGATGTATGTTTGATGGGAAACTGTGATATAACTTAGAAAATATTTATTTGTTTTCTGCTCTACCTAAAATTTTTATAGCAATATATCTATAATCAATACCTATATTTTTACGAAAAGTGTGAAATTAAGTGTTTCTTTGGATCGCTTACGTATTGAGCTAATATTTAGAAAAACGTAAAAGAACACATTGGACTAGTCCATTATGTACCTATTTTGCCATTGTACAGTCAGGGTCAAAATAATATAAGCGCTTAGATTAATATCAATTTGACGCTGACTGTATGTATTATACATTATTTGCTATCTACTGTCAGAATGACTAGATGTTCTGAATGATTTATGATGGCAGCAGCAATATCGATTGTATTAAGATTTATTTGTCATTATATCATTTAATTTAAAGTTTACTATGCGGACCTCTAAATTAACTATTAATTCTAGGCTCCCCGATAAAATCATAAAATTTAATGTATTCATTAATTTCTATAATTAGTCTCACATAAGAGGTTATGACTAACGGTTCTTAAACAATTCTTATGTAAGAAATATTAATTTGACCATATTGTCTTCGGAGAGACTAAGATCTTAAGATTTTTTGGTGAAAACAGGCAGGTTCTACACACTCATCAAATTGTTTTTGTAAATCTACAAATTGTCTACCGCATCAGAACAAAATAGGTTGAACCTTGTACAAGATATTTCTAAAGCTTTCTAACAAATATAAACGATTGATGAAGACAAATGAATGCGGCCTAAATTTTAACCAAAACAAACGGCGCGCCCCGGCTTCGCACAGGTAGCAAATATCATATATTTTTTTCTCTTCTTAAAAACAATCCTTGGGCTTCTATATAAACAATTGGTTTAATTGGTCCAGGCGTTGTTGTGTTATACGCTAACTTACACATTTTCAGAGGGTACCAATGACACCAAGATTCAAAAAGAATTGCAAAAGTTGTCAATCACTAAATTTAAAAATATTGTGAGAACCAGCTGCGTAAAAAAACTTATTTTTAAAATATAGGATTACCTTGACGAGAAAGCTGCTCTGCTCCAACAATAAATAAAAAAAACTATCTATTATCGTAAAATATCAAAACAAGAATGAGCTAGCGTTTCTAATCGCTTCAGACCAGATACAATAAACTTATGTCCTATTTATCTTTAACTGTACTTTATCTTAGACGTTTTTAAGATTTGTATAATCAAACAATGGAAATTAATTACTTTGTGTCTTGTATCTTTTGCGATTTTAGATTGATATATTATAGATAGATGTGCCTACTTAACATTTTTATGCCTAACAGTATTATTATGTGTATTAAAGGCCTTTGGTATACCAGTAGCAAAGTTATATTTACCTGTGCAACTTGATACCTGTTTGAGGTGTTGGCGAGTGTCCAATAATCTAGGTGAGGTACTTAGCGGTAGGTATGCGTAGTAATCATGCCGTAATTATCGATGTCATTGTGATAGCGCTGACATACTGTATAACGTTGTTGTGGCCGCCGTAATTAAACTACAGATTGATATTGTCATGTGGAACAGTAAGATGCTCAGAATATACCACCGATATTAGTATAACAATTGATTTATGTTATGTTAGAGCCTACCAGAAATATGGTAATATTTTCATTATGATGAACGCACAGAGATAACACTATAAAACATGCGACGGTTTAATAATTTCCGGACAATCCACATAACATCATCTAGCCCCGTGGTTAGCTCTACGCTTGCGTTTCTAGGTACTTGACATCTAATATTGCGATAGAATAATTAATATTCTAATAGATCATACATAGATATTTTTATTATTATAGTACATATAAAACATCCAGACTAAGGTGAAATTACTTGCAGAACATAGAAACACTTGACTCCTCGGCGGGAATCGAACCCTACCTCTTGCGCCGCAAGCTGGATTCATTCAGGGTTCCCTTCATTTATAATATCATTTTTTATATACTGGGTAAGTCTTCATTTAACCACAATCTCACCCGATGTAAAGTGACGATGTGGTCTAAGATGGAGCATGAAGACCTAGAAGGAAGATGGCTTCTCCGGACCTCATTACGAAACACGAAAAAATCGCTTCACGCAATGGCCCAGCCCGGAGGGTGGTGACAAGCCGCGGCCGAAGCCGTCCACCAGAGACTGTTCTTAGCACCACCCGGAGGTCACGTGTAAGGATAGACACAAACCTAGAACAATTAATTTTGAAGCATTACAAAAAAAAATGTCGCAAGTGTAAAAGCTCAATTGGAACTTCAATCATGAATTTCCAGAACTTGGAAACGCCAATAAGCAATAACATTTTGTTGCTAGCTCGGTACAAACGGTCAGTCATAACGTCACATTAATACCGATTGTAGCATAACTGAGCATAACGTGAATAGTCTGCCTAATGTGCCATAAAAACCCGTACGTGTCTGAAAACGCTTCGACGGGAGCCTTGGCGTCAATTAGTATTACTTCACCTTTTGGTTAACTGCTACCTACGGGTTATATTTTGAATGTTTTCTAGCTATTTTCGTAGTTGCATATACAACATGTAGTTGCGGTGAAGAACTTCCGTATTCATAAAAATATTTAAGGCTTATTATAGTTAAGATATACTAACCTCTAGAATAAATTTTGATAAAAAACGTTATTCGCAATAAATATTATTATTGCCTTTAAAATCAGTTTATTAACAGTTCAAAAACTTTTTACCCTTTGCTTATTTTTATATTCAGAATATAAGGTAAGCTTATTCAGTTATATAAGCCAGAAATAGGATTTTTTTAAGAGTGCTATTTTAAGTATTACCCCGTATTACATAAAGGTCCTTCTATCTGAACAGACCAATATATACCTAGTTATAAACTTTTGTATCCTCATCGTACTACCAATAACTATTAATTTCTGTATTTTTGTTAAATAAATTACTATATTTTTTTAAATATGACAAATACTTAAGTACTCTCAACAATACCTAATTTAAAAAATATTGGTTTTAATGAGAAATTCAACAACCGTTTTTCTTTAAAAAAAATGTTAGTACGGGGAGTGTGTCAATAAAGACATTACGTTAGGGAAATACTGGACGCCATTTTTATAAAATAAAAATATGTAGATAACAAAAAAAACTATGTCATATATCGTTGAATAGATTTATAAAAATCATTTTAAGTTTTCAACATTTTTTGATCCGACTGACGGTATTGGAATAAGGTATATCGAATTTAAGTTGTGTTACCATTCTCACTTATTTCAGGACTGTAAAAATCCCAAAACAGTAAAATCTCAGTCAAGTTATATTTTTTCCCGAATTTAATCTTGTTTAAAACCATTTTCCTACAGTTTGAAACATTGGACATTATAAAGCATAATTCAAGAGTTTTACAACATAAACATAATTCCTTAATGGATATGTTTAAAAAAAAAGTTACAAGTTTTATTCATTTCCTGTTAAAAGCCCATTTTGCAGATAGGAGACTATTAAACTATTATGTTAACACCATTATTGTAACCACATGAAGCAACAAATAAATGAATAAATGAAAAAATAACTTTCTCATTGATATTACACATTTTAAAATCTGAAAATCGGCTTTGGTCCTGATAAATCAAATTATAGTCTATTATCGGGAAATAGTGCATAAAATCTTGGCAAACTTCCTGCCTTATAATAATCCCAACATTAATGTGTGCTGTATACTCGTGCTAATCATGTGTTCGGGTTTATGCAAATGTCGCTAACCATAAATTGGACATGCATGTTTAAGCTTATAAGTAAGTACATTACACAACAAATAGTTGCCTATAAGAAGGCCATTTTCAGAAATGAAAATATGTTTTATCTCGTTTTGTATCGGTAAGGTAAAATATGATGTGGTAATTTTTTTACTAAATGGTAAACACAATAGCGTTATTTATGTTTAACGCAGTTCCGAATGTTTTGACGTTTTATTGTATACCAAAACAAAACAATAGTTACGAAAATCATATATGAGAAAGAAGTACAAAGTGCAACACATTGCCTTATTATGTACAATAAAATTTCTAAGTCACAATGTTAGTTACCGTACTCCTCCGAAACGGCTTTACCGTTTTTTACCAAATTGTATATGCATATTCAGTAGATATGAGAATCGGCTACTATCTATTTTTCATTTTGCAAAGCAACGTTTGCTGGGGTCAGCTAGTAAATATATCTATATAATTTGCCTTTTATTTAACTACTAGCTGTGCCCTGCGGTGCTACCCGCGTTATAATGGATGAAGTACTCTTAACCAACAACATATTTATTTGAATAAAGATGAATATTATTATGTTGATACAACTTAAACAAATTATTTCGACCAAATTAGGTACCATAAAAACGGTTTTTGTGAGTTAATCTTAAAAGATAGACATATACTATCGCGGACTGTTTTTAAGATCATTAAAAGAGCTATTATTCCTTAATACATATTTTTTGTGTATCTTGAACCGTTTTCACGGCGCACGCAACGGAAGGCTTCAAAGATGAACAATTTCTCCCGTTTTTTACACATTTACCACTATATCTTTGTTCCTATTGGTCGTAGCGTGATGTTATATAACATCTCGCTACGATAACTGGACTATCCAACACAAAAAGAATTATTCAATTCGAACCAGTAGTTTCGGAGATTAGCGCGTTCAAACAAACAAACAAACAAACTCTTCAGCTTTATATATTAGTATAGATGACATACACTGCCTCGGTGGCGCGGTGGGCGAATGTCCGCTTGCAGAGCAAGAGGTAGCGGGTTCGATTCCCGCCGAGGGTAAAATTGTTTGTATGTTCTGCAAGCACGTTTCTCCTTGGTCTGGGTGTTTAATATGTATAATAAAAAATATCTATATATTTGTATGTATATTATATTAAGTATATCAGATATCTAGTACCCGTAACACAAGCTTAGAGTTTACCACGGTGCTAGATGTTGTTGTGTAGATTGTCCGGAAATATTTTTTTTTTTATTTTATTTTTTTTTACAGATTCATTAAAATATTGAATGTTCCAGATTATTTTCCCAGTAAAGGACGAAAGCTACTTTTTACCGCGGGAACATTTATTACTAAGCGGGCAAAGCCAAAGGCTGTAGCCGGGCAGATAGTTAGTTATATTTAATCGGCCATTATATCGGGGCTGTTGATCCCCATCCATGTAATTTTGATACCAAAAGTTTAACTGCGTAGTAAATAGGCTTAAATAATGCTTTGTTTTCGACATAGTCCCTGCCTGTTTAACATTTAATCTTATCCATCGACCATTGCATAAAAATTATACTTGTAAAACGCTTATGACACGGTAATATTATTATCTACACAAGGTGTTTCAAAATTGGCATATAAAGCGCCTTCCGCCTTGTGTAAATGGCGCGCACCAGGCTAACAAATTTCGTTCTACAATTTTTCAAATTGGAGGTCATTTTTTCGATAAAAGGTCTCTTATTTTTTAACACTTATCTAATCTAGATCATATTTCTATTTCAGTGGATGGATTAGACGTTTTTAGTTTTTAGTTTTCTCCAGTCCATCCAAAGGTTGTCTGGAAGAGATCACTTTTAGTGATAAGGCCGCCCATTGTTACACTATTATTTAATGTATTTTAGTTCTTAAGCATTGTTCTGTTGTATTATATTTTTGTGTTTCAATAAAGAGTATTGTATTGTATTGTAAATTTTTAACCCCTGGAAAATATTAAAAAGATTTAATAAAATCATTAACTTCTTTATAATATAATCACTTTAAAACAATGTTCATTAGTGTTTATTATTTTGATACTAAATGAGATTGGTTTTACTTATTGATACTGACTTGAAAGGTTCAAGGTATAAAATGAAAAAATAATAATTTAAAGCTGTCATTAACAACAAAACTCGATTAACAGATTTACACTTTAAGGTTTATTTTTTGTCAAATTGGCTTCCAAATCGAAAAATTCGTAGAACGAAAAATCCCTAGTGCATGCCATTGGTGTGAATGGCATACACTAGAGACTTTCTTTCTTTCTGTAGAAACCAATTTTGAAACACCTTGTAAAGATAGGTTACCGTGCTTAGGATGTCAACAAGATCAACTTGTAACGAGAACTATTTACATGAATAAAAATTTACCAACCAGTAATATCGATGATATCATTCTTTAAACGGGCACTCCTAGCACATTATCTTCCTAGGAAAATAAGACAAATTTTTAACAAACCGTCCAGAGAACAAAGGCGGAACTAATTTCTATAACAACAAAAACCTACTGACATCTGCGAACGTTTTTCAATTGAAAACTCTGAGAAACGAAGCGAAAATACCCGATCAAAAGAGATTTGATTTTTATTGTTATTTTCCTAACGTTTCTGTTTTATATTTTGGGTGAGAAATGTTGGATTCATTTATTTTACAGAACAAGCAATGAAACATTTCAGGTATATTTTTTAAACTTATGAGCACTGCATAAATTTTGTAATTGGCTTGTGAATTTTTTTTTATGTTTGAAGGCAACAATGGTTGAAAATCAAATATACATACAGAAATGTAAAAACATAAAATGAACATTTTAAAGACAAGTTTATATCTGCTACGAGTATTTACCCAACAAAATGGATGACGGCATACAAATGACTTCACTACATTAGAATAGTTCATTGAACAGTTCACGGACAATGTGTAGGTTAAGTGTCTCATATTAAAGGTTTGTGTGGTTTTATTCTTGATTAGACCTGTAAGACATCCACTGTTGGACTTGGAAGCGAACTGCACAAAACTTTTACACATTTTTTTTTTATCGCTATTTTAACATCATAATCTTAGTCCATTTTCCACATCGTGTATGGTCGGCACAACAAGTCGAACCACAGAAAACAAAATATAAATTTCGTTTTACTTAATATTTTAATTTATTTTATAAGCTTTGAGACGCAAATCGTTTGAAAATGGTCAGCGGGGTCATCAAAGTGCAAAGCTTACCCAAACTTCAGCTCGTTCGCTCTTGTGGTTAAACAATTTGCAACTACAGAGTTCCACTCAGATTGTTTCGTCTTCAATGTTGCTAAATTTAAACAATTTTCACGTTTACTTAGCTGCGAGTTTAGGTATATAATGAACAGTTTCCAAAACTAAACTATGCAAATAGTATAAATGGGGGTTTCAAAAACAAATAACTTGAAAAGTATGAGATGGCACGTTTTAAGAACGTTCTTCTTGAATAAACCGCATTGTCTTAAAGATTTAAGCAGACGCGGGAAGTGACTTTGCTTTATAACGATGAACGATTTGTTTTGTTTGTTTGATATAACAAAAAACTAGTTTCAACGAAACCTACTACGGATACCTATGCTCACTAGTGTGGTAATCAACTTTTAAATTATAATGGTTTTAAACAAAATTATGTTATATTATAACATACATATCATGGTATCAATGGGTTAAACATCACCGTCATCATGGCGCTTGCAAAAGCGTCGAAATTTTGGAAAACTCAAAAACCGTCAAATCATTGTACGAGTATGTTACCCGTTGCAAGTTGTAATAGCGTAAACGACTTAGAATGTTTCGATTGACAATAGATGCCTATGAGTGAACTGGCACTCATAGGCATCTATTGTCAATCGAAATTGCAATCGAAAATGCCAATGACTCGAAAACGCCACCATTTTAGCCGTGATTATTTTCGATTCATCATCATCACCCTATTAACGTTCCCACTGCTGGGACTCAGGGACTTCTCTCTTGACGAGAGAGATTAGGCCTTAATTCACCACGCTGGCCAAGTGCGGGTTGGTGAATGTCACATGCCCTTCAAACTCTTTTTTTTTTAAGTTCTCAGAACATGCCGGTTTCCTCACGATGTTTGCCTTCACCGTTAAAGCACGTGTTTAAAGCGCACATAAATTTCTCAAGAAGAAAAATCCAGAGGTGCGTGTAGGTATTTTCGATTGCTCTAAGTCTAAAACCATCAAATCAATCATACAAGTACGTGTCTTAATTTTAGATATGATTTTAAGTTTAAAATTAGATTACTTTAAGGAATAGGTAATTGTATTGAATTGACCAATTGGTTATGCCACTTGTCGTTTGTATTCGCGTTTATTGTTTTACATTGCCCGTACCTAAATAGATTTTCATGAGCATATTAGACATTTCCCGATTTTCTAAGGGATCACAAATTGGACGTCCCATAACAACACCTAACGATAGATTGTATGTACGGCCTTATGTTTTGCGCGAACCCAACCTTTCCTTTGTTTCGACGGTTTTTGTCTAAAGGCACTTTACTTTTTATGACTGTACCTGAGGGTGTACCTTTTATTTTATTGGGTTTTACATACACTTGTAATACCACGACTTATGCTGATTAATCTCACACATTTCTTATTACAACTCAAGCTCCCACATGAAACATTTTTAGTCAATTTCTCTGGTTTAATTCTAGGAATTTTATATCAAGGAGTCTTCTACTTTGCCTGTCTGTATTTTCACTTTTTTACGAAGAGATTGTTGGTTATGTTTTGCATAATTAATATTGACATGAACACAGCACATACAATTTAACAAAATTGTATTTTTGGTTAGGTAGCCAACACTTGTAGCAACAACACAGCCAAAGCCTAATAATAATAATTTGCACTTGTTTAATGACGGGGCGGATCACTGATTTCATATACATCAAAAGCTAAAGGTAATTGGCAAATCAATTAAAATTAATCTAAGGTCATGATCCGCTGAAATGATCACAATATTGAACCAAAATGTTAACGATTAAACTTTACTAGCTGAATTTCAGGGTACCGCACTCTGCTAGCTGCATTTCAGTCTTCCGTACCCTGCATTTCAGTGTACCGTGAACATACAAGCAACGGTTAGTCTCAATTGGATTGCACACGCTTGGATAGCACGCAATGTTAGATTGCTGATGCTTTAGGCAAACATATGTATATCAAAATCTATTTTATACATGACCTGTTTAGCCTAAAGAACTTGAGTATTTAATGCATATGCTATAGGATATGTATGAAATCAGGAACTCTATATAACTGCTAGGAAATCTGTAGAATTCCGAAAATGTTACGGAAATGTATATATTATTCATCTAACAATAAGAAAGTGCACAGAATGTTGGATAGTGCGTGAGTGAGTTGTGAGTCGTGAGTTGATCGTGCGGGACGGCTACGCAGGTAATTTTGGCTGATTGCACGTAAGCAGTCACTACTTCATGCACGTCGCGTCGTTGTATCAAAAGTGTTGTTGTGTCAAATCTCGCATTTCGCTAATGAAAAATTGATTGTATGAATGTTTAACAATGTTCCGACAGTCAGTGAGTGCAGAATATTGTTTTTATAGAAGATTAACGTTTAGAACTAAAATATAATGTTATGTAATTATAAGTGTCACTCTAGCTTGATCTAAGATTGATTGTATTCTCGATTCTGATTATTTGACTAACGACGCTATTCATGATATTTTAGAAGTTCAACCTCTATGATCTACCTTATTCTCAAATTAAATATTGTTTTTTGATTTGTGAAAAGTATTGTCAAATAAATGCATCCTATTACGGTATGATAAAATTCGACCACGCCGTTTCTTTTTGTTTGTTAGTTCTGCTTCAAGTATTTATCTTTAGTGTATCTATTATGCCAGATTCGTCATATTTTAAAAGTTATAATATAGTAAATAAGATGCAATGTTTCGTGCAATGGCCTTAATCAGAAAGAATTTACCACTCAAACATGCTTAATTTTTTTTGTTTTTAAATAAGTTATTCAATTAATATTTTTTATAAATGGAAAAGTGTATGTGTGTGTTTGTTTGCTGAAGTTTTTTAATTCGACTGTTCGTTACTGTCTGACTGTTAGCGGCCTCCGGCGAATATTCATGTCAACGGGATGTGTGTGGCCGGCCGAAGACGATGTTTGGCGTGGGCGTGGCAATTACGTCACTTCAGAATCTTAGCGCGCACCGCTTGTAAAATCTTTGTCCGCTAAGTGTAGACAAGAACATCGGGTATACTCGATTTTTTTTTTGATATACTCAATACTCAATTCATTTATTGCTGTTTTTAGGGTATACTCGATTCACGGTGATTTTAGCGTCCACGCGACACGGATCTTCTCCCACTTATGTAGCGGTACCATTAATCATCTCATTTGTTGGTCTAGTTGAACCTTTTCTTAAATAAACCTGTAAAATATTTACGTGAAAATTAAATTACCCAATATTTCGAAATTTAAAAGAAAAGTTAGCGACTTAGCTTCTTAAAAAATAAGTAAAGAATAAAAAAAAGTAAGTTGGGAACAGTCAACTTAAATTAAAACTTTATATGTTTTGATTTAAGTTTGTAAGCATCTGAGAATCTGAGAACACATGGATAATTAAAAGTTAAATGTCGTTCAGCATTTATGTTTTAAAAATATTATTTTGTTCTACAGATATTTAAAGGTATTAACGCCTGGAAAGATGATTCTACCTAAACCCAAGCTTTATGTAAACAACCTATTTAGAATTTCAGTAATCTGAGTCCCTAATGTATTAGCGGGATAGAGGGTAACTTTTAAGCTAACCCTTGTTGGTAATTTCGGTCCATTTCGGCCATTTTGGTCGTGCAAACCGGACCTGTAAAACATTAATAGCTCATCTTTAAAAAGAATAGCCTTACATTAAATAAAGAACAAGTACTATATTTTTTTTCCAAAAATGTATAATATTTGTAGATAACATTTTAGGAGTTAATTTTTGGTTAATACTACAAATATAGATATTTTTTTAATAAGCATATTAAGCACCCAAACCAAGGAGAAATTGCTTGCAGAAGATGCAAACACTTTTACTTTACGGTAATATTGGGATTGAGCCTGAGTCACAAATTCCTAAAATATGTCAACATCGTCACCTAAATCAGTCAACGCAGATTTTACTTTCAATATTTTCGCTTCATTTCAAAAACTTAGCTCGCGCGTGATATACATAGGGAAGAAGCTTAATTCATGAGCACAACTCACTTTTTTAAGGCGTTTTGTTTATATGATTGAAATTAAACATTATCATTTCAGCATCATTGCTGAACATTTGGTGTTTATTTCATAGATTTCCAGTTCTTACATCCATCGTGAACTCGCAGCCTTAACCACTTTAATTTCGTAAGAACTCTAAGCATAGCCCTCTCTATTAGCCTAAGCCATGGAATAGTGTTTATAGGTACTTGATAAAAATCGCTGATGTCACACTGATCTCATAAAGTCAGTAATAGTCGTGATCTAGGTTAGAGTTGACCTAAGGGTCAAAACTGTCGCGCCTATTGTAGTTTTATTATAATAATTAAAAAGTAAACAATGGCTCTATTTCATTCAAAAGTAAATGAGTAACTTAGCCTTTATGTTTATATCAAAATTATGTTGACTTTAACAAATACAGACAACATTATTTTCACAATCACAATTTTGTGATGAATAGTCAAAGATTAATTTTGTTTCTCAGTCAACCGATTTTGAAGGATTATTTTTGCTACAAAAACCAACCTACTTTATCCTGAAACAATCTGTGATTTATAGACGTTTGTCCTGAAATCTGCAGTTTCGACTGTTATTAAAATATGATCATTGTTAAGGAACATTTTCAACCCCCGACTAAAAAAGTTTATAAGTTTGACGTTTATAAGTCTGTCTGCCTGTTGGTCTGTCTGTCTGTGTGTTTATATGTCTGTCTGTCTGTCTGGGTCATCATAGCTCCCGAACGGATGGAGCGATTTAATTTTTTTTGTATGAAAGTTGAGTTTAGCACGATTGTTCTTAGACAAGTGTCATGAAAATCGGTTGTATCGTTTAAAAGTTATGGGGGTGAGAGTGGGGAAGGAAAACCGAAAATCTGCAAATACACACTGCAATTATATCAAATGAAAGCGCATCGCGTCCACATTACAAAATATTATAGTGTTTTACTTAAAGGAAATTAAAACAGGAGGTTTTTCTTAAATTTTAAATTTAGATTGATTTTAAAGATATGTTTAAGGCAATCTATACTAATATAATAAACATGAAGAGTTTATTTTTTAATCAATCACAGAGCTTTTTGAAAAAATATTTCATCATTAGATAACACATTTATCGAGAAAGGCTATAGGATTCTTCTTACCGCGGAAAAGTACGTTGCTCCAAAAATCCAATAAAGCTAGTTAAGTCATATTTTGCCTATGGTTTATATACGCCTATCTACAAACGTATAAAAATTTTGTAATTTATCATAATCCATTCATTAAGTATCTCAATAGGACTGCTCCGTGACTAACATGGTTCCTAGTTATTGATGATGTGTGCTATTGTTTCACGACGTTCACGTTTTAAGAAATTCCTGGTTTCAACCGAACTTCCTTATTCCTATAGGTCTGACGCAAGTCTCTGATTGGATTTCTCAATTTAATAGTGACGCCATACTGTCTACTCGGTGGCAGATATTTGTTTGTCTTCGTGTTTAATTTGTTGCAGTGGATTTATTCGTAGTGTTAATTTCATCATCTTACATATAAAATGAATCGCAAAATCGCCCAACTCCCTGATGTAGCGGAGTAGGACTTTCGGAGCTGTAACTAATTGTTTGAGCAAGTCTGCGGATGTAGATGGGGTCTTCGCGTCCATGAGACGCCTCAACCCCGTCTCCTTTCTTATCTCTTCTGGGCACCTATTATTTGCAAAAGCAATTTAATAAGAAATTATAAGATATAGAGCAACAAAGTAACGGAGAAGAATATTAGTGTGAATTGTAAATAAGTGAGAAATAATCTTAATGCCGGACTTATTATATTTTTTTATGCATCTACCCTATTCAAGGTTACAAGGTCTACAAGGTCCCTACAAATGATAGGCTTACCTTTACCACCGTGTATACCTATAATTTGTAGGGATTTAAATAAGAAATGTAATAAATTAAATGCATTAAGTCAACTGACCCCAGACGCGGGCCCAGTCTATCAAAGAGCCGAAATATGTCCGTTGTATACGCATGTTTTGCAAGTTACTTTATAAAATAGAGTTAAAAAAACAAACCTGCATCGAATAACTCAGCAAAGCTCTTCACATCAAGCAGAAGCACGAGCAACGCAATGTACACATTTGCAATAAATTGCAGTGAGTACGCAAACATCAAAGTTTTCGCTCTTATCCAGACACCTTAAAGTTCAAATTGCTGTGTGAAAGTAATATGTAAATTCGGTGTATGTTACGTACACAACTTTGACAAAGCAAAAGCTTGTAATATGTTTGTAAGTGTACAGTCAGCGACAAATTTATAAAAGCGTCTAGAGTAGTCAAAATAAAAATCTATAGGTACTATATTATAAATGCGAAAGTAACTCTGTCTGTTCCTCTTTCAACTACTGAATCGATTTAAATATTTTTTTTACATTTATTCTCTAGAGCCTGTGAAAGAACATAGATATAGGACTTTTAACCGCGGAAAATTGTCATTGAGCGGAAAAATCCACTATAACGCGGGTAACACCGAAATACCAAACTAGTAAAGCATAAAATCTAATTGATATAGGTAGTTAGAATCCTCATAACATTGTAGGCGTCCAAAGTGGTAAAAATATATCTTATCTTCATATTTATCATAACTGAAAAAGTGTTCAAAATGATCTCTGCAAAGAAATGTTCAAATATTATCGTCTAAAGAGTTTGCATGTTACTTTTGATAGCTTTGTTACTCATAATATTACAATAAAAGTGAAATATCCTGAATACTTTTTGAAATTGTTTTTATATATTATTATTTTAAATTATTTTGGTGAAATTAATGTTAACAGATTATTTTGACTACTTTTTATGCGTTTGTCAAGTTGACGCTGACTGTACTACGTGACGCTACTTTAATGCGATATGATAATATACAAGCTTAAGTTCGGATACTGTTGTGGTTCCTGTGTATCTGTCTGTTTGTATTTAATCTTTGCCATTTTCTGGTTAAATTTGAATTATGTTTTCAGCGCATTTGGTAAATATTTCTGTTTCAAAAGGAGTAAAGACGACAACGCCGGTCATTTGTATATTAAGTAACTGGAAATATTTTATTTTATTCTGAAAACAGTTTGACAAACTTATTAGTGTTCACAATGAATCATTTATATGTTTCCAAATCCAAAAAGCGAATCTAATTATACAAACAAAAAACTTACTCTATAACAAAACAAATTGGAACAGAAAACTTTGGAAACCCAAAGTTAATAAAATTGAGGATCTTATCATACTGCCACGCAAAACGTTCCGTGTTTTCTTTACAAACGGCGGTACAACCAAGTAACATTAGAACACGCATTCACGCGCTACGCAGCGGTATGCGGGGCAATATGAGAATCGCCTTAAGAGAAAGAAGAAAAAATCCTTCAAGCCGTTCGGGCTGTAGGAGGTGACAAAGAAATGGGTACATACATACTCTCGAAAAACATTACCCTCTGCAGTGGGTCAACAATAAAAATATGGCAGATCGTTGAATGTAAAATAACCTAAAACTTTTTTTTTTTTAGGATTTAACCAAATTTCTTGCAATATGAGGGAGGTGTCGAGTAGTTGAAGAACCACGCCTGGATGATGATAATTTTGAAACGACTACCTATGCAAATAATGTAGTACATACTCTCTTTGTTTTTAAAGTCCTAGTCAACGCATTCAAACGAGATTATTTTCAAATGAACGCATAGTCCACTAATCTTTAAGTAGTGACTTCCCACATATGCATGCGATAATACTACATAATAAAACTAGGAAAACACCACATTTTCCGTTCCAGAAATTGGAACTATTAGAGTTCCACACAGATGGAGCTCGTCCGCCTTAACAGATCCAAATCCAGCCGGTCTGTAGCAAAAAAGTGAGTGTGTAGCGTTAAGATACAGGTGAACATTAGAAATGCCTGACATTAGAAGATATCTCTTCTAATGTACCTAACGATAGTTTAATTTGATTTTAAGTTGACTGACTGAACTTCACAAATCAAAATTTTACTCAATTGCTAACCAGAAATCGGTTCCTCAATAAAAACCCTCCTTAAATTGTGCTTACTTCCTGATGAATCAGCTGTTCACTAATTTAGAAAGAGGTAAAATTTATGAGCTTGTCAGCTTGTAGGCGCAAATTTTTGGATTCACTGAACCGATCTATCACATTTGTTTACCAACAATGGCGTGGTACAGCCCAATTATTTAAGTTCATCTTCGGAATGGAAAATAATAAGCTGACATTTGTTATGTCATCTTAAAAGACAACATTTATAACAAAACTTAAAAATGATATCGTGTCCGCATCTTAAGATTTTGAAGGTCATAAATTCGAATATGTGTTTATTGCTTAGATGAGATTCGCTATAATTTAAAAGTTGTAGATTATAAAAATCTCAACAACTTTTGTTTCAAGTTTTGTTTAATTTTATCTACCGTTTTTGGGGTAGAGCGCGAAAAAGGCGTACAGTTATTATATTATCCTAATCCAAGGTCAGGCTTGAGTTACGGGTATCAGTACGTTGTATAAAGTCAATTATTTATTAAAAATATAATTATTGAACACTGCCAAATCTTTCCTCCTTATGCGAATAAGATGGTTTCATTCCAATGTGAAACCCAATATGACTGGTCTATAAGTACCTATATACCTCTAGTATCTCCAAGCGTACATATGCTAATACCGAGATAAACAAAACACTGGCAAGTCTGGCAACGCTTAAGAAACTGCTAAACTCTATTTCTGAAAGACATCTAAAAGAAACCGACATATAATGAATGGTGGCATGTTTAACATAGCAGTTTTTTTAAGACGCCTGCGGTCGCTTCAGCAAGGTTATCTATAAATAGTTTGTAAACCGAAATAATTTACATTAACTGAAGATGGATTGTGCTGTGCATAACAAGTCTACATCTGGTTTGCGTCTGTTCGTAATACGGTAGGTAACTGTATAATGTGTTTTTGTTTGGAGCCGATTAAGCGTGGGATTATATTTAATATACCTAAGTAGTAAAATGACATAAAATATAAAGTTAAAAAATAAAAACAGTGATTCGCGAGTGTAAAAGTCTTGATTTGGATGGCTTTTAAAAACATGTAACGTTTTGTACTTAACCTTTATCTCTTATATTCAAATATTATGGTATTTTTCTTTATGAAACAAGGTTTGCTGTCTTTTTCTGAAAACCAGGCATTTCTAATGTTCACCTGTATCTTAACGCTACACACTCACTTTTTTGCTACAGACCGGCTGGATTTGGATCTGTTAAGGCGGACGAGCTCCATCTGTGTGGAACTCTAATAGTTCCAATTTCTGGAACGGAAAATGTGGTATTTTCCTAGTTTTATTATGTAGTATTATGCATATGTGGGAAGTCACTACTTAAAGATTAATGGACTATGCGTTCATTTGAAAATAATCTCGTTTGAATGCGTTGACTAGGACTTTAAAAACAAAGAGAGTATGTACTACATTATTTGCATAGGTAGTCGTTTCAAAATTATCATCATCCAGGCGTGGTTCTTCAACTACTGGACACCTCCCTCATATTGCAAGAGATATCTTCTAATGTCTATAATTATTAAAACCACATAACATTGTAATGAATTGTTTATAATTTGGATAATTTAGAAATACTTGTAGGATTGTTATAGTAAGGAAGTGGCGTCAGTAGGTAAGTTTATTATTTCTAGTAGCATAAACACTTCCTCGATAAATGGGATATGAAAGACTGTAATAATTTTCCCGCGGAAATTTTTATAATAATAAATAAATAAATATTACCGGACAATTTACACAACAACATCTAGCCCCGTGGTAAGCTCTATGCTTGTGTTACGGGTACTAGATATCTGATATACTTAATATAAAATACAATACATATATAGATATTTTTATGATACATATTAAACAAACAATAATATAAGTATAGGTAGATTTACGATAGATGCAAACCGCTTCTGATCAATAACTAGAAGTAATTCCATTATATCTTAATATCTTTGTTATTAAGATATAATGAAACAGATATACTATGTATGTGACAAACGGACAACATCACTCGTACTTAACGCGTAACCGGCACCAACTTGAAACAGTGTCGCGCACACTCGAGAAATTTGCCAGATTTAACTCATGTTATAGGTGCGACAGTATTTAATGAACTTCCAGATTCGGTGGTTGAAGCCACGGGCGGCTCCGCATTCAAGGCACGATTAAAACGATGGCTCATACAACAGACATTTTATACCTATGATGAGTTCTTAGAGTGTTCCCTGACAAATCATAAGTAGCTGACATACCTATTAATTTGCTTGCATTGACATTCCGTTTGTATTGTATTGATTTATTATTTAAAACTTGATTATGTGTTATTGACTAAGTATTTGCAATTTGACATATTTATTAAGAAATTGAATTTGATGATTTATTTGTTTTGACATTATTAGTACTAAAAAACAGTGTTACCAAAATGGAATTGTGACGTATAATTTTATTATCAATAAATTACTATTAATGACTATTAATTTCATTAATTAATTTGTGTGGTGAAACACTTTATTTGTGTTTTTATTATATTTATTTGTAGACTGGGAATCACACCGAAGTTTCAATTAGCTTGCATGGCAATGAACTTTGATTAGCAAATTAATTTGCCTTTGAGCATCAAGTAGTTGGCAAATTGCCAGCTATTGACTAAATAAATAGATCTCTGAATACAAAACCGGGAGTGAGACTATGATGTTGATGAGTCATACAATTTGAATATTGGGGATTTCAAATGTGTGATAGCAAATAAAACTAAATGTTAATTTATGAAAATATATGTTTTAGGTAAAAATGAAGATAGTCTCACGTCAAAAAATATTAAAATAAATATAAATTAACTTTTGTTTTTATATTTCTATTCCGGTACCTACATTTATAACGGAAGTAAAAAATTGGCTTATTGGCAAAAACGCACGCTATACGTCACGCTATAGGTAGGTATGTCTATTCTATAGATGTTGTATTAGCTATAGTCTATTCCTAAAATGCCCATCTTCTGGTGAATTTTCTTAAGCCGGGTTCTAAGGTGACTAGAACTAGAGGGGGCATCATTTTTAACGGCCATAGTCATTAATAGGCGACCATAGCGGTCTATAAATAGATATAATACTTAAATTATATCAAACTATTAACTCATTTACTTAAAAACATTCAATTACAACACACATTACTTATCAGTAGTAGGTACTAAATCTATTTAAAAACGCACATCGACGTGAGAAAAATTAAACACAACTTAGCTAATCTGTTTTTATTAGTCATCTCAGCCTTGCGACCTAGGCTTTATAATCATTAGACATGACACTTAAATTGCAATGCGATTTTTACGGCTTACTGTACTTCATAATATACGGAATGAAGCTAATAAATTAACATACATACATTTTTGTTTACATACATAATTTATTACATTTTAGGCAAGGTTTTGATGCGAAAGTGATCTTCAGTCAGCAGTGTTGTCATTTTTATGGCAGTTGTTTTATTAAATTTCACTGGTTTCACGAAATGCATATGCATAAAGAGAAAGCAAGAATACTTGAAACATAAATTTTAACTGTCTTACGTTTCATTAATAGCAGCATAGCCTGGCAGCTGTAAACGTGTGTTGTTTATGTTGTCTTTCCTGTAATTGTCTCTGCTGTCTACTGTGCTGTTTTTATGTATCAAATAAATGTATTTTCTTTCTTTATTTTCGTTCCTTTAATATACATTCTAGTTTCAGGCAGATGCTCTGCTCTTCGAGACTATAGTTCTACTTTTATAGACGGACAGACGGATAACGCAGTCTATATATTATATGCCTAGTTCTGCTTATACTTTTCGGGTACGAACACCCCTAAAATAATCGGTAAATATTTAATGTGGAATAGAGCTTTTAGGGAAATAACGCATATGTTTCACGTACGCCGAGTTTTTATGCATCGAGGTAAAATCTTTTTGAATTTTACAAGCTGTAATGGAACAGCAAATATATTTAAATTTCTTTTTACAGCTTCACCGACGCTTCTGGGAAAACCAAAGCATATTCTGTATAAATTCACTCAGCAATTTTAAAAGTTACAGCATCGCATAAACAAATCGCCAAGGCTAGAATCGAATTATTAAACATATCAATTTGCCATTCACTTTAGAACCTAACTAATATAGACAGACACAGATCAAAAGTAATTTCCTATTACTTGTTTTTGTAGGAAATTCTTTTTGAACTACTTAAAACGGAAAACGGAAAGGATAGCATGTTGATGAATAAGAAACACCGCAATAATATATGATTGTTATCTAGTAGCTACAACTTACACATGTGCTTTGTCAGTTTTAAGATTCTGTAGTCTCCGAAGGAACCTTATAGTTTTGCTAGGGTTGTTTCTTGGCGGCAAAAGTCTTGTAATAATATTAATTACAAGAGGTAATTGAATAATGTATTTTATATGGCTATATATTATTTCCTAAAGATTACGTTTAAGACTTTATTTGCAAAGTTCCCGCCACTAAAATGTAAAGAATAAAATAAACTATCTAATAGCACAGATTAGTAATCTGTGCTAATAGCCAGTTTCCAAGTTAATTTGACACCTTGACTTATACGTAAAATTTTTCGCAGATAACCTAAACCATTACCATCTTTGTGTGAACTAAGCAAGCTAGTTAGATTTTCTAAGTAGGTACTGTATTCCCCGAACAAAGAACTTGTTCGTATAGTACGATAGTACGAGTACGGGCTTCGTTGGACTAATAACAGTTCTGAATGAATTTAATGGTAAGAGCTTTACAGTGGAGAGGTCTGCTAGGAGTCGTATACAGGGGGTGGAGTCGGTTGAGTATTCACATTTTTCAGCCATAATACACCTATAATGTACCTACCTAAATGTTATCAACAGTTAGATAAGCTTAGCGAGCATCTCTCCATGGTTTAAGATTTAAGCATATCGTCGTTGGAAATTTAAAATGTCGTAAGGGACATTTTGTCGTAAGGGACCATACCATTACAATAAATACAGTATACCATTCAACTGGAAATGTTGTCCTCTATCGATCTGTATATTTAAAATTTTGATATCTCTTCAAATAAAGAAGTTTAAATAGTATAAAAAATAATTATCATAGTAATGGACACCTTTTCAAAAATATCCATGTGTAAGGGACACCTCTTCCTAAATGTCAAAGTGTAAGGGACATCATCTTTCAAACTATTGAGTTTAACGACTTTAAGGTTATATTTAGCTTATTATATAGGAATTTTACCATTAAAATTCCAGTTCTTTATTATTCTGACACAGCGTAGGTATACCACATCTAAATAGCGTAGAGTACATCAGGTTATACTCGTATACCATATTATCTAAATCGAGCAGAGAATTCGTTGCAACACTTGAACCCTAAATCTGCCCGCGGCTCGAAGCGACCGCAAGCCGCTTCGCCGCCGACCCTGAAAGTGTTCTCTTGTACTTCCTACTTTCAAGCTTTGCCTCATTTTACTTTACAAACTACTATTTTTAGAGGCGCTCCGAGTTGTTGTTTTAGATTCTGAGATTCAATTGGAGAGAACTGTATCCATGTATAGATGACATTGTTTTTGAATGGAAGGAGGCGAACTATGGTTATGAGCTACGGATGCGTGCTATGGAATCTTTCTATGGGATGGTAGCGAGTGCTGTGTGATTCCTTATTATTACAAAGGTCGAGCACTGCATTTTACAATAAAATTCGATGTCTTAAAAAAAGTAAGGAGTATAATAAGAGGTTCGTACTATTGTTGATCAGATGTTGATGTGACAAATTATTATCAGCTAAAATTGGTGCAATTGTTCTTTACAAAACGATGAAAACGATAAAACGACTTTTCAAAACATGCCGGATGAGTGTTCCATTAAGTAGATTATTATTATTTCTTTTATAGTTTTGTTTTAACTATTTTTTTATCTGGCCATTAGGTCCTGACAATTTGTTAAAATACGTCACAAATTTTGGTAAAGATCCACTCAATTTATTGAGTGATCAGTTAATGAACCACGCCGACAGTTCGCCAAAAAAAACGAGATACCGCGCAATCTCAGCTCAGAAAATAAACGAAACGCTTGGAGAGAAGTTAGTTAGTGTCCATGCACTGAACCTGTAAAGCTATTTAATACTTATTGTGAATTGAGTACCTACAATACATGTACTTCCCTTTATTTGTCGCCATAATGTTATCGAGTTGTTGCAATAAGAACGACAGCTAACTGCAAACAGTTTCTGAGCGCAATCGAGTCAAGAACAATTCAGTAGTCGATTACCACTCTCATAGAGTAAACATCGGCGACTAAGTGTATTTTTATGTCGTCGATATTGGATTGAGTATTATGTTATTATATAAACTTTGAAACAAAAATGTTTATTAATATTATATACATTTATAACATGAAATTATGCTGAATTATCGGAAAACACAAAATTCGCATGTTCTTTATGCTGGTGATATTTTAAATACGTAATTTTCATTATTTACAAAGTTTAACCTCGTCACGTAACGTCTTTTCTTTAAAATTCTTACAAATAAAAGTTACGGTTACAGTTATTTCATGACCTAATTCTAACGAATTTCGTTCTTAATTTGTAGTCCGTAGTAGGAACATTTTGCAATAAAAAAAATAGTTTTTATATTCTCCTACAAAATCTAATTTGAACCGTATTTATATTAAATCTAGTCTCTAGTTTTTCAATAACCGCGATAAATGCGCAATGAATATAACGATTATTATTGTACAATTTAGTTTTTTTTAATCAAAAGTGTTATCATAATATCAGACATGTAGGTGTTTGGCATCAAAGGCATATTTAACATTCTTTAAAACATATTTTTTCCTACATCCTTGACCATGATTTTGATAATATCAAGGTGAATCAAGTATCCCCTTGTTTACAAGCCATAAATAAGAGACCCTTAATCCTAATCGCGTCGGTATTGCCCGTAAAGGTGTCAACATCTTATCAGGTAAACAAAACCATGTTTGTGTGTCAAGTACTTAGGCTTTTTTGTTTGTACTGATAGTCTGCAGTGAATAGCAACGCACTGTCAAAACCTACCTTCTAGGTCTACATGCTCCATCTTAAACCACATCGTAACTTTACATCAGGTGAGATTGTAGTCAAATGAAGGCTTATCTATCATAAAAAAAAAAGTCTTGAATCTTAGCAGTGGAATGTTCAATAAGGATATGAGCTTCCCTTATAAATTTACTCGCCAAGCGTGGCAGGTTTAGCTTGCGCAGTAGGTATTTTCGATGTTGAGTTACCTACTCAGGCCGCTGCTGCACATCTTCTGGAGAGTTTACCGCGGCCGGGTCCTACGGCGCTAGACAAGAAACAACTTATTAATTTTCATAACGGGATATTTACCATGATTGATTGACTTTTGAGGTTTCCGATATTTAAAAATATACATATGTATATATAACTATGTACACCCGATATAATTCTTAACAATTGATAACCATGATTGTTTAAAAGTTTGAAAAGAGACAACTTTTCCAAGCCGTTACCTACGGTATTTTTGAAAATTTCCGATCCGATATTCAATGGCTCAGTGGAATAAGATATCGAGGAATCTTCGAACTTAGTTGTATGTTTTACAAGCTAGTTTTAGAACTTTCTGAGATCATTCTAATTATAAAATTTGAAATAAAAAAAACTTTCCTCGATAAATGAGCTATCTAACACTGAAATATTTCTTCCTCAAAGTAACTAAGGAACTATTCAGCTCTATAATATTGGAATTGACATTATTATGGTGTGGCTACATTAGCGGCCTACGGCGACTATTCGTGTCATTGCGATGTGGGTGGCCAGGTACATCGTTGCAACGCGAAGTATTCGGGCGAACACAACGTTTAGGGTGGGCGTGGCTACACCTACGCCACATGAAAATCTTGTAGCGAGAAACGCAACACAAATCCTTGATGAGAACATCGCGTTAGCCAATACACGATGTACATGCGACACGAATCATCGGCGGAAATGTAGCCGTACATTTTATTCGCTTCTTAATTGATAGTAGTGACTCATAAGCCAATTGCATAGTATTATTTATAATTATCCTAATGATTGCGACCTTTGATCTTACTATCGAATTGATATAATGAACGCTAGGTTCAAAGTCAAAAGTATCAGCTTGGGTGAATCAGCTTGTACATACTGTACATACGAGTACTTACAGATAAAAATGATTATTATATACTTGTATATATAACTTAATTTTCTTTTGAATCAGTTCTATCCGTAATATAATAGAATTTGCTACCGCTGTGTGCTCGCTCCCGTAGGTCTATTATACTGCTCAATGAATATTAAAGCAATTTTCAGGAATAGATTGAGCAAATCGAAAGGACTAGATATAACTACTTATAGTTTGCAGCAGTGGAAGTCGGGGCGAGTCGTTAGTTATAGATAGTATAGTCTTCGGTAGTTTTGTGTTAATAAAAGTAAATATATTAATTTAATCAATATTTCTTAAGAATGCTGCTCGACACTTCACATAGACACATACTTAATAGAAAAAACTGGCGCCATCTTAAAAAATCTGCAACAATACTATACGCAAATCTAGATTTGTCTATAGAAAATTACTCTGCGTCATCGCCCTGCAATATCAGCTAAGATCTAATTACAGACAAGGAAAAACTATCATTAATACTACTACTATTATTTGAAATCAGAAAACCAGATGATAATGCAAACTAGGCCGATCGATGTAATTAAAGTGCTATAGGTTGGAAGCCCAGCAATATCGTGTATTACGTACCGCGCGGCTGCATACATATTTTTCCCGAGATTCGGCCGTGTTGGAATACTGTTTAGGGATTATTATCGTACACACTGTGTTCCTTATTTTGCAAATATGTACATAATGTATATTCTAAGCCCAGATAGAGGGCATATTAAATAAATATGGTATATTCTTCGAATCATAATTCAAAATTGAAATGTTATTCCATATTCATTTATAAAATAATCGTATGATTCAAAGAATATCCCTTGCTTCGAGCTAAACGAAATTTTTATTAGGGTTCGGTTGACATGCGTTTAATCACCGGCCGCAACAACTAGTATTTTCTTTAAAAATGGCGTACTTGTAGCTTTATACAGGCTTCATACTAAAATGTCGGAACCCCATTTTACGTCAAGCAAGGCTTTTCTAATTTAGAAACTTAGCTGTCAAAATCTGCTCAAGATGGAGGAAACTGTAGAACTATAAAATTAAGTAGATATTGTTATTAGATATTAAGTTTAATTTAGTTGAGTTGCACACATATTGAGCTTGCTGTGGCTCCCATTAATTAAAGAAGGACTAGAACATAAATATATATACTTTAATTTTAAGCAATTTTAGTGTATTTTCTTGTTGGTTGTTCTAATAAACAAATAAATAAAGTAATGTTTATAAATTAATAAATAGTTAAGACTTATGAATTTTGTTGAGTTTATGAGTTTTTTAACATTTATGAATGGAGTTAACTTTAAGGAAAACACAGATTTTACGCACAGATATAACTGACATAATGCTAAATACTATTTATTACCAGTTATATTTAGTTACAAACGTTCCTTATTAGTTTCCTGCTATATGTTGCTCTTTAATGAAAACCATACTCGTGTATGGTAAGCACAGAAACGTACAATTTAAATAATTATTCCAATTACATAAAGAAATGTTAATGAATATTTCATTATATGCCATGAAAATCTTATACTTATAATTTTTTATTTTACATCAAATGATTTTTAAATTGACCTCATCGACATATTTGTATTCGATGTATTTAAAAAATGATGTCGACTATTTAGATGACAAGCCCCAAAATCTGCCTCAATTTAAAATTGACAAAAAAATAAAATTAGATTGAGACTATATATATACACATTTACTCTCAGTTTGCTGATTTGAAATACAATATTCCCAATCAAGATATATTTTTTAAATAATAGCTTAAAAGCAGAACACTTTAGCAGTAATTACGTGCATAAATTATCAACTAATAAAGATCTAAACAACCTACGCGCTGATTCAGAGGTTTATGGGAGCTATTGATGTAATGCGCTGGAAATCCCACGGAAAACCCATACATGTGACAGAGGAAGTACTTAGCCAAAACAGACCATAAAAATATGGCAATAGGCCCAAATTACTTCCCACGCTTAACCTTTGTCTTGAATCTTCCGCGAAGAAAATAGGAATGCGTTGCGGTTTAAACTCCAATGCATTCCTATTTTCTTAAACCTTATCTATACTAATATTATAAAGAGGAAAGGTTTGATTTTTTGTTTGTTTGTTTGTTTGTTTGTTTGTTTGTTTGTCTCGAATAGGCTCTGAAACTACTGCACCGATTTAAAAAATTCTTTCACCATTCGACAGCTACACTATCCCTGAGTGACATAGGCTATATTTAGTTTTCAAAAATAATATGATTCCTTACCAAACTCCGATAATGTAACCCATGGTGAAAAAAAAAGAACCTAAAATCTTTCTTTAATGGCGAATGCTGCGAAAACTATTGAATATATAACAAAGTGATGTATTACAACTTTGTAGAACTTATCATTATCTAAAAAAAACGTCGTTACATCATATCTCTAACTATTATAGTTTTGTGACAATAAGCGAATTAAAAAAAAAAACCTAAAATCTTTCTTTAATCGCGAATGCTGCGAAAACTATTGAATATATAACAAAGTGATGTGTTACAACTTTTTAGAACTTATCAGTATCTACAAAAAACGTCGTTTCATCATATCTCTAACTATTATAGTTTTGTGACAATAAGCGGAGTTAAGATCAAGAAAAAATCTGCCGCGTCGCGTCGTCGGCTCCCTACTGAATGGTCGTGTGCGGAAATAAAAAAATTGTCGCTTGATAATATTTTGTCGCTTAGTTAGTAGTTAATAATTCGTTAACAGGTAACTAATCCCATTCAAAAAGTTATTTTCAGAACTAAACCCTAGCATATAGCATAGATATTGTACATATCGTCGGTTGCAGGTTCAATTGGGTTAACCACCAAAACACGTAAAATAAGTTAAGTATACAGTTTTTTTTAGTTTTTTTCTGCTCTTTCGAATAGCATAATAATAGAATTCAAGCTTTAAAAAAATACAGTTACGCTACACATTTTAATTGTGAATTTTACAGACTTCCGTCGAAATTATGTTGTAACTGAGTAGGTATGTGATCCATTTACATAAGTCGAATTGTTGTATTCCTATGACCGAAGAAGGTTAAGTTGGTGTATGTATCTTGGCAAACCAGTATTGCTCTTACACTCATTCTTAGCTTGAACGAAAAATTATAACCACACATACACCAATATAAAACCAACTTTCTTCACAAAACTAACGTTACACCGATTTACCCGAACCAAGTTTATGTTTGTTGTCGGTTACACCAATTTGAACATTGCAATCAATAGTATGTTTTCTCTTACCTTAATCTTCTTATAAATAATAAATCTAAATTTAAAATATAAGAAAAACCCCCGATTCGATTCCTTCAATTTCCGTAAAAGTAAAACACCATAATAATGTGTAATGTGCACGCAATGCGCTTTCATTTGATACCCCACTCGAGATTTTTGCAGATTTTCGGTTTTCCTTCCCCACTCTAACCCCCACAATTTTTAAACGGCACAACCGATTTTCATGAAACATGTCTAAGAACACTCGCGCCAGACTCACCTTTTAAATAAAAAAAAACTAAGTTGAAATCGCTTTATCCGTCCGGGAGCTATGATGTCCCAGACAGATAGACACGTCAAACAAGGACACCCCTCTTTTTTTGTCGGGGGTTAAAAATGAATCGCAAAATGTGTTGCTAAGCGCATAACTCAACAACGCCTATACCAATTTAGCCAATTTATTTTTTAAAATGTTCGATGGAGTTTAAGGATAGTTTTACGGCGAGAAAAATTCGAATAATATTTGAAACAATTTTGAATAATTACCCGTGCAAAGCCGGGGCGTGCCGCTAGTCTACTTATAAATGTGATAAGATACCTAATATAGAAAATACGATCGAAGCACCGCGCAGCCACCGCGCCGCCGCCGGCCGCCAGACCGCTCCACCCGAGACACGCCGCCGATAATTTTACAGTCCAGAAGGAATTTATTACGTTAGCATCGATTTGTCTACATCGCTGCTCGTGTTCTGATCAACTTCTCTAAAAAGCTAGACGTTTTTTGGTAGTAATCCGTCTAGAAAAGAGAACTAGAACACTACTTCTAAACTATCCGATTAACTTATGCTTTACCTGTTAAAATTAATTGTTGTAGCATCAAAAGTAAAGTCAAGTACAGTAGCACCATGGCAGGTACAAGGTTTTATCGCCGAAATTGATGTCCCTACAGAAATCAGCATACAAAAGGTTCCTGGTACCATTACGTGCTGCAAAAGCAGGAAGCGAAATAGTACATGGTATTTTATAAGGTACTTCATGTTAAAAAAGCCGTTAAAATGCATATTTTAATAAAATATTACCTACCTGTACCTACGTCTAAACTTTAGACTACCATTTCCATAAATTCAACCGTATCATAAACCTACTTATAAAATATCTAATTGAACATCAAGATCAAGATCCACATATTTGATCTTTTAAGTTGATTGTTTTTAATAGATAAGTGACTTGGCACATTTCAAGCAGATGAATAAGATAATACGAGCTTTTAGAAAACCTGTTACAGGGTTTTTCTACATTAAAACCATTTTTGCTAGAAAGGAACCACGTCATTCGTCACCAAAATGGGGCAACGGTGATGATTTTCCTCACACGTCATTTTCATAATTCATAAAATTTATTCAATTCACAATGTTTACATTTGATCTGAATGTCTATTTTATAATAAAATAAATTAATTACAATTATTGCAACTAAATCATTTTTATAGTCCAAAATATTGCCTTAAAATTATATAATAAATACATTTAAACAAAAAAGACATTTTAATTTCAGATCATTAATCTGAAATTAAAATGTCTTTTTAAAACAATATTGTGAAGCCCTACAAATGTCGTTAAAATTACATATTATTGAAATGTCATAAAGATGACTCAAATAGCTTTAAATTACAAATACTTTAAGTAAGTAATTATTTTAAAATGCAGTTTAAATTGTTCGTACCTATATTTTTAAGCTGAGGCTGCTGTATTATAAATTTTAGGTCTGACATCTGTCGATATAGTGAAGTTTCGACGATTACATTAATACAAAGGTTACTAAACTTTCGTATTTAGGTAATATATTTATTTTCAGTACCTAACTGAAGATTATAGATTATTTTTTGTAATTTGTCATATCCTTTAAAAGATAAGCTTCTTGGCTGTTATCAATTTAGGTGTAACTTTAGTCAAACATTACACATTACGTGTTCTGGATGCGGTGCTATATCAACCTATTACGTTGGTAAACCTAATGTTTGCTTACATAAATATAGGACGCCTCGATGCCCAGGCGCAGTCAATTCATTGCCACGGCCGCGTGCCTCACTTGTTTTTTTAGTTACGAACGAACTGTTGCGCTGAACGCACGCTTCATCTTACGAAAAGTGTTTTACATATCGTCAAAGCTTTTATTGCATTTAATAATAGGATATTGTGAAGTTTGGAGATCGTAAACAAATCACAGTGTTACATTTACAATTTAAAGGTATGCAAAGTTCTTTTTAACATCGAAAATGTTTATTTTGGTTGATGTAAAAAGTCGGTACCAACAACGAGTGGAAATCCCAATTTAACATAATTGAATGTGTTCATAATAATAAGCTCAATGTTTAGTTATTGTCAAGGCACAAGTTTACTTATTCTAGATTAAAACCCGTTACTGTAACGCTTTTCTCTTCCTTGCAATGCGGAACTGTTCATCACTTTCTTAAGAATTGTCTGCATAAGTAACTTTTACAGAACTATTTTACTGAAACCTGTTATTCTTAAACCGGTTTTATTTCGTGTTATTGTTTTGCCCATTTGTATCATGCTCATCTTTTGTGCCAAAACATGACAATAACTTTATATTACTTAGGTACCTGCACACAGAGGTCATGAGACTCTCTAATGTAACTAAATATTAACGAGATGAATTACCTACTTCATTAGTTTAGACACTCCTCCATTAGACCATTAATATCAATATTGGACTATTCATTGTCAAATAACTTGTTCAATAGTATAATTATAACCGGCTTTTCTTGTTTATAAATGTCAACTCGAGTTCTCTATTTTATTAAAACAGACAAAACAACCCTAATAAATAAAGAAATCCCGGTTTCGATTAGTTTCATTTTTGTTCAAATAATATTTTTGAACCATAATAGTAAAACAAATCATTATCTAATATTCTATAATTATATGCATCTAATTGATATTAAAAAATTTGTGGAAATTTGGTTCAGGTAGTTATTAAAATAATAAATGAGTTGACAGTATATAAACAAGTTATGACGTAACTAACGTAGGTTGGCGTATTAATAATTTCCGTATACTTATTTATTTATTTATTTATTTATCAGACACACAAAACACATTACAACATTTACGACTAAACTATTTATATCTAAACCTAAGATCTATGTTGCAACATAACTATAAGTGTGCACTACAAAAAATGATTATGAACAATGGTAAACAAACTTAATAGACTAATAAAAAAGAAGACTAAATATTATTGAATAAAAAAAAAAACTTAATATTATTGAGGGTGAGCGTGTGTGATGGAACGGTCATTGAAGAGGAGAGATGCTTTAATCTTGCATATAAAATGAGATAGATTATAAGTAAATATATCTAGCTCGGTATTGTTTCTGGACAATTCATTATACTGGCGAGCCATTCGTGTGAGAGGATTGTAAAACGATATATTGTTTCTGAATGTATGCAGTACAAATAAATTGCTTATGTGACACCTCCTAGCACTGAATTTAGTGTTAATAGATATATGTGATAGTAAATTAGGTGAATCAATTACTGAATGTATTATTTTATAAAGATATAAGATGTCAAAGTAAATGCGGCGAGTTTCGAGTGTAGTAACGTTGAACATATTTAACCTGTCTTCATAAGACAGATTAGAACGTCCTGTATCTATACGCACACGGACTCAAATTATATTAATGAACTATTTACGTTTTCCTTTTCCAGATGAATAAGCTCATACTACTGATCGGAGTGCTTGCTTGTCTAGTAGCCGTCCAAGCGAGACACTTTTCCGAGCAGAGTGCCGAAGAATCATTGAATGATCATGAGTTCAGACCAAAAGAACGACCTGCTCGCTTAAGAAGAAGGAGATGGCAATCTAACTATGGATACGACTATCAATCCCAACCTCCTAGCTACTACTACCCCGACAGGAGAAGCGATCGTGATCAAGAACTAATCCAAAACATCTACAGACTGCTTGAAGATATAAATGCTTACATCAGGAGAACGCCACCACCCCCGCCACCGCCACCTCAACCCATCTACATCCCGTACCCAGTGCATTTCCCGAGGATAAACTGCGGGGTCAACAAACCCCAAAACAAAACCCCAGTACCAGAGAAAAGGTTCCCGGCCATGCAGGATACTAATCAGAACTGGGGATTCGTGATGGACCAGCAGGATTATGAGGACGAAGTCGACGGAAGCAGACCAATTTCTTTTGAACCACTCACTCCCACACATTTGCTGAAGAGACCAGCTCCTCAAGTTGAACACGGCAGCCAGACAGTAAGTATTAAAATCTTTTAATTTCAATCTTAAATTGATTAACGAAGATACAATAAATTCAAAAGCGTTCTCTAATTTTGACACAAGGCTATTAGATTGTCTACTAAGTAGCTATTGTATGGTATTGGTAGATTCAAGTCCAGTACGTTCTAGTAAGCAATATCTAGAGCTAGTGCAGTTTTGTTGCAACTTTTATTACAGTAGGTAAATACAAAACCTCTGTTATAGTATGCATTTAGGCTCCCCTTTCTAGTGTATGAAGGATGCCTTACCAATATTTTTTTTTATTTATTGCACTTTTATATAATATTCATTTCATTTCAATCAATTTTATAATCTGACAACTGATACAAATTAATTGTTTCTAGCTCGTTTCAAGCAAATATTTTATTAAAATTTATTTATTTTCAGCAAGCCACAGTGGCGCCAAATTTTGAAACTAAACCTCCGATAGCTACGGGACAAGCATCATCATCCTCAAGAGCGGGCGTCCCTGGAATGTGCAACGCCGCCATTTTGTCGTGCTGCGGGAATTCTGGCAATGCAGTTCCGCAATGTTTTGCTAACATAGGATGTTTGTCAAGCTATAGTGCTAGTGCTTGCAGCAACGAGTCTATCCAAAGATCCTTGGAATCTTTTAAGTTGGCCTACTCCCCACAATGATACTGAGCACAGTACAATCGTGCAGAAACGTGTCTTCTTTCAGTATTTCCAGGTCAGTTATTTCCAAGCTGACGGGTTAATCAGAGGGATAATGTTCCCTCTTCTAGTAGGTTTTCACATTTTCCTGTAGATGTTTTGAAGCGTTATACATACTCGTAATACCTAACTTGCTTTATGAGTGTGTGCTAGAATTGATTAAATGAAAATACTGTTCTATGATGTTTTTGTTACATTTTCAATGCTAAATTTCAAAACAACCGCTAAATTTCTAAATGAATTGCCCCTTCAAGTCAACTGACACGGTTTAATTGATTCTTGTTTCAAAGTAGCGCCTGTCACACCCCAAAATTTAGATATTTTTGGTTTCGCTGACTGGAAATTGAAATGGGCTTAAAATTGAGCTAATTGTTCGTCTAACAAGTATTCAGAAAGATTGTCTTATGTGAGCCATTGTTGTATTTTGATACTTTGTAGTATTCTGTTTATTTTAAGGAATATCGATGCCATATTATTTAAGTTCCTAATATTACTTGAACTTAAGTGGTTGATCAATTTCAAATATTGTGTAAAATGTGTTTCCTAGTCTATTATCTTAACTAAATATGCCTTAGTTTATATCAATATATTAGTATCTAAATAAAATCTAAATAAATACTTAAACAAAATGTCTGTTATAAATTAGCACAGCAATTGTTTTGTTTATCGATAAGAATAGCATTCACCTTTAACAAATTATTATTTGTACCTACAAGCTTTATTATATGGAATAAAGATGAAGAAAAGAAAATGAAGTAAATCTATACACTACGAAAATTATTGGTGAAAATATGATTTAATTCCTGTTGCAATATCTACCGACTGCCATAAACTCACATACAATGAGGCCAGAATAAATCTAATCCAGAGAGCTCAAAAAAACTTCATATTTTTGAGTTTTGTTTTTAGTTGGTTTCAGGAATATCACGTACCAGTACTTAGTCCATATGATAAAGTAGCAATAAACGTCAATGTAGTTAATTATTCTAACAAAGGTCGTAGAAATTCCCATCCACAATGCCTGTCCTAGAAAGATAACGCAACGAGCGGTTGACTCACACATAATGTGTGTAAGTTGTTAGTACCGACTAGAATCTAGATAATGGTTAAACACTAGCTTCTGTAAAGAGGTACTTACTGCGAGTGAGAAATTTGTATCCATACGAGTAGGTGTTTGATGAAATTTATGAGTTTCGATTTTGAGTTGATAACATTGTGGAACGAGGCATCGGAGCGTTTAAACTTTTACTGTCTATTTTAAAGAGTTCGTGCAGGATTGTCTATTAAACCCATTTTAGCTAAAATGCAGATGATTTCGTTTGTCCTTATCGGTCTTTTCAAAATTGTGTTAGAAAGAAATAGAAATCGTTCTTACTAAAATAGACAAACTAACTAATATGCATGATGGGGTTAGTATTATTACCTACTGAAAACTATTATTTTTTAACTAAGTAAAAAAAAGTTATTTGGTCAGTAAATAAAATCACGAATTTACCGCCTAACTAATCTCATAACAGCTTGTCAGGATACATCGATGATAAGCCAAAAGCGCGCAAAAAAACTGCTAGTAAATACTCCAACAGACGTTTCAGAATTAATTATCCCACTTATCACTGGATAAATCCAGAAAACAAGATATGAATGGTGCCTTCATACTATTAAAGTACAAAAAAACTATAAAACTATATACACTTTGCGACACTTTGAAAGCGTTTAAATATCAGCCAGCCAGAATCTCGCACAGCTAACATTTGCTCTAATCTGGTAAATGTAGCAATTACAAGGAAATTATGGTTATGAGACAATATCATAAACGTAATACGTTGAATAGTGCGTCTGAGAATTATTGTAGGAGAAGAACAAATAGACTAGAATTAAAATGATGTCACATTCCCGTACCATTGAGTTGAATCGATGAAAATCTACAATGATCAAAAAGGAGGTTTTTTCTGTTCACGTCCGTAAGTTTTAACCCTCTGAATCGTTTCTCGTGACCTTCCAGGTGGTGCTAAAAACAGTCTCTGGTTCAGCTCGGCGGCGGCTAGTCACCACCCTCCGGGCTGGGCCTTTCGTAATGTGTTCCGGAGAAGCATTCTACTAGGTCTTTATGCCCCATCTTAGACCATAACGTCACTTTACATTAGGTGAGATTGTGGTCAAATAAAGATTTATATGTATATATTAAAAAAAAAACTTTTTTTGCATTAATTGACTAATAATAATGCATAATTGGCGAATACTCGTGTCAACGCAATCTAATATTAATTATTTAGTTAAATCGGCCTACATTCTCGAGGAACCTGACTTATTCATACAGCAACTGAAAATAAAGATCACAGGTAGGTTACAAAACCGATCAATAATCCTCCTGTTCATATTTAACTTTGTCATTCAATTCAAACCCAAATTAAACAAAATGTCAATACAAGAGTGTTTATATTATATTATATTATTTTTTTTTTTTTTTTTTTTTTTTTTTCTAAGTGTTTTTATTGTGACATTTAAGGCTTATTCAAGTCACGATTTATGCAGACCTCTCAAACTATTTGCATATTTCGTGTCTGACAGCACTGTTTTATCTTCTGTACAAGTCAATGTTTCGTCCAATATTCCTTTATATTTATTTTATCTACACATTACCTAAGCTAAGCCCAAAAAACGGGACTATTGCTATTTACATCGGGAAGTAATCGAATGGTGACCAAGAATCGGCAAACTAGCGTAGGACGTCCACCAACTAGATGGATTGGGTGCGGGCTCGCGGTAAACTTCGGTCGGTAGCAGCCTCTAGGCTAAGTTACTAGAAGTCTTTGTGGGAGTAACCGTTGCTAGTCACAACTGATTAAGTATCTATCAATTTTCGTACCCAATTATTGAATTCTTGAGTTTTTGCTGGTATCAGGTAATTACGCCTATAATTTGTGTGTTCTGTCATTGTTTGTTAATCTTTGCTGTTAGTACTTTGCGGTTTTAATCAATCAATTCCTGATTATTATTATCTATGAGACAAAGAGTTTTATGAAGATGATTAAGTCAATGTTTTGTTGACAATGGGTAAATAATTAAGAGCTCTTGCAATGGAAAAATTAATCATAAACATAAACAAGTTTGTATTATGAACAAACTTAAATAATTATACCTACTGAAACAAATATAATTTTTATTGTAATTGTTATTTCAAATCGGTGTTGCCAGATTCTTCAAGAATTAGAAGGATTTGAAACATTTGTGCAAATTATATCTCAATTATTTAATATTGGAAAATTTATCACTAAATGTAGTTACAGTCTTATAGTAAGTACCCAAGAAGACATTCATAACCAAGCTCAAAGCTTACATAGGATTGTGTTATTCTATTTGACGGGCTTATGTAGTTTGGTTTTTGACATTTAATAGTACCTCCTTATTTTTTGAGGTCAGTTAAAATATTTCACTACCATAAATTTAAAAGGTTCTCAATGAGATCTGTAATTTCAGCGGGATGTATAAATTACGTTATTGTTGTACAAGATAGATGCAGATTACTTTTCCAATAAAAATAATTGTAGGCACTGCCTCCTTATTCCTTAAATATTAAAAAGCCTTTATTTTCCTTTAAGTTACAAAATGTACATATAACATAAGAATATTGTTATATCTAATTTTAATCAAAAATATTTACGGGTATAGGCCTCCTACAACATTTGCCATTTGCCTACATTCTTAGTCTTCGACTAAACCCACGCGTCAGCAAGGTGGGATGCGGAACGCAATGCGGGAGCGTCTTCAACGCGGGACATTTTTGCCTGTGGTCGCTTAGATGTGCAAAGAGCCATAGTAAAGTATGTATGTATGTATATGTGTGCCACCGACAGGTTTGGCTAATGCTTTACGGTAGACGTACGATAAATGATAATCATGTAAGTAGTAAGGTAAAATCCACGCTGTAGTAGCGTTTCTTGAAACTATAAACCACAAATGTGCATAATAAGGATAGTTGACATCCACTTCCATAATAAAAAAACCCAGAGTTCAACAATTGACACACCCACTTTGTTACGAGTGACCGAGACTCGAGACAAATACCTATGTAGGTATACTCAGCAGTTGTATTTCCAAAAACAGGTTTCACAATTTGACCGTAACGTTAACGTTTGTTAGCGGATAGCTTTGTCTATAATGTACAGATTTGGGAGTTCTTGTTGATAAAAAGGACAGAGGATGGTCTAATATGAAGGAAAATTAAGAAACTTTCAAAAATCCTAGGAATAAACTACATTTAATTTCAGAAGCACCGGCCAATGATTTAGTATTACGCGCATGACGCGCACCTCTTTTGTCATTTTTCATTTTAACCGACATCAAAAAAGGAGGTGTATTTTTTCCAGTTGTCAGCTCAATTTATATCCAAAATGTTGGGAAATGGTTGCGCGGAGATGGGACAACATCCTTATGCCGCCGGCCGGGCCCGAGTTATACTCAATAATTAATCTTTTCCAAACTAAAAGTCGGTTGTTTTTGTTAAAAATCTACTTCCTCGTTCCTTCTAATATTTGTTCATTGATTATCCTTCTATGATTTCGCCTATATTTACATCTCAAATACCTCATTTTTGACGTTGGAAAAACCTACAGGCTAACCATCTACTTTGGCTGTATAACTTTACTATAAGCATGGATTAAATTTTAGTATTATTTGTGCTGTTGTTATGTTATTCACATGTTTGCTTTGTGAGCACTTGAGTTCGTAATAATTTGTAAAAAACCGCTCTCTAATTAATTTTGGATGTTTAATGATTAATAAGGCTACTTGCAATTACTGTATAGGAAAACCATTTCAATTTAATATAATAAACGTAATATTCTGGGTACTTACTACGTAAGAAGTTTAAACTAGGTTGTGTTCTGGTAACCTAAATAATTATTGAAAGTAAAATCATACTTCGTATTGTTTATACCTTGAACTTCTCTTTTGGCCACCAGATTTAGTGCCAATGTATCAAGATGTGAATAATAGAGTTGTTAAAATCTCTGATGTAGAACTATTAGCAACATACTTATTCTTCTTCTTCTTCTTCTTTTATTAGATGGCGTCCGTGACTGGCTATATGGCCGTCAACAGCCAATGTCCGTATGTAACACACTTATTATTGAACATATTATTTTGACACAAAATGATAGAAAAGAATACTAGAGTAAAGTCAAAAAATCATTATTAAATATTATAAAATCAGTAGGTATCTGGTTGACCGAGCCTAGCTTGGTATTTTTTCATAACTCTAGTCTCTTCTCAAAAACCTACTACATAAATTTCATGAATGCTGCAGACGTCCCTGTGATTCCGATTATAATACATACAATCACCTAATCATTGCTGGTTTAAAGGTACTTTCTACTAAGACAGTTTTACAGAAAACTAGCGCTTATATAAACAATTACATAAGCTTTTATTTCATCCAAAAATACTAATTGGTTATGATATTACACGCTTTAAAGGTTCTTCAGTTACCTGACTGAGCGTGACCCTCTACTAAAGGGAGGTATTTTTTCGGTTTTTGAGAAGAGACTAGAGTTATAAAAAATACCAAGCTAGGCTCGGTCAACCAGATACCTACTCATTTAATAATATTTAATATACAGAACACGTCACGTTTTGAGCCAACTCAACATAGTGTGAAAAATGGAACATCACATAAACAAGAAAAAAAGTGTGTGTGCGATTCACACACGATAGAAGTGAAACTTCAGTAAATCAACGAAAGAATAAGAAGAATAAAAAAAAGGGTGTGTGTGTGTGTCAGCTACGACGCACGATTGGAGTTTACTCCTTACGATCAATAATTATGATATATATCGAATAGAAAAAAAGGGTAAATGAACGCATCTGCTAAAATGATAAGAAAACAAACATATTTCTGTAATTATTCGGATAATTTATATTACTTCAATAAAGCGTATTACATAAAGTATGTTACAAAATAATATAAATAAAATACAGCAATACCTCTTTGCGCGATACTTCGTAGTCTCAACTACGAAGTATAGCGCAAAGAAATTTAAATAAAGCATTGTATTTGTGTCCGGTTTGAAATCACTACGATTCTATAGAAGTTTCACTTCAAAAAAACAGGACAGCGACCTATTTCAAAGTACTGATCTCAAAGGTTATGAATATGACTAAGCCTCATCTCACGATACGATCTTAGTAATAATCATGTTAGGAAGCGAACATCATTATCATGAGGATATCACGAACTGCGCATCATTAAAGACATGCCAAACTGTACTTTATTACTCTGCTCACCTTTGTTTTAGTATTGGTGTAGACACTGAGCGATCACAGATAACTTGGCCTCTCCTAATCCAATAGATGTACCCATATTGTTTACGTCTAATAGGGGTGTCACTTAATTGGTCAATACTTTAAACGTAATTTTTTTTATGAAAATTTTTAAATGCATAATTCAGGAAATGGATTTTTAACTACGTTGTAAAATAATTTGCTTTTATTTTATGTTGTCAATATTTTATTCTTAGAGTTGGTTAACGTGTTTAAAGCTCCTAAGGACATATTAAAAAAAAAAGTATTACTTTGAATACTTTTTTTTATAAAATAGTTGTACGAGTTTATAGAAAAATAGGAATTTATATCTTTTACAGATTTTAATTCGTATTTGTCCCGAGCAATAAGTATTTTTCTGTATTAATTCTTATCTTTAGATTTATAAAGATAAGAAATTAAGATAAATAAAGATAGGTATTGGCTATCCTGAAGGTACTACGATTACTACAACAGTATCATAACTTCCTGAGATCAAACTAACCCATATTAAGTCATAATACCTATGGGTTTTATGTTTGTGTAAAGTAAATTCAAACAGTATTTAATTTGCTGTATTCTTAAACTAAATTGGTAAGTCCTGTTTAGCTGTACCAGCTGATGTGCAAAACTATGACGGCATTGATGGGAGAATCGTGTTAAATGAAGTAGTTTCCTTAAAGAGCAACCTTAACTTACTCATTTAAGATTCTACAGAAGTCCGGGAACGGTAATTGACGTCATAAACTTTCGCGACAATATTCTTTGTTGAACAGTCTCTACCTAACTGTAGAAAAAAAAGTGCATATATGGATGCACGGCAGAATAATAATAATTCGTGTCACATTTATATGTATAAAACACGGAAGGGTATTAATAAAGATTAGACCTTTTTATAAACATTTTTAATTCCTGTATGGATCAAGCAAATAAAGCTAATGGATTTCTGATATTAGTCCTTAACCTTATAACTTCCTTGATCACAGTAAAAACGTGTGTTTTTGACATTTTAAAGACAATCCACCGTGTAATTAGATTAGCGTCAATAAAGACCTGCACTTTATTGACACTAATCTAGAGGCACTAGATTGCTAGGTAGCTTATAAAGACTGCACAGATGCTATGCATAATTGAAACTAGTGACACGACCTGTCTTTGTACATTTTGTACAAATTTTACGTACCTATAACTTTCCTATTGAAACATTCTACACCTATACTTCACTTCATTCTATACTTTGCTGAAAAATTACATAAATTCATTAAGAAGTTTAAAGCTATTTCGTTTTATATTGTTTTAAATAGATATTAACTAACCCTCCTTTTTAACTAAGTACCTCATTAAACCATTGCTGGCAAATTTAATAAAAAAATCTGCATTAAAATCACTTGAATAGGTTAAAGGTTGTTAGCGAATTCGTAGCGTAAGCAACTTTGTTGAACTTAATACTTTGGCTACATTAGCAGGCGCAGATGTCGTTACCTGCCGTTGCTAAAAACACCTTCACCGATACGCGATGTACTGTACAAAAAACAAAAAAATATACATAATAATACTCATGTCAGCCTTCAAGGCATCATCGCGTGACCCGGGGGTAGTCGGTCCGGGGGGACCGCGGAGTTGAAGCCGGGGGTAAGGAGCACAAGCTCGAGGCCTCACCCTGTGCCCTCAACAGAGGGACAAAAGTCAACTGCTGCTGCAGCAGCAGCTGCTGCGATGTACTTCTCTAGGAAGCAAGCAATAATTTATGTCACGTTGCGCGCTATTAGATTCTTATGTGACTTAGGTTTTTACCACGTAAAACACCGTCTTCGCCGAATACTTCGCGTTGCAACGATGTACCCAGCAACGCAGCAACACACAGCACGTTAATGCGAGGATCTTGGGGAACCTGGCCATTTAGCTCTGTACTTGGCCGAACGCAATACTTCGGGACGCAGCGACATAGTTTAGAAGTAGTCGCTAACATATTTTCGTTTATCTTTATAAATGCATTGATTATGCTAATTTTTCGCTTTCACAAAGATACAATTGTTTGAAAAACAAAAATCCGATCCAAAATTATTCGCCGAAGGCTGCTAATGTAGCCACATTGTACGTTAAAATATGCGTTTTGAACAAACAGACATTTAAAATTGTTTGATTACTTAATTTGAGGACAAAGGCATAGGTGCTCTTTGTGTAATAACTTTGGAGCTCTTCGACTTGGAACTCTTCAGCTTGGTGCTCCAATTAATTTCCTCGCAATTTTAACTAATTTATATTCAAAAAGTTAAAGAAAAAAAAATAGTAATGACTTATCCAGTATCAGTAAAAATAAATAAATATTTCCACACAACAACATCTAGCCCCGCGGTAAGCTCTAAGATTGTGTTACGGGTAGGTACTAGACATCTGATAAACTTAATATAATAGACATACACAAATACAAGATTTTTTTTATACATATTAAACACTCAGTATCTATCTGTATACAATGTAAAACATTATGTAGTTTTAATTTTCAGCTTAGTAACATTATAATGTTGAACTTGGTGTGTTATTTACTCAGCTTCATATCTCACTGAAACATTAGGTAGGTACCTACCGACTAGCGGCTGTTTGAAATAAAACATATTGCAAGTTTCAAGGGTTTTCCAGACAGTTTTTGTTAACAGATGAATAACAAACATCTTATAAATATATATACTGATAGATTTCATAAGCAAATTTTTAACTCATTATTTTACAAAATTACCTAAACCTTAAGCAGATGGCCTGTATACATATGATGTCAGATGATTCAAATGAGTGAATCATCATTCTCTGTTCTATAATGGAAACTGTTTTACAGTCTCGGTAATAGTGTCGGAAAATTTTCCTAACCTACGAAAACTTTGTTATCACAATGGACTTGTATAGGTCAATTGTCATGTTAACAGATAGACTTAAACAATTATTGACAAATTAACTCGGAGTGTTTATTATTTTATAAATAATTTTTGTGAGCTACTATTTGTCTACTTATTGTCCGAATGTATTACATTACCTAACGGGGTGGGGAAAACTATGCGCTGACAAAATAAACTTGACTTTACATTCCAGCTTTACTGGAATTATAGCTTAGATGATTTTCACTGAAATGATGAAACGAAGACAGATGAAAAAAAATTGTAATTTTGAAACCAAACGACCTTAATTTTATTCCAATGAAGTTAAATCTTAGATTTATAAACTTAGCGCTAATGCACTAATCTTAACGCTTCCCATCTAACTGCACTTCTGTAATTACTAAGTGACAATAAGAACTGACGCAATCCTTTCCAGTCCAATTTCTCCTTTTCTCTCCAAGCTCCTCCCATATTACGATTAAAAACGAATAAAGACTGAAGCACATCTGGTACATTCCCGATGTGGTGCCGATTGTGCCATTAGCGCGTGGGCTCCGTAATTGAAGACTTAGATTGCGACCCTTCCCTATAACCAGTGATAACCCAATCAATTTTCTGTCGAGGACTTGGATAGGGCCCATATTACGACGGAATTAGAGCACACGCTTGAAATGCATGGTTATTGGTTTCCCTACGTGTTATTTAGGTCTCTCGTAAGAATCTAGGGTGAAAATGATACTTATCCGAGATATTGCTTTCGCTCGGTTTGGAATACTGCTATAGAGAAATGCGATAGATAACATAGAATAGGCTAAGAACAATTATGGTTACACTTTATCGACGGGATGGGTCAATAAAGCACTTGTAATTATTTAATTTCAACAGAAAGACTACTATAGGTTTTAACTTTAAAGTATTTGACTTGTTAATTTAGTTTAGTTAGTGTTGTTAGATACAAATAGAAGATAGAAAGTCGAACAAAGAAAGAAATTTGCGGTAACTTCAATGGAAATTATATTTTACAGCTGACAGAATATACAACCTTAATACTCCTCGTACCTATTCTTCCGAAACGCCTATTCTTTTGTTTTGGCTTCAGCTCAACATAAATCTTATGTACTCTAGAATTTTTATTTGTGCTACAGTATTTTTGTAAACAACATTATAGTCCACATAGGTAAGATTTTAGTTTTAATTATAATTATAAGATTTTCTAGGCGCATTTAACCTATCAATAAAACCTAAAAACATTTTGATTGATTAATAACGAAATGTATGCAGATTTGATTTGAGGTAAACTGAAACATAAATGAGCTCGATCCGCACGCGAATAATACATGGAACTACATAACCGAAGTTGAAAAGTTGTAATATCCTTAACATATAACATCTTATTGGTTAGCCACACAACCCAGTTTTTACCATATAGACCTAGTGACTCATTTGCAGAGCCGTTAATGAAGTTCAAACCCGTTCCCAGAGAAAGTTTTGGCAAAACGTGAAAGCTTTCGTAATTGTCCCCAACTCTTTTCAAAACAGCTAGCGAAACTCATTAGGAGTCACAATTATGTTGCGGGCTACGTGTATAATGTTTAGTATAATGCCAAAGAAATGAGTGGGGATGGAGAATAAATGAATGTTCTGGTGTTCTTAGCGAACACCTATGCAGGTAGGTATAGAATGTGTAAGCAATTTGGAAATAATTTATCAAACTTTTGAAATGTGTGTCATTTTAAAATATGAAATTCCAATATATTATGGACAACCGTTGTAGTTAAACGATATGATAAGAAATAATTTTTCAAAACGTACCCTTAATTCCTGAGATTAACGCGTTTAAACAAACAAAGTTCTAGACATCATGTCATCATGATCATGTCTAGAACATGATAATAAACAATCTATGCTTATATTATAGAGCCGAACAGTTTGTTTGTTTAAACGCGTTAATCTCAGGAATTAAGGGTACGTTTTGAAAAATTATTTCTATGTTAGAAGGTCAAGCTGCGATCAAGTCTAATATATTATCGTTGATTGGCATGATAAAATGAAAAACTAGAGCATAATTATCATTGATTAAACAAGTTTTATGATCTCAAAAATTTTCAGCGGTGAATATTCGTGACTTGAAAAGATGCAGCTTGTTGTTCGTTACAAAATGCGAAAGACTTTTAAGAGGCTGCGGACACTTTTGTCTTTCTTGATGACTGTGGCTTTTGAGACCACTTGAAAGCAGTCCCTGCACTGGACTGTCATATTGTTAGTTTAATGGCAGTTGAAATGTCGGGTTAATTTAAGGCAGGTTATTTTTTGCAGGTTATGATAGAAAAATATTACCGACTTATCCCTTAATATTACAATAAATAGTGTGATTACTGAGCGGAAATTCAAGAGCTAGGTCTTAAAAGAGGCTTATGTCAAATTCTCCCTATGTCGGATGTGAAGTCATAAAAAGACGGATTATTATCATATCATAACTTTTATTCAGCAAAAGTTAGCTTAGGTTCGCGATATAAAATATCAAGCGACGCGTTTAGTGTCTAGAATTGTACTATATTAATCAATCGCAAATTCAGCCCGCGACCGATGACATAATAATCTAGAATTGCTTACTCGATCAAATAAAATTACAATGTAGGTGGGGTTTCTGTGGCAGCCTACCCCTTTTATTTTCTCAGACGTCTGAAATATGAGTTAAAGAGACAAAACGCTCACTATCTTATTTTTTTGTAATTGAAAGAAACATCAAAATAATATATTAAAATACCCAAATTTCTGCAATTTCTATATTTATTACAAATGTGACCTATTATTTATTTAACATACTCGTACTCTATGAAAATAGCATCTAATCTAATTACATCACATAATTACCTAGATGTATCACATAAAAATATTATTGCGAAAGGGCACTTGATACTCGTGGATGCGTTCTCTTAGCCATGGCGCTTATGCCCTTTAACCCTCGGCATACATAGATGTATTGCCTTCTTAATAAATAGATAGGCTTTGAATTATGTTTGATATAATATTTCAAAAGCCATCAGTACACCTTCGTCCGCAGCCGATCATCACTTTATAATAAATAAATAAATAAAAATAAATATTTCCGGACAATCCTCACAACAACATTTAGTCCTGTGGTAAACTCTAAGCTTGGATTACGGGTACTAGACATTTGATATACTTAATATTATAGACATACATATTATATAGATAATTTTTCATTTGATAATTTGAAATACCACCTAGGGTTCCATAAACAGTTTATACAAATTTTGTAATTAAAATATCACAAAAGAGTATTTATTTTTTCAAAACTAAAATGATGCAGTCTGTTCGGTCAATTACTGACCTGGCGCAACGTTGCTGAACTCTATTAAAAATCACGTTTGTTGTATCGGAGCCCCCTTCTACGTTTATTTATTAAGTGTTTATAGTACACTACCCAACAAAGTCTAGGGAACAAGCAACAATACTTCAATTTTTGTGTGAAAACTCGTAAAAAAGTACTGGTCACTAAAATTTATAAATTAAGGCTGGAATAGGAATAAATTATTTGTTCGAAATTCAAAAAAAATTAAACACAAGCGCGAAAGCTTTCAAAATAAGAAGGAAAAACCGAACTTGGTCGCAGAGTAAGGGGTCTGCTAGCATAAAGTTGTTGTGATTTTTGTCATGTATCGATTTTTATTCTTGTGAAAAACCATTACCGCCAACTTTTTCGATATTTTTGAAACTCTAAGCGTTATGTCACGTCGTCATTTACCGCGGGAAGAGATGCTTAGGGCTGTGGGTATGTTGGAAGCTAGACGCAGTCAGCGCGATATCGCGGCCGCTGTTCACACACAGCCAAGCTTAATTTGCCGATTCTGGGCACGCTACAGGCTACAGGAGATGTAGCCGAACGTCACCGAGGAAGATACACCCATAGACATCCAAACTACCCAGAGACAAGATCGATTTCTGCAAAATGCTGCAAGAAGGCAGCCCCAGATTACAGCTCGCCAGTTGGTAGAAAGACTCCAGTCCCAGCACCAAGTGGTTATCAGTGACCAAACTGTCAGGAGAAGATTACATGAAGTCAATCTCCGCGCTCGCAGACCATGAGTCTCGCTTCGGATTTCATCCTGATTCAAGGAGAGTGCGTGTTTGGCGTGTTCCTGGTCGCCAAAGTAGACTTCGAAATCCTCAGGAAGTTCATCCTTATCAAGGCGGAACGATCATGGTGTGGGCTGGAATTCGCCTGGGTGGGAGAACTGATCTCGTTCGCATACCAGGCAATTTGAACGCAGAGCAATACATTGAACAGGCATTGCATCCTATGGTCACCCCCCACCACCAGCAGTTTGGCCAAGATTTCGTGTTCATGCAGGATAATTCACGCCCACACTCCGCAAGACAGGTGATGAATGTGTTCAGCGAGCACAATATCACGGTATTACAGTGGCCTGCTCAGTCCGCCGATATCAATCCAATAGAGCATGCATGGGATTTAGTCGGAAGAAGAGCTTTCAGTGATTTTCCTCAAAATTTGAACACGGAAGAAGAACTTTTTTCGCATCTCTCCAGAATATGGAGCCTTATTCCACAGGCGACAATTGATAACTTGATACTCAGCATGCCACGCCGATGTAGAGCCGTGGCGAATGCCTTGGGGGGTCCAACGGATTCTTAAACAGCTGCAAATAATGTTTTTTCATTTAATTTCCACGTAAGCGTCATATGTTTTTGTAATTTGAAGATTATTATTTTTTTGGTTTTTCGTACTCTTTAAGTTTTTTTAATGAAACCTTATTTTTTTACATTAACGCTTTTTATTTTATTTCATAACTGAAATCAAGAATAAATTTAGCTTCTTTTGATGTATATCATCTGGGACAAAGAAAAGTTGAATTAAAAGTATACACTAAAATATCCTTGTTCCCTAGACTTTGTTGAGTAGTGTATTTATTGTTATAGCAGCAACATAAATACACCATCTCTTAAAATTTCAACTCTCTATCTATGACGGTTCTCGAGATACCGACAGACAAACAGTTGAAGTCTAAGTAATACGGTCCCTTTTCACCCAATGTTGACGAAACTAAAAATACTCTCGTATCAATAAATCTATACTACAAGTCCATATAACATTTGATGAAGAGATAAAAGTCGTACAGACAATAGTAACCCACTGCTTTTCATATCAAAAAGGTTAATGTTCGGTCAACAGAAAAAATATAAACACTAACAAAGATGGCTCCAACGATAGTTCTACTTGAACCGCAGCGCAGGAAAGTAGTAGTAGCTAACGGTGCCACTGTGTACCTCTGTAGCCTAAATTGAACCTTATCTTTAGACAGTTAGAACTGAATTCCAGTGATGATGAGAATCCATGAGCTGTGCTGACCCATCAGTGGTGTACGTATAAACAACTTTAGTAGCGTTTAGAACGTCAGTCGAGGATCTCCTCTACCAGCGAATGATTCGTTGTAATCACTATCAAATTGGAGTAACGATGAAAATTATCACGTGAAGGTGATTCCGTTAAAATTGTTCTGTGGTTTTCGTGAAATATTTTTGTGGCTCATTATTTAAAGGTGAGGAGTTTTGCTGTTCTTATGTGTTAATTTTAATTATACATGTTATACAATTCATCAGTTACATTCAAATAACCTGCTAATCAATCAAATAGTTTAACGGTGAGGCTCGAGAAAGGTTCTAATATTTTAAAAATATTTTAAGAAACTAAAATGGGAATTTACGTACATTATTTCAATGTAAACACAATCATGCTTGAAATGTTTTTGAACGACAATTTATTTCCTTTATTTTAAACGGTACGAATATTTTCAACGTATTTGTAAATTAATATAACATAGTGTCTAATGTCTCACGCTCGATAAAAATATGTTCCAATGCTTTACTTAGGTACGATAATAATCAGCAATGAGGGATAATTTTTAACCTGCTAACTCTATTTGAAAGAATATTTCTGATTCAATAAATAAATGTAATGCATATTTACATTTCTAATCTATTATTAATTCCAAAAAAAGATTACAAATGCTGCATGTAAGATAATAACCCAAATATAAACCCTACTGCACATAAATTATAATAACTTTTAACGTTTTCCAAAAATGTAATTATTCAATCAACATCCCATTTTTTAAGTTCTGACTGATTTAATAAATAATATCAGCACAGATCAATACTAGATTATTGCTGTTTTTTTTATTGACAGTAATAGCTATTAATAATTATATTTAAGAAAGTGCCTCATTTAACATGGTATCTCACATTAACATAAAATTAGAATGTAGATTTCATTACAAAATTTCATTGCATTGTTTACAATTGCGTAGATTTGTAAGTTTACACAGTGTTACAAAATAGCTTTAGTTTAGCAAGTATTTATTCAAGGGCAAAAGTATAGGATGCGCAATTATATAAGATACCTATTCCTTCCTAAACTTATAAATATTGTGCATGGTATTGCACCCAAGGTGAATATTTTTATTACGATTTCTAGTTTTTGGAACAAGGGGAAAAAATGTTTACGCCACATTGTTTTGTTTGGTATAAACCATTCCTTGATAAGTGATCTATAAATTTATCCAGTACTTCCTGATTTTGGCACGTTCAAGTAAACTTAATAACTTAATAGGTACCTAGGTAAAATTAGTATAGATTCAACCAAGAGTTTGTTCTTTGTAGCAGTAAGGCTTGTGTCCATCAATTGTTTTCAACGGGTTCATCATCATCATCAGCCTGTATTAGGCCACAGCTTGAAATTGCGAAAGCGAACTGTCAAGACAATCTTATTTCCATGATTTGCTTTTTATTTTAGTAAATTTTATAATTTTCTAACAAATAAATTTCAAGTACCTTTAATTTTGTCATGTCTAAACATACTTTGTGTAATTAAAGAACAAAATGTTTTGACTTTGACTTTGTTAGGCATTTCCTAATGAGCATCAATTCGCTCCATCTTCAGCTTCATCATCACCCTATTAACGTTCCCACTGCTGGGACACAGGGACTTCTCTCTTGACGAGAGAGATTAGGCCTTAATTCACCACGATGGCCAAGTGCGGGTTGGTGAATGTCACATGTCCTTCAAACTCTTTTAAAGTTCTCAGAACATGCCGGTTTCCTCACGATGTTTGCCTTCACCTTTAAAGCACGTGTTTAAAGCGCACATAAATTTCTCAAGAAGAAAAAATCCAGAGGTGCGTGGCGGGGTTTGAACCCACGACCTTCGGAATGAAAGTCGAGTGTCCTCCCACTTAGCCAACACGGCTTCTTCGGCCATCTTCAGCTTGCCGCACCCAAACTCTACCATCAGCTCCATGACAAATTTTACCTGACTTAGTTTTGTTTTTACGTTCCAAGACCGTAAGTCATTAGCATTAGGTACATGTAGACAACACTGGTTGATTGTTGATTGTTTTAAAACATTGTGGTAGAGATAGCGCGAATACCTGACGTAGTTATCCAAACTAATCCAAGCAACAAAACAAGACAATTAAACAAACCTAGAAAACATAAAATACATCAAACTTTTAATGAATATCCAACACTTTTCACGTTACACCAAACATTATGTTAAAAGGTATCTATCACCATATACCTTAATTAATGGGTACAGTATTTTGCGATGAGTCATGACCCATCTGTCTAAAGATAGTAACTTTAAGGCCAAGAACAAAACGGTCAGGACTGAGATGCATCTAATGAGATATAAGGTAGATACTACAAAATGGCTAAAGCACGATTAAGCAATTTAATTGGCCCATCGTGAGAAAGGATATTGTTTAGAAAAACGATTGGCTAATCTTTTGTACAACAGATTGTACAAAACTAAAATGTACAAAGGAATATAATCTTTTGAAACAAATTATTGTAGTCGCTTTCTCGCAGGACACGAAACGACACGGATACAAAACGTATAAAATAATAAAATAACCGTATTAATGTTTTAAGAGCCATATTTTCGTTTGAACTAAAGCTCCAGTTTCTTTCGCATCGTATATGGTTTCTTAGGATAAGTAAGACGAAAAAATCAGTAAAGGTACCGTATTATAAAACGTTGCCTAAGTGGGATCACACTCGGTTTTCATAACGGCGACCGTTGGTTCAAACCCCGCCGCGCACCGCTTGATTTTTATGTGGGCTCTAAAACAAACGCTTTAACCGTCATGTATACAGCCTTCCCCAAAATTTAATTTATAACTAAATGTACGTACGAGGTTCCTTAATTTTCTAAAATTATTCTAAACAAATCGCTTCCTTGTAATTCGATAAAGCGTTTGGGGAAATATTCGGGCAATTAATCAAATTTATTTTCTTTTAAGAGGAAAATTTGGGCGCCCTTTCATCATTTGATGGTCCAATTTTCTACTTCATTGGAAATTCACTTAAATGAAGAAAGTCAAGGGAATAGTGAGAAGGATTTTGTAGAGCAAATCATAATTGCTATAAAGGCAATCAATGTGTTAACAAAATGATAAAGATTTACAAATGACCCAGTTACTGCTAATGCTAACACAATGTAATGGTGCGCCTACATTAGCGGCTGACGGCGAATATTCGTGTCAACGCGACGTGTGTGGCCGGTTAGATCGTTGCAACGCTAAGTATTCGGGGGAAGACGATTTTTGGTGTGGGTGTGTACAATTACGTCATTTCAAAATCTGGTAGCGCGCAACGCCACACAAACCTTTGTCCGCTGATGTCTACAAGAACATCGCGTATCGTTCACGATGATAACGTAAAACGAATTTTTGCCCGCAGATGTAGCCTCAAAACAGATATTGAAAGAACACTATCCTCATTAGAGATTAGATTCATTTGTTTTGTATTTGTAACTTTAACAAAGAAGGCAGTGTTACCAGATCTTAACTATGAAATCACCCCAAAATTTTTTAGAAACATATATATTTTACACTTTGTTTGTGTTGTTATGTTACAAAAAGGTGATCTAAATAAATTAACATTGTTATTAAAACACCCATCAAATACCCCTGTGCATATTTTATTTTCTCCACATAACCCCCCAAAAATAAATAGATAAATATAACCGGACAATCCTCACAGCAACACCTAGCTCCGTGGTAAGCAGTAAGCTTGTGTTACAGATACCAAAGGATCTTCCTTCGAAGATCCCCCCAAAATTCCCCCCGAGGGCGAAAAATACCCCTAAATTTATAGGGAATCCCCCCCATCTGGCATCACTGATAGTAGGTAACCACAAGAACAAAAAAAACTTTTGACAAGTTCTAAATGACATTATGCTATGTTTTTGCGTTGAAATAGCGAACACAAAAATCTCACACCACGCATTGGTTTTCGGAAACAAGTTGTAAAAATACCTAAGACGCCATTTATGGACGTGATCGGTACGTCACACGTCATTAGTACATTGATCCCAACATTCGGCTCATCTAATAGCCTTATTTGTTTTATTGTTAGATTGTAGGTAGCACCGAACAAATTATGGTAATCATAGTTTGAAAGCAGTTTGTTCTTTTCGTTAAGAATTGTTGATTCCAAAAGAAAGCCTAACTCGATAGATACAGTGTAAAATTTGGTTATAGGTGTGCCAAATATTAAGCAGTTTTACTTGGCTAATGTAATTTTATAAATATTTAAATGTCTATGTCCAATTCAAGCCTTGTTCATGTTACAAAATGTATCAAAACTTGTCTCTCCGACTATCTTTGAAATGACACAATAGTTATGACTTCATCGTTATTTAGGTATCTAGTAATTATTTTTGATTGTCGCCAACATTGTTTAATAGTGTCTATGAATAAATAGATTTTAATGTATGCGACATATAAGCATTTAAGAATCGTTGTGGCAGAGCAATCGGAAATTATAATTGCGTAGATTGTTTCAATAGGCTCTTTTAAAACAATCTTTGATAAATTAAATGTTTTTGCAAATAATAGGTATTAGGTAACTACTGTATTTTGTTTAAAGTTTAGTCCTATTAGTAGTAGTATTAATACAAGAAATATTTTTTTTGTTGCATTGATTTTTGAAAAGAACATAAAATTGAAAATTTTATGATCTCTCTACAAGACAATATTAATCCTTTCTTTAAACTGTTTTAAATTAATCCTGAAGTCAAAATGAACCAGCAGAATGTTCATTTAATTATATAATAAAGAAAAATGCCGACAAATTATTTTAAATTATACTTTTCTGTTTGCGCGGAACCGCTAGCCGCCATGATGTTTCGGCTGACTGAAATCACTCATTTATTAAACAATACAACTGAGAAGACCAAGTAACAGCATTTGAGGAGATAGAACCTAGACCAAGACAGAAATATTCGTTGTGTACTATCGGAATGACGTCACGTCACGTCCAATATGGCGGATAAACGCTATCCGCCATATTGGACGTCATTATTTGAAAAAGAGATTAAAAATCACGGTTTTTTTTAATGTTTTCAAGAAGAAATACTGACGTTTCTCATCTACTTTTTACGGGCTCTATCATAGACATGCATTATTATATTTTTCCTTACATGGGGTAAATTCTTTATTATACTAATTCTAAGCTCCTTTTATTACTATTATTCTGATCCGATAGTAAGTTAGCGAATTTTATTAAATGTTTATTGATTATAAAAATATTAGTTAAGCATACTCGTATATCGTACGTACAATATATGACAAGGTCATAATGAACAGATTTTTAGATGACAATGCCGTATAAGTCGTTGTGTAAGTAACCGCAAGTTTGTATAAAATATCAAATATTCTGCAATAGGGTCAAATGTCAGGGCTTTGAAACCTTCAATGATTTCTTTGATTCTGTTTCCATGAAAACCGCAGAACTAAGTAAAAAATGGATAAGTATGACATGGACTCAGACATATTGCAATACACATATTACAATAAAAAAAAAACAGAATAATAAGTAAATTACAATATATTTATACATGGTATATGTTTTTTTTAAAGCGGCAAGCGAAATACATGATCCCTCAAAAAATCAACTCTCTATCAATCACGGTTGCCAGACGACGAAGTCTCAGTAATAAGCTGCCGTTTTACCTTTTAGACACGGAACCCTAATGGAACTGAGGTTCTTGTATTTATTACTTAAATTTATTTGCTTAATTTGAAAATAAAAAACCCATAACAGAATAAGCCTTTTGTATGTGCCATTAAATTATTAATTTGTCAACTTTAGATATCTGCCATATTGAAATACGAATATTTTTTTAGTTTATTTTAATATGTTTTGGGTTCCGAATTTTACATTCAACTCACTATCATTAGTGCTTAGCTCTCAACAAACAACTAGGTTATTTCTTAGCTCTATTATTGCAATCCGCAAATGGCAAAATGTTCCAAGGCATTTCAATATTTTGTCATAATCATAGTAATTACATCTGAAGAGGAACCATTCAATGGCAAGCTATTGTTAAAATTCAAGGTTTAACACGAATGCCCGTAGAATAGTTTACGTGGCCACACAGTGTTGCTTTGAAAACAACAATCAAAGGTGTTTAATAGCCCTAATAGTAGTTCGCAATCCGAGAATTACTGATAAGTGGGCTATTTATTAGAATAGTCTAAAATACTGATATTGGTAAAAACAAACTAACGAATGTTTACAGCCTATAGGCACCCCTATTTACGTACCTAGTGCTGGGACCTTAGGCCTTAATTCACCACGCTGGCCATGTGCGGGTTGGCGAATGTCACATGTCCTTCAAACTCTTCAAAGTTCTTAGAATATCCTGGTTTCTTCATGATGTTTGCCTTTAGCGTTAAATCACGTGCTTAAAGCGCACATAATTTTTTCAATAAGAAAGCACAGAGTTGTGCGGCAGTGTTGAACCCACGACCTTTGGAATGAAAATCGAGTTAACACTTAATAAACACGGATTTTTAATGAAATTCAGTTTTACCAAATTTTTTAAAACGGATCCTTAAATTGTATTAATTAACCGAAGTCATCATTGCCATGAGCTGAACTAAATACTTTGTAGTTTGGTGCGTCAGGGCACGAATATTTATGATACCATTTTACCGCTGGAAAAATAAAAGCCTGGTAAAAGTAAATTAATTTTCATTACTAATAAACATTATCGAAGTTTGATTAAATTCATTAGACAGACCAAAGATAAATATCCGAAACCGTGCCTGCAATTCAATCGTAGTCAATAAATACAGAAGTGAGTCACTGCATAACACACAGGAAGTTCGTTTCCCACCTTGAACTTGCACAGTAAATACATTAGCGCCTACATGTAAAACAGAGTACAGATTCGTCTATTCCTTCCTTGAGGCTTTGAGCATAAAGATGTGTACGATAAGACCATTATAAATTTATTATTTTTATATCTTTTTAAGGTTATTACAGCATCCTTGTGATAATAACTATGCATTGTTGTAAGCATTGATACCTAAACTTGATTTTCATTTCCTTTTCAGATGGTGCGCTATGCGGTTATTGTCGCCGGCTTTTTGCTACTCCAGATACATGTTTATGCAGCACCAAGAGATACTCTAAATATTGAAGACTCAAAAAAAGATGAGACAAAGATAGAAATACCAATCGCAGTCAATCAAGAACCATTACTAGATTCCATTCATAGTCCAGAAGAAGAAAACAGTCATAAAGAAAGTTCCGCAGAAAACGTCAGGCAAAAAAGGTTTTATAATTTTTATGGATATGGCGTGCCTCCAATGAATCCTATAATATACCCTTCCAATAATAAAAGGGATCAGTCATTTGAAACTGGTGTTTATGGGTTTGCAGACGATCCTCTGGAACATATACAGAAAAGATTACAAATCATTGCAAATTCCTTGAGGCAACCTATTCCTCCACCGCCACCACCATCGCCCTATCCATTATTTTTCCCAGTTATTTATATACCAGTACCTTGTGATTGTTATCCCAATAATGACAACATACCATCTGCAACAGAAAATCCCACAACCGTAGACCCTCAAACGCAAAAACCTAACATGACTGTGGATGAACGATTCCCGCAGCTTGAGGACGAGAGACAAAACTGGGGATTGATAACAAACGAAACTGATACTGAATATGATGAGGAAGATTTTTCTAGGCCTATATCGTTCGACCCCATACAGCCTAGCCGACCCACAATGAGACCTGCTCCTCCTGTAGACCATGGGAGCAGTCAAGGTAACTCTCAGGGACCACAAACGACGACTACCACCACTACGAGTAGACCAAGAACTAGACCACCTACAACTGCAGCTCCATCTTCTAGACCAGAGCAATCTACTTACTTGCCTTTTCCGCAAGTACCCAGAAACGAACCGCCCACAACATGCGATGGAGCAATACTCAGTTGCTGTCACCAACAGCAGATCACCTACGATTGTTTCATAGCCCAAGGATGTCCCGACACCACCTCATACGGAAACCCTTGCGATAGTTTGGTAATTCTCCAAGTTATTGATAAGTTCCAAAAGTATTATGGTGTCAGAAACGGAAAATAGTGAATAAATTATAGTTTTTTAGAAACCTTTTATCATTGCTAAATTTTAAATATCGCCACGCTTAAGCTGTTAATATGAATATTTTTAAACAGTATTTCATAGATATTTTAACAGCTTTATTGTTGTGTAGAATTTTGTAGATGTCTGCACCTCGTTGTCATGCTTTTAAAGCACATATTGTAGAAATTATATTGTTTTATTGATGACCATGTTGATACAATAAGATTTAATTTATTTTTGTTAAAAATGACCTAAGCTTTTAATTTCGAGTATTATATTTGAAATTTAAAGAAGAAAGCAACAAAAAGTTAATGTTTCTTTTTGTGATATTTACTTTTATTTATTTTAATATTAAAAACATGTCTTATACATTAAACTTTTATGTTCCTAATTAACTTTATTAAAGTGGTTTTATTTAATTAGCAACATCCATTAAAAATAATTCTGTTACATACTTAACAAAACATTTAAAATTTTACACTCAGTTCAAATAAAATATAGTAATTTATTGTTGCTGGGTGCAGAGGTGCATTGAAGAAAATTTATTTCTTTCTAAGAAAATTGATTTATCATCATCACATTTTCCTTAATTACCTATTTTAAGAACCATGACAAATTGATTATCTGGATTTTACCAATGATAAATCAAATAAAATCCCAAATACAGACTCCCTCTAAGCTACTTGTTGATAACAAGAATCACCTGCGTCATAGCGAATTTACAACATGTTTCGTGGAGTGCTCAGATGAAAATGGTTAAAAGATTATCTTATAAACGCTTCGATATCACATGTCAGCTACACTTTGAGCAGAGAGGACGTGGACACAAAAACATTTATAAATAAAAGTTATCGCGTCTTAAATCGTAGCTAATCGGTGTGGAATCCAAGGTCATTTACCTAAGTGGCTATTCGCAACCTTTGAAGTGAGTAACATTATAATTTTTTGTAAGTAAAGCTTTTAGCGTTTTTGTGCTATGAATTATACATGAAAAAGTTACAACCTCAGGTATTCTGTGCTAAAGCCTTATGATAATATTGATATAATCAGCTTTTTAGTAACGAGTATAATATAGAGCAGCTTATAGTTAACCGACTGCGACAGAAGAATGGTTATGTTTTTCGAGAGCATGATCGAGATGTATAAATATAACAAGCCGCACCGGGAAACAATTAATGGATTTTATGTTAAAAGTTTTCGTTTATTTACTAACTGTGAGAGAGACACTGGATACTTTAATCGAAATAAAAAATCAACACAAAATTATTTATCAAAATATAAAAACAACTGGTGGCGCCAACTGTTTTGGCACCAAATTATAGGTACAAAAAATTACATCGAGTAGTAGATTTGCAACAATTATTATAAAATCATAATAACTAATTTTTTGTATGTGCAATTGGTATAACCGCAGTCGGGATATAAAAATAAATAAATATTTCTGGACTAATCACACAGCATCACCTATCCCCAAACTAAGCAGAGCTTGTATGGGTGTTAGATAACTGACTTACTGCATTTTGAGTAAATATTTTTTTTAGGTAATTAACTATTCTACTTATTATAATAATTATTTGTGAATGCAATTTCTAGATAACCTAGAAACATTTTTATGTAGAGTTGCCACTATTTATCTTTCTCAAGTAACATTTGATTATGTAGGTACATGTAAAATGCATAAAAATTAAACATCATAATATTGTTTATTTTCTGTGATAAAATAAAGTACTCTCGATGCCAATGCGAGCAATGTCCTCAATGGGAAAACCCAGAACAACGCTGTATAGAAACCTGCATTGAAGTACGACGGCTGAATCACGTGTACAAACAGGCTACTCAGATAACTTGCAGAGTTAAAGGTCACAAACATGTCAAGATCATGCTCACTACATTAAACACAAGGTGTTTCATAATTGGTAGGTATATAAAGAGGAAGAGAGTGACAATTCGACATTTCGATTCCGAAAAAAAAAACTTTTTTCCGATAAAGGTCATAGTTAAGCCTTATTTATATTGATTATATTAATATAGTAAAAATAGTATGTATAACTTAATCTACTTAATAATAATTATGTACTTGGAAGAGCGAGGTTTTCCTAACACAGGTATTTCTTTACATAAAAGGGAACCTCAAACACTAGTCAAATGTTAAATTAAGTTATGAAATAAAGATTTTTGTATTTTTTTTTGTATATTGATGTTATTATAAGTATAACTATTTCCATTATAAACTTACAAGTACTTGAATGAATTGTTTAAATACAAGTAGTTAGTTTAAAAAACGTATTAAAATAAATAAATATTTCTGGACCTCTATCACTGAATTCTTTACACTAAGCAATAAGGTGACTGAACCGTTAACTAGAAATGGTAGATAATATAAATCTGGTCTAGTGGCTTGAAAATAATTTCTAACTTTCCATGTTTATCTTATCTACTAAAACTTTGATCCAGTAAAGTAATCAAGAGCTGTTGAGTCTGGGTTTTCTCATTAAGGACAATGTTGAAATATTCCAGAGTACTTCTGAAAACCAACTAAAAATAAGATATAAAAATAAATCGATTTAAAATAACAAATATCAACTTTAGATTACAGAATGGAGTTGGCAACGATTATATTAATGTGCGCACTGATTGCGCCTGCCATCAGCGCGCCTCAGGCCAACAAAAACTCAGACGTCATCGCAATTACAAGCCCCTTGAGCATGTCCTACGACGAGTTGGAGTTTATCCTCAAATCAAGGAGAGGAGAGTCCGCCACACAACCAAAAACACTGTCCCCTTGCGCGAGAGCAATCCTCGGATGCTGCAAAGATAAAGTCATGAACAGCGACTGCTCAGAATCGCTCAGCTGTGGAGCTTTCTTCTTCGACGATAATCCTTGTGAAGAAAAGTTTGTGTTGAGTGCACTAAGTGCGGCAAAAAGCTTTTATAAGCAAATCAATGAAGTTCAGTAAAATGGTGTCATTATAAGACTGCTGCTATAAGTCTGATTTATTTTCTTGCAGTATTATTACGTGATTTTTTTTACTAAAAATAAAATCACTAAATTGGTTTTTGTAATTTTATGCACGATTTAAAGCAGGCTCTTCTTCATTTAGGTGTTTGGCGGTATGCCAATAATAGAGGCAACAAGTGTACCTATTCCAATCTTAGGTCGGTTATGAATATCATATAGAATTAGTTTTAAACGAGCTTTATTTTAGACTAGCAGTACACTGCTTTTAATGGATTAATGTCACTTCTCTGAGAATGAGAATCTGTGCACCAACTTCATTAAAATCGGTTTAGTAGATCCAGTGATTATTACAACGTCAGAAACAATCTCACAAACTTTGCCTCTTTAAAATATTATTATAGATAAGAAGGTAAAGAAGATTGGGAACGCTGTTTGTTTTGCCATAGTTACTTAGTTGTAATTTTGTTTAGAAATAATCAAGTGACGAGTGTTTTAGGCACAGGCCAAAAGTTTTAATGTTATGTTTAAGTAATGCAATTTATAGGCTTCGTCAACGAAATTACATTCTGTACTTCTTCTTCGTTCTATTTACTCAGTTGGTATTTATTAAGCTGAGTTCTAGTATTTGTATTTTATACCTAGAATTAAACCTACCGGAATAATTCAATGTATTTAAGTTATTAAAACAGAATTTGTTCGAGCAATACCCATGTGTTATTTCCTCATCAAAGAACCTTCTTTGACTTAAAACAATAAATTCAATGGTTCTCAATGTTGGAGTTAATTTTACAATTTGATTTAATCACAGTTATTTTTACTTAAAACACTACTTTACTTAATTTTAAGTTAACGAGTGTTTTAGGCACAGGCCAAAAGTTTTAATGTTATGTTTAAGTAATGCAATTTATAGGCTTCGTCAACGAAATTACATTCTGTACTTCTTCTTCGTTCTATTTACTCAGTTGGTATTTATTAAGCTGAGTTCTTGTATTTGTATTTATACCTAGAATTAAACCTACCGGAATAATTCAATGTATTTAAGTTATTTATAAAGAATTTGTTCGAGCGATACCTATGTGTTATTTCTTCATCAAAGAACCTTCTTTGACATAAAACAATAAATTCAATGGTTCTCAATTTTGGAGTTAATTTTACAATTTGATTTAATCACAGTTATTTTGACTTAAAACACTACTTTACTTAATTTTAAGTGAAGTAACTTTACTTTTTAACTTTTAACATGTCTTTCTAAGAGCTTGTTTAACAATCTCCGAGTAAACTATACTATGTTGAAAATATCCAGCAATCTCTGCCAGTCAGTAGATCTATATTTCAACCACTGACTAATACAATTCCGATATCGTGAACAGGCAAAGTTTGTAATAAAAATCTAGATTAAAATATAATATAGAATTTTGTGTACGTATTTAATAAAATAATTTAATATCAATCATTTGTATTACCTACGTTGAAAGGAACCATTTACCAAGTCAAGGGAGACCGACAAACTTAAACCGCCTTTAGCATTCTGATTCTCTGATCTTTATTCAATTAGTTAGGTAGTCCTGAAACAGGTTTAAACTTTAAACTAATTTTAGTTAAGGCCAATTTATAACATCCTACGTAATCTTGGCAACAACGTTAAAATTAGTTAGGGAATTTGTTAAATTAACAATTGGATTCTGACCAAACTATCATGGGGATTAATTTACCTAACAATTTTGAAGGACTTGATTTAATTTCGTATATTATTTAGTAGCAAATGTAATAACTATTACACATTTATCCAAATACAAAAAAAATTAAGTTCATTGTACAAACACAGTGATACAAAAAAATCCTAATACAATGGTTTGCAAACTAGTTTTATTTTTTAATAATATTTATGTATAGACAATTATATAATTAAGATTAGACTTCTGCAGAGCCATCAGCTCTCATAACTGATTTTATGCCGTTTTGAACAATAGTCATAATATTTCACGAAGAAGGTTCAATCGGTAGGCCGCTAGTCCTATCCTACCAATATAATGATATAGAAAGTGTGAGAGGATGTAAGTGTGTTTTTTGCATTTACAGGCAAAAACTACTGGATAGATATTGATGAAACTTCGCAATAATATAGCTTACCACACTGAATAAGCTACTTTAACTGAAGTAAAATATCGCTTTTCTCTATATATTAATGTATATTTTATTAAGTATATCAGATGACTAGTACCCGTAACACAAGCGCAGAGCTGACTACGGGGCTAAATGTTGTTGTGTTGTTTGTCCCTAAATATTTATTTATTTATATAGCTTTATTTACATATTAAGGCACATGCAATTGCGTCAAACTATTGGGAAACTCAAAAACCGTTAAATCATGCTAATATCCGTTAGTTAGCTAATATAGTTTCAAAAGCTATATTCTTATACAAAGTCAACTTATGAAATATTTATATCTAATATATAATGCTGGAAAGAGGGACTGTTGTCTACCACATCTGGGCTATGACAAGCGTTTTCAACCCGAATTCATAAAATATGAAAATTGCCATCAATCAATCCGTTGGACAGTTTGACCAGATATTGCCTTTAGCTTTATAGGAATTTTTAATAACGATTTGTTCGGTTTAGTTGCTAGATTATGTATTGAGGCAACGGGTTTTTTACTGATGGATATTTACGCGTGAGACCTGTCTCTTAGATGTATGAAGTCAGAATAGGGGCTGTTCTATTTAATAAACAAAAATAGTTATAAAGCTTTTGCTGAGGCCATATGCGTTCAGAAGAACATTATTACATATTCGGTAATTTGTATTAACCTATCAAAATGCCAGAACAATTTAGAAAATTATGAGGTAATATAAAGTTAGTGTGCACGCTAAAAGCTATTTATGTATTGGTAACCATTCAAACAGACAGACTAAGAGAAATAAAAAAGACGATCTTCGAATTTTCTAGTATCGATTGGACTTTACTAGTTTTTTTTATATATTTATTTATAAAACACATATAACTTACAGATACTTTTAATTTAAAACGTTATATATGGCACATTGCTTATTATTTAGTACTTTTAATAAAAATAAATTAAGTATTAAATGTAACTTAGTTTGTATTTTAAACTAAATGTGCTGTCTTTTTCCTTATTTGACTGTTGTATTTAATAAGTATATTTTTCTCATATCTGTGGAAACTTATAATTAGCCGTTAGTTACACACTATGTTTAGTATTGAGTACCTAGCTGTTAGTTTTCCCAAAATTATAAAATAAAATAACACATCATACAAAAAATAGACCTACTAAGTAGGATAACTATAAGAGATCATTTTTCACAACATTATTTAGAAATATTAGATTGTTATCCTATTTAGAAAATGACAAAAACTTATAAATCTATATAAATAAAAATAAATTGTTGTTCGTTAGTCTGATTAAAACTCGAGAACGGCTGAACGGATTTATCTTATCTTAGTCTTGAAATGTTCGTGGAGGTCTAGAGAAGGTTTAAAGGGCGAGAAAAAATCGAATAATTGCCGGAATTTTTTTTTATTTACCCGAGCGAAGCCGGGGCGGGCTGCTAGCATTAAATATTTTTTTACCGACTTCAAATAAGGATCGTTCACAATTCGACTGAATGTCTTTTTTATGTTTGTTACGCGATATCTCCGTAAGTTGTGAACCGATTTTGAAATTTCTTGTTTTATTCCAAAAAATATGTCTGCTGCGTGGTCCCATTGTCACCATATCAAGATCTGAAGATGGGATCCCAGAGAAATCGAAAGCAACCCTTGAATTTTATTAGACATTTAAGTCGGTTTTTTGAAAAGTCATTTATCAGTGTTATAATTACTGAGATGGATATAACAATAAAACTAACTAACAATACGTCAAACAAATTCTGAAATAATGATAACTACAATTAAAATACAAGATAATTCCATAATTAATAGAACTCGAACTACTGTTTATATTTAAATTCGATACAACACACTAATGAAACAGCAAAGCCTTGTTAACTCGCATAACTAAGGTAAAGCTTTAATTCAATTTATATCCAGTTTTCGTTTTGCTTATTCAGTGGGAATTTCGAAACTGGTAAATTCGAAATGTTCGAACATTATTCGAACATTTTGATTAGATATCCCCTATTTATATTCTAGACTAGGTTTTACGCCATGGTCCTTGTTTCATGGATTACCCACGGGAACGACATACATTTTCCCGCGGTATAAAGTCTATGGCCTTCTTCGATAAATAAGCTATCAAACAGTAAAAGAATTCATCAAATCGGGTCAAACAAACTCTCCAACTTTATAATATTAGTATAGATTCTGCAGATTGGTCTTAAAGACATGCGATTATTGAAAATTAAAAAGTATGTACAGTTTCAACAATAATAATAGTTTTGAAACTATGCATTTATCAGTTACCTACTTCTTATCTTGGCAACATAATCACCACATACATAAATGTGGAAAAGTACAATACCTATTTGTAAATCAATGGGCGGCCTTGACAGCGATCTCTGACAGACAACCTTGGGACCATATCTGAAGATTGAAATTTGAGGCTATTCAATCTCCCAACTCAATCTATTATGGAAAAAGTCATTTTCTGATAAACATCTCGATTGCTCAATTTAGTAGGCTTAATGTCTAACCCTATGAATTAAAGGTTCAATGCATCACCATCCGAGCGGGTAATAAAAAGGAGCTTTGCTGAGAAATGTTATGTTTCCATTACGGGAGCCTCGAGAGCAATTCTTGTTAATTTACTGCCTCAAAGGTCATGTATTTGTCATTACGCAGAACTCACAGCTTTAACGAAAATTCAACGCTTTATTCAACAACATACGATTTATTGGTAACACAATACGTTTTATTGCGATAATAACTACGCTTTTGCAACCATTAAGATACATTTTTACCCCCACAACGCTCGCGCTAGCGCTTTGCTGTTGCTATGTGTTGTGATAGGAAAGGGCGCTACCTGATGGCGGTTCTTCTCTATTACTATAGAGAATATTGCATATAAATATGTGTATATATTATGTAAGATCCGTTTTCTGATAGCTACAAAAAGTTGAAACTCTTGCTAGTCAGACTGGTTATTATTCTATGTTGCTAGTGTATGTAACAGTCGGTGATAGCGAGGAATTTTAATCCGCAACCAATCCAATTATCAACAACCCATTGAAATATTATTTCCGCATATTGATGTTTGATTAAACGAAATATATGCGAATAAATTGAACAATGTTCAATATTTGACAACTGATTTAAAATTACTTTCAGGTACAAAATTTAGATTACACATATTTTAACTTTAATGCCTCTATTACGCGTTCCAACATTAGAGGAGGTTTTAAAACCCAGAGTAGATATAAAAGAGCTACAATTAACAATTATAATATAAAATATTGTACATCTTTCTACTTTTTTGTTTTTTTTTTTATATCGCGTTCTTCATCATATGCCTTTTAACGTTTTCACAGCTGGGACACAGGGACTTATCTCTTGAGGAGAGAGATTAGGCCTTAATTCACCACGCTGGCCAAGTGCTTGTTTCACCAACATGCACACAAATCCTTCAAACTCACGTGTATAAAGCGCACATACATTTTTGTAGAAAAAAACAAGAGTTGCGCGGCGGAGTAAAAACCCACGACCTTCGTAATGAAATTCGAGTGTGTTTCCACTTAGCCAACACGGCTTTTTACTGTTTAAAAAAGTCGAGTGTTCTCCCTCTCGGCATTTTACTGTATTTTTACACAGTAAAATGCCGAGTGTTACTTTTAGGCTGTGTTCAATAAAGAGTATTGTACAACTTTACTACTACTACAGCTACTTTTCTACACAACCTATAAACAGTTTCCCGGCCGGTAGGTACAGTTCCAGTTCCCCCAATTAACCGAAAGTAATTATTGTAGCCGGTGTCATTTGGGAGCTTCCCGTTGCGTCGGGACGTGGCGTCGTTTAATCTGAACCAGTAAACGCGGAAACGCCCTTTGCAGGAAACAGCTCTGCTCTATTGAGGGCGAGATTGCACTGGCCTGCTTCTGTTTACTCTTTGGTCACTTTGAACCACTATGTGGGCGTACTGTCACTATCATTTTTCCAGCCATGGAAAGCCTATTGTTCGACATATCTCTTTTTTGAAACTTCTTTAGAATCGTTGCGATTTCAAACCGGATGCAACAGAAAAAACGACAGGTAAGAGCCAATCTTAAACTTTTTTTTTTAACTGTAAATTGTACCCTAAGAATGATCGTTATTCTTCAAATCAAACAGAGGAGCTGCATTACCCATTGCACTATTTAGGCACTAAGTTTTGTCGTGCAAAAGTTTTCTCAAAAAAAACATTGCTGAATAATTTGTAGGTTCGCTACCCTGTTGCCAGGTCAGCAATGCCATGCTGGAGTATAGAGAATAGTAGGAAAAGCATTGGACAAGTTTACAGGCCTCAAATACCTTCCAAAATTTGGTAACAGTTTTCAGAATACTTCGAGAGATTCAAGTTTTATAGAATGTCCAAAGACAGAGGTCTGTAAAATTTTATTCAAAATAACAAGTGGTTATAATTTTACAGGCTTTCAAAGTTCTTCAGTTACCTGATTGTGCGGGACGTCATATTATAACGGAGGGGACCCTTGCGATGATTTAAAAAAAACGACGTCTTTAACATATTACACCATTTTAATCACAGGTACTTTTTTATTTTTTGCAGACTTCACAGAAAGCTAACATTCGAAAGTAGTGAAAATTCTTTAGTATTTTGGTTATCAGCAACAGCAAACATGCAACAAGGAAATGCCCTTCGCAGGAAGCAGCCCTGTTCGATGGACGGTGAGATTGGCCACTTGTGTTTACTGTTCGGGCTTTGTACTTGGCTTCTGTAGCCTGCGTTTATTTAAGCTCCTTTATGAAACAAAATGTTTGTGGATTATTATTTATGACTATTCTGCTGATATTGTGATATTTAAGGAGCCTAATGGAGTCTTATCTTAGAACGTGTTCAAGAAATCTGAGATGAAACCTACTTATTTATTCATATTTAAGAAAATTTATTAATTGCAACAATTTAAAACTGTCGAAAATTATAAGTATTTTTGAAGTAGTTATAACACCAAACAGTTCGTTCTTATGACCACTAACATACTTTACAAGTATTATATTTAATTAAATTCTGTAGTTTGCATTACGGGTCTTCATCTGTTATTTGTCTAAAAGCGAAAGTATATGTAACGGAGATAATAAAGGAATAGGTGGAAAACCTTCAATTCCCATGTTTTTTTTTAAATATACATTATCTTCATTAGAAACATCGTTAGGGAGGTGTTGATGCCACCGCATTAATGAGAGGCGTGATCGCGCCCTTATCTACCTTGCCATAGCCGGATCTACAGAAGATAACAGGTTTTCGCTCAAATTTACAATATTTACCTCGAACCTGGAAGCCGAGGCTACCTGGTTATAGCTTTGTAAGCGGAAAATGTTAACTGCTGATAAAATTTTGAAGAATCAATTTGGTTTCGTTAGTTTATAAAAAGATTTAATTTAATGCGATTTGTTCAAGACGTAAAAAAAAATTGTGAATAGTTTAGATACTGCAAAAATTTCGCCACCTATCGATAGGCGTCAGACCTACGGAAATCATTAATTAATTAGACATTGTGGAAGTAGGTAGGTACTTACGTTTGTGAACCGTAGTTTTCATGATAATTCTTTATCAAAATATCTGTATATTTCGTTAATTAATTGTTAATATTTCGTTAAATAATATATAAACGTCCAGTAGGTAAGTTCCTCACCAAACAATTGTGTTATAAATCTAAATTTAAAGTTAAAGAAAAACCCGCGATTCCAATGCCTTTATTTCCTTAAAAGTTAAACACCATAATATTTTGTAATGTGCACGCGTATCCCTTCATTTGATACCCCACTCGAGTATATTTGCAGATTTTCGGTTTTCCTTCCCCACTCTCACCCCCTAACTTTTAAACAGCTAAACCGATTTTCATGAAATATGTCTAAGAACACTTGGGCCAACTTCACCTTTCAAACAAAAAAAACTAAAATGAAATCACTTCATCCGTTCGGGATCTATGTTGTCCCAGACAGACAGACAGACAGACCAACACACAGACAGATAGGTCAAACTTATAACACCCCTCTTTTTTGGTCAGCGGTTAAAAATAACGTCGTTACATAGTTGTTGCTTAAATTTTTGATTGTGAAACTATGCAACAAATTAATCTACATTTGGTAATTTTACAGTACTTATTTTTAAACATGCAATATTGTTAATATCTTCTTAAAACACATGACTTTAGAGGGCCAGAAAAATCTCGATATTATTCCTGTCAAAAATGCCGAATATTCTTACAACAGCAAGTAACGTCATCAGACCATTTTAATAAATCATGAATGAAATGAAAACTTAACGAAGCTTACGTATAAAGAATTTATAGTTAATTTTCACAAAAATGAACATCGCCCGGATTTAAGCACATTTGCATATTCACATTGTGTTGTACAGTTTATAATGCATCCTTAAAGTGAACTCTGTTCACTCTGTACAGTTCGGTATTTTAGAAAGTAAAATATATATGATATCTTGTTCTAGAATTATAATGAAAAGATTGCAATTTATGCCATTATACAGGTTGACTGCGTTTACAATAGCATTGAAATAATGAATGTAACCTAGGTACCTTTAGTTAGTGCGCAGACAGAACATAATTAAGTTGCAGGTTCTTTATCATAGTTCTGAATTTAATGTTGTCTGGATAAGTCAAAAATATACTTTAAAACTGCCTGAACAAGTCCAAGTTTAAGATAATTGAAAGTAAGGATTACCAAAAAACTAACTTATTCGGTATATCTTTCAATGTACTCGTAAGAGTAAATCGTAGCTAAAATTATAAAAACGTAAACGATTTCTGTAGCTTAGCACGATCAATTCATCGACTCTATGTTCAACCAACAAATTTCCATTAAGAACTTAAATAATTCACCAACAACAAACTCAGCTGTAGAGCTGCTGTTTAGAGATTACCACACACATATTCACAACTCAACAAAACCTTATATCTTCATAATATTAGTATCTGCAGAATAATACAAAGCCGGCTGGTTGTAATATTTTTGTGTCTGAATTCAGTTTGAAACGTTAACCCGATTGCTTGATATTTCTAGCTGCTTCGTACGTACGTGTGCAGTACGTAGAATTCAAGCCAATATTCACTGTCAATTCTGAACCAAACGAATATAATCCAATTTAAAGTTTCGGTGCTAACTACAACACGAAGTAACTACGAGTAGAATGAAATGTTTGTGTTTCCGACGGGAGCATCGTTAGAGTTCGAGTCTACCTTAGCTGAAAATCAAGTACTGTAAATGCCGAAACAGAATTTTGGGCAAAGCAGACGATAATCATCATATTTTTATATCTGTTAGCACATATCACAATGACGAGGTTTGCTGTCAGAAAACTCTTTTAGGGTTAAACTCGACTTTTGTACATTTTGTTTATTGTATGACCCTTTTTTATTACTGTGTTTGTGTGTACAATAAAGAATAAGAATAATGTTTATTTGCAAACATGGGTTACAATTTAATTACAAAAAGATTTTCAGTTGTTACAGTTCCATACATGTTTTGCTTAGAGCATGCAAATATTTTATGTAAATAATTCAAGGAAAATATTTAGAAAAACAGATAAAATTACGGAAAATTAATTATAAAATATAAAGAATTTATTATTATTATTAATTATTATTAACGTGCCTTAGACACTTCTTACATTGTCTTCATGTTCGTGTACCTATTTTAATAGCAGGTAGACTCACGGACGGAATTAGACGGCATTAAATTTATGTGCTTTCAAAAAAAATTGTGTCTCATGTATTAAAATTAATAATAATTATTATTTAAACAATTTGAATTTTTTAACAGTTTTTCACCAAATATAATATTAATAATAAATTATAATCTTAGACTAACTTACAAACTAAATTGTTGAACGAAATTGGTGGAATAGCTGAACGGAGGTAATTCGATGGCTAGAAGATGAGGATCATTTACTTTACTTTATTTTTTCACTATCCGGATAGTACAGACTCATAACGGACTGAACGAGAATCATCGCATTTACGTGCCCCGGGACATGTTATACGAAAAACTCAACCCGTTCAGAATATTACCGCATTGTGTCATGTATGTAGTAAACAATATTGTTTACCACCATGGCCTTTATTCTGCAGTCCATTAACTAATAAAAAAGGTGTGTATGCGATTCACACACGATAGAAGTGAAACTTCAGTAAATCGACGAAAGAATAAGATGAATAAAAAAAAGTGTGTGTGTGTCAGCTACGACGCACGATTGGAGTCTACTACTTACGAACTATAATTATGATATACTAGCTGACCCCAGCAAACGTTGTTTTGCAAAATGAAAAATTGATAGTAGCTGATTCTCCAGACCTACTGTATACGCATATAAAATTTGGTAAAAATCGGTAAAGCAGTTTCGGAGGAGTACGGTAACTAACATTGTGACATGAAAATTTTATATAGGTACTTTTGATAGATATGATCTTTGACGTTAGGAACACACCTACATTGCTTAGACAACAGTGAGTGCTTGTAATTTAATATGAACTTTATACCATAGCAATAAAGCTCAAATTGACTACGTTTTAGTTACAAATCATTTGTATGGGAAAAAGAAAAGGGCTATTTTTAGGATTTTTCCAGCAATAATTCTAATTTTTCTCGCCGTAAAAACCATCCTTGAACTTCAACGAACATTTTAAAAAAAGATTTGGCCAAATTGGTCCAGGCGTTGTTGAGTTATGCGCTTACCAACACATTTTGCGATTCATTTTTATATTATAGATATCGAATAGAAAAAAAGGGTAAATGAACGCATCTGCTAAAATGATAAGAGAAACAAACATAATATAATCAATAAAGCGTACCTATTACATAAAATATGTTACAAAATAATATAAATAAAATACAGCAATACCTCTTTGCGCGATACTTCGTAGTCTGAACTACGAAGTATCGCGCAAATAAATTTAAATAAAACATTGTATTTGTGTCTCTTACCATTTCCGTTTCATCTTTTTGCATCCGGTTTGAAATCACTACGATTCTATAGAAGTTTCACTTCAAAAATATGGAAATAAAACAACATAAAGTTTGATAAGATAAAATAATAAATAAATCGATTTTTTAATATTTAATTTAAAGATACAAAATTAATAATTTTATCTAATTAAACTGGTTTTCCGCCTAACTGAGATCAAATTGTAATTTTTATATGATCTTGGTTCAATAAAACTCGATTTGAAGCACTAAATGGTGAAATTGAGACTTAGTGCCTAGTTTCAGATGGTTTAGTAACGGAATGCCGACTTTTGCTTTCTGCTAACTTTTCCATTATTCAATACAAGTATTAGCGGAGTGCCGACTTTGCAAATTTATTTTCAATTAATCGCTTATTGAAAACGTTTGATACATTATCATATTTTATGCTCACTTTGCTAAAAGTAACATAAGTTCCATCCAAGTTATTTGCTACATCGTCCAGCTAAAATAAATCATTGTTTTCTAAGCTATATTGAACTTCAAGTGTAAACAATTATGGTCAGTGTTTGTTATTGCTCTCGCAGCTGAGAATTGAGTTTCCTTTTATTTATTATTTGAACATAGTTACCGATAATATACTAGCACAGGTAGTTTTAACCCCCGACCAAAAAAGAGGGGTGTTATAAGTTTGACGTGTCTGTCTGTGTGTCTGTCTGTCTGCCTGCCTGTCTGTCTGGGACATCATAGCTCCCGAACGGATGGAGCGATTTCAATTTAGTTTTTTTTGTATCAAAGGTGAGTTTAAGATGTTTCATCAAAATCGATTGAGCCGTTTAAAAGATATGGGGGTGAGAGTGGGGAAGGAAAACCGAAAATCTGCAAATATACTCGAGTGGGATATCAAATGAAAGAGCATTGCGTGCACATTACTAAATATTATGGTGTTTTACTTTTAAGTCAATTAAAGCATTGGAATCGGGGGTTTTTCTTACCTATAATTAAAAAATCAATGAGTTCTCATATCATGTATAAATTCAAATAACTCAGACTATTTAAATAGTGGCATTTTTAAGATGAAAAAGATCAGAACTCTTTTAAATTGAAACTTTAAATTTGATGTAGTTATGATACGGGGGATGTTCCCCCGCCCTTTGTACTTACTTCTTCCTCATATCATATGTGATTTTTGTAACTATTGTTTTGTTTTGGTGTGCAATAAAGTGTTTTTGTATTGCATTATGCATGATGCGATATGTATATCTAAATCTAAATCTATATGTATAATTTAAAATTTAAGAAAAACCCCCGGATCCAACCTTAATTTCCTTAAAATTTAAATTTACCTTTCATACAAAAAAAAACTAAATTGAAATCGCTCCATCCGTTCGTTCGGAAGATTTGATGTTCCAGTCAGACAGACAGACAGAAAGACACACATTTATTTGGTCGGGGGTTAATAAATTAGATACATACAAGCAAACTTGCGCGGAATGATAATGTGTGAATAATATATTATTATGCTCGTAATATGTGTGATAAATTCGTGAGATTTATTCGCCATCACGCAGCTGTCGGCGCAGCTCCAGATATAATTTTTCTCCCTGATACGGATGATTATATACCTACCAGTAGGTATAATAATGGCGTGTTTACACTGAAGGCTGATGTCTACAGTAAACTGCTAATACTTGATGCGGCACTTGCCTGAAAGAGATCGCTCACAGCGATAAGGCCGCCCTTTTTGTATTCCGACGTATTGTCTTGTTACTGTTTACTGTTTGTATTATATTTGTGGTGTGCAATAAAGAGGTATCCATCTATTTGATTGCACTGAAAAAATATAATCATAAATCATTGATAGTTTTGGCGAATCTGGTGAAACATTGTTAGGTCTTATAACTAATTAGAACTAAACAGATTCTGCTACTTTGAGCACACAAACATTACATATCATATCATTTACTACATATAAAATAAAATAAAACATATAAATAAATAATTATGAGGAAAAGTCAAATGTTGTAAAAGTCAATAATAATAAAAAAAAATATTATAATTTTAGTTCTAAAATAGCCGATCACATAAAAAGTCATTATCAGTATTTATAGTATGCCTTTTCTATCAAAATATAAAGACAGAATGACTTAAGTCTGAAATAAATTGCGCGATCGCTTGGCGGAAAGTCAAACTGTACCTTCTATGTTACTTTTACGAACGAATCATAATGTTCAAATCTCTTTATATACATGCATGCTCGGTATGTGTGGTAGTTGAATTAAATTATCAGTACAAAATCAACCCTAACTACGTAAACCACGTGATGTACAGGGATGTTTCGTGTGACGTGACTAATCAGGGTAAACAACCCTCCCATAAAAAGTTATCACTCCAAAAACTATAAAATCCAGTCAAAATTTAATAATGTAAGAGTTTAATTTTTCATTATCTGATATCGTCTAGTTGAGTTTACAAACATAAAGTCTGATAGAACGTATCTGACAAGTAAAATCGTCCATGTTACATTATAATATAACAAAAATGTTTTGCGCGTCTATTTGTGCTAATCAGTCTTTTTTTTGCAGTAAAGTCGTATGGCTAATGCAATTCAATGACATGACAATACGATATGCCATACCTGTTAAGTATCCTATAAATAATGTGCATTAAAAGCACTAATGGAGCCAATATGATTATCAGAGGTCTAATCGGAATGATTAACTATGTGAGTCGATACATTGTGATATGCGATACCAACATAGATGTATTTTATACAAGATTCACATTCTGCTCGCAGAAGTGACTAAGAAAAACGTATTTTTATATCATTATCGTAAATTGTGTTGCTCATCGCGAATTTTTTTTCAACCAGGGTTCGTAGAATTCTATTAGTAAAAGTCAAAGCTGTAGGCAACCTTTATTTCCTTAGAAGCACAGGCTTACTTGGACCGGTCAGCTTAAAATTAATAAAACTAAATTGTTTATACAAAAATTATAGTACTTACTTGTGAAATATATATTTAGTTTTTGTTACATGCAATGCATAATTTTTATATGCACTGAGCATTAAAATCCACTATGAACAACATAAAATTGCACAATATTCATCGCGCTGTACACAAACAAACCCCCTAATAGCTCTGTGTTAAGAAAAACTATGACACCTTTTAAGTACTTCAATTACTGTCTAATGCAATTTGAACTTGATTAAGACTTCTTGCTCATACGCTTCGTGTATCTACTTAGTAGAAAAAAAAATCGAGGTTTGAGGACACCAGCGTGCACCAAAATCGGATATATCAATCAATAACAAACGTGGGTCAGATCACGATTTTACTCAGCTTAAAACAGTCACGATTCTCTGATGCCAAATAAACGAATGTAATTAGATTTATCCTCGTTACAAAATAAGTTATAAAATGGTTGTATTGTTGACAAATCATCTACAGATTGATTCATGGTTTATTAAAAGTAATCAATGAATATATGCCACTAGGAACTCGGGCCTAAATCAACAAAAAAAACCGATAATCGAAAGTGTGTTCAATAATATTAATATACTAGCGGCACACCCCGGCTTTGCACGGGTAATTATTCAAAATTGTTTCAAAATTATTCGAATTTTTCTTGCCGTAAAAACCATCCTTAAACTCCAACAAACATTTAAAAAAATAAACTGGCTAAATTGGTATATGCATTGTTGAGTTATTTATGCGCTTAGCAACACATTTTGCAATTCATTTTTAACCCCCGACAAAAAAAGAGGGGTGTCATATGTTTGACGTGTCTATCTGTCTGGGACATCATAGCTCCCGAACGGATGAAGCGATTTCAACTTAGTTTTTTTTGTTTAAAAGGTGAGTTTGGGGGGTGCTCTTAGACATGTTTCATGAAAATCGGTTGTGCCGTTTAATAATTGGTTGTTTGGGGGTTATAGTGGGGAAGGAAAACCGAAAATCTGCAAAAATCGCATTGCGTGAACATTACACATTATTATGGTGTTTTACTTTTAAGGAAATTGAAGGATTCGAATCGGGGGTTTTTCTTATATTTTAAATTTAGATTTATTATTTATAAGAAGATTAAGGTAAGAGAAAACATAATATTGATTGCAATGCTGAAATTGGTGTAACCGACAACAAACATAAACTTGGTTCGGGTCAATTGGTGTAACGTTAGTTTTTTGAAGAAAGTTGGTTTTATATTGGTGTATGTGTGGTTATAATTTCAAGCTAATTTCGTTCAAGCTAAGAATTAGTGTAAGAGCAATGCTGGTTTGCCAATATACATACACCAACTTAACCTTCTTCGGTCATAGGATACAACAATTCGACTTATGTAAATGTATCACATACCTACTCAGTTACAACATAATTTCGAAGGAAGTCTGCAAAATTGACAGTTGAAATGTGTAGCGTAACTGTATTTTTTTAAAAGCTAGAATTCTATTATTATGCTATTCGAAAGAGCAGATAAACACTAAAAAAAACTGTATACTCAACTTATTTTACGTGTTTTGGTGGTTAACCCAGTTGAACCTACAACCTAGGGTTTAGTTCTGAAAATAACTTTTTGAATGGGATTAGTTACCTGTTAACGAATTATTAACTACTAACTAAGCGACAAAATATTATCAAGCGACAATTTTTTTATTTCCGCACACGACCATTCAGTAGGGAGCCGACCCCGCGCGACAGATTATTTCGTGATCTTAACCCCGCTTATTGTCACAAAACTATAATAGTTAGAGATATGATGTTAGGACGTTTTTTGTAGATAATGATAAGTTCTACAAAGTTGTAATACATCACTTTGTTATTTATTCAATAGTTTTCGCAGCATTCGCGATTAAAGAAAGATTTAAGGTTTAATTTTTCAAAAAAATCGCTTATTGTCACAAAACTATAATAGTTAGAGGTATGATGTAACGACGTATCTTGTAGATAATGATAAGTTCTACAAAGTTGTAATACATCACTTTGTTATATATTCAATAGTTTTCGCAGCATTCGCGATTAAAGAAAGATTTTAGGGTTCTTTTTTTCACCTTGGGTTTCATTATCGGAGTTTGGTAAGGAATCATATTATTTTTGAAAACTAAATATAGCCTATGTCACTCAAGGATAGTGTAGCTTTCGAATGGTGAAAGAATTTTTTAAAACGGTGCAGTAGTTTCAGAGCCTATTCGAGACAAACAAACAAACAAACAAAAAATCAAACCTTTCCTCTTTATAATATTAGTATAGATATGTCTGGAAATATAATTTGCAAAATTATTGGAACGTATGTGCTTTAGCGAATAAACAGATTGCAGCCTAAAAAAAAGTAAAGAGAACCAATTGGAAAACCTTTCTGGCTAACAAAGGGATATTGTCGATTGCTCAAAAATTAAGGCAATTCAGCAAACCCTCTCAAATCTTCACTTCTTTCATTAGCATTGAACGCAAACTTGACTAACCCTAAATCAATTTGTCAGCAGACTGAAGGCACGCAATAACAACCCCCTCAGGGAGCCCTAAATCTGGCGATATTGACAGAGCAGTCCTTGAGTATCTACCAAGACATCTGCGTAGCATTTACTTATCGTTTTTCTTCAGACAAGAAGATAGATAGCATGGAGAGAAAATCCGCTGAAAGAAGTTCTTGTCTTTTAAAATATTTTCAGGCTTTTAATAATAAGTTAGATACAGTACTTAATATAAATGATATATTTCTAATACAATATAAATGTTTATGAGAGTACATAATATAATCTCTTATAAAGTAATCTAAGAGATTTTCCACCCTGTAGAGAAGATTTCTTTAAACCGAAAATTCAAGCAAGTTGGTTCAGTGGTTGAATGAAGTGTTGTTGTGTAGGATAAATTTGTCGATTTATGCACAGAACCATAAATAACGTGCTTATAAGTGTTATTAAATTAAAAGAGTCGGCTAGAGAAATGCGACAATTTTAGGAATTTTAAAGACATTTTTTGGAAAGAAGTAAAGCTACAGAAGCACGTTGGCCGTAAATTCTGAAATGATTATTTAGGCTCCCTACAAAATAAATTAAAGTGAATTTATCGTTGGGACGCTATGCACGTTCAAATTAGAGACGCATTAAGGTTTTAATTACCTGACCCTCTCCTGGCCCGAAGGTCGGCTTAACCCAGCATAGAGGTAAATGCATTATTTAGTTAACTTCGTTATTATATTGCGTTACAGTTACGTGGACAAAGTTTCGTTTTCGACGCAATGGGTAGCGGGCTCGATTCTCGCTGAGGGACCAATGCTTGTAAGTTATGCAAACACTTAGGCACCAGTGATATTGTCTTTAGTAGATATTAAATATAACTTTATGATTACAATAAATCAAATAGCTGACTTGGATATTTTATTTGAAGATAACATGAACATAAACTGAAAAGCAAAAACTATTAGGATCACAATATAAATAAACAAAAGTAATGGTCCATAGTGTATTTGTTGTTATTATTATGTATAGTCGTATATAGGAGACCTCAAAACCAAAAGAGTGGTAAACTACAATACCGTACTATAAGCAGTAGTAAGTAGTTCTTCCAACACCTCACAAAATCTAGTTCTTATCTATCCGTACTAGTTCGCATTCCAGGCTCGTATTCCTACAAAAGTTATAAGGAACACCTAAGTTCACGGCACGTTTTAGCTTAGCGAGCAAATCTCTTTGACAAGTTCTGCATCAATCTGAGTTGCTACCGTGTCTCAGAGATAGGATAAATGGGTTCATTACGGGAAGGCGGCCGCTCCAGATTGTCACTCGATCTGCAATCTTCGAAATAGGATTTGATATACCTACCTGAACGAGATTATAAAAGTCACGGTTATTGTATGGGAGGTTATTTATTTTAATTTGTCGTTATTGGTGTAACAGAAATCCATCAGCCTCGTTATTTCAATTCGCAATATTTTGCGGTTTTTTATATGCAGCCTGTTGACAAACGGACTGACACTGTCTGTCAGTCCGTTTGATAAACTGACCCAAATAAACTGTCTAATTAAGCAGCGTTTTTATAAACTTAAGTAACTGATTTGATCCACCTACCAGAAAGAGTAAACCGAGATTTGTGTCGTGAAAATTAAAATATAAGAAATAGAGGATCTTCATCATGCTCACCTGATTCGATGAGCTAGAACTTGCAAATTCCTGAAACCTGCATTATTTGCGTACTTTATAAGAAATGTCGTAAACAATTAAAAAGTTTCTGTTTTCCTACTTACTTTTTACAGTAAGAAACATAATCCCGGTTTATTTTAAGCTTGCCTTTTAATTTCGTTTAATAAATAATTTTATAAGCTTGTTATCTTAGTAACAGTATTGCATTATTACCATGATTTAGCATTAACATGTTGTAGAAGCTAACGAGTGGTTGTTTATCATTTTAAGTACGGATATTTTGGGCTAAAACATAGCGAGGGCAGCTTTCTTTTTATTGCTGAAGTAAACGACTCGCGGGAACGCAAAACATCTGCCATTTAATGTCTTCGTCTGGTGTTGTCACAATTTTTCTCGCAATAACATTTCTTTTTATTGAAAAGGTAATGTTAATGTGTAGTTAGAGATCCTAATAGTGGTTGACTTGAATCGTATTATCAAGAAAGCGACAGTGTGAGTCTGTGTTATATTGGTACCAATTTACATTATAGCACATATTGTAGCACATCTCAACTTTTATTAATCATAATTCAAATCCATACTATATACATATATAATATTATAAATGCAAGAGTAACTCTGTCTGTCTATTCCTCTTTCACACAAAAACTACTGAACTGATTTAAATGAAATTTGGTTCGCAGATTCTCTAGCGCCTGAGAAAAGACATTGGCTACTTTTTACCGGCGGAAAATGTCATTTCGCGGGAAAATTCAATACTTATAATATAATTAAATACAAAATATTTCGAATTTTACTTCATTCTTTATTGGAGTTTACTCCATAAGAAACGATTTGAGTTATAAGGCCCGGTATGGAAATTTTATGGGGAGTAAAATCAAGTGTTAACAAAAGTTGAGGCGTTACGTAGAAAGAGACAAACATATATATCTGTAGGATTCAACGTGTAAAAGAATGAGATGGAATACCGTCGAAACGTCACGTTCGAAATAAGAACTTTAACGCATTTTGATTGGTTGTTTGTTGTGTCTCTGGAATGCGAGTTACCATTTTTGACATTCGAATACGCGTTCGAAAAAGTATTCGTCTAGCATTCACTTAGAATTTCTCAGTGAGTAGAGGTGAGAGTGCAAAGTTATTCAGTAAAATCATCAATATTTACAAAAAAATTTTGGCCGGACGTTTCTTTTTCACTTGGATATCGTCTTACAAAGATAGCTTTTACGTTTTTGTGCAGGGAACTAAAACAATTGACGAATTTATGGTCCTCTCAACGCGTTTCGTTGGAACATATAATAAGTACCTACCTTCTTTTATTTATTAATTAAAATATTAAAAAGAAGCTATAGTTTCGACACCTAATTAATTTGTTCTTTGCAGTATATAAGAATGGTATTATAATTCAAAGTGAAAGAAATCAATCATCCTAAAATTGGATTTGTATAAATTGAACACAATTATTATTATTTTGTAACATACTTTATGTAATACGCTTTATTGAAGTAATATAAACAATCCGAATAATTACAGATATATGTTTGTTTCTCTTATCATTTTAGCAGATGCGTTCATGTACCCTTTTTTTCGATTCGATGTACATTATATCATAATATCGTTCGTAAGTAGTAAACTCCAATCGTGCGTCGTAGCTGACACACACACACACTTTATTGACATCTTTTTTCAAATTCATTGTCATGATTATCGGAATGTTAACCGGTAGTGTGATTTTGTCCTATAAACGATACACCTATATTATAAAGCACAATTAAACGGACCACATTTCCAAATTTGATACATTCCGGATTTAATAAGCCAATTCAGACCCCGACCGGATCTCGCTCTATAAGTTGAACACAGCACGTATTATTGCCTTATAACGTCGTAACAAATAGTTACTTACCCTTTCAAACGTGACAAGCAAACGTGACTATGAAAACTGTAGCTGCTAAATATTAGAACACCTCATGTAAGTTTATCTCATTTAATTCACAGACGTAAAATGCTCATGCAAGCATTCTTTTTTTATAATATGTACAGTAATAAAAACCAACGTTCGCTCTCGAAAAAAATGTGAATCGAAATTCGAAATTCAAACTACGATATTTTTACTTTGAATAACCAAACTATTCTACGTGGCCAGTGCTTTATAAAAACTTTTTCAGCGGCCTGGTAAAGATAGCAATATATCATGTTTCCTTCAATTATGTTGACGAAGTAGTTATATATTCTAGCTCCTTCTCAGACTGCACAAACAGAATAATATATTAAAGCCTTACAGATTAAGTCTTATGTATCTATTTTAAGGTAAGATTTTTTTATACGACTCAGTTTTTCTCTCATTTCTTTTAATGATGGTATTTTAGTCGATTTTTATCCCGCCATTTAAGACCTGTGTATGCTAGTCTAGAATGATGTCTAAATGAAAATTTAATTTAAAGAGATTTTTTTTCACTTATGCACATTCATTTTTTTAATTAACAAATTAACTGAGAAATAGATATTTATACATAGTACGACCCATACATAAATTATGTGAATTATTTTTTGTACGAAATTTATATAAAATTACTATAAATTATTAGATACTTTGCTGCAGTTCAACATAATAAGCTTTAATCGTAAAATGGCAGTCAATTAAGTATACTTCCGACTTAAGGAGCATTAACATAAATTATGTTAGTTGCCGTTTGTGTCCATGAAAAGTTAAATCACAAATTCAGTTTAAGAACTATTAACCTTTTTTTAATTTAAAAGCTATCTGTGTATGTCTATAACATTAAGTATATCGAATGTTTAGTACCCGTTAGAGCTACACAAGCTTAGAGCTTACCATGGGGTATTGTTTTGTGGATTTTACGAAAATATTTTTTATTTATTGAGACATTCTAGATATACTAAAAGTATCTAAGTACAGGTAGGTACAGTTAGCGACAAATTGTTATAAACGTCTAGAGTAGTCAAATTATTATATGCCGTTTGTGTCCATGAAAAGTTAAATCACAAATTCAGTTTAAGAACTATTAACCTTTTTTTAATTCAAAAGCTATCTGTGTATGTCTATAACATTAAGTATATCAAATGTTTAGTACCCGTTAGAGCTACACAAGCTTAGAGCTTACCATGGGGTATTGTTTTGTGGATTTTACGAAAATATTTTTTATTTATTGAGACATTCTAGATATACTAAAAGTATCTAAGTACAGGTAGGTACAGTTAGCGACAAATTGTTATAAACGTCTAGAGTAGTCAAATTATTATATGCCGTTTGTGTCCATGAAAAGTTAAATCACAAATTCAGTTTAAGAACTATTAACCTTTTTTTAATTCAAAAGCTATCTGTGTATGTCTATAACATTAAGTATATCAAATGTTTAGTACCCGTTAGAGCTACACAAGCTTAGAGCTTACCATGGGGTATTGTTTTGTGGATTTTACGAAAATATTTTTTATTTATTGAGACATTCTAGATATACTAAAAGTATCTAAGTACAGGTAGGTACAGTTAGCGACAAATTGTTATAAACGTCTAGAGTAGTCAAATTATTCTATGCCTACGCAATGGTTTGATAAAAAATAGTTGGACAGAGATAAATCTGATGCATTAATATGAGGAAAACAAGCAGGCCATTATTTATGGAGGCAATCAACATCAATCGTATTTTTACCGTTCAATTCCCCGAAAAATGAAATAGAGACGAGTGCAAGCGGAAACTCTATCAACAGAATTTCAGGTTTATCGGAAATTCGCTGTAATAAAATAGGTAAGTCTCATATTTTTTTATTTTTTGATATGACTCAACAGAGTTCACTGGTTATTTCAACAATCTTCAATTCAATATTTTTTTAAATTAAAAACTCTTATGATAGCGCGACGTAGAGCTCGACGAGGTTACAGATTTATGTTGGTTAATACCATCCTTATTTACTTAGTATGTACTTTTTTATTTAGTACTGCGATACTGGTACCCGCTTGTGAAGCCACCTCGGCCTGTCTGGTTGGTTTGGTTAGAGACCCAAGCATATTTGGTACGCATGTTATTATCTGCAAAAACTAGTTATAATATTTGTTTTAAATTAATTTAATTATTGTTTATCTTTAATGTGTTTTATGTATGAATTTTGCTATAATTTGTATAATAGGCCTAGCCGTTCAAATTATTAAATAAATAAATAAATAAATTGGTCTGGCGGTTGGTAGTAGAAGGTGAAATGGTCTTTAAAGCCCCAATGGTGATAACACGTTTCTTAGTGAGCTACTGTCTCCTGTGTCTGGTAGGTAGTGAGTGCAGCTAACTGCCTATTCGATTAACTTTTCTTTTTCTTCAGGTGTATCGAAATATAGTTCTAATAGTTAAATTTATGTAATATAATATAATGTAGTTTTTTTTATAGTTTTGTCAGTTGGTACTTACATTTCTGCGAGTCGGTCTTATGGGGCGACTTCTTGTCACCGCGAACCATGGCTGAGGGGCGGTGGGGGGGCGCTCGAGCGCGCGGGCCCTGATACTATCGGCCACGCGCTCCGCTCGCCGTCGGCTGGACCGAGTTCTCAGGATTGTGCCAGATACCTGGAATAAACCATAAAGTTAGGTTAGGCATAAAAAAATCAGCTTTACATGAAAACTCTCAGATAATTCCCCTACAAACGCAATTTGTATGATTTTATTTGTGACAAAGTTCGGGATAGATGATAGGAACTTGAAAAAATATTTCTGGATATCCTGAAAACGACAAACTAAACAGAGCTTGTACTATCTTGTCTGATACGAATATACTACATAGATAAATTTACCAAATATATATATACATGGAAAATCACCCTCACCCGGAATCAAAAAAAGCTGATCGAAAATGCGACTGCACGAAAGCATGTTGTTCAGGTAAATTTAATTTATTAATTTCGTTAAAGCTAACGTAAGCTCTTACGTGTGTTCCTATATCGTTTATCATATTTTTTATACCTACAGTATTTTTAAAGATAAGCAATAGAATAGATGAAAGATACAACCTATATTCAGGGAAAATTTCCCACCTTATTAAATAATAACTCATTTTTAGTAAACTACATTTCGTAGAAATTTTCAGTTAGGAACCTTTATAGTTGTCCAAAAACTTTGTAGGTCGTTCGGAAAAAGCATTCCATTTCCCGTTCCATCCTGACTTAGAGAGTAATTCAATTCTCCAACTACCGAACTCTTTGAAAATCGCCCTTTGAAGCCAAGCTTTGCCAGTTTTCTTGCCTTTCCGTTCTTGCCCTAAAATTATTTGGCAATTTTCGTTCTGCGTTTAATTATATTGGACAGTATCAGTAAGGCTTGGGCCGCTAGGGGCCCGCGAAGTAGCACATTTGTATCAAGACGCGTCTGCTTAACGGATCGTCAGGCCTAAACGTCGGCGTCGTTTGGTATATGCTATTGTTATTTTTATCAGCCAAAGCACTAAAATCATTTCTATACGCGATATTCTTGTCAGCATTAGCGGGCAAGATCTGATTGATTTGTGCCGCGTTGCTCGCTACGAGATTCTGAAGTGACGAAAGCCGACGTCCCACCGTCTTCGCCCGAATACTTCGCGTTGCAACGATGTACCCGGCACACGCATCGCGTTATAACGAATATTCGCTGTACGCCGCTATAATATTATAGCTATACCATTAAATTACCGTCACATGGGCAAGAATGTAATCGTATTGTTGTTGCTTTTTAGTCAACTTTTATTAAAATTTTACAAAACATAAAAAACTAACGGCCCTCTGACTGGGCAGCAAGTTTTTTCAACAATTTTATTTAAATAGAATGCAAAATATGGAGGCAGTTCTTTGTTCAGATCAGGAAGTTCTGTTGATAGGAACTCCTTTTATTTCTGAATCTACTCTGTATGTTTATTAAAACTGAAATATTCATATTTCTATTTCACACAGCATGAGAATTGGACATTGACATAAATGTGCACTCAAGATCAACTTAAATAAATAAATAAATAAATAAATATTTCCGGACAAACTGTACCGTAATACCGTAAGCTCGATCATAAGTTCTGCTAAATTATTACAAAAGACGTTTGATTTTGGTATGTTCCGATCAAATCTAGTTAGCTGAACCCGTAGTCCAAATAAAAACGCTTGACAGCTAAGCTTTTAGCTCCAACGAAATGACGAACTTGTGAAAAACGATGGAGGATAGAGCTTTGGAAACATTCCAAATGGTTCCCTTTTTGTACACAGACGGATTCTGTAATTGAGTTAATTAATATTGCGAAGCCTACGCCATGAAATTTTCAACAAAGTAAATTAAATTTCACAGAAATAATGGGTCCAGTTCATAATGATCTTTTTTTATTACAATAATTGTAGTTAGGTAAGTGAATAGAAACTAGACTATTACATAGAAACCTGAATAGACATAAAATTACTCTTCCAATGTTCAATTTATCCTACTACTATTATAAAGGCGAAAGTTTGTAAGTATGGATGTATGGATGTTTGTTACTCTTTCACGTAAAAACTACTGAATGGATTTGAATGAAATTTGGTAAGAAGATAAGAATCTCTAGAGCCTGAAAAATAACATAGGCTACTTTTTACCGCGGGAAAACGTCATTCCGCGGGAAAATCCATTATAACGCGGGTAACACCGCTGGGCACAGCTAGTAATTAAATAAAATATAGGTATGGAAGGAAAAGTTGTGCTTTGCTACTGATAGACTCTGAAACAGGATTAAACCGAGATCCGAGATTAATTGAGTTGAGGCAGGAGTTAAAAAGCTTCGTAAAAGACTAAGTTAGAAGTTTGTTCAGTAAAATCTATGGACATGGGCAAAGGCGTAAATGAAAGCAGTTTATACACATTTGTATTCTGAATTAGGCTTAACGATTAAACGAATGTGTATACTTACTAGTTAGTTATCAGATTGGCATCACGAATAAGACATGGCGTAACGAGTTTTCATCATTAAATTCTTCTATACATTTTTAAATTATCACGGGTTTTTCAGCAATATTAATATATACTTATAACGGATAACATACCATGATTTGACGGTTAACAAGTTTTTCGATATTTCGACGCTGTTGCAAGCGCCATGACACGTTATAAACTGGTGATTTTGCGAGTGGGTAGACAGCCATTGGCATACGAAGCTGCCTACCCTCTTTCTGAGTCTTTTATGGCGAGTTCGACTATACAATATAAATAAATAAATATTATAAAATAAATTGTCAAATCATGGTATTTTGCCTTAGTCTTTATAATATTTACTTTATTTTTATTATTTTAGTTCTTATTTTCTTTGATTTAAATACTAATTAAATGGGTACGTTTTTGATATGAAGGACATACCGTTCATGAATTAAGTGGTTAATTTATTAATTTGTCTATCGAAAAGCTTTTTCAGAGTTTAGCAACCGAACTAAATAGCTAAATAAACCTGGTTTTTCAACACAAAATATATATTTTAAATTTGTGAAGTTTGTCTGTCACCACAGATCCATACGTTTGGCTTGCGCGTCAGCAAAGCGGGAAACGGGACGCAATGCGGCAGCGTCTGCAAAGCGTAACTTTTTTGAATTAAAACCTTCCGCTTTTTGGTCGCACAGGTGGTCATAGAGCTATAGATAAGGTATGATAATAGATAAGGAAACGCTCCCGTTTCCCAATCGCTTTGGTCGCACAGGTATGTCCGAAGCTTAATCGCTTTGATCACCTATCAAGAACTATTATTATTTATTTTCCTTACATATAAATTTATACAGCATAGGTCTTATTACTTGCTTAAGTCTACATGTACATCATGCACTCCGTTGGGGCACTGCAAAAGAGTTTGAGTCTACTTGTATGTATATTTTTCTATTAAAGTATTATGAAAGTAAATCGTTCAAGTTACATTTATTCTTTAGTGTTTCGCTTTTATCGAGGCTAACTAAGGCCAAGCACACATAACTGAACTAATAAGAAAAATAAATAAATGCTAAAGAATATCTCTTCGTTTTTCTTTTTTTGTACGATTAATGAAGTTTGTTTGGACTCTGTCACCACACGTCCATACGTTAATCGCTTTGATCGGCTATCCGGAACGCTAATGGGTTCTCGCGCGCCGCTGCCCCTCTCGGCTCAGCGGCCACAGATATCGTGCTTCGTGGCTAATATCGTAATATGTATCAGCTAAATGCTAAATCAAACTACTAGAGGTATTATCACCCATGAACAACAAGGGAGTATGCTTTGGAAATCATGTGTAGATACAGATGTATGTCATCTCATCACCCTATTAACGTTCCGACTGCTGGGACACAGGGACTTCTCTCTTAACGAGAGAGATTAGGCCTTAATTCGCCATGCTGGCCAAGTGCGGGTTGGTGAATGTCACATGCCCTTCAAACTCATTTTAAAGTTCTCAGAACATGCCGGTTTCCTCACGATGTTTGCCTTCACCGTTAAAGCACGTGTGTATGTCATCTATATAATATTATATTTAACATTATATATGTACTCGTGTGTATGTAGATAGTAGACGTATTCAAACTATAGGACAGTTTATGCCACGGTATATCTATGCGTTGAAATACTTAAGAGTATTTACGGCTGTTGTACGCAATAGTCAAATAGTGTAAATAATTTAAAACAAAAAAAAAGTTTTTAAAAAATTTACAATTTTTGTGTCCTTACAGTTAGTTGAGAAAATATTCCGATTAATATGTAATTTATTTACATGTCCTTAAATCAAGTCATCCGTTCATTAAGTTGGTAGACGTCCTACATTGCACTTGTTAATTTACAACCTCCATCTGTTCCACTTGTACTCGTAACATGTATGCATAACTACTTTGTAGAACTAACCCGTTTAGCAGTGATAGTAAGTGATAGTGGTAAGATCTACTACAGACGAAAAAAAAAGTTCTGCTTATCTTTGCAATTTTTATTCGATCATTAATTTCATTAATTTATTGAGATGACATACATCTGTATCTACACATGATTTCCAAAGCATACTCCCTTCATGTCGTAGGGAACAGGTTACAGAAGGGCTTATGTACAGGTTCAGAGTATATGGTCATAATAAGTCTTAAAATGAAGAAGCACAGGACAGTTAAATAGAACTTGAAAGAATTTCTATCGCCTAGAATGACTACTTGAGGAGCAGCCTTAGGAATTCCCATTCAAGAACATTTCTATCTCACGTTTGAGAAAAGTGAATACAATAAAATGTTCGCGTGATTTCTAACGGAATTGAATTTAAAACTTAATATGCAATAAAAGGTCTTACTTTTCTAATAATGTACTAATTAGTCCTCTTTCTTTCAGTAATCTTTTTTAAAATTATTCCACGTATTTTTACCCAATTTTATGGTCTTGTTGAGGAGGTTGACTCACAACCATTTTAATTAATTGAATAGGTAGATATAGGTTATAGGAAACAATAATAGTTTTGACTCTTTTATAATTTTTAATTTAATTTTTAAACGAAATATTAATGCATTAAATCATCATTTCTATGTAGAAATGACTAGAGGTTACTAAAGCAAATGTGAATGGGATATCCAAGCATAAATTTGACCTAATCAAGAGTTAGCTAGCCACAAAGGGTACAATGTCTCTTCGTGAGCTACTACTCAAAACGAAGGGACATAAAGTCGTATCAAACTGTAATCTCCAGGGACAATCCAACTAAAATCACAGCGCACGTATATGGCTGGTATATTCTTTTTAATGTGTCATACTTTTCGGCAATAAATGTGAAACAAACATTTTTAAGGAAATATCTGTCTTTCTCTTGATCTGTCGCTCAGGCTCCAATTGGTGAACCAATAAAATTATAAAATTGTTCATGACAGCATGCGTCACAAGAATAGGTTTAAGCGAATTATATCACATGAAAATACTAAAGATGTGTTGAAAATACATGCGAGCAGAATAGGTAAAAGTAAGTCTGACAAGTCATTGCAATAAAAATAAAAAGACATAGAAAAGGTTACGGGACCCTTTTGTTAAATGAAATGGTTGCATGGCGTTTTATTTTATCCCACCAAAAAGGAAAATTTACAGTAAACCTTCCTATGTATATATTTGCTCTATATGCAATTTATGGCTACCAAGCTATTTCCAATCGGACTACAACAAAACCTACACTACTAACGCTAATCCTTACAACCTCCCTTTGATGGATTGATCACGCGAGTACAACCGACTACTCGTGATATAGCTACATAGTACATATAGCTATATAGTACTGTAGTTCCACAACGAATGTACGTTACCACAGTATACTGCGCTTTTGCATATTTACAGTCGAATCAGTCGACCGGGACATAGCCAATTTAGTACGAGCTCGCAATTTCGAATGATATGAACGAAACATTCAAATCAAATACCATCATTTTCATGCGAGGTAAAAGGGATATGAGATCATTAAATACAGGTATTTTACCAACATAACAATATAACTCTACGACAGTGATAGCTATCGAGATGCGATAAAAATACTTAGCTACCTCAATATTGAAATGTACCTATGATATTTCGTATAATGAGTGAACTATAAAATTTAATGATGTTATTGAGATCATTTGTTTCTCCGGTAAATATAATATATATCGAGACTAACAGTAAATTTAAGAATAACTTCTTTTATTAAAATATTTTACCTTATAATTGAGCACTGTTGAAAGTTGCTAGAATTTAATTTCAGCTCATTTGAATCTTATGCAAATATATCGTATGTGCCAAATAAGTTCCCGCTTCTTTTCTGTATTGAAATCAGGTAGATTTTCCAACGAAGCCATCAAAACTTGATTAAAATCTTGAGCATATTCCAAGAATTGTCAGTGCGAAACGAATAAAAAAAACTGACCCTAAAATCCTCTACTAAAAGATAGTAGGGATGAAAGAAAATGTTTACTTGGTTCTAATTATATTTTTCAAAGTAACAAATAGCAAAAGTAATAATAATGATGGATCTTTAAAACTGTGTTATGGTCTCTCAGTGACAAAGCCTTCAATTGTTTTTTTGTAAATAAATTTCATTGCTTCGCTGATATTCCGTTTGAACAACTTAATATATTTGTGTTATGACGTTTCCGTGTCCGACTCTCCGACAATCTGAATTGTTCCATCAGCTGTCAACCTTAACAATTTAGCCGCTGTTACTCGGAAGAGGAATCTTTTTTTTGAGTTTCATATTCAGGGAAAAGCACATTAACAATCTTGAATTTGCAACAAGTTGTTTTATTATTTTATATAAAATAACCCCTAATTTAACCCAAATTAAGCACTTGTCGCTGGATTGAGGTTACATGTATAAAACACCAGTAGTACATATAGATAAATAGAAAGGCGGTAGGTTAACAGATAAACGTTGTGTGTTGTTTGCGTCATCGTTGATTTAAATGCTCAATTTTTTATACGTGAAACCTTTTAATTAGGTTAATTTCCCTTGGTACGAATAAATAAATAAATGAAATATAATATCTCTGCCAAGAGTAAGAAAATTATCTCAACAGCCATTATTATTGAGATAATAAGAGTAACTAGCTAAATGGAAACATCGATCAGCAGCTATCTTATCTAACAGGCACTTCGGGCACATGCTTGTACTCATATTTCCGTAGTAACCTTACCCTGAAAGCTTTCTCGTCGATCTAGGGCTATCATTTTCAAACAGCTATCTCGCTGCTCAATATTTCACCAGAATTTTCTAACCTAATTCTTATCAAACTACGCAGAAACTGTTTTCTGATTTAGGGAGCACATTTATCACAGGCCTAACAAAATATGTGACCAAATATTCGAGAGAATAAGCTAAAATAACACGCTTAAATTATACCTACTCGTATTAAAGCATGAGCTAAGTTGTTAATGTGTTAACCTAAATGTAAAATGATATTCAAGCACTGGGGTCTCAGTAAATCAAAATTAGATACCAACTGAAAGGGCAATCTATATTATTAATTGGGATGAAAACTCCCGACACTGAGATGGGTTTGGTTTTCTACCCAACTTCAGCTTTCCAGAGGAAATTAAGATTTATTGCAATAAACATTGAGATCGTTATAACGAAGACCTTTGTATTTCCTTAGGAAACCGCCTTTTCGTAATTTTGTTGAAGATGGTAACAGCGTAGTAAACATCAAATGAAAAATATCATCAAGCGTTTAGTCCAGAGAATTCAAAGAGGTCCTAAACATTCATTTTAACAGGATTGAAAAAAAGTGGAAGCTGTGACGCAATCCACAGGCCTTATACAACTCGAATGCCTTATAATCAGTTCACTCCCTTAGCCGAGGGCTGGAAGCCAAATTAAATTTCTGAGGCACCCCCATCCCCTCGGTCTCAAGAATTCTGACACCTCTGAGTGCCGACAAAATATTTATTAGCCGCTTAAGAGATTCTGCCTGTAATCTGAATACTACGAATAAATTTTGCCACGGTGTGGTTTTCATCTGAATGTAGCGCTAGTTAAATTAGAGTCAATTATTCATAAAACTTATCTTATTGATAAGCAATTCACGAAGTTTTAAACATTTTTAATTAAGCAATTCATTCAAAACAGTGTAGGTAAGTAGGTATTCCATTAGTTTAGTAGTAGTAACTTTTTATGAGAAATAAATATCTTTGAACCTAAATGTTGTCAAAATATTTACTTCAATATATATATATATATATATATATTGAAGTAAGTAAAGTAAAGTAAAGTAAAGTATATATATATATATAGATATATATATATAAAGTATATATTTATACTTGTAACTAAGGTTATGATAACAACCGACCATCATTCCTTCAACCGCCATAATTAATTATGGAAAGAAAAATTGAAAAAGGTGCTCGTTAAAACATTTTTCCATTAAAGTTAATCCACAAGCCGTAAAAACCTTCATAACCGCTGGCTCTAACAGGTAGCTTATTAGAATTATCACTTTGGCGATTGCTTCTCAGATCTGCAGATCAGTGGACACTGACTTGAATAACATAGCGTTGCGGGGCCCAAGTTGGCAACTCATTAGTTTGCGGGTAACGTTCGCACCCCTGAGATATAACGACCCTTTTACAAGTCAGACGACATCCGACGTGACAGAAGATCCACAAAGCACATTACGGTTTGGAACATTTCAACACATGCGGTGAATTGAAAAATGAAAAAAAAAACGGAGAATCATTTTACTATTTTACTATATAGATGGAACAACTGTAAGTACCACCTTATAGAGATAATAAAATGGCTTTAATTTCAAATACCTAGCTCGTTTTCGTGCTACTTTACTAATGGTATGAAGGCTTTGTCTACTTTAAACACCAAATTTCTTTAATAAATAAAGAAATAATAGACACTTGTTCCAAATAAAAGGCAGTTAGACAAAAAAGACTAGGTTGCTGATAAAAATATTCTATGCATCACTAATAAAGCAATTTTATAACATATAACATAGACCCTTTTTGATAAAACCCTTTTTGTCATCTGTCGGGGATCACAAGATCACTCTTGAAAAAAGTTTTTAATTATAAAAACAAAATCCTTGCGATCACCCGAGTACATATTTAATCACCAAAAACCGTTAACGAATTAAAACCATCCGATTTGCATAATTCCCAAAAACGCAAACAAATTACATTTCCATAAATCGAGTTTCGCAATAAATCTCGATATCTCACGATCCGTCACAAAAACGCCTGAAGCGCAAATACAGATTAAACGTAAATAACACAATCAACAGTGAAACTGGGTAGAACTGGGTAAAACTTTGCCCGGGAAGTGGTGGTTTATCTACTTCTACCGGACATTTGTTATTGTTGGCTGCTCTCGCCCGTGCCTCTGCACAAATGCTGGTTTAGGCCGATGCTACATGGAAGGGGTTTAAGTTATCTTTAATTATAATCGTCCTACGTATCGAATCCGACTATAACAAACCTTACTAACAAGTATATAAGAAATTTATGACAAAATTCGGCTTTGCTAGACACCCAGTCGCCAATCTTCAGCCACCAGTAGAATCAAATACATGCCATTTTCGGCATTGACAGACACGTCAAGATGGCTATCATCATCATTAAGAAATTTACATACGTGGGGTTTAAGAACTCCTTAATAAAATAAAGGTCTCCAGGTGCTTTGGTTGGTCTTGGAAGTGGTTTCTTTGCTTTGCATCTGAGAATAATAATATAAATTTGCATCAGCATAATGTAGATTATCTCCGGTAGAAGTAGATAACTAGTTTCAACTATGCTCTACTTCGGGTTAAGCATGTAAAAATGTTGAGTGATTTATTACATAATTTCATTAAAATATGTCAAACAATTAATATAAGTGAAGAAATATTTTATCAATATGTCCAAGGTGGCTTCAAGTATTTTATGGAGTGGGTAAGGTTGGGTGAGGTTAAACACTGTTGAACGCTAACTGCATATTCATCAGATATTAAGTGCATATAATATTAGACTGGTTTGAATTATCAAAATATATCGAACAATATAATATATTAATATTGCTGTATAACTCACCCAGCATAAGCAGGGAGGCAGCCGAAGCTAATAATTTTATGTTAGGTGACAGATTCAGTTCATTATGTTTTTTAATAATATCTAACTATTATTTGGTAAGGAAAAATTTTCAACATTTAAGTCATAAGTCTTGATACTACTTTGGGACATAGATTAACAGTTTTTGCACCTTTGGTCGTTGACTTATATTTCTATTTATTTATACACCATTAAACTGAAATACAATTAAATTAGAGAAGAAATATCCCTACCTTAATTTGCCAAAAGTTTGGATTCAGCTTTAGAGGTGTTTGACGTCATCTCTGAATACCTGAAGCAGTGAATGGTGGGCGAAGTATCGAAGTTAGTTGAAAATGTGCCAAGCCGGGAGCGTGCGCTAGATGTCCAGATAAGTTAGCTTTACGACAATGATAGTGTCGGCGTTTGTGAATGCTCTTTGAATCTGGTGCCTGTGAAAGAGACCTGATTCTCGCTGTATAATAGCAATTTTTATGTTTATTAGTATTCTGCTTGGGAATTAAATAACTAATAAGTAGTGCATAATTGTATGTTCTGGGACACATTTCTGAAGTAGTATTATGTGCCTTATGTGTATGTGAATAAGGTTGTTTTTAGGTTGTGTTTAGTGTGAAAATGGTAGTTTGAGCTGCGTTCCCATACAAAATGTATGTGTAGCGAGGTCTATGATGGTTGGTTTCTGGTTATTGTACGGTCTCTGATTGGTCGACGGCGACCAGAGTTCAAGTCGCTGGTTTTATAAATACCTACACACTTGTGGTGATAAGACTCCTGCTAAGGCATTGTGTTCTCTATTTCGTGTGATGTATGGTTGTTTTTTGAGGTGCTCAATGTGATTGTTGATAAGGTCTCGGTTTAGAACAGGAAATATGTTCTGGGACACATTTGTGAAGGAGTATTTTGTGCCTTGTGTGTATGTGACTAAGGTTGTTTTTGGGTTGTGTTTAGCGTGAAAATGTGTGTTTGAGCTGGGGTTCCCATACAAAATGTATGGTGTAGAGAGGTCCAGGATTGTTGGTTTCTGGTCGACCAGAGTTCAACTCGCTGGTTTACTTGCGTGGGCGCTCTGTGATAAGACAAAAATACTTTTGATGCTCTCTATTTCGTGTGATTCAAGGTTGATTTTTGAGGTGCACAATGTCATTGTTCGGTTTTAGAACAGGAAATATGTTCTGGGACACATTTGTGAAGGAGTATTTTGTGCCTTATGTGTATGTGTATAGGGTTGTTTTTTAGGTTGTGTTTAGCGTGAGAATGTGTGTTTGAGCTGGGTTCTCATACAAAATGTATGGGTAGAGAGGTCCAGGATTGTTGGTTGCTGGTTTTTTACAGTCTCTCTGATTGGCTACAGTCGACCTTCAACTCGCTGGTTTACTTGCGTGGGCGCTCGGTGATAAGACAAATACTATTGAAGCATTGATAAGTTGTTTTGATTATGCTCTCTATTTCGTGTGATAGTTATTTTAGTATAAACCCTATGTTTATCACTTTCAAATGTATCCATATCCTCATAGAGTTCATAATCATGATTCAGAGCTTTAAGATAGTTTTCAAAGAGTAATTTTTTAACACTAGCTGATGATACACCTTTATTTTTCTTTATGGTTGTGTTATTGTCTAAAACGTAACTATACATCTTAGAACATAATCCTACAAACTCTTTCAAAATCCATTGCTCTCGTCTTTCATTAGACCAACCACTTTTTTATTCACCAAAGGAAGATTGTAGACATTATTCTGCGGAAGATCAGAGGTGTCGAATCTATCTTGTAAATCACATCGAATGTCTTCGTAGAAGTTTTCAGTTTTAATATCATATATAAAAGAATCCGTATCAGTATCTATATAATAATTGTACATTTTTGTTTATATTTTGGCAACATGTAACTATAATGAAATTCATACATTATATACTTGGAGAGTTCAAGCACACAAAAACCGACATAAATCGGTTTATTAAATACTAGCGGCACGCCCCGGCTTTGCACGGGTAATTATTCAAAATTATTCAAATTTTTCTCTCCGTAATAACCATCCTTATACTCCAACAAACATTTAAAAAAATAAATTGGCTAAATTGGTATAGGCGTTGTTGAGTTATGCGCTTAGCAACACATTTTGCGATTCATTTTTAACCCCCGACAAAAAAGAGGGGTGTCATATGTTTGACGTGTCTATCTGTCTGGGACATCATACCTCCCGAACGGAAGAAGCGATTTCAACTTAGTTTTTTTTTGTTTAAAAGGTGAGTCTGGCGCGAGTGCTCTTAGACATGCTTCATGAAAATCGGTTGTGCCGTTTAAAAATTGTGGGGGTTAGAGTGGGGAAGGAAAACCGAAAATCTACAAAAAATCTCGAGTGGGGTATCAAATGAAAGCGCATTGCGTGCACATTACACATTATAATGGTGTTTTACTTTTAAGAGAATTGAAGGATTTGAATCGGGGGTTTTTTTTATATTTTAAATTTAGATTTATTATTTTTAAGAAGATCAAGCTAAAATTGGTGTAACCGACAACAAACATAAACTTGGTTCGGGTCAATTGGTGTAACGTTAGTTTTTTGTGATATCTTTTGAATGGAATGTCAGAATCTAATAATTCAAAAAGTTATATAAAGGTTTTAAAGCAATCTTACATAATAAATTATTTATTTTGTTAAGGATTAATACCAAGATACAAATAAAGAGCCTTTTCAAACAGTGGTATATTAATTTTTTTATATAAAAAATCGCTCATTGTCACAAAACTATAATAGTTAGAGATATGATGTAACGACGTAGATAATGATAAGTTCTACAAAGTTGTAATACATCACTTTGTTATATATTCAATAGTTTTCGCAGCATTCGCGATTAAAGAAAGATTTTAGGTTCTTTTTTTTCACCATGGGTTGCATTATCGGAGTTTGGTAAGAAATCATATTATTTTTTAAAACAAAATATAGCCTATGTCACTCAGGGATAGTGTAGCTTTCGAATGGTGAAAGAATTTTTTAAATCGGTGCAGTAGTTTCAGAGCCTATTCGAGACAAACAAACAAACAAAAAATCAAACCTTTCCTCTTTATAATATTATTATATATATATAGTATAGAAAATCTTAGTTTTGTTCATTTGTACCGCAACAAAATTTTCCGAAAATATTTTACTACTATGATAATTTGGTAGAGATATGTACCTCTCAGCCCCATATTTGGGTTTTGTTGTATTATTGTCACTATTCCATGTACTACATAGTTTTACGTCGACTCTTTTTGCTATATTTTATTGCTAGTTTTGCCAAATATAGAGTTATAATTTAACTTGTAGAAATCGTTTTCAAACAAGTTTTTTGCAACCTTTCGTCGGTTTGTATTGAAATCTATGTAGGATTTAAGCCATGGTGATTGTTTGAAAGATAGAATTCTGTGAATTTTTTTGCAAATTAAACCATTTTTTATGCATTGTTTTAAGTTCACGTAGTGAATAATGTAATGCAGTTTATCATTGAGGTTGAGTAATATTTTTTTTGTTTTATCTACTCCATTCGGTGGAATTTTTGTTTCTGCACAAAAGGGATAGTCATTGTGTATATTATGAAGATATTTAGGATATTCCAAATCCACTTCCAAAAATATACCCAATGTCTGAATCAGGTTGCTATGCTGCAATATCAAACGATAAGATTTTATCCTCTTTCAACCAAACAAAGTTTGTATACGACAGGTACTGACTCATAGCATGCCCATACAAATTATTAACGTCTAAATATATTATGAAATTATTTTCCTCATCCGGTTTGTAGGTACTTAAAAACTTATTATTCGATTTAGCATATCTTTTGGAAACCTGACTGATTCCACCACGTACACCGGATTGTAAAAATTGAATCATTTCATAATCCGTGAGAAGTTCGAGAGTGACACCAGTTTCTCTCAACATAGTATCCCAGGAGAGGCTAGGTGCTGTTAGATATCTACATGGATCCAAACCATTATGTGGTTAAACAAATCCCTCGAAAGTTTTCAAAAAACTTCAACCAACAGTAAAACATTCGTTTTAAGATATAAATCAGAGTACTCCCCCAAAGATTGAATACCAAACTTGTTCCACACATTTTGTGCATGCATGTAATCACTATCTGATACGTGATTTTGTGTCATTGTATTAAAAAATCATTTTTTCTCTGGTAAAGATTTTTCCTCAAGTTTGGAGAGAGAGTCAATGTATTCGTATTGAAAAAAAAAAGGTGTGTGTGCGATTCACACACGATAGAAGTGAAACTTCAGTAAATCAACGAAAGAATAAAAAAAAAGTATGTGTGTGTCAGCTACGACCCACTACTTACGAACTATAATTATGATATAAAATATCGAATAGAAAAAAGGGTAAATGAACGCATCTCCTAAAATGATAAGAGAAACAAACATAAAGTATGTTACAAAAATAATATAAATAAAATACAGCAATACCTCAAAGAAATTTAAATAAAGCATTGTATTTGTGTCTCTTACCATTTCCGTTTCATCTTTTTGCATCCGGTTTGAAATCACTACGATTCTATAGAAGTTTCACTTCAAAACTCCTTTACGTATAAGAAGATTAAATTGTTCATCGTTTGGGAAGAATTTAGGTATTATTTTAAACTGATCGACTGAAAAAGTTTTCACCAACTTCTCTAAACTTGATGTCATGAACTTAAACGTATCAACAAACCCTATAACGATGCTCATTTTAGAACCATCATCACCACAATTATCAAAATTGATTTTTTTACTGAAGGAAATTTACTTTGTTTTGTGGTATACTTTTAATATTTTCACCATACTTTTCGGCTAGTTCCTTTATAAAAATTATGACTATCATATCCACAAAGATTATGAAAAAATACTGGTACATAGTCTGGATTTTTTGTACTGTAAGCGTTATTATGAGCAACATCTCTAATTTTCCCCGTTAGGTGGCAATGATTTAGATTTAGTTTTATCGGCCTTTTTATAGATTTTACCTTCTAGGTCTTCATGCTCCATCTTAGACCACATCATCACTTTACATCAAGTGAGATTGTGGTCAAATGAAGGCTTAGCTATCATAAAAAAAATATCCATACCTAACCACTTCACCAGAACCTTATTTCCTTTCTTTTTTAAAACCTTTTCTACTAGGTAAATATCAGGATACTTTGCTTTTTGCAGTTCTTGCTCATAGAAACCTCCTAATATTGGTTGATTATTTTAATCTTGTAGTTGATAGGTAATGGGGTTGGTATTATTCACTTTTATCACTCTAAATATTTATGAGCTCCAATTACCAGTGTAGCCCTTTGAAAAGGTTGACTTATATTTACTAACCCGAACGTAATCACCACATGAAAATTTATTTTTAGCTCGCACTTTGATAACATTGTAAACATTAGATAAGAGTATGTTGCCATTGAGATGAGTCACGGTCACTGGGGCAACCCCGATAGTTCTATGAATTTTATAATTATATCTTTTAATTTGTTCAGATAATGTAGCACCATTCCATTTGTATGAACCGTTGAAAGCGAATTTTTGTCGTAACCAATTTTTGATAGTTCTTATAAATCTTTCAACAATGGATGCTTTCATAACGCTATACGTAGAATAATGGTTTATATTATACGTTCTCATCAAAGCTTTAAATTGTTCAATATAAAACTCCTTTCCATTGTCAGATTGTATGTTTTTTGGATTTCTATTATTATCATTTAATATAGTTGACATGGCTTGCATCACGTTTTCTGCAGATTTACTTTAAATCGGTTGAACCCATGCATGCATATTTAGAAAACGTATCAATTGCAAATATATATTTAAAACCATAATTAAACTTGGAATATTTTTACATGTCTATAAGGTCAATTTGCCAGGTATCATCGAATCCTTTTTGTATGAAACGTCTTCGTTGGATTTTTTTTGTACATTTTTATGTAGCTCTTGAACCACTTGCCCCTTACTCATTTTTTTCACGATAGCCTGTGTTGTTTCTTTACTTTTTATTTGATTATTTTGTAATTTTTTAATGTCTTGTTGTTGTTGTTGCGGTCGAATCCCTTTCACTCCCGGGCTATGACGTATGTTTTGATACGTTTTAAGGAGTAATTCAATATTTTGAGGGTTTTTTTTATTTTTTCAAAAGTAGGTTTACACCTTCATCAAGTTGAGCTTTAATAACGACATCATTTTTTTTAAACAGCTTTGTTTACATTTCTAAGAATTCGATTTTTAAAGTCAAAAATTGTTTTTGTAACTTTATGGGATGATTGATTTTTTGAAGAGTCATTTTTGTTTAGATATCGTCCAAACCTCTTCACGGTCATTATTAACGTTGGCTTCTTGTAATTCTTCAATTATGGCTATAATCTCATTTTTATGATTAGTATTAACAGCATTTTGTGATGCAACCAAAAGACGAAGGCGATCAACAAGCTCATTATGACAACCGCCTTTTTTAGCTAAATAATTAGAAGATTGAAACTGAATTGACGGTTTTATGTACTTTGAATATTTAAGACTCACCCTGTATCTGACCAGTAATAGATGTAAAATGTTGTCTATGAGCATTAGTTATATTTTTGATTTTACTATAGTTTACACTGTCATTTTTTGAATAATTGATATGTTGGGTTCTTTTTTAAATAAAAGCTCCATCAAGCCAGGGGTACACCTGAATCTTTCATTCATAGATAAAAACCGTAGACATAGACCATTGTTAGGGTGAGAATGGTGAAGAAGAATAAATACATTTTACTTACTTTACCTACTATTATAAAGGTTGGAAGGAAAATAAAAATAAAACCATTGAATAATTATTCAATAATACTTTTATTATATATATATATATATATATATATATATATATATCAGAGAATAGATGAAAAAAACAAATACTCTAATGCAAAACACTTAATCTCAACATCCACCAAGGATGTATGATTATAATTATTTTCAAAGTATACGGATGCATCAAACAATGTGTTCAACTGAGCCTGTTTGAATCTTTTTCTGAAAAAGTTCATGCGATTTTCATAAAAGATCTTTACCCTGTGTAGCTGTTGGAGACGTAAATCTAAACAATTCAAAATCTGACATAAACACCACCATTCTTCAGAATTTAAAGTCATTGACTGCACTCCCGAGTAAATAAAGACGAAATTTTCTCTACCTTTGGCTTGCATACTTATATATTTTATCACAGTTTGTTTCTCATCCGATGATGATGATGATGATGATGATGGTGGTGGATATCCATCAGACACTGAACTGGAATATCAACTAAATAACTGCATAAAGGATCAGGTCTTATCAGATCTGATGATCAGAGCAGATTGAAGCTGATAATTAATACCAGATCATATCTGATCTTAACCGAATAAAGGATCAGATCTGATGATCAGATCAGATTGAAGCTGATAATAAATACCAGATCTACTGTTGGAGAGAGAGAGACTAGATCAACTAGTAAGTTTTCCCACAGTTTTCGAGAGAATTGAATACTCAAATAGTGAGTCATTCAAGATTAAACAACATGCAGCAGTCAATTCAATTCAATTCATTTATTTCACTTTTGGGACATTAAGAACACTTAGTTACGTCAATAAATTATTACATACATTATTATTTAGGAACTAATTAAAATTAAAATAATCAATTAATAGTGCAGCTGAACAGTCGCTTTGTCAAAGTATGTAAAGAGGCCTTGTCAAATTTGTCCTACACAATCTAGAATAAACAATAATCAATTATTTTAACTCAATATAAATATGTAAACAACTTTTATAATATGGAAACACCATTAAGGGCCAAAGTAAATTTCAATTCTATTTTACAGAAATATGGTACAAATTATTCTTAATATTTAAAACATGTCTACATAATTGTTGCTGCTGTTTTAAAGGCATTGTCAAATTAGAAATAGTAGCTGCTGTAAAGGAGCATTGTCAAAAAAAAAAAAAAAAAAAAAAAAAAAAGTATCAGATAGAACGGCTTTTTTAAATTCCAGTTCTAATTTAAATTGTTTAACTGCCTCAGTGAAAACATGTTTACTTTACTACATCCATCGTATGCACCATCAGTGCCACCCTTTAATTTTGAACTGTGTAAAAATATATACCATGCTAGGAGTCATTTCGCATGTATCTCAACATTATTTGAAGCCATCAACAGATTGAATTAATACAAAACTGGATGCTTATATCAATATTGATAATCGAATTGAATGAACCAGACAAGAATGGAAAAGAATATTCATGGATAACCAGAAGAACATATCAGATTTTTTCAAAAATGGATATCCACCATCATCATCATCATCATCATCATCATCGGATGAGAAACAAACTGTGATAAAATATATAAGTATGCAAGCCAAAGGTAGAGAAAATTTCGTCTTTATTTACTCGGGAGTGCAGTCAATGACTTTAAATTCTGAAGAATGGTGGTGTTTATGTCAGATTTTGAATTGTTTAGATTTACGTCTCCAACAGCTACACAGGGTAAAGATCTTTTATGAAAATCGCATGAACTTTTTCAGAAAAAGATTCAAACAGGCTCAGTTGAATACATTGTTTGATGCATCCGTATACTTTGAAAATAATTATAATCATACATCCTTGGTGGATGTTGAGATTAAGTGTTTTGCATTAGAGTATTTGTTTTTTTCATCTATTCTCTGATATATATATATATATATATATATATATATAATAAAAGTATTATTGAATAATTATTCAATGGTTTTATTTTTATTTTCCTTCCAACCTTTATAATAGTAGGTAAAGTAAGTAAAATGTATTTATTCTTCTTCACCATTCTCACCCTAACAATGGTCTATGTCTACGGTTTTTATCTATGAATGAAAGATTCAGGTGTACCCCTGGCTTGATGGAGCTTTTATTTAAAAAAGAACCCAACATATCAATTATTCAAAAAATGACAGTGTAAACTATAGTAAAATCAAAAATATAACTAATGCTCATAGACAACATTTTACATCTATTACTGGTCAGATACAGGGTGAGTCTTAAATATTCAAAGTACATAAAACCGTCAATTCAGTTTCAATCTTCTAATTATTTAGCTAAAAAAGGCGGTTGTCATATTGAGCTTGTTGATCGCCTTCGTCTTTTGGTTGCATCACAAAATGCTGGTAATACTAATCATAAAAATGAGATTATAGCCATAATTGAAGAATTACAAGAAGCCAACGTTAATAATGACCGTGAAGAGGTTTGGACGATATCTAAACAAAAATGACTCTTCAAAAAATCAATCATCCCATAAAGTTACAAAAACAATTTTTGACTTTAAAAATCGAATTCTTAGAAATGTAAACAAAGCTGTTTAAAAAAAATGATGTCGTTATTAAAGCTCAACTTGATGAAGGTGTAAACCTACTTTTGAAAAAATAAAAAAAACCCTCAAAATATTGAATTACTCCTTAAAACGTATCAAAACATACGTCATAGCCCGGGAGTGAAAGGGATTCGACCGCAACAACAACAACAAGACATTAAAAAATTACAAAATAATCAAATAAAAAGTAAAGAAACAACACAGGCTATCGTGAAAAAAATGAGTAAGGGGCAAGTGGTTCAAGAGCTACATAAAAATGTACAAAAAAAATCCAACGAAGACGTTTCATACAAAAAGGATTCGATGATACCTGGCAAATTGACCTTATAGACATGTAAAAATATTCCAAGTTTAATTATGGTTTTAAATATATATTTGCAATTGATACGTTTTCTAAATATGCATGCATGGGTTCAACCGATTTAAAGTAAATCTGCAGAAAACGTGATGCAAGCCATGTCAACTATATTAAATGATAATAATAGAAATCCAAAAAACATACAATCTGACAATGGAAAGGAGTTTTATATTGAACAATTTAAAGCTTTGATGAGAACGTATAATATAAACCATTATTCTACGTATAGCGTTATGAAAGCATCCATTGTTGAAAGATTTATAAGAACTATCAAAAATTGGTTACGACAAAAATTCGCTTTCAACGGTTCATACAAATGGAATGGTGCTACATTATCTGAACAAATTAAAAGATATAATTATAAAATTCATAGAACTATCGGGGTTGCCCCAGAGACCGTGACTCATCTCAATGGCAACATACTCTTATCTAATGTTTACAATGTTATCAAAGTGCGAGCTAAAAATAAATTTTCATGTGGTGATTACGTTCGGGTTAGTAAATATAAGTCAACCTTTTCAAAGGGCTACACTGGTAATTGGAGCTCATAAATATTTAGAGTGATAAAAGTGAATAATACCAACCCCATTACCTATCAACTACAAGATTAAAATAATCAACCAATATTAGGAGGTTTCTATGAGCAAGAACTGCAAAAAGCAAAGTATCCTGATATTTACCTAGTAGAAAAGGTTTTAAAAAAGAAAGGAAATAAGGTTCTGGTGAAGTGGTTAGGTATGGATATTTTTTTTATGATAGCTAAGCCTTCATTTGACCACAATCTCACTTGATGTAAAGTGATGATGTGGTCTAAGATGGAGCATGAAGACCTAGAAGGTAAAATCTATAAAAAGGCCGATAAAACTAAATCTAAATCATTGCCACCTAACGGGGAAAATTAGAGATGTTGCTCATAATAACGCTTACAGTACAAAAAATCCAGACTATGTACCAGTATTTTTTCATAATCTTTGTGGATATGATAGTCATAATTTTTATAAAGGAACTAGCCGAAAAGTATGGTGAAAATATTAAAAGTATACCACAAAACAAAGTAAATTTCCTTCAGTAAAAAAATCAATTTTGATAATTGTGGTGATGATGGTTCTAAAATGAGCATCGTTATAGGGTTTGTTGATACGTTTAAGTTCATGACATCAAGTTTAGAGAAGTTGGTGAAAACTTTTTCAGTCGATCAGTTTAAAATAATACCTAAATTCTTCCCAAACGATGAACAATTTAATCTTCTTATACGTAAAGGAGTTTTGAAGTGAAACTTCTATAGAATCGTAGTGATTTCAAACCGGATGCAAAAAGATGAAACGGAAATGGTAAGAGACACAAATACAATGCTTTATTTAAATTTCTTTGAGGTATTGCTGTATTTTATTTATATTATTTTTGTAACATACTTTATGTTTGTTTCTCTTATCATTTTAGGAGATGCGTTCATTTACCCTTTTTTCTATTCGATATTTTATATCATAATTATAGTTCGTAAGTAGTGGGTCGTAGCTGACACACACATACTTTTTTTTTATTCTTTCGTTGATTTACTGAAGTTTCACTTCTATCGTGTGTGAATCGCACACACACCTTTTTTTTTTCAATACGAATACATTGACTCTCTCTCCAAACTTGAGGAAAAATCTTTACCAGAGAAAAAATGATTTTTTAATACAATGACACAAAATCACGTATCAGATAGTGATTACATGCATGCACAAAATGTGTGGAACAAGTTTGGTATTCAATCTTTGGGGGAGTACTCTGATTTATATCTTAAAACGAATGTTTTACTGTTGGTTGAAGTTTTTTGAAAACTTTCGAGGGATTTGTTTAACCACATAATGGTTTGGATCCATGTAGATATCTAACAGCACCTAGCCTCTCCTGGGATACTATGTTGAGAGAAACTGGTGTCACTCTCGAACTTCTCACGGATTATGAAATGATTCAATTTTTACAATCCGGTGTACGTGGTGGAATCAGTCAGGTTTCCAAAAGATATGCTAAATCGAATAATAAGTTTTTAAGTACCTACAAACCGGATGAGGAAAATAATTTCATAATATATTTAGACGTTAATAATTTGTATGGGCATGCTATGAGTCAGTACCTGTCGTATACAAACTTTGTTTGGTTGAAAGAGGATAAAATCTTATCGTTTGATATTGCAGCATAGCAACCTGATTCAGACATTGGGTATATTTTTGGAAGTGGATTTGGAATATCCTAAATATCTTCATAATATACACAATGACTATCCCTTTTGTGCAGAAACAAAAATTCCACCGAATGGAGTAGATAAAACAAAAAAAATATTACTCAACCTCAATGATAAACTGCATTACATTATTCACTACGTGAACTTAAAACAATGCATAAAAAATGGTTTAATTTGCAAAAAAATTCACAGAATTCTATCTTTCAAACAATCACCATGGCTTAAATCCTACATAGATTTCAATACAAACCGACGAAAGGTTGCAAAAAACTTGTTTGAAAACGATTTCTACAAGTTAAATTATAACTCTATATTTGGCAAAACTAGCAATAAAATATAGCAAAAAGAGTCGACGTAAAACTATGTAGTACATGGAATAGTGACAATAATACAACAAAACCCAAATATGGGGCTGAGAGGTACATATCTCTACCAAATTATCATAGTAGTAAAATATTTTCGGAAAATTTTGTTGCGGTACAAATGAACAAAACTAAGATTTTCTATACTATATATATATAATAATATTATAAAGAGGAAAGGTTTGATTTTTTGTTTGTTTGTTTGTCTCGAATAGGCTCTGAAACTACTGCACCGATTTAAAAAATTCTTTCACCATTCGAAAGCTACACTATCCCTGAGTGACATAGGCTATATTTTGTTTTAAAAAATAATATGATTTCTTACCAAACTCCGATAATGCAACCCATGGTGAAAAAAAAGAACCTAAAATCTTTCTTTAATCGCGAATGCTGCGAAAACTATTGAATATATAACAAAGTGATGTATTACAACTTTGTAGAACTTATCATTATCTACGTCGTTACATCATATCTCTAACTATTATAGTTTTGTGACAATGAGCGATTTTTTATATAAAAAAATTAATATACCACTGTTTGAAAAGGCTCTTTATTTGTATCTTGGTATTAATCCTTAACAAAATAAATAATTTATTATGTAAGATTGCTTTAAAACCTTTATATAACTTTTTGAATTATTAGATTCTGACATTCCATTCAAAAGATATCACAAAAAACTAACGTTACACCAATTGACCCGAACCAAGTTTATGTTTGTTGTCGGTTACACCAATTTTAGCTTGATCTTCTTAAAAATAATAAATCTAAATTTAAAATATAAAAAAAACCCCCGATTCAAATCCTTCAATTCTCTTAAAAGTAAAACACCATTATAATGTGTAATGTGCACGCAATGCGCTTTCATTTGATACCCCACTCGAGATTTTTTGTAGATTTTCGGTTTTCCTTCCCCACTCTAACCCCCACAATTTTTAAACGGCACAACCGATTTTCATGAAGCATGTCTAAGAGCACTCGCGCCAGACTCACCTTTTAAACAAAAAAAAACTAAGTTGAAATCGCTTCTTCCGTTCGGGAGGTATGATGTCCCAGACAGATAGACACGTCAAACATATGACACCCCTCTTTTTTGTCGGGGGTTAAAAATGAATCGCAAAATGTGTTGCTAAGCGCATAACTCAACAACGCCTATACCAATTTAGCCAATTTATTTTTTTAAATGTTTGTTGGAGTATAAGGATGGTTATTACGGAGAGAAAAATTTGAATAATTTTGAATAATTACCCGTGCAAAGCCGGGGCGTGCCGCTAGTATTTAATAAACCGATTTATGTCGGTTTTTGTGTGCTTGAACTCTCCAAGTATATAATGTATGAATTTCATTATAGTTACATGTTGCCAAAATATAAACAAAAATGTACAATTATTATATAGATACTGATACGGATTCTTTTATATATGATATTAAAACTGAAAACTTCTACGAAGACATTCGATGTGATTTACAAGATAGATTCGACACCTCTGATCTTCCGCAGAATAATGTCTACAATCTTCCTTTGGTGAATAAAAAAGTGGTTGGTCTAATGAAAGACGAGAGCAATGGATTTTGAAAGAGTTTGTAGGATTATGTTCTAAGATGTATAGTTACGTTTTAGACAATAACACATAAAGAAAAATAAAGGTGTATCATCAGCTAGTGTTAAAAAATTACTCTTTGAAAACTATCTTAAAGCTCTGAATCATGATTATGAACTCTATGAGGATATGGATACATTTGAAAGTGATAAACATAGGGTTTATACTAAAATAACTATCACACGAAATAGAGAGCATAATCAAAACAACTTATCAATGCTTCAATAGTATTTGTCTTATCACCGAGCGCCCACGCAAGTAAACCAGCGAGTTGAAGGTCGACTGTAGCCAATCAGAGAGACTGTAAAAAACCAGCAACCAACAATCCTGGACCTCTCTACCCATACATTTTGTATGAGAACCCAGCTCAAACACACATTCTCACGCTAAACACAACCTAAAAAACAACCCTATACACATACACATAAGGCACAAAATACTCCTTCACAAATGTGTCCCAGAACATATTTCCTGTTCTAAAACCGAACAATGACATTGTGCACCTCAAAAATCAACCTTGAATCACACGAAATAGAGAGCATCAAAAGTATTTTTGTCTTATCACAGAGCGCCCACGCAAGTAAACCAGCGAGTTGAACTCTGGTCGACCAGAAACCAACAATCCTGGACCTCTCTACACCATACATTTTGTATGGGAACCCCAGCTCAAACACACATTTTCACGCTAAACACAACCCAAAAACAACCTTAGTCACATACACACAAGGCACAAAATACTCCTTCACAAATGTGTCCCAGAACATATTTCCTGTTCTAAACCGAGACCTTATCAACAATCACATTGAGCACCTCAAAAAACAACCATACATCACACGAAATAGAGAACACAATGCCTTAGCAGGAGTCTTATCACCACAAGTGTGTAGGTATTTATAAAACCAGCGACTTGAACTCTGGTCGCCGTCGACCAATCAGAGACCGTACAATAACCAGAAACCAACCATCATAGACCTCGCTACACATACATTTTGTATGGGAACGCAGCTCAAACTACCATTTTCACACTAAACACAACCTAAAAACAACCTTATTCACATACACATAAGGCACATAATACTACTTCAGAAATGTGTCCCAGAACATACAATTATGCACTACTCTAATAACCTTTAAATAGTGACAAAATACATTATTTAAATACTTATATTTGTAAAATAAGTTAAGGTATCAACCAACCATCGTGATGATGATAACAATGATGTTTGAGCCGCTTATAATTAATTATGGAAATAAAATAGAAAGAGGAGCTCGTTAAAACATTTTTCATCCAAGTTAATCCACAAGATATATAATACATTAAAAGATTAGCCCAGGACCGTGGAGGATGACACAAACTCTGGAAACTCGATGTAGCCGCACTTTTAAACAGTTCCAACGGTTTTAATGTAATTAAGATCAAGCTAGGTTTCATAAAAATATCAAGCATCGAGCAAGGTTCGATCATCAAACATGGGTGTGAAAGCAACCATTTTGTTAATTCGTACAGATCCAAGGCATAACATCCTGCTACTTCAACATATCTGTTAATTAAATGTATAGAATCCAATCTGGGTTCCTATTACCTCTTAAAACTCTGTACCTACCAATTTACTTAAAATTTGGCTTTAAGATAAAATCTATTATAAGGAAATCCATTATAACGCGTACAAAGCCGTTAGAAGAACACTTATAATAAAATACCACACATGCAGACGCTCAGGGTAAGAATTTTGTGAGCGACTGAATCTAAAAGGATCTATTTGTCGGAACGTTTCATGTAATATAGGACATGATTCCATTCAACAAATGTAAGTTGGAATTGCAAGATCTCTTCTGACCTCGATCTTATATGTGCTATTCCCATTGTTTTCCATTTCTATCGATTCTTTCACACGTTTGTATTGCATTGCAAATATCTGTAATGAAGAGACTGTAACAATTGTGACTTCAAGTAATCTTTGTACCTATATAATATGTCATTTTATACCTTTGATTGGCTGATCTTTGTTGAAGAACCTTGGAAAATAGTTGCTAATGATGGTACCTTAATAATCTCAAACTGTTTTATCGTTTGATTTGAAAATAACACCGAAATAGTGAATAGGCCTCCCATAATAACAATAAGGGGGTTTGCCAATGCCCGCCAGTATCAAGTGCGCTGATAGCTCGACGCGTAGCAATTTGTATTACCATACTGTAAGCGAACAGTCAACATTATTCTGAAAGGTTTCTCGCCGATCACTAAGCACCGATGATCAGCGTGACTCAGGAAATCAGGTTATATGACTTTATAAATAATTCTAGATTTAAGTGTTCGTGCACTTTATTAAACAGTATCAAGACAATTTGAGTGGTCCTGCTGACCATCATCTGGTTAGATTCTACTTTAGAAATGATCTCTAGTCATATTCATCATAATTTCAGCCGCACGTCGTCCAATGCTGGATATCATCATCATCGCCCTATTAACGTTCCCACTGCTAGCACTCAGGGACTTCTCACATGGCGAGAGAGGAGGCCTAATGGCCTAAATTCACCACGCTGGCCAAGTGCGAGTTGGTTAATGTCACATGTCCTTCAAACTCTTTAAAATTCTCAGAACATGCCGGTTTCCTTACGATATTTGCCTTCTTATGCAAAATCCAGATATGCGTGGCGGGGTTTGCACGGAATGAAAGTCGAGTGTCCTCCCACTTAGCCAGCACGGCTTTTTAACTGCTGGATATAGGCTTCCCTTAATGATTTCCATTTATATCGGTCGCACGGTACTTGTAAGCACCGCGAACCAGCAGTCTGCCCATCTTGTTAGTGAACCTCCAACGCTGCGTATCCGGTATCTATTTGAGAACCATGAACCTTTCGAGGATCATCTCTAGTGGGAACAGGGATTATGTTTTCCTGTATACTGTAATCAAAGGGGAATTTCCCATAAAGAACAATATTGTCTAAAGTGAAGGATCCCATTTCGTTGAGGCGAAGTCTCATTTGGACTGAAGGGTCTCGGAACTATTCTCAGCCCTAATTGTTTGCAGAAGCTTTCACCTTCAGTTACAGGCTTTATTGTAACTGTCACGCTAAAACAAAATTGGATTTTACTTCGACAGGCAATTGCGTATTATTACAGCCCAATGTAAACAGGTGAAGTATTGTGGGTTCTGGTACCCGTCGGGAATCGAGCTTTGACTCAACTAGATTCACTATTTCTTTCATTTTTTATATTTGTTAGGTATCTAATTATTTATTGTTCAAGTCTGAAATATAATTAAATTTTAATTTAAAGATGGAATTATCGAAATGGATTAATTTACATAAAGGATCGGTTATTGAGTTTTATTGCCGTAATCAGTCGTTATCTTCGCAATTTAATTAGTTATATTCACTTAATATCTGTAAAATACAACATTTATTACTCTTCTGGCTAATAAGGATACACAAGTAGTATGAGAACAATTACTATTTGGTATACCGCTCATATTTTCTTTACATATAATTGCCATAATAGCGTATATAGAAGCAATCGGGGATTTAGACGATGTAAAATTACCAAGTAATGTTTCGTGTTAGTTAGAGCTAGCCCGAGATAGTATTCATGAACACATTTTCATTAGCACTCCCACGGGACAAACTAAGTATAAGGTGTGACTGGAATAAATGTATCTACGTGACCTAGACTAGCTTAGAGAAATATGTTAGTCTTTCAGCTCTTTGGAGCTTCTTTTAGGCTGCCAAGAATTTAACTTACCGTTAAAATTATGCTTTGTTAATCTGTGTTCAAGTCAGCGATATAATGTAATAAGACTCTACTGAAAATATTACCAAAAAGAAAACAGAAATATCATATCGTGAAACATGGTAAAGTTTTGAAGCCACCACGAAAAGCAACTTTTTCCAGGCCTTTAGATACAATTTTGACCAAGTGAGAGCGTCTACAGAGCTATGAATAAAATACTTTAAAAAATGCCGATAGAACGAAAAATTTAAAATAATTAAGTTAATAACCAAATTCTTACACATAATAAAGTCTGACTTAATAACCTTTCAAACATTTCAAACAAACGAATTAACAATCCTTATAACCTGGTTTCTCACCCTTTAAGTTTATTTTTTTGGATCAAGTTCGAAGTATAACCATTCTCTATAAAATATAATTAATCTGACTATTCAGTAATAGAATTATGTCTTATGGTTTATTATTGATTTTATTTGGTACCACCCACATTTTCTTTACACATAATTTCGTATTTAGTAGCAATCGGGGATTTAGACGACCTAAAATAACTAAGTAGTGTTTCGTGTTAGTTGTGGTGTTAGTTAGAGCTAGACCGAGACAGTATTTATGAACACATTTTCACTAGCACTCCCACCGGACGAACTAAGTAAGTGTGACTGGGATAAATTAATGACTGGAAAACTCCTCCTTTTTTCCGACAATTGAAAATATTTTAGGCTTTTTAGAGTAACATTCGTTGTTGAAAATATAACTATGTGATATTACATGACTCGGAAACTATTACTTTCACAATATATCAGAGCAGTTTAAAACAATCTTCGATATTTTTCTTTATTGGCAAACATCTCGTTTTTAATTGAAATATATTTTACAATCATTCTGATATTGGTATACCTTGGGACACAAACAATATCCATGCAATATTTCCTCAATTGGCGAAGATGATCCCTGGCAGACAAACCGAGTTACTGCTGAGCTACAGGACGAAGGTCTTCCATTGATCCAATTATTTCGACTGGACGGTTTCTCATCTTGTTGGTTGAAGCAACGTTGGTTACGTGCTACGCAAGACTTCCGTTACGTGTCTCATAAATCAAATAAAACACAAAGGAGACAATTTCTTGTGCCTGTGAATAGTGGTTTTTATACTTCATTGCTTGCCGGAAATAAATCACTTACCCTCATTAGTAAGAATAGGATTCGTACCTACAGAACGTGACAAACATACGTTTTACACATAGACCACCAATGCAACGGAGCTTCGGAATCGTGACCTTTTTCTTAATCGGCTTTACCATTTAAATAATATAATAGTTTATTATTATAACAATGAAATTGAGAAACATTGGCTTTTCTTATCTCCCATATCGAGTCAGGTAACGGACTATAACGGGAACCTATCACCTGACTTAACCCTATAAGTCTTTGTCGTTTGTCTATCATTCCGCCTGTTTTTCAGGCTATATCTCAAAAACCCGTAATAGCTAGAGATTTGAAATTTGGAGGAATAATGTATATTAAGTAACCCACTTTTGCACACAAACTATTAAAACGGGGATACATTTGGTTACCCTCACTGTCAATTACAAATGGATTAAAAATTCTTTGCGGAAGACCTCTGTACCCTAAAGCTTACGGCTGAAAACATAAAGACGAAGAAAGCCATAGTTAACCGTTTCAGGCTCAGGCTCAGGTCTCAGGCTTTTCTTATCTCTCATAACGAGTCTCTAATCCGTGACATGAAGAATCCTCACTTTTCGATCATGTATGCTTATACGAGTACCTTACTATCCTGAGTCCTTTGTAGTCCGGCCGTGGGATGTGATATCGGCGAACACAGACGCATTTGAAGGCACCCAACTCTCATTATACGCTATAGTGAAATGGCAAAATGGTAGACATCTAACAATCTTCAACCAAACATTTTTCATAATGTAAGCCATTGCAAGATAGATACATACAAAAACTGAATAGATATAGAAAGCCATTGATCGAAATTTCTTATATATTTACTTAATTTTCACAAGACTATATATATCCATGCTGATATTATGAATTTACTTAATATTATTGAGCTTAAATTTATTACGCACTTTGAATTACTAAGACAATCGTTAGTGCAGGCTTTTCTTATCTCCCATAACGCGGCTGGTTTACTCCTGACTATAACCGAATTCGATTAGGTACATATGTCCGTCCTCGCTTATCCGACACAGGAAGACTCCTCACTTTTCTATCATGTACCTAAAGCCCTTACTATCTTGAGTCCTTTGTTGCGCGGCCGTGGATGTGATATCGGCAAGCACAGGCGCATTCGAGGCCACCCAACTCTCGTGATATGCGATAACAAAATGGCAAAGGCTGTGCTATTCTGTGTTATCTTTTTTTATAGTTTAGGAAATAGGGTAATACTTTTTCGGTATATTCTAGAATTTTCGGTGAGCTGTGGTCTATCATTTGCTTATTGGAACTATTCTAGACTATACAATTTTGTGTACTGGTTTCAAATGACAAGTTCGTAAAATTGAAATTCCCCCGAAGTGTATTTTTTCTGTTTTGCAATAACTCATGCAATTTAATTTGATGCTCAATGTTGAGTTTTTTACTAAAAAACTACTGCCTAAAACTAAAGCATCTTATCAAATTCAAATGGGACTAACTTGCAAGAGCTTTCTTAATTGTCGTAATTAGGCTTCGCTCTGAAACTCCCAAGTTTTAGGAAGTCGTTTAAAATAAAATCTATTGAGAATTGCTTTGAAAATTGTCCACAAGTTTATTTTAAATTATCAACCCTTGAAAAACAACCCATAAATAACATAGCAACAACATAATGAACATAAACATCGCACCTTATTCAGCGCCACTTGATAGCAGAGCAATTACCAAGTTTTATTGCTTCTTAATAGGAAAACTGCTATGATCGGAATACCCACATATTAACTCCTGTTAACATAAGTAGTAACAAGAGTTTGAGCCGAATGGATTTGCTTTTCATATTAATAATTCGTTTTAATAATTACTCGACTTACTACCATCTAGGTACTATTAACAGACTAAACATGGACCAAGAACAAGAAAAAATACAAATAAATAAATATCTCTGCTCATAATTTAAGTCAGAGAAACACGTTACTATTTTTCAGAGTTCCTTACACAAAGACTAAAATGGGACCCTATTACAGGAGTTCAACCTCTGTCTATCTGTCCGTCTGTCACCAGGCTAAGAACCGTAATAGATAGTGAATTGAAAGTTTGATTTGTGATGTATTTCTGTTGCTGCTTTAACAACAAACACTTAAAACATATAAAAATAAATATTATGGACGGGCTCCCTTACAACAAACTTGATTTTTATAAAGGCTGCGCGAGGCTAGTACTTGGAAGGTCACCCATCTCTGACTGCACCTGCATATTGCACTCTGAGAAATATATTTCCTTTTTTTCGGTTCTTTTTTATAGTATAAAGTGTATAAATTTACACGGAACCCTAGGTGTAGTATGAATCCATCTCATACTTACCTATTAAATTTATTTTAAGATCTTAGGCTTCCAAGGTAGTTCTCTTCTTCATCTTATTACAACTTTAAATAATTAGTATATATACTAAACCGTATATATACGGTTTAGTTGTTTGTATTACTTGTAAACTAACTGACTTTATTTCATTTAAAATGTCATAATATTGCACTGCAAAATCTTCATTGTAAATATTTGTTAATGATGATCAAAGCTGTATATCATACTCTGAAATTTATGTAAGCTTGTTGCTGATCTGTTTTATGAGGTGAACCTTATTTTTCGGCTCTCGGTTTTATGTTTCATAAAGCATTAAAAATGGTACCCAATATTTTACGGCTTGTGTATACTTTAGGGGTCCGACCGTTGGTTGCTGTCCTGACAATGTTTCAAAGTAAAATTAAATCGAGAATTAAGGTTTTTTGATTATGTTTATTTAAACTCTACCAAAATGTAAATTTTAAGTAAATTACGTTATATAATAAAAATAAAAAATAAATAAAAATCATTTATTCACATAGAGTTTGAAAACATAACATTTTTGGAAATCTGTCACCTGTGGTAGCTAAAGCTGTGTTACAGATGAACAGTAACTTCCTATTTAGTATATGTTGTATACAGTAATAGAGTTGCAGAGTCTAGGACATAGACATATGAACTATCTTATGAACTATCAATTGGATCTTAGAACTAGATTAAATAATATGTGGGCTTCTAAAGCTAAATCTAATATGAGCAAACTATAAATGAATACTTAAATTAAAATAATTTATAATAAATACATAGATATATATTTAATATTTACACACTAGTTTGGGTTATCATAGAATTAATAATACGTAATATTAAAATTATAATAATCCTACCTATTTGTACCTATTTGTCGGTCAATTTGAGAAAAAAAAATTACCTACTCGTAATGTATTTATTTATTGTATTTATTTCGATATTATTTTCTCAATATCTTCATACGTACAGAGATTTAGCCAATCTGTAATAGTGTTTTTTAATTTGTGTTTTGTGAGTAATTTAAGTTTGTTTTTTGAGTGTAGTATATTATAAAGTTTGGGGGCTAGTCGATTATAATGCCTCCTAGCAATTTCGCAGTGGTACGGGGGAATAGGACATTTATCCAGTCTCTTAGTTGTGGTGGGCAGAGAAGGAACAGTTTCGCTGTGATATCTTTTCAAACAGTTTAGCACAAAAAGTTTCCTTACGGAGAGAACATTGCATTTTTTATACAATTCATTTGTAGAGTATCTTCGTGGCAGTGACATTGCAACTTTAAGTAAAGCTCGCTGGGCTCTTTCTATTTTAATGAGGTGGGTTTTTGCTGCGCAACCCCATGAGCAAATACAGTATGTTATTATACATTCAGCTAGAGCTTTATACGTCTGAATGAGAAGTTTGAAATCAGCGACTTCTCGGAGCTTCTTAAAAACTAGTATGAGCCTTCTCACTCTTTTCGCAACAGCGTCAATATGCGAAACCCACGTAAGTCTGTGATCGATTACAATACCGAGATATTTTATGGTATCAACACAGGATAAGGAACTACAGTCACAGTTATATTTTTCGGTTGATACTTTCATATTTCTATTGCACGGAAAAGAGTGAGCAGTTATATTTAGAGAGATAGGCGGTGCGCTAGCATTTGTCTTCCGGAAGCAAAGGTATTTTGTTTTGTTCGTATTTAACGTTAGGAGATTATCTTCAAGCCAGGCAGTGACCTTAGATAGGCCTTTCTCTGCGCTAAGTTGAACTTTGCTCCACGTTGATTCGTGAAAAAGCAGTACAGTATCATCAGCAAACATAAATACTTCGCCCCGTTCCAGTCTGATAGCACATAATTCGTTTATGTACACCAAGAAAAGCGAGGGTCCCAATGTACTTCCCTGGGGTACACCATAACTGCAGATAGCGCTGTTGCTGGTATGATTGTTAACTCTAACAATCTGACTTCTGTCCGTGAGGTAATCCCTAAACCAGTCATGAACCACCCCTCTCACACCAATTATTTCCAGCCTTGCCAGTAGGATGGGAATTGACACGGTATCAAATGCTTTCTGAAGGTCAAGGAAAACACCAATACATTTCTCTTTTCTATCAAGTAAATTTGTAACAGATGAAGTGAGAGCAAGTACCGCGTCGTCCGTTGACTTACCAGAGCGAAAACCAAATTGATTCTCCGCCAAAATATTGTTGGCTTTCATATATGACATAAGCCTTTTGTTTGCTATCTTTTCTATAATCTTTGATATCACTGTCAATAAGGAAATAGGCCGGTAGTTCTCAGGTAAACTCTTGTTACCTGCTTTAAATATAGGTGTGATTATTGCATTTTTGAATATTTTTGGGAAGATCCCGCTAGTGAAACTAGTGTTACACAAATATGAGATAGGTAGCGCCAATTCCGAGATACAGAACTTAATGACTTGTGTGGAAATATTATCGCAACCATGGCAAACGTTGGGCTTAAGATGGGATACTGTACTTTTAATTTCGTCCGGATCTGTCAAGAAAAATGATACAGAGTTGCTGGTTGGTAATGGCGATAACGACGACGTAACCTTAGAAGCAAGCTTAACATCAGTTATATTCAGCTTAGAAAGAGTTGTATTAGCTAGATCGCTTCCTATTGTTGTGAAATATTTGTTAACTTCATCTAAAGACTCTCTTGGCGTGGCTTTAACATCAAGTAGCTCATTTGGACTAGATTTGTTTTGATTGTTAAAGTTGCACAAATCTTTAATTAATTTCCACGTTCCCTTAATATTTCCCTGAGTAATGTTGAATTGTTTTTCGTAATATTTGACTTTAAGTGATTTTATGATTGTGTTGCATTTATTCCTGTATGATAAATATTTTTTCTTACTGTCTTCATCTAGTGTGTTTTTTTTATATTGATTTTGAAGCTTGTTCCTAGTTCTAATACATCTTAGAACACCACTTGTGATCCAAGGCTTAAGAATCTTTTTACGGCATGACACTGTTTTATTTATAGAATTTCTTGAAATCGCGTTTTGTATAATAGTTACTATTTTAAGAGCAACAGCGTTAACATCCTTCATATTATACAATTCAGTCCAATTTTCTTTCTCTAACTGTTCCTTTATTTCTGGTAAGTTTAACTTTACTTTAGTTACATCGTGTGGTTTATTGTATTTTTCCCTATCAATGACTAATAAGATAGGTGAATGGTCCGTTAGTTCGTTAAAAACAAATGTTTTCCATTTATTTTCCGTCTTAACCATAAAATGATCAATACATGTTTGGAGCCGCGTAGGGATGTTTATACCTTGAATTAGTCCGTGAGATGCGATAACATTCAAGTAGTCACATGTATTAGTGTTTAGTGCTACCTCACTTACAATATTGATATTGATATCACCCGTAACAACTATATTACTTTTGTACCTAAGCTGACTTAAAACTGTATCTAGGCTTTGTATGTATCGTGTAGGATTACTGAAACTGGGAGATCTATATGACCCAATGATGCTATAATTGTTATTAACTTCTACAACAATACAATTGCCTTCCTCTATAATTGGTTCATATGCGTTAGCTGCGTGTGAACCGTGCACGTAAACAACGACACCGTCATTTTTATTATGACTTGTTTTTGTGTAAAACAGATTAAAATTAGGAAGACTAGGAGGATTGTATGTACTTGTGAAACATTCAGTTAAGACTATTACATCAATCTCTATATCAAGGTTACTAATAAATGCTAGAAGTATATCAAAATTGTGATGTATACTACGTATGTTACAGGTCAATACCTTAAGGTTTAAAAGACTTTCAATGTGATTTTTTAGTTTATCTTGGCTATCTATATAAAAACAAGGAATAGTATGACTATCTATGTCCTTGATTATTTCGTTATTGTGGAGGTCCAACATTTTACGCATACAATAATAAAATTATCAAAGCAATAACACGTTAAATAATAAAGGAAAGTAAGATAAGCATAATAGCCTCTCAATTTGATTATATTATTATTATGAGTTAGCGGTTATTTAGTAATCACAACAATTTAACTACATTATCACATTGTATTTTTATAATTTTGTGCAATGTGTAAATTATTTCGTGTTGTTGATCCCAATCAATTATTATTAAAGGTTACTTTTATTTATAAGTATCACTGCAATAATTCTCATCTACTTGCTTCGAGGTTTTGAATACCAATAATATAAATAGAAAATGTTTTAAATACAATCTTGTAACGTGTAAAAGTAAAGTAAAATGTTTAGCGCACAAAATCAACAACGCCTGGACCAATTTGGACAATTCATTCCTATTTTTATGTTCGTGGATGGCCAATGTTGGTTTATACAACGAAAAATTCAGCTAATTGCCAGGAAAAAAACAAAATTCGAATAATTACCCGTGCAGAGCCGGGGCGGGCCGCTAGTATAAAATATATTATGTATTTTGTACTTAATGTAGAATTAATGATCATTAATATAGTGTCGTAGGTATTGATTCGGAGTTAGTTTTCAGGAGTGGCAATATTCAAATTTGATTCAATGCCGGTCTATGAAAGCTAAATAAATAATAGTAATAACAATTATTACTTTAAATGAATTCGTAACGGTATGAAAATATGTATGTGTGGAGTCTTAATCGTGCCCAGCTTACGTTAAAGCGTTAGCTTATCCTGATTTCATTGCAAACTGTTTATTCAAGACAAACGTTTTATTAGCTTAATTTTTGCGATGTTGTTTGTGTATATAAAACATATAATATTAGTATATTTATAGATTACTTATACGTTTATAGGTTCTTGTTACATTATGTAGAAAATAAAAATATATAAACAAAAAATCACATCCATATCATATTATATCATATATAATATATAAAAGAATATAAAAAGTAAGGCATAAGACGAAACCGATGATTAAAGAAAACACTGCACTTTCATTAAAAATAACGCTTATTCATTTAATATTTTATCAGACATTCCGCAAAGCGACGGAGAATTGCCACTTAAGGCGTGATAAATAAAATATTTTTCCTTATGATCGTGAAGTCGTGAACCCCTTATGTCCCGAGCTACATTTTATTGGAATATCGCTATGAAATATCGTTGACACAAAAGGCATTCCAGGAGGGCTCAAAATAGCGAGCCGTGGCCGACTTTGTTCCTCAACGCAAAAGCCTTTGCCAACCTGTTGTTCGGATGTTATCTTTCCAGTGTTCTCAAGCGGTTGCCGAGCAAAGAGGTTGTTTTACACAAGAGTTTTGGGAACTCAAACAATTGTGGTTTGAGGGGTATAATAAGCTGGCCATAACATGCCACACATAACATACAGAGTGGAACGCTTCATCTGTTAGTTTCAAAATTCGTGGAAGATGTGTATGGAAAATACCTCTAGATATACCAAGTGAACCAGATCATCGTGAACTTAATGTAAGTAGGTTAGATTTAAGATCTAAGTAGGTCTTGAACTGCGCCATACCTATATACATAATATTATTTTGCCCGCACTACTAACATAGGGAGTTTTTTTTGTAAAGCTGCATTGCCATATTACTCTGTAAGGGATGTGTGATGATACGTAAGTAGGTGTTTTGTGTAGGTATTAGAATTATTAATAAATTGTAAAGAGTAGCAAAACCCGGACAAGCGCGTGTGCCCACTAAGGTTTTGTAATTACCTATATCTACATCATACTACCTTACTTTTGAGACGCAGTAAAAAATGCAGTCAGACGAAATGCCTAGCCTAATTTCTTGTTCTGAGTATGAATATAAAATGAAAGCCTATGTATTAATTGAGAAAATACGTTTTATGCGAGACAACGTGTTCAAATTGTCATTTTTCAGGCCATAGAGATAATAATTTATTCACAGATAGAAGTGGCATCAGATTTATGTTTATAATTTAATTTTCAACTTGATACGTTTTTGAGATAAAGAATTCCCGATAGACAGACGGACAACAAAGAGGTCCTAAGTCCTGAGGCTGCGGGCGCGAGCGTGTTGTTATGTCAAACACGTACAAAAGTGACCCGCCGCGCCCGCGTAATTTAGCGTCAGGCGTAAGGTCTCTATGTACGGAACTCTAAATAGAGTAGGTAATATGAAAATAATCTTCTAACTCAAACATATTATAAAGTAATCAACTTCAGCCGCGAGCTTCAAGACAAGCTTCATAACTTGTTCGAACTATGTAACACTATCGACAGAACTTAGAACTATGCGTCGGATCGCGTAATGAAATTACAGTCTGCACCTAAGCTTGACGAGATTTAGATTCCCGAGATAATTATGAAGGATGTCTGAGCATACTATAAGCAGAAGTTTTGGAGCAATCACTATTGTATTTAATAATGGTAGACTTATTTAAGGATGATATATGGGGCGCAGAGGGAAACGCCAGACTAAAAAAAGGGTTATATCATAAATCACATAACCCACCACGCTGGTCCAACGCTTAGTTGGCGGGGTAAATTTAAAAATCCTATCTACAAATTAGTTGCTGAAATTTGTAGATAGGAAAATTCGTGAAAATTCACGTTTGACGACCTCTGTCGCTCGGTGGGAAAAAAATCCGCCTGAGGCGCGAGGAGGTTATGGGTTCGATTCCCGCTACGATATTTTATACGATCTACAATTTCTGGTTTCGTTTTACCCTTTGGGTACGGAACCCTCAAAACTAGGCATTAACTATCACAATGATAACCTTTCTCTTGACAGAGATATCAGTTATGATCCTCAGTGTCACAATTTGAATTTTAACTAATCTAATCAACCTTTTTCCCCAGGGCCTACCACTTTTTTTAAACCTACGACTTTAGTAAACAGTCAAATTAAATACATTAAAGATACTTACGAATAAAATATTTGACGATTGCCTGCGTAACCACAAATTCACCCATCAGAATACAAACAGACAAGGTCACAAAGATATATTGCACAACATAATCTGATGCTGGCTACATTTTTCATACCTCTTTCGCGTGGGATTTAAAAATAGATACAAGAACGGATATACATGCAGATGCAAGTACTAGTTCTTAAACTGACTGTAGAATTTCTAAGCTCCTTCTGCACGTCGAATCTTTTGAATAATGCGCATCGTTTTAGCACTCTCCGTGAGAGATATAACATGTGTCCAAGATTTAGTGTATTACCGCCAATACAAGCTGTGCATAATATAAATAGATAGTTATATAAATAGAGCGTTTGCAGTCGTAATTTAGGTTGTTATGACTTATTATTAAGAATTTATATTGTAATAAGGGTGACATTTTAACATTACCCTCTAAAAGTAATCAATTGTTTTAAATAAGAATAATGTTGAAATATGGATCGTAAATTTCAAAAAAGAAAGAAATTGAACGTTTTTTTATATTCTCTGTACTCCCGTTTTGACGAACCTATAGATAGAAGAATTCAAGAGGAATTGCACCAGAGCAAAATCATAAAAGCTTGTCCCTCGTATAAATTACCTTCAAAACATTATTTCTAATTAACCTTCTTAACACGACTAAGAGCCTGAAATTCAGAACTTCTCTTAAAATAATTATAAATTTGAGATTGTAATTTAATTTTCCATTTCAGGACCACATAAACTTTTCCACAATCGCCTGTAACATAAAGTCTTAAATTTCCGTCCATGCTTTTGCCTACCGTCTCAACTTCCGTTCTGAGGAACCTGAGCCCGCTAAATTATCCTCTTAACGCCTTACAACAGGCAACTGTGCTTAATATTCATCTACACAATGATAATCGCATACCACACCTTGTGAGCGAGTTGGTTGGAGCTTAGATGCTAGCTAAATTACACAAAGAATCCTTACAAAACGAAAAAAAAACGTAGCAAATTCCATATGTGCAACAAAAGTATGATAAAATTTAAATTAAAAAGACATACAAACTGTCCGCTCCAGTAACGTTTGTAGATTTCTTAGTTTCAACAACTTTGTTCCTGCGAAATGTAACAAAGATTAAGAAATAAAAATCTCACTCACCTATCATTATACCCGGCAAACGACTTCGGAAATCCGCGCACTAAATTGAAGTTTTTACAATCGCGAAAATAAAATATAATATCTAGAATTTTTTAATTTAAATATCTGTACTGGAATGGAACCTAAAAATCGAGAACAGATCTAAAAATTAAGAAAGAGGGACTGAAAGTTAATTCAGAAGGAATGAAGTTCGCACGTTGGGTACCCGGGAGCGACTGACTGTTATCCGGGTACAACTTTCCCGATTCCAGAATTTCCAACATTGGGAAATGTGTCCGCTAAGAACTGCGTGAAAGCCTTCCTTTTTATCCATGTAAGCGCCATCTATGGACAATAATATAAACAATAATGTGAGCTGGTGAACCATCATGATAGTTGAGTATCAAGTGGCGCCATCGTACAGATTTGGTTGAAAACATTGTTCGAAGTGGAAACCTTTTGTACAATGATGGTTACATAGTTTCCGACGCCTCCAACAGATGGCAAAGGGGAACAAAATTATGAAAAAGTTTGACTTGGAGATTCTTCTAGAATTTCATCAATTATTATAGCCAGTGGTAAAATCTAAAGTTGGCTATAATTATGTTGGTGAGTAATGAAAATTATATCGCGTAATACAAATATAAAGAATTTGATTTAGGTACCAAGCTTTCCACGATGACTTTATTTCGACAGAATACCGACACAGTATTTTCACATGTAAACATTTTTTCCGGCGGTAAAATTTATGTTATTTGTCAGAAATAACCTTAGTTTAGATTTAAATTTTAGGCCTACCAATTAATTCACATACTTACAAACAAAACTTTGACTTTGGGTTGGAACTTTTATAGCTTCACGACACTCAATTTTTAATAGTGCAAATGCAACTTTTGAAATTGTTTGAAATTCAGGCAATGCGATTCGATATTAAACACAGTGGGTTGAAAATTTCCAGTTTAAAATCCCAAAATTTTCAAAAACGATTCGTTAGGAAACTGAAAATATTTACCGACTTTTGGTAATTTATCGAATTCGATACATGTATAATATCATAAGCGCGAAAAGTTTTTTTCGTATTATACAACATTTCTTTTGCCTAGCCTTGAGATCAGATTTTATCAAATCCAATTGTACCTAACCTCTTTGTTCCAACAAATAGAAGAAAACGTAGTGATTATATACTCTCTGCCGAGAGTATATAATCACTACGTTTTTAGATCAGCACCAAGGTTTAATATTCTTGGAATTAAAACCACTTTGTATTTTCCCCGGAAGCCGAGTACAGTCGTGTACAAAGACAACTAGCACCTTAGAAAAGTCGGCTAGATTGACTCATGTGATAAGTCCAACAGTTTACAATCAATTACCGGATTCGGTGACTGAGGCACCGACTGACTCCATATTCAAGGCCAGATTGAAACGCTGGCTCATAGAAAAGTAATTTTTAAATAATAATTAATTCTTGACATTCGTTATCATTGGTAATGATAATTATGATAAATTGACATTATTTATATTTCGTGTAGTTGTAAATTTGACATTATTTTAATTGTTTATATGAATTATTTATGTATTTCAGATTTTGACATGTAGGTAAGTATAATTGTGATATTAGTTACTAATATATTTTGATAAAATTGTGGCATTGGGCGCAACCACGTTAAAACCCATATTGTGACTTATAGTGCTTATAGTCTATATTTTCAATAAATGTTTATATAAAAACCTGACAGTTAAACATTAAAATGTTCTTTAATTCATTAAATCTAATTAAATAACTATACCGAATAACATCGATTTATGTTATGACGATATTTAGTTGATTGAATTCATTAAATAGATAAACAACCGTCTTTCAAAAATAAAACGGTGTAATCATATTCAACGCATATCATTTTTTATACATATGTAACCTCCGAACTTTCTACTAGGTGAACGGCTTGCAAATTGGGCACATTTTAAATTAATTAGACCAGTCCAGTAGCTCAAGTGTAAGATACTTTTTTTATTTTACTCGTTTATACTACATAGGTGGCGAACAAGCATTCGGTCCACATCAGAGGCATTACCTGTGCGCTACCGACCCCGTAAATGCTTCAGGATACTCTTTTTACAATAACCCATACCTACTATCACTACCATGGGGAAAATCTATATAACCTGAGAGTTCGTGGGAGAAGATTCCTTATTATTAACAACAATTGGGCGCCGTAGACCTCAACCGAGAGAAACTCACTTGAGTATGGGCTTGGAACACAAATACAAATACTACGCTTGACACAGCCTGCCAATCGTGGCGAGTATAGCAACGTTCCTTAATTAATGACTATAATTATGTCTATGGCCAAAATAAATTGACATATTTTTCATAACAGAATATGGTTAATTCATGTTTAAATTTTAGTACCTTATGCATTTTTTTTAATAATAGTAAAATAGGTATATCTATTGATAAATAAACATAGCATTTTTTATGGATTATGTATGACTTATTAGTGGAAAAGCAATCTTACTACAAAAGACTTAAACGCGTATCATTAAAACATGCGATATATAAAGTTCTTGAAATGTTATTTCATAAACGAAATAAGTAGGTAGGTACCGACTTGCCATTTAAATAAGCTCAAATCTTGTAAGCTTATTCAAACAATTAAAAAAAAATCTATAATTTAATTACTATAATTTAATTACCAAAGAAATAAAAGCGTTAAATGTTTTGATCGATCGATCGATAAACATTATATCCGGGAATACATATGAACTTTGTTTGTCGACGACTATACAACCCATCTTTTAGGATTTCATACCCAAAGAGTAAAAACGGGACACTAAGACTTCGCTGTCTGTCCGTCCATCATCACAAAGCTGTAAGATATGAACCGGTATTGCTAAAATGTTGATATGTTCTACAGATACCTAATTATTTATTCAAAATTTGTAAACAACAAAAACCTGTTTAAACATTATAAGATATATATTTCAAGGGTGAATTTTATGCTGTTTCTAGCTTTTATAAATCGATATTAATATAAGCAATAAAACAGCATAAAATTGAAATACTAATTATTAATTTAGTTCTTCATTCATTTCAAAAATGAATAATAATGTATTATACCTTTTTTTTAAACTGTTTTAATAATGAACTAGTATAATTATAATTTAAACTATTTATGTATATATCTAAATTTAAAATTTAAGAAAAACCCCCGATTTTAATACCTTAATTTCCTTATAAAAAAAACACCATAATATTAAGTAGCTAGGGCACGCGATGCTCTTTCGTTTGATACCCCACTCAAGTATATTTGCAGATTTTCGGTTTTCCTTCCCCACTCTGACCCCGAAACCTTTTGAACGGCTCAACCGATTTTCATGAAACATGTCTAAGAACACCCGGGCCAAACTCACCTTTCATACAAAAAAAAACTAAATTGAAATCGCTCTATCCGCGCTATGATGCCACAGACAGACAGACTGACAGACACGTCAAACTTTTAAAACCCCTCTTTTTTGGTCCGGGGTTAAAAAATTATATCAAAAATGCTTTAAAAACTCATATTTATTTATGACTTAGAGTATGAGTGAGGAACTCTAGCCGCCATGCTGTTTCGGCTCGTGACGTCACTTCGTTAGTACACAATACGAAAGCGAAAGTCCAAGTATAGGTATTTGAGAAGACAAAACATAGACAACGACATGATGATAAATAAAAGCGTTACTGAGGTCAAGCGCCTTGTGCAAACCTGGTTAACCACTCTAACCTATGATAAAACCATATAAAACTGAGGAAATCCTGCAATTCAGACATTAAGTTTCTCATACTTTAATTACCAATTATACAGATGTATTGTATTGAATAATATTATAACTAAAATATATACATGCATACTATATGTATATTATATATACTATATATATTATATTATACCTACATAAATATAATTATATTTAAGATTATCTGAGTAATAAATATATCTACATAATTATTAATACTATACACAACACATACATTTTTTCTTTTTAGTCTACCAGTTATTATTATTATTTACAGTTAAAATCACAGGAAGTATCCTATAATTCAACTTGAAAAAATGTACAGGCTTCTTCGATACAGGCTTAGCCTAGTGAAGAAGTCACCAGATATACAGTCTGCTTTATAAGTTATCTGCAAATAACTGAAGGACACCTTACGTCTATTAGTTTTATTTCAAAGTGTGTTTAGAATATAAGTCTTAATGTTTATTTGCTGAAATATATTTTTTTTATTTAATTTAATTATTATACGCTGTGTACTAACGGAGTGACGCCTAATAATGTCGGTTATCGTATAAGACTTTTGAATAAAATATTAAAACACGATTCTTAAAATTTATTTATAAAATACATTACATTTTAATGAATAAATACTAATTTTTTTTATAATAATTTTTTGTTTCTTATTTATATGCTTAAAGAATCGATGTTTTTATATTTATTTTTACATAGGGTTAAAATACCCTATTAAACAAAAAATAAGAATGTAACGGAACCCTTTGTGCGCGATAACGCGTTTTGCTGATATTCATGATACAATTATATTTTAGTAATATAACGTTATTTAAGTATTGTTTTCTATTTATATTAGTCTATAAACATGACTGTGATGTCTCTCATAAATAAACAAAAATAATTATAGTTTATGGCTCAAATTGTTTCTTAATCAAAATTATAAGGTGAAAATAAGTTCTAACACTAAACTTATTATTAAAGAATAACAAATTAAAATTACCTTTCCAGCTCGATCCATTACTCCTCTGTGCATTATACACTTATCCATAGATAATCTACAGCAAGAAGTTCCGTTTATGGATTACAAACGCCGATATTAAGAGAATATCGAACACGGCATAGAGACCGCCTCTACGCTCCGAAGTTTGCAAGTTGTTTCAAGTTTGAAGTCCGAATGCAAGTTTTCAGATTTTTTTTGACATTAATAGTAACTATTTAATTTAATATTTTAACATTAACTACTTTAATAGCTGACATTTTGTTTAAATAATATTATTTATGAATTGAACGTCTTTATAAGACAGAATGTAAAAGGTGCATTATTTTTAATGTAAGACCAAATGTTCGAGCAAATAAATTAGTTGGCTTTAGAATCTGAAAGAAAGATAAATGTACTTACCTATTTATGCTCCATGGTACCTCGCATACCGCGGTGGTATCTCGGCGCGTTAATATTTTAGCGGGAAGTTTATTAAGATGCAAATGTAAAATTAGAAATCGAAAACATAATATTGAATTATTTAATAGAAATACATATTTTGGAGAATTTTGATCACCGCCGAGACATTGGGACATGATTGGTCAAAAATATTTTCTAAAAGAGCTCTCCATTAGATAAGAAAAGGAAATATAATAGTACTGAGTAATTAGTAGTTTATTTTGGTAGATTCGTATTTACTCATAAAAGATTCCTAAGCATTTGAACAAATAAGTTATACTAGCAGCGCCCCCGTTTACTCGCGTTATGTCGCTCATGTTGTTACTGTAATATAATTTAAGACTACAATGTGTATACATAAATGCAATAAAAAAATTGGACTATGATGGATTTTCCCGCGGAATAACTGATTGGTGTTCTTAAACATGTTTGGTGAAAATTGGTGGACCCGTTAAAAAGTTGTAAGATAAAAGTGGGGAAGGATAACCCAAAATCTGAAAATATACTCGAGTGGGGTCTCAAATGAAAGCGCAACACATTCAAATTACAAAATAGTATGACTTTTTACTTTTAAGTTAACTAAAATTATGGAATTGAGGGTTTTTTTTTTTATTATTATTGGTATTGCTGTGATTCTAGATTTACACTCATATTATTTTTTTTGGATTTTGGGTTTTCCTTCCCCACTTTTAACTTATAACTTTTAAACAAGCCCACCGATTTTCACGAAACATGTCTAAGAACACAAATCATTTCATACAAAAAAACTTAATTGAAATCGTTTCATCCGTTCGGGAGGTACAGAAAGACACGTCAAACTTATAACAACCCTCTTTTTAGTCGGGGTTTTAAAAAAAATTGAAGAGGATGGTCTATATCAAACGGTCCAGAATACCTGAAAATGATGATGATTAAGTCTTAAAAGGGCCCAGGTACAGAGGTAAGTCTATAAAACGCACAAGGCGTTTTTCCATTCGGAACATACCATCTGAACCCACTCAATCTTCCCTAATGCCTGAAGGGTCGTTTAATACGACTGGAGGTAACGTATTGATGATTTTTAAGTTGTTCTCTAACGATATTATAAAATAACTAAACCGTTCATTTTTAATATATCCCTAGTGAAATTAAGGAATTGCCAAATTATGAAATGGCTTATCGACAAGTCCTGTTACAATGTAAACGATCGTTTAAATAATGGACACAATAATTAGATATCTTAAGATATTGTTATTGGTATTTACTAAATATTGACATTGTATTATTTCTATTTTTTTCTATCATAATTGACATTGGCTGTTCAATCTAAAGTGACGAAGTATGTAGAACTGTACGTACCTACCTATGTACAACCTGACACATATGTATACCATATTTCAAGCAATACCTCTAAACTATTTTAATTTAATTTTTTTTTCAAAAAAATACATAGATATAGGCTTCTTTATATAATCATAAGTAAGTATCCAATCCATCAAGTTATTTTCTGTGAAAGGCTAGATATAGATGATTCAATAATTATTTGAAATATATTTTTGTATTCAGTGATAATCTGTCAATTTTTTATTAACTGAATTTCAAACAAATTGACTGCCTCACTGGAGTGGTGGGCGAAGGTCCGCGTATAGTGGGTTCGTTCCCGCCGAGGGGTCAAGTGTTTGTATGTTTTTCACCTTAGTCAGGGTGCTAATTTAATAATGTATGTCTATTATATTAAGTATATCAGATGTCTAGTACCCGTAGGCTTAGAGCTTGTTGCTAGATGTTGTTGCGTGGATTTTCCGTTAATATTTATACATGAATTTAATTCAATTAAGTACCTACTACCAAATATCCTACTAGGTTGTAACGTTTTTGGAAAACGGCTCGATTGTTTGAACTTGTAAAATGAAGGAAAGCTAAACTACTAGACATAAAGTTTTAAAAAGATTTAATCACCGGATTTAAATAATTTTATACCCATAAACTTTAATCCAGAGGTGCATGGCGAGGTTTGAACCCACGACTTTCGGAATTGAAGTCGAGTGCTCTCACTTAGCCAACACGGCCACGCCACGCACCTATGGATTTTTCTTCTTGAAAACTGTATGTGCACTTTAAAACACGTGCTTTAACGGTGAAGACAAACATCGTTAGGAAACCGGCATGTTCTGATAACTTAAAAGGGTTTAAAGGACATTTGACAAGTCCCTGTGTCGTCCCGGAACGTTAATAGGGTGATGATGATGAAACCTTAATAAAACCACATAATCAAAACTTTGGCTAAAACACCATTGGTCTTGCTTGAACCTACAACTGAAAACTATACAGGTAATAATTGATATAAGGTTTTGAATCTTAAATTCCTAATATGTACAAACATATATATAAATATTTTTTAAATATTAACACAACAAATATCTTGTAAAATAATCCTTCTACGACCGCAGATGCTACGACGAAAGTCCTGCGCTACGCTCGTAGACCCTCTACGTCAGAATATGTATAGCAGAATATAATGCGAAACTCCAGGACCTACGTCATACGTTAAAACTAATCTATCTACGCAGTACCTATTCGATACGCAATTGAACACAACAATTAAGTACCTTTTATCGCAATTTCGACCACCACTGTCTAAAACACGAACTATTCGATATGACACATCATGACATAAACGCGATCTACGTATAATACAAAAATGAATCGCAAAATAAATGACTCTAATTTTTTATTTAATTCGACACTGGCAAAACGCGTCATGCGCAGAGTCCAATTACAAGGAATTGAATTGAATTGAATCGCAAAATGTGTTAGTAAGCGCATAATGCAACAACGCCTGGACCAATTTGGCCAATTCTTTGTAATTAATATTCGTGGAAATTCAAGGATGGTTTTTACGGCGAGAGAAAATCGAGAAGTAATTGTTAGGAAAACATTTTAAACAATAACCCGTGCGATGCCAGGGCGCTAGTTAAATATAAGCATAATTTAAAGTTTAAATTAAAATGACCTAGATCTACGCAAATCATCGACTCGTTATCACGAAAGTAAATAGTTTTATATAATGTCGCTTGTTGACACGACGTAGAATCGCGTGAGTTACGCATTAAATTCCTCATCTCCATAGCGAGTGGCCATACTCCTAATGACAAAAACAATAATGAAGCTAGCAGAGGCGCCTGCGCTACTACGGCGGCGCTCGCGTTATCCAACCAAGGTCGCCGCGCGCACGACGCGCTGCCATAGGGGCTCGCACGATACACTGCGAAAAAAGAATTTAAGCCAATTATAAAATGAGCGAAGGCGAGGCGAGGTGTGACGGGCACGGGTGCGGGCGAGATGGCCGCGCGCGGTCACGTCGACGCCACAGCCCCCCGCCCGTCTCCCGCGCCACAAGCGGAGCGGGCCAGCGCCGGCCGCTCGAGCGCCGCGCCTCCGCTGCCAGCGGCGGCGACGCACTTCAGTGTACGTGCGACCGCTCGCCGCAGAGGACGCATCGCTACGCGTCGCGCGCCCTCCTCACTTTATTACGCAGTTATCGCTAACCGCGTGGACTCTGCGAACTAGCTCGCACTACCCTCCCTCGCAAACTACGCGCAAGACTACTAACAAAACTATTCAGGACCTTATGCGAACTGTGATAACTGTTATCAGTGCGGAAAAGTTTAAAAAGTGTGAGAACTTGGAAAGCCGGTATTCCGTACGAAGTGGAAATCTTCGGGACGTTCGACGTCGGTGACGATCTTGGGCGATACGATACAGTGTTTCGGTGCGATTCGAGCCACGTTACAAGGTTATCGCGACTCTAGTCCGCCAGTGATGAATTGGAAAATCGGCGCGTAGTCGCTCACGTGGTCGCGCCCCGCCCCCGCTCGCCCGCGCTTATATTTAGCGAAAATCGCCTCTCGGGAGCGGCCCGATGGCCGACGCTCGCACATAGCTGTTTATGAACGTTAACGAGACGCCACATGTTATTGGCTTCGAATAACATAGCAGATAAGGAGAAGACAGATAACCTCTGCGGACCGCGGTCCGTTGCGACGGTTCTGGAAATAGAAAGAAATCTGGATTGAGGAGTGTGATGCTAGGGGGCTTCGGCAGGCGCCGGTGAGCGTAGTATCGTATTGGCAAGATTCCTGTTGGTTCGGACGCGATGTCTATTCAGGGTAGCGGGTATGGAGGCTCGTGGTCGTCGCAGAGCGGGCTGCACGAGCTGGAGCGCGAAGGGGCGCTGGGGGAGCTGGAGCCGCTGAACGAGATGACGGAGATCGGCTTCGAGCCGCAGACGCGCCAGCGCTCCAACACGTGGCCGCAGCCCCGGCCCGACAACTACGTCGACCCCAGCGACGACGGCAGCGGCTCCAAGAAGAACTCCAATCAGAACTTGACTGGTAACAAACTACTTTTTTTCACCCTAAATGCTACCTACTATTACGATTTAAACCTTCACACTGTAAATACGTAACATTATCTAGGTACCAATCTAATAATTAAGAATAGACTAAGTACATATATCCGTCCATAAAAATACTCCGAGGCAAACAGAGTTCCGTGTGAAAAAACGCAATAAGTCGTTTCGTCTCAATATGCATGCAAAAATATTCTAGTTCGTAACACGACACAAGCAGCATACAAACAAACAACTCTTGTCACCTATCCGCCTACTACACATTTTATGAATAGATTCAATCGGAGCTCACCATCAAACAAAAACAACGCTAAATTGTTTACGTCTACAACTATGTACCTACACCAAGTGGTTAGTGTTACAATTGACAAGGAATTTGTAGGAAGTAACTACACACATGCTGATATGAAGTTAATAAGTTACTCGGTCGGTAATAAAGAACCATTTCAATATCACATTTTATTATAAAGGTAGGCACCTACTTTATATTCAAAGTAAATAGCTAAGTTATGCAGGATTGTAGTGAGGCAGGCAATGATTATGATAGTTTAAAGTCTTAACTTGCTATTCTTCTCGAATACACAATAAAGATTTAAAGTCCAATATTTTTTTGCAAATCAAAAATACCTAGAAAAAATACTTAGTTAGACTCGTACATAACTCAACTATCTACAGTAGGCACATTTTAAAATACAAAACCAGTGTTAGCTAAATAGGTAAATGACATAGGCAAATTCATCAATCGCCTATTGACTCGCGTAGGTAAAACTTCACATGAAATCATCATCATCATCCATCACCTTTTTAGATGTAGTTCGTCCACTGCTGGACATAGACATTAATTTCGGCTGACAGCGGTCAGCATCCACCGTGAGCCGGCGCGGCGGCCTTCACCAGGTCGCCCGTCCATCTAGTTGGTGGACATCATACGCTGCACTTGCTAATCCGTGGTTTCCATTCTATCTATTCAGCACCATCGATCATATGTATGTATATGGCCTGCCCACTGACACTTCAAAGAGCTAATCCGTTTGCGTATTGCTGGCGACCCAAAGATTAACCCCGAGCGTAGCTCTCCATAGCTCTTTGAACAACTCGAAGCCTATATAAACATAGGGCAAATAATGAAACACCAAGTTTCGGTTCCATTATGTCATCAACACTCACTGATTGAAGACTTTCGTTTTGAGTTCTGTATTTCCGGCGAAGTTTTCGCCTATACAAATTTATGCTGAAATGATTTTACACTATCAAATTTCGATAGACACACATTTAAACTGTATTTTACGTGTTTTAATGTTTTGCAAATAATTGCATATTTCCATATTTTTATTTCATTGAGTACATCTTTGTCAACAATATTAACCACTTTAAGATCGATCAATAGACTACTAAAGAAAAATAGTCAAAAAGTTGAAGTCGGAGCGTTCGCCCATCCTGAGTAGTGGCTACGGTCAACGTTGCTTAACTTCTATGAGTGATAGGTAAATGGCGGTTTACGATTTATAACGTAAAATCTACTAACTAGATCTCTTTCAAACCAATTTTCGGTGAAAGTTTGCATGGTATTGTTCTATATAGATCCTGTATAGATCTTGAAAACAACCCAACAGATTTAAAAACTTTTTAAATTTCTACTCTCTAGCTATCACGGTTCTTCAGATACAGCCTGGTGACAGACATAGACAGACGACGAAGCCTCAGTAATAAATACCCGTTTTACCCTTTGGGTACGGAACCCTAAAACCCAGCGCCAATGAAAAAAATTTACCGTGTCTCTGTGATGTCTATTTCTTAGAAGAAATTGGTTCTAGACAGCAGATTCGTTTAAGAATTATAATATTGTTGGCGTCCCATGTGCAACTGCAACTGTAAAATCACGTTACATTGAAAATACGTAAAACATCATCATCACTTGGTTTATGTATGACAAATTGCAGAAGAATAAGAAAAAAAATAAAGTCAATATGTATGTATGTATATGGTACATTATGTCATCAACATACTTTAAAGACACATTGAAGACTTTCGTTTTGAGTTCTGTATTTCCGGCGAAGTTTTCCGAACGCTGCCCATCCGGCCTTGATTCGACATAAATTGCAGAAGAATAAGAAAAAAAATAAAGTCTATTATGTATGTATAAACCAAAAAATTATCATAGTATTTAACTTGAAACGTTTATCATACCATAATTTGGTTTTAATATTCGGTATTTGCATTTGAATTATTTGAACAACAATATAAGAACACCAACATTGTTTATAAATTGTAATAAATGCTAAATTGTAAAAACTGATAAAGCTGTGTTGTTGTCCTATATGTTAAATATTTGATATTTTTTTTGTAAAAAATATTTGTTAAATTAGCTTGTTTATGTACTTCTAAGGAAATCATCGTTTTGACTTTGAATATTCGGAATACTCAAAAACCGCCAAATCATGGCAGTATGTTACACGTTTTAAGTTTAAATAAACTAAAGAATTTGCACATCGCTGGCTGTCCCTGTTTTACAGTCGTCTATTTTATGTCTATTAATAAAATATACACAAATCAGTAAAACATCAAAGATGAGCAGAAAATTATGACATAGATTAATCTATCTTTGAGCACCAGTCAATAAAGACTTATATAAAAGTATATTTAAACATAATATGTAGTAATGTAATGCTGTTTAAAGAATTTTTATCGATAGGCTGAGTTTTATTTGTCAAACCAAAATGAAATAAAATCTGAGAGAAAAACGTTTTACGAAGGTACCTGCATGATTGTTTTCTCTAAATATATTAACCGCTAGATCGGCTTATGTCCAAATACTTCTCACGCATTTAAATATTTTGTAAAACATTAGGTTAATTCATGAGCTTGTACTCATCCGCAGAAGGGATATGTTATTCAATGAAATATCCAAAATGCTATGTAACTCGGAGAATTACCAGCATCTTATCTTTAGAGAAGATAAATGGGATTTAGTAGAATTATCTGCTACGTGCATGATAAAACTATGTTACATTTGTGATACTTCGATCCTTCCTTATTTCTTGTATAATGTGTTATATGATTATAATTATCTAGTTATCGTTTCAAAGCAAAATTGAATCATGTAATTTGAAAATCGAGAAAAATATCAAAGTAACTGTAAAATCATCTTCACTATTATCATTTTAATATATCCACTGCTGCTGAGCTTTTATTTCGGTCGGAAGCGGCCTATATCCGTTCCGAACCCGTAAATAAATCCACTGTAAAGTAATCCAATACTAAATTGAACAAGTTTTAATTTGGTTTAGAACGATAATATCTAAAAGAATACTTAAACCATTTGAAGATTGAAAAGAATATAAAGATCGATAACTAATATCTCAGGTTAAGATTTACACCAAGGGCATGATTCATATCTTTCCCACATTCTATTTGCACATTATCATTTAAGCACTCGTTTCTGTACACGTGAAAAGATAAAAAACTGTTTTATCATGATGATAATTATATAATAATTATTATCTTCCTCAGGAGCGCCCCCCTTGCCGCAAGCTATAGGCGCTAAGAAAAATTCCTCGCGCCGGAACGCCTGGGGTAACCTCTCATACGCCGATCTCATAACCCAGGCTATCACCTCAGCGCAGGACAGCCGACTCACTCTGTCCCAAATCTACGAGTGGATGGTCCAGAATGTGCCATATTTTAAGGATAAAGGGGACAGTAACTCGTCTGCTGGATGGAAGGTAAGCAGTTCATAATACTTGACTTTTGATGAAGGATAAACCTTTATTTTACCACCACCTCTGATTTTAAGTGAAGCACGTGGGCTGAGAACTATTAACTCTTTTCTAAAAAAGACTCAGACCCATTTTGTAATTGATTGGAAAGACAGGTACAGCTAGTGAGTTCTACTCCTAAGCGTGAGGAATGTGGAGGGAATGTCCAATAGGACTATATTATATAGGACAATAACTAGGGATGGTACTGTGACTTGTGGAAATGAGATGGTAGTGACCAGATGGCACAAAAAAGGGCTTTTCAACTCATGACGCATTAGGTAAAATATGAATAGATTTACATACAAGAATAGATTCATTATACAATTAAAAACACGACTAATGGCAAAAAGCTTCCCGGAGAACAACATGCATAGTGTTTGTTTAATATATTTGTTTGTAAACAAAAAGCCTCATGCCATATTTGATACACAGTGTGTATTGCGTCACTCAACTCTTATCTTATTTCGATTAGCACATGCTAATAAACAAGTTCTTCGGGAAAATACCAAAGTGTAAATTGAAACGATTAATTCTAAGAAAGCCGTTCGATTTTGGCTGAACTGCGCAGTGGCACGATATCACGGCACAGATATAATCCGATCAAAATACACCTTATCATTCTGTCACTTGCGTTCATATGCTTGTTATATAACTTACCTGAAACACACGATTAGACCAAACGGCAATAGCAGCGTACATTTAAAAATTCAACTATTATAATGACGTTGAAATGAAACACCTTTATGCGCCGTAACCCGTTTAGCGCAAAAGAAAAATTGTAAGATTTTATCTTTGTAAATAATAATAATGTTTATAATGATTGACGCAGATTGCCAGTAGAGTACCTTCGCGTACCCATGGCATTGATCAATGTTCTCAAACACTGCTCAGAAACTGCAATTTTACATTCAAATATTAGTGATGTAAAGTTGAAAATAGAACTGGCCGCCGAGGTGTCAGCGTTTAGAATGAACAACGCCAATTAGCAAATTGTTAGAGTTGTGCGTCACATTCTTGTAAGATAACAATATAGCTACGCGAAAGAGATGTACGATGTACATCTAGGAAGGTGAATGAATTGTAATTTACGGACATGCGTGTTTTAATACGGAGCTAAGTTTTGTTAAAATTGCTTGTCTTGGCAGTTTTGAACATAATATTTAAATAGTTTAAAGTTATTGTTTTACCAATTTATTATTAGATAATTGTATGTATGTTTAATGCAAAGATTTATTAAAATTTGCTCTAAGAAGATTTCGAGTAGCACAATGTAAAAATAAATATGCAATAATATTTCGCTCAAAAACAATATCAATTACGAGATTTAAACACACTAATATTTAATTATTACGAAAACATGGAATAGAAGTTTAAAATATATTCCCCATATTTTCACAAATACTTAATGCATTTCTTATATATTTGCAATGTTCTAGAAATTTCCCCACGTAATCACTTTTTCGCCTCAACATTTTGTAGATTCACGTAACGTAATGCATTAGGATGCCGAGCATGGTGGAGTCGCGAACGCACCTCCAATTTCAACATTGTGCTAATATTTCAAACTGATTTTAAAACCATAATCTAGATATCGCAATACTGTATTCACTCCTGGGGCTTTTTGTTTAAGAAGACAAATGTCCATAAGTAGTTTATCTGCCAAGAAAGAGTAAGTATCATAAAGAAATTCTGTCTGTAAAAGTTAAAAAAAAATCCATAAAGTTGGTTGTCACATCACATGGTTAAGTGTAATTAGTATAAAATATTTCAGATTTTGACCAATCTTATACTTTGAACAATCTCACCATTCATTATTTTGATTTAAGAGCAATGAACACTCAAGCTCAACTTAATTGTTTTCAAATATTTTAAGGCTTCTTGGCTTCGTCAAAGTAAACAGTAAAGTTATTTGAAAGTGCCGTTAAAATCACCGTTAGTGGTAAAATTTGCACACATCCTTGTTCACAACTACGATTTATTAGGTAGGTATATTTGATACTTATTGTTATTTCGACTTTGTCCTCTTGTCAATCACAATATTTTATAGCCCTCGCAATTGGTAGAATACATCATTGTATGTTGGTATTTCTCAATGGGAAAATTTCCTTCACTTGATCACCTTTGATTTAATCTGTATGATTTTAGGATTTTTTTAAATCTGTTGTTTCTGAGTATCAATATAACATATTTTAGAGTTTAGAAACATATAAGCAGAACGTATTTTCTTTGAAATCTTTAAACATTGTCTATGTTTATATGTACCTATACAAAATATTATGTGTTTTTTTTTATTTATTAAATACCTAAGACATTTTGTTCTTCCATGAGACCATATCAAGAATAATGTCGAAATGGAATTTCAATGTAATTCAGAATAAATGTTTTTTCTCATAAACAATAGTAATGGATCAATACCTATTAAACATCTTAGTACCATTAAAATATTTTAGAAACCAAATATAAACCTTAGTAGCTTTTTATCAATATATTACATTTAATTAAATTAACTACTCGGACATAGTAATATTAAATAAATAAATAAAATAAATAAATATTTCCAGACAATGCACACAACAACATCTAGCCCGTGGTAAGCTATATACATAGTACAAACCGACTGGCTGAAAAAGGACATCACGCAGGAAAACCGTGTTTCCTTATAAAATACCTATTCAATATTTATAAATATTAATTGTGTTAAATCAAAAATAAATATGCACCATACATGATAATTTTATTATATTGCCGACCAATAAATTATAAAGCTTCAAATAATATATTCATAAAGCTTCAAATATTATATTATTAACTAGCTGTGCCCTGCGGTGCTACCCGCGTTATAATGGATGAAGTACTCTTAACCAACAACATATTTATTTGAATAAAGATTAATATTATTATGTTGATACAACTTAAACAAATTATTTCGACCAAATTAGGTACCATAAAAACGGTTTTTGTAAGTTAATCTTAAAAGATAGACATATACTATCGCGGACTGTTTTTTAGATCATTAAAAGAGCTATTATTCTTTAATACATATTTTTTGTGTATCTTGAACCGTTTTCACGGCGCACGCAACGGAAGGCTTCAAAGATGAACAATTTCTCCCGTTTTTTACACATTTACCACTATATCTTTGCTCCTATTGGTCGTAGCGTGATGTTATATAGCTTATAGCCTTCCTCGATAACTGGACTATCCAACACAAAAAGAATTATTCAATTCGAACCAGTAGTTTCGGAGATTAGCGCGTTCAAACAAACAAACAAACAAACAAACTCTTCAGCTTTATATATATTATTATTATTAATTATTAATTATTAATATTCGTCCAGAGAGATTCATCTGAGCGCGGTTTTTGGTGGATGATTATTCCCCTAATCTTTTATGGAGGGGCATTTCTACGAATCCAGCCTTCCATTTCTTATGTATGATTCTTGAATAGTTTTAACCACTGTTTATAGTAGTAACATTAAGTAAATAGGTCGCGTCGATGATTGAAAAGCATATTAAATAAGTTGTTATATTTTAGGTAAACTAAAATATTGTCCCCCACAAACATAATAATAGTTTTTTTAGAAAAACGAAACATATAATATGTTTTATATACTTAGTTCTAATACGATGCTAATTCTTAAGATCTTAACTTCTGTATTTATTGAGAAATTAATGTTTTAGTAAAGATTTAGAGTTAAGTTTACGATTTTTTTCTATCGAGAATATTTTATGGAATCGTGTTTTGGAAACATGATCGGTAGATTTAGTCCTGAACTTTACCATATATCAATTTCAAAGTTAAATATTCCGTAGTTTAGACGATATGGACATCCGGCGGAGTTGAAAATTCGCAATTTGAGGTATTATGCACTCTTAATATGTATAATAAAAAATATCTATAAATGTATGACTATTATATTATTAAGTATATCAGATATCTAATACCCGTAACACAAGCTTAGAGCTTACCACGGGGCTAGATGTTGTTGTGTAAATTTGTCTGCAAATATAGACAATTCACACAACAACATCTAGCCCCGTGGTAAGCTCTAAGCTTTAATAAGGTAATTTTAAAAGTCTGAGGTGAAGTTTTACGTTTTGCGATCAGTATTGGTTGATTGTTTTTTGAAAACACAACGGCCGTAAGGTTGAGGCCAATTTTTGCTATGGGAGCTTGATCTATGATCTATGTCTATTCACAATCTCACCTGATGGCAAGTTTCGACTTTAGACGAAGGTGGATCACATAGATTAAGAAGGTACCTAGTCTCGTCTTTAAGACACCCAGGTTGTAGTTATTAGGAAATACTAATATTTACCTAAAACCCCACCTTTTTGGGTTTGACACATTACGTATTGCCACTAGAATTAAATATTTATTGTTAATTAAACAAGACACCTTGATAAATAAACAAAGTTGTGTAAAATAACTACATAAAGCGATATTATTGTGACATATTTACAAAAATTCTTAATTGAACATCATTCTTTGCAATAGTTTATTAATACTAGCTGACCCCAGCAAACGTTGTTTTGCAAAATTTTTTTTTTTTTTCGAAATGAAAAATAGAAGTTGGCCGATTCTCAGACCTACTGAATATGCTCACAAAATTTCATGAGAATCGGTCAAGCCGTTTCGGAGGAGTTCGATTACGCACCCCGTGACAGAAGAATTTTATATATCGTCGGCTTATTGCAAGAAGTCATTAACCGACAAATCCAAAAGTGTGGCAAAATCAGTTTTAAACTTTTTATGACTTTAAGAGCCCATATCATCAAAACTACGGCAGTTATCAATATAATTTAAACGCCAATATATAGTGATATTTAATTATTATATAAACAGCTGAAATCAGTCTAAATTTAATCATGGCAATTTTTTTAAAAGCTAAAAATGCAAAGATAATGATTTCTTGCGATAAAAGTTTTGACTAAACTGGAGTTAAGTATTTCTGCAACAAAGTTATTAGTGGCCTCTTTCAAGTAATAAAAGACAAAATAATCTTAAAATAACGTCTTTTATTACTAAAAACTTAAGGAATTACCTTGTTTGTTCATAAAAACTTAATAAAATAACTAAAATGGCCACAGAAATCAATCAATCAGGAAATATTGATATTTCGGTAACTGTCACCTCATCGCTTCCTTTTTTCCCATCAACTTCAGACCACAGGTAGGTTCGCTAGGTTTAGGAGCCTTGGGTGGTTGTTCAACTTTTTTGCAACACGTAAACAACATAAATCTTCGATTGCTTTATCGTTAATATTCGTATTAATAAAAATAGAAATACCTACTTAACTATTTAATGTAGAATTTGAAACCAAGATAGATTAGCTCATTTCTCAAATTGTAACGAATTAAACAAGTTGGTATTGAAACTTTAAATAGGTACCTAACTGGGTAGTAACCTAGGTATGTACATTATTTTATGTAATAATCCTCTATTAATGAGAAACCTATATTCAATGTAATTATTACTACCAGTTTTGAATTGCATCTCATAGCTCTAAAATCATAAGTGTCTAAGTTTTGTAAAACCAAACTATGGAAATAAATGATTTTGTATCTTGTATCTCATAAAAATCGCCGGCAACTTATAAGTAAACAAGCATTACATGTTGGCTTAAATGTATGTGTGCAAAAGTCATTACATGCATTTTCCTGTATAATTTTACAATAACAAAAATCACTAATAAAACAATACATCATTCAGGCGATTTCAGTCTTGTATTAAGTTGTTTGCCATGTGTCGGCAAAAGTAATTAATGTGTATATAATGAATTCTATAAAAACGTTACTCGTTTTGATAGAAATCATTAAAAACCGTTAGTATTTTTTTTCCCAAATAGTTGATACGTCAAAACTAGTTAAGTGCAAATAATGAATTCAAGCAAAACTTAATCCACGGTTTGTAAACGTAAAAGCATTTTTAAAATGTTGATATGTCACATAAATGAATTATGTATGAAAATAAAAATGACAATTGTGTTTTGTTTTCTTTTGGCAAAATATATTAATGTAAGTTAATGAATTTTATGAAACCAGATTGACCAAAAATGCAGTTATTGACTTTATTACCAAGCCATAACTTCTAAGTTTGAAGAGCTACTAATTAGTGAGTTTTACCAAAATGTAGAGCTCATCGAGACGAACTCATTGGTGTATCTAACGCAGTTAGTGACTTCTTGCGACTAATGACTTCTTGCAGTAAGCCGACGATATTAGATTTCGGAATATTCATTATAGTCAACCCAAAATTCACTTAACTAGAAGCATAATTCAATCAAGTTAGAGGTAGGTATAGGTAGGTAAGTTTAGGTTAGGGTAAAGCTTCCTTTCGGTATAACTCCGTAGAATCTCAATCTTTATATGTATATATAATTCTTCTGTGAGTGTGTATGTCACTGAACTTCTCTCAAACGACTGGACCGATTTTGATGAAATTTTTTGTGTGTGTTCAAGGGGATCTGGGAATGGTTTAGATTCACAATACAGTCAACTGGATATTGTTTTTTTAAGACGTGGGACAGGACAACGTCTGTCGGGTCGACTAGTATTTTATATATTACCAAGTTTGTAATTCTTGCTTTGTTTTGGACACATCGTGTGGCCAATAAAACTGATGACAACAAGCGCTATATTGAGATGTCTGTTATCAATGACATTGCTGATACGATAACTGTGACACTGACACATTTCACAACACATATTTTAAAGGTATATTGTATAGCTAGAACTATTCCTACAAGTTTACATAGTTTAGGTAGGTGACTGGGGCTACGGCTGCTAAGTGAATGAGAAAAACAAACCTTTCTGTTATCTAAATATAAATATTTTAATTTAACTTAATAATTAAAAATAAGTGTATTATAAAAAAAATATAGTAATAAAGTAGAAGATGTCTTTGCCTCAGACTGTAAAGGTAAAGTGAATTGTCATCGGATCATTAACGAATTTCAACTTTTTGACTCAAATTCAAGTGTACTCCATCGTATCTTATCGTAGTCTTAGCAACACGTGACGTGGGCGATAATACCATTACCGTGATTTGTTTTATCTCCGTCCACGTTTTTATATTTCATTTACATTGCTCGTTTTGTTTCGAGTGTCTGTTTATTAACAGAACTTGTTATGCAATGTAGCTTATACAAGAAATGAATTCGTGGTCCTTATTAAAAGTTTTGACTTCAGTAATGGCGTGACCGTTCAACGGATAGCAACTGGCCTTGATATCGCATTTAAAAATATTTACACTTAAAATTCAATGTGGAATATTTTGAGTAGAAAAATGATATATTGCAATTGATAAATATATTCGCGTACATACCAACCAAAACAAAGATTACAAAGAAGTTTGGATTGGTACAAACCCTTTCATTAAAAATTGTTTTCTAAGTTTTGGTGACTCTGACGCCGAATCAGATCTCACACAAAAACGATAAATCAAACAAAAAATCTCGTAAATATTATCGTTTCACCTGAAAAACTCGTAACAAGTTTAGTTTTAACCTTGGTAATAAATTTTCCGATACAAATTAGTTCAACTTTCGATAAAGGCAGGCAAGAAGACGGCGAGCGTAGCCGGCTGCAATAGAACTTGCACGCCACCTTTCCTTGATTGATTTATACGTCTTGTTTGTCACAGAGCCGATTTATTTGAATTCCTGCCAGAGGCTCGGGCAGCCAACGGATTAATATCGAGCAGACCCCAACGATATATCCCCGACTTTGGGCAATAATTCAATATTTCATCCTTCGGGCGGGGACCTACGCTGCGAATTAACATACAAACGTCAATCGTTTCATGAATAAAAAATGTATTGGATTTAGTGAAATGAGTCGCACGACGACTGATTCCCGTTATGCCTATTGGGGTAAAATAAAATGCTCAGATCGCTCGGCTTAGGCTGAATGCCACTATTCTCTATTTGATGGGAGCACGCAATTTTGATTGGGTTAGTTTATTTGCTTTGGAATCATTTTCTCATTCCTATATATTAGGTAGGTATATTCTGTGCATTTATTCATATCGCAGCTATCGTAAAACTCTAAGTGATCAGATACTGGCTTATTAGTAATCAGTACGTAATTTGTAATCTGATCGCAACTTATCAGGAGTGCTTACCCGTTCAACCCATAATTTTTCTACCCAATAATATTTTTACCCCTTCAACCCAAAACATATGCCCCGTTCTACCCAAAGCAAAAATCTGAGTCACAGTGTATTCTAAATAGTACAGACACCGTAATTTGTATATCTTTATATATATAATTCTTCTGTGAGTGTGTATGTCACTGAACTTCTCTCAAACTACTGGACCGATTTTGATGAAATTTTTTGTGTGTGTTCAAGGGGATCTGGGAATGGTTTAGATTCACAATTTTGCTCGCTGGACAATGTTTTTTAATTAATTTTCAATTTATTAGTAATTGTTGATTTTGGATATATGATCCCACGAGATAATCCAAAAACACGGGCAACGCCGTGGCGATTTTTTGTCTAATGTAATGAATGACCCTGCTTCTTTAGTATTTCACTATGACATTTATTTGAATTCAAACAATAGAAATTAGGAATAAGTAGGTGTGGGTAGAACGGGTAACTTGAATCTATTGTTTTGGGTTGTACGGAGCAAAATACCTATTGGGTAGAAAAATCTTGGGTCGAACGGGTAAGCACTCGCTCGGATGTTGTACGAGGACTCACAAAGTAGTTTTTTATTTTATTTGACTCGCGTTTATGTTTCTTCATTCTTTGTTTCAAGTTTTTCAACATCCATCCACAGTATTCTATAATTAGCAAAAAGGTGTAGTTTTAGTGTTTTTATCGACCTTTATTATTTGGACTATACTGCATATTATATGATTAAAATTTCGTAACTTGCAACAACTAGCCCGAGAAGTCAAATTTTGTTTATGCTGTGTCAAATAACTGCGATAGGAAAAATTCCACTACGCTCTGGCTATACTGGCGTAACCGGTTTTAAATTTAACCCATCATGGGACTTTGTACGACTAGCCTAGGGTTGGCACTAGGTGAAATTATGTTGATTTGCTGATTCAAATGCAAACTTAAAAATGTTGCTAAGGAGGAAATATTGGGATAGAAAAGTTATTCTAAAAAAATAAATTAAATTAAATTGGTAAGTATGAGTCCATCTCATACTGACCAATTTAATTTAATTTAATTTCTGGGATCTTACAATGATATTTTTACTTGTACTACAGGGGTGACCCCTTCTAGTACTAAAACTCATATTATCATCATTGACCATCTGTCATTAAAATGCTTGAACTGGTTGTCTTTAAATATATGTATAAACTTATGTACAATAAAGTGTTTTATTGTCAGAAATAAGAGTGTTTGAATTTTGAGGTTTATAAATTTTGAATGAGAATTTGAATGCTGCAATTTAATTAAAAGACTTGACAATTAGAGTATTGAGATTATTATTGAGTCTAATTACCCTATTATCGCATGAAATGCCCTACTAATTATTAATTAATGAATATCTTACTACTCGTCTTTGAGACAAATCTCATAATTGTAAGGTCACAACCTTCATTAATGCAGTATGATAGAGGATGAGCAGGACAACTCATATCCGATTGGTTGTCTTACTGCCCTTTGCACTGTGACCTTAGCATTGGTACGATTGTGCATTGGCATTCACGTGTAACATTGAATTTATCTTTATGCATTATAATGTACATAACTAGACCTACATAATAATGTAGAAATTCATTATAATTTTAGAAATAAATGACAATAAAACAGAATTTAACGGTACCTATTTACTTATGTTTAGCACTTACTTGACTAGAGACGACACGAAGGTTTGCCCTAGTAATAGGTATGTCGGATGTGAGCTTGAGTGTATAAAAATTGAAGGGAACTGTCAAGACAATGTTATTTCCTTGATAATTTTTAGTTTTTATTTAAATAGACTTTTAGTTGACCTGTCCATGTACTTACTGGATTACTGAATATGCCTATATGCCTTGTGCTAAGGTAATAAACATTTGACGAATTTTGACTTTAGAGTTGCGGCTTATTATGAAATAAGCAATATTATAGTTTTTCGTGAGGTATATGCGTTTTCATAATATCACACAGTAGAATAAAGCAGGCTAACAAAAATAAATGACAGCCCTACAAATCAGATGATTTAATTTATCTTTAATATTTGCAATTTCTGTTGACGATTCTATGCTTGCTGCTTAATATCCTCACATTGGAGATATCTATAGATAAACGGTAAACACAGATTATAGTAGAAATATAATTCCACTTCCGGGGGAAATATAATCTGTTTTTGTTGTTTTGTAACCAAATGGCAAAAAACAGAACCCTTATTTATAGATTCGTCAGGTCTGTCTGTCTATCTGTCCGTCTGTATAACACGGCCACATTTTTCCTTACTTTCACATAAAAAAAAAAAAAAATTGGGGTTTTCCCAATAACGTAGAACTGAACAGTTTTTTTTTATAAACTATTTATTGAAACTGTTGAAATACCTACATACTACGGAAAGTATGAGTCCATCTCATAGTAATGAAATTTATTTTAAATCCAAAATGTGCCTAGACTGTCCCTGTCTGTTTTTTCGTGAGTTTAGTTAATGCTATTATTAAATTTATATTTCATAATAATATTAATTTATTCAAATGCTACGAGTACTTCACTCTTTACCAGTGATACTTATGCCTTTATTATCATGGGATTCAACAATAATAAAAATAAAAAAATCGTCTATGAATCATTATTTACGGTATGCTATTTTATCTTATTTATTATTTCAGTATCATTATTCAGAGTATAATCAATCCTGACCTAACCTCTACAAAGAATATATTCTTCTCAAAACGACCACATTCTTATAAGCCAAAAATTTATTTATTTCTTTATTTTTTGCCACAAAACTAGTAGTTCTGTAAGTCTGATTGAAGCTTGGTAAAATTAGCATAGCCGGTCGCGTCAAGCTTTGATTATGCTAATAACGTTCTCTGGAGCATTTGGAGCTAAATTATTAAATTTATATGACGATCGCACCGCTAGGCATTTTAAGTATGGGAGTGGTGAACAAGATAATCTTACGATAGCCATACCGTTTAAAATGTACAGATTTTATCGATATTCATATCCACACATATATTTGTATCAAACGCGATTGATTGCGTTTGATACAAAATCATTGACTTTTTTAAAAGATTATTCCCTCTATTAGTGTGTAGTGCTGTTATAGGCAGTATTTGATCACATTTAAGCGTAGTTTAATTATATTGACCCTTACAATTGACACATTTTTTCTATATCATCTAGCAAGATACTGGTAAAAAAAAATCTCGTCATCACCATGGTAAATCTTATCTCGAAAATAATTCAAAGAATCATGAGTAGGAAGAGATCAATTATTATTCAAGGATACCCGACGGCGCCAAAACTCAGAACCTTGAACTAGAACCAAGTTTTTGTTGAATTATCTATTAAATCTGCTATAATAGTTAAATTAATCTAACAAGGTGTATTCATATTAGACCGGTCCGCTTTATGTCTTCTATTCAGATTAAATTATAATGTCATTTAAATTTTATGCTATTAGGAAATTAAGACGAAACAGCAAGAGGACAATTTCTAAAAAATGCAATGATTTGCCGATTCGCCTTCCTCGCTTATGTAAAGTTTATCTTAGAATAAGTTCGTATGGTTACTTACGTATTCAGCACTGCGTTTATTTAGTGTTTAATTTTAGCACTCTGCACGAATTTAGCGCATTCAATTCCGTTTTATCGAGCCTATTATTTCTGAAGTTATAACAACTCATACATCTGAGAGTTTTAATGGGCAATTAAATATAAATTCTTTGGATTTGTTCCGCATGATTGTAATCTAGGATTTGCATTAGGTATCCTTGATTATTCATGTATGAAATGTTTTATTATTTTATGAGTACAATAAAAGTTTGCATGATTAAACGAACAAGTATAGTTAGTTTAAAATTTTTAATATCTTTGTTCAAAATTACATCTCAACCAACAGCAGTTAACAGATAAGCTCTCGATAATATTGATGCTGGCGCTCAGAGATAATCACACGGTATAATTTCAACCTTATTATTAAAACAAATACTTATCTAGTAAGATCAAAGAAATCTTAAAATATATTGTTATTCCAAAGAGATGAAGGCTCCGTCCATGCCCAAATCATGGTTTTGAGCTTTTCGAGGTCACTCAGTACCGGTAGCGATTCCTCTGCTTTCGTGAAAGTTAATCGATGGACCGTGACCATTTTATATGAAGCCTTCTCCAATACCTGTTCAATGTTCAATTTTAGCTCTAAAACTTTTTAAAAAGCATTTTGTATGACTTAACTTTGTTTCCTAGTTTTCTTTTGTGGAAAATTGCAATGAAATTCACAATATTGGGGAATAGTCGTCTTCTTTGAATGAGTAATTGTTTTGACAAAAATGATTTTTTTTAATATAAATCTAGGTAATAATACTAAAAATATAAAGTTAAGGTGTTTGTTTATTAGATTATTGGACGAAGGCGCTAATCTCAGGAGCTGTTCCATAAAACACGTGCAACCCCGCACCGTAAAGTGAAAAGCTTAATGAATTGATCAACATTTTAAATAGGTCATGTTACCATAACATTTTGGCAAATACGAATATCTACCTTAATTTACATTTTGCCAAAAAATTGAAAAATTTATGACCAACAAAAGGTGTTATATGCGTCAAGATAAATCGTGATGATGGTATTAGATATGATTGTGGCCTGACATCCTGGTTCGTAATAAATACAAATGTTTAATACTATCAGTTTTATAACAAACTATGTGGTGATAAGCTTGTCTAAACTACAAGAAGTCAAAGTCACAGGCTTGATAGGCTTTGAAAGAGGTAACACATTACTTCATTACTCCCGCGGGAAAATCCAAAAATGCAGCCAAGGTTCTTTGATACGTGTCGTTCCAAGTCAAATCTTTAATAAAATTACAGCAAAATATGCGCGTGTTTGAGTTATTTAACAATACCTATATAAGTATAATAAACATAAATGTCCAGTAAAAAGCTATTAAGTAGGTACTTCTCAGTATATTGTTCCATCAAATTACTAAATGTATTATGATCCGCAAAATTTATTTACTGATTTATCTAACTCTTTGGAAGTTATGAGACATGGGTAAACCCATAGATTGAAATCTGATAAATAACATTGCTATGCTCTTTTGATCATTGTTTTTCACATAATAGTTGTCTTTTGCGCATTTCAACTTATCATTACGCAATACGCGAATAGGTATGACAAATGGATAAATCTAAACATAATCTACGCAGTAGCTCTGCTATGAAAATGTTACTACAATAACGTATTATTTTAATTTAAAGTCTCATTACATTACACAGGAAATAGAGAAAGGAAAACGTAAATTTTATGTAAGTAAGTATTATGTATCATTGGACATGCTTTTTGGAACGTTTGATTCAGTTGTTCCATTTTCAATTTTCAAAATGAAATGTTAGATTGTAAATGGCTTTTGGAAAAACTAACCTCTTTATATTTCCAATTTTAATTCTTCAACCTTACAATACGACGATCTCCACCGACCACATTTATTAATGAGATGGCATTTATGACATTTATACGCATTTAGCACTATCACGATTAAAATCATTTCTGCGAATTCGCCATTGACAATCCTTACAGCATGGTCGTGTTTACGTTGTGGCTGGTTCATGTTTACAAACAGTAAATTGTACACTGACATAACGATGCAGGCGTCACACGCGTCACACCGCGTCATCGCCCTGCCGCCGCGCCTACCAGTTCTATTGCGTCTTACTATTGAAAAAATAACATACCTTATCAGTATCATGACTTTATACTAATTTTGAATCTATGGATAGCATGCGAAACATTCTTATGTTGCGTATTCTTTTAAAAAGTTATACTTATCAGTAATGTTGTATCTATGGATAGTTTGCTAGCCGTTCTTCATTCAAATATTACTATTGCTACTGCGTCTTGAAAATGTGTTTACGTTTTTTTTTTATTTTATTTGCGCTGAGGGCAGGCAAAAGTCATTTGACCATAAGACCATGACAAAAGTAAAATACTTTATCAGTCAAGTTCCGACTTCTCATTTTGAATCGATCGATAATCGAATTTAATTGAAGGAAACCTTAGATCAAGAAACTTTTTTCTTCGATGAAAACATTTGAATGTTTTTACTAGCATATTAGCTGACTCAGCAAAATTTGTTTAGCCAATTTCATTACACCGATACACATCGTCATCACCGATTAATACTCGGATAATAATAATAATATGATCTCTCCTGACGTTACTGAGCTATATTTATGGTATTTTATCAACATTATTGTGGGCATAATTATTATGAACCAATATAAACCACTATCGTATCCAGTCCTGACAAGTCATGATACAAAATAATATTCCAATTCATTTACATTCCATATTTTCTAGAAACTAGAAACTGACTTTGAGTATTTTTAGGGTTCCGTAGCCAAATGACAAAAAACGGAACCATAAAGTCAAAGTCAAAACGTTTATTTCCTTAGAAGCACATGGCCCACATGGACAGGTCAACTTAAAATTAATAAAACTAAATTGTTTAAACAAAAAATATCAAGGATATAACATTGTCTTGACAGTTCGCTTCAATGTTTTATACTGAGTTGAGAAGCGAATAGAACAACACAGTTTTCTCAGTTATTACAATTTTTGAGTTCTTACTTATAGGTACATACCTAACTATTATAAGTTTAACATTTACAATAAAAAAATACTTGTCATTAAGGTAGCTATTATAACATGAGCATATCAGTCCTGGTCAACCAGAATTATAAGAGCATTTATTTAGCATGTCAAGTACCTACGTATATTATGGATTCGTCATCTCATGGGGTCATGGGAGTCAGTACTTGGATGGGTGGCCGCTCTGACTGCAACTTTTTGCTGTTTCTTTTTATAACAATTATTGAAATACAAGGAACCCTAGGTGTGAGACCATCTCATACTTTCAAGTTTATTTGTTGTATGCTTTAAGTAAGTAGATAAGTTTAATTTTATTTTTCAATATCTTGGTTAGGTATATTTGCATAAAAAATAATGGCTTTCATTATGATAATATTGATAAACAATGATTAGGTACCCGATAATATGTTGGCCGATTGGCTACTTAGTACTTTGATTAAAATTCTATTTAATCATAGCTTTTATTAAACAAGAAAATTTAATGGGTAAATTAGTGACGCCACTTTATGTCAGCCATCCATGTACCTAAGCCAAAGATTATACAAACGCGTACATTAACAGAATAACTTTAATTAATTGTTAATTAAAATTTTGACTTTTATCAGTATATTTCATTGAAAATAATATAAATAATATTAAAAGTGGAAAACCACAAACCACTTTGCTAGAGTGATGACAATGCCAGTGTACAAGGTGACCTAAGATAGTATCAGCGATTGTCCCCTAAAATTGCGTATCACTGACATTTGGTTAGACTATGTACTCTATTTTCTTGTTTACTTGTTACATAATTTATCACTATCAATTTTTATGGCATAAAAGGAATTAATATTTCCAATAAATGTATATACCTACTTACTATTTTATTAAAGTTCGTATTGACGTGTCTTAGTTTTGTGTATGCACACAAAAGAAATGAATGAATAATGAATACTGAATTGCCATGTTTACATATTACAGTATATCTATTTAGTTAATTTCTCTTTTCATTATTATTCTTGAACTAACCATCGATCGGTTGTACTGTATTGTTGGTTTGCCGAAAATCTTCTTTACCAGCGTAGGTGTTACCTAACTGGTAATTTTATCCTAAAATTAGCTTACTCCGTACCAGTCATCTGGCAGACTGACACAGAGCAAGGTCAAGTAACTTTGTGTGTGGTCACTCGTCGACGACCTTCACGTGAATTTATTTTTACGACGCCTCTAGTATTTTGGCGTAGTGGAATCGTTAAATTTGTTATTTTTATCACATGGTATCGACTTGGATTACTGTAATCGTTTTAAAGGAGTCCGTGGTCCAAGATATGAAAAAATATAAACTTAAATTTGTGGCTCATCAAAATGACATCTTAAGGAAAGCAAGAATAGGAAAAGCAAATTGTTAATGTAATTAATTACCTAAGTGACAAAGTGAGCTTAGGTTCATAGAATCTTGTGACGCACAAGTAAATTCAAGGATTAAAATTATAGGAAATTAAATATTCGCGTTTCATAATTTTGACCATATATTAGGTCCTTACATATGAAATTGGCGTTTTGTATGGGAGGAACAAAAAGTCGAATATTTTTTAATATAATATATTTAATTAATCAAAGTATGAACCATTATTTTCTATGCACTTTTGCCATCTTATAGGTAGTTCATTGATCCCTTTACTAAAAAAACCAGTCGGACGGGAATCAATAAAATCTTTGAAGGCGATTTGGACTGCCCCATCGGAGTTGAATTTTTTCCCTTGCAAGAAGTTATCCAAATTACGAAAAAAATGGTAATCTGTTGGAGCAAGGTCCGGGGAGTACGGAGGATGTCTTAGACTTTCCAATTGAAGCTCTTCTAATTTAGTAGCCGTCTGTTGCGCAGTGTGTGGTCTAGCGTTGTCGTGAAGCAGCAGTGGCGTGGAGCGATTGACCAGCCTAGGTTGTTTAGCCGCTAGCTTTTCCATCATGGTTTGCAATTGCTGACAATAGACATCAGCCGTAATAGTCTGGCCAGATTTGAGAAAACTGTAATGAACAATACCGGCACTAGTCCACCAAACGCTTTCAAGTAACTTTTTTGGGGTTAATTTTCGCTTGGGGCAGGATTTGGCTGGCTGGCCAGGATCCAACCATTGCGCTGAGCGCTTCCGATTATCGTAAAGAACCCATTTTTCATCACAGGTAATGATTCGGTTTAAAATACCTTCATTATTGTGCCGGTTTAGTAATGTAACGCAGCAGTCGACGCGCGTTTGCCGGTTTGCTTCAGTCAATTCGTGAGGTACCCACCTTTCAAGCTTTTTAATCTTCCCAATTTGCTTCAAGTGAATTAAAACAGTTTTATCACTAACACCGCAGCCTGCAGCTAACTCGGACGTGGTTTGCGATGGATCCGCTTCCACAATAGCCTTCAACTCTTCATTATCAACTTGAGTCTCAGGCCGTCCACGGGGCTTGTTCTGCAAGTCGAAATTTCCAGAACGAAAACGTTGGAACCAAAAACGAACTGTGTTTTCTTTTGCAACACGACCGCCATACACATCATTCACCCTTCGAGTTGTTTCCGCAGCACTAGTGCCACGGCGGAACTCGTACTCGTAAATAATGCGATATTTTAAGTTTTCCATTTTGTAAAATGAGTGACGCAAACAGAAAAAAACAGAAGAAAAAAAACAAATGAATGACGATCATCGAAGCACAAATACATGAGTCTATAGCTGTACAAATTTGAATTTGGAATTCCTTACCAAAGAGGAGAAATTTGTGATTAAAGTGGCCAGTACGAAAAACGCCAATTTCATATGTAAGGACCTAATATTTTGCATTGCTTTAATCTTGAAGCTATTAAATAGGACCTGTTGATATTTTAGTTACAGAGTATAACAGGTTATATTATAATCTTGAGCCGTATAGAATACATCGCGTACATAAGTCGCAAGAAGTGTATCAAAAGGCAGGCGGCCTTGTATGGCGCCTTTCGTGACGTAAACGCTAATACAATCATACATACAAAGTTACTAAAAGAACATTTAAATACCACAATATGTTTATGCTATTCAGCTACTGCATATTTTAAATAAAATATGTGTAATATTGTATTTTTTACGGCTGAGGTATGAAAACATTTTCTTCATATATTCTTCCTCTATTCTTCATAAATTATAGGTTCAAATCTGTTATCACGGAATACTACTATAGGTATATAGATAATACCTATTATGTCGCAAAATTTAGAAGCACGCATAAACCATTCTAAAGTAACAGTATTTTCTACTACTACTTTCGCTAACTAAATAAATATTTCCTGTCAATCCACATTCCACGTGGTGTAACTGATAACATTTTATGACGTAGTAAATGCTGATTATTAATACGCTATTTAATTATTTTTTTATAATTGTAAGCTTTAAAGCATATAGATATAAGCACGTAACGAAAGCAGTTTCAAAATGATGCGAGCATTCTGGACACTGCATTCTGTTTACAAGTAAAAAGGTTTGTATTAATTTTGTCGTAAGATTCGACTACAAATAGACGCCTAATCTATAACTTTTTCTTACAACCTATTCAGTAAAATTTGTATGTCCGCGCTCCTCAATGTGCGCAAATCGAATAATCGAAAAATAATCTGTATGTACCTTTGAACTTATATCTCGTAAAAACTTTAACATTTAGATCTTTTGGATGCATATAAGAAATACTAGTTATTCCGATTACGAATATTGTTATAGTACAACACTTTTTGTCACAAAAATATAAAAAGGATTCTGGAAGGGAATAGAACTGTTAGCAACCAGAGGAACTTGAGCCCTGAATAATTGTTCTGTTTATTAAAGCACATGCACAATGGTTACTGGTCACGATACTGGTCGGTACTAAAAGAGTTAAGTTTTAAGGTAACTATTACAATGATGATTCAGCCTGTCTAATTTGACAGCTCATCTATCTTTATTATAATTTAGCTGACCCCAGCAAATGTTGTTTTGCAAAATGAAAAATAGATAGTAGCCGATTCTCAGACCTACTAAATATGAATATAAAATTTGATAAAAGTCGGTAAAGCCGGCTCGGAGGAGTATGGTAACTAACACTGTGACAGGTGAATTTTACGAGTATTAGATATAATATAGTATTAGAGGTATAAGATTAAAGTCCCTAGCTGCGTCTGTCTTTCTTTTTGTCTTAATGTTTACGATAAAATACTCAACAAATACTACAGAACGGATATTTTTGCGGTTTTCTGCAGAATGTGATTCAAGAGGGTTTTGCTTGCATCCGGGCAACACCGGAGCGTGCCAACATGTATTTTTTTTTTATTTATTGGGTATAATCTCTTTGACTAATCCGAAATCACCATGTAAGATTCCATTTCTTTATAGAGAGTGTTCTATTTTGATGTCGCGTTCCACAGTGACCCAATTTTCTAAATGCTTATTTCAGGAAGTGTTATTGAATCAACTCAACTAATATTAATCGCGTCAATGGTATTGAATGAGGCATAATTGTACCCTGGTGCGAAGTCAGATCTCATCTTCAATTGGATCTCAATGATCTATTAATTGATAATAGTTCCACATTTCTTAAGTACCTTATTACCTCGGGTCTAATCGTGGTAACGATGGAATAATATTTGTATTGCGACGTTATCTTGCAGAGCTTTCTTGAAAAAAAAGGTCAAATTTTTTTTCATAAATGGTAGATTAGATAAACCTCAGTACCTTTTATATAAATTAATATGTCCGGACAATTCACACAACAACATCTAGCTACGTGGTAAGCTCTAAGCTTGTGTAACGGGTACCAGAGATCTGATATACTTAATATATAGTCATACAAATATAGATATTTTTTATTACACATAGTAAACACTTTGAGAAATGTATGTGCGCTTGAAAGCACATTTCACGGTGATGGCAAACATCGTGAGGAAACCGGCATGTTCTGAGAACTTTAAAAGAGTTTGTAGGACATGTGACATTCACCAACCCGCACTTGGCCAGCGTGGTGAATTAAGGCCTAATCTCTCTCGTCAAGAGAGAAGTCCCTGTGCCCCAGCAGTGGGAACGTTAATAGGGTGATGACAATGATAGTAAACACCGAGACCACGGACAGAGTGCTTGCAGATCATACAAACACTTGACCCCTCGGCGGGAATCGAACCCGCTACCTCATGCGCCGCAAGCGGACCTTCGCCCACCGCGCCACTGAGGCGGTCAATGTAATATGAACACATACTCAGATATTTTTTAAAAACTTGAATTAATCATTAAATCATAACCATAAACTACATAATATAATTCTCTCAATATTTTTCTGCACTAAAAATATTGAACATAGTTTTACAATTTATCTGGTTATCATTTTATTTATACCATAATGATAATTGTGCTTCCTAGAAACCTAATTTTTTAGATTGTAATGGAAGTTGCAATCAACAAATCATTGTTGATAATATTCTCAATATTACTTTTTCATACAACACTAATATTCCATTTGGATAGTGAGGTAACTTTGTTTTTCAATATAAAATCTCTTGGAGCACATGCGAAAGTTTCTTACCAACTTGATAAGCTGCAATGTTTTTAAAGCGTCCATTATGTCTAAATGGAATATAATCTATAAATAAATGAAACATATCTTGCGCGACATGTTTCTCTCAATATTCTCATACCTGCTAAGCAGTCATGAAATCAACTCTGTAAAGTTTGTTGCTTGAAGAAACATAAACTGTGACGTTTTACTGACATTGCGCTTCTATTGAACCGTTTGACATTTGTAGCTGCAATAACCTTGCACCAAACGAGCCTTGTATACCGAACAGGTTATAATAGTTTTATCGACCTGCTGGACGTGAAAGTTTAATGTGGTATCTGCCAGCGTTTCCGATGATCCAGAGGTTAAGATTGATCGCTTGTCGACCTTCAATTAACCCTAATGTCTGCATACCCTTGCAGTGCAGTGCTTGTGAGGCGACCGGTTTACGACCTATATGACATCGTTCGTTCACCGTAGATACATTGGAGTAGTGCAGATGCGGTTATCGGTTTATTTTCTCGCTTTGCTCTTTATAAAGAGCTAGCTGACGCACTTGCAAGGAGAGGTCGTTGAACCGCACAGTTAGTGAAGATCGCTGCGCACACGCCGACTCCACTCAATTGCAACCTTGAGCTCAGATCGCAAGTGCCATTTAGCTCTCTATTACTTTATTCCATATTCTGCGTATATCTTTTAAAAAAAATTGTTGAGAACCTCACTTTAAAATTTCTGGATAATGATACGAACGATAGCTTCTGAAATTGCATGAATATTATGCAAGTTAGACTTAGTTGATTGAACCAAGTAGGTATTATTATAATAATTTAATGTTGATTTTTTTGTTAAAGGCACTCTTGTGTTTAAGTAATTTGTTTCTGGAACATGGTATTTAATTTTGCGATGTGCGAATTTATTGCCCTCAAATTTATATTTGTTTAAGAAATAAATACAATTATTGATAAAAAAATAAAACAACAACTAAATCAAAATATACTTACTAAACTAATTATTTAACCAGTGTGTGTTGCCAGTGATGACATGGCTCCGAAACGTGGAGCTTCACCATAGGCCTCATTAATAGGCTCAGAGTTGAGCAAAGAGCTATGGAAAGGGCTATGCTCGGGATTTCTCTACGTGATCGAATCAGAAATGAGGAGATACATAGAAGAACGCAGGTCACCGACATAGCCGAGCGAATTAGCTCGCTAAAGTGGCAATGGACAGGTCATGTAGCAAGCAGAACAGATGGCCGTTGGGGCCGGAAAGTTATCGAATAGAGACCACGGATCGGCAAACACAGAGTAGGACGTCCACCAACAAGATGGACGGACGACCTGGTGAAGGTAGCGGGCTCGCGGTGGTTACAAGCTGCTACCGACCGATGTCACTGGAAGTCTTTGAGCGAGGCCTAAGTCCAGCAGTGGACGTCCTACGGCTGAAATGAATGAGTGAATATACGTTTTAAGCTACTTTTTGCATCCTGCACCCGATTTCGGACATGCGAAATAGCTACAGAGAGTTAGTTACTTTTCCCTGCCGCGGATTGACACACTTACACACACATATATATGATGTAATGTGTTATACACATATAAGTACTAACCTATAACACAAGTAGTATTTATCAGACACGTGTATGGCGGCGTATGTACCATAGTCCTGACTTCACGGGTTATAACACGAGACTTCGGCTAATATACTTAATATGTTTTGTAAATAATCTAGGTCTTGTTTCCTTAGCTTGAATTATTCATTCTAGAGGCACTTGTGCTTGTAATTCAGAATTATATTGATGGATCTTGTTTCTCACAATGCATTTAGACAGTATAACATTTTAAGCTTTGTAGCCTAAAAAAAAACTTAAGTAAGCATGTACTCTACGATTTAAAAACATTTTTTTTTCTACTTACATTATTCCTACTGATTCCGATGAAATTTATGCCCCTGTGGTAAAATTATATATTTTTTAAATTATAAATCTGACCGTCTTAGTTTCAGGCCATAAGATTACTTTTATATTTCTACAACTGACGTTATATATGAATTCTATTCCAGCTAATCCATATAAACCTGTATACAATCATAGTTCTTATACTAGTTCCGCTGAGATGTGGCATCTCACAGTGAGCGACAGGTGTAGAATAAGTAGGTTTTCCCACACTCAGAGGCTGGGTACTCTTTCTAGCCCTGACCGGATGCCTAGTACGAACTGTTTCATATTCTTAGCAGCTCCCGCGATATTCCACGTGGACGCAACAAGTAGGGAATGTACGCATGCGCTAGTACTTTTCCACTATTTATCTTTGAAAAGTGTTTATTGCGTCTTTAAATGAAACTAAACCGCGGCGCTCAATGAATACTTTTTATATGGCAGCTGGTTCAATGATTTCTTTTTGATTTTTACTCCTACTGTTTTTTGCTAAATTTTAGCAGCATCTTGTGTTTTTTGGGTTGGTTCATGTTGTAGGAAAATGTAATAACAAATACTTATGTAGCTACTTAATATTTTCTTATTCAAGAACATAAAGATTCCTAATTTCTTAAAGTCTTATGTCAAGGACTTCTTCATAAAAAATAAGACTCGTTTCTGTATATTGAGATTTAAGTACTTTTAAAGGTAAATAAAAATGTGAACCTAGCTTTAGTGATACTTATCTACTAATAAGTTATATCAGACAGTATAAATAATTTGTATAATACATAATCATTAATTATCACAAAAAATTGGTAAAATTTGTCAAGGAAATCCTGTTTCAAAGGTTGCGCAACATTTTAAAATGTTTAAAAATTGTAACCTTAGCTTTTATAAATTCTATTTTTATACTGATGGAAAGGAGAATGTCCAAAAATCTATGTTGAACAAAAGCAATGAAAACACGTCCATTATTGTTACCGATCGATTGAACAACAAAATAGACTCAATACTAGCTAAAAATTTACAATATAATGATCTTCAAAGAACTACTTCAACATAGGATAAATAAATCGATACGTATCATAATATTTTGGTTACTTCAAAACATTTCTTTTCAATACAAAGCAGCTGGGAGTGGGTAGGCTTGGGGGCACCTTGAACGGGCGTCATGGCAACGGCTTCGCTGGAAGAAATCTTAATGGAGCGGAGCGGACAAGTAGGGCTTTTCCTTTTAGACTCCTATTATGCTTCGTTTTATACAAAAAAAAACGTACTTTTGACATAGTAACCATTACTGTGGTAACTATGATAAAAGTGGTTGGGAAACCGCTAAATACCGCAATAGAATAGAACCGAATGAGGGGCTAGGTAGGCTAAGTAGGTAAATATTCGAAATTTGCAATATAAAATCACGATAGCGTACATTGATAAAATTATGCTGCGCTAAATTAAAAAAAAACGTTGACTGCTTTCATTTCAAATAAACAAACAGGTGATCCTAGATCAAAGAGTTAGTCTTTTGAGATAAAGATATTAGTCAAATTAGTCTTCATGATTTCTATCCAGTTATATCCGACAACGAACCTCCAGGAATAGAATGGACGACGCGTGGACGACCAGATAAAACATATTAATCTGCATTGTGTTTGTTTACATTTCGGTAGATATGAGATGACATTCTTGAATCACGTCAAAATTCTTAGAATTATCGGTGAACCTTCCTTATTTATAATTAATTTCTGCTATTCATATAATCGTGTGCGAGATAACTGGGCGGTTGATGTACTTTATGTGAACCGATATTAAGAATTACCTAGCTTGGTTGAGTGAAGTGATTCTATTGGATTGAATTACACTTTAACTATAACTTATATTATATATACTAGCGGCCCGCCCCGGCGTCGCACGGGTAAAAAAAGTTCCCGGCAATTTTTCCTTATTTGCTCACCGTTTAGACCTACCCTGGACTACGACAAACATTTTAAAACCAAAATCAGCTCAATCGGCCCAGCCGTTCTCGAGTTTTAATCAGACTAACGAACAACAATTCATTTTTATTTATATAGATATCTTACATTGTTTTCTATTTGATCAATGTATTCAAATATTGTGAGATAAATCCTGTTACTGTTACAAGAATTTCGAGGCTTACTAACTCAGCCCAGGGCCGATTTTCCTATTGTCGAAAATCGTCTCTTAGTCCTCGATTTAGCTATTGACCTCGTTTCTGTAATTTTGAGTTTACTTGGATTTTTGCTTAAATGCTATATAAGTAACATTAATCAAAAATCCAATTACAAGTATGGTTTGACTACAAAAAATCTGTGATAGCAAACATTAAAAATCGCACCGAATTGAGACACTTGTCTTTCTTACTTTCCTTATTAAAGTTAAGATTTATTTAAATAGATTATAGTAATATTTGATTCTTTAATGCTTTTAAATTGATCACACCAATGGCAATGTTGATTCAAGTATCGCGTGAGACAACAATCGTGAAAAATTTGTCGATAAATATCGAAGGTAAATACAAAATTCAGTATCCATGATTGGCCGCTAACGCTGACGTGATAGATATGGATTTTGATTTATTGGCATTGCATACGTCAATCGATTTTATATAAAATAATTTCGAAAAATAAAACAAAGTAATATTACTACACAATCCAAGGAAATTAAACTGCAAATATGTAGGTAGGTACATGAATATTTTAAGGAATATATTTCTACTAACCAAATATTTTAAATTAATTGTGTAAAAAGTCAATGATCGTACATTACGAATTCATGTAATTTCATACGAAACATGTTTTATTTCCACAGATCTATAAATAAATCTAAGCTTTCTACTTTGATTTAGTTACTTTTCCATTAAAAGGCCTGGATGCCCCAGATAGGAATTACCTACAGGGTTTTTCCTCCAAGTGAGTCTATCAAATACCCATGAGACTTTGACATCATCTGTCACATTACATTACATCCAATGATAAAATAAGCCTAAACCAATACCAATAATAAACCAAAATATAAATATGATTAGGTATTTTATTTATATTCGAATAACCACTAAGTTGGTATTGGTAGATCTACAGGAAAATAGACACTCCCTAGTAGGTAATTAATAATAACTAGTAACAATGATACAATAAAACTATATATTGTAATGACATAATTAAGTACCTACCTATAACTCAAAAGGATAATTGTATTTTATCCTGTAGAATTGACGTCCAGACTAACTCGTAGATATGATATGTTATCTATGTGTATGTAATGTTATCAGTAGGCGATATGCATAAATAGTAAAATATCATTGTTGAATAAATATCATTATATTGAAATATTAAACCATTCAGGGGTTATAATTGCTAGGCAAGCAAGTTTAAATACACCTTTTTACATTATTACAATGTTAAAATCCTGAAGATATAAATGTTTTAACTATTGTGCCTACTCGCGTTTTACATATTGCATTGACACTTGGGCTGTCAATCGCGTAGCCCAGGCAAATACCTACCTAGGTAGGTATAGACTTATAATCTTTTTCACTCAGTAGGTAGGTACCTTACCCACCGTTTGATTCCAATAATGCACTTCAATTTGTCCTATAAAACAATTGTACAAACTATAAACGCTAGAAATTGCTATTCTATTACTATGTAACATGTTACGTGAACCTGTTCCAGCGAAGGTCAAATTCTTTATCAAACAGTAGGTACTAATTTAAAATGCAACGTTTAATCCAACTGTGAACTGACGTTATAGGTTATGTTGGTTACTGAATTTCAAAATCAGAATAATAGCCCGCATATGATTGGATGTCTGTCATTGACAACTTGACATTACAGCCGAATTCATAATAGCATTCCGTAGCGTGCAGAGCGGCAACGCCGCGCCGCATTCGCGGTGCGAAGACAACTAGCAACAAGCGCCTCGTCCACGTGTTCGGCGGCCTTGCCACTGCTGTACAAACTTCGCGCCTTTTTTTAGTGAGCATAAAACATTGAAGAGATCGTTTAGGCTGTGCCCGGTTTACGTAATCCAACTTGACTTTATCAGGGTCAAACAATAAGAATCGACCGAAATGAATCACTTGTACATTAGCTACACGGAGTGACCACAAGCGATTCGTGGTTTTAATTATAATGTCAATGTCAACTTGAAGTAGAATTTTTAAATAGCTGATTAATTTATTTTAACAAACCAATAATATCTAACTTAGGACTACCGCAAGCCATAATTTTGTGTTAGTATCGTAGGTTTCTTGAACTGTACGTAGGTATTATAAATAGTAATATTGAATAGTTTAGGAAAACAAAATGTCGACTAAACTACACGTAAAATATGAATTGCATTTGTCCTTCCAAATTTATGTAAATACATTTTACTGGCTAGGAACGGTCGTAGGCGATAACACTCATTACATCATCAGGGAAACAGGGCGAGTAATACTGGCAACACTATCGAGCTCCCTGCCGGCCGAAGGTCGCAGCCTAATGATTTCCGCATGGAATCCTATCTACATATAATTTATATTGTATTAGCTGCCTTTAGATGTAGGAACCTAGTCATAGATAGCTACGATATTACTAGATGTAGACCTACTTTGCATTTTGTATAATTTCTACAGGGACAAAACTGAATAATGTAATTTTATCTCGGATAGATTGATAGTTAAATTTGATATTTATCCTTATCGTTTCACTATCTATTAGGCCATAAATGGACAATAATTCTTATCTATAAGATAAAAACAATTATTCTAACTTATCTAAATAAATGACCTAGAAAAAGAGAAATTGCAAGTGTTCCAATAATGCAAATTGTATATGGTACCTAAATTCTGGACTGAATTAGTTACCGTTAGTAATCAGTAAATTAAGTTTTTGGTGATGATAACCTACCGACTTTTTATTGGGCCCCACTGACTTGATAACGTGATAAGATACGAAGGAATTCTTTAAGTATCTTTAAATATCGTACGATTTCTTTCTCAAATGACTTAAGCTACATTTATCCGATAACCGATAAAACTCAATGTTATAATGTTAACGTTCACGGTTTATAGTTCCCATAAGAACGACCACACACGTATCAAATTAAAATTTTCTACTGCATTTATTGAGATATTCGTTATTAGCCCCCCACCGCAAAAAAAGGAATGCTATAAGTTTGACGTGTCTGTCTGTCGGTCTGTCTGTCTGTGGTAAAACATAGCTCCCAAACGGAAAGATTTCAATTTAGTTTTTATTTTGTATGAAGGTTGAGTTTTTCCCAAGTGTTCTTAGACTGTTTGATGAAAATCGGTTGATTCTTTTAAAACTTATATTATGGGTAATACTTGAAAAACAATAATCAGCAAAATATACCAGAGTGATGTCTCAAATGATAATGACATTAAAAAATAGTATGACATTTTACTTTTAAGGCGTTATATTTTATATAAATTTATACTTGTAGAATATTTAGCGCAATTTTTTGCTGACCCATGTTCTACCATAGCGTACTCAACTACTCATGCTCTAATTATAAAATATAAATGTGAAAGAAACTGTGTTTATAACTTATTTAGGCTTTATCAACTCAACCAATCTCTTTGAAATTTTACAAACATTATACCTAGTTACTACATTTCATATCAAAATAAAGTTTAACGAGATTTACCCTAAACCACTCTGCAAATTCACGCAAACGAAGCCTCGGGTATAAGCTAGAAGTTGATAAAAAGGAATCCCAGGATGAAGGAAGTAGAGAAAACCACGTCAGCGTCAACATTTGAATGTTGCAAAAGTTTATTTTCGTTGGCGAACTGCGTAAACTTGCGCATTGTCAATAAATTGCAGAAGTGAAAAACCTGTACTCAATAAGGCGTCTCTTCAAATGCTGTGGAAACAAGTTTTATGCAAAACTTGGAAACGTCTGCGAGGGAGTTGGCCGGTAGCCAGCCAGTGGGAGTGATTGGAAATTAAATTTTGGAGATGGATTTATCAATTTTATTCACTGTTTATTTCTGTATACAAACTATTATTACGTTCGCTTTTTCCAAGTTTTGTATGGTCATTGGTAACTGCATTTACTATGAGATGGTTTACCATATTTTAACAGCTTGTGATTTATTTGATTTGTATTTAAATGTTTGTTTCTACGTGTATCCTAAAAAGGCATGTTTTATTTTTTATCCTTAATAATATACGAATATTTTTTTGTTTCAGGTAAGAACCTTATATATGCAATAACATGTAAAAGGACCGTGCATCTGTAAGAGGTAAGTAAAAAAAAATGTTGTTAATGTAAATAGGGCTAAACTCTCTCGCTCGTCGATAATTGTTTGAAAAAAGGAATGAACACAAAAATAATGATTTAGATTGGTATAAACTAGATCTAACACGATTAAAGTTGAATTTCCATTACACTAACTCCACGTCAAATAATAATCGAACATGAAAGAACTGACACTCTGTCAAGATAATGACTTTCCACTGAATTTTATACCTTAACCCAGTTGGATACAGTCGAAAATGTTTTCGAATCTACCGTGTGAAGTGACAGGTGATCACAGATGTATATTAATGGAATAGTACTACTGATATAGAAGATAAGATATTTGTTATCGCGCCTACTGAAAATCGTTCGAGAATATGTGGAAGTGAAGTTAGTATACTTGAAGTCAGAATTTAGTGGGTGGGACGATAGCTGCTTAAAGATAATGTTAATTGTCGTTTTATCTTTACAACAGAAGCTATAGTTTTTTAATTTATGAAAGAGACGCAACAGCCCTTAAAGTTGCGTTGATTGATATTTCACAATAATTAGTTATATTAATAAACCACGGAGACACTGACGCATTATACACGTTGATAAGTAATTTACGTCTTGCATAAGGAAAACACTAATTATTGAATTTGATGTTAGCACGTTTCTTGAAATTTACTAAACATTAACAAACCCAGTTTATGAAAAAAAACGAACATTCTCATAGTCATATTCATTGTTAGTCGCGAATAAACAAAACTTGTCTAAAATTAGTATAAAGTGCACTTGGAAATAAACTTGTAATATTCCTACCGTCCGTCATTGAGAAGTCCAGCTTATCGGACAGATTTATAGCATTTATTGTATGACCATTGATAAAATTGCTGAGATCTTATTAGTACACTTGATCGGTGTAAGTCTAAGTATTAATTACAAATCATATTTATACGACATCAAAAAAGTAGTTGTACCGTTTGATAGGATCACAGCAAGTTTTAATTGACTTATTTTTTAAGCTTTTTTACTAGAGGTATATACCGACTAAAGTATTGTGCATGAGAGGGGCTAGTTTCTAAACAGGTCAAATAAGGATATAATAAACTGTATAACGAACTTGATACTGATAAAAATTCTTGGTTATCGGCGTCCTATAAACTCTGGTGGTCCGAGGCAGTTTAATTTAAGTACTCATCCAGGCAGTAGTAAATCCTCCCGCAAAAAAACCAGTTAGAATATGGAAACGTGCATTCGCTAAACGCATTAGTCGAATTAGTCCAGTGAGGCATAGCAAAAAATTCAATTTGCCTTCACCGTTGTGGAACCATGAAAAAAAGCACCGATTAAAAATTATATCCCATTTTCCGGAAGAGCCGGGAATAATAGGATGTGAAATCCGATTAGACGGAGCCTTATAGGGAATCACTAATAAGCTGCGAGTACCAACTTGGTTAAGGAAGTTTGTTCACCGAATTTGGACAAATTAAATTAATTTATCCTATCTTAAACCAGGGACATAAACCTAAAAACTGTAAATTTACTGGAAAGTGTGAGTGTGTGACTGTTTTTTTGTCTGTCTTTCACGGCAAAACGTCTGAACCGATCTGCCAATCTCTGAAATTTGAAATGGTGACAGATTACAACTTGAAATAAATAAATATATAAATAAATATTTCCGGGCAATCTACACAACAACATCTAGCCCCGTGGTAAGCTCTAAGCTTGTGTTACGGGTACTAGATATCTGATATACTTAATATAATAGTCATACATATATAGATATTTTTATTATACACATATTAAACACCCAGACCAAGGAGAAAAGTGCTTGCAAATAAGACGATATAATATACTATACTTTATTATATATGGGACTTGAGTAAAATCTACCGTAGTTGGACGTAGGTACTATCATAAGCAAGTGATTTATAAATCATAGAAAAATGATTAATTGTTAATTAGTTTAAATACAAAGAAATTAATCATCATTATATCATGGTATCTTTAATAAGTTACCTACTTAAACCACGGAAACAAATTACTAAGAATATTCCAAGGTTTTCAAAGGGCAATCAAGGGCCATAAACAGGTTTTTATTATTAATTCACATGTCTAATATAAAAAAAATCCAAATGATTGGCTTACTAGGAAGACATTTTTTTTGGCTCTATCATTTATCACACTGAATTTAAAATTACGTAAATCGCCTTGAGCTCTATAAGCATACAAAGTGAATCCTCATTTACAGATTTTTTTCTATTTTCGTTTCCACGCTCAAAGTCTTTGCATAATCTCAATGCCGTTTTGTATAAATCATGATCGTTTGGTTTTGACTAAATCCAACGTTTTCTACACTTTGCTAACGTTCGTTAGCATTTAAAAACAAAACAAGTTGTATATGTCGGCATATAGTATCGCTTGTTGTAAATATTTCATATGTTTGATTTAATTATAAAACAAGTTAAGGTTATTCTAAACAGTAGTTTTTCTGTAATTGGAGTGACGACGACGATGCCTTTGTTAATAGGCACAAGGTATGTTTTCTAATATTTTAGTGGCTAATTGTATTACAATAGGGTCAACGGTTAAAACGCCCTCAATTACTGTCCCGCTGATAATAAATTATAATCAGTTGACGTATAAAGTTGGAAATACTAATTGATACTTGCACATTTAAAATTCAAATGCACATAGAAGTCATTTTATTTACTTTTTAGTATGGATACTTAAATATATCTACATAAAATCAAGTCGTGTACAGAAAGTGAGCCTAACCATTATTTAAGAATCACATCTATGTATGGATGAGAATCCAATATTTTCAAAGTAAATATAACGCAAAGCAAATTATTATTATGGAAGCCAACGAGTCGTCCTTGTGAAACTCCACATTCAAATATATTCAAAAACTTAATCAAATCAAATACCGAGAAAGATTCCTCATATATCAAGCAAAGTATAGTACCCACCCGCAAGCCTCATAGTAATAACATTATACGTTATCCGCCGTTAAAGTGAAACCCCTTGATGTTCTAAGGATTTTTACAATCGCTCTCTGATCTAAACTGACTGTGAACTGGGATTTATCACTTGAACGCGTTTACGTCTCATGAATGCTATGATATTTATGATGATTTCTCCTCGTATTTTATGTATTTGCTTAAGTTCTGCATTACAGTTTGCAGAAACTACCTAATACCGAATGCGATTTTTATTCGAATTTTGATGTCTCACAATTATAATATAAAAACTATATTCGTATTCTTTAACCGTTCATATTAATGCTGGAAGTCCGACTCTGCGATTTGTGCATACTTGTCAGTCACAGTTTTCTTTAGCCCCACGGTCATCTGTTCTATGTCTCACACTATGTGTTCTATGACACAGACTCTCGTTCTTCTTTGCTGATTCGTTTCCTTGTATTTATATTTACTTCTGTTACATCACTTATAGTACCAGTTTTCGCATTTTTGTAGGTATACCACTAGGATTCTAGATATAAATTGAAGAGTTTATGGATGTAGACAGACACAAGCAAGGTTTAATTTAGCCACAGGAATATATTAACAGCAGTGGATGGAACCACGCCGACGCCGGCATTGATAAAAATTACTTAAAGAAAATGCAAAATGTAAGTCATTAACAATTTAGGGTGACCTTGATAAAGTCAGTTGGAATTATTAATTTAATATATTTTGGGTAAGTATATTTGATTGTTGATACAGATATCATCTTCAAATAACGCTGGTGGGTGATTAATTCGATACGATAGAGCTGTTGGCTTAACATGATTATTTGAGTGTAAATTGAAGAAATCGTAATTTATTGAGTTTGAGTTATAATAACTTTTGTATGAGGAAAATGATTTAACTATTGTATTAGTAATGTGTTGAATACAACGGTTATTAATATTGGCTTTATTATTATAATTTTAGGTCTAGACATAAAGGCATTATAAATATTTAATTATTCTTATATTAAAATAATAAATTTGTGATTTAAAATACCACCAAAAGTTCTAATTTATCGTCTATTTCAACTTATTTGTATAAATAAAATGCATATTATTGACCGCCAAAAGCAGTCAGTCGTGATTTTTAATAAGCTGGTCTTTTCTTACAAAACCAGTCAACGTCAAACATAGTACAGTAATTATAGGTTTCATATGCGGAACAATTCCTATAAGGCTGAATTTTTTAAGAGTACACCTTCTTTAAGTAGTTCTTATAAAGATGTGAAAAAATCGACATTTATATAGTGCTGGCTAAAAAGTTATCAAAGTCAAAAGGTCACGAAAATCTGTTTTTCGCAAATATCTCGCAACCTGTCCCTTGGAGGTCATTGAAATATTTTTTAAATTTTATAAAAAAAAAAAAATATCTTGATTTCATTCATATTCTGATTTTGGTGCCCTTTATAACTATTTAACCCGCACGATTTCAATGTCGATGAAATTTGAAATCTTGTCAACGCCCTTATAAAGATGTTCACAAATATTCAGCTCAGTAGGAATTATTCCAAAGATTGGGCATAACTACTGGTTTAACTATTCTAAACGAGCATTGCAAGGCTTACGCCCTTATGCGAAATAGTTAATTTTGCATAAGAAGGTTAGATTGTACTAATCAATTGTATGTTATAAACTCGAATGAATTATGGTATCTTAATGAAGTTTACATAAAATATGTATTAAAACTTTATAATGACGTCATTCAAAGCAGCCTTGAAATTTCCGTCGTTCTTTACTACGTCAACGTATGAAAATCCTTGCGCTTGCGACTGGGCGCTGAGCATTGCCCAATACAATGTCACCCCAACCTTCACACCTGAGTACATCTTAGGTTCACTGACCGAACATTTAGGTACAGATAACTATAAATGCACCCTAAACGATTGGATTCGAGATAGGGTCCATGATAACGCGAACACCTATCATCTTTATTGATGACTGGTTGGAAGGTTTTATTTTATATCAAGGTAATTATTTATGCAGATGGTAACATATTTTCATGAATATTGTTCTACATACAAATCCCTGTCAGTTTTGTTTAGGTGCATTGTTTGACACCATTCTAAGTGGATTTTAGAACGGGTTGGTAAAGCAAATACTTTGAAACATGAAACTTAAAGAAAATCAATCTAAAAATTCACCTTTTCCCCTAAATCTCCTTATCGGAGGATTCTTCGTAGAGGTGTTAAATGACGCTTTTAATTTATAAGTCGGTATGGAATTTCCAACGAAAATTCTGTCTTACTAAACACATTTAAATATGATATTCGCTTGCATACATTAACGCTATATGAAGTGCAGTTCTCGTATATTTTTGGGTTTTGCCTGAAGAACAAAGCCGTTTGTATAACTTACCATCTGGCACTAACATCTACCTTTGAACAAACAGGTACATTCGTCATAAAGTGTAAAATAATTTTTAAATTTCGATTATTAACACATGTCCAATATAAATCTTAAAATTTAAGAAAAACCCTCGATTCCAAGTCCTTAATTTCCTTAAACGTAAAACAACATAATATTATGTAATGTGGACGCGATGCGATTTCATTTGATATCCCACACTAGTATATTTGCAGATTTTCGGTCTTTCTTACCCACTCTCACCCCCATAACTTTTAAACGGCGCAACCGATTTTCATGAAACATGTCTAAGAACACCCGGGCCAGACTCACCTTTCATACAAAAAAAACTAAATTGAAATCGCTCCATCCGTTCGGGAGCTATGGTGCCACAGACTGACAGACACACAGACAGACAGACACGTCAAACTTATAACACCCCTCTTTTTTGGTCGGGGGTTAAAAAAATCCTATATATACATATATGTATATAAGTAGTTTTTTGTTTTGTCTAAAAAGTTATATGTTTATCTAGCATAACACACTGTCATTTTCAAATCAGCCTGCCAACTATTTAATGTTTGGAAAAATGCATAGATATAAAACGGCGAAATTACGAAAATGAGTATCACTTTCTGGATAAGCGCCGTGTATAGTACCGATTTCAAAATGGAACCACGTGACACTTCGAAATAACTAAAAGCATCTCGGAGCCAAATAATTCTCTGAGTAATTTGATACGTTAATTTTAATGTGGCCATTACTTTACCTTCACGTTTTAGTTATTTTAGCCCGAGGTAACATCGTATTTTTCCGCAGTAGGTATAAAATTAAATATTCTTCTTATCCGAAAGTTGGTACTTCTGTAGGTACAACATTTCGTTCAAATCCGTGCAGCGCGGTTGTAACTAATAAGAATTAGGCATAATTCGATATTAAAGACAAAGGAGGGACAGATACTTTCGCATTTATAAAATAGTTACAAGGAAAATGTAATATCCCAATAGGAGGAGGGGTAATAACCATGATGACACAAATAAATGCCTAAGGACGAAACGAGTTCCTTAGTAATTTGTCATTGACAAGTCCAAGCGTGATTATTCTGATAGGCACTTATTATAGTCCGTACCTAACTTCAATTATCACCACAGTTGCAATTGAACAGCTGATTCCGTTCAACGACCTTTTATCCTTTGGGTTCTGTGGTATTAAAAGTGCATTAACTCTAAGAATTTTGTTAATGGATTTGTTAGATTACTCGATAAGGTTGTTAGCCTAAAGGTATGGGATCTTAAAGTAGGTATAAAATACTTAGGTAAGTTCTTTTTTTTGCATTGTGTACAAATGCACAAGCCTTAATTTAGAGCCATTGTTATTATTATTCGAATTAGCATTGTAAATAGCATCTATTTCTAGATAATGATTTCTATCCTAGCTACAATATGATAGGTTAAATATCTCTAGTCAAATTGTTTAACATAAGGACCTCGTTTCGCTTAATGAGAACATAGTCAAGTCAAGCTTTGCCCAGGGAAATCCTTTTATCCTCTGGAAATAGTTAGTTACAGTTAACTTTGTTATAGATCGGGACGGAAAGCAAGTTATCTCTTAACTTCATCATTCCATCATCATGACATTGCGATGACAAATGGGTCAATGACATTTAAACTTTCAGCTTAAACCTTGCAAAAATTTTGCTAAGGACGGTGCCACTCGGTTTATCTGTTGGGTTTGTGAGCTGAATTTGAATTTTTTAGAAAAATTACGGCTAATTTACTTTGTCGTGTGTCGTGATCCATATTATCCATATTTATTATCTATTTACGTGTGGTGCGAATAATTGTTTGAGTTGATGTTTACATCTTTAGAATTTATTCAGTCCGGTAATATAAAAAAACTATAAAACTAAAAGTATTTTTTACCACAAACCCAAAAATTATGCTTAAAAAATTACGTTTCAAAAAACTGTTAACAAACCTCGTATAGGATTGCCCTAATTGTGTTTTAAATGATTGAAGCGTTCGACATTAGAATCATTTATTGAAGCGTCCGATTGCCGGATAATTTCCACAATTAACATGAAGACGTGGTTACGAATGCAGCGCTATGAAATATTCAGTGCGCGAACCGAATGGCCCCTCATTTGCATTCTACGTAACAGTTTCACGGGAATCGCCGGACCTCTTTCGATTCATAAATTACTTATAAGGGGTGACGGTAAATACCTATATAATGTTTAATATGCCAATAAACTGCAGGGTTTGTGAAAGCTGCATAATATTTCTTTATGTATTGTTTTGTATAAATATATCGAGGAAGGGTCTATACCGAGGGCAGGTATTTACGAGCAAACACTTGAAATAAACAAGCTTTGGTTTACCTAATAGGTATCCTATCTTTAATAGACGCCATTGCTTGAACTATTTGTTAATTTTAACTGTTACTGTCCAATAAACGATTACTGATTTATTTTTATTTTTGATCCCATATTTATTAGAAAACACATTTACTAGAGAACATGACAAAATTTAATGTTTTATGTTTATTGTTTGATTAATGTTTATTAAAAACATTCTAAACTTCATAACATTGATCCATTAACGCGGGTAAAAACGCGAATATATGTAAAATTATGAGTTAAAGGAATATAAAATTAAGGCCCGTTTTAATACTACTGTACCAGCTGCTATTTATCTAAGCTGTTACGTAAATGCCATAAAGCTGCAATAGCTAATATGGATGCGCTATAAATTCAAATAGATTAAGGTGCTGCATGATGTCCATGACGTTATAGATAATGGAATGTTCTGGAATGTAATGTTTTATTTAAAAACTATTTGGCTATTCATTATTAATATTATCATTATATTCAGCTGCAGGACAACCACTCCTAAATATAGGTCTTCCTTATTTATATGCGCTTACATATTAGCTACTAAGTTACTAATTGACGACGCTATGCATATTTACCAATCCATTTTTAGCAACAAAAAATTTGTCTGTTTAAGTACATTTTTATGAGGCCTGATAATTTCGTATCACATTGCATGACATATTTACACTTTTTATTCTAATTCCTAAAGGAATACGCATTGTACCCAAACCCAAACTTTTGTAGTTACACGTTGAATAAAACTTTATTACAAGCGCATTAGATTCAACGATGCAAAACTAGGATGCAAACTTGTACTCTAGGAGTATCTGTCTGATTTCAGATATACCGCATCCATAATTATTCTTAGCTGGCGTAACAATGTATGCAAACAGTACCAAGTCGCGGAAATATTTAACTTCAATATTAATAGAAGTAAATGAATGACTATTCAAACGGTGAAGTAATTAGCATAGCCATTGGTCAGTGGCTCCTGAGTGGTATTCGAACTTCACCTTCATAGTGAAGTATGCAGTATTGTGACTAAAGGTCAGGCTTTTGTCATTGGTGACAATACGATTATATGAAAGTTATGTATATTTTATAACTATGTAGGCATGGTTATTCAAACGCGTCATGTGATAATGACGAAAAATTACTATCATCTCACCTGACCAAGACAATAAGCAATATTTAATAAGTACTAGCATGCCCTAACTATTTTACATCAGCTTAAAAATGATATATCAGATGAATTTGGAAGTACTACACAAAATATTTCGTGTTTACCCTTGAATATTACTTACTAATCTTTTGTCTGTTAATTAATAATATTATAAAAGTGCGATTTTGCTAAATAACACATCCACCAGTGATTGTCCTACGGTTGAAATGATAAACTTGTCTCTCTCTAGCCTATTAAAGCTCATTTTAAGAGGTTTAGAATAACAAAGTGAGATTTACAGTTGCCGCGGTTATAACCGGTTGCTGAGGCATCATCTGTATCCGGTATAGCCTGGGTACCTACTACCCAGGTACCTTTATCATGTTGTTCTGAGTCCTGACCCATCACAACACCATTACTAAACGCAATATCGGACACTTACTATTTGTATCGAAATACGAGGTCTTACATTACGATATGTAGGAAAAGAATACGTTGTTGGGATCTTATAACGTGGAATCGATTTCAAAATATGCGAAATGGCGTTTTTGAACTCGGTTAAACAGGTGTTGATTTTTGCTGGTGTTATGCCTACCGGCTTCACTTATCATATTAGGTGAAGCCGATGCAACTAACTACAGCGTTAATTGCAATTATTATTGACTATCTGTCTTTTTTTTTATTTCCTTATTAGTTTCTTTCAGCCATGGTCTGGACACCTATGGTATATAAGAAGAATTCAAGTTTTTGTTTAGAAGAGGGACGTTAGATTGCAAATTTCGCAGTTCGCTGTTTGCGTTATATGGAACCCGGACATTTCAGAAAAAACATTTAATATGGGAAATGTATTATGAGTTCTGCAATATAGTTCTTAATGAGATCTATTCAAAACCATGCATTATCATGTTTTCCTCCTTTTGACAGCCCCAATAAACCTCTCCAATTTAAGTTTGATCATATCAACGATTTAACTTTTATATGGGTACCTATGACAGTCGAATAAAATCGGGAGCATAAAAATTTACACGGAACAAGTATAAAACCGTGTATAGATGGCGAGTACAATAAAAAGACGAGCCATATTTTAAAAGATTCAACTTGTTATGATCCGACAGACATTCACCTCGAAGCGTGATTGTGTAACTTTAAAGAAAATTCAAAGAAATACATAAGCGAAGCGGAAATCTCGCCGAACGCAAAGAGTCAGCAAAGTTGCTCGCAAGATATTGATAGTACAGATTTACGCCCACCTTCGCTAAGTACGGATCGCATTTAGCGTTCTTTTAAACTTTAGTCAGTTTCTTTTTGCAGTTTGTCGAAAGTTCCCCTTCCTGTAACATTTTACCGGCGAGTTCCTGCGCGGCGATCACATCGAGTTAATAAGTTCCAGTTCCGATGGCTCTGGCGTTTTAAACTTTTAGGATATGAGATAACAAGCTAAGAAAGGGAGACGCCGATTTGGCTAAGTCCACTTTAAAATCCGGAGGATTACGTTGTTTCCTAACGTGAATTGGAATATCGCCTCTTGCTTGGATAAAGTTTTGCAACATATTAGTACAGGATCAGAATTTTGTAAACTTCGTTTTTGTACAACTTTATCAGTTTAATGTCAGTTCCTAGTAAGACAACTTTTTAAATCAACATTTTAATGAAACTCATTTTTGTTCATCCGTACCAACATAAAAATACAACTATGAGGCTAATCCCATAATCCAAAAGGTAAGGTAAGGTAGGTAGGTAAGGTTCATTAATCCCTATAAGATTTCTCCATATTTATAAAAAAAAACTATTTCTATAAATTGACGGACGGCGAGGTACCCAGAACTTTACTGAGTATAAATAATGCCCCTGACCTCATTCCAGTCTATTATAGTATCAAAGCGAATTGCTGAAATTTAAATGGCGTGTTAATTATTTCAGAGGCCTCTCAAAAGGTCTTCAAAATCAAAATCTTTCCCTAAGTTATAAAAATAAAAAAATATTTTATGAACATAGTAATTCTTAATATTTCCCTACACATTTATGATATAACTTATGTGTCGTAAATATATACCTATACATTGGTACCAGCTGGTCGATAGAGTTAGAAAATATGATACAAATAAATCATAACCCTAAAATAATATGATTTAATTAAACAGGAAATGCGCAAAAGCTTTATTTTATAATACGTTTAATAATGTTACTATAAATTAACGAAATTGCCCAGAGACTAAACCTAAATGTTAGGAAATTTGTCTGTATACATAGCGATCAAAGAGCATCAAAAGTTCAGTGGAAATTTCCGTGGAAAGTTTCGCAAAGCACCAACGGACGGCGGCGACGACGGTCGACGCGAACGAAATGAACCAAATACACCGATTGAGATACAAAACGAAACTCGTTTTTCACAAAGATTTTATGCTCCATCCCTTTCTGTTTCCTGTGGGTGGAACAGGATACAAAACGGAGTCTACGAAACTGGAACGCGAAGTTATCCATTACCATTCGACCGTGCCACCAGTGTCGTCAATTCAATTATACAAATTACGAGGTCTATACGTAATACGTATACATTTCTTGGTGTTGAAGGGCTTTTTGTGGAATTGGCGGTATCTCGGAATCATTATTGTTCTCTTTATACAATGATTTGTTGTTTATGTCTTAAACATTTTATTGGTAGGTATATACAAATCAAATGTCCTAAAATATTTTGCCTGAATTTTTATCTGGAGTGACCTGCATAAGTTGTAAAAACGGTTTGGCTGACCAAAAAGAGTGCGCATGTAAAAAGCTAGTTAGCTTAATTTATTCAAAGATCGATGACAAAGTTTCCCCGGCGGCCCCACTTACCAAGTTATTTCCTAAAGCCGTTGGCGCCGCAGCGTCATCCCACGTAGTTTTTTCACTCAAATTACCCTGTACCTAATAGTTTTCACCTATTACCGTCCAACGGGAATTTATCGTCTTCTCTTGATTTATCTGCGAACGCACCGGATTAACTACCCCTAACTTGGCGATAGTTAAGACTACTATCTCTGGTGTTTCAGGGCAAAAGCTCTTTCCTTTTATCTAAATTGGTCCGCTACCAATAAAGATTCGTCGACTGCTGTCGTAAAGCATCCGCCCCATACGCTTCATTATGGGGCAAACTTTCAGATATGATGGAACCATTTTATTGTCCACCGATGTCGCGAGATCTTTATCCATAATGGGATTCTCTATCAGACGCAGGTTTTTAGATTTAAAATGTTGGCTAACTTGCGAACTGCTTCCAACATTGTCTGCTCTGCATAAACTTTCAGAATGTTATGCGGAAGTCAGGCGTTTTTTAACTTTGGAAATGTGTAAACTTTTTATGGAATTTACCCAATTGTCTTGGGAATTTCAAATGCAAAGTCGTTAAAGCGACAAATGTTATAAATCAAAGAAACATTGCCGTAATGGGATTATAGATAACTGAAATATTGTAAGTCCAAAAGTTACTTAAGTCATTTTGTTGCTGTAAAAGGGTTGTAACAAAGAGACATAAATCAACCCTTAATTGAATTTGTCATAAAAATTGAAAGTTTCGTCGTTCTCATGGCCGCACTTTGTGAAATAGTTTTAATCCATTCTCTTTTGAAGGGAACTTCTAATTTATTGTGAGTGCTAAGTTTGCCGAGACGGAGACTATTCGGGTTCAGATACAAAACTTCCACCTACGCTGATGTAATCGCCCTATATAATCCACTGCGCTTAGGAACGCTGGGGAACTTTTCATTTACGGAATTTTTGGTCGCTCACTACCAACCCAATTTCGTTTGAAACTTTGCTTACGATATTTTGTTTTTATTGTGGATTATTATATCTGTGGGACGCGTCTACTATTTATTTAGGTTTTATATCGATTTATAACAATTGTTTTATTATATTGCAATAAAACATCAAGTGCTAAAATAGGAAAAACACTTGAAAACATTTTATACGTTTGTTTTCTATCTGACACCATAAAAATTTACCATAAAACCACAAAATGTAATTTACGGCCTAACACTTCTTAATTCGGTGTTACGACCGAAAAAAAAACAATAATTCAGTAATAAAATGTGGCAATACTATGAATTTGCGTACAAGGTAAGATCAAGTATGGCAACCGTAAAAGTTTCGTAGTAACGCAGTTTTTACGTATTTCGCCCCAATTACCAGTTGAAAGAGTGCCAGGCTCTATAAATCAGGGGACAGGAATCCGTATACATATTCCTGCGACATTGTAACTTTGCAACACTTTTATACGACAGAACTATGTCAATCTAACTTTTAAGATTATCACTTCCGTGCTTGCCTATCCCTACCTGCGTGTTTATAGGGCTGGACGGCAACAAGATTAAACTGTTACGATATATCAACCTAATAAGAAGCACTATCTTAGCGAAAGTTAAACATATGATTCTTAAATGTTGATGATTTAAACATTTATTGTACCTAAACTCGATAGTTTTACTAGCTAATCATCCTACCAATAATCATCAATGTAAATACATAAAACCGTTTTTAATTGTAAAATAATACCACCGCTGTATGCGGTGGTATTGTAAACTAGACCCACATTTGTTTAATAATTAAGACTACCCTCAGTTTCCTTTATACAAATTCAGTAAAGTTTCTCATATTGTCAATGACAAACGCATTTTCCTACCGAAATACGAAAATAAGATTTTCCACTCGATAAACATGGAGAGTAACGTGTGCTCACAAAAGTAAGAATAATGTAATATAACAAATTATAATAAATTCATGAAGTTTGCACACCCTCACGATTTATAATCACTTGCAGAGATGTCTTTCGCTTTCGACAGCCCTACTGTAAGGACAGTGTTCCACTAGCGAAAAGCTACAAGTTTTATTTATTCTTGTCTTCTATTTTGAAAATGTGAGTGACTACTTTTGTAACAATAACCAGAGAAAAAAATTAAGGCATAATAAAACTATTTACATGAAAGCAATTGCTCCTTACTAAATTAGTTGCTGGCTATAGCTTCAAATGCGTACGAAAAAAATATCACTTCCCATTGTTATGAGTCGCACATTAAAAAACAAATTAACAAGCTTAGTTTTTTAACTCTGTTAATATGTATCCGTTATTTAAAATGTCGTCTTACAGTAATTTTACTAGTGGCTATAAACGAGATCAGAGCAGGCTAAAAGGTAAAAAAAGAAGGTTATAAGGTTATACCCCTTAACTTAGGTTAAGGTGTATAACTGAGGTTAGCCTGCTCATTAAATTAATCAAATTAGCAGTTTTCAGTCGTTAAACTTGGTTTAAAACTCGGTTTGTTGTATAAAATGGTGAAATGGGCCTTAATATCTTAAAGCTATTACTTAAAAATATTGTAAAATTAGAAACAGCATAATTCATAGATTACATACATTTTGCTGATAGGCGAGAAAGCGCTTTTTTACCTAATTTCATAAACTTAACCATAATCTAAATCATTATGTTATATTAAAACCAAAAATATCACAATTATGTCAAACAGCAAAATATTCGCAGGATAGCATCGCTGACAGTGTCCGCCCGCCCTACGCGTGGCGTCTTAGTGGCGCGTGCCCCCCACGCTCTCACGAAAAAAGTTGCAAGTTGCCGGGCGCCGTCGAACATTCAAATTTATCGATTGTACTCATTACAACATTCCTCAAAACTTACACAGTACCCACTCACCAACTTAGCCCTTTAAGGAACTCTATCACCACATTACTTTTTATCCCCAAGTTTTTTTCATATTATTGTCTGTTAAAGTTTAAGTGCTCGGCGGCTAACTTTCGATGTTCTCTTGATTTACGAGAAGCAGTTTGGAAGTGTTTTATAGGGCATAAACGCTACTTTGCTACTTGTCGGATTGAAGGTTGTCCGTTACGATCGGCATCAGTGGGTCACTGTTTTATTGGGTGCCGTTGACTCTAATTCCATATTCTCTTGCGAATAAAGTCAAACACATTGGTGCTTGCGCCGGGCGTTTTATGAGCTGTTACTGAATCTAAGTTAATTCAAGCTTATATCTTTTAGTCTCTGCTTATTTGATTATTTGCTTTACATCGAGATATTTATTTTTTATGTGGTCCGAACTGCGAAGACAAAGCTTTTTGCTGGATTCGTAGTATAATTTCATAGTTTACGATAATATTTAGTCTTGTTGCTATCAAAATTTAGGCAAGTAAGTAATTCTTCTGTCAATCATCATCATCATCCTGCGCGTCCCCACACTCTATAGGGTCGCTACAGCATAGTAAGTAATATCTGCATTCATAAATCTAAATTTAAAATTTAAGAAACACCCCCGATTCCTTTTATGCCTTCATTTCCTTAAATGTAAAACAACATAATATTGTAATGTGGACGCGATGCGCTTTCATTTGATACCCAACACTAGTATATTTGCAGATTTTCTGTTTTCCGTCCCCACTCTCACCCCCATAACTTTTAAACGGCTCAACCGATTTTCATAAAACATGTCTAAGAACACCAAGGCCAAACTCACCTTTCATACAAAAAAAAACTATTGAAATCGGTCCATCCGTTCGGGAGCTATGATGTAACAAACAGACAGACAGACACGTCAAACATATAACACCCCTCTTTTTTGGTCGGGGCTTAAAAAATGGAGTATCGCATAACTTAAGATCACATTTGATTTGGTGATAAGAGAAACTATCAAAATACTCGGCCTTTTGCAAGCTCCTATAATATCCGCGAATACATCGAACAAAACTCGAGAATCGCACACGATAAAAATATCTCTCATCCACCACTTAATGAATGGCTCAAACCAGCAAAACATATTTACAAACAAATCGTACTGTCACGTGTACAGAAGTTACAATTTTATGAAAGTGATAACAGATCGTCTCGATAAGAGCCATTCACCTAAGGAGCCTTTTTTACCTCTATGGCCTTTCAACACGTGCACTCGGTTCATAGTAAAGCCTGAAATAACTTTTTTCATTGACCTCGCTGTCGATTGACCCAATTCTAAATGTCAGCCACGCACGCTCGCAGCTATAGTGATATAGAGATAGTGCGTCTACAAAGGAATAACTATTCATAATTTAAATCTTATATTTTAAATTTAGGAAAATTCGCTACTTGTACTATTTTGAACCGGGCTGCTGAAATATATTTACTTATTATATAGTATTTATTTAAATCTTTTTAATTTATACATTCAAATTCAAATTTCTTTATTTGCACTCTTAAAATAGTTGTAGATACATTATGTTCTACCACATTCATTTGGCATGCAAAAATTAAAAATAATTTGTAAATTATGAATGTCCTTAGATTATAAAATATACACATAATTAATTACTAATAAAAGCTTAACCCTTCTGGCGATTTGTGTAATTCGTCCGTCGTGCCTTGTCTGTCTATCTGTCTTATTACCTCTCTGTCTAGGCGACTTATACCTATTACCTCTTCCCTCCAACCACTGAATTGACTTGGATAAAAGATATCTTGAGTTCCGAGGACATATGAGTTTTTACTGAGGAAATTACTACTTACCCGAAGAAAAACCAAGAGCACGAAGTTTAAAGCTAGTGCTGATAAAATTAGTAATTTGATATTATTGAATCTACAGGTATTTATAATTTCGTTGTGTACAACAATAATGCCAAAATATATTTATCAATATATTGTCATAATATTGATATATTTAATCATTGGATTTCTTAAATAATTGCATTATAATTTATTTAATTATAAAAATAATCTTAAAATAATGTTATATACTTAATATCAGAGTAACCCGTAAATAATACTGTAAGAAGTAGATGATAAAAAAACACCCTGGGTACAATAAATAATCCTAGAAAAAAATCTTTTCATAACTTATAACACAATTTCTTTGCAAGATTATTAATAGAACGTCTATAACCCCCATTACTTCAGTCATACAAAATCACAATCTTAACCCTTTCAGAACTCCCGTAACAGTGTTAAGTGGAGTTATGGCGATATATCTAAGGAGGTGAATAGTTTGCCTCCCCCCGGGATAGTAGGGGGTGGGGGCAATGATCCATTAATCTGGCAGAAGCCCATGTGGCGCCACTGTCGTACCTGGGCAGGCGCGACGGGCAGACGCCTACCTAACGACAATCTACATTCAACATGTGCGAGGTATAAGGCGTTTTCGCGGGTAGTTTTAAACTAGTTTGAATTGCTAAGTTTCAGAACTGCGTGAAAAATCAGCGATAATGGTTTATTTCGAGGACATTTAATGTTAGAATGACACTTTGAAACAAAGTTTATGATAACGATTACTTTGTAATTTTAAAGGTACCTATTAAAAATATTGTTAAGCACAAAAATGTCACATTATCTTATAATAAGAACCTAAATCTTGATTTAAGCATTATTTGTGCGTGGCATTTATAATTATATTTTCTATAATCAACCCTAGATTATTGTCCAAGCACTTCAATATTCACAAGTTCTCCAATACATTTCATACATATCTTGAAAACTCTAAGTCGAAGTTCAACTTTATTTCATAAATACATACTGACTCCGCAATATTTCGCGAATGCAATTTAACTGGAAATAGAAAACATTTAATACCTCAATTTATTTTATCTAGGATACCACCGACATAAAAGTTTGTACCAAGTTCATTGTAGATCTCCCGAATGCCCCACTTTGTTACGATATGGGCTACAATCGCTACACCGGATATAATTCCGGATAAGATTTTCCGCCTATTTATTGCTATGAAAGTAGAGATAGAGATAACCAATGAATAGACTAGAGACCAAATACTGGCTGATGAATTCGGGTAGGTATAGTTAGTAAAAATAAGCTTATGCGAAGCAAAAAAAAGCTTCTAATATTTTTTTGTATAAAAAGATCAAATGAAGTTTTAAAATATTATAGTTAAGAAAAATATAGTATAATAAATTCATAAACTACAGTCACTTTGAAGGGTTACAATTACAGAAAGAGGCAAGTAATGAAATTCTACAGTTTCACCTATTTATCCGAAGAAAATCGTCTCTCTGTAGCTGTGTAGAATAAACAACAGTTAGTAAGCAGTACTGGCAAAACGGTATGATAATTGTGGCAATTCACTCGGCAATTCACTAAGTGGAATATTTTACTTATCCTCCTGGCGTTCCGCAAGGCACGACCATCAGCTTTTATATATTGAGATGTATCATCCACATTCATTATGAGAACACCTCGTTTGTAATGTTCGTGTCAATGACAATGTGTGCTAATAAATTCTCTCTGGGCGAAAGAAAGTCGTTTGTAGACCAAGATTTCCTTACAATAAGAAATTTCAAATTCGCATTCTCGACGCACAGCGGACATGAACAGGCGGAACTTCTGAGGTCGCGCTTCTCGAATCGTCCTCATATTTCAATCGGAAAATTGACACATCGCTCTAACGGAAACTTGCGCGTGAAAACTTTAACGTATATTCGGTTAAGGTATTCTCTCGAAACAGATATCAGGATCTTGACGAGTGGAAAGTTCTTCTAAGATATGATAGGTCATACTCTAACCGGTGTGGAAGTTTTCACATAAATTGGCGGTCATTCGACGCGAATATGCTGACTGTGGGGGTAACAAATATGCCAACTTGGGCTGTTATAACAGCGATATGTAAGTTCTGTGATACTTCGCCATTAAGTTTATGGAAACGATGGCCAAGATTATATCGCACTTCTAAAAGCTTTATACGATTCTTATCTTTGCAGAGAGCGAGGAATCTATTAATCAAGTTCTGGCAGCATGGGGCTTTAAATTCGAATGAAAAATCGGCTGGAATCTGTCAAAATGCCTAATTTCCGTTTAATTAGCGGAAGATTACGTAGACGGCCAGCGACAATGACGTGTTGAAATGATTAATTTGTGCAGACGCATGGTGATAGCACGCGGGGTGCCGGCGTCTTACGCGCCAGACGATTAATCTTTCTCTTTGCACCATTGTACCGCGATCCCGGTATTTTTTCTGTCTTACAATACCATTAAGAAACTGCCACCGCTAGTTGGTACCGCTCCCATCGTTAGGCCCATTGAAGGATTGAAAAGGTGTTTGCGTTCCGCCAAGGAAAATAGGTCTTCCCCTCGGTTTTTACGAGAGATCACTTAGGCTTCGATAGTTATTATACATCGAAATGTTTTAATCTTCCTTCGTCATTCACTTACAATGGATCTGTAGGCAAATTTCATAGTCATGCCTTTTTCTTTCGTGGATTATGTACTCCATAAGCAAGTACGCTTTGAAATAGGGGTTTGTGCAGTGGAAGTTCTTCTTGATGAGAAATTGTATTTGAATATTCAAGTCAATGCAAAATACCTTAGGTAAGGTCGTGAAAATCTACATATAGAACTGAAAACAAGCCAAGTGTTCCACCATCGAGCTTTTAGCGACAATTATTTCTTATTTTATGAACACTAAATAGACATTAGCCGTCACGAAATGTAAAGTATAATTGAATTGCATCAGTAGGTATTCGAGTGTTACAAATTCTTACATTCGACTCCAAGTAAAAGTTGTTTTATTTTTACAAAACTTGATGTCATTCCGTTTTGACACGGTTTCTTTAAATAGGCTCAAGTAAAGAGGTGAAACGTTTTGATCTTGACCTATTTAGATTAAGGATTTCAGTTTTTCATAAATTCTACGAGTAATATTAAGTTAATTTTGGTACTGACGATATTAAAACCTCTCTAGAATTTAGCTTGCTATTAAATTATGTGTTAGAATTGTAACGAGGATTGACTGTATGAAACTAGAGGAGTATTATAAAGAGGTTTTAGAATTCATAGCAACAAGGTTAGTATTAATTTAGGAAAAATGGAGAAAGAGACGTTATAAGACTAGGAAAAGCATTTAAGGCATGCCATGCAGCATTTATTTGCTTGTCTTCATTATGACATGGGATAAAGTAATATATTGGCACCAGATGGTGTCACCAAGGATGATAAGTTGACATAATGTATTTATGACAATCCTATTATTTCAAATAATTGAATCTATGAAATGCTCCAAAAGTATCACTACTATCTACGCACATTGGCACAAATACTTTGCACGTATTTTGCGTACACTTTACACCTCGCAGGGACATTAGTCGGAACATTAACGTGATTTATACGGAACCGAGATATAAATCCAGAGATCCGCAAGAAACACGACTGCCGAATCTCTCTTCTTTGTTTTATCGACGAATACAGTCTGAGCTATATTTAATTCCACCTACAAAATAAATACTTACGCAACTGTTGCTACCCTTTGCCAACTTTAAAACTTCAAAGTCAAGATAAATCTAAATTTAAAATTTAAGAATAACCCCCGTTTCCAATACCTTTATTTCCTTTAATGTAAAACAACATAATATTATGTAATTTGGACGCGATGCGCTTTCATTTGATACCCCACACTAGTATATTTGCAGATTTTCTGTTTTCTTTCCCCACTATCACCCCCATAACTTTTAAACGGCATAACCGATTTTCATGAAACATGTCTAAAAACACCCAAACCAAACCCACCTTTCATACAAAAAATTGAAATCGCTCAATCCGTTCAGGAGCTATGATGGAACAGACAGACAGACAGACACACAGACAGACAGACAGACACGTCAAACTTATAACACCCCTCTTTTTTGGTCGGGGGTTAATAAATACAATGAATAGAATTTAACTTCATTTAATAACCTAATTTTTTAACCAAGAATTGAGTTCCTAGATTACAATTTAATAGACCGTTCTTAATTACTGATTATTTTGGAGAAAATAAGTTGAAGTTAATAAAGTCATTTTAGTAGGTACTTGCGATAACCGTAGGTACCAAATACACCAACTCTGAGATATCATAATTTAATTTCTTATTATAACAATACTGCTGATTTTAAGCAAAAGTTTTGGAATCGCATTTAAATTATGAGGTTAACTCAATTTGCAACTTTTGGTATGTTTACTTCGACTTTGAAAGTCAGCATAAATTATTTGATAAACATTATCATTATGTTGTACCTACTTACTTGCCAATCAATCAAGTTAAAAATCGTAGGCAAAAGAAAAAATAGGTACTCTACTTAGGTAGACCTAGTTCTGGATGGAATTTGTCCTACTTTTAAAGTTACCATCTTTTCGAGTGTACAAAACTTCCCTTCATCCCCCTCTTAGTTGTAATTCCACCCAAGTCAGGTGAACACGACAAATGATTCGTAATGACGTATTCAAATCAGGCCAACCTCAAACAATTGAATTACGAAAATTCCAATGTTTTATCAAGTTAAACTTTGCTTCGGCAGCTTTAAGTGAATTTATTCTTACTTAGTTATCGGCGGCGGCGAAAAGTCATCCTGCTAACGTTTCGGTAACTTGAATAATTTAATTTGTCACTAGTGGTTGACACGTCACGGAATTTTCTTCAGAAATTCACGAGGCCGTCACGTTTGCCCAACCCCCCGACTCCCCGGCATTGTGTAATCGTGGACCTCTAATTTGAATTATTTATCTGATTTAGCACTTCGCTCTTCGGAAACGTTTTCAATTCCAAACTGGATTGACTCCGCAATTTCTTAATCGCGAGTTTCAGTTTGATTGATCAGTTTACTGTCTTTTATTTTACTTGATATTTTACCCATTGTTCCGCTGGAACGCCTTTATTCCCAAATTAAATTCCTTAACAATTTTTCTTTAAATATGGAAGTGCTCTGTATAGTATATGCATATTATATTTTTTCAAGATAATCCCTTTGGTATATAATCCCTGACTTCCAAAATGGACTGACGTCAGTCGCCATTGAGCAAAGGGATATGAGGTTACTCTGTTTATTACGTCTCTGAATAGAGAACCAAGGTTTGGCAGGAGCCGTAATTTCATTCATCTAATAACCACTGAATTTTTATATGCGCATAATTTCTTCGGCACGCTTCAGAAACGTGTAGGAACATAAAAGTTCCTTCTGGATTTCGTCTGCGGAACGAAACTGGAGCAGTAAATTTAGTAAGTCGTTTACTAAAAAAACATTTCTGTTATTTTGTATCTACATATTTTATAATTACCAATTGCGATTATAATCGTTGGAGTGAGTGCTGAGAAATTAACCAACTTAGCCGGCATAGTGGATGGCCTAATATCACTCGTCAAGAGAGAAGTCCCTGTGTCCCAGTAGAGGGAACGTAATAAGGAGTGCTTATGAGTGTTAAGAAATAAAAATATTAAGATTGAATATCACTATAATAAAATAACATAACTTTTTGACCCTAAAACTTCTTTTCTAAGCTAAGAATGAATAAAGAGTCACTCATCTTCGATGGATTTCGGTCACTCGACTTAAAACTCATCTAATTTTAGAAACAAAACATCCCAAAATCTGTATCGCATTAAAATTCATTGTATAGGTACATCATGCATGTGCTCATTGTGACACCCTAAGAGAATAATAGCAACGAATTATTCAACGATCCTTATGTTCTATACCAACTCAGGCCGGTCTCTTCTATACTTTGAGATCAGCCAAATTTATGGTAAACCCATATATACCTACACATATTATTCTAATGAACTACATGAACACCATTTTTAGAATAGAAGCCTTTTAAGGCTAAAAGCCTAGATATGCTATAAAACTATCCTTACCTTCTTTATAAGAAGATTTGAAATACATAATAAATATGCGAATATAAACAAAAAACATTTTTTATCTGAATAATGTTTTTAGATATGAAATAATCAAAGTCCTTGAAAATAAATCCATGTGAAAATATAAATTTCTAACACATTGCGCTTTCGCAATGATATAACACCGGAATTTATGAATCGGAAACACTCTCATTATACATAATTTTCCTAAAACTTTACAGTTTCCTTCGTAAATCCCAAGTGTTGATTTTCCAGATTGCACTGTCTTACACCGTTTATATATTTATGGATTTTAGACGGACGGACAAACTTAGGACAGATTTTCCGAGTTTCTATTAAATAAATAAATATTTCCGGACAATCCACACAACAACATCTACCCCTTGGTAAGCTCTAATCAATCCAATCCTCAATCCCAATACTACAATTAATCAGTTCTATTCCCAATAATATTACAAACTCTGCATTACTTCAAAAATGTATTAAATTTTAATCGCCCTAACTAGACAGCAGCACTTCGAATCGTAAAGTGACGAGGGCGTAATAAACAGCTGAAATCATCATCCATTCAATAGGACATAATGGTTCTGGAAATTCGACAAAATTTAAGTCGGTATTAAAGGGGACCGGGGTAATTCAGTGGCGTAAGGGTCGCATTGGCGCCACAGATCTTGCCGTAGACAAATTCTAAGATGGTGCCTTGCTGCCCTGGTTTTAGCGAAATGTATCTATTCGTGGCTTTTTGTTACGCTGGAAGAGACTGAATGAAGGAATTTCTATAGAAATGCTTTTACTACTTACTTACAGTTTCATTCAAAAGATTTTTGTGGCGATTTCAACTTTGCTTCAATGTGCGCTCGTATTAATTGTAACACTTACTTTTGTTTAACTCGTGAACTATATTTTTTGTCACAATTTTATGGGTATTTATTAATAAATAAGTCCTATTTCTTAAGCGTTTACAATGATAATAGAATGCAAATGATTTAGTTTGTAACACCTTGCCTGAATAAATTAGAACACAAAATCCTATGGAATTTCGTGTTCTAATTTATTCAGTTCATCCATCTTTTCTATTGCCTTGTTAACAAAACCGTCGCAAGGATTACATTCTTTGTCATTCTCAGCAAAAATAAGGTACTTGTACCCGTTCAATCTTCGCTGAAGCATGGAGAAATACGGCCGTAAGACTAACATTACCCCAAAACCAGGGAGCACGTGGAAAAATCAGGTGAATTACACTGAAAGCCTTACGTGATGTATTTCAAGCAGAAAATTATATTATGTTTTTATTGCCTCAGCAAACCATGCTTCTTTGGATACCTAAGCTAAAATCAACGTCATCGTTCGATAGATATCCACTGTTGGGTTCAGGTTCATTACTTGACATCATTTGGTCACTGAAATTAGCTACATAAGCGTGGGTAGTTTTTGTGGCAGATTAGCGATATCAGTATTCTGTGTATATATATTAATTTTATTTGAAAAACAAACAGTTACAAAAGACTTACTGCTAATATTATACTAAGAAGATCTTGTTGTACATCTTTTACGGCCAGATTTGATTGCACATGCAAGAAGACAGAAGGCACTTGGTCAGATTATTAACAGAAATGTATTATTCCTTATTTTGAACAAATCTTCTACAACTTGTTCACAATAAAAGATGTTTACACTTATGACAAATCTTAATAAACTAATCCGCCACCAGAAAGTGCGAAGGAAGAGTGCCCAAAATACCGATAAACTTTGCGACTAAAATCTTTTAAAATCAACCAACTGGAAGCCCATTACCAAATGACCTAGGCTTTTAAATACCTACTGATAGTTGGCATTATTCTAAAGCAAAACCGCTGTAACCAAAAGCGTTTTGTCACTTTTATAGCATTCGTAATTCATGGTAAGGGCTCCTGGCGACGAATCCATCAACTCGTCGACAGGCCGTTTGTTGCGTTTTCACGCTTGATAAATCGCGAGTGTCCACATTCAATGGATTTATGAACGCGCACCATTGTTCATCACATAACGTTAATTGGTCACTGTAATGTGGAAATAGAGATTTATAAATTAAGCAGCAAGGCGGGTGAAACTTGACACAGCAAGTATGTCAACGTCAAAGATTTAGCGCCTTGATAAGACATAACTTACATCATAGCCAGTGCAAGAACTATATGCAAAATTAATTATGTTTCAAAGTTTTTCTATATAAGTCTACATATTTCAAGCCAAGATGAGGCTAATATATTAATAAAATAAATAAATAAATATTTCGGGACTAATCACACAGCACAACCCCAAACTAAGCAGAGCTTGTACTAAGGGTGTTAGGTGACGGATATACTACATAGATACATTTTTTTTTGTGAATAAATACATAGAAAACATCCAGACCCGAAACCAGAAATTGTAGATCGTACAAAATCTGGTCCCTCGGCGGGAATGGAACCCGCAACCTCTTGCGCCTCAGACGGACCTCCGCCCACCGAGCCACTGTCAAATAAAATTAATGTATAAATTTCCGTAATAGCAGCATATAGCTGAGAAGTACGACTATTTTAGGCGCAACAAAAATAAATAATCAAAATTTCTTACGTAAGACCAAGTGGTTCATGATAAAGCGTGGGTTCTGTGATTGACGTTAATAAATTCACCTCCTCATTTCGAATCTAAACTAAACCGGCAGAAAGTCACAAATGAATGATCCAACAGTGTCATTGACGCCAGAATATCAAGGACACCATGAAATTCATAGACTTGTTTTAAAATTCCAATAGTCTGTTAAAAAAAATCCATTGAAAACGATAGCTTTGGACCTTCGGATTGAAGACTCTCGTTTTCTCAATGATCTTGGTCCAAACTTAGATTACATTAATAAATTGACTCTCTTTCTAAAACTTGTGTTGTTGTTTCACTAGAATACATTTTAGTCTTACTTTATATAATATTAGACGTCTTATTTAATACTTCTTTACATTTACAACGCGAGTTTTTTTTAAGTATTTTTAAAATTCCAATAGTCTGATAAAAAAAATCCATTGAAAACGATAGCTTTGGACCTTCGGATTGAAGACTCTTGTTTTCTCAATGATCTTGGTCCAAACTTAGATTACATTAATAAATTGACTCTTCCTAAAACTTGTGTTATTGTTTCACTAGAACACATTTTAGTCTTACTTTATACAATATTAGACGTCTAAGTATTTATAATTTATTATTAAGATACTAGTTACTTTCTGCCGTAAAGTGTTAAAATAAATTGAACTGAACGACTAAACGCCCGAGCTGTTTCTAAGTGGAACTTCTCACAGGGCACGCAGAAAAATTATTTATGACCTGTTTTATAGCCAAAGTTCATTCGTTGCTGCGGTCTCTTTTATTCATAGCTTTTATTCGATGGGCAAAAGTTGTGAGATTTTATTGTCGGTGCGAGGCAAAACGCGTTATTGCACTAACTTTTAACTGCTGAGAATATTTTGTTACATGCAACAGTCTCAAGCCTGGTATTGCCCAAAACTTTACTTTTAATTAAATGAGAAAATATTAAGAAAAACTGAATGATTGTTTATGGATACCTATATAAAAATCATAGATCATAAAAATTTGCCAATTCTTTACATTTACAAATCCTGTCTCTTCATTTTTAAATAGTTTTTTTTTTATATATTATTAATTTATTTATTGTACTTACCAAATATTTTAAGTAAGTTATAAAGTTTATTTTCTATGTAATAAAAAGTGGAGTCTATAACGATATAATTTATACTTTATTAAAACTAGTTTAGGAAATTAGCTTGATGATTAAAGCTAATTTCCTAAACCAGTTTTTAATAAAGTATAATTCTATCATTAGTTCACAAAGTTCATAATATTAAGTCATGTAATGCAAACGTTACACTATCTTTTAGTGACACTAGAAATCCTTCATAAATTCTTTATTGTACACAAAAAGGATACATTAAGGTTTAGTAACAATGGTCATGTACAAAGGAGAGCTTAACCCTATAAGAGTTTTCTTACAGCAAACCTGTGGTGATGAAGAAATTAAAATCCTTATAGACGAGTGTAGGCTGTTAGTTACAAATACCACAGTTCATTTCTTTATGAACTTTCTTGTATCATTTCACTTAATCATTTCTTATACGACGAAGCTATATCTTTGAAACTTTCTTTGCTAAGCGTACGAAATATTAGTAATATTTCGGAGGAAATATTAATTACCTGAAAAAAGGACGCCTCACCGAAGCGATAACTTCAAATACTTCTAACGCTAGGATTAAATTGGAGGGAAGCAAGTGTGAGAGTAGGATGCCAGACAGACTGGCATCATTCTCTCACGGTCTCTCATGGTCCTTTACGTAACAAAATAATAAACATAGGTTTACCACTTATTATATAATATAATCGATTTCTAACCAATTCGTTCTTTGTTACAGAATTCCATCAGACATAACTTGTCACTGCACAATCGGTTCATGCGAGTCCAAAACGAAGGTACGGGGAAGTCCTCATGGTGGATGATCAACCCTGACGCGAAGCCAGGCAAGTCGGTGCGGAGACGAGCGGCTTCCATGGAGACCTCTAAGTTTGAGAAGAGAAGAGGGAGAGTAAAGAAGAAGGTAAGAAACAAAATCTGTTATGTTAAGAAAGCTACACGTAAATAAAGCTTTTGAGAAAGTACATACTCTCATTACACCTTAGATAATTTATTTTAAATGCAATTAAAGAACGAGAGTTCAGTTGCATAAGATTTCCTTATAATTCAGAAGTGTCAACTACATTAAATTGTGGTAAAAAAAAAACTCAAGGAATTGGTGTACATTCATTTTTTAAGCAAATGATATGTCAATTACGCGGTTTTTATGTTGAAAGTGTTGAATTCGTTCTTGAATTATAGGCAGAAGCACTAAGAAATGGAATCACAGCAGACGCCACGCCAAGTCCCAGTAGCTCAGTCTCAGAAAGTCTAGACATGTTCCCAGACTCGCCAATGCACAGGTAAGCTCAACATTATACCTTTATAAACAACTCCTGCAGTAATGCCCAGATAGCTTTTATTAGAAGCATAGATCATTTAGAATAGCCAACCAAGTTTCCTTATCCAAATCTTTAATACTAAACTAAAATACTTTGTGGCACAAAGCCAGTAATGATAATAGTCTTGCAACTACAATTTACAATATTGATTTGACTCTAAATGCATTGTTATTTACCTATACGGGTAATGCAATGAGATTTGCCAAAACCACACACACCGCTGCAACTAAGTAATACGCGCAGAATTGAAACTTTACGACACCAGAAACAATGTGAACCTCACATGATACGCACCATAATAAAACCATCGGTCGGCATAAAGCTGTGTTGACCGGACTAATAAAATTGAGTTATTGCAACTCTGCTACTTTATGATAAAAGGTTTTAAATCATTCAGAACCATTAGATGATGAGTTATGCGAACGCTGAATCTCGTCATTGATATTTAACATTTTTATTGCCGATTTATTTTATGTGGATTACGAATCATCGGAATATATTTCGGTTGAGCGGTTGAAGGCCTGGCCTACGCAGGCACAAATCTTACCATACATTTTGTCGTTGAATGTAGTAATAAAGATATTTCTACGCTGACCATTGAACCCGTTACAGTGAGCGCTTCATTTAGCATAGAAGTTTATTTATAGCGGCGATAGGCATTAGATTTGCATGATCCCCATTATTTGAGATAGTGATACTGAAGATAATAGACGTAGCGAACTTACTTTATGTTGATACCATGATTTGCGTACGAGTTCTAGTGTTCGGCAATACATTTATTTGCTTTTTCTCGCTTGTGCGTAGCAGCAGCGGTTTTCAGCTATCGCCGGACTTCAGACAAAGGGCTTCGTCCAATGCGTCGTCTTGTGGACGGCTATCCCCCATACCGTCTATGATTGCTTCGGAAACGGATTGGGTCCCGGATTATGCCCCCGACTTCACTGCTAGTGACTACGCTAATAGCGAGTTTTCTCAAGCGGACTACACGCAAGAAGAGCAGTTGGCGGGAAGTCTAGCCGATTCCATGAAGTTGCATGGAGCTGATCCATTCCTCAACACACAGTGAGTATTGCCTGTACAGATTTGGCGTTACTGAGTCTTGGGTTAAATATACAGCATAGTGAGATAACGTCTGAAAACGTCTAATATGTACAGGCAAATTAGGCTTTGCTTCGTACATTTTAGCGAAAATCGTCCGATTTGACGTAGAAAGTTTGCTTAAGACTTAAGATCTTATTAAATCTAAGCTTTGCTTGACTGTAGAAATTCTGTAGTATGCCTATTTCTTCTAGATAAAACCATTGTTTCGGCAATTTTTACTTGTAATTTTTTATCGAGTGTGTTATTATTTGTTAATTCTAATCTAACAATGGCCAAATTTATGAAATGTGTAAACGCAAAGAAAATTTAGTTGTGAAAACGGTCTGAAAAATATTACTAGATTGGAAACCGATTTGGTTATTTGTACAAAGAGCGTCACGATTCGGTTAGCCTGCACTGGGTTGTATCCAGAAGGGCTTACCTATTAGTGACGCGTACCGTACTTGCTACTTTTGTCTATCAAAGCACAGAAACTAACCTTCAACCCCACAGGTACGTTCCCACCACATCATCATCTTCTTCCGGCGGGAGCTACCGGTACGGCGCGTACGGCTCCTGCCCTCGGCACCCGCACGGGCCGTGCGCGTGCGCGATGTACCCGCACCCCGCGCACCCCGCGCATCCCACGCATCCGCACCAACACGCGCTGGACCAGTTTGTGAGGCCGCCACCGCCGGGTGACCAAGCTGATAATATGCACACAGGTTAGAAACCAACATACCTACAACCTACATCAATAAAAAAAAGGTGTGTGTGCGATTCATTCACACACGGTAGAAGTGAAACTTCAGTAAATCGACAAATAAGAAGAATAAAAAAAAAACAAAAAAAAAATACTATGCAAAAAGATTTTGTTCGGGCGGTCACCCATCCAAGTACTGGCGTCGCGCAGAGTTACTTAACCTTGTTAGCGTTTAAGATTGGCTTACCCGACAGGTAAGCCAATCTTATTTCCACTTCCGTTGCATCCGGTTTCAAATCACAACTATTCTAAAGAAGTTTCACTTCAAAAAGTGAGTTGATCTTGGGCTATCTGAATGACTACATCAGATTTTGCCTAGAGTTCAAAGTTAAAAAGACTACCGCATAATGTCCTACGCTAAAGTCTACTAAAACACAAATTGACTAGTGCAGATAGAGGTCAAAAGGGAAAAAGTGGTTTTACTGATATTTGCGGCGTTCGAAAAAATCCAGCAAAGACTAAGTAATACATTATTTATTATATTCAAACAGAATATGTATATGGCTTTACTACAAAACCTGCACTATTAATTTAAGAGAAGAAAAACAATACAGAAATATTCTAAACACTTATTTATTCTAAAATTTTGTAATACAAAGTAACGTCTACTGAGATCTCCTTCTTTCTATCCCTTTACATAACCCTTCATATCTAGGCAACTCATTCTCCGTGGTAGCTGTTCGATTGTGGAACAACTTACCCCTGGATTTGCGTAAGTTAGATTCCAAAGAGACTTTTAAACGCTCCATAAAGGAACACTATTTGAAGCGACAGTATCCAATAGCTTTCGACACATCTCTTCATTTAATGATTTTGTACCAATTTTGTTCGGTACTTTCAGTATTTTGAATATTTGTTTTTATTTATTATACATATTATTTTCCTTCTTATTTATCTATATGGTTTTTATTTATAATTCGTAAAGTATATATATATATTTTGTGAATACTTTTAATATTTTTACTTACTGTATAACAGCACGCCAACAATGTTAACAGCCAATACAGGTTGGCAGGTAAAAAATGCCTACGCATTAAGACCACCTTTATGTTTTTTTTGTTATTTAAAAAAAAACAAAAAAAGCCAATTTGATGTTAAACCGGAAAATGTTAATGCTATGCAAAATCAACACAGTACCTACGAAGTTGCCTTACTGTAACACGGCAATTACAAAATAAGTTTTATTTGTTATAAATGTACAGGCTCGACAATTACAAGATATTCCGTTGATGGAAACCTTAGCCACGGGATGACTAAAAAACCACAAAATTTCAGCCATGGCTTCGCAAAATAACAGGACACAGGAAAAACATTTAATTTAGTTTAAGCGTAAGTTGCTCGTACCGACATCCTCATTTATAATATTGGTCAAACAGGGAAGATGAACAAAGCCAAATAGAAACTCAGACAATGTATTAACATGAACTCTATGATGATACGAACAGCTAAAATCAGTTATAAGGTAGACAGAACATTTCAGACTTCTGTAGATTCAGGGATCTGTCCAGGAACAGAAATCCATACCCTGTGAAACAGGTTGTCATAAACATATTATGTATTTGATCTAATATTCTAAATTTTTGTAGAAAAAATTAAGACGAAAGTAACGTAGCTTACTAGCGAAATGCGGGACTCGAACCCACGTCTTCCATTATACGCATGGACGTGCTGACCGCTCCACCAACCTCACCACTACGTCATCGCTTCAATTTCTTCCGCACTTGCAACTACGAGTTACAGTTACAGCCTCGTAGTAGCGACATCCAGTAGAACATACAACATAGGACTATTCTACTCCCATAGCTGATATATATTTTTTCTGTTGTAGAAAGCGGCCAAACTCAAATGGTGACGACTTCTGACGCAGCGCTGATGAACGGTGGAATGATGGTGCAAACCGGAGCGATGGGGCCCACGACAGTCATGGGTCAGATCATGGGCGCGCTGAACACGGGGCTGGTGGAAGACCTGAACATCGAGACCTTGGAGTGTTCGAACGGCTTCGACTGCAATGTCGATGAGGTAAGGAACGCTACGTCATGGGTCAGATCATAAGAGCGCTGAATAACTACGACAGTGTAAAGACACCAGCGGCAATATCAAAGAACATTCTTTGCCAATTATACGTGAAACTGGTAACACTACTCGAGTTTATTATGTTTAACTATTCTGATATATCTGCTGTTATAAAGCTATAGATTTACATGATTTATGATATAATATTAAACATAACCACGTTACATTAAAATTTTGCCGTTGAGTCCCAAAAGGTTTGAAATACGCTCCCTACTTCATAACTAGAGCCTGCATATCTTCAAGACAAAAAAGTTTATAGGTACCTTAATAGAGTTAATAGATACCTGATTGGATAACAATTTTATCTGATTAGATTGTTATTAATTGACGTCCAACTCAGGTAAGAATGTATGTTAAACAATAAATAATAATATAAATATTTTTTCGGACTACTCACACAGCATCACCTACCCCCAACTAAGCAGAGCTTGTACTATGGGTGTTAGGTGACTGATATACTACATAGATACATATTTTATTATAAATATATACACATGATACATAGATAACACCCAGACCAGAAACCAGAAAATGTAGATCGTACACAATCTGGTCCCCTGGCGGGAATCGAACCCGCAACCTCCTGCGCCTCAGACGGACCTTCGCCCACCGAGCCACAGAGGTCGTCAAACAATACCTTTTTCCATAAAAAAAGTATTTATACTGAAACCTTTTACAATCACTCTAATAATACTCTTCTTCTGCAGGTAATTAAGCACGAGCTCAGCATGGATGGGACCCTGGACTTCAACTTCCCCCAGCACACGGCCACCGAAGCCGACAGCCAGTTCGCTGAGCCAGCACCCCCCGTTCCTACCACCCTCTCTGGTGGCGGAGCCCCACATACGCCCTACTCAGCCGCACCTTCTTGGGTACACTAAACTACCAAATTCGGACAAACTACGGTCATATTAGTCTTTAGACTCTGTAGAACAAGGGCATAGTGTACAGAGCTCTTGGATGGACGTTAGTCTAGCTAGGTCTGTAAATATTGTTTTCGAGATTTTCGTTGACTAGTTAAATGTTTTATTAGTAGTAAGGACTGTTACCGTTTGTGTCAATAAGGCTTTAGTGTGGCTAGGGTGCTTATAGGGCGAGGGGTGCTGGGCTATTGGATTTAAGGTACCTACGTTATTATTTATTATTACTTCCCATGATAGTGACTTGTGTACATAACTTTCGTTTTAACATTCGTTCAGGAAAAAGCTCGGAGCTTATATATCTGTCAGTCTGAAGTAAAACAAAGAAAAACTGTAATTTATCTCCCATAAAACTCAAGCAGCCGAAATATCACTTCATTTCCATCGTTTTCATGGAACAATTGAGTTCATAGTTTCGATACAACGAACTTACTGGATACACAGACGAAAAGTTCGAGATAATCGTTGATATTTCGCGATTTATAGCCATCGTATTGTTAAATGTTCGCTAATATATCTTTGTTCCGAAGTTTTGAAGTATTTTTAAGTTGCGCGTAAAGGAATTGGATCTCTGTTCTACTTTTAACTTTTGAAGTATGAAAAGACACCCATTCAAAGCATTTATACCACTCCGACTTTCATAGTTTCTAAAAACTAGAATAATGTGATCTGGAAAGCACACTAAAATCTCATTCACATTGAAATGTGAAGAAAACTGTGTCATCTATCTTTTTTATATTCCCACTAAAAAGATGCTGAATTTTTTTCCTCCAAAGAATTTGCAGTAACGGTACCTTCGGCACATTCATCTTTACGATATTACGGACCATAGAATATATAATAGTGGGATTACAAAAGATGAGTTGGTACGTCACTCATGTTTACGTCTTTGTGGATACGTGGATTATGAGACGTGATGCCCTCTTTATTTATCTAGAGAAACTAACAAAGCCTAAGGTTACGCAGGACCATGCTTGCGAGTTTTATCTGCCTATGAATTTTGATTGCAAACGCCTTTTTTTTACTTTTGTATAAATTCTCCAATTAAACAGTCAAAGCTTTTATTGACAAAAATAGAAAGAACGCCCTAAAAATACCATCACACATACACAATGCCACCAGTTATGTGAAAACTTCCTGCCATTCAATACCTATGAGCAAAAATAATTAGAGGGTTCACTCTCGTGATTCAATTACACCGATGAACGGTTCTATTTGCGCGCTAATGAGGGCGACCGAACCAGTAATTAATCATATCATTTCAACCTAGACGTTGCCTTCGAATAAAGGAATTACATGAAAAAATCTCCGAAACCAACGCCCGGCTAAACCCGCTTCGGTAATGACTTGTTTTTTAGGGTTACAAAAGAATGAATACGTCCTTCGCAGACGGTGAAAATTCTTGTTAATTTTTTAATACCGGTTAATGGGGAGTAAAAATAAAATCGCTTTTAAAATGCTACGTGATTCCACTACGGAGTTTTCTATAATCGAATCGAGGACGCGCGAGTTGCTGAAGAAAATGCACGCTTCATTTATTTTCTATTGTGTAGCGAGGATGCGTTTATCAACAGCCTTTCTAGTCGCGGAGTACTTGTAAAGGTGGTCCTACTGCGTCTCTGAGTCCTGATTTAAAGGGAGTGTAAATTTACAAACTCATCTTGTATTCGGTCCGGACTCGTAATTAGGTACGGCGCACCTTTGCACACGATTTCTTGGCACTTGTTAAAAGTTTTCAATTGCGTTACGAAGGGGACCGTACACGGAATTTATTCATTATATTCGCCCTTCGTTCTCTACTTAATAAAAATCTCTTTTGCCATTTTCCTGTTTCCTACTTAAGTAACAGTGGTAATGTTTTAAATATTTCTGTCCATTGGTGGAAAAAGGAGACTAGATGGGTTTTCCTGGTTATGTTTTGAAGCTGTTATATTAAAAAAAATCTAATATTCAAAATGTCTTTTGATTTTTGGAAAGATGCGGAAAGATCGCTGGTATAAAAAATCTATCAGTCAAAGTTTAAGTTTAGTGTACTTACCGTGCAATCTGTTTTATATCAGTTAAAGTAACATTGATAGGTAGATATCTGAAAACAATGACTACACATTTTGTATCTACCTACTAGAAAAAAAAACCTTTTTTTTTCTACATTTAGATACTAATAAATAACTAAGTGTACGGCCATATAATGCTGACAGTTTTATATTTAACCTATGTTGAGTTTGATCAATTTGAATATTATTCAACTTTGTTATAGATGTCAATTTTCTCGAACTTTATGGAAGCGTGAAGTATTTTACAATTTTATGAAGTTATCGGGCTACTTGACTATTATTATTGGCAAAGTACTTCCTCATTCCCTGTGAGATGTAAATATTCAAATTAAACTGAAGGATTGCATTAACCAGGCCACTCACGAAATGTTTTCACTTACAAAGGTACTGGTTTGGTTCCATGGTTTAATTTAGAATTCCAAAATAGATTCCAGTTTTTTAATCAAATAAACCGCATCGTAAAATTTTATAGAATTTCATTACATAGTCAGAACAAGGTATCTATAAAATTATATATTCCAATAACATGCATTTCTGGCTTAAGTGCTCTTAAAAATGTCATATTTCTCGATTTTTATGACCTCTAGAAATGCAGATTTGCTTATATACCAAATCTAGTATTTCAATTCGACTTTATTCAATGTCTTCTTATTTTATGGAGTTTAGTACAAAATTTAAATGTCATGTGAAATAATAAAATTTCACAGTAAATATTTACAAATATAAATGCGTCACTACTAAATGATTCCGGTTTTAAATAATGTTCACGTTTTAGGCTGAAAATCAAGACATTACAATATTAAAATGCTTCACAATTTCCCTCTCATGTCAAAGTATAAAAGTCGAGGGTGTATATTGGGTGTAATTTTGTTGAGCCGGCTTTAGCATTCTTTGGGGATGTTCCGAAGGCAAATTGGATTACGTGTTAACTCTGTCGGCAAAACCCGGCCGCTGGACCAGAGCCGCATTCAGGGCTTTGTCAAGCGGATTACGAATAAATAATGCTGCTCTGTTCACGCAGAATCATTTTACCCCATGAAAAAATTACAGACACTCAGTCTTTAATATATTTAAAATTAAATAAAAAAAGTGGCTTGCAACCTGCAACTATTATAATTTAAACGAATATTTTGAAAATAAGGAATTTAAGTGGTCAAATGCAGACTCATTTATAAAGTATAATTATGTCTTTTTAGTTGACTTTTTATTAGATACCTGTACTATATTTTTTTATTAATATTGTATGTCCGAAATGGATACAATTGTTGGAACTTATGTTATAAGACCAAATGTAAATGCACACAATTTTTACATAAAATATTCTTATTCTTATACCAGACTTCAGTTTAAAGAGGGAATAAACTAAGTGACTTATAAACTACTTACCAACTTTACATTGAAAAGGTATGTGATTATAGGAAAATTCTACAATAAGTAAGTAGTACATAAAATAAACGCTTGTAATGAAAAGGGAAATACCCTAGCTAGATAATGTTTGTAGACCATACATAAACTAGTTTTCCGGTGGGAATTAAACCTATGGTAATGCCATAGGTTTAACATATTCAGTAGTTTTTGTGATAGAATTAAGTCATGTACATATATATGTATGTATGTACATGATTTGTAATATCGTCCATTACGTACAGCAGCGTAGCTATAATAACGAAACAAATAAAATATAATATTCTCAAATTACATTTTCTATAAATGGATATATGCGATAGCTTTATTATATTGAGTTGATCCATTAGCATATCCATAAAAAATATATAATACCTAAATAAAAATAACAAAAATAGACCTATATCTAATCTGACTGTATCTAACACAATGTGACCCTTGATTTTCACTTTTTGACTTAACCATCAGATACGGCCCTGTGTTCTAACGATTTTATGATTTTATTGCGGAACCCCGAATTCTCGATTATGACGGTGCGAATTAGGCTGCTCATTAGATAAGATGGTGAGTTCTGATGTTAGACGTTGGAATTTTGTATTCCTTATTTTAATTCATTTTGTGTATTGTTTTACGAGATGTAATTTAATAACTGCGGTAAAGCCATTCAATTTTCATTCGAAATAAAATAAATTTACACCAATCCCATCTTCATACATAGTTATTGTGAATTTATGTTTTTCACATCTATTTAGAATTTTTATAAAGTAAGTATAGGTAGGTTTATTATATAAATAAAATAAATATATTTATAATAAGCGCGCAATTCTGAATTCAAGTTAAATTCAAAATTAAACTAAAAATATAAAGATTAAATATCAATTTACATAAAAAATCATTCATAAAGTTTACTTACAACTTTGTATATATTGCGATGTGTACAGATTTTTACCAATAAAAATAAGTCTCAACAATTAGGTCTTCTCTCAGCTCCTACCTAATAATATTATCATCCTATCCAGCATACTTCTAGAAGTAAGCTTGGCACGTGGTTGGGCGTAGGGCGGGCCGTCCCGCCCACGTGCAACAAGTGCGCCGCCCGCGCTCCGCTGCCGCCCAGGCTAACGGCAACGTTACACGAAGCTGTCGTAATTTCATCTGAAATGCACTCTATTGAACTAAATTAAATACCTATTTAGTTGTATAGACTTTTACTGGAATAATACATAGCAAGTGTAAAGGGGGTTACTTTCAATAGAATGCCTATGTATAATAACTTAGTACCCTATATAACAGAATATTGAAACAAGTTTGGAGAACTGAGTCTACTCATTCATACTCCCTTATTTCGTTAATCAGGGTCTAACATAAATTACTTAAATTCTTGTAAGTCGGATAACGTTAATGTGATAAGATATATCTTTAAAAGTATTTTTAACCCCCGACCAAAATAGAGGGGTGTTATAAGTTTGACGTGTCTGTCTGTCTGTCGGTCTATATATGTCTATCTTGGACATCATAGCTCCCGAACGGATGGAGCGATTTCAATTTAGTTTTTTTTGGATGAAAAGTGAGTTTGGCGCGAGTTTTTTCTGAAAATCGGTTGTGCCGTTTAAAAGTTCTGGGGGTGACAGTGGGGAAGTAAAACCGAAAATCTTCAAATAAACTCAAAATAAAAGCGCATCGCGTGCACATTACAAAATATTATGGTGTTTTACTTTAAAGGAAATTAAGACATTGGAATCTGAAGTTTTTCTTAAATTGTAAATTTAGATTTTTTTTAGTTTTTTTCTATAAAAAGTTCGTTAATATTAATAAAAATAAAATAAAACATGTTAGCCCTTCATTAATTCATCACAATAATGTTAAAATGATTTGAAGAACGTTTTTTTCAAAAACTTATCAAAGAAGTATTTGTGATATAGCTTCATATGAATTGTAGTATTTTATGTGAATAAAACAGTACCTGAATCGAATTAAATAAAAGAATGCCGATATTTTATGTATTTGCATATTAAAAACCTCCTGAACACCTTCAAAACTGCGACGCTAATAAAATACCAACAAAATTAATTACATGGTCGAAAACCAGCTGCTGAACGACCTTCTCCACTTAAAATTGTCCTTTAGACTTTAAGCAACAAATCAACGCCTCCCGAACGTCTATAAATCGGATAAAAGGGTCTGTATTTAGTGGCTGTATCCACTCTTCGGTCTAGAGGAAGCGTGCTCCAAATAACACAAGAGTTAGGAGGTCATCAGTCCCCTCATATGAATAAATTTAGTCTGCCTCTGCCCTCGCCGGAATCTCTCGATAACCAACGCCTATGCTTTATAGCCCGTGATATCCGAAACTCGATTTATTATCACACTCAAAAACTCCTTTTGGCACGATACTGTGCCAAATAGTTTCTTCAATTCTTCTGGTTTTGGTCATTTGACTTTACGTTTACAACAATACAAAAGCACTACACTCAAGCAGATGTTAAACATAACTTAATATTATTATAACGCATTTATTAACTACTCCCCTGCAAACAGTAGTAGGCTTATGATGCTTTTTGTGCTACTAATGGAAGTTCTACTTGAATGCGAATTACTTTCAAAATCAAATAGACTATAATCTATGGCAGGATCTAGACTCATCTTTGAATCAAAGATTTTGCAGGGGATGGATGCTAGGTGAAATAATGAAACGTAGAAATTCAATTTATCTTAATACATAAATACACAAGCAGCTCGTCCCGGCTTCGATCGGGTGTGCAGTTGTTTTAACATAAATGGATTGACTAAACCTTATCTTAGTCTTAAAAATCTTGTACCCACGAAACCAAAATCAAAAATCTTATTTCCGTTTAGATTATCATAAAACGCCAAATTCAGAACTTATTAGTTTTGAAGTCGGTTAAAATAAAATCCTCAAAAAGATACACGAGCATTAAACAAAATAAAAGCGGCGGAGTGCGACCGCATCGGGAATTCTTTACAAACCTGTAGGTAAATAAATAATAAAGTGAAGAAAAATATTAATACATATTATATAATATACATATACATATATATATATATATAACAAAACATTTAAAGTTATTTATATTTTTTCTTTACTTGTGTTATAATAAGATAAAGAACTTAAAACAACTTTATATATTTAAACCCTGTCTTCTTGTAAAACGCATAAGTACTAACACCATACAGTCTAATATTCAACTACCTTTTAAAGCTTCAAAGTATAATTTAAGAAATAAAAATAAAATAGAAGTATCTAATAGGAGAACAAAATTTGGAAAAAATCAATATCTGAGGGTGCTCAGTTTTATAACAACTTACCAAACAATATAAAGGAATGTGAAACAATTAAGGAATTTAAAAATAAATTAATGTGTTACGTAAGCAATTTAGAAAATTTAAAAGATTAATAATAATTACAATTTAGATAACTATATTAAAACGTACAAAAAAAACAAATAATTATAATATATTAAAAAAAATAAGTTGATAATCAAATCTTGTAACTTGCACCACACACCAAACTCAACTGACACCACAACTTTTTCAAACTACCCCTATTCTATTATGATACAGAGTATCACATTTACTTTAAAATGCTATTGATTATAAAAATTTAACACATTTATATTTATCCAATACTCGTTGAATTTGTTTATAATAATTAAATTAAGATTGTTAATTACTAACTAAAGCCTAGAGATATGACTAATTGTTTATCTACTCTCTTTCCTGTTTGTTTATAATTATGTACTCTATGTTTAACGTGTTTAATACGCAAATAAACTTTTTATGATTATAATTATGATTAGGGAAATTATATTATAAATTTAAGATGTAAAATAATGTATCTCATTGTAAGTGAACTTTTATAAGTTTTTATGAGAAAATAAAGCTTCTTTAAACCTAAGATGTAGTTTCGTACCAAATTTTATATTGTTAAATATAGCTTTCTATTTTTTAATTATCGTCCAGTAGTTTTGAGTTTATTTATTACAAAAATACAAAAGTAATCCGTTTTCCCATTATAATATTCGTGTACATGTAGAAAACTACTCAGCCCAAACAAGTAATAATATTTGTAGTAATAATTGTAGATCATATAAAATTTATACCAACCGGAAATTTAGGCATCTAGCCTTATAAAAAAAATAAACCCACTGAGGTCGTGCATAACGTTAATATGTTATAATGTTCTCCATAATTTAAAAATCTGATCTTTGGTTTATGAATGATATGATAAAAACAGATCATACGTAATGTGGCTTGTTAAAATCATCATATTTGACCTTACTAAAACGAAGCGTGCCTTCCAGTTCAGTTTAACGTCCATACAAATATGTAAAGTTGTAAAGCAATTCTACGAGTACTGTATGAAACTAAGCATTCTATTTTTTTATAAGTAGTGAAAAAAGACAAAAACTGCTATTTTGTAGTTGGTTGCTCTATGGGTAAATAAAAAGTGTAGAGCAAATGAGATAAAATCGCTAAAAATGCAAATACTCTGCAAGTGCCAAACACAAACGGCATACGTTCAACTGTATACAGGACTTATTTTGAGATAAGTATGCCAATTATCTACATCGCATATTAAGAACGCGATTTATTCTCGGCAATGAGTCACGGAGAAAGTTACATCGCTGAATATGCGACAGATTTATCGCGGTTTTCTAGAGATGCGACCAGGAATTTCTGGAAATAGATTTATTAAAGAGTAAATATTCGATCAATTTTGTGTCGTCGTCGTCGATTGTCGACTAAAATATTTGGGATAAATTCATATAGTAGTAATTAGTAAGATTCCAAGTGTAGAAAATTTGATTATTTACTGTAATTTATTTATCGACTTAATTAATTTTGCTAGGTAAAATAACCAATTAATTCACTTTAGTATTTTTCATTAACTCCTAACGACCTTAATATTATAAAATATCATAATTAACGAGCTTAAGATCTTCTCTATTGAACTTTTATTTTTAATCAATATTCACCATATTATACTAAACCTAGATCAATAAATCTCGTCTCAATACAGCCTATTTAAAATTACAACGAATAAATCAAATATGGAACATCGGACCCGAATGAGATTAACGGTTCCTATTTCGTATAAATCATTTAAAATATACGCAGAATTCCTTCCCGATTTGAATAAAACTATCTCGAAGATACCCCAACACTAGGGGTCGTCACCTGCGCTGGGGGAGCGGGGTCCGCCGGCGTCACTATGTCGGGCAGGTTACGATTTACACTCTACCAACTCAGCACAAACTCAGCCCGAGAATCGCTGATAATCCACATCCAGACTGGCGAGAATTAGATCGAGATATTGCGATACCCGACATCTGTGGAGCGTTTTTATTGCCAGAATTAATTAGGATGTAAATTGGCTGGCCAACTTTATGTGGCTTGTAGTTCACTGTTTTATAGGACAGATAGTCGGATGAGGGCACTCTTGTTTTATGTCATTTTGATTTAGTGTCTCCTGATAAATTTATACCTGCGGTAATATTTTAAGGGATTGAGATGGAAAGTTATTGCGTTGATTGGATTTTCTGCGGGATTTTATAGCGTCAACAAAGCGGGCAATATCTATATTGTTGCCTGGAACATTATGTACTGACCACATAATAAAGAACGTCAATACGCCTGTACTCTAATAGGCAATTAAGCCCCGGGTTATCACACAATGTTTTTATCTCACCTTTAAGCTGTTATTAAAACCAAAAATATATATGAATAAAAATATATCATTATATTGATTTGTATCTGTCTGTCTCTGATCTACAGATACATAAGATATTTGAACCTAATATTTTTTTATTTTGTCTGCAGGTTGGAGTTGCCAATTATCAGCTTTGTCCCTGATAGCCCCAATCAGACAGACGGGGCGTCTGTCTTCAATCGCAGTCGATGCATCGAACTGCGAATCTTTCAGAATCCCAACGATTCAACAGAGATATTACCAGTTTCAATGGAGACTGATACAAGTGTTCTAAAACTTTTGATTGGCAATCGACTCTCGAGAGACTAAGGAGTGTTATTCGCGAGCCTCGCAGTGTTGCCCGGTGAATTTTTTTCCATTTATTAAGGTGTTCCCTGAGGATTTAGGTGCTAAGGACGGTTTACTGACTGAAATACATATTTCTGCCCGGAAACTGAATTGTTATTTAATAGTTATTGATGTTGGTATATCTGAATCTGTTTCAATCTTCTAATTTAAGAATGCAATTTTCTTTTGTACGTTTTTATTACTATTGTTATGTGTGGGCCAATATTGTTAGTTAATTTTACGCAAGCCTTGTAAATATAATTAGAGTATTTACGAATCATAGATACAAATACCAGTCGCATAGATAAGTTTCTTATAAATGCCATAGTCTTACATAATCTTAATAAGATCAAACAAGCCATGTTGAACCAAATAACTACAGTTAATTTTCAGTTGCTCAAAGTCATATAAGTTTTATAAGCGGCACAAATTAAGGAGTAGTTAATCAACTCTGCGTTTTTTCTGACTTTACTTTATTCAAACAGAACTTTATAGTACACTTGCATAAGACACGCACGATAAAATCAGTTATTAGTCAAATCTCTAGTCCCAGGTTAATTACAAACTACTTGGAAGAGTTCAGTGGTTTTACTATATAAGTAGTTAAAACTTGTTTTCAAAATATTCTCGTTCAATCAGCATTAAACGAACAAAAAATATTAAAAGTTTTGAAGGGTGGTCAGCGTAAATCGTAAACTAGCGATTGTAGAAGCCTACTCCATCGCCCTTTAGTTTGATGCTGACTGTACGCGGGCCACAGTTAACTCATAGCTCGGAGCGGGGCTAGCCCACTCTGAAACTACAAAATTTTGTTAAATACCTCAGTGGACTCTTTGTGATAGATTTAGCCAATAAGTGTTCATTTAAGTAGTACGTGTTTATCATAGGTCAATTGTACATTTGGCGTCCATTTAAAACAATTTTTATTTTACAGAATCATAATATGCGCTAGCCATTTTTAGTCACTGCTTTTATACATCGACGCGTATAACAGCAGCTGATATTGGTGCTATAGCTTAAATAAACGTAATGTTGTTCTATTTTTGTTATGAATGTACCTAAATTAAACTGCAATGAAGTCTAAGCAAATAGTGTACCAAAATACCTTTTATGGTGCAAACTAAGCAGAATCGAATTAAGACCGCTGTTTTTCATGTAGATAGCTAATTTTATGGACTTAAAGTCAATTTGTAGTTTCGGACATTGGCTCCTTTATGAACGGGGTCTTTGGAAGCCATTTGCCAAAAATAATACGTAAAGTCGAGTAGGGAATCGATTGTATAATATACGTATTGAGTGTTGTAGACGATTGATCAATCTCCTCGGAGTTATCTCATGATAGTGTAAGAACTTTAGTTTAAGTAAATAATCTTCTGCATTTGTTGGCAGTTACAATTTAAAACGGAATATAAAATTTACAAAATATAATTGGTAATGTATTCAGTTACACAAATATACTGTCAGCAAATGTGGAAGGCCTATGTTATGGTTGTTGAAATAAAATAGGTACCTAATTGAAAGTAACGAAAATCGGTGTCAATCTTTGGTCAATTAATGGACCGAATTAGTTCCATTAGGGCTTAGCATTAATGTGAATTATGTGGGCATTCATGAATACATTAGGCTTTCCTTTTTTTGCCATTTAGGACATTTTCTTACTTAAAAATTTCATAACATCTTATGCCGCAGTGTAGTGGGTAGACTCTTGATTTATGTCTCTGAATAATTAAATGAAGAGCGAAATAGAGAAAATACAAGAAAATGTTGAAAGTCTTTTATAATCCACGCGAAATTTGTTCAACGTTAATTTTATATCTAAATCACATAAAGTTCTTACGTTTAGATTAACTAAAGTTGCTACGCTGTAGCACCTCTACGGAGGGCGACATTCGTAGTTTTCACTATTGTAACTTATTATTGGTTCCTCTTACAATAACAGGTAGAATTATTAATTGAGTAAATACTTTGCATTACATGTTCTACTGTAGAAATATTTTTCATATTATCCTGCACTCAAGCTTCTACCATGTACGAAAGACAATTGAAAGTGCATCTTATTGTCTATCTATATATATATACCATGATATATGTTATATGAAAACTGAAGCTTCAAGAACATAAAACATATTATGTATAATCTTAATAATAATTCCAAACTTACCTGTGTAAGATACAAAAAAGGTATAGGTTCAACGATGCAAAAAAAATCTAATATATAGTAGCTATTGTGAAAACCCACATTTGTGCCTCGGAATTACAGCGCTGACTTCAAAGCCATGCAATGCAAAATTATACAATGTTGAAGCTTTTAAGAGAAAATTTAAGTTTTAAAGCGTAAAGTCGTATGTAAATCCTATAGTATAAGCTCGCAAAAATAGGAAAAGCAGATTTAGACTATATTAAATAATATATTTTAATATTAGATGATGGTTATTGCGATGTTAGTAATGTATTTATAGGATAATGGGGTTGCCCACTAAAGAAAAAGTGTAAATTATTTTGTACATCGTTTAAAAATTTCTATGTTTTGCATATTGTTCATCTTTGTTGTTTTTATTTTCAGTTGCTTATTATTATTTTTATTATAGTACGAAAGATTGTGAAATTTAGTAAAAAATTAGAATGAAATTGTGTTTCAATGTAAATATTATAGAGGAAAACATTTATGTAGTAGTACATAAATATTATTTATGTAATAAATTTGATATTGTTTTCAAAATTTATTTGGTAGTTTTATTTTTAGATGTTGTATGAAATGTACTAGGTACTCCTGTGGGTTTTATCTATTAGAACAAATAAAAAAAAGTTACAATAAAAATACTTTACTTTCAACTTACCTTTATGGACCTACCAAAAGAAATTATTAAGGTAAGTAATTTATAATTTAATGGCAGTACCCCGCAGTTATACGTAATGATTATTATTATTTTATTATTTATTTTAATTTGACCGCGAAAATATAATAATATTTTGCGGTAAAATGCAGAACTGTATCGAAATTTTAAGAGCTTTCCATACAAAGTTTCACGATATGAATCTTATATATAAAATTCAGTGTTAGTAACCATACTCCTCCGAAACAGCTTAACCGATTATTATGAAATTCTATATGCATATTCAGTAGGTCTGCTACTACCTATTTTTCATTTTGCAAAACGTTTGCTGAGGTCACCTAGTATATATGAAGAAAGGTATTAAATTAAAAACCCACTTAGTTTGACAAGATATTTTATTTTCCTCCCATAAAGGCTATTGAGCAACATTAAGTAGTAGGTACCCATCTACTAGTTTCTTCCCAAGGGAACATTTTATTGCAAAACTTTCGGAATATTTAACGCTTTGTAACATAGATTTTATTGCAATTTCGTAAGTTTTTATTGAGCCTTCAATGTAGATATTTTAGCGTTTTATAGATAAGCTGATCTTATTCAGATTGGATAAAAACTGAAATACAGAAATTAATGAAATGGGAAATTGAAAATCAATCCATCAATATCAACGTTTCATACCTGCTTACACCATACTTTATCATCATTTCAGCCGTAGGATGTCCACTGCTAAAGATTTTAAACAATCGATCTGTCACGGTTTCTGAGATTTTAGAGAAATAGTTTGTCCAATTGTTAGACAGTCAGACATACTGCAAAATATCAGTAATAGGGTCGCGTTTTACCTTCTACCTTTAGTACAGTACCCTAAAAAAACAACAGATATAGTTATAGGCCTACAATGGATGGAATAATATTTCAACCGAAATAATAGAACTTCTTTATGGGATGTTAATGATCAGCTGTGGACGTCCTGATGATGAATTATTTTCTAAGAGTAACATAATAACACTAGACAAGAATTACCCTAGCTCTGCCTCAAATATTACGATATTTCTACTCGTATCAATTTAAAACTTTTCGACAAACCCAGTTAGTTAAAGTTCAATCATTCATAAATTCATTTCGTAATTATTTTCCCGAGAAGAATTATTGACTATGCGCTTGAAGCGACTAAAATTATGAAGTGAAAAAGATGTTACTCAGTTGAACGCCATATTGCCTCAATTCAATTCAATTTCTTAAAATTGGACTCAGCGCTCGAATCAGTTTGCCTGTGTCAAGTTAAATAAAATTATAAAGTGAAAAAGATGTTACTCACTTGAACGCCATATTTCGTTCCCTTCGAAGAATTGACAATTTTAAACAAAGTGAAAAGGCACGATCGTCTCTGCATAGATTATACCTATATAATCACTGTATTATATACTCAAATATATCTGATATACTTCTAGAAAAAACTAGTTTACAGAATGAAATAGATACATAATAATAATGGTTTAAAACTGAAATCAAATCTAAAACCTGAAGCATTCCTGAGAGCTGGAAGGTCATACCTAAAACCTAACAGGGTCAATATCATGGCAATCTATTTTTTTAACGCATTTATCATCATATTCCTTTTATTCTCCTAAAGCATAAAAAATAATAATATCTGAAATTTAAATTTTAATCATCGTTTCTTTGAACGGTATGGAAATCGGTAGGTATTTTTGTGTTGCAAAGGACACAAAAAAGAGTTGAGTACATTCTAATATCTTTCTCAGCGCTCCACTCCGAAAACGGTAAATTATGTATATAAAAAAATGTATTTAGCATTTTTTGTAGATAATTGACAAACAACTTTTGTACCTTTATAACTTTTTAAGCTGGCACGATAGCAATGCCGATTTTTCACATCTTCATTAAAACGCCGCTATAAAGGTGTATAAAATTAACCACAATTACTGGCCTAGAATATGATGATGATGCCCATGATAATAAAAGTAAGTACCTACCCATTAAATAGTTGCTATGTACATAAACAACTGGCTGGTAAACAACAAAAAATAAACTTGACTTGTCATCTGCCAAATTGTCATCCTGCATAAATCACATTTTTTGTGTTCGTTTTGAGTGGAGTAGTGTAGAGTTTGAACTGAACTAACTGAGTGGAGAGTACCTAAATAAATTCTGTAAAAACTCAGGAAACATGAGAGCCCTATTTGGTGGAATAACAGCCATACGACGAACTCTGATTGCTCTACCAAACACCCGACACCAGGGTCCATGTAAGTCCACAAAAAAAAAACCTCCGTAATTCTCACAAGACTTCGATTCAATAGAATCCACACTACATCAGTAAATTTGAACCAATGAGGAACATCAATCATCAACAATAAAACCTCATGTTAGAAGGTGGGCACTGCATAACGACGGGCATTACCCATGTGACGCGGAGGGCTATACCGTGGTTGTTCGCAAGTGCCGTAAACCTAACGGCCGCAATCAGTGCGGCACTGGGCCCTCGGACCGAAACTCTGTGTTCCGAGCGGAAGTACCTACCACGCAAATCTACATCTCGCGCGTCTCGCACACCGTGAACTCCGAGGCTGTGGTAGAATACATCCGAACCAAGACTGCATTTTTGGTTCGCGTCGAAAGGTTGGAATCTCGCAGAAATGTGAGCTGTGTCGAAAATCGTTCGCGTTCATTTATGGTGCGGGTTCCTACTCAACATCTGTCGACGTTCCTGAATGAGCAGTTTTGGCCGTAAGGGGTCAAGTTTCGACGGTTCATCGGTCGCCTACACTGCTTGCAGTGTAGGCGACCTGTTATAACCCCTCATACTATGAGACTAAGCTTACCTTGCCTTACTTAGTCATCATAATCAACCAATAGACATATGATACATCCCTTCAACATTCAGTCCGGTCTGAGCCCTCCGACGGAGCACATCTTCTAGATTTTATTTTCTATTTTTTGTCTCTGAGTTTTACTAAGTTTATTTCAAATTAAAATAATTTCGTGTTTTAAAATTAATTCTTTTTTTAAAAAACTATTTCCACGTTTCCACGTAACATTTGGTGGCAGCGGTGGGATAATCTTAGAGATTTCCCCGGAAAACGCCTCAATTTCCTATTAAAAAACTATATTAAATTGTGGAAAACTGTGAATGTGATTGTGAAAGTTAACACAAGGCTATTATTATTCGCTGTGTTACCTACCTACTTACCTTTCTACGAATCCTGGTCGTCGTGTGCGCTGCGCTGTGTCTTCATCTGCTATTTCCGTTCGAGCTGATTCCATAGTCCAAGGAGTTGACTCTAGAAGCCCCTGTACTTACCTGAAATCCCCGCGGGCTCCTGAACTATCTTCTCACCTCTGCGTCAAGATCTCCGAGCTTGTAGTGCCGATACTTACCTATCCGTACTTGTTTGCATCATCATCATCACCATCTCTACACCGCCGGGTCCTGGATATCGTCTGCTCCTGTGAAAACTTACTCTTAATAGTGCCCTGTGTAGTGAAGTGTAAAATGCTCCTGATACTCCTGTGAGTTATTTTTTATTTATCATAAATGTACTATAGTGAATGATTTCCTCATAAAAACAACCAAAGACTTAATCCTAATTTTAAGATACTTAATCGTAGATAAATCTATTAATTTTTTAATTACATTGCATTTAATTATTTTTCATAAATTTCATTTTAATTCTAATTTTAATACATTTGAACGCTAATTTTTAATACGTTTAAATTCTAATTTTAATTTAATTTACTTAAATTGTAATTTTAATAACATTTGAATTCTTATTTTTATTCTATTTAAATTCTAAATTTTATTCCATTTATATCCTAATTTTAATTTCATTCAAATTCCGATTTTTATTTCATTTAATTTCTAATTTTAATTACTTAACATATACATTTTAATTCTCAAATTTATCAAACTTATTTTTATGCTACTTATTACACTGTTTCTAATTTGAAATTCATTCACTGTCAAGGCCACAGCCTTCCTGCTTGTTATTAGTTCTAAGAATTTTGCCAGCTTGCAGTCTCATTCTTAATCTTTGACCGTCTAGACAGCTTGCCAGGATGTCGAAAACGGAATTCGCTAAAGAAATCGACATGAGTATTTTATGTAAATTTATAAACAAATTTGATGGGAATAGAGGAAAGTTAAATGCCTATATTAATAATTGTAGAAATGCGATAAGCCTAGCGTCAGTCCCACAACAAGATATTTTGTTGAAATACATACTTAGCCAACTTGAAGGGTGTGCCGAGAGCGCCTGTTCGGTTAAAGAATTTGAATCGTGGATACAATTAGAAGAATTTTTAAAGTCCCAATTTGGTGAAAGGAAACATTACGCCGCACTCTTATCAGATTTACAAAATTGTCGTCAAAATAACCAAGAAAGTGTTAATCAATTTGCACTTAGAATAGAGACATGTTTGTCAAAATTACTTACTGAAATAAATATTTCTATACCCACTAAGAAGAAAGCGGAACTGGCTGGCCGCGTGGCGGCCATGCAAGATCTAGCTTTATACACTTTTATTAGTGGCTTAAATCCGCGTCTCTCCACCGTAGTCAGATGCAAAGACCCGGAAACACTGAATGAGGCAATTAATTTCGCTGCTTCGGAAGAAAAATTATTGCAAATTTCGAGGCAATTTAACAACACAAACCTCGGTGGCCCCTCTGTGTCGCGTTCTCCTCATCGACAATTCCAGCAGAAAAATGTAGGAGGGAACAATGTTCCTAGGCCTCAAAATCAGGCCACTGCTTCGTCATCCGGAGTCTCTGCACTAGTGTGCCGTTATTGCAAAAACCTAGGTCACACTATTGAAAATTGTAAAAAATTACAATTTAAAAATCGAAATGGGGGTCACACTGTACATACTATTGCCCAAGCTCCAGAAGACCCCATTAACGACACCGATAACTATGAATTGAATGACGATTTAAACGAGTAAAATTTCCTGAACGGTGTCGCACAGGAAATAATAAATTAAAAGTCGATACTAAGTCCTCTGTATTTACTAAATCCTCTGTTTTTACAAAATCCACTGCGTCTACAAAACCCACTGCGGTTTCAAAATCCATTGCATTTACGAAACACGCTGCGTTTACAAATTCCACTGCGTTTATAAAACCCACTGCTTTACCCAAACCCACTGACTTACCCAAATCTACTACTTTACCCAATTCCACTGCTTTACTTAAATCCACTGATTTATCCAAATCCACTGCGTTACCCAAATTCACTAACTTACCCAAATCTACTAATTTACCCAAATCCACCGCTTTATCCAAATCCTCTGCTTTACCTAAAACCACCGTTTTATTTAAATCCACTGCACTAGCCGATAAAATCCTGCTCCCGATAGTAGAAATCAAATCATCAATACGCGATCTCCCTTTAAAACTATTAGTGGACACAGGTTCAACAGTATGTCTCATTAAATCTTCATGTTTTCTAAATCCACCGGAACTAATTAAGGAAATAATAAATCTAAAAGGAATAGATCCCGGTGAACAAAATTGCGCTCAAACCTCAGGGTATTTCCAATTGAAAATAGATCTCACCGAATTAACACACTGCAAATCTATCGAACACAAATTCCATGTTATCAATGAAATCAATCTTCCTTTTGATGGAATAATTGGTACAGATTTTTTCAATTTATTCGGTTGTAGCATTGATTATAGTAAAGATAAACTTAAAATTAATGACATACAAATTCCTCTGCAACTTTATGAACCTGTGTACTGTCTTCCTGCTAGATCCGAAACGATGATTGAGTGCTCCGTGTCCAATCCTGAAATAAAAGAAGGATTAGTATTAGATCAAAAATTATTTGATGACCTTTTAATTGCTAACTGTCTTGTCAAAGTAAAAGAAAATCAAAGGATTAACATTTCAGTTGTTAATATTTCTGATAAAGTTATTTCCCTGAAATCAAACTTGAATCTGACCCTTGTACCATTAGATACTAATTTTACACCTACTAATTTAGATTCTAGTTTCCCTGTTAATTCCACTGCGTCACAATTACAACAAAACAAAAATGCATATCTCCGTACTCAAGAAGTATTAAATTTGTTGAGAGTTCAACATCTAAATACAGAAGAAGCTAACGTTCTTCATGACATCTGCTCTGAATATTCTGATATTTTTCATATCCCCGGAGACAAACTTACCTTTACCAATGCCGTTAAACATGAAATTAGAACAACCCCTCAAAACCCAATTCATGTTAAGTCCTATAGATTTCCTGAGGTCCACAAAAATGAAGTGGCTAAACAAATTGATCAGATGTTAGAACAAGGTATAATAAAACCATCAATGTCTCCGTGGTCATCTCCGATCTGGGTTGTACCAAAAAAACTAGACGCGTCCGGCCAATGCAAATGGCGCGTCGTAATTGATTATCGCAAACTTAACGATATTACTGTAGGTGACAGTTATCCTATTCCACAGATTTCTGAAATACTAGACCAACTTGGACATAGCAAATACTTCTCAACCCTGGACCTTGCGTCCGGATTTCATCAAATCCTTATGGATGAAAAAGATGCGTCTAAAACTGCTTTTAGTGTTCCTCAAGGACATTTTGAATTTACTCGTATGCCATTCGGTTTAAAGAATGCACCAGCTACTTTCCAAAGATTAATGAACACTGCTCTTGCTGGTCTTCAAGACATCAGATGCTTCGTCTACTTAGACGACATCGTGATATATTCACATGATTTGTCTAGCCATATAGAAAATTTAGAAATTATATTTAAACGTCTCAGAGATTTCAATCTTAAACTTCAACCTGACAAATGTGAATTTTTACGACGCGAAGTAGCTTACCTGGGTCACGTTATTACAGAAGCAGGTGTCCAACCTAACCCTGATAAAACTAAAGCAGTGACTCAATTCCCAGTTCCAAAATGTCCAAAAGATATTAAATCATTACTAGGTCTTGTTTCATATTACCGCCGATTTATCCCTGAATTTTCTAAAACCGCTAAACCACTGACTCTCCTTCTAAAAAAGGATTCACCATTTAAATGGGAAAACCAACAACAACTTTCATTTGACGAACTCAAACACAAACTTACCTCTGCTCCAGTACTAATTTACCCTGATTTTTCTACGCCTTTCGTCCTTACCTGTGACGCTTCCAATTACGCAATAGGTGCGGTCCTTTCACAAGGTCCACATGGTCACGAGAGGCCGATAGCTTATGCGTCTCGAACCCTCAATAAGAGTGAATCTAACTACAACACCACAGAGAAAGAACTCCTAGCAGTTTTGTTTGGTTGCAAGACCTTCCGCCCATATCTCTATGGACGGAGGTTTACTATTATAACTGATCATCGGCCACTCACCTGGCTAATGAATCATAAAGATCCTGGTAGTAAATTACAGAGATGGCGTCTTAAATTATCAGAATACGATTTCGAAATGGGCTACAAAAAAGGAAAACTAAATGCAGCCGCTGACGCTCTTTCTAGATACCCTGTTAAGTTAATCCTATCCGGAATAACGATGATCCACTGAATCTCGACATAAGTCCCTTTAATCCTGATGGTAACATTGACTTTTCTCCGTTAGATTTACCGAATCCTATACCAGTTCCATCAGCTGGACGAGGTCTTCTAGACTTAGCTAACTCTGACTTACCTTCTACTTCACAACCGGATCCCGCTGACTTTGATGACTCCGGAAGACCTTCAGATCCTCTAAACTACGACTTACCTTCTACTTCTCAACCGGTTCATCTTGACGCTGAAGCTGGAGGAAACCCATCGACTTCTGTTGACTCTTCACAAAACGTTCCCGCTGTTCTCGCTGATTCTGAAACAGAAGAAAACATACAGACATTAGACGTATTCGACATAAATTATTCTAAATTTCTAAAAATAATTAATAACAAAAGTTTTGAATCAAATGTAAAAATAATCGAATCTAATTCCAGTATATTAACTAGTCGCGATAAAGCTATCGTAATTCCAACATCTATCGATCTTGATGAGAGTAATCCATATGTCGAAGATATAATCACCGAAGTATCAGATGTCAAAGACATCTTATATCAAGAAAAAACACTGTTTTCTTTTCAAAAACTGGATCATAAAAATAAGACGATATATTTTTTATTCACGAAAGTCAATCACTTTGATAACGCTTCTTATGAAGATCTATATACTAGCTTAAAGAAATTACGCGATGACCTTGTCTTAAATTCTCATGATCAAATAAGCATAACTGACTTCAAAAATCCATTCGAAGCTCATTCTTATACAAAGTTGTACAATATGATTCTATTTCTATTCCATAACACAAATATTTTTATTACTATTTACCGAAACGCAATTGTATTTCCTTCATTAACAGAAGTAAAGAAAATACTTCGAGAAAATCATGATTTACCCATGGCAGGTCATCTAGGGGCCGCTAGAATGCTTAAACGCATACAAGAAAAATACCATTGGAAATGTATGCGTAGTGACATAGAAAATTACGTCAAATCGTGTAAATTATGCCAAGAAAACAAGGCCCTGCGTAGAGTCAACCGAGCTCCCATGCAAATTACTACAACTTCTTCAGCACCATTTCAGAGGCTAGCCATGGACATTGTTGGTCCTTTACCAGAATCAGGAACTAGTAAACTGAAATACATACTAACTCTTCAAGACGATCTTACTAAATTTTCAATAGCCTATCCTATTCGATCTACCACTGCTGAAGAAACTAGTGATTGTTTAGTTCATTTTATCTCCCTTTTCGGAATTCCAAAAACCATCCTAACGGATCAAGGTACAAATTTTACCTCTGACCTTTTTAAGAAAACCTGTGAGTTCTTAAAAATTAAACAATTATGGTCAAGTCCTTATCACCCCCAAACTCAAGGTGCATTAGAACGCAGCCATTCTACTCTTAAAGAATATCTTAAATCTTTCGTAAATAGTGATCAAGACAATTGGCCTCGTTATGTCTACACGGCTATACTAACTTATAACACCAACGTCCATTGCACTACTAATTACACACCTTACGAACTTCTATTCGGTCATAAGCCTTCGTTTCCAGATTCTATCTATAATACAGAACCTGACCCAACTTATCCTGAATACTTAAAAATGCTCACTCACCGACTTAAGTTCTCAAGAGAAAAAGCGATTGAGAATATTAACATATCCAAAGAAAAATCGAAAAAATATTATGATTCACAAACTAGACCAATTAAATACAAAGTAGGTGACCTGGTTTATCTTAAAAACCATCTGAGACTTAGAAAAGCGTTGTCTCCAATTTGGAAAGGTCCATTTAAAGTATTACAAGTTCATGAAAATAATACTGTCACACTTCTCATAAATAGACGTCATGCGAGACATCACATTGACGAAATTAAACTAGCAACATCAAATTCAGTTTAAAAATATATTTAAGCATACTTACTCTTGTCTATTTCTTCCAGACTCATTCTTCCACTCTTCTTTGCATCGCCTATGGCTCAAGATGTTCAACCATTGGATGAAAGTCCTGGTATCCACTTTAAACCCATCAGTAACCTGAAAATAATAAATGATCATGTTCATTTCATCATACCTATTGATATTAACTATATAAAACCACATTTAAAAAATATTGAAGACACAATAAAAACAATAAAATTAATGTGTGAAAATAAAAAGGTAACTGATCTGTTCAGTTGTCAAAATGTAATTCAACCTCTTACCTTATTATATGATGATATTCTTCGAGATTTCGATGCGATATCCCACCTTATATCAGGAAAATCTAAGAGATCAGCCTGGTTTGCAGGTGTAGGTTCAATCCTGAAAAAGGTATTTGGCACAATGGATGAGGACGATTCTGAAAAATACGATAACGATATTCAACAACTTCATTCTGACAGCAAAAAGCTAACATCATTAGTAAAACAAAACATTGTAATATCTAAAACAGCTTTATCAAACTTTAATGAAACTTTACACCTAATATCTCAGAATGAAGTCCGTTTAACTAACGTTACCAACAAAATGAACTACATTATTAACAAAATTACATTAAAAGTGAATGAAATTCAAATTAAAAACAACATGAGTAATATTGTGAGTGTTCTACACTCTAGTCTACTTACCTTATCATTTAAATTGGAAGACATTGTAAATTCGGTACTGTTTGCAAATAGTAACACTCTTCATCCGTCAGTAATCACTCCTCGGGAATTGTACAAAGAAATTGATGCCTATATAAAGCATATACCTAAATTTAAGGAATACCCTGTAAGCATAGAATTAAGAAATATAAATTTACTTCTAAGAATATCGGAACTTACCGTATATGAAAGTTCCAACAAAATTATTTTCATACTTAGTATACCATTAGTTTATAGCATGGACTTCGACCTTTATAAAGTCCTGCCGGTACCAGTACCCCACAGAACTCATGCACCTGACACGTTTGTAATGATCTTGCCGACAAAGAACTTTATAGCTCTTAGCAAAGATAGGTCTACTTATCTCACGATTGATAATGCAAATACTTGTAAACCAATAGCTAAAGGAACACTAACTTGTGATGTTTCTAATATGCAATTAGTAAATTCAGACCCAATTTGTGAAATTGAATTAATCACTAAGGTTGTTAAAGAATTACCCCCACAATGTAAAACTAAAATAATAACTGGGAAAATAAATATTTGGCAAAAACTTGAATATAATGATTGGATCTTTGTGCAGTCTAACCCGGTTAAATTAACTATACAATGTAATCTAGATATAAAGGAAATTACCATTAACGGAACTGGAATACTTAGTCTAAAACCAGACTGTGCTGCATTCTGTGGTAATATAAAGCTTTTGGCCAGGCAGAATTTTAAAGTAAACATTACTAAAATAGTACTTGATTTTAGTCTTATTAATGATAAATGTTGTACATTAAATGAATTACGAAATAAGAAAATTAATATCTCTTCCGTTACATTAACTGATATAAATTTGGAAAATCTTAAGAATTTGAAAACCCTTTATGAAAATGAAGAAAAAGAAATTAAAGAATTTGAAGAAACAAAATTTAAATTTGCAAATCATGTTAGTTTCCCTATTTTAACTATGATACTTTGTATCTCATTTCTATTATTCTTAGTTTATTTTATTTGCAAGGCCAATGGCTTTAATACATGGTGCTTTTGTAAAAAGGCGTCTAATGAGGTACCGCAGGCAACTGAAGAAGTTCCACTCCCTAGATTAAGGATAGATTAAGAATTTGTATGTAAGTAACTTTTGTAAAGGAGTTGTGTTCCGGTCACTTAACTTTTGTAAATCTATTCATCTTAATAAAGTATACTTACCTTATCAACGAACTTACCCTTAAGGATAAGTTCATTTCTGTTGGGGGAGGTGTTATAACCCCTCATACTATGAGACTAAGCTTACCTTGCCTTACTTAGTCATCATAATCAACGAATAGACATATGATACATCCCTTCAACATTCAGTCCGGTCTGAGCCCTCCGACGGAGCACATCTTCTAGATTTTATTTTCTATTTTTTGTCTCTGAGTTTTACTAAGTTTATTTCAAATTAAAATAATTTCGTGTTTTAAAATTAATTCTTTTTTTAAAAAACTATTTCCACGTTTCCACGTAACAGACCGATGAACCCGCCACCGCCGTAACAGATGATCCACGATGCTGACACTTTAGTTTAGTTTATAAGATTTATATTTTATGTATGTAAGTCTATAAGGTATATGTTTATATGGGCCTTAGATGCCTGAAATAAGTAAATAAATGATTTATTTATATATTACAAAAAAAAATATGTAGGTTCTTAGCTATCCGAGGTGGAGGATCTGGTACTGCTATTAAAATACCGAATTATGTCAAAATGTAACTTTTTTTATTCAGGATCGGGAAATAATATTTTTTACCTTATACAGTATTGTCAATAAATAAAAAATAAAAACAAAGTACTTAATAAATAATGATTTAAAATAATCCACTATTGTTTTAATGTGCATTTGTTTAAAGATTGGTTTCAATAGCGGAGTATTTTCAATTTTCAATTCATAAATTCTGAGGAACCTACACTATTACCTTCTATAATACAAAAAAAAAGTAAAGTTTTAAAAAAACGTTTAATAACTGAGATCTTAAACAAGTAGTGTACTTACTAAACCTAAAAACTAAACCTCGTTTCCTCGTCTCCTAAATAAGTCTATATTTTTTAATCATAATGATGTAAATCGTTTTCATCCATCTTAAAAAAAATTGAGTCGAGTCAAATGTACAAATGATCTTATTAAATTATTTTCTAATAAAATAAATAAGGGTGACATAATGGTTTGCATTAAGAAAAACTTCTATAATAGTAATCACCGACAATAATGCATTATTACAGATTATTTTACCTTTTTCAAACAATAGAGATTATTATTTTATAGAATTATCAAAACAAATAGTGGTCTATGTTCCCAACAAATTATTTAAAAAAAGAATCAAAAATGTCCATAGGTTAACTTATAATATAATTCACTAATACCATTGAAAGTACAAATGATGAAGGTATATTGATATATTGAAGAAAACAATATTACATTTTAATAATTTCTTCTTGTAACTTTTAAGTCATTCATTCCCTAAAACTGGCGTAGAGCGCTTACAATATTCATTACCTAATGAAGATAACATTCTCCATTATAACTATGTCCATATAACTGTATTTTTGGGAGACAGCTAAAGAAAAACTTTATCCAACCATGTCAACTAATTTTTGATATAACTCAGTATTATAATAGCAGAGCAATTAGGTACCTATATTTTGAAATTTAGGTATCAGTTAACTTTGGTTTTGTTGAAACACCCATCATCGAAGACTTGAGGTTGGTGTCATTTTGACTTAGTGACCCCTGCTATAGGTACCTAATGTAACGTAGGGTAATTGATGTCCTCCGTGTCGTATCCGACAAAGGCGAACCTGGATTGTTGTAATATTTTTTATTGTGTGCAATTATAAAATGGCTGAAAAGTAAAGTAAGTTATTTTAAGTATATCTGATGTCTTGTACCCGAAACACAAGCTTAGAGCTGGGCGAGATACTGTGAGGGTTGTCCGGAAATATTGATTTATTTTATTTATTTATTTAAGTAAGCACCTACATGACTTTTCAGACCGTTGTGATCCGCATATGAACGAGTTGCCTGTGCCAAGTGGATCCTGGGATATTTGGTACAAAGACCAACAGAGTTTCTACAACAAGATTTTAGCAACTGGCATTGTTTGGTAAGTAATATCATACAAGATTGCACTATAAGTCGAACCACTTTAACTTGAACACACCATTCGTACTGTTTTCTAATAAAAATACTAATAGTGAATAATAAAACACAAATTCCTGAAGGGCACTTCTCAGATCCATGATATAATCAAAAAATCTAAATATATCGAGAAAAGTAGAAAAATATCTCAACTTACAAAAACGCTTTCGATATTTATAACACTGTCGATTCGACAGAGTGTCTCTTATGTTAACAATGCAAGAATAGTAAGTTTCGTCTAAATAATTACTGTTTTATGGCCAGATAAGAGGGTATTAGTGTTTTTCTATTATTTTATTGCGATTTGTGTTGTGTTCTTTGTGGAATTTTGTTAACGTGAACATGCAGGGCAAAACAAGAGGCGTTTATCCTAACAGTGAGCAAAAATAACGTACCTACCTAACTTAGTGCATTGGAAATGAATAAAAAACATCTGTAATGATTTTTTTGTTCTACGATTTTTCGATTTGGAAGCGAAAATAAATCCAATTTTATAAGTCACTATTTTATTTTTATACTTTTATTTCTTTCCTTGAGAGACATCTGTTAAAATAAAAGCTATCTCTTATATGGCCCGCTCCACTATCTCCAAGTAAAATTAGACAATGGTTCAAATATAGTTATAGTTCATTTATCCTAGATTTAATTAATTATTGCATGCTAGTTTTTAGTGACACATGTGGACCTTTTATCACCTATATCCACCATGTTTGAAGCAATAAAGACATTCTATTCTATTCTAAAGAGCTATTTCGCTCATTCACATGTGACGCGAGCGAAATAGCTCTTGACATTTATTATAAAATAATCAAGTTAAACATGACCCAGAGCAAAGATAACATAATATGCCCAGAGATAAGATTATGCTATAAAAGATAGAGGCCTTTTTTCGAAAAAAACTACTCCAAATCGAAATGTAGAACAAAATCTCTTCGTTGGTTCATGCCATTCACGCCCTTTCCTCTTAATATATCAATTTTGAAACAACTTGCATAGTCTATTGCAGTGTACTTAAGTTTACCTTATTCACTATGTTCAACTAGAGGTTATGAATAGGAATGACAAAAACATGGAAATAAGAAAAACAGCCCTTCCTCACGCGTTCTACGCCTCTCATTGAATCTTAAGCAAAGAAGTGTAGTCTTGTCGGAAGTAAACATTTTCATATGACATGAGTGATGCAAGAATGAAACAAAACTATTTCCTAGATACGCAGTTGTGAAAGGGGTTCCGACATCCTTTTTATGTTTTATTTTGATGACAAAACAAAGGTTTACAACAATTTACACCTTATTCCGATGCGAAGTCCCTAATATTACTGGCCTAATATGCCTGGTCTGGCGTTTTTAAACCCAAATATCTCGGACACCGTGAAACTTGTGAGATTAGATTCGTCGACTTTTTGTTTGCAAGCATTCACTCAGAGGGTTGGCATCCGTTCTCTGAGCAACAGCATTTTTTTTAAATGGCGGTCTAGTTTTTATTCCAAAATGTAGGACCCTCTTTGCTGGAGTATCCTTAAAATACACAAAATAATCCACTTACACAAGGTTCTGTTGCAGGTTCATCTTCTCGTTTGGCATGATGCTTTACACGGAGAGCATGTTCCTGAACTGGGGACCGCCGTACCAGCCTGGTCCGCCGAGTGACACGGTCGAGGAATGCGAAGACCCTTGAACTCTGCCATTTTAGCTATATTTCATTTGTTCGACTTGTCTTTTCCCGATGACTCATAAAACGTTAATAAACGTATTTTGGAAGGTTATGTTGTCGATTTGATTAAAACGAAAATTAATTATTGTAGGCTCTTTCGACTCTGAGACAGTCGGAATCAAGATTCTGGGCAGACAGGACGTTTGCTCGCATCAGTCCAACTTTCCCAGGATTCTAACTTTTATAGCATCCATTTAAGACTTTGAATATGTAATTCCAACTTTTATTTTTAAGTACTTTGATGAGCAATATAAAACTTACTAGTGCGCAAAATATTATTCCTATAATAAAAGTAAGGTAAGTATCATGAAAATAATTTCACCGTTTTTAACCGACTTCAAAAAATAGAGCAGGTTCTCAATTCGTCTTTATGTAAATATTTCTTATGTATGTTCACCAATAACTTCGTCACAATAACAGACGGATTTCAATTTATTTTTAGTTGTAAGCTGTTGTTTACAAGTAGGTCCCATTAAAGTTTTTTAATTAAAACAATGAGACCAATTCCACCTTTTAAATGATTTTGTGTCTGATGTGGGTATAGTTTTCATACTTCGGTGCCCAAGTACCAAAAACCCAACAAACAACACGAATAAAAGTTGCGAGTAGGTAGTAGTCTAATTTATAATAAACGTGGGGAGAGAAGGAGATAGTACCTATACTATTTTCAGAGTTAAACAAGGTCAAAAATCAGTCCCGCAGATTTCTACGACAGGGCATATCAAGGACAATTTATTATTCTATGTCAAGGATATAAAATTGTTACACCCCTTGCCAACAAAAAACATCGGCATACATAAAGGACTATTTTCTAATTATACTTAATATTCAATAGTCAAAAACCTTATTTCATAAAATCAAACAAAGAAGTTATGAGCATGACTTTATTATCAGCAAAATAGATAGCTTTAAAAATTCAAATTTTAACTGTAACTGGTAAAGTGATAACTTTCTTATGTCTAATATTGCTTGTAGTGTAGGATAACTCTAAGTATAAAATCTTTTGTTACTGTTTAATCTTGAAAGGCGAATTGTATCACCATAGAGGTTGAAATTTTCAAACAGAAAATAATAGATTGAAAATCACCAAGTAATATTACTCAGCAGAAATAGGAACAGGTGCCTTTGACTAAAGGCGATACAAACGTTCATGTAATAGGGGTTATTACGCGAAACTTGGGGCCTATGGCTTTTGTGGTCAAGAAACTCTTTTCTCGCTTTAAAGGACTCGACATAAATAACACTGCTAACCCAGCATCAAGAAACTCTTCTCTGTTCACTATCTACGCTAGTGCTGCACTCTGGCGCGAACACATTGCAGTAATTACCCCATTGGAAGCGTAGTTTATTTTGTAGTAAATATGGCACTTTAGGTATCGAATAAATATTGTTTATATATTTTCTGTCTGAAAATCTCTTTAATTTACTAATATAACTACGTTAAATATTTTTGGGATGAAATTCTATAAAATGTAAGCCACTATTTTATTCATAAGTTATGGTAATATTGGTGTTTCAATTATTATTTAACTTGAAGTCACTTATTGCATAAATGTTGCGTCTCTCATGTATTCTAAAACTACGTAATGTAACAAAAATAAAAATAGTAATACACTTGACATTTTGAATACACTAAACATTTAAAGAACCTGGACACCTGTTTTACTTTTAAAGAAAAAACCAAGATTTTTTTTTACATAAGTAAATATTATTATTTTCTAGTTAAAGTAAATATCGTTATGTAAATCGAAAATATTTAGTGACTCCGCAGCTTTTCTAATCCTAATTATAAATAATGTTGCAGTTATAATACCACAAAACTGAAACTAAAATAGTACTGAGTGAACAGTAGGTACCCTAATAATAAATGGAAACAATTAAGACATAAAGGCTGAACCTTTGCAAGTAAATTGTAATTAATTATTTAACAAAATATTTTTGTATAATGAAAGACCTGGGTTCGAGTTAACATTACTTCGTCTTAATTAAGTCTAAACTTAGAATATTACTTTCAACCTTTATGTGGGGTTTATCACTTTGTAAAAACATTAAGGCATTTTTGAAGAATATTATATTTTGTGCACCTCGTTTATCATGGTAAAGTTCAAATTAAAAATAAATTGGTTAACGTTAAAAAATAACGTAATTTGTAATTACACCGAATTCATATTTTACTTATAAGAACATGAACTTTATAAACAGTAGTTACCTCACATAACTATAATAATGGTAACTGTTCGAATATTTGGAAAATACAACCAGCTGGTAAAATGAAGAAAGTAGCGCGAGGTTCATGTGAAATATAATAATTGTTTCTTGGTTACGTGAGTTGAGTTTTAACTCTGGAATTTATAGTTACAAATTATCTTTGACAACTTTTTTGATATATTTTACCATTGATTGAAAGTAATCATAGATATTAGCGAATAGGAAATCCGGCCTTAAATGTTCAGTTCAGTTTCTCTTCATGGCTCTGCTCTTGATAAACGACGTCCATGTTATGGGATATGAATTATTATTTTAGTGCAATCTGCAAGCTGAAGTTATTTCATAGGTAAATTATCAATATTTTTGATATGACAGTTATGACTTATGAGTCACTGAAGGCCTAACTCTAAAGGCCTCGAGAGGCCCACAGGTTATTAAAAAAATGGAAGTACAAATTACATGTTACTTGCAAAGTTCGCCACTGAGATTAAATTATAAGATACAACATTGAGCGAAAGTTATCTGCTCTCAGGCTTAGGTTTGGGGGGCTTGAAGGCGCCCATATTCTTTTTCTTCTTCTTTTCTTTGCTACCGCCCGCGGTAAACGTCTTCCAGCTATCGACACGACTTTGTCTCGACTCCTGAAAGAGGAAAGATGGACCATTTGAGAATGAAATTTTTAACAATAAATTGAATAGATACAGTATTAAGACATACAAAAACAAGTGAGCGACACATACTGTACATATTATAATAATAATCTTTCTTTAATAAAGATCTCTGCAGTGTTTGTTTGTATACTCAAAAATTCTCAAGAACTGATTTTTAACCGGTTTTCAAAAATGGTGTTTAATGGGTTGGTTATTTGTACCCCTGCAAAGCCATAGCAAGTTGCTAGTAAAATATAATTTAACTGTCACCTGAGTCGATTTTTACTGACAAGTGTAGTTGACAAATTATAAAATAAAATTAAGAACTTACCTCAAAGTTCTTAGCCCATTCCTTTTCTAAAGTTTTCTGCTCCTCCTGCTCAATTTCAGCTTCACGTTTCCGTTTCCGCTCCTCCATATCACGCGTTTCTAGATGCTGCCTTTTGCGCTCCATATCCGCGAATAACTGGATGATAGAGCAACAATGATAGAAAATTTCACTAAAACCATTATATTTGTATAAATAAATTTGCAACTTTAAGACAAGCAAGGCAATTTAATAGACCAATTGAAAGGAGGTTTGGTTTAAATTGGTCTATTGTATTGGATTTCTCCAAAGGGTGTTGGCTAAGTGGGAGCACACTCGACTTTCATTCCGAAGGTCGTGGGTTCAAACCTCGCCGTGCACCTCTGGATTTCTCTTCTTGAAAATTTATGTGCGCTTTAAAACACGTGCTTTACCGGTGAAGGCAAACATCGTTAGGAAACCGGCATGTTTTGGGAACTTTTGACGGACATGTGACATTCACCAACCCGCACTTGGCCAGCGTGGTAAAAAAAGGCCTAATCTCTCTCGTCAAAAGAGAAGTCCCTGTGTCACAGCAGTGGGAACGTTAAAAGGGGGATGATGATGATGATGATTTGATTTCTTCTCCACATTTCAGATTGATGGTAATTTATTTGTATAAATAGCTACTTCTTTGGTTTAAATTGGTCTAATGTATTGGATTTCTACTCCACTTTTCGGATTGATATTGGTAATTTATTTGTATAAATAGTAACTTACTCACAAACACACTCACATAATGTGTCTATGTATAAAAAAACTTATTTTAAATTACTTAATTAATTTAGGTACTTACTTTCATTGTCATAACGTAAATAGCGTGTTTGTACTTTACTGGGTCATCTTCAGGAATGCCTTCATCAACACGATTCTCTTTTCTCAATTTTTTTCTCTTCTGTTCAATCTGTAAATAAACATTTAAATTTTAATAAAGCTGTCAAACCATCATTATTCATAATGTTTCATCAGATAACTATAATTATAGCTAAACAAGTAAAATAAACTGTTGAGTTAGAACCTTTGTACTTAGTTTAATTTAAATCGGTTCAGTAGTTTTTGTGTGAAAGTTGGACAGACAGACATAGTTACTGTCGCATTTATAATAATAGTATAGATGTATTTGACACAACTTACCATGTGATCTGTGCGCTCCTGCGCTTCTTGTACAACATCTAGGCATTTTTTTCTCGTCTCATCATTCTCCAAGGTCTTCCAGGAACGGTTGACTATCTCAAATGCTTGCTGAGCCCTCTCCAAATCATCCTGCAATCAAAGAAGCTTTGATAACTAGGTTTCAAATTGAGCCTTACAACTAGTGACTCAATTTTTTATTAGATTTTATTTATGTTGTTATGTTGAAACATCAAAATATTTACAACATGATCTTTTATTGATTCTTTTAAATGACACATCATTGCTTTGTACTTATAGTTGTTTTCACCATATAACCCTGCCCAGCAGTCCAAAATGTTCCTGAACATTAAAACTAAACTTGTTTTTTGAATTGGTATGTTATCATAATACAATACACATTTTTTACGGTATGATATATCCTTTATATTTTGGTAGTTTATATTATCAAATATGAGAATGTTTCCAGGTTAACACGTTCATCGCCAATCCAAAATAACAGATGTTTTTGATTGGCTTATATTCGCTTAAAATGGAGTTCTGATGTCAACTAGAACTGCCGTAAATGTAATGTTAAATATATTTTAGAAATAATGAAATAAATCTAATTTGTCCATAACGTGAGTAAATAAATAATAAACGAGGAAAATTCACTCTTTTAGAAATTGCTAGTTTTAGTAATTGAGATGTGCTAAAATTATAACTAATATAAGGCCGCCCTTTGTACCCTGTTTTTAATTAGTTAAGGTTTTTGTAAAGTTTATTATTAATTTGTGTGGCGTACAATAAAGTGTTTTCTATTCTATTCTAATATGCTATAATATATAAAACCTACTTTTTTGTAAGAATCTGATCCTTCCAATTTAGAAGTGTGTGCGAATGATTGCAAAGAAAGTGGGTGACACCTGGGGTGGGCGACAAAGTGACCGCGCGAAAAGTGTTTTTTTTGTGCTGTGGGGCCCAAAACAAAAAACTTTTCCGTCGCAGGGGGCCGCGACGCACTGTAGCCCGTCACATCAATATCTCAAGAATACGCATTGAAACATTGTCTATGTAAAAGATGGAACATTATAACTTTAACTTATCTATCAAATATCTATCAAATATATTGATTAAAAAAAATTGCTGATGATACTGAAATTTTATGATTTCTGTCTGGCACTTCAGGAAAAGTCGAGTGACGGGCACCATTGTGTTGTTGACCATGAGTGTTGGACCAACAAAGCGATGAATGTGTTAACATGGTTATAAAAAGGAAACAAGTTTACATGGGGAACATTGTTTAGCCCATGCCTACCAGCTCCAGCTTTTACCTAGGTTATGCCAGCTTCATCTTGAAAATATTTAATACTATCTTAGAGAATACTTTTGCAAACAAGGTCTTTATTTTATTTAAAACCCTAATGTAGGTTTAATGTCCCGCTGCCGGTACTTATTACAGGCTAAGTTTGAAGTTAGTAAATAATAAGAATCATAAGATATGTACATATGTATTCTACAAAAAAATTATCAGTGAACTACACTATCTTGAGTTATTATAATTGCAACCAAGAAAATTTTGGATTTCCTTATATAACTCTTTACTATTTTTACACACCAAGATAAAACAATACTAAAAGGGACTTAATGCTAAATACAAGATGCATAATGGGCGGCCTTATTGCTTATACTAATTTTACGCTAGCATTTTATACTAAGATTTAATATATAATCTATATTAGAATAATAAAACTGCTGAAGAGTTTGTTTGTTGAACTATATATCTGATTTGAAAAATTATTTCAGTGCCAGATAAGACTATTAATTGAGAGAGGCTTTAGACAATTTTAGGAAAAAAACAGTGTTTCCAAAAAAAACCCATAAAACAAGGGCACGAAGGCTAGTTCAGATAATAATTTTCACATGTTGTCTAAATCCTTCAGTTCATTAGTTTTCAGTCGCCCCATGCCTTACCTGTTGAAGTCATTTGCAGTCTCAGCAGGGCGCAATCTGCGAAGGAGAATGAAAAATTGGCTGGCGCCACCATCTAAACTTTTTGTCCTACATTATTGAGTTCAATAATAATTTATTTATCCTGTTTTGGTTAAAGAAATGAAATGATTTATGAGCAATAATTACCGCTATTTAAATATAGCAATTTTTTCATTTTTAGAGACCAAATTAAAGTACTGAATACATTTTCAAGTCTCTAAAAGTTATTATTTTCTTTCATTAAAAAACTTGTAACAATATTAGGTATGTGTTTCAAAGATGTCTTTAAATTTAATATAAATAAATATGGATCAATAAGCTTACCATGTTCTTGTCTGGATGGACAAGAATGGAGAGCCTCCGATACTTCTTCTTAATCTCATCAATGGTTGCATCATGATCAACTTGGAGTACCTCATATGGATTTAGGTTAAAGTATGTGGACCCCGGTCTAAGAAGTCTGTCTAGCTGCTGCTTCGGTGTAAGGACTGAGTCTCTTTTCTCAATTTCTTTCACCTGGAGATGTATAAAGTTATGGTAAGATTCACAATCAAAATGACTACAGAACATCCAATTTTTCTATAGTATAAATAATATTTAGTTATTAAAATAGTTGCAAATACAATTTAGGTTATATTTAATTACTGTTATATTATTCAACTCATTCATTGTCCAACTTTTAAATTAAGCGTCAGGATTCGAGTAATTACTTACTTCGGTGTAAAAATCATCAAATGACTCCACTGGTGCTTGAGCTGACGAAGCCATGTTGTGTTTGCACTGTGTTTTACTGCTACGGTTGCAGCACTACTTTGTGATTGCTTATTCGATTGAATGAAGACAAATCCACATGATAATTTCAAAGCCTTAGAAAATATATATCGGACAATTGATACAATTTTCGATTCCTTCCGCAACAACAGCAAAATTCACAAATCTGTCGTTCGTCTGACTGATCTTGATCTGTCTGTAGTCTGTCTTGTCTGCAGTGTGACCACTTTTTCATCAGTCGATCTACCAAAAACGAGGCTCAAATCTACCAAAATCTACCAAGTTCTATTTATAATTCTACATAAATTCTTCCTTTAATATCTATCACATCTAGGTGGTTAAAATAATACATAATATGAACAAAATCTAGTATTTTTATTTATTTATCGTCATAATCATAATATTTTTTATATTTTTATATTTTTTTGTATTTTTTCATGACTTGTAGCATAGATGCTTCAAGTTTAAAACTTAACAGAATCTGTTACGATCATCAGTCTTGATTCTGTTTCTAATAAAAAAACGAAAAACAAAGAATGTGTATCTTTGTTTCGCGCATACAAATCTAATGACTGACAGAGATAGCGATTTCCTAACGTTTTGTTTGCTTAAGTTACGGGAAATCCCCTGAAACAGATTTCTCGTCGTCCTGTATTGCCAGCTTCAGTGACAAAAAAGTATAAAGTTCGTTTTTTTGGCCTGGATACAATAAATTGTATAATGGACGACCCATTCATTAGAATGTTCGTAAAATACCAATTTTCTACCAAAATCTACTAAACGATATCGCACTACTAAATCATCGTTCTCTTTGCCTCAAATCTACCAAAAAAGTAGAAATCTACTAAAAGTGGTCACGCTGCTTGTCTGACTGACTGACTTAGTGTAGTGGGGGGCTGGTGGGTGGTCTTCTCGAGTTAGGCACTCACTCGGCATAACTCGAGTTGAGTTGGGCTTAGTTAATAGAGCCCAGTTGAGTCGAATATGCATGCAAAAAATTAAGTATTCTGTTTAGTCAGTTTGTTTTCTGTATTTAAATCCTGGTTTTTTTAAGTTTATAGATGATAACACTAACGTTTCGTGTTGATAATTCAAAGATTTAGTTTATCTTTATTTAGAAATGATACCCGGATAATACAGAGAATATAAATCGTATAAAATAAAAATTACGTTTAGTAGGTATTTTTATGCCGGGCCTTAACCATCAATTGGCACCATTGTCGGTTATTATGACCCAGATCATACTATGATTGATGATGAAGAGGCCGCATTATGCCTATGATCATCATAGGCATAATGCGGCCTCTTCATTAGACGGACAAACCAAAGGACAAGGAACATCTTATTCAATCAATCAGTTCAATTCAGTCAACCAAATGCGTATTTAGATTTTATGTTATATATATTTTGTTTTTGTTTTGGTTGTTTTAGTTTAGTAAAAATATAATTTTATTTTTCTGTATTTGTGTTGTCGAAATAAATGTCTTTCTTTCTTTCTTTTCTTTCTTTTATTAAATACATCATAATTGAAGAGAGCGGCAGGAAGGTGTTCTTGTATTGGATTAGAGCTTATTATGGGTTGGCCGGCAATGATCGTTAGTTTAGATTCGCGGGTTATTTGTCAATGTATACTCTAGTTAGTATGTAAAACTGGATTTTATGAATAAAATAAATTAAGGAACATACGAACTGGCCAAGGAGGATAATCTGAATCACCCGTTCCGTAAATAATATGATTGCATCCGTAGTGATTTATCCTCTCTTTGATTGCATCCCTGCATCTCACATTATATTTATTTTAAGCACTCGTATTATTGCATTATGGAATAGGCGTCATACATGGAGACGGCAACGAACAAAAGATAACTAGGCTTTTAATTTCTTTGACATTCAGTTGAATTCTTACGCAATGAGTTACGTTCTTAGGTATTTAATAATGTAATATAATGACTAATTCATCAAGTGTTATAATAACCGTCTTCGTCTATGTAAATATAAAATTACATCAGTCTGACGTTATTTTATTAAACTCAGGCTACGTCGCGTCGTCGCGTCGGTCGGTCGGTTCAATTTCAGATAGAACATTTTATTATGAACGGCTGTAGGCTATGTTACGGCGTTTAACATATCTACAATACGATGTTGAAAAATAACTATAGTTACCTACTGTCTGAAACCCCCGTGTCTAATGAACAATCAAGAATGTTCACTACTTTTAAATTTGAACTTTCCGTATACTCGTTAACCGTTTAGAATCTTATGAATGAATAACTAATAAAAGTAAGAATTGAAGCGAGTCGTCGAGCTCGAGTAAATCCACATGTAATTACGGACCTTTTTAGATTTTAAGATATGTACCTGAATTTGCATCAATTGAGGCATCTATTTTATACGTACTTGCGTGAGGCTGACCACAGCGAATATGAGTTGTCATTGTCAATGTCACCTTCATTTGCCGGACGCCATTGAATGAATTAAATCAACCAATTACAAAAAATTGAACTGAACTGAATGAATGAACTAAGAAAAAGAAAGAATTGTTTCACTTACTTTTCACTTTTCAGCTGTTAATTTAATAAAATATCGCCGTGTCAAAATAACTTTCTACCTACCGCTACCGACCGAATCTTCGATTCGCCCGGTCAACGTAAACAAATATAGATTGCAGATTACTTTTTTTTAGTGTGTTTTATAAAAGATTAGTTGCTAACTAACTTCCTTGCAGTTAAATAACGTAAGTAAAACTTTTTTACTGAAGTAGGTATGTATCTTTTAATCGCATATTATCTAAAAAACTTTGTGTGGCCTTGTACTCAGTGACTTAGTGACTGCCTCAGTGGCGCGGTGGGCCAAGGTCCGCTCGGAGCGCAAGAGGTAGCGGGTTCGATTCCCGTCGTCAAGTGTTTGTACGTTCTGCAAGCACTTTTCTCCTTGGTCTGGGTGTTTAATATGTGTAATAAAAAATATCTACATATTTAAGTATCGCACGTATAAAAATAAAAAGAAGTAATTCAAAAAACACAATTTTTGGGAAATCGCGTTTAAAGTTTTGTGTGTTGGAGTCTGTTTAGTAAATTAGGAATAAATAATTTGTTCGTGTAGATATATATATATTTTTCTTACTATGGAATAGTCAATAGATTTATCTTCAATATTAAGCAAGAACATCAGTAGGTATAATAAGTAGTTTTTTACTTACAAGGCTTTAAAAAAAAAATTACTGACTTACTTCTTTTTATGATAAAAAACTGGCATTTTATTCAAATTCTTACCAGTTGTATGTATTAATGATGCTGTTCTATTTTAAATATTATTTGAATTTCCAGCAATATAACGAAAAGCTTCTTTTTATTATTAAGGAATAAATGCTTAGAATCCTGTATATCATAATATTTCTGTTTTATATTGAACTATGTTCTCTACTAGGTTGATGTTTTGCTAATAAAATGAAACACGAATGGAAATTTATACAATTATTATAAAAACATGGCAGTGAAAACTTTGTACTTTTTTAACAAGAGTAGTTTCATAAGAACTTAATTACTAAATCACAATAAAAAAGTTAAACTTTTATCAAAAAACAATTACACCATTTATCAATACACAACTTTGGTTACCCGTTATCTCAAAAAATGAGATTTTACTAAGAATACTTTTACTTAAAGACCTAATTTCAGACTTATACATTTTAACTTAGGAATAGGAACTTTCTTTTCAGGTCACAATAAAAAGTAAATTTTTCTCAAAAACTTAACTTAGGCTTAAGAAAATCACAGACTTTAGGTAAGTACTTAAACTACTACTGAAGGTACTTAAACTACCTACTAGTACTAGGTATCAATGTAATACTTAAATAATGGAATTATAGAAATTCTCATAGTAGGATGGAATCAAGCCCTTGGTAAGAAGGTCCTTCAGATCTTTCTTTTTGTTCGAGCTTAGCTCTTGTCTCTGAGTATAAGCATTCTTTATTTCTATTTCTGATATATTTTTCATCTTCTTCCTTTTATTTCTAACGTTCACCTCTTTCATGTCATTTTCTTCATATGATGTCTTATAGTAAAATGAGAATGGGTCTGCCTTTGTCATTTTTAATTGTTTGATGTCATTCCAATTAACATTTTGGCCGTTTATGTCTGTGTTAAAGTTATACCCCCAATCTTCTTGCAAGACTTTAAGATCCATCATTGATTCAAAGGTGAGTTCGTGAACATTTACAGCTGGCTTACTCTTTTTAGCACTTTTAATTAAAGTTATGTACTGATCTGGGCTGTATATGGGCCCAGACTTAAGGTTCTTTTTCACTTCTCTTTCTATTAAAGAGTGTACGCTGTCTGCCTCATTTTGAGTATGTCCTCGTATGAGAAATTTATGAGTAATACTCTTTATATTCAAGTGATGCACAGCGTACATGTATAATGTGGCTATATATTTATTTTTATTCTGGCCACAACAATTATCTGAGTAGAAGATAACGTTCTTGCAGTCAGCATTTGACTCACATTGTGATGATACATTTTGAAGGTAATTCCATATACATGTTCCAATCTCAATAGCACCTCTTTTTGCATCTGATTTTGTCCAAAAGTAACAATGAACATTGTCGTAAGCTTGTTTTTTGGTGTTTTTATTTGTAAGTTCAGTAACTGTTAAGTTATAACTGTTTAATTTTGATTTATAGTAGAATGCAGAAGAATTTCCGCGAGGGCACTGCAGTACTGACTCTAAGTCATAAATGGCAAGAATGTTGTCATCATTAATGTTTTTGCGGTCCGTATTCTTTTCTTCTCTACACAAATTCTTTTCTATCAAATGCTTGTTATATTTTTCTTCTAAATAATTTTTTTGTTCTTCATTAGCGTTAAGGTAGGAGGTACATGTATCGCATTGGTCTTTCTTGGGTGTGAAGAAACTCAAATTAAATTCATTGTTAAAAATCTTGTAATAAGCTATGTAATTGGATGTTTCTCTGTTATTTTCTATTTGCTCTTATGTGAAGTCGTCATAAAGTTGTTTAATATTTTTTCCTCCGTCTATGTATTGTCTGGTCGTGGAAGCTCTCATGTAATGTGATTCAATCCTGGGAATTGATTCAATATGTTTTTTAATATCATTTATTAGCTGCGCACTTAGTTTATTTTGATTTCCGTGTTTACCACGCATGTCATCTAGCGCCATTCCATGTTCGTTTATTTTAGTTTGTGTTGTAAATATCATTTTATCTGATACATCCAAAGTGCTTCTAAAAAATACTTTGCAAACCCTAACCTTCGTATTATTTATTGTAAAATAATACGCTTTGTTAGGTTTTCGTGGTTTATTAGCATTTGTATATTTATATTTTGGTTTTACATCAACCATGCACGAGTTTATGTAAGCTCTTTGCTTACTTAAATCGCCTAGCTTCCAAAATTCGTTAAATAATTCATATCTGTCATAATCATCTATTTTTTCTGTACATTTTTGTCTACATTCTTTAGTGCAAGGTACCTTAAGACATCTAGCAGCAATTTGTTTTTTTGAGCTTGACAATGTTGTATAGGAACTACCATGGTTTCGAAGACACTTTGCTTTATTTTGCTTCCAATTTTTCATGTTTCGAGGTCTCTTGCGTCCTCTTTGCTCTGTCTCTAGATCAGAGTCAGAAGAATCGGAACTGGAAGGAATTATTAAGTTTCTTAGTCTAGTAGCAGCGCTCGATGAAAATTTGTCTGTACTACCATAACTAGGGTCGGCTACATCATCATCCAAATCACTCTTGTCGGCATAAATGGGTGGAGTTTCATTTACTGGGCTTATAGAATCACCCCGTTTTTCTCTAGGGTTCATTTGAAGAGTTGATTCGGGCGTATTCTCTATAAAATCCGATTCCGATTCTATAATCTGCGTGTCTGAAGGGCCAATGTCAATTAATTCCCTGGTTTGTGCCGTCACATTTTTTTCTGCAGTCTGTTGATAAGTTGGTGTCGGAGATCTTGACGAGCTATTAGAATCTGAGCTTGAAGAACTGGAAGACGAAGAGCTGCTTGAGGATGAGGACGAAGATGACCTGCGTTGCGGTATAGTTTTTATTGCACTGGGGCACTATTATTTTTATTATTAAATTCTTCCCCTGAAACCTTTAAATAAAACAGATTTTTATGTAAATAAGTCATATAAAAAGAGTTATTTTAATTAATTTTAAGCTAATCTAGATTTTCGGTAGATGATACCTATCTTACCTCCATAGCAGGAACCACTGCTTGTGTCCATTGGGTGGCCGATGCATTTGCCAGCATGACAATGACAAGTTTCTTACATCTCCAAGACATCTTACGTGCCTAGTTTATCACAAAAAGAAGTAATTTAAAATATAACGATCGAAATTTTTATCAAATTAATCATAAAGAGAAATAACTTTTAATTTTGCCTGGATCTTAGAACAAGATTTAATAATAAACAGAACTACATCGTATTAATTCTTAAATGCTTACAAGTTTTTAAAAATAAAAGGAAACAAATCATAAAGTTACTTGTAATCTAGCACATTTTTTAATAATTAAAAGAAATAAAACTTATTTTGACGCAAATATTACCATCATTATTAAAACAAAAAGGAATTAAAACCAAATGTATCATGTTATGATTAAATTAAGTATAAAAAGGGGGCTTACCTTTGTTGCTACAGAGAATTATTCCGTTGTACTCCCGCATAAAATACACTATTACGTCATGACTGATGGCACAAGACTGAATGTCGCCCTTTACTAGAATTGACTTGAACTTCCCGTTTAATGGAAAAGAGATGGGTGATCGTTTTTTCTCCTTCTAATGCTCGTTTTGAAGTAGCTGTCGAAGCTATCCCGTGCATTGGATTGAGATAATGCTGTTTATGATAAAATCTCCCAATGCCGTTTTTTTGAGTTACTTCTCTTTATTTTTAAACGAGCGGTATGTATATTATATTAAGTAAGTAAATCAGGTCTCTAGTACCCGTAACACAAGCTTAGAACTTACCACGAATCTAGATGTTGTTGTGTAGATTGTCCAGAAATATTTATATTTACCGTTAAGGTAAAAGTAATCAGTAAAACGCTTATTTATAGTGCTGTGTAGTTTTATGTATTTCCATAAATTGCGAAATATTATGATATAGTTTTCTTAGAATCTGTTTAATTTAAACCAAACATCAACCTGGATTCATAGTTATATCTAAGTACTAAAACCGGCGAAGTATGTTCAACAATGTAATGTAGATATGTTACTTGGATTAACATTACAGATCCTGCTGTGCTTTGCAGTAAAGATAGTGAATTTTTGTAATATTATACTATTTATTTTCTATCTTGTCAATAATATTAACCAAACCCGACATGCATGCAGGCTTGCAGTAGCAGTAAGAAGTGAATAAAATTACCAATTTTGTTTTACACTGAACATCCTACTTAAAGATTACATGTAGAATGGAAATAAGGATATTTTTTGCGTAGCTATACTTTGTCAGTGTGTTCAAATTTGTAGGATGTGTATTGGCTGTGATTGCACAGCCTCAGTCTGCCCCATTAGATGCAGGTTTGTGCCTTGCATGAAGAGTACAGTGAGATCAGGTTCAATTACCGCTAAAGGACCACTGTTTCTAAAATAAAAAATTCAAGACACTTTTTGCATTAATAATATAAATACAAACCTTAGCATTTTCATTAGTATGTAAATACTTTTTTTTTATAAATAATTCAGGTGTGTTCCTTACCCCTTATATAAATTGTGTGGCAGTTAATAGTCATAACTATAAATATAGTAAGTAAGTAAATATAAACATATTTTTACAATATTATCAAGTAAAAAAATTACAACTTTGCCAAATTATACATTATACAATTATATTTTACAAGCTTAGAGCTTACCACGGGGCTAGATGTTGTTGTGTGGATTGTCCAGTAATATTTATTCATTATTCTCTAGCGAGAATCTTTGAGTAACACTTTAATTAACTTGAAATAGGATAAATGAGCATAAGGAAAAAGAACAGATTTTTTTTATAATCATGATGCTATTTCAGATTGATGAAATTGATTTATGGTAGGTAGGGATGATTTCATCCCTACCTACCATAAATATAGAAGACAGTGGATAGTCTTTTTATTGCTGCGAAAGTTTTCGTAGTATTTTAGCACTGTCGACGCCTGGTTCTACAAATTTCGTAAGCGTTTTGGGAAATTACAACATTTTGTTGCTCTAGTGTCTGCGCAGTTCTTGTTGTACACATGCACTGCAGAATATGTATTGACAGAAAAAAATGACAATGATTGTACAAAATTAATCTTTATTATTTTCTTCTCAACAGGTTCTAAGCAAAGATGTTCCCCAACAAAGTTGTAATAATCACTGGAGCAAGTTCTGGAATCGGAGCTGAGACGGCTATAGAGTTTGCGAAACTTGATGCAAAAATAACCATCACTGGGCGCAACAAAGACAACTTGGGAAGTGTTGCTAAGCAGTGTCAAGATGTTTCACCGCACAGTCTGCAACCCCTTATTATTGTTGCGGATATGAACAATGAGAATGATGTTGTAAATATTGTAAAGGCAACTATAGATAAATTTGGGCAGATCGATGTGCTAGTCAACAATGCTGGCGTCCTTGAGACAGGCTCTATTGAAAATACTTCCTTAGAACAGTATGACAGAGTCATGAACACAAATGTTAAAGGGCCCTATCACCTAACAATGCTGGCAGTTCCCCATCTTATCAAAACAAAAGGTAATATAGTCAATGTTTCAAGTGTAACTGGACTTAGATCATTCCCTAATGTTCTAGCGTACTGCATGTCGAAATCTGCGCTCGACCAGTTCACCAGATGTGTATCCTTAGAACTTGCGCTGAAGGGAGTGAGAGTAAATGCTGTGAACCCGGGAGTTATCACAACTGGTTTGCACAAGAAGGGTGAAGGTAAAATGAATGATCAGCAATATGAGGACTTTATTAAGAAATGTGCCGAGACCCATGCTTTGGGCAGACCTGGGGTTGCAAGTGAAGTTGCTTCGGTTATTATATTCCTTTCGAGTGACGCTGCCAGCAATATAACAGGAGCTACATTACCAGTTGATGGAGGCCGCCACGCCATGTGTCCTCGTTGATAAGGTAATTAAGAATGATTGTCTTGGTAAATATATATTACTAAAAAGTTGTGATAAATACTTTTTTTTAATAAAAATCCGCTGATATAATTATTATTATCATTGCAATATAGTCATAACATGACAATATTTTCTTGAAAACAAGCCCAGAGTATTTTCTTATCTAATCCGAATTATGTTTTGTAAGTATTGAGGACTAGCATTCCGCTCGTGGCTTTGCCTTCGTAATATTTTTATGATTATAGATTTTGTACGATCTTCAATCTCTGGTTTCGGGTCTGGGTGTTTTCTATGTATCATATGTATGTATTTACAAAAAAATGTATCTATGTAGTATATCAGTCACCTAACAACCATAGTACAAGCTCTGCTTAGTTTGGGGTTAGGTAATGCTGGGTGAGTAGTCCGGAAATATTTATATTTATAATAAAAGGTTATCCCGCGGTATAAATTAGTTTTAAGGCTTTCCTCGCAATTATTAATTTTCCCGCGCAATGTGGTATTTTACCGCGGATGCGGTAAAAAGTGGCCTATGTCTTATTGTGATAAGTAGCGTATATTACTGTGAAGTTTTATCAAAATTATTCAGAAGTATTTGCGTGAAATAGCAAAAAACACAATCACTTGCATACTTACTACATATTTATTACATACTTACACACATCCTCACAAACTTTCGCGTGGGTATATAATATTAGTAAGATTTTCACTATACATTATTCACAATGAATGGACAACTTATTATCTTTAGTTTTATCTCTGTTAAGTATGGATGATTTCGCTAGTATGGTGCACTATCTATTACGTTAACTGTTATCTTAAATTGTGAACTGTTTATATACTCGGATATGTTTTCGTATTGGTCAGTAGTATTTGACTTTAACTTCAAACATGTTCAAAAATAAAGTTGTTCTCATCACTGGCTCTAGCGCTGGCATCGGAGCCCAAACAGCAATTGATTTCGCGAAAGAAGGGGCTCAAGTAGTAATAACAGGAAGAAATGTAGAAAACCTCAGCAAAGTATCGAAAGATTGTGAAGATATATCCCCATTCAAAATAAAGCCACTTCAAGTTATTGCAGATGTTTCCAATGTAAGTGATAATGAACGTCTGATTAAAAGCACTATTGAACATTTCAAACAGCTCGATATACTTGTTAATAACGCAGGAATACTGGCTGTTGGTAACATTGAAACAACATCATTAGAGCAGTATGATTCTGTAATGAATATAAACTTGCGAAGCGTCTATCATCTAACAATGTTAGCCGTACCATATCTCCTTGAAACCAAAGGAAATATTGTTAATGTATCCAGCGTTAACGGATTGAGATCCTTTCCAAATGTACTGGCATATTGCACGTCCAAAGCAGCCTTGGACCAATTTACCCGATGTGTCGCCCTCGAATTAGCTGCTAAAGGTGTACGTGTGAACTCAGTCAACCCAGGAGTAATCAACACAGGGTTGCACTTAAAGGGAGCATTGAACGCAACTGAATACGAAGCATACATAGAGAAATGTAACGACACGCATCCTATTGGAAGACCAGGCTTGACGACTGAAGTCTCTTCTACAATATTGTTCTTAGCTGGTGATGGAGCTACTAATATTACAGGCGCGACAATACCTGTGGATGGAGGAAAAAGTGTTGCATGTCCTCGTTAGTTTTGAGAACGTCTATTAATGTCACTATTGTGCGAAACTTCTTAGTGAGACCTTTGAGATTAGATTAAGTTCTTAAATGATAAATAACCAAATGAGATGGACCTACTCAACATATTTTTTTTACCTAACTAATGCCCAGTTTCAGTTCATCGAATGGTCCTTAACCTCATTCTTGTAGTTGAAATTTTTACAGTTCTATTCAAAATGATTGCCCATTATGCGCTATCGTTCGCCTACTAATTGCTAGCGCATTTTTCGCGATTTATACAAAAAACGGGATTTTTTGTAAAATACGAGATCTACGGCGCAACGGGATCTTAGTATAAATTCTTCGTTGGATTTGTTTAATAAAACATTAAGTAGGTTCATATTTAAATTTATTGTAAGAACCTATCTCTGATTAGATTAAACCACAGTTACCTAACAACCCTTTATGTAAATAATATTTAGGTAGGTGCAATAAAGAAACAATTTTAAGTAAATACGTAGGTATATGAAAAGTTATGTATACAAAGAACTTAACTGATTTACCCACTTTAGGTTATTTTGAACGAGTCGTTGTGCAACGCATTATAGAACTGAAAGCTGTCATCAGCTTTTCCGCTCCCATCGTCCAGTTATCTTGGAAACAACCCCTCATCGTGGTTGTAACAGAATCCAACTTATCCTTAGCCTCGAGACCCTGCAAAAGATGTGCATTTTGTGTCAGATGTTATTTACTAGGTTTTAACCGCTTCCAACTCATAGTGTTTCAAACTGCCGGCGGGAATGTACAAATAAGGCAAACCGGTATTATAGGTACTTAGGGTATACTTAGGGCCTGTTTCACCACATCTGAGTTAAGTAGACAATGATTAACATATAGCGTTACATGTGACAAAGCGATATAGCTCTTGACATAACTAACCATATTTAACTGATCTTTTTATTGACTAAAAATCACCTTTATAATAAACAAACACCTTTTAAATGCACCAAACATACCTAATACCCGTCATTTTTTAGTCGTGGGCTATAAAGAGTCCCTTCCGGTTTACTATTTAGGATTTACTTACCTTTGTATAAATATCAAGTTGCTTTTCTTCTAACTCGTCGAAAATTAGATCTTTGACGTTTTGCATACATTCTTCGTGGTTCTCCTCGTCAACTTTACAAGTATCCAGTCTTCTTTCTAAGTCTGTGATGAACACGGTATCGTTCAAGTTGAAGTCTGATGCCTTAAATGTCGTCCGACTTGAACTCGATAATTGTTCATTCACACAACTCGTTACGCTATTGAAGCGAGATTCCAATTCCCGAGATAAGTTATTTACTTCGTTCTAAAACAATGACCGATGATTAAAATATATTTATGTTTGCCTGCAACAATATTATATGCACCTAATTGAATAAATAAATATTGCCGGACAATTCACAACAAAATCTAGCATCGTGGTAAGCTCTAAAGCTTGTGTTACGGGTACTAGACACCTGATATCTATTAAATAAAAATGAATTGTTGTTCGTTAGTCTGATTAAAACTCGAGAACGGCTGCGCCGATTGAGCTGATTTTGGCGTAGTCCAGGGTAGGTCTAAACGGTGAGCAAATAAGGAAAAATTGCCGGGAACTTTTTTTACCCGTGCGACGCCGGGGCGGGCCGCTAGTACGTAATATAATAGACATTAATAAATAGATATTTTTTATTATACACTAGCGGGCCGCCCCGGCTTCGTACGGGTTTTTATTCAATTTTTTTTCCCTGCAATTATTTGATTTTTTCTCGCCTTTTAAACCTTCCCTAGACCTCCACGAACAAGGCTAAGATAAGATAAATCCGTTCAGCCGTTCTCGAGTTTTAGTCAGACTAACGAACAGCAATTCATTTTTATTTATATAGATATTATAGACCCAGACCAAGCAGAAAGTGATTGTAAAACATACAAACACTTGACCCCTGGGCGGGAATCGAACACGCTAACTCTTGCGCCGCAAGCGGACCGTCGCCCACCGCGCCACTGAGGCAGTAAAAAAAACATTTATAATTGATGATAGAGGGTGACAGACCGCCATATTTTTCCCAAGTTATTGATACCGTCCACTTTGACATGACGCTAAAGATGCTATTTACAATCAGTGGTGATGCATGTGATCGAAAGAAAGAAAGAATGAAAGATTTGTAAGAGTATTGTCAGACAGAGAGCGGTCAGACATTCAAGCGTTTCGCTCTCAGAACCTATTCTTATCTTTCGTATTTTGTGTTCTGACCGCGGAACGCAAGACAACACTCTATCTGAGAAGACAATGAGTACTTACTTCCACACACCCTAGAATATTGCCTGCTGCGAGAGTATTTGTAAGAAGACTGTTTAACCTCTTTTGTACTTCTCGTATTTGCTTTAGTATTGTATTCTGCAAGTTCAATGCGTATTTTCTCGCGGTGTCTGCCCATTTTCGGATATTTGCCCTCGTAGTCTGTGCTATTTTTTTCACGAAATTCCAGGATGCTAGAGCACTATCTCTTATTTGGTCGCTTAGTTGTTCTAGGAAGTTGGCGCGTAGCAGTTGCACTTCATTTGATGGTATTTTGACTTCCCTCGCTCCTCGACATTCAATGTTCTGTAGTCACGAGATTAGATTTTTAATGGTTCAAAAAGCATTCCATTTGTCCTTTACTAGGAAAACAGTTATGACCGTGCAAAATTTAATTGAAATCGGGCTTTGCTCGCTATAATTAATTTACTCGCGAAAATTGCTTTATGTAATATGTAAGCTATTTTTATTGTGGAGTTTCATCAAGTCCATTCAATAATTACATAGGTACATCCATCACAAACTTTCATTATTATAATATAAGTAGGTTTAGAAAAGTAAATAAGAACTAAATTAAGGTTTTCTTAATTAGATTTTTATAATAAAACACCTACCTGTAAAATAGTTGTGAGTAATACCACTACTATTAAATATTTGGCTGCACCCATTGTGTAGGTACAAAACCCCTAACTCACAATAATAAAGTTATTTAACTTCACCAGCCCGTTTATATAGGATCTTGATGAGGATTCCATTAAATTACGATTTGGTATAGTTAATTAATTAATAGTATAAAAATCAGGACACAGTTCGTTTACCTTACTCAGGTTAATGGTTTCGTTTTGGGGCCAAGTCGGTGGAAAATTGTGTGGATCGTTCACATCTTTTGGAATCCACAATTTACAGCCTTCATAGAATATTTCTGGACAATTCACACAGCATCACCTATATACTATGAGTGTTAGGTGACTATGGTACATACTGGTGATAATACTACATACATACTTTTTTTTGTAAATATATAAATACTATGATACAAAGAAAACCTTTAGACCCGAAACCGGAAATTATAGATCGTACAAAATCTGCCCCCCCGGAGGCAGTTGAACCCGCAACCTGCTGCGCCTCAGGCGGACCTTCGCCCGCCGAGCTATAGAGGTCGTATAAAATATACAAACGGTACATATGCAATGCAATATGCAATAGAGAATTGTAATTGCACATACTCCCCAATTAAAATTATCTTTGCATATACTAATTAATGTGATTTTCGGAGGACATCATTAATTGTTTTTTTTTGTATGGCAATGTGGTGCTGTTTTGTCACTTTTCCCCCTGTGTTGAAAATTCCAATCTTCAGTTATACATCTGATACGTTTTAGCTAAGATATTTATTTTACTAGATATTCTTATCAAACATGTATAAAGCGATTACCCCGAATTCATTATTTGTCTAACATGTATCAAGCGTCTATAAATTAAATATTAAGGTAAATTAGATTAACTAACGATTATTGTTGAGAAGTTGAATTGCCTATTTTAAGTATTCAAGGGTCTTCAAAGTCATTTACAGGTCATGTTCATCTAATGTTAGATTAAAAACATATTGAGAGCTTGAAATAATAATTGTCATGTTAGGATAGGTATTATTTTGAGGAAATAGTGCGATTAAGTTGGCTCCAGTGCCATAGCTAAGTTCCTGCACAGATTGAATGGATATACGTGAGCCGAATCGTAATCCAACACTAGACATAGTAAAAAACCACATAAATACCTTGAAACAAACTTTATTTAATATATAATAGGAAAAAGGCTTTACGATTCATGCGTAATTTGTATTCTATGATTATTTTGTTGCTAGTGCGGTATCATTCGTCATTATGTTGTACACTGAGGAAGCTGAGCAGTTGCCAACGTCCATTATCACCTTGGCTGTATGGAGTCCAGCTTCTACGACCCTTGTGGCTACGCAGATTTGTAGAGAAGCGGGCAATGTTGCTACGTACATCTCCATGCGGGCCAACTGAAACAATGTTGGAATAGATTAGATAGGCATCAAATGTCATTCTCGTCTTGGTTTTCTTTGATTGACTAGCTAACTAGTCCGAGGCAAAGAGAATATAATCACTACGTGTACGAGGTATACATACATGATAACAACTAAAAGAATTTAATTCTCAGCATAGCATTGACATATAAGACGTAAAGTCTTAACCATGTTCGTCCTAGGTAAGGCCCTTTGGGATACCCAAGCCCATAACCTTCGAGAACTGTAATGAGCTCTGCCATCGATTTTGCCATGACCACGATATCGATCGTGACTGATGTAGGTATTCGTTGAAAATAGTTAAGTTGATAAGATTATTGATTGTTTAATCGAGTAGATTCTTACCATAAGCCCTACTTGCGCTGTCAGAGCGGTAAGTTTCATGTCCGTCTGCAGAGCAATAGAGCCCAAACATGCGCCAACACTTAAAAAATTTCCTGAGTCAGTGCAGTTGCCCATATCTTCTATAGCTCTGTTGGAGTAATCTACGGCGCCGCCTACAAGTTTTTGAAAACTTTGTATGTGGTCTGTCACTTCTGAAATGCGGTCTTCTACGCAGGTTGTAGTCCTGGCTAATGTCGAGTTGAAGACAACGTACGCGTCGTCTCTGTAGATCTGAAATTAGTCTACTTTTAAATACAAAAAATAAATAGTTAATCGTTACACTTACTAAAATACCTTCTAAAACAGACTGTTCACCATAAAAATCTACCTAAGTGTAAAAGGCGATAAGTTTATTTTGAGGGGTGTTGGTTACACAGAGAGACAGTATAAAAAGACTCCAGTTATTATTAGTCTTACCACAATACATTCAGTTACTGAGACACCAGCATCAATCAATTTATTGGTAACGTTTTCAATGGAATCTGTGATCTGTCCTTTCAGTTTATCAATTTCCGTGGAAATCCTAAGCTGTACATCTTTAACTTCTTCTTTCACACCGTCCGAAAATACGCGTATGGCATCGCTAGCATCTTTGGCGGTTCTGCGCATACTTGCTACTAGTTCTTCGATAAGTGATCTAAAAATAAAAGGGTATGATTACCTTACAGGGTTGGTATAATTAACTACGTAGTTGTTTATTTTTAACCTCCGACAAAAATGAGGGGTTTTATAAGTTTGACATGTCTGTCTGTCGCATCATTTTGTTTGAAAGGTGAGTTTCGCGATAGTTTCGGTTTTTCTGCTATAATTTCATTCGTTAAGTTGATTTTATTCGTAAGTTGAGAATTACACATTTTGTCGTTTGTTCCTTTGGACCGTCAGTACATTTTGGCATAGTATCTTTAAGGACCCGACGCCGTTTTTTTTGTATGAAAGGTGAGTTTCGCGATAGTGTTCTTAGTGTTTGATGAAATTCGGTTGACCCATTTAAAAGTTATGAGAATAAAATTATAGCAGAAAAACCGAAACTATGCAAATGTACTCGATCACATTACAAAATAGTATGACTTTTAAGGTTAAGTACTAAAGTTCTGATGTCAAGGTTTTGTTTTAATTTTAAATTATTAACCTCCGTGTTGGCCGCGTTTTGTGATTTTACCCGGGAATAACGTATTTCTTCTTTACCAAGGCAAGGGTAAAAAGGCTTTGTTACATTTAAGAAGTTTTGTAATGATTTTTCCATACAGACCGATATGCATGTTACACCCTGTATAAAAGTACCTACTTACAGAACATAATAAACGTGAAATTTGACACAGCTAATGGGTTAGAGATAAAATGCATACCTAACTAAATTTATATTTTATTTTCGGAATAATAATGGTATTTTGATCAGAGAGGGAGCGACCATCCGTTGGTTCATTTCGGCCGTAGGAAATCCACTGCGGGTTTGCAGATACTCGCCGCGCTTGGTAGGCGGGTTGTTGAGCACAGTATTAGGTATTGGGTTTCCAGATTGTAGTTATATTCCCTTGGCCGGGTTCTACAGTGCCCACAGGAGATGAAGGCAGTGCCCGTGGCGACCATTATTTCCCAATAAATAATTACACAGAAACAAATAGGTATGTTTGTAGGTACTGGAACATTATGTACTTTATACTTCTTACCTGGAGTTCGCGTACAGATTAACCTCCCTACGTTGCGTCGGGGTTAAAGCTCTCAATAAATGTTCTCCAGGAACATAAGCCGAACTTAACGTACATGTCTGCAATATAAACAAACACAAGACTTCAATGCTTGAAAGTATTCTCTAGGAATTAATCTCATGAGATTAATTCCTAGAGAAGGTCATGACCTTTCCTCAAACAATCAAGATTTTGGATATTAATAGCTATCCGGTTTCAAAATATCAACGAGAAATCTTGGTGTCTTCAATTATATCGCTTGACTGTTTTGGTAGATTATCTGGATGTGAAATGGAGATTCTGATACTTAATATTTATTAATGCACCTCGGTGAATAAGCCCAGGTGAGTAAAGCATACCGCTCCTTATATTTATATGGAGGGGTAGGTAAATCAAATAAATAAAAATAAATTTTGCCTAAAAATCCACACAACAACATCTAGCCCCGTGGTAAGCTTGTGTTACGGGTACTAGACATCAGATATACCTACTTTATATAATAGATATACACATAGATATTTTTACTATTCATATTAAACACCCATACCAAAAAATATGTTGGGAAGCTGTAAGTGAAGTTGTTCTTAAAATGGAAAGCTGATTTTTATACATGTCGTAAAAATCGTTGGAGTCGTTTCCGAGAAAAAAATGGTCTATCGGCATTATCGAGGAATTATGCCGGGTTGTCATGAATGTATATTAATATAAGTGTGATGGAAAAAATGTATAACTTTGTATCTCCTTATTGAAATATTAAGGGCATGTTAGTACAAATTGAAAGAATACGTTACCACCGACAAAATTAACCACAGTTTAAAAGATTTCATTTTAAGATGTGTTCACTATCTATCTCGTCTTCAATTTATTAGCCCCCTTGGCTTCAAAGGTTTTTATATCATTTCTGATGACACTTATCTATATTTCTCATGAGAATAAATATACGCTATCTAATCAGATATATGAAATTGTGGATAGAGTAAACATAAAAATAAAAATTAGTCATTAACCTAATTACGAAATTGGTTTCAGTCATATTAAGTAAATAGTAATAACTGTTCAGAATTGACCAAGTAAATAACTGCGTTGGTATTATTTATGATGGAGTGACAATAAAGGCTTTAAGTTATTATTTTCTTCTTTTGGGAGCCGGCCGATCTATTTTCGCTATAAGCAAACTGTGTCATAACATAAATTTAGAAAAGTGAGCCCGTTTAAAATACCACAAACAATAAAACATACTAGAGCAGATGAAAAAAAAACAAATTGCTTCTTTTTTAGTCTTCATTTATACCTAATATTGAAAAAAAAAATGTACCTACACCAACTTTTTCATTTATGTTAACGAAAAATATACACACGATACAGTCCATTGAAGATTCGTGTGACGACGTAACGCTTTCGTGCGATTAATTTTTAACCCCCGACCAAAAAAGAGGGGTGTTATAAGTTTGACGTGTCTGTCTGTCTGGGACATCAAAGCTCCCGAACGGATGGAGCGATTTCAATTTAGTTTTTTTGTATGAAAGGTGAGTTTGTCGGTTGAGCCGTTTAAAAGTTATGGGGGTGAGAGTGGGGAAGGAAAATCTGCAAATATACTAGTGTGGGGTATCAAATGAAAGCGCATCGCGTCCACATTACATAATATTATGTTGTTTTACATTTATGGAAATGAAGGCATTGGATCGGGGGTTTTTCCTAAATTTTAAATTTAGATTTATGAACTAAATTTATTCGTCAAAAGCCCCCACTCCTATATCTTGGCACTTTCTAATACAAATGACAAACCGAAAAATAGGTGTCCAGTATTTTTGGACGGGCTATCAGACGGACTAAACAGAATACATATTTTTTTATGTAGCCATCATGCCAATTATCAAAAGGGCCATACTGCTCTGTTTTTGTTGTGAAATACGTAAGTAATTATTAAATAAATTTTAAACAACTCCATGATTCAACAAAACAAAATAATTATTAAACACACTGACACATTAATTATTGTTTTGCTTCGCTGCTTACTACAGTACGCAGCGCCGCGCCCGCTTCTTATATAGGTATATATAGGTACACCTACCTAGAGTTTATGAATGCACTTACTACTATAGTTTTCTAAATAACTGTGATTTTTTAAATTATAATGACATAAAGAGTTTTATTGGAATATTTATGGTGAACTTAATAATAATAATAGTCATAATAGTCATTTATTGATAATATAGATTATAATTATAAGTCACAATATGGGTTTTAACGTGGTTGCCCAATGCCACAACTTTTTCAAAATATAATAATAACTAATGTCAAAATCTGGAATACATTAATAATTCATATAAACAACAACAACCTATAGAGAGATTCAATAACCTATTAAATTTAGGATTATGCAACATGAATTTCAGTGTAGTAAAGCAAGTAGGTACCTACGTCGTCGCGTATTGCCTGATTTATTTTTTCAAAAGCAATCATACAATGTTGCTTATAAATTTATGCCAGGCATTACGCAATGTCTCTGCAATACTTAGGTAATTTCTTGTGCCGTTCTCCATTAATAATGGTTTAAATATAAATTTAAATATATAATAAAATTAGAGCTATTTCTCTCAGTCCCATGTGACGAAGCGAGCATAGCTTTTGACAAAACTAACCTTGACACGTATATACCTAACCATTGCTTAGTTTCCTCGGATTTTATGAATTAAACCATTTATGTTTTTAATTTTCCGCCCAACAATATACTTAATAGATTTTTTTATAAAATAGACTACCTAAACATAAATTAATCAAAAGAAGGCAGCAGTCCTCGGACTATAAGAGTACTATAAGTATAAATTAATCTGCCGGGCCCTGCATTAGAATATTTATTATGTTATAATATAACTAGCTGACCCCAGCAAACGTTGTTTTGCAAAATGAAAAATAGATAGTAGCCGATTCTTAGACCTGAATTCGCATATCTATACTAATATTATAAAGAGGAAAGGTTTGATTTTTTGTTTGTTTGTTTGTTTGTCTCGAATAGGCTCTGAAACTACTGCACCGATTTAAAAAATTCTTTCACCATTCGAAAGCTACACTATCCCTGAGTGACATAGGCTATATTTAGTTTTCAAAAATAATATAGTTCCTTACCAAACTCCGATAATGTAACCCATGGTGAAAAAAAATAACCTAAAATCTTTCTTTAATCGCGAATGCTGCGAAAACTATTGAATATATAACAAAGTGATGTATTACAACTTTGTAGAACTTATCATTATCTACAAAAAACGTCGTTACATAATATCTCTAACTATTATAGTTTTGTGACCATAAGAGATTTTTTTGAAAAAATAAACCTAAATTCTTTCTTTAATCGCGAATACTGCGAAAACTATGAAATATATAACAAAGTGATGTATTACAACTTTGTAGAACTTATCATTATCTACAAAAAACGTTGATACATCATATCTCTAACTATTATAGTTTTGTGACCATAAGCGATTTTTTTGAAAAAATAAACCTAAAATCTTTCTTTAATCGCGAATACTGCGAAAACTATTGAATATATAACAAAGTGATGTATTACAACTTTGTAGAACTTATCATTATCTACAAAAAACGTCTGTACATCATATCTCTAACTATTATAGTTTTGTGACAATAGGCGATTTTTTATATTAAAAAATTAAAATACCACTGTTTGAAAAGGCTCTTTATTTGTGTCTTGGTATTAATCCTTAACAAAATAAATTATTCATTATGTAAGATTGCTTTAAAACCTTTATATAACTTTTTGAATTATTAGATTCTGACATTCCATTCAAAAGATATCACGAGTCAATTTTTTTTTATAAAATCACTCGGCGGCTAACTTTGCGTTGTGGAGTGGCAGGCGTCACTCGGGCACGGAGGTACGGGAGGGGTTAAGATCACGAAATAATCTGTCGGCTCCCTACTGAATGGTCGTGTGCGGAAATAAAAAAATTGTCGCTTGATAATATTTTGTCGCTTAGTTAGTAGTTAATAATTCGTTAACAGGTAACTAATCCCATTCAAAAAATTATTTTCAGAACTAAACCCTAGCATATAGCATAGATATTGTACATATCGTTGGTTGCAGGTTCAATTGGGGTAGCCACCAAAACACGTAAAATAAGTTGAGTCTACAGTTTTTTTTAGTTTTTCTGTTCTTTCGAATGGCATAATAATAGATTTCTAGCTTTAAAAAAATACAGTTACGCTACACATTTTAATTGAATCAGTCAGTGAAATCAGTGTGAATTTTGCTGACTTCCGGCGAAATTATGTTGTAACTGAGTAGGTATGTGATCCATTTACAGAAGTCGAATTGTTGTATTCCTATGACCGAAGGAGGTTATATTTTGGTTTACCCGTGCAAAGCCGGGGCGTGCCGCTAGTCTACTTATAAAATTTGTCAAAAATCGGTAAAGCCGTTTTGGAGGAGTACGGTAACTAACATTGTGACATGGACATTTTATATATAAGGTATTGTTAAGGATTAATACCGAGGTACAAATATAGAGCCTTTCAAGTAGTGGTATTTTAATTATTTCTTTTAACATAAAAAAATCGCTTATTATCACAAAACTATAATAGTTAGAGATAATGATGTTACGACGATTTTTGTAGATAATGATAAGTTCTACAAAATTGTAATACATCACTTTGTTATATATTCAATAGTTTTCGCAGCATTCGCGATTAAAGAAAGTTTTTAGGTTTTTTTTTCACCTTGGGTTACATTATTTGGGGCTTGGTAAGGAATCATTTTTTAAAAAAACTAAATATAGCCTATTTCACTCAGGGATAGTGTAGCTTTCGAATGGTGAAAGAATTTTTTAAATCGGTTCAGTAGTTTCAGAGCCTATTCGAGACAAACAAACAAAAAATCAAACCTTTCCTCTTTATAATATTAGTATAGATATCATGGTTGGGTGTCATATATTTTGTTTACATTTACTAAGTAACTTAACCATCCAAACGATACCGGCCTTGCTAGTTCCTTTCAATACGTGCACGCTAGATTGTTGAACTCCGCTGACCTTCATCTTAGCGTCACCTTTGATAGCTGAGCGGAATATAAACGTCACAAATCTAGCACACGCAGGATCAAGTCGCCTACTAACGTTTATTGACAGAGGAAAGTTCTCGAATGGACTGCTATTGTATCGGTCAGTGCCTATTACTTTAAAGGCCAACGGACGTATGTTATATTTTTATATCGACTCTAATAGAGTTGATTATTTAGGTTATTTACCTACAATTTATTGAGGCTTTATATACACATACATAAGAGTATAATCCTTCAAGAAATGAGGATTTTATGTAGGCTAGTTCTAAAAGGATCGTTTTGCTTGAAGAATACAACTAATCTCTGACGCGGATCAAAGAAAATTGTAACAGAAGAACACATTGGTCCATGATATTTTGAAATGATAACGTTAGCTTCATAAGGGAACTGATTTGTTACGTAACGCGCACGCAACGGCGCCAGTTTGTCTGGCATCCCTTTTTCTCGCGCATCAACCGTGCAATCGTCTCACTCTAATCCACAGCTGTAGTCTAGTCGTATTTCAAGTTATCACTTCAGTCAGGCATCCTAAACACATTTTTTTTAATGTAATTTCCTAGAAGAATACTTATGCTGTAAGTAACAGAAAGTAATCCTAGAAAGTACTTCAATAAAACATTATGTCACAGGATCACAAGACAAACGGTTTTAGATAATTCCACTCCAGCAGAGGACAATTGATAAATTGGCCATCTCGGTTTGCGCATCCTGATCGCGATATTAGAAGCGAGGGTTGAGAGTTCAAAGTCATGTGAGCCGTTATCATGTGAAAATCATACGTCACATGATTTGAGTATGTGCTAACTATAAGCAATTGAACACATCTTTGGTTTTTACTCAGGAGACATTCACTTTACATGTTCACAAAGAATTAGAAAGAACTTATCATAAGTCCAGCCGTATAGATTAGGTAGACAGCCTTTCTTCATTAGGATAGTTATACCTACTTGTCCATCTTAATGATGGATTCCAAGCGATTTGCGGTCTCCATTTGAGGAACTTCCAGTAGCATTAGGTAACAAGTAGGTAGTGGGTGCTATTCGGCCGGCGCATATCTTCTTCAATGAGCTAATCAAATAAACCTCAAGGATAGCTCCTTGTGTGACCGTCGAGGGTCTCTCAGAGGGCTATCCCGTTATTTGTTTTTATAAGGTCATTGAAGAGCCACGAACGGCCAAGTAAAGCCACAGCGAATCTACTTAAAGTTGTCTCGTAGCTTCAGTATGTTGCTGCATGAATAAGAAACTGTTTATTTCTCTCTCCCTAAGCAAGAGATAGAGCACAAGCGACCACTCCATTTCTCTGTATCTGTATCTTTCTGATATTGTGAAATGAGGTGCCTATATACATTTTATTGCAGTGTGCATAATCATTGCGCCTTGTTCTACCCAAGACTTAGTACCTACATGCACTCTACTTTCTGTATTTTTCATGCTCTAGCTCTTAAACATTTCATGAATTTGTGATATTTGATAATTACCTACCCACCTTCCACATGATTAACTAGTATCGCATGAGGCGTTAGATAACTCCGATACCAAACTCTATAAAGTTTGGTGTTTTACAACTTTGTTGGTACCTACCTGATCTAAATATTCTTAAACAACATGGTTACATTGAGTAGGTTTCATTTTACTATTATATTTGGGTTTGTCTCAGTTAAGTGCAAATTATTCGGTCCAGTCTTGTCATAAGAGGCATATTAGGATCAGTGGCGTAGCTAGGGGGGAAAGGGCCCTTGTGCATAGTGAGAGAATCGGGCCCTCCCCCTCTTTCCGAGTAGTTTTACCTTATTGATATGAGAATGAGTGACATCGAAAATGTAGATCTTGTCAACACCTTTCATTTTAACCCATAATGGAACGTCTAGGATGTGTAGTTTCAGACATATATTTACTGTTTTTGTTTTGACAGCCTGTCACCGAAAATCTAGATCCCATCAACATTTGAAAAAAAATACGCAACCAAAATGTAACCAAGCACCACCAAAGCTGGCTCGACACCATTCACGTAACCCCGCGATGTTTTATGGTTGAGGTACGTGTGGGCTGCTGGCCCTCATTGGAATATGATTTTTAAACTGAAAACAGGAATATCCATCCATCTCTGAACAGAAATCATTTATTAATTTTTGCTTTAAAGGGTTCTTGCTTACAATCTCTGTGTGATCAATATATACTGAAATTATTTATACTATGGCATGACCGTAAGGTCACATGATTGTCGCGGGAAACATGATCCGTGAAATGGTCCGTCCTCCGTGAGCGCCAGAGAGCGACTGATCGGTTTTACGAAACGAATTTTCGTGCATTTTGTAAGTATTCTTTCACAGGCATTAATAAAATCCATATAATAAATTTTTGCTTAGTACTAGTAACTCATTTACTAAGTAAATGACGAACTCTTTCTTTTGATATAACTTTTATATGTTTTCAAATTCAAACCAGTTGGTTTAAAAATCAATTTAATGTCATCTTTACACATTTTATTACCGTGCAGATTTATATTTTTTTAATTTTATCTTTAACAAAAAATAGCGTATTAACAAAAAATTATGAATTTTAATTTTATTTAAAAAAAACGTGCAAATTATTCATATTTACGGAGATAGATCGTTGAAAAATTGATAATTCGAACCGGATCTAGCTTTCGCAATTATTTTTTACTTTCTTGACGTTATTTCCGCCGTACTAACTGAGATTTTTCTTTAAACAGGAAGCTCAACAGAAAATAACCATAATAAAGCTTGTTTGGTAATGATGCCGTAAAATCAATATTAACTCATAAGAATTAATTATATCTTCTTATCTATACTAATATATAAAGCTGAAGAGTTTGTTTGTTTGTTTGTTTGTTTGAACGCGCTAATCTCCGAAACTACTGGTTCGAATTGAATAATTCTTTTTGTGTTGGATAGTCCAGTTATCGAGGAAGGCTATAGGCTATATAACATCACGCTACTACCAATAGGAGCAAAGATATAGTGGTAAATGTGTAAAAAACGGGAGAAATTGTTCATCTTTGAAGCCTTCCGTTGCGTGCGCCGTGAAAACGATTCAAGATACACAAAAAATATGTATTAAAGAATAATAGCTCTTTTAATGATCAAAAAAACAGTCCGCGATAGCATATGTCTATCTTTTAAGATTAACTCACAATAACCGTTTTTATGGTACCTAATTTGGTCGAAATAATTTGTTTAAGTTGTATCAACATAATAATAGGTATTAATCTTTATTCAAATAAATATGTTGTTGGTAAAGTGTACTTCATCCATTATAACGCGGGTAGCACCGCAGGGCACAGCTAGTGAGTTAATATAAAGTTTCTCTAATACTTAGCTCGTCTGTCAATTTGAACTTGCTTCTTTTTTTTTGCTAAAATGAGTTTTACCATACTTTCGTGCCAGATGGATGGATGTGCAGAATAGAAATCATATCATTAGTAGTGACACTTGATGAAATAAGGCTGTTAGTAGGGAATTACTCTCGATCTAGTTCTGTGGGAATTACGAATAACAACAGTCAGCAACAAACAAACAGTACGTTCCAGATCCAAGATAGTTGAAAACATTGCCGGAAATATCATAAATAAGAACAAGGCAAGAGCGAATTAAAACTTCATTAAAAAGTAGATGGGCGGGATTTGTGAATTCATCTCACGACCGTGAAGCACGTGAGCTGATCTTTTTATTTTTCTTTTTTTTCAAAGATGTGGCTAGAGGGCCCCCTGAGCTCAAGGGCCCTTGTGCACTGCACAACCAGGCCCTATGATAGCTACGCCACTGATTAGGATAAACCACAACAAACGGTAATCTTGTTTGTCAACCGCCTTAGCACTTGCTTCATGCTTGTTTGGGTGAGAACATGTAGGTCACTGTGCTGAAAAATAAACCGTTTCGTTTAGACCAACACGTCTAATTCGATTGACCAGCTTATGCTGGCAATACACTATATACATACTTTGGTCATATAGGACCCCTTTCACCATCTCCAAGTAAAGTCTCAGGTGGCTAATCAGTTTTTTTATAGGGCTGTCTTGTTCAGTTATACAATAACAGTCCAAGTGAGACATGTTTTTTAAGTACTGGTTAGCTACTTGGGACTTGGACATACTGAAAGAGGCCCTATATGTTACTGGGTAGTAAGAGGCCAGTTCTCGGTACTTTTATCTAAAACTGATGCCAAAATATTTTGATTAAATTAGTGTAGGAGGAAATAATCTTAATATAAACGCGAAAGTTTGTTGGGATGTAAGTGTGTTTGTTGCTCTTGTAGGCAAAAACTACTGAAGGTACTTGAGTGAAATTCCACATTAATGTACATGGCAGAATAATCCATGGGCTACTTTTTGCCGCGGTAAAATACCAGTTTTCGCAAAAATTTACAATTGCGAGTAAAGCCAAATTTGCCCGTTACTGTAAACAATTTTTTAAACAAACATAGGTGTTTTACTGGTAAATAACGTTAGCTACTTTTTCCGAGGGAAAATCTATTATTACTCAAGCAAAGCCGTGGGTGGACAGCTATTTTATTTTTTTTATTGATAAGCCTTCATTTGACCACAATCTCAACTGATGTAAAGTGACTAGGTATGTGGTCTAAGATGGAGCATGAAGGCCTAGAAGATGGCTTCTCCGGGCCACATTACGAAACACGAAAAAATCGCTTCACGCACTGGCCCAGCCCGGAGGGTGGTGACAAGCCGCGGCCGAAGCCTACCACCAGAGACTGTTCTTAGCACCACCCGGAGGTCACGTGTAAGGATTCAGAGGGTTACCACTTACGGACGTGAACAGACAAAACCTCCAAAGCTAGTGGAAAATAAAGGTTAGGACTTTTAGTTACAGAGTCCTGTGGTCTTGCGTCATAGCCTTCCATTAGAATAGACGCGACGGTTGTTATATGAAAACAAAGCTTATTGATGCAACGGAAGGTTAAGCAAATAACGTGATTTGTGTTGAAAAACAGATAGCTGTGCAAATAGAAGAACATACTTACCGTCAATTTCCCTAACTTCGCCTGGGTTTTGACACTTTTTTTAACGTACTTTTTTAAATATTACCACTGCAGGCAAATTATTAACATTTTATGGAACAATTAAGGTTTCTTAATAATCACAAGCTAAAGTAACTCTTAAAATCATCGATTTAGAGATAAAAATACCTTGCCAAAGCCAGTAGGCGAAGATCGGGCCGTTGGCCTAACTTCGCCTACCTATGTTTCCTCGCTTTTTTTTAAGACGTCTATGGCTAGTATTTTTTTGGCTATAGAGCGATGTAGTAGAAACGAAACAGAATCTTTTTATAAGTGCTTAAAGATCAATTTTCTAAATTACTATCGAGTAGGCGAAGTTTGGCACGGTAATTTACGCTTTCCATACAAATGTGAACAACCAACCAGGGTTGTCACAATTAATATGAGTCGCAGTTGTAGGTAAAAAGATACAACTCATATCGAGAGCTAAGTCCATCATTTGCTGATCATGATGTGCAGTATACGATCTTTTCTTTTTTTTTATTGAGGCCATTTTGCTGAAAAATAACATAAATAAATATGTATCTATCTTGACAATTACAAATCTTCACCTAGAACATTTCCTAAAAAACATCGCTGTCATAAGGCCATCTATGTACTAGGGTTCTTCAATAAGGATGTGGGTGGTAAAGTTGAAATGGAATAAAACAAGCTGTGTATCAGTTATTCACGAAATTATTTTTTTATTTGATAGGCCTGAATATATGTTATATCCCTAAGGATACTAAGGATAAGGATCTACTACTAGATACACATCAAAAACATATTTTTTATTGAAATGTTTGTTTCTGTGTACATATGTATGTACACACATATGTATAGATACCTACCCAATAAAAATGTACCTAACAAATTTTTTATAATAAATAACCGTTGGATGAAATTGGTTTAATATGTAAATATAAAATATACTACTACTACTAAAATGTGAATTGCATTTAATTTTTTTTACCACAATTATCTTAATTAATCTACAATGAAAATACTTATAATCTTTGCGACAACCCTATGGGTAGGCGAAGTTTGGAACATTATGGCCACTCATGTGTCTCCGTACTTAATTTCAATGATAGCAATTTATTCTTAAAGATTATTGACAAACTGATTACATTATAAGAATCTACGATAAATTTACTATATGATACACTTTATAGTATAATATTACCTGTTCTCTGAAAGCGAATACAAACGAAGTTTTTCGCACTTCACTTAAAACACCTCACACCACTGACACTTTCTGATGTAATGACCGCCAAACTAAACGCATTAGCTGGGTGATATCAGCAAAATATTGCCATGACTAAATATAAATTTGAATGTGGGTGTTTATTTTGTAACTTACTTCAAAGATTTTGGTGATATTGAGAATTTTATAAATTCAGGCGAAGATTAGGCGACTAGGTGAAGTTAGGGAAATCGACGGTACTTAGACAGATCAGCAACTTTGATGCAAATTTACTTCAATTAAATTTCTTATAATTCGACTCAGCGCTTGAAGCGTCAGTTTGCCAGTGTCGAGTTAAATAAAGTTAAAAAAGCTTTAAAAGATGTTAATCGGTTGAACGCCATTTTGCGTCTCGGCAAAGTAACTTGAAGGAAGATGCATGTTGTGACGCGATGCGACGCGCTCTTCATAATATAGTTATATACATACATATATACATAATAAAGAAAACGCAAAATGGCGTTCAACTGAGTAACATCTTTATCAATTTATAATTTTATTGAACTTGAAACTGGCAAACTGACGCTTCAAGCGCAGAGTCCAATTATAGGAAATCGAATCGTATTAATATAAAATACGAGTATAGTTTATTTATTAACTTCACAAAAAAACATGGGTACTTATTATTATTATTATTATTATTGTCTTATGACAAGAATTCAAAATAAAATATCTCAAATTTGAGATATTTTATTGGAGACAGAGAATTCAACTAGATATGTAGGTAATCTGAACAAGTAATACGAAATAGACAAGATTGATAATGGATTGACCTTTTGTGAAGACCTAGTAGATCTATATTATTAATACTTACCTACAGGTTCTGGTTGGTGATTAGGTACGTCGTAATGGTCATACGTGGTTATTAGACTATAAAGTTAATATATTATGTAAAGTCTAGTGTTCGAGGCAATCTGCTTATGACCTACAAGATCGATAATAGAACGCAGTTGCTCATTGTTTATTTTACAAGAAATCTCTTGTTTTAAAACAATGAGCATATTGAGAGAGTATGGCAGTTTTTCGCTCTATGTGTTATCATTATCAGAAACAATATAAAGCTCAACTGAGTTTTTTTGTTAGATGGATTTGTTGGATTTTTATTTTATCACGGTAATTTAATATATTTTTATAAAATACTAGTGGCCCACCCCGGCTTCGCACGGGTTTTTATTCAAATTTTTTTCCCGGCAATTATTCGATTTTTCTCGCCTTATAAACCTTCCCTAGACCTCCACAAACATTTCAAGACTATGATAAGATAAATCCGTTCTGCCGTTCTCGAGTTTTAATCAGACTAACGAACAACAATTCATTTTTATTTATATAGATAATATTAAATCGAATCTATTTGATTTTGTCATTTTGGATGAAGCCTTTAGTGACTACGATCTAATGCTTGGTTCTTTTAAATAAACTTAAATATATAATAAATTTGTAATAAATTTGTTTTGTAATAAAATTACATAATTTTTCAACGGATCATACAGACGAACGAAAATTCAATCTAACGAATTGTTTAGTTAAATTGATATAATAAAAAGAGGTTATTTTAATAATAGAAACAGACTCCAAAAGGGCATATACTTAACTAAAAAATAAATAATTAGTCCATTATGTAGATATTTTCGTTTTAAATTGTACCCCTAACGTTTTTTGCTGAAGAAAAATCGAGATCTTTACTAAATTTATATATCACAAGCATCAAAGATCCTTCACAGGGGTAGGGGGACCCCGGATCCTTGATGCTCTATATCTTGGCCCATTATTATTCAATTGTTAAATCGAAAAATAGCTGTCCAGTATTTTTGGACGGACTCAATAGAATACTTATTTTGGAGTGGTAATGAGTTAAACAGTCTATGTATGTATGTTGGTTCCTTTGTAGCACTAAACAGACCAAACGCTTGAGCCGATTCTTATTATTCATACGTTGATCGATGTCCGGCGAGTCACTAAAGACATGACGTCAGTGAAAATACAATCCGTAGGCTATTTTGTAAAAAAAAAAAGTTTAAATTATTTTATATGTCATTGAATAATAAAAATCAGTTTTAGATTTTTCTCAAAATTTTTCGAAAGTATGAACCGATCAGATATATCGATTTTAAGTTGCGAACAAACCATTCTCACATTAATAGACCGTAAAAATTCCCAATAAAGTTGAGTCGCAGTCGGTTATGTTTTCTTCAAATTATGCAACAAAAGATTATTTATGATATGCATTCAACTTTATTCACATAAGGTTAGAATATTTAAATAAATGCAGTTAGCTGGTTATTTATTTACACGAAAATTATTATATTTATGAGCTCACGCTTTCACTGTTTCGCGTAATAAGTATGTACTTAACTGAAGAATTTTAATAGTTGTGCATGAACCTACCACAATAGTTAGAAGCATTTAAAAGCAATATAATTTCGTAAACAAGCTTAACGCAACAACTTGTAAAATCGTTTTTTCAATGAGTAATTTCAAAACATAATAACAAATAATATGGACTTGAGTGGTTTTTTTTATGATGTGGCTCTTATTACAGCTGATTCTAAAATTAAAAGTAAAATTTGAATAATAATTAAAAATATAATTAAATAATTTCTAAGAAAATGAGAAGGGATGAATGTCATGTGACGAAAAGAGTGTTAGATTATGTCTGTCGATGGATATGTGGGAAGAGGTAGGCCAAAGAAAAGATGGATGGACTGTGTGAAGGATGGCATGTGTAAGAATGGAGTGAGTGTTGAGATGACGAGTGACAGAGGAAAATGGAAGGGAAAAACATGTTGTGCCGACCCTAAGTAATGTGGGATAAGGGCAAGAGAATGATGATGATGGACTTTAGTGGTTGTTATCAGATGGGACCCCCCTCTAACTTCTCTACACAATAAATAAATACACTCCTACTGTATTGTTGATACCTGATTTAAACAGAATATTGTTTTGATTTGACCAATTCAACCACAAGATGGAGTGGACTGCCATCTCAGCTTTTAACTATAGCTCATAGGTGATCTAGTCTAGGAGCCAGCTTAAATCTGACGACACATTTTTACGGTATCTGAAATTTCGTCCAGTGATACTTCTATAACCAGTAAACAAGCAATAGGTACTAGCTAAGCTAATCCATTTACGAACTACATAAAACTTCGCTGGCTTTGCTCGGATGCGAAATCATTCTCATTGAATCATTCTACTTATCGCAAAAAATCGCATAAAGATTTTGAGTTTATTCGAAAATAAATAGAGACAGACGCGTCGGAGGACTTAAATTAATTCATAAGTAAATATAGATAGATAATGAGTAAAAAGCTCAAAATGCTTCCCTTTTGGGAGCTTTTAAAGTTAGAAATAGGTCTACAAAACCACCCATAATCTAGGCTGAATAAACAGACTAGGTTTGCTGTCTTGCATAGGCTCATTAGCTAAGCACTCGCATTAGAATACACACGTATTCTATGTCAAGGGTACATTATAAGTAACTTGGGCTACGCTATGCAACATTTTACTAAATGGCTGGCTTTTAAGTGCAGAAGCATGCTGTATCTTTCATTGTCTAAGTAGGTTTATGTTTTTACGTAATCATCATCATCACCCTATTAACGTTCCCACTGCTGGGACACAGTGACTTCTCTCTTGACGAGAGAGATTAGGCCTTAATTCACCACGCTGGCCAAGTGCGGGTTGATGAATGTCACATGTCCTTCATACTCTTTTAAAGTTCTCAGAACATGCCGGTTTCCTCACGATGTTTGCCTTCACCGTTAAAGCACGTGTTTAAATCGCACATAAATTTCTCACGAAGAAAAATCCAGAGGTGCGAGGCGGGGTTTGAACCCACGACCTTCGGAATGAAAGTCGAGTGTCCTCCCACTTAGCCAACACGGTCTGTACGGTCACGGTCTTTTACATAATATTTAGGTTTAATTACATATTTTTCTTCAGGTATTCTGCTTTGAGCCATGGTCATAAAAATATGCACAAGCCTGCAAAAGGAATACAACACTTAAAAATTCAGTTTCACTCATAACTTAAATTAAAGAAGAAGACCATGAAGTTTTTATAAACTTGCTAAATTTCATTTGCTTGTTCTATTTATTTCAAAATTTTATCTTGAATCCTAAAAATTAAATCCTCTAATAATGTAATAAAAGAGTGTGATAATTACTTAGTTAAGCAGATCACTGTATTTACAAGAGGGCACATGAAGTATAGATATCCCTTACAGGTAGATATATTTTTTTTTTTTTTTATTCTGTTTATTTATTTCATTGGAGTTTTGCCAAACAATGGCTATGCCACCCCCGTAATTCTTAATTAACAATATTACAACTAACATAACAATTAGAACTTACAAAAACTAAATTATGAGACCTGTTTATCAAAAATACTTAAAGTTAGTTACTTACATGAACATTGTGCAAACAACTATTAAATTACACAATTGAATGTTTCCACATAGAAATTATACAAAATATCTTTATTGGCCTAATTCCACCATAGTGGTGGTATATATTTTGAGTAGCTTCCTAGCCCCATCGGAGGCCGGTGCGGCCAGGTAGCTGTTGCACAGGCCGACGTCATAGTTGCGCAGGCTGCCGCGCGGGCCTGCGCCCCGGACAGGTAGATATATAAGGTGATCATCACAGCCAAAAGTAAATTTTACTCAGCGGCGAACTATGTATTTTGATTATGCTTTGAATATTATAAACGCGCAAGAATGTATGTGTCCATGTAAGTAAAAGTAAACCCAAATGTAATACTTAAATACTTATTTAACAAAACTTTCATTAAGTACGTACCTATCAAATTTTTGTATTTTCATGCAATTGAAATACGCAAGCAAAGGGGTTCCAACATTTAGGCTCAGGCGCAAACGTCAATAATTTTATAAAATGACTAGCTTTTTTCGCCTCGACGTTGCCCGCTGTTTTATGAATTTTCCACATGGGAACGACGTATTTTGTTCCTCGATAAATAGGCTATCCAACAGTGAATAATTATTCAAATCGGACCAGTAGTTCTCAGAAACTACTGGTCCGATTTGAATAATTATAAGCGCGTTCACACAAACAAACTCTTCAGCTCCATAATAAAAGTAATATATGTAGATATATACCTACCTATTATAAATAAATGGTAGTTACGTGATGGAGTAATAGGGATCAATAAAATGCGGATTTGATGCGCTCATATAATATTATAATTTTATATAGGTACCTACTTTATGTGTAGGTGCTAATAAACGGTGTTATTGTGTATGACCTGTGGTATGACTAACTAACGGCTCACATAAAATCTTTCTACCCAAATAAATAAAAATGATACAAAAGTTAATTTCATATAGACAATACAAATTCTCCTTACCACCGATTGGTAAATAACTTCGATATTTGATCAGATTTTCCTGTAAATGACAAGAAACTTTAGAGCACAATCTTCAAAGAAAGAGTTAATACTTAGTACCTCTTAGGTCTTCATGTCCCATCTTAGACCGCATAGTTACTTTACATCAGGTGAGACTGTAGTAAAATTAAGCCTTACCTAGCCTATAAACAAAAATAGTGCGAGCGAAGCTAGCGGCAAAAACTAGTCCACCATAAATCTACTAGGCCGGTTAACATATCATATTATGAGAGTAAGGAAGTCGGCAGATGTATCAAACGAAGGTTAAAAAACCGTGTAACAAAGGACTTAAAGGTTAAGAGGAAGCAAATGTTACAAAAGAAATTAAAAATATGAATTGACATGGAAATTTATATAAATATAAAATAATTAATAACGATCCAGTATAATAAAACGATATGAGCATAAGTTTGAAGGATGTATAATTGTGCTATAAAAAATGTTCTTCCACCAATTATGTACAAATATGGAAGCATATTTTTTAATGATTGATAAATTTAAAACTTGATTGGAAAAGTATTAAAAGTTTTAGTTAGTCTTTTACTTTATAAGATTTTTTTTTCGGCCTGTGAAAATGTTTTTAAACCTTTCCGGGGCTTCCAGAGTAAACATTTGATGGTATGGGGCGAAATGTAACGTTTCTCTTTCTCCCTACCAACCTATATCTATTTATAAGCCCCGCCTTCTTTTTCTTGTTTAGGTACCTTCATAACTGAAGGTTGGCAGTCACCTCCTTACATTTAGCTTTGTTCATGGCGATCCTGAACTGCTTTTCCTCTGTTTTAATGCCACTTTATTTTATTTACGACCTCTGTGGCTCTGTGGGCGAAAGACCGCCTGAAGCTCAGGAGGTTGCAGGTTCGTTACTCGCCTGGGGACCAGATTTTGTACGATATACAATTTCTGGATGTTTCATATGTATCATAGTAATGTAGTTACAAAAAATGCATATCAGCACAGATTAGAGTGATATCAGTCACAAAAAATTCATCGCTTTTTTTTTGTGTCGCAGTGGGGTTAGTCCGGAATTATTTATTTATTGTAACCGAATTATGTCGAAGAACGTGTGTTGATTATTTATTTATATATAATATATTAAGCATATCATTGGATATATCTAGGACAACTAACAGATTTTTTTATAGCTCGCTACTGGGCTCTATATGAGCAACATTATTATGAAAGATCAACTATATTTCACTAAAAGCTTATCATTTTACTTAATACAAGTCCTACATAGTTCCTGACGCATTCAACCAAACAAACAGTCTTCTGTGTAATATAAGAACCATCAGATTTATAGTTTGATTCATAATAACAGACACGTAAATATAAATTTTATTGCAGTGACGGTACAGACATGACTACAAAACGTATAAAGTACATTTTGTAGGTAGATTATTTCATGAATTAGGTACCTACTTTACCAACGCTTCTAAATATTAGCTCATTATAGAAACAAGATACAATATCATCTATTTCCATTGTTTGTTTTTACAAATCCTAGAAACGTCAAAAATGAAATACAAAAAACATAAACATTGGTACTTAAGATAATAATTACCTACAAATAATAATTTATCTTACTTTGTCGTTAAACACATCGCTTTTGTGTACACTAGGATCGTGATCTACGTATTACTGGTATTACTTATTATTTTACTACCTATCGTTTTCTCGAGTTGACTTTCTATTTAATATTTGCTCTTACTTTTAGTTCTACCTAAAAGGCTCTTCAGTAAGAGAAATCTCCGTCCGAGGTTTGTTTCCTTAATGCGTTACTGGAGAGAGGATTTTTGAAAGTTACCACGAAATCTTAATTTAATAAACTTCTAAAAAAAATTGTATTAATAGCTGAGCTGCGTGGCCTGCGCTGTGTTCAATATTCGCCATTCCATTCCAAAACTTTATAAACACTTATAACTAGTGGCTAAACAGTCTTATCGCTAGACGTCCAAGATAGATAATCCATTAAAAACTAGAAAATGAAATAATAAAAAAAAAACTTTTCAACGTATAAGATGTACCTACTTATGATTCTTGGGTTGTCGCGCGAGATATTTTATTTATTACGATAATTTGTCCAGTCTTCCAATGTAATTATTCGTCTATGCACCTAAAAATATTCGACTCATTTAGATATTACCAAAACTTCTGATTCACCACCACTTAAACTAACCATCAGTTAAATATACAAGTGTAATTTGAGTATCTATTAAGTTATACACATTAGCTTATTAGTTCTATAGCTACAAATTTTCTCTTGACCACAACATTTAGAACGTGGTGAATAAGTTTCAATACCACAATAATTGGATTAGTGCACACTTTATCTAATCGCAAAATCATGTCGGGCTATGCGTTTCCCGAGATTTCCACCCATGTTCGCTGTGACCCACTGTCGGTTACCCACTTTCTCACAAATAAGGACCAGTGCACATTGAATATCGCCTTGGATAGTGCATTTAAATAAAACAAAAAACATAAAACATTGACTGCGTAACATTGGGTTTAGCCCAAAATGACTAATAGGTACAGTCAGCGTCTAATTGATATTGGCGTCCAGAGTAGTCAAAATAGTCTGAAAAACATTTCATGCATTTATGCAGTTAAAATTATATGCGCCCAAAGTGGTCAGAATTCACATTTATGTAAGCTATAAGTGTTCAAAATCATCTGTCCAAAAAAAGCTTTTAAATGTATCGCCTGAAAGAGTTTGCATGCTTCCTTTGATAGCGTTGTTTGCACAGATCATTTTGAACACTTTGTCAGCTTAGATGAATGTGAAACAATAGAAGTGCGATAGTTTGACCACTTTGGGCGCATACAATATTTTAATGATTTAAACTGCTGAAATTGGTGAAATGTTTTCCAGATTATTTTGACTACTATGGACGCCTATATCATTTTGACGCTGACTGTACCTACACATTGAATATTGCCTTGATGATGCATATTGCAAGTATTATACTTAAAACCGTTTACTGCGTAACATTGGGTATTACATGGTATTACATAGAGGTACCAAAACTGTTGTCCCACCCCACACATCAACATACGAGTAAGTTGTGTCAACACGACGCTGTTAGTGAGTAAAGTGCTTTGTTGAGTAAAATAATAATTTCGTAATTTTCTAAGTTTAATTTTGTGACTTTCTTCTTAGTAACTATATACATTGGTATACTTTTTTCATTTATAAAAAGACACACAATTTATTTAAGTTTAAGTCACTTTTGACCCCATTGATTTTTTTTTTGTAGGAAGCGGCAACGGTAACCAACGTGAACCACCGTAATTTTAACCAAATCATCTTGTCAGATGCTGCGCTTGTAAATTTCCGGTCTTAAATTAAAGTTCTCGGCCCCAATGGAATCGGCTCTTCTTATTATTTACGACAAGAGTGATTTTATGACCCTGCCTTACGACATTAGGTGTGTGCACCTCAAATATAAAACTTATTCAATAAAGTTTAGACAGTGTTCATGTATACGAGCCCTATCTCTAAGGCTAGTGAAATAAATAAATCAGTCTGTTGAATTAGCGTTCATTGAATAAAGATAGATAACTAGAATTGATAAAGAAGGCTGATAACATAGAATAATTTCTATGGCTGATAAGCTTAACTTATGTAAGATCTTAGAGAGATTGAATCAATATATATACTGATTGGAAAATATCGATGGGCTCTGGAGGGGAACTACTTTAAATCCTTTAGGTAGCTCATTTTACTGAAAGGTATGTCTTCTAGGGGTAAATTTTACAACGTGCATTAAACATAAAATTTTGCAAAAATACCGTACAGTTTTTGCGGAGATTTGCTTATTTTTGTTAAAGTTTTTTTTATATTATCCTCATAGATTAAAGATAAAAAGCTTACCCTATAGGTAATATTAACGTAACCTCTTTGGTTGTTATTAAGAGTAATTTAGAGAAGTTTATAAGAAGTATTTATGGTATATGAAGATGGCATTCTTCTGATACGTCTTATGCCATAAATAAGGTACATCATTTTCCTAAGTCAAAAGACAGCAAATAATAGTTAAATGAAACGTAGTGTTTTTAAACTTTACTCCAAAGAACTATTATTGTTTTGGCTCAAAAAATGAGTTCTGGTTCAGTTGAATCACAAGAAAAACGAAGCGTTTGTCTGGAAAAAATGAAAACTGGTTTTACGTATGGATCTTGCTTGGGTATCGTTGGTGGTGGCATCATGGGCGGTTTCAATGCTTTGAGGTAAAGCTGTGGCCAAACCTGCGCGACTAATGTGGAGCTGGAGCGTCTGCCGCGCGGCGGACGCTACCTATGCTTTACTATGGTCCTTTGCACACCTACACGATCACGAAGCGGGACGTTATTATGCAAAAAAGTTCCCGCGTTGAAGACGCTCCTGCGACGCAGTCGCTTCCAGCGTTGTTGACGCGTAGGTTTGGGCGAAGCGTTATTAATTTAATTTACTAAACCTAGTATTGAGTTTTATTTTAATCAAAATATTATCCACATTTTGCACCACAAGCACTTTTTTCCGGGTTTTAACATGTATAATGAAAAATATCTATAAATGTCCGTATATTATATTAAGTAAGTATATCAGATGTCTAGTACCTACCCGTAACACAAACTTAGAGTTTACCGCGGATCTAGATATTGCTGCGCGGCTTGTCCGGAATTATTAAATTATTTATTTTTTCTCAAAATGTAAGGGAGTTAGACCATAATCCACCACGCTTGTCCAATGCGAGATTGTCGGTGTGCTAGAGCCTTGTTTGATGTTTGGCAGGGGGCGCGAGCTGATGAGGCTTCAGAAGCCTCATCAGAGACAGAATCTGTCTCTGGTATGGTGTTAGAAATCCGCTTTATACTTAATTATTCAGATAGATAATAACCACGCACATTTACTCAAACATGGTTCATTTGAAATCATGGAGTAGAGATCTTACGAATTGTCATAAACATAAATTATGGATGTATGCTTGGACATTTAGCAAATACTTTTTTCTTTGTGTTATTTGGATAATAGATGTTTTTCCATAATCCGCCAACAAAGTCCAATAATCATTATCAATGAAATTACTCAACGTCTCTATCTTTCTTTACCAACACTATTCCCGAAAAATTTTAGTTGAGTAAAATTTAACCCGAGTAATTTGTTTTTACTACCTTAATGTAATACCTGTAAGTTTTCCTAAGATCTTTAAATAAATAAATTTATTTTCAGATTTGGAGCAAGAGGCAAAGAAATGATTTCTATTTTTGGAAGAAACTTCCTTCAATACATCAGTTCGTTTGGAGCACTTGCCGCTGCGATAGTTGGGGTGCAGAACTGCTTTGATATCAAAGAAGAAGAAGTAATTCCAACTCAGAATCCTTCATCTGTCGTGTACTGGACTGCAAACACCGGTTCCAGAACTGAGGATACTTCTTGTTCTGGAGAAGTATATTCACCTGTTAATGCGACTTATTGAATTCACGCGGCTATAGCTATGAATAATATATATATTCTAGTAAAGCACTCTTTCTTTCTTTTTAACCTACGACGCAAGACTCTTCTTGGGTGTTAATTTCGAAAAAAAGACGTGATTTTCTGTGTCAGTGAGTATGTCTGTGAAATCGTAACTCCCGAACGTGTGAAGCGATTTCGATATAGTTTTTTTTTGTTAAAAAGGTTATTTAATGGATCGGGTTCTGAGCACTGTTTGTTTGATAACGGCTTAACCGTTTAAAAGTTATGGCGGTAAGTTATGCAAAGAATTGAAATCCCCAAGTGGACATTTACAGTATCTGTACGGAATAAATAAATTACTAAATAGGGGTGAAAGTGACGAAGACTAACAAATGTCGGTCTCAAATTGAAGCGCATCACGTGCTCATAACAAAATAATATGATTTATAACTTTTTATGACTTAAAGTCTTAAAATCGTGTTTTTTATTTTATATTTAGATTACTTTGTAATATCAAGTAGTGAATATTATAGACCACACCTAAATAGGTGTATTTAAAAATCTTCTCACCTGTAGAGTTCCTTACATAATTGACACTAGGTTTTTTATTGTAGATCCTGTCCATGTATGCATAAGCGTCTAATGAAATAAACGTTTTGACTTTGACTTGGATCTTTTGTTCCTTTTATACCCGGTACGAGGAAAAAGGAAGGCAAATTATATATAGAATAGAAGCTAAAAGTGAATTGGCAATGAAAATCGAATTGCTCCAGTTGTCACTATTAATACAACTACCGTAAAACGGGGTGGATAGACATGGTTTTGAAGTTTGTTTTTATTTCTCCATTGATTTTTGTATGATTGGCTATCATAATAGTGTTTTTTATTATGTCTCGAAGTTCAATTAATACTATCCTATCATGAAAATATATAGATAATGCTTTGATTTTATCGTAAAATGTAAAAATATGTTAGATTTCTATTTACCCGCAATTGGGGTCAAAAGAAGCGTCATATGGGGCGAATCGAAAAAATCGTCAGGGCTGTCACTTTCCAAAAATAAGTTGTTGAACGCCTGAACGAATATTCATAAATTATAACTAATATATAAAATATCGTCAGCTTTTGAACACAAAAAACCGCACCAATAGGTGTCCATTCGTTTAGGAGGCCACAGACAACCACACAGTTGAATTCTATGAAAAATGATGTACCTACCTAATAATATTTTGGTGGCAGCCCTAGCACATAATTTTCTATACACCCCCTTCTTATTTCTATTAAAACCTATCCCGTTTCTATTAGCCCCGTACTTCATATCTATTGACCCCATACTACGTATCTGTTCGCCTCTTTGGCATTTCGATTAACCCCAAAGTTTGAATAAAATTGACTTGGTTTACAATTTTAGCCCTTAGGTAATTTAATTATACATAATTTTACTTACCTTTACATTAAAATAAACCACGATGAACTGCCAACTACACCACAACTTTGAATTTTACAAGAATTCGTTTTACTAAAGAGATATTGATAAAGTTTTGAGGACCACAAATTAACGTCTCGCGACGACTCACTTTCAACGTGTTTTTATTTTTAAACTTCTAACCTTAACAGCAAATCAGTCTCGCCATGCCAAGAAAAAAATATTGTAGTTTACAAAAAAGTAGAATTTGGCGTTTCTATTTGAAAATGTTTGTTAATAATTGCCAGAAAAAAACTTTTTTGGTTTCATTTCCATTCACCTCTTGAATTCTATCCACCCCGTTTTACCCGGTACGTTGTTTACGATCTTTCAAAAGGTATCACTGTTTCACCTCTTAATTCCTTATTATGCAATATAATGCGATTTATCTTAACCAAAAAAAGCACGTAATTGACCGATATAGTAAAAAGCGATGAATTGAATTTTAACAATCATCACATCGAGCCTTTCATGGTAAATGATTCATGATTTGCTGGTCACCTGTTATGTTGGACATGTCGAAATTATGTAGATCAAGAGTCCGCGACTTGCAGGTCTTCGTTATTTAAAAATGAATGGTATGCAACTAGGGTCGTGGTGGGTTAAGTAGAATCATCATTACAAATATTTATGTTTTTTTAAAGTTTATGAATTCAATAACAATATTAAAACTTAAAACAGGTAACTTACATTAATAAGTACTAATTTTGAGTTTCCCGATATTTCGACGGTAGTAGACGGTCATTGGCAAACGAAACGGTCTACCCTCTTTCTGAGTTTTTTATTATGAGTTTGACTATTAACACTAGTTTTGTTACCGGGTGTGTAAGTTGAAGTTTTGAGGGATGATGTATTTCTGTTCTGGAAAAACTCGATACTAAATTACTTTTATTTATTTATTTAATTATTAAGAATTTAATTTTTAGAAAGTTAAGCAATGTTGCCAGAGGCCTGTACTTGGATGGGTGATCAATCTGGCTGCATCGTTTTGCGCTTTAAATATAAAAATATGTTTACTGTACACGTAACCCTTTTGTATAGTATAGTATATATAGCGGTTATTATATATACAATGTATGTATATTATAGAAGAGGAAATTATCGAAATGGTCACGGCTCACGGTCTATATGCTCATAATGTGATGAACGTGACTCTGATATAATAATAAAGTAATTGATAGTAATTGTATTTATTTATTCAAACCTTTGTTGCAATTATTAATTCTTACATCACTGACGCGTGTTACGTAGCTGTCTCTAATATTATCATAAGTTATTCATATGGAAACATATGATGGGTCTGGCCAATAAATTATCTTAATCACTGGGTTCATTTTAGAGATCCGTACCTTAAGAGTAAAACGGGATCCATCCATCCATCCATCTATTACCTACTGAGGCTTCGTCGTCTGTCCGTCTGTCTGTCCTTCAAGAACTGTGATAGATAGAGAGTTGAAATTTTGAGGGATGGTGTAGGTATTTCCGTTGCCGCTATAACAACAAAATACTAATAAATAAATATATAAGAGGACTACTATATAAAAATCTTGATTTTTCTAAGCCCCGACCAAAAAAGAGGGGTGTTATAAGTTTGACGTGTCTGTCTGTCTGTTACATCATAGCTCTCGAACGGATGGAGCGATTTCTTTCTTTGGCCCGGGTGTTCTTAGACATGTTTCATGAAAATCGGTTGAGCTGTTTAATAGTTATGGGGTGAGAGTGGGGAAGGAAAACAGAAAATCTGCATATATACTAGTGTGGGGTATCAAATGAAAGCGCATCGCGTCCACATTACATAATATTATGTTGTTTTACATTTATGGAAATGAAGGCATTGGAATCGGGGGTTTTTCTTAAATGTTAAATTTAGATTTATATAAAGTAACGTTGCGCGAGGCTTTGATGAGTCACCGCTCTGACTGCTTCTTCTTGCACCTAAAAAATAAAGTTTTCCACTTATTTTTATGTTTATTTATTTGCAAAATATGTATGAACTGTACACGGTCTCAAAGGTTTGAGACCATAAGGTACGAGTACAATAATTAAGTTTATTTATTTGTAAGACCAAATTATGTGAGTTTTGTCAATTTCTGGTAATGCATACGGATCTTGTTTCAGAATAATAAATTCCTAAGCATTTATTTAAAAATATATCATCATCTTATTGCCCTTCTCTCAATATACTTGTAAAGGTATTTGTGTGACATTTTATGGGGTTTGTTTTGTAACAGAAAGTTGTAAGCTCGTGTGACTATTGACCGAAACAAAGATTACCCATTGTCTAATTCTATTTATCTCATCAATGATGATGAGTACCATCATCATTTCGGTTGTAGAACGTCCACTGGACATTAGCCATCCGTATAGTCCCCGTTCTAGTCTCGCTCTCTTAGTTGCATACAAAACCTATTTTATAAATCCACTCTTGTCAGATATTCTACAATACAATACAAAAATTCTATATTGCAACACCACAATATAGGAACACTTACATAGGATTTTCTCATTCTATAACAAACTTAAAACGACTAATAACTGGGGGATTAACATATTGCGAGTATATTTATTGAATTTGGCTCAGTAATTAATCAGTCAACTACCTTCCGTTATTTCCTACAAGTACTTACGTACTAAGTACAGTACATACGTTGCATAAAAGTAAACGGAATCTGAAGGAACCGGATATAACAAGGGAAGCGTTACTTACATAATACCGCATAATACTATGATAATGATAATGCAAACGATTAATTTAAGGAAATTAAATTCCTTTTACTTGTTTTGTATTGCACATAACAGGTTTTGAATGTTTAATGCTGACTTAGTTTGAGTTTATTGGATTAGTTTATGTAGTAGGTACTCTAAGACCAGGCAACATGGTTTAATTTGAAATTTTGAATAACCCTAGAATTATATTCCTCTTGTATTCCAATAAAACAAAAAAAAAACAATAAGGGCCAATAAAACTGTTACTCCTATCGCTGCACCGTATACCGCATAACCGTGATCATGATACATGTAACTGTGCCGAAATATCGGGAAACTCGAAAGACAATCAATCATGGTAAATCTCCCGATATTAATCTAAATAGTACACATCATTGCTTATTAAACAAAATACTACACTACTACAGAGATGGATGATACCTTATTAGTCTATAAATAGTTTTTTTCTCCTGCACATTCGTCCCTGAATTTCTGAAGCCTATAATTCCGCGCTCCGTGCGCTATGAAATCAGTTAGTCTCGCAAAAATGACAGAATTTTTCCACCCAAAAGGATCTAAAAAAAGACCGTGACAGCATACATACATATATTTTACGGGTGGCTCACCGTGCACTAGTTACCTAGCGAGGGTGTTTTACTAAACATGATGTTAATCCTTAGGTATCGAAATACCACAATTGTGCTTGATTGATATCACTTGAATTAAAATAATATCTATCGGAGATATCGCAGTTTTAAAAAAACGTCGCGGCAAAAATGATCAATGTAGCGCGCGAAATTGTGATATCAAAGCGCGGGCAGTGATTCACGTAGGCTGTCGGTGGTCATAGTTACTCTACGAGTTAACATACCGGGCGGCTGTGACGCTTGGTCGGCTCCATAGAGAAAGATTATACTCAGCTTACTTTTAAAATTATTTTCTTCCACAAATAGAATCGTATGTATACTCTTATTTGAATTATAACTAAAAGTCCCCCCAGGACAGACTTTGATCGCTATAAACTCAAAACTGTTCGATAGGATTTTTTCAGAATTAGGTAGATAGAGTAATATCTACAAGAGGAAGGTTTTTATATATAATTTGTTAGGAATATGTGAGAATTAGTTCTGCTACTGTTTTCAGTTTGTGTCTATTATTAAGGTAGCATTTATGTATTTGTAAGAATTAACATAGTGTGTGATTCTTGAATGTATTAATGCTTATCTTGTTGATGCAACTAAATAAATAAAAAAAAAATTGTTTTACTATTATGAAAATTGTTGAACGAGTCGAAAACAAACAAGCATTTACTTAGAAATTATTCTTTATTTATAGGATCCATGACAACTGACTGATAAGTGACATTGCGCGTATGGCAAAAAAAACAACGATTCGCTCCCTGCCGCTGTATTTCCTAATTACCTACTACAACCTGAGTGTCTTCAAGACAATGACAAGAGTGAATAGGTACTTTCTAGATCTACCTTATGTGTTTCATCTTCATCGACATCGACACTTTCCATCAGGTGAGATTGTGGACTAACCTAGAACTATCTCCCATTAAACAAAAAAAAAAAAAGATTGCTTAGTCAGCTAGTATGTAATAAATACCAAGATAATGGGTAATATGCTCTTGTAATAGACCTATTGGGACTGAAACACTACCTTTCAAAGTATTTTATAATCGATCCTTTTTAAAAATAATAGAACTAAACAGAGATATTGTGAATAAAAAGGTCTTTGGCTTTTGCAAAATATCAGTGATCGGCAGCTCTGAGCTGCTGGATCAAATGCTGAGCGTCTACCTTTTTTGTTGCCTAATTGTGTTAATTTTACCCATTTCTAGTTTTAAGCTTTTCTATTGTGGCACAAAATAAATGTTTTTATTATATTATTATTCAAAACTTTGCAAGTCCCTTCAAAGATCTGCCAAAGGCTTAGCTGCGAATGTGTCTAATAGCAAATTTTAATAGTAGTTTTAGCATCTCTGCTAGTCATTGAATATAGCTATCTACGATGTATCCAATCTTAATTTGCTAATGCGTCGGTCATGCTGATCCATTAGATAATGTGCATATACACAATGCAAATTAATAATGATAAGGTAATTGACGTCACGTAAAACCAATTCTGCTAATTACCCACTATGCACAGTACCTATGTATGTGCGGCTTTGAGAGATGTATCCAAATTTTGTTATGATAAAACATCTGAGGATAAAGCCGATTTCTGCATTCTTATTGCACATTACTCTAACTAACATATCGAATCAAGCGTCAAATATACAGTCTGTAGGTATGGAAATGTGTGATAAACCTCAATAGTTCCCATTTTTAACCGACTTTAATCGAAAAATGGAGGTTCTCAATTCGACGCGTAGATATGTTTTTTTTTGTATGTTTGCGCGTAACGTTTAAGTTTTTGAACCCTATATTCGTAATTTTTTTTTGTTGGAAAGTAGTTATTTCGAGCGTGGTCCCATGAAAAGGATTTGATGAAGGTATTGCAAAAAACTCGATTTCGAAAATTATAGGGGCAAAGGTAGTGGATATTTTGTTATTTGAAAGCTAGCGCATCCAAATTGGTCCAATTTTAATTTTATACGCAACGGCTTACTGGTTTTCGAATATATCAAGTTTTATAATTGGTACATTTGAAGTCTGTTGTTTATTGTAAAACTTCTCTTTTTCTGTACATTACGACCCTTTTACGTTCGTAATGAGGAGATCATTACGGGCAGGTAGTAGGTATAATAACATTTAGGTAGGTAGGGTATTTTCGAATGCTAGTGGCACTCTAGCGGCATGATATCTTAAAATGGGTATAATTATGCTAATATTATAAACAGGTAAAGTTTTTGACGTTGTAGAGGCTAATGTCTGGATATACTGAACCGAATTGAATAAAAATTTGTACACAGATTTTGTAAGACTTGAGAAGTGACAAAGGCTTCTTTTTACAGCGGGAAAATATGTAATACCGCGGGAAAAACATTAAACGCGAGTAAAGTTCAAAGTTTATTAATAACACATAAAACATTACAGTATAAACTAAGTCGTTCTATGGTACATTCATTATGTTGTTCATTATTATTTCATTAATTTGCGGGTAACACAGAGGGGTACTGCCAGTATTTTTTATATAATATTTTAATAATTTTAACATTTTTGACCTGTACCGATTCTTATCGCAACGGTATCACTTTGCCCTGTTAAGCCCACCAGTAAGCCAAAATACTGGCCATTATGTTTATTACAAAATTTATATCAAGCAAATTAAATAAAAGTTCTGCGTTCATTTTTATATTTATTTATGCAAAAACTTTCTAATTTCACTGTAAGTTGCTATAATCAAGTTATGCGTTACGTAAAGCTTCAATTATAGTTTCATTAATGTATTAAATTTCGTTTTATAAATATTCGGAATTTAAGAAATAATGTGACTTTACTGGATCTTTTTAAATTGTAATAAATATATTCTGTAACATTTTGAATGTCAATCTATGACCCAAAAATTCCACTTCCAGGTAACCCTGGGGGGTTACCTGGAAGAGATCGCCATCAGTATTAAGGCCATCCATAGATGGTACATGTACATTTTTCTCTTACGTTTATAATTAGTATGTAAAGCGTTCAACTAAAAGTATTAAAATACTAACGAATAAAATTTGTCTACAGCTTAAAAAAAATATGGTAAAAGAATCACATAGAGATATCACGTAGATCTTGAAAATAAACCTCTGACTAAATAAATCCAGGGCAAGGTCTTTCTTCAATTAGAACGTGATTAGAATTTAAAGAGGTGAATACAAAATTGCCAATTAAATTTGTATACGAAAGCTTGATACTGTGTTTTTTTCCTAAGACCAAATTAATTAAACGTCTTATCAAGCTTTTTATCGGCAATGAGTAATTAACTCATTACATTATAGATACTACTACTCACTCACGTAATTGATATTTTTATTAAAGCCATTGGAACATTACTCATTTTTATGGGTTATGTTTTGAGTTAATTAATGTACTTTCATTTATTGTTCAAAATAATTTGAAAATTATAGAGAAATCTTAAATCGTATCCTATGTAAGTTTCATAGCTCTAATATACCACACAATGTTCAGGATGGTTTTAAACATCATCAAATAATTTTACGATGTGGATCAAAAGGTTCAACCTGTAATATTATTTTTGTTCTGAGTATCATAATATCTTTACTTATAATATTATACAGATAAAAGTTTGTTTGTTTGAACGCGCTTATCTCAAGAACTACTGGTCCGATTTGAATAATTCTTTCACTGTTAAACAGTTTAGATAAATACTTTTTACCGTCGAAAAATACGTCGTTCCCAAGAGAAAATCCATATAACACGGACAATACCGTGGCGTAAAAAATAATTTCAAATAAAACAGACCATGAAATATAGAATGTGTCCTATATAATTATGATTTCCTAAGAATGATTCTAGTTGTACTAATGATCAAAATTCTGACAGTCGAATAGTTGTAGTGATTGTGAGCTAATTAAGTATCATCCTACCCTCCGTATTTTCCCCCGACCAATTAATTACCAAGTTCTATTCCTAAACCTAAGTCCTAACCTTAAGTCTAGTCAACCAACAGTCGACTGAGCGACTACTTATCAACAATCAGTTAAATCATTTCTCGTTCGTCAAGTTACTTGCAGTAACAATAAAATGCACACATATCGCCAGTATCTTGAAAGTCTGGCGCTCACGGCGATCAACTCGAGACCTTGGGACTACTACGGATATTTTACTTGTTGGTTTTTACTCTTTTTCCGCAAATCTACACTTTGCCATTTAATCGCGAATCTTATCATTATCGGCGCAAATTGGCGAATTCGCAAATTCGTAACTGTAGTTGTTGTAGTCGTGCGATCACGTCTCCGGCATTTGTATTGTTTATGACAAACTCAATTGCTTTGTTTAGCTACGCTCGAATGTGAGGTAATGTATTGAAGACGAGTCGCATCGAAATGTTTTCTGTGTTGGTTCCTTCCGATTATTCGATTTTGTCAACAATAATTGGTTAATCACTTATATAACTGTCACGTTTCTTTGTGCGTGAATTGTTTACATTATTATTAGGAGCTAGTCAAAAATAGATTTAAAAAAAACTAAGTATTAGAATTGTAATTTTAATTGAACAAGTTCACAAGATGCAAGTGTAAATAATGAACAGGGTTGATAAAGAGCACATGAAGACGGGCATTGAACGGCGCATTATCCTAGCGGGGACAGAGGCGGCGGTGGGCAGCGGAGTGATAGCGGCGCAGCGGCAGGGCTGCGCCAGCGCCGAGCCGGGAGCAGGGAGACGGCGCGCCCGCGCTCTCGCGTCGCACTCAGTGTACCACCGCGCGTCGCTAGTGCTGCGCGCCCGCAGACATTCACCGCACCACCTATCGAACGCTTATCGATCACGGAATTCCGAAATGAATGTGACGTCGCCGCAAATATTGCTGGATTGAACGCCCGTGATGCCGTGAGCCGCGCCGCACTCGCAGACAGTCCGGCGCCGATCCCGACCCGCTCCCATGTGTGCCAGTGTTGTGCTGTGAGATAACGTGATGTGACAGCGATACGTGCCGGTGCCAGTGGAATAGTTTTGTGAAAGTGTGCACCGAGCGTGAGCGCGGCCGCACTCCGTGACAATGTTGAACTGCACCGATCTGGAATGCATCCTGCACCACCACCATTACTATGCGCACCTGCATCACATACACCACTTGCAGAATGCGCAGGACACAGGTACGCCCATAGCTAAGGAACTCACCACTCATTCGATGCAAATGAATTTCTTTTCTCCTTAAGAACAATGGACACAATAAGATTGTTTAAGAACAATCGGTGAGTGTTAATGATAACAAGTGAGAACGCCACGCTCGCGCCTGGAATCCTTGATATTATAGGCTTGGCTAGTAAAGGCTTAATGATCATGTAAATCTTTATAATTTTGCTGAGAGTCTCTACTAAGTGAGGTAACGGCGATCTTGACCTTTATCAGCATCGAAAACAGATTCGGCGCAACAACCTCAGAAGCGATAATAGTTCGGCACACAAGGTTCGATGCAATAAGCAGGTGTTTGGTATCACGCAACGTTCCGTCTATAGCACGTTTTCACTCGATACACTCAGACAGACTGCTTCAAAACCTGTACGTCGAATACGACGCAAAATGGATGAATATTTGAGTGCAAACAAAATATTTCGGTTTCACTTTCAAAGTTGTCTCATAGGTTGGATAACTGATTAGAATGTCGGCCGCACTCAGAACTAGGCGCGAGTATTGACAACTTGAGATTGGTACCTCCTTAGTTATTAGTGGTCAGGTCCGTTAAGATCTTACCGTACTGGTTTATACTTATTTACGTGGCCGTATGTCTTGCAGGATTGGGACTTGCACTTGTGCAAATAGTGAGGTTTCATCGCCATCTTTAATTTATGGTTTGTTTGCCTAATTTATATTTTAACAGTGATGGTTTCCAGTCAAAGAGACATTTATAATCAATGGAACATCTGTCAACCTTGAAAATACTACTGTTTGAGATGTTCATAATTATCATTATTTCTTTACAAAGATCTGTTTTAAGACGTAAAATACTTAAGGTGCCAATTCTTTTGTAAAGTTATCAGTATAGTTTAGTATAGAAATTACGGCAAAATAGGGTATAACGCCGTTTCATAATATGAGATTTGATTTTAAGAATGACTTATCAACTAATCTACTACCAACTTACAGAGTGTAATACAAAAAGGTTTTTTGATCTCATTCTATCAAATAACCTTGTTGAGCGCGTTTCTCGAAAATTCTAGAACTTTATTTTAAAGAACTTTCTGTGTAGATCTCTGTTACAGTAAGGTAGAGCAAAATTTTCGAATAAATAAAAGGACGAGGAGACGTTTTGCAGTACATTTAAATTTCATGCTCCGCTTGAATTTCGATTGCATTTCTTCGATGTACAATAGACGATAGTTTTATGAGCAATTGATATTCAATAATAAGCCTGTTATTAGAACCAAGTTGTTATAAAATAATATTTACTAATTATATGAGCCAGTACGGCTCATATAATTATTATAAAGAATAATTGTAGAAGTACTTCGGTTAAGACAAGTGCGTACGTACTTTATGATTTTTGCATTCGGACATTCACTGTTGAACTTAAATCTTCCTCTATAAGGGGTGGTTAGACCATATCTTAGAATATTTATGATAGACTCAACATAAAATCTTGAGTACCCTATAAAGCAGCGACTACAATCCCACTAAGGGACCAGCGTTCGCATATAGTCCTATTAACAATTATAAATTATCCTATTTACAAATCCAACATCTTTGTGGAAGCTAAAAGAAAAACTAGCTAGAATATGAATTATGACAAGGTATTTTTTAAATATGGTATGTTCTGAGAACTTTGAAGGACATGTGACATTCACCAACCAGTACTGGCCATCGTGGTGAATTAATGCCTAATCTCTCTCGGCAAGAGAGAAGTCCCTGTGTACCAGCAGTGGGAACGTAAATAGGTATTTTTTTAAAGAAGTTGGTTAGCTGCTTTCAGTGGTGGATTTACCAGCAGGCTGAGTAGGCTCAAGCCTAGGGCGGCAGATTTTGGGGGCGGCCAATTTGGGAAACGAATTTTTTTACCACAGTAATAAAAAAGATTTTTTTATGACGGTTTTCTGATTCCCTAGAGATAGAAGTCTGCAACAAATTTTGCCGATGACTTTTCTCTCCCACTTGTCTTTGCACATTCCAAGAGTAGCAAACTTATACCGATTAGCTCTAAATATAGGTACCGAAAATTTATTTTACGTGAAATTTCAACGAAATTGTTGGTTGCAAAAATAATGTATGATATGACATTTGATTTGAGGCAAGGGCGGCAAAAACTGTTCAGCCTATACCTTGAAAATATGTAAATCCGCCACTGGCTGCTTTAAAAACGCTGATACGTTATGGAAATGAAAACGGAAAGTCAGATATAATGACTGACAGTTTCCTAGTTAAAGGGCTTAGTTAAAGTTATGATGTTGGAAACCTTTCATAGTCTCTAAATATTTAATATTTTACTAGTACCTAAGTCACCGTATATTCTTGTCTGTTGAATTATAAGGAATAATTGTTATCATTCGAGTTGAACAATTTACCTATTGTACGTAATCAGCTCCATTTAAATACTAGTTAAACTAAGCTACACTATATGTATGCCTACTTCCTATATCACTAAGCAATGTCTCAATAAACCCCAATTTTATACCCATAACCCAAGATTATACAAAGTTTGAAATAACTAGCATTAGTTCTCAATTACGTAAATCGGTTAGTTGATTATGTTATTGCAAAACTTGTACGTTAATTTTATTCTTTCTTTTATGAAATCTCTAGACATTTATTTCGAAACACTATGATTTATTATTGTTAGATTTAGTTTTGGATATATACACCATTCTTTTAACGCTTTATTTAAAATCAACAGATAGACTCTATAATCATAGTTACGGTTTTATAATTAACGGAAAAAGCTGAATATTACTTTTTAGATTATCATGGTTTTTAACAATATTATGACTTAAAACGTTTTTAGGGGGCAGGTCAAATCATGGTATGTTACCCGTTTTAAGTCATAATAAGCTGAATATTATTCATAATTTCAACGACTTTTTATTGCGCGAAGAGTTATTTGTAAATAGTAAATTGTCAGGTTCATCACTGTTTCAATAATGCCTGCGATTACTTCTGCTAAACATTGTGTTTATCAACATTGAAGACCTGCTATAAAGGCTGGTAAAATAAGTGTTCAGTTTTTTGCCATTTGACTCCGGAACCCAAAAAAGACATCAGTTGTATAATTAAAGCATTTATCCTACTAACGTAGTATCAGGAATATCTTTAAATAGAAGTCCAATGTTGTTTGTAAACGCGTATTTATTTACTTCGGAACATACTAATCTAATTTACTTTGCCCGATAACGCAAAGATTCTTTGGTTCAACGGCAAACTATTAAATGCTTACTTATTTGCTTTGTGTTGATGACTTTGTTATTGTTTTTGACGGCCTAGTCATTTCATAGAAGGTTCAATATCTAAACTTATTTTACCTAAATAGAGTCATGGTTGAATCTCGGGGTGGTATACTTAATTCATCTGGGTTTATTCACCCAGGTGCATCAAGACCACCACTTTTAGTAGACTTTATTCAAAAAGGCCCAGATACTCAACTGATTAAAAAAATAGTGTTGAATAACCTATATATTTAATGGTAAGATTCTTGTCGTGGCAAAAGCCATTTAATGTGAGGAAATGTGAGCATGTGGCGACGTGGAAAGTTCTTAACTACATATTGTAGTCGTTAATTTAAAATAAAAGAGCTTAAATGAGAATAAAAGATTTCTGTAATGAAATGGCATGCTATTGGTCACAATTTCTTCGGTAAGCTTAGCTAAGTAGGTTGATATAAAATTTGTCTAAAAATTGTATGCAAAATATTTTTGAGGATACCTGCAATTTCTTGTAGGTAATTTAATGAAAAAAAATGCTTTTGCTATTTTACCTTTTTTCTAACTGTAACTTTTTAATCTGTGAAGTCAGAATATCTTTAAAAGTGAAATGAATTATGTAAAAAGTTACAAAAAAACATTTTTAGGGCATTTTTAAACATATTTTAACATTTTTTTTTTATTTTAAAACATGTTTATTTATATAAGCCTGCCAAATTATTTTCCCATTTAAAAAAATCTAAGTACCTATATGATGGAATTTCTTATAACAGTTCGATTTAACTTTAGTAGTAATGTGGATATAACATTTGTAGCCGTTATCGTGTACGTCCCAGTTTTCACAAACAACCGGAAGTAACACCTCACCTTATCAATCGAAACTCGCAAGGATTCATAATCGATATAAAGGCATCGCAATTATCCCATTCCGTCGGTTAATACCGTTTATGAGCAAATGGTCAACTTCCGAGCCATTGGAGGAAGCGGTTACGCAACGGTTACCGAAACAGTTACGAGCTTGAGGCGCTAACCTTTACGGTGCTATGTCATGGTGTTACGTTGCCGTTTGATTTGCCCTTCATCAATAGCATCTGAGATATTCTGTTTAATTCAAATGAAACGCCCACCGGGTATTGCCATTTCATGTATTTACCATTCCATTATTGGCGGAGGCTGTAGGACTATGGATAGAATATTGCGTCGGTTACACACATAAAAGACTCTTCCCTGTTATATTATAATACAACGAATTCGATATATAACCTAAAGGCGGTGAATTTTCTTTATTATTTTTCAATGTTGCCTGTGATTGTTCAACAATTGGCCTTCTTAGAGCAATTCACGTGCTTATGATTAAAAATAATTCGTAAGAAAACAGAAAAATCTACCTTTGTTTATATAAAAGGCGTGACACTTTATATTATAAACGCTTAAAATTATAATTAAAGAAGAACTATAGAAAATTTAAAGAGTGCCCATGTTGCATAATAATGTAATTAAGAAATGGTGTTCATTAGGTAATTAATGACGTAGTGTAACGTCACTGCATTTTTGGATGTCAGGAAACTGAGAAAAAAATAGTGGGATTGCTAGATATTTTAGTGAAGTACTTGTATCTATTAGCTATATTATAATTGTATTGATCATGTTAATGACTAATGTCTCTATACCTCTATCTTCCCACTAAACAGTTTTTTAGATTATAGTTGATTTTGCAATTCTTTGATATCATTTGTTAGACTGTAAGATAGTAACATCACATGCTTTATCTGATGTTACTATCTGACAATTTAAAAGTTGCTTTTTAATTCGGTCTGTATTTATCTCTACTCTGGTCAATTGAAATCTAATAAAATTTAATTATTTATTGTGCTTATTTTGCACATTGCCATTTACTATCGAATGTAATCCAACAAGTTAAACAAGTTTTGGCCAAAGACATGACAAAAACAACAATATGCATGCACCTACTTTATATAAAACTAAGTATCTATAGTAAACTAAGTAAAATTGTAAAGTATTGTGGACCTTATTCAATGGAAATAAAGTCACAATTTCTACTGGCTGCTATTATTCTACTAGTTTATCCTATCAAGAGACTACATAATAATAAGTCTCTAAGCCAAGCAAGATGAAACGATTATGCTGACAATTTAGTTGGAGTTAGGTAATCGCAACTTGTATCCATCACACGTCTTAGTTGAGAGAGACCGGAATGCTATAAGAATGGTTTTGTTTCCGGAACTATATATATATGCAATCGCAGTCTACACTGTCGACGAGAGTATTTAATGCTTCTTAAATACAGGTTTTTTGTATTTACCATTTACCTAATCGAAACTCGTTTTAAATTTTATGTAGGTTTACTTTTTACCTGAGGATTTACCCCCGTAAAATTACAGTCCTTTATCGTAAAGTCGTTTCGAATAGTAGGTACGTTTTTCGGGATGCAATGAAACCTATGTGTTTCTTAAAACTCTAAACTATAATGGTATCTGAACTATTACCTATGCATAATTTTGGAACACAATTTGTTAAAAGGTAACAAAAAAACTTGCTTTCGCATTTATACCAAAGTAATTTTAGTTAGGATTTATGAAGTCCTCACTCAACTTTTTTTGAATATAAAATGAAATTGGATTTTGTCTGTAAGTTCGTAAATAAAGTAATACGTTCTGCACAGGTAATTAATTATATAATAGTCGTACAATAAATGATAAAATGGCTGACCATTATAAAAATAACCTTTTTAAGTGCAAATTTCGTTATCTGGTTATAATATCTAGGTATTAAACATGAAATCGTAACATACTTATACTCGGCTAGTAATTGTTATGTTTTTCTTAGCTTCCGTTTTATTCTGTGATAACAAAACAAACTTCAATGTTATTAGATAGTTAAATAATCAATTGTCATAGTTTTGAATATAATAGAGAAACAACTTAGCGATACATGGCGGTGATTGAACTATAGGTGAATAGGTATTTCGAAAGTGTTCAATCGAATGTGGAATTGATTTCGGTTGATAACAACTCAAAGATACAAATTTCAATTCAACGCTTATAAATTGACTCTGCGCTTGAAATGTCCGTTTGCCAAAATATTTAAATGGTTATGCTTAAAGAAGGTCATGAATAAGATAAGTGAAACAATACGAGTTAAGTTTCTGAAATCGGTGTCATTTTAGGATGAGAAATACTTAAATGATAATCAAACTTAAGCCAAATACAAATTTTATGAACTGGTATTTTATCATTAAAAATACAGTAACGTAAAAATACCGTTTCGACATAAAATTTGCGTCTGAAAGTAAGTAAGGAGGCCAAATCCATACTTTAGTTTTATGCGCCTGCGCACTTTAACCTTAATGAAGATCAAATTACTTAATAGTTCAAGTTCTGACCCTGTGAGTTAATGCGAATTATAGATAATTGAATTGAAACGTCGCGTCGGTCGTAGGCGTAGACGAATGACTGGTTCGTTGATTAAAATTGTTCACATACCACAGATTAAAAAAGATGATCAAAAATTGGCCCGTTATCTTCTACAAATAGATAATTATGGCATACTAGCTGTGCCCCGCGGTGTTACCCGCCTTATAATGGATTTTCCCGCGGAATGACGTTTTCCCGCGGTAAAAAGTAGCCTATGTTATTTTTCAGGCTCTAGAGATTCTTTGTACCAAATTTCATTTAAATCGGTTCAGTAGTTTTCGCGTGAAAGAGTAACAAACATCCATACATCCATACTTACAAACTTTCGCCTTTATAATAGTAGTAGGATATCAAATGGGAGGAAACATTCTTTGACTAATAGTCGAAGAAGCTCAAATATTGAAAGCCGTGTTGGCTAAGTGGGAGCAAGCTCGACTTTCATTCTGAAGGTCGTCGGTTCATTGGATTACCTGAAGGTACCTCAAAGATACTTTTTTAATGGGAATACTCTATTTTTTTATTCTGACGCATCCTTATGGAGTTAACAATGTTCAGCAATATTTATTTCTAATACTTGCCTATTGCATAATGCAGTTTATATAATGAGTTAGAAGTAAGATATACACATTCCGATATTGTGACCGCAAAAAATGCTTATCGAATCAATTTCATTACTGGCTGACCATTATTTTGTTCTTGTACGAAATTATTTGAACTACTATTTCTACTTAATTTTTTTTTATTATGTGATAAACCTCACTTTTTAGATTAATTGACGCGTTGATGTAACTAGTAGCACGTTGGGGCGATTTCCCGGAGATGCAGGTTCGAATCTGCGTAACCTTTGCAGGTTACTGATGTGACTTAATAATTTTCTGCATAAATAAAATTAAAATACTTTTTCTATGCCTATTGGAATCTCATTATTCGAGGGATTTATTGCGGAGCGTGCAACCAGAGAGGCTTAGTGGATATAGAAAATAAGAATGTCTTGAGTAAGAAAGTTTGAGAATGCGTGATGAGATGATGGGTGACAGCGGAAATGGAAGGATAAAACATGTTCTGCCGACCCCACGTAATGTGGGTAAAATGATGATAATAAGTAGGTGATATGCCGAGAGAAAAAATAAAAACCCGTTGTTATATAAAGCCCGGCGCAAACGGGATACCAACTGCATCACAGCTATCTCAGGCGGTAACGCGCTACCCCTATTTCTGTATGATTTTGTAAGTGTCAGTAGCGAGCGACAGCCATCGGTGTTTGGAAGCCACCACTTTTTATAATCAGCTAAGCGGTGATAGGCCTATAGGCGGCCCTCAACTACCACAAGTAGCGAAACTACTGTAGCGACTGTAGCAAGTGGCCGCCACTGAGCACACTCGTGCGTTTAACAAAATGTATGAAATATCGTGTGAACAGTGGCAGGCCACCGGTCGCTGTGGTCGGAGGCCCATTTGCGCCCGGCCTAAGTAAGTGTTTAACTTGCGGTATGGTCAACAAGTTGATGTAAATGACAAAAATAAAGTATAAAGATATATTTAAGGTTGTATCTTATTCCAGTGGTATTATGAGGGATTCAATGAATGTCGCGATTGTTCTTCAAAATACGAAATGCAAGCCTATTACAACTTATTAGATACATCTGTAATATATTGTTCTAACTCAATAAACTATCTTTTATCATTGATAATGATTGCTTAATGATGTATTGCCCTTGTATCCTTATTGAAATCAATGTTCTGTCCTTTTATACAATTTTATCAGTTCTGTTTATTGCTTTTAGGAAATGTTTAGATAAATAAGCTGTAAAATCAGCCGTAGAGGCCAACAATTCGGGTCATGGAACCCTCACGCGTGATACAATCGAATTTATAATTATGTAGTTTATTTATTTATTACTTAATTTATAATAATAATTAAGTTCTTTGTATGGATAATTGGTAAAAAGACATTGAGTACAGTACCAATAATCGTTTCAAAAGCCTAAGGGACGCTAGGCCTTTGCTACTCAGAATCTTTTCTTTTATGAATAAATCTTAATTTAACCCTTTCCCTCCTTACGGTACTAAGAAGTACCTCCACATTTTTCGTCTAATAACTTAAGTTCGGAAACACTTTAAGCTGACTGCTACTGACGGTCCTTTAGAGCACGGTTTTTGTAAGCCAATCACAGCGCGTGATTTGAATTACCGCCTAATGTTGCAAAAAAATTGAACATCAAGTTACATCCTCTCGATCATTTTGTCACTTCGCTAAGCTGTGTTTGGAGATGTTTTTTATATAAAATATTACTGGTAAGTGCTATGTTTTTTTACTTATTACGTTGTTTATATTATTGACCACATATCTAAATGCAGTTATAATATATTTTCACATTATTATATATGAATATTGGATAAAAACTGATGCGGACTTAAAAGTACCATTAGGTAATTTCAGTCTCAAAAATTATGGGTTTTTATATTACACATACTCAATAAAGTGGGTATTTTTTCATCAAAAACGAATGAGTTTATGATTTTTATTATTATTCTGACCAATTTTCTTATTGGTTTAGCCATTTAGATAGATATTACAAACAATACCGCTCTAATTGAAGACCTGTTGTTAGAATAGCTACAAGACTTTCACGAAGAGTCTGGTGCAGGTGTTTCTGACGATGAACTGGAAAATTTTCAAGTACCCTCACTAGAGAGGCTTCTATAAGGTTTTTGAAATATCTCATGCCAGTGTTTTTGTCAAAGTTCCGCCATCGTTGCCGTCAAATTGAAGATGTTTTGAAATGCCCTATAAATCAGGCACCCACATCTCTAATACCGTTCGGTCTGATCTACCGTCTGCAAATACGTCTTCACACAGATCTAACTAACTAAAAAGCGATTGCCTGAACCAAACCGTGAAGGAAAAAAAGAACCCTAGATACAATTTTATCAGAATACATAGCAGATACGTGTAGAAGTATAAGACTGTTTTGCTCACTGTACCACACTGATTGATATATTTATAGTATTGATTGGATATATAATTTACAAGATTGTGGTACCAAAGGAACCATTATGCTTCTCAGAAAGCAAGGTATTGAACCTAAAAAAGAGGAAATACCTACAAGCCCTGTAGCTATCAAAGATAACAATAGTTATATGGGCAGCGTAGATACAGCTGATCGTTTGAGAGCCATGTACTGTATAAATCTCAAATCTCCGAAATGGTGCCTCAGGTTGTTTTGGGGAATTCTGGACATCGCATTTATCATTTCATATATCATTCATGGACTTATAATCGTACAGACCACCGTTATAGATTTTAAAATTTTATTACACAAGACTTTATGACAATGAAAGATGCTAGTCAGAAAAGAAGAATTTCTTCTGATAATAGTGCAAAACGCGGCTCTTCGAAATGGCGCAAATCTGACTATTCTACTGTGAAAGCCGTACCCTCGGGTAACAGAGGCATCTATTGACCTACGTTTGTAGAGAACAGGGGAAGGTGTGAAGTTATTAGTTTGAAGAAGATTCAGTCGAAACCTGATAGTAAATGTTCGCATTGCAACGTATATTTTTGTGCAGATTATTAGAAAATTTGTTTTATTAAATACCACGAGGTAATTATGTAATTAAAAACCGATCTGTTTAATTATTACCTAGTCAATATAAGATCTTAGTACTTATGTAGCTTCTATCAAAGTTCCTAACATCGACGTAACACGAAGTTCCTTACGGTACTTTTAAGTCTAGGTCTTGGAAATAGTACTTCTAGGTATACTAAAAATCTAAAAAAAATCTGTGTGTTTACTTTAACCTACCTCATTATAATAATAAACTTCAAAAACCGAAATTCGTAAAAAATCTGAACCCCGGGGGGAAAGGGTTAAATTAAAAAAAAAAAACAATTCCCATGCCTAAATTTCCTTAAAAGTAAAACACCATAATATTTTGTAATGTGCGCGCGATGCGCTTTCATTTGATACCCCACTCGAGCATTTTTGCAGATTTTCGGTTTTCCTTCCCCACTCTCACCTCCATAACGTTTAAACGCCACAACCGATTTTCATGAAACATGGCTAAAAACACTCGCGCAAAACGCACACCTTTCTTACAATAAAAAACTTAATTGAAATCGCTTCATCCGTTCGGGAGCTACGATGTCCGAGACAGACATACACGTCAAACTTATAACACCCCTCTTTTTTAGTCGTGGTTAAAAAATAAGGCTTCTCGGTAATGATCATCACTTCGGCACATTTATTATATTCGGGACATCCAATGCTGGGCATAAGCCTCCCTTAAATACAATACAAAAACACTTAATTGCACACACAGGGAAACAAAATACAACAACACGTAGGAAGCCAAATGTACAATGGGCGACCTTATCGCTAAAAAGCGATCTCATCCAGGCAACCTTTGGATGGAAAATAACTTTAATAAAATAATTAGTAGGCAGGGGTGTACAATATTAAATAAAATAATTTAGATTATAATTACTCCATATGACAAATATATAATAAATATAAAATTTTATAAAGAAAAATATGTTCTTCTTCTTCTTTTTTTATTTGATAGCGTCCGTGACGAAAAAGATGTTGAACGCTATTTTGCGTCCTTTCTTTATATCATCGACTAATTTGTCAAATGTCATCTAATCGAGTAAAGTAGCGGAAAGTGCCAAATTTATATTTAATGCAATAAATCAGTGCCGATTTCGATAGCAAAGTTTACGGTTTCGAAATATTCCGAGTTTGGGTGGAAATGTCAACCAGCCGCTAAAGGCTGGATGTGTAAAAACTTGTTTGGTTATGTTACACCTTCTTCTTTAGTAAAATGACCTAAAAGAAAACTTATATATTTGTATAATTTACATATCGTTTGAATTTTATAGGTCTTGGGTAATTTATATTGTAGAGTGAGCTTTTTAATTTTTTGTTTGCAAACACGTGTAGAGTATATGAATTAATCTAAAAGACGGGGTATTAATTTTTGGAGTTTACTCCTTAAGAAACGATTTGAGTTATAAGGCCCGGTACGGAAATTTTATGAAGAATAAAATCAGATATATGTTTGTTTCTCTTATCATTTTAGCAGATGCGTTCATTTACCCTTTTTTTCGATTCGATATATATCATAATTATCGTTCTGGAGAAAACTCCAATCGTGCGTCGTAGCTGACACACACACGTTTTTTTTAGTCATCTACCCTGTCCCGTTCATCTAGTTGGTGGACAATAAAAACTGCGTTTACCGAATCACCCACGCGTTTATAAAAATATCATTTAAATCTTTAAGTATTAAAATTTTGACATCCATAGAAATATCCAGTACCTACATACTTTAAATAGTTGGCAATTTTCCTTGACAAAACACTTCACGCAAATTTAATTTTAACTAATTTGCATTGATGTCACTGTTTATAAAATTTTCTTTGCGAGAACAATAGCTAGAATATATTTTGTTCAAGAACTTGTTTCTTGTCATTTGTACAAAAAATATTCACAGGAAATACTTAAATCCTTTCGTACTGGAACTGATGTTTCGCTATATTTTTTTAGAATATTTTAGTTGTCCTGATATTAACATAATTTGTCGTTAAATAGCCAATTTTGTAACTTACAGTAGCAAAGTTTACACACAGTTTGTTGTAGGTATGCCTTTTGACTTGAGTAGGTATTAGTAGGTATAGGAACTCCATTCTAACATTTTGAAGTTGATATAGATTATGTTTATAGTGACAACTACGCTTGATAATGATTAATAAGACGTTACAATACTTTATTAACATACTTTGACGCTATGAAGAACACACTGAAATAAAACAAACGAAGAAGGTATAATTATAAAATTTCAATTTAAATAATTCAATGTACAACTTTATATCGTCGGCTTTATTTACTCAGCAGAACATTTTCTTTGTAAATAAAAATACACCAACCAAGAAAACAAGCACTTGTAGATTGCTTTCAAATGCGGTGCCAAACTACAACCAACACTTGACTGGCAGTGCGACGATCATTACACTAGAATACCTAGTTGATAATAATATTAGAACTAGGTTTGACTACAATCTCACAATTTAATGCTGGTGTGAACATAGGTATCAAAGATATTTACCTGTTTTTCATTTAAAATACAAATTTAATTCATAATTATTAATTATTTTAAATTCAAGTAAGAACCGTTTAGTGAAAACAGTAAAATACAAAAGTTAAGATTTAAGCATAAGCTCGTTTTAAAACTAGTTACTGAAATGTGTAAAGTGTTATGCCAAAAAGATCACAAAACGCCTCCGAGCTGATTATGCAAACTTAAATTCGCAGTATCGGCAGAATTTTAATATATTCGGAAAGCATGTTTCGAAATGCCGTCAAAAGAACAAGCGACGGACGGCTCAAAGAATCCGTTATAGATAATAACATGAACCCAAAAAGGTGGGACTGCTAAAAAAAAAAAAATAACCATACAAAATCTTCGCACGAAAATGCCTTCTTATGTGGGTTAAAGTTGTCTTGTGTTAAGCCAGAGTGGATTGGGGTCAGACTCCGCCGAAGTCTCAAATAATGGACAGAACTATCTTACTTATTAATTTAAAAAAATTTTACAAACCTACTTTAAAATACAATAAGGTTTTTATGTCTTGAGACGAATGTAAAAACATACATGGAAGCCAAAAAGCAAAAGCAGAATTACGATTCTTTGAATAAGCTTTTTTAGTTAATTCGAATTTACTAGAATCTACTATATATTAGGTTTTTTACAATTTAAACCATGGGTATTCCGGATAATCGGAAATCCGAATAATCGATTTCAAAACAATTCCAACAATATTTTTAAGTAAATTTTAATAATATTCTCGGTTTTATATATGCGTCGTTTTGATAATAGGATGTACAAAAAAATGTTATCATAACGATAGATAATGAATTACATTTGACCGATTTCATTCAAAATGTTGTTTAAGTTTATTTTAAAATTGATCTTCGACTTAGTCTTGGGATAATCGTGATTCTTCTGTACGTGTTTGAGATAAAACCGCGCCCGCGCCCGCTTAACTCAGTGGCAGGCCTAAGTGGTGCATTGCATAACACGTTTTGTTTAATTGTATTTCGTTCCTTCGTCCTTCTATATTAGAAAACATATGTAGTATGCGTACTAGCTACTGCCTTTCTACCACTAAGTTATAAGCATATACTCTCACATTTTTATTTTTTATTTATTGCGGGTACATCTACCTCTTACGCCAGGTCTCCTGTACGGATTCTCATTAGCGTTTTAGTGACTTGCCGATCACCGCTTTTTCTTTAAAAATTCAGTAAAATAGTGTTTAACAATGCCAAAACGCCGTTATTATGATGAAGACAGTGATGATAGTGATCATTTACGTAAAAAAAATGAGAAAATACGAGAAAAAACTCGCAAAAATACATAGACGCAAAAGACAAAGGAATCGATCAGAAAGCAGCTCACCCGGGATTATTTCACCAATACTTTCAGAAAATGAAGGTTTGTTGAGCGATACTTTAATTTGTGTCTATTACAGAGAGAATTAATACATCTACGATATTCTAGATACTGTTTTAAAACAATTTTTCTTAAATTGTTTCCTTTTTACGTGTTGTGTTCATTTCTTGGGAATGATTCCTTCACGATATTGAGGATGGGCTAATATTCTGCTCAAAAACCGCAACTGTGTACATTTACAAGGAATGTTACCGTTGTTGCTACCTTTGTTAACATGATAATTATGTTAATGATTATTTAAGCCATGCCACTTGGTTTCTTGGACAATTTCCGCGCAAATAAAAATTTGCTTTATAAATGTTATGCACATCTAAATCGGGATGTTGCTTTCATTTAAAATATACACGACACGCATCAACCTGCTATAATATATATAATTTAGTCTATATATTGTATTTGTTTTTGTAATTTCAGAAGAAAGAATAATTTCTTCAGAGGTAAACAGGGTAGGAAATATATTTGCTGAAAGTACTAGTGATCTAATTACCCAGCCTTCTGTAGTAGCAGAAGTACACCAAACAAGTACATCAACTACATTAGATGAGACGGTAACTAACATTCCTAAATTAAGCGAAGACATATTAAACCTTTTGGGGGAAACACCAACAAAAGATAAAAAATATGGACCTGAAATTCGAGGAGAATTAGCAGTGCGCTGGGAACACATATGTACCACCGGTTTATCTAAGGATGACAAAAAAGAACTAATAGAGAAACATTTAGTTCCAAAAAATTGCAAATTGGTTGATGCTCCAAAGCTTAACCCAGAAATAAAGGCAGCTTTATCGGATGTTCTCATTAAAAAGGATAAAGCATTAGAATACAAACAAATTCAGTTCGCGGCTAGCATTTCATGCATAAGCGATGCTCTTACTCAACAGTTTACACTGGAACACAAAGATCCGACAACAATAAAATTGTTACTTGAAGCGGGACGCCTCATGTGCGATTCTCAATATAGGGAATCGACAACAAGGAGAAATTTCATATGTTCCACGCTCAAAAAAGATTTTAAAGACCAGCTCATAAATACAGATATAGATGAATTTTTATTCGGTGAAAAATTAGCGGACACCTTAAAATCTGCTAAAGCTATTTCTAAATCAGGAGCAGAAATAAAAATACCTTTTCCTAAGAAAAATATTCCAGCTAATCAACAGAAGCAAACTGGAGCTCATTTAAACCAGAAGCCTCCGCTCCACGCTGCCAGGCCGGCCGGAGCTCTGAGGAGGTACGAGCCGACGACTTCGACAGCCCGCCCGCCGCCGCCACGACAGCCGCAGGCGCAGCAGCCGAGGCGACCGCCGCCGCGCTGGCAGCCTCCACCGGCCCCGCGACGCTAAATCCGGTACGTGCTGCTGGACGATTGACCTATTTTTATGATCAATGGAAATTGATTACTAACAACCCTCTAGTACTATCGTGGATCAAAGGATACAAAATACCTTTTACATATCCGGTTTCTCAACCGGTTGAGCCTAGTTGTCCATTATTTTCAGAGGCAGAATCTGTTCAATTAAATGAAGCTATATGTGATCTTATTCAAAGTGGTGCCATCTCACCTTGTGCACCCTGTGAAGGGCAGTTTATCTCCCCATATTTTCTTGTAAGAAAACCTAATGGCAAAAACAGGTTTATTTTAAACTTGAAACGCCTTAATAAATTTATTACAACAGAACACTTCAAAATCGAAGATTTGAGAACAACACTAAAATTAGTTACCAAGAATTGTTACATGGCTTCATTGGACTTGAAAGATGCGTATTTTCTTGTAGCTATAGATTCAAAATTTAGAAAATATCTACGGTTTAAGTTCCGGAATTTACTTTATGAGTTTAATGTTTTACCTTTTGGTCTTAACACATCGCCGTATGTGTTTACTAAAATTTTAAAACCTGTAATGTGTTTATTGAGAACTTTAGGTTATCTGTCATCAATTTATTTAGATGACATTTGTGTTATTGCACAAAATTATCATAATTGTTTACATAATATTACTCACACGAGAAGTATATTAGAATCATTAGGTTTCATGATTAATATTGAAAAAAGCTGCTTGATTCCCAGTACCTTATGTAAGTACCTGGGATTCATTATAAATACGAAAAAATTTCACGTTAGTTTAACAAATCAAAAACGTAATTTAATTAAAAATGAAATTATATCAATACAACAACAAAACCGTTGCAAAATTAGAAGCTTCGCGCGCTTGGTAGGTCTTTTTACCTCATCCTGTCCTGCAATACAGTATGGTTGGATGTACACAAAGAAGATGGAAAGATGTAAATACCTTGCCTTGTGTAAAACTAACAACTACGAAAGTTACATGCCAATACCTCAATATTTACAGGACGATTTTTGTTGGTGGTTTAGATCTATTAATAGTTCAGTAAATCCTATTAGGGAAGATACCTACAGCTTAGAATTTTTTTCCGATGCCAGCAAAAAAGGGTGGGGGGTAGCATGTGGTGGGGAGACTGCCAGTGGTCAATGGAGTATCACAGAATTAGAGAAACATATAAATTATTTGGAACTTTTAGCAGCTTTCATAGGTTTACAAATATTTGCAAAGGAAATGAAAAATTGCCAAATATTGCTTCGCATAGATAATACAACTGCTATTTCGTATATCAATCGAATGGGTGGAGTTAGATTTCCCCATCTTACAGAAGTATCTAGATCCTTATGGCAATGGTGCGAATCTCGTAAATTGTACGTCTTCGCATCTTATATAAGTTCAGAAGATAACGAACTAGCAGATGCAGAGTCACGTAGATCTCATCCAGATACTGAATGGGAACTTAAAAAATATTATTTCCAAAAAATTGTACAAACAATTGGTCAACCAAAAATAGACATGTTTGCCTCTCGAATAAACAATAAGTGTGAAAAATATGTCTCATGGAATAGGGATCCAGGAGCATTTGCGGTAAATGCATTTACATTAGATTGGAAAGAACATAATATGTTTTATGCTTTTCCTCCTTTTGCAATAATTTTAAAGGTTTTAAGAAAAATAATAACTGATAAAGCTCAGGGTATACTAGTGGTACCCTTATGGCCTACTCAACCCTGGTTTCCCCTTTTTAATAAACTTCTATGTTCTGAAATAGTACAATTCGATCCACACGATGACGTTTTATTATCTATTTCCAACAGTCACCCCGAGCTGACGTTGATTGCAGGGAAGTTATCAGGACGGCTCTACTAAAAAGAAGCGTGCCACCGTCTTCTTTAGATGTAATGATGGCCTCATTGTCTGAAAATTCTTTAAAACAATATGAAGTAGCGATACGGCGCTGGGTAGCGTTCTGTCAAAAGAATAAGGTTGATATCTTAGAAGCGTCAACTCCAATGGTGATTTATTTTCTAACGGAATTATTTCAATCCGGATTACAATATGGTTCTCTTAACAGTCATCGGTCTGCTCTGTCGTTGATCTTAGGATCGAGAGTGGGGTCAGATGACCGCGTTAAAAGATTATTTAAAGGTTTCTATAGACTTCGTCCCCCAAAGCCTAAATATAATTATACTTCCTTCAGTAGTACTAGAATTTCTTTCAAAATGGTACCCGAATATTAATATAAGTCTCGAGTATTTGTCTAAAAAATTAGTTACGTTGCTTATGTTAGTGACCGCACATAGGGTTCAAACTATTAGCAAAATTAAATTAAATAATATATCAATAAGTTGTCAAAAAATTACTATAAAAGTTGATGATTTAATTAAAACATCACGCCCTGGAGTACCACAGCCGTATCTAAATATTCCTTTTTATACCAATAGACCCGAAATTTGTCCTGCAGAAACTTTAAAAATTTATATTGAGAGGACGAAGCTTATTAGAAGTACTGAAAACAATCTGTTAGTAAGTTTCAAAAAACCTCACAAGTTGGTTACAAAAAACACCATTAGTGGCTGGATTAAAGAAACACTGTCAATGAGTGGAGTTGACACTTCTATATTCTCAGCTCACTCTGCCAGACACGCCGCTACCTCGGCCGCACATAGAGCTGGTGTCACCATGGACACAATACAAAAAACCGCTGGTTGGAGTGTTAATTCAAGCGTGTTTGCTAGATTTTATAATAGAAATATTAATATTTCTAATCAACCTGATCAGTTTGCTTTTTCAATCTTAAGTAATACAAATGTATAGTTTCTGGACCATGTAATTAATTCGATTGATGATGAATAATATTATTTAGTTTATTTTCGTTATTTGTGATTATAATGATTATATTTATTGATGAAAATCTATGTGTTTTAATATTTCACAGGCTTTCAAAATCTACATTATGTTTTCTAATATAGAAGGACGAAGGAACGAAATACAATTAGAGATTAAACGAACTTACCTAAGTGACGTTCTATCCAAATTGTATGAGTTCCTTCGTCCGAAGATATTAGCTCCCTCCCAGCCCTTACCCATGTTTATTTATGTGAAATATTACAGATTTTCAGGCTTTCAACTAAATGAGAATCCGTACAGGAGACCTGGCGTAAGAGGTAGATGTACCCGCAATAAATAAAAAATAAAAATGTGAGAGTATATGCTTATAACTTAGTGGTAGAAAGGCAGTAGCTAGTACGCATACTACATATGTTTTCTAATATCTTCGGACGAAGGAACTCATACAATTTGGATAGAACGTCACTTAGGTAAGTTCGTTTAATCTCTAAGTTTATTATACTAGCTACCTATGTATAGTATACAAGTATGATTCCAACTAAAACAGTGATTATGATTTCCTACAATGAACGTTTCGATTCACTGATGTTATAGTTACAATATTGCTAGTAAAAACTAGTTTGTAAGTACCCACTGTTACACGCCAGTTAGTATACGTGGCTCCTAATTTGTTGACTAGAATTGGTGTCTTCATCATCATCATTGTTTCACCCGTTAACCCGTTGAAAGCGAAGAAGTCGATGGCAATAGGTTAAAAAGCAACAGAATATGCTAGTTGAATAATTTTCGAACTCATTTTAGTTGATTCCTTATTACATTATAATCATACATCATTAATAGGTATTGCAAAAAACATTGCATTTTATTAAGAAAATCAATAATTAATTTGAAATTACAAAAAGTGCGCGAAAAACGATTGCCTCAACGAAGGGAAATCTGATAATTTCAGTTTTGTACTAGTTAGTCAGTTCTCGCTTCTGGATAGCCAGTTTACTTCCCTGTAAAATGTGAAACATGAAAATGTTACATATAGCGGCACAGGGGTTTTATAAATAGGCGTTTCACATTGTTATTTAATTCTATGCTTTGCCACATCGGCGTTGACAAGTCATTGATCTTTCTTGTTAAGGTTGAAACATCAATGCAATAGCACTAAAGCAATAGTACTAAAGCTAATAGTGTCAATAACAAAACAATGCCTATTACACATTCACGATAGAACTAATAGTACTGTCTGAACCTGTTTGAGGCTTTCGAGAACCATCATAGGACCTTGACCCATTACCACCTAATACTAGACATGTTACTACCTTGGATCAAGATACAGATAAAATTATTTATCATAAACATCGTCACATGGTTACTAATGTATGTTTTATGTGTACTGTGATTACAGCTTTATGATAAAATAAATCTTCTTAGAACCTTGAAAACAATAATCATGTGAGAAAGAAATGATATCTCTACCTAAACACCTTGTGAGTAATAAAGGGTTTTTAGTTTTATTTACTTTTGTACTATATTTCATATGCATTATGATAATTAGGGCAGCAGGTGATGTAAGGGTTTGACAAATTTGACTGAATGGCATTCAAGGGTAGAAAACGGAAACGGAAAAATCCGTTGAATACTTCACGATTTCTTGAAGAATTTAACAAAATATATGTTAATTGATGAGGCCTCACGTGTCAATCAACGACGATAGGTAGATAATAACAACATGATATATTTTAGGTAACTATTTCGCTGACGTCCGCGAATATGGTAATAAAATGTAATATCCTTACATACCAGATTCCCCAACGCCAAATATCTCTGTAGGTACTGAGATGATTGATCAATTCAATACTTACTGTGAGTACAAACAGATTTTCACATCCATGCCGAGAACTAGTTCGCACATTGATCTTCAACGCCGGTTCCCTGGTGATAATCAAATCGATTCCCTGGTAATAATTGAACTTGTGAACGTTATTGTTGGTAATCTAATTAATATGATTTTACTTACTGTTCCCGTAAGCGCTCCTGAATACGTCACCGCCACCGCGCCACCACCGCCGGTCTACTATACGGCTGTTTGTAATACACTGCTTTTTACGAAATAATTTAAAGTTACATTGCTAGTTATGAATAGCTAAGTAAGCAGCGACGCGGAGGGAAAAGCGGCGGGCGCGCGGTGGCGGCGCGGCGCGGGATCTTGTGCAGGAAGCCTCACGGCGGCGTTGTGCGAGTTGTGCGAGTTTCATAGTGCCTATAGTCTTACTCGATAAATGTGCTATCTAAGACTGAAAGTATTTTTCTAATAGGACTAGTAGTTCCTGAGATTAGCGCTTTCAAGCAAATAACCAAACAAACGAAGTCTTCTGCTTATAATATTAGGTAGTATAGATTGAGTTTTTTATCCACCATGATATTTTTTTTTTTTTATATTTTTATTTTTATGTAGATTACATATTAATTTTCTACAGTTCAGTGTTGCTCAGTGTTTATAAGCATTAATGAACTGCATTTCTTGTAACTACAAAACATTATCTATCCAACTCTATTTCCTCTAGAGTTCCAGATTCCAGTTTTCATATTTTAATGTTGCACACTAAAAGAAAAAAATATAATTAAATCTTATAATAAGGTTCAAGGCGCTTTTATGTTCTTCTAACGTGATCTCATTTTCAAGGTTCTAAAAAGATTTATTTGTTGTAACTCCTTGTCAGAAAAAATATATTTTATCCTATCATCGAGTTATTTTAGTTCGATACTTATATCTACTACTTTATTTATTCGACGAGTAAATATCCATTGTTGTCAAATTGTAAAATATTCGTCTATTCCTAACTTATTTTAAAATAAATGATAAGATTAATTATGTATAAAATGTATGACTTTTAAAATATTTCATTCAAATACAGATTATGTAAATCACAGAGACTGCCTTAGTGGCGCGTTAGGATAAGTTCCGCTTCCGGTCCATCGAGGGGTCAAGTGTTTGTATGTTTTGCAAGTATTTTTTTCGTGGACTGGGTGTTGAATGTGTATAATAATTGTGAGTGTTGTAATTTATTAACTTAAATGTACTTTAATAAATGTGTACCAAATTATTATAAATATAGTAGCGGTTGCCCGCGCTTCGCACCTAGTTGACCGTATTGTGAATCTAAACCATTCTCGAACCCACTTAAACACACACAAAAGATTTCATCAAAATCGGTCCAGCCGTTTAGGAGTTCAATTACTAACACACGTACACAAGATTTATGTATACAAAGATAAACAGAGTTCTATTATTTAAAGTACAACATAGATTCATTTAAATTGCAACATAGATTCACAAAATTGTGCTCTTAAATATTTAGTCATTATAGAAAATAAGATGACGAGGAAAAAATTTCACCTAAAATCAACAAGGAAGCAGTTTACACCCAGCAATGATCGATCATGTAGGTCCGAAGAATATGGTCATAAATCCTGTGATTTATCTCTGAAACTCATCAAGTAAACTTATCATTGAATTTATGCCTAACTAGATATACGATAAATCTACCAATCAATGTTGAGTAATTATGGACATTTGCCCTTTTACAAAATATCCATGACGCGCTAGAGAAATACTTAACACTTCTTGAATTGTTTACGTTTATAGATAACTAGCGGCACGCCCCGGCTTCGCATGGGTAATTATTGATCCCGGCAATAATTTGTTTTTTTCTTGCCATAAAAACCATCCTAGGACTTCTACAAACATAAATAGAAAATAATTGGCCAAATTAGTCCAGTCGTTGTTGAGTTATGCGCTTACCAACACAGTTTGCATTTTTATATATAAGATGAAAAAAGTTGTTGTAGTGAGATAACTACAACAGTAGGACATATTATGCTACCGCAGAGTTTATTGTAGACATTATGATGTTCTTCAATATTGTTATACATTATTTTGTTCTATCGCTAATAGTTTCGGCAGCGCATTCTACGAAAGACATTTTAAGACTCATTTTTCTACACCTTCGGTTACATTGTTCAAATTATACCAAGGATCGCTAATTTTTTTCAAAATGAAATGTAGTCTATGTCAAATTGGAAGAATGTAGCATTCTATTGGTGAAAGAATTTTTTAAATCGGTCCAGTACTTTTCTTCGTTCCAAACTATTCATTACAAACATACAAATATTTCCTCTTTATAATATTATAGTGTCGATTAAGTTTATAATCCTTTAGTTAAGCCTTGCGTTGATATGTCAGTCAGTCAGTCGGTCAGCCAGTCAGTAAGTCAGTCAGTTAGTCAGTCAGTCAGTCAGTCAGTCAGTCAGTCCGTCAATCAGCTTTTCATTTTAACAGTCAGTCAGTTTTTCATTTTATATGTATAGATAATAGATTATAAATAAGATGATAGATTATCTAGAATAATGATTCGAATTAATAAAAACACCTGTTAACATTTGTAATGTCCTTTATTTTACATCACTTTATGCAAAAATTATACGACGTCGACGTACATATTGTACCTCAAATCTAAAACTGGTGCGGTGGTAACAAATCTATATGTAGCAACATTTGCTCAAAAAAAATAATTTATTCAGACCACTTAGAAAAACTAGATCAAAATTATATAATCTATTAACAGTTGTAGTAGGTATAATACATAAAACGGTATTTTTAATAATAACTATTTTGCTGTCCTGTTTAAATTTTAATGTGCTGCTAACAACACGTTATTATAATAAGGTTCAAGGGTTACGTCATCCCTTTTGTGAGTTTTTAACCCCCCACCAAAAAAGAGGGGTGTTATAAGTTTGACGTGTCTGTCTGTCTGGGACATCATAGCTCCCGAACAGATGGAGCGATTTCAATTTAGTTTTTTTTGTATGAAAGATGAGTTTGGCCCGGGTGTTCTTAGGTATATGTTATGTTTTATGAAAATCGGTTGAGCCCTGTAAAAGTTATGGGGAGAGTGGGGAAGGAAAACCGAAAATCTGCAAATAATACTAGTGTGGGGTATCAAATGAAAGCGCATCGCGTCCACATTACATAATACATTTAAGGAAATTTAGGTATTGGAATAGGGGGTTTTTCTTAAAAAAAATTTTTTTTCGAAAAAACATAATTTGTACTATCTATGTCTTTGTTATTCATTTCTATGATTATAATATAATACTTAAAATGTATGAATCTGATATTTGTGTTATCAGTTATATTAGCAAAAGGTAATAGCGACTCGTTCCTTGTCGTAGCCCACAACATGAAATGCTGTTTTGAAAAATGACCACATTATGAAATGCTCGAGAATTTTATGACGTATCTCACAATAAAAAAAGTAGTTTTACTCTACCTCTTTGTTTACGGACTCATAACTAGTCTAACTTGGGTCGATAATGACGAATTAAAGGGTTATTCCATTTTCTACCCACGACGACTTAAAGTGTTGTAGAATAATATCGTCTGAAGGCTAAATATCAATAATCGTTACAACGAGACTATAGTTTCTTACAGCGCTTCGCGACGAGGTCAATAAAAAACGAGATGTAACAAAAAGAGTCACAAACACTTCGTAGAGACTTAGTATCAATATTCTGTGGGAAAATTTATAAAGCGCCATTGTTTTTTGTAATTACTTTTTGCAATTTGTATCGACTTTAATTCAGGTAATACGACTTAGCTACAGCAAAATAGGTTTTAAATTTGCCTTATTTTTTGCAGACGTGTTTGATATCAAGATGTTCAAGTTTCAGTAGGTATAGTGAGTCACTCATTATTGACATTTAATAAGGCTCTATCTAAACTACATATTCTGGTACAAGGTAGCTTCATAAGTCAAGCTACTTACTAATCCACATAACACAAGCTTAGTGCATACCAAGGGGCTGGATGTTGTTGTGTGGATTGTCCAGAAATATTTATATTTATTTATAATGGGCCACATAAAATACAAGAAATCTTGGAAAGGTAGTACAGTGACTGTTGCCTTATAGAGAAGATATACGAAAGATGGGTTGCAGCGTCTTCTTGGAACTAGTGGACGTAAAGTAGAACAAATTGGATAAAATTGACCAATTTCTGGTCATCAAGTGGTTGAACATATAGTTGATATTGGACTAGACGGTAGTGGATAGTGGAAAACTATGGATGAAATATATGTATCCAAATCGTATGTATGCTTAATGAAGTATGTTTGTTTAATGAAGTATGTTTGTTTAATGAAGTATGTTTGTTATTAATATTTTTTTATTAAACGCTATATTATAGTCGGATCCAGGATATTCTTGGCTATTAACTAACTTTTAGTCCCTACGCATAGGCTGGGTAATGTAGGTAAATGTAATAACATACAATTGATATAAGCTATTTTAGCATTCTTGCAAAACTAATGTTAATTGAAATGTCATAAAATGTCCTCATAATTTTTCGCAACTCACATTCGTTAGTCAAAAGTATATAAAGAATGGAAGAGCAACCAGCGTTTATTATCTCATACCGAGCATTTCTTGTATTAGACTTTCTTTAGTATATTTACATATTTATAAATTGTAACGCCTTTACTCTGTCTGCGTGAGAAAGAATTCTAGCATTGAAATACTTTTGTTGCGGATCTCACAAGAAATAAAATTCGAAAGAGTAAGACACGACTCCTTCTGAATGAAAGCAGCAATCGAAAACTGCTCTAACAATTTTATGAAATTTTATACGAAGGTAGTTTTTAAGGGGGATGTTAATGGGAAGTGCTAATGTTATTTAACTGGCTGTTGCCATTTAATATTGTACTCGTTGTGATGCCCTGTTATTACGAGAACACATCGCATTTAATCATTTTATGTTTGTATTTTCTGTTATCCTGTGTTGTGTCCTTTCTTAAAAAGTTTATTATAATATTATACGACTGTTGAAGGACGCATAATGGCATAAATGGACTGGCTATGTATGCCATGTGCGTCCTAGAAAAAAAAAGTTTTGACTTTGAAATAAATAAATAACCATATAGATATCTTTTATAAAAAAATGCCAATCACCATATTTCTGCCCTAGTCCCGCATTATGTGGGGTTGCCGCAACATGTATTTTGCATCCATTCACTCTATCACTTGCATCTCAACACTCACTCACTTTTCATAATTATAATTTCCTAGTTTCAAATTGTTCGCCATCACTTCCACAGTCCCTATTCTGTACCCAATACCCACTGACCTTCATTTGTATCTCGTAACATTCTTGTTTATTTTACCATGATATCGCTCCACTTACCCATAAAGCGTGAGCGTTATGTAAATCTGATATAATATGTACGTGCGACTTGACTTGCACTTTCTATACTTTCACAGCTATTGTGTGAGTTGATGCAATCGGTACATCTGTGACGTCATTGTTTATATTATTCTAGTTCGGTGACTTATTAAAATGTCCTGTTTATTGCACTAAGGTTGTGGTTGCGTAAGTTCTACGGCTATTGTATGGTGATGTCTGGTCTAGACTGCTACTTATCTCGTACGTTGAGAAACGTAAGTTTTATAATAGCTTTATATTTATTCTCGTTATTTTATTTTATATAATCTATTCGCTTCGGTGTGTGCTGTGTTAGTCAGTCGCAAGACATTTTTGTCGGGTCTTTAGTCGTTTAATACCGCGAGCTGTTCATGCCAGCTAAAGGAAACATTTGATAAATGGGATATAAATTGACTTCGACGAATCTAAGGCAAATGTAACTTTATCACAACTTTTAGGGTCCACATTAATAATTAAACAAACGTAGGCTCTCGCTTTAAAAGCTGCAGTCAATAATTTACAGACAATTCTAAGATTCAAGGCTATTTAACCCAATAAGTAGGTAACAATGAAGTTTCGAAAGATCTCTTGCCCGTACCAAAACATACACGACGTACATACACACTGTTTAGCAAGCATGATGTAAATCGGTCGTTGTCACTTGTTTTCCCACCAATAGTTTATAAACTAAAGGAAACAAAAACTGTAAGCATCGACCGTAACATATTCGCGCATGGGATAATTTTACTTCACATTAAGCACGGAAAAGGATGAAGTCATATATTATGACATTTTAGTATCAAACTATGCATAAGCACCCCTGTTTATGTTCTCAATGCTGGGATACAGGGGCTTCTCACTTGCCGAGAGAGATTAGGCCCTAATTTCACCTGCGCTGGCCGAGTGCGGTTTCAAACTCTTCAAAGTTCTCAGAAAATGCCGGTTTATTCACGATATTTTCCACGTGTTCAAAGCAAAAATTCACTATTCGTGAAAAAATATCCAGAGGTAACCCACGACCTTCGAGTTGAAAGTTCAGTGTGATCCTATTTAAGCCAAAACGGCTTTTTACCTATGCAAAGGCTAATAAATATTTTAATACAATATACATAGTTAGTGTATGCTTTGAACAAATAAATATGTTTTTGTAAAATAGTCATAACGTTCCGCATTTTTCATTACTGACGCACTTATCTATTATTTCAGCGGCATTGAAGTATTAAGTAGGAAGTCAGTTTTGCATAATAATATGACATTATTTTAATATCTTGAGTCATAATACAATCCTAGTCTGCCTGAAGCGAATTATTCTAAATATTATCGATTTTTCGCAAGATGAACCAAAATATATCTATATATTAATTATTGCATAATTTTTTTGACTCGGCTCACCAAAACTACTTGGGACAAATCTGAGACAGTTATAGACAAGACCTGAAGGGTTCTCTTAATTAAATTTGCTTTCAATAGCATTCCGATTGCATTAAAGTTTCAAAATGGTATTCTCCTGACGAATTTTAAACATCAAACTTGTCATTGGCGTGAGATGCTATCGCCATGCAAATGAACGGTAATCGAAGAGGGTATTCTCTTAGCCATACGAATTGGAACTATTGCATTGTACCTAATGCTACCGTGATTCAGCTGCATTTTAATGAGCAGAATACCATTTTTAAATCATATCATAATAGGATTTCGATAGAATCTCGATACGTTTACATTATTAAATTATTAAGAGAATTGCCCTCAAGCGTCCTGACTCTTTGTTGCTTTGACGGAAGCTTCCGCGTCACTCTCGCTACGCTCGCTTGACTCGCACGTGGTTTTTCTTATATACCTTGCAGTCTATGTTTTGATAAGCCCTAATTAGGTAGGTAAGGGTTTTGACTGACTATGATAACTTTTATTTTCACTGATAACAATCTGCAAAATTATAAAGGTATTATAATGTTTTCTGTCTCTTATGTGTTAATCCAAACAAACTCTTAGGTGTTTAACAAGTTTAAAACTGGACAATACTCTTTTTAAATTTTCACACAACATAATCTTGGCCCAAATTGACTGCATGTGCACTGGGAACCAACCAGATACGTGTTATGCTAAACGATATTTATTTGTAAACAAATTGTGTTTAAAATAAAATATTTTGGACAATTCTCATTTTAACATCAAGTCCCGTGGTAAGTTCTAAGCTTGTGTTACGGGTACTAGATATCTGATATACTTAATAAAATAGATTTACATATTATATAGTTTACTTTGGATGAAAGCGGCTTTCAACAAGAATTCTATTAGGGTTGCCTATGTACTCGTACATACATAACATGTATTATTAAACCCTATCATACGAAACGTAAAGTGTACTTTAACGTTGCTTAAACAATAAACCTAGCAATTATACTGTTGTTCGAACGTTAACCTCTTTCAAATAACACTACATATAATATATGTAAATATAATATGTGTATAATTGTTATTTTAATATAATAATATAAAAATAAAGTTCATCGAATTCCTCTTCTTCTCTGGTGCTACTTCATTACTGAATATTGGCAATAGGCTGCTTAAATTTACACTTTGAACACTGTTCTTAGCCATTAACAACACAACCTCTTTTTTTTTTGTTCAGGTAGACCCCGAACAGTTGTCAGATTAGATATTCTACTGTTTTATTGGCAGTTTACTTAAATACGGCCCTTTATAATTGTAAAAGGTATAATCCGATGCAACATAGTGCTGCATTCGTTTAAAACAAGAATCTTAGCGCAGATTCAGTCTTGGAGTTCAAGGGCGGTGATGTCAGCCGGATATGAGGAAGTGCGAGTACCTTATTGCCCTGATTACAGGCAATTTATTCTGCAGACGGCATCGGACTTGCTAAATACAATGGATATACCAGCCGAATGACTTTTGATGTTTTATGGATCGAGATATTCGAATGATACCTTTATTTATGTTATTTATAACTGACTTCAAAATGCAACAGGAAATGAGGACATTCCGGAATATTTTTTGTCTGTTACCTTTCCAATTTTTTTTCGGAATGGATACCTTCGTAACTATCCCGCTTAATATTCAGTGGTTTTTAAGTTTTCTACAGTATTCAATGTTTACTTAACACCTCATAATTCGAAGGATTTAATATTTAAAAAACACGAGTAAACCTACCATTGAATTCACAATATACACATACATTTCATCATAGCTACTAAGACAAATACGCTTAAATATAGAGGTAGATGTTGTATATCTAATTCAAAATGCTAGGTGCTAGGTACTATCTATTTGAAGGCAACGATTATAAAATAACAAATGTTATGCATTTTTTTATGATGTGACAAACTTGTAGACGTTATACAATTTTAGTATTAGATTAAGGCCATCACGTAGTGACATTTAATAGAAACTATCTAAAATCTAGATCCTTCCTGAAATAAAATAAAATTGAACACTACCAATTTCATGGGACAACTTAAACATTGCAACAGCTCAACGAGACGCATCAATTACAAAACTCGTTTTTGCTGTAAAACTTGACTTTTATCGTAAAACGATTATTCAAAAATGTAATTTGAGGTCATTGATATCGGCACTTTCTCGACCAAAAATGGTTGAACGTAAAACAAACTCTTAGCTTTTTGTTTTAAACAGGTTTTCTGGAATCGGGTAGTGGTCGTCGTTTCCAAATTATGGAAACAAGTCATCGCCATTACGAGTGGGAAAAACTGGAAGGTTGATGCGAAATTATTTGTTGTGTAACCACTGGTGTGTTAAAATTTAAGCGTGCTTGTATGGCAGTTTCACTCAAACCTGTATTTTATTGGCTATGGTTGCTCTATGCAACGTTTGAGTTACGTGTGTTTTTGTAATGTTTCTACATTGTACTAGACAAGTATCCACATTAAGTCCAACTATTGTTGCGCATTTGAGACTCATTTGCTTGTTGTCAGACTAAACTGTCAGACCTATTAACCTTAGGTGTAATTTTAAACAATGTAGCTCACTCATTCTTAGCTTATCGAAATGTTGTACTACAAGTCCTAAATATTTTATAACCATGATATATACGGAAATATTTAGTATTTTATTTTAATTATTATTCACCGATTCAGAATTTGTCAGTTAAATCATAAACTTGACATCATTACCATCCCTTCCAATTATTTTTAGCATCCATTGATTTTTTATAATATTAAAAATAAGCCGTAATATTTGCCGAACAAGCAAAGTCTCTGTGTTGTTTTCTGGAACGTTCCGTTCGTTAAAATCCAACAATTTTCCACGGATCCGTATGCACTTTGACTCAGAGATAAATTTATCAGCTCGAAATTACTGGAAGTCAATATGCACAATTAGTATTGATCGATCGATCGGATACCTAGCGAATTTGTTGCATCTTGAAATACAGTTCTTTTTCCTTTAAATAATTCGTTGGATTTTTCAAGAGCCTTAGGTGTCTTAATGTAGGGCAACGGCTTTCCTTTTGTAATTACTTTAACGAGATTATTTTGAATTATAATAACAATAAATTAATAATAGTATTTGTGGTTTATTCACACAATATCATCTAACACCAAACTAAAAATAATTCTGTTGTTATACTGATATACTGTTGATATACACAGATATTTTTTTTTGTAGTGAGATGACTACACATTATGATGCATAGAAACTACCCAGATACTAAACCAGAAACAATAAATTAACCAAAATCTGGTCCTTAGACGCGGAAATCGAACCTGCAACCTCTAGAACCTGAGCAAGGCCTTCGGCCATTAAGCCACAGAGGTCGTTTTATTTATGTAAAGACGGCTTGGCTCACTAATCTAATTCTAAAATCTGTTTGCCAGGGCATAAGTGTATGTAACCTTAACTACATATCGCCTTAAGAGGATCTCAAGCCATTTCAGTTTTGTTAACATACTTAGATGGAGATGATAAGTCAGTTTAATAAATCATCAGAGACCATTACTGGACGAGTTAGAAAAAGCAGTATTCAGCGACATTATTGGTTTTAGTTTCACTACCAAGCCTTGCACCCATATCTCTTGTGTCACATCCAAGACCTTGTTAATCTAGCTCTGAATCCTAGCATCCGTTCTTACGTCAAACAAGACTTTCACTCTTACGTTAAGTTCTGAGAAAATTGAAATTGCCATTGCAAATACATTTCTGCCCCCGTTAACTTGTCGGTGTCGCCTAATGTCGGTCATGATAAGAGATTAATGTCTTTTGATTTCTTATGTCATAGTATTTGCACGGATTTAATGACCCTGTTTACTTATTTGCTCGTGGGAACCTATATAATGATGATAATCAGGTAAAGAGTTAGTACCTTTGAACGATTATACGTTAGAACCGAACCGATTTTTATTGTATTTTTGTGGATACCATTTAAAATTCACGCACAACCTAACTTACCTACCATCCCATTAATTATTCGATTTTTTTTCGCCTTTTAAACCTTCCGATAAATCCGTTCAGCCGTTCTCGAGTTTTAATCAGACTAACGAACAACAATTCATTTTTATTTATATAGATTTAAATCTAAGTTTAATATTAAAATGATTGAAATAATCATTGTCAAAGACGTACTAGTCACATTGCTAGACAATATACAAATGCCTCTATATATTATTAAAACAATTAAAATAATTACTGCCTCAGTAGCGCGGTGGACGAAGGTCCGCTTGCGGCGCAAGACGTAGCGGGTTCGATTACCGCGAAGGGGTCAAGTGTGTGTATGTTCTGCAAGCATTTTCTTCTTGGTCTGGGTGTTCAATAAGTATAAAAAATATATGTTTGTCTATTATATCAATTATATCAGATGTCAAGTACCCGTAACTCAGCTTAGAGATTGCCACGGGACAAGATGTTGTTGATTAATTATCAATTAATAATTACAAGATAATCCGGAAATATTTAGTAATTTATTTTAATTTAATGCGGTCTACATGCTGCGGATAAGGCCGCCCATTGTACCACTTGTTTTTTATTTATTTTTGTTTTACGTGTTTATGTTCCTGTGTTGTGTACAATAAAGAGTTTTTGTATCTACAATTTTGTACAATAAGTTACATAATCGCAAAGTGAATAATGCACCTATTAAAACTTCATAAGACATACACCATACATATACGTCTTCATTTTACTTTGACTTAACTTCTTCTGAGTAAGTTTGTTCCATCGTCCACCTCGTCTCAACCTTCGAGATAAACTGCGGTAAAGAGTGAGCATATAATATAAAAAATACCTAAGTTTACATTAAAGTATGTGTGTTTAGAATTAATTTTTACCATTTTATCACATTATATTTATTTCATAACAATATTTATTTAAAAAGAAACTATAAATATAAAACATAAATCTATGAAATTATTTACACAACATGTTTATAGCATAATAAACTGTAAATAATAATAAGTTTTATAATCATAAATGTCATTATGTTATTTATTGAAAAGGGCTCTAGAAGAAAATTTTTTTTTATCAAATTAAAAATGCTTATAATATTATCGCATGTTATGAATTTATGATAAATTTTATGGCCAGTGTTCGATTTAACAATGTTACTTCATCTTCACTGAATAGGGTTCTCATACCTTCGAACGTAATTTATTATTCGTATTTTGAATGGTTTTATTTTTTGCGTAATTGATAGCACATGAATAAAATAATTTAGCGTAACCAAAAAACTTTTCATTTCTTTTAGGTGTTCTATGAGCAGATACATTTTTTTTTGATTTAGGATAGATTCAATTCTATCATGATCGGGTATTATCATAATCGTATTTACGATATTTTCGAAATTGTTTCTACAAACTACTTTTGCATCAATTTTGTTCCGCCCCAATAGGGTTGTGTTATCTTAATGATGACTAAATTATAAAAATTAGTCCATCATTAAGATAACTTAAAATTATACCCATATTTCTTTTCTTGCAAACGAAAAATCAAGACCATACAGTGCATTGCAGTTTTCCTAACTTAGATAATATTTGTATTTGTTACGGGTACTAGACATCTGATTTTCTTAATATAATAGACATACATACATAGATATTTTTTATTATACCATATTAAAAACCCAGACCAAGGAGAAACTAAACAGAATACCTATTTTTATATACAGTCATAATGCCTATTCAACCAATCGATGACGTCCCTCTCTTAAACGAAGTCATTAAATATTTATGATGCGCGTGAGTAGAACAATTGCATGTGTTGTATAATTTACGAGTTTAAGTACGTTTTGTTGAATACTAGAGTCAAATTTGGGACAGCGGTTACTTGTTGCGCAGAATTTATTTTGCAAGAAGTATGACTTGTTTGAATTGAAACAATTCAACTAGTCTAATAAGTAAGAAAATTTTGATATTCGTGGTGTCAATAGAGTATACTAGCTAGTCCACCCACGGCTTTGCTCGGGTAATAATGCATTTTCCCGCGGTAAAAAAAAACTTTTGACATTTATTGGGAAAACAGCTATGTTAGTGCCAAATTTAATCCAAATCGGGATTTACTGGCAATAATTGTTAAAATTGTTTAAAAGTAGCCTATTTTTTTTAATGAATTGAGTTGATATGCAAACTACATTATTGTAAAGTTTCATCAAATTACTTATGTAGTTTTTGCGTGAAAACGCATAAAAACACACAACTTACTCACACGCTTACTATCTCACAATCTTCCGTGTTTTTTATAGTAGTAGGATAAAATATTAAGATAATTTTATCAGAGTCCTCTTATTGATTTGTAAATTTTTCCTACTTATAGAAACTAAGTTGGACCTAAATATATTTATACGTTGTCTTACTTTGTATGTACAATTGTAATATAAGACAAGCGTAATTTTTTGATCTAATACTCTAATAATTATAGATGTCTAAAAAGTCTGAGATATATTTTTGCCGAACTGAAAAAAATTATCTACCCAGTAGATTATTTCTGCTATAACAGCTCAGTAAAAAATCGGACGGAGCAAATAACAGTTATTATTTTCACCATAGAAACGCAAGTGGTATTTGGTAGTTAGCACTATAATTGTGGGGTTGGCCGCGAGGCGTGGGCGTTCCTGCAGACTGACTGAAAGGCCTGCTACACGATTCATTCCGACCACCAACTGACAGCTCAAAATGACATCATCGCTTCCATGGTCGGTTCCGACCTTAGATCCGATCAAGAATGACATCGGATGTGCTGCTCTTGCGATCATACCTACGAAATTTCGGTCGGACAACCAGCTTCCACACAATTCATTTTCAATTCCCACCAACCGATCGTGTATTTGCCGTTTAATTTAGTAAATAATATACTTAAATATAAACATCTAAAGAAACACCCCCGATTCCAAACCCTTATGTTCCTTTTACGTAAAAAATCATATTATTTTGTACTATGCATGCATTTAATACCCTACTCGAGTATATTTGAAGATTTTTGGTTCTATTTTCCATTTTTCACCCCTCATAACATTTTAACGGCTCAACCGATTTTCTTCAAACATATCTAAAATACTCGCGTAAAAGTCACCTTTCATACAAAAACATCTAAATTGCAATCGCTTCATCCGTTCGGATGCTATGATGCCACAGACATACACGTCAAACTGATAACACCCCTCTTTTTTTTTGTCGAACAATCAATTTCGAACATAATTTCCCCCAAGCTACGTACTACGTTACTTATGACGTAACTATTACGTATTACGTAGACAGCATGTACTAGCTAGAGTGTAAGATAGTAATAAATATTGGTTTTATAAACCTGAAGCCATAACATTGAGCCTTCTTAATACTACTCTTTTATTTTGAGTATTAATTAACATATAGTTTAGTTTTTATTGTACTAGGTAGATATATGTATATATATACTATATAGTAACGTTATGTATACATAGTATATATTATGTTATATATGTAATGTTATGTTTATTATATATTATTTTAACAAATATAGGTAATTTATATCAAGATCACTTGTATGTACACGCTATCCATATTTTCTGCATTACAGTTCTCCATACCCTAAGGTTTGCTGTAAGAAAACTCTGATAGGGTTAAGCTCGCCTTTGTACATGACCTATGTTATATTATAACAAATATTTGTATATTATGTTTCTGTGTGCAATAAAGACTTTAAGAATCTATTCACTTCTCTTTAGTTTTTATCAATAACAGATTCGAAGTGTAAATACTCTTATTGCATTGTTTTTATATCTATGGTTAGTTATTCAAAAAAAGTTATGCGTGGTCATAATATAACAAACACATAAAAAGTCCTATACTTTTTTACACGTTGAACTGAGAAACTTCTTTTCATCGGTAAAAAATAATCACTAGGGTTGTTCCCATACTTATTTATTTTGTTTTATACGTTTCAATTTAATTTGACGAAAGCTTTGTGGCTGCTTGGCAATCCAATTAAATCAAAGCACATGTCTGACCTACCCTATTGCCAGCTGTAATCTAGGCACGCAGCCATTTCCATTGCTAATACATAGGTGATGGCATTTGTGGTACTAATAGTTCTCGATTTAGATGTTTAAATAAATAATAAAATAAATAAATATTTCCGGACAATCCACGTAACAACATCTAGCAACATGGTTAGCTCTAAGCTTGTGTTTCAGGTACTAGACATCTGATATACTTATACCTAATAGTTATTCATACATAGATTTATTTTTAATAGACATACATATTATACACACACACAATATTACAATATTTAGTTCTTATTTATTTGTATATGACAATATTAAGAAGAGATCGATTTAAGTGATAAGGCCTCCCTTTGTTTCCCATTTTACTATGCACAATTATCTGTAAAAAATTTCATGTTCTTAGTGTTTCAATAAAGAATATTGTATTGTATTATGTACATGTAGTCATGTGAAACTCAATATATCCAGATGTAAAAGTATTAATCCAATCTTTCTTGATTGTAGTCAGTGATATCAGTTACAAAGTAAATTTATTACAAACCCGTATTAGAATATTTTTTTGGTATAAATTCTTACCCAATTTGCCAGATCTTTGAACCCCAAAAACATCTAAAAATAAATTTGCTCTCCAAGATATCGTGATGCGGTACTAAACAGGTAGGTATATTGAAAGCTAATACGACTAAGGTTTTATATTGAGGTACAAAGTAATATTTTTTAAATTTTTATGTACATATTCTTGGTGTTGCTATTAACAATACAATTTTGACTAACAACATTAAACAACATTATCTATGTAATCAGTTTGAAAACGGGTATTACTCGCGTAGGTAAAATAATAAATAAATATTTCAGGACAATCCACACAACAACATCTAGCCCCGTGGTAAGCTCTAAACTTGTGATACGGGCACTATCTGATCTACTTACGTGAAATATAATAGACATAGGTACATACAGATATATTTTTTATTATACATTTTTAACACCTAGACCAAGCAGAAAGTGCTTGCAGAACATAAAAACACTGGGCCCCTCGCCGGGAATCGAACCTTGGGGAGCTACCTCTATCAGACTTTCGCCCACCGCGCCACTAAGGTAGTTAATTGAAAGAAAAATAAATAATTATTTTAGGTAATAATTAAACACAGTCATGCGATAATGATGTTATTTAAATTTACCCAGTGTTACCACTACCGTATCCTGACAAAACCGCAAAGAGCAAGAACTTATGACATTCGGCAATAAACCTCGCAAATTTCGAGAATGCATCGAGGAACATGAGTAAAGTCAAGGTATTGGTGTCGACACAACCACAGACACAACATTGCTAGAGGGCAACATCACACGAATGGTTATAGGATTAACGGACAGTGTTTTTTGATTGGCTCTATTATTGTTGATACTGCGAGAGTTCAGTTCAGTTTCTTGTAATTGGACTTTGCGCTTGAAGCGACAATTTGCCAGTGTCGAGTTAAATAAAATTTATAAAGTGAAAAAGATGTTACTCAGTTGAACGCCATTTTGCGTCTCGCAACTGCGAGAGTATGTGGAAGGAATTGAAGCCTAGTTAATATGATTATTACATATGACTTGTTTCTTTCTACCTATCTATCGAGATTCTGAAAAGTATACTTTATTCACCTGGGTGAATTAGCTAAGGTGAATTAAGTATACCGCCCCAATATGAGGAGCAGGTTACTCTTACCTTCCTCATTTGAGAGGTGTCACAGTAACTGTCAATATATGACTTGTATTTTGACAGATTCTATGACAGTATCGAATGACAGATAGGTAATGATTTTTCTTTATGATTGAGGTCGACATAGACGCGAAATGGCGTTCAACTGAGTAACATTTTTGTCATCTTATAATTTTATTTAACTTGATACTGGTAAACTGAGGCTGCAAGCGCAGAGTCTAATTATAAGAAATTTAATTGAATTGATTAAGGTCGCATTTTTGTGTCAAAATATATTATGTACAAATAAAGTGCTAACTGAATAAATAAATGACCTAAATTTCACCTATTATCATATTAGACGATTAGCTTATTACCCACAAAAAGTTATAAAAGTGATTAAAAAATGTGTTTAATATAGAGATCGATCGACTTTTTAAAAATTCCGTCGAGGTATTTATAGAATATTAAAAATAAATTTATTTATCTTAAATATAAACGCCATCAAACATCGAGATCTCACTGATGCTTTTAATTGGATATTAAATTTAATATTCTAGATTTGTATATCTAGATTTACAATTCTTGACATACGAATCAGGAAATACTAGATATAAAACTACAGTTGATATCTTTTGAATCTTAAATGTAAATATGTATCTAGCACGAGCGGTTATAATAATTAAAATGTCATTAAAATAAAAAAGCAAAAATATTATATTGGTACTCGTTTTTTAAACAAAGTGAGCGATGAAAATAAAAATTAAGTGATTTTATTGCAACTTTTATTGCAATAACTTAATAAAATGCTTCATGCTAAAAATTCTTTGTGTGACGAAATATCTTTAGAATATAGTAAGTTCTTTACATTGTTTGTTAAACTAGGTAAACCTATTATACTTGTTGCACAATATGTTATTTAAGTCATGTTACAAAGATATTTTGTAAAGATATTTTCAAAACTAATAACGTCATAAAAATGGTCTATTATTAACTTCATATATTCTCGACATATTCTCACAAACATACTTTAATTTTCTCAGCTGCACAGACATTAAATATTAATAATATACAGAAATTAAATATTTAGAATATTTAATATCTGTGCACCTGAGTGTACAAATTGAACATACCTGCACAAAATTAATAAAATAAACACACAGGAAAGCCAGCAAGTACCTCGCAACGACAACTAGACATTAAACAACTTCCGATTTCTCCTAACACAAACATTCAATTTCCTTGAAAAAGTCTATACTTCATTCCGATCTCTTAATCGCTGGTACTTAACCTGTCTATGGTATGATGAGGCATAGCATCTGGAAACTGTTACGAATAACTCCAATCGGACTTGCCTCTAGGTAACATCAGTGTAATTTGATATGATAAAGGGCTTATCTTAAACCACTATGTGAGTTAAATAATGATAAAAATAATTACTGCGTCCAGTAAATACTTAACTACTTTCCTTCTTTTGCAAAATACACAGTAGCACAGTTGTCTAATTTAGTATGAATTTTGGCTCATTCTAACATGCACAAATGTTAAAATAATAAAATTAACAAGGACGAACGAATGCTTATGACATTTTTTCTAATATATGTTTAGTTGCCTATTTCGTTTATGAGAATTTCAGATGCGGGATTGTGGACAAACAAAGATCTATCGTAAATAAAAAAATGAGGAAAAGTATACGCTTAGACCTAAGCGTCAAATGATAAATCACGGAAAACTATTATGACGTCATCATTATCGAGTTAATTGATTAATTCACGTTGAATAATGTTTATAGAAAAAAAAACAGGTATTTATAATTAATACATATTTAAAATTACTCTTTGTTGCGGCTGAGTTTCTGAGTACATATACATACCAACGTATCCCAAACACAAACACGACGTGAACACTACATTTTCTCAAATAAGTAAAAGTTAAGGTACCATACCACATATTGATTTATTCTGCAATACCTTCGCTCAGGCGCATAAATAATATGTGTCGGACGATATAAAAATAAAAATCCACTACAAGATGCCTAAATGGTTCCCAGTTATGATCTAGACCGTATCTGCTGATTTACGTGAGCTGTCGTATTTTTGTCCATTCAAAATTAGTGTCTAACGCCTAGCCTTAAAGTTTGGGCAATTAGTAGACAGCCTTTTTACAACAATTCGGGTGATTATTGCCATTCAGGCGTTCCTTTGTAAAATATACCATAGATACAAGATTATTACTATTACATAATCATAGATTATGGGATGGGTACAGTAGAATAAAGTTAGGGTTGGCCTTGGGCTGTATCTACTGTCTGTATCTGTACTTTCGATTTTTGTTTAGAGTACCATATAGTATACTTATAGGGTCGATCACTCAAATCTATCAAGACACAAATTGACTAAGTGCACATTTTTCCTACAAAGCATAGTGACATGAACACAAATGTGCTTGAGCACGTGATTTCTGACGTTGTCTTTTCACTTTTGTGTAATTTGTAAGTTTAACCGACTTTAAAAAGAAAAGGTAATATCGGTAACAGGTCATTATCGGTGTGTGTTTCATTTTTGAGTTATCGAAGTTACAAAAAACAATCACACATATCACAATTTGTGTTGTTTTTTTTTGTGTACGCGCATTTTTTTGGCCATTTTTATTTTAACAGAATTCAAAAAAAAGGCACAGGTTCTGAATTTTGTGTATATTTTTCGTTCTCGTCTTATATAAATGTTCGGAATTGGTTGCGCCCACGGGAGGAGATGGGGACAACGTTCTTATGGCCATGCCCGAAGTTATACTCAATAATTCATTCATAGTTTCCAAACAAAAAGTCAGTTGTTTTTTGTTAAAAAATCTACTTGTTATGTTTAAAACTGCAAGTAACGTCTGTGTGACGAAAGTAAAATGTACCAGTAGCCTTGATGTTATCTGACTTAGGCTAAGTCTTATTTTGGTTATGTATAGCTTGATCTAACAGGTGACTATTTCCGGATTGGGTTCAGTAGTTTACTAATATGTAAAATTCAACCTTAAAATCAAGCTTTTTGAGTCGGTTTCTGATTATAGAGATATTTCATCATACGGTGACACCGGAACTCGTATTGTTTTATTGTTTTAATAATCACAATTATGTTATGTGGGACAGTGTATTTTAATTGCATAAGCCAGATTCCTGTTAGAGTGTATGACTCATTAAATGTTACATGTTAGGTATGTTTTTGAATGATAAAACACTTAGCTGTGAGTATTTAATAACGAAATCAAAATTTGCCAAATTTTCTGCTTATGTCACGAAAAAAATTCTCAGTATTCATTTTATAAGCCGCATTTTTTGGAATACTACAAACTATATTATAACAAAATTAATTTTACGAAAAATCAGAAGTCTTTTTTAGGTTCTCAAAGGAATAACCATAATTTAACTGAGAGTGTCAAACTTGCAGCCGGTGACGGGTCATGTCATCACTGACATCTTGTAATTTGGTTGAAACATTTCCTATTATTTTATTGTCGAGTGATTAAGGCCTCTAATGTGATAAAGCCACAACAATATGAAGTGAGAAGTTATGTGTGTGACCTTCTTTGTACATTGCCCTATACTTATCAATAAATCTTAGTAAACGTGGTGGAAATTTCTACAGGTTGTTACGTGAGTTAATATCAGAAAAAACATGGTTGTATGATATTGTTTTTAATACATTTTAAAACTTTATAAATTTAGAGGTGCCAGCCCAGATTACTGTGCCATATACGATATCCCACTGATGGGGCGACCTTGGTGGGGGAAACTGGAAAGAAAGACATTAGACGTGCTAAGACCAAAATGATCAATAATGTTGTTGCTGATTTTCCACTTAACCGCAATAAGTATGGATCAAAATCGTGATTGACCATGAATTAACAAATGATTGTCAAATTCAGTTTAATATCTTGCATTAAAATATTATGTCTCAATCCGTTTGGATAGACGCGCGATAAACAGCTCACGAAGTGACATTCATAATCGGTTTGACAACTCTTTGTTAAGTTTCTATTTAAATAGTTATTACAAAGTGCAATAAAAGTAGCCTTGTTATAAATAGGTATTACACGTAAATTTTGACTATTGTTCTGCATCCCCTTCAAAAAAGATAACTGATTATATCAAACTCAATATAGGTAATTTTGCTATTGAAGGATAATTTAGGACACGTCGGTCGTTCGATAACGGCTGAACTCGCTTTAGTTAGAAACCACTGGACCGATATTTTTTCCCTTTCATGAAGCCAGTTTATCTTGGTCAAACTACAGCATTATCTTTGTGTTTTGGAAAGAGCATCCTCCTCTTGTTTTTGTCGGTTGAAAAATCGGCAGTAATCTTTAGGTACCACATCAGCATCATCATCACCCTATTAACGTTCCCACTGCTGGGACACAGGGACTTCTCTCTTGGCGAGTGAGATTAGGCCTTATTTCACCACGCTGGCCAAGTGCGGGTTGATGAATGTCACATGTCAACGCTAAAGCACGTGTTTAAAGCCCACATACATTTTTTTAAAAGAAAAGATCACGAACTCACGGCATTCGGAATAAAAGTCGAGTGCTCCCACTTAAAAGCCGTGTTGGCTAAGTGGGAGGACACTCGACTATCATTCTGAAGGTCGTGGGTTCAAGCCCCGCCTCGCACCTCTGGATTTTTCTTCTTGAGAAATTTATGTGCGCTTTAAACACGTGCTTTAACGGTGAAGGCAAACATCGCATGAGGAAACCGGCATGTTCTGAGACCTTTAAAGAGTATGTAGGACATGTGACATTCAGCAACCCGCACTTGGCCAGCGTGGTGAATTAAGGCCTAATCTCTCTCGTCAAGAGAGAAGTCCCTGTGTCCCAGCAGTGGGAACGTTAATAGGGTGATGATGATGATAATAAAAAAAATAATGCAAAACCAACGCACGAACTCTATACTAAAGTGTTTTTGAGGACCTGCATATTTAAGGATAGCCAATGCTATGCACTACTGGTTCATTATAATATTCAAACATAGTGTTGCGATGCACCATTTCATAAAAATAATAAGAATATAATTAACTTCTACGTATATCTATTGGAACCGGTTGATAAACCTTGATATTTCCTATAAATGACTACTTGATTATTGAAATCATTAATCAAGATGAGACAGTAAAGTTGAGTTTTTATCTTTTGAGGTAAATTTATATAAAAGTAAAAATAAATAAAACTCAAAAACCGGTTTAACAACGACAAAGCTTACGTTTATCTCGAATATCTTTATAATTATCTTATTTTTAACTGAGTTCCTAAAAAACGCTTACATTCTGACGTGTTTCTGACTTTAGGCATTCTTCTTAGTGAACTATTTTCGGGTTTTTGATACCTATTTAAGGTCATATGACGTCGGAACTTAGTAACTGGATATACCTAATGCATTATTTATTTATTATAATAAAAATTTACATTACTTACGTTATATTACTTTTATTTTATTATTATACAACCTGGGTGTCTTCAAGACAAGAGTGAATAGGTACCTTCTCTATGTGATCCATCTTCGTCCACATCGACACCTACCACCAGGTGAGATGTGGACAAACATAGATCTATCTCCAAAAATACTCTAATAAGCAGATGTTTTATAGGGTAAATGCGTTTATAAACATGTCACGTAAGTATATAATAAAAGCTAAATTTTGGGCAAAACTGCTTATCCGATTTGGCTGAAACTTGACGTAAATTATTTATTATCTCATAAAACTCAATAACGCCGCGGGAGTTACTATTCGATCTCCACGTGAGTGATATGACAACGAACGCAGACAACCTACATAAAATACCATGAGTTGCAGAGATGCAATTTTACTGAACAGTTTATCATCATCACCAATTGTAATATAACTATAGCATAACATCACCAATTGTTATGCTATAGTTATATTATCTTTTATAATTAGGTGCACACGACAATATACGTATGGTAACTCGGTAACCAAAGCCATACGAGCATACAAAGAAATCGTGCATCACGATCCATCGCAAAATGGAGTTATAATTTGCAAAACAAATATTTTGCGATACTTAAAATTATGAGGAGCCTGATCGTTTCATTTGATAACACATTCTAAATTGATTTAAATTGTTTGGTTATAATATATGCATGCAAATTGACCATAATATAATATACTTCTGTTGTATTTGGTCAATGGTCCTTGAATAAATAAGATAAAGTAGGTACCTACAACAACTCAATATATCTGGGGACCTGTTCTTAATGACGTTGCATACCGGCTAGGTCCACTTCATTTATTACGTATATACGTCACCATGGCCCATGGAAATATCCACGGTCCTCTTCTGAACTTTTTTTTATATTCTTACAAACAAAATAAGTCTTTGTGAGAACTGACCAATCGGCGACATTTATTATGACAAAGGATGCGCGAAAATATGTTTTTTTTTTATAATTAGACCTATTTAAAAAGTGGGAAACGCTCTGGAAGGTTGAAAGCTAGTTAAAATAGGACCCAAGGACCCAAAACACCCACCTAAAATGTATTTAAAATGAAATTAATGAAAACACATTTATTTGAGACACAATACATATAAATAGAAGCAAAATTAATTAGTAAAGGCACATAAAGTGGCCTAAAAAGGCTTCCAGCTCAGTATTTGTTGACTTTTATGTAACAATACAACGTTGATCTTCCGTTGGAAGCCCTTAGAGTAACAGTTGATTTTATGTCACAATTATTAATTTATGTACTTTTCGTTTTCAGGTAATTTTGCAATAATGGACATCATCATCCTCATCGCGTCTCTTGTACTCGTAAGTAGCTGCAATGTTGTATTTAAGTACTTTATTTACGGCGCATTTAGTTTATTTTGTAAGCTTGCAAAAGTAACAACATACAACATTTTCTTATGTTATTGATTCTTTGTTTTTTTTAATACCGGCGAAAGATTAACTACCTACTTTATCTCTACTCCTAGAAACGACATTCAATTTAAAATTAACCTTCCGTATGCCTGGTAGGGTCCAGAAGACCCCAGATGATACAAAATCTGTGATATCTTTGTAAATTCAATATTTACTTGTCGAACTTTCGCTCTTGGTACCTTCTATTTAAGACCTAACTCAAATGGGGACAATTTTTTTACGTCACACCTCCGAACATGTGTAAAGTGATTTTGTAATTGATGTTTGTACGGAACATGTTCGAAGAATGCTATAAACAAAATCTATGATAGTTTTTGTACGAAATATTAAAATAAGTGTAAAATTTAGTTTTTTCTTTGTTCGTAAAATAAATGAATTCAGTCTAAAAATTAATTCTAAACAAAAGTTCACTTCTATATTATTTTCTAATGTCTACCTAAACTAACTTAGGTAGGTACTACACTTAATTCCAAAAACAGCTACCATTTATCTTCATTATTAATTTAAATATAATATGTACATAAATGTTTGAGTTTCTTCTTTAATATATCGTCTACTATAATAACTGCATTCTACATTATCCTCTAAAATTATCACCTAAAGGCAAAAAACGTGTGAAGAGGATTTCTGAGGAGGAAATGTCGTGATATCGTTCTTTTATCACTTCAACAAGGTAATTGTAAACTATACCGGTTAAGTAAAAACAAGGTTGGTTCTAGGCACGAAGAATTCGTATTCTGTGATGGAAAATAACTTGGTTTTCCTGCGTCTCAGAAGTGATTTCTCGAACAGCCCCAAGACAATGGACTCAATACATAGTTTGAAAACGATTGTTTGCCTGGATTATGCCTAACTGACACGCGGCGCGCTTGAATAAATTATAGTCTTCTTAAGGTTACCAAAGTTCAAGAATGGTAGAGTTTTGGATTCACTCCATTTCACCTAAATGATCATCATATCAGCTGTAGGACGTCCACTGCTGAACATAAGCCTCCCTCATAGATTTCCAGTTGTTTCAATTAGAGGCAGCCTGCATCAACCTTGTACCTGCGGCCTATAATACCAAATCGTCCGTTCTCCTAAACGTAAGTTTACTATTCTTAAAAGTACAAACAATAAATATAAATCAATAAATAAAAAAAATATTATGCATATAATACGAATTGAAAACTTGAGAATTCTCCTTTTTTGAAGTCGGTTTAAAATAGAATCTCGGGCATATTTAATTATACTTACGTATAAATTCCCGAGAATGATGTAGGATGGTAACGACCCAAATTCCCCAAGTTTTACATTGAATCTTCCGACCATCTCGTAGATTGCATCGCAGCATCATTTACTTCTACGCGTTTGTTGGACGCGATCATTCAAGAAAATGTTATGGTTTTATGACATATTGTGATCTGTTAGACGAACTACCGTACCTAAAATAACTTTAAACAGCTTGTATCATTAGTTCTAGTTCTAAAAGGAAAATAGGAAACCTTATCAAATAACTAGTCTGGATTTGCGTTTGTCCTACCCACAGAAATATAAATAAGTGTCTTATTATTTAGATTGCTGAGGTCCTACCCAGTTTTTTTTGAAACTACTGAACCTACTAACCATCGTTTATGGTCAAGAAGGTCTCTATCATCATCATCACTATCAAATATCTCATTTATTAAGCTTCCAATGTTTTTAATTATGGCCTATCAGGTCGGAGACAGATCCTAATATGTTTTATATCCTAAGATTACATAATTATTAATTATTTCCTTACTCTATTTTACATTTCATCGCAAAGTAAATTCATGTTATCTATTTGCAAGCTTTCACATCCGATATACTTCCAACTTAATTGTAACTTGTGAAGTGATAGTTGCACAGTTCAGTAAAGGGTTAATAACTATAATTACTATTATCTAGGAGAGATAAGAGTTTTCCAGTTATTGGTTAGATAAAATAACTGTTTATTGAATATTAATGATCAAACTCATATATTTATTAAATATTGAGGCGTATTTGTTAACTCAGCCTCAATTCCTTTCATAACGCATTTCATAGTTTTTATAAACAACAAAATATCTACAAAATGAGAAGTTTTAAATTTACATCATAAGCCGTGTTGGCTATTTAGAGCACACTCAATTTTAATTTCAAAGGTTTTAGGTTCAAACCCCACCGCGCACATCTTAATTTTTCACCTTGAAAAGTTTATAAACTCCTTAAACACGTGCTTTAACGGTGAAGGCAAACATCGTGATGAAACCAGCATGTTCTAAAAACCTTGAAGAGTGCGAAGGTGTGACATTCAGCAATCTGCTCTTGGCCAGCTTTTTTTTTATTTTTTTTTATTATCTTATGGGTTTACTTTTGACTACAGTCTAGCAAGAAGGCAGAGACGAAGTCAACGATGGAGCAAGTTTGCCCAGTAAAAGCCTATTCACTCTGATCTTAAAGGTGGTCGGGTTGTATTTAATCGGAAAAACAGACTTCGGGAGAGAATTCCACTCCTTAGCGGTGCGCACTATAGAAGAATTGGAGAAGCGTTTCGTGCGCGTTGATGGTAGGTCCACTAAGTGAGCATGTAAACCAGCCGTACGTCTTAGCGATCGATGATAGAACGGAGATGGTGGGATCAAAGCCAAATCAAGCTTGGTGAATTAAAGCCTTATCTCTCTCGTCTAGAGAGAGGTCCGGTCCCAGCAGTGGGAACGTAAATATAGGTGCTTATGATGATTATTTTTTTACATAAAATCATCATGGTTATAGTTTCCATCATCTACATTTATCACTTTTTCCTTGCTCTACATTCACAGAAAAAATACGATTTAAAATTATTTTAATAACGCATTTAAAACAATAAATTAATATAAGTAGATTTCATGGAAATTAACGAAAAGTTTTATAAAATATGTTTTGCACTTGTTTAGTTGATATGGAGCTCCTCAAGCATTAAACATACTTGAGCAAAAACACTGTTATCAGCAGACCAGACAATTGAGTATAATGCGACTGCATTGTATTTACAATTATAATTAAGAAGAAGAGTCAACACATAGCTATAATTGTGGTATTTATGCAAAGTGATGTTAAGATTGGCACTTGTCTTCCACATGTTTTCCTCATTATTGTGTGGGCTATATGTAGCTTAGATATGTATATGTATAGATGATGTAAGTAGAAGTTTAGGAAATCATTAGACAGTCTAAATATGACGTTTGAATTAAGTTCCTATTAGATTTTCATTTTACCACAGATGCGACATGAGTACCTAGAAGGTACCTATTTACGATTTCATTGAAGATACCCAGGTTGATTTCAATTTAAATATTTAATAAGACAAGCTTTTGCGCGAGTGTGAAAGGGCAGACCTAAGGACAATACTAAGAGGTATCCGTAATATTAAATTAAATTAATAGACCTTATTTAATTGTTTATTCCTGGACGGACCGCTGCACACACGAGTAAACTCTCAAAGAGCTTGGCATTAAAACTCGCCTCTCTACAATCTGCAAATCTGAGAGGTTGGTAATTACTCGTACAGGCAGTGTCGAAAAATAACGCTTTCCCACACGATGGACCCACATAACGCAGGACGCGGGTTGCAGCCTCCAAGCGTTCATGTAACTACATGAAACTACATGGCTCAGGACCGGAGTCGATAGAGAGAAGTGTTGAGAAAGCTGATAAGACACCATAGTCACGTCCCTCAGTCTAAGGTTACGACTAAGAAGAATTATTTTTAATATAGGGCACAATCAGCGTTTAAATATTTTGATTTCATTTTCAAATAATACAACTTCTTAAACCGTAAAATCTGAAGTTTAATTTATCAAAAATAGTTTTATCTTACTTACCAATCGTATGACAGTTGCGTAAGAGTGTGTCTGTATTGTTTAGCTAACCATTAGTAATTTTACGACGAAAGAGATACATTCAATATTTATTCTCTAAGGTGATTGATTTTATTGCATCTGGGAATCCCCATGTTCAACAAATTGGGTACCTAAAATACATTTTACGCAATTACTTTTAGTCCGACACAAGTGTATGTATTTACATACTAATTAAAACTAAGTACACACTAGAAAAGTACAAAACATAATCTCAATAATGTAAAGTAAATTCATAGAATAGGCATGGCACATTTAGTTTGTAGTGAGCGTTAAGTTGATGAGAATGAAATCTCTTCTGAAGATTACATTTTTTGCGGATGGGTTGACGAATCATCTTCGGATGAGAAAAAATACAGATTAATCGTCACCTAAGTCAAACGTGCTAGCTCCAACACTGCAGTAATGTATCAGATATAAAAATCTTTCAGTTTCCACGCCAATCAGCATATCTGGCATCTACACGTTGTTCACACAACAGGAAGAGGGCAGTTAAGTCCGCCAGCGGAGCGACGCAGCTCACGGGTAACGTGACATGCAGCGCTGACAATTGAAGCATTGCGAATATTCTTCTTGCTATAAGTTCGCCAAATTTTTGTAAGCATACTGTGGCTTCGATGTCTGAGGAAGTGTCCTGTAGAAGAGAGGTATCCTGTACCTTATAAAAGGGGGATATTGGGTTTCAAACCGTGCTGGCTAAGTGGGAGTACACTCGACTCTCATTCCGAAGGTCGTGGGTTCAAACTCCGCCACGCACCTCTGGCTTTTTTCTTGATAAATGTATGTGCGTGTTTAAAGCTGGGTCCACACTTGTATCATTTCGGCGTATCGTATCCCCGTCGCGTATCCTCGGCGCGTATCATGATCGCTAGTTTGGACGCAAACTGATACACGTTAATGATACATGCCGTATCTGATACGGCCCGATCCGCACCCGATCTCCAATGATCGCGTATCAAGATACACCTCGTATCCGATACGCGTATCACGGTAGTATGGACGTATTTTGATACTGTATCATGATACTGTATCATGATACTGTATCGTGATACACCCCGAACCATCCTGTGTCGGTTTTTCCGCGATCATCAAAGGGGATACGCGTTGCATTGAACAAGTTTGGACGTGAATGCTTGATGCAGTGCTGCCAAACGACGACCTCTGTGGCTCGGTGGGCGAACGTCCGCCTGAGGCGCAGGAGGTTGCGGGTTCGATTCCCGCCGGGGGACCAGATTTTGTACGATCTATAATTTCTGGTTTCGGGTCTGGGTGTTTTCTATGTATCATATATGTATGTATTTACAAAAAAAAATGTATCTATGTAGTAATCCGTCACCTAACACCCATAGTACAAGCTCTGCTTAGTTTGGGGTTAGGTGATGATGTGTGAGTAGTCCGTAAATATTTATTTTATTTATATTTAATGCTGCGGCAATTACCGTGTTCTACGGCTTTCAGGCCAAATGCAATGCACTGCCTACGGCTGCAACCCTGTAGCCGTAGCAGTTTCTACGGCTATTCGCAAATTCTACGGTAATTGATTAAATCCGATGCGCGAAATTACTCACTTCTCACTGACCCAAATATGATTTGACAGGAGATCGAGAGGAACAGCACTTTGGGATTGTCGATTTTAAACATCGGAGTAGCTAACTGTATTCGATTAATAATCCAAATATACCGAAAGCCAACATTGCAAAGTTGTCTATGGTTGTATGGACTTTGTTACTCTTGAAGTTACTTGTTACATTTTCTTTTTGAAGCGTCCATATTTGTAAAGTTAAATTTGATACGCTGAAATGATACAGTATCACATAAAAGTATAAAATGAGCGTCCATACTTATGATACGGATACTCGATACGCCACGCCTGATCGTGATACACCGAAATGATACAAGTGTGAACCCAGCCTAATGTGCTTTAACGGTTAAGACTGTTTGTCTCCACTTCGTGAGGGAACCGGCATGTTCTGAGAATTTCAAAGAGTTTGACTTGTGACATTCACCAACCCGCGCTTGGCCAGCGTGTTGAAATAAGGCCTAATCTCTCTCGCCAAGAGAGAAGTCCCTGTGCCCCAGCAGTGGGAACGTTAATAGGGTGGAGATGATGATGATGAATAAGTACGTCTAATTTTTATTACTATTACGCCATACTGTGGTTTCGATGTCTGAGAAATTATAATTTCCTTTAAGATAAATATCCTGTAGGTACCTTATTAAAAGAGGATATTGGGTTTCATGAAAAACTAAACCCTAATTATAAATCCTAATAAATCCTAGTTTTTTAAATTATATACCTATTTATTATTATAATGTATTAGATTCACAAACAATCGCCTGAACCCCAACCTAGTAGAGGTTGGAGTATGAATATTACCCGACCGATAAAGTAGATCAAAGTAGATAAGTACAAATTGATACATTATATAAATACATTCAAACCATAACAAGACCCGGAGAGAGAGCGTACAAAATCTAATCCTTTGGCGGAAATCAAACCCACAACTTTCTACGCCTCAAACGCAGGTCCACGTGCGCTCTCCGAGCTAATGAGGTTGTTTAATCAATTGCAGTCAATTTCCTTTTATGTTCCATGTTCTTGAGTTAGCCTCACGATTTTAAGACATAATAATATGAAAATAAAAATAAACGTTGGAAAATCTTCCATGCAATTGGAAGAATGAAAACACGAACCTGTTTCCGCCTTTTAGTATAAACAAAACTAAATACAGCATAATACACTTTAATGGCAAGATTAAAGGTTTCAATACCGACTAAATTCCCCTGTCACGAATTTGCATGTTGTTGTTTTGAGTTTCTCCGAACTCACATAATCTTGGTGAACATCTGGGGGCACGGCAGTGCCCCCACCAAGTCGAGCAAAAAAGCGGCACGGCCGTACCATCCTTTTCTTGAAGCAATTCAGGCCATTTTCGACCCCCTGTAACTTCGTTGTGGATAAAACTAGAAGACTGAAATTTTCAGTAACCATGCAGGATTGTAAAGACACGGTATATTTCAAATTTCATTCAATTTGAACCAGTATTTTAAGAATTATAACGGGTCAAATTTCGTAATTTTGTCACTCACTGACTGACTCACCGATCATCAAAATTCTAAGGCACTTCTAGCAGACCTAGAAGCTTCAAATTTGGAATATAAGTAGTGTTTGGTGTATGAATCAAGGAAAAACTAAAAAATCTAGGAAAAACCGGTATAGAGGGCGCTGTCGTACCTTTTCTCGAAGCAATTCAGGCCATTTTCGACCCCCTGTAACTTCGTTGTGGATAAAACTAGAAGACTGAAATTTTTAGTAACCATGCAGGCATTGTAAAGACACGGTATATTTTAAATTTCATTCAATTTGAACCAGTATTTTAAGAATTATAACGGGTCAAATTTCTTAATTTTGTCACTCATTGACTCACCGATCATCAAAATTCTTAGGCACTTCTAGCAGACCTAGAAGCTTCAAATTTGCAATATAAGTAGTGTTTGGTGTATGAATCAAGGAAAAACTAAAAAATCTAGAAAAGACCGGTATAGAGGGCGCTGTCACAACGCCACGTATATACGAAATATGTACTAAAGTAATAACAATGCGAAATATAAATAAATCCAATCTAGACCGGCAAAAAGAAAATTATATGGACATATTTACAATAAGTAGAAGGTACCGAAAAGGAAAAAAGTAGAACTGTCTACAAAATACAAAAAGAAATGAGATCCCATCAAAAACAATACTTGTCAAAAAAACCAAGTCGCGCAACTCAGTTGTTCTGCGGTAAAAAGTTGTGAGATCCAAGTAAATCCAAGTCTTCAAATTTCGTCTCAAAATTCTTTAATGTTTTATATAAATATATTGAGACTTGGCCATCGCACTAAATAATTGAATTTACACGTGTTTTCAGGCGATTGAATTAACACGTGTTTTCAGGCGATGGCCAAGTCTTAATATATTTATATAAAACATTAAAGAATTTTGAGACGAAATTTGAAGACTTGGATTTACTTGGATCTCACAACTTTTTACCGCAGAACAACTGAGTTGCGCGACTTGGTTTTTTTGACAAGTATTGTTTTTGATGGGATATTTTTGTCTAGACAAAATAATACGTAACTTACGTTTTTGTTTATAATACATAGTGCCACGTGAATGGAAATTAACGATTCCAATGCTCTGGAAACTTTTTTAGAAATCTGTATTGTACGCTATTGGTTCATTCGCGTTTTAATAACTATTAAGTAAACAGGATAATTTCAACAAAAACGGACTTTAAATTCAACAATCACTGAGTTATTGAAGATAGATTGAGAACCACTCGATCGATCTATATAAATTAAGATAGGACTAATTCGGAACCACTTATTATACCAATTATTTATTTATTTATTTTTTATTAATGAAAATACAAAAACATGTGTTGTTTATATATTGATAAACCTAAACTATCAATTTTAAGTAGTTAAAAAGTTAAAAAGCCGTGTTGGCTAAGTGGGAGGACACTCGACATTCATTCCGAAGGTCGTGGTTTCACACCCCGCCATGCACCTCTGAATTTTTCTTCTTGAGAAATTTATGTGTGCTTTAAACACGTGCTTTAACGGCGAAGGCAAACATCGCGAGGAAACCGGCATGTTCTGAGAACTTTAAAATAGTTTGAAGGACATGTGACATTCACCAACCCGCACATGGCCAGCGTGGTAAATTAGGCCTAATCTCTCACGCCAAGAGAAAAGTCCCGGTGTCCCAGCAGTGGGAACGTTAATAGGGTGATGATGATGATAAATTTTAAGTATATTTTTAGATAATGTGCAGATTGTAATATACTTCATTATTCATGTAATCTACTTCTGCAATGTGCAGATTGTTATCTACTTCATTGTTAATATTTTCAAATTACTCTTGAAGATTCCTCACTCTGTTCACATTCTGGATTGACGTCGGTCATTGTAACCTTCAAGATGTAATTATCATAATCACGATTCGTAATGGCCGAGCGAGCTCATAATGCGAATTCATCTGCAAACTGTTTTAATGTTGAAAATGTTTTTAAGCATCCTTTGAAGGAGATTGGTGGAGCAGGGTACGGGGACAATCATGTCAGTTTTGCCTCGTCTCTGTTTAACTTGGACATTTACAAGGTTCGTTAAATAAATAAATATTACCGGACAATTCACACAGCATCATCTAGCCCCGTGATAGCATTAAGCTTGTGTTACTACCACACCCCAACGAGTAAATAGACTACTGATTTGAAAGCTTGAACTATCAAATAAGGATAATAAAAAAAAGATTTTGCGACGCGCCCTCAACCGAGGGTCTGAAGACAAGGCTGCTGCTGTAAAGTGTTGCGAAAAAAAGCTTTTGTATTTTTTTCTCTCCATCCACGGTTGTCTGGAAGAAACGCCTAAAGAAAGCCGCCCATTACGCATTTTAGGTTTAGTTTTAATTTCATATTGTATTGTTTCTTTGTTTGGTGTGTAATAAAGTATTTTCTATCCTATTCTCTTCAGATTACCCTAATTCTTAAGTGTGTCTAATATTTAAGTGTGTAAGTATGCATGTTGTTCTTTTACGCAAAAACTATTGAATGGATTTTAATTTAACTTCTTAATTATATAGCTTACATACCAGAATAAGACATAAAGCACTTTATTTCGCGATAAAACAATTATTAGTTACAAAATGGGCACGTACATGTTCCCTGTACCTATGTACAAAGAAATACATTTTACCTCGGGAAACGCTATTATTGCGTTTCCCGAGGTATATTTTACCTTCCATTTTATATATTACCTTCCATCGTTATATATTACCTTCCATCCTTTGTGGTAATTAATATCTAAAAAGTGAAATACAAAACATTATCTTAATAATTTAATACACAATAAGCGGCCTGTATAGGTAGGTAAAATGATTATCAAAACTAGCTTTACTAAATAAGATCTTGATTTAAGAGGAACACGGAATTTATTATCATTGTATAGGAAACTCTTGGTGTTTTTTTTAAATAAAAAAAGCAGTTTTGCACACCTGTTCAAACCTATCTGACCGTTTATTGATTAAATATCAAACAGCGACATTATGTAATAATCTTTAGAAAAAAAGATTCCCAGAGTTTAGACTATCGTGAAGTATTGAAATGTAATCAATTTGCTCAAATTTTACATTCAAGTTACATGAAAAAGTGTATAATCATTTAATCAACCAATCTTCATAGCAAAAAAATATAATAAAAGTACTTAAATTAACATAATAAGTAGGGACGGAACTTCCTCTGATGTGAATAACATATTTATAGCTCAGAATTTAAAATAAGATACCATATAAAAACTTAACACGTGGATTCGTATCACTCACGTTTTTAAAGGTAGCTCGAATCGTGTATTGTCTAAGTTTGGAAAATATTTGAGTGTTTCTCGTTTTACTTATAATAAATTAACTTAATTGTGTAATAGAGCTGGAGTACTAAATATTATTTAACTGTAAATAGTGCTTACAAAGTAATTGTAGTTCTCAAGACATTAAACTTTTTGATGTTGTTTAGTGTGTAATATATTATGTATTTATGTGGTTATATATCCAATTTCTGGTTTCGGGTCTGGGTGTTTTCTATGTATCATATGTATGTATTTACAAAAAAAAATGTATCTATGTAGTATATCAGTCACCTAACACCCATAGTACAAGCTCTGCTTAGTTTGGGGTTAGGTGATGCTGTGTGAGTAGTCCGGAAATATTTATTTATTACTTATGTTGAAAATGCATATCCATACATTTCTATCACAATATCGTTAAGCAAGTTTAATGTTGTTATTTTAAATAAACTTCCATTAATATAAATCTGTGTGTCGTATGTCGCCGACAGGTGGGCCAAACGAACAAATGATTGGTCCCCACACGTAAGTCGTCCCCGTGGAAGGCCCAGGATGAGATGGCGGGACGAACTGGACACTCACCTAAGAACATGGCCTGTCACAGCGTTCAATCGCGAAGAGTGGAAGAAGGGTAGGGAGGCCTTTGCCCTGAAGTTGGACAGTTTGGGCAAAATAATAAATAATACAAATCGGGCTTATCATCATCATATTCATCAACCTACACAGCCTCTCCAAGACCACGTCGAGGCATATACCTCCCAGAGATTGTTGTTGCCGCCACGCCACAGCATTGTACTGTCCACATAATATCGGTGAGATCTACATATCTCCTGCATCATTTTTTTATAATAATAAGCTGGATCAAGGGTCAGATTCAGAAGGCAGTCCTCTTGGACTCGGCGCGTATCGTCAGGAAGTTCCTCTCTCTACAGCCCTAGTCACCGGTCGCTTGAGCCTAGCTTCACGACCGGTGATTCTCCGTTTTGATATATTTTTTACAGTAGGTAGTTTTATATGATTTTTTCTGAAATCTAATGTAAAAAATATATTTTTGACGTGATTAAAATGAAATAAAGAGATAATAATAAATCTTTGATTGCATGAAACATAGGTACATAATGGTGATTAAAGCTTAATTTTGTCCAGCCATGTCGCGCCTCAAATAGGCATACAAATATTAATAATTATAGTGGTATATTTATTATTAAGATTACTTTTTTTATGCTAACAAGCACACGCGCCAACAAAGCTTTAAAATCGTGTTTAGTGACGTTTATCTGTTGATATCATGGTGTCTTGATAAACCCTCAACAGGCTAGAGACGCAATTTAACCATTATAAAAATTAAAATTTTAAAATTGTAAAAGTACAAGCTCTGCTTAGTTTGGGGTTAGGTGATACTGTGTAATTAATTCAGAAATATATTTATATATTTATTAAAAAAAATATAAATAACAAATGTATTTCAAGCAGAAAATAACAAACAGAGTGCAGACAAACTCATAAACCATCAAACTACCTAACATAAGGTATTATACCTTTATGAGTGTTTATTGTAATTCCTTTTATGACATTAATCCCACTTAAGCGAAGTGCACTCATGTTGTTCCAGTCAGTCTCTACCATGTATTTCAAGTGTTTATTGTTTTACAACATTATTATGCACTTAATGTATGTACATAACCAAGATACCACGTGATTAAAGAATGTTTTGTCTTGAATTTGTAATAAAGCAAGATATTTGTTTCCGCAAAAAAAAAAAAAGCACTTATCTTATATTATAGAATAGTGCGTACTTTATAGATCACACCACTGCAGCAATGTTGGACTTAGCATTTTTTTATGTTTCTTGCCTTTTTAATGATAATAATACGTATTTAGCTTGATCACGTTACTCTCTCTAACCTACAATAGGATATTATTGTCTCTTACTAAGAATATATTCATTTTGATATGAAGCTTCTAAAAACTTCTTTTATACAAACGTTTAATTCTAAAGGACCTGATGGTATTGCTTTCTTTAAGGTTTTGAGTGCATCATATTTTCAAAGAACACAAGAATATATAGAATATAAAAGAGAAAAACATGAAACGCGGTTGAATTGCTTTTTAATACAGTTAAAAATCATTGATTTTTATAAACACATTTACTATAATAATCATAGAACATTAATTGTTTACCCATAAAGTTTAGTTTTAATTATTAATTCTCGTATATTTACATTCTGCTTAAACACAAACTGTAAATATTTCAACATTTCAACACGCCACAAGTTGATTCATCATAAAAAAACAATACCTATCTTCATATAATCTCTCTGTAAAAATAACACGATTTCCTCCACGCTACATTAAAAGTAAGTACCTAATAGCTTTGTCAAGGAAATCTTCACTAACGAGGTGAATAAAAGGCATCGTATTGGTGTGACGTCACACCTTTCATACGCCTTTTCTCAGGCTACCTCAGCAAACGGAGTCGCTAGCGCTTGCTTTTCGCAGAGCCTTCACGATGCCAGGAAGGCTTCGACCTGTAAACTGGTTCGGAAAATGTAATTCGTTGTAGGTAAGCAATCGCCAGGACAGGTAGTCATTCGTGCTCTGAACTTCGCGCGAGGCACACGTGTTCTTGATCCTTATCAAACGCGATCGCGAACCTTTTGTGCCTTATCAATTGACACCAACTATTTTTACTTCCACTCATTGTTAGATGCATTTATCTCGAAATGATATGCACTTGACATTGGCGGGCTAAGTAAGACCGTGATTTTCAGTGATTCGTTACGCCGCCTTATAAATATTCATGTTGTTTTATCTATCCGGAAAACTTGTGACGGATCCATTGTTGCGGTGATACAAATACAAGTTAAGGACGAAATGAGTGGAAAATAGCGGATATACTTGTTATATTGTTTATCTATAGGGTTCGTATTTCATTTTTAAACACCATTTATGTTAAATATGTATTGAGAAGTACCCGTTACAAATACAATTTTTAACCAAATACCTACATATTTAAACCCTTAATTTAATTCTAGAGCTATCTATCGTGAATTATCTAATAGACTAAATAAGTCATTGAGTGAAATGTGAGAAGTGGAGCCGAAGGAAAAGTGGTAGGAAAAGTGTTGTTTATCTTTGTCACATGATTGAAATGAGAGACAACAGAGCGATAAAAAATAACTATATTATAATGGGTACCTATATTAAAATACTGTTGTAGCAAAGTGTAAATATACCTCTAGTATAGACATACAAAATGTATACTTTGTATTAGAACATACTTATTTTAAATTAGGTTTTTTATTTCCCTAGAGAAGTAGAGATTATTTCTGCTTCCGAATTATTTTGCTAATGATTATTTGATTTAAGATTTAGTATTATTCAACAAAATTTTATTTTTGCCATGCATAATATATTATGTATTTATTAATCGGTTGCAAACATAACCGTAAAACGTTTTTATAAACATTCTACAACTAACTTTTCTACTACTTCCTGCTGACCTTTCATGACAAAATCATGTAAACCATTTTAGTAAGAGTTTAATATTTCTGTCATAAAGATAACTAAATGTTACTGTGTGCATAGTACTGAGATGTTTCTCTCCGGTTTTTTGCAAACTCAAGGATGGTGTAGACAGCGCTTGAGTGATTTCTACCAGTCACGTGCTGATAACAGCTACTCATCTAGATCTACGTACTTCTGATAATCGTAATTTTCTTGATGTCTTTTGAATAACTCCTGATTTCATTTTGATAACAACACAATGGACAGTTTCAGGCTCGAGTTGAGAGCGCTTTATTGCATTTTGTTTCACGGTTGATATAGATCGATAGATAGATGTAGGTTGATTCTTATGTTTTTGTGGGTTTGTTTTTCTTTTGGTTTATAAGCTCTCCGTTGGAAGAGAGTCTCCAAAATATAAAGTTTAATTGGCTTTTTTTTAATGATTTGTTTAATCTTGGTATGATGTCAGTACAAATCTCATTTCCCTATTAAGAATTAAATTATTATTATTATTATTTATAAAGGTACCTTATCTCACACGACTAATTCTTGGAGACATTATAAGTTATTCGTCAATTACCATGAAATATACGTATATGGTGATCTTGCTGAGGTTGTACTAAGTAACTGCATAAAATTAACTTAAAACCAGTAAGTTTGTATTATTTTTAGTAATTATTATCTCGGGTTCAAAGTTCTACTAAGACTCAATTATTGTTTGAGATTTACATACGAAACGTATAATTTTGCATCTTCTAAATAATTAGCAACATTTTTGTGATTAACATATTACTGCTAATTATTTATGGTAACTATGAATAATGTTGTACCAGGTTTTGTTAGATTAGGATAAGTGTGTAGGTAAAGATGTGGTTGGTCGAATAGTTTTATGCAGCCTATTTTATAGGTATTTTCCATTATTCCATTCTACCTGGAGTAGGTTGACGACCATAGACGTAACTAAATCGTTTGCAATGAAAAAATATCACACGCCATAACACTCTTAGCATTTTAATCAGTTTCAAAGTTAGTAGTTGATTTCAAAGGCATTATTAAATTTTAAATATCTACTCGCAATATTTATATAATTTTTTTATTATTCAACTAGCTGGCCCGGCAATCGTTGTTTTGAGATATGCGTAACACACTGTCAGTTACCATGGATACTTATAAATATACAAAATCTCACGAAGTAAATGCTTGATTGTTCTCCGACTCCTTCACCAATTATCATCATAATTCAACTAATTCTCACATATTCTTAACAAGTTATACACCTAAACCTCTTGAATTGCTCTATCTATTGCTGAACACTTCACGAAGATCCGTATTGTAGATATTGAGTAACAGTAACAGCGAAAATAAGGACAGACAGACGAGGCAGGGGACTATAATCTATCTTAATATAATATAAATCTCGTGTCACAATGTTTGTCCTCAATGGACTCCTAAACCACTTAGCCGATTATAATAAAATTCGCACACCATGTGCAGTTCGATCCAACTTGAGAGATAGGATGGTTTTTACGACGAGAAAAATTCGAATAATTTCCGGGAAAGTTTTATACCCGTGCGACGCCGGGGCGGGCCGCTAGTACTAATTTATGTTTAATATCATAAAGCTAAAGTGTTTGTTTGAAGGTGCTAATATCAGGAACGTCATTTCCTATATAACGAATTATTTCACTGTTAGATAGCCTGTTTATCGAGGATATTTTACCGAGGTAAAATACCTTTTTCTTGCGGGAAAATCCATAAAACACAAACAACGCCGTGGCCTAAAATACTAATTTATAATATAAATAAATAAATAAAATAAATATTTCTGGACTACTCACACAGCATCACCTAACCCCAAACTAAGCAGAGCTTGTACTATGGTTGTTAGGTGACTGATATACTACATAGATACATTTTTTTTTGTAAATATGTACATACATATGATACTTAGAAAACACCCGTACACACATATGTATAAATAGATCTATAGGTAGGTATAATTAAAATTATAATATCAAATTGTCTACATGGTTCTACTCAAATAATTACAATCTATTATAGAGGTACATATAATCAGTTAGGTATACAAAATACCTGATATTAAGGTTAACGCTTAAGCTAAGAACAAAGAAACAACAAAATAACCATAAAATAAAGTTAAATAAATTAGTAAAGCAATTTGCTATGTATCGAGCGGCGCTATTTATCGCGATTTTAACATTGACACTGGCAACGTCCATGGCTCAGACATAAAAACCTAGTGGAACAAATGATAAGTGGCCGCACATTAGTGCACAAATATCGCGAACCGTGAACCAATAAAGTTATAACTTACCTGTTTTGGCTACTCTCACTGTGTTTGATTCTATTTATGTGATATTTTAGGTACTATACTATACTATACTTTATACCTTTTTTTTATAATGTACTTTTTTATATGTATGCTTATTTATTGGATCATTAGTTTCCCAGCTTTTGTCTTTGCGCGGGTTTTACAAGGTGTAACAAAATTGGCACCAGACAACCTACTTTGTGCTAGGATTTTTCGATTAGGAAGTCCATCTGTCAAAAAAAATATTTTAAGTGTAAATCTGTAAATCCAATAATTAGGGATAGTAATGGGATTTATATATGTCGTTCAGCAATTCCGGAAATAAAGACGGAAAATTTGCGGACTTAGATCATGCTAATAAAGTTTCAGTAAATATTTCATATGTGATATATAAACTAATATAAGACAAATTAATGCCAAATTAATGTTGATACATGTTGCTTCATGAAATCAAAATCTTTTAACACGGCTGTCAAAAATAAATAACTAGCACTTTTAAAAAATAAAACTTCTTGCTATTGTACCCGCTATTCTAGCCGTCACTAAGCGCAGGACCTGAATTATAACTCTAGGCGCTTGGACCCCAAGAATACGCTCTCGGTCCTGAACGGGTACAGATGACCCACGAATTACCTGTTTTTCGCTTTACCAATTTAATAACAACAACTGTTAAGGTCTAGAATTAATAATATTAATTTATATAAAAAAAAAACATAAAACATATTACAACGGTTACGAAAGTATGTGTTATTTATCTCTATTTATTTTTACAACAATAAATCATCATTGACTATTTGTGGTTATAAAATGTGTTTTTGTTCATTAAGAATTTTTAAGATTATCGTTAGGATAAAATCTTTATTCGTTAGCCTACACCGTACATTATACATATACAATCATAGTTCTACTAAAAACACTATAAACACCTGTTTATTTTTCAAAACGTTCCAATGTCACTCACAAATGGGATCCAATGAAGGAAAAAATAAGGATGTCTTTAATCACATAGAATCACCTTGACCATGATAATATTAAGATGTCAGTTACTCACAAAGTAAACTAGGAAAATTATCCTTAAAAATACTACCGCCTCACTTGCTATTCACTGAACATTGCAGTTAACCGCTTATGTTTATCCTTATTTTAATACGAGTTCGTTTACACAATGGTTATAAATGCTTACGCACTGTCTGAATTACTGAACTAAGTGCGCGGCAGCCAACTGTTTACATCATTATCATCATAATCATGTGTAGGTTGTCCACGGCTGCACTTGAGCCTTTAAAGAAATCCCGATGTGTCGGCTTAAAACGGCCTACATCAACCGACTTATCTTGAATTACAAAATAAATGTATTTAGGTATGAAACAAAAATGTATAACTACTTATTATTCTGGAGAATCAACACCGAAGTTGCCGCGGCCGTCTCTCTCCAGTCCGAAACTGAAAAACTGAAACTTCTAGTGACTCAATGAAAAGTGCGCAATAAATTGTAGGCCCAACCCAGCGTAAAAAAGGAACATTTATTATCAAAACCAAATTTTGCACGTAAAGTGATAAAAAGTCATTTGATATTAAAAATTATATGAAGCTCACGTAGCGATCAAAAAGCGGCGTAGTAAGGAATTTTTTTTTGTTTTATTCACTAATTGCCTATTTCGTAGCTAACCGAAAAGGGGTCATGTTTCTTATATGTGATGTTCGCGTGATAATTGTTCTACTCTATAAAATCATACATCATAATAAAAAAAACAAGTCAAACTGGTAACAACAAAAGTGAATTAATCCCAGCAAGACTCAATAAAAACAAAACGGAGATTCTCCAACGACTAATAAAGATTAATACTATCTATACGAAGGAATAATACTGTCAAGTAAGAAGAGGCGCGCAACCAGTATTATTAATTAAGTGTCGGTTTATTTTACGGCTCAGATAAGATATTTAAATTTTACAAATTATATCTAGTACCTACTCAATTTAGTATTTTTCTGATACCTGTTTTCTTATGTAAGATTAATTATGTTTTATTTGGATTCACTTCATGAGACAGTAACAAAACTAGGAATAATATTTTTATTGTTATTTTGTTTAGGTTAGTTACCTAAAGTTAAAAAAATATTCGCACCATTTCAGTAACTACTAAAAAAGCTGCATTTTTCAGTAGCCCTTATGATTACTTACTTATAAGCGAACTTTTTGTTAGTAACCGTAAGCAGGTTCTAAGATCTTTTAACCTTTTTGACAGTTTGACCGACCATAATATATTTAAATGAGACCCTCCTCTAATAATGAAGCTTGATATCTCAATATTCAGTTAATTCTAATGTACTTTGTAGTTATTTTTTATGTATTTGCTGAACACTTTCAATAGTATCACAGTAGTGTATTTGTGTAGAGTCAATGGACTCACTTTGTTCACTAGTTTTTTGCGTCTTGAACAAGCCTCTCCGTATTCAAATAAGTACCTATAGGCGTATATTTATGAGGCGGCATAACGAATGTACTAATGGCAGTCTTGCTTGACTTATGTCTCTTTATTCCATGTTCGTTTAGTCCGTCGTTTAGATTACTTAAAAAAATTGAACACATATTTTTTCTTTGTCTTGCAAACGAAAAATCAAGATGAAACAGTGCATTGAAGCTGTGCGTGAACTTTGATGCCGTATATCTTGGTATTTTCTTATTGAATTGATAAAGCAAAAAATAGGTGTTCAGTATTTTTAGATGCCCTACTAGACGGACTAAACAGATTACCAACTTTTTTATGTGGTCATCATCTCTGATAAAAATATTTTAGCCCATCAAAATATACAACGAACGACAAAGAAGAATATAAAATAGTGATTTGTGTACTCAGATCGTTTTTCCTGTGAAAATATATCTGCAAGTAACATTGTCCAGATGGGATAGTGAAGTGACTATGTGATAGGATATACTCGCGTGTGACAACTGGAAGGAAAACTGGAGAACGACACGTATTATGAGGTGTCAGTTGTCGTCGAGCTGACAACAGATGTCATACCGCTTGAAGACGGTAAGTTGCTTCCAGAAATGCAATAGATCCTTAAGAAGTCGAAGGTTTTTGTTAGTAAACTTTAGCATCCGTTATCTATGTTCCCACTGCTGGTAAACAGGAACTACTCTCTTGACAAGAGCGATTAGGCCTTAATTCACTATGCTGGCCAAGTGCGGGATACTGAATCACATGCCCTTCAAACTCTTCAAAGTTCACGGTGCTTACTTTCACCGTTAAATCACGTGTTTAAAGTGAAAACAATAGGTTTATATTATTAGTATTGTTGACTTTAGCATGTCATTGTTTTCTATAATATGTAATACCTAGATATAGAGCTGTGAGCTACCTCATAAATTACACTTGTTACATATTCTAATAGAACGTCAAAACACAATCCTGCATAAGCAAATACCTACTTTTCTCTATTGCGAGTTTATATTTTACTAGTTATTATCTATTGAGTTAAAAACGACGAGAACTATCGGTTTTAGATAGATAGATAATATCTTTATTGCAAACCAATGCTTACAGACTAACTTAAAAATAAGGCAACTTAAGGTTTTATGGCTCAACTAATTTACCAAAGAATTTCTTTACGGGGTGAGATGGGTCTTGGAGTTAAAAATGTTGCTTCATTATTTTACTTACCGATGCTTGGGAAAAGAAAACAGCTACAACGATTACAAATATTGTCATGAATCCTAAACAAACAAAATATAAAACTTGGGTTTTTGCACCAACACTTACAGGAAAACCCCACAATTACCAAGCGAAATCCAATTATGAAATTTGATTACTAAACTTAATTTTCATCTCATTTTCAGTTTTTTCTAAGTGACCTTGGAAATGTGCAATCACTACTGACCTTGTTTTGACTTGTGATGTTGATAAAGAACACAAAACAATTCAAGCTGCAAGGATATAAGTTCTTATCAGAATGAGTAGTTGTAAACAAGTTATTTTCACCCGTTTCGTAAATCTTGTTTTTATTGAAGGGTTTTAAATCAAATTTAAAAAGTGTATGTTAAAGGGTTTAATAAACAAACAATGTAGTTAAACCGTGACATTACAATTCGCATACCTTTAATGTTACCTTCCAAAAAAACTAATTTGTTAGTTGATATTTATGACCGGGTCACAATGTTATTATTTTTAAACTATAAAGGCTGAAGAGTTGTATAGATATTAATACCCCTATAATAAAAAATACTACCGTCCTCATTTAAAAAAAAAAAATTATCGATGGTTCTAAAGTTGTTATTGCCATCTGCGACGCAAGGTAAATTCAGTGTGAGGCAATCTGTGACGTAGGTCACTCTATCACTCCGACTAGGTACGCGATTAATGATTGATTGACGTTTCTTTCCAAAAATCCATTACATAATTCGTCATAATTTTAGCTTCTGGATCTCCACCGCTGATCGTAGTCCTCCCACAATAATTTCTGTTTTTTTTTCTGTTGTCTGGCAGAACGGAACACTTTTAGTAACTTACTGTAGAATCTCCATCATAATTTTTCATCTACGTATTTGCAAAACAGGCTACGCTGAATATGCCGATTCGCACTCTCTATAAAAAAACTATTCAGCCTTCTCGAACATCTGATCTACCGACAATTTAACTAGCTTATTTTTCACTAACGCTCGTTTTTCTACTTACTATTATCATCTCTGTGCTTATAACATAAGCTGATTGACAATTCCATTTATAAAATCTAATCCAAATTGACATAACTTCTATAACAATAATGTCTACATAAATATAAATTTAAAATTTAAGAAAAAGCCCCGAATTTAATGCCTGTATTTCCTTAAATGTAAAACAACATAATATAAAAATGTAATGTGTAAATGTAATGTGGACGCGATGCGCTTTCATTTGATACCCCACACTAGTATATTTGCAGATTTTCGGTTTTCCTTCCCCACTCTCACCCCCATAACTTTTAAACGGCTCAACCGATTTTCATGAAATATGTCTAAGAACACCCGGGCCAAACTCACCTTTCATTTTACAAAAAAAATCTAAATTGAAATCGCTCTCTCCGTTCGGGAGCTATGATGTCCCAGACAGATAGACAAGCAGACAGACACGTCAAACTTATAACACCCGACTTTTTTGGTCGGGGGTTAATAATATTAGGCGTTGCTTGCTAACCATATTTCTTATGGAATATTTTCTTTGGGTTGAGAACGGAATGCTTTTGGCTTGAGTTGAGAAAAATATACATTAAAGCCATAAGTATATTTTGAAATAACATTTAAGATTCATTTGAGAAATAGGATGAGATGGGATGGGTTGAATATGGCATAAACCGAAACTCGCCCTACATCTGATAAATCTGCCCCAATGTCAAATTAATAACTAGAAATAAATTTCTTAATTATAAATTATGTACTCGAAACAGTACGCCATGCGGAGTAGCCATTTATAAAAGGAATTCTATATCGATCGTCCCGAAGAATGAAATGCCAAGCCCAAAGTACGAGGCAGCCTAAAATGCCAGTGTTTCACTTAAGACCTACAAAGGTATTATAGAGGTACAATAGAAACAATTCATCGTTTGTTCCTACTTAAAGAAAAGAAATACTGACTGGCCCGGCTTTGCACGGATACAAATTATCAGTATTATCTGTTACTGAAAACCATATTATTAAAAAATCCGTTCTGTGGTTTTTGAGTTTGTTTTTGTATTGCGAACCATAAGTTGGCAGTGAATGAATGATGTTTTTCTTTAATATTTTGTAGCAAAAAGATAAATGTCATTTAAAATAGGCTAAATTTAGGTTTAGCATTAGATATAAGGTATTTATATTATGTTTAAACCACCGTCCATTACGTTTTGTAATTTTGCTCTCAATCCACGGTTGTCTGGAAGAAATTGCTTTGATCAATAAGACCGCCCATTATACACTCTAGGTTTCGTATTTACTTAAATTATTGGTTCTTTGTTTGGTGTTTGTAATAAAGTATTTTCTGTCTATCTATATATTTAAAGACAGGCAGAAGGTAACGACAAACCTCTACAGGTCCAAGTTAGTACAAGCGGTGCCGTACGAATATTTCACGTTTTACACCGACATATAAATAAACAAACCTTCTTCAAAATAATTTTGGATTGTGGTTTGCTCCAAGCAAACAGTCGGACATACAAATGCATTAGCCAAACTGAAACGGTGACGCATCTATACATATTTTGCTCTTATACTGTGAAAAGATTAACTGCTAGGTATAAAACGAATAAGAGCAATTAGACAAGTGAAAATTGAAAAATGCGAAACTGGATAAGAAAGTAATTAAAACATCGTGTTGAAACTAATTGATTCTTCTGACCTAGAAGTTAATCACTATGTTCCATGTAGTTTGTACAGTGAGGTATGTATTGATACATACTACTTTATATGTATATGTATGTGTGTAAGTACATTATGTAGAAACGTTTGTTTTATAGTATACTAGCTTGTCGCCCGCGACCAGCTAGTATATTTACGTTATAATAGATTTTCCCGCAGAAAATTTGATATTGTCCTTGACTGGGAAAAAAAGTTATGTCCGTGCCAAATTTCATTAAAATCGGGCTTTTAAACTAATTTTACTTTACTTAATAAAAAACGAAAAATGCGAAATGTGGTATTTTACCGCTGTAAATAAGTATTATATATAATATAAATAGCCTTAGTTATATTTTGATATGTAAGCTATATAATTGTGAAGTTTCATTAAAATCTATACAGTTGTTTTGCGTGAAAGAGCAAAAAACACACTAACATCCTAACAAACTTTCGCGGTTAATAGTATTAGTAGGATAGGATGTGGTAAGTACATCACCCACATTAATAATACCATGGCTTAAAGTAATAATACTTATATAACTGTGCGATTTTAACATATCACATGAATAAACAAATTTTATAATGTTTGTTAGTCCTAACATTCTTGGAGAGCGTTATAATTTTCATTCATTTTAATTTCAAAAAGACTACTTTAGCGGTAAATTATATAACAGACACATTGTATAATAGTTTCGCTACTTTCTACTTGTATTTTTACTCTAAGAAATTAATATTATATTAAATCTAAATTTAAAATTTAAGAAAAACTCCCGATTCCAATGCCTTAATTTCCTTAAAAGTAAAACCCCATAATATTTTGTAATGTGCATGGTTTTCCTTCCCCACTCTAACTCCCATAACTTTTAAACGGCACAATCGATTTTCATGAAACATGTCTAAGAAATAACTCGCGCCAGACTCACCTTTCTTACAAAAAAAAACTAAATTGAAATCGCTTTATCCGTACGGGAGCTATAATGTCACAGACAGACAGGCAGACACACAGACAGACAGACAGGCAGACACACAGAAAGACAGACAGACACGTCAAACTTATAACACCCCTCTTTTTTGGTCGGAGGTTAAAAAGAACTTGTTGCATAGCAAGAAACCATAATCAAATCGACAAGTAAAAGTGGAAACAATATACATCAATAAAAAAATTATAATTGGACTCTGCGCTTGAAGCGTCTCAGTTTGCCAGTGTTGAGTTAAATTAAGTGTAAAAAATGGTACTCAGTGTAACGCCATTTTCCGTTTTCAAAACAAAACCACAATTTATCTTACTCAGTGAGCGTCATTTTAAAGCTATCGCTTGTTTCCGATTCGTTTCACAGGTGATTGACAGAAAACTGTTACCATGCCCTGACAAACATTCGCTGATAGCGCGATAATTTCGTTTTTAACATTTCGTCCATGGTTTCAGTTTGCTTACGAGAAATTTTAAAATCTTATTAATTTAGTTTTTGTGTCAACTTGTTGATATTAGCAATTCAGATAGATTTTAAAATTATTTTACGTGTACCTACATATAATAAACAAAGTTATCACGAAAGGTTTGAGAATATTTTAATAGTCACCTGAGGCAATTTTTATTTATTTTATATTGATATTCTGTAGGAAAATAAAAAAAAAACACGGGCAATTTCGAGATTTATTGCAACTGTAAAAGCTAGTAACTAAGAATATGGGTGGTGATACAAAATGAGGTTGATACGGATGATCCCACCACACCCCATGGCCTTGCCAGGGGTCCCGGCCATTTCGCCGACCCCACCAAGGCCAGTCAATCTGACACACGGACTGAATGATTGACACGCACGCAAAGGTCAACATCAATACTGAACTTATAAGGATTTATTGACGTTTGGATAGATTTCGGCCGAATATTCACTTTAATTACAATGATTTTCGCTTTCATACGATTTGTTGTACTCTGGGGAGTATAATTATTATAATGACATTTCATATATAGTGGGAGCATATTATATTCAGGCTTACTGCTTGAGCTAAGTACTTGATGTCCGTACCTACTGATTTAATTATAAAAAGATGAGCTTTCCGTCATCGTTGACAATCTGTTTATAAAAAATAAATTACTTTTAAATAAGTAAAGTCATAAACTGGTTTTATCAAACCATAACATATTGCTGCTTAACCTTAATCATTAAAATAATGATTATATACCACATCCGATTGAATATTACTTAATTTATGTTTGACATAATATACATAATATTCAACATGTCCCAGAACTTAATAAACTTCTCCTTGTTTTTTCTTATTCTAAGTCTTCTTTGCTTATTAACTTAAATGGCTGTATATCACTTAAAGGTCATGCAGCTAACTCTAGTCACATTTGGATCAGCAATTGAAACAGGTGTTTATTTGGCGCAAGGTCAGCCTGACATTAGATAGCTGTATTTATTTATGATTAGTACCTATAAGGTAACAAATGAAGTTAGCTTTTGCAATAAATGCCATTTTTACAGTATAATGTGACATATTGATTTAACTACCATGAACCCCTATTTACGTTCCCACTGCTGGGACACAAGGACTTCTCTCTTGACGAGGCAGATTAGGCCTAAATCACTAAGCTGGTCAAGTGCCAGTTGGTGAATGTCTCATGTCCTTCATACTCTTGAAGTTCAGAACATGTCGGTTTCCACGCCTGATTTCACTACAGCTTAATTAAACTATTGTTAATACGTAATTTATACTAATAAGTAATTGATCTAGACTTTAGCAATAAAAAAATATTTACTTAGGTTAACGAAACGAATAAATGTATTAAATATAATAACATCATACAGTCCCATATTTCAGAGTATACTAACATCACGAACTTTTTATTAGAGTAGATGCTACTCTATTTCATAACAATTGACCAATTATTCAAACGAACACGCCAAAAGATTCTAAATTTAGATGAAGGCTTTGTATACGTTATCGCAAAAAGCGAGCGATGTCGGTACCTAATTTGTGTAGAGGCGTCTACGCGTGATTAATTGTTTGCACCGCCTGTATTGTTTGTGATATTAAACGACCGTGTGTCACATGAGAGGAAATTTCCAAGATTTTCGAAATAATGACTAGAGCAAATTTGTTTTAGCTTTTGGAATATAAAAAACATTAACATATATTATGAAACTTCGTTGCACGGGCACTGAATAGTCAATTACTAAGTACATAACGGGTATAATCCTATAAGCCTAAGAAAACTTTTCTCTTGAACCACTATGTGTATAACTGAAAAAAATCCGTTTAGTCGTTTTTACCTACATACGTGGACTTTATTATACGTTGTTCTCAAATTATTTAAATGTCTCAAACCTGGATGGTAATTGCTTTTTATTTGTATAAAATCTATAGTTTTCCGCTTAACTTGGATAAACCTAAAAATAATCTTCCTCTCCTTTTCGAGCAATCTCTAGAAGTGATCCATCACAAACACAAATATCTCGACAAGACATTTTTCTCAGTATCAGCTGAGCTATATTTATACATTAGCTAGATAAAGCGATAAACATTTATATATTTTAATTGCGAAACAAACACAGCTTAAGAAGGTAATCTGGCCGCAGAATAAAACATAGTTTTTATAAAGAGGAAGTAATTGATTCAATATGACTGCAATAATTTCATACGTGTTTCGCATCCGAAATTCCAAACTAGCAGTACATCCCAAAATAAACTTTATGTTGTTCATACAGAGGATATTGTCGTATATACATTCCCCTTTGACTAATTCCACGCAGTTGAAACAGGAAGGTTCCTATTTATCTGATCCTTGATCCAATGATCTTGACAAGTTCATGATTCAGATAATAGAGGTCACTGCAATACAATACATTATTTTAAAAACGAGATAATTGTTGAAAAAGTTACCTTATTGAATAATAATTGCCTATAAAATATATTATTATGTAAAATAATTTTCCATGGTATTATTTTTATGGTTTGTCAGCTTAAAAAGAAATAAAATGCGGTTTTGTGGCCGATTAATCTCTTTTATTTAACTTTAGTAAACTTAAGTTTACAACTGAAATATGCATAACATTTCTAAATATACTATTTGTGCACAATCAATGTATCAAGGTGTGAATTCTTAGACCACATCGTCACTTTACATCAGGTGAGATTGTGATCAAAAAAAAAAAGTAGCCTGTTAGCCTTCCTCGATAAATGGGCTATTCAACACTTAAAGCCCTTTTTCCAGTAGGCTACTGAGATTATCAAACGAACAATCAAATACAAACTCTTTAGCTCTCTCTCGTTTTCTCTTTATAATAGAAGTATAGCTATCTAATATCTGTTGGTACGAATGGTAATAGTTCAGCTACATTTTCGTAAAAATCTATCTATTTTTATATCAATAAAACTGCGGCAACTAAATAATCATGTGTCTTAAATTTTCTCCACAGGTGGCTAACAACTACTTAAATTCCTTTTATAGGTAGTCGTAAAAATTGGACTATATGCCAAAAACATAAAAAAGTAGGTAAAATGTGATTATGTTCTGCACACCTGTTCCAAAACCATAAATTAGTTTCCGTTACTTTAATTCCTTATTTAAATTCGTTTAAAAACCGGAACACACCAGTCTTTCTCGCTTGTCTCTATGGCGGATTGCTCTATGCTCTATGGACTTGGTAGAATTTTATTTATTAATGGGTAAACATTAAATTTTATACGACATAAATTTTTTAGGCATGTCAGAACAAGGTATGGTATTTTTATCAAATTCAGGCCTGTATAAAATCAGAATACTTTTAATTGAGTGTTTTTTTTTAAAGTTGGTTTAATCAATTATTAACTTTTACTCCATTGCCAAAAGGGTTTAATGAACTTTGAGCATGGAAATATTTCAGATTGACTTTTTCTCTCGGTTGTAACATTGCTAGGGGATTATCGTAGATAACTGATTCGTGAGTTAATATTAAACTGTAAACTTTAGATTATTTCATTAAATAGCTTACCCAAAATTATTTTATAAATTTTACTTTCAATGCTATTGTCAAGATGATGGTAAAATAAATAAATATGCAATATAGAATTCCGGCCTTCAAATCTTGAATGAACAAACATCATTTTTAAGTACTCATAACCACAACTTGGTGAATTCAAATGTAACCTGTATTAAAAGTTGTCAACCAATCAAGTTTATGTATGCTATAGAAGTCATGGTGCTAAAGTATGCAGTTTCGTAACTTTGTGAACAGATACAAGTTATACCATACTGGGATTCTTCATATATCTATCTGTATGATATATCCATAAATAACTTTATTATCGAAGTGTTAAGATCTCGTATTATTGTATAGGTGTTTCCCAGGGCCATCAATGGAAATAAAAGGTAGTTTCCATACCTTATGTTGATTATATTTTCTAACGCGTCCCAAATCTATTACACTAAGGGTAAATTATTTCAGACGCCAATAATAAGACAACTAAGCGGTTGCCGTAGAATTAAGCTCTCTAGATTCGCTGAGTTGCTTGTAAAATAATTCAATTATTATATTAGCAGATAATTCATGTAGGGCTTAAACTTAATATGCAGACGAAGTCTCAAACGTTTCCTCATCGGTAACACTTAGATCGAGACCAACATTATTGGTAGATTCTTATTTATGTATACATGAAATTTATTATTATAATTTGTTTATTGATTTATGCTTTATAAAAAGTATCCTTTAACTCGACACTGGCAAATTGTCGTTTTAAGCGCAAAGTCCAATTACAAGAAACTGAACTAAAAAGTATCCACGTTATATATAACTAATACTCACACAAGTACAAGTTATGCTTAGTACCTATGTATTTACTTACCCTTAATGCACAGCGCAGAGCGGCGGCTCTGAGAAGCGCAAAGCCTTTCAGTGAACGTATTAATTTATATCATCGGTCATAGAAGTAGTATTAGCAGCAACTTTTATTTTCTAGTCACTGCAGAGTCGGGTATGGTACGAGTGTGAGTGGATTATCCGAAAATATGAATAAATATTTTCGGATAATCCACACAACAACATCTAGCTTCGTGGTAAGCTCTAATAATAATAAAAATACATAAATCGATTTTTTATCATGCTTGCAGAACATAAAAACATGATCCCTCGACGGGAATCGAACCCCCAGCTCTTTTGCCGCAAGCGGACCGTCACCCACCGCTACACTGAGGCAGTAATTTATTCTGATGTGCTACAATGTATTTAAAAAATACGTGGAATTTCTAATGTTCTTTAAATCTTGTACATAGTTCAATACGCCATCGATAGTATTCCCAACATGCTGTCGATGGCGTGATGACAGATGAGTTATGTTGTGCAGCACATGCTAGTCATGTAATAATACTAATCGACCTTAACCTTGATTATGACCGATCACGACACAGGTTGAATGATTGTTCTCTCCAACAATAAACATTGTCACGGAGCTAAGATAAGAAATGGTGTCAATTAAAAAAACCTAAAAAAATACGAATATGAAACATTCAAAATATTGAGAGCGTTAACAAATGTCAATATAAACATACGCGTTGAATTGAGAACCTCCTTACGCTTAAAGTCGGCTGAAAAGTTGAATAAGTGTTATCTCATTTCTAAAGCTCTCGAGTAATGACTAACTTACGTGACATTCCTTAATTTTTTTATTACATATTTAGTTTCCTTCCGACATTTTTTATAGCTTCACCGCAAATATCAAATTATATTTCCTTCCAAAATAACCAGGAAGGCAAAACAATAAACTGAGTTCATAGGTTTAGTTGACACACAGATAATCATAAATATTGTTATTCAATTGTTTACTTTTTTCGGTCGCTTGCCTTTAAAGCAAGGTTCTTCCTCATCGTGGGCAATGGTAGGGGGCAAATAGTTGAATCCACTTAGGCTTGACTCATTTTAGTTCCTATGTTCCTGCGTCCTCGCCTTACGCTTAGAAGGAAGGACAGAGGTCGACGCTCCAACAGAGGACAACATATTTACATGTTGTATACTGATTTGTTTATGGGTCACCCAAAAGGTAAAGTTAAGCTTGTTTAAAAAAGGTAAAGTTAAGATAAATAAATCCCAATCAATTTCGAATTTGATTATTTGAATCAATATTATTGGATTGTGAAGGATGACATGTGTAAGAAAGGAGTGAATGTTAAGATGACAAGTGACAGAGGAAAATGGAAAAAACAAAATAAAAACAATATATGTGGTGCCGATCCCACGTAATGTGGGATAAGGGCAAGAGGACTATAGACATGCCCGAAGTTTTTCGAGATCTTTGAGGAGGCCTATGTCCAGCAGTGGACGTTCTACGGCTGAGATGATGATAATCATTATTGTGATGTGATTCGTAGTCAATGTTGTCAAACCGGGCTCGGGCAATGATACGACGCATATGATAATATTCTGGCCGTTTGCCTGCAGTTACATTATAACACAATGACACTAATTAGGATGTTCTTTTGACGTCAACAAGATCTACATCTGGTTTATGGTTGTAAAATATTTTGTATTTTCTGTTTTATAATTTACAGAAACAAGGAAAAACAGAAAATGTATTCAAAATACACATGAGAAATGATAAATACCCTTATGGAGAGTTTTGGAAAATACCCGAAATCAATTGATCAAGTAAAGATTCTAGAACGAAATAACTTTAGTGTAGAAACATAAGCCCACTTAATTTTGACTACAATAAAAATGTGTGCAATTAACAAGAAATCCCTAAATGTCCTCATTTGTTAATCATATAATTGGTAATCTATGAACGTACATAAACAATAAAACATAAGTCGAACAAACCTCTTCTCTTGTGAAGAAGTTGGTTAAATAATATTATATATAGCTATATCTAGCTCGTAATAATAAATTTTCCAAGTAAAAGTAGCAATTTTCCTTGACTGGCTATGTCCAGTCCATGTTAAATTTTACTCAAATCAACCTATGCTAGCAGAAATTATGTTTTCCTCAAACAGCGGTATTTTACCGTAAAAAGTAGCCTAGTATTATTCTGATATGTAACCTATTTTAATGTGAAGTTTTATCAAAATCCATCCAGTATTTTTTTGCTTGAAAGGACAAAAAACACACTCACATCCTCACATAATTTCGCGATTATAATATAAGTAGGGTATGGTCACCATTTTCAGGCCAGGCTGCTGGGCGTAGGTATCCAACTTGAGCCAGTCTTCGAGATCATTGATGACAATGATAAATTAGCTTATTTGTACTGTAAGTGTAGGTACCATGAGAAGATTGTTTGGAGTCACTGACCTATTGATGTTGATGTTTCGTCTACAGTTAGTATCACGAAACCAATTACTAAGGTTCTCATACTAGATCTTTGAACTACCAAAGTTTTTTCACTTAAGGCATTTATGATTATCTTGTAATTCAGTATAAGCCTTTAAGATTTTTATTTCAGCAGTTAATATTTTTGAGATATTTTAATACTATTCAAGGCTATTTTGTAAACCTAATATGTATTTTACAGTGATTCTTGTATTTGTTTTAATATTATTTAACTGTATACCATGTGACTTAATGTAATAAAAATAAACTCAGCAAATTAATGAATTGCAAGGTTGTCTGGAAGAAATTGCTTCAAGCAACAGGGCCGCCCGAATAACTATAATTTATAAACTAATCACTGTCCTGAACCTAACTTTATATTTTTTTTTATTTTAATCATTGGTGTGTGTTGTTATATCTTTTCTGTTCTGTTATATTTTATTCAAATGGTTATGAAACCATTTTAAATTTCAGAGCGTCAGCTTTTAGCCTGAACTCTTAGCCAGAGACCAGAGCCACACTAGAGCCAGGGCTTATTATTTTCGGAGATATAATCATCAGATTTCAACAAAACCGGCAGCGCCGTCAAACAACATTTTTGCGCGCAAAAAACAAAACTCGTCTTCAAAAATATTCAATGGTAAAAACTAACCAATATTGACACAGTAGCTCGTCTCGTGATTCTCGGATCGTATTAGAACCCAACTTGTGGTTTTACTTCAAATACTGTTATTTACAGAATAGAGCCTTCATTTTCTGAGAATTAAATCCTTGATTATCATCAGGTAGTAAACATTATCTTGTGGAAACGTGTTGTAGATTGAATGGAAATTTTCAATTTTCGGTTCACGGGTTTGGAGTTTAAAGGCTTTTTTTGTCACCGTTTCCGGTTCGTAACTATTGAACCAAACTATCCAAAATAAATCCCTTATACTCAGTACTGTCAAATACAAAAATATTATATAATAATTTTCAGTTTGTATTGTTAATTATGATAAAAGACTGATAGTAAGCAGACAACCCGGTTTTTAGTTTCTGCAAAACTTTTTTATATTCTAGCATTAGTATTGATATTTTGTTCCGTCAGATTATGAAAAGAAATAGTGTAAAATTAAAAGATTTATCCTATTTATCGCGGAAGGCTATAGGTTCCTATTTACCGCGAGAAAATACGTACCCAAGTAAAATTTAAATACGGACAAAGCCTTAGCTAATTTATTAATATTAAGATTTTCAACTAAACCCACATGTATTTATCAAAAATATATTTGTCTCTTCTATAGTTATGTTTGTATTTGTAAACACATAACGAGATCCACTAAGTGAATACGTACCTATATATTGTATAGTCTGACTTTATTTGTATTTTCTTTGGCAAGTCCCTCACCTGACCGCATCGCATTCTTGGCAAAATGAAAATTTTGTACGAACAAATATGTAGCCCAAAGTCCTAGTCTTATTTGTATTCTAATAGGGACTGCCATAAGCAGTGTAATAGACAGTGATTAATTTATTATGTAGGATTAGCCGATAATATCATTATAAATTGCCACTTGAATCCCATGTACCTACCTAATACTTAACAATAGCTTTGTATCATTACACATGGATATTGTCAAATGAGATTTGGAATTACATACAATTTAGATTCAAGCGAATGAAATCTTAGGTCATCTCGTAACAAAACATCGCGTAACTGAGTAAGTAAAAAAAATATTTCACAAACGTCTCGCCTGTGTGCAATATATTTGTTTGCAATAATAATATATATGGGGTTTATCCTATTTAAAACTTTAAAAGCTTTAACGCCACAAAAATCTAAAAAATAGACACCTACCAACTTCGCCTCTCATTACCCTACTACATAGGTGAAGAATTACTCGTATTGTCGCCATTTCCGTTGTTCATCCTAATTACATTACAAGAAGGTGGCTAAGAGGTACTTACTAAAATATATTTTTTATGTCTCGGTATTTCGTGCTTACATCTTCCAATGCATTCGAAATATACCGATTTTCGCAGATGCGTCACCTTTTTTATTGCGTTAAACCTTTGCATTGAGGAGGTGCTAAATAAGACCAACATAAAGTCACATTCAATAACTAAAGAGAAAAAGATGTATTTTACCGATTAACAAGATGACATTAACTCTTAATCGCAACTTGGTAAAAGTAGAGAAAGGTATCGCAATTCGCGTTAAAAACGTTTTAAATTTTATTACTCTGTAAAAGCGGCTTTCAACTTGCCGAAAACAGTGGCAATAAAAATTGTTGAAAACGTATTATTCACTTTGTTTTATATCTTGGAATAACAATTGTGAATGTGGGAACGAAACTGGCCGTCAATTCTTAAGTTAAAATAATTAACTTTAAAAAGGTATGAATGTACTAAAACCGTAGCATAATAATCTAAAATTTGGTGGGCTGAACGTGCTAAGGAACTGCTAGACCGATCATATCAATATTTGGGAGATTTTTCGCCGCGTAAAAGTTTTAGCCCGCGGTAAAATCAATGTAACGTACTAAAAGTTGTGGCGAAGGAATCCAATAGTTAGTAGGTTTAGATAAATAATCTGATATACTTAATTACCATAGACATACATAGATTAATATTTTTTATTATACATATTGAAAATCCAGACCAAGGAGTTGGAACAAGCGACGTCGGGAATCGAACCTACCATTTGCGCCGCAAGCAGACTTTCACCCACAGCGGCACTGAGGCAGTCAAGTTTGTTCCTAATATATACAATTACTAGCTGTGCCCTGCGGTGTTACCCGCGTTATAATGGATGAAGTACTCTTAACCAACAACATATTTATTTGAATAAAGATTAATATTATTATGTTGATACAACTTAAACAAATTATTTCGACCAAATTAGGTACCATAAAAACGGTTTTTGTGAGTTAATCTTAAAAGATAGACATATACTATCGCGGACTGTTTTTTAGATCATTAAAAGAGCTATTATTCTTTCATACATATTTTTTGTGTATCTTGAACCGTTTTCACGGCGCACGCAACGGAAGGCTTCAAAGATGAACAATTTCTCCCGTTTTTTACACATTTACCACTATATCTTTGCTCCTATTGGTCGTAGCGTGATGTTATATAGCCTATAGCCTTCGTCGATAACTGGACTATCCAACACAAAAAGAATTATTCAATTCGAACCAGTAGTTTCGGAGATTAGCGCGTTCAAACAAACAAACAAACAAACTCTTCAGTTTTATATATTAGTATAGATTTATATATTATTTCTCTTGTCAAGAGAGAAGTCCCTGTGTCCCAGCTGTGGGAACGTTAAAATGGTGATGATGAGGTAAAAACTCTAATGCGACCATTTCCGCATGCGACATAATTAGTTTAATTTTGTAAATTGTGGTCATTTTTGAAACTTACGTCATTTGACAAAAACTAAACGTTTTTTTTTATATTTTGTTTCAGGTAAGAATCTGGATTTTGTACGAAGTGTCGTGAGTTTGAAGATTTATACTATGGTATTATTATTTTGAAGTTGGTTCACATTGGTTACCACGGAAACGACTGATAGAGAATAAATAAAATACCTCAACTGAAGCTTTGAAACAACCAATGTTGTTTATTTATTTGAAACATTAAAGTATGACCATTTAACAAAATTATATGTTATTCGCTTCAAAATTTCAATAAAAATACTTCCAAGATAAAATTAAGGAAAATATCAAAGAATAGCTTTCCATTAAAAATGGAGATCAATACAGGGCGGTGTCAATGCTAGACAATAAATTTGCCAGCAAATGGGCAATTTAGCTAAAAGGCTCTCAAGGTTGGAAGGTCACGTCGACACTGTAAACAGCGGGGACTAATTCTAAAAATGTAGAGCTATTATCGCACTAACGCTTAGACTTAGGTATTCTAATTCAGAATAATTTCCTCTCTACCTTTAGCTCTACCAGATCTTTAGGTTAGGCTTAAACATTTTAAATGCTAAATTTAATAAAGGTCATCCAGAGATCTACGGTGAACGATGGCTATTTTTTTTTTAATAAATCCGGATAATGCACACACTACAATATCTAGCATTATTATTACTATTATTAGTACTGGTACTAGTTACCTAAGTTATTGGTACTAGACATCTTATATACCTACTTAATATTTTAGACATTATAAATATATTTTTTTATATACATATTTAACACCCAGACCAAGGAGAAAGTGATGGCAGAACATACAAACACTGACCCCTTGGCAAAAATTGAACGTGCTACATCTTCCTTTCTTTTAGTCTATTTCTAAATATAATAACTACTGCTATAAATTAAAAATAAAAACCTGAAAATGACAACGCTAATGAAGTCCTTTTGAGTACAAAATTTTCGCACAATTTTGTAGCTTATCATACATACCCACGAATCGTGAGTTCAAATTCTACTATCAATCTGCAAATTTAGGAACTGATCTATTCTATAGGGAGTTTGGTAATCTTATGCAACTTTTATTAAGCAAGGACACAAGGTAGAAACTAGAGCAGGATTTGCACTATAAAAGTATGATAATTACTTATCGGTGAAAAGTCATCATTTCTTATCGGTTAGAGATTAGTTCTTCAACCGATAATAAAACCATCATTGCCAACTAATGAAAACTGTAGATGATCGCAATAGTAATACGCTAAGTACCTATTCTAAATGGAAATCCCTATGGAAAAAAACAAAGTTTGAACTATAAATTTACTAAAGTTCGCTCAACCTTAGAATCAGTTGTTCAACTAAAATCAAAGCTTTCAAGCTCATGTACAGCTTAAAGAAGTATTTTACTTACACACGTAGGTATAAAAAAGGTCATTATATGTATGTCTCGAAGGGTTGAAATAATTGAAGGGTTGAGTCACCCCTCCAGACAGGGCGACACGTCAATCGGGAAAACTTGTGCATTTTCACACAAATGTCAATGGCATACAGGTAGACTGGCAAATTGTCGCTTCAAGCGCAAAGTCCAATTACAAGAAACTGAACTGAAGAAAGAGACTTAATTATTTACTTAATATACCACTTAAAATTTGATGTATTACCTAAGTTACCTCAGTAAAAATATTTGTAATAGATCGCGTTGAGCTAATTCCTTAAAAAGTTGTTGTTCCAAAGTTATTTTATTATAACTACATATCACTTTAATAATTATTATGTGCGTAACACAAGCATATCGCTTACCACGGGGCTAGATGTTGTTTTGGGGATTGTCCGGAAATATTTATTTATTTATATGTATATAAGCACAAATAACGGGGGACAAGATGAATAAGCAGTTTTCTAAATAATTCAACACTTGACTACAGGCGAGCCAAGCCTTATGAGAATGCGTTGTTATTCAGATTCCAACGTCTTAAATATTTGTTTCTTTGTTACGCAAAATCTTATTCAAATAGCTTAAACATTTCCTCAAAGTAATATAATACGGTCATTACATTAAAGTTGTCACTTTGACCATAAAATTATGTGTCATTACAAGTAAATGTGACAAAAAAATTACTCATTATTATAAATCATGCTAAGTTATCTCTTTCTGTAAATTCCAAGTAAACAAAATAAGTACCTACTCATTTTTCTGTATGAGTTTGTTTTGAAGTAGTAACCACCAACTACTGTAGTATTTTCAACTGTGTACCTACTCGGGCTATCACTCTTTGCCTTAGTACGTTTTGACTTTTAACATTTTCAGATAACCAAAACTGCAATTGAGTTATGTAGGTAGGCCACGTCGTTCATACATTTTCTTTTGTATGGAAACATAAAAATATTAAGTAATCATTCGGCCGCAATTTTAAATTTAAAAAAAAATGTGTACCTACGTCAATATGTATCATTTTTATGAATATTAACAGAATATTTTAAAATAAAGTTGTTTATTAGTGTTGATATGGAAAAAAGAAAAAAAATCGTAAAAGTACAATAATACCTATTTAATATGTTTTAAAAAACGCTAACATACGCATTAAATCTTTATTAAAATTGCTTAGGTCATGCCGATTATGACGTTCTCAAACTTTTAGTGTTGAATGATCAACACTAAAAGTTTTCCAAAACAAAGTCCAAATCAAGCACAATAGCACTACAGTACAAAGTCCACCGCAAAAAATAAAGAGCAAAAAATAAAGCGGCTCCTATATCAAGACAAACTTGTATGACTAGTTTTTAGGGTTTAGTAAGGAAATCAGAAGAAGATCTATTCAAAATATTATTAGTTTTGTAACAACTGCTTTGGAATTTATCCAGTCGATTCTGTTGTGCAGAGATGTATTTAGTTTTTTGGTAACTAATAGTAAGGCTACAGTAGCGGCCTACTGCGAATATTCGCGTCAACTCAATGTGTGTAGCCGGTACATCGTTGCAACGCGAAGTATTCGGCAGAAGACGATGTATGGCGTGGGCGTGGTCACAATTAAGTTACATAAGAATCATGTAGCGCGCAATGCGTCACATAATCTTTGTCGGCTAATGTAGACAGGAACATCGCGTATAATAAAGATAATCATAATGATTTTAACACACCAAAGCGACACGAATCTTCGCCTGCTTATGTAGCCGCACCATAAATGTTTAAATATAACTCATGAATTGCTGGACCGAATCCCATCAAATTTATGTGGAATGACTTCGAACTCAAGTCGTTCATGGATATTAATGTTATATGACTTATGTTATGGTATAACGAACATAAAAATATCATCAAATTAGGGATCATCTTCTTTGGTGTCGTTAATATAGACTGCTATTGCATTTATACACTTGTCTTGGTAATTAACTTAACTTTTGGCTTGATATAATTTTAATAATTTGTGACACACATTTTGTAATTAAAATTGCACGTTTGATCGTTTTGTTTTCCCTTTTACACATACGCTTATATTTGGATGATATAGAATTATGTGCGAAAACAAATATTTTTAATTTGTGTTTTTATCAAGTCCATCAAAGCTGTTTGTTTTCCGATTAAAATAAAATAAAATGTACTTTTATGTAAAACACAAAAATAAAAAACGAGTGGTCCTCTCAGATTATATAAAGTTCAGCTTCAGTTGAAATCGAACGCGCTACCTATAGCACCTTTTCACTACACCGCTGAGGCAGTCAACTAACCTGTATTCCTGTTTTCGTTTCTTTGTATCCTTTAACGCAAGCAAAGCCAGAAAGTTTAATAGAGTTATCTATGGAACCCAAGGCCATATTTGTCTCAATCGCTTAACCCGTTAATTGCTAACTGAAGATCGGACTTTAATTGTTGGTTTAAGTGTTGACGTCCAAATCAAAGTTCACAATAGACATAATCTACTAGTAAACCTGTTATTAGGATCAGAGTCTGATAAAACACTGACTAAGGCAGTTGTATTAAACGTTATCCCTATTTTCAAAGTCTAAATTCTATATTGTAGCGAGTGTTGAATAGATTTTCGTGTGTTCTTCCATTTTGTTAGAATTTGATGGGAAAGTGATCGCGTCTTGATGAGATTTTTTTGTAAGTTCTTATTTTAATTTATCGTTTTTAGTTTAAATAGAAATAATTTAAAGAATGAGTTTTACAATATTTCACACATTTTCTATTTTATTTTTCTTAAAATGTCCTGATTTACTGTCTCGCGTACTGACGCGTAGGTTTGGCCAAAGCCATATTCACCTCTCCTCAAATTTCAACTAATAACGATAGCAGTGAAAAACAACAAAAACTAAAATTATGGTTTTCTCATAATTGTACTCTAGAATTGAGTTATTGTTATTATCATCATCAACATCATTTCAGCCGAATGTCGTCTATTAGATATAGTTATTTATAATATATGAATATTTTATTGTTCCAAATATTTTTATCGTGCTACTGTTAATATAATTATTCATTACAATAATACATAGATAAGTGGTACCTAAAATTTTTATTTATTAAATATTATATTCTGGCATTTTTGGGTATTTTACCATGTTTTGACGATATGGCCGTTATTTTAAGTGTAATCTTTTTCAGTAGGTATTTCTAAATAAGGACAAAGGTAATTAAAAAAATATACCTAGACTTTACGAGAGAAAATCAAGGTGGTTTAATAACAGTTCTAGGCAAATAGCGCCTATTGTGTTGTTATCAGTTATCTTTTATCAATTGCATGTCAACTGAAGCGTCTGACTGAAGGCTTAGCTAGCATTGTGCAGAAATCTGTGAATGAACTGGAATTAACCGGATTACTTCACATACGTGTCTTATGACTTATGCGACACTTTTATGGGTAAATTGTAAAAAAATGTCACAGTAATAGCAAGCAAACAATTATACAGTTTTATTGCCCGTTAGCGAGAAGTATTACTTAAACTTAGCTTAGTTACTTAGTTGGAATTTATCGACATGATTTATCAAAATTACAATGTCACCATGGCTTGTTATTTATAAAACGCTGAGACCGACTGTTGGACTTATTACGATTGCCTCATTTCTCCCTCTCTTATTTTTACAACAAACCCAATAATATTTGTTAACGCAACAAAACGAATTTCTTTTTTGGCAAAAAATTGTATCCTAATCAAATATGACTTAGGTGCCTAGTTATGTACATTATCTATGCTTATACTATAAAGCTAAAGAGTTAGTTGATTAAACAGGATAGTAAACGATCTAAAAAATATATGCTCTTTATAGCAGGAATATAATATTTTTTGTAATTTACTTTTAAGGCTTAGAAAATTACTCTAGCTACTACAAATAAATACACCAATCCATCTTTCCAGATAAATATCTCATAATATGTTTCGTCATATGTATGTCGTTGTGGTTGCAAACGCATTTCTGTGGTCTGCTCGCTTCCTAGGTTCTGCTTAACACTTAAATATATTTTATGTACTTAATTGTGGAAAAGTCGTTACCGACGTTTACTCTTAATCTAATCTGAGGTTTTGTGTATCACATTTTGTGGTTTCTGAAACTAATTATTGATATACCGTGACAACGGAGGTACCGTTCGCGGAGATGTAATGTTTATGGAATATCCTTTTCATCAACTATAAAGTGGACAATATCTCAGATACAATGACCGCCGCCAAAGCCGAAATTTCACAATTTTATGATACATTAAACATATATCCATAGAAAAATTATAAATGAATGACAATTTGATCTCAGCTTGGCGGTAAAACGAGTTTAGCTCGACGATGGTGAAATCGAGGCTAAGAAGTAAAGTAATCTTTGTTTAAAATTTAAACAAATATAATTAAATTTAATCATATTACTTATTGATAAAAGGAATATCCATCTCCTTAAAAAAATTAATAAACTATCAACGTTTCGGCTTGAAGCCAAGAGATGTCTTTATCGGGACCAGAGACCGATGCTTGACTCCTTTTAGTTCTCTACGTGACAAAATTTTGCTATTTTAAAATGAATAGTGTCCGAATCTCCCGAATCTCTCCGAATCTTCATAAACAGAACATTAGTGGCCCAGAACATATTACGTCACATATATTTTCATGCTTAATGACTCGAATTACCAAAAAAACTTACAAAAGACTAATTTTTCAGTTGAAATTTTGTATCCATTTTGGAAAAGAAAGTGTCTTGTTGTGAACGGTTTCATAAGGTTGTTTTCGGCTACAGATAAGAAGCATTACCATGAGTTGCCATTTTATTTGCTGTAAATTTACAACATGTAATCTGTTACGTTTTGACTGCTAAATTTTTCACAAGTAAAATGTTATATTTATCTGTCAAATGTATGGAATTACAACATGTTGTATATTTACGGCAAATAAACTGGCAAATCACGGTAAGTTTTCAAATTATCTAAGTCATTGTACGAGTTTGACTCAGTCGGAAAACAACTTGAAGTGAAATATTTCCACATTCCTACAATTGTTTGTCTATGCACTAGGCGAAGGTTCTGTGGGTTTCCCGCTAGATACTGTTATGATATCCTTATCATTCAAGACTGGGCCTATTTTCTTGTCAGTAACCATAAATATTAACATGAATAAACGTTGTCACGTATGGCTACCTCGACAAATGCATTGTAAACGATCGTTTTCCTTAAATCGATTGCCTATAGTTTTCTGAGATAATGCAGGCATAGAGATTTATAATTTAAATAATTAGGCGGTGAACGTTTATAGTTATTTAAATTGTATATTGAATTGGTTCCGTAATGGAAAAGGAGGAAAAGTAAGATATTACAACTACTTTTTTCGACTGCTTCAGTGGCGCGGTGGGCGAGGATCCGCTTGCGGCGCAAGAGGTAGCGGGTTCGATTCCCGCCGAGACTGAAAGTGTTTATATGTTCTGCAAGCACTTTCTCCTTGGTCTGGGTGTTTAATATGTTTAATAAAAAAAATATCTATATGTGTATGCCTATTATATTAAGTATATCAGATAATATCTAGTACCTGTAACACAAGCTTAGAGCTTACCACGGGGCTAGATGTTGTTGTGTGTATTGTCTAGAAATATTATTTTTTCAATGAATATCAGGTTTAAAACTTGTATACCAAAGCTGATCATACAAGAAAATATAAATGTCAGCGAAGTTTAGATTAGGCAAACCTGCTTGTATCTTGAGACTTCAGAGTGCAGTTGAGAAAATGGCGGATGGTATGCATGTTAGAAATAACGAGATACATGCATATCCAAATTAAAAAGCTCATAATTGCTACGTATACGATAAAGTACGAATAATATACCTATCTATGTAATTAATTGCCATCATAATCTGCTCCGATTAAGACGTCAATTAAAAACAAATGAACAAGACATCATCGTCACCAACTCTTGGGTCATTGACACTAATAAATAGTTTGAAAACTGAAGAAATTATATCAGTTGACATACATTTATAAGTGCGCCTTGCTAAATATGTCATGTGCACGATAAAGCATTAGACTTTCCTGAATTACTCACAACTTTCTGATATCGGAAAGTGTGTCATATTTCGTATTTTCTTTAGAAGATTAGATTGAAGCTAATTTCGTAATAAATAGTATAAATAGTCGATTATGCCTCGATTTACGAATAAAAGTTCATAGAGTATTATTCTACGGGAGTAATGATATCATTTGTCTACAACGGTAATATTTCACTTAGGTAACTATTTATTTATAGTAATTTCGAATTAATGGTATAAAACAATAAAAATTCTTATCGTAATTGCAGAACAAAGTCATTTGAATGATACAACTATCAAATTTTATTTATACTATGACTGTGAATAGGTATATTATGGTAAATTTTATAGATAGTCCGTGACTTATCCCTTTAATGAATTAGGTATATTCGTCATCATCATCATCATCATCCTGCCCTTGTCCCACACTATGTGGGGTCGGCACAACATGTATTTTTCTTCGATTTCTCTCTATCACCCGTCATCTCAACACTCACTCCTTCCTTAAACATATCTTCTTTCACACAGTCTATCCATCTTTTCTTTGGCCACCCTCTTCCCACGTATCCATCCACATTAAGAATTATATTATTAGATAATGAATGTGGACTTGACATGACTTTCGTTCCTTCTCATAGCATGCCCAAACCACGCTAACCTATTTATATTATGGTGTTCAAAATATTTCTTAGGTATTATCTAGGAACTGGACTAGGCATTACGCAAGTAGAGCGTTTAACAGGAATTATTAAAAGATGCGGACTTAGGTCTTCAACTTTGAAATTCACGCAATGAGGAAGCACAGTATTATCTGCGTGGTATTATTGTTATTTACTAAGAATGTTTTTATGTTGCCAACTTAAATATTGTTTTATTTAAATGTGACGTAGAGAAATTTTAAATAACAAATAAATGATACCTTCATAGATAGGTATAATAATAACACCTCCGGACTATTCACATAGAATCACTTAAGCGTAAACTTATCTCAGTTTATAGTTTTATAATTATATGAATATTTAATACCTACTACAAAATTTATTGTAGTTGCAATTTATAGCATACCTATGTTAGTTGTACCCAGTTATGTTTAGATGTTTTCATTTAAAAACTTTGAATACATCATTACTCTTTAGTGAACACATTACAGTAATACAGAAAAGAGAGATGTTAAATATTAGTATCAATGGCTGTATAATATGATATACCTAGTAGAATCCGGGCAGAAACAATCAGATAGTAACTTATTTAAATGACTTATTTCCTAGTTAAGCCTTACGCACGATTAATCATGATTCTGTATAATTTTTATTGTTTTACTGTGTAATTGTTGCGTTTTACTTATTTATTAGAATTAGTTCAAGGTTTTGGTGATTTTATGCAAACATTAGACTCGGTTTTCATGAATTCTGATTGAAGCAAGTTGTCTTGGAACTACTTACTTAAATAGTCCTTTCCACTTTATAACTGCTTTTTTTGCCATAAAACTGTTTGAAGTTTAAATGCACTTATAGGATTTGTATTATTCGCTGATATGATAAACTAATTTCTTAACAACATTTTACATTACAAACTACATATAAATATATATTTTCGGACAATTCACACAACAACATGGTGCACCGTGTAAGTAAGTTATAGCTTGTGTTACGGGTACTAGACATCGACGCTGATGAGTGATAGCGAACCCGCTATCACTCATCAGCGTCGTAGTATTTCTTCATGATAAGATCATATGAATAGACTCACCGTTGCTCGAGCAACGCATACCTAATACACGTGGTTTAAAGTAAATTAAAGAACTAGAGACACGTGACTTTTGCATTTTCTACTCCTATCAACTCTTACTTATAATAAGCTGGCCATAAAAGCGCGCAAAATACATCGTAAAGTTCTCTGTTTGAGACTGCAAATAGAATTCAGCGACAACTAGGTGGACAAAAATTATATATTTATATATATAATATTTTTATTTTGTATTAGTGTCTATATAAACAACAGAATGGATTTTAACGCGGTATTTAGCAATATATAGAATTATAAAAGAGTAAGGTATATATAATGTGTATAATTTGTACCGTGTGAAGCCGGGCGTTGCTAGCTTAAGATAAATGTCATATCTTACACGTGGCTTCTCGTAGCAAGTCAATTATTACAGTCAGTATAAACAGTTGTTGTCATGCAATGAGAAATTACAGATGATTTAGTCTCACGTTATTGTTGCAGATTTTCAGCATAAGTAAATATAAAGATGAATATCTCAAGGTGTTTTCAATTGATTTGATTTAAGACTAAGGTATAGTGAAGTGCGTCATATATATTTTATGAGCTATTTCGAATAGCAAATTATAAATTTAAGTCAGCCTCGTCTGTCTGTGTTTTGGTCGGGATAAACTCAAAACTACTGAATGTTTTTTTTGCAGTTTTCTGCAATCGATAGAGTGATTAAAGAGCAAGGAAGGTAATAAATAAATTTTATAAGTTTTCGCATCGCAGCAGAGCCAGAAAGGGCAACTAGTACCTACCTACTTATCATGGCTAGCGCATAACGTTCGTAATAAAAATGATGTATTTGATTTTGTGTGATTCTATGAATATGAATTCTTTATATTATAAAAATTGTACTTTATTGAACATATTCGTAGATTTAATAAAACATTCAAATATTTTTGAAAACTGTAAATCTGCTCTGGGTACGCTTATTATTTAGGTATTATTTTATTATATTTGATGGAAAAAAAACCCGCGTAACGTCATGTTTTCAATAAATGTTATGTTACACAGTTATATTGCCAATCGACAAGCACTTAACCGATTAGCTTGAGACCCCACTCGAAATTTGCATTCTTCCCACTTTCCCCCCACAACTATAAAACGGCTACACCGATATTCATCAAACATTTCTAAGAACACTCGCAAATAAGTCACCATTAATACAAAAAAAAATTAATCACAGATAATGACAGACAGACACGTCAGACTTAGAGCACCCCTCCATTTGCGTCGGGGGTTAAAATAGGGTTAGTGAAGATTTGGTGGAGACCCAAAGCACTCAAGCGCGTTGAAATCCTTTGTTTAAGCATTCAGATATTTAATGGTATGGTCATTATCGACCACGTATGCCTTTGCCAATATTTATTTACTGCTAATCGAAAACTAATGTACGATAATTAACTTGGGAATTCTCTTAAATTATTCAATGAAGATTACCAATCTAAAATATTTTAAAGTCTACCTTAATATTAAACCTATGAAATTTATAAATTTTTTTTCTATGATTTCTTAAAAAGCTTTACATTAAACGTAAAACTGCTCTTTAGATTGCCAATCGAACTCGAATAGAATCGGCTCTATTTTAGAAGCAATTTATTTTTACTTGTAAAATTCTTTATTCAAAATTTGGCTTTCATGTTACTCTCAATAATTTTAGTATATTACTAATTATTTTAATATCGCTTTTTCGAAAAAAATATTTACGAGGGAAATTTTATCAGGAACAGTAATCCTACCGAATCAGATATGTTAAATCAGAGATTTGGATTTTTCGAAGGTTAGATTACCGGGTGAGACCAATGTATTTTTCAAGAATCCTTGATAATGCAGTTTTGTTTCTCTTAAAAAAATAAAGAAATGTTTCGTTTAAGTAAAATGAGCTTCCTAAAAACATTTTAAGTATTTTCCCTTTAGAGTTTCTAAGATTTGTAAAATAAAACAGTGGAAATAAATGATTTTGTACCTTGTATCTTCAGCCCATTCTACTTTTCCAACCTGTAGATATATAAGCCAAAAATTCTCGCTTCTCTTGGTAAAAACAAATGCTTTGGTACCTCTTAGTTCGTTTGGTCTATATCTAAGCCTTATAAACTTGGCCTTGAAACGAAAAAACAAGTGTCAAAAGCAAATCGGAAGTATAGATAAAAAGTAACTCGCAGGTACTCAATAAAAATGTCACGGAGCAAGTCCAAATACCGACTATCAGCGCTGTGACCACATCGAGGACAATGATACACCGTATGAGGTCAAGCTATTGTTCTTATTGGGTTTGAACATGTGGATTAGTTGGCTGATGACAAATTGTGTTTTTTTTCCTAAGGCGGCCTCTAGACCTACAATAACATTGTACAATACTTTTATTGTACAATAAGATTGAAAGGCGCTTTGATCCAAACGACCAATTATATTGCACAACAATACGAACAGCACAATGTTTTCGCGTTCAGTCGGAGAATAGTATTGATCCCGTGTGCACCGTGCGAAAAACATGGTGCAATAAAAATTAAACTCGCTCAAACTTTCGGCCAATCATTGTGCAATCTTCAATATTAACCCTAAACGGTCAATTATATTGCACAATTCGCAATATTGTGCAATATAATTGACCGTTTAGAGGCCGCCTAAGGTATAATATAAAATATTATACCTTAGCTCATCATAATAACTAAATCATGAAATACTACATTTTATCCTAGGGTTTGCCCTCGTGCAACTAACATAACTATCTTGGAAAATTTAAAGGAACATTGGTTGAGTAGGTAAAGCCCAAATGTATAATTAGTTAGTAGATATTGGCATGACAATCGCAATGGTGTGTACCTACAGCTATTCATGATTGACTTAAGAAGATGAGCTTCTTTACCTTTACTGAGCAGATCATTTTCATTAGAATTTACATATATTTTTCATCCACTCGATAAAACCCTTTAACATGCTATCAGATTTTAAATCTCGGGATAATTATAGCCTCCTCAGAGTGCTTACGTTAAACCTCCTTAATAATCATGTGTAAATAATATGTAAGACTTAATATTTATTTCCCATATAAAACCATCGGAACGAATTACCGAAACTATAAAAGAATCCTGTTCTGTAGTTTGAATGATTAAAATAGCGTTTGTTAATTAACATTTGTATTTAAAAAATGCGTAATTTTAGTTAACAAGTTTTAGGAAACATTGATTTCCTATAATTGCGAATATATTACTGTTTTATTATCAACCAACTTTATGTTAGATAATTATTTCGTAGTGCGAAACGTAATAGTTGGTTGAATATCTATTTTCAAGGTACTCGGACGAAATATGCGATTGAAATTCTATGTAGTTTACCTGTTAATAATATCTTATACAATGGTCAAAGTATTATAGCTAATAATAAATATTTCAGGACAATCCAAACAACAACATCTAGTCCTGTGCTAGGTTTGTGTTACGGGTACTAGAACATCTGACATTTTTAATATAATAGACATTCATATATAGATATTCTTTTATTACACATATTAAACACCCCGGCCCAGAATAATGTGCATGCAGAACATATAACTTGACTCCTCGGCGGGAATCGAACCCGCTACTTATATTCAGAAGAGCAAAATGTATAGCATGATCACCGTTGAACTGGTTTAGAAAGTTTTTTTTTAATATTATAGAAAGATGGAATTATCGATAATCCATATTGATATAACAAATACGTAAGAAAATCTGTCAGTCGGTCTGTTCCTTTTTCACGACCAACTACTGAACCGATTGAAATGAAATTTGGTAAACAGATTCACTATAGCATAAGAAAGGACATTTTACCGCGGAAAAATCCATGGAAATATCGATAGGTACTTATAATATAAAGTGATGCATTTATTGAATAGATAATGCTGAACAAAGCAGTCATTAATCTCTAATGCATTACCGACAAAGAATCATCATTCGTTGTCAACATCAGACTTGGATTGTTTTGTAATAATCTATGATACATTATTTTATCAAAATAATATGCAAAAATTACGAGTAGTGGTGACCATATGAGTTTTTAAGTAGATGAACATGAGTTGCCACTGTGATTTCATAATCTCATGATAGGACTTAACTTTATGACACGTGTGAATCTAAAAAATACCCAATAAAGAACAGCAAAAGCATAAATGCTAAGATAAGTATTTTTTTGACTGCCTCAGTGGCGCGGTGGGCGAGAGTCCGCTTGTGGCGCAAGAGGTAGCGGGTTCGATTCCCGCCGAGGGGTCAAGTGTTTGTATGTTCTGCAAGCACTTTCTCCTTGGTCTGGGTGTTTAATATGTATAATAAAAAATATCTATGTACGTATGTATATTATATTAAGTATATCAGATGTCTAGTACCCGTAACGCAAGCTAAGAGCTTACCACGGGGCTTGATGTTGTTGTGTGGATTGTCAGGAAATATGTATTTTATTTTTATTTATTTATTTATGTAAAAAACTAAGAATTTTCCACGCTCCTTGACACTTTAGTAGGAGATGGTGTAACGGGCATCTGTGTTTGTAGGTGTGGTGACTAAGTGATTGGTGTTATAGATAGGAACTAGGTAACTTAGCATAGTTAATCTCTATCATAAATGTCGTTGAACAAGCGACCGTGTCGCGTTCCGCTCTGACGAAGTGGCCTTATTGCCGATGGGTTATATCACTGTAAACAATCTGAAGTGATTTGATATTGTGGGATAAAATGATTGTGGAATTATTGAATCTCAGTTCGGAATCTATATTTTGGACTAAAATAGTCTATTTTAGTAAGAGGTGTGTGTGAAAGAGATTCAATTGTATAAAATTATATTATGGAGTTTAAGTTATCGAATTCAAGGAATTTTCTAGCATTTTACAAGTATTTATTACCCGAAAAGTTAAAATGATTCAAAATAATACAAAAACGATGGAAATTCAAATAAAGTAATTACTTAACATATATCATTATTTTTTAAAATTACGTGTGCCATTGCAATTCCAATTAGGTAAATTAATTTATCTAAATTTTAATTTAATCTAATAATCCATATCTAAAAAACATGGTAGTAAAATGAATTAATGACAAGTATTATTCTAGGAAATTACTATGTTCGTCGATTTATAGTTCTGTTTTATTGTTTCAGCTATGTCGGCCGATGGGTCGACGACGGATATCAATGCCTTACTCAACGACACCGGTAAGAGCACTTACTTACCTTACTACTTACTTTGGTACTTTTTTTATCCAGAAAATATATTTATAGGTACTAGCTGACCCCAGCTAACGTTGTTTTGCAAAATGAAAAATAGATCTAGGCCGATGATCAGACCTACTCAATACGCTCACAAAATATCATGAGAATCGGTCAAGCCGTTTCGGAGGAGTACGTGAACGAACATTGTATCACGAGAATTTTATAATATAAGATTAATTCCTATGACAATAATTGTACTTTCATACAACCTGCTAGCGCCATCTAATGGAAATATTACGAACTTTCTTGAAAATTGTTGAGGATTATTTCGCTAGATGGCGCTTACAGTGTTGTTTTAGCGCCATCTTGTGGTGAATTACAGTACTACGATGTTGTCGAACTGTCTACGTAAGTAGTTGGTTCATTGTAGCTTTGTTAGATGGCGCTGTTGTCAAACTGCCTATGCGCCATCTACTGTTTAGCTTTGAAACTTTTTAATCAGCTCTGTTTGAACAACTTTATGGACTTCGTCTAGAGAGGGCGTTACGGTCACTATTCCGAATAATTTAAGAAGCTATGGTTGCTACTTATGTAAGTATATTGAGTGGCATAGACTAGGAACGACCATTCTAAGTATAATAAAAAGTATGATAATATAAATAAAGGTAGGTAAGTAGAGAGATTAAAGTTACATATCAATAGCGGATTTAAAATAAATAGCAGGTTAAGCATAACTTGCTAATCTGGAAGTTTAAAGTTTAAGTAATATACTGAAACTACCCACTTAGAAAATAACTCTTAGAAAGTACATCATAGATGTCTTTTTAACCCCCGACCAAAAAAGAGGAATATTATGTTGTTTTGCGTTTAAGGAAATTAAGGCATTGGAATCGGGGGTTTTTCTTAAATTTTAAATTTAGATTTATATCTTAACATATAATATAATTCGCCTGGGTTCATTCACCCAGGTGCATTTAGTACAATTTATTGACCCAGGTGTTTTCGGGTACATTATCTTGACCCTTAAACCTTATCGTTTGGCTATATTTAGAGCGAAGGGTTTCCACGAAGGCTTCATAATCAAGGATTGAAAACCCCACGAATGAATGACGTCATACATGTATTATATAAGATCCAATTAAGAGTTACCTGTGCGGATACAATCAGATGTTGTATCATTTGAGACTCTATGTCAACGTGTTAAGGTCACGGTAGGTACTGCTGTCAGTTGAATCTTTGGTGAGTCATATAATGGGCACTTATGTGCTATTGCTACTAGGTATAGTATCGATTCGATACTATTCCGTAATTTGGTATCCAAATCGAAGCAGGAAGGCAGGTCCGGTTTATAGGTGGTTTACTCGGTTACTTATTTGGTATTTGTTACTATTCTAGTAATATCCCGCGGGTAAACTACTAGATTATATGGATTTTCCCTATGAACATTAGCCTATGTCCTTTCTCAGGCTCTAGAGAATCTGTGTATCAAATGTCATTTTAATCGGTTCAGTAGTTTTTGCGTAAAAGAGCAAACTGAAACTTGGTTAAATGGGACCTGGATAAATGAGAAACCTGTGTTTCTAGGATGATGTTTACCGCTATTTAATCAGTATGTGTAAATCCATTTTAGAGCTGGACCTCTACTACCATACTTTAGAAATTGATACCGAAAGTGATGATTACTATTAGAAAGTGTTAATAAGTACCTAGGTAAATGTGTTTTCGCTGCAGTGAAGAAAATTAGATTATCAAGCTATAGTTCTGATTTTCGCTATAGTTTTTTCATGTTTCAGTTTTATTATTATTCAAATGTTGATTAAATAATATTCAAGATATACTAGACCCATATTATATAAAGATATGCATAATGTATTATAAACATCTTGGATCCAAAATCTGTAAAGTGATGTATGTTGTAAATACTTAAATAAATTATTTGGGACTCTGTAGTTTAATTCCCTCTATAAACGAGACAAATTACTAAAGCTGGGACAGGTTATGACGTTTGCCTCTAGAGATCTCTGTTGAAAACATTAGAATGTATTTAACATTTCCATCTCTTTAAATAAGTTCATTTCTTCCTCTTTAAACAGGGAACTCTGTTAATAAGACAATTTAATGTTAAAACTGCCTAATTGGGTGACATCGGCACTGTGTGATAAAACCCTCTTTCTAATTAGATTAAGAATTAAAAATGGAAAGATTAATGGAAAGAAAGCCCTCAATAAATAATACAAAATCATTGGTCCCTTGAGATCCCAATACATCACCACCACTACCACTGTATGATTAGATAGGTACTCGTATTAGGTAGGTAAATATACCTACCTATGTATAAGGGTTTTCGAAGTATGGTTTCCTGTTATTTGTATCTGCACCTACTGCATAAAATAAAATATTTTTTTTTTAGGTACATAATAAATTTATACACTTATTTTATACTTTGTAATTCGTTCTGGCGTTCAATTTTAATGACAACATCGTGGAATGTGTAAGAAGTTAGAGCCTATTTCATCATCTCCAAGTAAATTTGTTAATATCATACCTATGTATGTAGGTTAAAATATAGTGCTATCAAGTCAACTAACAACTATCAGTGACTGACGGGCGAAGATTCCTCTATATTTTAACAATTGCCTTATTTACTGAGCGACGGTGAAATAGGCCCTTAGTATGCTACTCAATATTGTAAAAATAATGATAATAATCAGGGGTACAGATTTTACAGCTTAAAAACTTATTTGTACTTGATACTTGATGTTAATGTTAAAACTACATACAAAACTTATATAAAATAGGTACTTGCTTATAAACAGATAAAATAGTCTTTTAGGAATACCTTCGTATTTATGTGAACCATATCTAATAAATTCTAGTAACTCCACGCAATATAAATGTTCCAAACAAAGTAAACACGGACTTTTCCTTAAATAACCACTATTCAAGGAAACATTTATAATATCTGCAAATGACCGTTAGGTAGGTAAATTCCCTATTTGTCACACTCCTACTAATAGGTGAACAAAACAAACTATATTAAGTACCTTTATCATTTATCACGACATAGCACATACGAGTATTAGGTATATAGAATAGAATAGAAAATACTTTATTACACACCAGATAAACAATACAATAAGAAATTAAAACTAAACTTGATTGCGTAATGGGCAATAGCAATATGGCAAAGCAATTTCTTCCACACAACCGTGGATGGAGAGAAAAAATTACATATATATGTGTCTATATTATATTATGTGTATCAAAACGCTCCCGCGCCCACTTAACGCAGCGACAGACCTAACAGGACGGTACTTTAGAAGCTATTTAGTATATCACCTCGTTTAATAAGTCATCATCATCATCCTTTTCTTATTCTTGTCTCACATTACGCTGGGTCGGCACTTCATAATTATTTAATATATAAATCGTTCCGAACAATCCACACAACAACAGCTAGCCACGTGGTAAGCTCTAAGCTTGTGTTACGGGTGCTAGACATATTTTTCTTAGATTTATTGTATTTTTATTTGATTTAGTATCTTGTGGACCTCGTCAACTCGTGTTCCTTTAATATCTCAGACATATCATTCTTCACACGGTCCTACTTTATTTTCTTAGGCCTAAAATTCCTCACGTATCTAACGCGTTGTCGCCACATGACTTTCTATCTTTATCATTTCCTAGCCACTAACTTTCAAATTTTAAGCCAAGAACAGTTTAAAATGAGAAGATTAAAATCTAATACTGATTGGTCAACTCAATATCATACAAACAGCGGACAGAAGTTCAAGCACGTTGATAACATCTTCTTTTGTTTTTATTTGTGTTTTGTGTGTTCTGAGCACAGAACGCTGGACGACTTGAATTCGCTATAAAAACCGCCTGAAAACCGCCCGCTTTGTCGTGTTGTGCAAAGAGCCGTAGCCGTATGGGAAGCGTCCGCAGGCGAAGCCGAAGCTTAAAACTCGAATGTTCTATAACTGATAATACCCTTACTATAAGTAGATGTAGCATTTGTAACATGACCTGGGTATAACGGGCCATACGCAACGTGAGCCCTGAAGTCAGTCGACCTACGTCAGCGACAGGTTCGATTCCCATGCAGTGGACACTGTGGTAACGGTAACCTGAGATCGGCGCCGATACTCACATGCACTGATGCCTGACTAGACTGCCGTGATATGAATCTTTGTCTTCCTTCGCTTGACTTGAAAATGCAATCATACCCTGGTTTTATCGAAAACTGACTAAATCTTCAAGTGATTCGTATTCGTTTATAATATTTTAAAACTAATGTGCCGTGCATTTTGGACATTGCAAGATATCTGTAGGTAAATTTGTCGTAGTTGCGAAAATATTATTTGGTGGGGTTTGCCCGGAAGGTTCTTATCGTAACATTTCATAAACACATTTTAATTTAAATTAAAATTAAAATGTTTGGGATCTCAGTCAAGGTATCTATCCACAATTAATGATACCTACCGACTTTGAAGCAAATATTTTTGATGTAGGTACGGAAATCTCAGTAGTCCCATCTAACAATAATTTGTTTAAGTCATACGATCCATTGACGTAGTAATTAGGCTGAAAAACAAAAACATGATACTCTTTGTGGGCCAGCAACTCTGCTACAAACTCACAACAACCCGAATTGACGTGATGTTTTTGCCAAATATACCTACAATTACAAATATTCCACATTAGTGTTGTTGATTTTGACGCGATAAGTGATGGAACTACTTGAGGCTCGTCAAAATAAAATATGACGTCAAGGTTCCATTCGTCAGTAACCCTTAATTTTCTTATTACGAAGAAGACCAATTCTGACGTATATTCGTAGACGTATTTCAGTTTCAATAACCTTCCTCATAATTTGAGGCTATAAGATTCATTAATTCTTATCACTATTCGACGTTGAAAGCTCAGCGAATTGTACTTTAATCTCGTAGGTATAGTATAATTAAAAACGGATAATTTCGTCAGGTCGAGGATAATTTGAGTTCTGTTGCTGCACGATCCGCAAATTTTAAAATAAACAGTTAAGTTTGTTTTCGGGCTTACACTGAAAGTATTACAGTATTCCTTCATACAATCATTCTTTTTTCTTCCCACTTAAATGATTAACTAACTCACTATAAAAGTAGGTATATCTATGTACAACCTTGTCTAGGTAGATGATGTCTAGTTAGGCAACAATTTAAAATACTCGTAGCTATCAATGCAGCATTATTACATCTTAAGCCTTGCGCAACATAATTGTCATTTCCTTGATTGATGATTATTATCTTCACATTAGTCGGAACTCGCTTTTTTATAAGGTTAATCAATCTGTTCTTTTCGCAACAAAACCTTAAAGACATCCTTAGGTTTATCACAGGCAATAATTAAAAATAACAGTTGAAACCAACACCAAATGATGAAAGAGTTCAATTATTTTCAAGAGCAGATAAGAAAGAGGTTGTGCTATATTACATTATCAGAGTAAGTGTATCCAAGTTATAAATAATATCTCTATCTATTTGTAAACATTAGGCTATTTCATCACTTGGATATAGATTAATGTCTAGGTAATTTTAAATAAGTAGGTACTTGAGTATAACGAGAACCAAGAAGAAATATACGCGAGTAATAAAATAAAATCTGTAGTATTGTGAATATCGCGTTGGTTTTGGAAGTAAAAAAGTAGCTACTTGTCTTATTTCGACTGAGGAATTGCGAAATGAATGTAAATACTCAGGTACTTTGATCCAAATTACCTTAATGATCGAAAAAACTAGGTAAGAAAGTAAACCAATAAGTGAACCTATTTTCATTACATTGTAGATGTAAAAAAATGCCTTCAATTCAGAAAAGTCACAAGAAATTCTTGCCTTGATAAATTGTAGTTAAAATAATAAAAATTATACAATGTGAAAAAGATAGTCCTCCTCACACAGAGTAAACAGACAGATAATAAGCAGAGGTTAAGGGTGTGTCAGTTAATTTACTGTTATCTCACCCCCAATGGATTTCAATGTGTTATTTAGTTGCTGGTTAGCGCATGACGTCAAACAGTAATGGAAAATATTTTTACTTGTTGTAAATAAGCAATAAGTTTGTTAGGTTGAAGTGATATTTATCGACAAGTTTTGCTGAAAACTTTAATATGTATGAATAATATTGATGTTGATAATAATAATCCATACACCAAAATCTGGCCCCGTGTAAGCTTGAAGCTTGGGCTTCTACGGGTAAGTAAATAAATAAATATAAATATTTCCAGACAGACAGACAAAACTAGATTTTATTCTTATTTCGGTAAGTTTTGACTAATCGATTACATCTTATATTCTCTCATACGTAATATAATTCTTTCTTATAACAAATATATATCTTATAATGTGTTGAGAGAATAGTTTTTTTCATATTAATGTAGAACCAATTATTATTCATCATTACTTAATAATGTTTCTGCTTTGAATGGAATTTACTGGCCTGTAATTTTCCTATTTATGTCAATTAGTGGAAAATAATGGAACGTTCTTAATTAATTAAGTGTCTAAGTAAGTCGTTTATCAAGTTAATCACTATTCGACTATGTTATCTTAACTTTATTAAATCAACTAGTATTTTCTGCGGTTCTAACTAAAGTACAACTTTATTTTTTAATTTAAATGACCTTAGAACTAAAATTTTTTATTGGTCAGATACAATTAATAAATATATTTTTAGTATTTGTTTTAATTACAAACTAGAGGCTTCTAGACAAAATACTGCTTTATTATTTTCAAGCCCTGCAACCATGACCATTAATAAATCAAATAGTTTGGGGACTTTTAGAAGCACTACTTTGTTCACTTTCATACAGTTTCTGTTAACCATGATTCTTACTATGAGGTTTAATAAAACTCCATGAATTAATTCCAACCAATCAACACGCAAATTTTTATTTTAGATTTTAAAACCTGTCTAAATCGGGAACCATGGTTTTATTCAAGTATGAAGAAAATTAGAGACCATCCTCCATTTAGTAAATTGATATAAAAATGTATCTTAAATTACTACTTGGCAACGCTAGACGGCGAAAGACGCGCACTTCATCCTTCATTTTATTTCTTTTGGCTCTTTTGAAGATAGATACAATGTTTGTTACTAAACTAGGCTTATTCCCAGTTGTTACTACCGCCTCTGTTCTGACAAAAACATTGGGTGGCTACATAGGACGTTTTCTAATAAGATGGTATCACTACAATATAAAAACTATAGATTAACGTTCATGTTCTTGAAAGTTGCTTTCGACCAAATTAGGAGATCACAGAAAAAAAATATGTATATATAGAAAAAAAATATGTTTTATAGGCCCTTGCAAAACGTCTTACAGCTACAGTAATCATCATCATCCTGCCCTTGCACAACAAGTAGTTTTCTGCCATTTCTATCACCCGTCATCTCCACACTCACTCACTTACACTCCTTGGTCTGGGTGTTTAATATGTATGATAAAAATATCGATATTATGTATGAGGCATATCAGATGATTAGTAAGACCCGTAAGACAAGCTTAGGGCTTACCATGGGGCAGGATGTTGTTGTGTGGATTGTCCGGAAATTATTGATATATATTTATACTATACAGCTACAGTAATGGTAGCAGAAAATGTTCTGTTTTAAGCAAATCTTCTAGTACCTACTTAAACACCTTAAAAGGTAAAAGTTCAATGAACACGTGTTCGAAGATTAATTCTCCATAGAAGCACGTGTGCAGGTTGCCCTACCAATGAGTCTATGTATGGTCCATGAGTAAAGCGATAAGAACAACCATTTAACTAATCTTAGGTAATTTAAAATGACATTTTAATGTTAAACACTTGCTAAGCATCACGTTTTCTGGCACAGGATTAATTTTACACAATACCAAAGATAATGAGTATGTAGTTGTCTATGAATGAGGAAAAATGGTAAAATACAAAACATGTTATTATATTTATCTATACTAATATTATAAAGCTGAAGAGTTTGTTTGTTTGTTTGTTTGTTTGTTTGTTTGAACGCGCTAATCTCCGAAACTACTGGTTCGAATTTAATAATTATTTTTGTGTTGGATAGTCCAGTTATCAAGGAAGGCTATAGGCTATATAACATCACGCTACGACCAATGGGAGCAAAGATATAGTGGTAAATGTGTAAAAAACGGGAGAAATTGTTCATCTTTGAAGCCTTCCGTTGCGTGCGCCGTGAAAACGGTTCAAGATACACAAAAAATATGTATTAAAGAATAATAGCTATTTTAATGATCTAAAAAACAGTCCGCGATAGTATATGTCTATCTTTTAAGATTAACTCACAAAAACCGTTTTTATGGTACCTAATTTGGTCGAAATAATTTGTTTAAGTTGTATCAACATAATAATATTAATCTTTATTCAAATAAATATGTTGTTGGTTAAGAGTACTTCATCCATTATAACGCGGGTAGCACCGCAGGGCACAGCTAGTAGGAAATAAAAAATACCCTTTTCAGTTTATAAAAAAAATCAGATTGTATTGAATGTGCTTCCTTTTTTCATGTTTAATATTTTTATACTTATGACCATAGAAGCGTTATATTTATTTCATGAGGAAAAATGATGTACTTACTTAATTAATTTATTCCTATAATTATCTGTTATATTAAGTACCATTGTTTTGAAGCATGACAAAACTCTTATTTTCTTGCTACTATTTATGATCCTATGTGAAACAAGACTGTTCTAAAATTGTTTTTTATTTCCTTTTCAGAATCAGATCTCACGGGCCTATCACATGTTGGTAAGTGAACCTTTTTACAGTTACTGCATTTCCTTTGTCAATTTATGAGGCAGGTTATTGGAACTAGGTCAGTTCCAATACCCTTCCTCATGAATTGAGGCTTAGGTAAGTATTAATTAATATAATTATCACTATTTTACTTTGAAAGCTCTTATGTAGGTATAACAGGTAAGGTATGGTATAATTAAAAACGGATAATTTCTTCGGGTCGCGGATGTTTTGAGTTCTGTTGCTGCACCAGCCGCAAATCTTAAAATAAACAGCTTAGTTTGTTTTCTGGTTAAACTGATAGTATTACAGTATTTTTTCAAGCAATCATTCTTAAATGAAATGTGCACCTTAACATATCAAATTTAGCATTCTGATCTAAAAATTATAAATTTGTATTATAATTATATTTTTAAATTCAATTAAAGATTAGTAAACGAGTATTAACGAGTCTTCTTTAATATTACAGTAACACTAAAACAGATTTTTCCCCAAAGTAATTCACCTTTTAAAAAAAAACAATGCAATTGTGTTTTTATCCTTTCGGCTAAGCGGTTCCTCAAAACCACTAAAATATATAAATAGGCAGACGACAGACGTAGAATGATGTTTGAAAACACTCGTCCAGTTGATGTTTGACCTTCAAACACGGTGTTGATTTATTGCTTAACCAATTCTGTTGTTTGCCAAACAGAATGTGAGTTACCTTTGTTCGTCTAAGTTCAACAATTCAATAAAATTCTTATATAATTCTTAATTAATATGAGACTATTGCACTTCAATAAAACACTACTGGTCTCACCAGTGCATGCTGGTATCATTGGCATTTGTAGTTTTAAAATGTCAGACATGTGAACTATAGGAATTAAATTAGTTCGAAGCTCATTTAAGTCACATAATTACTGTAGCAATAAAGTAAGAATAGCAATGCCAACAATGCCTTGGTCAATGAATCAATTATTTGACATATTACGTATTACAATAAATAAAAGTTCAAATTCTATTCTAGTGTCCTCAACTCTAAAATAATTCAAAAATCTTCATAAATATTCTTCATTTGTATAATAAATTGAAGTTTATTATTATTAATCAGCTATTATATGTAATATTTGTATAATGGTTCTATTGTGCGAGCGTGTGTTTCAATTAAGGCCCATATCCAGTAATTGGTGTGTCGGCGGCGGCCTAATTAATTAAATTGTTTATTTCCACTAAGGATACATGAATGATGACGTCTACTTACAAACAGACACAAACACCCAAAACTACTTGGAGTGGGGATTCCACCACAGGGTGGTCTTTTTATCATCGTAACTTCCGTAACTTCCATTTTTATAGATGATTATGTTTCAGTGGCATCATTACAAAAAAATATTCACAAACAAACGGCTTTGTTTCATCAATAGACCTTACAAATATTTCTTCTTGTATAAATCCTCGCCGTCATGAATGTACTAATAGATAAAACTAAGTATCAATTAAATCCAATACTATCTCAAATGATACTAAAACACGAAGTGTTTATTATGACAAAAACACAACAAAGGAGTAGACAATGACGGAATCTAAACAGACTCAGTATTTACCAAAAAGCGACTGCATACAGCAAGTTCACGTACCTAAGTCATTAAAATTCTCAGACGGGTTGGCATCCTACCAAAAATTGTCATCGATTAGTAGGTAAATATGGCGGTAGACGCAAACTTTTATGATCTACCGTTATTGAATTTGTTTTGACGGCACTCCATCATTCATTTTCTTAACGTAATGCTATTTTTCTGATTGATCTTATATTTATATTGGCTCGCTTCCAAAGGACCGTATTATCCTTAGACTAAAGCGCAATAACTTGATACAAAGAGCACAAAGGAGGACATTTAAAACGAGACTGACTTCTTGTTAGCGACGCGCGTGGAAGCCACTGACGTGCTCGCAGCTTGCCAAAACTTGTTTGGAAGATCGTTATTAAAATGACAAGGCTTCCCCAATCATCACTTTTTTTAATACCTACGTCATTGATAAGGTACCTAGTACCTACTTAAGCATCACTCAGTTTTTATTATAGCTATATTATTCTAAGTACCTACTTGGTTTTATTAATGTTTTTTGCGCAGCTTACAACAATGTTTGTATTTCGTTGAATCAATCAAAAAAAACAGAATTATTTAAGCAAACATTATTGTACCAAGAATGTTTCGATTTCAATACTGACGCGAGTTACTCTATTCATTTTGAAAACAAGTGTTTTATCACGTAACTATGAAGATGCTATATATCTTCCGAGATTTAATTTGAATCCTGAAAGAGACCTGACCTGATTTGACTTTGTATAACTTATTAAATTAATTAGTTATATCGTACTATTTTTCATTCCATTGTAAATAAGTGTCGTGTTCGTTTGTCTGATTAGAGACACGTCATTTTCTCTAACCACCATCAATTGTTCTATCTGGGAGCATTCTTGAATTTCTCCCAGTAATTACTCGTACTACAAGCGTGCTAATTCTACTCTTAAGTGGTCACATTGCTCAAAGCATGCCTTCGCGCATGTGACTTTACAAATGACATTTGTTATTATGGATCTTCGTAATAAAACAAGCTTAAATAAATAAAAAATATTCGATAAGTGATGGAGATAATGAGATGGAGTCACACGGATTCCGTGTAATTAAACACTTTTGTTATTAAAAACTCATAAATAAAATAACTAAAGTGCAAAAAGAAGATAATTTCAAAGAATGCCGCCAGCGGTCAGCTCTACAAGTACAAACCGCGCGTAACGTTCCTTGACTTTATAAAATCACGTTTGTTGGGAGCATGGGAGCCCCCTTGAATATTCATTTATTATTTGTTGTTATAACAGCAACTGAAATACATCTTATTATTATTTAGTATTAAAGCGTGTAATACCTATAAAGGCCGCGATATTGTAAAAAACCAGTGATGAAACGCATTTCAATCAAACAAGTTTATTCTTACAAACAGAGAGTTTTAAAGAACCCTCCAATGTGTTTCGGTTTTAGAGATATTTGGCTTTATAAATTATAAAAAATTACTCCTGCCAATTTTGAAAAACGTTAAATTTAATTATGAAATACTATGGGAAATTCAAACAATATTATAATATATTATAATAATATACAAACAGAGTTATGGAATAAAATCTCTTTTCTGAGATATTTTGGTTCAAAAGGTAATCAATAAATTTAACCCAGTTAGAGATTTGATTCCCAGAACTTTTCGTTTTTGAATATTTAATCAATAGGCATGAGCTCCATAACATAGAAACACGTTTTTTTTTAATTGCGGCCTAGTAGTCATGCAAAAATGTTGGAACCCCTTTAATCTGCAATCACAGAGAAACATCGGGGCAGGTAAAATAAAGTAATAATTATTTTATGATAATTTGAAAGCTTTCACCTTATTTTATTTCAGTTCAGATTTATCTGTTGCGTCGATTCTATAACTACATCGTTTAATAGTTTTTTGTTTGCGTCAATGATTTACAGGAAAAGTTCTTCTAATATGTGTCGGAATTATTTACGATTCTTGACGTCAAAGCCGTATTTATCTATTTTAACAATGGATGATTTCCTCGAAATGCAGTTAGGTACTCGAAATATCCATAATGTTACCTAAGGCATAGAATAATCAATTTCCTAAGATATCTTGACGCACAACTTTCTTTAGAGTATTAGAGAGCTTTAGCAATAGAGAGTATAAAGTATTTCCTGTTATAAAATATGCTCATAATTGACAGCAATACGAATAAATTTACGAAGTTTCTATGTGATTGAATAATGAAGCAGTTATCATATATTTAATGATCGATAGAAGACTGGATAGTCCTTTACAAGATCTTAAAAGTACCTGAAAAGAGAAGTTGTTCTACTAATATTCTTAGAGAGACTTATTTTTATGTATAAATCACATCTGTTATGTTATATTTATGATTCATTGTTTCACAAGCTAATGAGAAGCACTAAGTATTTATGTAACTTGGAGCATATTCTAAAAATATAATTTAAAATTATCCCTTAAACTATACATATATTTTACGGTATTACCAATTTCAACGCTTTGCATTTTAGATTCTGCGCAGAAGCCAATGAATCTGTTTTGTTTGGCCACAGACTATTTTAAACTTTACTGACAGCTCTGTTTTCGCTTTGAAACTGTCCAGAGGATATCAAATGAACAATTAAATGGTGGTTTGATTGTTTTTGCAGTGCAAAAAAAGATCTGATGAATTGCGCAGACAACGAGAACTTACTGGAAACTGTTGAAGAGTTATCAGTAGCTAGATTAAATAAAAACAAGTGATTTCTTTGAATTTTACCTGAAAGTTAGTTTAACGTTTAATGTTTGTACATTATTTGTTAAACAGATAAGCAAGTATTTTATGAATAAATATAAAGAAGCTGATAATTGCCTTAGAATTTAGCAGTCAGTGATCTTGCATCATGATTTCGGACTTCTATTGTTTACTATGTGTACTTAATAATAATGCTGTTGTTTTGAAAAAAGAAGGTTTCTCAATTCGACCGTATATCAGTTCCTTGATTATTTTTTTGGTTTTCCAACAATAGTTATTCCACGGCAATTGTTCGGGTTCGAGTAACCAGATGTCGGTACAAAAAAAGGGACAGCTCGAGTTTCGCTGACGAAAACCCGAGGGTTAGGTGGTATAACATTTTCATGTATCGGGGATTAGCTCGAGGTAGACATATTGCACCATCAACAAAACTACGGAAGCAGATTGAGTGGTATTATTTTCAAGCAGAAGAGCTGATCCAAACTGTCTAGGATCTTCCCCGACGTAACCACTGTAGGTGCAGTCAATCCATGGGCGAAACAGCTGTAGAGGCAGTTCAACATAGCATCATTATTTATCAAACAGCCTGTTACATGCATTACAATACATACATAAATAATACATGTTAGCATCTCATTACTAAGCAGCAATACAATACATTATTAATTTACAATGAACGTTCCTACTACGTACAATAAAATAGGTTGTACATTTTTATTCAAAAAGCATTGTCGAACGTGCGTGATATTATTTCTGTATTTACTTGCGGAAATTCTTTGTTTATTTTTGCGGAAACCATCGATCTTTTTAAACGACTTTGGAATTCAGGTTTACCTGTTTAAGATCAATCCCTTGTTTCACAAATAATTTATTTCTGGCAACAAGTGCATTAAATGAAATGTATATACCAATTAAATATTATGAACAATCATTTTTATTGTTCACCATGATCATAATAATATAAGTAGGTATAAATCATCTGTTTGTGTTAGTAATCTTTCTAATACTAGTCTGTTTGTATTTACTGGTTTTTTTATCTAGGTATCTGTTTTCCTTCAACGGTTGTTCTTAGAATTGACTTGCAACATTGATTAGATAATGGGTAAGTTGTTTTTAGAGGCTTGCATTTCAAATGAAAGATAACTCACTATCGATTTGTATGCACGATTGATTTCTATTTCATCAGTGTAAGTTTAAATCAATTAAAGTAAATTATGGTGCATGACTGCAAGGCGTGTGTGTCGGTTTGTCCTTTGAACGGCCTGCCATGGCCTACTAACCTGTTTATTAATAAACAAAATAATATCGCTGTCAGTGTAAACGAGAATGCTTATGTTTTCTATCACGTGTCCATTTATAATGTGGAACGTGAAAGTGGAACATGTTGCATGTGACGAGGAAAATTCTCAGTTTTCCTCTGGTTTTGCAGTCGGTTTTACACAAAAAATGAATAAACTTGTTTGTGGTTTGGTAGAAAGATGTGTATAATGTTTTTACCTCTCGGTAATTCCCTACACAATTTTATCGAATACGTATCTATTCTATTTTGTAATCTTGTATCAAATATAGTAATCTTTATTATTTATAGCGCCCTACCGAATATCTATTATATCTATTATGATTATTTGACTATTAAGTTATTAGGAAATGTACATAAGGGAAAATCCGCGTATAATAATGGTTTAGCCAATAAATAAGTTTAAAATTTGATTAGAAATAAATTACTGTTGTAACATTTATGGGTCAATGTCTTAATAGTCGACGTTCTGTAAGACATTTCTTTTAATATCATCAGTCAGCTAGACGGATTTAAGAGGATGAACAAATTGTCTTCCAAGTTTACAGGAAATAAAAGTTGTAACATAGAGTTAATTGGTTGAGTAACTTGAGTACTTAGAGATAACTAGGACCCATTGTTCTGTAAATAGGTGGCTGGGAGGTAATTTCTATATTTAGAAAGACTATTTACAGCGATTTATATCAGAAATCAAGAAACGATCGATAAATTCCTCATTTTATTACTATTACCTACGTAGGTACTGTTGTAGGAGTAAAACCCAGTGTAATATAAGTGGGTGCGCTTACTAATGCTTGCTTATAATCTGGACCGCAATAATATTATATGATATATATATAGTGAATTTCATGAAAATGCTTCACTTTTATTATCTTACTAACCTTTTACGCCACGGCGTTGAACGTTTTTTTATGGATTTTCAAACAAACAAACTCTTTAGCTTTAATATAACATTAGTATAGATATTGAATTTACAGTGTCTTTGCTCTTCTACATTTTTATCTCTAGTCACCTCTGTTGCTCAAATAGTGTTTTTACACCAATCATAAATTAATAATGTACAACAAATATTTAAATCATATGTCTTTTGTGATTTAGTAGTAAACATTTGCAAAAGTGCATCCACTTAAATGGACAAAATATCATTAAAGTTATATTATCATGGTTATTAACAATATTGTTACTTAAAATGTAACAAACGTGTAACATACCATGATTTGACGGTTTTTGAGTTTTCCGATATTTCGACGCTGTTGCAAGCGCCATGATCACGGAAACAACTGAATCGTCAAAAACCATCAAATCATGGTATGTCTTACCCGTTTTAAGTCATAAATATCATAAGGTCCTAACAAATATCATATTCTAAGTTCGCAGATATAGCATTCTTTGTAATCTACAGCCAAACTCAATACTTCGAAAAGAACTTTAAAAAGTAATCGTAAAATTGTAACCCATACAAACGTTTTCTTATCGATTGAATACAGATTAGCTTTGTTTATCTTGATTGAAATTAACCTGAACGCGCTGATATGCGCAGGATCGTTAGCAGAACAAACGCCGCAATGTTTACCCATCACTCGCAATCTTCAAGGTCCGTGGGTCAGCTGACAAGGAAGCCAGCAATGGATAGAGATCTATTTAAAGCATCTTATCCGAGGGGCGTGACTCTTACGCATACAAGACTTTACGTAGTACTGGGGAGCGGCATTTTCTACTACTTACTACATACTCGTGTTTCTAATAGCTTCTAATAGATTGAATGCTTACTCCAGAAATGCCCTGCGAGTATTTCCTGCGTAGGGGATAGTTGGAATATTCTTTCAATAATGCCCTGTGCGTACCCAACGAGCGGCGACAGAACACATTCTGAAAAAAAAACTTTTATATAAGGTACAATCAACATTATTCATTATCTATATAATGTTGTTCGTTAGTCTGATCAAAACTCGAGAACAGCAGGGCCGATTGAGTTGATTTTGGTTTTAAAATGTTTGTCGTAGTCCAGGGTAGGTCTAAACGGTGAGGAAATAAGGAAAAATTGAAGGGAACTTTTATTACCCGTGCGACGCCGGGGCGGGCCGCTAGTTATTAATAATTTTGGTGACCGAAACATAAAAAAAAACACTTTTATTTTATTTAAAACTAAACACGCCAATACTTTTAAGGATTTCAGCCTCGTTTCAGTAACTGCATAGTAAGCCAGAATTGCGCCTTATAGTTTTTTCTCTCTTATTCGGGAACCACTTCTCTTTTCATGATAAAGCTACTTTTTTGTTTAACCTTTAGCAATATGAAGGGATCAAAACCTGAAAATTAAAGCGATCTTATTGTACCATATATATACCTACCAAAAATTTAATTAATTTTGACATAGTAAGCAGATTATTCTGCGATTGTAGTCAAGCTGCGATAATGTCTATGACCAAAATCGGTAAATTTTCAGTATACTGAAAAATCGCTTCGCTTTTAGCATGCATGCATATGTAAATGTGTTAGCCTGTCCGTCTGACGCACACAGGATGCGCTTGCGCAAATTTATATTGCACACATCTTGAAGTAATAGAAATGCATTTCAATAACTCGCTATATTTAAAGTTATTTAGAGACATTGCAGTGATTTCCTGTATTCATAAATATCATATTTTATCTACAGATGAGGACGGCGCATATTTTGTCTTTTACTGGCTCTTACCCTCATTTAAGTTCTACGTACTTTCTCAGCTGACCACAAAAACATAAACACGACACAGACATGTGTTAAACAGTTGTTTGGCAACAGTGATTTTGTTTTATTTTTATTTAACAACTGTTAAATACGCGTTGAACTTATTCATGATTAAGTTTTTTGTGGTAAGGCAAAAAAAGTTTAAATATTCATTCTCGCGCAGATTTCTTATACTTAGCTAAAAGAAGAAAAATAACAAGAAAAGGACTGACACACAACCACATACAAAGATAATAAATCAACGAAAAAACTGATTTATTTTAGGAGTATTTAAGTATTTTTGGTCTGATACACAATACCTATACACAATTGTAATGAAAATGTATATTTAGAATGTCCTTTTCAAACTACATAAGGCTATATGTATCTATATGTATTTTGTATTGTTGTGTTCGGCTGTAAGTTTTCCTGAAATGTATAAATAAATAAATATAGAAGAGTAAGTACCTGTCAAATAAATAATGTCTCTTTGCAAACTTAGCATATCGTGACTAATATCTTCACCATGAAATAAGATCACGTAAAACACATGACCATCGCATACAATATCAAAAACTGGAGCGAATCACCCATGAAACAGTTTGTGACAATTCCATACTTCGGTTTGCTAATAGCCGACCGAAACGAATTCGCCAAAGGAAGTTGACGTCAATCGAGTTCTATAGCTTTGTCTAAGGCTTTGTACGAGAAACAATAAAATTGAAGGCGGAACACGGTCAAAACAACCCATTCTGGGGTTTCTTATAATACCTATTTGCGGCGGGAGGGTTTGTTGTTAGTATCTTTTTAAGGGTTCCGTACCTAAAGGGTAAAACGATACCCTATTACTGAGGTTTCGTCGTGTGTCTGTCACCACGCTGTATCTTAAGTACCGTGATATATAGAAAGTTGAAATTGTAAGGGATGATGTATTTTTGCCGCAGCAAATAAATAAATAAATATTTCCAGACAATGCACCTCTAGCCCTGTGGTAAGCTCTATGCTTGTGTTACGGGTACTAGATATCTGATATACTTAATATAATAGTCATACATATATAGATATTTTTTATTATACATATTAAACACCCAGACCAAGGAAAAAGTGCTTGCAGAACATACAAACACTTTCACCCTCGGCGGGAATCGAACCCGCTACCTCTTGCGCCGCAAGCAGACCCTCGCCCACCGCGCCACTGAAGCAGTCGAAATACTAAATACTATTAAATAAACATGGAATGGGGCCAAAATACAACACACGTGATTTTTTATAAGATTAAGCGACGATGCGCGACGCTACTTGGATGGGTTCCGACAGTATCTTTTTGCACTAAAAAAAATATTTTTTTATAATTTTTTGTTTTGTTTCTAATTGCAAAATGTGTATAAGCTGTACACAGAACCCTAGGTGTAGTATGATTATACATATTATTATCATATTTATTTATTTTGTGAATCATTCCGGGCAATTCCTGGAAAGACCCGGGCCAATGTTAAAAATGAGGTGTTAAAGTTAAAAATGAACTTAAGGGCCCCTTATACCGCAAATGCTGTTTTTAAAATCAATATGAATCAGTCAAAAATTGACGTAAAATTCTGAAAAAAATATATGTTTCAGTTGAGGATCTTACAGAGTGCAATTCGCTTACATTTACACAATAAGATGAACTTCGCTCGATAGAAAAAAATACCAAAGTTGCCTCTTTTTAAAAAACATTTTCAATACTGTGCCTAAAATAATAAATTTATTGACCTTATTTTTACACCAATCTTTAGATAAATCAATTTTCTAGTGAAAATCGCTGAGGTGCGTGTTGTAGTGTTATTTTCCTATTTATTATGCCTAAATACCTACAAACCCACGAGCGGCGCGACGCCCGCGGGCTTCGTCAGTCGCGCGGTGGCGCTTACCGACGACGGACCTGTGCCAGTGCTCTTCCCACCCGACAAGCGACGTGCGACGTGAAAAAAAAAGGTGTGTGTGCGATTCACACACGACAGAAGTGAAACTACAACAGTTAATAAAAACTGTAATTGGTTTTACAAGTACAAGGACAACTGCGCGATGCGCGCTATTTGGTATTTGGGCCGGGGAAAAGGAATGTACTGGTACATATCGAAAGAATCGAAAAAGATGATGAATTTTGGAAATCAAAGATGGAATCAAAATTATCACACTTTTACCACCTGTCCAATGTCTGCTGCCAGAAATCGTCAACCTCAAACACACTCGTGGTATGCCTATACGGAATCTGACACTTGAATGCGTATCCACCGAATCCGAAAATAAAGAAAAAGAGATTTTTTTATCGCAAAACATTATTAATTTGCAATCAGGAATAAGAATAAGAACATTTTATTGTATAAATTCTGTGTCATGTACATGAAGATCTTAAATAAAATCGAGTATCAACAATTTGATCCACTTCGGACATACAATATAGTAATAATTTAACACAATAGTTAAATTATAACAAAAATTACAAAAAGAAAAACAAACAAAAATCCTACAGAACCTACATACTAAAAACACTTCGAACAAAGTACCTTATATTTACCTAGTTCTCTAAGTATTCCTTTAGGTTATAGTGAACACTATTTACAAGCCAGTTTCTAAGTTTAGTCTTGAATGAATTTCCCGTAATTTCCGTTAAGTTCTTTTATTTCAAATGGCAAATGATCAGGACCTAGCACTAGAACTCTAAATTACAATGAAATTTAAGCATTTTATTCCTCATATAAAATGTATTTTTTTATAAATGCGAATAAATATTGTACATAACAATTATGTTTGTTTTCATTTTGTTGTTTGTATTCTTTACCACAAATTCTTCAATCGTCTCACTAATTCAAAAAGTTTAGTAAGAAAAATTATGTTTACATTCAATACCTACATATACCTACTACAATAAACTTTCATTTCAATCAAATAAAATAATATAGTCAATAAAATAATCAATATACTAAAAAAATACAGAAAAATAAAATTAAAATCACCGTAGCTACTGCATTATGCTGTATTGTGGCGTTCTTGCTGCCGACAAAGTTCGCCGGAGTTCATATCAAGTCGGCTCCCGCGTAACGCGCATGCAAGTCGACTGGGCGAGTAAAATGCCTAAATCTTCGAAACAAGGTGGCCTTAACTGAAGGGATAATGTTTCAACATTTTTTTGGACGAACAATATTGAGATTGTTATTTTTCTTTGTTTCTAATGTTTACCTTTTAAGTCCTTATTTCTCTTGACTATTTAAATGAGTTTCTTGCAATCATGTTTGTTTATAAATATCTAGATTTTTCCATTCATAAGTAGCGAGATAAATCAGTTATGCTTTGTCATGGAAGAAAATGAACCTCTTACATTATAATTGTATATAGACTAGAGTTGGAACTATTGTCTATACCTAGATACCTACTCTCAACAAGGTGATTGTATCAATTATAATGTACTTAAGAGTACACGTGGAAGAGTAATTTCACTTATATGGATAATAATAAATACCTATTGCGAATGGTATTTACAGATGAAATAAATTACTATAGAAATTTACTATTTACAACTAGCGACTCGCAACTCCCGATGGAGTTTTGTGTTGATGGATAAAAATTAATACTACTTTACATCCTTTCCCTTGAAAAAATACTGTATCTATAAATAAAATGAGTCATCATCGTCAACCTATTAACGTTACCACTGATGTATCACAGGGACTTCTCTCTTGACGAGAGATTAGGCCTTAATTCCCCACGCTCTGGCCAAGTGTGGGTTGATGAATGTCACAAACTCTTTTTTTATTAGGTTATAAAAACATGCCGGTTTCCTCACGATTAAAATGAGTACTATCCTAAAATACGCTGAGTATTTTCAATGATATTAACGTTTGGACAGTGGAAGCGACTTTATTTAAATCAGTTATAAAACACAGTTTAAATATGGCACGATTGTAAATTTTTAAACATGCTCGCAATTTTGCATCTTCTAGAATTTCATTACGTGCTACTAACGAGCAGTAAGTAATTGTATCTTTATGCTAAATTAAAGATCAACCGCAAAATAAATGAGAACTCCTTAATATTATGTGCGTATCCTACACTGAATTGCATTTCGGTTTTTCCCAAGAAGCGATTCGCATATTTCCACGTCACATCAAGCAAGTCAAAGAATTCTATAACGGTAAAGTGCACATATTTTGTTATTATGCAAATTTTTCCTTTATTTTTTCCCGTTAATAAGAATCGATCTGAATCGAGAATTGAATTGATTATCTGATTTATAAAATCATGCCAATGATGTCTTCGATTTAATATAAATTTCACGGCCCTTATTCTGAGGTAGACGATACTCAACTTTTAATTTTCTATCAAACAGTTAAAGTTTACAACAGATCCTGAGATTACCGAGTTCAACCAACAAATAAACAAATCTTTAGTTTAACATACAGTAGGTACCTATTTTGTTGAATTATAGTTATATGTGACCTATAAGATAACGAACGATAAAGCACACGGACCATTTCATTCAATTCAAAGAACATTGAAATGCATACGACTAAATCATGAACTCAATTATGGTTAGGTATTGTGATAAACAATGATTTACCGTTCAATTACTTGGTACTTATTCAAAGGATATAATAATTTATGTTACATTCACCACAGTATTTTAGTTAAAACATTTCTAAAGTTTTTAATTTAAAAATAATGTGATTAGAAGATTAATGATAAGTTCTCTCAAAAATGATTTATATACCATCTCTAAAAAAATTGAATGAATTACTTTGTATGACAGGTACAATGTCAAAATAAAAAAACATTTTAATAAAAAAATACCGATCCTGTCGAAATCCGACGAATCCGAAATCCGAATTCGACGCGCTTTTTATGTTTGTTACATCAAAACTTTTCGCCCGAGAATTAATCTTGATGGGGTTTATGGTTGGCTTACAATTTGGTCCTATTTTACGAGTACTACTGATTTGATAAGAATTGGTCTACTATTTAAAACACCGATTCATTATTTTTATATGAAATTCCATGTATTTTAGATAAAATTTCTCATATATCAGTCGCTTTACAATACTCGTTGGTACTTAAAAGTAGTTCTAAACTCACCCTTGATGACCCAATGGTTACTCATTTGCTAAATAAACTGTAAAGGTTACGGACATTTTATTATTTGTAATATTTGTATACCATCTCGTGTCTCTTTTATTGGCAGCTCTTCCCCCCTTTTATTGTGTTGGCAGCATTTTCTTCTGACGCTATTACTGTCAGTTTCGTCTCTGAAGTCATATGACTGATACAATACGTTCTGTAAAAAATGATGACGTTTCAAACGTCACTACCTTTTTTAGTATTATGTGTCGTAGTTTACAATAATGTTGTCAGCTGAGCGACGTATTACATATATTTGTAAAATCATGACGCTTTTTAAAAGTCAACTATTCTTATGAGAAACATATTGCGTGTTGATTCTCCCTCTATGCTGTCATAGGCAGACAGAGACGCGTAACGCGAACAATATATACTTACCTTTTTTCTGAGGGGTTAAAAAAGAACGAACACTGTACCGTGGGAATCTTACGAAGAACTTAGGAACTTATGAAGTAAAGCGTGTTAAAGACATGTTAATGGTCAACACTCACACAATTTTAATCCTAGCTAATCCACTGTTACTTCACAAAAGGTGGTCTCAATACGAGTACCATAGGAACCTATGGTCCTATTGGTCCCAAGTCAAGTTTTTCAATTGAAAACAAAATCAGCGTAATCAATTTCCCTTTTTTTTGACCTAGTGTTAAAATGCAATAAATGTATATTCTGTAAAATATTAAGTTTGTTAATCTTACCAAATGGTGAATAGTTTTGCGAAAGCTAAGAGAGTAAATCTGGTTAATAAATTATATTTTTATTTTTCATTAAAGCATAACATTTTTTTAATTTTTTTATCAGAAACACAAAACACATTACAACAATTACGACTAAACTATTTATATCTAAACCTAAGATCTATTTGTGTGTGTATTTCTTAGGTACAGTTTTACCACAGTTTACCTTAGAAAACGAAATTATTTACTATAAGAAAACAAGACACAACGCATTTGCAAAATATAATTGTTTTGAAATGTTTATTGGAAGTCTACGCAATATGACGAAGTGACGAAAATTGTTACTTACATTTTGCACAAACATTGTATTTGAATTAATAGCTTGTACACGTGTCGTAAAGATATTTTAAGCAAAAAACCATACTATTTTTTAGGTTTTGGTTATATAAGGTACCTACCTACTTACTTAATTTTGAATATTTAAATTTATTTGGTAATTAATGATTGAATCGTTTTGTAAGAAAATAAACAGTCCCTGATCGTCGACCTCAGAAAAGCAGTCAGTATTATTCTAACCCAAATCAGTTTGTGTAACAGTTTTAACCTAATTTCAGTTCTATTACCCCGAGTTTCTTCATCATGTGTAATTTACAAGATAAATGACCACTCACTAAACGTCTCAAATGCGTCCCCAATCTATCCGGTTATGATCAAAGAACTTTTTAAAAATATAATTTATACACCACGATTATGTTATCATAAATCAGATTTTATTTTGATAATTATAATATGGCAAAGTTCCTAATTAAAACTTTGTGGTAGTTTTTAGGAGATTTGTAGTAAAATTAAGACTAAATCATCGATAATTAACGCTGCCAACACGTACTGCATACATTATAAATTCTATCTAGTCTAGTCGCCAATTTATTTCGGTTGTTATCTCGCGGTCCTATTATAACAAGGTAACACAAGCTTAGAGCTTACCACGGGGCTAGATTGTTGTGTGAATTGTCCGGAAATATTTATTATTACTTTGTCCCATTAATGGGACTACGAAGGAGTACTTACTATTTATTCCTTTTGATCCCAACGCAATGTTGAATAATTCGAGCTAAGACTACCGTGTTTGTAAAATAAAACACTAGCTCCTCAGCGGGAATTGAACAAGTCCCTCGCACTCAAGCGTCTCTGGTGGTAGGCTTTGGCCGCGGCTTTTCACCACCCTCCAGGCTGGGCCCGGAGGGTGTTCCAGAGAAGCCATCTACCTTCTAGGACTTTATGCCCCATCTTAGACCACATCGTCGCTTTACATCAGGTGAGATTGTGGTCAATTGAAGACTTATATAGCATTAAAGAAAAAGCAGACATTTGCCCACTGCGACACATAATGCAGTCAATGGTATGATAAAATTACCAGTAAGAAACATTATGTAAATTATACAGCAACGAATCCAATTATGATGATACGAAGCGACCTTATAAATCAGAAGTAACGTCACGCGCGTCATTCAGCAGACGTAGTATAGACGATCAATATGGAGCTATAACGGGCTTAACCCTGACCTTTATGTCACTGCATGTTACTGTTACCAGAATTACATGTCACGAGCTGTAGACGTTACGTTATGTCACAGTAACCAAAGATGTGGCATGTATGGTGATTGAGATACTTAAAGCTGGGTCCACATTTGTATCATTTCGGTGTATCGTATCTCCGTCGCGTATCCTCGGCGCGTATCATGATAGCTAGTTTGGACGCAAGCTGATACACGTTAATGATACATGCCGTATCCGATACTGCCCGATCCGCAATGATCACGTACTTGATACACCCCGTATCCGATACGCGTATCACAATCGGTGGTATGGACGTATTTTGATACTGTATCATGATACTGTATAAGATGCGTACTTGTTTTGAGTTGAAACGTTATATTGGAATCACAAACGCTTTTCAAATTCTTGTTTCGTGAAATGCTTATTTCGTTCTGATTATTCTCTGTTCGACAATCCCTTGTATTGTGGAGAACCTGAATCGACTGCGTACTTAGACATGCTTATTCTTGGTAGATATAAATATATTTTCGGACAATCTTCACAACAACATCTAGCCCCGTGGTAAGCTCTAAGCTTGTGTTACGGGTACTAGATATCTGATATTCTTAATATAATAGTCATACATATATAGATATTTTTTATTGTACATATTAAACACCCAGACCAAGGAAAAAAGTGATTGCATATATTTTAAGTATGTGTTTTGGTAATATTTTTTAATTAGATACGAGTCAAGATTGTCATTTTATCGTGTTTTGATACATTTGATACATAAAATATTGCTAAAAGAAACCCACAGGGAAACTTCAAGCCCCGTGATAAGGCAAAATAGCTTGTAAAATATATTTCAGTTGAAAATCTATAAACTCATGTCAATCAAGGTTTTATAGATTTTTACATAAGAAGTACTAGACTGATCTACCAATAACGATGATGATCTACAAAGAGCAAGAAACCTTAAATTAACTGAAAACTCTGAAAGGGTCAGTTGAGCTGTCCAATAAAAACTTAAGAAACTACTATTTAACTTTTTACATCAGACCTGAAGGTTAATGTTTTATAAATAATCATATTTTAGTATGCAATTATAATTAGGTATCATAATCGCTAAGATAAGAAGTGCCCATCAAAACCACAGGAGTTTGGTTACTATGATGCTGTGAGGGCTTCCGGTAGCCCTTGGGTTTTCCGTTTTATATTACTAGTTTAATAATAACATGGAGTTTTCCATGCTGGCTAGTCAATAAGGAAGTGGATTTGTTCCGGGTAAAAACTAGTCGGGTATTTGCAATACAAAAAATCATACATGTATGTAGAAGTAGAATTTCAATACGACGTACGCTACCAATAATATAATAAACGTGGGTACAGGCAAACAAGTTAATAAATATGTTTTCACTTTGAAGCCTTTCTTTATCATAGGTCAACTACGTTTCTAAAGTAATATTTCTATAAACATCAATTTGTTTTGAGAAAATGTTTGTATCTTGATATCGATTCCATAATTAGTTCCTACTTTCAGCATTCGATGCACATTTACAATCGCAAGATTATTACTATGTTGATTGACAGATAGACAATACTCGCTATTTTTAGCACTAGCTGATTTATAATTAGGACAGAGTTGACGCAATTGGGAACCTCCACTTGTAAACTGTTGCTTCATTTCAAGATAAACATCGGGGGGTGTTTATAAATAAAACAATCTGTGACAAGCGTACGACGGGAATTTATCTCGCAAAATCTTCCAATATAAATAAAAACAACTCTTTGGTATGAGCAAATTGAGGAAATCGTGAGAGAAACAATAAAACTTCAGTCGAAATTATACTACTTTACAAAATATAGGTTTCCTAAAAGCAGGTCATGTATAAAACTTTTTTTGTGGCATATTATACTTAAAACGGGGTTATTTATTCTATGTTTTAATCCACCGTTGCTTGGTTGATGATCATTGGATTTAAATGGTAGTACACTAATGCGTTTTATTTCAACGTGTCTGACCTTAAACTACTTGTGATTTTTTATCAATGGCATTGGAAAAAAATCCAATCAACTAAACATTTCCACTTTATCTGACACAGTTATACCTGCGTTATTAGATAAACATGTTTGTTGTTCCCGAAAACGTTTTTTGTTTGTTTTTAAATTTGCCTTCTGATAGTAAACGTGAATCATATTTTTTTGCGTAAGCCTAGGTTTGTTTTTGTTTACAAACAAAGTCAAAACGTGTTTTACGTGTTGTTGTTTCGTCTTTCGAAGTTCGTACACAAACTGCACAAGATCTTCAGCCGAACCGAATGTAAAATTAGCTGAATTATTCCCGTAGTGTAAAACACGTTTTAGTGAGCAGTTATTGACCAAAGCACACCACTAACATACATCATCACATCACGGTAGCTAATAGTGACTATGTAACACTCTGTACCTCAATAGCCACTATATCTGAATCTGTGATTCATCCGCATCCAGACATTTTGCAGACACCTCTCTGTTTTGATATACCTTTGAATTCGTGATCGGGCGAACTATTACTCTTTTTGACCATAAAATCTATGTATCTAGGCTGTCTGCAAATTTCCGTAGAACTAGAAACCGAAAAGTAGATTTCGAGATTTTTAGATTTCCGGCCCTGTATTCCAATTTGATTGCGTATTTACTTTGGCAGATATCAGCTATCGGGTTTTTTGACCGGTTGAAATATAGCGGTTGTAATAATCATTATTTTGATTTATGGGATTGCTTAGCTAATTCGATTTTATATTGGCCCTTCTCCAAAACTATCAAAATACAACTGACTTTCTTTACAGTTTATAACAATAACAATTTGTACAAGTTTTGATACGCCTTCAATATAAATGTGGTTTTTAAATTATTACCTCAAATAGAATTGCGATATGCGAGACTTGTCACGTGATCTTTGTCAAGAGCCTAAAATGTCAAAATTGTAGATTTAACCTGACAGTATGTACAAGTGAAGTGAAGATGTACCAGCAACCGAATTAAGGTCTACCAAAACGGACGATTGGTAGAAAAAAAAAAACTAAAAACTTATCATTAGTGATAATGATAAGTTCACAAATAATGCGACCATTTCGAACTAACCAAGACACAGTCAAAGCAGAATCTTTAAAATTTGCATGAACATTCATGCATCAAAACCAGGAATAGCTTTTGCGCTCGGTAAGTAGGACAGTAATGACGTCACAGATCCCATCAATGCAACAGGCCCTTCCGAAACCAATACACGTGTGTCCTATATAGTTTTATTACGGAATATACAAACCTTGGATATCTATGCCAGTTTTTGTAGCACTCCAATTTATATCGCTAACAGTGCCGCTTTAGCAATGGATGACTGCTTCTCAGAATTACGTCAGGTAATAATATTATTTATGGTAATAGGTATTTTTTTATATATTATCGTTTAACAAGAGCTAATAAAAAATGATGCGGACTTTAATAATTGGCTCAGGTTTTAATAAGCTACTCGAGTAAAAAATTTGCAAAAACTGTAAATTTCTGAAATCATCATCTTTTTGATAATGTTTTATATTGGGTGTAAAACTGATAACTAAATAATTTAAAATGTTTAAGGTTTATTAAATTTTCAATTTTTAAGTAAATACAGGTGTAACAGAATAAAAAATTATAATTGTAAATGTTCAAAATTTTGGAATAATTAAATTTTGGCTTACCTCATGTTCCTTCATGGTCCATTAATCATAAAATTCATGCGCTACATCGAACCCACAGCTCGCTTAGAAAGGTCGCAATTAATCGACCTTTCATACTTCAGTGAAAATTGATTGTGTGTGGTCGTCACACATACATAATTCTCTACTTTTGGTACTGTCATCCACAAAATCCAAAACTACTTCAATATTAGGACTGAAGAACTGAAGTGTGTTTAATTAGCTTAGGTATATTGATATCAAAATAAACAATTTGTTTGAGTTGTATAGAATCCGAATGTTTCTCTTGTGTTTCTCTTTCAAGTGCGTTATTTATTCGTTTGAAAAACATACTTTTAAACTTGAAACCGTATGTAATGTTATTTATTACGGTTTACGGTCATATTATGACTCAGGTCAATCATAAATTATATCAGAATAAGCGATAAACATACTACTAGTTCAATCAACATGAGCTTCTGCATTAGTTGGGGAATTAGACAACTCAGACAATCGACATTCGGGGAATAGGACGTTCGAGGCCAGAATTAACTTTTTTATAAAACAAAGATCATTGTGTCTGGAAGCGAGACGGTATAGTTTGATTTCCTTTGTATCATCAGATTTATTGCATTTGTTTCAAGTGTGCCTACAAGGATTTCTACCTCGGTGTTGACACCTACTTACCGATCCGTGCGAGCGAACTAAATGGGTAGTATATTTTAGTCCCGCCCCTGTGACGTCAATGCTGGCATTTAGGCCTTGGTTCGTGTGTACGGGGTTATAGCCTATGCTATTAGTATTATAACGCAACGCTTTTAGGATACTATAATCTAGTACAAGTAGTAAAATTAATCCCACGTTATTTCTTTCAAATAATGCAAAATAATCATCACCATTTATATCGTAATATAAAAACTAGCACTTTAGTTAACAGTGCGTTATTTTTTTTAATCAACCATACAAATTCAAATTGCTTATTTAACTATTTAAGAAAGCATTTTCTTTTAAGTTTTCATCTTTTTCTCTATATTATCATCTGTTCTATATTATTTTCTGTGGAGTACTTATGGTTTAGAAAAGTCTCAACGTTTTAATTACCTTGTTGTCGCTCTTCGTGCTATGTTGTTATTATTACAATAATATGTAGCTGACAAGTAAATAATTATAATTGTTTTCTATAAGTAATTACGTTTTTGTGTACTAAGTAAAAGTTTCTACTTACCCACCTAATTTCCGAGGAAACAGATTAATTTCAGCCAATTTTCAAATTTAATTCATTTCAATCTCTTTGCAGTGAATTATGCAATAACTCATATCGATTGGTTAGGTTATAAAATCGTAAAACAAACATAAATAGTACATCAATGTTATACATAATCAAAATAAACCGCGGGCAGACGCGCTGTCTGTAGTTTTTGTAACGGATTTATAAGAACATAAATACATCGAAGGAGAATCCTTTATTCCTGAACGAGAGCAGTCATTGAACCTGGGATATGTTGGAATCACGAGGGCACCACAATAATCTCCTCACCTCATCTCTGTTTCCCTGATATCATTTCATTCGTATTTTATCCGTTGGTTCCTTTCGCCATGACAAGCATACACAAATACCTTTTAATTAAATCAGTGTTATAAATATGCCGTGACAAAAACAGAGCATAAAAATAATAATTAACAACGATACGAAATTACCACTGTAAAAGTATTTTTAAACTAAAATACGGAAATAGGTTCACAGTTTCTTTCAACTGTTTTATTGAGATAATATTTTCCGGCATCATCTGTGGGTATCTCAAGGTAGATGGTATACATTTTAATTGGATATTTTCATACATGATGATCACTCTATTTAGCTACATAAATATATTTAAATGACAATGATAAAAATATCTGTAGAATTTTTCTGTAGGTAAAAGAGGTAAGACGAATGTATTAAGAGGTGAATAAACTTAGTATAAAGATTATTATGCAAATTCAGGCAAAGGTACTTGACGAAAATGATTAACCAAATAAGTTTTGGGTTCAGCGCTAAGAAGGTTGTTCGTCTGTTAGCAACAGGCGTTTCTTTATGTTTATGGACATATTTATGTAGGATTTCGTATGTTCCAGGAAGTTGCAAAATCACAATAAGGAAGAACAAAGTTATCACGTGAATTTCTATGAACGATCAAAGTCAGTCAGTTATTTTATTAGCTCATAATTTAAAATTTTAAATGACGTTTTTGCGAATGATTTATACTTTACAATGAGTTTATGATTAGCCAGACAGACTGAGCTTTTAATAAACAAGACGTCATGTAGCAATTGGCTGCGGTTCAGTTCAAGCGTTTCGATAAACACTGGACAATTTTTGTCTCACTGGAATAAAATTTATGAAAAGAGACAGCGGTTTGCAGACACAACTAGGGTTACCAACTTTTTTTCTATCAAATATAGTATTATTGAAGTTATTTCCTGAAAAATATAGTAGATGGCCAAAAAAAGAATAAAAATATAGTATGTGGTTAAAATATGACTTTATTTTTAAATGAATATTTCTTACTACTTTGCGCCTCAACGATTACATTTTTATTTTTTTTAAAAGTGTTCTTAGGCTACAAAAAACGCTTACTTGTGCAATTCCACTTTTGCTGACGGCAAAAGTTATCCCACATATTGAACATTTAACATTATAAATGTTATTGGCATTATGGACGCACCATTCGTATTTGGTTTCCCATTCTTCTTTATATTTTTAAAGCCATTTCACTTTTTTTTTAGGTGGCGGTGTTTTACATTGGCCTCCTGAATTGTCAATGTTCATTTTAACGTGATTTTAAACACACACAACACAACAAAACAATTAAAGACAATCAAACACTCAAAAAATTACAAATTCGCGCCACAACTCAAAGCGAAATTGACATTTACAGTTGATATGACAGATGAATGATTTTTTCGCGCGCGATCCACGGCACGCTACATAATAGACAGAGACAGAAAAGGCCCTTTGAAAATTTAAACGTAATGTTTGGTACGATGCGATGACAACACAGCTCTTCTATCGTAGCGATTGCGCGCGTAATATTCGCGGTAGGCGTAGAGTAGAGAGAGGGCAGGCTTTAGTTAGGGCTGCGTTCCGGTTTACGCAAAATATAGTAGTTTCGCCTACTATATGTTTTTTATAGAAATATAGTATTTGGTCCTTTAATATAGTAGGATACTATATTATATAGTAGGGTTGGTAACCCTAGACACAACCTCTGATTTAAATTGGATCGTGTGCAAATTCGTGACATTCTAGAATCTTCCGTCACATTCGTTGATATATTTTCGACATTGGGTATTGTTAGTTCGTCAAACGTAAAACAAAGCGCATTCATAATTGCACTTTTTCTATTGTTTTGTATTCCTTTGCTTCGATTAGCCACGTTATGAAAGACTAACTTATAAATATTTCTATCGTTAAAATATTCTTTTATTTCGATACTATTTAAATGTAATTTGTAAAGTCAAGTTCAAGGTGGCATCAATTCGAATGTTGGATCGAGTAAGAATGAGGTCACTTCGGCATTATGACCTCTATACCTACGTAATGGGTTGAAGCGGCTAGACTCTAGCTGTAAGCCGACTAACGTTGCTCTGCGCAATCCCTCTATTGCGGGCTGTATTTGTAATACTATGTTTCTGGCGAAATATTCTATGCAACAGAGACACCGAGAGGGGTTATGGCACAAATTACGTTTTGTGGCTAGAAAAAATACAAATAAAGCGATGCACATAGCTTTTTTACCCGACTGCGCAACGCAAAGGATTAGTAATGTGTTTAGCAGTCTATGTATGTTTGTTTCTTTGTCCCACTACAAAGACCAATGCCTAGGCCGATTTATATGATTTACACGTTAATGGATACCTCTTAGCACGTCGAGTGTCACTACTGGTCGCCATTTTCAAATAAATAAGTCTTAATACTATGATTTAAAAAATAGTCTACAAACTATGTCATATCGTTAAATAGGTAAATAAAAATCACATTTAGTTCTCTATCAACATTTTTAGACCTGGCCGACCGTTCTATATCGAATCAAAGTTGCATAGCAACCAAAGTCACTTCATAGGCTTATGACTGCAAAAAATCCCAAATAAGAATTAAGTCGTAATTGGGTAATATTTATTCTTAATTTCAGGTTGTCTTATGAAATATTAGTATTGTCTGGTTGAAACAGAGTCACGTAACCGATGGCAAAATAGAAGAAACATTTTAACAAGAAAATAGTTCAGAATACTGAATCACGTTCCTGAGCTGGCACCAGATTCAAAAGATGTCAAGGCACGTGCCATCGAAACGCGATATACATAATTCCTGTATGAAATTAGTAATTTGAATTATGAATAAAATAGATTTAGCGACATTACTGTTCGTTTATACGTTGTTGATACCATTTAATTTTATAAGAAGTGAACCAGTAGTTTTCGATTTGTATCCGTCAATAGGTAATCCATATTGCTTACGAGACGTTTGATTTTGAAGTGATTTCATCCACGTCTGACAGTTTTGTGAAAAACGAATTGAAATACTCAGTTCGAAGTGTGTAGGTTAGGTTTGTTATATGACAAAACTGTTGTTATAAATCAGTTTTCATCATATTCTTTGATACCAAGCCATATATCTATCATTTCTTATCACATCCATTAAAGAGGTCGCTCCAGTTTGCCACCATAACCATAAATTGATCGAGGTTTCGTTACGTGCATATTGTTTATGAATAGTGTTGAGTTTAAATTGGCCACGTGAAAGTTTATGCAACAACGAGTAAAATTTCAAAACACGTGGATTCCTTACTTTCTTCTTTTTTTCTTATTCATCATACATTTTCCTGTAAAATGGTCACATGGATCTTCTACCTTTACATAGACGATATAATCGTGAAACTGCAGTTATATACTTGTCTACCAAAATACTTGATTTACTCCGGTACCTTAGTGTTGATTGGAGAATCTGGAAAGTTTGGTTGTCGATTTTTTTTTTATTATTATTGATAAGCCTTCATTTAACCACAATTTCACCTGATGTAAAGTGAAGATGTGGTCTAAGATGGAGTATGAAAGCCTAGAAGATGGCTTCTCCGGACTATATTACGAAACACGAAAAAATCGATTCACGCACTGGCCCAGCCCGGAGGGTGGTGACAAGCCGCGGCCGAAGCCTACCACCAGAGACTGTTCGCCTTCGGTTCGATTCTCTCGCCTTTACCGTCCCTACGTCCATGTGATCTTTGAAAGAGTGCTTCCTGTGGTTTGTGAACCGTAGGTATGTGGATGGTGTTATAATGGAGAATGCTTCTACTGAATCTAAAGTGACCCAAACAGATACCTCCAAGGTATTGGACTGGATAAGGAAGCTAAAGTAAAATGCCAACAGACCTGTAACCTTATCAATAGATTAGCTCATAAGCCTCGAGAGGCAGCGGAAAATAATACAAGACGTGACTCGGGACGGGCACCAGTACAGGCAACCAGTCTAGGAAAATAAAATTGCAACGTTAATAACTACACGAGTACAACACAGGAGTGGAATTCTCTCACTTTTATGAGCCGAATGAATAGGCTTTTTCTGTCCCATATAATAATAATTAAAAACAAGACATCTTTAATACTTACATTTTAATTACATCCTTGATCTTTGTTAATCTGAGTTATACGTGTCGTAATCGATTTATTTCTTAACTGAACTTACCTGTCACAAAACTGGACAATTGTATTCTAGACTATAAAGATAAACAAGCGTCACTGACTAAAGATATACCTTTATTTGAACCTCCATTGACCTAAAACATCTGTCCAAATAGAGTCATTGAAACTTTCGGTTAAATATCACAATTTCATATGACGTTGGCGTCTGCGTTTGATTATGGATTTATTGTTAGCATGTTTCTTTATATTCATGAATTCTATTGGTGATATTTTGGGCTTGACAACAGTACCAAGTGGCCCAAAAATACGCCATCGTTCGACTCAATTTTCATCGAGTGATACGAGTAGACTTTCAGAGTCGTTGTGCTCAAATTTGACAGTAGGTATGACATATAAATATGTTTCGACAATTTAACGGAAACGAAAGTCTAGTCGAAGTTGCTGACAATGTTCTTACGAAGGATTGAGTAAAGATTAATGAAGTGATTGCAGTAGTAACGCAATATTTTTTTATATCTGATATCTTCGCATCGTGGGTCACCGACATAGCCAAGGACATTGGCTCATTAAAGTGGACATGGAATGTGGCATATAGGACATAGAACAGATGGCCGTACGAGCTTTAAAGTTCATGAAGGACGTCCACTAACTAGATGGACGGACGACCTGGTGAAGGTCTCTTGGGCTCGTGGTGGTTACAGGCTGCTACCGACCGAAGTTAGTCTTTGAGGGAGGCTTTTGTCCAGCAGTGGACATCTTACGGCTGAAATGATGATGATGACGATGACTCTGATATTTTGATGTTCTAAGATGAACACTGAGGTTATTTCCGAAACACGTGCCCAAACCACGTTTCAAAACTCCATAGATTTTCAAACATGGCTCGTATCAGTTTTAAACAGTGCTCGGTTACAGCTGGTATTAATTAAACTGTGGTTATTCACCGTACGTTGTATTGACCTTCGACTGATATCTTCGTCACTCTACGAGCATAGCAACAATTGTAAGATACCTACGGGCGGGAGAGATAAAACGCAAAGTTAAAAATATTCTGTGGCGAGGGACCCACCGCGATTCGCAATACTATCGGAATAGATTGGCAGAGTTAAATTTATCTTGAGATGAATGAAATTACAAAATTATATAATGGTTAAGGTATTTGGTTGATATTGGTTGGTTTTATAGTTTATATCACTAAGGTATTAGTACCTACTACCTACCTACTGTTATGTAGTAAAGAGGTTATAATAATGATGAAATAACTACGGGCGAAATATAATGTTAAATATGAGTAGATAGTTTAATAGCAGGTACACATAATACTAGGTACTTCATGCATATATTTTAAACTATTTACAGCCACTCGTCTTGTAGGTAGGTACTTACTTCACCTAGAAACTTGTTAGAATGCCTGAGTAAAAAGCACAAAAATTTTGTGGCTGTTTGATTTGACTTTCTAAAAAAAAACTCAAAATAAAACTAAAGTAGAAAAAAAACTCTGATATAGCTTTAAAAAAAACAACCTTGAGTAAAGCTTAGTTTTATATTTTAGCTCTTGTTTCAGAATATAACGGATAATTAAAATTTAATTTTAAATATATAACTCTCAAAACTAACACACGTTTGTGAGAGAGTGAGTTTACACTTGAGTAAAACCCGTTTTCAAAATGAGTAATTTTCAATGTTATAAAATTCTGGCTGATCCAAAAGGTTATGATAATACATTTATTGTGATTTCTTTATGGTGTTGAAGGGATATTATAAATGTGAATGTAAGTTTGTTTGTTACGCTTTCACGCGAAAACTACTCAACCGATCATCATGAAACTTTGTATACATATTCTTGGAGGTATTAAAAGTAACATAGGATACTTTTTATCGCGGGAAAATTTGTAATTCCGCGGGAAAATCCATTTAAACGCGGGTAACACCGCAGGTCTCAGTTAGTTTACTATATTTGATTGAAGACAGCCAGTCAAACTCACCAGATTGTAACTTTACAGTGACAGATTACATGTTCGCTATTTAGGCCATTATCTACCTCTAATCGCAGAACAAGCAATGTTGTTCCGGATAACTGAGGTTGTCCATAATCTCTGATATCTTAGGATTTTCACATGATATGGCCGCGTGTCATTCTCAGCAGAAGCGAACGACTCTCTTTGGTAATATACTGAAATTATCGTAGGTTCGAGTCCCGCATCTCGCTGGTAAGCTACGTTTTTCGTCATAATTTTTCTACACAAATTTAAAATACTGAAATGACTTTAAAATCTATATAGTTCTCGTAATATAGTTTTTTCGTGTAAATTACAAACATATTTGAAAGTTATTGAGAATCGTGTTACAAAGTCGTGGGTGCAATAACCAATACATATTTCAAATAACACAATGCCTGCAGTTCCAATTGTTTCTACAGTAAATTGAGTTGAATGGATTAACTCATAAGTACTCATACTTATTTATATAGAGGCAATATTAAAAGGGAGGTTAATTTCTCACCCATGAATATAGAAATAATGTAAAACCACACACCAACGTTTTTTATTTCGTAGTCAATAGTATTTCTGAGATCCAAATACATAGTTGTTAAGACACTTTTATTGCCTTAGAACGCAAACTAAATAGTTTTCAGTCTTCAGTCAAATATATAATTTAAATGTCATGCGATGCAAAAATAAAGTAATGCTTGTGGTCCAATTTAGCTCAGATTGATATATTATTATGACGTCAAGGTAGAGAAAGTGGAAAGCTGACCTATTTCAGCTGAATGGAGATCGACCGTGACGTCAAGGTATTGCATAATCATGAAATTAATTTGAAAAGTATGAGATGGGCTCATACTGCCTAGGGTTCCGTGTACACACAATTTTTGCACTTAAAAATAATAACAACATGTTGAGATGCAGTTGGTGCGGTACCCATTTTAGTACTGGCCTCGCGTAATATTATAAATATCAAGATGGTTCTTTGGGAGTTTTTTATTTTTAGTATTATTATAATAGCGGCTAGCTAAAGTAATACATAATTTCTGAAAATATCAACTCTCTATCACGTTCTTTAAATACAGCATTGTGGTAGACGGAAACACAGAAGACGCAGTCTCGGTAATAGGTTTTCGTTTTTCCCTTTGAGTACGAATCCCTATAACGAATGACTGCTTTAATGCCCCGTAATAAAAATAATCGACTACTGGATAGACAACTCGAGTGATCGCGAACCTTGAACTAATTTATTAGTAACAAATAATATGAGGTAATACATTTAAATAAGCGAATTTTGACTGTTGCTTTATGTACGAGGAAAAAGGTATGTAGGAATTCATGAGAAACGACTAATTTAAACTGAAGCTTACGATTCCAACAACAACAGCAACATAGAAAAACAAAAAAGGCTTAACAAGTTAAACAAAAAGCTCATGTAAGCTTTGTGTAAAATGCAGTTATCTTTTAAGTTATATTATTGTTTACAATACACAAAACACATTTTATCAATTTCTTTCGTTTAGAATAGTCAACAAGAAACGAATCCTTACCTATTATAGACTCAAGTTAACTGTTTGACAAGATTTATAGGCAAAGGGCAAAGTCAAGGAATTATTGAATACGAAATATAACCACAGACAGTCTTTGCATAATATAGAGAATATCAAGTAAGCATCCATACGACTGTCTGGGTTGTTATTTCATTTGGCAATATATGCATTTGGCGTCATTTCAAAGGAACATATTCGTGAATAATGGTGCCAAATAGTAAACATCATGGGAATTTAGTACTTACGTGGCTTTACTGTAAACACTGATTTATAACTCGGTTCTGGTTTAGTCTACGATTAATTTTATAACTACACATATTTACCGGTTTTAAATTGTTTGGTTAGTAATTAATCACTTTGTTTTAGCTACCTTTAAAGTGAGTGATGCAACGCACATCACTCACCAATTGAAGGTACCGCCTCTAGTGGGTTAGTAATTATTCATAAGTGGTTGTACAAAGTGATAAACCCCACTTAAAGGTTGAAACTAATATCCTAATTTCGTGTAGAATGAAAATCCTATGTGTGCTAAAGACGTGAAGGGCCGAAATAGTTTAACAACCCTAAGCCTACCGGGGGTTATACCCATGCAATAGCTTCAATCAAGCCTTTATGGAAATGCAAAGAGCCTTCTAAGAATGCGGTATTCCATAACGAGTCTAGACTCATCGTTTAAGGAAGTAACGGGAGGCTAACGTTCTAGTAATGGCAAAAAAGCCAACTCGCGGGGCCAGACACGATCAGGGTCAAGAATCTACAGGTCCACGACTTGTCCTTGGAGTTTTTATATTCAACGGTCTTTAAACAAAAAAACACGCGATGTGGTGTGCTGTGTACCCTTTGAAATATTGAATGGGATTTTTAATTGTAACTGGGCTCGGTTAATTACTTTACGAGTATCTATTAAGCCATGATTAAGATGTATTAGCTAAGATTTACAGCATTCATTGGAGTAATAGCCATAAGTTTTACTTCTTTGTCCACTGCTTATTATATTTTGTGCTAATGTTATTTTAACTGTCTGGTGCCATTTTATATTGTACTCAATGTGATGCCCTGTTATAACGAGAATGTATATTATCAACATGTTCATTATATTGATAAGTCTTTCATTCAACAAACATTCTGATGAATAGTGACTAAAAGAAATATTATTGTTAGCATACTTGTAAAGGAACTTGCGTAAGACATTGAATAAGAGTGTTGGACTGACATCTGGCTGGATTTGAATCTGAAGTTTAATCCTGATATACTTACAAAATGTAGTAGAATTTTTATAAAGCTATTAAATATATTTGTGCCAGCATCCATTGCCGCTATTCACATAGCATCTCGCAGCCTCAAACAACATACTACAAAGCAACGTTTGTACTATGAGTATATCATGTCTCTTATAATTATCATAGATACATAGAAACACTCCCAGACCTAAAAACAGAATGTGTTTAATACTTATACGTCTATTTCCCTGGCGGGAATTTGACCTGTAACCCCTTGCGTGTTAAGTTACCCTAAGCTCACCGAAACACTAACCATGGCAAAATTATTTCTGAATTGAGATCATATCAAAAGACACAAATAGTGCAGTTTCTAATTTTGGACGTAGATCTTTAGTTTCTTTCGAACCAGCCTAACTCTATAAACTGAACTAAACTCTGAACTTATTTTGAGGCAAATTCAGCTGTCCATCTTATTAGTGCGTCTATCGGCATTCTACTGGAGGTTTTGTGTTACCCCTCTGACACGTGACCTCCGGGTGGTGCTAAGAACAGTCTCTGGTAGACCACATCGTCACTTTACATCAGGTGAGATTATGGTCAAACGAAGGCTTAACCAGCATAAAAAAAAAATTATCTTATATGCTGCCTATGGTCACTTCAATAAACAAAAGATGTTTATAACGTGGAGCAGAAATGATGGTAGTTGTAAGGTGGATTAACATTACTAAGAAAATAGTGAACACATAGTTTTTTTCCACCACTCGTACAGTTCGTGATAACGCGTATCTTTATCGAATCTTTGGCTTCTCTCTATCTGTCTGTCTTGATAAAGGAAAAACACATGATGAACGATTCTAATATTCGTGGTAGACATTTTCAAAGTACCTTTTTTTCTTTTAGTATTTGATTAAACTGGTTTGGCGTCTTTTATAAATTTGTGAAGCATAAGCATCAGCAGGAAAATCAGAATTATGTGATAGAATATAGCATTTTACAAAATAATGTTGATTACCTTCGAATATGAAGATCATTTTTATAAAATGGTTGGTTTTAGATTAGAAATAATTAAGTTACTTAGTTATTGGGATACCTATCTAAGAACCTGCATCACCTGTGCGACTTTTGTGTTCCTCTGCAACAATTAACAAATTAGCTAGAAAACAAAATTAATATACTAAATATTGTACTAATATTTATTATATGTATCATTGAATTTTGTCCACAGGTTCTATAATATACTAATAGTATAACTACATATTTCCTTTAACACATAATTATGGCGTAGCAACACGCGATGTTTAGTTGCACAGTCGAAGGATTTTCTAAGAATCGTAAATCTAAGCTTGAATTAGTACAAATACATTCAGATTTGTTTTAGAAGCTATGACGTTGGTCTCTACTATACAATATCCGCTAATTAATATCCTTTGTTTAAAATTTACATACATGAACTTTAAACATTAGTAAAAGTTGATAGTGTACGTTTCTCGGTACGCGTGTTATCGGCTGTAACATGCAACCGTTGACTTGTCACAGTTTATTAAACTTTTAATGTATCGTTTGGTTTCATTGAAGTGATCCATTTTTCAACTTAGATTTTTTCGATTATATTTCAAATATTTATTATACAAATATAGTCTATTTTTTTATTAAAAAACATTAAAACAAGACAAACAAGCAAGTCCGTATCCTTTTTTGCGTACATAACTCAAAATTAATGAATTAATTTTTTAGGGCAGGATGATGTTGATGATGATGATGTACGTAGCGCTTATTTAAAGAGTAAGGAAACCTTAACATTCTAGTATCATCGTCATTAACGTTTCCACTTCTGGGACACTGGAACATTTCACTCTTGGCGAGAGAGATTAGGCCTTAATTCATCATTCGCTGGTCAAGTGTGGGTTGGAGAATGTCACATGTCCTTCAAACTTTTTAAAGTTCTCAGAACATGCCAGTTTCCTTACGATGTTTGCCTTTAATATGAAAGCGCACATAATATCACATAAAGCGCCACTGTCTATGTCGTTCTATTTCTTTCCTGTCCATCCAAAGGTTACCTGGAAGAGATCGCTCACAGCGATAAACTCTCTTAAATCCTTTGTACTCAAATTTATTATCTTGCTATTGTTTGCTGTTTGTATTTTATTTGTGGTGTACAATAAAGAGTTATCTATTTATCTATATATTGTTCCTTCTTCACTTAGCCCACGGCTTCAGCCAACATTCCAACATACATTACAAGAACATCATTTATATAACATACGAAAACACAATTGATTAGTATAAAAGAATAAGACCTTAACCTTCGCAAATCAATTTAGCTTACATAACGTTTACATTATTACATAAATGGGAGCGATAATATATTTTTATATTAAATAATACCAACTGAATATTACTGCAAACTATAAAATTAATACACATATTTGATAAGCATTTGAATTCAAGCATAATTATATGGCAATGATGTTAAGAAGTTTTAATTTTAGAAAATACTAAAAAATACTTTCTTTAATATTAACAAAGGAATTTGTAAGAAAAAAGAAAGTGAAATAGAAGTTAAAAGGTATTACCAACTAAATTGATAGTTTAATTTGCAATCTAATAGCCGAAAGTTTAAACTTTTTTACTAGAACGTGTTATGTTATCCTAATTGAAGCAATTAAATTTAAAATTTCACACTTGAATGAAAATGAAAAAAATTAAGTAGTTTGCAAACTGCTTTGTCTGGTTTTTCGTGGCAACATCAACTGTCGCACGGCCTCACACGCGAAACGTCCAGTTCTGATTAACTATTACCTATTTTGTTTGAATTACAAACTATTTAATTTGTAGTATATTACTGTTTCTTTTTATTTTATAATCAAACAAGTGTCGGTCAGTCACTGATCCAATTTATGACACTTAAAGGTAACCTGCCACCGGCCCTGGCTTCGCACAACACTTTGAACACAATAAATATACGCGAAGAATTGATAACTTCCTTTTTCGTTGAAAGTCGGTTAAAAAAGCAAACTAATAGCGTAACTATGCATTATGTTTCAATGATTTTTAATAAGTGATAAACCTCACTTTACAGGTTAAATTATTTTAAAATTTTATGCATTATGTACTTCTAAAACTTGGACATTAATTGCTAAAATCATAGCTTAACATACTAAATTCATAAGAAATATGAATTTAAAGTGAATTGATAAAAAACAATTACATTATATCAGAAAATTCTTTAAATTCCAAATTACTAGAAGCCGTTCAATCTGCATTGCAAATTGAATACACCTTGATTTAATATAAATAAATTAACAATTGACATTTACAGAAATTTGGCGTGGGTCCGTATAGTAACCGCTCTTGAAATAATACTTGAGTCACAAGCATAAATTGCTTTAGTGCTATAATATGCCGGTTGTTCATCATTATCATCATCATGATTTCAGCCGTGGGACGTCCACTGCTGTACATAAGCCTCCTCAAAGATCTGCAGTAATTTCAGCGCGGCCTGCATGCACCGTGAGCCCGCAGCCTGCAGGTCCGTCCGTCCATCTAGTTGGTGGACGTCCTACTCTGCGCTTGCCAAATTAAACTCAAAAAAAAAAAAAAAAAACAATATCATGGAAATAACATTGTCTTGACAGTTCGCTTACATTTTTTGCACTGAGTTGAAAAGCGAATAAAACACCACATATTTTATAAGATTTTAATTTTTTTTGTAATTACATTTTAAGTGTTCTTATACACACAGTCACACATATATTTTTATTTATTCTCATATTGTTACACAGCCTTGTAGTTATGCGCGCGTGATATAAATTTACCTGTGAGAATGTATTTTCCGCAGTTAGAAGTCTATAGGTACCTAATGATAAACTGAATACCCGTTTCAATAATTCAATTAGATTGAATATTTATAACGATAATACCTACCTTTTAATACCTATGCCGAGCCCTAGCTGGTGTGGTTTCCATTCATCCGCATGGTTGGCTTTACGTCACGGCATCAGCGCGATCAAATTCTCAAATGGCCAGATAGAATTCCCACGCCCCGTGCCGTTGAGTCATGCGAGTTGTATCAGATCAACATCATTCTCATCCACGTCATTATTATCTGCGTATTAATTTATAATTTAAAAAACAAATGGAATGAGATTCAGGTTTTCTCCTGTTCTTGTGTTTTGTTCTTCTTATGAATAGCCAGTAAATGATTTAGAGCTTCTGTCCAATATGACTAGCAATCGCTGGAATGCAATTTCATTCAAGTACTTAATCGTGATCATCGTTATCAATCAACGGTATTAGATTTTAGAAATGGAAGATTCAGTTTAATTACGTCAATAGTTCAAGTAATTCGACAAATCACTAAGTATGGAATATACCATAATTAACTAAGCATCACTAGCTCCGTTTACTTTTGCATTAGACTATAAACAAAACATGTTATCAAATTTCTGCTTGGTATATTCAAAATCAATGATATAAAAGTTTCATTTAAAACTATGTTAAACTCATGAACATAGTAGATGAATATAATATTTCTGCTTTCTTCAGTATGCGACAATGTGATATATTGCTAACAATTCAATAGAATTGTAAACTTTCTGCAAGCTTCAGCGTTTAGTGGATTTGGCGTGACCACCCAAGATGAGATGATTTGTGGTGACAAAAATAACTAAAGTGACGAACCCACAGACTGTAGTTAAGAGGCTACTGAAATAGATTCAAATGCTTGTATCGCGTTCAATCTTGTAGTTCCTATATATTTTTGATTTTTTGCCTTTGAATTAGAATAACGGTACAAATTCAATTGTTTTTTTTTATAATATGTACAACAATTTATGTTACTTACATTACTTTAAGGTAGGTCATCATCATATAACCTTTCTAACCATATTTCACTGTACATGGGGTCGGCACATCACGATTTTTTCTTCCATTTTCCTCTGAAGCCAATATCTAAAATAATAGTGCAATGTATAAACATTATTGGTAAACCGAACCCATATCAGCTGTATTGGTGTAATAAGTTCCGGTGGAGCTGTTTCGTATTTCATTATGACGTGCTACTTTGTTTGCCTTTGTACTTTTCTACTTATCTGTTCAGAGGAACTGCGCATAATGTGTTTATCGAAAAAAATTGCGTGCCGCCAATGGATTTTACCGAGATTAGTTCAATGAAAGTAGGCAGCCTAGAGATGATAACATCACCTAAATGTTATTGCGCATCATGAGTTCAGCGCCTTATTTTATTTTTAACGTTTTAAATGTTTTATTTTGGGCATATGTGATACCTACTTACGCAGTTTCAATCATTAATCGACGAATTTCTCAATATTTAATTTACAATGAATTATTTATTTTATTAACCTAACTATTCATAAATACGTAGCCTGCATATCATAATCATACAAATAATAAAAAATATATATATAAGCCATAAATATTTTACTATAAAATATTATTGACCCACTTAGAATTAAAATTATCACATCTTCGTTGATATTGCTATGTATATGTATTGCTTACAGTGCCTAAGGCTTTTAGTATCAGGCTTTAACAAGGTTTACAACAATATTTGTCTAAGCACTTTGGGGAGATAGTTTTCAATCCCATTCGGAATTGGTTGTAGGTACAAAAACTGTTCTTCGGCTTCCGACCATTTGTGCAATTTCCCATAGAACATGAAAAAGATAAAGTGCATATTAAATGTAGTATTATTGAATGTACTGTAACCATTAGGCGACGTATTGCGGGCTTGTAGTATTGCCTTGGCATACTTATGGCTAGATATTTCACAGCTGTTCCTATCGTTTTACATTCAAGGCACTCTGCATAAAGATGACAAATTCATAATCTAAGTACTCAGATAACTTGTAGTAGATAAAATCTTACTATGTCAATATCGTTTCAACCGCCATTATAAGCATTATATGAATCTAATAAAATACCTACTTATTAGTTCTTTCAATTTTGTTTTCGTTCGTTGTAAGCGAGTTAATGGGTGAATCAACTATTTTACCCACACTTTGCTGTCCCCGACCATTTAATAATAAAATACGCTAATTGGTTATATTTACATACATATTGAGTATAGCTATGGTATCTAAGATAATTAGGCACAACGGTAAACTAGGACACGTTCTCTAAAATGTGTAATTTCCATGAAAAATTGTGGTAACTCAGTGCACATAAAATTGTCACCATACAATATATTCCTGTCCAAAGACCACATTGACCATGTGAACTTTCATTTTAAATGAATTTAAACTTCTAACATTCAGTTAATTTTTAGTACATAATAAGACAATAAGTAATAGTTTATCGTGTGCATATAATAATAGAGATGGACCAAATCATTTTTTTATAAAAAAATCTCGAAACTGTGTCCCTTACTAAATTGATTTTACCTTCGTATGCTGAGTTACACTTGTATATTCCACCCGGAAACACATTGATGGCGCTATTTGCCGTAGGTACCTTCATTTGTGTTTGCTTTTGCTCGCATGGCGCGGCGGTGTCCTTTGATACTAGTGTCGAGCCGCCAGTCCGCGGAGAACGTTCGCAGGGAGTGCGTGTCTTTTTGTGTCGTCTACTGAGTAACTGCGATTTCTCGATGTAAGTTTAATATTTAGTGATTTTAATCAGATGTTTTGTAGTACTTATCATATGTTTTCGATTAAAGTTTAGTTTTAATACCCTACACAAATTATAGTGTGCTCTTTTCATAAAAATATGCCGATTGTCTGCTGAGTTACATGTATACTGAGTTACATTGGTGGTAACTCCAAAGACATTCTTGGTAACTCCTAAGACATCCACGGACTTAGTGATACTGGCTTGTAACATAAATAGTAAAATTGACTCTATTTCAACAATTTTTAAAAACGACGTACTTTAGAAACGTAACTATTTACCTAAATAAACGTCAGATAGATTGATGATATGAAATGTAGACAACAATTTTTTTTTATGAATGATGATATCGTTGATTATTGTTGTTTGGTACACTCTAAATTAGTAAATTACCATCATTATATTAGAAATTACTAAAAAGGTTCAAAACATTATATTTAAGTATATCGTTTTATTGAAGTGAGACTTCTTTAGAATCGTTGTGATTTGAAACCGGATGCAACGGAAGTGGAAATAAGATTGGCTTACCTGTTGGGTAAGCCAATCTTAAACGCTAACAAGGTTAAGGAACTTTGCGCGACGCCAGTACTTGGATGGGTGACCGCCCGAACAAAATATTATTGCATAGTATTTTTTTTTGTTTTTTTTTATTCTTCTTTTTCTTTTGTCGATTTACTGAAGTTTCACTTCTATCGTGTGTGAATCGCACACACACCTTTTTTTTCGCCGGTTTTATTTTTATTGTACCTACATTGACTTAGTTTAATTATAGGACTGCTTTTAGTTAATAGTAACCTACTTAAATATAAATATAAAATGTAAAAAATATTTGCAGAAATATTGATTGTCCTGAAATGGCTCGACTAACGGCGGCTGGAAACAAAGAAGATACAGGGAGGGACTTAAAAATAACCCCGAAAAATTAAACGGCTTGCTAAAGACTTAACACTAAAAGCAAAAAAGCAAGCAAACGTCATCTGGAAATTGAGACAAAGAGAATACATAAAGGAAAGGAATAATTTACAATCGATCTTGGAGGCTACACCACCTAGTTTCCCGGTATGCGAACTCAATGTAGGCATACATTGAATTACCACCAGCATCTCTAGCATCAATAGCACCCCGAGAACGCGGACGAAAGAAAGTAAGAAAAGATAGAAGTAAAGTGTACAGAGAGAACAAAAAATTACTAGAAGAAAACAAGAACTTGAAAAAGAATTGTGAGAAGTACAAAAAAACGACTGAATAGAAACAAAATAAAAGAAAGGGAATCAAAGGATCAGAAAGAGAAACAAAAGTATAAAGATATTGACAAATTCCATCAAAGAGCGATATGAAAGAGTTAAGACCCATAAGGACAGGCAAGGACAGCAAGCCAGACCTCAACTCAAGGCCTACTAAACCTTAATAGAACGGACCTTCGAGTCCTGATAGGAACTATCACAGGACACAGCACCCTCAACAAACACCTCTATAACATAGGATCCACGGACAGTTCACTCTGCAGAGGATGCCTTAACAAAGACGAAACAGCTGCCCACGTCATCCTGGAATGCGAGGGAGTAACAGCACAGCGACGTGAAATCCTCAAGAACCCAAGGTCACTCCGAGAAGCCTGCGAAGACCCCAGGAAACTTCTGCGCTTTTGGTCGGAGTTGGGCTGGTTACACTAGCACCCCACTCCACGCACAATGGACCACCTCGAGTCTAAGTGCGGAAAATCAGGGCCCCCCTAACAATATTTTAATTATCTGTCTCAGGCGTTACCCAAATTTGTCTCTGGAGTTACTAAGTGTCCCCATTATAAACATTTTATATCCGATCATAATATGCTATATTTTGTCCATTAACTTTTTAATTTACGACAACTTTATTCTAACAATTGGTGAGCTTTTATAAAAAAATCATTTCCATTCGTAATGATTATGTAGTAAGTTTTATTAAGAAATAGTTGTAATTCTTTGTCTAAAAGGTAACGCTAGAGACCAATGACTGTTAGTTTTGTACCTAAATTTAAGAATAATACGAAGACTGATTTCGCCAAATTATTTAATAATGCATGCAAGAATAAATAAACAAAAATTAAAGATGCTTTGGTGTTTCATTTACCATTTGAGTAACATTGAATGCATGTAACTCAGGTGACAGTTTTTGACAGTGTGACTTGTAGTTTTCTAAAAAAACTGCCTAAAATATGAATTAACGTCGCTGCCCTTTTAGGTTATTAAAGTAGTTGATATTTCTAATAACCTTAATAAAATATAATTAAGAAATGTTAATGTTATTTTTTTTCAAAATATTATTTCGGACATGTCTATAGTGTGGGTAAAATAGTTGATTCACCCTAATCTCAGTTCTGTAGACGAATATTATCGGTATAACTCGAATATATTCTGCGGTATTTCTTAAAATCGATTAAACGTAAGGTTTAAATAATAGGGAAGGTCTACAGCAACCTCTTTGTTGACCATAATTTCAGTTATTATTAAAAAAAACAAAATCCTGATCTATGAAATAAAAAAAAACTCAACCAAGTTACTTGTTCTTATAATGATGAGCACATAAGATGAAAAGGCAGTGTTTTAAAGTTCAAGACCTTCCTGAATGTCATATTAGATAATTATGTTCTCAGTAGACTTCAATATTGTCCTCAATTCGACGTTACAAGGACTGAACGAACACGCTGTAGTAGCATGATCAGTCTTATATTGCGTTATGAACTTATGAATATTGTAATCCTACATTTAACTGTAAATTATTTTAAACCTACTAACTTTAGTTTTATTTTATTCTGGGTAAGTGCTTTGTTATTTTACGTTACCTGCCTGCTTACTTAAGGTGTGTCATAAAAAGCCACCTAATTTTGATAGCTTACCACACTTGAATGCATTGTTACTATTTGTTGCAGCTAATGCTGAAATCTCATTCAGCAACCAAAAAGAATATCGAAAATTCCAAATACGCCAAAATTTGCAGTAAATGATTTGGAGAATATTAAACTTTATGCAGTGAACATAAAGTTGATATTACTAAGCAGAAGTTTTCGTAATGGCCTATCCGCCGTGACTAATGCGCGTGATTGCCGCAACTTGTGCCCTCAATATGGTTGAACTTGACATCCATCGAGTTGTTCTCATGTTCGCCCTTTAGTACTAACATAAAATAAAATAGAAAAAAAGAATTGCGCGAAATGCAATTAAAATGAATTGTGCAATATTATTGCAGTATAACAACAGCACTGGAAGATATTTCAAACTTGTCGAATCGATTTCGATTTTTTTTATGGTATTGTTTTGTTGTATAAATTTAATTTTCATTGTATTTTCACTCACATTAAACTTGTCTAAAATATAAACACAAACACAGAGCTTGCGTTAAATGAGAGACAGTAGTTGATACTGATAACTAAGTTATAAATGAACAATACATTTTTATGCCGAGATACTTGGATATAGCTATTATATATAGCCGTTATATACAATGTCTATATAACATCATCTTAACATATGACTTCATTTTACTAGAGGATAGTTTTTATTTATAAGTAAAACTCATACTTTTTCACAACATGGGTTAACCGGCCGGCAATGAGTCACTGCAGTATGATGAATAAGTATTTATCACATGTAGTTTCTCTGAAACTTTTGAATCAGTGAACACACAGAGCTTGTTTAAACTCATTCACTAAAAAAGTAGCTAACGCTAAGTTTTTTGTAACGATATATGCTTGTAGGGTACGGAGGGGGAATAGCGCTCGCCGGGTATTGACGCTAACCCTTCTGTCTCTGTCAAAATTAATCTTAGCGACTCGCTATTTCCCGTGAAGTAAGAGGCGGCCGGCCTGTAACAGTCAGTGATACAAACGGCCTCACAGCTCAAGTTAAGCGTTCTTCTAGTTAAATGCTTCGTTTCCAGTTAAACTAATCTAATTTTTGGTTTGGTGTTTTGTCTGGTAGTCCAAAATTGTATTACATATTTTATTAATACCTGTATTATTCCGACATTGAAACTAGTCTATTATGTGATAATACATGCAGTTTTCAACGGTTGTGCATAGTTTGTTTTGAAAACCCAATTTATTACTAAAGGCCATTTCGGGCCAAAATAACATACCTACTTAATAATAATTGTATCAAAAAACATAAATCTTATTGTATTTAATATGACATCCAAGTCTTTACTATATTTGTTAAATTAAAAAAGTTGATACTTATACTTAAAAATGGAAAAAAATATGCTGGATTGTAATTGTAAACATAACATATTTAACAAATTATATTTCAACAAACATAATAATCCCCTAGTCTGAGGACTCAAAGATGTTTTTTACAAAATGCTTTCCTGCAAATTGTGGGTTTGTGAATAAGATGCACGTTGGATATTATAGAAATGATAACCGATACCCGTGTACCATAAGGTCATGGCTAAAGGCTTCATATAAGTACAATTAGCAACAAGGAACTCTCAATATCATATCGCATGACCGTTTTATAAAGACTAAGCAATTTTGCGGCCTTCTACACGAGCCCAACTATGATTAAACTATCGGTAATCTTCAAGGTCTGGTTAGAATCTGCTGCTTTTTGGACATAAAACAAACACGTGAGATTTTAGAGCCTTTGGGTTATAAAAAATTGCTTTCCACTTAGATAAACATTTAACTTTGGCTTTCTTTCCGGCGGCTTTTTTGTATGCGTTCATTTTGGGATGAAATTTAGTCATGTGTCAAGATGTTCCAATTTGGTATCGACGAAAGTGAATAACAAGCATGCCTACTTACACCAACAAATAAACATCATCATCGTCATTTTAGCCGTAGGACGTCCACTGCTGGGCATAGGCCTCCCTTGAAGTTCCCTAGTAATTTCAGCTGGCAGCGGCCTGCATCCGCCGTGAGCTTTCATCCTTCACTACAACAAACAAATAATAAATAATATGTATTAAAAAGTTTCTCGTTTAAAACTGTGATCTACCGTTCTCAAAGTCTGTTCTTGTTACTCATTGACCCGATTTAAGACACGGCGCCTTAGCGTGACAGCTACGGAAGTCCAACCAGACGGTGTTGACTCAACAGTCAAGCAAATCGCCCTTATTTCAAAACAATAGGGTGCAGTTTCACAGAATCTGGGGAGCAGACGGTCTTACTGTATAATATGAAAACGGTTTCTCGAACGCTTTCGGACGGGCTTATTTCTTAGGCCGACAAAGCAGGAGGTAAAGATTGGGTTTTATATTTAATTCCAAATTTGAAACGAGAAAAAAAACTTACCTACCAACCTAAAGAGTATTCAAGATTAAATGTTATGTAATTTAAACGAATCGTATTTGTGCTTAATGTTAAGAATCATCATACATAACCTACAATAATATTCAGTTATTTCGCTTCTTCAAAGTGCTTGTAAATTTCATTCAGTATCAAATTTTATAATCTGTCGACTTATTCTTTAAAAAGACTGAAGATTTTAAAATTAATGTTATTCATTTTTTTACCTACGACGGCACCCTGAAGGTACATAATATTATATGGGTTTAGGGTGAGATATTGTTTTTAACCCCCGACCAAAAAAGAGGGGTGTTATAAGTTTGACGTGTCTGTCTGTCTGTCTGTCTGTCTGTCTGTCTGTCTGTCTGTGTGTCTGTCTGTCTGTCTGTCTGTGTCACCATAGCTCCCGAACGGATGGAGCGATTTCAATTTAGTTTTTTTTGTATGAAAGGTGAGTCTGGCGCGAGTGTTCTTAGACATGTTTCGTGAAAATCGGTTGTGCCGTTTAAAAGTTATGGGGGTGAGAGTGGGTAAGGAAAACCGAAAATCTGCAAATTTACTAGTGTGGGGTATCAAATGAAATCGCATCGCGTCCACATTACAAAATATTATGTTGTTTTACGTTTAAGGAAATTAAGGCATGGGAATCGGGGGTTTTTCTTAAATTTTAAATTTAGATTTATTTTTCTATGTTTGTTTGTTTAGGATAGCAATCAGTTATAGGAAGCAATAAGTTTACGCACTATCATGATAAGCTCTAAAATGTTTAACTGGTTAAAACGGCTAGTTAATTTTAGGATATTTTTTCTGTTGCTTTCCTTTCCTAAGTTTTCTTTTCTTCAGAATCCTTTCTCGATTAGAAATTTAAACGCCTACTGACATTTGTGCTGTATGTCAAAACTGTGCTACTTTTAACTCTAGCTTGTCTCACTTTCGCTTTATTTGTCATTACACTTTCAATAATCATCACATAATAGTTACGTGAATATAAATTGTTGCATCAGCATTTTGAACTCTGTTGTAAGCAGCATAAAGTCCAATTACATATGTTTATCTTAACCTTTTATAATAGTATATACATAAATTTGTATATTTTAAGTTGAATTTTCTGATTTCAATTATGTTTTGTAAGTGTAATCAGTATACATATCATGTTCTTATAATATATTAAATTCCCAAGCCGTTTTGTCTGTCTTTATACCCTCGATGGGTTGTCTTCGGGCTGTCTGTAACACAATTTGACTAAATTTGATTTTTGACCAAATTCTTAATTGACTTCTCCTTAATGGGTTCAACACTCAAATCTTGTATGACACAAATTGAGTGTATTTTTATATTAATCTTATATTTTTTCACCCATAAATATTACAATAAAATACACTTATAAAAAGCCTAGCCTAGAAAATTATAAGGTGACCTCTCCTACACAATCATACTAAGTTAGCAATTACGATCAACCTCACCCTCTAGATAATTATATCCTCTGTATATTACAGCAGTTTTTATGGTTCCTTAGCCGAATGGCAAAAAACGTCTGTCTGTCTGTCATACACACCTTTTTCTGTAACTATAAAAACTATACTATGTTGATATTTGGTAAGTAGATGTATTCTATGCAACTCATTAAGATTTTTAAACAAAAAATAGGAAAAGTCTATTAATTCGGGTTTTCCATACTAACAACTGAAACTCTAATCATACGTAGGTACATTTTAAGTAAGAGAATGATAAAACTCAAAAAACTATGCAATGTACATACCATTCATTACATACATACATATTACGTACCACATTTTTTTATTTTATTATTAAGTAGGTATTTCTTTTTACAATAAGAGTATAAATTGTTAAAACACACGGAACCCTTAGTCATCATACTCATTTTTTTTATTACAATGACAGAAAACACTGGCTTAACACGCTATGGGGCAATTAGATACCACTATGACAATAAATTTATTTGCAATATTTTTGTTACATTATAATGATTCAATTTTTCAGCATATTTTGCATATAAATTAACTTGACAATTTATGATTTGAACTAGTACTGCGAAAGATTAATATTTATAATGCAACGCATTTATATCTCATATACAAAATTCTCGTGTCACAGTTTTCGTTGCCATACTCCTCCGAAATGGCTTGACCGATTCTCATGAAATTGTGTGAGCATATTGAGTAGGTCTGAGAATCGGCCAACATCTATTTTTCATTTTGCAAAACAACGTTTGCTGAGGTCAGCTAGTTGTAAATAAAATTCAAAATTATGTTTTATGACGAAAATTATACTTATATCCATCAATATAAAGGTTTTGTGTCAGGTAGCAAGCAACCTGTTTTTTTATTTTTAAATATTGCGGCAGGTGTTGGAACAGATTTCTGGTTCATTTCTTGTGCATCTGCTCTGCAGCTGCTTTTGTCTGCCCAAATAAAACAAAAAGTTATTCCAAAGGATATCATTAGTTTTAACTGTAAAATTCTTCTTGGTCATGGGAATTAAAATACTACTAGCATTTGTTTGTAAACGTTAACCTTCTTATGCAAAATGGATAGCACCCTATTCTATTTTCGCATGAATTTTGTCTTATTCTAACAAACGCAAATGTCAATGTGATCGACAAGGACAATCGAATGCTAGCGGCATGTTATTCTATAATAGGTTTAGTTAAATATTTCGCCTTGGAGGATAAATCTATAAGTGGTAAGTATGTTGTAGATATTTCTAAGAACACCAATATTTTTATAAGATAGGATAATATATAGGAGATGAAAGCTGGATTGATCTATTCGTTTCTCAACTCAGTGTAAAAAAAATAAGCGAACTTCCAAAACCACGTTATTTTCTTGATTATTTAAATTAAAAATAAACTGTTTGACTTTGACTTGTAAAAATACATTTTGGAGTGTCCACGGCTACAGTCTACGTGTTAGTAGCACTAGCTTTCAATTAAAAAACAACAAAGTACGCAAAGGAAAGTTTTGAAGATGGCTAAACTGAAAATATTAACGGCATTGAGAACTCACTAGACGGTAAAGAATAAGAAAAAAAAACAGCATATAAAAAAATCCCGTTCTGATTAAAATTTACACTTTGAGAAATGTATGTTAAAAATATTGAGAGCAGGCATTATAAACGTGAACTCTTCTGAAAAAATTAGACTTTGAACGGATGTATTTGCACTTGTACACAATGGCTTTAATTAGGTATGTAAATTTTCAGCAAGATCAAACTTATCTCGTGTAAGGTTTATAGCATTTTATAATATGCGGTAGGTAAAAGGATATGACAGTCATAAAACTAGTCTGACATTGAGATGCTACAGTAAAAATATTATATTTACAATAAATAGCCTAAGATTGCAACCGACGATATTATCAAGCGATTTTTATGTGCTATATAGAAAATAAGATGAGTTGAATACAGAGTATCTTATAATATAAATACCATCATCATAAGCACCCATTTTTGGATAGGCCTTAATTCACCACATGATATTATGAATGTCACATATCCTTCAAATTCTACCAAGTTTTGAGAACATGCTGGTTTCCTCACGATGTTTTGCCTTCACCGATAAAGCATGTGCTTAAATCGTTTTATGTAATACAATTACCAATAATGCAAATTGGTTAAAGGAAAATAATTCTTAAATTCTTCCTGCGGTAGAAATTTTAATAAACTATTGTTGATTATTAAAGTTGATGATTCTCCAGTTGTATCTATTATTGCACATCGGGTCGATATCCTCATGTTAATGAAAACAAAGCAATGCTTAATGTGACTCAGTTGAATCTTGTTTGAACTAAACACGTGTACGGTAATAGACTGTTAGACTCACTACTCGTTATAAGATTCATGACGACGCTGTGATTGGATAGAAATAAAAAAAGAAATCATAAAATAATCACTCCGTTTATCAAACAAGCAACAAATTTAAATCTAGAAATAAGAAAGCAGGAGAATTTTTTGTTAAAAGTTTGCATGCTAATGTTGTAGTGCTTATGCAACGTTCGATTCATCTACAATAATAATTAAAAAGTTTTAATAAAGATTATTGGGTAACATGTTTCTTGTATTACTTTCACCGGTTAAAGTCCAAGTCGGCTGAAGGAGACGTAATAGCACTGATATGCAGTTTCACTTTTGTGATAAAGATCAAATCTGTAACAATATTCTGCTCAAAGCATTTGCATTGTGTAACAAAATATTGAAACTACAAAACCTAATGGTAATTTGCTTGCTCTAAGGAAACCCTAATGGTGATAGAAAAAAAAAATCAGGCATGATGTAAAAATAGGAGTGTTACCTATAATGACGATCTTTTATGTAGTTACATTTTAGTAGTTAAAAGAGAGATAATGATTTTTATCACGAATATAGTTTCTGAAAAAAAACAAAGGGGTTTTCGTCGTATGTTCTATAGTCAAAACCAAAGTTAAAATGTTTATTTTATTAGAAGCACAGGGCAAATATAGACAGGTCAACTTAAAATAAATAAAACCATTCATTTAATAAAATTATTTTATAAAATATAATAGAAGAAGCTTTACGCGATAAGGCCGCCGATTGTACAACAAATGTGGCTATTGATTGTTATTTTTAAGTTAGTCTGTAAGTATTGGTGTGCAATAAATGTGGCTATTGATTGTTATTTTTAAGTTAGTCTGTAAGTATTGGTGTGCAATAAATGTGGCTATTGATTGTTATTTTTAAGTTAGTCTGTAAGTATTGGTGTGCAATTAAATGTGGCTATTGATTGTTATTTTTAAGTTAGTCTGTAAGTATTGGTGTGCAATAAAGATATTATCTATCTATCTCTCTATCTATAATAATATTTCCATTATAATGTATCAATGAAATATCATGGTCTTGACAGTTCTATTAGATAAAATTAACTAAATCCAAACTTTATGTACATTTTACGAAGAACGCAAATGATAATTCAAAGACTGGGACGATAGACGTGACTGGTTTCTATAACTATGAATACCTATTTGTCATTGAAAAAACGTTCCTCGATTCCATTATATATCAGAACCAGAGGCAACAGAGCTCACATTTAATTGTACGTGTGTCTTAAGTGACAGTTGTGCCATTATGGAGGCGCCACGGAAGCGTGGTCCAGTTCCAGAGAAAGCTGAAGGAACCGGTGTTTTATTTATGTATTACCGTTTGCTGATTTATATTGATCAACAAATAGCCGTTTTCTCGGTACTCGTTAAGGTTTCGCAATTAAATTATATAAAAGGAAATTGAATGTCAGACTTAAACAGTACGAAATTTCCTGTTTTTAAAAGAAATCAGTAGAAACAACGCATGGTAATTGCAACTAAGGTTTATAAATGGAATATGTATCGATCCCTGTAGTATATAAGAAATTTCATGGTAACCAAAATTCTCAGAAACGACAGTATCAAAACTCCAGAAGGGCGTTTTCAATAACATTTTTTTTCTATTTAAGTCCTGCCTCTAAAACGAAATTGGTCGAGATATACCTAACGATGATCTTAGGTTCCCATGTCTTGTTTGGTATTGGGAACACTCCGACTGGTTATGTATTAGGTATTAACTTAGCTTAAGCGAAATAGTACAAAGAACACGCTTCCTGTTATAAGATTTAACACATAAATTATCTTTTACAATACCAACCTGAACAATTACTATTTCCACTATCGTCATTATTTATTTTACAACTACTCATAGCGTAAGTTTCGATTCATAAAGTCATACTAAACCATGTTAGATGACTGTGTTGTACGTCAGTGGCGTATGAGTTTTTATCATCAAAATGTCTTCTTATGTGAGTGATTGTTGTATTCGCTTCTATGATTTATGGAATTTGACTCAATGTGTGGTTTTCCAACGACGTTATTGTGTACGTACTGACGAATTTAGCATGTGATTTTATGTAATCCGCTTGTATAAAGTATCCTTTTTACGCGGGTTTCATAAAAATAAGTCTTTTTTTACTTAATATCCTGCCTCTATGGCTAATAATATTGAATTGGGTGGTATGTATCAGCTCACCTGTGGACGTTTTGGCATCCATTGGCATCTATGGATTTCTTTCAATATAAACAGCTTAGATACATACAGGCAACAGGACACGTAGGTAATTTTGATATTTCTGATTCGTTAAGTTACAGATATTTTCAACTTATGAATGTTAAGTCAAGCATATGTATGTTTGGCAGTTCCTTTTAATATAACAACAAATCTCAGTTCATTTGAGTAGTTTGAGTAGTTGAACTTATAGTTATAAAAGACAGAGCGCAAGGTTCCGAATAAATGTTCACTCGCATTGAACTGAAGGAATGTTATAATATTTCATTACAAAGAAATGCTCGAGAAAATGCTTAAGTATATTATCATCCATCATTCATAAATCTTTATGTTGCCTTGTCTTTAGTTTGACATTTTTACTTTAATCTACGTCAGTCGAATGATTTTATTATCAAAAAGGTATAAGTTGAGTGATCACTTCTTTAACATTGACGCAATATTTTTGATGACATTCTGTTTTGAATGTGTTTTATCTAGTTGTAGCATTTTAATAAAAAAATGGGCATAGAGTTATTTTGGTCGAAATGTTGTACCCGAAGTTAGTCACTGCTCCAACATTGCCAGCGGCACCTTAAGCACACATAAGGGTTGATAAAATCTGGTAGAAATTCTGAGTTAATTTTGAAATTGTGCGAATCGCTAACTAAAGCAGCTAAACCTGTATATGAATCACGAAACTCGATAGTGAGCAATGTCACCTGGTAACAATAACTTACATGGAAATTGAGCCTTTTCTCAGGCTATACCGCCCACTGTCTCGCCTTTACAACATTCTGTAATTCCTTTGCTTCGTCGATACAGTTGGCTCAGGACTGGAATCGATGAAGAGAAGTGGTGACAAAGCTTTTGAGACGCCATAGACAGGTCCCTCAGTCATGAGGTTACGACTATGAAGAAGAAGAATTCCTTTGCTAGTTATACATACCTACTGATTGCCCTGCAAGAATACTTAGCAATGCAATGTCACGCACGGGGTATCTACTCACACCTCGTTTGTCCTGTAGGTTTTATCAAAACATTGTATAATTGTGGTGTAATTCTTGTGGCACAATGCCTTTGTTTTGTAAATGCATTGCTCTGAAATGTTGCTCAATCCACATGCGTGTACGTAGGTACCTCTTTGTTGGGTGTAGGTGCAAGTACGTTATGTGACAACATTGCACATACCTGATTTACCGTTGATAAGACTAGCTTACAAAAGATTTGATCAACACACAGGATATTCGCAATAGATTTTGAAACCGTAGGAGAATCCAATATTCTATCGAATCTAATGAAAACAAAAGGGATCTGTAAATTGCAAAACTGAAATTATATCGTAGGTTTAAACTTTGAAAACTATGATGAGATAGGATATGATATTGTATTTTATATAAGTACCTACATTATTTAGAAGTCTCAACTATCTATATCTGAAGGTTCATGAGAAACTTGTGTTTCTCTTGGGAAGCCTGATGGACGGAAAAAGATAGCTTAATTGCATCCTTACCTAAATAAATATTTAATATTTTTTTAGCCACAAAAAAAAGTTCTCAAATTTGTTTTAAATTACAATATTTTGTTACATACTGCTGAGATTAAGTTAAATATCCCACAGTTCACCTGTTTGCAAACTAATTGAAAATTGATACCAGTTCCAATCAGGTTGTCAAGAAATGTAAATAATGCCGACTACACAAAACTGAAAAGCGCTTCGATTGTTCAGAACGCGGAATCTATAGATATATTATGAACAAGGCTACACGTGTAAGAAAATGATGAACTTGCAATAGTATAGGTAAGTTATCAGCGCAAAGTGATCATACATATATGGAAGGTTTATTTTATGGTTTGTTGCTAGTGAGATAATTTATTGCTTTACTCGTTACTGAGCTCGTGTTTGCATATTTTTTCTTCACTAATGTATCAAATCTAGTAAAACTACTTACTGGTTACTAAAAGGTAGATTTGCCAAACAAGTAGTATCTTCGTTTTTATTATTTTCTTGTGTCCTTATGTTAATAGTCACATTACAAGCAAACATAGACATATCAAACATTGTTTTATACTTTTATAATTTTAATAGCTGTTAGTTTCCCTAAGACTTTAAAAATAAAAATAAAATAAAACGTAGTCTAATGACTCTTTGGAACTTACTAACTAAGCTGCTAAAATATTTGTATTTATAGATACTTCTTAACCCTCATAGCTATTGCTAGTTGGCAGAAGCCCAAGTAAAAGTGCATTTCCAAGTTATCATTTGATACAATACCGACACCGCTATTGGTTTAAAGCGGTACAGGCTACGTTATCGATGTAAAGCTCTTACTTTAACGAGCTACCATCAACTGTTAGCTATTTCACAGTAATTACATCTCAACCACTCAAAGACCGCTGCCCTAGAAGCAAAAAGGCGAGGAAAGTGCATTCACCCCATGAAGTACGTTGCACCTACATAATGCTGGTGAGAAAAGTATGAAACCACTGTTTTGGTATGGATCGGATGTCTATCACGATTGTGAATGATATAGAGGTAGTATCTATACAATCATTATTATTTCGGCTGTAAGATGATCACTGCTGATTTCACTAATAATTTTTCCAGTCGTGCTTAGGCAATATCCACATAATAGGTACTAGAATTTGCAATCATTTCAGTCGTTTGGTCGATTTGCAGTCTCAAATAAAGAACCTTTCGGCCTCATAAGCCATCTGAAATCGAAAACACTTCATCAAATACTGGAGAATCTCCGCACATTAAAGCAGAATCCCACTATAGTTTTTTTTTAATATCATAATATTTGTTGAGGATTTATTTGAAGCAATAATTTTAAACCTACTATCATCGTATAACAAAAATATTCAACTACAGTAACATAACATACATCATATAAAAATATCTTCATGCACCATCTTAGACCACATCGTCACTTAACATCAGGTGAGACTGTGGTCAAATGAAGACTTCTCTATCAAAAAAAAAAAGGTATTCCGTGCAAGTATTTTGTTTTCTACGTGATTGTAGCTCACATCAGTTATAGATACCCACTTTCTTAATATAGTATTACGGGTTAAGTAACCTAGTATAAACTGGGCATCATATGACCGGGTGAACGACTCCCCTGACCCTCAGGTAAAGTGAGGAAAGCAATGAATGCTTTTGGAATAACCACAAGTGTACCGCACAACATAAATTTACTACAATATATAAAATAAAATCGTGCTAAAGGTAATCTACTATACGATCGGTAAATATCATAATTATACTAAGTAGTATTTTCTAAACTTTTTGATGGTTCAGTTTTACAAAATGAATTCATGAATATAGGTACCATAGAAGTAGGTTAAAGAAGAATAGCATAGCTCGGAGATGAAATTAAAATACGTACATTTGCTACTTAGCTTTTTCGCAAATTGTTATTTCCATAAATGCGAAATATATTAAAGGAATACAACATGCCGTAAATCCTTTTATTTTATGAGCTGATTGGGTATTAGCAGAAATATGCAAATAAAGGTTCGAAAACAGTGGAAGGTACATACTTACTTAAAGGAGTTTAAGAGATACAATTCTGTCTCCGTACATCTAAACCCATAGACTTCTTGATTGTTCACTCGGTTCGCTAAAAAGTTCTAGAAATCGATTCTTCTAGGATTTATTTGCTGGTATTTTTCAATCAAGGCAGGTCAATTGAACTCTTTCTGTAATTGATTTGAATGGTTTATAAACAGCATCAATTGGAAGATTTAACGAAATGAGTATCAATTACTTGGCTCAATTTTTAATGCCTATTCACTGACTGCGATTACCTACCTCTACAGCTTTGTTCCTTGAGTAGATATACATCTATGCATTCATAAATAAGAATAGAATAATAAAATTATGATCGTGTTGTAAGTCAGGAAGTAGTATACTTAAGTTATATTATGTAGTTATAAAACTTAGCTAACAACATTGTCTCAGAATTACGACAAAATAACCTTGTCGTGTCTATGAGTCTGTACCACCCAGTAGCGTGAAGAAATGCTTGCATAACGATATCTCGGCTTCCGTTTCAGAGAATTAGTCAATCTTATTAAGATCTGCATACACTTTGCTGACCCAGTGGTTTAACAGGATGCTTACAAACACACAGTTCCGTTGAACACTAACTCCTTTATAAACTTATGTTTTAAGGAACTAATGAGCATGTTTTTTCTGGTTTAATAATCTTCGTATTTGTTGTTCTTGCCTTAATCTCTACCAATAGCAAACGAAATCTAAACCTATGTATCTAAATGGGCAATGATGTTTATGATTTAACTATGATGTTTGCTTCAATCTTAGGTTTTTGTTGGTTGATTTAGTTCTCGATGACTTCACCTTTTATCTTCTTCTTGTTTTTGGCTTGTTTTTGGATTATGTCATTCGTGATTCTCCTTTTTAGGGTTTAAAATCAGTATTCTGTGACAGTTTATGGTGACATTTAAATAAGATACGTTCCGGACAACATTTTGTCGGAAAAGTATAAATACATACCTACATATAGATTTTACTATCGGGACTTTTATTGAGTTCGGTGTAATTCAAGGATTTAGTGAAATGTCACTCGATGTCCTTATAGCACATTACTATATCAGAAAGTAAATCTTAACTGTATTGTTTAAGGTACTATTATCAAATAATAATCAAAACTATTATTTGAGTTAGTCCAAATAAGATATAGCAAAAAAAAACATTCCTTTGTGGTATAATTACTTTGTTATCGAGCTGATAACAAAATAATTGTAGATAGTAAGTAGTAGGTAACTATTGATAAAACAAATAATATAATTTAATTTTATACATGATAAAATATATTGTTATTAATTTATTTGAAGAAACAACGAATATGCCGTTTAGATGGTAAACGTTAGCAATAAACTATTTAGTAATTGGGACCTTACATTTTAAGTACTTTATGTAATACAATTATCTATTATTCAGTCTTATTATTCAATAATTGTCAAGAGTTCAATTATTACCTACCTATTATTATTGTATAATAGTGACACAATTTATTGAGAATTTAACTCTGAGAAAAAATATGTTTACATGATATATCGCATAACTTATATTTACAGTGTTTATATGTAGGTAAGTATTTGATATATTTATGGTTTCCTGGTACATAACAGAAACGCAGAAACTTACGCGGTAAGTTTTAATTACATGTATAATTTACCGTAAAGTGTTGGTTGGAAAAACCCATTATTATTGGTATGAGCCCCGATATAATTTTATATGATGTTCAATTATGACTCAGATTGTTAACACTTGGGCAGTCGCGCCCTGTTTTGATACGCTAGGAGTCGCTACCGTGTCCACCGGACCCAGTTTAATATTGCTGGATTTTTCTATTATTACTGAATTTAATGTTATTGTGTATTTCCTAACGGTAATTATATTATAAAATAAAATTACAAATGGTATTAAACATTTATATTTATTACTTTTATTCATAAAAAAACGCAATCTAAAAACATACTAAAATTCAACTAACTTTAACGACACATTTTAACCATCATCATATATCTTAGTAAATATCGAAAATAACATTAAGTTTCTTTATTTTTCTTATACTACTATAAATTACTTTTTCCAAATCACAATAAGAGACCCATCATTATTTGGTAAAAAAAACTAAAAAACTTCTCTAAAAATCAACAGTCTAAAAATACCTTATTTTGTCACTTTGCAAGTCAAATATTGTTATTAATATTGTTATTGCAGTTCACACATATTGCTTTAGTGAATTTTCAATTTTCTGCACAACTTGACTCCTTGAGGAGCTAGTTTCTTCAGGTCCCTCTGTATTTTGCATTTCTTCGTCGCCATCTTGTTCGGAAGCTGTTTCATGGTAATTTATTTCTGTTTCTGAGCATTCTTCATTATCTATTCCTTCGTTAAAGCATTCTTCAATATCTCATAACCTTAAGGGCCTATTGGTGTCCATTTTTTTATAATAAAAACAAATTTTAAATAATTAATAAGGGTTATAATGTTATGAAAAATCACTTACGTATATAGTCGCTACCGGGTCCAAAGAACCCATAAGCACCTTTTAAGTCCATAACACTCGAGCGCAGCGCGTCAACTGACTGCTGCGACTTTTATTCGCTGTCTCAATCCAACGTCGGAAGGTACTAAGAGCGGCAATGTTGCAATCCTTAAGATTCAATAGTTACCATGCAAACAATGGGCGACTGGGTCTGATAGACCCTTTAGCGACTGCTTAAGTGTTAAAGCTAATTTTTAAATAATACCTAATTGTAATGTAACTAGCATACTGCGCAATGCGCATATATTTGAGGCTTAATTTATTTAGGTACTGCCCTCTGCTTTCATCGCATAAAACGCGTCCAAACAAATTGTAATAAATAAATCAGATATTAAAAATTGTTGACCATATAATATTAAAAATAAGCCGCCTAACCACAAAAACATAAACATGGCTTAGATGCAACAGTTGTTTAGCAAAAATGATCCATGAAATTTTTTTAAGCAACTGTTCTAAGTGTTTATGTTTTTTGTGGTAAGACCTTAGGTATTTAAAAATGCTCGTCCAATGTTCTAATATGTTCTCATCATCATGAACATCCTAGTAACGTTCTCACTATTGGGAAACTGGGACTTCCCCTTGAAGAGAGAGAACTACATTATTTTTTTTTAATAAATATTAAAATCAAAGTTTTCTCTTTAATTCTTGTACCGAAATGAAAAGCCAAAAATATTGTTAGTCATTTTAAATAAAAATTAAATTAAAAGTACCTATTCGTACATAGGTAGGTATATTCCAATTGCACAGCACATACAGACATACCAGACAGACAGACAGACATGCACAGAGTCAAGGTCGGGTTGGGTGTAGTCATAAATAAAGAAAATTCTATTGTTTGATTGCTGTAGGCCTTGAAGAGAATTGATGGAGCACCTTGAACGAAGGTTTCAAAAATGACCTTACTGGAATATTCAAATAATCGATAACGCTTTCTTTACTTACTGAGCCTCTAATGATCATAACAAACCTATATGTTGACATAAAAAATTGTCGCAGTACTTTATTACGGTACGTAACATATTCCAAGGAATGATTTAAATACATAACCTTTACCTATTTTTTATGTAGTCATCGTGGCCATTATACTATGTAATAATCATAAAAAAAGTGGCATATATTTGATGAACAGTCAACAGCCAAAGAAACTGATCAAATAGGGTCCCAAAATAAAATAAATGGTAAACTAAGTCGAAAGCTACCAACTACTATAGTTTGTTAGAAGTAAAGAACAAATAACTTGTCATAAGAAAGTGATCTCATTTATTTCGAGCCTCGGTGTTGTTTTGATTATTTTCTTTTGACCAATTAAAACTTCATTTGAAATTGAAACTTTGGTATAACTCGTTACATCTGGCACGCCACACTAGAAGATGTTTTGAAGCGATGATTTTGATCACTTACTTTTGCTGTTGGCTGTACATCTATAAAAATGTTAATATACATATGTAATCCGTCATCGGACGGCAGAGTGCCCAGACCGCTGGCGGCATAGCTTCGAACGATAATACTAAGTCGTTGTCCAAAATAGACGCTTGCATTCCGATCACTTATAGACTCAATCTGAAGCTAGAATTTAACTAAGAATGCTCATACTTTTTTTAGTTAGCCAATAACGTCACAGTGCAGTGCAAAGGCCTCCCCCCTATATTCCCAAGTGTCCCGGTGCGGTGCACCATTCTTCCATTCACGGTCATATGCATCTAGATCGCATTGTTTTCTTGGCCGTCCTCTACATCGAGTACCATCTGGCGGCCATGGTGTATCTTTGCCCATTTTTCGGGTCCCATACGACTGCCATGACCAGCCCAGTCTTATTATAACTTGGCTGACTTGTAATGCAATCCATCTGGAATGCTCACACTAATTAAGTTAAATTTTATCGACTATCATCATCTTCCTGACCTTATCCCAAATTACGTGGAGGCGGCACAACGACGGTGGTTCTTGCTTCCATTTCCCTCTATCGCCCGTCATCTAAACTCTTTCTTTAATCCTTTCTTTAATCGAGAATCGAACCAACTATTTACTACTAAAACCTTTCTAATCTGAAAATGGTAATACAATAGAGAACAAAAAGCGGGTCGATTAATTGTAACAACCTTATGATGCTTTCATATTAGCCTCTGCGGAGCGTTTGACGTACGTTCGATTGGTTTAGAAAAAAGAGCACAATACGGCAACAAGACAGCGTACGCACGGCAACCATTCCAGTTTACGTTTGCGGTTTTGAATGAAACGTAAGTCAAACTTGTCGCACCTCAGACTTAAGTCTAAACGCTCAAATTGAGAGCGTCCTTATTGTTAGGGCACTTGCTATGGCGATGCTGCATGATACTATAATGATAAAGATCAATTATATTATTTAGTGTACCACCTGCACCTTATAATTACTTATTATTATATTAGGTACTTCAATAATTATAGTAAATAAAATGTTCTATTTTCCTTGTTTCAGATGCCCCGAATGATGCGAATTACATGATATGTGGTGTCGTCATTGCAATGGCCCTGGTAGGGCTTATTATTGTCCTGTTGGCCTTAACCATAAAGTGAGTACTGCATTATATATTGATCTGGTAAATAATTCTATAGATTAGTACATGAAGTGTTTTATTCATGCTAGTTTTTCTATAATTTAAATATGCACGGTACGTTACTCGTTTGTTTATGGAAATGTCCAAAAACTAAATTGAAAAAGGGGTGTTATCAAATGTAGAACACGTATGAACAGTATGAGTCGTTAACTGGTTACCCCCTTACAATAATGTTTTTTATGGATGATAATGTGATCTATGTTTGTCCAATCTCACCTGATGATAACTGTGATGGTTTGCATGCATGTGGCTACCAGTTAGTGTCGCATACTGTACTTCTTTCTGAGTTATTTGTTTGCTTTAATATAAGAACACAAAAATTAATTGTAACTAATCCAAGGAAAAGATAATTGTGAAGTTTGTACATAATACGAGAAATGTTACAAAAACAATAGGTAGGCTATTGTTTTTGTAAATGTTCGTAACCCAACTCAGGTAGCTTCCTCAATGCATTCTGCTGGTCTTATTCTATTTAATACACCGTTTCTAATGCTTTGCACGATTCCACAGGCATTGAAAAGTATTGAATGAGATCATAAAAACGTAATAAACTAAAAAAACGATCTTCGTATGAATAAGTGTTAAAGTTTACAGCCAATAGAAGCATTCAATAACATCGTAAACGGAGAGAATCGAGAGAATTCACAATTTATTTCACATTTTATTTCTAAACCACAATGCTACAAGAATAAATGGTGCGTATAGCTATAAATGATTAGCTATATACATACTATAGATATTTTAAATGAAAGGGAGTCTGTAAAATAATTTGTACTATACAAATAACAAACATAATTACTTAATGCTTTCTTCGACCCAGTAAGGGCAATATGTATCAAATGAAATCTTACCTCAACGAGACCAAATATTACTATCTTCATTGTCTTCAATATTTCAATTTCCGCTGCATACCTTCCGTTGCTGAACAACTTGTGCTGGAAGCAACTTTCATCTATCAAAGAGTTTTGGTATATATAACATCATTACAATGGGGTATTTCTTTTAGCAGAAGTACTTACTAGCTTGGCTGGTACCTTGAGTCTAAAGATAAATAATATAAATAAACCAATATTTGTGGTCAATCTATATAACAACATCTAGCCCCATGGTAAGCTAAGTAACGTACGGCTTGTGTTACGGGTAGAAGACATCTGATATACTTAATATTTTATAATAGACATACATTTATAGATTTTTTTATTATTAATTATTAAACACTGTTGTAATAATTATTTAAATGTTTGCAATCAATCCTAATGCATTCTAACTGAATGGAATTACTTACTGAGTAGGAAACAATCTCAAGGTTTTTTTTTTCAAAACAACAATTCATTTTAAATTGGTATTGGCTTCAGAAAAAAATATTGAATGGAATCCACTCCTTTGAATTCCCAATCTTAGTAAATAATTCTTATACTTAGTAACTTTTACATAATAGATTGTTATAATTTATTTGACTCAGTGGCGCAATAGGTGAAAGGCTTGCGGACTCGTTACCTCTTGTGGATAGCGGGTTTGATTCTCGCCAAGAAATCATGTTTTTTTTATTTTCAGCAAGCACTTTCTCCTTGATCAAACTTGGTCTGGGTGTTTAATATGTATCATAAATAAATATCTATATTTGTATGAATGCCTATTATGTTAAGTATATCAGATGACTAGTACTCGCAACACAAGCTAAGGGCGTACCACGGGGCTAGATGTTGTTGTGTGGATTGTCCGGATTTAATTATTTATAACGTTAATGTCAAAATCATAAAATAAACGCGATCCCTTAAAGTACCTCTCAATATCATTAAATGTTAAAAATAAATATTTGAGTCATGCAATGATATTGATTCAGACTGAAATCTGAATGATAAAGATAATGCCTTATCAATCAAATACATATCATCTTCAGAGATAAAATGAGGACATCATGATAACGAAGTGACTAAGGTTTTGAAGATTAATGTAAATTACTTGAGCTGTAAAAGCTACTTATAGTTGCACTTACTCACCTCATGATGAGAAAATGTTAGTTATAGAACAAATAGAATTATAATAATAAAACAATAAGCTTTCGGGCAATTGGCAAGTGCAGCTTGTCGGACGACCACCAAAAAGATGGACAGAATAGTTTTGGTTAGTTTATGAGCCAAAGTTTGGGGCTCGCGGTGAATGCAATTATTAGCTTCCAACTGAATTAATTGGTCAACTTTATGGGGGAGCTGTGGAAATCCCATGGATAATGAAATTTATTATTTATTTTTCAACATCATCTACAATATTAAATATTGTTGATGATGTTAAAAAACAGTTAGTTTAAGACTACTTAAGTAGGTTGTTATTGTTGTAGCCATGTTGGCACGTCCTAACCAACTCAAAGTTTGCTCAAGTAGCCTTAGTCAGGACAAATTAATGCTGTTTGTAACTACTATGCACATCTTAGTGTCATGCAGTGCTTTGCGAAATTTTGGCACATACCTGACTTCCTAATTGAAGACCATTGGGGTAATATTTTCATGCCAATACTCACGATAAAATTACTTACCTTATAATTAACTGGTACGGCTACATTAGCGGGCGAAAATTCGTGTCGCGTTGCGCGCTTCAATACACGTAATTGTAGCCTCGCTCACGCCAAACATCGTCTTCGTCGAAATATTTCGCGTTGCAACGATGTACCCGGTCACACACATCGGATTAACACGAATATTCGCAGTAGGTCGCTAATGTAGTACCATCAGATGTACTGGTGGCATTCGATAATTATTTGAGGTTCGTTGATTGTTTAATTTTTACATACGGTTTCAATAATTAAAGATTCAAGTGAATTTAAAAACATTTTTTCGATACATCTTATGTTTTTGTTAAACAATTAAAATGGTTTTCAAATGCTTTTACTGCAAAAGTCTCCGGATATAAGATCATGTACACTAATTTAACCTAGCTAACTTCCTAATTTCTATGAGATTAATGCAATAAATAGAACTATAAACATTACAAAATTATATGCAGCAAATGATATAACTATGAGATAACATGACGGACACAAAGTTACAGACAATTCATTGCATTAATCTGATATAAATAGGTTAGTTGCCTAGCTTCTATTCAAGCCCAATCATTACCTCAAGGCAATAGAATGGAACAAGCTTGTCAAGGCTTTTGCGAAATGCCTTCATTTCAGTTTCGTATCAAAATGATGACTCATGTAGAAAATTACATAGAGAATGATCCCTATCAGACATTTCAGCCACGGAAGCTGAATAGCGGTAAGCATAGGCATATTATGCACCCCTATATATGTACGTTCCCGCTCCTGTTTCACAGGGACTTCTCTCTTGATGAGAGACATTTTGCCTGAATTCAGCACGGTGGGCAAGTGCGGGTTGTTGAATATTATAGCGGTAAGCATTAAGAAAATTATGAGAACAAAGCGTTAACTAAAAACCTATGTCTAAATTAGGCGGGTAATCCTATGCAAATAGCAAAACGACACTGGTAATTTAAAATTTGAGGGTAGTTTTCCAAATGCTTAAGAAAAAATGTCAGTTAGAACCCGATTGAGTTCACTAAAGCGAGTCTTCTTTTTCCTGCAAGCATTAAGCTATCAAATAATTATAGTCTTTAACTTTTTGCAAAAATCAGTGCATGTTTTGAGTTTTTCATTGACTTAGTGGTAAAATAACCGATTGTATACTATGACAAGAGTGTTTTTTCTGACGGTTCTGAAGAAATCATTTCAGAAAATTATAAAGAAAATGTGAGTATCATAACTAAATTTCTTTAAAATTTATTTAAATTAATTAGTTTTTATCTTCAGAAAGTAAAAATAAATTGTTATTTATTAAATTCTAAAAAATCTGGTCATACAGATTTGCATCGACCAAGAAACGAGACATATTTTTTTTACAATATTGCGTTTAAAGTTAAGCAAACAAATATGCTTCTTTTTATGTTTAAATTCGAATGAATTTATATATAAAGTATATAACACAAGAGTGCTAAGAATGCCACGCAAGGCAGTGACATTTCCATGTTAATGGTCCCATTATGATGTTCGGCAATAACGATCGCACCCAATGTCACATCTATGTCCGTGATGTTAACCAACTGTTGTCTAGCTGAAACTGGTTTCAAGCAATTATGTTTGCTTTAATCTAGTTAAACACCATGTTCTAGTACATTGAAGTTTCCGCAATAAGAGACGTCCGTAAACAATTTTGATAATTAATAACTACTGGAAGTTTTAATTGTTTCGTACATAATGTCATCTATAGCTTTATCCTCGTTTAGTTTAATTTGTAGAAGGCCAATTGTATTACCAGCGGTTCTTACAATTGATATTTTTAATAATGTTATTTAGAGACTAGTTGTCAAAAGTTTTCTGGAACATAAGAAGTCTTTTAAACACATTGGTGGATGCAAACATGAAGCATTCTGATTTTTACAAAGCTTTTGTTCCGTAATACAATATTATATTCTACATATTTTTAATAATAATAATCATCATCACCCACATATTAACGTTCCCACTGCTGGGACACAGGGATTGCCTTGGTAAAACTTTAGAATCCAGCCGCACGATTTGGGGGGGGGGAGGTGGAGGGTGGGAGGGGGGAGGAGGGGGAGGTACCCCCTGTACCACTCCCCCCCCGCGGAAATATGTAGTTTAGGAGATATAGCAATTTAAAATTCAATAAAATCTAACCTCAAAAATAGGGTTTTATATAATTTCCTAGCTTCTCAGTTACATATATTAAATAAAAAACAATATTTAAGTAATCCTTATTGGTTTACGGTGCACTCTACACTCTTTGGTTGATAAATCAACCCATGCTCTTCAGCAAATACGATTCGAGTTGGCGAGTGTCAAGTTGTCGTATCAGACGAGCCAAATTAAACATCGCCACAATTTCCGAAGTATATAAATGGCGCTTTACAAGCACTCCATCATCTTCAGGCTCTAATAAAAAAAATAGTATTAATAAACTGCTCCGGCGCTGCGGGAAGTGCAGCCCCTTCGCCCTTGCGTAACAAAGCGCAGTCACCCATGCTCACCTCCGCAGCTTCGGCTTAGTGGTCGCCTTCGGCGACCAGCCTCAGCCGCTCCGGCTCGAACTGGTGCCTGCGCTTTGTTATGGCGGGCGGGGGCTGCTCTCCCTCCGCGCCTCCGGCTTTTTAAATACACTCTAGTTGTGTGACAGACAAGACCACGTGGAATTAGGGGTGCACTGATTCGGATTTGCAAATTGAAGTGAGCTTTTATAGGTACAATCTAACCTATTGTAATTCTTACCTTCTTGACTTCCCGATGGAATTGGTTCACCTTCCCCACGACTCGTCGACGCTACTTATATGATTGATTACATTGTAATTTTAAGGTAAAAACATTACATATTATAAAATTTTAAACAAAAATAACGTTCCATTTCACATAAACAAAAATGTTTAAAAAAAAAAAAATACGCATCTCCGCGGTGAAGGGGTGGTATTTTTGGAAAGGGGACACCAATGACATCTGAAATCGAGCATTAGCACCCCCAAAATCCTGCGGCTGGATTCTAAAGCCAAGCCATTGCCTTAATTCACCACGCTGACCAAGTGCGGGTTGGTGAATGTCACATGTCCTTCAAACTTTTTGAAAGTTCTCAGAACATGCCGGTTTCCTCACGATGTTTGCCTTCGTTAGAAGCGCACATAATTTTTTTGAGAAAAAATTCAAAGGTGCGTGTTGGGGTTTGAACCCACGATCGGAATGAAAGTCGGGTGTCCTCCCACTTTAGCCAACACGGCTTTTTCTTAGCCATCACAGCTTTTTAATAATAGTCATATTTATTTGTGAAGTAACAACTGCAGTTTTGCTGATTTAACCAGATACCAAGGTCCAGCAGAACTGGAGGCAAGCCAAGTCTTGCCGTCTGGTCTGACATAAAAAATCATAATTGCTTTTATTTTCACTAACTGTTCGCTGTTTTAAAATTTGCGGATGCTGTTTCATGGATTGTGTGGAAATAAGTGCTTTCAATAAAAAAATCAGTTCAAAGTCAGTCAATCGAAGGTTATTTTTGTGAGCCATTTATGTATAATGATTGATAATACTATAAATTCCATAGGCTGTAAGTTTTGCTATTGATGGGTGAGCATCCTTTAGAAGAGATTCTTCTTAAATTCAGTTAGCTGGTTTTGCGTAGGTATAGGAGTAGTTACAAACATCTAGATACTATTTAGATTTATAAATCTAAATAATATGAATAACCATGATAGTTTCAAAAGTTATATCTAGATACTATCATATTTTATATAAATTATTTTATATAAAGTTCAAATAGTTCGTATTTACAAAATTGACGTGATGATTAATCTAATCTTGGGGTTACGCTACTATTATATACACTACACTTTAACCATAAGGTGAAACCGTGATCATTGTCACGTTGATTTGATAAAAAAACTGGTTTCGGGTTATGTGTATTCCAGTACACTTCAACCATAACCAGTTATAATATTTAAGATAGTAGCATCAATAATAAATGTTCCATTGCGACTTAAGAACTACTATATGAAAATCAGGCATAGTTTTTTAATATACAGACGTGTTACATACACAATGGGTATTTGACTGTCTCAAACAGACGTCGCTATTTGTTATGTATGAATGCGGCATATTGGGACCGACATCCGTTGACGTACAACTGTTTTAGTTAAACCACGACCAGTGTGTAATAATGCCGTTCGAGATAATTCGTATCTCTTTTAGATACAAATTATCTGTCGGACAAAAATGTGATACAGATTTCATTGACGATCGATAGCTGTTCCGTGTCGTGAGTGAATGCAAACTAGCGTGGTAGATTAGCGAGGGCTTTTGCGGGGTCAGGTCCCCATAACATAGCAATGAGGTAACGGGAGAGGTGCGTGCTCGGTTGCCACCCACCGCTGCGCGAAGCGAGCTGGGCGCCGCAACGCCAGTCAAATAGTCAACGCCGACTCGGCCGTATGTATACAAAACTCGCGGAGTAGCCAACTTTGCCAGTCTGCGCCAAAACGCGCGCCAATGCGGCCCACGTTGCCGCCTTTGTTATTCTGAACAAAAAGAACAGCTGTGAAGTGCCCGTGCCGTTTCGATGCTCTTCGCTCCGATCGCCGTCGAGGCGATGAAGTGTAAAGAGGAAAACTGCGAGGTTGGCGTGGTTCTGGAGCACAACTCCCTGATCGTGCTCTCAGTAGACAAGACCATCGTCTGCCTCTGCGGAAGGGATCGGCACAATCCCTTAGAGCGCGGGTAATGAATCTTTATGACCTCGTTCGGAGTATAAAGCTAATTGATAGGGCACTTATCAGCACTACCCGATCAATTCCATGATTTGCCAAACCCCATTTACCAAACATTGTGTTGACATACTTGGTGCCCCAGTCATGTGACTAGTTTCTTAGCATCTGTTGGCATTTTTTAAGATTAAGGGGTTACTATAAGTTATACAGAAGAACATTTGACAAAAACTATGTTCATAAAAAATAATAAGTCGTTCTGTTACTCTTATGAATTAGAATATTAAAACTTCTTTAACACATTTGCTATTTCAATAAGCTACCAAGGCTGGTTTTTATGTAGCCAAGGCGAATTCGTAAGCATTGCCCACAATCCAGCCTCAAGATCATAATATTTTTCTTTTAATTAAGTTGGTAACTTGTAAGCTCAGTAATAAGTGCCTCCAAAATAGATCTATATAGTCTTTATTTTACAGATTACCGTGTTCATTGATTGGTTGTCGTCTATTTAAATCCCATTCTGTTGAATGAGTCAGAACTCGCTGAAAGGCAAAAAACCGATATCAGCTCAATAAAGAATATAAGAACTACGCTCGCATTCAAATTTATACCAGGAACCAAAAAACCCAGACAAGGTCGGGGCCGGTCGTACAATGCCTTCAAATGATGGAACATAAACCATTATACAGATTAGCTACTTCTACCAATTATTAATATTTATTTTATATCCGGAAGCATAATATTCTTGCAATGCAGGAACTTTTCTTGAGAAACTAGTGACACTAATCACATCACATCTACCCAAGCAGAATACTGTTTATCATAAAGGTGTGTTGATGGCCTCGTTTATATCAGAAGACCTTTAGTTGACTCGCTAACAAAAGTGGAGTAACCTTTATATGAAATAATAGCTTCCATGCAAGCAATCTACTGTCAAATAGTTATTGGTCATACATCTGAGTTATTTTCTATTAAAGAGTAGAATAGCAAGTTTGGAACAAAAACTGGCAATTATTGTTTTGGAACACTTTTGTTGACGACCTTACCATGCGGGTTTATGTTGTTTAGCTGTGGGCTTTCTTCTAACCTTTAGCACTGCTGATAAATAAATGAAACGTTAACAAAACTGGCAACGATTATAACGAAACTAACAACGTCGAGGTTGGAGAGTGAACTCTTTATGTGAGAACTAGCTTTTTCAAGTTCAATGAACAAATAAAAATGTCACATTTCCGAAATGTACTTCGAAAAGGTCGAATTGGTTCGTCGAATATTTAAATTATTTTGTCGGCGGCGTGCCTTGCCTACCCATTGTCGTCGTAGATTATTCATTTAATGAGAAGCTTATTAAAAATTATTGACTTCGATCGATGTGGTTGACGTCAATGCGGCTTTTGCTAGACCAATTGTAGAAAATTTAATTAATTTTCAATCATGTAAGACCTAAACGGAAAGCTCAAATTGTTTGATTTCTCGGATGGAGATTAAAGTCTTTTTATTTCCAATTTTGCTAACTTTGTCAGCAATGTTAAAGTATAAGCCTCAGTTATCAATAGATACCCTTTGTTGATTGACGTAAGTACAGGTCAAAATTTTGTTGCTAAGAGTCCAAACTTTGTTTATCTTAATAGGTATAATTTAAAAACATAGAATCTGACGTCAATTTTATTGAAAAATAGGTACGATAGTAAAAAAAACACTGTCTTGAACGGTTTGGCAAGTTTGGCAATGAGTATACTAAAGTGATACTGATAAATGAATTTAAGTGATGCCTTTAAAAATTGGATAGCCAATAATTAATTGACAGCACCAGTGGCGCGGTGGGTGAAGGTCCGCCAGCTTGCGGCGCAACATGTACCGGGTTTGATTCCCGCCGAGGTCGTCCTTGGTTTGGGTGTTAAACATGTATTATACAAAAATTCTATGTATGTCTATTGAGTATATCAGATATCTAGTAGGTACTCGCAACCAGTGGTGAGCTTAGAGCTTACCACTGGTTTAGATGTTGTTGTGTGGATTGTTCAGCAATATTTATTATTTATTAATTTCTATGAAAAAAACTCCCCTCATCTCGTTTGTAGATTAAAATTGAACAGTATGGTTGCATAATCCTCATGGTAACAGCGCTGGTGTAATAGTAATTACTTTGAAGACTAAACAGAGTGTCATGTACAAATATGAAATAAGATTTTGATACCGGTGGGTCAGATGAATGATAACAGTAATATAAGATAAACCTTTTAAAATTATCATTTGAGTTGAATTGTGGTCAAAATTTTTTCTAGTCGTGTCTTTATCGTACTAGTATTTAAAACGTATTTCTAAAATGTAGTTCTCAACAGCATGTAAAAACAAGTATGTAGTAAATTTTGTAGAAATATAGTTTTGATAAACTTGCACATTTTAGACTTAACGTGAAGAATCGTCCATATTGAATCCCTTATCGCTTAGTTTTCAATACTGAATGTGCTTTTCGGTTTGTTTAATGAAGATATACCTACAACTGGGACGTGCTATATTTACTTCAAATAGTATTGTTCCATCGCTTGAAGTTTCGTAATTAAAATATCATTTGACGACTGTGAGAAACTGAACGAAGAATTACCTTTATAATGATGATATCCTCTAGACGTTCTCAAGGGTAACGACACATAATAGCATACTACCTGTGTTTTTTATCCCAGGTTTTATTCAAGTCGAATGCCCGGAGCTTTGCTTATGTTAGTGGAAGCTAAGGGCATTGCTCCTTCCCGCTCTCCCTTGCCCTGCAGCCCTACATTGCCTTTCCGAGTCGAAAGCTTACAAAGCAGGCCTCCCTTGCAAACATGTACAAGTTTAGGTTTATCGAAAAGAGATGCAATATTATAGTCGGCTGCGTCTACTGTATCTACCGACCCAGCTGTGCGTAAACCATTATTACTATGGATGGATATTTTATGTTTTGGACTTTGAACTCAAATGGTGAAATGCAGAACTCCCTGACTGTTCCTTTAATATATGTGATCGATAAGTGTTGCTTCATTCTTGTAGTATCTGGTTTTAATTAAAACGTTCTCTCCGTTTAGCTTAGATTGATGTGACTTAACCTTATCAAATGTTTAATGAAGACTTAGCCGTGCCTCTTTTTCCTTGTACCACGCCTTTTTAGATTGTTAGTTGTTACGATACTATAGTCAGATACGTAATGATAATTTTACATTATTATGCATAGGTAATTATCATGGGTATTGATTGTTATCCTATAATAAGCGTCGACGATAGACAAAAATATTGCTTTCAAATGTACTGAACACGCAAGAATAACAAAAATCAAAGTTGATGACATTTTATTAATAAAACTCACAGCCGTAATCGTCTCGAAGAGTTTTGTAATTTTGATGTTTTATGGTTATGATGACAAACCAACGGTCAGATCGTCAGCTGCGTCACAGCGCGCCGCGCCCCGCCACGCTATGAGAGTGTCGTATCAGGCGCCGCACCGCCATCATTTTGTAGTTTTTCGCGGAAAACGGTTGGACCGTCAACCGTTCCCCTCTCCGCGCACCCCGCACTCAGGCGCCGCGTCATGATCGTGTCTATAAAAGCCATGCGCGCCCCTCCACTGCAACTCAGACGCATGGAGTACTCCGTAGAGGTCGTTTGGCACGAGCGAGCGCTTTGCTAGGCACCTGCCGGCCACCACTTCTCGAAATATTCTAGTCACCAACCGCGCAGCTGGAGCTGTTTAGCGCGGTCTACCACGCGTTCCTACGAGCAGTGATAGTGCAATAAGCTCTAAACAAAATAAAATTGTGATAATTAATTTAAATTTAGTAATTAGTTAGTGTCAATTGACCGCGTTACGGCTGTGAGTGTAACTGAAATTGAAATGTTGTGACTGCCTGACTGGAATTTACCTGTGATCCAGACCAGTTTGAACAGTTATCCTTGCGTGTTCGGACCCTTTGGAACCATGGTTGGAAACAACGGTACTATGATGGCGATTCGCATCGTCCACAGCAAGCTGCGCAAGCGGGAGGAGCACTCGGCTTCAGTCCACCCAGCTGAGGTCCTCCAAGCGGCCACGGCGCCCCCGCCGGAGCCGCTTGCATTCCGCCAGCAGCCCCTGTGGCAGTTCCCGCCGCCGCTGCCCCCGCCTTACGTCTATCCTCACGATCAGGTCAGTACAAATCAAATACACTTACCAACCTTAAAACCCATAACAAAAACAAAACATCTATTTATGAAGCCAAACCAGTTGCAACGCTTGCAGCCGTTATACTTGACCCCAATATAGTCTTTGAACAAGTAAGTGGGTACATCAGTTACTGCCGTTCTTCCATTCTCAAGGAAGGTAACAATGGAAAGTTGTCTGGGAAAAGAAACGAAATATTATACAAAAGAAATCGTGACTGGCTTGGCCCTCCCCGCCACCCGAGAGAGAGTTAGTTCGACGCGTACCATGCCTGCGATATCTAAGTGCAAAATTGAATTAAAGACGGGACATGCTCGGAAATAGAAAGCTGTACAAGGCAAGTGTGTTGCAACACGACCTTCTTTTCTTGAGGCTGTCTGACTAACAAAAGAGGTTAATGCAAACATAGCCTCCATAATTCCATCTCTTGAACGCTGTGACCTCAATATCATGCTCTGATAACAGTTTAGCAAGGTTCACTAAATGTTAGATTCATTGACAATCAAATTCTATACAATGTTTGCATTTTCATACATTGAGACGCCACACCAGGAAGCAGATAATGCTAATGTGTCTTTGAATAGCGTATTCAAGGCTTGCCAGCTCTCGTATGGCCTCACAGTTTACTCATTGCAATCATGAACTTCCTACTCTTCCAACTTCATATTTTGGACTGTCGAATTTTTTTATCTTATATTGCCCAGCTTTCCATTTCAAGAGAACGAAATCAATGCAACTTAACTTACCTACCTGGTGTCAAGAATGAATATAAAAAGTCTACAAACCAAACGGCCAACCGACCTTTCATTTGTTTGGCTGGCAACAATCTCAAAATGGCAACTGTAGATACTATATTGTATAACGGCTATAAGCGGCTCGAGAGTTTCGGGGTATGCAGTGCATGCATTGCTAACGGACCCTTAGCCTGGCATTCCAGGTCACTAAACTCTTACTTCCTTTAAAGTATATTGAACTAACGGACCGTTTCTGTCTTTCCAGGACAACCTTATGCAGCCGCACGGCAACGAGCGTGCGAGTTTCCGCAGTCTTCGCAAGAACATCGGTGGTCGCTGGAAGCGACTAGTGAAAAAGAAGCCTGAACAGGAAGTTTACACGATTCCCCCCGAGCTTAAACCGCAGCTCAAACAAATCTACGTTTATTAGTAGTAGCTTACGTCTATGCAGCCTTTGCACTGAAGCAGACTTCTTTAGCGTCGTTGACATCAACCAAAACTCAATGGTTGTAGATATCATAATTCATATCAACTCGAATATCAAAATTGTACACAATGTAGAAAGACTCGTGTCTTGTCTATAAAACATATCTTTTTGACCAATTAAGTGTAATGACCATTTAAAACAATTTCTTCATTCAGCACTATTTTGTGATGTAAATGCTTAGAACTTGTATTAATAAGTATTAGTAGCTGATGTTTGTTTGTGTTGTTTCGTTGCAGAAAATTATGTTTTGTGAGCGTGAGTGATAGTTGAATTTAGTATAATTAATTTAAAGATATGAATGAACTTAGGAAGATGCGGTCGCGCATAATAGTGACGAAAATCCAATAATTATGTTAAACAATGATGCCTTGTTGAATGTGAAATTGACTAATTAGGGCATTTTATAGTTCAATAATTTATTCTAGCTAGACTTGATCGTATTCTTAGTGAAAATCGATCAAAGTACTTTGTGACACTGCACTTGTATATGTGTAGATATGATCTTGTGAGTTTCCTTGTACACTATTTTCTTTTATTCAGTATTGTCATATTCATTTGTGTTGTATGAAAGACGGTAAAAGGTACAATTATCAATACTGTCGATAGCTATACTAAATGTTTCATGTACCATTATCGAATAGACAAATTATGATTTCTGATAGTTATTAACTGTATACTTACATCTTGAGTTGAATCATAAATGACCTAGTAGTTGAATGTTACGTTATATGCATGCAGAGATATTGTAATTACAGATTTTCGCCCGGTCCTTACTGTGATATAATAGAAAGAAGGAAGGAATAAAGAATGAAGGAAAATATAAAAGCTGTTGTTTTTGTTTACCTGACTATTGAAGATAATGCAAATAAATAATGTGTAAGTTATCATGCTTATATGATAACTTACACAGACGTGATTAAATCCTTTAAAATTAACAAACGAAAATATTTTATAACTACGATATATTACAGCTTATATTGATAGACTATTTGAAAATATTATCAAAGACTGAGAAATACTGACGTAACCAAGCAGTTGTGAAATTATTACATCGCTGTACCATAATAACGAAAACGGTCCAATTCTAGACCAATTGGAAGTGAACACCGCGGTGTAACTAATTTGAGCACATGGCGCCTAGAACATTACGAGATGTTGAATAATCTTTAATATGGATAGCTGGTTGAGCATTGGTTTCAATGATATTAGTGTAAATTAGTAAAACTCCATCAATCTTAACACCTAATAATATACAAACTACAGCTAAATTATCAATAGTATAGTTAAATTTGTAGTAAAACCCTGTCCAGAATAGATTATTCCAGTTATTTTAATAACACTTCGTTATGTAGTTGACATACTGACCTTAAAATAAAAATAAAAAAGGATTTCAATACTTGTACTATTAGGTATGTATTCTGTGCCGCTACATTAATTTTAAAGTCAACAACAGATGTCACTAGGAACGGCTTTTAAGAACGACATCTATTTGTTTTTAAGGGAACTAAATAGAAAGGTGCGTGACAAAACACACGTTGAAAACATTTTATGTAAGTACCACCAGTAGTCAAAAAGTTATAGTTGAAGATCAAAGATGGCGCTTATGCCAATGACAAAAATGTATGAAATTTTTAGTATATCTCTCGAAGTGTTATTGTGTTGAATCTAGTTTGCCATGGTTTATCAGATGAATGATTCCTGAGACATCAGATTATCATGAACTGGATATTGATTTGTGTGGATTGACGGGAATTAAAATACTTGATAAAATTAATTTTGGGGTGTTACCGGCTTTTGTCGTCTAGTAATAATTAATATATATATATATATAATAATACCTTAAAAAAATTAAGGGAATTCAAAGGTAATTTAATGAAATTGTTTCTAGAGATCCTTGAATTAAAGATTAAAATTGCCAACGTCCATACCACGTTGAAAACACCGGTTCTCGTCCGATCACCGAAGTTAAGCAACGTCAGGCGCGGTCAGTACTTGGATGGGTGACCGCCTGGGAACACCGCGTGATGTTGGCTTTTTGCCTTTTGGCACTTTGATGACCAACCCTTAACTGTGAATTTTAAATTCTGAACTAAATTAATTTATTAATTTTGGTGACTTTTGTCCAATATTGCTATCCTTAATAAATAGGTAGACATGTGCATTCTGCCTGTCCTAACCTACGGTGCACAGACATGGTCGCTTACCGAGCTTCAGAAGTCCAAGCTCAAGATCTGTCAGAGGGCAATGGAGCGTAGTATCCTTGGTATCAAACTAACCGATCGCATTCGGAACACGGATATACGCTCGCTTACAGGCATTGCAGATGTTGGAGTTTCAACAGCAAATCTCAAGTGGCGGTGGGCTGGGCATATTCGTCGGATGCACCCCGAAAGGTGGGCACTTGCTGCAACTGCTTGGAACCCGGAAGGAACTCGCAAGCGAGGTCGGCCCCGAAAACGTTGGCGAGACGACCTTCAAGACTTTTCGGAAAGCTGGTGGCAAACAGCTCTGGATAGGGATTGTTGGAGGGAGTTGGGGGAGGCCTTTGCCCAGCAGTGGGACAACGTAGGCTAATATAAAAAAAAAAAAAAAAAAATAAATAAATAGGTAAATCCAAGAATTTATTTTATTGTTATTGTCCGCCACAATGTTGTTTTAATTTTAAGGAAATTAAGGAATGGGAATCGGGGGATTTTCTTAAATTTTAAATTTAGATTTATATCATTGGCAAAGGTGCCATCTCAGGTTTTCCATATAAATGAAAACCCTTCTTTCTGGTAAGTCGCTCAATATTTTCGCCATTTCTCATAATATTTTATTTAGCATTTTTTCATCGATAGACATTATGCGTGAATAATTTTAGATTAATCGAGAAGACTTGATTATAGACCAGCATCGGGACACGTGAAAGTAGTAGCTGAGCTTTGAGGTATACCTCAATAATTAAGCTTATAAAATGTATCCACAAGTAGGTAGGCCCTTAAAAACCGACACAGCAGTTCACATCGATTCTTATCAATTTGAACACAAACGCTTGGGGCACACACGTGACGTGGTCCTTTGTTATTACATAAATAAGCTTCATTGTGGCCCTTTCATTGTACTTCGCTTCATTACTCTGCGCTAAGGAGACAGACGTGTCAATCTGCAGACTGGATTAAGAGGGGATTGTTTAGGGTCACAGATAGTATACTAGTTACATGTCAATGAAGTTTGGGGTAGAGATAGGGGTGTTGCCAATAATACTCCGCTGGTGGAAGAATTGCCTTCGTGGCATTTTCGGTAGGTAAGTTTTGTCAATAGTAAAGTAGAATTAACGATAAGAAGTGTTCTAGTAATTAAGTTTTACTCTATTGGTCTCTATCCAATTACCTCAAGATGGTCAAGTGACCAGTACATCAATCATTCGGCAACAATAAATAAGTTTCATTTTGGTGGTGGGTCTTTCTTTGAACTTTCACTTCATTACTCTGCGGTAAGAACACAGACGTGTCAATCTACAGACGGGCTTAAGAGGGGTTGTCTTAAGGTACACACATACCGTACTAGTTTGATGTAGTTTGGGGTATTGGGGTGTTGCCAATAATACTCCGCTTTTAGAAGAATACTTCGCCACGTTGCTCTATCCGTCGTGAAATATAAATTAGAAATTAGTCATTATAAAATCTAGAGCAAATTTTAAGTAGATCCCAAGCGATAAACGTTTAAATAATTTTTTTATCATTCAGTTGTATGCTCTACCTAGAAGGATCCTGTCCACTGTCATTATAATGTATAAACTACGCATGAGTTCCAAAATATAATAAAAAGCAGTAAATGTTATTATAATTATATTTCTTACCAATTGTAAGCATTTATTATTACAAGTTTGAGATGATCTTATACACCAAGGGTTCCGTGTATTTCAACAGTTAATATACTTATCGCTTATTTCACATAATCCGAGTAAACTAAGCAATTCTTAACTAAGTCAGTAATAGGTACGTGTCAATGGTTATGTCAAGAGCTTTCTCGCTTCGTAACATGCATTTAATTTTACGCGCATATGGTGAAACAGGCCCTTAATGTAATAAAAATAAAAATTTAATATAAAAAATAAATTAAAAATCTGCTCTCAGAGCGGTCAGGTCACCCTTCCAAATACTGACCACGCTCAAGGTTGCAAAATTTGTAAATGAAAAGCTAATTCAAGATTTATGATGACTTATTGAAAAAAAAACTAATATGTGTAATATTTCTAATAGTTTCGGAAAAAAGTGTGTGTGATATACGGACGGACATACAGACAGACATGACGAATTCTCAAGGGTTCCGTTTTATGCCATTTGCGTAAAATCATCTCTTGAACAAGTAAGTTGCTGAAATTTCGGGCTTTACTATCTCATGAAGTCGATCGCAAACAAGATTGTATCCACATTTTGTTATCTTTTATATTTTTGCATTCATCAAAATCCTTTCGGTATTTTTTATATTTCACAACACTTTTAATAAGTTTAACATGTTCAGCAGGTATTATTATTAAAATGCAATAATGAACTTTTTAGGAAAAGCTATTCCTACATCAAGTGCCATGTTCAGTCGTTAAATTACTATCCAAACGTTACCTGTCCAAGTAGGTAGGTACCTAGATACATGTATATTACAAAACGTGTAGGTTCGGCGATGCTAAATGGCCGCAGAGTCAGAAGTCCTTACGAAGGTAGTATAATTAAGGAGCCATTTGTAATTCACGGGCGGCAGGTCTCGTGTGTTCGCTATTACGTGGGTCCCTGTACCGCAATGAGAAGATACAAGTATTCGGTAGGTAGCCGTTGTGTACCTGGATGTATGACGTTTACTAGAAACGACTATTAATTAATTCTCTTTACGGGTTTACTAGGGGTCAAAAGTAATTAAAATTGGTTAAGCTATAACTCAAATTAAACATTAATATCGCCAACGTCCATACCACGTTGAAAACACCGGTTCTCGTCCGATCACCGAAGTTAAGCAACGTCGGGCGCGGTCAGTACTTGGATGGGTGACCGCCTGGGAACACCGCGTGATGTTGGCTTTTTGCACTCGGACGACAAACCATAATAAGCTGAAAAGCTCTTAATAAAAATTTTAAATTACAACAAAAATTATATTTTATTTAATGTTATATTATAACTGTTTAGAATTTAAATAATTTATTAAAATTTGTTGTAGTAGTTTAATATTTTTATCTGGTGCTATTATTGTGTAAAAGTTAGTTTGTACAGGTTTATCAGAAGTCACATTCCTGATATTTTGAAATCAATTTGAGAGACAACTTTAACTTGGACCGCCTGGGAACAACGCTTGGTGAAGGCTTTTTGCAAATATATTTCTAACTGCGCGCGTTATATTTATAAGAATAAACGGTAAATGTTTTTCTAAATGCAACAATTATCTCCTGAGTCCAATAAATCCTGTAACAATAATTATAATCCCATAATCCTATTCCAGTGCAAAGCATCCATGTCAAAAGTCCGCGCGACCAACAACCGTTTTAAATGAACAAGGGAGTTTCAGCGGCTCTTTAGTGCGAATTAAGTAGGTTTAGTAGTAGTGGGTTTAGTGCCCGGGCGGTGCTCAGCGCGCCTATTGTCCCTTTCAATGTATTCCGTGTTTCAACTTCACATATTAATTTGTATAATGCCTTTGTATCTTTGCAATGTTCTTATATTGTTGATGATAATGAGGTTTTACTAATGAAGAACACAGTCAATCCTGCCAAAACAATGTTTTCCTTGATATTAATTTTCATTGTCAAATAATTTATTGTAGTTTAATTTACTTTAAGTTGATCTTTACATGTATGCCCTATTCTTCTAAGGAAATAAACGTTTTGACTTTGAATTAGATAAGTGTCGCCACCCACATTGAATGTGAACCTAGCTACCTTTGCAACATTATTAACCATCCTGAACTGTAAAACGTCCACTGCAGAGTGGAGTAGGTTGGAAGACAACTTTTATCAAGTCATTTGGCCATCCTTCTGTTATTATCAGTTTTTTCTATGTATCATATGTATGTATATACAAAAAAAAATGTGTCTATGTAGTATATCAGTCATCTAACACCCATAGTACAAGCTCTGCTTAGTTTGGGGTTAGGTGATGCTGTGTGAGTAGTCCGGAAATATTTATAATATTTTTTAACTTTTGAAACTATCATGGTTATCAATATTATTTAGTCACGGTTAAACTGAAGCAGTTTCAGTTTAACCGTGATCATGGCGCATGTAACTGTGCCGAAATATAGGGAAACTCGAAAGACTGAAGAACATCTGAAGACAATCTGAAGACAATCAATCATGGTAAATATCCCGTTATAAATCTAAATAATAATTAATTTTTTTTATTAAATATCCGCAACCTCCATTATGATAATTTTTCGGTCCTGATGAATCCGTTCAGCATGAAGAAATACCATTCGAAATGAACACACAAATACAATTGTTGGAACTTATGTTACATTTTAAGACCAAATGTAAATGCACACAATTTTACAATAAAAATATTCTTATTCTTAATAAATAAATATATTGACAATCCACACAACAGCATCTAGCCCCGTGGTAAGCTCTTAGCTTGTGTTACGGGTACTAGATATCTGATAAACTTAATATAATAGACATACACATGTAGATATTATTTATTACACAAATTAAACACCACATTATTGTTTGTGTAATATTATGCTATATATTACACAAACATGTTTGTTTTTGAATTGACTCACCTTTAGTTCCGACAATCAAGGTAGACCCATTCTTATAGACTCCACATATAAAATGTTACAGCTAAAACCTCTTACAATAAACATTGATGCCATCACATTACCACGAAAACTCTGAGTACTTGCACATCCCTCTCATCGTGTTAATGCTCCCCTTTGACGATTTCAAGCCAATCGGAAACTTATCCCACTGTTAAACATATCTCGTACTCGCCAACTCCATAATTTTACATAGAATATTATTTTTCTCGGTTCGTTTGCTGAGAAAATTGAGGGAGCATCTGTGATGCAAAGTCAGATGAAAGTTTTCGTCTGACTTTGAAGAATGTTATTTAGTTTGGAAGGTTTTATGCAGAAAGTTTGCCTAGTTAGGCATTGCGTTAAATGAAATTTATCTGTTCTCCGTTAGTAATATTTTTACGCTGAGGAAAAGTTTAGAGTTTTCTATTAGTTCCTAATTACTCGCAGTTTTTATCAAATTAAGACTCATAGCTTCTAGCAGTAAATTAACTTTAGTAAAATAACCTTTATCAGCGTTTTCTTTATTATGTTCGGTATTATAAAAAAAAAACAAAGATTTATTTTATCGACCTTCTTTTATCGTTTAGGATAACAAAACAAAGTAACAAGACCGTTCCTTTTATAAATCAACTAATAATATTAAAAATATTTACCAACAAGCCAACCAAATATCGCTTTCAAAGTATATGAAAAATTGGATCGATATGAAATTTAAGAAATAAACCCACCTCAACATTATGAAAACCAATTTCCGTCAAATACTCGGTAATACCCTATAACTTACGCGTGCGCCTATACTTAGATATATTTTAAAGATGACAGTAAAATGTTATGACGAGATATGAGACGAACTTCTAGGCAAAGATATTTTCCCCGTTCGCTCGCTCAACCAGCGAAAATGAACTTGAAGGTATTGGAATACGGTACACATAAAAATATACTTGCAAATTGATTGTATTTATAGCATTGTCATAGCAAGGAAATGTCACATAAGGGGGCTAAACTTTTTACAACTTGAAATATTGTAAGAAAGCCAAAAAGATCATAAACCACATATTGAAGGTATTCGGAATCTATTTGCGTGTTAAGGTTGGTGCTACAAGTATATTTTGTTACCTTGTTAGATATTTTTTGTTCTAGTGAGTAGGTTTCGCTTTACTTGAATACCGTTGTTAGATTTTTACTTATCTATATATATAAAAGAAAGTCGTGTTTGTTACAACACTTATAACTCGAGAACGGCTGGACCGATTGCCATGGTTTTTGGTTTGTTGGATTTGTTTCCGTCCCGAATAGCAGATTACATCTTATAAACGATGAAAACTCGATATGTGTAATGAATTTAATCATTTAAATTTGTTTATAACATGTCAAACATTTGTTGTCCAATCCTGTCAAATAACAACTAACAACAATTAACAACTATTTTTTTGGAAAGGAAAGGAATTTAGGGAATAAAAAATCTGTTGGTAAAGGTTATAAGATTAAGGAAAAGAAGAAGCCACTAAAAGCCTAAATTAGTTCAGCTAAAAAGTAACACGACATTCATTGACTGTTAGGCGGTACGAAGTTCGCCGGGTCAGCTAGTAAAATAATAAATATCATCTCTTACTTGAATATTATAAACATTGTCTCAAGTTTGAGAGGACTCTTTCTCGCCAATTAAGAAAATCGATAGTTAACAAGAGTGTAAAATTTTACACAGAAAATGTATCTTTAGTCGAAAATCTTAAAATCACTTTTGGTTGTTCAATTACTTAAAATATTCCCTATCGACTTTTCATTCCCAATGTTTAACCAAGGGAACGGCTTTTCAATTGACTTGAGCAGTTCAAAGACGGGAATTAAAGCGATGTAGGGTGTGCAATGAAGAGGCAAGGTTCAAAGGGAAAATCGTTTCCCTATTTTCTTTGGAAATAATTTTTGCTCAAAGCCACACTGCGATAATTTTCGGGAAATTAGTAATTATTTATTATTATGAACAATTTGCTCAATTTGCGGCGCGATGATAATGGGGAAATTTTGCTATTTACAGTAATGTTTCAATTATTGAGGATGTTAAATACAATTAACTGCAATTAACCTTAACAATTAACCTTTATTGCGTTTTTGTGTTCCATTGCTAATATTATGAATAACTATATGTATAAATAAATATATCCGGACAATCAACACAACAACATGTTAGCCCCGTGGTAAGTTCTAAGCTTGTGTTACGGGTACTAGACATCTGATAATACTTAACCGCAAGCGGACCCCGCCCGCCGCGCCACTGAAGTAAATAATCTTTCTCATTTTGAAATGTTTGTGTTTTTAGTAAGTACTCTCCATTATTAAGTACCAGTCAAATTTTAATACAAATCAACTTCAAGCCTAGGTAGGGTAAAATATTATTTTATAGTTCATATGGCTTAGGTAAGTAATGAAAATTTAATTGGGTACTTACTTTAGGTTTGTTTATATCAGTCTGTTCGTGGTATAAAGTCAGGCGTGCCAGGGGACTTAAATCTAAAATAATTATAGATACATGCTGTTTTTATCTCAAAACTTGTATAAAATGTCTTAAGACAATCAAAAAGCAATTTTTGTCTTAAGACATTTTTAGCCACGCTGTGTTTCACAAACCTCAAATTCCTTTATTACACAATGTTAAAGCTTAACAATACGAACGTCAATGATACAATATGCAATGATTGCCTAGATATGTAAATCTATCAGCCAATGAGAAAACATATTATACACAGAATTTTATACTGAACTTTCAGAAATTTTGGAACCTTTGAAAGCTCTACTCGAGACAGACAGACGTCTCGAGGGTAAGACGTGAGCTATCTAAGTCATCGCTAGCGTACGAGCTCTCCGCCCGTGCAGCTCAAAGCACGTAAGCTAATGTCCGCTCTAAGTACGGCAGAAGTTAAGAGCTGCAACTTAAATGTTTTTTAGACCTGTACGCAGAACAGTGTTTCTTATTTTGATATATTTTGCAGTAAAAAAAAACATAAGCCCAACAATTTGTTTAAATATTTGAGCAAATTTCTTAATGAAACAATTATTAGTAAAATGTTTTCTTCCGTTTAATTGAAATGATCAAGAAATCCAAGCCCTATGTTCTTATGATATAAAATAAGAAGTGCAAACAGATGCAGTTAGACTGGTTACCTATCCAAGCACTGGCCTTGCGCAACTACGTTTTAATATTTTTATATTATTTTATAATAATTATAGACATTATTATTAATGACATTCAACATGGGATCCCCCATGAATATTTATTTAATAATAATTAAAAAAAAACAATTCATTAGTGATTGTGTAATAATTTAATTAATTAATTTAATTTTTTTTTGAGGTTAAATATCTTTACCTATTAACCAAATAAAATCTACGATTGTATTGGCACGTTTTGGGACTAGAGAGTTCTCAAGTAAACGCGTATTTTCAACGATTAATTACTCCGAGAATATATTACTGCTATTCTTATGTTATTTGTTAATTGGTGTTCCAAAGTAATCAAGTAATGATATGTCTGTCTGACTCGAGCAGAACTTTTGAAGAAGGTCTGATATTTTGGCCAAAAATGCGGCGTAATAAATAAATAAATAAACATATATATAATACACTCTTTTAAAGTTCTTAGACCATGCCGGTTTCCTCGCGATGTCTGCCTTCACCGTTAACACGTGCACGTGTTTAAAGCGCACATTCATTTCTCAAGAAGAAAATTCCAGAACGATCCAGGCGGGGTTTGATCACTAAGCCAACATGGCTTTTTTTAGCGATATATAAAGAAGTATAGCATAGTATATGGACAAGATAAAATAAAATATTTGAGCAAATTTCTTAATGAAACTGAAAAGTAAAATGTTTTCTCCCGTTTAATTGAAATGATCAAGAAATCTAAGCCCTATGTTCTTATATTCATAAGATTTTTTTTTTTTTTTTTTTTTTTTTATTATTGATTAGCCTTCATTTGACCACAATCTCACCTGATGTAAACTGACGATGTGGTCTAAGATGGAGCATGAAGGCCTAGAAGATGGCTTCTCCGGGCCACATTACGAAACACGAAAAAATCGCTTCACGCACTGGCCCAGCCCGGAGGCCGGAGGAGATTAATCAAATTATTGCAATTATTCAAGTTTTTTCAACGTTCATCACTTTTGTCTAGAATATGTTAGATTTGAATAGTATGTAGGACAATAAATATTTATTTAATTACTAACAAGAAATCCCAATAGATTTCTTCCAATTAGTGATGTGCTCCTTAGCAGTTTAACAGTTCGTTTGTAATTGAGAGCATCACAATGCAGCTCCGACACGTTTCCAGTTCAGCGCTCGTTTCACGACTCAATGAATAAATAAATAGCTTTTAGTGAAAGCATCGAGTAGCGATTTGACTTTTTACTTCGATAAAAATGCAAAATTAAAAGCGATATTGAAATCTTCGGTGATTCTTAATCTCTTTTGCATTAATTGCAGAGAAGCTTTTATTAGCTGAACTTGCTAGTACAAAGTTCATTTGTTCATTAGAATAATAGGGACTAAGATACTTATTAGTCCCTTAATAAGATTATTAAAAATATTTATATATTTACTTGCAAACTACGCACGATTCACGTACGATTTGTAGTTAAGCCGTGTTGGCTAAGTGGGAGGACACTCGACTTTCATTCCGAAGGTCGTGGGTTCAAACCCCGCCACGCACCTCTGGATTTTTCTTCTTGAGAAATTTATGTGCGCTTTAAACACGTGCTTTAACGGTGAAGGCAAACATCGTGAGGAAACCGGCATGTTCTGAGAACTTTAAAAAAAAAAAGAGTTTGAAGGGCATGTGACATTCACCAACCCGCACTTGGCCAGCGTGGTGAATTAAGGCCTAATCTCTCTCGTCAAGAGAGAAGTCCCTGTGTCCCAGCAGTGGGAACGTTAATAGGGTGATGATGGTATACGTCCCATCCCCTACTACGGAACTTGGATGATCAATAACTTAACACTTTTAAAAAAAAAGATAAAGTGAAAAATAGGTGCCATGCAATACCCTTAAAAACGGACTAAAAAGAATACCTTTTTGTTTATGTACGTATATATTTTTTTTCTGAAATGTACCTACACCCGTCTTTAAGTTTCGAGAGTGTGGAAATATGAATACATATATGACTCCATTAGTTAATTAAGGTTTATCATTATCACTTGCACCCTTATTTCAGTTCTGCTGCTGGGACTTGAGATATTAGTCCTTAATTTATCACGCTGGCCAAGTGCTGGTTAGTGAATGTCATATGTCCTTCAAACTTGCTAAAGACCTCAGAATATGCCACTTCCCTCACGATTTGCCTTCACAGAGTAGCGCGGCGAGGTTTGAACCTACGACTTTAAATTCTAGTGTGCATCCACTTAGCCAACAGCTTTTTTAATATACCACCTTCAATTCCGACATCACACTAAGAATGCTTTTAAAAACGTATTAGAAATTTTATTATCGATCTTTATTTGATTTTTTCGTGTTTCGTAATGTGGTCCGGAGAAGCCATCTTCATGCCCCATCTTAGACCGAATCGTCACTTTACATCAGGTTAGATTGTGGTCAAATAAAGCCTTATGTAACATACAAATATAATAATATATTATTTTATTATTTAAAACGGGTAACATAACATGATTCGACGGTTTTTGAGTTTTTCGATATTTCGACTCTGTTGCAAGCGCCTAGTGAGTGTCAACCTCGCAATAAAAGACTCAGAAAGAGGGTATACCGGTTCCTATGTGAATAACTGTCTGCCCAAATCGCAAAGACAATGACAATTTAGTTGTTTCCGTGATCATGGCGCTTGCAACAGCATCTAATTATCGGAAAACTTAAAAACCGTCAAATCATGGTATGTAACCCGTTTTAAATCATAATATTGTTAAAAACCATAACCGTAATACATTATTTATATGCAGTTGATGTAGCTAATATTTGTATGGATAAATATATGTAGATTCCTAGCCGATTGCAGACAAACCGACTGCTAGGCACTGGACAGGCACTTTTTAATAGAAACTTGAACCTAGAATGTAGTTGATAGAATTTCTAGGTAAGTATCTCTATTTATTACTGAACGCATTTGCAAATGTCAACTGGTTCAAGGGAGTCCAAAACAAACTGGTTTCTCGTTGAACTGCAGCAAAACGCCAATATTAATCTTCGAAAGCTCTCACGAGAACAAAACACACGAACTACTGTAAATCAACTCAACAATAGTTTTGGGTATATTCGGGCAAAAACAGTTTCGAGCAATCGAAGTCAGTGGGTCACTTAGCTGCCAAATGGATTCTATTATGGGGCATATTGGCTAGGAACATTTCGTCCAAATGAGATACTTAAAAGTAATTGAAATAGGGATGTTAACCCTTTCACAGTGTATCTTGTTAAACTTGGGTGAAAATGGCCTACACGACAAATGGTGTGCGGGCTAGGTTCACACGACGTTTTAATATGGCGGAACTAATTGATGTCGTTAAAATCATCATAATTTCAAACTTATTCTTAAATAAGTCTTAACTTAGGCCTCAGATTCTCAGCCGGAACAGAATTTGTTGGAGCCAATCAAAACAAGAACCATAAAATGTCGACTTAAGTACCTACTTAAAAATATTTATTTAATTACCGTGTTACCTTGCCCATGTTGTGTATATATATTTAGATACATAGATAACTCTTTATTGTACACCACAAATATATACTATACAGTAAGCAGTAACAAGACAAATACATCGGAGTTCAAAGGGCGGCCTTATCGCTGTCAGCAATCTCTTCCAAGCAACCTTTGTAGATTTAATTGTATTTGTCAATCAAATATTTATAAAAATGTGTTTGGATGCCAATAAGCATGCTGCTATTTTAACACCCACTCTCGACTTGAAAATACTTAGGTTGTAGGTATCAGGAAATACAGCAACCGCCTTATATGGATTTTTCTGCAACAAATAGTAGCGTATAGTGTCTTCAAGATACTAAAGCTGTCCCGAAATTAATAAAAATCGCTATAACAATAGGGTACTATTTATAAGAAACGGCCATGTAAGTCTGTCAGTCAGTTTATTCTCTATTCTTTAGTTGTATAGCAAATAATTTCTATATTCTTTAGTTGTATGCCCGACCAATTGTCGGATATAGGAATGATAAACATACTTCCTGGGTTAATGATTGTTAACTTAGTGGTCGGCAGCTTTACTTCAAGGAAATACGTTTCAAGGATATCTTAGAATTAGATAGCCTTACCTGAATAAATATTATATAAATAAATAATATTTTATTTAAATAATAACTTAATATAATAGACTTACGTAATAGATATTTTTAGTATGGATATTAAATACCCAGACCAAGGAGAAAGTGATTGCAGAACATAAAAACACTTGACTCCTCGACGGGAATCGAACCCGCTACCTCTAACGCCACAAGCGGGCCATGGCCCACCGCGCCACTGAGGCAGTTAATAAGTTACGCTAAGCTATTTTCTGTAAGTATAGTCACACTCCTAAATTTCCAACTCACTTTGGAAAGGTCTACTGATCTAAAAGCAGCGGGACATATAGGAAAGAGTTATATAGATACTAAAAAAGATTTAAACGAATTGTATTGTAGTAAAACTCTTTTATTGGTTGTTACAATAAAAATGTTATGACAGATTTTTGCTGTATAAATGTTGAGCCGATAAAAATGACAAGCTGCGTTTTATGTTCACTCAGGTCACGCTAAAACGTAAGAATATACTTTTGAAAAATAAAGTCAATATTTGGACCCTTACAATTTTTTTTACCGGTTTGTAAAGTAACCTTGTATACATTATGTATTTGATACCCCACTTGGGTACATTAATTTGAGAATAGTCGTTTGTACACCCCACCGTCCAATCTTTCAAAATTGTATAAGCTAATCCAATTTATAAGATTTAAAATTTTATTTTATTTAATGTAAAAATTTGATAATTCATATCCGAGTTCATTTGGGTATTTTGATTTTTTTAAACGTTTATTTTTATTACCCTGGCAACATTGGATGGGCAAACTTAAGCTAATATTACTGTCTTCACCATTCGTATTATTATTTCGCTTGCCAGATATTTTAACTATACAGGTAAATTCTTCTTCTTCGTCGGTTACACACTTGACAGAGTGGTATTGTCATCATTTCAGGTGTTGGTGGCAAGCTTCACAACACGCCGCCACTCTTCTCTGATGGCCGCCTTCCTGGTGCATTCATGCAGTGATGATGGACCATTAACTGCTGCTTTTATCTGGTTGATCCATGGGGGTCTCATAGGGGATCTTCCTCGTGGCCTGGTGACCTCAACATTCCTCTGGACCACAAGTCACTCGATAGTCACCAACCCTCGGCGGCATACGTGACCAAAGAAAAAAGGATACGAGACTGTACCGAAGATGACAACGCTGTTTGATGCTGAGTTCTCGAATAGACTCATTGGTACAGGTAAATTACTCCCTAGAAAAGAGTTTTCGAATGGTTCTTTGGTGTTCTTGACAAAAGATCGAACAATTTTTAAGATAATAATATTGTATTTAATCTGTATTTCATTTATTAATACTCGTATCTCCATTAAAATTTGCTACTCCCGTCTTATTCGTGCTTTATGGTTTGTGTCCATTCCAGGCCTAGAAGAGATCGCTACTAGTGATAAGTGATAAAAACAATAAAATTATATAAAATTAATTATCACGAAATATAAATTCAATGTCAAATAATTAAAAAAAAATGTCAAGGCATAACAAGAATGGTTAAATTTATTAGATCTGTACTCATATTATTCACTTAGTACATGTGAATATATGATAAAACGCATGGCTTTTAAAAATATCTTTGATAGTATTTTAAAATACAATAAAATTGACAATTTGTTATATTTGTGTTTTGATGTTGTTTGTGCTATTTTGTATTTTTGTTGTTTGTTGTATTTATAGGTAATTTATTTTAAAACTCTAATTTAGCACTTTCTCCTTGCATTCGCAGTTTAGACAGATGTTCTATTGGTTAAACTAATTTGGTGATAAAAAAAAAACAATCTAAAATTTCTTTTTTTTAATTACAAAAACTCTTTACATTGCATAATATGTTTCTTTTTAATTTTGAACGCCGCCTCTATAATCTTTTTGTATCTTATTTTGTGGTTTCGCATGGATATAAATATTTCAGTACAGGAAATTATATTTCTACGGTAACTCGCACTGTTCCTCGGAGCTTTGAATGAAAAAGAGCCTTCGAATGTTAAAAGAGGAATAAGCATTGAATTATTTATTGGGATATTTTGTACTGAAAACTGGTTCGTACAGTCAACCTGAAATTTCAAAAGTCAAGCCATTCTCCTTGGTCTGGGTGTTTAATATGTATAATAAAATATCTATGTATGTATTGTCTATTATATTAAGTATACCAGATGTCTAATTCCCGTAACACAAGCTAATAGCTTACCATGGGGCTAGATGTTGTTGTGTGGATTGTCCGGAAATATTTATTTATTTATTCATCTTCAAATTGATATACGGAATAGACAAAATAATCTGAAAAATATCTAACCAAAAAATTTATATAAGTAGTTAGAATCATCATAATATTGTACTTATAGCCATAGTGGTCAAATATTATTCACAACTATCATTTTATCATAATCTGTCAAAAGTATGGGATTACAACATGTAATCTTCAATACCCGCGCCCATTGATTCCCAATTTTTATACATTTTATCTTTTTTTTTTTTTTTTTTTTTTTTTTTTTAATAAAGAGTATTGTATTGTATTTTATTGTAATCTCCAACAGTCGTAAGTGGCAACTCGTGGTAGGGCTACTTGGCAGCTTAAATTAATAAGAAACAATAGAAGTATTATTAATATAGATATATTTTGGCCCCTTTGGGGGCATTCAATATTATGATGATTCTAATTATTAACTGGAGGTTTGTTCTGTTCACGTCCGTAAGTGGTAACCCTCTGAATCCTTACACGTGACCTCCGGGTGGTGCTTAGAACAGTCTCTGGTGGTAGGCTTCGGCCGCGGCTTGTCACTACCCTCCGGGCTGGGCCAGAAGTGAAAGAAGCGATTTTTTCGTGTTTCGTAATGTGGTCCGAAGAAGCCATCTACCTTCTAGGTCTTCATGCTCCATCTAAGACCACATCGTCACTTAACATCAGGTGAGATTGTGTGCAAATGAAGGCTTATCTTAATATATATAAATCTCGTGTCACAATGTTTGTCCTCAATGGACTCCTAAACCACTTAACCGATTATAATAAAATTCACACACCATGTGCAGTTCGATCCAACTTGAGAGATAGGATGGTTTTTACGGCGAGAAAAATTCGAATAATTTCCGGGAAAATTTTATACCCGTGCGACGCCGGGGCGGGCCACTAGTCTATTGTAAAAAAAAACAATATCAATTTGGTTTTATGTGTTCATTTCGACTACTCCAGACGTTTATATCAATTTGACGCTGACTGTACCTTTGCACACTTTTTGAAATAGGATTTTGTCCAAAGATTTAAGAAATCTTACGAAAATTTGATTATTACTGTGTGGGATATATTTCATACCTAGTACTCGGTAAATGTGTAAAAAGATTCCATCAACGATATTTTTTAAAAAAAAAAAAAATGGGAAAAATATGAAAAAATAATAATACCGTCGTTATTAAAAATATTATAAATTGTGTGTAAGCAGTGCTGTCCTCAAAACACAGACGGGCGGCACTGAAAACCAGCGCTGTGTCTACATCATGTGCTGCGTCTACATTCGTGTAGACACAGCACATGATGAGTGTCGACCCTTGTGTATAATAATGTTTATATTCATTTAACTTTTTAGTATAATGTTCTCTGTAATATTTTTGTACACAAACAAATATTTGTCTTTCTTTCCTTCTTCTATCAGTCACCTATGTCAAGACTGAGCTTATTTTATTGCTAACTGTGGTTACAAAGATAAGCCAAATTGAAAGATTAGCGATACAGTGTACAGATAAAGCAAATAACGTTTGCATAATATGCGCTATACACAAACCGAGTGTACAAGGTGATTATTATTTATTTACCGTACGCTGATACGGAAATTGCACTTTTCTAATATTTATAACACATGCTGGATTAGGAGCGAGTTCTAATTCAAAAGCGGGGGCGGGTCACAACCTTTTTTCATCCCAAAATACGCAAATATGATTTGTTCTTTTAGGTTTTATTAGCTGATTTTTTGTAGCTCAAGGTAGGTTATTTAATAATTTAATAAAATATAATTTTTTTGATGGCTTCCTTAAGGTATATTTCTTTTGTTAAAAGTCACAATAATTATGTGATAAGCAAAAATGTCACAGTTCCTACAGTCACCTTTATTATTATTATGTTTTGAAAAGGTAAAAACCTTTTTAATTGTATTGCAACATTTTCGCAAAAGCTTCCAACTTATGTTCAGAAGGTCGGTGCATCAAGCTTCAAAGGGAGTTAGCGGGCTCGTTTGATTCGACACCTCCCCAGAGATTTGAACCCTTTCATCCCCTGTGGAGGGTGCAGAATTACATATCTCAACCCTTTGGAATTTCATAAATTTATTTAAATGATAACAAAGTCTGGCTTGTTACAGTATGAAATTGTTTTGAAAACATGAAAGAAATTAGTTTTTTCATTATTTTTATTTAAGATCCCAATTTATATTGAATAATTAAATTAAATAATTAAATATTTCCTGACAATCTTACATAATTAAACACCCAGACCAAGGAGAAAGTGATTATTAACACATTTGTACATAGTATAACGAAACGCCTTATGAGTAGGTTCAAGGACAGTATTTCTCTATGGAATTGAACCATATAGAGAAGACAAGCGGAATGCCTCGTCAAATCATTGGTAAGTATTATGGGGTAGGTCTTGATAAATGATAGAGAAGTTATCAAATGGCTATGGTATACTAGAAAACTTTGCAAGTCACTTTCAACCAAAAAAACGTATTTTCACATAAAATCTGTGTATTTCTGTCAAAATATTTGCATCGTACCTTCATTTTCAGCTGTTGAATTTAGCAGTAAACCGCACGGAACCTTGAAGGAAGTGTCAAAAACTGAAATACTTATCTTCTTTGAAAGCGAAGGATGTAGGTGTCAAAGACGACCCTCAGGCAATGGCTCACACTATCCAGAGTTCAATCAAAAAGCAACCTTAAATATTAAAAGCTCGTTACACTAATGAATCGTATCAGATTTTGCCGTCGTCTGGCGTCCTCAATGCGTCTTTTGGCCTTTCTTGGTGCTGTCTTGAGAGGGTCTTTTGTTCGAGTTTTCTTATGGGAAATACGGTTTTGTTTAGGCGGATAAAATATTTATCTTCTACACAGTTCTGGAGATTAAGCCGCCTTAAGTTTGCGCAGTACGGTGATCTTAATTAATTAGTCGTTCTCTTGTGAAATTTAATTTACTTAAGGCTGATAAACTGTGTTTTGAGGATAAGCATTTCGTAAACAAATGTGATGCAGTATTTTAAAGCAATTATTGCCACAAGACTAGTTTTGTCGAACACAGACTTTTTTAATGCACTAAATTAGGTTCACAGGCACACATTTTCATCACTTCACATTCACACATTTCTTCAAAGGGCTTTATTTTTATATTATTACCTACGCTTTCCCACACCAAGGCCCCCTCACCTTTGGGGCTCCGTCGACACCCATTTTAATACCGCATATTCTTTGTCATCCCGCATTCAGTCATTAAAAACTAAACCAGCCTAAATATATACAAAATGTTTACCTAAACAGATCAAGTCCATAGTTTAATAATAATAAAATATTACAATAATATTTCGCTCAGAAGTGTATGAAATAGCCAATTTGTCGATTGATGCCAATAAAATCCGGGTGGGAATAGCCCTCGCCCGGGATGCAGCATAAAACTCGTTGCACGCATGACCGCCCAGGCGTCTGCGTCTGCCAAAACCTGAACATGCATTGTCTTGTCTGTTAAGGTCTGGTCATTAAACTTGTATCATCTAAAAATTATAACTAATATTATAAAGCTAAAGAGTTTGTTTGACCGAAAACCATAAAAAAAGGCAACGACGTGGCGTCAAAAGCTAGGCATATTATAATGGACTAGCTGTGACCCGCGTTAATATGTTTTAGTATGTCAGACCAGAATGGCTCACAGCGATAAGGCCGCCCTTTGTAAATGTCCACAGCTGAAAGTAGAATCCCTTATTACTGAAAGTAGAATTCCTTAATGCTGAAAGTAGAATCTCTTATTACTAAAAGTAGAATCCCTTATTACTGAAAATAGAATCCCTTATCACTGAAAGTAGAATCCTTAATACTGAAAGTAGAATCCCTTATTATTGAAAGTAGAATCCCATATTAATTTCCCGGCATTTGGATCGGAAGCAGATTACAACCACCGTAAACCATAACCATTGAACCAAATCATCTGTCGGTCAGTCATCTTGCAGGTCCAATTCTGGTCTGTTAGTCCGATGCAGTCTGTGACTCATTTAGAAATCCTTGCGGCTACCATCCTATTTTCGTGCTTTATCATGACCCTGCCCATTACCCATTGCCATTTCAGCAGCAAACCAAAATGGGTAAATCAATTAAGACGAGGTCGACGATACAGCAAGTTTGTTCAGAAGAAGCCTGTGTGCCTATTTATTAATATTTCAGCAACATAATACGTTTGTTAAATTGTTAAATATTCTACTTAATTTTTGACTTAGTTAACGATACTTACCGATTGACCTTATTTTGACCCTTAACCGGATTTTTTTAATATTATTATTTTCAAACAACGTTATTTCAGATTGTCCAAGAAGTTTACCTTTGCTACAGGTTATTAAACGCCTCCTTAACCCTGCAAAGATTTCCCTCGGATATGGCAAAGTTAAAGCCATAGCCATACCCACCCCTGTAAAGTTGTTTTCATTACATCAAGTCATTGGACGAATTCCAATATTTTCACGTCGTTGCGTTCGATTGCATAGTGCTGAGTGAGATTGCTTTTGTTGATGGTAATGTTTTCCGGCTCGATATGTCTGTAAATAATACGTTTCCGGAAAATGGCTACGGTTGTTCGGAAAGGTATTTTCTGGTCTGTGGATCTATTGATTTAGTAACATTGCTTAACCTGGAGTGTAATGGGTGTGGCTTTGGAAATTACTGGTCGGTGAGTGAGTTTCATTTGGGTTAAAGATAGTTTTGCGACCTGTCGATATATGATATTTTTACGAACGAAAACTATTAAAAATATTTGATTGATCAACTTAGAGATATTTGCTGTAACATTATCTTTATAATATTTAAAAAGGGTAATGCAAATTTCATAGAAAATACAAAATTAGTGAGATTTAATTAGCGATAAGAAGCTCAAAGTAACATACGGAGGCTAACAAAGTGTTGCAATTTTTTTACGCTTTTATTTTATCCCGTTTACAATATTATTATAATCTGCCGCCTATTCTGCAAAAAATGTCTATATATTTTAGATTGTAAATATAATTTATTTATTTTATTTTATTTTTAAGATTTTAGGGAAACTTACAGCTAGATACTATAATAATACAATACAATAATAGGATAATAATACAATACAAAATAAAATAAATAATAATAAAAAGTAATAATACTTGTACTACCACAACAGTGCTAATTACAGCCCACTCCACTAGTTTTATCAATTAGTTTTACCAGTAGAACTACTGAAACTACTACCTAACTACCTACTGAACTGGGAATTTTCCCAGAGAATAATTGGTGTATTGGTAATTTATATTCGCATATATTCGTATATAACTTAGTATTCTATAATCGTAATTAAAAAAGTACAGGGTCCGAGTACAGGAACAGAGTTCAAAAGCGATTCCCTTACAAAGAGGAGTTAGGCAGGGAGATGTTATATCTCCGAAACTGTTTACAGCCACTTTAGAAGACGCTTTTAAACTCCTAGAATGGAAAGGGCTAGGCATCAACATAAATGGCGAGTACTTCACTCACCTTCGATTCGCAGATGATATCGTAGTCATGGCGAAGACGATGGAAGAACTCAGCACAATGCTTGAAGACCTCAAACGAGTCTCCCAACGGGTGGGCCTCAGGATGAACATGGACAAGACGAAAGTCATGTCTAATGTCCATGTTGTGCCCGCCCCCGTTATGGTTGAGAATTCGGTTCTCGAAGTTGTTGATGCATATGTATACCTAGGACAAACAGTCCAATTAGGTAGGTCCAATTTCGAGAAAGAGGTCAGTCGCCGAATCCAACTCGGATGGGCAGCGTTCGGAAAACTAAGACAAGTCTTTTCATCGAATATACCGCAGTGCCTCAAGATGAAAGTCTTCAATCAATGTGTGTTGCCAGTGATGACATACGGATCCGAAACGTGGTGCTTCACTATTGGTCTCATAAACAGGCTCAGAGTCGCTCAAAGAGCTATGGAGAGGGCTATGCTCGGGGTTTCTCTACGGGATCGAATCAGAAATGAGGAGATTCGTAGAAGAACGCGGGTCACCGACATAGCCAAACGGATTAGTTCTTTGAAGTGGCAGTGGGCAGGCCATATAGCACGAAGAACATTTGGTTGTTGGGGCCGAAAGGTTCTCGAATGGAGACCACGGATCGGCAAGCGCAGCGTAGGACGTCCACCAACTAGATGGACGGACGATCTGGTGAAGGCTGCGGACTCACGGTGGATACAGGCCGCTGCCAGCCGAAACCACTGGAGATCTTTGAGGGAGGCCTATGTCCAGCAGTGGACTTCTTACGGCTGAGATTATGATGATGATGATGAATTAAAAAAGTACTCAAAATAAGCACTCTGCCAGTCACAGACAAGACGTTATAGAAAAATATAGATGTTGCTAAAAGGTAGCATTGTCAAACTTAAAACAAAGAAAGTGATACTAAAAATAATGTCATAATAATTAATAAATTAAACTGCTGTACGGAGCCATTGTCAAATTAAGCTAAAATACAAATAATATTAAATTAAAATTTCATTTTCATAACAAGGAAATGTCATGTGAAGATAAATAATTAATTCGAAACATTTCAAAATATAATAAATCTTTAAAACTACTTGATTAGTATTTAAAAAGCATTTGTTTAAAATAATAAATTTAAAAATTCCCATTGCAGTATAAAGTTGATATCATTTTCTCGTTTCTTTTAAATGGCTTAACTGATTTCATAAAACTTGCTGTTTCGTATCGTTTTTTTTTGTATTTATACCTTTCATTTGTTACTGTCACTTTGATTCCTCAAATCTTTGCTACGGTGAAATTTTTTATGAAACATAGCTAAGAACACTCCCCCGTAATCTATCTTTCAAATAGAAGAAACAGAATAGAATCGAAACCGTTTAGAAGCCACGATACCACAGAACTATAAACACGTTAAACTTTTAACACCCAAATTTGCGCCGGGGGTTATTAAGAATATGGAATAATCTAAATTTGATATTATAAACTAAACCCGATACCATCAATCCCAAAACAATCCTTAGTTTCCTGATAAGTAAAAAATCATACATTGTTTGTAAGTACGACTTTGTAATGTGTACACACGCGCTTTCATTTGAGACGATACTCGAGTAAATTTGCATTTTGAAAAAATCCTAATTAAAATCGCCTTATCCGTTCAGGAACTATTATGCCGCAGACAGACGGACAGACAGACACGACAAACTCATTTCACCCCTTTTTTGCGTCGGGGGTTAAACACTAATTAGAAAGGACTATAACTAATCTACGTCGAAAATGTTTTGATTAGTCGACTCGATAGCACGATTTCAAAAATAATACTCCCGTTAGTTTTCAAGGAAAATTAAATTGTTAGTTGCGAGAAAATCTAACTTTAAAATCAATGGTCTGTCGCTAGCCTAATTTATATATAAAGGCTTTTACGCTTCAACTCAACGATAACTGACTTGTTTACAATTCCTCATTGATTCCTGAAATAATAATTTCCAAGGAAAACGGGTTAATTTGTTTTGTTTTCCGCGTAATTAAGATACTGGGGGCGGTAGTAAAACAATGTTTTCAGTTCAGTTGATATTTTGACATGCCTTCGCTTCTTTGAAACTGAATATTGATATTTCAATTTCTTGATATTAGGTCCTTACATATGAAATTGGCGTTTTTCGTACTGGCCACTTTAATCACAAATTTCTCCTCTTTGGTAAGGAATTCCAAATTCAAATTTGTACAGCTATAGACTCATGTATTTGTGCTTCGATGATCGTCATTCATTTGTTTTTTTTCTTCTGTTTTTTTCTGTTTGCGTCACTCATTTTACAAAATGGAAAACTTAAAATATCGCATTATTTACGAGTACGAGTTCCGCCGTGGCACTAGTGCTGCGGAAACAACTCGAAGGGTGAATGATGTGTATGGCGGTCGTGTTGCAAAAGAAAACACAGTTCGTTTTTGGTTCCAACGTTTTCGTTCTGGAAATTTCGACTTGCAGAACAAGCCCCGTGGACGGCCTGAGACTCAAGTTGATAATGAAGAGTTGAAGGCTATTGTGGAAGCGGATCCATCGCAAACCACGTCCGAGTTAGCTGCAGGCTGCGGTGTTAGTGATAAAACTGTTTTAATTCACTTGAAGCAAATTGGGAAGATTAAAAAGCTTGAAAGGTGGGTACCTCACGAATTGACTGAAGCAAACCGGCAAACGCGCGTCGACTGCTGCGTTACATTACTAAACCGGCACAATAATGAAGGTATTTTAAACCGAATCATTACCTGTGATGAAAAATGGGTTCTTTACGATAATCGGAAGCGCTCAGCGCAATGGTTGGATCCTGGCCAGCCAGCCAAATCCTGCCCCAAGCGAAAATTAACCCCAAAAAAGTTACTTGTAAGCGTTTGGTGGACTAGTGCCGGTATTGTTCATTACAGTTTTCTCAAATCTGGCCAGACTATTACGGCTGATGTCTATTGTCAGCAATTGCAAACCATGATGGAAAAGCTAGCGGCTAAACAACCTAGGCTGGTCAATCGCTCCACGCCACTGCTGCTTCACGACAACGCTAGACCACACACTGCGCAACAGACGGCTACTAAATTAGAAGAGCTTCAATTGGAAAGTCTAAGACATCCTCCGTACTCCCCGGACCTTGCTCCAACAGATTACCATTTTTTTCGAAATTTGGATAACTTCTTGCAAGGGAAAAAATTCAACTCCGATGGGGCAGTCCAAATCGCCTTCAAAGATTTTATTGATTCCCGTCCGACTGGTTTTTTTAGTAAAGGGATCAATGAACTACCTATAAGATGGCAAAAGTGCATAGAAAATAATGGTTCATACTTTGATTAATTAAATATATTATATTAAAAAATATTCGACTTTTTGTTCCTCCCATATAAAACGCCAATTTCATATGTAAGGACCTAATTCAATTTATATAAAATGAACAGCTTATTAGGTCTTCCTATATAGACATATTCGTTTTTCATCTCCACCACCTCAAATATACACACTTTAGGGATGCGTTCATGAAGAAGAACCCTTGGTTAGTTTGTCTGTTTGCCTTTGAAGGTTTCTAACCACCACAGAAGGTAAAGTCTTGAAAACTGTGTTAATTATGTACCCACACAATCTTTCATTTTAATAAAAAAAATATGATATGATAGGGTAATTAGAATTAAAAATAACTTGTAAAATAATTTTCTTCAAGCTGGCTTTTCAATTGAATAAAAAGTTTTTCGAATTGGTACGAATGAGCTACGGACACAAACATGTATGTATCTGTTATAGCATCCCTATGATTGCGTGTTGAACGGTAGGCTGCGCGATCATTGAAGTCAAGTCTGTTAGAAAACTGTTTAGAATCAACACAGACTTGTCGTTAACCGGCTTCATCTACATTATATCTACATATTTTGTAAGGTGGTAGTCAGTCGCAAAACAGTTTCGTCATGGGTCACCGCGAAGCCTTAGTTACCAACTGTCACGCTGCTTGCAACAGAAAAATTTGCAACCGAAGTACTAATGTATGTATTATAGTCAATCTCCGAAGCTCCTAGGTTTTGCAACTTAGGCTTTGGTCAAATCTAGGATAATCCAGACATTTCCCGGAAAGACTTGACTATGTATGACATTATATATGGTCAATGATGACCTGTCAGACACTTTCCTGTGACCGTGTTTCCGCCTTTCCTCACTAGATGTTGGCAACATTTAAACATCAGTGGCCAAAGGGCAATAGAATTCTCTAGGAGCATAAATAATATATTATATATATTATTAATATATTAATATTATCTTAATTCTATTAAGATATTTCAACATCTTTAGCTAGCATAAATTCGTATAATCCCAGCATACCAACATTTTACAAGCTTGCGACTCCAAAACTCCACCTTTGTTAAAGTTTACACCGACTTCGTGTATTATATTATCTTACAAACGCAGGCAACTAAGAATAACAAGTATTTGTACCACCTTAAAGATATTTCGCTGTCTCTATCATTCTGAATCCTGGACTTTAAATAGATTTATAAAACTGAATTTATGGAGTTATTATAAGTTCTTTCATGTTGAAACATAACAATACAAGGTGCTCCCTTCTCGCTATAAGCAATATTCTGAAACGCATTGTACAAAGAAAAAACAATATAATAATGTTCAATAGAACAGAGTTGTGCGTTATGTTTTTGAAACAAATGAATATTTGATTTATAATTCTTGTATCACAAAGAAATATTATAACTATACCTAAATTAGAAACAACCCGAATGCTAAGATTGTTTCAGGATGCGGGTTGCATTGAGTGTCATGTGTACGCAAGTTCTTTAATATTAAAAAACAGGTTCCTTTTAAAGCCACATACAGTTATACCTAACTATCAAAACTATTAATATCATGATAAATCAAATATATTTTTACTCCTGTATTAAAAAAATATATATTTAATCCATAATTCCAAAAAAATCATAAATCAAATGTAGTTAAATTGTGTTCTAGGCAGCACAAGGCCAAGCCTTGTTTTAGATTAATCACAAATGATAGTAAACTTCCATATATTTCGTCTAACCATCTACCACTACACTTAGTGATACGGTGATACAAATCTAGACAATAGACAGACTCTCAGACACCACAGAATATCTTCAGCGCCGAGCTTGAGAATGCTAATTAACTTGAAGCAAATAGAGTCAAACAGCAAACAGATTTAATTAATAGGGTAGGGCCATGTTATTCCATTAGATGTCTTGTTTGGAACAAACATTGAGTAATTGAACAAGTTTCACATTTTACTGGAATACACATGATCAAATCTCTGAGAGGAAACATTTTCAACTATTTTCTTCTACGGTTCAGATGATCGGATAACACATAATTTTTAATTCTTTAGTTGATCTGTTGTTGTGTTTTAAACCGTGTTGGCTAAGTGGGTTTCATTCCGAAGGTCGTGGGTTCAAACCGTGCCGCGCACCTCTGGATTTTTCTTCTTGAAAAATGTATGTGCGCATTAAACACGTGCTTTAACGGTGGCGGCAAACATCGTCAGGAAACCGGCATGTTCTGAGACCTTTGAAGAGTTTGAAAGATATGTGACATTCACCAACCCACACTTGGCCAGCGTGGTGAATAAAGGCCTAATCTCTCTCGTCAATAGAGAAGTCCCTGTGTCCTAGCAGTGGGAACTCTATATGGGTGTTGCCGATGCTCTGTTTTAATCTGTTGTAATTAGTAAATTGGTTAAAAATTCGTGTTAGTTTACTTTATCACATTAATAAATAAAACTACATTCTGTTGAAACTCTATGAACATAGCATACTTCATGTACTTCAAAATGGACATAATTTTGTTTGAGGTTGGTTTGCAATGGTTAAGAGTACATGCCGACATAAACAACGAGAAATAAATGATTAATCGAACCTATTAGCCTATTTTCGGTAGAGGACAGGACGTGGATAAAGTTATAATGGTTTTCAAGGTTTTTATGAGCCCTGAGTTGTCAAATAATAATAATTATTATTGAAACATTAATAACAACACTAATCAATTGTCATTATTATTATAACGTCTTGTCTGTTTACCTTTTTGCAAATGTGATATAATACCTAATTAGAAATTAACGAAGTCAAGTGTAAAATTATTACCTATACAATGAATAAATGTACCTAACAGACATGTGTGAAAAAACCGTCGTTACTTATGATTCCGAAGGTAAGAAATATATAGATAAGTATAGATAAGCACACTATTGTATTAGGAGTCTGTAAAAATAGTTGTAAGTTTTGAAAATAAACAAATGCAGTATGTTCTACGATTAGTTATCATAAATAGTACCTACTTATAAACACCAAGGGGGCTGAGGGGCTTCAGAGACAATCCAAGAAACCCATCGGCCGATATCCAATGTACAATCGACCTCCAATTTGAACTCTTTTTGAAATCAACTTTGCATTCGATATCTTTTTAAATACAAAAAGATTTCAATCAATTCAACTATCCTTAGTTTTGTGTTTAATAATCCTAATCTGAATCGTTTCAGTTCACAGGAATATTTTTTACGCGTTGAAACGTGTTAAAGGTTCTATTTTGTAATTAGTGACGTCATCCTAATTGAAAGGGGAAGTCGAGACGGCGACATCTTAAAAGTACATTTTCTTTCTTAGGCAGAGTTTATCGGATTCTGAGTCATTCTGCCTCGAGACAAATGGATGTTATGTATCACGGAGATCCTAAAACACATTATGCCAAAATTATTAAATAAAAGTTTCATCATTTACGAATGCTGCATTGCTGCTAATTTCCATTGGAGTACAAAATACAAAGACTGAAACAACCTTAGTTCAAAAATATATGGGTGTCTATGCCTTTGCGTCTATTTGATTATGTTAATCATAATAAACATTTGAATGCACCTACCTTAACTTGAGCCCTCATTTGTCAGTTCATGGTTTTTTAGATTTTTAGATTTTTTCTCGCCGTAAAAACCAACCATTGGACTTTTAAAAACATTAAAATAAAATTACCAAATCGGTCCAGGCGTTGCTTGTTGAGTTCTACGCTGACCAACACATTTTGCGATTCATTTTTATTTAATAACTAGCAGACCCGGCGAACTTTGTTCCGCCTTAATGGCAATAAATAAGCCGTTTGTTTTTTTTAATGGAAAAAATACAAAAAAATTAAATACCTACATTAATCATTCATTATTATTTATGTATTATAGTACATAGGTTGCTCTTCACTTAAGTACCTTGTGATACACGACATTTTTTGTTTATTATCAGTCGCAAAAACAAACAACGCAGATGGTTTTCCGACCCGTGAACATGCCACGTATAATTGACCATGGGAAAAACATGAATGTTCTAGATTTAAACCACAAACTTTTAAGGATTGGCCTTGTGATTTGTTGATGGTCATGGCAAATGCAAGACGTATCGGAAATTGAAGTCTTTTAAATTCAAACGGCATATCGGTTGGGATCATCGGGATCCTCGAAATAAGAATTTCCTCACTTGAATATTGATTTCTTACAAATATCAAATTGTCATCTATACGTCATTACATTACATAGCTGTCAATATACGTCAATATACGTCAATTATATAAACATGATTATAATACCGAAATCATTCTATTTATCTCTTGAAACTGCACGATAAAAGTGTTTTAAACTCTTAAAAGTTTCAGCAACTTATTTTTATCCCAGAAAGCTTTTGTTGTTAAATATACTTTAACAAGAAATTGGAAAGCTTTAAATTTTTCGATGACGCAGCATTCGATTTCGTAAATTGGATCGCACACGGGGAAGTTTTCTTGGAGCCGTACTTATCTGTCCTAAAGTACCAGCTTAGACGATACTGAGAACGTACTCGAAATCTACTTTTATAATGTGGCGAGAGTATATTCCAAGCTACGTATATTTTTAAAATACCTACGGAATGATTACGTTCTTAGACTTATTTCAGAATACATAATACAATATAATGATATCGGAGATTAAGCCCGAATTCCACAATTTTATGCTACAAATCGTATTTTAATGAACCTAGATCCACCATAGAAAAAACACAATTTAATGACAATTTGATCTCAGTTAGGTGGTAAAACGAGCTTATCCTTATATCTTATCTCGTTTATAGCCAATGGTGAACTCGAGGCTAAGAGAGGAGTATTACGTTTTTAGGACGATTGAGGAAATAGTATTAGATAAGAAGTCATAGGATGAATAACCGAGATCAGGACAACGAATGTTAAGAAGAATGTTCTTATAGATTAAGTTTCGTAAAGCGTAAAAGTAAAGTGAAGTAAGCGTAAAACGGGATTCGGGATTATTAGTAAGACAAGGCTGTATGTCTGTCCATCTGAAAAATTTCTTCTATTCTGAAAAAGGTATTTTTGTTAATAAAATAGAAATTTAAATAAATATTTAGGAGTCCCATACAACAAATTCATTTTATAATTCGGCTATTGTGCACTTTAAAACTGTATATAAAATTAGTTCTAACATTCTGGCATACGTACATTTTGAAAAACCGTGATTTTGCGGCCAGTGATGAAACGCTTGACAATCGACAGAGTATATGCTTACATACAAAAAAAAAGCGAATCAAACGTCTGAGTTTTCTGTGATACAAAATTGTCGGAACCCCTTTAATTTGCTTGCAATCAAACTTCTGGAAGGTGAAAATAAATAAAATAATTTCAAGTCAGGAACATCCTTATATTTCCATAGAAACAAAATAATAAATGGATATTTGCTATTTGTATAGGCCAAGTCACAAAAAATAAAACACAATGCAATATGTTTCCAAACTGAGCTGCAAAACTAGCCTGAAGCAAACAAAAGCTCTTTGTTCTGAACGTTTGACAAAATTAATTTAAAAATACACTCCTAAATAGCATCATCTGAATTCTTTATGCCTGGCGTTGATGCACATTAATTAGTGGAAACCTGGCAACACTGCCTTTGAATGCCCTCATTCAACCTCATTGTGGCATTGTGGCAACACTTTATTGTTGCAGATTATTGTGGGATGAATTTGTGCAATTATGACTCTACAATAGACAAAGACTAAAGCTTTTAGATAATTTTGTTACAAAACAAGTTACTATTATTCGATGTCAGAAGGAATTATTTAAACGTATTTTTATTAAAAGGCACGAGACTACATATAAGAATACAAATTACAAGAAAACAAATTTCATTACATTGGACTGTATCGTGTTGATTATTCATTTGCAAGAGAAAAAAAATCGTTTTAATAATCTAAATGACGGATTAATTGTGTTTTTAATAATTTATCCTAATAATTATCATAAATGGTCGTTTCTTCTAGAGCATTGGGCAAAGATCGGCTCGCGGGCCAATTCCGGCCCGCCTGGACTTTTGACCCGGAAATAAAAACAACTGAGAGCGTTCGCGGGAAAAATCGTTTGTGTTTTGGAAGTACATACAAATGCGAACAATTTTTCTCGATAATGAAGACTAATAAGTCAAAATGCCGTACGAGACGCACAGATGAAAATCTGGAAAACTCGTTACGCCTCTGCACAAGTGGAATTTGTCCAGATATTAATAAACTTGTTTCTGAAGTTCAAACACAAATATCACATTAACCGACTCATTAACGTTCAATTATTTTAAATATTTTAAATGTTTAATACCTAATAAAAAATACTTTGTAAGTATTCCTTGTTATGTTATGTTATGCAGCTGCATTTATATAGTAAGTTTGGCACGCGACTTGCTGAAGGTCGCCCATACCTGTCTAGAGATATACCTACGAGTAAGATGATCTGTGTTTGAAATATCATTTAAAATAAAGTATTACATACCTTGTAAATATATACCTGTTGTAGATGAGTGAATTACTAAAAGCATCTTGTGTTTATATAAATATAGACTGCTTCAGTGGCGCGGTGGGCGAGGGTCCGCTTGCGGCGCAAGAGGTAGCGGGTTCGATTCCCGCCGAGGTTGAAAGTGTTTGTATGTTCTGCAAGCACGATCTCCTTGGTCTGGGTGTTTGATATGTATAATAAAAAATATCTATATATGTATGGCTATTATATTAAGTATATCAGATATCTAGTACCCGTAACACAAGCTTAGAGCTTACCACGGGGCTAGATGTTGTTGTGTGAAATGTCTGGAAATATTTATTTATTAATAATTAATAAGCTGAACAATCTACTTTCTTGTACATTATGTCCTTGGAAATGGCTAAAACTTACTTTTAAAATAAAACGTATACCCACAAACCACCCCAAATGTTTCTGCTCAAATTAGTATTCCCAGTTAGTTCCATTCCACTATATTTAGTAAAAATCCCTCCCAAATAAAGGCCTCGGTCGTGCCAAGGAGCCAGACAGGTGGTAGACGGTACCGTCCGGCTACAAGCCAATAAATCACTCCGCTACTTGGTATTACGATCTTGTACACTCTAGCCAGTGTCACTGTTTACTCTTGGTATACGAAAATAGACCAGACTTACTTGTCATTGGGTAGGATATAGAAATTAGCCACAAATCAAACATGTAGATACCAAATAAGTTAATAAACGGTGGCTAATTAAGCAGACATTTTACATCAATTTATGCCGATTATTAATTACATTTATTTATTTATTTATACTTATATATCCATGAATTTCACATTTAATAGTTCAGATGAATAAAAAAGAAATATGTAATGCAGCTTCTTAAACATTAAAATTCAAAATTATATGCATTATTTGGGTCTTTTTTAAAAGGTTTAATTTATGTCGTAAGTATTATATGAATTTTAAACTTCTATCTATCTATGTAACAGCCTGTTTACACCCACTGCTGAGTAAAGGCCTCCTCTTCATCACGCCAAATTCTGCGGTCCTGTGCGAAACTTTAAGAAATAAAAAATTAAACCATAAATAACCCTTCTATATTCACCTGTGTGAATTCATCACCTTCTATATTCAAGTGAAAAATTCTCGCAACCAAAGATTAAATAAAGACTGCACGTAACCCCTGATTAATGGTATGGGTCATGATCACGAGTGTGATTGGATTTTTCTGTTTTATTAATATTTGAAAGCATTCTTGGTTTCCATTTTTATGGGTATCAACTAAATGAGAGTATCCTAGGTGGAATAAAAATACTGAACCGATCGGTTTACATTTAAACCGAATGCACTTCGCTTAAAAGTTTTCTTTAAATGGAGTTGGGGTGAAAATAGTGAGATGAGATTGGGATTCAACAACAATTTAATTTAATTTACAAAGTAACTTAACTTAATTTTTGCAATAATACACAACATCTTAAAGAAATTACACAGGTGCGGATTATTGTTCTTAAGCTTTGATAGACATCAGCTTGCATTTAAAGACATAATCAGATTTGATGAATTCCATCCAAGTATACCCGTTTTCGGGTATACTACTCGTTCTTCCAAATTAGTAGAAGTATTCAAACGAAAAATCTTTTTTCGTCAATCTGCAGCGTCTTTTAACTATGGAATTGAAGTGTTAATTTTAATGAAAACAAAATGAACTAGGCTACTACTGTAGTAAAGTCATTTGGTAGTTTTACCTGGAAAGTTTTCCAGGATTTTTGCGATTGCCGGTGGCGTGCCTTCAGTTATTTGGATATTTCATTAGGACAGACTCTGTCCGGCGTTGGATCTCTGATATCCAACGCATACTGCACATCGCTCGAATGCTTTACTTCGCAATAAGATTCGATCAAAATTGGGCCACAAACAGCTCTGAAGTGAAGCCTAATTTTTCGAACCAAATGTCTGTACTTATATTTTAAGAGTTGAGTAGGTAATTCATCAAATATTTATATTTTTTTGACAAGAAGAACTCCTTCTTCACCCAGTATCAACAAAATTTATTGGAATTATTCGTCGGAATGAGTTTTTCGATTTTATGTTTTTCCATTAATCTATTTCAATATACCTATAGTACGTTCTACTCACGATATACCATGGAAAAGTTGTTATTACTCCAAACGATAAAATAAAACTGAAAATTATGCAATTTGTAACATATTCAAAATAAAGTCAGCATCATCAAAATGGTGGCCGACCTCTGAGTGCAATCTTAAGCTTTACCGTGTTTTCTCAGAAAGGTTATCGCCCTTAACCCAAACCAGGGCCCTACCCTTTTCCATCAAGCTATTCTCCTGAAGCACCGTAGGTACCATAAAAGTACCGCCTCACATACTCCACTAACAACGTTAAAGTAAAAGTTTTCGCTCAAGCGTCTGAAAAATATTACCCAACTTAAGTTTAATCTCTTGAAAACAGAACAAAACTATTGTAAATAGGAACGATACTGAGTTTAAACAATGTTTCACGGATGCTCTTAATAAAAGTATCGCTTGAGCAGATATTAAATGTTTCTCTTTTGTTACGTTTATGTGCTTAGCTTCATGTTTTTTATTCTAGTTCCCGCTTTTTCGCAAAAAAGTGGTTGAGAGTTCTGGAATAGTTATCCTTCATGAATGTCAGAAGCAACCGATCTTTTTGGATGGTTTGAGTTTTGTTGTTATATTGCACTTGTTGTTGGCTTTATTTCAAAAGATTGTTTTGTTGTCTTGTTCTCCAACAATATTTATTCAAAACAAGGAAGTAACATTTGCAAGAGTCATTCATACTCGTAGTATATTGTTTGTAAGAATCATACCCTACCTACAAAATACTTCATGAATATATTTATATTATACCTTACTAACTGGCTCGTTCCGGCTTTGCACTATGTCCGTGCCAAATTTGAACCAAATGGAACTGTACTCGCAATAGTTGATTTTCCCGCGAAACGTGGTATTTTACAGCGGTAAAATTCGCCTGTGTGTCTTTCTGATATGTAAGCTGTATTGTCGTGATGTTTCATCAAAATCGATTCGGTAGTTTTTGCGTCCGCAACAAACACACAAACATACATACTTTTACTCGCTTCTCAACTCAGTGTAAAAAATTTAACCCAACTGTTAAGACAATGTTATAGCCATGATTATGCTTAGTTTTTATTTAAATTAGCTTTAAGTTGACCTGCCCATGTATGCCATGTGTGTCTAAGGAAATAAACACTTTGACATTGACTAACATCCTAACAAACTTTCTTGTTCATAATATAAGTAGGACAGGATTGATTCCTCGATAAACATCTTGACAAAAAAGTTGGCCATCACTCACATGACTAACCAAAATTTGTAACATCCGCCACAATTGAATTCCCAGATCGCACCCAGGCAATTATAAACGAGCCCATCATTTACACTCAAACAATATCAGACTGTCACCCACTCCAATTAAGAGCTATTAAACAATGTACCGACTGTTTGTTAAAGTATTAGAACACATACGTACCTATTAACTACCCTATTAAAGACTTTCTCGACGCCTCAAGTTAATTGAAGAGCTGAAGAATTAGAGAAATAGAAGAGACAATACAGCAAATTTAGTGATAAGAAATAAAATCGTAACAAGATTAATTTGATATTGATGATTGATTTTACATCAATCTAATCAATGTGTAAATACGATTTTTCCAGATTGCAATCACTGAAACTCGTATTCCTACACAGAGACACTTTGATATAATATACCTATAGGCCCGCTTGCGGCGCAAGAGGTAGCGGGTTCGATTCCCGCTAAGTGTTATGTTATGCAAACACTTTATCCTTGGTTTAGTTGTTTTATATTTATAATTAAAAAAGTATGTCTATTATATAAAATGTATCAATGTCTAGGACCTGTAACACAAGCGTAGAGCTTACCACGGGACTAGATGTTGTTGTTTGGATATGTCCGGAAATATTTATGATTATTATACCTACGTAGAGCATACGGCGTTTAGAGCCGTTAGCCGTAAGTAGTCTTATTCGAGTTTCATTCAGAAGCATGAAAACATGATAAAAAATCAGGTCAATTTTAGAAAACTAAAGTGATTAGAAAAACAACTAAAAATCGGATTTTACAATAGAGCAGTTCTAGAAAACTAGTTTCCTTGTTGTGTATCGTTACTCTTTACCGTTGAGACTTATCTTCCCTCGAAGGGTTGTTGACTTGGGATTAGCCGTTTAATATTATTTGCTGACAGTTATTGTAAAAAATATCTGAAAAAGTACCTACGTAACAAAAATTGTTTAAAAAAAACCTACAGTACAATTAATATTTATTGCATGTTTGAATGTGTGTTTTGCTTCTTTACAGTGTTAGTGAGGAAAGTGTTTTAATAAAATGTTTTGTAATAGTTTTTCTTAATTCCTAAAACTATTTACAAAAAACATTTTTTTTCGGACGGACGGAGATTTTGTAGTGTTGTTTAAACGTGTTTAAATTATGTTTAGTAAATAAGTAAGGAATTTGTGGTTGAGTGCAGTTTCTACTTGGGACAGGACAGTAAAACATCCCTAGATCTTATTTTAATAACAGACGGTGATAATTGGGTGTTATAACTTTTTGAGCTCTAAGCTTATCATTATATTCAATCCATGTAACGAATTTCAAATAAGCGAAGTGTTTACATAAACAAATAAATTTACTTCATTTTATAACTTTTGAAACTATCATGGTTATCAATACTATTTAGATTTATTAACCAGGTTGTCTTTCGTGATCATGGCGCATGTAACTGTGCGGAAATATCGGGAAAATGGAAAGACAATCAACCATGGTAAATATCCCGTTATAAATCTAAATTACTTTATTTTATTTTAATTCTTTTTACAAATTTCACTAAATATATTATTCTTTTTAGTCCATCTGTTAGCTTGTTTAAAATACTGGACACCTATTTTCCATTTTTCAATTTAATTATAAAGTACCAAGATATCGAGCGAGTGTAACTTCAATGCACTGTCTTGATTTTTCGTTTGCGAGAATAAAGAAAAAATACGGGTACAATTTATTAAAATTATGCACTAAGGATTGAAACTTATTTATTCTCCCTACATAAAAATCAAAGTTTTTTCAAAATTGGTGTATGAAGCGGAATGGGAGTTCATGGCACGTACCAGGCTAACATATTTTGTTCTACAACATTTCGATTTGGAAGCCCATCTATCGAAAAAATATCTTTAAAGTGCTAATCTGTAAATGTTTTTATTGCGATAAGACCGCCATTTCTTACGTAATCTTAAGTGTGTTGTTTTCTAATTTAATATGTGTGTAATAATAAATATTTATCTTATAGATGATTATAGATGATGATTTCATTTCATTTTCATTAAATGAAATGAAATACATTAACAAACAACAGCACAGTAGACAGCATAAACAAACAGACACATGAAAATTATCAGAAGAATCATTGGTAGAATCAAGGTAATTTTTTTTTATATTGAAGTGAAACTTCTTTAGAATCGTTGTGATTTGAAATCGGATGCAACGGAAATGGAAATAAGATTGGCTTACCTGTCGGGTAAGCCAATCTTAAACGCTAACAAGGTTAAGCAACTCTGCGCGAAGCTAGTACTTGGATGGGTGACCGCCCGAACAAAATCTTTTAGCATAGTATTTTTTTATAATGTTTTTTTTTTCTTCTCATTCTTTTGTCGATTTACTGAAGTTTCACTTCCATCATGTGTGAATCGCACACACAACTTTTTTTTTAACTAAGACTTGCTACTTATCAAACTGCGAGCTGGTAATCACAAAGAGCGGGACAGAAGATTAAAGTTTAGACAAACAGAAATATTTCTCAGACGGGGCTGTAAAACTTTGTTCTTTGTCATGTAAGCCAGTACAGGATCGTTTGTCTTGGAAAGTTTGCATCTTGGGGAAATAAATGTTGCAAACGTCTGTATGGGTGATTAATCTTCATTTTTTTACTAAGAGCGATTTCAATTACTAAATACTTACTGGATTGATCTTATTTACTTTTATTACAGACTAAATCAAAGGTGTCTTGGTAAATATTACTTATTGACATTTTTTTCCAAGATTATTCGTAAATAATATTACTAGGAACGATTGCACAAACTCACCTTGAAATTTTTACGTAGCAAATCCAGAACTTATTCTCAGATCCGAATTAAACAGCCACATAGCCCTTTGTTTTTCTAAAATCACATTAATAAATAAAATAACAGTTTTGACAATTACACAGACGTCTTTGAAAAATACAACAAAATTTCGAACAAATTTTCAGTGCTAGATTTCTTTGTTTACTTTTGAAAGAAGCATACAGTACATTATGTCACACCAATTTGAAGCTGACATTTTATAATTAACTTTTTATATTATCATTTGATGATTCGATTGCGATGATCATCAGTTCAGTTTCTTGTAATTGGACTATGCGCTTGAAGCGACAATTTGCCAGTGTCGAGTTAAATAAAATTATAAAGTGAAAAAGATGTTACTCAGTCGAACTCTTATAACCCAGACCAAGGTGTAATTGCTTGAAAACATAAACACTTGACCCCTCGGGAATCGAACTCGCTACCTCTTGCACCACAAGCAGGCCTTCGCCCGCGCCGCGCCACTGAGGCAGGCAGGTATTAATAGATTTTTTATAAACTCAACCGCCACATTTTATTTGTTAATCTAAAGGTGCGTACGGATTGCGCGTACCCTGGTACGCGTACTCAGTTTACGCGTATCCGGAACGCCTAGTCCATACCTGCAGCTACGCGTTCACTCTTGGGGTACGCGTACCGCGCGAGCCAACTCGCAGCGCGAGCCACCGTCAGTCGGTTTTTGGTCGCGCGTCAAAGAGGACGCACGCGGCCGGCTACGCTATATTTGGACGGCAAAATGAATAAACACGCGTGTTCTTCGAGTTTCAATAATTTGTCGGAGTCATGGCGAATGACTGGGGCTCGCGGAGCGCTCTGGATCGATTGACCTCGCGTACAGGTTCGCGGCGGTCCGTACAAGAGCTGTACGCGTATCCAATGTACGCGTGGACAACTACGCGTAACACAGGAACGCGCTATCCGTACGCACCTTAATAACACAGTTTCATACAGCAGTAACAATTAAATATGATTTTTATTATTTTATGATGGATTTGTAACATATTGCATTTTAATAGAATTATTTGTATTAAACATAGTTTAAGTTGACAATGCCACTACTTGGCGGCTCAATTATTATTATGTTACATATCATATTGAACGTCTTGTCTGTGTCTTTTCCTGTATTATCACTGTGTGATTATAATAATTATTAGAACTTAACGAAATCAAGTGAACAATGTTGCCGATGATGAATAAACTACTATGAAACCATATTAACTTAAATTGTCGGTTAAACCCGTTGCCGTGTATATTATGATCATGATGATGCTGATGTCAACCAGACCGATTCCAGCAACGGCATTCTTAGTACCATCTAAGGAACAATATGATACAAATTTCCAACATTTTAATCTAAATGGAAACCACTCATTGAAATTAAAGCAAGTAGGTGAAATTAAAAAACTTGACCACAAAGTAGACAACAGAGACTTTTCTAATTTTCTTCTTTTGTTCAGAGCCGCTTTTTAATAAGATTTTAATAAATTATACAGAAGTTTGAATGAAGTCACGGTGCCTGCAACGGCTTGCTGTCAAGAAAATAATTTTACATGTTTTACTAGAGAAATTATAAAACAAGGATGTAATCACTTTGTGTTTTCCTAAGATATTTTAGATAAATACATTAACATTTTGAAGTGGAAGTATTATGCAAAATTGGCTCGTTATAAAATGCGTAACGGTGTATGTCTCGAATCTCCTTCTCGCACACATATTTCTTCTCTCACACATATTTGGAGGCTTTAGGTCCAGGACGCACACTTTTATTAGAATTAGTATTTATATAAGTTACTAGTTGCAATCAAAAGCATACTAAAATTAACGACACAAGGTCGATCTCGTTCTTTTGGCTTACAAAATAAATTACCACTATCAATGATCAGTTGCTTGAAATAAAATCATGATAATTAGAATTAGTATTTATTTAAGTTACTAGTTGCAATTAAATTAAATAAATTTAAAATTAACAAACAACACAAGAACGATCTCGTTCTTTTGGCTTTCAAAATAAATTACCACTGTCAATGATCAGTTAGTTACAGCGAAGATAGCATATTGAAGATTATTACAAACAAACAATACACAAAAAATATGTATGTACAAAGTGAGTATATTTATGGGCTGCCTTTATAATAATAGCGATCTCTTCCATGCAACATTGTCTATCACAACGGTTTATAAAATATTGCATGATTAGTGAAAGGGAACACGGAACCCTTTCACTACGCATTGATTGAAAACCTTAGGTCAGAGTGGTGAGTGATCCATCCATAATGTGGAGCTACATCAGTAAATACCACAAAATAGGTGGGATCACACTGGGTGTGGTTAGGCGATACTCCACACTTCGACAGGGTCCCTCGAAGGAACCAACTGATTCTGTGGTCTGGCTGTAGTGTGGTTATTACTAAACCTCCGCCACTGTCGCCGTTTCTAGGGTTATCCGCTGAAAAATATGCAAAATAGTATAACTAAACAGTAAGACATTTCTAGGGTTATCCGCTGAAAAATAGTATAACTAAACAGTAAGATATTTCTTTAAATAGGTAATGAATTTTGAGGTATATTCTTTATTACGTAGACTATGGGTATGTCAAAGCTTAAGTCAAACCACGTAGTCATAAAGCGGAAGAGAGCTTTAAGATGTGGCTGGCTTCTTCTTATTGCTATTTAAAACATATCAAACACACATTTCAGCAGCTCGTAAAATATTTTTTAGAAAAAATTCTGAGTATTTTATCTACAATAAGACTTAGAGGCCGTCTTTTAATCGCGTGATTCTCCTACCCCATGTAGTAAGGTTTGCGATTAACCCCCCCAACATAACATGTATTTATCGTATTTACGAAAAACCTTAATTTTATTTTATATTATCTTAAAATACAGGTTTAAAGTATTTTTTTATTTTATCCTGAAATTGCCGCTTCTCGGTTTAGAATTTGATGAAAAAATAATTATACGTAACATCTTACTAGACAATAATCACCAATTTCATGCCTCACGTCATTAATGGATGGTGCCTTAGACACAGAACCTTTTATTTGTTCAATTCAAGTTAAATATGTATGTAGGTACAACGAAAAAGTGAAAAAGCCAGTGCGTGAAGCTATTTTTTCGTGTTTCGTAATGTAGCCCGGAGAAGCCATCTACTTTCTAGGCCTTCATGCCCCATCCCGGACCACATCGTCACTTTACATCAGGTGAGATTGTGGTCAAATGAAAACTAATCAAACATAAAAAAAAATACATAAGCCTCCCTCAAAAACGATCAACTTTGACCAAGTCATCTGTCCATCTTGTTGGTGGTCGTCCGACGATGCGCTTACCGACCCGCAGCCTCCATTCCACAAATTTAAGATTGCTCAAAATCTACCTGGTCATAATCGAACCCGCCGACCGAGTCACTAAAATCGTCAACCGTAGTTTTCGATATATATTTTTACTTCTAAATTACCTGAAGTTGGACCATATTCAGCGCAAAAAGTAAATTCATTCATGAGACTTTGGTATATCGTAGGATTAAACGCGATACAGGTCGAGTCTTTTTGAACTTTTATGTACGATGATCTTAGGTTCTCAGAGCGCTTATTGTCCTCCGTGGTCCCGAATCCTACCATCTGAAATCAAAAGATGGTTTTAATGGAAGCTCTTTAGATACTTCTCATACTTCTCTGTGATGTAAAGTTATTGTTTTAGGATTGTAAACCAATTGTAATATTCTTAGTATTATAATATTCGTAGTCAAATATTTCGTTTTCAAGTGTTTTCTCCAAGTTATAAACACGTTAAAGATACTTTATTTCTATGATATGTAACATTAATTATTTACATGTGAGCTTCCGAACGGTACGAAGAGATATACATTGTTAATTTTGAACATTGAATAAAGTAATATCGTTCATGGTATACCAAAGAACATTTTTATGTTAGACGTATTAGATGCTGGGTGCGTCAAACCGAGGACAGGGCGCTATGGCGCTCAATAAGGGAGGCCTATGTCCAGTAGTGGACTAGCCTAGGCATCAGCCTATGCTAGTCCATCATCAGATGACACGTACCTTTTAATTTATAGGAATTATCCCGAAATACCCGAAGGAAATAAAGTTATTGCAACTTAGTGTGCAAGATATTGGCATGCATATATAAACTAATTTCATAGACATTTTCCGCCTTACCACAAAATTTACAACTTAGACACGCGTTGAACAGTTGCTTAGCAAAAGTGGTCCATAAATGGTGGTGGTGGATTTTTTAAATAACTGTTATGTTTTTTTTGGGTAATACCATTCATTTTTATTTCATTATTTGCAGTAAGAAAACAGGTTTTTTCTTCATTATGATTAAAAATAATATTTTTAACTTACCGTAGCTTCTTTCTCAAACAAGGTAGTCTTGTCATATCCAGGCCCCCATAAACAAATAGGCTGAACAAAATCCGTGAATATAAATTGGTTTACTTTTATAATTCCTAAGTCGGATGTTGCAGTTTCATAGATATATGCAGGATGGATAATAAGTTTCTGTGCCTGAAAATATTTGCTCATTAAGAACTAGCGGCCCGCCCCGGCGTCGCACGGGTAAAAAAAGTTCCCGGCAATTTTTCTTTATTTGCTCACCGTTTAGAGCTACCCTGGACTACGACAAACATTTTAAAACCAAAATCAGCTCAATCGGCCCAGCCGTTCTCGAGTTTTAATCAGACTAATGAACAACAATTCATTAATATTTATATAGATAAGTAGCCAGCTAAACTTATATTGTTCTATTAGAGCGGTCCGCACCCGCTTCGCACCTAGTTGACCGTATTGTGAATCTAAACAATTCTCGAACCCACTTAAACACACACAAAAAATTTCATCAAAATTGGTCCAGCCGTTTAGGAGGAGATTAATGACTAACACACGTACAGAATATTTATCTATATAAAGATATACATTTTAAAGTGTCATAGATTTAAAAATATTTATACTTAAAAAGTGTAACCGATTAATTGATGATTTGACTGACGATTTTCGAGTTTTCCGATATTTTGAAATGTGTCAAGCGTGATGCCGTGATTGTAGTATACATACACTGGCGTCGATCGTCAATAAATCGGAAAAATTGAGGTGTATTGTCATAATTGATTTAAAAAAAATCAATGTTATATAAGTTATTGTATTAACATGAATGTATTTAAGTTTTCGCTATTACATGCGATTAACAATCATTTTGTTAAAGTAACTTATTTAATTCATTATATCTTTATAATGAGACTTACCAACAGTACCTGTCTCCCAGGTTGTAACAAGTCCTTGTAATTGTTCGTTCCAGCAACGACCGTAAGCCTTGCCGCTTCTAACAACTTGCCTTTTTTGTGTATACAATGTCCAGCTATAAAAATAGAGTTCTATTTTCATAAGACCTAAGAAATTTTACTCAGTCCTGTTTAAATAAATTTGATATTATTGTTGTGGTTTACAATGAGCAAAATTATTAATTTAAATCATATTAGTTTTGGACTTAACTTTCATAGATAGAAATGCCCTTACAGTACCAAACCCATTTCATGAAGGTACCTTTGACCTTGACATAAATTAACTCCCTCATTGGGTAAAGTAACGAAGAGTTAGTGGGAAACACATTTTAAGTACCCTTGTTGACATTATTATAAAACTTGGTCATTCAAGAGTAAACACTTAGAATGAAAAAAAAAAATATTTTGTAAAAAAAAATTTAAGACAATACTGCTTTGGACGGAATGAGTTCCAACAACAAATTAAAAAACAACTACAAATAATTATTTATCTAATATCTTCTTTTCTCTAGTGTAAAAAAAGCGAAGCGACCAGATACGATAAATTTATTTCCTACTAGCTGAGACCTGCGGTGTTACCCGCGTTTAAATGTATTGTCCCGCGGAATGACGTTTTCCCGCAGTAAAAAGTAGTCAATGCTATTTTTCAGGCTCTAGAGATTCTGTGTACCAAATTTCATTTAAATCGGTTCAGTAGGAAAGCGTTACAAACAAACTTACATTCGCATTTATAATATTAAGTATTATTTATATAAATATATAAATAAATAAATAAAATATGTTGTTTGTATTTGTAAAATCAAACATAGAAATAAATGATTTTGTGTCTAAAATTTTCCAAGCAGTCTATGATTATTAAAGGTAACAACTCACCTGTCAGTACAGTGGTCCTTGAGATAATATTTCCACCACAATCATAAACGTTCTCCATTCTTACAGGATCGAATATCATCGTAGCAACATGCCATGGCCAGTCCCCGGCTGCAGCCGTGGTTCTGGTGGAAACCAGCTCTGTGTTTGAAAGAGACCTTCGGCCGCATATATGCCGGTAGTGCACTGGGTTCGTTGTGACGTTAAGTGATGATGTGGTCACTGAAGCCTTAAATTTTAAGTTATTTTTATTAGTAATGAAATGAAATGAAATGAAATGCATTTATTTTGGTACATTAACAAACAACAGCACAGAAGACAGCATACACAAACAGACACAAGAAAATTAACATAAAAACCACAAACAGATAATTAGCTGCCAGGCTGTGCTGCCATGTACCAAAAAAGGAGCAGTCTCAGCTTAATGCCACTCCGCTCCCCGGGAGAGGGATCGAAGCAACGCTGGTTTTCAGACTGCTCCTGCTTGGATTGGATGACATCACAGTCTGTAGTTTGTAATTGAATATTTTTCATATAACATTAAAAAAAATATATATATATATAATTTTGGTTCAACGTTTTATAGACACATTTTGTGGCACTTGTTTACAATTTTAAAGTCTGGATTTCGTTGAGATTGTGTAGGGAGGTTTTTGCGCAGCATTTTATCATTTATAATGGCTAATGTAGACCTACTGAGGAAAGGAATACCAACTTGATACGATTACCAATGTAGGCTCAACGTTTATTATGTTCTGCATGTATCTATACTAAATAATGACGAGTTTATTTATTATTTGAACGCGCTAATTTCAGGAGCTACGGGTCAGATTTGAATAATACTTTGTATGATTCGATTGAATAATGTACCTATCTTATATAAAAGAATTTAGTTGTATGATTCGATTGAATAATTTCTCTTATATTAAACAATTCTCTGTTATATAGCCTATCTATCGAAGAATTCTATAGGCTACAGCGGGAAAATACGTGGTTCAATCCAAGTCGGAAAATCCATAAAACACGCACAACACCGTTTTTATACGTTTAGGACCCTAGGAATCAGGTATAGAATTTAATTAAAAATATATATTAAGGGATTTGTCTATAATCAACCATATAAACTTACCTTAATATCGTTATTGCATAACACGACATTATTTAAAACAAACTTGGACACAACAGGAACATCAGTTACATTCGTCTGAACAACTTGCACTTGGAAAACATATTTGCTTGGAATAGGAGCCGTATGACTTACTATCAAATCCGTCCAAGAGGTTCTTCGGACATTCAACGGGTTTGTAAAATCCTAGAAAAAATTACGGACGGTTCATCGGTAATGTTTAACATTAACATTAATAATATTTATAATAGTATTTTTTAATTTACATTGATTATTGTCATAAAAATAGGGTGAAAGGCTCTTATTTTTCTTTACTCACCTTAGAAAATACAATCACTGGTTTTTCAAAATATATTTCTGTCACAATTATATCTAAATATGAATACAATCCAAAATGTATAACTCCACCCCAACTGCCATTTTGTTCTTTAAGTTTATCAAAATGAATTATTCCAAGACCACAAGGATCATATTTAGTTAAAGCCGGGCTTATTATGGACATAGAATTAATATTTAATATTAAAAAACATATAAGGAAAATACTTAGTAAACGACACATCTTGTTTGTTTGCATGACAATAATACTTTAGTTTTTCAGATAGACATTAAACAACGCATACAGGGTGTCCGTCCAAGCTTAAAATATTTAACGAATAACAAATAAATACGTTAAACTGGCTTTTATAACATTTTTATGATTCATGTTAAGTTCCTTTTAACGTTATTCTTTGTTGGAAGACTATACCATTTTCTGATGTGGGTCAGTTTTTCATTTCAAATGATTCATAATTCATAACGCTTAACATGTTTAAATGGTCTGCTGTATTTTTCATAAAATACAGTTGGTAACAACAGTAGCCAGTAAGAAGTCATTGTTAAAAGCGTGTAAGTAAGCGGAATTTTGAGAATATGCTACTGAATACAAAATATTTCTCTCATACAAGTACAATGTACGTAAAATGACAGATAATAAATATATAGCCGTATTTTTTTTACCTTTTATATTTAATTTAATAACTACTATTAATGTACAAAAGGAGAAAACTTGACCCAAATAAAAAACGATTTACATAAGTCGTTCTTTTATGTATCCAAATATGTATTGACTTATTTGATTTATCACAAAAAATAAAAAGAAGTCATGAAATACATACATTTGTGTTCATAGTGAACAAGAACTAATTTATATGTAAAAATAAAAACAATTATTTTGAAAAAATACAATACAATACAATACAAAACACTTTATTGCACACACAGGGAAACAAAATACAACAACACGTAGGAAACAAAATGTACAATGTGCGGCCTTATCGCTAAAAAGCGATCTCTTCCAGGCAACCTTTGGATGGAAAAATAACTTTAATAAGATAATTAGTGGGCATTACCGGAAACCCTGTATACTAAAATTAACCTAACTTTATATTTAATTCTAAAATTAATATTTAGTAAACATAGAAACACGAAAAAAACATGGAGCAGTTGATTAATATTGTCCACCATTCATTCCATTCTAAGTCGTTCCAAGGGAACCTTCGCTGGTAGGGTAGCAGTAATAAATAGCACACCTTTTATACGGTAGGGTCATTCATTATCAGTTGACCTATTATTTTACACAAACAAGAGATTTCTTTGAAATATATTCAATCACTTCAAATTTATACCTATATTTACTTGATAACGTGTTAATGTTTAGTTTGTTTATTTAACTAGCATATGCCTGTGGCAGCGCCTGAATTGATTTGTCATAAATCGCATCGATATTTCGCACAGGAATTTATCATAAATTGCACGCGTAAATCCCTTATCCGAACTTCTAATAAAATAATCGTTTGAAACTATCATGGTAATCAACAGAGTAGACCGCTCTTTTCGCAAATCGCAGCGATTTTTAGATTAAACCATTAATTTAACCGTGATCATGGCGCATATATCTAACTGTGCCGAAATATCGGGCAACTCGAAATAATTATTCATAGGTATAAAATATAAATAAATATTTCTGGAGAATCCACACAACAACATTTAGCCCCGTGGTAAGCTCTAAGCTTGTGTTATAGGTAATAGACATCTGATATAATTAATATAATAGACATACATACATGGTAAATAACCCGATAAAAATCTAAATAGTGTTCTAACTATATGTTAGAAACCAATATATGTATGTAGGTACATATACTATGGCAATTGGTTTAATAAATCCACACGGAAAAGTTATATGAAAAAAAATATAGTACTTTCTATGAATCGCATTGAGAACCTCCACCTCTTCGCATTGGCTAAGCTCAAACGACGCGTTCTCAATCTTGTTAGCAATAATCCAACAGAAATAAAACATTTGACATTATTTATTTGGATAAAACATGTTAAAGCTTTGTGTTTATAACAAGGGGTATCCGACTTCAAAGCATTCCTATTGGACTTGTCCAGGGGTGAAATAATTTCAATTGTTGAAGGAATGTGCGTTATTTCTTGCGTAAAACAAACATTACGCTTGGATTGTATGAATAAATGGAGATACATTTTTGATTTGAATTACAACTGTCTTTGGCTATGAAGTTTAGCTAAATTAATTTATAATAAATTATAAAATTAAATCGAGGTATCCTGTATATCGGGATTTCAGGAACTTCCGGTCCTTTTTCAAAAATTATGATACTGTTAGATGCCTTTTTAATGAAAAAGGCTACACATATACATGGTGTTTCAAAATTGGTATATAAAGTGGAAAGGGTGTGACGAAATCCGATTTTTATATTTGGAAGCCCAATAAAATCTTAGGTCTTCTATGAAATTATCTAATACATATAAAATATTTTTTTTACAATCTGAGAAACTCTACTTCATACATACAGTATGTACAACGAAATTCTTCGCTAACTTTGTACCAGTCAAGTAAACAAAGGACGTGACAAAAAGGGTACTTCTAAATAGGCATGTTTTAGCTGAATATTTGCTACATGAACTTTAAGGTCTGTGGCCGGACCGCGGCGGTGTATGCGGGCACCCTTTGTTCCTCAATTTGATAGATTAGTTGGGAAGGCCTGTGTGGTCTGCTTTTATAAAATAACTTATTTTTAACCATGCGCATCTCGATTAACCATATTATATTCTATTTTTATGAAGCTTTATATTCAAATACTATTTTTTTGGGTTAAATTAAACCAATAATTAATTGCTTTAAGTAATAAGACCGCCCATTACGCATGCTAGGTTTAATTTCAATATTAATAATTTTGTTTATTGGTGTATGTAATAAATAATTTCCTATCTATCTAATAATAAAGCTTTCGTGTATCCCAGTCGAGGCGATATATATTTCGATCGTAAATTTTCAAAACCTTTGCTTTATTTACTCTGAAATATTATACTAAATAAGTTTTAAATTAAATAAAAAAAAATATTTTTTATTGTACAATTTCTAATAGATTTACAAACTATATTTACAATCAGAAAACTAGATGGAAAGTAAAACAGCATTTTAATTACATCTGCCTAGTTATTTAAATGCTCTAGGTGGGCAGCCGGTGCCCGGTACCGCGCGGTTATAGGCATTTATTTCCAAGTCTCGGCTGAGTTGAAGTACTGTATAGATAATAATACCGTGGTTATGATGTGACAAACATAAACATATACCTACGTAATACTTACTTTTAACATAACATAGAGTGCGGAACAACGTCATAATTTGAAAATCTTTAATCCATATATACATTTCAAATAATATGTTTTTAATGATAATTAGCTACCGCCGGCGACTTTTCCCCTACGAAGCTCTTCTTCTCTCTTTGAACTTGTTAAAAAGAAGAGTAATGCTTATGTTATACTTGTTTATTTATTTTGTATACCTTTATAATAAGCTGCATAGTGAACATTTCGTTAATATCGGTACAGCTGTTCCGGAAATTACCGGAAGCAAAAATAGCTAGGTATAGACAACATTTTTTAATTCGTTTTTGTTATTTAAAGCTGAAATACATTCATACATTAGTCACTCAGGGGATTTGTGAATCAAGCCGTTATTTTTCCATTTCATACAGGGACAAAAATTGTATTTATTTGTATAGATAGCAAACTAATAAAGTAAACAAAAGCTAGATATAACTTCATACGCGAGAATCTGTTACCGTAACCTCATTACGGTAATGAGCAGGTAGACAATAGAGCCGCCAATTGCCGAGTTCTGAGTCAGCTTAGCTAAGTCACTTTGTTGTACTAAGTGACACCTTGTATATTTATATTACTTACATCATGCTATATGATATTATACATTTACAATATACATAAAAATAAGAATATTTTAAACCAGTGTTAATATTTTTTTCAGCGAAACGAGATATTTTACCTCAGTCACAGAATAATAAATTACTACGTACGCCTCGGTTAAGAGAAGAGGATATAGAAAAAAATGCCTTTTGGGATAAGAAGAAGTAAATAATAAGAAGATAGACATCATCATCATCTCAGCCGTAGGACGTCCACTGCTGGAGATAGACCTCCCTCAAAGATCTCTAGTCGGCTGGCAGCGGCCTGCATCCACCGTGAGCACGCAACCTTCATAAGATCGTCCGTCCATCTAGTTAGTTGGTGACGTCTATCCGTGGTCTTAATTCAAGAACTTTTCGGCCCCATCGATAATCTGTTCTGTGTGCTATATGTCTTGCCCCCTGCCACTTCAAAGAGCTAATCCGTTTAGCTTTGACGGCGACCTGAGTTAGAAAGACATCTGATGTGGCCTAAGATGGGGCATGAAGACCTAGAAGGTAGATGGCTTGTCCTGGCCATATTACGAAACACGAAAAAAACGCTTCACGCACTGGCCCAGCCCGGAGGGTGGTGGCCGAAGCCTACTACCAGATACTGTTCTCTGTGACTTTGCGCTTGAAACGACAATTTGCCAGTGTTAAGTAAAATAAAATTATAAAGTGAAAAAAATGTTACTCAGTTGAACGCCTTTTTCGAAAAAAAGAACCCACAGCCCAATAACATAAATTGAACTTGCGTCCAATTCGTCGAGGTAAGCCAATAAGAGTCATCAACATCACAGGAAACAAATACCAAAACCAATAGTGCTTTAAGATCTATTAAAATAGTTCTACAATAAAACAATACATAATTATTCCGGACTAATCACACTGCATCACCTTACCCCAAACTAAGCAGAGCTTGTATGTTTAATAGGGGTATTATAAGGTGACTGATATACTAAATAGATACTTTTTTTTATAGAATATAATACATAGATACAATTTAAAAGTATTTACAATTTAACTGTTTAGGTTTGATATGTGATATTCAAAACACATTCTTAAAGGAACGTTTTGCAAAATCCATTTCAGAAATGTCACAAATTCTACTCCAACTCGGGAGCTACATACCGCATTACCCACATCATTTGGCTTTATGTCCCACCGCCGGTCCTTAGATGCAATGCAAGCTCAGCCAAGCGGCAAATAATTTTCCCTGGGGCCCTTTCATAAATTTGAATTTAAACTAAATCGGTCTAGTTCCTTAAAAATACATTAAGCGGGAGCGGAGATGGAAATATCGGATTGGGTGAAAGTGATTTTAACTGGGTTAACCTTCATTGGTGAACTGATTTCCTGGTTAAAGCATTTTTGAAACGGCTGATTAAATACATAAATTTCTCCGGACACAGCATCACCTAACCCCTAACAAAGCAGAGCTTTTACTATGGGTGCTAGGGGACTGATATACCTACTAGATATATATATTTTTTGTAAAATCTGGTCCCCCGGCGGGAATCGAACCCGCAACCTCTTGCTTCTCAGGCGGACCTTCGCTAGATGGAAGGAGACACTCACTAACTTTCTTCCCTACAGAGAATTCCCTTGGTTTATAGTTCAAAACATTAAATTTATATCAAACTAGTGACTCACCCCGGCTTCGCACGGGTTTTTTTTTCTTTTTTTTTAATCTTAACCATTCCCAGATCCCCTTGAACACACACAAAAAATTTCATCAAAATTGGTCCAGTCGTTTGAGAGAAGTTCAGTGGCATACACACTCACAGAACAATTATTTAAATAAAAATTTGTCACGTGCTTTATCTTTTCTGTATTAATGCCTTTGTATTTTTTGCAAGAATATGTTTTTATAAGGTTTCTATATAATGTACATTTTTGTAAACATAAATTGTAAAGACAGACATACAAATAAAAAAAAATGCTACATAAATATTTATCAAAAGGGATACACAAAAAGGTACATTATATGGTAACGTTATTATTATTGGCTCTGATTGACTTTAGTCAGTTGTTAGCAATAGCAATCGACAATTGTTAGCTATTGCTAACAATTAACTATAGTATATAGAGATGTAGTCATTGATTAAAAAAAAACAATGATTATGTGCCACTATGTACTCCGGCCTAAGTAATTATCAAAATTGACAATGTTTCTGACTAAAGTTTTAAAAAAGTACGCCTGAACATGATACAGTGAACTATTTCAGTCACAGAGTAGCGCACCACAATAATGAATACTCGTACTCGGTCCCAGGATCACGTGACTCCACATACCCATTGAGTAAAGTAACTCACGGCTAGACAAATACTAGGGAACCAGAGAAGCTTTGCGACTCAGCCGCCCGTGCATGGTCCTGCATTAAATTACCAAGTGTAGGAATTATTAGTTAGAATGGAGAACCAATGTTCGGCGATTTGTAAATGAGCTGATGCAATTAGGGATATTATTAACTAGCTTGCGTTGGGCGTGTTTTTATAAAAAAAAAGAAAGATGGAAAGAAAAATGTTTATTATTATTACACAAATAATTACTTACAATTAAAAACATTTTTAAAGAACAAGATTACAATTTTACATTTTTTCGGTAATAAAGTCAAAGTCATAGTCATATTTTCTGAGAAGCACAGGGCAAACATGGATAGGTCAACTTAAAATAAAAAACTAAATTTTTGAACAAAATGTATCAAGGAAATAAAATTGTCTTGACAGTTCGATTCAATGTTTTATACTGAGTTGAGAATCGAATAGAACAACACAGCACTATCAGTTTTTCAATTTTGTAGTTCCAAAAAATTTGGAGTACCTTATATTTAAAAAGAATAGCCTTCCTCGATAAATGTGCTATAATCATGGAATTAGCATGTATAATGTTAACATGGATTATAGTGAAATATTCATCATTATTTCAGCCATAGGACAGACAGACATTTGGACATAGAAACCTTAAAGATGAAGAAGGTAGGTATTTGGTACAAAAACACGGTGCGAAGTTTCCCAAGCGCCCTAACGTTTCAATTTGGCGTTTGACCTGTTCCCTGCTTTGTCTGTTTAATATGTATGATAAAAATATCTATAGATGTCAAGAACCCATAACACTAGCTTAGAACTTACCACGGTGTGTGGATGTGGATTGTCTGGAAATATTTATTCTCGAAGTGAAACATTCATAATCATATTAACTCATAATGTGCTGAGCATGGGTCACACCATGAAAAACTATAACAGGTTTTGGCTTACATGCCACCCGTATAGACTAGTTTTATTAATAAAAGATCAAAATAAATAAATAAATATTTCCGAACAAATGACTGCGAGGGCGCGTCTTTCCAATCTATACAAGGCCAGAACGCAGCTATAGGAAATTGCTCGCGTATATATTGTAATGCTGTTTTTAACTCTGTTCTTACAATGCATACACGAATTTTGCGTACAGATCGTGTATAGTTTGTATCGTGGATGCTCGCATCTTCATTCCCAACTATACTACACACTTACTTACACATGACAAGAGTGTTAAAAGTCTAGTATTTTTGATTCAGTAAAATATGGAGTTATATTTAAACTTTATTATATAGGATTAAATAAACAACAATGACTTATAATTATAATTATTTTTTATTAAAAAAGTACTTTTCAACGAACATTATTAACATTATTCGAGACGTTTAATGCTAGGTCGTGTTTTATTTTTCTATTTTTGATGCGGTGGATGCTAAATGTCGTCTTGCTTGTAAGTATTCTATATTTTGTTCCTTTGTTCTTCATGGTTCATCTTGATACATATGTCGGTTGTACATGTATCTTGCGGGACAGTCCTTTTTTAAAGTTATTGAAAATTAAATTTTGGGCCTGTTGGTCTGTAGTGACATGTTTCAGAATTATTCAAAATATATATGGCTTTTAAAGTTGACGACGCTTCTATAAATGTAAATTTGTTAAAACTTTATTTCATGTCAGTCAGTGATTCATTATAGGTGATAGGAAGAACGGGATCAACATCGTTAGTACATAATATTGGGACTCTTCTGATGCTGTCAAAAGATGATGCAATATTTAAAATAGACACGCAGATATAAATTACCATGAAATAGAAAGAGAGGTCAATAAATCAAAATGGCGAGCATGCAACTGCTCGCGTACACATTGTAATCTAGAGTTTAGCACGCTTATTCCGATACATACACGATTAGTCCTTATGCATACTGGCACTGTACATTTTGGAACAAGAAATACTTCTTCCATTATTACGAAGTATACGCGAGTATTTGCGTACTGCTCTTGTATGGATTGGAAGAACTTAGTCAAAAAGTTATTTCCAATCTATACGTGATTAGTTTCATACCCTTGCGTTCTGACCTTGTACAGAATGGAAAGACGCTGCGAGGGCACTACACGGTATAAATGTACAATCAAAATCTTCATTTTGATGACAAAGAACAAAATAATAAGTAACTATAACCATTAGTTAGTTATTAGTTAGTAGTCAGAAATAATTTATATACGCTTTATTTACTACCACTTTTTAAACCCCGACAAAAAAAGAGGGGTATTATAAGTTGACGGGTCTGTCAGAATGTTTATGACATCATAGCTCCCGAGCGAGTCTTCTTAGATGTGTTTGATGAAAATCGGTTGAGCCGTTATAAAATTATGAGGGGTGAAACAGGGGAAGTAGAACACAAAATCTGTAAAAATACTACAGTTAGTATGGGGTATAAAATGATTCGTATAGCGTGCATATTACAAAATCATATAATTTTTAATATTTAGGAAACGGGATTGAAATCGGCGATTCAATATTTTTTTTAATTTACATTATAACTACACTAATAGTAAAATAATGCAATGGTCGCCGCCATGGAAACCCATGTAAAGATCTATACTGATCTTATACAAAGGCAGCAAATTTGTTTCCTCCTTACTCAAAACCGTTTTAAACATGTATAATCACAAAACTTCTGTCCTAAAAGTAAAAGTTCATCACGATACTCGTAAAACGGCGACATTTAGAAATGCTAACATGGCTTTTCACGGCTCGCCTGTTTCATCAACACCTGCTTACTTTACCAGGTGTAATGTATTTGTTCCACTTTAAATTAATTACTTGGGGACGAGAATGTAAGCGATATAACGCTATCATAAGTAGCTGTACAAACAAAAATTCCATATTTCAATAATTATTGGACAATTGCTTGGGGAGATAATTTAGCGATATATAGCTGTATGTGTTAACTATATATCGCAAAACAAAATTGCATACTGTTAGTAGACAATAAAAATAGGTTGAAGTTTAAGTTATAAGCTAGTTATTTTCCCAAGATTTTTTTTTAATTTTATAATAATAAATACAATATGCAAATTTGTAACTTTCAAATTCTATGAAGTTGTTTTCCAATAAAATTATTTTTTTTTGCATAACTATCTTAAGGAAACAAATAATTTATACTAATTAAAAATATACATAGGATAAAGTTAATTTATATGAACCTAAGTTTTAACAAATTCGTTCAAAAACATTTATTAATTTTTACTTTGTGCTCAAAAAATAGTGTAGTGTACTCTACATAATTACCACCATAATTTACCAAGTCTTTATATCATGGTTACGTTGATGGATGTTGTTAAGCACCCTCTTAAATATGAACCAATGACCAAAAATTAGACCGTGTTTCTACAAGGAGGAAAAACTTATGTTGTCCATACCAACCAACTCTAAAGGTCGCAAAACATTGCTCTAGGTATCAAGCGGTTTTATTGTTCAATGCATTACCTACTGCTATGAAAACAATTGAAGATCCTATAGAATTTAAAAATAAATTAAAGGAAATTTTGTTGAAAGGGTGTTACTACTCAGTTGATGACTTTTTTTCTGATGACATTATCTTTAACTAATTTTTTATTTATTGATTGTATTGACATTTTTAATTTTGATTTAATTTTATTTGTTATTGTTATATGATTTCAGCTTTATTATTTTTTGTTTTTATTTTTCATTTTGATTTATATTGTTTTGTCTAATTTTTCTTTTATAAGTGGACTAATTTATTGATTTATTATTATAACTTTTTGACATATTTGGTATTAATGTAATTTTCAAATACAATGTAAACATTGTGGAATGAAAAATTTATGAATTATAATGTTAGAAGAATTATCTAACAGTCATCCTGAAACGAATTTCAAACGAATTTGCTTAAATTTAATTAGAATGAAATAATAAAAAAAATTGAGTAAGTCAAATATACTTTTGATGAGCACAAAAAATTAAAAATATTCATTTTGTCAAGCGACTTTTGCCGGCGTAACATCCGCTCGGCAAAATTAAAATAGGCAATGAACCGTAAAAACAAAATGATAGTAAAGTTCAACTAGAGCATGCAACCAATAAAATAAAATTCTCATCGGTCACTTAAAATGTTTTATATTGTAATATTGATAGCGACGGTCAATGAATTTAAATTATACATAATTTAATTTAATTAAGTGCCTACTTTTTTCTTATCTTCTTTTATTTATCCAATTGGTATTCACGCTGGTAGAACCATTATTATTTTTAGCCAACAACGCACAAAGCAAGTAAACAACGCACATTGACATTAAGATTACAGTTACAATCCATCCATACTATAATATTATAAGTGCGAAAGTAGTTCAGTCTGACCAAATTAAGGAGCGCAAAATCTACTGAACCGATTAAATTGAAATTTGGTACACACATTCTCTAGAGTGTGAGACAGGAGGACAAATGTAATATTTATTTCCAAAAAATCATTATAACGCGGGTCCTACCGCGGGGCACTCACTTCTTGTACAAAAATAAAATGACAAGATAAAAAAAATCTTGAAGAAGAATTAGTGTTATAAGTATAATATTTAAGTATAAAGTAATGTACTGGAAGAATTTGGGTTTTTATCATGTAGATAACATTTGTAAAAAAATAAAATAAAGTACAAACTATATTAGAAAAAAAATCTTAACAAATAATTAATACTTTGGGGATTATAGGTTGGAAATAGTATGGAATATTCAAATACTAAAACGCCTTACCTAGAAAATGCTGAAAGCGAGCGCGCCAATGATTGCTCAAAACTTTAAACAGGTGCTCCTTCGCGGAATATTCTAAAGGTGTGTTTTTGAGTTTTGCTTTACCTTTATATTTTACAATATATTTCCTGACATTTCCCTTGAACTATTTTTCTACTTAAACTTATATGCAATAATAATGTTTCAGTAGAAAAATATTTAACCTACCCAATGGCCAAAGTTCATGTTATTTCACAGTTTCATGACATCACATGCGATCGTTTATTTCGTAACACAATAACCATTAGTTGGGTGTACCAATCTAGTCCTCAAGCCCATAAAACAGGATTATTTTTTAATCATGTTTAAAATTGCTATAATGTTGCCTGCTTTTCTTTTAGACAAAACAACCGCCACGTTATCCCCAATTTTTTCAAATTTAGAATTCTACACCTGGGATCCTTCGTGACGTAGCGCAATAAAGACGCCAGTGTTCCGAAATTCCTCAGCTAGTAAATGGGACTCTATCACAAAAGGAATAAGACCCAGTTGGACAGTGGGTCAAGTATTCGTAGCATGTGTTGAAACAAATAGGGTTAATAGTATGAGAGGCTGAATACGGAGAGGCACTAATACAAAAACTGTAGCACGCAAATGCGTGATAAGCAATAGTAGGTTCAACTTTGATGGGGAAATAAACCAGATTTCCCCGTACGAAATAGCACCAACTAATTTGGTAATTTAGAATGCGTATCTGAATAATGGATATGAAGATTGTGCGTTAATTATTTTTAGGAGGCTTTTGGAATTAATAGGTAAACTAAAAAACTGCGATTTATTATTAATAAGCAATTTTAATTTTAGATTCACCGATAAAAAAACTAATTAACAGAATTTTAATTTGTATTTGAGTCAAATTCAAGGCATAAGTTTAATAAAATAAATATTTCCGGACAATCCACTTATAAAACAACATCTAGCTCCGTTTTAAGCTTTATGCTTGTGTTACGGGTAGGTACTTAGGAATTCTGTAAACTTAAATACATAGATATTTAGTCATCATCATTATTATCATCATATTTTTAATTTTACATATTAATTTAATACATATATTATAGTTAGAAAAACATTTTTTTTAAGCTATTGCATAGTTTATATCGCTGGCCTTGAGCGTGGGGACTCCGACCGGCACAGCGGTGATACTTTTTTAGTTTTTCCATCTATCGATAAATAGCAGAACTTAATGACTTTTTGAAATATCACGCTTGTCTCTTTAGTTCAGCAACCCGCCTGTAGGTGGCATTGGTTGTATCGGCGTTACTGCGCACGCGCTACAAATTTGTTTTCTTATCGGTCACCACGCTCAAAGTACTGTAAATTAAATTAATATCAAAGAAAAAAAAATACTGCATAAATAAAATAAATATATAATTTATTGCTTACGTTGATAAAAAATGCTATGCGGCTTTACCGCGGCAGTCTCCGAGTGCCATACGTCTTTTTTTTTCTATCTTTGACACGCAAGTATACACAATACTTGCGGAATGCTCAATATATAATAGTACCTAATCAAGCTTTTGACAAAGCAAGTTTTTGACACAAAACACGAAACATTTAGGTACTATACTTTCTCGCTTTTAGATATTATGAACCAAAAAGGAGATACGAAACAAAATTCTATTATTTTTATAAACATTAAATAAGACAGTCTGGCTGTAATAGGCTCTAATAGACCGGGTCCACTCGCACCGGCCCCTCGGGTCCAAGTGACGAAATGTAAGTTCTGAATCGATGAACTGGCCCCTGATTGGCCTGAACTGGCCCTGGCTTACTGATTTTGATTAGAGTAAATAAAATTGACTATGAGAAAAGTGTTTCAACTACATAACCGACAAAACAAAGAAGGAGGTTCTCAGTTCGACGCCACGATAACGCAACCACAAGGAACCACACCACAATCACAAATAAACCACACACGCTAGAGAAAAGACAAAAGTAAATTGCGCATATTCTATCCCATATCATAGGAAGTGGTATAACGAACGTACAAAGAAAATTTATTCCTTAGATAACAAGAACACTTTTTTCATCAAAATCAAAGCGTTGTTCAGCTCCTTTGATGTGCCATAGAACTTTTCGACTTTGAATCGAATTCTGGGCACGTACACTTATAATCATGTTCAAGTCTCCTCCAATGTTTGATAAAGTCTCGTGTGTTCGAAAAATAGCTTGCAATTTGCCAGTGTAAAAATAAAAGTTATAAGTAGTAGGTATGCGTGAATTCTTGATTATATTCAGCCCTCTGGCTTGTTATTTGTTAATACTGCATTATTTAAGGCTAAATTTGACATACTTGTTTAAAAAAATAAAAGAACCCGCAAAAAACCTTGTTGTCCTTTTTTGATTGTATTAAAAACAGTTGCCCGGGATTTTCATTCAACATTTTCCTCCATAATTGACAGCTTAAAAAACATAATTATAGACGTCTGACGTTTATTTTATATTGTTTCTGTTATCTCGCATAGAAATGTAATTTCTTCTTTAGTTTGTTGTGATCATCTAAGATACCCTTGCCAAAACCCATAATTATCTTGATAATTTGGACTTCATCATAGAAAAAGTTTAATATTTATTATGAATTTTTGTTATAAGCGTTGCTTTATTTTTAAAATATAAGTCATTCATACTATCATTATTATTGTTTGAAGTAAAAGTAAATATCTACAGGTATTTTGGTTGGTATTCTTAAGGTTCAAGGTCCTAACATATAAAGTGATCACAGAAAATAAATAAAAACAAATATTTCGCGACTAATCACACAGCTCCACCTAACCCTAAACTATGCAGAGCTTGTACTATAGGTGTAACACCCATAGATAAAAATGAAAACAACGATATTTATGAAACAGAGTAGGACAAGAACAAAGGCCGATAAACAAATAATAGCATTCCCGACCAAGTGAGCAAAGGGCAAAGTATTTATTCTGGCAAATGGGCAGTTAGAGTAGCATCCGATTGGCCGGGATTTAGTCGAAAATTGCCCAAATGAAAGCTCAATGAACGTGTCACGGCGAGTCGCTGGGCACATTTGTCCACGTCCCTGAATTGTCCGCATTGCTGCAGCCTAGTGTTGTCTTTTGTCGATGCTTTTCTAATGTCAATGTCAATCAATTTTACGCTGCTGTTCAATGCTGTAGACTTGGATAAATATCGCAGTATTTAAAGTTTATGAGAAAATATTTTTATTTAACAATAGGCAACTACAAACCATTTTTAACATGACTTCTAAGATACACCAATGTTTCTAAAATATAACAGAAACAGAAACCATAGATATTTCCTTTTCTGTATAAAAAATCTGATTAAAGTCGCTATTATGATTTTTATTCCAAAAATCGTTAAATTAAATTATATCATTAATATTTTTAATGAACTCAGCCTTAGATAGTAGTTAGTAGCCTTAGGTAGTCGTGACTTCTCTGTCAAACGTCGCAAAGTTAGATATGATTCATTATATTTATCTAACCAGTTAAGTGCCTGTTGATGTCCAGTGGCATTCAAGAGAATCAGGGCTTTTAGAATTAGAAATTCTTTTGTAAAATGAGAATATAGTTCTAATAAAGCTACATTTGTGTTCGCCAACATGTAGTTAAACCTGTAATCTTTGAAGAGTTTAAGAACATTGTGACATTCGCCATTCCGCACTTGGTGAGCGTGGTGAATGAGGAGATCGTAAATAGGAGGTGTTTAGTTCTCAAGATTGTAATCAAAACCAAAATTTAAAGTTGAAGTGTTTCACCCTATATGCCATCCTTAATTTTATTTCTGTGCCATCGATTATCGATTACTCGGCCGCAGCACTAACCTAACGATCGATGTCTCGATCGTTTTGTCGTTCAACCAGTCATGCACTAGCCGCTAGACTATGCGCGTCACTAAATTGTGTTTTGATGACTTCACATCCTACAAAGTTTAATTAATTAAATCGTATTCATCGATATCGTTCATTAGCCTTACTACCCCATCACTACGCTGCCCTAGGGGTCGGCCGTCGGGTCATCAGAGGGAACGACCCGGACTACCCGTGCCTATGACTGCACTGTCATTCGCCGATTGCCATAAAAATTACGACTGTTGACTTAGGAGCACGGATGTAGGATTAGGAAGGTAAGTGTGAATTTTTTCGAGGACTACCGTTATAATGGCATCAAATAGTAAGCTTTTTTCTCATTCACAACAAGGGTCGTTGTAGTTTCGCATAAATTTATTTTTGTAATGCATGTTTGATTTTAAGCTTGTGAAACCGGTAAAAAGTAATAAAAATGTACTAACCTAATAAATATTGTTGTACATTACAACATAATCTATATATGTAGCTTTAGTTAGTACACATTTCTGTTTATTATACATTATCAGAACTACCAAAATTTATGACGGCTAATTCATAACCGAATTGAAAAGGACTTTAATCCTATCAAATATTTCAGAAAAATTACAGAAGCATCATAAAATTCATACTTTCCGTCACCATTTTCATTTACTCTGCACCTTACGTGGATTTCTCATGAGTGTCTATTAAATTAAATGTGGTGCTTTAGTAAAGTGGCTTCTTATGACGTAACGGAGTCTCTTTGATCCCAAATCTTATGTTCAAAATGAACGTAGGATTTTATGATAATTTTGGGAAACATACATAGTTTCTGAAGAGATACAATATCTTTGTTGTCTTTTGTTTTGCTTCAAAAGGTTGTGTATTCTGTATTGAATATTTTACAAATACTAGTATCATTTATCAGTGTATTAGTAAATCCACGGGAACACATATAATATTATTTGCATGATTGATTTTTCTTTATTTAAAAATTAATACACACTACAGACATAATTCATCCTTACTCCTATTATCTAACACAAAAATTATCATGACAAAGTTTAACACTACGCAACGCTCTATAATAAAGAAGTACTCGCAGCAAAATAAATATTACATTATACCTGCTAGAAAATTGATGCAACTTCTCCATGGGCTCGCCTGGTCATGACTGGACATGGTTCATTCCAAGACTATTCACTGCATAATAAACAGACCCAGCACACTGTGGCGAGACTATAAACCGCGTCCTAGATGTCGAGCAAAAAAGCTTTCAGCCGTATGTTAGTACGAGAAATATGCACAAAGCGGTTGAAGGTCCAATTGACCCAAATGGACACACAAAATAGTTGAAAGGAAGGCTCGGAAGAGGTCATTATTCGCTCTGTAGCCCGGCCAAAGTGTCAGGACTGAGGAAGACGAACATTTATCCACATCCTTACAGCGCTACTGATTTCGCAAAGGATGTATTAAGGGTGGAATAGGCTTTTTCAAGAAATCAACGGGGTAATAAATTATTTTATGTACGGTTAGTGACGTAATGAAGTTTCGAAGGGTAAATTGGATTCGAGTTCCTTGAGTGTGTGCTCGAAGATTCTTGGTTAAATTTGCTTAGTACATTTTCTCAACGAAATTTTTTGGAAACTCTTATTAATTTGTGAATTCTGAGTTATTTAGTGCAAACAGAGAAAATAATGCTATGAAAACAAACAAAATTAATATTCGATATATTTAATTCATAATTTAACTTGTAAGCATATATTTTTTTTCTTTTCCTTGAAATAAATCAAGAAATGAGCCTATCTTAAGCATTGAATAAAGTAAAATATCAGCTTCTATAGCAACAAAGGTTTAAAAACCTTTTTGGGGCAACTGTAGCAATCTTTTGGTCCATTAAATCGTTCACGCTCACCGACTATGGAAATAGGACGCAAAACGGAATGTAGAGATGTAAAGGGTATATAGTTTTTGAAGATTTGTGAGGCAGATAGACAATTTAAAGCCTTGTTCCAAAAGGGTTATTGTACTGGTTTTTTTCAGTAAAGGATAATGGGCCATGATATATTTATTATGAAACTAACGTATATTTATTATTTTTTAGATACTTTGTAATATTATTATAATAATTAATAGATTTGTTTTTAACAATCACGTCACCGTTAGTAGAAAAATAGTAATATTAGAATTTAAATAAATAAACCTATATTTTACAGACATAACGTAAATTGAAATTTCTACTAGATACAATTTATAATGTTTGATTTCGAAAAGAAATATCACACATATAAATCTAAATTTTAAATTGAAGAAAAACCCCCGATCCCACTGCTTTAATTTCCTTATAAGTAAAACACCATAATATTTAGTAATGTGCACGCGACGCGCTTTAATTTGATACCCCACTCGAGTATATTTGCAGATTTTCGACCTCCATAATTTTTAAACAGATCAACCAATGTTCATGAAATATGTCAAAGAACACCCGCGCTAGACTCACCTTTCATACAAAAAAAAACTAAATTGAAATCGCTCCATCCGTTCGGGAACTAGAATGTCCCAGACAGGCAGACAGACACACAGACAGACACGTGAAACTTATAACACCCCTCTTTTTTGGTCGGGGGTTAAAAATGTGTAGCTAAGCTATACTTATTTAATATGAATTAATAACATATTTTTATGTAAGATTCATCATCATCATCATCAGTCATCGGCTTAACAAAAACAAATCATATTGTCAATACATTTTATCAAAATATTAATTGTTTCAGATAAATGTTATATATATGAAATATTTAAAGTTTTGTTACTACTTGTGTAACGAGTAACATACCATCATCCAGTCTTATCATGGTATGGCACCCGTTTCAAGTTTTAAGTAGTTTTGTTTTGGTACAGAAACACGACTTAAACTTAAATACAGCCATGGCTGCTAAGCTAAGGTGCTCGCAATTTCCTTGACCTAATCTTGGAAGTAGAACGCAATAATGCAGGTATTACCATTCCTCGCCGTGGACTCCAATCTTCAGGTGCACTTGAGGACCTAAGCTTAAATAGAACATTAAATTTTTGAAGCGATATATATTAATAATGTACCTCTTAGTTACCTCATATGATTGAAGTTTATCTTCTGAGGAACATCACCATAAATATACGTTGAAATTTTGAGGGACGATGTATTTCTCTTGCCGCTGTAAAAACAAATACTATAAAAACATAATACATAAATATCTATGGGGGATCCCATGTAACAATCGTGATTTTCACAAAGCAGAGCGAAGTTGCGCGAGACCAGTACTTGGATGAGTGACCGCTCCAACTTCACCTTTAATCCAATTTAAAAAAAAAAACCTAAATGTCCATCTCATATGAATAATTTATTTCGTCTCTCTTCCTAGCAACATTGCGTCTTCGTCGAAGCAATTATGTTTTCTTAAAGCCTAAATATTACTGAATTACAGACCTTAATTCGGCTGTATTTATTAATGTCATTAACGCTATCTGAGAAAATTCTAATAATTGCCGGTAAAACAATTTTTAATAATAACCCGTGTGAAGCCGGGGCGGGCCGCTAGTTACAAATAAATATTAAATGAATTTAATTAAATTCTCAAAACCTGTTTCAATGGAATTAAGTTCCAATAATTTACGACAGCAATTATATAGCAACATAGTAGTGCACATTCAATAAATAATTTTATAACATCACAAATTCATAATGAGGAGAGATTTCTCTCATCTCTGGTTAAATTTAATTTATCAGCGGCTGTCATATATAGGTGAATATAGGTACCTAGATAAATTATCTTTATAAATAAAAATGAATTGTTGCTCGTTAGTCTGATTAAAACTCGAGAACGGCTGAACGGATTTACCTTATCATAGTCTAGAAATGTTCGTGGCGGTCTAGGGAAGGTTTAAAAGGCGAGAAAAAATCGAAAATTGCCGGGATTTTTTTTTTAATAAAAACCCGTGCGAAGCCACTAGTTGTTAATACAAAAATACATTGATTAAACATAAAATGCGTATGGGCGGTCTTATTGCACGTAGCAACGTAGTTTGGCTGAAGATTGGTCAAGGTGGACAATGTATCTATTTTTTATTATAAAGGCGCGAGAGGTAGCGTGTTCGATTCCCGCCAACGGTGAAAGTGTTTGTATGTTGTGCAAGCGCTTTCTTATTGGTCTGGGTGTTTAATATGTATAATAAAAAAATCTATATTATGTATGTTTATTATATTAAATATATCAGATGTCTAGTACCCGTAACACAAGCTTAGAGCTTACCACGGTCTAGATGTTGTTGTGTGAATTGTCTGGAAAATATGGAACCTAGATAAGAGGTCACCAACAAGATGGACAGATGATTACTTGCAAGTTCACGGTTAATGGAATCCGATTTAAATCGAAAATACGAACCTCAGTACTAAATGTTTTAATTACTAACTTTAAGGTCCTTAAATAAGAGAAGGGCATTTTAAATTTAAAAGTTTTTAAATCTGTATACAGATACCTTCTTGCTGCAATACTTTATTGCTCACTATTGAGATTATGATATTATAGTGCAACAAACAAACTTTGAATAGGCAAAAGCATCCAAAACCAATAAAACCATCGCTAATAAACTGAACTAACTAAAGCTAAAATTACTTGTAACAAATTTGTTGTATATCAACATACACACCAAATTTTTGAAGTGAAACTTCTATAGAATCGTAGTGATTTCAAACCGGATGCAAAAAGATGAAACGGAAATGGTAAGAGACACAAATACAATGCTTTATTTAAATTTCTTTGCGCGATACTTCGTAGTCTCAACTACGAAGTATCGCGCAAAGAGGTATTGCTGTATTTTATTTATATTATTTTGTAATATACTTTATGTAATACGCTTTATTGAAGTAATATAAATAATCCGAATAGTTACAGATATATTATGTTTGTTTCTCTTAACATTTTAGCAGATGCGTTCATTTACTCTTTTTTTTCTATTCGATATATATCATATTATAGTTCGTAAGTAGTAGACTCCAATCGTGCGTAGTAGCTGACACACACACACTTTTTTTTATTCTTCTTATTCTTTCGTCGATTTACTGAAGTTTCACTTCTATCGTGTGTGAATCGCACACACACCTTTTTTTTACAAGTAATTTTAATAGTCTAACTAAACAAGTAAATCCTAATACGACTTCATTAATGTCATGCTACTATGCTATACGTTTTCATATATTGCTAAAAAAATTATTGGCAAGTGGGAGGCCACTCGACTTTCATTCCGAAGGTTGTGGGTTCAAACCCCGCAACAGACCTCTGGATTTTTCTTCTTGAGAAATGTATGTGCGCTTTAAACACGTGCTTTAACGGTGAAGGCAAACATCGTGAGGAAATCGGCATGTTCTGAGAACATTAAAAAAGTTTAAGGACATGTGACATTCACCAACCCGCACTTGGCCAGCCTGGTGAATTAAGTCCTAATCTCTATCGCCAAGAGAGAAGTCCCTGTGTCCCAGCAGTGGGAACGTTAATATAAAAGGTGATAATGCTATACTTCACTTAATACAAACGTCATCATTAAAATTATTGTAGATTAATGATAATGAAAACATTTCAGCCTTAGTTCATAGTTAGCGGCTGACCCGCCTTGTCATGGGCGAAAATTATACACATAAAATCTATTGAGTCGCTCTTTAGCCTACACCTTGCATAATAATTCATTTAGGAGCTTCTGAAATTATCGCAAACAGACAAACAGTTATTTAAAATAAGTTAATGGAGAGAAATTTCTATCACCAATTCCGTCAACTACATCACAGCTAAGGGGAAGATTCATTTATAAGGCAAGTAATCTCTTTGTTTGTAGTAAACAGCCCGCATCGGGCTTAGCTTTATGCAAACTTAGGTGAACTGTGCAGTCTGAGATAAAACCGGTTCAAGAACTTTAATGAATAACAGCTTCCCCAACGAACTCTGACCCACTTCTGCTTTGGAGAGTAATTAGGAAGATACATTTCACCTGTACGGTGAACAGCATATTAGTTTTCAGCTTCATAGTTAATTATATATATTTTTTAAGATTTGGAGGCGTTTCTTACACAGTTTAATGTTTATAATTCATAAGATAGGTAAGTAAATTTAAGAGAGTCACATTTAAACAATGCAAAGTTTACAATCTTATTAGCCTTGAGTTCACGCATAAATCAACTATCACTACCGTCCCCCGCTGCTTCGAATAAACTAACTCTTTAACTTTCACATTAATCATCAAAAGAATTAAACGAACTCATAAAGTATTCAAGCTCTGAATCTATTAATAATCTAAAAAAAAATCTTATTTGTATTGATAGAATGTAAACAATCACTCAATGTATCACGTGGTGAGCCGCGCACCTATGAAATGAAACGATTAAGCTACAAAATGTCAAAAAGCAAAAGCACAGAGGACTAGGGGCGGCGACCGCGGCTTATGGAGGGGAAAGGGGGGCAAAGGGGAGCGTGGCCGTCAGTTTCTTGCCGACCGCCGCGCCGCGAACACGCTTGTGATGCGCGCAGTTTGACGCGACATGGCCTCGTCCACGAGCGGCAACATCGTCGTCGAGTGGTTGCGATCGCTCCACTTGGGCCAATACGCGGAAAGTTTTATCGACAACGGTTATGATGACTTAGAAATATGCAAACAGGTCGGGGAGCCCGATCTGGATGCGATCGGAGTCCTCAACCCTGCACATCGTCAGCGTCTTCTGCATTCCATTCGAACTTTGCGAGAGGAAGGTGCCGCTGCCGTTTACTTCACCTTGGAGGAGGCGGCAGCGGCCCGAGACTCGTGTCGATGCGAGGAGGAGGCTCGCAAGGAGCAGGCGACGGCCACCATAGAGCCGACCAAGTATGCGGATGAGTACGAGGAAGGAAAGGCTGAGCTGGTGAAGATACCGCGGATGCAACTGAAGCGGTTGCTACGAGAGCGCCTAGGCCAGGATGGAATCCGGTTGAGCCTCCAGCCATATTCAACAACGGTCAGTGTTATTGTAAAGTTCAGACAGTGCTTCGTGACACGTGATTGTGAAAGTGCTTTTGATGAATGAAACTTACGTAATTGGATGTTATCGGGATGGCAGGGTTGTGTGCGAAGCACTGTCTGCGTTGTTTCTTTCGAGGTGGTCGGTGTGCGGTCTGCGATCGCCCCGAGCGGATCGCCGAGACGTGTTGCCATAAAGTTTGTTGCGTGCGTGATTTCCCTTGAGATGAGGAGTTTGCGCCTTCCTGTCGTGAGAAGATTGTAATCGCGTGCCTCCCGGCTCTAAATTGGGTTTTACGATAAATCGCAAGACCTGTTTCAGCTCCCTGAGGCGTTAATTAGTAATACGACTTGTCAGACATGGAACAAAGCTCTCGTTCCCACACAAAACAACGCGATTAAAGGTTTATTGTGAACTCATTATTAGGTACAGTGACCGAGCGTTGCATTGTAACTTTGCAATATAGAACGATATTCTCGAAGTTAAATATTACATAATAAATAATAAGCAAAAACTTAAGTACATGACTGTGCAAGTTAAACTATAGAAAAATAAATATAACTTATCTGTTAACTTTCATTGTAAGACATGAAGGTCTTCAAATTAATAAAAAATATTTAGGGTCACCCTGTTAACTACAGCGTAGGTACTTAATTATTTTTTACAAAACAATAGCAATCTCGAAGATAATAATCAAATGGTGAGAAATACATGGACGTTTGGACTTAATCAGAGCATCGTAAACACTAGATCATAACAGCATTCTGTTAAAATGTTAAAGTACACGTTAAACCTATCTTCTTATGGGCGGAAACGCTTAGTTGATATTTTAATTGAAGTGTTATTAATTATTCCGCAGGGTAATGATTAAGAGGGCGGAATGTTAAGGAGAGGGCACGCCTTTCGGTGTTAAATTGATTCATTTGTCTGTAGCAGGACTTTACTTTTACTATATTAACAGCCGTTGGTTCGTCACCTAGTAGATCACCTTGCCTTATCATACATTGTGTCACTTATACATTGGCAAACATTTATTTTCTCGGAATTCCTAACCATTCTACTAAACTGTTTCCTATTATTGCTTGCCAGTTAGGTGCTGGTATTAACCTCAGCTTGTACTTACCTTTCCCCGTATTCCTTACTTTTTACAACTTGCAGAATTTCTTTGTTTCCAACGTCGCGCACAATGCACTGTTTCTAATAATTTCGCTAACAAGTGGTCGGAAAATGGCACACCACAATGAATAGAACATTGTAAGGCGAGCAGGAATTCCAAAGAAAATAAATTTTACTTAGGCAGCTGGAACTTTAACTACCTCAGCCATCAAAATGAATTCTTGAATAAACAAGTTTGTTGCTCATTCTGAAACAAAGTCGTACATTTAATTGCTTGTTTATATTATTAACTAGCGGCCCGCCCCAGCTTCGGGTTATTATTCAAAATTAATATCCTCTTCTCGACTTTTAAACCTTCCCTAGACCTCCACGAACATTTCAAGACTAAGATAAGATAAATCCGTTCAGCCGTTCTCGAGTTTTAATCAGACTAACGAACGACAATTCATTTTTATTTATATAGATTTAGCGAAGCAAATTATACATTTTATATGCATATAGCTATGCTAAAGAATAAAACCAACAGTAATTACATTTGATGATTTTTTACTGATATCGGTCCCTATGTAGAAACCTGTTCGATCTTGAGAGCGCCAGGAATCCACATTGAGGGTGAGCTTGGATCGTCGGCAAAAAAAGGATCTTAAGAAAGCCACTGCCATAACAAACTCCCGGACAAGTTGAGTCTTGAATACGAGAACAATTTCTGTCCCTTGCCCGTGGATTGTTTCGATTCTGTTTTATGCCAGTACCACAGTTTCCGATCAAATTAAGTATGAAATTTTCCAATTCAATCGAATATTTCAACAGTGGTGACACTGATTCCATTAATGTCGCCATTTGTATCAATTCGGCCATTATTAACGGAACGTGCTGTCACAGTTAAATTATTTCAATGCCAGCTATTAGCAGGGCACATATTGTTGCACATACACCCCCATGTCTACCTGGGAACATTCCTTTATCCGTTCCCGAGCCAAACAATGGTTTTTTTCTACAGATTTTGTGATGCGATTACCGCCGCCGGAACTGTGCACAAAAGCTCTGGCCAAGTCAGGGTATCAATATCGTAGTTCCGACTAATAGTCCAATATTTACGTTTTTGTTACACACCATTGTAATAGTAGCATCCGCTATCTGAACCGTGTACAAATTGATTAAACTACCGTTAAACTAAACGATAATAAAATTTCGAACTATAGGGGTTTGAACAAAAATTCACAGTTCAAAACGAACAATTTTAACATGTAAATAGATTAAAAATTATTTGTAACAGCAATAAAGTTGTATCTACCTACGAGATCTAGAAGAGTATCGTCATTAAAATCGGTTTCTTTTATAACGTCTACTCAAGATAAGCCTGAATGAACGCGACACGTATTTAAATAGGCACCAGTAAGAGATATTAATGTCTCCGATTAAACTTGACATTAAAATTGAATTTCAATCTATTCAATACGAAACGACTCGGTAAACAGGCGATGGAAAAACAAAATTAATGAACGGTCGGTTTCATAAGAATTAGTTTATGAATGTTAATGGAAAGAGGACCATAAAGGTCAGTGTTTATAACGAATTCTATCGGACATGAGGCTGGTCACTTCTTGATGTTCCTCGTTGCGTGGGCAATCACCACTGTCTCAACTCCGTAAATGAATGCATCGGTTTCTTCGAATTTATATTTGACTACCAAATAGCTTTCGTTAATCATACAAGATTTTTGTTGGTTAGCTCTTTGTTTATGAGTTCAATTAGAAGGTTTAGGTTTCGACATCTCTAATTTCCGTTCGTTGTTTATCGTCATTTTGGAATGCTGACTAATTCTGTTCAGTTATGTGCGAGTACGTGTCTCTTGTTGTATTTGCTTTAATTAAATTGTGCTTTTGTACAGTGCCTTGTTTGCTTTGTAACACGGTTTAATATAAGCCAGGCGGGTTTTTCTACCTGTTCCGTTGCTTTGTTACATTACAAATGAATGTGTGCAAAGTCACGCAGTGTCCTAGCTCCTTGGTATTCTTCGCTTGTTTTGTGCCTGCTCATTTCACTCAAACATGTTATAAAACTTTCTAGGTGTTTTTTTGCGGCCTTATACATATTAGATCTTTAGATTAGCTTTATGAAAAAGATTTTACACAGACTACTTTAAAACTGTGTTCTTAAAAATATAATTACTTTTCTGAAAATTAACTTGTTCAACTTGAAGTAAGTTGTGATCTTTAAAAGTAGATTTCAATGAAGTTAGCAGATCTTGAGCTGGCAAGGTTAGAAAGGAAACGACGACAGATTGGGAGCCCAACTTCGCCAGGTGAAATCCGAGGCGTGTTTGTAAGGTCTACAGTTAAACTTGTGCAAATTTACATCGACTCTCTGCCTCTGTGAGATTAGCATCCGTTGAGTTCGGTCAACAAAGTTTTATGTGTATACTCAAGCATTATTTGAATCATGTCGTTCTAATACTTTTTCTTACCAAGCGTAAATGATAAAAATCCTACATTTGAAAATTGAGTTACTCCAAATAAGGACCAACAAAAAAAATATCAAAACGAATAGATACTGAAAGTTTAAAACACTTATCTAATTTTGTTAGTTCATTTTTATTTTTTAATAAAACATTATCATAATCACTTACTTGTATTTAAAATGTACTACTAACATGTGTATCTATTCTTTATTCTTCCATAGATACTTATCGTACCGGATATTATTTTTATCTAGCTGTCAAAGGCTTACTAGTAATAGCTTTCTCTCGTGCTTTAAGTACTACTTATGTTTTATTGTTATTGAACATCGTTGATAGTGGGTAGGTATAAAGTAGGTACTAAAGACAGTTTAACTCGAGGTATTTTCACAACTCTTATGCGCTCTTTTGAATTTATTTATTTAAGTTATAATATACAATCGGCTAGTGAAGAAAAAGTTTAATATCTTATGGGTACATAACAAGTCATACATACTTTTTACATGGAAAAATTAAACATTACATACATGCATAGCATAGATTTTGGTTCGGTTACTGAAACTTTCATGTAAATTAATAAAGTCACTGACAATAGTTCTACTTTTCAAAAATGTTTGCACTAATTTCAACATTATTGAAAAGTAGAACTATTATCAGTGACTTTATTATATGAAAATGATATCTAGAATGATTATGATTTATATTTAAATCATCAAACTTAATTTCGAATATCACTCACCAGCTTAGCACAGGCATAATAAAAACAAATTTGTTTATAATGAAATAAACAAGAGCCTTCTAAGAATGCCCAAAATATACTGTATAAACTTTGTTTTGGCTTCTTAGGTGGCGACTTTTTCGAATCGGTGTTTTTGTTTGGATTGTACTCTACCAATATTAACTTTGATCTTCAGTGTCGAGTTAATTAAGCAATTACTTGAAAACTACTACATTGTTTTCGTATTGGTAAAAAAAAACAAACGCAGACGGTTGTTTTTATGGTAGGTTTCAGAAAAACTAAGCTTAGAAAGTTTTATAAGTCATTGGTAAAATTGTAGCTAATGTATGAAGAAATTTTGCTTAAATGTAAGAGTAAGAGTATAAGATTTTGAAATTCGTACTTTATTTTTCATTAAACCAACGAATAAACTATAAATTTTACATAAATTTAATGGAATAGCTGCCAAACTGTTCTTCTTCTTCTTTTATTTGATGGCGTCCGGCCAAACTGTTTATTTGTGTTAAATGTTAAATGCGTTATCATTTTTTTTAAACACTTTAATGTCGTTAGACAAAACTTACTTCAAAATAATAATCCAACATATTTTATAGGTATGAGTATAAAAACTCTTAAAAATTACCTTTATTTAAAAAAAGACTGCAACCGAGTAGCGTAACAAATTGGTAACAATGGCAGAAATAGCCGTTGCGGAAATTTTTCATTTGCACACCGTTTCACACTTTTGTGTTAGCTTTAAATTTGAATGGTGGCGGCGATCAAACACATTCAGTATTAGTTTACTGAACAAATTTGTTCCATTCCCAGACTATCTAGCTGGTGTATTTGTTGTATCTAGTGCTTTACTTGCTAACAATATTTGCAAAAGAGACATGAAGATGAATTTGAATACGAGGAAGGATAAATTCAATCATAATGATAATTTATATTTCATATTTTATTTGTTCTACAAACTTAAAATTATATAATAGATGAATAAACACTTAATGTAAACAAAACAATAGGCTGTGAATTATTGTTAAAACTTAAACGATAGCATTTTTAAAAAATGATCGGAATGAAAATAATAATTTGACGTAAGTGCAAGTTTACCTTTATTTCCCCCAGTTTATTTTAACTGTAATAATAAAAACAATATTACAACATCTTTGACTTCTAAACAAATTTAGACAGTTGAATACATTATTCTAAGAGCTAAACCAATTAAAATGTCAACAAAAGCTGTTAAAAAGTGAACAGAATAAGATTCAAAGCCAATAACGAAAGTATGAGATAAGGAACAATAGCCGGATTTGTAGATAACGCTACTCAACAAAGGTATCTCCAACCCTCAAAGACGCTAAGTAGATACCACGTATTTATTATTAACCTACTTACTTCTTGGAACTTATTTATGAATAGAACCAAATACTTGGTACGAGGTTTTTAGCTACCCAAAATAACATAATCACTTTGAATTACTACGAAACCATTTCAATATATTATCTGCATCGTATAACGGTTTTGTTTTTAAAGGAAAGGTTACATACTTTCTGGATATTGTTTACTTTGAATAATTTAAGCGCTCAACCTACCCCAATTTTCATACTTACCGACACCCACCCAATTATGTTCCGCTCATAATGAGAGACAAACGAATGCTATTATTTTCGTATTAACTCTTGATCGGTTTTAACCACCGAATCAAATTTTGATCCCGATACAAAATTGGTAAATAATGATACCTTTCCCAATATTTGTACCTCCCAGACCGTTATTATTTTTATGCTTACGTTTTCAGTAATTGTCAGCTTCCTTAATTTGGATCTTCACTTTTTAAGTGGCAAAAAAATGGGGATACAATGTGTTGTGATTTTTTCCTTCAACACCAGCGATTTTCATTATTTTTATTTCTTAAATGAGTGACACCTTTTTTTCCAATCATCTATTGAACCGTGTAACATGAACAGGCATCTTTTTCGTTTCTGGTCATCTAAGCTTTTTCACCCCAACTATCTCTTCGTGCTATGTAGAGACCCTGTCCATTGCCATGTCAGCGAGTAAATCCGCTTGACTTAGTCTATAAACAGGATCTGTCAGATCTGCCTTACCTCTACCTATATCATCGGTGGCAACACAAACACATTGAAATCTTATGACGTGAGGCACTGAGTTTCTTTTACATTTGAATATTTAATAACTTTCTAACGGTGCTAAATTCTTGTAACACTGTAAAGCGATGCTTCATATGCACACCGTACGTGCATCTACGGAGGTCATCATAATCAATAATTTTGTCACGTTTTAATCTGCTCGTAACATTATGATGTTCATTGCATGATCAGATTCACCTCCAATGTATGCCTGATCATGTTACCATGAATGGGTGATAAAGTCTTGGTTAATAGCCAGTGTAGGCGGCCGCATGTGCATACAGGTTTTTATATTTATATCCGTCAAGTGAGGCGCCTCGGCCTTCACAGCGGGTTCCAGAATACTGTATGGTTTTTATTATTTATTGGCGTTTGAATGTCCTTTGTGACATTTTTTGTTGGAACATGATTCTTGCTTTATTTGATTCGGTTATTTATTGATTTTACGTATAGTATATTATCGGCATTCAAATATTTGAAACGAAACATTGATGACTGAACGATACATTCATAACAAAACGAAACGAACGAACATAGCTATTTGTTAATTTTGTCTCTTCGTAGCTGTTGGTAGTTTTTTACATTTTGCTCTTGTTATAATCGAATCCGTCAGAACGCAATCACGAACGTATGTACTTGTTGTCAATGTGATTCGTAAACTATGCGGACCCTCGAAAGTATTTTTAGAATTTCATATCAATACAGTGTCGTGTGAAAGGTTTGATATCATCAAAAAGATACTCCAAAAGGAATTTCAATATCTCTCAATTAAAAATGCCTTTCATGTCCATACTGATAGCAATCTGAACGAATAGTTTGGCATAGAAATAATTCGTTACTAAAGGGATTTGTTTAAAACTAGCTTTAAAGGCCACGGCGTTGTCCGTGTTTTTAAATTTTCCAGCAGGTACAACGTATATTCCCGCGTTAAAAACATCTATAGGCTTTTTCGATAAATGGGCAAGACAGAGAGACAAGACTGAGTAGTTAGTTCCTGAGATAAGCTTGTTCAAACAACCAAAAATCAGCTTTATAATATTATTAAAGATTATGTGACAATAATTATTGTCACAAATCATTTGGTCATCATCACCCTATTAACGTTCCCACTGCTGGGACATAGGGACTTCTCTCTTGACGAGAGAGATTAGGCCTTAATTCACCACGCTGGCCAAGTGCGGGTTGGTGAATGTCACATGCCCTTCAAACTCTTTTAAAGTTCTCAGAACATGCCGGTTTCCTCACGATGTTTGCCTTAACCGTTAAAGCACGTGTTTAAGGCGCACATAAATTTCTCAAGAAGAAAAATCCAGAGGTGCGTGGTGGGGTTTGAACCCACGACCTTCGGAATAAAAGTCGAGTGTCCTCCCACTTTAGCCAACACGGCTTTTCAATCATTTGGTGTTATTGAGAATTCTTCGGTTTTAAACTGAAAAATAAACTGGTTTATATGTAAAAAAACAACGCTTAAATTTCATGATATTTTATTTCATTATTGCTCGCTCTATTCTATTTTTTAAGAATATAATTCTAACCATTGAGCCCTTCCAATACTCTTTCAATTAAATCGCCAAACCAAATCTTAATGATTTTCAAATTGAAACTTAACTCAGTTTCTTAGAAACTGGCTGGAGCAAAAAGGGAGGATCGTAAGATTTATGTCATGTTTATTCATTGTAGGTAGTTGTTTTCTCAAAATAAATACGGGCTTTAAAATGTTACAAATATTTAAAATTTACCAAAGACAAGAATGTTGGTTTTGTAAAACAATGGCGTATTTTTTATTGGTTTCGGGGAATGGTTATCGTAATTTAGGTGAAGTTTTAATCTTATCAGAGAAGCAACTTAGAATGACGCATACTGAAATAATTTAAGTCACATAATTTGTTAGTTCAAAATAATTTAAAAAATACAGAATTAAGCCTCTTTTGGATACACTTCGGACAACAGCGTTCAGCTAAACAAAAATGTTGATGGATTTATTGTTTTTGATTTTGATATATATTTCCATCGCTTATTGGCTCTAAAACTTAGGTAGGTAATTTTATATACTTTTTAACTATTTAAATTAGTTATGCTTTAGATAGTTAGAAATGCAATGAAATAATAGCGTTTTTAATTTTATTATTAATTTCGAATCATTAGAGTAAAAGACGGTTTGACTCAATAATGTACCAGTAAGGGAGCAGTTACTAGATCGAATTACAATTAATAAATGTATATGAGTATAAATGTATACAACAATTTAGATGTCTAGAACTATATACATATAACCATAAGCTTCTCTTAAAATCCCTAAATCCCTGTGTGGTTCGCCCAGCAAAATTTGTTACAGCAACGATCTACCAGATATAATAATGTTATATTTTGGGCCAAAGTTGCTGATTCACGTCAGTTGCAAGCCGCTTCTTCGATATTACTGCAAATCAAATAGCAAGATCTTTTTACCGTGGTCTAACCGTGAAATAATGGTAATATTACCCGTTCCAATTACGAAGGTCTTTATTTAGCAATGTACGCGCCACGGTTGAAACAATACGGGGCCTGATATATTATAGAAAACAGTCTATGATCCAAAATGGTTCAGATAGTAATACTAAATTAGGACAATTGATTCTGCTACAGGAGCATACAAACGTTATAAATTTATACAAATTATATTAATCATTAAATGTCAATCAAATAATGTGATTTACCAATGTTATCCAATAATCAAAAGTAGTATGAGTAGTAGGTATTATGTATATGCGCCTGACCGAATGGCAAGGCTAGATACTTTTTCAAAGTCCTCAAATTGTGGTCATCGGACATCTGACAGTATCCCCGAGTAACGGGAACAATGCATTCCAGCGACGTAACGTTCGGTCAACAAAAAGGATCAACAAGAGCAAACGCTTTTTGTCGACAACTCCCGCTAAATTAAACAGGGAAGCTGATTTTCGTTTTATTTTTACGACTGTTTTGTTTCATAGTAAACAACGCGATAGGCAAAGCCCGAAATACGGTAACAACAGCAATTGTTACAACAAATGGTAACAAAAAGGCGTCAAAATGTTCTTTACTTTTTGGGTAGCGCGCAGGAATCAGCCGGTTCTGGGAAAATACTCTGTAAACTCAGTTGTTGTTACACATTAGTCGGCCTGTAGATACTGTTCGAGTATTATTATTGAATTTTTCTGAATCTTCAATCAGCATTATCACTTCAACCGTAGGACGGCCTTGCTGTAGCCTGCATAAGCCTCCTTCAAATATTGCCAGTATTAACGTTTGGGAGCGGTTGATTCAGTCAAGTCAGCCTACTAGGTGCAAGGGCCGGCTTAGTCCCTTCTACGCTGCACTTGCCTAGACATTGCGATTTGAGATAATTACGGCCCTCGGGAATTCAAAACTTTTTTCAACTTCACTTATTTAATTACGTGTATTTTTGTTTGAATATTTTAAAACTTTAAACTTGGTAATCATTAATTTTCCTACAGAAGGATAGCATGAATTAAGGTAAGGTTAAGATAAATATTTAAGGATGGGAGAGTTAGAATTTGCTAGTAAAAGTAATTGACTAGCAAAATACCTACACGTCTGTGTAAACTATTTATGATTTTTGAATACTTATGTGACAAAATCAGAAATACTTATTATTTGAGAATAGGCATGCTTATAATGTAAGGGAAGTAGAGATAAAAAACAGTTTTAAGGATTTCTTATGACTGGGCTTACATTGTGGAAACTAGAAACTAAAATAAAATAATTAATTATATTATACAATAATATGAAATGGATAGTTTACATTTAATTTCTTGTAAGTATACCTGGATTTATATAAGAAATTCATATCAGTGCTGGGGAGTGCCTGAGTTCATTGTTGTGCAAACACCCACTCAATACTCGAACAATGTGGACATTACATACAATATTGAATGCACAGAAACATTGGCATAATTTTACAGTGCGAACCTGGTTGAAATAACATAGTGTTACCAACAACTGCATAATAATTTAAAAAGGATGTTTTACATCAAAGGCAACGTTAATGTCATTTAATGAGTTATTGCAAATGAAAACGGCAAAGATTTGTCGTTACCTTTAAATATAGTTTCTATTGTAGCTTTTGTAATATGTGACGGTTTATTTTCGACAGTTTCCTTGCGTTCTATGATTAAGCGACAGATGGTTACAAAGCTTATCAATAGCAAATGTAGAATAACCTTACCAAACTAGAATAGGGAATAAGACAAAAAAAAAACTGTCCTTCATTTACATTATAAAAAAAAAACTTTTTTTTTTCCAAACGAAAAATTTGACGATGAGTGTCCTAATAATACTTAAAACCTATTTTTCTCAATACACTAGTAAATAGTGTATCAAATTTTCGCTTGACCTAACGATTTCTGCTTCAATGGCGCGGTGGGCGAGGGTCCGCTTGCGACGCAAGAGGTAGCGGGTTCGATTTCCGCCGAGGGTGAAAGAGTTTGTATGTTCTGCAAGCACTTTCTCCTTGGTCTGGTTTAATATTTATAATAAAAATATTTATTTATGTATGATTATAATATTAAGTATATCAGAGTAAATATCTAGTACCCGTAACGCTAGCTTATAGCTTACCACGGGGCTAGATGTTGTTGTATGCATTATCTGTTTTTTTTTTTTTTTTAATATTTCGTGCAATTTGTACTAAAATACCTCATATACCCCCAATCCAGTTTAAAGCTATGTATACCTATCTTGGTACTTTTTTAATAAATTGATAAATAGAATAAAATAGGTCTCAAGTATTTTCAAAGCCGTGTTGGCTAAGTGGGAGGACACTCGACTTTCATTCCGAAGGTCGTGGGTTCAAACCCCGTCACGAACCTCTGGATTTTTCTTCTTGAGAATTTTATGTGCGCTTTAAACACGTGCTTTAACGGTGAAGGCAAACATCGTGAGGAAACCGGCATGTTCTGAGAACTTTAAAAGAGTTTGAAGGACATGTGACATTCACCAACCCGCACTTGGCCAGCGTGGTGAATTAAGGCCTAATCTCTCTCGTCAAGAGAGAAGTCCCTGTGTCCCAGTAGTGGGAACGTTAATAGGGTGATGATGATGATGATTTTCAAAGAGCATGTCGTCGCCAATAACTAAATTAATAAAGACATAACAAATTGTTATGAATTTGCCTCTTAATAGAAAAGGTTTTTTTTTTCATTTGAAGTATAACGTTTATTGCGAAAATATTTGAAATTATTCCCAAGTTGTCTCTGCCCTCTATTTTTATCCACCTTGTCATCAAAAAGTATCGTCATGATTTATTCAATGGCCTTTTCCTCCTTATAAATCTATTACCGTTCTATCAAGTTGTGGCGTCAACAAAGCTATAAGTAAGATTTACTGCAAATCGATCATTCAAATGCCAGTAAACTTTAGTATCTACATTGTAACCTATTGTATTTTAATAACCTTATCAGTGTAGCATTGGATAGCTGTCTTATGAATTATATTAATAATGGTGTGGCTACACTAGTGACCTACGGCGAATATTCGTGTCAACGCGATGAGTGTGGCTGGGTAAATCGACTGTTCGGGCGAAGACGAGAGCGCGCAACGCAACACAAATTATTGTCGTCTAGACAAGAACATACATACATAATAAAATCATCGTGAATGGGTCTACCCGCATTATAATATTATGGGATCATTACCCCAGGAAACCCTTAGTCTCTATTTTTCACAGCCTTCCATAAAATTTTTAATTTGCCGCAATGGTCGAAATTTGAAGTACTAATTCTATAAAGAAATTATTGCATCTTTGAATAAAGTACTACATAAAATAAAACTATGTACTGAATCGATTTAGATGAAACATATAAAAGTTTAGAAAGTATAATATTAAGAATAGTGTCTACGCGGGAAATTCGAATGTTTTCACCCCACTGGGCAAAACTTCGCATAAACCACAAGTTATAATTCTAATGTCCCTTACATTTATAATAATATTAAGGATAACCAGAAATACCGACATCATATTTATAAGAAAGATGAAATGAAGACTGTTTTCAAGGAAAATTCCTGTTTACTATAAAACCAAGAAAGTTTACGTTGCATGTTTAAATAAATTGAGCGAAGAAATGCGCAAAATCTGGCTCTAGGGCATATTGTCTAATATTTCTACTTGACTTTGAGAAAATTCAGGGATCTAAAGCCTGAAACTTCCGAAATTAGTTCTTCACTGAGGTAAATAAACTTCAGCTGGTTTCATTAGAATGGTATCACAGAATAATAGCAGTTAAGACCAAAAACTTTCACTACGAATCGACCTAACTGCAAAATAAAATAGGTAGAATAGAATCACTAAATTTAATTGTATGTTGTTCTGGTATAATATCTTCTTATCGTTAGTTGATTACACATAGTTTTTAAAACCCAATATTTTTTTTCCAGTTTTCCAATAGGTCAAGAAAAGTATTTCTAAGACCTTACTTATCTCTAATGGTGCGACTTTATAAGCGGCGAATATTCGGGCGATGACGGTGGCGTCTCTACAATAACGTCATTTCAGAATCATGTAGCGCGCGAACGCGACACAAATCATCGCCCGCTGATGTTGCCACACCATTATACAAACATAATTCATTCAACGCATAAAACAACAGCTTATCGTTAAACTTATTTACTGGGTTAAAAAAACGAATCCTTCATTCACATATTGATTTAATAGTAATCTTTGTAAATAGTTTAAAATCCATAAGAAATTACTTTCTGGGACATACACCTTCAATAAACAGAGAAATTAAAAGCTGGTGTCAGTTAATACAGTTTACTTCGATGTAGTGGTACAGCTCAACAACAAAACTCATTACTCGGTATTCGTGGGTGTACCTGGTTGTTCTGGCAAGCACTAACATTGCTTTTGGTGTAGTTCAGAAGCTTTGAGCGGGATAGTCAAAAAGTAAGCACTTTGCAAGTGTATTTTGTTAGCAGAGTATTGTTTAAAGAGCTTTATTTTTTACTGTAGTGTTATTTAGATTGGTTTTTAACTAGCGACACGTCTGACCTTGCACGAGTGCAAGTTAAAGACCTTTTCAATTCAACATTTTTATAACAACAACATTAGATAAATTGATGTCAACAAAAAAACTCTCTACATCTTTCGAATATCTTAACTTATGAGGTACGTAGTAGTAATTATATATACATCATTATTATGAACACAATTTGGGTCATTATGTAGTAAGGAGTAGCATGCCATTTTTTTTTATTACGTCTCCATACTAATTCTATACTTAGTATACCATAAGATGATTGTAGTTTTTTAAATTTCAATTTAGAAAAAGAGGGCTTGGTCACTGTCATGTCACCCTCATAGTAACTTTACTTATACAGACGATCTTCTCCTTAAAGCTAATTTAAATAATTTATAGTACAATAGCCTCGTCTGATAATGGATCAGTTAGTTCAAGATTACTTTAACAGAACTCATGCAAATTAACAAAATAATTATCTCAGCCTCGTTCCTCATACACTCCACTGAAATATGTTGGACATCCCCAATCGCATCATACTCTTCATAAAAGGAAAACAAACCTGTTCAGAAGAATGTGTCCGGACCGAAGTTACAGAGCTGTTACAACGTACTGTAAAGTTAGATTAGACCGAATTCTTATGACTCATACCGCACAGCATCTTGGCTTAGGAGATTAGCGAACGGGGCCAACTTGTTCGGTTTACTGTAAGGATAAGCCTCACCCTTAACCCTGCAACTTCCACCTTTACCCGAGATTTTTAATTATGCCATTAACTGCCCCGGAGAGCGTGCGTAAACTGATTAACTATTTTAACCCATAAAGCGCACGCTTTGTAATTTATACGGCTTAGTGTCGGCTCACGATACTCTAAAACTTACTAAAAGAATTCCAGCAGGTAACTTTAATCTGGCAACAACTTGTACTTACTGGCGGTACGTGTGCACTCGTTCACTTGAATTAAAATTTTCAGCAGCACTCACAGGAATAATTAAGCAAACGTGCTTTGAACATATGCTGGCCAGGTGAAGTGAACACACCTGTTCGCATTTTTATTTGTACTGCAAGTAACTTAATATGGAGAGCTAATTTTATTTTATAAGTGAATTGGCAACCCGAGACCTCATGTGACCGCGGTCTGGGACGACAGCCGAGCCACTTAGCTCACGGTCTATTGAATTACTCCCGGATCGAACTCTCAGTGTATCTTAAAAGACATAAAGAAAATAAAGACGCCTTTGTCTCAACAAAGACAAAACCGGCACGAAATTCTGTCATCGATCATACACTCAATGGCCTGCCTAAATACCAACTAAAAGAAAAAATATTGTCTTGCTCAAGTTCGCTCCAAAGCAATTATTTCTTTAAAACTGCTCTTTGCGAACCGAAACTTTTGTCGAAGTGCTATTAAAACAATACTTTGGCATCGGTTGACTTGTGATTTTTTCAAGTTTCTAACGACACAAACTTTCAGTTACCTGTCACTCTGGCGAAATGAAACTCGTTTGTTTTGAACAATTCCAAAACTAAGGGAAACTCCAGAACTGTAGTTACGTCACGAAACGTTGAAGGGACACACGGGATGTTACCTTTCCGGATAGACAGGCTTTACCCTCAATGGGCATAAAATTGTACAAGTTAATTTTCAATTATGCTATTATTACGATACTCGAGTATGCTATTAACTTTATTGAGTGGTTTTTTAATACGATTTGATGCGGTTTCCTGTCGTTTCTTTTTATAATTTGAATTCAACATTCTCAATTACCAGTGCCGAAGAGTTGGCTAACTTACTGTGTGGCCGAAGTCATGTCCTACTCAGGTTATTGTGAAACTTCAGTGAGCATTGTCGTATGCACGCTTACCGTATGTCGTTTGCGAAGAGGAAAACTTTCGTTTTTACGCCTTCTAACGGATTCAATATCGACGTAGCTCGAATGAGTTTTGGGGGATGGGGGGAGTGAAAAAAATCGTTAATCATCCCTTTGTTGGAATTTTGTTACGGCCTAACTCGTTGCTCGCTTGTTTGGTTCTTTTTCCTTTTGAATGCTGAAAGTGGGGCTCTTGACGAATTGTTTTCAGGGAAACAAAGGGTGCAAAGATTTGGGTTGGAACGTAAGGAGCGTTTTGAGATAGATCCGGACAGGAAATAACTTCACACATCGTTACAATGCATTAATGTTTACCCTTTGAGTAATCACAAGCTTTAATTTTAATATCGCAATGTCGTTTCTTGGAAAAACACTTTGAATATCAAGTATATATACGATCATACCATGGAAAGAATATGTATAGTTTTACCGAATTTGTAAGTCGTATTTTATACTTATGTCCAATTTTTTTTAATTGTTAACAACATAATTTTACAAATTTTATTTGCTTTGTGGATATTCCACCAAAATTATTTTCTTTGAAAGGAATAAATTACAATAGTAGTGGAGACAAGTCAATAGCCTCAAATATATTTTTACAATAAACTCCTTAAAAATAATCCCACAGATATAAAGTTAATAAAACTGTTATTATTTTTTGTATTTATATAATTGCGACATATCATTGTCAAACAAAAAACATAATACGAAACGCAGGTTTCGTATTACGGGCGGTTTCTCATCGAACGGAATCCGGTCCCAGTGTTGTGTCCCGACCACAGATTATAAATAAAGCTGCTGGTTCATTCAACTGAGACGAATGATTATAAGTTCATTTCTTATAACTATTATCTATAATAAGAATTTATATTAAAGCGGTCAGTCTTCTTAACGCCTATGTCACATATCTGCATGGTATATTTTAGTTAATCGACGATCAAAATTAAACCTAGGTTAATCGAAAAGACGTACATCAACTAGATGGATGACTGAGATGATACTGGTCGTCGCCAATCAAAGTATTAGAAAATTTTTGAGGGAGCCCATGTACCAGTGGACGTCCTACATCAGCTGTAATGATGCTTAATAAATTACTATAGATCTATATAACAAACAAGCATATTACGTACTCTAATGGTAACGCACTCTGCGTTAACCATCCATCGTCGTGCAAAGATTCCCCAGCAAATGATGTTATAAATAGCTCATTATATACAGGTAGCATAGAACCGGATTGGGTATGGAAGGATGTCTGTAATTTTTGCTTGAGCAGCTCCCACGTTAGCCTTTACCCCGCGACTTTGTCCGTGTTATCAATAAAATTTTCCCGTGCAATTTTATATTCTTTCTAGCCTATTTCAAATATTTGATAAGGAGTCTGACTGCCTCAATAACACAATGGGTTAAGATCTTAACCCATTAACGTACCGAAAGCTACCGTACGATAATTTACGGAGGTCATTTATAAAAATTATGAGCATAAGAATTTAATTTAATATCATCGGATAAAAAAGGCTTTGGTCGGGCATTTAGGAATGTTTTAAAACATTTTTTCTACTGTAACATGCAAGTCCGGTTTATAAATTCAGGTGCAAGTTAATAAGTTTATAAATTCACTAGCGGCCCGCCCCGGCGTCGCACGGGTATAAAATTTTCCCGGAAATTATTCAATTTTTTCTCGCCATAAAAACCATCCTATCTCTCAAGTTGGATCGAACTGCACATGGTGTGCGAATTTTATTATAATCGGTTAAGTGGTTTAGGAGTCCATTGAGGACAAACATTGTGACACGAGATTTATATATATTAAGAAGAAGATATTCATCAATTCTTTATTGTACACAATACCCACAAAAACAAAAGATGGTAGACAACATGTACAAAAGGTGAGTTCAGTGCAATAAACAGTTTTTATTCTAGAATAGTTATTTGAAATTTTTAAATAAATTTATCTCGGTTAAAATACACTCGCTTCCAAAAATCAGTCTCTAACTCAGTCAAAATACCAAGTATCTCCAGAACTGTAAAAGTTAGATCAATCAATTAAAAATATAATGATTTTTTTTTTCTTTCGCTTCTAATAACATAATTATTTAAACTGCACCTGTATTCCATAACACCGGCTCCGAAATTTGGTGTACAGCATCCCTAATCTCAAGAAGCAAAGTAATTAAGAATGTGATAAGAAACAGCAAAAACACACTAACTAATTAATTATTTTCGCTTTTTTTTAATTTGGTAATTGTGCACATAAGTTTTAGTTACTCTTTATCTTTTTAATGAGATTCTCAATTGTGTAATCTTCGTTTCATCCTATAGCATAAGTAGTTTGGGACTTAATTGGGTTTATGTGACTGAGCCGTTACTTTTAAAACCGAGTGTAATTAGCCACCAATTATTTTTGTACAAGCCAGGTGACGCAGTACTCATTAGCGCGATTTATTGTGAGATTTCATCGTCCGCAATACGATTTACAATGTGGTTTTTACCTTTGAATTTAATTTTTGGTTATAAATGTTTCAATTTTGTTAATATCGGTTTGTAATTAAAATAATTCCACGTATTAATTAATTTATTTATCTACATAATTGGCACCGTTATGTTGTTAGATGTTAAATCGTACCTATATTTATTAATATCAATATATGAAAACTAACTTGAACATGCATATACCTAAAGTATACACACCTATACCTAAAGTGAGGCTTAATTTCAAAATTAAAAATTAAAGCTATAGTGATAAATTATCTTAACCCCATAGCAGGTACAAGCTATCATAAAGGCCTAAAAATACTTGGATGATTATAAGTCCAACAAATGGTATAAAAAATATTCCACAAAACATCACGTTTACACGGCAACGACACTCATGCCTAAAATATTGAATACCCGTTAAAATCATCTATTTTTACTCCGTATCCGAAATGATACAAAATTAGAAATACATTACAACTGATACATTAATTTTAGAATATAGTGCCGATAAGCCAACAAACAGTCACGACGGACACAGTCGTGCAGCGTAATAATTAGCAGTACAAATAGTTCGGTCGTAGGTTATCGCCCCGTGTGTTCAGCTTCCAAATCAGTGCTACATAAACTATTGGTTACGATGTATAGAACTTTACGATTATCGTTTATAATAAGATATAATAGAGCAATATGGTAATTATACGCGGGTCACCATTGTAGCCAAACGGATAAGCTTCTTGAAGTAACAGTGGGCCGGCCGTAACATTTATAATGTATAACTTAATGTAATTTTTAATTGATTATGTTGGCTGAAATATATATTTTTTTAATATGTACCTAATGTGTAAGAATACCAATATGAATGTTATAACTACAAAATTGTTGAAACTGATAAAAGCAGTGTTGTTCTATTCGCTTCTGAACTCAGTGTAAAAAATTTAAGCGAACTGTCAAGACATGTTATTTCCTTGATTATTTTAAAGCGCACAAACATTTCTCAAGAAGAAAAATCCAGAGGTGCGTGGCGGGGTTTGAACCCACGACCTTCGGAATGAAAGTCGATTATCCTCCCACTTAGCCAACACGGTTTTTTTTATATTGTGTTACAGAATTAAATTCATCTTTTTATATCTATCGCTGCTGTGTCCCGTAAATCTGTATTTGTGCTATGTTTTGTATTTTCTATTTATCTTAAACCAGATTTTATAAATTTAAGGATCAATCCGCTTGACTCTCCTACTTTAAGTCCCCATCTTAACCGACTAAACGCAACTGTGTCAACAGAGAGTAGATAATTCGAATACTCAATGAGGAATGTGTTTTCTTATCTCAAAGATTGCGACATTTCGGTCTCTTTGACAGACCCACAGTGTATCACTTCTTGTTATTTCAGACTATTCAAAGTTAATGGACTTTCCGTTCTGCTTTTGAATACGTGGCTGTTTATTGCACTGCAATTTTGTTGCAAATAGTATTTATTGTCACGTTTTGTATAAAAGGTTTTGTTTCATTTTGGTTTTATGGGTTAATTTAAAATTTTATTGTTTGTAGGTTTTTGTTATTTAAGAGATTTAATTTAATTGGCATACTTAGAAAAAATTAATGATACTTACCAAAAAAAAAATTACATTTGGTATGTCTGTGTACTAATTTAGATTTATTCTGGAATTCATAGTCGCAAGTATTTTTACAAAAGATAACATCTGTAATTATTAACAATTGACTATAGACAGATGTATTCATTGATAAAAAGTAATCAATAATTATTTGTGTTTATGAATTCTGATCGTAGTATAACCATTGCAACATTTGAGAAGGTTTCTAGCAAAGCTACCTTTGCTTAGGCCTCACTACTACTCACTGTCTCACTAGTACTTCTGAATGATACAGAGGTCGTCGCCCTTCGGACAGGTTGAAGGCTCTACGCGTGAAATACAAGAATACTTCTCTACGCGAGATAATTTCACTATCACGAAGATAAGTAGGATAAATAATCTTGGAAGTTTATAATGTACTGTTCTTAAGGTCAATTTGTTTTTACTATCACTTGCTTCTATATAAGTACTTTTTTAAAAACTATCTTAGTAAGGTGAGGTAGGATTAAGTTATAAGCAAAACGGAAAAAGTTACAGGTTTAGACAACACAAAATTTTATTTTTCGTGTTTCGTAATGTGGTCCGGAGTAGCCATTTATTTACCTTCTAGGTCTTCATGTTAAATGAAGACTTATCAAGCATTAAAAAAAAAACAAGTTAACAAAAATAAGAATATATTCATTTATGAAGTTTCCTTACATGAAAATATTTATAATATCAGAAAATATCAAGACATGCCTGTCTTTAAACATCCCACGCATATAAGTTTTAGGGAAAAAAATATTTTTTGCTTTTCAGGACTTAGTGTAGGAAAATTCCAGAAGTTATTGTTTGTTTGTTGTGGCTGTGACATATGGACCGACAGACATGACGATTCTATAAGGGTTTCGTTTAGCTGCGAAACTCTTAAAAAAACGCCTTAATTCAAAACGCATGTTTAACCATCAACTTGAAATAAATAAATCTAAATTTAAAATAAAAAAAAACCCCTGTTTCCAATTCTCTAATTTCCTTAAAAGTAAATCACCATAATATTTTGTAATGTGCACGCGATGCGCTTTTATTTAATACCCCCCTCGAGTATATTTGCAGATTTTCGGTTTACTTTCCCCACTCCCATAACTTTTCATAAAACATGTCTAGGAACACTCGGGATAAACTCACCTATCATAAAAAAAAAACTAAATTAAAATCGCTCCATCCGTTCGGGAGCTATGATGTCCCAGACAGACAGACAGACAGACAGACACAAAGACAGACACGTCAAGCTTATAACACCCCTCTTTTTTGGTCGGGGGTTGAAAATACCCCTAATTAAATAATATCCAACTCATTGTAAGTCGCTGTTATAAAGTATTTGTCTAAAGTGAACACCGATACATCCATGAAAATATCGAATGTTCACGTTCCAAATAAATTTCATTGAATTCAGGATCTGGTATAAATAAAATCGTAACTGAGCGTCTATTTTCTTTTACGGTAAAACCATTACAAGCTTTGGTACTCAACGATACGGCTAAATTTATGTAAGAATATTTTTATACGAATAAACCACTTATTGAAGCCTTTTTACGACTTTTGTGAATATGGGTACTTAGTGATCTCATTAATTACTTTTCATCGACATATGGCTAGATAAGGGTTACAAAAATGTAATGAGATTTATTTGCGTATTTATTATTAAAAATTTCAATTTACTGTCTGTTCACTAAATGCCGGCATCTCGTCCGATCTGATTTGAATTAATAATTATTAAATTGTCTTAACTTCATAAGATAATTTAATTAGACTCGAACTATTTTGCAGTGCTCCCCATCAGGGTGTATGCACATATTGACTACTACTACTCGAGCTAGTAATAAGGCCTATGCTGTGTAAATGTATGTGTAAGCAAAATAAATAAATAGACATAAAAATATTAAATAGTAATATAAAGTAGGCAGATAAAGATTGTATAGAATAATGTAACTAATGATGAATCCTCTGCTAATAATAAAATTGTAGCCCTAAAAAACTATATATAATCGATGTAGCTGTAGTATCCTTTCATATTCTCTCTGCTGGCTAGAATACCCAACCTTTTTTGCTGCTGCTGCTTATTAAAACCACATATATAATTATAGGATATAGCCACCGATAGTCAGGCCTTGAGCTCATCACTTCTTTTATCCAGCTCTTCAAGACGTATATTTTCAAAAGTATACATTGATGTATAAGTCGTAGTCATTCAGGTCAACGAGATACCGTGGAATCCCATTGCGAGGGTTCTATATTTATATTATCCTCTGATATTGTCCAACTGACAATCTGGATATCGAAAAAATACATCAGTTTGTGCCTATCTGACTAATGATAAAGTTGAAACCGTTTTCAAAATAAATTAATTATTACTCGAGTTTTAGGGCTTAGTGGAAAAAGCCTAACAATAATATTATATATTGAACACAAAACTAACACGCCTAGATAAAAACAATTACCAGAAGTTCCCAAACATATCCGTTATCCGTATACCATTCCACGCCTCTACCTAAAAGCACACTCACGTAGAAAAACAATCCAGTAACTCAAATCTACGACAGGTATAGTGGTAACCGGAACTATACCAACACAAATGTTACTCCGCTTTTGAAAATTGAATTTTGTTTGCTATTAACTTAGGACTACTTTCGCAGCACGCATTTCCAAGCTTAGAAACGTAGCACACGCGATGCGAATATAAACGTGACATAGTATAAAGAGCAGTAGGCTAAAATATATTCTAATAGAAGGAACATAATTTCCTTGTAAATGGTCAAACTTTTGCTGTGTTGCGCAAAGTTAAGGTGATTGTTACGATTTAAAATATAGCTGAATGTGGTGCTAAATATCCCCAAAACGAAGGGTGGGTCGTATCTTTAAGGTAAAAAGTTTGAGCATAAAAGTCTTCATATAAGTACATATTTTGTCTTGTGGTATAAAAATTCTGTTCTTTTTTTTAAAGTAGAAAGAATTGAAGTTAAAGTAGTTTGTCTTAGGTTTACAAGTGAGTAAAACAACCACTTTTCTAGATTGTTTGATACGGATAATTTAAGACAGCTCAAATCAAATAAATAGATATATAAATAAATCAATGTTTAATTTTAATGGGACAAGGGCAGGATGATGATGAATGTTTATCAAATAAAATGATGTGTCAAAAATATAAATATACAAATCACAACAACTCGAACACGTAGATAAAACGAGTTAAAAGACACTTTAGTTGAGTATCGCCTTTTTTATCGGTTATAAAATAATTAAACTAAAATTCACTTTTATGTATGATATAGATGATTATAATCGCATTTAAAACAACATTCTGATAAATACAAAAACTTCCGAGTTATTTCAATAAAATCATTGTCCTGGGTGCTGCTTCAATTACGAGGTTTAATCACTTTTATAAATCGTGAGACTTTAACATAACATAATGTTTTTAATATAATTTTTAAGTTTCGGCACCCAAAGAATACAGCGTTCCCAATTACTGAGACTTCGTCGCCTGTCTAAAAAATATCTAAAAAAACATGATAGATAAAGAGTTGAAATTTTGAGGTATGATGTATTTCGCTTGCCGCTATAACAAAAGATACTATAAACACATACACCTGTATTTAAAAAAATATTTCATGGTTATATTAGACATATAGGAGGCTAATAGAATATTTGATAAAATAAGGCATAACTAAGCTCATTGTGTGTTTTAGCCTATTCCCAGAATTAGAAGTTTTTTATGAATATTTTATGAATTATATTTAATACGAGCGAACTGTAAATATAATAAAATGAAGCTTACAAAAAAAGTGTTTTTTTTTAATAAACATAAGTGACGTTGCGCAAGATCAGTACATGGATGGGTGACATTTTTCAGCGAGAATTTTTTTCCACTTAAATGTTGGTAGATATACTTTTTTTTTATATAAAAATAATTTGTATAAACCGTACACAGAAGTCCAGGTTAGGTATGTCATCTCACACTTATCAAATTTATAATTATTAGAAACTATTTATTACAAAAAACTATCAATATTTAAAAAAAAACTGATTTTGAAACATAAATGTTCAATATTTTTGACATTACAAAGGCTGAAGCTGCATAGTCCAACATAACAATCACCGAGCAAGCAATATTCCCACTACGGTAAAATGTTACGTAACATGTGGCAAACCTTGTCTTGTAAGCCATGCATGTGCCAAGACAGGTCGATACAACAAACATCCCAAACACAACGAGGGCTGGTACGATGTCAACTAATACTAAACTACTGGCAAGCCTATTCCAAGTTACCCGCATCTGAAAACCCGTTTGAATTGCAAAGGAGGAACAGAAAGAAGGGAAAGATGATAATGATAGAACTATCAATTCCAGTTGGCATTCCCAGGAATATATTTGAATATTGCTAGACCGACAAAGAGTTTAACCAATCAATCAATTAACACTCCTTATCGCTGATAGCATTTTTTCCGGGCAACCAAATATGAAAAATGTTAAATATGAAAATTAAATGTTAAATATTAAAATTAAATGTGACTTAAAAACAAACACTCAAACGAAACAAGATTGTTAGATTTCACGTAAGCGGTTATTGCGAAAAGTTATAGACTATACTTATTTGTCCGGATTCTAATAAATGATAGAAAACTGATGTTCCGATTCGTTCCAAAATTGTATATTTTTTGTCTTCAGACTAGGTATTGTAAAATACCAAATGCGAGCTAGCTTTTCTTGGCCAATGATTTCAATTGTTTGTCTTAAGGGAGTAGTAATTTTTTTTAAGTATTGTAATTAGGAAAACATTCTAGTCTGCGAAATCCAGATAACTGAGATAACAAACAAATTAAACTTCTTAAGCGTTTCTTTACAAAACTGAATTGTTAAATAAGTTAATAAAGAGGTAACAAGCTAAAATAAAAAGAAAACAATTTAATTTTATTATACAAAAAAGGTCACTAAAATAAACTTGATTTTGTTAAGTCATGGGTGGGCAGGAACAGTTTCATAAATATTACTATCGGAGTCGATAAAATATTTAATCTTATCATAACCGAAATTTAATTTGAATGACCGATGCCCTTATCAGTCGTAGATAAGCAGTTTAAGTTAACCATAAAGCTGTACTATTAAAATTTAAAACGAGTTAATTTACTACAGCAATCTTCTTTTGGGAATGAAAAATACTTTTCATCTAACTTCGTATTGAGTAGGCAGTTGTGCTATAGACAACATTATTTATCAACCTACAAAGAATTAATTAAGATAATTTAATAATTATAGCTTTACTATGATTTAAAACGGGTAACATACCATGATTTGACGGTTTTTGACCGGTATGTTACCCGTTTTAAATCATAGTATTGTTAAAAACCATGATAATTTAGAAAGTTATAATTATAGCTTTGGATAAGATTATTCAACACCTTTCTGTATTTATTCACTCCAGCATCACAAAATTCCATTTATCGCAAAATGTGCAAGCAAAAAAGTGAACGTAACAAAAAGCTTTTTTCAAGAAACGACGTTGCCGCCCGTGTTTAATAGATTTTACCGCTGGAATAAACTACTTTCCTGTGATATAACCTATAGGTACTATACATTAGCTAAAAAAATGATATTGAGGTAAAGATAAAGCTTACTCATAGTTTTTATTAACAAATGGGCTTATACAACAGTAAATAGTCTGTTGTTTACCAGTTCAGTATCCCTACAACAATTGCAAATTACGTCTGTTGGAGATTAAAAACAAAAATAAAATTTTAGTTGTCAATAATATAAATCTAAATTTAAAATTTAAGAAAAACCCCCGATTCCAATGCCTTAATTTCCTTTAATGTAAAACAACATAATATTATGTAATGTGGACGCGATGCGCTTTCATTTCATACCCCACACTAGTATATTTGCAGATTTTCTGTTTTCCTTCCCCACTCTCACCCCCATAACTTTTAAACGGCTCAACCGATTTTCATGAAACATGTCTAAGAACACCCGGGCCAAACTCACCTTTCATACAAAAAAAACTAAATTGAAATCGCTCCATCCGTTCGGGAGCTATGATGGAACAAACAGACAGACAGACAGACAGACACGTCAAACTTATAACACCCCTCTTTTTTGGTCGGGGGTTAAAAATCTATCAAATGCGTGGGATTACAACATGTTGTTATCTCTAGTGCAATTCGTTAATTAGTTCAGTGGTTTCAAAGATTATCGCGCTTAACCAAACGGGTAATATTTAATTTGAAAAGTATGATACTTATGAAATTAAATATTACTATGGCCATACATTTTTTGAAAAACGTATTTTATGGATTTTACGGCGTTAAAAAAGCAGTTTTCCCGGTAAAATAGCCTTTTTCTATAAAAACTCTTATCTGGTTCTAAAAGTTTTTTTAAAACAGTCCGGTAGTTCCCGATATAAGAGCCTTAAAACAAATAAACTCTATAGATATATATTATGATTTAAAACGGGTAACATATCATGATTTGACGGTTTTTGAGTTTTCCGATATTTCGACGCTGTTGCAAACGCCATGATCACGAAAACAACTGAATTGTCATTGTCTTTGCGATTTGGGCAGACGATTATTCACAAACGAACCGGTCTACCCTCTTTCTGAGTCTTTTATTGCGAGGTTGACACTCACTAGTGCTATTACCACTTGTTTCATTCTCGAACGCAACTCGATCACGACACACTACACTGACCGTGTCTTGGCGAATAACCAGTGTTACATATGTTTGAGTTTTGCATAACCGAACTACAGGATTCCATGCTCCTAACAATTGGAAGCCATCAAAAATAAAAAATCATGGTATGTTACCCGTTTTAAATCATTATATTGTTAAAAACCATGATAATTTAAAAAGTTATATATTATATATAAGTATAGATAAAATGAAACCTTTAAGAAATTTATTTTATGTAGCGATATTGCAACCTCGATCCGATGAAAAGATGATGCTAATGGTGCCATTACAACATCGTATATATTCAGATAGTTCCTCGTGGCTGAACTTGCCCTATTGACTGCGATTTCCCTGAATCTCTGAAGTTGCAACGGTTATGCAAGTTTCTGAGATTTTAAATAGAATGTCCTTATCCATACTTTTATAAGTGTTTTGATTATTTTGATATTCACAGCCAGGAATTTGATTTTTGATTTACATCAGAGGCAGCATTATATCATCAGAATAAAAAAAATAAAATAAATTAAATACAAAATTTGGCTTGCAACCTGCAACTATTATAATGTGAGTTTGTTAAGTGATACGAAATAGGTACAATGGTAAAATGCAATCTCATCAATTATTTATAATTTGTCTATTCTGTTACGCTTTTAGTAAGCACCTACCTGTACCATAGAATATATATATATTATGTATAGTGTGTTTCCGAAATGGATTCAATTGTTGGAACCTATGTTATATTTTAAGACCCCTATGTACAAACCAATTCATAATATTACAATCGAAATATTCATATTCTTAAAAAAACTGCAAGCTAATAAAAAGTGTAGCTTACAAATTATCAAAACGAATATAAGCACATATATACAAAACAAATACTATGTTCATATATCTGTATTTGTTATTATCTATATAAATAAAAATGAATTGTTGTTCGTTAGTCTGATTAAAACTCGAGAACGGCTGAACGGATTTAACTTATCATAGTCTTGAAATGTTCGTGGAGGTCTAGGGAAGGTTTAAAAGGCGAGAAAAAATCGAACAATTGCCGGGAAAAAAAAATAAATAAAAACCCGTGCGAAGCCGGGGCGGGCCACTAGTTAGAAATAAATATGGCTGCATTTCTATACTAATATATAAAGCTGAAGAGTTTGTTTGTTTGTTTGTTTGTTAGTTTGTTTGTTTGAACGCGCTAATCTCCGAAACTACTGGTTCGAATTGAATAATTCTTTTTGTGTTGGATAGTCCAGTTATCGAGGAAGGCTATAAGCTATATAACATCACGCTACGACCAATAGGAGCAAAGATATAGTGGTAAATGTGTAAAAAACGGGAGAAATTGTTCATCTTTGAAGCCTTCCGTTGCGTGCGCCGTGAAAACGGTTCAAGATACACAAAAAATATGTATTAAAGAATAATAGCTCTTTTAATGATCTAAAAAACAGTCCGCGATAATATACGTCTATCTTTTAAGATTAACTCATAAAAACCGTTTTTATGGTACCTAATTTGGTCGAAATAATTTGTTTAAGTTGTATCAACTAAATATGTTGTTGGTTAAGAGTACTTCATCCATTATAACGCGGGTAGCACCGCAGGGCACAGCTAGTCTTATATAAAATTATCGTATGTTATTCGTTCTGGTTAAGTTTCAGTTTCCAATCAGACTTACTGAAAACGTGAGAACAGGAACTCTTGCAACAAATAGTTCTGAAGAAACTTACACGAAGTGTGTGAATTGAAATGTTTTAATGAATTAAATTTTCTGGTTTTATGTTTGAGAAACTTCATAACCACCTCTTGAATTCTTGCCTTAATTATTTCGTACCTGCTCAAGTTCGTCTTACTTTATTTCTCTATTTTAATATTATTAGCACAGAATAGAATAGAAAAGCGCATTTGTGACTAAAAACAGTATTTCAGATAACAGAAAATAGAAATTAATATTACTTAGTCCGAACACGAATTTTTCATCATCAACACCCTACTAACGTTTCCATAGCTGGGACACAGGGACTTCTCTGACGAGAGAGATTAGGCCTTAATTCACCACGCTGGCCAAGTGCGGGTTGGTGGATCATGTTGGTTTACTCACGATATTTCTCTTCACCGTTAAAGCTCGTGTTTAAAGCGCAAATATATTGTGTTAGGAAAAATATCTAGAGGTGCGCGACGAGATTTGAACCCATCGAAATGAAAGTCAAGTGTGCTTCCACTTAGTCAACACTCCTTACGGCGAATTGGTCACCAATTACTTAATGAATCTACTAAAAGTTTTTTGTTGATACATAATAATGCCTGTAGTCCTGAAGGATCAAAGTTGTAAATTTTAATTTTAATTAAGTTTTTTAATTTTAAAAACACATTGGTTTGTTGAAATTTCGCCATGTTTACTAATTATGATTACCATGACGGACCATTATTTTATTAATGTAAATTTTACTTTATTTACAGGTAAGTTCTGACGTTAATCAGCACACAAACAAGCGTAAGTAATACAAATATAAGCAACGAACATTCAATCGATTCGACTATCTCGATAATTAATGGTGTGTTGTCTATGGTAGGATTTATGTCCTATTTCGATATCAGGTACCCGTCGAAGTGCAATGTAATTAACATTAAGCATAATGTACGTTGCATTGTGCAATGCTGACGACAAATTGCTACTATTGGTGTTTATTAAGTGATTTATCTATTATTCTCCCTAGTTATCTTAAATACTTACACCTATAAAGGATTGAATTTATTAACAGTGTACCCGGCAGACATTGTATGGGTTAGACATCAAAAATACATATATTTTATAAGACACTAGCTGACCCAAGCAAACGTTGTTTTGCAAAATGAAAAATAGATGTTGGCCGATCCTCAGACCTACTCAATATGCTCACAAAATTTCATGAGAATCGCTCAAGCCGTTTCGGAGGAGTATGGCAACGAAAACTGTGACACGAGAATTTTATATATTAGATTTACGAATAATAGTGGTTTAAAGCATAATAAAAACTGAAAAATAAAGGGATGGATGTAAAAGTATTGCATAAGATCTAGACGGCCAAAGGAAACGGCAGAGAAGTTATTACGGTACTTAAACTTAAGGAAGAAACTTCTGCAAAATTCACAAGCAAAAAAGTTAAAATTGAGATTACACAATATGAAATCTCGCGGTGATCGCAAGCCCTTCCCATTTCCTCTGCAAAATGTTTTCTCATCGCTGAAAATTGCATCGTAAACCATACACTTCAGAACTTCCTTTCATTATAACACGCCTCCTAAAAATAAAGGTCTAAACACATAAAGCTCCAGCCAGCCCTGAAACCGTCGTCTTGTTGATACGTGACGTCTCCTTACGAGCCTTTGAAATAGCACGTAAAGAATCGTAAAGGTCGGTGTCTATCAGTATTGTCTTATTCAAAGTAAATAAAAACTTAGCTCAGTAAAGTTAAATTGAAAGAAAACACTGTATTCGAATTCGGCTTTTGAATATTCAATTCCGTTTTTGCTTTTGTCAGATTTTTAAATTAATATCGTACATCCCTAAGGGCCGCACCAAACATTCCGAGCGATCGAAGCGGATTAGGGCTGCCCGACGACCGGACTGAATAAACAATGTGACGAGGAAGCTTGAGCTTCACCCTTTTAACGAATCCCTCTGCACCGAGCAAACCTCGCATGTGTTTTTTCCTAAGCTTTGTATCGTATTTGCTAAGTGCGGACGTTTTGAGTGAACAGGGCTTAGGTTTACGAAATACCTACTCTTTTAAAGCAATCCTGGATTATATGGGGGCAAAACTTGAGAGGATATCTAAGTTTGTTTGACGCTTCTACCTCAACAATGGTATTAGAACGTTACCAAGAGTATGGTGTATTCAAAGCAGCTTTCAGGGGATGGTATTTCTCGACGAATACAATATTTTTGTCTCTAAGCGAAATTATACGGAAAGGCCCCTTATAATAACTTACATACTCTAAAACCAAATCGCAATTTCAAGTCCTTTTGTGTAAAATATTGGAGTTATCCAATACTACGAATGTTAATAAATTACTTTCATTGATAAAGGAATTACGAGCGATAATAAATTCGTGCAGAATGAGGATATTGGCCGACCTGGTATTGCTTCGATAATACAATTAGATTTCATTATTCTGAATCAAGCCACAGTTATAGACGGATATTTAGCTCACTTTATCGTAAATAATATTTTCCCTGGTGTTTTCAAGTAAGGTTAAATAAATAAGGTTTTTGTCAGTAGATCAGACTTATTTTATACTATTATAACAAGTAAACTGTTACTTCCCTTCGAAAAATTACGTGTAAAGTAAACATTTATTACAAAACAAATAAATTTTGCTTAATTTAAGCAACATTTTAAGAAATCACATAATATGTAATAAAGTAACAAGCAAATAACGTGATGGATGCTTCGTCAGAGAAGTCATTGTGTGTTGTCAAAATCAAGAAAAATCTTCAAAGAATTGAGATAATTAAAAGATGTTCTCAATTAATTTAGTCTGGAAGACCTCAACAACTTGAGTGTCGCGTCAAACAAAAAAATTCACAAAATACTTTTCTCTCGGCTTTGTACAATAAATCTCCCACTCCATCCATTTTATTGGTTCTGACCCAACTGCTACGCAGCAACATATAGGACTACATTTCTATAGGCCAGTGTCAGTAGCCCTTCATTATCTCCGAATTCTCCGACAGTGATATCAGTTTCAGATATACCAATAAGCCTCACGATAATTAAAGGCTTCGAGTAAATAGGTACTAATGAACTAACACGATACATTGTGATCATGTTCCTAGGTTGAGGTTATGTCAGGGTATTACACAAAGTACCTACTAAAGTTACCTACTAGTTGATTAATAATACTGGGCTGTGCTTAATTTGTCATATGGACATTTCTTGTTACTCACAGCTTGTACAAGGTACTCATAACTTACTGGTAACACGAATCGGTCTTGTGGTTGCCATAAATCAATTAGTCAAACGTTTATAACTAGTTTACTGATAAATGATCTATAAATCAACACTTTCGTTACCTCAGTGACATCATGAGTAAAGAGTGACGCAATATATTTGCGTCGTCGATCTTTACTTATTGTAAGCCCATCATGTAATTAGTGTGTTTAATAAAACACACTAATTGTTAATAAAACACACTAATTGGCCCGTTTAATTTCTCAAGTCAATCTATAAAAGTTTTGCTAAGTGTAATTTAACATAATATAACATAAGAAACACCGCTTATGCACATGTTTTAGGGTTCCGTAGCCAAATGGCAAAAATCGGTTCGCTAATGGATTCGTCATGCCTGTCTGTATGTCACAACCACTATTTTTCACTCTCAACCTAAGTATCTCAGAAACCGTACGAGATATTTGATTCCGTAGGTAGCAATTTTTGTTTAGACAACCAGTTCGGTTGTGTTTCATCACTGGCCGTGAAATAAAGTTTTTCAAACTAGGCCGGAGCATACGTTATAGATATTTTGGTTCCTTAACACTATTTGTTTGTAAGCATTTACTCTGTCGATTGACATAAGTTTCATCATCATATTTTCTCAAAATGGCGGCCTAATAGGTATGCCATGCTCGATACAAAAATGTTGAAACTCCTTTCACCGAGACATGACATAATTTTACCATTTTTCTCTACTTAACCCTGGCATGTTTTTCTTGTCGGCCTAACAACTATAACCATATTTCTAACAAGACGATAGCACCCCTTGAGAATTCAGTCCATGATTGCATTAGCATCTTTTTACCGGTCACCCCTTGCAAGTTGTGAAAACATTCTCTATATTGTATGTCCTGCCAAAATTTGGAGTACCCTATTATGAAGGTTTATACAGAGCTGTTAACGGTTCCTGTTATTGTATTGAAAGTGTTATAATGTGAGTTTGAATGGTAATTGAATGTTTGAATAGGATGGCTTTTGAATTCGCATCTTTTTATTTATCCCTTCAGAGTCCTTATGAGAGAGGATAGACCCTAAGGGTTAGAAATTAATTGTTATGGATCTCTCGGTAAGCACGTTTTGGAACACAAACAAGATTTTCAATCGAAAATCAATTTTACACTTATGGAGCTTTCACCGAAAACATAAATACTTTATCTGTACTAGCATAATGCAAAACCCAGTATATTCCAGTAAGTTTCAACTAGAGAAATCCAGCTGAAAATATTTTAAGCTCCTCAATTTAATCCTGGAAGTATTTACATAATGCAACAATTCCCCAAAACCTCAACAAAATGACCGGAACGATATCTTCCCGAAAAGATTAAGCCAACCGAATCTACGTCTCCTAAGACCCTTGCGATAAAGGGGACCGACGAGGTGTATGTCTCTATAAATCACCTACCGTTGCAAAATATGAGCTATATATTCATTCTTAAGGCGGATTTTACTTTGCATTGCAACCTTTTAAGCTCAATTTTATGCATCCAATACGAAAATTTTGCGGTGATAGCAGTTTCACTGGCGCTGCTATTTCTGGCAACATTTTATTACTTGCGGGCATTATAAAATGTCACAAAGATTAAATTGTCCCTCTTTCGTAAGATAAAAACTGTGCGTTTCTGTGATCATGCTAATCAAAGTCATTAGTGGTGTTAATTTTATAAGAGCGAAACTGGTGGAATCATAAAAAAATCCATAAAATACTTTTTTGATATTTCTATATAAATACGAGTATAACGTCTAAGAGTGCCGTGTCCAAAATCCAACAAAACTGAAGTTTTCAATAAATTATTACTTGTAAAACCAATATTTTAGGTTATCAGCAGAATTTATGGGTAATTTAAAAATATAAAACTTCGTACCTGATTCATACTTTTATGCTTAATAAAACGTAAAGTTTTGAAACATAACCACCTATTTCATATCAATAAAAGTTTAAGACTGCGGAAGTCCATATTTCGCGTGACCGCATAAAGCCGGTTTATATTATAAAGTGAATACCTCTAAGATACTATTGCATCATCTGTGCCCGTGGCAAGATTAGTGCCCTCAGATCAGAAGGGTTCTTACCAAAACTCCGTCTTCTATTGTGATGTGCATATTAAGGGGTTGGGCTTTCTTGAAACTCTCCTTGATTGAAGTTCACGGTGCCAGGAGTTAAATAATTTCGACTAATTCGTGTGTTGATTTTGAGGGACTGGTTTGTGTGGAATTTGCTTGGGATATTTTGGTTGTGTTTGATCTGATTGCTGACCCTTGCTTGAAGGTAGTATTTAATTACCGTCGGATATAACTATAAATCCTTAAGGGGGAACTGCGACCGAAAACGGCGGTCGTAATTCTTCAAAAAGTCCGAATGTGACGAAAGTGTTCACAGAACATAAACGACAAATGCAGAGTTTTAAGCCTCATTTCTGCTTATATACTTCAGTACAACCTTTTACTCCATTTAATAATATGAGGAGAATACAGCTTACTACAATGTACAGCTTTATCTTAATATCAACGTTTTTAATTTAAGTTTAAAATAGAAAATACACAGGCTGAAATTAATAAAACATTTCGTTACCCAAAAAGTCCGAATTCCAAAGACTTATAATAAATACGATTATCATTTTCCTGTTTGTCAATATTAATGAACTTTTCGAGTCCTCGAAGTATAAAATAATGATTTGCCCCAACTCGGTATAATCCCATCTCCATCACAGATACTTATCGGTTTGAGAAGTTGTAATGAATAACAGCATTATATATTTATTGTAGCGTCGATGTTTTTACAGCGTCCTAAATAATTCACCTCTGTTTTCGTAACCGATTCTTGAGCTTTTTATGATTATAGCTACCTATAAATAAATAATAAATTATTGAAGTTAAAGTGTTTCATAGTGATAAAGATTCAATTTATGAGAAAACCAATTTCCGACAACTACTTTATATTAACTATCTACTACTTAGAATACTAATTTTCCAATGCAGATGGCAAAAACTAACGTTGGTCCACCAACAAGACTAACATAAGATTTTGATTGCTGATTTATCACCTTCCGTCATAGGATTAGGACACTACCGTTCCTCACCTCCTCCAAACGAAATAGGAAATAGAAATTATGGTGATGACTCCTATAATAAACAAACCAATTTGATTATGCGAACTAATAAAAATAATAATAAACCTATTTATAGAATGATGCTTGAATCACCCTGCATAATATCAAACTCATTTAAAACTGGACCAGCGTGATAAATCTTCTCCGTTGAATGGGCAATCTTATATTCATGCGAGTAATAAGTCGCTCGTAATAACTGTCCTTTATTCTGTGGGAAATTATGTAAATGGTGATAATAGTGAGGCTGTGTTTCATGATACTTTTGCAATTAAATTGGTTTTTTATTCAAAGTTTCGCTTCTATCATGCATGATCAATTACTACCCGCTTGGTTCTAGAAGTAGATTTTTTGTTCTTGCACAGCTCAGCAAATTATTCATTTATGTACCAAAATCTGGTTATTCAGACTTCGTGCTATCGACATTGTCCCCGAAAAATGTTGATATTTTCATGATGATGATTATTTTTTCTTTATATGCCGCTCTCACCAAAAATGGCTGTATTATTTTTTAACATTCCATATTCACCTACCTGGTTTGATACACCTCAAAGCGGATTGATACTTTTTTATTCGCTCGTGTTTCGACAAAAAAGCAATCTATGAATCGACCGCTGGCGGCCACGATACTTTTATCGACGAATGAAATTACAACCACACCTAGTACCCAGATATTAGGTTGATTATCCCACGGTCTTGAACCAAGATCGTCGCTCGTGTAATACGAGATTTGCGGCCGTGAAAACCAGTGTCGCTGAGCTTCGTGTATTAGATTACTACTCTTTGCGGTTTCCAGAAATGCCATAAGCTTTGTGGTAACAGAACTTCTCACGGCAAGAACCTTTCTAAGCCTCAACTGTCTAGTTCAAATTCATACCCTATTGTTTCTACTGTTATAGCGCTGAAATTTATTCTTGACCGTTCGTTCTCGCGCTTCCGACCCTAGAGACACATTATTCTGTACGGCTTCTCGAGATACTGTAAAACTGCAGCGGAGTAAGACTTGAGCGGTCGTCTTGGGTAATTTATTCGTTCCCTAAAGCAGTGCATCACTGAGGACTGCGCTGCTGTGGCTCGGAGCGTGGGCGGCACCCACTATTGTGACAAAATAATGTCTCCTCACTATAACCTAACAATATTACAACCGAAAAAACACTTTATACAGTGAACATAAAACTCCAAGCTTGCCAGCACCACCAACAGATGGTACACTGCGATAGCGCTGAATAATCAACGCTTAAACGTCTGGAAAAGGAAGATACGGTAATGTAATATGAATAACAAAACGACAGAGATATATTCCTATTTAATTCTTATTACTCGGCCAACAAAGGTTTATAAATTATGCGAGTTTGATCTATGAATCATAAGGTGTGCTTTGTGAGTGGTGGGGCGATAAATAAAAGGGGTATTCGATGCTGCGATTGTATTTCGCGGTCGAGTCGGCGTAGCAGGTCCAATTTTCCAGGAGACTGGCTCGTAGGAGGCAAGTGATGCGGTGCGACGTGGTGACAGCCGCGAGCTGGGCTTGCGATTAATTACTTTCGCAAAGTCGAACGCCGTCGACGGTGGTGGGGCTTCGCTTCAGCCCTTGCATGAGTTTTTGTTACATTGTTTCTGCATTGGAAAGTTTTGTTGCTTTATTTGATAGCGTTCGACTCAGTGAGCCTAATAACACTTGCAGTATGTTTATCACACCTATTAAACTTTATAGGATAATTATTGCTCGTAGGATATTGACAAAGCTTAGCAACACTATACAAATTTTTATAAAGAAACCTACTATTATTGTATGTATGTAAAACGTTAATTATATTCAAATTGTTTGACCGCCGAAGTTAAGCATAACATAAAAATAGCCGTAAATTCTAAACTACAAGTTAATCATACAGTTTCATTGAAATATTGAATGAAAAAGAAAACTAAAAACAGCTTTCCTTTTCCTAAGCTATAACAAAGAAGGTAGAAATATATGATAGGGATTGAAAATCACTGGTAAAGATAAAATACTGAGGAAAATAATACTCCAAGGTGCTGAGGCAATTTCTCGGTCGAAGTAGCTCTGTAGGATCTGACGTGAACTGACGCCACACGCCACATTTGACGCCACATGTTGCGTCCGCAACATTTGCATATCAAAGCTCGGCGAAGCTCTCAATTACAGTATCCTGGACTCTGACATGAACTCAATTAGAAATGCTAGATAGAACAACGTAGGTGCTTGGTTGGTTCACTCTAAGCTAGAGGCTTCGCAACGTCCAAGGCGACGTAACGCGTTTGCGGCGTGAAAATGACATGAGCTGATTGCGACGTGTATAGTTTGAAAATGAAGGAATGAATATTAGCAATAGACAAAAGGATTTTAATCTACAGTATATTTAAAGTACGCTGCGTTTGCTATCTTTGAATTAAAACAATTATATAAATAAAAATAACTTAATAACATGAATGGACTTTTACGTTTAATAAAGTATCTCTCAATGTGTCTTTACAAAAGTTTAGCTGTATATTAAAATTAAATTACACTGTAGTAGTCTATTTCTAAAAATCTGTATTTTATATCTTATTAACACTTAATTAAAGGTGATAAAAACCAAAATGATTTTCTTCATTTACATACTCACTCGTGTTGGCGGTCAGTATATGTAAATTTCTGTTTAATTCATGCTTTTTTAGGGAAAGTCACCTTTGAATCCTTTGAACTGGTTGGTAATATGTATTCATAATTCATTCAAAATAGAGCCACTGTCAACCGACCATTAAACGGCTAGCGAAATAGTTTACAGACATCAAATGAGGTTTGTTTTAGTAACAATGTTGAAACTTTCCTGTCTTGGATTCTTTAGTGATTTATCAATGGATTCTTGGGGCAAACTTGGACGGGTAATGTTCCCAATCCTGGGAAAACAGTATTACCCACATTCAGGAGATTTAATGTCCCTAATACAAATAGCGAGAAAGATAGGTATTTGAAATGTGCCTATATTTCGTACTGAGAACAATGCTAAAATTTCTTCGTGGCGCGCTCGTTGAGTGTCGTAAAGTTTGTTGTCCTTTGAATGGGTGCAAAATTCCACGGTCAAGTCCAATTTTATTTGCCGCGGTGGTATGTGACCAGCATGCGACAATACGACAGCGTAACTTTATTCTAAATCCACTAGTTAATTCAGCCGGGGGTGCGTGGCGCGGAGCCAACGATTCTCACCCCTGGCGTACGTGTGCACTGATTTATAACCTCAACTTTGGCAGCCGAAGGTAGTCCGAGAAAATGTTGAAATGTGGGATGTCTTGTGAACATTTGTGGAATACGGCAGCTTTTGCTGAGTCGGTTTATAAGTTCGTGCGCCGTTCATGCGTTGCTATTTTCTGAATATATTATTTTGCTCCGTGTAACTTTTCAGTTTATTTTCAACTTTATAGCATTGATGCACTCTCATTAAGTTATACTAGGTATTTATGCAATATTAAAATTACATTATATTCAATTTTAAAGTTTTGTCTTCTTTAGTGCGGAAATATTAATGTACATATCGTCCCCGTAGAAGGAAAACTAAATAACTGACAAAACCAAAATCGCGAGAAAAACGCGATTTACCGATTTTTTGCGACAAAAATGCAGATAACTTTTTTTTGCCATATAAATTTACCGTCCACTTTTTGATATTTTAAAGATTATAACTTTGCCTAGGTTATAATTAAACAAACAAAAGATTAAGGTGATTGGTTTATAAGAAAAATAATCAAAAGCAACTATGTATTTTTCCCTCGCCAGAGTTTTGATTGTTTATGTCAGTTATTTAATTGTGTATGCTAGTTATTCATTTTTCCTTCGACAATACTCTCCGCTGAAACTTTAAAAGCATACGATAAATGCCCTTATTTAATTTTCCTTCATCAATGAAATCATAAACTGCCTTCTTGTTTACTTTTTAATTTGTAAAAACATCTTATTGATTTGAATAAAATGCAAAAGAAAACCAAATTATTCGTACTTTGTGATTTCTTTATATTAAGAGATACCTTAGGAATAAAAAAATACCCTGAAACGGCGATATTTCACTGTCAGACTTATAAAATCAATGTTTACGTTAGGTACTAATTATCAAACTTAATACTATTTCACAAAAACTATTAAATTATTTAAAAATAATGCACTTGGGTACATAAACTTTAATTAACAAATCTTTAAAATAATCAACTCTGATTCAGTCTCATCTTTATAAAATCACTTCAATCAAATTGAACTTGAGATCGATTCAATGGCTTTAAGTTCTGTCCTACTAACTATGTAGCTTTATTACTTTAGTCTTACTTACTTAAATTTAAATTGATATCGGTTCATTAGCTTCATTAAAATGATTAACAACTTTTCATTGAAAAGACAGCAAACTAGAAAATAACATCTAATTCTAATATTCCCGCATAAGTCGGTAATCCCATTGAACTAACTTTGTTTTGTTGTTGCACATGCATTTACTATTAAATGTTTTCATGGGGCACTATGTTTTGCATAGATTAAGTAGGTCTGTTTTCTTTGCTTCCTTGATTGGAAGATGATTTCCATAAGCCATAGTTGGCCATACCTGTTGGGCAATGTGATGTGGGGTATTTCGACGTTTTTTGCCCTCTTGGTCATACGTCCTGAAGAACAAGAGGTGACTTATATGGGCCATCGTAATCATACCGGAATTTGATGATGTTTGGAGACTCTTTCTCATATCTAAAACCTTTTGTTTTGAACCTTGATACCTTTCCAGTCCATTATCTACTGAGTACACGTTTGTGTATCTTTTTTCCTTTCTATTGAGCTATGCATGGAGTCTACCTCCATAAAGCTATGGTCACTTTAAAGGGACTTATGCTCGACTACACTCAAATTTGGGTTTGACTGAACGAAATGTAAAAAATAGGCAGACATGTATTAGTTTCGGTTTTGGCCGGAAAAAGTATCCGAATAGAGTGTGACATTCGACACTTCTTCTTGGATGGTTTTGACCCATGTAGAGGTATTTACAGCTGAAGCTATTTCTGTGCTGCCTCTTTTCCCATTCACCTCGGTCCATATCAAACAAATCGCATTGTTCCTTGGAGGCTTAAATTCTTACACAGATAAGTTGTAAAGATTTAGCTTCCTAGAGTAATACATGAGGCTGTGAGCGGTAGATGGAATTTGCAGCAAGCTCTGCAGATCCATTGTCACGCATAGGAAGGTAGGATCTAGTTCGGATCTCTTTTTGTCTGTATTTTTAGACTTAAATGATGCGTATTTTCTTGCAACGTGTTCGATGTATTCATTCTTGATGGCTTAATTACGTTTGGTGTCCTAAAGTATTGATTACATATTGTAATCCCTTCAGAAAATCCTTTTGTGTACATTCAATTGAATGAAATTAATAATATTATATTATTATGTATTTTGAGTTACTCTATTGCATTGGGAAACATCTTGTAACGATAGAGCAACAATTGTTGTTGAATAAATAAATAAATCTCGACTGTCTGTTATTGCAACTCTTGCATTTTGACTCGGTACAACTGGTACATTTTAGAAATCTGAAATCTCACATAGGTAATTTAAATCTCAATTACGTAAAAACTTATTTCAAGAAAGATGCGTAACGGTTTACGATCATGCTTGCACTAAAACAAATACTGTCCGTCAGTAGTTCAAGACACGGGATCATCAAAAAATAGAGGCGCCTGAGCATTTTGCGCCAAATTCTTTTCTTATAACCGTTTTAAATTCCTTTAAATACAAATCAAAAAGTAATTTGATTTGTGCTTCGGCAAGTTAAACAAAGTACTTTATCTAGTTCTACTTGTCCTAAATTTGCAAAAAACCAGAGAGCTCTTCGTAGACAATTTAAATAAATGATTTTATTTAATTTGTACTTTATTATTAAACAACAATCATAACACACAAAAATTCAATAACTTACCTTATATCATTTTACCTATTTCATTTGCTCCTGATGAACCATCAATTTGTCGAGGGAAAACTAAATAAGTGATGTTATGGCCTTTACGCTGTCGCTAAGTGATCAAGGATTTCACGTATCTATTTATGGCTGCGTTATTTAATTTTCCTTCGCTACTTTTTTGTGTATCCTGTGAAGTTTAGTTTTCCATCTGTTCCGACTTGCAAGTTTCAAACAAAGATAACTTTTTGATAAATTAAGATAGCGAAACGTTAGTAAGACAGAAAGATGCAGATTGAATTTGACTTTAGAGAAATGCAATAAAGTCGATTTCGCAAAATGTGTTAATTATTTAATTTTCCTTCTACGGGGACGATATATGAGAATTAAGAACACGGATATTGACACAATATATTTCAAATTGTTACATATTAAAAATAAAACCGAATGCCACATAAACCGACAACATTTCGTCAAAAACCAGTCGATGAAAATGTTGTATGAAGGGCGTTTCACCTTGCCGTTCTATATGTAAATTCATGACATTGAATTAGTATCGCAGACAATCAATATTTTCTGACAGAGGATTTACTCTTGATATTTTTTCAACGCACGCTACGCATTTCCGATTAAGCACCGTGTATACACCCCCTTTCTCTCGCTTATTGTGTCGCCCCCGTCACGATTTTTCATAGAGCATCCCATCCGCTCTTCAACGCACTTGATTTGCGAAGCACGTTTACGTCGAAGGATATCTCGTGTAACATCAAATTGAACCTTATCTGGTCGTGTTACGTGTCCTTGGAATGGAAAATTGAATGTGGCAACGCTCAGACGATCTCATCCAGGGTCTGAAGGGACTATGTTTTGCTTTGCGGTGACATCGTTCATGCCTTATAGGGAAAGTAAGTTGAAGGTGTCTGGCTTTTAGCAGAATACAAACTCTTTTGATCAGATCCGAAAATGTCATAACTGTAAGTAGCAATTTACTAGTAATTCATGTTAATATAAACTGGGTTATTCTGTACTATTTTGTGGGAAAGATTGCGTTGTCATGGCGACGGGCCTGTCTTTTTGCCCTGCCCTTTGTTTGTCAGAAAAACTTCTGTAGTTAATTACGACGTGTTGGTGGCAGTTTTCCTAAGTTTTTGATGAGTAGGGTTGCGGGCCAGTTAATTTGTTTACCACGAATAAGAACCTTTAGTTCGTGCATCCAACTGAAATGTTTTATTTGAAGAATTAAATTCATTGTTTCTTATACAAGAATTCACCTTAAATAGACCAACGTCAAAGTCAAAGCCAGTCAAAGGGATGAATTATGCGGTTCTGTGTGTTGTTTAATTGATTTTGTTATGATGTTCGATTTTTACTAATCTATTGATTAAACAACAACATGGTTACTAAAAACTTCTTTTTTTTCATATAACTTCAAACAATTAATATTTTTCATGAAAATAAGCTGCCTTTTAGTTTTAATATTGTTTATCACATGGTACTTTGTTTACTCTAAAATAAATAATCAAATTAGCCATAAATAGGTTTATACAATCAAGATTGTGTCAACGAGTCGGACCTTCCAGGGAACTGCATAGTTGCAACTTGGTTCCAGAGATCCTATTATTCACTTTGTGAGTTGGAGTCAAAACTATTGCTACTGAGATAAGCCGAGGTGTTCATTGTGTTGAATAACTTTGCCCACTGACAAATTACCGACGAAGTTGCTGTGATAAAACTGTGCCAATTTTGTTTTAAAAACTTTTAGTTTGAACTGGAAGCGTAGAAAAAAATTACAGTTAGCCTTTTGGAAGTTGTAACAATTGAATCGAATTTAATGGTTTAACTCTTATAATTAAAGACCATTTTACTAAACCTGGTTATTTAGACCGAAAAGTTGTTGAATGGAGACCACATATCGGCAAGCGCAGCGTAGAACGGTCACCAACTAGATGGACGGACTATTTGACGATGAACTTAAAAGTTTTTTATTAATGAATTCTATATGTTGGTATAAATGTACTTTTGACATCTTGGTACACTGACATCGAAATTATTTGTTTTTGATCCACTATTTTAGAAATTATTTTATAGTATATTGATTTCTTCGGTAAGTAATATTTAAGCTTAATAAGTAACTAAGAATAATAGAATCTATTAAATAAAAATGCGCTTTAATCTACCTACGTTTAAATTTTACACATATAGTTAATTATCGACAAGATATCTATGCATAACTTAAACACGAAACACATTGAAAGTAAACAATGAAGGTCAAATCAATAAACATAACAAATGAACTGTGAATCAGATAAAGGGGAATCTAAATAACCTACCAGCTAAAGTTATTAATAACATTCAATAACTATTATTCAAAGCAAAGACGTTACTAACTAAATTAATCAACCGGTATACTGTGCAGTTACAAGGCATAACATAGAATAGAATAGGCGAGACGAAAACATTAAAGAAATAGGTATTCCACTTAGTCCATCTGTTGGAACGTCTTAAATACTGGACATATATTTTTTTCTACAACAATTAAATAAAAAATTACGAAAACAAAAACAAACAATTTTGGTACAGTAGTACTTATAAATTTTGAACCTAAACGTGGCGTTACGCAAAACTTCAAAGCATTATAATCGTCTTAATTTTTCGTTTGCAAGAAAAAAAAAATAATAACGGAAATAGATGACGGACTAAGTATTATTTTTAAGTCGTCTCGCCTAGTATCTTACGATATGAGTAACATCTGGGTTTTTTTTTCTTACTATACCTTGTTGGTTATAAATAAGTACACGTATTAGGAACATCTTCCATCTTTCGGTACTTTAAAAACGATATAATTTTTCCAAGCAGTATTTTCATTGATGAGATTGACGATGATAAAATTTATCATCGTTTCGAATTAAATTATCTTTCAATTATACAAATATTTGTTACTAAAAGGTTTTAGTAATTGTCTCGTTCATTATGTATATAAGATAACATAAGGTCATTGACATTATTAACAGGACTATCGTTATCAACCGATCGATCACTCCTATCAATTAGATACATTTGTGCTTTTATCCGTATTTTATGGACACACCTTTTATAAATATTTGATATAAATCCTAGATTTGAATCACCGTCATCAAACATTGAGCATAAATATTAAATAACCATATGTTAGTTTTGGAATTCAACTATCTGTCTCTATTTTGTATAGGACGGCGCAAACGGGCTACGGACTATAGCAACCGCTGGCGGTTACTTCAACATCAACATCTGTACGATGTTGTTAGGGTCAGAAGCGAGCGACAGCCAGCCGTGTTCGTTAGCCACAAGTTTTTATAATCCGCTAAGCTGACCGGGTGTAGTAGCACCACAGTGGCGCGTATTGGCGACTATGCGGCCCGTAGGAACCACAAGTGTAGCGAGTTGCGGACACTACTATAGCGACTCGACTGTAGCTTGTGGCGGCCACCGACCACACGTGTGCGCCGCGTTCAATAAAATGCATAAAAATCGTGTGAACTGCTAGTGGCTGGCCACCGGTCGCTGTGGTCGGTAGCCCGCTTGCGACCGGCTTTAAATTTAATAATAACTGTTATGTGGTTATGATTCCCAAAAATGTTCGCCAAATGTTTCGTCAATGTATTTAAACAATATTCAGAATACATTAGATGCTATGCTAGCCAGTTTTTCAGGGTTCCATACCAAAAGGGTAAAACGGGACCCTATTACTAAGACTTCGTCGTCTGTAAAAATATGAGGTGATTTGATAACAGAAAGGAGTCATTATAAGTTAACTTTGTAAAAAAAACTATGAATTGAATTATTATATGAATTGATATCACGGTACGAGTAATTAAAATAGAGATTCAGAGTTTCAATATAATACATACCACGCATCTGGAGGCATAATATTGTTGCTTGCATACAAAAACATCAAACGTGATTTTTTTATTGTCAGGACTTTATCATAAACCATTAAAACACGATCAACCAAATATAACTCCATAAAAACCAATCCCGAAAAGCTTAATCTAAAATTCGTCAATTACCAGACATCCGTAGTTCCAATTAAAAGTCAATATTGGTTAGATTTAATCAAACATTCCAGAAACTCAGGCGCAATTATACGAAAGGCGACAAGAAAGCCGGCCATCGGAACATCCATCAACTCCAACAGCGCTGGTCATTATTTATTTGGCAATGATCATCATCATTATGAAGTATCCTTGTGGGGTATGGTACAAGTGTGTTGACCTTTTGTGGCTCAATGACATATAACTGTTTTATTAACAGAATAGCATAGACAGTTCTGTGTAAGGCGATTCTCACATTGTGATTTAAGGTTGCTTGAAGGTATCTCCGTTTGTATAGAACACGCAACATACAGGGTGATGGCAGTGAGTTTATTGGCCTTACATTTTTAGACAACTTTAGAGTGGAGATAAAAATCACAAAAGGTATAACATTTTTTTTATTAAGCTATTAAGCTAGTGCCCTTCTGCAGGACGAAGGCCTCCCCCATATCCCTCCAAGTGTCCCGGACCTGTGCAGAATTCCGCCATTCGCAGTTATACGCATAGTTTTCATTTCACTATATAAATAAGTAGTGAGACTAAAATGTTTGTCGTCATTCATTAACTATTTACATAATTTTTTTTTTGTTTTATTTAAAACCAAGTGTGTCTATTCTCATAATTATGAGACCTATGTTTCTGGAATCGTATGATATACCTACCTAATAAGATAGGTAATTCATATGCTTTAAGATGTACAAATTTGAAATGCTTATAGTTTTATTATTAAACCACAATTTAAATGGCCATCCAATTACACGAAACGCGTCGTACCGTACTGTAATTTGACTAAGATCACTGTAATTTCGCTCTGTAATAACCATAATAATTGGTTGGATTTAGCATACAAAAACTGAATGAATGCCATCATGTGCTGCAAAAAGTCATGAATCGTTTTGGTCTACATTTATTTTAGATGATGTCTTTTTATTATTGCGACCACTTGTATTTAAGCAGATGTGTTTTTAAACGACTAGGTATATTTGAATACTGTAAAATTCGGCAAAGCGCGAAAGTCGCCTCAATCACAAAATATCCAATATATTACGAAGTTAAAGCACTGTGCCATGCTTATGCTTGTCTACTAGAAAAATGAAAGTTGTCAGTAAATACCAACTAACTAAATATAAAATGTTTTTTGACACATTACAAGGAACATAACATTATAATCTTAAAACCAAATAATGTTATACATACGGGAATAGGTAAATTCATACAAAAACACAAACAAAAATAAAATTACTGTCAACTGTCCATGGCACTACAAAATGGACATTGTTCAGCGCAAGTTCAGCCGAGTTTTTAATCAAATTTGAGTAGGTAATGAAATGTTTGCATATTTACAGATTAGCTTTAGCATGTTACCGACGTCAACACCCTCGTACAAATCGTAGTATTTCGACGTACCCCCCTCGTGTGGATAAATTATTAAACTGCATAGAGTTCATCACAGGGCACGTCATAATCCAGCGTTCGGATTAACATTTAAACAACTTTTATGTAAATCACTATAATACCAGTTTCATTTTTGTGCTCATCCTCTGGAAGAGTTCTTTGAAATTGCATTAGTCTTTTTGATTAGTCTGTGATGCTAATTTGTGGTTTTGATTTATTAATTAGGGATGAATCTTATTTAATTTGATTTCTTAGTAATTGAGTATAATTTACGATTGAAATTGTATCGATTAATTATAGGTACATTTTTGTTCTCATACATCTTCTAGTTTTTTGGAGTGGAATACATTTTTGTTAATGTTTGATTGATCCATCTTGTTTGATTCCTTCACACTAAACCCCCATCATTACTATATATAATCATATAAGAATTACTCTAAGATACAAAAACTACAAGTAAAACTCTTATTAGTTACTTTTAGATAAACCACCTAAAATAAGACTGATTTTCATCTAAGTATATTGTGTAACTTTTTATTTTTGTTAACATAATTTACCAAACATCCCGCTACTTGCAATAAATGCCGACATGTTTGAAAAGCCTGGTGTTAGAAAAATAAACCAACACATTTACCATTCCGGGACTTCAAATATCGATACGAGTATTATTGCGCCCATATTTCGCAACCAATTAGCTCACAAGGGTCAGAAACACCCCTTCTATAACCCCGCCCTTCATACCTTGAAATCTAAATAATGGAGGGCACAAACTATTGTTTTTATTCTAGAGGCAATTCTGCAACCCTTTTACCGATATTAAGGTCGGAAATCGTTCACAATGCTGCTTAGTTATGAGTTGCTTCAGGATTGTGTAGAACAAAGCATGAATGGGAGTAAGTGAAGAGGAGTGAAAAATGTGCAGAATGCCTGTTACGCCTTGTGGCGTTGCTGCGTGGAGATGTTAGTGATAATGAGTTAGCTATCGCCTAGTTGAATTTAGTTGGTAACAGCTTTACTGGAGCTAACAGCAACTGGAGATTTGCTGCAAAATGACGTAATACTTAAGATATTAGTTTTCCTAAGAATAAGAACGATTCGTGAAGTCGAAGCTTCTGGATGAGAAGGCTAGTTAATGAAAACGCATAAGATTGTTAATAAGGCAGGGACACACTCTCACGATGTAAAAGATTTATAGCATTTATGTTAATAAATATACTTACAAGACTTTTAAATGAACACTATTTATTTACGCAGGTCTTTTATTCCATTTTCATAACAAGCAAATATAAAAAACATAATCTCAACTAAAATTCACAGGGAAACAGTTCATAAAAGCGTGAAAAAGAGCAAATTTTCATTTTCCATCTAAAACACTTTCATTATTCTTTCATTAGAGGTAAGCTCGTTTTTCGGAGCCTGGAAACTGAAACGATCTGTGAACGCACGAAAACATAAAAAAATACGTCATGAATGGAGGTATTGAGGGAAACAAAAGAATGGGACGCGTTTAATCCTGTCCGGCAGTCATTTCGACGGTTCGGGAAGGGAAAATTGAATTTATTATCGTTTGTATTTGACTGACGTGTTATTTTCACGCGAAGGAAAGCGGCGAAGCGTCGAAATCCAATCAGTCAGTGACGGAACCGATAGCGATGTACCTACTGCGCTAGAAATATAATATCGAATCATATTGAATAACCTCAATATTGGAATTTAAAGGGAGCGCGCGAGAGTATATTTCTTCTTGACCAAAATAAATGTTGCGAAGAAATTTTCCCTTATGCGGAATTCTTTGATAAACTTTATTGTATCTATAGAAGGCGTCATAAAGTTTAGTTTTGTGCGACATCGACTGTGAAGTGGTACAATTTAAAGTTCCTCTAGGAATAAACTGGCGTACTGAAATGCCGTTTTCCGAGCGATATAACTTGTCGGTGGGTTTATTTTTTCGCCAATATGAAAACTTGATTGGTATCGTGTTCTTTTTAAGGTTCCGTACCCAAAGGGTAAAACGGGACCCTATTACTGACTACATTTCGTTGTCTGTCTGTCTGTGTCACCAGGCTGTATCTCAAGAAATGTGATGATAAAATGATGTTTGAGGGAAGTTGAGAAATTTGATCAAGGTGTTAAGTTAAATAATGGGAATATAAACAATTATTATTTTGTAACCAATTGTAAAAGCAGAATTTTATTTCATCTTATCAGAATACTATGGTACACACATGGTGTATTTTAATTTTAAGTTTTGTTTTCTCATGGTATTATATATTGTAATTGTCTATAATTTCTGTGATATGGGTTATACCTGAAATATACGAATATTATTTATTTATTTCTCTTCTTTTAACTACATTCGGGAACCAGTTAAAACAGGCCAATATTTGTTAAAATTTCTTACCCAGCTAAAAATGAGGAGTAAAAGTATTTTTTCGTAACTAGTTAAGAAAATGACTTAAGAAAGTGGACCGACCTAGTATAAAATATATTTAGTAAAATTGCTAGGCTATACTTACTATGGAAAATCAACGTTGTGCAATGTTTTTATCCTTGTTCTCGAATTTATAAAACATGATTATGTAAAAATAACTACATTTCTAAGTTACCATAAAATAAGAAAGTTTTGTTTTCAACCCAACAAAGGGTTTATCTGATGTAGGCTTACAATTTCTAAAGATCCTATTTGATCATAATCATCATTATTTTTATAATAAAATACACTTTAAGACAAAGTTTTCCTTTCGATGTAACCCATATCAGTGAAACAGATAGTTAACACTACCAATTTGATTGACAATCAGACCATTAAAAAATCAACGCATAGTACAAAAATGATTATAACCTTGTAAATTGCAAAAACCGACCCTTATCTGCTGTGTTCCTAAGTGAACATTACTTCAGAAGCTACAGCCGTGTTCTCTCTAGCCAATTAAATGGGTTTATCACTTTTATTTTCCTTGCACTTCGAGACAATCCGAACACAAACAGGAATAAAACAATTAAGGTATCGGTTGCTTTGTAATGTTTTATTCATTATTGGTATTTTGATGTTAGAAACGGTCGGTTTTATTCTGCGCGTTTTTTTATTGCTGCGTACTCGATTCTTAGAGGTTATAGTGGATGCTTTATTTTTCGAAGCTTGAATACTAGCTTGTTATTTCGGTTGCAGATAACTGATTGGATGTGTAAATACCGCCTTATGACTCATGAAAGCTGATTAATGCTTTATTGGAATGCCGATTAAACCTCTCTCCCTCTAAGATGTAACGAACCGACGTTACGTAACGCGAGACGGCAAGTTTATATGGTGTCCCCTACGCATACTGGCTTTCACCTACCGTATGCTCTGTTAGGCTCTTCCGCTCTCACACAAACCCCGTTACGTTACGCAACGTTAGCCGAATTTGAAGTTACCACTTCTGTCAAGCGTTCTGAAATGCACGTATTTTTTATTCATGGAACAAAATTCAAAGTTTCGGGAAAGAGATTTCTTTTTTTTCGATTGAAACAGTCAATAACTCCTCCCCTTTTTTGTTTTCGTCGGCTTAATCGTTTAACTGCATTCCACATTTTATGGGTCCACAAACTATTGTCACGTGAACCGTTTTTCTTGTTTTGCATTGAATTTATTTTCTTTCTATAGCGATATCGGATTGAACGCACGCGTTGCGTGGAGTCGGGCTCGAGCTTTTCAAAAGGAATTTTATTTTAATTGGTTTTGAGGAAACAGTATGTTGTTATTTCACGAATACGAATATATTTTTGTCGGACTAAAAAATATAATGAAAGTTGTTCCATTATTTAAAAAGTTATTTGAATGAAATTTTAAATGAGAATTAAAAAACACACACATTAAAAAACCTTGGGAAAAAAGTGTCAAAAAATATCAGTGCGTGTAATATATATCATAAACTAGCGGCCCGCCCTGGCTTCGCACGTGTAATTATTTAAAATTGTTTGCCCGGCAATTATTCCATTGATTCTCAAATTCCAACGAACAATTTAAAAAAAAATTGGTCATATTGGTCCAAGCGTTGTTGAGTTTTGCGCTTAGCAACACATTTTGCGATTCATTTTTATATATAAAATTACTTTATATATGAAATAAAATTAATATTGAAATTTATGTGTAAGAAAGGAGTGAGTGTTGAGATGACGAGTGACAGATTCTATTCGCTTCTCAACTCAGTATAAAACATTGAAGCGAACTGTCAAGACAATGTTATTTCCTTGATATTTGTTATTTAAGCAATTTAGTTTTATTAATTTTAAGTTGACCTGTCCATGTAGGCTATGTGCTTCTAAGGAAATAAACGTTTTGACTTTGACTTTGACTTTAGAGGAAAATGGAAGGAAAAAACATGTTGTGCCGACCCCACGTAATATGGGATAAGGACAAGATAATGATGATGATATGAAATATCCATCCACCATAATATGAAATATCCGTTTATCTTACATATTCCTACCGTATTTTTTTTTCGACAAATTAATCACTTTTGGGACAATGTCATTACTGACAGTAGTGGCTTTCACACGATAACTCAAATTTTAATCAAGTTGATAAAACGTCTAATCCTAAAAGTAGAGGTGAGGTATCTTAATCGCCTCGATTGACTCAGCTCAAATAATCGAATCACATTATCGACCCACACTTCGATTGCATCCCAATAAAATAAATTGAACAGTTTTATTCATGCAACTCAGTAACGGTACCAAAAAAGGGTCCTATAACAAAATTAAGGTTGAAAAAGCGCTCCGTTGAATCGCCAATTTGCAAACGAAACGCGATCCAGTAACTACCTCCATTTCGACATTATTATCCAGAAAGAGGTGTTATAAAATTTTTATTGTTTCGCTGGCTTTTACTCTCAAAATTGCCTATTTCTTGAACCTTGAAAATAACAAGATAAAATTTTTGTAGTACTGACGTTGCAGCGAGACGCTGTATCGTCAAAAAAATAAAGTTTATTAGATTCAAGTAAGAGACCTCCTTAAGTAATCGGACGATAATTAGAAAACTTAACTATCTTGTAAATTGAATTTTAGTATACATCCGATAGTAGTTCTTCAAAAGTATTCTTCATCATTCGTTACAAAATAGACATAAAATAACATTTTACTACCTTACTCGGTTATGAAGCTGTTTGTTTAGATTTAAAGCTATCTGTGTAGGTTTTACTACAAAGGTACGATGCTTGGTAAATTCGAATGTATCTTTTTTAATGCTACTAATAAATTTTGGTCATATGATTTTATTAGTACCTATATTTCAATACAGACACTCGTAACATTAGGTAAGTACCTCATTACAAGATCGTTTCAGTTTAGTACAAAAACATTTACATAGTAAAATATCTGCTTAGTTTGGGGTTAGGTGTATATTTTTATGAATTTCTCTATGCTTTTTCTAGCCTCTAGCGACTTACCACGATTTTGCGATAATCACTACTACTAACAAAACAACCTAGTGCGCCCTAAAATCTTATAGATATCGTCAACCCAACATAACTATATGCTTCCCTTGGAAACAACTCAGTGATTTGGGTCTTGCCCAACTCTATTTTAGAGCTAGAGGAGGCCTATACCAGTCGGTGAAGACGGGCTGTGAATGATGATGATGATAATCATAGATCAGATATTACTTTAAAACCAAAACAACGACTTCTGACCTCAAACTAAGGTTAAACTCCGGTGGCACAGACTCAGCAATCTTGGGAAGGCGATCTTATCTCGACCCAACTGAAAACATCGCCTATAAAAGGAATACATAATTTTATATGTAACCAAACTATCTGAAAATTATATTTAATAAACCATTCACAATAACTTAAAATAAAAACTGTCATTAGTCTGTTATTTATAAACATTTTTCTTTTGTTTCAGGTAATGCATTCAAAAGTATTAATGGCAGTAATTACTGGGTTAGACGTTACTGTATACAAAGGGTTACAAAAGGTTGCTTTCATGGTATTATAGTGCTGGTAAGCCGTAAACGGTTACCTCAAATGGTGAAACTGTCAACTGAATAATTGTGGATGTATGGACCGTGCATGAGACTACTGGTGGAGTGTAAGATGAGTTTACAAGGAAACTAAGATACTGGAATCGTTATATGTAAATTTTGTATACTATATTAATAAAATCTCAATGTGAAGTTTTAAAACTTTGTAGGTAAACTGTAGCTACATAGATTTTCTAGGATATAGTAAACGCATGAAAGTTGTTAATTTCTTTAGAAAATTATGCCTTTAGTTTATTTATTCTCCTCTATCGTATCAGAGCTTCAATTTCAATTTATTTATTTCACCATCAGCTTGTTTCTTATAACGTAAAATGTCTTGTATTTGTATTGGTGACTGTGCAAAAACAAGATAAATAAAGGTGCAAAAGTTATAGATTATTATTAGTAACATAAAGTATATTTTACCGAGGTACATATCTCAACAATAAGTAATCGCTTAAAACTTCGATACATACTCGTAAATACTTTGATGAACGCATCGATTTGCACTGATAACTATTTCTCCTAAACCTCAAGTTACTTGTCAATGAAATACCAATGACATTGCATCTTGCATAACACCAATAGTGACTCAATAAAATAAATACCTTTCCCATCCTCGAAAATGCTTTGATCCTTCCAGTACTGCCGTATCCGTGTCTGTCACGATAATTACAACCCTTTGAAGTCTGCGCCGGTGGTCCACCAGTTATAGTTTCATCCTTTTATTCAGTGCACATCTTGTGTATGGCTTCCCTTATCCATTATGGGATCGTAGGAATTGTGCTAAATGATTTACACATCATAACTCCGTTTAGATGTAAGGTTCCACTTAGTGGAATTATACAACCATATAGTTTAGAAAATACGTTTATTGGACTAAAATTACCGGAAATTTGCTTATATCATTCAATATGATAACGTGTACTTAATATCTTACATATAATAACTGAGGATTTAGAAGTAAAATACATACTCATTTTCCCTTTATTTTCCATATATCAGCAACAACAAACTGAATGGTCATGTTTGTACGATAATATTTGAGGCTGTGTAAAAGAGTTATTATATAAGAGATGCTCAATGCCGACCTTCGTTACTTTAAAAAAAAAGTACGCATATTAATAAATTGCTTCTCAACTCAATTTAGATTTATAAAGGGATAATTACCATGATTTACTGGTTTATAAGTTTTCCGATGTTTCGGCACAGTTGCCCATGAACTGTTGTATGGTTGAACTGAAGCAGCGAGTCGCTTAACTGTTTTATAGGCAGACAAAGCGATCTGCCAATAAAACTATTTCGTTAAAAATCTATAAATTTGGATAGTGAAAAGTATAATTATAAAAATAACAAAAAACAGTGTATTGGGTTTTCGTGTGTGATTTGCTATATTTTACGTTTTGATGTTTAGTTATTGTTTACTTAGCACACACTTGTCCATCTTCTACCTCATTATACCTTTTTGGATATACTTGGATATGCGTTGCGTTTACAGTTGTAGGTATACGTCCTACGTACGTAGAAATATCACTTTCACTTAACATGCAAGCAAATTAAAGCACTTGTAACTAGAAAAGGGTTGAAATGAACTATATTTTATTGTACGTGATTAAAATTTCACAAACGTAACAGCTGTCAACTTGCTTGCCTTTTTCAAGCTTATCACACATTCGATCTTGAAAAGCTTTTTGCATGTAACACGTTCAAACGCCCACTTCATATTACCATTGCTAATTTAAGATTGAGTGCACTACACAGATACCATTATGTTATATTAAAAATGATATTTAGAATTTAATTTATCTTTAAAGCGAGATTTATATAAAAAATATTATTATTAATATGTATTTGCTTTACTACAATCTCTCCTGATGTAAAGTGACGATGTGGTCTAAGTTGGGGCATGAAGACCTAGACTAGAAGGTATAGATGGCTTCTCCGGACCACATTAAGAAGCACGAGAAATAAATGAATATTGCTGGACATAATGTATTTATTTATTTTGAGTGTTAGATAGCCTATTACCGAGGAAGGCTATAGGCTGTTTTTTACCGCGGGGAAATACTACAAACACTTGACCCCGCAGCGGAAACCGAACCCGCTACCTCTTACGCCTCAAGCGGAACTTCGCCCACCGCGCTTGTATTAGTAGTCGAAATAGATATAAAACTATTTAATTACTCGTAATTGTAGTAATTTCTGAAATAATCTGTTTATATTTCGTAGATTATTTTGTAAGCTCAAAGCTGGAGGCCTATGATAGATAACAATATTAAGGTATTAGGCAATATGTGTTCATCCATCGAGATACAAAGTTCGGCAAATCCAATATGCCTAGACCCTTATAGACAGCAATAAGTCAGACTGTTCTGTTTTAATACAAAAGTAAATATGCTGAGACTACATAATTATGCAGCTCTTTTTGCAGACTAAATTATACCTATGTGACAGAAATTTAAATTGAAGTAAACGTTAAAATGTATGCTACTCCTAAAAATCTAAACATTATATTACCTTAAACCTACCTTAATCTGCTTGTCCTACAATTATGTTCCGCTATAAAATATAAGTATATTGTATTTTCCAACTCTTTATTTAAAAAAAATAGTATAATTAAGATTTCAGCAAAAGTTTTTTTTATTTATTTTTTTATTTATGTAGTAAATGTAAATCTAATTAAAAACTGTTGAATGTGTTGAAATTCAGCTTTTATATCTATGCTTTTAACAAATGCCGGTAATATCAGTATTCTTCATTCAAAAAGCCTAGTATGTACACATTCTAAATCCCACTTATAGACCTCTGTAGGCGCTGTAAGAGGATTTTGCATCGCCGAGACGTTTACAAGAGCACTAACAATGTTATTCTTCGCCTTGACAAGCTTGCGTTGGGTGATCAATCATTGGCTAGTGTTGTGCTCTACCGTCCTACACTATTCTATCGAATTGTGCAACTACTATTTACATTACATGCGCAATTCTATTATATTTTACGTTAACGATTATATTATTTTGAACTTTGTCGTCATGGGAAACGGATGTTATTTTATTTGTATTAAGAATTTTATATATTACAGAAAATGCTATTGTTTAACAAACTACTTAATTGCGGACATAATAAGAATTATAATCTATTGTAAAAAAGAAAAAGAGGCTTATTCTATCTCGGAAAAGTTATGACACCCCGAGCGAAGTGACATAAATTGTACGTTCTATTGTCACGAAACCTTTTCTCGATTTTGTTTAACTTTATCGATAGTAGGGAATCGGATATCATCGAGTGCCATCACATAAAGACATCACTATATTTAAGCCCCTTTTCTGAGGGGATTTAATCGGGATAATACATGTGTCGCATCTTATTACCAATCTCAGATTGTGGTGAGAGCAAACATGTTGTCCCTCCAACAATTTGAGTCAACATCATATCACTTACGAGATCTCGTAGCAAAGTGTATTTGGATTGACGAAATTCTTTTATCTCTAGTGTATCCGTTTTCACAAAGTGCGTCTATACGGTATCGATAATTTTATTTATACCGTTGTTAAGGAGCAGCTCTAGCTACACAAACGGGTATTTGTAAAAATACAAAGTGTTGGAATCAGTGTTAATACACACTGTCTTATGGATTCGCATTCGTTAAGTATGTAAACTTGTTTAGTGAAAATAGAATTGCCTTCGTTAGTATGGAATCCAGATCATTGAATTAATTTGTTTAGTCTCTGCTTTTATTTATATTCAATGCTTTCAAAACATAACGGCGGAACTTTCGTGGGTTTAAATTACCATCTTCGCCATCTTCAACTAATAAGCTGATACTTTAACGGCTTACTTAAAATAAAGTGTTTATGATTTCCAATTGGATAACTAATAAATAATCTTCAAAGCAATCGTAAACATATACAATTCCGATAGCGGGGGCATTAAATACGACATGTAGCTTTTTACTATGTCTGCGTATGAGTGACAAAAGTAATAAATACCGATGGGGGAATCATAAAACGCGTATCTTATACAGTTGTCAGCGCAGAGGTGACTTAATGTGACAGTGAATTAGGCTCTCTTAATATTCCAATAAACAAAATGATGAGACGTTATGTAGACGTCAGGCTCTTACGAGATATATTCAGATTAATTTAATGATGCTATGATGAACTGAGATGGTTAAAGTTACGGAATAGTGCCTAGTATAAAACGTTAGAACGAGTGGCTCGAATTACACATGTTTCTTTTCGTGGATGCTACTGTCATACGAGAAATAAGGACAAGTCGAAGTTTGAATATGAGCCATTCAAAACCTTACTTATGATTAAGGTAAAGCAAACAAAAGGTGACTAAAAATAAGTGTTATATTTAATCCGTTTATACAGATTTACTACAGATACAGATTTATTTAATTTATTTATTTTACAAAACACAAAGTTCACCTATTTTTCGCTTTATCAATTTAATAACAAAGACCCTTGGGACGTTGTATATATATGTTGTTGATGTAGTCTTTGTAGTAGAGGCTTTTGACTTATAAATTTAGTGCAAGTCGCACCAAAGCATTCTGCACTGTATCGTCTTAATTTTTGGTTTGCAAGAAAATTAAAGTAACGGTGCGGTCTACGAAGTGACATGAAGACCTATAAGGTATATATTTAAACTTTCATTAAAGAGACCCAGGTTGGAATCTAACGGAGATCCTGATGCTGACAGCAGCATGTACAAACAAAAGATCGAACAAACAGCCACAAATCCATGTTAATGCAACGAATGAAATCAATCAAAACCATTTCAAAAACCATGTATAAGGTAAAGGTACAGTTATGAAGTAAAGTGAACACAATTTCGTCAATTTTGCAAAGTGGAACAGACTGCAGCTAGTACAATGGGCAGATAGTACGACAAAAGAGTTGAAGTACAGATATCGATTCAAAAGTCCCACGGGAAATTTTATACATCCTCGCTACGAGCACTTATTACTTTAAGTTCACCTGCTCGAATGAACCTGAAAGCTCAGTGTGTGATAAATCTAAAAATATTGAGGTATTTGAGAATTTTCGTGTAAAATTTCTTTAAATTGAGTCAGTGGCTTTAAAGACTTTCGTTTTTTACTATGACTTTTGAAACTAACAACATGAAGATTTTGCTTCAAATAAAACAATGATTATAAGAAATTATTCAGGCTTTCCGTAATTTGAGTCCGACTCTAATCTGTAAAATATGTAACTAACTAGTAAAAAGTTAAAATGGTTAATAATATTGTTTTATCTTTATGAAATGCAATTTAAATTTTGATCTTAATGTATAATAGACTTTTACAGCTGTATCTAATACAAACAATAGCATACGTTCATTGAGTATTTCCTGGAGCGCGTTATAAAACTCCAATTAGAATACAGTTTAGAATCAAATAAATCTTCAAATCCAAAAATTAGACAGACGCCGAAAGTTACGAAGTGTTATTTATTGTATCAATTAGAGAATTCTTTACACGGATAACAATAATCATTAAAACGATTACCCACCTATGTTGTTTTTTAAGCATTCCGGTTTGAGATCGAACTGGTTTAGGAGATTAGGCCGCCGGTGGGGTTGCTACTAGTTTCCGTAGAAAAAAGGTTTATAGCAGGCTTAATTTTTATAGAGATCTGAAAAATTACGTAAAGCTTAAAACTTGGTCTTTATAAAAGCTGGTTGAATTTATTTTTTCAAGTTATTCCAACTGTTAACTTATTTTGACTAAAGACTAACTAAAGTGATTTATGCAATTGTCAGCAGTGTGCCTAGTCAAAAAAGTATTTATTAATATAATGCCCAAGAAATTTTGTTAAATTATTTTAGTCACTAAAAATATTTCCAGAAATAAAATCGTCTTTGAATATTTTTCCTCTATTTTAAGCTTTCTCTATATTTTACACTTTTTTCACCATCATTATATAATTATAAAAAATTAAGATTCGGTGAATTTAAATTATAAAGTCATGTCATTTTCTAAAGGTGTCCCACGAATTAAAAACTCATTGTGGTAAGATAGAATCAAATTCTGATCAATTTGGTCGTTTCTGTGAGAAAAGAACAAAAACAGCTGTCAACTTTTAATCACAAAAATGGGTTCTATTCTATGTGATGATTGTTATACAAAAAGGACTGATGGCATTTTGGGAATATAATGATCGGTTTTATTTTATATTAAACTCTACTCATTTTAGTTCTATTCAGATAAAACCATTAGCAAGACAGTAACTAAATAAAAAAAATAGATATATCTATTGTTTAAATAAGAAAAGCATTCTTAAAATGTTCGCTGTTAATTAATTAATTTAAAAATATCTTCATTCAAATGGGAATATACCGTAAACAACTTTAGTTTATAAACATTGACCGCTTTACCACAAATAAAAATTATACGGCTTAGTCACGCGTTCAACAGTTGTATAGCAAAAGTGATCAATAGGTATCTTTTTAAACAACTGTCAAATACGTGTCCAAGTCCGTGTGGTGGTCAGACCGTATAAGACATTAATTTATTTTAAACTTTTGAATAGTTTTAAATAATATATAATTTTGACTAGACAATTTCGAACTTCTCTTTTTAGATAATCTTTTGTCCAAACACGTCGAATTCTTTAAGCCGCTGCATCAAAGACTATCAACGCATTTAAAGTAACCGTTTAGTCCATCTTCTTCCCAGATCATAAAACAATCATATTAATGGCCCTGTTTTAGTGTTTGGCCGCTGGGGTAATCGCGGGGACATAAAATATTTTGACACGAAGATAAAGACAAAGGGGGCCGATGGTTTATCTTATCGGGGCATTAATGAGGGCTCAGCCTGTTGACTTCTTCATTATTGGTACTAATGATGGACTGCCGATGAACTGGTCTTGACTTTTGTCCTTACAACTTCTACGTCATTAATATCCAGCTGGGTTGTTAGTGGAGCTTTGCTTATACAAGGTGTTTCAACATTGGTATATAAAATGCACGGGTGTAAATGGTACCAGGCAAACATATTTTTTTCTACGATTTTTGGAATTGTTGCTAGCCCATTTGTCGAAAAAAAAAAATGTAAAATCATTAAATCCAATTTCTCTGTGAGTCAATAACAACTAAGAAAACCGTAATTTAAGATGTAATTTTACTTCTACTTAAAAATCAATACACATGAGACCTTACGTGAGACCTAGAGATATTTATATAAGGCTAAAAAAGAGGCTTTTTTTCAAAAAATGGGCTTACATATCGAAATGTTGTTGAAAAAATATTCACACTCTTTCCGCTTATATACCAATTTTGAAACACCTTGTATTGAGAAAGATTGTTGGTGATTTTAAATAGAACCTTCTCATATTTTTCTTTTCTATGTTATACACGCAATGTTTATAACTATGTACAATTGCGTTTGATGGTAGCCTCAGCATTAAGCTATGTTTATATGGGCCTTAGATGCCTGAAATAAATGATTTATTATTTATTATTATTATTATTAACTTAATAAAGTGTTTTTATGGGTATGGCTACCTTTTACTATATATTTTACTTTACTACTACTTTTTTTTATACTGTACTTTTACATTAGATTTAAATAACGAAGTCATGACGTAGAATATATTTTGGATACTTTGAGATATTTTGCTTAAATGTTAAATAATATGTTTGATAAAATATCATTACTACCTTTTATCAATTTCTTATATTATCTCTGTTAAATAATGATTAAGCTCATGTCAAACAACAGAAATTATTATACCTATTTGAATGAGATTGTATAATTGAACAGGATGAATGTAAATCACCTGCTATACACTTAATTTTACAATACAGTAGTTAATCAGCGATGCATCAAAATTCCAATATGTTCTCCAAAATTATTCATGATCTATTAATTGAGTCGGCTCAAAGTTGAGCCTAAGCCTACGTGTTACAGCCTGGTATCGGGAAATTAACACGTTATAGGTAACAGGTATCGAAACAGGTACTAGATAACGGTTACGGGGTTTAACGCCGTATGTAGGTATTGGATTTTGGGCGAATGTGACTTAATGCTTGAATTAGAGGTGATTTACACGAAATGGCGACTTGTGATGATTGGAAATATGTATAAATATGTAATAATTATTCTAAAGTGTAAGAAGTGACTTAGTGCTATGTGATCCAACAGTCTGAATAAATGAATTGAATGATATTGTGTGTGTGTTATACACACATATATATATATATATAAATATATACAATGCCCATGCAAGTATATTTTTGTGCAAGTAATCCGTGTGTTTTAAGATTAATTTATCCATTTACTTTCATTTAATTGTTATTGTTTCTACAAATTTGATCCGCAACTGCGGAACTTCCAATAAGGCGGTCTTTCGTGTGATCTTTGCAGAAACCGACATTGATCATAAATATCAGGCTTTCATATCGTTTGAAGATGTAAAAAATATTACTGAGATTACGATCTACATTCGTACTTAAATCTAATATGTATGCAAATATATCGTCGGTATATTCTTTGTCGGCACCAGATCACACAGAAATACCAAAACTACCGTTTCGTATTCACAAAACGCAATCTTGGATGTGTAATAAAATTATGGAATTTCATATTTGTCTGTTTACTCTTGGACTATACCCGTTTTTAAGTGTTGAGTGTTAGAGAGTCCTGTATCAAAAATGCCTAATTTTACGGCGTGAAAAAAATATAAATATTTATAGGAAAGCATGCCACGGTTTCCAGGCGTTGTAAGCTAGTCATTTAATAATTAAAATATTAAAGAGCTTGATAAAGTATTTTATTATCAGTTGGGTCGATAAAAAGATAAAATACAAATGAAAATTCATAATACTCCCATTTTACGTTCTCACTACTGGCACAGAGGGACTTTTCTCTTGACGAAGGAGATTGTGAAAGAAAACTGAAAATATTTTCTAAATACCTATTCTACGACACACCACAAGACATAGTCTGTTGGCAGATTTTTATTTGTACAAAATGGCGTCCAGTAGGCGCCATGTTTAGTTTTCATTAACGTCATATCATTAACGTCATGTCATTAGTGACACTCGTCGTACTAAGAGGAATCGATTGAAGTGTGAATCATAGAAATCGGCCCAGGCGTTTGATCTGTATAGTCGAACAAAGGAATAAACAAAGATTTTTAAACACATTACCACTCCGTTGCGTTGCGCAACGCTGGTAAACAGCCACCAAACTCGAAATATTCGGCGCAGTAATAAACCGCCTTATGTTTTAACTTACAACGTGACCACGGGGATCAATGCAGCATCATAGCAAATGACAATGAATGGTCGCCAGGAAACGTGGTATGCATTGGACTTAAGCTTGTTTCTGCTTGGTCCATGATGTGTGCTAATAATGACAAGACCTTGTTATTATTGTAGATTTGTATATTATTAAGGATACTTATTTGTGTTATTTATTAAACATATTAGAATTTGAATAGAAGAAACAATTGCATATTTGTTAAAATTAATATTTCTTGCCTTCCTTCTCTTGTGCAATAAATAATTGAAAATAATTCCAGAAAATTAACAGAACTGATTTATTGTCTGTTGAATATTATTAACGGCTTCACACCGTGTACAATGACAGGTTGCAATGCATAAATAGCTTAGTTTGTTTCCACAAACATAGGAACCAAATTAATCTTGAGGTTTTGTTTTACTCGTACAAGAAGACACTGATTAGCCATATCGAATTCGTAACTATAGTCACAGAATTTAATTAACTACCTGGCTTTATCTGTCTTTGTCGTAAGCTTATAGAATGACAAAGACAACGCTAGGTTCGATTAATTCCAGGTAACTGGAGGAAGCGGTGTCAAAGCGCATATCCTGTTCATTGAATTTTATATAACAAGCAAAAACTACAAAACCATCGCTTTGGTTAAGTTTGTTACAGATTGTATTTACTATTAAATGTACGATACATTTATTGGAGTTAAATGGTTACAAAAATATAATCGAAAATGTTTTAAAATGAATTCGACGGAAATCGAAAAGTGTTGCGCTAGATTCGTTATTAATTAGAGATATCTCAAATTAATAACGAATCTAGCGTCTAACAACATGAAATAAACAATAACATTAAGCGTAAAGGTAGCGTACGTAGCCGTTATGTTTTCTATGCAAAACATGTATGGAACAAGGATATTATAATATATATATTATAACAAGGAATTTGTTTCCAGTAAACCAGAATCCCATAATAATCCAGTGGAGTACTTCGAACGAGCACATTATGGAGCTAAAACATACTACAAATTGGTTACAAACACAGTTTAATCGTACAAAAACTCAAACAAAGTCGAAAGGCTCGTAGAATTTCCTTATAAAAAGTCGAGAATTTATTAAAGTCCACTTACTAACATAAATAACTAACCACAGGCATGGACGGAGTGTTTTATGGTGCTCATTCTACATTTGTTTCTTTACCGGACACTTCACTTATGGGTGGCTCATTCTCTATCTCTAAGTATCTATATTCTTTTTGTTTCTATGAAGCTCATGATAATAGACAAATGTGTGCAGCGACAACGCTCCTCTGCGATTCAAAGCTGGCAGTAAACGACCACAAATTGGGACGTTTTCAGGCAAAATGTCCCGCGTTGCAGACGCTCCCACGTCGTGTCCTGAGTCCCGCGTCGCTGACGCATAGGCTTGGCCCAAATTATGATAGTTGTGATAGAATGTGAATAAATTTATCCATTTTAGTTGAATAAAAAACTTTACTCATTTATATGAAACTAGCGGCCTGTCCCGGCTTCATAAATAATTAAATTCATATTTTTTTTATTGCACATACAAAAATAAACATATAAAAGTTTATAACGGCTTCGCACGGATATTTATTCCAAATTGTTTTCCCGGAAATTATTCGATGTTTTCTCGCCGTCAAAACCATCTTTGAACTCCAACGAACATTGAAAACAGAACAGGAGTTGTTGAGTTATGCGCTTAGTAACACATTTTGTGATTAATTTTCATATATAAGATTATGTATGAAATAATAATCCAAATAATATATAGTACTTGCACAACGAATTGCAGAATAAGTCTACCGTAGTATAACGAAGTACTCAAAACTAAACTCGTTACTTGCCTACTTGATTCTCAACTTCCTCAATTCCTTAGCTCGTGACATAATCAATATGAATACCCAGTAAACAGCATTTTGTTCTCGGCTCCAGTGCCAAATGGCACTGATGCTGCCACGCATCATTTACTTCTCCTACAGCTAAGCTAAATGGTGTACGATAAACACGAAACCGCGTTTTTATCTATTTGCACGCGAAAGGATAAAATTATATAAGGCTATATTAGGACTTGATTCAGCTAGAGCTTTATTAAAACAGGGGTGGAAGTTATGATTATAACTTTAAAAATATATGTATAATAAATAATATTTATTCAGAAAACCATTTAAAGCTCATGTAAACAAAAATCCTTAAAATATTATTGGGACCATGATGTAATTTTGGTGCATAAACTAAGAAAATCCTGTTTTACAGGCCAAAATTTTTTCTGAATGTTTAGTTTATATAACAGTGTAATTTAAACAAATTTGAATGTATTTGTATTTTTTCTAAATAATTTTTAAACATTTTGAATGCCTAAAAAAATAATAATATTTTCGGACAACCTACCTACATACCTATTTTGAGGCCAAATAATTTCAGAATTTCCACTCACTATCACTTAAATCATTCATTATTTATACATCGTATTATAGGTATGTGGAAAATATAACTCAGATAGTGGAGAATTTTTTCCCTAATGTTACACAAACGTGACCACAACATTTTTGAGAGAAAAGATTTACTTTTTTATTTGTGGCAATGTCTGTTGAAATTAACTTCGCATATTCAGCATTTCCACCCTTGCAACAAACATAAACACAATTCATAAACTTTCGCCTTCATAACTACGTTATCCAAAGGTATATTCAACGATATCTTCTTCCCTCTACCGTTTTACCATCTTAACTTTCTATACAACTCATGAGAATGCTCAAAACAAACAAATGTTTATGGTTAAACAGCCTCCAAACACTGAGGTTTAATAATAAAATGTTATTTTCTTCGAAAACAACCAGTAGATTTGGCAAAGCTTCCGCTGAGCTTTCGTTTGTTCATGAGAATGAGCTGGAGTATTGGAAAATACAAGTTTTCAATGGCTGAACAGATTTGTGATAACTTTTACGAAGTTAAATCTTGCTTTCCGAAGTAGTTAATAGCTATTCGCTGCAAACGCAATTAATAGAAATGTCATTGCAAATGGATTTAAGCCGACGAAACTTGGACGCTTAGTTTAATGGATGCTGAATTCGATTTTCAGGGACATCTGTACTAATTAATTACAAGATTTTTAAAGATTATACTACCAGAAGGTAATGGTGAGGAATGGTAAATTTACCTTAATGCGCATTTCGCAAGCCACGGTATTACCATCCAGTATTTATAAATAATTCTGATCTGTGGAATGCGACACAGTAACAACATTTTGAAAACCATAGCGGATAAGTTTGCATTGCCGCTATGGTCCTGTCACTTTATAAAAATAATTGTAAATCTTTTTACTGAAGTTTTTATTTTATTAATCGCGTAACTGTAACATATCAGATACTTGACAGCATTTCCAGCTTCCCATACGATATGGAGGTCCAACAACAAAATTTCATAACAGCGCTCACTAATTTTCATGATATGCGTGAAAATAACAGGTAGGTATGGTGCACGAACCGTAAAAATTAATGTAAATTAATTAATTTGACAAACACCGACGAGGTGGACAAGTGAATTGGACAGAATTGCTGGTTTACGATGGATGCAATTAGCATCCGATCGAAAAAGTTGGTCATGTTTGAAGGAGGCCTATGTCCAGCTGTGGGCTTCCCAAGGCTGAAATCGTGATGAATGATTAATAAATATGTAATTATTTATATATAATTACGATAAAGTCCCATTTATCTTTACCTAATCTTTTCTAGTTAATCAATATCATTTTTACAAACTATAACCGATAAAACGATAAAATTTCTTAGTAAGATACGAGTATCTTTAGTGTCAAGTATTATTGGAATTCGAACATTATTCCTTTAAAATAGGTATTACATTTCTTACGAACTATGTTGCAATTGTATACATAGTATCACAAAGTCTAAGATATCGTTCCACTTTCGAACTATTTATTTAATAAAAAGCACACATCGATAAGATTATACTTCCAAGCTAGAGGCTAAGGCTAAGGTGTCTGCCAACTTCCGCCTGAAAATTGCAGGTATTCCGTCCCTTTCTCACTCATAGGCTTTCGTGTTTCAATATTTAATACGTCTAGCCGCCTTAGCCAGGCAAGAACACGGTTTTGTAATTGTGATATTCTCGAATGCATTTAAACTAAATTTTGTACGAACTATATATTATTGTACAATATACATAATTACTTATTTCCATTGTTTTACAAATCTTAGAAACGTCTTGCATCTTTGCAGAATTTACATGTTACAAATAATGATATCTATAATGTTAAATGTGACAAATTTCTAAAATACAGAATACGGGTTAAATCATAAAAATCTATTGCAAAGCAGCCGAGAATGTGGCATTTGTAAATATACATAAATAAATAGTCACAAATAATCTGTGATTACTTTAGATAATAAATTACTTAGAGAATAGAATAGCTTATTTGTTATCACATCAATATGCGTTTTATCCTTCTTCTTCAGCCTATTTGAGCTCATTTTACTTTTAACATAAGTAAAATGTTATACCAATCCATGAGCTATCACCACACACCAATAAAACATGAACGAAACAATATTGATAACCTAGATTATATGTTTGTTGGTTACTCATAGTAATACTACTACCTACTTATTCATAGTAATAGTGTTTCTATCAATTTCCCGGTAACATTAGAAAGGAACTGTCATAAAACAATTTACTGTCCCTAGAAATAGCAAGCGATACGATAAAATACAGTAATTATTGGCCAGACAATACAAACATATAATTTGGTCCGTTGATAAAACACCGCATGGAGTATTGAGAATATTACTGCAATTGTACCTGCAGGAAAATTCTTAATACGTATTTACGTATGCCCGGTTTCAATATAAAGACTTTTTTTTTTATTCACGGACCGTCATTGGTAACAGTTACGCCTCCTTTTTTCACTTAAATAAAGATGATTTAAAAGTATTTGTTTAGAAACTGGATTAGTTAAATATATATTTTTCTTAAAATAGCTTTTACTCTGGAGGTGGTTAATTGCTTTAGATTTGAAATATTAAATTCCAACGATGGTTCAGAAGATGTATACTACGTCCCAAAATATCAAATCAAGTTTGAGTTATTTTAAAATTATCGTCATAATTGTTATACATCCAATAAGTATAATATAGAAAAACATCAAACAAGTATAATATATAATATAGAAGTATAGTATAGAATATCTGTACTTCCTATGCACTTTGAAATACTTTGGTTATCGACCCTATCTTTCTATAAAGTGCATCTTCTATATCACCATAACCCCGTCAACTTCTTACTAACAAAAGTCCCATTATAAAGAATCCAAACAAACATTCTTCATTAGTAACTACATTGCTGCAGTTAAACCAAGCACCTCGATCCTTTTTAAGTCTCGAAAGTTAATATTAGATTATTTTAAGCTCTTGCTCAGTGCAGACTTTTACCATCATTCATCTAAATAAAGCATTCTATTCCAAGTTGATTGCTTTTATCTTGCGTAATGGTTTTGCGATATGGCTTAAAGCATTAAAGCACTTGACAGGGATATTAATTAATTCAAGTGCCCAACTAAGCAAATACCGTCAATAATGTTGGAACTAAAACAGTTTTAGTTAGACTTAATTTATTTTCAAGAGATATATGTAATAGGGTAGTTTTCATGCGATGATAATCAAAATTCTATAAATATTGGAAAAGTAGCAGATTCATATTTTTGGCTTTTTCAATTAAGTTTTTAAAATAATAATAACACGTGACGCCGTGGTGCATAAATATTCTTTATTAATGCTCTTTTTCTTAGTAAAACGTGGTTAAATTAAAACAAAAATAAAATGAATATTTCCAGACAATTCACACAACAACAAAATAATGACAAAGCGGACTATAAATTAAAATGTACGCAACTAGCCTACTTGATTGCTTTTTATAAATTATAAATATATCGAGAGCAAAAGTTCCTACTAGCATTATTGGTCCAGAACCATTAATTCTAGTAGGAACTTTTGCTCTTGATATATTTATTTCAGATCTGAATTTAAACTTATTTGCAAGCATATATATATATTACAAGATACGAGTATGAAAAGTGGGTCAATGTTTTGAGCCAAAAAGTTACCTAGTATGTGAGATTCTCTACAAAATTGAATGACGCGAAGAAATAGTGTATAGTGAATTACAAAATTACTAATGTAATTTTACAATCAAACATGATGAAACATGGTGTGCATACAATTAAAAACTATTGTTAAACCATTTTATCTTTAATAATAATAACTTATACGAGTATTAAATATATTTTTTCAACCCCTATTAAAAACATTCAGTTTGAAAACTCCCACACAATCTTGCCCAACCCAAACAATATCACGATGTCAATCAAAAACAATCGAGTTCCAAAATAACTCCCAAAACAAATTTTCTTAAAAAAAAAAACAAACATCAACGTTTATTTCACCCACAAAATAAGTTACGTTTGACATTTCTGTCCCAGCAGTTAAAACAGTAATTACGAAAGAACCCGTCTAACGTTTCCCCGGGGCATTCTACTAAAGCGTAATTTACGCTCTGAAATCCAAGGGCTACCCCAAAAAAAGTTGGGATCGCCGAAAAAAACACTCCCGCATCTACATGTCTTGAATTCGACGACGCGACTCATTTCTGAGAAGACAAATTACGAAATCCGAGACAGCCGAGCGCGGAAAAAATGCAGCAATTAACGACCTGATCCAAAATAACTAGCACTATTTCTGTAAACCATCATTTTGCCCGTTATTTTCATCTGTTTACGCTTTTTTGTCAAACTATTTCGAATAGGCATCCACGAATTATTACAGAGCTCATCAACATCAAAGAAGCTATGTCCATTTGTTTTTCTGATTGTAACGGCTCCATTCATGAGCATTAATCTGTTTTCTTATTAGGGTATTGCGCGTACAACTGGAGGCAATAACGAATGATCTAGATCATTATTAATGCAGCTACTTTGGCCCGAGGCTGCATTGGTACCTTGGATTTATGGCAGCGAGAATGTTCAAAAGTAAACCGTTAAACGAGTTGCAGTTAGAGTTTGCATCGCCTATAAAATGATAAAAAATAATCCAGCTAAAGGTGTATATTTCAAGCTTTGAATTGCTGCCATTTTATCCATTATCCGCGATAGTAATTGGCCAATATATCATAATAGCGTGAATTGTCAAGCTGTAACCGCTTACGTTGCCTCTTGATAATGCCGCTTAGATAACTTCTGTCAATTAATTATTATGGCAAAATGCACCGTAACTTAATCAGTTATTTATCACCGGCGTGACAGAACAGCTCGTTTGTCACCAGTTTCACCCACGAAGCGGTGGTGCGTCTTGAAGATTAATCACCAGAAGTAATATAAACCTTACTGAACTATCAATAAGACGCAAATTTCTTCAACCTGAGCCTATTAGTCTCCTCAAGATTTTCTGATAAACAGATTTTAGCAATCTCAGGCTTATTTTTGTCGGAACCCTAATCAAAAATAACACCGGAATGCTTAAAATAACAGCTATAAGCGCATCATTAATGCCATAATTGCAGCTGTTCCAAAGAAATAAAACGAAAGCCGTTAAGAGAGTTCAATTTTATGTGGCGCAAGCTTACGTTGATTCGGTTAAATCAAAAAGCAGAGATCAATAAGCTTGTCTTATGCGACGAACAGAATGCAATCCACAACGCCGGCTCCCACAATCAAACCGACAAGCGCTCGGTTAAAGAGAAGAATTCGAACAACGGCTTTTTGAGCAGCCCTCAGCCATTCAAATTAGCTTAATGCATCGAGCAACAAAGCTTTGCGATAAACGAGAAAGGCGGGAAGCCGTGCACCGCGATCGAAAATTTAACCCAAACATTTTGAAATTGGACAACTTGACGCTGACAATGTTTTGAAGTATTGCGGCGATCCCTTTAAAGGGACGGGATAAAAAAGAGTTGCGCGGAGTTCCGGCGCAGACGGCGACAACACTGACATATCTCAAAATAGACAACAGATGTATAGCTATCGTTTGCAACGTTGTCGCACAACGCACGCGCTGAACCGTTGACAGATTGGAGGTATTATAAATAGATGACATCCCTTATTTTGAGAATAAATCTTGAATGAGTAATTGGCTAAATTCCATCACGACATATATGAACGAAGCTCTAATTTAAGCGTGGGTGTCTTTGTGATTTTATACTTTATAGCAATAATGAAATAGAGACACCGAATCGCAACGGACTTCCGAATGCGATAACATAAAATATATAATAGCTTACGGAGGAAGGTGGAAAGGAATATTTACGATACGACCGCGGCTGTAAGTGTAGCACGCATCGCTGTCCGGTTGTCATGTCAACTACCCACGTGAGTTATTTCGTAGCTATTGTTTATATTCTGTTCCTTTTTTTTAGTTTATCTTGCATTTCTGGGTTTTATAGTATACCTTTCCGCTCGGCGCTAGATATATATCCATAGGACTAATAGATTATTTGCACAAAAATGTTGAATTTATATGGATCCTTCCATTCATCGTTTTAGCAAAAAAAAAATGTTAACAATTATCATATATTTACTAGCTAACGTTGTTTTGCATAATGAAAAATAGATAAATATTCATAAAAAATTTCATAATAATCGGTTAAGCCGTTTCGGAGCAGTATGGTAACTAACATTGAGACAGGTGATTTTATATATAAGATATTGAGTAGATATAGCTAGAGCATTTATTAAACAAAAAAATGCTCTAGCTATACCTACTCAATAATGCATATTTAAATTGCAGACTTCTGAACGTAACACCAGGAAATTTAAATATAATTAAATATTATTTTAATCATCATTATATTAACCTTATATTTAAGCAAGCTTATACTACGTGTTCGTGATCTGTCCACTAATGAATTCAAAGTTAAACTTAATGACATATTATTAAAAAAAGCATATTATTCCATTGATGATTTTATTAATGACCATACTTTTGAATTGATTTGACATAAATTAATTGTTATTTGAATTGAATAATTATTTTATGACATTTAATGAGTAATAATAAATTTTATTTAATTTGTATAATTTTATTAACTGTTATTTATAATGTTTGTATGCTCCTGTAGCAGAATTAATTGTACTATAAACTAGTCTTACTACCTGACTCCATGTAACTGTAATTAATTCACAAACAATAAATGATTATTACTGATTATTACTAAAACGTTTCTAGGTAAATATAAAAGCATACGTTTAATATTTTCCTTGGAAGGCAATATAGCTTCAAACTTGTATTAAGTTGAAGTTTAGTCTCTTAGTTTGGCAATATTTTCAAATATAGGACATAGTTCACTTGCTTTGCTTATGGAAAGCTCGCTTTATTGTAAAACTATCATCCTTTAAAGTTGGCCGTTGTTTCAGAAGTTTCTTCTTTTAAATTGTTTCTCGACACTCCGTACGTAAAACTGTGTAACTGAAAAAAACAAATTTTATAGGGGAGGGATTGCGCTTTTTGGCTATTCTTGTTTTATTTAGATGAAACTTGGTAAAACGCCATTTTGTTTGTCTAATAGAGAAATATTTATTTTTTTACAAATCGATAGATTTTAATGATTAGATTCCAAAATGACATAGTCGCTTAAGTGTATATAAGGCAGCTAATTTATAGCGAGTATCGTTTTGTTCTATACATTGAGTTTATTGATACGGAATATGTCATGGCAAATACGTTCTATTTTTTTTATACAGAAGACTTCAACTGTTTTAACAAAATAAATTATATAAACAAGTTCAACAAATTATCTGATTAGATGTTAGATAGATTCATAGATAATTTCTTTATGGCACACCAATACCTATAGACAAATTTAAAAAAAACAATCAATAGCCACATTACACATATTTAATACATATTAAATATAAATATTGCTATAAAAAAAAATTAAGTCTGTTCACGGAGAATAATTTCCGAGATAAGGCGATATAATTGAGCGTACACATGAGAACTACCTTTATTGAAAGTCGGTTAAAATCATCACAACTCATCTTACTTATTTTTTACTGACGCAAAATCCTTCCAATCTGTCAAATGATTCATAAAGCCACTGTTATTTCACAGCGTGTTATTACGATAATATCGCTGCACCCACGTTTATAAGCAGTGCTGTATGCTTTCTCGAGGAAATAATCAGTCATTGTCAATCTCGAGGTGCCCAATTATGTGGATCCGGTGATTTGCTACCTTTTTTTGGTAAGATAGTTACGTAGGATGGTTTCTGAGCGAATTGAGTTGGAGAGATAATTTATAAACTTTAAAATGATGTGTGCTTTTTTATTGCCACTTTGACAACCGTTAGCAAATATTTTATAAATTATCAGCACAGCTAACAGCTATTGTATTACATAACTACCTAGGTGATTTATACTGATAAATTAATTTGAGTCTCAGATAACTCATAGATATCCAAAATACAAGCTTATAATTAACACAGTGTTATGTGTGAAGACATTCATTCTTTGAAATTGAATTCATTAAAATTGTTATTCCTGATTCTAAAATAAATGAATAAATGTTAATACTAAGATTCCAAACTTTGTAAATAAAAAAAAACTCAAACCTAATACAATCACTCTTTCCTAATCAGGGGTGAAAAAAAAAGTATATTTAATAATATTTGCCACCAATATTTTATAATTATTTAATAATCATTATTCATAAGTTTACGTTAACGTAGCGCTTGTTACTAATAGACAACAAACCAATCTGCTTTACAAAACAATCTTAAAATTATACAAAACCTTACGTTATTGCAAACTAAAATATACCGTCTCCAATTCATCGATCGTGGGTAACAAGAATAAGCAACTATATTGATATCACTCGTCTTCGAAATAGCCAAGTGGGGTAAAATGACAAACTGAACTTTAATACCCGTCGCATGTCGCATCAAATACAATATCGACTACGTATATAATATCCCAAGTATATTATTTTATTATCTCGAGAATGCAGACGCGTCATGACATCAAAACTCAATTTACGTCTGGTACATTTTGTTATGAGATTCACATTTCTTTGTACCAGCGATTTCTTGTGTGAAATATCACCCTCTCTTTCCAATAAGGTTGTGTTTTACGAGAATTCCTTATAGGTATGTTGGGGTAGTATTTCATCAGTTATTGTTATGTTATTGTTGTCGGGATTTGAAGAAAGCTGGGTTAGTTTCAGATATAATATGTGATGTTTGGCTAATTACAGGACTCAAAAGGGTACAACAAATTGGTCGAGTTTAGGAATAAATATATCTCCTACACAGATGTACTGATGGGCACTCTGAGTGTGGGTTAAAGTATTAAGGGCACATCGTCACTACCATGATATCTAGCTAGATAGTGAAACATGATATCTGGATCAGAGCTCTGAAAATATTAGTTTAAAGTATGTAAACGTCTTTTGAGACCGTATTCAGATATGTCCGTGGATCCTCTGTGTGGTGGTTAATGATCAATTTACCGATCGAATTTATTCGATCTTTGTATGATCATAAAAGCATCATAAACAAATCGTAAGATCGCAAAATTTCTTCTTACCTGTACCAAAAACGCTATTTTGTAACTTTCCCTATGTTGTAATTTTATTATTTTAATTATAACCTATTATTATTTTATATCAATTATATTTCATTTGAAATATACATGAGTCAACACCACGGCGTTGCTAGTTTTTTTTTTGTAAAAAGTAGCCTTATAGCCTGCCTTGATAAATGGGCTATTTAACAGTGAAATTATTCCAATCGGACCAGTAGTTACTAAGATTAAGGTGTTCAAACAAACAAACTCTTCAGCTTTATATTAATAGTATAGATAACCCGTGCGTTTCAAATAACCTGACGAAGCTTTTTAAATGTTCCCTGTGCCATTGGCAACTAGTATCAAGTTCTCTTATGTCTGCTATAAAACGGTTTCATATTGCGAGGTTCAAGTAATGTGGCTTAATTTGGTAGTTTAGACCTTCGGCCCATTGTTTGGCGTTTATTGGTAGTTCATTAGCAGTTCATGTTGTGTCGAGCAAAAAGTTTCGCTCGTTAGTGGTTATATTGCGGCTCAAATGGCTTATTTACTTTATAGCCGTTGGTTATCATGGAAACAATAATATTTAACACAATATAAATTTAAAAATATTATCTTAATTTTTATTTATCCTTAAAATTCATTAAAAACTTATGGTAAAGCTTAGAGCTTACCAGGCTAGATGTTGTTTTGTGGATTGTCTGGATATATTTATAATAATTAATTATTATATTCGTCAGTTAAGCCGTTTATTTTTTTTATTTTTTCTTATATTATTATTATATATATTATTATTCTTTGCTTATATGTTTTAGGGCGTACCGTACACTGACTGTTGGACGCCTTCCTAACCGATTTTGAATTATTTCCGTTGGAAGCGCAATGCATCCACCCTGAACCCACCGCCATTGAAAAGACATCTTTCCGGTAAAAAGCCTTATTCTACATATTACGTCTTTTCTAATTTGATGAGTAAAAAAATCCCGAGCATAGCCGGAGATAGCATGATGTACTCACCAAGACGCCATGGCGACGACCCCGGCTACGTATCCAAGCTGTTTAAATGGTTGGATGCCAAGCTGTCGCCACATGAGTTAGATATGGATATGGTTTAGTGAGGCTATGCTGGCGGTGATATACGGAATCGAATTAGGAATGAGGAGATATTTAGAAGATTATTTTATCACGAAGTAATCTATTCAATAACAATGAAACGAGTAAAGAAGTGCTGACGACGCAGTGGACATTCATGGCAGTGGTATGTATTCAATTTTCGGAAGTGAATGTAGGCCATTCACCGTGAGTCAAGTCTTACGTTTAAGTTTTAGCGACAAGTCTTATGTTCGATATTCCCTAATTTACTACGTATCTTCTCATTCCCGAAAATAAATCGAGCACATTTTTTAGCATATTGGAATGGTCTATCAGGAAGTTTTTTATGTTGAATAAGCCTTCATTTGACCACAATCTCACCTGATGTGACGATGTGGTCTAAGATAGGGCATGAAGACCTGAAAAGTAAACTATCTATCCAATAAGAATACCTATACGATTGAATGAAACGGATAATGTAAGTGCAGACGTCGCAGCGGGCATAAATCGCGTTCAGACTGTCGCCCCGCGGTGGCACGCGGAACCTCGTCTTATTGTTGCCCATTCGTTTTGTTTTGTACCGACTGCGTTATTTTCAGATCGGGATTGCTGATTCGGGATTTGCATTCAGCTTCTGTTAGGATTTGATTTATTCGGTGTGTAAGAATTGCTTTCTTTTTGCGGACGTTAATTTTTTCATCGACGAACGATGTACTTGATCTATGTGTGTTTCCTTGATTGTGGGTATATTTTCAGTCGTGATCGCAAACTTGATTACAGATTAAAACATTATTTATCACTAATAAATAAATAAATATAATCATCCTGAGTTCTTGAGGCCTATGGTGAAGCACCACGTTTCGGAGCCATATGTCATCACTGGCAACACACACTGGTTAAATACCTTCATGAACAGGCTCAGAGTTGCACAGCGAGCTATGGAAAGGGCTATGCTCGGGGTTTCTCTACGTGATCGAATCAGGAATGAGGAGATACGTAGAAGAACGCGGGTCACCGACATAGCCAAGCGAATTAGCTCGTTAAAGTGGCAATGGGCAGGCCATGTGGCACGCAGAACAGATGGCCGTTGGGGCCGGAAAGTTCTCGAGTGGAGACCACGGATCGGCAAACGTAGAGTAGGACGTCCACCAACTAGATGGACGGACGATCTGGTAAAGGTAGCAGGCTCGCGGTGGTTGCAAGCTGCTACCGAACGAAGTCACTGGAGGTCATTGAGGGAGGCCTATGTCCAGCAGTGGACGTCCTACGGCTGAAATGATGATGATGATCCTGAGTTCTACCGTGATTATCGCGCATGCAATTGTGACGATGTAATGAGAAACTCAAAAATCGTTATATCATTGTAAATATTCCGTCGTTAATCTAAATAATTGTAATTACCACAAGATAGTAACAAAAGTTTCAATTATTAAAACAAAAAAAATGGGTTAGAGACGAAGACATACGCACAAGATACGCAGTTGGCCTAGTTACAAACATTAAAACATAGGGGGGTTGTAAGTTATTTTATTTTCTTAGTTGAAGAAAATCTAAAAATTAAAAAAAATTACATATAAATATAATTCAAAATTTATAAACTAACATACTAACTACATACTGCTATACTTCTCACTCAGTTGCACAAAATTTAACCCATTAGACGTCTGCCAACAAAACCCAGCCAGCAATAACGGCGCCTCGCTCGATACAGAATGATGCCATTCGTTTGAAAATAAGACGAGACAGTGTTAATTTAGCCCCAAGATCTCTAAGGACTGGTAGAACACTGGACTGAGCTTAGTGCAGCTAATTTTCTGTTTTTTTCTTTAGATTGATAGGTCCGTAGGGGAGGCTATGCTACTGATTGGGGACTAGGGAATTCGCGTTCGATTTTATCTATTTATGTCGTTTTAGCAGACGTTGGATAACTAGAAGTTACCCTTATTCCTTTCTAATGTCAGGTAACGTTTAAAAATGTTAGGGACACTTATCTACATATGGTTGGACCTTTAAAATTGTGAACCGAGTGGTTTCCGAATTAGTCAATTTCAGTTTTATGTCTTTTAAATTAAATTAACATTTGCTAGGTTGTCCCTCGAAACATATCATTTAAGTGCACGGAACTTAGTGGAGCTAATTTCGTTGATCTTTTTTTATTAGATTTCCTACCAATGATGGGTCCGCTGAGAGGCTTAGGACTCACCGTTGGGAGGTTTTCTGCTTGTTTTGTCGATTGCGAACTGAGGAGTTTTATCAAATTGGCCTACTTTGGCTCAGATTATAAATTAATACGGTTTTCCGGCTCAATAGCTCCTGCATTTTAATAGAATCTGATATGTTCCTTTTTTATTTATTTATTTATTTACAATATTTTGGGAAAACTAACAGCTAGTATAAATTATGAAACAATTATATAAAAGCTTTTTTTTCTGTTAAACATTATTTGTTAGCATGGCATGCTATGAAGTATAGTGGAGGATTTTTATCAGTTATCTATACTAATATTATAAAGCTGAGAGTGGGAAGGTTTTGTTTGCTTGAACGAGCTAATCTCATAAACAACAGGTCCGATAAAAGAAATCCTTTCAGATTTTTATAGAGTTTGTGTTGAGGAAGGTTACAGGCTATTTTACCGTGGGAAAATACGTTGTTCATGTTGGACAATCCATAAAACTCTGCTTACATCGTGGCGTAAACACTTGTAACTTTTAATAAATATTATAGCAGAACTTGCAATTATTTTTGTTTAAAATCAGGTGTTCACAAATTCCTTAATTTTGGCCTGATTTTAGTAATCCATGCGTAGGTATATTAAATAAACACGAGTAATATTTTTTTTCTTGGTTTTTGTTCTCATATTATTTTGTCTATTCGTCTTCTGAGGTGACAAACTATTTAAATTCGTGATTGATTAAATTCATTCTCTGAATAGTTTATTTCTGTTGCGTTGTTCTTGAAAGCTCAACTAAAACATGGACGTGCAAGTTTTCTTCTATAATGTTAAGAAACTGAAGCCACAAGTCTTCATGAAGCCACAAGACCGTATTTCATTAGCCGGCGAGAAAATAGGTACAGTCTGTGAGTACTCCTCTTAATGAAAAATAACTAACTAACTAAGAATTCACGCAAATCTTATTCATCTGACCATTGCATAAAGACTATCGGAAGAATAATACAAGTGTTTAAGTCAAGAAACACTATTTCAATAAGTGAATGAATGCATGGAATTAAATTTTATCTAACAATAAACCTGTAAATCTTAAATGATTTTTAATGAGTGATAAGTGAAGGTTTATAATATGTGTTAGGTTAAAAAAACTATTTTTAATACAGAAAATATCTGCGTGCGAAGGCTACATATGCATCTTAATCTTTTCCTACATGACTATTTTTTTTCATTATTTCCATTAAAAACAATTTGACAAATTTGCAATTTATTTTCTTTGTTTCATGTCGCGATTGTTCTTGCCCTGATATTAATAAATAGTGGAGCATACTTTAGTATATTAAGCGCAAAACACAATAATCAAACAATAAATACACCTAATTACATATTGCAGTATTGCGCGTTCGTGAGTTAATTTGCAGTATTTACACCTCACACAATGTTCTCATACACCAGACAGACAAACGTTATAAAGACAAAGCAACTGAACTAACGCCTGCGGTGTGCTAAGCACCTGTATCTAATAAGGATAAGTAGTTCAGTGAACTCAGAGTTAAGTAAAACGTAACTGAAATCAAAGCTAGCAATTGAATGAATGAAATTTTCTTAACCAACATAGTGTCCTAACAAAAACAACTAATTTTTCAAGTTATCGCAATTTTATATCATCATCATCATCATCATTTCAGCCATTAGACGCCCACTGCTGGACATAAGCCTCCCTCAAAGACGACCAATTATTCCCATCGGTCGCCATTTGCATCCACCGTGAGCCAGCAAGTTTGACCAAGTCATCTGTCCATCTAGTTGGTGGACGTCCTACTCTCCGTTTGCCGATTCGTGGTCTCCATTCAAGAACTTTCCGGCCCCAACGGCCATCTGTTCTACGTGCCTAAATTTCATTAAAACTTTAAAATTTCAACTGTCATTAAAAAGATGACAGTTGTTCTTATAATTCTTATCTTCGTAGTTTTCTGTAATTATTTCATAACTTTTAATGAGCGACTAGATAGTCTGTCTTTTAGTGACATTTGAAACTATAAAGTACAAGCGCCCTAAGTGATTTATTAATCAAACTGACAACTTTTGAATCCTATTCCATAAAGAGATTGACTTTTAGTACAATCTAAGTTCTAATTTGACAACGTCAGTTTTGACGTTTAAATGTTAAGTTTTATGATGGATTCTAATATTTGGTTCAGGTAGTGCAGAGAACTTCAACATTCCAATAAAATACATTGAAAGCTCTTTTTTAACCCCCGACCAAAAAAGAGGGGTGTTATAAGTTTGACGTGTCTGTCTGTCTGTCTGTCTGTCTGTCTGTCTGTCTGTCTGTCTGTCTGTCTGTCTGTCTGTCTGTGTCACCATAGCTCCCGAACGGATGGACCGATTTCAATTTAGTTTTTTTTGTATGAAAGGTGAGTCTGGCGCGAGTGTTCTTAGACATGTTTCATGAAAATCGGTTGTGCCGTTTAAAAGTTATGGGGGTGAGAGTGGGTAAGGAAAACCGAAAATCTGCAAATATACTAGTGTGGGGTATCAAATGAAATCGCATCGCGTCCACATTACAAAATATTATGTTGTTTTACGTTTAAGGAAATTAAGGCATGGGAATCGGGGGTTTTTCTTAAATTTTAAATTTAGATTTATTTATAGAATAGAATGAGTAAATTAATCAAATTTAAACACATAATTTTAAGGCTTAATGCAGAAAATCAAGGAACAAGCAAACATTCACATTAATCAATTTGCTATTTAATATTTTTTTAATTATACAAGCATTAAAATATTTCTATATCACCATCTACCAAAAAGTATAAAAATATAATTTTTATCATAATCAAATAACGAAGGTATTCAATGGGACTTAGGATGATGGAAAAAATCGGTATTTCATACAGCCACAAACAATCAGAACCATTGCTTTCGTTAAATAAATAATTTGAAGTCATTATATTTTGCGAAATCCAATTTACGACCACTCATTACGTTTGCCGGCACAATTAACACGATTAAAAATTTTTCAATTAATATAAAACCGATATTATAATCATTCTTAATTGTTATTAAATAGGTATTCAATGTATTGGTTTAAAAGCATAACTATAGCTTAATCATTTATTACTATTTGACGTTTCTAAGATTAGTTAAACCAAACAATGGAAATAAATGATTTTTTATCTTGTATTATAGCTATTCATAATTTATTATCATAATCATCATCATCACTCTATTATCGTTCCCACTGCTGGGACACAGAGTCTTCTCTCTTGGCCAGGGAGTATAGGCCTTAATTCACCACGCTAACCAAGTGCGGGTTGGTAAATGTCACATGTCCTTCAAACTCTTTAAAGTTCTCAGAGCATGTCGGTTTCCTCACGATGTTTGCTTTCACCGTTAAAGCACGTGTTAAAGCGCACATGAATTTCTTAAGAAGAAAAGTCCAGAGGTGCATGGCGGAGTTTGAAACCACGACCTTCGGAATGAAAGTCGAGAGTCCTCCCACTTAGCCAACACGGCTCAATCAATTGTTTATTTAAATTGCTTTATAATTTATTGTGTCTATAAAATAATTATATTTTATGTTATATCCTAAAGCATAAACGTAGGTAAATGTTGAACAGGAAGATTTTGCTTTTATTTTATTTTACTTATGAACATGTCAGTTAATTTCCGCTATTCCTCATACATCCTGCGATACAATTTATGAATTAAATAAACAATAACAGACTAATCACACAGCATCACCTAACCCCAAACTAAGCAGAGCTTGAACTATGGGTGTTGGGTGACTGATATACTACATAGATACTCTGTTTTTTGTAAGTACATACCTATGATACTTATTTACTTTATTAATTTATTTTTGTTTACTTTTTTAAGTAGTTAGTATTAAGTAATAGTTAGTTATGTCAATAGATGCGTGTCATTGGTTAGTTTTGTCAAGAGCTATCTGGCTTTGTCAAATGCGTCCGAGCAAAATAACTCTATATTTGAACCATTGTCTTAATGTCCCGGCGATGGTGAAACATGCCTTTTTTATGATGAAAGGTCGCAGATAAAATGTTTCATCTATAGATAATAAATCAAATGCACCAATTTAAATTCAGAAGAGTTCTAATCACCAATAACTATTCGAATAGATCGAAGAGCACGCACCGTTCAGAATTCATCAAGCAGTCGCACCGAGTCAAAGATGGTCGAGTTTATTTCCATTTTTAAATGAGAGCGGCTGAGAGCTTTGTCGGCTTCGAGCTGTGCTCAGCGTTTTAAGTGGATTAAATCGCTCTACGATCGTAAAACCGACAAGTGCTCGCTAGGAATTAAAGTAACCGTTCGACTTTTGCATGAGAAAGTGCTACTGTTCGCGGCGGCACTTCCTGTGGTCTATTTGGTTTTTCCGCCGCGCCTTTGTGAATTCACAAGTAAAGAAACTCATTAGCATCGTCTGGAGTGATTTTATCAATGGTTCCCTGAAACTTTGCGACATGCCAGCGTCTTGGTGTTATTGATCGATTTTATAGAGACGAACGAAATGGGTTTTGACGTAATTCTAGTTAGGTCATTTGAAACACATTTTCGTTGTCAATTGCTTTCCAGTTATATGGCTTTGTTTCAAAGAAACAATTGTGCACCATATAATCACATGGCTTAGTAGAAAAACATTAAATAAAAATGTGTTAGCATCTAAAGCCGGAAACCCTGGGAAGAAATGGAATCTGGAGTGTTTATACCTTCATTATTCGGCTGACTTGGCTTATCCGAGGTCCGCTATAAAAGACAACAATAAATAGCTCATGATACTTCAGCAGTAGATAGCACAGCTCTTGAATTTAAATCGTATATTTAGACCGCGTCCTCTCGTTTAGAGCATAGAAACGAGTTCATTGAATGTTTTACCAAAGACAGCCGGAATGTTCGAGAAAAACGACCAAACGAAAAGTTGGGTAATAGAAACAAAACATTGGTTTCTTGGTGCTGTTTGAGATTCTTTGTGGAATAGAACTCACCGTTCTTTGGATGCCACAAGTATTTAATCACAGTTGTTTCTCAACTTTCATATTGCTTTGAGAGCCGAGCCGAGACATATTTTATCAGAATTTTCATAAGTTAGGGTTGGAAGCTGTTTTTTTAAAACGAGAATATAAAATTGTTTGAGGAAGTTTGCCGCGTGGCAAATTCTGAGTATGATCATAGTAGGAAATGCAGTCGAGGGTGTTATTTTTATTAAAATTATGATAAACTTAAAAAAAATAGTATTGAAAAGCTCAAGAGTCTGTTTGATTGTTTGTTGGTTTGAAAGCGTTATCTCAGGAAGTTTTGGTCCGATTCGTAAAATTCTTTCAGTTTCAGATCTATCTGTATTTATTGAGAAAGGCTATAGGTTAGTTTCCACGGAGAAATCCATAAAACACGGACAATGCCGAGTCGTGAGAAGTTATTTCATGAACTCCTGTAATGAACTATATAACAATTGTAAATTATTTCCATAAATTTACCCAAAACTATATAAAAAAATATAATGATCGTACCTATTTAGTAGAAGTGATCTCTTCCTTCCACGTAATTTCCGCTGTATCCTTTTAAAGAGGAAAAAGGGGGAAAAAATTGATGTGCCAAAGAAAGGCAATTAACAACGAAAAAGAATTACGGCCTGAATTTAAAGCCGGTGCCGTTTAAAAATTCTTAATTAACCTCGCGTGCGTTTAATGTTGAAGAAAATAGGAGCTTGATGGTTACGAATTTCCTAATTTGATGTCTTAGCGCAGATAAGGCAGTTACTGCTCAATTACACACGATTTAATTTTATTTTTAGTATGAAAATTATACGCGTAGATAGATTATTTTGTAACATTATAATTAACAAAGTAACTCTTAGGGCTTGTTTCACATAATCCGAGAAAACAGAGCAATGGTTTGATAAGTCAAGGTATATTTCTCTTTGAGATATTATTTTTACATGAGACAGTAAAATGCTAGATAGATTGTGAAACAGGCCCCAACTCTAACTAAAGTTACAGTAAAATTGTAACAAAGCTCAACTTCCCACTCTTCATATCGTTCGTTCATTGACAAATATAAAGATTTTTCGTAAATTCAATTACTAAGCTAAAGAGAATTTATCCATGCGAATGATGTAAAATATTTCCTCAGACAAACCTTCATTAAGAATGAGCCAAAGACATGGACCGCGGGGTACTAATTCCAAGCTTTTCTTTAGTAAGTTCACCATCATGGTCACAAAAGGAGAAAATCCTACCTTATCGTGTTCCACATAGAGCACATTTTACAATAACTTGTGCATAACCGCATAATTTCACTTCATTCTACATTATTAGAGTGTGAGATAAGTTAATGTTCTTCTAAATCCCTTTAAGTGCTTGGCTCAAGCAGTTAAATGATGGCACTGCCTTGAAAAAGGAGACTTGTTTTGTTGCAACCAAAAAGATAACATTATTTTGTATTTCTTAGGGTTCTGTAGTTAAACAAGAAACCTTGAAGTACCGCGTTGACTATTTATTTGTGTTTCGTAATGTGTGCCGGAGATGCCATTTACCTTCTAGGTCTTCATCCTCCATCTTAGACCACATCGTCACTTAGCACCAGGTGATACAAATGAAGGCTTATAAAGCAAAATATTAAAAAAAAAAAACAAAAAAAAATGTGTGTGTGCAATTTACATACGATAGAAGAGAAAATTCAGTAAATCGAAAAAAGGATGAGACGAAAAAAAAAAAAAAAAATTGTGTGAGTGTGAATCACACACGATAGAAGTGAAACTTTAGTAAATGGACAAAAGAATGGGAAGAATAAAAAAAAATACTGTGCAAAAAGATTTTGTTCGGGCGGTCACCCATCCAAGTACTGGAGTCGCGCAACGTTGCTTAACCTTGTAAGCGTTTAAGATTGGCTTACCTGTCGTTTTTTTCGTTGCATCCGGTTTGAAATCACAAAGATTCTATAGAAGTTTCATTTTAAAAAATTGCGTTGTCCGTCCGTACCTAGAGATCTGTTGGCAGCGGCATCATCATAATCACCCCTATTTACGTTCCCACTGCTGGGACACAGAGACGTCTCTTTTGAGAGAGAAATTAGACTGCATTACTTTGTGATTAGAAAGACGTTTTGTATTTCTTGTTTTACTAAATTTTTTTTTTTTTAATTAATTTTTAATTTTTTATATTAGACTGCACAACTTTGTGAAATTTGTTTTTAGTTTCCATACACGTAAAACAAGATTTTTTTTCGCGAGTTTTTAGTAGGTATCTTTTCTTATTTTTAAGTTAGTCTGTAAGCAATAAATATATTATCTATCTATCTAGTAGTCTCTTTTGCTGAATTGTGGAACAGGTATGATTAAAGATGTCTGTTTTAAGGATTTTCTAATCATCCAAACTCAATATAAATGGAATGTACAGCATTCACCACTAGCCCATAGTTTAAGCTCAATTTAGTTCGGGTTAAGATTATACTATTAAATTGTACCGATAAATTATCTCAATGGCATGAGAATACTGTTTCGCGTTAATGTATGAAGTGTGGGTTTCATTCATAGATACCTATTTCAAACTTACAAAACATAGAAAAATCGGAAACCTACATTATTTAATTATATCTATCTAGCGTTATATCCAAAACATCTCTAACTAGTAATAAATAAAATAAATGTCACTTTGTACCTACAATATAAATTATTTCACAAAACCCAAGTATACTTAGCAATAAGTAAGTTATTTTCATAATACGACTCAATGGTTAAATATGGCAACAGCTGTCTCGCTATGGTTAGATAGCTATTGAAATAATTCAATATGACTGACCGGAAAAGCTTCATATTTTAACCATTGTTTTATTATACTCAATAATGGTGTCACAGATATTAAGTAATAAAATATTTGCTATCTTCCGCGTAGTTGTTATAGCCTCTGTAAGCTATAACATATGCACAGGTGATCTAACTTCACCAAGTGATTCTAGAAGCAATAACAACACCACACATCGCTTGAGTTGTCAGACATACAATATTGTCCGGAATAACCGGCCGCACTTCGGAGGCTGAGCTCTAAAGGTGGACATTTACAAGCCTCGAGATATTACAGACAGCCTGATGAGAAATTATGCGTCTACAAAGTTTCTCTTTTACACAGTAATAAAACAAATTATGGGTGGGTGTAAAAATGTTGTAAAATTTTCATGCCCAACATTTGCGTAGAGGTCATACCAGGTTTTACGGCGTTCTTAGACTAAATTCTCAGTTAAACTTAGATGGCTTTTGTAACAGAGAAATAAATGTTTTTCTACCGTTTTAAGTAACTATTTTCTGTAGTCATTACAATAAATTCCGAATTTATAGGACGCCTACGGGCTGGACATATTTTTGTCTCACAGATTTCTAAAGTAACTTAGAACTCAGTAAGCATGGTCGGTCAGATGTTACACGTAATAAAAACATTTCTAAAACTGAATTGATTTTAAACATCACTTTTAACACTGAACCAACGTAAACGTTACAAACGTAACGTAACATAATAAACGTAACGTCTTAAAAGAAAAAAAAAAGCATCCCTTTAAACAAAAATAAGTGTAGGTAGCTACTTTTATTTCTTTTCTGTACTAATATTAATAAGGCTAAATATTTTTTTGTTTCGTTGCTTGTACGCGGTATTCTAAGAAACTACTGGTCCTTTTACAAAAATAATTTAAGTGTAGTGTAGCCCATCTATCGAGGAAGGCTGTAGTCTAAGTTTTACGCGTTTTACTCGGATATATCCATAAAACAAACGCCGTGGAGTGAAAAGCTATTATTAAATAAAGTAATTAATTACTAAAAAAAAAAATCGGCCCTAAGAACTAAATATAATGTGCAACATCAAGCTCAACATCTCTATGTAGTGCTGTAGTAGTATGTTCAGTGGCCCACGTACAATATTGTGCACGGCATTATGCATAATTCATTCTCCGAATTAGTTTACACAATATTCCGAGACATTAGCATGCAGTTAGCTCTACATATTCCATAGCAAGTAGGTTGCGTAACTTTTATCCTAATTTGTTAATTCTATCTGGACCGTTGCCCGCTCGGCGCTAAGACTAGTAGTAGTTTTAATTTGCATCGAAATTTACTCTTTGTCCGGTTTTTGCTTGGCGACGCTAGTTGCTTTCGTTTTTTTTATTTGGCTGCTAACTAATTTAACAAAGCTGCTTATGCCAACGTTTTAGCAAATTTAACTATACAAACTAAGTTCATGTTTAATGTAATCAAATGTTGTAATGTTTCTTTGACTTGAAACCAACTTAAAACTCAAACCATCAGTTTGCACTTTTATTTAAAGCCTGTACTTTTATTTAAAAACAAGTAATAAACGTGACTGTATTGTATGCCATTGTACAGTAAGTTACTATAAAATCCACATGTCTACGAGTATCACACAAAAATATAGCAACACAATTTTTTGTCTACAGGACGGTGACCGGGGCTACCTGGAAGGTCTCGCCTCCCGATACGCAGACCTCTTTTCTACCCACTACGGTGACGTGCTCGACCACCTAGAGGAGCTTCGTCGACACGAGTGGGACGAAATGTCCCCCCGCATGAGGGTACTTGGGGGACCTGGGACCCCACAGACCCCACCGTCGGCCAGCCCGGGGTCTTTAGCGCTCAACAACTTGACTACATCGCATTCACAACCTATTTACGTGCCTGGGAAATATTCGGTAAGTTTACTTTTACAATCTTACTGCATAATTCCCGTAATTTGGCAATTTTCAGACTCAGATTTTAAACTGTTTCAGAAATGTAATTATCAAACACTATTCCGCACTCTTAAACACTCTTCACTCTTCAAATCATGCTCTGGACCTCTTTTACCATCTCCGAGTTTAATAAGACAATGGTTAAAACATAAAGCTATTTCGCTACGTCACATGACATATGAGAGTGTTATGTCACATTATGTCACACGAATACACAATTGTCACAATGTGACAAATATCTTACTCGGATTTTGTGAAATAAGTCCATACTCTGTTAAGATACTAACAAATATGTTGCAGTTCAAAGCAAACATGTTTATATTATATATCTACTTCGTGCGGCAAACCTATGATTTGGCCTACCGATGTTCGAATTGCCGCGCGCAGACACACTATCCATAAAGTGCGTGGCTGCCATACGAGTCAATGTTCGATGGTTTGCCGCGCCAGGTCGATACATAGCTTACGAATTTAACTGACTCACATATTTCAGAGATAGTATCCAAAACCTGAATATTTTATGTCCAAATGTGATCAATACCGTGAAGCCCATTCACTTGTTTTGTTATCTTATAATGGTCCTTACACATTTTTACTATGGAGATTTATCGCAAACAAATTTTTACTATATCGACATATCACGGCTTATGAACTACTAGTAGGGCCCCGCGGTGTTTCCCACGGAATGACACTTTCCCGCGGTTTAAAGTAGCCTATGTCCTTTCTTAGGTTCTGTGTACCAAATTTCATTAAAATCGGTTCAGTAGTTTTCACGTGAAAGCGTAACAAACAAACTTTATATATATTAGGATTTACAAACCTCTCGGACACTTAAATATATGAAACAACAATCTAACAGCGTGATTTTCATCTGAACATTCTAATTCAAGCAATAAACTAGCAGCCAATTTGTGGTCACTAAAGCTGTGGCTCAAATTAATGGTTTCCATGAAAATAAAGGGTAATAATAAATCATAGCTCTCTGGTCATTACAATTTTAACAAACAAATTTCTCAAACAACAATATTCTAGTTTTTTTGGAAAATCTATCTAAGTATTATCTAACCTAGTATTATTTGGATCTAAAAATTATCAACCATGGGCTTGCCTGTTATTTAAGTAAAGATAATAGAAAACATTTTTGTAGCAATTTAGTCTGGATTTAATAATATTATTTGTTCTGTAGGGATTCTTCTGCTGTATTGAATAAAAAAAGGAGATAAAATCACATTTATCATAATTACTCAAATGCCTTATTACATTATCCCCCTGCACCTGTCCATGTAGGCTATGTGCTTCTAAGGAAATAAACTTTTTGACTTTGACTTTGACTTTAGCACTATATGGTTTTTGTTAAAATTGGGTATATAAGCCACAGAAGAGCCAATCACTTAGTCTTAGTTTTTTTTATAACGAAAGCTTAGGTCACTTGAGCCGAATTCGGCTAAGTGTATATGTATATATATATATATATATTATATATATAGAATTGTGTAAAATTATTATTTCTAAACCAAATCTAATCGAAATTCGATAACATACGCTAGACCAATAAATTTGCGGCTTTCTGTTCAACGTAATCATGTGGTTTCTACTATTTACATATCATTGAAACTTTGAAAGGCCTATTAGTCAGGTCATTACGGTTCTCAGTATTCATTTGTTATAATGGCGTAAAATTTATTGAACGACATTAATATTAATATGAGCTAAAATATTGATTACAATTAATTAATTTGTTTTACTGAGTAAAGCTATTAACAATATATTTCACTACCCAAGCGCATAAAAACAAGCTTTTGAATTCGTTAAACTGCATACTAATTGTGGGACTGACTTAATAAATAAGAACCTAGATTTCATGGACATATTCAATTGCGAGACAATGTACGACATGTTTCTGCGTCGAGTTCCTCTCCCGAGTTGCTGACGCTTTTTTAGGTTTGGCCGAAACATTTGCGAATTCTTTCGGCGGCATAAATATCTTTTTTTTTTGTAATTCAAGCTATACACCATTTCCACTACTAATGTGTATAATTGATATATTTAAACATAGTTATAAATTCAAAACTTACTAACTTATACATTTTCACTCCCATTCGAAAGAAATCCTTATCCAAAACATTTAAAAATCGCAATAATTACTAACCAAAAGTGCAAGCATAATACCAACGCAGTTTGCTTCCCTGCAGCCATCCTCGTGCCTAACGGACAAGGAAGAAGACGAGATCTACGGATTCGGTTACGGCGTCTTCGGCAAGCAGATGCTGGCGAGACAACAGCAACAGAAACAGCTGCTGTTGGCGCAACCGACGCAACCGCTGATGAATAACCAACAGCATAACTATCAGAGGTAAGACTTTGTAACTATCGTGATATTCCAGTCACTTATCTTGAATCAAACGGAAATAGTGTGTGCATGCGATTTGTGCTCTTACCTCCGATCTTCACTAAAATTTGTGAGGATTGACTAAAAATTTACAAAGTTGAAATAACAAAGTTATAGTCTATTTAATGGAACACTCAAACCGCATGTTTTTTTTTAAATTGAATTTAATTGAATTGTTTTGTTGTATATATCAGGTTAGCAGTACTACCTGATATATACAACTAAACGTCTATTTAGTACATAATTTGTCAAAACAGTATTAATGAATTTTATTTGGTTATTCGGTTTTATAATTTTTTTACTAAATCCTCAGAAATTTTCGCGAAGATCGGAGGTCAGAACACACAGCTCATGCACACGAAAATAGTACGTGTTTTCGTGATGTAAATGAAGTCCATTTTTGCTCTCACAACTAATGCCTAATTGTAGGCACATTGGTGGTGTAAATAAAAAAAATAAATAAATAAGTAGGTAAGGTGGAATTGGTTATAACAATCAAGTTTACTTTGGCATTTATAATATCATTTGGAATTTACTTGCCTTAACCCAGAAAGCGTTTTGAGCTTTTAAGCTGTTTTGCGTGTTGAATATCACAATTTATAACCCTCACCGAGGACTTGAGTGTATTGGTCACAAATTCAAAGATGTAATGTTCGGCTGTAAACTCGAAAATAGACGATAATTTGCATATCTAAGTGCATACTTAATATTTTACATTCCAATAATAGCAATTTTTATTTAAGGATGGCGATTTTGACCCTATTATAAATAAATAAATAAATAATATGCAATAAACCCTTCAAAAATATAACTTATAGTACAAATTATTGACAATCCGTAGAAGCCACATTATCTCTTTTGATCAGTTTTTCTTAATTACTTCGAATAAACGTTTAAATCGGCATATTGAGGCTTAAGCTTTTTCTGATTTGCAAATAAAACTATTAATTTACCTGAAATCAAAATGGGCTTACAGGTATGCTTATTCTCTCGGAGCCATATTTTACACATTATCAAGAATCGGAACAATGGGCCGTACTCAGTAATTAATCTAATTTATAGGAATATATAAATACTTTTGAACGATAATAAATTTAAAAGAGAAGCATTCAATACTTTCATTGTATTTAGACAGCTGGTAGTTTTGTTACCATTTTCTTTTTTATACGGCAACAAAATTATTCATAAAATAAAATGAATCCATTTAAAAATGGTTAACTAATTGCTGTACTAAGTTATGATTGATTTTATGTCAAAACAATATAAAGGTTACAATTGAAAGCTGAATATAAAATTTCCGATTACTTTTAATGATAACCTGTAATTGGGCTTACTCCACAATTCCTGCAAGTATCCCTTGCAAAGACAATTGAATCGGCAATTACAGAGGTTATCATAGATTTTCTTACAAGGTAACCTCACCCCAAACTAAGCAAAGCAATAGATGGTAGGTGACTGATGTACCACATAGATAAATTTTTTGTTTTGTAAATACTTAGAAAACATCCATACCCGAAACCAGAAATTGTAGATAGCAATCCCCGGCGGGAACCGAACCCGCAATACGTAACAGTCAGAGATTCGACCTCCGACCTACAGAGGTCGTTGATTAAAGGTAATCAAAGATTATTTGTGACTATGAATTCATCCCTTAATGTGATTAATTATTATAATATTGAAGATAATTAATTATCTCATCGACATAAAAGTGGTAATATAAATCTGTTGACAGATGTCTGCTACTTTCCGCAGTAACTGTGCAACAGCCGCTTATAGTAGTGAAATTCAAGTTCTCTCTCTTATAAGCCTTACCTAACTACACACGGACATAGTCATAAATTATTTAGACTTGAACAGGTGTACAAGTTAGATAAGCGTTTGCGCTGCATGTTTATACTACTAATCTAAATTGAAATCAGTCGTTCGATTGCGACATCGGCCTCCGCGTTTGAGAGCAAGCGAATACGGATTTGCAGTTTTACTAGCATTATAATAGATACTAAAAATATTAAGAATCAATGCGGTTTTACTGCAGGTTAGGCATCCTCAATTTTTTTATTGCAAAGTTAATCTTGTGTTACCACAATCCTACCTATTTACTCTTGTCTTGAAGATACTCAGATTTATTGTTAACAGGAAATGCAGGCTCTAGCACATTCCAAGCCTTTGCAGCGCGAATTAACGGCTAGTTCTAGTTATTACCTTTGAATCAAAATGGTGAACGATGTATACGCAAATAAGCAAAGGTTTTATTTAATACACCCTCGATAGGACAACTCTAGATCTGGTCCTGTCAACTATTATAACTAAAAACTATCATTATTTAAATGTACCTTCATTCCAATTGATTCATACATGACAATAAAACTTTTTTGCCAAAAATTAAACCAACTTCAAACGAGAAACTGAAAAGTACAAAATAAATTAACTTTACAAATCATTTCGACATTATAAGTGATAATTAAAAGAAACATAAACAATTAAATAATTAAGTATTTAATAATTTTGAAGTCGGTGCCAAGTTAAACAATAACTAGATATAATATAGGTACCTAACATCAATCTTTTTCACAACTCAAGCCATAAGGTATTAGCAGGAAATTAACTCTAAATATCAGTCCATTCGCGGTATATCCGCGCACGCATTTCTATTTGGGTCCTAAATGCTGTTAATTAGTATGTTATTTTGACATATATATATCTATTGATATTGTGTTTAGTGTAGGTAAAAATGCATTTGTTACTGCATTAAGTTTTTTGTAGTATTTACTTCGCACCGACCTCAAAATTATTAAATACTTAATTATTTAATTGTTTATGTTTCTTTTAATTATCACTTATAATGTCGAAATGATTTGTAAAGTTAATTTATTTTGTACTTTTCAGTTTCTCGTTTGAAGTTGGTTTAATTTTTGGCAAAAAAGTTTTATTTCACGATTTTTAGTTATTACTCTACTAAAATATACCTTATAGAGTTCCTTTGACTGTCCTTCATTTTCATCATCAGACCCCTAATATCAGTCAAAACCCATTTAGATGAACGGTCTCAGTAATATAAGTTAATCAAGCCCAAACACAAAGTACTTGCTGTAAATCGTTGAGGAGTTCCGTTGACCGCCTTTCCCTCCATCATCAGATCAACACCAGACCCTCATTCATAAAACGGCTTTAAAATTCATTATATTGAATAATATTAAGTAACACACTAGTCGGAAAGACGATATTTTCAAGAGTTTCCCTCAATTTCTTCAGGATTCCACCTTCAGATCCAGGTTTCCTTACAATGGGACCCCCTTTGGGATACTCCCTTTCCAACAAAAAAAGAATAATCAAAATCGGTTCATAACCGACAAAGTTATCCGCGGACATACATAAAAAAAAAAAAAAAAAAAAAATATACGGTCGAATTGAGAAACCTCCTTTTTTTTGAAGTCGGTTAAAAAGTAAAAAACAGGCACATGAAGGCAACATCAAAGTAATAAGTAGTCAAGATAATACGATGTCCCTAGTCCCTTCAATGGAGCAAAACGCAAAGTCAATCTGGGCATTGTGTCATCTCGTACTATAAATCTTGCGGTTCCTTTTACAGTAATATATTCGTCAAACGTAACTACCGTGTGTCACATGAATGTAAGCGATTCAAAGTATCGTTACTTGCATGCTCGCTGCAGAATAAATTCAAATTAACTATCTGATGGATATGTCCGGGGGTTTCAAAGAAATGTACTGGAATTAAACCTAGCTTAGAGCGGTGACCGCTAGGGCGCTTGTTTTCTACCTGATTTATACGTTACATTCAATTATAATGAAACTTTTCTTTGATTTTGATTCGGTTATAGCTACAGGAACTGTGACAGTATGATATTTTTATGTGTAATTAGTATTTTATAGATAGATATTACATTTATCGACATTCATACTATTTCATCATTTAGATATCATCGGTTTTTGCTGTAAACGGACCATATTGTCGACAGTTGGGCATCCTACTCAAATACTAAATAATAATATGCAAACAGAATAGGTGTTATCAATGCATGAACGCCTTTCATATACAGTGTGGAAATTAAACTCAGGCCCTGGAGGGAAACTACTTAAAATCCTTAAGCTAGCTCATTTTACTTAAAGGAGACATTCCTTTATTTTTAAAAAGAAACAAATCTGCATTAAAATATTTTTTTAAACTCGCTTGCTTCGCCCGGGACTCGAACCAACTAAAATTTAAAAAAATAAACACTCTTTATTTTATTATACTAATCGGTAGTATTAATATTCAGGATAAAGTTTCTGTAACAAACATTTGGTCTTAAAAATAAAAATAATCGTTAAATCTAACATCAACTTTATTTTACTATCAATTTTGTAACACTTAAATTATTTAACTGATAAATTGTTCGAAATGAGCCCCGTCGTTCCGGCTACACAACATTAGTCGCCGTTGAAATTCATTTCTTGTAGCCTTCAGCAAAGTGTTGTGGTGTATGCCCCTGATAACATTTTCTACCGCAATCCTTAGCTCTTGAACGGTTTCATAGCAAGTTTCATAAACAACATTTTTTACATGACCCCATAAAAAGAAGTCCATGGGCGTCAGGTCTGGACTTCTTGCAGGCCATCTAATCGTACCGTTTGTACCTATCCAGGCATTGAAATTTTCATTAAGGTATGCCCTGGCAATTCTGCTGTTGTGGGCAGGTGCACCATCTTGTTGAAAAATGATATTATTTCGTTCCTCTTCTGGCAGAAGGTTTAATTGATTTTTTAAAAGCTCTAATATTTCAATGTATTTTGCTGCATTCAGATGTCCTTCGTAAATGTGCAACAAAACAACCATGTTACTTTTGATTCCACACCAAACATTAAACGAAAATCTGACCTGATTGTTCGTTTCACGGACACGGAATGGATTTTGACGAGACCAATAATGATTGTTATGTCTGTTATACATTCCATTATTACTAAAATTTGTTTCGTCAGACCATACAATACAGTCCAAGAAATTTGGGTTGAGGGCTATTTCTGTTCGAATATTTTCACAAAACTGTAATCTCCTTTCACTATCTCCGGGATGTAGTTTCTGCACCAATCGCCCATCACGATAACATTTGTATTTGTATTTTTTCAGAACTTTAAGTATACTAGTATGGTTGATGCCTATCTCTTGAGCAGCTTCCCTGCTTGAAGCTTTCGGGTAACACTCGAAGTAGGTTAAAATGTTTAACTCAACATCGCTATAGTCCAAATTTTGTTGCTGTGGGCGTCCAGTCTTCTTTTTAAAACTTCCAACGGTCAGTAAATTATTCACAATTCGAGACAAAACCTTTCTAGATGGTAGTTCTCTGTCTGGATACTTCTCGCGATACCACTGCAGAGCTAAATCGTAGCTCTTGTTGCAAACAAAGTAAGCTTCTAATAAATCGAATTGTTCTTGATACGCCATTATGAGATAATTTAATTACGTAAGGGAAGCAACACTACTTAAATAAAATCTGTTGATAAAAATCGTTCGAATTTTAAAATTATTGTCCCGCCTCGCAAACAAAGTCAAACGTTCCATTTTTAAACTTCTCCACTGAACGCCTCGGATCATGTAAGAAGGAAATGTGCATAGAGGTATTACCACCATTGAACAATTTTCTTATCGAAGATTTCAACAAGGTACTTAACGATAAATAAGCAAGCGTGTACTTCATACGAAGTCTTTGAGTGTTGGAGAGATAACAGAACTGTTACGTGTCTTTTACTTGTTAAAAGTGAACAGTAACCAAATATTTTTTAGAGAAACTTTATCCTGAATATTAATACTACCGATTAGTATAATAATAAAATAAGGAGTGTTTATTTTTTTAAATTTTAGTTGGTTCGAGTCCCGGGCGAAGCAAGCGAGTTTAAAAAAATATTTTAATGCAGATTTGTTTCTTTTTAAAAATAAAGGAATGTCTCCTTTAAGTAAAATGAGCTAGCTTAAGGATTTTAAGTAGTTTCCCTCCAGGGCCTGAGTTTAATTTCCACACTGTATACATCAACTGTTGACACCCCTGCTATCTATACTAATATTATAAAGCTGAAGAGTTTGTTTGTTTGTTTGTTTGTTTGTTTGTTTGTTTGTTTGTTTGTTTGAACGCGCTAATCTCCGAAACTACTGGTTCGAATTGAATAATTCTTTTTGTGTTGGATAGTCCAGTTATCGAGGAAGGCTATAGGCTATATAACATCACGCTACGACCAATAGGAGCAAAGATATAGTGGTAAATGTGAAAAAAACGGGAGAAATTGTTCATCTTTGAAGCCTTCCGTTGCGTGCGCCGTGAAAACGGTTCAAGATACACAAAAAATATGTATTAAAGAATAATAGCTCTTTTGATGATCTAAAAAACAGTCCGCGATAGTATATGTCTATCTTTTAAGAATAACTCACAAAAACCGTTTTTATGGTACCTAATATGGTCGAAATAATTTGTTTAAGATGTATCAACATAATAATATTAATCTTTATTCAAATAAATATTTTGTTGGTTAAGAGTACTTCATCCATTATAACGCGGGTAGCACCGCAGGGCACAGCTAGTTTATTATATATGCTGTTTTTATTAGTATGGATGGAATCTTCTAGACATTTTGCTTATTTTGTGTTTAAATTCCCGTTTGCACTAGAGCTTTTTAAATCACGCCATTGGCTATTTCCCAAATAACTTTACGTTGCTTGCATTCGTAAGTTTAAGAAAATTTTGTTTTTTTTTTATTATTGACGACTTTTGTGAGTTTGTTTAAATTAATTATTGTCTTTGTTGTAATTGAAAGTTATTGAACGTTAAAAAGGTCTTTTGCAAATTAATGTTGAAAAAGTTCAGTTACAATGATCGCTCATCAACATTCACCTGGTGTAATTAATGATTATGAATGGAAAAGAGATTACCCAGGGAATAATACGTTTCATATTTGTCATTGAAAATTGGAAATGTACATTCAGTTTACTATTTTGTGCACTTAGATTGTATTAAAATTTGTTAAAACATATATGTTCTTATAAAAATTTAAATATCGCATAAAAATCTTAAAAATATTTTGAATGAAAAATATGTCGGAATACTTTTTATCATATTACAAAATATTTTAAACTCAGTGACTAAATTATGCTTTGTTAAGTTCAGCCAATCGTAGGCAACATAAAACAAAGGCTATAACCAAACACAAGCAACTGTCATACAATAAATAAAATTAATTGCGAATCATTATATCAGTATAAAATAGATTTACCGTCAATATCTAGGCATTTATATCCATAGAACCAGATCTGAGACAGAATACATCATTCCATTCACAGAAATACAAATTCATTAAATCTAATGCGTTCCAGCTATGTTAAGCATCTAGTGGTTTTCATAAATTTCGTCTCAGAAATCGCATTAACATCCCACGCTCCATGTTTCTAGTTGCCATCGAAGAAAGTGCAGTGTACCATGCTAATTAGGTCTAGCTTATTCCGAAAGAAGCTGGGTGCTTTTACACAGGTTTTCTCTATTTTGTTGCATAACTTTAGGACGTTACTTACAAATATATTAAAATTGGTAATACTTTTATAAGCATTGATTTATCTAAAGCGAGATAAATACATTTTATATCAAATTAGATAGATGTTAAGTAGCTTTATAATTTTTGAAACTCATTTTCAAAATTATTTAAAAAGTTTGCATACTAGTCGTAATAAATAGCTAGTAAATAATTATTTTCCTTTTAAACTTTCAAACAAAAACTTTTAAGCTTTTTTTATCTCGTTGCTTAGCTTTGTCTCATAAATTTCTTGAAAATCTCATATAAATTGAATTTTGGAGGTTTTTCTGTTCACGTCCGTAAGCGGTAACCCTCTGAATCCTTACACGTGACCTCCGGGTGGTGCTAAGAACAGTCTCTGGTGGTAGGCTTCGGCCGCGGCTCGTCACCACCCTCCGGGCTGGCCCAGTGCGTGAAGCGATTAATTCGTGTTTCGTAATGTGGCCCGGAGAAGCCATCTACCTTCTAGTCCTAAAATGAAGACCTATCTAACAAAATATAAAAAAAAAATTCAAAATAAGTCGGTAATTTGTTTCAATATTATTAATGAAAAACGTAAGTACATCTTACTATTTCACAATATACTTCGTTCAATCAACCTTTTGCCTGAAACCATCCTAAAACACTACGACTTTAATACCTCTAGGATTAAACGACTCCAGTCTCTATGTAAAGTGAACTTCCAAAGTCAAGCACGTTTCTTTGTTGCATGTAACAACAGCTATGTTTATTTAAGTAAAATGTATTTATTCAATGTTTGCTCGTGTGCCCCTTGCAAAGTATCTACTCTGTACTTTTGTTGAATAAGCAAAGACCAGAGGCTAGCTAGAGTGTATAAGATATACCTACCTTAGCAAATTCGTAGCACGGTCATCCTTGACATTTATATTGTAAGCTCTTAAATTGTAAAGTATCTTAAATTTGCACAACCACCAATACATAGAGTAGTACCGTCAAAGTGATTGGTGTTCACCAATCGAAACAACTTATTCATAAAAATAATTGAATCTTTCAAGAAGATTGAATTGAATTAAGTGAATAGAATTTCATAATCAACAAATAATATTCACTTCAGATAAAATCTTAATGATTCTAACCTCCCAATTGTATCAAATTCAACAGTCGTATTTGTTACTTTATAAAACTAACGTGGGTTGGGCATGATAAGCAAATCAATAAACGTGGCCATCGATATAATCGTTATTTTCACTGCTGGTTTAATACTCAAATATATTGTAGCCATTTTATTAAAACCGATATATTTAAACATCAATTCAGAAGTCCCAGACGTGGCAATATAAATATTTCTTCATAAAAACGTTTGGAAACATTATTCGATACATCGATACTTCATTGCCTACGCTTTATGTAAATTTTATTTCTGTTTGATCGATACAATACAACGTTGACGACAAAATGTCATCATCATATTCAGGTACAGATGAATAAAATATTGTTCGATAAAATACTTTATAGTGGTACGCTTTAGACTTTATTTACGAGGGCTGATACTTCAATTTTCATTGGTTGGATAAAGGGGTTAAAAATGCAGCCATTTAAAGAACTAGAATGCTTAGAAACTTGATATTACGTAAATTAATTAATTCGTTTTTAACTGGTATACAACTCAATAGATGGACGGACTGGTCCTGTTGTGTGAGTGTGTTATTGTCCCCAATAAAGTATAATTTTCTCTAATATTCAAACTGCATCAAGAAGGTACAAAAATAACAATTTATTGACAACTAGTAGCTTTTCTAAAAGTTGCATTGTTCATAAACTATTTACATGTACAATCGAAATACAACTTCCGATCCTTGATCCATAAAATATGTAAGTAGCACATTCGAATGAATATTTGCGTCGTAGGTATAAAAGGGATTTTGTGTTTATTGTCGCAATGATAAATAGCATTATCAGCTGAATCATTGGAACGCCAGTTAAACTGGACAGTGAAGCATTTGTGTAGAAAGCCAGTCCTTTGCACCTGTTTTCCGGAATATAGCGTAAAAGTTTTTACAATACGAGTACGTTCTTTGCAATTGTATTCAACTTAATCCTATTTAAGACAAAAGTGAACATTCTGGAAAGATCCAGAAAGTTCATGGATCAGTAGGTATAAAGTGATCCATCGTCTTGTACACTTCCTCACATACCATCAGGTGAAATTGTTGACAAACAAATTCTATTATTTTTTCAACATTACTTTTGAATTAAACAATTTTAAAACAACTGACTGGTTAATATTGTTTTCCGTAAATTTAGGTAAGTATTTATTAAATCAATAACAAATAAATGTTATTTATTTTAATCCGACGTTTCATCAAAATTTGGTATAATGATTTCAAAATTCTCGGTACGGCTTCTGAGAAAGTCTGATTTTACGAGCCACTTGTTGTCTAAATATCTTAAGACTTACCTTTTTACGCAAAATAGATAGCAAAGCTGTAATATTTAAGTTTTCATAATTTTTTTTCAGTTTCTAATATACACAAATGTCAAACTAAGAGACATGGACAAACGAATGCCAAAGATATTTTGTCTAATATAGGTTTAGTTGACTATTTCGTAAAAGGGGGTTACCAGAATTTTAGGTTCAATAGTGTGCAGGTCCCCTACGTACACAAAATTAGTAATAAATTCATGACTATATTAATAACGACTATTATGCGTAATTGTTACCAAAGACGGTACACTATTTATTAAAACGTGACAAAAAGATGGCGAGTAGAGGCGTAAGGGACAAACCCACGTATCCATACAATACAACCTACGTGAGTGCGAAGATATAGTCTCGCCTTAGGCTTAGCAAATCCATTAACAAGACCATTTGAACCTATTTTGTTTGTGACTGCGTCCTACTATAAATCAGTACCATAAATCAGAATGAACTGTATGATATCGGCTACAACGGACCCCAATGAATATTGATTTTCCATTCAGCTCGAATATAATAAATACCCATTAGCCGTTGTTTTGGCATATTGAGCTCGGCTATCCCATTTGATTTTATTCCTTTAGTGGTAAACAAGATTAAAATTACAGCGGAGGCAAATATTTATTGGCTTCGTAAATGTTTACTTGCGATTTCTGTTAGGAACAACCGTTTTGCGGAGGAAATAATTTGAATGTGATTGAGAGACTGAAAATAATGAATTTAGACGTTGAGTTGTTCAAGAAATTTATCAATATTTTAATCGTATGATTCTAAAAAACACGTGCTTTAACGGAAACCACCATGTTCTGAGAACTTGGAAGAGTTTGAAGGACATGTGACATTCACCAACCAGCATATTTTATGGCCGGCGCGGTGAATTAAGGCCTAATCTCTCTCATCAAAAGAGAAGTCCCTGTGTCCCAGCAGTCCCAGGAACGAAAATAGGGGTGCTTATGTGAGTACGTAATGATGCCGAGGCCCGTAAAATAAAGTGTCATAATAATATCACGGATATTATAATATCATCAAGGAAGTTAAATCAATAACAGTTCTACCTGGCTGTCTTATAACAACGAAAATATCGAAATCATTATCGGGAATCTGATCAAATTCATTCAGAATTCATATCGAATTAATTTTCATGAGCGTACATTTTCGTACAATCATTATCATTAGCGGGCTGTTAATGTTGGGGTCGATTAATTTCCCATTTTCTGAATGGCGATGCTTTTTTGTGTGTCTGCAGTTGTGGTTTACGGTTAATTAATTGTATTTGTGTGTACACTGACAAATTTCAGTTGATGTTGCGTTTGGTCGCTAATTGTTATTTTTTTAATAGCCTGTACAGATTGCTGATTTTATAAACGGACTTGGTGCTTATAGTTAAATATACTTAGGGAAAATCAATAATTTATTAAAACCCAAAGAAAGTATAACATAATTAACGCAGTGATTAGGAGCTTTATTACTCCCTCCCGTGCTATTTAGAACATGTGCTTATGCAGCAAACTAAAATAAAATTAGATTACGTTTTATTCAAGCTGGTGTGTCGTATCTAGGCATCGATAATAAGTTTTGTTCGTTTGTTACATCTTCACTTATATTAAATAAAATAAAAATTAATTAAAATAGTAGACATAATGCACCCGAAGACACCTGGGTGAATAAAGTCTACTAAAAGTATACTTAATACACCTGGGTGAATTAACTCAGATGAATTAGTAAACCACCAGGATTTTTATCAATTTTACCTACCAAAATTACCTATTGTTGCATACCTATTGTCACACAAGTCTACAACCACTGGGATAGAATAATACTACCACTTGGCTAGATGTTGTGTGGATTGTCAATTTTTTTTTATATTGTAATAATTTGTTATTGATTTGATAAGTGATCATAAAATGTTGACAGACGATAATATATAATTTTTTTAACACTATTTTAATTTAATACATTTATTACTTGTAGCTAGTCAAAGTAATCAAAAAAACATTTATTTCGGAAAACATTACACATTAAAAATTAGGTAACGTTAGTCTTAAAATTAGTCACAATATAATGTTATAATAAAAATAATAGTGAATTAAATAATAATGACAAATAAACCCATCACCGGTTAAAGAAAATTAAAGAGAATCATAATAATGTGATGGTAAATGTAATGACTGTTCTGAATTTAAAGCATAGTGTATGTACTAAACCCCAAGTAAAATCAAGTTTATTTCACTAACATTGTAGCGTATACCTTGCAGTTATAAGAAATTTAATATGTTTGTTTTGTTTCAGCTGCCTAAGTCCGAGATCAGCGTATTTCTACGAATTTCCGCCTAGTGGTATGTAACTTTATATGCTATATCCGTTTACGTGTTAACATTCCTGCCTTGTGGGTGGGCAAGGTGAAAACTTTGATCTTAATATTAGAAAATTCATAACATAATTTTAAACTATAATGTAATCAGAAAGGCACTTATGCTCTTAAATTTTGTACCTTTATATTGAATGGTTTAACAATATTATGATTTGAAACGGGTAATATATCGTATAAACGGGTAAAATATAGGAAAACTCAAAAACCATCACATCATTGTTTCTTTAAATCATTATATGTAAATTTTAAGTCATAATTGTGAACAATCTGTCATCTATACTAATATTATAAAGCTGAAGAGTTTGTTTGTTTGTTTGTTTGAACGCGCTAATCTCCGAAACTACTGGTTCGAATTGAATAATTCTTTTTGTGTTGGATAGTCCAGTTATCGAGGAAGGCTATAGGCTATATAACATCACGCTACGACCAATAGGAGCAAAGATATAATAGTGGTAAATGTGTAAAAAACGGGAGAAATTGTTCATCTTTGAAGCCTTCCGTTGCGTGAGCCGTGAAAACGGTTCAAGATTCAAAAAATATGTATTAAAGAATAATAGCTCTTTTAATGATCTAAAAAACAGCCCGCGATAGTATATGTCTATATTTTAAGATTAACTCACAAAAACCGTTTTATGGTACCTAATTTGGTCGAAATAATTTGTTTAAGTTGTATCAACATAATAATATTAATCTTTATTCAAATAAATATGTTGTTGGTTAAGAGTACTTCATCCATTATAACGCGGGTAGCACCGCAAGGCACAGCTAGTAATTAATAAAGAGGATATATGGTAGTGTCACATCGGTCATCAGCCAGTGTTAAATCTCAATTGATTTGTTTCTAACTGAATTATAAAACTTTGCCATAAAATGAAAATCAAGATAAGTTTTAAATTTCACTAAAGGACTCTGGAGGGAGGAAAATAAACTGTAATCTCTAATGCAATGGCTCTAGTTATCCAAAGATTCTCGTCGTTCCAGCTTAATTGCCATCCCGAAGTCTATCAATTGTCTTCAAACTCTAAAGTCAATTTAGATTTTAATTGAACTTGTGTAACAGGATGTAATGAAAGTAAACATAGGGAAAGGCAAACCGCAGTATTCATGGAAGTTAAGTAATTTTGGAATTTGCTTAATACGTGTGCGAACGAAATTAATGTAGTTTTTGATGGAAAACTTCGTTGCGAGTAAAATCTATGTTTGTTTTCAATAACGGAATCGCTTTATCCGGTTTAATATTAGTAAATTGAAATGTGGTATCAAATCGCGCAACTGATGGTATGCATAAAATGTGGTAACGTTAATATGTACGGACAGTAGATGAATGGTGTTTGGCTTAGGGTTCGTTCAGACCGTGATGAGGCGACGATGAGGCGCGGCGCGGCCTGAAGTCGCCAAAGGGTTCGCGCTGCGGCATCACCGTGACGCGATACGATGCGCTCAATGTTATCGACTTCCCGTGGCAACGCGTGGTGCACCGCGCATTTGCGGACTAGTAACCTCCGCTTGCAGTAGACGTCACGACGCGGCGACGACATCTGACTGCGCCACGCCATAACGCGCTGCGCCTCTCGTAGTCACGCTCCGATAAGCGGCTTCGGGAGGCGCGATTTTGCCTGCTGGTGACAGCGCGCCGCGATGCATCTTGAGGAGCAGCGGGCGTAGGGCGTTTTAGTATTATTTTTAATGAAATATGCAACAATTTGATTATTAAATAAAGTTATATTTTGTATTTGTATCTTACAAAGGAGGTGCCGCGCCTCGAATCGTCTCGGTCTGAATTGTGCTTAGTATGTCAAGATATTTTTTACTGTAAGATCTTGATACAACTAGACAAATCTGTTTGTATAAATAGTGTTTTTTTTGTAGACAACTGCCTTGGTACGGCTAAGAAGAAAGTAACCACCTTCTCAAGACTGCTCCGAGGCCTGAAGTCCCATAGAAAAGAGAAACACGGCTCCTGTTCGCCGAAGCATACGCACAGTCCGCGACAGACAATGCCTCCTCAGAGGGTAAGTCATCGCATTATAACATAAAATCCTAGAACACCCTTCAAACATCGAGTAAATAGTCTACCGGTTAGTAAGTCAATATCAAAAACAGCGCTCATTTTGAACCAAACGAGTATTCTTTTTACCCATTCTAAAATCAAAGCAAATGAAAACGTTATTAAGCACATTTTGTTAAACAAAATAAACGTTTGTCAAGTTTCAGTTCTGTACCGAGTGAAATAAAACTTCCATCGCAATTCTCAGTTTTAGTGTAGTTCGCACCACGAATAGTTTTAATACAGCGCAGACCGAAAATGCATTGTCTTGAGTTCTCGTTAGCGACTGTGTGTAACCGAATCTTAGTGCCAGCCTAGGGCGTCTGTCTCACTATTTTTTTTCATACATTCCCTTTTGCACCCCCATCCCCCATTATGTAGATCCGGCGCGACGCCGGTCGGCTTTGACATGCACTCTGAGCAATTAGTAAGCGTACGGGGGGCGTAGGTGCACGTTTAACGGGAATTTTGAGAGTATTGTTTACAACCTGCAAAGTTGGATTGCTTGTTCCAACACGAGTTTTCACAACGCAAAATCAAGTTGCAATCTACGAGAATACACAGCTCAGACAATATCTGACCAAGGTAGCGAGATATAGGTGGCCCGTCACTTTTAGTTTATGAACCTTTTACCTAGGAAATCCAATTTCGGAACAACAAAGGCAATATTTTGCACTACAACTGAGGACCCGAAATATTCTACATGACATAAATTCCGGCTGTATTACACAATTAATATCCCAGTTATCAGCGAGAGCAATGCCGGGTTGTTCGCATTAGATACGCAACTCATTCCCACCAAATTAAGTGCTACATTTTTCCACGTCCACCTATATATTTATTAATCCTGGAGGGGGTACGTCACATGCCTTTTGAGAAATGACGCCTGCCAAAGTTAAGGCGGTTGAGCCAAGACGGGGTTGAGTTATGAGCGTTTGTTGGGCAAGCGGATAAAGACCATTAGGGAGGACGGTATAATCCTTATCGGCGGACTTGCACTTAGGATTAGTCCCGTCACGAGTTGCTTTTTTCGGTTATTGACCATGCTGAGTACAGCTGCGATTAGAGGATTTGTCGCGGAGCAGTTTACGGATAACATTTATCCGGGTTACGTCGCATAAGTAAAATAATGTCAATATTTTCCTCTCGCTTGATCTTTTGAATACATGTTTCCTTTTCATGTTTCCACGATTTGATTATCTTTAATATCCTTAAAGATTTTGCCTCATTTTCGCGGAAATCTAGCGGTCGGAATTTTTATTAACTTTGATATAGATTGTGAATCAGAATATTTAATAACATTAAGTCGCAATTAGTTTCTCGATAACATCACTGATTTTAGTTCTCTACGATTCCTTTCCGTGGGCTCATGAAATTAGCCTTCGTTAATTTTCACTTATACGAAATTAATGAATTTGGTTGCGTGCTTTGTCAACACAAGGAAGAAACGTGAATTTGGGACTTACGTAATGCTTTTCTTAGATTATAAATATATTGACTTCGGGTTGAATTATTTCGTTTGTTCTTGTTAAATGTCTACCACATAAGATACGGATACGGGTATTGAGTACTTTTGCTCGTCAATCGAATGACTCTCGATTGAAAGGTCCCTTTAAGAATGGCTTAAAGAGACCTTGGGCATTTCATACCTTGGTATAAACAACTCGCAGTGCGAAACGACTAAATACCCGATTTGACGGACGGGCATTATGATTTTCTTTAATAATAAAAATATTATATAATAATAAAAATATTATTAAAGAAAATCATAATGCTCGACCGTCAAATCGGGTATTCAGTCGTTTCGCACTGCGAGTTGTTGTTTTGGCACTTCAAGACGAGACTGTATTTCATGTACGACTGTCACTAATTTTCTAGCAACTCCTAATAAAACTTCTTGGAATACATAATATTTAATAAATATCGAAATTTTCGTTTCAATCGCTGAGAAAGGAGAGCGAGCCAACTTTATTTGCATTTTGTTAGAATTGGCTCCAGAGTTTCAGGAAAAGCGATACTTTTGTAGCGTTGTGGTTGTAATTGTTGATGTTCGCTTCAGTGAGCATTGGCACCTTGCCTTCGTTTGTGTTGAATATATCTTTTCTTACATGAATCAAGCTTAGATAGAAGCAATAAAGCGTAAAGTTGCAAAGATTGCAAAGGAGCTTGTCGTATTTTTATTCCAGAACTAAAAGCAAAGAATATGCTTATATTATTTGGGTGTTTGAACCTAGATTAAACCTATTTGTTTTCTCACACCCTTTAAAACTTTTATATAAGATTGCAATACTAAATTATTTTATTTAATCTTGAGATTTTAAATGTTATTTTTTCATTACTTTTGTTAAATAGTATGTAAAACAATTTTTTTTTAAATACAACGTTTCGACTATTTAAAAAAAATGTCTTCAACAAAAGGAGTTATCGGCGCGAGTTCCATCTCCTTCCTGTTAATTCTCGAGGCTTTAAATGCGTAGTGTAACATATATAATCATTTCGAATAAGAAATAACGAATCCATGTTATGTTAGTCAAACTATTATAATTTGAAACTTCCTGCCGTGTCGTGGTCGACTTCGATAATAAAGTTATTGTTAAAAGCCTTCGTTAATGCGCTTACCATGAATATTTTACTGACTTACAACTTGAACTTATATCTGATTGAACAAATCCAATTCATTCGTTGAAGCTCGACACGTAATATGCAAATGTAATTAGAAAAGATTTTGGTCAAAAAATTGGGATATATTCTATAATAGCTATATTTATTCATGGATAAAATGAAAAGTCTCAAATGTCCTATAGAATTTTTTTTATTACCACTCTGAATTCTGTTACTTGTTAAAAATACTTGGAGTGGCGTAACAAAACACAAACTAACAATAAAAAACTTTTCCTTAAAATCATAAGCACATTTAAAGATAAATATATAAAAACAAATATTTCCGGACAATCCACGCAACAACAACTAACCCCGTGGTAAGCTCTAAGCTTGTGTTACGGGTACTAGACTTCTGATATACTTAATATAATAGACATACTACTTTACTATAGGTACATATTATATACTCAGACCAAGGAGAAAGATCACAATCAATAAAGCGTATTGTATATTCAGTGGCATACTTTTAGAAGACGCGTCGAAAGAAAATCTATATTAAACTGATGGGCGAAACTTTTCACCCATTTTCGCTTAAGAAACTTTGTTTCTCGTGGTAAATTTATCGCGTTTTCTGATATTCATAGCAATGTTTCTGAATTATTTTCTTTGCTCGCTTGCTGCAACTTTTATGTATGTTCCGTTGAATAATTCTGCATTTGGCTCGCCGTTATTTATTCGTGTTACAATGAGGAACTGTGTTTTGATATAAATTATCTTCATTTGACATACTCATATTTTATGATTTATTTCATGTTGTGTTGAGAAAGAGTAATGCTTTAATTAAATTGTCATTATCAAAAATATGTGATTAATTTTTTACCAATAATTATGATAAAAAATATTATTTTACGGTCAGTTCTATAACTTTGTGGAATGAGATAAGATGGATTTGTTACGTAAATAGATAGATAGTATCATTTTTATTAGAGGAACCAATCGAAAAGAAAACAATTTGTTTCCACTTTAAACCAAACTAATGTGCGTAATGCGTAACTTTATAAATCCGACGATTTAAATTTCTCAACAAAATATCTAGCTCCCACTTATCACTAGCCTAGACAATATTTGCTTGTTTATTCGACAGCGAAATTAATTATTCCTACCGATCGATGTTTGTAAATAAACACCGAGAAATAGCGTTGTAATTACCATACGATTGACGTATACAATGCATGTCGTTTATCATATTCACTTAGTTCTGAAAAAGCTAAGGATTTCTGCATTACAATGATGGTGGATCGATTAATCATCGCACAATGCTTGCCCATTAACTTCGCACTTGATAAGGGGATAATGCGAGGGCCGACAATGGTCTATCGCGACACGACTGAAAAGCGTCGGATTTATCGTTATCAAATGCAATGTTTTTGTGCATAGGATTTATTGAGAACTGAACATTTTAGAGAGCATTAGAGGGAAAATGTTTCGCGCTATATATCTATTTTGGATACTTTATTTTTAAACGAGCTGACCCGGAAAACGTTGTTTTGACATTTACATGAACCCTAACCCAACCCGACTCCCACTACCGCTTCTACCCTCACTCCTGGTCATACTCCTACTCTGCTACTCCTACTCCCATTATTACTCCCGCCCCAACTCCCACGTTCACATCACTCATTTATTTTTTCCGTGAGAAATTCCTGCATGGATATTTCCCGACCCCGTCTGGGAGATATGTCAGACTCCTACTGACTAAAAACTCACGGTAACCATCGTACACCTACGTAAGGGAGCGCGGGAACTATCGTGAGTGCTTCCGTTAAGTTCACATCACTCCTACTCCAACCCCTACGTCACCGGTCCGATTACCACCTGGGACTATATTTTTCTAATATTTTTTAAGCAAATAAATTTAAAAGCCATTTCTATCATCAAGAACGCATACATAAATATCTGAAGCACAGAAAACCTCTTTCAGTTACGTCCAATTTATCTACATGTCTATGCGCGTGATAAAACCTCTTTCAACTGAGACAATTCTACAGAGAGTATATAAACACTACGTTCTACTATTCTATTCTTTATTGAAACGCAAGAAAAGTATAATTCAACTTATAAATTTTTTCACAATTTTCAATGTTTAAATAGTTATTCTGCTATTTCTGACCGAGAAAAATCTAGCAAATCATAAACTATTAAATTCTGAACAACGGGACAATCGTTATAAGTGATGTAGAAGAAAATCTCTCTAGAAATTACTGTATTTCAAATATATCGATAGATGTCGAATTTAGAAACGTTTACCACAACAATTGATTTTTGTGCAAGCGGTAAATAAACGCTTTTTTACAACGAAACTACATTACGTAACAAAATAGAATAAAATTTGCAATAACATTACCTACCTACTTATTTAATTCATAATTTTTATTCTTTAATATAATTATGACCTGAGATTTGCGCTGACAAAGATATCTTTAATTTTTTTTCCTCCGAAAAACACATAAATATTTAAGTACTAATAGCTTCTAACAGTATCTGTAAGATACCTGGTGACCACTGAACTAAAAAATCAGTAATCTGACAGTATTTAGTAAATGTTTTGCTTGCATGTTATTTTGAGGCACTGTGTTTTTATCTGTTGTGTTTATTTTGAACTACTCAAAGCTTTCAAAGGCATTAACGAAACGAGATATCAAGTCAAGTTGAAACTTTTAAGTTTGAGCCGTCAAACTAAAAATAAGATTACTCAAAAACTTCCAAGTCTGATAGTCGATAAATCATAGCACCGTGATTCGTGAAAAAGTTCGAATTTTGAGGGAGAAAGTATATTTGCGCGGATCTTTATGAGAAAAATGACTCTCCAATGAGTTGATAAATTATCGGGAAGTTTGTTTGAAAAGGCGTGATTTTTTCGACCTAATTTGCTTCATTGAGCAGCTTTGAGCTTAATTCCAAATAATTTAGAAAACAAATAGGTTTTGCAACCAAATTATTCATATTTTCTATAATTTCAAAACATAATAATTAGGTTGGTTGTTTTTGGTAACTGCTGCGTATGGAAGTGGGTCATATTTATAGCAGCTACTTTCTTCAGGTGGACACACCGGACAGCGTACTTCAGAGTGGTCTCGGCTTAGGTCCAGGGACCGATACGGCTCTTAGGTCCATGGTCGACCCCAGGGATTATGACCGACTCAGATACTTTCAAATGAATGCCGCCCACCCTAACACCTTTGAGGAAACTATCCATAGGGTGAGCCTAGAACCAATCTGCCATACGACTTTATTTTCAAATGAAATGATGCTATATGGTTTTATTTGAAACTAAAACCTTATGCCAGAAATGGTTTGATCTGTAATACACTATGGCAAATGAAGAATATTTATTAAATAAATAAATATTTTGGCTCTTTCATGAACTCATTGATTTTTAATGTAAACACGATAATTTGCCATTGGAGTAGAAACAGTTTTTTCCAAATTCTAAATTTTATTCTGCATATTTTGGCTTAAATTTTTAGGCATGTTCTTTCGAAATGGAGGTGGTTAGTTTTTCATCCATATAAAAGAATTAAACCTAAACGTCATGTTTATTACCTATTTAAACCCATTCTCATTGTTACATGAAAAGGCACGAATTTTAATTTCACTTTAGCACTTTGCATGTGTGGCACCATAAGTTTTATTTGCACGAAAAAACAAACAGTATTCGAGTTAGAATTTTGCATGATATTTCAATTTAGTGTGTTCAAACACACAACAAAAATTGAATTAAAATATTTTGAATAATATCAAAGAATACTTATTTTATGCATCACCCTCGTTAAAATTGAACACACTTATTCTTATTTTTAAATGTAAAAACAAAATGTTTTTTACTGGGTTTCATGGCATATTTGATTTGCATGACATTTTTGCAAACAACGAATGATTTAACTGACAAATAAATCACTATACGAACAAAAAAGAACAAAAGGTGACGAGGCAATATTTCCTTCAAAAATAACTAAAATAATTTGTTGCAGTTAAAAGTCCAAGAAGCAATGAAGAAAAAAGACAAACTTGCAAGAGAACAAGAAGAGGTAAGAAACTTCATCCTACCTCATCTAAACAAAACTCATCAAAAATTCATTACAGTAACTCATTACAGATTCATTTAATCTCTCACTAATACTGAAAACGCAATTTGCACTCCCCAATCGGAAAACACGAAAATCCCTTCCTTATCACTCACACCGAAAGTAATCTTCTATGAGAGTCACATTTGCTTGTAATCTTGCTGGGCGGCCGTCGTCGAGTCATGAGCTAATCGTGCCCTAATCTGAAGCTAAGCCTATTATAGGCAGTCGTATTGCTTCCCGACGAAACTTCGGAAGCCCTGTGGCTCAGCACATTTCACTCGTAAATCGGGATGGTATCGATTCGTCTAAAGAGCTGCTCGTCTACAGGGTCAACTGGTCTAAAACGCTAGTCGTGTATATAGCAGCTCGGCTACTATTATCGTTTACTTTTTTTGATAGGTATCAACTCGTATAAAAAGCTAAAAGTCTACAAAAACCTTAATGCCATTTCAAACAATTCAAAACAACAATTTCGGATTATTAATTATGATTATTTACTATAATCGCAGATTTTTATTGATGAAAAGACGTTGAAGTCTGTCCTGTTTCAGTAATTATGGACGAGTTGTTCTTTAGACGAGTGACCTACAGATGAGTAATTTTACATTTTAGACGAGTTGAAAAGTAGACGACTAGTATATTAGACCAATTGACAGTTTAGACGAGTTGTTCTTTAGACGAATCGATAAAATGCCCGTAAATGTACGACCCATACTTTTGTATATTGTGCGTTGAAATTTTAGTATGCCTATAAACTGTTCGGCGGAGGTTGGGTGACACGGTCCGGAACGAGGCGATCCTGCGGCCTATTAAAAATTTGGGGCTGCTATTGATTGGGACGGGTGAATTAATTTTGTATCCGTGGAGTTCAGGAAATATTTCCTGCCGTGGAAATGTTTTTATATATAATGTTTTTATTTTATTTTATGTGAATTTTCATCTTAGATTTGCACAATTTATTACTAATTAACCGTAACTCTTAGTTTTCCATTTCAGCAGAGAAAGAGTTCTAAATTCTTCTTCTAGTTATTTGAGCGCAAGCTCATGCAGAATATTTCGAACATCTATAAATTACATTATAATAAATTTCATAGAATTTCATTACGTAGGGTACGGTATAAACGAATTATACAGTATTTTTGTAGTAACTTAACTAAATTGATTTTAAAAAGAACTTCAAAATCTTTATTTTTGCGATACAATGATGGTTCTTGATAGGTTCTCATTGTTTTTTTAACTTATTCTGTATGTGATACAGTAGCCAATTGTAATAAACTAAATGCCCAGTCAAGCTTAATTTATACCTAAAAGATTTATAAAAATAATGCGGCATTTGCTAATTTATTTTCGTCATAATAACAAACATAAAATTTATCATTTAATAAAGCCCGCATTTTCTCAAAGAAAAACATAAAAACGTTTATTTCAGTAGGTACACGCAAATCCTTTTCGTGTGCTAACCGTCTTGGTAACAAAGCGTGCATAAATTAACTTAATGTTCAATACTTTCCTACTTGCGAGAAAGTGGTCGTTTTATTGCCCCTTCTGAATATTTATCACCGTGTTCACGCGTTTAGGGAATTATTTTACTTTAAAATTATGCTTTTAATATTTGTTTACTCGGTTCCCGTTCGACCCGTACACTTTGCAAAACTAAGCTTTTAGTATATTTGAATAAAAACAAAATCTTAAATGCTTGAATACGTGCGGAAGTTGGGAAATGCTCCACTGGAAATATTTTCGCGTTCCGAGGGATCAAGAATGTTGATAATAAACGTACATTATACGCATAAAATTATGTAGGCATGTGTATAAACCTACATGTTATGTCATATCAGACTCGTAGCAAATAAACCAAGCCTCATTTCCTAGTGAAAACTCGTAAAGTTTTTATGCGAAAACCATCGGTATTCACGAACGTATATTATATTTTTAGAGATTGATGTTTTGAGAGAAAACAGGAACTTTGTAGATGAAGGAAATGAAACAGACCGACAAAAATAGCTTATTATTTTTTTTAAATTAAAAATTTCCTATCTGCGCTCTCTCCCCTTCAAAACGGCAAGCTCAGTTTTCTCCCAAAATTAAAATAATGCTATCTTATATTATAAAGGGTACCGGAGCTCGTCTATATTTGGGCGCCGTATTATTTTTTTACAAAATTGTTTTTGTTTCAGATTTTGAGAGATATTAGACACGGCTTGATGAATATGGGAAGGGACGGCGTACGGGGCCCATTCGGAGGTACTGTTTATTGATAACAAATAATTTTTGTTCTTTTATTACTTAATACATATTGAAATATTATTTCATGTATGTTGGAATTTGTGTTTGTATTATAGACGCTTATCGGTATTTTGATGTTGAAATTCGCTTTTTTCCATTTGGCTTAAGCTTTTGTGGTTATGATATTTTTGTATAAATCATATCAATTTGTTAAAAACTATTTGTCAAAATATCGAAGCGCCATAAGAATAAATGATAGGTGAAATAAACCAATAAACAATTGCGCATGTGGGCAATCGATGTTTCGATGATGGAATACTTAATTTTTATATTATACTCTACATTATTTTTGTCATGGACACGGAATTCGATACTCTTCTAATGTGCATTCTTCATTCGCCATTACCACATTTTTATACTGTGTTCCACATAAAAATCACTCAAGTAAATGACCTGAAAAAAATAGAAGCAATATGTATCGAAAAAACACGGTTGTGAGCCAGCGGGATCATCTCCATTCATTTGATCAATGTTTACTTTGCGTCAAAGTGCTGAATGCATGTTTTTGGAAAAATATTTTGCAACGCACGGCTTTACAATGTTCGTACACAGCTTTACTCGCAGTGTCGTGGATCGGCCACTTGGTGAGAAGCATTTTGACGGTAAATTTTTCTCAATTTTGTTCGCACGTTTTTTTTATTTGCATTTCGAGCTTGGCAAAATCGAAGACTAATAGAGAGCTCGTTTACAGACGACACATATATGTACGACGATGAAGCGAGGTGTCTCTCTGGGCGAGGGCACTGGTATGATGAGCCGCCTTACGAGAGCGATCCTGAAGACTTTCTTATGGGCGGTGGTCAGCCTGCAGCCACCTTCCAAAACGGCCGAGTCTGCTTCACTCTTAACCTCCGGAACGAGCCGCAGAATGAAGGTGTAATATCCCTAAGAAGCGCAGGCGATATCAGCTTAGCGCGAACCCCTCGGAGAGGATTAATAATTCCACAAAGTGGCCCCTACCCGACTACCGTGATCCCGTTGCGAACAGCGAGAGATCGGGAGAGTGGGGATTACGCCGCATCTGACATCCAATCTATAGGATCGCGGCTATCAGGAATTTCGCTAGAATCCAACCGATCGGAGCGGGACTCGAGGAGGGGTTATAGACAAATGTCCGGCTATCGGATAGGAGCCGACCCTTTATCACCTGCTTCTTCAGATTACGAAGATCAGGAGAGTGAAACTGATTCACAACACATAGCTACAGTACATCAGGTAATTGATTAATTAATGCTTTTGTACCAGTTTAATTCGTTAATTTAACAATAATTATTTTAAAAAGAATGCATATCCTATTATTCCCGATCATCTGATGTGTTCATTTTTGTTTCACTTTTCAGTCTGCTGAAGATTGTGAAGGAGTTTCGCACCTTGCAGGAAAAGTGCGGGGGCTGAGGCAAGATGTCCAAAGAAAAATTTCAAGACTAAGGCAAGAACGAGGACCCGAAGGCATGGACAGAAGAAGCGGAGATCAAGTCTTTCCATGTTCTAATAGTTCATTCGAAAGTCTTCCCAGCGGATCTGGCAGTAGTGAGTGGATTTATTAAATTTACAATTCATGTTCAATATAAAAAGATGATGTAAATACGTTTGTCTTTCCTTTCTTTGTGAATTAATCCCCTGATACTGACTGAACACTCGCCTTGTTTGCACCCCTATGCCTGCTAAATTAATCAATTAACAATCCTGTCCGCAGTCATGCAAAGATGTATTCACAGGTATTTTTGATTCTAATGTACTGGTGGTAGCCTTGCCGGATGAAGGGGTAATCCTAGTTGTTTTATGTACAGGCACACAAGCGCTGGTTCGCGCCGGTAGTAATCACTCATCTCTCTCGGCAGAAGAAAACATAGAATTAAGTCCTGCGGGGCGGAGCCTGCTCGTGCCGCAGTTGCTGTGTCGAGCCCGCGCACTCGTCGATTACATACCCAATATTTACGAGAAAGATGCCCTGAGATACAAGGTAAGACATCTTAATCATGATATACCGCTGCGATCGTGCAATCTGTGCAATTTGCTAACCTCGAATCGTTTGTTAACAGAAAGGAGACATCATCGAGGTCATCAACATGAACGCTTCTGGTATATGGCGAGGAGTTTTAAACAACAAAGTGGGAAACTTCAAATTTGCAACTGTTGAAGTACTTTCGGAAAGAGATACTGTCCGATCAAGGAGCACGAAATGGTGCAAAAGTCGTGAAAGGCTTTGGGAGCAAAGACCTCGAACGGTTGAAGAGTTATTGAGAAGAATAGACTTACCTGAGTACACGGTGGCCTTTGCTAGAAATGGATACGAAGACATTGAGCTGTTCAAAGAGATTGAACCTTCTGATCTCGATTATTTGGGAATCATGACTCCGGAACATCGTACACGAATTCTTGCTGCTGTACAATTATTGCATCAACTTGAATGTAAGTTAAGCTGGCTTATTTCTTTCTTTTTGTGATATTCTTATACATTATAATGTCTAATTACGGCCTCTGTGGCTCGGAGGGCGAACGTCCGCTTGAGGCGCAGGAGGTTGCGGGTTCGATTCCTGCCGGGGGACCAGATTTTGTACGATCTACAATTTCTGGTTTCGGTTCTGAGTGTATGTATTTACAAAAAAAATGTTTCTATGTAGTGTATCAGTCACCTAACACCCATAGTACAAGCTCTGCTTAGTTTGTTTTATTTTTTTTGTTTAATTTACATATTTTATAGGTGGAGATGGAGATATGGACAATGATGGAGGTGGCTCGAGCTCCGAAGGCGGCGACTCACCATTTGGTCGTAGACAGTTTCCTCGCGACTCAGGATGCTACGAAGCTGGTGTTGTGGGGGTAGGAGGAGTTAGAGTGCGAACATCGCCGTTAGTCCACAGATCAGATGAGCCATCCCACAGGCCTCCTGAACCCGCGCCACAGGCCAAACGGTCCATCCGCCGAAGAGCACCTGATGATGCAGAATGCGACAGGATTGAACGCTATCCAGGTACATTACCAGAAAGAACAACGAACCGTGGCGGAGGTTTACCTGGAGGTGCTCGAGATGACACTTGCGAATCAGACCATAGGCTGAACGTGGTGAAATTCGTAGCTGGCGGAGAGCCTTGTGCTTCGGAGAAGAGTAGTGATTCCGGAGTCAGCAGTTCTTCACTAAGTTCTGCACATCCACATAGGCCATGAGCAAGGCAGACCGCGTCTGCACTCGCATAGAGTTTGGCGCGGATGCATAAGCACTCAGCCACATTCCGTCTATACCGAAATACTTATTGGTTAAGACATTGACTAAATTCATGTTTATCATTTTTTCACGAGCACACAGGTATCAAGAAAACAAAGGCCATCAAGACTGCATTCTGGTTATATTTCGAAATGTTATTAATATTTAAGTGAATTCCGACTGAAATAAGTTTTTTAAAGCTGAAAATTATTTAGCATTTTCATTTAAATAAGACTGAATCGCGTCATCATTAAACGCTTGTCTTAACCAATAGATGTTTTGGTGTATGTGGTAACACTGCTAGGAAATTAAAATAATGTTAATCAAAAAGTCTTCAAATTTCTGATAGTTAAATAATTGAGAGAACGTATTTATTATTAGCAAATCTGAATAGTGAATAACTTATTCATTTTGTCTAAATAAATCTTTATGCGTAGGTGTTAAAGACTGACCCAAGTTGTCTAACATAATCGGTGTTTGTTCACATTTGCGATACTTTTTCTCTTAAATATTAATGTTGTTAGGTAAAAAACTAGTGATAAAATTGTTCAAAACGTCAAACTTGAATACTTGAAGTTGTTTATTTTATAGTTAATGATTTCAAGTATTACTGAAATCGCTTTTTCACCATTCCGTTATATAAAAAGCATATCAATGATGACGGCAATTTATGATTATAGCTTTAGTTGCTTCAACAGCGATTTATATCCTGCTCATAATACTTACCTACTTTGACACTATGATCGAATAGTTCCTATTCATTAAAAAATATTCCGATATTCTTGATTTGTTCTAAATACTTTTAAAATACAAATGAATAAGTACATACCTAACTTATGATGACCTTCTTTAGATCATCGATATGTCAATCTTGTGAGTTATTTACGATCTAACAATTATGTTAACAAAACACTTTTTATAAACACAATCTGTATAAGAGCTGTTTAAATAAACAAAATTGAATTATAAAGAATTTTGAGCAGAATATGATTATTTTTTATGTTATGCATAATTATGAAGGCAATAAGCCAGTTATTCAACTGGAGCGTTGAAAGCGCAACATTTGATAGCAATAATTGTAAATAGATAGATAGGGGAAATTACGTTGAAAACATTTTGTAATTTTTGTAAGAGAGCTTTATGCTGTACAGAATAGTTTTAGTGTGAAATTCAGAATTTCACTTTGAATCTTTCGAGTCACACCGTAACAATTTAATGAAGTTTACGACTCCACCACTTGTCTCTGGGCTCGTAAAAGTAACATGACAAATGCACAGACTTTCACAAAAACCACTGTGTCAAAATATAAGAAAAGTAAACCTTTTATATAGAGGAATATAACCCAAACATTATTAAATACTTCCATCAGTACTTACGTGTGAAATTAACATATCGATTATTCACTTTTAAATAACTTTACTATCAAGGTACTAAAATCATCAATATTATCTCTCTATACACAGTAAGTACCTAAACATTTTTCATAAAAATTAAGATAGTGTTATGAAGCCTATAGAATATTCATCTAAAACAAACCTCCTAATAAATACAAACGTAAAAGTGCAAGCCCAATTAAAAAATGACAAATGTTTAAAACTTGTGACTGCCACAGTAATTATAAAATGTATATTTGTAAATTTCACCACATTTTTGACTACGATCGTGTACTAGTCCGACTATTATATGTATATAGATAAATGTTTGTTACTTGTATATTGTAGATAGAATATATTTCTTTTGACAATTGTATATTCGATAAAATTAACCCTTATGATAATGTTGAATTTTAATTTATTTACGGATTAATTATTTCAAATGCTCATCTAGTTTTTTTATTCATAGTTTGTGATTATAATTTATTTTAAGGTACAATTAAGGCTGTATATTTTACAATTTCTTTTTTTTTATTTAGCTATATGCAGCAACTGTACTTTTTTGTAGCCATATTTATATTTTTTTAAACAGACACTAGTTGTAAGTTTACAACATCTGTTTACATTACAAACAAAAATTCTAAATAAATAAATCAAATAATAAGCAGCGTTTTATTTTTTGTACTTACAGACATTTCTAAATGTATATTTATAATGTTTATTAAAATGTTTTAAAGGGAATATTAATAGTTGAACATATTGCCTATAATGGCAAAATGTTCATGTTGAAAGTCATCATAAAAAATAATGAGACGCATCGTATACATTTTCGTTAAAAGAAATTTGGTTCATGTTACTATAAAAATAACAATTTTATGCTACGACAGGTGTCAGAGTTTGAAATAATGTTGTATAAGTTTTTAATTAACAATATAATAATTAACTCGTACCATTATCTTCGAGGAGGATAATGGGACGAGCTGGACTCTCACATGACCGCATGGCCCGATGCCGCGATGAACCGCGAAGAGTGGAAGAAGGGAAGGGAGGCTTTTGCCCTGCAGTGGGACAATAGAGGCTAAATAATAATAATAATAATAAATAATAATTAAAGCAAGTAGTTGCAAAATACACATTAAGAGGTATTCAAGGGGGTTCAATCAGCTCTTTAGTAGACCGGCTCGCTCGAGTCGGCCTCTCGGGCCCGGTTGACGTAATGTAAGTTTTTGTTGTTACTTTAACGAATTTCGAAGTTATTTTTTTTATAAAAACCAGCCCTTGAAATGGTCACACTTTTAAATAGATCGATCCAATAGGTATACCTTGATGTTTATTCAAAATTCGAGTCATCAGCCGACCGTCAACCGTGTCTTATTAAAATCTTACGTTTGTGTAGGTACTAGTACTAATATTTACTTTAAGAAAAAAAATTATAATCTTAACATAAATATTTTAAGATAATTTACGCGTTTAATTTATGCTCAAAATTTATGTTCATGATCTTTAACCTGGTATTGATGATCCCAATCCTGTTCAAAAATGCGAAGCCCTTGCTAATTACAAGATGACTTATGACTGCGCAGTGCCTTTTATCATCCACCTTCGTCCATTTTTCAATTCGCAAGCGCATAAATCAACGAAGGGACCCAGGGGGAACCGCAATTTCTTCGCTGTAAAATTTTCTATTAGCCCTGTGCTTAATGAGTTCGGTTGTTATTTGTCGATGTTAATTACGTTAAGGTTATATTAAATAATATAAACATGTATTATAACATTGTGAGGAGTATGATACAGCTTTAGATTGGTATTCTCTGAGCCCAGCACATAAAAACATTTTTTTTTAACTAATTTTAACACTTTTACTTATATATGATATTCGTGCGCACTATTGTGAGCACAACACTTTTGGAATGTTTTTAATCATGTTAACTTGGACTTGCAATACCATAATCTTCTAAAATTTAAAAATGAATCGCAAAATGTGTTGAAAACAACGCTTGAACAAATATGTTTCCAATTCTTTTTTTAAATGTTCATAGAAGTCCAAGGTTGCTTTTTTTTGTTTTGTTGGATAAATTCGAATAATTGCCAAGAAAACAATTTTGAATTATTACCCGTGCAAAGTCGGGGCGGGCCGCGAGTTTCAAATAAAATTCAAGCGGTGTCAAATCGTTAGATACTATATATTCTATATTCTAATAAAATAACGATATTTATATAAAATCTTTACTACATTATTTTAGTTTTACTTTCACATAAGTTAACCTTTGAACGCTTACTTTAAAATATTTAAAACCAAAACTCGCCACAAAGGTTATTTTAAAACCAGACAGAAAGGGTACGTTAAAATAATAAGGGTTGTTACAGATAGAAGAAGTAAATAAACACAGGTAAAGCTATTTTAGACGACGTTAGTAAAAGGGACCGTTCAAATCTAGCAGACACGTGTTAGGCTAATTAGAAATAATTTTGGGGCAGATAGAAACAAACATATTAATGTTAAACATATTTGTTAACAATAGGCATAATGACGTCATAAAATAATTTAGAAAAGTATGAGATGAACGTATACTATCTAGGGTTCCGTGTACAGTTTAAACACATTTTGCAATATAAACAAGCAAACATAAGTAAAAAAAAGTGCAAAATGATTCAGTTCGAGAGGTCACCCATCCAAGTAATGTAAAAATCACGTTTGTTGTATGAGAGAAAGGAGGAGGAGAATATTTATTTATTACGTGTTTTAGTATTTGTTGTTAAAAAAATATATATATTATGATATATTTCAGGACTACTCACACAGCATCACCTAACCCCAAACTAAGCAGAGCTTGTACTATGGGTGTTAGGTGACTGATATACTACATTATATACAGGTTATAGCTACAACAGACATACATACATGCATACATTTATAATTTGTTTTTTTTTTTAAATCTTCGTCTATTCATTTTAATTTTTTGTTCTCTTTGTGTTTTTTATAGGAATTGTTAAAAAGTCTTCGTGTGTTATTTAGGATCAATAGCGAAAACATATAAATGGTAAGTAGCTATTGATATGTGTATTAGATAAGTAATTATACCAGTTTGTTTTCCGAATAAAATAAATAAATAAATATATCATGCCTCAAAATTTGAACTTTATAGCTATCTCGGCTATTGAGATACAGCCTGGTGACAGACAGTCAGACAGACGACGTAGTCTCAGTAATAGGGTCCCGTTTTACCATTTAGGCACGGAACTCTAAAAATGGTAAATAGCGTCCGTCCTTATTATCGCCTTTTTACGCTATTACAATTTTGTAAAAAAATTGCCAAGATAAAGACTTTCAAAGATCCGGTGTTGGGGCTTGCGACGTTTTATTTTCTTTAAAATAGCACGAAACAATTATGTTACGCGAAACTTTAATGCACTGTGTTGTCTTGATTTTTCTTTTCCAAGACATAACAAGAAATACTTACGTGTATATATTTTTTTAATATCGAAAAGAAGAACTAATATTTTTTTTTTGTCATCTGCTCTGTTATTGATATGTTATTTTAACATTTATTTTTATTTATTTGTTACAACTAATTTAAATAAGATTTTTACTGACAAATATCAGGACAGGTATAATCAAATTAAAACTAGAAAAAACTCAGTATCCACTTGAGAATAGACATCAGATGACAAAGTACAATATTTAATGACGTAAGACAATAACACAATGTAAACACGATACAGCATCTCCACTTACAGTCCTTATGCATCCATTAAAGACATAGCAGATACAAAGTTACACAATCCCAAACCTTATCACGATGGAATAAGGTTTAAATCTATATATTCTAAGTTGGCTGTGGTCACTGCTGTTGTTTCATGGTAAACATTGTTGGCAGCACTTAACATTACTCTTATGGCTCAGTTTACGGTTTTGACGTGCTGCTACAAATCTATAACTTCATATTGGTTTCACCACAATAATGTAGAGTGGTCGTAATGCCAAGTTTTCTTAAAATGTAGGAATTGCAACATGAGCACTGTATTGTAGTTATTTTTTAAGGTTCCATACCCTTAGGGTAAAAACAGGACATGAGTCAATGCGCAGGCCATAGATAAGCACGAAAAAAAGATATGTCAAAACAGATTAACAAAATCTTGAAGTTTGTTTAACATTCGCGAAGGCTTTCTATGATTAATTGTATTTAGCTTATAATTAAAAAAAAAGAGCTTTTATTACCTACCTGATGTGAACCAGATTTTTTATTTATTAATATGAACAAAATCTTTAAAAAATAAGATTGAATTGAATGGAAATATGGAATGAAATGAAATAAAAAATCAAAACTGTAAATAAAATTAAGTAGTTATTGTAAAACGATGCTGACAGACAGCACATAAGACATACTAATATAGTTACATGGTTATAACTCACTTTGTCTTGGATATAATAATACCGTTTCTGGAGCTTTCAAGACAATCTGACGAGAAAGCAGAGTGGCTTTAAAAGTTATGCCAAAGCTGTAACTTGCGCTTAGAATTCTAAGTTACAGGCGTTTTACTATAACTTACTTCAAACATAAACTTCTAAATGAGTTTTAATGAGTTAATAGTATACTTACCACAGAAATGTATGAGGCTATACCCACTAAAACTTATAACCTAACACAGGATTTGAACAGAAGATGCGACACACTGTTTAACAAAATGTATACCTACCGACTTATTCTAACTAACCACTAAAATGTCAAATCCAATGTATATTTTCCATTAGATTTTGAAACTGTAACAAACTTGGATTTTACTGTTCTCGAGTTAACCGATGTTTCGACGCTGTTTCTTCCATGATCATAAAACTATGAATTTATAATTATAGCAATAATATTGCCGGACAATCCACGCAACAACATATAGCCCCGTGGTAAGCCATAAGCTTGTGTAACGGGTACTAGACATCTGATTTATAATAGACATTATATACCTTCATAGATGTTTTTTTATCATATTTAGTCTATAATAGCCCTGTTTGACAGTCTCCGAGTGACCTTAGTCAATGGTTTAAATATAGAGCCATCATTAAAAACTGTGATAGTTTGAAAAGGAACATATATCAAAATAATAAAATATTAGATTATTATATTATTTTCGCAATCGTAAATCAACTCAAAACAAATGTTTTCCAAACCGTCAAACTGTGGGTCCACGCACGCTCCAGTAATTGCAGACACCACGGAGGTCTTAAGGAATGTTAATGTACCTCAAGTGCTATAATTTCTACGCAAACTTCAACTCTTAACAATAAAATATTGAAACGCTCTTGCTTTAAGATACTCTGTTTTTTCTTCTCTTTAAGTATTTCTTAATAATTATGTTTTACGCCAAATAATATCAAATATGACTAATAAGGTATGTCAGTTTAATTTTTTTATGTCGCTAAAACACACTACCATTAAGGGGCGTTATACTTAATTCACCTTGGATATTTCACCCAGGTGTATTAACCATACTCTTAGTAGAAATTATTGACAGGGTCAATGTTATGTCACTCTAAATAATCCCTATAATATATAATTTACATCTTTAGTTTGAACAAGCCACTTTTGAAAAATAACCAACGACGAAGCATACCTAAAAGGACATACCTATTAAACGTTTAATGATAATGATTAAATAAAATTAAACAGATACAGCGTACGGGTAAACAATCTTAACGAACAATATCATAAAATTCTCGTTTGTAAATGTAAAGGCCACTTACAACAAAAATATGACACTGACTGTTTAAGAAATTAACAAGTTTTACTTGTTACAGGAGCGCAATACATCATTAATTATACATAAACACACGTATGTGGACAAAATTAGTCTCAGTTGATGGTTCATTTAGTACTTGTTAACTATTTGCACGTCCATGTAGGTGGTCCACAGTACACAGGAAATACAGGCAATAGCTTGTTTGATTCTATACAAAAAATCTTAGCTTTCGGAAAGAGGTAAGCACACTCACTATCTCGATGTCAGAGATATACTGACATGTGCTTGTAAATCAATTAAACAATAATTTGTTTCGAAAGAAACGGATTGGAATATTTAAGAGTTAAAATTTCCAAATTGTCTGAAATATTCACTAAAATATACATGTTTTATTGGTATAAATGCAATGAAATGGTAAGTTTTAGCTATTTAGCATTATAAAATAATTTGGTAATCTTATAGTTATTAACTGCACTGGATACCATTTTTGGAATAAATAAACAAATTGTTAAATTTTGGAAAGCTAAAAATTGTAATAGCTCACAATATTAAATCTTTAAATATATAATTCTTCTGTGAGTGTGTATGTCACTGAACTTCTCTCAAACGACTGGACCGATTTTGATGAAATTTTTTGTGTGTGTTCAAGGGGACAACGTCTGTCGGGTCGACTAGTCTTTATATATAAATCTTCTGTACGTGTGTTAGGCATTGAACTCCTCTTAAACGGCTGGACCGATTTTGATGAAATTTTTTGTGTGTATTTAAGTGGGTTGGAGAATGGCCTACATTTACAATTCGGTCAACTAGGTGCAAAGGGGGGCGGACTGATTTAAAAATGTAATGTACAAAAAACCTTTTTTTTTAATATAGGGCGTCGCTAGCGACTTTCGTACGCGCTTTTAAGTCTCTTACTTCAAAAACATATTTTTACTCTCATAGGAACTTCCAACTACCGTAATCACGCGTGGAGTTTTTCAAAATCAATTCTTAGCGGAAGTCTTCTACAAGCTAGAAAAAACCTACCATAGGGTTATAGTTTCTGAGATTTTGGGATTAATCATTGGTAAAAAAACTGGTTTTGATTATATGTATATAAGTTAGTTTAGTTTCATATAAATTTTAAAATCTTCACCATAATCCTCCAACTTGTTAAATAACCTGTCAGTTTTTGGTAAGTAATACAGCTACATAAGTTAAACTGTTACTCGAAAGGTATAAATGGGTTCGGAGCCATCTTAATATCTCGCTAATCGGTGTTTACATCGATAAGTCACGAGTAGGTGCCAATTTGAGTAAATTCCCGTTTCGTCTTCTCCGAATGCATACAATCGCCATGATACAATCGAAAACCGCATTCCCGCTGTCTTATTACAAAAGTATTTTAACTATGTTTGTTTAAAAATGTCTTGTAAATTAAGTTGTAAGTGGGTGAGCAAAATGCCCGGTGGGATTTTCGAAAGAATACCGTTTCAGAAAGTTCAATAAATCTGTATTATTTTTAAAGAAAGTTGTCGAGATGGACTCGATTTATAACAAATAATGTAGCAATGGTATTTGGAGGATTTAGTGTGATTATGTATGTGTGTGTCCGATTTCGATAATGACGACAACTTATATTCCTTCATGTACCCGCATGTGGCTTATATAAAGGTTAGTGCTATATAACTGTATGTTCAAAGTGGATTTAAACTGTCGGTAGCAGCCGGAATCTACATTAAATTCTCACAACACTTAAAGAACCGAACCTTTGCAAACAACTGAATCCAATAATGCCGTGAAAAGAGATTAATTCTTAAAAATAATTTTATAATCTATTTACGCCTATTTTGTGACTGCTGGAATACAGGGACTTCTCTCTTGACGAGAGAGATTATACCTAAATTCACCTTTGGCCTAGTGCGGATTGGAGAAAGTCACATGTCCTTCAAACTCTTCAAAGTACTCAGAACATCGCGTGTTTTAAAACGCACATACATTATTATCCAAGAAGAGAAATCCAGGGATGCGTGGCGGGGTTTGAACCCACGACCTTTGGAATGAAAGTCAAGTGTGCTCCCACTTAGCCAACATGTCTTCTATTTAATTAAAATAAATTACAGTTGGTACCTAAATTTAAAAGGATACAATATTTTATGATAATGATGAAAGAGTTTATATAAAAAATAATTGAGTAAACATCAACCTTTATATCTATGGTATCTCTGGAAAAACTGATGAGACCTTTATTAGTTTTGTTAATTATTTTAATTAAACTTAATTACTAAAGCCCTTAAGGTAAATTTGCAAATGTAAAGTTTAATCATAATTTATTTTCTGCCATCCCTTTGTTTTGAATCTTGGATTCGCTAATTGGATTATGAACCCTCGTTTATTGTTTGTTACTCTAAAACGTATCATGTACTTTAGTAGCTCTACAGTTTGTCTTGTGATTGTTGGAAAAGCTTCACCAAACGAAAAAAAAATCCTTTGCTTGCATTGCCGTCTTAACCGGCCATTCAAAGACCACCATCATGAGGTTAGGTAAAGTTATTTGTGATCATTATCTTGGCCGTTGGACATCCACAGCTTAAACGCCACAACTTTGATCGTTTTTTTTTATTATCCCGCGGAAAAATTCGACAGAACAATCTATTTTCCCGCGATAACATGTATACTATAGCCTTCCTTGATAAATAAATAAATAATTCCGGACTAATCACACAGCATTACTTAACCCCAAACAGAGCTTGTACTGTGGGTGTTAGTTACATGATTGATATACTACATAGATATATTTTTTGTAAATACATTCTGATGAAACAATAAGAATACACCCAGACCCGAAACCAGAAAATGTAGATCGTACAAAATTTGGTCCCCGGCGGGAATCAAACCCTGCAAACCTCTGTGCCTTAGGCGGACCTTCGCCCACCGAGCCATAGGGGTCGTCGTGGTACGTGGGTCGTGGGGTAGGTATCTCACTTACTTGTGTACTACTTCCTGCTGCGTCGCAACGACGGATAATCCAAAAACACAGGCAATGTCGTAATGTGTTAAGCTAGTAATATTATGGGGAAAATTATGCTCGGGGTTTCTCTACGGGATCGAATCAGAAATGAGGAGATCCGTAGAAGAACGAGGGTCACCGACATAGCCAAACGGATTAGCTCTTTGAAGTGGCAGTGGGCAGGCCACAAAGCACGTAGAACAGATGGCCGTTGGGGCCGAAAGGTTCTTGAATGGAGGCCGCGGATTCTTAAGCGCAGCGTCGGACGCCCACCAACAAGATGGACAGATGACTTGGCTCACGTTGGATGCAAGTGGCGACCAATCGGAATAATTGGTCGTCTTTGAGAGAGGCTTATGTCCAGCAGTGGGCGTCTAATGGCTAAAAAGATGATGATGAATTAGGCTAAATAAAAATAATATAATATACCTTCACAATCCTCAAGCCCAATGGTAAGGATCTAATCTTGTCTTAGGAGTACTTACTGTATGCGATAAAGTTAGGTATTTTTAATAATATATAACTATAAAACAATGCAGGGGCATACAGGCACGGGCAGGCAGGGGGCACGGGGGGCTGTACAGGGGTACACCAGCTTTATTTCTTAATTATTATGTCATTATATTTTGGATCACTTTCTTTGTTAAAAGTTTGACAATGTTACTTATTGGCAACATCAATATTTGTTTGTTGAAATTTTATATTATAAGATATACTATGACAATTAACGTCTTGCCTTTGACTTGCAGGATGTTTATTTTTTATACATTTTCAATTACGATTATAATACTAAGTTATAGAGGTATAGATTGAAACGAAGTTAAGTGAAGTTTGAATAAATTATCAATATACCAATAACTGAATATACAAAATTATTTATTTAATAATAAAAATAAATAATCATATTTCCGGACTAATCACACAGCATCACCTGACCCCAAACTAAGCAGAGCTTGTACTATGGGTTTTAGGTGACTGATATACTACATAGATACATTTTTTTTTGTAAATACAAACATATTAGACATAGAAAATACCCAGACCTGAAACCAGAAATTGCAGATCGTACAAAATCTGGTCCCGCGGCGGGAATCTAACCCGCAACCTTCTGCGCCTCAGGCGGGTTTTCGCCCACCGAGCCACAGAGGTCGTCAAATGAAATGTTTTGATAACATCAGCGAATCTGAATAATATGCCAGAACAATTTCAATTTCCAAAACTACTCATGATACTATCATAGGAAAAGTTACGCGGTTTTTTATAACTTTGATTTGCAACCTCCGGAGCACGTATTAGACATTTGTAAACCCTTCCTTAATCCGACCTTTTTGCAAAGCTCTTTATTTTATTGGTGTGCTGACGTTTTGTGTTTTTTGTGTGCATTTATTTGAGTTTCCGCCTGCTGGTGAAATTGCAAAATATGAAAGGATTAAATAAGACACGGAACACCTGAGACTTTTAAATTATTCGGTGTAATGTACTGGTTTAGCCTTTTCTTAAAACCGAAACCGAATCTTTTCTTTAAAAATATTAATTGTACTTTTTTATTACAATTGCAGGGAGTAGGTTTAAAAAAGGAATGAAGTATAATACTATCGCTTATTTTGTCATCATTTAAAATTGGTGTTTTCCGAAATGGTCTTATCTCGGGACCATTTATTTGAGTAGCTCCAATTTTTTATGATAAAAATGTAAGTATATTATCTGGTAGCATTTTGTAAAAAAAATGCTTACATGTCCAGTACCAGTATTGAAACCATCTGTTTCATTCTTCAGTTTCAGAATTAAATCGCTAACATTATGTATATACCATGATATTTTATAGAATGCTCACGTAGTTTATGCAACACAAAATCACGTGCTAACTATTACAGAGCACATAAACTTTAACACGAAAACTCGTTGAAAATCCGAAGTATGTGCTTTTAGCAAAACGCCTATTTTGTAAAACCGTGAAACGCTAACAACGCCGCTATTCCAAGCGACTGTTCCATGAAAAAAAAAGAATAATAAAAAACTAGTAAAGGATACGGTGGGTTTCACGCTCCGTCCTCCCATAAAATTAAATGGGAAAGTTTGGCGTGAACACGACGTCTGATGCTGACTTTTTCTAGCTGTTCGCTTGCACACAGATTTTCAGCATCAAACTCGCACGCCCAAGAATTTATCAATCCTAATTTTTAAGTGAAGTTTTTCAGCTCGATTTTGTAATTTTAGTTTAAAGGTTTTGCTAGATGATAAATAATGTATTATGTATGGGTCCGAAATGCGATGAATGTATTATTTTTTGTATTGTTGCCAAATGCAAAAGTTTGGGTGCGTGTAGTTTTAACCTAAACAATAAAATTCTTGATAAGTATTTTACGTCGTACGGTCTTTTGCTGTATATATTAATGTATGTAGTAAAAAGATTAAGGACCCAGAAATTTTAACCGATTCACCCTGAAGGGTTATAAAGTTTTCAAGTTCAAATTCAGAAAGTCACTTCAAGTTCAATTTGATGGAAAGACCAACAATTTATTTTAAGTTTAAGCTATTTTTCTTTAAATGGTTAAGTTTTTTGCTTGTAACTGAAAAATATTTAAAATTCCCATTGCAAACATTATTTCAGTATTTCTCGTATTATTTCAGTACGGACCATATTCGCTCGTGTGTTGCACGATCCAACAGGCTTTATTAACCCCTGACCAAAAAAAGAGGGGTGTTATAAGTTTGGCGTGTCTGTCTGTCTGTGTGTCTGTCTGTCTGTCTGTCTGTAGTGGCACCATAGCTCCCGAACGGATGGAGCGATTTCAATTTAGTTTTTTTTGTATGAAAGGTGAGTCTGGCGCGAGTGTTCTTAGACATGTTTCATGCCGAAAATCTGCAAATATACTAGTGTGGGGTATCAAATGAAATCGCATCGCGTCCACATTACATAATATTATGTTGTTTTACGTTTAAGGAAATTATGGCATTGGAATCGGGGGTTTTTCTTAAATCTACTGACTGTACTTTGTCGATTTCTGAGCTAAATTTATGCCCATTCCTTTTTTATTTAATCTAATATATAAAATTCTCGTGTCACGGGGTGCGTAATCGAACTCCTCCGAAACGGCTTGACCGATTTTGATGAATTTTTTTTGTGCTTATCCGGTATCTATGAGAATCGGCCAACATCTATTTTTCATCCCCACACCACAATGTTAGGGGTAGTCCACCCCAAAATTTTTTTTTTTAATTTTATTGACAGATTTTTTTTTATGATACAACATACAAAAATACATACAATCCTCAATTTTCACCCTTCCACGATCAACCCTTATTTTTTAATAGCCATTTTAGTATGGCAAAACAACGTTTGCCGGATCAGCTAGTTTTTTTATTTAATGGTAAGCGATTGTGACTTTGGAAGGTAATGCAATTTTGGCCAATGCAATAGGAGGTATGTCGATACGTGTTTACGCAATGCTAGCAAAATCCCGAAAGGACGGGTCTATTTATAGTTTTAGTATTTTCTATGTTCACTAATTATTTTTATAAATAACGTGAGCTCTGTTTACTTATATACAAGATACAGAAATTATATCCGTTTAATATTATACAGTTTTGACTTTTAATAGTTATAAGAACTTCCGACTCTAAAAGTCTAAAAATACCTATCCTATTTTCAAAATATTGTAATTGACGAAAGTCATCCTATTAAATTTACGCAAAGCCACACTGGGACAGACAACAATCCCGTTTACATTCTCAGAATCGATTTACACTCGAGCGGAGTGTCCATCGTCAAGGGAGCCAATCGAGTGACAGTGCCGCGGATATTAACCACTCGATGGCTAATTGTTCCCAGTTCAATTATCCAGCAGCTGTCAACGTATTCAGCTGGATGGGAGGCATGAAACAAGTAAGCGGCGATTCGATTATCGATTCGTTAACTCGATGCCGTTCGATGTAGTTAGACGTTGTAAATCCTTGTTATAGAAATTTATAGCGTATAATCTGTTGGGACTAGTATTCAATCACGATTATTTGGAATTCAGACATTAGAACTATTGCAATCTAGTTAGTGGATCAGAATCCGCCATAAATGTGTAAGTCAAACATCCAAAGTCATCATATTTCTATAAAGTCTTGAAGTTTTTTTCTTAATTTCGTCATAACAAGAATTCGATTTTTTTCGACAAAAATCTAGCATTTAATTTTGCAATACTAACATGTTTTCACAAAAAAAATCTTACTACGAGTATAAACATGCCTAACAAAATACACGAGTTTGTTACTAAGCAAACAAATATTCAAAAACGAACCCTGGCATTATGATAACTAATGTTTGATGCTTTAGATTTTTTTTAATTATTCTCGATAAGTCTTCATTTGACCACAATCTCACCTGATGTAAAGTGACGATGTGGTCTAAGATGGGACATGAAGACCTAGAAAGTGGATGGCTTCTCCGGACCACATTACGAAACACGAAAAAATCGCTTCACGCACTGGCCCAGCCCGGAGGGTGGTGACAAGCCGCGGCCGAATCCTACCACCAGAGACTGTTCTTAGCACCACCCGGAGGTCAAGTGTAAGGATTCAGAGGGTTACCACTTACGGACGTGAACAGACAAAATCTCCATAACGACTACTATAACATGCCAAGTAACAAAAATCGGCATTGAGCACCATAACTGGTAAAAATTACGCGCCATTTGAAATTCTCGCCGTAGCGGTAGTTTATCAAACTTCTGTCATAACAGCTAAGCCAGAAAACAATATGCACATGTCCCCTAGATCGTATATCTGAAATGACTGCTTTAAGACGCGGGAAGCCGCCAAAAAGCTGTATGGCTTACAAAAGTTTCGTTTACAGAGTGTCCCAAAGGATGTGCCACAGAATATGTGATACCTTGTGCTTTCATAACCCTTGGTTTTCATTTCAGTTTAGCTGACCATGGCTGTGCGAGATTTTGCAAATAACTTGAAGTTGGACTATTCGCTTTATTCAAAGTTCAAAGTTCATTTATTACGTAAATACATGTTACAGCGATGTTTTGGCTTAAATCTTACATGGATCAATGTATTTTAACTGTCAGACATGCAATAATATAACATAGAATAAACTAAAATAATAATAATAAAAATCTAACAAAATTATTGTAATTAATAAATCATTTTTTTTTATAATACTATAGAGTTTGTGGTTGCAAAAATAGACAAAATTATGTCAAAACATAATTTTACGATGCTGATGTTGTTAGATTATGATTTAAATATAGAGTTTAGTCATAATAATAGGTACCAAAATAAGTTTCCTTTGCATTGCAATAGCGATAAGAATCTTCACAGTATTGTATTGATTCGGAATTCAGACACCTACTTCAGATTTTATAAACTGTTCGTGAGTTAAGTAGGGAACATAAGAATAACTCTTTAAAATAAAAAGAGAAAATCAATAAAAACATTCGTTTCCAATCCATCAGACCCTGGACCGAAACGAATCAGCAAAAATTTACGACTGATGTAATTTATTGGAGTCATAATACGGAGCAAAAGGTAAAAAATTGAGCCTCATTATTTCTCTGTCTGATTAGTTGTCCGATACTCAGGAATCGAGAAAAAATAGAAGAAAATCTGAATAAATTTTGACTTGCTTGAGTGTGGTGGAGATATTTTATACTATAACGTGCAGGTACTATGTGATTTTTTTGTCTTTGTTTCTTATATCTTATTACTTGTGGTTTTTATTTGTACATAAATATAAATCTTCTGTACGTGTGTTAGTCATTGAACTCCCATAAACGGCTGGACCGATTTTGATGAATTTTTTTGTGTGTGTTTAAGTGGGTTCGGGGATGGTTCGAATTCACAATACGGTCAACTAGGTGCGAAGCGGGGGCGTACCGCTAGTTTGTACATAAAATGTTTATCCGTGCCTATTTGAGTATTATTAGTATCTCTTTGGATATTTGCATAAAATCAGCATAACACGAAATACACTAATAAAACCGTGCCGAATTTTAAATAAATTAACACACTTCTTTATGAGAATTACTTCTAATAAGTAGGTATATAAAATTTCCATGTCGCAATGTTAGTTCCTAACTGTTAGTTACTGTTAGTACTCCTCCGAAACGACTTTACCGATTTTTACCAAATTTTATATGCGTGTTTTTTTTTTTTTTATGATCTGAAGTCGGCGACTATCTATTTTTAATTTTGCAAAACAACGTTTGCCCCAGCAACGCCAGCTGACCCCAGTCAGCTAGTGTAACTATACATGCATATAATATTAACTGATATCAAACACCAACTAGCAAGATTTTGTAGATAAAATAACAGGAAAACTGAAAAAATAACAAAATGATAGTGATTTGATATTTTGCTTGTAAAATGGCATCGGCAATCGGGAAGAGTTTCGCTTCGCGGGAGCGTCTGCGTCGCGGGATATTTTACTTTACGTCCCGCTTTATGGTCTCATTATGTGTGCAAAAAGCCATAGTACAGTATGGATAGCCGTCTCTAATGCTCTCAAGTTAACGTCTTCCTTCCTTATATTTGCAATGCATTTTATAAATTCTTCTAACATACTTAACTTGTTTTGCTCGATATTGGCATTTAAGTAATAATCAGTCACCAAAATACTCATTATTCAAAACCGGTAAAAAAAAGAGCTTCCCAACGCCTCCAGCAATAAATAATGCATCAGGTTGGTAATAACATCATAATGAGAGGCATAGTAATTATTTATTATTCTGTGTACGGTGCATCGTGAGCGTGACTATATTTTTAATTTTTCTGACACATTGATAGGCTGTTCGTCAAACTTTTTAATTAATTTCTGTTAGTTTTATTTGCATGCTTGTAATTTATTTTCTGGTGGATGATTGATAGGTATACAGCTATGCTTCAGATTATATGGTGTAAAGACAATATTAGTTAACTTTATTAACGTTTTTATTTATGTGGGTTGTATTACATAGATGTGACATAGTGTAGTATTTTTTTTTCTTTTACACCCTAAAGGGATTTTATTTTATGAAATTATAGAGAGCATATAACTTATTAAAGATTTATAGGAAAATGAACAACATGATTATATTTACTTGCATGCATTTTCACTTGAACTTAATAAAACCTATATGAAAAATCGTTAACCAAGAACCTGTTTATTTAGAAAAATATTTTATTTCATAAAACAGTATCAAATAAGCATTTTGCGTACTTGAAAAGGAAACCATAGTTACTCATTAAACTTGCAGAATTCTCAGCACCCATCCTACATGAACATTACTGCGGTAGAACCACACACACCATAAACATTCCATTCGTTTTCACTGCGCATAATAAATGCGAAACCACTACGTGGTCTGTACGGCTCGTCTTTTATTCATCAAATAAAACTACAGTGTGTCCCATTCAAAGACACAGAATATAGAGTAGTTTCTTTGAATTGTATGACAGCCTTTCTGTCTCTGTTTATCTTTTATCTCTCTTTATCACTTTGACAAGACTTTCAAAATGGCGCTGCTTAAAAATATCATTTAAGGTAGGTAATCGTATTCGTACGTCGTATTAAAGATTTTTATGGAAAATTAAATTTAAATGACGGTGGGAACCGGCAATACATGTTTCTTTTTATTTTTTTTACGGCATTGGTATTAAAGGATATCAAATTAATGTACATTAATGGTTACGGAAGGTTACGGATGTGTCTTATTCTTTTTCTGCATAAAAAATAAACTTTTTACATTAATGATATAAAAATTACTTTAAAAATGGACGCCGTTCCCGCATATGATAATAAGGGTTTTTTCTGCAAGCACTTTTAAATAAACGAGTAAAATGAAAACAGCTAACATCTATAAAAAATATTTTCTAAGTGATGTTACAAATAAAAGAGAAAAATATAAAACACTACGAAAAACATAAAGTATTTTATAAGTCAGGAAGCATATTTTTTTACTATTAATACTTTTTCTTGGAGACACAATCGTATTGCTAAACAAGCCACAAACAACACATATAACCCTTGGCATAGAATAATAAATTACTCCCTTGGTATGCTCTAAGCTTGTGTTACGGACACTAGACATCTTATAATACTTGGGTATCAAAAATACTGAACTACTCATATTCAATACTTATTCGCACTTGGCCGATTCTATACGCAACCTTGACTAGTAACGATCCCTGACGGTCACCCTCCTATTTACGAAAAATTCACTTAAAAAGTCATAAAAACTTTTCACTTCAAGGGATAATTTCGGATGAATACATTATGCAAATATCAGTATTAGCATAAACTAGCCAGCTACAGTATTTTCTCGGTATTCGCAATTTTGGTGAAAGCTAATTTGATGCTTGATATATCGCCTGAGGTTGTGAACAAATCATATATTTTATTTATAAGTCTCATTCCATACAAGCAAGGCACCTCGAATAGTAGGTCAAAATTATTAGGTCGAACCATTCATTTCAAGTCGCTTCATTATATAAAAATAAAATATAAAAAAAGCTTGAAACCCACTTTTTGCGAGACATTATTATTATTCCTTACCTATACAAATTCAAAAAACTATTTTCTGTACATAACAAAGAATTTAAAAAAATATCCTGACACAAACTTGCAGGTACTAACTATCGCGCTAATCTGTACACCGCTCTGGATCGCGCAAGCGCTATTTTGCGTGCACGAAGCTTATAAGGCACGAGCGAAGTTAGTCCCCTGCGAGGACAGCCCTCCGAGGTAAACCAGTATGGCCAAGCTGGTCTAAATTGGCTCTCTCTCAGACGTAGACTCACCGTTCGGCTCACAAACAGGGCACGGTATGGCCAGGCAGTGCAGCGATGTACTCTGTGCCGATAAGAAGTCTATCTCTCCGATCATTGTCTTCAAGGCAATTAACACCTGCGGATTCAAGGCACATGCTCCGACATTTATGTCTTTCGTTGAGTACGTATTAGCCCTCGCTTTTTGGTCCTTTTTAAAACGCAAAAGTCGAGGTATAACTTAGGTATGTTTTCTATATTTAATTAATCATTAATTCGGTCTACATATTTAAAAAAAAATGTATGTACTTAAATAAAATAGTAGCTAGGTTTTATTTTAATATTAAAAATATATAATAAATTATTTTAATTTTATATGCATGCTAAGTAGGTCTGAGAATCGGCTACCTACTATATATTTTTCATTTTGCAAAACAACGTTTGCTGGGGTCAGCTGGTAATATCAGTACTATTATGTATTCTGCGGTAATATATAACAATTAACCTAAAAATGTGTGTTATTCTGTTAATGGTAATGTTTAATGATTCCATAAAATATTTTTTATTTAATTTAAGATTTCTTAATTGTTTCATAAATAAAATAAAATACAATAAATAATATACTAGTAAATAAATGTAATAATAATAATAATAGTCAACAAAATCTACCTAAGATCATATTTCGTTACCATTCGTTTTGTCCTTGTCACACACTATGACATTTGTGTACGTTAGAAAGAGACAAAATTCATGCTTACTAGAATAGACAGCTTTGCTATATACATTATGTATATTGCATAAGAAGGTAAATTGCTTTTAAGTGATCTTCAATCATCCGTGTTTGGAAATCGAAGTCCGTTGTTTATTAATAAAATTCCAATCGAATTATTTCAACACAGTAGGTACCTACTTAATACTTTTTGGACATTCAATAAATAAGCACCCTCATTTCATAAAGCTGAGTCACACAAATGCATTGCACATTCACATTTAAAGATTTAAACAAACAGATTTTATTGAGCAGCATCCTCGTTACTTCTCCGTGGGTATTCTTTAAATTGGCCACTCCGGCAATATTTAACATTGCAAGCAATAAATTTAAAGTAAGATGGAACTGTTGGGTATACTGGGGCTCCCGAATATCTGATTACTGGCAAGCTTGGGCTTTGGATATTAACGAACTCTGTAAGGTACAATCGCTTTATAATGTAGTAGCAGCGCAATGTGTTACTTTTTCTCGCGAAAAGATATAAAAAGATGCCATAAATCTGATTTACCTGCACATGCTAGATATGTACGTGGGTATATTCCGAATTCCAGTTAAATCTGTTTTTACAAATTTGTTACAATGCATCCATTCGTCTTGGGGTTATATTCAATTAAGTACCTATCAATATTTTTCTGACTAAAACTTTGATGATATTTATATTGAATGTTCAAAAAAAAACATGATGATGTAGGCACCTACAGTCGACAAAGGTCTTGAAAACAGAATAATAATTTCAATAAGAATTTCATTAATTTTCAAATCTCTAAATATTACTTATACACTAAACATTGCGGAATAAAGCATAATTAATGTTGCTGCTACCAGTGATATCGCCACCCCCTAGCACGGAACCTATAAATAAACCCACATAACCTTATTTAAGCCGCTATATTGAAAAATATTGGTTAACTTCTTCCGAAGGAACTGTCATGTGAACACTCAGCGGAACAACGAACCGCACTTTACGCCTCATTACTGTTTGAAAACACCATAAGTATAAACGTGTGAGGGGATAAATCCTAAATATAAATATATAATATTATATACTAGATTATATACAGACCCGTTCTGGATTTGCACGGATGTGAAACCTTCTTCTTGAATCATAACTAATTGGAGATAATGTTTTTTTTTTAGTTTATCGCGAACTTAAAGACGAACAGACACGACGGGGACTTTATTTATAATAAGTATAGATCATAATAATAAGAGAAAAAAATCCATAATATTAGTTGATTTGATGATTGAAACGATGTGATTTCCGTGAATGTCAATATAATTAATTTAATTTTTAAATTATTAATGTATCGTAAAAAAGTTTCAAATAAATATATTCAGGTTTGGAATGAACTCATAAAACTATACAACCCAGCTGTAAAAATACGAACGAGGTAGATATAAATGTTTGCAATTTCAGGACCCAGGTATTTAAGTACCAAAACATAATAAATAGTATATCTCAATAAACAAAATTGGAGTCTCACGTTATCAACTGCATGTGATGCATGTGTGATGTATGGTACATTTACCAAAACAACATTTTCGAGATCAAAACTACCCAAAATATTATTAGCAACATAATAAGTGACTACATTATCTGAGAATGCCTCGCGAGGCTGCTCGGTTGTTAAAAAAATATCAATAGGCAGTAGGCGATAGCGAATATTGAAAAATTCATTAATTAAATTATAAACGATTGAAATTTGATATTTAAAACCTAACAGCACTAAAATTTTAATAAAGAACTTCAGCAAATTTTTTAGTACTAAAGGTACCTACAAAAAGCGATAAAGTTGCTTTCACTTGTACCGAACAATTTCCAGCCCGCACAGTACCCATCTACATTTCAAAGTTCCATCAACAAAGCGACCACAAAACTAATAGAGTTTTTGCCAATGTGGTCGATTCTATACGCAATATCAACGTGACTGGTCTGGGACATATTGTACCGGCTTAGTGGACCCTTGACTGATTTATAGCAACTGTAAATCTCCAATTTACACGACAATGTCTGCGGGCGATGTAGCGATGATAAGGTGATATTGAAGGGCTTAGTGACAGCTTTGTACCTGTAATTTAAATATTACACGGCGAGACCAGCTAGATATTACACTTTGAGAGTTCAGCTATTTGTAACGAAAATGGTGTTTGGTTATTGTATTGGAGAAATAAGCGCATGGCGGTTGGACTGTCCGAAAATTGTGTAGTTTATATTACCCCATTCAGTTTTAGGGATAAGGATTATTTATAGTTAATGGAGATGAGTAAATAAATATATTTTATTGTGCGCGCATTTTGTAAATGCCTATCCAAAAGCCGAGCCGGCATAAAAAAGAAAGAAAATCATTTATTGATTCACACACATTACTCAGCAGGTAGGTAGGTAGCAGGTAGGTGGTGTAATTGACATTTAATTTAATCTTGACTTATTATATTTTAATGTACAAAATTTTTGCATGCCAAGTTTTTTGGTGAAGTATGTGAAACGAATTGAAATGTTATATCTTATATGTACCATATTACATGCAATAAATGATTATTATTATTATTAATCACAAATAAAGCATAGTACATTGCGTGTGTGGACCAAAAAGTTTAGTTTTGGTTGTGCATAAGACGAAATCAGTATTTTTGTGGACCAATAGTGCATATCCAGACTTTGTACTACTTATATACATATCTAGTTTTTATTACATTTTGAAGCTTAATCTAAAAGATCAAAAATCATGCAACTTACCTGTTGACGACGCGCACGCAATTATTTTTACTAAAAACTTTTTATTAATAAAATGATGAAACGCATTTCGAACCGCGAGAATATAGCGGCGAGGCATTTTTGCGGGCAACCCCGAACGCGCCTCACTTCACCTCAAAAAACTGTACTGACGGTTGTCTACGTCGGTCGACCGACCGGCGCGCCCGCCGCCATATTCCAAAAAGTTTCGAGATCTGTTGCATTTTAACGTAAAACATTTCTTTTACTCAATACCTTCGTGCTCCAGCGACCTCCATCCTCAACAAAAGTGGTCACTTCGAACCGGAACGCTCAGCACCGAAGCATTTTCGTAGTAAAATGTTCCGCTCACCGCGCACGCCGCGCAAAATGAAAAAACCACGTGGCGCCAATGCGGTTTGCACTGATGAAAACGCAACAGACGCTTGTTTACCTCCCCCGACGCCGAAAGATGACCCTGCTGAAGTATACGCTAGTTTGTGCAGCGTTAGCAAGAAGTCTGAGAGAAGTACAACGTCATCCACCTCCGCGCGTCGCCGGCAACTCGAGCTCGAGGCCGAGACAGCTCAGGCTCAGCTTCGCATAGAATCCGTCGAAGCAGAAGCGAAGGCTGCCCGAATGAAAACAGAAATCCGAGTCGAACTACTCAAGAAACGACTCGCCGCGGACGTCGCTGACCTGGAATCACAGCACTCTAAGAAATCATCTGCCTCGTCCATTACAAGTAAAGTACATAACTGGTTGGAGAAATCTACCGAGCTACAGCCTGCGCCTGCACCTGAACTGCCACGCATGAATGTTACTTCTGGCCAAACTGATATCCAAATGCTTGCCTCAGCACTGAGAGATGCATTTGCCGCTTCTTCTTCTCCTCAGCATCAGCAACAGCTGCTTACCAGAATGTCTACCTCTAAAGACTTGCCTCCATATTCAGGCGACCCTATGGATTGGCTACAATTCAAGGAATCATATCATGAGTCCACCAAACTCTGTAAGTACACTGACCCAGAGAATGTATGGCGGCTAAGAAAATGTCTGCGAGGTGATGCAAAAGAAGCGGTGACATCCTTGCTTATTGGTGGTGTTTCCCCTGACATTATCATGGATACACTTGAACTACGCTTCGGTAAACCAGAGTACATAATGACTAAAATAGTGACACAACTCAAGAAAATACAGCCGTTGCCAATGTCATACCACAACGAGCTTATTTGCTTTGCAGTAAAAATAAAGAATTATGTTACAGCTGCAATAGCGTTGAAACAGGTTGATTACCTACGCAGCCCCGAGCTGGTTTCAGTCATCTTATCTAAATTACCAACCATACTTATTAACAAATGGACAGACTATGTTTATGAAAACCAACTCACCGCACCAGCATATAATGAAACTTCAAGATTGGAGTTACTGAGCAACTTCTTATACTTAGAAGCAAATAAAGTAGCAAGTTCTGGTGTTAGTCATATACATCTACAATCTACAAGGAAGCCAGAGCAGCATGAAGGTAAATATTTCACCAAACACAGCCGAGCTACGATATTACATGCCTCAAACAACAATGATGACAGCATAGATAATGACTGCAAGTTCTGTCACAAGACTGGACATAGGCTACCTGACTGCCCGCGCTTCAAACGTGCGATGCGTAGAGATCGTTGGAGATTTGCAAGAGAACACAAGCTGTGTTACAAATGTTTAACCCTTCATATGAACCCCGGCTCCTGCACTGCAAGAAACTGCAACATCGAGGGCTGTGACCAGCCGCACCATCGTCTACTTCACTGGACCAAGCCGTACGATAAAAAGAACGAGAGTACTAAAGAAAGCGAAGACCTCGCAGACACCGAGATTACCCATGAGACTGTGAACCATACAGTGGGGTCATTGCACCCTAAAGTACTTCTCAAAATCGTACCGCTGACAGTGCACGGTCCTGCGGGCGCTATGCACGCGCACGCGCTACTGGACGATAGACATGTGTAGTTCACGAATGAATCCTTCAAAAGATATACTTCAGTTGCGCTCCTTCCTTCTCTCTCTCGTTCACTTACAATTCAACTAGCTCACTAACTCTTTTAGCTCAGTTGTCTTCTTCGCATCGGGACGAATGAAAGATAGATAGCCCGCGCGGATAGATTATGCTGTCACGCTCTGTTGTAAGTACTGAAGTGATTGTCTGTTTCACTCGGTCACGTTCGTATATGATCGTAAAAGACTTCGTCGTTCTTCGTAAAGTCGAAGTTTGTTGTTTACCAGTTTACCTATCTCTTTCATTAGAATAATAATAATAACACCAAAGTATCTGCCTCAACTTTGCCAAAAATAAACAGGATGGAAGTAATTACGCGCGAAACTCAGCATTGTTTTCTTTAGTCTTTTTATTTATATTGACATAAAATATATCTTTGTGATAAAAACTGTATACCTTTCTATACTTTACTACATATTTATTTTCACGTAACTTTTTTTATAAGCCAGTATACCTATACGTAGGTATGTTAAAAACTCATGGATCTGCAATAGTAGGTAAATATTCAATTAATTTAAAAATAAATAATGAATTACTACCAACTATATTTAGGTACATATCAATTCATTTTTAAACAAACTCGTGTCTTAACTCATCGCATTAGCTGAGATAATATCATTGATTGAACTGTTGTTTTATATCCCATTCTATATCTCTTGATGAACTAGTGAAAGAAAAACGAACGACAACAACATTTGATACTGTTGAGCAAGTGAACTAACTGAACTACTGAGCTAGAAGATAGATATAGTTCACTCCAATGAAAAGATATGTACATATCTTTTCATTTCAGTGACACATTCTGCGCAACGCTACTGGACGACGGGGCGACGGTGACCCTGATTGCGGCCGAATTTGCAGATAAACTTGGTCTTCACGGGAGAAACGAGAAGATGCGAGCTCGCAGCGCATGGGATTCCGGTGAATTAGTGTGTGAAACGCAAATATTGAACTTTAGAATTACAAATAACAATAATAAAAATTATAAGTTGTGTGCACGTAAAATAAACTCGTTAAATTTACCAGTACAATTGCTGCCAAATATAAACTTTAAAGAATACGGGTTAGGGAGTGATTTCGCTGAAATAAATATGTGTAAATGTGACGTGCAACCAATGTTATTGATAGGTCAGGATAACCATGATTTGATAACACCTTTCCAGTGTTATCGTAGCGAGCAGCGTGGGCCGTACGTAGCACAGACAGCGTTGGGTTGGTGTGTACACGGGACCTCGGTAAGTGATATGTCGCATAACTCTAATTCTAATCTGTGTGTCTCACTTATTCACGACTGTTCTGGATATACCTGCCCACAAGAAAATGTTTTCCATTTGTGTGAATTTCAACCAGCTGATACAACCACTGAGATCGCCGCCCCCCGCGTAGCCCTGGTTCACCCCGAGGACTGCGAACAGCGGTGCGTTCAGCTGCATAATGAAGTGCGCAAATCTTTTATGTTAGATACCATTGGAGTAGGTACGAAGCCCCGCGTCAATCCTGATGATTTACGCGCTATCTCTATTTTAGAGGAAACTGCCGAGCTTCGCGAGGGACAATGGTACGTTAGTTTACCGTGGAAATCGGATAATCATTGTTTGCCTGACTCCTACTCTAATGCTTTTAGACGTCTAAAATCGGTTCAAAAGAAAATGTTATGTAATAACGATTACTCATTACGTTATCAAGAAAGAATTTCTCATTTATTTTCTAACGGCTTCGCTAAAGAAATAACAGGTAGCTATAACGAAGGCCGTGTTTGGTACCTACCGCACTTCGGTGTCGATAACCCGAACAAGAAAAAACTACGATTAGTTTTTGATGCGGCTGCAAAGTCTAATAATTGCTCTTTAAATGATTTTCTTTTACAAGGTCCCGATCTGTTGCAATCTTTATTGGGAATAATGTTAAGGTTTAGGGAAAATTCTATAGGTATTATAGGCGACATACAAGATATGTTTTTGCGTATAAAGATACATGATAGAGATACGCACGCGTTGCGTTTCTTATGGCAGGAAGGTTTCTTAACCAGCGAGGTACCTGACGATGGACTCGAAAAATCATCATCGAAGGTGACCCCTATTAAAGAGTACGTCATGACGTCACTCATTTTTGGTGCTAATTGTTCTCCGTTTATCGCTCAATATGTAAATCAAATAAAAAACACACAGCGTTTCGAACAAACTATGCCGGAAGCTGTATGTGCAATTAGGAAAAGTCAATATATGGATGACTACATAGATAGTGTGAGCGAGATCGGCCTCGCTACAAAATTGATTAAAGACATTTCCTATATTAATCAACAGGGTGGTTTTACAATGCGAGATTGGTTAAGTAATAATATTAATGTTTTGAGCAACACACCAAACGATATCCTTAGTGAGAGAGCCGTAAGGTTCAATGTTGAAAATCAGCCGGAACGAACTTTAGGTTTGTTATGGTTTCCCGATAGTGATACTTTTGCATTTGATTTATCATTGAAACGTATTTCTCCTGATATTCGTAACGGTACACGAAAGCCGACAAAGCGTGAATTATTACGCATTATTATGTCTATTTTTGATATGCATGGATTTTTAAGCCCTTTTACTGTAAAATCCAAAATAATTATGCAGGAAGTGTGGAGAATAGGTATAAAATGGGACGATGAAATTCCATGTAATTTATTTATTCAATTTCAAGAATGGTTATTACAACTACAAACAATTGTTGATATACGCATTCCTAGGTGGTACTTCGGTAGTGCGAGTGAGACAGACATAGCGTGCGGCACGCGTGTAAGCGAGTTAGAATTACATGTATTCGGGGATGCTAGCCCACGCGCATTTGCGTCGGTGGCATATTGGCGTAAGATTAATAACAATGGACAAATTTCCGTGTCATTTATAGCTTGTAAAAATCGTGTCGCGCCATTGAAATCTGTCTCAATCCCACGGCTGGAGCTTCAAGGCGCTCTCCTAGCTTGCCGCCTAGCTGAAACAATAAAAAAAGAGCATAGAATTAAACCAGATAAAACATTTTACTGGGTTGATTCTACGGTTGTTTTGCATTGGATTAGAAATGAACATCGTAATTATAAAACATTTATAGCTAACCGGTTAGGAGAAATTGATGAATTGTCAAAAATTAATGAATGGAATTACGTTCCCTCAGAATTTAATATGGCGGACTTAGCTACTAAAATAACTGATTACAACTTACGTAGTGATTGTTCTTGGTTCTTGGGACCCGCGTTTTTGTACGAACGTTTGGAAAGCTGGCCGCAGCAACCTGAAACATTGAAAATAATTAATAATGATGATTTAGAGGAAATTAAATCAGTTTTTCATACTTACAGCGATACGTTGATTTTACCGGTCCCCAATCCAGATAGGTTTTCGTCATGGTTGAGGCTGCTTCGTTGTACTGCGACCATATTGTTGTTCATTTCCAAATGTAGGAATAATAAAACTCTCCTTATTAATAGCGAGATTATTAATAAGGCAGAAGTTTTACTGATAAGACATTCACAGTCACAGTCATTTTCGCGCGAAATAACTTTGTTGAATAATAGTTGTGAAATAAATATAGATAGTCGTTTACGTACTTTAACGCCGTTTTTAGATAGTAACGGGCTTATACGAGTTGGCGGGCGTATTGACGCCGCGAAACATGTAGATGATCAGATGAAAAACCCAATCATCCTAGACGGGCGCGACCGCGTAACTCGCCTTTTGGTTAAATACTATCACGAACGTGTAGCTCACTCGTTCAACGAATTAGTTGTTAACGAACTTCGGCAGAAATATTGGATAGTTAATCTGCGACCTACTGTCCGCACAGTAGCGTCGCAATGTTTAGTTTGTAGAATTAGAAAAGCTAATCCTAGGCCGCCGCGCCTCGGCGACCTACCTCCTGAACGGCTCGCTCATCACCAGCGCCCGTTCACTATGTGTGGCATAGATTTGTTTGGGCCTATTGAAGTCACAGTAGGACGGCAAAGACCTAAACGATATGGCGTGTTATTTACTTGCTTAACGGTGCGCGCGGTTCACATTGAGCTTGCTAACGACTTAACCGCTGATTCCCTTATCATGGCACTTAGAAGAATGGCCGCTCGCCGCGGATGGCCACATACAATAATGAGTGATAATGGAACAAATCTTACCAAGGCCAATGTCGACTTGAGGAACTCTCTCCGTGAACTTAATCAGCAGCAAATCATCGATGAAGCATTAACCAAAGGTGTAACGTGGAAATTTATTTCGCCTGCAAGTCCACATATGGGGGGCGCGTGGGAACGTTTGATTCGAACCGTGAAAACGGCACTTAAGGTAGTTTTAAAAGAGCGAGCTCCACGAGAAGAGGTACTGATTACTCTTCTCGCTGAGGTAGAAAATATTGTTAATAGTAGACCACTTACTCACGTATCAGTGGATCCTAGGAGTCAGGAAACTTTGACCCCTAACCATTTTTTATTAGGAAGTTCTTCTAACTTACCCCTCCCCGGCGTCTTCGATGACAAGGACCTGTACCTGCGGCGTCAGTGGCGCACTGCTCAGCGCTTGGCTGATTTATTCTGGAACCGGTGGGTAAAAGAGATTTTACCTGTTCTCATTCCTCGGGCGAAGTGGAACCGCGAAGGGCAGCAGCTTAAGGTAGGCGATTTAGTGATTGTGGTTGATCCTTCTTTACATCGCAACTGTTGGCCTAAAGGCATTGTGGAAAAGGTATATCCAGGAAAGGACGGAAGGGTAAGAGTAGTAGACATACGGACTAGGACGTCAGTTATGAAGCGTCCCGCAGCGCGCGTAGCATTACTACAGCTCGACGTTGAGCGTCGTTATGACGACACTAGGGGGGAAAGTGTTGACGACGCGCACGCTGCTCAAAAATATAAAGCCTAATTTAATTTTAATTTAACATTGTATGTTTATTTTATGTAGCTTTAATTATTTTTACTAAAAACTTTTTATTAATAAAATGATGAAACGCATTTCGAACCGCGAGAATATAGCGGCGAGGCATTTTTGCGGGCAACCCCGAACGCGCCTCACTTCACCTCAAAAAACTGTACTGACGGTTGTCTACGTCGACCGACCGGCGCGCCCGCCGCCATATTCCAAAAAGTTTCGAGATCTGTTGCATTTTAACGTAAAACATTTCTTTTACTCAATACCTTCGTGCTCCAGCGACCTCCATCCTCAACATTACCTTTGCTTTTCTGCTTAGTTTTGTAATCTGCGGCAACTCAGACAGGTCGATATCTACCTGCGGATTAAACCAAAAGCTGAGCTAAATAAACAATGTGATAACCAGCTTTGTGTACACTGTGGATGTAAAGCAGACTTAGGTAATACAATTTACACGACATCGAGTGTAGATAGCTGATAAAGTTGGTTTTGTAAAAATATATATATTGAGTTAGATAGGAGCGAAATGCGGTCTCTGGAAGGTTCTATTCAACAATGAAACGGGAATAGGGTGTATGACTTAAGAAAAGATTATTCCGTCAATTTAATTATTTATAAATAACTGTATACCATTTTTTCCCGTTTAAACGAAAAAACAAGACAATACAGTGCCTTTTCGCGTGACGATGACGTGACGATTTGTACTAAATTTGTACGTCGCAAGCTCCCACTCCGGAACTTGATGTTCTAAATGTTTTTAACATCATAGAAACAATGCTTACCTAATGTTTGTTTGGACTTTAAGCTACACCTCCGATTTTAAAATAACTTACACTAGCCCTTAAATTAAAATTTCACAGCGAGTGTTAGTAATTTAAAAATCATGTGGAGAAATGAGATAAATTTTAATGCAGTGCAGACAATCCTACCGGCAAAGTTCTAGGTATACAGATTTACAAAACAATAATATATCTATATAGTATATCAGTCACCTTACACCCATAGTACAAGTTCTGCTTATTTTGGGGTTAGGTGATGCTGTGTGAATAGTCCGGAAATATTTATATTTTTTTTATACTAGACCCTCAGAACCTTCATAACGAATCTTGCATTTATCTTGAACCCGAAGCTATCACCGATGAAAACATCTAAAATATTGCTTATGTATTTATTTTATATCAAACATGTATTTCTCGCCGTTAATGGACACGTCAAGTTGCATTCGAATGACCATGTCCACTTTCCAAAATATTCCATCATTGTTAGTTCAGTTAAGGCACTTTGTATTTTCTTTCTGGTTAATCTACAAGCCTGAATTGAAAAATAAGTAGGAACCAACAAGATTACTGTAGACTAGAACTTTGATAAACACGACCAGAACACGAGAACCACCCTTCTCGTTGCAAATGTTTGCATTACAACAGATAAAGGGGTGATTGAAAGCATTATCGCAGGTCTACTAAAACTGGATATGTTTACCTGAAGCGTTAAAGCACCCTCTATGTCACGGAAATACTTTTGGTGGAATAGTTTGGAATATTCAGTTCCTATCGGATTCGATTATTGTGATCTGGAAAATTCCTTTAACTGGTTTATTCAGATGTATCTTGACAAAATGAAGTTATTTCCTCTGTCTGCTTGCTGAGATATTTTAAACTCAACGGATTTTAATGTACTTTTCAGCATAGATAGATGAGAGTAGACGACTAAAAAAATCAATTCGTCCGTCATTGCGATTATTTCAAATAAATGTGCAGCGATTTTTTATATATCTTGCAAACGAAAAATCAAGACGCTACAATTCATAGAAGTTTCAAGTCAAAAGCCTCAAAAATAGGTCTCTAGTATTTTTGGACGGGCTATTAGACAAACTGAACAGAATACCTATTTTTCGTAGTCATCATGCTTATTATTCAAGGTGAAGCTTTGAATCCTATAATTGAGCACTGCAAAGTTAGGGAGTTTGAGAAAAATGTTGTATGATTTTATACGTGTTGTTTGGTGGCTCACAGACCTGTTAAGGAATTTCGAGATTTGGTCTCAAAATATTCTGCACATTAATTTCACCAATCGACCATTTTTGTTAAACCAGTCCATAGTTTAGCTTTCTAAGGTCACAGCGAGAATTGCTAGTATCTATTGTACTGTCCACTGGGCAACTAAGCTGTCGTATCAATGCGATCTTATCCAAGCCACATTTGCATCAGAGACAGGAGCCGTCATCGAGCCCAGTTTATGCAGGGCTGACCCATGTTTATAATAACTATGCAAATTATTCCGATACGTCCCCAATCGACCCCACTCTGGGTAAATTGAATTTGTAACTCTGATTAAAGCCCCCTTTGGTATGCCAATTTTGTTAATACGTAGGATCGCTTTTAATGAATTTTTTTGTTGTCAAATTGAGCGAAATTCCATTTGCTGTGTTTGAAATTTTGATCTAGTAGCTAATGGATTCTGTGTGTTTGGGAGTTGTTTTGTTGTACAGGCGGCCGTAAAATAGAAAGTCAGTATATTTTATTTTACAAAAAAAACATTTTATATTTCTTTCTTAAAGTAATAATTTATATTAGCAGATTAAACGTTGTTACTTTCTAGTCTGGTCACTAGTCAAACTATAAGTTAGTATCTGCGGATTATGTTCGAAATATAAATATTAGGTCCTTACATATGAAATTGGCGTTTTGTATGGGAGGAACAAAAAGTCGAATATTTTTTAATATAATATATTTAATTAATCAAAGTATGAACCATTATTTTCTATGCACTTTTGCCATCTTATAGGTAGTTCATTGATCCCTTTACTAAAAAAACCAGTCGGACGGGAATCAATAAAATCTTTGAAGGCGATTTGGACTGCCCCATCGTAGTTGAATTTTTTCCCTTGCAAGAAGTTATCCAAATTTCGAAAAAAATGGTAATCTGTTGGAGCAAGGTCCGGGGAGTACGGAGGATGTCTTAGACTTTCCAATTGAAGCTCTTCTAATTTAGTAGCCGTCTGTTGCGCAGTGTGTGGTCTAGCGTTGTCGTGAAGCAGCAGTGGCGTGGAGCGATTGACCAGCCTAGGTTGTTTAGCCGCTAGCTTTTCCATCATGGTTTGCAATTGCTGACAATAGACATCAGCCGTAATAGTCTGGCCAGATTTGAGAAAACTGTAATGAACAATACCGGCACTAGTCCACCAAACGCTTACAAGTAACTTTTTTGGGGTTAATTTTCGCTTGGGGCAGGATTTGGCTGGCTGGCCAGGATCCAACCATTGCGCTGAGCGCTTCCGATTATCGTAAAGAACCCATTTTTCATCACAGGTAATGATTCGGTTTAAAATACCTTCATTATTGTGCCGGTTTAGTAATGTAACGCAGCAGTCGACGCGCGTTTGCCGGTTTGCTTCAGTCAATTCGTGAGGTACCCACCTTTCAAGCTTTTTAATCTTCCCAATTTGCTTCAAGTGAATTAAAACAGTTTTATCACTAACACCGCAGCCTGCAGCTAACTCGGACGTGGTTTGCGATGGATCCGCTTCCACAATAGCCTTCAACTCTTCATTATCAACTTGAGTCTCAGGCCGTCCACGGGGCTTGTTCTGCAAGTCGAAATTTCCAGAACGAAAACGTTGGAACCAAAAACGAACTGTGTTTTCTTTTGCAACACGACCGCCATACACATCATTCACCCTTCGAGTTGTTTCCGCAGCACTAGTGCCACGGCGGAACTCGTACTCGTAAATAATGCGATATTTTAAGTTTTCCATTTTGTAAAATGAGTGACGCAAACAGAAAAAAACAGAAGAAAAAAAACAAATGAATGACGATCATCGAAGCACAAATACATGAGTCTATAGCTGTACAAATTTGAATTTGGAATTCCTTACCAAAGAGGAGAAATTTGTGATTAAAGTGGCCAGTACGAAAAACGCCAATTTCATATGTAAGGACCTAATATATTTATTTAATCTTTGACGATACACATTGGATGCATCAAGGTTAAAAAATAAAAAACAAAAATATCTAAACACAAACGCCGACATAAAATATGAAATACAAACTTTTAAAAAATAAAAGTAATTTCGAAATGACAGTATCTCCATAAAAATTTATTAAAATAGAATCCGCATTTACCAAATTAATATTTCATCAAATAAACAAATTCAAATACTTACATTTATCAGTTTCACGTTCTTTAAACCCATAAGCTTAGCGTTTCCCCTTCAAATGCTTTGGATATGATCGGCCACGTGACGCGGTCTAGTCCTGTTTTGATACTCACAGACTATTTATTAGGCAAACAAATTGTTCTTCTTAACCAATACTTACTCAATTTACCAAGTCCTGTACCCAGCTGTAACGAGTAAATGAAAGATACTTAAATACAATCTTATTTTTAGCGTTTATTAAATCAAAACAATTGTGATAAAATATTATTTAGGAACATATTTTATTAATATAGATTTTTGTCGGAACAAATACGCATTAAGGTAATTAAAAAAACCACAATATTTACCGTAAGTTATATACCTACGAATAATATAACTAAGTAACTTTGTGGTTGATTTTCTACCCTATAAATCCTCGAGCTATTTATGGTCTCTCCGTAAATAAATCTAACGATTTGTTAGCCAAAAATAACAGTGGTAGGTCACAATAAGTCACGCACATTCCTGCCCGATTATACTAATGCTCTTTTGATTAAAATTCACTGCCTTTTCAATATTGAATTTTTCGCTTTGTTTAGTTGAAATTTGTTTGACAACGGATATAAATTGATTCCTTCGTCTTGTGTATCTTCGAAATTCCATTTCAATGAGACTGAAATCTTATTTACAAATATTTAATTTACAACGAAAAAAATTTTGAGAGATCAATAAAATTTAATCTAAAATTGTTGGATTTTTAGATGAGAAATACGATAAAAGTAGTTAACCTAGTTGAATGGAATTTTATTCATTTATTTTTTATAGATATATCAACGAATGTTTGAAGCAAATTCGGTCTTTGAAACCGAATCGAAGGCCATGTTAATTTTGTGAATGTGTTACAAAGAATAATTTACTAAAAAACATACTTAGTGACTTTACTATCCTTAGCGCTCCTGCACACGATGCAGCCACCGCGCCGCCATGCACCACCGCGCTGCTCCACTGTACACACGCGCCACCGCCCCACCACCACCCGTCGTCATAGCCTAATTTTACCGGTGCACTATACGGCTATTACGATTAATACATAGCTAGTTACAAAGAACATTAGAAGTTATATTGCTTGTTATGAAAAGCTAGTGTGTTGTGTAGTTGTGGGGAGGCGTGGTAGCAGCGCGTGTGTACAATGGAGCAGTGCGGCCGTGGCGCGGTGGCGGTATCTTCAGCTATTAAACCATAATTAGGCCTGTAATAACGACAGTCGCTAAATTAAAACAGTAGGATTTTATCAAAACTTTAATTACTTAGTTTTACTTCTTCTCACATTCACTTGACAGCCAACCGGAACGTAATAATAACCTTAACCCAACCGCGCCCTGAGAATACACCCACCACTTTAAACTGACCTGCTGCCCCTCCCCAAACAAGTAATTAACACACGATAGGCGTATATGTCAATACAACGACACGTGTCAAACTAATTTGGACACAGGCTGGGAAAATTATAGTCTCCGTTCATTGGAGCGGATGAGTGTTTGTTTGATGTCAAATTATTTTATTTGATTTGTGGATGTTGTTTTTAATAATTATTAATATGAAGGTTTTGGGTGGTCAAATGGGAATTTGATAATTCAGTTTTACCGGTAGTTTTTCAATTATACAGAAATAACTTTGACTAAATGGTCCAACAATAATAAAATGTTTCTCGAATATCACATGTAAAATAAAAAAAAACTTTGTTAAATACGGAGTAAATGTTTCTATGTAAGCGTCCTCTATATAGGAAAGGACTACATAGTGGATATGGAAGTAAACAGGTTCAGTGACTAACACAATTTTTGATTATAATATTAAAACCGAAAAAGTTATTGGCCACAAATATTTCAATACAAACAAACAATAATAAGTTCACAACATCTTTCCATTTCCCCTTTAACATTCCATATTTGACCTGAAGCAAATAAGAATAAGAAAATAAGAAATGTGTACGAAAACGGAGAGAGCAAAATTTAATATTAAATTAAGGTGTTAGGTGAAAATCGAGAACGGGGGAAGGATGAAATAAATCCTTAAGATATACGACTGCCGATCCTTTGGTGTTGACAATTCAAAGTAACATTTTTATGTTTTTAACCCCCGACGCAATAAGAGGGTCGTTATAAGTTTGACGTGTCAGTCCGTCTGTCTGTCTGTCTGTGGCATCATAGCTCCCGAACGGATGGAGCGATTTCAATTTAGTTTTTGTATGAAAGGTGTGTTTTGCGCGAGTGTTCTTAGACTTATTTGATGGAAATCGGTTTACTCGCTTAAAAGTTATGTGGGGTGAAAGTAGGGAATATACTCGATTGGGGTCTCAAATGAAGGCGGATCACGTGTGCATTGGAATAGTATGACTTTAAACTTTTTATTTTTTTATTATAAGGCTTTGGAACTAAGGCTTTGGAATCCGAAGTTTTCTTAAATTAAAATTATAAATTTAAGAAAAAGATTATGTTTGTGTTGGCGACCTTATGCTTCGCGCTTAAATTGTTTTGCGACTGATTGTCAGCCTTACAGCAAAGAAGCCGCACACTGTCTGTTTGTGTTGAGACTAAAATGTTTTGAAACAGATTTGACTTCAATGAGCGCGAAGCCTTAATCTTAAATGGCTTAATTATGGCAAAGCTGACGGAAGACTCATTTTTGTGTTGTTATTCGAGGAATCTGTATTTAGGTAATACTGAGTTACTGATAAATGAGTTCAAATGAATTTTAGATGTTTTTTTTTGTCTGTATTAGCGCGATACTTTTAAAAACAACTACATACTTGGATTTTCAACTTTTGATCAATGTACAAAAATGTGTCTTGAAGGGAGATGCAACGAGACTAATCCATCTGCTTGAGGTGCAAGAAATTACGAGTTCGGTTCCAGATTGTCTGTTTTGATCCAGTTAAAATGATTCTTCAACAGTGGCCTTATTTATCGTCTTAATAAGTTTGATGCTACCTTTCGCAGCTTATTATATAAAAAATAGAAGTAAAATATAATGATGATTGGAACCCCTTAAATTAATTTGGACTTATGTTTTCCAGATTATTCTTACTACTCTAGACGCTCCTATCAATTTGACGCTGACTGTGTACAGTCAGCAGGGGTTTAGATCAGTCAGGAGTAAGGGTGTATCCTAACCTCTTAACCCCTAACGTCGGTAATTCAATATACAAGGAAACTATTGCTACCTGGCACAAAATATATTTATATATTTATGTAACTACTAGTTTTAACGCTATAACACAGCTTGTGTTTTAAATTATCATTTCAATTCAACAGAAAAAGTGTATAACATGAAAAAAATCTTATTATGTCTGTTATTTCAGAATATTAATTGCAAAAAAAAGAAATGTCAAAGTAAAAGTAAAAAACGCTTATTTGCCTATAAGCACAGGGCATACATGGCCAGGCAAGCTTTAAGTTAAAATATATATATTTTTTAATTAAAATAATTTCAAGGTATCTAAGGATATAACATTGCCTTGACAGTTCATCTATCTAATATTTTTGCACTGAGATGAGAAGCAAATAGAACAAAACAGTTTTGATAACGATAAAATGCTTCCTCTTAATAATACTCCGAAAACTATCATCCTAAACCAGAAATGATAAATCTAAAAATAAATAGTAGATATAAACGAACGATAAAATATTCAACTGTCAAATCGGAATTCCCGCTGGTAGTGCGAAATACAATTGCATCCTGCAATAGTTTCGGTGTCGTCATGAATAAAGCATAAAGGTTGGGTTCAATTTTCCAGCGGCTACACCGAGCTTCTAATGTGTTCCGACTATGGCTGATACTGGTTTCATCTTACTTATATGTGCTTAGAAGTTTCAGACGTTCGTTATGCTTACTTTTAGTGGAATATTATCAGGGACAGACAAAGGTTTACCCTTAAAAGAATAAAGATAGGTTAAGTTAGTCTTTAGTTTATATCAAACTTATAACACCGCTCTTTTTTGTCGGGGGTTAAAAACTAGTCTGAGACATCGTGGAACGAAAGCTCAAGTTCGCTCCATGCAATTGCATGGTCTGTTAAGAAAAATATAATCGTTGGTTATTGGCTTATTGCGATCACATGTATACAGAGATAATCTCCTCGCCAATTCAACACGCTGCGGGTTGGTGAATGTCACATGTTCTTCAAACTCTTTTAAGTTCTCAGAAAAGCCGGTTTCCTCAATGTTTGCCTTCACCGTTAAGTAATTACGGCGCACATAATTTATTCAAGAAAAAAAATCCAGGTGCGTAGCGGGGTTTGAACCCATGACCTTCGGAATTAAATTCAAGTGTGCTACCACCTAGCAAGTTTTTTGTAGTTATAATAATTATTCCCTTTGCTGTGCTATACCAACTAGCATCTTGATAAAAATAGAAAAGCTATTAGATTTATTAAATGGCTTTCATCTCATCAATCTCCCATATACGCGCTGTTCATTACGTTAATTTACCATTGCGCTCTATTCCCTCCTGGCAAAGTCTATAATAGTAGCTTTCTGTATGCCAGATGTCTCGGTGGATTCCCTATGCTATATAATGCTATAGTAATATGCGTCTTCTTGTTGATTAAATAGGGAACAGAATGGATTAACCGTCGTGTGCCATAGATTGTGCTTATTGAGTTTTGGTCCCTTTGCTGCATTGGAATTGCATTTGCCTAATTTAGTACAATGATGATGTACCTACAAGAAATTGCTGAATAATGATATTTTTTTTGTGATTTTGGGCATGCTATTTGTTGGTTAATGGGACCAAATCATTTTCATATATTAGTGCATTTCAAACTAATAAATAAATTAAGAAGTATGTATCTTCATATTGCTTTGCATATTATGCATAAACCTAGGTATAAAAAATACTGCATAGAAAAATAAGATATGTATTATCTTTAAAAATTGGAACACTTTATTGCTATTAAAAAATCATTAACACATCCCATAATCTTTCTTGCAAGCTGTTCAATGAAATCTGTAATACATATATTCTATCGAATAACCTGCTGGCCGTGTTCTTAGATATCCCAGTAGAATTTTTCAAAAAGAACTTTTTTTATTTTTATTTTTTATTATTGATAAGTCTTCATTTGACCACAATTTCACCTGATGTAAAGTGACGATGTGGTCTAAGATGGGACATGAAGACCTAGAAGGTAGATGGCTTCTCCGGGCCACTTTACGAAACACGAAAAAATCGCTTCACGCACTGGCCCAGCCCGGAGGGTGGTGACAAGCCGCGGCCGAAGCCTACCACCAGAGACTGTTCTTAGCACCACCCGGAGGTCACGTGTAAGGATTCAAAGGGTTACCACTTACGGACGTGAACAGACAAAACCTCCAAAACCAGTATAATCTTGAGATTAATGCGTTCAAACAAACAATCAAAGAAACAAACTCTTCAGCTTCATATTAGTATACATTATAAGTATTGAACAAAAAACTTTCATATCAAACTCCAACCACAACCTCCTTGGCAAATTGTCGCCAAAAAAAACCAAATCAAGTTATCATGGTAGCCGTAATACCTAGGCCATGAATGGCGTAAGGGTCGGTATAAATTGGGCCCATTTCTGTCAAGATATTGGGAACCTTCGCTTTTTGTGCTCCTCGATCAATCTTTATCTAAATCCCCCATTCACCATCTTCTTGCAACCTTTACTGGGTAAATGTTTCATTGACGTTTCTACTGAAACATATGTTTAGTTTTCGGTTCCCTTTTATGACTTTGTTATAACAAGCCCTCAGTGCTTAGTGCGTCTATAAAAACGACGACGACAGATATGCTGTTTCAGAAATCGTCTGTTAGAATCTGAGAATAAGATTATTATTTGGTTTAGGGATACGAGATATTACAAACGAAGGTGGCTTTTGTGAAATCATGAATGATCCTTGTTACTTATACTACTTGTTGTTTGTTGTTGTTGTGCTTGGTTTAAAAATTGTAATACATTAAAAAGTTATTAGTATGCAATATTATTATTTTTTGCATATTAGCGTTTTAAACCACTTTAAACTAAGCTCTGAGAGACTCAAAAACGCTGCATAAACTTCTATAACATATATATATGTAATATTGACCCATCAAAACCGACCGCCATCGTAAGCGTTGCTGGAAAACCCACCTGAGTTCTGTTCATTAAAATAAATACAAATCAATAAATATTTACAGACCATCCACACAACAGCATCTAGCACTATGGTAAGCCATAAGTTCGTGTATCTGGGGGCACGGCAGTGCCCCCACCAAGTCGAGCAAAAAAGCGTCACGGCCGTACCATCCTTTTCTCGAAGCAATTCAGGCCATTTTCGACCCCCTGTAACTTCGTTGTGGATAAAACCAGAAGACTGAAATTTTCAGTAACCATGCAGGATTGTAGAGACACGGTATATTTCAAATTTCATTCAATTTGAACCAGTATTTTAAGAATTATAACGGGTCAAATTTCTTAATTTTGTCACTCATTGACTCACCGATCCTCAAAATTCTAAGTCACTTCTAGCAGACCTAGAAGCTTCAAATTTGGAATATAAGTAGTGTTTGGTGTATGAATCAAGGAAAAACTAAAAAATCTAGAAAATACCGGTATAGAGGGCGCTGTCGCAACGCCACGTATATACGAAATATGTACTAAATTATTAACAATGCAAAATATAAATAAATCCAATCTAGACCGGCAAAAAGAAAATTATATGGACATATATACAATAAGTAGAAGGTACCGAAAAGGAAAAAATTAGAACTGTCTACAAAATACAAAAAGAAATGAGATCCCATCAAAAACAATACTTGTCAAAAAAACCAAGTCGCGCAACTCAGTTGTCCTGCTGTAAAAAGTTGTGAGATCCAAGTAAATCCAAGTCTTCAAATTTCGTCTCAAAATTCTTTAATGTTTTATATAAATATATTGAGACAGACAAACTGATTCAGTTGCCAGAATACTATTGTTAACTGATCATGGAATTAGCACGAACTAAACACCAGTGCTACGAACAGCTTTTCATAGACAGTTATTGGTTTTAGTAGTTCAAACATAAACTGATTTCGTGCTAAACTCCCAATCAAACTAGCAGATAGGAGCCGAGCCAACTCTGTACCAATGGAGTAAGTGTATATGATGTTAATTTACTAATGAATGTAGTTTTATTTATAATCATCCATATTTTAATGTTGTTATTGTATTAATTTTAAGCTGTGGTGTTGCCAACCTCACGGGCCCTGGCTGAAAACCAGCGCTCTGTCGTTATAGTGCTCCATACGGGTTATGTGGCATATAATGCATTATGCTGAGCCAGGAACCCAATAGAACAAGATGATTTAATTTTTAATTTGGTTTAAGACTGATTTAGTTAGTAGTTTTCGATAATGATTTTTATAAATGTTTTTAATTATAAGCTTTTGTGTAATAATATGTTTTTTTTTCTTTCCTTTTATAGCATAATGCTGTGAGCGTGGGTCCGCTTGCGATGCAAGGCGCTCGCAAACGTCGTTGTTCGTCGGACGGACTGTTATTCATATAAAATAAATCTAAATTTAAAATTAAAGAAAAACCCCCGATTCCAATGCCTTAATTTCCTAACAAGTAAAACAACATAATATTTAGTAAAGTGCAAGCGCTGCGCTTTCATTTGGTACCCCACTCGAGTATATTTGCAGATTATCTGTTTTCCTTCCCCACTCTCACCCCCAAAAATTTTAAACGGATTAACCGATTTTCATGAAACAGTCTAATAACACCCGCGCCAAACTCACCTTTCATACATAAAAAACTAAATTGAAATCGCTCTATCCGTCTGGGAGCTATGATGTCCATACAGACAGACACACAGACAGACACGTCAAACTTATACACCCCTATTTTTTGGTCGGGGGTTAAAATAGCTTTTCACGCTACGACAATGCCCGTGTTTTATGTATTTTCCAACGGGAACGACATATTTTACCGCGGTAAATAGAAGCCTAAGCCTTCCTCGATAAATAGGTTTTATTAACAGTGAAAAAAATATTATTATTAAAATAGTTATGTTACGTCCTAGTGCATTATAACAATTACTTCAGCTTTATAATATTAGGTACTAGCGGCCCGCCCCGGCGTCGCACGGGTATAAAATTTTCCCGAAAATTATTCGAATTTTTCTCGCCGTAAAAGCCATCCTATCTCTCAAGTTGGATCGAACTGCACATGGTGTGCGAATTTTATTATAATCGGTTAAGTGATTTAGGAGTCCATTGTGGACAAACATTGTGACACGAGATTTATATATATTAAGATAGTATAGATTTGATATGTATGGGACAGACTCATACTACATAGGTACTACCCTAGGGTTCCGTGAAAGAAACACATCAACCTTCAAAATGTCAACTCTCTAACTATTACGGTTCTTGAGATACAGCCTAGTGAAGTACAGACGACGAAGTCTCAGTAATAGGGCCCTGTTTTGCCCTTTGGGTAACGTAACCCTGAAAACTACTAAATAAAGCTTACCACGTGGAAAGTGTGGATTATCCAGCAACAGTTGTACATAATCGCTATCAGCGATAAGGCCGCCCATTGACTCACAATTTTTGTACATTTTTATCTTTTTTTTTTTGTTTATTATTATTTTGTGTTCAATAAAGAGTATTTATTATATTGTATCATAATGAACAGTAGATGAACATCCCGTATTAAAATAAAAAACTAACGAATTTGAAAGGGTACCAATAACTTTTTTTTTTAAACTCATATTGAACCTGTCACTAATATTACCTTATACTAAATGTAAACACATATTTTTAACCCCTGACGCAAAGAGAGGGGTGTTATAAGTTTGTCTTGTTAGGTATGTTGCATAATTAATGAAGCTAATTAAATTAAAGTTATCTTACCTTCGAGTTTCATAGACTATGATTTATAAAAGTTATGGGAGTGAACGTGGGGAAGAATAACCAAATGCCTGCAAATAAACTCGAATAGAGTCTAAAATAAAAGAGCATCACGTGCACATTAGAAAATAAAAAAAAACTTATAAGAAAACTAAAATTTTTGAATCAAGCTTTTTTTAAAAATATATTAAAAATCAGTTTATTGTATTATAATTAAAAAAAAAAATTATTACATTTAAGCACAGAATACATAATAGTACAATGATTTAAGTCGGAATCCTTAATGTAAATACCAGTTGGGCAGACGCAGCAGTTTGAGTACTTGGAAGCCCACCTTGTAATCTGTTCAAGAGGTTTTTTTTATTGATTCTTTAGTTAGATTTTTACATTTTAATGCTATTATTTACTTTGAATACAATAATAAAGTTGGAATCCTTAAAATACCAGTTAGGCAGACAGCAGAGTTGAGTATTTGGAAGCCTGCCTTGTAATCTGTTCAAGGGGACACTAAGCTCAATGTTGCGGCTTGGATTTGTCCAACTTTTTGTCGATGTTGCCAAACTTTCCGAATAAACTCTATGTGAAAAGGCTATTTGGTTGATTTTTCAACAGAGTTTTGTAGGTGGTAATCCGTCTCGATTTACCCTGTCTGAGTTTTGGTAATCCTTTTACGTTGACAGTCTTTCGTGAACTGATTTGCACAGTTTGTTTATCGTGTACACAATGGTTTGTCTATAAAGGTCAAATTTAATTAATTATCAGTTTAAAAATATATTTGAATTGTACGGGTTGAGGTCACATGTCATAATAGATTATGACATGTGGATGCTATTGGCGCAGGACAGCAGGAAATTATAAGGAGCAGAATTTGGCTTATATATTGACACCGGAAAATAATACGAATCGTAAATTGAGCAATTTCCCAGTAAAATGATCAAATTGTATAATAACTTTTTAATAGTTGTTTCCGTGATCATGGCGCTTGCAACAGCGTCGAAATATCGGAAAACTCAAAAACCGTCAAATCATGGTATATGTTACCCGTTTTAAATCATAATTAAATTGTATAATCTTCAACGGCTGTAGGTATGTATTGTTTAACGCAAGAAATTTTAGTAAATTGACTAACTAATGGTGCAAAGACGCAAATTAATCAATTAATAACCTCACATAAAATCATACACAAATGAATGACTAAGTGTAATTTACGTAGAAATGGCACCAGTAAAATAATACAATGGAATCTGATTGATGGATGGCAAATACGTATTTCTTAAACTCAGCTTTATTAATTTTGAGTTTTCTTTATTATTTTGAGTTATCTATCTTTCTGGCGCTTCAGTGGCCGCTGCCGAGGTACGCTTTTTTCATACACAAACATAATCTAACCTACAAGTTTGTTCTATAATTCAACCAATGAGCGCCTACTGATGATTCTACGGAGAGATATCTTAAATTGATCAATTACCTGAAATTTTGTCTTATAATAATACATTATAACGGACGTTGATGATTTTCCTTATGGTTATTAATTTACTGTGAAATTATTTAATTTACGAGTAGTATTATTTTCAAACATCGTGAGGAAACCGGCATGTTCTGATAACTTGAAAGAGTTTGAAGGACATGTGACTTTCGTCAACCCGCACTTGGCCAGCGTGGTGTGCTCTCGCCAAGAGAGAAGTCCCTGTGTCCCAGCAGTGGCAACATTAATAGGGTGATGATGATAATGATTATTTTCCGGTGACAATAATGTATTGGATGTAATCAGGCTACTACTAAGAAAACTACTTTTAAAAAAATATTAATTTCATTTCAATGCTGCGAATTTTGCAACAATGTAAAGTTCCTGTAAATACACACACCCACTGCACAGATCTCCTTTTATGTCTTAATAATCTTATCAATTCATAGTAGAAATTTCTCATTCATTTTTAACCTGTATATAGCAACATCAACATAAAGATACTACAACTTTTTTTGAAATCGAAAGGTTTTGTCTTCTGATTACGTCCGTGTTGTCGAGCAAAAATTATCTATGGATTATGTGCACATCTATGGATGGATGTGGTTCGATATTACGCAGAGCTATTGATGCATACGCAACACATGGTGCGATACACTAATTGAACAACACAATTCAAATAAAGAACTCATGCGGAAAGTAGTATCCGACCAAAGAGTAATTACTCCAAAACTGAAACTCACTTCCCAAATCTCTAAACTCATTATATCTCCAATTACTCCCGACTACGAGTAGAATTGGATCGGGCGCAGTCTCTTCCCAACCTCGGCGGCGGTCGGACGTGCGTTACGTGGACAGCATGCTTACACAGCTCGTTTGTGGATACACGAGCCGATTTCAGATTGAACACGTACAGAGACAAAGTACGGCTATTGTATTTGACAAGCCATCCTAGATTTCTTGGCACTAAGATCTGGTGCGACTTAAAAGGTTAAAAAATAAAAAAGGCATGACAAAAAAGCATCTACCGCTAGAGCGTGTCAGCACATTATTATTGTTTAAGCTAAAACAAAACCACTGTTGGATCTTATAGAACTCTAATATTCTAAGCTTAAAAATATTTTCAGTAGCTAACCATGAACGTTTGTCAAAAAGGATGTAGGTACCTAAATTATGCATTGTTATGCATTATTATAATTTCAGCCGTAGAGCGTCCAATGCTGGATATAGCCCTCCCTAAATATTTTCAGTATTTTCGGCTGGCAGAATCTCCATTCTACAACTTCTTGGTCCCGACGACCGTCTGTTCTGCGTGCATTATACATTCAATATTATGGCCTGCCCACAGCCACTTCAAAAACCTTAGACCGTTAGACTATGTTAGCCACTCACTTTCTTCTAAGTATCTCCACATTTCTGATTCGATCTCGTAGAGAAACCCCGAAAATTCTCCATAGCTGTAATGTTCATAACGTTCCCACAGCTGGGACACGGGGCCTTAATTTACCACGCTGGTCAAGTGCGGGTTGAAATGTTCTAAACCTACATACATATATTTAATAGTAATTGGGCTAAAACTGCCAATAATGTATTAAATAAAGGTATAAAGTGGTATAAAGATCGGATCCAAGAATAAGAGATAGTCTAATATATAAAATTTCCATGTCACAATGTTAGTTACCGTAATCCTCCGAAACGAGTTAACAGATTTTTAAAATTTTACATGCTTATTTATGAGGTCTGACAATCGGCTACTATTAATTTTTCATTTTGCAAAACAACGTTTGCTGAGGTCAGCTAGTTATTTTATAAACTTTCTTATTTTAAGAGTAGAATATAAAAATTATGAAACAGAAATTAAGTTTCGCGAGCATAACATTGCACTTTGGTAAGCTCTCCATTATTTTAAAAGCCATTTTATTTCCCCAAAGGGTTTATAAGTTTAGGAATTCTTGATAAAACGCTATTTATACTTTAACTTGGTTTCTGTAAAGTTCATAACAACGCAGTAACTTCCCGTTTCAGAAGCAACTTCTTTGCTTATTTTCTTTGTAATTTAAATTTTCCCAACTTCATGTACTGTACCTATTTAACTTGGCCCTTTTGTTTGTTACTGTATCTTCTGGAAAATATTTACCAATACAATATCCTCATTAGCTATTTTAAACATTTGCTGAACCAAAGCCATTGTTTTATTTAAAAATTCTATTGTTTATTTTGATGGCAAATTCATTAAGTGGGGCCAGTTGACCGATTCACAACTTACATCAACCGAGCCGAGGGGCCGCGGCCGGTTTCAGCGGGCCCGGTGAACTCTATAAGTAAAGGTCTAGTCTGTGTGTTTTCTATATTTCATAAATTTTATCCATACTAATAATATAAATGCGACAATAACTCTGTCTGTTCCTCTTCCTCTTTAGGCAAAAACTACTGAGCTAATTTCATTTGAAATTTGTATTTTTTAATTAAGTACACAGATTCGCTAGAGCCTGAGAAAGGACATTCTTTATACCGCGGCAAAATCCATTATAAAGTGGGTAACATCACACGTCTAGTGCTGCATATAATAAAGTATCACCATAATTACAGTAAAAGGAAGCACTGCATGAAAATAATTGTTTCTGTTTCAGGCGACCTGCATCCCTAGTCCTAGTCATCCAGTTCATCTAGTTAATGGACGTAGTACACTTGCCGAACCTTGGTCTCCAATCGAAACCTTGTCGGCCCCAACGTACTAAGATTATAATTTCAGTCTGTAGAACTTATCCATTCTTATTCTATTGTAAATTTAGCTGACTCACCTGTGATGTTTGATTCCAATTATACACGAGTCGAAGCGAATGCAATTATAATATTAACAGCAGCCAGAGACGTGATACTACTGCTATTTCATATTATATTCGCCTTTGCTTGGACTTTATTAGAATACTGTTAAACATTCTTAAAATTCACTTGTACTTGTTTATTTATTTGTCAATTATCACTATACAAAATATAAACTAGCCCAAAGTTATCTTGTAATGTTAGTAAACCAAAAACAAAATTAAACCTATCAACCTCAATCCCGGAAGCTTATACAAAAACGGCTTTAAAATTGGAGAGAACGGATTTTAAACGGGATCAGAGTGCTGGGAGTAAATCCTCTCCATAAATAACTGTTAGTGAAGTCATCAAAAGGGTGGTGCGAGGGCGCAGTGTCATGTGAACCTACCATCAATCTTGGGCGGGTCAAGGCACGCAGCGAGGTACGGTGTGCGTTGGGCGGTTTTAACTGGGTGAAAAATTGTCACGACAATCACTTGCGTTTTTGATTGCGCGATGGGAATACTTCTTTTTTAACCCCCGACCGAAACAGAGAGGTGTTATAAGTTGGTAGTGTCTGTCTGTCTGGGACATCATAGCTCCCAAACGGATGGAGCGATTCAAGTTTAGTTAGTTTTTTTTGGTTGAAAGGTGAGTTTGGCGCGAGTGTTCTTAGATATGTTTCATGAAAATCGGTTGAGCCGTTTAAAAGTTATGGGGGTGAGAGTGGGGAAGGAAAACCGAAAATCTGCAAATATACTCGAGTGGGGTATCAAATGAAAGCGCATCGCGTGCACATTACAAAACATTATGGTGTTTTACTGTTAAGGAAATTAAAGCATTGGAATTGGGAGTTTTTCTTAAATTTTAAATTTATTAGATGAAAAACGTTGTTCATTTATAGTTTGGACCCTATTATGCCGAAAAGGATCTTTTCTGTTTAACAGGGCCCATTTTAGCTATATCTATTTTGTACAGTGAAATCCGATTAGCTGTTTCAGCTAGAAGAATTATATCTAAAAAGTTATTTATGATCACGGTCACGAAGCATAAATTATATTAAAAAAATTAGAGATTATTTTGTCCCTCAAAACATATTGTATTTTTGTCAGTTTGTGTGATACATTATTAAATTGATGATTTTAATTTATTTATTAAGTATATCAGAACGAATACCCGAAACACAATATCTAAGCTGACCACAGGGCTATTGTGTGAATTGTCAGAAAAAAAATTATTATCTTTTTTTAAGCTTTGCTTCCTTTAACTATTAAGGGTGCAACGAGGGCTTAGGGCTTGCGCGGGCTGGTAGCTATTTTAATTAAATTGAAATAATAAAGTTGTTTGCTTTTCAATTTGTGTTATAACGTATACCTCTATAATTATACTCGGATTTTCTTTCTAAATAAATCCCTTTTGATTTTTCGTAAAAAAAACCTCTGTGAAGCATTTGAAAACGCTTCTCTCTCCGCTGCATCACTACATCCCCCCCACTTTCAAGGGCTCGAAGCGGCTTTGTCTCGCGTCTAGACTCGTAATCCATTATTACAGACGCCCGTCCCAGGAAGCCGGGGAAGGCGCGATTCTTTCTATACAACTCGCCATACTTTGCATATTTACTAGAGCGGAGCGGATTCGGGATATCAAATTCGGTTCTTTGGATAGGACGTTTATGACTGTTTGTAACTTGTACGAGTAACATAAAAAAATATTCGTAGTTTTATTTAAAACTAGTGGCCCGCCCCGGCTTCGCACGGCTTTTTATTCAATTTTTTTTCAACGGCAATTATTCGATTTTTTTTCGCCTTTTAAACCTTCCCTAGACCTCCACGAACATTTCAAGACTATGATAAGATAAACCCGTTCAGCCGTTCTCGAGTTTTAATTAGACTAACGAACAACAATTCATTTTTATTTATATAGATGGCACTGGAAAGTGTCAGTCCAGCGCAGACCAATAATAAGAAATAGAATAGGCTGTGATGGTATTGAAGATAATACTTATGAAATTCTACTCCAACCGTAATCACTGTAAATTGTACTGATGTTGTTCTAGAAAACTTTTTTTTTACTATACAACTTGCGGTTCTTGTTTAATAGGCTTTAACTTAAGTGCAATATCTCATGAACTCATAAGTTGTTTGAAAAATGTTTTAGAATGTGTTCTGTATAGAATTGAATGTAATATAACAATGTTGTATAACCCCTTTTAAAATAAAATGTACAGTTCTATCGGAAAAAAGCGAAACTTTAATTCTGTATGTTTACCCTAAGTTTAAAAAAATTACAGAAGTCGGATCGACGATGACTTCTCATATTTCATTTATAATGGTGTATTTGCGATTATTCCTAAATATATATCTGTATATCTGTATGTATATATTTATATATATATATAGCTTAATTTTTTTCTTTTTCCGGGTAATTATGCATTCAAGTTTAGCCGAATTTTCGGCTTTAAACTCGAACACGACTCTTATATTTACACCGTTGATAAATGCGTGTCCTTTTTCTTCACTATCGTCCTTGGGAGGTGAATGGAGCTGTTGCATTTTTCTTTTTAAACTTTTTTTGGGGATGTAGAGGGAATTGAACCGGGCCAGTCGTCCATTCACAAGGATTTATAGGATTACTCTTTGGACCAACATTTGTAGCGTTTCAGTTTTGCTTTTTTGAAATTCGCTGAATTCTTCATTTGCGCTGGATACAGGTTTCATGAAAATATTTTTTTGAGAGAATGCTAATCCATTTTTTTGCTTCGCTATCTAATGAATGTTGATGGGATAACTATGAAAAAGCAAAGTATATAAAACTTTTTTAATTGTAATTGACGATATGAATATAAAAATGAATTCAAATTTTCTCAACAGGTATATTTTTTATTTACATATTTATAAACTGGCCTAAACAAATCATCAATATAAGGGACATAGTTGTGGTTAAATAAAATACTGCATTATATTGGGAACATCTCGGAACTACTGAAATTTATTATAGAAGACACTTTAACATTTTTCAAAACAATTTTAACACCAATCCCGTTGTCTTCAATAACAATTATTCGATGAACGCTCAAATTGAGACCAACAAAAGAGTAATTTTAAATCGAAGGGTGCGAGTAAGGGGTCCCATTTCAATGGCACTTTTTATAGAACAATATCAGCACTTGCTCGGTCTAAGCCACCATTAGTACGCCTAATAATTCTCTAAGGGAGAAATCCCCTTCATATCACCTGATCTAATTATCATACACTGTTATTGTCAACAAAATTGGTCATTAGAATCTAATGTAGTTTGTTTAAACATTGCCTCCGGTGGCTTTGAATAGCATTTTGTGAGGGGCCGAGTAATTTATTGTCTTCAATAATAAAATTTCCCTAATGGATACTGTTCACAAGATTTCAAAGTTTAATATTTGAATAAAAAAGTTTTTAATTTTGCAAGAAAGACGCAATATTTACAACGTGTTTAAATTTATTTTTAGAATGTCAACTGTAAATTCATATTGAAGAAAAAGTAGAACAATCATTTATAAAACATTACAGATTTTGTACTATCTGCAATTTGTGGTTTCGGGTCTGCGTGTTTTATAAGTATCAATGTACCTATGTATTTAAAAAATATATTATCTGTGTAGTATATCAGTCACTAAAACACATACTCGTAGTACAAGCTCTGCTTAGTTTGGGGTTAGGTGATATTGTGTGATTAGACCGGAAATATTTAATTACTTTATTATTTCAATATAGACATAAATATATTGGACAACTTGCCATCTTTCTTTAAGAATTATGAATTTAGCTTCTTAGCTTTAAGTTATCTTCTTCTTTTTTTATTTAATGGTGTCCATGACTGGCTATTATGGCCGTCAACAGCCAATGCCTGTATGTCTTTAAGTTTATATTGTATTGTTTAAATGTTGATATGTAATAATAAAATATATTGCTATGATTAACTTTACTAACAATCTCCAGGGGCCGACTTTTGAATATTGAATCTAGTGCATGTTGGATTTAATATAATCTGTGAGAAAGGAATGTATGGGATCAAAAAACCTGATTTTATCTTTCGAAAAAAAAGAGGAGGTTCTCAATACGGGGCGTATATTTTATATTTTTATATGTATGACCACGTACAAATTTTGACTAAGTAGTGCAATTTCAAAAATTATTTTTGGAAAAGGTAGGGCGCTGGCTTAAGGTTTCTTGGGTATAATGTAATTAAAGTATGGCTTTAAAAAACAGCTTTACTATTTAAAAAGTTCATGATTTTCTTCAGTTAAACAAAAAATAAATAAAGTTATTTAAATCAGTGAAGAATATGATTATTTAGTTCAAAGTACTACCATAGAGAATACTTAAACACTGTGTTTGTGAAATTAAGTGCAGCAGCGATTTCATACAATATTCTCTACACGATTTTGCAATTTCGTAAGAAAAATTATATTATTTATTCAACGGTGAAGGTGCTACAAGTTGCACCTCACGTGCTAGACCTAAAGCCCGATTTGCATGAGAATATCATTATATTCTGTAAATATCGTTACACAATGATTTTTATCAGATGTCATACATAAGATTTTTCTTTGTGACCGTATTTATGAATAGGGGGGTATTCTAGCCACCAGAGATCACATGAAAGGATACTAAAGCTATATCCAAAATAAAAAAATATATATCAGTGGCCAACTGTGCGCCCTGCAACAAAGTATTTTAAATAAAAAAATTGGCTTTGCCAGCTACATTTGGGCAAACAACGATAAAATTAGTATAGTACAGGTTCGCCTTAGTCGGATACGACACGGAGACCGATATATTAAATGTTTTTTTTAAATATGCCAATTATCACAGTCCCTGGCATTTTTGATACCCTTGAATATTTAGGGAGGAGTTAATATACATAATATGTTTAATAACTCAGTGGTTGCATAACACGAGGATTTGATGTTGGTGCGTAGTTTATTCTCAATATTGATTATATTCGATATTTAGTACCTGTAACACCGAGTTAGAGTTAGAAAAAGGTTGGTAAACTTTCCTTCTAAATTACTTAAAGTCGACAAGGAAATTCAATAGCCCAGCAATCAATATATTGTACAAACGATGAAAGATCAAAACTATACAGAAATCTAATAATAAAGTGGAGTAAGTTGCCGAGTGGGCGCCCCGCCTAATAAGTTGTATAGATGACACTCACGTAGCCAACTAATTTAACACATTGTCAAGTGCCTCCCCTACACAAACCTTTTATAAGAAAATGAAACTGTTGGGGCGACTAAGAGTTAATTTTGTCACTTCAAAGCTGCTAGACGTTGTATTTGTACGGAGCAATCAAAATATATTTTTCTAAATGAAACCGAAAATCGTATCGTTTATTTTTATCAGATTATCATTCTTAGTATTTTTAGATAAATATCTTAGTATGTTTGCCTCTAGTAGTTCAATTACATAACAAAATATATAATGCCTCCGGACAATTCATACAACAACAACTGCCATGTGGTAAGCTCTAAGCTTATGTTACGTGCACTAGATATCAGATATACTGAATCGAATGGACATATACATATAGATAATTTTATTATACATACATACAACCCACAGACTCGCAGAGAGATGATCATTTTTATATATTTTATTGTTTGAAATATTTTGTTTCGTGTTAGTGTCAATATCATTAGAATGGTAACTAAAAAGTATCTTGAAATTATTATTTCTTTAAATTTAATTGTCTGCCCTATTTGGTTATTTTAATAAGTTTTGGCGATTTGGCGGTAAATTTAAGGGACACCCAAGGAGAAAGAGCTTGCAGAACGTGCAAGCACTTGTCCCCTCGGTGGGAATCGAAAACGTTACCTCTTGCGTTGCTAGCGGACTTTCGCCCTCAACGCCACTGAGGCAATAAAGTCATACAGATACTTTCATTTAAGATTTTTAATGCTTTGCTTATGATACTACTTACCTAGCTTCTTCTCCATAGCCGGGCCCTTTAGTATCAACACTTGGTTGCTCAAGGACTTTTTGTTCACTAGGAAGTTTTCAATTATGACAAGAGGCTTTTGTGAAATTCAAGATCAATATCAAAATAGATTTTTTCTAACAAAATAGGGTGTCAAAAAGGATAGAACTATAAAATATTTCCCAGTTACATTTGCAAACAACCGCAAGTCAAATATCTCAGTAGCTATTCAGAAACATAAACAGACAAGGGGACAGTGTAGTAAACTATAACATTCATAAAGGGAAAGTGTCGCAAAGTACACAGAACATACAATCGGTGCCAATAAAATAGCGGACACCCCACGCAATAAGACGAGGAGAAATAGCGCGGAAACATTGGGGTAGTATTAATACTTACAGTTAATTGTGCCGGGGTCGTGGAAAACTACCCTTACTTTTGTAAGGTTCACTTGGAATAAATCAATAAATATAAATCTAAAATTAAGAAAAACCACGATTCCAAAGCCTTAATTTCCTTATAAGTAAAACACCATATTTTGCAATGTGCACGCGATGCGCTTTCATTTGATACACACAGACAGACAGACACGTCAAACTTATAACACCCCTTATTTTTGGTCGGGGGTTAAAAATAAAGATTTCCAGACAATCCACACATCAACATTTAGCCCCACGGGTACTAGACATCTGTAATACTTAATAAGACATTCTTAGGTAGATTTTTTTATAATACATACATATTGTATATGTTGTTGTGTAAAAAAAAAAAAAAAAAATATTGAACACCCAGACCACGGACAAAAGTGTTATACAATAGAATTGAGTGTGTAATAGAATTGAAGAGATCAAGTCTGGAGTCTGTGGTGACTGGTGACTCATACTTTACGGAGATTTTCTGAGTCATGTGTTTTACTAGAATACGTGACTAGTTTTTGGTACAAAAGCAAAATTAACTGACGAAATATGGCACCAAAATTAATATATACTTAGCCAAAGTGGCAAAGTCATCAAGCGCAATTAAGACATATGTTTTTTGTACACATAGGGAAATAGGGTTGGATTATTGCAACAACAAAAACAAATGTACAAATTCAAATGCAGAATATTTCGAGAATTCATTCTATTCTCCACAATAATAGTTACAGCCAAAGTGGCAAAGTCATCAAGCGCAATTTTACGCCTTCGAATTGAAGGGTGACGCCTCCCTCAGACGTGGTCGAACTCACAATGAGGAGGTAAGATGCAGCGGTTTATTGGGGATATCTGAGTGTCTATTAGGTGCAGTTTCTGATAACAGTGATAATGCGAATGCGCAGTGAATTTTCTTGAAAATTACTCGCATAATTATTAAACGACCTTACCTTGTACAGTCAACAGCAAAAGAAACTGATTTAATAAGGTCCTAAAATAATTTTTTTTTTGTAAACTACTTTAAAGCCGTGTTGGCTAAGTTAGGGGCACAGTCGACTTTCATTCCAAAGGTTGTGGGTTCAAACCCCGCCACGCACCTCTGGATTTTTCTTCTTGAAAATTTTTTCTTTAAAACACGTGCTTTAACGGTAAAGGCAAACATTGCGAGGAAATCGGCATGTTCTGATCACTTTATTGAGCTTGAAGGCCTAATTTCTCTTCAAGAGAGAAGTCTTTGAATCCCAGCAGTGGGAACGTTAATAGGGTGATAATGATGATGATGATGACGTCAAAAGTTGCTGACTATTGTAGTTTGTTACACGTAAATGAACAAAAGGTATGATCATTTTCTTTTGACAACTTAAAGCTTCATTTTAAACTAACACTTGGTATAACTTATTACATCTGGCACGGCACTAGAAGGTGTTTTGAAACGTTGATTTTGATCACTTACTTTTGTTGTTGACTGTACAGTAATCAGATATTTTGATAATATATTGTAAATGTTGGGTAGGTAACCCATCCTAGTATAAGCAAGGTTGCCAAATTTTATAAGAAATACGTTCGTTGTATCGGAGCCGCTTTATATATTTATTTATAAAGTGCTGGGGCACAGGGACTTCTCTCTTGACGAGAGAGATTAGGCCCTAATTGACCAAGCTGGCCAATTGCGGGTTGGTGATTGTCACATGTCATTCAAACTCTTCAAAATGTCAACTCTCAGTTAAGGACGATTCACACATATCAGTGAGCCCACAGTTCCGGCACAGTACCGCATCAATGATAATTATTCTTTCAAACATTCTCTATGGATGTATTCACACTTGTCAGTGTCAGTGTCGTCTCAGTACCGTCAGTGTCAGTACCGGCACCGGTATCGTCGTGGCCGATCACGTCCGTGATGGCTCACGGACGTGATCGGCGACGACGATATTTTATCACGGATCACTGACATGTATTGAAGAGTGCCATCAAAACAATCGACGTCAACACTAGTCTGAAGGGAACGTCGAGCACGAAGACCCGTAGAGAACTGTACTGTGCCTGATATGTGTGAATTAAAGCACTGACGCACGACTGTAGCACGGATACGGAACTGTAACGGTACTGTGCCGGAACTGTGGGTTCACTGATATGTGTGAATCGACCTTTATAGGATCCCTTGTTACGCTTTGGGCTCGGAACCATAAATTATAGACCTTTTTAAAATACTTATAAAGAACCAAATATAAAAGAATGGATAGGGCCCGATATAAAAAAAATCGGTTCTTAATTGAGATTATTTCTTTTAGAAAATTACTCAATACTTCAATAATTATACTCAACTGTAACTCTCACTAACAAAGTCTCCGCAGAAAATCCTACATTACGTAGTTTCCTACTTATAAGAGAGAGCCGGTACATCAACACTATAATGAAGCTCTAACATAATTTCTTTATCTAGATAAAGCTTGGGACATCCTAATCGATTGGCCTTCTGTGGCCCTCGCAACTTTCCCTTTTATAACTATCCACTCTCCCCTTTACAAACGCTAGTGTTACTGAGTAATTGGTTATCTACTGACTTGAATATTATTTTTATGGCGTGAATAAATAGTTTGAGGTTTATTATCAGGAGAGTGCGGGATATCTTCATTAAATTATATGAGGAGATGTTATATTCTCGTATGGATTTTTATATAAAGAAATGCAAATTACCTATGAAACATTTTAAAATTATCATGTTTTATTAAAATATTAAAACTATTTTTAACAATATACCATTATTAGACGATGTTTGCTTTAATGCCGTGATCCGATTATTGAAATAACATGGTATGTTACCCGTTTCAAGTTATAAGTGACATAATGGCAAAACAAATAACAACTGTGGTTAATGGAGCACACCTTAATATATATATTTTATATATCACGATATGAAAAAGTACGAGAGATATTGTTAACAATAGCTAAACAGACAAGCTTTAGCTTAGAATGTGTTTTAGCTTCACGTAAATGCAGACTTTGCATTAAATTAGTTTCATACTTCATTTATTCAGTTTATTTATACATATGCTGCGTGGTAAGCTCTAAGCTTGAATAGAGATACATAATATAAAAAGTGCTTGCAGAATCAAACCTACCTCTTGCACCTCAATCGGACCTTCTACCCCTACGCCACTGAGGCAATCAATGATTTATCCAACATCGAAAGTTATGTCCAACGGCTATAATAAATTGATGGTGATGATGACGATCTTAACAAAAAGCCGAAATTCCATTTGTTCATTAATAAAGTCAGGAAATTTAAGATTTTATTCTGTTCCATCTTAGTCTGCAGCTGGGCATAGACCTCTTCTAATTAAAGCTAATGAGTCCGGTCTTAAATTCTCCTTATCACTACAGACGATCAAGCGGTAAGCTTATTTTAAAATTTGTTGCCCTTAATTTGCCTTGCTGGGCTCACGAAGAGAGAAAAAGGAAATCAATGGCAACTATTTTATTTATTTTGTTTCAGTAACCTTATACATCACGGCTTTGCTCGTGTGAAACTTTTTCCCGCTGTAATATTCAATTTTAACAGAATAATGAGTTATTTTATCTGTGGATTATAATTTTTGGCATATTTGTATGTAGTTGTTTCAGTTGAAAGGAGTAAGTCACAAACCTTATCATACATCCGAAGTGTACCTATGTAACATAACAACACGTGTGGAATATTAAATAATTATGGTTTTTAATAATTATAAAACTTGAGTAATACGATATTTTGACGCTGTTGTAATTGCCAAATAATGTCATCAACTCCAAAACCGTCAAATCATGGTATCTTACCCGTTTCAAGTTTTAATAATAATTATTATGACCAACTTGTAAGATATTTACGAGTAAATTCAATAAAAATTTATCATCGCTACATTGTATTACCGATGTTGTATTCAATGAAAGCCTTAATTAGGGTAACAATTTCGATAATTTGTCAACAAAAGCGAGCTTAATCAATATAAAACGATGCTCATTCCAATGCGCGTTAACGAGACAAAACGGCTTAAAGACAGTAAACGAATACCAGAATCGGTAATTATCCATTAAGCGGGGATTAATAGGAATTCGCTGATACTAAGAACAATCAATTTGGTCGAAGGAAAACACAATGTTTCATCGATTCACTACATGTCTGTCGGTCGAGGATAGGAACAGATCAAACACTTAACGAGGTTTTATCTGAGCTTTAGTATCTTAGTAGTCGAAGTAGAATTATTTATTTTATATAGGAGCGTCATAATAATCGCAAGATCTATTTAGTATTTAGCATAACCCTGTGCTGCCACGCTTCTGGGTAAAAAATACCACAGGGTTTTAAAACTTGGTTGCATTTTTTTTCTATGCGTTCTTGTAATTTAAGATTACAAATACTTTCAAACCTAAAATTCACACATGTAAAGTGATAAATGGGTAAAAAATACCCGGTAGCGAGTGTTGAGTTACAAATTTTTTATGCACATATTTTCTGTCAAGTAATTAAATTAAGATGAACGTAAAATAATAAAGCTCAAGGTGAAACTGAGTTATAACATTTTCAGTATCAGAGTACGTTTTTGTCATCTTATTTCATATTATTGAATTAAACAATATAAATAATTTAGTCAAAAACTAGCGGTCCGCCCATCTTGAATCTAAACCATTCCCGAACCCACCTAAACACACACAATAAAATTACCAAAATCGGTCCAGCCGTTTAGGAGGAGTCCAATGACTAACACACGGAAGATTAAAGAGGGTATAGTAATTATTAAAATATTTGATCAAAACAAGACTTATTACTATAGTAGGATAATAGACTAAGGGCCTGATTCACCATCTCTGACGTTTAAATATAGAGCAATCTCTTTCAGTCAGTCACTGACCGTTGACAGTTGACTTGACTTTAACTCTAACTGTTTTAACCATTGTCTAATTTATCTCGGAGATGGTGAAATAGGCACTTAGGTAATAAAAATAACAAACGAGGCATGAAGGTGATCAAGCCAAAAATATTCCCAACATTGAAACTATCGTGCCCCAACAGAATAACAAACACGAAACTAGCAAAACAAGGGTTATTAACACAACAATAAATAATTTATCCGACCCAAAAACTAACCACTTCATAGTTGCTCAATTCGCTGGCCCTCGTTAATATCGCGCGCTCCCATCTTCCATTAAGCTTATCAGTTATATCAGTAACAGAACTTAATAGGTCATATTAGTAACATATTGTTGTAACAATGCTAACATAGAGGTGAAACTAAGCAAAAATAATAGTTATTTTTGTGAGGAAATTTCCGCTTACTGTAGCTTCTTTGCGCTTACTTTACGTATCTTATTCTTTAGCTCTTTCTAAAGAGTTTTTTCTATTTCTTGTCATTAATATAAAGATTTTTTTTTGCTAAAATCATGTGTACAGAGTTGTAGCTCTCCGGGCTGGGCCAGTGCGTGAAACGATTTTTTCGTGTTTTGTAATGTGGTCTTCATGCCCTTTCTTAGACCACAACGTCACTTCATCTACATCAGAGATTGTGGTCATAAAGGCTTATCTAGTTTATAAAAAAAAATGCTAAGTCAATAAGTATGTAAGGAATCAACATGTTTTGCCATAGGCGGCGTACAGAGAGTGGCCTGTCATGAAAATAGGCAGATTATTATGATAAGAATTTACAATATAAAATCAAGGAATTAAATATATCATCCCTCTCTCTGGTGTCTTTCCCTCATGGCTGAGGATTGTAGTCATCACAGGTTGTGGACAACGGTGCTGTAGTGCACCAGGATTTATAGATCTGCCTATCCATAATTATAGCATAATGGGCACGAATAAAATGATTATCAAGGAACATAAAATACCACAAGAAAATAAACAAATAGCTTCACCATGTGGCCGGTGATTTTATGCACTGCGAAAAGTATGTTTGCAATTTGTAGAACAGGACAGGGTCGAAATTGGTTTTGAAGCACGTAATCCGATAGCAGATTTTCTGCTAAATTAATAATTTTGCTTCGAATGTGGCACAAACCTGACATTTAAAGTCAACAATCGTATTTTGGTTTGTCGTATAAAGTGGACTTATTTTTGAATGCTTAAATAAATGTTGGAAAAGTAATTTCTAATTTTCTAGTCTTTCTAGATATAATACGTAAGTAAGTATCTACAATTTTTTTATACTCTAAATAACAGCCTCTCTTTATTTTTTAAATAAAAAATAGTCTATTTATAAACATACTATAACAGGATAATGGTAAACAGAAAATTCTTTTTTTATTTTTGTACGGTCTAACAGACTTATAGAATACATTTTTTTATATAGTCATCTCGTATATTGTATCCGCCATGAACAAAAATGAAAAATTAGCTAAAAGAAGTTAAATAAAGAAGCAGACCTTTCAAAAGCTTCTACGACTGCTTTGCGAAGGTCAGACGATAGAAAACACCAAAGAAGTTTGTGTCTCGTTAAATGTGTAGGAGGAGTGATGGACCTTAAAGATGTAATACTAGCTTATACATCTAATACGACAAGTTATATTATAAAGCTGAAGTGTATGTTTCATTCATAAATGCTGGTCTGATTTGAAAAGATCTTTCAGTTTCAGATAGATTATTTACTAAGAACTTTTCTTTAGACAGGCTATTTTAAGGCGAGAAAATCCATCAAAGACGGGCAATGCCGTGGCGTCTACAGCTAGTATATTTTAAAGGCTCAATGTATGAATATGGTACTATTATATTATTTATACTGTTAACTAATTTGCTTCAGTATTAGTTCCATTTGTTTAACAAGACGATAACCCACAAAACGGACGGCGAAAGTTTTGGACATTGTTTCTTATCAAGTGGCGGCCTGATATTATCTGATTAATGGTCTACAGTTAATAGAACCAATAAACATCATGTATGCAAACGTATGGGTGCTATTTTGGGTGGAAGCTAAATTAATGTATGAATATGGTGCTATAGTTTGAGGATTCGTTTCCGGTTGAGTATCAAGTGCTTGGCACCACTGTGGCATATTTTGCTAGCATGCCTCTATTAATGGGTGTCTCAGCAAGAACTTGAATTTTGAATTGCGCGCCATTTTCAACTGTCAATTGTTGAGTCAGCCATATTTGGTGTTTGATTAATTAAAACATAGACATTTACGAAAATGGTGCGTTATAGTTTGGATGAACGTTTATTAATAATGAAAACCCATTATAAAAATGGGGAAAATTTTACTGTGACATTTCACAACAAAATCATCTTTAGTGACGAGGCTCATTTAAACCTCAACGGCTTCGTTATCAAACAGAATTCTCGGATCTGGGGAGATGAAAATCCACATGTCATTCAAGAACTTCCGTTACATCCTCAAAAACTGACAGTTTGGTGTGCCATGTGGGCAGGAGGGACAATTGGACCATACTTTTTGGAAAATGGTGAAGGTGCCGCCGTGACTGTCGACGGCAATCGTTACCGGGCCATGTTGACAGACTTTTTATGGCAAGAATTAGATGGAATTGACTTAAATGAGATGTGGTTTCAACAGGAAGGCGCTACCTGTCACACAGCTAGGGAAACAATGACTTTGTTACAAACCAAGTTTTCAGGTCGTGTAATTTCTCGTTTTGGAGACCAAAACTGACCGCCAAGAAGTTGCGATGTAACTTGTTTGGACTATTTTCTCTGGGGTTTTTTGAAAAGTAAAGTCTATGCGAACCACCCTGAGACAACCGAGGAACTCAAAGAAGAAATTGCACGTCAAATTCGTGAAATCCAGCAGCCCTTACTGCAAAATGTAATGCAAAATTTCGTCAAAAGAGTGCATACCTGCCAACAGACCAACGGTGGCCATTTAACCAATATTTTGTTTCATGTGTAAATGTCATCACTACCTCCATACACATGTAGAATAAAATGTTAATAAAATATTAAATAAACAAATATTTTTTAATTTTTTAAATTCAAGTTCTTAATGAGACACCCTATATAAGTAATTAACTATAATATTTATTTTAGAAGTATTTACATCAATAATTATATCACGTTTTGTATCTCATGACAGAAATTGATCGTTCCACTTGACGGTGGGCGAGGATCAGCTTGCGGCGCAAGAGTTAGCGGGTTCTATTTCCGCCGAAGGTGTAAGTGTTTGTATGTTCTGCAAGCACTTTCTCCTTGGTCTGGGTGTTTAAAATGTATAATAAAAAATATCAATATAATGTATGAATATTATATGAAGCATATCAGATATCTTGTACTCGTAACACAAACTTAGAGCTTACCACGGGCCTAGATGTTGTTGTGTTAATTTTCTGGAAATATTTATTTATTTATTTATAGTATAGAATAGTGGGAGCACACTCGACTTTCATTACGAAGGTAGTGGGTTCAAACCCCACCACTTAACTATGGATTTTTCTTCTTGTATAAATGTAGATGCGCTTTAAAAACGCGTGATTTAACAAGTTGACTTAAACTTTGAGGACCACTTTCACCAACCGATTTTTAAAGTGACGTCTAAGTTAAAACAATTAATCCAGCAAATTCCGAGAGGTAGGAGGCTTATAAGAACTTATAAGGATTTATTTATCCTTTCAATAAATAATAAATAAATAAATATTTCTGGACAATCCACACAACACCATCTAGCCCCGCGGTAAGCTCTTAGCTTGTGTTACGGTTACTAGACATCTGATATAGGTACGTATTATATATAGGTTATAACTTGCGTTTTTATTATATAGGTTATAACTTGCGAAATGATACCCTAATAAATCACCTATATATTCCAAAATCAGATTATATCATTCGAACTATACTCGTAAAAATAGAATTCCTAAGAAATCACCAATTCTTGTCATATTTTTCATCGTACATGGAGCATATTGTTCCAGATTCGTTGTCAATGGATGGGTATGGATGGCAATGGATGGCTATGGCGGAAATAGCTGACAAATGGCACTACGCCTCTGATATATCGACGTGTTGATATGAGAAAGGGGAGGGCTACCGGCTTCATTGACATAAATCTGTTCGAGGAACATTAATATTGAGTTTCGGCGAATTGAGCAAAGTATTCATGGGACTTTGAAATTGTGCATATGGTATTTATTTGCTTATGTGACGTCAAGCACAAGTTTCAAAACACCTAGATTCGATAGAGACGGATAAATATTTTTCCTGAAATAACTCTTATGTCTGAAAAGATGAAAAGGACTGATGTATTGTAGATGTAAAAATAAAAATCTTACTACTAAGAGTTCTACTACTACTACTATTACTACTACTCAGAGTTACGGAAAGTTCCCGAATGGTGACCCCATGAATCGGCAAACGCAGAGTTAGACGTCCACCAACTCTATGGACGGGCGACCTGGTGAAGATAGCGGGCTCGCGGTGCTTACAGGCTGCTACCTACCGAAGTTACTGGAAGTCTTTGAGAGAGGCCTATGTCCAGCAGTCGTACGGCTGAAATGATGATAATGATTATGACTAAATGTTCCTTATAGCTACGACTATCGCATCGCACGAACGAAACTTTGCCACCTTATAATATTATAAAAGAACTCTCCGCTAGTATATATTTACCCCGTTTATAACCCAAATTTATATACCTATATGTATATAATATTTATATTATATTTTAAAACTCGTTCACATGAACAGGTTTTTATCAATACAGCCAAAATAAAAAAATTTAAAAGGTAAAATAAAATTATTTATGCTTTAAACATTTTCTTAACGATTTCAATTATAGCGACATACTTAAAAAAATGAATTCATCATATAGGATTTAAGATTTTCAGTACCCGTAACACAAGGTTGTTGTTGTGTGGATTTTTCAGCAATATTTATAATTTTATTTTTGTATTCACATATTTTCATTGAAAAAGAGGTGATATTACAAAACAATTGAAATTTAAGTTGACAACTACAAATAAGCGCCAGTACCATCAACATTTTATGTATCCAATTACAGTATCCAAGTCTACAAAACTTGTGTGGCGTGCTTACTCAATATACCTGCACAACTTTTCAGCAAAAAGGCCCTGACTACGAAAACAAAATAAAGAATTAAATTATTTCATTCTGTACAAAGTATTAAATCAACATTATTGTCTCGGAGTCTCGGAGTCGGGTCGTTCCACAGAATAATAAATATTCAGTGGGTAAACACATTGCAAGCAATTACGCTGTCAGAACACCAGCAAAGCTGTCATTTTGGTACATTTCACGCAAAATTATACACTATCCAGCAATTATGTTTAAAGCTTTTTCATACAAATGATGATGTTAAAAACAAATAAAAATGTTCTTGCACGCAATGGACTTAATATAATAAGCAATAAGTAAATAAAAATTATACTTAAGTATGAAATTAGTTAATGTACCATCTGTATCTTGTTTACTCTAAGGCCTGATGCTTAAGCGGGCGTGGGCGCGGTTTTATGTCAAACAAGTACAAAAGCTTAGCTGAATTAGATGAAATTAATAACATGGATGCAAAACCATCCCAGAGACCCAAGCCAACATCACCAACTAGTGGTATCCCTTGCCGAACATGGAACGAGTGGATACGGATATCCCATGGCCAAAATGGTGATTGAATAATAATAAGTATTTCCAAAAAACATATATACATCATTTAAAGTAATCAGTGGTTCACAAACTAGGCTGAGTTAGTTATAAGGGAACTCCCTTCCATTTGACACAAATCATAGCAAATAGTTACACATAGAATAACATAAGATTATGAGCTTCTCACTGCCCGAAGATTAGCAGCACATACCAAGACTATAAAGTTCATAATTTCACAGGGAGACAATCATCATAGGTCACAAGGGCAAAACTTAGGGACAAGAAATACTAGTAATGTATTTAACCCTAGAAACGTAATATATGATGTATGACTATGAATATACAACCGAATATTGCTAATTTGATTACCATGGAAGCGCTTTGAGCTGTTTTGCTAACTCAGTGGACCTAGGGAGCTAGCTGATGGTGCTCACGTTACTATGATTAGTCCCACCATTTTTGATTAATCGAGGAGGAGCTCATAAAGCTAAAAATTGATAAAGCTGTGTTGTTTTATTCGCTTCTCAACTCAGTATAAAATATTGTAGAGAACTGCTAAGGCAAATTTTATAAATTTTGAGCTGACCTGTCCCTGTAGGCCCTGTGCTTCTAAGGAAATAAATGTATTGACTTTGACTTTGAGCACGCCTGCGCGGCGTATGTTTAGGATTTTTTTCTTCATGGATTGTTTTACCTTTTAATTTTTTTATTGGAGTTTACTCCTAAAGAACTGATTTGAGTTATAAGGACGGAAATTTTATGAGGAGTAAAATCAAGTGTAACACGGAAAGTTGAGGCGTTACGTAGAATAATAAATATAAATAAAGTAGTACTCAGTATAAAAATTTAAACAAACTGTAATAATTCTATTTCCTTAATCATTTTTGTTAAAAAAATACGTTCAATCATTTTAAGTTGATCTGTCCATGTATGCTTGTGCTTCTAAGGAAATAAATGTTTTGACTTTGACTTTGATAAATAAAATAAAAATAAAAAATTAAATAAAATAGCCTTTATTCTGATCTTAAATCTATACGTATTGCTTCTTGCATATTTCTTGAAGATCTGTTTGCCAGTCGGCAAAGGCCTCCTCCAACCTTTTCATTCCTGCCGTTCCTGAGCCACTCTGTTTCACGACACTCCAGCTACTTGTCTTATATCATCCTCCCATCTTCTCTTTGGGTGGCCTCTCTTTCCACTTCCTTCTCTTGGGTACAATACAATACACAATACATTCTCTATTGTGGTTCTGGTTGTGTAACAGGAACATACATAGGAGATACATGTTTCATACAGTGACACAATGGGCGACCTTATCACTAATAGCGATCTCTTCCAGGCAACCTTTCCAGGGTACCATTGTGTTACCATTTTACTCCAATTGTCTTGTCCTCTTGTCTTTGATAGCATAGTTTATAAAATGACCCGAAACATAATATTTATTTTACATTTTGATCCTTAGGATCCAGTCCACTGTATATTTTGTTTGTTTTAAAATAGTTTTACAGAATTCAAAGTGATGTATTGGAATCGAAAAATGTTCGTTTGTACGTAAATGCGTTACCAACAAAACGTTAAATGCACGGAACTTTTATTTATTACTATACAGTTTCGTCGGTACACCAATTTACATTTTAAGTTAACCTCGATTTGCATACTTTTTTGTGGAAAACAAGACTAAAGCGAGCTAAAATATTTAGTCATTTATTTAAATGAATAATTAGCTATTATAAGGTTGGACATTAAAACAACCTATGTTAGACAAACTAGAGAAATAGCCGAGAACATAATCAAAACATTAATTATTATGTAAAATCTGTAAGTTTTAACACAAGTAAAAACGACTAGCAAATATGGCATATTATGGGTTGTGGTGTCTTTTTTAGATATCAATAAATATAAATATTACCAGACAATCCACAGAGCAATATCTCGCCCCTTTAGTCCTTAGCTTGTGTTACCGATACTAGGCATCTGACACACTTAATATAATAGACATACATTATACATAATATAGAATATTTTTTATTATACGTATTAAACACCCTGACCAAGGAGAAAGTGCTTGAATATCGTACAAACTCTTGAACCCTCGGCGGGAATCGAACACGCTACCTCTTGCCTACCTACGCTACTGCTACCTTCATCCACCGCGCCACTGAGGCAGTCATATTAAAGTCATCTTTGGTAAGTTATTGAAGTGTCTAAATACCTTACTTTTGTTAAAGTACCTTTTAATAATATGTTTTTAATTTGAACACTTAAGTAAATAAGTAGTTCTTTCCACGAATTCCTTACAACATGAAATGATGACAATGATAAAATAAAAATAATAATAAAATAATATTGGCGAACAATCCACGCAACAACATCTAGCCCCGTGGTAAGCTATAAGCTTGTGTTACGGGTACTAGACATTTGATATACTTAATATAATATACATACATAGATAGATATTTTTTTATTATACATATACATACTAAACACCCAGACCAAGGAGAATTTGCTTGCAGAACATACAAGCACTTGACCCCTCGGCGGGAATCGAACCCGCTACCTCTTGCACCGCAAGCGGACCACCGCCCACCGCGCCACTGAGGCAGTCATGATGATGATAATACACCGGGCAAAATAACGGAGTTTGCATTTCGCTTATAGCACTGAATTATTATTTATGGCGTAAACAGTCACAATATGGGGCTTTATAAACAAAGCGATAAGCTGAGGGTGGCGTGTGACCACGAAAAATTATGCTACGTTTTGTTGCGATAATGGTGTAGTAATACTCCTTTTTAACCGACTTTCATTTTTTTTTCTTTTTATTTTAGATAAGCCTTCATTTGACCCCAATCTCACCTGATGTAAAGTGACGATGTAGTCATAGACATAGACATAATTTTATTTACTACAGAAACACACACAAAAATAATACAGACTCAAAATCAACATACATTTTTAAATTACGAAACATATTTTATATGTATATATAAAAACACAGAGTGAGCCGGTAATTGTGTGCTACAGCAGTAAAAGGGCAACGGCTCAGCTCTATGTCCACTGGTGTCAACAGTGAACGCTGGTATTCTGCCGCAACCACAATAGACACGATGTGGTGGTGAAAGACTAAGATGGAGCATGAATACCTAGAATATGGCTTCTCTGGACCACATTACGAAACACGTAAAAATCGATTCACGGACTACGGAACAAAGAGGTTCTTATTTTGACGCGTATGCATTTATTATTTACCGTGTTGACCGCGTGTCTAATTTTTAACCACTTACATTGAAAAATATTTTTTCTTAAAATTTATATACGAATCTATCAGAACAGATAGCGAAAAAGCGGAAATAAAAAACAAATTAATTATTTAAAATGCACAAATTAATTGACCACTTGACCGCTTGGTGTCTGATAGATTCCTTATACTCCTTCATACAGACAGCGCCAGCAAATATTATATTTTAATTCGCTCGCTTCAAACATCGCTTAAACCACAATTAGGTAATTTTTATCAGTAGATAATGTAAATACATAAACTAACTGAATAGCTCACAAACCGACTATATCGGTTTGCAAATTCTAAAATTAAATATATGTGTTCAGTAAGTACTTATTCTGAAATTTTATATTTTTATAAATTGTTAGTTCGGTAATTGCTAAACTTAGATCTTAAAAATTAGATATGAATAAAGCTATAAGCGCACGAGGGATACATATAATACAGCGCGGTTTCATGTTTCACATATTTTTATAACAATATTGCAACACCTTTTCGATGACCATAACATTTATATATTTGGCTTCAGAGCCCATAAAATATAATTATGTCGATGGTCAAGTGGTTGCACGTGCCTTGTTTTATTTGTTTATTTGGTCGCATTGAAATCAGGTCGACTGATGTGTGTTTTGTTTAACAGTTTATGATTATATTTATAAATAGGTTTTTTCTTTTATGTTAATCATGATCTATGTATTAAAAAAAACAGATGCTGTTGAATTACTGATACAAAACAGACTAGCACTAAACTGGTTTGGAAATTTTTATAAGGAGCCTGCCATAGGTACCTACTAGACCGCCATTTTGAAAAATAGGTGATTAAGCGGCCAGTGATAAAACCCATGTCAATCGACAGAGTAAATCTAACATACTTAGCATATTAAAAAGTGCTAAGAAATCCAAATCTCTTACTCGTACGGTAACTGCGATAGTTCGGTGTTGAAAAAATATTAATACATTAAACGGAAATATCTCAGACATCGCAAATGTTAAGGATTTGGTTCCATAACACTTTTTGTTTGTTTATATTTTTACTCTGTCGATCGACATGCGTTTCATCAAAGGCTGCAAAATCAATTTTATTTTTCATTGTTCGTCTAGAATTTCTATCTTTGTAAATGTAGTTTTATTTCAAAGTTGTTAGTTACTTCGGTTAAATATCTTTTTTAAAGTCTTTTTTATTTTAAAAGTTTATCTTGAAAAATGTGTTACACTGAGTTTTACAGGCCAGTGTGTTTAAAATGAAAAAAATATGAGGGAAACATTAAACAACTCAAAAATTAATCACCCGGCAGTCCCGTGTGAGCTTTTTATTTAACGGCACATCAAAAGAAAGTGATATCACGTAATTTTATGATAATGGAGGTTTCACCCTGCAAGCCGGCCGCTAAGGTGCCTTACACACGCCTGCTTTTTTCTACTAGGGGTTACTATAGCCTCATAATATATACTGAGCTTATTTATATAATTAATTATCACGTGAATTACAAAGCAATGAGTACCCATATAAATGCACTAAATGAAAAATATACAACGTCCCTGCAAATTGCTCTTGCTTGAAGTACAAGTTTTGATAAACTTGGGGTTAGAAGATCCTGTATGAATAGTTTTTAGATTTATTTTTGGTTTAAGATTTCTTACTTCTGGGCAAAGGCCTCTCCAAATCTCTCCAATTGTCCGTTTCCGCTCTTACCACCAGTCGGGCCGAAATTTTTACAGTCCAGATTATAGTTACTTATATAATAGACAGATAAAGCATAGCATATCAATTGTGAGTTTGTGACGTTGTAGGGGAGTAATTTGAAGAGCTACTGAACCTCTTATCTGAAAGAGCATAAAATGATTACAAAGTGGTCAAATAATTATCTAATTTCCGAAGGAAAATCCATAAGCAGAAGCATCTACACGGAAAGGAAAGCTGATCTATTTCTAAATTTGATAGGCAGCACACCAAGTCCTTCAAGCTAATTACTAGAAGACAGATAGCTTTGTGTGTTTTTGTAAGAGTTTTTATATAAAAACAAGTATGAAAAAGGTCCCTAAGGTAGGCTTTTAAATTTATGGCAAGCCCCGCTGATGAGAAGTTTATGTTTGCAACATTTGAAGTTATAATGCAGGGTAATATGGGTCGCGAGTATAACGTCTCCTTTTTTGTACCTTGGGAAATATGATACTGTGGAAAGTTGTTTGTCCGGGCTCGAAACTGCTCTTTGGTCGGATATTGGTGTAATTTAGCGTAAACTTTTTATTCAGTTTAAAAGTTAACAGTAAACCCATCGGAGGCTTGGAAACACTAGATCAGTAATAAAATTACAATTTTGATAAACGGTATCATGATTCTTAATTTCTGTCTTTATGCAAATAAAATTCAAAGTTTGCTTTCCTTGGTGTTTAGTATGTATATTAAAAAAATATCTATGTATATATGTATATTATAATAAGTATATCAGATGTCTGATATATTTAATATAATAATTCGGAGGTTTTTCTGTCCACTTCCATAATCCTTACACGTGACCCCCGGGTGGAGCTAAGAACAGTCCTTGGTGGTAGGCTTCGGCCGCGGCTTGTCAGCACCCTACGGGCTTGGTAAGTGCGTAAGCGATTCTTTCTTGTTTCGTAATGTGGCTTGGAGAAGCCATTCTCATCATTCACTCATTCTCAAGTCAAAACGTTTATTTCCTTAGATGCTTATGCATACATGGACATTCTAGGTCTTCATACCCCATCTTAGACCACGTCGTCACTTTACATCAGGTGAGATTGTGGTCAAATGATCTAACATAAAAAAAAAGAAATAAAAACTCGTAACACAATCCTAGAGCTTACCAAGTGGCTAGTTGTTATGTTAATTGTCCGGAAATATTTATTTATTTTATAACTTGTTTGTTTTTCGCGAGAACTTATGTCTCCATCTAAATTTCAATTGACATTGACTGTCCTTTTGTTTGTATTAAAAATCCAAACATTAAGAACACAGTCATACATTATTTCCTATTGATATAGATTTAAAACTAAATAGGTTTTTACTCCACGGTGTTATTTACTATGGATGTTTCGGCGGTAATGACACATTGTCACGTTGCAAAAATGGCTCTTTAGTAGACTGGGCTCACAAAAACCTGTCCCGCAGGGCCTTAATCATCATCATCATCATCACCCTATTAACGTTCCCACTGCTGGGACACAGGGACTTCTCTCTTGACGAGAGAGATTTGGCCTTAATTCACCACGCTGGCCAAGTGCGGGTTGGTGAATGTCACATGTCCTTCAAACTCTTTTAAAGTTCTCAGAACATGCCGGTTTCCTCACGATGTTTGCCTTCACCGTTAAAGCACGTGTTTAAAGCGCACATCAATTTCTCAAGAAGAAAAATCCAGAGGTGCGTGGCGGGGTTTGAACCCACGACCTTCGGAATGAAAGTCGAGTGTCCTCCCACTTAGCCAACACGGCTTCAATCAGGGCCTTAATGCATTAAATTTATTACTTTTTCTCAGTCGACTTTCAGAGGACTCATTACAAATCTGAAAAGAAATTTACATTCTTTTTTTAAATCCGTGTGCCTACAGATCGAATAGTGCTCAATTCATTAACTATACAACATTACACTGAAAGAGTTTATACACCAGTCCAAAAGATTCTGAGATCGAAACTTTCAGCTATGGATAGGTTCATTTTTTCAGCACTCTAATGTTTTATGCATAAGTAATCTTTGAACCCATATCTTCTGAAACTGGGCGATATTTCTCATTACCCTATGAACGTACGGCTGTCACGCAGGTAATAACTTTTTCAATCTCAAATGTGGTTTGTCAGCTCCTCATCAAAGCCTAAAAGGAGAACCTTCGTCAAGTACGGTCTCACTTGACATAGCTTCTTTTCAATTCGTACCTCCATCGTGATCTATATTGAGTCCTTGATTTGCATAAAACTTATTAAAAATGTAGCTTTATAAGGACTGCTCGCAATGAACGGCATAAATTTATAAGTTTCGGTACGATTTTAATTTATTGGATGGCATATGATATTCAATTTCGGTCGATCAATGCAATCTGAATGTTGAATGTTTATTGCAATGTACTGAGATATTTGTTTTATAATTTCGGAGAAGTTTTTAATAATTAAATTCATGTGGAATGAATCGTCGAGTCGTGTTTCTGTGCATACCATAAAAAACTCTATTTCGCTTCGATCTTTTAGAATTCTCGACAAATATGAAATCATTTTTCAACGACCGATAGAAGTTTTATTATAGAATGTTTTATGTCGGTTTAAAATTTAATTTGAAACCGTGGCGCATCAATTATTTTATATAATTAAAGTTCATCTAATTTTTAATTTATGTACTGGTTCATGGCAGCGCCCTGAAAAAACTCTGTATCACTTTCTCAATTTTTACTTTTTTATCTCCTTAGACAATAATGATATTCATGATATTCATATATAATGAAGGTTCTCACTTCACAGTCCTCTCCTTTACTAATCTTCTATCAGCGACAGATATTGAAGACCTAATTACTTAATTTAACCTGCCACTTAATTACACTAAATGAAGGAAATACTCTGATAAGGCTGGCAATTAAATACACCATCTCAAAGATTTCTCATCAGAAAATAAACTTAGAAAATAATTGTAGAAATCAAGCTGCTAGATCGTAACGAGCCAACGATTGATCTCGCCGTGACAGCGATACCCTTGATAAGCGCAGAGCCTTATCCGTAGGCAAAGATAGCATCGCCAATTCAATTAACGTAATGATGCCTGCTCCCTCTGTCGTGCGTTTTTGGTACGCACTTCTTTTAAGTGGCAACTTTACGATGGGTTTTTTAGTCAGCTGCAATGCGGTGTTTTGAATTTTCTTTATGAAAACGCCAAGGGCTCAAGCCTTGTTAATGCTTTTGAAGATAAATTTGTAAAGCTACAGTCTTTGATATTTCTAGGAAACCAAAACATTATTCAATCAGTAATTTGTAGGAAACTTCGTTAAAGTAAAATGTTTTTTGTAATTCTGTTGCTATTTTAAATTTGTTAATTTGATTTTTATAGTAGGGGCTGAAGGAATTAACTTAAGTATGCAAAATGTGAAGAACGGCGAATATGCTTATTAAACATTTCATGATTCCAAAATCCGTCTTAAAAATTGTTTAACCAAAGATAATGAACATTTGTTAAGTCCATTAACCTACTTGATATGGAGACTAAGGGTTATACAATAAATGGACTAACAAACCTCCTGGCAACATCCAGAATCATAATCTGAGAGCTTTTTTGAGTTTAAAACTATCCTAATATTTTGGTTAGTTCACTTTTAGTACCTGCAATATTTTCAGAAATTAGCTTCTTTTTTATACACCAAGTGCAGACTTGTGAGTGAGGCATCAATAGACAACATTATCATCACTATTGGACTTCAAGCTGCAACTGCGGCTGCAAATTCTGGTCATAAGCATCTGTCATAGATTTTAGTTGTTTTGGTTGGAAGTATATAAAATGAAGCCGCTATTTAACAAATATCTGTACCTGCTTAATTTTGGGGTATGCTTTGAAATCCTCGGTCTCCCGAGAACTTTGTGCATTCTGTCTTATCTTGAAGCGTATTCTGACGCATTAATGCAATCTCAACGACTCGTGGACTCGATTGTGTCGACTCGACAGAAGTGTTTGACTAAAACATTAGCTGAGTTATAAAAACAAACCATTAAAACATTACCCTCCGCAGTTGGGTAGCAAAAAACCATGCTATTTCGAACGCAGCAAATCAAAGAACATTATATTATTTGGCATGACGAGAATTAATGAAAGATATTTAAAATAAAAGTTTTTTTTTAAATATCGGCAACTCGGCAAGATATGGTCAAAATTTTAAAAGTAATAATAAAAGTTGTACCTACTGAGAATTAATGTTTGATCTTTTGGAAAATGTGGCAAAGTAACGAAGGTCGGCATTGTGCACCATAACCCTAAGATACCTACTAAAATATAATAGTCAAACTATCCGCTACCTTAAATCAATGGACCGATGAAAATAGATCGTTCATTTACAAAACAATGGGTTCCAGTATTGTGCAGGATATACTTAAGGTTTACTGTTAAACCTTCGCATTATTTAAACTGTGGGTCTACTGCAGTAGGAATCGTTGTAAGGAGCTATTATTCAAGCCACCGGTACTCCTAAAGACCAGTTACAGCTCACATAATGGTAGTAACATTGTTTATGGAAGGCTATTATTGAGAAAAACAGTAGACGGACAGTTTCTACTGCATTATCAACAAACATTGTAGATCCATATCGGTATGGTCAATAGATACAGTTATAATGTAATACACACTGGCAATTATATAAGCGAACTTTTAATGCGTAGAACATAATTATGGTGATTAAAATGTAAGCTGTAGGACCTTCACTGGTGTATACAATAGGACATACAATAGACTTCTATACATATCCGGTTATTACGGTTGAAGCAGCTATTACAAAAAAAAACGATATGGTTTTATTTATTTTTTAAGTAGGTCCTACACAGAAGAACTTTACGGCCCCAATAGCCATCCATTCTACGTGTTAAATGTTCTGCCCGTTCTCACATCTCCAATATCTCAATCTGTATGGCGAGCGCAGTACTTCATTTATGGTTCCGCGACTGATTAACAACATGCCCTCTGAATTCCGGGAAAAATTATCGCGACAAAATATTAAATATATATTAAATGAATTCTTCCTAAGTAATACGTGATTTGACTATTCAGGTAAAAATAAAGAAATAATGTACTGTTAATGTTAGTTTAGATAGTTTCATGATGTCCTAATTTTGAAATAATCTATGTGTAAGTAAATTAGTTAGTGAGAACCTGCGTCTCAGTTTGTAAATAGCACTCGTTTAAACCTTAGTGGTTTTTTGTTGCTACATAAGTACTAAATAAAAATGTATTTTTTGTAAACAATAAATAAAATATTAAAAAAATAACATAAACGTTTGATGGAAACGCGCTTTTTTTCTACGTTTCTTTATACATAGGTATATTTTTATTGATTGGGTATTGAAGTCGCAACTTCCTACGCCTCAAGCAAGCCGCCCACACTTAGCTTAGTCACAGAGGTTGTAAATATCACTGAATTATACCCACCCTCCGTCTATTTGCATAACTCACAATAAGGACTTTGCACCATTAGGTATAACATAATTCACGGCTTTTGTTGCAAAAGATTTTAAATTTAACTTTTCAGGTAACGTGGCTTATTCATAGGTACTTTTGAGCATATTTATTATAATTGTAAAAGAACAAAAACTGGTTTTTAAAAGATTAGGAAGTTAAATAAACAAATATCTATTTTAAAATCATTGATAATAATATCGGATAAGCACAGTGGGTAAGTACTTATGTACTTTTATGGCACAAGAAAGTATCAAATTTCCGGACAATCCCCACAACAGCATCTAGCCCCTTAGTAAACTAAAAAAAAGCTTGTTTTACGGGTACTAGACATCTGATATACTTATTATAATAGACATACATTATATATATATTTTTATTATATGTACCTACATATAGGAGTACGCTGCCTTACCAACAAAAGAAATGTTTTACGAGCATCCATAGGGTCAGGATGGTGTGCCATGATAAACTCATAAAATATTACCAATAAAGTGCACCCAGAGGTCACATAAAATACTACTGACCCTAACTTCGACTTCCGTATTATGGGCCATCACTATAAAATCAGAATGGTTACATTATAAGGTAACAATAATCAAATATTATGATTTAGGAGTATATTGTGAGAAGACCTGTGTGGCTAGGTGGGCGAATGTCCGCCTGAGACGCAAGAAGGTTCGAATCCCGCCGGGGGACCAGATTTTGTACTATCTACAATTTCTTTTTTCGGTTCTGGGAGTTTTCTATGCAGGTATCAATATGTATGTATTTACTAAAATTTGTCTATGTATATCGGTCACCTATAGTACAAGCTCTGCTTAGTTTGGGGTTAGGTCATGCTGGGCAATTAGTCCGGAGATATTGATTTATTTATTTATTTCAGTAATTTCGGCTGGCAGCAGCCTTCATCCACCGTAAGCCCGCAGCCACGAGTTAGGCCTTTGTCCAACAGTTGACGTCCAATGACTGAAATGATGATTACTTTTGAAACTATCATGGTAATCAAGCTATTTAGATTTATAACGGGATATTTACCATTTATTGTCTTTTGAGTTTTCCGATATTTCGGCATAGTTACATGATGATGACGATGATATTGTGAGAAAACATGAACAGAGGACAATCATAAGTTGACGCCTTTTTTAATGTTTGTAATCTTTTTAATCCGATATTTACTTCCTTTCTAAACCAAAAAGAAATACCAAATTACGAAAACACATTTAAAGACAACATTGGATTGCTTATACTTTGGTTGGTAAAAAAAAAAATCTAGACACGAATAGTTGCGTCGTTCTACATTTTTTTTTATAATTTCATTTATTATTTAAGCATGGTTTTGTGAGAATGTCACCCTTATAGACTAGTTCTTATTAGTTCAAAATACATAAATACAATATTCATAGTTCATAAATATTATTTATATTTATGCATACATGTTGAAAACCCTAAGGATAAAAATCTTTGTAAAATGTAATAATAAATAACTGTGTGTAACGAATCTCGTTTGAAATGACCAGAGGCTCCGTTTACAAGAGTTAGAAATTTCCTGAATTTAATAATTTGACTTTGTTTATAGACAGTAATATACTTCGCCTCGGGTCCTATTGGCCCTAGATCCTTAAAATTACGTTCCTGAATATTGCTTAGCCCTTCTTTATTTTCTCTTTTGATTGACTATAAACTTTTGATTACAAATTTTGTTTATATTTTTACGATACTTTTTGAACATTTGTTAAAGTAGAAGGCTTTTTATTTACTTGAAAATATAATATTTGTTTTCACTAAGTTTGAGTGTACTAATAGCTGCTCAAGTGCCAAAATGATGATAAAAACAACCTTCTTAGTGAAGAAAGTCTACTAAAATAAATATAAATAATACTAATTAAAAGTGTACTTAATGCACTTGGGTGATTAAATCCAGGTAAGTTAAGAATACCGCCCCGTAATAACAGATACTTATTTTAAATGTTGGTAAACTCTTATCATTATCTTGTTTACTTTTAAGCAAGTATAACTGGAGTTAACAGTAGGCATATTTTACCGAGCTCCTCGATAGCTTAACTTTGCACTAAAATTTGCCAAAACGTATTTAATGGATACGACACGACAATTCAAAATCAAATTACTAAAAAGGAGTTTCATTTTAACAGCAGTTTGATTACGATTCGAGAACAACGATAGATATTTGTCCTATTTTTTCTACACTTATTTAGCATATTAACGGAGAGAGAGTTTCATAGACCTAATAATGTTATATTTACCAATAACATAAAACACAGTCTGGTGACCGATGTCGGAGTCTGTAGGGGTAAATATGATAGTTTTAACTACAAATCACTTTCCCAATTTTCTATACCCGCTTATATAACAAAATGGTGACTACTCCTAATAATGACTAGCCTACGTAAACAGAGAGACAAGATTTTTTTTTTATTCTTGGTTTTTATTGTTATATTTTTTTAAAGTAGAATGTGGAAGGTAATAAACTCTTGGCGTCGGACGCTATAAAGTGCTCATGAGTTTGCGAGGGACGTTATCACGTTGGTCCCGGAGGACGTTGGTCGGGGGTTACTGCTCCAACTAATGACTAGCCAACGTACGCTCTAATGGACAAGAGTTTTTGTGGAAACACCCTTATGTCAAATACACAGTCCATTATAATATAATAAAAACGTTTTGTGTGTTCCTTTGCAAAAATGATGTAGATATGGCCTTTTCAAAAAAAATAAAAATTATATCTATAGTTTTATCTTATGAGAGGCCCTAGGTAGAAATAAAAATAAATTTAGTGATATCAGTTAAATTATAAATGTATAATTTCGGGTAAAAAAGACTATACCAAAGTGTACGCAACAAGGTCAAAGTTAATTTAATAGCGGCCCTAAAGACTTAACTAAAAACTTTTTAGACTTTAAATAAAACCCTTTTATAGCGAGGTTTTCAACCTTTTAAAGTATTATAATTCTGATAACAAATAATTTTTATTCAACATTTCAGAGTGCGTACTCACATTTATCATCAGACAAAGAAAATCTTACTATACATTGTTATTTTAAAACACGTACTAGAAATCATCGAAAAAACCTGTAACCAGATATTGCAGATTACCCAAAATCTTTTCAACCTTACGTTACAGGCAAAACTCCCCTCACAAAACCATTAAGACCGTCAAGTTAATTATTTCGAAAACAACAAAGTCAACAAAGAACCAAAAACTGTTCTTAATTAAACACAGCTTATCTCATTGATTCTCCCAGAACAATAAATCAGACCACTCGAGGCGTAAAAATAATTTTGCTCTTTAATATTTACCGATTGTTTAATTTCTCTGTGAAATACTGCTTTGGCAATTATGGCCAGTTCTTGCTGACCTCTCGTTATATCTTTGAAAGGTACGTAAGTCGATGCTTGCTTTTGACTTTCATCTTTAATATCTAGCCGGTTTTACCCGCGTTGTAATGGATTTTCCGAAAAACTACATTATTTGCCTGCTGTTATCCATACTGTATAATATTTTAATTGCGCAATTAGCTCTGTCTGTCTGTTACTCTTTCACCCAAAAATACTGAACCGATTTAAATGAAATTTGGTACTCATATTCTCTAGAGCCTGAGAAAGGTTTCCTATCATACGTTTATTACGTTTATTACGAGAAAATGTAATTCCGCGGAAAAAACATAGCACCGCGCGGCCATACTAATAGTACCTATAAGTACATAATATTATGTTAATTCTTAATTGAAATAATCTGTATACCAAATTTCATTCCAACTAACCACAAACGTAATATAAATACATAATAAATACAACCTCACAAACTTTACCTCTATAATATTAGTTATCAAGTTCTCCTCTCTTGTAGATCTTTTCTAATTTACACGTTCTCAAGAGTAGGGGCAGGGATGTTTACCAACTTGGACTTAGTCAAAGCTGCAAGATGAAGGGGGGCAATTATCCATTCAACTAAAATAATCAGACGTTCTTGACTTATTGTAAAGTAGAATCAGAGAGAGACTTATTGTAAAGTCTCTCTCTGATTCCCGTCAGCAGAATGACCTCTACTGGATATAAGCCTCCCTTAAGGACATCATAATGGGGATATCACTTTTTAAACTATCATGGTTATCAATATGTAACTGTGCCGAAATATCGGGAAACTTGAAAGACAATCAATCATGGTAAATATCCCGTTATAAATCTCAATAGTATCATAATGGGGAGTTGCCATCCCCACCCTTGGCATGCCATTGGCTTCAGTTTAGCAGTACCTAAATTATGATGATGATATCAAAACAAACAATCCCTTTATTCAGATATATTCTCGTGGATATATAAAGTATACCATTTTAAAGATAATTATATTCTGAACAAGGAATTTTGTATAACAAACAGATAGTTCCATATAAACTGGTCAGTCCCTACATTAGTCACTATTAACATTCTCTTCTGGTAGTTAATTAGAAACCACCCGAAGCTATTGAGATAAGATATAGAGTTAATAATAATTTACAAATAGGTACCTAATCAACGACCATACTATATTGGTTTGGTCAACAAATATCTTTAAATTATATGATGAGATAACATAATTTTGTTTGTTGCTCGCAGCGAAATAATTTAAGTCTACTAATGATGTATATATTTAGATTATTATTTTTTTGGAAATAGGAGTATAAAGGTTGCATGCAAGTTGCAGTCAAACAAATTATTTGAGAATCTATGAAGAATTCATCGAGCAATGGTTGACCCAGGGAATAAATTTAAATTTCTAAGTCAAAATAAGGTGGTATTAATATAGGCATGATGACTTTATGAAAAAAATGCAATACCGTTTAGTCCGTCCGCTAGCCCGCTCAAAAATACTGGACACTATTTTTGCTTTATCATTTTAACCTTTGGGCTTCCACTGGGAACACCGTTATTCCTACATCAACAGCGCAACCTTTGAAAATTTATAAAAAATCATTTAGCGAACTGATCAAAACTTTTGATACTTGTTTTCAATGGCCATGGATTGAAAATGTTAATTGCCTGGATTTTAATACAGTTTCGGATAGGCTTGTGACTGCGAAATTAAGAACAAAGCACTCGAAAACATTACATCTTGATTTTTCGTTTTAAAGAAAACATAAATCATACGGGTCTTTTTCATATATTAAATATAACGGACTATTTATTTATTTCTTTAGTCATCTACTCATTATCAAAATCTGTCTCAGATAAGGTCGTACAAATAATAAGATAATTATTCGATAATAAGCGCAAGTCCATTGAGAGCCAGTGATTTTTTATGTAAATTAATCATATACCTAAGATGATAAAATGTTATCTTGATATGTCCCAGCTCCTCCGCTCTCCATTAAAGGTTCTGGCACACCAGCCCGCTTTGGACAGTCGTGTTCGGATATGGTCTAGCAGTAGATGTCCTATGCTTGAAATACTGTTATCGAATAATAATTCTACGATATCACGTCGGAGTTAAAAAAAATATACACTTTTAGTATAAGCTTAAACAAGATTACTACTCATAACGGGTAACCTAATATGATTCAATGATTTTGATGTTATCTGATTTACGTCTTTGCGATTAGGAGGACGTTTAATTACAATATAAGATAACTAAGCGCCTTATCACAAAGACAATCGGTTAATGCCGTGGTAATGGCGCATGCAACTACAATGAAATATCAAAAAACTCAAAAATCATCGAAACATGGTATTTCACCGTTATTTATAGTAATATCGTTTAAAACCATGATCATTTAAAAGTTATAATGCTAAAAATGTTTACAAAAAGAAATTTAATCAGAAAAATACACCAGGTATTTTTATAGGAGCTCTTTAACTACTCATTCGAACTTTTTCTACCAAACCAAGAGGATATTCCAGCTCTAGGTGGCATTTAGACAGAGTCTTGAGACCTTGTTCGTGGATGAACCAATTTAGAGTAAGCACCGGTTTGCCCCAGTTGCACTTGGCATGCTTATGCCTATACAGAAACCGGAGAGTATTTATTTAAACACACTTTTGAAACTAAATATTTTCTCTTTATTATGTAGTGTTTAAAATTTTTCGAATCAGTGGTTATGTAGAGGTATAAATTAGTAGGGATATTCAAAATGTTACGGGTAACATACCATGATTTGTCAGTTTTCGAGTTTGCCAATATTTTGACGCTGTTGCAAGTGCCAAGAAGCCCTACCAAAAGTTACCACTTACCTCTGTTGGAGATTACAACATGTTGTAATCCCATACATTTAACACATTTTAAAATTGTAGTTGTGAAAAAGCTGTCAAATGCATGGTATTTCAACATGTTGTTATCTCCAACAGTCGTCGCAGGGCTAACAATCACGGTATATACTGACTGTCTTTGATATTAGGCAGACGAACTATTCACAAGCGAAACGATTCTTTTATTGCGAGGTTGACAAAAACTAATAAATAAATAAATATTTCCGGACAATCTACACAACAACTTCTAGCCCCGTGGTAAGCTCTTAGCTTGTGTTACTAGCACTAACTATATATCTGATATATTTCATATACACATAAATACACATACATATCATCATCACCCTATTAATGTTCCCACTGCTGGGACCCAGGGACATCTCTCTTGGATTTATGGATCTTGGAGAGAGGTTAGGCCTTAATTCACCACGCTGGCCAAGGGCGGATTGGTGAAAGTCACTAACTAACTAACTATCCTGGCTCGAACCCAAAGTGGGTCTTGGCCTCCGAAACGAAAGACTTCCACCGGTCTCTATCCTGCGCTAGCTCTGACCAGTTCTCGATCCCGAGCTCTCAAAATTGGTGAAAGTCACATGTCCTTCAAACTCTATTAAAGTTCTCAGAACATGCCGGTTTGCCATGCCACGACGTTTGCCTTCACCGTTAAAGCACGTGTTTTAAAGTGCACAAACATTTTTCTAGAAGAAAAATCCAGTGCGTGGCGGGGTTTGAACCCACGACCTTCGAAATGAAAGTCGAATGTGCTCCTACTTATCCAACACGGCTTATAGATATATTTTATTATACATATTAAACACCCAGACGAAAGAAAAAAGTGCTTGCAGAACGTACAAACACTTGACCCCTCGGCGGGAATCGAACCCGCTACCTCTAGCGCTGCAAGCGGACCTTGGCTCACCGCGCCACTGAGGCAGATGTTGTTATTACTTGTTTCATTCTCTAACCACTACACTCCTGGCGAGTGACCGCTGATACAATTTTAAGATTTTTACATAACCGCACGTGGAATTCCACGTGGAATCCTGTACCACGTGCCATCACGTGCCTTAATTTCCTTATAAGTAAAACACCATAATATTTAGTAGTTAGGGCACGCGATGCTCTTTCATTTGATACCCCACTCGAGTATATTTGCAGATTTTCGGTTTTCCTTCCCCACTCTTACCCCCATAACTTTTGAACAGCTTAACCATTATTTTCATGAAACATGTTTAAGAACATAAAACATGGGCCAAACTCACCTTTCATACAAAAAAAACTAAATTGAAATCGCTCCATCCGATCGAGAGCTATGATGCCACAGACAGACAGACAGACACGTCAAACTTATAAACCCCTCTTTTTTGGTCGGGGGTTAAAAAGAGGAGATTTCAATGTATTTTTATTTTTGTATTACTTAAATGTGATTTACGTGCGAATGTAGACATGTTTGGTGTTGCGTTGTGTTAAAAGTGGGGTAGATTAACAAAATGTGTGCAAATATACTCGAGTGGGGTATTAAAAATGAGTGCATCACGTGCACATTACAAAATAATATATTTTTTTTTATTTTCCATCATCTTCCTATTATAATTAACTATTATATAACTTATATGGCAATAAATATTTGGAATCGCTATTTTTTTAATTCAATTATTATCAAAATAACCTCAATCGCCTAAGAATTTTTAAATCCGCCTTGCATTTAGTAACATCATCTCAAAATACTAATTACCCGGATCTCGTATTAATTAATCAACTAGCTAATCAAATGCGCGAGCAGAACAGCCACTGCAAGTTATTCTTAGATCAACTCTAGTAGATTTATAATTCCATTAGCTTTTGAAACTCGCTTGAATACGACTTGCACAATGTCCGTTGAAAGTTTCAAGTCGGGGGTTTCTTTCAGCGATTTACTGCTTTGTTTCAAATTTTAATTTAATTCACCTCATGCAGTTCCTTTTACGATGACTTACGGTTCAACTTATTTTATACTTTTATTAAATTTCTTTAGTGTGGGTACAGCATATTGCATACTCAGATAGAGTAGAATAAAACAGACCTGGCATTTTATTGATGATGCAATAAATTGAAGTTAATGTCTAAAGACAGACAGTTCGTAATTTTATGGTTTATACAATGTGTTTAAAGTACTAAGAAGGTAGTTAAATACTTTTTGTATGTTAATGCTATTTTCTAAGTCAAAAGTAAACCAAGGAGGTAACTTTATATAGGTATATCTATTATCTATGTATATAATTAAATTTTGATCTTCTATTTAACTAAAAACTAAAATAATGAATAAATAATTTTGATAAACAAAAAAAAAAAATAATTACATGTACTAATGTTAACGATTTTGAATTTTCTAATTAATTGCTATTGATATTTGACATTTTTGGCTATAACAATAATATTTTACATAATGTTTTCTCAAATACTTTGCCAACTTAAATCTGTTCGCAACATTGTTATAATCAGTTCTATTTGAAACTAGTGTATGCAGTGAAGTTCACGTTTTCCTTTATACTTTTAAACCGGTAAAATATTGTTTCTGGCGGGCGCGATACCGCCGACTCGGCAGACCGCGTCATACAGACTTGCTCGTGCAACCTTGTTATAGCTACTGGATAAGCCTTTATTTAAATGTAGATTTTTTTATTATTTTAATGTTGAGGTAAAATACTGAAGAAAGGGAGTCTTATACTCTAAAAAATATGAATATATTATAAATTAAAAGAGCGCCAGCTCTATCACTTTTCATGATCAAAGAACACCAAGAAAAAGATGTATTCAGCTTTTTGAATTTTTGATTGTTATAATAAATTAGTAAATTTTGTTATTTGAATATTTTATTTTTTTCTAATAATGAGTCATTTAAAATCTGTTTCACCATCTGCTTTGCCTTTAAATTATGATCAACTGATCATAAAATCAAACAACGAAATGTGCCAAACCTGGGACATGTCCTTAGACATGACAAATTTGAGTTGCTACTACTTATTATGATGGGAAACGTTGCCGGTAAACGGAAAGTCGGTCGTAAAAAGAAAATAGTTGCGCAACATCAGGGAGTGGACCTAAATATCGAATGCCTCGCTAAAGTAGAGAGAAATATGCATAACTGACTTCCAGCCTTCACTAGTTGGAGATGCACCATACTAATATAATGCCAGTTATACAAAATGAACAATCGCAATTCATGAAAATTAACCTTATCATGAAATATACAAACGAGAGACAACGTGCAAACAACTTCCTCCTATAACTCCCTAAGATGAAGTCCATTACTTACACTATCTGGCCATTCGCTGCATTTATCACATCCAGTGTAGCCAGCTATATAACTAATTCCGTATTTTCCCACGCGGCATATAATCCGATGCCCTCTATATTGGAAGCCAATATCTAGTTATAGTTGGTAACCCGCTGCCTGTTCGCGATATAGTTTAGTTGTATGATTAGGACCTGAGTTTCCTTCCTTTACCCAATCCTGTACCCAATTCTTGTTATTATAGGACCCGTTGCAAAAATAGGTATAGATTGTAAGTTTACTTTCTTTGTCAAATTAGAGCAACGTATTGATCGGGTGAACTAATTTATTAGTGGTTTTAAGTTAAAAGCAGTTACATGGTGAAACTGACACTATTATACATTAAATTCAACATATTTAGTCGTTTTTTTGTGGTGCTACTGATATTAGATAATTATAACGACAATTTTGTCAATGATCAGCAGGTACACTAAAATCAGTTTCATTACCTTTCATATAAATTAACCGAAACTAATATTTTACTTTTCCCATGATAAAGTTACAAACAAAATCGGGTTTGGGTAATGTTATCAAATATAATTTAGAACTACGAGGATTAACCCCAATAATTTCCACAAAAACAATTTAATTCATCACAATCACTGTAATTATAAATAAAACAACGTATTTTTTATCACAGCTTTCATCGCCTCTCGGTGACATGAACTAAGTTCAAATTTGTATACTGGCTTCGGCGACTGCCTGATACCCAAGTGGATGAGCCCCTTAAGAGGCCATGGGCAGGCCATATCGCTCGAAGGAGGATGGTCGTTAGGCCAAAAAGTTATCAATTGGAGATTGCGACAGCTGCAACGTAGGATGTGAAATAACAGGAAATCCAAGGAGGAGGCGTTTATGTCCAGCATTTTCCTGCCTAAAACCGAAATGATGATGAGGAACCATCTAATTAATCACGTCTCGCTTTGCCTCTCGGTGACATGGACTGAGTTCATAATTGTATTCTGGCTGTGGACACTGCCTGATTGATTACCGTGCATGGCCTCTGCTCAGAATTAGGTCGCTTCACCTGTAGATTGTACGGTGGATAATCAAATCTACTAATTTGGAATTTTAATTTGGTAGAATGGGAATTGTTAGGTTAATTGTAAAGTAGCTAACAAGTCCTTAAATTTAAAAAAAGTTAAGTTTAAGTTTGATTTTATTTAAATTAGAATAATTTAAATTTATTGAATAGTTTGATTTTAAAAATGTGTGTATTTTTTTTACTACATTTTGGGAAAACTAACAGCTAGTATAAATTCAAAACTAACTTACAACTGTAACAGTCAGTTGCAAACACCGAGGCGGCCACAAGTTTCCACTTATAGAAAAAGTATAAAAAATATTACTATCTTTTCAAGACAAAATACTACTAATAGAAATGCTTGTTCAATATTGTTATAATCAGTTCTATTTGGTTTCAGTAGTTATTGAGGCGTAATAGTTACACTTGAAATCAAAGTTGTACATTGTTTTAAAATTTCACTAGACTATGGAAAAGAAATGAAAACGGTAGAGTCTAGTGATATTTTAGTGGAGTATAAATTACACTATAAACAAAATAAAGGTGTGTGGGCGATTCACACACGATGAGAGTGAAACTTCAGTAAATCGACAAAAGAATGAGATGAATAAAAAAAAAACAAAAAAAAATACTGTGCAAAAAGGTTTTGTTCGGGCGGTCACCCATACAAGTACTGGCGTCGCGCAACGTTGCTTAACCTTGTTAGCGTTTAAGATTGGCTTACCTGTAGTTTTTTCCGTTGCATCCGGTTTGAAATCACAACGATTCTAAAGAAGTTTCACTTCAAAAAAATACATCACAATCAAAGTCAAAGTCAAAGTCAAAACGTTTATTTCCTTAGAAGCACATAGCCTACATGGACAGGTCAACTTAAAATTAATAAAACTAAATTGCTTAAATAACAAATATCAAGGAAATAACATTCAAGATACAAGATACAAGATACAAAATTATTTATTTCCATAGTTTGATTTTACAAAACTTAGACACGTCAAAATAGATTACAAAAAAACATATAGGTCATAGGTGCTTAAAGATAAGTAGGAAATAAATTTATGGTATCTGGTCGCTTCGCTTTTTTTACACTAGAGCAAAGAAGCGATTAGAAACTCTAGCTCATTTTTGTATTGAAACTTTACAATCATTATTTGTTTGTTAGTCTTGTTTTTGATTTTGTGTTGGAGCAGATTCCGTCCCAAGCAGTTTTGTCCTCAAGGTAATCTGATATATTATAATAAGCTTTTTTACAAAGATTGTTTTTTACAATTTTCTTAAATTTAGTAATTGACAACTGTTGCAATTCTTTGGGAATCTTGTTGTAGAAGCGTATACATTGCCCTTTGAATGATACATTAACCTTATGCAGCCTAGTGGTGGGCAAAGCGAGTTTATATTTATTTCTTGTATTTATATTGTGTTTATCACTATTTTTTGTAAACAAATTAATATTTTTATGCGTATACATAATGGCTTCATAAATATATTGACAAATGACGGTCAATATGTTTATTTCTTTGAATTTATCACGTAGCGAATCTCGGGGACCCATATTATAGATAGCACGAACAGCCCTTTTCTGCAGTACAAATATGGTATTTATGCGTCCTACTCCAGCACTCCCCCACAGCAAAATACCGTATGACATAATGCTATGGAAGTAACTAAAGTAGACCAGTCTAGATGTTGCAATATTAGTTAAAACTCTAATTTTTTTGACTGCGAAAGCAGCAGAACTGAGCCTTTTCGACAATTTATCTATATGAGGGTCCCATTGAAGCTTGCTATCTAAAGTTATACCTAGGAATACAGTATTTTCAACGAGCTCTAAATTGTCGCCCTTTATTTTAATATCTACAGAACCTTGTTTTACATTAGGTAGTGAAAATCGAATACATTTAGTTTTATTTTCATTCAATAATAGATTATTGGATTCAAACCAATGGACTACTTTCGAAATTGCATTATTTACCTTATCAAAGTTATTAGTGCGACGATCTATTTTAAAAAGAAGTGAAGTATCATCAGCAAATAATACAATTTCATGTTGATCCTGTACAAGATGTGGCAAGTCATTTATGTATATCAAAAAAAGGTAAGGTCCTAATATGGATCCCTGAGGTACACCCATTGACACTAAGGACCCTGGAGATCGTTTCCCATTGACATCAACTCTTTGAATTCTTTCGCTTAAATAGGAAGCAAAAAGATCCAAGGATTTGCCCCTAATTCCATAGTGGCTCAATTTCCTGATCAATGTTTCATGGTGCACGCAATCGAATGCCTTAGATAAATCACAAAAAAATCCTATTGCATCCTGCGACTTTTCCCAAGCATCATAAACATGAGTTAGTAACTCAACACCAGCATCAGCAGTGGACTTGCATTTAGTGAAGCCATATTGCTTGTTATGTAGTAAATTATTTGCATCAAAATGTAATGAGAGCTGGCTTAAAATAAGCTTCTCAAATATTTTACTAAATGTAGGCAGAACTGATATTGGTCTAAAGTTAGTAGGGTCCGTTGTATTGTCTTGACAATCACTGTGCTTATATTATTTACGTGATTTTTACGAGGCTCAGCACCGTTGAACGATGCTAGTACTGGATGGGTGACCGTTTTACTAAATCTTTTTGCATTTAAGGATAAATCATATATTTTTATTGCTTTTTAATTTTAAAAGTGTATAAACTATCAACGGAACCTTAGGTCTAGTTTGAGTACATCTCATACTTTTCAAATTAGTAGTAGTTAATAATAATTAATAGGCATCATGATTAATGATATTGGCGGTGGATACTGCCAGATTGATTACCGTGCACGGCCTTTGCTACTAATTAGGTCACTTCACCTGTAGATTGCAAAATCGAAAAATAAAATTAAATACACTAATTTTTAGTATTAGGTTGGTACGGTACACCTTTTATAACGATACTTATAGTGATGGTGATAATTAGTTTTATTGTTTCGAGTACAAATGATAATCGAGCACGCATTATTATTGTATGAGGTGAATACATGAACTAAGGTTAAATACATTGGAAGCCGCGACTCCATTATACAAGACGATTTTACAAAATATAATTGCACGGTTTCGTTGCACGTTGTACTAGTGTTCCTGTCCATAGAAACGACTTGTGGAGGGGATTGGAAGAGGCTTCATTCCAGCAGTGGGACACGCTAGGCTTCATATAAAAAAAGTAGTAGTGTTACTGGATAAGTAATTATTGTTCAAATTGGCATCATTTTGCTTATTATAGAGGTATTGTGTTAAGTTTTGTGGTATAGTGGAATACCCACAGACTGTGGCCCGGAGAAGCCATCTACCTTCTACGTCTTCATGTCTCACCTTAGACCACATCGTCATTTTACATCAGGTGAGATTGTGGACAAATGAAAAAAAAAGACTAATTTATTATAAAAATGTTCCCACTGCTGGGACAGGGACTTCTCTCTTGGCGAGAGAGATAAGGCCTTAATTCACCACGCTGGCCAAGTGCGGGTTGGTGGATGTCATATGTCCTTCAAACTATTTAAAAGTTCTCAGGACATGCAGGTTTTCTCACGATGTTTGCCTTCACGTTGCGTTTTAAAGCGCACAAACATTTTTCAAGAAGAGAAATGCGAAGGCGTGGTGGGGTTTGAACCCACGTCCTTCGGAATGAAAGTCGAGTGTTGTTGTTGTTAAAATTAAAATAGTAAGAAAATATGTGATAAAAAAAAGAAGTAACGGTTACGTCATACAAGCAGCAATTATTTACCTAAAATATACCTAAATTACGTAAATCCATCCAAGACCATCTATACGTATGTAAAATTAAAAAAAAATGTTTGGTAGATATAGCGAGCAGAAATAACAAACAAACAGTCTTAATTTCGCATACAGCCTTTATATTCCTGTCATACAGCCTTGTCAAACTTTGAGTTATGGCGGCCGTTAAATTGCTAATTAAACCACCTACTGTACCGGCAGGGGAAAGTAGGGGAAATACGAATACCTAAGGAAAAAACTTAATAAAACCGTGGCAATTGATAATATTCATTTATAAACTACACTTATCTATCCAACGAACTCAATTATCGCTTATTATTATAATTACTATTTTATAAAAAAACAAACCATTAGTGTTCGTCTATATCCAATTTAAGTGGATAGTTACGGAATCACATTCAGAACAACTATCGAATATTATAATCATAATCAATGATCAACAGAGTACAAAGTCCAGCCATTCAAGGGAGTGTCTATAACATATTTATTATTAAAAAATGTATTAAACGTGGGATATTCACCTTTATCCCGATTAATCAAGAAGAAATAAAAAGGAAAATAGAAGCTATATTTATTTTTCCTGATGAGCTCTTATCCTTAAAAAGGGTGATGTATATATAGTATATTTGTATAAAAACGTTAAACATTAAATCTTATATAGCAATCGATCAACACTAATTCGAATTTACGAAAAGATAACATTTAAATAATACAAATTGTTGAAAAGTACCCTTTGTACTCAGACAGTCTTGTTACTGTTTACTGTTTGTATAATATTTGTGGTGGAAAAGAATTATCTATCTATCTATAAGTTCAGGAAACCAAAAAATTTAAAATTCCAACCAAACCATTGAATTCGAGATTGCCCCCTGTACGCGTTTCCCCTGTTCTACCCAACAGCTATCAGCTGTACAATAAACTATGCTAATCGTTAATCAGTAATTTTGCCATATAGTAAAATCCGGCAAAATCCTTTGTGAGTTCCATTTGTGAGTTACGCATTCAATGCAATTGAGTGAAACCAGCAAAGAGGCTATAAATTATGTTGAACTTCAGAACTAGTGCTTTCTACAGGACGAGTGAGTTTGAATTGTTTGATTTAAGGGCATTCTTTAAACTGCGTTGCATGGATTGCCTCTGTGGCGGATTGGGCGAAGGTCTGCTTGCGGCGCAAGAGGTAGCAGGTTCGATTCCTGAAGCAAGGGATTTCAAGGGTATGTATGTTCTGCAAGCAATTTCTCCGTGGACTGGGTCGTAATATGTATAATAAAAAATATCTATGTATGTATGTCTAATATATTAAGTATAACAGATGTTTTGTACCTGTGACACAAGCTTAGAGTATATCGCGGGAATATGTGTTGTGTTTTTATTGTTGTTACTTTTAAAGGAAGTTAAAACCATTCACTCGAATGCGGTGCGGTGGCGGCGCGGTGCCGTTTCGGTTTCCTACACAATAAAAAGGTTGTGTACACAAAATAATTTTGATAAAAGTTAATTTCGAAATTCAACTTAAGATTTTACAATCTCTATCGCTATTTATGTATAAAATACATAACCATATTTGATAACGAACTTTTTCCCATATTTAGTAAACTATTCATATCCAACAGATGTTGAATAGATGAGAATATTAACTTGTAAACTTACTTAACAAATTTTAATTATACAAACCGCAACTATACAATTTTAGCTCTAAGAAAAAAGCCAAACAATTTGCAACACCCCATTTAATATTGGGGTTAAGAATGAGTTCGAGGGCCTATTTTATATACCTACTTATCATTATTTTACGGGTATGTTACTTTAGGACCGAATAAGGATCACCCTATATCAGACCACCCGGAACTCACCCACTTCTCGAGTAATGCGGGTTATAACTCTTTTAGGCCTGCGGATGTCAGTATCCTTAGTGTTCCTACCGCTCTGTCAAATATTAAATATAAATTAACATTTTCCGGACTACTCACACAGCATCACCTAACCCCAAACTAAGCAGAGCTTGTGCTATGCGTGTTAGGTGACTGATATCCTAAATAGATACTTTTTTTTTGTAAATACATACATATGATATTAGGTTTAATACTCAATTCAATTCAATTTCTTATATGTAATTGGATTGAATTGAGCTGCGTTCATTCTGCGCTTGAAGCGACAATTTGCCAGTATCAAGTTAAATAAAATTATAAAGTGAAAAAGATGTTTCTCAGTTGAACGCCATACCGTCTCTGGGTTTAAAAGTAATAATTTATTGATGATAAAATTATACGTCACAATTATAGCTGGTTTTTAATTCTAACACAATCATGTCAAAACAAATAAATCAACAAAAATAAAAAAAGTCAGTGCAAGATACCTATAATCAAGTTCAATAAATAAATGTCAAACCTACTCGTATAATCAAATTCAATTAATAATACTATATTGGTCTATTTTCAAATCATATTTTTTGTTTGTTTGATACCTACTTTTAGGTCTCTGATCGCTTATTTTGGTAATATTTGGATTTTTTTTATTAATGACAGAATCTTTAATCAATCAATCAAACATTTATTAAAAATAAAGAAAAGTATTACATAATATACGCAGTCTTTACAACTTTATCTCCTGGGTTAGTTAGATAGAGTGTTACAGCAACACTGTGTTTTCTTTTTAAATTATGATGGTTTCTAACAATATCAAAACTTGATACGGATAAACATACCATTATGACGGTTTTTGACTTTTCCAATATTTTGAAGCTGTTGCAAGTTCACTTATCACTTAAGCGTTTACAACATTTGAGCGTAACTTTTGATAGTTTAGAAATTGAGAACCTGTTTTGTACTTGTGACTTTTTACAGCTTTAATTGCTAAGTAGAGTCACAATTAGTACGTCACGATTTTTTCTTATCAATTTGGCTATGGGACCTGCACTGATGGACCTTCCTCATAAATAAGGGAGCTAGACCATAACCTTCAACGCTGATCAATGTGGACTGGTCATGCGCAATGTGTGAATAATGTGCGAATAAGTCGTGTAGGCTAAGTGAGAAACAAACTCGACTTTTATTCCGAAGGTCGTGGGTTCAAACCCCGCCACGCACCTCTTTTCATCTTGAAAATGTATGTGCGCTTTAAAACACGTGCTTTAACGGTGAAGGCAAACATCGTGAGGAAACCAAAAAAAACCGGCATGTTCAGAGAACTTTAAAAGAGTTTGAAGGACACGTGACATTCACCAACCCGCACTTGGCCAGCGCGGTGAATTAAGGCCTTACCTCTCTCACCAAGAGAGAAGTCCCTGTGTCCCAGTAGTGGGAACGTTAATAGGGTGATGTTGATGAATATCCCTCATCAGAATGTTTCGTAATATATTATTTAGAGTGTTACAAATTTCAGCAGGTTTACGCTTCGCTGAATATTTAGCATTTGTACAATTGAACATGTTACATCCAGTACAAATACAAACTGCATTTAAATACCAGCCCCCAATTCAAACAGAACAAACAGTGCTACTAAAATACCTTGGATCTAGAGCGGAGAAATGTAATTCCTTAATTCGTATGTTAGTTAAAGCTACTGTTGTTTGGTTTACCTGTTCATGTTTGTTGACTTGCTTGATTTGATGCTTTCTGGCCAATGTTATATCTTTTTGTTTTAGTATTGTGTGATTCAATAGACCAATGACGGAGGAGGTATGCTTTAGTTGTACAGTGAAGAACCGTTTGCGGCGTCATGTTTTTGCACACGATCCCGCCACCGCGCCGCCACCGAACTGCTCCACTATAGGCAAACACCACCTCCGCGCCGATGCGCCGCTTACTTAGATTGTCATGACTAGCAATGTAACTTGTAATGTTCTTTTTAACTAGCAATATTTTACTAACAGCCGTATAGTGAAACGGTATATTAAGGCTTTGACGGCGCGGCGCGGTGTCGTGTGAAGGAGCGCTAAGAGTTAGGAGTTAAAATAGGAGAGGGGCTAGATTCACTAAAATACGCCTTTGGTCTATTTTGGTATTTTGTCTTTAGTCAAGTTCGAAAGTTTTTACAAAATGTTGAATCCTCTGTTATCCAAAATTTCAATCAGGTACCATGCAGTAAATGCACTTGGCTTAGGCCCATGCATGTAAGAAAACCGGCTTAAAAACCGAGATAACGAAACGTCAAGTAACATAATAATATAATCTGCATAGAGCATTGCGTAGACTAACAGTGTTATTCAAAATAAAGCAAAGCAAATGATCATTATTTCTAAACAAACAAACACGACGTCCCGTAAGCTTATTTATTCCACCTCGACAGAGCATCTGCTGAGCAAAGCTTTATAAAGTGCAAGAGGATGCTAGTTCTGTATTATAATGGTACATAATGAATTAATTTTATAATCTTCATAATAATATTCGTATGAGTTAGTCGATCGTTTAACTAGAGTTAAATTCATATATATTTCTGGACAATCCTAACAACAACATCTAACCCCATGGTGAGCTCTAAGCTTGTGTTACAGGTACTTGACATCTCATATACTTAATATAATGGTCATACATAAATATATATTTTTACTATACATATTAAACGCCCAGACCATGGAGAAAGTGATTGCAGAACATACAAACACTTGACCCCTCGGCGGGAATCGAATCCGCTACCGCGGACCGTCGCCCACCACGCCACTGAGCAGTCATGGATGGCTGCATGTAATGGAACAGTATAATAGGAACACTTTAGTCTTACTGTTTCATCTCCTCAAAATTTATTTGGTATGAAAACTGATCCTTCAGAATTCATCCAGAGGTCCATTTAAATCAGAATGGTCTTGTTATCCAATTTAGAGGGAGAGAGAGAGAGAGAGAGAGAAAACATTTATTGACACAACACACACATAACTAGTAAAATACAATTAAATAAAATAATTATATAAAGCTAAATACTATCTAAACACAAATAACTGAATGTGTTGTGCCAAAAGGTCTCGCCTCAGCGTATGCAGATCCACCATTAGGTGGATTTGCGCTGGTTTTCAGACGAGACCTAATGACAAACAACCAAATTTATCATGAATAACTCATTAATATACCTACTACCTAAATGTCTACCTAAATTATTAGTATTGTTTTAATTTTATGTGATGAATTATCACTTACAGAGGAATATATATATTCCTTTCTGCGATGACCTAGAAGTAAACTTGGGATACTTCGTTAGTGGCTTTATCCTCAAAAAGTTCCCGTGAAAAAAATGTTATAAAGAGAACAAAGTTAAAAGCCCCATAATTTAGTTAATAAGGTTTGATTGAACTTTAATAAGCGAGAATTCCTAATAAAATGAAAATTAAAAAAAAACAATAAAACATTCCGGCTATAACGTTGTTGATTCAAAGCACGTATATTAAAATGCTTGCAATAAAATTTTTAGTTTTACCTGTAAATCCAATTGGGGCACCGATAAATCTTCACAACATAAATGCTGAAGTCACTCGAATAACGCTGTTAAACTTTAATGGCTACCTACCCGTGTATATATAACCTACAGGAAACATGAATAATATATTGTTGGTATTCTTTAAGTCATAGATTAGTAAAATACCCTCAATGGATACTTCCATCAGTAGAGTATACTTATAAATATACAACACACAAAGACAACACAACTAAAGATATATAGTTAAGGACTACAGTATAAGGATTGTGACATACTTTTAATTTTGTTATTGTTTGTTTTATAACATTTCATTTATATGAATAAGTAGTTTCGGACAATCCACACAATGACATCTGGCTCCGTGGTAAGCTCTCAACTTGTGTTAATATACATCTGACATATTTTATATAATAGACACACATTATGTAGATATTTTTTATTTATATTATGTATTTGCGACTTGTGCGCAAATACCACAACAGAGTGGAACCCACCCAACGCTAAGAGGCGACGTGGAAGGCCTAGGATCCGATGGAGGGACGAACATGACTTATCTAAAAACTTGGCCTGAAATGGCGGCAGTTCGAGACGAGTCGAAGGAGAAAAGGGAGGCCTTTGCACAGCAGAGGGACAGCTAGGCTAAAAAAAAATATATACCTATATGTAATATTTAAAAAATAATTGGTAGTTATTATTATATTTACCTACAGAAAAAACACCTACAAACAATTTATCGTCAACTGTTCTAAAGCCACAGTAATTTATAACTAAGATATAATTAAGAGATCCAGACGCTGCGATCAATCTCAATTCCACAGCCGACCATTTGACCTAGGCGACACAAACATAGGACAAACTATTTCTAAGTGAACTCTATTCTCAATGGATGCAATATTGTCATTGACTGATGTCCATCCTTAACACAACTACTTACAGAAATACAAAACTTGGGACTTTTATATTTTAGGAACTAGCTTTTCATGTCACGGCTTTGCCCGTGCTTTATGGATTTTTCTGTGGGTACATCATGTTTCCCCCGGTAAAAAGTATAAGCGATAAATAGGCTATCGAACATTAAAATAATTATTCAAATCGGACCAGCAGTTCCTGAGAGAAACGAAAAAATTCAATCAAATAAACTTTAGATTTATAATTCAAATGTCACGATATAATTATAGTACAAGTAGTATATTGTATTTAACCCGCAAGCGTATATGCAAATGTTAAAAAAATTTAATAATTAAAATAATCAAAAATCAATTGTAACTTAAAAATTAAATGAGAAATTAACTAAAAAATTAAACAAAATATAAGTCATCGATATCAGAATACAAATTAAAAGTCAATACAAATGTCAATTACCTACTTAAAATCAATATATTCCTTAACACTATAAAAACATTTGTCACTAAGCCAATTATTTAATTTAATTTTAAATAGATTACCCCTAAGTGCCTTTATAGATTCCGGCAACTTATTATAAATAACAATAAACATATTAAACACATTTTTTTTATAAATAGATTTATTACTTTGTGGATCATATAACAGATTATCAAATTTGGCTCTTTTCTGTCGGGTGATTACATCTTTTCTAAGGGTAAAGTATTTTGGATGTGATTCCACAAACAAGCATATCTCTCTGATATACATGCAAGGTAGAGGTAAAACTGATACTTTTTTTTTATTAATGAGTGATAGATCTAAGTTTGTCCACAATCTTACCAGATGGTAAGTGTCGATGTGGACGAAGATGGAACACATAGATGTCGAAGGAATTTACTCTGTGTTGAAGACAATCAGGTTGTAGTTATTAACAGTTAGTTCAGGTTATAGCTTCTTAGGTAATAAACGTTTTGATTTTAACTTTGATCGATTCATAAACATCGAATTACCAAAGCAAAAACATATACCATCTGACTTTTTGTCGATTAAAAAGAAACTATTCATTATTGCGTCTATAAATATGAAGTTCATGGGATGCAAACAAAGACTTAAATAGTTTTTCAACTGTAAAGATAAAACAATGATTTATTTAAATGTTTACTACTAAGTTTCTCAAAGGGTACTCACAAAACTATTAATAAAGATCACTTACCTGTAAAGATAATAACAACATTTAAGGCCTTTACGTTATGTTTGAAAATAATTTTATGATAAAGTAAATAACATTTCTTTCTTTCATCATTTTACGATCCGATGACGATACAATACAATACAATAAATGAATAAACATTATCAGACAATTTACACAACAACATCTAGCCACGTGGTAAGCTCAAAGCTTGTGTTACGGGTACTAGATATTTGATATACTTAATATAACAGGCATACATATATAGATTAGATATATAGATTTTAGCTTATACATATAAGACCAAGGAGAAAGTCCAAGAGAGTCCAAGGAGAAAGTGCTTGCAGAACATTACAAACCCTTGCACCCTCGGCAATACTATACAATACAATACAATACTCTTTATTGAACACAACATACAATAAAACACAAAGAAGATAAAAAAAATCAAAAAGGATATTTTTTTTTACTTCTTTATCTCAAGTTATAAAACAATATCTTATGAAAAGTATATTTTCAGGTTGAATTATTTCATCCTAGTCATATTTCGTAACGCATCTGGCAGAGTAATAATATCACAACACATTTGATTTATGCGAGCCTAATTTGTCTGTCATCATTTTATTACAAACAAAAAACCGTCGCTGAGAGCTTGGGAATGAAACTCACTTTAGTATTTAAGATCAATGTGTTTCTTTACGATATAATAATATATTATTATAATTTATATAAGTATTAGATTAGATACTTTTCCTAGGGTTCCGTGTACAGTTTATACATATTTTGCAATAAAGTAAAAACTTAAATAGGGGAAAAAATATATATCTTATAATGCAAAAATAGATGCAGTCAGAACGATCATCCATCCAAGTGGTCAACAATCCAGTTACTAACCTGCTAAATCACGTTTGGTATATGGCATCCCCTTATACATTTATTTATTGAGTGTTTTAATATCTGATGATAAAGCGGAAACAGAAATACTTCAACCCTCAACATTTTAAGTCTCTATCTATCACGGCTATTGAGATCAGCCTGGTGACAGACAGGACAGGCATGAGGGTCCCGTCTTACCCTTTCGGCGAGTAATCCGAAAAACAAAAACAGTTTTAATAGTTATTATTATTATTAAGAATACTTTATTGCACAATATAAATACAGAGTTGTACAAAAGGTGGGCTTAATGCCAAGGCATTTTCTACCTGCCAACCTCAAACAGGTTTAAGATAAAAAGTTGGCGCGCAAGAATATATAAAAATAGCTTAATCTAAAGAGTAACAATAATATTAAAGTGTAAGGTACATATAACAATCAAAAATAGTTGGCAAAACACAGTAATTTGTAACGAGAAGGCAAATACCAAACAGATAATTTTATCTTATTTCATGACTCCGTGAGTAGACGAAAACAATTTACTATGTTGCTAAATTATTTGTGAATAATGAACAAATCTTTATTGTCGTTGATTTTTAAATTTAGATTTATTTCAAGTACGTATTATATTTTAGACCACAGACGGCTATTCACGATTTTATTTCAAACTGATACTCCCTTTGAGAGTTCTACGTCCTATAATGCTGGGGCTACATTAGCGGGTTTTGGTGAATTATCGTGTTAGTTGGCCAAGTGGATCATTGAAACGCTTAATATTTGGGTAAAGACGACGTGTTGGGGCACTGTCGTTCAACTGACGCGCATCATAGAAATTTGTTGCGACAATATTCACTTTATATAAGAGTGTTTTTATTGTGATCGCGTTTAACAGTGACAGTCAAAAGAAACTAATAAAAACAAATAATAAATTCACTTGGGTAACTACTACCTTCTAATATCACTTAAGTGTTGTCCAGTTAGGTCTTGTATCCAAGGTCAAGTCCTATGTAAGTATACCTGTACGTCAGTGGGTACTATAATCATACAATATGTTTTTAGAGCGCCAACGCGACACGAATGTAGCTCCAACATAACAACCTTTTGATAGTAGAATGATTGGCTGCGGAAGATAAATTGTTTCGTAGTTTATTAGTGCTAATGTTGAGTTAATCTTCCTTTATCGTTAGGAAGAGATTGTAATGCAACAAGTTAAAGGGATATACAGAGATTGGCTTCAACACTTCGGTTAATATTTCATTGAGAGCGACAAGTGAAGTTATAGGAAAAGATTACAACTTAATACTATTTTATACTTAACTTATGTTAGTTACTATTTTTGGTGTTATAGCTTAGTTTGAAGTTTTTGTTCCTATATAGAATTAAATATTCGTGGTTTTTGTGTCAAATAAAGCATCGTTCATTTCATTTCAATAAATTAATTCCTTGCAAAGATATTCAGAGGATATACAATCATAGTTTCTGTTGATAAAACTAAATTTGTCTATTTATCATAACCATCATTATTTTCATTAAAAAATAAAGTAACAATCGTAAAGCCCAAAATAATTACGATTATAAAATCAAGTTTCTCGGTAGGGGGAGTAGGGGCAGATTGATGCACGGGGCACATGGATACAATCGTAATAAGATTCGAACTGAACGTAGCATAAACTTGTCGACGCACACATACATAGGTGTCGGTTCAAGCAATCACTGTGCTTGATTACGACCGCGGCCAGTCACTGCTTCGCTCTCGGGCAGTGCGACATGTTTTAGCAATTAAAACTAAAATTTCGTTAGTTTTTTCGGAGGGTGTTTTTTTGTTACATTTCATGGATTGTGATGTGTGATTCTTTATAAGGTTTTTTTATCTTTTTTTTTTTTTTTTTTTTTTTTTTTTTTTTTTTTTTTCTAGTACCCGTAACACAAACTTAAAGCTTACCACGGGGCTAAATCTTGTTGTGTGTGTGGATTGTCCGGAAATATTTATATATATTAATTTAATTCTATATAGCTGGGTAGATATAAAGCTGGGTTGTTCTATTCGCTTAACAACTCAGTGTAAAAAATTGAAGCAAAAAGTAAATATGTTGTAAATTTGATAGAGAGTTGGAGTTTAATAAGATTTTATATAATTTTAAACTGACGGTCTTTCATTTAAAAATGTACGATATGGGGAACATTGATACAACGGTAAGTGGGGCACTTTGATTTGTATCAATGTGCCCCCAATATAATAGCATAATCGGACAACGGTTTTCCTTGATAGACTGTAACAATTTATTTTGTGTTTTCAGAAACATGGTGCGTAATTATAAAAAAAAAACTGATAGAGATGGTATTGATGAGACAGCTGTGGATTCGGCAATAACTGAAGTTATAGAAGGTGTTCTATCTATTAGAAAAGCGGCCGATAAGTATAAATTACATCCTGCTACATTGCAACACAGAATAGAAAACAAAAGACGAAAGATAGCACAGGAAGAAGAGGACAAAAAATATTCATCGAAGTATACTTCCCAGCAAGTTTTTACTAGCGACCATGAAAAGCTTCTTAATGCATATATAATCAGATGCATTCAAATGCATCACGGCCTCACATTGACACAAGTGCGACAACTTGCCTACGAATACGCAAAAAAAAATGAATGCCGTTATCCCAGTTCTTGGGACGATAACAAATGTGCTGGAATAGATTGGATAAGAGGGTTTCGTAAGAGAAATCCTAATATCAGTCTCAGGAAACCAGAAAACACAAGTGTTGCTCGATCATTCTCTTTTAACAAGGTCGCTGTGACAACATTTTACGAAAATTTAGAAGTAGTTATGAGCAGACACAATTTTACAGCTGACCGGATCTTTAACTTCGACTTTAACGTTCTAAATACACCAAAAGTATTAGCACCAAAGACACAACGCCAGGTGGGTCAAATAGTCTCGGCTGAGAGAGGTGAATTAGTGACCTTTGGAGGAATCATAAGTGGTATCGGCAAGGTTAAGGTTATATATATAAATCGTTAAGGTTGTTAAAGCTTATTTTTTTAAGTTACTAGATCTCTATTAAAATTTATATGTTACCATTTATATTCCTAGAAACTACGACGATAGTTTAAGGTTGTTAATACTAATTTTTTTAAGTTACATGTTTGAGTTTCCATTGTTTTCTTTACTTTGCTATGCCAATTTTCAATTAGGTACTTCATTTGATTTAAAAATCATGTAATTTATAAGACGGTTATGAATATCTAAAGTTAAAACTTAAAAAGTCATTAAGACATTGTTCCTGCCAAATGCCATTGTGATTATAACTTAATAAAAACTCTTAAGAAGTAGTTTATTTTCACTTTTCATCTAAATTTTTCATGATATAGGCACATTTACTAGTTAATATCAATGTGCCCCAGGCGTGTATCAAAGTACCCCGTGCATGGGGCAGATTGATACGAATCCCGATTTAAAAAAAAGCCGTTACTACTTTTTTACCTTTCATGTTATAACTGAAATTATTCGTAATAAAGTTACTTTGATAAATACAACGTGCCCCTAAATCGTTTTTACTCGAAATTTTTTAGATTTTACTACCTTTGTAGAGTTTGAAAAAAAATCGTATCAATCTGCCCCTACTCCCCCTATACCTAAAATAATTCGTGCACGCTAATATCAATGAAACATATTTAGCACAGTTATCAAAAGTCGTTAATAAATTGAAATTTACATAATTCGTGAAGCAACCAATAGGTTCGATATTTGAATTCGTATTTATGGAATCATAAATGCTTTTACGACCTGGAGCGTAATCCGATCATAAAATAGCGGCAGACATCAAAGAAACTCAATGTATCAAATAATTTTAATGATGAGAGTTAGAATATCAATCTTTACGAATCATTGATGAAAAATATATTATAATTTGGTAGTGTATATTGTCGCTGAGACTAAAACTAAGTTAGCGAACTAATGACTGATGCCTCAGTGGCGAGGTGGGCGACGGCCGCATGAGGCGCAAGCGGTAGCGGGTTCGATTCCCGCCGAGTGATCGAGTGTTTTGTATGTTCTACGGTCACTTTCTCCTAGGTCTGGTTGTTTAATATGTATAATAAAAAATATCTAGTTAGTTAGTTAGTTAGTTAGGAGGGCCCTGTTTTTCCGCACTTAGACTCAAAGGTGGTCCATTGTGCGTGGAGTGGGGCGCTAGTGTAACCAGCCCAACTCCGACCAAAAGCGCAGAAGTTTCCTGGGGTCTTCGCAGGCTTCTCGGAGTGACCTTGGGTTCTTAAGGATTTCACGTCGCTGTGCTGTTACTCCCTCGCATTCCAGGATGACGTGGGCAGCTGTTTCGTCTTTGTTGAGGCATCCTCTGCAGAGTGAACTGTCTGTGGATCCCATGTTATAGAGGTGTTTGTTGAGGGTGATGTGTCCTGTGATAGTTCCTATCAGGACTCGAAGGTCCGTTCTTTTAAGGTTTAATAGGCGTTTGGATTGCCTTGAGTTAAGGTCTGGCATTGCTGTTCTTGCCTGTCGGCAGTCTGTTAGATTATGCCAGCGATCGTTGTGTAGGTCTTTTATTCTGGTTCTCATCCAGGTGCGCAGTTGTGAGAAAGGCAGCGGCAGGAACGGAGACGGACCTTCTGCTTTCCTTCCTGATCCTTGCCGTGCTAGTTCATCTGCTGCATCATTCCCGAATGATCCACTGTGACCTTTGATCCACTGAAGGGTGATCGTGTTATTTTTAGAAGCCTCCTGTAACACTAGGTGGCATTCGTATGTTAGCTTAGAGTTACTCTCTCTGCCCATTAGGGCAGTGAGTGTGGCGGCACTGTCTGAGAGAATTCTAATATGGTACCCGTTTATCTTCCTTCTCATGATTGCCCTGGCCGCCTCTGTTATTGCTGCACATTCACATTGGAATATAGAGCTGTGTTCGCCTAGTGTCATGGATATGTTAATGTTGAGGTCTAGTGAGTGGGCACCTGCACCTGTTCCGGTCTTTGTTTTAGAGCCGTCGGTGTATATTCTCACTTCCTCAATGCCTGATTCGTCCTTAGGACCTTCAGATAGTTGTATGTGGTAAAGTTTGTCTTGGATTGGTTTCTTGAGCATGAGGTCGCACGGGGCTGCTATTAGTGGTTGGTATTCCAGCGCCCTTTCAAGTATACGTGCGTGTGGACTTGTGGTGGTTCCCCATATTCCAAGATTGTTTAGTCTAAGGGCTGACATGGTCGCCTCTAATTGTATATATAGGTCGAGTGGCGCTAATTCGAGAGCAATTTCGAGTGCAGCAGCCGGTGTTGTTCTCATGCAGCCCGTGACGGCTGCGCCTATCATTCTTTGAAAGCGCTGCAGCTTCGTTCTGGCTGTGCTCAGTTCTGTTCTGATCCACCATACTATGGCTCCATAGGTTAGTGTGGGTCTTACGACGGCAGTGTAAAGCCATCTGGTTATCTTGGGGGAGAGTCCCCATGTTTTCCCTAGCATTCTCCTGCATTGGTAAAATGTAGTACATGCTTTGTTCAGTTTGAAGTCAAGATGCTTGTTCCATAGAAGCTTGCTATCTAGTATGACCCCTAAGTATTTGACTTCGTTAGTTAGTTGAAGTTCTGTGTTGAAGAGCTGGGGCAACTTTAGGTGCCCAAGTTTCCTTTTGTTGGTGAACATGATGAGTTCTGTTTTAGCTGGATTAACCGATAGATCGTGTTCTTTGCACCAGCTTTCAATGGTTTTGAAGGCATTCCTGATTTGGTCACATAGTATGCTTTCAAAGCATCCGGTCGCCAGGATAGCGAGGTCATCCGCATATCCTACTGTCACAAGACCTCGACCGTTGAGCTTTCTCAGTAGCTCGTCTGCTACTATGTTCCAAAGTAGCGGGGATAAAACGCCTCCTTGAGGGCATCCTCTCGCTACTATGCCTCGGGTTGTTTTATTTATCGTTACTTGAATGGCTCTATTTACGAGCATGTTGTTAATCCATTCAGCCAGTGTTGGTTCAACGCCGTAGTTGATCAGGGCTTTGTTGATACTGGTGAATTTTGTTTTGTCAAAGGCTCCTTCAATATCTATGAATGCTCCGAGGGTTGATTGCTTTGACGTCAATCCTGCACCTATACGGGATACGACTTGGTGTAGGGCGGATTCCGTTGATTTGCCTTTACTGTAGGCGTGTTGTTGGGGGTGGAGTGGTATAAGGCTGAGTGTGTTTTCACGTATCTCTCTGTCACATAGCCTTTCGAGTGTTTTTAGTAGAAATGACGTGAGGCTTATTGGTCTATAAGACTTAGGCTCAGTGTAGTCACCTCTTCCTGGTTTTGGTATAAAAACTACTTTGACTTCTCTCCATTTTTGAGGTACATATTTATAGGCAATGCATGCCCTAAATAAAGGCACTAGGTGTTCTGCCAGTGCCTTATTGCACCATCTTAACATGCCCGGAAAGACTCCGTCTAAGCCTGGCGATTTGTATGGGAGGAAACTGTTAATTGCCCAAGTAACCTTTTCGTGGTTTATCATATTTTGAGCTGTGTTCCAGTCATGTTCGTCAGCGATGTACTCCTGATGTTCTTCCCATTTGTTGTTGTCAGTTACCTGACAGCCAGGAAAGTGTGTGTTAATCAGTACCTCGCTCGTTTCCGTGTCCGTTTTTGTAAGGGTATTGTCAGGTTTTTTTAAGCTGCCGAGTGTACGATCAAGGTCTCTTGCCAGCAGACCTCTGACTCTAGCCGCCTGACTGGTATCTTCTATTGCGGTACAGAATTTCCTCCAGCACTGTTTTTTCATCAAACGGATGCATTTTTTGTAGGAAATCCTTGCGCGTTGGTATTTGTCCCAGTCTTCTTGTGTCCGGGTGTTCATGGCTCTGTTGAACAATTTCCTTACTTTGCTTCGTTGCCTCTGCAGTTCAGGTCCCCACCATTGTCGTTTTGGCTTTCGTGAAGGCACGACAAGTGGGCATGATTGTTCATAGCTGTGGGTTAAAATTTGCGTTAGCTGGTTAGTGTAATTATCTAGTTCAGCTACTGTTAGAATGTTTGCGTTAACACCTAAACTGTCAAGTTCTGATTTAACTAATTTGTTATATTTTGTTATGTCAGTCTTACGTGGACAGCGTCGGGGTTGTGGTGGAGGGATTGTCATCTCCAGGTTAAACCTTATCCACCTGTGATCTGAGCACGATGCCTCGTTGGATACGTGCCAGTCTTTGGTGAAGCTTGAAACCTGTTCTGTGCAAAGTGTTAAGTCAATTATGGTTTGGGCTCTAGAGGTGACAAAGGTCGGTTCCGAGCCCCTGTTAAGGAGTAGAAGATTCGTAGTAACAAGGTAGCTTACCAGTTCTTCTCCGCGGTCGTTACTCTTGGTGCTGCACCAAAGTGTGTGGTGCGCATTGGAGTCTGTGCCAACGATGAGTTCCACGTTCTCCCTTTCGCAGTATTCAACGAGTGACATCAGTTCCTGAGTTGGTATCGCTTCATCGCTAGGTAGGTAGGCTGATGCTATGACTATTTGTTGTGTGTTATGTTGGGGAGATAGAAATAGTCTAGCAGCGGTTAGGTCTCTGGAACAGAGTTCGGTTATAAGAAATGTCCTAATGTTCTTCGGAACAACAATGCAAGTTCTAGGATTGCTTACAGAGGTGTTCAGGAGAAGTTGGCTTTCCGGTGTTTTGAGACCACATATTTGGCTTTTCCTGATCCAGGGTTCTTGGATCAGAGCCACAGTTTCGGGTCTTTCCTCCAGTGCCCTGCGTAGGGTTGCAGTGGCAGTGAGGCTGTGTTGAAGGTTTGCCTGAATGATTGGTATTGGTAGGTTTTGGGGATTGGGGAGTTTGGATTTGGGGATTTGGGGAGGGGATGTAGTGGGGTAAGGTATTTGGAGGGGGAAGGGGATGGGTTTAGGGGCTGTTGGCATGACTGTTCTAGGAGCGCTTGAGGGGGGAGGAGTCAAGACAGCTGTCGCTGACATCACTCCCCTCCACATCGAGAAAGCGCTCCTCAGTCATGGGAGTTGAAGGACCCTGGACTATCGTCTTATCTGGCGTCCTTTGGGATTTGCGGAACGCCAGAGATGTAGTCGGGATGGAGCTGGGACCAGGAGTGGGTGCGATTTCGACTACCGGTCCAGGGTCCTGAGTTGGAGGTTGGATTGCGTTATCGCAGACCTCCTGCTCTTTGGGATCTTCCTCCTCTAGGAGACGCAGGTATATGTTCCCAAAGAGCCAGTACAGGCGTCGCTCCTGTTGCTTTGCCTTCTCAACATCAGCCTCGGGAACGCGGAGCACCAGGTGTGTTCCAGGCGTGCCCTTCTGCACCTGTTGCTCGACGCGGATCGGTTTCCACGAGTTAATGTTGAGATTGGTATTATGAGCCGCCAGAATCCTGCGTATGTCGTCCGCTTGTCCCTGAACTGGGACGAATAGGCCACACAGGACTCTTCGCTGGAGCTCCTTTTGCCTTTTCAGGACAACTTTCGCTCCTGCGACCGGCGACTCAAGTTGCGAGACCATACGTTGGAGCCACTCTAACGTATAGTCGTCCTCGCACCACAGCTTGAGGACGCCATCGTAAAGGTGTGCTCGGCCCCGGAAACGGACTTTGGAGGTTTGGGCCGTGGTGATCGGGTCAAGGAGTTCCTTGACAAACCTGGCCTCCATCCTCTCACGCATCTCCGTGGCTTGCTCCTCGGTAAGGTCTTGGTAAGGCTCAACCGTTAACGCCACCATCAGGTCGTTCACAGGAACTTGGGCTGCTGCGTGGCTATAAGAGGCTCTGGTTTTCTGTGACGATCCCGGCTTCGGGCGCTTACTATCACCTGTGGGTGTAGTGCTGTCCTCTGGCCGGGACCGTTTAGAGCTCTTTGGTTGAGCGGTTGGTGTTGGGTTGGTGGTCGGTTGGGTTGCAGCATGGGCTCTCGCTCCTGGCTTCCCTCCGCGCTTCCCTCGGGGTTTGGACGATCGGCGAGGTTTCGGACCACTGACGCGCAAAGACGGCTCTGCCTCAGGCTTCGCCGAAGTTGGCGCCCCGCTAGGCGGGGCTACAGGCCTAGCTCTAGAGAGCTGTGGCCCACAGTCAGCGGTCTTCTTCCCCACCTGTGTCCTCACCTTTTGGGATGCTGCAGCGTTCAGCTGAGGAGGAGGTATCTTTGCTTTCTTCTTGTTCTTCCTCTTACGAGGAGAAACAAGATTCCAGCTAGACCCGGCTGCTGGGATTGCTGCTTTAAGAGCAGATAGTTCGATGACCGTTTCCTTCGGCGCAGCCTTGGTTGATGGCGCTCCGATGTCGGATCCGGTCGATACTAAATCACGTCTTGGCGCATCCGAGGACGCAGCCGTGGACGTAGATGGTCTGGGAAATGTTATTGGCGCATCTAGTGACGCAGCCGAGGAGAAGTTACGCGCATCCGAAGACGCAGCGGAAGAGTTAAAAAGGGTGTCTCTTGAGGTTGCCATGGTGTTAAGTTTTTTATATTCATTCTCCGACGGGCCTCACCCATCACAGAGCCCGACTAGGGGAACGGCGTGCGTCGGCCTCTTACCGCACACGTCCGCTAAGGCTACCTCGGAGAATATAGGTCCCTTACATGTCAGCAAGACGAGACATCACGTTGCGAAGAATACCGAAGTTCCCGGTGGCCAAGAGCAACCCCCGAAGTCGCCTCGGCTTCCGCGCCACGCTGTCTGTCCGCCTTCAAGTAGGAAACCTCGCCTAGTGACCCGAACCGAATCCGTATTTGGCGGATACTTCATCAGTGTACCTAGCAGTCGTCACCCACAGCCGATTGATCCCTGTTGGCTATTCAGGGACCTCCCGTCTACACATAAATAGGGACCAAAGAGTGCGTATTGAAGTCACCAGGCAACTGACCCGGCCCGATGTACTCCTCAACACTCCAGGACTCCGTCTTCCTGCTTACGGGTCGCCACGCACGGCACAAACACGTGGGGAAGCTTTCCTATCCGACCCCGATGCCGAACCTGCCTGAAATTAGCCCCAAATTCATAGCAGTCCCCTTATGAAGCCTCACTAACCTACACTCCAATGTATCCCTGATTCTAACCCCTCTAATAACCCCTCTACCCCAAGGACCCGCTAGAATTTACTGAACTACCCACCCCCGATCCCTACCGTGTCAGGTCACTAGTTCCTATCCAATAATAATCCGGAGATATTATTGGACAGGTTTAACAGGACGCACCAGGGCAAGCGGGCTATCCTTCCCGCCTAATCTAGATTCTGAAGGAATGATAGCCATAGCCACACGTGAAGGTTACCCGACCTAGCGCCCCAAAAAAAAAAATATCTATATAATGTATGTCTACTATATTAAGTATATCAGATCTCTAGTACCCGTAACACAAGCTTAAAGCTTACCACGGGGCTTAATCTTGTTGTGTGGATTGTCCGGAAATATTTATATATTTATTTAATTCTATATAGCTGGCTAGATATAAAGCTGGGTTGTTCTATTCGCTTAACAACTCAGTGTAAAAAATTGAAGCAAACTGTCAAGACTGTCTGTTATTTCCTTAATAAATTTAAAAATATCTTGCTTTCAAATCAGACTACTTTGAATAAAATACACTGTTTACTCAAACAGAAACGAAGAAAAAACCAGATGAAGAAGTTTTCATTAAAAAAATATTAATCGGCTTTTTTTTAAATAGCCAACATATAAAATGTTTTTTCCGAGATTTATTGATATATATATAATGTCTTGTAACCGCACATTTCGTTTGATCGAGGTTCGAAAATACACATTGTATTAGAAAGATATTTTTTTTTAAGTTAGAGATATTAAAACCGAACGTTGCGAATACAATAATTTAGAACAGTTGTTGCCAAACCTAGATCTCTGCAAATCCCATTGAGCAATAAATCATTGTTACCCTTAAATTCTATTTGCGGAACGTGATCTATTTCACATTGGTGGCATTAAATTATAACGCTCTTCGCTCGTGGGCGGTGACAATACCTTTCGAAGTATTGTTACCATCACGTGTTACAGCTGCTTGCCTTTTAATGCTCAAATGTGCATTATAGTTGTGACGCTGTTGAACGTTTTGGTAATAGGGTGTTGTAATTACAATTTCAATAAATTTTCGGTGATTTGGCATCACATTTAATGTGATAAATGTTGCTGAACATCACACCTACTCGGCCTAGAAATCTGATGTACGGAATATTAATATACCTGCTCAAAAGGGATATAGATGGTCCACTTAGCTCGATCCAGTCAATAGGGAGCGATATTGATTGAACAGGACGGATTGGGAAGATTACATACACAATATACTTTTTTTTTTAAACACTCAAAACAAGGAATTGCTTGCAGAACATACAAACATTTAAATATGAACTTTCTGATATCTTGTAACCATTCTTTTACAATTTAATGTTCACGAAAATTACTTTACTTTACATCATCACACTTGTCCATTATAATAAAAAATAATTTTGTCACTTACTTTTCATCCTCAATGTAACAAAAATATCTACAAACAAAATGCATATAATATGTCCATTATGATATATAATAAGTTGCCTGATACCATAAAAGAGCTGAAGGGTATTTTATTTAAAATAAAACTTAAAAATTGGCTTATGGAAAAATGTTTTTATAGTGTAAGTGAATATTTGAATTTTAATTAATATTTATTTTATGATTGATTGATCCAATTTTTATTTTTATTTTTTATTGACATGTTTGTATGATTTTGATTTTATTGTTTAATTATATTTTTTTTTGTTTGCATTTTATTTACCATTTTTGACATTTATAATATTTGCACACCTGCTTGCGGGTTGAATACAATTGACACCACTAGTTTATAAGATCTGGACATGTTTATAACAATGTATTCTGCAAATAAATGATTTGATTTGATTTGATTTGATTTGATTTGATCTATTTCTATCATGTACCAAAAACAAATACCATTGGTATTTCTTTTTAACCCCCGACCAAAAAAGAAGGGGTTATAAGTTTGACTTGTCTGTCTGTCTGTCTGTCTGTGTGTGGGTCTGTCTGTCTGTCTATCTGTCTGTTCCATCATAGCTCCCGAACGAATGGAGCGATTTCAATTTTGTTTTTTTTGTATGAAAGGTGAGTTTGGCCCGGGTGTTCTTAGACATGTTTCGTTGCCATGAGCCGTTTAAAAGTTATGGGGGTGAGAGTGGGGAAGGAAAACAGAAAATCTGCAAATATACTAGTTGGGGTATTTAAATGAAAGCGCATGGCGTCCACATTACATAATATTATGTTGTTTTACATTTAAGGAAATGAAGGCATTGGAATCGGGGTTTTTTTTTATTTTAAATTTAGATTTATGTTTATTTATCTCATACTAGTGGCCCGCCCCGGCTTCGCACGGGTTTTTATTCAATTTTTTTTCCCGGCAATTATTCGATTGTTTCTCGCGTTTTAAACCTTCCTCCTTCCTAGACCTCCACGAACATTTTAAGACTATGATAAGATAAATCCGTTCAGCCGTTTTCGAGTTTTAATCAGACTAACGAACAACAATTCATTTTTATTTGTATAGATAATATATTCTATTCACGATGAGAGTGCCACATTACCAAAAATATCAAAACACGTTTAGTACATTTAGAGACATTCAAACAAACCACCAAAGTGTTTGAAATCAAATAAAACAGTTTTTTTTGGAAATAATATTTTTTCAATACATATCATATTGAACTTAGAAATGGACAAATTCAAATATTATTTTATTTATTTATTAATATAGTTACAAAATGGTCCCAACTCAGGTTTCGCAACCTGATATTTTGTCGAGGCCAATGGGGGAGATGTTTGGTGAATACTAACTGAGTTTTAATTAAAATACGTTTATTGGCTATCAAGCAAAACGTTGTTGATTAAAATAATCAGTAGGTAAAAGTACTCTATAAATAGAAATAGGTAGTGGAAACTAAAATCGTTAAGCACATACCATTTGCCAAATTGAACTTATTTTAACCAAATCGTATCACTTTCCTCTTGTAGGTAACATCAAAGAAGCACTTAGAATCTTCGTCGACAGAACAAATAAGGCTTCCATCCCTACACTGACCTTAATTCGACAAACCTTACACTAATGACCCTGTTCGTTAAAGCCGTGAATTACCAACACAAGTGTCTAAATATATATAGTAGGCAGGTAACACAGCTTAGCAGTTTAATATAGAAAACAGGTTCTAATAACTACCTTCTTTCGTATTATTTTTAGTCAATACCATTTTAAGGCAGGGATGCCCCTACATCCAGCAATTTAGCTCTGTCATGCGCCTGACGATCGCAGCGACATAGTATATAAATAATCAGTAGGATAATTTCATCCAACTATAAAAACGGATTTATTATGATCAGACAAATATTTTTTATGCTATTTTCTTTTTATGGTGCTATCTAAAGTTTAATTTTTTACGATATTTGAAATAATAAATTGGTTTTTAATTTTTTAGTTCGCTATAAATATTGTTAAACTCCTAGAAAGGAGAGGTTTAGGCATCAACCTTAAGGGCGAGTGCACCTTCGAGTAATGTTATAAAATGTCAATAAAACATACCTATTCTTCAAAACTAAAAACCTCATCTCTGTCAGAAAGCGTGTATACAAGAAAAGTTTAAGCAATAAAATGACAAAAACTGCTAATAACGGCTTTCATATATTTTTTTAATACAAATTTATTCAAAGAGAAAAAAGTTCACATGAAGAATGAAAAAATAAACAAAACAAAAAGATAGATATATTTCATAATCTCCACCTTTCTTTAGAAAACGATTTGTGACACAGTTTAATTTATAGTACGCGATAAATGTATGTTTTACCGATTCACCGAAACTGGCTAGATGGATCGTTATTGAATTTAAACCAGCAGTCATTCCCGCGCCTAGCTAATAAATTGATTTATTTAAAAAAAAAACATTATAAAAATATAAAAAAAACTATATTTTTAACTAAAATTCTTATTATTACTGACAATTCAAGTAAATTAAGCTATATATGTGATAGGATAATCCGATTTCAATATAAATGAAACATTTTTTTTAATAATTAGATACAATTCAAATTAATTAGGCTTTTTGCTATATGATAGTCCGATTTCTATACAAATGCGTTTAACCCGCCTTCTCTCATGTCAAGTGGTCAATCGTGGGAAAACAAACAGTAGCTGTTATTCCAAACATGTTAGAAAAACTGACCCCCACTAACGAACGATTGATAGTTGACATAAGTTAAGTAACGTTGCGGGAACTTAACAAGATGTCATACAGTAAACCTACCTCCTTCACTCGTATTCATAAAAACTTCTATTTATAGCTAATATAACTGAAATCGTGAGGAAACCGGCATGTTCTGAGAACTTTGAAGAGTTTGAAGGACATGGTGACATTCACCAACCCGCAATTGGCCAGCTTGGTGAATTAAGGCCTAATCTCTCTCGCCAAGAGTGAAGTCCCTGTGTCCCAGCAGTGAGAACGTTAATAGGGTGATGATAATGATGATAACTGAAATTCCACCAACCCGCACTTGGCCAGCTTGGTTAATTAAGGTCTTTCTCGTCAAGAGAGAAGTCGCTGTGTCCCAGCAGTGGGTACGTTAATGTTGATGATGAACTGAGATTACTTAAAAGAGTTTGAAGGACATGTGACATTCATAACACTGCTATTTCTATTATAACAGTATTGACTAAAACGCACTATAAGCACTATATTTATGCCTTATTCGCGATCATAGATATAAACAAGGGTTAAAGCTTTCATTTTACTGTTATGAAACATAATTAGCACTAATTTAGGTTTATGAATACCAATTTTGATATAAGTCTGACATAAAGTTAAATATAAATATATCGATTCAGCTGTAAATCTGGCCTACGTGCAGAAACGGAAGATCTACGGCTTGCTAATGGAACTTATGGAATAACTTATTTAATTTCTAGTTATGTTGGTTTTTACTAAGACATCCGTCCGTATGGATTCCCTTTATTTACAACTGGATGTACTTCAATATGCAACTACTTCAGTTGGTTACCAGAGCCATTCTACAAGTATCTTCGCATTTCTGATTTGACAATCTCAGTAATATCCGAGCATGTATTTTATTAGCTCGATAAGCGACTCTGAATTCTTAACATATTTATATTAAAGCATCACTTTCCGAATTTAAAGTCGTCAATATAAATCTTCGTAAACGTAAAAATCGTATCGGAACTCATTGTAACGAACGGTTATCCTTATATGTTTGACACTTCTCTTAGAAATCGAGAGTAATAATTGTCAGTTATAATTGCGATTACTTTACGAGATGGTTGGAATAGAGTTATCAATTCTCAAGAACTTACGAACTTTCCTACGCAATACATATTTAGATATCGCGCAGACAAGTTCGTAAGTATCACGTCATAGCTATATGAATTTAGTCGTGAGCTGCTTAGCTGGACTTAAAGACGAGACTATTTAAAAAAAAAAAAAAATTTTTTTTTTATATTACGTTACGAGAAGTCACGGTTTATTGTCTACTTGCGGTGCCTGTCACAACCCCCCAATCCAGGACTTAGATATTTATATTTTTACCTCCTTACAAAACAAATAAACCAAAAAATATGTTTCCGTATTTTCGGAAGATCTATCGCACGGACTAAACCAAATACCAATTTTTTGTGTTGTCATCGCGCCTATTTTTCCAAAACGCCTTAATTAAACATACATTTTCTGAACTGAGAGGTTTCTAAAAAGACAATTCAGCAGAAGACGCAAATGTGTCAATGCTGGAAAAAACAGCCAAAGCATTTCGAGTATTAAATGAAAATCTGTAGCAGTAAATTTGTCGTCATTTAAACAGATTAAAAGAGAATGTAGCGTGATATTGAATGGCGAATTCGTTTGAGAGTTCCCGCTTTAGGGAATTTATAGGGAGTTTGACGCTCTCCGCCTCGTGTGAGGTATTATTCACACAACTTTGAAGGTTATTTTCGTTCTTTTACTCCACAGCTTCAACGCTTTTCAATCGTCTTTTTGTATTTACTTTTTGTAGTTTTCAGTAATGTTGAGTCACGCGAATTTGTTTTATGTTTTTGCTTTTGTGTGGAGAATGTAAACGGGTTAGTTATTACTGTCTGGATATTATCATCGTCATGATCTTAACATTTTCAACATTTAAAAAAAAACATCAAAATTCATAAATTGCTTTCACATGATATCTTAGGGATCATCTGGCTTATTCAGATTAAGAGAAGATTAAGCTAACTTTATTAATTTATAAGGTAGGTATAAAATTAGCTTAAATCTAGTCAAATATTCTCATCAATGCTTCATTTTACAAGCTTATGGAAGATTGAAGCTGTTATATTGTCTTAAAATAAATACAATGGTTGTTTTCAAAAACTTCAAAAACACTGGGTGCAATGTCAAGTAAATAGACAAAGGACTTGGCATACCTAGGTCACGGCCGCTTCCAATCGAAAGCTGTGTGGCACTATTAAGTTACTATTATTTCAACAAGTTTAAATCTTTAACCGCAAGAAATTGTATGATTCCTTTATATTCAACCGACGAAAAAAGAAGCTCAATTCAACGTTGTTTTTTTTTAAGCATAACTTTTTAATTAATATGCCAGTAGATAATTATTTTAATACAACATATTATTTTTTTTTTTGGCCGCGTTTGGCTTAAGTTAATAATTACAGACTTCTCTTAACTAACACACACACTATCAGGATACCAGGTCAGACTCATTTAATATTTTCAATAAATAAAAAGATTTTCTATCTTTTTAAAAACAGAACGTTGTAAAGTCAATCCAGTCCAAATAGACACTTTGACACTCTCTAACTACATTTTGAACTGACAGGCCCCTATAAATTGTGCTAGTGTCAATATCACAATGTAATTGACGCTACAAACATGACTGAATGTTACAAAACTGACAGACCCGCATCTAAGTAATTGATCACAACATAATATTGCTTGTCGTCTTGTTTACCTAATTATACCAATCAATGCTTATTTAGCCTAAAAGATGTCATAATTTCAATATCGATGATAATAATTGGGGTTTATAACGATCCTTACCTAACGTAAACCTTTCTCCAATTGTGTACTATACCATGGTACCGGTAATCGCTGGTTTAAGTTAAAACTAGCGATTCGTCCGACTCCGCACGGGTGTAAATTAAACACATTAGGGGTTGAAATGTCAATTTTCATCTTCTTTATGGCATTGAATAAAAAATATTTTATGGTTCATGGCATTCGCGACTGTCTAATACGAGTTTGTCAATCTTTTAATATCGTCTAACAAACTGTCTGTCAAATGTAATCTAAAAACTAACGTTGTATAGAGCCTATCTGGCGAAACTCAAAATAGCGTTCAACTGAGAAACATATTTTTAACTATATAATTTTATTTAACTTGACACTGGCAAACTAACGCTTGCTAATCTACAAAAAAGCCCTTATCACATTACTTAAGAGTGAATAGGTACCTTCTAGATCTTTGTGATCCATCCTCGTCCACATCGAGACTTACCATCAGGTGAGATTGTGGACAAACAAAGATCTATCGTCCATAAAAAAAAACTTTGTTTAAAATTAGAACAAACATGAAACACATAGAAACAGGCTTATTTTCCATACAATTATTTCTTTCTGAACAATGCAACGAGGTTACACGAAAATACAAGGTACCCATCAATCATTACGAAACAAAATTAAACGTCACACGCGCAGTGCCCTCTGCTGGACGTTGGCGAGTTCAGAGTAGCTGTGATACAGAGAACACAGTGATAAAATGAGTATAGGCGTAATATGCGTAAATCTGAAATTTCGTTTGTTTGTTTGAATTTATTTATTTATTTATCTTAGAAGGTACTTAATTTTTTTTTACAATTTTGCATAGTTAGAAATGGAGTACAGTAAATCAGATTCATTGTGAGAAAACGTACCATCCGGTGGAATTTAAAACATACGACATTTCACGTGGAAGAAGACACGAGTAAAAGCTGGTTTAAATTATCTTAAGAGTTTAGATTGTAAGATTATATTAATTATTTCTAGATTCATTATTACAGGCAGTCTACAGTTGCAGTACATCCAAAGGCTTTTGTTGATGATACCAAAGATTTTAATTTTAATTGTCGGTTGAAGGTCAACCGTAATTGTCCTTCAAACTCTTCAAAGTTCTCTGAACATGCTGGTTTCCTCACGTTGTTTGCACGTGTAAAATTTCCCAAAAAAAAACCAAAGATGTGTTTCGGGAATAGAATCCACGACCTTCTGAATGTAAGTCAATTGTGCTATAATATTACTTAGCCAACACAGCCTAAGCCTACTTTATTGACGATTTAATTTGCTTTCGATATAATAATACCAAAATAATGTCTGCATAGGGGTGTATTGACTGAGTGGTATCGTCTTATTTTCATTACAGCACAAGATTTTGAAATAGAAGTCAAGAGTCAAAAGCTATTAATCGAATATATAATAAAATAGAGGTAGAATCTTATAAATAACAGACTATCAATAACTAAGCGGTACTAAAATATATATATATATATAAGCATCGACTGTTTTGATCGTTCTTAAATAATTAAACAAGAAGCCAGGAAAGTATTATTCATTTTATGCAGTAGCAGAATCCATATAGCTTTTATTATTATCCCTTACAACCCACAAAAAATATCACCAGATTTACAAACAAAATACTTTTTAATTACTATAAGGTAAATATTTTGATAATTATTTTGATGAATTAAAAGGTTTTATTTTTATAAAACCTTTTAATTCGTCAAAATAATTATCACAGACAATACGTATACCCCAGAATACACAATAGTCAGTAACATTTTGTTATTTATATTACTTTTTTTTTATTACAGGTGATTAAACGAATTCTCTGCATTCCCCTACTCTAGATCAAAACGACGCACTCATTAATAGAACATTTGTCTCGGCAAGAGACAGAATTCCTTCCTCATCCACCGTTATTAATATTGTATCGTCATTATTACCTCCTTTGCGAATTGTAATTAGATTGCCGGGGAAATTATTAAATGCATTCATCATAATTTTCTGCAAATGAGATACAAATTGAATGCGGTAATGACAAATTAATTTAAAGCTGAATACTTTCAATTTAAATGGAATTGGTTATGATCGAAGTTATTATAGTTTCATCATTATCAACATTTTTGGGCATGTTTCCCGCATACTTAGATTTAGCTCCAATTTCACGAGTTTTATTTAACTAAGTTCAACCATTCAAAATGTTAATTAAACGAATTTGGCATGACCTGATGGCGTTTAAAGCAAATAGTGAAATCGAAATGGTCTCAGTTGGCTGGAGACTACACAGTCTGCAATTTGTTTGACCTCATAACGCTTTGAGACGTCTTAAACTGAATTTCTTAATTTGTTCGACCCGAATTCTGGTTTGTACTTCAGCGAGCCAATCCATTTGTTATATTACAGTTATATATGTCGGTGACCTTTGTGGTTTAAAACTATTTTTTTATTCGATTGCGCTTGTTAACACTAAGGCCTCTCGATAGCATCTTGAGCTCATACAGATTAAAACTACTTAGTGCTTACAGTAGGTAATGTCCAGTTGATATTGTTGATGAAAATAATGCAGATTTAATTATGTCTTGAATTAAGTCCTGCATAATCGGAACATTACATACATCCCGCATATAAAACTGAACTAAAATAATGAATTGATTAATTAAATTATCTTCTCATCTCTTGCAATTAATCAGAGTGGTTACAATATATCAGAGTTCGTTCATTAAAAATACTGTTATTAATGATAGCACAAAATAGAACACTTAAATTAATAAGGCGAACCCAAAATTAATCTTCCATAAAATTAATATTCAAATAAAAAATGTCACAAATTATTCCGGATTATTAATAAACAAATAGGAGTGTGTTCACGCCGCTCAAGAGATATATTTGTATGGCCGATGATATATTTGTATGGCTCGAGCTAACACGAAATGGGGCAGATAAATCAACGTTTTGTCATAGAACATTGAATGTTAGCATTCTTCGTTTATAATATCTACGAGGACAAAGCAAATAAATTATATTTGCCATTAGTAGCTTTGGGTAATTGAAATCTAAATTTAAAATTTAAGAAAAATTCCCATTTCTAAATATTTGTTTCCAAAAAATCATATTATTTTGTAATATGCACGTAATGCGCTTTCATTTGATAACACAATCGGGTATATTTCAGAAAGATTTTCGGTTCTTCTTCCCCACCTCACCCCTCATCATTTTTAAACGGCTAAACCAATTTTTATCAAACATATCTAAGAACACTCGCACAACAAAGTAGGTACCTTTCATGCAAAAAAAACTGAATTGATATCGCTTTATCCGTTCGAGAGATAATTATGACAGAAAGACATACATATACATAACCTTACAGCATCCCCTTTTCTTTTGTCGGGAGTTAAAAATGGTACTTAATGAAAATGATTACCTAACATTCCGATGTTCTAAAATTGAGTATTGTTAGAAGTGTTTGGTGTCAAGTACCAATAGATTGTCGGGCAATATTATATTGAATTAAATTTAACTTTAGAAACTATCGGTACCTATTTATTTATTACATTAAATTTATTGTACTACTAAATTTATGTGTACCTTTTTATAAATACAATAAATATCGGGGCAGTATACATAATTCACCCAGGTGCATTAAGTATACTTTAAGTAGACTTTATTCACCTAGGAATCAATTCTAAATATTTATGTACTTTCAGCTTAAATCAATTTTAATATTGTATTCATAAAACAGCTTTTATTATTATAGTGTCAACTAAACGCAGCTAATCTTTGACAATTCAGTGCTGCGCACGCGTCGAGTCGAGGGGCGTTATTCACGCGAATGATTTACGGCCCGTAGCGAAATCAATTCACAATCACCTATTCCTGATATTACTTGAATAAATCTCAATAATTTTGACGTGACAAACATAATGTCAAAAGGGGATAATGTTGGCATTCAGATCGAGTCATCTACTTCTCTCATAGTTCTGCTTTACAGTTTGGATTGAGGTGAATAATCCTACTAATATTATATACGCGAAAGAGAGAATTGACAGTCAGATTGGTGAATAAAATGTGTCAGTACTTATTGTAAGTCGGGTCTAGCGTCATGAGACGTCATAATTCAAGAATAGTGATGGGAAATAATTATCTTATTGGCAAACTCCAATATAGTTTATTTAAATTAATTGTTTTTAAGGATTTTTAGCTTAATAAATAACTATGTATAGCAAAATTCATGAGTATTTGTCATCGAGTACTTGTATAATCATATTAAAAGTCTTAATGCTTACAGGATAACCGAGATTTTATTTTGTTGACCATAAAAACATCCTGAAAATTTTATGAGCAAATCTTTATGTATTTCTGACCTATGTCTCTGTGCACTTTTTTATATATATATTTTTTTAATACATGTTGTTAAATTTACTACACAAACTTTGATTGACATTTTGTTTATAGTTTTAAAAATAATGACAGTGTGCTAGTATGGTCATTAATTACGCTTAAGTTTAACTTGCCCTTGTTGAATTCAGTCCTTATCTGATTTACATAGAGTACATTATTATTATAGTATTTTTTTTATGCGAGACAGACCTGTTTATTCACAATCTTACCTGATAGTAAGTATCGATGTGGACGATGGATCTCATAGATCTAGGAGGTACCCATTCACTCTTGTCTTGAAGACACTCAGGTTGACAGTATCATCATCATCAGCCTATATTAGTCCACTGCTGGACATAGGGCGCACCCCTAATGAGCGCCATAGCGCCCTGTCCTCGGCTTGACGCATCCAGCATCAGCCTGCAGTCTTTCGCAGGTCGTCATCCCACCGGCCTCCATTGTAACTATTTTGTGAAAGCACCATCTATATAGAATGTTTTGACAGTAAATTTCTTCTATACCTTAACCCTATCAAACCTAATAATTCAAACAAAACCACCTTGCATTATAATTATATATAGAACGCCTAAATCAACAGTAAGCTAGACAAATTGATCTGAGCTCATGTATGTGCCCAGCTAACCCCAACCATACATTAATCCCACGCCTGTCAATGCTAACCCAAATGGGGTGATTTTAACTTTTATTGCCTTTCGAACAGATGGCTCTTGTCAAATATAGAGAATTACGTGTGAATTAGTGGGTGACACCTTAAACCGTTTAAGTGGAGGATTAACTTTCTTTGAACCAGTTTGTGAAGGTTACTGAACGAGTTTAGAACCGTTTAAACCCTTAGAGAATGTAAATTTTATATAAAAACATGAGTTTTATTTTTAGGAAGTAATTATGTAGGTACGTAAGTATTTTCTGATTCATTTAAAAGAAAACAAAATGCGAGTTGCAGATAAATATATAGCAAAGAGATTATAATCACTAAGACCTACTCGGTAGTTCGACCAAATAAATTAAAATTTATTATATTATATTATGTATTAATTTTTGACATAAATTAAAAAGATTCATGATAATATTATACTTTAATTATATTGAAACTTATTATGAAAAAAAAAATAATTACCATGATTTGTATATTTAAAATCAATACGCCGTTCAAATATTTCATAGCAATGATACAGTGGAGCTACTGCAACATTATCAGGATACAGAGCATAAACTTATGATGAAACTTTATTTGTTACCCTTTTTAATTTGATTATAAATAATATAATTTTGGAGTTAATGCTGTGAAGTGAAACACAAAATAAATATTTCATTAGTATACTTATCATAACAGCAATTTCTACCTTTCATCCATTATGTTCAAACAACAAGTAGAAAAGTACTTCGCTTGGATCCTGATAAAACTTTCATAGCTCACATTCCCAAACATAACTTTTAGAAAGACGACAGCTACGCCGAAATTTCCGCTTCACATATTCAAAACACACGCGCCAAACATTTTATCCTTTCGAATCTCCAGCTTTCAAATCCAAACAACCGACATCGACTATTCCTATTCCTTTTATTCCAGTTTACACTATACAAATAAAAAACGAAGCGTAATGTGGTGTACGTACGTCTCTAGAAGAATATGTGCTTCCATTGTGGAAACTTCAGCTACCAGTGACTACATTGTGCGGGGTAAGATTGAATTTCTTGAGGCACTCCGCGGGAATGTGATCTCGCTGCAATCTGCTCCGTAAATAGGTTTCATTATGATTTTGAGAGACTTTAGAAAATAGGATGCTGAATATACCGTTTGCTTAAAGCTTTCTCATAACCTTGTCTTGATTTAAACGAACTCAATCCGTTCTGATTCGTTGTCGTTTGAAGAATTAGATAGGTATGAAGCTGCACTTTGATTAATGGCAGCGCAGTTCTTGTGAGGTAGTGTAAGATGGGAAATCTGTTTATTCATGTAGGTATGGACAAGTATGAACTATTTTATTTTCGACATCTTTTAATGTTCTCACTCCGGTATATGTATTTAATGGAAACTTGTTACATAATATGATACAATAATACTCTAGATTTTTGTGTACATACATTTGAGACAAATCATGTAGCATAATAGCAAAATGCGGGATTGCGTTTTTTCTGCACAAATTTAAAATATCCTTTTAAACTTTTAAAGTGTGGTTTATCATTTTGAAAAAACATAATTGAAACACAAATCTCAAAATATTTAAGCATACAGTAAAACAGCATTTTCAACTAATGTAGAAGCGTTTAACCCCTCTCTTCTCTCGTCTATTAAATAACTTTCAACCCTCCAACGTTAGTTCAGTACCCCCAAAACAAACTGAAGCACCTCAGAAATGTAACATCATCTTAGATGAGCCAGTAAAGGCTGTATAGGGGTAATCGTTCGAGAGCCATCCATAAACGAAGCGATTTAAGTTTACCCCCACAGTGACTTGGAGCCGGCCAACTTTAAATTGCTACCAAGGAATTTTACTTTGAAGAGTCGGTGATGTCACTCGACTTCAGTTTATTTTGCTCTCGATGTTGATATTGGATTATGGATATAGCTGGCATTCTACATATTGCTCGCGGTTAATGGTTAAGCGATATGAAACCTATGTTAAAAAGGATCTCTTTATAAGTATTCATGAATTTGTTATATTCGATATTTCTAAAGATATTTCGTTTTACATTTCTCAAAGAAAACCCTTTATGAATTTTAAAGATATATCAGCTACACATACATAGGATTTTTTATCGGCTACACGACGCCAACAGTTCATAAACATTGAAAAAAGGTTCAGTTTTAACCATTCACAAAAACATCCTCTATTCCCACCGGAAACAGCGTTATTGACGTAAAAACAGGAGTCACAGAGACCGTATGGTAATATGGAAATGGCGACCGGGCCGCATCCGGCTGGCCCGGAACGAGCGTAAACAGAAACGACAGTCCGGTCCGGTCCGGTACTTCATTTAACGCGATATTATTACAGTGCGAGTGTGAAAATTTGAATAGATTTTTCCTGGGTAAGGTAGTTATTTTAGGGATGTTATTTTCGTACCACTTGTTTGAAAAGGATCAGTCTATTGTAACTAGTTGTTCGGTATTCCAACCTACTACTTTGCTAAACAAATATTATATTTTATATTTCTCCGGACAAACTACCACCGCAAAATGTACCGGTTACAATGATTTCAACTACGGTGGTTAATTAGTGTCTAACTCATGCTAGGTATACGAAAAAATAAAAAAATACAATAGAATAATAATAACAACATTAGATAATATACAGAAATAGATGGAATTGGCAAAATATTAAAGTTATAGTTACTTAAACACTTAAACTATGATTGTGTTTTCTTGTAGGTAATTATAATTTAAAAGATTGAGTTCAATGTGGAAATCTTCCACTTGGCGTCGAAACACCAGAAAACGCAATATTTTTCTTGAACACACATCATCACATATACAGAGCTCACCAACTCGTCTCAAGTCAGGAGCCAAAGATGAAATCGCTCAAAAAATGTTTATTATTATTGTACATTTGATTTAGACTCAACGTACCTAAGCTAACACACTTTGTAATAATAAACATTAACTAACGACATCTCAAAATAAAACACGCTCATCGCCAAACATAACTTATACAATATCAGCGCAGACTAATTTATCAGACCTATAATAAAATCAGGCTCGCTCATGTCAAACAAGGCATTGCGAAAGCACCATTTTGTTATGAGTTACAAGGGATACCGCGCCAAAATTGTACACATCGAATCGACGTACTCCGAGCATCCCAAGCGGATTTATGCTTGGATCTATACGTTTGAGCTATACAGGCTGAAATGTTATAGAACTTTCTAGTCATCATCAGAGCTGGTTGGCTTTGGGCGGTATAGAAAGTAATACGACTTCTTTTGATTTTCGCCTAGAGATCAAAGTGACTACTGCTTATTGGGTTATACACTCAAACCTACTAAGACACAAATTAACTAGTGCATATATTTCCTATATAGTACCTACAGTGACATGAACCAGAACTGCCGGAACATTCAGATGATGATAGAAGAGCCATGCTAGAAAGTTCTGGAATGACGCAAGCGCAGTGGTAAATGCCCAATGTTAACCAATATGATGATGTTTTTCCCCCTTTTTATTAACCCCCGACCAAAAAAGAGGGGTGTTATAAGTTTGACGTGTCTGTCTGTCTGTCTGTCTGTCTGTCTGTGTGTCTGTCTGTCTGTCTGTGTCACCATAGCTCCCGAACGGATGGAGCGATTTCAATTTAGTTTTTTTTGTATGAAAGGTGAGTCTGGCGCGAGTGTTCTTAGACATGTTTCATGAAAATCGGTTGTGCCGTTTAAAAGTTATGGGGGTGAGAGTGGGTAAGGAAAACCGAAAATCTGCAAATATACTAGTGTGGGGTATCAAATGAAAGTGCATCACGTCCACATTACATAATATTATGTTGTTTTACGTTTAAGGAAATTATGGCATTAGAATCGGGGGTTTTTCTTAAATTTTAAATTTAGATTTATTCATAACTAGTAGTGCCCCACGGTGTTACCCGAGTTTTAATGGATTTTTCCGAGTTAAAAAGTATCCTACTATGTCCTTTCTCAGGCTCTAGAGAATCTTTGTAACAAATTTAATTCAAACCGTTTTAATAGTTTTTTCATGAAGGAGGAACTGACCAACAGACAGCCTGAAAGACAATTTTTAGCTTTTAGCTAAAGTTTAATAGAAGAGATAGCGCATAAGTGGTTAAGCGTCTCTTTATACTTATTCCTTATTTTTTTGTTCCTTTTATATTTTTTTCATCCCAAGGTTGCCTGGCAGAGATCGCTCATAGCGATAAAGCCGCCCTTAGTACCATGTTTTTAACTTAATTAAGGTTTTTGTTGAGTTTATTTTCTATTCGCGTGGTGAACAATAAATGTTCTCTAATGAAATCTAATCCTTTTGAGTATTTTGTAGCTTTATTTTGATTAGGTGTTTTGTATTGTGTTGTACTTAATTGCTGTCAACTCTTTGAAGCCCTGTGTCTTAATTAAGGTTTTTGTTGAGTTTATTTTTTATTCGCGTGATGAACAATAAAATGTTTTCTAATGAAATCTAATCCTTTAAGAGTATTTTGTAACTATTATTTGTTTAGGTGTTTTGTATTGTGTTGTACTTAATTGCCGTCAACTCTTTGAAGCGCTGTGTCTCACTGCAGACAGGTCTGGCAGGAAGCCACGAGACCCGTTTATATATCACCATGTTTTGACGCAACCATCCCACTGCGCCGGTGGTACAGAAGAAATGGATAAATTGAATATTACATTTCCTATTTTGTTTTCATCTAATTAATGTTTTAGGGCAAAATTTATATCACACCAGCAGACTCGTTTTGTAAAATTTAAATTCAACTCAATTCAAACTCAATTTAAATCAAGTGACGCCGCCTTTGCAACGATTTATTTAACAGATGAGTTCAGGTTTCTTTTACAAGATGATTTATAAGTTCAGGACATCTTAAAAATAAAATTTTCTCCGAAACGGCTTAACCGACTATTATTACTTTTTATATGCATATTCAGTAGGTCTGAGAATCGGCTACTATCTATTTTTCATTTTGCAAAACAACGTTTGCTGGGGTCAGCTTGTATGTATATAATATATAGTTTTTAAAATATAAGTTATTTTTAGCTTTAGTTCAAATCCAGCTGAATGGACAACGTTGGGTAATCTGCAATTACTTTTCGTTCAAAATACTTCAGTGTCTCATAATAATGATCTTCAACCAGTGTGTATTGCCAGTGATGTCTTATGGATCCGAAACATGGTGTTTTACTATTATAGGCCTTATGATGTTTTACTGAATGAATGATAACATTATGATTAAAAAAAAATTGTATGTATGTTATTAATACATTAATAATATACATACATATTTCCGGACTACTCACACAGCATCACCTAAACCCAAACTAAGCAGAGCTTGTACTATGGGTGTTAGGTGACTGATATACTACATAGATACATTTTTTTTGTAATTACATACATATGATACATAGAAAACACCCAGACCCGAAACCAGAAATTGTATTTATTCCTACATCGCGTTATCTAATGCTCAGTTTGGTACAAACTAAAATAGTGTTGAGGTCAACTCATATAGGTAGTTATTGTACATTTGTCAAGATAAAATGCTTGTTTGTTTTCATTTGTGGTCCTGTAAGAAGGCAAATGTCTCTTGACCATACAACCTATCCTGTTTCAGGCAAATATAACATTGTAAAATGAATGTTTTGTTATTGCTCCGAAAACGACTCATTCATTTTATCTATTCGTAAGCATGAAGTTTGACTTCATATAAGTGAAAAAAAAAAATATTATGAAAATACAATAATAAACAGATGAAAAAAAAAATATTAATCATTTTAAGTTTAGCAAAAAAGTGGCTTTGTAGGTTAACAACTTACCTCTAGTGATTACTCGCCGGCCTTTACGAAAGGCTTGAAATATTTTTTGAGGTTGTAATATTTATCAAATGTTGACACAACTTTTAGAACCTTTTGTTTTCAATTTTAGTAAATATTTTAAAGTTACTAGTTAATATTTTAAATTTTAATTAGATATTTAAATGTAGCTATACAAGAAAACCGCATGAAAAAAAGATTCAATAGTTTTTGAGTTAATCCTGAGTCTAAAGATAGACAGACGCGGCGCTAACTATTATTTGTTGGTTTAGATAACAAAAAAAAAGGAAATGTCACGTTAAGCTACGCTGATTTTAACTTATTTTAAGTTAAGAGAGAGAGTTAAGTTATTAGATTTATTTAATTTGATACTATATTTTCTCGTTAGACTTGAATGTAGGTAATAATATCGTTAGAGTTTCAATTCCAGCCTTTATGATAGCAATATTGCCAAGAATGAAGCTCCGGGTATAAGTATGACGACATATTTCTTTCAGCGCTTCGCTTAATCTTGGTTTATGTAATGCAATTTGGTTTCGCTACAAAGCTCACAAGAAAACAAAACAAAAATTGTCGTACTATTGCGGCCTGCAACCACTGTGTACGACGGCGAAAAGTTTGTTGTTAAATTATTTGGTTGAACACGCTTATTTTAAAAACTCCTAAACTGTTTTACTTTTGCATGGCATATTTATTTATTTATAAACTATAGGCTGTGCTATTTGCATCGTAGAAAACTAGGCTAAAAATTTATCTATTTTATAATCACCCACTAAGTATAATTCCATCTAACCGCAAAATAATATTATATTTTGTTGAATCTTTCCTTTGTTTTGTCATTTAAATAGTAGCTACACTTTTTAACCGACTTTAAAAAAAGAAGTTCTCAAGTCGACGTTTATATATATTTTTTTATGTTTCTCCTCAGAACTTTGATCTTCGTGGACCGAATTTGTTAATCTTTTTTTTAATGACGCTGTTGCTTTCAAATTTGTTTCATTTATATGTTACAACAATCTATTTATTCTCCGAGTATTGAGTCCCTAGTCCGTCTCAATCCATATTAATATTACATATTTATAAATATAGGAAAGTGTATGTGTGTGACTGTTTGCTTGTCAGTCTTATAATGTAGGCCGCGCTCCGATTTATCTTTTTAACAAAATGTATTCAAATATTAAATTATAGATGTTAAAACTTAGATTAAATTATAAGTTTTAATTGAGACTCGCTCGCATGAAAAACAAGAATGCAAGTATTTAAATCTAGAATACTTGAATCTCTTCACGGCCATACAGCTGAACCGATAAGCCTGAAATTTGTTACAGTAATGGGTTATACTTTGGATTAGTACATAGGCTACTTAAATTCTTTTTTATTGCATTTCTATTTCTAGTTCTTATGCTAAATTGAGAGTCGGTTGTTTTGTGTTAAAAATCTTATTGTTCTATTGTCTATTAACGAATTTTGCCAGCGGCCAGTCGGCAGATTCAAAACTAGGATAACATCAACTGGGCCCGAAGGTCCGGTCAGAGCTGGCCCAGTCTAACTAAAGAGACATCATTACTTCGTAATGCGGGCCTAACTTTTGGCCATAAACTTTGTATGTCCTTTTAAATACTCAACAAAAGTAGGAAGGAACTGTTAACGGCACCCATTAAAGAAAGGTTTACGAGTAAACCCTAGTTACCTTAATATGCAAGAGTAATGCCATCATTAAAATTCAATTAGATGTCGTCAAACAAAACGTAAAATGTACGTAATGAACCGAATTTTGATTGAGGTACCTGAACAATAGAATGAGGATCAGTAGTAAATGATTTTTTAGAGTGAGAGAGAGTGAGAGAAAACATTTTTAAGTTGTTTCATTAAGTTGTTTCATTGCCATTCCCAATGTTTTTTTTTAATTTAAAAGTTTAATAATTTTTCTATTGTTTGTATACTCAAACTAGCTTAAAACCAATTTTCAGCTTTCTAAGAGTTTAGGAAGTACCCAAACAGTTTTGCTGATTATAAGTTAGTGAATCAATTAGTAACGTAAACAGGGGTTTTTAGACATGAATAAAAACAATCAACATCGAGCTATGAGGGTTTAAAAACGACGAAATGCTTAGAGAAAGGGAAGGTAGTGCCCGTACGCTACACTGGCTCGTTTTGGCTGGGACAACCTCAGATTCTTTTCAACCTTAGGTTATAAAACAAAAAAATCCTTTAATTAACCCTATCCTCAATATATTTTTTTAAGAGCTAGTGTGTCCCATTTTAGGGTAAAGGCTTCCCTAAACTAACACCAAACTAATGAAAGAAATTGCTTTAAGCAATAAGACTGCCCATTACGCATTCTAGTTTCAGTTTTAATTTCTTATTGTATTGTTTCTTTGTTTGGTGTATAATAAAGTATTTTCTATCTATCATCAATGTTTAAAGAAAGAAACCTCAGTGCTTTGTAGCTTATCTTTTCATCTATAACTTTAAATCTTCTACGAGGAATACGAAAGTAAAACAAAGGAAGTCCCCTCAACAGTAATACAACTAATGTAGGGTTCGAGAATGTCCTTGAAACTTGAAATGCGGCACTGTAAAGTTACCGGTAAAGTTTACAGTGTTCACACAAACGACGAGTATATTTCTAACTTTAAAATGGTGTGGTTTTTCTGTGTCTTAAATGCTACGGCTATTATGTAATTTTTTAAAACAAGCTGAAATTAAAAAAATATATAAACCCACTGCGACTTACCTTTTTATAGGAATTTTTACAGTCTATTAATTAAGAATGGTTGATACGTAAATTTGATTTGCTTATAGATCCTAAACGGTCACCCAGATCGAAAAATGTTGGAAGAAGACCAAAATGAGTTTTAAATACCTATTCAACGACGCCTCATACTAGACATAGTTTGTTTGTAGTCTTACATTATTTAAAAAAAAAAAAAAAATTTCACTACCGTCATGTTAAAATCGCGGTACTAGGAATCGATTTACGTAAATCATAGGAATCGGCCCAGCCGTTTGGTCTGTAAGTGGGACAATGGAACATACATACTTACATAGACTGTTAAGCACATTACCACTCCTTTGCTTAGCGCAGCCGGTTAAAATTAACATAAATCTAAATTTAAAATTTAAGAAAAACCCCGATTCCAATGCTTTAATTTTAATAAATGATTTCTTCTATGGAGTTTTTATCAAAACAAACATTAAATTATCGAAGTAGGAGTTTTTAAATAACTATTATGGAACCAGACTGGTTTTGCTGTCCTTAAATTGTTAGATATTGGATGGATGGTTTGGCAACGTAAATAACGAGTATTTGAAAAGTTTGTAACTGAAGTTGCAGCATGTATTAGGGATGTGTGCAGTATTCGAGATCTTAATGTTTTTAATAAGTGCTAAACCTCACTTTTAAGGTTGAACTATTCTAATTCTAATGCTTTCTGCAGAAGATTAAAACAACCTTCGCTCAACACAGGATCATCAAAAATATAAAAAAATATAGATCTTGTTAGAAAGGAGACGATTTAACGTGGTTATTGTAGGAATAGCACCATAATACAAAAATATAACAGAATATCATCATTCAGTAATCAAACACACTAATTTTCAAGTTACCTTCCAGAGCAGAGCTTCCATCCTAAATAAACCCAACCTAAACAACAAGGCGACAGCAATATGCACTTTCGCCTTCATTGGCCCCGAGGGTAGTGTTAGCAATTAGCCGCAGGTCACAGGTGAAACATGTTTCATTTAGCTTTCAGTGAGAACATTCATCTCGGTCAGGCCTAGTGAACAAATATTGTACGTTTTGAAACGTAATCATGTCCGTATTTCAACCTCAATCAAAACTAACCGTACGTTTTTAAACTAGTTTGTTTATCAGCAATATTGTAGATGACTAAAAAAAATGTTTTTAATGCACTCCTATTTTTTATTTTTTCTTGGATATAATAAATCCCACTTAGCCAACACGGCTTCAATTCCGAAATTCTCGACTTTCATTGCGAAGGTCGTGGGTTCAAACCCCCGCCGCGCACCTATGGAGTGTACGCTATAAACACGTGCTTTAACGGTGAAGGTAAAACATGAGGAAACCGGCTACTTTTAAGAGTTTGAAGGACATTATTGTGTCATCCACCAACCCGCACTTGGCCAGCGTGGTCAATTGAGGCCTAATCTCGTGAATAGAGAAGTCCATGTGTCCCAGCAGTGGGGAAGTTAATAGGGTGATGATGAAATGATAAATCTAAATAAATAAATAAATAATAATAATAAGTATAAAAATAAATAATAGTCTTATTATTGCAGACTATGCAGAATACACATTTTAATGTAGTCTATAACAGGCTGTTATTTTAGTAAAATTTGACTCCCTTCATAAAAAAATTACAGGACATTAAACTATTTATTGATACATCACGGATATCAATTTGCAGTGTCGTTTCTGGTAAATCCCGCATGAATAGTACGGGTTTTCGGAATTAATTACCCAATATTTTTTCTCAGTATTAATTTAAAAGTGGTTAAATTATTAAATTATTAATAAATAAATTTATTTAATTATTAAATTTAAATAAATATTTCCGGACTACTCACACAGCATCACCTAACCCCAGACTATGCAGAGCTTGTACTATGGGTGTTAAGTGACTGATATACTACATAGATACATTTTTTTTTATTAATGTAAACACCCAGACCCGAAACCAGAAATTGTAGATCGTACAAAATCTGGTCCCCCGGCGGAAATCGAACCCAAATTATAGTTGTACAGTTGATGTAATTAAAAAATTACTTTGAATTAATGTTTTTTTTCTTACATTTTATAACGTCCCCATCCTCTGAATCTTTATTCCATTTCTCTTCGTCTAAAAGTATAGAAAGTATATCATATACCTAAATGCCACTATATAGCAGCAACAATTAGATATGATTTGTGTTATTTTATGATTGACTTGTTACGTTATTGGATTTTAATTGAATTATTTTTATTATACATAGTTTTATTCGTCAATGCCACTACTCGGCGGCTCAATTATGGTGTAACTCGTATATCTCATACTGAACGTATTGTCTGTGTCTTTTGCTGTATTTTCTGCGTGTAAAATATACAATACTTATTATTAAAATTGAACGAAATCGAGGGTACAATGTTACCTATGATTAATAAATAAACTATGAAACTATGTATATCTTGTGAGTTTCGAAGACAAAAGGCACTTGTTAAAACCACGAGCGAACAAAAATTAAGTCTCAAAAAAGCAGACGCTTAAAGCTTCGGGACCCAATAATATTGCACCGCGGGGAAACTTATTCAATTTGACTGAGACAACTGTTCTTGGGTTTGAATGGCACGGTGCCCCTTCACCCGATGTTCGTTTTTTCATTTTATCTGTTCAACAAAACTGAGGTTACAGTGTGCGGCTGTTTCAGTGGCCTAGTGGATCCGAGATGTGCTACGATATTTTAGACATAGACATAGACATAATTTTATTTACTACAGAAACACACACAAAAATAATACAGACTCAAAATCAACAAACATATATTTATATGTATATATAAGAACACAGAGTGAGCAGGTACGTGTATGCTACAGCAGTAAAAGGGCAACGGCAATTTTAAGCGTTAGGATAGAAATGTCAGAATACAGAGCAGAGAGAGCATTTTACAGAGCCTCTTGCTATAAAGCTATGCGTTTTTCTATGAGATTTATCTACAAAATAGACTATAATTAAAAAAATAAAGAAATTAACTCAGTTTCGATACATTGGCAGGCCATAAAGCACGGAGAACAAAATAATTGTTTGAGAAAACATACTTTTTATGAATAGTTCATATGTTACTTATGAAACCACGTGTCGTTCTGTTCACGAATAGCACCTGCCTAAATTATTCACAGGTGCTGTAAGATTGCCGTTCGCTTGGGTGTTGTAGCTTGACTTCTACTAACCACAAATCAACAAACAAAACTGTGAAGAAGAATAATCGGAAGCGCTTCCTTTTTTAAGATTTTTTTTTAAACTTTAAATAATGTTTATATGTATGATACCTACCTGTTTCACGTTTGAAGAAAACTGCTATATGAAAATGTCTTGAGATGCCGCTAGATACTACCACTAGATAAGAGTACATGCAAGGCATTTCAACAATTTAAATTCCTGTTCCCGAAAGTTGTTAAGTCAAAAGTAAGGGCGTGACATGTTCTGGTTTACGAGTAGGTACATCTTCACAACACCGCAAAGTGGCACGGTGGGGTATCTACCGCGAAAGTGTTGATAGTTGAAGAAACCACACAATAACCATATCTAGACCCGTGGTTAGCGTATAACGGTACTAGACATTCTGCTGGTGATTTACCATTTAAAGTGGTGTTTTACTATATAGAGACGGTCAATAAAAAGTGTATGTAGAAGTTATAAATAAACACTGACGCCTCGTTTTAACTATTTCTAAAATAAGAGTTAGAAGACATTTCCTCCCAAGGTTTTAAAGAAAATATTTAATATTGATTGCCTCAGTGACACGGTGGGCTAGAGTCCGCTTGCGGCGCAAGAGGTAGCTGGTACGATTCCCGCAAGCACTTTCTTTTTGGTCGGGATGTTAAATATGTATAAGAAGAAAACATGCATGTATGTCTATTATATTAAGTATACCGGATGTCTAGTACCCGTAACACAAGCTTAGAGCTAACCACGGGCCTAGATGTTGTTGTGTGGATTTTCCAGCAATATTAATTATTATTTATATGAAAAGGTCTTGCTTTATATGAAGATGCCGGAGTCACAGCCAAGCACTGTAGATACTTCTATTCAATCCGCACTCGACATTAGACATGCAAGGCACGCGGTGTCGCGACTGCTTCGTGGCAAGAGCGAAGGATTCCGGAACTAAAAGGAAATTTACACAAGGATATTAATAAGAAAACTAGCATTATGTTAAACAGGTATCGTATACATATTATATAAACGGAATCTTGCTTGGGCTACGAGAGAATAAAGACTTTAATCCCTTGGCAGTATTAGGTTGTAATATGAAAATTGTTTCTGAATGTTGAAAGTTCATTTCAGTCGCAGTACGACCACAGTTAGACATAGGCCTCCCATAATGATATCCATGTATATCGGTTGGAAGCGACTTGCAACCACCGCGAACCAGCAGCTTTCATTAAATAATTTGTCCATCTTGTTATCCTTTGAAGAAAAGGAAGTTTGTTTGTTAAATCTACGGCCTATAAAATATATGTATATAAATTTTTATATTTCAAGCAATTTTTGCCGTTGGCTTTTATTTACAAGACACGGTTAAAAGCTACATAAATTATCAAAACAAAAAAACATATATAAAAATATGGCCATAATAAACAGAGTCGATTTTCTTGTGCAATTTTGTAATATCCCGGAGATGCATGATCGAATCCTGTGCGCGAAGGTTACGGATGTGTCTTGATCTTTTTCTGCATAAAATTTAAAATAGTTTTGACCTGCATAGTAACGTTTATCACTTATTAAAAATCATTAAGATTTAAAGCAATTTCTGCCAGGCAACCTTTGTATAGAAAGAATTGAATTCATGACAGCAAATTTTTATATTCTTTTCTTCAATTTATTTAATTTGGATTTAGTAGTTGATTTATCCCATCGTTCTTCAGCTTTCCAACAAATCTAATGTTTGATTTCTTTTGTCAAAGTTTCACAATTACGAGCGCATATGGAATTTAATTCCTAGCTTATTTCCAGTGACTTTGTCGAGAATCATACTAATATTATAAATGCGAATGTAAGTTTGTTTGTTACGCTTTCACGCAAAAACTACTTAACCAATCATCATGAACCTTTGCACATATACTCTTGAAGGTATTAGAAGTAACATAGAATACTTTTTATTAAAAAAAAATAAAAAAAAATTACGATAAAAATAATTACCCGTGCGAAGCCGGGGCGTGCCGCTAGTTATCTATACTAAATATTATAAAGCTGAAGAGTTTGGTTGTTTGAACAGGCTAATCTCAGGAAATACTAGTCCAATTTGATAAAATACTTCAGTAATTGATAGCCTATTTACCGAGGAAAGCTATAAGCTACTTTTTACTGCGGGAAAATCCAAAAACACAAGCAACGCTGTCACAGCTGTTGTTTTTGGCCACAGTGACCTGTAATGCTAGTTAAATTTCTAATCTAAATGACCATATTTTAAATGTTTTTCTTTCTTGTTTCATCTTTTATAAATACAGATTAATTATATTCAATTTACACACATAAAAACTGAATTGTTTAAAATAACGAAGTTTATCAAGCAGTTCTCACTAGTGAAATAAAAATCCTAACTACCTGTTTTCCCACTTAGGGTTAGAGTTTTTTTATCTTAATTTTTATCGAATTAATATCTTTTCCGATAAACACATAAATATCAAAATCGAACTACTCAGTAGATATGTGTGGTCATACATGAAAAAATATACATATACGCGTCGATAATTAAGAACATCATTTTTTCTTTCGTTGGTTGAAAATTCTTTTCAAAAACACCAAACGTATCTTTCAAAGAAAATATAATCACTACGTTTTTCAATACGTGGTAGGAACCATAAATTAATAAAATACGTAAGTACTGTATTTATGTAACGTCCACAAAACCGGCGCCCGGGCGCGTGTATGGATGGACGATGGACAATTAGAATGACTGTAACGTACCCAAGCCCGTTGTTTTGCAAGTGACTCGTTCAAAACTAGGCTAGTAGTCATAGCGTGAGGACGAAATTCCCCACACAGTTGACAAATGGCCGGCCCGTCACCCGACGAACAACCACGCTTCACGTAATAGAATTAACTGCCGTGATTAATTACTTGTATTTCGTTCCGTGGTAAGTGTAATGGAGCGACGCCATCATTTTGGTAAAACATTGGTTTGTGATTGAATTTATAACTTTGACATTTTCTAGGTATCTGTTTGATAAAATTGGAAATTATGTAAAAGAGGGGTGTTATAAGTTTGACGTGTCTGTCTGTCTGTGGGACATCATAGCTCCCGAACGGATGAAACAATTTCAATTTAGTTTTTTTTGTATGAAAGGTGAGTTTGGCCCGGGTGTTCTTAGATATGTTTCATGATAATCGGTTGAGTCGTTTAAAAGTTATGGGGGTGAGAGTGGTCTGCACATATACTCGAGTGGGGTATCAAATAAAAGCGCATCGCGTGCACATTACTAAATATTATGGTGTTTTACTTAAGAAAATTAAGACATAGGAATCGGGGGTTTTTCTTAAATTTTAAATTTTGATTTATTAATATAATATTATAATGATCATGATGATTTCCACAAGAACATCTAGCCCTAAACTAACTCATAGCTTGTATTTGTTGGTAAGAATTTTTGTAAACAATGTTAAAAGTCTTTTTAAATAATAATAAAATAAATAAATATTTGCGGACAATTCACACAACAACATCTAGCCCCGTGGTAAGCTCTAAGCTTGTGTTACAACAGTACTAGACATCAGATAACTTAATGTAATAGACATAACATATATATTTTTTGGTTGCCATCAACAAAAACCAAAACAACATCCAGATGTTAAAAACATGCTCGTACGTTCAGGCAGCATAAGCGAAAACAGAAAAATGTACGTAATTTCACTCAAGAATATACGTTCCGTTCTCATTTCTCATGATTTGTTTCAACCGCTGCATAAGTGAAAAGTAAACAGGTTGGACTTAGTCCAAATGTAAGCTAGCCAAGTGCAATCTAGGAAGTACGAGTATCGTCCACTGTCATATTTTAAACTGTCTTCACTTAAAAAGCAGACGTTTTTTGCAATTTCCTTTCATTTACGTCACTATTTATCTTTTCAATGGCTGAATTTCTTATTCTGTTTGCAATACATTCATTTTGCGTATAAACCAGATGCGGATGCAACCTGGACATTTAATCTGTCTGCTTTTATGTTTCTGACATTGGAAATCAGTTGTAAGCTATAAAGGAAACACGAAATATTTATTTTTGTAATGTATTTAAGAATATTTATGATGGTTTATGTAAACGTACTATAAAAAAATATATATATCTCCGGACTAATCACACATCACATAACCCCAAACTAAGCAGAGCTTGTACTATGGGTTCTAATGTGACTTACATACTACTTTTTTTTGTTGTAAACACATAACATATTATGCTTAGTAAACACCCAGACCAGAAACCATCAAAATGTAGATAGTACAAAATGTGGTCCCCCAGCGGGAATCGAACCCGCAACCTTTTGCGCCTCAGGCACACCTACGCCCACCGAGCCACAGAGGTCGTCGAATAAAATAAATAGCTCAAACTTATTCAAGCTTATTTCTGTCATTTGTATGAGATGATTGATGCCTACTAAACATATATAGGTACTTTTTTGTAATCACCGGGAGCAGATCTTAAAACCGCGCCTCAGACTGATTTTGGTCCACCGTACCATTGGAGTCATTATAGTGTGTTGTGTTTGCTTTTGCAGGCCAGATCTTTACCGCAAATCATGCACCGAATTGAATACGTTAGTACTTCTTATGACAACGTAGGCCTTTTACACGATACACATACAAATAATTATAAATGTTGGACTATTTTTACTTTATTATAAGAAAATTCTAGAAGTATTGAAGCTTGTGATATCAGAAATGTTAAATAAAATTTCGATAATATAACGGAAAATCAGCAAAACATTTTTGGACGGTATATTTGAAACAAAACTTTCGTCGACGTGTAGCTAAACGACAGCTGTCTCTACATTGGAGCGAATTCAAATTATGGAGATAACATCTGTGAATTTTCACTATTTGTATCTAGATTTTATGGACGCGTATTTGTTTATATTTTGTTTCGTTGATGCATATTTTTGGAACTGCTTGTTGTAGCCCTAATTTAATAAAGTATTCGTTAAATGACGGCATTAACTCATTTTTTAATTCAAATATTCTACTTATTTCAAAGCTAAATTAATTTAATAAGGAATATGATGCGAAAGTAAGCGCATTTAGCGCAATTAAAACAAACAGGTAACTTGTTTTTCTGGGTTAATGACCACAGTTGTCTTTGTATTTTGGTCAATTGAACTAACCAGAGCAAATATTCTTATTCTCCACAGTATATTGCCAACTGCCAATCAAAAATCTCCTCTACTGTGCTGACTGTCACTGTGAGTCGCTCATCTACGTCTCTCAACGACTGAATCAATTCCAAAGCCAAGCTTAACCCCCTACTTACAAGTGACTAAACCCCTGCAACCATGAATGCATAATACGACCTTCCTAAGACCGGCACTTTATTCCAACGGTCCATCTCCATTAAACAAGAAATATGTTAACCAGAATCGAATGCGGCGAATCTAAGTAAGCAAATGTTTTATTCATGGCTCCGCAAATGGCAATTACAGTAACAGTACAGTTGAACAAACCTCGGAGTTTAAGACTTGTTGGCATCGTGTCGCAGGCTGACTAGTTACAGTTTTTACACCACTGGTTTTGCAGTTCGCGTTTAACGCACACGCGATAGAAACTGAAAACATGCGAATAGGTATACGCTAGAGGCAGAGTTTATGATGGTTATAGTGGAGATGAAAATTATGATCTATATCACGGATGTTAGTAAAAGTAGGTATACACTTAACTTCTTGCAATAGGAAATAAGCGTTACAAATAACCATGCTTGATTTAGTTATGTACAATCATGAATACCTTGATGATAACCTGTGTCTGGGCCTGTCATAACATAGCAATTGACAGGCAGTAGTTAGTACCGTCAATCATGCTATGCGTGCGAGGGTACACCTAAAGAACCCTCGGTGGTAACAACATCCTGAAATTCAATTACCTTTAATCCGTCATTCTGAAAGGAAAACTCAAGGCACGGTTCAAGCATCACATAATGTTTTTTTATTATTAAGCTCTGTGTTGAATTTAAAACACGTTCGTAAATATTTTTTAAATAGATTATAATTAACTATAAATAAGCCTACTGTTAAAAAATATATCAAAACGAAGAATACCGACCGTGAAGCTAGACTCAAGAGGCCGGTGGTTTAGGGCTGCCGACTAAGGAATTTTATGACAATACGGAATAAGTCCAGGAGTAAGGTCTACTGAATCTGACCACCAGCCATTATCACTATTATTTTTCCTACACTTATCCAAGCCCGTCCGTCCTAATTGTTTTGTAATCCAATATTATAAAACAATATATTTAGGTATGTTAGTGTCTCAGGAAAAATGCTAGTTATCAGTATAAGTAACCGCATTGCGACATGGCTTAACTATGAGTAGGCAGTACGATGAGAACATGACACGGAAATGGTGTAGCCGCCATGTTTTTCATATCACGCCACGGTGATACAAACAGGTTCAAATATGAGTATGCAGATGGATTTTCAACATGACATTCCTGTAAAATGTTATTATGAATGAATGACGTGAATTTTCATTCATTGTAAAATTTTATAGGTTTCTATCAACCGTAAGAAGTAGCAATTGAAAAATTGGTACTAATTGGACTTTATTTTGGTTCGAAGCCACATACATACAAACATTCAGTAATCCTAAAGCCATATCTAAATTCTATCTTCTCTCATCGAAGCATTTTCCATATAACTTGCTTACATTCTATTATAATTTTGCGATTACGAATATGTATGAATAGCTTCGCATTTTCATTACTAATACAAAATATTTTACATTGTCTTTATTAAAGTAACATTAGAACGAGCACCCCTATTAACGTTCCCACTGCTGAGACTTTCTCTCTTAACGAGAGAGATTAGGCCTTAATTCACAACGCTGGCCAAGTGAATATCACAAACTCTTTAAAGTTCTCAGAAAATACTGGATTCACCGTTGAATCACGTGTTTAAAGCGCACATTAATTTGTCGAGAAGAAACATCCAGAGGTGCGAGGCGGGGTTTAAATCCAAGACTTTCGGAATTAAAGTCGAATGTGCTCCCACTTAGCCAACGCGGCTATATAAAGTAATTACATCTAAATAAATCTAAATTTAAAATTTAAGAAAAACCCCCGATTCCAATGCCTTAATTTCCTTAAATGTAAAACAACATAATATTATGTAATGTGGACGCGATGCGTTTTCATTTGATACCCCTGATATTTTCTGTTTTCCTTCCCCACTCCCACCCCCATAACTTTTAAACGGCTCAACCGATTGTCATGAAACATGTCTAAGAACACCCGGGCAAAACTCACCTTTCATACAAAAAAAACTAAATTGAAATCGCTCAATCCGTTCGGGAGCTATGATGCCACAGACAGACAGACAGACAGACACGTCAAACTTATAACACCCCTCTTTTTTGGTCGGGGGTTAATTAGTCTGGCTAACCTGTTCAATATTAGCTACTTCGATTTGTGTAATACTGTAAGGGAAGGAAGGAAACATTGTACAAAAAAGCTTTGGTACCAGTTAACCGGACGGGACATTGTTCGTGGTTAAATTATGTCCTCAATGCTCCCATTCCCCTCTGACCTAATATCTTTGTGTTCCTGTGGTGTCTCCAGTTTACATTTTTGTTTATTAAATTTTTTGTACGTTCCGTTTATGTTCTGCTGGAGCTGGACGCAAGCGTTATTAATATACTGTTCTGGACAGACATTTCGCCTTCCTTATTTTGTTTATTATTAAGTTTAAACATAAATAATAATTATTATTTTAAGGTACAAAGGTACATAATCATAATCACTCGTTGTTTCATGTGATTCCATAAAGGTTTTACTGGTTTAATTGCCAGACATGAGCCCCATTGGGGGCCACTAATCTAACTTACTATATAATTCAGATTTTATCCTCTAAATCAAAAAGATATTGCATTTATAATATCTTTCAATTCTCATCAAGTATTTTTTTTAGATTTTTAGCAAAAAAACATTATGATGGCGATAATTAAATTAGATAAATAGTTATTAGATAACTTAGTTTGTAAATGTATTTTATGTTGTACTGCAGTAGAATAAATGCATTTTTTATTGGCGATAGTTAATGTAGAGGTTAAAAATCGGAACCAAATTTCAAAGCACTAATTGCATCACACAACACCTTCACTTTAATCTAAAAATTAAGAACCCCGTGCGTGACCCCTTGTGATCCCGTTGGCCCTATTAGGCAGTTTATTATGGCCATTCGGTAACATTACAAATGGGTAAGAAACATGCAATACATGGCCATGATTAGAGCACGTGGAATGTGTATACAATTCAATTAGTACCACGTGGTTTCTTATGTTTATTGAGTAGATTTCCGGTACGGTATACCTTCATTTTTGTGCTCCAATTAGGTAGGTTCAGGAGTGTATTTGTTACTTATAGGGTATATAATGTAGTTTCATGGTCTTTGTAGTTATATTAATTTGACCTAGTTTTTGGCTGCGGGTATAACTAATGAGCTTTAAACTAAATTATCCTGTACTGTTGTACTATGTATATTGGGCTGATACTATACTGATGTATTATGTACTAGCTGTGCCCCGCGGTGTTACCCGCGTTATAATGGATTTTCCCGAGGAATGACGTTTTCCCGCGGTAAAAAGTAGCCTATGTTATTTTTCAGGCTCTAGAGATTCTGTGTACCAAATTTCATTTAAATCGGTTCAGTAGTTTTTACGTGAAAGAGTAACAAACATCCATACATCCATACTTACAAACTTTCGCCTTTATAATAGTAGTAGGATATATATGTAACTCCTCTCCATTTATCTATTTTTTATTACTATTATACATTTTTTTTTGTTGCATGAAATATTATTAAATATAAAAATAAACAATCAAATTCAGAAACTCTCCCTTATTTTTCCTCCTCTAACAAGTATCATCAATATCTGACAAATATTTTCTACATTTACTCGTAAACTATTCGATTTCCTATTTTACTCAGTAAACATGTTAAAATACATATTGAATTTCTCAGAGCCTTTATTCGTTTAATTCCCAGAAATCAAAGTAAACGAAGTCGAACGTTAACGTAGATACGTAAAGTCGAGACGTAGTAATTCAAACGGGGCTCAAAGTAAGAGGCTATAAAAGTGATAAAATATCTATTTAGCTTTTTTCCAACGTTCTTCCTTGAGCGCTCTTGTACACGATCGTGAATGTTGACGGGCTTTCTTTAGAGGATTCTGAGTAAAGGGTAGAAATGACAGTTAATTATTCTTATAGTGGAAGCACGTCTTATAATCTTCATGGGTTAAAATTCTGCGAGTGTGTACTCAAAAATGGGTGTGATGAGCAACCATGGATTTAACTAATTAATTCACAAATATAAAAGCCTTGTTGGCTAAGTAGGAGCACACTCGACTTTCATTCCGTAGGTCGTGGGTTCAAACCGTTCAAACCCCGCAGGGCACCCCTGGATTTATCTTATAAAAAAAAATTATGTGTGCTACAACACATGCTTTAACTATTGCTTTAAATGTCCTGAGAACTTTGAGGGACATGTGACATTCGCCAATCCGCACTTGGCCTAATCTCTCTTGTCAGGAGAGAAGTCCCTGTGTCCCAGTAGTGAGAACGTAAATAGTGTATATATGTATATATATATATAATTATGCTTATATGAGTATAACACCCCACGAAGTTACCGGAGATTTGTGAATGAATAAGTACTTTAATGCTTATTATAAAATGTGCTATCAGTGAAAGTCCCGTCAAAATTCACAAGCGGCTTCGTAGAAACAGAATGTCGTGAAACTTGAAGCATCGTTTGAAAGCACTTCCATCCTGAAACTCAGTTCCTATCAGTACGTTTGATGACTGGTAATTGCAGTTTATTTTAACTGAGATAATCGAAGTAACTTCATCGATTTTAGATTTTCTCATTTCAGATTGTAGATAATGCCATAAGCTTTGAACGGATAATTGAACCACCCTCCTTTGATAAAATAAGATTTGGTTAGGATGAATTAAAGATATTTATGAATAGAATTGAAAAGTTTTTTTTTGTTTAAATAATAAATAAAAAAAAACAAGAACGAATAGCTTCAGCTGGTAGTATTATTTTAAGAGTTCCGTACCTCAAAAGGTAAAAACGGAATCCTTATAGTATCACTTTGTTGTCCGTTTGTCTGTCTGTCTGTCAAGGCCTTTTTTCTCAGAAACGCGGGAACGCGAACTCGCAAGGGAATCAAAACCTAAAGAGTACTTCCAGTATACACATAGATTCTTTAAATTTGGTACAAAACAGTATCTTATAAATTATAAAATACATAAAGGAGAATTTAAAAAGCCTTAATTTTATTGTTAAATCCTAACTTTTTTTTACTTCTTTATAAATAAGTACATGATTCACAATTGGCCGATTATATTTTAATGTTATAGTACTAAAATAATATGATGTTTCATTCATATTGAAAATAGCTTTGTGAAGGAAAAGCTAATATTTATTTGTATATATGTTAAAATTTAAAACTAAATTATAATTTGAAACAATTTTTTCACTATTTTTAAATACTATTTTACTTAAAATAATCAAAAGAACTACGGTAGCGGAGTACAAAACGTTCAAAGCCGACCGCTTGTCTATCACAAGTCAGTTTGTGGCCGAACGCCACGCGGTGTGGATTTACCGCCAGCGGCATTCTCACGTCGACCACACACGGTTATATACGCAAGACAACTAGACTGGAAACGACAGTGTAGTAAGTATGGTGAAAATCCAATACATCTGTCCGTAATTGATTTGATCTCAAACTCTCTTCAGTAACAGGTAGGTGTGTGGCTGATATATTGGTACCTACCTAAGGATTAGTTCTTATATTTTATGGATTAATGGATTAGTATGCGACAAATTCTGATTTGCTAATGTGTCAATATAGTACCATCTAGATCTTTGTGATCCATCCTTGCCCACATTGACACTTACTATCAGGTAAGATTCTGGACAAAACAAAAAAAAAATCGACGATAAAAAAAAGCAATGAAACTATTTCCGTTAGAGTTCCTCCTACCGCACTGATTTTTGGTCAGCTCAGATAAAATATTTATATATTTAAATAAAAAACAATACTTATTCAATATTGGTCATGAAATTATGTTGATGCAACGTATTGTCAAAATTAATAATGGTGTGATTTTACAATTTTTTTATCTATAATGCTAACCGTGTCATTATTAGTGCAACAACATCAGCGGGCGAATATTCGTGTCGCGTTGGCGCGCTAAAATCATAGTCTACGGGTTTACACGACGTTCGTGTCAACATAAACGGGCAAAAATTTGTGTTCCATTGCTCGCCACAAAATTCAGAAGTGTCGTAGGTGCAGCCACGCCCAAGCAAACGAACGTCTTATTCTCCCGTCTCACCATGAATCATAGGTATAAATACTTATACTACTATACTAACCTCATCTAGAAAAACTAAGTTCTCATCTCTATAGGTCTCAATAAACGGAGGCTACAATAATAATTACTGAAATTCAGAGATGTCGAATACAGATCGAGTCTGTCTGGTCCAGTTACTATTTCGAGCGTATTTTGTTTTTTATTTTATATTAGGTGGAATTTGCTAACACAACAACATCTAGCCTAGTGATAAACTCTATGCATGTGTTACGGGCTCTAGACATCTGATAGAGGTACTTACTTAATTTAATAAACATACATAATATATAGATATTTTTACTAATTAAGTATACATATTACAGAACATATAATACTTGACCCCCCGGCATGAATCTAACCCGCTACCATCGCGCTAATGAGGCAGTAATTACATTTTTGATAATTTACAAAGAGACAGAATTTTCGGTCTAAATTACAAAATGTAGTTTAACAGGGATGTTATCTTCTATGAATTATCTTATTTTATTAAGCTAATTGCATTGCTTCTATCGCGGGCCTTGTGCGTGGAGACCGAATTCAGAAATTCCGTAACATAAAAAACCTTACACCCCTAACCTACCTAACACTCCTACTACTTACTATACTTTTTTTAGTTTTTCCATCTATCGACAAATAGCAGAACTTTTAATGAATTTTTGAGCTTGTCTCTTTAATTCAGCAACCCGCCTTTAGGTGGCATTGGTTGGATCGGCGGTACTGCGTATGCGATTACAAATTTGTTTTCTTATCGTTCACCACGCCACAGAATACATAATAGTACAAGTACAGAAGACGCACTCCAAAAATCAATTAAAGGAATAGCGACCCTTTCCACAACACAATTAAGTTCAATTCAAATCGCACAGCGCTAGTTACCTACAGTTATATTTACCTAGAAGTTGCCTCTCTTTCTATCGCGTAACCCTTACCTTTTCTGACGACATCAGGGTTGTCATTACAAGAATATTTTTATCTGACTATTGAATTACCAGCTAGGTGTGTTTTACTCTATTTTTGTAAACAAATGACGTTTCAAATAAACCTAGGCTAGGTCTTAGTAGAAAGTGGTAGATTAGAGAACTATTTAACTTTTTAAATATCTGCATAGGCAATTTTATCTAAGAAGATTCGATAGTGGTATGTACCTTGTTTATGAAAGTAAATATTTTGTTTTGGTGTGTATGTGTAGGTAGGTATACGCGAATAAAATCGGAATGACATACGACGCGAACAAGATAGCCCAGGAGCCAACACCTTAAAATCATAAAGTTTAGTCTCTTCTATTTTCAGTTAAGCAAACTATATATTATTTTAATTCAGATTATGGTATTACTACAGTATAGGAGCTGACCAGGTGATTTATATTAATTTAAACAAACACAGTAATGTAATATGTGCCCGGATTTACTAATCCGGATAAATAAAAATCTGTGTTTAAACGCCCAAATGCTGCACAATATCTGTTAGGCCTGTGGTTAGGCTTTTTTGTCGCCTTGGTACCTTTACACCTCTAATAAAAACTAAAAAAAGCTTGCGAAAGGAGCGCGCGTTAAGATAACACACGCGTGACTCCCTGAACGGCTATCCGCCAACTGTCCGCAGCGCGTCGTAGGTATGTTTTGACGCTTCAGCGCGGAGTGCGCCAGGCCTGACCACGCTCAAAGTGTACCTTGAATTAATATCAATGAAAAAAAAATACTGCATAGATAAAATAAATATATAATTATAATTGCATAAGTTGAAAAAAATGCTTTACCGCGGCAGTCTCCAAGTTCCACACGTCTTTTTTATTTATATAATTTTAACTCCAGCTTCCAACTCTAACCGATCTCTAAAGATCAATACTAATTATATGTATAATTTAAGACTATTATTAAAAAAGAAATTATTTGCAGACAAGCAATTCACCATAATTAATATCTGTTTATAAATTTACAATAATTCAGCCATCGTTATCATTAAAACGCTTTCAATCAAATTAATTAATTGAGTAAGCTGTTGAGTTATTTAATTAATATTTTCATTGCAGCACTCATTTTTGTTAGTTCATTCAGTTATATCCAGAAATTGTACTGTTTCTCAGGCCGGAATTAATTGTGGCACATAATCATTTATTAAAATAAAAAAATAAAAATAAATATTGCCAAACAATCCACACAACAACATCTAGCCCCGTGGTAAGCTATAAGCTTGTGTTACGGGTACTAGACATCTGATATACTTAATATAATATACATTATATAGATAGATATTTTTATTATACATACTAAACACCCAGACCAAGGAGAAAATGCTTGCAGAACATACAAACACTTGACCACTCGGCGGGAATCGAACCCGCTACCTCTTGCACCGCAAGCAGACCTCCACCCACCGCGCCACTGAGGCAGTGTGAGGCTGCTTATTATTTTCATATATTTTTACATATTATGTAATTGCCTATGGACAATTATAAATATATTAGCAATCACCATACCCACCATACCCTCACAGATTTAAAGTATTAAATTATTTTGCGCTACTATAAATTCCTGTCTAAGAGCATTTAACAATTGTAATGTTATCATCATAATTTCACCTATTAGACGGGATATAAGCCTCCTTCAAAGTCGACCAATTATTCCGAACGGCAGCAGCGGCAGTGCCTAGCAATTTGGACCTAGTTATCTGTCCATCTTGTTGGCGGTTGTCCGACGCTGCGCTTACTGATCCTCGAATAAAATTCCCGAATGAATGAATGTTATCGTGGTATTATTAAAATGTCATGTATAAATTTGTGAACTAGGTGAAATTAGAAAATAATCTATTAAAAATATATTAACACGAAAATATTCGATTTTGACCATTATTTGTCTTCTTTACCGCACCAGTATTCCTTATTCTATATTGCATTATATATCTCGGTTTGTTTATTAGATTTAATTTAAGGGTATGTATTTGTTATTTCGTTTAATTTATAGGTTTATGAGAGTATGATGTGTGATGAGTACTTTGTGTACTTATTTTTAAAGATCTGCCTACATTTGTTTTACGGCACTATCTCTACGTTCCTTTTATTTCCTGTCCAACCCAAGGTTGGCCTGGAAGAGATCGCTTATAGCGATAAGGTCGCAGAAACCGGCTTTGGATTTAACTGAGGTTTTTGTTAAGTTTATTATTTATTTGTGTACAATAAAGTCTAATGTTGTAATGGTGTTGTAATGACAACACCATTACAACACACACACACAATGTACACAATGGTGTACAAGAAAACACTTCATTGTACACCATTGTGTACAATAAAGTGTTTTCTAATCTAATCTCTCATAGCAATATATTTACCAACATGAAGATCAACTTAAAAGTTCGCTACGCACACGAAAAGCTTGAAGGCTGAGTGATTGTTTAAGTTATAGCCAATTCATCAAAATTCGTGCGCGCAAACAACGTGAAACAACATATTTTAGTTCGTGTTTTTCTTGTGGAATGTTTTTGTGCTTACCTGGAAGAGGGTGCGGCGCATACCACCATAAGTTTAGAACAAGCGCTTTTACTAAATGCTTACTTTATTTATTATACTTTAATGTAAATATTAGGTCCTTACATATGAAATTGGCGTTTTGTATGGGAGGAACAAAAAGTCGAATATTTTTTAATATAATATATTTAATTAATCAAAGTATGAACCATTATTTTCTATGCACTTTTGCCATCTTATAGGTAGTTCATTGATCCCTTTACTAAAAAAACCAGTCGGACGGGAATCAATAAAATCTTTGAAGGCGATTTGGACTGCCCCATCGGAGTTGAATTTTTTCCCTTGCAAGAAGTTATCCAAATTTCGAAAAAAATGGTAATCTGTTGGAGCAAGGTCCGGGGAGTACGGAGGATGTCTTAGACTTTCCAATTGAAGCTCTTCTAATTTAGTAGCCGTCTGTTGCGCAGTGTGTGGTCTAGCGTTGTCGTGAAGCAGCAGTGGCGTGGAGCGATTGACCAGCCTAGGTTGTTTAGCCGCTAGCTTTTCCATCATGGTTTGCAATTGCTGACAATAGACATCAGCCGTAATAGTCTGGCCAGATTTGAGAAAACTGTAATGAACAATACCGGCACTAGTCCACCAAACGCTTACAAGTAACTTTTTTGGGGTTAATTTTCGCTGGGGGCAGGATTTGGCTGGCTGGCCAGGATCCAACCATTGCGCTGAGCGCTTCCGATTATCGTAAAGAACCCATTTTTCATCACAGGTAATGATTCGGTTTAAAATACCTTCATTATTGTGCCGGTTTAGTAATGTAACGCAGCAGTCGACGCGCGTTTGCCGGTTTGCTTCAGTCAATTCGTGAGGTACCCACCTTTCAAGCTTTTTAATCTTCCCAATTTGCTTCAAGTGAATTAAAACAGTTTTATCACTAACACCGCAGCCTGCAGCTAACTCGGACGTGGTTTGCGATGGATCCGCTTCCACAATAGCCTTCAACTCTTCATTATCAACTTGAGTCTCAGGCCGTCCACGGGGCTTGTTCTGCAAGTCGAAATTTCCAGAACGAAAACGTTGGAACCAAAAACGAACTGTGTTTTCTTTTGCAACACGACCGCCATACACATCATTCACCCTTCGAGTTGTTTCCGCAGCACTAGTGCCACGGCGGAACTCATACTCGTAAATAATGCGATATTTTAAGTTTTCCATTTTGTAAAATGAGTGACGCAAACAGAAAAAAACAGAAGAAAAAAAACAAATGAATGACGATCATCGAAGCACAAATACATGAGTCTATAGCTGTACAAATTTGAATTTGGAATTCCTTACCAAAGAGGAGAAATTTGTGATTAAAGTGGCCAGTACGAAAAACGCCAATTTCATATGTAAGGACCTAATATTAATCTCAAAAACTACTTATTTGAATTAAGAGAATAGATAATATGTTTTAGGAGGGTTTCTATATTGTATGACTTGTACCAACCCGTTCAAAGTTGGAGCAACACAAGTTCAAATAAACCACGAAATAAGTTAAAAATATTGTAAACAAGATATTATATAGAAAGACATCTGCGGACAGGTCTTCAAAAATGATACCGAGGTTTTTTCTAAACTGAAGAGTTTGCGCAAGAGACACTTCCAAATTGGTCCTCCCGTTATCCAAAATCTAATGATAAAACTTAAAATAATGTAAAATGAACATTTACATGCAAACTTCCACTGATTGAGATCTAGTAAACAGTATTTATTTATTCGAAATAAATCGAAAATTTATCTTTCATTATATAAAGTTAAGCAACGTGCATTGTTGGATGGGTGACCCCTCTGACTACAACTAAGATTTTTATTTAGGTTTTTTTTTATAAAAAAGTATATGTGTATAAATTGTAGAAATACACGGAACCATTTGTAGTGTATGAGTCCATCATAAATATATATATATATTTATAGTTTATTAGAAAAACCTGATACGGATTATTTAAACAATAAGCCCTCAAATTAGCCCATGGATATTAGTTAATAAAATTCAAAGCATTCGGCTACAGATTTACAAAGGTAATATTTTAACCCCTCAGCTCCCACCCTAAGGTACCTTTAGTACAAGGTAATTTAGATGGTATCCGGTGAGATCAGCATCGCGCTGTGCCTATCTAATAACACCGTGTAAACAAACAAGGCTAGCGTCGTGATTGCTTACAAATTATTCAAAACGCTGCCTTGGTGAACACTTTTAAATTTTTCGTACTTTATAGGGGATCGGGTAGGTATAGGGGATCGGGTATGGCATAGGGGATCGGGTAAGTACATTTCTCATCATTGAAAACGGTGCATGGGTAAGGCGGGTATTGATTCGAAAGTTTTCTTTTGTTTTTGTTCGTTTATGATTTAAGCTCGCATTGCAAGTTGTTTGGGTAAGTCCAGTTGTGTTTGCGAATTTAATCTGGAAAATAATACATGCATAGACAAATAAAGCAGTAATGATATTAAATGAAATGAAAAGGAATAAAATTAAAAATCCTCAAAACGCCTTTCTGACTATTTGCAAACTTATTTTGTTTCAATCCTTTCGCCAAAAACAACGGGAAATACTCAAAATGACAAAATAAACGTAAATTCTACCTCTAAAATTTCCAATAAAGATAAAATTGGCAAGATAAAACTTGAAAAACTCGAACAATGCACACAACAAAAAATAAATTTCGCGAAATTTTAGCACTTAATCGGAACAAAGCATGTTACAGCGTTGTTTTGAACGTGATCGATAGGTTATTTATGATTGCCTACTATTATTTCGAAGTCATCAATGTATACTGCCATGCCAAATGGCCGCTGGTGCACTTTCAAATATTTATTAGTAAGATAATTTTGTAAAAACATTTGTGAGTCAGTGAGTATCAATGTATTGAGAGCTTCTTTAGTCTCCTTACGCTCAAATTATTATTGGAGGTTAACAAATTTACTTTTTACAATTGGTCTCTAACACGTATTTTGTTTCACCAAAAGTAGCAAGATACATGATTATTTAAAAAAGCCTAGAAACGTTACAAAAAAAAACACACATTAGAAATATTATGCAAAAGATTAAAATAGATAATAAAATAAATGAGTCACTGGCACGCACAAGTAAACTCAATGCTTAATTAATATTAAGCATTGAGTTTCTTTGCAAATTGTCTTATTTGTGCATCTCCTATTTATTTTCTCATCAAAATTACTCCAATTTCTAAAGGTTTTGCAGACTTTTGTAATTTGACCTAATTTTTACTCAAAGGCTACAGCAATACAGCAACATCAGGAAGACACAGACATTTTCCACTTCGTCTATGATCTGGTGACGACATGGAAATTTTCTTTTCTTTTTCCGTTTTATTTTGATATTGGGTGAGAGTTTCTTTTCGTGAACTTTGTAATCACATTTTCCACTTCTTCATTTTTACTTCTTCAAATTAAATTTTTTTATGAATATATATACCCTACGAAACTCCATTTACATTCGTCATAGAATTACCTGGCCAAACACCAGTACGCGTCTACATTCATACGATGTTTTGTGGGAATTGAGGTTCGTTTATGTCTTCCAAACAGTGTTGAGGGTCAAATCATATTTTAAGAAATGTCTATTACCAGGCTATTAATAAACCCAACAATGTTTCACAGACATGCGTCATGGAGTGACATAGCCAGCAGTATGAGACTACATCCAGTCTGCAGGGGAATTGAGATAAACGACCATCCGAATAGTGTTGAGGATCAAATCCAATTTTCCGTTCGCAAATTGAGTAGGGAACGGTGTTTCGCGTGTGAACGAATACGAGACGTTTTGTTATTTCGGGATAACTTGTAAGTTTACAACTTAAATTATAGCGAGGACTGGGAATCGGAAGGTAAGTGGTTTTCTGTGTTTAGCTTTAGGTGGTGAAATTTTATGGCACAGATCAGTATCTTTCTTCCGAGGCATTTTGAATATCAAAACTCAGACCAGCAGAGATACTAGGTATTGTTATCAAATAAATGTTACAAAAAACGCTTTCTTTGAAATCGTTGTTACACACAACGTTAATATAAATTTAAACGCTACTTTATACAGCATTTTTTGGCCCATAAAAATAAACTATGTAGGGATGTTCCCCAAGTTTAGAAATTGTTCCCTACGCTCAAATGTACCTAGCAGTTGCAGAATGCTTCATAAAACATAAAAAGAAAACATGTTGCAACATAGTAATTGAATTTAACCCCTCGAATTGCTGCCATGAATTGTAATTGAATGGGGCAGGTAGATATAGTATGCGACGGCATAAAAAAAAGTTTAGTGGACTCAAAAAAGTTTTTTAACACGATGTTTTGTGGGCCAGATTGGCGGGGTTTTATAAAGTGGCTTATCTGCCCGCGGCTGTGCTAGAATTGTAAATAACTAAAAATATAAAAGGCAATTCTATGCTAGTGTGTCATCATACAGTTTTCATTTAATAATGGAATTTTGGTGGTAAACCCTGTATCAAAATACTTATATTGATTAAAAATAAGATATTTTAAAATAAGATATAAACACACACAGAAACAGCAAATTTTAGTTTGTAACCTAAGACGGCACGTCTCGGACACATTAACCAAAACGAAACATCATTAGCATACCACGAGATGTCAAGTATCTAAAAATACCAACGATTTCAAAACCTTTAGTTTATATACCTACAAGTTATTTTGTAATGTGCACGTAAGGCGGTTTCATTTGAGACCTCACTCAAGTACATTTGCAGATTTTTGGTTCTCCTTCCCTGCTTTCACTCCCCATAACTTTTAAACGGTTCAAACGATTTTCATCAAGCATATCGGAAAACAATCGCGCAAAAGTCGCCTTTCATACAAATTTATTAATAAATAAAATTATATTGAAATCGTCTAATCGGTTCGGGAGCTATGTTGCCACATACAGAGAGGTATACGTTAAACTTATAACACCCCTCTTTTTTTGGACGGCGGTTAAAAATGAAACATCATAACGGGAATAAAAACTGAAAAGAGGTTGTAACGACTCCGGAGGTCTTAACAAATCGGTGGTCATCACTCAAGGTTATAGCCTGGGGTGCGGGGTCATTCGGACCCTGTATTCGTAGATAAGTCGGATTTTCATTGTGTGCTGTGAGACGATAACACTGTAGTTCGATTTATTATAAATTGAGGTCGGGTAAGCCTCGTTCTTATTAGCGGCCATAATGGTTAGGATTGATGGAGGGAACACATATTATTGTGATCGGTAGTTGAGTTGCGGCATGAATGACATATGCCTACCCTACGATCGATGTACATAATATACTTACACATATGTTTAAGGATCCCTTTAGAAATTTACTCTTGGATCAAATAAGCTTTTACTTGTCTATAGGTAGATATTAACATTTTGGAGCAATGTAATTTTATTGTAGAAGTAATCGATTTCATGAACTACTTTTATACATTGTGTTACAAAATTGGTATATAAAGGCAGAAGGGGTGTGAATGGCACGCACTTATATTTGGTATTATATCAGTCATATTTAGTCAATTAATTATTATTTTTAACCCAGCACAGAAGTTAATATATAAAATAAAATCGTTAACCACTATTTTATTAATGATTGTTATTTTATAAATCTAAATTTATTTGCTACGAGCCCGAAGGCTTTGGCCTCAATTTCCTTAAAAGTAAAACACCATAGTATTTAGTAATGTGCACGCGATGCGCTTTCATTTGATACCCCACTCGCTTATATTTGTAGATTTTCGGTTTGCTGTCCCACTGTCACCCCCATAACTTTTAAAGGGCTCAATCGATTTTCATGAAACTGTCTAAGAAAGAACACCCGCGCCAATCGTGCCTGGGACATTATAGCGCGTTCGGGAGCTATGATGTCCCAGGCAGACAGACAGGCAGAAACTTCAAACTTATAACAACCCTCTTTTTTAGTCGGGGGTTAATTAGGATACACAAAAAAAAATTCTTATGAGTATTACACCTCGTAAACCGTATTTTGGACATGTGGGTAAACTCATGAGGGATTCATACGGTTGAGAATACGGCTCTTGAGTTTATCTTGACCTATATATCTAGGCAGACAATGTTACATCCTGCATGCAACTTAAATAACTGAAAATTTATAATACGTAGCTACATTGGCGACCTGCGGTGAATATTCGTGTCAACGTGTATATGTGTGTATGGAATCTCTAAATGGCGTTCAACTGAGTAAAATTTATAACTTTACTAGCGGCCCGCCCCGGCGTCGCACGGGTATAAAATTTTCCCGGAAATTATTCGAATTTTTCTCGCCGTAAAAACCCTTCCTATCTCTCAAGTTGGATCGAACTGCACATGGTGTGCGAATTTTATTATAATCGGTTAAGTGGTTTAGGAGTCCATTGAGGACAAACATTGTGACACGAGATTTATATATATTAAGATTTAACTTGACACTGGCAAACTAACGCTTCAAGCGCCCCTGCGCTTGAAGCACACTCACATACTCACATATCAATTTCTTATAAATGGACCCTTCCAATTATAAGAATTTGATATGTGTGTATGTGAGTGGCTGTGTACATCGTTGCAACGCGAATTATTTGGTAGACGATGTTTGACGAGGCTGTGGCTACAATTACGTCACTTCAGAACTTGTAGCGCGCAACTTCAATAATCTTCGCCGGTATTGTAGATAAGCGCACTGCGTATAATCCGTTTCATCGCGACACGAATCTTCGCCTGATAATGTAGCCACGTCTACAAAGATCAGCCATTAGGAAGACCTACCTATCAATAAAAGAATCCAGCTGCTAGAACTATCATGACAATAAGCATTATTTTTTTCCTATTATCATAAGAGGTATACGAATCTATGAATTTATTTACATTATTAATTTATGTTTATTTACGAGTTGACGATGTTGGAAATTCAGATGGGAAACTTGATGACTCCAAAACGTTGGAGTACAAAATTCTACACAGCTAAGAGGCTTATCGAGCTTTTTTTAAATGCTCGATAAGCCTTCATTTGACCACAGTCTCACCTGATGTAAAGTGATGAAGTGGTCTAAGATGGGGCATAAAGACCTAGAAGGTATATGGGATATGGGATATGAGCCATAGTAACTTTATATAGAGTACCATAGAAATTGACAGCACCATGTTTATTGATGGAGTTTGAGACGCATGAATTCTAAAATCATAGTCATTCAAGTAATTTATTTGGTACCAAAACCACCACCGTGCTCGTCGTTTTGACTAATTGGGAGAATATTCGACTTTCATTCCGAAGGTTGCGGGTTCAAACCCCGCCACGCGGCGGACCTCTGGATTTCCCCATTAAAAATGTGCGCTAAGCACGTGTTTTAAGGGTGAAGGCATAATTAATAAGAACTTGGAAGAGTTTATAGGACATTTGACATTCACAAACCCACACTTGGCCAGCGCGTGGTGAATTAAGGGCCTAATCTCTCGCCAAAAAAACTAACTTTGTCTAGTGGAAACGTAAATAGGGTTTACTTATGACGATGGTGACCAAAACCATGAAAAGGATTTAACTGTTAAAATTTGCATTATTCATTGGAATAATGCAAAATCTTTATTTTATTTTGAAAATGTCCAATACTCCCAAAGCCAAAGTTAATTTATTACGCAGAAAAATCTAGGGATTCTACCCATAAATTAAAGATAACACTAAAAGCCAGTATTTAATGATTATTCACTAAAGCTTCCTCAAATTAATACCTATAAATAAACCACGACTAACCGTTCCAACTTCATCGTTATCAAAATGATGAATGCCCTTCATTATTCCAATTCGAAACTTCATGGAAAGGAAAAGTTTTTAAAACAATTTATCTAATGGAGAGAAAATTTGTCTCCGAGAAACAAAAGGAAAGGAAAGTTTACATCAAAAGGAAATGTTTGGGCTGGAACACAAAGCTGTTGATAAATCCATTGTGCACCTATCTCTAAGGACATTCTGAGAAATTTGACCGTCTATGAAATTTACCCGGTTATTATAAATTCGAACGATAGTCAGATAAGTTATGATTCTTAAGCAATTGTTAAATGTTCAAAACTTTAATCACGTAACAAAAACACGAAAGGGACGCACACTTCTAGATGTAGTCCTCCTTAGTCATCATCATCACCCTATTAACGTTCCCACTGCTGGGACTCATGATTCTAAGGAAATAAACGTTTTTACTTTGACTTTTCATATCTATCAGTATAGTGGATTTTCCTTGTTTTACGTTTTCAACTGAATTACTTATTTTCTCGCGGTAAAAAGTAGCCTATGCCCTTTCTTAAGCTCAAAAGTATTAGTGTACCAAATTTCAGTGCCCCGCGGCTTAGCATGCATTATTTCCCAGTCGAATCACATATTAATTAAGAAAACACTGCAATATAAATATTCTGTACATTCATTTTAAGCTATTTTAGTATATTTTCTTGTTGCTGGTCCTCATAAATACATATTTTAAAAAGCCTATGTCACATCTCAGGTTTTGAAGAATCTATGTATAAATCTATATTTTATTTAAATCGGTTGAGTTTTTTCAGAGATTACTAGAGATTATTCAACGTCATAAACTCACAAACAATACCTCGTTATAATATTAAATGTATAAATATTGATAAGAAGCCCACACCTACCTTCCGTCTATGTACTTGATGTCCAACGATATGTTTATTTAAATACTGAAAGCCTGTATTTTGATGAGATAATTCGTTAGGCTATTCGTTATTAAGGCTATGTTCAGAATTTCTGCACGACTTCGATCAGATATTAATTTTAAGAGCCAAAATACACGGACCGCAACCACACGACAACGACGCTACAAAATGTGGTCAAGATGTTGTTGCGTCGTCGTTGCGATGTGGTTTTCTAGGCATCACGCATCTTGCATTGTACCAACATATAGTTGAGGCAAATCTTTTGTTTCACACACACACTACAATGTAATGTGTCAGCTTATTAAAAAAAGAAAGAAAGGAATCCTTTATTCACACACAATACATAGAAGGAAATCGCAAACAACATAGTACAATGCGTCAGTGGTCCAGAAGGTTACATGAGTGTATGGATTAATAAATTGATTCTTTCTTTCTTTTCTATATATCTATATTTTGTTATACATATCAATCCACGGTACATAACCTCCATGCTCAATGTCCGATGTCCATCATTGTTTAATCCATCTATTTGCCCTGTTTAAACATGTTTTTAACAAATATTTACGGTCCCTGTACACCGCGGTCGTAATCGTATGTCAGGTTTAAGCTTATGCTTAAATAAATACCTCTGGATCCGATGTGTATTTGTAGGGGACGGGTTCAGAGGGCAAAAATGAACTAAATAAACGGCTTTTGTAAAAGTTTTGATTTATGATTTGCTTTCTCTATGGATGAAAATAGTTTTTGCAAGTCTATAAGTCGATAAGAGAGTGGTGTGTTATGATATCTGATAGCAGACCAGTACGTTTTTCAAACCGGAATAAATCTAAATATATTGCTGGACAATCCATCCAACAATATCTTGCGGTAAGCTCTTAGTTAGTGTTTCAGGTACTTACATCTTTTTAAATTAAATTAAATAAATAAAATCTATACAGATATATTTAATAAAATATACATAAATACATAGATATATTTTATTCGCGCCGCAAGCGGACTCTCGCCCTCCGCGTGACTGAGGTAGTCAGAATAAAGAATTAATTACATATAATGTGAATATTGTGATTATTTCGCCATCCCTACAAAAAAAAGATACAAACTATTACATAAACATGGCAACATTGTCAAGCCAAGCTCAACTTTACAACCAATAAAAAGCAATCATGCAAATTATAAGCCACAAATTCAATAAACCCCAACTGAGTCATAATCTAACAAACTAAGAGAAACTGCACCTAAACGGAGGCATTTAAAATTTATGGACGGAAAATATTACCAGTTTTGGAAGAAACGCGCTAACTCTGCAAACTAATGTTGCAAGCTACTTGGCATAAAAAGAAACGAGCTTACGTACAATATAGTCAGCTGTTTTTATAAAACTGCCACTGATTTTCCTGGTATGTTTGTAATTGTTAGTGTTCCGTACCTTAACGGTAAAACGGGATACTGTAACTGAGACTTCGTCGTCTGAATGTCACCGGGCTGTATCTCCAGAATCATGATAGATAGAGTTGAAGTTGAGGGATTATGTCTTTCTATTGCCGCTTTAACAACAAAAACATAACAACGATCCTTTTTTATGCAATATGTGTAATACTGTAACCCTATGTATGTAGTATGATTCTATCGCATCATCTTTTCTGGATAACCTAGACATAGAGAAAGAAGAACTTAAGTATATTTATAAATATATAGTATACTAGTGGCCCGCCCCGGCTTCGCACGGGTTTTTAATTATTATTTTTTATCTAAACCATTCCCAGATCCCCTTGAACACACACAAAAAATTTCATCAAAATCGGTCCAGTCGTTTGAGAGAAGTTCAGTGACATAAACACTCACAGAAGAATTATATATAAAGATATATCGTCCTCCGTGACGTATCCGACAAAGGTGAACTGGGACTGTTTTATTTTGTCTATTATGTGGCCGAATGTGTGAGAAGATATCTAACAAAGGTAACGCCTTTAATGGGTACAAGTATTATTAAAGTACGTCCAATTTAATGTAACTATTATAATAATCTTTTATTAGCAATATTTATATAATTTCAATTGTTAAAGTGTACTTTTTTTTGGTGAAAGGTAATATTGTGCATCTCGTGCAGTTTTTGTATTGTAAAGGCAGATAAAGTTACATTTGCATTATAAAATATTAAATACGGACTTTTAATAAATCGTGAAAACCGTATATCCATTACGTGATTTTCCTCAATGAATTATTAAACTCGTTTAAGTTACGCAGCGCTAACGGTCGCTACAATCCGTAGCCGCTAAACCAGAACTGCTCAACATAATACCCTTGGGTAATGTAATTTCCCGGTGAATAATATTTTTTTAAGTGCCGCCTCTATGTTGGTCTAATTTTGTTCGAGATTAGCGCCCGCGGTTATCACCAGCGTACCTATTTGCGGGCACGCCTGTTTTTGTGACTACAAAAACACAAACTAACTAACTAAAGGCTTTTAGCGACAGTATAGACAAATGCAGTGTATAGATTATGCAAATGGCGTACGCGGGCCCTGTTGTGTTTACTTTAATAAGAGCAAGAGAGTTTGGCTTTGATTGGTAAAGTGCTTATGAAAAATAGCGTCAAATTTTCGCTCTAGATGTATTTATAGTCCTTCCTCATATCATCATTGCCACCTTAACAGTACTACTATGGAACAATGGGAACTATGATTATGTTTGATAAATAGCCTTTGTTTTGACCATGAAATTAATTGATTGTCCCTCAATGTTCATGTAGACCGTGATGGATCACAAAGATTCATATAGAAATGCTAGTTATTTGCTGTCACACCAGTTTTTGTAGTCTTTAGCGTAAGTGCAGTGTATAGATTATGCAAATGGCGAACACGGGCTAAGTTGTGTTTACCTTAGTGAGAGCAAGTGGTTGGGTGATTGGGTAAGTGCTAGTGTAAAAGCTATTTCGGAATCTAAGTCGTGTATGACATAGTCCTCCTGCAATGTCATAACTTAAATATTTAGTTAATTTAGGGTAATAAAGTGTCCCTTTGACTAAACATTGACTGATAGACACTGCTTCTTATAGGAGCTCTGCGACAGAGAACTGGCAACACAACAAAGGTAAAATAAATCAATAAACTAACCATAAATCTTAATTTATATAAATCTCGTGTCACAATGTTTGTCCTCAATGGACTCCTAAACCACTTAACCGATTATAATAAAATTCGGATAGTTTAAATCTCAAATTATAGTCGCAATTTTAATTTATTGCTAATTATTTGTCTGTAATTATCTACAGGTTAACAAAAGTGTAAAATAAATGTCTTTTTATAGGTTGTCTATGATTTTTCTTGATAAGCTTTCCTAACGTGGTGGTAATATACTCTTTGAGCTATTGTCTAAGTCTCGAAAGTTCAATATTCATTTTATAGGTTGTCTATGATTTTTCTTGATAAGCTATTCATACGTGGTGGTTATATACTCTTTGAGCTATTGTCTATGTCTCGAAAGTTCAATATTCAACATAGTTTTCAATCATTTTTTTCCGACATGAGTTTGAAGTACCTGCTTAATTATTATTTTTTTATTTTTTATGTTTTTGTTAAAAGCGTCCGTGAAATAGCGGAGATTATCTATATTCTATATAAATAAAAATGAATTGTTGTTCGTTAGTCTGATTAAAACTCGAGAGCGGCTAGGACGATTGAGCTGATTTTGGTTTTAAAATGTTTGTCGTAGTCCAGGGTAGGTCTAAACGGTGAGCAAATAAGGAAAAATTGCCGGGAACTTTTTTTTACCCGTGCGACGCCGGGGCGGGCCGCTAGTATAAAAATAATTAAACATTGACTGATAGACAACAACAAGTGTTGGCCATCGATTCATTGATTTATTCATGGAACCATTAAAATAATTACAAAATCTGTGCCATTAAACAAAGAAGAAGAAAAATAATTCCGTCGAACAACTCATATGATTTATTTTTTTTGTAAATAGGCCTTTCCATAATCTCAACTGTTTGTTCCTAAATGAAGTTGTGGACAATGATGGATCACAAAGTTCGAAAGGTTAATTACCTATTCAGGAATACCAATTATTTTCGGGAACGCCTGTTTTTTATAGTCTGTAGCGACAGTACAGACAAGTTCAGTGTATCATCATCATCATCATATCAGCCGTAGGACGTCCACTGCTGAACATAGGCCTCCTTCAAAGATTGCCATTTATTACGGTTGGAAACGGCCTGCATCCACCGTGAACCCGCAGCCTTCACCAAGTCATCCGTCCACCCAGTAGGCGGATGTCCTACACTGCGCTTGCCTATCCGTGGCCTCCATTCGAGAACTTTTGGCCCCAACGACAATCTGTTCTTCATACTATATAGCCGGCCCACTGCCACTTCAACAGTGTATAGTGTGTTTAGTGTATAGATTATGCTAATTGCGTATGCGGGCCGCCATGTTGTGTTTGTTTACCTTGGTAAAAGCAAGTAGTTTGACTTTGATTGGAGTACAGCGGAAATCAGTCTCGGAACTTAGGTCGGAATAATTGTAGCTGTATGATATCGACCTCTCTCATCGCAGCCTTTGATATACCACTGCAAAATAATGGGAACATATAATATTTTTTTAGGAAACAGACCTAAGCTTTTTTATTAAATCATCATCATCATCATCATCACCCTATTAACGTTCCCACAGCTGGGACACAGGGACTTCTCTCTTGGAGAGAGAGATTAGGCCTTAATTCACCACGCTGGCCAAGTGCGGGTTGGTGAATGACACATCATGTCCTTCAAACTCTTTAAAATTCTCAGAACATGCCGGTTTCCTCACGATGTTCGCCTTCACCGTTAAAGCACGTGTTTAAAGCGCACATAAATTTCTCAAGAAGAAAAATCCAGAGGTTGGGTTGGTTGGGTTGGGTTTGAACCTACGACCTTCGGAATGAAAGTCGAGTGTCCTACCACTTAGCCAACACGGCTTATTAAATGGTAATATATATATAATTGGTTTAACTGGTAATTTTTGAGTTCTTTATACGACTATTACGACGCTGTTGCAAGCGCCATGATCCCGGAATAAACTGATTGCCTTTGCGGTAAGGCTCAGGAAAGATTATACACAAACGAACCGGTCTATTTCGGAGTCTTTTGTTGCGAAGTTGCCAAACAATAGAGTCATATTTTTGTTCAAACGTTGAAATATCGGCAAACTCTTTAACAGTCTAATCATGGTATGTTATCCGTTTTAATATTGTAAAAAAAACATGATAATTGTTCATGATATACGTTGTGTTGATTGTTAAAAAATAAAAGTTTTTTAGAACTTAATCTAATATTATTAGGTATGATCTAATATTATAATTATTAGGCCTCCCATTGTACTCCAACATTATGATTATGTACATTAAGTCTATGTTTGTTTTTTTTGTGTGTTTTGTGTGGTGTGCAATAAAGTGTTATCTATCTATATACCTATCTATCAATCTCAACTGATTATACATAAGAGTCGATATTGGATCACATAGAAATGTAAGCAATAAAATGGCGGGATCACTTTAGTTTTAAGCGACAGATGACAAGTGCAGTGTATAGATTATGTAAATTAGTCCGGGCCTTGAGGTGTTTACTTTAGTAAAATCATGTGGTTTTACTCGTAGAAGTAGTTTGGGAGTGATTGGGAGAGTGCTAGCGGAAATCATTCTTGAAACCTTAACCAAAATCAGTTATTAATGTAGTTTAAACTCGGGCACAGGGCTTTTGAGTTGTCGACACTTTGTAGACATAGTACGAACGTAAAAATGTGTAATGTTTAAAAAAAAAAATGTGTACCTAAGAAGTCGAAGGATATTTATTTTGAAAGACCTTTTACTTTATCCTAGACCAAATAGGTCACCCACTGTAAAAATTATAAAACTTAAATATGCTACAACAAAATTGATATATTATATATCTTCCTTCGCATTGCGTAACATATGACCTTTTGTATGATAAAAAGTAAGTAGTCGGTCTAGTTTTCACGCCTGAATGATTTGATGACTATGAGAGACCTCTTGTTGTGTGTCTCCTTTAAATTCTTGGTGACTTAAAACAGCGACATGAAACATATTAAATAAATAAACATTGCTAGACAATCCACACAAGTACATTCTAGCCCCGTGGTAAGCTCTAAGTTTGTTATACGTGTACTAGACATCTGATAATACTTAATATAATAATCTGACTATAAGATAAATTAATTTTACATAGCCGCCCGCCCCGGCTTCCCCGGCAAGTGTACTTATTCAAATATCATATTCGAGTTTTTCTCAAACAAAAATGTAACGTTATTCAAAGAATAGGTTAACATGAATGGTTTTTATGAAACATAAAGAAAACATTTAAAATACTATAAGCTCTTATTGAATTAATTGAATTTTCTTAAGACAGGACGTCTGTTAGGACAGCTGGTTTCGTTAGTTCGTTTCGTCCGTAGAAAGTCCACTGCATAAGCCTATATCAATCTCAAGGTTTGTCGATATTCAACACGCTTGGCAAAAGGGTTGGCGGACGTAGTACTTAGTGTTGTGATCCATGAAGCTTCTTTTTTGTGTGATTCTCTTGTTCCGGTACTACGGCGCCCACGGGAGGAGATGAAAGGCAAGATTCTTAAGCCGGTGCCTACCAGCTACTGCTACTTACTGTTTTACCGTGATAATGGAGCACGTAATGATAATTACGTGCTCCAGACCGCGTGCGGAACAGCATACTACGCTCCGGGAACTCAAATCGCTATTGTGACCGATGTCAGCGATTTGGAAGCCTAAAGTGGAACTGGACTGGACATGCGTGTGTAGCATGTCTAACGACAAATGGGCAAAGCGAACTACAGATTGGGCCCACAGACAAGACGACCTCGTGGCCCAGGATGATATGGCGGGACGAGCTGGACTCTCACTTGACCGCATGGCCCGATACCGCGATCAACCGCGAAGAGTGGAAGAAGGGAAGGGAAGTTTTTGCCCTGCAGTGGAACAGTAAGACAGCAGAAATAATAATAATAAATAATAAAGTCAAATCATAATTATAATTCCAATATTCAAACTTATAAAACATTTTTTGCATTAAATTCTAATGACCAAATGAGATATAAATTAAATTATGAACCATGCATTAATTCTTTATTTCCACTTAATTCATTGGAAACCCATTTTTGGGTGAAGGCCTCATCCATCAGTTTTTATGGCGCATGTGACTGCGCCTAAATATTGGGAAACACGAGAAAATTAAAGGAAATCATGGTAAATATTCCGTTATAAATCTAAATAGTATTGATAACCATGATAGTTCTAGAGAATCAAAAGTTATATAGCTACTGCTTGTTTAAAAAATCTAGCTCATATAGTAATAATAAAGTTATATTATAAACATAATCAGTGATCTTAACCGTTATCGTTCGTCATTTGTCACGCACCATGTACGTATGATCCATGACTTATTGACCTATTTGAGATGCTCCGTCGGCGATATAATCACGGGCTAATTAAGCACAATAACATTTTGATGCAATTAGTACACGACACTGCTCCGTATGGGATTCGGACTAAATCAGCTGTTAACAGTGGGATAATGGCCTTATCTGATGTAGTAACTATGGTATTATCCCGAGTGTAGGATCAGTGGGGCAATTCTCAATTCTCGTGCTTAAGATATTACAACTAATTCGAAATATACCAAAAAGGCCAAGGTGCGAGATTTGCCTTTCTGCCGATCCGTGGCTATTACGATTTGCGTTATTCGTGCATACAAATCAACACAACCTCGTCCAGATAAAAAGGAAATACTTACAATCACAAATAATACACCTACATTTAAATGATGTTTATATAAAGCCATGCAACATAACTTTAACTAGTTGTTTTACTCTTATTTTATATTATTATGACTTCGTCGTCGTGAAAATCATTGTTTTCAATAAAACTTGGAAATTTGCTATGGTATCGTAGTCGTATAGTAAAAATCAACAAAATAGTCTACCGAAATAAAGTTTTATAAAGCATATAATTGAGTAGATATTAATTTCCAGGAATTATACTTTGTCCACTCCACAATGATACACTCGGCACGTTTCTTAGAGCAGTCATATTCTAGCCTAACACTTACTGCTAAAAACCAAAAAAAAAGATAGGTATAAACCTCAGAGAATATGATAGAATATGAATATGTCAGAGGTATGACGACCTCTGTGGCACGATGGGCGAACGGCCGCCTGAGGCGCTGGAGGTTGCGGGTTCGGTTCCCGCCGGGGGACCTGGAATTTCTGGTTTCGGGTCTGGGTGTTTTCTATGTATCATATGTACGTATTTACAAAAAAAAAAATATCTATGTAGTATATCAGTCACCTAACACCCAAAGCTTTATTTATTTATTTAAACAGAAACATTTATTCAATGAGTCCAGTACACATTAGTCAGAAATTAGCCTTGCCCACCTTTGTCCACTCCACAATTCTCCACAATGTTACACCCAGCACGTTTCTTAGAGCAGAGTTATTTGCGAGCCACCTGGCCCCGCCTAATTGGCGGCAGGTTAAACGGATTTAAGTTTGCAATCTGGTTACGTAACATTTAACGAATTCAGTCCCCTTAGTTAGGACGCACGTGGACTGCTTTTACTGTCCTCCTGAATTAGTATGTTAGACTTGAATGTTTAGTATGTAGAACAGTGTTTTGCTAATAAGTTGAATTAGTACATTAGACTTGGCGTGTAGAACTGTGTTTTGGGAAATTTTGTTATTCAATTTACGAAGAAGATTTTGCTATATCTGGCACGGCAGTGCCCCCACCAAGTCGAGCAAAAAAGCGTCACGGCCGTACCATACCATCCTTTTCTCGAAGCAATTCAGGCCATTTTTGACCCCCTGTAACTTCGTTGTGGATAAAACTAGAAGACTGAAATTTTAAGTAACCATGCAGGCATTGTAAAGACCCGGTCTCAATATATTTATATAAAACATTAAAGAATGTTAATATTGATATGCGTCACTATAAGATGCTGTTAATAATTACGTAACAACTTAATGCTTCGAGTACGGAGATTCCAGACACAATTGATTTTCAATTGTTATGGACCACGTTCGTGGTCTTAGAGACTGGACGTATTAAGACAGAAAGTCGCTTAAGTAGAGACTGAATAAATTAATAACTGACTTGGTATTACATGGATCTCACAACTTTTTACCGCAGAACAACTGAGTTGCGCGACTTGGTTTTTTTGACAAGTATTGTTTTTGATGGGATTATTAGTCTACACCTAGGGTCCCGTGTACGTACAGTTTAAACATAATATAAAACGGGCAATAAAAAACACAAATTTAAAGTTAAAAACAAAGTTTTTTTTAATTCAAAGTGTAAAAAGATGCTGTAACTGCGGTCACTCATGCAAGTCCTGACCTGGCGCAACATTGCTTACCTTAAGTATATAAAATCACCCTAAACAAAGCATTGAAAAAGGTTTTAATTTAAGAAAATCTTTATATAAGATATAAGCCATTAGCCTCCTATACAATATCTTGTGCACTTATCTGAATCTAGTACAATTAATTATCTGTTATCCAAATATAATATAAATATTATATCGTCGATATAAACGTATCTGATTCGTATGTTTAATGACAACTTGTGCTAAATGCTCAAAAATGTGCAACATTATATGAGTAAATTTCAACAAGCGACCAGACTTTTCATTTCAACCCGAAAAATAGCATTTATATTGTCATAAAGAGAATCTTTGTCAGATGCAAAGTGGAATATCTTCCGGTTTGGGACGGTCGAACAGGGATGGCGTGAATATTTTCATAAAAATGCAAATTTTCCAGCGTATTGCGATAGACATTGACTTGCTTTTTAACTTGCAGCGAAATTTCAAATCTTGTTTTTTGGTACGTTCTGTTTTTTAAACCCCCGACTAAAAAAGAAGGGTGTTATAAGTTTGACGTGTCTGTCTGGCAATCATAGCTCCCGAACGGATGGACCGATTTCAATTGCGTTTTTTTTGTATGAAAGGTGAGTTTGGCCCGGTGGTTCTTAGACATGTTTCAAATCGGTTGAGCCGTTTAAAAGTTATGGGGGTGAGAGTGGTGAAGGAAAACCGAAATTCAGCAAATATACTCGAGAGGGGTGGTTAAACACGTGCTTTGACGGTGAAGGCAAACATCGTGAGGAAACCGGCATGTTCTGAGAACTTTAAAAAAGAGTATGAAGTACATGTGACATTCACCAACCCGCACTTGGCCAGCGTGGTGAATTAAGGCCTAATCTCTCTCGTCAAGAGAGAAGTCCCTGTGTCCCAGCAGTGGGAACGTTAATAGGGTGATGATGATGATGACTCGAGTGGGGTATCAAATGAACGAGCATCGCGTGCACTAAATATTATGGTGTTTTAATTTTAAGGAAATTAATGCATTGAAATCGAGGGTTTTACTGAAATTTAAAATTTAGATTTATATTATGTATTTCTAAGGAAAATATCTTAATTAACTTCCTTTTTTTCTTATGTTAGAATAAGCCTTCATTTGACCACAATCTCACCTGATGTTGAGTGACGATGTGGTCTAAGATGGGGCATGAAGACCTAGATGGTAGATGGCTTCCTTGTAAGATATCAATTGTAAACATTCTTAAAATGTTTTATAATAATTATATATATAAATATTCTGTACGTGTGTTAGTCATTGAACTCCTCCCAAACGGCTGGACCGATTTTGATGCAATTTTTTGTGTGTGTTGAAATTGGTCCGAGAATAGTTTAGATTCACAATACGGTCAACTAGGTGGGAAGTGGTGGCTGACCGCTATGCATTTATGAAATTAAGATTTTGGTTGGAACTTGTGGATATTTGTTCAAAGATACCATTAATTACTTTGCCTAAGCGAAATAAATTGAAGCACTAACAAAAGTTAAGTACCAAAACAGAATAGAGACACTCTATAGAGTCCCTGTCTGAAAATGTTATGTAAACAAACAATACGTCCCGTCGAAATCAAAGTCCGAAACAGTTTCCTGCATCACCATTACCTTCGAACGCACACTGAAGCCACTTATCATATTTTATCCCTTTCTATCACTGCTGAATGCACAATGCTATTCTTTTTCAATGACAGAATTGCGTCGGCTGAATAACATAGTGGATCCCACTTTTTTCTAAGTAGGGGTCGTATCGTTTATCGATCCGGTATCGAGTACGCAGAGCGAATCACAATGAACTTTACGATGAAACCGAAGACGTATATCCCTATCCTAAAGTACTTTGCCGTTTTTGTATGTAAACGGTTTTGATTAGCGTTGCTTATTTTATTTTGCGCTGAAATTCTGTTATCTTCATGTTTGAGTTTGTTTTGGGGTGTTGTTATGGAGTTGCTTGGTACAATTTTATAACGGAAATTCGGATGATGATATGTGTTTGTAAGATAAAAAGGTTTTTTTGATGACTGCCTGTCAAAACCGCATTAAAATATCTTGGCCTTAATTATTCATCTGATTAATAAGAGTAATTTTAATCCATTTTACGTATCTTTCACACTTTGTCCAATGAAAAGGCTATGCTTTCATCTCAAAATCAATTTTCTCAAACACGTTATTATAATGTATAGTGCTAACTGACACTAGCGTTGTTTTGCAAAATGAAAAATAGATAGTAGCCGATTCTCAAACCTACTAAATATGCATATAAAATTTCATAATCAACGGTTAAGCCGTTTCGGAGGAGTATGGTAACTAACACTGTGACAGGCGAATTTAATATAAAAGATAAATTAAAAAAAATAGTTGTTGTAGTAGTAAGTAATTTCCTTACAATTTCTGATGGAATATTATAATTAACTGAGGTTAGGTAAATAACTACTACGGAAATAATATTCTAACAGCAAGAAGTTAAACCACATAACTAGAAGTGACTATATACGACTTCCAAACAAAACCGCGCGACGCAACTTCACACCGCACACAGAAAAGACAGTTGTCTCCAGAATCTTAACAGGACTTTTCAAACTCAAATTATCAAACGAAACCGCACTGCGAAAACTTTAGACCTCAATTGGACAATTAATTGTACGAATGGAGTTTCAAATATCATAAGTGTGAAACTTTGGGAGGACTCAGCAATAAAGATCACGTTCTGAACGTAACGATAAATCCGTGCCACCTGTCGATAGCTACGTCTCGGCGTGGCGTTGATTGGTGACCGAGCTGGAAAGGCACGTTTAATCTTACTATCCGTTTTTGACTTCACTTGGATTGTACTTGTTAGTATTCCGTGTAATATTTTTTTTATTAAATCGATTAATCTATTTTTTTCTTTTTTATTCTCGATAAGCCTTCTTTTGATCACAATCTCACCTGATGTAAAGTGACGATGTGGTCTAAGATGGAGCATGAAGACCTAGAAGGTAGATGGCTTCTCCGGGCCACATTACGAAACACGAAAAAATCGCTTCACGCAATGGCCCAGCCCGGAGGGAATCTAAATTCAAATATATTTGTTTCTATAGCAGTATGAGAAATATCTACACAGTTTAAAACAGGTCAATTTTAATTGAAAGCAATAGTGTCTGTGAAATCTTAATTTTGTTTTTTTTATAAATTTTAGAAATAATTGTTAACAGTCATTGTTAATAATTGTTAACAGGTTTTCGTTTAATTTTTAGAGGATAACCTATTTTTTATTTAGGGTTTATTTTTCATATGTATTTTTTTAAAAAGCAGGCAATTGTGCATATTATAACCATTCACTAAAAATTCAGAAAATAAATTGCAGTCTCTTCTAGTATTTCTACAGCAATGAAAAATCATATTCAAATGAAAGCGTCATGGATCTGCTATTAATATCTAGCCGCAGGGCACATTCCTCCAATTTGTACCAATTCCAGAGTTAAAGCAAACTTTGTACTGGAACTTTGCATGATTCGTGATTAAATCGATTTCAGATTGCCGGTAAAATTCCAAAACTGCCGATCGTCGTTAGAAGCGAACACTCTACAGAAGTTTGGGCACGTAAAATTTAAAATTCTGACTCTATTCCGTTTGCCGCGAAAATTTATCCAAGCTCCAAATTCCAAGCATGACTTACGGAACTATCGGATAAAAATGTTTAGTGAAGCCGGAAATAGTAAAGTTTCAAGAGTTTATCCGGCCTATGGGATTCATTTTACGGAGTGTAACGGGGCTGCTTCTGTTTTTTGAATGAACTTGAAAAATTCAGAGTACTTGAGCTGGCCAAGTTTCATGTCGTGCATATGCGAGTAGAGTGCACTGAAGGGGAAGTCGCGCGAATACTGCCGAAGGAAATGAGAAACATTTTTGATGTTGGGGTATTTATAAGTGAATACCTAAAATACCTACAACATGGATAAGTCCCGGGTTGCCACTAACGACAGTTGTAGATTACAATAATAATGTTTTTTTCATATATTTGACACGTATGTGACAAAGTTTTCGCCACTTACAGTACAAAATAGATTTTTTTCTTTCTGCGTGTGGGGCCCCCACCCCCTTCCCCACGGATTCCGGACAATCCACAAAACAACATTCAGCCCCGTGGTAAGCTCTAAGCTTGTGTAACAGGTACTAGTCATCTGAATACTTAATAAAATAGTCATACATACATAGATTTTTTTATTATACATATTACATATTTAACACCCAGATCAAGGAGAAAGTGCTTGCAGAACATACCTCGGCGGGAACCAAAGCCGCTACTACTACCTCTTGCGCTTGCAAAAAATAATGTTAAAAATATACTCTTTTGAATGCACTACTTGGCGCGGCTCGCCCCCCGGTGGGCAATATTGGCATAAGCAATAACCAAGTAATGCATTCAACAAGATAAATTTTTAATCAATTTTTTTTTACTAAATCAATGAAAAACTCCATGATTTTATCATCACATCTATCTTATTCATTTATAATAAAAAAACCTGTGGTATTTTATTCATTTAAACGTACAAAAGCCACATTTACTTAAATGTATCTCAGTTTGTATGACTAGTTTGATCCTAAACCTTGAACAACTTACTGTACACTTACACAGGCAATAAACACTTGCGCTTTTTACTGCCATAGAAGTACTATCTAAGGCCTCGGCTAAACGAAATGGAAGAAAATTGGATTGAATTCAGAAAAGCCGCTTACGTAAATACGCCTTATTTAATCATAAAAAAACTCAACGATTTTAAGTAATTTTTATCGCCAGCTAAACATCTTTTATTAAATAAAATTAAATATATAATGGATATGGTGGTTATACCTAATCTATATGTATTAATATTATGAAGCTGTAGGTTTTGTTTGTTTGAACGCGCTAAACTCAGAAAAGATTGGTCTGATAAAAAAAAAATTCACAGTTGTACAGCCTATTTATCGAGGAAGTCTATAAGGTAATATAATTTACCGTGGAAAATACGTTATTTCCGCGGGAAAATATAACATGGCAGGCATGCCCTGTTTTCCCGTCGTGGAAGATAGTATATGATGCAGACTTTCAATGATTGCTTAGTACTGTCAGCTGTAAAATAAAATAAGCCTTTATTGCTGAGTTTACAACGTGATTCTTTAGTATTTTAATATGGATCGGTACTTTTCTCTCCAGCTTGTCCTATGACGTAGGCCTCCTATTAGTTGTAATCTAATAATAATGTAACAAAATGTTAAACATAACTCGAATAAATTACTATCTGTTAGAAGACACTAAAATATATAGTGAAATAGGTATAGAACAAAACTAAATAGTTTTTTTTTTATAAAACTAGATGACCCAGCAAACGTTATTTTTCAAAATGAAAAATAGAGAGTAGTCGATTCTCAGACCTACCGAATATGCATATATAATTTCATAATAATCGGTGAAGCCATTTCGGAGGAGTATGCAACTAACACTGTGACTGGTGAATTTCATATGATAAATGTTTCCAGACAATCAACACAACATTATTTAGTCCCGTGGTAAGCTTTAAGCTTGTGTAACGGGCACTAGCCATCTTATACACGTTAAGTAATGGGCATACATAGAATATGAATATATATATTATTTATTCTTTGTTGGGAAACCCAATCGAAAAGGCTACAGGCTGCTCTTTGCCTAGGGTCTACAAGACAACGTCATAAAAGCAACGTAACCACAAATCATCCAGCTAATTCATCGAGCCCCACAAGCGCGCATATATCGCTCTGTGTAGCGAAGGATTTACAGTGCTTTATGCGCTTAACTTTATACGCTAATAAACATTCCCTAGTCTACGTGGCTCACAAACTTGTAGTCGTAAAACATGAAAGTGAACAATGAGATGGAAATGAAAGCAAAAACGAAGGTAAAAAGGTAACGCAACAACATTTCTTTGGTACTTTTGCCGAAAGTTCGAGTTGTTCGTGTGGTAATAAGATTACGGAGTTGGTAGCTTAGTTGTGTAATGGAAAATTATAACATTCTGACGTTTATGAGTGGTGACATATAAACAACAAAGTGGGGTAAGTAAGTAATAAATCCCAAATTTCTCCAGTCTCCAGGTAGTAACGTAATTGTAACTTTGGAGACATTCGTATAATTTCATATTTAAAATGGTTTCATAACTATAAAAATAAATATAGTAATACAAATTGTGTTATAATCTATTTATTTGATAAAACTTTAACACTAATATACGACCTTATGTAATTTTTTATATGAATACTTTAAAAAAATTAACATTATCATTTATATTTACATCTACCAACGAGTGATAAACTTACCAAAATGTGATACTTCTCACGACAAGGGTTTGGAATTCGCTTTCTGCTGCTGTATTTTCTGTTAACTACAACCTTCAAGCTGTTAGCTTCAAGACAAGATTGAATAGGTACCTAGATCTATGAAATTCACCGTCGTCTACCTATACAACTACCATTAGGTGCGATTGTGGACAAACATAGATCTATGTATCTCCTATAAAAAAATGTGTGTTGCTGGGAGATAGCATTTCATATTCACACCTGTTGTAACAATTAAGTTAAAACTCGCCTTTTAATATAACGATAACCATAATTCACTCAAACCTATGCACATAATATGTTGCAACTATGAAATTCATAAATATATATTTGTATTGTATGTATATAACCACAGTCTGGTGGTAAGTGTCGAAGCGGACAAAGATAAACAGCCAAGAAAAACATATATCAATAAAATCTGTTAATACAGTCGCGTCGGCAAGCTAATAAACTATTTTATTTTATTGTCCTAAAGGGTCCTGAGAAAAAGACAGTAAAAGATTTGATAGTAATCTTTAAGTTGGATGTCCCTAAAGAAATGTTGAGATATAGCAGCAGCTCATTTGAGCCACTTGGCTATATTTGGAATCTGAGAGACGCCACGTCACGTAGTTTCTACTCTACAATTCACTTACTCTCGGACTTCCCTCGAGTCCGCACGTGAGTCTGACTTCAAACGAAGTTATTGCATACAGTGGTGAGCCGTATAAAATACTTGCTGAGAATAAAGAGTGTGTTAAAATGAGGCAAATGTTGTATTCCAATATATAATTATCGATTTGTTTATTGATATCTTTTGAAGTTATAAACTTCGTAAAGGAAGGTAGACAGCTTGGTCGAGTAATGCTTGGCGGCGCATCGGTAAATGAAGTGGTGCTTTACCTATTTGCAGTATTACTCGTGCGTTATCGTCAGTGCAATCTAGAGCATGCGCGAATTTAGTATGCATTTTTTTAGTTCAAATGTCTTACCTATGAAAAGACATTTGAACTAAAACAACGGGATATCACTTTTGTGCAAAGGAATGTTAAGAAATAGAACCAGGTCATTTGAGCTACTTGGCTGTATTTGGAATCTAGTACGTAGTTTCTACCGTTCAATTCACGTACTCTCGAACTTTATCTTGGTGAGTCATCGTGTCGGTGAGTCTGATTTTGTAACGAAGTTAAGAAAAAAGCTAGTGTATAATATTATCCTTAGTGTGTTGATGAAGCAATGGATCCTATGCCAATAAGTAGCTAAATTAAATTGATCCCCTATACAGAGTTTATAATGACTTTCGGTTTGTTTGGGAAGGTAAAACAAATAGACATACGAAGAGCTGCATAAAAGTTTTTTTATGTATGAATGTCATACAGAGTGAAAATAAATTGGGGTATTTCAGGGATTTAAAGTAAATTATAACAACGATAGGAGTTTCAACATGACCTTAGGATTACATTAGGAAAATAAATAAAGAGGTTTCCAAATCCCAATATTTATGTTCTCCTGCTGCATGCTATTCAAAGCCCTTCCACTTTATATTAGGTCCTTACATATGAAATTGGCGTTTTGTATGGGAGGAACAAAAAGTCGAATATTTTTTAATATAATATATAATATTATGAATACCTCGAGGTACGACAGGTATCATTTGCACTGCGATTATCAAATTGATTTTGTTTTTCAGAAAATCTGTAGGATTGGGAATCTGTTGAAATTAAAATCTGTACGAGTAAACGAGTAATTGGGAATCTTTAAAATAATTCTGTTGAATTGGAAATTGATACTGACTGTACCTACAAGAAACATCCATGAACGGATGTGTGTAGTCTTCTTTAATGCGATTATTATTCGTCTTACGCGTCAACGACGGTCTCAATTTAACCCGTACACTTCCCCATACTAAATGTTAAAAATTTTAATTGGTGTTAATATTGTTCTAAATCGAGATAACAATATAAATCACAAAAAAGCTTGATAGTCGCTGGCCTGAATTGTAATTGGCTCAATTAGTCGATTATACGCCAAAATGCGTGAATTGAAGTTAATTAACGTTATGCTCTGGGATTATAGCCTAATAATAGGACAGGGTTAGAGATAAGGGTACATTTACACCGAAAATAGAAACAAATACCTTTGAGATGATTTATCAAAAGCCCTTATTTTTATACATAAAGAAAATAGCCTAGTTAAATATTAATTCTTTAAATTTTGAAATCGATATAAGTCAAAAAAACAGTTTTTCTTTCTTAAATTAATAATTTTATCATATTCTCGATACACAATTTGTAGATCAGCTTCATCAAAACCTTGTTGCCTTGAGCCAGCAACCTTATTCGCAATGTTTTGTATAAGACGGAAAAAAAATGTTTTATTTACTTACTAATTTGAAAAGGTTACCGGGTACTAAAATGGTTGTGATTAACTTGCTCTATGAGGGCTGGCACCTTAAAGTGTAAGTAGTTTTTATATGTAGGTAATTAATTCTATCAACATTATTTTTAGATCTATACTTTTGTACATCCTACCAGTGTATCCTACAGTACTACAAAGTATTATAACATGAGCATATCAGTCCTGGTCAACCAGAATTATTAGAGTTACAGTAGTAGTAAGATGATTCGGTTTATGCCGTATTGAGCCCGGAGTTTTGGCCGAAATCTTAAAAAAATCCTTATTCGTATCGCAATGATATTATTTGTCCCGAGTGTAGTCACCAAAATGATTGAAAGTACAGTTAGTAACAAAATCATAAAGACAGAAAACTAGCACACGGGTTTTTTTCTTGGTCCTGTTCATTTGTAGGGTCACCTATATTTCTGTCTGTCATATTGTGTCAGTTTTACAGCAGATGTTGTCATATTATTTAAACCACCTGTATACTCAATATTACGTATCTTGTAGAAAAACCCAAAGCAGATAGCCCCTGTTTTTTTCTTTTGGGACGCAAAATGGCGTTCAACTGAATAACATATTTTTCACTTTATAATTTTATTTAACTTCACACTGGCAAACTGACTCTTCAAGCGCAAGACCAATAATAAGAAATTGAATTGCATAACCCTTTCCATAGCTCACTGACCCTATTTATAAGTTTATATCTATTTATATAGGCGGTTTTTTTTAATGTTTTTAATAAGTGATAAACCTTACTTTGCAGGTTAAACTATTTTTAAAATATTTTTATGCAGAAAAAATTAAGACACATCCGTAACCTTTACCGTATCCGTATCCTGTGCGCGAAGGTAACGGATGTGTCTTAACTTTTTCTGCATAATAAATCTAAATTTAAAATTTAAGAAAAGCCCCGATTCCCATGCCTTGATTTCCTTAAACGTAAAACAACATAATATTTTGTAATGTGGACGCGATGCGATTTCATTTGATACACCACACTAGTATATTTGCAGATTTTTGTTTTCCTTACCCACTCTCACCCCCATAACTTTTAAACGGCACAACCGATTTTCATGAAACCTGTCTAAGAACACTCGCGCCAGACTCACCTTTCATACAAAAAAAAACTAAATTGAAATCGCTCCATCCGTTCGGGAGCTATGGTGACACAGACAGACAGACAGACACACAGACAGACAGACATACAGACAGACACGTCAAACTTATAACACCCCTCTTTTTTGGTCGGGGGTTAAAAAATGTTCTAAAACGGTTTTTTTTATAATTAAATACGGCATTAATCTATGATTTATCAGTCTGTTTTCTACGTAACCTCGACAATCGATAGACTGTGTAGTACTGCAGCGCAGTCGTAATTTAAGGGTGAATTTAGCTCATGTAATTGCCTGGTAGTCGATTTCGGTTCAATTCAAATGACCTATTGCGTTTTGTCAAACGATTTCACTTACACTGACTCATTTACGCTAAAAGCCCTACACATCACGAATTCTATAGTATTTAGTCATATCATTATATTATCATTTGCTTAAAAAGCATTTCTAGTAAAAATCCTTTTTATCACTTTGGTTGGTTATTTCCGTAGCCCTTATGTACGTACGAGTATGTACATATACATATATATTAGGTAAGTTACGTTAAAATAAGCAAACGTTAGATAAATGGTAAAATATTGAGCACCTTTAATGAAAATCCGTTCCATAGAATTTTTTTGTGGCCTTCACTTAACATATTTTCTTAGATATTTTCTCATTACAAAAAGTATTAAAAATATAAGTCTTGACAAAAAAAATGTAAGTTTTGAAGTGAACAATATTGGTTTACATAAATTCGCTTTGATTTGTAATTATCTATTTTCATTACAAAACGTCCCCCGAACACTTGAAAATTTAATATCAGATGCTTTTAAACATTTTTTCTGAAATTATTATCAAATTGAACGGTCCAATGAGCGCGCAAATAAATTGAAATCTAGTTCCATAAATCCTATTCACACTTCGCTTACTTTGATTCACTTTGGGGACACCTTCAATCTCGGTTCTTATAATTTTTTATACAAATTGTCACCCCCCGAGTACGCAATTTAAGTTTCCACGTAAAATCTTTTTACGTTGTGAAAAATTCATGACTGTACGCTCCAAAGCGCAATGTAAACTTAAAATTTGATTAAGTCACGTCTTACTTCGCTTTATGTGTGACAATTTCATTATTTAAGTCATAATTACACTGGTGTTTATGTGCCTTGGTCTGATTTCGTAATTCTGTAGCAACTTACTTTTTGCGTTAAGTTTGATATACAAGATTTATTTTATTTTATCAAACTAGGGGTATAATAAAACAAAAATAATTGCAAAAAGACACATTAAGATTTAAATATTTTTGTTAATTTTTTTTTTGGAGGTTTTGTCTGTTCACGTCCGTAAGTGGTAACCCTCTGAACCCTTACACGTGACCTCCGGGTGGTGCTAAAAACAGTCTCTGGTGGTAGGCTTCGGCCGCGGCTTGTCACCACCCTCCGGGCTGGGCCAGTGCGTGAAGCGATTTTCGTGTTTCCGGTAATGTGGCCCGGAGAAGCCATCTACCTTCTAGGTCTTCATGTCCCATCTTAGACCACATCGGCACTCTACATCAGGTAAGATTGTGGTCAAATGATGGCTTATCCAGCATTAAAAAAAAAAACAAAAAAAAAATACATTTTTCGAGCAAATAGCTTGAACAAATGGTTCTGTCTGTCAGCATGTGCCAAATTACGAGCATGCCAGTAACAAGGGCTGGTCTACTGACGGAACCAGTAGCTATAAGTATATATATAGCTATGGGAGTAGCGCGAGGCGGCGCTGTGTACGCACGCATTTATATTATCTCCGTATAAATTTAATCAAAAATATTAGAAAACGAGTGTTTTTAAGCCTAATTTTCCGTCAACACATAATTAAGTGGTTTTTACAGTGTCTTACCAGCAGTGACAATATTAAATACCTGTAATAATAGTACAATCCAACAAATTATTCTAAATCATTCAAAACCGTACCAGCCAATAGTAACTATTACATTAGCTGCATCGTAATTCCGAGAATTCGTGAGCCGCTTGGAGTCGCGCGCGTGAACTCTAGCGACCCCTCCACCCGCGCGCCTGCCGCGTCCCGCTCCGGGCCCTCCGCGCTTTGCTTTTAGCAAAATACTTATTTTATTAAGTTTTAATTCATTTTAACAAAAAAAAAATGCCTACACCAATTTCGAAGAAACCTTGTGGTCAATGTAAAGGTTTGGTGAACGGAAGAACATACCTGTTATGCACAGAATGTAAACAATACTTTCATATAGATTGTAAAGGCTACGAAAAAAGATACTATCTATTGGATGCGACTCGAAAAGCAAACTGGCGATGCGATGTATGTATCAGAAAGGCTTCGAAGTACAATCGTAGTAATAATGCATCATCCAACACAGTCGCGAAGTCAAACCTCCCGCCGCTGCGACCGAAGCCCCCCACCGCCCCCGCGAGCCCGATAACCCCGATTTCAAACAACTTTGACATCCTCAGCGACGAAGAGACTGAAGATCCGTTTCAAAACGTAACATTGCGTAAAAACTCACGGAATAGAACTACCGAATTCTCCGAAAGTACATCTCACGAGGGTGAATCGGCTCTTCAGATAACTTCTTCACTCAAAGAATATGTTTCATCTCAGATGTCATCATTCACGATAAATCTTCTATCTAAAATAGACGAACTTGCTTGCTCTCTGAAATCGATCAATCGTCGTTGTGACGATATGGAGAAAAAAATTATTACAATTGAAAAACGATTAGATGCTAGTAGAGACGAGCCTATTATGAACGAAAGGGTTGACAATCTAACTCAAACTTTACACCGTTTACAGAACGAAGTTAATGATAAGGAGCAAGAGTTGCTTTCCAACGAAGTAGAGTTTTCAGGGATTCCAGAAACCAAAGGCGAAAATATTATACATGTTGTCACGATTCTGGGTAACAAACTTGGGGTACGTCTCACTGAGAACGACGTGGTCAGTGCGTCTCGCGTCGGAGGCACGCGCCGTAACTACAAGGCTGCCTCCGTCAGCGCCGACAAGGACAGCGCCCCGCCAACCGATTCTACCGCACCCCCTGTGAAAGCCGTCGCCAGTGAAGATGCCAGTGAAGTCGGCCCTCGTCTCCTCGTGGTGCGCCTGCTGCGCCGCGCCCAGCGCGACGACCTACTTAGCGCGGCGCGCGTACGCCGTACCGTTGATACCTCTGGCCTCGACCTGCCGGGGCCACCACGCCGCGTATACATAAATGAAAGACTGACGCGCTCAAATCGTCTCCTATTCCAACGTGTGAGATACGAAGCGCGTCGCCTGGGTTGGAGGTTCGCATGGACAAAAGACGGTGCCATCCTGGTGAGGCGAGAGCACGGCGAGCCCGTGCGTAGGATTCGTGCAGAGGATGACTTATTTAAGGTTTTTGGTTTGCAATAAGTTGGCTAAAAAATTACTATTGTTTACGTAAAAGGCACTTTATATATTTTTATAAGAACTTCATCCTGTTAATACTGAAATATTTATTATATTTTAATTTAAAAAATGTAGACGTATTTTATATAAATTGTGTATACGTTTTTGCTGCCGGAAACAATAGTAAACGAGCGGGGAGCGAATGCGAATATTATTATCAAACTAAAATTGAACGTTCAAGTACATCAACCTCATGTTACCTATTTTTATATATTGACGAACGTCATATTACTTATTTACGCGAGTTTCTAATAAATTGCATAATTGATCGTAAAATGTTTTCCTATGTCATTAGATTTATTTCAAATAAATACTTTCATATTGGCTTATTAAACAAGGGTTCTCTGAGCACGAAACACGAAGAACTAGAAGTCGCGGTAAATCGTTTCCCTGTCGATGTACTAGCCATTAACGAGACATGGCTGAGGGCGGGAGAGGAGGCGCGCGCTCCTGCGCTACCGGGCTACCGGCTGCGACACGCGCCGCGCGCGCACGGCTCAGTGGCCGCGGGCGGGCGGGCCCGCGGCGGTGGCGTTGGTTTTTATATCAAGCGGGGGGTGAGTGCTCGTCAACTAGCCCACCCTGAGGCACCTGGCGTTGAACAAATGTGGCTACGGCTAAACATCAACGGTCGTAAGGTAGCTCTAGGAACCGCATATCGACCTCCCTGGCAAAATATTGAAACTTTTTTAGATGCCCTCACTGACTCAATTTCTACTTTTTCTGTTTTTGATCATATTACATTAGTCGGTGATTTTAATGTAGACCTTTTAGTTTCTAGCTCAGATTCCAAAAAAATATTCGATTTTCTGTCTTACTTTAATCTTAATCAGTATGTTAAAAAGCCTACACATTTAACAGATCATAGCGCAACTTTAATCGATGTTTTGTGTGCAAATTTACCACTCAATGATATTGTCGTAGAGTATATTCCTGATCTAAGCAACCATGCATTCTTATCCTGTAGTTTTAAAATAAAAAAAGATAAACCGGTTTCACAGTGGATTATTTACAGGCCCATCAGAGACATAAATAAAGACTCATTTAATTCTGACCTCTCGTCTATTAATTGGAACAGTTTTATATCTCTAGATGTTAACAGAATGGTCGAAGAATTCCAGTTTAATTTGATACACTTATTTGACAAGCACGCGCCATATAGAAAAACTATTTTTAAAGTTAAATCTTATCCATGGATAACGCATACAATTAGAGATATGATGAAAACCCGTGACAAAGCCCATGAGCGAAGTCGTATTTCTAACAAGGACAGTTACACAAAATATTACAAAGAACTAAAACACTACATCAATATGGCTACTTTCACAGAAAAGTCTGTATATTTTAATAAACACATTAACTGTAACTCACATAACCCGCGAGCATTATGGCGAAATATTAAAAAGAACGTTGCTAATTTTAGAACAAAATCAAATTATTTACCACCACATCTGAATGATCCAAACATTGTTAATCAGCATTTTCTCACTTTACCCGGTAATTATAACGTAAATATTTCTGATTTAACTTTTTACGAATACAATAGACACGGACCCTCAACATTCAAATTGAATACTGTTAGTGAACAAGAAATTGTCAAAATTATTACATCTTTCTCTACGAACGCCATTGGGTATGATGGGTTGTCAATGGATATGGTTTTACTTACTCTACCACAAACACTTAGTATTATAACAGCAATAGTAAATACTTCAATAACAACTGAAACTTTCCCTTCTTGTTGGAAAATTGCAATAGTTAATCCAGTCCCAAAGGTTAATGACCCACAAAGTTTATCCGATTTACGCCCTATTAGCATACTTCCATTTTTGTCAAAAATATTAGAAAAGGTTATATGTAACCAACTCAATAGTTATTTAGAAAATAATAATATTTTACCTAAAAAACAATCAGGGTTTCGTAGAGGTCGCAGCACTGCAACTGCTTTAATCGATGTTGTGGATGATGTGCTCACCGCCCAAGATACTGGGAAGGGTACTGTTCTAACATTACTGGATTTTTCTCGTGCATTTGACACAATCAACTTAACCCTTTTACTTTCTAAGCTTACATATTACGGATTTGATTCCTCAGTTACCCAATGGTTTTCAAGCTATCTTACCGGCCGCTCTCAGCTTGTAAAGACTCAGAACCTAGATAACTCATCAAATTACTCAGATATCCTACCCGTCAATCAAGGCGTCCCTCAAGGATCAATATTGGGGCCTATTCTTTTTGTATTATACTGTGCAGATATAATTAACGAAATAGATCATTGCGAATACCATATGTATGCGGATGATCTCCAACTTTACACGTTTGTTAATCAAGATAATGTTACCAATACAATAGAAAAACTTAACGAAGATATTGAACAAATTGAAAAGTGGTGTGCTAAAAACAGTCTTATAATTAATCCATCGAAGTCAAAATTTTTGGTTTTGGGTAGCAAACATCAGGTTACGAAAATTCTTGCGCAAAATCCTAAGGTTGTAGTTAATAGCTATCCCATCGAGTACGTAACTGAAGCCAGGAACTTAGGATTATTGATGGATGGGCAATTACATTTTGAAAATCATATTTTGAAGACAGTCCAAAATTGCTTTTACCGTTTATCTGTTCTATACCGCATGCGAGACCACTTAAGTGTAGACCTGAGGATACGATTGTGCGACTCGCTTATTCTGTCTAAACTCAGTTTCTCTGATGTCGTTTTTGGTAGTTGTTTATTGTCTAAGTCGAAAAGACTAATTCAGCGGGTTCAAAACGCCTGTGTGCGTTTTTGTTTACCTGTTCCGCGACGTGCTCATATTTCTCCTTACATAAATGATAGAAAATTACTTAATATGTCATCTCGCCGAATATATCATTATGCATCATTACTCTTTGGTTTAATTAAATTCGAACAGCCGAGCTATCTGTTTGAGAAGCTTCACTTCTCAAACCGCCATATTCGTTTCGCTATCCGCCTAATTTGCCCGAAGTACAGAACGGCAGCATTTCGTGGCAGTTTTAAATATTCAGCCACGAAATGTTGGAATAATTTACCACCTCCACTAAAAAAATCTAAATCTATTTATGTGTTTAAGAAAATGTTGAAAAGTATGCTTTTAGATTCACAACAACAGAACCAGCCGTTCTGTACTTCAATTTTATTTTAAAAAGACTGTAAATTAACTTGTATTATCTTAAATTCCATTCCATGGATCTCAATTTTGAATGTATGTATGTTTTTTATTGTATGTTTATGTTGGATGTTTAGCAATATTTTTGATTAGTTATAAACGATTTAAATTTTGTATGTTTTTAAGTTTTTATGTTATGTTGTTATTTAAAAAATATTATTTTTAACTATTCCTGCGATTAACGCAGCAGCCGCTTCTCGCTATTCTTGGTCACCATGGAAGACCAGCGCTATGACAGGACCTAGTTCTGTCATAGCACATGCTGATTGGTGACCATTTATGTCATTAAGAATCAATATGTAACATCTGTAGAATATTTAATTTAAGTTTAGTTTGATGACATAATAAACGTTTTTTATCTTTATCTTTATCTTTTATCTTTATCTATCTATAAAGGTACCTGATAAGATTTCCTTACGGAAACAGCATCTACCTTACGCTATTAGGCATTAATAACTCATCTACAGCGATAAACCTTTTTATACTAGCTGGCCCGTTCTAAAACCTTCCTCTACCATATTCTCTCTATACCACTTGCTGAAAACCGCATACACATCCGTTTTTTTTCAAGATTTGAAAGCAGTGTTTGAGTAAAGACAGACAGACGTGACTTTCATTCATAATAAGTATAGATTTTATTAAACCGCATACTATTTACATTTTGGGGTAACTATTCGTAATAATAATTTTCAGCTATTAATGAGGCGTTTCGACCATAGCTGATACTGATCATGGTGATAACCATTACCTAATAATTAAAACTGATAAAATTAACTCATACATTATCACTTTCTGATTGGAGGCTATAATAACCAAAATTTTACTATATATAGCATTAGCTGCATTAGCTCTTTAATAGCCATATTTAAAAATTATGTTTAACCAATATTAAACAAGTCTTGAAGAGAGGCTGATTTTGTTAATTATCTTTGAGAAATTTCACTCTTCAATTTTATTTAGTTATAATATTGTATCATATGTATGCATTTACAAAAAACAAATGATCTATGTGGTATATCACAGTCACCTAACACCCATTATAGTACAAGCTCTGCTTAGTTTGATGCTGTGTTAGTAGTCCGGAAATATTTATTTAATTTAATCTAGACTATTCCAGATGTCCTGGTATCTACAATCTTAGACAAACTGTTATCTATTCTGTACCCAAGCCTCTTATCTTCCGCAAAACATAGCTGCTTAACTAGGTATTTTGAATTTGTACGTAAATTCTAACCATAATGCAACCTCAAGATGCTCTAAGCTGCATAGGTATGCTTGTAAGTTTGTTTACAAATAGAGGTGGGACGTGCTGGCTTTGAAATTAAATTTTCCGTCTTTTGTGCAATTTATTATTAATTCGTTTTTCACGTAACGGCGTTGCCTGTATATTATGGATTTATAATGGTCAAAAAGGAACCTATAGCCATTATCGGTGAATGGATTTATTTATTTACTGAAATAAATTTACCCAACACTGAAATAATTTTTGAAATCTGACACTTAGTTTCTGAGATTAGCGCGTTCAAGCAAACAAACTTAACTTTATAATATTACATATTATGCTTTATTATATTTATTAATAAACTTATTTTTATCATATAAGTATAGATAACATAAATAGCTACAAGTCTACTAGCGTATTACTCTACCTTAGACCAATTATAAACTGCTCAAAACTATGGCAATATTACAATGTCTCTTCACATTATCGATTTCTTTAAAAGTTGGTGCAACCAAAATAGTACGATTTTTATTGAAGTTTTAATTAGAAAGTTAATTTAGAAATATGTATTAATTTTATTTTTGAGGAATCGTCATGAATAGCTTACTAATTACATATTAAAATTTTAAACTTATGTTAGAACAAAATTTTGAACGACAGTAGGCATTTACAAATTGACCCAGATACTTTGAATAAACTGAATATTTTGATATGCAGTGTAATAAATTGCAACTCCCTAAACTCCATTTAAACATACTCAATATATAGTTTATATTATATATATATTTTTTTTTTCAGACATTTCACACAACAACATCTAGCCCCGTGGTAAGCTCTAAGCTTGTGTTACGGGTACTAGATATCTAATATACTTAATATAATAGTCATACATATATAGATATTTTTTATTATACATATTAAACACCCAGACCAAGGAGAAAGTGCTTGCAGAACATACAAACACTTTCACCCTCGGCGGGAATTGAACCCGCTACCTCATGCGCCGCAAGCGGACCCTCGCCCACCGCGCCACTGAAGCAGTCACTACTACAATTTTGAAATATCGGCGCGATTTGGAAATGAAACTATTTTAAAATATTTGCCGGCTTTTTCTTCATCTCAGACAAGATTCTCCGTCCTGAGGTCTCTAAGGAACCAAAAAACAACCTCAAACCCCTTGAAACTTGCACCGAACTGAGCTTATCTCTGCTGCAATGTCGCAGGAAACTTGTAATTTCTATTTTGTATTTTAATAGATAAGAACGTGTATCGAAAGCTATAACAGTTTAAAACTTAGAAGCTACTAGTTTTCGCAGTAGTTTTCAACAACCGTTTTATGAATAGCTTTGAGATTATGTCTCTTATCATAATCAATAGATTTTCAATACCCATTTCAAATATGTGAATCTTTGTATAAAATTAATTTCTCGCATCTCCAAATCTATATAATTTGATTATTCCCACGCGTAGTTTACGTTGTTTTGTCCGAGTTGTGGCAAACATTTTAATTAAAATTGAAAACGCCAACTTGGAGCTAAAACATTATCCGAATTGTCACTTTGAGCGTAAAGTAGATAGATAGAAAATTCTTTATTACATACACCAATGAACTTAAATACAAAATTATTAAAAGTAAGGTAAGATTTAAACCTAGCATGCGTAATGGTAACGTAATGCGTATAATGTCTTTCTAAGTTTAATATTAATTAAACATTATATGCCAAAGTAATTAAAACGAGTTCTTCGGTCTGTTTTATAGATATAGATGAGATTTTAATAGAAATGTAATATTATCTAAAATCAGAACAAAGACAAATGTCAGTTTAACCTGACTAGAACTGTATTAATATTAAAGTCCGTACTTTAATTCTGCATAGTATAAATCGAGGTAAGATTCATATATAAAATTATTAATTAAATTCACAGCAAAGCACGACGATAAAAATTAATAATATCAACATAAAATCTATACCCAGATTGGGTACTTAACACTCAATTAGTGCCCAAAGCAACCAAAATCCACGAAGCGTGGTATTGATATTAAATTTAATAAACTGAGTCATTTAATGAATTCCTGCCTCAGATATTACATGTAACAAGATGTTATCAGTGTGTTTACTATTTTGTAGATCGCTATGGGTTCTTATCGATATGTTATAGGTATATGTGAAGCCGTGTTGGCTAAAGTGGGAGGACACTCGACTTTCATTCCGAAGGTCGTGGGTTCAAACCCCGCCACGCACCTCTGGATTTTTCTTCTTGAGAAATTTATGTGCGCTTTAAACACGTGCTTTAACGGTGAAGTCAAACATCGTGAGGAAACCGGCATGTTCTGAGAACTTTAAAAAGAGTTTGAAGGACATGTGACAATCACCAACCCGCACTTGGCCAGCGTGGTAAATTAAGGCCTAATCTCTCTCGTCAAGAGAGAAGTCCCTGTGGCCCAGCAGTGGGAACGTTAATAGGGTGATGATGATGAGTATAGCATTGGATCAACAATTAGCCGGATTACATGCGGTTGAATTAAAAGCCGCTAGATCTAATTCGTCGCAAAACTTTATACAACACAACTAGTCATCGTATAATACAGCGAGACATTAGCCGTTTTGTAAGTTTAACACTAGTGGCCCTATAAAGATCTTGAATATGTTTTGTTATACATTAACTTTAACAAAACCGGTATATCTGGCGCTACGGCGGCCGCTGCCACTCGCTACGCTCAGTCGCCTTGTGCGTGGTTTTTTGTACAAACATATGGTAACCTACAATATTTTCAGTAGCTGTACTATGCAGCAAAAAATGGCCCGCTGTTTTAAAGATAGCAATGAACGTCCGACTAATCATAATTGATAGATTCAGGCGTTACTTTGCGGAAATCCATTTTAAATACCAAAATGGAACCAAATATTTAGTTCCAATTCCGCATCCACTTCTCCCAACCGTTCCGACTAATCCTGCCGCATTACAAAACTGCCCTGTTTTGTAAAACAGCTAGCAGTAATGTAAAACTGCAGATTATACAATCTGACGTCCACAAATATATCACCCAAAACAATTCAAATAATCAGTTCGTTTGCACAACGGCTGCTCATAAATAATAATACAATTACGCCCTCACTAGTGCCCCAGGGACATGATTTATTACCGAATAAGGATAATTTGTGTGTGGAAGGTCAAAGGGTAATTTAGAAGAAATTTGCTTAAATTAGTTTCTTGGGATTATATTAAACATTAGTTTAATGCGCGTTAGAACTTCTTTGATATACGTAAATTGAAGTAACTCAGGGGGGGTGGGAGGGGTATATATAGGAAGGTTAGATGGATATTAAGTTAATAGATAATAACTTAACTTTATTGCACACCATTTCTTACGAACTAAACTACAAAAAACCGTAAAACGTTACAAGTGGTACAATCGGCGGCCTTTTCGCTAAAAGCGAAAGGTTAGATTGGAATCGGACGAATAAATTAAAATTATGATGATGATATTCTTTGACCAATCTCTCATATAGGAATCTCACTTGAAGGGAAGTAATGTGTACCAATATATTATTATGCTTTGAACAGTTACTAGAAATCACAACTCAAAACGATTTTTTCGTGTTTCGTAATGTGGTCCAGAGAAGCCTAACTTACTTACCAGGTAAAATGAAGCCTTATCTAGCATAAAAAATAACTGCACGGATTTATAATAATAATCACATAAACTTCTCAATTACAGGCCAAAATTACCAGTAAATTCAATTAAATCATTCACCTTAATGATTATGACATACAGCTAATTATAATAACAATTTCGCACCATTCAATTCACAGCTCATTTTATCCGTAATATTAATAAGAATGAAATAAATATCCCATTAATAGGCATTATTTCATTAGCATGAGCCTATTGGTCCCACAATTCGAATAATGAGAGGGTTCGCGTGAAAGGGTCCCGTATATCGTTTTGTGAATTGCCAACAATAAAATTGTAACATGACGAAGAATAAGATTTCTAGATGAGATGATCTCATTAAGGAAATAGTATAGAAAATTAAGATGTTATTTGAGTGTTTCTTATTGCTTTTAGAATTGCTTAGTCAAATATAATAAAAATAAATATTCATTCCGGGTCAATATTTTTTTCGGGTTCCGAAAAGGCTATAGTACCGTAGACCACATTCATACGCTGCGGCAGGTTATACAGAAGACCGAAGAGTATAACTTGCCGCTCTGTTTAGCGTTTGTGGACTACGAGAAGGCCTTCGATTCGGTGGAAACATGGGCGGTGCTTGAGTCTCTCCAACGATGTCGCATTGACTATCGATATATCGAAGTGTTGAAGTGTTTGTACAGAAACGCCACTATGCCAGTCCGAGTACAGGAACAGAGTTCAAAAGCGATTCCCTTACAAAGAGGAGTTAGGCAGGGAGATGTTATACTCCGAAACTGTTTACAGCCACTTTAGAAGACGCTTTCAAACTCCTAGAATGGAAAGGGCTAGGCATCAACATAAATGGCGAGTACTTCACTCACCTTCGATTCGCAGATGATATCGTAGTCATGGCGAAGACGATGGAAGAACTCAGCACAATGCTTGAAGACCTCAATCGAGTCTCCCAACGGGTGGGCCTCAGGATGAACATGGACAAGACGAAAGTCATGTCTAATGTCCATGTTGTGCCCGCCCCCGTTATGGTTGAGAATTCGGTTCTCGAAGTTGTTGACGCATATGTATACCTAGGACAAACAGTCCAATTAGGTAGGTCCAATTTCGAGAAAGAGGTCAGTCGCCGAATCCAACTCGGATGGGCAGCGTTCGGGAAACTAAGACACGTCTTTTCATCGAATATACCGCAGTGCCTCAAGACGAAAGTCTTCAATCAATGTGTGTTGCCCGTGATGACATACGGATCCGAAACGTGGTGCTTCACTATTGGTCTCATAAACAGCCTCAGAGTCGCTCAAAGAGCTATGGAGAGGGCTATGCTCGGGGTTTCTCTACGGGATCGAATCAGAAATGAGGTGATTCGTTTTAGAACGCGGGTCACCGACATAGCCAAACGGATTAGTTCTTTGAAGTGGCAGTGGGCAGGCCACATAGCACGAAGAACAGATGGTCGTTGGGGCCGAAAGGTTCTAGAATGGAGACCACGGATCGGCAAGCGCAGCGTAGGACGTTCACCAACTAGATGGACGAACGATCTGGTGAAGGCTGCGGGCTCACGGTGGATGCAGGCCGCTGCCAGCCGAAACCACTGGAGATCTTTGAGGGAGGCCTATGTCCAGCAGTGGACGTCTTACGGCTGAGATGATGATGATGATGAAATATTCATTAATATATTTAAATATTAGATTATTTATCCACCAATCATAATAATAATGAAATCTTTCTGACGATTTTGACGGTGGCAACAAAAAAACTTTTATTATATTTTAAATACTTGTTTGAACGAATAATACTGACCCAGAATGTATTACTATAACTTCATACAAGGTTATAGGACCTGGGTTAGCAACAGGGTTATGAAATAAAGTGCTGAACAGAAGAGCTGATTTTCAATCAGTACCAAAAAGTAATTGATCGACACCACAAACTCTAGTCAGCCTTTGATCCTCTCTCTTGAAAAACGTTATTGCCGAAAACAAAAAAAGAAGAAAATATTTTTCGCAATACTGCCATTGCTCACCTTTACTGTCACTTCCAGAAAAGCTTTTGTAACAATATATCCTGCTGAATAAGCAGACGGGAAATAAGGAGAAACAACGGGTCCCTATAATTAATGCTTACGCTTAATTGTAGTCCAAATTGGTTGAGACGGGCCGTTACTGTGAGACGAAACAATGAAAAATGTACTGATCTCGGTAATTGGACTGGAATTGTCGTTTGTCAAGTAAGGTGAAAATTAGCCTGTGTTTTGGTGTAATTGGGAATGATTTAATGGCTTTTCTTCCACGTGGAAACCATTGTGTTATCATCAGTACCTCTTCTCTTTCTATAAGGCCAATAGAATGGTGAATATGTGACACGTTTTGTAGAATAATGAGTAATGGTGATTCTGCAATTAAACTCAGATCTCCGTTTATAAGCATAGACGTGCTCGCCAATTATACTACTGGCAAATTACGTACCTATAACATTGCATTCTTTCGACACATTATTTATAGGGTTTAGCCCCTTGTAGCGAAAAGTGGCTTTGTGGATTAACAACTTACCCCTAGTTTTGCTCGCCGGCCTGTCCAAACGAGACTTTAGGTTCGTCAATTTTTTAACCACATTTTTTTAGCCGGTAAATAATAGTATATTGTGCAACCGGTATAATGATGGCACTTAAAACAGTAATCTCGTTTAACGGGTATGGATTTTTTTCCGTAGTAACATAGTTTAAACTGGATGAATATATAATTTTTATGCAATAGTTTAAAATATTGATCTGTTCAATCATTAAAATCCTCAAATCACTTAAAAAACCACAATGCTGTCAAAACAAGTAAGAATAGGTTATTTCCTTTAACCGAGATAACTGGAAATCTATTAGGTAGGCCTATATCCAGTACTAAGTAATGACAATAATCGTACATATAGGTATTATCTCTCATCCCCTGGCTCCCCCTATAGCTTCACTAATATGGTTTTCATGATGTACAAATAAATTTTCTTTTCCACGTTAATTCTATTCAAAATTTCCCTACGTTTGCTTACAAATTTTGTCAGCATGAAGACACTAGCAGACTCCAGGTTTTAATATTAATTCTTATTTATGCAATAAGTTTGCGCACTAAGCTAGATAATGATTTAAATGCGAAACTCGAAACTCTGAGGTAGAATTGAGTTAATGCTAAGCAACGGTAAGTAAGTTCTACCTGAAATCTGAATATAAATGCTAAACCACCGGATCTATACTTTCAATTCCGTTCTTTGAGAGATTATTATAATGTTGAATCCTTTCATAACTTCTGAAAGTTGAATAAATATTTTAATTTTAAATCGTGAATGTAATAAAGATAAAAAAGGATTATCTTTTAAGGACTCTGAGACGTAAGGCGGTAAAGCAAAATGTGGTATTTTACCGCATTATAAAGTAGCCTATTTCAGTAATAATAACTAAGTTAATAAATATGACCATTTCTAGTAACTATTTAAGTGTTTTTGCATAAAAATATATAAGTATTATGTCCAGAATATTAAATAAAACACATTGTTGTGAGTTAGATCTGTTGTATTGCAGCTAGGTAGCGCAAGATGACATGTCTGAACTTGTTACACAGTCTTCCCACATAAATCCACTTTATGTCACTAACAAAGTAGAATAGTTCCACAGACTATAACATGACATACCTCCCCTCTAAGTAATGATACATAGTAAGGCGGTGATTTTAACTAGGTACAGATATAACCACATTAAAACATAAAACTAAAATATATCTTCTTGAATAACATAACTAAAACTTCTAACTCCTATTTCTAATTCACACTTAACTTAAACTATATACAAATTGTCTCTTGAACAGTGAGGCCTATGATACGGAGTTTTGGAATGTTCACTTGTTTTATTTTTCATTTTGCCAACTGCCTCATGAGGTATTTCTGTATTTGGGATTCCCAACATCTCTGCCCACTGATCAGCATCTGGAATCTCAATAATTCTATCTTCACTGTTGTTCAACTCCATGTCAGTCTCTATTTGGGTTGGCGCCTCAGTTGTAGGGATTGTGTCTGATACCTCCCCCCTCTCTTTAGGTGAATCTGGAGTTGATTTTTTAATTAATTGGTCTGGTACCGGTTGTGGCCAGCGACTAAGTCTGTCAGCGTTCCCAATTTCTTCTCCCGGCTTATATGTAATTTCGTAGCTGTGCGAGGTTAATGCGATTGCAATTCTTGTCAGTCTTGGGGACAACATGTTGGGCATCGGTTTCGTCGGATCAAAAATTCCAAGTAAAGGCTTGTGATCTATCACAATAAGAAAATGTCTTCCCATAAGGTAGTTATGGAACTTTGTAATTCCGAACATGATCGATGCTGCCTCTTTGTCGAGCTGTGAGTAGCGCCGCTCATGTGCGTGTAGTGTCCTAGATGCCATTGCTATTGGCCGCTCTTCTCCGTCTCCCATGTCATGCGCCAACACCGCCCCAACTCCGTATTCGGAACTGTCGCACGTAAGAATGAGCGGTTTGGTTAGGTCGTAGTGTACTAAGGTTAAGTCAAATGTGATAAGCCGTTTTGCATTGTCGAAAGCATCCTGTTCAGATTTCGTCCATTTCCATGTCTGAGATGTCTCCAAAAGTCTATGAAGTGGTTCCAGTAGGGTGGCCTTATGTGGGACAAATCGCTCGTAAAAATTGTAAAGACCCAAAAAAGCTTGTAGTTCCTGCTTGTTTTTAGGCTCTGGCGTGTTCACTATAGACTCGACTTTACTAGGCGCTGGATGAATGCCCACAGAGTCGATGACGAAACCTAGGAACTCAACCTTTTCTTTGGCGAATTTGCATTTATCCTTGTTCAGCCGAAGTCCTGCTTGCTCGATTCTACTTAAGACTTTGTCCAGTCTATCCAGCATTTCCGGCATTGTACGTCCACTTATGATGATGTCGTCAATCAATACTGCTACACCATGGATGCCCGCCAGTAATGAACTCATCAGACGTTGAAAAATTCCAGGACTTGCTTTTACTCCAAAGGCCAATCTATGTACTGTGTACAAGCCCTTGCACGTGTTCAAGGTGAGTAGCTTCGCCGCATCTTCGTTGACGACCACCTGTGTGTAAGCTCGTTCCAAATCTAACGTCGTGAAAAATCTTCCTCCGGCGACGGTAGCGAAGACTTCATTCGCTGTAGGCATGGGATAGGTATCCGATTCGGTCGCTTCATTGACTGTACTTCGATAGTCGCCGCATAGTCGCCTGGTCGCTTTATGATCGGAACGACCGGCGTGGCCCATTCCGAGTAGGATGTCGGACGAAGTACTCCTTCGCTTTCTAGTCTGTCAATCTCTTTTTCGACTCTCTCTTTTAAGGCAAACGGAACAGGTCTCGCTTTCAAAAATTTGGGCGTAGCACCGTCCTTCAGATGTATAGCTACCGGATGTCCACGGTATGTACCCAGCCCTTCCTTGAAAACTTCCTTATGTTTTGTTATAACACGGTTCGACTCCTGATCGACATCCTTGGAAATAAAGTTGATGTTCATCGAAATGTTCAATGGAGCTAGCCAATCTCGTCCCAGTAAGTTGGGGCCGTATCCCTTAGCGACGATAACGTCCAAGTCACAGTTGTATTCTCTGTGTCGTACGGGCAGCGTGGCCCGCCCGAGGAGGCGTACCGGTGTCTCGGTCCAGGTGCGCAGCGTGAGGCGCGCGGGGCGCAGCGCGGCGTGCGGCAGGTGCGCGCGGACGGCGCGCCACGTGGCCTCGTTGAGAATGGAGAAGCTGGCGCCGGTGTCCACCTGCATGCGGGCCGGCGTGCCCGCGAGTGACACCTCCACCTCGTACGGCGGTACGCGGCTGGTGCTCGAAGTTCCTTGGACGCAGTAAACTCCATTCAAACTGTCATTTTGTTCATCGGCGAAGTTAACGTTTCGATTTCCGTTCTTTTTACTAAGGCAAATCTTTTCCAAGTGACCTTTCTTTTTGCAATATCGGCATACTGTATTCACGAAACGGCATTCTCCCGCGTGTCTGTCGCCGCAACGATAGCACAACCGTACTGTAGTTTTCGGTCGAATTGCGTTGATGTCCATAGGTTCGGCGCCGTGCGAGGTCGACACTGGCGGCGGCGGCGACGGCGCAAAGCTTGCGGATGCTGGTGAGGAGGCGAGGGCATCCTGGATCATGCGGACGTCGTTCCCCGCACTTTCTGATGACATCATGACATCCACTACATCTTGATAACACAGATTATCTCTCTTCAAAAGCTCGTATTGTAACCTGTTGTCGCGCATACCGCATACCAGTCTATCGCGTAACATTCTTTCTAAGTCCACAAAGTTGCAGGAAGCACTCAGTCGTCTGAGATTAGCGATGTAATCGGCCGCAGTTTCGTCTTGTGTTTGGTTGCACTTGTAAAATTTAAATGACATGGAAATCTCGTTCGGTTTTGGGCAATAATGTTTCGTAAGAACTTTTAGTATTTCATCAAAAGTCACATCACTAGCTTTCTTTGGCGTAATCAACGCCAGTAATGTCTCAAACACTCGCGCACCGCATAGCGAGAGAAAATTAGCTCGCTTAGCACCATCTTCCGAGACGCCATTGGCCTCGAAACAAAAACTCAAACGATCTACGTAATTTTGCCAATTGTCTGTTTGTGGATTGAACTGTTCGAATTTCACTGCTTTGGAAGTCATTTTTAACACTTTTCACCAAACGTCGCCACTATTATGTCCAGAATATTAAATAAAACACATTGTTGTGAGTTAGATCTGTTGTATTGCAGCTAGGTAGCGCAAGATGACATGTCTGAACTTGTTACACAGTCTTCCCACATAAATCCACTTTATGTCACTAACAAAGTAGAATAGTTCCACAGACTATAACATGACAATAAGCATATTTACCAATATTATGATTTAAAACGGGTAACATACGGTGTTACATATGTTCGGTTATTCGCCAAGACACGGTCAGTGTAGTGTGTCCTGATCGAGTTGCGTTCGAGAATGAAACAAGTGGTAGTAGCACTAGTGAGTGTCAACCTCGCAATAAAAGACTCAGAAAGAGGGTAGACCGGTTCGTTTGTGAATTTACCGTCTGCCCAAATCGCAAAGACAATGACAATTCAGTTGTTTTCCGTGATCATGGCGCTTGCAACAGCGTCGAAATATCGGAAAACTCAAAAACCGTCAAATCATTTATTTATTTATTAAAAACACATACAACTTACAGATTACTTATAATCTAAAACGTTGTTATGTGGCTCAAAATTATATTAACTTTTAACAATATCTTATTTAATTAGAAAATTGTTTGTTGTTAAAAAAGCTTATTATAATATATCGGATTACCTTGAGGACAAAACTGCTTGGGACGGAATCTGCTCCAACACAAAATCAAAAACAAGACTAACAAACAAATAATGATTGTAAAGTTTCAATACAAAAATGAGCTAGAGTTTCTAATCGCTTCTTTGCTCTAGTGTAAAAAAAGCGAAGCGACCAGATACCATAAATTTATTTCCTACTTATCTTTAAGCACCTATGATTATTATTTTTATGTTTTTTTTGCAATTTATTTTTACGTGTCTAAGTTTTGTAAAACCAAACTATGGAAATAAATGATTTTGTATCTTGTATCTTAATATAAATATTTTTTTTTGTATTGCAGAACTTGAGATCAGTTTTCATATGTTACCCGTTTTAAATCATAATATTGTTAAAAACCATGATAATTTAAAAAGTTATAGCGTATTTACCAACTATATTTATTTATATTTTATCTATGAGTAGTAATCTATACAAAAAGCTGCTAAATTGAAAGGATAGTAAAATAATTGCACCAATACCTCAGATTTGTTCAGATCTATCAGTATCCAGCATCTTTTCCAATAAGAGCGGTAGATTATCCTTCCATCTGAGAAATTGAAACAACGAAACGTCTACACCTACGTCTTTCGGATTCCTATTTGCAGTACGTTATTGTTTTCTCCACTATTTTATTGTTACCTTTATAATGGAATGTATTATTCACTCTTAGTACGTTTCTTTGTGACAGAGTCGGATTTAGGAAAATTTTGTGTCTTAAAATATATTTTGGGTGATTGTAATTAATACCCTAATATATTTTTGAACTTTTGGTTAGTATGAAAAAATACCATTGGTTATGACTAAGCAAAGTTTTTTTTAAGAATAGGTAAACGAAATGTAACGATCATTAGATCAGAAAATTTTGAATATTGCATAATCAAAATCCATTGTAACTTTAAACAAATTGATTAAACTGATGAATTTTCACAGTTTAAGTGTCGAATGATGATTTAGATTAAATATATTGAAAGTAATTTAAGAAAATTGCACAAAGTGCCATTTAGTTAAAAATACTACGCTTGTCTCCACAAGATAAGACTCTTGAAACCCCCACTAATAATGTCATAATCCAACCCTGCCCCAAATTCCCCTGCAATATTCCCTCACAGTTGACAAATAGCTCTTTTTCGCAGTCAAGACAAGGAGGCGATAACGCTTTAAAGAGACGCAAGAGAAATGCCCCAACATGTGATCGAACTGAGGATGGATAAGAAAAAAATAAATGAACCAAGCGTCACATAAGGAGATTCGAAAAAGCTCGTTATGCTGATAAATTGCGTTCGAGTTTGTTTGTTACTGTTAGAATGTACGTCTGTGAGACAAATCGACGGGATTGTGATGTGTTGTGTCGTTCGGAGGGATAAATTGGTTTTAAATAGAGAAATTGGATTTTTTAGTTGTTTGAGTGGGAAAGTTATTTGTGTTTTTAGTTCTTTGGATGTAACAAAGGATTTACGGAATGTTCTTGTTTATATTGTTTTATAACTTTCTAAAGTGTAAAATCTAAATTCCGGTCGTTTTTAATAATTGTAGATTTAAACTACATTACACTATATTTATGCTATATTATTTCAGATGTTTCTAAAATATAATTATTGTCTATTATAGGCACATATATTTCATAGAATAATGTTTCAATTAATTAAAAAAATGTATTTATTTGTTCTGTTTATGGTACCATAGATTTTACGCCAAGCGCGCGAGCTTCACACAAAAGCAAGTGTGAAAGTGTGAAAAGCGCTGGCGCACAGCATTTTCAAAGTGAATTTTAATTATTAATTTAATTATTTTAATTAGACACTAAAGTATCGGAATAGTTTCAGGAATATACTTAAATTTATTGTCAGACTATTATAATATTCAAATAATGAAAGTGTAATGGTTAAAAACTCGTTTTAAATTCACAATTAATATACCTGGTAGAATACCTAAATCATTATTATTCTCAACTGTCTATTAGCCCTAGGCTGGCAGTCAATGTATAAATATATTTGAGAATTCGGGATGTCAGTATCATATTATAAAATAAGATCTGATGCTGAAACGTTAATTTTCAAAACCTCTTAAAGTAATCTTGATAATAACGCACAAATACTATATTAATCGAAATATTTTCTTATCTAACTATATGGACAGTAAAATTTCCTACAATAATTGATAATTTTAAAAACCTTTCCTACATAAACAACGAGTTTTTTTTTTAACTTTTGCAACGTACTGTTTTGCGCAAAACATCCGTTATGGCCCTTAAAAATAAATAAAATCAAAATTGTCATGTTATCATCTGTCATGCAACTATTCTACTTTGTTAGTGACATAAAGTGTATTTAGGTGGGAAGATTGGGTAACAAGTTCAGACATGTCATATTGCGCTACCTAGCTCCAATACAACAGATCTAACTAACAACAATAATTTTATTTAATATTCTGGACATAATAGTGGCGATGAGGATGGGATTCGAACCCACTCGTGAAAGTCTTTTCTGGTAAAATTGTCTATCTTCAATATTTAAGGTACTGATACCCTGTATAGGTGTCGAAGGTGGATTGATTAGTAGAATGGAAATTAAGTGCAAGTCTTTTGCCTGATTTAGCAACAAACACAAACTAACAAAGACTTTTGTGATCAGATTATTTCGGATAGTCAAACTAAATAATAATAACAACAGTACTAGTTAGAATACATAAACGGTAAATAAGTAATTAAAAGCAGTCGGTCTCAGACTATTAAGTGCAGGCGCCGTAACGAAAGACGTTTATTTCCTACAAATCTAATTAATTGTAGGGAGTACTGCCATCCATAATTCAATGTTGCTGAGATATCTTCTACCTAGTTTAACGGGAATTTATTTTATGTTCTTGTTAAAGGAACATCCTCAAAGAAGTTGCTGCCTTTGTATACTCAGGTATCTAATCCACATACAAGAACTGAAATATTTTTCGCTGAATAAAATAAAATTTTCCACCACGTCAGTGAGATTGTGTTTGGATATTTACTTACTCAACAACTACCACACTGTAAGTCATTTTTTTAATATTTACATACATATAATTTTATACGTGTGTCAATAAAAAACTGGATGCTGGGTCTCATTTTTCCTATTTTATCTCTAACTCACTTATAAATATGTATGTTACCGCAAACGTAAAATCACTGGTAGGTTTTAAAGCAAAGTGCATCAATAAATCGTTAATTAATAGCACTTGCATTCTACAACTATATCAAACATATTAATGTTATTCACAAAATGGCCCCTCAAAGTTACTGATTGAATCTGACTACTCTTTGCAGTGTGCAGTGCGAATACTAACGAATAATGACGGCATCTGTTCAGGTAAATAGAAACGAAATGTATCCATCCGGGATTCACAGTACACCTCTTTCTATAAACCTCGCACCTTTTACCACCTCCAAAATATCCTATATCAAAAAACGGGAAGACTCAAATTTAAACCGTAAGTTTGTCTACGTAAGGTGTTGTATAAATTGGGTGGGGTATGGTACTTGTGAGAGCAAAAGTGGAAAGTGTATGTGTTACTCTAGAGCTTTATTACAATTTAAGCGATGTAACAAATTGTAAAACGCGATAACGTGAATTCCGCGCACGTCTGTACTTTGTTTAGGATCGTCTTGCGTTCTTTGAATTTTTCTGACACGTTCAAGGCGTCACTCAAAGGGTAACTTTGCTTTACCCGCGACATTTTACTGTAAGCTAGGGAACGATTTCTTACAGCATTTAAACACAAAACACACTAACACTTGTTTAGCTAAATGTGTAAGTTAGAACCTATCTTTATTAATCCTTGCTTTTCAACCGCACTGCTTATGATAAACACTTTTTCTAAAAAACATAATAGTTATGAGTTTTATTAAATTATGTATTATGAAGTTTTGATAGTTATATAATATTATGATACATAGAATGTTCTTAGTCTTTATCTCATGTGATAGAAAGCACAAATGCTAAATCCTTCAACTCCTCTCTAGCTGGCACTAAACAAGTCTACGGGTAATAATATCTAAAATCCCTTATGAGTCAAACTAGCTCACTCATAGTTTTATAAGACTTTATTTTTATTTATTCATTACAGATTTAACACAGCATTATTATTATTTCTTGTGTCTCGTTTCCACCAGAGGCTCAAGTTAAGATCCTTTGACAAAGTAAAATCTCCAGTTTTCAGTTTATCAAGTTCTTAAGATTACGCAAAGATTCCGCTAAGAAGCTAAACCAACCGAAAGCTATCCCAAGGGGAAGTATTATTTCAATATTACATTTTGAGGGACTCCTTCACTGAGGATATGATACAAGATCCATTTCAGAATGACAAAATTAAAATATTCTCATCTGAGAACTTATACGTCGTGTACCAATTTTGGTGAGGAAAATGGAAATAAAAATAAAATAAAAATAGAGTAATTAAATTAATTAAAAAAAAAGAGTATCATCATCACCCTATTAACGTTCCCACTGCTGGGACACAGGGACTTCTCTCTTGACGAGAGAGATTAGGCCTTAATTCACCACGCTGGCCAAGTGCGGGTTGGTGAATGTCACATGTCTCTTCAAACTCTTTTTTCAAGTTCTCAGAACATGCCGGTTTCCTCACGATGTTTGCCTTCACCGTTAAAGCACGTGTTTAAAGCGCACATAGAAAAATCCAGAGGTGCGTGGCGGGGTTTGAACCCACGACCTTCGGAATGAAAGTCGAGTGTCCTCCCACTTAGCCAACACGGCTATAAAAAAAAAGAGTATAAGCTAGTCGAAACACTTCTTGTACCTACTTGTTCTAAAATAGGTATGAAATAAGATTGCTGGTAATATAATGTTTTATTATTATTATAATTATATAATTGGGTCTAAAAAGTACAAAAATGTACTCCCATTAAAATAAAAGATATGAAACTCATTTCAATCGACACAGCAATTGTTTAAAGTCAACAATTGCTAAGGAATAAAATTTTAACTAGTATGGTTTACAGGATACTAAGCTCAAAAAAAAAGTAAAAATTGTTTGGTAACAATTTATAATTTTTAGACCGAAATATCGCAGTAAACGTATACTTTAAGTTGCCATAGGTTTGATAAAAGGTCACAATATCAGTTTTTTTTTTGGCAGACGAGTAGGTATGAATGCCAAAATGCTGGAAGCCCTTTCGCCTTAAAATGCCTTGTTTTGTCTCTGTGTTGACTGTATTGTGTATCTAAACCATTCTGGAACCCACTTTAAACACACCAAAAATTTTCATCAAAAGTCTGTCGTTCCAGTCGTTTAGGAGGAGTTCAATGACTATTTAAAGATTGATATGATAGAGGTTTTGATGAGTGATCGACACCATATTGTTTTTATAGGTACAAACTTATCAGTTTTAAAAGAAAATTTGTATTACCCGCAGGTTTCGGTGTAAGAATGTTGCCCTTATATCAACAATATCCAACAGGGGCGCCTTAGAACACGGCTCAGGGACATTCATCAGAAGCTAGGCAGCAGATTATAATCGGATCAACGGATCGGAGCAACAGTGAATATGTTAACAATGTATTCAGCACTGTACGTTGGGCTAAAGTAAAGATTAATTTAAGGAGCTGACTGCCAAGCTCCAGTAATGAAGTGACACCTAAAGAAGAAGAGTATAGAAGATATTGGTCTAAAATGGTGATGATGATGTTTCTATACTATCCTAAAAATGACATCAATAGGAACAACCCCTTAAGCTCGGCCTAACGGTATCCTCCCAAGAGTCTCCGACGGTGCACGATATTTTCACGGTATTTTAACATTTTTAACGAGCTACCATATTTACTTCAATGCTTTTCTAAGAAGCTTGAGTCTACTTTCGTTACTCAACCTACATTTTCAAGGGCTGAGAAAAAGATAGGTATGTGGTTTTATTGACTTAAAAGGATGTTCTAAGGAGGTTCAATTATGTACGATAATATCTGTCTTTGATTAAAAATAACCTATTTTTTTTATAAAAAATATAGTTATTTTAATCAACCGTATTTGAGTCCTAGTACTCATACTACACCTAAGGTTCAGTGCACAGTTTTTACACATTATGCAATAAAAACATAAATAATAATACAAAAAGAATCAATTAGATGGTCACGCAAATATAAACAAAAGAAAAAAATAACTGTATAATCAAATAAATACCCTTATACACTCATCCAAGTACTGGCCTCGCTTGACATTATAAAAATCACGGTTGTCGTAATGGGAGCCCCCTTATATAGTGACCGTTTAAGAAAAAAATAACTGTATAAGGTGTTTTGGATATGGTATATAAAGAGGAAGGGGTGAATGACAATCAGCAGGCGAACATATTTACCTCAGTTAACTTTGTTCAACTTAGCTTAACTGAGTTACTTTCCTTTTTTTACGTGGGTTAATTTAAAAACCAAGAAAGCCTGAAATAAAATTTAGGACTAAATATTATGAACATAAATTCAATTCAACAACAAACGTATCTGTGGATGTCTCTTCTTGGGAAATGTTTCAGTGATATGGCTTTCGTGTGCAATGAAACAGATGATTCGATTTAAGCGCAGAGTCTGCATGCATTGCTAAAGATACATTTTTTTTTCAATTTATGTGAACCTTTCAACAATTTATTGAATGAATTACATATGCGTGTGTAGGTATTTCTCTTTTTTTCCATAAAAAATCATCTATCACTAAATTTAATTGTTCTGCAAGCTTTTCGTGAAATATTAGGTACTTATGTATTATATATACTTATGTTTTATTTAAAATACTATGCTTGATTAGGTACATTACTAGTATACAGTAAGAGAAAGTCAATGTGAGGCTTATGTCCAGCAGTGGACGTCCTACATCTGATAATATGATGATGATGATAGAGTGAGAAAATAATATATTCTTAATACAATTTCATTCGAGGCATGGTGCTTCTTACAACCTACCTACTTATGAAGCGTCGGGTTTATTTTACGGGCTCAAGTAGGTATGCAATAAAATACTCTTCATCGTGGCTAAGTAATATTAAAACTGAATGATAAGCTAAGTATTTCTTTAATATTTTACAATTGAGTCTTAATTGTTAATTTTTAACCCCCGACCAAAAAAGAGGGGGTTTGACGTGTCTGTCTGTCTGACTATCTGGGACATCATAGCTCCCGAACGGATAGAATGATTTCAATTTAGTTTTTTAAAGGTTAGTCTGGCGCGAGTGTTCTTACACATGTTCCATGAACATCGGTTGTGACGTTTAAAAGTTATGGGGGTGTGAGTAGGGAACAAGGAACTTATACCCAACCGTGGGGAAGGAAAACCGAAAATCTGCAAATATACTAGTGTGGGATATCAAATTAAAGCGCAAAGCGTGCAAATTACAAAACATTATGTTGTTTTACATTTAAGGAAATTAAGGCATTGGAATTGGGGGTTTTTCTTAAATAATAAATTTAGATTGATTATAATGAGTCGTATTAACTGCTGTTCCTGAAATGAATGATAGAGAAGCGTGGCTGGATTTAATACGTTGAGATTAAATAAGATATGTATACAATTTTCTTTTAATAAATTTGTTCAGACAGGCTATAAAAACACAATAACAAAATAAACTTAATATAAACCAACAATTATAGACGCCGGGCTCCACGAGATTAAGATGTTTTAAACAGCAATAGGGAGTTAGGGGTTAAGATTGGGGTAGTGAAAATAGACATCATTGTCGTTGAGCACATGTGACAAGAGGAGATAAGTGTATGAATAGAAAAAAGCATTTATTTGTATTATAAATTGATATTTGAATCACATTGCTGGGGAAATGCCCATATCATTTTTTTTATATATTTTAAAAATATAGGCTTATGCATATTGGAATAAATGTTTATAAAGTGGTGAGTAAACACGAGTTGATTTGTCATATTAATTTTAAACTGTTTTAATTTTATCTGTTAGTCATTTTTATGGGTCGCGCTCTTGATAAGCATTTTGCAAATATTTACATTATTCAATATACTTTTATAAAAAGCAAATCAAAATTTAAATAGCCAATACCAATTTGATATTTGTAGCTCCATTTTATTAAAAATGTAGTAAAAAAAAATCAGCGCTGTGGCTGCTCCATGACCATCTTCAGCACATGCTAAGAGGCAACGGTTTTTAGTTTATAAACGTATTTTGTATAACAAATTCGTAATCCTTGTAAGCATTAAGAATAAAAATTATATTCATTTCTAAAAATTAAAACTTAAAATTTAACAACAGAACCGAATAAAGCAAACTAAAGTCAGAACTGCTTGAATTTTCCTGAACCTGTATAATCCGAGCGTCGTTCATGTTAAGCCCACTGTCGGTAAAATTACCGAAAGCGGGCCGTAAAGCAAAAAGCTTGGTGTTTCCTGGCAATTTATACGAGGATCACCTGGGGCACGGGTCATCAATCTGGGGCCCGCTGGGGCAGTCGGCTTCAACGTTTATTGCGCCCGCTGCTAACGACATAGTTATGACGATTTTGATGAAGAAAACGGAGCAAATGTTGTTCTACAATAATTTTATTATATAATTGTGTTTCTCGTTATACGTTTGTTTTACCTTATTTTGAAGTGTGCTTGAAATAGATTGATATTCCTTGGAATGCCTTGTATATTAGAATGGTCACTTGCATAATATGCACGTGTATGGATTAGGCAAATCACTATTATAAGATAAGATAAAGATAAATATTCTTTATTGCAAGCATAATTTACAAGACTATTAACTATGTGAAAATGGCGGTCTTGGCAAATATGACAAATGACGGACAAGAACGATCTCTACCAGACAACCTTGAATTGATAGTATTATGCTCAGACAAAAGCGTCGACAAACTATCAGTTTTAACTGCACAGGCTTTACTGAACTGAACACACGTTTCAACTGAATCCGGTTTTAGGAAAGGGCCGTAATCTAGATATAACTTTTCGTGGAATGCAATTTTACTTTCCTACAACCTTTAAATCGTATTTGTTTAAATTCTCCGAATTGATTGTTGAAAAGCGCAGTGACCGTCAAACAAAAACATGATTTCCATCCATATAAAACCAACGTACAGCTTCGATCCACCGTTGAGTACTATTCTTTGAACATTTAATATTGTCCCTGCTAACAATGCGAGCGGTTAACCCAAAAACGTCAAAAATATCCAACAAAAACTTTTCACCGATAACAATTATTACGTGAAACTGACATGAAGAACCTGAAAATCACGCTGAAGTGTGGCGAGCCCATCAACTTATTTTCATTAATAAAAATTTATGTTCCTCAATGAATTTTTACCTTTAGTACTGGGGCTGTAGAGTTGAAAATTGTTAGTGCGATGGTTGCGATTTTATTTTAATGTTCTGGTAGTGACGGACGGGCTGTGAAAAAATAATGGTCTGGATAACACCGCTACGTTATGTCAACTGCACACATTGACCCACGGTACGGACGGGCTAAATATATCTAGACAGCTAGGTTAGTTTGTTTATTATCAATATTGTTTAAGTAAAAAATTTGAATATGAATATTCTATTCTTTTTTTTTCTATTTGAAATGAAATGTATTTATTTGCCAAATTTATGGTACCATAATAGATGTTTAGTTTCATAAAAGGTTTCACATACTTTACCATTAAAATGGCATGCAAATGTTTTAATGCTTACACATAACATTTGAAATTAATTTAATTAATATTTAAATAACAACATACATTTTATAAAAACAATGATCAATTAGCCACAAATACAAACTGCCACATTGGTAATTCTTTCATATTTGTCTATGAATATCTTTATATGGTTCACAAAATACATCTATTTACCCAGTATCAATAAGAAATTTCATAATAGCGATGTATTTTATGCCAGTAATATTTCATTTAAAAGATATTTAGAGGATACTTCTGGAGATAATTAAGACCTATAGGGTACCTAGTTTTAACGTTTATTTTAAAAACAAATTATGCTAACATTGTTATGAGTGATAAATATAATTTGAAAACCTGTTATCTGCCAACTTAACCTACGTAGTTTGTTAATATATTAACATTTCTCAAACATAAGCTTCCTTTGTAATCTACATATACTACACTACTACTACAGGTACTATATACTACCATAGGTACTATATATACTTAGCTTAGTTAATTTTGTTTGACTGTCAGTCACTATAATATTTGTTTATATAAAGTTAATCTATAATAATCCATAACATAGATAAGATAGGCAAATAATAAGATGCATTTATGGGCTGTTGATTTTGTAACATAAATAAAAAAATCAAATAAATCAACAGCATAGTTCTTTTGTTTCGGAATATCTGGTCTGTGTCATGGTGTCTGTGACATAAGAATTGGCAGACAGGCAGATTTGACGATTCTGTAAAGTATCTCTTTTTTTGTCATTTGGCTACGGAACCCCTTAAAACAATGAAAAGACATATTATGAGACCACCATATTATTACAATTACCCATAATGAGATTTCTGTTTTAAATTATTGCTAATAATAAAGGTTAAAATAATAATTTTAAACATTTTATATTGTCGCATTTTTAAATGAAACATGAAAAATAATGCTTTGCATGCTTAACTTAGCCGTTTTAAGAGTGCCTATCTCTCCAGCAATTTCTGATATTTAAGCAATACTGTTTCCGGACGACGAATAATGAATAACTTATTGTTTTTTTTTATGTTTTATATTGAGGTGATGTTTTATTTGCTAATAGTCTCTTTAAATAATTGAGTAAATAAAATATTAAAAAACTGGTTCATGAATATACATATCGAGCAAAGAATTTAAAATCAACCAACATCTTCATGCGCAGACTGTTTTAGCCCACTGCTTGGTATAGGCCTCATTGAGTTGGTGCCTTAGCTAATCACTACCATGTCGTCCATTCATCTCGCTACGTTTGCCTAATATAAAGACCATCATTTCGTAGCGGTACAAAATATTACATTTACAAATTACGTACAAATTAACTACAAATCGCCCGAGAACGTTAGGTAATGCGTCACGCGAAACTTTAATACACTGTATAGTCTTCTTAATTTCGTCTGCGGAAAATTCGTCGGAAACAATTCGTCGAAAACAATTCGCCGAGAACAATTCGCCGAAAAAATAATTCGCCGATAACACAATTCGCCGAAAAACACAATTCGCCGAATCACAATTCGCCGAATCACAGGGAGTACCACGCAATAGTCCAAGATCTATCAGAAATAGTTGAAAAAACTGTTTGGAACTATAGCATGCACTAAAAACCAAAAATCTTTACCCAATTTAACCTGGGTGAACAAAATCTACTAAAATAGTGGACTTTATATGCACCCGGAAACACCTGGCATAGTAATATATTATTCTATGACCTGGGTGAATAGTCTTCTTAAAAGTGTACCTATTGCACCTGGGTGAATAAACCCAGTTGAATGATGTATACTGCTCTTAAGTTGTGATTGTACGAATAAACAACAAAAATAATCGATGCAACTATTTCTGTGTTCAATAATGATTTATAGATGATTATTATATACTCATAATGTGATAATCTACTCAACGTGCCCTTTTTAAAGTAAAATCAAACTATTTTTGAACAAATATAGCTTCATGAGTTAGTATAAAGAGTATTAATAAAAAATGCACGTATGCTATCAAAGTGACAATTCTAGGCCTCCATGCTCCATCTTAGACCACCAGGTGATATTGAGGTCAAATGAATGCTTATCAATAATAATAAAAAAAAAGTATAGCATAACATTTGGATAAGAAAGCAAATCGTCTCTACGGATCGGTTTATAAATAATTCTCCAAGAAAAACAACGTAAATCATTCTGTGATCCTGCAAAAATAATGCTCAAGAGACAATAGAATCCTTCAGATCTCGGTTCTTTAGCACGAGCGATAAGAATTGTCAACATTAACGACTTTTCATTTACTTATTTAAGTCGTTCGGAAGTGAAACGTACTGAACGTTAAACTCGACACTCGACTGAAATTAAGTATATAATTAATACTGTTACGAAATACTTAATCGCATAGTTAAATTGAAAAGATTGAGTAGAGAACACTATATTTAGAAAACTATTATAGAAACATAAATGTAATTATATGATGAAGACAATACAATGCTCTTAATAAACACTTAATAAAATCATAAGACAGAAAAGTTTACAAAATTCCAGTCAATCAATGGGCGGCCTTATTACTACCAGTCTTATCGCCAACTAACGACGTAATAAGATTAAAGAAATTTTTTTTAAAGTCCTATTACAATTAGCATAATGCATGAAATCAATAACAAATTATAAGCCAGTAGAGATACTGTCACATCGAGGCCATCTAACAAGATTGACGGTGAACATAGTACAGTCAACAGCAAAATAAACTGATGAAATAGGGCCCTAAAATGATTTAGACAGTATACGTACTTCAAAAGTTACGAGCTATTGTAGTTTGTTAAAAGTAAAGGAAACAATTACGTGTCCCAAGTGAGTGATAACATGATCATTTTCTTATGAATAATTGTTTGCTAAAAACTTAGTTTGAAATTGACACTTTGGTATAACTTGTAAATGGCACGTCACAGAAAAAGATGTTTTGAAATGTTTATTTTAATCACTTACTTTTGCTGTTGACTGCACCTTAATATCTATCTTTCCGCTTATTATAGATGAAGCCGATCAATTTGGTAATAGAACATCTAACTAATGAAACTATGTATTACATGTCATCTTTTTCAACAAACAATTGCTCAAATATCTCTCAAAGTTGCCAGTCCAAATAGATCTATGAGAGCTAAAACAATAAATGTTGTCCCATAAAACAGCGTTTACTGTCGAAGGCCCGGCTTAGGGCTTCATACAATATTTATACGGTATTGCATTCGAATCGAAAGCCAATAGACCTTTTATAGCTATATCTGTCTTTGCAATACAATGAATTCGGGAGATTATAATTTATCTCGGTATGAATTCAATAAATGGGTCGTTGTATAAAGTAGGCATGTACTTATGTTTGTCGTGTTCGAAGCAAGTCTGACACTACACCGGCTAACAGAAAACCAGGGCTGAGTAGGTAATCAATAAATGTATCTATTTAGCAAATCTTGATTTTTCTGTTCTTATATTATAACATAAATTTATATTCGTGTTTTTGTGACTAATTAAGCATTTTTCATTCATTTCGTGTATTCTTTATTTAGTATTCTTGGACAAACTAACAGACGGAATAAGCTGATTACCATTTTTTATGTAGTCATCGTGCCTATTGTCATCAGATAAAACAAGACAAATGAAATTAAAAAATAAAAAGTTTGTCCCTTCAAAAGTCTTGGTTATTTATCAACTTACTATTCATTAAAAGAACCAAAAACTCTGGTCACTATTTTATTTATGTAAAAAACAAACCGAATAATCGAAGTTGTATAATAGCGTTATTTATCCCCATATTTAAATAAATATCTCGTTAAGTCAACATTGTAAATAATCTTGAATGAAACCTTTCCACATCCGACTTTTAAATCAGACTTTATAGCTTATGAATTGCATTTTACTATGAAATGAGAAAATAAGAAGTAAGCGCAAAGAGCAAGATCGTTGCTAAGGAAATATTTCTTATGGAATTTATTTAGCTTGTTAAATGGTGATATCTTCATTTATAGTTTGCTTGTCGGTCAATTTACATATTTTCAGTTCAGAAAGAAACAAAATAAATAACAACTTTCTCACTCCTGTCAAAATACGTGCATCGGTCTTGGATGGATTTTTTTTATTATTTACATGCCATTATTAATAACTTTTTACAAACGAACATTCTTGAAATAGACCATAGATAATTACTTTAAATAAAATTACCGCCCAATAACTGAATAGTTGAAAATAATGAAGTGGTTTTTTAAAACCACATTAACCAAGTTCTTACATTAATTAATGTATAACGAAGTAACCTTAACCCGACGCCATAATACACAAACACAAATACCACATACATGCCATAATACATATTTATGTAAAGTCGAATTAAGAACTTCCATCTTCTTTCGTCGAGTGAAAATGTTTACATAGTACGCATACCACTAAAGATAAATCTGATTTTCAATCAAATATCCATAAAAAATTGTACCCTCCCTAGTATCTCCCAAATATCTTACAGAGAATTTCGTAAACATTCCAAAACTACCTGATCTATCTGCAAAACTACCATTCGCGAGATTCGATTAAGGCAGGTAGAAAACGATTGCGTAGTCCAAACTCAAAGGAAATTGCCATCACTTGGCTCAAAATCAAATTTTTGCTCGCTATTTCCTTGCGAACCCTATCTACTCAGTAGGTACTTGTCCGGCACTCGAGCTTAAGCTAGCATGTATATATTTTAACGCCAATACGAGTTCCTTGTTAAACCACGCTCAACCAAATAAAAATGCTACTATATTACATATTGTCTTATGAAAAACTAACATTGAGCGAGAAAAGGTCCAAAATTCTGATACCCAATAAACATTTAGTTGAAACTTCGGGAATATAGCTAACCTTATTTCCTTTTTTTATTTCTTTAGGGCAAACTACCCGAAAACACTCGCTAAAATTGCATGGAATAGTTATAGGTGGCGAACCCTTTGAATGCTAATTTTATTGTTCTTGAACCCTGAGGTACTGTTTTTTATTAGAGTTTCATACGCTATAATGTTCCTAAAATATAACGTGTAAAATACAGTCCTTCTCAGCAGCGATTATATACAGAATAGAATGCAGCTTGAGTTTACGAAAGTCCTGACGCAGCGTTACGCAGCAGCGTTTTCATACTGTGCTGTTGACGACCCGCGACGGATCACTTTTGTACGTGATTGACATAAAACCGCACCTACGCCCGATTTATATGTTTTATAAATCGTTTTTTTTTACTAAACGTCCACTTGATACAGTTTTTATGCTACACTAAGGCCTGACGCTTCGTTAAACGGGAGCGGGCGCGGTTTTCTGTCAATCACGTACAAAAGTGATCCATCGCGGGTCATTTTCAAATTATGTAATATAACACAGAAAATTACATATACATGCAGGAAATATAATATACTACATAACATCAACTGCGGCACTCAGCACGCCAATCCTAACTTCCCAACTCGGCATAAGTTCCAACAGTAAACAAACAAATTTAAATCGAATCTCGAAGCAATTAATAGGCCCGATAACATCAAATTGGAAAGCAGTACACAAGCACGAAACAACCAAAGTTGTGTTTATCAAATCCATATACACTTACCTACTCAAATATGCGTTTGCGCGATAACAAGAAACATAAGTCACAGTGTTTGCTTAGGTACGCAGTTAAATTATTCACAACCTTATGCCCACATATTTTATTGCCTGTCTGCGGCCACCCCATAATTCTTTGTATTTTTTTATGCCCCGACTTTAAAATGCCGGCGTATCTGTTAAAACAATTAAAAAATTATGTGCCGCAGTCGCTTTGCGAAATTTTTCTCAGGTGAACGGTCTAAAGTAACCCTTATTTTCCATTTATATGTCTGGCGTGATAAAAGTTTCAACTACAAAATATGAAAATATTATATTTAAAAAATGGATTTCCACGGATTTTCCCTCGCTTAATGATCTTTTGATAAAATTATTTTTTAAACAGCAATCAATTGTTCAAAATGAGTTTCAGTGGGTGGGGTGTACCTCGATACTATCAATTTATCTTTATTTTAATGATTTAGTAGTAGTAGTTCTGAGCAAGCTTAGGTTCAGCTTGGTTTTCGTTTGGCCCACAGCCGCCGGAACCATATTTTTTTTGTTTTCTCTGGTGTCTCAGTTAAATTAATTTAAACACATTTGCCGGTCCTCACTTATAAAGGAAGTTGATTTTGATTTTGCTAAATCAAAATCAACTTCCTTTATAAAGGTATCCCGTAAGTACTAAACTAATAACCTCATTCTTTTCAAATGTAATATATATGTCCTTGTTATAACGGAATTACGGTGTTTTGGGATCATGGAACGTAAGTAAGAGTTTATTCTTTCATTGTCTGTATTTATAACCTTCGAGCTATAAAAGTGAAGTTGATGAATCGTACTTACCAGAGCGGTTTAACGGGTCCTTGATTCTTATCGTGTAAATATAATCCCATCAAAAACAATACTTGTCAAAAAAACCAAGTCGTGCAACTCAGTTGTTCTGCGGTAAAAAGTTGTGAGATCCAAGTAAATCCAAGTCTTCAAATTTCGTCTCAAAATTCTTGGATACTTGGATCTCACAACTTTTTACCACAGAACAACTGAGTTGCGCGACTTGGTTTTTTTGACAAGTATTGTTTTTGATGGAATCTCATTTCTTTTTGTATTTTGTAGATAGTTCTACTTTTTTCCTTTTCGGTACCTTCTACTTATTGTATATATGTCCATAATAATTTTCTTTTTGCCGGTCTTGATTGGATTTATTTATATTTCGCATTGTTATTACTTTAGTACATATTTCGTATATACGTGGCGTTGCGACAGCGCCCTCTATACCGGTCTTTTCTAGATTTTTTAGTTTTTCCTTGATTCATACACCAAACACTACCTATATTCCAAATTTGAAGCTTCTAGGTCTGCTAAACTTTTAGCAGACCTAGAAGCTTCAAATAAGGCACTTGCCTTAGAATTTTGATGATCGGTGAGTCAATGAGTGACAAAATTAAGAAATTTGACCCGTTATAATTCTTAAAATACTAGTTCAAATTGAATGAAATTTTAAATATACCGTGTCTTTACAATCCTGCATGGTTACTGAAAATTTCAGTCTTCTAGTTTTATCCACAACGAAGTTACAGGGGGTCGAAAATGACCTGAATTGCTTCGAGAAAAGGATGGTACGGCCGTGCCGCTTTTTTGCTCGACTTGGTGGGGGCACTGCCGTGCCCCCAGATCGGAAGAGAGACTATGTCAATCATACATCCACGAATGATTTATTAATTTATTTGGTTTAAAATTATGATTTTAATATGAAAAGGAGATTATTTTAATTTGTTGTGTATTGATTTCAAATAAAGGTCTATCCCATCAAAAACAATACTTGTCAAAAAAACCAAGTCGCGCAACTCAGTTGTTCTGCGGTAAAAAGTTGTGAGATCCAAGTAAATCCAAGTCTTCAAATTTCGTCTCAAAATTCTTTAATGTTTTATATAAATATATTAAGACTTGGCCATCGCCTTAAAACACGTGTTAATTCAATCGCCTGAAAACACGTGTAAATTCAATTATTGATGGCCAAGTCTTAATATATTTATATAAAACATTAAAGAATTTTGAGACGAAATTTGAAGACTTGGATTTACTTGGATCTCACAACTTTTTACCGCAGAACAACTGAGTTGCGCGACTTGGTTTTTTTGACAAGTATTGTTTTTGATGGGATCTCATTTCTTTTTGTATTTTGTAAACAGTTCTACTTTTTTCCTTTTCTGTACCTTCTACTTATTGTATTAAGTCCACATAATTTTTCTTTTGCCGGTCCAGATTGGATTTATTTATATTTCGCATTGTTATTACTTTAGTATATATTTCGTATAAACGTGGCGTTGCGACAGCGCCCTCTATACCGGTATTTTCTAGATTTTTTAGTTTTTCCTTGATTCATACACCAAACACTACTTATATTCCAAATTTGAAGCTTCTAGGTCTGCTAGAAGTGCCTTAGAATTTTGATGATCGGTGAGTCAGTCAGTCAGTCAGTGAGTGAGTGACAAAATTACGAAATTTGACCCCTTATAATTCTTAAAATACTGGTTCAAATTGAATGAAATTTGAAATATACCGAGTCTTTACAATCCTGCATGGTTACTGAAAATTTCAGTCTTCTAGTTTTATCCACAACGAAGTTACAGGGGGTTGAAAATGGCCTGAATTGCTTCGAGAAAAGGATGGTACGGCCGTGCCGCTTTTTTGCTCGACTTGGTGGGGGCACTGCCGTGCCCCCAGATACTTGAAGCATTAATTTTGCACAAAAAATTACGTGATATGTTTTTTAGGTAAGCCAGCGTACACTATAATACCATAGTCTATATACATACAAAAGACTTAAGCAAATCAAACTTCAAAGTTCTCAGAACATGCCGGTTTCCTCACGCTGTTTGCTTTCACCATTGAAGCACGTGTTTAAAGCACACATCATTTTTTCGAGAAGAAAAATCCAGAGGTGCGCGGCGGGGGTTCGAACCCACGACCTTCAGAATGAAGTCGAGTGAGCTTCCACTTAGCCAACACGTCTTTTCATACTATATCTATATGGTTTACTAGCGGCCCGCCCCGGCGTCGCACGGGTATAAAATTTTCCCGGAAATTATTCGAATTTTTCTCGCCGTAAAAACCATCCTATCTCTCAAGTTGGATCGAACTGCACATGGTGTGCGAATTTTATTATAATCGGTTAAGTGGTTTAGGAGTCCATTGAGGACAGACATTGTGACACGAGATTTATATATATTAAGATATGTGGGATGTAAACATAAACAGAGTGACTGCTTTCAAGGCAGACTGGTGAGATTTATTAGAAGCTATCTTTAGAAGTGCGCAAAGGACGTGGAACGGATGCCATTGTTCCTGTAATTTCAACCTCTAACCAGCGTAATGACAGAAAGCCCTGCCTTTCGCTTTACTGCAAAACTTAATTTCCTTGAAGTTTTCTCTTGCACGAGAATTGTGGCTGAGAATCGCCGCGTTTATTTTCTTGTATCGTGAAAGCAAAGCTTGAGTTAAATGATATTTATTCCTTCCGTTTTGTCTAAGGAAAATTAAACGGAGTAAGGAAGGAAATTAAATATATAAAATAACTTGTTTAAATAAAAGAGCAAAATGTTATTATAGTTTAAAAAATTAAAATTTTACTAAGTACCCTCTGCTACTACAGAAATTGTTACAAAATAATGCATTTGCAAAATCTTTACGCTGTGGCAGTGTGACAAAAACAGTTTATACGAGAATTAAAAGGATTTTTTTTATTCTGTTATTATCACACAAAAAATATAAAGTCTTCCCAATCAAACACAAATATAAGTACACACATTACTTTAAAAAAAATACGTTAATATAAACGTTATTCTATTAAAGTGGTTTATGCATATACCTACCGACGATTACCAAAAACCCCATCTCGCAATAAATACAACCAACGCTTCCATTCTGCCTGTTGGTTTCACGGTGGGCTTAGTGTGAAAACCGTGGGAAATACATGGTAGAATAACATCCCTACCAGGCGAGGCCCGGGGCGACTGACCGCCGGTTACCGCCCTTGTTCAACTCACGATTGGACCTGAAAGCCGTGTACGAGCAGTGACAGCTAACTACAAACACTATTCGATTTCTCAGAATATACACACTAAATTTATTTCACTTTAACATTCGTTTTTAGGGTTCCGTAGCCAAAGGGTAAATCTATTACTAAGGCTTCGTCGTCTGTGTGTCATTAAACAATTTTACAATCGTATTTGAATTATAATTAATGTATACTAAAACTACAAAAAAGTAAAAGCCATGTTGGCAAAGTGCACACTCGATTTTCATTCCGAAGGTCGTGGATTCAAACCCCGCCACGCACCTATGGATTTATTAATCTAGAAAAATGTATGTGCGCTTTAAAACATGCGCTTAAACGGTGAAGGCAAACATAGTGATGAAACCGGCATGTTTTGAGAACTTTAAAGAGTTTGAAGGGCATGTGAGTAGTCCCTGTGTCCTAGTAGTGGGAACGTTAATAGGGTGATATGATGATGATGAGAAAACAACAAAACTAAAATTAAAATATTGATTGTAACAATAAATTTGATTCTAGAATGCCTCTCTTGACGCTTCAACAAAAGATAAAGAACACGTTATAAAGAAATATATTGGGGGGGTACCATTTAACAAACGTGATTTTTATTAAAGATACGTTGCGCGAGGTCAGTACTTGGCTGCTGTTTTTGCACTTTTAAATATAGTTTTGTTTTTTTTTATACAGTTTATACACTACTAGCTGTGCCCTGCGGTGCTACCCGCGTTATAATGGATGAAGTACTCTTAACAAACAACATATTTATTTGAATAAAGATTAATATTATTATGTTGATACAACTTAAACAAATTATTTCGACCAAATTAGGTACCATAAAAACGGTTTTTGTGAGTTAATCTTAAAAGATAGACATATACTATCGCGGACTGTTTTTTAGATCATTAAAAGAGCTATTATTCTTTAATACATATTTTTTGTGTATCTTGAACCGTTTTCACGGCGCACGCAACGGAAGGCTTCAAAGATGAACAATTTCTCCCGTTTTTTACACATTTACCACTATATCTTAGCTCCTATTGGTCGTAGCGTGATGTTATATAGCCTATAGTCTTCCTCGATAACTCGACTATCCAACACAAAAAGAATTATTCAATTCGAACCAGTAGTTTCTGAGATTAGCGCGTTCAAACAAACAAACAAACAATCTATTAGTATAGATTTTCGCAAATAGTGTATAAACTGTTCACGGAACCCTAGCTGTATTATGCGTATATCTCAATTTTTTTTTTAATAATATGACGAAATGTTTTGACTGGCGTGACGTTTGACCTTGAATAACATTTTTTCTACACTTCGGATAGATGGAAACTTTTGAGTAGTTGTTGGTAATAGTGTTCCCCCAACATTTCAGCCAAGTTTTAGCTTCATGCAAATTCAAATAACCTTACCACTATTTATGAAGCTTATTCATCCCGGGCTAGGACTTAGGACTTATATTGTAGGTATACGTGATACTAGCCAATCAAAAAAATAAAATGTGAAATGGGTTTCTACTTGAATTAAATTCAAACTTAGACTAGGATTAAATTCAAATGTAATAGAGAGCTCGTACAAAAGCAGCAAGGTCAGCCTATGCCAATGAAACCTTCAAACCAATTTCGCTTTACATCTCACAGTCGGTACACAAAGTTCCAAATACGCATCACATATCATCCACACAAATTGAATAGAACCCGGATATTCTGGATACCCGTAACTCGTAAGCCTGCAAACTGTTCCAAGTCAAAGCCAAGACGAATAGTTTCAAGTCAGGAGTTTGTTCAATCAATCGAGTGCCAATGGATTGTCTGTTCCGTCTTGCTCCTTTGTCGAGATGCTAATCCTGAGATGTACAAACGGTAATGAAACTTTTGCTCCGATTAGCATCAATACTATTTCATGTTTTGGATCTGTTGATAATGCAGCGAACTTTCATTATGTTGATAATAACTTACAACCCGCCCCGCATATTATACACTATCTGTTGCTCGCGGCTTAGCCCGCGTGGTGCTCGAAACCTTATATAAAGATAAAGAACATTATAATTATGCAACGTTAATTAAAATAAAAACACAGATGAACACATAATGGTCGACGGCTTCGCATAATATGCTGTGGTAACATACAACATTAGACTTGACTCTTGAAGAACATGGACATCCAGTTAGTTGAAACGTTTGAGGTATTCGGATATCGTCGATAAATCGGAAATTAAAAAGTTTCAGAGATTTTCTTTTCCTATTCGGTTTCTGTTACTATAGGTATTTGGAACGATGTTAAGGGTTTCTTCCCTGACTGGTTGCTGAGGACTGAGTTTTTGGAGTTAGAGAAGGAAGTTTATCTAATTTACCGGGGTTACAACCCCGGTAAATTAAATAAAACGCTGACAATGCCCGTCAAACAGCTGTGCTAAAATAAACAAATACCAGTATCATTGCTTTTCTACTTTGCACTTGACACAATTTTATTTCACAGCGCCATTTGCAATCTGTCTGACAAGTCCCACTGGTGAGCAAAGTCCTCTTTCATTTCTAAAGTCTTATAAAATTCTTCCCAGCAGCCACGAGTCATAAATATGTATAGTGGGAATCAAGCATGCGTCTCGTATAAAACGACGCCGAAAATGCGATCTCTGGAGACGAAGGTGGTTTTCTTTGCTATAGAGAACTGGATATGGCTTTTCTTTTGTTTAAAGTTGTTTGTTGTGAGGGAATATAGACGTGCTTCCTTGAAAATAATAATTTTATTTGAAAGATCATATCTGCCGAAGTACGAGTAAGTTCACTATTGCTGCTGCTGGCGCCATTTGTTTTTATTTACTTTATTATTTTACTTTGTTATTATATTTTTTGCGGTAGATAAAAAGAGTACAAACGAATTATGTATGTAGTGTTTACTAATAAATAATAAAACTATAATATAGACATCGGTATTTTTATGTAAAACAACATCAATAATCGGGTTATAGCGGGAAAATACAAAAAACAACGCCATGGCGTGTAATGCTAGTTATTAAATATAATTAGAGAACTACTGGCCCAAGTAGTTTTTAATAACATGGCACCAAACTGCAAGCAACTGATTTGAGGCTCTTTTCTCTCTTTAATAAAAATTATTTAACTGACAGAACTCAGCGTGTAAAGCTCTGTTCAAACATCTTTAGTGATTTTCGGAGTGGGTCACAATTCGGCGTGCCTCAAGGAAGCGTCCTTGGTCCGACCTTATTCCTTACTTACATAAATGATTTGACAGACATAAAACTATTCAACGGAAAGGTCGTTTCATATGCAGATGATACTGCATTAGTATTTCATGGAAATTCGTGGCAAGACGTATACTCATTAGCCGAAAAGGGACTATATCAAGTAATAAACTGGCTCAATTTAAATTTTCTCACTCTAAATACTTCAAAATCAAACTATATACCATTCTACATAACTAAATCCTCACAACCTGACAATAACCTAAAATTAACTGCACACTTTTGTAAATTAGATAATATAAAAGATAAATGTAGCTGTACCACGCTGGAAAAAATAGATAAATCAAAATATTTAGGAGTAGTAATAGATAAAAATCTTACATGGTAACCACAAATAGAATTAGTAGCAAACCGAGCTCGAAAACTAATTTGGATTTTCAAGCAATTAAGAGAAATAGCAGATAAAAAACTTATAACTACCATATACATTACGCTAGTACAATCTATTTTACTATATTGTCTAGTAATCTGGGGAGGTTCACATAAAACAAAGTTTATATATGTATATTGAAAGAGCTCAAAGGCAAATATTAAAAATTATATTAAAAAAGAGAAAAAGGTACAATACACATAGACTTTACTCGGATGCTGATGTTCTGACAGTTAGACAATTATATATCTTGCAATGCGTTTTAAAAATTCATAAAACCATCCCACCAATGCCAAAACAGACAAGTAACCGGAGACAGAGAACATATTTAACTCAAGTTAAGTCTAACACCTCATTTGCTAGGAAACAATACATGTCAATTTCATCAAAAATTTACAATAAAATAAATAAAAAATTGAATATACTTAATAACACCAATATAAAATGCAAACTAAAAGTAACTACTTGGCTAAAAACCCTAAGCTATGATGAAACAGAAGATGTGTTAAGTTTTATTTAATAACTAGTCGACCCGACAGACGTTGTCCTGTCCCACGTCTCAAAAAACAATATCCAGTTGACCGTATTGTGAATATAACCATTCCCAGATCCACTTGAACACACACAAAACATTTCATCAAAATCGGTCCAGTCGCTTGAGAGAAGTTCAGTGACATACACACTCACAGAAGAATTATATATATAAAGATTAGGTAATTATAACAACGCGTCAAAACGGTCCAGCCGTTACAGAGATTTGACGGAATAAAATAGAAAACTTTTCACATTTTTTTGGATTAATTAATATTGCAAAGGATACCTCTATTTTCATTTATATTATTTGTTTTTTGTTTAGATTGATTAAATTAGCCAGTTCTATATCAAGTTTTACACACAGTTTACTTTTATTTGTACCCATTTGCATAAAAATGTTACTTTTAATTTAGCTTACAATAGGTTAATGAAACATTTGATAAAAAACGTTATTCATAAACCTGAAGTTCTGTTTAATATTTGTTCAATTAAAGCTTTTTACCTTAACTTTAACTTTATTATCATAAGAGAAACCCTTTTGAAATTAAAATGGTTTTTAGTAGTTTGTATAAATTTGTGTTGAAATTTATTTTACTGTTTGTCACTTTTCTGATATTTTAGTTTAGGTCATAATATTGTTAAATCTATATAATTATTTTTTTCAACTTAAAATTCTAAAGAGAAGAAATAAAATCAAAGCATTGTGTTGTATTATGTTTTTTGTTCTTGTAATATTGTAATATTTAAATGTATAATAATAATTGTAATATCTATAACATACTTACATATATAATGTTCTCATACCAGTCTATAACGGCGTCAGAGAAAAGAGGGGACTCTTCTAATACAGGTTATTATAACTTACCAGAAGAGCTCCCAAACCTAGTTATAATTTGAACTTGTAAAATTGTCAATAAATATTTTTGTATTTTGTATTTTTTGATATTGAATAAATCATTACATAAATCATTAAAAGGGAAAAATTTCTTCATATTCAACAATTATTTCAAACGGCCGCCGTTTTAATGGCATCCTCCATTTTATTTGGAGAGGTGGGTAAAATTGAGAATGGGGCACTTCCAGCCCACCGCCCTCTATGTGCAACTGACTCGCACCCGGTTTATTTGCCCTTATTTGCATAGAAACGTTTTTTGTGAGCGTCCTTGTTTGTTTAGCGGATAGGTGAAAAAACTTCGTAGAGGCTGCTACGAGTGCTACGAATTCGTAGCTACGTCTACGAGAGTTGTCTACGATTTGTTTGAATTTATGTCGTGGTTTGCTTTCAAATATTTATATTCAAATAAAGACATTAGATACGTGGGGTTGTAGTTTGATTTTCTATAATCTCTATTGTCTACAAAGGGTTGCTTAAATTAAGTTGGGTTTTTACAGTAAATCATATATATTTCTTGTTTGTATGTTTGTCCGGATTATAAATTTCAGAAATGAACCGATTTCGACAAGACTTTGACTATAAGACAGCTGTTGATATTACTAAGAAGTCTACTTTCAGTAAAGGGTCAGCGTTGTAGGACCATTAAATTAATTAACATTATGACTATTTTATAAACAGCATTATCTGTTGACCCTAATCTATACAGAGGGTAATACAATAGCCTAACTATAAAAAAAACACGTGATTTAACGGTGAAATCAAAACATAGTAAGGAAACCGGCATGTTCTGAGAATTAAAATGAGTTTGACGAACTCGCGACATAAATTAAGGTCTAATCTCTCTCGTCAATAGATAAGTCGCCGTGTTCCAGCATTGAAACGTACATATATTATGATTAATGCTTTTATGATGTGTTCTGTTCGTTGGGTAGACCAATTAAAGAAATGTATTCCTAATTTCAGTATAAACTACTCAAAACATCTTACATTAAAGTTGTAACCTGCACATTAAAAAATAAATTCCTACAACCATATCCCGTAAACAAATTCCAAACCATACAACAAGACATTCAAAACATGAAAGTATGTCTATTTGCACTGTATAATTCAACAGACGGACATGCCCTTTCCTTATCCTGGTATTTGTAGAGTAATCCCTTGAAAATTAATTACCTACGCCCTTGTGCCTTAAGCGTAAATAACTCAACATTCTCTTAGCTTAAGTTTGTTATTAAGTTGGTGTTCGATTAAGTATCCTTTAATGCAATAAAGATTTTAATTAAATAATATGATTTTTTATTGTATTATCTTGGATTACAGTAACTATTTTTTAATATAATTTTTTCTACTTGCAAAACATATTTCTATGGGTTTTCTAATTCTTTATTCATATCAAAATTGCTTAAGTTTTCGTGACTAACCACGTCCATCTAGGTTCCATGCTGTTGCAAAATGTCCCAACTTTTGTGGTGCATCTGACAATGTTATTTTGCAAAATGACCAGCACCAACATAGAACTGCCTAAAAACCAAAATTATTTCAAATCAAATCATTTGCAGAATACATTATTAAAAACATGTCAAGATCTTATAAACTAGTGGTGTCAATTGTATTCAACCCGCAAGCAGGTGTGCAAATATTACTCAATGTCAAAAATGGTTAGTTAAATTAAAAAAAAACATAATGAAATCAAAATCATACATGTAAATAAAAAATAAAAATAATAATTGGATAAATTAATCAGAACAAAATAAATATAAATTAAAATTCAAATATTCATTTACAATATAAAAACATTTTTCCATAAGCCAATTATTTAGTTTTAATTTAAATCAAATACCCTTCAGCTCTTTTAATGTTTCAGGCAACTTATTATAGATCATAATGGACAAATTATATTATATGCATTTTGTTTGTAGATCTTTTTGTTATATTGAGGATGCTTTTAAATTTAGTTCTTTGCTGTCGAGTGATATTCTTACGCATGGTAAAGTATTGTGGTAAGTTTTTACAAAAACGCATACATCACTAATATACATACATGGTAGAGGCATTATATTGCAAATTTTAAAAAGAGGTAATTATATCCATGAACTTATTGGTTTTCAGTAGACATTTCTGGTGAAATATTCCTGCATTAACAAAAGCTAGGCATATAAATTAACTCGTACATTAACGTAACATAGAGGTACATCTGATTTATTTTAATCCATTATCGAAGCAACGATATTACGATAAAATATTAAATCGAACCGCATAAAGCAAGCCAAGTATCTTTAGCTACTTTTAAATTATTCATCCTGTAATGTAATTTAGCTCCGACACGGTGTAGCTACATATGCATGTAGCTCAGTGGCCAGTGGGACTCGCGTTGACGACAGAGTATTCGCTTATAACATTTGATTTTGATTAGTTTTTTAAAATTTCCTAGATGTTCTATAAATAGAATTTAAATTGAAGAAAAATTTAGGATATTCGTAATAAGATACGTTGCTTTTATTTTTATGTATAAAACATGAATACTTTTATAGAGTATTATTATTGGAATAGTGGGAAGGCACTGGATAACTTTTTTGCACAGGATCGCAAAAGTTGGCGTAGTGAAGATTAGGCTCTATACCCAGCAATGAGTGTTAAAGGGCTAATAAAAGGATAAATAGTCCGATTACAGACAAATTATTTGTAGAAAATAGAGGCAGAAACTTTAAATAATATTAAAGAAGTTTAAGTTTTTTGAGTATACAACTACTGTACAGCTTAATATACATAATATCTGCTCACCTCATCAAGGCAAACTGCTTGGTCGGAATTTGCTCCTGTAACAAAAAAAAACTAACCTTTAATTATTGTAAAATATCCATATAAAAATGTTTTATAGATAATTATTAAGATTGATAGCAAGGAATCGTTTAGAAATCTAAACGATTCTTTGTTCTATTGTTAAAAAAAGCGGTCCGACTAGACATGACATATTTATTTCCTATTTATCTTTTCGTATTTTCAATTTATTGTTGTTTTCTGGACTTGATCTAAGATTTCTTAAATCAAAATATGGAAATAAATAATTTCGTTTAATATACCCAAATAATCCTTATTGCATAGAAATATCAGCAACTGAATAAGAATCATTTATTTTGTCACAATCACAATAAAATACAACAAATACATAAATGAACATTAATTGACTTATAATCTCTAAAGCATCAAACGACCCGTCCACAACCGAAGCAATGCAAACCATTAGGTCTCTAAGGAACCCGTTTACTACTACTTAGAAGCTTCCGGCGTAAGGGTGTGGTCAGATTCAACCCTAAACTTGCCTTGAGTACCAATTTGTTTAATTATTTAACACCCGAGGGTTCTACCTTAAGATGCTTATGTTATAGCTATGCTTCTGAATTACTAATCGGATATTGGGATTAATTGGGATGTTATTAATTATGGTGTTAATTAAATTATGTTGTCAAGAAGGTGTTTGTTAATTAGAAATCTTTGTTAAGGGTATTATATAATATTAGTGAGCATTTATAGTGGGATCAGACGCAATTATCATCTCTTATAATTAATAAAACTATATGTCAAGAGCAAGCCATCTTATCTATTTGCCAATTTATTTAATTAAAAAAAAAGTGTGTGTGTGTCAGCTACGACGCACGATTGGAGTTTACTCCTTACGAACTATAATTATGATATATGTATATCGAATAGAAAAAAAGGGTAAATGAACGCATCTGCTAAAATGATAAGAGAAACAAACATATATCTGTAATTATTCGGATTATTTTTATTACTTCAATAAAGCGTATTACATAAAGTATGTTACAAAATAATATAAATAAAATACAGCAATACCTCTTTGCGCGATACTTCGTAGTCTCAACTACGAAGTATCGCGCAAAGAGGAGACCCTGAGAATGAGATAAGCTGTGTAATGTATTCCGTCTCATTCTTTTACACGTTCAATCCTACAGATATATATGTTTGTCTCTTTCTACGTAACGCCTCAACTTTTCGTGTTACACTTTTTGATTTTACTCCTCATAAAATTTCCGTACCGGGCCTTATAACTCAAATCGTTTCTTAAGGAGTAAACTCCAATATAAATTACAAATACAAAATCAAGATTTTATAATTTTCAGTTATTATTACTCTTACACTTAATTACAGGATAAAAAAAGTTTATTTTATGCAATGATCTTACTCAGAGACGGATCGGTAGGAATCAAAGACAAGATAACGCAAGTATCACGATTTGTATTGAAACCAATCGTGCCAAATTTTGTCTGTATTATGATTTCAAAGTGATGAGCGACAGTATCGCCTGTTCCAATATTCATTCTCTCCTAAAAACACAAAGTCAGATCAAAAGTCCAATACAAACGCGGCAACGTAATGTGAATATTTTTTAATAATTTTAGCGGCCGTCGCGTCGCTAAGTCGGGGCTCGGACACGCGAAGCATTTGCTTTGTCTAGGTGAGAAAACAACACGTTAGACAATTTATTATTCTATGCGTTAGATAAGTGTAAGTTCCTAATATTATGTAACTAGACCTTGTTCAGGAGGCCTATCCTCCCGTGAGCGCTTCGTAGAACCCAGATATGAAAATTTTACCACAAGATGTCAACTCAGTATAAAAAATTTAAGCGACCTGTCATGACAATGTTATTTCCTTGATCATTTTTAACTCTATCATTTTGTTTTCTTAATTTTACATTGACCTATCCATGTATGCCCTGTGCTTATAAGGAAATAAACGTTTTCACTTTAACTTTGAATTTGACGGTTTTTTTTTTTATTATTTATAAGCCTTCATTTGACCACAATCTCACCTGATGTAAAGTGACGATGTGGTCTAAGATGGAGCATGAAGGCCTAGAAGATGGCTTCTCCGGACCACATTAATGAAATACGAAAACATCGCTTCTCGCACTGGCCCAGCCCGCAGGGTGGTGACAAGCCGCGGCCGAAGCCTACCACCAGGGACTGTTCTTAGCACCACCCGGAGGTCACGTGTAAGGATTCAGAGGGTTACCACTTACGGACGTGAACAGAAAAATTCCTGCAGCCGAAACGAATTCACGCCGAAAACATAATAAATATTTATGTAATAGTATTAGTCATAAACCATGGTTACGATTGTTATACATTTATTAATATTTCAAATAAATGAAAATAATTGAATCAATAAACAATGTAAATAGAAATTATTTTTATAAATTAAAAATTATTCCCATTCTTGAACTCTTTATAGTTGCAATGTCTGTTCTATGAGCCAGCGTTTCAATCTGGCCTTGAATATGGAGTCATATAACGTGGTGCAGTCGGCTAAATCCCTAAAGTTCCTTTCTCCTCCCCTTACAAACATTAGGGTGTTCAGTACAACCTCCGTGGCAATGATTTAATCACGAACTGCGCACCGTCCGATCTCATTATCATTTCGCCTCTCGTCTCCCAGCGACTTTTTCAGCTTTTTCGTCAATTTGCATACGTAATTAATTAACTTTTTAGGGCAATGTTTTTTTTATCCTCCGCAGGTGCTCCGAGATAAAATTGTGCGGGTATTGTGTTTAGTTTTAATTATATTTTGGGCTGCGTTCATTAAAACTGTTTGGTTTCGTAGTTGCGTGCAGCGGTTTACCCTTGTTGTTTTAGTTTTTCGTAAAATGCGGCATTGGATAGGAACTTGTTATTGGGATATTCTGAACTCTGTTGAATGATATTGATTTGCTCTGAATTTGCCAAGCTTAAGCCCATAAATGCAATTTACAAGCCGGTACATTATACAGGATGGAAAAAATCGATAGGATTTGGAGGAAAACTACTTTAAATCCTTTTGCTAGCGTATTTTGATAAAACGTAACATTCTTTTATTTTTGAAGAGAAACAAAACTGCATTCAAAGATTTTTGGAAAAAAATGTTGTCACCCAGGAATCGACTTTTGAAAAATTTACTCGAGTTGTTTTATTAAATGAATCGGTAGGATTACTGTGAAGGGTAAAATATCCGTAATAAATTCTCGTTACAAAAAACAATAGGGCCACTACGAAAATTATTTTGTGTTTTTTTATTTTAAATTTCGGAATTGTGTATAAATCTTTTTTAAATCGAAGTTTAGAAGCAGCATTTCAACATAAACAGGAAATTATCTGCAACTGAAAATTATACAGACAAAGACAATCTACGAAAATTTTATCACAGCAGATTTCGTCCTGAACAGTAATTTTATCGATTCGTAAAACAAAACAGCTAGGGTAAATAAACTGTGTTTTTTCTTAAGTTTTTCTTTTTAAATCTTTCATTGTAGTTGCAGGCATCGTTGGTGCCATACATATTCAAGGACAAATAATAAGAAAACTAACAAAAAAACATAAAAAAATGCAATTGGGTTGAAATATTCATTATATTTATATATTACTAGCTGACCCCAGCAAACGTTGTTTTGCAAAATGAAAAATAGATGTTGGCCGATTCTCAGACCTACTCAATATGCTCACAAAGTTTCATGAGAATCGGTCAAGCCGTTTCGGAGGAGTATGGCTACGAAAACTGTGACACGAGAATTTTATAGATATGAAAATTTAATATAATCAAAATAGCTTCAAAATACGAGGGTAAATCGCGTGCACTCCGCCGGACCGGTCACTTCCGAGTCTCATGCTTGGACACCATGTATCGGTGGTGGTGTTTAAAACATCAAACTACGTATTTGTTTTTACAATATCTTTATTGTAACAAAACTTAAATAACAAATGTTATAACTTGAGTAATTTGATAACCTAGTTCATCAAACAATGTACATAATTAATTTATTCTAAAGAAATTTCGTCACGTAAAGAATTTTTTAGCGGAAATAATAGAAATAAAAATAACAAAACTTGGGAAATATGTTTGCGGGACTTAGACCACTTATTAATTAATTTTTATGTACGTCGTATTAGTACATACCATACACATATTTCAATATCAACGTAGCTCGTGAATCGCAACTGAACTTAAACCACTTACTCTTTGGATACGCTTTTATATAGAAAGAAATTCAATGTGTGTGTTTAAAAAATATAAAGGCTCCCTGCACACCCGCTTTTTCGCTATTCCTAACTAGCAACGTATTACTAACATCCGTATAGTGAACCGGTCAAATTAGGATTTGCCGGAGCGGTGGCGGCGCGGCGGCGGCGCATTGCTGGATCACGGTCGTTGCAAGCCGCATTCGATGGAATAAATAAAATCCTATTCATGTTGGTAGAAATTAGAACAAAATATTAAATTAAAAATCTATATCGCTTCTTCTTTACATGAAATTTTGTATTTGTATACACAATTTCGTAGATTTATCTTTTCGAACCTAAAAATATTTCACTACTTCATCATATTACTTAGCTACTGCTTATTAGAGGTCATAATAGGAGGAGGCATAATACCCCAATGCTCTTAACCCATATCGATATTCAATAATTCAACGAATGCTATCCGTAAATGTATTATCCTCTTATTTATTTCATAGCTATTTTAAACAAACGACGCAAACATTACCGCGATTTGTTTGCGACGCGAATATTAATCGCAATTTTTCGGTTTCGCGAATCGAAACTGCGGCGGTTATCCGAAACGGTTATTTGCGGACCGATGTCGTCCGACCGTGAAAATGTAAATGTAGTGTGTCCCGTTATAGCCCCGTATTCCGGGAATGCTGTTGTCATAGAGTTTAATGTACAGAAAAAGTCCTTAATAATTTATTACTACCTACGCGCGTTCTTCGGTGAGGTGTTTTCTCATAAGTTATGTTGCAAATACAATTGAATCAAAAGACGGTAAATCAAGTTACCAACTAGCTTTTTTTTTTGTTTATGCTGGTTAAGCCTTCATTTGACCACAATCTCACCTCATGTAAAGTGACGATGTGGTCTAAGATGGGACATGGAGACCTATAGAAGGTAGGTGGCTTCTCTGGACCACATTACGAAACGCGAAAAAATCGCTTCACGCACTAGCCCAGCCCGGAGGGTGGTGACAAGCCGCGGCCGAAGCCTACCACCAGAGACTAGCTTTGACTAGCTTATCGCTTAATAGCAATATATTGCCTATTCATAGAATCTCTCTACAATACTTGCATATGCCAGGAAACCTTAAAAGCAGAGAGAAGTAAAAAAGCAAAAGCTTCTCTCTTTAATAAATGGTTTTCTCAGTTAAATTTCCTACTCATATTATAAACGCAAAAGTCTGTTTGGATGTAAGTGTGTTTGTTGCTCCTAAACGCAAAAACGACTTAATAAATTTTGGTGGAATTTCACAATAACTTACATATCAAAATAACACAAAGGCTACTTTTTAACGCGGTAAATACAATTTTTGCGAGCAAAGCCCAATTTGTGCCAAATTTGGCATGGCCATATGTGTTTTCCAAGTAAAGGATAAAAGCTATTATTACGCGGGCAAAGCCACGGGCGGGCAACTAGTACCTTATTTACAAAGTTATTTGTAAGTTGAAACGAGAAATGTTTAAAATGGTATACACCAATTAGAAAATAACCATTTCTTGAAAGTTCATGTCATAATTTATAAATTACCAACAGCATTTCAACAGTTTTCGCTCTGTGCTGCAGACTCTTTGACAGAACACCAGGTATCCGAGGGTGATCATTGATATGCAGCCGAGCTGGACGTAAAGATAAATACGGCGGTAGCTGATAAACGATCATTTTGATCTTCCGTTTCGGCGCCAAAATTGCCTACAAATAGCCCTTTCGTATTTGACTGTTTCGTCCAGTCGTAAAGATAATATCAGCCGTCAACACCCACATGGGGCATTGAATTTTAACATTTGTACATAAACTTTTGGAACGGGCCCTTATTCACTTCGAGCATTGTTTGGTTTGTACTGACAATGCTGAACGCTATTGGTTTTGCGAGAATTAGGCGAAATCTATTCTTAATGGATTTTATTATTTATATTATTATTATGTTATTCTTATGTAAGGAACCTAATATTTATATAGTAGCTTTACTCTTATACTTTGCGAAACTACATTCTTAATACCAATAAAGAACCAATTACTTATAAATGTTTGGTTCATTAGATGAGAGTTATTTTTTTTTTGAGTCACAAAGATATTTTTCATTATTCACCGTTTTCACGTTTCATGTCATCATATTTAAATTTTAATAGGAATAAATAGTTAGGCGTAGTATTTATGGATTACATACAAACCAACACAACAAAGAGATAAAATTTTAATCGTTATTATTAGATTAATGTAAATATATATAACGCTGATTCTACCCATATTATCTCTTTAAAGTTATATTATGTTTTACGTATCTTCCCGACTGTTTTTAACCCCCGACGCAAAACAGGGGATTATGAGAGGGTGTTATATATGAAAATACCTGTCATTGAAAATATTACCGAGTTTTAGTATTTTACCCCGAATACCTCATTGAAAAAAGTCTACAAACAATACAAAACAAAAGTCACTAGTCCCACCAGTAGCCACAGCGTGAACGTACAAAAGTATCCTCTTTTTTCATACGCAAGAGAACACGCTCGTTACACGTCATTAAGCGATACTTTACGGCAGACGGCCCTCGAGACGGCTTGCAGCATTATAGTTGTACTGGATGCAGTCTTTGATGTGAAATTGTTGGGGCTTAATGGAGCGCGTTTTATGCGGATTAGAAGTTCGGCGTGAGATGCCAAGGTTTTTTATTTTATTCACTGTTGGTCATGGACTTTGTAAGACTTTGTTTATTTTAAAAAAGTTTTTCAGTTAAAAGCCGTCTCTAAACCAAATTTAGTAAAAGTCTTACAACATTGGTCACAAAGGTAGCATTATTTTGCTTGTTTAAAGTCGAAGACAAAACATTTATTTCCATAAATACACAGGGTATGCTAAGAAATGTAAAAAAAATACTTTAAATTTAAAGTCTAAGTAAATCAAACAAATAAACTTAATTAAAAAAAAGGTGTGTGTGCAATTCACACACGATAGAAGTGAAACTTTTTCATTTTCGTCTTACTAAAAAGCTGTAATACGCAGCCGCATAAATTGTACAGTAGGTAGTGTGAGTTTTATTTCTGTTTTAAAAAAGCATATCAAATGATTTGCATTCGAAATATGACTATAAAATAGTGATTGAACCTTTTGAAATATGAATCGATAGGTAAGCGAATGATCTATAAAATCGATCGGTCGATCGACCCGGCAAGGGTTAGCTTTGTTTGCAATAGTTATTGAAATGCACGGTTCTTTTATCTATAATAACCTGATATTAAAGCCATATTTAAAGGAATGCAACTTGCAATCCTATTAAGATTCGTTATAATGTTGATCGATTCTAAATAAAATCGAATCGATAGTTCGCACTACATTTTCTTTTGACAATGACAGATTGAATTGACAGACAGAATACTTCTGCGATTTTCGTTTCGGTTGTGTTTTGTGTGCTCTTTCGGTTTTCTTTCTATCAATTTTTACGCGACCCGGACTGTGCATGGACTGATTGACATTATTTCTTTCTGGACTTTGATTTTGCCGTGTGAATCGGATTTTGTTGTGAACTTGGACAATGGCAGATCGTCGGCGATATCGTGGCGTCGGATACAAAAAAAATGCGCTATGCTAACGAAGCAGTAACTACAATATAATTTATATTAACAGGTTTTAGAAGATGTTGCAACTGTTTAGTGGGCCGGCCGGCGCTCACACTATGACCTTTTTGGTATTTGTGATAAGCCAGATAAAATATAAAATAAAAATTAAATAAATAAATTAAATCTTTTATTGTACCTACTTAGTTTATCAAATTATTCTTGAACATTGTCATTATTTTTACAAACTACAGCAGAATTTCAATTTGCTTGGAATAACCTCTTAACAAGTTGATCCCTCATTATTCTTCCTCTCAGGAGATCGGTGGTGGAATCATTTTCTGACAGAGGAGTGTGACTCTCCTGAGGCTCAATATGTTCTGAAAAAGAATAAGAAACATAATTTAATTCACTATGATCATCATCATCCAACTAAGTCATCTATTTCTTATTAAAATACTTTGATTTTTCACAACAAATTACAAATTAATTTACTTTGAAGTCACACACACTTCTTAAAGAAAATGTAGTTACTATTAATTTAAAGTCATAAGGTATAGCTACCTATATTATCAGAATAGTCTTCAAGTCCAAAATCCAACCCAATATTATACAACACACAACATGCTTGTATAATTTTGGCACATTTGTCTGGCTGATAATGCAGCACCCAGTCTTTGACAACTCTGGCCTGAATGTGTTTCTTGTTGTAATATGCATCAGGTGTGGCGGATACTGCATTAGAAATAGGTGCCATAAGCCAGGGCCGCTGTGGATGGCCAGAATCACCTAGAAGAAAATTATAATGTAGTGAACTATTCAAAGCCAATATTATACATCACAATTATGTAATAACATACCTAAAAGCCACACAGTTTCTCTAGCTGCATGTAATTCCTGCATATAAACATTCAAATTACTGTTTCCCCAAATGAAGGACAAATTCTTGTACCGGTTTAAATATATGAAAGTGGCTAGAGTCTTTGCACCCTACAACCCCGGGGATGCCATATTTCCCATAGAACCTGTAACATTCAAACTTTTAAATAAAATAGTCCGGTTATACATACACATAATTTTTTCTATTAATTTGCCACCTTACTTTTTGCTAAAATTTAATTCACTATCATCATCATCATCCAACTAAGTCATCTATTTCTTATTAAAATACTTTGATTTTTCACAACAAATTACAAATTAATTTACTTTGAAGTCACACACACTTCTTAAAGAAAATGTAGTTACTATTAATTTAAAGTCATAAGGTATAGCTACCTATATTATCAGAATAGTCTTCAAGTCCAAAATCCAACCCAATATTATACAACACACAACATGCTTGTATAATTTTGGCACATTTGTCTTGCTGATAATGCAGCACCCAGTCTTTGCTTTGCAATTACAACTCTGGCCTGAATGTGTTGCTTGTTGTAATATGCATCAGGTGTAGCGGATACTGCATTAGAAATAGGTGTCATAAGCCAGGGCCGCTGTGGATGGCCAGAATCAACTAGAAGAAAATTATAATGTAGTGAACTATTCAAAGCCAATATTATATCACACAATTATGTAATAAAATACCTAAAAGCCACACAGTTTCTCTAGTTGCATGTAATTCCTGCATATAAACATTCAAATTACTGTTTCCCCAAATGAAGGACAAATTATTGTACCGGTTTAAATATATGAAAGTGGCTACAGTTTTTGCACCCCACAACCCCGGGGATGCCATATTTCCTGTAGAACCTGTAACATTCAAACTTTTAAATAAAATAGCCCAGTTATACATACACATAATTTTTTCTATTAATTTGCCACTTTACTTTTGGCAGTAATTTATTATGCTAACAGTTTGCCTCGCAGCAGGTATATTAGGAAACCTGATGTATTTATTTAGCGTATTTTTGTGCTTTGATTTGAGAATGTTCTTTTGATGTTTGAGGGAAAACAATCCATTTTTTAATGGGTCTGATAGGCAGATACAACAAAAAAAATATTTCACCTATATTTACCTTTATTTCCAGAGATATCTCTAGAGATCCTTTTAACGACGTTGAAAACCTTAATCACGACAAAGTTTTTTAAATATAGTTAGATAATATTTCTAGTATTTCATCAACACTAGTACTAGTATTTCCAATTGCTGCCGAGAGATGTATCTTCTTTTGTGGCGTATAAGCCAAACATTTTCATTTTGAGCTGACCACAGCAAACGCAGCGTATGCATCTTGAATTAGGTATGTAACACTAGGACTAAAATTATTTTAAAACCACAACAAAAAACGCACGCACTGTTTATAAAATCGCCATTTTGTTTCGATTCGATACTACACAAACAACACGGTAGTTTTCACTACTAACACACACTAACACACGTTATTAATGCTCGATTAGTAAGCAAGTATTAAAACAGTGTGAGTGAATATACATACACACCGAAATCTGCTCTCTCGCTCTGGCTCACTAATTACAGGCGACTATTGTATTTGTGTCTCTTACCATTTCCGTTTCATCTTTTTGCATCCGGTTTGAAATCACTACGATTCTATAGAAGTTTCACTTCAAAAATAAATCTTGAAAATAAGATTGTATTGGCAGTTCGTTTAAAATGTTTATATATTGAGTTGGTTTTAGAATAGGCCATCCACAGTGAACATTCATACCATCCCAAGTAATCGATCGTGCGATCAGATATCTACTATTAGGGTTAACCTACACCTACCACAACCACACCACATCGCAGTGCCAAAATGTGGTCAGGCAGTGGTTGCGTATGAATGGTGTCGCTGCAGTTATTACGCGTGGTCGATAATGTCTGCAAAATGTAGTAAAGTGAATAAAACTATTCACTGTGCTGTGATTGCGTCGTTTTTGTCGTTTGATTGTGGTGCGTGTTGTTAACCCACACATCGCCTTAGCGTTAAAAATATATTTCAAATTCTTATCAGATTACATTTTAACAAAAACATTGGCTGTAACAGAAATAATACTAAATCCAGCATCTCCACAAGCCACCCACTACAGAGATTTTATCAGACCGCCGGCACGCTACATTTAATAAAATTCCACTTTATACGTAATTTGCACGAATGTACGAGTATAACGTATTAATTAAGCTCAACTTAAAATATTGAGGGGCGAAGGGTAAATTTTCCGATTTTCAACACTTTGCCAGACATTTTAAGTGTGGTTGATGTATAATTTTGTGGATAGGTGATTGCTACACTGATTATGTCCACAAAACTGCGATGCGATGCGATGCGACGGACGCCGCAGTGGACCTTTTTTCATACGAGATCGCAGATATTTGCGATGCGATGCGAATTCGCAGTTATGTGTGTGAGCCCTATTACAGTAATATAAAGAGCTGATGTTAAGGAAATATAACCTGACTGCGACTAACCTTTTATGTGATTTTTTACAGTCTTTAAGCCTATTTTGTGAGATTAGCTGCTACGCAACATTTATTCAATAAACACCCTAAACGGTAAGCTGGATCGAAATAAATGTTGAAAGAAAACAACAATTGATTTTAAAACACCTATTCAACGATCCCACATTACATAGATTGCTGACTTTTTAATTTATTTCATTTAAAAAAGTCCAGTTGCCATATTTAATTTTCAATGACGCCATTTCGTTAGTATCCGCCGGACTAAGTGAATCGATCGAATTATGAATCATAAAAAGTGCTACAAAGGAACCTACATACATACATAGACTGATAAACACATTTGCGTTGCGCAGTCGTTTAAGCATATTTAATTATTGTGGAATTTATTCCATAAAATTGTTGTTATTTTATTTTTTTAAACCAAGGGTTAGGTACCTCTGTATCTCATTCCCCGAGCATCGCGTCATGTCACGGAGAATTTATTTTCTTTTGTTTTTGACTTAAACCGTCAACCACATAGTACCTATCCCGATGTTGTTTTGAGAATTTCGTTTTTAAATGCGGTATTACCTAGTTGACTTATTTTACGTTATTCATAAAACCACTGGTGTAAAATAATATTTGATACTCCAAAAATTGTAAGGTTGATAAGAGTGAACTTATCCCTAATAATAACTTTTTAAAGCTAAATACCTAATACAAATATGTTTTTACATGTAACTTCTTATTTTATTTAATTTCTAGGTTTTCATTTTATATTTCAGAGTTCCAAAAATTTTCTTAAATCCGTATCAGCCTTGAAGTCTGCTTTTTCTATTTTATAAAATTCACATGCATAGTATAAGTCTGACGATAAATTCAATAAACGGTTTCCTATATAATTGTATTTTCTTTCTAAGCAGAGTTTCCAACTTAAGGCGACAATTTATTTTCGCCTGCCAAGTTTCCTATCTTAGAAAATACAGCGCTCGACAAAACGGCCACATTTCCACACATGCACTGGGATATTCTATTTTAAAAGCTTTGTGTATTATAAAACATATATTTGAATGATAATTTAATAAAATTTTAAATGATAGTTTTTGCGTACACTCAGTAGTGCAATTGACAAGTACCTACTTAGAACTGAGACGGAGTACTAAATATGATGCATTTATTAATTTATTAAAAATAAAAATATTATCCGTAAAATAATTGGTAGGTAGGTTATTATGTGGCAGCAGTAGGCATATAGCGCGTAGAACAGATGGCCGTTGGAGCCCGAAAGGTTCTTGAATGGAGATAACGGAACTCCGTCACCGTCGGATGTCCACCGACAATGGAATGATAATTTAGTAAAAGCTGCAAGTTAGCAAAACATAACTTGGCAAAAAACTGAAAGTTGATAACTAAAAAAGGGTTACTTAAAAATGGTGATTACAATTAAATATATAATTTTTAACAATAATTGGATTATTTTGCATGTTGTCTATTGTTCTCAGTTTGCATCTAATAGGAAGGAAGCATTGTATTAATTAACCAAGTGTGATTGTGATTTTTGAATGCATAATTATTGATGCAACTATTTAAATTTAATACCTTCGATGAAAATTGGCAACGAATTCAAAAATCTTAAAATCTAGTGCTAATATATTGTAAGCCAATCAAAGTTTTAAACAAAATCAAAACAAGTGGTGGCAGGGGTAATCCCCATTAATATGCCGCACAGCATCGTATTTGTTATTCAGAGCAGAGATGCGAAATAAGTCATATTCCTGAGTGCCCACTAATAACGCGACGATTGTATATTTTAAGCAAATTTCAAGAGAGTTCTGTGGCTTTATTATGACTTTTCCACAAGATTCTAATAAGGTAACAGATTATACAATACAATACAAAAACATTTTATTTTACACCAAAACAAAACAATTGTTACAAAAATCACATGAGAAGAGTACAAAGGGCGGCCTTATCGCTTAAGAGCGATCTTTTCCAGGCAACCTTAGGATGGAAAAGAGATAATAATTTTTGTGTTATACGATTATTAAAGTTTTCCTCGCAATGTTCTTTGGAAACCCTAATGAGAATATCCTTATAAAGTTACTTTATAGGTTACCTTATTTTAGTTAAATAAAACGGTTTTTTTAGAATGTAAGTACATTATATCTATTTTTTTCTCACTTTTGATCAAAAATGATATCTGACAGAGATTTCTGTCAGCTATAAGGCCGGCCGTTCATTAATTCACGTTTTTAAATTTACACTTGTCTGTACTCGTCAAAAATGTAGTCTATATTATATAGTCCTAAAGCCTTTGTTCAATTTTTGTGGGTACACATTATACGTGACAAAAGTTCCCTGAATCTCGAAGTTTGCCCAACAAAATACCGCACAATATACGAATAATCCAAGCACGTACGAGTAAGTAAAGTGTTGAAAATTCAATGAAAGTTTGCCCAGCATCTTAGCGCCGCAAAGCGCTGTCACAGTAAAACCTTAAATTAATATGAATCTCTAATTTGAGCGTCACACGTGTTGCGAGCTTACAACTTCGCAGACTCCGCCAAATTAGATAAACATGTGCGACGAACAGTGACGAGGGAATACACGGAGGTATAACATGGGCAGGTACCCGGATACAGATATACGTGTTAAAAAACGGCAGTTCCACTTATCCCATATTCCCTTGGAAAAGGGTAGACGGCTGAAAGAATAATTAGTCCGTTATTTAACATTATTAAAATAAAATGTTACCGTATTGGAACGAAGTTCCTTATCGCGTGTTGTGAAAGGGGGCTAGACGGAAAAAATTCTTACGAAAAGTTGTCACGACACTTTTTGCTATAGTAAGCTATTGTAAGCTGTTTCTCTGTCTGTATCTCTCTGTCTTATAGAAAGCAAGCCAGATATTTTCATTTCTATTTCGCATTGAACAGTGTGGTGTCTCGACGATTATTTTTGTTGAGTGTATACAGGTTTTTTGTAAATAATAAATACTGCTAACTTCGTTCCATCCGGGTGTCCCTTGACACCTCTCAAGTTTTTTTTTTACCGTTACCATCTTTTTTACTTTTACCGAAAAACCAAGGAGTTACAGTGCATTGAAGTTTCGTGTAACGTAACGCTTTTGGTCGATTTCACAAGCCCCCACTACGGAACTTGTATAATGTTTATTGTACTCCTTTAAAATTTAAAAAAGCAAAAAATTGGTGTCTATTATTTTTGGACGGGCTAACAGATAGATTAAACAAAATACCTATTTTTTATGTTGTTATCATGCCTATTGCAACAGTTACCAATCTACGTCAAAAAGCTCATTATAACATACCTGATTAAGACAGTCCCTGCTAGGGACGGAATCTGGTCCAACAACAAATTAAAATAAATGTATGAATAAATTTTAAATCTAAATTTAAAATTTAAGAAAAACCCCCGATTCCAATGCCAACATTTCCTTAAATGTACAACAACATAATATTATGTAATGTGGACACGATGCGCTTTGATTTGATACCCCACACTAGTATATTTGCAGATTTTCTGTTTTCCTTCCCCACTCTCACCCCCATAACTTTTAAACGGCTAAACCGATTTTCATGAAACATGTTTAAGAACACCCGGGCCAAACTTACCTTTCACACAAAAAAATCTAAATTGAAACCGCTTTATCCATTCGGGAGCTATGATGTAACAGACAGACAGACAGTCAGACACACAGACACGTCAAACTTATAGCACCCTCTTTTTTGGTCGGGGTTAAAAAAATAACATGCTGAGTTGAGGCCCTTTTTGGGACACTTGCTGTGTGTTTGTATGTTATTTTTTACTATGTTTAATGTGTCCTAAATAAAATGTGGTTTCTTTATTTTTTTTCTTTCTTTATGTGATGGACTCATATAAAGATGGGCACTGCTACCAGGGTTACGTGTACAATTTATAAATATATATTTAGCAAAGAAAAAAAAATACAAAATTAAAACAATGCGTTCCTACCTACTAGTTGGGATAGCTCGGTAGCGTTAAGATTCACCTATCGCTACTGAGCTGTAGTCCATTTAGTAGTCCATTCCCCATATTATGTGGAGTCAGTGCAGTTAATTTTGGTTTAAAAATCGGGACTTTATGGTGAGATCGGTGCTGGTAATCTTAATATATATAAACCTCGTGTCAGAATGTTTGTCCTCAATGGACTCCTAAACCACTTAACCGATTATAATAAAATTCGCACACCATGTGCAGTTCGATCCAACTTGAGAGATAGGATGGTTTTAACGGCGAGAAAAATTCGAATAATTTCCGGGAAAAATTTATTATAAATTGGACGCAACTCCTAATACACAGACTGAGATTCGTTATTATATAACCTAATCTTCAATTTGAAACGTCTTTACACCAAATCGTAGCCCGTGAGTACCCACCCTTCTTCTTGAGTTCAAAGTTTATGGTAATGATAATGATTGCGTTTACTTCCACAATTACTCCTGATTTGAGCATCAATGATGCTCGGTAATTGCATTTATGTAGGCACCACCATAAATTCGCAGGGGAATTATAACATAAACCGTATATTCGAATAGCTGGGGAAATAATCGTTCTTTAATTGTAAACTTGGTTTTGTCGTTCGTCTTTAGTACCGTTCACTATTCATCTAGGTACCGTTGGACCTTATTTTATAAGCCTTCCCCTAAAATAACTGTGACCTGAATGTGATTCTGAGGGTCGACTTACCTTAATAACAGCACGCTGGCTCGTCCAAGACTTTGGTTCTCGTGTGTGATGTAGTTTTTATTGAAATACACGGAACACTAGAGCTGTTATGAGACCAACTCATACTTTTCTAATTAATTTTATATCTCCATTACCAGTAACCATAGCATCTGGATACTATTTATTTAAAAAAATAGTGACTACATTTCATTGAAACCAATTTTCGTTGGAAAATTGCATGGTCATGTACATTATACATTTTTAATCAGATTTTTCAGTCTATTATTTTATGAGTTTCAGGAAGTGGCACACATTTTACCACTTTGGAAGTGTCTCTAGCGCAAACTATTTTATTTCGAAAAAAATATATAATATCTTTTTAAGAGATTCTATCAATAGACCACCAAAACGTAAAAAAAATGGAAACATAATGTAATTTTCCTTCTAGTGGTCGCGCTGCCAATTGTACCTAACAGCAGCAGCAAAAGTGAAGAAATACAATATAATTTGAATATAATATAAGTATACACAAAGTTACTAACTAATTGTTACTACATACACCCCAAAGATAAATCGAATGTTGTCTTTAATTTATCTTCAAGTAGATTGAAGCTCTCTTCAACCGCTGAGTAAGACCCTCAAGAATTATATCGAGACGTAAAATCCAACTTAGACGACTACAGATGGATTCAGTGCACAGTTTATTTATAGTCAAAAATTTCACCTACAATCTCCACATTTCTATAGATAAGTAGGTTTATTTCTATAGAATATTGCTCGTGCGTAGTCTCAAGGATTGTACGGGGAAAGTAGGCTGCGTCTGTTTACGTTACCACCTTAATTAGCAGGGTAAGCCTTGCACCTGCGTGAGATTTACGGCTTAAGGCAGGATTTAGGACGCAATGTGCTCCAACTTGCTTTGTTTTACAAATATATTGACGTATCATATCTATTATCACTGAATATTTGCTGAAGATTTGGCCTTTGAAAATAAGTAATTTTTAAATATATCCAGCATATGAGATTTTCTCAAAGGTTTAGTTGAGAATTTATATTAGATAAAATGTCGTTAGTATTCGTTTGTCTTTGTCCCTTTGACATTTGTATACGTTAGAAAGATACAAAATACACAGCTTTGCGATCTATTTATAAGCATAAGAAGTGTAATGTATACCTAAGACCTAGACAAATCATCTTCGATTCGCCAGTATTTTACTCAATACAAAAATTATACCCGAGATTTTATGCTGCTTATTATGTAGCTATAGATAAAAATTGTCTGCTATCTTGAGCTCTTCACGAGATTAGAAGGGTTTTCAAGTCCTTACAATTCTCGGACCAGGCAAGGATCCATGTTATGAGAAGGCTCTGGGAACTAATGAGAATGAATTGCACGCTGCAAGCTGCTTTGGAATTAGCGCATTTTTCACTTGCCTTCTTCCAGCAATCTGTCTTGGTTTAAACTTGGATTTATAAATCTTGAATCATTTAATTTGTCTTGTTTTTTATTTATTCTCACGACAGCTAAAGTTTGCTATTTTTAACCATTCAGTATTTATTAAACTCACATCAGGATCATAATCGTATTATTTTTTTACAACACGAAACAAAGAATAAATGAACATTAGGATTAAATGGTTCTGTTCTATGTACTTACATTTCAAAGATTAGAAATTTTATATAAATTTACAGATCTTTTATCCTTAACTACGAACGCAAAACATAAATTAGTGCATTTCAAATGTAGTTAATTATACATTTTTTAATATTTTTGATGAATCGGTTAATACCAGTTCCAGTTAGTTTAGCTTGTTCCTATGATGGATGATAGTCCATTAAGAGATTACAACTGGAAAATCTAATAAATCTGATGTATCTAAAAGTCAAGTATTTTCATTACGTTCTTGCATCTGCTACGCCATGAAGAAGTGTGGTATTTTGGCCTTAAGGCCTCGGTATCGTCGCGTGTCGTTGATGCGTCAGCAACGCGGGACAATTTTGTCTGATAACTAGCCGCTTTGTGGTCGCGTAGGTGTGCAAAGCGCCATAGTATGGGTAACATCAGTTGTAGCATCTGCAACGCTACGAAGAATTTTCTTTGTTACAGGCATACTAAAACAATATCGGTAAATTTTCTTTCCGTGTCATTCAACAACATCTATTTTTAAATTTTCTGCATAAAATTTAAAAATAGTTTCACGTGCAAAGTGAGGTTTATCACTTATTAAAAATTCAACAAAATCGTTGGATTGTTTTTGAGTACCTAGTTGATTCTCTATGCACAAACGAATTATACTCAATTTTAAGGGAAATTAACTCATGTTTTCATTGGAGGTTATAACTTAATTTCCATTTTGCCGTTTTAATGGATCCTTATTAATTGATGCAATCAGGAGTCAAAAGTGATAATTGAATTAAAGCAGATCACCTTTTTATGAAACAGATAGCTGGACAAATGGTTAAGACTATATACCTGCGATTATTTTTTATATGCTAGAAAAGTCTACATTTGACCAAAATCTCAACTGATATGAGGTAACGATGTGGTCTAAGATGGGAATGATTACCTAAAAGGCTTCTCCGGACCACATTACGAAACACGAAAAATCTGTTCACGCACCGAAACTTGTGAAAAATTAGCGAATTAATAAATATCTCGAAATGAACAAAAGTGCTTCATAAATAACAGTACTTGCTCAATTATACCCTCATGAATGTTAAACTCTGCAAATATATTCACGAACAAGAAAAATACAGATTCTTACCACTTAACATATGAAATTGTTTTAAATTCTCATTCAGTTAAGATAAACATGTCGGGAGCAGTGCTCTTTCAATCATAATATAATGAAGTGGGGTCTCGTAAGAAAATAACCGCTGGCCCCAGGCAAATGAGATAGTCGTTCAACTTTCTAAAATAACTTTTGAACCCCTAAACCGGCCAAGAAATGAGATGTGTTTGCACTAAATTATTTTTCTGTAAATATTGGCTGAAACCTTCAAAGGAGTCTTGTTAACTAACGTTTAGCCGACAGAACTTTGTGAATTTTAAATTGAGAAATGCTTTATTGTAATAAATAAATTATATAATAGGTGTATGTGTTTTATATTGGTTCTGGAAATACATAATCCCTCAAAATATCAACCCTCTCTTTATCTAGTGACAGACTGATAGACTAACAAAAGAGTTTTAGTAATAAGGTTCCGTTTCTTTTAAGTACGAAACCTTAAAATTGTAGGATTTTTTTTCTAAGTCAACATAACTTAAGTTTTAATTTACCTAAATGATGGTGATAGGAAATATGCTATAGTCGAATGTAAGTGCAAATTTCGTATTTTTCCATGAGCATCTTAAAGAAATAAACCGAATAACTGACTACGTAAGTGTCAAATAGAAATCTTTTATTCAGAAGCGTCATTCACATACACTAAAATCCTATAAAGTTTTCAAAGGGGCGTTTATCCCGATACGCCTCCCGTGGGACTCTAGTATTCAGACACTAACATGTTAAAAGGAGTTTACACTTGGCAAGCTACTTACGTGGTAGGTCGGTAGCTTAGGCGTAAGTAAGAATTCACCTACATTACTTATTGAGACGGGTAAAGTAAAATTTAAGACGTTTAGACGAAGTTTTTTAAACATTTTCATTACATTGTGAAGTTTAATAAATCGGTGTATTAAAAACTAGTTTGCTAAACAACGGCGTTGCTCGTGATCTTGTATTTCCCCGCGGGAAATACGTATGGCCTTCCTCGATAAGTAGGCTATAAGTAGTCTAACAATGAAATAGTTTTCCTGAGATTAGCGCGTTCAATCAAACAAATAAACTCTTTAGCTTTATATGAGATGTTGATTGAGATGGTTTTGATTATGAAAAATTATAAATACGATATTTTAGACCTACCGGATAGAATAATGTAGATGTAGTATCTGTGAACATGTCTATTGGCATTCATCTTAGAAATGTCCAGTCTTTGATAAATAGCACTTCTTTTATATAAAAATAATGAGATTCAAGAGCTTTATTTCCATAAAATCTTAATGAAAGAATATCCATCTTAATACAATATTACGTTTTTATTGTTAATCTTATCATATTTTAACATTGTTATTGGAAGTCCTGATAAAAATTATTAAGATTTTATGGTAATTAAGCTCTAGAATCTTGAATATAATATTACTGGAACATTTTATAATTACCCATAGGGCTGTCGACTAACGGATCAAAAACTTGATGTTTCGCTATAACAGGCCTTAGAAATAAGCTGAAAAGCGCTCATCGGGGTTCTATACGAGATCGAATCAGAAATGAGAAGGTACGTTTGCTTATCAAGCTATATGGAAAGGGCTATATAATATTCGTTTCTCAACTCAGTGTAAAAAATTAAAGCGAACTGTCAAGACAATGTTATTTTCTTTAATTTTTATGAACTTTAGTTAACCCTAGATAAATAATCGTTTTGACTTTCGATTGATATCAAAAAGCGTGTCACTGGTATATAACAAATTTAAGGGATAAACTAATCATCATCATCAGGCAACCTGTTTAATTGCTGCACACTATGACTTCGAGAGTTATTGGCATTCACTAACCAGTGCTGATTGCTTCCTGACCTGGTGAGCATGAATACGTGGGATGAACTAAAGAAAAATAAATTTGAAAAATTTGGCATAGATTCATACTACACCTAGGATTCCGTAAAGTAAAAACACATTTTGCATTTAAAAAAAAAAAACTTTTTTTGTATGGAAGCCACCTTACATATTTATTAATTATGTCTTTAATTATATTTTTTTGTGACAGCTGCAATCAAAATAAAAACTTTCTAAAAAAGTCACGGTTCTTGAGATACAGTCTGATGATAGACGGACAGACAGACAGCCGACGAAGTCTCAGTAATAGGGTCCCGTTTTAGGTACGGAACTCTTTATTCGGGGATCATAATAATGGCATGTTAATAACAGTTGTTATTTTTCTGATTCAATGAAAAGTTATCTGAATACGATCAATTATTCAATAAATGCTTTAAAATTCCCCTTTGAAGATATACCTACAAACAGAGAGCTCAAGTGTGAAAGCCCGCTTACAGAAAAGGTCCACGCTGACAAATATACGCTGTTATGTTTCCTTTTGCATGTCAAAAAGCGTTCACAATTCATGGGAATCGATCTGACAACTGATACAATGCGGAACGAATCCAATACTAGGATTTCTCCTACATTTTATTTCGTGCATTGTGCACTGGACATTTGACATATGTGAAAGGCTCTTTGTTGGTTTTAGTTTGAGGCATTGTTTAAAGCGATTGTCTTTGGCGATTGCATTTGATAAAAACATTCAAAGCTTGTAGACAGGTGCTGTCCTCAAACTCGTTATCAAAAATCAGTAAAAAGCATGTCACACAATTATTATTTTTCATTTGAAACCAAAATGTATTATAGTATAAAAACCGTTCCAAATCAAGTTTTTGTTTTACTAAGCAATATCAAGGAAAGCCATTTCATTTCATACCATTCAAATAACTGTAACTAGTCCGCCATCTTGGATGTTTAAACTGACGTCACACAGATAACTTGTCGTTTTCATCTTTACTAAACGTAAATACAAAATTTCAGCGATATCGGTTAAAATTTATGTGGGAAGATTTTACTCAAGCGAACTAACATAAATTGCTAGTTTAAGAGTATTTAAAATAAAAAAAGAAAGTCACATAAGTGTTATAATATTTTGGGTTAGTAACTCAATAAAAAAACTCACTTTAGCCACAAACCTTAGTTAATATTCTTCATTCTTTATTTACAGATGTATTTTCAGTCTGTTATCAGTTTTAATCAATTCCATGTTGTAATTCTGCTTTCCTCATCAAAATAATGGAGTTACATAAACCCGGATTGACTATCTACAACGCTATTATGACGTCGAAAGTTCAGGATGGCTCATCGATCAAGTGCCAAGGCGACTTCGCAATTAATCTTTGAAACTTACTCATACATACATGCATGAAGCCATCAAACTGAACTTGAATATAATGCTATCTAAATTCAGTGGTGTCAGTGGAACTAACTTCGATGTTTGCTAACCAACATTGTAAGGGCTCTGGAGAAAATCAGATAGATACTTTGTCTGTTTATTATCATTGCTTAAGTATCCGTGAAACACTTAAGTTTGAATATTGTATGAGATTGCTTGGAGTCGATTATTTTGGCGTAAAATGTATCTAGGGCATAATAAAATTTATTCAATCAACCTGATAAACTGTCAAGAAGTTCAAAAAGTAAACCAAATTCAGGAGTAATTTGGATATATAGATATGGAAAGAAACTCGGGAACCGGAACCGATTATTGTTAATCTTCTTTACGTTACGCCACTGTCTATGTCGTTCTATTTCTTTCCTGTCCACCTAAAGGTTGCCTGGAAGAGATCGCTCACAGCGATAAGGCCGCCCTTTGTACTCCAATGTATTGTCTTGTAATTGTTTGCTGTTTTATTTGTGGTGTACAATAAAGAGATATCTATCTATCTATTAAATTTACTGCTACAAAATCTGTTAACTTATAAAAACTTAAAAAGTACGAAACCTACTTTTGAAAACCACTTAAAATTTTCATAGCCACTCCTTGCAAAAAAAAACAGTAAGGGACCAGCAAATAATTTAAAAAAAATAGTTTTATTAGTTAAATAAAGCGATGAGGGCAAAGTGTTTGTATGTTTTAAATAAATATATAAAGAAATATTTCCGGACAATCTACACAACAACATTTAGCCCCGTGGTAAGCTCTAAGCTTGTGTTACGGGTGCTAGATATCGGATATACTTAATATAATAAACATACATATAGAGGTATTTTTTATTATACATATTAAACACCCAGACCAAGGAGAAAAGTTTTGCAAGCACTTGGTGTTTAAGTATAATAAAACTTATCAATATTATGTATGGTTTAATAAATTAAGTATATCAGATTTCTAGTTCCCGTAACATAAGCTTAGAGCTTACCACGGGGCTAGATGTACTTGTGTGGATTTTTCGTAAATATTTATTTACCTCCATGTACCACTGATAGACGAGAAATTATTAAAAGAGAATCGCTGCCACTATCATGGAAGCACTAACAGCAACTCAGAGGTTAAACTTTGCTCTAGCTCAAGAATCTCTTGTTTTACTAGGATTTACGTTCAAAATGGTAATAAGTCAGCTACCGTTCGAAGTTACAAACTTTTCATGCCCTCTTGAACTCTTAACTGCGTCTCGAAGCAATTACAGGCAACGTGTAGTCCACTTTACTTAGGAAGTTTGTGTTTCAATGTTGCTTGTTGACAGGTCTTGGAAGTAAATTAACGTTTCTTGAGGTTTTATCAGCTCATTGCGGATGAAAACTTGGGGCTAGGGAAGTTTCAACAACAACAAAATTAAAATGAACGGAATAAGTTTAAGCTGTTCGCGGTTGACCGAAGCATGTTTATTATTAACAATAAACATTTATACAATGTTTTCGACTATTCTTCTATTTATCTAATTTATATAAAATGTCCATGACACAATGTAACTAACATTACCGTACTCCTCCGAATCCTCCAAATTTTATATGCGTATTCAGTAGGTCTGAGAATCGGATACTATCTATTTTTCATTTTGCAAAACAACGTTTGCTGGGGTCAGCTAGTTTTTATATAAAACCAGCTGATACATTTTGATACTAAAATCCCGTGTTTTATTTTGCAAGGGTTTGATCGGTTACTTTACCAAGTCTTTGGCGATTATCGACGAGCGAGAGGTTTAATCTATGTGTGGTATATGATTGTAGATAAATAGTTTTTTACTCATTTTAACCTTATTTATTTAGAGTACTTTAACTGTTGGTATCTATCATTTATATTCTCCTTGGTATCCTCTAAACCAAAGAAATTTGTATGTGGCAATTTTGAACGATTCATTGAAACCTCTCAACGCGGTTTAACCCCACGGATGAACTAAGAAGAAGAACCCTTAAGTGACAAAAAACACACAAGAAACAACGATACAACCGAAGCCAAGTACACGCTGCGGGCCGCAGACACCCTTTAATCTCAGAAGTACCGCACAGAGTAATTTAGATCGTATCTGCAGCACCATTGAATCTATGGCGAAATAAAGGGTATGTGTCAAAAAAGGTGTAAAAAATGCTAGTCAAAGTCTGGATGGATGATGCATCTTTGATATTAGGTGTTGGTAAACCTTTAGAAGTCGTCGCCGAGTGGAAACCCTACAAATGCAAAGAAACGTCATAAGGAGGCATGTGCGACAATAAGCCCCTTGTTATGGCAGACTATAGACTGAAATCAGTGATCATTTGATGTTGAGGACTGGAAAACAAATTTTGGAATCTACATACATACAAGGTGTTTCAAAATTGGTATATAAAGCGGAATTAGTGTGAATGGCACGCCCCAGGCAAACTTATTCTGTTTTACGATTATTCGATTCCAAAACTCAAAAAAAAATATTTAAGTTTAAATTTATAAATCCAATTTATTCCTCAATGACCTTAATTTTTTTTTAATTGGTTTTCTTGAGGTCTATCAATCAAAGTTAAACCTACATATCTCGTAATAATAATCAACAACAAAACAGTACTTAAGGTAGTTAGTTTTTTTTTTACTTTTTCAACTTTGTCCAGGGGTTAAAGATAATATAAATAAAAGAGCAAGAAAAATAAAAATTAAACATGACCTAGCGATTAGATTATTCCTTTTTCCCTTCCGGCTCGTCACCAACCTCCGGGCTGGGCCAGTGCGTGAAACTATTTTTTCGTGTTTCGTGATGTGGCCCGGAGAAGCCATCTTTTAGGTCTTCATGCCACATCTTAGACCACATCGTCACTTTACATCAGGTGAGATTGTGGTCAAATGAAGACTCATCAAACAAAATAAAAAGAATAAAAATGTATACCGTGTACCATAACCACTCCATGCAACATAAATAACAAACAGCATGATAATGCAAAGTTTTTTGAATGGAAATAATCGTTGGTTTTATATCTGATACGATTACCTAGGTGTCAAAATGCAATGCAGAGCGCTTCAAACCTTCCGTCGCCATTGGCACAATATCATTGTAAAAATGCGACGTCGAAAAGACCCGCCGGCCAAGTGTGCTTGCAATAACTCAGCGAATGCTTCGACTATCGCTTCCTTCTGCTACGGAAACGTCATCGGATTTTGTGCGATCTCTATGCGATGTGTCGGATCTCTGAAATGTGTCAGCTTAAATGTTTTTTTTTTAAGTGGAATTTTGATCCGTCTCTGATAAATTTGAAACAATAAACATATTTTATAATAGTTTGATTCGTTTCCGAGAGATTTTAAACAATAAACATATTTTATTGCTGAACTCACCCGCAACACAATTTGAGCTTAGCACGGGGCTAAGGGCCTGTTTCACCATCTCCGAGTAAATTTAGACGATGGTTAAAATAAAGAACTATTTAGCACTGTCACATGTGACAAAGCAAGATAGATTGTGACTTCAGCAACCATTGCCACGTATAATTATTGGTGTAACTAACCAATGCTTATTTTACTCGGATTTTGTGATTTAGCCCTAAGCGTTGCTTAGCGCAGTAACCAATCCTCTGAAATCCGCGTAAATTATCTATTAGATATTACCTTTTAAATTATGTAGAGTTAAAACAAATTAAGGATAAGCTATCCTAGTACTTTTTAACAGATACACTTCATAAATGCATTTGTTTTGTAAAAAAAAAACGTTATACACTAGAAAATATTAGGTACAAGCACACAAAAGGGTTGGAGTCAGATGGTTCTAAGACTGGTTGATGTAAGAAATATATAAAATATTTCTGTTGATTTTTATCTGCCGGGACTCAAACTCACAATATCTTACGCCGCAGACAACGTACGCCCAATGAGCCTTAAAGGCCGTCAAAAAATCCAAACAAGTGCTTGAACTCGTAATATACTATGAGTAATTATATTCTATACTAGCTGCGCCCCGCGGTGTTACCCGCGTTATAATGGATTTTCCCGCGGAATGACGTTTTCCCGCGGTAAAAAGTAGCCTATGTTATTTTTCAGGCTCTAGAGATTCTGTGTACCAAATTTCATTTAAATCGGTTCAGTAGTTTTTGCGTGAAAGAGTAACAAACATCCATACATACAAACTTTCGCCTTTATAATAGTAGTAGGATCTTATAGGCCAAAACTACTCGTAATAGCACTTATAAAATTCAGTGCCCATTTTGGTAAGATTAATGGTATTATAAGTCATTTTCTCGTAAACGGAGGCTCTTACGATATCCTAAAGTACTTAAAGGATCATATTCCTTACTGGACCCCAAGACATTAACATAGATATATTATAGACCTCTACATCAGTCGTAATAGTTAAACTGATCTACATAACTTTAGTGTTGTAGAAATAAAATATTTCCCGCTTTTTTATCCTGTTATGGTTATTTAAAAGGAAAAGGATCTACTTTTCGACCGTATAGATTCCCTACTAACAGTCTCTATAAATTATGTGAAGTATTATCTGTTCGCCAGCTTTTCATAATGAGTACTGTTCTGAAACAACACGCATCTATTCCACCGGATACAACTATTAAAAGAAGAAATGATAGTGTTTGTCCAAAGCTTTTAGGTGAAAGGCGTGCTTTTTCTCACAGATTTTACAGTTTTCTAGGACCTTTTTTGTACAATAAAATAAATAGAGCAATACACATGTATTCGTGTAGTTTATATAAATGCACAAGAGTAGTTCAAGGTTATCTACAAAGTTTGCCATACAATGACACTGAAAACCTCTTATCCGTTATAAAATAAGTAGTATTATGTAAGTCAGCAATTTGTATTTGTAATCTAGGTTAAGATATGTAATTGTACTATTCCAACAACTATGTCAGAGCAGCATGTGCATTAAATTAGTTATAAACATTGTTATATTGAATAAACTGAGGAAATAATTTATGCCTGAAAAACAGGATTCTCCTAGTTTAGGCAAAATAAATACATCATAGTTATAATACAATTTTAAGCATTTTTGTCAACTTTAGTTTTAAATTATTATTATATTTATCGTCTCTTAACCCTGTCAGGAATAATAAGAATAAGATACATTTATTTAGGACCACAAAAAATATCAAAAAGCTGTTGGCTAAGTGGGAGCACACTCGACGTTCATTCCGAAGGTCGCAGGTTCAAAAACAGCCATCTCTGAATTTTTCTTCTTAAAAAAATTATGTTCGCTTTTAAACACGTGCTTTAAAGGTAAAGGCAAAATATCGTGAGGAAACCGGCATGTTCTGAGAACTTTAAAGAGTTCAAAAGACATGTGACAATCACCAACCCGCACTTGGCCAGCGTGGTGAATTAAGTCCTAATCTCTCTCGCCAAGAGAGAACTCCTTGTGTCCCAGCAGTGGGAACGTTAATAGGGTGATGATTTGGGACCACATAACAAACGACCTAAACAACCTACTTAATAATACATTTAACAAATAAGTTAACAAAATAATACACATATACACAAACAAAGCTATTTATAAACAGTGGAACGATAAAGGTGGTCACTCAGCATTTGCTATATCGACAAATAGAGATTGTTAAGTGCTGATCTTCCGTAACGCCGATGGAATGAGTGATCACAATAATACCTCTCATTATAAGTACCTATGTCTGTAGAACTGATGGTGGTAAGGGGTTATAATTTTAGAATGGAGACCGCGGATTGGTAAGCTCAGCGGACAAATTTCCAAGGGAGTAGGTTCACGGAGTATGTAACCGAAATAACTGGTAAACTTTGAGGGAGGCCTATGTCCGGCAGCGGACTTCCTATAGCTGATAAGATGATGATAATTATGACTTCTATGTGTTTGTGTTTTTCCGAGAACGGATTTGATGATACTTTTTTTTTATTTGAAAGCTAAAATCAAAATTTTGCAGTTATAGTCATTTTATTGTTTTTGTTTAACAACAAACAAAAAAAAAACGTTTGTTTGTAAACAGATGGTACTCGTATGAGCAAAGAAAATGATAAAACTTTCTTTAACAATATAGCTTGTACGAGTAGGAACAACTTACTCTAATAACGTCACCCTACATACTGAAGAAACTTGCTAGATTAAAAATTCTTTCTTCTCGAACGAATGACGTCGGGTGAATTTATAATACGGTAGGTATATGATGTTCCTGTCTACGTTTTTATATGCGAAGAATTTGTGGAAGCGAGACTACTGGCTTGAAATAAGACTATTATTTTTAAAATAACTGCACGATTGTAAAAAAAACATTATGGACATTTATGAATGATTTTAGTACAATACTGTTTATGAAAGGTAATTATATGAAACAAAAATGGATTTTAATTACACACAATAACACGGCGTATATATTAAACTTTATTACATTGTAAAAATATAAAAATGAATCGCAAAATGTGTTGGTAAGCGCATAACTCAACAACGACTGGACCAATTTGGCCAAATCTTTTTTTAAAATGTTCGTTGAAGTTCAAGGATGGTTTTTACGGCGAGAAAAATTAGAATTATTGCTGGAAAAACCCTAAAAATAGCCCTTTTCTTTTTCCCATACAAATGATTTGTAACTAAAACGTAGTCAATTTGAGCTTTATTGCTATGGTATAAAGTTCATATTAAATTACAAGCACTCACTGTTGTCTAAGCAATGTAGGTGTGTTCCTAACGTCAAAGATCATATCTATCAAAAGTATATAAAATTTTCATGTCACAATATTAGTTACCGTACTCCTCCGAAACTGCTTTACCGATTTTTACCAAATTGTATATGCGTATACAGTAGGTCTGGAGAATCAGCTACTATCAATTTTTCATTTTGCAAAACAACGTTTGCTGGGGTCAGCTAGTTGTAAATAAAAAAGATAAGAATATTCAATAGTTTTTGTAGACAAATTTAAAGTATTTGAAGTCATAATATTGAATATCAGATTTGATTATTTATTCATTTATTAATACTTTGTGCACGAAAAACAATGTACAGAGGAGGACTTTTTTGTTAAAAGCATTCTCTACCAGTCATCCTGGGGGTGCATAAAATAAATTATGCACTTTAAAACTTGTGTGAGCAGAACGTTGTTATCAAGTCAAAAAAGTGTGCGGCGAAGTAAAAATCATAATTCCAATGACCGTTACTATCATGGAACCGCTAAGATTATTATCAGAAATGTTCTGAAGTCAAATTTTGGTCTCTTTCTCTTATTTTATTTGTAGGACTTATGTACGATGGTGAACCAAAAATGTTGCTTCCCCGTTTTGGATTTCGGAAATTTGACATTTCTTGGGCTAAAATATGCTTGCTTACACATCAGCTATGTGCCAGTAAAAGTCCCATTTAAATGGCTCCAGCCGTTTCAGAGTTAAGCTAGTCTATACAGACAGAAACACAACCTAATCAAAACATATCCTTGCCGAAAATAATCCGTCAGTACAGACAAGCGACCTCGCGACTGTGCGGATCAAATTCAATTTCAGTTGACGATTGAAGAGGGTTCGAAATGACGGGATGTGACGGGTGCAGAACGAAAGCGTACATTCCAAATAATGATGTGAGTGGACCGTTCTTATTAAGCCGAAAATGTGCGGCCAAGTTAAAAATCCAAATTCGTGAATACAGAGACGGTTTGTTTTCACAATTGTGAAATAAATAATTTGTTTTTATATGAAATAAAATCACTTTTGAGCGCAACTGCGACACAAATTTATGTGGGAGTGAGTTTTTTGTAATAAAATTATCATATTTTATGGTATTATTAAAGGTATTTATTTATATGTCTGCGTGGTTTGCGGGCCACAGTTTAGACCACCTTGCTGAAACAGTGTCCTAAAAACTGCATTAATTACCTATATAAAACTTTCTTTGGATTTTCATAAATAATATTAATGTCTTGTAAAAAAAGTTAAAAAAACGGTGTGTTTTGCAAAACGGGATATTGATGATCTTGGCGTTTTCACAGCGAGTTTTTCAGTGATGCAGTAGAGATGCAATGGCACGTCCGCACCGCTCCTGAGCGCGCCAACACAACCTCGATGAAAAAGATGTTCAGAAAACCAAGAGTACGTACGACTGTGTAACAAAAAAAATCTACGTGGGCGAGAGCACTAAGCGGATCTCACCCACTGAACGCCTACGCAATGGTTGTAATAGTTACGTTCCTCGCTACGTTGCTATATGATAACCACATACAATAAGTCTCTTCAAAACGAGATACAATTTATGATACTCTGATCCAACAATGTCAGCACTACTTTTAAAAATTTAATTTAATAACTTTATAGATTAAGATTATATATTAGAATCTTTGTTTACAACAAAAAACTGCTTGTTTGTAAATAAGTAAATGTGATACGTACTTGTAAATATTTATAGCCTTAAATAAATATTTTTTATGATGTATAATTATAATAAATCGTGGAATATTTAATTTATTAAAACCTAGTTAAACTATTATCGGCAATTAAAACAGCTCTTTTTGCCACTGGCAACAATTTCGAATGCACTCAAGCTTAATAGTTTAGTTAAGAACATTTCCTCGCAAGTGCGGGAGAGACTAATTAAGTTAACTGGCTACACTGCCCCTTCTGAGACACAGCTCATAATACTTACTGCTGTTGCATTCATGTTATAAAGATTTTTTTAATAAAACAATACTCTATTATTTTTATTTCAGCAGATATTGCCTTTTTGAAAGTTTTATTCGTAGGACATCATATACTGGGCTGTTAAGCCTCCAAATACTATATTCTGTTATTTTTGTCGGTAGCCTGCATCAATTTTGCTAAACATAAATATATGTTTTATGATAGATAAGCCTTCATTTGACCACAATCTCACCTGATGTAAAGTGACGATGTGGTCTAAGATGTAGCATGAAAACCTAGGAGATGGCTTCCCCGGACCACATTAAAAACACGAAAAAACGTTTCACGCACTGGCCCAGCTCGGAGGGTGGTGACAAGCCGCGGCCGAAACCTACCACCTGAGGCTGTTCTTTGCACCACACGGAGGTCAAGTGTAAGGATTCAGAGGGTTATCACCTAGGGACGTGAACAGAAAAAACCTCAAAAATATTATATATAAAGAAAATGTTTCGCGTCCTCCGTGGCGTCACTCGCCGCCCTATTTGCCGCGAGTGGCCCGCGACCAACTTGTTTGCGCCTACATTATGCATGCGACGCTACAATACAAACAAAAAAGACATGCTCCATCTCTCAACTGTTTACAATACTATACAATACAAAACACTTTATTGCACACACAGGGAAACAAAATACAACAACACGTAGGAAACAAAATGTACAATGGGCGGCCTTATCGCTAAAAAGCGATCTCTTCCAGGCAACCTTTGGATGGAAAAAAACTTTAATAACTAAAATAATTTAGATTATAATTACTCCTTATGACAAATATAAATATATGCGTACAAATAAAATACATAAATTACATAAATATATAATAATAAATATATAAATATATATATATTAATTAATAATTGTTTAATAATCGCTTTTAAAATGTGTATTTGAATACAAAGCATAAAAATGTACAATGGATGTAATTCATCTATTGTAGCATATAGCTAAATGTAATTAAGAAAAGGCTCGTTTTATGTCCCTTTTGTATTGTTTTATGTTGGTCTGTATTGTTTTTCTTGTGTAATAAGAGTTATATTATTATAATTTGTGAAATAAATTATTTTCTATTTGTCTATAAAACGCCTCCAAAAACTCTTTCTTCTCTATGACCGCGTCAAACTTATTCAAGTATATAACTTTTGAAACTATCATGGTTATCAATATTATTTAGATTTATAACGGGATATTTACCATGATTGATTGTCTTCTCGGTTGAAGTTCCTGTGTTTGGTAATCTCAATAGCCTCCTGTACCAATCTAGGTATATAGTGTTTTTCAAGTATGTTTGTTTCTTCCGCTTCACGCACCGCGCCGCCGCCGCGCTGCTTAACTGGGTCCTAGGGATTTTGAGGTCTAAGGGTCTGAGGGACATGGTTGTGTCTTGGCTGTCACGTCGGTGGGCTACCCCGCACTTGCCCATGATGTGCAAGATGCGCATCGGAAGTGAATTTGCTCTGCATTAAGTTTTAATGTATTTAGCTTTTGTTTCATTCAGCTTTTGTGCTAAACTAAGTTTTGCGTAATATAGTAAGTAATTGATACTCCGTTCGACGAAGTTATAAAATAGCGTACATGTTTGTATTGATAGGATATGCGAGTATAATAAAGTTTGTTTTAGTTTTGGGTCGTTTCATACCGCGAGCTTTTCATACCACAGTATGAGGCTTTTTAGAATTGGTTGTTTCGCTCTGAGGTTTGAAACACCAAATTGAGAACATGCAACTGAACATGCAAAGTTCCATTTGCTTTTTTCACGCACCTGCATTTTAACTTATAGGTTAGGTTAATTATGCTTTATGATAGTAAAATTCATAATATTTTTTTTTTGTTAGTTGTTTATAAAAAGTTACATAAAATTATCTGCGCAATAGAAACATGACTTGAAATATATAAAACCCCTGATACCGTAAGTTAAAAGTTCAATAAAAACACAATCGTCAAATAATAGAGAAAACACCAATTAATCAATAAGTTCGTACAATTGTTAACTAATTTACAACATAGAAAGTACCTAAGGCAGAATAACAGTAAAATAGCTCTTTTATCCGGCTAATTTGTGAATACGAGGCCATAAAGTTAATTAACTGCGTAGACCACCTCGTGAATCGTACGGATTACGTATGTTCGCATGAACGTTAATCGTTTGATTGTCTCGTAAAGATTTATTTACTTACCATTTAGTCGGGATAAAGATACGATGCTCTTAAGGTACGCTTGAGTATTTTCTCGAGCATTTTTATGTCATCTTATCAGCTGTTGGACGTCCTCCCTCATTTTCCTCAATAATTTAATTATGTAACAAACATTATTTTATTTTATTTTTGTTATTAAAATACATGTATAGTTAAGTCCTTAAGTTTTTCTAACTTCTTAGTTGTTATTTTCATTTCATTAAAAATATTTTATTTACTGTTCGCTCTTTGTTATTTGTTTATAATTTTTTTGTCTTGGGCCTCACTCAGCGGCTCCACTGATAACCAGCGCCTCAGATGCTTATTTAGCTCCTGTAGCTGAGTGATGACCCATTTACGTACCTAACTATGTGTAATTATATTACTAATATTGTGTTGTATTTTATTTGTATAAAAAAATATGTTAGACGTAAATAAATGTTTTCTTTTACTATTTGATTCGACTTCCAGTTAATTCGATAAGAGGTAATTTTTATGTAATAGTCATTTATTGTGATTATTATATTGTGTTATTACTAAAAACCAGCTGTAACGGTGTACAGCTGGTTTTATAGTAATAACGCAATCATGATACAAGATACAAAATTCACTACAACAGTGCACCTGTACAATTCTGTTCTCGCTTTATTAAAGATTCAAGCTTTATTAAAAATTGAACAAGCTAAATTAGCTAAACTATATAAAAAATAACTCTGTAGATGTAGCAAAATATAGTCTATTAACTTGTATTATGCTAATAAATTGTAAAAACGGAATAACTTCATTTCTCTCCATTGCAACTGGTTCTTTAATAGCAAAAACTTTGGATAACAATCCAACAATACTATTGCTACTAAAATGTGCTATTTCTTTACAAAATTTCAAAACATTCAGTAAAAGCACTAAAAAAATAATGAGAAAAATATTTAGATTATTTGCAAAGTTGTACCCGTATTTTTTCTTACTTCATAAGCAAAAGAAAAATCAAAAAAGTGCATTGAAGATTTGAGTGATGTAACGCTTTCGCGCGATTTGTACTTAATTTCACAGCCACGAACTTTGATGCTCTGCATCTTTGCAAAAATAGAAGTCTAGAATTTCAGGACGGACTGACAGACGTACTAAACAGAATAATCTTTTTTGCAGCAAAAACCCTAAGAATCACTAATCAAAATCAATAAAAAACGGGCCACGGCAATGAGAGAAGAAAAACCTCCACTAAAAGCACAGTTTCAATCTATTACCCTCATCGATAAGCACTCCGTGAGCGAATGAAACTGAATCACGGACGGGAAACGAATCAGTGCCCCAGTGACCTTCCTGTGTTTTCTTAGGATGCTCCATTAAGTCGTAAATTCCAATAGCTATCAGGAAAATTCGTTCTTTTTAAGAATTCCGGCTCTTTTGATATCCTGGATGTTAAAAGGTAAAAGCTACAATCGCGGAAATATTCTGGAAATAAATCTATTGTTGTGAATGTTACTTTCGATTCGGTCAAAGTATTTCACCAATGAACCAATCTAATGCTTTTAAATACCTTTTAAAGCCTTATGGCATTGGCGATTTTTTGAATGAGTTAAATGCTAGGTGAGTTCTTTGTGTTCATATTGATTTTACTAATCACCAAAGAAAGAAAACAGTTTGCATTTTATTATCTAGCACGAGTAGGTATAATCCATAATGCATTATTTTATACAGAAACTTAGAATTCTTTAGATATGATAAGATTATCGTTTATTTGCTTAAAACATAGGTAACTTTTTTGTAGAAATACTAAAATATTTATTAACGACACAGAAGGTAAGGTCTTGTAAGGTACGAAACCCATTATTCTATGGTTAAAATGCAGACGATCCCATTTATAAAAGTTTGTCCTCCGTAGACAAACCTTTGAAAAAAGTTCCACATAATTCCCTATATTTTTATCACATAATTCAGTATTTTTTCATACGAAGAAAAACGCCCGTAATCCTAATTCGTACGTACGCGAAACTCAAAGAAAGTTTAATATTTATATTTTGACAACAGCCGGTATCCATTTTTTACTTGGAAGAACAAGAGAATCCCAGATAAAATACGGCTGTAGGTAAAGCTGCGACGTGCTATACACGACAGGCGGTTTATTTATGCCCCCAATATTTCACAAACCATAAAATTTCTTCGCCTTGAAAATAGGACCATTTTATGTTAATAGGTTTTTTGGATTTCTGTCCTGGACGGAATTTAATTGGCAAAGTTTGGAGTGAATTATCGAGGAGCCTTTTGGACAAATTGATAAGTTACAATGAGTTTTAGCTTTTGTATTGAGTTTCGGATGCGGTCTAATGTTTTTGCGTTGATTTGTGTAACAAAAGAAGATAGATAAATAAATATTTCCGGACAATCCACACAACAACATCTAGCCCCGTGGTAAGCTCTAATTATCTAATATACTTAATATAATAGACATACATAATTTTTTTTGTAATTATACATATTAAACATTCAACATACACACATATATATAATATTAAGATTATGCACGTTAAAATGTTTTCGGGATTTTAAATGATTTAAATCGAAATGAAGATTTGATTGTGTTTTATTCAAATATTTTTTTGTACAGTACAATTCAACATTATACAGAATTATTTATTTTACATTGTTCAACACGTATAACCCTTGTCTTCAGGAAATAAAACTGTATTTTCACAAAATGGTCGCCATGTGAAAATTAGGACTCTCGGGGTTTGAGAGAGGCTTGATTTTACCATTTTAACGTTGAATATGCATGAATTTCAAATTTAGCACTATTTTCCTATGAGAGAGCTATTAAATTGTTGTGTTTACTTTTATGATGTTAAAAACTAGATGTTTCTAGCTGGAGCCAACTTATTGAGAAAATATTTGAATAAGCTTCTATTTGCGCTTCATAAAAGAGTTTAAATGTGGTTTTAGTGAAATTTGTTAATGTACTCATTTTATAAAAAACAACTACATACATAATTATATATATTCATGTCATGAATTTAGTCAAACAAATCCCAATCACGAATATTACTTATTTGACGATACATTATCTAAATAAATACAAAAGCAGTGTAGGTAGCTACGGAGTTTATTAAGTAGGTAGGTATACTTTTTATTTGTTTTTAGATCATAATGTTAATTTAAAGTAAAAAGTCATATTACTCTGTAATGTGTTTTCATTTTAGATCTTCTTCTTCCCACATTCACCCTCATTACTTATGAGGGACTCTACCGATTTTCATCAAACATGTCTAAGAACACTAGTGCAAAAACCTTTCATACAAAATAATAAATTTTAGTTCAGAAGCTAATAATGATATAGACAGACTGGCACATCACACACATACATATAACGCCCCTAAAAAGTACCTACCTCAAATAGTCAGGTTTGATTTAAATCCCGCGTTACCTAGATTCTTATAGCACATAATACATTAAAAATATAATAGATAATATTTTATCAATAATGCAAGGTCCAGTTTTTATTGCTTGGAAGCCACCTAAACATAACATTGTATAGGTAATTGGAACGATTACTTATAAAAAAAATTACATGTACTTTTGCTTTTTTTTGCAAACGAAAAATCAAGACAGACTTACAATGAATAACGCTTTTGAGCGATTTGTCCTATATTTGTTTGTCAAGGAACTTTGATGAATTATTTGTCCTATATTTGTTCGTCACTAGCTACCACTCCAGAACTTTGATGTATTATATCGAGGAACTTTCTCATAAAATTGAAAAAAGCGAAAAATAGGTGTCTTGTTTATATTAATAAGCAGAATACCTATTTTTTTGTTATCATCATGCCTAGTATGAAAAACTATATTTAACTTCCATAATGTACCATCATACATCCACAGACCCGGAAACATGAATCAACCGACCAATTCAATTACGGTCCATATTGTCAAGGGTATAATGCCTATAACCCCATAACATAGTCCTTTCAATAAAAGTCTCTCCTTTTGTAGGTCCGAAATATATTTCTACTGTTCACTCGAGATTAAGTATGATCCATATATATATATATATTTAGAGACCTTTTTTAACAATAATATAGTATACTAGCTGAACCCATCAAACGTTGTTTTGCAAAATGAAAAATAGATAGCAGCCGATTCTCAGACCTACTGAATACGCATATAAAATTTGGTAAAAATCAGTAAAGCCGTTTCGTTTGAGTACGGTAACTAACATTGTGACATGGAAATTTTATATATTAGTTCTTATGTGTAGGAAATATCATAACATTATAAATAAAATAAATAAATATTTTCGGACAATCCATACAACAACATCTAGGCCCGTGGTAAGTTTTAAGCTTGTGTTTCGGGTACTAGTCATCTGATATGCTTAATATAATAGAGTTACTTAAATCGTTTTTTTTACTATACATATTAAACTCCTAGAAAAAGAAGAAAGTGCTTGGAGAACATACAAACACTTAACCCCTCGACGATAAGTTGTGTTGTTAGAGCCTATTAAGGAGAATTTAAAGCTCGATTAAAGCACTTTTTTCTTTTTCATCTAAACAGCTAAGCTAATCAACAAGCTAAGAAATTCCCATTTTGAATACCATACTAATTGTCATGTCGTCGTGGGATTCATGTTATTTAATATCTAAGACTGCATTTGCGTAATAGCAAAAGATCAACGCGAGTTCGAGAGACTTCTATAACATCGCGAATGAAAATATCGCTTTGAACTCCTATGACAAAAAATTAAGCCATAACCGATACTTGTCATTTTTTGTATGAAAAGCACAAAAAAGTATTATATTATTCAATAAAAACCATATATTATATTTGTAAAATGGGATTCCTTTGGATTTGGAAAATGAATCATGATCAATGAAAATATTATTATCGAATCTTTTTCTACTTAAAAAGATAGAAAAAAGCACTATTGTTTCTCTAAATATTTCCGTCATTCAAGTGATATGGAGTGAATCGGTGGGTACCGTCCCGTAGCGTTTAATAAGGGCAACCTATTTCAACTTAAATACATTTTGCGTAGGATTCCTCGGGCCCTTTCAGAGAGATAAGAAAAGAAGTGCCCTGCTGAAATCCTGCGTGATTAAAAGGAAAATTGAGAGGCTATTGGACGAGAAATGAAAGGAAATATGTTTTTATATTGAGTTTTTGTACCGGATAATTGAAATTTGGTTGTGTATGAAAAAGCATTTATAAAACTAACATATATTATATAAACGTTTTTTCAAATATTTTACTAGAGAAAGACCCCAAAATTTGTCCGATTTTTTTATTTACACTTTGTAAAAAGATAAAGGTGTTTTTTAACTTTTATATTATTTCGATAAACATAGAAGTTTAAAATTTAAATACGTATAACGGTGATATTGTAATTATGAAGATCGTTTACGATTGGTCAAAATATAAAAACGGCTTAAACTATCCCCTGTCCATGGGTAACGAAAATAAAAATTAAGAATACACCTTTGTAGATAAACAATATTTTCCTTTTATAAGACACGGCCATCGATAAGAATAAACTATGCATCGTGAAACGATCCAGAAATTGAAAGACATTTTATTTTGTGTACGCGCAATCGAAAAAACAATTGTATATAAGTATGAAACTTAAAATATCTACAAGACAATCCTTTGAAAGAGCTTTTCTAAAATGAAATTTACCCCGCCATTACCGGAAACTTAAATCACAAATTCCTCGATGTATTTTAGTACATTTATTTTAAGAATTGGTGTGTTATTTATGAATAAAATATAATATTATAATGGGATCGTTGTATAGAAAATGCTGCATATGAAAAATAATGCATTTCAGTTTCAAAATCAACTCTGTTGCTATTACATTGCAAATTGTTCCACGGGGTAATATAAATTCGCATTTTGAGTATAATGGGAATTTCAAGCAACCGCTTGGAAACTCTTTTGATCTTGGGAATTTGAAAACGCTATGCAAAAGGCTTAGGTTCTGCCTTGGTGAGACTTTGTTTAAAGTTTGTTGAGTTAGTTTGCTTACAGTTTTGAACTTCAGTAGATAATGAAGAGTCTTACTTTTCATTATTTTATGATAATTTGATAGTTCAATGAAAGTGTGCTGCCGCTAAATATTTTTTTAAATTGAAGATATAAATATATTACATGTTTATATACAAGTAACGTACATACGGTATATTTTGAATAAAATATCAGGCCTTTTTCGAAAAAAAGGCTTCTAAATTCAAAAGTATTGAAAAAAAATCGTCTGGTGCGTGCCCTTCACACCCGTCCTGCTTTATTTACCTATTTTTAAACACCTTGTATATCAAAACATATCCAGAATCAGTTTTTTAATTATTATTTTCTTTTCTTTCTTTCATGAATACGAAGTTTGTCAAAAGAAATTAACGTTCTAAGAGGGTTACCCCCTTTTGCGAAATAGTCAACTAAACTTATATTAAATAAAATGTCGTTAGCATTAATTTGTTCTTTTGAAACATAGACATTTGTGTATGTTAGAAGAAAACAAAATGTATGGTAACTTAGATAGCTTTGCTTTCTTTTTTGCCTAAGAAGGTAAGGTTTTCATGTTTCCCTAAATATTTTTATTACTTATTGGTTTCCACAAACCTCTGAAGATTTCTTCGAAACGTATTTCTTTGAATTTAGCTGGGATTTTATAAAAACCTAGCCTTTTCATGGAAAACCGATGTTTTTACGTTCCCGCAATCCAGAAAATCTTCACCGACGTTAAAAAAGGCATAAAAATATAAAGAAGGTTTGATTGTCGAAAAAAGTAGGGATTCTATAAAGAGTTGCATTCGTAAAGTGCAGAGTCCGCGCCCGGCGTGCTCTGAAATCCAGCTCTGAAAGGGCATTCACTAAATGCAACCATTTCTTTACCTTTTATAACTCGAAAAGACGAGGAACTCATTCCTTCCAAGATTTCGTTCTTTTTTCTTTCCACAATCATTAATTTTTTTCGGTGGGGAGAGTTTTTTAGCGCTGCCAACTGTACTCTGTATAATGATACAATTTATGTTGAGGGGTAGGCTCAGATGAAATCAGAAATTTAAAAGGGTTTCCGGATAATTTAAAACTGGAAAAATGCTCACTAACGGTACTTCAAAAATTACAATTAACGTGACATTTAATTAATGCATACTGAAAAACTGTAAACACTAAGATAAACAACAACCTCTGACTTATTGGGTCGGTACAGATTTTATATTTTCAATTATTTTCTTATTAATGTTAATTTTTACACACATTTACAATAAACTTGTAAGTCCTATAATAAATACAATTACTATTTAAACTGGACCCTAGAACGCTATCAAACAGGCGGACATGCACTGACTACCTTGCAATGTCTAGAATTTCTAGACGAGGTATTCACCCCAGTTCCGAACAGAAGCACAATAAAGTATTGATTACTCCATTTCTGGGTGCTCTCTCTATTAAACTTTAACAATAAAGGCGGGGTTTTTATAACTTGGCTTGTTTTGTTGCAAGAACTAAAAACTCGTTTGTATTGCTCTTGTGGTTGTTTGAGGGGAAAGTTAAGGGGTTGTTAGTAGCTTCTGCCATGGGAGTTTCTTATTTAGAACAGGACAGAAAACCGCTCTTTTTTTGACCACAAAAAAGCGAAATAAAAGCTTATATGCATTCCAGTATTTGTCATAGGATATATGGGGCTTATTCCCAGTTGTTCCCACCCTCTCCGCTCCCACTGGCGACTGAGAAGAAAAAAAATCTTATTTGCTGCCAGTGGTGACGAATGGGTAATCAAATTCTAAGTTGGTAATTTAAATAAATAGCTAATGCTAATGTATGAAGTATGAAGTCTCTCGTTTCGGAGGGCAGGACCCACTTTGGGTCGCTGAGCCATAATACCTACCTACCTATGTATCAAGCATGATATATCTTAACGAAACATTTTCTTACAAATTATTTTAACCTACATTTATATTTTTGTTTTCTGAAGTCAACCAAAATCTTGTATAGAAATAAATTCATGCTCAGAATAACAACCATAGGAAAACTATTTTCGCGGTAGTACCCACGTCTTAACACCGAACTCCGACCAAAACAATTCCATAAAAAGACGACTTTGCCAGAAAACCTTTGAGCAATCACCAACACGTCTGAGACACAGTGCAATAATATTTCTCCCATTCTTATGATGAGCGCGAATGTATGGCGGGGCGAGATAAAGAAATTACACCATACGGGTCTTGTTTTATTGCTCCTCGTTATGGGCCCGACCATTGGAGATATCCTTGTGACAGAAATTACGGTATTTATCATTATTATACGCACGTGATGGACTTAGAAAGGTAAGTAAAGGTAGGATCTAAGTCCATTAATAATGTTGTATGCAAAACTGATGGCACAATTGGGTTGACTATGGAGAAAGTTTACTCAGCAGTGGATTTAAGGCAGAAATCAATTTTATTTACTTAATTAATTAGCTAGACTTTTCAAAAAGTAATCATCATCATCATATCAGCTTTTCGACGTCCACTGCTGGACATAAGCCTCCCTCAAAGACGACCAATCATTCCGATCGGTCGCCACTTGCATCCACCGTGAGCCAGCAAGTTTGACTAAGTCATCCGTCCATCTTGTTGGTGGTCGTCCGACGCTGCGCTTACCAATCCGCGGCCTCCATTCGAGAACCTTTCGGCCCCAACGGCCATCTGTTCTTCGTGATATGTGGCCTGCCCACTGCCACTTCAAAAAAACAAATAACACAAAGTAATATTTTTATATTAATTTGTGTAATTGAATGTTTAAGTCTACATTAATATCGATGATGTGGTTATGAGATAACAGTAACTTTCGTTAAATTTAAAAGCACGTTTTACATGATGTTGTAAATTTGCCCGTTATCTATTATGTCGGTTCCAAATTAAATGTATTAATTAATTAAATTAATATTTATTAAAATTACCTTTGTGTTTATTGAAACGTTTTTTCACATTATGTTTCAGGAAAATCGGTTTAGCCTTTCATTGTTGGTTTTTGGTTTACAATTTAATAATATTTTTTTCTACGGTAGTTATTGTCCTTTACTGGGAAACCAGCTATATGTAGTTCGTACCAAATGTGACCCAAATCGGGCTATGCTCGCAATAATTGTATTTTCCCACGTAAACTGGTATTACACGTACACAAGTAACATTATTGAGAAGTTTCATCAAAATCCTCTCAGAAGTTTTTGTGTGAAAGACCAACAAACACTTACATGCCCACAAACTTTCGCGTTTTAAATATTAGTTGGATAAAAATCTGAATATTACGTCCACTGTTGGACCTTTGGAATAGGTCTTTGGAATCAATTACTTTCAGTTATTTCGTTCAAGAGGTTTAGAAAAATATCATTTATTTCGGACAAAATTACAAATTAAAATAACATTAAGTTAAGGTCCATATCATATTAGTAACAATTAGCATATACCTCTACTATGTTGGTCTTAAAATTTGTCACAATTTAAACAAATCATTTTCTCATCTTGTGATGAAGTAAATGAAGAATTTTTTCGGTCGCTACTGTTCTACTATGATTTCAACATGTCAGTTGAATTTGAAAGGTCCTGTTTAAATAGTGATCTCGGAGAACAAATTAAACCTTAAAAAATAAATTGATTATTTTTAAGGGCACAGTCTATCAAAGTCCAATGGACTTGACATTTAAGCTAATGCAAAACAGATAGATAACTCGTATACTATTTTTCTTCAATTAAACGCTAAATGTTTCCTCAATGTTGAAAATTGAGCTTTTGCCAGCACAACAGATGTCTTTCACATCTGCTTTTTCTACGCTTTAAATGCATAAACATGAAATATTACGTGAATATTTTTAAGGGGAAGTACTTTACTTACTAAGGGGCGTGATTTCAATCATATTGTATGGTTTAAAAACGAATCATCTAAAAGGGTTCCAACATTTTGGCATACCTACTAGTCCGCCTTTTTGAAAAAACGTAATTTGGCGCCAGTAATGAAATGCATGTCAATCGACAGAATAAATGATTAACAAACAAAAATTGTTAACGAATCAAATCTCTAAGTCTACCGGCTTCTAAGATATTTGGGTCTAAATTTATTAATTATCATATATCATTTAATTATCATTTTATTTATTATCATGTTTATAAGCTGTTCTCAAGGGTCCTTACAAATCGTCTCGAGCGCAGGTTTGATGACTTCCAGCCCCCCGAACAAGCCGGGTTCCGAAAAGGCTATAGTACCGTAGACCACATTCATACGCTGCGGCAGGTTATACAGAAGACCGAAGAGTATAACTTGCCGCTCTGTTTAGCGTTTGTGGACTACGAGAAGGCCTTCGATTCGGTGGAAACATGGGCGGTGCTTGAGTCTCTCCAACGATGTCGCATTGACTATCGATATATCGAAGTGTTGAAGTGTTTGTACAGAAACGCCACTATGTCAGTCCGAGTACAGGAACAGAGTTCAAAAGCGATTCCCTTACAAAGAGGAGTTAGGCAGGGAGATGTTATATCTCCGAAACTGTTTACAGCCACTTTAGAAGACGCTTTTAAACTCCTAGAATGGAAAGGGCTAGGCATCAACATAAATGGCGAGTACTTCACTCACCTTCGATTCGCAGATGATATCGTAGTCATGGCGAAGACGATGGAAGAACTCAGCAAAATGCTTGAAGACCTCAATCGAGTCTCCCAACGGGTGGGCCTCAGGATGAACATGGACAAGACGAAAGTCATGTCTAATGTCCATGTTGTGCCCGCCCCCGTTATGGTTGAGAATTCGGTTCTCGAAGTTGTTGACGCATACGTATACCTAGGACAAACAGTCCAATTAGGTAGGTCCAATTTCGAGAAAGAGGTCAGTCGCCGAATCCAACTCGGATGGGCAGCGTTCGGAAAACTAAGACACGTCTTTTCATCGAATATACCGCAGTGCCTCAAGACGAAAGTCTTCAATCAATGTGTGTTGCCAGTGATGACATACGGATCCGAAACGTGGTGCTTCACTATTGGTCTCATAAACAGGCTCAGAGTCGCTCAAAGAGCTATGGAGAGGGCTATGCTCGGGGTTTCTCTACGGGATCGAATCAGAAATGAGGAGATTCGTAGAAGAACGCGGGTCACCGACATAGCCAAACGGATTAGTTCTTTGAAGTGGCAGTGGGCAGGCCATATAGCACGAAGAACAGATGGTCGTTGGGGCCGAAAGGTTCTCGAATGGAGACCACGGATCGGCAAGCGCAGCGTAGGACGTCCACCAACTAGATGGACGGACGATCTGGTGAAGGCTGCGGGCTCACGGTGGATGCAGGCCGCTGCCAGCCGAAACCACTGGAGATCTTTGAGGGAGGCCTATGTCCAGCAGTGGACGTCTTATGGCTGAGATGATGATGATGAAGGTAGTAGTTTACCCAATTATAACAAAATAGATTAATAAGTAGAATACTAGGTATGTTAGATAACTATACAAAAAAAATCTATGTAGTATAAATCACCTAACTAGTCAACCTTTTAAATAGCAATATAAATTGTTTTTTGCAAATATATTTTTACCTGGAACGGACCTATGCCTATCAAATCATTACGCTATAATAATTGACTGGAAGGTAATACAAACTATGTCTGATGTATTAAATTGCTTTTGCATAAATTTTTGCTAGTTTAAAATTATACAGAAAGTTCAAAGCATTGCGAAATGAAAATAGTGAGCATTCGGGTTAACTGGTAATAACTAAAATGAAGCAACAGTTTTAAACCCGTTTTGATAGTTCTGCACAAATACCGCGAACATTTTGCATGAACTTCTGATCTCATAATCCTCAGGGATAGATATATCATTTTCTGATTATCAAAACAGTTTTGCAAAGTTAACGATAAAAAAATTATGTCTAAGCAATTGCTACATATTATAATTGAATTTAGACTGAGCAAATCAGGCTTATTTAATTTTTACTTCAACATAGTGCCTATTAATTTGATATTTGACGGTAGCCGGTTCGATTCCCTTTGAGGTTTAAAGTGTTTGTATGTTCTACAAGCACTTTGCTCTTGGGCTTGGTGTTTTATATGTATAATACAAATATATATATATGTATGTCTAATATTATTATGTGTATCAGATATCTAGTACCCGAAAAACAAGCTTAGAGCTTACCACGGGTCTGGTGCATTATTGCATGTTGCTGTGTGTATTGTCTGGCAATATTTATTTATTTTACATATGACAATAAAACTACGGGTTTTATTGTCAAATGTAAAATTTAAATACCATAAATCTATGAAAATTCGTAAGGTATTTATAATATTTTATTCGACTACCATTTCATAATTTTAATCTAATTGTTTATTCAGAATACTCTTATTAAGTGAGCTTTATGATCTTTTTAGAGTATTTTTGAATAAAGTACTTTAAACTGAAATTCCTTTACGAATCACTTTGTTAACTCAAATGTTTTACCGCGATTAAATAACAATACCACCGTCACACAAAAATCTACAAAACGGAGATTTTGTACAAAATAATTCTTTGAAAGTTACATAAGAAAATTGTGTGGTTTATATTCAAACTGGTAGTGATAAACCTGTAACTAATTCATCTGGTCCGTGCAACTATGACTTCTATTCAGACGAGCTCTAGTTGCCGAGGACTTATTCCCGAATATATGTAGATAATATATAGCTGACCCCAGCAAACGTTGTTATTTAAAAATAGATAGTAGCCGATTCTCAGACCTACTGAATCCGCATATAAAATTTGCTAAAAGACGGTAAAGCCGTTTCGGAGGAGTACGGTAACTTACATTGTGACATGGAAATTTTATATTATTACATTATAGGTAGATAGATAGATTGCTTTAGCAAGCAGCAATATCATATTTCAAGAAGCATGGATTCACTGAGTTAATTATAACTTTTCAATTAAATCTGATATTTGACTACGGAGCCAAAGAATTAGTCCGCACAAGTCGGGTTTTGCGTCAAGAGATGTCATAATTAAAAAATAGTGATGGAATATAATTTGCTTATTGGTAAAAACTAATTAAGTTCTATCCAAATACTAATATTTTTATTTTACGTATATCAAAATTATACGTATTGTCGTCGAGTAGTTGTCTAATAAGATATATATCAAAAATATGAATGCTTACATGCTAACAGTAAATTTATCATGTCGTCTAAACAGACATTCCGAAAATGTAGTGAACAAATCTAAATAATAAAATATATACCTATATTTTGTAGAAACTTTGTAGTTTTTTGTCAATTAGATCTTTATAATACAAATTAGAAACACTTGCCTCACCAATGACGTATATTGTTAAGGTACAATACTATTTGTCACTTGCCAAAGCCAAAAAAATATTCTTGGCAGTTTACAGCTCACGATATTGGTCGGTACTTAAGCAAATACCGCAGTCAATGGCTTAGGTATGATGAATAAAATTAGTCAGACGTGTTGTCTGATATTATATGTATGTATGTCATTGTATGAGACGTCTATTTGGCTCTGTGATCGAAGAATCTGATCTACGATCTTCTTTTCTTTTTCAATACACTTTTAAAACTCTTATGCATTTTTACAGCTTGGAACTGCAACATTAAGGTAACGCACTAATTAAGTGAACGAATTTAGGTAATGCTTACAGAAACTAGACACTTGAAACTGTTATTAGATATGGGGCAACGGAAGCAAGCTTATCTTTACGGAATATATAATTTTAAGATTAGTATTTGCAACAAAACTACAGGTATAAAAATTATTAATGCAGTACAAAGCAATATTTGTTGAGTTCAAAAATATCAAATTATTGTATAGGCTGATTAAATTATTGTGAAAGTAATTCTTCAAAAATTTAGCTTTTTTTAAGTAGGTAATACAGGCGCTTGGCTAAAACGGAGGTATCCTAGCCTGTTAAAGAATTGTTTTTACTATAAAATTAAAAATATGATAAATTTTTATGAAATATAAATCTCCTTATCACAAAAATATATAAACACGACTTAAGCACATGCTTATGTTTTTGTGTTATGGTAGATATTTTTTCAGATCAGATATTCAAGAATGAAAAAACATTCGTAAAGGAATACCGCGAATAAGTCCTCAGCTCTTTCTTGTTCTCGTGAAATACTGCACTTGAGATGTGATGAGTTTGTCGGAATTGAATGAAACGAGCAAAATAAATTGTTTGTACTTGATTTGATCTCTCTTAACTTGAGTTTGCAAGAATGTTCTCTGAAGATTGTATTCTGTGGATGAAGGATTTGGCCAAATTAAAATATCTGACGAAATAAAGCCAATCCGAATATTATATTCATAAAGCACGAATTGGGTTCATTTATTGTACTTTGTTACTGTAGTTTTAAAGCTAATTATATGTGGCTTGGACATTATTATCACTTGCAATAACAAGTAGAATTATCTCAGATTTCAGCCACATTTGGAAATTATGAACTGACGGAAGTTCATAACAGTCTTAAGACATTTTTACTTTAATAGTAGTCGACCACTTAGAGAGAGGAGCGAAAGATCCCAGAAGTTAAGCAATTAGTGAGCTCGCTTACAGTGCTGCAAACGTAGCTGGGGCGTTTAACACAAGCTTAGAGCTTACCACGGCTTACCTTATGCTAGATGCTGTTGCGTGGATTGTCGGGAAATATTTATTTATTTGTGCAGCATATTTGAACAATAAACAAGTGACTGCAAATCAAGATGTTTCCCAAAAATGTTGACAGCAATTTTATGTACCCAGTGTTACTCTTATTTTCAACACGAATTCAATAATTATGAACGAATTCAAGAATCAGGGTTTGTTACCGTGTGTGTGATCACTGTGCACGGGACTAGTCGCGTGCACCGAGACAACATCGAGATGTTGCCGGGTGGATTATCCACTAAATGTATTAATTGTGCTGAATTCTTTTCAATTACTAAGAAGGTAATAAATTTGATAACTATAAATAAGTAGTAGTTTCGGTTCCGTGTACAATTTATTGTATGTTTCTAGTGTACCAGCTTTTAATATAATATGAACTGTGACCTCAGTCAGACAGCAATTAAGGAGAAATGGTATTTGAAAGCAGAAAAGGTAGAAATAATTCAGCCAATAACAGGGTGAGTTCACTCGTTAGCTAAATTATTCATTAACTGCTAATGGCCGAAATATATCAAGGGCTTGGAATTGCACTGAATCCATCGTAAGACCATTTCAAAACTATCTCGTTAGCAGCTTTGTATAAGAGGGTTCTTGAGTGTGATACTTGTTTAGGATTGTTTAGGAACGGAGTACTATTTTAGTACATAAGATTTATATATATATATATGTGAGGTAAGTATATGTTTATATAGGCCTGAGATACCTGAAATAAATTATTTATTATTATTAAATTTTATGATCCGTTGGCATATTGTAGTATATCCGATTACTTTGTATTAAAGTAGTCAGAATACGAGTTTCCTTACAGTAAATGGCAATTGTGAAATATTGCGATAGACCATCACAGGCTCCATTACAGGCTTCCATTAGTAAAGGCGAATAAATAGTCGTGGTCATATTCGTGTAAGTACTTCATTGGAAACGTAGACCCACGTCGGTCGACAGCGTTGAGCTATGTAACTGTCTTTTCGATCAAGCCACACCTGTATCAATCGGCGTAGCCTCTCCGTGATTTGCAGAGGATACAACCACACACATTTTATTTTAAAGCCAATACGTGCATTAGCCTCCGTCCGCCGCGATGGGGCCGCGCCTAACTACTATAGTCTTAGGTAGGTACCTCTTTCTTATATTCTTAGTAGCTCAGAACCTGCTCAACACGTTACTACCACTAAAACTGATTCCTAAGCGAGGATGGATCTTACTTTATTTTATATATTTAATAAGGCAACCAAACAACCCAATAGTAACAAATATTTTTTTAAACTTATTTGAACATTTTTTAAAATATTATATAGTCGAGCACAATATATATCTTTAGATTATAAAACTATAGTCAATCTGTAGTGACGCAAATAGCTCAAGATCACTCTAAAAATATCGTCATCATCATTATATCAGCTGTTGTTCCTTTCCCAAATCCTGACAAAAACCACGTTTTCTCCTTAAAGAAAAAAACAACCAGTAAATCTATGTTTTCATACATTATTTGCTGTACAGCTTAGGTTATAAAATAAAACGTCGAACACCATAAGCAAGTATGATTTATTTAGGGTGAGTTTCGGCCTTATGCCGGGTCGGGCCAGTGTTTTCACCATTAATATTCATTAGGCATTGAGGAAACTTGATCACATTTATTACATTTTATCTTACACTATAATAATAGATATAATCATTTTTACCAGTAAAACTAATAATAATACTAATAATTTTATCACTAAACTAGGTACCTATCGTTTCGATTTACCTACTTGGAATTATGAAATAAAATGTTGTTAAAATTCGCGCTTTATGTTAAATTATTATGAAGTATCACTATTAAAGCCGCTTTAATTTCAACCAGTATGAATTCATAATTTTAATTTAACAATTAAATAAGCCCGGAATTTTATATATAATTAGTATGTTCCAAACATATTTAGATTTTTTCTAAAAGTCAGGTTTTAACAAGAAAATATAGCTATATTTTCAGTCTGATCTGTTGCAAAAGTAAACATCAACGACGTTTGTAAAATCCTCTAAAAATTCTGTACTAGAAACATCATACATACGACTGAAACAAAAGAGCTCAATATTTCTTCTACCAAAGTAAAGTTACAAAATGTCAAAGTTTCACAATATTTTAAAACTTAGTCCACAACGACTACGGGTATATAGACAAGGATTAATTACTGCAACTTCCTACCAAACCGGAAACGTAGCAGCGGTCACCGCGATTTCCGCTTACTCCTCAATTTAATTTGATCCCCTCGTACCCAACCGCAATAAGGTTCGAGCTTCTTATAAACTCCTTTCAATCCTTCCTTTTGAAGGTAGGTTAGCACAGAATCAGATTCTTTACAGCTTAAAGCAAACTTTATAAATATTTACCAATGTACCGAGCAGTGTGGCAACTTTTAGGTTCATAAATTCTACTTTACACGCCATAGCTATACGTCTTTTCAATCGTTTATTTTCGGCGGCTTGTTGCTACGAATTCGAAGAGGTGTCAAACGTATAAGTAAAAATAAACAAAAGAAAACAAATTTACTTAATTCAAAAATGTAACCGAATCTATTTAATTATGTTTTCGTCTTCACAAGCCTTTTTACCTTACATGTATCTTCCCGAAAAATAATTAATAATTTCCTATATCGAAACTCGGGCAGAAAAACTGTTGTGTTCCAATAGTAGAAACAATATTCCGAAGAATTTATCTGTTACCTAAAATCCTGTTTCCTCCATATTAACTTACCCTTAGCTTAAGAGAGTCTCTCTATAAAGAGTATAAGTATTAAATACGAGTGTTTTCCGTCGAATCGAACTCAAACGGAAACTATTTGCTGAACTTGTTATTAAGTATCGATGAAAACCTTCAAGACAAATTTCGCCGTTAATCAGTCGAATACTTTTAAATTTCTGCTGAGCAAATTGAAATCAAAACTATGCAGACTTTGCTTTCAACTTTTCTTGGAAACCTTAATTAGATTGAGTAAACAAAGTCTGTGGATTAATGGAGGTAACAAAGTTTTTATAAAATTACCTACTTCGTTCCACTCTAGAGATTTTGCTCGCTTTCATGTTATTAATTATTTCTTATAAGACATACCTATTATTCCACCATTTTGTAAATACCGTGATTCGGCAAACGGCAACCAGTGATGAAATGCATCTCAATCTACAAGTCAAGAATCACAAATAAATCTCTAACTCTACGGTTGTGTAGGTAAATATGATGAGGTTGTGTAGTGACGGTTCATCAGTGGCCTACACTGCTAAGCGACTCCGCCGTAACAGATGATCCACGATACGGACACTATAGTTTATAAGATTTAAATTTTGATGTATGTTAGTCTGTAAGGTATATGTTTATTTGGGCCTGAGATGCTTAAAATAAAGGGTTTATTATTAAAAATTAAAGGAGATTTAATATTACATGAATAGTTCAAAAAGCTATTACGTTTGCGCAAGGGAAGATGCTAAATAATTTTATATTTCTTCTTTCCTTGATATGCGAAATTTGTGTTCCACCGAAACAACAATCCATGGAATTAAATTCTCGGAATGCTGAAGTATCCCAGAAAATAAGGAAATGACTCCGTCTGAAAACGTCGAAAGAAAATACAGAAATAGTAATTCCCAAACGGCCAACGTAACTGCGTATCCATCCTTTGTTTCTTTAAACGACTCCAATAAAAATGCAAATAGTCCTGTGTCCAAATGCGAAACTAGTTTAGTTTTCGTTTTTATTTATTGTCACCTGGAATTTGTTTCAGTGTTTCAGCGTTACTTGTAGAGATATAGAGTTTGGAAAGTGCACATAATCATAATCAGCATTTATGTTACTACTTTTGTCCACGATTTGCCACGATTTGCATCTAGAAATCGTTTCTTATCATTCAACGCAAAGGTCTGAAATACACTCCCCGCTGCTGTGTTTCCTGATTACGAACTAAGATTAAATAGGGCTTTTTGACCTCTGTGATCCATCTTCGTCCACAGCGACAAACAAGCTGGTGGGAAATTGGGGTTTATTTAAATGTGCTATTTATGAAAACTAATATCACCATAGTATTTACTATGATGCTTGTCACACAAAAGGGTACACTTAAAAATCTTACTAGAAAAATAATAAGTTCGTTAATTAGATTATTGAAAAATATTGTGCACGTTTTTTTTTTGGAAACGAAATATACAGTCGATAGTATGTATTGAAGTTTCGCGTAATGTAAAACTTTAATTTCATGGTCACTCACGTCCCCACTCCGGAATACTGATGCCCTATATTTTTTATTAAATGATAAAACTTTTAAAATTATATTATATGACTTAAAACTGGTATCATACTACGATTTGACGCAAATAACTCTGTTGTTTCCATGATCATGCGCTTGCAACAGCGTCGAAATATTGGAAAACTCAAAAACCGTCAAATAAAATGTTACCCTTTTTAAGCTATAATAAATTACAAAGCATAAAATGTGTGTCCAGAATTTTTAGACGAACAGGCGAACTAAACAAAATACCATTTTTTTATGTAGTCATCTTTCCTATATAATTGTCATAAAATGGAATAGAAAACACTTTATTGCACACCACACAAATAAAGAATAAACTTAACAAAAACCTTAATTAAATTAAAAACAGAGTACAAGGCGGCCTTAACGCTATTGTCATTTGCCGATTATGATAATGCCATCTGTTAGTACTACCCGATTTGTTTCAGCGGCACTTGAATTCCATCAGAATCATAAAGAACCTACATAATCAGATTATTTTGAAATGTCTACAGCAGAAGCTCAACATAAAGCAGGAATAATTATACACAAAACACGTCAACTCAAAAATACGACAAGACAGCCTGCGGCGTTACCTTGTAGAACCTATACCTGTACACAGTGGCGTAGCTATCGGCGGGCTATAAGCGGGGCAGCGTCCGGGGCCCCTAGCCCGGGGGGCCCCAAACTTTATAAGTGTTCCTATTTATTGAACTAGCGCAAAATGTTGTTGCAACTCCAGTTAAAATACAACACATAGCAACAAAAGAATACAGGAAGATGCCCTTTTTTAGTTAATGTATTTGCCGCGGGAAATTAATAAAAAAACGAAGAAAACTTTGGCGGAGAGCAACTTAAATTACTTTAACATAAAAAACCGTGTTGGCTAAAGTGAGAGAACACTCGACTTTCATTCCGAAGGTCGTGGGTTCAAACCCCGCCACGCACCTCTGGATTTTTCTTCTTGAGAAATTTATGTGTGCTTTAACGGTGAAGGCAAACATCGTAAGGAAACCGGCATGTTCTGAGAACTTTAAAAGAGTTTGAAGGGCATGTGACATTCACCAACCCGCACTTGGCCAGCGTGGTGAATTAAGGCCTAATCTCTCTCGTCAAGAGAGAAGTCCCTGTGTCCCAGCAGTGGGAACGTTAATAGGGTGATGATGATGATAATAAAAATGTGTATCTCAGCGCCGAAATCCACAAAATGGAGTATACCTACATTATATAGCATGCTAGTAATCTGGCACATGCTGAGACAGAGCCAGTTGTTCTAGCAAATAATATTCTAAGCTTTTTATCTATTTACAGCTGTTTCTGTATTAATTATTGTTTGATAGATAAATAAAAATATTTTATTTTATCTTTATCTTATATGAAACTATACCAGTTTAGGGTCCCCTGCATTTTTTTGCCCCAGGGCCCTTGATCACCTAGCTACGTCACTGCCTCTACACAGCTACTAAATATTAAAACCTTCTCAAAGGTACTCTAGCTTTAATCACGTACAGAGGAAGGTACAAGTATTTTCCTTTGTAGCTGCCGACATGCAAGGTATAGTTTCGCTTGCATCCTGTTACAAGCACCCTTCACATTCGGATGCGCCCGTCCTAAACTTGAGAGGTTATTCTGTAACGTGTTGCATAACTCAGCTCATTCTTGAAAGATAAATTTTACTTTACGGTCTGAACTTAAAATTACTTACTTTAAATATCTTGGGTTTACAACAAAACAAGTTTTCCGAGATTGTAGGTACCTACGGTTTTGATTCAAAACGGCTTGACGGTTTGACTGCCTCAGTGGCGAGGTGGGTGAAGGTCCGTTTGCGGCGCAGGACGTAGCGGGCTCAGTTCTCGCCAAGGGGTTAAGTGTATGTATGTTCTGCAAACACTTTCACCTCGGTGTGGGTGTTTAATATGTATAATAAAAATATCTTGTCATGATTGTCCAGTACTATTTATTTATTTGGATAAAAGAAGAGCTCGTAAGATAAATTTCATGCTAACACAAATTTTCCCAATGCTTACTACTATTAAATTCAGTGTCAAATTATAAGTAAAACTTGTCAAACTTTTCTTTGTAATTTTGTTTTTCAAAGACGTTATGGCAATACCGTCGCATTTTTATCGTAGGTCAACTGGTTTAAGCGAGAAACGGCAAGTTTGTAGAATGCGTTAAGTATTTTATCAAGCTTACATAAAATATTACAAAACAATTAAAATAAAAAGACATTTAGATTGTGTCATAGTACCGAGTTTATAAAAGCTTTCCTATATTCGTAACGTGTCCTTAATATTTCAAATCATATGCCTTTTTAATTGTTCAGTTAAAACTGTAACGTAATATGAAATGTTAATAATTTTCCCCATTATAATCCCAAAAGTTAAAGAATAACCCTTGCTTTTGTTCCAGGTTCGCTAATGTCACGAGAAATAAGACTAAAACAGGGATATTAAGACGAGAGCCGCCTTTGAAGAGCTGCGCCAAAAAGAGTGGTATACGATGGTACTCCACGGTGCCTGCCATTGTTGAGCCAGGCTTCACGGCGTTATATGCTTGATGCTAGCTTGTACCGGCTGAAACCGCCTCGAACCGGTTAATATTTGGTAGAGCTATGCATCGAGAACGCCGCATTTCCATCAGAAAAATCCCCATAACGGCGCCGTTAGGTATTGTATTGATATTTATGGTACATGTATTTAGCATAGAGATTTATTAGAATCTAGTATCGGATTATTGTAAATATTTTTTTCCATTTGGTTACGTATTGGCATTAAACTTCCTTTTGGCCCACCTTCTGTACAACTCTTCATTTTCTTGTGCAATAAAGTATACATAATATTATCAAGCTCAAAACTCAATAAAATATAAATAAAAAAAGCCAAATAAATCATTATAAATATCCTGTTTTATATCAAAATATTGATGAACACTTCTTGTTTTTGAAAACTGTTTTGGTTATAAAACAAATTTTAATAAGTTCAACCCATTTGCAGAATAGGAAAAAATAGCTTAAATAACAAAAACAAGTCTAGAAATGAAGGTATCGGTGGAAATATAATTAGATAGCAGGATCGTAGGAACTAATTCGAAACTACAGTTTATTGTAAAAGGGCGTGTCTTGAATTTTTAAGTAAATCTATATTTGAAAGAGTTTGAAATTTTGCTTTGGAACTAAGTTTGGAACTATTTCGGCTGCTGAAAGAACTATAAATATTCGTATATTAACTATTCTATTCATTTTATTCATAAGAACTTTACTTGTTACTCTTTATTTATTCAAAGTTGAGTAAGTAGGTTTTATTCACCACACCATCTATTATTTCTGTGGATCTATTATTTAAGGCGCAACAACCACAATTAAACTGAGCCGCCAGCGAGCTTTACTCAACAACTTTCCACTTATTTGTAACACCAACACCGACAATTGCGTTAATAATTAACTAACAAATCTAATTTGGTTATTTTGGGTACGGGTAATAATTTAGTTTATGCAAATTCTACCTCTAATTTCGGTTTGTTTTAGAGATTTGGGAAAGTGAAAGTGCCAGGATTGTCAATGAATTCGCTTGTTGGGAACAGAGTGCGCTTGACAGATACCAACTCGAATAATTAAAAAAAAAAAAAAAGAAAAAGAGATATCTAAGAACTTTACAAACAATTTTATCAAAATTCAAACTGTAAGTATCAACTTGAAATTTTACTACTAATACCAAAAACACTGCCCGTGTTTTTGGATTATCCCGCGGGAACAGCGTAATACATCTCGTTGAAATCGCGGTGTTCATCGAAGACTATAATTTTACCGCTTAAAAAGACTTTCTAACAATAAAATCATTTTTCAAATCAGACCAGTGGGCCTAGACAATGTAACATTCGATTAGCGAAAGCGATAGTAGAAAAGTCCAAAAATGTATGGGATTGACATAAGCCTTAGATAAGTCACGTGATCTGTTTCTAACGTAACGAATATTGGTAGACAATGTACATAAATTTCGATTCCACCAAACGAATCGACAACATCGAACGATTATTTCCATACAAATGCGTAGCCAAGTTACACTTTTGACAAGCGAATTCGCTTATTAGTCGATTCTCTTGATGGAAAGGCCAGCGAACGCTAGGACCCTGTAGATAGCGAAACAAAATGGCGATTTTATATACAAACAGCTGCTGTAGAAAGATATCAATAGGGATGCATGCTTTGATTTTTGGGTATTAAAATAATTTTAGTGCTCGTGTTACCAAGTGTTAAATACCTAATTCAAGACGCATAAGCTGCGTTTGCTGTGTTCAGTTCAGTTTCTTGTAATTGGACTTTGCCTCAGTGTCGAGTTAGATAAAATTATAAAGTCTTTGCTGTGTTCAGCTCAAAATGAAAATGTTTGGCATATACGCCACAAAAGATACATTGGAAAGTGTTGATGAATATCTAATACCAGAAACATTATTTATAGAGCACTATAAACTCAGCAAAGCTTTTTTTAGAAAACTTTGTTGTGATGAAGGTTTTCAACGTCGCTAAAAGGATATCTAGAGATAATCTCTGAAAATAAAGGTAAATATAGGTGAAATATTTTTTGTTGTATCTGCCTATCAATACACAATTGTATAGAGGTATTTCCTTTTTTCAGGTGCTTTGCGCCCTTAACTTTTTTGCGACAGGGTCGTATCAAAGAGTTGTTGGGTGTTATCTAAAATTTGACGCAGCGAACAACATCATGCTCTCAACCATGACAAATGATTTGGAAAAATGGATTGTTTCCCCTCAAACATCACAAGAACGTTCTCAAATCAAAGAAGGGTAAGCGGTTGTTTGTATGTTAGTACATTATTATTTTATACCTATGTTCACACCAAGAGTTCAATAGGTACATATGTAACAAAAAGATAAAGCAGACCACTGTGACCTGCTACTTAACTAAGAACCAACCTTACCTGCCTAGACCACTGTGACCTGCTACTTACCTAAGAACCAACCTTTACCTAGGTACTCATTTTTTTAGCAGGTTTGAAAGGATACATGGTCGGCCAGGGGTGATAGAGTGCATTGATTGCACTCATATTGCAATTGTAAAGCCAGTGGATGCTTTACAATTGCAATATGAGTGCAATCAATGTCTTTTATTATAATAGGAAAGGATACTTATCACTCTTTATATGTTCAGACTAGCTGTGCCCTGCGGTGCTATCCGCGTTATAATGGATGAAGTACTCTTAACCAACAACATATTTATTTGAATAAAGATTAATATTCTTATGTTGATACAACTTAAACAAATTATTTCGACCAAATTAGGTACCATAAAAACGGTTTTTGTGAGTTAATCTTAAAAGATAGACATATACTATCGCCGACTGTTTTTTAGATCATTAAAAGAGCTACTATTCTTTAATACATTTTTTTGTGTATCTTGAACCGTTTTCACGGCGCACGCAACGGAAGGCTTCAAAGATGAACAATTTCTCCCGTTTTTTACACATTTACCACTATATCTTTGCTCCTATTGGTCGTAGCGTGATGTTATATAGCCTATAGCCTTCCTCGATAACTGGACTATCCAACACAAAAAGAATTATTCAATTCGAACCAGTAGTTTCGGAGATTAGCGCGTTCAAACAAACAAACAAACAAACAAACAAACAATCAAACAAACAAACTCTTCAGCTTTATAATATTAGTATAGATGATAATTACATATTAACTTTAGCTACTTACATATGTGTGAATGTTGTTTATAACATCATCTAATCTAACTCACTTATTTTTACTGATATTCTTTAATGGAGTTTTATTTTATAGGTATGTAACCACAACTTAGAAATAATAAACATCAATTCTAAGTTTGGTGGTGCCACACATGACTCCCACATATTGTCTGCAAGTATAGTAGAGCCATACATGCAAGGCCTTCATGAAAGTGGAAAACATGTTTGATTGCTGGGTAAGACAATAAACATTTTATTTGATTAGCAGTAAGAGAACCTTATTTATTTATTTATTAATAAATTTAGTTAGGTCAGGTACCTACTCATTAAAACCAATGTGAATAAGTGCTGTTTGTTTTCTTGCAGGGGATTCTGGTTATCCACTGCGACCCTGGCTGATAACCCCTGTTTTAAATGCTGCACTTGGGTCTCGAGAAGAGTTATACAAATCTCACCACATGCAAGCCAGAAACATTTGCATTGAGCACAAGTTGCATTGAGCGTCGCTATGGTTTGCTCAAGTTTCATTGGAGGTGTTTACCTAAAGACAGAGTTCTTATCCGAGGCAGAGCAAAAGATGCTCAATCACTTAATCAACAGGTTGTGATGAGAATGTGAATTCTAAGTAGATTATAAATAAAAATACATAGTTAAAGTTGCAAATATTGTTTTTTTTATTTGGGTACACATTTGCTTTACCTGCTTACATCTTTACACATAATCTAAATCAAAATCCTTTAGGATTAGGTAAAATAAGCACTTATAAAGTTAAATTATTTTTTATATCACTTCCACTCTAAAAGAGTTGAAAATTGTTTACCACTGGCCCTTGATTTCATTATTAAATAGGTACTTAAAGTATGTTTATCGCTGACGCCAAGAAAAATATTATTTATCACTTCTTTTTAGTTGTAACCTCATGACTGAGGGACGTGACTATGGCGTCTCATCAGCTTTGTCACCACTATACTCTCCATCGACTCCGGTCCTGAGCCAACTGTATCGACGCTTGGAGAGAGGCACCTGTAGCGTCCTGCGTTATGTGGGTCCACGTGAGCGGCCTCGACTTCTCTTTCTCTCCACAGTGCCAGTAAATATCAACCCCTCAACCTCAAGGCTGTTCGGGTCACGCCTTACAGTGTGGCCAAAGAATCTGAGAACTCTCTCTGCTCTGCATGCAGATGTAGATTGATGCAGATTGTATTTAACACTAATAAGCACTAATTTTGTCAGGCATTTTCCTTCAACAATAAAAAAAGAAAACGAAACGAAGCATCAAGCAAGCAGAAACACAATATTATGATAAATGACAAATGACACATTTGACGTTTGATGTCGACAACCATAGACTAAAACTCGTATTTAGCGATCGAACGAGTAGAAATGGCGATCGCTATGCGAATGTTACTTTGTCTACCAATCGAACTACGCTATCGCTTAGGCCATGACGATTGTAGAAATCGATTCGCTTCGTAGCGAATGCCGGTTGGCTAGGCCAGCAGGATCCTGAGAGAAGCGCGTTCAAATAAACAATCAAACAAATATATTATATTAGTAACGATATAGATGAAATATATTAAATTCTAGTCCTGTCTTGTTTGGATGCGACTTACGTCCACTGGGCATTACACAAATAGACAACAGTAGAACGAATTTTTTCACGTTTTGATTTTATTAATATTCTTCTCCCTGGTAAGTAAGACACTTAATAATTTTTAAACTGAACAGTTTAGCGCAAATATTTAAAAGAACATTTTAAAGTTTAAAAAACTGCATATTTCAGAACAATAGCGATTTCATGCAAAGCTCAAGTTGGTTTTTATATGCAGCTCAAAATACCCAAGAGAAAATATTAAAAAATGTTCACATCGGCAAAATATAACAAAAACAGCTAAACAGCCGTAAAGTCAGCGAAATCACGACCCTCATAAACGTGATAGCTTTCAGAAATGGTCATCCACTGGCTGACTAAACAAATAATTAATTGGACTTACTTCCATTAATGGAATATTGATTTGGTCTTCTGAATTAAGTTTTGGGAGATATCTGTGAAATAACGCCCCGACCAATTTTCGCATAATTAATTATGAAATATTCAAAATGACCGAAGGATGATTAATTGGGATAAAATTAATAACTGTTTAAGGGTATGAATAAAATTAATAATGTCTCTTGTCGTAAATTATTCTAACCATTATATAAGCAAAATGTCGTAAAATAAAGTACTTTATAATACCTACTAAAACTGTTTGAACTAATTTCAATAATTTCTCTAAAATAGAATAAGAACAAAACTCAGACATAATATGTGCGTTTTTTTTATCTAGGTACTTATACGTGACATGTTTATACTTTAACTCTCCGAACAAAGATGAAAGCTGGGTTGTTCTATTCGCTTCTCAACTCAGTTTTAAAAATTGAAAATAACTTTTAAAAGAATGTTAAGTTCTTGATAATTCTTAGTTTTTAATGTTATAAATCAAATTCGTATACTAAAGAGGGCGCGAGAATTGCCTTTTAGGGCACCCGTCATAGGTATTTACTATTTAAAAGCCATCGCAGAACCCTGGACGCTCGGTGCGAGTATTACTAATTTGGCTCCGAAGGCAAGCAACCAGACGTTGTAGTGTCATTTATCTAATCAGTAGTTGCTTGACACTTTAGTCGTAGATGGTGGAACAGGTCCTTGGCTTATATATTTTTTAAATAAACAATAACTTATGTAGCGGAATATGATTATTTGACGCGACTTACCTTAATGGGCTTTTCTGGGCAAACATGCTCAATGCTGACCTCGTCTCTGCCTTCTGGATAGACTGTAGACAAAAGTAAACCCATTAAATAAAAAAAAAAACATGTCACGCCGTGTTGTCCAAGCATGGTCTTCATGAGTAGCACTCACGTCCAGCTTCCGGTTAGCATAAGAGTTTCACGGGATGCTGATTTAGAGTGATCTTCTTGATCGAACGGGGACACAAAACAAAACGCAGTAACCTTCCATGACCGTAGTATGTTTTACGTTCCGCTAAGAATATTGTTAGTGTAGCCGCAAGCACCCGCGGAGGTGATTTCGGACGTGCACAACGAGTGGCGGCGACAAATCGAGAAGGCTTATCGTACTCACAATTTCACAAAAAAAAAAACAATATCATGATCTACCCTCAAAATTGTTTATTCTGATATTGACATGTTGCTAACCCACATATATGTAGCAAATAAAACGAGAGGCAGTTTCCCAAAACAATGATTAATTTAAAAAAACATAGTTTTCAACTAATGTTACAAACTAAGTACCTAAACAGCCTGCAGCGATCCCGTATTCAGTTGCGGAACAACCTACAACTTGTATTAAAAAAATATATTTACATTATTAAAAGATAAATCCATTTTTTGGTATAAATTATTTTACACCACATCAACTGTTTTAATTACCAACTATTTTATCGCCTGGCTTGCAAACCATGGCATAACCCGTGGCATTACAGTGAACTCCAGGACACCCGTCATGGGCGATCATAGCATTTACTATTTGGAAGCCATCGCAGAACCTAGAACTATATGTAGTTGGCGCGAGTACGACTAATTTGGCTCCAAAGGCGAGCAACCGGACGTCGTAGGCGAAGTCGGTGCCAAAAGCGATGCGATCCCGGCACTCTTCGGGCCAGGAAAGCGCGCGCCCTCCTGTAATTACAATAACATTATGCTAATGTGTATCTGTACTGGGATGATATTGGCTTTGGATGTGGGTTGGAGGAGCTATTTGGTATGATTGGTATAGGTAGCTTATTATGTACAGTGAGCGTGATTAGGCACATACGCGCATAAATATCATCAATAAATTATGTTTCTTATTATATTTTATAGGACCGCTTTATTTATATGGCACATTATTTCAGCTGATGGCCTGCACATACCGTGATCCTGTGACCTTTGTCAATAGCTTTATCTAAATGGCGGACATTCTAAGCTGCGGCTGTCGATCAACGGTTCGTTTTAAACACAAAGATATACGATACAAAGACCACCTGTGTTATAAAGTCTGCCCACCGCCACTATTCCAAGAAAACTCGAGTATCGTCCTTCACCATAGCTTGTAGTGGGTCTTTGCGACGGGAAACCCCTGCGACGAATAAACACGGGAAGCGACTGCAACGCGGGAACCGCTTTGTGGACGTGCAAGTGTGCAAAGCCCATAGTAAAGCATACACTAAAGCCTAAAGCAATATTCTCAATGAAAGCATTCACATTCGGAAAGAGAAAGAATTCTCCGAAACTCCAAACGTATATTTTAAGCTTAGAACACTACGAGTACATCGCCATATCTCTTATTCTGTGCTCCAATATCCATCCATAGAACGGTCGATTGCCAGTAAGTTATGATAGCAATCCCAACCAGTTGGTTTTATTGGACAGACTCCTGAGAAAGTTCCGCACGCTTCAGCAAACAGCAATATCTTGCACAAAGTATACCGATGCTACTTTAAGCTATTCGTTTCACTAGCTTGTACCAGCTTGCGCTTTGAAGGAGGGAAGAATTCGGCATAGTTGCTAGATTTATTGTGACGTCTGAGTGTTTAATTGTTTCATTTTCTCAGCTACTTCCTTGTATATTAAAGCTAAACAGCGGGAAAATAAATATAGCTCCGGGTTAGTTATATTAAACAAAAACCATGTATTTTATTAATTTCCCACAGTTTGTAATTATAATCATGATTTTTTTTCTGTTTGTGTTCGTTTTTTTTTAAATCTACGAAAGAGAAACCCAGGACCTATCAGGAATATTTGAATCTTGTTACCGCTCCTCTTATATTCGCTTAGGCTGCAAAAAGTCCTCGCCAGGACTAATGCCTCCCTTATACTCAATGTTATTCTTTAACTTATGCCAAGTTAGTTTGTGGTTATCCCAAGGTTGCCTGGAAGAGATCGATCATAGCGATATGACCGGCCTTTGTACCTACCCTGTTTGTAAGTTGATTAAGATTTTTGTTGACTTTATAATTTCATTTAACTTGACACTGGCAAACTGTCGCTTCAAGCGCAGATTCCAATTATAAGAAATTTAATTGAATTGAAGGTTTTTTAAAGTTTATATTTTATTTGTGTGGTGTACAAGTGTTTTCTATTCTGTTCTAAGCTCACTCACCATAATACAAGATAGGAATAACTTTTCTATACAGATTCAGCTGCCTTGCCGTCGCCGGGCGAGTCGTTATAGCAATAATCGGATTTTTCGGGATTCGGGAAGATTTTTGTTGACTTTATAATTTCATTTAACTTGACACTGGCAAACTGTCGCTTCAAGCGCAGAGTCCAATTATAAGAAATTTAATTGAATTGAAAATTTTTGTTAAGTTTATTTTTTATTTGTGTGGTGTACAAGTGTTTTCTATTCTGTTCTAATCTCACTCACCATAATACAAGATAGGAATAACTTTTCTATAGAGATTCAGCTGCCTTGCCGTCGCCGGGCGAGTCGTTATAGCAATAATCGGACAAGTCGGGGATGTGAAAGAGATGATCCGTGCTGAGCGACCTGATGTGGTCAGCACTACTATGGCAGATGCTTTTACTTTCATGGCAGCCATCGCTGCTGCGTATGCGACTGCGTGTGGAGGTAGTATAGGCAGTTGTACCTGAAAATATAAATCATCGCTTTTGTGACCTTGAAACATTATGGTATACTAGTAGTGTTCGCGTTACAATGGATTTTTCCGCGGAATTACATTTAACCGTGGTAAAAAGTAGCCTATATTCTTTCCCAGGCTCTAGAAAGTCTGAGAACCAAATTTCATTTAAATCGATTGAATAGTTTTTGCGTGAAAAAGACAGACATAATAACATTCAAATTTATAATATTAGTATGCATAGAAATTAAATTGTTCAGGTATTTTTTAAATGACTGTTTACTATAAAATACTTTCCCTATCAGAATGTACCCGTATGACAAGACATCATTTTTTTTAATGTTATACCAATGAAAATGAATCAAAATGAAAGTAGCTACGATAGTGGATGAATACTTCAATTAACGACTGAGGGTATTATTGACTAAGCTGTTCACAGAAATATATTTTTAGATTTCTGTGAAACTGTTCTATTCTACATGGCATTCAAATTATTTCTGCTGCTGAAAATTATTTCCAAAATCACTTACGATTCGTGATTTTTCATGAAAATCTCTGTCCATATCCACTTTCTTTTCAGTAATATACACAGCCTTCACTAATGCATTGACTAATTCCGTGGGTGCAAAATCATGATCATTTGAATCCTGTATCATGACTCCTTGGAACCGATGCTCAACAAGGAGTTCAGCGAGACCAAGCAGTTTTCTATCGTTACTGTACATGGAGTAGTACGCGTAGACCAGATCAGGGTGGTAGAAGAACAATGTTTTACCTAACTGGGGATACTGATAAGATTAATTAGATATAAAAGAAATTTGACTTTATAAGTATGATATGGACTCATACTACAACTAGGGTTGTCCATATACAGTTTTCACACATCTTTCAATTAAAAAACAAAAATATACAGTTTGCACACATCTTTCAATTAAAAAACAAAAATATATAAAAAAAAATGATGAAAAAGATGCAGTTTGAGTGGTCACCCATATAGTGGTATATGTACTGGCCTCATCGATACAAATACTTGATAAAAGTCACATTTGTTGTATGGGAGCTGACTTATATATTTATAAATGATAGTTTTTTAGTATTTGTTGTACTATCGGCAAGAGAGATACATAATCCTTCAAAATTTCAACTCTGTATCTATAACGGTTCTTGACATAGCCTGGTGATAGACAGACAGACAAAGTGCCTCAAAACCCCAAAAAGATGTGTGTATTAAGTTTTTTTATATTATATACACATAGTCGGGCATGTAAATGTTTCAATAACTATTATTAAGAAACCGATAAGTGCGAAAGTCTTTATTCAATAATACCATCGTATCGGAGAATATTCCGAAATGAGTTCAGGAGGGAGTTTCTCTCTCAGAAATTGTAGATAGTACAAAACCCCGCGGCGGGAAATGAACCCGCAACCTACTGCGCCTCAGGCAGACTTTAGCCCACCGAGCCACAGAAGTCTACAATATATCGATCGATAGATAGATTAGCTGCTGCGCTGCTTATTTCTGGATGAATAAATTGGAATGAAAATCTTGTTAGATAAATTGGTCATAAATTTGGGTCACCTACCTCATAACATTTCATTATGCAGTCGCGGTACGCACAGTCGAAAGCACCATTCCCAATATCCAGCAAAATTCCATCTGCAAACTGTAATTGATTTTATTTTTACCCTGGGGCTAATTATACAGAGCTCTCATCAAAGCGAACCTTATTAACCTTGATAAATTCTCTGGTCGCTTCTATTTCCATTTTCCCAAACCAAATTAAAATCGGCTTGTACCCCACGATTATTTTTCTGAACTGGATAACTTGTTCTGGATTTTCGACGTCTTTTAGGATAATAATGTCAATCTGAAAAAAGGTATTAGGTTCAAAGATATTTATTTCTCATAAAACAACAATCAGTTTATTTACAATGAGATTACAATGTTTCGTCTTGTTCTAAACTGTTTTGCCTCTGGACTTTTATACTATATTTAATCTCAACTTATACTAATCTTATCTTAAAATTTTAATCCTAAACTATTTCCCATATAATATGTATCATTCGTTTCAAAGTCAAATTCAAAACGTTTATTTCCTTATAAGCACATGGCCCACATGGACAGGTCAACTTAAAATTAATAGAACTAAATTGTTTAAACAAAAAGTATCAAGGAAATAACATTGTCTTGATATGCTCCAATGTTTTATACTGAGTGGAGAAGCGAATAGAACAGCACAGCTTTCACACTTAATAAATTTTTTTTGTTATTACAATTTTAGAGTTCTTATTTTTATCTGAGCTCGTGAGTGGCTTAGCTCTGGCGTGAATCTAAAGATGCTTGATGATCTTTATAATATGTATACCTCGTGTTAGAAAAGCCAAATGGAAAACGTTGACATAATACTTTTTCAATTCTGCTTTTCTACTATATTAACCTTTGTACGCTAGGATTAGAATCTGCATTAAACCATTTACAGCGAATTAATAAGGCCTATTTATTTTAACCATATATATATTAGAAAAACTTACCCTTTCAGTTACCATAACTGGTTTTTTGACAGATATTGTAACAGACAGGCTTATGGGTTTTCGACTCTTCGACGGGTACATTTCATTGTAATCTTCCACTTGTTGTATAACTTTTTCAACTCTTCCAAGGTATGATAAATCGTATAATGTGAGATCTACATTGAAAATATTCACTCCCATGGATATGAGAGAACTCATTTCATCTGCTTTATGGATATTATCACCTGAGGAGAGAAAAAAAATCTCAGTATTTGTTTTTATGCGGTTTGAAATGTTGATACTAAAAACCACACAAAAAATAAATTGGCAAAATACGTAGGTACGCTTTCTTAGATTTTTTTCTAACCGCGAATATGCTGAATGCCATTGGTCAGCATATTTGTGGCGTAATCATGGTATTTTAACAAAACTGACATTTTTGACCGTCGCGCGGCGCCTCACGACCGCTCCGCCCACGACGACGATACGACACTTATCGACGAAACAACAATACGACAGCGTTATATTTTGCCACGATGGCGTCACACTATGGCAACTCGTATTACAGGTCACGTGATAAGCAGATTAAAAGTAGTGGTAATTTAAAAAATTTATTAAATGGGAAAATATTAGTTAAAATGAAACATTTGTATCCATTTGCATATTTACAATTTTATCGGATTTCAGAATATTTGTTCTACTACTTTCGGGATGTGATTTAACTTGTGAACATTTGTTACCTTAGTACTTGTTAGGTAGCTTAAGGAATGTTATTTAAAAACATGGTGAGGTATCGACATACAAGAAACAAAATCATTTATTTCCATTTTTTGGTTTTACAAATCTTAGAAATGTATACAGGGTTCGTTTTTATTCTTTGGCTGAATAATTGAAAGTGATAGATAAGGCACAACTGGAAAATATTGTACCATCGTCTAAGTTATTTAGGTGCTTATAACAAAGCCATTATGTCATAACTTGGAGAGTTAATTATTAATGGCTGAAATTTTAGAATTTGAGATGAGTTAATTAATAAATCATGCCTAAAGAAGTAAAAATAAATCAAACTTCATACTAATTTTTTTTTATTAATTCGTTATTAATAATTTTGTTAAATTTTCTTAAGTCTCACCTAATTGGAACATAATATTTCCTGTTTGGAATATCCTATCCTCTTTAGTTTTTAAGCCGTAGTGAACCTGAAAATATTTATGTAATTATAATACTAAGCAAAGCAGCAAGCAATATTTGCTAAGTAGGAGCTCACTCAACTTTCATTCGAAAGGTCGTGCGTTCAAACCAGGCCGCGGACCTCTGTATTTCTCTTTTTGAAAAAATAATGTGCGCTTTAAACACGTGATTTAACGGTCAAGGCTAACATCGTGAGGAAATGACATTCACTTACCGGCACTTGGCCAGCATTGGGAATTAAGTCATTATATCTCTCGTCAAAAGAGAAATCCCTGTGTCCCAGAAGTGATACCGGAAATAGCGCTTATTTATACCGAAGGGCAAAAATATTGTCTTAACTCACCTAATATTGTCCATGTCTATGAAAAATTAAAATTAGAGAAATTGATTTGCTTAGTAATATTAGAGGTGAAAATATCATAAAGCAAGTTATTTAACGTTAACATCTTACATAATGTTTATTTTGATGATTTATCTAAAACTCATTTAATACGATTAAGTATAACCTACAAATTCAACATACATACAATTGTGTGTTGTGTGTAAGGTAAAAAGGGATTATGATTTTAAATTTACCCCTTCCATCACATTTCTCGTTGCATAAGTATCCACCCACCAAACCATTTTCTGATATTTATTTCTAACAGAGTGAAATTTTATTCTATTTACAATAGTTTAAGTGAATTGATCATTGCTGTACTGAATTGAAGCCTACTTGAAATAACCTACCCTAACACAACATTGTTTTTTTTTGTGATATTAGATCAAATTTTGATATGCCTTTCTTTCTATATGTTTATTCGTTGGAGCGCCGCGCCGGCGGAACACCGTTATTGGCCATGGATTGGAAATTCTCATTGACTGGTTTTTAACACAAATATTATGAAAAAATATGAATCGAAAACAACTTGTCCGCAAATATTTGTCAATTGTTATTGCTGTGTGTTGCTTATAGATTACGAATAAATATGTAAACTTTGTGAATTGTTGCAAAATATATGTGGGTTCTGTTAATCGAAAGTCTATGTATGATTAAAGACTAAGAGGTTATTTTGTTGTTTTGAAATTTAATTACGCCAAAACTCATCGAACACAAACTCAACGCCCCTCAAATTTACTTTATAATGACCAAATAACCAGTTTATCAGATTTGCCAGTTGCATGGTTTAAAACTGACATGTTTATATTGATTTCCATCGCCAAACTAAAATAAATGAATAACCGATGAGTTGTGAATATACAAATACCAGAGGTTTCCTTAACCTTCACAAATACCAGGTAAAACAAACTAAAATATTCAATGAGTATTTTAAAGTCACCTTATTTTGAAATTTTATTGTAATTAATGATGCCTCTAAGTATGTTTAAAATATAAACATGACAACTCCTAAGCTGTTTTAAACCACGACTACCATCCATCTGAAGTCAGAAGTTCTGAGTACGAAATCTCTAAGGAACATTCTCGAAGCTACTCGAAATTGGAAACTCATCTACCTCACACTTATTTATTCCGTATCTGGAAAAACCATGGAAAAACACACTACGGAAATCCCTAAAAGAGCACGAAAGCAGACGATGCTCGAACACTTAAGCGGTGCAATGTGTTAAAGAAACGATATTTTATGACTTAAAATGCGGCTACATCCATCGTGTAAGAGCTCTTCAATTTATGTGCGTAATTAAGTGGAGTTTCCCAGCCCATCTCTCCTCACGGCGGTAAATGAAATTTACGTACGCCTCCACCTTTCGAACGTATCTACGGAGTAAGACGGTGTTTACGAGACAAGCGGCTGGGAGATACGGACTCCTTACAGCTACACCTGCTTTACCATTAAGAAGGGAATTTGTTGTAAATCTTATGAAATTAGGTCTATTGTGAATTGCACTGAATTAATTTCCAACAACATATTATTTGAAAAAAAAAAAATTTTGGTAATGGTAAAATGAAAACGTCTTAAAACAAAACATAAACATGGCTCAGACTCGCGTTTAACATTTGTTTATCAAAAGTGATCCAAAGATATTTTTTTAAACAACTATGTTTAAAAATAAAATAATTTTACGTGGCATGGTGTTGATTCTTCAGTATAATCGACGATTGCATATACTTATGACCAATAATGGTATCAGGTTTTTATTAAAACATTATTAATATGTTAGAAGACTAGGACTAAAAAGCCACAAGTACACATACATATACTCAAGTGGCCAAATCTATATATCTCTTTGCGATGTTGGCAAAATAACAAATAAGAATAAAATCGCAAAGTCTTATGCCTTGAGTTCCAAATCAAGGCTTTTAGTCCTGAAACGTAAGAGAAAAGGGTGGCGGAAGATGCTGACTACACTCAATTACATTTAATAATCTTTAGTTTACCAAACCCCTAAGATGTGGTTTACGAAGTTCTCACAAATTTTGTAATTGAATTTTTATTACGTTAGAATTCCTTTAAGGTTTTTTTTTCGTGAAAAGGAAAGATACCTATTTTCTACAGTTTCTGTTATGTTGACATTAATTTTTTTGTATTTGTTTATTTACTATCAATTAGGTTATAAATGCATGTAGAATATGCCAATGCACAAAGAACACTTTTTCGTACACAATTTTACTTTATGCAAATAAAGTGTTTTATTTAAATAAATAAATGGTACTGTTACATTAAATTTATAAACATTGTAAGTGGCCGAAAACTCACATCTTATCAGAGCTATTAAACGTATAAAAGAGCATATTAAATAGATTAGAATCATTAATTTATCGAAAACATATTTTTGAAAATATTATACTAAAGGGTACATACAAAATTACACCGTGTTGTTGAATCGTGATATCAAACAATATTAATAAAGCGGCTGCTTGTTTTGTTTAGCTATCATGTCGTCTCTCTCACATATAAAGTTTAATTTGTTTTTAAATATTAAAATAGTTAATCAGTAATCAAAACTTGAAAGTAAAATTAAACACTTTCCCATTTCCAACTTACCTGAATTTTTGCATAATATGTCAACGGCATTACCGTGCAATCCATCCGTCTGAGCAGAGAGTATATAATCACTACGTGCGTCTGAGGAATTAACTAAAAGGTAGCCATAGCCATAGGAACTGTTAAGGATATTGTAACACTTTTATAATCTGTTACTGCAAACCTTCTATGTTATTTAATCTGTGTCCGCTCACAAGTGTGTTATAATAATTATGAGGGGTGTTATAATAATTATTATTTTGTTGTTTGTGCCTTACTTAAATATCAGTGTTGTGCTCGCCTATTATAGGCACATATTCCATAGTAAATAAGTATTAAAAAATGTCTACTAATTTTTTTGTTATATGTGCTGTTGGCGGTGCCATAATAATAAATAAATAAACAAGTGACGTTGACATCACGAACTCGCCTGACAGGTGACGCATGGCTTGTCATATTCGAAGACTGGGGTGAATGCCTGATTTTTCGCTTGCGCTTGCCAGAGAGTATATAATCACTACGTTTTATTGCAACGGACGTAACTGAATTCAACATCAGTCTTACAATTTTTATGGTAATTTCCATTTTATATGTGCCGTGAACCCCAACTTGGGGTTCATTCTGCTGGCCTAATAGCATTGTGTAAGGCTACGCACCCTATCTGCACACTACCTGCACGCTTCCTGCGCTTGCCTGCACACTAACCGCACTGCTCACTGTTGCTTAACAACTCCGGCTGCATTCCATCATCCATCGGACCAGCCACCACACCAGCCACGCACCTGCCCGCCGGGACTGCCTCCCTCTCTAGCCTAAGGCAAGTGGCATACTTACTGAACCTTGAGTAATACGGATACGACAACTTTGTACTCACGACCCTGATTTTATTAAATTTATTGTAACAAACTATCCTAGTTTACTTTAGCTACCTACCTTAGCAGTAACTAGGATACAGCGTTTCAATATGACCCCTTTAACTAGGTATCTAATTAGGGGTCCTAGTGTTCGTTTCGATGAGTAAGCATTATGGTAATTAAAGTTCATTATTATCTTTAGTAAGTGTTTGAATATAGTCTTTAAAACGACTCGATTTCGCTCAAGAATGTCTTACGTCGTAAACTTTTGCAAGCGACACCGGAAAATATTATGATACGGTATGATATCAATAAGAGTTAGTACTGAATCAATAATAAACATACACAGACATGTATAGCAAGTTAAAACATTCAATATAACATCATGCTCCCCTTACAAAGATGCCATGCCTTGAAAAGTTTTATCTTAATGAAGACCAGCCTCCCTAAAGTTAAACTTTAAAAATTTCAAAATACATCAAGTTCTTAATTTATTAAACGCTTGCAGCTTTAGATGTTAGGGTTGTGTCATCGTATTTAATATTACAAAAGGTACAGGGGCAGAAAATTTTGTAAAGATGCGAGTACATTGTGATAAATATTGACGAACGACAAATATAATTGGTTCAACTTCTTTCATAAATTTGCACTTTCTGTTTTAGTTAGTGCTGAGAGAGAACAAAAATTATCTGTCTCTTTTTTTTTTACTTTACGTACTTATATGTAACATACATAATTATACTTACTTAACAGAAACAGCACAAATCAGAGCTAACAAAGCAATTCCCGTGTGTTACTGAAAGCCCCCTTAAGCGAATACAAAGCAAAAGAGCAAGAGTCTAATAATGAAGTGAAATATTCATCAACCTTCGCCTGGAGACCGCGACACAGTGGCCTCCGAAACATCATACAAGTTTAGGATATATACATTTTAACAGTTATCCATTTTTTTTAATACAAACGAGATTATTTAGAGTGATGAAGATTTTTGAGTTTTTCGATATTTCGGCGCCACGATCCGGTTTTTTGTTTTCAGTTGTACAAACGGTCCCATACAATAGTCTGAAAACGGTTTACAATGTAGTCCAAAAATAGTTTACAAGTTTCGTTGGACAAAATATCGAAAAACTAAAACCCAATTTTCCGTTTCAATGTTATAATGTTACTTTCTAATTATTGAATATAAACCTAAAGTCTTATGAAAACATTTTACTAGTAGAATTTTAAGGCTCAACAACTGATTGAGCGAGAGTCTAATAATACATCAATATTTCTGGACAATCCACACAATAACATCTAGCCCGGTATTAAGCTCTAAGCTTGTATTACGGGTCCTTAATATAATAATCATACATATAAATATATTTTTTTATTACAATGACGTGAAATATTCATCAGCCTTCGTCTGGAAACTGCGACACGGTGGCCTCCGAAATATCATACAAGTTTAGGAGATATGCTGCGGAATTGAATATAAATACACACATTTATGATTGTTTTGGAAGGAATATTACAATTTTGAAAGGTTTCCAAATATAAACGACATCTCGTTTATTTTAAGATTTTTGGGTTTTCCGATATTTATAGTAGCGCAAGTTCATGCGCCAGTATCCAAAACAAAAACGGACTACTCAATGGTCCAAAAACGAACATGTAGCGCGTGGTCAACCGACCGATGGTGATTCATTTTTAATATACTTAATACTTTATATTTCATGTTATTAAATTAGAAACCGGAAATCTTAAAAAAACAGTGGTTTCATGGATACAAGGTTCAACAGCAGAACGAGCAAGAGTCTAATAATGAAGTGAAATATTCATCAGCCTCCGCCTGGAGACCGCGACACGGCGACCTCCGAAACTTCATACTAGGAAATATTCTGTGGAATTTAATATCAATAAAAAAGTTTTGGAGTTTTGAAGATATTTTAATAAATTTAGCCAGTTTCCCGATTTTTATGACTCCTTAGTCAAATGGCAAAAAAGATGGATTCATAATGTCTGTCTGTCTGTCCGTACGTATGTCACAGCCACTTTTTCTCGAAGCTTTAAGAACTATATAATGTTGAAACTTGGTAAGGAGTATTCTGTGAAGCGCATTAAGATTTTCACACATATAATTTAGGGTAAATATAAATATATAAGCGCCGCCGCGGGGCACCGGCATAAGAATGTTGCTCCCCCATCTCCTCCCGTGGGCGCCGTAGGACCCGGCTTAGGGATTTAAACAGGAAGATGGGCAGCAGCGTCTTCTTGAGCCAACAACACCCCATACTGCGCTCGCCAACCCGCTTGCCAAGCGTGGCGAGTATTGGCAACCCCCCTCAAATGACGACGACGAACACACCACGGCCCCTAGTCCTCGGCAGCCCCGCTAGTCCTGGCTACGGTAGCGGTCAGGGAAAAGGCGGGGCAAGGGGTGCTAAGAATCCCCGGGTTCCTCACGGCTACCACACCAAACGAAACCTGGCCCTGGCAACACACAACGTCCGCACTTTGCGGTCTGATGAAAAGATAGTTGAGCTGGAAGAAGAATTGAGCAGGCTACGGTGGGATATTTTGGGGTTGTCTGAAGTCCGTAGAAAGGGACAGGACACGATAACCCTTAAATCCGGTAACCTGCTCTTCTACCGGGAAGGCGACCAACAGTCCCAAGGTGGTGTCGGGTTTCTCGTTCACAAGTCTCTTGTTAACAACATCATTGCCATCGACAGTGTGTCGAGCAGGGTCGCATACCTAACACTCAGAGTATCTAAGAGGTACTCGCTTAAGGTCGTTCAGGTTTATGCACCGACCTCGGCACACTCAGATGAGGAAGTTGAGTCTATGTATGAGGACGTCAGTAGAGCCATACAAACTCATAAAACTCACTTCAATGTTGTAATGGGGGACTTCAATGCGAAGCTGGGTATGAGAAGCGATAATGAGTTGAGAGTGGGGAATTTCGGTTATGGGCAACGGAACCGTAGGGGACAGAGGCTGGCCGATTTCCTGGAGAAAGAAGAACTCTTCATGATGAATTCTTTCTTCCAGAAGCCGCCTCACAGGAAGTGGACCTGGATTAGTCCCAACGGTTTCACGAGAAATGAGATCGACTTCATCATGACCGACAAGAAACGGATATTCAATGATGTCTCTGTGATTCACAGGGTGAAAACCGGTAGTGATCACTTAATCGTAAGAGGCACATTGAATGTGAACGTTAAACTTGAACGGTCCCGTTTGATGAAGTCCACGCTCCGTCCTACTCGCGCCCAGGTCGAAAACCCCGAGAGCTTTCAACTCGCGCTCTCAAATCGCTTTGATTGCCTAGAAGATAACGCATCGGTGGACGAGATCAACAACAGGTTCGTAGAGACTGTCCATACGGTCGGGTCTCAGTTCTTCAAGACTCGCCGTACCAATAGAACTCAGAGACTCTCTGAGGACACCCTTGACCTTATGGCTGAACGACGCTCGCTTAAACTGCAATCTCCCGACGACGCCCAGTCCCATAGGCAGCTCAATAGACGAATTTCAAAATCCTTGCGGCACGATATTCGTATCTTTAGTACGTCTCGTATTAAAGATACGATTGAGCGAAACCAGGGCTCCAAAGTGTTTGCAAGAGATAGATCTATTGGGCAAAGCCAGATGACGAAGCTGAAGCGGGATGATGGCAGTGTAGCGTCGACGAAAGCGGAAGTGTTAAGGGAAGTCGAAAAGTTCTATGGGCAGCTTTACGCTTCGGTCACAAAACCTGTTATCAGTGCGGCCGAAGACCCAAGAGCCAAACTGACCCGACATTACACCGAAGATATTCCGGACATCAGCCTGTACGAGATTCGAATGGCCCTGAGACAGCTGAAGAACAACAAGGCGCCGGGTGAGGACGGAATCACGTCAGAGCTTCTGAAAGCGGGTGGAACACCGGTACTTAAAGTCCTTCAGAAGCTCTTCAATTCCTCCTTGCTCGGAGGTACTACGCCTGAAGCATGGAACAAAAGCGAGGTGGTGTTGTTCTTTAAGAAAGGTGATAATGCCCTATTAAAGAACTACAGACCCATCTCGCTTTTGAGCCATGTTTATAAGCTGTTCTCAAGGGTCCTTACAAATCGTCTCGAGCGCAGGTTTGATGACTTCCAGCCCCCCGAACAAGCCGGGTTCCGAAAAGGCTATAGTACCGTAGACCACATTCATACGCTGCGGCAGGTTATACAGAAGACCGAAGAGTATAACTTGCCGCTCTGTTTAGCGTTTGTGGACTACGAGAAGGCCTTCGATTCGGTGGAAACATGGGCGGTGCTTGAGTCTCTCCAACGATGTCGCATTGACTATCGATATATCGAAGTGTTGAAGTGTTTGTACAGAAACGCCACTATGTCAGTCCGAGTACAGGAACAGAGTTCAAAAGCGATTCCCTTACAAAGAGGAGTTAGGCAGGGAGATGTTATATCTCCGAAACTGTTTACAGCCACTTTAGAAGACGCTTTTAAACTCCTAGAATGGAAAGGGCTAGGCATTAACATAAATGGCGAGTACTTCACTCACCTTCGATTCGCAGATGATATCGTAGTCATGGCGAAGACGATGGAAGAACTCAGCACAATGCTTGAAGACCTCAATCGAGTCTCCCAACGAATGAATTAATGGAAATGTATACCTAGGACAAACAGTCCAATTAGGTAGGTCCAATTTCGAGAAAGAGGTCAGTCGCCGAATCCAACTCGGATGGGCAGCGTTCGGGAAACTAAGACACGTCTTTTCATCGAATATACCGCAGTGCCTCAAGACGAAAGTCTTCAATCAATGTGTGTTGCCAGTGATGACATACGGATCCGAAACGTGGTGCTTCACTATTGGTCTCATAAACAGGCTCAGAGTCGCTCAAAGAGCTATGGAGAGGGCTATGCTCGGGGTTTCTCTACGGGATCGAATCAGAAATGAGGAGATTCGTAGAAGAACGCGGGTCACCGACATAGCCAAACGGATTAGCTCTTTGAAGTGGCAGTGGGCAGGCCATATAGCACGAAGAACAGATGGTCGTTGGGGCCGAAAGGTTCTCGAATGGAGACCACGGATCGGCAAGCGCAGCGTAGGACGTCCACCAACTAGATGGACGGACGATCTGGTGAAGGCTGCTGGCTCACGGTGGATGCAGGCCGCTGCCAGCCGAAACCACTGGAGATCTTTGAGGGAGGCCTATGTCCAGCAGTGGACGTCTTACGGCTGAGATGATGATGATAAATATATAGGGCGAAAATTTCCCAAAAGAAGTTTTCGGACGGACGACTTGGTTGGGTTTGGACCTTGGTTGGACCCACAGTGAATGCAAGCCGCTGCCAACTGAACTTACTTTTGAACTTTTGACTGCCAAATTGTAGTTTGCTTACAGCACACAACGTTTCAACTTCAAATATTGTCGAAAAATCAAGTAATTCAAAACTTAAACTATAATCTCGTATAAAATTATGTAAATATTGCTTGCTCAGTAATTTCTCCCAGAATAAGAGCCCAGGTATCCCATGTCGTTGAATTTTTGAGGGCCTTGTGAGACGGCGGCGCATATTCGGATGAAAATCCACCCGAGTCGCACCAAAAAGAAGGACTCCATCTGCATAGGATACCTATCACGACTAAAATGTGGCATCGTAGTTTAGTTTTCCTAAATCGCGATTTCTGCGCATATTTGCTTATAAGTTGCTTAAAGATTAGGCTTAGGTTAGGTTAGTGGTTAGTTAGGTGTCCATGTAATCTTCGAGATTTCAAACAACTAATTATTATTATTATACTATGAAAAGAAAATATTCTGTTATGATTATAAATAAAACATAATAATTTAATCTATAAAACTGCGAAAAAAATTTGGCACCATAAATCCGACTCATGATAGGGCTCATATTTGGTGGCTCGTACATTTACATTAATTACGAAGGAAGTGATGAGACGACGGCGGGTGTAATGTGACGTGAACATGGACATTTCCGTTTCAGCACCTTCAAACAAGTCCTTGAAAACTCTTATGAACTCAGCCAGCTATATGTTGTGAATAGTATTATTTTTGGTATGAAAAATGACTGATCATAACATTTAAAAGATTTGGATAATTTTAAAGACCGCAAACAGCAATGGAAGCGTCTTCATTGAGGATGAATATTCTCAAAATGCCGTTACCGGGCACCGGCAATTGAATGTTTTTGAGAGGCGATTTGTGTTAGAAAGACCTTTTTTATTCCATGGTATACATATGCCTCAACAACTTTGCAAAAAGACATGTAACAAAACGAAAATAAAAATAACATACGCATGCAAAAGCTAAATGAAAAAATTATAAATGAGTTCAAACGAAAAAAGTATAATTAAATTGACTATAGCAAAATCTTCAATTAAATAAGCATTTTACGAGTATCACCTGACAATGACGCGCAAATTCACTAAGAAGCTTTCTACTCCCTATCGATACTAAAAGCTTAAAAGCTCAGCAGTCTTACCGAGTAAATAACATAAGAGCCACGGATTACTTATTAAGTAGATTACAAGCAGAGAAGTCGACCGTCTGAGCCAACCTCATTCAGGCACCAGACGGCCGATGAATTTTTGAGAGGCCTCACGACGTGTGTCTGAAAGCCCTTTTTCAGAAAGGGAATTGGGATAATGAACCAGGAACGTTGCATGTCGTAATGGATGTTTTAGTCATTGCCGCTAATGTTTTGCGAGTAGTTTGTCGAATTAAAGAGAGTAGAGGGTTCTGGGATTGCTATCACAGGACTAATTAAATTATTTATTTAAACTTTAGTTTTTGTTATCGACGTGACAATTAGCATTCAAAAAAATGCTTACATCAATAAGTGCTCAACTTTGGAGAAGTTTAATTAATAAAGATTATAAGTCGATACACTTTGTATTAGTATGTTTTACTGGTATTGCAAGCGTATTGGTTATACTCGTGTTAAAATATTATTTACATTTAAATCAAATAGAATATCTTAAACTAACTAACAGCTTTGAGGGAAACGGGGATTGATTGCTTGTAGTAGAATAATAATAGGCCTTTGCATCTATAGCAGTTGTTATCAGTAACATCGCGGCGCCAACTGTAGGTATCAGAACGTAAATTTATCCATTGACCTGTCCATGTATAAAATAAAATAAAAAAATAAAATAAAAATGTATTTATTTGGAAAACTTAAACATAGGGTTACAAGGTACAAATAATACGAAAATATACGCATTTAGTTATTATAACTGTGTCGCGTATATTAACGCCCTCTCCGTAACAGTAGTATCCAAATTTTTATCGAACTTATTCTTATCTTATAGTTAAATGTGATGTGTCCATGTATGCATAAGCGTATAAGGAAATAAACGTTTTGAATTTGACTTTGACTTTATTATTTAACGATTTGGTCTTACGTTAAATCATACACAAATGGACCAATTGCTGCTAGGCTATAACATTTAACGTAAACACCCGTATAATGATACTGTCGTACATTATGCACATCTGATTGGTGGATGGCAAATGATAGATAGATACGAAAATACTTTATTACACACACCAAACAAAGAAACATTACAATATGATAATAAATACTAGACAAGCATTTAGTCTTATCTCTTATCTTTACTGAATTTTAACGTTATAATAGAAATAAAACATTCAAAGTCAAAGTCAAAACGTTTATTTCCTTAGAAGCACATAGCCTACATGGACAGGTCAACTTAAAATTAATAAAACTAAATTGCTTAAAAAACAAATATTAAGGAAATAACATTGTCTTGACAGTTCGCTTCAATGTTTTATACTGAGTTGAGAAGCGAATAGAACAACACAGCTTTATCAGTTATTACAATTTTGTAGTTATTACAATTTTGGAGTTCTTATTTATAGGTAACTATTATAAGTTTAACATTTACAATAAAAAAAAATGTTTGTCATATAAGGAAGCTATTATAACATGAGCATATCAGTCCTGGTCAACCAGAATTATTAGAGCCTGTTACTGTGGAACTAAGCAACATATATCCAAGCTGCATCATCCTTTATATAATCATTTATAGAGTAATACGCTTTTCATTAGACTTCTCTTAATAAATGATTTAAATTTTCTAATAGGAAGCTCTGTTACATTATGTGGAAGCTTATTATAAAAACGTACAGAGTTACCCATAAATGATTTGACTAGGCTTTTACTAGGAAATTGATCAATTTACGGTTATTACTATTTTAAGGTGACAGATACAAACCGGAGGTTATAGGCCGCAATCAATAAGGCCTAAGTGCCGAGATGAAGTTAACACAAACCTCCCTTGATATTGGGAAGGTCGAGTGCCCTACAGCAGACGTACTTGAGCAGAGGGTGCTGTGAGCGTACATATTACGGTACTCTGACATTATAGATATCATTAATGTTTAAGTAAATTCATTAATTACATCAAATAAACTGACCGGAACATTTTTGTTACAAGATTGGGACAGACTAAGATTGTGGCATTGATCGTTGCGAGTTGCAGTTTTTATTAATATGTATATAATTTTTATTAATTTTATTTAATAAGAGATTCTCAACAGACTTGCTAGAATAACGTATTCTATGCATTTTTTTTTAAATAAAATCATATATAATTATATATCAAAACTTATCTGCTACTCACTGCAAATGTTAATTAAGTCTAAGTTATAAAATGACCGACCGAGAATGAAACGAATAATTGTTAAGTCAATTACAAAAGACGAGTCAAAATAATCCCATACACACTCATTATTGTATAATTTTTCTATTTTTTTTATTGTTTTGAAAATTTCTAAATCAAGTTTTATAATATTTTCACTGAATGTCTACTCATTTGATCAAACAGTAAAAAAATTCCCAAATAAACTTTGACACTCAATTTCACTGCTTTCTGTGTGCTTTATGAGCTGTTTTAAAAATGTGTTTTTACGTATTTTGAGTTTTGACTGAGTTAAGTAAATAGCAGCATTAAAAACTTTCATAATAAAATTTATGATTTTCTCTCCTTTATGGTTTGAGGTTGAGGGCACCAGGCCACGAGGAAGATCCCCTATGAGATGAACTCATCATCACTGCATGAATGCACCAGGAAGGCGGCCATCAGAGAAGAGTGGCTGCGTGTTGTGAAGCTTGCCACCAACACCTGAAATGATGACCACGGCCACTCGGTCAAGAGTGCAACCGAAGAAGAACTTAAAATTATAATTAAATTTGTAATTTTTAGAACATAAAAAAAATATTCTTATGAACCGATTATAGTGAGAAATCAATTGATTTTTTATTGAAAATGAAAATGGATTTTAATAATTTTAGAATCAAACAAAAGTGGCTCGTTGGTGTAATGGTAGCGCGCCGGGGCTCTATCCCGGAGATGCAGGTTTGAATCCTGTGCGCGCGAAAGTTACGGATGTATCTTAATCTTATTCTCCATAAAAATTTTAAAAAAAAATTTTGTTGTATGAAAGGCGACTTTTTTGTGTCAACGAATAATATTGTTTACTTTTGTGGCGCTTTCTTTTAATTTGATTATGATCTGTGATAAGCTTCGCCATGGCTCACAGAAAGCTCAAAGTTTGTCTACAAAGAAATCAGCAGTCAACCGAGAACTTATCATGAAGTTGTATTGTTCACCCACAAACGGCAATTGCACTGTTGATTCTTTGAGAAGTTGACCAAGCCATAGACAAGACTTCCAAACTTTCGGTTAGTTAGACTTTCTCACTTAGCTTAGCTTTGAATAAGTTTCTTTTGAATCGGAAGATCATTTTATTCATTCGTGAAGCTAGCTAGCATGTTTATAAATAAATTTACCTCTGAATGCGGGTGATTTTGTATACAAAAACATGTAATCAAAATCACCACTTTTTGGTTAAAAATTTAAAGGCTATGTACATGCACATTTAAAACACAAAAATAAGTTATTTAATATACTTTAAATTTAATAACATGTTATGAAATCCATAACGTATGATTTATGGCTACGAATTATCCAAAAATATAATTATGGCATAATAGTATTGAACTCTGCAAAAGGCGGCACATAGCTCCTTAATCGAACAATAAATAATGAAGTTTATATGGCAGAACAACAACATATGGTGATCTATCCATAGGTTATTATTCTGCGATATTAACTTTCTGCCAGTGTGTTAAAAAGCATGGAATGATAATGGAACTATGACTTGTCCTTTGTAACTTACTGACCATGAAATACCGATATCTATTCCATAAAGACAAGAGGAAAGTTCGTCTGTTTTTTTAATTTTGCTAATATTTGGAGGAGTTATTTTGGTTCAACGATCGAAATATACTTTAGTAGACAAACTCTAAAAATAGACTAGATTTAAAAATAGCTTAAGGTTGTCTGTTAGCCCGTCCACAAATACTAGACAGCTATTTTTGGCTTTATTATTAATTTAATAAGAAAGTACAATAATTTAGAGCATCACTTGAGACGTATAAATTTCGTACAAATCTAACGAAAGCGTTACGTCAGGTACATCAGGTACCCTGGAAGGACCCGATTTTTCGTTTACAAGAAAAAATTAAAAGTACATTTTTAATTGTCTAAATGACGGACTAATTATTTTGGAATTTGTGAACGTACTATCAGAACCATATGGTTCTGATACATTATGGAGAATCATAATCATAAGCCACGTGTGTATATGCTAAAAGTTATGGCAATGCTATATAGTAGGTTACCTACACCTACTTTATAACATTCGAGGGAAATGTAGAAAAGTACCTACACAAGTGCAAAATTCACATAATAAATATTCCTCTTGAATTTTTTTCATAGCATCGTCACTCTACATCAGGTGAGATTGTGGCAAAATAAAGGTATAGATAGCAAAAAAAAACATCTGAAACCAACAGGCAAATCTGTTATCGGAAATAAACTTGTGATAAAAAAACTTACTAGATAACTTAAGTCACGGGATATACTTGCTATAGCATAAATTACAAAAAAAATGACATTTTGCAATCAGTGAGTAGACATTTTTACAAACTCCATCGTTAAGCTGCTATTTGCTAAAGCAATCGGAAATTCATTTTCCTAATGGATTCCCGTAGTAGTTAATCGGATATTCAGTGTAAACTAGTGCCTTGCTGCCTGTTTGCTGCGATTCAGCCATTCGTGCATAAATCAATTATTGTGTGACCTATGAAATGACTGCTGTGTTCGAGCATATGGAAACGTACCTACGAATGATTCAAATTTAACTATTGATTATTATTCAGCTCCAAGATACATTTTCTTCAAAGATAGAGTTTTTTCATATGCTTTGCTTTGCTTTTTTGATAGTAAAAACTCTGTTTGGGGTGATAACTTGTACACCTATAAAATAAAACAGAAAAGTGGTGTTCCTTTATACAAATGCCATTATGTATGAACAAAGTAGTCACATTTTTCTTAAAAAAATATATCTTTAGGTATGTATAATTAGTAAATACAAAAATATCTTAAGTCTTTAATGCACAATCTATACATACTATAAATTCACGGGTCTTTATGTGGTTTTCTGCAATAGTGTTTTATTCAAGATATAATAAAATATCCAGAAAATTAATAATAAAAATATTTATTACATAATGTTAACCACCTTGCATTGGTGGTTTTCTAATGCAGAATGTTACCAGTTCACGACGCTTACTGTACCTTTCTGTGTACATTCAAAGGTTGCTTAAAAAAGACCGTAGACGGCGAGAAAGCCACCTATACCACAGATATTCATTTTTTTCTCAGAGTCCTAATCAAGTTTTTCCATAACCTATATACACTGACTTTTAAATGGAGAACAACAAGGAATATATTGTAAAGGGTGTCTCAGCAAGAACTTGAATTTTGAATTGCGCGCCATTTTCAACTGTCAATTGTTGAGTAAGCCATATTTGATGTTTGATCAATTAAAACATAGACATTTACGAAAATGGTGCGTAATAGTTTGGATGAACGTTTATTAATAGTGAAAACCCATTATAAAAATGGGGAAAATATTAAGAATAAGAATAAGAATAAGAATAAGAATCATTTATTTTGTCACAAACACAATAATACAAAAAAAAAACATACATTAACATTAGGTTATATTGCGACAAAAAAGGTAACCATTCAGCATAAGCTGCGGCAGAACGGATCCAACCACAGCGCTGGTCTTCCATGGTTACCTGAGTTGTGTTGGTTATACAGCATACATTATGTTACAGAAAGAAAACAATAAAAAGAAACTATAATAACTTAACCATTAACACTACAACAAGAAATTTCAGTAAATAACTAGGTACAATAATATAAACTTATTTCCAGAAAACTATATACAAAGAAAAACAAATAAATAAAAAGTATACAAGGAAAAACTACTGTGACATTTCACAACAAAATCATCTTTAGTGACGAGGCTCATTTAAACCTCAACGGCTTCGTTATCAAACAGAATTCTCGGATCTGGGGAGATGAAAATCCACAATACATGTCATTCAAGAACTTCCGTTACATCCTTAAAAAGTGACAGTTTGGTGTGCCATGTGGGCAGGAGGGACAATTGGACCATACTTTTTGGAAAATGGTGAAGGTGCCGCCGTGACTGTCGACGGCAATCGTTACCGGGCCATGTTGACAGACTTTTTATGGCAAGAATTAGATGGAATTGACTTAAATGAGATGTGGTTTCAACAGGAAGGCGCTACCTGTCACACAGCTATGGAAACAATGACTTTGTTACAAACCAAGTTTTCAGGTCGTGTAATTTCTCGTTTTGGAGACCAAAACTGGCCGCCAAGAAGTTGCGATTTAACTTGTTTGGACTATTTTCTCTGGGGTTTTTTGAAAAGTAAAGTCTATGCGAACCACCTTGAGACAACCGAGGAACTCAAAGAAGAAATTGCACGTCAAATTCGTGAAATCCAGCAGCCCTTACTGCAAAATGTACTGCAAAATTTCGTCAAAAGAGTGCATACCTGCCAACAGACCAACGGTGGCCATTTAACCAATATTTTGTTTCATGTGTAAATGTCATCACTACCTCCATACACATGTAGAATAAAATGTTAATAAAATATTAAATAAACAGATTTTTTTATTTTTTTAAATTCAAGTTCTTAATGAGACACCCTATACTTTCCAATTTCAATGTACTTTCCAATTTTAAATTAGCTCGAAAATGGTCCAAACTTAATGACAGTTGAATGATACTCAATAATGCCGTAGTGTGTACGGTACGTTTTGCTGACGAAGACCTCTTGCCAAACTCGAGCCAAGGGCCGGATGTCTACGCTTTGTCAGACTCGACACCCGCACAAAGCCCTGATTATCACAATAGCTGCATAATTATGCATATAGCTTCCTTGCTTGGAATTTGGAATGCATTAATTCTTTGATCTTTAATTAATATCTATCTTCTTGGTCTGGATGCTAAATATGTATAATCAAAAATATCTATTCATGTATGTCTATTATATTAAGTATATCAGATGTCTAGTACCCGTAACAGAAGCTTAAGGGCTTATTACGGGACTAGATGTTATTGTTTAGATTGTCCAAGAATATCTATTTTCTTTTTTGTTACTCTTGATCCTGTCCATCCATATGAGATCGCTCATAGCGATAAGGCCGCCCATTGTACTCCAACATTATGATTATATGCTAAGTCTATATTTGTTTTTTGTGTGGTGTGCAATAAAGTGCTATCTATCTATTTATTTATTTTATTTAATTTACAGAAACATTGTGTTTCTTTGGCATAACCCACATATATATAGCTAAAGTTGTTATTAGTTCGGCCAAATAACACCAAAAAAACTATTACAATAACACGTACTTCTATTAGCATAATATGCATAAATATGGAGTTCGCCGTTATTTCATTTATAGGATACGGTAACGTAATTTTGTTAAAAAAAACATCTTTTCAAGACACAAGCTAAAAAATAATTTATTTCCATTGTTTGATTTTACAAATCTTGGATCAATCATATACTTATAATTAAATATACAAAATAATAAATTTATATCTGAAGTAATAAATTAATAATAAGATATTTTCTAAACTAATGAAAATAGTAACTAACTTAGAAATGCATGCCGACATAAACTCAGCTTATAAAGTATACAGCGTTCTCAAAATGAGCAACTTAATCTTCTAGACATTTTTGCACAACCCATCTCAGGATTTCGCCAAGTAGTCTCAAAAGCTCGTCTGAGAACATTTGCATGTACGTTAGCAATCTAACCGCAGTAAGAAAACTCGAGGATGCTTCCGTATATTTTTCTCTGCTTTTTCATACCCATAAGGTTTTTGACTCGCACTCTCAACATTACATGTATCACCCCTTAACAAGCAAAAGGATTTTCTGAATGCAGATTTTCTGTATAGAAATAGTGCTCATTACTGTTGAGGATTATTTTCTATATATTTTTAACTTGATATTACGTTGGCTACTTTGGCTTGGTTTGAAAACATAAGATCGTTAAAAAGAGGAAGTATTCAAGCGGAGACGATGTTTGACGGGAAATCGCGACATCAATTGGGTGGGTACCTACGTCACATCATAATTTAATAGTTTACTGTAATCATTTAGTACAAAGCTTATTAATTATTTAAATAATTTCAAAAAGGGGTACAATAAGAATGCATTTCAAATTGTTAGCATGAAAAATGATTTCGAATGAAGAACATGCATCCAGAAAATTCTTATTAACGAAATTTCAAAAACAAGAATTATTTTTCAACCGACGAAAACTAGGAGGCTCTTAACTTTTTGCTGAGTAGTCCAATTTTGATTTAAGGGGATTGAAGGGTACCTCGATATTGGACTCTTACAAATTTAGGAAAAATATCAACCCTTAACAGGCTTAAAGGATTGTTCATTAATTGGTTTGAAATGTAATTTAAAATATAAAAAAATATATTGTAGATTCATATGGCATCGTTCATATTACCTGTTTACCTGTTTTTTTAATATCATAGCGGCTGAGTGCGAGTCGTACTCGTACACCGAGGGTTCCGTACAAATATGTAAGTAAAAAATATGTAACAGTAAAAATTATCTATTATGTGATGTAACAAAAACATTTAGGTTTTTATAATGTTTCCTTTATGTGTCTTATGAGATATTGTTTCTAAATAAATTATAAAATTCTGGGTATACTGGAAGACCTTTTAGGTTATGATTCGTTTGCGATCAAAAAATGTGGCTTAAATTGTTGTTTCAATTGATAACGTCGATAACGTCAAGATTACTTGGGTATACTTTCTTTATAAGTGTAGAACTCGTTTAATTTCTTTAATATTCCTTGAGAACCGAATACTTAAAAATGCCTATAATTACATGTGTATTTTAAGTCCCATTTCAATATTATAATATTGTTTGTGTACTCCAGGCCGTGATAGACAAGACCTTCGCGTTTGCCGTTACACGATGTTTTTAGCGCGCCAAAGATTTACGAATGTTCAAAACCTTTCCAATTAACCTGAGTTTAAACACTTATTCAAAATGCACACGTAACAAATTATAAATAGGTATCAAACCATCAACCGTTCCGTCCCTAAAGTCAAAAGCGATGCTTTCACTAATGTACTTTCTGAAACGATTCGCACTCGGCTTGATTCTTTTGATTCTTCGACTCTTCAATCACTTATCTTCATAACGTGTGAAATGATTGTCACTGTGATATATAGGGTTCCTTTTATAAACATAAAATTTACTTTATCTTCTCCCAAATGTAATTGTGTAGGCACATATTTCGTGAAAATGTATTTTCTTTCAGCGAAAAATGTATTAATCGTGTCGATTGGTTTTGTACGGGCTGGAAATTCATTACATTGGAGATTAAATATTGAAGCCTAATATCTAATAGACAATTTATATTGCATTGGCCATCAAGGGATTACTGTTTAGTGCCAAATAAGCCAGATTGAAATTTATAAAATGAACTCGTAACATGTCGCCATTTCGTACGACTGGCTCAGTGGCGCAATTGTTTCCGATTAAACATGTTTTGCATTATACATAGAGGATAAAATAATTCTATTCAAATGTACATTATGTATTAGCTGCATTTTATTTAATAAAAGTATTAGGTATACCTTCTTGAATGGGAGCACACTGTAGCCGTGTTAGCTAAGTAGGAGAACACTCAACTTTCATTACACGAACCTCTGAATTTTTCTTCTTGAAAAATGTATGTGCGCAACACCTGCTTTAAAGGTAAAGGCAAACATTGTGAGGGAACCGGCATGTTCTGAGAACTTTTAAGAGTTTGAAGGACATGTGACATTCACTAACCTACCCTAGGCCAGCGTGGTGAATTAAGGTTTAATCGCTCTTGTCAAGAGAGCCGTCCCTGTGTCCCAGCAATGGGAACGTTAACAGGTTGATGATGATGATACCTTGTTGTAACAATAACTTGCTACAGTCCATCATTATTGATTCCCAGTTATATTAATACACTTTAAATAATAGTAACTTTGTAAGAACTTGTATGTAATATATCGTAAGCGACTACAAAATGTTCTAGTCTAAAACAATCAACTACCATGCAACAAATATAGTCTGAAATTCATAACAGACCATTTCATATAACAATGATGTAAGGTGACAAAGTAACAACAGCTATTTCCGCTTGGAGGCTGTGTCACCCTTAATGGAATTTCAGTGTAAACCCGGCTTTAGTATAGACAGCTTAGGTGTAATTTTAGATGAGTTGTAAATACGGTTCAAGCTGCTATTGTCGTTTGAATCATTGTATGCATGTTACATGATTTAAATTTTAGATGCTAAGTTTTATTATTATTTGCTGGTATTTTGAGCGATTATTTTAGTTTGAATGAAATAACCAGATTCAAACGGGGCTAGACGTTGTTGTGTGGATTGTCGGAAAATATTTATTTATTAAATTCCCTTATTTATTTTGAAATTGAATCAATAATAAATACATTATTGCGGGGCAATCTACACATCGACATCTGGTTCTTGGTAAACTAAAAGCTTCTGTTACAGGTACTAGACATCCGATATACTTATTAGAATAAACATACATACACAGATATTTTACTATACATTTTAAACACCCAAATCAAGGAGAAGGTGTGTGCAGAACATACAAACGTTTGACCCCTCGGCGGGAATCGAACCCTCTGTACCTTTCAGCCACCTTAGGCAATCATATGCAAAAGTAGACATTTCGCCTTCTTATCCACTTTGTCTAACAAAAGGCTAACGAAATATTCATTTGTGACTTGGTACTTATATTTATCTGGACAAAGAGTTATTCACAAGCTCCTCGTTTACGTGTTCGCAACAAAGTTAAATAATAATAACAAACATTTTACATTATGTCGGCGACACGAAGTTACGCAAGCTGCGGTCTCAAGAGCTGCGAAACATTGTAACTGTAGAAGTAAGTTTAGTACAATTGCGAGGAATACTAACATAATGCTGTGCCCTTTGGGATTATGAGCTTTTGACAAGCCTTTTTGTGGCATGGACAGCATTAACTGGTGAAATAAAGAAGTATTCCCGTGAGCACCTTTTTATTAGGCACTTGTGCATTGAGCACCAAATTATTATTCTTTGATCTTTTTAAAGGATTTTTGTATATTAAATCCCAATCTCTCATATACTATGATATATTAAAAGTTATGGGGGTGAGAGTGGGGAAGGAAAACCGAAAATCTGCAAATATACTCGAGTGGGGTATCAAATGAAAGAGCATCGCGTGAACATTACTAAATATTATGGTGTTTTACTTTTAAGGAAAATAAAACATTGGAATCGGGGTATTTTCTAAAATTTTAAATTTATATTTATACTTATTGAATCGTTAGTATCTCAGAAACGGTGGCTCGTAAGAAAAAAAGTATGCATACATTTTTTATAGATCATTTTATGATCTATAATTTTGTCTCAGGTATTTTTATGATAAAACTTACCGTTTTGCTGAAAATCGCGATAAACTCATTATTGTAAATAAAAAATTTTCCTTACATGGGAATGATGGGGAACTTCTAGACATTGTTTATAATTATTATGTTTTAAACAATTTCAGTGAAATTCAGCTTGTTGGGACTTTATGTAACTTCGAATGTCTAAATTGACCGGACTAATTACTAGGCTAGAGAAAATAAATGTTTTTCTATTTCTATTTCTATTCAGACTTTATATGGATTACAAGATAATCCATAATAACTTCTTAACTTCTTTTAACAATCAAAAACATATTTTAACTTATTTATTAAAATCTAGTGGCCCGCCCCGGCTTCGCCCGGGTTTTTATTCAATTTTTTTTCCCGGTAATTAAACGATTTTTTCTCGCCTTTTAAACCTTCCCTAGACCTCCACGAACATTTCAAGACTATGATAAGATAAATCCGTTGAGCCGTTCTCGAGTTTTAATCAGACTAACGAACAAAAATTCATTTTTATTTATATAGATTTCAACGAAACTAAATAACAACCTTCATTTTATCCTAGGAATCCCATCCCACACACGCTCTAAATTAATTCCCGTAAATTCACACACCACGGGATATGAGCGCGCACAGAGAATGACGGCATTTTTAGTGATAAACATAAACAGATATAAATCGTCTCGCCTCATAGAACACTCGGCAAGTACAATACATCCCACATATGTTTTCATCAAAACAACACTAAATTATCATGCCGTATCCATGTAATGTTTCAAGTATGCAACGCTAGTGCATTGTGGTGTATCTCAAATTATCACAGTCGAGCTCGTTTATGCATATCTTATGCCCTAATGGCGCGGCTACATTAGCGGACGAATATTCGTGTCGCGTCGGTGTGAAAAAATGGTCGTGGTGCGCGCGATGTTCTTGTTCTTGTACACAATTGGTGGACAAAGATTTCTGTCGTATGGCGTCTCCTTGTAGCGCGCAATGTGACACGATGTTAAAAGAACATTAAAAAAAAGCGTTTATTATGTCATCCAAGTAATACTAAATGACCTAGATGATAACCAATCAGCATATGCTAGCTGGCCTTCCGTGTTGAAGTTTGGCGTGTTTAGTATGTAAAATGAAATTGAAAAATGACAATTTATGTATGTCTAGTATACTAAGTTAAGATGTCTGGTATCCGTAACACAAGCTTAGAGTTTACCACGATTGTTGTTGTGTGAATCTGGAAATATTTATTTATTCTGAAGTGACGGAATTGGAGACACGCCGAACATCGTCTCCGCCCGTTTACTTCGCGTTGCAACGATGTACCGGCTACACACATTGAGTTGACACGAATATTCTTCATAGCCCGTTAATGTAGATGCACCAGCAATGACTATAAGATACGAGTGTAGCTCAGACTAGTGTTTACGGTAAGGTTCGCAATTTCACTAAGAGCTAAAATAATTCTTATTTTGCAGAGTCGGCTGTAATTTAGTTTGGATTGTGAAGGTTTAACGCGTGCAGCTTTTAGTAGTAAAGAAGCATAATGACTATATATCAGGTATTTGGTTTATTCCGTCTGTTAGCCCCTTCTGGCACCTACTTACATACTGGACACCTACTTTTCGCTCAATCATTATGTCTTGACACTTTTAAGCATTTTTACAGAATTCCAAAAAAAAACAAATCTAATGCATGACTTACAGGCTTTTAGTCTGATTATCCCCAATCATTCGGTCGTACCATCATGAAATAATTCACTTACCCAACTTTTTACTAGACAAGGTAAGGTGAGGTCCCTTGCTATGAAATTACACGGCCCGATAGGCCGGGGTAAGGGCATAAACTACGGTAGATGGAATTAATTTGGTAAAATCTTGCTCAGGCAGATTGTGCTTCCTGTGATTACGGCCTGCTGAGCTAAATGTAGGCAAATGTGCATGTGTGCTGAATGCCTATGAAACGCTTAGAATAATACCTGCAATTTTATACATAATTTATTTTTATACAGGATGGATTTTTGAGAAGGGACCATAAGGGCAGGTACATTAACCGTTATAGTTATAAGAATTCATTTACAATTTTTTTTTAACTATTCTGAACTACATTCACGGGTTTTGGAAAAAAAACTACAATCAGCTAGAATGTGCTAAAATAGCAAACATATATTGTATCCCATACCATCTCTTTTCATGTAGGGATCAAAATAATATGGGGCCATCAGATGTATAATTACTAGAATTGACAGAAACTGCCAAAAACTTATCCATTAAAAACAATATAAAATATTCGGACCCTACTCAAAAACTCACCCATTATAAAATCTTAATAATTTTGAATAGGTGATAAACCTCACTTTGAAGGTTAAACTATTTATAAATTTTATGCAGAAAAAGATTAGGACACATCCGTAAACTTCGCGCGTACAGATTCGAACCTGCAGCACTTCGAACGTAGCGCGTCGGGGCGCTATCCCGGAGATGCAGGTCCAAATTTATTTTTTATCTGTGACTGTGTTATTAATTTGTTCTATTTTACAAGTAGGTACTTATATGTATTTGATGCGACCTAAATAAGACAAATATTATTAATCTAAAAACAAATCCTGCTAGTTTAAAGGTGACATTTCTCGTTTTTCGATTTAAGTAACTGAATGTGGCAAATTGTGTGATTGGAAAGGGTCTACGGAATCTCCGTCGTTAAGTTGTATAGAGCCACTTTCAGCTATGTATGTTCTTTTTCAACTTTTATTTTAGCTTGACTATATCTTTGTAATTTACCTGAATAATCAACATCATATTAATTATTAACTACCACGAGTCGAGTGTCTCTGGAAACAATTTTACATCCGTACAATAAGCGAATCACCCGTCGGGAATAGGATATTATTTTCAAAAATGGCGGCAGTCACGTGCGAGCACCCGTCACGAGCTTAGCTGTAACTCATTGTACCCTCGAGGCATTATCAGGTTAATTACTATCTCAGTTAGTGCCTTTTGCCTTTTTGTTGCTAATTTAGAAGTTGCGAGTTTATATGGAGTTCTTCGTTGCTCCCCATATAAGTAGTTACGTGAGAACGTCGTGAGCTTCTAAAACAAAATACCAGATTGTGGGGAATTATAAAAATGCTTCCAATTGAGAGCCACAACTTTTTTCTACTGCGTCTATCCTCTCCCAAGAGAGTAAAGACGGCTTTTCTCTCGATTTGTAGTTTTTCCTTTAGTACAAATTGCTTCACAGCCAATTACGCTTAAGTATACTGGCTTTTTTAGGTAAGTCCAATTTCGATTGGTCATCTACGAATTTAACTTGGATTTAGAAAACTTCACAACATCTTTTCGTCCGACATACCTAAATGACTGAAGACGAAAGTCTTCAACCAGTGCGTGTTACCAGTGATGTTCTATGGAGCCGGTGTATGAATAGGCTCAGAGTCACTCGGAGAAATTTGGAGAGGGTTATGCTCGCACCTTGAAGTGGCAGTAGGTAGGCCATATACAAAGGTACAAAGGCCGCACTTGCGGACTTGCGGACTGCCGCCTCTGATCGACATAACTCAAAGTCTATGAAGGAGGCTTATGTCCAGCAGAGGACAGCTGATATAATGATACTGGCTTTCCCAATCTTAAAATACAGTCATTAAAATTTACCTAGCACCACTCAAAATAACATACCTACCGGTAACATCTCAATTCTATCCGTTAAAACCAAATAAAGTTTATCTAATCCCACCTCCTAAACTCGATTTTCTTTTACCTAATTGATAACTTTCGGCAAGATTCTCCAGATAACAAACAAAAATAACAAAGACGGTGTCTTCCCTAACAAAACAATTTGTTTGCGAATTAACGATTTCGACGCGCCTTGTGCATAGTAAGACGTAAAGAAATTTAATTAGCGCTCATTGAGATAATTCACTGGCTCCACAATGGGGAGTAAAGACAACTTTTGTTAAGTGCGCGAGACACACGGTTATATATGTTCACAATTAGGTAATCTGTAAGGATAAATCTCACTTATAATTATAATGAGTCTCTTTGATCTGGGTGTTTAATATGTATAGTAAAAAGTATCTATTTATGTATGTCTATTATTTATGGAGGCACAAGCTTAAAGCTTACCGCGGGGGCTAGATATTGTTGCGTGGATTGTCCAGAAATATTCATTTATTTGATTTATTTAAATCTGATATAATATTTCAAAGTTCCATGTGTAGATAAATAAAAAAAAATAGGTTAAAATAATATTGCTGGACAATCCCCGCAACGATATCTTGCCTCAGAGCTTATGCTCTAAGTAGGTACACTTAGTAGGTACTCAGTTATAGGTAGGTAGATATCGCTCAAGGTGAAGAATGGAGTCTACTAAAAGTGTACTAAATGCACCAGGGTGAATATACTAGTTGAATTAGTATATACTTTTATCAAAGGATTCAAATTTGATTTAAAGAATAACGAATATATTAACATTTTGATTCATATTTGGAGTCATGTCCACAATATTGCGAGCAAATTTGTCCGATCTATGTGTATGTAATAAGTGTATGATATTGTAAACATTACTTTATAAGAAAAGAAACTTATGCTCAGATAAATAAACTTTAAAATTCGAAAAAACGTGTTAATACTCGAATCATAACGTAAAGCGTAGTGCTAGCGAAACTAAACAGCCGTATAACACAATCTTCTGAACAACAAATCGTGATCCAATTTATTCAAACAGTAAGCAACAAAGTGAATTCTCTGGGTATCAATTTATTTATTGTTCACTAGCTACCAGCCCCGGCTTTAAACGTTATAATTTACCATGAATAACGGTTATAACCACCTGTCAGATAGATAACTAAAACAAGACCACTCAATGTTGCTGTAAAGATATCAGATATCTACGTAAATATCTACAAAAAAGAAATAGATTTCATCTTAACCAAAATCCGGAAATACATCGGTACTCGGATTTTTTTTAGTTTGTGGCTACCTATTGCTGGGCAAAAAGGTATGGGTTACCTATAGCAAAAAAAAAAATTAAAAGTCGGGTCAATTTACCAGGCCACATTTGCTCATAGTGAGGGAGTAACATTTTAAATAGAACAAACTAAACAGAATGTATTTATTGTGAAAAAGTATTTTTATATCGTTCAGATTCCAATTGAGTTACAAAAAAAAACTATCTAAGCCAATCTATTCCTGATGATTATTTTGTATCGTTATATAAATATAAGAAACAAAAAAAACTTGTAAGTATTTGAAAAAAAATCTGAATCAATATTAGTGTCAGTATGTTTCTCGTTGTATTTTGATGAACTGTCAAATATGGCCTATTAAATTGACCCGACTATAAGTACAGGGAAATGCAATATATAAGAAAGCTTTCTAAAGTAGGGTCACCAAAACAAGTAAATAACAACAAAAACAATAAAACCGGTTCAATGTAAATAAAATAAACAAGATTTCATGACAAGCGTTCTAACTAATAGATGCTCCTTGAATTTGAATCCTGAATGATTTAGAGTTTGGAGAATGAACGCTTTCGTTGATAAACATTTTGTAGATTTCTTGGAAACCGAATCTTGTTGTAGTCGGTGAATAATGACATAATTTCTTTCTTTGTCTTCTCTTATCATTTGTTTGAAATTTTACTTAAATTATTTTTGAGTTTGTGAGATTATGCTGACATGTCAGCATAAACTTGAATGCGCTATTATGACTTTTAAAAATACTTGGTATAGAAAACATTCAAACATATTAACAGAGGTCTATTTTATACAAATAATTCAAAAACAATGTGATTAAAATCATAAAAAAAAACTTTAAAAAATAATGTACTGCCAAAACTAATTACTTTGATCGTATTAATTTATTATTCAATGCTTTGGTATACTTTCATGAGTATAAGAACTTGGTTCTTATAGTTTAAAGAAAAGAATTTTTTCAACATTTAACTTTTTCTGCGATAAAAATCTAAATCTACTTTAAATCATATCAAAGACTACTCAGTAAAAACGCACTCAGCACGCGTCGTATTGAGAACTTCCTTTTTCTTCCGTTGGTTGAAAAGCACCATATCGTTTGAAGCGACGTACGTAAAACTTATTCCCATAAACTTATGCGTAGCCCAAAACAACGTTACAATACCTACTCATTTATTCGCAACTGAGCTAAAAATCATTAAAAAATCAAGGTTTCCTTATTCCCTCTTAATGACGGAACCCTAACAATAAATAGCACTTCTTTCATTCACAGAAAACCGCGCAGATCCTTTCGAGATTGTAAAATCTGAGTTTATTTAGAAAAGGATTTGCTGAGTAGATCTGAGGGTTCACAGATGATGGCGTTGTGACGTCTAATATTACCATTTAAACAAGTTTTATGGTAATCGAGCCCCGCGCAGCTTATTTTCAACCGAAATTTCCAAGAACATTTTTTCTTTTGTTACTTTAAAGGCGAAAAGTTACAAGATTACTGATACCGCCTTAATAGGATTGGATGCTTTAGAATAATTTAACATTAATTAAATAACTTCGTTGATCTCCTAATTATTCTTTGGTAAATCTCGGTCCAGCTGTGATTATGGGGTAATTAAATCTCTATCGTATCCAAATTCATGGTTTGTAAATACAACAAGTAAATTTGGTATAAAATTATCCGACTTTTTATATGAAGAGTTGAATACGAGCAGCCACCTCACCAACACGGTGAGGTGGCTGCTCGTATTCAACCACACGTTGTATTTGTAAATGATTTTCCCGCTGAAATCAATCCCCGTTGAATCCAAAATCGCTCATATATACCGAGGGTATCGGGCGTAAGCTCTTTGGTGCCCAGCCTCACCAGTGGACATGTACGTATTTTTGAACCTAATACTACCATCGCCAATCCGCCTGCTCGCTCAATTTTGATCTGTTGATAAAATATGATGAGATCTATTTATATATTTTCATGAGATTTTGTTCGATTTATCTATTATTTGATCCGTTCAAATTCCGATCCATCTGGATCTGCTGATAACGATCCAAATTCTACACCAAACCTGTTCATTAAAGTAAAAGATCTATTTCATATGTTTCCAATTCTTACACATTACCACTTACCCACATTTATTACACATAAAAATTATCAACTAGCTTCTCAGAGTCAACAATGTAAGCACCTCCATACGTTACAGATGCTGAGACAACGTGTTCGAGTCAATAGTTTCATTATTTATATTAGAGCAACTCTCCGAGACTGTCTGTTATTGTCGTTACTCCTTGGGTATGCCTCTATAATGCCCTAATTAAGAAAATATTCCACATAGTAAATATACTGATTATGAGTGTGTTATGTTACTAGTGAACGGCCTAGTGGTTCTCGAGTAATTTTAGTCAGCCTGCTCAAGCCCACGTTAAATGTGTCGACACTCTTAGAGCCAAGCCTTAGAATTCTGTGCGCCGTTTCGAAGACAAAACAGTCTGACGACAGACTGGTCAGAGTGAAACAAAGCTGTGTAAAACAATAATGTCACCAGTCAGCGCTCGCCTTAAAAAAATCTACTTCCGTCTGTTTCTCATTCTAAAACATGTAATACACGTGAACATTTTCAACTAGCTTCTTGAGGACAAACGATGTAAGCACTTTCATACATAACAGATGCTATGCCAACGTGCTCGAGTCAATAGTTCCATACATTCCTAGGTTGGTCGACCGCGCGCCGTAAGTTTCATAATATATCGGAGCAACTCTCCGAGACCGTCGGTTGCTCTCGAATACTTGGGTATCAATGCCCTAATTAGGAAACTATTCCACACAGTGCCTATACTGATTAGTAGCGTACTACGGTACCTACATACCAAATATTTAGGTACGAGGGATTAATAAGAGCTTCAGGGTTTCTTTAACCATCTCCCAGTAACGTCCCAAGTAGGTAAGCCTTAGTTAAATAAGCTATTTTACGAAATCATTTATTCAATCATCGGATTGAGTGAGACAGCATACAATATAAGAACTGATTAGCTACTCGGGACTATTCTCGGAGATTGTGTAACAGGCCACAGTTTCTATTAATAGCAATATTTTATTACCTATTTGTTTTTTTCTGTATCCGATAATAAATTACTTAAATTACTTAATCAGTATATATGTAATCTTTCCAAAACAAGTTAGACAATAACTCCAAACCTATGTTTTGGCTTCTAACAAAAACAAATCAAAAACCAAACAATTGCAAGGCTCTTTACACGACACTGGCGTCGTCGCGGCAATCCCATCCAACTAAAACGGTCGAATCAAAACGGCTAAACGGCAAACGTCTTCGAACAAACATAAAACGAAACAGATAAGCCAAAGGTCCATTGGACAGATAAAGGAGAAGCACCTCGACAACTTCTCTAAGTGCAAAATCGATTGGAGATCGCTTAAAGGTGTTCGCACAACGGTGATGCAACATTTGAGTTGGTATTAGATATTGTTGCTTGTCTATTATTGTAATGTGGGCTTAAATAAAAACACAAACTAAAATAAAAAACAATAGCGAATTATAGCCTAACAAAAGACACTATAGAGCACTTTATTATGAATAGCTACACTTTGAGTCGTTAATTGGTTAGATCTTAACTAAGAAATTATAAAAAGTCCGTCATTTAAATTACTTAAAATATTACCCAATTTTTTTTTATTTTTTCTTATAAACTAAGAATCACCGTATGAAGACTATCGTCTCGATACAGTGCATAGAAAAGACACAAGCCCCCACTTTGATGGATCGGAACTTTGGCACTTTCTTATTAAATAAATAAAGCAACAAATACGTATCCAGTATCAAGTGCGGGTTGGTGAATATCACATATCCTTCAAGCAACATGCCGGTTTTCTCGCGATGTTTGCCTTCACAGCTGAAGCACGTGTTTGACATACCTAGCTAGGGTATAAAATTGTAGGTATGTATCATTTCAGTCTCTAATCGTAAAACCCTACCTAATCCCTAAGTTATATCATAATTTAACTTGTTAGTTTTGTTATTGTTCTATAATGGGATCAGTTCTTGTATCTTGTGTATATGTTGTGTCGAATTAAATAACTTTCAATCTCACCTCTAGTCTGATATGGCTCTAAATGAAATATCATTACAAAAGAACATGTATCCTCTTCCCTAGAGTGGAATCGATTGCACGAAATAGTTTTAGCGAGAAAGCATTTAGACTGTGGAGTAAATGGGGAAACGTCTTGTACCTAATTGCGTCTGAGAAACTAATAAGAAAAGAATTGTGCGGAAATTATTTAGGACTTGCGATTCTGTGTTCTTTGCTTAACTACTATAGATATTGCATTAGAATGTATACGGGAACACTTTCGTATGCTCAATATACTTACCCTTCCAAGTATTTATATTTTAGTGTTACTGATGGATATAATACGCCATCCTCTTAAGTATGAAACCTCAGAAGAGCGTAGGCATCGGCTAACGACTAGGACAAAAAACATAGCTGCTATTGTAGCTTGTCCCCGGTTACATATAGCTAAGCATGATTGTCGCTATCAGGCCGTGAAACTTTTCAACAAGCTACCCAGAGATTTAAAATGCATTGATAGTCCATACATCTTCAAAAAGAAACTGAAGGATGTTTTGTTGCGAGGTTGCTACTATACCATAGATGAATATGAGGCTGAGAACTTCCTTTAAATATATACTATTATTGTTATTTAATATTTTTGCATGCATAAATTTATTATTTAATTTAATTTTTAATTTTTAGATTAAGACTTAGAATTAAGAATAATTTTCAACACGATTTGTAAAATAATTGTTAAGAAATAAATGAATATGAATATGAATATGAATACTCTTAGTTTTCGGTTTATAAGCTATTTATTGTGTTTTCGTCAAAAAAAATATTATTATGTTATTAACTAGTGTCACACCTCAGCTTTGGACAACATTTACGGACTCATCTTTAGTAAATTAAAATCTTCAATAAAAAAAATAAAAGGTCATTTAAAAAAATAAGAGAACAGACATGGGACGCGATTTAACTTCACACCATTCTTACAATAGTATTTTTCTTGAAAATATTATCATGAAAAATACAGTAAATTCTTGACTTTCTGTTTTTACACAATAAACAAAAAGCTTCATCAGTATTTGTAACTGACATTTTCCTCAAGAAACTCCGAAACTCTTTATCATCAGAGGGCCGGGTCACTCAAATGGGAGTAATTCAACCCAAGTAACCCAGATTTAAAGTTATAATACAAATCAATAGGAATTTAACGAGCATAAGATAAGAAGCGAGTCGGATCTGCGAGTTATAAAACGGAGAGTTGAGATGTAGCTTAGGAAAAATAGCACGGTTACTTTAGTATTTGTTAAGAGTATTTTAAAATGCAAATGAAAAAATTTGATTTGAAATAATTCATAGTAACAGGGCGCATACACCTGCATCTTTAAACAAAAAACATAAAATATATATTTGAAACTTTTCACAAATTAACGCAATAACAATGGGAATGTTGAACTACTGCGAAAGTTATGAAAAGTGTTGCAGTATCAGCGCCCTCCTCCAAACAAAGGTATATGAAGTGATAGGTACCAAACAAATATATATAATATTATCTATCCTTACGTAAATGGGTATTGAAAATTAAACTTAAGAAAACATAAAAAGCAGTTTAAAAAATATTAAATGATTACTTACTTACATTCAACCTCTTGCCGTATATAAATATATAAAATTTCTATGTATCAATGTTAGTTAGCGTACTCCTCCGAAACGGCTTTACCGATTTTTACCAAATTTTATATGCGTATTCAGTAAGTCTAAGAATCGGCTACTATCTATTTATCATTTTGCAAAACAAAATGCTGGGGTCAGCTAGTATGTACATAAATATTATGTATGTGGTTTATTATATGATAATTATGTATGTAATTAAAAGTATTTCATATTTGTTTATAATTTTCGTAGGTAAAATCCTGTAATATTGTATTTAATCTGTATTCTCTCTATTTATGAATACTCGTATCCCCATTTTAAATTGCTACTGCCGCTGCCGTCTTATTCGTGCTTTATGATTTGTGTCAATCCCAAGGTTGGCTGGAAGAGATCGCTAGCAATAACACTCACAATTTCTGTGCATTTTTATCTTTTTTTGTGTTTTATTGTATTTGTTGTGTTGTGTTCAATAAAGTACATACGTGCCCCTGAAGACATCAAAAAAATCACTTCTAACCTATTGTTTTTCTATACTAATATTATGAAGCAGAAGAGTTTGTTTCTTTGTTTGAACGCGCTGATCTCAACAACTACGACTACTGTCGGATTTGAAAAAATATTTCTGTGTTGCGAATAATTGCGAAAAGAAAACGATCGTCGCGCGGAAAAATTAATGTATATTTAAATTTGTTTAAAATGAACCAGCTACCAATCAACATCCTGTGGCCGTAACATCTCAGCTTAACTTTTTAAATGGAGGTCCGCGCTAGTGATTTATGAGTCGTATCTACGGCGGAAACTATTTAAATGAGAATGTTGTCTTCCGATCCGCGGAGGTCGATTATCAACTGAAATATTACCTGCACGTTTGTGTCCTGGGACTTGATATGAGAATAAAGCTTCGAGGAGTTGGTTTTGTGCACAAAGTTTTCTATTGGTAATATTTATGCAATGATTTCGATTGTACATATTTTCCACCTATTGAAACATTAAGGGCAGTATACTTAATTCGCTTGAGTTTATTCACCCAGGTGCATTAAGTATACCTGATAAACTTTAACATTCATTTGTTTATTTTAATGGGAACAAGAGAGCGCGTAGATTATTTCAGTAAATTGTTCCCGTATTTTATCTTATTCTTTTATAACGAAAAATCAAGACGTTACCGTGGATTGAAGTTTCGCGTGATGTAAAGCTTTTGTGCGATTAAATTCAAAAGCCCCCACACCGGAACTTTGCTTTTCTTAATCTATGAACTTTCGTATTAAATAGATAAAGCATAAAAATGGTGTCAGAATACCATTTGTTTAATGAAGTCATCATGCCTATTTCGACACAACGCAACCCAACAAAACCTAATAGTGTAAGCCCTAGGATGTTATTTTTAGTGTTCCTTGGGAAATAATTACACCTCGATTATGAGGGTTCCGTACGGTAAAACGGGACCCATCACTGAGATAAAAATAATAATAAAAATGTATAAAATGTACTTACATGTAACCCTAAGTGTAGTATGACTCCATCTTATACTTATCAAATTATTAATAGCAAAATTACTCATTTGTACATGATTTAACATACTAATAATTTTTTTTGTTACACATTGATCAAAGAATAAGAATTTGAAACCAATTTGAAATTTTCAGATGTGAAATAATTTAATTTATAATAATTTAACAATATTTTTTTGTTTTACATAATTAATACATACTCATTTAAATAACACAAAAGAGACGAAACACAATTTCATTAGCATACCAAGATAATACTAATAGGGCAAGCGAATGTCAATGTCAAAATGCTAACCTCCGTCAGACATAAACCCAGATCAGCCCGAACCTCAAGTAGCCATTGTATCTTAAACAGAATCACTTGGCCTACTATAAATCCATCAACGTTCCAACTTAAGATCCTATTTGAATTACGACTTACATCTTATCCCGAGATGCTAAGCCAAAGTTCAAACTAAAACTTTGACCCAGTTTTGCTATGAATGGGACGAATAAAGTCTTTAGTTACGTTTTGTCAAGCATAATGTAACTTAATAACTTTTAACATAAGGCGACTTGTCGTCATTTCTGTCGCTGTCTTTATCCTTCGTTGAAGGCATAGATTTTCTGTTTCAATATAATTCTAAGCTTTAACTTGTGATAAAATACTGGCTTACATTTGTTTATCCTATTGCTGAACGGCCTAAGCTTATACCCTTAGCTTATGGACCCATTCATGAAGGTTTTGAATCAACGACGAACTATTGTAAAGGCTTTGTAGCCTGTTTCTAATCCTATAGTATTTAAGTGAGATAAACACTCGGCTATATTGACTAAGGTGTTATCATTTTGTAATAAAATTAATCCGACTTAGGTCAAGACAAGCTTTGGTTGACGGTTACCACCGGAGATGATACTTACAGATATAAATATATGAGAACAGCACCAGTTTTTTTACAAATAACCATCGTACTGACAAAACATGATATCTTTGAAGTGGTTAATTAAAGATATATTCTTCATTCCCAATTCTCTCTGTGTCAGTATCAATATTTTTTGTATTTTCTCATTAGCTCGAAAATGTCAGGTAAGTCCTAGGTGCACGGACATAAATTCCCGACTTAAACTAAAGCCATTTAAAAATTTATTTTTTTAACATAAGTTCAACTATTTCGGAGAAATAATAACCAATTCGGACGCAACGAAAAGCATTAACGACTTTTATGACGATGAGGCACGAAGAATTATAATTAGAGCTAAACAAAATTACGACACACTTCAATGTGTCTTCAAGCTAACATCCAACTCGGAGGTATAAGCCACGGTCAAAGCCTACCACCACATACATTGCAGCAAAACGGTTTCAGAGATAGCAGATACATACTTAAGCAGAGGCGAACAACACCTCCAGTGTTTGTTTTAATAACAAAACCACAATAAACCAACAATCTTGTCAATAAACCACTTCAAAACTCTTTATTCCCAATACTCTCCAATCCAATAAACTCAGTGTCAATATTTCATGCATTTCCTTGTCCGCTCGAAAATGCCACGTGAGCCCAAGGAGCACGGACATAAATTCCCGACGTAAACTGAAGCCAGCTGTTCCACTGTTTCGGAGAAATAAATACGGATTAGAACGCGGCGGGTACAGCGTGCTGTACACGGTACGCCTGAATTATTGATCGCTCGTGTACCACTGGCTTTATGGGTTGATGATAGCGTTTTGGCAATGATGAAGGCTTCGTGTGGGATCACAGTATGAAGATTTTTAGGAAAATAATAATATATTTCACTTTTTTTTTCATTTATGTATGGTTTTTTTTTTATATAATTTTTTTTTGCATCTATCCGTTCACCAATTACAATCCACCTACCTACCTACCTACTTTAATTTGACGATAGGTGTTGTAGCTGAAAGTCTATTATTAAATTAGTATCATAAACAATTCTCAACTCAATAAAAAATTACGTTTTAAACAACAATTTGTTGAAAAACTATTTAATTAATTATTTTAATGAAAAACTATTTTTTCATTAGTGATAAATTAATCTAAGCACATAGCTGTCACGGTTGACGACACTCAAGTCATGAGTTACAGCTCGGTGGCTGGAAGACGGACTTTGGATTCAATCGAGGTCAGGTTTTTACCCTTTGGGTTACGAATCTTAAAGCTCAAGACAACTTTATTTCCATCTACTTTATTAGATTAACATCATTCATTCAAGTTTATATATAATATTCCCATGTATAGTTAATGTATTCTATGCCGTGTTGGTTAAGTGGGAGCACACTCGAATTTTATTCCGAAGGTCGTGGGTTCAATCCTCGCCGGGCACTTTTCATCTTAAAAAATATATTTACGCTTTAAACACGTGCTTTAACGGTGAAGGCAAACATCGAGAGGAAATCACCATGTTCTGAGAACTTTAAAGAGTTTGAAGGATATGTGACATTCACCAACCCGCATTTGGCCAGCGTGGTGAATCAAGGACCAATCTCTATCGTCAAGAGAGAAGTTACTTTCTTCAAGATAGTAAGGTACGGGTTATATTATATAACTTTTTAAGAGGGTAGATCGTTTCGTTTGTTAATAACTGCCTAATCTCAAAGACGATCAATTATTGCCGTGATCGTGGCGCTTGAAAAAGTTGAAATATCGGATAACTTAAAAATCATTGAATAATGGTACCCGTCATTAGTAGTAATAGGATAAATTATATTGATTCATTATCCAATTTTAAATTCATTTCAGTGCAGAAAATAGAAACAGCTCAAAATATAAATGTTTATAAAAATTAATTTAAAATTTAAGGAAAACCCCCGATTCCATTGTCTTAATTGTCTTAAAAGTAAAACACCATAATATTTTGTAATGTGCACGCGATGCGCTTTAATTTCATACCCCACTCGAGTATATTTGCAGATTTTCGGTTTTCCTTTCCCACTCTCAGCCCCATAATTTTTAAATCGATTTTCATGAAACATGTCTCTAAGAACACTCGCGCCAAACTCACCTTTCATACAAAAAAATATCGGTTTGGTAGCTTTGATGTCTCAGACAGACAGACAGACACGTCAAACTTATAACACCCCTCTTTTTTGGTCGGGGGTTAAAAATGAAAGTACCTATACCTATTTAAAGTTAAAGATTTATTCAAATTAATAATTTTCTACCAAATACAATAAATAAATTTACCAATTGTATTTGTTCAGTGGATTGCCGCCCGTTCGGGGGCACGGTTCAGATTTCATCGGGACTAGTGTTTGTTTGTTCTGCCAGCATTTGTTCCTGGAGGCTAGTTCTCAGTTCGCTCTATATTGTTAGATAACGCAGATGTTTAAGCACTGTCACTGTTGAATTATTTTCTGTAAATAATAATGTATTTAAATATTACTTTTTTAGTTCTTTGATCAACAAAAATGTTGATTATGTAGATCAACTTTTTAATTTATTTTGATTTTTTATTTTTATGATTGAGTACCATTTATTTGTGGTAAAAAACTTCTGGAATTAACAAAGTCATCCAAAATTGGCTGTTGATGGCGATATAGCCAGTCAAATGCCATTAAAATTGAAGAAGACGAAGGAAAACAACTGACGTAATATTACAGGCTGAAATTATAAATGTGAAATTCAGGGACTTCCTTTTATTCATGATGCTACGACTATGTTACTTAGAACAAATATTAGTTACTATTGAATCTTTTGCTTGGTGTTGTTTAATCGGGTGTTATTATATATATATATTTTTAATGATAGATAGATAATATCTTTATTGCACACCAATACATACAGACTAACTTAAAAATAACAATCAATAGGCAATACGTCGTACAATCGGCGGCCTTATCGCTTAAAGCGATCTCTTCCAGGCAACCTTTGGATGGATAGGATATGATAAAAACACGAAAGACGGAAACAATGTACGTAATTACGGAATGATGTAATACCTACAGAATGTCACATGGAGGGGTAGTACCTTAAATATTGAGGATAGAACATTTTACTGCAAGAAGGCTTTTGATTTTAGGAACCATTCAAAGATTATTGATAAATCGCTTTCCTGAACCGATAATTAATTTTTTGGGTCAATTATCGTATTACATAATTCTTAAACAGATGCCAGATTTTTTCATTCCACTACTTTGTCTGACGCTAATTAATAAGTTCTAAATTGTCAAAAAAAAAGACAAATAGATGTGATTAAAATACAAAAATACCTACTTTAATTATTTTCGTTAATTTAGAACATTACGTAAAAGTTTAGCCTATTGGCTCCTCCATCTACGACATTTAAATATTCATTACAAAACGTTTTCAATTCCCCTTTTTGCACTTAAAAAACTCGGTCGGAGACTGACCGATTTATTTTTAAGGAAAAGACAATGTAATTACACTGCGGTTGGTATTCAGGGCGGTAACTCAATTTAAAACGTTGTACCCTCGGTCATCTCGGCTGCATATTAAAATAGATCTCGGGGTTACTGTGGCTATGGAAAAAGCTGGAAGTGATCGGTCGCTTTCAAAGACTTCACTGCAGGAAACATTTTAATAAGGAAATCCCTTTTGTCAAACCCAGTGAAATAAAACCAGTTGTGATTTATATTATCTTTGCAAGTATGGAAAGAACTTTTAAATCTGTAGGTACCTATTAAACTTATTTAAACAACCCGTTTCCATATTTCTAAATCTACAGATTAACAAGACCACAAGCTTTAAACTTAAGCATAAACTACACGGTCTTACAAAAAACATAAACTGTGTTTAATAGTTATTTAAAAAACGCGTTGTGAAGCCGTGTTATTTTTTTTTGTGGCAAGGTTGACAATGGTTATTTAACATAGTTCAAGATTGACGTGTCATTAAAATTTTAAACTCTGGAATAATTTTCAGGTATTCAACTCAATTACTGATGATCACTTCAAGTAAACCTTACATCAAAACAGGGATCGTCTTGAATAGCTTTTAAGTACTTAGAAGAATTTAAGCTATTATTTTACCGGCATAACAATCAAACAAGGGTACAATTTAAAGTAGTGAAAATTGAGCCTGGATTATTAACAGTGCCTTACAAGAATGAATTTCAGATCATTTAACATTTATAACGTCTATGGAAATAAACGATTTGTTCAACTTTAAACAATAGATTCTTGTTAGTGCTTGCTAAGCTGTTAGGCTGAAATTTCAATATTTAGGTCTTTAGTAAAAGATTTTTATTTTTTATTTATTTTATTTTTTTATTTAGTCGTTTCATACCCCGAGTTGTACATACAGCGGTATGAATCGCCCAAAGCTCTTTTGATGCTTCTGATTGCTTTATTTAAAGGCAGTGAAAGATTGTTAAAAAAACCGCTCATGGTCACCATTTCTATCTATAAGTATCTTTATATTTACTATCTGATAAAAACTGGGACAACCAAGAGCGATTACAAAAATAATTCTGTAATAATGCTTTTTAGGCAACGAGATTTAGTAAATTTTTTTTACAATTCACTCTGCGTTAAACTGGCCCCGTAGTAACCTTGAGCTTGTGTTTCAGGTACTAGACATCTGGTATACTTAATATAAAGCTGGGTCCACACTTGTATCATTTCGGTGTATCACGATCAGGCGTGGCGTATCGAGTATCCGTATCATAAGTATGGACGCTCATTTTATACTTATGTGATACTGTATCATTTCAGCGTATCAACTTTAACTTTACAAATATGGACGCTTCAAAAAGAAAAAGTAACAAGTACGTAACTTCAAGAGTAACAAAGTCCATACAACCATAGACAACTTTGCAATGTTGGCTTTCGGTATATTTGGATTATTAATCGAATACAGTAAGCTACTGCGATGTTTAAAATCGACAATCCCAAAGTGCTGTTCCTCTCGATCTCCTGTCAAATCATATTTGGGTAAGTGAGAAGTGAGTAATTTCATGCATCGGATTTAATCAATTACCGTAGAATTTGCGAATAGCCGTAGAAACTGCTACGGCTACAGGGTTGCAGCCGTAGGCAGTGCATTGTGTAATATTTTGGCCTGAAAGCCGTAGAACACGGTAATTGCCGCAGCATTAAATATAAATAAAATAAATATTTCCGGACTACTCACACATCATCACCTAACCCCAAACTAAGCAGAGCTTGTACTGGGTGTTAGGTGACGGATATACTACATAGATACATTTTTTTTTGTAAATACATACATATATGATACATAGAAAACACCCAGACCCAAAACCAGAAATTATAGATCGTACAAAATCTGGTCCCCCGGCGGGAATCGAACCCGCAACCTCCTGCGCCTCAGGCGGACGTTCGCCCACCGAGCCACAGAGGTCGTCGTTTGGCAACACTGCATCAAGCATTCACGTCCAAACTTGTTCAATGCAACGCGTATCCCCTTTGATGATCGCGGAAAAACCGACACAGGATGGACACGTATCGTATCACGATACAGTATCATGATACAGTATCAAAATACGTCCATACCACCGTGATACGCGTATCGGATACGCGGTGTATCTTGATACGCGATCATTGGAGATCGGGGCGGATCGGGCCGTATCGGATACGGCATGTATCATTAACGTGTATCAGCTTGCGTCCTAACTAGGCGGAGATACGATACGCCGAAATGATACAAATGTGGACCCAGCTTAATATATATATCGTCACTAGAAAGGAAAAAATGCTGAGGCGCCATTTCTGATCTCTAATCTTATCTTATCTTATCTTATTCTATATATCCTACTACTATTATAAAGGCGAAAGTTTGTAAGCATGGATGTATGGATGTTTGTTACTCTTTCACGTAAAAACTACTGAATGGATTTGAATGAAATTTGGTACACAGAATCTCTACAGCCTGATAAATAACATAAGCTACTTTTTACCGCGGGAAAACGTAATTCCGCGGGAAAATCCATTATAACGCGGGTAACACCGCGGAACACAGCTAGTATATTATATATATAGGTATATAAATATATATTTTATACATATTAATGACCCAGACCAAGAAGCGAGGGCTTGCGATCATGCAAACACCTCTGCGAGGATCGAACCTGCCACCCTGTGCGCTGCCAGCCGACGTTCGCTAATGTCGATCAGCTCAACAAACGAACTTAGAGCTTACCCTAACTACGTGCTCGCACGATAACACCTTAAACCATGTATCAGACCTTAAATTGTAATTCTAATCGTTATTCAAACTTGCTTCTTGATTAAATTTTAAGTTGGAAACAGCCATTAACGTCAAGCGGCGGTTTTCTACTAGTAATTGCTATTAGTTTGTCGGATCGTTTCGGTGGATCGTCTAATGTGCGCCACTACCTACCACCCATTGGATAAGTAATAGTGCTGCATTCGAGAAAATACAAGGGTTTTTAGATTGTATTGGAGATAGATAGTTTCATTACAGATACATGCAGAGGATAACTCTCTTAGACTGCATTCGCAGAAACTCAGCAGACCGCTATGTAACCACAATTTAAATATACACATAATACAGAAATATGTATGGAAAAATATTAAAAAACAAGAAGCAATTTGGTAATCTATGGAATATTACTCCAAATAAGACATTCATTTCACACAATCCGAGTAAACTAAGCAATCGTAAGATACGTCATTACGTGTCAATGGTTAGTCATATCACGTTATTTTTTTTATTTTATTTTTTTTATTTATTTATATCAAGAACTATCTTACTTTGTCACATGTGACTGAGCGAAATAGCTGTTTATTTTAACCATTGTCTAATTTTATTGTAAAACAGGCCCTAAGTAATTTTTTACTGCAAGGAAATATAAATATTGACAAAAGTTTGTCAAAAACAAAAATAACCCAAAATTTTTAATAAATAGTTTGCAATTTTATTTTGAAAAAGGTTAGGTTAGTATTATTTTTCAAATGTGTCTCAGAACATTCTGTTTATTGCTCAAATATTGCCAACAACATAAATCTAATTAAGAGCGAATAATGTCGAAAATCAAAAGGCTCTCATTATGCATGATAGTTAATTAAATACATGCCCGCATGTCTCGTAAGTTCGTATTTACTCACTTTGATTACAGTAGCATGTTTACTTGTGTACTCATTATGTATACGGTTCCGTAGATAGAGAATACCGATAGAAACCGTGTTGGCTAAGTTGGAGCAACTTTGACTTTCATTATGAAGGTCGATTGTTCAATCCCCACCGCACACCTTTCAATATTCCTTCTACAAAATTTTCTGTCAGTTTGAGGGACATGTGACATTCGCCTACCCGCACCTGCCATCATTTCTAAGATTTGTAAAATCAAACAATGGAAATAAATAATTTTGAGTCTTTTCTCCCTGTGTCCCAGATGTGGGATCGTAACAAGGGCTGCTCATGAGATAGAGAACACGAGATAACGTAGACCTAAATTTGTAAGTAGATTAACTATAGCAATTAATTCATTACCTGAACGACTTTTTTTTCAACGATGTTTTATTCTAGGATTTTTCTGTGAAAGTTTTATAGATTAGAGCTGGTTCTTCAATAACTTCTGTTACCGAGGAGGATATTCAAGCAGTCCAGCACTCGATATCTATTTTATGATAATATAACTCTATTTACGCCGTGGTGGGCACCCTATTGCTTAAAGCAAATTCTTATTATTAATATTAAGCTTCAGCCTTATTGATTAATTAAGTAAATAACGAATTTAGGGATATTTCTAAAAATTCGAAATCTTCAGGGCTATACTAAAGAGCAAATCATCTTTTCAAACATTAAGAATGTTTTTGAAAATTTTGAATTTGTTCGGTTGTGAGACAACCGAACAAATTCAACCAACCAACCTTTTAAAAAGTATAAGTCAACATTTTATCATGTAAGATATTTTCAATTCTCCAGAAAGAACAAAAGAAGAAAGAATTCATTTATTAATCTATGCATATGGATATAACAACATAAACAAATATATGATATAGCCTATAAACAGATAATTACATTGTATGTACAGTGTTAGGACCAAAAGGTTTTGCCTCAGCTACCTTCTATTTCTTCATGCACTATCTTAGTCCACATCGTCAATTTACAACAGGTGAGATTGTAGTCAAATGAAGGCTTATCTAGCATTAAGAAAAAATAGTTACGATGCAAGATGCGTAGCAACGCTGGTTTTCAGGCAAAACCTTCGAGTGAGTGTGATACAGTTTACACACCAGAATTTCCGGTTCTAGGTACTAGGTTCCGGAAGCTAAATAAACAGCGTACTTATTCCTTACCTAATTTATTTACTTTTATATTTAATCCAAGGCACCAACGAAAGTAATAACTTTCTACTTCAGGAGAGCCCCATTAATTTGTCTTCTAATCTCATGTGGAGAAAGTTGAATTCCCTTTAATGAAGTTACCGAAACAGTTTTAAAAGCTTAACGATGTTTGGCGCGGTTAATTATTGTGCGCACCTAAGTCTTCGTGATTTATGCGACTTTGTACATGGATTTGTAATTTAATTTTGTATTTTATATCGTGATTTTTATCATCGGCGTAAGGAGCATGCGTAATCTAAACATAGAATCGTAGTTTAACTTTTAAGTGAGTTGTTTCCTTGATCATGGCGCTTGCAACAACGTAGAAATATCGGAAAACTCAAAAACCGTCAAATCATGTTATCGTTATTAATAGAATCTTGGTAGTTTTTTTTTATGTTATAGAAACAAGTTATAACGTTCCTTCGTCAATTCATTATTAAAAAATTATATATTAGCACTGAATCCCTCTATCCTTTTAACAATAAAAAGTGACCATAACTAAATGCACCTACATTTTTAAGCAAAACATACAGAAATGTACGGGGGCTACTACCATAAATATTATAAGTCCTCAAAGTACTTACTATAAATTTCTACGCTTCCTCTAACAAACAAAATGACAATTCGAGGGCTGGACTCCACAAAGACCCCTTTCAAAATGGCTACTTATAGACTCAGTGCGATAAACTAGTGCACACCACTGAAGTAATAACTTGAATTAAAAACAGACTTTAAACTATATACAAATATCAAATAGTCGGAAATTGTTTAGAACTTTACGTTTCACACGAAATATTTTTCTTAAACCACCAATGTGAAAATGCCTTGGCATTAAGCCCACCTTTTGTACATTTTTTTTGTTGTGCAATAAAGAATTAATAATAATAATAATGTGAATAATTAATGAATTTACTTATATGTTGTCACAATAATATACGAGTGTCTGTAGGGCCAACAAAATCAAATATGTTCACTGTAAATAAGCATTAATCAAAGTATTCAACCATTGCTTGATTTAATTATTAGTAAGAAGTTATTGAGATACACGCAAAATTTAATGTAAACCATGTAAAATGTAAGATCGAAAGCTATATAAATTTCGTGTATGTTCATAAATTTAATTATCAATAGACTAAAAAAAAAAGGAGTGGTTTGCCAATTCGATATGCGTATATTTTTTATGTATACGCGAATTTTTTTGTGATCCAAGTTCTTACATTTTTAAAAGTATACTCAAGTAATATTGAGTCGGTGCCATGTTTATGTAACAATGACCGATTATTTTTAAGATCATTTGTGTTAATTGATCCTGGATTGGTTGGCAACCTGGAGTGTATTACCAAATCTGCCATTCAAGTTTTAGAGTGGCGCAACTGCAATCCACTAATGGCGTTTAAATACAAGAGTAGCACCACCCTTGAACACGCGCACGTTTTGTCTCTAATCCGCATAATAGGATCAAAGCTGTCTGTTCTAAGGATGCATTTTTGGGGAAAGCAAACGTTCTTTGCGAATTCAAATGTCTATTTCCGCTAATATTATTTTTATGGCAACGTGAAAGAAAGAAATCGAGAATGAGCATGGAGAAGTAAATAGACTTTTAAGCTCATAAATATTCCTAGAGAACCGAAAAATGTGTGAATTAAAACAAATGGGTATTGTTAAGTTTTTATGAACTCTTGTTTATGGATATTTTTATAAGCTTACCTCGATTTTGAGAACTAACTTGGACCAGTCGTTAAGATTACAGACGTAAGAGTTTAACAACTTCATAATTAAATAATTAAAAACAGGACCAGCAATTATAACATTCATAAGTAAATAATATATACTAACTAGCTGACCCCAGCAAACGTTGTTTTGCAAAATGAAAAATAGATGTTGGCCGATTCTCAGACCTAACTCAATATGCTCACAAAATTTCATGAAAATCGGTAAAGCTGTTTCGCTCCTCCGAAACATGGCAACGAAAACTGTGACACGAGAATTTTATATATAAGATAAAATAACCACCAGAGAGTACATGATAGGATATTACAACTCCATCCACAGTAAATGTTTTTTATGTAAGCCAATTATAGCAGTCGCTCAAGTCGAAAACGGCCAAGACTACACACACACTAATACCTCTAGAGCTAAAGTTTGTTTCATTGTTTGTTTTTTTTGAACGCGCAAAGCTTAGAAACTACTGTTCTGGTTAGATTTTTTTTAATGTTAGAGAGCCTACTGCGGGGAAGGCTATAAGGCTATATAAGGCTGTTTTATCTGGTGCTTCAGTGGCGCGGTGGGCGAGGGTCCGCTTGCGGCGCAAGAGGTAGCGGGTTCGATTCCCGCCGAGGGTGAAAGTGTTTGTATGTTCTGCAAGCACTTTCTCTTTGGTCTGGGTGTTTAATATGTATAATGAAACATATCTACATATGTATGACTATTATAATTATTAGGTATATCAGATATCTAGTACCCGTAACACAAGCTTAGAGCTTACCACGGGGCTCTAGATCTTGTGTGAATTGTCTGGAAATATTTATTTATTTATTTATCGTGGGTATATCTATACAACACGAGCTACGCCGTTGGTTGAAAAGCTAGCATTAATGTATTTAAATATGCCAACGTAATCCAGTTTGTCATGTCTGTGTAATCTTGAATCACTGACCCAGTTTGGATTAGATTTATAAAAATAGCTCGAAGCTTGGGAACAGATAGACACTTTCGGCTTTCGCGGGAAGCCCCCTAGCCCTGCGGGAAAACCTTTGTAATAAGGGCGGAACTGCGAGCAATAATCTTATAAAACATTCATAGACTTCCTCCATCTTTCATTAAAATTAAAAATTAATAAATATTTCCGGACAATCCACACAACAACATCTAGCCCCGTCGTAAGCTCTAGTATTACGGGTACTAGACATCTGATATACTTAATATACTAGCCATACATATATTAATATTTTTAGTATACATATGAATCACCCAGACCAAGGAGAAAGTGCTTGCAAAACACACAAACACTTTCACCATCGGAGGGAATCGAACCCGCTACCTCTAGCGCCGCAAGCAGACCCTCGCCCACCGCGCCACTGAGGCAGTCTAATTATGTAAATATCGAGTATTTCACTGTGAAAATTGATTTTGTCGTTGATGAATCGTACCTGAAATCGATTTGCAACGTTATCACAGTGCACCTGCTTAATGGAAACGATAGAAAAGCTAGATTGCATCAAAGCTGTTACAGTTCCTATTTATTCGCAAATTAAATCCGAATGAATCGATCAAAGTCAGTCTCTACTTTAAATATACAGGGTGTTTCACAATGCTATATAAAGCGGATAGGGTTAACAAGACTCATGACGAGTTTTATATTATTACGATTTTTTGATTTAGAAGCTTAGATATCTTTTAATTTTTTTATCGAAAAAAAATAAAAAGATTGAAAATATTTTTTTTGTCCGTTAGTTAAGTCAGTCAGGCTTAAATTATTATTTCTTATTTGATAAAATTCTTCTTAATTTTATAAAAAAATAACTTATTCCAGGGGATTGAAAAATTAAATCAACTGATATATGGCTAAACAAGACCTAGAGATTCGATTTCGGAAAAAACACCTCGGTGAGTGCCAATCACATCCCTTCCGCTTTGTACGAGTAGGTATACCAATTTTGAAACAAGGTGTTACAAATACGGTCAATTAAAAGTCAGTCTAGCGCGATGTCAATAGTCAACTTCTCCTTGGTCTGGGTGTTTAATATGTACACTCAGGAAACGCAAAATGGAATTCAACTATGTAACATCTTTTTCACTTTATAATTTTATTTAACTCGATACTGGCAAATTGTCACTTCAAGCGCAAAGTCCAATTACAAGAAACTGAACTAATATGTACACTAAAAATATCTATATTATATATATATGTGTATTTAATATGTACAATAAAAAAATATCAGCTGTCTAGTACCAGTAACACAAGCTTAGAGCTTACCACGGGACTAGATGTTGTTGTAGGGATTGTCCGGATATATTTATTTATTTATGTAATAATTTCGAGAATCAGTACTTGTCTATGAAAACAACAAAAACTAACTCATAAATAAAAGCGATGTAAGCCTAAAAGCGAGTGCTCAATAAACTGACGATCATATATGCATCAAAATCTATCTATCTAACTAGCAACACACAATAATACAAAGTGAAATATTTTTTTAAAACAGAAGTGAGTCTTACTTTTTAACCGATTTCAAAAAAAGGAGGTTTCTCAATTCGACCGTATATTTTTTTTTTTTTTTGCAATAAATTTTCTATGTTTAACATTATTTATAAATTGGGAGGATATTTTGACTTAATATTAGGCTTCACTTAACATTAACTTAACTTTACGTTTGTTTGAAATATTATAATTCAAATTCTATAGTTTCTCCACGTGAAGGATGTTCTATTAAGTAAAAGGCATTACGAATACGCCTAACGAAGCTTTAACGGCTTTGAACTAGGAATATTATGTAGGTTTCTATGTTCTACATAGCTCTAGTTTAGATAGAACATCGTGATACTTCACCTAACATTTATAACTAGTGTCTTTACATTGTTATATCTCCACAATGTTTCTATTATATTCATGGTATTTCTAAGAAACAATTAAATTGGTTAGTTGACAAGGAGGGCTCAACCTGAAGTTTCGAATCCAGTCCTTGGAAAACTTCCATAATAAACTACTTAGTTATACACTCCAACGAATTTAAAAGGATAATAATTTTAGTTTGCATCTCGCTGGTGGAAATGCAAGTTTAGAGAGGTGATACCTCGAACTTTCTAGAAGCGATCAACAAAATCGCCTTAAACTCGAACGGAACTGTGCCCCATTCATTAAGGCTCAAGTAAACTGCGACCCAAAGTTCCTGTCAGTCAACGAATCAAGCTTATTTGTTCAATAGCTTGATTACTTTGGAAACATTGTTATATAGATTTGGATTACGTGAATTGATAGAATAAAAATAGCGTAGTCGCGTGGACGTATAGCCGCTTTAGACAGAGAGCGGTCATACGTTCGCAACAACACGTAATATTTTGTAGTTAGCTTTTTTATTGAGATTGTTAAATTGTTCCTTGAGGTAAAAAGATAGGAATAGTTTGGATACAATCTGCTCCATCCACACAAAACAGCGCCTTTTTTTAATTCAGATCCTAATTGAGCTGAAGTTTCTGATTACTTTTTTGTGTAATGGGAAACGAGTTTCATGCAACATTTGAATTTAATTTTCTGTTTATTGTGTATTGTTGACCAAATGTTGTAAGTCAACATTAATAATGTCAGGTTTTAGTTTTAGTTCAGATTCAGTAAAGAAATATGTTTACTGAATCAGAACTAATGCAAGTTATTCTGCGGCCTGTAAAAATCATCTTGTAGCAAACAAATAGCAAATCAAAACATTGGTAGCGTCAAAATGGAAAACCCGAACTGACTCACACTTGTGAAGTTAAATTTTATCGGCCACGGTTATACTCGACTAATAACATACCCTTATCATTTATAAAATATTTAAGAAAAATTATACTTTTAATTTAAGCCAAAATGATTGTTCTCATTAGGGAACTATGGTAACCTAAGCTATCTGCTACATTAATAATAATCAACGTATCATTATGAATGTGATTCAGCGATTTCAAATAAGCTGTGTAGAAGTTCTAGTTAGTCACCGAAGAGGTAAGTTGTGAGCAATTTGTGGCTTCCAAGTCGTCCCTGTCTCAGAACCACAGTCCACGTAGTACTTAACTTCCTATACCTCTAATGAGGTTTATGAGGGAAAAAATAATTTAAAACAAATCATTGGGAAACTTTGGCAAGATATCAATTTTCTCCTACAAAATTATTGCATTATATAAACTCAAAGTACAAATTCGAGTTATCCTTTCTACACAAGGACCACGTTTATACCATTTACATAACCATTGCATTTTATTATTCGCGAAATTTTTGGCAGTTACATATTGAACTGGCGCAAGTACAATTAATTAGAAAATTTAATTTAGTATTCATATAGGTAGTTGGAATTATGAGGGCATTGGCTTATTTTTTTTACCTGAAAACGCTCTATTTCGTCCGCTAACGATTTACGATGAACGACCCTGCAAATTCACGTGGGCCTAATTCTAACTGGGGGAACTGAGATCTGCACTGACATCTCGCTTTGGAGTGTTTTGTGCATTATCACCCTGCCTAAGGAGGCCTCAACCAGTCCAACTCTTCACGCGAGCCTTGTATTTAAACAATAATAATAATTATATATAATTTGGTTAAACATAAATTAACACAAATATCATAAATCTATTCTGCTACATTGATAAACAACTCATAACACCCAATTCCTGCCTGCATACTTTCAAACTGCATCCTAAGATTGAGTGAAATATTTGCAATATTTTCACAAAGCTTTGCAAATTCATAGAAAATTCAAAAGGCGTCAAAACCCGCATGCATTCTATGAAGTAGTACGATGCAAGCACGTTTTATATTGCCAGCAGGGATAGCACTCTATTTGTGTCACTTAGGATCCTTGTCGCGCCCTAAAAGATTTTGGATACGGTTTTTATTAAAAATAATTATACCATTGATGACAAAAATTGTTCGATGGCAACCGCGAATCGGCTATCAAGCTGTGATAATTCACAAAATGGATAAATCTGAATCAGCAGATCATTATTGGATATGCAGTTCATGACAGGTTCTATCTTAAACAGGACTTTGTTTAAGATGGACGGTGATTTGGATATACGGATATAATATGATTATAAAAAAAATACATAAATAGGTATAAAAATATACAGAAAACAAAGTGATGTCATACTAAATCATAGTTACTGATCTAGTGCTTTACTTTTTGTACTTTGATAATCTATGAATTATCTCAATCCTCTAGCGCGATTTAAGTTGTTAAGAGCGTGCACTACCTCAGCAGAAAATCAAATTTCGCCTCAGCTCGTTACGCCACCGCGCCGCGGCGCACGGCCGGCGCCACTTGGCGGACGGCCGGTGGCAACGTACTTACTTCGCGCGCAAAATTATATTGGGTTGGGTTCACGCTAGTTTAAAACAATCTTATTGAAGTTAGGTACAATATTCTTGTCTATAAGGTAGATAATTAGGTACCTACCTACTAAGAAACGAAATTATCAAATATGTAATAATACATTTTTCTTCATAAAAATTTAAAAAATAGTACAGGACCTATAACCTGCAAAGTGAGGTTTATCACTTATTAGAAAACATTAAAAATGTAATAATAATATTATAATCATATTTTATTGTTTTTCAATGTAATTGCCAACATACCTACTACTGCTACTAGACCACGGAGGCGTTATTTTCTGCTAAAACACTAGACAAGTGTGAGTCGCTATAGCGCTGAGGGTTCCGAACATTCTTTTTTGTATTACCAAAAGAAAGACAGTGTTTTGCGTAATGTAATGGTGCTTATGCCTACTACTAACCTAAAATAGGAACGTAATACTATTTATTTATTCTGTGGTACTAGTAAATATAGTAAAGTAAAATATATCTACCTACTTACTGATTTTTATGTTGAAAAAGATAAATAAGAATAACTTATTGATCTTTTTCAAATTAAGTGTATTTTATTGGTTATTTCTTGAACTCCTATTTTGTTATGCAAAATGGGGTGGACTCCTATTTTATTATTATAATTATTATGTTGGAATAATGTATTTCTGTTAATTTTAATTAATAAATTATTTGTTGGTTGGCATAAAAGGTTAAAAAAAATATTATGTAATATTGTTTAACATCATTTATGTTTGTATTTTAAATGTTAAATATGTATACCTAAGTTATTGTTAGGTGATTAAGATAAAATATAATATGTAATTAATGTTGTCTCAATTAATAGCAACAATTTTTTTTAGAATAACACATCAAGGTGTTGTTGTAAAAAAATCTGTAGGTAGGTAGGTACTTCGCAGCACTAGGCTAAAAGTACATTAAATAAAACTAAAATAAAAATGCACCAAAGAATTTTATTTATTTTTATTGACACTCTGTTATGTCTCTAATTGGCATATTTTAGACCAGGGTAGAAGCCTTGAAAAATAATAAAAAGTGAAAAAAAATAATAGTAGGATGAAACCCATTAGAACGGGAGGGGAATATTATAAAAATGAAAGGAAAAATAATTTACGGGCGATCTGAGGTCGGGAATGAGTTTGGAGAATGGGGGATGAGTTTTTAAGGGTAAAAAATGGTTTTTCTCGATTTCCGGCAAAACTAAAAGTCGTATCGAAAAAAGTCAAATGGCAAAGTTGTAGGTAATAAAAAGATCTAATACTTTTGTATCTACACTTTTTTCACATAACCACAAAATTTATGTGAAAAATCCAAAAAACCAAGTTTTTGGTTTTTTATTTTTATCTTTTGTAAAAATTATTTTTTTTTAACGACATTTGGTGAAAACTTACCTTTTTATGTCCTAAATACGCTGTAATTTATTTCATTAAAAATATTTATTTTTTCACCTTATTTTGGATTAATATCAAAAAAACACCCTAATTTTCAATCGAAAATTCACCCGTCAAAATATCAGCTTATTTCAAAAAGTTGGTATAGTTTCTGTTCGTTGAAATCTCTACTTTCCGATGGTGAAAAAAAAAAAATGTTACTACAGTAAATCTTCTCAGAAAATGCAAAAATTAAAAAAAAACTTGAATTCAATTCAATTTTATTAACTTTTTTGTTTGTTAATTATAGTAGTATATTTTTATTTGCAATTTTTTGTTATCAATGTCACATGTAATCTAACGTTTTTCGAGTAATAAAAGTGTATATTTAAATAAATAGCTCAAAATTATTTATAATAATTAAAAAAATTTTTTCGAATTCAAGTTTTTTTTTTATTTTTTGCATTTTCTGAGAAGATTTACTGTAGTAACATATATTATTTTTTTCACCATCGGAAAGTAGAGATTTCAGCAAACAGAAACCATACCAACTTTTTGAAAAAAGCTGGTATTTTGACGGGTGAATTTTATTGAAAATTAGGGTGTTTTTTTGATATTAATTCAAAATAAGGTGAAAAAATAAATATTTTTAATAAAATAAATTACAGCGTATTTGGGACATAAAAAGGTAAGTTTTCACCAAATTTCGTTAAAAAAAAAAATTTTTGTAAAAGATAAAAATAAAAAACCAAAAACTTGGTTTTTTGAATTTTTCACATAAAGTTTGAGGTTATGTGAAAAAAGTGTAGATACAAAAGTATTAGATCTTTTTATTACCTACAACTTTGCCATTTGACTTTTTTCGATACGACTTTTAGTTTTGCCGGAAATCGAGAAAAACCATTTTTTACCCTTAGAAACTCACCCCCATCCCCTTCCCGACCTCAGATCGCCCGTAAATTATTTTTCCTTTCATTTTTATAATATGCCCCTCCCGTTCTAATGGGTTTCATCCTACTATTATTTTTTTTTGTTTTAAAAATTATCGACCCTGGTCTATTTCGTGAAAGTCTGGGATCGCAAAGCTCTTGCAACATGAATTTTTCATAAAATAATATTAATTTATTTTCCATTTGCTCCCAAAATCGGTTATCTTTTTTTGTAACTTCCACTTTCATTGGATTATTGCACCCAGACCATACGCCAAAAATGCATTGATCCCGATCCGTTATTCGTAATTGTCCTTGGACTTGGATGTACCAAGGATGTTTAACTTGATAAATTTTGCAAAATTTGAAGCAGTTAGAAGTTTTCTTCTTAGTTCTAACCATTCACTAGAATCTCGCTGCAAAACAGTAGCTCTTTCGATGGTTTTTTTTATTCAACTCAGGAGTCTGGTATGAAATTCTGAAAACAGATTTTTTCTATGTGTATAAAAAGTAGAATAAGTATATAATAATGCTGCAAACCGTGTACCTTCATCTTGTAAAAAAGAAAGTTCCAAAAGTTTAAACAAAAAGGTATTGTTAAATATGCAACGTATGTTTTGTTATAATGCTATTACAAGTAGGTATACAACTATACAGGGTGTCCGGTCTGAGGGGGGGGGGGGTTTATAAATGTGTGACACGGAACCCTAAAAATAAACTTTTAAAACTGGAGATTAAATGTGGGAATAACCATAGATAAGTTAAAATGGGGAGATGAGGTTGCTTTAGTAATGTGTGACACGGAACCCTAAAAATATATATCATATTATACCTACCTATCCAATGGAATAACCCGACAAAACGGACTCATTCACTCACCTTGGTGTATTGTCAATCGACTCCAGTCACCAGCAGCTCCATCCACAACGGCGCCACCACCGCCGGTTGCTTGGGCGTTCATAAGTCCTCTGAACGAGTGGTTTTCCTTTCTAAAAAACAATAATGAATAATAAAAAACTAAACTAGTAGGAATGCATCTACCTACTACGTAACCTCATTTGGTTGTCAGTTTAGGTAGGTAGTAGGTACATACCTACCTACCTAGTACAGAACAAAAAATTGTACCTACATAAGTACGGTACGGTACCTAGTTAGGTATCCTAGTATGAAGGAACTGTGTAAAATATGTAGTAAAGAGGTACCTAAAGCGGTAGGTATCACCTTACCTACTTATGGATATTGACATACCGGAAGTGGTTGATAAATCCCGCGCGTTATGATGGGATGGAACTTTGTCAAAGTAGGTAGGTAGGTACTCTAGATTATATTCTCGGTGTATTACGTAGGTAAGCAAGTCCGTAAGTAATTAAATAAATAATAATAATAATAATAAATATTTCCGGACTACTCACACAGCATCACCTATCCCCAAACTAAGCAGCTTGTACTATGGGTGTTAGGTGACTGATATACCTACCTACTACAGCACTTTTTTTTTTGTAAGTACATACATATGATACATAGAAAACACCCAGACCCGAAACCAGAAATTGTAAATCGTACAAAATCTGGTCCCCCGGCGGGAATCGAACCCGCAACCTCCTGCGCCTCAGGCGGACGTTCGCCCACCGAGCCACAGAGGTCGTCAAACTACTAAAGGTTATACTTATAATTATGTAATCTACTTCTAGGAAGAGAAGATGCAAACAAGTATTGTAGTAGGTAGGTGTATGTATTGTGTTATATAAGTATATTATTATAGGTAAGCACTTACTAGTTTATTTTTCCCAATTTTCGGCAATTTTCCTTCATAAATTTTTTGCGTGCCCGGCGACTCATTTTCTTTTTCGGTCTCACCATTATTCACACTAATCTAATTAGGTTCGCACCAAAACTATTTTTCGCAAAACGAAACAAAACTTAGTATTTTTACGATTAAAAATGTGACGCAGTCAAGCACAGGTCCGTCCCGCTCGCAATGCCGTAGCCAACTGACAACAGACCGTCGAGCAGGATGACAAGATATGATTTTGTTGTGAGTGAGAAGCACAGAGCGATAGACGTGCTCCTTATTTTTAATCGACGTAAGCGCCAAAACTGTTATGTCTAATTACAAGTTATTTACACAACTAATCGAAAAATTAAAAAATCGAAAACCAAGATATTTTACTATGTTTCTCGACAAAACAAAAATCCAACAAAAAAATTAGGTGGTTCCTGAGATAAATAGCAAAATGTGTGCAAAACATGTATTTTTCAAAAAATAAAACTATCGAGAAAATTTTCACCAATCGTGTTTTCGAAAAATCAGAATCCAAGATAAAAGTTCGAATTATCATTTACCTAAATATGAAGGTGGTAGCTTTCACAGATTCTGAGATAAATAACGATATCTAACTATAAAATTACATATGGCACACTCTTAAAGATTAAATGATAGTGTGCAATCAAATAAAAATGTTATTGCACTCTATTATTTATTTCACTTAGGAACCTTGACGTGTTCTGAATGACCTAAAAGCTTTTGAATACGATTTTTGAAGTGAAACTTCTATAGGATCGTTGTGATTTCAAACCGGATGCAAAAAGATGAAAGCGGAAATGGTAAGAGACACAAATACAATGCTTTATTTAATTTCTTTGCGCGATACTTCTTAGTTGAGACTACGAAGTATCGCGCAAAGAGGTATTGCTGTATTATATTTATATTGTTGTGTAACATACTTTATGTAATACGCTTTATTGAAGTAATATAAATAATCCGAATAATTATGTACAGATATATGTTTGTTTCTCTTATCATTTTTAACCCCCGACTAAAAAAGAGGGGTGTTATAAGTTTGACGTGTCTGTCTGTCTGTCTGTCTGTCTGTCTGTCTGTCTGTCTGTCTGTCTGTCTGTCTGTCTGTCTGTCTGTCTGTGTCACCATAGCTCCCGAACGGATGGAGCGATTTCAATTTAGTTTTTTTTGTATGAAAGGTGAGTTTTGCGCGAGTGTTCTTAGACATGTTTCATGAAAATCGGTTGGGCCGTTTAAAAGTTATGGGGGTGAGAGTGGGGAAGCAAAACCGAAATTCTGCAAATATACAAGTGTGGGGTATCAAATGAAAACGCATCGCGTCCACATTACATAATATTATGTTGTTTTACATTTAAGGAAATTAAGGCATTGGAATCGGGGGTTTTTCTTAAATTTTAAATTTAGATTTATAGCAGATGCGTTCATTTACCCTTTTTTTCTATTCGATATATATCATAATTATAGTTCGTAAGTAGTAGACTCCAATCGTGCGTCGTAGCTGACACACACACACTTTTTTTTTATTCATCTTATTCTTTCGTCGATTTACTGAAGTTTCACTTCTATCGTGTGTAAATCGCACACACACCTTTTTTTTTATGCATATAATTGTGTAACCATAATGTCTTTGTTACTTCTTTAAAATGCAATAAATGATTTTATTATTATTAAATGTAAGCCTCGCTTATTGCTAATGTTTATTGATGGTTTATATAAGTTTGTTCTATACAACCACATCGTTAGCTTCGTAGCTCGGCCGATGCAAACTACGGCGACGGAAGGGTAATTAGTTATAGTTGGCTTAAATCTGCTCAAACTTGGCAGGTGTACCAAACCGATGATTGGATTGGTGTTTCAAATCTTTTGTAAAAAATACGCTGCATAACCTAGGTCTATGTCATGCTAAGACGAATTTGGGGATCATCTTTAAAATACTTTTAGTGAAAAAATAAATATTTCCGAACAACCCACACGTGGTAAGCTCTAAGATTGTGTAACGGGACTAGGCATCTGATATACTTAAGTGAACTTATAGGTATTTCTTAAGGTCTTAAGGTTCTTTTTAAAAACGAATGAATTGATGATGGAATAGTTATCAATGCTGCAAATCTCATAGCATAAAGAACCGACGAGGGTACACTGATAACCCTGTCGGTTCTATCTTACCCTTTCATTGGTAAAGGTAATCTTTTCATTACAAAACTAGAAGTTCTAATGGGATTCCAGTATTTAAAAGTGTGCAAATTATTATACATTTTTACGGTTTTACTACCGTTATAACGGATTTTCCCGTGGGATAACATGTTTTGACGCGGTAAAAAGTAGCCTATGTCGTTATACAGGCTCTAAGAAATATTGTACCAAATAAAAGTGCCATGCGGGATTGCCATGTATTACCTGCCTTTATTTTTCCGTGGTTAAAAGTATTCATTTAAATCAGTTCAATAGATCCAGGGATTACCCACAAACAATCTCACACTAGTGTGATAGGCTGGTGTGACTACAAGTCGTTACCCAAACTATACCTATTTATAATAATAAAATAATAATAATTATTATTATAAGCCCCCTGTGTCCTGCTGGGCAAATACCTCCCCCCATTTTTACCACAACTCGCGATCTACGGCCACTTCTCGCCAGTCATAAATATTTTAGAGCTTATCACGAACATACAGATTGACAACCACCCTTTAATTTAGAAACGTGTTAATTTGCCATAACTTAGTACGTAATGCGCCACGGATTTATGAATTTTTGATGATAACATCCATCAAAACTCTCAGAAAACAAGCTACAAGTATAACCATTTCGTAGAAAAAAATATTTTATGCGTCCCAGATGATCAATACGGGATGCTTAGAAAGTGAATTATCCACAAGGGAGGTTGGGCAAATAAAACCACCCCAAATAAATAGGGCTAACAACGTGCACGTAGGCAATCATTTCGTTAAGAAAGTACGAGCCAAGTTATTTCTCCAGGGTGTCAGAGAGGAAGTTGGGGAAAGTTGGGCTACAAATCACTATTATGTCAACTGTAGTGGACTTACCGCGAATAGTCGTAGTTCGAAGTTAGTTTTTATCGCATGAGGAAAGTGGAAACCAAAGGCGGTCTCTTTGTAAAAATAGTTCCTTTGATGATAACTGAAACGATAGGTTGTAAAATTAATGTTTCCTGTTGGCTTAGGCCATTCTTTCTATAATACTATAGAATAGACAAGGAAAAGTACATAGATATGTTCGATGCCTCTATGCCTTCGCGCAACTACTTGCGCAAGAAATCTACATAGTTTGCCTTAGTCTCGAATCATAAAGAAACCGTTTCTACTCTTAAAAAAAAACAAAAATAAAATCTTAGTGTGAAAAACCACCTTTGTTATAATTTGTTAAAAAGATAGTTGTTAAGAACGTCAACCAATCAGCATGTGCTATGAGAGAATTAGGTCCTGTCATAGCGCTGGTCTTCCAAATGATGCAAAAATACCGAGAAGCGCCTGCTGCCTGCTGTTACTCGAAGGGACAGAGTGTATATAATTAATCACTAAGCAGAAACATTATTCAATATTTTAATTTTAAAATAAAACTTTAAAATGTTTTAAACTTAATGTGGTTGGTTGTGTCACTAATACGTGTCAATGGATAGTAATGTCAAAAGCTCTCGTTTTGTCACATGTGATTGAACGAAATATAGTTATATATATTTTAACCATTGTCTGAAGTAACATCTTTTTCACTTTAAAATTGTATTTAACTCGATACTGGCAAATTGTCGCTTCAAGCGCAAAGTCCAATCACAAGAAACTGAACTGAACCATTGTCTAATTTTACTCAAAGATGGTGAAACCGGTAATTAAATTGTAAAAGATCATCGTGATTAGGCAATGCCTAATAAGAAAAAAATTAAGAAGATTCTGAATGCATACGATTAGTTTGTTGTTATTGTATTTATTATTTTAATTTGCTCATAAAAGGTACATTATACCTATATACAATCTATAATATAAAAATGAATCGCAAAATGTGTTGGTAAGCGCATAACTCAACAACGCCTGGACCAATTTGGCCAAATCTTTTTTTTAAATGTTCGTTGAAGTTCAAGGATGGTTTTTACGGCGAGAAAAATTAGAATTATTGCTGGAAAAACCTTAAAAATAGCCCTTTTCTTTTTCCCATACAAATGATTTGTAACTAAAACGTAGTCAATTTGAGCTTTATTGCTATGGTATAAAGTTCATATTAAATTACAAGCACTCACTGTTGTCTAAGCAATGTAGGTGTGTTCCTAACGTCAAAGATCATATCTATCAAAAGTATATAAAATTTTCATGTCACAATGTTAGTTACCGTACTCCTCCGAAACTACTTAACCGATTTTTACCAAATTTTATATGCGTATACAGTAGGTCTGGAGAATCAGCTACTATCAATTTTTCATTTTGCAAAACAACGTTTGCTGGGGTCAGCTAGTATATAATAAATGTGCACTTTAAAGTCATTTCAATAACCATATAAAAATACCTAAACTCGATTTCAACTTATTTTTCATCTATGTTGTAAGTATAAATAAATCCATCGTAACAATGGCGCATAACGAAATAGTTTGAAATCAATTTGCAACCCATAACTCATAATTTTCTCATAAAACTCAGCACAAAAAAATATTTGTAAACTTTTCTTAAAGATACACCACAATGTACTGCCATCTCTGTAAAACAACAATATTCACGGTAAAACACAAAAAAGCTTAATGCAATAACTTCTTACACAGCAAATTAAAGCTTCATTACGATAAGAACTACTTGGACAATTCTCAGCTTTCTTTCCAAGTTTTTTACCTCCAGACTCCACAACTTTTTATTTAATGCAAAAACTTAAGTACCAGTTCAAGATCTTTGAAACTTCCAAGGCATTAGTAAACTTGTTGGCTCTTAAAAATTATTCTTAAAATAATAAGACTTGAAAACCGCAAAGAGGTCTATACACGTCCTTTAAAAGTTTTTATATTTTTTAAAATTTTACGCTTTTTCTACAGTATAAATTACAGCTAGTTTTTGACTGCGACTCCGTCCACGAGAAAACTTATATGAAACATGTTTTAAATAACAATTTTCAAAGTTACGCCTCAATTTTCAATTTCAATTTTCTAAGTTTACAAATGCGCCTTATTATTTAGTCTCCTATTATTTAAGGGAAGATTTTCAATTGTATGTTAAGCTCTATCTAATGTCAAATTATTAAAATTTGTCATTCTGACTATAATGAACACTGTAAAAAATCTCTGATTAGGGTTTTAGGGTTCTGTACCCAGTGGGTAAAACGGAAACCTATAACTGAGCCTGCATCGACTGTATCTGTCTGTCACCAGGCTGTATCTTAAAAACCTTGATATATAGAGAGTTGAAGTTTTGAGGGATGATGTAAGTCTCGCTATTACAAATACTAATACACAATAAATTAAGTACTTATAGGGCTCAACAACAAACTTATTTTTGAAGAAGTTAAGCGACGTTTTGCGACACTAGTTCTTGGAAGGGTGACCACTCTACTGTATCTTTTTGCACTTTAAAAATATGCTTTTGTTTTACTTTGTTTATTTTTCAAACTGTGTTTAAACTGTACACGGAAACCTAGGTGAAGTATGAGTCCATCTCATACTTATCAAATTAATTATATAATAAAAAACGCTTCAACTAAAATCTTCCTCTATGGTCCTACCTACCCCTAAAAACAGAAAAAGCCTACAATCAAACTAGTTTCATTACTTACACTAAAAACAAAACTTTATTATCAAACCTGAATCACGGCAAAACCATCCTTCCATTTTTAAGTTCGTTAAAAAACTATCATAAGAACATAATCCCCAACACGTCTGCCTCGTTACTCACAAAGACAAAGCCTTCATTAAGTTTCAGCACCTACTTTACTTTTAATTAAAACATACAACCTTCTTAGCCTAAAGCCTATTACAAACACTTGAGTGAGGCAATAACCACGTTCGCCGCATGTGTGTAACTACCCTATCTTCAATAGTACTGGTACTTAGTTATGATATGAATGATACCTAATTTTGTTTTGTTAGTATTATTTCAGAACTGTTACGTTATATCCATACATAGAGTAACTAAATTCAAGATCTCGCTTTGATAACTGAAACGATTTTCTCCCAATTTATAACTATGTATATTTGGCGACGTAAGATAGATTTACTTCGAGAAAATACCCTACAGGGAATATCGAAAGCTACTATTCATCATCATCACCCTATTAACGTTCCCACTGCTGGGACACAGGGACTTCTCTCTTGGCGAGAGAGAGATTAGGCCTTAATTCACCACGCTGGCAAAGTGCGGGTTGGTGAATGTCACATGTCCTTCAAACTCTTTTAAAGTTCTCAGAACATGCCGGTTTTCTCACGATTTTTGCCTTCACCGTTAAAGCACGTGTTTAAAGCGCACATACATTTCTTAAGAACAAAAATCCAGAGGTGCGTGGCTTGGTTTGAACCCACGATCTTCGGAATGAAAGTCGAGTGTCCTCTCACTTAGCCAACATAGCGTGGTTTAATTAAGGCCTAATCTCTCTCGTCAAGAGAGAAGTCCCTGTGTCCTAGCAGTGGGAACGTTAACAGAATAACATTTGAAGGCATTGAATGTACTTAGTTACTTACCTAATTTCGCTGTCGCCTCGGTCGCACTAGAAATGGCTCGAATTGAGCTCCTCCTCTTTCATGGCACATCTTGTACTCACACACACACTGGCACTCTGTAGTCCTCTGGAGGCATTTCCTCATGCCTCGCCGTAACACATTAACATTTGTCCATATTCTCTCGCACTAAACATTGCCAAAACCACATCACACTAACATTTGAATAACAATCACTCGTCACTTTACACTACTAACCGAAATAGACAAATCTATCCATCTATTCATACTATAAAAAAAAAAAACTTTAACTAAATTTTTTGAAAAAGAAAGGATTTTACTAAAACGAATTAAAGAGAAATACTAGAAAAAATAAGCTGAACAGTGCATAGATTTGCGATGCGACGCGCAAGTATTCAATACGAGTTATGAACACCGACTGAATTGATTCTCAAAACACTACGAAAATAATAGGCAATAATACATATCTTCAAAAAGCACCGCCACGCGGTGCGGCTTATGGCAAAGGGTGCCGACATTGCCGGCGTCTTTTGTCAAACAGGATAATTTATTCTTTGCAAAAGCCGTGTTCACTATGCCTACGAAAATAATTAGAACAAACTCCGTTTGATAAATACCTTTCCCTATGTTAGGTATGACTACAAAAATAAAAAATAATTGATTATTTTTTAATGCGAACGAACTCGAACAGCTGGTTTAGATAAACTTACGTGTATTATTTAACATAATATTTTTTTAAAATGCTGTTATTTGAGTAGTTTTTAATTGATTTTTGTTATTTAGACTTAGAATAAAATACTTACTTATGTACGTACCTAGGTTAGGTACCAAACTGTTTTTAATAAGAATATTAGCAATTTTATCTAGATGTCGTTCGTACAGTAGGCAAAGATTGCAGTAGGCCGATAATCTAATAACAGGGTGAGTTGAGTTCGTTTCAGCCCTAGCAACTCCATTACAGGACATAGGCCTCCCTCAATCTTATGATAGGTAGATTGAGTAATAAAAATAATTTTAAATTAATTTGTAGGTAGGTACTTTAACTTAAATAGCTTAAGTATGGCGGGAATTGTGCATGGATTTTAATAAAATCCATTATCTAGGTCACCAGAGTTTATTGCGCTCGAATAGCTGTTTTAGATTTACGTGTATTATTTAACATAATATTTTTTTAAAATGCTGTTATCTGAGTAGTTTTTATTTGATTTTTGTTATTAAGACTTAGAATGAAATACTTACTTATGTAAGTACCTAGGTTAGGTACAAAACTGTTTTTATGAATATTAACAATTTTATCTAGATGTCGTTCGTGCAGTAGGCAAAGATTGCAGTAGGCCGATAATCTAATAATAGGGTGAATTGAGTTCGTTTCAGCCCTAGCAACTCCATTGCAGGACATAGGCCTCCCTCAATCTTTTAAAAGATTGAGTAATAAAAATAAATTTTGAATTATTTTGTAGGTACTTTAAATTAACTATGATGTGATGGGAATTGTGCATGGATTTAAATAAAATCCATTATCTAGGTCACCAGAGTTCATTGCGCTTAGAGAAGGATAGCTCTCGCTTGCGTGTGTGCGTATGGGTCGTACACGCAAGCGCTATCACTGTGTGGATGCCATCAGCTGTGATTACGTATTTAGTTAGGGTATTAGAATGAATATCAGCGCGGCGCGTCGGCCGCGAACTCGAGCGCGAGAGTGAAATTAGATTCACTGATGATTTATTTATTTTTTATGTTTTTTTTGTATTATTAGTGTGTTAATTACGTTGGCATGTTCTTAAATTGACGTACAATGACTAAAAAACCTTTAAATAGAAAAAAAAATATTATGAAAAAAAAAAAAGTTGCCTTTTTTTTCGATAAATTTGTTCAGTATCGTGGTCTGAATCTCCCCTTTCATTTTTCGAAAGTAGTCTAATTACACCCTGTATATATATATTAGGATATAGGAATATTAGGATATCTATACTAATATATAAAGCTGAAGAGTTTGTTTGTTTGATTGTTTGTTTGTTTGTTTGTTTGTTTGAACGCGCTAATCTCCGAAACTACTGGTTCGAATTGAATAATTATTTTTGTGTTGGATAGTCCAGTTATCGAGGAAGGCTATAGGCTATATAACATCACGCTACGACCAATAGGAGCAAAGATATAGTGGTAAATGTGTAAAAAACGGGAGAAATTGTTCATCTTCGAAGCCTTCCGTTGCGTGCGCCGTGAAAACGGTTCAAGATACACAAAAAATATGTATTAAAGAATAATAGCTCTTTTAATGATCTAAAAAACAGTCCGCGATAGTATATGTCTATCTTTTAAGATTAACTCACAAACACCGTTTTTATGGTACTTACCTAATTTGGTCGAAATAATTTGTTTAAGTTGTATCAACATAATAATATTAATCTTTATTCAAATAAATATGTTGTTGGTTAAGAGTACTTCATCCATTATAACGCGGGTAGCACCGCAGGGCACAGCTAGTATAATATATATACATATATTAGTTTAGTAGGGTAGGGTAGGGATAGGGATAGGGATGTATTATGTTGTGTACGTTTGATCTCTAGCAGTCGATTATGAGGTCACTATACCCTTGCAAAATTTTGATAATTAGTTTGATTACGACTTATTGCTGAATGAAAGAAGTATTGAGTTCGGTTCGAGAAGTATTCAATCAATCAATCATTTATTAAAAACCAAAGAAAATATTACATAATTAACGCAATATTTATGACTTTACCACCTGTGCTAGTAAGAAACTGTGTAACAGCAAGGTAATATAAATAAATACCTTATAGATAAACATATACTTATAACTTAAAACTAATTAGCAAATTATTGGAAAATATAATCCATTTATATATTTTTTTATATTTTTGGTCTGGGTGTTTTTTAAGTATCATATGTTTGTATTTACAAAAAAATGTATCTATGTATTATATCAGTCACCTAACACCCATAGTACAAGCTCTGCTTAGTTTGGGGTTAGGTGATGCTGTGTGAGAAGTCCGGAAATATTTATTTACTTATTATTTCATTGTCAGGATCATTGAAATAACAAAACACGTGCACCTGTTATTCTTTAAAAAAATTACAATCTGAAATATCAGAAGCCCTCAATAAGCAGCTTATCACAGTGTCTGACACTACACAGCCCTCGAGAGCGTCAATATTGGCGAAGCGCGAGCTTTGCGGATATCGGATAGAAGAAGTCGAGTGGTCTGTCTACACGGCGATATTTGCCAGGTGGATATTTGCACCGTGTGAGCGCTACTGCATATTTGAACGAATGTGTTTTGTAGCTCTGATCCTAAGCAGACGTAGATATAGGGTCAATCATAATCTTAACGCCAAAAGTTTGCTATTATAATGAGACCAAGGGAGAGACATAAGCTCGAACATAAGCACCCCTATTTACGTGCTCACTGCTGGAACACAGGGACTTCTCTCATGACGAGAGAGATTAGGCATTAATTCCCCATGCTGGCCAAGTGCGGTTGAGTTGAACACTGGGTAAACATGCAATGTCTAGCGTAGTACCATTAGTTACAATCTTATTACAATTTTGCTGGTGGTCGAAGGTCTACGGCACAACGGATAGCGAGTTCAAATCCTACCGAATGATCAATGTCTCTTTTTTATGTGACGTTTATGTCATTATTTAACAAAAGCATAAGGCTTTCATGGGGATGTTGCTGTAAGGATTGTTTACCAACATTTATTGAACTACAATATGCGTGATAACGATTTTGTGGTTTGAAATTCATTGTATGCGAATCGACTAGCATTGACAGGCAGATCATATTACTCTGCCCACACCAATTGAGTACCGATTACTTATAAATATAATAACAATAATTGTTCTTCCTTTAAGATACAATTAAGTAAGTTACAGTATTATGATTGTCGTAAAATCTCGTAGGCGGCATAATTGTCCATTAGTTTGCGAGAGGCCAATTACGGCGCCATTAGGCGAGAAATTCTAATAGCAATTTCACAGCGAAGCTTGAGACATTCTTGAAAGGATGTGTTCACGGACGTTTAACTTTTATTAAAATGTTCAGAATGATTCTAGTGTTTTGGGGAATTAACAAGTGCTTAGAGCCGTCACTTAGCGCTAAGAAGGCAAACGCCCACGACTCGCATGTGCTTGCGAGAGACTGTTTGTAAAATTTGTAGCGCAGAAAGCCGTATTCTATAAGTCTCTGGTTCCGACTTTACCAATGACAACCGCTTTGTAACGCGGTGCAATCCACGCTGCGCTAATTCTAATTCTAATTCTAAGTGGAGGAACTGAGATCTGCACTGACATCTCGCCTAGGAGTGTTTTGTGCATTGTCCCCCTGCCTAACCAGGCCCCAACCAGCCCAACTCCCTGATGTAGCGGAGTAGGACTTTCGGTGTTGGCACACTGCTTGAGGCCCCAAGGGATTCTTAGTAAAAGATAGGCTGGAGTGTCTTACTTAACCACCAGCTAAAAATAACAAGTAAATAAAAAAAAACGATATTATCACCCAGCATCACCTCACCCCAAACTAAGAATATGGAAGCTTGAATATGGCTTGAGCTTGTACTTGTGTTTAGACTGCTATATAGCTATTGTTAGAATATACTACATACAATTTTTTTTTTACATACACACATACTATGTTACAAACACCCGACACCAGAAATTGTAGATACTCTTAAATCTAGTCCCCAGGCGGGAATCTAACACGCAACCTTTTGCGCCTCAGGCAGACTTTTACCCACTGAGCTACAGAAGTCGCCAAGGTGGAGGAGCAGGAGGCTAGAATCCGGTATTGATAGATAGATAGATAGATAGATAGATAACTCTTTATTGTACACCACAAATAAAATACAAACTGCAAACAATAACAAGACAATACATTGGAGTACAAAGGGCGGCCTTATCGCTGTGAGCGATTTCTTCCAGTATTGGACGGCTGAAGAGAGAAGGTATTATTATTTATTCTGGTTCTTAATCCAGTTTATCTAATGAATAGTGTAAATCGCGAAATTAAATTCAAGTACCTACTATATCAATAACCATCCACTATATCGTATTAGCCAGAGCTAGTGCTTTAGTGCTAAGAATTATGTGCTCTAGATTATACAAGGACTATATCATAATAATGTTACCGAACTTGGGACCATAACTTTCAAACTATAAACTAGCCTTTAGTGCCAAGCTAGATAACTAAATAAAGCTCTGGCCTAGTTCGGAAAGTTCATTTTAAAACTGTACCGTAATGTATGAAAAGAAACTGTTTATTTATATATTACTACAACGCTTACAGTAAGTATTAGAATATATTACAGTTTGAGCATATACATTATACCAATAATGACGCCAATAACCAACATTCACAATAAAACTACTTATATAATCCACACAACAACATCTAACATCGTGGTAAGCTCTACACTCGTGTTACGGGTACTAGACATCAGATATACTTAATTATAATGCATTATTATTATGGCTTCAACATGTATGCAACCTTTCTATATACTAGTAGGATATATAGCTTGTACCTACATGCATATATTTGAGGCCTGTTTCAAAATTTATACTGATTTTTTTTGGTTACATATTATTATATAGTATTTTTTGACAATATGTAGTATTCAAGGTAGATAAGGTAGGTTAGGTAGTAGTCAATGGATATAATATAGAGCTATCAAGCCAACTGACAAGTGTCAGTGACTGACTGACCAAGATTGCTATAAATTATGACCTTTGACTAATTAAAATAAATAAATAAAAACAAATATTTCGGAGAATCCACGCTACAACATCTAGCCCCGTGGTAAGCTTGTGTTACGTGAACTAGATATCTGGATATACTTAATATAAAAGACAAACATAGATAGCTGTAATTTTATTATACCTTTTAAACACCCAGACCAAGACAATTTGTCTTTCTCGGATATTAGTAAAACAGGCCCTTAGAATGTTTTAAAATTATCAATAGAATGTAAGTAGGACGCCAGAAAGCTAGCATATAAAATATTCATACAATCAAATCAGCTACGTGCGGAGTCCCCAAACTCTAAGCTGAATATGCTGTGTAAATTACACCTCGCGATAATTACTGTTCAGAGCTACCTGAGCAGTTTATTGACTCGCATTAAATTTTATTGAGTGTTACTAATTGAAATTGAATCCGGCTATCGATGCAACTTAGTTTTGGTACAGCTAAATCAGATTTCGTTCATAGGATGCTGTAAAAGGACTTGGTCAGGTGCGATTCGTGCAGGTGCGATTAGGATGGGTGCTATAACTGGACTTCTTTGAAACTGAAACTGACGGTGCCGGTGCTTTTCTTTTGTTTTGTGGCAAAGTAACAATAACCCGAAAAAAATCTGACGACTTGTTATCCGAGTAATGTATTTGAATACTTACCTACCTACACATACATACCCTTGTTTATCTAAGCGTATGATTCATATTATCTAGCTGTCAAATACATGAAAAGTAGCTGACCCGGTTTATTATTGTTACCATTGTATTGCAGAAAACCGCATAAGGATCCTGTCTGTAGTTATTGAGCTTATACCGAACATAAAGACAGACAGGCGTGACTTTAATTTATAATGAGAATAGATAACGCCTAAAGCCTATCGCTTATCAGACCATTGAAAGATCGGCCGTAAGGCTAGCCCTATACCTACCTGTACGGTTCTACCTACAATAGAACAGAATTAAAACAGGAAGGCTGAAATGCAATACAAAAGGTACTGAGACACATCTACGGCTCCAACCGGCGAGAACACCCCTTTTAGCTAGCAAGTATGTCATTGCAGACCGTGCCGGTAGGTGTGTGGCCATCCTTAATGTATAATTTATATTTAAATACAAAGTTTCGGGAAAAATACCCGTCTCGTTCAAAAACAAGTTTTTAAAATAAATTGAAAGTGCAACTACAAACGACACAGCTATTATTTGAGCACTGTGTTATAATGTCCAGTAGTTTGTTGTCCAACAAATTAAACAACAGGAAACTGCATAACTGCTTCCTGGGACTACTCCGAGTTCGCAACAACATGTCGCCACTGTTAATATCGTTACTAGTTACGTTAACGGTTTGAGTTACTGTCTTGCATAACCGTTAAAGCCGTAGAAACGAAAAATGTTACCTGCAACTTAGTTAACTCTACAACTTTTTAACCAAAAGGTATATTTTATTTATTATTTGCTGAAAGGATCGAAAACTTTGAAAATAACTGAATCTTAGATCAGTTAGAGCCTGACTATTTAAAATCAGGCCAAAAACGCAAAAAATACTCCTCAAGATTTCAAATCATTTATTTTAATGTAAAATACAGTAAGTTTTTAAATCATCAAAAAAGAGGAATTCTTAATTCAATGGAAAATACGTATACAATGTCCTTTTACCGCGGAAAAATGCGTCATTCCCCGGAAACCCATAAAACACCTGCTACCAACGCGATATAAAACAAAAGCTAGTAAAAACCCAATAGGCTTCACTAAAATAGGTTACACTTTTAGAACGAAATTGGTTGACTTCGGCAATTTCGTACAAATTTCCAATTATGCATCAATTTGACCTACTACGCAAATGAACAGTTGCGTGAAATGGAAATTCTGATGGATTTATGATAATGTTACCTGCACGCTTTATCTACATGGTAAAGTGGTGTTCTAAAATAGATTCGATTACTCTTGGCAATTTTGTTACCCGACTGCATTAAAATAATAAGTTGTTTATGTGTGATCTTATTTAATCCATACAATATTGCGTATTTTCATATCATAAATCGGTTAATTTTAGTTATAATTTTATTTTGATTAAATAATAAATACATACATTATTAAACTTTAATACATTTTCTAATTTACTTACATATTCATTGAATATTTTGCTTGCTTACATAACATTTATGTAACTTTCAAAGTTATAGTGAGTAACAACACTATTAAGTTTTGGACTCAAAACGGCGTTCAACTCAGTAACATGTTTTCACTTTAAAATTTTATTTAACTTGACACTAGCAAACTGACGCTTCATGCGCAGAGTTAAATTAAAATAAATTTAATTGAATTTAACTATTCATTTGAAAGCGGGATTTACTTACGTAATACAAGAGATATCTTCTTCTTTTTTTAAAATTTCGGAAATAAAATACTTAGTCAAGAGAGTCCTACATCGGGAGGAGTGAGCGTGGCCGAGAGCTCCGTCTCTTTCCATTTCACGCGCGTGCGTCTCACTGTTGTCCGAAACGTTGGAAGAAGAAGAAGGACGCAAAATGGCGTTCAACTGAGTAACATCTTTTACACTTTATTAATTTTATTTAACTCGACACTGGCAAATTGTCGCTTCAAACGCAGAGTCAAATTACAAGAAACTGAACTAAACTAACTAGACACTGGCAAACTGACGCTTCAAGCGCAGAGTCCAATTTTAAGAAATAAAAAAGAAAAAGTGAAATCTAGTAGTAGTAAGTGGTAAAATCCCATTTTTATATTATGTTTACAGCCAGGCACATTGATATGTTAATTGTATATTGATCTAAAACTGCATCTTTTCACTCTCACACCGCAACCAAACTTTCATAATTTTACTTTTCCATTCATTCGGCATCAATCAACGCTATGGTGGATTTCTCTCCAAGCCCGCATTGAATTCATTCTAGCTGTCACCAGCTGATTGGAGGGCTGTCCGGCTGTCAGTCAATGGCACGGGTGGCCTGTGGCTTGTACACTTATGTTGGTGCCACTGTGAGAACGAAGTACTAAAAATTGTAAATTATGTTACATAGAATAACATACATACATGAATTGATCGTTTCATTATGTCTAAATTAAAGAAAATTATGTTTGATTACAAGCTACTCGTATTTAATTAATTGAAATTCAATTTTGTTGTAGGTACTACTCATACTGCCGCGCATCCTAATCTCAAACTAAGTTGAGCTTGTGTTCTAAGGATATAAAGCTACCAAACCTTCAAACCTTCATGGACGATATCGTTCGTTTGCTTCAGCCGCAGGAAGTCTTTTGCAGAACATAAGCATATATAATAAGGGAGTTTTGAAATACTCGCCACGCATGGCAGGCGGGAGGGTATAGGGGGCAAAATTTTTATGCCATTGCCTGTGGCAATTAGTATATTGGTAATTTATTCGTCGTTGGTAACATACTGTACACTTGACTTCGTTTCAATTTATATACCTAAGTATTATCACAGATTAGATACTATACAATCATAATTAAAAAGTATTAAAAATAAGCACACTGCAAGTCACAGACATTGATGTTACTTTAAAGTCGCATTGTCAAACTTAAAACAAAGAAAGTGATAAATAAAAATAATAATAATTAATAAATAAATCTGCTGTACAGAGGCATTGTCAAATTAAGCTTAAATATAATTACGATACACTGACTGATTAAATATAATAGTTGTACTAATAAGCACATATTATGTTCTAATTTAATCAAGTAAGTATTTGCCAATTAATACAGACTTTATGCAACAAATCTTAAACTTGGTCTTCGTGACCTCCATTTATAATTTGGGTAATGCTCCCAAAGGAAATAGTGGTTTGATATCGTTAAAATCAGAAGCAAAACTTTGGACCTTAGGGAACACCCGAAATGTTGATACGAAAAAGAAATTTGGAAGAACTTTTTTATATCTCATTGGCAGTGAAATAGTGTACCTACAACTTTGTGCAATTTTATCACTCACACACTTCCAATCCGTCGCTTCTATGTTTGAAAATGGTATTGGTTCATTTCATTCACAAACTATCATTACCGGAAGTTGCAATGCTTGCTACTTTATCAGCCAAGTGTGATATTCTGTGTGTGTCATTCTGTTTTAATGTGTGTTTTAAAGTGAATACAAATCACTATGTTGTTATGTCTAAAAGTGATTTAATTTATTCTCTTTATTTAAGATATTCTCCTTGGTATTTTTTTTTCACTACATGGCTAACAGACTGACAAGATTATTTAAGCCCACAAATGAAAATTCTTGTTTTAATGAAAAAAGAAAAAAGGCAACATAGCTTTGGTCGAGAACGGTACTTTTTGCATATTAGTAGGCGTAATAAAAGAAAAATGATAAATGCGGTTTTTTTATCATTTATTTATTATTTATTTATCATTTTTACTAAATATTAACAAAGATACAAGGAAATGACTGATGATGATTTAATTGAATAGTCAAGCTAGTTTTGCAGCGGTTCTAAAAAAACCTAAATAAATATATATAGTATAATTATATAAATTTACGCCATTAAAATACACATAACTTATCCCATGTCGCGTCTGGAGTCAACTATCTCAATATACCATAACAAGCATCTCATTACTTACCCAAAAGCCAACCCACAAAACCCTCATTAAAAGTTAAAAACTATTCATTTCAAAGCACACAACCTTAAAAATTGCAATTTCTGTATCTTCACCAAACGAGATGTCAAGCAAGAAAGCTTTTATAAAATAAGGCAAATAAAGGAATCTATCTTGCCCGCCGCCGTAAATAAATCTTGCAAGATACAAGTAGCAGAGCTAACTGAAAATCAACAGCGCACCCCTTGTTTGCCCATTAGCTTCCCGCTAACAGGGCAAATATAGGAAAAGAATGGACGACAAAGACAGTGACATTGTTTTGTTACTTTTAGTCTGGGAAAGGTTCCATACAAGTTTAAAATATTTGGAGCGGAATTTAACGGTTTTATGGTTTTTAAGCTGTGGAGCAAGCTCGCAAAGGGATATGCATTATTAAAGGGAACTTTATTAAGTAGGTATATTTGCTAAATATTAGATGGAATCATACTACACCTAGGGTTCCGTGTACAAATTATACATAATTATTTTGCAATAAAATATCTAAAATAGGTAAAATAAATTTATGAGATAAGTATGACATAGAATCATACAACTGTATACACATTTTGCTATAAAAACACCAAAATAATTGAACAAAAATAATATTTTTTATTAATTATTTTGCAAATAGATGCACTCAGAGCGGTCACCAAGTACTTAGAAGACGCAACGTTCCTTTACCTTATAATAACCACGTTTGTTGTATCTGAGCCCCCATATATATTTATTTATTATGGGTTTTAAGTATTTGTTATTCTAACGGCAATAATATAACAACATCATCCCTCAAAATTTCAACTCTTTATCTATTAGAGTTCTTGAGATACAGCCTGGAGACAACCATGGTTCAAACACACGTTTGTTTTCCACGGCAAACGGTTGAACCGATTAGCCTGAAATTTGTTACAGGCTACTTAAATTCTATTAATAATTATTATAAATTGCAAGTCGGTTGTTTTTTTGTTAAAAATCTTCTTGTGTCTCTTACCGAAGAACTGAACCGATTTAGACAAACTTGGCAAATAAATATCCTAAATTTTATTTCAGGAAATAGGTTTTTTTTCTGAAAAAATAAAATTACTCTTCAACAAAAACTCGTCTCTGTTTGGATAAGCTTTTGGTGTGAAACTGGATATCAAAGAAAACACGATTTCTCTCGATACTCTTTGTTCTTCTCGATATTTGGTTGATATTTTGGAATTATACATGTCATAGAAATGCCAAAAGCATCGATATAGAAATTAGTTTTATATTTATTCCAATTTACAAAGAAATAAATCAATTATAAGTATTTTTATAAGATTTAATTGAAACTAAAAGTGAACAAAATATATAATATTTCCGACAATCTACACAACAACATCTAGCCCCGTGGTAAGCTCTTAGGTCTCTGTGTTACGGGAACTAGACATCTGATATACTTAATATAATATACATATATATTTATAGATATTTTTATCAAACATATTAAACACCCAGAGCAAGGAGAAAAAAAAAAAAACAAAAAAAGCGCTTGCAGAACATACAAAAACTTTTACCCTCGTCGGGAATCGAACCCTACCTCTAGCCCCTAGCTACCTCTTGATCTGCAAGTGGACATTCGCCTACCGCGCCACCGAGGAAAACTGTGCTGAAATATAAAACAGGCTTCCTGGTGCTTAATTCTGGTAACTAGTAACCCTTATACGAATCCGCCTTTTTTCCAAATAAAACTCTGTCGTCACTACTTTAGAATGTCATGACATAGGCTTTCTTTTGACATGGTTTTGACAGCATATTTTGGCAGTTCCAAAAGACAGTTCCAGGTTTTAGGCCTTGTATAAAGTTTATATCTGATTTATTTTATATTATTGGTACACCATTTGAACTTTTACACATTTAGAGATATTATTGTCAACACGTACATTATATTTTCTTTTGATGAAGTTTTTTTGATATATTGTAAAGATTTTCAGGTAACTTAATGGCGGATACCAGAAAACGACTCACAATGAGAATATTCAGTGATACTGACATAACTGACACAACGATAGTGGACTCGGAGACATTTTTAGAACGAAGAAGCCCCATTTTCATTACTTTAGGTAATCCATTATGATGACCTAATGTTAAATAAAATAACTCGTGATAAAAGTAGAATTAAGCGTATTGTCAATACTATTAGAATGGTTACATAAAGCAATCTTGAATTATATTTTTGTTAATATATTATTTACTGTCATTTTTTGTTATTTAACAAAAAGTGTTTGACGATAATCTACGCTGGAGATTGTTAAACAAGTTTTCAATCTGTAATAACGGTTTTTTTATGGGAAGTTCCTGATTATTAAACCTTTTTCGTCTAAAATCAGATAACCCCAAAGTTGCCCCAGTCGATATCTGTCGGATGATGGAAGCTGGAATGAACGGAGTCCGCCTGAAAGCATCAGACATGACGCACGACGATAAAGTGCTGCTCCTCGGTAAAGTGGAGGAGGCGGCTGCTTACCTCGCGAAGAAATATTCAATTCTAAGCTGGCCGGTAGCTACTTGTATAGAACTCAAGACTGGCATTGTGAAGTCTGGGATTCTTGAGTCGGTTAGTTATATTATGTGTTTTTATAAGGGATGTTTTGGATGCAGAATAATGATAATCAAATTTATACATAGAGAATCCTTCACTTTCTCAACATATTTAGAGCGAAGTAAGCATATTTATTTATTTATACTTTGAGCACAAAAAACAATGTACAGTGGAGGACTTAGCATAGTAAAGATAAATAAATAAATTGTTTTCCTTACATCAGGATGAAGATTGTTTAGTTGAAGGCCCAGATGTTATTCTCACTTGCGATGTGAAACAATACAACAAGTGTACCAGTAAACTTATATTCGTTGACAATCCGAACGTGACTACAGAAATCAAGCCGGGCATGGAAATATCTATCGATAATGATGAAATCGTCCTAGTTAGTGAGGGAGTCATAAATAAGACTTCGATTCTTTGCTCCGTGTTAAAAAGTGGAAGGTTGAAAAATATGGTTATTGTTTGCTCAAGGGGTGCGATGAAAGAAACTCCAATTTTTCCGAAGAAGGATGCTGCTATTGTAAAGTTCGCATTGGACTATGAGGTGAACTAGACTGCTTGCTAATGTTTTAACGTAGAAGGAGGAGGTCAGGAACAGCGCAATTTGAGATACCTAAAATAGATAACTATGACATAGACCTATACAACACCTTTAGTTTCTGGTACAGTTTATACACATTTTGCTATAAAAAACACAAAGATAAGTAAAATACAATATTTTTTGGTCACAGTCAAAAATCACGTTTTTAATATTTGTTATTATAGCGACAACAGAAATACGTCATCCCTCAAAATTTTAACTTTTTATCCATCATGGTGTTTGAGATAGGTACAGCCTGAGACACACAACGAAGTCTCAGTAATATAACCCAAAAAAGTATTAATTACAACTTTTAAGACATTTAATTACTGAAATGCGTCACACTCATACAGATTTGGTAAACACACTCTATATTTAAAAATAAAGAAGCTTATCATATAAAAGGGTATGTTGTTTTTATTATAAAACTAGCGGCCCGCCCCGGCATCGCACGGGTAAAAAAAGTCCTTGGCAATTTTTCCTTATTTGCTCACCGTTTAGACCTAGCCTGGACTACGACAAACATTTAAAAACCAAAATCAGCTCAATCCGCTCAGCCGTTTTCGAGTTTTAATCAGACTAACGAACAACAATTCATTTTTATATAGATAGATATAGATGATGAATCAACCAGAAATTCATTTACTTATCGTAAAATACATTATACCTAATTGGTGAAAGGTTCTCAAACTTAGGCCACGTTTGAGCCACGTTAATAACCATAATATTATTTTGTGTTTTATTTAAGATCGATGTTATAATCGTAAACTATGTTCGCCGTCCCGAAGTAGTGAAAACTATCAAAAAATATATCGGAAATACAAAAATGCGGCCGATGATATTTGGTGGAATTTGTACCTCGGAAGGGCTTTTTAATATCGACAATGTTATAAAGGTAAGGCTTTCCTTACATAATTCTATTAATTAACTAAAGAAATATTAAGATCTAGTAAGTCTCAATATATTTTATAATTTTCTTCTATCCCTTTGACCTATGGCTACTGGTCGAAAGTAGAAACTCATTACGTACCGATTTTCTGTAATGTTTCAAAAGCTGAAGCGAGATCAGTGGGATTTCTTCAACATGTTTGTAAGATACGATATATTTTGCAATATTTTGATTAAATCTTGTAATAAGTTATTTCTTCGTAGCCCTTACGTCTGACAATCTTTTTCTTAGGAATGCGACGGAATAATATTCTCGAGAGAGTTCCTAGCTTATGAATTAGAGTATACATATCTTAAGCGAATGATGCAGCTCCAGAAATGGGTTGGAGCAAAATGTAAAGAGGTAAATAGATATTTGTTAAATTATGTTTTTAAAAAGTGATAAACACCTTGTAGTTTAGATTATTAAAAGGCAGTGCGAAATTATATGTAGAATTAGAGCATTTATTGTAACAGAACAACGCACCACAATGATTTAATTTTGTAAGTGCCGAATTGAACAAACAAAAGAGCGTTTGCGTGAATTATTTTGCGGGTCTGATAAGCGAGCATTAGCAATGCGCGTAAGACCGATATTTCAAAATAGTCAACTCAAATAGAACGAATAATTACTAGACATAAGGATTTCAATAAGCATTAGGTTTATTTTAGTGTCACGCTGACCATCGATCGGCGCTGACAACTCGGCGCGTTGCTAGTCAATAACGACCCAGTTATAATATGCTGCTGATCGCACGCCTGGTGTCTATATCGCGACTCGACATGGTTGTACGTAACCAGCGCGTCGAATCCGACACGCACTGATGACAGAAGCGCGCTGGTGCTGGAAGGCAATTCTAACAATTTTTTTCGGTTTCTTTCGATATTTAATCATTTTGTTGGTGATTGTTCAACTATTCTGAGGGCGATTTTGTGCTTACGATTATAACCATTCGTAGGAAAACCGAAAAAAATACAGATTTTAGGTCAAAATTGTTATAATATCATAGGCGCGAGAATTGCCTTCCTGATTACGGCAACGGTCGGCGTTATTCTTAGAGGTTTCTAAAGCGTCCATACAGACTGCTACGAGTACACGCCGAGCTCTCAGTGCCAATGGTCAGCGTGACGCTGAATTCAGCCTCAGCCATACAGAGCAACGAACAATTACAGCAATGTAATACATTTCACAGAAATCAAGAGCATTTCTGTATCTTACCTGTCTGTGTATCACCTTAAATTATGTTGTGTTTGAATTCATGTCATTTATATTTATAGGCTGGAATACCTTTCTACATATCCGGTGGTGTGTTCCGTAATTATTTAACAACTGGGGTATCCCTAGAGGCTGAACATTCGAACGCGTCTAACGCGGTTCTGGCTGGAGTAACCGGTTTCGTCCTCACGGACTGTCCCCGGGTGGAACACGTAGTGGCAACAATATCTGCACTCAATGACCTGTGCTGTGGCATGGAGCCCTTCACTAATCAGAAGAAAGACTTTTGGAGGCTTATAGCACAGGTAATACATAATATAAAGGATTGTATGTATAATAATACCTAGAAGATAAACAGCTGGGTCTATGATAACATTAAAATTAATTGTTTATTAACTTGGACGGCCTTTAGCTGAAATAATAGTGCTGATGAATATAATACGACTTTAAGAGCTGTTAAAACGTTAAATCAGGGTCCCTTGTAGAAAACATAGAATGGAAAAGTTTGAGCAACAATAAGGATACGAGATGAGTCTAATTTTTGAGACAATTATCTTTTTCTTAATTATCTGCTTTGTGATGGAGGCATATTATATATGGTATTTTATTTTATGGCTTCTATTTCTTTTTCTATTTACTATTACTGTATTTTTAATGTAACCGAAATTATAATCCCTCTTGTGTCTATACAGCTCACAATATACATACTTAAATTTCATCCTTAGATGAAAATGCCGGTCAACGCGGCGGAGGCAGGAGCCATATCTTGTGCGCTATTAGTGAACCAGTGCAATGCTAAGCTGGTCGTGCTGCCGACTGTGAACGGTGGAACAGTCCGGCTGCTGTCGAGGCTCCTACCCACTTGCATTATCCTCGCTGTCAGCAAGAACTTGAGACTGACGCGACGGCTGCAGACCTGTCGATGTGTCACGCCCCTTTTTTATGAAGGTTGGTGATCCTTACTGCCTCTGGTCAGGGCATCGAAAGCAGCAGCCATATCTTGTGCACTATTGATAAACCAGTGCAATGCTAAGCTGGTCGTGCTGCCGACTGTGAGCGGTGAAACGGTCCGTCTGTTGTCGAGGCTTTTGCATTATCCATTATCCTCGCTGTGAGCAAGAACTTGAGACTGACGCGACGGCTGCAGACCTGTCGATGTGTCACGCCCCTTCTTTATGAAGGTGGGTGATCCTTACTGCTTCTGGTTAGGGCATCGAAAGCAGCAGCCATATCTTGTGCACTTTTGATAAACCAGTGCAATGCTAAGCTGGTCGTGCTGCCGACTGTGAGCGGTGGAACGGTCCGTCTGTTGTCGAGGCTTTTGCATTATCCATTATACTCGCTGCTATGAACAAAACCTTGAGACTGACGCAACGGCCGCAGACCTGACGATGTGTATCTCCTCTTTATTATGAAGGTTGGTTTGGGTTAGGTAATTATGTTTTTGCCATCGCGAAATAGAAAAAAAATATTTCAGAACCTTGTATACATAGACAGCATTTTTACCTTAGTCTCTATATGTAAATAATGAAGCAAAATTATAAGACGGAGTAGGGTTGGCAAGTCACGTGGCCGCAAGGGCAGGTCGTGGCCATAAGAAGCCTATGGTCACTCCGTAACTGATTTTGTCCCCTAGTGGTTTTAGCTTCAGACATATTTTCCTTTCGACATAAATCTAACGAAAATTAATACTTATTTTCCTTTCGTTATCGTTAATTACACGTAAAGTAACATCAAATAAGGTTGCAGTCAAATAAAACCCTACCTTAAAATTTGAATAATCTATATCTGTATTATATTAACGTTATTGAATTTACAAGTTATATGTCACACATACATAAACTGAATTTATTAAATAACATTAATACCATATTTTTGTATAAAATCTATGAAAATTTTCATATTATAATTTTATAGTCGTCATATTCTGGCATAACTCGCTCGAGACAGTTATATAAATGTTAGAGAGGACAAAAAGCAATAAGCTAATGTACATAAAGTCTGCTCTGTATAACCTTGTACAAAAAGTCCATAAAAGGGATCTAATCACGATCCACTCTTACAATAACTCAAAGCCATGTAAGTTAATATTGATAACAAAGTAGATTTGTGCGCGGAGTCGTAAAAGTAAACTCGTTCTAGCTACGCTGATGAGTAGGTAAGGCATTTTATATCCATTTCAGAAAAATGAATAAAAGACAAAAGTTTATTACGCTAAGTTTTGATCTGAAATAGAAAGTGTTCTCGCGAGAAAAGCCATTATAGCACGATAATCTAGATTATTATGTATGTTAGTTAAGCCATAGGCAAGTCAAGATGTGTTTTTAGGTGTACTTACCTATTCTCATTTTAATAGACTTTTATTAAAAATAAATATCCATTAAGTCTATTAAAGTCTATTAAGTCTAAGTCTATTAAAAAAAGGTCTATTAGGTAAGTACCTAATTTGTATGTCATTCAAATATTTTAAGAAATAATTAAAACAAACAAATAAAAAATATTGGATAACTTTGGCAAAAAAAAACAAATAAATAAAGATTCCTCTAAATGCCTTAGGAATAAACAAATAAATATGTTTCTTTTGTTTTAAAATGTCTCATCATCATCATCATCACCCTATTAACGTTCCCACTGCTGGGGCACAGGGACTTCTCTCTTGACGAGAGAGATTAGGCCTCAATTCACCACGCTAACCAAGTGCGGGTTGGTGAATGTCATGCCGGTTTCCTCACGATGTTTGCCTTCGCCGTTAAATGTCTCTATACAAAATTTGTATATCGTTCATATCTTTGCGCGTTATGCATATTGTTGCTCGCACGTTATGTACAAAGATAGATTGCATGTCGAGATTACGCGAGATTGATTTACACACTTCCGTATCTTCAATACGATCTTACAGAAGTAAGATCAACAAGAATGTCGGCTGGATTTGAGATGGAAATATTATTCTTGTTTTCGAACGGTGTTTAATATGTATAATAAAAAATATCTATGTATGTTAGTCTGTGTTATTAAGTATATCAGATGTTTATTTTGTACCCGTGACACAAGCTTAGAGCTAGATGATGCCACGGGGCTAGATGATGAATTGTTGTGTTGATTGTCCGTCCGAAATATTTATTTATGTACTTACTTACCTACTAAATATATGCTATGTAGATACTCGTGTATATTAATTGTAATAAGCTGAAGTTTGCTCTCTTATTTGAAATTGGTCAACTCAGCAACTTCTCAAATCTTACTATAATATTAGGTCCTTACATATGAAATTGGCGTTTTGTATGGGAGGAACAAAAAGTCGAATATTTTTTAATATAATATATTTAATTAATCAAAGTATGAACCATTATTTTCTATGCACTTTTGGCATCTTATAGGTAGTTCATTGATCCTTTTACTAAAAAAACCAGTCGGACGGGAATCAATAAAATCTTTGAAGGCGATTTGGACTGCCCCATCGGAGTTGAATTTTTTCCCTTGCAAGAAGTTATCCAAATTTCGAAAAAAATGGTAATCTGTTGGAGCAAGGTCCGGGGAGTACGGAGGATGTCTTAGACTTTCCAATTGAAGCTCTTCTAATTTAGTAGCCGTCTGTTGCGCAGTGTGTGGTCTAGCGTTGTCGTGAAGCAGCAGTGGCGTGGAGCGATTGACCAGCCTAGGTTGTTTAGCCGCTAGCTTTTCCATCATGGTTTGCAATTGCTGACAATAGACATCAGCCGTAATAGTCTGGCCAGATTTGAGAAAACTGTAATGAACAATACCGGCACTAGTCCACCAAACGCTTACAAGTAACTTTTTTGGGGTTAATTTTCGCTTGGGGCAGGATTTGGCTGGCTGGCCAGGATCCAACCATTGCGCTGAGCGCTTCCGATTATCGTAAAGAACCCATTTTTCATCACAGGTAATGATTCGGTTTAAAATACCTTCATTATTGTGCCGGTTTAGTAATGTAACGCAGCAGTCGACGCGCGTTTGCCGGTTTGCTTCAGTCAATTCGTGAGGTTTCAACCCACCTTTCAAGCTTTTTAATCTTCCCAATTTGCTTCAAGTGAATTAAAACAGTTTTATCACTAACACCGCAGCCTGCAGCTAACTCGGACGTGGTTTGCGATGGATCCGCTTCCACAATAGCCTTCAACTCTTCATTATCAACTTGAGTCTCAGGCCATCCACGGGGCTTGTTCTGCAAGTCGAAATTTCCAGAACGAAAACGTTGGAACCAAAAACGAACTGTGTTTTCTTTTGCAACACGACCGCCATACACATCATTCACCCTTCGAGTTGTTTCCGCAGCACTAGTGCCACGGCGGAACTCGTACTCGTAAATAATGCGATATTTTAAGTTTTCCATTTTGTAAAATGAGTGACGCAAACAGAAAAAAACAGAAGAAAAAAAACAAATGAATGACGATCATCGAAGCACAAATACATGAGTCTATAGCTGTACAAATTTGAATTTGGAATTCCTTACCAAAGAGGAGAAATTTGTGATTAAAGTGGCCAGTACGAAAAACGCCAATTTCATATGTAAGGACCTAATATTAATAACGGGCAACATACCATGATTCGACGAGTTTTGAGTTTTCCAATATTTCGATCTTATCTTATCTGATTGATTAGAAAACATATTTTCATGCTAGGTAGCTTAGTGCTGTGTGCTGTATTATGGAAATAAATTGTGAGAATTTAAACATAGAAAATCTAATTTATATTGTTTATATCTAGAGGGAAGGTTTGTAATATTACTGCCAAAGTTTCAATTTAATTGCAAGACGTAGAAAGATAAAGCTTTAAGAACTTATGACGTAGGTGGCACTTAAAGTGAGGAAAAGCTGTCAATTAAATAATTATTTATATACATTCTGAGATATTCTTAGAATGATAAGGGATACTTATTGACACAATTCAACCTCACGCACCAGTACGTATCTACTGAATTCACAAAATAATTCGAGCCCTCATTCGTTTTTTTATTTATTTAAGAACTACTAATAATGCTAACACCATAAATTTCTTAAATTCTAGACTACAATATTTATGACATAAGTGCTCCTTTTTTTACAAGTAGCCACCACATCTTTACAGAAACATATCTAATAGTATAGATTAATATAGTTAATAGGGACTAATTGTGGTCGCATTTATAAATATATGAGCACAGCCGAGAGATGAAACACACACATACACTGAAGGGCTCACAAACATTAAATATATATAAAAACTGTATAGCTTTATATCATACTTTACTTGTAACTAATGCGAATGTAAGTTTTTTTGTTACGCGTTCACGCAAAAACTACTTAACCGATCATCATGAAACTTTGCACATATAATCTTGAAGGTATTAGAAGTAACATAGGCACCTTTTTATTTAAAAAAAATAAATATTTTTTTTACGAAAAAAATGATTATTCGTGCCGTTAGTAGTTTCTATAGTCGTTTGTCGTATTCCAGTTGAGCCGGGCAAGCGACAAACATGGCAGCAGATGATGGAAGCGCGCATCGCCTTCGCGGAGGCGCACGCCGTGAAGCGAGGCTGGGTCGTGTACAGCGACGTGTACGTGAGCCTGCAGCGGGCATCCGAGGCCAGCGCCTTCTGTGACTGCGTCAAGATGCTCAGCGTCACCAGCAGCACGAAGCAGAATATATTGTGAGTCATCATCATCACCCTATTAACGTTCCCACTGCTCGGACACAGGGACTTCCCTCTTGACGAGAGAGATTAGGCCTCAATTCACCACGCTGGCCAAGTGCGGGTTGGTGAATGTCACATGTCCATCAAACTCTTTTAAAGTTCTCAGAACATGCCGGTTTCCTCACGACGTTTGCCTTCACCGTTTAAGCACGTGTTTAAAGCGCACATAAATTTCTCAAGAAGAAAAATCCAGAGGTGCGTGGCGGGGTTTGAACCCACGACCTTCGGAATGAAAGTCGAGTGTCCTCCCACTTAGCCAACACGGCTATCTTGTAAGTAACAGACGCTAACATACATTTGTTTGGTGCATAAAAACAGCATACGTCGCGGCGGCAGGGCAACAGTGCCTTGCAGCAGTGCAGCTTAACTCAAAACGCTGGTCTATAATGGGTTACTGGTTATGTCAGAACGCACAAACTTTAGAACAGAACTTTATTCGCAGGGGAAAATGAATTGTTCGTTAGTCTGATTAAAACTCGAGAACGGCTGAACGGATTTATCTTATCTTAGTCTTGAAATGTTCGTGGAGGTCTAGGGAAGGTTTAAAAGGCGAGAAAAAAATGTAATAATTGCCGGGTTTTTTTTTATTATTACCCGTGCGAAGCCGGGGCGGGCCGCTAGTAACAAATAAATATTCCCGGACAATCCACACAACAACATTTAGCCCCGTGGTGTGTATGATTGCGATAAGTGCTAAGCTTATGTAACGGGTACTAGACATCGATATACTTTTGAATTGGCGGACTTAGGTTTTTGATATGTAAAATCGTGTTGACTAATTTTAATGGAACTTTACAGGTGCCCCGACGCCTACGACTATGTGGGTAAGAGCAGTTCAAAACTCACGTTGATATCAGCAAAAGAAATCTATACGAATACTGGGATTTTTGGTTCAGTGTCAAAAAAATAAGGTTGTTTTGCAATTTAGATAATATGAATTTGATTTATATAAATAAACTTTAGTTTAATAAAACATATTTTTACTTGGTGCTTTAAGTATATTTTATTATTAAATTTATTATTCAAAGAGTTTCTAACTAAAAAGGTAACACAATCAAAAATCAATCAAATGTACTTACCTATTAAAATAACGGTCTAAACACGAATCGAAATTCGGCCCGTATTTTAGGTAATCAACAATGACGCGTAACGAAATTTAGGAGTATTTTATTCAATAGGGACCTACGTTACTAGTTCCGTCACCGACTTACAACGACGCGCGTTATCTTCCGTCGCGATACAAAACGCCGCTTTTTGAGCGTTTGGTTTGTCATACCAACAGAATATTACGACCTAAACTTCAGCCGCTGATCCTCACTAACAGATATATTTCTAAATATTGGAACTTTCATAAAAGATTAGCAGGAATTCCTAAAGTTAGAAGCCTTCAAAATGTAATGTTCAAAATGTGTAATATTATGAGTTATTCCTACTCTCCCTGGGGATTGGCGGAGCTAGTTTCCTTAACCTTATATTTTAGAATCAAGCTGAATATTTTTGAATACATTCTGGCTGAGAATTTCATTGTATCGCTGGATGGGGGCCTGTGGGAGCCAAGTTGGGAGCACAAAGGGTTTACGCATCAGACAAACTAGAGTTTTATAGATTGTGGGCCCCGTGGGACGGTTGTTATGCGACTTCGAATTGAAGGCTACGTTTTATTGAAACTGCCGGTTCTAGAAATTGCGTAAATATCATTGACTTATTTATGTGGGTGTGAAAGTGGACTTGAAAGACATTCAATATAAATCTAAATTTATAATTTAAGAAAAACCCCCGATTCCAATGCCTTAATTTCCTTAAATATAAAACAACATAATATTATGTAATGTGGACGCGATGCGCTTTCATTTGATACCCCACCCTAGGATTTTTTAACTCACCTTTTATACAAAAAAAACTAAATTGAAATTGCTCCATCCGTTCGGGAGCTATGATGCTACAGACAGACAGACAGACACACAGAGAGACAGACAGACACGTCAAACTTACAACACCCCTCTTTTTTGGTCGGGGGTTAATAAGGTATTAAATGTCTTTGTTATTGATAATTAACGGCACTACGACAAATGTTATAGTTATAACTTATAACTACAACTGCAATAACACATTTTAATAAATTTTAGACCCTAAAAACCTTAACCTTTTCCTAACCTAACTTAGGTAAGACATTTTTATTTGCAACAACTGCAATAATAACGCCGAATCATAACATCTTACAACCGTCAGAAAAAATATTCTTATTTATCTTTTCACCATCTCCGGTGATCCCTAATGGTTTTGCCACAAATAAAACTGGGTATTGTTTATTTTGTTGAGCTTTGTTTATTTTTGGCGGCGTCGTTTGGGGCAGCTGTGACGGCTGTTTATAATTCGGCTTATCCAAGATCCACCTGCAAACAAGTGTCTTTGATCGTCGCTGGATATATACGGTACCTATACCTACATAAATCCATGTTGGAGATAAGCTTAAGGCATGTTTTAGGTTTTAGATGATTTGGATCTATAATAGGAGTATACATAAATGACTGTAGTTGAGGTTTAGGCATGTTTTAAGGAATGGGTAATAATAAAACTTGATTGTCTGTATAAGAAATCAAAACTCGTTAAATTATTATATTCAGCAATTGGCGATGCAAAGATTTACTCTAGCCCCTCTAGTGTCAAAATTGTGAAGCTGTCTAAGAACGACACTTTGACAGTTTTCGTTACAATTAACGTCAAAAACGGGGGGTTTATAAAACCTCCATTGTCTCTAATTAAACTATATGACAGAGGCTATATTTGACAGCGTGTTAAAATATTTTTAGAAAGCTGCAATCAGGGATACTTTATCATATTTATCTTATTTCTAGAATTGAACTGAGAAAGTAATCAAGCAGAATAACAATTTATGCTTTTTTATAGCTTGCTTTTTTTACTAATCTCACAAAAATCATGGTTTGGCCTACCAAATTTGATGTTCGGTTGGAAGAGGTATGTGTATTGAAGTTTATAATAATAATATAATAATAATAAATCATTTATTTCAGGCATCTAAGGCCCCTTATAAACATATACCTTATAGACTAACATACATAAAAAATATAAATCTTATAAACTAAAGTGTCATCATCGTGGATCATCTGTTACGGCGGTGTCGCCTTGCAGTGTAGGCGACCGATGAACCGTCGAAACTTGACCCCTTGCGGCCAAAACTGCTCATTCAGGAACGTCGACAGATGTTTAGTTGGAACCCGCACCATAAATGAACCGAAGCTCACATTACTGCGGGATTCCAACCTTTCGACGCGAACCAAAAATGCAGTCTTGGTTCGGATGTATTCCACCACAGCCTCGGAGTTCACGTTATACAGCGTGCATTTTTATTCAGTGTCCTGCTGCATATTTTAACGATATAGGTATTCATTTATTACAGTATGATGCGATGGAGCTGCCTGGACAACAGTTTAAAGCAGCTCAGGCAACTACAACTCTGGATCATCTCTTAAACTTGGATGTTAAATCGCCCCCCGCGTGCCAAAGAGTAACTTCTATTTTGGTGACCATGGGTGCGTTATTATCAACATTATTTAGCTCTTATCATCTCTTTAATGGCCTGGCTGATTCATATGTTTTAAAAAAAAATGTAATAGTTTTTCAAAATTGGATTTAAAGTGGAATTGGATAAAAATAATTGGCGAACTTATTTTGTTCTACAAAATTAAGGATAGAAAGCACAATTTTCGAAAAAAAATCTTAGAAAGTGTAAATTTGTAATCCATTTTTTCCTTTCCACTTTATATGCCAATTTTGAAACACCTTTATATGTATGTCTATTATAATTAAGTATCCGTATAACAAGTTGAGAGCTTACACGGCGTTAAATGTCGTTGTGTCGATTGTCCGGAAATAAGTGTAGGTATATTTAATCAGAGTTTTTTTTTATATCTGTTCAAACTTTAGATATATTGTAACCCGGTATAATCCCACAGTTGGAAACTTTAAATAGGCTATCCAACACTTAATTAATTTTGAAACAGACTAGAAGGTCCATAACATGTCGAAGCAAACAAACAGATTAACTCTTTTGATGATGTATTTCTGTTGCCGCTATAATAACAAATACTAAAATCATACAATAAATAGATATTTATGGGGGCTCCCATGCAACAAACGCGATTTTTACAAGGTTAAACAACGTTAAGCGTTTGTGACCAGTTTAAATAAATCATTTTGCACCTTAAAAAACATTTTATTTATGTTTTCTTTTTATTGCAAAAAGTTTATGTACTAGTCATGGAACCCTATGTGTAGCATGAGTCTATTTTATACTTTTCATAAATTCAAATGTATTAATGCGTTAATAGTTAACTGTTCTAGGTTCTTCAACAAACGATGTAGAGGTGTTGGAGGAACTCATGGCTGTCGGTATGAATATAGCTATCATAAATACTTCCTTTGGAAGCAAAGAGGACCACTTGGAGACTATAAAGCTGTTGCGGCAGGCCAGCGCGAGCTACAGTGTTAAAATGGGCAGACACTACCCATTAGGCATAGCTTTATCCCTGCCAGGGCGCAAAATACGGACAGGGAAAATTGCAGATGTAAGGCTTACTGTCAATTTCCTGTACATTATTTGAAGACACGTGCCAATCCCCCTTATCAGTATCTCGTACTTCTCATTTCTGTGGTTCGACCCAATAAGCAGTAGTCACTTTAAGCTCTAGACAGAAATCAAAACAAGTCAAATTGTATTTAGATTTATAACGGGATAGATATACCATTTTGATACCCATCATAGTTTCAAAAGTTACTACTATTTAGAAATAATGATGAGGTGATAGCATATGCGATTCACGCCAAGGCATCAAGTTTTATACTAATTACTATTTTTCAAAGCTGTCAGAACATGCCGGTTTCCTCTTGATTTGTGAGTATGTTTGCCATCACCTTCCTTTAGTTTGGAGAACTAATAATCTGATTTTCCCCAGTTGTGGAAATATTTGTCTGGAAATATTTATTTAATCTCAAAAATGATTTAGTTCGTTTTTTTTATTAAGCGTTCATTACAGACTTATGTCCATGCCCATGGTTTTGTTTGTTTTAGACCTTTGGCGACGCAGTGGAACTAAGAGCGGGCGAGATACTAAGACTTACTACTGACGAGACTTACCGCGACCGGTGTTCCATGTACACAGTATATGTAGACTACCTGCACTTCACCGCTAAGCTGCAGAAGAACGATCTTGTCGTACTTGACAATGAAACTATATCGCTGAAAGTTGAAATGGTCTCGACTACCACAATCACGTGTAAGATTGTACGAGGCGGCATACTGGGGTCATATAAGGACGTGTTTGTACCTAATGTTAATGTGGAAATGCCTAATTACACCGACAGAGATAGAATTACCGTGGATATGGCTATTCATCATCAGGTAAATTAATCTTGGTGCGGCTATGCTAGCGGCTTATGGCGAATATTCGTGCCCACGCGATGCGTGTGGCCGGCTGCATCGTTGTACGTAACGCGAAGTTTTCGGGTGAAGACGATGTTTGACGTGGGCGTGGCTACAAATAGGTCACTTAAGGATATTGTAGCGCGACATCGATCATTGCCCGCTAATGTAACATTTCACCGCACCATCTCACTAATATTTTAAATCTAAGTCAGTTTTTTGACCAAAACATCTAATCGAATTTGACTGAAAATTTAAAAATATACCTATACCTTAAATACTGTGGGCTTTTCCACGTTTCTTGGATTTTACAGTAAATTTTTTAGATTTTCTCTCATTAAAAGTAGACTAATGTAATTTACTTTTCATTGCCATCTGCCATTACCCGTCAACTCAGTACAATTTATCTGATTAACCAGAAATATTTCCATATCCATCTAGAAAAAGGCGGTTATTTTAATATACAACCTTCTTTTGGGAAAAGTCTAGGGGTTATTAGTTTTTAATGCACCTACATTAACAAAATTTATTATTTAGGTAATTTACCTTCTAACAATAGGCGAGACGACTAAATAAATTAAATTCATTGGTCATTTAGATTATGCATGAAATTCTACACTTATTTGTTAATATTTCATGCAACAGAAAAATTAAGCACTATACCTATTTTAGTTTCGCGTAACATCACGATTATGTTCAATTTATAATCACGTCACAAGCAAGCAGTGTTCGGGACACTGCTTGCTTGCGAACTTTGATGCTCTTTTGATTTTTCGCTCAAAATAAAACATTATAAAATCACGATTATGATAGGATTTGCAACGATTTCTGATTGATTATATACATTAATACAGTTGCAGTGAATTTTACATTTTTTTAACCTAATCGTTCTTTATCTTTTGCTCACCAGCCGCTCTGTGTTGTAATTCGCTCGGTCTCTCCCTTACCAACGAACGAACGAAAAATAAACGAAACGGACGTTGACGGGCAGGATTGATATAGGATATAATTATTTGTAAGAACGGGAATTAACGATACATATCCAAAGTGAGACACATATCTGAAGATGTAACTGTTACTCAAGCCTACCGACCTAAAATACAGGAGATATTTTTCGCTTAATCACTTGCTAGCCTCCAAAAAAAAATCTTCTGAAATTTCATAAATCAGCTTGTGTGCAGATTTTAATATCAGCTCGTATCTTTAACATGTAACTGTTGCAAAGGCTACGAAAGGTAATGTCAAGGTCTCCGATCCATCTTTTTAGAGACAGGCGACTTTGACCTGGCTTTTTGTCACGTCTTGACTTGATTTAACACTAAGCGTGATAAATAGACCTAATATAATGATAAATGATACACAGCTATGACTATACCTAGGCATTTTGTGCACTCTCCGTGGTACCATTCGATAATACCACTTTTAAGAATGATAATTTCTCAATAATATTGAAAATAGATTTATATCATAATGGGTAATAATATGTTTTCTCATCGTATTTTGGGTTCCGTAGCCAAATGGCAAAAAACTGAACCATTGTGGATTCGTCATGTCTGTTCATGCGTATGTCACAGTCATCTTTTTCCAAAACTATAAGAACTGTTGAAACTTGGTAAATTGATTTTTTTGCGAACCGCATTAAGATATTGATAGATGGATAGAGGTTTTTTGTGACTTCCTAAAAATAGAACTAAAACTCAAAAATGATCATAAAACCCTATGGATTCAACATTGATTTTGAGGTTTATAGTTTTCATGAGATACACTTCCAAAGTGGTAAAATGTGAGCCCCCGTTTTTATAAAGTTAAAAAACATTCGCGGTCAGTGCTAGGCCCGAATGCAATTTTTGCACTATTTTTTATTAAAGTGTTTTTGTTTATTTTAATTAGTGTATAAACTGTTGAAATTCACAGAACCCTTGGCGGTATGAGTCCACCTCATACTAGTATTTTTAATTATCTCTGTTCAACTGTCAGCTAATGGACCATAAATACGTAAAATAAACCATTTTTATTCCCAGTGATTATATCGACCTCATGATGACTTCCATGGACCATAATAAATGTAGTATCTAAAAGGTTAAGCTAAAAAAACTTATTTCACATATTTATAACTTTCCTTTATTATAATTTCTTATTCTTTTAGGTGGACATCATCATAGCTCCTTTCGTAAATTCGGGGGATGCTGTATTGGAACTCAAAAGCATGCTGGGAGAGAAAGGAAAGAGAATCGCCATTGTATCTAACATAATGACGTCTGCAGGTTTCAATAATTTCGATGATATTCTGCGAGTGAGTTTATAAATACGGCGCACGCTAAAACCCGCGCCGGCGTACATTACATGACCACGCCCGCATTTTATTTCTTGCCCACACTCTCCCTTGCCCACACTTGCCCATACTTGCCCATGTCCGCACTATTGCCCACACTTATGTTTTTATCGGTTATACGTCAGTTTAGTCAATACCTTTTAGCGGTCTATAAATAAACTACGATTTTTTCAAACGTCAGCATAAAATAATCAAATAAATCTTTATTTCGGCCGATTTAAGTTTTATGACGTCACACTTCCATGTCTGACGGGTAAACGTCAATTTTATTTCGCAACCTTAACCTTCATTCACAGTTAATTTTACTACGATGCTGTGTGATAGTGTCTAAATCGAGATTTAATTCAAAGCCTAAACTATTTATAAGTATGTGGTTATAAGTCTGTGTTTTTAGATTACAGACGGTGTCATGATAACGAGACAGGAATTGGGGTCCGATCTAACTCCAGAAAAACTGGTAACGGCTCAGAAAAATTTGATTGCGAGAGCAAATAGGGTTCGTAAAGTTTAAATATCTCAGAAGTAAATAGAAGTGGAAAGACACTAGACGTAGATAGTTTTATATAGGATAACTATTTAAGGTTTGTATATATTTAGAAATAGGTTTTCTATATTGTGTTTTGTTTGTGTTTTCTATCTATGCTAAAAAACTATGTTTTAGTTTTATTTCAGACTTAATAATATAAATTTTCGACCCAAAATATTTCGTCCTGATTGGGATATACAAAATACTTGATTTATAGGTAAATTTAAAACCATTACAAATCTTCAAATATAATTTAATATGCTTGATTAAATTATATGAGCAGAATATATTCTACTTGATGAACTTGCACTAACTTTTACAAGTAAAATCGACCGGACATTCCATTCATGCAAACAAACAGTCGCGACTGTCAGTATCGTCTAACCTTCGATTGAGACGCGTAGGAATAGCTCCATGTAGCATGTAGAATAGTATGAAGTTGGAATACTGTATAGTAGATATTACCGTGGCCAGACCCTGGTGCGTAGTTTGGCAGGATACCACGTGCCCGTGTGTTTGCCTTATTCCCTGTTTGAAACCCCTTATCCTCTTCTATGTAGATATAGGTGTAATGAAATATAGCTAAATACACAATGTTTATGTTATTACGTAACATTAACGAGAGCTGGCGATTGCCCAGAATTAATAATTAAATTATTTCTTACAGGCCGGCATACCAGTAAGCGTGAGTGCCCAGATGTTGAGCAGCATGCGTTACAGGAAGATACCTCAGCGAGCGGAACTGTTGGACATCGCCAACTGCATCATCGACGGAGCAGACGGGCTGGTGACCTCGGCGGAGACTGCAGTGGGCCAGTATCCTGTAGAGGCCGTCACTGTGCTGGCGGCTACTTGCAAAGAGGCCGAGGCTTGCGTCTGGACAAGACAGCTGTTCCAGGATCATGTTGATAAGGTTTGGGCTCCTACGAATGCGTTTCCATCAAAGATGTAGCATCAAGTTCATAATATTTTCATAGCCTTTTTAGAGTAGTGATGCTGCTTATCGGTGATACGTTACGTCATCGACGGTAGGTAATTACGGATTAGTTACTAGTGGGACTGAACCCTGTGATAAGAAGAAGAAAGAAGCTTAAGCTTGTTTCTGGACCAGGCAGTAAGTATTTCCAAGATTATAAGATTTTGACAAAGTTGCTATTTCGTCAGATATTAGGATCATTAGCAACTAATATATTCTTTCCAAAAAAAAGCGTTAACAATGTGGGGATAGTTATAAAGCAGTTGCAAGTAATGTGAAAAATACCTTCTACACATAATATCTTAAGTTCAATAATTTTATTGATTAACAAAAATCACAAGAGACTTAATCTGCCCAAAGGTAAAAGTGGATTTAATTTAATTCTTTAATAGTCGATTGTAAATACGTTAACAAGATTCGTTTGTCAGACGGAGGTTCCCTGCAATCAGGCCACGGGCACTGCAATAGCGGCTGTAATGGCGGCCCAGCGGTGCATCGCGGCTGCAATCATCGTGGTCACCACCACGGGCAAGTCGGCGCAGATCATCGCGCGGTACCACCCGCGGTGCCCCATCATAGCTGTCACCAGATACGCGGTCATCGCGAGGCAGCTGCAGATGTGGAGAGGCGTTATGCCTCTTATTTATGAAGGTACTTGTAAAATTTCTCTTGTAACTGTGGATAGTTAATTAGTTAGTAGTTAGTTAGGGGGGCCCTGTTTTTCCGCACTTAGCTCAAAGGTGGTCCATTGTGCGTGGATTGGGGTGCTAGTGTAACCAGCCCAACTCCGACCAAAAGCGCAGAAGTTTCCTGGGGTCTTCGCAGGCTTCTCGGAGTGACCTTGGGTTCTTAAGGGTTTCACGTCGCTGTGCTGTTACTCCCTCGCATTCCAGGATGACGTGGGCAGCTGTTTCGTCTTTGTTGAGGCATCCTCTGCAGAGTGAACTGTCTGTGGATCCCATGTTATAGAGGTGTTTGTTGAGGGTGATGTGTCCTGTGATAGTTCCTATCAGGACTCGAAGGTCCGTTCTTTTAAGGTTTGATAGGCGTTTGGATTGCCTTGAGTTAAGGTCTGGCATTGCTGTTCTTGCCTTTCGGCAGTCTGTTAGATTATGCCAGCGATCGTTGTGTAGGTCTTTTATTCTAGTTCTCATCCAGGTGCGCAGTTGTGAGAAAGGCAGCGGCAGGAACGGAGACGGACCTTCTGCTTTCCTTCCTGATCCTTGCCGTGCTAGTTCATCTGCTGCATCATTCCCGAATGATCCACTTTGACCTTTGATCCACTGAAGGGTGATCGTCTTATTTTTGGAAGCCTCCTGTAACACTAGGTGGCATTCGTATGTTAGCTTAGAGTTGCTCTCTCTGCCCATTAGGGCAGTGAGTGTGGCGGCGCTGTCTGAGAGAATTCTGATATGGTACCCGTTTATCTTCCTTCTCATGATTGCCCTGGCCGCCTCTGTTATTGCTGCACATTCACATTGAAATATAGAGCTGTGTTCGCCTAGTGTCATGGATATGTTAATGTTGAGGTCTAGTGAGTGGGCACCTGCACCTGTTCAGGTCTTTGTTTTAGAGCCGTCGGTGTATATTCTCACTTCCTCAATGCCTGATTCGTCCTTAGGACCTTCAGATAGTTGTATGTGGTAAAGTTTGTCTTGGATTGGTTTCTTGAGCATGAGGTCGCACGGGGCTGCTATTAGTGGTTGGTATTCCAGCGCACTTTCAAGTATACGTGCGTGTGGACTTGTGGTGGTTCCCCATATTCCAAGATTGTTTAGTCTAAGGGCTGACATGGTCGCCTCTAATTGTATATGTAGGTCGAGTGGCGCTAATTCGAGAGCAATTTCGAGTGCAGCAGCCGGTGTTGTTTTCATGCAGCCCGTGACGGCTGCGCCTATCATTCTTTGAAAGCGCTGCAGCTTCGTTCTGGCTGTGCTCAGTTCTGTTCTGATCCACCATACTATGGCTCCATAGGTTAGTGTGGGTCTTACGACGGCAGTGTAAAGCCATCTGGTTACCTTGGGGGAGAGTCCCCATGTTTTCCCTAGCATTCTCCTGCATTGGTAAAATGTAGTACATGCTTTGTTCAGTTTGAAGTCAAGATGCTTGTTCCATAATAGAAGCTTGCTATCTAGTATGACCCCTAAGTATTTGACTTCGTTAGTTAGTTGAAGTTCTGTGTTGAAGAGCTGGGGCAATTTTAGGTGCCCAAGTTTCCTTTTGTTGGTGAACATGATGAGTTCTGATTTAGCTGGATTAACCGATAGATCGTGTTCTTTGCACCAGCTTTCAATGGTTTTGAAGGCATTCCTGATTTGGTAACTGTGGATAGTGTGGCATAGTTCAACGTAAGGTACCTGCCGGGTGCCCCATCATAGCTGTCAACAGAAACGCTGTCATCGCGAGTCAGCTCCACATGTGGAGAGTGGTCATGCCTCTTTTTTATGAAGGTAATGTGTAATGACCTAGTAACTGCGGGCAATGTGGCTATGCCGTTCGCAATGTCTAAAGATTCAATCCGGAGGAAAATTCATTATAATGCAGTTACACCATGGGTCATTGTCAGTAATATCCATAGTGCGCAGTTACCATGCAAGCCAATATTTGATGGTTTGCCGAGTCGTGCCGTACCGTAAAATCTATACGAAGCTTTATACTAACGGTTACCAGATACGCACTTATCGAAAGGCAGCTCAGCAAATAATATAGACAGGGGTCCAAATTTACAAGTACCTATGATTATTGTTGTGTCCTATGGATTAAAAAACCGCAGTAGGTAAGGGTGATTAAAGGATATAAACTCGAAAGTTTATAATCTACTAATGTCGAGTAATCTGTTCCATACAATGCCAGTTTTGTTTGGTAGATGCCTTAGACCCAGACTGGCATGTAGACCTCGAGAGGCGGGTGACATTCTGCACGAAATGGGCAGTTCTGAACGGCTTCATCCGGGTCGGGGACCCGGTGGTCATCGTGTCCGGCTGGCGGCAGGGATCCGGGTACACCAACACTATGAGGATTATGTACATCAGCGGCGATATCACTTGTTAGTTTCATAGTATTTTAATTGCCGGATTTACACCAGAAATGGGTTCTCGGGCTATGATTTTATATTTACAAAGAGATTTATAGTTTTTTATGTGTATTTTTACTTTAAGTTTGGAATAAAACCGTTATTATAACCGTTATGTTGTATGGAACGGATAAATTTATTTTCGATATCTTCCGTACCAATAGTAAATATACCTACCAATTGTGACATATATTATAATATTAATTTCAGTTTGATTACAATTATATAATAATTTTTAGAAATACATTAATTAAAGCAATATAATGTTACGATCCTTTTAAATCTTGAATCTTAGTAGGTTCACGTTTAAATTCTTGCCAATATTTTTGGTGAAGAACGCTTCCAAAAGCATAAACTGAGACTAGACGAACTATTTGTCACGTCAGAACTGTAAAACCCTCAGTATTATTCCTCTTTCGTTGCTTTATGCTAATACCGGCTCCGTTTCAACTGAACCTACACTTTTAACTTTTAGTGCAAGTCTAGCGCAATGGTTACCACTGGACGGGGAAGCACCTATCTAGAATTTTAAATTCACTTCGCTTCAAGTTTAGTAGAAGAGCTGCCAACTCTTGAAAAACTGCTCAATTTTGGGTAAATTATTCAACTGGTGTTTCTTAGTTTGCGGGAACTAGTGACTGAATTTTGGCATTGAGTTTAATTAGTTTAGTTTTAATAGGTTACTCGTAAGCTTTGGCTTAAAAAGCAGGTATTTGAATTAACATTTATTTAGAACGGAAGCTGACTGGCCTAATTGTCTAGACAATATCCTGGCTTAGGAAAATGTTGTGGTTTGGCCTCGCACTAGTTGAAAGCTTTTAGTTGTATTTTCTTTTGCAATGTCCAGTACGAGTATAAATTTGATGTTTTACTATTTAGGGAGATGGATCTTGAATACCAATATGATCTTTGTAATTTAAAAATAACAAATACCATATTTGGTATTCTAGACATTATAATCATACTTAAACATATTCAAAGTACCTCATTATAAGCTATAACCTGCTGTATCAAAGCATTATATTACACTATAATTCGCCAATCTCTATTGTGCTCTGCGAGTTATGAATAAATAAATTAAATTTAACTTTAATTGGTAAATTTTGCGAAAGGTTTGTGAATGTTGGTAACCCTGTTCGTCTAAGCTCTTTGAGTTGTAGATCCATTGGGCGATCCGAATGCGAGTGGCCAGTGACGGAATGACGATGATCACCGTCAAAGGACGGGTTCAGGCCAATTTGATGTTACTCCGAGGTGCCTAAATTGAATTTATGTAACTGCTTTTACTATACTCACAGCTGAAAAGAATTATAACTTAGAATTAATAGAGTCTATTCCTAGTGAATCTGCAGTCTTTTATTTTAAGAAATGTTCATAATTTGACAACCTAAAGAGGGGTTTTATAAGATAACTAGTGGCCCGCCCCGGCTTCGCACGGATTTTTATTAAAAAAAAATTCCCGGCAATTATTCGATTTTTGCGACTATAATTTGAGATTTAAACTATCCTATCTCTCAAGTTGGATCGAACTGCACATGGTGTGCGAATTTTATTATAATCGGCTAAGTGGTTTAGGAGTCCATTGAGGACAAACATTGAGATTTATAATATATTAAGATGACCAACTAAAATAGTCAGATACTACCTAAGCTGGGTATTTTTTTGTTGAATTCGTAAATGGCACCGTAGATTAAATATAGTAGCTTCCAAGCGATTGTTTTACAATAAAATACAAGAACTCTTTCTTGCCAATTGGGCCTTATCGCTAACAAGCGATCTATTCCAACCATGTAAAAAGCATCTAGGGCAGGTTTTTATTGTATTATAAAAGTTTTTTGAGTTTTGTTATACGAGTAGAATATAGTATTAAACCCATTAAACCCCATGTTAGAAAATATATAAAATGCATTATAAGGCTCAGAGTCGCTCAAAGAGCTATGGAGAGGGCTATGCTCGGGGTTTCTCTACGGTATAGAAGAACGCGGGTCACCGACATAGCCAAACGGATTAGTTCTTTGAAGTGGCAGTGGGCAGGCCACATAGCACGAAGAACAGATGGTCGTTGGGGCCGAAAGGTTCTCTAATGGAGACCACAGATCGGCAAGCGCAGCGTAAGACGTCCACCAACTAGATGGACGGACGATCTGGTGAAGGCTGCGGGCTCACGGTGGATGCAGGCCGCTGCCAGCCGAAACCACTGGAGATCTTTGAGGGAGGCCTATGTCCAGCAGTGGACGTCTTACGGCTGAGATGATGATGATGAAGGATAGATTCCGTAAAAATTAAATGACAGGGTTAATACATTAAAATATTTATGGTTATACTAGCGGCCCGCCCCGGCGTCGCACGGATATAAAATTTTCCCGGAAATTATTCGAATTTTTCTCGCCGTAAAAACCATCCTATCTCTCAAGTTGGATCGAACTGCACATGGTGTGCGAATTTTATTATAATCGGTTAAGTGGTTTAGGAGTCCATTGAGGACAAACATTGTGATACGAGATTTATATATATTAAGATTATAATTCAATTTTAAAATTGTGGTTTGTTGACATTACGTGACGTCACTCCGATATTACATTCAAAATCATAAGTAAAAAAAAGCTACGAATCATAAGTAAGAATAAGCGAAAAATGCCTTATTTTCAGTTTTATGAAATTTAAAGAAAAATTCTGGTTAATTATGAACTCAAGAAAAGAAAAAAAATAAGGTGTTAGGTATACTGTTCAACTATGTCCAACAGTGGACGTCCTACGGCCGAAATGATGATGAAGACTCAATTCACTGATTTTACAACACATTTTGCATGATTCACAACTAAACAACGCTTGTTTTGCACAAACCATTTATACCTTCTAAAAATTTGCAGGTGCTATTATTTACCATATTAACGTATCCAAAAAAATGTATGAGAGTTTCATGTATTTTTCTTCTAATACTCGTTACCTGGCCCCTATTTCACCAAGGTGCGATAATCTACACAAAATTTCAAAATGTATCAATTGTCGCCGTGGTGAAATAGGTTCCTGGTGTCCGTGTGTACAGGGAAAGGCAATAGCACGTACCCACCTTTACTTACCAAAGAGATGCAGTTCCGATGAACGTTTTAGGTATCCACGATTCTCTTTACCGTTTTTAGCATTATGCAAACAGCTGCTGATGGCTTCATAGCAAACGAACCTGCTATACAATTACCGTAGTTTCCTTTATCGTGACGATTCAGGTACACATTAGGGGCATTTATATGAGGATATGTTTTTATATGTACTCGCATAGTATTTGCAAGTGCACAATCACGTAATGTACCACGTCGTAGCGTTCTGTCTCAATACAAAATGATGGCTGATGGAAATGACTAGTCACCATAGCCCCCCCTTCGCTTTAAATTATTCTTAGGTTAACAAAGCAAGATTTAATAAATTCAATAAATTGAAGCAATCTATTTAAAACTTTTGCCTTCTCATAACGTAAAACCTGTTTGATCTCCAGGATAAAAACTACTCGACGATAAAATTTTCCCCCAACTTCCAACTGACACCGTTTAAAACTAAGTTCCAACTCGAAAACGTCCTTATTAACAGCAAAAAGGAAGTGAGTTCGCTCAAACGGTACCTGGGTTGAAAGTTTTAACAAAGGTCACCATAGCATTTGTCTGTAACGGATATAATTACCAGGGGTGAGATGGTGACCGTCTGTCGAACATCTGCCCAATTTGCGCTGTATCCCTGAATCCAATTTAACGTGGAGCTTTGCTTTCGTACTATCTACTGGGGCGTTTAAATGCGTCATGCTACCGTAGGTTCTAAGTCAGAAGGTACATGTCGAGTGACCGAGTAATTTCAATTGATTTCACTCCTAACCGTTAGTCCTTTCGTAGACATTCAAGGCTCTAGAGTCGAATAGAGCAATGGAACTGCAAATACAATTGTAAAGGCTAGGTTCCTACACAATTGTAAAGGTGACTCGGCTCGTAGCTGTACGAATAAAGTGCCAACTAAATTGTCCGTAAGTGTTAATTTGCTCGGAGCGCGTTGCCGAAATCACCGTAATTCCTAACAACTAAGAAATTCCGCGCTCCGTAGCGCAAACGAGGTTACTCATAAAGAAATAACATCCAAACAAAGAGAAAGTAAAGTGAAATAAAAATTCCGACAATAAAGGTAGCGAATAGCACTTTTGGAGGCATCAAGCCGAGATGGGCGGCTAAATTGTAATGTTTACAAGTTAAATTAGATGAGGGCTGTGAAAGTTATTCATAATGGGCCGAAAGCTCACCTTTTTGCGGGCGTTCGGTTGCTCTGGAGATTATGGACAATTTGTTCTGTCACGGTCGGATCTCGTATTATTTAAACAACTTAGGCCAATGATTGTTCAAGCAAATGAAAACAAATAAGACCATTGGCATTAACACTTTGTGGTGAAATGGCAATTTTAACCTTTATTAAAAACGAAAGATAAGAAGTGTTCTTTAGAATATTTTTGTACGTTATCTCATAACGAGATATTTTTAATGTTGTTATATTTTTTTTTTATTTTTATAATGGTTTCGTCGCTTATGCAATAGTGTTGCCCTAGTAACTAACTAACTATTATGGCTCAGCAACCCAAAGTGGGTCTTGGCCTCCGAAACGAGAGACTTCCACCGGTCTCTATCCTGCGCTAGCTCTGACCAGTTCTCGATCCCGAGCTCTCGTAGGTCGGCCTCCACCATGTCCTTCCAGCGATATCTGGAGGATGGAAGTTGTGGAGTCCGAAAGAACGGCCGAAACAAATATCCTAGGAGAAATAAAAGCCCACCGACTCTGATGGCTCGGCCACTTTGGTCAAAATGGGGGGGATCGGGGAGTATGGAGAGCAAACCTTGGACAACAGATTGGACAGCGCCCAGTAGGTCGTCCCAGATATCGCTGGAAGGACATGGTTGCCCTAGTAAGTTAAACAATATGAAAAAATAATCTTATCCTAACTTTCAATCAAACAGAATAATTACCTATTATTTCAACTTATTACTACAAGTTTATACAGGGTCGCTTTGTCCGAAAGCGTCTCAGCAAGTACGCTTTTACAATAACCTACTAATAATAATAACCTTTCGAGATCGTTAAAATTTACTTAAAATGATAACTACAAATACATATAATAATCAACATTTTAATCATTCAGACATTAAAGTGATTTTTTTAAAGAGTCATATTTTTTATACCTCGTCCTCCAGGCCTGTATTTGCCAATCTGGTACTTGTTGGCTAATACAAATTGTCGATTAGTCAAAGACCCTTAAAGTATAACTTTTTGTTTAAAAAATCTCTATGGGGCTTATCATTATCGCGTATTTTCAGAGAAATACGTGATTGTTAAAACTGATCTCAGCAATTAAATAAAATATTTTTTTTGCGAGAACTTAACAGCATTTTTTGACTCATTTAGCAGTTTCAGCATTCTAATATTACTGTCAGCTTTTAAAAACATACCTACAACTAATTATGCTTTATTGTCGCTTGAACATGCAAAATCCTTTTTAGAGATTTATGGTAAACACCACCTTATTTACGAGTTTGCTAACACATATCATATCGTTACACTTTCGGGATAGTCACGTTGTAAAGCCGTTAGTTAACATAACGACGATTTAGGAGAATGCTGCTTTTACTGTGATGTAAACCATGGTTTTCGGGTTAAGGGTAAATGTGTCTAATTTACTTTCATAGTTGTTAAAGGGTTTTTTTGTCCGTAAAGCAGCGCGAGACACAAGGCTCAGTCGAATATGATTTTCAACTGACGAAAATAAAGGATAATGATCTCAATTTGACGCGTATTTATTTTTTATGTATGACCACGCATAACTATAAACCCCCGTATCCATAAACTCCTATTTCTGGCTAACTGAATTAGCTAAAACACACTATAAGCCTATTTGCGACTATAAGCGATATAAACAGACAAGGGTGAAAAGTTTTTGTTGAAAAATTACTCATTTATTATGAAACGATATATTAACCTCCTATAAGACTATTATAAAAAGTGAAATATTTTTACGTGGGTCTTGTAGTTCGATTTTGATAAATTTTTTTTTTCATCAAAGCTGTATCTCGTAAGTTGGTCACATTTTAATTTTATAACAATCGTTAAAGTAGTTCTCGATTTATTTCAGTTACATATTTGTTCTAGTGACGAGAAAGCATTTTTTTTAAAAAAACTTTATAAACTTTACATAGAATTAATTAAAAATACCTACGAACAAACAGATGTCAGTGTACAAAATGCATCTATGTCGTAAATATATTCCAATAAAAATCTGGATTTATAATAGATTTTAGAAGTTGGAAGTTTAGAAACACGAAAATAAAATGTTAGCTTCAATAAGGATATAAAGTTGTTTTGTAATAAAAAATCAATATATTGTTTTATACGAATAAATATATTCTTAAACAAATCTTTATATATATAATTCTTCTGTGAGTGTGTATGTCACTGAACTTCTCTCAAACGACTGGACCGATTTTAATGAAATTTTTTGTGTGTGTTCAAGGGGATCTGGGAATGGTTTGGATTCACAATTTTGGAAAAAAAATTGAATAAAAACCCGTGCGAAGCCGGGGCGGGCCACTAGTGATTATATAATTAAGAAGGTATGAAAACAAGCTGTCAATGACAACGGTCGCCATTATTCATCCATACTTTTTACGTTTTAGATTTTTTTTATTGACGAAGAATTTAGCTATGTATCATCTAGAAGACATAAAAAGTTAAATATTTTTATGAATACGAATAAATATATTTCACATTTCACAAAATTTGTGATATCAATCGTAAGTGGCAACTCGTGGTAAATGGTGGGCTAATGTACGATAATACTCAGATAAATTTTGACTAGATGAAAATTGTTCTATTTAAATATAATCACTGTACCCCACTATATTTTATAATAAATTTCAACTGAAAAACTGTTATTTTTATTAATTTTATGAATGCGATTTAAGCTTTTCCAATGCTCATATCTCACCATAGGCGAAATTATTTAAATTTAAATTGCCCCAAAGTAAGAGACAAATCAATACTTCTACCACTTAAGCTTGGAATTTACTCTCGGTGAACCTGAGTAATTGAGGAATCAGAAACGGATAGAACGTACCTTATCCGAGACATGATGATGAATGAATTATTCAAGCAGGACTCTGCAGGGCAACGGGCCTTTAATTTCGTTATGGATACGCGGGAGGCCTATCAACTGAAGCAAATGGATGGCTCAAAGGCTCTAATGATTTCATTTCCTATGCAGTCCCCATGCTTCAAGACATGTTCCAAATCACGTGTCAAGAGGCACGATAACCCTCTTTGCAAATAGATATACCTAATGTAGGTAGGGGTTGCTTAATTGTGACGCATTCTGTCCACGTTTAAGAAGTTTACTTTGTTTACATGTTGTTGTAGGAAGCTAGTTATGATTTTAATTGTCTACGAGCACTCTAAAACTGTAATGGACACATGTAGATAAGGCATGTACTAGTCGAGTACCTACTCGTACATCATTTGGTTTAATGAAATTGTTGCAAGTCTTAGGGCCTGTTTCACCATATCCGAGTAAAATTAGACAATGGTTTTAAATAAACAGCTATTTTGCTAAGTCATATGTGACAACGCGAGATAACTCTTTACTTAACGACCCATTGATAGTTTCACAATCTTTGAGTAAACTATTCCAATGTTAAAATATAGAACAACTTCACAGACACGTGTCAGTTGCCTCTATACCTTTATATTTTAACCATTGATTAATTTATTTCTGAGATCGGAAAACAGGCTCATACACTAAGAATATTTATAATTAAGTTCAATCTAGAATTCAGATACACATAGTATTAATAAGAATAAGAATCATTTATTTTGTCCCAATCACAATAAAATACAACAAATACATAAATTAACATTAGGCCAGAACTATGTTGCGACAAAAAAGGTAACCATTCAGCATAAGCAGCGGCGGAACGCATATAAGCAAGCGTTGGCTTTAACCATTCAATTTATTTAAAACCGCATGTAAAACCTATTGCTTAATGAATCTCAATAAGCGCCTGTAATTAACCACAAATTCTGAATATAAATAATTCAGTGAGCGCGCGTTAATTTTTCATAAAATATTCTGCATTAAGTGTGGTCAGTTATTTAATCACTTGAATGAGGACAACGTTGAATGTTAATATCTGTGGGTTTGTCTGGCAGGACTCCAGTGTTCTCGTTGCATGGGTGCTCCAACTTTACCTCGAGACAAAAGATCTTTGGTCTGACAGACTACCAAGTCAGCTTTATACAATGAATGAATACTGCGTAAAAATCCATTTAGTAGTTTTTGGGTTTATCCGGAACTTTATCCAAATCTAGTTATATTATAATACAATATAACAGATCATATTTTCGCACTGTATTCAGTAAAATACTGCCACGAAGCAACGTGTAGGTAATATTTGCACAAAATAAACAAAACACATCAAAAGACCATAACCACAAAGAAAAGAGAGCAAAACCCCCTTCTAAAGCCAAAACCTATTCAAAGATAAGCTAAAACTGAAGCTAAGCATAGCCTATTAAAAATCCTTCCCGCTTCCCGAAGCCCATTTCACACTCTCTTGTTGCATTACCATAATACAAAATGAACAGCTAAATGGACAATTTAAATTTCGTCCACGTTGTCGTCTCATGAAACTGTACGCTCGTTTAATTTATAACACCGTAAAGTCTAGATAAACGACAAAGGGCTTTAATAAATGTTAAAGGTTTTATCTTTAAATCATTAATTTTTGATGTTTATTGGGTGTTGTGTAAATTAAATCTTTTGTTGAAAGTGAATGGATATTCACTGAGCAGCACAGTTAAATATTTTACGGGCTATTTGTGTTTATTACGAATCAGGGGAAGGTAGGAGAGTTTCTTTTAATAAATTTTTTTTTTTTACTAACACAAAAATCATGGTTAGACAATTTATGTTTAGTCACAATTGAAATTCCACACTATTTCTGGAAATTAGTAGGCTTGCAAGTAGCAATAGTTGCGTGAAGTAGTTAGCCCCGATTTCACCATGCATTAAACGCAATCAGATCAGGCTAAACTCGTACCGCCTAACTGAAATCAAATTGACATTAAATTGTCATTTTTTAATGGTTAAACTAGATTCAATTAAAATCGATTTGTAGCCAAGGACAAACAAATTCTAGAAGCATTTTATCTAAAATTGGTTTCGTTGAAACAGTCAATATTTTTGTAAAAGTATTTGTTACACATTATTATACAGTATTTCCACCTCACAGCACACATCAAACTTCAATTGCCTTAGTAGTATCCCTATCCGCAGACACGATTCCGACCAAGTCAGGTGTAAAATGGAAAAAGGACAAAGGGACAAGGAGACGAGTGGTCGCGTAGCAGAATGTGCCCTATCGGGCAGCAGACGCGGGGCGAGGGCCCTTCGCTGAGGGCTATCCAACTTTACACTGATTTTGGATATTGCTTATTGACTTTCTTTGTGCTGTGACAGGTGCCGAAGCCAGAACTCTCTTCAACTGGACAAGGACGCAAAATGGCGTTAAGCTGTGTAACTTCTTTTTCACTTCATATTTTAACTCGACACTGGTAAACTGAATGAGGAGCAGAGTTCAATTACAAGATATTGAATTGAATTGAATTGGATTCCAGTTTGTAAGTTTATGTGTGAATTATATTAGTACATTGTACACATTTACAATGGCGTGATAGCTAAGTGCATTTCCTTCATAAACATGATTTTTTAGAAAAAAAAACAAAAACATTCGAGATCAAATTTAAATGGGACCCTTTTATTTCAGAATTCATAAAATAATCTGCAAATTAAGAACACAGTGCTCGTAACAAAGTGGTTTGAAACATAAAAATGACGTAAACTTGACAAAACATCCTATTTTTTGGAAATCAGTGAAAAACTCATCCTTTTATCTTAAAACACTATCAATTTATACTGCTTGCTATTTCATTAAAAGTTCGTTAAATTCCATCAGACCGCGCGAAACTCAAATTTAAAAACAGATGAAGTTATTTAATAACAAATCTAATTAAAAATTAGCTTCTAAATATTCCAAGCCCTCGGAGCGAAAATAAGGCGGGATACATAACGTCGGAACAAAAGCCTCGCACGCGTAGACCGTACGCGAAGGGCCTAATGAGGCGTTCCGATACATTCATTTCTCGCACTCGTTCGTTAGTCAGCACTATGCTAGCGTAATGATACGCGTCATTTCTCTTACATATGTGTGGAATATTTTCGTGAAACAGACTGTGTAGCGCATCCTTTGATTAAATTGAAATATACAGCTTTTAGAAATATTCTACAGTATTCAGTTTAGGTTTCGTTATCTGATTCGTAAAAGCCGTGTTGGCTAACACACTCGACCACAACAACAACAAGTAGAAACACACTCAACTTCCAAAGATCGTGGATTCTAACCACTCACGACACCTCTGATTTTTATTAATTTGCACTTATAGCACATGATTTAACGGTGAAGCCAAACATCAAGAGGAAACCGGCATGTTCTGATAACTTTGAGTTGAAGGATAAGGAAGAGTTTGAAGGATATGTTATATTCGCCAACCGGGCACTTGGGCGGGATGGCGAATTAAGGCCTAATCTCTTACGTACAAAGAGTCCCGTTGTCCCAGCAGTGGGAATGTAAATAAGGTTGTTTTATCTGATTTTGCGTTTTTATTCACTTGACATAATTATATGTACTTTATGTTGCTTATTGGTAAACAGTTATCAATATACATTTTAATAGTATTTTGAATTACTAACACTATCTATTAAAATTTATACGAATAGCGATTCATAAAAATCATGTACTAATGTCAAGAAAACAAAAAATTAAAATTAGCTTCTAAATATTCCAGGTCGTCCGTATTCCTTTGGTAAAAGCCTTGCATATAGTCACCCGATAGTCAGCACTAAGCTAGGCCTAATGATACGAGTTATTTCTCTTACATTATTTATTATTATAATGAGCCATGTGTGTTCCACATCTGGTCAAAGCCCTTCTCTCGTATATACTCTCTATGTGTGGAATATTTTCGTGAAGCAGGCTGTGTAGCCAACCCTTTATTAACTTAAAATCTACGGCTTTTATAAATATTCTACCTACCTGTTTTTTTTTTTTTTTTTTTTTTTTTTTACTGATAAGCCTTCATTTGACCACAATCTCACCTGATGTAAAGTGACGATGTGGTCTAAGATGGAGCATGAAGGCCTAGAAGATGGCTTCTCCGGACCACATTACGAAACACGAAAAAATCGCTTCACGCACTGGCCCAGCCCGGAGGGTGGTGACAAGCCGCGGCCGAAGCCTACCACCAGAGACTGTTCGTATTCAGTATTCTATACTGAATACTTAATACGCGACATTCGCTTTATCTTTTTCTGCAGTGTTCTGCAGTGAAAATAACTTTTTGCTTTTTGGTAAACAGAAATCAATAGTAAGAGGCCATAACTATCTTCCTGGACTATAATCTAAGTAGTTGGCGTAATTTACCTTTGGTATATGATTGACGATAGTTATATTGATTAAATAAATACTTATGAAAAAGATCAAGAAAACCAAAAATTGTTTGTAATCATCATCATTCTCCTGCCCTTATCCCATAATTAATAAATAATTTGTAATGACATATTTTTATATTTCGTCGGCGTGGTTGAGAACTTTATTCTGAATTAAATTCATTTTCATTTAAGAAAGATACCAAATTCACAAGCTTCGATTCTTCAATTATTATAACTGCTCTCTCAATAAGTATCAACGATTCAAATGCGTAAAATAGTAGGTGCCTACTAGGTACCTACTATTTAACGCATTTGAAGCAAATTCACGATAGTCGTTTACTCAACTTTCCAGTCAAAATATAAGTAGGAAAATCTCCGTAGCACATCAACTACCTTTAATGATGCCCTCTAAGTTAACTTTTGTCCTTATAAAAGGACATCGACAAAAAAAGTACACAATTAGTGTTCTACAAAACGCGCTCACTAATTAACTCGATCAAGTTTCTTTATTTCACTGCTCTTTTGCATTTGCACTGTCTTGGCGGGGTTCGACGATCAATCGCAGTATTTTTTTGCAAAAGCTTGGCAGAATCTATTTTTATCTCATTAATTTAGAGAATAAATCCTCCCGTTCCAAAGAAAATCTTGAAATAAACTCATATAACTTCTAAACTCACTTTGATTGCAATTGTGTTTCTAGTGTTTAATGAAAACAATTCACGTGATATCAAAACACTAAATTATAACGATTTCATCATAACCTTTATAAACGCATATTCTACATTATAAGTAATTTTCAAATTTATTGACTCGAAGCTAAAACCGCTCACGGAACAAACGACCAGACATTACCCCGCAAAATAATACTCAAACTAACCCGAAATAATGGCGAAATCCTGCAATAAAATGAAACTAAGCTGCGGTTATTTTGTTGGGCGTACCGTGACTTCAATTAGGCCCGAACGAGGCTACAATGTATTGAAACCTATACCGGTCATAGCGGACGTGCAATTCTAGCAATCCTAGTAAATGCTCGCAGCAAATGTAGAAACAGTATGGTAACTCACATATTAAGTTCTTGCTTGGCACTTGATAAGATATACTCTGGTGGTAGGCTTCGGCCGCGGCTTGTCACCACCCTCCGGGCTGGGCCAGTGCGTGAAGCGATTTTTTCGTGTTTCGTAATGTGGCCCGGAGAAGCCATCTTCTAGGCCTTCATGCTCTATCTTAGACCACATCGTCACTTTACATCAGGTGAGATTGTGGTCAAATAAGGGCTTATCAATGATATAAAAAAAATAAAAAAACTCCTACTGTTTATTCTTCAAAATTAAAATCTTAATTCAACTTTTTGAACATAGTAACGTTTATTAATATTATTTACACACAATTGACAAGATCATAGTTGTTCAGAAAGAATAAATTAAACGCGGAAAAAAAACAAATAAAAAAAATCGATTAATCAATAATTACCTAATAAATATAGCTGTATAGGGGCTTTCTCAACTTGCATAATAATAATAGCAGCTGTAAGCATAATAATAAGAGGCCTTGTCAAAGATGTCCCAACAATTATGATATTATACTTTTTTGTATTTCAATACAATAATATACATTTAATACAATCATAGAGACACCATAAGGGACGAGGGTCAAAAGCTTTATTCTATTAAATTTCAATGTCAAAAATAGTTATAAAATATTATAAGATGTCGAAAAAATTTTTATCTAAAACATAGTTGTTGCTGCTGCAAATGCAATCTTAACGGGAACTACCACATGGCATCCAATCCAACATGCCTTTTGAAATGAGATAGCTCGATATGGAAATATTGCGAGAACAAGAACGAGATGGCATCAAATAAAAAGATGATTATTTTTGTATATTTTCTGGATCTTGTTAGCTACGGCTACAACGCCAAGATACTGCTACGGCGTAGAGAGTGCTACGAAATTCGCAGATTCCGTCGTAGCCACTTCGTTTATGAACAAATTTCATTTGGTAGAGATGTAAAATATAAACTTGGGCATAACCAAATAGAACGACAAACATAATAATTAAATAAAACATAAATTATCGTAAACTAGCCTGTTATATTAATTTCTCACCAACACGTTATCGGTTGAATGGATTGGGAGGTCTATTGCCAGTCAAAAGGTGATTATCTACCAAAATCTGCCATGGAGCTAAGTTGCGAGCTAAGCTGTGAAACTATTCCACTTATACTAAGCATCTAGCGGTACGAATATGTGCTATAAAGATGCGCCGCCGCAATGAAGCTTCGCAAGAAAATCTGTAGCTCAACCTAGCTACAACACAATGCTATGGTATATATACGCGACTATCCATAGCGCGCATTATTTCCTATGAAATATATCTTGTTTAATTGTTTGACATCTTAGCTTAGAGTATCTAGCATCTTAGTATAATATATTTAAATGACACTAAGTAATAAATCACTCAACATTTTTGCATGCTTAACCAAGTAATTGAAACTAGTCCTGTTTTTTAAATCCTTTGTAATTTATATTATTCTGATTCAAATAAATGCTATTATTCTTATTCTTGTAGAATCCGTTTCGACCAGAGCTATGCTAAGCTAAGGATAACCACTCTCTGTTTGAATGACAGAGCCATTGTAAAAGCGCGATGGCCGCCGCTGTGGATTCGAAAGCGGAATGTTTGTTTCGGGCGGAGTGCCGCTCGCCCGCGGATTGTGGACAGATTCAATTTTCTCAGCGCGATAAGAGAAACAATAACTGTTACGGCGAATGGATTCGGCGGAAGAATAAGCTTTTAAAAAGTAATCATAAAGTATAAAGGAATGTTTATGAGTGCCGTAACGAGTTGAATAAATTTTAAAATTACTTTTTCGTTTAATGTTACAAGAATTATGGTAATTTATGCGCAACTTTGTTAGTTAATTCCGAGCTCTCGTTATCAGCGTGGAATTCAGAAAAGTGTTTATGGAAAAGTAAATGGATTTATAGCAAACCGGTGACTGAGGGTGAACATTTCTGTCTAGTCAGATAGGCTAGATTTTTTTCTTAAATAGATATGTCTGTTTATTATACGCACATTAAGTGGTTGATTTTAGATTTTCCTAAGTAAGAAAGAAGAAGAAAGAAAGAAAAAACATTTATTCAGTACACAAAAACAGACACAGTTAAAATACAATAGACACAGGAAAAAACAGAAAAATAATATTCAATAAGAAGAAAGCACATAACAGAACAGGTTAAATTACATTAAAAAATATCAGATTACAGATTTTAAAAAAAATGAGATACAATAATTATATATACACATCAGATATTCATTAATAATTTTAGTACAAAACAAACAGAAATAAAAAATATCAAAAAAAATATATATACTACGAAAGGATGTGTCTGTATTGTGTACAGAATGGGTCTAACCTCAGCACTATGCTGCCCTGCACATTGTCCGGGCAACGCTGATTTTCAGGTCAGACCCTGTGTGGTACTAGTAACCATACTAAAGACTCAACGTTGCCTACGTTGTATGGAGATTAAAACATACCTAGCATGTTACACCATTTCACCAAGAAAAAATATCGAACTTAACAAAACTTACCACACTAACAGACAAACTTTAAAATTAAACTGGGCCACCTGCAGTTTGAAACTAAGGTTGAAGTTTTTAAATTCACGGCATTGCGATAACGTCCTATGAGTTTAAAATGTGATAAAACCTCCATAGATTCTGCTCTTGGAAGTTTTAATTACTTTAAGTCCGGACCTAGGTACTGGCTGCAGCGACAATGTAAACAAATGTCTCTGCGCCACAGATAGAGGATAATTTTATAGTTTTGAATTGAAAAGAGTATACGCAAACGAAATTAGAGGATGTGGATTCTAAAACAGGGTTTAAGTGTTAGTGTGTGCCCTCTTGTGCCCTCTTCGATTAAATCTTACCGAGTATAGTTACAAGATACAAAATCATTTATTTCCATTGTTTGATTTTACAAATCTTAGAAACGTTTACTGGTTGTTACTCATTTCACTAGTGCAGCTCTAGCAAAACAACCAAATCAAAACACAGGAACGGTGTAGGTAAGACACGTATAGGTGGTTAGAACAAAAACAAAATCAAAATCATATCTAATAAGTAAATCACTTTACATCACATACCTTTCCCTATGATATGCGCATGGAAGCGTATCGAAGTATCGGTAAACTCAACGAAAACAATCAAATCATATTATATTTGTACCTAATCTTAATTTGACAAAAAGCTATAATGACAACATAACTCGATTTGTTTTTATTTGTTAAATTTCACCTCTACACAGGCTGTGTTTCAGATCTCTACGGCTTATTCACTCAGTTTCATTTACCCAATGCTATTCCACGCTCAAAATGTCAAATTCATTGTATTTACTCACGTTCAGTTTTAATTTTAAAAACCATGTAAATTTTCTGTACCATTAGGGAGTTTCCGAAATTAAGATGGAAGAAGTATGGGCATATGCGACGCTGGAATAACGAAATTAATAAAATTACTGTCTTTACTTGTTTTCATGTTAGAGTATTTCCCTTGAGTGTCGTCGTGTCTACGCCTGTCTTTGCACTAGATATTAATACAATTTTGTTCATCAATTCATATTTTTATAAAATGAATTTTATTTGAACCCTTTTTGCTATGTATTTAATTATAAATCAGTTTATGGTAAATATTGGTATAACTAGTTATTTAGTTACGAAATCACTAACTGAACATTAAATTTAGGTAGGTGTAGGTGTGTGATACATAGATAGATAGATTTATAGAAAATTCTTAATAACACCAAACAAATAAACATTACAGTGAGATATTAAAAACTAAAACTAGAGTGCGTAATGGGCGGTGCTTAAAGCAATTTCTTCCAGACAACCTTGGATGAAGAGAAAAAAATATAAATGTAATGGAAGGTGGTTTATAATATACCTCATACCTAATATCTATTGCTAAACCTAAAACTAGCCTTTACTCAATTACATTTACCTAAGTGACAAGTACATATATTGACACTATATAACACCAGCAAACGTTTTTTGCAAAATGAAAAATAGATAGTAGCCGATTCTCAGACCTACTGAATACGCTTATAAAATTTGGTAAAATTCGGTAAAGCTGTTTCGGAGGAGTACGGTAACTAACATTGTGACATGGAAATTTTATATATTAGATATATGTACATTAGAGTTATTTTCTGACTGTTGACAGAAGTAGGTATATTTCATATGTGAGTTGAGTAGAGAGATGCTAGATTTTAACTTAATTTTCTGGCACAAATTAATGTCTAGATATCTGATCAAGATACTTGTGAGGTAGGTGAGGTAGGCTAGTTGGCTATCTATGACTTTATTTGGACATTGATACAACCTTACAGTAGGTCAAAAGCTACTTAAGGATAAATAAACGTAATTAAAACGAAACTTCCAAAAATTGGCGAACTTAGATAAGAGTTCTCAACACTTTCGTAATCTACGTTCTTTATTAGCCCGCTAAAACATTTCGCATCTTAAAACCAATAACCAAAGTTAATTAATTTCCAAGTATTAGACAGTTTCGATACAATCGAGGTTCTTAGAAATTGTTTTATTGCGAAGTTGGCTGCCCTTCGCCCTCGGAAACAAGAATGTCCATTTTATTACGGTGAGAGCAAAGTTTTATCGTAAAGTTGGTAGGTTATATTCGAATGGTGGCATCGTAAGGTGCCCTCTTTTTATAATCCATAACACTTGGCCTGTTTCACCATCTCCGAGCAATATTATGCAATAGTAATATTGATGTAACTAAATATTGACACAAATACGTGTCAATGGTGACACGACATAAATAACCATTGCTTTGTTTACTCGGATTAAGTGATAAAAAAATTATAATTAAAAAAAACCTTACAAATTATAATGAGTACCTAACCGAACCTACTTTGCTTCATTTATATTATTTCTGATGTAGGTAGGTACCTAGTTGTCAATGAGCGGCTATTTATCTTTATATCTATCGTTAGGCTGACTGCTCTGTAATGCTTAGATTCATTTATTATAAATAATAAATAAATAAATAAATAATTTAGCTAATTTATTCGGATATGGTGAAATATGCCCGAAATGTAGGTAATAATTAGTATCCGGTCAAATATATAATCGTCATTTGTATTTAAATAAACCAAAAAGTATGTTTTATCATAAGATGGGTAATGTTTTATTATTTATAGATAAATAGTAAACCACAAATTCAATATAAAATGTAGGTAGGTATATAAATGGATTTAGCAAGCATAAGTCAAGTCACAAGTCGATGTGCGCGCTTCTGCTTACCCTCTACATTGGCACCTATTACTCGTAGCAGTAGGTAAGTTCGAATAAACTATTGTAGACGGACAGAGAGGTTTACCCAGCTTTACCCACTGTGCACAATAGTGTACATTGACAACGTGCCCCACGGGGACATGAACACTATTAAAAGTTTGCCGGCACTATCAACGCAGACCGTGGCTAAGTTAAGACTAGGTACAAGATAGTTGTAGACAGAAGGAACTACTACCAACCTTCAGAGGTTTATTGACATCTAAGCTATTTTTTTTTGTCGAATGATTTTCTGCAGGGTATTTCATACCTTTATGGATGGAATCAGATCAGTTTAGCTAAATTCCTAAAACAAATACTACGAAGTACATTTTATTCGTGTTTACTAAAAATACACTAGTCCAGCAGTTTCAGTAGATATTTTATTATATTTTATTTTTGTGTGAGCCAGAAATTTATCTCGCGAGTATCTATTATAATGTAGACTGTTGCATTCCAATAAAATAGTCACAGCAATACTTTGGATAGGTTTGGTTCATAAAACGTGAGGCGAGCATACAGACAAAGATACAGTTTAAATATCCAGAACCGCCTACTCCGCCTTGCATAAACAACACTGTCCTTGGTTAGCACAACACACACGAGAGTTTACACAATCTGGCCAGGCTATTTTGATAAGATATAAGATTTTGATAGGATTATACATTTTGCGGTGCGCGCGCGCGGTCGTGTCAGATCGATTGACTTTCTTCTTCTGTTCTTGTCTCTGCAAGCGCGCTTCTGTTTTTGCCATAATATAATCTGTGCACGTCGTTGATGACGTTACAATGTCTAATTTGTCGATATACGATGAATAAACCAAAATAATAGAGAGTGGGAAATTTGAATTTAGAACTACAACTTAATAAAACGAAACAAAGACCTTACAACACGATCCTAAGAGAGAAAGCAATATCAATTCCAAAAAAAACACATTAAAAAAAATTGTGGGGCTATCAGTACACAAAGGTATCGTATGAAAGGTTGAAAAACTCCAAAAAGATCCTCCTTAAAATATTACGTTTCAATGGCGCACACCAAATAAAATAATCGGTTTAGAAATGAGTTCTCTAGGCGACAACATGCAAATATAGGATATTTAATGTTAATTATTATATGTATATGCTGAAACAAAGACCTTCGCCTTGCTCGATCAAAACTTTATACCTAATCTTAGAACATCATTTTTCACTTGCAATAAAAACTTAGAATATCGCAGCAGACACCATTACAACGAGCCCTTTCAACGCAAACCCTTCAAAGGGATTCATGTCGGACACGTCGGGTCTCCCAGGAGACCTCACATCCTTAAATTTCCGATAAAAACAAAGAATCCGAGAATCTATAGGTTCACGAGACAGGCGAATCGAAATTTACATCCTAATTTCCCTAGTGGATTTCTACTATTCGTCAGGAATATCAAAAATGGAGCAAAATAAAATTCTGCCCATTCAAATGTAAAGCTATTTCATTAGATCTGGAATATGGAAGTACTTACTAGCTGAACATTTAGGTATTTGGAAATAAAAAATAGTTTTAAAAATGCAAGCTGCATTCCTTGACTCTATATTGATAAAATAGGAACGTATTGTAATGAAGTCCGCTTTCATTAGACGAAATAATTAAGAGTAAATGTTGGAACAAACACTTTACATCAAGCTGTAACTTTTTGAATTGTTATAAAATTATTTCAGAAACGAAATGTCTCCTAGGAAAAACTATTATCCTGTAAGTACCTATTTTTAAAGGTAATTTTATGACAATAAAAACTTGCCGTTTATGTAAAATCTTTACCTTTGTTTTTTAAATAAGAAATAACTGGATTTTATGTAGGTATGTAGTAATACTACGTAGTTTGTTCACGATTTTTCCTAAAAGCATTAATTTACATACTTTAAACCTTAAAAACTTATCTAATAATTTTAATGACGTCCCAAAATCGTGCTCATATAGTGCAGCTCTGACATTTTTTTGATAATATGACAAATTTAATTACTGGCACTGCTTTTATGCTCGCAAAATCCACTAATTGCAAGTGACGCCAGAAACTAAAGCATGATTGCCGCTACCGTTGCGTCGCGCCGCCATACCACTTCAGACAGGTATTTCGTCACCTGTTGAAAATAATTAGGCAAAAAATCCATACCCAGGAAAACAAAAATCTGGTGCTGGGTGGTGCATAGTGCTCGAGCTTTCTGTGTTACCCACTCGACGTGAACTCGAATATTCCGCTGGAAATTTGGAGGGAATTTTTTCAACGCAAACTATTCGAACGAGTGTGCTCGGTCGTCTGTTGGTAGGTACAAGTGGAAAACAAACCTCTTTAGATTAACGGCATTTTTTACTTTGGCTGTCGGCATGTCTGGCTGGGTATTTTTACCTGAGTGCGCTATGCATCATCCTAGCCTAGTCTAAACTAATTGGTAATACCAATTAGTTTAGACTAGGTTAGGATGATGTTGTTTTCCACTTGTACCTACCAACAGACTTATTCACTAATGTGTAACATGGTATAATCTTACCTAAATATTGCGAAGTTCTTATCCCCCGAAAATATTTTTATGTAAAATGTCGTTAAGACGAGAACGACACCACAAGGCGTGCACTATCAAAACATAATCTGATGTCATGTAGAGCCAAGCTAATTAAAACTCTACACGCCTCCAACTCTACAAGCATTACTTTACAATTACAAACCAATATCTTAGTCGAAATTATGTGACTTGATGATAAGAACTACACCTTTAAGGGCTATGATAGACTTCTAATAACCGTCGTACCGAGTCCTATATTTATAACTAGCTGTGCCCCGCGGTGTCACCCGCGTTATAATGGATTTTCCCGCGGAATGACTTTTTCTCGCGGTAAAAAGTAGCCTATGTTATTTTTCAGGCTCTAGAGATTTTGTATACCAAATTTCATGTAAATCGGTTCAGTAGTTTTTACGTGAAAGAGTAACAAACATCCATACATCCATACTTACAAACTTTCGCCTTTATAATAATAGTAGTAGGATTACCCATATTTTCCCCGTACCTGTACCGTAGTCCTACCCAGATGTACTACTTAATCGGGCTGTTAGATAAATATTATGACATGTGCTGTTGATATAAACCATATAAATGCTGATGTATAATGGACTCCGCTCTAGGAAATAATGTATGTATTTGACGATAGAAATTAAATTACCTACCTGTGATAGTTAAACATTAAAACTTTAATGTTAAACTATCACAGGTAATGGCGAAAAATTAGATAATATCTTATTTTCCATTATATGATAATCTATATAAATAAAAATGAATTGTTGTTCGTTAGTCTGATTAAAACTCGAGAACGGCTGAACGGATTTATCTTATCATAGTCTTGAAATGTTCGTGGAGGTCTAGGAAAGGTTTAAAAGGCGAGAAAAAATTGAATAAAAAACCGTGCGAAGCCGGGGAGGGCCACTAGTATATAATATAATAAGACTGTGGTCGAAGTGGTCAGGGGTGTGGTTCAATCCCGTTTCTAAAACAACATGATGACAGGTTGGTTAGTCGATCGGAACGTAACCTTTGGAGCATGCATATTGTCAAAGTCAAAGTAAATTCTTTCTTCTTCTTCTTTTTAACCCCTGACCAAAAAAGAGGGGTGTTATAAGTTTGACGTGTCTGTCTGTCTGTGTGTCTGTCTGTCTGTCTGTGTCACCATAGCTCCCGAACGGATGGAGCGATTTCAATTTAGTTTTTTTTTGTATGAAAGGTGAGTCTGGCGCGAGTGTTCTTAGACATGTTTCATGAAAATCGGTTGAGCCGTTTAAAAGTTATGGGGGTTAGAGTGGGGAAGGAAAACCGAAAATCTGCAAATATACTAGTGTGGGGTATCAAATGAAAACGCATCGCGTCCACATTACATAATGTAGGCGACGCGTAGTGTTTTCATAGTTTTAAGTTTTAATTTGATTTTTATTTCTTTAGTTTATGTTAAAAAAACAAACCTTATATTTTTGATCTGTAATTTAAAAACATTAATAAAGGTATATGCTGTGGCGCGCGGGGCGACGATCGGTGAGGTACGCGGGAGGGGAAGTGTCAGTGTGCATGACGACGGCTCGCGCGAACGTTTCGTTTTCTCGCTCGCTATTGCTTTTTGGTACAAAACCTATGTTTTATTGGTACAACACCTACATTTAATATTATGTTGTTATACATTTAAGGAAATTAAGGCATTGGAATCGGGGGTTTTTCTTAAATTTTAAATTTAGATTTATATTTGATGGCGTACATTCTTTCTATTTTATTTTACAATAATCAGACAGACGCTAGACGTCAAATTTAATCACAACTTAACTATAAATGTCGACTTCGACTGGGTCACGTGTGCTCTCCAGTATTCCTTGCAAAGATAAGGGTCAGGGACCATTCTCTTTGTGAGGGTGATAAATAAAATAAATATTGCCGGACAATCTACACAACAACATCTAGCCCCGTGGTAAGCTATAAGCTTGTGTTACGGGTACTAGACATCTGATATACTTAATATAATAGACATACATAGATAGATATTTTTTAATATACATATAAAACACCCAAACCAAGGAGAAAATGCTTGCAGAACATACAAACACTTGACCCCTCGGCGGGAATCAAACCCGCTACCTCTTGCACTGCAAGCGGACCTCCGCCCACCGCTCCACTGAGGCAGTAATAAAATCATTTATAAATGATATAAATCACCTTCTTCTTTCTTGTTCTAAATTAAATTCTTCTCTGTATAATATAATTCCTATATAAATTTATATTCCGCGCCCATATCATATAAAACTATTCTGTCTCTTGTGTTTTCCCCATTTATAGTAAAACTCTGTAAATTAATCTCTGTCAATAACATTAAATTGTAAATATTTAATTTATGAATTAAAATTATTTTATGAAAATTTTATATAAACTACAAAAGTTTTGAATAATCCATAGATATAATTAATATATAATAATCTCACATTTAATTTAGGTTTATGTAGTATCAGTGTCAATAATCCACTTTGTTAATTTATTTAGATTTTTGATTGTTGGGACGTATAAGTATTTCTTTGTTTTTGATAACTCGACTCCCATTGTTTTATGGTTGAAAATCTTAACGAATCAACAATGTCCCACAAAACATACGGCTATACATTGGCTGTTGACGGCCATATAGCCATTCACGGACGCCATCAAATAAAAGAAGAAGAAGACGTCACATTTGTAATTTTTCCGGTCCGATGTAAACAATATCGATTGTTTCTAATTTTAATGTATTGATTCCAGTTCAAAATTTTACTGCGCAAGAAAGCTTTGCAATGGATCAAGAGACTGCTATGAAGCTTATGGTTGACGGTGGCACGTTTGTATTCCTCGGGGTACCAGAAGAAACTGTTTTTGGTATTGACATGCAATGTTGGAACACCGAAGAAGATTTCCGTGGAATAAAGATGATTCCTCCGGGTTTGCACTACGTCTTTTATTCTGGAGTAAGCAGAGGAACAGGGGATGTAAGCCCGAGGTAAGTCTCACTCATATTATTCTCTATTTCCTCAGTATAACATGAATGTTTACTGTGATACATTTCTATTAAAGGCTTTATTTTGGTTATAATCAATCACACATAATCACATCCTGTTTTATACATTTCATAATTAAGTTAAGTGCAGGTTGAAAGAGGTAAAATACATATATTTTACTTTTACAAAACTGCAAAAAAAAGAAATAGTCTTAAAACAACTTGGCAAATTTGCAGGTCTGGCTTCATGCATTACTTTCACAAGAAAGAATTCCTTGTGAAAATGTGGGATAAAAAGACAGAGGACATCAGCAAAGACGAGATAGTAGAAGAGTCAGTGCAGCGCTTGAAGGACAATCTTTTGAACTTAGATCGGCAGCTGGCTCCTTACCCATATGAGATCTGGCCAAAGTGGAAATTATTGACCTCTCAAATATCAGGTAGGCTTACATATTTACATCAGACAGATTTTTTATGTATATATTCGAAGGAAATCATCAGCACATTTGCTTTGTAGCAACATTCTAAAAACTAACATAATCCGCATAAAATACTCAAATTATATCTAATTACAATGTACCTACGCAAATCTAAGTATTTTATTGACTAACAAAATATTATCAACCTTTAACTGAATCTTTCACTATGTTAAGCTTCAGCTTAAGTTTATTTTGTTGGATCATGGATCATCATTACTAATTTATCTAGTATTACGTATATATTATATATCTTCTTTAATAATAAATTTGATTATGGTATTTATGAATTTATGTACTAATCTGTTATTTAATTATTTAATGTAATTGGTATCTAAACATGTTAATCTATATAAATAAAAATGAATTGTTGTTCGTTAGTCTGATTAAAACTCGAGAACGGCTGGGCCGATTGAGCTGATTTTGGTTTTTAAATGTTTGTCGTAGTCCAGGGTAGGTCTAAACGATGAGCAAATAAGGAAAAATTGCCGGGAACTTTTTTACCCGTGCGACGCCGGGGCGGGCCGCTAGTTAATAATAAATAAATAAATCATCTTATTTTCTAACACAATATGGAGTACACAAAAGCAAAACATTTCAAAACTTGTAATGTTATTTGCAGCGGAACTAGCAGCAAAACTCTCACCTGACAATGGCATCATTAGAGCATCAGTTGAACTAATGTCAACAACAGATGCAGACCGGCCCCGAGGTGTGAAAAACACACCATCCACAGAAAGTCAGGATCCACCTGCTACAGAGAGTTCACCAGCTGAGACACCAGATCAAGCACCAACCGAGGAATCAACAGAACAGGAAATGACAGAGCAATCAACATCTGGCCAGTCAGATGCCAAGAAAGCTAGGCGGCTTACTAGGGAGGAGAGAGAGAATGCTATGCTGCCTGATCTTAAACCAGCACCAGGTACTATTTAGATTTATAACAGGATATTTTTCATGATTGATTGTCCATCAAGTTTCCTGATATTTCGGCACAGTTATATGCGCCATGATCACGGTTGAACTGAAGCTGTAGCAACTGGAGTAACAGTTTTATTGGCTGAAAAATTGGTCTACCCTCTTTCTCACACTTTTATTACGTGCCGATGCATCACTAGGTATGTTGTGTGCACTAGTGGACATTATTATTACTGGATTGACCTATCAAGTAAATTTTGATTGATATAAATGCAATAAATACCAATTTCACAATGATTACTTTTAACCAGTAAGGCGATTCTCGCCCCTATATAACGAATACGATAATATTACTCCATATTTTTAGATATTAAATCTGTAAGATAGAGATATCTGGTAGATAAGATCTGTGATTGTTCAACAATTAGCATTTTTATTATCTAGAGGGCTATTCTCGTGTATAAGCTTAAAACGATACGTAAGAGAATCGTAAATAATTTGCTGATTTTAGGTTATATATCTAATTGGTTTATAAATAATATCATAAGAGCGAGAATTGCCTTCTAGTGCTGCTAAATAGTTTTTTGGATACTACCCCAATTCTACTCTAAGTGTACCAAATGCCAGGTGCATTAAGTATACAGTAGTAGGTAAATAAACTCAGGTGAATTAAGTATATCGTCCCGATATTTTCTTTCACATTACAATCATTTCATCGGCCATATGGGCAGTAAGACCTCATTCACTCAATAACTATCCTTTAACATACTTAAACGCCACGGCGGCGTTGTTTTATGAACTTTCACACGGGAACAAAATAGCCAAAGATTTTTTCAATTCAGACCAGTAGTTCCTGAGATAAATGCGTTCAAACAAAACAAAAAAACTCTTTAGCTATAAAATATTTATCCGTAATAAAAATACTTTTTACAGGCGAATCACTGAAGTTCACAGAGATACCACGTGACAAATACCCTCCAGGCTCCACACCGGAGGAAATCACCAAACACTACTTGGATCAATCCTATTCTTTGGAGCTCATGATTACACAACAAGATGAGTAAGTATTTTTTACCCCCGACCAAAAAAGAGGGTTATAAGTTTGACGTGTCTCTCTGTGTCTTTCTGTCTGGGACATCATCATAGCTCCCGAACGGATGGAGCGATTTCGGTAGGGGGTGGTTAAGGAAACCGAAAATCTGCAAATCGAGTGGGATATCAAATGAAAGCGCATCACGTGCACATTAAAAATATTATGGTGTTTTACTTTAAGGAAGTTTAGGCATTGGAATCAGGGGTTTTTCTTAAATATTCAATTTAGATTTATATTCAAAAAAATATCTAAGTAGTATATCAGTCACCAAATAATCAGAGCTTGTACTATGGGTAGTACAAGCTTTGCTTAGTTTATAAAGGGGTATGTGATAATGTGTGATCAGTCCTGAAAATATTTATGTATTGAGATCTAGTAAGAATACCTTACAAATATGTTAAAAAATTACAAGCAGTTAAATAAATTGGCATTCTTGCAAAATTAAGTACCTACTGGCGTTATGCATACAAAAATAAGTTAAATAAAAGTCTTCTTTTATGTCTTTTTTTTTCAAACAAGGGATTTAAACTATTTATAGTAGATACTATAAATGACTTCTGTCCAGTCTGTATGAATAAAATACATTTTCGCATCATGGCTTTTATTTTTCCAGGCAACTTCACATAATCGGCGAGCTGCAATTCGCCTACCTGTGCTTTCTAATAGGACATTCCCTCGATGCATTTGAACACTGGAAAAACATGGTCATCCTAATGTGCTCATGCGACGACGCCATCCACAAATACAGAAGCGTATTCTTCCACTTCATCAGAACACTAGAAGTACAACTAGAGGAAATGCCTGAAGACTTCCTAGCAGATATTGTGATGAACAAGAACCTTATTTATAAGAAGCTACGGGAATTTTTCCGAACGGCGTACATGAGCAAAATTGACGGACGCCTTCTCACTTTAATTGAGCGATTCCAGGAGAATCTGACGACGAAATTTCAATGGGATTTTACTGGTTTGGATGCTGATGAAGATGATGAAAGACCTGTCGTGGTCCGGCTTGATGAGCCACTGGAGGATGAAGAATAGATATCTGCACATATTTTGCATTTTCACATCTTTGATCTAGTAGATGTCTGTGTGTAGTTGTGTACTGTGTACATTGATAGGTCCAAATTTTATTAAAATTTATGTACAATTTTATTTTAAATGTAGTGATGTATTCCTTGCATGAAATTGACCCATCTTCTTAACCTATGTACCTACAAAATAATTATTTTAAATAATTATTTACATAATTATATTGGTTCAAATAAAACTATGAAATAGATCAGTAAATTATTTTACATTTTATTCTGTGTAACAATCATCACAATGAAGGAATACATTTAAGCTTATCTAAGGACAGAAATGTTCCTTCGATTATTTTTTCTTCTTAAACTGTGTCTTCATTGGTTGTTGTGTTTGTTTTTCAAACTTTGACTTCTTAGGGCTTACAGCAATTTCTGAAAATAAACATAGTTTTATAATACTTATTTGACTGCCTTAGCAACGCGGTGGGCCTAGGCCCGCTTGCGGCGCAAGAGGTAGCGGGTTCTATTCCCGCCGAGGGGTCAAGTGTTTGTATGTTCTCCGAGCACTTTCTCCTTGGTCTGGGTGTTTAATATGCATTATGTAAATTTACAATTAAAAACCCCCGATTCCAGAACCTTAGTTCCCTTAAAAGTAAAAAGGCATACTACCTCTATTTGGTAATATGTGTGTGATATTAGTATATTTGCAGTTTTCCAATTTTCCTTCCCCACTTTTAAACGGGTCAACCGATTTTCATCCAACCTGTCTAAAAACACTCGCGCGAAACTCACCATTCATACAAAAAACTAAATTGAAATAGCTCCATCAGTTTGGGAGCTATAAATAATAAATATTTCCAGACAATTCACACAACAACATCTAGCCCCGTGGTAAGCTCTAAGCTTGTGTTACGGGTACTAGATATCTGATATACTTAATATAATAGTCATAAATATATAGATATTTTTATTATACATATTAGACACCCAGACCAAGGAGATTGTGCTTGCAGAACATACAGACACTTTCACCCTCCTATGATGTCCCAGACAGACAGACACGTCAAACTTATAACACCCCTCTTTTTGTTGGGGGTTAATAATAAAATAAAATCTTTATATTTATATGTTATATGTCTATTATATTTAGCATATCAGATGTTTAGTGCCATAACACAAGCTTAGAGTTCACCACGGGGCTAGATGTTGTATTGATTGTCCAGAAATATTGATTTTTATATAAATATATATTTGTATATTCGACGACCTCTGTGGCTCGGTGGGCGAACGTCCGCTTTAGGCGCAAGAGGTTGCGGGTTCGATTCCCGCCGGGGGACCAGATTTTGTACGATCTACAATTTCTGGTTTCGGGTCTGGGTGTTTTCTATGTATCATATGTATGTATTTACAAAAAAAAAATGTATCTATGTAGTATATTAGCCACCCATAGTACAAGCTCTGCTTAGTTTGGGGTTAGGTGATGCTGTGTGAGTTGTCCGGAAATATTTACTGGTATTACTGGTATTTACTGTATTGAATATGAATGCATTGAGAATGTCCTCACTTAGCTAAATAAAATTTAAAATTAGGAAAACACTCAAAGGTATTTTTTAGGTTTAAAATTTACTATTTTATTTTTTTTAATTACAGTGATTGTAATTGTATTATATGGATATAAATTTTATAATGACTACCCTGGGTGTCTGTAGGACATGAAAAATATTATTAATATCATAGGCATTCAAGGCTAGTTAAATCCCATATCTTTTGCTAAACATGATTTACAAGTTTCTTACTTTGAGGTGCCTTCCTTTTCCCTAGGTCTGTAGTTGTAAGTCCCTTTTGTTGTAAAGCCTTTTTATTTTTCTGTTCTATGCTTAGACCTCTTTGCTCCACAGTAGGTTTTCCTTTCTGTTGCTGCTTACTACTGTTGGTTTTTAATTGTGGCGATGGTTTGGTCTGCTTTGCTTGCTTTGCAGCTGCTTGTTTCTTCTGAACTGGTACTGTAGGTATTTTCACTTTTTTTTGTACTGGAAGTACTAGTTCACCTTTACCCTTTGGGAGTATAATCTCTTCATCATCTTCACTGTAAATAAATGCAACATTAGGACACTAATCAACAAATAACGAAACATGTATAAAATTATATCTGTAGCTTATTCGGGCCATGTACAGCTGGGCTAGTACATGTGTTCGGTCCGAAGCTGGCGTCACTGACGAGTTCAATGTGGCTGTAGGCTTACACCAGGGATCGGCTTTAAGCCCTTATTTGTTCCTTCTGGTGATAGATGCGCTTACATCTGACATCCAGGAGGCACCCTGGTGTATGCTGTTCGCCGATGATATTGTCCTCGTTGGAGAAGATGCAGCCGAGGTCCAGAGCAGACTGGGAAAATGGCAGTCGAAATTGGTGTCGACCACCGAGTGTCGGACTGAAGATAAATAGGACCAAAACAGAATCTGTTTTGTGACTTCAGTGGTCCATCCAATTTTGACAATGTTGTACTACCAGTTTGCTCCGACTTCAGGTACCTCGATTCAGTTGTACAGAATGATTGTGAAATTGACCTGTATGAATCTGAGTGTTGGCCATTAAAAGGGACGGATAAAAGAAGAATACATGCGGCAGAGATGCGAATGTTAAGATGGGTGTGTGGAGTGACAACGACAAAATAAGAAATGAGTATAAGAGGAACCTTGAAAGTAGCACCAGTGACAGAGAAGTTGAGAGGAAATCGGTTGGCATGGTATGGACATATTATTAGATATGTGTGTTGATGGATATGTTGCAAGAGGTAGACCAAAGAAAAGATAGATGGATTGTGTGAAGGATGACATGTGTAAGAAAGGAGTGAGTGTTGAGATGACGAGTAACAGAGGAAAATGGAAGAAAAAACATGTCGTTGTGCCGACCCCACGTATTGTGGGATAAGGGCAAGAGAATGATGATGATGATGATTCGGGTAATCTATTTAAATAGATAAAAATTCAAAAGGTTTTGAAAATAAGTTCGTCTTATGAGATACTATAAGCTATTAAAAAGGGTACCTTACCTATCATTATCACTTTCATCATCATCAGAGCCTGTTATTTCAAAATCATCACTTTCACCATCTGATGGCTGTTCTGCCTCATCATCAGATCCCTCTTCATCATCATCTTCTGATCCTTCATCACTATCATCACCAGATTCATCATTTGAATCAATATCTGAATCATTTTCCACCATGTTGCTGAAATCATCAGAGTTAAAATCATCTGAGCCATCACTATCACTTTCTTCCGCTTCTTGAATCTTTATAAAGTTTTCAGGGGGTTTAACTCCTGCATTTTTGAGTTTATTTTGTTTTTGTTTCTGTTCTGTTTTATTAACAGGTTCTGGTGTCTTTGTCTTTTTACCTTTGAGTTTTTCGTCTGATGCGGTATCCTTGATTTTATTTATATCTTTCTTTGCTTTTTTGGGCTCTGCCTTTTCAACAATGGGCTCAGCTTTCTTTACTTTAGGAGGATTTTTCTTACTTTTCTCTACATGTGGAACAACTGGTGTTGCTTCAGCTTTCTTCTCCTTCTTAGATTTTTGTTTTTGTTCTTCTGTATTACCCTTCTTAGGTGCCAATTGCTTTGTTTCCTTTTTAGATTTTAAATCTTTGCTCTGAGTTTCTTTCTTGTTTCCATTCGTTTCAGATGGATTAACAATTTCTAGAAGTTCTTTAGGCATGTCTACAGGAGCAAAGAAATCATAATTTATCCCAATTTCGCTAAGCTTTTTCATGTTCTTCTTATAGCTGAAATTAAAAAGCTGAGAATTAAAAAGTTATTAATAATAATGCTTGCTGCAACAGCTTGGAACCCGGAAGAAGGTCGCAGGCGAGGTCGGCCACGAAAACGTTGGCGAGACGACCTTCAGGACTTTTGGGAAAGTTGGTGGCAAACAGCCCTGGACAGGGATTGGAGGGAGTTGGGGGAGGCCTTTGCCCAGCAGTGGGACAATATAGACTAAAGAAAAAAAATTATAATAATATGTTTATAATAATAATGGGACAAAAAATAGATTTTCTGTTGGAAAATAAAGATACAGACTAAGAGATATGTAAACATTCATAATTTTAATGAACTTACTTTGCATAGGTTCTCCTAGCTTTTGCTATTTCGCCAGCTTTATCTTTGTTTTCATTATATGCCTGAAATAAAAATATATTAAGTAAATTATTTATTCAATACTATGTGGTATGATATACTTTATAATAATATTATAAAGCTGAAGAGTTTGTTTGTTTGTGTGAACGCGCAATTCTCAAGCCGTTCTCGAGTTTTAATCAGACTAACGAACAATTCATTTTCCCCTGCGAATAAAGTTATGTTCTAAAGTTTGTGCGTTCTGAAATAACCAGCAACCCACAATAGACCAGCGTTTTGAGTTAAGGTGTACTGCTGCAAGGCACTGTTGCGTTGCCGCCGCGACGTATGCTGTTTTTATGCACCAAACAAATGTATGTTTGTGTCTGTTACTTACAAGATAGCCGTGTTGGCTAAGTGGGAGGACACTCGACTTTCAATCCGAAGGTCGTGGGTTCAAACCCCGCCACGCACCTCTGGATTTTTCTTCTTGAGAAATTTATGTGCGCTTTAAACACGTGCTTAAACGGTGAAGGCAAACATCGTGAGGAAACCGGCATGTTCTGAGAACTTTAAAAGAGTTTGATGGACATGTGACAATCACCAACCCGCTCTTGGCCAGCGTGGTGAATTGAGGCCTAATCTCTTTCGCCAAGAGAGAAGTGCCTGTGTCCCAGCAGTGGGAATGTTAATAGGGTGAAGATGATGATGATATTACCAAAATAAAATGCCTGCAAAGGTGTTTTTCTAAATATGATATCAATAAGAATTTTAAAACAAAATACGTTATTTATTACATGTATATAATTTAAAACACAGTTATCCTTTGCATCTGTATCGTAACTATACAGATGTAAAGACCCTCTGATGAGGGTTAAGCGGAGCAGTGCACTGGGCCCCCAAAATAACCCTTTTTAAATTTTAATGAACCTTCAGCGGGCAATGAATTAAACGAAGAATACTTCTGCGGAAACTTAAGCTAGCTTGACATGAAAATGTGAAATTTCCGTGAGAAAATCCGTACAACGATAGTAAAGCGGTGTGTCGCCGCTAATACCAACGAGACCGCTGAATTTTTTGCACCAGGGTCCTCGAACAGCTAGCTACACCAATGCTTTACATTATTTCAATTCAATGAATATCTTAGGAGATATCGCAGTATTAAAATAAGGTCGCAAAATATTATCAATGTATAGCGCGCGCATTCTTTATGTCAAGGCGCGGGCAGTGCCGCACGGTAGGAGGTTGGTGGTCACAGTTAACTCGTTACCAAGCGGCTCAGACGCTTGTTCGACTCTTTACGGAAAGATAACTCTCAGCAATCTACATTTAAAATGTAAATTCTTCAAACAATAATATTGTATCAACACTTTTTTTAAATTAGTAAAAATAAGTTAGTAATCAGTAATCACCCAAATTATCATACATGTGACAATTAATTCAATGCCTCAACTTCCACTTTCGTAGACCCAAAAAACAGCACATATCATTTACCTTGTTCTGTTTCAATCTCTCGGTTCTTGTAGGATTATTTTCTTGGCTCCAATGTTTCCTTTTTGCTCTAAGTTTTTGCTTTTCAGGAGGAATAATGGCAGCTGAAATAGGTAGATTTATTAAGATTATAATATCTATAATTATATTAGAAAGCTTAAGAGTTTGTTTGTTTGGACACACATTGAATAATTCTTTTAAATTTAGATAGTCCAAAGGTTGTCTGGAAGAAATTGCTTTAAGCAATAAGGCCGCCCATTACCCATTCTGTATTTAGCTTTAAGTCCATTTTTGTTTTGTTTTATCTTTATGTGTGTAGTAAAGAGTTATTATTATTTTGTTCTGAGATTTTTATCTGCTCGACAATTTGCTTGTCGGAAAATTATGATAGCACACTACTATTAGAGTCTATTTATTGAGGAAGGCTATAGGCTATTGGGTACCTCCAGACTTGTTTGTTCAATCAGGAATCCAAAAACACAGGCAAACCGTGGATTCTGAAGCTAGTTATACATGAGACAGAGATTATTAAAGATTGACTCAACATATTTAAATTATAACGCATTTATTTAAATAATATGCTTATATATATATATTATTATTATTATTATAAGCCCCCTGTGTCCCACTGCTTATATATAAAATCTTTAAAATACTACCTTTAATCAGCCTCTTTCCCATAAGGTAATTGTTCATAGTTTCAGCAACAATCTCGGCTACTTCTGGTTGCTTGAACTCAACAAATGCAAACCCTTTAGAGTTTCCAGTTTTCTTTGAACGAATTACTCTCACATTGGTAACTTGCCCAAATTGACTGAAGTACTGAGACATCTCATGCTGAAATTTATAGGTGAAAATTATTTCAACTCCACAATTTTAATATAAGTAGAGCAAAATAAATTTATTTATTACAGTATTTCAGGATGTTTGTAGAATAGACACTAAATTTTTTGATTAAACTTCAACATTATTATTATTATTATTATTTATTTATATATATACTTCAGACTTTAACAACATGGGTGAAAAACATGTGTTTGAAAGCCCTTCTTTTTTCACTGACATCTGTATGTTGAGTTAGCCCAACTTAAATATAAATAAAATATTTAAATATTTCCGGACAATCCACACAACAACATCTCAAAGCTGGTGTTACAGGTACTAGACATCTGATATACTTATTAAAATATACATACAGATATTTTTTATTGCCCCTAAGAAACACCCAGACCAAGGTTAAAGTGCTTGCAGAACATACAACCACTTTTAGCACCGGCTTTAATTTATACACATATATTACTCCGAAGAATACTAATTAGCTGGACCAGAACAGCCTCCAGAAATATTTTCTTATTATTTTAAGATTTCTGTAAGCAAACCTCATAAAATCCATGTGGAATGTGCGACAGGTACACAAGACCACGATCTGGGCGCTTCTTCTTAGATTTTTTGTCATTCTTTTCTTTATGGATAACAGTTTCAGGTACGTCTTCTTCAGCTTTCTGAAATAAGTAACAATTTGAGTATCTGAGGCATGTACACATAACCTAAAAATAGTATCCGTAACTTTAAATTACCTTGATTAACTTCTTGATTCCTTTTATAGATTTAACAAATTTCTTTTGTTTGCTGGTGTCTAAAGCAACATTTTCTTCCATTTTTCTATAACTTTAACGATATAGAATTTTAAAATCCACGATACGGCTCGGCACTGCCTTTTTGTTTTGATTTATGAATATGAACTGAACTGAACTGATCAACTGAAATGAAACTGACTGAACGAGATGCCACAATCAAATATCAATAATAAGAACTGACTGACTGAACTGAACTGAGGTTGTATGGTCTTATGACGTTGACTTTTGTCGGCCCACAGACAGGGCGAAAAAAATTAACACCAGAAATTAATTTGGTTGAAAAAACTTAATTTCCTTCCTTGGTAACAATTATAATTTAAGTTACTGTGGCTTATGAAAATAAAACTATTCCTTTAAAAGTATGAAATAAAACTAATTTACATTAACTGACTGGCAAAATGAAAATGTCGTTCGGGTCCTCGTTGAACCAATACATTCAAGCAATCGAGCGGTCCTTCAGGACTTCGCAGGGCCCGACTCTTTCTCGGCTACTGTCTTTGAGGGACGATCATGTCGGAAATAAGAACCTTCGATCCAGCGACATCGCGAGCCTCGTGGAAGGAAATTGCGTGGCGCCTTTGGATGAAATAATCATAGCCCATTTGTTGTGTGTGAAGGTAAGTCCGTCGCGTCATTTGGAAGCTTGTAACAAGGGAGGAAGTCATTATACAGCATTCCAGATAATATTTAAACAAATCTTATAATTTGATTAGTAGCTAAGAACTTTTGTGTATTCAATGACATTTATTAAAACGGCCTCTCACTCTCTTTAAACAAACATCCACCACTAATGTTATGCTGTAAAATTGATGTAGTTGTACATTTATAGGCACTGCACCAAAAGGATTATCTTGAAGCCTTTGACAACCAAAGTAACTGTGTAGCATGTGTTGTAAGATTGCTGCAAATGCAGAAAGAAGAGAACTGGATCCTGCCTCTTATGTACACAGTTTGCCTCGATCTGCGACTTGTTGCACAGAAAGCTGAAGCCAGCAGCAGTAAGTATATAGTGGTTTACTAGAAAGTTTACAAGAATATTCTATTATTATAAGGTATGATGGATTTTATCAAAGTGAATAAAATTTATTTTAAAAGTTTTCGTTTTCTTACAGATCAAAGCAATGGGAAGATTCTGGAAAAAGCAGCTGAGAGCCTGCTGGCTTGCTTCAGAGTCTGTGCGGCCGATAACAGAACATCAGACTACGAAACAAAAAGAATTGGTATGCTGAGTCTTGTGAACCAGTTGCTCAAAGTCTATTTCCGCATCAATAAACTTCACTTGTGCAAGCCTCTTATAAGAGCTATTGATTCTTCCCCTTACAAGGACATGTTCCCACTAGCTCAGCAAATTACATACAGATACTTTGTTGGCCGCAATGCTATGTTTGATTCTGACTACAGATCAGCAGATGAATTTTTGTCATTTGCATTCCAAAACTGCCATAGGAAAAGTACAAGAAACAAAAGACTGATTTTAACTTACTTAGTACCTGTGAAAATGTTGCTTGGTTATATGCCAGCAAAACACCTACTTCAGAAGTATGATTTAATGCAATTCTGGAATCTTGTGTCAGCTGTGAAGAATGGTGACCTTAGAGGAATAGAGCAGGCTATGGAAGAGCATGAAGGTTTCTTCATCAAAGCAGGTATTTACCTCATAGTAGAGAAATTAAAGATTACTGCATATAGAAATCTGTTCAGGAAGGTTTACCTAGTTGAAAAGAATCACCAGATTGATATAGTGTCACTCCAAGCAGCCCTGCAGATTATGGGGCAAATTGATGTGGATGCAGATGAAACGCAATGCATTGTGGCCAATTTGATCTATGATGGTAAGATAAAAGGATATATATCTTATCAACACAAAAAACTTGTGGTTAGCAAAGCTAATGCCTTTCCACCACTGTCTAGCTTATATTAGTTTGCGACAAACACTGCATACTGCACTGATACTCTAGTAAAAGGTTCTTTTTCTATAAGTAATGTAATTTTAAATACTATCTTTTTATAACATTGTTTTTGTTGGAACTCAGAATAAAACACCAATGACATAAACCATCTTTTTTATTAAATCCATTTATAATATATTTCAAAGAATAATATAAATATTATAAATTTTGCTGATAGCATAGCTCATCCAATGCTGATTGGATTATTAATTAATGGATTGTGATTTTAGAAGACATGGAAGCATGTAAATTTTACTATTTCTCATTATTCCCTTCAAAGGTTTTTAGGACTTGAAAATTGATAAAATGGTTTTTGTGATGTGCAATTTATGGACAACATTTAGGACCCAATTAATTTACCTATTTCAGTATAAAGTCAATACACAATTCATTTTCATCTCCTATCTTTTCTAAGGTTTTGTTTTCAAGATATGTTTTACATAATCTCTGATATGCCATTACATTCCTTTTGAGAAAGTTATTTATCAAAATCGAAAAATTGCACATCACCTCAAAGAAGATTTACATAGTAGAAAAATATGAAGGAATATTTGACTAATTTTGATATATCATATTTTATAATTTAGATCTTATATTTAGCTTATGTTAACACTTTTAACTAAATTAAGCTAAACATTTACGTTACATAATGTTACGTAATATTCAAAGCTTTCTTAACAGGAGAGAAAGTTTATAAGGGATTAATATAATTTTATTTGACAGGAAAATACAAGTCTTTTGGGGCATTACGATTTGACTAAGCTAATTGGTAAACTTATTTACAATATATTTTTAAATGTCTAAAGCTGTGACTAATATTAATGATTAAATAACAGCTCTAGAAACATATTTGTAGTTTAATAATGATTTTCATTGTAAACATAAGAACGATAAACTTTTAAGTGTAAACATTGTATTGGTTTTTTTATAGTGAATTACCTTCCTAAACTAAAGTAAAATTGAATCCTTTGGGTACTTGATAATATTGTTCGTACAGATTCAATAAACAGATACAAATACAATAGAAATACTTTTCAGTGTAGAAGTTTTCTCAATCTTAATTATTTATCAATTCCTAATACAGACTAAAAATAAAATTTATAAAGGTACTTTGGCCAATATGTCATTTTAAATTAAAATCTATAAGGTACAAGTAGGTTTTAAATATTTAAATAGCGTGTAATGTTAGTTTTAACGAAATATTTTAAAAATGCATTTGCATTGAATCAAAAATTCTTAGGAAGATGGAAGCTTAGAATTGTAATGCGTTCTAACAATTTTTATTTCATAACATAATATTCGATTTAATGACAAGTCATCGAATTAAAGGTATAGTAACTAAGATTAAGGAATTATAAGATAAGTATAAAGTTAAAATAACAGAACATTTGTTAGCAACTAAAATGCGATATTTACCTACGAACAAGAATAAGGTGTTGAACTTTAGTATGGCACTTTGAACCGCGTCCAAATGTCGGCAATTCGACGGCATTGCAAAATAGAACTCTTCAAGGCAAATATTCCACTTTAGTCGCTAAAATGCTAATGGCATAAATAAAATAGTGTGATATCGTGTTTAGTGTTCGAAGTTGAATTTATGCGGTAGTGTGGGGCCCTTCAGCAGCTCGTCCTTGTAGGCGGCGAGGATGGCCCGGGACATGCTGGGCTCGGCGGCGCTGGCTTCCAGGAATTGACGCATCAGCCTGGAAACAGATACAAAAAAATTTACCTTCTAGGTCATCATGCCCCATCTTAGACCTCATCGTCACTTTACATCAGGTGAGATTGTGGTCAAATAAAAGCTTATCCAGCATAAAAAAATGTAGAAGGAATAATTGAGATTAATGAACCGCTGCTGGACATGCTATAACTTCGTATTTGATGGGATGTTATTTTAGTCAAATACGACTTCATCTGCCGCCATAATAGCACCTCTTAAATCCATCCATCCTTTCCCTGTGTTGGAGTTTATAGCCAAAAATGACGGACATATATCGTCAAATAACTAATGCTTCAATTGACAATGCTAAAGGCATAATAACCAAAAGGTCGCAGTCCAGACAGCGGACCAATCTACAATATGGAGCTTCAATAACCAGGATGAAAATAGATTGAACCTATACTAAATTTATAGAGCTAAAGAGTTTGTTTCGATTGAAGAGTTTTTTTAAGTGCTAAATAGCCCATTTTTCGAGGAAGGATATAATTTGCTTTTTACCGGGAAAGTACATTTCCCGCAGGGAATAAACACCGCGACGTATAAAGCTAGTTTATCTGATATTTATTAAAATAACCATCATTGGCGCACGCCAGCTCCCGGAAATTAAAAAATAAATCATAACCCAGCTGGTACGAATGAAATGGGTCTTAATGCAATTTAACTAAAATTGTTTGTACCTGTTAGGTCCTCCGACCTGGTCGTGAGCCTGCAGTAGTTCTGGATGGTCGCCGATGGTGTCCGTTAGGGCAGCAATCATTACGTCTGGAAACCGACATTATAAAAAGTCACAAGCGAGAAAACTTTAAACAAAGGATATACATATTATTCTACATTCAAAGAATGGTATAAACAGATTCGCGTACGATCCCATGCGACATTTCGCAACGGACTTCAGTACACAGCAGCTCAACTGCTTAACATATTAGGTACTTCCCTTCATTAACCTCCAATTATTTCGCGTGCGTCCACTGTGAACCAGCAGTTTTAACTCAACCTCCCTAAACAGAACTCCCTAAGCAGACAATCTTTCAGCTGTTATAAAATTTCTAAGTAAGGGCTATCCTCGGCTTTATGCTACCTGTTAGTGGACGCTATCTTGCATACTTAAATTCAAACTGGAGGCACTAACCTAGGACCTTCTTCTCAATAGTACGTGACAGCTGGCCTCTCTCGGCTTCCAGCTCTAGGAATGCCATGAACCGCTGTGTGGCCGCGCGCGCCGACGCAGGGTCACGTGACAAGGATTGAGAGAACATCATCTGGGAAAAATATCATAAGTTGTTGTTTATCAATCGACTCATTTGTTCATCTTGTTATCCTTACGGAATACTGCACGTTTTGAGAATTTATACACTTCAATTGGCGGTTTCGTGAGGGGCATGTTATCATTCCTGTTTTCACAATAATATTATGTAGATTCTCATGGGGATACTTCGCGATTAGGGAAAAAATCCTATGAATTGCTGCGTGAACTTATATTTTTAGCCCGTTCAGTGTGAAATCGGGGTAAATGTCGAGATTCAACTCAATCGTTCAAAATTCCGCAAAAGCCTTGGTTATCTCATAAATAATTATGTTATGCCCATTTATCTCGTAAAAATATTTTTACAATATATTATATAGGTACTTCGAACAAAAACAGAATCTATCTATGAAGGTCGAATACGATAAAACAAATGAATGCTAACCACATAATAACAAAAATACAGTCTATTTGAAAAGCTCGATTATGTCAAACCCGCATAGTAACTACAATTGGGATTCGATGGAGATAACGAAAAATGGCGTTCAACTGAATAACATATTTTTCACATTATAATTTTATTTAACTCGACACTGGCAAATTTTCGCTTCAAGCGCAAAGTCCAATTACAAGAAACTGAACTGAGATGGGATGTCCTCGAACCAGCAAACTTTGTTTTGTAAAATTAAAAATAGATAGTAGCCGATTCTCAGACAGACCTACTGAATATAACATATAAAATTTCATAATAATCGGTTAAGCCGTTTCGGAGGAGTACGGTAACTAATTGTGACATGTTTTTTTTTTCTTTTTTTTTCTGGTAGATATATCTAAGTTTGTCCACAATCTCACCTGTTGGAAAGTGTCGATGTGGAAGAAGATGGAACACATAGATCTAGAAGGTACCTATCCACTCTTGTCTTGAAGACACTCAGGTTGTAGTAATTAGGAAATACAGCAGCAGGGAGCGAATTCCAGACCTTTTCCGTGCGAATTATAAAGGTTGATGAAAAACGCTTAAAAATGTTATATAAGAGAAATCTTATATTAGGTCCTTACATATGAAATTGGCGTTTTTCGTACTGGCCACTTTAATCACAAATTTCTCCTCTTTGGTAAGGAATTCCAAATTCAAATTTGTACAGCTATAGACTCATGTATTTGTGCTTCGATGATCGTCATTCATTTGTTTTTTTTCTTCTGTTTTTTTCTGTTTGCGTCACTCATTTTACAAAATGGAAAACTTAAAATATCGCATTATTTACGAGTACGAGTTCCGCCGTGGCACTAGTGCTGCGGAAACAACTCGAAGGGTGAATGATGTGTATGGCGGTCGTGTTGCAAAAGAAAACACAGTTCGTTTTTGGTTCCAACGTTTTCGTTCTGGAAATTTCGACTTGCAGAACAAGCCCCGTGGACGGCCTGAGACTCAAGTTGATAATGAAGAGTTGAAGGCTATTGTGGAAGCGGATCCATCGCAAACCACGTCCGAGTTAGCTGCAGGCTGCGGTGTTAGTGATAAAACTGTTTTAATTCACTTGAAGCAAATTGGGAAGATTAAAAAGCTTGAAAGGTGGGTACCTCACGAATTGACTGAAGCAAACCGGCAAACGCGCGTCGACTGCTGCGTTACATTACTAAACCGGCACAATAATGAAGGTATTTTAAACCGAATCATTACCTGTGATGAAAAATGGGTTCTTTACGATAATCGGAAGCGCTCAGCGCAATGGTTGGATCCTGGCCAGCCAGCCAAATCCTGCCCCAAGCGAAAATTAACCCCAAAAAAGTTACTTGTAAGCGTTTGGTGGACTAGTGCCGGTATTGTTCATTACAGTTTTCTCAAATCTGGCCAGACTATTACGGCTGATGTCTATTGTCAGCAATTGCAAACCATGATGGAAAAGCTAGCGGCTAAACAACCTAGGCTGGTCAATCGCTCCACGCCACTGCTGCTTCACGACAACGCTAGACCACACACTGCGCAACAGACGGCTACTAAATTAGAAGAGCTTCAATTGGAAAGTCTAAGACATCCTCCGTACTCCCCGGACCTTGCTCCAACAGATTACCATTTTTTTCGAAATTTGGATAACTTCTTGCAAGGGAAAAAATTCAACTCCGATGGGGCAGTCCAAATCGCCTTCAAAGATTTTATTGATTCCCGTCCGACTGGTTTTTTTAGTAAAGGGATCAATGAACTACCTATAAGATGGCAAAAGTGCATAGAAAATAATGGTTCATACTTTGATTAATTAAATATATTATATTAAAAAATATTCGACTTTTTGTTCCTCCCATACAAAACGCCAATTTCATATGTAAGGACCTAATATATTAGTTAAATATAAAAATAAAATAAATATTTCTATTCCATAATTTTTTTTTTCTTAGCTATAGCCAAGGTTTTAAAAAGCCGACTGTGAGTTATCTAATGGATAAGGGTGTTATATTTCACCTTAGCCAGCTGGTAAATTATCTCTTCCAAAGTGTACTCGGTGTAGAGATTGTCAGCCGCCTTCAGCTTGTCCATCATCTCTTCATACTCCTCTTCGCTGATCATAGGACCTGGCCCGGCGGCGTCGCGCTCGTAGTCTGATGTGCCTAGAAGGGACAAATAAATAGGTTCCTGTTAATACATATGTATGTATATAATATGTACTATCAAACACATTCCATTGCTAGTTTTTTATCATCAACGAGTTCATAAGAGAAATTCTACGCCGTAGAACCTCTACGTCGTAGCTCTGTCTACGAAAATGCGTAATGCTGCGCTCTACATAAAGTCTACGACACTAACTTGATATAATCATTTAACGATTAATTTTATCTCAATTTTTGCTATCAATCTCAGTTAAAAAGTTTTTTTTATTATTTTTTTTATAAGAAATAGACTTGACAAGATAGATTTAATAACTATTAAGTCCTTGCTACATAGAAGTAGACGTTAATAAATTAATAAAAGCGACTCACTGATGATATTAGTCTGCAGCATAGGATCAAATCTCTTGACCTCAGGGCGCAGGTCACTGGAGACCGGCAGAGACACCGGAGACAGGCTGTTGCTCAGGTCCCAGGTCTTCGAGGCGATGGACCTGATGATGTCGGGGCTGTTTCCGAATGGGAACGACTGTAGAGACGGGTTTCGGTATTGGTACTCCTGAAATTGGTTATTCAACATTATGCGACAGTCAAAATTATTAACCGTAAAAAATAGGCGTCATTGTAATAATTATCTTTAAATAGTAGAGCTCTGTGGTGTCCGCGTAGTCGGTGTAATATCTATCTGTTATACTTATTATAGTTTAAGTCCCCTGCCGCGTCTGTTTGATAATGGTATCAAGTAATAATATAATCAATATAAACGCGATAAACTCTGATCGGATCTTTATGCGGTTTTCAGCAATATGTAGTAAAATTCAAGGGGATGGTTTCGATTTCTTGCAAAGCCGGAATGGGTCAGTTAGTAAATTATAGGAATATTAGTGAATAATAATGATATAATAAAATATATATTTTTTAATATTAGGGTCTGGGTGTTTTCTATATATCATATGTATGTATTTACATTTAAAAAATGTATATATGTAGTATATCAGTCACCTAACACCCATAGTACAAGCTCTGCTTAGTTTGGGGTTAGGTGATGCTGTGTGAGTACTCCGGAAATTATTTTTATTTTATTTTATTCTGTATTCCAGCCAAATTATTTTTATTATTGTTTGTTATTTTCAGACTTAAACCATTCTGCTGTTTAAGTCTGTAATTTTCCTACATTTCAACTCATTTCAGAACTCTATATTCTGATATATACTAGAAATCTATATCTTCTAAATTATTATTCAATAGGTAATCTAGGGTAATCAAGCTCTAGAATCTGGTTCTGAAGCTGAACTTAATTTCATTCATTTGGCATTCTATTTCGAAACTGTAGCGTTACCTTGGACGTTTGCAGATTACAAGGCGCTTTGTGCCACGGGAAATGTACTCGTGACCACAGTACTGCTTATATTTCCGTCATAAAACGGAATATCTGCGTTGTCTAAAGGGTAGGTACAGCTTGTGTAATACACCAGAGGCTTTTTTTTTTTTTTTTTTTTTTTTTTTTTTTATTGTTGATAAGCCTTCATTTGACCACAATCTCACCTGATGTAAAGTGAAGATGTGGTCTAAGATGGAGCATGAAGGCCTAGAAGATGGCTTCTCCGGACCACATTACGAAACACGAAAAAATCGCTTCACGCACTGGCCCAGCCCCGAGGGTGGTGACAAGCCGCGGCCGAAGCCTACCACCAGAGACTGTTCTTAGCACCACCCGGAGGTCACGTGTAAGGATTCAGAGGGTTACCACTTACGGACGTGAACAGACAAAACCTCCAAATAATATAGCTAGCTACTCAGTCTCACGAAACCTATCTCAACGTTATATTATGAAATTTCAGTGAAAGGAACTATATTTCTTCATCCTCTAATTACCAAATCTAAACTTAAACTAAAGTCAAAATACAGTCGCAGAAGTAAATAAATATAAAATTAGATTATCTCTTCCCCGCATTTATACTTACTCATTGGGCATTTAAGTGACATGTGTGTTGTGGTTTGTTTACGTTAATTTCTTTAATAAGGGATATAAAGGATTTAATATTTATAGAGGCTAAAATTCGGTTCATTTTATAGCGAACACTAGTTCCAGTTAATCTATCAACATTAGATAAGCAGGCGAAATATTCCGGAAATATTCACCTGTTTAGGTACCAACCAATAGTTAGTTTACCAGTTTACTAGTCATTGCCAATAATCAAAACGTTAACTTCAGTCAACACATCAGTGGAACAAAGGTCAACCTTAAAAAAACCTGCTGTAGTTCGCTAAGTTTGAGTACTAGGTACCTACCTATTTTCGGGCTCGTTTGAAAGCCTTTGCATTAACATGTTCCATTAACCCTAATACAAAAAAATGCTAAAAATACCAAAAGAATAAATCCGCAAACCTTTGAGATGTATGATGTAGGTACAATACAATAAAATATACAATAAAATATACATATACAATTAAATTGCCGGGTGTTATAAGAACGTCGAGGATCCTTATAAAAACATTTCGAACGGAAATGGAAAAATACCAAAAGCGGCGACACTTGGGAATATATTTTCGATTTCGGAAGTAAATATAATCCTTTATTTTTTGCTGTGATATCGAATTGTTAAAGATTACGGTTGGGTGGGGCTTACAGATTTATTATACCTTGTAACTATCTTAGAACAGAATATTACCTATTTTAGTTAGAATTAATTTTGTCTCTTTCTAATATACACAAATGTCAAATTGACAAGGACAAATTAATGCTAGCGACATTTTATCTCAAATAGGCTTAATTGACTATTTTTCATATGGTTACTTCCTTGTACAAAATTTAAAACGAATTTAACTATATTCACTTGTAAATGATAAAATATCTTGTTGCTTTTAGCAGTGTTTATCTACACTAGACTGCAAAAGTAAAAAAAAAAGGTGTGTGTGCGATTCACACACGATAGAAGTGAAACTTCAGTAAATCGACAAAAGAATAAGAAGAATAAAAAAAAACAAAAAAAAAATACTATCCAAAAAGATTTTGTTCGGGCGGTCACCCATCCAAGTACTGGCGTCGCGCAAAGTTGCTTAACCTTGTTAGCGTTTCAGATTGGCTTACCCGACAGGTAAGCCAATCTGAAACGCTAACAAGGCTTACCCGACAGGTAAGCCAATCTTATTTCCACTTCCGTTGCATCCGGTTGCAACGATTCTAAAGAAGTTTCACTTCAAAAACAATAAAACTATTATCTGAACTACTGGTGTAAGATAACTAAAAAATCTGCGTTTTAGAGTCCTGTACCCATAGGGTAAAAAGGTACCTATTACTGAGACTTCGGCGTCTGTCTGTCTATCACCAGACTGTAACTAAAGAAACGGTTCTTTTACGGTTTCTATCACGGGATAGATAATGATTTCAAATATGTGCCCGCAGTAACAATAAATATCAGTAATATATTTTCAGTAATATTTCCGGAAAGTCTACACAACAACATCTAGCCCCGTGGTAAGCTCTAAGCTTGTGCTACGGGTACTAGATATCTGATATACTTAATATAATATACATACATATATAGATATTTTTATTATGCATATTAAACACCCAGACCAAAGAGAAAAGTGCTTGCACAACAAACAAACAATTTTACCCTCGGCGGGAATCGAACCCGCTACCTCTTGCTCTGCAAGCGGACATTCGCCCACCGCGCCACCGAGGCTGTCATACCCCATACAACTAATACAACTATCACTTTTTTGTATGGGTTACATATAATATCCCATACAACAAAGTGATTTTAATAAATTTAAGCATCGTTGCTCCGGGTCAGTACTTGGATTAGTGACCTAAAAATATATGCGACTTTATTTTTAGCAAAATGTGTATAAACTGTAAGTACACGAAAGTGATGTAGTAGAAGTCATTCTTATCAAATTTTTATAAACTAAGTATATTCATAATTAACATTTTGAACTGAATTTTTAATACATTTTTGAAAGTTAAAATTTTTTTATGCTAGAGCCATGGCAATGACCTAAATATACAGCTTAATAGGTCAAGACTAGCATAACTATTATAGTTCCACAGATAAGACCGAGATAGGGGTGAATTCATTACCATTGAATAAAATGAGTGCTTTATAGTTAGTTAGTAAGGTTTATTCGAGGTTTCTTTATTTTTGGAGACTGTAAACAAAAGATTGTCTTACATAACAGCGAACAGCAAGTTATTTTAATTGAAATAGATTTTAAATATCAAATTAATAAGATGAGGACAAGTTAACTAAGTATATAAATATTTTGACTGACTTTTCGGCAGTCTGCCATCCATTCCGCAGTATTTCCCGAGAAAAGGTAAAAGTGGACTGATCAACTATCTGCTAGTGAAAGTCCCAACGAAATCAGTCCAGTCGATCCAGTGTTTAATGTGTTAAAAATTGTTATTTGTAAATGAACCCAACGATCGTTAAATTTAAATGTAGTAAAGAGCTTCAATTTAACACATAAACTAATTACGGGTTGGGTAATGAACTAATGATAATCATCACATGTAATCCTTTAAAGCAGGGATGAAGAACCTTAAAATAACAATGTGCCATTTAATACAAAAAATAGGTCAAATCCATTAAAAAAATAAAGTTTATCAAAAAGTTTTGGCTGTGATACCTTCATGATAAATAACATAATGTTAAGATTGTAAAACGTAACCTATAGCAATAGGTTACGCCGCCCAACCCGTAATTAGTTTATGTGTTAAATTGAAGCTCTTTACTACATTTAAAACATGCATTCTGCTGAATGCATGTTGAACTGGAATTGTAACGCAAAATGGCGTTCAAGTGAGAAAAATTAATTTATTAAATCTATATAATCATTTCATTTATTAAACCTGACACTTTCAAGCTAACGTTACAAGCGCAGAGTCCAATTACAAGACATTCAATTGAACTGGAATCAGCTGTTACGATTTCTATACGAGTCCTATGTTATTTATCTCAGAAAATAATCAAATGTGGTTGAGAATATCGTTATAATAACATAGGCCAGCTTTTTCATAAAAACAACATATTTCAATATTTAGATTAGGTAGGTACTAACTGTTTTTACCAATTCTAAATATAATGTTCCTGAATTCATTAATTTATGATTCCATAATGAAGTAGACTAGAAATATATCTGGTGAATTTTAAATGCATCAATTTATTTTTAACTCGTTTAACAAATTAATTTTTATTTTATCAAATCACCTTATATCGTGTAGGTACTTTGAGTATTTTCGATAATTCTTTGAACAAAAATATCGGAAAAATATTCCTTGACTGAAGAATCATCTACATAAATGAATTTGAATTTGGAATTTCTCATGTATTCCTAAATTGAATGTACATTTTAAAAATGTAGAAAACAATTGTAATATTTTATAATTTTATAATTCTTGAAAGCTTACAGTTTATCCTCAAAATCACGAATTTGATCCGATATATTAGGTCCTTACATATGAAATTGGCGTTTTTCGTACTGGCCACTTTAATCACAAATTTCTCCTCTTTGGTAAGGAATTCCAAATTCAAATTTGTACAGCTATAGACTCATGTATTTGTGCTTCGATGATCGTCATTCATTTGTTTTTTTTCTTCTGTTTTTTTCTGTTTGCGTCACTCATTTTACAAAATGGAAAACTTAAAATATCGCATTATTTACGAGTACGAGTTCCGCCGTGGCACTAGTGCTGCGGAAACAACTCGAAGGGTGAATGATGTGTATGGCGGTCGTGTTGCAAAAGAAAACACAGTTCGTTTTTGGTTCCAACGTTTTCGTTCTGGAAATTTCGACTTGCAGAACAAGCCCCGTGGACGGCCTGAGACTCAAGTTGATAATGAAGAGTTGAAGGCTATTGTGGAAGCGGATCCATCGCAAACCACGTCCGAGTTAGCTGCAGGCTGCGGTGTTAGTGATAAAACTGTTTTAATTCACTTGAAGCAAATTGGGAAGATTAAAAAGCTTGAAAGGTGGGTACCTCACGAATTGACTGAAGCAAACCGGCAAACGCGCGTCGACTGCTGCGTTACATTACTAAACCGGCACAATAATGAAGGTATTTTAAACCGAATCATTACCTGTGATGAAAAATGGGTTCTTTACGATAATCGGAAGCGCTCAGCGCAATGGTTGGATCCTGGCCAGCCAGCCAAATCCTGCCCCAAGCGAAAATTAACCCCAAAAAAGTTACTTGTAAGCGTTTGGTGGACTAGTGCCGGTATTGTTCATTACAGTTTTCTCAAATCTGGCCAGACTATTACGGCTGATGTCTATTGTCAGCAATTGCAAACCATGATGGAAAAGCTAGCGGCTAAACAACCTAGGCTGGTCAATCGCTCCACGCCACTGCTGCTTCACGACAACGCTAGACCACACACTGCGCAACAGACGGCTACTAAATTAGAAGAGCTTCAATTGGAAAGTCTAAGACAACCTCCGTACTCCCCGGACCTTGCTCCAACAGATTACCATTTTTTTCGAAATTTGGATAACTTCTTGCAAGGGAAAAAATTCAACTCCGATGGGGCAGTCCAAATCGCCTTCAAAGATTTTATTGATTCCCGTCCGACTGGTTTTTTTAGTAAAGGGATCAATGAACTACCTATAAGATGGCAAAAGTGCATAGAAAATAATGGTTCATACTTTGATTAATTAAATATATTATATTAAAAAATATTCGACTTTTTGTTCCTCCCATACAAAACGCCAATTTCATATGTAAGGACCTAATATCATAACGCTGGTTATTTATTTGCCTTAAAGCTTAACATGAGTTTAACACATTTAAATGTTGGCATAAGCATTCAATGAGGTTGGTATTCTTGAAGTTTAACCTTATTTTGCTAAGTCAGTATTAAGTTAATACCTTATGATGTATTAATAACTTTTTGGAAGGAGTGGTGTGCCTAAAATGTTGTGTCACGTGCCAACATTGGCCGTGCCGTAAGTTCGCCACCGCAGGGGTGGCGAACTTACGGCACGCGTGCGTAGAGTAATGTCTCGTTATTCAGATAACGTGATCAATCACGTTGATACAAATTAAAGTTAGGTCAATCCAGGCTGACCCACTTTCAACGGAATTAATTGAAAAATATCTTCGAACCCTCATTGGGATGTAAACTTTAATCTAAGTTACAAAGTCGCAATTGAGTTTGTTCAAGAAACTCATCTGTGATAGGATCGATACTGTCTTGTTTGGATTACTATGGCTTTACGATTTATTTATAGAAGTTTGCGAAACATGATCTTTATTCGACGAAAGTGGGTTTCTTTGAGGGCGATTTTGTGCCTACTGTTGTTCTAACGGTGTCAACAACAAAGTAATTTGAGATTCCACGAATTCGGTGGAAAACTTGGAGTTTCCTTAACAAGAATAATAGAGCTATTTGCAAAGGATCTTAAAAAGTAGGTGAACCTACATACCACAATAAGCGAGATGGTTACTAATATTATTTAACTTGTAATTTCTATTATAATATTTTTTTACGTTTAATCCCATTAATTGCAAATGGGGTTTAGTAACTTGTTCTAGGTATTACCAGGATAAAATTAAATGTTTTTTTTTTGTTAGAATTCAATATAATATAATATTTAAATATAGTTTACGTTGTCACCTTACCTTAATAACTTATACGCTCTTCTCTTCCTAAAAAATAATTTAAATGGATATAAAACTAATTTCTAAACGTAAAATTGCAAAATTAGCGACGTCACACTAGAAAGAGAATAGAATAAATAATAATAATTTAGATCTAATTTGTCTCACAAATGTGACAAGGACGGGGGAGGGGTCAAAAATCACGAAGTTCGTGTGACATCATTTATGGATGGCCCCTGTTTTGCTTTGTGTGTCTGTTAGAAAAAATACTGGAGTTCTATTTTTGGATATGTGTTTTTTTTTTTTTTTTTTTTTAATTATCTTATGGGCTTACTTTTGACTACAGTCTAGCAAGAAGGCAGAGACGAGGTCAACGATGGAGCAAGTTTGCCCAGAAAAAGCCTATTCACTCTGCTCTTAAAGGTGGTCGGGTTGTAATCAATCGGAAAAACAGACTTCGGGAGAGAATTCCACTCCTTAGCGGTGCGCACTATAAAAGAATTCGAGTAGCGTTTCGTGCGCGTTGATGGTAGGTCCACTAAGTGAGCATGTAAATCAGCCGATATGTATTTTTTATTAAACTAAATACCGCAATATATTTTATAGTCGTCTTGCCTTTGAACATAAAAAAAATATACAGTTGAAGATAGAAAAATGAGACAACAAATAACACATCTACTTTCGTTGTCTTTGATATTAGTACCGTGACGTCACAACCCACTCGCCTTGTCGTGTTGATGGGAGCACTTTGCTGACAGCGAAGTTCTCATACCTTTTTTCTTTTTTCTAACCCGATGGAAGGATTCAGTGGTAACTGTTGTGACGTGGGTCGCCACAAAAGATAATAACTTTTACCGACCCAACATAGTCTTTTCTCCCATCTATACTAAAATTATAAAGCCGATGAGTTTGTTTGTTTGGGCGCTGTAATCCAGGAACTACTGCCGGTCAACTGCGTTTTTTAGACTATTATATCGAGGAAGGCTAAAGGCTATTTTTTGCCGCGGTAAAATCTAAAAACTAGCTAGCTAGTAATATAGAAGGCAAAACGACTTTTGCCGGGTCAGCTTGTCTGTTATATAAATTAGGATGACAATGTTCCCGAGTTCATAGGAGTACCTAATAGTCTTCCTGTAAGGGTAGGTAGAGTGATAATTTATAGCGCCCAAAAGGCAATAAACAAGTCCTGGTCGGCATCCAAGCTGCCCTTTTACTTTGAAAATAGTATAATTAATCATATAAATGCGAAAGTAACTCCATCTCTATGTATCGTATATCCGCCTGCCTCGCTTTTAAGCAAAAACTACTGATTTAAATGAAATTTGATTCACAGATTCTTTTGAGCCTGAGAAAAAGCAAGGTTTTTTACTACTTTTACTGTAGGTTAATTATGTCTTGTAGCGGAATAATGCATTAGAATTTAGGTACAACAAAAACCGTATTGTCTAAGTGAGAAGTGGGAGAACCCTCAACTTTTATTCCGAAGGTCGTGGGTACACCTCTGTGTTTATAATTTTGAAAAATTGTGATTGTTTTTTCGTGTTTGTAGCCCGGAGAAGCCATCTACCTCCTAGGTCTTCATTCCCATCTTAGACCACATCGTCACTATACATCAGGTGAGATTGTGGTAAAATGAAGGCTTATCCAGCATAAAAAAAAAATTGTGACAGTGATTTAACGGCGAAGGCAAAACCTCTTGAGGAAACCGGCATGTCCTGAAAACTTGGGACATGTGACACCAACCCGCAGCTAGGCCAGCGTTGTGAATTTGGGCCTAATCTCACTCGTCAAACAGAAGTCCCTGTGTCCCAGTAATGGAAACGTCAATAGGAATGCTTGTTTTTTTTATGATACGGGTTATATCGGGTGATAAAGACAATATTTCTTTTCTTACCTTGGCCTGGGCTTGTTCTAGCAGCATGTTCCTGAGTTTCTCCTGCTGTGCACTTTCTTCAGCGGCCCTCAAGTTCTGTGTGTAATGAGCTCGGAGATAGTCGATGTTGAATTTGATCTCTTGAAGAAACGCAATCGCCTCTTCCTTCGTCATCTGTAAGATAGAAAACATAAGTTTTAACAAAAAGATACACATAAATAAAATAAATCATTAAATAATTTGCTATAACCTGGGCGGATTTTCAGCAATTAATATATATTGATTGTTATTTTTAAGTTAGTCTGTAAGCATTGGTGTGCTCTCGGATTAACTAAATTCTCAGAAACTGTCTTAACAACATATCTTCAAAAATTATTTGTACAAATTCTTTGTTTCTTAAGAAGATTTCGACTCATTGCCTAATTTTACTTTCCTATTTGCCGTGAGAAAATTCTTGTCTCATTTATTATTCAGATAGATTAGAGATTGTTTGAATTCCCGTCTTTTCAAATGAGTAGGCATATTGTACGAAATTAATCTACATTTTAACATTCAGTTTTAGTTGTAATTGCAGACAAGCGTGATGCGGTGCCCACCTGATAGAAAGCGGCTGTCACTGTCTATGGTACGAATCCAACGCTATTTGTCTTTATTATTTAGTACCTATAAGCAAAAATATACGAGTACCTATACACTCACGTGTGGAGCGAAGCATGCTTAAGGTCGCCCTGGTCGGACGGAATGAGCAAATACACGATAGTGGAAAGACACTGGTTTAGGATAAAACCACGCCAACTTTTACGGTCCCTTCGATCCGGTGTAAACACGACCATAAAAGTTGGCGCTTTAATAAGGTGTCCTATTATACCTAGCAGAGTGTTTTAAGATTTTGTTTTATAGATATATACACAGATACACTCACAGTTCCTTCCTGCAGGAACTCCTCGATAGCCGTGGTGACTCCCTTTTCATCGCCAGTCCAAAAGACATACTCCGCCATGTCCAGAGGCGAGTATTGAACCCCGGAGTAAGAAGCGTAGTGGTCCATCTGAGAAATGAGATTACTTCTACATTTTCACTGTGATTTCTTATTCAAGGTTATATTTGCTTTAAAAGTAATAACTATGCTAAATTTGAAAACAAGCTTTTATTTGGTACTTGTTACCTTAGGTAAATATCGAGGGATTTTCTTTTTCTCTTATTATTTGTTTTTTTCAGTTCTCCGTTTTTATATTTCTCTTTGTATATTTTCAAATTTAGGTACAAGTAAGTGTTTTTCTTGTTCTTTAGTTACGCTATGTGGAAACATGTATATGGTTCGTAGTTAGTTTGTATTGTGATTTAGTTAGTAAGAAAACTGTTTGTTTTCCAAATGAAATAAAATAAAATTAAGATTGTTGAACCACGTAACTCTCAAAAGTTGATGTGTTCCAATTATTTGTGTTATTAAAAACGTTGGACCACTGGCCCAAGCAACGGCCCAAAGTGATTAAACTGAATGAAATGGACCACTGCACCGCACTAATAATTTATAATGAAGTTCCTATGACCACCTTGAAACACCTTGAAGATCAGGTCTAAGTCATTACAAAAGGTATTGCATTGTCACGCGATTTGTACGTGTAAAAATTTCAATACTTTGACTTTCATGATTTGACTATATAGATTAACACAGGAATAGGTGAAACTGAAGTAAAGCTTTTACATAAATTTAGTTAAAAATACTAGTAGAATGTCCATGAAAACATAATAATATCCACCTATCTGCTATCGAACCTGGATGGCTCAAGCTTCACTGCACATTCTCAGTGAGCCCTTAAGCCTTTATTCAAACATATTCATTCAGTTCGAAATTTCCATCAGGCTCGAGTACAGGTATGTGTAGATTTAGAAGATCGGATTTCTAAAGAGGCGTAGGAGGTTTGGATTTATTGCTTGCTCTATTTTTGTTTATATGAGCTTATGATTTTGCCAATTTATTTTGAGCGCACTTGTTATTTCGAAAGGTTCATATTTTTATTGGGCCTTTGATTTATTTTCTAAGATACATTTTGATAAGCCTTTTTGATATACAAACACGTTTCTGTTATGGTGCGGCTACATTAGCGGGCGAATATTCGTGTCGCGTTGGCGCGCTAAATACGTCGCTTATGGGCTTACGCGATGTTCGTGTCGTGCTTCAAGGTATAGCCACGCCATACATCGTCTTAGCCCGAATACTTCGCATTACAACGGTGTTCTCGGACACACATCGCGACTACTCGAATATTATATATTAATATTTTTTTTTTTTTTTTTTTTTTATTATTGATAAGCCTTCATTTGACCACAATCTCACCTGATGTAAAGTGAAGATGTGGTCTAAGATGGAGCATGAAGGCCTAGAAGATGGCTTCTCCGGGCCACATTACGAAACACGAAAAAATCGCTTCACGCACTGGCCCAGCCCGGAGGGTGGTGACAAGCCGCGGCCGAAGCCTACCACCAGAGACTGTTCTTAGCACCACCCGGAGGTCACGTGTAAGGATTCAGAGGGTTACCACTTACGGACGTGAACAGCCAAAACCTCCAAAAATATAATATAATATAAATATGTATAATAATAAAAACTATATTATGTATGCCTATTATATTAAGTAGGTATATCATATATCTAGTACCCGTAACACAAGCTTAGAGCTTACCACGGGGCTAGATGTTGTGTGAATTGTTTGAAAATATTTATTTTTTATTTTTATTTATTTATTCGTCGTAGGCCGCTAATATAATGTAAGTACACCATTAGCGTAATTTCGTAGAAAACGATCAAAATATTAACTTACCTATACGAAGCATTAAAGCACGTGTTTAAAGCGCACATCATTTTCTCTAAAAGAAAATTCCAGAGGTGCGTGGTGGGGTTTGAACCCACGACCTTCGTCGGAATGAAAGTCGAGTGTCCTCCCACTAAGCCAACACGGCTTAGAGACAATTTCTGGCAATACTAATTTTAAGTACGTACATTATGTTTGGTTTCTTTTGTAATATCGGCGTTGAAGGCCCGTCTCACAGCAGTGTGGCCATTTGGAGGAGCATTAGTCATAGAGCCGGGTTGAACTAGACGAGCAGCTCCGTGGAAAACCTAGAACAATATTGAGTTATTATTTTGGAACATGATGTTTATACAGGGTCTTCTAAACGGATCTCATCCGTATAGGGCATTGTACCCCATGAAAAGAAAAATATAGTAATCAAATTTACATTTAACGCCCGATTCCAGAACCTTAATTCCCTTAAAAGTAAAAAGCCGACTATTTTGTAATGTGCACGTGATGCGCTTTCATTTGAGACACAACTCGAGTATATTTGCAGATTTACTTTTAAATAAGTCAACCGATTTCATCAAACATGTCTAAGAACACTCACGCAAAACTCGCCTTTCATACAAAAATGTTCATAAAATATTTCATAAAAAAACTAAATTGAAATCGCTTCATCCGTTTGGGAGCTATGATGTCCCAGACAGACAGACAGACATGTCAAATTTATAACATCCCTCTTTTTTGTCGGGGGTTAAAAAGGCATTGTTCTGATAGATTCAGTAACAAGTAAATAGGAAACTACATCTATATATATAAAAGAAAGTCGTGTTAGTTACACCACTTATAACTCAAGAACGGTAGAACAGATTTGGGTGAAAATTGGTATGGAGGTAGCTTAGAGCCAGGAGACGAACATAGGATACTTTTTATCCCGTTCGGCAGCATTCCCGTGTGACTTGACTTGAAACGACAGTCACTATAAAACGTGTTATAACAAAAAAGAATCAGACTTGGAATAACGAAACGCAAATGATTACGCAATTGACGTCATTATACGTATTATAGCTATGTAATGAATGACGTATAGATGACAATTTGATATTTGTAAGAAATCAATATTCAAACTATTTCTATTAAATAAATGAATAACAATTATAATGTAATGATATAGAGGTAGAGCTAGGGCCTGCCAGACCTACGTTACGTTCTCACTGGTGTAGGGAACAATGCTTGGGGGTTACGAACCTGGAGTAACGGTGTCTTCAGTAGGTATCAGGCAATCAAGGTGTGCAGTACCTGAGCTCTCTCACGTCATATTATAAAAACTGAGATTAATACACAATATTCTAATGACCATTTTAAGTCATTATTCTAAAAGCCAGACCTATCCGAAGGGTCTAACGCTCCCCCAGACACCGAAGAAAGTCAAATGCCAGAGCAGGGGTACATAAATGCATTTACTGTCTTAAATTCCTGCAATTTTTTTTTTTAATTAATAAAAAGTATATACGAATATTACTGGACAATTATGTATGAATTTAATACACAAAAAAATATTTATTATTCATGCTTAATTATTATAATATATTTAATCATCTTTATCTTTATCGTTGTCATCGTCATCTTCATAATTTCCATAATTCTCATCAGTCATGTAATTGTTTGTTTTCATTGGTTTCAATACTGTCTACTTCTAGCAACTTGGCGTCATCTATCTATATATAAATAAAAATGAATTGTTGTTCGTTAGTCTAATTAAAACTCGAGAACGGCTGGGCCGATTGAGCTGATTTTGGTTTTAAAATGTTTGTCGTAGTCCAGGGTAGGTCTAAACGGTGAGCAATTAAGGAAAAATTGCCGGGAACTTTTTTTACCCGTGCGACGCCGGGGCGGGCCGCTAGTTATTTATAAAAAGCGTGTTTTTAAACTGTTTTTCAGTATACTATAACGCCATCCGCCATATTGAATGTGACGTGACGTCACTCGGATAGTACACAACGTATAATTTCTGTCGTCATCTATGTACTGTCTTCTCAAATACAAATAGTCGGTTTTATTAAATATAAATAAAAATTCTACCGGTTCATTATGGACCTCAGAATTAAGTTTAAAACCCTATTAAAGTAAAGACCCTAAACTTAACGGCCAGTGTCCGTACCAACACGCTTCTAGCCGCAATCTTTAACGTGGAATGCATGATTACGAGTTCGGCGGAACTTAAATTAAATTCCTTAAATTCTAAAAAGGTATATCTTCTCATTTCAAGTATTTTACTAGCTTTTGTTCGGGATACGTCCCTTAAATATTCGTAAGACTCACTAAATGTATGAGTTTCACCACCGAGTCAGCTGTGGTATGGTGTTAGGTCAATGAAAAAAAATTAGAAAGAAAACACATTTTATTTAGAAGACTAAAATACTTTTTGGGACACAGATAGTGTCAAAAAAGGCTCTCAACTCAGCATGTGTTATTTTGCACATGACAAAACAACGCTGATCTTCCGTTAAAAGCCTTTTGAGTTACAACCAATGAACCAACCTTGGCAGTGGTCTCCTCGTTAGGTGCGTTGGTGGTGCCGTCCAGCACGCTGACGTGCGAGCCGTCCTGCACCAGCACGCGGTGGACGCCCTCCGCGGGCACGTCGAGCTGGGCTTGCGAGTGCACGCGCGGGGATCCTCCTGGCACCGAGTCGGCTGTGGCGTGCTGTTCCAAACGAGACACGAGCTCGCCGTCTGCTTTTACGGCATCTGTTTGTCAAACAATACACATATTCATCCATAACTCATTTTGGCCATAGGATACCCACCGCTAGGGTTGACCTATAACCGGCGGTAAATCTGGTATTGTACGAAGTAAATGAAATTTATAACTATAAAACATGAATATCTAATGTCAGAGGAATAAGAAAAATATTGATATACCGGTGCACACAGAGATGAAAATATAATATTCCGATATATCAACAGTGTTACGAGTAATTACACAACATTATATACCCTGTGTCCCAGCAAGGGGAACGTAAATAGGGGTGCTTATGCTATGCTTTCACCATTATATAGGTACCAATGGAAATCTGAGCATGACAATTGCAAAATGTCCAATGTACGTGACATAATGCGCCATAATAATATTCCTATAGCGAGTAATACGTTTTCGTTTCGTGCTAAACAAGCGAAGGCTAAAAGCAAAGCGGCGGCAAAAACACACGTTAACGAGGGAGATAAGCTGCCTGTTATCAACTGCTGTGTAAAGACAGTAAACTCGCGAACATTTACATTTCAAATTGTAATTTTGCTGAATATATCAAATTTGTAATTTTTTTTTTGGCAGTGATTAATTTGATATGATGCCACCTACTTATAATTTAATATTTTCACCAGTTCTTACGTTAACAGTTTCTGTTATCAATTACTATCATTTCACAGTTATGTAAATCTAAGTAAAACAATTGCAAAATGTCCAACGTACACGACATAATGCGCAATAATAATATTCCCTAGACAACGAATAATAAACATTTCGTTTCGTGCTGAACCAGCCAAGGCTAAAAGCTAAGCGGCGGCGGCAAAAACACACGTTAATGAGGGAGATAAGCTGCCTGTTATCAACTGCTGTGTAAAGACAGTAAACTCGCGAACATTTACATTTCAAATTGTAATTTTGCTGAATATATCAAATTTGTAATTTTTTTTTTGGCAGTGATTAATTTGATATGATGCCACCTACTTATAATTTAATATTTCCACCAGTTCTTACGTTAACAGTTTCTGTTATCAATTACTATCATTTCACAGTTATGTAAATCTAAGTAAAACAATTGCAAAATGTCCAACGTACACGACATAATGCGCAATAATAATATTCCCTAGACAACGAATAATAAACATTTCGTTTCGTGCTGAACCAGCCAAGGCTAAAAGCTAAGCGGCGGCGGCAAAAACACACGTTAATGAGGGAGATAAGCTGACTGTCATCCACTGAGTGCCGACTGTGAACTCGCGGGCATTTACATTTCAAACTGGAAATCTGATTTTGCTTTTACAGTATTTTTTTTATTTTTATACAAACGTCCTTATAATTTAAAAACACCAATATGGTAATAGTTTTTTTACATTGACTCAAGTGCTTGTTTCAATCTAGAAGCTGATAACTATGTGAATATAAGCATGATAATTGCAAAATGTCCAACATACGTGACATATAAATATTTGGCACATTTTGCTTTGAAATAATTTTGATTTGAATTGACCTGCCAAAACTTGGTTAAATATTATTAATGATGAAAATTTTTGCTTAAATAGAGCCACGCTCAAGTCCAATAAAAGTTTAAAATTTTGTTTTTGAGTTAACCTAAGCTACTATAGCTTTAAATACCAAATTTCTTTCAGTTTTGATGATTTTATGTAAGTGAATGAGTGATGAAATAGGGTTTTTTTACATACAAAATATTTAGCTCTAAATCTGAAATTTATGTACCTAATTTTTATTTAAAACATCAATAATAAAAAGCCGACGAACATTTTGAGAAAAAGTAGTTAGTGACCATACGCATCGCTCGCTTGTCTTGACCATACCGTGCCCCCAATTGTTGTTCCGAATCACTTTTGTCGGTAACTGTACAGTTTTTCAGTTAGCCTGTGAAAGTCCGCAGTGGATTTCCACGTGCAGGTTGTTATTTATTCTGCGCCCGTGCTAATGGTCGTTATCTGATAAGTTGGCTGTCCGATAAAGGATTTTAGTCTCAGCCGGTTTTGCTAATAAAATCCAGAGCAAAGGTTAATCTGTCTTGTGTAGCTTAAGTTTTCATGTCAATAGTATGATAGTATTTTATTGTAACTCTCTTCATTATTAAATGTAAGTGAGCAGTAAGTAGGTAAATCGTTGAATTCGATTTCATGATTTTGGAACAAAAAGTAAAGTTTCTTGAATGTTAAATAGTTACGTGTATTATTGCTAAATTTATTATTATTATTTAGCCTCTATTGTCCCACTGCAGGGCAAAAGCCTCCCTTCCCTTCTTCCACTCTTCGCGGTTCATCGCGGCATAAAAAAAAAAAAAAAAAAAGATTGAAAAAAATAAATAAAAATAATAATAATAATAAATAAATAATAATTTCATATTGCTAAATATAAAAGAATAATATGTTATAGATATAAGATAAAATATATTTTTATGTTTAAAGTATTACGTTAATAAGAAAGGAAAAATATTCCAGACGACTAATATAATAAAAGATAGTCCGTTATGAGGATTACTAAAAATAATATACAATTAATTGATAAAGAAAAAAGAGGTGTTTTCTTTTAGGAGAAGAACTACAAAGAATACCTTATTTTATGTAGGCACCTAGCCTATTCTTGTAGTCAACTGAACTTCTATATTGCTAATGTTATTGAAATCAACATAATATGTTACTGTGGCTAATAAAATCTAGGGACTCAGAAGTGAATCTCACAAGACAAATTAAGATTAATTTATTAGAATGATTAAATGTGCTAATAAAGACCACTTTGTCTGTGTTAGTTCATAACAAAATATACTCACCGACTCGATGGAATTCAACGTGTTCCTTCGCTTCGTCTTGTTTGCCCTCCACTGTAACAAAACAAGTAATTTTGATGATAATTAATTTTATTATGTACTCTTTTACAAGCTAAGGCAATGATATATAAAATAATGGTTGCGATGGTTATGAGTAGGTAACCAAAATTGCTTTATGGCCGGTCCACATGGTAGGTAGCGTAGCGATGGTAGCGACAGTGGTCAAGTTACAGCGTTTTAATAGCAGCTGACGATTTGTCAAGTAGCGCGAATTTCGCCTTGTGTTTTATTTCGTTGCAGACATCTGTGTCAATTGTTTTTCTTGTGTTCTTATACCTAACTAGTAACGCTGTGGACGCATTGACACTGATAAGTCGCTGTAGTGAATATAAACATTATAAGTTGCTAGCAAGTCGCTATCGATCAAAATCGCTGAATGTGGTCCGGCTATTAGGTATATTTTGACATATTTTATTTACAAAAAACAACCCGTTCAAAGTTTACAAGTTCCGATAAATTTAGTTTTTTTTAAACATGTTCTGAGAAATCAAACTTATAAGACACGCCGTATTGAGAAAGCCCTTGATGTTTTGAGCCGGTTTAATAACAACTATCAACACTACTAAGTACTTACCTAATTTTAAGTTATTTATAGCTCTCATGGTAAATATGAAAACATTACCTAGCTAAGATTTACACTGTGCCAGAAAGTTATATTGCCTAACCGAACTCCGTGAAACTCAAATAAGTTTCGCATACAATTCCCTAGTTGCGAGTTTCTTAGTAAATATACGGTGTAATAGAGTTTCACTTCAGCAAACTTCCATAATGTTATTCTAGGAAATTGCACATTGTTCGAACCAACCAGCACAAACTGACAAAAGTTTCAACTGTCCGTACAATCACGTTTTTGTAAAAGGGCGGAATCAGCATTTTTAAAGTAACTTATTGGTTTCAAAATGGCGGACTAGTAGCTATGCCAAAATGTTTACCTATGTTAAGTTTACCTAGATTTGACCTACATAATGAAGTATTTTTTTAACATTTAATTTCACAAGTTAAACAAAGTTTAGTTTTATACAATAACTAGCCATGTGTAAACTTAGTGTTAAAAGTTTCAAACCAATAAATTCAGTGATCCAAATAACAGAATAATTGATAAACTGGTTGGGGAGTTCTGAAACAACAATACCAGGCTTTTCAATCTTTTAGGTAAACAATAATTAAGTGGCAGTTAAGTTTGTTTAAACACGTCTTCGTAAATGTTTTCTAGCTTATATAAATTTAAGTTTTTATCGAAGGCAGTTTCTTTCTGAATGAAGGTACTGCTAAAAGTTTATTTTTGATATTAGAGCACTTTATATTACATGATTTTTTACAAAACTGCAATTTAATTTGATAGGTACTGGTTACGCGCCAACGCATAAAAAATATATATTATTATATAATTATTTATTTGTACGTATGTATATTTATTATGTCCCCTAACTTTTGAAAGTTGGTATTGTCTAACGTATAGAAGTTATGGCAGACATTCAAAGATCACGCGCCTAGTGGATGCAAAGGTCTCATATATCCATCTGCGCGCCACTGATTGGCTAGCGAACCGCGCTATGATTGGACGAGCCGCCACTTCAAAAACGAGAATGCACCGTTGAGGTGTCTCTTTGTCTTCAAATTTGGAATCGCCCTAACGCACATCTTCGCAGTCTCGCTATAAATGTAATAAATCACGCAAAATCTTTACTAATTATTTACCGAAACGGATTTGGTGGAATATAGGGATCCCTAATAAAATCTGAGTGCTTTGTGAGAAGTGAAAACAACAGTTGGATGCAGAGTCTGGAGCTGATATCAGGTACGTGGGTTTTGATTGTCTTCGCCAGGACCTGTGCCTTAGTCTCAATACCAGCTACATACGTCTAAAAGCCCTTCCCTTATTTTCTATCAAAATCCTGTCGAATGAGTTCCCGCAGCAGTCGGCTATTTACACGCCTACTGCCACCCCATTTTATGGTCCTTACGAGACGGATACTATATCCAGCAATATAATATTTATGTAGTTTATTATACATTTCTTAAGTCGTTTTTGTTCCGTAGAAATAACGTAATATTGGTAATTCTCGGTTCAACGACCTCCCGCACCGCCGCCCGCTTTATTTCATTGCATAAGAAACTCCCGCTCATTATAACTATAAATTTGTGTACCTACATATATTAATATTTAAGATATATGTATAGTTTACACCCATAAATATTATAATTATTGTGACTTTAAAACCAAATTGCATATTAAAGTTATTGTTAAAGTTCGTTTTTTCTACCCTCTTTATTTGCTGAGGCACGCGTAACCGTTTTTTCCTTTGTCCTTGTTACATTCTGTGCAATGGCCAAAGTAGCTTCCAATATGAAGTTAACTCTTTTGCAACAAAAGAAGGAGTTATTATTTAAGCGATTGAATAAGTTATACGAACTATCGAAATGTGTAATGTCATTTGAGTCTGCTTCAAGGTCAAATGAGAATTTTATGGCTGAATCTGAGACAATTGAGGAGATGCGTGATAAATTTGAATTCATTATGGATCAAATAAATGAGATTCAATTAAGTCTTCTTCCTGATGCGCAACCTGACTACGGGTGTTTAGATTCTTTCGATGATCTTTATGTTCGTGTAAAACGCACACGTAACAAAATTAATAATCATTCTGCTACTTTGCCTTCATGCAGTAGTAATAATAATAGCATTAAAATAAACCTTCCGCCAATTAATATACCCAGCTTTGACGGGAACACAGTGAATTGGCCCGTATTTTATGAGTCGTTTAAATCGAATGTTCACACCAATGATCAGCTGACCGATTCGCAGCGCGTTCAATACCTTGTAGGCAAACTTACTGATAAGGCATTGAATGTCATTGCGGGCCTAATACCTACAGGCGAAACTTATCGTATAATTTGGGATTCACTTGTTAGGAAATACCAAGACAAACGTACATTAGGCACGTTTTACCTAAACAATATTTTCGACTTAGAGGGATGTTTTCATACGGCAGCGAGTTTAGAACAATTTATAGACTCATATTCAGCTTCAATAGCCGCGCTTAAACAGTTAGGTATTACGGATCTCACGGATTTTATTCTCACGCATTGTGCTTTAAGGAAGTTAAATTCGCAAACTGCTCAGGGTTTCGAACTTTCTGTGCGAGATATCGAAATACCTTCAACAACGCATTTGATTAATTTTGTTCAAGATCAAGCTAAGATATTACTACGATCCTGTCCACAAGTGCAATCAGACCCGCAACCACCGAATCGGAGAAGTAACAGCACGCGTCTGCGCGAACCGCGCGTTAACGTAGTTAGCTCTTTTGTTGCGGGCGTTGCGGCGCCGGCGGCGGCAGAACCCTCCGCGGGAAGTATGTGTGCGCGTGACTCACAGTGCTGCGTTCTTTGTAAACAAAGTTATCATGCTCATTTATATCAATGCGCGCATTTTAAAAATTTGAATGATGCCAAACAGCGATTCAATTTTATAAAGTCAATTCATGGTTGCATAAATTGCCTTAGCACAGTGCATAATTTATCGAACTGTAATTCTAAATCTGTTTGTGATATATGTAAAAAACGCCACCATACACTCTTGCATTTTAATGATAAAAATAATATTAATTTGTCGCACTCGCATAACGCTCGGACCAGTGTTTATGATAAAAATGATAATTTTTCATTGTCCTCGCTTCATGTGGCCGCTTCAGGTAGTCCTCGAACGGTCATGCCTTCCGCCGTTCCTGTGCCGTCGGCTGCTGAGAACACGGACAATATATTGCCACATAATCCCACCGTGATGCTCTCTTCTGGAATAAAACCCAAGTCTACGGTTTTGCTGGCTACAGCGCAAGTGTACGCGCGCCCTAAAGGAAGCACTGGTCATAAATCGGTTTTGAGATGCCTAATTGATAATGGTTCTCAGAATAATTTAGTTACAACCGAATGTTGTCGCTCACTTAATTTACCGATTGTTCCTTTGAGTAATTCTTTTGTCAAGGGAGTAGGTTCTACGTCTCGTCCAATTATAGGTTATGTCTATTTGGAGATTGAGTCCCGCATTTACCCAGATCAGAAATACACTATACACGCATTAGTAGTGGAGAGTATAACTGACCATCTGCCGTCGTATTTTATCGATTGGGACAGTAGTGTCGATTCGTTTGATTTACCTCTCGCTGATTTGTCGTGGAATATTCCTGGGAATATTGACGTGGTGTTGGGCGCTCAGCTTTTTCCGTATATTTATTTAGGAGATAGGATTGATTCTGGATCACAGCTGCCACCCGCACTTCATACGACCTTCGGGTATGTCTTCATGGGTAATTATCCGAGTGATGATTTCACCGCGACATCATCGGTCACTTTATCCGCGTTGGCTATTAATGATATTGTTCAGAAGTTCTGGGAATTGGAAGAGATACCGTCGGTGCGTTTTCTGGCTCCTGATGAAACTGAATGTGAGAATATTTTCACATCTTCTTACTCTCGCGATGAGTCGGGTAGGTACACTGTAGCATTGCCCTTTTGTAGAGACCCGTCGGAGCTTGGTCACTCGTATGCTGTGGCTCATCGTCGTCTTCTTGCGTTAGAAAGGAAATTCCGACATGCTTCAGATTTGCGAGAAGAATATAATAAAGTTATTCGCGATTATCTCGATAGCGGTTATGTGATCGAGGTGGAAGATTTGCATGATTTAAATGCTGTCGGCTACTACATACCACATCACGCCGTCGTACGTTCGGATAAGCCCGCCCCGCGGATTGTACTCGACGCTAGCGCTAAGACACATACTGATACTGGACTGTCCTTGAATGATGTCCTACATCGCGGTCCGAACCTACAGGCTGATCTTTTCTTGTTGCTTTTGCAATTTCGCTTGTTTCCAGTTGCGATGAACGCTGACATTAGGCAAATGTACTTGCGCATTGGTGTTCCATATGAACATCGTAAATACCTACGTATTTTATATCGTTTCAATGAGAACGAAAAAATTCGTACTTTTGTTTTCGCACGCTTACCCTTTGGTCTTAAGCCGAGCCCCTACATAGCCATGCGCACTGTGCGCCAGCTGGCTTATGACATGAGTAGCCACTACCCGGAGGCCGCTAAAATCGCTGAGTCGCACCTTTATATGGATGATTTAGTTTACTCTGCTCGTGATGAAAAGACTGCAATGATTATTTCCCAAGATCTGGTTAAAATGTTTCGGGCAGGTGATTTTGACTTGGTAAAGTGGTGCAGCAACTCTCCCGCTCTTCTTGAAAGTCTTCCTGACTCGCATCGTAAGTCTCTCGAATTTGATGTAGGAGATGCCTCAAAGGTTTTAGGTCTATCTTGGGAACCCTCGAGGGATTTTTTCTTTTTCACTTCTGCTCATAGAACTGACGCTCTGTGCACTAAAAGGAATATACTGTCGTTTGTCGCTCGATTGTTTGATGTTCTTGGGTTAGTAGCTCCAGTTATTCTGTATGCTAAACTTTTGATAAAAGAGTTATGGTTAGCCCGCAGCGGCTGGGACGATCCAGCGCCGCAACATGTTAAGACGCGATTCGTTGCCTTGACGCAAGAATTCCCCTTGTTGAACACACTTAAGGTACCGCGTCATATAGGAGTGACTGAGGGTTGTACAGTCCGTCTTATCGCTTTTTGTGATGCTAGTATCCATGCATATGGTTGTATGGTTTTTCTGCATTGCACATACCAAGACAGCACTCGGGTTCGTTTACTTTGCGCAAAATCGAAGGTATCGCCGACCAGAATTTGTACCCTCGCTCGCCTTGAACTATGCGCCGCTGTGCTAATGTCGAAATTAATTAAGACTGTACGCGATACTTACGCTTCTCGCATTAACATTGAAGAGATATACGCTTTCTCTGATTCAACAATCGCCTTGTCATGGATACATTCATCCCCACATCGCTGGTCGGTTTTCGTTGGTAATCGAGTGGCCCAATGTCAAGAAAATCTGGATCCTCAGCATTTCTACCATGTCGCTGGTGTTGAGAATCCTAGCGATTGTTTGTCGCGGGGTATGTTACCTTCACAATTATTATCTCATGATTTGTGGTGGAATGGTCCAGCATGGTTGCGTAGTGATCCCACTTCTTGGCCTATAAAGCCGTTTTCACCTACTGATTGCAGTAACCTTCCTGAGCATAAGTCTAATATGTTAACCGTGACTGCACATTTGAAACAACCTTTATTCTGTGAGCTCGCGCAACGCTTCTCATCTTGGGAAAAACTACTTCGGACAATTTCTTATGTTTTGAAATTCGCTCGCTCGAAGGAAAATTTTGATCCTCGGTCTATCCAAGGTTTAATTTCCGCAGAACGTGCATTAATTCTGGCCGTTCAATCTTCATATTTTGCTGATGAAGTTAAATGCATAAAACATAATAAACCGCTTCCTAAGAAATTGCAACGCTTGGCTGTCTTCCTAGATGAATGCGGTATTTTAAGGATAGGTGGAAGGCTCTCTAACTCTAATTTACCCTTTGAGGTGAAGCATCCAGTTCTACTTCCTAAACGCGATCACGTTGTTGATCTACTGATTAAACATTATCATGAAATTAATTGTCACGCGGGAGCTGGACTTCTCATGTCTATCATTCGGCAACGATACTGGATATTAGATGCACGAACTATTATAAGGTTTAACGTACATAAATGTAACGCTTGTTTCAAAACAAATCCGACTCATCCTACACCTTTAATGGCGGATCTTCCCGGATCTCGCATTTCAGAAGCCAAGGCTTTTACGCACACGGGTGTTGATTATGCTGGTCCAATACGTATCACACTAACCCGTCGCAGAGGACAGCATGCTCAAAAGGCATATATTTGTCTTTTTGTCTGCTTAGTGGTGAAAGCTGTGCATATTGAGCTCGTTTCCGACCTAACAGCTGATTCTTTCCTCTCTGCGTTCAAACGATTTATCTCTCGCCGCGGTCCTGTATCTTGTATCTATTCCGACAATGGTACCAACTTTGTTGGCGCTAAGTCTCAATTGGAGGAACTTAATGGTTTCTTGTCAGGGGCTGAAATAAATTCTCGTATCGCTGACGAACTTTTATCACGTCGCATTGAGTGGAAAATGATTCCACCAAGAGCTCCCCACTTTGGTGGCTTGTGGGAATCGAATATAAAAAGTTTAAAGACGCACTTATACCGCGTGGTAGGGAATCAGCTTCTCACATATGAAGAATTACATACCGTCTTGACTCAGATAGAGTGCATTATGAACTCACGGCCTCTCAGTGTGATTTCGTCCGACCCCCACCCTGATGTAATTACGCCCGCACATTTTCTCATGTCGACGCCGCTGCAATACTTACCTGCAGAGGATCTATCCGAACAGCGCATTAATATTTTCCAACGTAAAAGGTTGCTCGATAGTATGGTACAATCGTTCTGGAAAAAATGGCGGATAGAATATTTGCATACGTTGCAAGCTAGGCAGAAGTGGACAAATCCTGGGAACAACATAGAAGTGGGCACCGTTGTACTCGTGGGGCAGGAAGACGCGCCTCCGCTCGCCTGGCCTCTAGGAGTTATAACGCAAGTTCATAAAGGCGGTGACAATATCACTCGCGTCGCAACCGTCAAAACTAAGGCTGGGTATTTTAAACGCGCTGTCGCTAAACTGTATCCAATTCCTACACAATAATTTGTTAAAACATATTTACGTCATATAATCGCCATTAATTCAATTTAGATAACAACTACTGTTTTTACATTTAATTCCGCATTCTTTTCTGATCACTGATCAGTCATAAAATTCATGTTATTAATTCGCGTTAAACCTACACTTTATTACTGTATCTCTCATGAAAGCTTAAATGATGCATTTTATAACTTAAACACTCTTTCCTTTGTTGTAAAGATCTTCCGATCTTCCAAGGTGGGGTGCATGGTTACGCGCCAACGCATAAAAAATATATATTATTATATAATTATTTATTTGTACGTATGTATATTTATTATGTCCCCTAACTTTTGAAAGTTGGTATTGTCTAACGTATAGAAGTTATGGCAGACATTCAAAGATCACGCGCCTAGTGGATGCAAAGGTCTCATATATCCATCTGCGCGCCACTGATTGGCTAGCGAACCGCGCTATGATTGGACGAGCCGCCACTTCAAAAACGAGAATGCACCGTTGAGGTGTCTCTTGGTCTTCAAATTTGGAATCGCCCTAACGCACATCTTCGCAGTCTCGCTATAAATGTAATAAATCACGCAAAATCTTTACTAATTATTTACCGAAACGGATTTGGTGGAATATAGGGATCCCTAATAAAATCTGAGTGCTTTGTGAGAAGTGAAAACAACAGTTGGATGCAGAGTCTGGAGCTGATATCAGGTACGTGGGTTTTGATTGTCTTCGCCAGGACCTGTGCCTTAGTCTCAATACCAGCTACATACGTCTAAAAGCCCTTCCCTTATTTTCTATCAAAATCCTGTCGAATGAGTTCCCGCAGCAGTCGGCTATTTACACGCCTACTGCCACCCCAGGTACACATTGCTTTTTAATAGCGAAACAAAGTTTTATGTATACCAACGTAATCGGATATATACAGGGTGTAACAAAAATTTCGGTCAGTATGGGAAGGTCTGAAAATATAAGTCAGAAACACAGTTCTTTGGAACCATGTCATCGATTTTAGACAAATTAAAAATTGCTTTCACTTATTTAAAAAAAAACATGTTTTTTTCTAGGAATCCAACCCTTATGAAAAATAAAAATAAACACTATATTTGCTTAGATATAAATTGTGTAGTAAAAAATATGCAACAAAAAAATATGAAGAAATATGATGTCTAAAATAAATTAAATGCTTTTTGCTTTAATTCGTTCAAATAGATCGATTACTTACCCGTTTTTAGCTTTTCCAACTGCTCTACTTGGACGTCCTGTAACAAAAAAAATTTAACAATTTATTCATATTTCTTCATATTCTTTCTTTAAATTGTTGCGTATATGTTTCTGTTCCACGTTCGCGCGTAATTCTATCAACAGAAAATTTACCATTTCTAAATAATTTTATCTATATACAGCGCTTGAGGTAGCAGTAATAAATAGTAAAATATAAAATTCATTTTATTTTTTTTGGCTTGTAGTTAAAATAATAATTAATTCTTGACATTCGTAATCATTGTTAATGATTAATTATGATAAATTGACATTCTTTATATTTCGTGTACTTAGTTATAAATTAGACATTGTTTTAATTGTTTATATGAATTATGAATGTATTTAAGATTTTAACATTTAAATTAATTGTGATATTAGTTATTTATTATATTTTGAAAAAGTTGTGGTTGCCCAATGCCACAACTTAAAACCCATATTGTGACTTACAATCTATATTATCAATAAATGACTATTATGGCTGTTAAAATGACTGCGAAAGAGTATTAAAAATGCAGAACAGAGCGATAACAGTACTTGTGAATGCAAAAGACAAGAAGGAATCCTGTATCATCATTTTCAGGAATAATTTTATAGATCAGAAGATATTGATCTTTATATATTTACTGGCTGACCCCGGCAAACTTTTTAGATAGTAGGCGATTCTCAGACCTACTGACTACGTAGGTATATAAAATTTGGTAAAAATCGGTAAAGCCGTTCAGGAGGAGTATGGCAACGAAAACTGTGACACTAGAATTTTATATGTTAGATGAAATATTTATATTTTTATATGTATGTAAAACGTATGAAATGTATGTATGAAAAAACCGTGTTGGCTAAGTGGGAGGACACTCGACTTTCATTCCGAAGGTCGTGGGTTCAAACCCCGCCACGCACCTCTGGATTTTTCTTCTTGAGAAATTTATGTGCGCTTTAAACACGTGCTTTAACGGTGAAGGCAAACATCGTGAGGAAACCGGCATGTTCTGAGAACTTTAAAAAGAGTTTGAAGGACATGTGACATTCACCAACCCGCACTTGGCCAGCGTGGTGAATTAAGGCCTAATCTCTCTCGTCAAGAGAGAAGTCCCTGTGTCCCAGCAGTGGGAACGTTAATAGGGTGATGATGATGATGATGTATGTAAAACAAAATTTCTCCGGTTTCTGCGGGTAAAGGTTCGCAAAAATTATGTATGACAGAATTGTTCTTCCTGAAAAGATCCAAAAAATAGTCTACAACAGCATATATCTTATCTTTAAAGGTTGGCTCTTCATAACCTGTTTTATGGTAACCAAACCTCCCAAATAATAGAAACTAGGTACTTGCGAAAGTGTTTTAGGGTTCCGTAGCCTAAGGGCAAAAACAAAACCCTTATAGATTCGTCATGTCTGTCCGTCTGTCTAAGAACTTCAAAAGAAGAAACTATACAAACTATAAAACGAACTAAGAACTATAATTATATACATTTGAAACTTAGTAAGTAGATGTATTCCGTAAACCGAATTAAGATTTTCACACAAAACTAGACAAAAAAAAAGAAAAACAATTGAGGTTTCACATACATAGCATTATAATATAGCTCATAATTTTTTCATATAACCGTAATAAATATATATATAACTACCATGCCAACTTCGGAAAATTGGTTTGAACGAGATCTAGTAAGTAGTTTTTTTAATACGTCATAAACAGCAATTTACCTTTTCAACTACGAGTACCATGCGAAGGTGGGTCCGAACTTGGATGGGTGATCGCTCTTACTGCAACTATTGCATTATTTTTGTGTTTTTTTTATACGTGTATAAACTTAAAAGCACGAAAATACACGGAACCCATGGTATGAGCCAATCTCATATTTAAAAAAAATTGTAAATGCTAATTATTTTTCCTTACTGAGTATATAAGCCCATTCTTTATGCATACGCAGTATTAAATTAATCAACTGTCATTTACATAATTTAAATTCAATAAATATCTTGTAAGATATAATTTTTAAAATAACATCGCATCAAAATAATTATGTTCTAGGCATTAATTACTCTACGAGCTACTATACCGCGCGGCTCAGACGCTTGGTTGTCTCCTTACGGCAAAATTACATAATAATAATACAATTATTAATAACAATTGTTACATGTCATTTCTTATATTAAGTATAAAATTATAATACATATAAAAATAAAAATCACAATATAAATAAAAATTATACTAACTAATTAATTGATTAACAATTTATAATGTCAAACCTTAACCATGTTTAGCAATAATTTAAATCATGAATGTAATAAAAATGTCAATAAAAATACATATAGCAATTTACCAATAAGATTTTTTTTTCAAAAAATATAATCGTGTAAGTTATATATTATACTAGCGGCGCGCCCCGGCTTCGCCCGGGTAATTATTCAAAATCGTTTTCCCGGCAATTATTCGAATTTTTCTCGCCGTAAAAACCATCCTTGAACTTCAACGAACATTTTAAAAAAAGATTTGGCCAAATTGGTCCAGGCGTTGTTGAGTTATGCGCTTACCAACACATTTTGCGATTCATTTTTATATTATAGATTATAAATAAAATTCCCCAGTCGCGGCTGTCTGTCTGTCCCTATGTTCGCGATAAACTAAAAAAACTACTGAACTGTTCGTAACGCAGTTTCAGGAATAAGTAAAATAATTCAAGAGGAAAATGATTCGACTCTCTTCGAACATTTTTCTCAAAACATCAGTTTTTGTGATCCGAGTCGGTGATTAAAAAAAAATTTTATGAGCGGAATATCTCTAAAACTATCAAAAATCGGGCAACATACATGGGGGTTAAATCAATAGGTATATTTAGGTCATCTAGCTCCCAGCTTTCGTTGATCCGTCGACCTTGTTTTTGTAAGCAATATACAGGGTAAACCCTGTACAAACAAGAAATCTAATTATAATAATAGCTTATTATTTAAATTGAGAAACGATTACGCATTTGCAAGCTTACACGATATTAAGTCATATTCAAGGTAAAGATTAAAAATAGATGTATTCAGATATGAATGCTCCAATTTGCTTCAGCAGTTTAATATAAATCGTCGGATTAATTTCCGCCAAATCATGTTAAATTAGAGTGAGGGCGTATGATTGCTCGATAAGTGATGTAGGTAGATATTTCAATAATTACATATGTGTTATGCCTAAACATTAATATTGTGAGTAACTAAAATTTAATTAAAATGTACCTAATACGCAATTATTCTAAACATAAACGACATTTAAAGACTTACAAAATAAGCTAATTGTTTTAATTAAAGTTAGTTGTGTAAAGTTAAAGTAGTTAAGCCTCTAAGGGACTCATTTCAGGGAATCAATAACTGTAAGTAACACCTTTGTAATGTTTTTACACGAAACAACGAATAAAGGATTATAATGAATATAGTAGATAAATAAAGTTATGGAAATTATTTTGTATAATAATGTTTCCAATAAGTTTTTAGGAGTTAATAAGAGCTCACGGATTTTTTGACATTGTTTTTTACGAAAAAGCTGCAGATTTCATTATCTTTACTGAAAACATTATAGATGGATATTTCTTATGTGTATTCATTCTATTATTCTTATCTTACGGTAGAATAAATCTTTAAAGTACAAATAATATAAAAAATAATATTAAAGTTCTCAGAACATGCCGGTTTCCTCACGATGTTTGCCTTCACCGTTAAAGCACGTGTTTAAAGCGCACATTCATGTCTCAAGAAGAAAAATCCAGAGGTGCGTGGCGGGGTTTGAACCCACGACCTTCGGAATGAAAGTCGAGTGTCCTCCCACTTAGCCAACGCGGCTTGAAACAAATAATATTATATTATAGATATATAAATATTAAATATAAATATTTTCCAGACAATTCACGACAACATCTAGCCCGTGGTAAGCTCTAAGCTTGTGCTACGGGTACTAGATATCTGATAAACTTAATATAATAGGCATACCTACATATATAGATATTTTTATTATACATATGAAACACCCAGACCAAGGAGAAAGTGCTTGCAGAACAAACAAACACTTTCATCCTCGGCGGGAATCAAACCCGCTAACCTCTAGCGCCGCAAGCAGACTCTCGCCCACCGCGCCACTGAAGCAGTCAAGGCAGTCAAGGCAATACTATTATTATAAAACTTGGCATAAAAAATTAAATCGAAAAAAAACCTTAACCAGATATTTTTTATGACCTGTAACTTCTAACAGACATCTTCGTAATGGAATCTTAAATACCTACGTACTATAGAAAACGCGGTCGGAATATTAATACAGCATTTTGGGCTTTTACTTTCACTTGACTTTATAAAAATAACCCGTTCAATTTGTTTTTCAGACTCTCATAAATTTTCATAAGCCTCTTAAAATTTAATTTATGGTGTCTGTGAACGCCTCTGGGTTATTAATGTTAATATGTATTTCTAAATATGAATGTGGAATTACGGATTTCGTCTGATTAGTTTGACAGCGCTAGAGGTTAGCGGGTTCGATTCCCGCCGAGGATAAAAGTGTTTGTATGTTCTGCAAGCACTTTCTTCTTGGTCTGGGTGTTTCATATGTATAATATTGAATATCTATATAAGTATATATATTATATTAAGTTTATCAGATGTCAAGTACACAAGCTTAGATCTTACCACCCACGGGCTAGATGTTGTTGTGTGGATTGTCCGGATGTATTTATTTGTTTTTACGATCAATAACGACAACTCGAAGTCCGAAACCATAGGACCAGAACTTCTAAAAATCACTAAAATAAATCCGTCAAAGAAGAAAATCTTATTATTTCGAAATCGTTTTCTTTTTTGAACAACTTATAAGTGAACTATATTTCAATATCTTTTCGTAGATCTTATTTTATAATTTTTTTAACTTTTTCAAAAAGACTTACAAATGTTGCCAACAATCAACTGAACCGATATTTTATATTTTGCCCAAGCCAGTAACGAGCTATTAATATGTAAGTATTAACTTTCCACAATCTGCCCACACACACATTAAGAACTTAGGGCTCTCAGGCCAAGACTAAGACCGTTAAGGGTTTCTATTTCTAAAAGGCTGTAAAGATAAACGTTATCTCTACCCTTCTTGTTAAACCGATCGTTAAACGCGTCGTTAGCTGTATCTGCGAAAGGTTAACGTACGTAGGATCTTGTTACTTTACACACTACCTAATAAGTATACATATATTCACCATAAACATTATAAAATAAATATATAGCTATTTCTAAATTTTAAATTTTCTTTTACACTTTAAACAGTTTTGATTTGTTACTTTTCATAAAATATTATCTGCAGTAAACCAACTTATAAATTGTTAATTATTACTATGCTTATAAATTGTTAATTATCTGGCAAGAGCGGTTTCCTCCAATACAAGCAAATTTTTGCTTAAAGGGGGACTCCAACATGTATGTATGTTTAATTTATAAGGTACCTACTGAAATAAACATTTTATTTATTTATTAATTAATTTTTTATAGCTCTTCAGGCAAAACTTTTTAGCCTTAAAAGTATATTTTTTCACGCCACGGCTTTTCAAGTGTTTTATAGATTTTCTTGCGGGAACGACTTATTTTCCCGCGGTCAAAAGCATATAGTCTCCTCGACAAATAGCCTATCTAACAGTGAAATAATATTAAATCGACCCGTAGTTCCTGAGATTAGCCCGTTCAAACAACTCTTATAATAATAATAATAATGCATATAATAAATATCATGACTTGGCCCGCGAGATTGTCACCATGTGGGATGTTGAGTCGGCGATTATCGTCCCTATAGTCGTGTCCGTTAACGGCCTAATAGCAAAGAGTCTCGACCAACACCTTCAGAGGCTCTCACTGGGAAGCTGGATCAAGGGTCAGATTCAGAAGGCAGTACTCCTGGACTCGGCGCGTATCGTCAGGAAGTTCCTCTCTCTACAGCCCTAGTCGCTGGTCGCTTGAGCCTAGCTTCGCGACCAAGTGATTCTCCGTTTTGATATATTTTTTACAGTAGGTAGTTTTATATAATTTATTATGTAATCTAATGTAAAAAATATATTTTTGACGTGTTTAAAATGAAATAAAGAGAATAATAATAATGCATTTATTCAGTAACTTACATACTATTTTACAATTTTGTGGTAGTTGAGACCTTCTTTTAGATTTATTTAAACATTTGTGATAGAAGGCCTCGCCTTTTCTTAACTTATTGGTAGGTACAAACACATTAAATATTTTAATTTACAAATAAATGCAATGCAATTTCTATAATTGTTTTTTATATTGTTCTCTTCTGCTTTAAACTCTCTTGTCCGCAGCTCACTTGAATATGGGTGTACAGTGTGGAACCCACATTACGATATTTACATCAAGCGTTTAGAAAGCGTCCAAAAACGATTCCTGTGGCATCTCTCGTTTGGCTTTAACTTGGCAAAGAAACTACCATCTTACGATGATCGCCTTTCGCATTTCCACTTGAAATCGCTTCGCAATCGTAGATCACTGCTGGACAGCATGTTTCTTTATAAATTAATTAATGGCTTGACTGATGCGGCCTACCTCTTGTCACAAATTAACATTTCTGTACCTAGAACTTTACCTAGAAGGAATAGATACAATCCTTTTGTCAGGTATACCTCACGTACTAAAATTGGTCACTTTTCTCCCATGAACAGAATTTTTAAATTTTATAATGGTATACACAACTCCGACACGAGCGACACCGACAAGAAACACTCAGCTTCTGGTAATGAAATCGATATATTCTCCGGACGCATGTATCATTTTAAATTTAATACAGATTCAATTCTGACCTGATAAATTTGTTAACTGTATTTCTTATTTCTCTTTTTTATCCTTTTCTAGTTTTATATTTTACAATTTAGATTCTTGTTTTTTTTTTTTTAACATTATATTTAACTTTGCCTATTTTAATTTAATTTTAATTGATTTTTTTAGGATATTTATATTTTTTGTATAGATTCTTCAATTGATTAATAATAGCAATACTTAATTTTATTATATTTTTAATTTTTAATAATAATTGATTATTTTGCATGTTGTTAATTGTTCTCAGTTTGTGTCTATTATTAAGGTAGCATTTGTGTATATGTAATAATTATCATAGTGCGTGATTCTTGAATGTATTAATGCTTATCTTGTTGATGCAACTAAATAAATAAATAAATAAATAAATAAATAAATAAATAAATAAAATATTAGTATAGATGTACCAAGCATAATAAATGTCTATTTCGCGTTATTCTTAAAAATCTTCGAGAGAATATCATGCCGCTAAAAATAATATGAATACCTAATATCAAAAGAAATGTTAGCGTTGAATCAAATATAGTAGTTTTTTTTAGATGATAGATATTGGAAAATGTAAATGCAAACACGCGAAGTATATTTGAAACTCATTTTCCAGTTTCAATATCTGAATGTATACTCCTACCACAGGAAAACATTTTATTCTTTGTGGAAAAAATCGTTTTATTAGAAGGAAAAGCTTTTAGTTAAAAAACTTACACAATTACAAATATAGAAAATCGTAAAAAAGTTTTCATAGTACAGAAATAAAAATAAAATTCAAAACTGACTCTAAAAAGTCATCTCATATTAAACTATATTTAGTTGACAAGTATGCATAAGTATATCTACATATGACATGATATTGTATTTGTATAAGAATGAATGACGAATTATCACATTTATAAATATTCTGAGGTTGATATGACTTACCGATTTGTTATCTGTCTCATCATTTCGATCTGAAACAAAAATAATAACTTAATAGTATTTTTAACAATACTTAAATTATAATTATGGTCGCATCACATACACTTCGCGCTGCTTATTTCTAATTATCTATTAATTAATTTTAAAATACAGCAGCTATAAATCTATACCTAGTGTAAAAGGAGTTGTAGATGATGAAAGTTATAAAGAATCTAGAGTCAGGTATATTATAAAGATCGGACTGTCTCTTAGGCTGGGTCCACACTTGTATCATTTCGGTGTATCACGATCAGGCGTGGCGTATCGAGTATCCGTATCATAAGTATGGACGCTCATTTTATACTTATGTGATACTGTATCATTTCAGCGTATCAACTTTAACTTTACAAATATGGACGCTTCAAAAAGAAAATGTAACAAGTAACTTCAAGAGTAACAAAGTCCATACAACCATAGACAACTTTGCAATGTTGGCTTTCGGTATATTTGGATTATTAATCGAATACAGTTAGCTACTCCTATGTTAAAAATCGACAATCCCAAAGTGCTGTTCCTCTCGATCTCCTGTCAAATAATATTTGGGTAAGTGAGAAGTGAGTAATTTCACGCATCGGATTTAATCAATTACCGTAGAATTTGCGAAAAGCCGTAGAAACTGCTACGGCTACAGGGTTGCAGCCGTAGGCAGTGCATTGTGTAATATTTTGGCCTGAAAGCCGTAGAACACGGTAATTGCCGCAGCATTAAATATAAATAAAATAAATATTTCCGGACTACTCACACATCATCACCTAACCCCAAACTAAGCAGAGCTTGTACTATGGGTGTTAGGTGACGGATACATTTTTTTTTGTAACTACATACATATATGATACATAGAAAACACCCAGACCCGAAACCAGAAATTATAGATCGTATAAAATCTGGTCCCCCGGCGGGAATCGAACCCGCAACCTCCTGCGCCTCAGGCGGACGTTCGCCCACCGAGCCACAGAGTTCGTCGTTTGGCAACACTACATCAAGCATTCACGTCCAAACTTGTTCAATGCAACGCGTAACTCCTTTGATGATCGCGGAAAAACCGACACAGGATGGTTCGGGGTGTATCACGTATCGTATCACGATACAGTATCATGATACAGTATCAAAATACGTCCATACCACCGTGATACGCGTATCGGATACGCGGTGTATCTTGATACGCGATCATTGGAGATCGGGGGCGGATCGGGCCGTATCGGATACGGCATGTATCATTAACGCGTATCAGCTTGCGTCCAAACTAGCGATCATGATACGCGCCGAGGATACGCGACGGAGATACGATACGCCGAAATGATACAAGTGTGGACCCAGCTTTACGTTTTCAGAGTTATTAGTGTAGTGAACGCTATAGGACAAAAATCGAAATGTGGTTATAAATTGTACGGAAATACCTACCAAAAATATCGTCTCGTTTTGTAAAGACGGCTTCTCAAACCGACAAAATGTAATCAATCAACCATGAATGAAGCTGTAATCGTAATAAATGAAACAGGTAAACCGACACAATTTCGAGTTTTTAACGGTATTAGTGGTATTTTTAGCCGCTGCCCAGGGCGGAGGATCAGAGTATACCTGTTTATTATATCGCCATTTCTGAATTCAGTTTTATATAGAAAAATAGCTTACCATCCCACATATTTTTTTGGCGAACGACAAGCCTAAGTTAGTCTCAAGCCGGTTCCGCGCAACTAAATAGACCAATAGTTATTCCGTTACGTAAAATTTTAAAAAACAAGGCAGAGTCATGAAGCTTAGCTTACGTAATTTATTAACTTTTTGAGTGGCAGTTTGGATCCACGAAATTGGATTATAATCGAAACTCGTTACTTCGTCCAATTATTGCTCCGTGGGCGTTAGATTGTTACATAAATCGCTACGCATTTTTCCACCGCCCACGCAGATTTTTGCGACCGTAGGCACAGAATACATAATAGTACAAGTACCGTAGGGTACGGAAGGTTGAAAAATAACAAACAAAGGCTTTTATGGATCCGTTTTACAAACCCAATAAGCCATGCTGATTGTTTTTATTGGACAAACTGGCGATTGGCTTATCAATAAAGCTGGAAAAATATCTTTAATTTGTTACTCAGAATTTTATTAAATTATCGTTCCATTGTTTTATGTGTAGTACATATTTTCTGAGTTTGTATTAATAAATAACGATTATGTTATTAGCTACTACTACTACTCGTAGTGCCCCGCGGTGTTTCTCGCTTAATAATGGATTTTTTCGCGGAATAACATTTTCCCGCGGTAAAAAGTTCAGTCCTTTTTTAGGCTCTAGAGAACTTGTGTACGAAATTTCTTTTTTTTTAATGTGTTCTGTTATCTTTGCGTTAGAGAGGAACAAACAGACAAAGTAATAATTTTAAAATAAGTTTCATATTATTATTATGGATCACCAAGATATACCTTATAAACCGCAAACAAAATATAACAGCATAGTTTGGCCATAAATCAGCTAAGTATATTATATCGTGAAGTTTGAAACAATAGCGTTAGAAAATCTCCGCTTTCCAGTGGCTGGGTGGCGACGCTCGAGCGAACTTCACACTCTGTACACTCATTAGTGCTAGGATTATAACTTCATTACTTCGCTCGATATAAAATTAACACACTTTTCCAAGCAAGGACAAGGAGGAGGAGGATAGGGGTATAAGGAGTTAAAGACGTTTAATATTAACACTAAAGTGTTTATAGTAAGATTTTCCTTCGTAACTCAGCTTCGTAGTTTTCTGGTAAAATAAAATGTAAGTTGACTGCCTCAGTGGCGCGGTGGGCGAGGGTCCGCTTATGGCTCAAGAGGTAGCGGGTCAAATGCCCGCCGAGGGGTCAAGTGTTTGTATGGTCTGCAAGCACTTTTTCCTTGGTCTGGGTGTTAAATATGTATAGTAAAAAATATCTATGTTCGTATATCTATTATATTAAGTTTATCAGATGTCTTGTACCCGTAACATAAGCTAAGAGCTTACCACGGGGCTAGATGTTGTTGTGTGGATTGTCCGGATATAAAAAAAATAAAAAAATATTTAGTTTAATTGATAAGGGTTACAGTTGCATACTTCCATCACAGAAACGCTGATAAAAATAACGTAGGACTTTATCTTATCTCAACAATTCTACTTAAAAATCAAACAAATACTATTTGCCGTAGGTAACTAACTATGTCAGAGTCAGAGTTTGTTGGCAGATGGAGTGAAGACAAAAATAGGAACTTACGTGTGGTGAAAAAAAAACTAAAAACAAACTGTTGCTCATCGGAACGTGTTGCAAACAGCCACCCTTTTATGCAACCATGTTCGATAAGCACATACGTTAGTTTTTGTTTTTATTTGTTGCCATTTACTTTTTTAGAACCAGGGCACACTGCCTTCCTTTTGCAATCGGTGTTTTTTTTCTATCACAGTAGCATAAATTGCGTTTTCACCACCAGGTAATCGGATGCAGCTACACGTTGACATCAAAATATATAAGAAATACCAAATCGATTTTTTTGGCCTTCGTCATTTTTCGTCTCTGGATTTTTCTTCTTGAGAAATTGATGTGCGCTTTAAACACGTGCTTTAACGGTGAAGGCAAACATCGTGAGAAAACCAGAAAATTAAGAGAATCAAAAAACAGTTTGAAGGACATGTGACATTCACCAACCCGCACTTGGCCAGCGTGGTGAATTAAGGCCTAATCTCTCTCGTCAAGAGAGAAGTCGCTGTGTCCCAGCAGTGGGAACGTTAATAGGGTGATGATGATTAATTTTTCGCATTAAGCTTATATAAATCAACTGATTTCCAAAAGCCACAGCTGAAAGAAGCTAACCTGTTTTTTCAGTTTCCTTCGCCTAGCAACACTTTATGTCTATGCCCTTAACTTATTATTATTATTTTTTTTTGTATCTTGCGTGACTCTTTGTACAAATAATGGCATATATGTACACCTGATATGTTATCGCATTAGAACTTTACAGCGTTCAAAGTTCAGGAATGCTCGCAGAAATGAAGCCATTTCCCACGAGATCATAAAACTGCACTAGCAAAGCAATTTATTTCGTCGTTGACAAGGGACGCTTTTTATTTAAAAACACTAAACCTACGTATTTCACCTATGTAGGTGAAATACAAAACTCGACCACTTTACGACAAACATTTCGCAAATGGATATTTGATTAGATACCTACATCTAGACTCGCCTAGATAAAAACTACTAAGAGATTCAACGACGTATGTACTTATGGGCATACGTTTGTGAAAATGTGCTTCCAAATTCTTAAGACCTACGGCGTTGACTATTTTTTGATAAAGTTGTATTCTTATTTACCGATTTTCAACGACAAAAGGAGGATCAATCCGTCACATTTTTAATTCGCAAGCATTTCATAATATTTCAGGACAGCTCTCCATTTCTGTCTTACTATCTCTCTCAAAATCACTTGATTTTGAATTCTGACCGTATTTACTGAATTTGTAAACAATCAAATAAAACAAATGAATAACAATACAAACTGTGTCAAAAAGTTTCAGCGCAAACGAAATCTGAATGATTGTCCAAAACTAGAATAAAAATACTCTAAGGTCCAAAAGCTACATTGCCATAGTTCCATATTTGAAATTGAATTTCTCAGTACAACCTCAATGCAATATAGAATTCTGCTAAAAAAGGTCGTAACTTAATAGGTTTGTATACGAATAGCAGGCCTTACCACAGAGCTTCTTTACTGGACACTATTTCCAGCTTTCAGGTTTATAAATAGAAAACTAGGTGAGCGAACGTTACCAGATGAGTTCCTGCCGAGCTTTCATGGAAAATTTGATCGGCTGCATAGCTGGCGCTTGTTTGTTGAAAAGAGAACAGCTGCATCGCTATAAAATTTAATTCCACGTGTATCAACTTTATAAGTCCTATCCTTTTAATATAAACGAATGTTTGTGCGAATGTTTGTGCGGTAAGTATGTAATTGTGTTTGTTGTTCTTTCACGCATAATCTACTGGATGGATATAGATTAAACTTAACAATAATATAGCTTACATATTTAAATAACACATAGGCTACTTTTAACCGCGGTATAATACCGATATTCCCGGGTCATCATCATCATCATCACCATATTAAAATTCCCACAGCTGGGGCACAGGGCTTTTTCTCTTGACGAGAGAGATTGGGCTTTAATTCACCACGCTGGCCAAGTGCAGATTAGTGAATGTCACATGTCCTTAAAACTCATTAAAGTTCTAGAAATATGCCGGTTTCCTCACGATATTGCCTTCACCGTTGAAGCACGGGTAAATACGATTATTGCAGGCAAAGCCCGTTTTTACAAAAATTTGGCATTGACATAGCTGTTTTCCTATTAGGTTAAGCACAATAGTTATTTTTTACCGCGGGAACATGTATTATTACGAGGGCAAAACCACGGGCGGGCAGCTAGTTTTTAGATATATATTTAGCTCTAGATAAACTTCTACATTCATGTAAGTACATTCTCCTATTAAACAGGTACACAATCTTAAATGTCTTGGTGTTTTCATTTTATTTTTGAACAATAACTATACATAAAACATATACAAAAGAAAGTTCCTATTCATAAATAGTGAAATTAGATACAATATTTGGAGTGTTTTTAGGATAACACTCATAAACTCTAAATAAGACATTAATACAACACTGAAACTGGAGAAAGGCTTTAATATGTTGTTTTAGGCTGTTTCGGCTTTGGACGCCTGAATAGCGAGTTTGTATCCTGCTTATACAGTATTTGTATGGTCCGTAAACTCTTTTTTTAATACTAGATTCTTATTTTGTTTAAATAAAAAAAACATACAAATAGGCATGATGGCTACATAATAAAATAAGTATTCTGATAGGTCCACCTGTTAGTCTGAAGTACACTTTTCCAAGTGTACGTAATGTATCTTTTAGGAATAAATGATTTATTATCTTATCTTTTATCTTAGTCCGTCCAAAAATACTGGACTGGAATTTACTGCATTATCAATTTAATAAAGAAGTGCCAAGATATAGAGCATCAAATTTCCGGAATACATGTTGCTCAAAAGCTTTATCTCACGTGAAACCTCAATGCACTGCTCGTCATGTTTTTTCGTTTGCAAAAAAAAGATAAATATGGTCAATATTTTTTAAGTAATCTAAAGACGGACTAATTATAATTTTTTAGTCATCTACCATATTAGTTCATGAGCTCATATTTTAACAAATGTACCAAATTTGAAGTAACATTAACACAAGATAGAGTTACCCTTTAGATAATTATATAGATGGATATTGCTGTGTAGAATGAACTTTATTTAGAAGGTACCTACTCAATAGATTACCTACTGTGAAACGTCTAGTACATAGCTACATCTACAAACATTTTTCTCAAGCAATATTTACAACGCTAAGAGGCGACGTGGAAGGCCTAGGATCCGATGGCGGGACGAACTTGACGCTTGTCTAAAATCTTGGCCACTTCAGTGGCGGCAGTTCGAGACGAGTGGAAGGAGAAAAGGGAGGCCTTTGCCCAGCAGTGGGACAGCTAGGCTAATAAAAAAAAATATTAACATCCCTACGTCGCACGTCGTTCGTCCAGCTTCTTCCAATAAAGTTCTACCAAGTCTTTGTAGTACGAGATTACCTTCAACCGAATTGCGTGGGCAGCATCCTCCTTAATTATGTTCCTTCGTCTGAATAATCTATTTATGCGGCAAAATATTGGACGCTGTCAGGTTTGGCAGTACCTAAATGGCTAAGCGACCCATTATTGTCGTGTAGCCGTGAAATATCTATTTTCGTAACAAATTTGTTGATATAAGTAGAGAAAGAATATTCAGTATAAATTAAGTAGCCATAAAATGATGACCAACATCAACCAATTTACAATAATATTGTTTATTTTTTAGCATTAGCGAGCTTTTAACGGCTTAGCGGCTTCGTGAATACATGTGTTATAATAATAATAATCAGAGAGTTTTATCTCCTGAGTGCGTCACCATACTTCATATAATAAATATTTTTGCAAGTTTTTAAGCATATTGGTTGAGTAGTTAAATCCTAGAGGTAATAAAGAAACACAGAAAATGATTTGTCTTTCTAATAGGTATTAATAAAAGTCCTGGATAGTTCTAACAGCAAATAACTTTAAAGCAATCTTTGAAAAAAAATTCAAACTCCTTTTTATTCCATTAAGTACGTAAACTGGCGTTATAAAATATTCCTTAGTGACTAACTTACTTAGGAAGACAATTTTCGTCTTTAAAGTTTGAAGGTTGAGGTAACCTTAAGTTGTAGAATTCTCTCTTATCAAGGCAACCTACTGGTTTATTACCATAATCCCAACCAAGCTGTCCCACTAGTAGGGATTATGACAATCTTCAAAAAGTTATTGGCTTTTTCCCCACTATCATGATTTATCTTAGCTGTTAGGGCTTGTGACTCTAAAAATAATTAAGGTTTATTGTATATTATTTCTCCACACTCGGTGTCTTCTAAAATGGAACGATATAATTTATCAATACATTTTCAATAACTGTTAATTTTCACTTCTATAAACCTATTTAGGATTACCTCATTGGAGATCCTACAGTATGATGATTAATAAAGAAAATAATGGAAAAGTGGATTTTTTTAATATAATAACCTCATAAATAAAAAGTAATTAAAAAATTTTAACAAAAAAACGAAGGTCTACCAAATACATATACAAAGTTTATTTTGAAAGCAAGTTTTTTTTATATTTAGGTACCGATTTATTTTATGAAACTATTCCATTTTTTTTCAATCTATCGAATTTTATTTAAAATTTTCTATCTACGTCCTAAGTGTATTAATATTTAGATCTCTAAGATTTGGATGCTATACAACCTTTTTGCATAGATATACAAAGAAGAAGTCCTAATCAAAAAGAAATGTATTGTTTGGGTGACCCAGTTCTGTTCGGCAAGACAGCCAATTCCAAGTGGGTCACTGTCAAGGAATATCTGACCTACCATTCCACTCCGAGCTTTTTACACGCACTATGAGTTTTATGTAGTACGGAAATAGTATTCACGAAAGGGCCCTTATTTTTTTAACGTTGTCTTCGTTTATTTATCTTTGGCGTTTTCTTTTGACTAGCTGAGAAATACAGAGACAACCAAACAACTTTGTCAGGTCTCGTCTTTTTTGGGTTCCGACCCAAAAGATAAAACGGAATCTTGTTACTGAGACACTTTGAGAAAAAAAAGATGTGGTGTCGTGGGACACCAGGTAGGACCGAAGTTCCTTCGGCTAATTTAGAATCGACACAATTTATTAAAATAAAAATACACACATACACACACTCATATGACCCTCAAAACAGCAAGAAAGATAACCTAGAAAACCTGACAAAGAACCTTACCGTTGTTACCTATTTACGTTTCTATATTAGGTATAATATTAGTGTGGTTACAATGTTTATCATTAATACAATTTCTTAATTACTCACTAATTTAACTAATGACACATTCGAATTCTATTCCATGTTTCTGTTATGTTATGTGAATTACACTGCATTAGCACAGAGTACTTTTTAATCACTCGAAAATCGAATAGTTTTTCGATTCGAAGGAACACAAACATGAGATCAATGTGTCAAAATATTCGACACGACGCCATATTTAATTTCATTTATTTTACAATTGGAATGCCAACTTGGCATACGACGTTTTTATAGAAACATGTGACACTTTCATTCAATCCAAATGGCAGTTAAAGCAATAAAACGCTGAACCGCGGAGACGTTTATTTGACAACAGACGGGGGGTTCATTTATATTCACACACGCTACGTTAAAGAGATAGGGTTGTGTGTTTATTTCTGGATAAAGTTTCTGTGTGTTTTGTTCAGTTGTTTCGTTTGATCTGATTTTGAAAATCCTTATGCCGCTTACATTCTACATCCTTCTATAATCCTACTAATATTATAAACGCGAAAGCTTGTTAGAATATACATAGGTGTGTTTGTGGCTCTAAAACAATTTTAAAGAAAAGTAAGCAAGTAAGTAGGCAAGTAAAGCCCGATATGGATCAAGTTTTTCCAGTTAAAGATATAAGCTGCTTTTTTCAGTTAATGGGAAAAGCTTTTATTACGCGGGCCGCAGGTGAATAGCTATTTCGTTTAATTTTTTTATACTGTTTGTAAAATCCCTGCGAGCAGCAAATGTTGGCAACATTCTCAAGTCCGTACTCATCTCCCGTGGATCCTGTAGGATCTGGCCAAGAGAAATTCACTAAATGTAGCGAGTGCGTTTTCTTAGAACACTGCTTATACTGCGCCTGCAAGCGTAGAGTAGCTAACCATTCTCTCAATATGATTAGAGTCAATGAGAGAGAAGTCTATGTCCAGCCGTGGACAACCTTTTGCTCAAATGATAGTGATCCTAAATTTTTGGGTAGAACAGATATCTTTATACATCCTGTTATTGTTATGTAACATTTTCATATTTGGCGTTTCAGTGGACCATTGCGAAAAAAAAGCGAATTATCAAATTTAAATGTATTTTGTTAAAATTGCCCTTGTATTTACATTTCACAAATATCTTCTATTACCTACAAAAAATAAATTCACAGCAGAAATCAAGCTTTTACATAGCGTTACGCCCACGAATAGCCCATAAATTTTACCTTTTCACTGAAATAATTAATTCAACTTAAAATATTCTAATTTAAAACAATTTCCTTCAAAGGATAAGCCTCTCGTAAGACTTATAGCTAAAACTTTGCAAGTCTAAAGTTAGCGTAACTTCTTGGTTCACGCGGCTAGAATATCTAATAAAGGCATTTCTCTTAAGAACGGAGAGCTAAAAATATCCCATGTTTATGGACGGAGTTTGGTATATAAATATTTATCGATAAATGGGTAGTTCTGTTAAATGGTGATAAATGGGTGTATCGGTATTATGAAAGGAAGTGATGATAAATGACAACTGCGTTAGTGGTGCAGACACATAACTAAATTTTTTTGCATGCAAAAAGCAACAAGTTTAGGTATAAGCGAGAATTCCTAATTAAGATCAGATTGCCAAAAAGTATTGAGTGTGTCATAATTTTAGCTAGAATTTTAGTTAAATTTTGTGTATTTTTATGTTGGATGTTCAGTGCAAATAAACAATTATGGTGGCATGTCCCGTGACCGACTGTAATTGTTACGAAAACAAGTAGACCGTGTTAATATAAAAAAAAAGAAAATAAATAAAATTCATTTATTTCGGACAACATTACAAATTAAGGTCCATATCATATTAGTAACAAATAACTTGTACTCTATTAGTCACAAAAAAATTAATATATGTAAATACAAGCACAATAACAGTGATAGACTTAGAGAGATATACTTTTCACAAGTAATATTTTGTTCAAAACGTGTTTTTCTCAAATGTATGCTAAGTAATCGGCGCAGAAAAAGATGTTTACAGTGATATATTAAATTCCATTGATAAATTTAATACAATTCACAATGAGAAATACAATTTGTAAACATCATATAATGTATGTGTGTGAATGTACCTACGTATTTTTTGGTCACATCTTCGAGCAGATTGTTTGATTTATGTGATTACGATCTCTGTGGCTCAGCGGAGGCGTAAAAGGTTGCGGGTTCGATTCCCGCCGGAGGAACAGATTTTGTACGATCTTCAGTTTCTGGTCTGGGTGTTTTCTATGTATTATAATGAAAGGTATTTACAAAAAAAAAATTTCAATGTAGTATTTCAGTCACCTTACACCCATAGTATAAGCTATGCTTAGTTTGGGTTTAGGTGATACTGTGTAATTATTCCGGAAATATTTATTTATATTTATTTTATGTATATCCTACTTCTATGGGTGCAGTCGAGGAGGCGCAAGGATAGCAGGCTCCAACACAGTAATATACAAATATTGTATTTAGTAGGCCTTGTACCCGTAACACTTGTTAGCTCATACCTGTTAAAATACCTTCCGCCGTTTACGAAGGATACAAAACAGTTAGAACTGTATTTAAAACTTTTTAATACGGTTACTTACCAAAAACTTTGTTAGCTGAGTTTTAGGTAAGTAACCGGAAAAAGATAGAATATGTAAAGGATATTTATTCTGGATTTAGCTTTAAAGTTCATATTTATTATTTTTAAACCTAGAAAAATATCCAGCACAGTTTAGAACACCCTACCGTGAATACCTAAATAGCATGGGACACAAGGAACTATGAATGGTTATAACTTGTTAGGCAACAACCAAATTGGTTCTTTATAGAGATGCGCGATACGAATCGATTATGCTATTTCGATACAATGCATATATCGATACATGACGATACGATACGAAACGATAAATCGTACTCCTGTTAAAAAAAATACCATAAATATCTGATTATATATTATTTAAAATTACTATTTAATGGAACTTGGAAATATACATTTCCTTATATTTTGGTAAGTAGAGAACCTACCCAAAGGATGAACCTACCAAAATACCTACGTTTTTATTTTTTATGCAGAAAAAGATTACGAAACATCCGCAACCTTCGCATACAGGATTTGAACCTGCATTTCCGGGATAGCGCCCGACCCGATTTTTCTGCACTTTGTAATATCGAGTGAAGCCCCGCCTAACGACATCTCATAAAAAATCCAAGGACTATTTTACTTCCATAGCTGAAATTGCAATTCAGATTCAATGAAATTGATGTCGCTCTTGCTTGTTTTTAAATTTTAATTGTTTCTAATTAGCGATAAACCTCACTTATCAGGTAAAAATATTTTTAAATTTTAAAATGTAGTTGTGTTCTACTATTCTTACAGCCTGTTAATGACAATCAACAGCAAAATATTGTATTAGCTAATTTGGTATACGTATCGATACATTATTTCGATACAAACGATTATTTTCGACATTTCTAGTTTCTTCAGTAATTAAAGTGTTTCATGAGTTGGCAAGCAATTTGGAAGGTTCGATAAAACGTGACGAGATTTCCAAGTGATATAAGCTCCGCTCAGTCCTAACTACAGAATGTCAATATTTATCTAATCTACACCCGTGGATGTGAACATTATTTATAACGACTTGTAGTTGGAAGCACTAACACGGAAATACCCCAACAAATACGTCGTCGCGACACGTCAATTTCATCGTAGCAAAACGACAGCTACTTAAATTGAATTTATGGGAATATCGCTAGTAAAGTAAAATACCTATATATTTATTGCATTAAATACATGTATCTGTTACATAGGTCTTATTATGTGATCAATTTGAATCAATGTAATTCTACCATAAGGCGTGCAATGTCAGTTACAATATAACCCCATTATGCGAAAAGGTCAACTAAATCTATATTAGATAAAATGTCGTTAAGATTCGCTTGTCCTTGTCACTCACTTTGGCATTTGTATATGTTAGAATATCTATTTTGAATAAGGTTAGATATTACTTACTTACTATATTATTATTCTAATCAATGCCATTCATTATTGATTAAGATTAAATTTATGATTAAAGTTATGATTTTGACATGTATATGGCTATGGATGTTCATATGTTCCCTCATAAATATTAAACTCGTAATCATATTTAAAGAACTATTTTCTTATTTCGTACTGAGCGTTTTTTACTGCGGGAACACAACGCGGGTTTTAGTTTTTAAACATTAGTTTTTACTTGTAATAGAGAAAGTGTAAAGAAAGGGGAAATATTTTGGGATCAAAATATAACCCAAAAAACTGCGTATACCGGGTTATTAAAAGCTTTTTTGTTTCAATGTATGGAACTACTAAATACCTGATTTGGGCACCTCTATGTATTTTGGATTTTGAGACGGTATTATAAGGTTCATCATGAAATAGGATCAATAAATAAAAAAAACATTTTAGCTATATAAGCATTTTTGTAGCCGACTTTAACTTTTTACAAAATCTGTGAATGCAGTTCAAAATATCTTTAAGATATGTATAGTCTCTTAAAAGTTTCCTTGTAATATTAACGGTTAATGAACCTGATCCTCCTTCTCAAAAATACACGTGTCATAAAACATACATTAATCAGTTAGTATAACAGTTATTATAACATGAGACTTCGTATGCAAAAAAAAATGCTTACCAAAAGCTCTATTACAATCCTAAGGAGCTATACGTCACGGGAATAAACTATGTACCTCGGGACACGCTTCGGATTTACTTGTTTTAGGGTACCATAGCCAAATGGCAAAAAAATGGAACCCCTATAAATTCGTCATGTCTGTGTGTCTCTGTCATGTCTGACTATCCGTCCTATCCGTCCGTATCTCACAGCCGCTTTTATCCGAAACCAAAGAACTAAATTGTTGAAGTAGATGTATTCTGTTAACCGCATTAAGATTTTTACACAAAACTGGGTTCCCATACTTAAAACTGAAACTATTTTTTTTAACAAACTTATAGGCATGATATATATATCTTTAATAGGCCTTTAAAAATAATGTTATCAGAATAGTTTGCACGAGAAACACTTCCAAAGTGATAAAATGTGTCCGTTGTGTCTATTTGTTTATTTTTATTACAAAAAGTGTATAAATTAATAAAATACACGGCACCCTTGGTGTATGAGACCATTTATTCGTATAATTAAACTTATTTACTTATTAAAATCCAGCTATAAATCTCACGCAGTAAAATAAAAGAGGTAAAGAAAGGCTTCTATGCACTTACAAGAGCTTAGAAATAGCTGCAGAAATAAAGGAATTCCCGTTATTCCCGACTTTAGCTTATTTCCATTTCCTTCGACTGCGCTGCTGCTGGTATGTCAATATTATCATCAGTGGGTGAGGTACAGTCGCGTTCATTAATATGTCAACATATCCAAGGCTACAAATACAAATTTACTAATAAGGCTACATAAAAATCTGAGCAAATTCAAGAAACAAAAATACAAATCTTTGAGAAAATCTTATTGAATAATAAATAATAATTAGATATATTTTTTGTACAAGATTTTGGGAAGACTAACACCTATTATAAATTTTAAACTAACAAATATAAATGTTTGTTACTGTAACTGTCAATTGCAAACACAGAGATGGCCAATCATAAGTTTCAACTTATATAAAAATTATAAAAATTGCTAAACCTATCCAAACAAAATAGTACTTAAATATGTATATATATCCGGACAATCCACATAACGACTTCTAGACCCGTAAGCTCTTGTGTTACGGGTACGGTACTAGACATCTGTTAATCTTAATATAATTGACATACATACATAATAATAGCTATATTTTTTTATTATACATCACCCAGACCAAGGAAAAAGTGCTTACAGAACATACAAACACTTAGCCCCTCGACGGAATCGAGCCCGCTCTTGCGCCGCAAGAGTGTCACTATAATCTTAATTTTAGGAAAACAAAATACACATTTTTCAAAATCTTTAGCATCTTCACCGATCCCATTACCAACAATTAGTTTTTGTCGATAATGAAGAATTTAAAGCTTTATTTAAATTCCTAAGTTTCCTTAAATGTAAAAAAAAACATATTATTTTGTAATGTGCATGTCATGTGATGCGCTTCAGACAGACAGACACGTTAAACTTATAACACCACTTTTCTTTGGTCGGGGGTTAAAAACATAATTAAGCTATCTTCCAAATTTACAGAAACCAATCAATCAATACTAATTTATATCCATTTACAATGTAATTTGCTTATAAACAGAAACAGGCCTAATATTAGATGAAGCAATTTGCCTGTAGACACCCCAATATAGATATTGCCCAATCTATTAATCACAGGCAGAGCATTAATTTGTTTTAGATAACAATCAGTGGGAAATGTAATTTTAAACTGATTCATTTTATTTAATTTGAGTAATTAATTAACATAGTGATATTGTTACTATTTTTAGAATTTAAGCCTACTTATTTATTATATGAAATTTAACATACCTATTTTACCTAAGTACCTAGCTGTATTCCTAGGTGTATTTAAATGGGCTTTAAATAGTTTAAAATAAGATAAATATTTTTGAAAGAGTAATTTTGCTCTTTCCGTAAAAGCCGTTTTTATCCGCGAGAGAATAAAGATAATTTGAATTTAAAACAAAGTTTGGACGAAGTTTGTGATCACGAAAGTATAATGGTATATATCTTAAAGGTGTAGAATTTATCATAGAACTCTTTTTAATTTATGAAAACTTCCGACTAGAAACCTCCTTGGGTTTCTTTTTTTAAGTTTTAAATAGTTTCACTTACAGATTAAATAAAAGAAGTTTTTGATCAGGTAGACAGTATTTTATCATTACGTTTTAATCTGAGCATTCATGTTGCAAGTTAAATTTACTTACTTCCCGATTCCCGATTGAGCTGATGTGTGATTAAAAGTTACGTATTGCACTCGAGTGCACCTTGTGCTCTTTGATTCCCTCGCTCAAGATTCTAATTTTGAAATTAAAATTGATTTGAATTTTACAATGTTTTAAAATCTGTATACTTACTGTAAATGTTTAAATGTTATCTTGAGATTATTTTGACGATTATGGTACTGAACATGTTCTGATCAAGAACCACATGAAAATTTTACATTACTAACTTATTCCGCCCTATACGACGTGACCAGGTTGAGAAGTCACATGTCTCCCAAAATAATATTTCTTCATACAATCTGTTAAAGTACGAAATACATTTGTATATGTACATTTTAGATTTCCTTAAGAACTTGAGTTGTATAGTCCTAACTCTATTCTAATGACAATTTATGAAATATCTATCTACTCTCCTTTAATGAAATACTTTGAATATAAATTGTCATTTAGAGATGCAATTGAATTGTGTAAAATCGTATAATAGTAGTTTTAAGTTATAAAACTTTGTTACGAGAAATAATTATATCATCTATAGTCAAAGTTCGCAACTTCACACGTAAGTTATAAAGGACAGAACCAACTCCGTCTCACAATCACAACGTACGTGATTCATAGGGAAGCAATATGTCGCCGAGATGAAACTTTCCGTCGTCCCCGCTAACTTATTGACGTACCCCACCTGGCGACGGAATCCGGACAAATAAGCTATAAGATTGTTTTGAAAGCAACACTAATTTGAACACAGCTTTAGAAGTCTATTGATGTCTGGATTTATCAAGAATATAATAACAAACAAACACAACTACAAAAGGAGGTTTAAAGAGAAGGATTATTATTATTAAAACTTGAAAAGGGTATCATACCCTGATTGGCGGTTTTTGAGTTTTCCGACATTTCGAGACTGTTGCAATCGTCATGATCACGGCATAGGCAATTTGTTGCCCATGATAATTTAAAAAGTAGGTTCATTATTTTACCCGCGGCTCAAATTCAATATCGATCAGGTTTAGCAATAAATGAGTATTATTAACTTTTTTGAAAATATTATGAAATCTTTCGGGGGTCATGGTTTGTGTCCAAAACCTACTTAACAAGGAGTTTATGTCTATGTCTGAAATTGCTTAAATGTAAAATTTTATAATTACCGAATTATTACAATATTTTGAACAGTCGAACTGCTAGCAGTCGATATTTTAATATGTTCACAGCTGCTGGAAAATTGTTCAGCAACTACGTGCCAGGATAATGAAGATAGTGTTCAGTTAAATCAACACAACGTGGGTACGTCTGATGAATATTTAATAGGCTGCGCTTCTAAAACTGTTAGCAGGCACTCACGTCATCTACACATATTTTTAAACTGTGAACGGTTTTTACAATGTAGTCGCAATTCAAAAGAATGTTTATGGTTCGTCAGTCACAGTGGACTTTGTCTTTCAAATATGGTTATTGTTGCAAAAATTGTAAGTAATGCACATTAATTATTATCTTGTTAAAGTAGAATAAAATAAATACATTTTAAATTTATCTATGTCAAAATAAAAATAATAAGTAAATACTTATATGGAACCAAATATTTAGTACTAAATTCGCACCCACTATTCTCTAGTAGGAGGTCTAGTAAGGATTGTAGAACCTTACTAGAGAAAAGGGGTTCCATTTAAGTATCTAATTAAGATTTCTGCAAATTAACGCCTGAATCTATTAATTCTCTATAATTAACGATTTCTTCCTTTACCGATGGACGAAGGACCGCTTGCGGCGCAACAGGTAGAGGGTTCGATTCCATGTTTAATAAAAATATCTATATCTATATATATATGTATATTATTTATATATATATATAAATCTTCTATACGTGTGTTAGTCATTGATTTCCTCCTAAACGACTGGACCGATTTTGATGAAATATTTTGTTTCTGTTTAAGTGGGTTCGAGAATTGTTTAGATTCACAATACGGTCAACTAGGTGCGAAGCAAGGGCGGACCGCTAGTATTAAGTATATCTGATGTATTAAGCGTATCCGGTTTCACGCTTAGCTAACCACGGGGCTAGATGTTGTTGAGAATAGATTGTCCGGAATAATTAATTTATTAATTAGAAAAAAGTTCATTAAAAGTTTTATCACGAATTTTATCCCCACTTATACGAGAGTTTATAACTCAAATGTTTAAAAAGTATAAAAATAAATATTTACAAAACTATTGCATCAAGAGATATCACAACTGTTAAAATCTAAATATAAAACTGAACATATTGTGTAAATTACTCGGCGAGTATTTCTGACTTGCCTTAATTACACCAAAGACGAGATATGCCCACGAATACTAATGGAAAATTAACGCTAAAAGGTAGGGACTATTCTGATGAGGTTCTGCAGACAAAATTAAGTTTTTCGGCGAGACAGTTATAAATAGAATGTAATTATAGCACAAGTGTAAATTAAATAGATCTTCCAAGAAAATCCCGATTTCTTTCTCCTCGACATGGACATGGACGACAATTCTTATTCATGTTTATGTAAATGTAGGTATTTTATAAGTTAAAGTACGTTAAGTAAGTTAAGTAAGTAAGTAGTAAGTTATTGATATTTGACTGCCTCAGTGGCGCGGTGGGCGAGAGTCCGCTTGTGGCGCAAGAGGTAGCGGGTTCGATTCCCGCCGAGGGGTCTAGTGTTTGTATGTTCTGCAAGCACTTTCTCCTTGGTCTGGGTGTTTAATATGTATAATAAAAAATATCTATGTACGTATGTATATTATATTAAGTATATCAGATGTCTAGTACCCGTAACACAAGCTATGAGCTTACCACGGGGCTAGATGTTGTTGTGTGGATTGTCAGGAAATATTTATATTTATAAAGGCCTCGTTTAATTAAAGCTTTAAATTAAATCCTCGGTAACTTAAGCCATTCATTTTAAAATTCACTGTAGCCACCACCACTTGACCTATCGCCAGCGTTGGCGTCAAGTGGTGGAGCACTTCAATATCTGCTGAATATAAGTTGATCAATTTAATTTTAAAACTATATATAATTATAAACACCATTTTAGGTACTACTTTATTGTGAGGTTTGAATACAACGACCAAAATGGGAAATTTTATTTATTATTACAAAGGACAATTTTGACTCATCTCTTATCTCAACCTCAACGTAAACGTTATTATTTAACCACTCATAATTTAGACGTTACTCATAATTAATTGTATTTTAAGTTTCAGGAAATCTTACACCTAGCTAGCTAGTATATAAACAACATAAATACACTTATGTGCACACTGAAGGCTATTTAAAAGTCACTTTGAACATTTTAAAAACCTATATGGAACCATATATTTAAGTACTAATTCAGCACCCAACTTCACTCTGGCAAGATTCTACAAAATTATCATGCAAGTACTCCGCTCGCCCGCTCACAACAGACACATGCACAGGCCTACCTTAAAAAGATAAACAAGACCACCAAAAAATACAGAATCCAACCAAAGCAAAGCAAGTCACCACTTATTAATTAGAAAATAGGTAGGTACATTATTTAATCAATTTTAAAACTTCAATCTACAACGACAAGCTTGTTAAATGGAGCGTTTTCATCAATTGTCGAACCCTTTAGTTAGTTTTGAAACGCCGACAAAATAAATATTCACGTGGGACTACACATAGAGAATGGGGCTAGAAAACTTAACACTCCCCTAAGCAGTGGCGGATTTTTGGCGGATTCAAATTTTCAAGGTAAAGGCTGAATAGTTTTTGCCGCCCTTGCCTCAACAATTGTCGTATCATACATTATTTTTACAATGCAAAAATGTTGTTGAAATTGCATGTAAAATAATTTTTTGGTTTATTTTTTAGCTAATTGAAGGTCAACAATCATGTATGAGCGGGGTAATGTATGCTTTTTACACAAGAATGAACATTTGGTAAAAGTCAAAAATCTTTTTGATTTCAAAAAGGAAAAAAGAAAACAAAAATAATCATTCCCCAGGCTCGAGCCTACTCAGCCTGCTGGGAAATCCACCACTGCCCCTAAGAGTATAATTATACATTTGCAGAAGACCTACCATGAAAATATAGCTACCTATATTTTCATGGTAGGTCTTATATACAATATTATGTCTTTCAACATTTATTCACCCATCATGTGATTAGATTATCGCCGTGTGGTGCCAAGGCACGTTGTGATAGTGGGCGGGCTAATGGACGCTTTGATAATATTCACCCACTGTGATTATAACTCAGATCAAAAGCTTTCTGCGATTTCATTGTTATACTTAGGATTTGTTTCACAAAATCCGAATAAACTAAGCAATGGTTAGTTATGTCAATAATTCGTATCAATGGTTAGTTATTTCAAGCTATCTTGCTTTCACACATGTGATTGAGCAAAATATTTCTATATTTTAACCATTGTCTTATTTTACTTGAACATGGTGAAACAGTTCTTTATAGAATGGTTATAAATTGAGGGCCTGTTCAGTATAGAAATCATGACAACATTTAAAGACATTTCTAATTCATAATAGAAATAAACTCGTTTGACACTGCAATTATCTTGGTGTGAAATTAAATAATGTCAATACAATCCCACTAAGTCTACAAATTGAAAACAATGCCCTCCTAAGCGGACTTGATATGTAACTCAAATCGACGTGCAGATTGTCATTCAAGCAAATATCCTTATGAAGATAAATCTAAATTAAAAATTTAAGAAAAACCCCGACTCCAATTCCTTAAAATTAAAATACCATAATATTTAGTAATGTGAACGCGATGAGGTTTCATTTACTCTTTTTTGTTTTTTTTTTTACATTTTCCCCACTCGAGTATATTTGCAGAATTTCGGTTTTCCTGCCCCACTCTCACCCCCATAACTTTTAAACAGCTCAACCGATTTTCATGAAACATGCCTAAGAAAACGCGCGCCAAACTCACCTTTCATACAAAAAAAAACTAAATTGAAATCGCTACATCCGTTCGGAGCTATGATGTCCCAGTCAGACACACAGACAGATAGACAGACACGTCAAACTTATAACACCCCTTTTTTTTGGTCGGGCGTTAAAAATGTTCTAATTAGTAGTGAAACAACCATGACATAATAGTAAATAGTCTAAGAATATCTATGTACATGTAATAATAAAATCTTAAGACTCTCAGCTTTTATAATATAACTGCGAGCCGCATCGTGAAATCCATTGGACAACGGCTTTAATTATGCAATTAGTGTTGACAAGTATTTGCATACATTAGCTTATCGTCATCTACTTCGCAAAAGAGTAGGGTTGCCAACAGTCCTGATTTCTCAGAACTTGTCATGGTATTTGAGGTATCCTGTTAAATATATTATATGCTTTAAATCCAGTGCCCCCTAATAATGGTATTGCTAAATTACACTAAAAAAACTCCACTCTAGGCTAGTATTTAGTTAATTAGAAGTCAAGTCTAGTAGGTAGTCCCTAAATATATATTTTATTTCTGACATTATTAAACAGTTAAGTTAAACCTATGGTGTAAAAAAATGCATGTTAGTTTCGTAGAAAATTGACAATTGCGAAGTGGGGTCCCATTATACTTTCCCCGCAAACGCGTATTTAGGATTATCCACCATTGCTGTAAAATCCTATAGTCCTGTTTTAGGACCGGAATGTCCTGGTTTTCTGTATTTAAATCCTGGTTTACAAAGTCTGTAGATGGCAACCCTAATGTAGAGTAAATGAATTTGTTGTGCTAATATAAATAATCGTCTTGCAAACCTTATAAGGATGTTTATCCAAATTAATCAAGTTTCCAGCCGAGCTTTTAAGTTATGCATTTTCACGTGCGTGTGATTTTCTACAAATCTGTACAAGAGATATACCTAATGATATCAGCTTTTACATAATGAGACTTCGTCTATAGGGTGCGATCTTCGAGAGTAGCGACACACGATATCAGGGAATAGATATATGTAGAGAGCACTCATTTACAATATCCCTTCATATAGCCTGTGAGAATTGTTCAAAAATTTTATAAAACATAAATAAGTTTAAAATTATTCCGTTTGTGGGCTGACAGAAAGGAAAATGCTGTACAGGATAATATTTTGTAATATACGAAAGGACGCTGATAAAAAATGGCTTACACAATAATTTTAACAAAAGATCAAGATCTCGCTCCAACACAGCCCACGTGAACTACAAAGAGAAACTTACTGTGTAGGTGCCTTCAAGAAACTTAGGCAACTGAAACTTCGTCATAAAATTTATTAGCTGTGCAAAGAGGCAAGTAACTAGTTTGCGGTCACGACGCTTAGAACTGTTTACATTGTAAACTGATTTAAACTGTTTACTTTCTGGGGTGGACGTGGGCGGGCAAAAGACTGAAGTACCTACTCCACTTTATAGGCTTCCTCAATACCTTTGATATTTAAACTATTTAGGTCAACGGAAAAAAGCCGTGTTGGCTAAGTGAGAGGACACTCGACTTTCATTCCGAAGGTCCTGGGTTCAAATCACGCCACGCACCTCTGGATTTTTCTTCTTGTGAAATTTATGTGCGCTTTAAACACGTGCTTTAACGGCGAAGGCAAACATCGTGAGGAAACCAGCATGTTCAGAGAACTTTAAAAGAGTATGAACGACATGTGACATTCACCAACCTGCACTTGGCCTGCGTGGTGAATTAAAGCCTAATCTCTCTCGCCAAGAGAGAAGTCTCTCAGTCCCAGCAGTGGGAGCGATAATAGGATGATGATGATGAGGTCAACCAAATAAGGTATTTGACTCTCATGCATAATGAAACAAATTGTTCCTAGATTACTAGTTAATACTTTTTAAACCGAAATAACTAACACACTATTTAAATGTATATACGATAATAAATAATATAGTATTCAAATTTTATAATTAGATCATGTGACTACAACGCTATGTTTTAAATATCGTTATGCCCGCGTGTGACAAAAGCTATACGTCCTACACCGTTTGTAGCTTACTTTTGTAGTTAACTTGCAAGTGACGTCACACGCCCGCCATTTTGGACGCAACCGTAATTCGCTTAATTTAAAAAAAAAAATTTTTAAATAATGAATTATTACATTTATGGTATGTATGTAATATAATAAGGAATAATTATAAAAAGTGTTCCGTAATTAGTCAAATAGCCTATATTTTGTCAAATTAATCACCATACAATTAATATCTACATACTCGGATATCGTGCAACAATATACTATCCTACAAGTCCTAGCTGTCGAGATGTTCGCGAACATTTTAAAAACTACTGAAGTTTTTATGACTTTTTAAGGACATCATTTGCCACCGTGTGACTTTTATTGTGTCTAAAGGGCAAGACACAGTTAAATTAAGACTGGGTCATCCCATTAGAGTCAAATGATGCCTCCTGCCTTTTGCATTATCATCAAAACAGATTTCAGGCTCATAACGCTATGTTATTGCACGTCGAGGCCTCAATCGATTCCAAATTAGCCCAGATATGCCGGTAGAGGCATTTTGCGTGAAATTAGCAATCAATCGCATATGAACGGACTAATCATAGATGAACGTGACTTGGCTGAGAAAAAAGATTATTTCGGCGAAAATCTAATATGTATTTCTCATTTAGGTTAATTAATAAGGAACTGGTATGAATTTCAAGTAAGTTACTAATATATAATCACGGACAGAGGGTTTCAGATCTGTTCACTTAATTAGTCGGGTAGTCCTAATTGGTCAGTTACGTTGGTTACGTGATGGTGCCTGTCTGTTAATAATTATGTCGTTTGATAATAATTATGAAGCTTGAATAGTCCAGGAATATTGCTGTGCAAAAAAAATGGTAAGGAGTTTCACGGACGTTTGTAATCAAAACCTACGTTTATAAAATAAAGTCCTCCGCTGCATCTGTTGGCATGTTCGCGATAGTCACAAAAGCTACTAAAGTTTTTACGATCTTTTAAGCAAAAGATAGTGTTTCTAGAGGAAATTTTACATGTTTCATTTGTATTAATGCGTGCGAGTAGGTAGCTAGACAACAAATATTAAATACGTCCTTCTTTTGATTACGTCGGCTAATTAACTTTCACTGTTAATCGTTTCGGAGAATGAAATGCTAATCACGTAAACAGGTACAGTCAGCGTCTAGAGTAGTCAAAATAATCAGAAAAACATAAAACCAAATTGATATCGTTAGAATCATCATAATATTATATGCGCTCAAAGCTTTCAAAATATACAAAATGATTTGTGAAAACAAAGCTTCAAATTTATGCTGTTAAAGAGTTTGCTTGCTACATTTAATAGCTTTTGAACTCCCGACGCAAAAAGAAGGGCGTTATAACGTTTGTCTGTCTGAGGCATCATAATCTTCCGATGGTGAATTACGTGCAAGTCATTTTAGGCATATTTGATGAAAATCGGTTAAGCCATTTATAAGTTACGGTCGATAAAGAATAACCGAATCATCATCATCACCCTATTAACGTTCCCACTGCTGGGACACAGGGACTTCTCTCTTGACGAGAGAGATTAGGCCTTAATTCACCACGCTGGCCAAGTGCGGGTTGGTGAATGTCACATGCCCTTCAAACTCTTTTAAAGTTCTCAGAACATGCCGGTTTCCTCACGATGTTTGCCTTCACCGTTAAAGCACGTGTTTAAAGCGCACATAAATTTCTCAAGAAGAAAAATCCAGAGGTGCGTGGCGGGGTTTGAACCCACGACCTTCGGAATGAAAGTCGAGTGTCCTCCCACTTTAGCCAACACGGCTTTTTTTTTGATAAAGAATAACCGAATGTCTGCTTATATTCTCGAGTGGGAACTCAAATGAAAGAGCATCACGTACACATTAGAAAATAATATATTGGTTTACTTTAAACAGAACTTCGGTTTTGGAGTCGGGTTTTATTTTTTATATTAGATTATTATTAGAACATTTTAACTAGTCTGGACCCTTAAATCAATTTGACGCTAACTGTACCTACTATACAATATACTCATTCTAAGAAATCTTTTAATTATCATTTAATTGTCTTGTTCGCTGAATTGCATATTATGTTAAGCTTTTCATGGAATCTTTCCAGTTCTAATTAACTTAAGCCTTTAACAAAGTAAGTAGCTTATTTAAATAATATCGCGTTCCAGTAGACATTCCGTGTACATGGACATAACAAGCGGTTATCTTACACGTGTCGTGTTCTATTATTGTTAACGAAACACCGCAACTTACACGTGTCGTGTTCTGTTTTAACGAAACACCGCAAGCTTGGGTCCAATAAATTCGAACAACTGCATAAGATTTTCAATAGCCCGGGGTCCGAGTTCAGATCCCAGCAACGTAATCGTGATTGTGACTACTGATTGTGTAATCTTATTAAAGAAACTTCTGGAGCCTTCTAGACGTAATGGAAAAGATTGCGCAACAGAAAACCAAATAAATAATAAAACTATGTAAATCGGTCCCATTGGCCCGAACAGAATACCAACACCGGTTGCAAAACCTGCGAAATCTGAACTGTTACCCTTTTGTAACTAAATGATAGCTTTATAAAAATAATATAAATCAACTTTTTGATATGATTTGATTTTGAAACACTTTACACACATCACTTTACATCAGGTGAGATTGTGGTCGAATGAAGGCTTATCCAACATAAAAAAAAAGAAATTGAGAAAGAGAGATAGGAATATCATTTTGAACAAGATTTATAAACTTTCGAATGGTGTTGCGATATTGTAAAATATTACGTTCAAAGTCCAGGGTATACTACATTTCAAAACTGAGACAAGTGGAAGCAACTAATAGAAAAAAGAAGTGACCATTTATTAATAATAATACATAGTATAATAATTCCTTCCTCATATGTGATTTTTGTAACTATGTTTTGTTTTTGTGTACAATAAAGTGTTTTTATAGTATTGTATAAAACTTTATTAAGCACCAAAATAAAAACAATACACAAGATACTTAAAGCCTTTAATCATAGACTCACTGACAAATATCATACCGAAAACGATACCGTCTTTGCGTCATATCACTTTTTGTTTCACGTACCTACTTTGGTATAGTTACGTAGATCAAGATAAATATTTTTGTATTCAAGTCCCGTCTATGACGCAAAGCACTTTGGTATTAGATTACGACTTGAAGGTGATTGTATGACACACAGCTTTTACGATGTACGATAAAAGCTCGGATTTATTGGGGAATTTCGGAATATTGAATTCTACGCAACATTTTGCTTTGGGTCGATTATTAATATAAGCTCTTTTGCAGTTATAGGTTTTAATTTATAGTGATCTAAAAGCGTTGTGTAAATATATTAGTATTATTTATTTCCATCTGATATCCAAGATCCGTCATCCATCCTTTACCAATTAAATTGCTCATATAGCTCCCATCGAATCTAATAAAAGTTACTATGAGAGCTGCTATAATTTTAATATGAAGTACTTACTCTCAGTCAACTTAAACTTCGGTGTCTATAAAACATAGAATTAATTGATATTCTGTCAAAATTTCGCGCAAGGATGAGGGCGTTCCGTTCAATAAAATATATCTCAATAACAAGACTATAATTGACCATTGAACTCAGATGCTAAATTTCATATCCAAAGGATCAAAGCCCAATATAATAAACAAGATCCCGATATCGCTATAAATTCACAAAGGAATGGGATGAAATTACTTATATATCAAAATTAAATGATCTCTGCGATTCCAATTGAATTCGAGTTCTTGCAATTTAAATTAACTTGAAAACTTTATAAAGCTCTATTGCCTAAATTTGTAGAGATTTGCAGTAAGTTGGCAAATTCTGTGCAACTACTAAACCTTGAATTAAGGTTTAAATAAACCTATTGTTTGTCAGTTTACTTTAAATGCATGCCAATTCTATTCAAGTTAAGACAAAGGCTCAACATTTGGATCTTCTGATATCTTCTAACTGGCTGTTAAATGAATTAAAATAATGTCAGATAGGGTATTTGAGTTTGAAAGAAAGGCCCTTAATGAAAATCAACAAGCTAAAAACAAACTTTTAAAAGTAAAAAATTTCTTTTCATTCAACTGCCTCAATGAAGAAGATAATTTAAATTACTTTCACCTTTATTTTTAAAATTTTAACATATTATTTTAATCTGCATAAAATTAAATTGTTAAAATGCAATTTTTGAAGAGTTACTTTGGAAGGCCGTCTGCATAACCTTTACCCTTTGAATTAGGCAGAGGTTCAGTGAATGTTCACAGTGTGTTCACGTTCAAAGGAAACCACAACTCTGGCAAGTATCCAGTGTAAACCCAGGGCTAAATTAAATTTGTAACGGAGAATCTGCCAATAGCCATTATAAGTAGATTCTTACTAAAGTTGAGAAAATAGATTTACTTTTGGGCATTCCTAATCCTATGAGAATTCATAAATTATGTATAATCTATAACTACAAACAAACAACTTACATATCACTTGTTTATCTTGACGAATATCATACATATCAGGAAAAAATCTGGAAAAATAACGATGTTTTCTTTCAATAATAAAACCTCATATAGGTATCTAATAATGTCCCATGAACGTTTACAAAACGTTGCTGTTATTTTGGAATAATTGTGACTGGTGTTGTATTTATCTTCATATAACGAATTACTATTGAAGAAAGTTAAAGTATTATAAATATCCCACTCAAATTGCAAAACCCACTTGTGTACCTCCGCTTTGAATCGTTAAAGGAAGGAGAAACTTCAAACATCTCTCTTTTAATCAAAAGCGCCTTTGTAACAAAACTCTGAAGGAACTAACTAGCTGTAGCAAGAATGGGGGTAGTAGGTGGAAGATATTTATTTAATCTACGGGTAAGCGAAATTAATAATTGAACCAACGGCTTCGACGTGGTAGCCTCAATGTAGCGGTAACGTATTGACTTTGTATGATTTTTATTGTCTCGTTTATCTACATAAGAACACAACTAATCTATTAAAAGAAAGTAAAATAAATAGTAAACATAAGATAATGATGAACAACAGTCGTTTAGGATTTTCTGAAAGTCAGCGCCGAACATTCAACAGCTTGTCGGCATCAAGCTGAGATTGTCCCTTTTGCTTATAGTTATATTGGATAATTGATTAAATACATTCAATTGTACTGAAGTAGGTATTTAAAGTATTAGTTTTGAGTTCTATTTTAACAACTCTTGTAATAACTTGAAACAATAAATGTTTTTTTATTCCTATTATTTTTGTTGCACCATGCCGAACAGCTTAACTTGAGAATTTCACCCATTTTCAAAGGTACAAGTGGAGAGAGTTGGAGTAGAGCTGGTCGAGTTGAAACAAAGATTTTCTGAACTACACTGAGACTAAAGTAAACACGAATATTACTATGATATTACTCATTTAAATTGAGAGAATTAAATATTTATAGTAAGACGCTGTTGTATGAGTTTTAACCTGTCACTGTTTTACTGAAATTAAAAATAAAAGCTTTTCGTTACGCTATGAAACATAAATCCACTAACTTTACAATACCGCACTACTACAATTATAATGTATAAAAAAATATAATTTTGTTGCAGAAAGTGGAACATCATCAGGCCTGCGGTTTACTACAACGACTGACATTTTCTCCGATAATCTGAATCGACAAATTGGCTCCAACGATTTTCATTGAATAAATTTGAATTTGCAAAGAAATTCAGAAGAAAATAATTGACCTAGCTGTGGAGCGATGGAATTCGCCATTAAAAAACCGGTTAAACTACGTCACTTTTCTAATATCTTGATTATTTTACGAGTCCTTCCAATCAATAAAAAAAAACGTTTTTTCGTGATAATTAACAACACGCCCTTACACTGGAAAACTAAACAGAATTTGAGATACATAACCAAAATCCCTGAAAAAATATAGTATATATATCACAAGATGTCGTGCGAAGATAACAATTTCACACATAGTACAAAAAAGCACAACTATACATTACAAACTATAAGAAGTCATTATAATAAAAAGCATGCAAGAAACTTCATGTTTGTTTATGCAAGATATTATATCTTCTTCTAGCCTATGCAAACTATCATAACAACACATTATACACTTCTACACAAGTTTACTCGCATACGTAAACAAGAACAAACATTATGTAAGTTCTGGAATATTAGCCAAAAGCATTAAGGGTCTTATTAAACTTAGCCCTCTTGAAATAATTATGACGGTCACAAGTCATAACGAATTTTCTCGGCGCATATGGGAGTAATTTGCAAATTAATTAGGGTAGATAACACACCCTTTTCGCTGTTTTAAATTTTACAAATTCAGCTTAATTTATAAGCACAGTTCTTTAATACGTACCTTCCATAATAAAACATTTTCCAGCCCCTACTTCTGAACTTTGATGCACTATAACTTGGTAATTTCTAATTAAATTGATAAAGCGTCAAATGAGGTGTTCAGTATTTTTAACAGGCTCACAGACGGACTAAATGTAATACCTTTATTTTGTATATAGAGGTATGCCTACTCACGAAAGTTTCAAAACGAGACGTTTGATACCACGAATAGTCATTAGAAGAATTTAGTCACCATCATTTCCATTCCCTCCCAAACTAACTAACTATTTAATCTGTATGTATTAACCTTCTTAACCAAACTGTAAAACTAAGCAAATCTCTATTATTTAACCACATACGTGTGGTCAGCACAACAGGTTTTGATTCATTAATTTTCCTATGAATACTTCATTCTCGTCATTACTGAACTGAAACATAATATCAACACCAAAACAAATTAATTAGACTATACTAAAAGAAAATGAGGCTCTCTCATGTCTAAGGAAGCTTGACAAAGGTTTTTGACCCCCGTTTTAAATTATAATTGCATACCTTTCCAACACCCACGCAAGGGACAGGTCTCGCGTAGTCTCCTTTTTATAACCAGACAAAACCCTTTAGTTTACTTTTTATGTTATGAGAAACATAATCTGATTACAACATTTTTTAACAGGTGTTAATTTATAACGGGCTTTACAAGGCTAACATAACAAAAGCTGTAAAACCAGGAAATCTACGAAAATCAATTTGAATAGTATGTATGATATGGACTCATACTACTACACCCGTGTGCTCTACACTTTTTGCCTTGAAAAATCTGTATTTTTTTTAAGTGCAAAAAGATGCAGTAGGAGCGGTAACCCAACCAAGTTACTGGTTTTGCGCAATGTTGCTTAACCTATACAATAAACGTGGTTTTTACATAAACCACGTTTGTTGTATAGGAGCCCCCTAAAATGTTATATATTTTTTCGTATTGTAGCGTTACGTTTCGCGTTGTTAAAGCGGCAACAGAAATATATCATCCCTAAAAATTTCAACTCTCTAAATTTCACAGTCAGCCTAGTGACTGACAGACAGACAAACGATGAAGTCTCATTCAATAGGGTCCCGATTTACCCTTTCGGTACGGAATCCTATAAAGCATAGCGCATACAATTGTTGATTTAGATTTGTACGTTTATATATATAATAGAAACAGCATTATTTTCAATCTTATGGCAATCCTAAAATAATACTTATTTTCATATTTGGTTCGTACCTATTCAAATAATATAAGATTTTTAACATTACCAAGTCTTGAGTTATTAGACTTCATAGAAGCATCTTTAAACCGAATATTTGGATACAAAATTTTAATATCAGATTCAATTACGAAGAGATAAGCTTTTAACAAAGAAGGACAGGACAAAATATACCTTTATCAGTCTGAATAAGTCACCATCGTTTCAGTCGTAGGACATCCACTGCTGGCCATATACCTAGATTTCTAGTTATTTCAGCTTCTATCTAGTACGGATGACGGTAATTCGCAGTCTCATAATAATCTTTTCTCATAATAATTGACTGCTTCAGTGGCGCAGTGGGCGAGGGTCCGCTTGCGGCGCAAGAGGTAGCGGGTTCGATTCCCGCTAAGGGTGAAGTGTTTGTATGTTCTGCAAGCACTTTCTCCTTGGTCTGGGTGTTTAATATTTATAATAAAAAATATCTATATATGTATGACTATTATATTAAGTATATCAGATATCTAGTACCCGTAACACAAGCTTAGAGCTTACCACGGGGCTAGATGTTGTTGTGTGAATTGTCTGGAAATATTTATTTTATTTATTTAATCTCTAACCTCATCATCAAATCATGTTGACTAGAAATTTGTTTTACCTTTAAATAAATGATGAATCTTTTACATTTAAATGAATAGCAAATAGCTTTAGTATCCAAAGAAATATGCCATTTTTTATTGTTTTCCAAGGGCCACGTAACATGTTAAAACATGTAATAAACGACATGGCCAATATACCTGCAGTAAATCTAATAAGGCCAGGCGACTCTTCAAAGTGCTACGCCGTAGCTCCATAGCGTAGCTATAATACGCGGCTTGTCACCACCCTCCGGGCTGGGCCAGTGCGTGAAGCGATTTTTTCGTGTTTCGTAATGTGGTCCGGAGAAGCCATCTTCTAGGCCTTCATGCTCCATCTTAGACCACATCTTCACTTTACATCAGGTGAGATTGTGGTCAAATGAAGGCTTATCAATAATAAAATAAGAAAAAAAAATATATATATATACCGCCAATAAGAAATATCTTCAATAGTCCAATAAGTCTTATAAACACATCAATATTGCCAGGCTATATGCCTGATGGCTGGTAATATAATTGGGCCAGTCAACTCTGCAAAGTGCTACACCGTAGCTCCGTAGCGTGGTGTAGCTATATGCCGGCAATTAGATATATCCTAAATAGTCCAATAAGTTTAATAAACAAATCGATATGGCCAAGCTGTAGAGGTACACCTGATGGCAGTTGATCTAATTGGGACAGGCGACTCTACAAAGTGCTACGCCGTAGCTCCGTAGCGTGGTGTAGCTATATACCGGCATTTAGAAATATCTGCAATAGTCCAATAAGTTTAATAAACACATCGATATGGCCAAGCTATATACCTGATGGCATTTGATCTAATTGGGACAGGCGACTCTACAAAGTGCTACACCGTAGCTCTGTAGCGTGGTGTAGCTATATACTGGCATCTAGAAATAATCTTCAATAATCCAATAACTTTAATAAACACATCGATATGGCCAAGCTATATACCTGATAGCAGTTGATCTAATTGGGACAGGCGACTCTACAAAGTGCTACGCCGTAGCTCCGTAGCGTAGCTACGTGCGTAGTAGGAATTATGCGGGTTTCGTGATGCTAATTCAATTTTTAATCGTGACATCCGTTTTACAGAACGCTACCTTTGTAAAGGTTTGTGATTTATTAGTTGCTTGATTATTTAGGTGAAGTAAAATTAAATGTAATTCACTCGTAGATTAAATTTGTTAAAACGCGCTATGGTTAGATATCGGTAGACAAAGCTGTGACGTGAAAAACTTGTTTAATATAATTAAAGAGATACAAAATAATCCAAAATAAAGTTAAATAAGAATGTACAACACAAGATACATCTAAATATGACTATAAAAAATATAAGACAGGTAGGTTTATGTACATAGTGTCCTGCACTGACCCTTAACTGGTATTGATTCTGTCCCAGCTATAATTACGTTAAACAACCTTTGTGGTATTATTTCAAGTTCAACAGTACGGCCATCGTCTCATAAATTAAATTTATGTTTTCTTTTGCAATTAAAGGACTTGCTAACTTATCAAATATCTCAACTATTTAGGTAACTATGTTATCCCGAACGGCGAACGCTTTAAAGTATTCATTTTCAAATTAGCCTCTGTTTGTAGAACAATTTAGGTATTTTAAGCAATATTTTTTTTTACTGACATGCTCAGAGAAAATGTCATAGTTTTAATGAGAACATTGACTCTTATTAAATTTAAATTCTTTTTAATTTTAGAAACAAGTAAATATCCCAATAAAATTAATCTGTTTTTATTATAATAATTAAAATCTGTCTAGTCGGTAGTAGTTTCGGTGGAGTTTGGTAACAAAAACCGGAACACAATAATTTTATGAGATATATAACATTACTCGAAGATGTAAGTCATAAATTTGACTTTATGACTTTATTTCCATATCCAGCCTTTTAGAGTCATATTTACGGCATCGACAGTATTTCATTTCGTTAACAAATTCAGGATACGGTTCACTATCATCATTATAGCCACAGCTGGACATTAGCCTCAAAGATTACCAATTATTTGCGAGATAGCCTTGAGCCTTATTTGTTTTTATTTGTATGCATCGCTAACTGGTAAGTGGTACCCATTTTATAAACCATACATTTGTAAGGGGATAACCAGTAAGCGAAGCATGCTGTACATTTGAACTTGAACACGAGCACGAGAGCTATGCTATTCGTACTGTATAGATAATAGAACTTTGTCACGATATGTGGAATATTCTACAAAACCTAGAGTTCCGTCATTTATATCCGTACACGTCAACTACGACATCTAGTAAATTATGTTTGTACAATAGACTCTCGGAACTAGAGCGAGGAATTTAGGTGTACAATTTGCTTAGTCTGTATACTATAGTTTTGATATGGTAAAATATACTTAATTAGATTTATGGGTGACATCATCCTCTAAGACTTTTAGAGGAGAGTGATTTGTGCAAAATCTGAAATTATAATTTAAACGTAAATATTTTTATAAGCGCCTTTTATTTCAATATACTTCTCTGCTGCAGCTCAGAGATGCTTGCACGAGAAGTGACGAAAAGATTTTAAAATCAGTTCGGCAAATTTACACACTCCTTTATGAGCTAACTAAAGGTTACAAAAAATATTATATTTTGTTAACTTGTGGTATTTTACAATAACAATAAAAAACAAATTGTGACTTATACTGTATGTTATCAATAAATTACTATTATTATAATGAATTGAAGCGGTTTCTCTCCAGTGCTCATCGACATCCTGTATATTTTTACTATTACTCGTTATTATTATTATTTAGCCCATACTGTCCCACTGCAGGGCAAAGGCCTCCCTGGGTAGGGAGGCCTTTGCCCTGCCCTTTCTTCTACTCTTCGCGATTGAACGCTGTGACAGGCCACGTGCTTAGGTGAGTGTCCAGTTCATCCCGCCATCTCATCCTGGGCCTTCCACGGGGACGAGTTATGTGTGGGGACCAATCAGTTATTCGATTGGCCCACCTGTCATCCAACAGGTATTATTCGTTCCGCATTTAAATTTGTCCTGTAGGCACATTTGAACATTCAGCATGAGAATCGAGTAATATTCTGGTCTTACAGTACTATAGTTAATTTGAATCTGTCACATGTGGACCATTCGGAAAAACCTAGAGTTCCGTCATAAATATCTGTACATGGCAGCTGCGACACATAGAGATGTATGTTTGTATAATAGACTGACGGATCTAGAGCGGAAAAATTTTGCTGGACTAAGGAAATGCAAGAATTATAGCTTAATTAATTTTTTTTTGTTTTTTGGTCTAGTTCTACTAAAATATATAAAAGGGATGTTGTTATACGTGACACTGTGCGATTTGCTGTCATTGAAAATTAGAGTGCGAAAGAATTAGGTAAGTGTGAATATATTACTACGCGTGCCCTACTAGGTACCTGGTCGAAATAATCGCCTTTGAAACCAAGTTTAAAGGTTGAAGATGAGTTGATCCAGAGATATCACAGTATAATTCGAATTCAACAGTATTTGTTCCTTAAACACGTGTTTCTTTGAAAGCCGGAGTCAAACTTAAAAATATTTAATTTTTGAGATATTAATTCATTTCCAGTTAATATATTAACGGAAAGCTTGCTAAGATGATGGTTATATTTATGAATGCGACTGTACCACGCCTTATCTCTTGTCATGTAACCCTTAAACTGAAATACGTATCTTTATCACGACAAGTGTCTTTCTATCAAATTTATTTACGTCTGAAAGTGACAAAAATATATTAAGATTAAACCGTGGGCGCCATCTGCCAAAGGAAAATAACCATAATAACACTTAATACTGCACTCCTCAACCCACCTGCCAAGCGTGGCGAGTATTGGCAAACATCCTCATTGTCATTGAGCGAGGCCTAATGTTCTTCAGTGATTTCCTACAACCGAAACTAAGAAACCGGTAAGCTGCTAGGCAGTAGCTGGGCTTAATGCAATTATGTCTGAATATAATAAACATATCATGTGACAGTAATATTATCAGTCATTATTTATGAGAGCCGGAATAAAAAAAGGCTTCCTGCACACTTTGCCACCACCGTATCGCTGCACTCTATACACTGCTTACTTAGCAATTCTTAACTAGCAAACTAGCAATGTAACTTTTTATGTTATTCGTAACAAGCAATGTATTCTTACATCCGTATAGTGGATCGGTAAAAATAGTCTTTGACGGCACGGCGGCGGCGGCGGCTCGTGTGTACAGTGGAGCGGTGCGGCAGCGGCGTAGTGGGGCATCGTGTGCAGGAGCGCTTAAGACGTATGGAGTGGCATTGGACATAAACCTCGCTTGAAAAGTTCCGTACTGATAATAACGAACCTTCAAGCTCTAGCCACTACCAGATTAATGGCCAGAGAATGGAAATAAAAGTCAGTGAAAGTCTGTTTTTTATGTTTTCATTGACGTTAGGTACAGACAGTCTCGCGCAACTAGGAAGAAATTAAAAGTTGTTCGCATTTAGCAATCTTTTTATGGCGGCACATATTGTATCTTACTTTAGTTTTTGTGTCTCTTTCTCATTTTGTCTATATCGTGTCAGAATTTGTGAATTATTCAATATATTTTTCTGTTACAGACCACTACCATCTCTTTTGATAAACATGCCCCGGACTAGGTGCTATTGCTGACAATTATTTATGTGCTAAATGGCGTTTCAAATCAATGTATGGAGATCCCGTCTCTTAAACGTAGTGCTTATATTCTCTTTGGGTACAGACCTACTGAAGAAGTAATAACCAAACAGAAACTACAAGTTTAATCATGAAAAGCTTGAGAAGCGGCATAGTCTTACTTTTTACTGTGGGAAAAAATTTAATACCGCGCCAAAATCCATTAAACGAGGGTAACACCGCTTAACAGTATTACATGAAATTCAAAACTTCAGGTAATCATCCTGCGTTCTAATCTCATGCAGTTAAACTATACATTAAGAAATCATACACTGAATTTGTAACAACAATTTAATTCAGCTCAGAATCATAACAGTTCACCGTTATTGAACTCTCACTGCTATCTGAGGGTGCATTATCGTTTCATAACAGGATACTAACTTTTAAGAAGCCTTCACCTGAGACGTAAACCACTGTCTCACTACCGGCGAGAAAACGACTAACTATATGCTGTTTTATCTCTCAAGAAACGCACAATTAATGAAAATTCTATGTAAAATAATGTAAAATAAACGCGCTTTATAGTTTTATCGCTGAGAGATGAGCTATCAAAAATAAACTCGTTCAGAAATACTCGTTCAGCGATACTCGATTCAGCTATGCTCGCTCGCTTGTAGTCCGGCGACAAAACTATCGAAACTACACACTCGCATCCCACTGATCAATAACTCGTAGTTTCTGGTTGTACTCGTTTCTCGCTCATCGTCAGCGGTGCGACCACTGCCTAATGACTTCCACATTAGCTGGCAGAACATACAACTTCATTTTATTGCAAATATCTGTATTATATATAACATCTATTTCAGATTTTGCGCTCAGGATTTCAGAGTAGTTTTCCATGTATCGTAATAAAGATAATGTTTCATAATTATTCTCAGAAAATAAATGCTCTCTCTATGGAGTACTCGTGAGAGAAAATGCATCTACACGTAATTTTATTAGCTTTGGCTCGTTGTCTGAGTGTGTAATATTTTTGAGTACTTAATACGAATGTTCAGTGTTAGCACTCTATCTTGTGAAATGACTACTATTCGTTTCGTTTCAACGAAATCGTTTTAGCTGAGTTTTGGCTTAAAACTCTTTTTAGGTTCTGTAGCCAAATGGCAAAAACGGAACCCCTATAGATTAGTCATGTCTGTTTGTCCGCCGTATGTCACAGCAACTTTTTGTTGAAAGTTTTGTGTTGAAACTTGGTAATTAGATGTATTCTGTAAACATTAAGAACTGAAACTCAAAAAAAATGTTTTCATCAAGCCAGTTTGTGTCAGGTATCTATAGCTAGGTCTTTAAAAATATTTATATATAGGTCTTTAAAAAGATTTCAATAATCATTTTTGTTTAAACTGAATATGTTGCGCGAGAGACACTGCCAAAGTTGCAAAATCCGTGTCCCCGTAACTTCTAAAAATGATTAATCTGAAAAAAAATATATGCTTTACAATTACCATTAAACTACCAACGAAAATGGTTTGAACGCGATCTAGTAAGTAATATTATTTTAATACATCGTATATAAACTTTTCTCCAATAAAGTTAAGCTTGGATGGGAGACCGCTCTGACTGCAACTGTTTGCGCTTTTGTTTTGCTTAGTTTTTTTTTTATTTAAGTGTTTCTTTTCATAACAATAAGTGTATAAACTATTGATATACTTACAAGAAACATAGGTATGAAACCATCTCTTACTTTCCAAGGTTTTTTATGTTTACTTGTATTAAACATAAAAATACAATAAATGCTGATTGGTATTTTCTCATTTTCTTTAATTTATCATTATACATATTTCTATTTTTTTAGTGCGTTTTGCAAATCCCATAGTTTAGTGAAGCATTAAAAAACGGGTAGTTTCACGATCATATTGAGACTAGCTGACCCGTTTGAACCCGGCTTTGCTCGGATGAGAAACCATCCTTAATAATTACTACTAACTATTGATGAGAACCGCATAAAGTTCCGTTCACGGCATTTTTAAATTAATCATAGTTATTCAATAGTTTCATAGTAACACGTCAAGATTTGATGGTTTTTGAGTTTTCCAGTATTACCGGGCGGCGGTACGACGCTGTTGCAAGCGCCATGAGCGCGGCTCAAAATGGTGGTTTTGCGAGTAGGTAGACAGATATCATGGTATGTTACCTGTTTCAATTTTTAACCTCCCCAAATGCCTCCATAAAAAAATTGACCGAGACAAGAACAAAAAAAGCTACTTTCGAGGACCATTGTGAACATACGAGTGTTTGCCCGACATTTCAGAGGTACATAAATGTATATCGTTAAAAACCATATCAAATATATCTTATATATAAAATTCTCGTGTCACAGTTTTCGTTGCCATACTCCTCCGAAACGGCTTGACCGATTTTGATAAAATTTTGTGAGCACATTGAGTAGGTCTGAGAATCGGCCAACATCTATTTTTCATTTTGCAAAACAACGTTTGCTGGGGTCAGCTAGTCGCAATATAAATTTAAATAGTGTAAAACCCAACAGCCAAAACATTCCAACGTTGTATCAGATGGGAATTAACGCTTATTTAACGGCTCAAAATAGCAAAAACAAAGTCCCAACAATGGGTTGATGTTGGCTTATACCCGCAGTAATTAAGGTCAAGCTCCTGAAAGGCTCAGCGCTTTGTTTTGATCATCTGAAGGTTATTCCAATTTATTTGACTAACTAATTGTTTTTTAATTACAAGGTTTTCGGTTGGCTTTGTGAAATTTGACCAGAGTTAATGTTTGCTTCTGGATAAGGATAAAACTGAGATGATGGGATTAGACCTGAATTTTTTGTTCTAAAATACAGACAGCTCGTCGATCTTCTCTGTAGATTAGTACATACCTACCTACATCGTGATATATGTAGATGTGTCAAAGCACAAACAGATAATAACACAACGAATACAAAATCACGCTGTGATTATAGTTTTAAAAACTGTATAAAATTAGGCTATTGTATTGTATTGTGGCATTGTTTTGATATTCAGTTTCTAGAGAGATTAATGTCGAACATTAAAGACCTAAATACATACATCGTTATGTACGTTGTAATGATCCTACACAGGCAATGGAAGTATACAGTATTGAAAGAGCCAAGCTCAAATGCAACGCGCACATCTACCTACACTTTCGTAACTCTTGCCGATTTTTTTTCTCTTTTCATGCACATAAAGGATGACCATTTTGCCTTGTCATAAAAACACGTGACATTAAATGCTTTGGAGTCATTTGATTATATCTTATCGTTTGAGAGATTGGCCAAACCTGAATGACCTAAGCGACAGCGGGAGCCTCCACAGGGCGGCGAATTACTATGGCCCTTTAGACACCTACGCGGACACAAAGCGAGAAGATTTCAGGCCAAAAAGTTCTAGCGTCACAGTCGCGTTGCTGACGTGTAGGTTTGACCGAAGCCTTAATCTCACTTTAATAGTCAGTCATCAGCCTATACCCAATGTGCCTGACACAGCAACGGATTTTAAACAAGTTGTAGATGTTTAGATATAGTAGAGGAATACAGCTGCCTGAAAAACAGGATTCTCCTAGTTCAGGCAAAATAAATACATCATTCTAATTAAATTTTAAGCATTTTCGTCAACTTTAGCTTTAAGTGATTTTCTGAATAAATAATATTATTATTATTATTATAAATATAGTCCTTACCAGTATGCTGCGCCGCCGGAGCTGCCAACACTATGGCGAGTCCAACCAGGAAGACAAACGTGACCTTCGACCACGTGGAAGCCCTCATCTTCATCTAGAAACAAATAGACAATTCAATCAACATAATAATCCGTAATAGGTTTAAAGAGAAGATATAATGGTACGTACTAAGCATAATTACGTACTTTTTTTTTAGGTACCGAAAAAATTACCTGTTACTGCTTTTGTGTTTTATCTGAATAATATTATGATGTCAGTCAGTGTAGACATTATAGCAAACTCTATGATCACTACAAACTGACAAAATGTACGATTACTTTATTTTATTTATTTATTTGTTATGAAAAAATTAACAGCACATATATCAAACATTTTTAGTAGCCATTTTAAATACAAATGTAAACCATGAAATATGTGCCTGTAATAGACGAGCACAATACTTTCATATTAGTAAGGTAAGGCACAAATAATTAACTAAATACAAAGAACACTCCAAATATATATGAACAAGATCTTCAATACCTTAGTTTGTTCGGCTTGGCTTTAGAATCCAGCCGCAGGATTTTGGGGATGCTAATGCTCGATTTCAGATGGCATTGGTTTCCCCTTTCCAAAAATACCACCCCCTCACCGCGGAGATGCGAACTTTTTTTTAAAAAAATATTTTTGGTTTCGTGAAATGGAACGTTATTTTTGTATAAAATTTTATTATATGTAATGTTTTTACCTTAAAATTACAATGTAATCATATAAATAGCGTCGACGAGTCGCGGGGAAGGTGAACCAATTCCATCGGGAAGTCAAGAAGGTAAGAATTACAATTAGGTTAGATTGTACCTTTATAAGCTCACTTCAATTTACAAATCCGAATCAGTGCACCCTACTTTGGGTTGATTTAGGTCACTTTAGAATCCAGCCGCAGGATTTTGGGGGTGCTAATGCTCGATTTCAGATGGCATTGGTTTCCCCTTTCCAAAAATACCACCCCCTCACCGCGGAGATGCGAACTTTTTTTTAAAAAAATATTTTTGGTTTCGTGAAATGGAACGTTATTTTTGTATAAAATTTTATTATATGTAATGTTTTTACCTTAAAATTACAATGTAATCATATAAATAGCGTCGACGAGTCGCGGGGAAGGTGAACCAATTCCATCGGGAAGTCAAGAAGGTAAGAATTACAATTAGGTTAGATTGTACCTTTATAAGCTCACTTCAATTTACAAATCCGAATCAGTGCACCCTACTTTGGGTTGATTTAGGTCACTTTAAGTTGCAAATCCGAATCAGTGCACCCCTAATTCCACGTGGTCTTGTCTGTCACACAACTAGAGTGTATTTAAAAAGCCGGAGGCGCGGAGGGAGAGCAGCCCCCGCCCGCCGTAACAAAGCGCAGGCACCCGTTCGAGCCGGAGCGGCTGAGGCTGGTCGCCGAAGGCGACCAATAAGCCGAAGCTGCGGAGGTGAGCATGGGTCACTGCGCTTTGTTACGCAAGGGCAAAGGAGCTGCACTTCCCGCAGCGCCAGAGCAGTTTATTAATACTATTTTTTTTTTATTAGAGCCTTGAGATGATGGTGTGCCTGTAAAGCGCCATTTATGTACTTCGGAAATTGTGGCGATGTTTAATTCGACAACGGCTGATACGACAACTTGGCACTCGCCAACTCGAATCGTATTTGCTGAAGAGCATGGGTTGATTTTATCAACAAAAGTGTGTAGAGTGCACCGTAAACCAATAAGGGTTACTTAAATATTGTTTTTCATTTAATATTTGTAACTAAAATTATTTAAAACCCTACTTTTGAGGTTAGATTTTATTGAATTTCAAATTGCTATATCTCCTAAACTACATATTTCCGCGGGGGGGGAGTGGTACAGGGGGTACCTCCCCCTCCTCCCCCCTCCCCCCTCCACTTTCCCCCCCCCAAAATCGTGCGGCTGGATTCTAAAGTTTTACCTTCAACAAAAAACTTTGCAAACAAGAAAACTTTTCTTTCGTGAAGTTAGAAAAGTCCCTCTGGATCAAGCGCATCCTTTACTTCAACTTTCATATCCTGAGATTCTTCAAAATGTTTAACTAAGATGTGCGACAATCTTTCAAGGCATCTAAATTCTGGGATATTACGATTTTACATGCACCTATTGCTACACAAGTGACGACTTGTCTTAAGAAAGCATGATAGCTTAAAAACTTAAACTCAAGTTTTATAACTGATAACGCCACCTATCAATAATCCTTTCCAATTTCTCCTTTCCCTGACATAAGCGTGCTTGTGTCACTGTCATGCGCTGGCGCAAGAAGAAAAGGAAAATGGCGACTGAAGGACACAGCTTGACCTTTCGGCTGTCGCGTGGAGAGAACGCTCATCGATTGCGTGATCGATTTTCATCTTCAAATTCCCGCCATAAGGAACATAATAATTCCGCTGTTGGATTTTGCCATGATATTGCGCCGCGAATTGTGATCTTGGACGTAATATTAGCCTTCTACCGCTCATTTTTATGCGAGACGATAAAGCCGTGTGTGGTGTCAGTGTGAATGTGCTTTTAGGGCTCCCTGAGTTGCTGGGCTGCCTCACCCCTGCAAGGAACGTGGAACCTTGCTGGTCCTTCGCTTGCAGGTCAGTGCACGCTCTCCCTTCCATCCTTATTATTTTTACCCATCTGTTAATCCCCAAGGCGGCCCGGCGGTATTGAAAGCGCAGGGTTTTCTCGCGCGTCTCCAATAACTATAACATAAGTGGGTATCTTATTTTGTCATGAAAGTACCTAAGTATTACAAATAAATATGTCCTTTTCGATAAAGACAGATTATGATGGAAACGCTATGCTAATATTCTATGATTCCACGATACCGCTACATTATGGATGAGCTAAGCGATACATTAAATCGATTACAATTCTGATGGATTGGGTGTTTTGCATGCCAAGAAATTTAGGTTGAGAGAAAGTTAAAGTAGGAAGCGGTTGATTTTTCCTAAAGGAATCAAATATTTCCGTTATTTTATATAAGACTAGCGGCCCGCCCCGGCTTTGCTCGGGTTTTTATAATAAAAAAACCGGCAATTATGCAAATCTCACCGTAAAAAACAAAATTAAACTCCAAAGACCATTAAAAAAAATTGGCCAAATTGGTCCAGGCGTTGTTGAGTTATGCGCTTAGCAACACATTTTGCGATTCATTTTTATATTATAAGACTATCTTACAGACGTGCACGCCCCACTCCTGTATTTCAGTGGCCCCTCCACCCCGCCCGCCGCGATGCCCGGCGACAGACTGCATCGCAAGCAACGGCCACGGCGCGGCGCTATGGCGGTTTTTTTTTTTTTAATTCGTAATATCTTTTGAATGGAAAGTCCAATTTAAATAATTTAAAAACTATTTTATAGGTAGTTAAATGGTATTGACCATAAAATAATTTATTTGGATAAGGATTAATATAAACACATAAATAGCATGTTTTGAATTTGGTTAGCATTTTCATTAATGTTTAAAATGAAAAAGTTGTTGTAGTGGCATAACTACAATAGTTGGACATAATGCTACCGCGGAGTTTTTTGTAGACATTATGATGTTCTTCAATATTGTTGTACATTATTTTGTTCTATCGCTAATATGTAGTTTCGGCAGCGCATTCGACGAAAGACATTTTAATACTCATTTTTCTACACCTTCGGTTACATTGTTCAAATTTTACCAAGGATCCCTAATTTTTTTCAATGTGAAATGTAGCCTATGTCAAATCGGAAGAATGTAGCATTCTTTTGGTGAAAGAATTTTTTAAATCGGCCCAGTACTTTTTGCGCCTATTCATTACAAACATACAAAAACAGGTACAAATCTTTCCTCTTTAGTCTTTTATTTCTTTATTACTAGCGGCCCGCCCCGGCGTCGCACGGGTATAAAAATTTCCCGGAAATTATTCGAATTTTTCTCGCCGTAAAAACCATCCTATCTCTCAAGTTGGATCGAACTGCACAATTTTATTATAATCGGTTAAGTGGTTTAGGAGTCCATTGAGGACAAACATTGTGACACGAGATTTATATATAGTGTAAATTTATTTATTCGTAGTTTCTTTAATGCATCTTTCAACCTCCCTGTGCTGGATAATATTAGTAGAAACAAGTCTCTTGCCAACACGGAGCTACAGTACGTAGCGAGGCATTTATTTTTTTCTTGAAAATTAGGTACCTATTTTTTTCTAAAAGTATACGTCTTTTGTACGATTTAATCAGAGTTTTAGTATCCCAGCGTTCTAATTTTATAATCTAATTGAATAACCTACGCCCCCATTCGATCCTTTAATCAGCGCCAAGAACGCTGATACTTTTCTTAAACGATATGTGATGTGTCTCTACATAAGCGGACAAAGATTTGTGTCGCGTTGCGCGCTACAAGATTCTGAAGTGACGTTATTATTGCCACGCCCACGCCAATTATCGTCTTCGCCCGAATAATTCGCGTTGCAACTATGTATGTAGGTACGCGGCCAAACACATCTCTACTGTAGCCGCAACATAAGAACATTTTATGCATATCAAGTTTAATATAGCAAACTGTCGCTTGATTTTCAAAGGTTACGTCCAATGAAACTACATATTTTGATAATCGCCTAAGGCATAAAAATCACTCGGCTGTCCTGTTCCAAACGAACAAATAGCAAATAGAGAATTAGTGAAAAGAGGTCATTCAAGCCGAAAACAGGATTCATCTGTTTGTTACTGAAAGAATAAGCATTGTTTAATAATTCAGCTTTGAGAAAATTCACTGGATCCTATTCTAGAAACCAACATATTTCATTATTATGAGAAAGAAAAAGTCACAAAATTGTGTGTTTACTGTTTCATAATCACAAATTTTTTTTTAGGGTTTTCTATATTTTTTTATTTTCCTAATTAAACTTAAGTCAATTCGATTGTATTTGTAATATAAATCAAAATTTAAGAAATACCCCCGATTCCAACGCCTTAATTTCCTTAAAAGTAAAACACCATAAATATTTTGTAATTTGCACGCGATACGCTTTCATTTGATCCCCCACTCGAGTATATTTGCAGATTTTCGGTTTTCCTTCCCCACTCTCACCCTTACAAAAAAAAACTTCAAATCGCTCCATCCGTTCGGGAGCTATGATGTCCCAGACAGACAGACAGACACGTCAAACTTATAACACCCCTATTTTTTGGTCGGGTACTCTCCTTTACTTTACTCTTCTTTATTGAATAACCGGTGCTTAGAACTACATATATGTATAGAGATGCCAAACTAAGAAATAATAAAATAAAGCGAATCAAAACTAACGTTATTTTTTTAAGTACCTAGTACAAAAACACCAGACGCATAATGATAACTTAGAACCATCAATATTCACTTCAAGTCTTCTCCAATCGGCAAAACTTCAGCTCATAAAATTGCAATGCTGTTTCATTTTCAACATAACTCATTATCAAGAAGTTTCCAAGCTTTTCCACGCTAACACCAACGCGCTCAAAGAACAGTAAATTCAAAGTAAATTGCATTACAACTTCAGAAAGACTTCAAAGATGCGCATAAAATGAATATTATGAGCTAGAAGCACGCTTTGAATTATGAAATTGAAACTCGCTTCTGTCACAAGATTTAAAATAAATTTTATTTAACCCGCCCGCCGTTTTCGAAATGAGTAGGTACCTATTAAAATAACTTATCACAAATGTTAGTAAGCACTTAACTAAAACGAAATATCACGGAATTTGTCCGTCTATTAGAGACGAAAGCTCTTAAAAGCTAAATTAAATATTTATACCGCAAGCTTTAGCGCCTATTACGAAGTGTAATTATGTATTTACAAGGCTGAAATTAATTAGGAATAATTACTTCAAGTAAGAAATTCAATGATATTATAATTGTAACACGCGAGGCATTGAGATTTTATGGTAATATATCATCTTTTTGTCGAGGAAATAATTTATCATTGTAATTTTTGTTTTAAAAATTGAAACAATCGAAATAAAAGTAAAAAACTACATACCACGATAGATGTTTGTTATTCGACGTTTGTTTTATTTAATAACAGTTATACATAAATGTCTATGTGTGAACGATAATTATACGTTTCTGAGACTACCTTTGAGTAACTACTTATTCACAAAGAGTAAATAAAATAGCTTCCGGAGTCTGTTCAGTAGATCTTATTTACTACTCAACTGATTTTAATACAGCTGTTAGTTGCTTAGATAGAATAATTCAAGATAATGTTTAACAAGCGGATCGCAAGTCAAAAAATCTAAATTTAAAATTTAAGAAAAACCTCCGATTCGAATGCCTTTATTTCCTTAAAAGTAAAACACCATAATATTTTGTGATGTGCACGCGATGCGCTTTCATTTGATACCCCACTCGACTATATTTGCAGAATTTCGGTTTTCCTTCCCAACTCTAACCCCCATAACTTTTAAACGGCACAACCGATTTTTATGAAATATGTCTAAAAACACACGCGCCAGACTCACCTTTCAAACTAAATTAAAATCGCTCTATCCATTCGGGAGCTATGATGTCCCAGACAGACAGACACGTCAAACTCATAACACCCCTCTTTCTTCAACGGGGGTTAAAAATAAATCACACTATTCATCAAATCTGTAAATAAGCACCGCACACGCTCAAAAGCTGGTATCAAGCCGACATTATCCCATTTGCTTTAAGTTGCATAATATCACAACAGATTGTTATATTTTTTTTGATTAATTAGGAAGTTAAGTAATTTATTAAATTGAAGTTTTTGTACTTAAATAACTTTAAGCAATAAATTATGTTTACCCGACTGCGCAGCGCAAAAGAGTGGTAAAGTGTTTAACAGTCTATGTATGTATGTATGTACGTACATATGTATGTTCCTTTGTCCCACTATACAGACCAAACGCCTGGCAGATTAATACCATTACCACGTCAATCGATGTCTCTTAGTACGGCGAGTGTCACTAAAGATATGACGTTATTGAAAATTCAACATGGCGACTGCTGGATGCCATTTTCTAAAAATATAATAAAATAAAGTCAACAAACTATTTCACATGGGGTATCGTTAAATAGGTATTAAAAAATAGTTTTATTCCAACGTAATAGGTATTAAAAAAAATAGTTTTATTCCATCATTTTCGATCCAGCTGACCCCTTAGGATCTATATGGAGTCAAAGTATTAAGAACCATTCTCACTTAATAGGTTGACTAGACCGTAAACATTCCAAAATTAACTATTATGGTAAAGTCGCAGTCGGATATTATTTTTATTAATTTCTGCTTATATATTCATTTTATTCTTAAACTATATTACCGGGTGAAAATCTCTGCAGGAGGCAACTGCACACCGATCAGTCAATACCAGAACTAGGTCATAGCAACAAGTGGAGGTAAATAAACTCGGCGGCCCGGTTATGTTATAGATTCGAGCGCTGTGCTGCTGACCTATTTTACAAGTAGCAACTTTCACTCAGTCTCCTAAGCTATAATTCAACTTAATCGGAGGTGCGAGAATTTAATTTCCCGTGGCAGGTCCTTTTGGATAATGGGATTCCCAGATTTTAACCCGGAGTTTGAGGCTGTTTAAGAAACGAATTCTATTATCTTGGGCGATAGCAATGCTCTTGCTTTTCAGTAACGTCTTTTTTACCTTTAGGAGCCGGTCATAGTAACAAATTTTTATATGTAGACATATTTAATTATGTAATTTAATAAATCTTTTAAAAAGTTTAGATACCGTACGCCTAAATTTTATGATACATAAAGTCTGTGAAAGTTCAGCTTACATAAATTCCGATGTATCCTAGTATCTATTCCTCATTCGTCCCTAAGCAATTTTTTATGAAAAAAAACTTCTTCGTTCAGTTTTTCAGCGCCACATTTGGCCCAAGTTTTTTTTGTAATTTTAAATTTAGCTATTTTGATGCAGTCTACGCAACAAATCTTAACTTGATTTTAATTTTATATTGGCAAATAAAATATATTTAAATAGAATGTGATAATGTGTGATAATGAAATTTATAATTTTCAATGTTTTTTTTTAATTGAAATTAAATATTTTTCTTATTTACCAAGGGATTCCGTGTATTTTTATAGTTCATACATTTAATGATATAAAAAGAAACACTTAAATAAAAAAGCATTTACCAATTTGAAAGTGTCTCCCGCGCAAACTGTTTAGAAAAAAAAAATTGAAATTAAAATATTGAAAAAAAAATATTTGAAACCAGAGATAGAAGACGTATCCATGCATAGATCCATAGACCTGACACGTGTGGATTAAATAAAAAAAATATTTTTGAACCATACCATTCGCTTTTTTTCATTTTGTGTGAAAATCTCATTGCAGTTCACAGAATACACCTACTTACCACGTTTCAACCTTATATTTCTTATAGTTTCGGAAAAAAGACAGACATGATATGATATTACGATACATCTTTTTTGGAGGTTTTGTCTGTTCACGTCCGTAAGTGGTAACCCTCTGACACGTGACCTCCGGGTAGTGCTAAGAACAGTCTCTGGAGGCTTCGGCCGCGGCTTTGAGAAGCGATTTTTTCGTTTTTCGTAATGTGGTCCGGAGAAGCCATCTTCCTTCCAGGTTTTCATGTCCCATTTTAGACCACATCGTCACTTTACATCAGGTGAGATTGTGGTCAAATGAAGGCTTAACAATATAAAAAAAATGATGAATCCATAGGGGTTCAGTTTTTTGCCACTTGGCTACGGAACCCTAAAAAACTTGTTTTAGAGTCGGATATTTTTGTGAAAGGAAGTAGCATGTTTCATGACACAAAATAGCCTGGTTAGTAACTGGTTTGCGGGATAATAAATGAATAGGTGTGCTAAGGCCTCCGCGGCACGGGTAGCGGTTTTTTCCTTTAAGTAAAATGATTACTTAAACAAATGCTAAAAAAATTATTATATACTTGTAAAAAGATGCAGTCGGAGCGGTCACCCATCCATGTACTGGCCTCGCGCAACGCTGTTTAACTTAATAAAAACACGTTTGCTGCATAGGAGCCCCTTTACGAGTATGTTTATATTATTGTGTTTTTTTATTATTCGTTATTAAAAAAATACAGAAACAACAGAAATACATCATAACTCAAAATTTCTAATCTCTATCTACATGATATAACTTTTGAAACTATCATGGTTATTTATATTATTTAGATTTATAACGGGATATTTACCATGATTGATTGTCTTTCGAGTTTCCCGTTATTTCGGCACAGTTACATGCGCCATGATCACGGTTGTACTGTCTATCTATATGGTTCTTGAGATACAACCTGAGGACAGACAGACGACAAAGTCTCAGTAATAGGGTCCCGTTTTACCCTTTTATACTGAACCCCAAAAATTATTTGGATATCATAAAGCACTTATCGACACAAGCTTACTAGGATACGTCTCTTTTACCGCCTAAGCCGCGGGCAACGCCACAAAATGATGCGTCAGTTGTACTTAATAGTCGTATTTTATTATGTACCTTTTAAGTGAATTCTGGAATATAGAACACAACCTAATTCAACTTGAAGGTTTGATGGATGGACCGCGGGGGAACGGGAAATGATCCAATTTCAAACCCTTTCTATGCCAATCCTTTTCTACATGAGTTTACAAATAAGCGTTGTTTGTTTCGCAATTCCAGGATCTAAAACAAAATGCCGTTAGTGTGTTCTTATTTCAAATTTTAAGATATTAACAACGGCGATAAATTTACAATCTTATCATAGAATTTATTTAAATTTATTAAATAACAAACTCTTTACTCACTGACTGCCTCAGTGGCGCGGTGGGCGAGAGTCCGCTTGCGGCGCAAGAGGTAGCGGGTTCGATTCCCGCCGAGGGGTCAAGTGTTTGTATGTTCTGCAAGCACTTTCTCCTTGGTCTGGGTGTTTAATATGTATAATAAAAAATATATATGTATGTATGTATATTTTATTAAGTATATCAGATGTCTAGTACCCGTAACACAAGCTAAGAGCTTACCACGGGGCTAGATGTTGTTGTGTGGATTGTGCGGAAATATTTATTTATTTATTTTATTTAATTAGTATAGATACAGATTACATACTAACTGAAGAGTTTGTTTGTTCGAACGCGCTAATCTCAGGAACGAAAAATTATTTCCCCGTTCTAAAGCCCATTTATCAAAAAAGGCTAAAGTGAAAATACGTAGTGCCCAAGGGAACATCCATAAAACACGGGCGATCCCATAGCTTCGTGAAAGGCTAGTGTGAAAAGAATAATCTTTGAAAAAAAAATAATCGAATGTAAGTTGTATTCTTGAGATCTCGCAATATTCCGCTGTATTCTGCATAGGTTAAAAGGCACTTACTGACTTACTGTGTGCATAAGTGTTTTTTTCGAGTACCACAATTTAAAACCAAGCATGGCTTAGGATCCATAATGTCAACAACGTACCTACACATAGAAAAGTATACTTTGTATGCATAATAATTATAATTAATCAATTCAATCAATCGCTAAACAATTATAATGAATCTTTTACCTATCTTTTTTTTCATTAGCTCATTCAATCAACGGTAGATAATCAAGATTCCTGATCCACTAAATTAGATAGATATCAAACTTGGAAGGTAATCAATCAATCTGTATTTGACGGCAAACAAGTTTATATGTTAACTATAATAAGAAATTGATTTTCTATGAGATTAAAGTGATGTTGATATCTTTGTAAAGCTGAATTACCTACATATGTTCAGTCTATCCAAAAAGACAGGCGCTCTGGAGTTGAGTTGTGGAGTGTCTTCGTTTATTAAAATAAGTTTCACAAATACATTTATTTATGTCTCTTAAATTTACTTATGAATCATCTGCGTCTATTGAGTATAAATTAAAACGTCACATTTTGTCATTTCTAATTTCATCTCTATACCTATCCCGAAAACCACACTACCCACTTTGTAAAAACTCGAATAAGTCATAAGATCTGATCAGGTTGAGCCTGATCGTTTTACCGCCTAACTGATAAAAAATTTAGATTTTAGTTTTTCAATGGTTAAACTTTGTTTAATAAAACTCCATTTGTAGCATAAAATGGTGTTATTGGGGCTAAGAGCGGGCTCGCTAGAAAATATGAAATATGTCACTTTGTCCATTAGCTACAGCGCTCCTCAAAGAGACCGACATCTACTTTCGAGGGACCTGAATGAAACGTTTGACAATTTTCTGCGATGTTATAGTTGGACGCGAGATAGTAATTTTAAGATACAATCTTTCTCCATACGAAATAAATATATATATATTTTTTCAAAATGTATATTTGAAGCACTACCTTCCTTCCCGTATTCAAACATGCCGTGTAACCAGAAAAAAATGCTAGCTGTGAGTAATTAATTAAACTTACAAAATTATTTTACACGCTTAGTACAAGAATATAAACATAAAATATGACCCGCAGAAACACAGAATCCAATCAAGGAGTTCAAGTAATATCTCTACACAAATATACCTCGAATGTATGTGCAATCTTCCAGAGAAACTTTTCACTGGAAATCACTCACTGTACTGCTACGCCGTAGCAGCTGCTAATTTGCTACGAGAATTCTTAGCACTAAGACAATAGAGTACATAGATTTTTTCTCAAAAAACCTAATAAAACCTTATTATATTTTTGCACTGTTGTTCTTTTGGATCATTTACAATCTGTTATAGAAATTTTAGGTTAACAATATTGTAACAATGTCTTACGCCCAAGGCAATGCAGAGTACCTTGTCAGCTACGAAAATACGGGTTATATACTTTTTGAACTTATGTTTTCGTAACAATTTTGTTTATAAACTAAGAGATTTGTTTGAAAATTAAAATATAGTGATATTTTTGAACCTTACCCGACTTATCTAGAAGTGCGCGGCGGGGCGGGGGTTTGAACCCACGACCTTCGGAATGAAAGTCGAGTGTGTGTTTTTTTTGTTTTTGTACGTACGCTTTAAGCATGAGCTATAACGGTGAAGGTAAATATCGTGAGGAAACCGGCATATTCTGCGAACTTTGAATCGTAATGAATTAGAAAGTTTTTTCGAGAGTTCGTCGAGATCGTCAATAATCGTCATAGACTTGAAGGATAAAATAACCAAAAATGGTAGAAAATTATAATATGAACATTTCAAATATTACATATTTATTTCATACATAATGATTATGTATTTTGCAATGAATGGCAATGAAAAAAATATTATTTTATAATTCACTCCCCATATCTTTTGAATGGCTAAACGGGTTTTTTATTAATATAATAACCCATCTTTCAAACAAAAGAAACAGAATCGTAATCGGTTCGCGAATTCCGCTCGCGAGAAGAAGGGCGAGGCAGTGGTAAGAGAAGGCAGTGGAATAGCCGACGACAACATGGTTTATTATTTTCTCTGGTGTCTCTATGAGCTATTAGAACTAGAGCATATTTCCCGGTCCTCACATTGCATACTGAAATTCCTTAAGTGCCTCCTCTGTCATTGAATTAAAATGAAAGAAAAACAAAACAAATTCTTTGATAGAACAAAATTAATGTAAAAGCACACGAAACTCGTCCTTTCTTTGTTTGCCGAACAATTTATATGTACTTACGGACTGCCCTACAGATGTTCAGCCAATGTCCTTACAGTTTAACAACCCCATATCAAAGAGTACTGATCAAGGTTGGTAAAATTAAGCTAAAAAGGGGATTAGGCGATAATAGACCCTAAATCTTGAAACAAAGAGTTTAATTTGTGATTCCCCACTAGGTATCTGGTTCAATTGGTGTCGTTGTGGATGAATTGAACGATGCTGGCCAATTTTGCCGAGATCCTGTGGCTAGGGTGACCAATTTACGAATTTAGAAGTCCTGTGTCCCAGCAGTGGGAACTTAAATAGAGGTTCTTACGCTAATGCTCACGAGAATAAGCTGATTTCATCTTTGTATTTAATATTAATCTATATTTAAAACAAGAAGTTCAAGCCATAACGGTGTTCGTGGTTCATTGGGAATAAGGTAATTTAATTTCCAGGGAGTAAACATTTTATATCCTTCCTCGCAGGGCCGGATCTACCATATAGCTATATATAGCTTTTTGGGGTCAAGGGGCCCAGCAGCTAGTCCAAGCTGAAGTTTAAAATGGTCGACATTCTCGGAAACAGGTTTAAACAGGTCGCAAAGTTTAGTCCCTACCGGAACCAGCGGTTACTCAAACCTATTCGTTTTCAACCTTATTCTCTATAACTAGATCTTTATAACTAGAAAAATTAGGATAGAAAGAAACAGAGTTTGCATGAGTGGGTCATGAATAGAATAGTCATGATCCAGATTGGTGTAATGACTTAGTGGCCGCCAAGGGTTTGACAACCCTGAACTCTCCGCCTATTATCGTATGCTTATAGTAAATACTATAATAAATACGTATTATAATGGGATGATGATGATGATGATTTTTAAAACGATTTTACCCGTTCTATTTATCCATTTACTGATATATTAAAAATATAATTGAAGTAACTTTAAGTACTTATACTTTTATAATTCGTTTAGCGATGCATGTATGTAGTTTTACATGCGCGATACAGAGCAATATTCTTCGCTAAAAGGTTGTTATTAAAATGAATCCCACTAATTATTATAAGTGTAAAAGTTTAAATGGGTGAATGGGTGTTTGTTACTCTTCATGGGAAAACTATTTATGGAATTTTAATGATATTTACAAAGGAATAACTCATAATATCTGAACAAAGGCTTTTTACTGCAGGGAAACTGTTCTTCCCGTTGAACAATGGATTGTTGAGCTTTTTTAATATCGATTTAGTAGGGGTTTTGAACATGCTTGGTTTACAAAATGTGATATTTTGAAAAAAACTGTTCTTACCAGAGTGGCGATTTTTTGCTTAAACATAGATGAAAAAAATTAAAAAATCAGAACATACATATTATTTTTAAGATGAACATTATATTTTATAGTATATCCAATATTTTACCGTTATTATTTCCCCCCCTCTTCCTAAGTAGAATAAGCCCCCTAAAGTCACGATCCAGCCCTGCTTCCTTGAATAATGATTAAGCCTAGGAGAAATAATAACGGCGAATTAGTTCCTGAGACTGACGCGTTCAACTACAAAAAAAAGTCTAATCATTAATGTAGTATAAGTAACTAGCGACCTCCCCTGGCTTCGCATGGGTACAAAATACATAAAAACCTTCCTCTGCAATTAGTTTATTGCTAGAAAACGTATAAAAATCCGTCCAAAAGTTTATCCGGATATTATCGCGCACAAGCAAGAAGACAAGGGATTATGTACACACGATTAAGGTAAGTTAAAGTCTAAAGGGAAAAGATTGTCACGGAATAATTATCTCCTCAATTCTGGATGAAAACAATTCTACGTAGTTTTATATAGTAGGTGTAGTACCTATAGTGTAGAAATAAACATAAATTGACACCGCAGTAGGTTAATTTGAGTGCAAAGATGTAATAAATTCTAATCACCAATCCTAATCAAATTACCTCGAGACAAGCGAACATATTTATTTATTTGCCAAAGGAATGCAAACATTTTGACCCTTTAACTGTAATGAATTAGTCAAACTGGCGATTTTCCAATGTAAATAAACCTTTCAAGTGCTTTAGAATCATTTTCTTGTGCTTATTATTAATTTCTTAATATATACTTTACCTTCTATTTTCTTCTTTGATATGAATATCCACTCATTTCTTACAGGTGATTTTTCTTCCGACTACCTTTTCACTCGTTTCCACACACATACATATGTACCTATATTTAAAAGCTCTTCTCGTTACATGACTTTAACTAATTCAGATAACACCTCATGTCCATACCTTTCAGATTTCAAAGTGTTGAGTTGAATATTCTTAAATCTATGGTCACCCTACACCATCATTGGTAAGTGCACCTGACCTGAGAGAACTGGAGATCAATCAGACTTGAAGAGAATTGTGATTGTCGCTGATGAACTTGAAAAGATAATGTTATTACTAAGCCTCGAGAATTATTGCAGTCCTGAGTACCTTAGATGTTTTATTTATTTTATGGTCATCACATGTTTGCTGTCAATATTTAATAGGTAACAATAACGTCCGTTGTTTTTACCTATAACGAGTAACGTCATTAGCAATATTAACAGTTCGTAGCTAGGACTTTAGTTTACCAAAAGTCAGTAACAAATTATTCACAATTCACACATACTGCAAAGCGCGACGTCTGTGCAGTTATTAATAGTCTCAAAAATAAGAACTAGATCCGTAGGAAAGATGATCCTTTTTTAACCCCCGACCAAAAAAGAGGGGTGACAAAGTTATGGGGGTGGGAGTGGGGAAGGAAAACCGAAATGCTGCATAAATACTAGTGTGGGGTATCAAATCGCGTCCACATTACATAATATTTTGTAATATTACATTTAAGGAAATTAGGGCATTGGAATCGGAAGTTTTTCTTAAATTTTAAATTTAGATATTGTGATAATAACACCAAGGATAAAACTATGTTACTACCATTTTCGAGTCTAACACATCTCCTTAACCAATTTCTTTTCAATCCTCCAAACTAGTTCTTAAATCTAAAATCAATTAGTTCCTTGATCTTCATGCTTCTGTCCTCGTTAAAGATATTTGCATTTCAAAATATGTAAAGTAACATACTCGTTTATTTAAAGGTTGAGTCGTAGGTTTCTTTAAAACAAATCTAAATACTTTTCAGCATTTTTGCGCGTGGAAATTACATAATTTCCGTCTCATGTTCTCTACGTCCCATTTTTGTGCCAAAATGTTCATTCGTTCTGCTAAAGTATAATAGAAGTACCTACTGGAAACGTAAATTACATTTCTAAATAACTTATTATTAAGGGTGTCAAGAAGTTACTCACTCAAAATCATCGCATCTGGCCGTCTGGCTCAAAAAGGTCTGATTTCAGAGGCAATTAAATAGTCGCAGCATAATAATATAGTGATGATCTTTGACGACCTCAGAAGCTTGGTTGCTTGATGCTAGAACGCTGATTCCTACTGAGACCAAATTACCGGGTTAGGCATTTTACTGCAATTCTCCCCACCCACGCTTATTTCAATTTATTTTCGTTCTCATTTCCAATTATTCAACGCGCTGATGGTAATCTACATTATCCAAAAGAAATGTCATCTAAACTTCCTCAACCCTACGGACTTATCTGAGGCAATCTCCAAGACACGGTCTAGTACACATTGATTACTTTCATCTCCTGATTAGCAGATCCTTTGTGTAGTTTGACCGGCCCTTATTCAATGGAAGAACCGCTTTAGAAATGTATGAATAGGTTTTCATAATATAGGTAGAATGCCGGGTTGTGGCTTTTGTGGTAGAAATAGCTTGCTGTGGGCTGTATGTAGGTGCATATAAATGAGATGTGGTTCTATCTGTTATACTTTTACGTAATAGTATTTGCACTTTTAAATTTTAAAATAATTTTACATGGAACACTACATGTATTGAAAATCTAGTTTTTGTATGAGAGTTGCTTTCAATAATCAAAAACAAGACAAAGTATTTATTTGAAAAGGCTTATCTTGCTGTCTAATAAAATAATAACAAGTCCTTTTTTTTGAAAAAAAAAACCGGCTTCTAATATTTAAATTTTACGAATTACCCTTCTTATTAAATTGAAATAGGACCGACCAGGCGGAATAATCTAATCCGTTCACGGAGGAAAAATTGTATCGAAAATAAATGCGCGTCGAGTTAAAAAACCCGTTCATTGTTCTTAGATGTTGTTAAAAAAAATGTAGTTAGGGATGTAATGAATAAATCTTTATCTACACTTATTAGAATGCCATAAGGAGTAGACAAATAGACGAATGTCTTAATTCAGCGTCAGTTTGGTAAAGCATCGGCTCTACAAGTCTACATAGTAATACCCACACAAGCCCATTATTCCATAGCACCCACGCATTATGCCTGCGACATAAACCTTCGTTAACGTACTCTCCTCCACTGCCTAAAATTTACGACAAATTATGTAAAACACACATCACATTCTAACGCAAAATAAACAAAAACCAGCAAAGTTTTTATACCTAGTGTAATTATTACATTATCTCTAAAAGTAATCTACCGTGAAATATATTTTGTTTTTGATAGCTCATCCTTCAGGACAGATAGATAATATGCTATTCAACTTAATGGCACGACGCAGATAAAACCGAGCATTGCTAGTTAAATATAAATTGCGAAACCGTAATTACTTACCGGTATTTCCCGCGCTGAACTTGATTTCCGAGTAGACACGACTGCCCGCCTGCTAAGCGTGCCGCGTTCTGTCGCGCAGAACTTCAAACTGCGAAGGGGGAAAAGATCGCATGCGCGAGGTGATGACGTCAATGCTTCGTTCACGAGTTCGCGAGCATACAGGTTGGCGTATCGTACCGCAGTCGAGTGTGAACATAATGGAATATAACTTACAGGGAATGGATGCGAATAGTCTGGAAGATACTGAGTATTCTTGAATGAGCCATCAATTCGAGAGCGAAGCTTTCGTGACTGTGAATCCCTTCAGACGTTTGTATTAGTACTTTATTATTTTTCCGTGGATTACCGTTCTTTAACAACCATATTTTTTCCGGGTCCTTATTATTGTGGATGGAACGACCCTGTTTTCATAATTATACTGGTTCCTGGTACATCAGTAGCTCGTGTACCCACCTTATATTATGGACCTGGGGTAAAAGTGGTAGTTGGCAGTGCGACGCGCGCTCGGAAACGCTCAAACTTCGGATTTAATAATGATGATAATTATGCAATCAGAGCAGTCACATTATCCAAGTACTGGCATCGTACAATTTCCCTTAATTTACTGAAAATCACATGTGTTGTGAGGGAGCTCCCTTAGACATTTGTTTATAATGTTTTTTTAGGTGATGAACAAGCGGCAAGAGATATTCACCATCCCTAAACAAATAAACTCTACATCTAACACGGTTCTTGAGATACAGCCTGGTGACAAACAGACAGACGACGAAGTCGCAGTAATAAGGTCCCCGTTTTACCCTTTGGCTACGGAACCATAAAAACGGTTATAATTAAGAATAAGAATAAATTTATTGGTCTAAAAAGTACATACATAGTTTCTTAGATCTATGGCCTCCAAACTAGGAAAAACCTGTATCTTGGAGACCTCGTTCCATTGTTACAAAACAAAGTATGAAAATAAAAGTGAGTGGACATATAATTATATACTCGTTCCTTAATTTTTTTTATTTATTTAAGGGATTTGTCGCTTAACGACCATATCACCCATAGTAACAAAAAATAAACTGAACACCACACAATAACCAAACACCTTAATTTTTATCCAAACTTATTTCTAACAACTTAACTAGTAAATCAATTTCTGTACACGAAGGGTCTGACAAAATGCTATTTACAAAACCTATATCTAAGAACTTATCTTTTTTAAAACATGTTATCCTAAAACTTTCGTCCAAAGCGCATTCCAATAAAATATGATGGACCCGTCATAGCATACTTGGGTATTTTCTATGTATCATTATTGTATGAATATACAAAATAAATTACCTATGTAGTATGTCACCCATAGTACAAGCTCTGCTTAGTTTGGGGTTAGGTAATGCTGTGTGAGTAGTCCGGATTTTTTATTTTTTACTAGCTGACCCCAGCAAACGTTGTTTTGCAAAATGAAAAATTGATAGTAGCTGATTCTCCAGACCTACTGTATACGCATATAAAATTGGGTAAAAATCGGTAAAGCAGTTTCGGAGGAGTACGGTAACTAACATTGTGACATGAAAATTTTATATACTTTTGATAGATATGATCTTTGACGTTAGGAACACACCTACATTGCTTAGACAACAGTGAGTGCTTGTAATTTAATATGGACTTTATACCATAGCAATAAAGCTCAAATTGACTACGTTTTAGTTACAAATCATTTGTATGGGAAAAAGAAAAGGGCTATTTTTAGGGTTTTTCCAGCAATAATTCTAATTTTTCTCGCCGTAAAAACCATCCTTGAACTTCAACGAACATTTTAAAAAAAGATTTGGCCAAATTGGTCCAGGCGTTGTTGAGTTATGCGCTTACCAACACATTTTGCGATTCATTTTTATATTATAAGATTTATTTATTTCATAGCAGTGAAGGCTTTATGTAAAATTGCTATTAACTCCTGGTAAGGATATATCATGTAGGTAAGAATTAATATAATTGAAGTTTCTGTTTGCAATATTAAAATTACCTATCGCTTTTTTTACTAACTCGGGTAGGTAAGTACCTATGCTAAAATCACATATTTTGTAATTATTGCATCTCTGCCTGTTTGTTCCGTGTAAACGTCTTAACGGCTGAACTGATTTCAGTTGGACTTGCACTGGCAGATAGCTGCTGATATAGGAAGTAGCTTAGTAAACACTCTTATGTTTACCGCGGGAAATTCCGTGGACTAATACTGGAAGATAGAGTTAGATTCCCTAGGTCGGGTTCTAAGGCGCCCCAGGGAGGAGTTAGAACAACATTCTTATGCCTGTCCCCGCGGCGAAATCAGTTAGACAGATAGCCCCTCATAATTAAGTCCATATTTAAGTATTTAAGTCCATATTTAATATATTTAACTCCCATATTTAAGTCCGGGGACAGAACACATGTACAAAACTATAGACCCATCGCCGTGCTATCATCTTTTGCAAAACTATTTGAAAGTATTCTGCATTCTAAATTATATCAACAATTAGTTCCATATTTTACTGACACACAGCATGCATTTAGAAAAGGAAGGTCAGTAAATACAAATCTATTAACCCTTGTTAATCATATTACAAAAAGCTTAGACGATTCAATTCAAGTTGACGTGGTATATTTGGACTTTAAGAAGGCTTTCGATCAGGTTGACAATGATGTTCTATTGGATAAACTCAACGCGTATGGTTTTGCACCAAAATTATTAATGTTTTTTGCAAATTATCTTTTATGTAGAAAACAATTTGTAAGACTAGGCTGCTTTGATTCCCCTCAATACCACACTCGATCAGGAGTAAGCCAAGGTTCCTCCCTTGGACCTTTATTATTCGCAATTATGATAGACGACATTTCGAAATGCTTAAGCAATTCAAGCTGTTTACTTTACGCAGATGATGTTAAAATCTTCGCCAATGTAAAGAGTAACAAAGATTGTGAAGCACTACAGCGAGACTTAGATGCTGTCGAGAATTGGAGTGTACAGAATAAACTGTATTTTAATACAACTAAATGCCAAATGGTAAGTTACACCCGCTCTATACGTATCATTGGGTCATCATACTTCATTAATAATACCCCTATAAAGAGAAATTTAAATGTTAAAGATCTTGGAGTGGAGTTTGATGCAAAACTGACCTTCCACAGTCATATACGTACACTTACCGCTACCTGTTTTAAGAGACTAGGGTTCGTAACCCGAAACTGTAGAAATTTTAGAAACATAAATGCCATTAAGATTCTGTATACATCTCTAATCAGATCCAAATTAGAAAGCAGCTCGGTCGTTTGGAATCCACACCAATCAACCTATAGTAAAATGTTGGAGCAGGTACAAAAACGTTTTCTCCGATATTTATACAAAAAGTCACATGGGTATTACCCATACATGTACCCAACTAAGTACCTGCAGGGAACTCTAGGATTTAATTCTCTGGAGACCAGGCGACTTTATGATCAACTATTAATTATTTGTCGTTTATTGAGGAACACAATAGATTGCCCGTTAATTCTCAGTGATGCCAGTCAGCTCAGTGTCCCAGAGAATCGCACACGTTTCCGTTGCGGTCGAGTTCCTTTGTTCGCCCCTACACCTCCAAGAACGGTTTACCGTCAACAATCACCTGTTGTTCGCACACAGAGAAACCTCAACAATCTTCTCAACCAGCATCCTCAGGTTGATCTGTTTGTAGATGGGTGGAAGGTGATTGAAAGCGCTCTTCTATGTTATTGCGAAAATGTATGTGTAATATAATAATTCTAATATTTTAGTTATAATAATGTTATATTTTATATTTTGTATATTTTATGTTTTATTACCTCTATTTGAAATTTTAATTTATTTTTTTGCATTGTGTTTTCATGTCCCAGTTTTTATTTGTTTTAATTTTTTGTTCAAAATTGTTATATTATTATGTCAACTTTCGAGTCTTATCCTGGAGGATTGGAGATGTTTTTTTTAAGTTTTTCAATTTTCAACACATAAGTTTTTTGTTTTCTTGTTTTTTTTTTAAGTTTTAATTTAACACTGAACTTATAGTTTAATGTATTTATTATTAGTTACCTGTGCCATATTATAACACCTTGGATGAAAATTTCTGTAACGTTATGTATGTTGTAAATAAATAAATAAATAAATAAATAATATGGGCCGTGAAAAATGACGCAATCGACCTAAAGCTATAACCTATGGTCACGATGTCTAGCTCCTTTCTAGTCATTATTTATTCATTTAAATAGGCCACACCAACAGAACATGTTTGTAACTAACTCTAGAGTTTTGTTTGAGACACTAAACACTACTGTCTAATAGAATAGACGAGCAGCACTTACAAAAACATTCTAAAATAAACAACAGCTAAAATTAAAAAGAAAAATCTAAATAGACAATATTAATTAATAATCTAATTATTAAGAAAGTTAAGAGACACTTAAGTAAATAAAAACAACTAGTTTATGAAGTAAGAAAGTGATTCTAACACATTTTATACTAAACTACCTATAATTACACGCTATGGCGTTACCCGTGTTTTTGGATTTTTCCGTTAATTTATTTAATTCCATTATACTATAGATTTAATTAATTTATTTATTGTTCGAAATGTCCACCATTTTCCTCAATGCATAGGTATCGTTGCACTTATAGCCTACTGTTCACTTTAGTACATCGCGATCGTTTTTTTTTAATTTATGTAGGTAGGATTTTTGTTTGAGATTGCTTATATTCTTTGGTGTTGCGCTTAAAGTATATTATCAATATAGCAAGCGATGATTCGGCTAATCAGAGACTCAGAGAGCTAGTTATTATGAAGAATTACTGATCTCTAGTGATTATGGATTACAATCAGAGTGAGAATAACCCTAGTCCTAGAGAATAGTGTTAAAATGAGGCGGCGGACAATTCTATATCTTGAGTTGATACTCCATCCCAACACATACACCTAGGTAGGTACACAACTACCAAATTAATTAACATCCAGCAGCATCTAGTTGCTAAACAGTTCCCACCTTGATGTACTTGATATAATATTAGGTAGTTAGGTACTTACTTACTTAAAAATCAAACAATTATCATATCACAGACAACTTGAAAGACCTTGAACAATGAATGACTCGTAAAAATAAATAATTCAACACTATTAATTAGTTAGGTACATACAGGTGCTAGGTCAGTCATTATAATTTAATATTAATGGTAACTTTACTAGTGCAGGGAAATAAAAACCACTATGATTATGTTTTAATTTTATTATGAATAAACAATGCACAGAAATAAATGCAAATTCTAGTTGCGCCCTAAAACATAGCAAAAATTTATTATTTTACTGGAATGACCCACAGTAATTGTTTATTCTTATGGAGGCTGGGAAGGTATAATCCGGAGGACATAGTATTAAAACTTAAAAATATTGTGTTACACTTTATAGATTAAATTAGGAGAGTTGACCACAGTCCGAAATGACAACCTTCTTGTTGGTCTTTCCAGACTGGGAACCAAGGGTCTCAATGTGCTTGACAACATCCAAGCCCTCAACAACATTTCCAAAGACGACGTGCCTGCCGTCAAGCCATGAGGTCTTCACGGTGGTGATGAAGAATTGGGATCCATTGGTGTTGGGACCAGCATTGGCCATTGAGAGAACACCAGGGCCGGTGTGCTTGAGGACGAAGTTCTCGTCAGCGAATTTCTCGCCATAGATGGACTTGCCACCAGTGCCATTGTGGTTTGTGAAGTCACCTCCTTGCAACATGAAGCTGGGGATAACTCGGTGGAAGGTAGAGTTCTTGTATCCGAACCCTTTTTCTCCAGTGCATAGAGCACGGAAGTTCTCGGCGGTCTTGGGAGTGACGTCCGACCTCAACTGTAATAAAAAGATTATAATTAGAAACATAACCCAGCAGTTGATAAACTTGATTAAATGGGCGTGGGTGTGTCACGGTGTCATGTTGCATGCCATCTATATACTACATATTATCCTTATCGTGTTCTTGTTGACCTACACGGTTAATTGAAGACATTAGGAATTTACACGTAATACGAGCAAGATGATTTTACCGAGCGGAACTTCAAGGTAAACAAACATTAATGACGGCATCATCAACTCCAATCTCCTTATTAACCCACCTACCTAAGTAACAAAAAGTTAAACGACATGAAATGACCTTCACTTAGTACCTACTTAGGTACTTAAAGCTAAAACCTAGAACTTGTGTACTATTTGATGTAGATGACCTGGCTACAGGGTAAGTACAAAATGCTTGAGGAGACTTAAAAATATGATTTAGAAGTCTATAAAATATCTAATAAGAATTATTAGCTAAAAAAAAGGTGAAGCTTCCAGAATAGCGTGGTCATGGAAGATCACGCCGCCGGCCGGAACGACCGGAATGACAAGTATTATGATGGACAATACACATAACATACCTCAACAACGATTCTTCCCAAGGCAGAGCCATCGGCAGCCACATCGAAGTAAACTCGCGGTAATGCCATTTTGCAATAAAGGCCGCTAAATAATTTTGAGTTATCTCAATGACGGTGCGTCTCTCGGCAATGCCGGGCGGAAATGGAGAACAGGAATAGACATAGACAATCGAAGAATGTGATCCAGTCCAATAAAATGTCAGTTTTACCGTGACGTCACTTCTTGTGCGTTCAAAAGTCAAAATTCGTCTATTATATTAATTAAATTACAGATTACTTTTTCTTTTTGGCCTTGATTAATAAAACAGTTAATAAATAATGTCTCGCATTATATTTTAGCCACGCATAGTTCTTGAATTAATTATTTAAATCTAATAGGTATAAGATAAACTCTATGACGTATGATGGAAGGTTTCGTGTAATTCAACCGTTTGTTTACATACTTTACTGATACTAGAACCACAAAAATAATAAAACAAAATATGGCCAAATATTGACTAAGCGAAACGTTGCATAGGATTATACATTTAAATTTATAATTATATTGAATATAGCACGTGTGCTGGAGGAACGCTGCTTAGATTATGTAATTTTACTATATTTTGATAAAGTGGCAACAAAAAATATATGTAACTACAACTTTTCTCAAAATTTAACTCATTATCTGTCTCGGCTATTGAGATATAGCCTGCTATCAAATAGACAGACAATGATGCAATAGGAATAGGATCCCCTTTTGGGTAGAGAACCCTGAAAAGTATTAAAAAGAGTCATTATTTCCCAAGCTTAAAATTATATTTAAGATGAATTGAAAATTAACTAAACGGTGCTTTTGAACGAATATTCATAGACAACATGATTTCAAATTTATTTAAGTCAATGTCAATTGTCATAGTTCATATCATACCCGTATGACAGACTGATAACTAATCTCGCCTCAAAATTCTCATTTCCCATTCATATTTTAAACTTTGAAAAAAATTAAATTGACTTAGAGAAAAACAAAATCTTGAAGTCTACAACGAATAACACATATTCAATTATGTAAGTATCGCAACCATGTGAATTCCCAGTAGAACAGATTGCCATCTTCAAGTTTTTGTAGCCCAAGAAAAAGTTTACTGTATCTAACAACTTTATTTTTACTTTCAGTATCGCAATGAGTCTAGAGTCTATTAAGTACAAGAGAGGTAGCTTAGATATTCTAGACCAACTTCTGCTTCCCTTACAAACGCGATATGTAAAAGTACTAGGTGTTGAAGATGGATGGCGGGTTATAAATAAAATGCAGGTGAGTTCTCTAAATTTAAATTCGACAGGTGAAGTTAAAATTTTTGGGTGCATTATTTTTTAAGCCGCACGAAAATATAAAAACTTTATAATATAACTAGCGGCCCGCCCCGGCGCCGGCGTCGCACAAGTAAAAAAAGTTCCCGGTTATTATTCGATTTTTTCTCGCCTTTTAAACCTTACTCCACGAACATTTCAATACTATGATAAGATAAATCCGGTCAGCCGTTCTCGAGTTTTAATCAGACTTATTTATATAGATGTGGAATGTACTACCATTAAAAAGAACAGTTGATATTATAGAGCAGGTTATTGTATTTTTAAAGGTGTGTAATATATTTTTAGGTGAGAGGGGCGCCTGCTATTGCTATTGTGGGCTGTTTATCACTGGCTGTGGAACTTATGAAGGACACCACAAGTGACAAAAAAGTCATGAGACAAGAGGTCAGATAAGACAACAAGTTTTGATAAGAAAATGTAACTAACACTATGTTAATACTACTAATCATTTATAGTTTCATAACTGAATGCCTCTTGATACAGATAACATTCTATGCATGATGAATTGCTTTCAAATCCTTGTTTGTTAATTTTATTTGTATATATACTTATTTTATTGCAATCATATGGAAGGCTTCAGAATAATCTCTTTATCATTTTGACTGCTTCAGTGGTGCAGTGGGTGAGGGTCCGCTTGCGGCGCAAAAGTTAGCGGGTTCAATTCCCGCCGAGGGTGAAAGTGTTTGTATGTTCTGCGAGCTCTTTCTCCTTGGTCTGGGTGTGTAATATGTATAATAAAAAGTATATCAGATATCTTGGACCCGTAACACAAGCTTAGAGCTTACCACGGGGCTAGATATTATTGTGTGAATTGTCTGGAAATATTTATTTATTTATTTAGTAATTATTATCTAATTTGTATGCTAACTGTATTTTCAATAATTATGTTAAAACAAAAATTTTAATATTAGGCCATGTATTTTATACATTGTATACCAGACTTGGCCTATGGTGTGTAAAATATTTTGTTTATTTTTTTTGCAGATAGAAGGTAAACTTAATTTCTTGGTGTCAGCCAGGCCAACTGCTGTTAATATAAAAATAGCTGCAGATGAACTAATTCAATTATCAAATACACTAAGTGCAGATGATAAAATTACTCCGGAAGATTTTAAAGAGAGGTATATTACTTAACATTTAGTCTTGTTGATTGTTAATATTCTCTCTTTAATAAATATCTATTTCCAAACTAAAATGATCTATCTAAATGTTGCATGCTTATAATACTTTTAATATAACAATATTTCACTTTTTTTTTAATAATGGTTGTGACACTAATTGATTACTAGATTCATCAGCAGTATTGAGAGCATGTTAACCAAAGATATTGAAGACAATAAAGCTATAGGAAGGTATGGGCGTGATGCTATCTTCAAGAGCTTGGGTGGTGATGGACCGGTCAGAGTTCTGACACACTGTAACACGGGCTCTTTGGCCACCGCTGGGTATGGTACAGCACTGGGAGTGATCAGATCTTTAAATGAGAGCAACAGATTAGGTGAGATCATTTTGTAGTTAAAGCTGGCTAAAAATATCAAGATAGAGACGCTAAGCTTTTGTCACATGTTTTTGTTTACCTGTGGGAATTAGATATTTTCATAGGAAAAACTGCAGCCTTCGTTGTAAATAAAATTCTATTAATGCAGAAATTAATGTTTAAATCAACCCAGTTGTTCATGAGCACATTCAAGTAAAACACACTGTTCAGTAATCACATATCAAATAAGTTCTTGTGTTCCACCAAAATAATCCAGTAACCTTACCCACCTAATTAGTACTTTCATGCAAGGCATTTAACTAAGGCTAGTTTATATCTGTTAAAAATATTTTAGGTCTAATGTGTGGAAAATTGCTAATATAAATATAACTTGGTTATTTCCAGATCATGTATACTGTACAGAAACACGGCCATACAACCAGGGTGCGCGGTTGACGGCTTACGAGTTGGTTCACGAGAAAATTCCCGCCACTCTGATTGTGGATAGCATGGTATCTGCTCTTATGAACACTAGGAAAATCACTGCAGTTGTTGTTGGCGCAGATAGAGTAAGTTGGTACAGATTACAGAATTAAAATAATCTATATATCCTAGAGTCTTTTGTGAAAGCAAAAACTATAACTATTACTAATTCTGTTATTTTCTATACTGGAAAATTATAGTTTATCAATGCTATTTATTAGCTATGATAGCGAATAAGCACGTTTTTTACTGCTTTAAACATTTATACTAGTTGTTATATGTATTACCAAAAATATAAAACGCATCCGAAATATAAACGAAAATTAGGTAAATTAAAATCAGTATCCTTTTAGGGCGACTTTAACGCGCCCATTTTAACGATCGTGCGTGACATGTACGTCAATAAGTCAGTGTTTTGTTCACAAACTTACTGAAAGTATGATAAAATCAGTTGGAAAGAGCTGGAAGCAATGTTGGAAAGAGAGACCCAAGCCCTGATCAGAATCAAAAGCTATCTCCTCGTTGTCCACAAACTTTTTTTTATGTTATAAAAGCCTTCATTTGACCACAATCTCACCTGATGTAAAGTGTTGATGTGGTCTAAGATTGGGCATCAAGACCTAGAAGGTAAAACGCTAAAGAAAGCCGCCGCAGCGTCTGAATATGGTCTACGGTTTTGTAGCCCTTGGGAACCTGGCATGGTCGCTGGAAGTTATCAAGCCTGCGTTTGAGTCAATTTGCAAGAACCCTGGAGAACAGATTATTATTTTTAACAGCTGTGTCGATGTTGGTATCTTTCCGGATCTCATGAAATATGGCAAGCTTGTCCCTCTTCATAAATGTGGTACTCAATTTGATCCTGCAAATTATCGGCCTATCTCAGTTCTTCCCGTAATGAGTAAAATCTTTGAAAAAATTATTTTAACACAATTAATTAATCACTTTGATCGCAACAGACTTCTGCATAGCAATCAGTTTGGCTTCACCAAAGGTAGATCAACTACTGATGCTGGAACACTATTGATAAAGCACATTTTGGCGGCTTGGGATAGAGCGCAAAATACTATCGGCGTGTTCTGTGATCTCTCCAAGGCTTTTGATTGTGTCTGCCATGCAACACTTATAAATAAATTAAAGCATTACGGCATACACAACAAAGCCCTTGAGCTACTACATTCCTACTTGACCGATAGAATTCAAATGGTTCAAGTAGGTAATGAAAGATCCTCAGGATCAAAAATCGAATTAGGGGTTCCACAAGGATCAATACTTGGGCCTTTTTTGTTTTTAGTATATGTTAATGATCTCCCGTATTTTGCTAAAGACCTTTGTGACATAGTCTTATTTGCTGATGATACTTCTTTATTATTTAAAGTTGATAGGAATAAAAATAATTTTGACGATGTAAATAACTCACTGTCACTAGTACTAAATTGGTTTACGGTTAATAACTTACTGCTAAACGCAAAAAAAAATAAATGTATTAAATTCAAACTCCCTAATGTTAAAGAATTTCCTACAAAAATCATATTAAACGATGAAATTCTCGAGCTCGTTGACTCAACAGTGTTCCTAGGTTTACATATTGATTCTCGTCTACAATGGAAACCCCAAATTACAAACCTTGCAGGTAGACTTAGTTCAGCCGCTTATGCAGTGCGAACAATGAGATATATCACAGATGAGGGTACAGCTAGACTGGTTTATTTTAGTTACTTTCATAGTATTATGTCATATGGTATCCTACTCTGGGGTGCTGCAGCCGATATTCAAACTATATTCGTGCTGCAAAAAAGGGCTGTACGTGCAATATATAAAATGAAACCACGTGACTCCCTCAAAGAAAAATTTAAAGAGATTAACATTCTAACTGTAATCTCACAGTACATTTTTGAGAACTTGATGTTCACCCACAAGAATAAGCACTTGTTTTTAAGAAAAAGTGACGTACATAGTATTAACACGAGAAGTAAAGAAAAATTACTAATTCCTACTTACAGACTAAAAAAACTAGGCAAATCATTTATGGGTAACTCTGTACGTTTTTATAATAAGCTTCCTCATAATGTAACAGAGCTTCCTATTAGAAAATTTAAATCATTTATTAAGAGAAGTCTAATGAAAAAAGCGTATTACTCTATAAATGATTATATAAAGGATGATGCAGCTTGGATAGATGTTGCTTAGTTCCACAGTAACAGGCTCTAATAATTCTGGTTGACCAGGACTGATATGCTCATGTTATAATAGCTTCCTTATATGACAAACATTTTTTTTATTGTAAATGTTAAACTTATAATAGTTAACTATAAATAAGAACTCCAAAATTGTAATAACTACAAAATTGTAATAACTGATATAGCTGTGTTGTTCTATTCGCTTCTCAACTCAGTATAAAACATTGAAGCGAACTGTCAAGACAATGTTATTTCCTTGATATTTGTTATTTAAGCAATTTAGTTTTATTAATTTTAAGTTGACCTCCATGTAGGCTATGTGCTTCTAAGGAAATAAACGTTTTGACTTTGACTTTGACTTTTATCTTGCTTTACCTATGTAGTAACCAAGCTTTCGTTTTTGTTTTCAGGTGGCAGCAAATGGCGACACTGCCAACAAAATAGGCACATACCAAATAGCAATAGTTGCCAAACATCATGGTGTACCGTTCTACGTGGCGGCCCCTTTGACTTCCATAGACATGTCATTGACATCCGGGGACAGGATTAAAATAGAGGAGCGACCCGACAGAGAAATGACACACATAGGCGAGCATAGGATTGCTGCTCCAGGTAGTCATCGTTTTTAAAACTTTGACTTGGTTTTTAATTATTTAGTTAATCAATCTTTTTCTTTGGCCAAAATCACAACTTTTCTTGGATCAACTTGAAGTCGCATAATTTTTTATATCAATATGACTGATACTTTAAACAAATTTTGCTAAGAAGTAAAACTAACGCGAACTAGACGTGAACGCGAAGAGGCAGCATAATGAGAACTCGTAGACTTAAATTAAGCAAAGACCACCCAGTCCATCTGACGTACCAATAGCCAGGAGCCTACTACTGAAGCATTAATGATGAAGTTTACTGAATAAAATGTTTTGTTTTAGGTGTAACTTGCTGGAATCCATCGTTTGATGTTACGCCTGCATCACTGATAACGGGAATTATCACTGAAAAAGGTGTGTTCTTGCCTGAACAGCTCAAGGAAATTGCATAAGATGAAGTTTATTTTATCCTTTCGTTATTAAAATAACAACAAAAATAACTTTGTGTTTTATTATTCTAGTAAAGTGCAGTATGTAACTCTCTTTTTGATTTTTTATCGGAACTCTGAATCGATCACGCAGCGAATCCCCAAACAAAGCCCTCTTCATAAACCGTGAGCGACTTTTACCCTATTCGTGAACCTGCAGTTGAGCACCACGTCCCGGATTTCTCGAATCCATACATTAAAATACAAACTATGACTTTTTATGCTAGGCTATTGTAAGACAATACAAATATGCGAAGGAAAACATTGGATCAAACTATGTATAACAATTAGAAAATAATAAAAAAAACACCGTTTTTGTGCCTATTTAGAATGGTTAAATTAATATAGATCTTAGTAAATTGACATATGTATAAAAAGTAATACCTAAAATGTTTTTGAAGTGAAACTTCTTTATAGTCGTGATTTCAAACCGGATTCAACAGAAATGCGACAGGTAAGCCAATCTTAAACGCTAACAAGGTTAGGCAACTTTGCGCGACGCCAGTACTTGGATGGGTGACCGCCCGAACAAAATCTTTTGGCACAGTATTTTTTTTGACGTGACAACGTCTTATAAATTGGTTTGCCGGGTGACACTTCAAGAAACTGCGTTACGCTCCGCTCACGTTATGCGCTCACAATGAGAGCGAGTGAGAGGCACGCGTCCCTTCCACTCGGGCATGGTTAGCTCGCCCAAGAGCGAGAGAGACAGACATAAAAAGTGAAAGGCACGCGTCCCTTCCGCTCGAGCATCCTACTATACGAATGAATATTCACATTAAAATTATTTTACCACTCAAAGTCGTTGTCACGTAAAACTTTCGCTCGTATGCCGACTTTACAGGCAACCAGTAGTACGAACTATTGGTAGATTGTAATGATTTCAATTTTGATAATGAATAAATTCATTTATTCAATTCAGAATGTAAATATTGACCCGAGTATACCTAATAAATAAATATTTTTCCAGACAATTCACACAATAACGTCTAGCCCCGTGGTAAGCTCTAAACTTGTGTTACGGGTACTAGATATCTGATATACTTAATATAATAGTCATACATGTATAGGTATTTTTTATTATTCATATTAAACACCCAGACCAAGGAGAAAGTGCTTGCAGAACATACAAACACTTTCACCCTCGGCGGGAATCGAACCCGCTACCTCTTGCGCCGCAAGCGGACCCTCGCCCACCGCGCCACTGAAGCAGTCACAATACCTGCTCCTTTATGAAAATTAGGAAAGCATAGACACGTTCAAAGATTATATAATTACTACGTGGCACGGCGCAACAGGAATATAAATTATAATAATATATAATGAAAACTAAAACATCCATCCATTTCTTACAAAAAAAATACAGGTCGGTATAACAAGTTTCTAGATTTGTAATAAAAAAAAAAGTGTGTGTGTGTCAGCTACGACGCACGATTGGAGTTTACTCCTTACGAACGATAATTATGATAAAATATATTATCATCATCTGACTGTAGTGTGATTTTTCTATAGGAACCCATTTGCAGATAAAGGCCTCCTCCAAATTGACCCAGTTTTCTCTGGATCGCACTTAAATAATAATTAATTTCTTATAATTGGACTCTGCCCTTGAAGCATCAGTTTGCCAGTGTCAAGTTAAATATAATACTTAATATACCACCTATATTAATAATAAAAATAATGTTATCGTGGTTAATAATTTAATATTATGACATTACATTAAAGACATGGTGTGGTGTGGTGTGTAGTGTAGTGTCGTTGCTTTGCAACTTATAGAGTTCTTTACGGCATTGAAATAAAAGAAGAAGAAGATAATTTTATAAATGTTTTCTACCATTAGTATTTGTGTATTTTCTCTTTTTATTGCTACTGGTCGAACAGAGACAGCAGATATTTCGTTGTGGTTTTAGCTATGCTACAATAGTCTGTCACGATTGAAACGCTATCCTACATATCCAAAATGACAGTCGAATCGAACGGGACGAAAGCAAGAGAGAATGTCGTGAGACGAGTCGAGTTAATTTAAAACAAGTGATTATCTAGAGATTCTTTTTATTTATTTTATGAAATCATTATTGTTAATTGCTTCACTTCACTCAGATAAAACTATAAAATACATAATGCGCATCTTTTATTCGTGAATTCCTTTGTTAGTGATTTAATTATTGGTTTCGATGACACGGGAACGTTACTTGTTATTACCCAGGCTAAACTTGTTTGTCACCAATCCCGAGGACTTCAACAGTTGTAAATAATGGTGTACAGTTTATAGCGATTATTAATGTAATGTAAATAAAAAATATTGTCTTTACGCGCATGCGTTTGTGTGAAAAACAGACAAAGGTTTTGTGTGGTTCGTAAATCAGCTGTATACGAAGTGCAATGACTGAGTGATTTGAAAAAGTGTGTGTTTTCTAGGCGACAATGTTCAGTGAAATTGGATACATAGTTTTTCTACTTCTCGCATTGCCATACATTGAAAGTGGTAAGTCTTTTAGTTTAGCCCACCTTCTACACCTTTGTTGCCAATCCTGTTGTTCAATATCTCATTTTATACAAATGTTACCCTTATTTTAGCATAAGTATATCCTTACAATCTTAATTCTACTGTAAGTATACTAAATATTACTTTCATCTACTCAGGATCATAAATTATGGACTTTGTTTAAATTTTCAAAATAATGAGGTATAAATAATTAAAATGAATAGTAATTATTTCCGTTTACATGTGATCTAAACATGTGCTTAAATCCTAGGCCTGAATAATTGTGATTATAAATAAAAAAAAAACTAGGTAGTAATAAAAATGTCATAAATTAATTGCAGTTAGCCAAGTTGTAAACATGTTTTGTATATTTTAGCCCACCTTCTACACCTTTGTTGCCAATCCTGTTGTTCAATATCTCATTTTATACAAATGTTACCCTTATTTTAGCATAAGTATATCCTTACAATCTTAATTCTACTGTAAGTATACTAAATATTACTTTCATCTACTCAGGATCATAAATTATGGACTTTGTTTAAATTTTCAAAATAATGAGGTATATATAATTAAAATGAATAGTAATTATTTCCGTTTACATGTGATCTAAACATGTGCTTAAATCCTAGGCCTGAATAATTGTGATTATAAATAAAAAAAAAACTAGGTAGTAATAAAAATGTCATAAATTAATTGCAGTTAGCCAAGTTGTAAACATGTTTTGTATATTGAATGTACTTAATGAAATACCACAATGAAATGTACTTAATCACATTATATCCACAATTCTAGATATAAAATCAGGAAGGTATATTTTATATACCTTCAATTCCTACAATTACACCAACAATTGCAACTTTGACCTTACCAATTTCCTTTGGCTAACATTTCTGGGTCAAGGAACTTTCTTGTAAAAGTATATCGCTTCTGGCGATCCAGTATTGGTTGATTTAATTTGGTTTGTACTAGAAAACTGCATTAATACTTACCTGTTGAGTAGTTTAAATGATAAATGTTAATTAACTGACAGTGGAGGCGACTTCATTTCATACTTTTTAAAGAAACCTATAAAAATAAAATAATTAATAAAAAATATTGCTGGACAATCCATACAATAACATCTAGCTCTGTTAACATCTAAGCTTGTGGTATGGGTACTAGACATCTGATATACTTTATATAATTATACATACTACATGCACATGCATAAAAGTATTATTTTTTATAATACATATTTAACACTCAGACCAAGTCAACTAAGTAGTGATAGTTAACTGTCTTGGTTCACTAATGCAAAGGCATTTGTGGGAAAAAATAATGTATTTTTTACTTAAATGAGCTATTTAAAGCATAAAGAAGTTTCCCTCCAGAACCCAAAAATTTTTCCACCTTGTATTATGTAAACCTAATTTGATTCAACAATATCCATCTATTACATTTCCATTTTTTAAGCGCCGTGTTGTCTAAGTAGAGGCACTTTCATTTTGAAGTTCATGGGTTGAAACCCGCCATGTACCTCTGGATTTCTTGAAACAATTATGTATGCTTTAAAAAAACATGCTTTAACAGTGAAGGCAAACATCGTGAGCAAACTTGCATGTTCTGAGATTTTTAAAGAGTTTTGAAGGATATGTGACGTTCACCAACCCGCAGTTGGCCAGCGTGGTGAATTCCCTCTTGTCAAGAGAGAAGTCCCTGTGTCCCAGCAGTGGGAAAGTTAATAGGCTGATGATGATTAATATCCATTTTTTTTTAATCACATCACATCAATCGTAGGTACCTATTTATTAAAGTTAACATCTTCAAATCAGGTACACTTAATACCTTTTCTACCATCCCAATAAGTACCTAAGTAGCATAGTTTTTAATCTCAACAGACTGTTTTTGTTTACTTTCTTGAAAAAAATCCGTTCAAATTACACCTTATTGTATTGTATAGGGATATCCCTCTAGCACTGATATAATTATAGGTCAAATTCAATTAACTCGTTAATCCCCAAGCGGTAGCCGGTTACCGCTTACCTGACCTTATTACCTGAGGTGAGGGTCAAGGAGTTAAAAATAAGTACTTATGTATTTCTACTAGATCTAAACTACCTAAGTCAGATAGATAGTTATCAACCAATAATCAATTTAACTAGTAAAAATATAGTCTCTACTACAGGGCACTGAACATCTGGGAGGATGTAGCCACTTTGGAAACATATTTGCATCCTCTAGGTCGTGTCGTTTGCGGTTCCGTCTAACTAATCCATCACTGGGGGACATTAATGTCCTTTGTTAATATCTAATAAGCTACTTAAGTTAGTTACTTATTGAAAGATTAGGGTTTGTTGTGAGTTTGGTCCATTGTCTCCAATATTTCATGTTGCATGTGTTAGAAAAAAATAACGACTTTTAAACAAATACTGAGTTATTCTTTTGACGATACCTACATAGTTGATCCCAAATTGAAGTCATCAGATGCTTTTCTTTTTTGTATTAATTAATTTGGTACCTAGTTAGTTAGTTCAATATCATCTTAAATTTTTGAACAAACATAATTAATACATTGCCTAGATGCAATTCAGTTGCGTGCGTACAATTTACAATTATTTTTTCCTTTATCTGCATCAAATTGTTTTTTCCTAGTTTGACGAATACATCTTCTCAGAAAATAAGTGTGTGTGATTAACAAGCTGGATAAAACTGAATGCAAAAGAATAGTTATTTCTGTCACAGTTACCTAGAGGCGGGTGCAGATCGTGCGAAAATGTCTGTTACGTTAGAGTCGAGAGGAAACAGCGCCCATTCATGCGTGTTTATCTACGACCTCAGCAATACAGATTGTCATTTAGTTTCTATTAGCTAAGCATTATTCGTTTAGTAGGTACCTATACCTAAGCGATATTCTGAGACATTTTTGTTTGTATATTGGAAGTATACTGAAATACTGTATCTCGTATCGACGGTGAAGAATCAAATTCTTTATATGGGTAACCGTGCACGCTTTTATAATAAGCTTCCTCTTAATGTGACAGAGCTTCCTGTATGAAATTTTTAATTATTTATTAACATAGTTCTAATAAAAAATCTATGTTATGATAATATGTATATCCACACAACAACATCAAGCCCAATGGTAAGCTTTTGTTACGGGTACTAGACATCTGATATATGTACTTACATAATAGACATACATTATATAGATATTACTTATTGATTATACATATTAAAAAACCCAGACCAAGGACAAAGTGCTTGCAGAACAAATAAATAAACACTTGACCCCTCGGCGGATTTGCGGAAAATTCACTTTTTATTTCACATAGTTAAATAGACAATTGAATTTTACGATAGACAAGATCTCCTAAGCATATTTCACAGTTTTAGGGTATTTGTTTCTTTATGTAAAAAGCTCTTAAAATAAATCGTTAATACGCTGTAATATTTTTTAAGGAAATTTCCGCAGACGCCCTCGGCGGGAATCGTACCCGCTACCTATTACTAAAATGCCAAAAATAACTCAGCGTCTAAGCAAACTCTGATATTGACTTAAAGTTTGTAGTATCGCTTTTTTCTTTGGTTTTAATTTCGCCAATTTAAAATCTTTGGTCTAAGATCAATAACTGGTTTTATATTGAACATCAAACCCCGAGTTCTGGACTCAAACTAATAGATTCGAGTCAGTATTATAGCACCAATCTATCCCCATATAAGGTGCTAAATTATTTCCGGTGTTATTGTATTCCGTGGTCCAGACTCAGGTTCAGTGATACATTTCTGACTTCAGTGCGAAGATACGACCTATTTGGCCGGATCGCCGCAAAAAACAACGAGATACGAACATTTTCAACGATATCAAAGTAATAAACAGAAAGATATTTCCTTAAAAAATATTACAGCGTATTAACGATTTATTTTAAGAGCTTTTTACATAAAGAAACAAATACCCTAAAACTGTGAAATATGCTTAGGAGATCTTGTCTATCGTAAAATTCAATTGTCTATTTAAAAATGTGAAATAAAAAGTGAATTTGTCAAAAAAATTAAGATAGATTTTAGTTCTTTACCATTGGTATGCCTCGGTTTTTGTTGACATTTGAACATGCGATTCTAACGCAGAGTTTTACCTTAATGTGGCGTGGATGGACTGAAGCCGAAAGGGCGTCTGCGGAAATTTCCTTAAAAAATATTACAGCGTATTAACGATTTATTTTAAGAGCTTTTTACATAAAGAAACAAATACCCTAAAACTGTGAAATATGCTTAGGAGATCTTGTCTATCGTAAAATTCAATTGTCTATTTAAAAATGTGAAATAAAAAGTGAATTTGTCAAAAAAATTAAGATAGATTTTAGTTCTTTACCATTGGTATGCCTCGGTTTTTGTTGACATTTGAACATGCGATTCTAACGCAGAGTTTTACCTTAATGTGGCGTGGATGGACTGAAGCCGAAAGGTTGTTATTGCACCGTAAATCTATCAAATAATACTTGACTAACATAGCTTCTTTCAAGGCCTATTGTAATATAATGCTGAATTGCACCTCGTAAATAATCTAGAAAGCCAAACCTATGTCACGCTTAATGTTTTACGGTTATTGCGACGTCTAAGTTTCGTCTCGTCTCGCAAGTTGCTTTGCTCTTGTTATGATCTGTGGCCGGCCTTATTTTGGTGCAGTGAGTCACAAACTCGTTTGGTGTACTTCCTTCCCTCAAAGTCTACGCCTCGCAGATCTTAACTCTCCTTATTATTCTGACCACACTGTCCAATGCGTTTGGCTTTAATAATAATGGTGTTGAGCAGCTACCTATAATATAGGTAGGTATTAAGTTTTCAAATATTTACAACTAGCGGGCCGCGCCGCGCCGGCTTTGCACGGGTAATCAAAATTGTTTTCCCGGCAATTATTCGAATTTTTCTCGCGGTAAATACCATCCTTGGACTTTAAAAAAAAATAATAGACCAAATTGGTCCTAGTTTTCTTTAGTTATGCGCTTACCAACATATTTTGCGATTCATTTTTATATTAATACCTAGAAGATGTAGGTTATTAAGGCGCCTGTATGGGCCAACGGCCTTGAGGATTCGGGCGGAGTCAAAATTATTCCCCGCGCCACCCGCATACTCCCCGCTACATTTTTACGACGCAGAGCGCGGCCTGCGCTCTCGGCAAGCGGTCACGCGTGCCGGCTCCTCGCGAGTCGCGACGCCGTAAATAAGGACTTTCCAACTACATCATTATTACGCTAAAACTATTCTACCTAGAGATTTATGCGTTTGTGCTTATGTTATTTTCCTTTTAATTTTTTTTTTTTAATTTAAAATGTATTGTAAAAATTATTTATATATTATTATTAGATATTAATGAACCTTAATTTTTAAACTATTTTAGTGTATTTTCTTGTTGGTGGTTCTAATATAACAAATAAATAAATAAATAATAAGTATGTTTTTTTAACTAAGTTTTCTTTACTTACTTTGTACCAACCTAATAATAAGATCCTAAGCCAATCCTGCCAGGGTAGGCTAGTTACCTATACAATGTGTATTTTCGAAGCTTGATCAAACGCAATTTGCGGATACATGACAAATATTAATCGATAAATATCAGATTTTTTTTTATGTAAACTATTAAAAAAAGTCGATTTAATATTTTTTTATGAGAACTAGGTACTTCATCTGGTGTTTTCTTCGTTTCTGTTTTGAGTAAACGGTGTATTTTATTCAAAGTAGGCTCATTAAAAAGCTAGATAGTTTACCTAGCTATGAAAATTAAAAGAAAATACAATTTCGGTACAAAAGCCTATTAAAACTTTTTTTTTGTAGAAATTTAACAAAAAAAATAGATATTTATTTTATTTTTAATCTGTAACTTTTACACTGGATTATTGAGGTATACTTTTTTGCATGTCATATTAAACTTCATAATTTATACTACAAATCTCTTCTAAAAAGTAAGGGTTTTAATTTTATGAATAATGTCTGGTTTTTGCTTGAAGGCCAATCGTCTGATAGAATCTAGGTAGTATCTGCAATATTCATAATGTCATAGGATTAGAAAATCGGGCATAAGACGAGTACAATTTCAGATTTTTGGTCAGTCACTAAGTTTTCGTGGTATTTTGCTTTTCCTTTTAAGTTTCAGGTAGAGAGTATAAAATTATTTGAAATGCTACGCGACTGACACTGTTGGTATCCATAGATACTCTAAGGTTGGTGGGTAGCCCACGTACCAAAAAGGTTAATTAAACTCTTTTTGCTGTCATGTTATTAGCCATTCGAATTAGGTACTTTCTGCCTTGTACAGAGATCAACAGACAGCAAATTATGTAATGAAACAAGGCAAGATAAGATGAAACGGAACGAAGCCTTTGCCCAAAAGTGGGATATTAACGGTGGATAATGATAAGATTAAGTAATACAACACTTTAAGTTATTACTATCAATTAATTTATTGATTGTTCAAAATGCCAACCATTTTCCTCAATGCATATCGTTGCAAGTAAACCCACGTTCAGTTCACAAGTTCTTTTTAGTACATCGCGATCGTTTCTTATTTGATTCGCTGGCGTGATTCATGGTGACGCTCCAGCTCACTTCACAACAATCGTGCAACGACAAATGATCATTTTAATGCAACTTAAGATACATAATTTGTTGTCTGTTGATATTTGGCACTACAAGGCAGAAAGTACCAAGGCAAGTAAAGTGGGTAGACCCATACTCTTTGTAGAATTTGTAGAATAATAATAATATAACTCTTGATTACAAACCAAGATAAAACAATACAAAAATGGACTTGCAAAATACAAAATGCATAATGGGCGGCCTTATTGCTTAAAGCAATTTCTTCCAGACAACCTTTGAAAAATATTATGAAGTTTAATAAATAATGCAAAAAAGTTTAAAAATTATAGATCAACAACAAAATAAAAAAAATTTTTTTTGGTAAATTTCTACAAAAAAAAACTTAGCGGGCTCTTGTACCAAAATTGTATTTTGTTTTGAATTTTCTTAATTAGGTAAACTATCTAGCTTAGAGTGTTAGATATGTGTGTTGATGGATATGTGGGAAGAGGTAGGTCAAAGAAAATATTGATGGACTGCTTGAAGGATGGCATGCGTAAGAACAAAAATGACTGACAAAAATGTTTCTAAGATAATGACTTTTTAAATTGTACAATAATTAGTTTAATGACTTTGAATTTTTGCTTACCATGATGATTACTGATGTTATAAATGTTTAATGAAATTAATTTAAAGTTAATAATTATAAAAAATTATTTAGTAGGTACTGTATTTTGTTAGATTTTTATTATTTTAGTTTATTCAATAATGTAATGCCAATTTTATAATTGCATGCCTGGACAGGTAAAATACATTGATCCATGTAAAATTTAAGCCATAACAACGCTGTAACATGTATTTACGCAATAAATTAATTTTGAAATTTGAAGGAAGGAATGAGTGTTGAGATGACGAGTGACAGAGGAAAATGGAAGGAAGAAAGATGTTGCGTCGACCCCACGTAATATGGGATAAGGGCTGATGATGATGATGATGTAAACTATCTAGCTTTCAAATGAGCCTACTTTGAATAAAATACACCATTTACTCAAACAGAAACGAATAAAAAACCATACGAAGTAGTTTTAATAAAAAAAAATATTGGCTTTTTTTTAAATAGCCAACATATAATTTTTTTTATCTTATTTTTATCCATAAATTTATGTCGTGTATCCGCATTTAGTTTGATCAAGGTTCGAAAATACACATTGTATATTCTTTGTTTGTATCATCTACCTAGTAATAATAATAATAATAAAACTCTTTATTATACACCATATCACAATACAAAAAGGGACTTAAAGCTAAATACAAAAATGCGTAATGGGCGGCCTTATTGCTTAGAGCAATTTCTTCCAGACAACCTTTAGGATGGAGAGGATAATGCACAGCAAATAACTGGACGGTGCGGTGACATAAAATATATATAACAATTCATTCATTATTTAATTTTTAATTATATTTATACTAGTCTGTGCTAGTTATAAATAAATAATATTTCCAGACAATTCACGCAACAACATTTTAGTCCCGTGGTAAGCTCTAAGCTTGTGTTACGGGTAGGTACTAGATATTTGATATACTTAATATAATATACATACATTTAAAGATATTTTTTATTATACATATTAAATACCCAGACCAAGGAGAAAAGTGCTTGCAGAACATACAAACACTTTTACCCTCGGCGGGAATCGAACCCGCTACCTTTTGCTCTGCAAGCGGACATTCGCACACCGCGCCTACGAGGCACTCAGAGTCAGAGTTAGTTAACTAGGTAACCCTTATAAAAAAAAACAACTTTTTCATAAGTGTTTTTTTTTGTTTATAAATATTAATAGGTAGGTACTTATTATATTAGCTTGGTACTTAATTCACTAGTTGGTAGGTAGTAAGTATAATCATTACTTATTTATTACTAACTTTTATTCCTGCTAATTGCTTACTGAACTTGTCCAACGAATATACAAAAGTCCGAGCTCAAATACCTATTTCTAAAATATAAAACTAAACAACAGCGTCCATGCGCAAACAATAATCGTTATACGGTTACATCGAAAAATGCATTTGGACCGATGACGAAGACGCGCGACACAACCTCCCCGTCCGATAGTCTGAGCCACACTGCCGCCCGTCGCCCCCGCACAGACCCGGTCGTTCCATTTCATACCGAAAACATAAAATAATTATTTGTAGTCGTATAAATCATTTGTTTTAATTTTCAAACGTACAGTTTGTGTGGAATACTTTGACAAATATTTAAGTTAAAGAAAAATACTCAAACTCAATACCGTTTAAAAGATATATCCAAATTTCGGATAAAAAATGCCTTACTTTGAATATTTTTTTTATTAAGTAATAATGAAGATACAATTATTTCAAACGTTCAAGTTGTAATTTAATATCTATTTTACAACATATATTTTTTTTATACATATTTATTCACTCATAAAGTAGATATATCAATTTGAAAAAGTCGCGTTAGCCCATACAAGCACCTTAATATGGTGCGAAATTTTCAGAACAGAAACAATGAAGGTCATAGGTACCTAATGCCCGCTAGAATCATTGTTTTCACGGTTGCGCAAAATTTTCCTTTGTTCTTACTCAAATAACGCATGAAATAATCGTATGAACCACAAAGCCGTGTGGTATACTTTATGTGTAACTTTTGCACGCAGAATTTGCTACATTATTTCTGTAATTAGTTAGCCGGAGGCACTGGGTAATTTCATAATAGCAAGAGTAATAATTGTAGAAAGCTAAATGAAACCAAAAAAGAGTGTTCGCGTAAGCTAATCAAATTTAGCTAATCATAGGCTCGCCATTACAAGAAGAGCCTTCCAACAGCGGAGAGAGTAGTACATACCTACTCAATCTATACTAATATTTAGCCGAAGAGTTTGTTTGTTGTGTTACTTGTACTATTATGTATTCTGTGGTTTTGTCCGATTTGAACAATTATTTCACTGTTAGAAAGCTTATTTGTCAAGGAAGGCTATAGCTTCCTTATCTTAATATTATATAAATCTCGTGTCACAATGTTTGTCCTCAATGGACTCCTAAACCACTTAACCGATTATAATAAAATTCGCACACCATGTGCAGTTCGATCCAACTTGAGAGATAGGATGGTTTTTACGACGAGAAAAATTCGAATAATTTCCGGGAAAATTTTATACCCGTGCGACGCCGGGGCGGGCCGCTAGTATATATATAAATATATAAGGAAGGCCCGCTTTCGCGCGGGAAAATCCATAAAACACGGGCAACGCCGTGACGTAAGAAGCTAAGCTAGTATGTATCCAAAAAAATCTTCACATCTCACTCTGTGTTTGGTCTAGTGACAAAGTTACGATATTTTAAGTACTTTTCTGTCTTCTCAGATGTTTATCAATGTTTAATGGCTAGCATTGACTCTGCTGATCGTGTTTCGTGTTCCATCATTAAGCTATTGTCAACTCTCAGCCTCTGTGAGTGTTAGTTCAGAGAATCACTAGGGCGTGATTAGCACATGAGAGACGTTGACGCATCGCAAACGCGCGATCTGTGACGGCTCCGGGGCTCGTTCGTTGAACTTGTGAGGTCACGACCATCTGACGGGACTCAGACACTGCCAACTGCCTGACTAGACTTTTGTGATACGGCCATTGTCAGTAAAAAACTTAATGCATCAATAGGCAGGGTTCACCGTTATGAAATTAATCTATCGAAACATTTAAAAGTTCAGAAGGCTTTTATATTTTTTTATAATTTCATTTTCTTTAAAAACAACTATGGGAATCGATATGTCCGTACACAGTTCTATTATTTACTTATGACTATCTTGAATCTGGGTTTTATTAGTCAAACCTGTAACAATGTAGGTAAACATTTTGAATGGTCTGCTGAAGCACATATTTGCTTAAAGGTAGTATATTATATATTTAGTTCACAAACTAAAGCCGTTTTAGTATTCGGATTTACTGACTAGATTCTCGATCTTCGTTCGCTGCTTGTTCTTAAGCCCGTTTAATAATGCTGGTTTTGCGTTTGTTAGTCTTATTTCCAGGCGTGTGTGTGGTGTGGGTGTCAATTTCGATCGAAACGTAATTAATATAAATTTAGTAGAATAGTTCTTAAATAAAATGTTAATTTAGAAAAACATATTAACTTTAATTTAAACCAGTTAATTTAGGAAGTTACATCAGAATTACTCTATTTTAGCCATATGATGTCATCATAATTAAGCTTTAGACAATATGTGAATTAGCACCATTGTTTAATTATTTTAAATACCACAAAAGCTGTTTTTTGACCTGCGCAGTGTTTGGGAAAGGAAAGGTTTGTCCATGTCCAATTTTATTTTACGCTTGTCGAACACTACACGTACACTTTCTCGGTCCAAGTATTCGACGATGACGGGATTTGGTCAAACATTAAACTTGGCCATGGACGATTAGGTTTCAATCCCATCTCAATTGATCTAGGGGAGCAAACAGAATTGGCTTCTGTTAGCAAATGCATCGCATATTGTAGCAGAGTTTTAGTGCTTCTTATTAGTTAAAGTTAAGAATTTATTTAAGTTTATGAATAGCTTTAGTATCTTTTTATTAATTTAGGAAAGTCTACGAAACTTCATTTAGTTTTGGTATATTTAATGTCGGAAAACATCAACCGTTACAGCCCTAAACGTAGTGTTTTTTGTAATGGTTTTTTTTTTTTTTTTTTTAGAATAAAAGGTTTCGTCGCTGAGCGTCCAGATCGCCTTATCGGGAAAACAATGTTAGATAAAAATACATCCGAATCTTATTTCAACATAAAACCGTTCCCGAACGAGAAACTAAAACAATGTTTCGTAAGGTTTCAGCTAGTTTCACAATGATAAGGAAAGTTTTCACTGTTACGATGGCCGATACAAAAACTCGAAGTGATCGTTGCAAGTTAAACGGTAATACTCAGCAAAGCTGCTCGTAAAATTGTTTATGGTTGAAGAGGCCCGCTGCTATAATCCTCAAACAGCCCGTTGAATGGAAGGATTTAGGAAATCACTGAGATTATTTATAGGCGCACTGAAATCAAGTGAAAATTAAATTAAGAAAGTCACGTATAAATGCTTTATATCTGAATTGGGAGGCTTTTAATTGATTGTAAACATATTCAATGTTTTTGATCTTTTAAGTCATTTATTAAAGGATGTGTTTTCTCTATTCGACTCTCCGGCCAAAATAACTGTATTGAGGACCATTTAAGAACTGTTGATTAGATTGTACATATTTCCTCCTATATGATAAACTAATTGTGTGTTGTAAGTAAAAACCAACATGTGATGTGTGTGTGTGTGTGCGCGTTTATCAGTTATTAAAACTGTTGTGTTGTTTCATACTTTGGCGTCCTGTGGAACAAAAGAAAAATAATGTTAAGCTTCTAAGTAGATATTATTGCTACCTAAAAATGTATTACGCAGGTTATTTAGCCTAAGGCAAGGCTTTAAATCGTTGCCAACAACCTTGGATCCGACACGGTCCGTTGAGCATGACGTGGCAGTCTCGAAGCCCTGCGTCAATATCTTAAATCTATTGTTAGTAAGCACAGTTCTACAATCTCGAACCCGGCTGAACCTTTTTCTACAAAATATTTACCTTTTACGATCCTTTTGGGTTCTATCTGGCTCATGCTTACAGATAATGTAGTTCATTTATTTCCACGGCTCTAATCTTTTTATTCGATGCCATCTACTAAATATTTATGGCTCGGATGTTTGCTCCATTACGGGGTAAGTTATCGACATGTATTGCAAACTTTTGAATCAACACTTTTAACCTTTAACTACCTTCTCGCGGTTTCACAGACAAATAAATATGTTCAATCATATTTTTGTCCCCATAGAGGTACTGAGAACTAAAGCTCGAATAAGTAGTTTTAATAATACATCATAAATGTACCTTTTAATTATAAAGTGCATCATAACTGCAATTTTTGCAAAAAAATTTTTGTTTTTTTTTTTAATTTTAGGTTTTTTGTCATAACAATAAGGGCATATTTCAAATTAGTTATTGATTAAAATATAGGGTAATCTTGGTCCGTCGCCGTCATGCACTGACAGTAGTTGTCTGTTGACTTGAAACCTCTATATTTTATACATTGACTAATTTACCTCGGAGTTGGTGAAATAGGCTAGTGTATATCAACAGTTACATTGTAACTGTTGAAATACACGGAACCCTTGGTGTATGAGTCCATCTCATACTTATCAAATTTTTTGTGCAGAGGGTTAGGGCAAATCTGATAGGGCTTGCTCTTGCAGAACGCATGAAACAACATTGAATATTTAAATAGTTTATTAGGCATACATTTTTAAATCATTAAGAAAAGTCGTGGACTTTTGTAGAAGTTACTTACCTCGCAGTTCTAAAGTAGCTCACATACCAGTACATTCTAAATTTTATATCTTCATGACATTTGAAATCTTTAAACCGAACTCTTACTTTAAAATATGATTATGCTAGATTTTACGTTGCAGGAACGTTCCGGCTATTTCTTATAACGTGTCTAGAAAATATTAAAAGCAGCGTTGCATTTTTCTTGCTTGTATCACAGAAAATGCTTCCGACTTCGCGGCTGCTTATTACGAAATTTACATCTAGCCTGCCGTCGGACGAGTTAGTATCTTGTCGTTGCTACGTAGGAAGTTCTCAGGTCTGATTTTATTTGTGGGAGGGCATTTGATTTGCTGTCTCGTATTTCATATTGTATTGAGTTTGGTCGGCTGGAAAAAACGACGACGCCACCGATAGAGACTACTGGGTATCTTTGAAGGAGGCCTTTACTCTCAATGAGGGGTTCACGCTAATTTAAAATATTAAATTCATAATTTCAGAATCAATAAAAAAACTAAATTTTTTTTTAAAGTTTTTTTTCAATGTAGGTAGGTTAGAGCAGATATGCAAGTGTGAAATGAAAAGCTTTTTTATTTTATTTTATTGATTTTGTATTTCGTATTGAGGGATGCTTTTCTCTAGCATAGAATAATAAATTACTACGTAATCTCTAGTACGATTATTTTGTATTTAGTACTTGCATCGTTGTCTATTGCAATGATTAAACTCCTTGACCCAGCCAGACTAATTTATTATTAAAGAAAGAGTTGATTATAAATTAATTGATTTTTGGTTCATCGGTAAAATTATATACTTACTAGCGGCCCGCCCCGGCGTCGCACGGGTATAAAACTTTCCCGGAAATTATTCGAATTTTTCTCGCCGTAAAAACCATCCTATCTCTCAAGTTGGATCGAACTGCACATGGTGTGCTAATTTTATTATAATCGGTTAAGTGGTTTAGGAGTCCATTGAGGACAAACATTGTGACACGAGATTTATATATATATTAAGATGTATGTCTACTTAAAATTGTCTGATTACAGTTCTTCTAGCTAGATAGATATAAAGCCAGCTTCTAAACACGTGTACTACATTTCATATTCATTAAATTTAAGTACAATATGTTCCTTTGGCCTTGCATATCTCGTAATGGCAAAATATTTTTATAGTTAATCCAACTAACATAGTTCAATATTGTTCTTGAATACGGTAAATAAGGATTGCATCATTTACTAGAAAATTGAAACGTCTAATACTAATACTTAGTCATTTTGATTTCAATATAGCTTGTAGTTAATAACTCTTGTTCCTTGTGACTCATCTAGCTAGGACAGACTAAACTAAAAGTTTGTTGTTTGCTCCATCTCAAAATCAAGTTTATCCAATTGAAACACAGTGGAGTGACTCGGGATGACGGGACGAGCTTTAGGTATGTTGTATTAAATCGAGAGAGGTGGTCGGATGCTCGGTCATTGAACCCACTGAAGCAACGGACTGCTCTAGGGCGGGCGGGCGGCGCCTTTACTGTTGCCAACTGTTGGCCTTTTGTGGTTATAAAAATGTGAATCCGAGCTAATCTCCATTTGCTTTGTTAAAAATAAAATACGTAAAATATTTTCTAGTGATCGCGTACAGTTTGTTAATTTGGGCCTAGGTATTAGACTAAGGTCAGACGTGCAATATGAAGGAACGTAATTAATGCTTACTAGCGGTGATTTTAACACGCACATTGGGGCCATGACCGGGCTTAATGTACTCTTAAAGATTTCTTGATTGTGTGTATTTAGTTACTTATGGTTAAGTACTTATACAGGAAACTGCAAAATGTTAGTAGATACTAATAAAGTCTTATTTCTGCAGCACAACACTATTCCACGTAAACCTATTCAGATATTCCAGTGAAAGTACTTTTGGCATCTTTCGTAAATGCCTAGTGCTAGCTTAGAGTAGCAAGTTGGCAACGGCACGTAGTTAGGCGCCGTGCAAACGTAAACAAACGTCTGCTCGGATGATAAGTCGCTCGTAACGTAGCAGACAATGAATAACTGCTATCAGCTGTTTGCCAGCTTCCCTTACCGTAAATCTTATTACGGAGCATTCTACTAATTTCGCGTGGCAGTCACATCGGTTCCATGGTGTAACGGTTAGCACTCAGGACTCTGAATCCTGCGATCCGAGTTCAAATCTCGGTGGAACCTGACTTTTTGCATTTTAATCGGTCTGATTTTTATTTTTTGTTGCAATACCCAAATAGCTCAATTTTGATGCAACCACATGAAAGAATTTAAAAATAAATTCTTATTATTACTTAGTGTTCTCTTCATTATTTTATTAATTACAAGTTTAGATCGATCACTTTAATGTTCAGCATAATATTAAACGTATTTTATATATCCGACAGCCACTGGATGGAGCGGAAAAATAATTAGGTCACGAATTCACGATACTCTTGGGAGGATAGAGTTTCACTCCCACATCTACCGTATTTTAACAAGTGTCCTAGTTTCATGCGTTGAATCCAGAACTTTAACGTTTTAGTGAAAATTTTAATGGTCCATACTCCCTCATAGCACTTATCTCTATGTTTGCCTGTGTACCCATAAAATGTTCCTCAAATAGCGCTTTCAGAAACTCGCTAGTCGTACTCGTTAAAAAGCGAAGAGAAAAAGCTGAGCCAACTAAACGAATTGAAACTTTTAATGGCCGTCCGTACGTAATCCTACTATTTACTCTCCGAAAACATTTTACTGTAGAACTATTAGCTGTTCACTAATGGACTTAAATACTCATGTAGGCGTCTGGCTAGCCGGCTGTAGGCGATTAAAAACAGAATACAATAGAATACACTCTAGTAGAGTGACTCTACGGTCCTTAAAGACAAAAACCACTTTGTATACTAATTTGTTTGTTATTAAGGCTTCTACTCCTCTCCTAGATAAATATCCCTTTATGCCAACTACCAGTGCACCGCGGTATATCCCGCGTTATTGCAATGGATTTTCACTCAGACTTACATGTATTCCCGTAGTAAAAAAGTAAAATAATCTGTACATCAAATTTTATCTAAATCTGTTCAGTAGAGTCAGAGATTTCCATCTACAACGTCACACAAACAATCTAACAATCTTTACCTTTTTTTTAATATTAATAAGGAATAAGGTATCATATATATAAGCTAACAGTCTATGGTTTTGATAAAATAATATGGTTAAGTACCAAAACCTTCACAATAATCGTCATCAAAAACCACTTCCAGATATCAGCACACACAGCTTTGGTGCCACAGATTTACTTACATTATCTCATACCCCCCTCTTTTAACGTCTCGGTTTAAAAATGGACATGCTTTTCTATTCCCTATTATTCCAGAAGTAGAACGTTAGCGCAAAGTTGTCGCTGGCCAACGAAGGCAATTAGTGGCACATGACGTCACCACTCCCAGGAACAACCCACTCCAACTATTGCGTCCACTAAAACTCCTTGTATTTACAGGATAAATCTTTGTTCTCTGCTCTAAGTTGAAAGGTTTAACGACATTTTGGTCTAAGATTATATGACAGAAGAATTTACGATGAAGTTTAATAAAATTCATCAACATTTCCAACAAAATATGAGATTCTCCCAAATTTTATAAAGTTGTCTCCCAAATTTGATTTTATTATTTATTTTTTTGAGGACATATTTTATTTAAACAAGGATGACATTTAAAATAACAATGTTTTCGATTAATGTACGCTCAGTGTTAACATAATTTCCAATAAATGAATTAATTATTTTTTTAAATTACCTGTAAATATTAGTTAGATATTTTAACATAAAATCATACATTACATACTTACATATGCCTGTAATGGTTGGCAGGCAGAGAATGCCTTGGCATTAAGCCCACCTTTTGTACATTGTTTTGTTGTGAAATCATAATAAAAAAAACCTTAATAGATCAAGCTGTCAGAGTATATAGTTTTAAACCTTCTTCGCCTCAATTGTCTTATATGTCTATGGTAATAAAACGGCAGCTGCTTGGATTGCCTTGTGTCAAATTAATTGGAGGAAGAGCAGTACAAATTGGCTTTGCTCCGTTGTCCACAGTCGGTCCACGGTATATCAATTAGGTCGTATTCCACGGTAGTTAATTCCCATCAGTATTTATATTAGGTCCTTACATATGAAATTGGCGTTTTGTATGGGAGGAACAAAAAGTCGAATATTTTTTAATATAATATATTTAATTAATCAAAGTATGAACCATTATTTTCTATGCACTTTTGCCATCTTATAGGTAGTTCATTGATCCCTTTACTAAAAAAACCAGTCGGACGGGAATCAATAAAATCTTTGAAGGCGATTTGGACTGCCCCATCGGAGTTGAATTTTTTCCCTTGCAAGAAGTTATCCAAATTTCGAAAAAAATGGTAATCTGTTGGAGCAAGGTCCGGGGAGTACGGAGGATGTCTTAGACTTTCCAATTGAAGCTCTTCTAATTTAGTAGCCGTCTGTTGCGCAGTGTGTGGTCTAGCGTTGTCGTGAAGCAGCAGTGGCGTGGAGCGATTGACCAGCCTAGGTTGTTTAGCCGCTAGCTTTTCCATCATGGTTTGCAATTGCTGACAATAGACATCAGCCGTAATAGTCTGGCCAGATTTGAGAAAACTGTAATGAACAATACCGGCACTAGTCCACCAAACGCTTACACTATAGACTCTAGAGCTATAGACTCATGTATTTGTGCTTCGATGATCGTCATTCATTTGTTTTTTTTCTTCTGTTTTTTTCTGTTTGCGTCACTCATTTTACAAAATGGAAAACTTAAAATATCGCATTATTTACGAGTACGAGTTCCGCCGTGGCACTAGTGCTGCGGAAACAACTCGAAGGGTGAATGATGTGTATGGCGGTCGTGTTGCAAAAGAAAACACAGTTCGTTTTTGGTTCCAACGTTTTCGTTCTGGAAATTTCGACTTGCAGAACAAGCCCCGTGGACGGCCTGAGACTCAAGTTGATAATGAAGAGTTGAAGGCTATTGTGGAAGCGGATCCATCGCAAACCACGTCCGAGTTAGCTGCAGGCTGCGGTGTTAGTGATAAAACTGTTTTAATTCACTTGAAGCAAATTGGGAAGATTAAAAAGCTTGAAAGGTGGGTACCTCACGAATTGACTGAAGCAAACCGGCAAACGCGCGTCGACTGCTGCGTTACATTACTAAACCGGCACAATAATGAAGGTATTTTAAACCGAATCATTACCTGTGATGAAAAATGGGTTCTTTACGATAATCGGAAGCGCTCAGCGCAATGGTTGGATCCTGGCCAGCCAGCCAAATCCTGCCCCAAGCGAAAATTAACCCCAAAAAAGTTACTTGTAAGCGTTTGGTGGACTAGTGCCGGTATTGTTCATTACAGTTTTCTCAAATCTGGCCAGACTATTACGGCTGATGTCTATTGTCAGCAATTGCAAACCATGATGGAAAAGCTAGCGGCTAAACAACCTAGGCTGGTCAATCGCTCCACGCCACTGCTGCTTCACGACAACGCTAGACCACACACTGCGCAACAGACGGCTACTAAATTAGAAGAGCTTCAATTGGAAAGTCTAAGACATCCTCCGTACTCCCCGGACCTTGCTCCAACAGATTACCATTTTTTTCGAAATTTGGATAACTTCTTGCAAGGGAAAAAATTCAACTCCGATGGGGCAGTCCAAATCGCCTTCAAAGATTTTATTGATTCCCGTCCGACTGGTTTTTTTAGTAAAGGGATCAATGAACTACCTATAAGATGGCAAAAGTGCATAGAAAATAATGGTTCATACTTTGATTAATTAAATATATTATATTAAAAAATATTCGACTTTTTGTTCCTCCCATACAAAACGCCAATTTCATATGTAAGGACCTAATATGTATCTACTTTTAAATTAGTATAGTCAGCCGACTATACTGAATTAAAAGTAGAGACATATTGTTTGATGATATTTGATTCTATTTTGTTTGGTGGCAAAGAAACATTTTTTTCCCGTGCACATTATGACACTCATTACATTATCTGTATCTCATGGACAGACACAAAATATAACCTACTCTTGCTACATAAATAATTTTGTTAGTAAAATCAATGAAATATCATCAAATTAAAATTCATTTTCTACCACAGACTGTGCACACACCATTTTACGAATACAAATAATGTATGTACATTATTGTCAAATTGCAGAGTAGCACTTATAAAATGCCTCGTGTAGAGTTCTTAAAGTAACTTACGGAATTAACGTCCGTATTAGTTTATGGACGGAAACGAACTTGTTTTCATAGTAACCTAAGTCGATTACAACTTTATTCTTAGACCGACTATTGCAGCCAGGGAAAGCTTGTACGTAACTGGTCACTAAGTAATTGGTCCCTTCCTCGCAATGTTTCTTGCATTTATTACTGCTGGTTGTTGAATCGTCGAATCAACCGTGCAGTGACTTTCTATTCAATTACTTTGAGTTTACGTACTAATTTACTGTGAAAATTGCTTATTACCTTCTGTTGATGAGCGTAAAACGACTGTAAAACGTTTAAATATTTTAACTTACATAACTTACTTAATTGTTTTTTGTTGACATTAAAAATATGAAATTATTATTCCCACAAAATTCGGTAAAGATCGGAGGTAGGAACACTCGCTGCGCATGCACACACTATATAACATACCTACCTACTTATATATATATTTTTACAAAATGAATATAACTTAGATTTACAGAAGAGTTAGTATGAGTACATGAATACTAATCGCGGGGCGTGGCTAGTACACATCATTATTAATCGTAGCATATACATATGTTATTCTGTTATGTAAGCTATATGATTGTGAAATTTCAACAAAATACAATAAAAAAATATATTCTCACAAACTTTCGAGTTTGTAATATTAGTGGGATACGCACGTCCTAGTCCCTATTATTTATTCTCAGATTAAAATTAACTTCAATTTATAGGGTTCTTTGGCTACGTATTGATTTCAATCACTCCGTGCGCGGTATCAGGCAATTAGTAACAAATCGATTTGAGAACTTTGGGAGTTCGGAGCCAAAGTTCTTAATCCCCAAGGTTTCTCATAATCCCCGGATCTTTGATGGCGGTACATTTCATACCGCAAGGTTTCATGCTGAAATGCTCGCTTCAGTTTCGCACTCGTGTTTTTTTCAGTTTCTTGTATTACTTATATGACTATTTTCCAAATCCTTTCCTTTCTGTACTTAAATCTGACATTTATTATTGATACCTACTCATAGTAAAAGAAAATACAATAACAATGGCCTAAAGGGTCTGTTCCATAAAACATTACACATTTAAGTTGTAACCAAACTATAAATCAGATTCAAGATTCTTTATTTCCTTTACTTACTATGGTTTACAAATCTTATAATTTAAACCTATTGTAATAATTCTGATGTCCCGTGGCGAGCTGGGACGACAACATAGTACCTAAACGTCGCGGGTCGCTAGTGGAAGAGATTTGCACAGGACCGTGGTGGATGGTAAAAACTCTGGTAGGCCTATGCCAAGTTGTTCGAAAAAACAGGCTACAGATGATGATGATAGCTATAGTAACTACCGCTACCGCTAGATGTAGTAGTAGTTGTATAATATATAATACAAGTTGCATAAATTATTGAGAGTAATCTCTCGCTTATAGTAAGCTGTACTGACAGCCTAGCATCTGAGTTAACAAACCGAATATAGATGCTGATAATAAGCCAGCTAATCCCTTGGTAATAATAATGTCTCGGGTATTACAGTGCTCAGTATACAGTTTAGCTTTGGCGTAACAGTAGTACACGTCATTCAATAGTATTAAGGGTTAAGTAACGGTACTCAACCAACCTACGCTGCGCTGGGATGATTGTCGAGTTGTGAGTTATTATAACCAATAGAATCACTTACTGAGCAAGAGGATAATACAAGTGTTTTATTGGTTCATATCGAAATTATGCCCAGCAAAGCTCTATTACTAATACTAATAGGTACTCTGATCTTATATTCCAAGCCGCATTGTTGTGAGTTTCATCTGTCCCTATTGTCTATAATCAAATCTTGCAAGTTACATTTGACACACTTTCCGATTTACAAGACCTGAAATTTTGCCACTACACTACACATTGACGCATAGGTACACCCAATATGTCAATCAAGTGACGATGCATTATTTTGATGACGTAAAGCTGATACGGTTAAGGAGCTGTTGGGAATTTAGTTATGCAAGGACATTTCAGATTTGAAAGAACCCCATCGGGTGTGGGTTCGTAAAATATGTCTCGATAAGTCTATGTTGTCTTAGAATAACAAGTTTGACAATAATTGTAGTAACTGGACTACAATATTTATATACCTTTAACTACCAAAAACCGACTTGAACATTCTCAGGTTTTAAAGATTTTTAATGAGTTATAAACCTCACTTTGCAGGTTAAACTATTTTTAAAATCTCAGGTTATCAAAAACTTAACATGCATGGAATAGAATAAAACTCAGAGCCTATTTCACCTGAGCTATCAAGTCAACTGACAACTGTGACTGACTGACCGAGCTCTATATTTTAACCATTTACCTCGGAGTTAGTAAATTAGGTCCTTAAAGTCAATAATTACAGTAACTAAAACAAGAGCAATCATCCCCGATGTTGTGGGGATTACGGTTAGTGATTACGTCTAAAGTGCGACAGGAAGGGAGGGGGTCCTGTTCTACTGACCTGGTAACCTCAACACAGCCAAAAAGCTATTCTATACATATCTGGATGAATAAATGTGAATGTGTATTGAATTGCACGACCGCACATGATCGGCGAACACGAATATTATTGTAATATCACATGTCTCTTAATATAAAATTGTGTATTGGTCTTGGATTACTGAACTATGAATGATCATTAATATTGTACCACCAGGTTTTCACGCCGCGCTTTCCCTGTTTTATGGATTTACTCGCGGTAAAGTAGCCTTCCTCAATAAAAACTACCTAAATATGAAATATTTTTTTAATCCAAACTCTAGAAGAGCTTTGTTTTGTTGTATTAACTTGGATTATACAACCTACTTTTTGGTATGTACCATTTTACTTAGGTACCTACTTAATAACAGTTTACCTTTCACCAAGATAAGCACCCTATTTACTTTCCCACTGCAGGGACACTTCTCTCTTGACATGAAAGATTAGACGTTAATTCACCACACTAGCCAAATGCGGGTTTGTGAATGTCACATGTCCTTAAAACTCTTCAAAGGTCTTAAAACATGCCGGTTTCCTCACGATCATCAATCATTACATTATTCAAATTATATAAGTAATGCTTAAACAACTTCTTAGATGTAAAAAATAATTTATATCTACGAAACATAATGTATAACACCCAACGCCCACTCAGGACGTTTTTTACTGTATGTACATTGATTTCAAACCAAGTCTATAATCAAGCTCCATAATATAACAGAAGAACAGGTTCAATAAATGTCTGTCCCTAGAATCATAGGCCACAGACTGTCGCGTGAAGAAAGTCTAGTAACTGTGGCCCATAGCCTAGACTTTCTTCATTTTATGATATCTACCACACCTTAATCGTCACAGGTATTTCTTGTAATTCTTTCTTACCTCTGGGACACACGTCGCCACGATTCTATACCGGTTTTGTGATTGCCTTGTTTGATGCTGCATTTTTAGGCAAGAGGCCTAACAACAATCTATGGGCTATTTATTTGGGCGAGCTTTCTACGTGCCGTGAGCTCTCGACACGTAACTACGCCCATATCTGTCTCTGGACACCGTGTACATAACAAATGCTGCTCAATAATACACCGCGATACGAGAATATGAATAAGTGAATTAGCTGTGTTGAGTGTATTGTTTTGTTTATTTTTGTAATGTCATAAAACTGTTGAAACACACATGTTGCACACTTGCACTGGACAGGAAAGATACGGACCATATGTTTCCCCTAATTGTTTCAAGCTCAAATATCTCTACGTAAAAACTTAAGATGGCGTCCTCGCCTTTGTTCATTTAAGTCGATTTCTATGCTTCGAAGTTCCGTAACTTTAAATTTGTCTAAAAAATGTTACAAGGAAATTGGAATGTCTAAGGTCCCTTCCGCCATTAGTTTAATCAAATGCGACGAGTTGGACAGACGACACGGCTATTGTACTCCGTAACAATGAGTCATTCGTATTACATCTTGTACTTACTTAACATTATTTGATGAGCAAAGGCGAGAGAATCTGCACTCTCCTATGATTTTATAAACGCATTACGCTGTTTAATATTAAACGCTGCTTGGTGTAGAATAATTATAATTTTCCGTCTTGTCATTTCGTTAAAAATCCCCTTAAATCTGCATCATCTGCGTTTTGTCTGTGTCCCTTTTGTCGTGTTTCGTAGTCAGGGACTTATCTTTTTCTGCTCTTTATTCATATTACTGATGGCGCTTTCATGCTTTCCTGGGAGTCTATGTTGTATTATACAAAGCCTTTTTTATTTCTTTGTCTTTGTGCTTAAAGGAATCTGTTTGTTCAGTCGTTTCGAAAAAAAAAACAATGAAAGGGACAAAGAAAAGTGTTATACTAACAACATATTTTCTGGGTTAATATAAATGATATCAATTAGGTAATTGAATTATCAAATACTGAGCCTTCTATTGAGCGTCGCACACAGCACAAACACACACAAAGCCAATTAGCGCGTTGCATGCAATTAGCAATGCCATTTTTACATTGAAGATTTATTCAATTATCCTCAGTATGTATGTGACATAAACTCAAAACATACTTTTGGGCTAATTGTCCAATAATATATTTTTATTGATTCCGGTCATAGGGATTCTAGAATACGTACCTATAGTACGTAGTACTAGGTAGTTGTGTTAACGATTCACATTTCTGTCTTCGCCCTACGTCATAATACGAAAAATCGCAATATACAAACATTTGAATTCCTTCTTCTTTGTTACAGCATCTCGCCGAAGTCTAAGTGAATACATAAACCATTACGAAGGACTAGACTACGACACGAGTGCGGTCCACGAGCAACACATAAGGTCGCGCCGGTCCACGGACTCGCCGGATCTGCGGCTCAGCTTCCGCGCCCACGGGAAGCGGTTCAGCCTCCGCTTGAGAAGGGATCTCTCCGCTTTTAGCGATGATTTACAGGTAATGCTATAGTTTAAATAAATGTTATTATAATGATACCTCTTTATAAGATAGCATTGTCAGGTAACGCGTAACGGCGCCTCGGGACATGAAGTGGTGCATTACTTTTTTACATCTAACCCCGCGAGATCTCACCGCTTTTAGTTATGATTTACAGGTAAAGGTATTTTAGGATTCCGTAGCGAAATAGCAAAATACGGAACCCATATGGATTTGTCATGTCTGACTGTCCGGCCGTATGACACAGCCACTTTTTCCGAAAGATGTATTCTGCTACTAAAAACATACTAACAACAAGGTGTGGGGTGTGTTGTTCAAAAATTATATTAGGATTTTTTAAACTGAATTTTTTCGCGGGAGACGAGACACTTCCCAAAGTGGTAAATTCTGATCGATCGTATTATAGTTAAGTGGCCTGTTTAATTTATTTTGACGATGGAAAAATCGGACTTCAAAGAAATATTTTTCGTGTTTTGTAATGTGGTCCGGAGAAGCCATCTACCTCCAAGGTCTTAATCTTAGACCTCATCGTCACTTTACATCAGGTGAAATTTTGGTCAAATGCTAGCTAGCTAGGAGGTAACTGTTTTGATTATTGACAGAAGTGTGATCCACAAAATTCACGTATTTTTTTTTGTTTTTCACCAAAAACAGACGCTAGGTCATACCTACGTTAGCTAGTGAAACTCACAACTGTCACGTGTCCGTCAAGTACTGAAAGTAAAATTAATAACTTTTATTTTTTGCCTGCCGTACGTATCATCTCTCTCCCCAAGAGAGAAGTCCCTGTGTCCCAGCAGTGGGAACGTTAATAGGGTGGTGATGATAATAATGATGATGATGTACGTATTAGATTATTTTCCAATAAAATTGTAGAGTCAGTTGGATAATTTCTGCTGCATAATAAGTAAGATGATTTGGAAAAAGCTGCGGATTCACGATGAGATCACACGGTTTCAGGAAATCTATGAAGACTTATGTAGACTACTAGCAGTAGAAAAATAATCTTTACTCTTGAATGCCTATACAGGGTTTCCCAGAAATGGTGGATAATCCTGCACGTGCGTGTGCGGGGGGGGGAGGTGGGGCCCCAAATCCCAAAAAAAAAAATCTATTCCCAACAGTCCGCGGTCTACGAATTTTTTTGTAAAATTTTGAAATTTCCCAGTTTTCCTCACATTTGTGGGCATCACGTCCGCTACATGAGGCCTAGTTCGGATTTTTTTCTTTTAACGTATTCCCTAATAATGGTATTCCTAAATTACCTTTAAAAAAACGCAACTACTTAGGATAGTAGTTAACTAGTAGTCCCTAAACATAATTTTTATTTCTGAAATTTATTTTACTGCTAAGTTTGAGCACCTGTGGTATAAAAAAAATGTATTGGAGTTTTATAGCCAACCACATAAAAAAATTACCAACATCATAAGGATTCTAAAACAGTAGCATAAGTATCTACTTTAATGGTAAAATTACTGAGCTATAGCTACTAATGTGTAAAAGTAGGCGTTTCATTACAAAATTGCAAAATTATTTGCAGATATTTTTTTTTAGTTTTTATCAGTTAAGTAGAGCTGTCGACCCTAAAATTAGACTTTACTACCTGCTCGGCACATTCAGTTGAATTCTAAGCTGTGTGAGCGAGACAAACTGTGCTTGGGAAAATTGCGAGTGAAAGGGTCAACAAATCTCCTTTGTATGGTAGAATTCGTGTTTGGTTATTGTTTTGTCTCCGTAGTTAAAACTATTTTAATTTTAGTGCGTATTTCGACGTTCTCGACATCGCATGTGCTCTTGTTTTTCTGATTCTCGGTGACAAAATTCTACATTTGGCATTCTACTGGACTCGATTTGTGCATTTTGATTGGATTTTGTTTGTTTGGTGATAACTGCGACGACTCGGCATTCTATTGGACATTTGTTTTGTATATCAACAGGACTGTGTGATGTCACGTGAAATTTATACACCCCAAGAGTATTCCAATATGCATTACATTTACGGAGAATGTAGTGGCAACGCAAGTGCTGCCGCAACACTTTATCGGGAGAGATACCCGAACGCGCGTCACCCCGACTATCGCGTATTTACAAGAGTGCACCAAGCTTACTCAGAGGGCAGAATACCTGGTACTGGCGTTGGTGGCCCTAGGAGCAGAGGACGACCCCACAATCCTGTAACTGAAGAAATCGTCCTTGACATGGTGGATGAAGATCCCAGTATTTCGATGCCAGATATCGAACGCCGTACGGGAATATCAAAATCTACAGCACATCGTATTGTGAAAAAATTTAAACTGCATCCTTATCACGTGACACGTGTACAAACATTGCTACCACGAGACTACCAAGCACGGATTGTTTTCTGCAGTGAAATGTTAACAAGAATTCAAGAAGATCAAGATTTTTTCAGAAAAATTTTATGGAGCGATGAGACTACATGTAAAAGGGATGGGTATCTTAACCTTCATAACTTGCACAGTTGGCAATTGACAAATCCACATTTGATGAGAGAAGATAAATCCCAGTATCAATTTAAAATAAATTACTGGACGGGCATATTAAATGGAAAAATTATAGGCCCTTATGAATTGCCGGGCAACCTAAATGGCAACAATTATTTAGAATTTCTTCGAAACCAGTTGCAAATATTATTAGAAGATGAGCCACTAGCCATCCGGCAAGGAATGTGGCTCCAGAACGACGGTTGTCCGGCACATTATGCAGTGCAAGTAAGGAATTATCTAAATTATGCCTATCCCAACAGATGGATCGGCCGATTGGGGCCAATATTGTGGCCACCACGGTCCCCAGACCTAAATCCTCTGGATTTTTTTTATTGGGGCTGTTTGAAGGAGCAGGTTTACAAAAAACCCATAAACTCATTAGAAGAACTTCGACTTCGCGTCGCCGAAGCAGCCAGAATTATATCATCAAAAAATTATAATAACAAATTACAAAGATCTTTTATAAAAAGGTGTAGAGCTTGCATAAGGGCAACAGGAGCCCAATTTGAACATTTACTATGATTATTTTTATAATAAATACTTTTTTGGTAATTACTTGTTTTATTTTTTTCTTTTGCAATTTTGTAATGAAACGCCTACTTTTACACATTAGTAGCTATAGCTCAGTAATTTTACCATTAAAGTAGATACTTATGCTACTTTTTTAGAATCCTTATGATGTTGGTAATTTTTTTATGTGGTTGGCTATAAAACTCCAATACATTTTTTTTATACCACAGGTGCTCAAACTTAGCAGTAAAATAAATTTCAGAAATAAAAATTATGTTTAGGGACTACTAGTTAACTACTATCCTAAGTAGTTGCGTTTTTTTAAAGGTAATTTAGGAATACCATTATTAGGGAATACGTTAAAAGAAAAAAATCCGAACTAGGCCTCATGTAGCGGACGTGATGCCCACAAATGTGAGGAAAACTGGGAAATTTCTAAATTTTACAAAAAAATTCGTAGACCGCGGACTGTAGGGAATAGATTTTTTTTTTGGGGATTTGGGGCCCCACCTCCCCCCCCCCGCACACGCACGTGCAGGATTATCCACCATTTCTGGGAAACCCTGTATATTTACGGATTAAAAACGCGTAAAGTCCGTGCATTTTGAGATTCTCGCGAACATACATACATGCAGCAGGTGGAGGCTTAAATTGCTCTAAATTATATGCTGTAAAGAATCAATTCAAAACGGTTATATTTTACATGTTTTACGAATGTGGTAAAATTTTATTGACGAGACCATTTGTTTCAGGTGGAAGGTTCACGGGGTCAACCTCATGACGTTGACACTTCACACATTTATCAAGGAGAGTTGACAGGTTCGTTAGTCCTATCATAGTAAACAACACGTAATTATAACAACTTTTAAAATAACTGAATGCAAGTTGAATGAGTGACTGGCTGCGTTTCTAAGGACGTTTTCTTAGCAAAGTGTCAAGACAGTCGCACAAAGTTTGCGATGGCGTGAGGCAATGTGGCAGCTAGAAGTCGCACCACCGCCCATTGTACACCGGGAGCCGGGAACATCAGCGTTATCTACTCCCAAGATAGACGCCATTGTTCGCTCTCACCCCGAGGGAAAATTTAATAAGTCCCCGGCCCTGAGTATGTCGACCGCGATTGTGTTTCTCTTTAATCAAACAAAAGGCGAACGCTGACTAAACTCGCTCCCCATCTGCCCGCACCTCAGTTTGCTGCAATTTTCTCGTTTCTAACATTAATAATTCATCATGAACACTAAAACATATTTCTTTCTGCGAGGTCTGGCGGAGGGACGAAGTCCTGGCTAATTGGGAGCATTCGTCGGATACTAGAATTTTAAACTCGGTGGCGGCAGCACAGCCGCTCCGTACCCGAGTTGCAAACTTACCAACCTACCCAATGGTCGGCAATGTAAATAATTATTCCGTTAGAAATTTTGCGCGCATTCCCTTTTCGGCAAATATGCAAAACGGAACTTCTCGGAATTCGTTTGCCGTCGGTAACAGAAATGGATTCAGTCAACGAATTCTTGTTGATGAAATTGCGACATCTTATTATACAGTCGCGAAATCTGTCACCGTTGAGTTGCCGACGGAAAATTAAGACCTTTTTGCGATTTTCCTGTAGCTTTACCATTGTTTGCGTGTTTGAAAATGAAGTGTCGGGCGGGAGTAAAATATAGGTTAGTCCATTGCGTGTGATTGAGCAAAGTGGTTAGGAGTGCGCTGGGTACATCGGCGGTTGTTATGATCGCGAAAGTTTGAGCTGTGTAAATGGATAAAGTTGTACGGCCGGCCCTCCCGTCATCGATCGCAGTTCGTCGCCCTACTTACTGCGGTCTCCAATGCACTTAGCCGCTGAGTTGCAAACGCGTTTTGCATACAAAACCCTCAGGGAACCCTACAATCTTCACTTTTTCCGCTCTCAAGATTTGTTTTTCCTGATAGCAAAACAATATACACGCAGATTTTATGTAATGTTTTTAAAGCTTACCGTTGTTTATTTTTCTTTTTTCCTTCTACTGTAATGCACATTCTGTTGATTCGGCGTTTTGTGTTTCATTAAAAGAGCTTATTTTTGTTGTGTAGCTTACTTTTATAAAAGGAAGGTAAATAATTTGGTATTCTAAACCTCCATTTAGTTAGAGGAAATAATGAAATGCTAATGTTATACTTTCCTATTAGTAATATACTGTTTGTTTTGGTAAACTATTATAACATATATGTACGTACATTATAAACGTACTAGGCCTCTTCACGTCGCAAAATGTTGCCGGGGTTGTCAGCCAACTCCACTCCACTAAAGACTAAAAACATTTTCGGAGTTCTGTGGTTTTTGCCGAATAGCTTGCTCGTTTTTTAATCTCCCTTTGGTGAAGAGGAAAGGTGAATGACTCCCTCGTAGCTTGATTGTGTAGCATTTTAAAAACATTGTCACTAATTTGCATACTATTCATATATTAAGTTGGAAGGTAATTTTATTTGTTTTTAAATATGCAGAGCCAAACGTAGTTTAAGAGAAGGTATTATTAACAAGATTGCCTCTGTGGCCTGGGTGTTTAATATTTATAATAAAAAATATCTATATATGTATAGCAGATAATTAGTACCCGTACACAAGCTTAGTGCTTACCACGGAGCTAGATGTTGCCGTGTGGATTGTCCGGCAATATTTATATATTTTATTTATTAACAAAAAGTATTCATAGGAACTGCTATTTCTCGCTAATATAACTTAATATGCTCAAACGCTAACTAGCTTAATTTTGAGACTATCATAGAGATGGTGAAGTGAACTAGGGTGAAAAAGCTTTAATGAACTGTTATTAAACAGATTTAGCATTAATTTAGGTTTATGAATAAATTTTAACCTATTAGTCTGATATAAAATATCTTTTTATGAATATGGCGGTTATTGTTTTAAAAGATAAGAAACTAACCCCCTTATGCGAAATGGTCAACTAAGCCCATATTAGATAAAATGTCGTTAGCATTCGTTTGTCCAGAGACAAGAGTAGAGACAAAATTCATGCTACGACAGATTTGCTATCTATTTTGCATAAGAAGGTTAAGTTTTTATTATATACTAGCGGCCCGTCCCGGCTTCGCACGCAATTATAAAAAAAATCCCGGCAATTATTCGATTTTTTTTCGCCTTTTAAACCTTCCCTAGACCTCCATGAACATTTCAAGACTAAGATAAGATAAATCCGTTCAGCCGTTCCCGAGTTTTAATCAGACTAACGAACAACAATTCATTTTTATTTATATAGATTTTCCGTTCTTTAAGGATTTTGTTTATCAGTTTATATTTCTCACCATTTATTTCGTTGTAACGGTGACTATCTATTTTATTCACGTTACCTCCGTTTCCATTCTCGGAAGGGTGACCTCGTTGGTCGGGCCAATACATCATTGTCTTCGCCGAATTGGTGCGAATCAACAATGGCTTACCGATACCATTGTTGGACTAAAAACTTGAATATTGTTACTAGGGAATGTGTTAGCTATGTATGAGTAATGTATTTTCAGTTTTTATAACTGCTGGTAAATACAATGTGAATGATTAATAGATAACCCATGTTACGCTGGAAATCCCATTTTAAGACTGTGTATGAGAGTACTGGTTACGAGTTAAATGAAATTTTATTTATAAACTTTAGTAATACTTAAAAAGGTATTATAAACCGTCCCACCGCAGAGCAAAGGCCTCCCTCCTATCCTTCCAAGTCGACAAAAGGTATTTAAAAAGGTAATGTTTGTGAATTTGTAATGTTGTGAAATTGGTGGGTAATCTCTGGGTCCACTGAACCGTTTTTTTAATATTAATTTTATAGTTGTATATCGCATTTGGTCACCTTTCGTGAGAAATTACGTTATTCCTCCGGTAAAATACATCAAAAACTATCTACGACGCGACGCGACGGGGCGGTAAAAGCTATAGTACAATAAAACTAAATTAACTTATTATTTATTTAAGGACTACTAACAAAGGTTCAACCATACATTTCTTAAATTCTAGTATACAATAGACATAAGTGCTCCTGCATTATAAAAAGAGAGAAGAGTTTGTTTGAACGTGCTAATCTCAGGAACACTGGCCCGATTTGAAAACGTATTTCAGTGTTAGAAAGCTCATTTATCGAGGAAGACTAGTTTATCCGCGGAAAATAAAAAACACGGGCAACGCCGTATCAAGCTAGTAGGTAATAATATGTAACAGATATCATGTTATTTGAATGAAAATATCAAGAACAAACCAAAATATCAAGAACAAACCAATTAGATTTTTTGCAACAAATCCATCCTACTATTTATAAAACATTCTGTAAATTGACCCTTAAAATAGCATCACGTTATTTCGCACACCTAAATGAATATATTCACACTTGATACATTTAAATGCGTATTTGCTCGTGGTAAAATAAAAAGGGTTCGTTTTCACAAGGAAGGCAGCGCGCTATGAAAACATTGTCGATTTACACGACTTCAAAGGGACCATTACGTTTATTTATACCCATACGTCAGCATCGTATGCATCGTTGAATCCATGCATCTCCAGGATACATCGACGAGCATTTACTCCAACATTCCGTGTATAACACACTCTAGGGATGTTGAAAAACTTCTCAGGAATGTTTAGCATGTAAATTGTGGAGTTTGGCGTCCCTTTAACCTTAACCCTTTCGTCGGCCCTTATCGAATTTCGGAATAAGCGACATCGTTAGATCACTATCGGCATTGTATAATTCACAGCGCTAGTTCGTGCCCCTAATTGCAGTGTTCGCTGCACGGGGCTCCGCTATTCTATTAGCTGTCCCCTCCACAAATGAAATGACTCATTCGTACTAAGCGCTACCATTAATTTACCTGTAGCAATGCCGTGAGTTGAACTCGATATCGTAAGGTTGTTAAAGTTTTACAACTTTGCTCAACCATTTCGACCCTGCTTTTGGGGTTTCCTTTTAAATTACTTTAGAAGTACGTGCTTTACTTTAAGCTTTTTTCATTAAGAATTTTAAAGATATCAAAATATCTATGAATTTACTTTCACGTCTTTAAAATTAAACATTAATTTCTAGTGAAACTGAAATACCTAGTTATATTTATATGAATTACTAGTATTCTATGTAAAACTAGTTTCTAAACACATTCATTTCACTGCGATCAGTGTTGTAAAGAATATAAATTTCATACTTTATTCCTCGATTTCTGGGTAATCTCCATATTTTTGTTAGTCACAGTCGTGACTCTTGACTCACATTTGTTCATATAAGTATGCACCTACCTCATAAGGATATTTGGTTAAGAACTCGACAGGAGAATATGCTAGTATAGATAGTTTCTTTTTAATTATCTGACACGACAGTTATTGCATTTTTAATGTTAATTATTTTTCTGACAATGCGAAGACACCAGGCAGGTTTGCTTCTGGTAATTCAAGTCGCTTGGAATCGTAAGATCCAATAAGCACGTACGTAAGGCATCAGACATAATGTCATGGATATAAAAATTTACTTGCTTAATTTAAAGGTTTTATTAGCTTCACAAGCATGCACATGCATACTAGTCTTTCTTTACACGGACAACGGTCATTCATGTCTTTTTACCTCGGGTTCAAGGTTACCAAGATAAAAAGTAGTCTCCAGTCTCCCAAAGTAAAAAAATGGTATATCCTTACATAATTTAAAAACCTTCCTCACATAAATGTACCAAGTAGCCATAGCTTAGTTAATATGGTTGCTATGATTCACTGCAGGATAAAAACACGCTTTGCTTACGTATCAACACATCCTGTACGTTAGCTTTGAACCAGATTGGGTCGATAATTTACTTAGTTGAAAATGTTATCACGTACCAAACGTCGTCATTCACTATTATTATCATATACATACATCAAGTTTCCTTCTGTCACATGCAGTATATTGTGCCTTTAGCTCAAGAACTTGCTGAACGTGAAGCTATTATGCAACGAATTATCTACTGTTGCGATTTATTAGGGTGTTTCATTTACTTCCTAGAAAGCTTTCTAAACAATATTTCCTTATTTGACTAGATCTGACGGCGAGAATTACCTACAACTCTCGCATTCATTGGTTTGGTTAGTTTATGATGGTTTGTCGAGTCTCGAAATTGCGCGTTCAAAGGGAACGGGCTAACGATATTGCTCCATAACCGGATCCAGTCGGATCCCCTATCTTGTAGATAAACAAACCCCTATCCTTGACGACGGTCCCCCTCAAAATCTGTTTTAGGTGCTGCCATATTTCTATTTTTAACCGGCTGATCAGGTATCAGCAACGGAAATTCTTAACCGCTATCTGCAAACATGTTTTTTTACAGTAACGTTATTTGTTTTATTTTACTTTGGTTGGTTTGTCGCTTGATAAGAATGCTCAACCACAGCGCTAGCAATTCGTTGAGTAATGACTAGTTATATGAAATTGTTTCTCGGAATTTACGGCCTTTCGACTGCTCTTTGAAAACTACATCTTTTTTGCAAATACACATCTTGAAATTAAACAATTTTTGTTTCTGATATTGTAATATTGTACAGTATATGTAGTCCTCTACATCGATTTCGATGACGGTGACCTTTGCTTCACTTTCTGCTATGGGCTCTTATGTGACGGGCCAGACCAAACTTTGATATAAACACCTGCGTTAGTGTGGCAGTAGAGCTGACCAATATATACATATATGTAAACAGATATAGTACAAAAATTTATTTTCCTCAGACGATCCTCGTTCTTCCGTCTTCGGCTCGGTGAACGAGGGCGTGTTCGAAGGGAAGATCATCACGCACGACGGCTCCTACTACGTGGAGCACGCGCGGCGCTACTTCCCGCCGAACAGCACGCGCACGCGCCACCACTCGGTGATCTACAAGGACAGTGACGTCACCGACCCCTACGCTAACCTGAGACACGGTGAGTTATTGCTTTTATTACCCTACAGGGTCTCTTTCACCACTTTCAGGTGAAGTTTTGAGTAGGCGAACGGTAGTTAAAGTCACTCGTAACTTATTTTGCTAATGATCGACGTTCAAGCACTAATCATAATAATAAAATAAGTAAGAAGTTTGAGAATTAGTTTAATTGACAAAATATATTCCTTACTTTTACTATCCGATTAACGACAGTTAGGAAATATTAAAATTTAAAAATAATTAAATTGTTACTGATTGTTCTGACCTGATATTCTACAAAACTAACTAACCATTTGGTTGTTGTTAAATTCTGTGATAAGGCAACGAATTAATAGAACATTTTTCATAAGCACATATCGATATAATGTATCTTGAATTAAATACAGTCTTAAAGTATACATACAAAATATAAAGTTTTAATACTAGGCTGTAATTCCAATTTTAATCAAAAACTTTCAAACGCGCTTTCGCTGCTGGCAGCTAAAACCAAGTTCTCAGACAAAGTTTATATTTGTTTTCAAGACTCCATCTAAATAAAACTATTACTTTGAAACTGAATCCATCAAAGAGAATGTATTCAATATTTTTAAAATTCAGCACAACCTCATAAATATCAAAAACAAACTGTCGATAAGTCCATGACAGGCTTACTGTCGGGCGCACTATATAAATGTATGAAAGCGTTTTGACTACCACCAAACTGAATAAACAGAACTGGCGCTGTTTTATGGGTGAGGGTAACCAAATGACAAGTGAACGCCCTTATTTCCCTTATACATTCCTCCACCAAGGATAACCTGCGGTTTCCCTCTACAAACCACGTTGCGTGCACCAATGACAAATGAGTACTGTGCATAATTAATTATGCGCATACGTTACTTGCAAACAAAGCTAGAGGTCATAGAAAGAAACAGTAGTCATTGCAGAAATTAAGAAAAAAGGGCGTTTGGTCTGTATAGTGCTACAAATAACATACATAAACACATTAACCAATCCTTTGCGCCGCGCAGTCGGGTAAAAATTTAATAAAACAGGGCTCCAACGAAAAATCTGTCTTGATTTACGAACACAACGTACACAAATACGATATGTTTTTATACGGAGTGTCAGTGTCGCGTTTATTTGTGTTTCGTGCCGATGACTCTCAAAATTTATTGAAATTTATTACACAAAACACAATCAAAACTGTTCCACGTTAAGAACCTGGTTGCGATTTATTTATGTTTTTGAGTATTTTAGTTTTTTCGGAAATAATTTAATAGCGTAATGTTAATTTACGGAGAATTTAAATGTTTTAAATCAGTGCTGAAAAAGATAGACGTATCCGTAAACATTCGCATGCAGGATTCAAAAGTGCTCAACCTACCTCACATAGGTTATCACTTTGAAAAACCATAAATTAAAATGTTTCAATCAAAAATTAAATGTATTCTGTAATAATTAATAACGGGCTACTTCACCTCTTGATTAAGAGCTGAAGGGATTATTCCTCCAAGCTCCTTCGCTGCCTCTACAGAAAGTTGTGAAGCAAATCATATGAAAAGCAAGCTCGTTTGCACATTAGCGTCTCTTCACTTCATAGTTTCATATTTTAAACTAAGAAGCTAAGTAACACATTCAGGACGCGAGAATGGTATTAAAATAAAGTGTATTTTAATATAATTAGTGGAGGCAGTGAAGGATCTTGGATGAATAATCCGTCCAGCTCTAAATTGAGAGGTGAAGTAGCCACTTAAGAGTTCAGATTTCGCACAGATCTTAAACATTAAACATGATTACTAAACGCAATTTCTTAAACCTTAGTTAGTTAGTTACACTTCGCTATAGTTACACGTGCCTACTGCCTAGTTTCACCTTGACTGATGACTAAGACTACAGCCAATTGCATTAGATTAAAATTTACTTACCTGCAATAAATTGCGTTATTGTCAAACGGAGCAATTAACAGTATTTTAATCCCATTACGGGGCACTGTACGTACAATTAAGTTGTTCCCGCGAACGTGCAATAACGAAATACACTGGCAGGAACTCGTAAAGCTGGGTCCACACTTGTATCATTTCGGTGTATCGTATCTCCGTCGCGTGGCCTCGGCGCGTATCATGATCGCTAGTTTGGACGCAACATGATACACGTTAATGATAATGCCGTATCCGATACGGCCCGATCCGCAATGATCGCGTACTTGATACACCCCGTATCTGATACGCGTATCACAATCGGTGGTATGGACGTATTTTGATACTGTATCATGATACTGTATCGTGATACGATACGTGATACACCTCGAACCATCCTGTGTCGGTTTTTCCGCGATCATCAAAGGGGATACGCGTTGCATCGAACAAGTTTGGACGTGAGTGCATTTGATAATAAAAATATTAATAATATTTGATTCAAGGATCGTATCATATTTGTAAAGTTAAAGTCGATACGGTGACTTGATACAGTATCACATAAGTATGGACGCGTTTTTACAAGATATGCCTTAACGATACGACATGGATAAAATGAGCGTCCATACTTATGATACGGATACTCGATATGATACGCCTGATCGTGATACACCGAAATGATACAAGTGTGGACCCAGCTTAACTCTCCACGCGCTGTTTGCAGACGATGGGATGGGAGCAATGCAGCGTACAGCTCCTGCAATTCACTTCTTGCGATTGTTAGCAAGTTGACATAGGATTTGGATAAATCTTATACAAGAAATCTTTACATCTGTATCTATTTAAATGATGACCGTTCGTTAAACAATGGACGGCTTCCATACATAGAGCATAATGGGAAATAATTATTGCCATTCTATATTCTGTCCAAAGTTCACGGGTATGGTATATTTATATCATTCATTGAAATGCACAAGAAAAACGACTGGAAATAACAATTTTAAGCAGCGATACGCTTTAATCAAGCTATAACTGAGAACAGGTTGTGACTAATCCTTACATTCGTTTGATAAATTCTAAGAAAAGTGTACTCTGGTGCATGATAATTTGTGACTAGGTTATAAGTCCGAAACTAAACAAGTATCAACGAAACCCTTGAGCCACATTCGAACGCTGATTTTCCACCAGAACAAGGTCGATTTGAAGGCTATTGTGTTTAATTCAACCTAATCTTTATTACTTTAAACAATACTGCATGAAATCGGAACGCTGAATGCTTAACTTGATTAATTCCAGTTTTTTTAGGCCCTCAAATGCCTCGTCTAGATGAACTTTTCGAGAGGTCCGTTAGTTGCTTGAATTCAGGTCCCTTTATTTCGATAAAATGCAAGTCCAACACGGGGGATAAAGTAAAAAGCAAGTAAAAATCATTTATTTGTGGCTTCAACACACTACGTTTATAAGATTCACTTTGGTGCGTTTTCGTCATTGTGATTCAATCCAAAAACTAATCGTACTTTGATCAAAATAATGTGATTTTTACTATTTTAGTTTAAAATGCTATCTATCGTTGAATAGTTGTATTTTTTCTAAGCTTCTAAAACTACGTTCATGTACCCAATGTTAATTAAATCACGACATAGAGTATGTTTTATGTTGTCGTAACACAATATGATATGAAGTAATCACTTCGAAAAATCTGACCAAAATTCTTGCAAAAAATAGAATTGACGTATTACCCTGTCAGTTTTCGGATGTGGGCTAGCTCAATACAACAATCCAAGTTATCTCGCCTGTGCGGTAATTTAACCGCTCCGGATAAGGGCTCATTCAAAATGTTCCGCCTGTACAGTAATGAACAAACGGAGTTCCCTAACTCTGCCCTGCCCTGAAGTTTCGCCACAGAGTGTCGCGCACCAAATGGATTGCATGCTGTATGCACGCAAGGTCGTTTAACAAAGTTTAATCTCATTTGCTCAGCGCTGTCGACGGCTGATTGCGACACGGCTTTGGAGGATTCGCCCTAATTTACGACCGTGTTCGATTTGTGTCTTGTCATAAACAGTGATTAGATTGTTGCATTGCCATAATTCACTACGAATGTTACAATGATCGGGCTTGACATTTATGGTTGGCAGTACTTAATACTAAGTACCATACTAATTAACAAATGCTACTGTATCAAAATCAGCAGAACTATCTACTGTTTCCATAACTAGTGTGTGTTCTGCAAGCATTTTCTCCTTGGTCTGGGTGTTTAATATGTAGAGGTATATAATAAAAATATCTATCTATGTATTTTAATTATATTAAGTATATCAGATGTCTAGTACCTGTAACACAAGCTTATAGCTTACCACGGGGCTAGATGTTATTGTGTTGATTGTCCGGCAATATTTTATTTATTTATTTAACTTAAATAAATTCGAACTAATAAATAACACAGCAACCTCCATGAACATGAAGTATTTGCTCAATATAAATTCTCGCAATCTTCTAGCAATCTGCGACTGTATAATAGGTAATTTTCAGTAAAGCAATAACGGGCGTCCTAGCTAATTCAAAACAACGCTCGAGTTTTGTTTATCTATACACAATGTCATTAAACCAGTTCAAATAAAGCTTTACATATTCATTCGTCCGCACCGCAGTTTGTAGGCTGCGCCGGAATGGTAATTTCACGTCAACGACTAGGAGGGGCGGTCCCTCCTAGTCTCCCGGCAGCTTTGCATTTTTGTCGTTTCAACTGTGCTGTAGATGCAATTTCTGCACAACGACCCACCTGAATACGATACAGGTACACTACCGAATCACATAAATACTATCTCCTTTATAACTTTTAAACCCTGTATGTGTATGTATACCAACCTACAGCGGTAAACAACCCCCAGTAACGTTATAATAATTCATGGATGTATTGATTAGATACAGACATATAAAGCTGGGTCCACACTTGTATCATTTCGGCGTATCGTATCCCCGTCGCGTATCCTCGGCGCGTATCATGATCGCTAGTTTGGACGCAAACTGATACACGTTAATGATACATGCCGTATCCGATACGGCCCGATCCGCACCCGATCTCCAATGATTGCGTATCAAGATACACCTCGTATCCGATACGCGTATCACGGTAGTATGGACGTATTTTGATACTGTATCATGATACTGTATCATGATACTGTATCGTGATACACCCCGAACCATCCTGTGTCGGTTTTTCCGCGATCATCAAAGGGGATACGCGTTGCATTGAACAAGTTTGGACGTGAATACTTGATGCAGTGCTGCCAAACGACGACCTCTGTGGCTCGGTGGGCGAACGTCCGCCTGAGGCGCAGGAGGTTGCGGGTTCGATTCCCGCCGGGGGACCAGATTTTGTACGATCTATAATTTCTGGTTTCGGGTCTGGGTGTTTTCTATGTATCATATATGTATGTATTTACAAAAAAAAATGTATCTATGTAGTATATCCGTCACCTAACACCCATAGTACAAGCTCTGCTTAGTTTGGGGTTGATGTGTGAGTAGTCCGGAAATATTTATTTTATTTATATTTAATGCTGCGGCAATTACCGTGTTCTACGGCTTTCAGGCCAAAATATTACACAATGCACTGCCTACGGCTGCAACCCTGTAGCCGTAGCAGTTTCTACGGCTATTCGCAAATTCTACGGTAATTGATTAAATTACTCACTTCTCACTGACCCAAATATGATTTGACAGGAGATCGAGAGGAACAGCACTTTGGGATTGTCGATTTTAAACATCGGAGTAGCTAATTGTATTCGATTAATAATCCAAATATACCGAAAGCCAACATTGCAAAGTTGTCTATGGTTGTATGGACTTTGTTACTCTTGAAGTTAATTGTTACATTTTCTTTTTGAAGCGTCCATATTTGTAAAGTTAAATTTGATACGCTGAAATGATACAGTATCACATAAAAGTATAAAATGAGCGTCCATACTTATGATACGGATACTCGATACGCCACGCCTGATCGTGATACACCGAAATGATACAAGTGTGGACCCAGCCTTACCTAACTTCGCTTCGCGTCCTATTTCGCACGACTGTTACCAAAATTTATCACTGTACTTATCATCCTTTTTGCACCGTCCTATCATGGAGAAATGTATTATGAATAGCTTTTCTGGAGCACTTTTATTTTCTCCGTGAAAATTGCGTTTGATCGGAAAATAAATGTATAGAGTAAACAGGAAGGGTCGCGTTCGGAGCTACATTTGTTTTCATTACGAGTTATTGAACAGTCCTCCCCGGTCTCCATCTAAGCGTTCTCTATGGGGCTTTTATTTGAATATGAAAGACTTTCAATCTGCCCCCTAAAGTGTCTTGTGAAACTAACAGGATGATCGATCGGAAAGTTTCACGTCTCCCATTGATTTGAATAAAGTAGTCCTTTTCGTGTTTTATTAAATAACGAGGTTATGTATGTTAGCTTCTACTCTGCACATTGTAGCTGGATGTAAGTGAGAACAGTATGTAAGCATTACGGTGGAGACTGACTACTTTAATCATGTTAAAGATTTAAAAAGCTTTGCTGCGACCAACGCTACGATATTTCTATTTGCGTATTTCTGTTAACATTTGTACTTGCCTTTGTGCATGTTTATTTTATTCGGCTTGTTTTCACCTAAAACATCTGGAAAGGTACAGCAGCTTTCGCCGTCAATTTCCATAAGTATACTGAACCTGGCTGGCTCTTGTAGCGTACGCTTATAATATTTTATTTTATTTTTATGTACTTGTTTACGGTAAACATATAGTTATTTAGCTTTACAGAGCGTATTGCAGATATCAATCCATCTACATTAGAATTCTTATTGATTCAACGAAAACTTACACTTCCTAGATGGATTTATAAGTATACTAGCTGTCCACCCGCGGCTTTGTCCGCATTGTTTTTGGCATGTTTCCGCGGTAAAAATTAGCTTTTGTCATATATTGCGAAAACAGCTTTGTTCGAGCCAAATTTGTTTCAAATCGGGCTTTACTCGGAAATATTGATTATTCCACGGAAACTGGTATTTTATCGCGATATGTAAGCTAAGTTTCATCAAAATCCCTTCAATAGTTTTTCCGTGAAAGAGCAACAATCACACTTACATCCTCACAAACTTTCTCGTGTAATATATTAGTAGGATTATTAGGATGAGTGAACCTACAAAATCGTAACTCAGCCTCATATGAAATCCACCTTATAGATCACTAATTTAATTTACCCAGATCCAGAGCTTCTCATTTCGCGTAAATGGAATTTATACAATTTGAACATCTCATTGTGGGAGCGCTCCGAATTTCTGAAAACTCGGCGTGAGAAGTTGATGTGTCATGTGCTTAGATTCTCTCCGAAGTGTAAATATGCGAAGTATGCGTGTACCCGCCGGTGCCTTTTACCATAACTTTGTACAAGTTGCTGAATCTCAATGTGTACTTTTCAATTTGGTCTCAGAGGCGTACATTGAATATTGAAAGGTTGCTGCGTGAACTTGCCAAAATGTATTCCAACTTATTAATAAGATTAATGTAACACGTCTTTCGCTGGGAAAAGATTCCACTGGTATTTTATCTGCATATTTACCTATCCAATTGAAAGTTGGAGCTCGATAGAGCAGAATGACAATAAAGTTCTTTTGAGAGAGGCAAGAAGCCTTGTTAGGGCACGGCGAAGCTCCTGGAGAAAGACAAATAACTGGAGATATTTCTCTACGTACTATTCCGTTTCTTAAGAGTAGTCTGAGAACTCGATACGTATATTTTTGTACTAGCTTTCACGCTATGGCGTTGACTGTGTTTTTATATTTTCCCGCAAAAACAACGTAATTTCCAACACAGTTAAAAGTAGCTTTCTTCGATGAATGGGCTATCTAACACTGAAATATATTTTTTAAATTATTACAGAGATTAGCGCGTTCAAACAAACTCTTTAGGCTTATAATATTAGTACAGATATAATCTACTTAGACCTGATAATAGAACTGACTTTAAGCATTACATTTCGGAATATACCCGAGATTATCGTAATTGACCTCTAGGCAATTACGAACGGGCAAACCCAATATTAATATTAGAGTTTAGCCGTTGCCTCGATAATGGTAATGGTATAAATGATTACCGCAAATGAGCTTCGAGTTAAACGCGGCAAATATGATATTTGTTGTAGCCTGCAGGCACACAACTGCGGGCTCAGTAATTTCCGTTATCTGGATCCATAGAGTCGCGGAGCACGAGCCTTTACTCCCGAGGGAACATTATCACCCTCGGTTATTAGTCTACAGCTGAACATGTTTTATTTATTTATTTATTTATTTATCTTACCCTTTTATTACAGGAAAAAACCCAATGCAATAAGGAAGAATGTCAAAAGTTTGTTACATAAATTTAAAAACATTATAAATTATCAAATTAAAACTATCACAATAATAAATAAAGAATGTCACAAACCAAAAACTAATAAAACAAAATAATAATAATACATAAAAGAAAAAGGTGATTGTGCCTATTTAAAAAACAAAGTGTTTCTTTTGTGAACTCGTTCACAGATCAAACCGTCTAAGGGGACTTCCTAAAATCTCTCAGCCAAGTTTATCTCAATACATTCATACGCGAGCTAACCCGGCAAACATTTTTTCCATTACATTAAACCAATCAACCTACTAGCACCGTTACCCCACTCCCACTAATACTCCTACTCTCTCTCCCCTACTAATACTCATTCTCATACTCATATTTCTAGTTTTACTCATACTCCGGGAACAAATCATATACTATTGAAATCGATTTAACCGTTCTCCAGTTGTACGTCCTGTAACGTACAAGACTTTTTTATAATAAATTGATAGTGCCTCAAATTTGATACCACTTACGGATGTTTTAAAAGATGTTTGCTGCGTGTTTTGTGCAGTTTTGAATAATATCCTACCGTTACCTACCCGGAAAATAGGCATCAGATATTATAACCGCGGCTGTATTTATTTATGTATAGACATAATTTAAGTATTTATGACTGTAACAGTAACTTTCCTTCCTCATTTTAAATGATTTTCCCTTAACTTTTTATGATATTCACCCACATTTTGAAACATGTTCAGTTTTTTTAGAAGTAAATTTAACACTTAATAGTGTGATTAGGTAATGTATTAAGATAAACTCCATAAAAAATCTCGGCATAAAATTTTATAAAAATCGGTAAAGCCGTTCGGAAAAATTATATCTTATATATACGACTCTCGTGTCACAATGTTCGTTCCCGCCCTCCTCCGAGAAACGGCTTGACCGATTCTCATGAAATTTTGTGAGCATATTGAGTAGGTCTCAGAACCAGCCAACATCTATTTTTACCCCCCGACCAAAAAAGAGGGGGGTTATAAGTTTGACGTGTCTGTCTGTCTGTCTGTGTCACCATAGCTCCCGAACGGATGGAGCGATTTCAATTTAGTTTTTTTTGTTTGAAAGGTGAGTCTGGCGCGAGTGTTCTTAGACATGTTTTATGAAAATCGGTTGTGCCGTTTAAAAGTTATGGGGGTGAGAGTGGGTAAGGAAAACCGAAAATCTGCAAATATACTAGTGTGGGGTATCAAATGAAATCGCATCGCGTCCACATTACATAATATTATGTTGTTTTACGTTTAAGGAAATTAAGGGATTGGAATCGGGGGTTTTTCTTAAATTTTAAATTTAGATTTATACATTTTGCAAAACAACGTTTGCTGGGATCAGCTAGTATTAGGTAAATAAAATCAGTATTATTCCTGAAAATCTGAAAATTTGTTCTTTTTCCTTATAGAAACAGCTCAGTTTCATCGATTTAGAAGTTCCGTACACAAGGGTAAAATGTGACCCTAGCCGAGACATCGTCGTCTGTCTGTCTTTCCGTCTGTCACCAGGCTGTATATAAAGAAACGTGAAAGTAAGACAGTTGAAATGTTGAGGGATGATGTATTCAAGTTGCCACTATAACAACACTAAATATAAATCTAAATTTAAAATTTAAGAAAAACCCCCGTGCCTTAATTTCCTTAAACGTAAAACAACATAATATTATGTAATGTGGACGCGATGCGATTTCATTTGATACCCCACACTAGTATATTTGCAGATTTTCGGTTTTCCTTACCCACTCTCACCCCCATAACTTTTAAACCGCTCAACCGATTTTCATTAAACATGTCTAAGAACACTCGCGCCAGACTCACCTTTCATACAAATAAAACTAAATTAAAATCGCTCCATCCGTTCGGGAGCTATGGTGCCACAGACAGACAGACAGACAGACAGACAGACACGTCAAACTTATAACACCCCTCTTTTTTGGTCGGGGGTTAAAAATAAATACCTAAGGGGGCTCCATACAACAAACGTGATTTTTATAAAGTTCGTTGCGCGAAGCTAGCGAATGTGATACTTGGATGAATGACCGCTCGCTGGGGTAATACACCTAATACAACTGTACACGGAACCCTTGGTGTAGAATGAGTCCATCTCTTACTTATCAAACTTATTAATACATTACATGCTGTCCTTGTTCCAATTTTTTTCTTGTTGCCCACGTTCGTCACATATTCTCTATATTTTTTTTTCTTGTTGACCTTTTACGAAACAGAACCTTCAAAAGGATAATACCGTACAAACTTCGTCCTTGTCATATAAATAAAATATATATTGACTTTACAATTAATGATTAGAACCGCGGGTTATACAAATTGATATCGAGTTTGATGTTAATATCGTATTGGTGAAATTAAATGCACACAAAATTATTTTTAACTAGGATTAGGTTTTTTAGTCTTTTATAATACCAGACGCTTACAAAAATAATCGTCCAAAAGCCGGCAGCTTTCAATGTAGTCAATTCTTATATATGTACATTGAAACGCGATTTTATTATATACTTAAAGCTATTCTTAAATTAAAACGTTTCCGTGCAAATGGCAGCGATATCTCCGTTATCATCGTGGACAATTTCATTTAAATGTAAGTCTTTCGTGTTCGTCAAATGATATAAAGTATTACATTCCTGCTCAAACTTTTCCTTAATTCATTTTATTTATGTTCGTCGTTCTATAATTCTAATGTCTGTTGAAAGGTCTACTCTATTCGCGTGGATGTTTATCAAGCTTTGCTTGATTATCGTAAGTAGACTTACCGTCGAGAATAGTACTTTTTACGGATATCTCAAGCTGAGAAGATAAAGCGTGAAATAGTAACAAATAATAAACAAAGCTTGCTTTAGCATTATTCATATACATTAATATTAGTTAGGATATTTACGAGAATATATCAGAAGTAAAATGTCTGTTAAATCTAGCTCCTGGTATATAATCTGACGGTCGCCCAGGAGCTTCGTTAAAATGCAGCGCGCCGGATGCGAAACGCCAATGTGCGCTACACGACACACGCTCACTGAAATAATCCACCATTCAGCACTTTTTAATTTAAAAAAACCCGAGCTTTTCGTTTGCATTGTACTTTTCATGCGTCATTATAAACCTACTGGGTTGTTCAGCGTTCGTGCTTAGATTAACCGGCGGTCATTACGTTTTGTTTGATGTATCGCTTTTAACGATAATGTTAATGGATGTTTCTAGTTATTCATTAATGATGCTAGTTTTTTCGGTTAAGGGTTTAATTGTGGTTCGTAATACCTCAAAATATGTTCTATAGCTGTATTTCGTAAATGAGAGAAGAAATGGATGATAAAATCTATATTAGTTTTACTAATGAAACACTAAACCAATTATACTATCCTATCGTCCATAGTCGATAGGGCAAAAACAAATAGTGCCTGAATAAATGTGTGCACGGGTTATAAATCTTGTGGTAACTTGGTTGATAAATCTCGGAATAACAGTATAGAAAGAGTTCCGTGTCGTCGTTTCGCTATTTATTCGATCGGGGTAGCAGGACCGTGTCCTATAACTCCCCAGAGCGTGACCGTAAAACTTGGAATTTATCATGAATTTAAAATGTGCAAGCTAATTTTAAAAATATCACAACCGGCTCGTGGTTTTTAAATCACTGTCCTCTATTGTGGATTAAAGAGTTCGAAGGGCATTGTTCCCGTTTAGTAGTCCATAATATTCGCTGGGCTTTCCGGATCGCAGGATAACAAAAGATAAATTCACGTGACTGGTTGTCTGGGGACCATGCTCAGGACTCGGTACTGGATTTGCTGCGAAATTCTGGTTTAGACTCGGATTTTCTACGATCACATTTGTAGTTATCGGATTAGTTTTACTGTAGCTACAGTTCTAAATCCATTGAGAGTTGGAAAATGGAATTGAAATTCTACCACTATGTTCAAACGTCAATAATAAACTGTGTGCTCTGGGAGTTTTTTCATTGCATGAATGATGCATAGTGTGAATTAGTGATAAAGCATGTTGAGCGCAATGCTACCTAGACTTCTTTCGACCGAAACCAAAACAGGGTTTTCGTGAAAGCAAATTTGTTTCATTATCGATTCTTTTTAGATCCCCGTCTCTGGAACGCAGCATTAATTCGTACGTTCAACTAATCCGGATTATAAATCGCGGTAAATCGCCCTCTCGCATTCGGGACACGTACCGATCCTCTGTATGCGATTGTTATTGTTGGTTATTACGTAATTTCGTCACACTGCTGGTCAGAGCTAATCACAGTGCTGATGCTATGGTAACTGATTCCGACTGAGATATAAGACATATATTTTATGTGTAAAGAAGGCAGTTTGAAGAAGTGTATTTATTCTACATGATGATCTTATACTGTGCTACCTATCAAACGATACTAATAAGTAAATTTCTAGTACTTCGGCATGACTTCTGTTCGGCACAACCTGTGATTTTCTAGTACTAAGAAAATTTTATTTAATTTATCTTAAAACGAAATAAACCTGGCGGCACAAAGGTTATGCAATGCAAGCAACCAGATTTTCTTTGAGCTAGTTTCTAGACTGTTTATAAACTCCTTTATCTGCGAGAATTGTTTCGCAAACACCGGAAAAATAATGATGTTAGGTAAGGTTTCTCGATACTTTTATATAAAATAATGCTCTTTGTACTTCTGTGTGGGATACAAAAGGAATAAATTCACAAAAGGTAGTGTGGGCGTTAAAGACACAAAGATATCCTATACCTGAAACCCTTTTTAAGGTTCTGTGTGACCCTGATTGTGGACTGATGCAATGACCCGTTTCATTCATGCGTCACCCACACAAACGTATACATAAACAACTTATTAGCTGAACTGAATCTATACCAATTAAACACTTCGACGTAAGGAAATAGTAGATTTGTACACAACTTTTGTACCTGGCTACATCCCGTAAAAACGTTTATAAGTTCATGGAGTTGGAATGCACATTGAAGTATACTTTTCATTGCATAAAACATCGCTGTAATAAATTCAGCTTTAGCATCAATTGAACTAGGAATATCTGCCAACCTAAAGAAGTTTTGCGAAATACCTAATATTTACCTAATATTTTTAACTTTGAGGTTATGATCCAAACCAACTCATCATTGTCTATATGTTAACCTACCTATACATATGCAACATGACTGTTATAATTTGTAAGATTGACTATTGTTTAAATCCTGTGTTTCTACTGTGTGTGGAAGTACAAATTAATAAATAAAAACGGCAAATACACGAACCATAGTCTGTGTCAACCATATTGTGTATGGTCGGTTTACGGTACAATAATTGGTCGGTGTGGCAGTGGGCGTTAGCGTAATTTAATTATCATTAAAATTCAGTCGATGGTTGTAGAAGTTCTTCTATTGAATCATAACATTACTTATAAGCAATATTATTATAGTAGCTAGCCCTTTCCGGCTTTGCACGGATACAAAAACCTTTCTCGTGAATCATTCTACCTTTTGCTGAAAACCATATAAAGATCCGTTTAGTAGTTTTTGAGGTTCCCTACCGAAAGGGTAAAACGGGACGCGATATATTATTATATTATTTATACTGAGACTTCTTGGTCCGTCTCGTACAACAAACGTGATTTTTGAAGTTAAGGAACGTTTCGCCAGTTACGTGGATGAGTGACCGGTCAAATTCTCTGTATGCACATAATTTTTTATTTTTTTTTATGTGCTTACTTATAATAAATATAGATGTGTAAGATTTACTGTGTTTAAATTCTGTGTATCTACTGTGGAAAGTTTATTAGAAAAATAAATATATGATTAATTTTCTTTGTTCAGGTCACGTCGGCGGATGCGGCGTCACGGACGAGGTTGTGCAATGGATGGAGAGGATCCAGAACTCGGGGGTGGAGGATGAAGTGTCCTCGGTGGCGCCGTCTCCGTCCACTCCACCGCAGAACCCCCACGTACCTTTGTCGCAGCCTCCGCATCCCAATAGCTTGAGGGACGATGCTCCAAGGTACTTCATTTCGACCTTAGAAAATCCACTGAAGGCTATAGGCGTACCTCAATTTTAATAAGGGGGGCTTACTTATACTCGCCACGTTCGGCAGGTGGGCGCAGTATTAGTAGCATAATACAGTATGAATCTATTTTATTTTTTACAGTATGAATCAAAATATTTTTTGCCGTACCAATTCAACCGACGATTTAGTAATAAAAACTAAACCTACTTTAGTATTTTTGGGTAGCATTTTGATCCGTAGATTTATTATATTGGGAATTAAACGAAAATACCAATTCGTAGTCTTTTTCGACTCAAATTTAATTCGTTGATTGGTTGATATGACCAATTTGAGACCAACATCTTGCTCAACTTGTATTTCGGTACTAACCTAATGGCAATTCTAAATTGAAGACATTTATTTCCATAAAATCCTAGAGATTCTCATTTTGAATGTCAGATGTAACACAGATCACAATGTACCTAACTGCATTTTAAGATTTTAATTAGATTGTATGGCTTCTTATGTGGGAAGCTCTAAGTAAATAATAAATTACCATAAAAGAGATAACCGTAACTATCTAAACAATTAATTAGGTACCTATCTATTGTTTAAACAATATAATGTACAAGCAAATACTCGTAGAAGATAAGGTTATTTGAAGAATTATGTGGCATAACATCAATTTCCTTTATTACATAACGAAAACCAAGCACGCAATGATATAACCAAGAAATATTGGTAAAAAGTCAGCGTTAAGTATATTAAGCGGATTATTTTCAAGTAATGGCAACCTGTGCTACATTTACTGAACTTTTTTATTGCGAAACGGGGAAGTTGTTCTTTAGAATGGTGTTTTAGTACACTTTGTATTGTTTCAGAGGGTTTTATCATTATGCTGTGGTTGGTTGGTTCTTAGAACTACTTTTCGTCACTGACTGAATATTTATGAATTGTAGCCATTGTTGTCTATTTGTAACCCCCGACTTAAAAGAGGGGTGTTATAAGTTTGAAGTGTCTATCTGTCTGTCTAGGACATCATCGCTCCCAAACGGATGAAGCGATTTCAATTAGGTTTTTTTTATACATTTCTCGCGCGAGTGTTCTTAGACATGTTTGATGAAAATAGGTTGACCCGTTTAAAAGTTATGAGGGTAAAAGTGGGGAAGGACAACCGAAAATCTGCAAATATGTATACTCGAGTGGGGTCTCAAATGAAAGCGCATCATGCGCACATTACAAAATAGTATGACTTTTTACTTTCAAGGAAACTAAGGTTCTGCAATCGGGGTTTTTTTTAATTGTAAATTTAGATTATATATTATAGACATTGGGAATGAATCATTGTCGGTATATCACTATACAACATATTAATAGTATTCTATTACCAATAGTACTGTACTGTATTAATATTTCTGAATTGAATATCTGAATTTAAATGCTTGTTGTTGGTTCGATATCCAGGAATCAGTATTTGTGTGTTATGCAAGCAGTTTTTCCTTGTATGTATTATATATATAGTAAAAATAAAGTTTTCATTAAAATAACCATTAGACCTTACCACGGTGTTAGATGTTGCTACGTGGATTCCCAGCAATATCATTACATATTTATTTATTATTTCATTATTATTTTAAAAGAAAACACTTCAAAAACAGATTTTAGATAGTACTAATATTATAAAGCTGAATAAATTGTTTGTTTTTTAGAACACCCTAATCTCAGGAAATTCTGGCCCGATTCGAAAAATTATTTCACTGTTGGATAGCATTTTAATTGAGGAAGGCTACAGGCTATATTTACTTCGGGAAAATTCGTCGTGTTTCAAAACATAAAACACGGATAACGCCGTGGCGAGAAAAGCTATTGTAACTAGTTTGTTTCGTAATATAATTTTCTATTTTCTCTTTTGAATACAGCATTAATCTAAGATAATGAAGTTGGTACAGCGTTATCTTGTTGGTGTTATGCTGTGGAAATTATATGATGATACGGTCTGTGTTACTTGCAACGTTTTTATGCAATAGGTACATGCATAGTCTAGTATGATTCAGACCAGTGTCAGCGATATTCCACGGTATCATTTATTGATGAAACAGATTAACCCTTAATATTTCACTTTTTATGTCAGACTATAAAAGAATATCTATATAAATAAAAATGAATTGTTGTTCGTTAGTCTGATTAAAACTCGTGAACGGCTGGGCCGATTGAGCTGATTTTGGTTTTAAAATGTTTGTCGTAGTCCAGGGTAGGTCTAAACGGTGAGCAAATAAGGAAAAAATGCCGGGAACTTTTTTTACCCGTGCGACGCCGGGGCGGGCCGCTAGTTTAAAAAAAAAAACGTTGTTCATATACCTAAACTAGTGACAAAGTGTAAATTAGTATTTCAGTGTTTTTCACACTTGTATAACCCTATGTTAGTCGAAAAATAAGGCTTTTGTAGGCAAATTGTGTCTCTAAGCTAATTCAGTTAAATTACCCAGAAATACTAGTTTTTATGAATACAAGCGTAAATCATTAATAATTAGTGGTAACAGAGCAGTTAAGCATAAATTATGAATATGTACCCAGTTTGAAGGATGTGTAAAATCCGGCCGTTCATCATTCAGGCCACGGTACGTACTCGTACAAGGAAAGAAAGAAAAAAAGAAAGAAAGAAAGACATTTATTTCGACAACACAAATACAGAAAAATAAAATTATATTTTTACTAAACTAAAACAACCAAAACAAAAACAAAATATATATAACATAAAAATCTAAATACGCATTTGGTTGACACATTAAGATTGTGAACCGAAATAGGCGCCGCTCAGCGCTGTTTTTCAGCCAAAAACCTTTGGTATTGTAAGGCTGGAAATGAGGCAAAAAATGCATATAGAACCGGGTATATCCCACCACGCTCTGGTCTAATGCGAACTTTGGTGTTTGCAACCCATTATCCCCATTAGCAATATGTATATTCATTTATCTGTTTTAGACATTGGGACTTCCACACTTACAACAAATACTCGCGAGCGGCGAACACGGGCGAACACACGCGAGCGCGGCGGGCGGCCAACGACAACCCGCCTAACACATGCTCCTTGTTCATACAGACAGATCCACTCATCTGGAGACATGTGAGAGAGGGCTTTCCTGAGGTGAGTTTAGACTAGTCACACTAATAAGTGAGAGTTATACAATAAACCGCCACGCACCTCTGGATTTTGGAAAAATGTATGTGCGCTTTAAAACACGTGCTTTAACGGTGAAGGTAAACATCGTGAGGAAACCGGCATGTTCTGACAACTTTAAATAGTTTGAAGGACATGTGACATTCACATTCACCAACCCGCAATTGGCCAGCGTGGTGAATTAAGGCCTAATCTCTCTCGCCAAGAGAGAAGTTCCTGTGTCCCAGCAGTGGGAACGTTAATAGGGTGATGATGATGATACAATAAATACTCGCGTGCAGCGAACACAGGCGATCAATGACAACCCAACTGTCAGCTGCTCCTTGACCTTACAGATAGATCCATTTATCTGGAGACATGTGAGATAGGGCTTCTCTGAGATGATTTTGTACTAGTGTCATACATACTAAGTAAGAAGTGTCTCTTAGGGCCAGATCAGACCGAGAAACCATGCGACGATTGATAAGGCCAGAGTATCTGAAGGCGCAGCGATTTGTATCTTTTTGTGAATTTAATAAAGTTCTATGTTCATAATATTCGCGCTGCGTCACGCCTCGTCGCGTCGGTTATTTGAACTGACCCTTATACCATGTTGTGAAAACGTTTTCCTGTCTTTTTTCTGTAAATCTTAGATACCATTAAACATACAATCTTAAAATACCATAATTGGTACAAACTGCCAAACTTTTGGAACATTTAACATTATTAAATTTTTAAAAAGAGATAAACCACACTTTGCAGGTTAAACTATTTTAAAAATATTATTATTCAGAAAAATTAGGACACTTCCGTAACCTTCGCGCACAGGATTCGAACCTGCATCTCCAGGATTGCGCCCTGACGTGATATACCAATTACACCAACGAGTCATCACGTGATAGGTCGAAATTTTTCTGCACTTTGTATTATCGAGAAGCCCCGAGTAGCGACATCTAGTAGAAAATCCAATCAATCCTGGAGATGCAGGTTCGAATCCTGTGCGCGAAGGTTACGGATGTGTCCTAATTTTTTCTGCATAAAAATATTTTAAAAATACATTTAACATTAGTTGATAATTCTTAGGCTTTTTGTTGTACAGTTGAATTTTATTTATTTTTGTATCTTTTTTGTTTCAGCACCGCGACCCCGGTAAAAAGAGCGAAGTTGATATGAAGACGCGTGAAGAGATCCTCTCCATGATTTCCCATCACGTGACCGCCGTCAACTACATCTACAGAGATACCAAATTCGACGGCCGGTTGGAGCATAGGAATATCAAGTTTGAAGTCCAACGGATAAAGGTATGCATAATTTTATAGGGCTATAGAATATAAATTCATAAATTCTTTTTTATACACAAATAAATAAATATTTCCGGACAATCAACACAACAACATCTAGCCCCGTGGTAAGCTCTTAGCTTGTGTTACGGGTACTAGACATCTGATATACTTAATATAATATACATACCTACATGCATAGATATTTTTTATTATACATATTAAACACCCAGACCAAGGAGAAAGTGCTTGCAGAACATACAAACACTTGACCCCTCGGCGGGAATCGAACCCGCTACCTCTTGTGCCGCAAGCGGACTCTCGCCCACCGCGCCACTGAGGCAGACAAGAAGGTTTTGTTAAAAATGTTCATGTACGAAGGCAAGCTTAGACCTATAAGAGTTTTCTTACAGCAAACCTGTGGTCATGAAAATATATATATATAATTATATAGTGCTTATATTATATAGTGGGCAAAGACCACAACAGAGTGGAGCTCACGCAACGCTAAGAGGCGACGTAGAAGGCCCAGGATGAGATGGCGGGACGAACTTGACGCTCATCTAACATTTGAAATAGGATTTCACAAGGTTCATTTGAAATTATAAATGTTCTTATCATGAGATGGCGTTAAATATGATTGTTTTATAGATTTAGCATAAAAAATTTAACCGTCAAAAATTTTGTTTTTTTTTTATTATTTAAAGTAAAGTAAAGTAATTTTATTCTATATCAGCAAAAACGGAAGCCAAGTTAAAGACTGCGTGGCCGTCGGTTTCAGCGAGAAAATAATTGAGATCTAAATGGGTGCCAAGTTCTGTGGATAATCCCGATAATTATTCTGATAGTTGCTCCGGTCTGAACATGTCCACAAGCCTTGCTTTTGCGTTTATATTATACTATAATATGAAAAATTCGAAAAATACTATTTTTATAACTTTCTTCAATTCCGTTGATAAGAGTATTAACAATGAGTTCATCTATAATTATGAAATTTGCACAAGTTGTTTTTCATGTGACATAATATGTATACAGCATAATCATGCATAGTTATAAATTGTCGTGTATATGAAAAATAGAGCTTGAGGAATAAAAATAATGTGGTTTATTCTAAATAAGTATGATAAGTATGAAATGGACTCATATACCGAGGATTCCGTGTAATTCAAAAATAGTTACACTTTTTTTGATTAAAAACCCATAAATAAAAAATAAAGTAATAAACTAAATATTGAAAGTCAAGTCAGCAGTCTCCCGTGTTGTCCCTTTGAACATTATTTATTAAAGTTTTAGTATTTGATGTTACCGTTTAACCCTTTGGGTACGGAACCCTAAAAACAGTCACTTAATATGACTTAAATTTATTTAAAGTATAAAGATTTAAAAAAATATATTATCCGTGACTCGACCTACCTCAAAGCTAAGTGGCTGTCAGTAGTATTCTTTTATTTTATTATTTTTTTTATTTTTTTAGACATTTCACACAACAACATCTAGCCCCGTGGTAAGCTCTAAGCTTGTGTTACGGGTACTAGATATCTGATATACTTAATATAATAGTCATACAAATATAGATATTTTTTATTATACATATTAAACACCCAGACCAAGGAGATCGTGCTTGCAGAACATACAAACACTTTCACCCTCGGCGGGAATCGAGCCCGCTACCTCTTGCGCCGCAAGCGGACCCTCGCCCACCGCGCCACTGAAGCAGTGAATTCTGCTTTGCTTGATGGTATTATTAGAGAATAAATTAGCATTATTTTTTTTTAATAGATTGACGACGACTCTCTTTGCAATCGCAACTTCTACCCGACCGAGACGCACCAGTTCTGCATGGAAAACATCGACGTTTCGAACTTCCTCAACCTGCATTCGCTGGCGAACCATGAAGACTTCTGTCTCGCGTACGTGTTCACGTATCGAGACTTCACTGGTGGTACACTGGGTAAGTTTAATGAGACATTATTTCTATTATCATAAGTAAAATGGTGAACATTTTTATAATCAGGATCCATATAGGGGTTTTTTTATTGTATTACATAACACACCACAAACAATAGCGTCCATACCCTTTTTTGCTTAATTCTAAAACTATTAGAATACATTTCACTAATATAGGGTTAGGTGAAACTGTTTGATAAGTCCGGATTTAAAAAATAATAATTTTATACTTGTTATATGGAATTCTAGTCAATTCAAATAATCAGAATGAAATAAAGCAAAGCTATGTAACAATAAATATTTATTGTTACATAGCTATGCTCATCGCTCGTCTAGGTAAAGTCTAGCAACTATTCTTGCCATAATATTGTAGCCATAGGAGGGGCAGTTTTGAGATACCTAACAACCAAATGCTGGAACAACAATACCTACTCCGTCCATTAGACATTTTAAAATACATATATGTATTATTGTTATCATTATGATAGAAGAAGAATCAGTCCAGTACTTAAAATTATTTATATTATTACTTACCACATTTATGCGAAATAGGAAATAGGCTATATTAGAAAAAAATTCTTTACCATTCGGTAACGAAACGTAAGCTTATTGCAAAAATATCATATAATTTATTTGACAGGCCTAGCATGGGTAGCAAGCGCAAGTGGCGCCTCGGGCGGTATCTGCGAGAAGTACAAGACATACACGGAGACCATCGGAGGCATCTACCAGAGCACCAAGCGGTCCCTGAACACCGGCATCATTACGTTTGTCAACTACAACAGTCGAGTACCGCCTAAAGTCAGCCAGTTGACACTGGCTCACGAGATTGGACATAATTTTGGATCACCAGTAAGTTTATAATCTTATTAGATTTTTGCATAACAGTTGTTGCACGTGTTATATATATTTAATTGTGGGAATAACTTCTATTTTTGTGGTAAAACTAGCCTTTATTTTCTTAGGGCAAACCCAAACTTACGGCGCAGCGACGAAATGGTCAAGATGTGGTTGGTCGCTAGTAGTTGAAACGTAGTTTCATGGAGAAAACACGTCTGACTGATCAAATTCATGGAACTTAAATTAAAACTGTGAAGCTCTCCGGTTAAATGTAAAGTGTTGTCTAGACATTAGTTTTTATGACAGCTGTCAAAATTTAAAGTATCCATATCTTCTAACTAGTTAGTGGAGCATTAAACAGATATCCTCTCGCAAATCGGAAGACGCGGTAATATAAAGGTAAAACGTTCTCTCTACATACTAATTGCATTTTTTCCACAGCACGACTACCCACAAGAGTGCCGACCGGGTGGTCAAGTAGGCAACTACATAATGTTCGCGTCAGCGACCTCCGGCGACCGCCCGAACAACAGTCGCTTCTCGAACTGCTCCATTGCCAACATCAGTGCTGTGTTGGACGCGGTGAGGGACGGACGTAAGCGCAACTGCTTGACGATCAGTCAGGGCGCTTTCTGCGGGAACAAGATTGTGGAAGATGGGGAGGAATGCGATTGTGGTAAATATGATGATGTTTTGTTCAACTTATTACATTAATTCAATGGCTGTTCTGTTAAAGACAGTTCAAATGAGCTCGATAGATAGGCGCTTCCAAGTTATACTTATGATGGCCACGGTTTGCTCACCTGTGGGCGTCGCTGTAGAGATCATCAACCATAACCTTAATCTCAGACACCGCATTACTTAACATTTTATGTTTGTAAGAATACTACTCTGTCGATTGACATGCTCTTCACTGCCGCCAAAAACACTGTTTTCCAAATGTTATGCCGGGCTATTAAAAATTGTCTAAACCCTTCGATTGACGCTCCTACAATAACATTCACATTTCTTTTCAGGCTATGACGAACTAGAATGCAAAGACCACTGCTGCTACCCCAGACTAGTCAGCGCGTTCGACAAGGAGCGCAACGTCACAGCCAAGAGATGCACAAGGAAAGCCAACACACAGTGCAGCCCGTCGCAAGGGCCCTGCTGCAACTCCCAGACGTGCCAATTCGTGGACGCCAGGTCGAATCAGACGTGTCGAGAAGCGACAGAGTGTAGCCACGCTTCCTACTGTTCCGGGAAGACTGCCTCGTGTCCGGACTCTAGAGCCTTGCCGGATAAGACGCAGTGCAATAATGGTAATATTTACTTTGTGATAAGGTCTATATAAGTATTCAAAGTCTTGCCGAATGCCTTAGTAGGTACCTCTCTGTTCTTTTATTTAGTTACTATGATTATGAGAGTTACTCTCACATGTGCAAATCCATGACGCCAAGTCTAATCAGACGTGTCAAGAAGCGGCTAAGAGTGGCCACGCCTCGATTTTAAAGCCAGATAAAATATAGGTACTACATATTTGTGTAGCTATAATGTCTACATTAGCATTCAAAGTTTTGCCGTGTGTTCTGTGAAGTTCAATAACAAAACTTTGAATGCTATTTACTGTGTAATGTTTAGGTCATTTTTTATTAGCAATAAATATGGTATTTAACTTTATTAGCAATCAAAGCCTTGCTGAGCTTTAGATCTCTGTTTTTTTTGCTTAATAACTTTGGTAAGGAGAATGGATTGGAACAACAATTAATATTTCCAATTTTATGTTAAAATTTTTGTCATTTAATGTTTGACGAGAATATCAATGTATAAATAATGACTAAACAACTTCTTTCAGATACGCAACTGTGCATCAAAGGCGACTGTACGGGCAGTATGTGCTTACTATGGAACATGACAGAATGCTTCCTGTCGTCGCCGCAGCGCGTGGCCGATGGCGTCACAGCTGTTGTCAACCGTCGAGCGCTGTGCCAACTCGCCTGTCAGACTGGACCCAGTACTGACTCTTGTAGGAGTACCGCGGACTTCGCGGACAAACACCATCTACCTAAAGGCGGGATTAGTTTGCGACCTGGCTCGCCATGTGATAACTTCCAGGTAATTGACAATAGAGTCAGAATGTTGCGTTGTTGCATCTTTCGTGAACGCTGTAGGATCCAGCAATACAGCTCGTCAACCACCTGCCGATCGTGGCCAGTATTGGCAAACCCTCCGTCCTCAATATGATTAGAACCAACGAGTAAGCCCGGAGCCCTATATGCCCAACAGTGGACGATGAACTGCCTGCGCGGTGAGTATAATGTCTTCTATGAAACATGATACAGTCCATCGTCACCGATAACGTGACCGCAGTTAACAAGCATTGTACCAACTCGCCTGTCAGGGCTCGTGCGAACTTTTATAAACGTACGGCTGACTTTTTAACCCCCGACCAAAAAAGAGGGGTGTTATAAGTTTCACGTGTCTGTCTGTCTGTGGCATCATAGCTCCCGTTCGGATGGAGCGATTTCAATTTAGTTTTTTTTTTGTATGAAAGGTGAGTTTGGCCCGGGTGTTCTTAGACATGTTTCATGAAAATCGGTTGAGCCGTTCAAAAGTTATGGGGGTGAGAGTGGGGACGGAAAACCGAAAATCTGCAAATATACTCGAGTGGGGTATCAAATGAAAGAGCATCGCGTGCCCTAACTACTGGAACTAGGAAATAAAGGCATGGAAATCGGGTTTTCTTAAATTTTAAATTTAGATTTATTGGAAAAGCAACATTCACACTTAAAGATTGGATACATTTGTATCGCCGAAGACGCCGTGTATTCACTGGTGCTTGTGATGTGCTGTGGAAATATATGGATACCTACGACGTTTACCTCCTAAGCTTCACAAATCCCTACTATAAATCCTGTCTTTCCAGGGTTACTGCGACGTATTCCTAAAATGCCGCGCTGTGGACGCAGAAGGCCCTCTAGTCCGTCTCAAGAACCTCCTCCTAAACCGCGACACGCTGCAATCCCTGCAAGTGTGGGTGATCTCCAAGTGGTGGGTGGTGCTGCTCGCGGGCGTCGCGCTCATCGTCTGCATGGGCGCCTTCATCAAGTGCTGCGCGGTGCACACGCCCTCTTCCAACCCTAAACGACCGCCCGCCAGGTAACTCTCTATGTCACTCGTGTTATAAGCGTCAAACGACCTTCTAATAATAATAATAATATTAAGGGTCAGATTCAGAAGGCAGTACTCCTGGACTCGGCGCGTATTGTCAGGAAGTTCCTCTCTCTACAGCCCTAGTCACCGGTCGCTTGAGCCTAGCTTCGCAACCAGTGATTCTCCGTTTTGATATATTTTTTACAGTAGGTAGTTTTATATAATTTATTATGTAATCTAATGTAAAAAATATATTTTTGTCGTGTTTAAAATGAAATAAAGAGAATAATAATAAAATGTTTATTTTGTTACAAATATACAACATATTACACATAAATTGTTTAGTACATAGATTGTAACAAAAAGGGCTTCCACTCAGCATTATGCTACAGCAGACTAATCTGCTGTAACGCTGGTCTTCCGTGGTAACCGATTGGTGCAGAGCGTGAGTGTACTCTATTTACAAAAAAACTTAAATACTACTACAACTTACTTAAAACATAACAGAAACATAGCATAGTGTTCAATATCAAAGATGTTAAGATAAAAAATATATAATAAATGAGAAGCCTGTCCATGTAAGCATAGGCTTCTAAGGAAATAAACTTTTTGACTTTGAAGCATAAAAGTATTAAACATTAGTATAAATATAATTATATTTTTTAAATAATATAATTATTAACAAAAATTGCAAATACTATAACATGGACACTTCTGCTAGGTATACCCTTTATACAGGTGTAACAAAAGTTTCAGTCAGTATGGGAAGGTCTGAAATTTTTTTCTTAGGAAACATATCATCGATTTAGCAAAAATAAAAACTTGTACTTTGCTTGGAACAGAACTCGGACTTTTTGAAAAATTAAAATAACATATTTTTATTAAGATATCAGTTGTGTAAGTCACGGAACATTTTACTACGAAACATGATATCTATATTAAATGATTAAATTCTAAATGATTGCTTTATAAGAGCTTTATTTTTATATCCTTTATTGATTTATTTGAATTGTGTTATTTATTAAGTGTTAACCCCGCGATAACGCCATAAAGCCTGCAGATAATTCAAAACTCCGCACTTTTTACTACTGTCGGCGATATAATGTGCCTGATCTGTAAAGGTACTCATTCAAATGTCGATCGACCCTTTCATAAGAATCTTAAAAAATATCGAAATTTGTAGTTAGTGATATCAAAACTAAAAAGGTAACTTTTCCCCACGTTGTTGCCAGTGGTATATATTTTTCTCGCGATGATTTCCATAAAACCTTCCTCTATACAGGTCTACGCAACAGTGTATGACATTTAAAAATCGACCCCGTATTTGCTGAGCTCAGTCTTTAAGCAGTTTAACAGTTATTTAGTATAAATTTTCTAATAAATTTCCGGACAATCTACACAACAACATCTAGCCCCGTGGTAAGCTCTAAGCTCTTACGGGTACTAGATATCTGATATACTTAAAATAATATACATACATTAGATATTTTTTTTATTACACATATTAAACACCCAGACCAGGGAGATAAGTGCTTGCAGAACATACAAACAATTTTACCATCGGCGGGAATCGAACCCACCGCCCACCGCGCCACCGAGGCAGTCAAATAATAAAACAATCATTATTACAGGCGGTTATCTGAGACGTTGCGTCGTCCGATGAACACGTTACGTCGCATGCGGCACGGCGGCGCCGCGCCGGCCGGCCGCTCGCCCGCGCCGCGCGCCGGCCACCGCCGCCACCGCACACACAAAGGATACGCCGCGCCGCTCGCCTACGCACAGCGGGACCTAGGTAACAACCTCACTACAATTATATCTTACGTTAAATGACCATCCACACATTTCCGGGTCAGCGCTGACACTGAAAACTCGAATGTGTTGCACACGGTAATATGTGAACAAGTTGTACTTGTACAGTACGTGTCGCTGATATAAATATTTCCAGACAATAAATATAATAATAAATATTTCCAGACAATGCACACAACAACATCTAGCCGGTAGCATCTAGTAGTAGCCCCATGGTAAGCTCTAAGCTTGTGTTACGGGTACTAGATATCTGATATACTTAATATAATAGTCATACATAATATAGATATTTTTTATTATACATATTAAACACCCAGACCAAGGAAAGAGTGCTTGCAGAACATACAAACACTTTCACCCTCGGCGGGAATTGAACCCGCTACCTCTTGCGCCGCAAGCGGACCCTCGCCCACCGCGCCACTGAAGCAGATATAATGAATAGCCTACCTAAACCTTCTACCTAAACCTCACCAATACACGGAGGATACCAGATCGTCATTTAAGAGGGTTTTTCTGTTCACGTCCGTAAATGTTAACCCCTCCCGGTGGTACTAAGAACAGTCTCTGGTAGGCTTCGGCCGCGGCTTGTGACCACCCTCCGGGCTGGGCCATTGCGTGAAATGTTTTTTTCGTGTTTCGTAATGTGATCCGGAGACGCCATCTATCTACCTTCTAGGTTGTTATGATCAATGAAACGTCTCGAGTCTAGACAACAACTGGCTTTATTCAAGTACCCCCACATACAAATAATAAAATAATCACAACATCTTCCCCTTTAATAAAACACTCAACCACCACCACTTAAGCTACACTAACTTAATAACACGTTTTATTACTTAGTTAATTTTTAACAACACTTGTTGTGAACAAAGATAATATTATACGTGACTAAACCAAAACTTGATTGTTCATCTAAAGAAGTAGGTAGGTATGTAACTAGCGTTATAGGTGCATAAATAACACCTTAGAATACCTGATAAGGACAAGCTTAAAGTAATATACATAATTATATACACTCACTATCCTCCTTTCCTAGAAAAATATAGCTACACTATAATTATTAGCAGTGAGCATTTTAAGAAAATGTTATTAAATATACCTAATAGATCATTAATATTAATTACTTAACTATTTCTGCATAACTATAACATAATGCAGAGAAAAACTTTGTTTGACTCTAACATAATAACTTTGCTTTAAAATCTGTAGTGTAAAAAAATAAACATTTATTAAACAAGTATGAACGAGAAGTTAATGGATGAATACAAACGTGAAATAGGTATGTTTACATACCTAGTATTATTTATTATATTGCTGAGCTATGCGCTGCTCGGCAATTTTTTTCGCTCTGCGTGTGAGGGGCACAGACGGCAGCATATTTTGATCGGGAATAATGTTCTCACAATCAAAAGTTACATATCTTTTTGTTTTATTGTCCGTACAAACATCACTTAGCTCCTCCTCCGAGCTTACCGCGAGCGAATTACATTTAATTAAGTGACGACGATTACGTCTATATCTGGCGCCGGCCTTTGTTTGTACAATATATGATCGAGGAGTATAAGAATTTGAAACAATTTTTCCTCTATTCCTATTTTTACCATCTAAGCAAATTACAGTGTCTCCTTTCTTTAAATCAGATAATTTTTTACAACTTCTATCATAGTACATTTTAGAATCATTTTGTTTTTTTATCATTGTTTGATATTCAGATGGGCTTATCGGCTTTGGTACCAGTAAGTTATTATTTACAGGGAGCTGACAACGAAGCCTTCGCCCCATTAATAGTTGTGCCGGAGAACTCAAACCATCCCTGGGAGTGTTTCTATAATTTAACAGAGCCAAATGAAAATCGCTGCCACTTTGAATTGACTTTTTTAATAAGTTTTTTATTGTTTGCACCGCGCGCTCACTTCTACCATTTGACTGCGGATAATTTGGTGATGAAGTCACGTGATCAAATCCCCATTCATTAACAAATTTTTTAAATTCTCGACTAGTATATTGAGTTCCGTTATCACTTATCAATACACTTGGTATTCCATGTCGCGAGAACAATTCTTTCATTTTAGATACTACTTCGTTAGAAGTCAAGTTATTTATTTTGGAGACTTCTGTAAAATTGGAGTAATAATCAACCACAATTAAGTAATATTTCTTTTTGTATTCAAAGATATCTGAGCCTAATTTTTGCCACGGTAGTTCGGGAATTTCCATGGGTATCATCGGCTCTTTAGAGGGTGCGTTTGAGTGCTCCTGGCACGTGTGACACCGCTTTACAAACATTTCTATGTCATGTGACATTCCTGGCCAAAACATTACTTGTCTCGCGCGTCGCTTGCACCTGTCTATTCCTAAATGACCTTCATGAATAAGCTTTAACATTTGTTTCCTTAATTTATAGGGGATTAATACTAGGTTATTCCTAAATATGACATCATTGACAACAAACAAGTCTTCTTTAAATGGCCAATAATATTTAACTAATTCATCAACATTGTATTTATGATCCGGCCAACCAGAATTTATATATTTATATAACATTTGTATTTCTGCATCTAGTTTCGATTCTTTTTTTATGAGTGTAAGTTTATCGTTAGATATCGGCATAGTTTCTATCATCATCTGTAACTGATAAACAACGTTGCTATGAACCTCTTCGCTATATAAGTCAGGCAGCGGCGCACGAGACAACATGTCGGCGATGTACATGTATTTACCTGGTACGTATGTAACAATCAAATCGTAACCTTGAATGCGAAGCAGCATTCGTTGTAGGCGGGCCGGGACCGACATCAAAGGTTTTTTAAAAATGCTCTCTAATGGTTTGTGGTCCGACTCGACCACTACCCCCTTCTGACCATACACGTACTGGTGGAACCGTTCGCAAGCAAACACAATTGCTAACATCTCTTTTTCGACTTGTGCGTATCTTCTCTGTGCATCTGTGAGAGTTCGCGACGCGTATTCTACCGGCCGGCCGCACTGCAGCAGCACGGCGCCCAGCGCGTCGCGCGACGCGTCCACCGACAGCAGCACCGCCTTCGTAGGGTCATACAGCGCCAGCACCCCGGCACTTGTTACCGCATCCTTTAACCTATTAAATGCAATGCTCTCGCTTTCTTCCCATCGCCATTCGTTCTCCTTTTTTAATAAGTTTGTCAGAGGAATAGCTGTTTCCGAATAATGAGGAATGAATTTTGATAAATAGTTTACTGCACCTAAAAATCGTTCTAACTCCTTCCTATTTTTTGGAGATTCTATCTCTTTTATTGCTTTAATTTTATTATAATCTGGCCGTATACCATTCGAATCAAACACATGCCCCAAGTAAGTAACTTCTTGCACACCGAACTTGCATTTTTCTTTGTTAAACTTTAAATTTATTTGTCTCGATCTCTCTAGCAAGGCTTTCAAACGACTGTCATGAATTTCTTTGGTGTTTCCCCAAACAATAACGTCATCAATGTAATTTTCTACTCCTTCTAACCCCTCTAGCAGTTGACGTAGCTTACTATGAAATACTTCTGAAGCACAATTAATTCCAAAAGGTAACCGCAAAAATTTATACCTTCCGAAGGGTGTGCTGAAAGTACAAATATCAGAGCTTTGTTCGTCTAACTCGACCGTCCAGAAGCCCGAGTTGGCGTCCAGCACGGAGAAGTAGCGCGCGCCGTGGAGCCGCGAGGCCAGCTCGGATACCGTGGGAAGCTGAAAATGCGCTCTTTGTACAGCTTTGTTTAATTCTCTCGGATCTAAGCAAATACGAATTCCATTGTTCTTTTTGGCTACCAATACTAGAGGATGCACCCATTGCGTAGGATGAGAAACCTTCTTAATGACCCCTAACTGTTCCATCTTATTTAATTCACCCTGTAATCGATCACGCAAACCATGTGGAATTTTTCTCGACGCACAAATTACAGGCGGTACAGATTTATCAATAACTATGTTATATTTACCTGGTAAACATCCCAACCCCCGAAATAGATCATTGTAATTTTGCAACTCCATTGTTCTTATGCGTTTTATTAGACCTAAATGTTCGCATGATTTCTGTCCCAGCACACTACAACATTCCATATCCGCGATAGCAAATTTTAAATTATACATGACATTTTTGTAAAACCAAGGTAAAATACATACACCTTTAACCGGTATAACATCGTGCGTATATGAAAATAGCGGCAACCTTTTATTTATAATTAACGAGTCATCAAAGCCTAGCATCTTAAATCTACGATAAGACAATACATTTAAATCGGCTCCCGTATCAAGCTTAAAATTTTCTTTTCCATTTTTACACCAAAGTTCCTGAAACCAGTTATCGGGCCTACTATTTTCGTTTCCGAGGCCGACAGTTGAAACGTGAAAAGCATCATCATCAGAGCCACTAAAATTGTCAGTTATACCTTCGGCTTCGTACACTTGATTCACTCTGTTACGATCACTATAGCGATTAATAGAATGATTTGACTTACAATAGCGTGCGAAGTGTCCACGTTTACCACAAGTGTAACAGTCGACCCGTCGCGCCGGACACCCCTCAGCCGAGTCGCAGCGCGGCCCTCCGCAGGAGTTACACGGCGAACGCGCGCCGATCGCGCGCCGGCCGGCCGCACGCTCAGCGCCGGCAGCTGCGTGACCGCGCCTCGGTTGCGCGGCGGACGGCGCCCGCCGGCCCCAGGTCCCCGGGCTCCGGCCGCGTCCTCTATAACCCACGCTGTCGATGTGCTCCGAACCGATGCTCGAACTCGCCATCTGCTGCTCACTCTCCTGAGACGCCTCAACAGCTTGACAAATTTTTATCGCCTTATCTAGATCTAGGTCGTCACAACGAAGCAGCCGGTCCCTCACGGCGCTCTGACGGATCCCGCAGACCACTCGATCTTTAATCAAATCTTCCTCTAGCGTAGAAAATTCACATTTTTTACTCAGTAGACGTAACGCCGTCATATACTGTTGAATATTTTCACCTTCCTCTTGGTTTCTGGTAAAAAACTTATATCTCAGTAGCGTCAAGTTAGGCTTCGTTCCGAAACATGAATCAAACTTTTTTATCAAAACCGTGACGTCGTCTCGCTCACTTTCTGTCTCGAAAGAAAACGTTTGATAAATATCAAATCCGTCTGTCCCTATAAGGTTCAACAATAGGCTAGCTTGGACGCTCGAGGGTTCCGTATGTACTCCTGAAGCCTTCACAAACAGGAGGAATTGTTGTTTCCATTTTTTCCAAGCCTCGGCCCGCCCGACGGGCCCACTGACGCCATCCATATTTAACTCTAATGGCGGTCGTGCATGTTCCATTTTGATTCACTGATATTTCCGATATCTACTGTTCACAAACTTATAATAATGCTAACACATATGCACAAGTAGATCTTCTTTCGTATTTATCGTTCAAAATTAGAAATAATTCGCGCAATACGTATAATAAAATCCTAAAACCGCTGTCACCATGTTATGATCAATGAAACGTCTCGAGTCTAGACAACAACTGGCTTTATTCAAGTACCCCCACATACAAATAATAAAATAATCACAACATAGGTCTTCATGCATTATCTTAGACCACATCGTCACTTTACATCAGGTGAGATTGTGGTCAAAAGAAAGCTATCTAGCATTAAAAAAAAGTATTCAATAGGTATACAGGTTAACCAATTTGTTAATCCCTTGCAGAACATGCCGGAAACGGTATCGTGTTATGTATGAATACCGCCTTCAACGCTTTACGATGCTTACCTCCTAGCCTGTATTGACCATATATGCTATTTACACGCTTGTGTTGTGTATTCTACAAACTGATGTCATTACATAAAATATCGAAATATTATCGAAAGGTTGGAATCTCGCAGAAATGTGAGCTTCGGTTCATTTATGGTGCGGGTTCCAACTTAACATTTGTCGACGTTCCTGAATGAGCAGTTTTTGCCCCAAGGGGTCAAGTTTCGACGGTTCATCGGTCGCCAACACTGCAAGGCGACACCGCCGTAACAGATGATCCACGATGCTCACACTTTAGTATCTAAGATTTATATTTTTATGTATGTTAGTCTATAAGGTATATGTTTATATGGGCCTTAGATACTTGAAATAAATGATTTATTATTATTATTGCATAATTACAGCGTCAGCCCCAGCCGGGCCGAGCGGCCGGCGCGAACCCTACGCGGGCGCCTACCCGCAGTCGTACGAGATGCGGCCGCCGCACAAGGTGTGACAGTACGCGTGCGGCGAGACGCTGGAGCTGGTCGCGCTGGCGCCGGCCGTGCCGCTGCTGCTCGGGTACGTGTGCCGCGAGCGCGAGCGCGCGCACGCCTCCGTCGCCTCGCAGACCACCATCACGCTGCACTCGCCCGACACGCTCGCCGTCACGCACCACCCCAAACGCAGGGACATATGAATAACAGACAAACCCTGCAAGATACTGTAATGTTGCAAGATAGGCTCAAATTGCATTCTGCATTCGTCCGATACCCTTGTTGGCGTTATGCAAGCGCCTATACGGAGGAATATGAATAACAAGTAGCAGACAAACTGTTCAAGATAGTCTTCAGAAGCAAGCACATACTACAAAATGTTAGAACTCAAACGAGTGTGATATACTCTCGCAACAACGCGCCTAAACTGAGGGATAAATAAACCAATGACTCGTCAGAAAACTAACTAATCAAACAGAGGGTGTGATGTATCTGAAAAAGAAATAATAAACACTGAAAATAATATTTCATAATTAATTACATTTGCGACCACGCAATGTGGTTACTGATACATAATAGCTGCATAGTTTTATACAGCAGCCTCAGTTAATATGTGCCGAAGTTCACGTAAAAATAGTCACAAAGCAAATATTCTTTATAGAAACATTTAACAGATTTGTAAATGTTATCTAAATCGAACACTGCCAGATTAAATGCATAAGTTTCAGCCAAGTGTACTTTTAACAAGGTGGCCAAAGAGCGACGTATTTCAGGCGATTTATTTTACGAATACTCATTTGCTCAATGACGGTCGGGCGTCACCCATCTGGGCTCAAATGTGATGTTGGGAATGCAGCGATAGAGCGAGAATGTGACATAAAAATTATTTTTATACAATAACAAATGTAAGGAACCTTCGGAATGGCAGCACGTTCGCACGAATCAGTGATACCTCAAACTGTTCAGAGTTTTGCCACTACATTTATGTATATATTTTGTATATAAATGAAATTACAATACCATAATGTTAATATATCAGGTGTACGCAAACTTTATGTAATGTAAGTGAATAACAGCTGGTTTTACTCGAATCTCCCTAATGTAATTTTTATAAAGTTATTTGATCGTGTTTAATGTTAACGTAAGAGGAATGTCGAGGTGCCATTATACCAGTTTGTATTCCTGTTCCTTTATTGTTATGTAGTCCTTCGTTTTCATTGATACGGATAGTTAGTGCATCTTAGTAAAATTTATTAGTCATGGGCTCAAAGTATTAAAATAATCTCAATTAAATTCGCATTTAGTCTTCCTATGGCAAATAACGTACTTTTGTTTGGTTTGTCTTTGGTATATTTGTTCTATTGTTAAGTAGAATGTAAAAATTAAACAGTATTGCCAAATGATCAAATGTTATTAGACTGAAATTGTTCAACATGCTATGTTATCGAGTTGTAATTTGTAATGCATTTTTATTTGTAGCTGTATGAGTTGTACAAAGTGGCTCAAAAAAGACAATTTTATAATACTAACTGGGAAAACAAGTTGCATATCACACTTTTGTCTAATTAACTTCATAGCGTCTTCGGTTACTCACAGTTCTAATGATCTCTTAAATAGTTAACGAGATTTTATTTTCAAATAAAATAAGCGTAGTTACTTTCCGTCGTGCAAGCCAAAGAGCATGATGTATTTTTTATTATTTCTATACATTTTAATATAAGGATACCATGTTAATGCCATTTTATTAGTGAATGTGGAAACAATACGCGAATTCTTGTAATGTACTATAAATTGTATATTTGTAAAGAAGGGGAGTTCTGTTGTAGAAGTGACTTGACCAATCGTGTAACCGGTGGAGGTGACCCATCCATCATTAGTACAGTACCCACTTAATGGCATTATTTCTCCTAAGTATAAGTTAGATTACTGTAATAGATTATTTAAATGACAATGTGAATATTTTTAATTAACAAGATGAATGTTACGACATGTGATTTCAAAATAATAAAAAAAAACATAAATTTTACATGATTTTTTGTGTTTTCAATTATCAATTTGTTTACTAGCGTACCTCTTTACTTCTGTACAAAATGTTTTTTTTTTATTTTTAATACATACAATTTTGCATCATAGTATTATAGTTATAGAATAAAAACTAAGTTACCTTCTTCCCGAAAAATCGCCCTATTCCCGTTGTATTCACGATAAACGACTGAAGATTTACGCGGGCGAAGCCGCAAGGAAAAAGCTAGTTAAGTATATAAATAACTAGGTTATTCCTACATAACAAGTTATTTATATATTTTTTTTTATGATTGATAAGCGTTCATTTGACCACAATCTCACCTGATGTAAAGTGACGATGTGGTCTAAGATGGGACATGAAAACCTAGAAGGTAGATGGCTTCTCCGGACCACATTAGGAAACACGAAAAAATCGCTTCACGCACTGGCCCAGCCCGGAGGGTGCTGACAAGCCGCGGCGGCAAGCTAGTTATATAAATAACTAGCTTTTTAAACCTGGTAAAAACCTAGTTATTTATAAAACCTAACGGTTACCTTTCAATGGAGTAGGCAAAGAAATATTAAATCAATACGTGCAGTAGGTTATGTGAATAATGAAGAATTAGAACGATAGGTAACTAGGCCTAGGTAACCGTTCTAATCCTTCGTTATCCGTGTTACTACCCATCTTACTTCCAGTAGTGATACATGAATCCTGCTTGCGTAATAACAGATCCATTCTGCCAAAAACTAGATCTAAGCATCTGCTCAATAAATCCTACCTACTGAGGTTTTAATTACCTCTTTAATGTTTTACTTTTCAGGTGGTAAAAAATGATCTGAGTAGGGACTCTTAATGTAGTATCTTATTGTTTGGTGAACGAGCAAATTTCGTTTCGCAAACATTGCTTTCGTCTTATTTATTCTTTGCTTTCGTATTTATGAGAGTAGATAAGTAGAATAGAATAGAAAATACTTTTTACACACCAAACAAAGAAACAATACACTAGGAGCTTAAAACTAAACCTAGATTGCGTAAGTAGCTCCACATATAGTCTGGTCCGTAGGTAGGGGCACTCCCGTATCCAGTTTGTTAAAGGAAAATGAATCATCTTTATACTGATCAAAGGATTTTAAAACTTAGAATACACATACCTACCGCGCCGATACTAATGACGAGTCAATGTAGTTAGTTACTTTAGTCTTTAATGATCATGTTGTGCGAACGAAAAGTTGTCGTTGATGGACCAGTATCTACGATGATCGATTTCTCGACCTTGCCTATTCTCTAAACAATCCCAAGATATCCTGCTGATCTACGAGTGCATTCTGTAGCTGTTTGACTGATTTTTCTCAAGTCCAACCTAAATTCTAGCCGAATAGGATTATACTTGTCGTCAACCACAAATTTGTCAGTATTCTGCCACAAACTTCTATTGATCGCTGGTCGATAAGTTAAGAAATTTCGTCTTTTAGCTTAATCGATATCTAAATAGAATTGGTGTTATTTTATTAATAAAAAGTCCGAGTTCCATTCCCAAGCAAATATAAGTTTTTTTCTTAAATGTGAATGTTTTATTTTGCAATGGTTCCGAGGAACAGATCTCCCCGCTCTTATATTATCAGACCATACTGACCGTAACTTTTGTGACACTCTTTAAAATAAAAAAAATGTTAAATATTTTATATAAGTTTTATTAAATGTATTATGTTACCATAAGTATATACAAGGTACAAAAGTATTGCTTAACATAAATCTTAGATAAGGTGTACAATTTAATATTCTGATTACCTTCACTACTTTATTGTTTCATAAATAAAATCCAGCATGTTATGGCGGAGTCCGAATTACATAGCTGATGAGAATAATTAATTAATACATCTTAAAACTACAAGTCACCTAACTAAAGCAATAAAAAATGTGCAATGCAATTTCTTTTAGGAATTTCTCTCAAAACTTTGCTCAAAATTCTGAAATATAATTAGTTCCAGGAATAACAAGGAATGCATGGTTTTAAGCTAATCATAAGACTTAAATTGAAATGTACTGGGTATTCATGAGAAAAGGCCTCTGGAATCATTCTTATTTTATTTTCATATATGGAAATTAAATGTTGCATTGCTAAAGGGTACATTCCTACTTGAGTTTGTAGAACAACCTTCTAAAATTTTATCAGAGTCATAACCCTGACAAAATTTTAAAATTGTATTCTAATAAGCTGTAAAATTTGCGTATATCTATAATTTGTTGTCAAGTAGGAATGTATGTTGTAGGAAAAACTGCATTCAAGTAACTAAAGCCTCAAATCGTGGCTTTTTGTAATTAATTACATGTAAGTAAGTAACCATGAAACCTTCTATAATATTGAAAGATGATTTATTTATAATAATAAACAGTTTTAAATGCCAAACGTCGTAATAAAATTATGCATTCATAACAAAATATCTAATTAATAAATAACTTCTGTCTAACGAGACTTAAACCTACCTTAATCGGTGCGGAAATCGTACTAGTTCTTAATTGTTTAAATATAAGTAAATATAAAATGTAACATAAGTGCGTATCTAAGGAATTTAAATAATAAAATTCATGATTCATAAAAGCCCTTATCGATTTCGACAGGGGTAGAAGAATAAAACTATTAAAGCAAGTGCATAAGGTATTTCAGTTCAATTTATGTGAAATTATCATCCTGTTGATGAAATATAGCTGTACTCACTAGTCCTACATACTTATACCTACTATATTAATTAACGTGGCGTGTCTTTTGATTATATGTAAAATGGATTATTCCATCAATGGAGAAGCGCTTGTTCTTGTTTGTAAACTTCATGATACGCGTTTCTTATCAGTACGTATGGGAAGCAGGATTCTAAAAGGTCCATGGTAAGGAACGGCGACTCTTGAACAATCAAATCCAAAAGTAGATACACAGATTCTCGGTTCTTTATTGCTTCTTTGTCAGTCTCTTGGCCGAGGCGCAATAGGGAAGATGACGCCAGAGCTAAAAATTCCTTCATACGGTCCTCGATATCCCCCTGCCCGCAAATAGTAAACAACGCACCGAAAATATGATTGATAGCTGGGGCCATGCAGTGGATGTTATTCGAGTGGCCTTCAAGTGACGGCCGATAGAATGATGAATCGGTTCGAGCGAGTCGAGGCAACGAGACCGCAACAAATACCATAAGAAGACACACGATCAAGTGTTCCTCTTCTTCTACTTCTGATTTTTGTTGGCGTAGTGCAGTCGCTAAGGTAGGATCAACTTTGCAAGGCAAGCCCGCAGCGGAACACATTTCGGATATCACGCGCATCGGATCACCGCTAGGCAGCTGCTGTTGGACATCTTTAATGGAACTGATCAGGAATGGGATTCGCCGTTCCAATACATCTAAAAGCGACTCCTGCGCTATCTGTCTAAAGCTCAGAATAACACCAATAATTGTCATTCTCTGCAGCACGTTATCTACTTGTTGAAGTCTCTTAAACTGCTCCCTCATAATTTCTGGCTTATCGAAATTAGTTCGCAGTGTTTGCAGTACTTCCTTGTTTTGTAGAACTAACTTCTTCAGTTCTTGTACTTGGCTGGCTATATGCCACATTAGTGTTTCGCTCAATAGCTTCATGCCGTAGGGTCCGATGAGTTCAGCCAGGGATCGGAGTTCATTGATGTCAGAGTACTCCTCAGCATTGAATGGAATTGCGCCTTCAGCTGTCAAACTCACAAAAGATTTTTGGTTCATTGAAAAGCAGATGCTACCGGCGCTCACTCTCCTAAGAAGGATTTCGGAATACCACTGCGTGTACAGCGACGCTATGGTTTTCTCTCCATGGCTATCCATATTTTGCGTTTGCTGTAAAAGACAGTTGTTAAACACTCTTGTGATATCGATGTGCACGTAATTCTCCACAGATTGAAGAACGTTCATGTACGCTCTAACACTGACTAAGAGCTCGGATGGTTTAGCGATCTCGCTGGTGTCTTGGTTAAACATCACCATACCAACAAGAGCTTTAGAGAAACGCGTTTCTAAATGCTGATGAAGATATTCACGTGGCGCAAATGTGTACTCCCACACATTAACCGTTGCACAGTAATTGATCGCGAAACATAGCTCTGTCAAAGCCATATGAAGTTTATCCATAGTTGTGAGATCTTCTCTCGTCTTTCTGTAGCTCTCTGCACCAGGTATGACGAGCTCAATAGTGTTCTTCTTATTTTTATCTTTCTTCTTCCGGTTGGCTAGATGTGCTATTGTTTGGGCGCAATGCTTTGGTAATAACTTGTCACTCATAGTGCACTGTTCATCACAAATTGTGGTGATTATATTTTTTGCTTCTTTTGCCATTTCATCCAAATAAATGTTAACGACAGAGAGACTTCTCTCTCTAATGTGGTGCCTCTCTTCAGGGCACAAGTCATGAGTACAATTTTGGAAATGACTGCATATTAGTGGGAATGCAATAATGTATCGGTTTTGAGCTGGAAACTCTAGACACATGTGAAACTGATTCTCAAATATTTTGTTGTAGAAACAGAATATGGAAAGATCAGATGTCTCGACCAAGATTTCGTCAAGGTTGTCAACCATTTTGGTATGGAAAACCATTTTATCAATAAACTGAGCTAGTTCTCTTTGATCAACAATATTGAGAGGAGACTTTGCTAGAGAAGTGTAAGTCTGCAACCTAAACCAATCCAGCCGGAATGCTCGGAAGTCAAATGTCTGATTATCTTCCACTTGCTTAACATTTAGTGCAGCGGCTGTGTTGCACAATGACGATAATATGATGCTCTCATCTTCGGGACAGACTTGTAGATTCTGTATCATTAAGTTGAGTGCTACAGCATCAAACCCTGACAAGTACTGCACATAATATCTTTGCATGACCTGACTGTACTTCCTTACTAGTGCTCGTAGTTCTTCCATGTGAAATAGAAGTTCAGGTAGTTGTCTGTCTACCAAGTCTTCAGCTGCTTTTCCTTTCACTTTCTGGGGTGGGTTATCATTGTGGCGAAGAAGCCAATACACTTCATCCCTTGCATAGCACAATCCAATAAAAATCAATAAAGCCTTAGGGCCTAATAAACCAGGCTGATCAGTTAGAATGAGACCAAGTTCTTTCAGAGCTGTTCTTAAAAACTTTCTTCTTTCTCTGTGTTTATATCCAGCCTTCTGCACTGCATGGTGATAGCAATCTTTTACTTCTGATATTCTTTTGCTGTAACCTTTGATGCCATCAAAAAAGCTTTGAATGTATGTATGGATGTAAATAACTTCATCACGGAAAAGTGCCACAACCCACCCAGATTCTAAAGCACTCACCCACATTTTGCTGGCATGATCTTGTTGAAGCATATGATGGCAGAGGCAGAACCCAAAAATCACCCATCTTTCCAAAGTCTCCAAGGAAATATACTCACAAGACATTGTATTAGTTTCTGAGGGTTTCAACAGTTGTGTTGGGTTGCTTACCAAGCTTAGCTTCTGTTCAGATCTCCAGTGCTCTGCGGTGAGGTTTCTCGCTGGGTACACATGCCAGAGAGAATTCAAAGCTGCAGACAGTGTTTTTTGATGTGGAAAAAATTCTTCCGACAATTTCTTGAAAGGGGCATCATAGTCAACAATCAGTTGGCCTAATCGTGGGAAGCTGGGATCAATTTGATTATGTACCATTTCATGGGCAGCATTAAACAATCCTAGAACTGCTTTACGGTCTTCTACTCGAGACAGAAGTATCATTAGTGACACATACACTGTAACAAGATCTAGGTAATTTTTTGTCAATTCATAGTTCAGAGTCAAATCTAAAGTAATTTGGCATGCATTTAAGATGTTGAGTAGTTCACATACATTATCTTTGAAATCTAACAGGTCTACAAATGTATAATAATACAAAGACAATGACTTTATGATTTCATTCCTAATGTTAGTGATAGCTTGAAGACCTTTCACATCAATATTAGGGAACCTTCTCACAATATGCTTGATTGATGACTCTAGGGACTTGTCTGAAAGGAAGGCTGGCTTAGATTTCGAGTCGCCACAGGCTTTCTTGATATTGTAGATTCTCGTCAACATGCCAATGCCTCTCTCATTTAGGATGGCAAGTTTCTCAGCCAGCTTCTGCTGGCTGATATTAGCGGTTCTAGACATAGTAGACATTTTCTGAAACAAATACAAAGCATGAACTACCTATGAGTTGTTTATCCTATGTCGCAATTGACCGCATCGGTGAGTGGGTAATCGTTACGGAAATCGACATCCGTGAGGGATATACAGTTAGACATTACATTGATATGCTTCAGTAGGATTCTAAGTAATAAAGCTCACAGAGTAGTTTATAAAGTAGATAAGCATAACGTAAATAAACCATGAACTCATTATGATATGGGATGAATGATAACATCACTTACTTGGAACTCCAATCAAGTTAGAACCTAAGTCCAATGTTTCACTAAAATGTAGTCATTGTAGATTCACCAAAGCAAAGAAAACTCATTCTAATGATACAATTTATGATGTAATTTACAAAATCATCAAAAATTTAGAAAAGGGAGTGCCAGGCAAGGCAAGAGGCCAGGCGTCCGAGTCCAGTTATTCTGAATGACATTGACATAATTTGACATAACTTAGCAACTTTTGTTACGGCCAGATTGTTAGAAAGAAGTAGCCAGTCACGGACGCCATCAAATAAAAGAAGAAAAAGTCAGATAAAAGAAATATATACAATTCAGTTCAGTTTAAACTTTAGTTTCTTGTAATTGCGACAATTTGCCAGTGTCGAGTTAAATAAAATTATAAAGTGAAAAAAATGTTACTCAGTTGAACGTCATTTTGCCTTCTTTTTTTTTCTACTTCTTCTTTTTATATATCTTCTTCTTTTTGTCATGGCGTCCGTGTCTCTATAATTACAAAATGCAATGTGTGCAGCATAAATTACTATCAAATCAAAGTCAACGTCAAGAATGGTTAATGTCAAGCCATGTGTTTGAAAATGGCGTCAATCACTAGTGAATTGGTTTTCGGTGCTTTTGTGGTCCAGATATAAGTGATTTTCTTTGTTAACTAAGTGAAATATGTGAATTTTCTCGTATTAATATTGATTTTTGAATAGACAAGTTCCAACAAATCATATCACCATGCCGCGAATTATGATAAAAGGCGGCGTTTGGCGCAACACTGAGGTTTGATTCCTTCAGTCGATTTTGTGGTAAATTAATGTAAAGTATTTTTGAGTTCTGTCTTACATAATGGTTTTATCTTTTAGGATGAAATCCTTAAAGCGGCGGTGATGAAATATGGCAAAAACCAGTGGTCTCGAATCGCTTCATTGCTGCACCGCAAGTCTGCCAAACAATGCAAAGCTCGTTGGTACGAATGGTTGGATCCCAGCATCAAGAAGACAGAATGGTCACGGGAAGAGGACGAGAAGCTTTTGCATTTGGCCAAGTTGATGCCAACGCAGTGGAGGACCATCGCTCCTATTATTGGACGCACAGCAGCTCAATGTTTGGAGAGATACGAATATTTATTGTAAGTTGCTTTCAATGTTATGTTTCTGCTGCAGAACCAAAGTTTGTTGAGGATTTATTTATTTAGTGGTTGGTGTAATTGGCTTATACAATAAACATATAGTTCTATGTTACTTTGTGATTCATTATGGGTATTAAACTAATGTTATACAAATATCTAGATACTTTTTTAAATATTTTTAATAAGTTATAAACCTCACTTTGTAGATGAAACTATTTATATATCTCACTCGATAATACAAAGTGCAGAAGAATTTCGACCTATCATGTAATGGCACGATGGTGTAATTGGTAGCGCGCTGGGGCGCTATCCCAGAGATGCAGGTTTGAATCCTGTGTGTGCGAAAGTTACAGATGTGTCTTATTCTTTTTCTGCATAAAATTTATATCTAGATACTTTTCATATGCTATGCTCCAACAAATTATTTGATTTTTTATTAAATAATTATTATATAAAAAAATTTAAACCTACTTTAATTTATACACCACTTCTACACCTTTAAACAACTTCATTTGCTACATTAAAAGTAATTTATTAATTAAATTTAATAGATACTCTAAATTCTAAATAATTGTGCCACACTTGTGCTCTCAGTAATTAATTAATGATTGATCAGTGACATACATTTTTTGATTTTTCTATCTACCCAATAATGTTTTATATCATTATACTCCTTTAGGGATCAAGCACAAAAGAAGGAGGAAGGAGAAGATATTGGAGATGATCCCCGTAAACTCAAGCCTGGTGAGATTGACCCAAATCCAGAGACAAAGCCCGCTAGACCTGATCCTAAGGATATGGATGAGGATGGTGAGATTATTTTTATTTTTGTAGTGCAGTGAATACTAACTTTTGGTCAGGGGAACTGCATTGAACACACATTGAGAACCTAACCTTGTTCTAACCCAATTCCATAATGCTCACTTTATTTGTATAGCTTTAGCAATGACTTAGGTAAAATTGATCTCTACAATATTCCCTATATATATTGTAAACAATTATTTCAGTAATCCTACCATGTTTATGATATTTCATTCAAATTATTTCTAGTAATATCTATTGACCTAGTAAACCGCCAAGCAAAAATCCGTTATAAAAATGCAATGCCATGGCATGTAAAGCTAGTTTTTTATTTATATAGAAAAATTAAAATTTATTTGATATTCTGTTACTCCTATGTCTAATTTTACTAAGTAATTGGCATAATTGGATCCTATATCCTATCCTAATAATAATATGTCTCCTTCACAACTACTACACTGTTAATTACTATGTTTATGTATTACTAGCGGCCCGCCCCGGCGTCGCACGGGTAAAAAAAGTTCCCGGCAATTTTTCCTTATTTGCTCACCATTTAGACCTACCCTGGACTACGACGAACATTTTAAAACCAAAATCAGCTCAATCGGCCCAGCCGTTCTCGAGTTTTAATCAGACTAACGAACAACAATTCATTTTTATTTATATAGATTACAGTATGTATGTGTTATTATGGGATTTTATGTATATTCTATAATCAATATAAATTTGCAGAATTGGAAATGCTTTCGGAAGCGCGCGCTCGTCTTGCCAACACACAGGGTAAAAAGGCCAAGAGGAAGGCACGTGAAAAGCAACTAGAAGAGGCAAGGCGACTTGCTGCACTGCAGAAACGCCGGGAATTGAGCGCCGCTGGGATCGGTGTTCCGTACAAGTATGTTCCTACTTTGTCACTATACTAATATTATAAAGCTGAAGAGTTTGTTTGTTATTATCTCAAGAACTACTTGTCTGATTTGAATAATTATTTCACTGTTAGCCAATTTATCGAAGAAGGCTACAGGCTAATTTTTAAACACGGGAAAATACGTCTTACCCCGGTTTAATCCAAAAAACACTGGCAACGCCGTTGTGTGAAAATCTAGTAATTTATAATGGGCTTTATTTCTGAGTATACTTAACAATTTGAAAAAGTATTACCTACATTAATTGTTTATAATAGGTGTACAAAATTTATGTAAATCCTTGTTATAATAGCGGTGAATAAGCACTTTAAGGCATAACTAGGAACTCTGCTTTCAAATCCTCACCATCATCATTTCTGACGACGTAGGACGTAGGACGACCTGTGCCAGACATTTGCCTCACTCTTGAATTTTCAGTTGCCACTTTCCATGCGACTTAAGGCTATAAAGCCTTTATTTTATTCATAAGGCTTATAGTCAATTGTTCCTCCTCATACATATTAATGTTTAAATTATTCTCAGGCGCAGGAAGAAGCGCGGCGTGGATTACAATGCAGAGATTCCGTTTGAGAAACGCCCAGCCTCGGGTTTCTATGACACATCCACTGAGTTGGTGGACCCCATGGCGCCAGACTTCACCAGACTACGGCAGCAGCATCTTGATGGAGAATTACATTCCGAAAAAGAAGAGGTAAAATATTTCTTCACTGACCCTATTGGCGCAGGGCCACCGCGACGCGTGCTGTGCACTTACAGTGGAGCCTTAAACAGCTTACATACTTATTATAACTTGTTGGATAGTGCTGTATTAGCCATAGCTAAATAGTGTTTTAAAATTATGTTCTATTCCGACTCCACGGTAAACTGGTTCTCGATTGACACTCATCGTTTTTCTGCATTAATAATTAAAATTATATCAAGTATATGATATGATATTAAAATATCCGCAACTGTTGTTACAGATTCTTTTGTGTGCTTTTTGATAAAGGATTTTAATTTATATATAATAAAACAATTCAATAAAAAAATGAGTTTATGTTTATCGGATGAATAACCTCTAAATAAGCGACTTCTTTCTAAAAATGATTACCAGACAACCCCATAAAAGTTAATACATTCATATTTGTTGACAGAGAGACCGCCGTAAAGACAAGAACAAGCTGAAGCAGCGCAAAGAGAACGACGTGCCGCAAGCGATGCTGCAAGGCGACCAGCCAGCCCGTAAGAGGAGTAAGCTGGTGCTGCCCGAGCCGCAAGTCTCTGATCAGGTTAGCCAATAACTACTACACTTATCATATAATATAACCTTCTTATGCAAAAGAGATAGCAATGCTGTCTTAGCAAACATGAATTTCGCCTCTTTCTAACATACACAACTGCCAAATTGACAAGACCAAACTAATGCTAACAACATTATTTATACTAATATTATAAAGCTGATGAGTTTGTTTGTTTGAACGCGCTAATCTCAGTAACTACTATAATTAGATTTGAATAATTATTTCACTGTTAGATAGCCTATTCATCTAAGAAGGCTATTGGCTTTTGAACAACGCCGTGGTGTGAAAAGCTTGTCTAAAATCGATTAAGTTGACTATTTCAGTGAGGGTCACCGGTTTTGTGACTTCCTCAGCTACATTTTTCTCTTTCCCGCTTTCAGTTACTCATTTCCGCGATGGTTTGGCAATGATACTATGAATATTAAGTCAGCCACAGCTTCTCACAAAAACTTAACCTAAGCTGCTATGAAATATTATTAAATAGTCCACTCACTAGAGGGGACCAGCGGGACATACCCACTCATACCATCTGCTAACTCTTTGTGTAGAACTTGCATGTAAAAATAAAATGATTAGCTATCCAAAAACTGCTTTCGCTTTTTGCAGGAGTTACAACAAGTGGTAAAGCTGGGTCGCGCGTCGGAAGCGGCGCGCGAGTCGGCGGGCGGCGCCGGCGCGCCGACGGACGCGCTGCTCGCCGAGTACGCGCTCACCCCGACCCCCGCCACGGCGCTCAGGACTCCGGCTACGCAGCAAGACAGGTTAGCGGTTATATAACTACATACTACCTTGAAGATTATACTATAGCATTAAGGTCACCTTTTGTATGTACTGTGCAAATAACGTGTATAAATAAATAAAATCTTTCATAATAGCGTTGTGCATTAGAACGTAGCGTTCTAATGTATTTTCCCGTGGAAAGACATATTTTCCGCGGTCAATTTGTTTCTTAGGGCTGAGAGAATCTTTCATTTTTACTAGATCAAAAATATATCCCTTATACGTCACAATCTCATATACCAGCATTTGACGGTTTTTTAGTTTGCCGATAATTTTACCTTATTGCAAGCACCGTAATCACAGATAATCTTGAAAACCATTAAAGTGCGGTGGTATACTCATGTTAAGTTTTCATATTGCCTAAAACCGAGATTAATTGAATTGTACAAGTTTTGAAAATTTCCGAATGCTGGTGCGTTACAGGACTCATATTTAAACCAGGGTTTATCGCCGCACGCTCAAATAAATGCTACCATAAAATAGTTCCACCAAGCAAATGAATGATTAATACAATAAAAAAAAAAAAAAACTCATTAAAATGATTGAATCTTTCGATAAATGTTTTTTATTTCTTATATTACAACGCCATTAGAATCCTTATGGAAGCGCAGAACGTGATGGCGCTGACGCACGTGGACACACCGCTGAAGGGAGGCCTGAACACTCCGCTGCACCAGCCCGACTTCTCCGGATCCTTGCCTGCGGCGCAGGCCGTCGCCACACCGAACACTGTCCTGGCCACACCGTTCAGGCAAGTGGTGTCTATATTACCTCGTGATGGCCCTAACGTGGACACTGAAAGGAGGCCTGGACACTCCACTGTACACCGAGCACTAGCCTCACCATTATTTTACTCTTTGAAGTGAAAACTTCTTTAGCGGCATTGTGAACTTTTTGGTAAGGGTAAAAATGTAAAACTCGGATCAGATGGTCAGATCTCCGGATAACGTCAATGACCTGATCAAAAATTTGTACGAAGGAATGAGAGAGCAATTAAAAAAAGCACCACGTTAGTTCATCTTTATAGTTCTGCCGACACTCGGGGAGTTAATCACAGTAAGTTGTTTGACAACTGTTGTTTTTTACGACCACAGTGACTGCTCACAAGTCAGCCTCAGCCGAATATAGTTCTGGCTACAATATAAGGCTACTCAGGAATATAATAAAGGTTTTCTCTGATGATAATGTATAACACTTTTCTGTTTCTCTATGGTTTTCAACGTAAGAAGTTGTGTTATCGATAATTTTCTATCCGCATCCAATACAGCTCTGCCATAGTTTTCCAAACAGAGGTCAGATTTCTCGACATTTCAATGAACAACTTATGAAATTCCATTTCGACAGGTCTCAACGCAGCGAAGTATCAACACCTGGTAGCTTCAACACTCCCGGACCAGGGATGGGACCCCCTGCTTTGACTGTAAGTTCAATAATGATCCAAGTTATGATTTACAATAAAATATGTAATGTAATGATAATATTGTTTCTTCACCTGAACCTGGGCTGTTAAACCATCTCTCAGCGAAGTCCTTTGTAGCTTATCAGTACTCTACTCACACATAGAGCCGTCGCACTCAGACTATTTATGTTTCAGATCTGAGTGAGACAGCAGCAGACTATGCAATAGTTAAATATTATGTAACTACTAAGTAGTCTAAGTGAGATAGCTCTATATTTAACTACTGATAAGACAAGAAGAAGATGGCGAAACAAGCTCTGAAACTTTTGGTTGTTATTAATTCTGTGATTACCTTTGGTTTCATTTAATATGGACATCTTAATTTGTATTCCCACACAATGAATGTTGTCTGAAATAAATGATTTGATTTTCTTACATTTCAGACCCCAGGACTTCGTGATAAACTCAGTATCAATCCGGAGGACACGCTGAACGCTGGAGATACTCCACAGACGCGCCATCAGTGGGTCCAAAAACAGGTAAAATTCAAGAATACAATTACCGTCCCATCAGAATAATTGGATCTTTGAGGGGACTAATGTCTGTAAAGAAGTGGGTTTAACCATAGAATCTATAACATTTGACATTTCCAAACTACACCAGCGCCACTTTTGGCGTATTGACTGGCCCTCATTTCACTTCACTTGAAAGTTACTACTGTACATTATATCTCAAATTGCAGTTGAAGGCGTCAGTCCGGAACGCGCTACAGTCCCTGCCGACTCCTCGCAACGACTACGAGATCGTGGTCCCGGATCAAGAAGACGATATAACCGAGTCCGGCCCGAACAAGCACATGGTGGAGGACCAGGCCGACATGGACGCCAGGCATGCCAAGGAGCAGGAGGAAATACGTAAGTCTCAGTATTTATTTATTTACATGGAAAACAGCTTATAACAAAGAATTCAAAATAGGATAAAATAATAATAATAAGCCTATTAAAGGTCTTCACAAATAGCAACACGGAACTAGCATAGAACTAGTATACTGACGCATATTTCCGGAAGGCTTGTAAACAGGATGACTTTGATGCTCACAACTATGAAGTACTGGCGTTATCTAAAATCCATGCTAATATTGTAAATAGATTTTACTGACGCATATTTATTTTTTATTGAATTAGGCTTCACTATTTCCGGAAGGAACAGGTTGGCTTAGATGATAACCACTCTGGAGTACTTACTCTGGAATTATTAAAATATGATGTGAAGAAGGAAGAGTTAAAGAAATAGTTCAGTTCGCGATGCATAATGTATTACTGCTCGCATACACTGATTTATCTGGCTGTCGGTTTTTTGAAAAATAACTTTATCTTACATGTCGTCAAAGCTATTGAGACAAGATAGCAAATATGGAACACAGACTACAATATGTACAATCCAGCATGTTACAGAGATTTATGAATTCAATGGCACACTTGATGCAAATGTCACCCTAAAATCCGTTCAAAAACCTATATCAAATAAACCGATCCTTTTGTTGTATTACTAATCCTTCCTCTGAATCCTTACACGTGACCTCCGGGCTAAGAACAGTCTCTGGTGGTATGCTTCGGCCGCGGCTTGTCACCATCCTCCGGGCTGGGCCAGTGCGTGAAACTATTTTTTCGTGTCCGTAGGTCCGGAGACGCCATTCTAGGTCATTCACCTTCTAGGTCTTCATACCTTATCTTAGACCACATCGACACTTTACATCAGGTGGGATTGTGGTCAAATAAAGAATTATCTAGCATAAAAAAACTACTATAAGTAATACTATTATAATGTTATGAACAGGTTTAGCAGAACTGAAGCTCCGATCGCAAGCAGTACAACGCGGCTGCGCGCGACCGTGCGAAGTGAACGCGAGCGTCGTCCGCGGCGCGGCCGGCGGCACGCTCACCGCGCTGCAAAACGCCGAGGAGCTGCTCAAGGCCGAGATGGTCACCATGCTGCACTACGACTCTCTGCGGGACCCACCCCCAGGTAACATAAGATCAGATAAATGATAAAAAAAGGTGTGTGTGCGATTCACACACGATCGAAGTGAAACTTCAGTAAATCAACAAAAGAACGGGATGAATAAAAAAAAAATACGGTGTAAAAAGATTTTGTTCGGGCGATCACCTATCCAAGTACTGGCGTCGCGCAAAGTTGCTTAACCTTGTTAGCGTTTAAGATTGGCTTACCTGTCGCATTTCCGTTGCATCCGGTTTGACAACCACAACGATTCTAAAGAAGTTTCACTTCAAAAACATTCAAATTCAAAAATCATTTATTCTAGAGGCAACAAAATGGTGCACTTAGAATAGTCATTAAATACATTAAATCATTAATATAAATCAATTTATATAAAATAATACCTTATAATTATTTTTATAAATTACAATATATAAAATATGTTACCCCTAAGTTACATTTGGCCAAGCATTTGCATTATTTTAGCTATAATCATGTAAGTTACAAACAGCAATTAAGGCTTTTTTTATTTTATTTAATCTCTTGAATGGGAAATAATGACGGGACTTTTACTGGCAGCTGATGTGATCCGGATTAATATAGGCACATTGACGGTGCTGCCAACTGGTGCCAACAATTTGAATGTTTAACATCTCCTAAAGTTTCTGCATGATCCCTATACATTTTGCGAGACTATCTGATAGAAAACTAATAAAAAAATATATTTCAGGCGTAGACAAGAAACGCGCCGTGCAACTGCAAGCGTCCCACCTCGCGTACTTGGAACAGCATCCGTACGAGGAGTTCTCGTCAGAGGAGCTGGACGCCGCGAAGCAGGAGATGAAGAAAGAAATGGAAGTGGTGAAGTCGGGCATGGGGCACGGCGAGCTGAGTATGGATGCCTACACACAGGTCTGGGAGGAGTGTCTAGCGCAGGTAATAAAAAAAAATAATCTACCAACAAGTGTAAAAAAATATAATACATTGAAGATAAATCGAGAGCTAATTTCTTACTACTAGCTACTGGTTCTTATCAAATTAAAATGGCATGCTATGCTTACATTTAGAAAATAGTTTACAAAAATCAGAAAATATTTTCATCTCAAAGTCGAATTGAGACTCATTTTTATTTTTTAAGTCTGTTAAAACTACTATACGACTTTAATTTGAATGCATACTAATGTTATATAAATAAAGCGTAAAATTTATTTCAATATGTTTAACCCGCTAATATCAGGAAATACTAGAGCTGTTTTTATTATTTCGTCGTTAGAAACGCCATTTATCAAGGAAAGTCTAATGTGAGGCCCCCATTTTCCCGTATAGATATAACCAAGTTACATAACCAGCTCTGGGAGAACACAAAAATAATTCCTAAAACAAATTTAGTATTGCCATTTTTTCTTTGCACAAAGTACCCTCATGAGCCATTTTATGTACGAGGAAAGGAAATACCAAGTACAATACTTTTGTTTTTAATATGACAGCTATGGTCGGTCGGCCGGAGTATTTATTGACATTTAATCCTTTTCCAGGTGTTATTCTTACCCGGGCAAAACAGATACACCCGAGCGAATCTCGCCAGTAAGAAGGATAGGTTAGAGTCCGCTGAGAAGCGGCTGGAGCAGAATAGAAACCACATGGCTAAAGAAGCTAAGAAATGTTCAAAGATTGAGAAGAAACTTCGTGTACTGACAGGTAAATATACAAGTTTTTTTTTTGTAGTAAATAACATGTGTATAAGAATTTTGACTATAAAATACAACATGAACATAGAACTCATTAGTCTCTCTTTCGTAACCGTGTTTTTAATAGATTCATCATCATCATCACCATATTAATGTTCCCACTGCTGGGACGGGGACTTTGGCCTTAATTCGCCACGCTGGCCAAGTGCGGGTTGTGTGTGTCACAATGTCACATGTCCTTAAAACTCTTTAAAGTTCTCAGAACATGCCGGCTTCCTCACGATGTTGCCTTCACCGTCGAAGCACGTGTTTTAAAATGCACATAATCTATTTTTATTGCACGGCGGGGTTGGTTTATTCCGAAGGTCGTGGTTAACCCACGACCTTCGGAATGACGGATATGACTCCTAATTTAATAGTATGTCTATACGTATTTTAGGTAAATCACCGATAATGGTGCATGCAGCTGTTAAAAAATAATACATTTATTTACATTTTTAGGTGGATACCAAAGTCGTGCCGCTTCACTAATCAAACAGTTCCAAGAGTTGCAAGATCAGATAGAACAGGCCAATCTTGAATATTCCACATTTAAATTCTTAGCTGAACAAGAAAAAGCTGCCATTCCACGTAGAATAGAGGTAAGTCGTATTACGTTCGTATAAATACATAATGTATCACAGCTTTTTTATTCTTTCAGTTCAGTTTCTTGTAATTGGACTTTGCGCTTGAAGCGACAATTTGCCAGTGTTGAGTTAAATAAAATTATAAATTGAAAAAGATGTTACTCAGTTGCACGCCATTTTGCATCACAGATGTAATTTTTTTTACTATTTCCAGTCATTGACAGAAGACGTCAACAGACAAACAGACCGAGAAAAGCAACTACAGAAGAGGTACTCCGAACTGCAGTCAGAGTTAGAAGATTTGCAGAAGCGACGGCAGCCTAAAGAGACCGTTAAAATTGCTGAAGAATAATGAAAAGATGCCGCGGATTACGCTCGCTTGCTGACTTAAGACTTGTTCAAATTTACTTCGTTCCTTTAGTGCTGTAGCTTTCTTTCTTTCGACGAGAACTTCCATTTTGTTGCGATGTTAATTCGTATAAGAAAATGGCGGACCTCACAAAAAAAAAAAAAACTAATCTCATAAACGGATTCGCATTCGAGGTTTCACGTCGGCGATGTGTTACAGGCATTGCAACAACCATTCATTCCGGCTCTCAAATTTTAGAGTCGAGTGTTAAACCTACTTATGATTTTTACGAGCCTGCTAAAACGCCAACACTAAATTTTACCATTAGATAAGTGGGTGAACTAATCTTAGTGGGAACTAATGGAAAATTAGAGTGTTCGTGTTTTGACGGGCTTATAGGCTTGACTGCGTTAAGCGTGCGCAGGCGCGGTTTTATGTCAAACACGTACATAACTGATCCATTGCGGGCCCTGCGACTTAGCCCATTTGTATGAAAACGCGCTCGGTCCGTAACACATTGTTAAGCCTTACAGTTCTGCTAAGCTATAGTATTACGAGTAAAATGATTTAATTATAATGGTTATTCCCGGCCTCTTCAAAACTCAAACTCAACTTCAAAACTCCTAAAAATAAATTAAGTATCTATGTAGAATAACGTATTTATAGGAAAAATAATAAAATATGATTTCAAATTCAAATTGTTATAATTCGTATTCGCTACATGATTGAAATAGAAATATATTAACTTGACTGTTGAAAGAACATTAAATAATTATAAGAGAATTTAAACATCTATTACTTAGAACTATAATTTATATCACAGTATTAGAGATCCAGACCAGCTGGAAATACTTCTAAATAAAGATACGCAAGATAACATTGTGTGAATTCTGATTTCACTAATGTTTTCTTGATTAGTTTGGGTACTACCATCTATGGATTCTATGTACTGGAAAAAATATTTTACCAGCGGACCAGACTTAAACATTGAAGATAAGCCATACTTTTTTACAACACCAACATTAAAGTTACAAAATCAGAAGTTCATGAGCTATCATCAGAATCACTATTCAGTCTGTTAATTTTTTTAAATTTCCGTTTTATAAGTGGGCTTTCTTTGTCTTCAGGCGAGGGTGAGCGGGGCCGAGGCTTCTTTTTTCTTTTTTTCTCTTTCAGTGCCATTTCTGCCAGTTCCAATTCTGATATATCGTTAACTTGTGTTAATCCAATATGAGAGTCCACACAGAAACTATCCTGAAAAGTTAGGAAAATTTTAATAAATTATTATAGGAAATCTTTAATCAATTTTCAAGAAGAACAGACGGCTAGATTACCGTATTTAAATGGCAAAACAAAATAATCCAAAAGCAATAAGAGAAATACTGCAGAATATTTAAGAGATTATTATACAAAATGATACTGCCGAATATCTCAAATAATCCGGAATTTAACGATGTTAGGTTAAAAATATAAGTTTACCATTTCATATGCATCTTCTTGCACAAATTGTGAAAAAACGTCCATTTTGTTGAACTTCTTGGGTAGCTCGGGTATCTTGAAGCCATTTTTCCTGACGGGGCTCCTGTAACAAAACACTAAAACTTAGAAGGGCTCGGTCAGACTTAGTTAGGTGACATTGTAGATAGTGCGCTTAATGGAGTTCAGTGCGCAAAATATGAGGACCGCTTCTATACATAGATTTGAACTCAGAAAAGCAGAAATTATGATTTTGGATGTTGCTAGGGGGCTATGTGCAATGTGCAATTTATAGTCCATTTATTTTATAATCCATCCCCTTTGTTAGATATCAAGTAAATGGATTAAGTAACTTTCAAGTGGCTAATCGATTTCCATGAAACTTGCTGTATAGTGTATAAGTTTAGTTATGACCTTTCATTGGATACTTAACACGAGTATATTTTGTAAACATTAGATTTTTCATTGCTATCATTTATTTCATTCCTCAATTTCAAGTCCTAATTGGTTTTCATGAAACATAATTGCCGGCCCTCATATTTTGCATAAGCAACTATCCTTTAGCGCCTGCACTATTAGTTAAGGAAATGAAAGTACATTTGTTTACCGATTAGAGAAATTATATTAAACTTAGTTAAGATTTCCATCTCAGGTTTCCGCGCTATGCATACCTTCAGCAAATATTGATAGCTCACCTGGTAACATGACAAGTAAATGTTGCTGTATAAAATGAGCACAACTCACCTAACGCTCTTCAAATACACTGCCTGTATATCCTCATGATGCGTGACGTCATCGTCGCATAGAAACTCCGCTATGCTGCCAACACTGTCGTCAGTTAACTCGTCACCGCTGTCCGAGTCGGAAAGAGCTGCTTCCATGTCCAGAAGAGAATTGTGCATTTTTTTCTAAAAATTATGGGTGATTTAAAAATATAGGCTTTGTCGTGTATAAAAAGATAGAAATTGTAATTTAATAAAAAGAAATTCCACACAACATCTAGCCCTGTGGTAAGTTCTAAGCTTATGCTAAGGAAACTAGATATCTAATATAACTTACTAATTAAACTTTAGGGCTACTAAATTTCAACTCAGTCTGCCTATTTTTTTTTGGGAAATACGTGAAATAAAATTCGGACAGACAGATATGATTAGTATTTGAGTTCTAGGGCCCTGTAAACAATTGAGTGAGGGAATCATTAAAAAAATATCTATAAAAAATATACGATATCGGTTTAAGAGGACAAAAGCATTCGGTATTCTGGGTCGATTTGCTATTGTTACTTACTTTTCGAACTTTATGATTTGTAGTTGACCTAATCCTTCTATCCTTTCCAGTGTATCTTGGACTACGATTTTCGTCGGCAAAATCGTCATCACTTTCATGAAAATCTATCTTCTTTTTATTATTCTTTTGATTTGTAGATGTTTTCTTTGGACTGAAATAACCTTCACATGATAAGAAATCTTCATCACTGTTTTCGAAAATGCTTGTCTTTAAAGGTGATGTCTTGGGAGACATTTTTACGGGAGATTTTACTGGACTCTTCTTGAATATTGTATCGAATTTCTTTTTTAACGATAAAATTTTGTTTTCTTTCCTATACTTTTGCAAAGAGCCTAACGGTTGAATTACTGTATCTTTTGTGCAGTCGATAAGATCTGATTTAGTTTCTTTGGGCTTTGTGTTTTCTTTTTGCGATAAGAAATCTGGTTGAGAGACAGTAAAATTGTAGTTAATTTGGTTGTTTTTGAAATCTTTTTGGTTTTTACTTGATAGTGCGGCTAAAACTTTTTGTTGAAGAGTCAGGGGCTTATCACTTTCATCTACTTTTTGCTTCTTGTTGAAGTATGGAGAAGCATTTATTGAGTCACTCTCATCAAATTTACGTTTGCCAGTAATACTTAAATTTAAGTTTCTATTTTTATCATTTTGTTTGGTTTCTTTGCTCACTGTATCGAACAAGCTAGTCCTTTTCTCTTTTGATGTTCTAGGTGTTTGAAAGTCAATATCATCGTTATCAAATACATTTTTGTCAGCTGTTAAGTTAGATATTTTTTTGCTACTACTATTACTGGTTTTAGCCATTTCTTTGTAGTAATCGTATATTTTTGTATCGTTGCATTCGTTAGAGTCACTATCACTGTCTAATATAATAAGACTTGTGCTTTGAGATGTCTCTTTCTTCAAATTACTTTTTACAGGTTTTCTTTCAGATTGTGTAACTGAAATTACCGATCTTTTCCTGTCTGCTTGCGTAAGAAGTATGGGCGATGTGCTTCTGTCATCATCACTGATAACTTCTATCGTTTTGCTTGTAATGTTCTTTGATTTATCTCTCGATTGATTGATAATATCTACAAGCTGTGTTATTGTAAACATACTTTTGTTTGTAGTGTCGTTTTTAACATTTGATTTCTGGTTATCTTCGTCTATTATTATAACGTTATCATCATCTTTGGTGTCGGGAATTAGTTTCTTCCTAATGCTTCTATTAGATGTTGAACTTGAGGGCGTAGATTTATTGCTGGGTTGGAACTTAATTGCTTGGCTGCATAGGATGGGTGATGTTGGTGCAGTTTTAGCAACCCTACCAGAAAGAATTGAAGGGCTAAGTGGAAACACCGGGTTAGTTACATTATCAACTTTTAACTTCTTAGTTCTAGTTCCTTTAGGATTACTTTCAGTTTTAGTATTTTCTTTAATTTCCTCTAAATTCGTTTCTGGTGACATTTGTATCACGCTATCATCCGAATCTGCAAATATGTCTTCTATACTGTCAAGACCAAAGAATTCTAATGCTTCCGTAGTCTCTTTATTCTTATCTTTCGTTGTGATTTCACGTTTTGGCGATGTATCTTCAATCTGTTCTTTTTCAGGCAGATAAAGTATAAGAGGCGCGCCTATATTCAAAATTTCAGTATCATCTAGAACTTGAGCTAGTTCATCATTTAATCGTTGGGTATCAGGAAGATGAGCTACGTTTTGTGAATTTTCTATATCCAAAAGCTGTGTTTCCGCTAAAACATGAGGAGTTGTATCATTCAATCGTCGGGTTTTCAGAAAACCACTTTGCTGGGACATATCTAAGTTCAAAAGCTCTGTTTCAGCTAATACCTGCTGTGTTTCAATATTTAGCTGTTGAGTTTCAACTAAACCTTCTGGCTGGGAGTTTTTTAAATCCAAAATCTGTGTTGCAGGTAAAACTAGCGGTGTCTCATGATTTAATCGTTGAGTTTTCGCTAAAACAACTTGCTGTGAATTTTCTAAATCTAAAAGCTGCGTTTCGGCTAATATCGCTTCTTCTGGACTACTGTCAGCAAATATGTCATCTATGTCACCTAAATCGAAATTTGTATCAGTTACAGTATTAGTATTTTGCATCTCAAGAGCTGGTTTGTTTTCAAGAGAGTCTATCTCATCTAATGATTCGAAATCAAAGTCTAAATCAAAATTAGCACTACAGTTGACTTGATCATGTACTTCGGAGCTTTTGCTCACCATACTAACTTCTTTACTGATTTTTTCAATGATCTCTTGAGATTCCTCCATACTTTTATTGCAATTCTTTATATCATCAATATTAATATCATCGATTAGGTCTAAATTTGGAAGGTAAGGTTCGCTTACAAAATTGAGTATGACGGGTTTATTGTCTTCTTTAAACTTTAGTTTTCGGCAGTCACAGATATTTTGGCAAATGTAGCAGGTGCTCTGCGTGTTGGAATTATCTAAGTTAATATCGACTAGTAAGTTGATTAATTTAGTGGGTAGTCCACTGTCATTGGCTCCTAGTTCGTTGATGAGTTTGGTGTAGTTTTTGGTGGATTTGGTCGCGGTGCTAAACAGTGCTCTTATGTCCCCACAGTTTTTAACTGGTGACTTTGCGGTAAGTTTTTGTTTCTTTTTAGTCTGTTTGGTTTTTAAAGGAGAAGGTACAGCTGTATTCGGTTGTTGTGTGTCTTGGGAATTGATTACTGAAAAAAAATTACAAAAATATTAAATTACGAAAAACTGTTTTTCTTTTGTTATTGTGTTGTGTGTTAACAATTAGGGTTGACATTAAGTGCCTACAGTAAACAAAGTCGAAATAATATAGAGTATTTTCCTTTTTGATTTACGGAATCATGAGTCACGTGTCCAACTTTTAAAATCAAATCCAAGCAAATAAGCTAAGGCAGCACTTCTACTCACAAATAGGTTCATCAATCTCCATAGGCTCGGCTTTTTTGACCTCGCTGCCTTGGAACTCTTCGTCTATCGGCGAGTCACTTCTTCTCAAGTTGACCCGTTTGAGCGGACTGTTGCTGGTCGACGGCCGGCCGGCGAACATGCTGCGTAGATCCTTTTGACCTTGTGTTTGCTATAACAGACATTTTTATATAGTTTTACTAGCAGACCCCAGCAAACGTTGTTTTGCAAAATAAAAAATAGATGTTGGCCGATTCTCAGACCTACTCAATATGCTCACAAAATTTCATGAGAATCGTTGAAGACGTTTCGGAGGAGTACGGGAACGAAAACTGTGACACGAGAATTTTATATTCTTAAATTCTTTATTGCACACAGAAACATATACAAATATTAGTCAAAAACAAAAGTCATGTACAAAGGCGAGCTTAACCCTATTAGAGTTTTCTTACAGCAAACCTTAGGGTATGGAGAACTGTAATGCTGAAAATATGGATAGCGTGTACATACAAGTCAGACAGAATGTTCATATAAATTACCTATATTTGCTAAAATAATATATAATAAACATAACATAATATATATATATATATACTATATATACCTAATATAAATATATACCTACTACAATAAGAACTATACTATATGTAAATTAATACTCATAATAAAATTGATCTAAAACTGTTACGATATTTGAGAGAGATAATACTCTTTTACTCTCAGCTTAAAAGCATGAATTGAAGGACTTGCTTGTATTGAATGGGGTAAGGCATTCCATAGTCTAGGCGCAGCCATTTATTTATATTATTTATATATAAGATATAGACTCTTCTAGACTTGAGCTTGGGGTGTTGCCTTATGCACCACGTTTGGCAGACGAATTGGCGAGCGCGAGACTTTGGTTATAATCCTACTTATATTATAAACGCGAAGGTTTGTGAGGATCTGACGACCTCTGTGGCTTGGCGGGCGCAGGTCCGCCTGAGGCGCAAGGGGTTGCGGATTCGATTACCGCCGGGAGATCGGGGCGGGAGAGTGAGTAAGTAAGTGTGTTTAAACACTACTGAATAGCTTTTCATGAATGTTCACATTAATATAGCTTATATGTCAGAATATCACATAGGCCATCATAGGTAGTAATACCATATTTTGCGGGAAAATCTAATATTGCGAGTGAAGCCCGATTTGGATCACATTTGACACGGACATTGCTGTTGTCCCAGTAAAGGACAAAAACTGCTTTTTACCGCAAAACACATTACTACGCGGGCAAAGCCGCGGGCGGTAGCTAGTAAACATCCATATAGTGCACAAATTGAATCACAACACAAATTTAGTACTTTATTGTGATTTATTTTGATGTTGTGTTCTATAAAGTGTATTGTATAAACTTTTTAAATTATCATGGTTTTTAACAATATTATGACTATTGTCAAATCATGGTATGTTACCCGTTTTAAGTCATAATACTGTATTGTATAGTAGTTAGTAATAATAGCTCGGATTTCAGAATGTTACCCTTACCTTTTTATTGTTCTTCTTCTTCTTATCATCTTTCTCATCTTTCTTAGCGACCGTGATGAACATCTTCTGGCACTGAGGAGTGAACCCGTGCGGCATCATTCTAGGATTGTACTTGTATAGGTTGTTCTTAACTTCGCTCGATTGCTGGATCTTCTTGTTGAGGCCGTCGCGTTGGCGCATGCAGTCTAACAGAGTCTGTAAAGTATTGGAATAATGGTGATAAAATTCAAAAAAATAAGACATTTATTTTCTCAACACTTATTACATAACTATCTCTATTATAACGTTGTAGGAGTAGACCGTAATTAATGGGCAATAAGTGTGAGAATGGCCTGCGATGGGTAAATAAAATCTGTGTTGTAGGTCACCAAAATATAGTTTGCTGTTGCTGGTGATTTAAATACAGATTTTTCAATTTAAACTGTATTTGACCACCGCTTTGTACTCACCAGTGGGCGCCACTGTTGAGTGAGGTCCTCAGTTATAGCTGACATTGTCAATACTATTGTTTTTTTTTGCGTTTTCTGGCTATGTTTAAACAAACAGAAGCTCATAATGAATTTATTTGACATTTAAACTAACGCTAGCTAGCGCACCTATCAATGAAATCACTTGTGGTGGCTCATTGAATAATACATTCTATGGATATAGGAAAACGGTTGATATTATACCTGATGCTCCCTTCCTTCGGTTACTAAGATGAAGACCTGGCCACCGCGTTCTCTTCCCGTTCTTCCGCACCTATCAACATGAGTTCAATTTGAGTAAATTTGTTTGTAGTACAATAAATAGTTTTTATTATCACTTCTGGCACTAATATTATAAAACACAAAAATAAGATATATTTTTTTAAGTATAAAAGCTGCAGTCATAGCGATCCCCCATACAAGTGCGCCCCGTTTTACCCTTTGGGTATGGAACCCTTTAAATCATACCTACGCGTTGAATTGACAACCTCTTTTTTTCGTATAAGTCCCACATCATGTGCTTAGAAAACTTATGATTTTAGTCAGAATACTAAGCACTATTTAAATGGGTGAACGATAAGTTTGAAATTAATTATCGCTTAACCTAAACTTTAATCGCTTAAATAAACTTTATAAAATTAACTTGAAGATATGTCCGAGAGGATTTTTCACCACCAACCAAAAAAGAGGGGTGTTATGAGTTTGACGAGTCTGTCTGTGTGTCTGTCTGTCGGCTGTCTGGAAAATATCATAGCTCCCGAACGGATGGAGCGATTTCAATTTTTTTTTGTATGAAAGGTGAGCTTGGCAGGAGTGTTCTTAGACATGATTCATGAAAATTGGTTGTGCCGTTTGAAAATTATGGGGGTGAGAGTGGGGCTGGAAAACCGAAAATCTGCAAATATACGCGAGTGGGTATCAAAGGAAAGCGCATCGCGTGCACATTACGAAATATTATGGTGTATTATGGTGATTTACTTTTAAGGAAATTAAGGCATTGGAATCAGGGTTTCCCTTAATTTTAAATTAAGATTTATATATAGGGAAATTTTAAAACAAAACTTCATTGCAGTAAGAAAATATTTATATGCAACTTTACATTGATCAACTATAGATACATCCTACACATCTAAAATGCAGCAATACATAGCCAGTTAAACAAATACTTTAACAAGTCAAATATTTCAACAATACGCCACCATTTCTGCTATAGAACACGGTTTGTGACAGCATTCGTCCACCACTCCTCTCTTGCCACGAGGTGTTGACAGCGCCTTCGCTCTAGGGTGCTTCATCCAAGGAAAACCAAAATCATCGAATTCAAAGGCATCATATTCGAAGTACTGCGTAGATTTCTTCTGATACGTTTTTTTCAAATTAGGGTTGCTACAGACAATACTTATAGTCTTCGATAACTCTCTACCGCACAGTATATAGTTTTCATCGCAATTGGAAAAACCCACGATGAGAAGGACCACGAGAATGAATACTTGAGGTTTCATTTTCGTTTAGTTTGTTGTTACTTGGTTGAACGCTGAGTCTCGAATGAGGTTGCTGGACTGACATTGTCCCATTTTATATGTTTAATATGAATATTCATGTTGATCTTGCACTGAATGTCATCTTATGTGCCCTTATTATGGTAAATAATAAAGCAAGGTGGGTGGTACAGCGTAGTGGGTTCCACATATTTCATGGAATATTTATACTTATAAGTCTTCGTTTGAAAGTATTGTAGATCAACATATTCAAAGTCACGGGGTAAAAAATTTGTTGTTTTAGTAATAAAATACAAATCTTAAGCATTTTGACTTCAATTACTTATATACTTAGAGCAGTTAAAGTCAGCATTCATATATTGTTCGTGAGAATAGTATAAATTATAATAGGTGTGTTCTTTCTTTCGCGTGTTTTTATCAAAGTACTAGCTGACCCCAGCAAACGTTGTTTTGCAAAATGAAAAATTGATAGTAGCTGATTCTCCAGACCTACTGTATACGCATATAAAATTTGGTAAAAATCGGTAAAGCAGTTTCGGAGGAGTACGGTAACTAACATTGTGACATGAAAATTTTATATACTTTTGATAGATATGATCTTTGACGTTAGGAACACACCTACATTGCTTAGACAACAGTGAGTGCTTGTAATTTAATATGAACTTTATACCATAGCAATAAAGCTCAAATTGACTACGTTTTAGTTACAAATCATTTGTATGGGAAAAAGAAAAAGGCTATTTTTAGGGTTTTTCCAGCAATAATTCTAATTTTTCTAACTTTTCCGTAAAAACCATCCTTGAACTTCAACGAACATTTAAAAAAAAGATTTGGCCAAATTGGTCCAGGCGTTGTTGAGTTATGCCCTTACCAACACATTTTGCGATTCATTTTTATATTATAGATGTGTTGGATTGTTGTGTAACAAAACGTAATTTAAATAATTTCTATAGGTTTTCTCAGCAAATATATGAGTATGGTGCACACGTGTTAAAATAGAATATTCATGAGTGACTGGATGTAGGCTAAAATGTAAATTTCTAGGTTATTTCCAGGAGACACTAATTTGTTCAGAATATCTACTGAGGTGTGAAAGCTTTGTCTGCCCCGACCTACACAAATTATTATTAGACCAAACATACCCTATTAGGTATATAATTTTAGAACTTTTTCGAACAAGATACGTGCAAGCTGCCGTGTTGCAATTGTTGCTAATTGGCTTTTTACCGAAATGCATTGTGTAGCACGGTGGAAAGATCAACGAAAGCTGGGAGAAATGTGACAAAAATACCTATCAATTAAACCCCCGTGTTTGTTCCGCGATTTTAAATATTTTGGAGATTCAACTGGTAAGTTTTTTGTGCATCATCGACTTGGTTCAGAAAAAAAAATATTTTGAGAAAAAAAATCATACTAGAGCCGTTGTTTTTTTCACAAACATAGCTGAATAGTGTCCGGTACTTAAACTAAAATCAATTTATAATTTTGGGCTTTTTTTGGTGTGTCAATTTATAATGTAAGAAGTACTAAGAAAAAAACTTTCAAAATTTTAATACTTGAGATTTTTTTTGAGATTTATCTATCTTTAATTAGAATGAAAATTCACATGAAAATAACCACTTCATTAGTGTACGCAAGTACCACATTTAAACGAAACTTTCTAAGAAATGCCTATGTATCAAAACCTCGCTTTGACCAAACAATTATTAGTTCTGGCGGCTCCTAGGCTCCCTAAACCAACTTTTCAAAACGGGAAAATTGTGTTGTGTTTAGTTTAAATCCTTTTTTTTGTCCCTCTATGGATATGTCGGCATCATCGGATTGATGCCACAGGTTTTATGGATTAATCTCTATCGCAGACTTACTCTAATTGGTTGGGGGAACTGCCCTGTGCACTGAAATCTTCGTATAAGTGTAGTGAGTGAATTTATCCCCCAGCCTGACCTGGCTATGGAGGCGAGCTTTTCGAGTGATTTTCGAGCAGAGCTACTCTACATTGCTATGGGTGCGTTTGATATCCACCAATCCACCATCACCACCAATTATTAATTACTTTATTATAGTGTGTTTTGACCTGTCTAAGTTTTGTGTATACAAATTATTGATTAAAATAAATGAATATGAATCATTTTCAACTTCTATGTTGACTGATGGATATTAATATCGTTCCAGCCCGTTACACATTCCATCGAGCTGTTGTCTATGTTGAACCTACCTCTACACAAGTCTATGTTGAACGTACCTCTGCACCAGTCTGATGGGCGAGCGCGTGGAGATATCGAAGCACAGTATGAGGTCCACGGAGCCGACGTCCAAGCCCTCCTCGGCTACGCAGGTGGCGACGAGCGCGTTACACAATCCTTCGAGCTGTTGTCCATGTTGAACCTACCTCTACACAAGTCTATGTTGAACGTACCTCTGCACCAGTCTGATGGGCGAGCGCGTGGAGATATCGAAGCACAGTATGAGGTCCACGGAGCCGACGTCCAAGCCCTCCTCGGCTACGCAGGTGGCGACGAGCGCGTTACACAATCCTTCGAGCTGTTGTCCATGTTGAACCTACCTCTACACAAGTCTATGTTGAACGTACCTCTGCACCAGTCTGATGGGCGAGCGCGTGGAGATATCGAAGCACAGTATGAGGTCCACGGAGCCGACGTCCAAGCCCTCCTCGGCCACGCAGGTGGCGACGAGCGCGTTACACAATCCTTCGAGCTGTTGTCCATGTTGAACCTACCTCTACACAAGTCTATGTTGAACGTACCTCTGCACCAGTCTGATGGGCGAGCGCGTGGAGATATCGAAGCACAGTATGAGGTCCACGGAGCCGACGTCCAAGCCCTCCTCGGCCACGCAGGTGGCGACGAGCGCGTTACACAGCCCTTCGCGGAAACTACGCATTACTCGTAGCTGTTGTTTCTGTGATACGACGGTTTTACCATCTTTGCCTGAGGATTGATATTGCAATTTTATTATTAATGTAATCATAGCCAAAATTATCGATATATAAAAAGTTATTGTATAATTCAGTTACTAAGAAGCTGTTGTTTGTAATTTTTTTTGCGCCCTTCTTATTTAAAGTAGTTAATTAAGCTTTTGAAACGAAGTATTCAAACGTTTTTAATATCGTTCATGTAGGCGACGCGTAGCGTAATTCGTAGTAATAAGTTTAATTTCTTTAACTAATATTACTTTTTTATATAAACCGGTTCAAAATATGTCATATATGATTTCTTTGATTTAAACTGTAAATAGAGTGATGCTTTGGCGCGTGGGGTAACGATCGATACAATGTGCGGGAGGGGTTAGAATTGACCGAGGATGGGGGTAATTTTCAGTGCTCTCAACAACGACGCGCGCGAACGTTCGTTTTCTCGCTTGATATAGCTTTTTGGTACAAAACCTGTGTTTCATCCATACAAAATCTTCAGTTCAAGTAGAAATATCGTGTAATGAACATACCTGAAGCGCCCTGCCCCACGAACATTTGCGGAACTATGAGTGGTCGGCACTGCAGTAATAGACAGTGCACCAAATTCACACTTTCTCGATACTCACAGAACACTGAAAAGATATTATTTCAAAATATTTCTACAGGTTATCCAAAAATAAGGTAAAGCTGGGTGTAAGGTGCCGGAATGTCCGGGCGCGGAGACAAGATAGATATTGTGTTATGTGATAAATAAAATATCGTCAATGTTTGTCTTACCAATAGCTCTTGTATCCTGCTTTTTCATTTTAGCATTAGTAAAATGTTCCACCATTATGGATTTCAGTCTATCGAACTTCGGGTGTCCAAAACATAAATTATTTGGGATCTGAAATATACAAGTATTTCTTGAAATTGTCGGAATAACATTTTGCAATGTGAATGAACATGTGTAATTTAATTTTACTCATACATCAGCAAAATTCAATCATACATGTTCAATCACATTGCAAAATTTCCGGAGATTAAAGTTTATGGCTGATAAGAATTTTACGATTTAAATTATTTTTGCAAAGCTGGTTTGCTCATATAATTAACTGAGAAAAGTTTGGTTAGTGGGCACCAAACTTTCTTTTTTGGGTTCAACGGGGAAATCCATTTAAATTAATAAATAAATAAATATATCCGGACTAATCACACAGCATCACCTAACCCCAAATTAAGCAGAGCTTGTACTATGGGTGGTGACTGATATACTACATAGAAAACACCCAGACCCGGAACCAGAAATCGTAGATAGTACAAAATCTGGTCTCCCGGCGGGAATTGAACCCACAACCTCTTGCGTCACAGACGGACCTTTGCCCACCAAGCCACAGAGGTCGTCATTTAAAAGCGGATAACACCGCGAGGCGCCGCTTGTTAATAAATTTTACCTGTATCACTTACATCTGGTATAGTCCCATCAGGCAATATACTCCTGTCCAGCGCCAGTGGATTAACACCCAGATCGTCTCTCAGTCTCTCAAGCAACGCTGTGAGTCGGTCGTCAGACTGGATCCAGGACTTCTCAGGGTGTTCATCGAAGAAGTTGAGGAACACCCGCGAACCGTGCTTTACGAGGAGCTCTAAGCCGTGGTATAGAGCAATTAGGAGGGTGAAGTCTTTCATTATGTAGTTGTGTTGTGGGTGCCTGGAATATACAAAATAAATTTTACGTGTGCATATAATGCATATTAATATTATTGTTAAGTCATATATATAGCTATCTTGGGGTTTAATTCGTCCCGTGTTGCTGTTTTTAAAACCGGTATAATTATTTCTTGTAAAACAGATGAAATCCAGACACATTAAACCAAGAATTGAAATAATTTTGATACTAAGTTTGTCTATTCATTGGAGATGTTACATGGAAACCTGAGCTTTTCTTTAAAACTGATGTTCTGTAAAAGGGTAAACCAGAACCAAATAACTGTGCTGTAGGTTTTTGCCATCGGTATTTGTTAATTTCTGATAGTTTTAAATTTAAATAATCGGATTGTATGTGTGTTATGAATTTGTGGATAGGTTTTGCTCACAATACATCGGTTTATTCAGAATGTGTTAATAGTTGAAATTGTCAATTCAGCTTTGTTAGTCATAGCTGCAATGTAGAGATATAAATGTATAACACTAGGCATCAGACATACAGAAGCAAAATAAAATAAAATTAAGCAATTCTTTACCTGGACCCTCTGTCTTTATTCTGATATTCCTTGTACAGCATCACAACTCTGCCTTTGGACAAATTTCCCAAGTTCTGAGGCAAAATATTGAACTGCTTTAGCCTTCTTGCATAGTGATCTAAAATCTGTAAAAGTTGATAAAGATTATTTTAATTTATGGTGCGGCTACATTAGCGGTCTACGAGAATATTCGTATCAGCGCGATGTGTGTGGCCCAGTACATCGTTACAACGCGAAGTATGGGGTCACTTCAAAATCTTTTGTAGCACGCAAAGTGACACAAATATTTCTCCGCTAATGTAGAAAAGTATATCGTTTAAACCCGTTCACGATGATTTTAGCATGCCAGCGCGACACGTTTATTTTATTTTTGAAAAATAAGAAGAATACGCTCTTGTTGGGTTTCTTACTAGCAACAAACAACTAGCAATAATTTGTTATTGATTCAATTCAATACAAGGGTACCTTGAGCCCTGAAAACCATGAGATCTTAGCCCTGGTGTAAAAGAAATAGCAAGAATACTTAGTGGGTAAGGCCATTATATCTTGTAACGGAATTTTATATTATTTAGTAGAAATAATATATATTCTTCTTCTTCTTAGTCGTAACCTCATGACTGAGGGACGTGACTATGGCGTCTTATCAGCTTCGCCACCACTTCTCTCCATCGACTCCGGTCCTGAGCCAACTGTATTGATGCTTGGAGAGTGCCACCTGTAGCGTCCTGTGTTGTGTGGGTCCACCGTGTGGGTGAGCGGTCTCGACTTCTCTTTCCTTCCACACTGCCAGTAATTATCAGCCTCTCCAGGCTGTTCGGGTCACGCCTGACAGTGTGGCCGAAGAATTTTAGTACTCTCTGCATGCAGATTGTATTGTTATAGCTGTTATATATATTTGATATATATTCTAGAGGTATATTAATTCAATCATGTAAGTTATTATTCCCCATTGAATTATTTATTTTAATTATTCTTATGCCTCATTTATTTTATTATTAATAGAATATGAAGCGTTCACCTCAACGTAGTGTTGCCTGAGTTGCGTCAGTTCTGGTCCGAGTTGAATGATGACTGTGTTGATCTTCCGAGAGTGGCTATAGGGCGCAACATCTATGCAATTTTCAGTCCGTAGCTCTAAATGGGTTATGTGTAGACTCCTTACCACCTGCAATAAAGATTAAGTCGCGGTCGTTTCATAGGTGGCGGTATCGGACTACAATGCGTAGGCGAAAGTTTAGACACGGCGTTTATAATGAGTATAATTTTAAACTTCTGTCTTCATAAGCAGTTTCCTACTGAATTTAAAGTTAGGGTAACGATAGGAACAGCATCAAAATACTGGAATTCCATAAAAAATAAGCATTAAGAAACAGTACGAAAATTATTTATTTATTTTATTTATTACATCACTTACGACTAAACTATTGATATCTAAACTATCTATGTTGCAATATAAACATATGTGTGCACTACAAAAACTTAAGAGAACAGTATTCATTGGTTAGTAAATAAGGAAAATAGATTATGAAAGCAAAGAAAAAATAACACAATATTATTAACAAGAGCAATAATTTTCTCATATTAAAAGTCAATAAATAAAGGCTATACAGTGACACAATGGAAAGACATTTCTATAACTATTATTTCTTATTCTTATTACACAAATAATTAAATTAAAATATAAACTTGGACTTACATTAATCACATCTTCAACCTTACTGCCTGGAGTAGCAGACAGTGCCAGCAGCCTATAAGTCTTCTGTCCCAAGTCATCAAGGGTTCCCACAATCTGGCAATAGGCATAGTTTCCTCTAGCCCTATGAGCCTCATCCACCACTAAACAGCGGATCATATCAGCTGGACATATCCCCGACTTGAGGTCATTGTAGATCACTTGAGGAGTGGCAAAGAACACTCTTTTTGTTTGCCAATGTGTTTTTCTGGTTGTGACTTGCATATGTCCTAAAAATATTTAACCTTAGTTGTGAATTAATAAAAAAATAATCTAATAATCTAATCAGGTAAGCGGTAACCGGTTACCGCTTACCTGACCTTATTACCTGAGGTGAGGGTCAAGGAGTTAAAAAAAGAATGTACTGAATTAAACAACACAACTCACAAAATGGTTTCAGTTTAAATGCAGATTTTTCATCATGAAGATTTGGTGAAATCATAGAAGAAAACTGTACAATTTATAAATTCAAAGAAAGTTCTAATATGCAAGAGTAGGTGTTTATTTTTATTAACTGTCAAGAAGAAAATCACACATATAAAATCTAATTTATAAGGGGTTTTAATGTTACTTATAAGTCACACAAAACAAGCAATCTAATGACCTCTTAGCATGTTGCCAATTCCTTAAATCATTACAAAGCAGAACTTTTATATGACACTGACCTGTCATCTCAATAGTATCATCAGGCGGTATGGCCACAATATTATAACAAGCGTCTATCTGTTGGGCCACTAGAGGCCTTGTAGGTGCTGTGAAGACTATCTTGCCTAATGGGTACCATCGGTAGAAATTGTACATTACCACTGCAGCTATGAAAGTTTTTCCTAGGCCTGTGGGTAGGCTTACCTAGAACATAAAAAAGGTGTGTGTGCGATTCACACACGATAGAAGTGAAACTTCAGTAAATCGACAAAAGAATGTGATGAATAAAAAAATACTATGCAAAAAGATTTTGTTCGGGCGGTCACCCATCCAAGTACTGGCGTCGCGCAAAGTTGCTTAACCTTGTTAGCGTTTAAGATTGGCTTACCCGACAGGTAAGCCAATCTTATTTCCACTTCCGTTGCATCCGGTTTCAAATCACAACGATTCTAAAGAAGTTTCACTTCAATAAATATAACAAAATTTAAAAATATAGCTATGTATGTTGGTATGTTATTATTATACATTAATATCCAAAAAAGTTTTGTGTAATTTTATTGTAATTTATTTTTATAGAGGTTTTATTTGTCCAATATTATTATTAACAATTCTGAGAACTTACTAGTGTGTTCTTCATCAAAGCTGATCTGATGATGTTGAATTGATAGTCCCTGACGGAATAGTTTGTTGGATAGATCCATGTTTGTCCAGTTATTTTGTCATACCCACTGATTTCCTCATCACAACAAAGAGCACTGTAAATTAACAGTTTTCAATGTAAAATCTAATTAATTACAGTCACCTACGTAAAACCGTGTGTAAATAAAGCCGTTCGCGTATTTCGATGTAAATAATAGAACTAAGTTATAGGTATAAAGAAGCTTTAAATATCATTAAAAAAAAGTTACAAAAGTTCAGTTTTGAGTAGTGAGGACACGAGTGTCCCAGTCTATACTTATGAACAAGTTAGGTAGCCTTTTTTTATAAACTATGTTTTACTGCAGAGACATTAGGAAAATCGTATGAGGGTTAAGCGCTTACATACCTCACGTTAAGAGCACTTTCATTGTGAGAATGATCTACGTGATTCTGAGAAACTTTATTTTGTTTAAAAGAAGTGTTGTCGAAGTTAGCCAGAAACGTGGAATCATCAAAAATCTCTTCATCTTCAAAGACACTAGTGTTTTTTGAGCTGGACGCATTCATGACCAGAATGGTCACCTCATGGTGTTTTTGTGAAAATTTCAATAAGTATCGTATCACTATTCATCAAAAGTGCAAGACAAGACAAAACAAAAACTATTTTATTTTGGAGCGAATCAAAACAAATCTGCAAAATGAAAACTTCTTTCAAATTTGACAACTAAATAATTTTAATTTATGATTTATGACATTGACAATTATATTGAACAGAGTTCCAACTCAAGAACATTTTGAACATAAACCAAGCTTGATGATTTGCTATCTCGTTTTTTAGTGTGGAGATGAGCGGTGACAAAAGGCTTGTTTTTGCTACACTAAACACTTAGTTTTGTTTGAGCTGTGAATCAAATCAAATCAAAATTACACCGGGTTGTTTTTGTTGAAAGAAATCTATTTTTCAGTTATGGTTAGTTAATGAGAATAAATCAAATTTTAAACCAACATAGTTTAATGTCTTAGTTATAAACAAACACTGTTGTATATAATTGTATCAATGGAACTAGAAGATGGATTTGATGATCTATTGGCAGAAATCAGTGAGCCGACGTCTCCCAAAAAACCCAAAATAGAGAATGAACCACCTCAGCCTGGTATGTTCGTAATGTCGATCATAAATACTTACTTTACTTTATATTCTTGGGCTTAACCCAGATGCGGATTATCCTAAAGGCAAACTAAGCTAAGCATGTGCTCAGGGGCGCGAAGCCGCAAAAAGGCGCGCAAGGGCAGATACTTGAAAGAGAAAAGCATAAAATTGTGTCAGTACCGGAGACCGGCGAGCGCAGCATAGGAGTTAAATTGACCGATGACTTGATAGGGTGCAAGTTCACAGTGGATGCAGACTGCTTCCAACAGAAAATGTAAAACAAAGTCTGAAGTGATGATGATGACTAGTTATCTAAGTAACAAGTTAACTTACTGTGACAAGTTCTTTACTTGTCGTAAGGTAAAGTACCTAATATGTCGGCGATACTGCATTTTTTTCCTACAGCACTCTGCCTCTGGCTTAACCCTCTTAAACTCCGGAAGATATTAAAATGCTACCCTTACATTCTTTTTTTACAGGAACTTCAAAAGACAATATTGTTAAACCTTCATCATCCAAAACTAACTGTGTCCTAGTCAACCAAAAACAGGTGAGTAAATTAAGCAAACATACAATAAAGGCAGTATTTAAAACATCCATATTTTACCTTTGCTGCCTAAAACTGGAACATCCCGTTTGACAGTTTTTAAGTCTTCATAATTTTTCAACACAAGTGCAAAATTTTACAACTGCTTTCAACGTCCAGGTAACAGATGTATCTTCTTTTCAAACCCTTGTATTTTATTTTATTACTGTGGTTTTGAATGATTATGGGTTGCTGAAATTTTCACTTATTTGTATAACATGTGATTTTTAAATTTTTAATGACTCTATTCATATTTAGATACAAAATAAGTTATTGCTTACTCATACTCAGACAGATGATAAAACAAAGTATGTTACACGGTAGAGTTGCCATTAGAATCATCTTATTTGATAAGTACTACTGTATCCATAAAATATAAATTATATCCAGCTTTATAATTATTTGTTTCAGAGAGGGAATCCACTACTTAAGTTTATAAAGTGTGTTGCTTGGGAGTATGATGACATTATACCAGACTACGAAGTGGGTAAAACTATATCGCTATTGTTCCTGTCACTGCGGTACCATAACTTGAATCCAGATTATATTCACAACAGACTCAAGGAGTTGGGCAGAAAATATGATTTGAGGGTACTCCTAGTGCAGGTAATACATTGAAATAATTTACAGTGCAGTAAAACAAAAATAAATTTAATTCTATTAACCACAAAAAGAAAAACAAAATGAAAGAAGAGTATAGTATAATATACATAGTAGATTATGTAACATTAAAAGAAAACATTAGAAAATTAAATATTTAAATTCATGAATTTTATGTATAATTTTAATTGGTATTTAATTGTACTACTTAGGCCATTCAGCTAAGGTGTCGGTTTGATATTAGTCCCAATAGCAGTAGCTAAGGCCATGTTGCTAATAGACTGTAATGCTAATTATGCCGTTAGTTCTGTTTTAATATCCTTTTGATACGAAGCAATTTTTTTATTCGACATACCTATTAAACACCCAGACTAAGGAGAAAGTGATTGCAGAACATACCCCCGAACCCGCTACCTCATGCGCCGCAAGCGGACCGTCTCCCCCTGCGCCACTGGGGCAGTCCACAAGTTCTATTAATTTGTTAAAAATTTATTAGATGTTTAATAAGCCATAAAAAATTGGTGGCCTGTAAAGTCGGTATACGGGCGAAAGTTTTACGTGACAACGACTTTGAGTGGTAAAATAATTTTAATATGCAGGCGCCTAAGCGAAATAGAAGCGCAAGACATGAACCGGTGTGTATGCCTATCTCTCTCACTCTCTCGCTCTGTCTCTCTCGTTCTTAGGCGGGCTAACTGTGCTCGAGTGGAAGGGACGCGTGCCTTTCACTTTTTATGTCTGTCTCTCTCGCTCTTAGGCGGGCTAACCATGCCCGAGTGGAAGGGACGCGTGCCTCTCACTCGCTCTCATTGTGAGCGCATAACGTGAGCGGAGCGTAACGCAGTTTCTTGAAGTGTCACCCGGCAAACCAATTTATAAGACGTTGTCACGTCAAAAACTATGCGTAAGCTGGATTCCAAAATTTGAACCATCACCTTCCAATGAAGCTGTCACCTTTATACATTACTAATATTAGTAGTGCACAAAAGGATTTCCGAAGCTTGACGCTGCGTTACACGGGCGCGCGCGTTCATGCAAATGTGCTAAATCTCGTGGCCCGCGACGAATCACTTCTGTTCGTGTTTCATATAAAACCGCCCCCGCGCCCGCCTAACGCAGCGTTAAGTGGCGATGAACTAGAGCATTTTCTAGTAACAAAACAATGAGTTGCTGGGACAAGCATTTGGATGTAACATTTCGTCGAGCATTTGTTGAAGCGCGACATTTAAAAAAATTAAGTGTTACATGTAAATGCTTACTTGGAATGATCAAAGCGCCGACTATTCGTGAGAATTCCATAGAACATTACATAGCAATGCTCTAATAGTCTTGTAAATCATCATATCAGTCATAACCTGATAACATTTTTTTAGGTTGATTTAAAAGACCCTCACACTCCATTGAAGAATCTAACAAGAATATGCCTCTTGACAGATGTCACTTTGATGCTTGCCTGGAGCCCTGAAGAGGCAGCCAAAATAGTTGAGAACTACAAGATATATGAGAACAAACCACCAGATAAAATAATGGAGAAGATTGAGAATGACCCCCATCAAAAGGTACTTTTTTTTCATTGTTTTCATTAATATGTAAATTTAAACATCATCTCATCATGCATCTCAGAATGCACTTTAACTCATTATTTTGCTTTTACTTAGGTTCTTTAAGATGTTATTATTAATATTTATACCATAAATCGGCCGTCGGCCATACCTGCGACCAAAGCGACTGCGAAGCGGGAGCGTCTACCGCTCGCAGCCGCTACGACAAAGGAGGAAATTTTGAGGCAAACAGTCGCACGTCGGCGTCGCTGACGCTAAAAAAAAAATACGATAATGACTGTGTTTTAGATGTTGCTTATGATGATGATGATGACAATGTTTAAGATAACTTACCTACCTACAGCACAGTTCAGAAAATAAGATAGATATTTATTCAAAGTTTATTTTTGGAACGTTAATATAACATTCTAATAAGCGCCATGCCCTGTCTCTGCAACTATTAAATTGGGCATAACTTTTTATCTAAACACGTGCGACATTTCATTGGTTATTAAAGAAGCACGACTATGAAACGGCACCTGTTAATGACTCATTCAAAACTGTGAAGCGATAAAATGTTAGCGGTAACCTACATAATTTAAACTATACCGAGTTTAAACCTCTACCCTAAGATATTATTGACCATGAAGGCTTCTAGGCCTTCATGCTCCATCTTAGACCACATCGTCACTTTACATCAGGTGAGATTGTGGTCAAATGAAGGCTTATCAATAATAAAAAAAAAAAAAAACATACTAAATATCCGCCGCGGCTTTGCTCGCGTAGTTATACTTTTGCCTGCGATAAAAAGTAGCTTTTGTCATGCTGGGAAAACAGCTATGTTCGTGGAAAATTTGATTCAAATCGGGCTTTGCTCGCCATCATCGATATTCCCGCCTGAAAAAAAAGCATATGTGTTATTCTGATATATGTAAGCTTTATAAAAATGTAATCTTTTATCTCTCCATCCACGGTTGTCTGGAAGAAATTGCTTTTAGCAATAAGACCGCCCATTACGCATTCTAGGTTTAGTTTTAATTTCATATTGTATTGTTCATTTGGTGTGTAATAATAATAATAAAGTATATTCTATTATATTCTATTATTGTAAAGTTTCATCAAAATCCATTCAGTAGTTTTTGCGTGAAAGAGCAACAAACACACACACACTACTTACATCATCACAAACTTTCGCGTTTATAATATAAGGAACGATTTATTTTCATATTCTTCGATTGAGTATCGAAATGACATATCAATACTAGCTATTATATTCGACTGCTTCAGTGGCGCGGTGGGCGAGGGTCCGCGGCGCAAGAGGCAGCGGGTTCGATTCCCGCCGAGGGTAAAAGTGTTTGTATGCTCTGGAAGCACGATCTCCTTGGTCTGGGTATTTTATAATGTATAATAAAAAATATCTATATATGTATGACTATTATATTTAATATATCAGATATCTAGTACCCGTAACACAAGGTTAGAGCTTACCACGGGGCTAGATGTTGTTGTGAGAATAGTAAAAAATAAATAAATTAAAGGTACCGTAACGTTATGCTTGATGTTATTTTCCTACTACTTAAAAAAAATAACTTTTTTTTTAAAACGCCCCGCTGTGTTACCCACCTTAAATGATTTTATTTGTTAATCCGGTGTCCAATATTTTTATGTATATTTCACGAATTAAATAAGTAGTTAAAAATGCAATTTGTGTACACGCATTGCGTTTAAAACTTATGAGATATTATGTGCATTATCGAATTTCAACATAGTTTTTCCTTCTACGAATGTATGCAATACTTTTCTTGCACCATCAGTTGCAAGAATTCATATTAGTTTAATTTTTTCCCCGTTAATAATTTAATATTTCCTTTCCGCGCCAATATGAACCCTGCACGCATTAAAATGTTATAACTGTAAACATATGAATCATATTTTGTTTTAGATCATAAACGCGTTATCGTCGATAAAACCCGTCAACAAAACAGACGCGATGACGTTAATCACAACATTCGGTACACTGGAGAATATCATAAAAGCGACAGAGAGTCGATTGGCGGCCTGCCCCGGGTTTGCCGCGACTAAGGCTAAGAAGCTCTACAAAGCTCTACATGAGCCGTTCTTGAAACATGGCCAGTTGAGGGTTAAGAAGGACGATTTTGATGGTGATATCAGCTTAGAAGACGTTGAAAAAGTTGAAAGTGAAGCTCAGAATGTTTCTGGGGATGGGAAAGATGAGGACAATGGTGAAAAATAGAGAACTGCTCTACAATCATAAATTATGTGCATGTCTACAACTGCTGTGGCGCGTTATTTATTGCGTTTTTAATATTGTCGTTGGTGATAATTCCGTGTGCCTAAAATGCGGTGCCTCTAATAATGTAAAGAAGTACAAAAAGATGAATAAAACCGTTGAAATGTTAATCTTTATGTTAAAGTGCATCCTGCCTGTGATACTAAACATTACTGCTTAAATGTGTTTTTCATGTCATTTTATTACTTACAATACCAAATGCACGTGTTATTTTATCAAGTTTTATTTGTAAGTCAATAAACCAGTCAAGCAAGGTGGTTGTTTTATTAAATCTCGAGTGCGCAGTGGTGTCCCATTACAAGGTCCTTGGGGTTTGTTTTGGATCCTAGCACGTAGTTTTTGTGGCTTGTGCAGCGAAGCTTGGCCTGCTTGGCTCGGCAACACAGGTTAAATAAGTGTTGGCGGTAAGCCACAGATGAGAAGTAGTTAGTACACGGCCGGCTTGCTTGCGTTCAAAATAAACGACGAGCTACAGCACCCAACCGGCTTTGAAAGCGGCCAGACGCGTCTGTGTCGCTGCGGCTAATTCTATTTACCGGCGAAATAGCGGGAAACGAACTTTTGAACTTATTCGAATTTTAAACACTTTTTCGGTGCCTTAAAGCTGTTTTGTGTTGAAAAGAAAACGTTCTTTTGCATGAGTTTTTTTTCAATTTTCTTTGTGGAGCATTTCGTGAGGTTTTGTTTGTGTTAAGGATTAGAGGTACTAAGGTGTTTATCAAAAGGTGTGAACTATAGTTTGTTTGGGACAAAAGGATTGTTACAGTGTGGATTGACTCAAAGGTGAGTTGTGTTTATTGTAAGAATTTACTTGTATTTGCACAAAATAACCTTAATACTTGTACTTACCTACATGTAAGTTAACATTTTAAGCAATTACCATTACAAAAATTGTGGACTGCTAACTTATAGAATTACTTATAATAATTTTGTAAGTAAATGCCATTGTAGGTTTAGGACGCGATGTTAACATACCTAATAAAAAGATTGCCTTTTTTTATAGATAGAATGGGTATATTTTATAAGCGTATAGGCAACATCCTACATCTAGGCTATTTCTTACCTCGATAAATACCTTATATATGCAGGAATATGTTAATAACGCATTAAAAAGAAAGAAGATAAGTTTATGAGTATGTAGGTACTTATGAAGCACTTCATATTCCAACAACATTCACCTATACCTAGTTAAACAGCCCTTCGTCGCCTTACCGCTATACCATATCAATACAATATCAATATATACAGTATTTCCAACAAGAAACACTTGTAGTACATAGAACAGGTGAAATCGGCACGTGCTGGACAGGTGAAGAGATCAATTTTTTACCACTGCATTATATCTATCTTGTATTGAAATGATAAATTGTTATGTGTTATGCTGCAACTATGTTTAAGAATGACTAATTTTCTCCTCTGCAATGTACGCTGTTGTATAATTATAATAAGAATACTGTAATTATTGTAGTCGGTTGTATAAACGTGTTTATTAAATATGTATTATTTGTTAAAATTTACTATTGTATTTTTTAATCCGGGTAGCAGCTGGAAGGGTCTAGAAGCTGAAAGGGTAGGCAAGTAATAATAATAAGGCGAAACATTAATTAATTTAAAAACTGAATAGTATACACGAACCTAAACAACCGACTTCGAAAAAGAAGGAGGGTTCTCGATTCGACCGTATTCTTATGTTTTTTTTTGTTTAAATTGGTAGAGCAATTACCAGATCATCATTGTTGATGAAAACTTTTAGCTTAATCTGGTAATTGCTCTACCAATTTAAACAAAAAAAAACATAAGAATACGGTCGAATCGAGAACCCTGTAACCTGATTCTACTACCTTGTAAATACGACACAACTTGTACACTGATATAGTATTATCCATACTTATATTCTATAAATACGAAAATAAGTCTCTATTAATCTGTCTGTATTTCGCGTTTTCACGCGAATACTTCTGAACCGAAGTAGTTTGGGGCAGATTGTCTGGTCTGGACCGTAGTAGAAACGAGCTCAGGGAGGCATATGTTTTGGCAATTGTCAAACTTCTGTCAAACATTTGCCTCCCAAGACAAGAGATTTGCCTCTCGCGTGAAAACGCGAAATACTCACAGATTAGACTTATTTTCGTATTTATAGAATATTAGTATGGATAATACTATTATCAGTGTACAAAATACAAGTTTTGTCATATTTAGATGGAAGTACGATCAGGTTACAAAAGTTTGACAATTGCCATTTTGTCAAACTCTGGGCTCAGACCGGCTGTGGATGGTGATGATGACTAGAGCATGGGAAAGAACAGGCTACTTATCTGCAGGAAAATATATAAATCTGTTTAGAAATCCTACATACCGCGGGGCTTAGCAAGGTTATAAACTATAATGGATACAAGAACTATTATTAGAAAAGGCAAGGCAGGATAAAACTTAAATAAGGCACTCCTTAAGACGCCTTAGGATCGTAATGTAAATATGCAAAGTTGGCTTCTATGTCATTATCAAGAACTTTATAGTAAAACAGGTTTCATTGCGGTTCCTTAATTTTACTCGATACTAATAAGTAATTGAGCTTTAGAATATTTTCCCATAAAACTTATTTTCGCCGTGTAATAGTAAATTCTGAATAAATTATGTTTGTAGATGAACCCCACATATTAGGTAGTTCTTATTAGAAGATTGTTAATATATGATATATTTTAGAAAACATAAGAGCGGTTTTAAGTAGCTGTCCATCCAAAGGTTGCCTGGAAGAGATCGATCAGCGATAAGGCCGCCCATTGGACTCCAACATTATGATTATATACTAAGTCTATGTTTATTTTTTGTATATTTAGTGTGGCGTGCAATCAAGTTTTATCTAATCTAATCTAAGTAGGTATATTTTAAGGGTTCCGTATCCGAAGGTTAAGACTTCATCGTCAGTCTATCTGTCTGTCTCCAGGCTGTATCTCAAGAACCGTGATGGATAGAGAGATGAAATTTTGAATATTTAATTTAATGTATTTAATTTTAATGTATTTTTAATAAGTGATTAACCTCACTTTGCAGGTAAAACTATTTTTAAATTTCATGCAGAAAAAATTAAGACACACCCGTAGCCTCCGTATCCTGTGTGAGTGAGAAGGTTAAAGGGGCTCCCATAAAAAAAAACCGTGATTTTTATAAAGTTAAGCAACTTTGCGCGAGGCCAGTACTGGAATCATTCAAACTGCATCTTTTTGCACTTTAATTTTTTTATTTGAACTGTACACGGAACCCTAGACGTAGTATGAGTCCATCTCGTACATATATCACATTTATTTTAATATAAAATGTTCTCGAACCCAGCGGGGAGCCTGTCAGTAGCCGTGGACAAACATCATAAATAATACAAATTATTATGTTGTTTCGGAATGATATAGGAATAATAAGTATTAGAGGAAAATCTATTACAAATTTCGTGTTTGGTCTAGAAATTTCCATGGCCAATATTTAAAATATCATCAAAAACCTATCTCTTGAATCGCTCTACCTATAGCTGAAAACCGGTTATAGATCTGTTTTGTGTTTTTTGAGTTGATCCTGAACATAAAGACAGACAGGCGCGGAGGTGGACATTAATATATAATATACTTAGAGAAGACAAAAAAATATTCCTACGTCATAATTGGCTTTTATATTACTTACCAGTGCCACATAAGTATTTATATTCGATGTTGCGAATAATGTCACGAATAATCACAAAAATGAGTATTAAAATATTGTATACAAATGACTACATGATTTATAATAAGTGATAAACCTCACTTTTGGGCGTCTTGATATTTTTATGATTAAAAAAAAATTTACGACTATGTACAAAATTACTAATACATACAAATTAACCAAGGGTATATTCGACAATAGATTGTTAATTGCCTTTCATTTATTTCACGCCTCATATCTTTCAAATGCATTAACCGGTTTTCATGAAACAATGCAAAGAATACCTACTTTTGAGCGATATCTGTACGTCCGTTCACGATAAAAAGGAACGGCCCAGAACAGCCGCCGGTAACATAATTTTTGAATTTCTCTGGTGTATCAGCAAAAAGAATTTGACAATACCTACTCAACTTCCTATAGGTACCTACTCCAAGCGCCTGCTCTACATAAAAGAAACGTTTGTCAAGATACATACAAATAAAACGTACGTATTACGTCAAGATCAAAAAATTATGGTAAATGTAATTATAAAAATATATATATATGTATATACATATATAGTTTATATATAGTTAAATTATAAAAAAAAACAATATTTCGATATTCCAGATCATACTTGTCCAAAGTTAACATTTTCACTACGTAAAATTACAAGACATTATCATATTAAAACGTCATAATAAATCGCAGAGATAGCATATAACTTGAAGCACCATTAAGACCATCTGGTCTGAGCACTCACATTTACCTACCTATATTAAAGTACAAATATTGTGAGTAGAAAGGATTTGAATATCCATTGAAGAGGCGCGCTTGCGGACGGACGTATTACCGTTATCTGAACATGGCCAATTGAACAGCGTTTGATCATATAATTTTGAACAGTTAGCAGACTTGCCAATTATGTACGCGGTGTTTTAGTATGCGGCACTATTCACTCTATTGCACACCTTCATGCCCAATTTAATGTGTATGCGATAGTGAGTGGAGTTTTTTAACGGCCGCTTATCAAAATTGTGTACCTACCTACTCTACATTTCATAAGCGTTAACTGATTGAAAAATATCAAAAAAAGATAAAAACTGTTATGAATGTAGATAATCAAAATTTACAATTAAAAACCCCCCGATTCCAGAACTTGAGTTCCCTTAAAAGTAAAAAGTCATACCTAATTTTTTGTGTTGTGCACGTGATGCGCTTTCATTTGAGACCCCACGCGAGTATATTTGCAGATTTTCTGTTTTCCTTCTCCACTCTTACCCTCATAACTTTTAAACGGGTCAACCGATTTTCATCAAACATGTTTAAGAACACTCGCGCGAAACTCGACTTTCATACAAAAAAATCAAAATTGAAATCGGTCCATCCGTTCGGGATCTATGATGTCCCAGACAGACAGACACATCAAACTTATAACGGGGGTTAAAAACTATAGACCTACCCGACCAGAGAGGTACTTAGAATATTTTTTTCTGAATTAGATCCTGCAAATAAAAATTACAATTGTTCTTATGGATTAAGAGTAAACGGTAATTAAGAACATTATGCCTTAAACTAAGTAGGTACCCTTCTTTCTTGTCAGAGCAAGTGAATATATGTAGTTGTAAAATATGTTTTACCCTCATATCTATGTCTTCTGCGGCACTTTAAGTCGCAAGCTTATCTTGAAGGCGGCCTCTTTTATGAATATTAGTTGTAAAATGAAGATGTGTGCTTAAAAGCATGGTTCTGGTTGACTTGCCAGATCTTGATTTGATATGCGGTGTAAATACGACTGAAGTTACTAAGACGAAACGGTCTCTTGCAAGCAGCTTCATATTTTATACTTCCTTGCCTACGTGATTGATACAATGTACCTATTTGCGACAAATTTTGTCTGGACTTTTAAGGGCAACTGGTATTGCTTACTGAAGTAGTGTTTTGGAAGAAATGATTTATGCTGGGTGCTTCTTGCGATCGCAATTATGTCGCTAAACACTTGTTATGAGAGAGCTGGAGAAAGGTCACTGTAGCCAAAATCGGCCATGTGTATTATATATATAGATATGATTTCTATTTTCAGTTCACCTAGAAACAATATTCGAGTAAAATTGTCGAGTGTTCTATCATCGCTCAGAATAGTTGTTCCTTTTTAGTTATGTGATTTCATCCCTATTATTGTACTCGATGTGTTATTACGAGAACAAATCGCATTTGATAATTTTAGTCATCTTTATTTGATGTTTGTATTGTTTGTTACCTTGAGTTCACCCAACTCAAGGTAACAAACGTCCTTTCTTAATAAATAGACTATATTGTTTTGTTAAGATGTCAAACTTAGAATAACTTTGACATCTTAACAAACCTTATGGGTAACAAGAAAATCGAACTTTATTGTCTTCTCATGGGTGTAAATAATACAAACAAACCATCTGGAATAACTCTATCGATTTCTGAATACTAAATTAAAACAAAATATCAAGTAGGCGAATATACAACGGAGGCGACGATAATATAAGGAAGATAATTTAATGAAAAATTTGAAATAATTACAATAAAAGTTTTTAACATTTTGTCGCAGTAAGTCTTAACAACTAGGAAATTTAAGCGTTATCATCGGAAACCGGTCACATGTCGTGATTATGCATTGCGCAGGCAATGCCACGGTTATCCTTTGAATCGTGTGACGACAAAGATCGTGATCGCTTTCATCGCGATACGGCCCACATCACGAATCTGGACCAATCTGGCTTAAGGCGGACAATAGGGTTGGAACACCTGGCCAAATCAGAGATCCAATTATTCCCTTTGAAAAGCCAAATTACTTAAATTCTCATGATTGATCTATGCTAATATGTATTATAAAACTGATTTTTTCAGGAACTACTTGTTCGATTAAAATAATTATTCCACAGTTAGATAGCCTATTTTTCGAGGCAGGCTATAGGGAAAATAAAAAACACGGGCAACGTCGTGGCGTGGAATTTTACCGCGATTATTTGATTGTTTGCGATAAATGCCTAAAAGTAGTATCTTTCCAGAATAGTACCTGGTTTTCGCAACAACACTGTGAAGTAGCATATAGGCGCTTTATTAAAATTATGAATTCAGAGAGTATTCTAGTAGGACGAAACCGACCTAAAACGAAGTCTTCGTCGCTTCTTTTTCCCGTATTTATCACTGTTTAAATCAGACATGCAAGAGGTTAATAGAACGTTTGCTAAGAAACGTTAATCATAAACCTTAATTAGTGCTGATTCTGTTTAAATAGTTCAATAAAAGCTTTTTACCCTTGTAACTCTATATACTATACGCATAGATAGGCTTATTGTGTGTTTTAGTCAATTCAGTAATATTAGCCAGGATAGTAGATAGTAGTTTTTATGAATACGAGCATTTGACTCTTAAATCTTCATCTCAATTTCACAAGCAAGTTTATGTGGTATGAAACAATGCTGTACCATTAGTATGTATGGTCTACTTGCACGCAGTACCCTAATGAAAGCTCTGTAGATGTGTATTCTGTTCTCCTTTACACCTATTGTGTTGATTTCTTGTTCACTTTGTTAACGAAGTGTTTGCTAATTTAATTTATTAGCTCGTTTTGATTCAGTTATCATGAGCGAGCTGTATGATCTAATATACGTGGAACGCTCTGTTTCGGTAAATATTTCTAAAAAAACATACGCGACGAATTGTGACCTTTTTTTGTTTAAAGTCGGTTGAAAAGTAAGCAAATTCAAAATTATTATCGCGACTATGCTGTTAAGGTTTCTTAATGTATTTTTTAGCATGCAGTTTTAACAAACATCATCTTCTTGGATAAAATGAAGTTAAATTCGCTGTCTGTACACTTCGTTTTTGAAATTATCAACGTATTTGTTTGAATTCTAAGTTATGGGGTCCGGTTTTCCCTTTGGGTACGATACCCTAAAATAGCAAAGTGAAGTTGCACTTTAAAAATGTGCGAATGTCCAACTTAAGCGGAACTAGCGAAACTGGTACTGTTTAATAAGACAAGTTTTTAACAAGTGCTTTTAAATATTATGACGCTACGACAGTGTAACTGTACTAATAGTGTGTCATTTTTGTCTTTACTTAGAATTAATTAGGTACCGTTGTAGAGATTAGGCGTAGGTATTTTCTGTTTCTGTGTTTTTATATTTATTTAGGAGTTTTACCGGCAGTTTTTTGCTTACTTATTCTCTCACTTATTTTTTGTAGACTAACTTTTACCTGCGATTTTACCCACGTAAATTTGCAGAGTTGTTTATCGAAAAAAGGGTTGAATACAAAAAAAAATTCGTCATCATGTCTCAAGTTTGCTATGTCCTTCTTTGCAATCCCAATAAGTCGTGTCGAGGAAACAAACAAAAGTACTTTCGCATATTAGTTGGAATACTTTGTAGGTACCAAAAGGCTTAGAAGACTATGTATGGAGTCTTTGCCATTAGGTACTTCGTCCGCACGCCCGCGACTGGACACAGCTAGTGCCCATTGTAAGCGCTGACATTGACGGATGATGGTCATTACCTTTCATAATGTCACCATGCCCTTAAGGCACAGGCTTCGATAGATTCCCCATTACTTTCTTCACGGACCACAATCAAGCACTGGTCAAGTGAATAATTTAATTCGGTTTCGGAGATAAAGCTGTGCGCCGGTGGTCCTGCGCTTTCTAATCTAGTCTTTTGAATATGTCGCCTTTCTCTTGGCTATTTGTTTTTTTGTTATTTCATCAACTTTGAGCTCTCAAGTCAATGTGACGCATGGTCCTAAAAGTATTTCTTTGGCTTACCAAAACCAATTAGTATAATACCTATAGACGAGTAATGAAACTTTTATTAGGGCTAACGACGTTTTGTTTATTACTCAATCATTAGTATCATGACTTATGACTAATTAGTAATTCCGATTAGATAGAAATCTTTAAGAACTATAATCTTAATTTCAAAAGCCAGGAAACAGTTTTATGGGGAGCCAACCGATATACAGAATTCAAAGACAAGAGAAAATAATAATAGTGATATGCAAGGCTTGACTCGTGCCATCGCGCGGTCGCCGACTCTGCCCGGCGCACGCGCAGCCTCCGTTCTTGCTCCTTTTGTGTTCCCTGTAATCAACTTCGTGAAGTTCATATGTGTGCGTGGCACACACGCGTGTGCTACAAACCTCCGTAGTAGGCATCAACTTTTGTTATGGCTATGGACCTTTTATAGTTTATGTACTTTAACGAACTCAGTTTGAATTTAAATTTCCAACATTCGATCCTGTTTAAGATGAAGCTGTAAAAGTTGCTATACCATGGAGTGTAGGGTCTATAAGATCAGACTCCTGTTGTAGTAGGTAATAAAGATACCAATAGTATCTTTTGTATCTAATCATAGTTTTCAGGATAGTAAAACTTGTTTGAGGCCCAGTTACTTTCTTTTATAGTTTTACATTATCGGAGTACCGTGTTGTCCAAATTCTTGTTTCGCACTAAGAGTAAACCTTGATTTAATAAGATTGAGTTTAGTACCTGTTTGGTCAGGTATCATGCATTTTGTCGTGGGGTTGATAAGCAACGTAGAGCGGGCAACAACTTACTCTATTATTATTTTTACAATCTACACAACAACATATATCCCCGTGGTAAGCTCTAAGCTGGTGTTATGGGTACTAGACATCTGATATATGTACTTAATATAATAGACATACATTATATATATATTATTAGACATATTAACCACCATTAATTTATCTGATTGGTCTGCAACCCCTCGGCCTTTTACCTTCTAACAATATGTAACTGTAACCATTAGTTCGAGGTTATGTTGGCAATTTGTGGCTATGTGACCTAAAAACTCTCATCTGATGAAGAGTCTGGTCGTAATGATCTTATCTCACATTGGATAGGTACATGAGTTCCGAGAGCAGTCCATGGTGATCTGACGTATTTTCCCCTAATACTTTCTGGTTCCAAAGCGTAAAGGCAACTAAGTACCGGCTTGGTTACACCAAAGTCATCAAATCTAAAATTGTTACAAAGCTTATCTAAAGATGCAATCAACGGCTTTGCCTTTATTTTATCTGTGACCTGGGTATTTTAAATTTAATTTAAAATAAAACTTAGAATTCTTGTTCATAGGTAGGTAAGAATGTGTTTTTTATTTGTATTTAAAAATATTTCATCGCTTTAGGGTAGAAGAAATAACCTGTCATAATGTATATTTGTTGTACTTAAATAAGTAAATAATTCAAATTTCGTAAGGTAGCATGGTATTGCCAAACTAAGCACAACATTCACAGTTGATAATACATTTTCTTTGAATTTGAAGTAGGAGCACACGAGTCCAAAACCGCACACCTATCTAGGTGTAATCAATTCGTCTTAAAGCTCAGCTTCTGTCGTAATCAGGTTCTTTGCGCGGAATTGGCCCGAGGCGCTAACCGACCGCGATAAGTCTACCAGATTATCGTAGAAAATAATGTTCATATTTTTTCACGTAGACTTTGACATACATTGCAGTAGGTAACATACTTAAATACATTGCAGTAGGTAACATACGTTTTTTCGAGCGAAAATCTCATTACCCATTTAACTGTAATAATTATTGGCATTTTCAGTGTCTTTAGTAAAAAACCATGTGTATTTTTTCCAAAAAATATATCTCATTAGAAAAAATCAAAATTGGTTAATAATTTACGTGAACACACAAAAGAACACAGAAAATATACAATCGAATTGAGAAACCCATTATTGAGAGTAACAAGCCTAAAACACACACAGGAGATTTAAATTTTAATCACTTTGGTTGTACTAAAAAATATTCGAAGTTTTGACGGCATTCAACAACAATGTAACATGACTGTAATAAATAAAAGGGCACTAAAATCTACTAAAATCTGAAACTTATGAACATAAGTACTTATGAGTGCTCTAAAGTTCCACATTTTAGTATGATGTCTACTAGAACGTAATACAAACTGAGTAACTTGAAAAATTAAAAGATTAAGCTTTACGATCCCTCATAATGTATCGCCTTGAACTTTATAGGACTTCGGAGACGCTTTTAAGCTTATCATGATTTATTTATTACCCTGCACTTGAAGGCGACCCACGTTTTTGTCCTATCCAACAAAGGGCTCTCTTTTAACCACATTCCCATGGCCGCATCGGTCGAAAGTGCAACCACTTGAGACCAACATTTACTTAATTTTTTGCAGTTATTCTAACACCATATCATATGTTTCCAATATTTATACTTTACTTAAGTGCCAAACTTTCCTTAGAACCTCTCCAAACTTAATGACATAATCATCTTGGCATCATATGTTTATAAAAACGAACGGTGTTTGCCTTAAATTTATTTGTTTTTTTTTTTCCAAAACCTTTGTAAACAAACAATTTGAACGTAACCAATTATTGGTTCGCTTTAGATCCCCAAAATTACCAGATAAGTGCCATGACTTGCACTCACAGATTTCTCGTCCAAATTGTGGACAGACGAGACGACACGTTAATAGGCTTTTAGGAGCGTTTAGTGACGACATGTCAAACTTTTAAGAATTAGTTGTCTTCGTTTTATTTGGACTTAATACGTAATCAAATCGAAATTAAGGTATTTATGCTTAATCGTAATCCGACATAATTTGGTCGTTTTAGGGACTTTAGGATTATAGGGCATGAATTGAGTTTCTGGTATTTCGATAAACTTATTAATTTAGATTTAATAACGTAATAGGCTATCTATATTCACATTAAGCACAGTCCTTTCAAATGAAACTAAATTGTTGCGATATTAAATCTGATTCAATCAATGAACGGAGAAATTCTTGCATTATTAATATTGTCTGGCGACAAAAGTGAAATGTTTCGACAAAGTTCGAAATTTCTACGGCCATTATCATCGGAATGCAGGTCAACTCACATAATATGGGTGATTATGAACAATCATTATTAGTTATAGTTATTATTACGCATCGTATCACGCAACATTCCTAACAAATGCGAGTTTAGAGTTTACAGAACAATCTGTTTACCGAATGAGCTTAAAACTCTCACGAAATAGTATTTAACCCCCAACGCAAAAAGAGGGGTGTTATAAGTTTGACGTGTCTATCTGTGGCATCATATCTCCCGAACGGATGAAGCGATTTAAATTTAGTTTTTTTTTTTGTATGAAAGTTGACTTTGTCATGTTGTTATAGTGGTAAAAGTGGGTAAGAAAAACCGAAAATCTGCAAATATACTTGAGTGGGGGCTCAAATGAAAGCGCATCACATGCACATTACAATATAGTAGACCTTTTACTTTAAAGGGAACAAAAGTTATGAAATCTTGAATTCTTTTTTTAATTTAATATTGATATAAACGACCGGTCGCATTTCTGTATTTTCCTGAAAGAGCTGGAATGTTTTCTAGTTGTTGGCGGTTTTTTTTTCAACATGTCCATTCTAAAAATTCTTCATCCAAACCTACATCTATCCACTGATTACTCAATTGAACAAGCTACATATTAAGAAAAAAAATGTAAATTATTATAATAAAACTTATCTAAAAGGATATCCTCAGAATCATTTGCATATCCTCATCGAATCCAAAATTGATTAAGAAAGCGATTACGTCAGAATTATATCACGTTTTAGTTACTATAATGCTTAAAACTGGTTCCACTTGAAATTAATTTTGGACGCAGATTAACCGTGTTGGATGCGTACGCGCGCAGTTCAATACGTTGCTCAGGAAGGGTTCATCACCCTTGTGATTATTTAGATCCAACGATTTGTGTTAGGATATTGATTGATCAATTATTATAATGGAAGGTTTTTTGTAGGTCAAATCTTGTAAAAGTCTTACGCATAAAAGTCTTACGTAGGTATATAATTTTAATTTTTGTAATCTTGACGCAACATACTTAACAATTGGGCTTATATTTAAACGTTCCGATAAACTGGTACATATAATGTGGTATTAAGTTTTAATTTAATCAGCACTTATGTCACTTCTAATTAAGAGACCGAATTTAATAAAATAGTCATCTGATATATTCTACAAACAGCATCATCGAGTAAAAATATCAAAGTCATCATTGGTAGAAATTACACTCTCTTTAAATAAGTAAAATATATCAGCGTAATATAACAGTTTCAACATGTTAATGCTTAAAAGCATTCGTTTATAATTTCCATCAACATTTCCTAAGTAAATACCATAATACCAGGATGTGATTGCCTAACAGTGAATTAACCCGATTTTTGTGATTATCGACCGATCGATGAATCGGAAGTGCAGGCACAGATTTACTAGGTAACATTACAAGTGACTGAAATAGCACGTTTGCTGTGTTTAGAACCGACATGTAAACTAGGTGAGTAGCGCGGACGCAGTAAGGATTCTTCTGGGGTAACTACAAATTAAATTAGAAATTTACCTATAGAATCAGAGCGAATGGTTTAAACTTTAATATATCATTTAGTCTTATTAAACTAGTTATTAACCAATAGTTTCAGGTATGGTATAATGGTGGTATGGTTTAATAAATTCCGATAGATAAATGTAAACATATGTTAGGCAAAGAGGTCATTGTAAAACATTATTTATAGATTTCTAAGACATTAACTGCCATACGACAAAAAAACTGGAACACGGCTTAGACACGTGTTCAGTAGGTAATTGTTTAGCAAAAATGGTCCATACATATTTTATTTTTTATTAAGTATACCTGCCCCTTATTTTGTATGATTTTGTGGTAAGACCGTTAATGTTTAAAGTGTGTTTAGGCATTAGTAAAGTCAATATAGTTCATGAATGCAGCTTTAATTTTTATTTGGTAATAATATAGAGTTTCGACCGCTGGACTACAGTTAATATAAAAATACAATTATAATAAAAAAAAATACCAGTAGGGGGCGGACAACTGGGTGTGCCTCTATCTTATTGAAAAAATAATACCCTGCAGCGAGCGATGCGGGCTCTTAGTTCAAACTCATTATTTCATAAATGTTTTAATAGATCGGGTGCTGGATGAAGTTAAGTGTGCAAAATATAAGGATCGCATTCTGTACATAGTTTTGAACTCAGAAACGATTATGATTAGATGTTGCCAGGGGGTTTATTGGTCCTTTTATCTTATATCCCATCCCCAAAGTTAGTTATCAAATAAATGGACTAAACAAATGTGAATATCTTTCAAATAGCTAAACCGATTTCCAAAGAACTTGCTGGGTCTTGGTGTAGAAGTAGAACCTTACATTTAATTATGAACACTAATATTTAAAAACGTTCTTATTGCCATTCATTAATTTCACTCCTCTTATCTTTTAAATGGCCTAACTGTGTATTCGAAAAACAGCTAAGTTAATCCGTCTTTAAAAAAAAATAAGCCAATACGAAATCTGTCGAGAAAAAGAGCACATAATGGAAAGGGACCAGAACAGCCGCCGGCAACATGAATTTTATTTTCTCTGGTGTCTCAGCTAAAAGAATTTGAGTATATTCGTCGGTCCTCACATTTTGCATATGCAACGTCCTATAGCGCCTTCCCTATAAACACTTATTAAAAATCTTTGGCTTATCCTTGTGAAGTGAGACTCAATATTATTGACTCTGACTCAAATAAAGGTCCACACTACAAGCATAAAATATAAAAATATATGTAAGTGGTCATGGAATCTTTAACCACACGATTTGTCTGCAAAATCTTTAATGTCTTGCATATTATGATATGTATCAATTACATTATCATATGATATGTACGATATTATATCAAAATGATATAGGTTCTTATAATATCCTTCTAAGCTTGACGTGTTGACGTAAGATTGCCCCTCTTACATCGACCTAAGTACACTCTTGGGGGCATTAGCATTACAAAATAACGTCGGGACCTATGTATACCCTGCTTTACGGTGCGTTATGCTCGCTGAAAATTAAACACAGATGTGTATTTACTAGTAAAAGAGACTACTCAGAACGAAAGTGAGAAATTTGTTTACGAAGCACTTGTAGAATTGCCTTTTCTAGGTGTGATAAAAAGCCTGAATACTCACTGAGTTGAGTACTCGGAATACGAAAAGTTTAATGGTTATACATACATACCGTCTCTGTTGAATTGACTACCTGCGTAAAAACTAGTAACTAAAATTGGAAGGATTGGATTGCAAATATGCGGTAATATCGGAGCTGTTGCAATTTTTTTAATATTTTTTGCTATGATTCAATCTAATAAGTATTATATTTTATTATAGTCGAAAAAAGCCGGCAACCGAGGTCCAAAAGGAACACCGTCAGTATTGTGTGTCGCGATAGTGTGTTAGTGAGGTGTGAAATATGTCACAACTCTAGTGATGCCTCGACTCGTAATAAAAGAGTGAGAAAGAGGGTAGATCAATTTGTCTGCCAATCAAACTGTTACTCTAATCGCTGCAGCTTCAGTTCAACCGTGATCATGGCGCATGTAACTGTGCCGAAATATCGGGAAACTCGAAAGACTATCAATCATGGTAAATATCCCGTTATACATCTAAATAGTAATAAGTATTACTTATTAAATCAAATAAAAATATCTTTATTCATGATGGAAAGCTGACAGTCAATACTTAATCTATAAGTATTGAACTAGCATGAGTTTAACAATGTAGGTATGCCCATGTTAGCCATACATCAAGAAATAGTCGCTGACTCAGCAATGTGTTGACTACCAGCACGCTAATAACCAACGCTGATCTTCCGTCAGCTTCGTCATATCTGGCAATAATCTAAAAAAACCATTAGCGTGGAAAAGTAGAAACGAAAGCGGATCTTTTACATTATTAAATAAGTTTAGGGACGAATGAGGATGAGAAACTGGGAGAAAAGCGGATTTATTATGTGCTTAACTTTTTAACTCAACTATTTCTTCAAGATTATCTAACTCTTACTAAGTAACTTTTAATGCCAACGAAGTACGGAGTCATTTGGAGATTGGAGAATATGTTTACTTTTGCGTTATAAAAGTTGCAGACTGCATTTTCCGCTTCATCTCGATGATATTTGTAAATATCTTCCACGTCCTATATTCAAGCAAAATTACCGCTTATGGCTACCTCGATTTTGGAATAACCCGTTGCCGTTCGTTCGTGGAACTACCGCGCACCATATGCGTAAATGCATGCGCGCAACGTGCTGATTATCAAAGCTCTGTAAAACACATGTTTTTGTTTTTTGACCTTCGTGATTTCATCGCAATCAGTGTGGACTTTGGTTGCAAATGTTTAACTTTAATAACAGTAGACACAAAAGTCGACGGCAAAATTATTTTAAGTTAGAGTCTTCTTGATAGGAAAATACAAAAGGTTACAATAGTACATTACCGCTGAACTACCTATTGGCCAGATTCTTATGATTTTTTAAAGAGACCACCTCGAAAGACACAGCTTTTCAAATAGTTCCATGAAATATTGTTTAAAGTAAAAATGTTTTTCGATACGATAAGAAACCATAAAAAGGTGTTAAAGTAAGCACCTCCTTATTTCTTAAGTTGGTTAGAGTGTAAAGTACAAGTTGCTGGCTTTATGTCGCGACGTAGAAATTAATATAAAATCCCACTAATTAATATCTGCCTTGGCAGTACACATTTAATCCATCACACAGCATGACACGTTTATATTATTGCAAATCAGATAGGTACAGTTATTTATTGCATAATTTAAAAAGGCATCTTGGTAATTTATGGTCATCTTGAAACAACGCTGTGTCACCAGTCACCAGTTCCTGTCCAATAACAATGTCAAAGAGACAAGCAGCACATCATTACGTCTATCTTCAACAACATAATCCATCTCAGGAATGCGATGTCATTTGCCCCGCCGCCGTTAGGGCAAAGTTGTTTTTTTGTCACTTGAACTTGACTCTTCCTTATGCATTCTTTCGTAAATTATGGTCGATAGAGATACCAGTTGATTGTTTCCTGTATTCAGATGTGCAATTCGAGCATTATTTCTCTTACTATGAATGCCGCAAGAAACGACAGGCAGACTTAGATATTAGCTACATTGTTTTATAGGTATATCACGGGTTTTCTCGACAATGTTTGATGTATTGTCATTGAAACAAGCGCGCCGCCCTGGCTTCGACGGGTCATTCAAATATCATATTCGAATCATTTGTTCCGGATTGGTCCCATTTAAATTATAAAGGATAAATCCAGAATTCTTGCGCAATCTTCAATCTTCCGCATTCGCCAAAATTGTGTCAGCTATTATTTAATATCTCAGAGCCCATTACGTATTTGATAAAATTGAGGTGCGTGGGGCAAAGGCCTGGTCGAGTTATATATATTCATTGTAGTATACTTGTAGTTTTATTGAATAAAGGTTTTATTGCTAATGAACGTTGTTAAAGACAATATGGCTACTATGAGTACAACTAATTCTATTACGCTCTTTGTTTCAAAACAAAGGTTTACGAATGCAAGCCGGCTGCATTGTGCGCCCAAAGGTACAACAATAGTGAAAGGCGTCATAATGTCTAATTGTGCAATTAATATGAAACTCGGCTTATTAACCCCAATTACAATAATGAGAAATCAGAACAAAACCGACCCCGTGGTACGTGTGAACGAAGATCACCGGGCGCGATGATTTCTCAGATCTTATCTATTGAGATATAATTGCATGGATTTGCTTTGTGAGAGTTTACAAGACTGTAATGTCTGTCTGTCTGGGAGTAATTCCCAAGTACCAGAACATGAAAGTAACAGAAATTATGTTGTCAAAACTTGGCGTTACAAGTTTTCCACGAGTAACATTTCAGATTCAGCAAGGATTTCTGATATAATGGTAAAGAGTTTCAAAATGAAAAAAGTAAGCATGTAAAATTTAAATTGCGAGATCCAATGTTCGTAAACTTTTGGTTTTTGCTAGTAAAAACTTATTTCCACATTTTACAAATTTTGCGCGCATAAGACAATGCAGTATTTAAATTACTTAGGTAGAAATCCCGGTTTATAAGGAAATAACCCCATTTCACACACTTAGATTTAGAGTATTTAATCAACGCTCGAAGAGTTTGGGTCATCTTCTATTATGTTAAAAGTTCGTTACCCATTTATTAAAAGTGTATAAAAAAATAGACTTATTTTTATTTTACACGTATTTGCTTTCAACAAGTATATCGATATCTAAGCAGGTCGAGTTCGCTGTTCTCCACTAATCGGAAAGTAGCCGGAAGCCATTAAAACACTTCACGGTTATTACAAACTTTATTTACCACTTTCAGCAGTAGTAACTTAATACAGGAATAGCTGTTTTGTTGTTTTATTTGCGGATTTTGTGATTTGACTTACGATATACCAGAAGGGGTTACCAGTTCGTAACACCTTCTGCAAACAAACCACTAAGTACTTCAAGGGGGTTACCAGTAAGCATAGTGTACACAAGCAATTGGTAAACTTTACATGGTACAAAATTACATCGTATTCCGGATTTTATGCAACTACATAAAAATACTTAATTTCACCGGGGCGAAGTTCGAAGTTCGTGGGTATTTACTATTTCTTGACATTGTACCTACAATAAAATGTACCGTTTTATTAATATATAATACCACATATTATCGATAATAGATTGAAAAAACGTTATTTTAAATAAACAATTTGTTTCAGAAACAAAATGGCGCGACTAAAGCTCTTACAAAATGGCGACGCGTGATCAATAATGGCGACGAGGATGGCCTCCGCTGGCTACGACGAGCTCAGGCCTCAGCACTCAAGGGAAAGCTCCAGAGATTCCGGAGTATTCCACACGACGAAGGGCCTGTGGAATGCGCCAGGACTGAACAATTGTTTCCTGAACAGTGCCGTACAGGTGAGTTTTTACTTTTTATAACAATCTCAGAAAACACTTAATATAACTTTTAATCTAGCGTCTTAAAATCTATTAAAATTTCAGTTTATTTGTTTAAATAAAAGTGTTTAGTTCTAATATTATATTTTAAAAAGTCGACATCAATCATTATTTTATTTATAACTCGCGTTTTGACCGTGCAATGCAATCCAAGGTGTGAGTTATATATGTAATATGTTTATATTTACTTTATTTAACCGTACATAGGTCCCTATAATGCAATGTCATTTTATTACCAGCAATTCAAATCATAATGATTTTCCTATGCGTGGCTGTGTAGTGTAGCGTAGGATGTGGTCACGAGAACTTGCGAAATTCTTAGAATCTTCAAACAGCGCTTATAAGGAAGAACACAAACAAACCACGTGTTTGCTCAAAGTGGGCGTCCACAGATACATATTAACTGACGAACCGAAACATAGGCGATGATTTGGTTATGAGGTAATTGCGAAATATTTATAGGATTACGTCACACGTTGTTATATATGTAAAGACCTTTTCTCTTCAGATAGGATCTTGTTCTTAGTGAAAGCATTTGTTAGGTATTTTGTTAGGATAGGCATAAACAGAAGTGAAATATTCATAATTTTTCTCCGTTTCTAGTGTTACGAAATGTTAACAATTTGCTTTTCAATATGCGTTCTATCCCGACCTCTTGACTTCGGCTTAAAAACCGTACTGTAAATGTAGAGTCATAAATTCTGGTATAATCGAAATGCATTAGTTGCTGTCGCTAGTCTCGAGTGCTTATTATTTAAATATCATCAAGTAAGTGGGGAGCGTAATACCCTCTCTGTATATCTAACGAAGTATTATGAGCTTTGAGGTAACTGTCCACCTACATCCTAAGAGACTCTACATTTCTACTCCTACATGACTGGACCAATATATTGTGTAACGTTTTTATGGATTAATCTGTTACTAGCCAGTCTCTTCTTTTATTTTATTCGTAGTATATATAGCTGCATTGTTTTTGCATGTGTGTACTCATTTAATTCATTTTGCCATCATTAGCTACATACATTAATAACTCATAAGACTATGAGGAGCTAGAGATTAAACTCTACATAGTCTGGAAACAATTAAGACGCGGCTTTATCACGATATTGTTTTCTCAACCGAACTTTTTAAAATCGTGCTTCAAAAATGATGCTCAATCACGCGGTCAAAGGTCCGAGCCAACGGCCAGACAAGACAATATGGTTTGGTGACATACGAGTAACGGAACGTGCTCATTTACGGAACGCCTCCGTCGACCAAGACCGGAACGTAACGACCAACCTTTAAGGTATAAAATACTAGTTATGTATGTCTGTGATGATGACACCGAAGCCTATTAGCATTAGGGGTCGTGTTGATGTGACTTCTGAAACTGGTTTCAAGTTTATGGCTGTTGATTCTTCGTGCCTTTTCTCAATTTCACTGGTTACCCCATTTTGATGAACGTAGTATTGTCTAATTATACTGCTTTGACTGAAGCTGATAAATATTTAGTACAACAAGTGTCATTTACTTTGTAGATATGTAGCTATAATTATACACTTGCCTACCTATACTACCTACCTTATGTAGAATTAGGTAGCAATATGAAGAACTAGCAACGCGGCCTTACATCGCATGAGCGCAAATTATACGTGTTAACCTTGCTCTTAAATCACTATATATATTGCTATAAACCTCCTGAATTCGCCTTAACGCAAACATTCAGATAGTCAGACGCGAGGGACTTAAATGTATACCTAATACCAATAGTACGTAGCGATGAGTTTAAAGAGTGTGTCTGTAATTTGCTATCATGAAAACGCATTGTTTCGATATCGCATCAGCTGTATTGTTCAGTTTCCATCTCTATCTATACATTTCTTATTCAATTGTCTTATTATTCTCCAGAGATGTCACCCACCACGACGTAACAAATGGATCGGACAAATTCTCGTATATTCTCTTCATTGTCTCATAAATTGTCTACTTTCAGTGACACTTTTTATCGCTTAGCTTCTTTGCGTAATGGAAATTTGTCTTGAAATATCGTGTCGTTAAGAAAGTGTTGATAAGCATCTGAACTTAGCTCTTGGGAGCGATTTGGTGTGATTTTAACATTTAAAGTTCCTTAATGTTTTGAAATGTTTCTTGGAAGTTCGAATAAATAAGATGCGTGATCTAATAAACTGATAATAAATACTAATTAAAACATATTCAACTTCTTCTTCTTCTTTTCTCCGTTAATTCCCTTATAACAATAAAAAATATGCAATATACATATTTTTAGAAACTACTTACTTTGTCATTTAAAGTTATAAGAGTTGCTTCCATAAATTTAATTTAATTCATAATTTTCTCAAGGTATTCTGTCTGAACTACTGTTTACTGCCAACAGATTATGTTTTCTAATAGCCACTGCGATATCTTTGTCTTTATATATTGAATAAAGTAACTACTAACAAAAACAGAACACGCGCTATTCAAATCAAGGTACGTGGTAACCACACTAGATGGAATGCTATAGTTACTCAACTAGGTATATTAAATAGGCAACATTCCGACTTATGCTTGATAAATCTGTTCCAATTTACACACACGTAATTACCATCTCGAAAAGAAGAAAAAAGTGTTCGACGTGTGTGTAATGTTATGATGGACAGTCAACGGGAAATGCCATGATCGAAAAGCCTATAAAAGTTAACTTAACGTTGAGAGAATGATTTTATTTATTTGATTCTAGTAGGGTCATACATTTACTTGACGTGTCACTGCGAACACAATCTGTAATTATAAACAATATTAATGTATCCATTTGAATCATCAAAAACAAAGTAATTTCTATAACTTTTATAAAACGCGAGCATTTTCTGTTTTAAATTATTGTTTTCATGTACTAAGTAATAAGGGCAAAGCAAGTCGCTTCTCAACTTAGTGAAAAAAATTAAACCGAACTGTCAAGACAATGTTATTTCTTTGCTAATTTTTAGTTTTAATTTACTTAATTAACTTTAAGTTGACCTGTGCTTCTAAGGAAAAAAACGTTTTGACACTATAAATAAAATTGCCGTCACACACTGTTCACTGTTCCTTGTTGAGCTGACAGTACGTTGCATGGGTGCCGCGTCAAACTGCATTAAAATACCAGCGCTCGTTGGGACCATGAAGACAGTAGTTTAGTTTAGTTTCATCGCTCAGGCTTTGATGAACCCATAATAATATTAATAATAGACTAAGATCCGGCTGCTAACCACATTTTTTTCCATATTAAGTATAAATGCATCTACCAGGTAGCCAAATCAGAAAATTGTTTGTGAGTTTCTGTCTAAAAATCATTCACATGTTTTTTAATTTATCTATCATCCAATTTACGACAGTATAAATAAGGACTCTGAAAATGACTACTGCCATTGGCGTTATTTTATTTAGAAAAACATGCATTTTGTCCAAAACTCAATGCACATTTTTTTTCTAATCTTTTCGGCCACATTAGAATTGGCAACATGGATGGAAGATGTATATATTCCTCATAAGTATGCCAAAAATGTGGTTCGTATCTTGTACGTTATGAACGAAATGATCCTGCAGCCGGCTCTCATTCTATAAAATGTTGATCGATTCTCAAAAACTTTCAATTTAATAGCTTTAAGTAGCCCAAGTACAAAATAGCCTCATAATCAATTTAATTAAACACTTATGAAGAATTATTGTCTAAAATGATTTTTTAAGTATGCTATACTCTAATCCGTGTTTGAATTTCGTGATTATTAAGCTTATAATTTTTGTATAAGCTTATCGAAACTTATTGCCGAAGTTTTTGTCGTTTTTTTTTATAGAAAGCTGTTAGTACTGTAAAGTTTTTTAAATTAATATGTTGATTTATTTATAAGCCTACCAAATATTATTATTTTTACTAGAAGTGATATTTTTGATCTAAACCTTTACTGAATTTCCATTTTCGGGCAACAAACATACAACATATTCACTTACATCTACACAAACATTCGCGTTTATAATAGTAGTAGGATTGCAAAGAACATGAAATTCCACTGAAGAGAGACTCTTTTATTTTTATCAAGAATCCAGAACAGATTGTGTGCAAATAAGCATCACATCTCGCCGTCAAGAAAATTCACACTTCATATATCAAATCCTATATCCTCTGCAAATTCCACGCTTAAATATTTTGCATCTACTTAAATCCGTGCCTAAATCAATAACACCGTGAACATACAGCACGCGTCAGTCGTGATAATGGAAAAATAAAGAAACACCTTTGCAGGAATTGATGACGATATGCGAAGATTACGCAATCTTGTGTGATGGATTACCTTTGGAGATAAAGAAAAGATAGGTTAGTAAGGATATAGGATCGGATTTTGTTTTACGAATTCTTTTGGAAAATTATGTAGGTACTGTAAAAGTAATAAAATACTTTGTTGGTACCATTTTATTACAAGACGCTTCAACTTGGTTTGGATGGTTGTAATTTAAACGCTTGATTGTTTTTTCTTCTGTTTTAAAAGATTCTACTAGTTATTATAAAATACAAAATATAAAAAGCCTTTATTCTAATGCAGTACAAAATAAAATACATTGACAAACTTACTTATCTAATAACTATTCTATTATTAATTTTCACCGTTATCACTTTCCTCTGCAATAGTCGCCTCAGCGGCGTAGGCCTCCCCTATTCTCTTACAACTTCTTCTTAAAACTTCTCTATTCCTTGCTTTTGACTACTAATTATTACATTACCAAAAATACATATAATATCCGAAATATAAACCATGTTCCAAATGTATATTAAAATCACTATGCGTTTTGGGCGAGCTCATTTTGACGAGCGTGTCATGTGACGTCAGTAACGAAGTGCTTAGTTTACAAACATACTAAAAGTTCTATTAAATTTGCAAGGGAGTAGGTATAACAATATTCTAGGTTTTGGTAATTAAGTTTCACCATAAAAATATTATTTTAAAATTAATTGTTTAATTATGTGTTTATAACAACAAATATTACAAAATAAAATAGAAACAGTCAGTTTTAAGGCATGCATGTTCCCATTATTTCGGTATAGTGAATGCGAATCCCTGAGGTATCGGTCTAGGACCTGAGGATGACGGTTATCTTGCCAAGGTAAACAAGAATCTGCAAATCAAATCAAAGTTTTTTTTTTTTTATTATTGATAAGCCTTCATTTGACCACAATCTCACCTGATGTAAAGTGAAGATGTGGTCTAAGATGGAACATGAAGGCCTAGAAGATGGCTTCTCCGGACCACATTACGAAACACGAAAAAATCGCTTCACGCACTGGCCCAGCCCGGAGGGTGGTGACAAGCCGCGGCCGAAGCCTACCACCAGAGACTGTTCTTAGCACCACCCGGAGGTCACGTGTAAGGATTCAGAGGGTTACCACTTACGGACGTGAACAGACAAAACCTCCAAATTTTGGTGATTATTATAAATGGTTGTATTAATAGCAATCAAGATTGTTCTTTTATACTTTTCTGTGGCGATTAAACAAACTGTTAATAACCCCATCACGATACTCATTCATACCAAAACTCATTAAGACAATCGCTTTGTTTTCCCTTAATTGGATTGATATAAAGTTTGAGGCCCAAAGTCGTGTGAACTGGCTTCAATCTGGCAGTTTTTAATAGGCCCATATTTTTCCCAAGCTATATAACTAATTGGAGCACGCGATAGGCCTATTAATCTTTGGTAATAGAATTGAAATTGCTTCATTGTTTTGTATGATAGCAATGTGAAAGAGGAGCTCTGACGAGGAAGAACGGAGTGTCAAGAAATATTTAAGTGTCGGTTATAGAGGTAAAATCCGATTTCTTAAAATCCTTTAACGCAGACAACATTTTGCATATACTATAAAGAACACGGTAACTATTGTTTCTAAGCGGTCATCATGGATTTCATTTTCCTACACAACAAATGTTATTTTATTGACGTTTATGGATCGGTCAAGCCGTTTCGGAGGAGTATGGCAACGAAAACTGTGACACGAGAATTTTATGTATTAGATAATACCTATTTTTTCAAAACATGGAATGTAATGTATCCCACGCTTTTCATATTATGGTATTACTAAAACTAGCTTATTACCTTTTGTTTTTACAAATTAGTCGGTAACTTATAAATAAATAAATTATAAAACTTTGTTTTTATGCGAAGATAATTATGGAAACTACAAATCCCATAGGATCTTATAGTTTACTAGCGGCCCGCCCCAGCGTCGCACGGGTATAAAATTTTCCCGGAAATTATTCGAATTTTTCTCGCCGTAAAAGCCATCCTATCTCTCAAGTTGGATCGAACTGCACATGGTGTGCGAATTTTATTATAGTCGGTTAAGTGGTTTAGGAGTCCATTGAGGACAAACATTGTGACACGAGATTTATATATATTAAGATTTATAAAATTATACACGTATTCTCACGAATATTGGACACCACAAAGCGGCAGCAACTTAAAGCTAACTTAAAGTAGTGCAAGTCGCCAATCCATTGCTTAAATCGACTGGCAGTTACGAGATATTGGTATAAAATTTCGTTAGCAAAGTTCTGTGTATGCATTTTTCTTAGTTAAATAAACTCGCTCGGTCGTTGATCTTCCGGTTTCTAATTAAAACTACTTGCGTGCACTTTTTAAGATAAGCCCTTTAAGCTTAGCCCCGTTTGGCTAAGATAAAGCGAGGTCGTTGCACTAGACTAATAATGGGTAGATCAGATAAGACTAGGTAGGTACCTTAGTACTAGTTTAAGTAAAAACCGTGCGCTCGATTTTGTTCCCATATTAGTTGTTTAACAATATTTTATAAGACCTTAAACAGAAGGGTAAAATTATTAAATTAACTCACCTTAGAGGTATAAACACATTACATTATGTTCAAGCAATAAAGTTTAAATTCATTAATCAACAGTTGGCATGACAAGTAACTCGTGACATAACTTTATAACCAAATTACTTTATTCTAAGGTTTATTTAAATAGTATGCTGTGTAGTATATACCGATTTGAATTCGACCTATTTGGTATTCCACCTCATTTCGAAGTTTACCTTATCTTCCTTTGTAGTCAGTTCACGATTCTATTAAAGTTTTTGTTATGACTGTGTGTTGTAAAGTAACTGACTACATCGAAACACGCGTCTGGTAGACTCCATCAAAGGTGAATCAAAGAAATGCTTTTAACATGCTACGTTTGTTGTATGATCCCTTATATAGTTATTTACTACGTATTTTAACGCAAGAGAAATACACCATTTTTAAAAATTTCAACTCACTAACTACCACGGTTCTTGAGATACAGTCTGGTGACAGGCGGAGGGACAAACAGACAACGAAGTCTCAGTAATACGAGCCCAATTTATCCTTTGGTTACTGAACCATTAAAAAGATTATTTATTAAACAGTATTTTAAATAGTAATGAGTGTATAACCTTATTATCTTTGTAATCCGTGGAAGCAAAAATTGCTAACTCGTTATTTACAGCCAGTCTTTCTTTATAACATGTAACACGAGGTTTGTTGAAATAAAGTATTTTGCTGTAAAAAGCGTTTCTCGGTAAATGTACATACCTGTTTTAGGTAGGTACTTACAGAAAGAATAAATATAATCGTATATTAAACAACTAATTTTAAGGCCGTTATAAAAAAATACTTTTTTTTTATTTGCTTTGAAATTGATTTACCGGAACATCCTGGGTTTTGATTAATCCGTATAATCGGGATTCTACTATAAATGCTTACGGGAATTATTTAAGATGGAAGTGGATAGTAACTCTTCATCATCTTTTTCCATGACTTCATCGTAAACGTGACGCACGGCGGGGCATAACTATTATCTACAACTTTACAACACATTATTGTTATAACCATTAAAACAGCATGTTTATTCTACAGTAGCAAAGTCGTGTCTTCAGTTGAATACGGCTCCTCAATAACTCTGTACAAGTGTTCGTTCTTTGCTTCCTTTGTACAGGTGCTTAAGTGTTTATACACGATATTTACTTTGTGATGTATTTCGAAACTGGTAACGAAACATGGTTCTATACGTAGCCATATAGCCTAGACGGCTTCATCAAAAAATAGGTATTCTACTCTGTCTCATTGTTAGACCGTCTAAAAATACTGGACATATATTTTATTCTGCGACAATTGAATAAAACAGTACGAAAATAAAGAGCATACAATTCTGTAGTGAACGTCATCGTATAGTATAAATCGTACCGAAACGTGACGTTACGCGAAACTTCAATGCCTCTTCATATTTCGATTGCAATCGTCTTCATTTTTCGTATGCAACAAAAAATTAAATATATGTATAAAATATAATTGAATAATCCAGATGACGGACTAATTAATATTTTTTAATCGTCTCGCCTATTCATCATAGATAAAATAAGATCAAGTGGATTTACTATGTGCTGGCGCCTTTCTATTCGATTCTAGGAGTTGGCGCCAATGTCTTCTTAGACGTACGGTTTGTATACAATTAAAGCATTAAAGTTTACCGTATTGGTACCCTACGTGGATGGGCACTGTTATTTCTCTGGCCCTGATACTAGAATACGAATTAACTTTTCGTACCAGGAGTATTCTCCTTCCTTTACCATGCCATATAGAGACTTACCAAAATTTTGGTAAAGTTGTGTGTTGTCCTGGTCGGTACAGTCAGCGTCATTAATATATGATATATGGTATTGTATAGAGTAGTAAAAATAATCTGAAAAACTAAAACCATGTTGATATTAGTAGTTCTGATCATAACAATATTTTATGCGTAAAATTGATGATTCGAACGGCTTATATCAAATTACCTTTATTATTTTCAATATTTGTAACTTCGCAAAATTCTAAATTCAGAGCAAGTATTTGATCTATAATAGACCGAAAGACGATAACCTGGTTTTGGACACTTAAAATCAAATGCCAATTTGCTAGAAATATATCGATTTAACCAGGTCAGGCAAAGATATAAATTTGTACATGGAATTGCATTAAGCTGTAAACGTTTAATTACAGCTATTACTTAAAACTAAATTAAATTTGGCCGTCGCCAAAATTTGAGCAAAAACCTTAATAACGAAGAATTCATCGAACTAAGTTTAGTCGTCGAGGCGTCGACAATGAAGGAAGCTCGTGCGTACAAGTGACCATCTTTGAATGTGCAATGATCATGCGTGGACTATCTTTACATATAAATACTTTCGTGACATATTTATGAAGATGTAACGATGGGAATAGGGAATTACTACCTGGTTGAGACAATAAAGTCTTATATTATTCTATGGAATATATCAGCCTATGTATTTTTACCTAGTTTAACATTAGTTGCCCTGCATATACGCGAAACACAAAGTACAAGAATTATGTTTTAAATATCAAATAATAAATATGTTTAATTTTTTTTTATAAATATTCTGCGGGCATCATTAGTATTAATAAATAATTTTAATACAAATTATACAAGCAAGGTCACGGTCTGATACTTAGTAATAATAATTAATACTAATATACCCCAGTTATACATATCTGCAATTATTTATTATATAATAATACTTAAATAGTCACAATATTTTAATCCGCATTCGACTATATCATAAAAGATAATCAAAAGGTTCTGCTTTCACCCTGCCTATAGAAGAAATCTCTAACAAGTCTATTATAAAGCGTCAACTCACAGAAGCCATCATTTAAAGCAATACAAACAGTAATTCGGTAGACCGCATAGATTGTGTAGGCGGAGCAAACAGCGCGTGCCTCGCGACCAAACTACCATTACGACTTGCTACATGATTATAGACAGAATGGGCTTATGATACATTGATATACTTGTGTATGATACATCCTACTACTATTATAATTATAAAGGCGAAAGTTTGTAAGTATGGATGTATGGATGTTTGTTACTCTTTCACGCGAAAACTACTGAACCGATTTAAATGAAATTTGGTACACAGAATCTCTAGAGCCTGAAAAATAACATAGGCTACTTTTTACCGCGGGAAAACGTCATTCCGCGGGAAAATACATTATAACGCGGGTAACACCGCGGGGCACAGCTAGTTTGTAATATTAGTTCAGGCGTGGTACAGTGAGCTTAACGATGTCTTATTCCCTTTGGTCCATGAATCTATTGTTCCGTTTCCCAATTGGGTCTGGGGATATATTAAGATAAAGTGTAATATCCCCTTGCATTTGTAGTTTATATGCAGAAGGGGTTTATTATTTGTGACGCGTACCTACCGTAAAGAAATCGAATGCCATTATTACAACTTCTGGCCTATCCAAAGCAACATGTAAGCTAACTAAAATTGAAAAATTTACTATCGTTGTCATTAAGATTATAAGTCATTGCAACATCTTACTACTCCTATCAAGGATAAAGCATAAATGATCAATTATAATTAAAAAGCATATTATTTAACTCTAAAAGCAATAGAGTTACTATGCTTGCACCTGTAATACTCCACCTGTCGCATCTACACAATAATTCACCATAGATGCGCATGCGGCGCAAAGGTCACCGTTTCAATTATCATTAAACCTCCCTTTTTTAAAACAAACTGTTACATTAATGAAAATGCAAATATATTTTAAGGCAAGTGCTCTTTTCAATATTGAAAACTGTTCCTATCAGTTTTCAATTTAGTAGGTTATCTATATTCTTAAGTTATTGCACTAATTAGAAACTGAAGTAAAAATGTATAAGTTAAGTAATTCAGTTCAGTTCCTATAGTCGCAAAATGAAGAGATCGATCCAACTTAGACTAAGTACTAAAAACTTTAGGAAAAATGAATCAAAGAGGTCTTTGTTGTAAGATTCACGTTGCTAGCCTAGTTGCTAAAAATATGATATTTTTATTGTGTCGCGGAAAAAAATCTGAAATAGTTGAAAACATTTAGAACAATGGTGTTTTGACAACCAAGAAACGGTTTTGCACACTGTCTAGAGTGCGGCAAGAGAGCTCAATTAAAAAAAAGCCTTCATTTTACCAACAATCATCATCTACTCGCGGATCACGTACTCACCGCAAGCGACGGTTTTTCAACATTATCAACAAGAAGTCGATTCATTGTAATGAATCGTTTCACTGCACCTGCCCTGACATTCCCGCGCGCGACTGTTTGCGGCACTCCAGGCTCTTCCGCTGTTTATCTGTTTTTAGGGCTCCGACTTGCATTGGAAGAAACCTTCAAGCTCAATTAGACAGCTATTTTGTACCTTACCTTTAACTATACTAATATTATAAAGCTGAAGATTTTGTTTATTTGAACGCGCTAATCTCAGGAACGACTGCTCCGATTGGAAAAAATATTTCACTGTTAAATAACATATTTAGATAGATATTCTGTAAGATATTATGGAGGGAGGCTATAGGCTATTTACGCGGGAAAATACCTTGTTACTGCGGCAATATACAAAAAACACAGGAAACACCGTGGCGTGAAATTCTACGAAAAGATTCTAAATTTCTTCATTTCTAATTTTTCATTCTAATTCTAAATTCCCGATGTCAGGTATAAGAATTATATATATATTATCGCGTTCGTTCGTAGCTGCCTTTGTGTAGCCTCTTGGTTGATACACAAACATATGAATAACTAAAGCTTCGACTCCGACAGAGTGCGTAATCTTTTTTCATACTTTTTTTTATGAATGTTGATTCAGACAGTAGTAAAGCTTCAGCTATGCTTCTTATGAAGTTATTACACAAAATTAAAAATTAAAAAATTAAAATTAAAAATATATTTATTTCAGCAAAAAAAAACATTCAGACTTATATTCTAAACACACTTTGAAATAAAACTAATAGACGTAAGGTGTCCTTCAGTTATTTGCAGATAACTTTTAGAGCAGACTGTTTATCTGGTGACTTCTTCACTAGGCTAAGCCTGTATCGAAGAAGCCTGTACATTTTTGCAGGTTGAGTTATAGGATACTTCCTGTGATTTCAACTGTAAATAATAATGATAACTGGTAGACTAAAAAGAAAAAATGTATGTGTTGTGTATATAGTATTAATAATTATGTAGATATAATTTATTACTCACAAAATCATACATATAGGTAATTATATTTATGTAGGTATTATATAAATATAATATATATAGTATATAATATATATATATATATATAGTATGTATATATTTTAGTTATAATGTTATTCAATACAATACATCTGTATAATAATAATAGGTAGGTAATTAAAGTATGAGACTTAATGTCTGAATTGCAGGATTTCCTCAGTTTTATCATAGGATAGAGTGGTTAACCAGGTTTGCACAAGGCGCTTGACCTCAGTAACGCTTTTGTTTTTTATATTACATTTTTTAGCCACATAGTTGTAGATGTGAGTCTTAATAAAACTGCCTGTTTTTTTGGCGAAGATCGAATTTGTGGTCGGTGTGATGAGTCTGTAGACTCTCCTTTGAGAAATAAGCTGGAAGTCTGCGGACAGTAAAAACGATTTGTGAACGGAGAGGGTAGTTTTCATTATGTAGAGTTGTCGAACTGTGAGCACATCGGCTTCCTTGTAGAGTTCTCTGGTAGGATATCGGAAGGGCTTTCCGAGCATTACCTTTAAAACAGAACGTTGAGCTCTTTCGACCTGAATAATAACGGTCTTAGCAGCACTTCCCCAGCAAGTTATGCAGTAAGTAATTAGGGATTGGCACAGTGCATAGTAAACTAGTTTAAGAATATCATAACTTGCTGCATACCTTATGTTTTTCATTATAAATATAACCTTTCTTACACGTGCCGAGAGAAGGCTAATGTGCGCTTTAAATGAAATATTTTGATCGATGTTCACACCAAGATACGTTATGACTGTTACACTGGTAAGAGTTTCACAGCCACAAGTCCTATGTTGGGTGCACAAGTTTCCATGAATTTTAATTACGGATTTCTGTTTAGGAGCCGAAGCAGCGGTTTTGTAAAAACTCAGAAAGGATGTTTTCTTTGTGTTGAGCGTAAGAAGATTTTGCTGCAACCATTGATTAACACGTGTCATTCCTCGCTCAGCTAGTTGATAAACATCCGACCATGATTTACCATGGAAGATTATTGCTGTATCGTCGGCATAACATAAACATTCAGCATTTGAGTCCAAGACATCATGTATGTCATTAATATAAATAAGGAAAAGGGTTGGACCCAGAATGCTTCCCTGAGGGACTCCAAAGCTGACCGGAAGTGTATCGCTGGTAACCTGACCAATTTGAACACACTGTTTCCGGTTTGTCAGATAGCTGGTGAACCAATCCAGAGTCGATCCTCGTATGCCAAAGTATTCCAGCTTTCTGAGGAGTATCGGCACCGAAACAGTGTCAAAAGCCTTGGCCAGGTCCAGAAAGACTCCCACGCAGCTTTCCCCTTTATCTAAATGTGAAGATATGGACGAGAGTAGGACACAGTAGCGGTACTGTGCGAAAAATGTATTCATACTTTTATCAGTATCACTTTTATAAGTATGCCTTAATGCGAACCTGTGCCTAAACTAATATGTGTGAATCAACCTTGTCACTCTCAATTCCAAGTATATTCTTTGTATAGAGGGTTCTTAAGTATTTTACCTTCAACAATTTCTCTAGCTGTAAGTCATTGCACAATCGGTACATACTCGTATGTATTTTTAATCCAATACGAAACCAAACAAAAACATCCAGAGCCTTGAGTGTAACCATCTCTTGGTTCAATTTACTGCATTTAAATGTCGCAATTAGCGCCTATTATAATAATCATCAATATAAAACAGAGAGAGAAAAAAAAGCGATTCCTGATTGCAGTTGAAGCGAAAGAACCGCTATATGCCAAATGCGAATGTGTCTAAACTTTTTATGTACATCAAAGTTCAGTGTGTCAAGAATCTTATAATGGACAGGCATGTGAAGATTCGAACACGATGACTCATATGACAGTCAAAATTATAGAAATTATAGTTGTTATTAGGGTAATAAACCCGATTTGAGTAATGAGAGTCGCGCCTGGTCGAATTCTGATATACTGAAGGGTGGAGAGAAAGTCTTATAAATGGTAGGGTCAGCAAAGATAAGTAGAGTTTTAAGTATTTTGCGGTCTGTAATTGTTTTAACGTTTGTGTCTGTTTGGCTGTATAATCTATGTATAATATAAAGGTACGAGTATATTATAAACTGAAGGTTAAAGTTTAAAGTTAGGTTCCTAGATAAAAAGCTTAACACGTGTTTCGTAGGTGAATAGATCTTCTTTTCTTTATATATTAAAACTAAATTGGGAGCCAGCAGTCTATTAAAAATGCAATGCTTACTATCAGATAGTAGGACCATTTTAGATCAACTTTGAGTGGAGTCTAGTATAATTATTGAGGTAGCAAAGTCTGGTCAAATCTAGGTCGCTCATGACACGACTGGATATCAAAATGAAATCATATTCGATAAGTAGGTTAGGAAGTAATTGAGTCTATTGTGTGCTAAGAATAGAGCTGAGTCTGTGGCTGACAATTTTAGAAATACTCTGAGAACTGACCCAATGTCTATCACGATTTAGTTGACAACTCACAATAATTGTATTCGTTGTATGTAGTAGAGAATTGTATTTGTTCATATAGATGAGTACTATATTTTATACATATAGGACCTCTGCGTCTTACGTGTAAGCTAATTTTTAAGCTTTTTCCAAACCTGGGTGACCAAATCGTACTACTATGGATCTTTGTACACCTACGGGACCATATAGCGTACCGCGTTGCAGACGCGCCGTAGCGTCCCGCTTCCCGCGTTGCTGACACGTAGGTCGTAAGCTAAATACTACGCTCGTCGAAACAGCCTGCCAAGGGAGAAAATCTCATGACACCCTCTCATTATTAGTATAATTTGAGCTAGTCCAGTATTTGTATGTACTGTAAGAACTTGTTCTTGCTTAGTGTGTTTTTCAGCATATAAAAATATTATGATCTTAATATATATAAATCTCGTGTCACAATGTTTGTCCTCAATGGACTCCTAAACCACTTAACCGATTATAATAAAATTCGCACACCATGTGCAGTTCGATCCAACTTGAGAGATAGGATGGTTTTTACGGCGAGAAAAATTCGAATAATTTCCGGGAAAATTTTATACCCGTGCGACGTCGGGCGGGCCGCTAGTTATTTATACATTGACATAACGTATTAAGAAACTGATTCCCCACACTGGCCAAGTGCGGGTTGGTGAATGTCACTTGTTCTTCAAACTCTCTTAAAGTTCTCAGAACATACCGGTTTCCTTACGATGTTTCCGTCACCGTTAAATCACGTGCTTAAAAACGCACATAAATTTCTCAAGAAGAATAATCCAGAGGTGCGTGGCGGGGTTTGATCCCACGACCTTCGGAATGAAAGTCGAGTGTCCTCCCACTTAGCCAACACGGCTTTTTATGAATCATAGAGGCGTGCCAACTAGAATATGTTAGATATTCTAGTTGGTACGCCTAGCGTCATGTAAGATGCTGACCTTACATAAAACAATGAGAGGCGCTGGAAGACGGTAGCGTCACGGGTCGGTAGCTCCGGAAGGAACCGTACCGTGGGAACGCGCCATGGGAGCACCTGTGCTATAATTACACGATAACATGTTAATTAGACTATAAACTTTTTGACACTTGTTCTATTGAGCAGAATTAAAGTTCTAGTTCATCAATCAATTGCAAATACGATATATTGTTAAGTTATTAGATAACCTAAATTTAAAAATCCCCCGATTACTAAACCTTAATTTCCTAAAAAGTAATATTATTTTGTAGTATAAAAATACTTATATACTACGCGACGTCTAAAGAGCAATTCTCGAAGAGCTCGTTACCTCCTAATATTTATTTTTATAGGTTTAAAAAAAGTATTTTAAATACATTTGATATAATTTGATGTCTAATCACATTTTATGAAAAGCTCAACAACGTGTTCTCGATGCTTCATGATACTGAATTTACTCATATTATATGAATTTACTCATAAATGCAGCTTCGTGTACAAAATAGTTTCTTAGGTAATGTTGCAAAAATTGGAGGCGCGGGGTATCGATCCCCGTACCTCTCGCATGCTAAGCGAGCGCTCTACCATCTGAGCTACGCCCCCGGTTGACGCATACAACGAAATTTGTAGACCAGTTAATTTTATCACTGTTTTTTCTAATTTCAAACTAGTTATGATTAACAGAACATCATGTTTTATTGAATTCACTCTCACGCCTATTTGCATAGACTCATCATTCACTTCACAGAAATGAAAAATCTATATATAAACGTGGGTATGAATAAGTTTTAAGTTAATTATAATATTTCGCTTTATTAATTTGCTATTTTATAAAATAATCTTTACAAAATACTTTTTTAAACTATTTTTTAACTGAGGGTAGTACTTTATATATTATTCTATGACTGAGTCAAGGATAAAAACCATATTTATAGATAGGTAAACAGAAAATCCAAATAAAAACAAAACAATAATAAATATTCATTTAAAATCATAATCTATTTATCTTTCTTCGCTACACTTGCCAGTCTTATCCTCCGGCTAACAACAACACCGACTCCCGCAAACAAAGCGGCACAGTAAAACGTATACACCACTCCTAAGTACTGGTTGATCACACCAGCCACTAAGGGTATCACTACACCGGACAACGAACGAATGCTGTTCGAAGCCCCTATCACCGTACCTCTATGATCCCCGTCCACTCTACTCGTCACCATCTCCAAAGTCACTATCCTCCCTACAGAACTCGCAATCGCCAATGGTATCAACAACGCAGTGAAAACATAAACATTCGGAGACACGGCAAGACTGAAAAGCGTCGCCGACACGGTCACAAAGATGTGATAGTTCCTTAAACTATAATCCTTATCGTTCTTGTAAAGTTTGTTGATGTGGCCAATGAAGTATGAGCACAGAGAGCCGGTGACTGCTTGAAGGGATATAATGTAGCCGAGGTATTTTGGAGATACGGTATGGATTGATTTTAGGAATAAGCCGAAGTTGGTGAAGTACATGCCCAGTGCTAGTGTCATGATGAGTTTGAATAGGAATATGTCTCCGTAAAGAGGCCAGTCGATTTTGTAGAATTCGTTGATGGATTGCTTCACTGGTGTTTTGATAGAGTCTATTATTTTGGGCACTAACGCTGAATGTTTGGCAGTTTTTGCTTTTTCTTGCTTGTCATTATTTTCTTTGTGTACATCAGGCAAAGTGTTTATTAATCCTGAAAATAAATTAAATACTTAATGGAGAAAAGTTTTGTTTAAAACTGACTTAACAATAGTAAAGGGTGATAAAGAAGCCGCAAGCAGTGTGTTTTTCTGTCCTCATCCAACGTATTTGCAATGGTAGGACGGTCGCTACTACTGGATATCTCCAGGTCTATGGGCCTCCAACATAGATTTCTAGATATTTCGGTTGGAAGCGGCCTGCATATACTGTGCACTGCATCCTTTACCAAGTCCGCCATCCATGGACGGTCATCTAGGTGGGATTGGTGGTAGTATTTCTTAATATGTTCTAAACTATTTAAAGATGTTGTTTTAAATCTTTCATAAATCTAAAATCTTACCTAGATTAACCGCAAAAACTATTCCCATTAGCGTTGTTATCACTGTAAAACCGTAACCAGGTAAGGCCTCCACTATATGCCCTCCTAGTATTGGCCCCACTGACATGCCCACCCCGGACAGAGAGGCCAAACGACCGTACAACACTGACTGGTTGTTTACATCTTTCACGTGGTCCGGTGCAAGGGCCTTTGATAGAAGCTGTATTTGTTTCAGTAATCCTGGAAATTAGGAAACGTAGTTTTTATTCTGAATTGTACCCCCTGCGAAGAGGAAAATGGTCTATCTTTATAATTCTCAATCTATTTTATTAATAAACAAAATCCACAGCGCTTAGTATTTATCTTAAAATGTTTTAAGCCGTGTTGGCTTAGTGGGAGGACACTCGACTTTCATTCCGAAGGTCGTGGGTTCAAACCCCGCCACGCACCTCTGGATTTTTCTTCTTGAGAAATTTATGTGCGCTTAAACACGTGCTTTAACGGTGAAGGCAAACATCGTGAGGAAACCGGCATGTTCTGATAACTTTAAAGAGTTTGAAGGACATGTGACATTCACCAACCCGCACTTGGCCAGCGTGGTGAATTAAGGCCTAATCTCTCTCGCCAAGAGAGAAGTCCCTGTGTCCCAGCAGTGGGAACGTTAATAGGGTGATGATGATGATGATGAATGTTTTAAGGCCAAACGAATTTACGTTTTATTAAACATACAATAATATAGATATAATCATAATGGATTTGCTCTGAATAGACTAGAATAGAAAAAATATGTATTGCACACACTCCATCAGTACACATCCAGTCCAACATCCAGTCCAGTACACATCAACAATAGAGCTTTTTAGATTCAAGAGTCTACATATCAAAACGCCTTGTGTTCTTAATTAGGAAAACAAAGGGTACAATATGTATGTATTTATAGATTTGCTCTAGACTGATAGGGTTCAATCATAATTATGATGAACGTTCTGGACAATCTAATCTAATATATAATAATCAAAGTAATATTTAAATAGGAATTTAAAATATGAAATATAAGTCTATCCACGTAAGTATGAGCTGTGATTAGTTATCTTAGATAACGAACGATTGGATATACGTTATCAACAAGTGACTAAACTTTTGTTTAGCGTATACCTATGCAGATAATTCTGTGATAATGGTCCCACTATATTGCCATTGATAACATTTGAAACTCACACTGAGTTTTGACCAACTTAAAAAAAGAAAGAGGTAATTAATGTATTGTTTTTGTCTTTGAACGGATTGATGATTTTATTTAAAGTAGTTGCTTTTATTTAATAATCTAATTTGGCCTAATACAAGAGAGAAGTCTCTGTGTCCCAGCAGTGAGAACGTAAAAAGAGGTGCTTATTATGCTTTACTCTTTCAAGTTGGTACCATTAAAATTAATAATAATCGATACGGCAGTTCTCGAGTTAACCTCGATAAATTCATATTAATTGTTACTTGAAGTCCAAACAGCTTCAAGTGTGGAATCATAGTGAAGCTCATTTCAGATGGTGTCCTCATTATAATAATAACCCTTTTCTCCATTTCTACTTACCCAAAAACCCTCGTAGTAACAGGAATAAGAATATTGATGAGGTTAATCCTAAGAGGAAGTAGGAAGCGCCGCAAACCACCAAGCATATTTGTAGTATAGCCTTCCTACCCCTTAGGTCACTTAAACTACCCTGAAATTGTTATAATGCAGTTATTATTATTTTCAAAAGGCAATAAAAGGCTTAATCGCTGAGCGACCACATCGCCTATTGGGAAATACGAAAATTTATAATCATCTTTTGCATAGTCCATCCATTTTAATAGTTATCACAGTCATTTATTGATAATATGAATTAAATCCAGCCCCATTTTGGGATCGTCTGTGTATTATTACTGTTTACTTCAGTGCTATATCTTATTTGAAACATTGCTGCACTTATAAATTTATCTGTACAAACTCAAGTTCTAGGACCTTTATCTTTATTTGTGTTATATAATAACGTTACAATTATTACGAGACTTCTTATCTTGTTGTAATCGAATAGTGGTTTGATTGTAGAATTATGTGTGTACCAGTATTTATTTCTGATTTTACTAACCTACTACTGTTAAAGACTACTGAGAACTGTATACTCCAAATTTCGGAGATTTTTTTTCTGAAAACTGTTTTTAATTTTTAGAGTTTTTATTGGTTACATTCATATTTCATAAGTGCGGTTCTCAACATATTTATCTTCAACAATTAGTAATTTCTTAAATATTCATTTTTATTGATAGGAGGGTTACAGTAGGTAAATTTATTATGTAAACTTACAATAACAGGTCCAGAGATCAGTTGCGATGCTGAGTATATGGCTCCCATAGCTCCTATAACTATGTGGTTCCCTCCTAAGGAGGCCATGTGACTGGCTAGCTGTGGCAGCAACATGCCAGCGGCCAGGGTATCCTGTGAACATCATCCCTATAAGGTTTTAATACGAAAAAAAATCAAAAAGAACAAAATAGTCGGTCAGAGGATCTCCAGGAACGCTGGTGATAAAAGGCTCTGGATAGATATTTTTGCAAAAAATTGGGAAAGTTTGCCCAAAAACCCCTAACTGACTTAAAAATATACATGGCCTAATTCTATTATCTCTGATTTTGCACTAAGACGGAAAAATAGTACGTAGCTATTTCTCCGTTCTTTATCGTTATTAAAAATACCGTCTAATATATAGCCAATTTATTAGTACCTACTTATCCAGACAGAGCATTGAGAACCAAATCCAAAACTCAATGCTCTGTCTGATGTGTAAAAATAGTCATGGTTTTACAATTACATGTGCATTTTTACAAAATAATTCTTGGTAATCGAGAGAAGTTAAACAATTGATTGTTGATAGTTGATCTCTCGGCGGCCAGTTGATTGGTACCACGTGACCAACATGAAGTTAGCTGCTCTTGCGCCGAACACGTCATAACAAAAACACTTCATACTTTACAAGACAATATTATGAAATATTCATACTACGTCTATTCTATACGATTATGTTATAAAAAAACTTACCAGAAAACTGACTAGCAAAAGTACGTGAAACGGGGTAAGCGTCATTTTAAAAATTATTGTGCTATTTCGTTTTAAAACCTAGAAATCCTTGACTCTAGTCTATCTATATCCCACGGCACTACGTTAAAACACTTGTTCAAGCGTTAACCTCGCGCGAGTATTTATAACACAGGTATCATAAATAACTTAAAACTCTTATCAATGGACGCGTTTCGTACGACTCAATACACGTTGGTTTTCATACTGATTGTTCGTCTATGTATGCAGGCCATAACTGCCTATTCATCTGACGTATAAAATTATATATAATAGAGTTACCGCCGTTTTTCCGGGTTGTTTTTTTTTTTTGGCGTTGACAGATAACCTGTTATCTTTGTATAATATTATGGTGTAATATTTTGTTTAACGACTTTTACGGCTTTTGTGAAATCTTATTTCTTTGGACATTGATAACTTATTAAATTATCTTAACTCAAGGAATGTCGTGGATTTGGATTTGTCATTTGCCGTCAAAATCAATATTTGTTAAAATACTTTAGCAGGTATTTACAGGTTGGTCAAAATAAACACTTAAGATAAAGTGTAAGTTAACTTCTTGTATCTGAATCATAATAAAATGTTTACGAGTAGAAATCTTAACATACATTTGCTCTTACCTCATTAGTCAAGCTTTATTATTAAGTGTTACTGATATCTTTAAGCAATGTTACTTTAAATTACTATACAGATACCGTTTTAACTATAATAATTCAGTGTCATTTAGTTTAATACATTGTAAGTGTTATTTGTCTGTGACGTGTTACAATTGCATTGTTTCTGTAGTCCCACGTTTATTTATTTCCATTACGGCTTGCTCTACATTGAATAATAGCGTAAATAAAATAAATATAAGATACTTTTGGACCTTAGTAGCGTTCTCCGAGTGTAAAAGGTTTTAGAAGATGCCATTTATCAAATTTTAATCTTTCTCAGGATTGTAAGAAAGATATCAATTCGAAAATGACTTCTAACAATGTTAAAATAATGTATTTGAATGGTTTCGTAGCCAGATAACAAAAACTGAACCCTTATGTATGTCACAGTTACTTTTTCCGAAACTATAAGAAACATGGTAAGTAGATGTATTCTGTGAACCGCATTAAGTTAAGACACAAAAATAGCCAAAATACGTTTTTGGGTTCCCCATACTTAGTGAACTAAACTCTTTTTTACTTAAATTTTTATGTAGAAACATATTAAGAAACATCCGTAACCTTCGCACGTAGGTTTCGAACCTGCACCTCCAGGAAGGGCCCCGATGTGCTACCAACTACAAAAAATTAAAATCCCTATAATGAGTAAGTATTTGCTCGTTTAAAAATACTTGATATGGTTCTTAACCCAAGGCAAAAATTATAGGCAATTATGCTAAATGTATAAAAATGCTAAATGTTATACATCGTTCTTAAGTACTGATTCTATATACTGTATATTGTAAAGGATAGAGAGTTTATTATGTTAAACATTATGAGCAGCTATTAGAATCACTTAAAACTTTACTAGGAGATCTAGTTAGCACTTGCTAGTCAATCGCCACATAAACGTTACCAACTCTAACTAATATGCTTTTGTATATTTATTGGCTAAAAAATGACCAAGAATAAGCTTACTCGTATATTTTTTTTACCTGGCATAAATAAATTGTTGAATAAAAATATACCCTTAATCAAGAAATAGTACAAGAAATAGTAAATCGTACAATATCATGTAGCCCGGCGGGAAACATCGATTGACTTCAGGGGACTATGGTTCGATTGCCTTCGTGACGACTCAAAGGTCTATATGATTTCTGAAACTTACAAAAGCATTGCCAGTAATAGAGATTGTTTTGTATTATAATATCTCTATTACATTCCTCGTGGGTGGTGCTCCAAAATCTCCGGATATCTTACATTTCTGGTAATCTCCAACATCCTATCATTTCACTCCGGAAATAAGACTAATCTACAAATAATTAGAGATTCTGTCATTTTATTGTTGTCATTTGAGTAACGAATTGTGAGAAAGTATTTCGTATTTTCATTCCTCATTTCTCTGCTTAGGAAGTCTATATTACATGAGAAACGAGAAAGATGCCAGGCTATTATATAGTCTACAGAATGTCTGGGATGTCAGGAAACTACATAATGACATGATTAATGGCTTTACACTTTGTAATTAGCAGTTGCGTTATTACATTGTCAGTAAGAAGTTATGAGTTTATGACAGCATAGTTATAAAATGAAATCTTTTCCTGTATCTTTTTTATATTTCATACATTTAAGGTAATTACACGAGTATTTAGAGGAGTAACCTCGAGAATACTCATTGTGTAGCACCATAATGGATCATCGTTTCCATAACTTTTGTAGCGAAAATGTTTCCAACTTTAAAAAAAAACAGGTGAATGTTAAGATTGACACTATCAAAATAAAAAAAAATGGAAAACAAATGCCTAAAGACGTTTTTGATTAAGTACGTAAAAATTAGTTTTTCGATAACTCGGAATTTCCATCCCAATAGAATTACTCTTATAAGTTCTGTGAAGTTAGGACCAACAAACACTTGCATTACTAGTAGAAATCGCTTGTTTATGTAAAATCATGATACCTTAGTGGTGTCACTAAAGATTTGTCCGACGGTCTTTGTATTTTGACAGGTATCGACCCCATGCTCCCCTACTTAGAGTATTACTCGGTCTATCGCCTCTTTAGAAACACTTCGCTCTTCAATGGAAGGCGTACGACGATTCGCTTCATTGGTCGCCAGTAATTAAAGAACAAAATAGGTCGGGATCGAAGACAACTCATTATCTGGTCAGTAGTGATCGACATTTATTACAATGACAATTGACTTCATGTAAGATTCCGAAGATTTTTAGAATATGAGGGTCTTAGAAAAAAGTCGTGTTGGCTAAGTGGGAGGACTCTCGACTTTCATTCCGAAGGTCGTGGGTTCAAACCCCGCCTCGCACCTCTGGATTTTTCTTCTTGAGAAATTTATGTGCGCTTTAAACACGTGCTTTAACGGTGAAGGCAAACATCGTGAGGAAACCGGCATGTTCTGAGAACTTTAAAAGAGTATGAAGGACATGTGACATTCACCAACCCGCACTTGGCCAGCGTGGTGAATTAAGGCCTAATCTCTCTCGTCAAGAGAGAAGTCCCTGTGTCCCAGCAGTGGGAACGTTGATAGGGTGATGATGATGAGGGTCTTAGAATGGGCTTAGAACGTCAATCTTCTATGCTGCTACAAAAAAAAGCCCAGGCAACAATCAAATAATTCTAGATGGATTTCTTCGAGAATTTAATAATATAATCGAAGTATTAAGATCAGTGTACTGATAAATTACCAAAATATCAGTAAATACAAAATGAGAAATTAAGTTAAAAATATATTTTTTTATTTTTTTGCGGAATAAGATTAAGACACACCTTTGCACACTGGATTAAAGCCTGCATCTCCGGAAAAGCGATCCAATGTGAACCCAATTAAAAAAAAAAAGATTACCCAAAGTTTATAACTTATTAAAAACATGAGTATTGAAAAAAATCTATTATAAAATAGAATCAGATTTGTCAAAACTTTTTCAAATAATCATCGGGCATGTTTCAGCAAACATAAATCACTATACACTTCATGTATAACAGGCCAACATGACCTTAAATTTTAAGGACTTATTAATGTTGTCTTGACCGCGTTTCTAATATCGTTAGACAATAGCTTGGCTTATGATATGTAGAATGAAAAATTAACATAGTTTGTCTATTGTGTGGAGCTTAATTAACTGTCGCGTGCTTTAATGTGACAAGCGTAGGCGAAGGTTCAAAGCCTATAAGATGTTGGCTGACGAGCTTGTCCTTAAGTTATTCTTTTAACTTTTGATATCCTTAAATTTAAACGTTACGTCTTGCTCATTATAGTGGTAACTTGAATTGTTTTGTACCATTTTCACATTTAATGGACATCTCAAGGCGACGTAACATGAAACTCTCCTATGCGAAACTGACAACTAAACCTATTTTTCACAAATATGTTGTTAGCGTGGAAAGTCATTAACTTTTCACAGATCGATCTAAATGGATCTAGTAGCGGTCGCTTTGCATTACAATTAATAAATATAAAGTTAAGCACCTCGTTTTGTCAAGACTATAATGATTACAAATTAAATTATCATTGACTAAAATTCTATTACTTTGGTACAAATAAAATAAAATAAAAAATTATATAAAATATTAACTAATAATTTTGAAGTTACAGGGTTAAACTCATTTTACCACTTTGGAACTCGGGCAAACTATTCAGTTTTTTTTTGCCATTTTGCCTCATAACCCTTAAAATGTCTAGTTCAAAAAGCCATAGGCACTGTCCGCAGTTCTTATTCTTAACAATAATACTTAGATAATACAAAATAAAGAGTTTCAATTTAATGACAAATTTCTTGCCATATTTATAGTTTACCTAGATTAAGTTGTCACAAACAATGGCAAAGATGGCTAAACCAATTACCGTGGGCGAGTTGCTTTTTTTCCATTGATAGTAATCTATTTAGTGGTACTCTGAGTGATCGTAAAACTATAATGGTCTATTATTTGTTTTTACGAGCTAGTCTGATACGGTAGCATTTTTCTTTCGACCAATTTTGTAATTTTGTTTTAGTTAAGGTAGTTCTTCGCCCTTATAAGTTCTAATTTACACCACACCGTCTATGGTGCATCTGTCATAGATAAAGTTATTATGATAAACTAACCGTCCATTTAAAGAGGACGCCATCTCAATCTAAAATATTATTTTTGATGTATACATGTAGCTACCAACTTTTTTTATAGAAAGTACTTTGATACTTTTTTACTCACAAATAACACAGTAAAATATTTGACTTTTTTAGAATTTTAGAACAATAATTATTTAAAATACTTAAAATTATTTAATGAACAAGTACAAACAACATTGTAAGACTCGACGCTATTATTCCTTCACATATCAGTGATTTTCCCATATTGTAATCAATCATGAATAATTACCTCCCTACACTCCTAAATGGTTTACAACTTTTTTTCCGATATATCTCATTACAATCGGTACTTCCTGTATCAATACTACATCATTACTACTTTCTAGGCCGTTTTTATTGATCTCCTTATTGGTTTTAAATAAATCGATGCAGTTCCATACGAGTGCTGTGTCCATATCTGTCCCACGGGCGCAGACGCAGACGCAGCCACGCGCTAAACCAAAGTGATCGTCGTGAGAATTGTATAACAGTCGTGCTTCGTGGATTTCTTACGATCGTTGCGCATTGTTTTTAGCTTCAAGATATGAAAGTTGATAATGTACAATAGAACTATTAAATGAAATCTGTCATCCAAATTTAATATGCTGATTTAATGGAGATTTTATCTGTTAGACTCGTTGGATACTGAGGATACGGAATTTTTATCAAAGATATTTTATAATGATACGTCATATTTTATTCTAATACGTAAGTCATGAAAAAAAACGACTTTTCGCTTTAATTTGATATTTGTGATACTCTTTGATTTTTAATTATATTTTTTAAAGGTGTAACACACTACATCAAATATTTAAATGTATAATATCCCATAGCTAAACGTTTCCCGCTGAACAATATATATTTTTTCCATTAAATACATATTCATATATATATTTAATTTAATTATACATAAAAAAATATATAATGACACGGTAGACGTGGTAAGCCACACAAATACGTATTTAATAGCTGAAAAAGTATTACGACTTATCTCCCGATAACCACAAGCAGAGACGGAGCAAGCGGGAAGCTCAGTAAAACCACGATCCCACAGTAAATATATCTATCAAGTTATGATTATCGCGATTCTCTATCTCACAATGCAACGCCAGCTTATAAAAGATTTCATGCTAGGTTAACGAAACTTTTTTTCTTTTTTTCCTCAGAAATTAAAATTGGCAAAAACAACAATTATAAAATTGATTCCGATTATATTCATAATGGCTATGGCTACCCATTCAAATTCTCAGCAAAACCAGTAGAGCGTTTATCTGGGTATTTGTAATGTTTTTCCACAAATTCATTTATAGAAAATAACCCTTATATTATAAAACCACGTCGCATGAACCCTATATAAGCATCGCGTAACCATAATAGCCAATTAGAGATAAAAAGACAAATGAAACCCTTCGACCCGTATCCACTCAACTGTCGCACAAAGAAATTGCTATTTGGAGGACATGCTTATTCCTATTTCCTCATTGCGAACACAAGTGTCCCTATAATAAGGAATTGTGCGTTGATAAACGGGCTGTATCAGGCTTGAGAACTTGGGTAGGTAGGTCCATGTGTGACCCACCTCTGGCAGAGTAATTAGATAGGCGAACCGTGGTGGGGTCACGGTTGGCCGCATTTCCCACGTCCGAATCGGACTTGAACCCTCACTGTCTTAAGATTGAGATATGGAACATAAAACAATAAATTGTAACAGTTTTTATGTGGATAAGGTTGGTGGGTTTCTGTCTGGTGTTGGTAATGACAGGTTTAAGTAACCGGTGCATTGTGTAGCTAATCACTCGATTGATTTACTGGCTCATATTTTATTTCGCTGCCATATTCTGGCTTGATAATCTTGTGAAATTGTTTTTGATAGATAAAATTTAATTTAATTGTAGGGTCTGTTCTCTATTCACCTTATTTCCTGTTGTTTAATAATGGGAAAAAGTAAATACTTACTTATAAACTTTCATCTCCTTATCAGAGGCCAGAGCATTGTAGTGGCATTTTTTTAGCGGTTATTCCGTTATTTAATTAGCAAGTTCGCTATTGACCTAAGAAGAAGAGTTTAACTATCAATCAATTTCAAATGCATAGTACCTGTATAAATAACCAGTAGATTCGTTTGAAGATGTGATATTATTGAGTTTAGGTCAACAGGAAAAATCAGACCTCAGTCACATCGTAAATTATTACTGAGAATTTCTAAGAATATGGCTTTGCTGTCACGCGTTTATCGTCTCGACCCGGCTCCTGTGTACTCCGACACCATAAAAGTCCACCAGACGCCAGACGTATTACGGTCATGAACCAGAATGGGCAACAATGATGCTTTTTCTGCGATCTCGACACAATGAACCCTGAATCCTTGAAGACCAGGAAGGGTGAGTCATCAACTCGGTTCGGAGGTCACGGTTCAGCGCGCTTAATAACTTCGCAGCAACCGTCACAACGCAACGTTAAGTAAATGGATGTATTTACTTGAAAACCATTAAAAAGTTTCGATAATTTTATTCTGCATGTTGATCCGATATGTCAATTGTCTGTTGGGCTCTATCTGACGTTATTTGCATACATTTGACAGTTAGACGATATTAGTAGATTGAAAAATCGACCCTGTGTTGACAAATTTTGGTTAATAAATATAATACAAAGCCAACACTACTACTTTATAAATCGATCAAATGTGAAATAATAATGAGTTTCATTTTATTAAGCATGACGTCGCTTTGACATAAAATAATACAATTTACCTTTAACATATCGATGTTATACAAACAACATACAAAATTGCATTACTGAAAGACAGGCTTTTCAACCCTTTTTTGGCTTTGAAATGTCGGCTATATAACATGAAAAGCGCACATTAGGATCGCCTACGGTTCTATGAACTGGCTGTTTTTTAAAGTCCGTAAATAAAAATGCTAATCGCCTAGAACTGCCGTGGGCATTAACCTTTATTTAGTTATGACTGCCTGCGGGTCTGTTCTGCAAGAGCATTGTTTGTATCGCAGAAATCATTCACAAATAATTCCTTGTAAAAATATTCTACTCGTAATTAGAATACATATCTGCGCAAATTTCATCTAAAAAATTATAATCCTACAAACAAAACCTATTCTGAAATTTTAACCTATATTTCTATTCTGTTTTATGACCAAAGTAATTCTAGTTGCTATAAATTATTTCTGAATTTTTTCCTGTAGCTAGGTTATATAGGTACATTTATTAATTTGTTGCATCACGTGGTTACAATAAAGGTGTTAACATAATAGATTCCCTGACATGAGCCCCATTGGGGCATTACAACTTCAACTTACTTAATATGTATCCTATATATACTATATTTACTTATATAAACTATCTTATTAATAGGAACAGTTGGTAAGTATTTAACATTATATATAAAAAAAATTGTAAGTTAGGTAAGTACATACAGTGCGAAAGCCCAACTTTTTCCAAAATGGCGGCCGAGGCAGGCGTCGTTGACACTACAAACATGAACTTAAGTTTAGGTTCATCCTCCCTACATAAAATAAAATAAAATTGCGTCTTCTAAGAAATGGAAGTTAAGGTCTAAAAATATAGGATTTCGGTTTATAGAGGTAGTAAAAACTTAAATAATAAGTAACAACTTTTAGTTTTTACTTATTTTGCAATAACACAACACTTAACACAGTGTGTCAAAAATGTTAGGGATTTTTTTAACGGTCCTTGTGCTTGATTTTTAACTTGACGGTAAATAATAAAAAGAGTTGAAATAGGCTTGGTTCTGTTAATTTACTGTGTGTAAAAGTTATTGCCTCAAGATAATCTTAGTAACGTAGTAGAGACAGAAAGCTAGAAAGTGAAATAAATATGAATAAGTCCTTACACGTCATTTCTATGATTGATTTGTGATACCACTTCTCAGTTTAGAAACATGCATGAACTTGAGGTCACCTCAGCATATTGAGGTGACCTCAAGTTCATTATTAGTTAAAGAGCCAGCTTAAATCTGACAACACATTCTTTACGGTATCTGAAATTTCGTCCAGTGAGACTTCTATACCCAGTTAACAAGCAATGGGTACTAGCTAACCCCAGCCGCGGTAGGTTTGGGGTCCCTCAGGTGAGTCAGGTATGAAAAAAAGTAAATTTTTAAAGTATTTTACGGCGTCTGCCGTTTTAATATGTTTTAATATATCTCTGGAACAATTGAAAAATAATTATGGCTGCTGATTTTAAAGGTTGCAACATCCTGGCAGCCACTTTTCAAAATTCGAAAAAAAATAAAAAATTAAAGTATTTTACGGCGTCTGCCATTTTAATATGTTATCTATTGAACTATTTAAAGTTAATATTGAAAATGGCTGACATTTTTTCCGGTTGTAACTATCCGTTTTACAGCGAAACATTACTTGCAGTTTTTGCGTAGAAAACATGTGGTAGTTTATGCTCTCTCTCTGTCTATCTCTTTAGTCAAATATTTTCTTCTTTTGTGTTAGGGCTGAGTGGTGGGGATTTAGTTCCTTTTACGAAAACAAAGGCACACCTGGCCCGTACGGCTTACAGTAAAATTATTTTCCATGCTTGTAGCATTATTGATCAGTCTAATATTGCTATTAGAGGTTCAGATTATTTTAATAATCATGCTGGGCAATATGGTTAACTTGAAAAATCTTCTCACATTTGTATGCTAACCTGGACAGGAAACATCGAAAGGTTTATTTGATGGTTGGATGGTTTATTGATGTCAGCAAAATATATACACAACTTGGACCACTTCTAGCTGAAAGCTTAATTGGCTTCCACGCTTTCACTGGTTGTGATTTAAATCCAGCTTTTTATAATCTGAGAAAAAAAAACCTTTCATGTTACTTAAAAAATAACGTTGAATTTCAAAAAGCATTTGCTGCTTTCGGTGACATTGGCCTGACTGAGAATACCTTACGTGAACTGTTTGATGTTAGAAGAAAGTTCCAGAAGTACACTTGCAGTATCTACAATGCTAAAAAATCCATCGATGTTGATGATGGGAGATTTCAACTGTTCATTAATTCCAACAAGGACAGCCTTGTAGATATGAACGAAAATTTTAATTAAAAAGTCCGGAGCTTTGATGCAAGCTTGATCCTTCCATATATTTTATTTTTATAGTCACTTGTCAATCCAACTCGGATGGGCAGCGTTACCGCAGTGCCTCAAGACGAAAGTCTTCAATCAATGTGTGTTGCCAGTAATGACATACGGATCCTAAACGTGGTGCTTCACTATTGGTCTCATAAACAGGCTCAGAGTCGCTCAAATTATCTACGGGATCGAATCAGAAATGAGGAGATTCGTAGAAGAAAGCGGGTCACCGACATAGCCAAACGGATTAGTTCTTTGAAGTGGCAGTGGGCACGCCATATTGCACGCAAAACAGATGGTCGTTGGGGTCGAAAGGTTCTCGAATGGAGACCACGGATCGGCAAGCGTAGCGTAGGACGTCCACCAACTAGATGGACGGACGATCTGATGAAGGCTGCGGGCTCACGGTGGATGCAGGCCGCTGCCAGCTGAAACCACTGGAGGTCTTTGAGGGAGGCCTATGTCCAGCAGTGGACGTCTTACGGCTGAGATGATGATATAATTTTAATGTTACATAAATTTTACGAATGTAAAAATTACAACTGTGGACATACGTATGCACGGACTGCGGGTAATGTTTCGCTGTAAAACGGATAGTTACAACCGGATAAAATGTCAGCCATTTTCAATATTAACTTAAAATAGTTCAATAGATAACATATTAAAACGGCAGACGCCGTAAAATACTTTTTTTTTTTTTTTTTCGAATTTTGAAAAGTGGCTGCCAGGATGTTGCAACCTTTAAAATCAGCAGCCATAATTATTTTTCAATTTTTCCAGAGATATATTAAAACATATTAAAACGGCAGACGCCGTAAAATACTTTAAAAATTTACTTTTTTTCATACCTGACTCACCTAAGGGACCCCAAACCTACCGCGGCCGGGGTTAGCTAGTACCCATTGCTTGTTAACTGGGTATAGAAGTCTCACTGGACGAAATTTCAGATACCGTAAAGAATGTGTTGTCAGATTTAAGCTGGCTCTTTAACTATTAGTATCTTCTTCAATCAAGAACTTTCCATTCCAAAATTCCAAAACAATAAATTTCGTCGTGTTTTTGTAGGCTCGAGTCGAACCGGTCGAGCGCCATAGTTTTAGTGAAAAGGGTGCGATATTGATGAGAGCCAGTTTTTCTGGACCCATATGCAAATGATGAACTGTGGAGTTTGTGATATATTGTATTTTGTTCAAGGGCAATTCGGGCCAGAGAGAGGCTTCAACTTTATTAATGAACATCTCAATTTATGTTTCTAATTTTATATGTGATAGAAATATCTGTTGGAGAAGATTAGTTTAAAACTGTTTTTTTAATTAAGAGCTTATGGAACTTGAATTCAAAACTAGTTTATCTTATAATTGATTTGCAAAACTTGGATTTAATTTAATTATTTCCTTAAGAAGCTTATCGGTTGTTAGTAACTTATATGCTAAGCCTTATATGATAATAAAACTAACAGTCATGATAAAAGGCTCCATGACGCAACCTGTAGACTTAGTTTGACCAAAACTTAAACTTCGTAAAGGCAGCAAATACACATATTATACACATTATTAAGCATTTCATTGATGCTCTTACATTTTACCGTTTTCCAGTATGTAAGATAACATCAAACTTAAACCAACAAGCATCTAATGAGTCATTTTGCTTTTCCGAGGATTTCGTTACACCCATTGTGTCAGTTTGAATGGTGCGTGTCGTGGGAATAGTCTGTCTTCGTCCTAATGTTTTGCAAACAATCTCTTGTATATCGTACCTCTGTTTCTCTTTAGAGGCCAAAGGTGGCTTTTGCAACCGATAAGGCGATTAGCCGATTTAGTTTTATAATATTTATAAAACTAAATCGCCTAAAAATATTATATATTTAACGTCCCATCTAAAAAAAATACCTATTCCTTGAGTTTCATTATAATTTTTAGTCGCATATTGACGCTTTATGTAATTTTTATAGAATAACTGGCGTTGTGGACGATGGTCCGCTTCAGGCGCGGTTAGCGGGTTCTATTCTCCCCGAGGGGCAAGTGTTCAGGGTATTTAATATGTAAAACAAAATATATATATATATATATAGATATGTATTATTAGATTAATCAGATGTTTAGACCCGTTACACAAGCTTAGAGCTTACCACGGGGCTAGATGTTGTGTGGATTGTCCGAATATATTTATACAAATAAATCTGTAGTCTAGTTAGAAGTATACAGTAGGTATATAGTAGTAGTCAGTCTTCTACCAATCGATACACATGAACTTTAAATTATGAAATGAAAAAAAATAAAGCCTTAAAAAATAGAGTCTTAAAGCCTTAAATTATGGATTTGTAAAAGCACTAGAGGCTCTATTGCAAAATATAACTTCAGTACATTATATCCAATTGATTACCGGGATCAGGGGATTGAAAAAGCCCTAAGTATAAGTGACACGATATAATTTTCTCCCACCTAGGTATGTACTGTTTATAAAATTTGTGTGGAATGCTTACAAATCTGGGAATACCTATTTATAACAAGAACAATGGTGTGTACGTAATTGAAGAACGTTTAATGGAAAACATATTCCCAACACGTTCCATGTTTCTACATTACTGATCGGATTTATAACAACAAGTATGCAAACCGACCTTTGCGTATTATAACACCCAGTATTCATTTAATACATTATTTCATAGTTTATACATTCTCTATGGTAATATTCTTGGCAGATAGTTATAACTTCGATACTAAAAGGCCTCTGAAAAGTTAATAATAAGGTTTTCTGATAAGCAGTAGTTGGGTTTTATTAAATCTGCTTATTTATATAAATATCAATATGGTTATTCAGTAAATTTTACCACAAAATGTTAACTACTTAGGTACTTATGTTATTTATGTATTGGAGCTTTCTCCTTTCAGCTCTCGTGATCAACCCGATGTGGTATTGCTATTCGATTAATTGCAGGCGCATTGAGTTGCTTGATTCAACTTGGTTGTAATCTTTTCCCTGGAGGACTGCAAAGTATTTTGATATAATACTATAGTTTACACATGCATCACATAAATCTATTTAATTATTTAAGATGAAATTTGCCACATGTTCTCCAAACGTACCTATCTACTTCAGAAAACACCATACTTTAGAACACTGCCAGCGCAAGCTAAAAGTCGTGTTAGCTAAATGGGTGCACACTCGACTTTCATTCGGAAGGTCGTGGGTTGAAACCCCGTCACGCACTTTGGATTTTTTTCTCGAATAATGTTTGTGCGCTTAAAATGGTTTAACGGTGAAAGCAAACATCATGATCGCATATTCTGAGAACTTTGAAGAGTTTGAAAAATATGTCACATTCATCAACCCGCACTTGACCAGCGCAGCATGATAAATTAAGGCCTTATCTCTCTCATCTTGACAGAGAGAAGTCCCTGTGTCCCAGTGGGAAAGTAAATAGGGGTGTTTATGCAGCGCTAGCAAATTATAGGAACGCAATACTTATGTCAGTATCTTACATCTAACTGATAAATTAATCCCGTTCATGTTATTGTAGAAAATATAACAACTAAACAAAACTCCACATTGACAGCTACTGTAACCTAACGTTATCCAACATCAACATGTATTCTTCTATATTTGGAAGTAACAGTATAAGTTTTTTCGAGACAAGATTTCCTAGCGAGAACTGGTTTAAGGTTACTACGTTCTACTACTAAACCAATAGTTGTGCGTGATGCGTTTTAATAACATGTTTTAAAAGAGTGCGTTTAAAGTTCATTTTGATGTTTTAAAGTTTTTTGTTTTGATTTTGTGAGGAGGGACTTCTGAGATTAACCGGCTAGGCGGAGGTGTTAATATGATGGATTATTTGAGGGACTGAGAAAAGTAAAGGTTCGAGTACCTGTTCGTATTATGGTAATTTGTTCGCAAAACAACTGACTTTTGGCTGGTCAATTGGGATCCAATAATTTCAAAATTTTACATGTGCTCTCTTTTTTACTCTAAAAGTAAAAAAAAAGTTTACCTATACCATCCAACCACCGCCAAAATTCCTATATTTTATATTAAACTTAACATATAATCGCCTTACTCGTAACATCAACTGAGATTAACATTCAAAACCCATTCTGAAGCTGTTATCAAAGATTATTATCGATCAAATTAGCTGCTGCTCCCAGAAATCGTCTTATACGTTTTTTGTTTTTTTTTGTGTAGTTTAAATTGGTTTTTTGTGTTCTCAAAGGGTGGAAAGGGAGGCGTGTAATCCACTCCATTGTAGCTGATAAAAAAGTAAAAAAATTGTGCCTTAAAAAAAGTGAGGCTGTTAATAAGTAAAATTATAAAAGGCTTTAAGTTATAATGCTTTAGTTACTATATAAAAATGTTTTATATATAATTTAATTTTGAATAATAATAATGCCATTGTTTTTTTAATAGTTTCAAAATATTCGCGGAAGTTCCCTGATGCGCGCACATGTTTTGTAATAAGATGGTTTATCACCAATAGACAATTATTGCTGTTAATGATTGAATCCAGCCTATTATTATTCAACTGCAGTTAAATTCTTCAACATAGCACATGTTAGCAGTGTCTTAATATAACATAATACATAATAATTTTTCCGCATTCAGTACGGGGATTAGAACATCGATTTCTAATAATCATGTACGAGGAGTTTTGATTACTCGAAAAACTTGTTTATTTATAAACAACGTAAAATATTAAAAAATAGAGAACTTACTTTATTTGCTTCAAGATAAAGTATTATTGGACAATGTTAATTCATATTCTGCAGTATCCAAAACCCACTCTGAGTATATTTTGCATTATATTTCGAGCCTGTTTTGATAAATTTCTGCATATCAAGTACTAGACACTACACGCCACTGCGTTGCCCATGTTTTAGATTTTCCCGCGATTCTAATCGGACCGGTAGTTCCTGACATTAGAGCTTTCAAACAAATAAACTCTACAAACTCGCTTTAAACTATTAGTATAGATAAAATTGCCGACAAATATTTGATTTGACCTTATCTACATCAGATGTTACTTTGTACGAGTATACAAGTAACGCGTTCACCAAATGACGTGCACAGCATCCAAGGTCTTTAGCGCAATCCCTTCTGCATTCTAGTCCTACGGAATGTGACCACATTGCTATGGCTTATTATACTCAAGGGGCTTCTTGTTTTACATCAAGCTAACGGGGCCTTATGATGTATTTTTAGATGTGAAGAATAACTTATGGAAATAGCGGGGTAGCGAAAATAGTTGATGGACTTTATGAATATCGAAAAGGATGAGCGAATATCTGGAGCGTTTTTATTAAATGCTTCCTTTCGTTATCAAGTTCTCGCTGTGTTTTCATCAAGTTATCGCTTTGATTTCAATCACAATATGTAATTTTTTTTTTAAAAGAGAAAGCATTTTTGTGAGTAAAATTTAAAGACCACTTAATGCTTTATTTTTTATAAAATCATTGCTAAAGAACAACATTGGAATAAGATAAAGCGTCTTATGTACATAATTCTGTATTTGGAAACATTTCTCCTGTATTTTATCTCATACATGATTATAAAAATATATCAGAAGTTAATCCAAAATAACGACCAATTTTCTACCTCACACGTAATTTGTTATTAAAGTATCCAAAAGGGCCTCAAGCATCAAAATGGCTATATGATTTTGTGGTGTTTTATTTTAATTTGTTCCTATTTCTCACCTACAAAGAGCGCGCCATATAATTGAATAAAATTACGGTTTGTAAGATGAAATAAATAGGTTTATACATGTGATCTGAGCCAACTTGTTTTACCCCAATCGTTTCGAAGTTGTAATAAGTAAGTATAAGTTATAAAATTGTACAATTCACTAGGAAAAATCTACTTCGATTTATGCTCATGTCATGTGTATATCGTTGTTATAAATGTACAGATACATCTGTAAGCCCTTTTTTATTTCAAAATTATGATCTCTTATGACTGTCAAATGTGTTGAAACAACATCGGATAGAGCCTTTACTGTTTTAAAACCGTTGCTTATATTTATTATTTTTGCCGATAGAAAACATCCTGACCTGAAAGTGCTTGTAAAATATACAAACAATTATGGTACCTCAGCAGAAATCGAAACCACTGTATTATAAATAACCTCCCCCACTGTGACAGTCAGTATATTTTTCCTTATCAATACATATACAAATTTTATTTTATTTATTTATTTTAATTTGCACGGCTTAGCCTATTACACAAATTAATAACAATTAAAATATTCTTAAAAATTAAATTAATTAAAACAAGACACAGAAACAGTTTTCTAACATTAAATCACAAACTATAAAATTTTCTTATCTTACATAAAATTTAATACAAGCACTCAGAGTACACAAAGATGGCTTACCTACTCCAAAAATGCCCTGCGACTATCCCCTGCGACGCGCTACGTGGTAAGTTAGAATATTTTTCCAACTATAAGTTTGCAGTCAGTGCAAAACTATATTACTGTTTACCACTATAGTAAAAAATCATAAAGTCATTGTTACCTTTTCCGGATAAGCTGTTACGGCTTACGATTTCCAACAGCAGTAACAATATCTGCTCAGAACCAGTTCTTGTGAATTCAGCTCACGTGGACTACAATGGTCGTTGGGTGTTCCAGCTAGAGCAGAAAGGTATTGTGTCCACGTGCATAGGACAAAGGACAAGTGATACCTCGGCATACCTTTATGCTACGGCGCCTCCGTGGTCAGCTTTGAATATTGCGATGACACGTGCATAGACTGGTAGTGATCGTCAATAGTTTTGGCATTTTTCCAATACTGGTTTTCCTTCAAAACTTTGACTGATGATTATGGACTTGCAACATAAATACTACCATATAATACTGGTTTTATAAGAGTGAACGTTTGTGAGATTGTTTATTGCTCTTACACGCAAAAACGACTACATAGATTTTTATCCAAATATATACAATAATAAATGCATGGACATATGGACATATGTATGTAGCCTTAGTAAAGGACAAAGCAACCTAATTTTAAACGTAGAAAAAATGTATTATTACGCGGGGAAAGCCGCTAATAATACATTTTTTCCGCGTTCTAAATAAAACTGCGATAGAAACTAACCTACTAGGATAGCCTAGCGTTATTATTATGTTTTAAACAGATTATACGATTTTCCTTTAATTACATCCACACATACAATAAAAATACTTAAATTTCCTCTCTTTATATTTACTAATATTATAAACGATGATGTGTGTGTGTTTGTTGCTATTTCACCTAAAAACTACTAAATAGATTTTAAGGATGAATAGAATATAATTTAGGTACATATCAGAATAACACATGGGATACTTTTCTCGCGATAAAATACAAAATTTTCTAAGAATAATATATATTTTGGAGTTGAATAGATAATAAACTATAGTCGTAAACGAATTTCCAAATTTTGTGAGGTATCCCATTTTCCAGTATTTTCCACACATACATCTGGTGTAATAAAGTATATTCTATTCTATTCTAATAGACCAATAAAAAACAAATCCACGGTGTAAAGATTAGCATATCTGCACACCACCATTAGCACACCTTTGCATATTCAAAAAACAGTGGCTTAGTGGCTGCCGAAAATAATTTATAAAAACTAGTTGTAAATTCTACCATGTTAAACCTGCTTATAGTTTCTAATAACACTTTTTATTTCCTCAAAAACAGATAAATGAGTGCAATCCGAAAAAAACATGTTAACGTATTAGTTTTACACACTACATACTAGTTATTTAGTTAAAATATTGAAAAATATCAGCAAATCCTGAAATAAAAATAAATATTGTTAAAGACATCAAATCATCAAAAAGGTGCATCAAAAAGGTTTCGTATTAATACATAGTTTGATCCCGTAGTCCTGTCAAATCTCCCCTCCCTTTAAGCGTTAAGCTTTTTTGTGAACAACACCTGCTACGGAGAAAAACGATAAAGAATTGTATGCAGGTACAGAAATTAATTTCTAAGCTCGAGCGATGATAAAAAATGCAAACTCTCAGATTTCTTTGTGTTTACGTTTTAATTCTCAGAGTAGAGTAAATGCACTTTGAAAAAATGTTTACTGTTTGTTTTGTAGTAGAGAAATTGTACGAATATGTTATTTGTAGGAACTACTCTACGTAAATCACATGGTTCAGGGAATAATTATATCATTAGCTAAGAGACGCCGCCCAAGGCAAGATGTGTTAATTGCTGATAATCAACATAACTCTATTTCTCAAGTGAAAAAGAGCGACAAAAACAAACTCCGAAGAAATTCCTTTCCTGCGATTCAAGCAATTTATATCTCATGACATGTTTATAATAACAACAATTACTTTCAACATCTACGAGCTTACAAGATGGCCGCCAAAAATAGAACCTCGAAGAAATGATCGAGCCTGTTTTAGTTGTAGCCTGCGGCGCCACTGTGCCGTTAGCTGTAGTTCCGATGTACGTCACGGGTCGTTAGAGCGCTAGCGTCGCGTTGCCTCGCGTGTTGTTCCGCCAGCACTCCCACGTCCGTTCTCTCGTAGTAAACACACCGTGCCCGCGCGTTTCGCTATTTTCTAGTAAAACAGTTGTAAACAATGAAACTGCGTGTTGTTTTGTGATGAGGACAGTGATTGTGATTGACTGGATTGCCCAAAATGACTAAAGCTAAGATGACTCGGACCAGTGCCCTGTACCATTCTGCTAAGGTAAGCCCTAGAGCCTACTTAGTTCTTATACTTACTCAAACTTGCTTTCTAATTTGTTATGTTTGCCTACTTCCATGTCTTTTAAATTGATTGTTTATTTAAGTTTTGTTAGTTGGTGTCTTCTTATTCTATTGTTTGACTTTATTTTACAAACATAGCTTTTTTTGAGATGCATTTTTCTGAATAGAGTGAACCGATAAACCCCTGTCAGTATCATGAAAATATAAGTAAAAATACTTCACAACGCTTTAATTTTTGAATCTGAGAAACGTTACGTCTTAAAGGGCATTCCCTCCGAAAATCAGTATAAATGCATTAGTCCAGAGCCGGTTTGACCACAGTCGTATCTCGAACTCGATCCCTTCTCTCCCGACGCCCTTAAAGCCTCCGTGCCTCGAAGTTGCATCTTGCACAGTATAACTGAATTCAGATAAAATATCTGCATGTAACTGTATAAGAAATTAATAAAGTTCTCGCTGAATATGCACGATTAGAAATATATGAAATATGGTGAAAAGTAAAGTAACTGTAACAAGTAGTTCTGATATAATCTGTTATTTAATATATTTCTAAGAAGTAAGGTGAAGAAAGTGTATGCGTTATTACATAACAAACATTAAACGCATATATTTGCATGAATAATACGTATTCAGTAGAGTTTAACAATATATTTTTATGATTTGTCTCAACTTCGCGTATACTACGAAACGTACATGGGAAGAAAAGACATCAACGCGCTCCAGAGCGAGACGGCAACATCCGTAGCATGCATTTGTTCGCGCGGAAGCGGGACAAAAGCATTTTGTTTATACCCACAAATTATACTGGGATTTGTATACAGGTACAACTACCTGCAAGTACCTATAGTGACCATTGCATGGATGAACGGACCCCCTATTTCAAAGGGATGCGACGCTGATGCTAACGTTAAAAGGCGTGTTTCGTTTGTTTCGAAGTTTCGTCCATTTATGTGGAGTAATTTCGGGGTCTTGCGTTTCGGGTGGTGGGCCCTAATGATGCATGAATTGTGACTCATTTAATTGAACTTTATAGTTATTTAACGTTTTAGAAATGGGACAGATATTTAAACGTGGGTCTGGGATTCATACAATATGCATAAGTTCCCTTCGCTTGGTTTTTAAATTCGATAAGTACCTATGAGATGGACTCATATTACACCTAGGGTTCCGTGTACAGTTTATACACATTTTGCAATAAAAAAAGAAAACAATGTGGATTAAAATTTTGTTAAGTGCAAAAACATGGTGTTGGTGCCCAACCCATCCAAGTACTGGCCTTGCGCAACGCCGCTTAACTTTAGGAAAATCATCTATTTTACATGGCTTCCATGTTATCTCTTATATATTTATGTGTTTTTAGTATTTGTTGTTAGAGTGGCAAGAAAAATGTTCATCTCTCAAAATTTCAACTCTCTATTTATCACGGTTCTTGATATACAGCCTGTTACAGACAGACAGACGACGAAGTCTCAGTAATAGAAACCCTTTGGATACGGAACACTAAAAACAGGGATCAATTGCGTGTCTTGCGGATTAAGTCATATTTGGTAGACTTTCTTTTAAATCGGTTTCATCCTATCAAATCTTAATGCTTTATTAACACATCCTTTATTAGTTGTAAAATGTACCGAATTACTTAAGAAATATTCAAATTAACTAAGTATTGTATGCTTTATTGAATTAATTAGCCATAATGATTTGGGATTTCTTTATTATAAAATCATTAGCTATTTCATAGAAGGTAAAGGTTCTCTACCAAACATAATGAGATATTGAAGAAAAAAAATAGCCTAAGCTGTGATCTCATGTCCAACTCATCTGGAGAACTGGCAATTTGAAATCCCGCAAAAACTAAGGACTTTATAATCGAGATGCTGCTAGCTTCTAATACGTAGATAATGAATGGATGTGGAATAAAAACAGTAAATTGGCTTCGTAGTTCTCGGAAATCTGGCACACGCTGATTTCGATGACCGGTTTGGCTATTGCCTCTCCTCTCTCTAGTTTTTATTCGTATAACTTATATCTAAACACCTTTTTGTTTAACACGTGCTGTAACTGTGAAGGAGTCGTGATGAAACCTGGAGGTTAATGAGCTTTGTGATAGATGTGTCGGTTGCGATATTCTGGCTAAGGTAGAAAATTATCCTGCTAGAATCAACATATAATTACTACTAATGTAATACATACTTTACACAGTTATATTTTCCACATAGGTTTAGTTTTAATTAAATATTAATGATTTTCAATAAGTGATAAACCTCACTTTTTAGGTTGAAATATTTTTAATTTTTGTGCCATAATATATATTTTTCTTTCTATCCTTATCGATATCATTTCACGTCAATATGAAAATAATATCTGTCATTCTGTATGTTACAGTATCGTGCTTCTACGCTGGTACTGATATAAACATTCGGAGCTTAGATAGTGTCATTCCTTATAAGGAACTAAGCAATTCCACTGGTAAAAACTAAAGACTTTCTATTAGCAATTTTCCTACACTTCCTTCCGAAATAAGATAAGATGTGATTGCATTGTGTTACTCAGAAACTTTACTTATATTAATGTGAAAGTTATTATGTCGGTTTGTTACGCAATTATGCGTAAACGTGTGAGCGACTTTGTACAGATATTTCTCATACGAGTATGCCGTTTAGTAGTTTCTGCCCACGGGTGAACACGTTTAGCCTATTATTTATACTAACATCGCCCCGTGGTGATACCCGCCTTATTATGGATTTTCTCGCATAAAAAGTAAATAAATATTTTCGGACACCTAATCCCAAACTTTATTGCCGTGAAAGACAGACAAACAAACATATACTTTCCCATTCATCATATTAGTATGGATTCTCACTATCCCAGTATTGTATAAAATACAACACTCGCTCGCTCTCTCTCTGTTTCTCCCAGTATTGGAGGCACCTCGTAAAAGCTACATAGATTAACCTTCAAACAAACATTACAGATCGATCGACGTGTTATAGACATAAAATGATTCGTTACGCTTGATTAAGATATCGTTAAATAGAAATAAGTAACAGCGTAGAGCCTCTTGACCATCAATGTTTCTGTTTTTGCGTCGATACGAGTCAAATACTGGAGTTTTTTTCTGGTGATATTAGAAAAGATAAATATAAATAAAATAAATATTGCTGGACAAACCACACAACAACATCTAGCCCCGCGGTAAGCTCTGAGCTTGTGTTACTTGTACTAGACATCTGATATACTTAATATAATAGACATTCATATATAGATATTTTTACTATACATATTAAACACCCAGACCAAGGAGAAAGTGCTTGCAGAACATACACACACTTGACCCCTTTGCGGGAATCGACCCACTACCTCTCCTACCACGCCACTGAAACCGACATTTCAGGAAAATGATAGCCTAGTATATGATAAGCACCTACCTGATGTGTTACTCGACACATCGCTGTGTAGCGAGAAAAATGAGTTACCTCTATTTATAATGACACCAGTGACATATAATCAGTTGCAGTAACAAAAATGCCGACAAACACGGTTGCAGTTACAAATAATTGACGTTCGCATGTAAATCAGAGCAAAGTACTGGGTAATTTTCTTAATTGGCCTTTGCCGGTTATCAAAAGTAGGTAAGAACGTGTTGAATGTAAAACCTGTAGTACTCCTAGGTATGCAGATTCTACTGTTACATCTGGTATGTCGTTGAAATGAAATATGGATATATGCACGTTCTTTTTTTTTTATGTATGCTCGATAATCCTTCATTTGACCACAATCTCACCTGATGTAAAGTGACGATGTGGTCTAAGATGGGACATGAAGACCTAGAAGGTAGATGGCTTCTCCGGACCACATTACGAAACACGAAAAAATCGCTTCACGCACTGGCCCAGCCCGGAGGGTGGTGACAAGCCGCGGCCAAAGCCTATCTACCTTCTAGGTCTTCATGTCCCATCTTAGACCACATCATCACTTTACATCAGGTGAGATTGTTGTAAAATAAAGACTTATCGAGCATAAAAAAAAAAAAAAAATGTAATTGAATAAATTAAATTACATCAAGCCACTGAAAAACCTCGAAAAAAGCGTGGGTCACCAACATAGCCAATGGCATTACATGGCTGTTGGGGCCGGAAATTTCTCGAATGGAGACCACGAATCGGCAAACGCAGAGTAGGACGTCCACCAACTAGATGGACAGACGAGCTGGTGAAGGTAGCGGGCTCGCGGTGGTTGCACGCTTCCACCGATAGAAGTCACAGGAAGTGTTTGAGGGAAGATTCTGTCCAGCTGTGGACGTTCTACGGCTGAAATAATAATGATGTTGAATGAAAAATGCTTTAAACTATAATTTTTACAGATGCGTGTGTGCATTTATGCGAGAACAGGTAATGTCTGAAAAATTCAGAATACCAATTTTGAACTTGAATAATGTCATGTAAACTCATCTCAACAGTTCAACCACGGGTTCCATTGAAAATTTAAATTCTGAACGCTTGCCAAAGATCAAACAGCCGTGACCGAACCGTCACGCCACAATTGCCTCTGAGATGTTACCTACACCCAATAAAGATACGTTCTGTACTTAATTGCTTGCAAATCAGATATTATCAGCGCAGTCTAGTTGTTCTGTCTACTCTGATTGTAGGTATACATGACTACGCATTCCGTTATTCTTTCATTGTATTACGAAATTGTTAACACGAGACTTGTAAAACTGTGGACGTTTGTAATTAAAACGACGATTTAGGGAAACCATTAGTGTATTGCCATTTTTTAAACTTAAAAAAAAATTGGTAAGTGTTCCATTGCTGTGGTTTTTAACAAAAACCCTCAAAACTCTTTTCCTGTGCTTTTTGTTTTAAAATATAACTTGTTATTTTTATTAGTAAAATATTCATATTGGATCATATAGGAAAGCATCAGCATAAGGGAAATTGAGTAATCGCTTTTTCTCGTAAAATCAAAACGTAGTTGAGCGGTTTCCGGTGGGAAGTGCATAACTATATTCCGATTCAAATTTGTTCGACGTTTCCGTTTTGTATCGTGCATTGACAGCACGCAACATATTCCGGCGCTACTTTTGTTGATAAAAAATATATGTACCCTTTTTTTAACGAAAAATAAAATAAAGTCACAGTAGTACTAAGTCCTTCTCTCATTGCGGGATGCGTCGTGTGTTCCGACTGATTTCGATCATGTCGACAGCTTCATCTTGCTTCTTTGATGTTCCCGTATGGATATATTGTCTTCGAATATATTTATTTCACTTTCTCTATCTGAATAACTGCGGATGTGTTAGCACACTGTTCCCTTAATAGGCATGATGACTACATAAAAAAGGTATCCTGTTTAGTCCGTCTGTTAGATCGTCCAAAAAATACTGGATCGTCAAAAAATATTTTTCGACGAAAGCGTTACGTCACGCGGAACTTCAATGCAATGTATCGTCTTGATTTTGCAAGAAAGAAGAAAAATTACCTGTACAATTTTAATATTTTAAAATATTAAACAAAATATTTTTTTTTATTTAAATGACAAACATTTTTTTTGATGGCTCCCCTATTACCATCGACATATCTGTGAAGCTCTATTCTCAATATGGCAACTCCTGGAAAAGCGCTGGGAATATAGCCTTAACATTAATACATCTAATCTGAAGTAAAGTCAATACCGCGAAACATGGACTTCAATTCTTTAGTCCTGTAAATAAACCTTTCCACGAACCTACTCTATTATCTCCACAGAGTCGTATAAAGATAGGTTCGCGGAAAGGTCTTTCGTAAAAAACAAACAGTCGTGGCCCGTATTCGTCTGTGTTCCGTAACATTACACAGATTATATTCCGATTAGCAGCACTAGTAAATAAATCGTGTGAGCCCGGCGCTTCCCACGGCGCGCACTGCCCGTCAAATCGTACTTTTTACTCGACATTATAAATTCAATATGTTAGATGCATCACTGCTCTCCCTATCGTGTAGTGATGTGCACTATTTCGAAAAAAAATACAAATACTCGTGGTCTTTTCTTACCTTTTGAATAGATATTTATGTTTTTTTTTAATATTTTGTATTATTTTAGAATGAAGAAAAATGTTATTATGTAATTTGCTTGTATATAGTTTTTTCTCAAATTTTCTGGTGTTTTCTGTAACATGAAGACATAGAGAGTGTGTTAAGTAGCTTGAAACATATTATGTTGCGATTTGTCTATATCAATATTCAACTTAAAAAACACGTCTGTATTTTACTACAGTATCCCGTACTTAAATCCTAACTAAGCCTCCTTCACATCACTAACTAAGCCCTGCGGCCAATAATTACCAACAAAAACGTGTAAACTATCTGCCCCATTACATATTCTTTGAGGATCGTTTAACACTTGCTGGTAACTACTAATGAACTGCGATTTATTGCTGTGCTAGTTAATAGTAACGAGTAAATTGTAACATTGTTGTCTTCATTTGTCACGGGCGATTTCACACCCTCTCTGTCTCTAAATCCCACTCTCTCGCTCTGTCTGTAAATTAACAGACCGGTCTGTACATTACTCTTTGTCACATTATTTTATGTTATAACCTGATAACAGTAAAATAAGTATTTTGCATTGCTTAAATTTATTGTGGCTTTGCCTTCGTCAATGTATTATCTTGCTGGAACTTGACATTTAGTTAAAGTGTGAAGGAGCTAGTGACCTATATGTGACTTGAGCTATCCTTACCAAATTTTCATCTAATTCTTGGGTTGAAGCATGAAAAAGTAACAGACTAACAGAGACACAGAGTTTCACAGAGATATGTGAATAAATATGGGTATAGATATTGAATAAAAAATTGCATATTATAAATCTGTTCGTTTATTTTATTTATTTAACACATTTTGTACAGTAGGTACAAATAAATTGTTTTTATAACAAGTGGAATAAGTAAAAAATAATAAAGGCACTGCGGTAGTAGCAGCTGTAAAAATCTTATATACGACAGTAAGAATCTTACAACATAACAAACATAGTTTCGGTCAGTTTAAAAATTATCTATTATTCTTTATCGCATGGGTACCGCTATGTTCAACTCGTACGCAGCTAACGCGGAGAACTGTTAGGAAAACATAAATTTTATAACGTTTCTGTATAGCATTATAATTGGCTATAAAACATTAAATTAGTTGTACTATGCATGTGTAAAACTGTAATTACTAAACGTAATGCGTTAAGGCTATGGTAAAAAAATCGACTCTTACCCCCTTATGCAAAATTTGCAACTAAACCTATTTTAGCCAAAATGCAGGTTGCATTTGCTTCTGCTCGTTAATCAATGTGTTTCTTAGCAGGAGACAAAATTCCTTTTCGCTAAAATGGACAAGCAAGTATTTTGCATGACAGGTTTAGTTAATACATAAGTATCCACAAATCTCGTTTTAACCTGTCATTTACAAATAACCCAGTTATAAGTAGTCTAAACTGACTCCGACCAAAGCAATCTTCTTAAGTGATGGCGTAATTTCTAAGCCACTGGGGAGCCATGTTATCGCGCTGATAAAGGGCATTGTCCCAGAGAACGATTTCCAAACACTTATCTCCCGTCCATTAGAAGTTATCTATCTGTCACGAGCCGTCAGTAGGCTGCGCACACCAACCTTGTTTGTTTAAATGATTGTCGCGACGACTTTTTGTTTAGGATAAATAATACATAATTTAAATTTCACGGAATTTATAATTTCCTTGTAAATTGGTATTAAGTTGAAGTTTTAACTTCTTACAATAATACCATATTAGTTTTACATTATTTAATAATGTATCAATATATTATAATCAATGTTGGTACCGTTTTAAAATCAACAATGTTGATGAGACTTTTGTTTGTTAATGTTAACTTGTTTTGTTGTAATTTTTAAATGTTACTGTAAAACTAAACATTTAATAAAGTGGACAAAAAAAATTAATGCATAATAAAATGTGTCCACTACACATCATCCAGTTTGAGTATCTCGAACACGTTCTAGGCCAAGAAATAAATTTCACAATAAAGCAGTAGCTAACTGTACTACTTACGTGACTTAGGAAAATCAGCATTCATCTATCCACCTGCTTGGAGCTTCTGAATTCACTACTTTGAGTGCTTACCCGTTCAACCCATGATTTTTCTACCCAATAATATTTTTACCCCTTCAACCCAAAACATATGCCCCGTTCTACCCAAAGCAAAAATCTGAGTCACAGTGTATTCTAAATAGTACAGACACCGCAATTTGTATATCTTTATATACATAATTCTTATGTGAGTGTGTATGTCACTGAACTTCTCTTAAACCACTGGACCGATTTTGATGAATTTTTTTGTGTGTGTTCAAGGGGATCTGAGAATGGTTTAGATTCACAATTTTGTCGGCTTGACAATGTTTTTTTAATTAATTTTCAATTTATTAGTAGTTTTTGATTTTGGATATATGATCCCGCGAGATAATCCAAAAATACGGGCAACGCCGTGGCGTGTATAGCTAGTTATTATATATAAAACTTGTACGTGTGCTAGTCATTGAAAACCTCCTAAACGGATGGACCGATTTTGATAAAATTTTTGTGTGTGTTTAACTGGGTTTGAGTATGGTTTTGATTTCGACGAGACTAGGTGCGAAGCGAGGGCGGACCGCTAGTATTTATAAAAAATCTTGATGGTATTATTACTCACAGTAACTTCAAATTTTGTAACTAAAATAAGGAGGTAACAATAGTTTATGATCTCTTTAAACGAGTGCACGTGCAACACCTAGAAAAATTAAGGAAGGAGAACTTGTAGTATGTACAATAGATAATCCAATCAACAACGGTAAGGATTACCATTGTTTTTCTTATCTATTGAGGTAGTGTGTGGATTTGGCTACACGAAAAATTCAGTGGGACATTGTTTAGAAAAACTGTCAACTTTTGTATCTTAAATGTGTTTGTTTTATCTATGTGTGTTGAATAATTTAGATGATTTTTATTTATGTTAATCAAGAAAATATTTTTAAATCTATTATACCATCGATAGGTTTCATATAGTTTAATTATACCTTTTGTTACGTATAATTATTATATATTTTATTGAATTAAAAATGTGTACCTGTCCGTATCAGAGTGTTTAAAATATGTCATCACGAAAAAAATTAGATTTTGCATGACTGATATTATGTACCAAGATAACTTAGAAAAGTAACTTTATATTTACCTACCAAACCTGAATCTGAAGAGTGATGAACTATTTTTTATAATATTATTATTTTATTTGTTTCTTTAAAGGTCCATTATTTTTATTATTAGACTACTAGACAAATATTTGACTGACTATTATCTAAACAATAAAAAAATATTAATATGTAATGAAATATTTTTAATGAATTTCTGCATTTTTTGTCTAATGTAATGAATGACCCTGCTTCTTTAGTATTTCACTATGACATTTATTTGAATTCAAACAATAGAAATTAGGAATAAGTAGGTGTGGGTAGAACGGGTAACTTGAATCTATTGTTTTGGGTTGAACGGAGCAAAATACCTATTGGGTAGAAAAATCTTGGGTCGAACGGGTAAGCACTCACTACTTTTTGTTCTAAAACATACCTTATGTATCATATTTATGGCATATATTCCATTGCAGGGTTTATTGTCACCGTTTAAGTTAAAGTACCCTAGTTATTGCCTTTCAAACAAGTGATCAAGCATCTGTTCTTCCGTCTTGCCTTTTTATGGCTCCCATAGGATGTTGGCTCAAGCACCATACATCCTTGTTAGCTAAATCTGCTTATATTGCAAATTTAAAATGATAGTACACTACGACACTACTACGTTTAGTAGTTAGTATTCGAGTTTATCGCGAACATAAAGACCAAATGACGTGGTGGGGACTTAAATATATAATTTGTATTGATATTGTATTTCCAGTGTGACTAAAGTTTTGAGGTATCAAAAATAAAAAATCACAGTGAATTATTCTTAATCAACCTCCTCCTTTTTGAACACAACAAAAAATATAGACTCAGGTAATCACGAGCTTTGAATTTGCTCCTTGGCATGTAAAATCAAGTTCAAAGGGGACATGTAGAGGTTGAATTTATAAAACACTGAATCTTTGGAATCACCAAACCGTTTTGGACTACAAAATCAAAATGTAAAATAATATGAATTATAAACACTAATAAAATAAACGATCCTTTTAATACCAAAATGCTGGACATTATTAAAATACTCACATTATTCATACTGCACTAGTTTGGAATACGGTCCTTACAACCATATAACCACTAAAAGTATTCGTCAGGTGTGATTCTTGACCTTCAAGACCTATTTTATATTATGGTTATATTGCAACGATTTTACATAGTGGTCACAAAAATAATTATTGATTCTTTTAACATCCATTGACCATCTGCTCTAAATAATTCCTTGAATGAATCACTATATTACGTTATTTACCTCAGCATTTTGCGGATTAAAATTAAGAACCATCAATAAGTTTATAGAGAACGATTATCCGTCTGAACGCATCTGCCAAAAACGGGTTTGATCACCTGCGCAGTCGCGAAAAACGGCCCCTCTCAGAACAACAGGTGAAACTATATTTATCCCAATACTGTTTTAAATTGTACATAAGGTATGTTTTGTATAATGAGTATTCAATGTTTATCTTAACGTCTGTCATGTTCTGCAAAAAATAGAGCCATCTTTTAGTATAATCAGTTTTTTTAAGAAAAACGTTAACGTCGACTTGACTGTGCAAAAGGTGCGATCAGCTTATAACTGTCAAATTGAAAAAGCGGTCCTAATGATATACATTATGTATGGCTACATCTTTTGATTAGTCAGGTGCATGAAGCATAAGCACGCCTATTTACGTTCTAACTGCTGGGACACAGAGATATCTCTCTTGGCGAGAGAGATGAGGCCTTAATTCATCATGCTGGCCAAGTGCGGGTTGGTAAATTAGTCAGGTGGAAAAAAATATTACTTAATATCTTCAGAATATACTACAGTCACAAAAACTTTAAGTTATTTATATCAAAGGATTTCATTTCACGTAAAAATCTAATTGGTGAGGTTATCTCATATAGAACAAAATTAATATTCTTGAGTCGTATCTACAATGTATAAGGTTAACTAATACTTATCGTGTAAGATTCTGCACTACAGTTGTAAGATTATTAGTATTATAAAGTATAAGCCATAATCTAGCGCTTGTTTTGTGGGCGAAAACGGCAGGAAATGCGTTGGCGTTGTGGACATTATAGCAAAACATAAAAAACCGCCTCCTCCATTTAAATTAGTTTTATATCTCGTTTAGATTCCCACACAAGCTTGCAGAGCAACAAGCTGTTTCAGACATTCGCTAAATCATTAATAGACGCTATATTAATCTTCGTACAGGAAAGAGCTATTCGCTATTGCAATACATTAATATATAGGTACTAGGTTTTCATACCACGGTATTTCCCGTTTAATGGTTTCTCCCGCGGGAGCGACGTATTTTCCCGTGGTAGAAATTAGCCTTCCTCGGTAAATAGTAACTAACAGTGAAATCATTATTTTAATTCGACCAGTAGTAATAGTAGTACAAACTCTTTAACTTTATAATGACTTGACTGCCTCGGTGGCGCGGTGGGCGAATGTCCGCTTGCAGAGCTAGAGGTAGCGGGTTCGATTCCCGCCGAGGGTAAAATTGTTTGTATGATCTGCAAGCACTTTTCTCCTTTGTCTGTGTGTTTAATATGTATAATAAAAATATATATATATATATATATATATGTATGTATATTATATTAAATATATCAGATATCTAGTGCCCGTAACACAAGCTTAGAGCTTACCACGGGGCTAGATGTTGTTGTGTAGATTGTCCGTAAATATTTATTTATAGTGTTTGTAGAGGTATATAATAATATTTTACAGACATATTAATATTTTCATCTTTTTCAATTATCTTTTCAATCAATTTATCGTAATATTAATTATTGCAAATTGTATTCTGTACTTCACGGAACATTATTATATCAGCGTTGAAACATGGGTCAACAACGTTCAAACTGTCTACAATGAATTTATAGTATAAAGCTCTTTTTTATTTCTATAACAATTTCGAACGTCGTCTTTGCTTTAGTTAGTTTACCTACCTAAGTAATTTATGTATGGTTCTGGAAGAACGATTTCTCTTGATGTCATCATATTCAAGAACTACTATAAAAACGAGCACGTCAAAATTTCTTGAATTTTTGTCATAGTTATCAATTAGATTTATATTATATTAGAATTATTCGCTGGACAATCCACACAACAACAATTAGCCCCGTGGTAAGCTCTGTTGCGTGTGTAAGCGTAGTAAGCTTGTGTTACGGGTACTAGACATCTGAGATACTCAATAATTATAGATATATATACTTACATAGATATATTTTTACTATAAGACCTTTAAGCGGTTTTCAGCAATAGGTAGAATCATTCAAGAGGAAGGTTTTGCATTAATGTACACCTGGAAAAGGCCAGCTAGTTCCTTATATTTGCCCATCGTCAATATAGTTACCTATATAAATAAATACATAAATAAATATTTCCGGACTACTCACACAGCATCACCTAACCCCAAACTTAGCAGAGCTTGTACTATGGGTGTTATGTGACTGATATACTAAATAGATTTTTTTTTGTAAATACATAAAATACCTATAAAACACCCAGATCAGAATGGACTGATGAAGTGCTGATTAAAAAAGATACTCCAAATAGATTAATAGTCAGCTATTAATAAGCCTACATTATATTCCGCGTATCAACTACCGGTGTACTACAACTGGTGTTTAATTTATTCCCGACTGCAACAAGCTTAGCCCCATATATTAGCCACCTTATAATCGTTTCTTTTTTGCAACATCACGTGTTGTGCACCTGACGCGGACTCGTGCTAAGGAATAAACCTTACCATGCTTAAACATAATATCAGACATGTGGTCCTTTGTCAAGGTATGACATGTGGCTGGTCCGTTGGGAGGTAGGATGAGGTTAATGAGGTTTGCCTATTAAGTATAAACCTTGTCAATAGAAATGCATATTGATTGTTCATTAATAATACAGGCGAACGTCGCGTCGTTTCAAGCCTAGTCTAATAGTGAACTGTGTTTTAGGTAGGTTATACATTATTCTCTGTATATTTCAAACTCCAGTTCATAGACCACACCAAGATAATTTCTATAAAAAGTCAAAAATACCAAAAATCAATCTTATGACCACATAATATTGCTCAGTCAAATTTGCAATTTTTAGCTTTACGTTTAACTGTCATTTATTTCAATTAATCTTGAACGTCGACTCTAGACAAAAATACACGTATTTTTTTTCTGTTTTTAAATATATATACGTACTTTTAGTTCGCCACAGTGTTACTTTGTTGTTTGAGCTTGGGCAAAAAAAACTAAAGAAAACACCATGTGGTTGTTTATTGAGCTATTGTAAATAGGTGTTGTGCCCTTAAATATATATAGGTGACTAGGCGAGTGCGTATTCACCTGCCAACAGCATGTGTGCACTAGACTTTACAAAACAACTTGTGTATCCATATAAATTGAATTATGGTTGTGTAAGCGGTTCTTGAGCCTTTCAGACTTATATTTTTAGATGAAGTTGGAAATATTTATGCAGCAATGTTTTTTACAGGTCTTATGGCATCTAGACATCTTCAGACGAAGCTTCCGCGAACTGACTGGCCACGCTTGTCTCGGACCATCCTGTATCTTCTGCGCGCTCAAGGTAAGCAAAAGGCTTTCAAATTAAGTTACGTCACTTTAGGGTAAGGTTTCTTTCAGTCGTTTGGCGTCTATGATATTGGTGACCCATTAAATTGATTTAAAAAATGTACCTGCTTGTTAGAAGAAGTCAGCAATAATATTCTTCCGAGCGCAGATGGCTTAGTTTTTGGCGCACAATAAATTTGACTGTACCTAAAAGTTCATTAGTATAAGTAAGACCATTAAATAATAAATAGGGACGATACTTTGAATAAAAATAGTCAACCAGTTCAGTTCCATGCAGAGCAAAGATAAGATAGAGATGTCTTGAAAAGAAAGTGTGTTTTGTTTTTCGATTTCGTAACGTAGCCTGCTCAGAATATTCGTTACCTACATATAAATAAAGTTAAAAGTGTAGAGAATAAGTATCAGTTTAAATTTTAACTATTGTAGATCTGATTCCAACTTGATTGCCTAAGCTTTTATAGTGAAAAATGCATTGCAAAAATAAATTGCTTTGATAACGTAATGCAATTTATATTCATCGCTGATAACGTATGCGTTATCCACGCGTATTGCGTATGTTGCGTGCGTATCGTCTTCTTTGGATAACATTATTATAATACTTTTAAATATTCATAAATAAATATCTAATATAAAATTTCTCACCTTTCTTCGTGGAACAATTCAAGCATTTGTCTGCAGCTAAGAAACAAAGAGGTAACATTGTAATCTCAGAGCCTCACGCCCCGAGTGGAAGCGTGACCTTTTGAACAATGGTTGCGTCTGTTCCGAATCCATAGCTTTCAACACGATGCCAACATTTTCAATTTCATCGGTAGGTACATCCTTAAAAAAATAAGAATGTATTTAGATATCTTAAATCTGACACTGAAGTGCGTTTCGGATTTTTTTAGGAACAGTAAATTAAAATATTATAAGCCGATCAACCGATGTACTCATAAAAATTTTGTAATTTATTGACAGTTTGCAACACCTTCCAGAATAGGATAGCAAAAAAATCATAATAGTACATACTTCATACCTATCGCACTTTTTAGATATTTTCGTAGAACTTTCGCATCTAGATTTAAACCTTTTAATGGAAAAGATTAGGTACTAGCTAGCACTCAGAACGTTGTCTTAAAATAGCTATATTAATAACCTAGGTAGGTAAAACTCGTAGACCGGTTCTGGGCTAGATTGGCGCCAGGAGTGTTTGATGGTAGGGACTTGGTCTATTACCATTGTGTTTGTGAGTTTTATGTTTTAAAAGGTCTTTGTTTATAGCCATTTGTCTGTTGTCTCGATAAACCGCGATAAATCAGTCGCTACCTGGCAGAGAGATTTTTTATCGAAAGAATTGTATTCAAAACTTCTATGCAAAATCCAGTATCATCCATCTCCATCATAGTTGTTTTCGTTTTTCATTTTGTATAAGGATAAAAATAGTTTGAATTAATTCGAAGTCCATGGTAAAAATGGCGCGTGATCGAAAGCTTCCATTTTGAAACCGGTATGAGTTGGCGCGCTTTTCAACCAATGGCAAAGGTGCTGGAGTTCGTAGAACTTTTAGCCTCAGCCGGGATTGGTCACCTATGATAAAGCGCGAAGCCAACGTTGTATACGCGATTGTTTTTATTTACATCGTACACTGATGTCCCGTAGTATCGTAGGTAATCATTTTGCATATAAACTAGGTTTTTGTTGTATTTCATCTCAGTAGATTGCCTGCTCAATCTATTTACAGTCTAATTACTCCACAAACACTTTTGTTTACATAAATAATTATCGTTCCGGAAGAAAAGCTGCGAAATCGAGTGTGAAGAATATTACCTACTTTTATTTTTAGAAAAAAAATGCACGATGCTTTGATTATTTGTCTTGTAGAAATTAGAAATCTAAGATTCTGCCGAATACAAGAGTCTAACTAAAGAATATAGGTAGTAGTAGTAGGTAGGTCTACTACCTAGGGACTTAGATACCAAAAAATAACGTTATCAATCTATTAGGTACCCTAAAAAATAAAGCAAATAAATGCAAGCTTATTTGAGACTACACAGACACTATCTTGATACCTATCAAGTAATTAAAACTTTTACTTTGTCTAAAACACTTTCATGTAACGGTGACTCGCATAAATTTCACTGTTGCTTTTATTAATTTAGAATATAATTAGAAATTTCAGGTAGAGAAACGGTTCATGAAATAAATATGTATCATCTATTTTGTATTCATTATTGGTGTCTGATATTTTGTCATTTCTTTTCGTGTTGAACAATTTACCATATTATTACTCGTAGGTAGATTAAAAGCATACGTCGTTTATTCAACTAAATTAATAGAATTACATGACCGATTAGAATTCTGCACCAACACATTTTTATAAAATTAGATACTTCAAAAGTAAATAAAAACAGAGATCGTACAAGCCTAATATTTCGGAAAGTAATATTTCCTAGGCAAGCACGTTTCAAGAACTGTGTCACGGCGGAACGTGCTGGGGCATGTAAACGTGGCCAGAAATTACTACACAGCTGAACATTAACTACAATTGTACTAATTGCGCGTTACTGAGCGCAAATAATGCTAATCGATTTAATATTTTCGCTGACCGTAGACGACTTTTGAATACCCTGGCCTAATTAACTATTCAATGCCCTGGCTATATGAGACTTTGCGATTATAAAACCTCCTTGGTTTCGAATCCTTTTTATTAAAACAATTCAAATACGCGTTTCAGGTTCAACTTTATCCCACATAATGTTGAACCTAAAGCGAAAAAGCAGAGCGAGACGATGAACTATTTTTACGACATTTCAGTTTTTGAAATTTTAAATACATTACAATTTTAGATCCCTTCGTGATTCGTTACTTTAATTCACGATGTCTCTAAGATCGCCATCACTTCCAGGAAATTATGGAACCATCCGCGGGAGGTCCTTACCGCGAAGAGGAACATAATATACTAACTATAGCTGTGTTTTTTAGATTTGATACACTAACGATCCTTTTATTAGATAAGTAAGGTAAAGAGATTGTTTTTTTTTAATCTATATTGAAAAATGTTGACAATTATACGCAAAACTTATTCTATTTAGATTTCTATATCATAAAAAGTAGTAGCAATTTTTAAACGTTATTTATAGAGGTATAATAATTTTTTGAAGATATTTCAACAATTTGAATACGGGAAATTACAAAAGCGTTAAGCCAAAAGTCATAGCTCGAGCAAACACTTTAATTTTTAATACCGTTGACAGCACCGTTTTGTATTCTGTAGGGAACACATAAAAATGTTAATAATAGGCTGGTTACTGCAATCGATGCATTAATAAGCGATAACGCCTACGGGATAGGCCAGATTTAATGGGGTCCAAACCTATAGGATTACGTACTATGACAAAGCACAACGCAGCACAGGCCTGTACGCGGGTAGTGATTGAGGCAAGAGATGGGGGCTATACGCAAACATGGACATCTATCATTTATCTAAATATTTAATCTTATAACTTAATTGTTTTATTTTAAACAAACTAGCTCTTCACGCCACGGCAATGCCTGTGTTTTCTGGATTTTCTCGCAATCATATTTTAAGTTATCTTTGGTGTACAAACAACAAAAATTACTTGTGGTCAAGTTAAAGAAAGTAATATATTATTGATTTAAAATAACTAACATAAAGCAAATATCTTAATTAAACTAAAACATTGGTATCTGTAGATGTATAACGCATCGTCTATCAAAGATCTAATTCTACAGGTGTCTAAGGTTGTTTGGCGTCAATTTTCTTTTTCTTTTCTAGTTCTAAGCATTATTCTACAGAATTATTAATTATATCTATACCAATACTTACCACGTTTACTACACAAAAATACGAATTCCTCCCTATCAGGCACTTTAGCCCCCTTTGGTCAAGCTTAGCCTCTTTTGGACCACAGTCTCCTGAATCCGGCCTCAGATCGTGTAAACGAGAAGCAGAGACCGGTTCTGCAGCTGCGCGTGCGCGTCTATACATACAGTAGGTAGTTTATATAGTACATATATAGAGCTTACTATTATGGTGTATGGTCAGATGAAAAAGTGTTTTTGTGTATGCGTGGCAAGCCCTCGAAGTGGATGCTAATGTTAATTTTCATGGGCCTCAAACCATAGACAAATACTGAATGTAGTTTTGCCAATTTCAACCGGTTCAGGAATTTTTATATTTTCATACCTTTTGATATATCACAATGGAATTCCTCAGAACGAAGATGTTTTTACAGGTATAGGTTATATTCAAAACAATAGTTTTACCTAACACTTCAAACTCTGCCAGCCACATACAAATTCCGATCTATACGTAGCTATTCAAGGCCTACTTATTAAAATGATACTTATAAGATATTATTGTGTATATTTATATTATACCAAAATATATTTTTAATCGCGAAGTTCTAGGAAAATCTAAGAACGCTTTTTACACGCCAGTACCAGTCTAGAGTCCAATCACAGTAAAGAATCGAGGCACGTTCTCGTGATCTACCACGAACGTATCAAATGTATGTCCAATCATGGGTTTCACTCCTCCACAGATAAAACATAATCTATGGCGCTCACGATTGATTGAATGGTTATCGATGACCTTCTGTTTTTTAAATATTCAGCTGACATAAAAAGGTCCTGCCGTACATTTTCGTTCTCTACCTATAGTTATAGCAGGTCCTAAGTTTAACTAACTTTCTACCTGGATATTGAGTGTATCTTCATTTTATAAAGGTTTTGGATCACTTATCCTATTTCTCTTTAATCTTTCATTTTTAAAACATACCGATCTCACTTTTGCGTTTCAAAATTGATTACAAGCCAAAACAAGAAAACGATAAATGTTTACGTACTTCCACCAAATGGAAACTTTATATAATAAATGTAAATGAAAAACCCCTATATACGAAAACTGAATCCTTGACTTCTCTCTTTGAGCACCTATAGCCAGATTTGCTCAACAGATAAATAAGCATAAAGTTATGAAAGCGGTGGGAGGCTGAGGTGGAACTAAGCCGGCGTCTCATTGCAATATTCTGGTCCGATGGCTCGTCCACGGGGTGAGGTGCTGATGTTATCATTCATGAGAAAATATTAACATTTTTATGTTAGCAGTGGTGATTGTGGTCGGTCTCTATGAATATATATCATATATTCTCATAAACTTTTATGTTTAAAAACGTGTAAATTATTTATGTTACTATTAAAGTGTAGGTAGATATCTTTTAACTACTTCGCAATCGCAAGTAATGTTTAGTAGGTAAATAATTCTAATCCTTGACATTTTTTATATCTATACAATCGTTGAATATGTTTCCATGGAAAAGATATAACGTTTCTGGGGATACCAGTGCTTGATATTTACTTATTTAAAAAGCTCACCTCGATTTTATATATGTTATTACTCTCAAGCAACAAGGATAAAATAATGAAGTTTTGCACCTACCTTTACGTCTCTATGTCTGCAACAAGGCAAACACTCCATTGAGTACCTGACATTACAATAAACAGGATGTATCGTTCAAAGAGACGTGCATTGAAATATTAGTTTTTGCTGCGTCTTCACCTGTTTACAAATTACAATACTATACAACTGCATTGTTATCAAAATGTCAGGGGTTCCCGTAAACAAGGAAGCGATTAAAACTGACTTTAAACGCCACCGGGCAGTATTTTGCTCAAATTGTCTCGCAGTATGATACCGACTACCTTATAAAGGTTTAAATGATATCATTTAATTGCAGTAAAGACACAAAAATACATTAAAAGAACATTGTAGAGGCATCGAAAAGCTGTATACTGGATTTGACTTTTTTTACTCAGTTGAACAATGAAGTCATTCCCCTCCGTAATTAGTTTCCATAAACAGTATATAAGTAACAATCACAGGAAGGGGACCTCAAACGACTCCTACTGACTTTTCCAAGGTGACAACCCACAGAGGTGACAATCAGTTGAAGCCTTTTCGGGAAAGTTAGATACTTGTCTCTTAGGCCCAATTATATTTATAAGATATTATTTTATCTGAGTCGATAAGATTGAATGTTAGATAATTGTATTATTTCAGTCTACGGACAAAATGTTAAAAGTTCTTCATAGTTATTCGTTTAAAAATAAAATTATGGCACTGTTTTAGTTTAGTGATTGCCCTTTAAAACAATATATATTGACGTAGTAGCACTGTACTGTAGCGCCCCTAATTTTCTTATCTCCAGTATTTTCTTTTCCATATATCATATTTTCCGTTTTTTTTAATTCTCGTACTTGAAAATAATTATGTTCCCGCTTTAAGATAGGAAACAGATTTTATCACTGCTTAACTATATCTCAGTACATACAACTAATTTGTTTCTTGTGCCGTTATATGTATAGTAGTTTTTAATATACATATAGCTATTCACTATAAGTATGATATCCAACTAGTTGGACAGTCTTTATGCCAACCCAAACGGAGAATGGTCTCAGAAGAAACGTGTCATGTACTATCGCCCACAATGGTCGTTGACAAAGAAAATAGGCGCCCCCGCTGCCCTTTTTGTAATCGACCGCTTATTAAGGTTAAGGCGAGGTCTCTAGTCACGAAGAAATGACACGAAAATCATTGTAACGAACCAGAGACAAGATATAGGTATGCAAACTATTTTTGACGTTGGAATTTCAGGTACATATATAGGTGCTTCTACGAAAGCTCTAATATTTAAAATATGTAGGGTAGATCAATAATTAAATAATAATTAGTCTCTCATTTATATTACTTAACAAAAGTTAACGCATACCATTTCTATAAGTTTCCCGTGATGCTTTCGAGCAAAAAGTACTAAATGTATACGTCACAAGTCCCCGCTCCGTAACTTTGATGCTCTATATCTTGGCACTCTATTATTTAATTGATAAAGCAAAACATTCTAAATATGCGTCCAGTATTTTTGGACGGGCTAGGCGCACAAACCAGAATTCATATTTTTTTATGTAGTCATCATGCCTATTGTAACGAACCAGAGACAAGATATAGGTATACAACCTATTTTTGCGTATGAATTTCTGGTTAGAGTTACTTGTACGTAAGCTTAAATCTTAAAAATAAGTGCCAACGGCTGTAGACTTGCGTTGCAAAGTGTTTCGGCTACTACAGGCATTTTATTATATTAGCTGTAAATGTTAAAGGACCGATTTTATTAATCAACAGACAACAAATTACCAAATTGCGCTTTCGCCAGAGTTAGGCAAGGGTCTTTTGAAAGAAAATAATAAATAATAAAATAAACGCAGCCTTACGTCGCTTTTTGAAGACCACGACTTAAATTATTATTTTATGTCAGTTTTAATGACATCACCTCACGTCGACAGCTTTTCGTTACAATAATACTCATAGGTTTACGTGTCAAAGTTCAACATCACCGTGGGATTGCCATATGTATAAATCAAATGGCATTACTTTCAAGCTTTTTTATTTCTTATTGCCAGACCTTTTATATGTTTTGTATCTCTCTTGCGTACAAATTAATTTATACGATTCCGTCATACACGTATGAGCGGTAAATCAATCTTAGTACATACAATAAAAATGTACTCGTATGTACAGCTGGTATAATTGAGATTTAAAGGTCATTTTGTGTTAGATTTATTATTTTGAAGCAGTGCTTTAATTTAAATATTAAAGTAGTTAGCAATGTGATTTTGATAGTGTTTTCTTTAGACTGTGAAACAATAACTTCCCACAGAGTACATTCATGTTTTTTATATCATCAGATATCAAACAAATATTTAAAAAAAACTGTAGGATTTTTTATAGCTTAATTATTCTAAAAGTTCTTTATTCAACAACTTTATCAAGTTAGCAAGCACATAAAAATTACGAATTACTTTGATTTACCAATACCTTTTACGCTCATTTTATTACTCGTTTTAATAGAATTTTATAGCCATTATTAATTCAATTTAATCCTATGCCGAAGTATAATAGCTTTAAATTGAGGCTAGAGGTGGTTCCAGTCTATCTTGATTTCGAAAGTTCTTCAAAATCATGATGGACTAGAAACGTCTCTATTTCTGCGAAAACAAACTATGTAGAAAAAATATATACATATATCGGTACGTTGAAGTAGTAGTAACCTTTTTATATGATGATAAATATTTTATTATTAATTTATCTTACTAAGCCTTAAGACTACCACGGGCCGGGCAAGATCATCTTCCAAGTCTCTCCAATCGTCCCTATCCAACTATTCTGGTAATTCAACTTCGGGCAAAGTCTAAGCAAGTCGCTTATATCGATTATATAATATATATTATATTATTATCATTATATTATATTATTACTTATCTTATTATCGCTTATCTTTCTTATAGCACATAATATTTGTAAGCCTAAGCCTTGATCTCTTTGTTATAACTTATAACTCAAATGCGGCATTACTGCAAATAGGCACTTGTAGGGAAACCGATTTTCTGAGAGAGGTTGATTGTTTTAAAGCTTCTAGAAACAGACACTGTTTGATGTAAAGTAGAGTAATGCAACCTTCAACCCGAAGTAAGAGTAGTTGGACTGCGGTATTTCAAATTGAGCTATTATCTAGATTTCCAATTAATACTAGAATGTAAGTACTAGATTATTATTTAATATATGTAAACAATTGATGAATAGTATTCAGGTATGTTAAATCATTTTGACGTCATGTAACATTTGATGGTTTTGACTAATATGTGGGCCAATTATCGACCGAGTTTTTGAGACTAAAATATTGAAGAAGTAGCTATAATTTAAACATTAAAATTGTCATTAATAATGTTATTAACTTATTACAATCTCCTCAAACTTATATTTCAATATTCCAATTTAATTTAAAACCAATTGCGTAAAGACTATATAAAGGCAACGGTATCTCAAAATAAGTATTGGAGTGTCGCCGACATGTTAATAATTTGGCCAAATAAATCTAGTGTTTAGACCACAAACTGGTTGCAAGTGAAATGGATAAATACGGGTGGAAGAATTACTACAAAAAGCTGGTTTTCGGCGCCGAACACGCTTTCCTTCACAAATTTGAGATATGAAATATGATATTAGATATGAGTATGAGGTATGATGAATACTTAGTATAACCTTAGAAGTGAGGTTTATCACCTAATAAAAATCATTAAATATGAAATAAGTCCTAAACAGAGAAGGGACAGTCGTGTTCCTAAAGAAACACTTTAATGTATGTATACGCCGTGTGTACAGTATACCTATAGTGAGTCACTATACATTAGTGTAATAGTCTGTTTTTTTTATGGGAGATAGATCTATGTTTGTCCACAATCTCACCTGATGGAAAGTGTCGATGTGGACGAAGATGGACACATAGATCTAGAAGGTACCTATTCACTCTTGTCTTGAAGACACTCATGTTGTAGTAATAAGGAAATACAGCAGCAGGGAGCGAATTCCAAACCTTTGCCGTGCGAATTATAAAGGTGGATGAGAATCGCCTAATACGAGTGGAGGGAATATCCACTAAATAAGAATGGTAATTCTTCGTGCGTCTGTTTGTCCTGGAGTGGAAGGGAGATGGTGGAATCAGGACCATGACCAGGTGATTCAACTTGTACCTGACGTATTAATATCACAATTGTCATATTTGATTTATCTATATTGATTACTTATTTATTAAAAAAAAGTTGCTTAAAATATTAAAAAAATCTTAGGAAAATTATTATATCCGCCGCGTCCGTCTGTCTTTATTTTCGGGATAAACTCAAAAACTACTAAAGGGATCTTAATGCAGTTTTCTGCAATAGGTAGAGTTGTCCAAGGGGAAGGTTTCCCATCCGAGCAAAACAAGCTTAAGCCAGTTATAACTAATTTTGGATGTAGTTATAACTGGATTTTACTTCAAAATTGCATATACACATTCAATAACATAGATGCCAATATTTTTTAATATTTAAAGGTTATTTTTTACAATTCTCAGGAAGGCTGTATTGAGCATAGATAAGACAGTTCAGACATATAGAAGATATCAGCACCGAAAATTTGATCCTGAATACAATTATTTTATCTTATTTTCTTGCATTTTTTTATGCTATCGTAATTTTGGTGCAATTAAGTCGGAATTCTTCTCTGATTTCTATGTAAGCCCAGCCGTTCTTGTATGTGTAAGTAGGACAGAGTACGTAGAGTAGCGAGAGTGGGCACTGGGCATTGGTTGATTTTCCTGTTTCGAAAACTGTGGGCCTTTGACACGAATCTCCAGGAACCGGCCGCTTTTAGTGTCCGTTATAAAAAGCCTTGCAATTAAAAGAAATTGACTGTTCTTGTAATTGATGCGTTTCTTATAGTATTTTTTAGGTATTGAGTTTTATGTTTGAAATAATTACGATTTGTTACAGATCAAGCATTAAGTGCTTACTTTTGAAGTAGTTTAACTTATATTTTATGATGTTCAAATCTTTAAAAAATAACATAAAAAAAAGAAGACGTATGTACATCTGTCTTACCCGTTAACGATTTCAGTTAGTGAGTCTTATCCTTTTACAACGCCATTTTGAATAAATATGTCCAGATTAAATCAAATTTTAATCTTCTAATCTACAATTTAGCCCTATATTAATACTTGAAACGGATATCGTACCATGTTTTTGAAGGATTTCAAAATTTCCGGTATTAATTTTACAAGTATTGTTAAAAACCATGATAATTTAAAATGTTATCCTTAATCATAAACATACATATGAAAACTTTTTGTATCTAGCAGTGAGCAGTGAATAGAGTTATCTTAATAAAGCCACCTTACGTTATACTAGTCCATTGATCACTGTTCACCTGTTGAACAAATGCTTAACCTTTTTAAATCATATTTTATTGCCGTGTGAACCTTCACAGTTGCAGTTTACTTCTTTTGTTGAAAAAGCTAATGTTCTGTATCCAAACTTTTGTAGTTTTTTTTTTTATTTTGGCCGGTCGTTCTTTATTTAAACCTAATTTTATTTCTTTATTTGAAAACACGTCTTTGCATTTAGGCATAGTATGGGTAATTATTTACGCACAAAACTTGTTGTTGTTCTAAAAACAATCCTTCATATTTCCAACAATGTATGCTGAACTTTTCACATCAGAAATTAAAACAATTGTAAAACACGCTCTGCTACTTTCACACGCTTCCAAGTTCAAAATACCATTGTGAATAAACTTGATTTTTCTAAGGCCATTGAAGCCTCTGAGTTTTTTTTTCAATGAGAATAGTTACCTTATAGTTATCTTGACAAGAAAAAAGAAGAATTTTGTTTTGAATCCTATGATATAATATGCTAATATATTCTTCCGTGTCCGTATCATGTCCTATAATGATGTTTTTGAATAGATTATAACAATATTTTGCAAAAAAGGTTCAACAGTTAAGGCCATCATTGAAAATTCCTTATTCCAGTTTCATTTGAACCTGAGGTATATTATCAAAGAACAATTTCTACTATTTTATTCACTTGAAGTAATTGTTTCTGTAGTACATATTACTGATATTTTTGTTAATACTTACTTTTCCTAAAAAAGGCCTTCCTTTAAGGGAAAAAGCACTACAATGGTAACAAAGATAATAAAAACTAATACCTACCTACTTGTTATTAGTTCAGTAATGTTAATGCCATTAGCATGTTGTAATGGCATTTATGAATTGACTTGACATTTAATAGCTAAGAGGTGATCCGTCGCCTTCGGCGTGAATCTTAAGGTCTTCTTTCCTTTTTAATGGTTTTAGAATGAACGCTGTACCTATAAGGTATTATTACAATCTTGAGAATCCTATTATGTTCTTAAGAAACATTAAAATAAATAAAATAAAATATTACCCGACTACTCACACAGCATCAAGCTGCGTACGGACTGCGCGTATATTGGTACGCGTAGTCGGTTACGCGTGTCCTGGAACGCGATGTCCGTACTAGAAGCTACGCGTACACTGAGGGGGCACGCGTGCCGCGCGAGCTCGGCTCGCAGCGAGCCGCTATAGGTCGGTATTTGGCCGCGCGTCAAAGCGGACGCGCACTCGCAGGGACGCTGTATTTGGACGGCAAAATAGACAAGTTAGCGAATTTCAGTAATGATTAATGAAGATGGTATCACGTTCATTCAACGTTACGAATTTCATCGGTGTTTATGGGATAGCACACTCATAAACTATCGCAACAAAGATTTACGCGAAGATGCATGGAAGGCCAATTCAAGTGAAATTTGAATTATTTCTGTTCATGGCGATGACTGGCTCTCAGCAGTCGCAGCTCTGGATCGATGAACCTCGCGTTCAGGTTCGCGGCGTTCCGTTCAGGAGCTGTACGCGTATCCAATGTACTCGAGGACTGCGTACCCAGACTACGCGTAACACAGGAACGCACTGTCCGTACGCAGCTTTACCTAACCCCAAACTAGTAATTTATTATTCTATGCCCAAACTAAGCAGAGCTTGTACTATGGGTGTTAGGTGACTGATATACTATATAGATATATATTTTTTGTAAATACATATATATGATACATAGAAAATACCCAGACCAGAAACCAGAAATTGTAGATCGTACAAAATCTGGTCCCCCGGCGGGAATCGAACCCGCAACCTCCAGCGAAAATTATTAAAATGAATAATACTAACTTTTGCAGGTATTTATTTGTAATGTTTAGTTCCATGAAGTTGAAATGTGTGTTAATGTACTTGGTATCTTTATACAATACGTATAAAGATTGGTATAAACTTAGAAATTTTCTAAAACCTCATTGCTTGAGCGTCTATAGAAACCAACGGACATGTGACAATCAAGATGTATTGATGATGTATCAAGATTTTGCAATGTAAAAAGCACGAATTACCGCTATTGACCGCATGTAGACAGACTCGGCATTGGTCTTGAATACCAAGGAGGAGTTTTAGCTTTTCAACCTCCTTAGAGAATGAATAAAACCTTCTTTGTAAACTTTCCTGATGTAAGTTGTTTCATAAACAGCAAAGAGGTTGCATCAAATAGATTCTTATCAAGTCGATAGAGAAAGGTCAGTAGTTGATCATATCAGTTGAGATAAAAGCTGTGATCTAATTTATACTGTTGGTAATTATTAATTTATCATGATATCGTTGACTAATTCAGGCCAGGTATCTTTTTACGCATAGAAAATCACAATAGTTTTATTTTTATTTTGATAATCTTTTATGTTTAATGGAAGTAAATGTATCATTTTTTTTCAATTTGACTTAATTTTTATAAAAGCTGTTTTATAACTTGTATTCAAACACTGTTTGTCTAACTGGTTGGGTTTACTTAAGACAGTCAATTTTGTAAACAACTTATATTCAATCATTCTACTTTACTATGCGTCGTTAAGTTGTCAATAATTAACTTGCAAGTGCAATTCAAAGCTTCCACATAAGTACAAAGACTTATCTTACCATAATAAGTAGATACGTAACCGGACTCCCGCGCAAGCCTCGTTTGTCTTCCGTCTCTCTCGCACACGCCTCGAAGCCTTCACGTCTTTGTCTTACGTCTGCGCAGCCTGCGTTGCGGTTAGTATGAGTAAACGCTGCCTCAACACCGCACCGCGTTGCAGTGCGTTTAAAAAAATACCGTATTCGCGCAATTTTTTTATCACACACGTGTTTTGGATTGAAACCATACCGGTACCGAAAGCTAGCCTTTCACAGTGGTTGATTAAAGTGAATATTGTAAGTTACCGTGATATTTTATGAGAAAGTGCAGTGCAAAGTGCTAAAGGTTACTTGTTCTAAGTTCTAATCAAGTGAGCGGTATTGTTGGAAGCTGTAAAGAATTGACCAGTCGCTCGCCTTGTAATAAACCAAGTGTTTAAGCTTCGAGTGTTAATACATTTGAATGTTTTCAACTCTACATTGCGATACGTAGCTGGCATATTTCAGGGTCAGGTTAAAGATATAGGTATATGGTAATATTTGAAAGTAATCAAAATGTGTCGTAGGCGCGAGAAATTGCAACATTTCCAGGAATAACTTGCGGTATTTGGTAGTCGTGTCTAATCTATTTCACATTACTTACAACGATAGAAGTAAGTTCTATTGACTTATAGAGCAGGTGTGGTAATATTGTGAGGACAACTTCGCTTGTATTTGTCCCATTTGAGTATTCAACCCTGTAAATCTTGAATCATTGCAAGACTCCCTGATTTAAGTTGTTGATAATTTCTCGATGTATTATTCTGAATTGCTAAGTCTCATCACAATACATCTTACATAAAATCACATAATTCCAGCCAACATCTGAAGCTATCCTTAACAATAACTTACATAAAAAATACCGGCTAACATCCAGCTGAATAAACCTGTCATCAATAAATAAAGCAGAAAGTACACATATATCTACCCTATATAGTCTTCACACACCTGTAATTCGAGTATTGTCTGTATTTATGCTTCAATACTGCACACGCTGTGCCACCATCACAGTTCTTGCCGGCAGGTGTTGTAATACCAATAATTACACGGCCCGGGTTCTAATTCTGGTCCTTTGTCGCAGTGTCGCCTACATCTTGAGTTATGGCGACTTATGGGCTGAAACACCCACTCGGATCAAGTTCATCATAAATGCTCTCGTTGTCCCCAATGCGAATTCTGCCCACGCTGGTGATCTCAGACAAATTGCATTGTATGTTGGCAAATTGCCTTGCACATTGGCCAAAGACTGACAAGTCTTGTGCCCGCAATCGGCACTTTACTATAAACATATTCCTTAGAAAACCATACAATATTGCTTCAGTGCTCAACATGTATGACTATTAAAAGATCTTAAGCTGTGATGTTAAAATACAGTAAATTGTAGAATAGTGGGCACGTATATTGATTATTTTAGATGTTAGTAACCTCTTGGAATGCAATTATCATCTGTATTCCCAGGTTCATAAAAAAGAGATAAAAATACCACAATGTACCGGTAATCGCATTTTTGCAGCGTGAAACACAGGAAAGATGTAAAGTTTCTTGCCTCGTTCAGTCCACACATGAATCATTCGATATGGATTTCGGAACAAATCTTTAAATTAGAATGTGTGACGATATGCGATAAATCAAAGTATATCGGAGTACATTGAATCGTAATCGTTATTCAATTAGATGTTGGGCTTAGAACGAATCGCCTGGAACAGCGATAGCGCTACAGATTACTATAAACTCAACGTTATAAGGAGTTGTATCGGAGAGAGTAAAGAATATTTAATACTATGTATGATATACGAGTAGAACCAATCAGAAAAGTTCATCACACCTTGCGTGTGGCGTATTCTGTACAATCTGTACATGCTACACGAGCCTACTTTGTAGGCACCGTAATAATAACTTAAACTAGAAAATGATTTCAAACAGCGCGGCTTTCCTCTAGACCTTGTATATAGGTGTTATCAAGTTGACTTACTCCTACAGAAACTATGTATGGGGATGTTTACAACAGGTTTACAAATGATTTGACTCTACTTTCGCTCTGAAAACCCGTTATGTTTTGAATGTTGACAGTTGCTTATTTATAATCCCTTAATACGTTTGTGGATTGACCTTAGGAGTCTAATTAATTCGGATTAAATGTCACTCAAACGAATAGCAGCATCATCATAACAAGGTCAAGAGACTTTTCTGAATAAAATAATATCTAAACGTCTAAAAATTTGCATTTTGGTATTAATTATGATACCAAAATAGATAGTACTTCTTAGATATTATTTTTAAGAGTATCAGTTTCTTAAACATTATAAATTGTGGATAAGAACATACAATTTTGCAATACAATATGCATTATTTTATTCTATATGTCAAGGCTTTGTACTAAGGTAATAAGTTTAACACTAACAGCATGCATGGTCAATTATCGATTCTGAATAATTTTCAATATCCATCAACGTTGCGCACTTGTTCAATCTAAGTCGATTCCCAATAACACATAACAATGCATGACCTCATATATTGTACCTTGAAGTAAATTCAATAGGTTTATTACAATGGCATATTGCTACAATCTTTTCAACGGTGTTGGGGTTCCTCTTACTTTATGATGTTTATTGATATCATTGTTTGTACCTTCCTCTCACCTTAGCAACGCCCAAAATGCCCATCAAAATATTACCATGTGTGAGCAACACGTGCACATAATTTGAGTTCGTGGGCCATTTTGATAATTGGTTTACATTACTTGCGTGTTGAATTGGACTAGACAAAATGTGCTTCAAAGTAATTCAGTGATAGAGTGGGTGGAAATAGTAGGTATCTCTTATCCGACCTACGTTAGGTAATATTATATCTGCAAAACTTCGGCTACTTTCTGTGCATATTGTGTTATTTAATAACATATTGCAGGGTTACAAGACGTAAAAATCATTACTCTAGGTCGCGAAACTGAATTGTTTTTTTCTCAGAATCTATTCAATGCTTTCTTTACCATTAAATATCTGAAACTAGGCCAAAAAATGACACATGCTCTTGTAAGGAAAACGCTGTAGTCTTTCCGAGAACTCGTGAGCCAAGGCTGCTGTCGCAAGCTGTGCATGAGCAGTGATCGTGTGATATGCCTTAAGATCCGCCTTCTGAATGCCTCATTTTGGCAGCACACGCTTGCGTAACCAGAAAATGGGAGGGACCAAGTTTTTCACAGATAAGCATGGACAATAGAACAAATGATTAACGAACTAGAAAAATCAGATATACCAAATTAGATGTACCAAAGGATGTTGTGAAACCTCAAAGTCCGAATGAACTTCGGAAAATATTTAATTGAAACTTACTTGATATTCTTGTAAAACAACTTCAAATCTTTTCTCTTCCCAGCGGTGACGCAATGCAGATGCAAACTTGTTTCAGGGTGACAGACAAAATTAAATATTATTACGACATAATCAACCTGTTCTCCAGCCATAACTAGTTTAATAAAATACTAGACCTAGCCTGATTCAATGCACTAAGTATATGCAAAACAGATACTTGTTGCAGAGAAAATACGATCTATTATAGACATGACAGCATTTCTTTTAAAGCAAAATAGAAAAAAGTTATAATTATTATTTTCTCACACGTAATAAGTAGGTTGATATTGTAACTGGATCGAGACTGCGTCATGTGAGACCCTCTCACGGTGGCGTCGCTTGATTTGCTCCATTATAAATGTAATTTTCACTCACTTCCTATAAAATACTGCATTTCACACTTACAATATACATTGTACGTTTTTTGTTAACTTTCATACTTGGCAATTTCTAAGCTATAAGTACATTCGCTATAGATATATCTGGAACTTACTAAATTAACGTAAGTAACTTTATACACCAAGGCTCTTATTTCTGCAGAAAGCCGTTACGTTTCGCACAGATAAGATTACAGAAATGCAAATCTGATTATAAGGTACACTGGGAAGAACTTCTAACAACGTTAAAACCAAAGTTTTATGTTCAAAAGTATCACTAAGCCCTCACACGGCTAATACTATAATTGATGTTGTTTTAAATTCATTCATAAATTCTAAATTTATGTAGGACCGATTAAACAAAGCAGTGGGTGCCGATAATGCCGATTTCATTCGGGTTTTTCCTTAAGAGGCGATCTTAACGGGTCCAATTCTTAGAACCTCCGAACTTTGCAACCTTAAGTATGGCTGAATGGGGTCCGGAAATACGTGACGCGATGAATCATAGACCACTTTTCGTAATGGCCACGTTTACACGTCTGTTTAAACGCGACACATACATTATAAGTTAAGTGGAAATGGAAATTGAATTATCTTTACTTAGAAGGTGCCGCCTTTGTTGCGAAATCAACTAAAGGAAAAGAAGAAATTGTCATTGCTAGATAAAGAATATCTTGTTTAGCCTTTATGAGTTTTTAGCATATTTCAAATTCAATAACGATATATACCTACATATTTCTTACAGTCAGTTGAACCGCCTTGAACTGAAATTCAGTCAGAAACACTGATGGAGATTTAATGCCATGTATGTGTGCTTTTATTGTGCCCTAATAAGGAAGAAGGATCCTTGATTTATGTCCTTAATTCTTTCTTAGAATGAGGTAATGATGACGTACACTACTAGGCTACGTCGAGTGGCCTCATAAAAGCAAATACTTACCTCCGACATACTTACCGACTGACTCACGTGAAAGTTCATTCATATGTAAAAACTCGGCCGCTTGAGCGTAAAATCTTCAAGTTTGTTATTTTTATTTTTCTAAGAGACGTATTGGTCGTTTATCATCCCTTATATCGTGCATTCTTCGAGTATGAATCATCAATGGTAATGATTATGACTTCATGTTAAGTTTAATGCATTCATTATGTTTTAAATTACGAGATTTTTGACAGTAGCTACATTTACACCTATCTTAAGTAGGTATGTATATATAAAAATGTAATATAACTTGGTTACTAATAAGATTATTATACTACCTACCTTTTAAATGATCATGACTAAATAATATTTAAAATTTTATAATCTTTAAACCACGTTTTCCAGCCAGCACGTGTTACTCAAATGTTCCCTCAGCTTTTACAACGTTATCTATTGTTATCTCTTTTAGTATAAACAAAGCAAGGTATAAAACTTAAAGCTCTAAAAGCGAGACAGAGAGGTCGGAGAACCCACGTGGGTACGTTAACAATAGATTAGAAAAAACTGCCTACCTGCGGAAGGCACAAGCACCTCACCCCGCTTCTCTCGCCAGTACGAAAGCCTCCACGACAGAATGTGTTCCGTTTTTACTACGCTCTGTGAAAACAATTAAAAGTCAGAATCACCCATTAAAAGTGATATGTGTCGTCTATATAGCCTTATTAGGTACATTGCCCCCCAACAGTTGCGTTTTATAATAGTTATTGTTTAGTGCTCAGTGTTGCCACCTGCTATGCAAGGTGTTTTCGCGCCCAATTCCGTTCTAAGCTCGAAGTGAATAAAAATAGCGCGCATATTTAAGTAGAATTCGAATGAAAACTGCCAGCTACGTGAGTTGATAACAAATCGCCTTATAGAGTTGATTATTTGTTATTCAGAGCTGAATATCGTTATCGTATCGTGATTGAATTGAAATGAAGTGATCGGACGATGCCGAGATGATAAAGTTTCGGTATAAGCGTAAGGAGAGTGGTGATGGAGGGAGTAAGGCTGCGGCGGCTCCTAAGCCGAAGATTGATGGTCTTCGGGAGTTACTGCCTCCGAAGGATATGCTCCTCACGGGGTCTTTGGCGGGGGTCCGGCATAATACGCTGCCTCGCTCTCGACCCGCTTCGGCCGCGAGGCAGGAACCAGCAGAGCCTATCATCAGCCCTACTACATTATCACTGTTCAGAGTAAGTTGTTCTATAAAATGTGGATTAATGTACCTCTATTTATTCATCGGAAATCATTTTAGGTTCCTTCTAAATTTGAATATATTATTTTTTCGTCACATATTAGTTGTATGTGCATTCTACAAGTAAGTTGTCGTAATAATATGGTTTTCGATCATGAAATTACATAATTTGTAATTGAATACAAACCCCACTTTGCAAGAACAATGAGTTTATTCTTGTGAGTTCCGAGTCCCGTTCTCTTTCCCAGTACAAAAGACTCGAACGCGCTCGTCAGCTAATGAAATACTTTATCGTGCTTGATCACCTTACATTTGCAAGGAAATCACAGAACCGCCTGTTACTAGAATCGATAATGTGCATATTCATGATAAATTTGCTATTCATCGAATCAATGAGTTGGTAATTACGTTGTGTCTTCCATGGAGGTTTTATCGCGAATTTGTCGTAAATAGCAAGGTCAGAGTTGTAAACGTAATACGTGAATTTATGCTGGTTTTTGTTTGACCTCATTCTATACGGAAATAATAGTACCATTTAAATTATACATAAAATTTTATATTTAGATTAGAAATTCATAAAATTAAATAATAAAATGAATTCGGACAATCAAACGACATCTAGCCCCGTGGTAAGCTCTAAGCTTAAGTTACGGGTTCAGACATCTATACATCTAGATCTATTTTTATTATTAATATAATATGAATAGCATAGCTTAGTTAGAATTATTATGTTGCTTGAACGAGTTTTCATTTATCTTCAAACTACTTTAATTACTTACCAGGTCTATCTTTGTTAGCTCTGTTTAAAATAACGAAAGCTACATCGTTACAGAAATACAGTCACGTTATGCATACAAATAGTAAAGTTTCTTTAGACATTGTAGACGAGTGTATGTTATTACGTATGCGTATGCGCATAGAGCCTTCGCCGGTGTGTTTCGCCTCTAGAATTGTCTATAGACTTTCGTGATGTGACCAAATTTGATAATAAGTCATACTTAAGTTTTTTTTTTGTTTTAAAAGTTTATAGCCATTTTATTACTAGCTTTTATAGTTCTACATTCTATTTTACATTTACCTATGTACAGGTGTAACAAAAAAATCGGTCAGTATGGTATGGGAAGGTCTGAAATATAAGACAAAAGAAGATTTGTTCCTGGGTAATAAAATGTCATCGATTTTATCAAAATGAAAAATTGCATTCACACTTTAAAAAAAAAAACATGTTATTTGCTAGGAATCGAACCCGGATTTTATAAAAAATAAATACTTTGTTTTCATATCCAACAATTTATTTTATCGTTATACAATTATTGTTTTGCAAATACAGTTAAATTTTCTAATTGAAACGAAGCATGATACAATGCTTTTGGTACGTATATAATTGTTGAACTATTATGTTTAAAATGCATAGCATACATTGCTTTTTAGACTACACCGTCTGCACCATTTATTGTCTTCCAAGGTTTACACATTGCGTCGCGTGATTAAGGCAAGCTGTTTCCGTCGTCGCACCGGGAAACGCAGCGATTACGGAGACCTTTCTTTAAAACACGTGGTTTTTTTCTTCCATAACCTAAAAGCTGTGTTTATAGATTGATAACACGTGGGTGTGATGACTAATTAATAAATTGTTAGGCTATTTTATATATTAATCTAATTCGAATCTAAATCTATTGGAGGTCCTAAAAGTTATTATAAAATATTTATGATTTTTCGATGTGATAAACCTTAGGTAACCGTAGGTTTGAGTCCCTGATGCGGCGTTAATCGCGGAATACATCTTATTATGTTACCATCAAAGGTTTTCACTCAAAGTAACGCATAACCACGAGAAAATGTCTTAAAAATTCTAGAACTGAGAAAGTATGAAACAATTCCCTTGTATGACAAACTAGCAGTACTTACACCCGCATTTTTAGATTTTCTTGCGGTCTCTTTTCGCGGTAAAAAGCTAGCCTTTGTCATTTCTCAAGCTTTCCGTCCAGAGATTACTCCCTACAACGTCACACACAAACTTTCCAACCTTACATCGTTACAATATTAGTTTATAGATAACACATGTGCTTCGAACATGTATTCAATAAAAAACTATGAAATAAATTTGAATACTCTACGAGGCACAAACTACACATTCGTGTAGTAGGTACGTAAAGATCAAATCCAAAAGTCCGTAGTAACGGGTTACGAAACATAAAACACCAAGATACAAGTTTGAGCGAATGACCGCAACAACAGCTCGGCCTGTGACCTATACCTTCGTGCTATACTGGTTTGTTAGATAGATATACAATATTCGATTCTGTTCTACTAATATTAGAGACGGTATTTCCATAACCAGTTTAAGCCATTCTTGGCTTGTTATTGAAAGGTTCGCGGTTGTTGATTGAATGTTTTTTAATTTCGCTTGTAAAGAATCTTTCCATATATCTACCTACTAGTATGTAATTTTCCTTTATTAAAGGCAAAGTTAAGATAGATAGAGAAAAACTTAAAGCTAAGACTAACAGTTCAGTTTCTTGTTATTGGACTTTGCGCTTGAAGCGACAATTTGCCAGTGTCGAGTTAAATAAAATTATAAAGTGGATAAAATGTTACTCCGTTGAACGCCATTTTTCGCACAATATCTACGTGTTCCCAATTCAGAAATATATTCCAAGAAAAAACCACAGTTTAAATTCGTTATTTATTGTTCTGTCCACAACATAGGTTTTACCTATTACAAGTCATTTCTAAACTATTTTAACCTTATTAGTATTAGACTTATGAATAGCAGACGTAGCGCAACGTACGTATATACCTAACCCGATCTGGTTATCAAAGCCGAAGCTGTGATTTTGTAGATTTTTTTATAATTTAATAACATCATTTTATTCCTTGTCCACAGGAGCTGTTCACCCAACTACAATGGTCTGCAGAACGCGCCCCGGCGGCCGACAGCCTCCGCCGGGCTCTCGGCGGGGCCGGAGCGAGGTTCCAGCTCGGCTGCATGGCGGATGCCAGCGAGTGCTTCGAGCACCTCCTTCTCAGGGTGCATGCTCATGTGGCTGCCGGCACGGGCGACAGGTACTTTCATATGCCTATATTTTGATTGCTTACAGTCTCCACCCGTGGGCGACGTAGAACCTGGCCAAGGGATTTCAAGAAAAATATGGACAGCAGTGTCTTATTTGACCACAGTAGTTAATACTGAGCTCGCAAACCCGTCTGCCAAGAGAAGTAAGTGTTTGTTAACCCCTCATCGTGATTGAAGAATGCTTTATGTCATGTAGTGGACTTATGACGAAATGACACACTCCCCTGGTTCCCTTATATTCCATATTATGCCATATGCTGCAAGATGGTAATAGGGCTCGAATGGTTCGGCTCAATGAGTTGTTTGCGTACTTATCTCATAAAAGTTTATTTTTGTAAAACACACATGTTCAAAATAACTTAACTTTCAGGAGAGACGACGACGCCTGCCGAGCGCCGCATTGCGTGCCGCACAGGAAGTTCGCGATGATGCTGGTAGAGCAGTCTGTCTGTGGCGCGTGTCAGGCGACATCTGAGCCTCTGCCGTTTACTCAGGTAACTAATACATTAATAGTACTATACTATGTAAACCATACATTTATAGTTAAGTAATACTGTCCTACTGCTAATAAAAGTATACCATTTCTCGTTCCACACATTTTTTGCTATGTTAGGCTCAAATGTTCGGTGCTCCGAGCTTCGAGCAACTGTCATCTGATTAAGGGCATTTCATGTCGTTTCCTATAAGTGGGTTCAACTCAACCAAGTCCTTTGTGCTTTTTACCCACAAGACATTAATAATAAATAGGATTATTTAGGAATAGAAGTATAGAGGAAACCCACTTGGAAACGAAAATACTGTAAATGTTGTGTACAATAATCACGTAACGCTGTAACTTTGAACATATACCTCCATGTTCTACATTCTTTATAAGTTCTACATATGTAGCTTAGAAAATACTACAGTCTTCTCTGACATGAATATTTTTATGATTTGTAGAATTATTACATTATTACAATGATGTTTATCTTTTACAGATGGTACACTACGTATCAGCAACGGCGTTGACTGCTCAAGCGGCGCTGGGGGAACACGGCGACAGCTTTGGCTTGCTGCTCAAAAAGGCTGGAGGAATGGGCGATATCAGAGATTGTCCTGTAAGTACTTTTTTATATTATTCTAAACTAATATTTTTTTTAAATTAGCTTATCTACAGTTGGCAATAAATGATTTAAAGAGCTGAAGGATAAATAAGTAGTTGCTTTAACCCTATAATATCAAGTGTAGAAGGAATTCGACGGTTTACGCAATTATTGTAATGGTGAATACGTCGATGTGTATAATAGAAAATGCAAGTTTGAATCTTGTCTATAAAAATTGTTTCGGTATGCGTCTTATTTTTCTTTTTCTCCGCAAATTTCAATAGGACAAACAAATCAACTCATTCTTCTTTACAGAACGCATGCGGTGCCAAGATACAAATCTGCCGAACTCTCATGAATCGGCCCGAAGTGGTGTCCATCGGCATGGTGTGGGACTCGGAGCGTCCGTCGGCGGAGCACGTGGCGGCCGTGTACGCCGCGCTCGGCACCGAGCTGCGCCCCACCGACGCCTTCCACGCGTGCGTCGACCGCGCCTGGGCCGACGCCGCCACGCACCGCCTCGTCGGCCTCGTCACCTACTACGGCAAACACTACTCCACCTTCTTCTTCCATAGTAAACTCCGCATGTGGATATACTTCGATGATGCGGATGTTAAGGAAATCGGACCGGAATGGTCGCAAGTCGTAGATAAATGCCGACGGGGTAGATTCCAACCGCTACTGTTGCTATACGCGGCTGCGGATGGAACTCCGTGTGACACGCGACACGCGCCGCGCGATGTCGTCCCCTTCCCCGCGGGGGAACCCCGACGTGCCATCACCCCGGCGCCCGAGCGTCCTCCGCCAACCAACCGCCGAGCGCTGACCCCCGGACCCGACTTTGAAGGTGACGCGCAATTCGCGGACGCGCAAAGAAAAGCCTTCGACGCTATGGAAGCTCGGGCCAGAAGGACGCAACTCGCGAGGAGTCTTTCCGCCGGCTCCGATACTGTGGAAGCCGGTGGCAGGGCGAGGAGGGACTCAGGAAACTGGTCCGGTGACCGAAACAGCGGGTCCAGCGGCTCGTCCACTGCAGACAGCCCATACATGTACCCGCGGGGACGCGGCCCGCCCGGCAGCCCCACGCGCAAAGGAGAACTTTCAAGCGGAGGCTCATGCGATGGCGGTTACGATTCGTACTCACTATCGTCAACTGATAGTTTACCGCTCCAGCAGGGATTGCGTCATAATCTACAACTCGCGCAAATCCCTGAAATAATAGCGCTGGGTGACTGCGCCGCTCTGTGCCAAGAAGCTGATAGATTGCTTGAAAGATCGGCTGCCGCTGAAAACGCTTCCGATTTAGAAACGGCACTAATGCTGTGCGACGCTGCCGCCAGCAAAGCGCGAGCGGCGATGGAAGCTCCTTACAATAACCCTCACACTATCACCTTTGCGCGCATGAGACATAATACCTGCATCATGCGCGCCAGACACCTGCAACGGCGGCTCGCGGCAACAGCTCGACCAGAACCCGCTCCCGTCCGTAACACAAGGTCCGGCATTGAAAAATCAGTGCCCGTTCCAATTGAGATATACGCGACCTTACCTAAGAAGAAAGGCTCCAAAATGGCAGTAAAATCTGTAGAAGTCGACATTGAGATCGCCCCCCGGGAACGGCCGCCTCGACATAAATCTAGGGACGAAGAAAAACGAGAGAAGCGATCTAGAAGTGAAGACAGAGGCCGCGCTCGGAAAGAACCTCCATCAGTTACTGAAGTAAAAAAGGAGGAGCCAGCTGATGAAAAGGAAAAGAAAAAGAAGCAACACAAAATAAGGAGAAAACTTATGGGCGGGCTGATACGCCGGAAAAACCGGTCCATGCCTGACCTTACCGAAGGTGCAGATGCGAAAGAAGACAAAGCCGCGAAAGAGAAACGAATCTCTTCTGTTGACGATGCGGACGTCGGAAGAAGAACAACAGACGATCAAACGAACTTGAGTGGATATTTGTCGGAGGGGCATCTGGAGTACTCTACAGCGAGTGGAACTAATCCTAACTTGGAGAGAAGTAAGCTGATGAGGAAGAGTTTCCATGGGAGTGCTGGAAAAATGCTCACAGCTGCCAAAGTTCCACCCCCGCCACCGCTTAGAACCACGTCCCAACTTAGCGGCAACAAATATGGTCAGAATGAAAGGTCCACTCAAGAGATCGACGAAGACGGTGGTTTTTCAGAGCAATACGGCGATGAACCGCAGTCCATGCCCTTTATGAAATCCTATGAGGATCAACCCGCGAGTCACTACGACAGTTTTGACAACTCCTCGCAAAACTTCCTCACTGTAGTAACTAAAGCGATGATCCACCAGGAGCAAAGTCCTATTAAGAGGGATACAGCTCCGAATTATGCCCAACAACCTCCAAGAGGACAAAATTTAAGCAGGACTTTCGATAACGGCGTAGATGTGGTAGACTGTGCTCCAGCCAGGCGCTCTCCGCAAATGATGGAACTTCCGCCGTATCCCAGTCCGCTCAACTCTGTGAATCATTCTAGACAACCCAGTGAGGAGTTTCCTCCACCACCCTCCCCTATTAACATGACGAGTGTACTGGACGAGCTGACTAATATACGTGATGATCACAAAACAGAAAACTTATACAATCTAAATCAAAGACATCCCAATTATGCTCACGCGCAGCACGCACAAATGCAAACACATTATCAAATGAACGAAGAGATCAAAAGTCCCTCTAATAATCACTTCATCCAAGAGCTGCAAGATAGACAAGCAAAAGTAGTAGACAATCAAAAAAGGGTGTTCTCTCCCGATTCACACCATTTCAATCACAATGATAATGAAAAATCATTTGAAAACGTCAACAGCGTCCGAAATATGGCTTCTCGATTTGAGAATAACGCTCAAAACGTAATGAATGATAACGAAAGATCCCATGTAGCTCTTGTGGGGATGGGCAGTAATAGGAACGTCCTCAATCTCTCCACGCAACAAAACGTGAACGTACGTCGAGCTTCGTCCTCTTCCATAGACCCTGCACAAATGGAAGATGATCATGGAATGAAAGCGAACATCAACTATGGAGAAAAACCTAAAAAGAAATCTGTTTCTTTCTGCGACCAAGTGATTTTGGTCTCAACTGCAGAAGATCATGAAGATGACAGCTATATCCCGAACCCCATCTTAGAACGGGTATTGAAGTCTGCAATGAACAAACCGGAATTGACAACGCTGCCATTACAATCTGAGAAACCATCCCTACAGAGACAGGAATCTTTCGATAGCCAATCCTCGCGCTCCACGATATCATCTCTCTCACAAAATTCTATCGCAAACAATGAGGGCGCTCACAGCGATTACGTTCGGGCGAGCTATCCATCCTCGTACCAGATGGCTCAAGCGAGAATGCAGCAGCAGCATTGTGCGCAAAAGAGTACCGCAGTGTACGGTAGCAGCCCCACTCAAACGGTACAACCTCAATCAAACAGTCAGTACGAGCGACTTCCTACGAGCGCACCGCACAGCGCCACCCCTATACCGTACACGCAACCGCCCGTCTATACGAGCAACTCAAGCCCACCGAACTTCAGCCAAATCCCGAGCAACAGATTGACTCCAACGCAAAACCCTAAACAAAACCACATCATACAACGCACTGTTCCAAACACGTATCCACATCCACCGAGCCAGCTGGCCCAGTTGAACCAGCCCAACAACGCGTACTACCACGCTCTACCTCAGAACTCACCACCGCAGAACTTCCCTAACCGTCCATATAACCAATACAATAATCAGAACAACAACCCATCTCCGTATCAAAGCGTGCCTCCGAACTCGCAGGCATACGCGAGTTATCACAACCCACCGACGAGCTACGCCAGCTCGGAGTATTCTAGTCGATACCCACAAACGAGCCAACCCACCTACCAGAGAGTGCCGCCTCCGCACGGCGAGATACCTCCAGAAAACCACAACGGAAACTACCAGAAGGTGCCTAATTACTACCCCGAGTTAGCGGATGCTCGACACTTCAATCCACACCAACAGAGGCCGTATAACCAAAGCGAAAGCTCCCCGAACGAGCTCAGACAGTACCCCCAATACGCTCAAGGCGGGTATAGTCCATACCAACACCTTCCCCCACCGAAGCAGCTACAAAAGAAGTCCGTGTCATTCGAGCCGGGAACTAAGGGGGGCACCGACTCCCCCATTCCGCCTCAAATGGCCCCTCAATTTATGAACGGGGAGAACCCTCCTCACGGTACCCCGAAGCTGCCGTGCAACCTCTGTCGGAAGAAGCTAGTGTGTCCACCCGCTATGTATTGCCCAGATTGTGATTTCTACATGTCTAGATTTAAACCTAGAACGTAGCATTACCGCAGGCAACCTGTTTAGTTGCACATAATTTATTAGAATTAAAAAAAATAAACTACTGAATTACATAATTTCGGTAATTGCTGTAAATATACTCAAAATGTATTTAAAACTATCTATTTGATGATAAATATAAAAACTTATCCAAAATGGTAGTTTGATTTCAAAATAGATCTCATTTCAGATTTTATAATATAGATTTTATTTTGCTATGTGCATAAGTCTACTTAGTAGCTATTTCATTGTGCCTTCTATCTATGCTTTTATTGTTTAAATATTAACATCATTGTAAGTAGTATTTTAGGTTATTAAGGCTGAATATTTTTGTACAACGTTATCAGAAAGGAAATTAAAATGTATTCAATAATAACTGTCTATTTTTTATCCCTTACTTTTCTCTCCTGAGCAATAAACCCCATCGCAAAATTCGAACTTGTAACGGTGACACTATGATTTGACGGTTTTTGAGTTTCCTATGTATACATGCTGTTGCAAGCCATAAAAAGCGCCATAATCACGGCATAAATAAATATTGCCTGACAATCAACAACAGCTAACAAAGTACCTACATACAACATTATTTTATTAAAAGGAAAACATTTTATTCACCGAAAATAAGGGCGATTTTATGACAGTTCTTCTTCGGAAGTGTGCTGGAAGACCTAATATTTACAAAGTAAAAGTTAAAATATTCTAATTAACTTTATATGTTTTTATTTCTGTTATTTTCTAAATGCGCCAGCAGATCAAGTTATGCGTTCGCGTCAATTCATTATTCCCCGAGCCGAAAAGAAGAGGAAAATATATGGCCGTGTTGGCTAAGTGGGAGCATACCTAACTGACTAACATAACAACTAACCGAAGGTAGTGGGCTCAAGTTCAAACCCCGCCCGCCGCACCTCTGGATTTATTTTTGTGAAAAAAATATGTGCGCTATATCTAATACACTATAAACTAGGTGAAGTCAAGCATCGTGAGGAAACCGGCATGTTCTAAGAAATTTGACGAGTTTGAAGGTCAAGTGACTTTCACCAACCCGCAGCGTGATGAACTAGGGCCTAGGCTCTCTCGTCAAGAGAGAAGTCCGTGTACCAGCTGTGGGCACGTAAATAGGGGTGCTAATGTAATGATGAATTCCTAATATTCGTTAATTTGGTTTAAAAATACAACACCACAAACTGTTTACAACAACCTAAAATTATTTTAGTCTGTACATAAATCTCGGGTAGAGCTTCCGATGATTTCTGTAAAAATCAAGTCAAAAAGACAATGTTTGTTTGAACATAGTACTTTAAAATGCAGTAATTGTGACAAAAAACAGGACTTCAAATTACTCTGTTAACAAAAATATTATTTCACTTAAACTTATTGTTGTTTCATTAGGTTGGATAATTATACCTAAGAAACAATAAGTTATTAAGAAATTTAAGAATACTTATCTATTTAAATAAAAATGAATTGTTGCCGGCTGGGCCGATTGAGCTGATTTTGGTTTTAAAATGTTTGTCGTAGTCCAGGGTAGGTCTAAACGTAGAGCAAATAAGGAAAAATTGCCGGGAACTTTTTTTATTCGTGCGAAGCCGGGGCGGGCCGCTAGTTATTAATAAATAGAGGTGCAAGTTAAAGTAAGTAAAGACTACTTACAGTAGTCTTGTAAGATAAAATTCCGTTATTGTAAGATTTCATGAAATATTAATGATAATTAATAACAAATTATAATTTAAGAAGAATATTATTTATATATATAAGACACAGTATCCGCCATACCACAAAAACATAAAAATGGCTTATTATATTTCAAATATGATCCATAGATATTATTTAAAGAATTATTAAACACGTGTCTTAGTCTTGTTTATATTGTGTCCAACGGTACTCCTGGTCAAGGTATCCACAACTACAAATGTAACCACCTGCTTTTAACCATTAAACATGATACCTACCTAAAATGCTTTTGTTTCAAAGAGTAGCCTCCCAGCTTAAAAAGTAATAAGCGTAGCAAAGTATTAAGCGGTGGTAAAATAACGAACACCATTCCACCGCAACTTTTCCATGAAAACCAGGACCAAGCTGGTACGAACCCTGGTCTTCTCGATCTTTTAGTAGGGCGTTTAGACTTGGTCGCTGAAAGCTGGCGACCGTAGGCGCATCGACGCTTTTGAGATGTGCTGCTGGAGAAAGATGCGCCGTATACCGTGGACAGCCTTCCGAAATAATGCGTAAATACTCAAGGAACTCAAAATCTCCACTAGGTTGTCTTCCGAGTGCCTGCGCAGAGTGCTTGAGTATTTCGGTCACATTGCAAGGAAAGACGGGAACAAGGTACCTCGAGAGGCTCATTTTGACCGGTAAAGTGGATGGCAAGAGGCCACGTGGACGCAGCCCTGCTCGTTGATCAGACCAGATCCGCACCATTCTTAACTCGTTAGTTCACAACGCCCACAATGCCCTTCACACCGCAAGAGACAGGTGAAAAAGATCGTGAGAGGGAGAGTGATTCTTAAGGGTGGTAACGACCCTCGGTATTGAGGACCACGAAGCTAAAAGGAGGAGTAAATTAAGAATCATTAAGAGCCAGTTCAGGAGGCCTAATACCTATTATCACTTTTAATAGCCATGCTATTGGCGATGCAAAGATTATCCGCACGCCTCTAGCGGCAAAATTTAGAAACTGTCTAAGAACGACACTTTGTTTATTGAAGTGAAACTTCTTTAGAATCGTAGTGATTTCAAACCGGATGCAAAAAGATGAAACGGAAATGGTAAGAGACACAAATACAATGCTTTATTTAAATTTCTTTGCGCGATACTTCGTAGTTGAGACTACGAAGTATCGCGCAAAGAGGTATTGCTGTATTTTATTTATATTATTTTGTAACCTACTTTATGTAATACGCTTTATTGAAGTAATATAAATAACCCGAATAATTACAGATATATGTTTGTTTCTCTTATCATTTTAGCAGATGCGTTCATTTACCCTTTTTTTCTATTCGATATATATCATAATTATAGTTCGTAAGTAGTAGACTCCAATAGTGCGTCGTAGCTGACACACACACACTTTTTTTTTATTCTTCTTTTTCTTTCGTCGATTTACTGAAGTTTCACTTCTTTCGTGTGTGAATCGCACACACACCTTTTTTTTTGTTGAAGCTAAATCTGTTTTGTATTTATTATTTATGCTTTCCCTGACGTTGATTGTAACAAAAACTGTCAAAGTGTCGTTCTTAGACAGCTTCACAATTTTGACACTAGAGGCGCAATTTTTTTTTATTTTTTTTTTATTGATAAGCCTTCATTTTTCCACAATCTTACCTGATGTAAAGTGACGATGTGGTCTAAGATGGGACATGAAGACCTAGAAGATGGCTTCTCCGGACCACATTACGAAACACGAAAAATCGCTTCACGCACTGGCCCAGCCCGGAGGGTGGTGACAAGCCGCGGCCGAAGCCTACCACCAGAGACTGTTCTTAGCACCACCCGGAGGTCACGTGTAAGGATTCAGAGGGTTACACTTACGGACGTGAACAGACAAAACCTCCGCTAGTTAGAATCTTTGCATCGCCAATTGGCGATTCAGTTTTCGTTACAATTAACGTAAGGGAAAAACATATAATAATAAATACAAATCAGATATAAACAAACAAAGTGTCGATCTTAGACAGTTTCTAAATTTCGCCGCTAGAGGCGTGCGGATAATCTTTGCACCGCCAATATAATTAATAAATTACGCCATGCCATGAACGTTCAAGTAACAAGAGACAATAGATGATATTCCGTAACTCAAAGTAATTTCTTAAGATAGAGTTACTAGAGACATCTATAGATGATATTCCGCAACTCAAAGTAATTTCTTATGTTAGTCCTATAGTTTCCCAAAAGGTGACACTTTTATCAAAACATAAAATGTTGCCACATTTAACTTAGTAATGATGAGGTGGTAGAAGGGTATAGTGTTAACATAGAACCAAGAATTAAGGCTATCTATAATTAACTAGCTGAACCCGCGAACTTCGTAAAGTATTACATAGTAATTTATTTTTCTATGGTACAGTCTTATTTTTGTGACACCTTGTATATCGATTTATTTTATACTTAAGTACCTAGTTCTAAAAATAACAAACACAAAACAGAAATAATCGTTGAATTAGAAGTTTGAAAGTAATATTGGCTTAGAAAATTGGGAATTCCATCAAAAATGATAAAACAAGGTCTTACTGTGAAAAATAAACATTAACACAATTAATCGGGTTATTTATAATACAATACTCTTCTATGAAACACCAATATTAAATTAAAAAAAGAATAATGCGTGAGTAAAATACATGGAGATATTAATGTAAAAGTGGTTGGCCTTATCATATCACCTAAAAGCGATCTCTTCCAGACAACCTTCGTATGGACCGGAGATTAACTAAAACCGATTGTTGCAAAATTGGTAAATTAATAAAAAGATATATCTATATAGGTATATATTTTTAAATATATATAAATATATCTTAAATATCGTGTATATATAAATTACTTAAATTTTTTAAGAATATTGGTTACCTTTTTTTTGATTCAGATTGTTACTCCATCACTAAGAGCAAAATACAAATGCGGCCTTTTAAATTGGCCCTACATATTGGTTATTTTTTTAATGTTAACTGATTGTCAACTGTATAAAAATAGCTGCAGCTTAACCGCATCCACCAATATAATAAATTCAATAATTGCAAGTATGTAGTATTCAATTTGACATTGATAAACAATATCATGCAAATAAAAATGTAGCGAAAATCACTCATCTTGTAAAATATGGTAGTAAGTTATGCGCTATAACAAGGCAACCCACTCTACATTGACAGTTTAAAGTTGGCAAATGTTGAGTGTTGCAAGCTACTGTTTTTAACCCGATTTCGAGATAGTTTTCCCAACATTGTTAACCAATAACTGCATATTGTATGTTTGTTTATTAATTGAAATATTTTCTAGTTTGTAGAAGCCCATGGCTTTGCCCATTGTTTATATGGCGAGAAAAAATCGATAAATTTCCGGATAACCCATTTTTAATATTTACCCGTCCGAAGCCGGAGCGGGCCGCTAGTAGCTAATAAAATTAATCAAGTTCAAGAGTTTGATTCTATGGTGACTGATAAACGACAGTAGTACATATATTTCCAAAAAAAAAAAGAACTATGTGGTTTATAATTACTAACATACATAGAATCAAACTATTGAACTTGATAAATTTTCTAAACATAGAAAACACCCAGACCCGAAACCAGAAGTTGTATCTAGTTCAAAATCTATATCAGGACAGAGGTCGTCAATATGTTAACGGCTAAAATTCTATAATGAAATACTCGAAATTTTATTAAAATTAAGCCGAGACTATATTGGCGATGCAAAGATTATCCCCACGCCTCTAGCGGCGAAATTTAGAAATTGTCTAAGAACGACACTTTGTTTGTTTATATCTGATTTGTATTAATTATTTATGTTTTTCTTTGACATTAATTGTAACGAAAACTGTCAAAGTGTCGTTCTTAGACAGCGTCACAATTTTGACACTAGAGGCGCTAGTTAGAATCTTTGCATCGCCAATAGAGATATTTTTTTTATATTGTAAGACCGTCTTTGGAATTTTTATCAAAATTTTAATTTCATAATAAATTGTTATCACTATTTAAGGTTGTGTTGCTTATTGATCTAAACTAAAACATAGTCCAATTATTTTGAAGAAATGCCTATTTTGATAATCTATAAAAAATTGGGAAGGCGCTGTTCTTAGTTGGCAGCACAGAATTGTTTGGCTGGCAAGTGGCAGAAATTTAATGGCGACCGTCGACCAAGGCTGACGGGTCGTGCTCCTGATCTGTCACTATTTATTTTATAATTTTAGGTGTAGGAACTGTGTTTACGTAAACATGACGGGAATTTTACCCACATATCAACGTTTCGTTAATGGTGTACCCGTTCCAAGTATTTCTCGGCGGTCGTTCCGTCTCCGAGAGAAATATTTAATTGCTTCTGTACTTTTGACTTTCGGGATCGTGTGGTTAGGAGCTCTTTTCTACCTGCCAGAGTTCAAAAACTCGAACAGTGTGAACGATAGTGTGTATAATGTGTACAAACGTATTCAGAAAGCGGGTCCTGAACTGTTGATGCCGCCTCCGCTGGCTCAGAACGATGTGGGAGAGTTTCCAGTGGTCGGGATTGCGCGACACGGGGGCGAGGGAGACGACCCTCACATACTGGAGGACAGGAACCGGCTCAAAGCCAAGATAGAGGAAGACATGGCCATGAAAGTGCTGGAGAGGCCACAGTTTGATGTTGTCCCTTCAGTATCTTCATCCAAAGGGCCTAGCAGGCCCCCTGTGGACGCTATTGAGGAGCCTGTGGTAGGAAACAACGCAAATAAAGAAGTTTCATCTCAAGGACTGAAGGGAGAGAGCTCTGACAAGTATGAGTTACATGCGCTGGCTCCAGGGACGGACCCGGAGGTCAAACGGAAGCTCGAGAAAGTCAAGGAGGTATGTATCTACGGGTATTAGTTATTACTCAATGTTTGTTTACAGAATGTACTTTTATAGTATGGGCAAGGTGCCATAGTAACATGTTTACTTTTATATCAAACACAACTCTCATTTGCATAATGTTATCAATGGGTGCCATTGAATTTAGTGTTTAGAAACTTACTTTATACAACCTTAAACTTGAATTTAATCTATTATGAATGAAGCATCTATTCAATACACCTAGTAAATTGCGTAATAGTTCCTAGGAATTATAGTGGTTGTAAACTGTTGTACCTGGATGAACAAGCTTTGTTTTGTATTTGTTTTTTATGTTTTTTATGAAGCCAACCTATTAATAAAGTTGCCCACAAAACGCCTGCATACCAAATTCCATTCAAAATACTTGCAGGTATTTTCAAGATTCCGATAATTTAATGATTAAAGGTATTATTACCTTGAAAATATACATAACTCCGATAATGAAATAGCAGTGTCATGGTATAATGGTTTTAATTTTCATAGAAAACAAGTTTCATGCAGTTTGCATGTTAGTTTTTAGAAACACATTAACAAAAACATTACAAAAACATTACAACACTGAAGGTTGTAGGAACATCATGTCTGTGTAATTATTTCTGTACCATATCATCATGCCTTAATAAAGGCCAACGGCATATCCTCAATGTTCACGATATTGAATTTATATTTTACATAAAAATTTGTTATTATCATATCATAACAATTTTTTTTTAACTATGAGCAGATTTCTTGTAGATTTCTTTACATTAATAACATAATAATAATTTAATGATAAAAGACATACTTTTATTTCCTTGTCTTTATTTATTATGACTGGAAAAGGTTTACACATGTTATTTTTGTATTTGTCAGTGGCTTTATTTCAACTAGTCCTGACTGACTTATATGTTTCTTAGTTGTGTGCAATCAATGATATGCCATAATGCCCATATAATAAAAAAATAACAGTTTATTTCATATTAACGAAAGAAAACTAAAGCCAAAACATTCCTTAGAAACACATACATAACAGGGCATACATAGACAGGTATACTTAAAATTAATAAAACTAAATTTTTTACAGTCATCATAGTCATAGGGCTCTTAGAATATCGCCATATAATATTAATTTTAATTCAAGACAAATAAAATAAATCATTCAATTTTCTCATTCCGTCCGTGATTTATGGCTTTTCCCGGAAGAACAACGTTTTTCCGCGGTAAATGTGGCCTATAGCCTTTGGAGGTTTTGTCTGTTCACGTCCGTAAGTGTTAACCCTCTGAATCCTTACACGTGACCTCCGGGTGGTGCTAAGAACAGTCTCTGGTGGTAGGCTTCGGCCGCGGCTTGTCACCACCCTCCGGGCTGGCCCAATACGTGAAGCGATTATTTCGTGTTTCGTAATGTGGCCCGGAGAAGCCATCTACCTTCTAGGTCTTCATGCTCCATCTTAGACCCCATCGTCACTTAACATCAGGTGAGAGTGTGTGCAAATGAAGGCTTAGTTATAAAGCATAAAAAAAAAAAAAGAATCCAGGGTCTCTATCAAACATCGTCAAACATATAATCATCTGAAAATCTAACGTCAATATCAAAATCAAGCCATACAGAGTCAACTTTTATTTCCTAAGAGGCACAGGACATACATACAGGGTTTTCTAACACTGAAAGAATTTTTTCAATCTGACCTTGTCATTCCTGAGTTAAGGGTGTTCAAACTAACTCTTCACCTTAATAACAAGTTTAGTTTTTGCCACTAAGTTGGACATTTTAATGGATATTGTAATATAATAGTAAAATAAGCGCTTGAAAAGCAAAATAGATTCACAGTAAGGGTTACTATAATTTGTAATTTATATAAGGGTTTTTATAATTTTAATTTTTAATTTAGTTTATCTTTAATTTTTGTTATGCTAGATAAGTTATCGAGGATGGAAAATTTAATTCTAAACAAACCCCTAAGGGTTTTCAGAATGTTTTATTATAATATGTATTAGTGGTAACTTTTTAATAAATAAATAAAATAAATAAATAAGCCTAAGAGAACATTGGTAGGTACTTACTGCATCCTATAGCAAACATAAATGGTTAAGTACCTACATACACTGACTGGTTACTATGATTCAACACTGATTTTGCATTTGCAATAAAAATTAGAAACTTGAAACTATGAATGAGCACAGTCAGTTATTAACTCAGGTAATAAAAATCGTATAAGTGAATTTACTAGGTATACAAGGTACCTATACCACATACAATTTATTACTGGTTCTATATGTCGACTATTTGACTTATTGATTTTCGCGACCCTGTCGTGGCTGTGTATGATATATATGATTTTTTCTTAAGTTAGCAACGCTATTATAGGTAGTACATAATACAAGTTGGAGGATAGGTATTATAAGATCACTAGCTCCACCTTAATAGGTACCTACTAAGTAATAATACCTTACCACCATAGATAAAGAAATGGCAGGTAGGTACCTACTTAGGTAATTACCTTTTCCCTCCTCGAAATAGGTAGGTAGGTATAACCTCTATATAAAAACGTGTACCTAGGCGGCAGACTTTGATTTTTGTTATACCTACTAGGTACTCTCCCACTGGTCGAAATTCGATCATAATTAAGTAACAAGAAATAAGCATATGCATTTAATTTCCACATTAACTATGACTGGGTCATATTTCACGTTCTAAACCGAAGTGAATAAAATCACGCACAATAATAATGACGCAGAATTTGAAGGTCTTTTAACCCTGTTATATTATAGTGTTATGCTAAGTACCTACGAGTATATAGCTACTCCGTTGAGATTCCGTTTGCTATAATTTTAAAGGAGAAGGTACCTACAAAGTGTTCATGAAATTTTAAGCCTTCATGATCCATCAGATACCGCATCTTCACTTTACATGATGAGGGATTAAGATCTAATTAAGGCTTTTACGTACTTAATTTGGAAACAATAATTCTTACAAGTCCAGCTAGAATTCAAAAGAAATCTAATTTAAAAGTTATTAAAACGTATTAATTTCTGACGCGTTAATACAATCTTCAAATCAATCTTATTTTCCCATTTTGCCAATTTTATTTTTTTATGATAGTTAAGTAAGTAAGTCTTTATTTTATTACAATCTCACCTGATGTAAAGTGACGATGTGGTCTAAGATGGAGCATGAAGACCTAGAAGATGGTTTTTCCGGACCACATTACGAAACACGAAAAAATCGGCAAACAATAATCAAGTTTATTAGGCTAATTAGGTATAATATTTACATTATTACCTACTTATTAACTACCATCTGTCCAAGTATGCCCTGTGCATCTTAGGAAAAAAACTGTGACTCTGCATTTCTTGATTTTGACTTTGACATTAGCTTAGCTGCTTATAATGTTTGACGATGATTGATAGAGGATTTACCTTAACTTAGCCGATACGCACTCGTGTATCAAGTTTGGAGTCAAAAATGGAAATAAGTTGGTACTGAGAGAAAGTGTTAGTGGCACTAAAATTCATCTATTGTTCCTAATGTAGGTCAGTACTATTGACATGGTTTAGTAAGTTGAATACTTGAGAAATCGCCTTTTATTGGGTCCGTATGGACTTAATGAGTATATACAAACGTATTTCCTCTTTTGGTAAAATTCGATACTTCAAATTATTCTTATTTCATATTACTACACAACAATTAAAACAAATAATTTGCATTTCAATGACGCGAAACCTTGTTTAATGAAACCATAACTAATCGGACAATGATCTAGATTTGGTTAACTGTATGCTGTTTATGTTTGTTTAGCTGTTAGTTATGTTAAACATTTATTAATTAAACACCTTCGAATTTTTGTAGGTTGGTCAATTAAAGTAGTTTTAATATTGCATAAGTACCTACAAAGTACTGACGCGCCTTATTTACTTTATTTGAAAACACTTTTTATGATTTTTTTCAAGTATGTATGAGTATGGTAGAATGTAGTTACTACCATACTCATACATACATACCTGCCTGCTAGTATTTCATACAATACAAAATACAATACACTTTATTAAACACCAATTTACAAAACAAATTATTAAATATACATATAACTACGGGTCCGCCCCGCGTTGCAACTAGTTGACCGTATTTTGAATCTAAACCATTCTCGAACCCGCTAAACACACACAAAAAATGTCATCAAAATCGGTCCAGCCGTTTAGGATGTGTTCAATGACTAACACAATTACAGAAGATTTTTATATAAAAAGATAGTGTCACAATGGGCGGCCTTATCACAAAAAAATATGTCTACCAGACAACCAAGACCAGCTTTCATAGTCCAGTTATTTTAGGTTTCACCTGCAGAAAAACTCCTACTGAGCTAAATGTTTGTATATATACATATCTTAGTTTTTCGCAAATATCTTGCGACCTTTCAATCGGAGGTCATAGAAGATTGTATAGAAATGTTGTTGTTTGTCGTGTTATCTACATTAAAATGCCATATGCATTTTATGTAAACTTTATACTACTATAAATTGACCGTTTTTGGAGCAAAGCACTGAGAAATTGTATGTAACTCATGTAAGATACAGTATACCGTACAAAAAACACATACAATTTAAAAACATTCCTGCTTGAAAAACAATAGTTAGATGTAAAAACAGTTCTGTAAACAACTTTATTTCATTTTTCTTTTAAATTAAATTAATTGCAATTTTCAAGTTGTTATTAAAACTTCTTATTATTTAGATTTATACTAACTTACTAAAAAAAAAACTATTAAAATCTGTTCACGGAGCAAAATTTTCTGAGGTAAACATAAAATATAAATCTCTAACTTTTAAATTTCACAACCTTGTCCCATTTTGAACCCCCAACCAAAAACGCATTTTTTGCAGATAATGTCACGACGAGCAATTTTTATTTAGCTATGAATTCCGTGTCGCGAGATATTTAAAAAAAATACAGATTTTCGTGACCTTTTGACCTTTATAACATTTTTCGTAGGCGCAATATCAATGTCGATTTTTGTCATTTTACCAAAACGTCGTTATAAAGGTGTATATATACAATTTCAGCCCTGTCATCATTTTCTCGCAGATTGGGCTTTAAAATGCTTTAAGTTGCTGGATTAACATTAGTCATGCTTAATAGCCTTTGCCAAGTGAATTTATTCCTTAGGAGGAGTATTATATGTTTTGTATAGCTTGCTATGTATATATTATAACATAGTTTTACTAGTGATTCTAATGCAGTAAGATTCTTGGTGTTCCGAATTTGTGCAGCGCGAAATGCTTAAAGTGGCATTATAATTATGGAAAAGTATGAAAGTCAATCATGGGTACTCACAGTGTGTATTCCCTGTATTATCTTTTTAATATATATTCTAAAGAATTCCACTTTTATTGTGATCGTAAGCAATTTCAACGGTAATATCGGCATCAGGTAATACAAGTTTAAATGATCCGTGAGTACAATAGCGAGCTCTATCTTTTATGCAAAACCTTTTGTTATTCAAGACGAGTTGGACAAATATCCAATCAGGCTCGCATTATTTGGGGCTGCGCGTAAATATTTGAAGAGGGAAAGTCGGGCGACAAACACGGATTCATTTTCTTCACTTCGGCGCAGGTAGGCACATTTCTCTTGTTTATTCTGTCTCTGCCTACGTTTTGGATCAAGCGACTAAATTATTCCCTTATTATTTATTGGGTACGTACCTTTATTAAAACTACTCGTAAAAGTCGATGCAATCTATTCGATATTATACAGCTGAAGGGTTATTGTTTGCTCGAAGGCATATTAAGAATTACTGGTCCGATAAGAAGGAATATTTCAGAGTAAGGTAGAGCATTTCAGTGTCAGAGGTGTAATTTATAGATCAAGCTATAAGCTGCTCTTTACCGCGGGAAATCCATTAATCACTGGCAACGCCGCTATCAAGTGGAAAGCTAATATACTCATTAAGGTAGTTACTTATTGCTCTTATAGTTTGTAATACCGGACTGATGCGTAAATATTGATTTGATGGTATCTTTAATAGAATCGGCTATGAGGCATCACCCTGATAGTTATCGAACGACCGGAACATAGGTCAACCGGAACAACGATCTGTAGTTTAAAACGTTTGAGAGAATGAAATTGGCAGTTTTCTTGTGAAATTACGCGTCTTCATTATAAGTTCTCCCTAATTAATAAACTACACTGGGTTCCAAAAATAACGGGTCTGACAAAAATAAACCAGAATATCTCCCGAACTACCTATGCTATCCTGCAGAAACGAAGACTGAGAATTTAATTAATTAATATAAAGATAAGAAGTGGATTTATATAGATAGAAAGATATAGTAGATAAAATATTATGTATTACCAGCAATGCCTCGCGCTGTTTCATAAATTTCCAAACATCTAGATACGAATTGAAAAAAATAATTGAAGATAACTCGAGAACTAAAATAGCCAAATAGAAACCTCGTTTTTAAAATCAGTTTTACTGAAAAGCTCAAAGACAAGGCAAACATTATGAAGTTTGAAAGACATGAGACATTCACCAAACCGCACTTGGCCAGCGTGGTGAATTAAGGCCTAATCTCTCACGTCAATAGAGAAGTCCTTGTGTCCCAGCAGTGGGAACGTAAATAGGTGTGCTTATGTGCATACAGAGATTTGTGTGTTCTTGAGATGCCATCGCCGCAACATATAAATAAAGTATCAGTAAAATTGGATCATGCGTTCTCAAGTTATGCGTAGTTATGTGTTATGATTTACGGTTATTGAAGGATATAGTCGTTTTAATACTCCCCCTCTACACATATTATCACTGAAACTGCACACAATGACGTCGTTTCGGCTGTCTCGTCTGTTTGCTTGGATTTATTCAACTAAGCACTCAACGGATTTCTGTTTTCAGCACTAAATATAAAGTATTTCATGAGAATGGTTTACATTATATGCACAAGCTACACGTTGTTAAAACTACACACGCGTACAAAGCTGGGACAGAAAGCAAGTTATGTTATCTTCTATACTAGAATAATTAATAGCAAAATGTGTTGCATAGCTCCACAACTGCGGGACCAATTTGGCCTATCCTTTTTTTAAACTAGTTGTATTTAAAAAAAAAATCTATTATATTTGAATAATTACCCATTAGAAGCCGAGACGGGACCCTAGTTATGAATAAAATACCAAGCTACATATTCCTATAAATTAAAGGAAATTATAATGAGAAGTCTGAATATTAACTTGGTAAATTTAACTATCATAAATACGAGCTTATTTCGCCCTTGACAGTTTTATTCCTTTTAAAAATATAATGCTATGCCAATTTAATTGGGCATATTCGCATCGCTTATTGTTTGTAATAGTTCTGGCCGTGAAATCTCACGGCGTTTATGTAATGAATATGCTGTAATTAATTAGATAGATATATTACTTTGATAGAATTTCTGACTCACTTTTCTGACACATAGTGGAGCCTGGAATTTTGTTAGATAGCTTGCGGCCAATTAAGTAGTTGCATTTTTATTTTATTGTCTAGTGTGGAATGTTTTGTATTATGTGGGATGTTAAATTATTTTATGATTTTCTAATGTGCACTGCCTTAATGACATGCTTCGGTAAAACGTATCGATCTAACTATGATCTAATTGCTAAAGGATATATCTAACGAAACCTTAATTATAAAGTTGTACAAATTACATCATCCTAAGCACCCACAGCTGGGACACAGGGACTTCTCAGTCGAGTTTCTGCCACGTAGCCAACACGATACACAATACAAATTACACATGGCTAACTGTAATTCAGTTTATCGTGCAATACTAGGTTTTCTCATTATAACGCGCGTGAATTTGAAGACTAGAAGAAGTTTTACATCTCGTCTGAAAAACACTGAAAATTATTATTCGTTAACTGCGTTATTTTGAGAGCTTGCTTTGTTAATATTTGATCAGCAGGTGTCGCGACAAAAGGTCTCATTTTGTCCATTTAACCTTTAGCTATTCGCTTTGTTCCTGACAACAATAGCGAGTAAATTATTTAAATACTGAATAACGAGAGCCTAAGTACGTTTTGACACTTATACAATCAAACTGGTATCAAAAAAACTAATTTCAGTTCAACATAGGTAATTTAATAATCTAAATTTTTAATTTAATTATTATTCTATTCCTATTCTAAAACTTTACTTCGCTTACAAATCATACCTACTATTTCGTAATGTGCATATGATTCGCTTTCATTTGAGACCCCACTCGAGTATATCTGCTGATTTTCGGTTTTTCTTCCCCACTTTTACCCTAATAACTTTTAATGTTAGATCAAAATTGGTTGAACCCAATTTTGATCTAACATGTCTAAGAGCAATCGCACGATACTCACATTTTTAACCAAAAAAGAGGGGTTTTATAAGTTTGACGTGTCTGTCTGTCTGTCTGACTCGGACATCATAGCTCCCGAACTGATGGAGCGATTTCAATTTAGTTTATTTTTGTATGAAAGGTGAGATTGGCGCGAGTGTTCTTAGACATGTCTCATGAAAATTTGGTGTGCCGTTTAAAATTTATGGGGTGAGAGTGGGGAAGGAAAACCGAAAATTTGAAAGCGCATCGCGTGCACATTACAAAATATATTGGTGTTTTACTTTAAGGAAATTAAGGCATTGGAGTCGGGGGTTTTACTTAAATTTTAAATTTAGGTTTTTTCTCCAACTGCATCAATTTTCACTATTAAACAATTTTTATTCACTTATTTTTGTACTGTACACGGAACCCTAAGTGTAGTTTGAGTCCATTTCATACATACATATCAAAATGATATACACAGAACCCAATTAGAACTCGGTTTTACATCGCCATTCAAATTACATGAATTTGAATTCATAATTATGATTATGAATTACGATCGATCATAGCAATCGACGCGTGAATGTGAATTCTATGGGCTAATAAATTATGTTTGGGAGTCAGACTTCCCATTGTAAATGTTTTAAGTTGATGCTTATCATAATTTCTTGATAATGGGTACTTAACTTCAACACAACAATCTTGTGTATTCAAGGTTGAAGATAAAATCATAGTGAACGTAAAGTGATGCGCCGAGTAACGAATACCGATTATTGTTCGATTTAAATCTCTATCGTTCGAATATTCGGCCGAATTATTCGGTTGGCTATTTCATTAATTTGGCTCGCTATACGTGAGCAAAAATTTGAATTTTGTAGGAACAAGACACGACAATTGAACGCTTTCTTGAATTCGGATAAACCTTCGAATTAATGAAGTATTTTTTTATTCGGTCGTGATAATTATTTTCACAAAACAGTTAAACCTTTTAATATTATTTAAATATTATTTCATACATTGTCCTTGCTACAAAGGTTTTTTATAAATAAAATTACATTATAAAATTAAGCTACTAATAAACAATTGACGGTTGGCTTTCAGAACTGAAGACAGTTGAATTTGTCTAAGTTGAGCGCTAATCCTTATTATTAGTTTGCCATAATAAATGAAAATCGAATCAGAAAAATACATGTGTAAGTTCGCCTCAACTTATTCTGTAGTCGATAGCAAAATCGTTATCCGATTACTTGGATTGCTGAATTGCCGTATGTTTCCAAACATTTAGGCGACATCTTTACCAAACTTCATCTGAAATGTTTCAGTGTTAGATGTGTGGAGAGTTGACAGACAAACAGAGATACTTTCGAATTTATAATATCAGTAGGGATTACTTACCTTTATTTACTCATCGTAGACTAATAATACAAAACCTTGTGTATATTATTTTATGGGCTAAGAATACTAACTAAATAATTTAGTTGATATTCTTAGGCGATATTCGAACTTAATGCCTATTGTTATACCATAATATAGGTCGGTACTGGTTAAATTCAATTCGATATGACTATACTATCATAACCCCATTACCGTTCCCACTGCTGGGACACAGAGACTTGGCGAGAGAGATTAGGCCTTAATTTTTCTTGTAATTTCTCGTAAAAATATGGACTATTGTGTTGTCTGAAATAAAACTTTTTTATTTTATTTTATTCACCACGCTGGCCATGTGCGGGTTAGTGAATGTCACATGTCCTTCAATCTCTTTAAAGTTCTCATAACATGCCGGTTTCCTTACGATGTTAGCCTTAACCGTTGAAGCACGTGTGTTGTGTGCACGTGCGCACATAAATTTCTTAAGAAGAAAAATCCAGTGGTGCGTGACGACTATGTGACCGTTAAAATAAGTAAATACTAAAACTTCACGGCTGGGACTCCAAATTGCAAAGTTTGTAAAAGACACGTTTTGCATTTTTGTGTGTTTGAATGGTTACAAGTTATTGTATGCGTTTCTACGGATATTACAAAGATACACACAGCAGGTGCATTGCAAGCAATTGTTTAATACAATGTTAAAATTATGAGAAACTTGTATGAAATAGACACAGCGTCCATTCAGTTAGGATTAACCCGGCATTTTTAATCAGGCTTAAGTCCATTGGGTAACTAATAAGGAAGTTCTATTGTTTCTGCAAAAAATATTAATTTTTGGTATTCAAGTTGTGAAGGATAAGATCATAAGATCGAAGTAAGATATTTTATAAATGTTTTTTAATATAAACCGCTTACAGCCGCTGTAAGCTGTTTATTAAATATTATATAGCGCTGCGCTTGTAGAGGTACTATTCACGCCTTTTTAAATTTTAAGTGATATAGCGAAGCAACTTTTTATAACGGCTTACATTACTAGGAGTGGATTACTTGGATGTCCAAAGCTTTGAATAATGATTACTTAAAACGATAACAATAATATTATGTTAAATATTAATGATTTTTTTCATAATTTGACGGTGACACAAATTTCACCATTAATTCCTCAAATCGAGTATTGAACCAAGCTTAACCAAAGCTACATGGCATTTTGATCTCAGTTGAGCGGTTAATGGAGTTGAGCTGATCTGATGGCGGTTTATTTGTTAGTCAGTTGTTTTGGCTTAGTTTGAAAATACTAAGTTTACACTTAGCGCGTTAGTAAATCGGACGTGTAAACGCCAGGTAACGGTAACCAAAAGCATCTTTACCGCTGGCACTGACCCGGCACACATTCTGGAACGGTATCGCCGCGCCGGCGCCTATCGAGACGATATTGTCACTTTCACATGCTGCCCTTGTTCTTTGCCTACTAGTCCAATCTTAAATAGGTAAATATTTCCGGACAATCCACACAACCCTCAATATGATATTTACATTGATAGAATTGAATCTATTCAGCGTAGGTTTTTGAGATATTTACAGTATAAATGTAATGTTTATGATGAAACCTACTTGGCTAAATGCAAAAGACTCTTTGGAACTGTTAAATAAAATTAGATTGAGGATCCCTCGTAGACCCGTTAGACATCCTATTGGAATGGAACCCCTTTTTGCTATACAAATTATAGACAAACAAAACTCGTACTTTTGCAGAGCCTCTTCTTGATTTAATGCTTTAACTGATATACCCGATATCGACCTTGTTTGATACCAAAGCCTTAAATTAGTAGTTTCGCGGTATACCCCAAAACGTATGTAAGAAAAGTAGTAACAGAAGCACTTTATATTTTACAACTTTCCTAAAGGTGCAAATCTCATTTAGGAAATAAGAAGTAACTTATTCCCGGAAAGCCGATTTGTATGACATTATTGAACTTTAGTATCTTACGACGCGGTCACGATAGCATTTGTGAGTTTTGCGACAACATTTTGGGATGACAAAAGAAAGGTATATACCTATTTATAGCTTATTAACATTCATTCAGAGCTTGATCCCTTATTTAATCTATACTATTATTATAAAGCTGAAGAGTTTGTTTGTTTGTTTTAACGCGCTTATCTCAGGAACTAAAGGACCAATTTGAAAAAATATTGCAGTGCAGGCTATAGGCTTTTTTACCGTGTTACGGTACCGTTATATTTTTACCGCGGAAAAATACATGTTTCCTGTGGGAGAATCTAAAAACACGGGAAACACCGTGGCGTGTAAAGGTAGTCTAATGCAAGTGCCTTAAAAGGAAATTTGTCGGTTCTCAGTGCTTTGTAGATTGTATGATTGTAAAGGTAGGTTCACATCAAGAAGTTTCAGTTCTAACACAGTACCGTTACGGTGCTAAATATTATTTTCATTTTAAACGATCTTAGAAAACAGTATGGGTACCTTTCGAAATTCCTTTTGATTTTGAATCACATTCTGAAACGGTATCGCTGCACCGGCCGGCGGCGCCTATAGAGACGATATTAACACATTCACATACTGCCCTTGTTCTCTGCCTACGGAAATTTGCCCACTGCTTAGATTACATGAATATAAAGATTTTATATCAAAACAATACACTATTAGACGTTATTTTTAAACCTGAAAGCACTGGGGCGTCTCTGACAGTGACTAGTGTATTCAATGAAAAAAAAAACGCATTTTACCGGTACTGTGTCGGAACTGTGTGTTATTTATCGATATTTGTGTGTCAATCTCTGTTTAGTTTGGGGTTAGTTGATGCTTTGTGATTATGATTAGTCATATAATACTTATTATTAATATTAAATCTACCGTCCGACGGCAACAGCCGTACTGAACGTAGATTATATCTCAAGATGACTCTACCTAGATGGTTTGACATTATTTGCACCGGAAAACTAGGTGTTTATCCACTTACTGAATCTTATATAAATGTTTTTCTGTACATGTGGTCTCATTTGGTCATAGCATACATCTCGAATGCTTCACCAAAAGTAAAAAGAAAACATTTGTAGATATGGAAACAAAGAAAATAATGCTACCTACAGAACATCATTTCGGCCCTGATATTACGCCACTAGTAGTGCCCCGCGGTGTTGCCCGCATTATAATTATTTATTTATTTAATTATGTATTTATAATATTGGTCTGGATTCAACTACACACATTAGGCTTGGACCAGTATCAGACAGCTACATATGTATGCACAACAAACTGTGTATTGTTTTTCATTGAGTGCAGTACCTTCACATACCTGGTAAATGGTGGTTAGGTAATTATTCAAACCGGAACACGGATTGCATAGTGCCGGCTTCTACGCAAAAATTTTAACCTAGGCATGTCATTTATCATCACTGCAATGTTCTGCAAGCACTTTCTCCTCGGTATGGTTGTTTAATCTGTATAATAAAATATATCTATTAGTAGGTATGTCTATTAAATTAAGCAAGTAGTTCAGATGTCTAGTATTCGTAACACACGCTTAGAGCTTACCACGGGACTAGATGTTGTGTGATCTAGTAAGAAGATTTTAAAAACTTCATAAACCGCAATTTACCTTTTCAATAAAGTTAAGTGACCGTGTACGTGGACGGGGGACCGCTCTGACTGCAACTTTTTGTACTATTTCTTTGTAGTTGTTTGTTTAGTGTTTCTTTTTATTACAATAACAATAAAATTATTGAAATACAAGGGGACCCTAGGTATGACCGACCAATTCATACTTTTCAAGTGAATTTTTTAATACTTTATAAACCGCAATTTACCGTTTCACCAATATAGTTAAGCGACCTTAAGTGAGGTCAGTACTTGGATGGGTGACCGATCGGACTGCAACGTAATGAACTTTTTTTAGTGTTTCTTTTTATAGCAATAAATGTATAAACAAAGGAACCTTATGTAGGAGATTATTTCATACTTTTCCAGTTTTTTTTTATTTATAAACCCAGTTTCACTCGTTGCGGTAAATACGAATCTAACGACTTCTCGAAATAATTTCTGCAGAGCGTGCCACATAATATATGTACTACATATTTACAAACATACTCTGGAAAAACATAACCGTCTCGATTCCAAGTTATCATGAGTTACACTAAACATTTTAAAAACGGTTTTTACTCACCGTCATCGGTTTTGCGAAACGTAGAAAGAAAGAGTAGATTCTAGTAATACGTGATAAAAAACCCGTTTTTTAACCCCCGACCAAAAAAGAGGGGTGTTATAAGTTTGACGTGTCTGTCTGTCTGTGGCACCATAGCTCCCGAACGAATGGAGCGATTTCAATTTAGTTTTTTTTGTATGAAAGGTGAGTCTGGCGCGAGATATGGTTCATGAAAATCGGTTGTGCCGTTAAAAATTTATGGAGGTGAGAGTGGGTAAGGAAAACCGAAAATCTGCAAATATACTAGTGTGGGGTATCAAATGAAATCGCACCGCGTCCACATTACATAATACTATGTTGTTTTACGTTTAAGGAAATTACGACATAGGAATCGGGGGTTTTTCTTAAATTTTAAATTTAGATTTATTAAATGAACATAACGACGCTTTACTGCGTTCATGAAGAAAAATACCTAATAAGTTTTCAGTTATATATCATAGTATTAGTCTGTAAGGTATTTATTTATATGCCTTTGTAAGGTATTTTATACGTATACGTGGTTTGCGGGGCATTATCTTGCTGTAACCCAGTTTCTTACTAGCACCTGAGGTAAAGTCCTACAGACTGTGTTAATTATGTCTTTTATTGGTTTTTATAAATGATTGATTGATAGCCGTCCTTCTGGCGCATTCGGGTAATAATCAGAAGCTAGGCGACTCTTTTTTTTTATGATTGATAAGCCTTCATTTGACAACAATCGCACCTGATGAAAGTAACGATGTGGTCTAAGATGGGACATGAAGACCTAGAAGTAAGATGGCTTCTCCGGGCCACATTACGAAACACGGAAATATCGCTTCACGCACTGGCCCAGTCCGGAGGGTGGTGACAAGCCGCGGCCGAAGCCTACCACCAGAGACTGTTCTTAGCACCACCCTGAGGTCACGTGTAAGGATTCAGAGGGTTCACTTACGGACGTGAACAGGCGAAACCGTCTCATTCATCTTGCACTTCTCTGGAAGCTGTATTGATTGATTTGGTCTGCTCTGGTCGAAACTAAAATAAAGGAATGGAGACACTTCAGTTGAATGTCTTTAGAGATAAATCTTCTTTTGATCTGATGGTAAGTGATAAATGCTTCTACTACGTCATTAACAAGATAAAGAATACTTAAATAGCTTAAAACACTTGAAAAATTTAGTTCTAGATGCTTAATTAAATTTTTATTTTCCTAATTAGACTTTATTAACTGAATTAAGTTATTATCACTGCTCTTCGCCAAATTATCCTTCGATCAATATCCTATGATCAAGTCAATTATTTACCAGAGATTTACTAAACTTATTATTAGGAGCATAGCTATAGCTAGTACATTTTGTATTAAGCCTGACGGTAGAAGCTAATCTACAAATCTTTGTATGTATGTACTGTTTGTATTTACCTTGTGTATATGTTTCCTGTTTGTTTTGTGTTCAATAAATTACTATGCTCATCCATACTAATATTAAAGATGCGAAAGTAACTCTGTCTGTCTGTTTCTCTTTCACGCAAAAACTTCCGGACCGATTTAAATAAAACTTGGTACACAAATTCTCTAGAGCCTGAGAAAGGACATTTAACTAGGCTACTTTTTATACCGAAAATGTCATTCGACGGGAAAATCCATTATAACGCAGGTAACACCGCGGGGCACTACCAGTCAAGAATAAATATGCAATTTAACGTATTTTAAAGAACGGCTCTCTAGCAACACTGCACGAACAAATTTTGTGTACAAATTACCTCGCATTTAACGCAGCTAGGGAAAACCCAAATCAGAGTTGATTATTCAAACGTTACACACAAATCTACTCGAATGTTTCTAACAAGTCCTAATGTTGCTTGCGTTCAAACTTGACTTGTTACGGTTTACTCGTTAGAAGAGCCCGGGCCGTAGGCAAACTGGCGATCAATCGTTTAGCCCTGTTAGAGCAGGCAATGCATTATTCAGTTTCTACGTGCGCACTTCAGTACTTTTCTGTTTAAATTATGATGGACTAGCTGCGCCCTGTTGTCAACCGCGTTTTAATGGTTTTTCCCGTGAAATTACAGATGTTCCCGCTACTAAAAGTAGCCGATGTGTTATTCTCATATGTAAGCTGTATTAATGTGAAGTTTCATCAAAATCCATTAAGTAGTTTTTGCGTGAAAGAGCAACAAACTCACACACATACATACTTACTAACATACTCACAAACTTTCGCGTTTGTTATATTAGGAGGATTCTGTTGACCTCGCTCATGTTTCTTTCATATTAGCAGTGGTACTGATAACTTAATTTGGTTATTATTCTTTCATACAATATTCAGGTAGGTACTTAGATAGATTTTTACCACAACACTCAAACTAATTCTTATATTTTAGAAATTTTTATTAAAATTATAAAATTGAATATTGCGTGGGTTTTATTTATTTTTTAAGATTTTTATTCATTAGATTAAATGAGAGTGAAAAATATATTTTTTCCCCCACGGTATCGAATTTCATGTAATGACCTGATTGCTCTTCTATCCATACATCCGCATTTCGCTGGAAATAATTGACAGTCTTATGCATATTTCTTAAATAAATGTATTATTTATTTTACTAAAAAGTTCACACAAATACATCTTATATTGAAACATTCTGAAAAGCCTTAAGGGCTCGTTTAGAATGTTAAGTTCATTGTCGTGGTTCTAAAATTTTGGGTGTTGCGACGCACATCGCTACGAGTATTTGTGTAATCAGGACATGCGCATAACTAAGCGTAGAAAGCGAGTATTCTAACTACTTTAAGTAGGCACCTAGCTGTGGGACCCCCATTGTTGAGCAACTATTTACGGCTCGTGGAACTAAGTAGGAGTTACTTAGTTGGCTAAGTTTCCAAATTTTCAAGCACATTGCTAACTGTGTTCTTGCGGATAATTGTCACTTTCCATAGCCTTATTACTTTCTATAACAGTTTTCGCTGTTATAGAACATAAAACTTTATTGCATGTAAGTATTTAGTTTAACACACTACTTTAGTAAATAATAACGCTTTTTATGTGCTACTGCAACTCATGTGTCAGTTTAATGGCGTGTAGATTTTAAAATTAGAAAAAAAATGTTTAGAAATGGAAGAATATGATTTTGTAAATCATATTGTCATTTTATATTCAAGTAAACTTAATGACGTTATAGACGGACGATGAGATATTCATGTTAAAGAAGTTTTTTGACGTGTGTTTCATTGAATTAATTTGTAAGATATATGAATCATCGCCACGACACGACAGGAGCTAGGACAAAATTAATAGCTGATGTTTACAAATATACTCCCAGATCGAAGTGTACACTAATTAAAAGTGCCATATAAAACTTAATATAGTGTATCTTTGTCCAAAATTATCCCGTTTTAGAAAATATCCTACAAAATTTTCGCCATGGAAACTACAGTGCTATGCGGGTGCCGGCTGTCGACCGCAGATTAAGCGCACACTTAATGTTTAATCAATGCCCTCTGTGACAAAAGTTACGGCAACTCGAACACAACACAAATAAAGACAAAGGATCGCGAATTCACTACCTTTAGTTCATTCTATAGATAAATCAATAAAAGCTAAATAAGATTAGTACCTATTCGATAAGTAAACATCTACGATTGAAGAGTTTTCATTGAGGAAATCAAAGATTATTGTTTGATAATTCTGTGCTGTATGGACTTAGTATATCCATTCAACCAAACAAACGCTGTTAGGTTTTGAGTTATGTTTACTCTAGTTGGGTCATAGTTGATGGATAAGCCTTGTCTAGACGCCGCTTGCTCTCACGTTTGTACTTTAAACTTTGTAACCCTAGGGCGGGTTTATGAGGCATTCCTTCCTTGTCACGAAACGCAAACAAAGCCACAATGTCCCATAGAAACGGCCGGCGGTGTTGAAATCATTCTTTGACACGAACGGTAGTGTGACCGTTCAAATTAGTTCCAGCTAAGGTTAGCTAATCATACAACGACCGTCTCTCCTAATGCGAGGTGTAATTAGCAAACGGTTGCCGCTCCGGAACTCTTTCATTGCCCTTAATACGTGACCGTCTTCATTTCAACCTGACCTGCGGCGTCTTTATGATCTCCTGGTACATGTTATCCGCATGACTTTGTAATATCCTCATCATTTTGCGTTCGGAACATTAATTATTCACGAAGACAAAGTACTCGTAAGTATTTGAGTTGTGCTGTCATGAAAATAATCCAATTTACGACAATTTGGCTTCAGGAACCGTACTCTATTATTTACCGTCCACGTCCATGTTTCAGAAAGTTGCCATAAACTCAATTACGAATAAAGAAAAATAACCCCCTACAAATGTTCTAGATTAGTTGAATTGTTTGCTCTTCGTATTTTATCGAAAATGACATTCTTTGTACTAGTAGGTACTTTTCATTCAAATCTGTTGTATACTTTGTATGAAACAAAATGTACCTCGAAGCGAAGCTACTAGAAAAGGACAAAATGCCATTAGGCGTCCAACCTACTTGCTTATTCCGTACAACGATAACGTTCTGTTATACTAAATAGACTCACATTAATTTCCTGTTTTCTCTAAGAAATAATCGCCGCAACCTTTCCAGCTGAATCTTTAAATCAACAAAATGACCCAAGTACTAAAAGTGATAGACGCTAGCCATTATTATTTCTATACAAATAAACATATAATAACCATAAACCATCGCGACTTTTACTATTTATAATTTAGTTTAATTGCCAAACATTAATTGCTCGTAAAGAGTAACTTTTGAGTCGCTTTCTTTGCTTTTACGATAATTTTATGTTTATGCCTCATAAGGGCAACATTGTTTTAAAACATTATGGTTTAAATCCGATTAACTTAATAAAAATATGTAGCATCTTTATTATGCCCAACTATAATAACACGTAACGAATAACATATTAAACTATTTGGTTAGCATTATATTTATTGTACGTAAACCTGTTTTTATCATTGCTTATCACATAATTTGGCATAGATACAGGACTCGATGGACTGTCGCAATAATTAGTTGCTATAAAATTGCGTTTTAATTATCATCGAGTGCCTTCTCGGTGGTCAAGTGGCATGGCGGTGTCTCAATGCCCACTGGGATATCTTATATAATGGGTATCTTCCGTTGCTAACCGCAGCCTGGGCCCTTTGTCCACCGGTCGATCTCGATCCGTGTCAATGAACCGATCAGACACTTTTGAGACAGCCAAATGGAAACTTGTGTCGTTTGCCACAGATTTATGGATGGTGATTTTTGCTTTTATTATGATTCTGTGATTCACACGGTCTTTTGAATATTGAATGTTGTAATATATTGCTGTCTCGAGTGGTGTCCATGTCCGCTTTTGTCACTAGCTCGGGACTGGTTTCGTTTCATTCCCAGATCTGCCGTTTAGTTCAAGGAGTCCTTTGTAATGTAACTGGGGGCTTTACAAGAAATGTACTTAATAATCGTAATTGTCATAAATAAAAGCTGTAACATAAATTATAAACTCTTTATAATATTCAATCTAATTATCCGATGCTGTATGATACCAATAATCATCAAACGTCTACTTTGAGTACCCACAGGCTATACCGTAGGTTACTCTAGAGACATTTTGCCGGCAGCGACCCTTCATCGATATCAGATTATGATTTTACAGTCCATCACTTATCCTATTACATGCAAGGCTTAAGTGTTCTGCGGTCTATTTAGAGTGTCTTATTTTTTATTACCTTTATGACGGCATAGGCATTAACTGACGGGTTTCAGCTCATTGCGAGATAATTAAGAAGCATCTGTGAGGTCAGTTCAATGATATTCGGTGTACAGCAGCGTGGTGCGAAGCTCATCTATCAAGCGTTTGGAGGATAATTCTCGTTGATGTGTGCTGATGCTCGACTAATGCGCAGTAATGTTCGCTCAGGGGCGGCGCGCTGTGATTCATAACCTCTCCATGTTCCCGACAGTGGATAGTTGACAAGTTATCTTTTTGCGCGTCGCTTTGCTCCAGAGAGTCGCGTATATTTAGCGGTACATTTTTCCACTCGTATTTATTTATGAGACAGGATTATGTTTTCCGCACTCGTGCTACTGTTTATCAAACACGTTTCTGTGTTATCGTGCTTTTTTTTCTTGTAATGTAATATGCGATTAATATGACATGATAGGATTAATTTTTTTTTATCGAACTGTCGTGTCATTGAGTTTTATCAGGAAATAATCAGTTCATTTAGATTAGTAAATAGTTCCAGGTTATAAATATAAATCGAATACGCCTCAAGCAACTAGAAACTTAATAGTGAGCGAAGTTCATGAATAGACTTGGGAACAAAAATCTCTGGAACTTTGAGATTGCTAAAGTTTCAGAGACTTGCGTTAACTTTTTATTTTTAGAACAATTAAATCTCTAATCTACTGATACGTATACCTTGATGTGTTATGTGTGTACAAAAAGCTCCGATCCGTATTTACATACTAGTATTAATAAAATTATCTGTAACTTCCAAGTAACTTCCTACTTACTAAAACGCATCTCACCGTGCAGCAACAATATCACGAAACCACATGCGTGGGCAAATAACTGAGTACCTTACGTGTGTGACGGATCGAACAAATTCCGATACAATGTACTTGAAATGTTAAGCGTGGTACTTAGCGGAATACAGTGCACCCGGCTTATCTTGCCTCGTTTGTCCCCGGGAAGCCTTTTAGTCCCGATACAGCCTTCAACTCCGAAACGACAGCTTTACGGCAATATCGCACGTTAGATAGATACACGAGATGTTGCGACCGTTAGCTGAAATATTCATGATTTCGTTCGACGTGTATTAGGTAATGTCACTCACATTATGCATGTAGATGTCTAGGTATTCTATTTGACTAGGGATCAGTGCTCGGGTCTAGTCTCGACTCGCTGAGTAGAATTCGAGCGTGTAAATTGCCTTTTGGATAAAAATTTGTTTGAACACCACTGAGTGGGTGTAATGTTGGACAAACACTGACTCTGTTTATTTAGTGAGCTCATGGTCAATTGATGTGTTGACTCGGTTGGGTTTTCGTACGAGGGGTTTAATCTCATTCGACATAATTTTTAATTTCGTAACGTTATCAGTTGATAATTTAGGGTTCCGTACCTAAAGGGTAAAACCTATTACTGATCTATATCTCAAGAACCGTGATAGATAAAGCTAAAATTATGAGGTCTGATTTATTAGTATTTCTGTTGCCGCTATAATATTGTTGTAGTAGTTGTATACTAAACCACATAGTAAATAAATATATAAGGAGACTCCCAAAGAGAGGATGATTTTTTACATATAAGTTAAGCAATATTCGGCGACGCCAGTGCTTGGATGGGTGAACGCTCTGACTGCATCTATTTGCCCTAAAAGAAATGTTAACTTATTTTTGTGTTTTTTTTTTTAATGCAAAATGTGTTACAAGCCTAGGTGTAGTTTGTGTCTATCTGATACTTATGAAATTTATTTACTATAACTACGTATTCATATAAATAAGAAAATTTCATTCTTTTTTTGTCGTTCAATTACCTCCAGATTCTTGTGAATTTCAACACCAGCATCCGCTGATAATCAGTTTTTATCCATGTATCAGCAAATTCCTCCATGAACAAGCTATCAATGCTGATGTTGTATGTTTGATTAGTACTAGGTAATAACTAGTCGCAGTGTATTGATCGTATCAGATTCTGTAATTTCGACGTTCTGTACAATTAAATTGCACTACTTGTAATTTAAATACGCAATGCAGTAGCGTAACGGAAAAAATATTTTTTTTTAATTTCAAAGCAAAACCGCTCAGGATAAGGTATTTAATATGAGAACGAAAACTCGCAATCATTTTGTAATTCATAATTTTACAAAGTTTTATTTTAATTAGCTCTTATCCTTAGCGAATTCAATTTGTTTGAAAAATGGACGTCATGTCTAATTCAAAAACCTTCTTGTTTCAGGTAAGCAACACACTCAAGCAGCCCGGCCCAAGGGAATAGCCTCATCTCAGTCTAAGCAGTTAATTCCTTCAGATACATTTTTATTCCCCCACCATCGCGGCAATTCACGATTTCCGTTGTTCACGTAATATTTTCATGTTCTCCATTTTACGAGGGGCATAAAAAACATCTCAAGAAGCGGTACACAGTTTTTGTACACACAATGGCTTAGGGCGAGGGATCCGGCCGGCTTCCCGTGAAATATGAAACTCAGCGGTACCTAATTCCTCCGGCCATTTTCCGAATGGAAAAATTCACTCAGCCAGCAGCCGCAAGCGATTACTCCTCTTTACGTAGTGACACGAGAGGCAAGCGCGGAACGATACCACATAAATAATCGAGAGCTTACGAATTCACCCGCCCCGAGTGATATCCCCAATGATATCCCAACGTCCAACCTACGGATCGCTGAAAGTAATTGACTGTAAAGGAAATACTATACGTTTCCGGACAGCTTAATGTCGTAAGCGCTGATCGTCTATTTATCCGTCGATTGGCAGCGAAATGAAAGCAATTTTTAAATTGTTTGCGCCATTTGCGAAGAAATGGAAAGCTGTAATTTAATACAGGGCTATGTAGTAAACTCGTTACACTCCGTTGGTAATAAATATTAGCCACTTCAATTTAAAAGTCTCTAAACCTACTACCGCGACATAAAGTAAAAACATTAACTTCTATTGTTTTTTTACTAAGTCAAATTGAGGATACAAGTTATATGTAGCTGTATATAAAGTCAGGCTGACAAAGCCCCAGGCTCGGAGGATTGTAATGTCAGTGTGTGGGCCTATCGCAACCGTCACATTGAATCATCTCGTCTTGAATATCGAAATATACCGATCTTACGAATATATATTTGCCAAGTCTATTTGCCGTAATATTTATTACGTTAGAAACGGAAATGATACTTGATACTAGATAAAGAATAAAATTCCTGGTAAAGTATTAGCAAAATAATAAATTTACTGTAATCTTTATATTTGTAATTATTATTTAAATATCATGTATCCAATATCATTAATTTTCTTTTCCCATGTAATAAATTCAACTTTCGTTTAATTAACTTAAGTTTCGAAGATACTCTTCGAACTCTGGAAATAATTCTGAAATCGCGATCAATCTTCGAAGACGCCCCGGGCTAAACATAAATAAATACTATGTAAGACTAATACGAATTATGGACGAGATTCCCGATATGAAATTCCTGGACGAATAAAATACTGTTCAGGACAATATTTACTTTCGATATAAGTAAATAAGAAATAGGGCCGTAAAGAGAACTCCTGGAATGAAACAAATATCCTTTTGCTATAACTCCGAGCTTAGTACGCTTTTATGTTTATATCACGTGACGGGATATACCTTACTGTTCACAGTATATCTATTGGTACCTAGTAGTTTGTGTATAAATGTTTAGTCACTTTTTCCGCTTGAATTAACTTGATATTTACCCTGACTAAGCAAGACTGCTTTCCCCTATTGGCGCCTCGCCTCGTAACTTCGTTTAGTCGCTAAATTGATTGTCTCTCCGAACAATATAGGTATATGGTCCTTCACTATTATTATGTTACTCTCCCATAGAGTACGTAGTAGTGACAGCGTTCCTAATTTACGGTTTACTTAATAAAATACCGTGGTAGTCATCCTCCGCTTCGTGATTACCTAAATCTTTTGAAAGCAATTTAACCATTCATAGTAACGTTCTGAGAAATCCCGATCTTGTTGCGATAGTTTTCATGTTCGAGTCCCGTTCCCGAGCCGAGCAAACTCAAACTTATCTCTGGAGATAGCCCACCGCTGCCTCCGTGCGATGAATTAATTTACTTGCTATTATAAACTACGTAGATCGCAGTAAAGATATCCCTTTTCCTCTTTGATGAAAAGTATCGTTAATTTCCGGCGAGATCTCAAATATGCGGTTCATTCAAAATTATTATGATATGCAAATCCCGCAGATGCGCCGCGCTAGCACACTGATTATCTTCGATTTGTAGTGCTGTCTGCATTTCAGTTCCAAAGCCTGCGTGATAGCTTTGATATATCGAACACAATGACTATGTTCGATGTGAAATGTAGGTCTTGTTGTGCGCCGAATTTATGATGGCACGGTAACAAAGAGAGATCCGGTATTGAATCGGCTCCGATTTCAATTAGATCCGGTGAGTTGATACGGGATGTCTACTAAATCTCCCGTTTACCGCACCGACCGCACGTACCTGTGCTATTAACAACATACCACATTGCACGTACACTTAGTTATGTAAATATGAGCTCTCGGGAAAGCAGGGTGAAAGTGAATTGGTAATAATTCACCGGCATATGGTAACTAATACGTTTGTAACATACGCGGGGCGAGCAGGCGGCACTTGCGTAATGTTGAGAACTTGAGAATTGCAGTACCTATTCAGTTACGTCTGTGAGAGTGCCGACGCGCTGGCTTGTTTGACCGCCGGTTTTGATCTGAACTTGGATTGATTAGAATGTTTCGGTCAATGCTGTGACGTCCTTCTCGTTCAGAATTATGCTATGTTACTATGTACTTCATTCGTCTATATCTCTCCTATTTTGCAATCGCGTGTTAGCTGGCACGCACTTGGTAGTTGATGCATTTAGTGTCAATCACTACAGTGATTATCCATTGTTATTTCTCTAATCGAAGTTCCTCTTTCTTGAGAATGTTTACAGCGTTTAAGGAAAGCATCTTTCCGCCGTTTTCCATCTCCAGGTATAAACAAAGTAAATGTTAGAGCAGTACACTTCGCTAGCATGCACATCTGACGAACGGAATCAGGTCGCTCAAGTGCAATGCTTTGTGATACTTTAAGTTCCTGCATATGCCTTACTGTCTTTGTTTACTTTCTGACAGTTAATATATTGTTTAAATGTTAATATTTTTCCTCCTAACATTATGTAAGAGTTTATTCTTTCTCGTTATGGCATTTCTTTAACGAGATACCTATTAAGAAAAAATTGAGGAAACTCAGCCGAAAGCACCTTTATTTACCCGACTGCGCAACGCAAAAGAGTGGTAATGTGTTTAACAGTCTAATGTATGTATGTATGTTCCTTTGTCCCACTATACAGACCAAGTGCCTGGTCCGATTTCTACGATTCATACGTCTATCGATTCCTCTTAGTACGGCGAGTGACACTAAAGACATAACGTTAGTGAAAATTCAACATGGCGACTACTGGACGCCATTTTGTAAAACAACATAAATTAAAGTCAACAAACTGTTATGTGGGGTATCGTTCAGTAGGTATTTAAAAATCAATTTTAGTTTTCTTTCGATGGCGGACCGTTTAGGATCTATGTATACCTATCGAATCAAAGTTTCGTAACAACCATTCTCGCTTAATAAGCTTATAAACTGTAAAAAATTCCAATAAATCTAAGTCGGGTTATATTTTTCTTAATTTCAGCTTTTTAAAATCAGTAGCTCTTGTAATTTCAAACTTTATCCCTAGTGATATTAGTCTGTAGAATTTTCAGACTAGCTATGCACTCGTTGTCGTTTGTAAGTGATGGATGCCATTTACCCTCCCCGATCCGTCATCGCGGGACCTCGAATGCCACACCAGCTTTTTGCTCGGACCTTCTTTATGTGCACAAATAAATCCGAACGAAATCCTCTTAGATATACGATTTAGATTAATCCTTGGAAGCCTCTTGGATGTCAGAGTTTTCTTACGGACATTATAACGTACTTTTAATTGACTACGACTATTTGTATGAATTATAGAATTATAGTGAATGACATCATAAGATGATGTCATTCACAATGTCCTAATAAGTCCCAAGTAGCTACTTTTACTTATGTATACCTAATGAGCGTGCTGTCTCAGACAGACTGTGTAACTGAACAAGACAGACCCTAAAAACGAACACTGTGGTAATTAAAACTTGAAACGGGTAACATACCATGATAAGACGGTTTTTGAGATTTCCGGTATTTCGACGCTGTTGCAATCGCCATAATCACGTCATAAACTGGTGATTTTGCTAGTAGGTGAACATATTTGGGCAGTGAAGAACGCGGACGTCCATATGTCTGCAATCGCACAATATTTATTGGAGTCTGGTTCCAATCACTGCATAGAATTGCATAATGCATAACCCACAAGTAATCTCAACAGAGCAGTACTTTATATTCCCAGATTAGTTCAGTCTATTGTGATCACCAAACACAGGATTTAAATCGAGAATATGATTTCTAATTTGTCCAGATCGTGGAATTCCGTAGTGCGGTTTTGCAATAATCGGAAATATGAATTACCTATCATTCGTCAGGACACGGTCACTGTAGTGCGACGTGATCGAGTTGCGTTTGCGAATTAACTAAGTAGTGCCAACACTAGTGATAGTCAAACTTGTGATCAAACTATCAAATCACCAGTTGAATACCTTGATCTTCTTTCAAGTTTTAATAATGTTAGTTAAACCATGATAATTTCATAAGTTATAATAGTGTGGTATAATGAGTAAACATATTTTCCTGACATGTGTTATACACACATTATATCAAGCGTTTATTAAATTCATTTATTAAATACTCATTCATCTCTCCCACTGCCGCCTGCGTATTGATATGAGAATCTTAATTAAATGGATCTCTGCATTAAACATTACCCCCCGATGGGCAGTGTCCTGTTAAACTTATCGTATTATCTTTATCGGATATGTCCGCGATTCAGCATTTGTAATCAACCCTAATGTCTTGCTTCACATTTCGTGAAGAAGTCCCAGTCAGTTTCTCTCTTTATGGGTATATAGGATTATTCAATTTAACCGAGCACGTTTTTCAGAGCTCGGATTTAAAATTGATTATAGCGAGCATTAATCATGTTGCATGTTGAGATTCTGTCGTTGCTCGATGGGGAAGTCTAGATGGTAATGGCTGCTTTTTACGTGCTTCAGCCCATTGTATCTCTTGTTAATTATTGCCACTTTTATCTGATACACCAACCGTCATAAATATAAGATTATTGCAATATAAAGCGATAAATGAATTCAATCTGCTGCACTCAATCTTAATGATAGTAATCACATCAAAAACTTATGGGCAGCTGTAGAATTCCTCGGAATTGCATAATATAATATCTAAAACAATGTGATTAAATGTAATTAATACTTACCCGTCGTTTCTTATTGATTCATTGATTATCTCGCTCTCTTTCGTTCTTCGTAAAGTTCGTTCGACCACAAAACTGAGCTCCACACTGTCTCAAATTTTCGCTGTCGCTCGCAAAAATTTTATTAGCTTCCATAAGTAGTCAACATTTATGAACCTTCATAAAACCGATGTTCAGACGCCCAATGCATCAGTTTTATACGATCCTCTTTTAAAACCCCTTTAAATCTTCGTCATGTAACGATGTTCACGGTAACCTAAGATGTAGTTTGATTTGCTATCAAAGTCTGTTTGAAATTGCTGGTTGGCTGTAGTGAATAATTTAAGCATAGATTGCATTGAAATGGCAATACGGCTTTGCGCAGTTATGAACAGCTCAAGAGCATTTTGCCGCTGTGATTGCTGCAGCAGATATGTTGATGGCTCAATTAGCGAGCGGGTGGCTCGTCAGCCCCCGGGGTGCGCGCATATTGCCTTCGCCTCTCCTTGCCAGCCAACGATTGAATTCTTGCCAAGCAAACCCTCCGAGCTACCCCATGCCGCTACTAAAACTTATCTCGATCACCACCTGATCTTAAATCTTAAATCAACGCAAACATTAAGCTCCTTTTATATTTACTAACCAAACTTGAGTGAAAATTATTTAAACTTCTTTTATGAGATTCACGGGATAAACTGTTGGAAGTTCCGCTTTATTGTTGCACGAGTCTCGGCTAAGTTTATTGACCATCTCAAAGTTAGCTCTCATCCAAGTACGCCACTTTGAGTAACTTTAACTTAGAGCTACGCCATCAAAGCCGCTTTTTTCCTTTTATTGCAAAAGTTCACCCATACGTGTCTTAACAAGTTAAAAGCGTTGTTTTTGGGTTTAGTTTAGTGTCGTCTGGTGCGCGGCGAATTGTCGGGGAAGCTTGTTAATTTGAATTTCAAATGGACGCTAAAGTGCTTAAATGTTGAATTGTGGAGCGGTGCATCTGTTGGCATAGTGCCTGTTTTTAGGAATTGTAGCTCTCAGCTCGGCCCCGTCCCTTAGTCGGCTGTTACCCGCAGAAACTAGGCTTTTCACTCTGCTTGTCCGCCACATTATATTTATTTCACAACATTAAATGTCGTCGCACAAATTGTGGTTCGTCTCTGCCTTATTATGAAAGATCCACTATGATTTTATGACTAGAAACATTTAAGTTTTGTATTCTGTCATCTGCCATCAGAAATTTGTAACAATAATATGTTTACTTTGGGAAGATATCATACTCGTACTTGCCCATTCCATGTCTAAATTTGAAAGATTTTTCATAAAAAATCATGAAAAAACTCGCGTATTGTGGTAGTATAGATTTCGTATAATCTATGCTACCTATACCTACTACATTACGCGAGTTTTATAATATTTTTGGAATACAACAAGCTGTTAAATATATTTCATATAGGATAATAAAACGGGTCACCTGTACCTACATATAATTCTCAATTTCGCCTGATTACATCTCCCTACGCGACCGCAAGGGTCGAGCGAGACATGATTAATTGGAGCCGAGTCGACTAATGAATATGAATATTAATCGATGTTGGATGCTCGGGAACAGGAATTAAGATTAGGTTGACTGAATTATTATAGGCTGGTTCCTGCACTATACCATCTAACGTTTTGTAATTCGTCCCTTTGCAAATACCTAGACGGTTTGGGTCATGATAAACTCGATCTATTGTGAACCTTAAAGTTTGTTAGGGGACCGTCGCTAACTTTAGAGGTATTCGAATGGAGACGAAGTCCCAACTCCCCAGGGAGTAGTTACGTGCCTGCATGCGAAGCCGCCCGAAGCTTCCATTCGTTTCGCCTACTCAATACCGTTTAAGGCATTCTCCATTCACTTTCACAATATCGTCAATATTGCAAAAACACCTATTCTCTACCTTAATGTACTCTTACTATATGTTTTAACAGTTTAATGTTGCACTCTAATAAAATTCGATAAATAAATAAATAATAAATAAATTTGGTAGTTTCTATTTTGTAGCATCTGCTGCTGCCTGAGTTTGATCGAATATTTTTTATAATAGTGACTTGAAACTTGAATTTGCATTTTCGATAGCACAGCGCTGAGTGGTGGCAATCTTTGCAGAAGGGCATCTTTCACACATCAAGGAACGCTGACTGCGTCACGTTCTAATAGAAAATTTTCATATTCATAAGGACGTGGAAAATTTGCATATAAAACGAGCAAGTTCGCCACTCGCCTCCCTCGGCGACCCGGTGCTGGTTCAGGCGCCCTGTTTTCTATTCTCACTCCTTGTAAGAACGCTGAAAGAATTTACAATACATTTGTTTACTAGAAATATCCTCCACACGAACAAATGCAAACAGAATCTGTATATTGTCGTGTACAACAAATTTATCGCATCTATAATATTACGCACCTCCATGGTTGTTATCAATAATAATTAAAATCGGGTGGCAATTTGAAATCGTTAAATAAAATAAGGTTTCCGTGCGTAAAACTTGTTTTCGACTCGACTTTGATAATTCGCTTCAGATATCAAAGAAAGCCATTATATGTTTTTTATTCCAATTTTACGCTATAGGCAAACTTTACGGTCACTTGTGAATATAATTTACTTTTGAAACAAGATTCTGCAGAAAACATGATTGCTTTGAGATAAAAATGGTTGGATACTTTATAAATGAATAAGTAGCGTTATTTATTTCCATCTCAAATCATTGCTCGTTATTTCCACAATACTATTGAAAGCTACTGGAACTTCAATGCTTATCCCGTGCAAACAAAAATCGCTTTGAAATGCAAATTTCTTAATACTGGAAATGATTTATAGAAATGAGAAAGTGTTTGATTCTCGACGTACCGAATTCTATAAATGTTTATCGATCGGGTCGATGACCGAGTATTTTTGTTTCGGTATTTGCGGCTTACATGTATGGCTCGTAAACTCCCGTTCAGAAGAAGAACATACCGGTATATTTCTTTACTACCAACGTTTTTTTTGCTTTTATATACATCGAAATAACGCTGACATTTATAAACAGCTACAATAAAGTTTATTTCTGAGTGAGTAAAGTTACTAGCGAATAGGCGAGGCTGAACGCTGACCGCGAAGAGTGGCAGGCACAGTTGGATTGAAATTGAAATGAATTGTTTGCGGAGTCGGGCCCACAACTAGATTATATGCGGTTTGCTCACAGTCCAACGCAAATTGGATCTCGAATGAGCTGTCTTTTTCACCCCCATTGCATATTCCATATTCTCATGTCAGTACCTTCAATCGACTGCACTACGTAACTTGCAATTTTGTATCATTTCTATTCCATCCATATTGTCCATCTATATTAAACTCAGCCGGATGTTAGGTAATTTTCATTTCGTTTGATTGGATTGTCATAGAATAATTTACCGTGTCGGTCACTACGCTTATTATACCATGATCTGCATTAGATTTCTCTATTGTTAGTGTATTGTGAATTATGATATCGACTTTGCGATCAAATTATTTGCTGCATACCATTGTGCTAGGCTCTAAATCCTTTAGATCGCAGATGGCGACTAGCCGTTGTAAATAACATTTATCACATGTCCCGATCGAATGATTAAATAAATATAAACTTGGAACTATGGAGAAGTATTATTCAATATTGGTACTCGTAAGCGGTGGGCTTTCGCGTGAAAATCTTACTGCCCGGCAACAATGGTACCTCGTCTCGTGACTTCACTGCGATATTGTCTACAGATTACAAATCCTGACATAAATCCTCTTGCTTGTATTTATTATTATCGATGCGAACGCTGTATCTAGCCGCTGTTCAAACCACGCCAACCAACTATGATCAAATTCCGAGGAAGGATTCTTATGGATTTCCTTGTGTAACTTTGTCTTGTTTACAATTTATTGAAGTATCAACAATTATATTGCCAAAGACAGACCGTTTGTGTAATTAAATGCACGAAGCGAGTACGGCACAAGGAGGTTTCCGAGTGCTTGCTGGAGTGGTGCACTCTCGAGCCTTTCTCATCGGCTGAATGGATGATACGTGCCGAGCGCTAACTTGGCCAATCAGGCTTCGGGCGCGATGCTATTTGCGCCAAGTTATTGGCTGCTCCTACTGTTTGTTTAGAGTTAGAAATGGTATCATTGGCTGTATTGTTTTTAGTTTCAAATCATCCACTGTTTAGAAGGTTACGGGAAGGGTTTTGCCGTAATATGCCGTAAATAAATATGGAGGTGCTTCGTGTACGAGGTACTTAAATCAATATTCTTGCTTTATCATTTCTGACATAATTAACTTCGACAATTTGCAAATTGAGACAATAAAATTACTTACCTATTAAAATTCATAATGTATTTTATCAAGCCATATCGTATCAAGCACAATTAAATATTTTATTTCAAGTAAGCAAAAATTCGCTACTAAATTCTCCCGGGCTTAGGAAAAAGTTGAAACAGAACCTGCTATTATCGATCGTTTGCTCTCCTTCGGCATGCCAGGCACTCGTGCGCAAGAAGTGACATTTGTGTCGTGTAACATACTTAAGAGCATTATGTCTCGTCACAATGCTCATCTGATATGCCGCTTTGATTCTCCCTGTACCTCCAACAATTAGTTTCTTGTGGCCAACCGGAGACAAATCTGCTTGTTATTGTTGGATACTTGATTTTTGGGTCCAGGTTTTTTTCTAGCTCATTTCGTTACAGAATTACTTAAGCCCAAAACAAATTACGGTCAGCTTGAAGGATATTTTTGGAGAGCGCGCGGTTAAATCAGCAATTTCTCGGAGTGTCGCAGTAGCATTAAGTTAACCCCGTCGACTTTGAAGTGCCGTGGCCTTTCGTCCCGAGCAGTAGCAGGCATTATACTATTTTTCTGGAGCGAAGGCTTTTGTCTTCTAAAACGGATTAGTGGGAATCTCAAAAGCGCTTTGCTTTTAACCTAGTTTGATATTTTTCGTAAAATTTTCTTTGCGCTGTATTTTACAAGTTTTTGCTGGGCATCATTCATCCAACTCATTTTACTTCCAAATTGGTTTATTGTGTGGCGTCTCTAAACAAGAATGAGCTGAATTTCAATATTAATTGTTTTAGAGGCGGCTAATCCATTGTCTCGGGATAAATCAACGAGTCAGGAATTTTATCTTTCAAGCATCTTGCTTGTTTACGCTATTTCTTGTTATTATGTGAGCTATATTGTATCCTTGTTTATAGTTAAATTGTGATGTCTATTGTTCTCTAATGTTTACACTTTTCCACTACAGTTGATCAACTGAGTAATATTTTTGATAATTACACAAAAATGCATGTAAGTTAGATTAATAGTTCATTTTCATGTCTTTGGTACTAGTAGGTACACAAAAAATAACTATTTTCGTAACTCCTTTATATATTTTTTGAGCTTACAATTATTGCACACTCTTTATTTATGTAGAAGACAATCGTTTGTACCTTTACCTTATTATAATAATAAAAACAAATATAATTTAAAATAATTATCTATTATAACATTATAAAATCACTTATATTAAACACAAACAGGGCTTATCACATATATAAATATATTTTGAGTTTTTAAACCGCTGAGTAATTTAACATAGGTACATACGTACATCTTCTTACGTATATTTCTTATTATTGAACTCCTTTTACTTCACATCTTTTTATGTTGTTGTTTTACGGTATTTATTAGTTAAGACAACTATTAGTCCTAATTACTACACTGTTTGTGGAGATAGTATCATAAACCACGCTATTCACCTCTGTGCTATGTTAACCGTTATTTGAAGATTTTATTGCACTGCGTCGAAAGCAATTTAACGGGGAAAAAGTAGCAAGGCACAAATCGAGTTGCGAACCGTTTAGAAACTTGGTGGTGAAATAGTGTGAATAAAGCTATTGAAGAAAAGTTGGGCATTCCAGGCACGGGGAGACGCCAGACCGGCCATTACCAGGAATATTAAAGTACCGAAGGGACGTGCTGCTGGATCTACACATGCAGCTCCCCGCAAAACTACAGATTTACAATTTTTCTATAATGCATGAGCAATCTGACGTCGTTAAGACTCACTTCTCAGTAAAATTCTGCATACTATTTTCATTCCTTGTCATTTTCTCGGTTCCACTACTACGATTTATGTGTAGTTCAATAGTCGTATTTACATTTTAACTGGAAAATTTTATAACGCTGTAGGTATTTGATACGTCTGAAAGATTTTAATTCTATCAAGATTTATTTTTCAGTCGAATTCTAGCTTAGTCTAGATGTATTGTGAGTTAGATCTCAAAAGGGTGAAGTGTCCAAAGAGTCACAGTATGCCGTTGTCATTCTGACCGCCTTTTTCATGTTCATTGGCTATTGCTGCCACCTCCCGCAAACTCGGCTGCTTGCTCGGTAGGGTTCGTTTATAGCAAGGAATGAAGTTTCAGGGAAACACACATAGTAGACCGGACACGTCCTAATTTTCGTTAACTTACTCGCTTCACTATTATCAAATTATAAACAAAACTGACATGTTTATAAGTTACGCTCTTTACAACGGACGAGTCGATACTCGAAGAATAATGTTGAGTGGCACTACTCGGAAATCAAATCGTAGTTGAGATGGAGATTCCTCTCCAATGACAATGCTAGATTTATTGTGAGCCACTAAACCTCTCGATGTAGTACCGCGATTGTGAAAGGCGCATGTACCCGAAGACCCCTTAAAACTTTGCCAATATCCCGTCTTCGCGGCTCGCTTCGGTGGGAATTAACGTGAGATGGGAACGTCTCTCCCATATTTTATACTTTGCAGTTCGGCATAGTATTTATATTAGCGAACGGACTGCTGCGTTGAACTTTATATCTTTATTCATAAATTGTTTTATGAATATTTGTGAAAAATTATATTGTCTTTATTCCGGAAATAGGTCTGGTGTTTAGACTAAGTAATCGACATTCACCGGGTTGATAATATAATCAAACTTATTTTATTATAAATTTCATATGTTAGAAAATATATTAAAAATGAATTGTCAAAAAAAATCCTGAAAGAATATTTTAGATTATTAAAAAAAATCATTTTTCATTAATTATTGCAACATGAAGATAATAAGAAAATTTTATAATGGACTTAAAGTATAAAACATATAGAATGTGCAGACCGACTATTATACCGGTTGACTATTATCAGAGAGATCCGAGGTAAGTATACCGTGAAATAATAAAGGACCGAACATTGCAGCCGCGTCTGATGGGATCCTGAAAATAGGAAAGTGCGCATGCTCGGTACGTTAACTATAGTTTTGACTACTCTTAGTCAAGAAAATAAGGAATTATATGAAGTTAGTCACATAATCGAAATTACATTCGTTGCCTAATTGGGGTTATTTGGAATTTTACCTACATGTACTAAAGTTGTGCGTATTATACGGAAAGGGATATTTGGAATTCTTAAGGGGAAGCTCATAAAAAAATGCCACAACTAAGTCTTCAAAACACAAAATAAACAATGTAATTTTTGAAGTGAAACTTCTTTAGAATCTTTGTGATTTGAAACCGGATGCAACGGAAGTGGAAATTAGATTGGCTTACCTGTCGGGTAAGCCAATCTTAAACGGTAACAAGGTTAAGCAACTTTGCGCGATGCTAGTACTTGGATGGGTGACCGCCCGAACAAAATCTTTTTGCATAGTATTTTTTTTTTTGTTTTTTTTTTATTTTTTTAATTATTCTTCTTATTCTTTTGTCGATTTACTGAAGTTTCACTTCTATCGTGTGTGAATCGCACACACACCTTTTTTTTTTCTTTTTTTTTACTTATCTACCATTAAGTAAGTTTTATATCACTTTTGGGGCTATTTGAAACTTAGCCTTATCTATTTATTAAAGAACAGAACACCGTTGAAGGTTCTATTTGAAATATTGTTCCATATAACCCCAAAATCCATTGCAAAAAGCCCCAATCACAAAACATAGATACAGTTCAAAGCTCTTTAGAGATAGAAATCAACACCACCACCACACAATACCACTGAAATCAGCGAAAAACACACGTATACAAAGTTTTATTGGCGTTATACATACATTTCCGAATTTTGTGTTTCAGATGGAAGTTATAAGCACAATTAATAGAGCGAAAATTTGATATTCACCAAACAATTTACTGCTCCACCTGAAATGATAAACCAACCTCAAAAACTACAATTTGAAAAAAATATCCTACAATTGACTGAGTCTTTATGTAATGCTCATTGATTGAATTTATGAATGAACTTATCAGAAAACACTTAGTAACCAGAATTCCCTCCAACAAACGGTATCTTTAAATCGGAGAAAACTATTTTACTACACCAATAGTACAAGTTTTCCTGCATACCTTAAAAGGTCGAGCGGGCTCGCCTGTTTGAAATCGCAGTCTAAACAACTGTACCTGCACAAATAAACAGTCTTGTCTATTGAATAAGGCAAGCAGACATTCGCTAGAGCCAGTCATGATTAAAATGTCTTGCTTGCCAACGTCTCTACTTCTCGTTCTCGTATGCCAAACAATCATTTTAAAATAGAAATGGGAAACATTGAGGGTTTATTCAAAACAGAAAAAAACTGTTTATGTAAGTGCTCAATATGATAATTAAAGAGAGTTAAGATGACCAAAGTATCAGCAAATGCTGAGATGACGAACCGTTTGTGCTTTTATTTAAATTTAGTAGTTTTAGCATACTTTTGTAATGCAGATTTAACACGAATAAATAATAAAGTTATAACATGTGCGTTGCTATTGAATTTGAGAGTAATTATTTTATCAATCTATACTTATTATAAATTGAAGTCCCCCTCCGCGGCTGTCTGCCTATATGTTTGCGATAAACATGAAAACTACTGAACGGATCTTAAAGCGATTTTTATAAATAGGTATATTGAGGAGATGATTCAAGAGGAAGTTTTTCGCAACAGTGTAAAGCCGGAAGGTGCCAGCTAGTATACTTATAAAATAAACCTTTTCACAATAGGAACTTCAAGTGACGAGTGGCATAATGTCCGCTATAAGTACCAATCAATCAACACCCAATATCTCACGCTTAGTTAAGTTTGACGTTAGGCAAATAATTACTGCTCAAATTACTTGATTATCTTGAAAACCTGTGTTTAGGCAAAGATTTTAGATATTACAAAATTACCGTTGCTCGCGTTAGTAAGTCATGGTTTTTTGCTGTTTTATTTTGGTATTTCATAAGGGTTCCTGGTCTATAGTGATAAATAAAACCAAGGAGGGTTTAATTTATCTACGGAGGGTATAATTCTAAAAAGGCTTCTGGCTTTTTGATATTTTCTGTAACAGTAAATGATTATGTTGTTAGGTACCTACCGTGTAAACCCCACTACTTAGATAACCATAAGCAATTTATTGCAGATCCTGAAGAGCTTTTGAATAGATCTGATACTGACTCGATTTAATACTCCATTGATCGATGATCGTCTTTGATGTTAGATTTATCGTGGGTAATGAAATTCTACTAAATTATATGCGTTTTCTGATTTATTCGTTCTCCCGGTGTGTTGGCTCTATTCATAATCGAAAAGTCATAAAATAGCTAAGACTAAATCCAGTTTGAATGGCAATAAGCGTAGTGTGAGCTTGTCATTATCAATACTCATCATTTATGTATGCCATGAGACCTTTGTCTCAGCAGTTAAAGTTGAATTCGATACGCTCGTATCTGTCAGTTAGTTAAAATTATTGCGATACTGAACGCTAAGGAATAAAACTCATTATAGAAATAATATGCAATGTGATTTTAAGACGCATAAAATATTTACACCATTTCAATAAACTCTAAAGTTATTTTTTATTGTAGTATTAAACCATGACATCATATCCTATGAAAATTATATAATAGCTGTTTTTCTGTTCTACAGTTTGCTGACATATTTCTGACTAATTTTTCAGAATTTTCAATTTCATTTAATAGGATTTTTACATTCTATTTTACTCAAAAGTTTGCTCACATATTTTTGACTGATTTTAATGGCCTGTTAGTACAGTTATGTTATATAGTTATGTTCATTTATTTTTATTGCTGTGTTGGTTTGGTTCCGACCTTGTATCAAATAGTTCTTGGTTCCTTAGGCAAACGTAATTCTATTTTGCCCACATCCAGATACCTTCGTAAACTCATGTAAATGGTCTTCAAAGTAAATAATGGTACTTTAATTGCAATGGTGTTTTAAGTTTTAATGCTATGTTGTTTGGTAACGCCCTTTAATAAAATAATTGTTAATTCCTAAGCAAACATAAAACGATAAAAAATTACTATTGCGTAACACTTGCAATTTAAACCTGAAAGGTAAAGAAATATGATTCAGTTCGTAACACTATTTTAAATCATAAAATTGGCAAGATTGTGGAAAATTATAGATCTATCACCCATAAAAAGAAATGCTGTGTTGATTGCTATCGAAGAGCGAAATAAACTGCGGCATTCATGAAGACGTATTTCTTTGGAGATGCACTCCTTAAGCTGTAAGCCGGCTCAGCGCGGCGTGAATGGAGGTTTACACTGGAGATAATACGCGCCCGTAAGTAACGGTTACCTTGCCGCCACTGCAGATTTATACGGTAAACCCTTATTTTGCCAACATGCGAATTTATTAGCAACCGGTTTTATAAATCCCATGCCTACATCTTAAGTCATAATTTTATGGTATAAAACACAATGAAGGAATCTCTACAGATTAAGGCTATTGTCAACCGTCTTCAAATACTTTCGGCGTAATCTCGGTTTGGATTTGGCGTACAAGATTTTACCTTGTAAGAAGGTATTTTTGAAGCAAATAAAATGATCGGCTTAACAAAAAATAAGCCGCACAGATTCAGAAATTGAGCTCAAATCATACCATTAGCTATTTAAAAACGTTATTTATAATCTGACTTGCCATTATTTCTTCTAGAATCTAGATAAAGCATTCATCTTGGAAAATTTTTCTTCCTTGTGTTATTGAATAAATTAAATCAGCATTTTCTACAGAAAAGAATTATATACATACAATGGCCTGGGAAAAGTAGACTGGAAAACAAAGTGCTAGGTCATTGCCATTGAGATTATCTTTCATTGTTCCTCTTACCCGAATATCTTAAAATCACCGTCTTTGTGCAAAGCGGCCCGAAATGTTTTTGCGTCGGAATTTTTCGTGTAAATATTTGTTGAGAGCCGCCTTGGGCCGAAGGGCTATTATTCACCTGAAACTCCGGTAATTTACGTAGTACGCAGGTGCTGCAGGAGAAATAACAGGCTCTAGGACCCTTTTTACCTGTGACCTGTAGTTGAGATCGTGTCCCGCGGCCTTATAATGCCATTAATACGCTGGGATTCCTTTATGGGTGATTTATTGAGCGAGGGATATGGTAGTGTTCGTGTTCTGGTTGCTTTATTCGAGATATCAATTCGCAAACATGTATATCACTTTCGTTCGTTAGTTAGTTCGTTGGTTTCGTGATTAGGGTACCAACATTTTTAAACCTAGTTGAGTGCTCAGCCGTAATCTCGCGTGAGATTGTTAATGCTGTTTGCTCAGATTAGCTAAACATTTTGTGTTCCTGAAAACTGTTTTATTAAGTTGCATTACATATTATTATTTGCTCATAATAAATAAATAAATTTTCTCAGCGTTGTCACACCACTTTAAATTCTAATTTGACTGTAAATTTCAAACACGTCACATAATTACAACTTTACAGTGAGAGTCGTTAAGCCGAAGTTAAGATCGAACTTGCATGTTGCGGCATCGACACTCAAATCATACTCAAGCCATTACTTCAACGCAGCAAGTCAATTAATAAAAGAAAGCTTGTGTCTCTTTGGTTTTACGACTTCGCTTAGAAATTGTGTAGAATGTGATTAGTTTAATGGGTTTTATGGTCGGTCGATATTTTCAACTCAAGGACTATAACTACGAATTGTTATGCTTTTCTCTAGGCTAATTAATGTAAGACAAAGAGTTAACAATATTAATGTAAGATTTTATTCATTAAATTTAAATTGAATATAGGTATATGTATCTCTCTCGTCAAGAGAGAAGTCCCTGTGTCCCAGACCTGGGAACGCTAATAGGGTGATGATGATAATATAAATGATTATAATATATTCAAATACTTAAAATCGCATTGCGTACATTATTCTGAGACGTAACGTAGTTACAAATGCCATCAAATTAGGTACTATCATCTTTTTTATAATTTTAGATAACGATGCACTATACCATTATTGCCGACCTAATAATAAAAATGTTACATGGATACTAAAACTTATTCAGCAAAATGCGCCGTAGCAAGCCCAGTGCCGTATTGATCCCACCGCAGCGGAGTAAAGTCCTATCCTATAAATTACTTTATTGAGCATTGCAAAGTGTACCGCAAAAGCGGAAACGCCGGTGTTTGCGTTCCGCTCCGCGCCTACACGTACTTCCGCCTGTGCCTGTCCTGAAAAGGGGTGGCTAGTCTTTCCGGCTTTCGTCAATTTAGTCCGGTCGAAACGTTTAGCATTCAAAATATCAATCAAGAAATAAAATCCCTACGTTGGTGTATGTTTTTAGGACATTTTTGAACGCTTTAACGGTCTACACCGCATAAGTATGATTTAAGAACTGTTTTTCGTTCTAAAAAGCAAGAGGCGTTTTGTATTTTGTACCTAGTTAGTGGTTACAGTAACATCCCTAGTCTCGGTATATAGAGCGGTCCCAGCCCTCTGAATGAACGTTTCATTGCGCTACATGCACCCATTTATAAATTCAAATGAACGGTCCGAGCACAATGCACGCGCGAGTCTTTTGTATCGAGTACCATTATAATCCACATCGATAAAGGATACCGCAGAATTCTAACTGACCAAGAACAGGGCACCGCATCCCTTTCAATGCATTTAGCTGAGGATATATTTTTTGCTGAGCGCGTGAGCCTCAGTACGGTAAAGCCTGGTATTACCGTGTGTTCCTGGCTCAGTATACTTCCCTTGGCTCTCGTTTGTTTTTATTCAGGCTTGCTTTTGAAAGTGTTTTTTCTAGGAAATTCCTTTGTGATATTTCTCGTTCTAAACAGAGTCAAAATAAACTATTATGAATAATACATTAAGCAAATAATTGACTAAAGTGCACTCAATTCTTTATAGATGTCCGTTCGTAGAAAACATTTTCGTATATCTTTGTTCTTCGAGTAGTTTTTATTCTGATCCAAACAAAATAAACGCCTCTGTTTCTGTATACCGTAGTCGTATATAGACTCGTTAGGATCAACATAACAGTAGTTAGACTATATCATATATATCATTATAACCTTTTTTCTTTGTCCGCTCCAATGGACCATGAGAGGGAGTGTGAAAATATATCTGCTCGCACCTGTCGGCCCGCTAAATTCTCGCGCCGAATGCCCTCCAGTTACATTTTCGCTAGCCAGAGCAGCTGAAAAAATACCCTTGTTTTTATAGCTACATGCTGCCGAGCTGATACCGAGTTCGCGATACGATTCTCCAATTTCTGGCTCGGAATTTATAAGGTTTCTGTTTTTATATATTGATGGGAACGACTCGAAGGTGTGCCCGCCACCCTGTCATATTGTCGTCACCTTGATAGTGATAAATGTAACCCAAGCCAGGTTTATATTTCTGTTTCCCCCCCTCCACGACAGAAGGTCAGTTTAAAACTCGCGGGGATCTAAATAACAAATGAATTTGCATTGTTACACGAACGAAAATGAAACCCGACTCAATAATTTAGAACCCCATATTTTCTCGGAATTTTGTTTGATTTGCATGTTTTGCGTTATCATGGATTTTAATATAATTATCTTTTTCTGAGGGAAAATGATTTATAATATCCATCAACGCCTTTGCCATGTCATGTGCCTCTCCCTTGACTGGACATCGAGACGCCCGCGAGTCCGCAAATCGGTTTAATCGGATATCTCAGTAATGGCTTCGAAACACGAGTGTGCTCAAGGGTTCGACATTATTGGATATCGCTTACAAGGGTCCCGTGTTTGGTGACTGGTCGCTCGCGTTCGCTTTATTTCCGAGAAGGGAAGTAAAGTCACAAAGGCCCGTCTGAGCACACTTCGCAAAAAGAGATTGACAAAAAAAACTGTCGTCTTCCGCCGTCGAGTAAATAGCGCCGGTCCATTAGAGGGCGCGGCGCGGGCGGCCTGAGGATAACGTGTTCTGAACAAATCGAATCACGGCAAGCAGGCCATTATGCAGATTTCCATTAGTGAAAAAGACGAAGCGTCGAACCGGAGCGACAACGTTGCCTGTCAAAGCGTCAACAACTTTGGGAACATGACATAGGTATGTGTCGGCGTCTACTTAGGATTCCATATTAAACACAACTGTAGCAATTTTAGGATTTTTAATTAAAATTTAGAGGGTTTGTTCATTAAACTTCGCAATACCAACTACACAATGTAATAACCACTATGACAATAAATAGGGACCTTTATCCACAAATGATATTGGCTTTTGTGATCCATGCCAAGCCAATTCAAGCAAAGGTCTAAATGGGTCTACCACATACTGTTTGAGTGCAAACAGATAAATAAAACGAGCGGTTATGTGTTCAGTTGAGGATTCAATCGGGAAGGAGTGCCGTTAAACGGATAGTTTGGCAGGCCGCAACAGCGATAAGTCAGCGACTAGATGTGCGCGGCAGATGCGGTATCGGCCACATTCACAACCAAACCAGGCTCCGAGTTCTTCCCTCTACAACTCCTTCAAACGATCCTTGAGACAGATGATACTAGAACTGAAACTAGAATGGTTTCTACGTAAACTTGCGGTGTGCCTGCGCGAGCCATAACACTAAATCTGGAGGGGGCTCGGATTTACTCCGGTCTTCCACTTAATTACCTCCCGTTGAGATTACTTCCCGCCGAGCAATCTCGACACATACGGCTCGTCTCACGTACTTCACCGCCAACGGCCGCTGTCGAATCCAATGCCCCACTCCTCTATTTTATTGGTTACATCGATATTTAACGATGAGCTACTATTTCTATTAGTAGAAAAACTAATTTTATATTTGATATTTGTGTTCTTTAAATGTAGCTCAATCATTTTCCAATCAGACAGATTTGATAAATATGATATAAACATAAACCAAAAGTTCCGTTGCAACAGTTAATATATTTACTGGACTAAAAACATTTTTTTTTTCTTTTTTTGATCAAATAAAGTAAGTATTTAAGCAGGCTGTTACTCATTTTTAAAACCTGTAGAAGCAGTTCATAATATATTTAAAAAATATGGATTGTCTCCTAAGACCATTTCCTTATAACTATAACGGTTAATGTACCTTTAAGGCCCCTTCTTAAAAATCCACCCTGTATAATCTGTACATGAATGATATCCGTTACAGTTGATAAAACTACAATTTTCGGATAATATTTGGCTCTGCAATGACATCTGCTCTAAATGCAGAGGTGGTCAAAGGTCGCATTTTAATCATTGCGACCTGAATTCTAAATAGCGTCTGTCAACAGATCTGGATTACATCTTAACCTAGATTTAACTATGTATTTGAATTATAGTGGAGTTATTCGGTTTTCAAATTAACATTATTTTCGCTTTGTGTCCTAAAACATAGTAGGTATGTATTTTGTGTAGCTAATTGTTGCCACCTTGTTACACTTACTACATTTTTTATCTCCAAAACGGATCAAGTTTGTTATTGTATTCGTATTTGATTTTTATGTGAGTATGACATACTGAAATTCGCATTTTTTTCATGATTGGATTGTTTCAGTCTTCCATAGCGACATTATCCTAACTCTGGGGTCTAGACCCCAAAATCCTCCGAGACCTTATGCTTATTATTTATTATATACGGTTTATGTATGTATTTATGTGGCGCTCTGGAGACCAACCGCTTGGGACGATAATTGGGAATATAATGGTTACGTTAATCGATTCGACTTAAATACGCGAGTGTCACTGACGACATGATTTTAATGAACATTCCATTTGGGACTTCCAGTCGCCATATTGTGAAGAAAAAATTGTAAATGTATGAAAACAACAAAAGTTTCGCTAAAAATGATTATATAACGTCCTAAATATTTTTTACCTATTATTAGGAAGATTTGTATATTAAATTCTGTAAGTTCCACGTTCTGATTTATTTGTACAATACTACCTACTCGGCTTGAATGTTTTATTTCCATTTCTATGAATGTACAAAATGCTTTATCATTTTTATAGCTATGAGTTTTTGCTCACTGTTTGTTTGTTAATCAATTTATTTAAAATAAATAATTGACGCGCTTAGAATACCTCTCTTGATACGGTCTTGGTGACTCGCCCGCTTATCATTCGCACACTGTAGTTATAATAAAGCGGGAGTGCGCGCGACTTATCGCAATACCCAAAATATTAAAAATAATTTCGAAAAACGTCAATTAAATCAAGTGCTGAAGGATTTTAAACTTGTTATTTCGATAAGATAACAATGCGTTCGATCAGGCGATTTCTAGTGCTGGTACTGGCTTTGACTTCGTTTGTGTTTCTACTGACTCGAATATCGGATTTAAACCCTACCCATCCAAGGAAGGCAATTCTGGATAGGGGGATCCGGTCTCTGGATCCGATTGATCTGGTGAACACTACTCAACTCAAGCAACAATATGTCGTAGGGGTATGTTGGAAATATTTAAAATTTTCAATGAAAATCGATTCGATTCATTGTTTTATAGTACCGGGAATAGTGTGTCAATCGCATGGATATTTCTGGTAGAATTAACTTAAACTTTTCAAATCAAACCTTGATGTCTCATGTTTTCTAAAGCAATAAAGTTTATACGATTATATTATAAAATGCCCACTGTAAAATTATATCATTATTCAGTTTATCTCAATCGCCAATTATTATTATTGCAGCGTCCCCTCTCGAATTCCTTCAAGTTAATTCCCCTCTCGTTACAAATCATAAAATTTCATCTCTCCTCGTTCCGTTCAAAAGTGTAATTGGTAAAGTCGCCAGTTTTTCCGAGTCATTGGCGATATTCTCCGAGTTCCCGGGACCTAATAATAATTAATGGCCTCAACGAAAGTCCGATATCCTTTCATTAGTGTCCCGCGCGCACGAACGCTCCAGATTAAACTTGCCCAGACGAGAGCTTTGCGGGCTTTTTAAAAGACTTCGACGCGCCTTTGAGATGTGAAACGTGCGGCTTTATGAGAAAAATATTTATTTTCGTCGTTGAAATTCGCAAGTTTTTTGAAAGCAACTATTTTCATCTGTGCTTTGCCTTTTTATAGAAGATTACAGGAACGTTTTACTTTGGAAGCAAGGTGGACGTGAACGCCTTCTAAACAAGAATAATAAAATGAATCTGTGATGTTATAGTCATTATTTAACTTGAGAGAATTTACTGTCTTAAATTAATACATTTTCGAGACATTGCCATTAATTGCGTAACTAATTACTCCATCCTGAATACGGCCAACGATTATATCTGTACAAACAACAAAGAACATCTGCTATTACAACATGCACAAGCGCTTCCTAATTAGCAATAATCAGGTCAAGAAACGATTCCGCTTTGCAGATGATGCGTCACGCGTGGAACAACTAGTTACAGCATTTTGTATAGAAAAAGATGCATTAGAATCTATGCATCGACATGTACCCGTTACACCTGCACGCCTGTCACATGATCTGACAATGACAGACAAAAGTTGCGCAAACGGATGCGTCTTATCTTTTTGTACACAAATTAAAATAGTACCATCCAAAGCGAGGTTTATCACATTAAAAATAATTAATAAACTAGGTACAAGCTAAATGCGTAAGGCAAAAATTTGCTGTAAACGATCTCTACTAACTATTATCCTTGTTTGCAGATGATGCGTCACGCGTGGAACAACTACAAGCTATACGCGTGGGGCAAGAACGAGCTGAAGCCGATCTCCAAGCGCGCCCACCTGTCGGGCGTGTTCGGCGGCGGCGACCTGGGAGCTTCCATCGTGGACGGGCTGGACACGCTCTACATCATGGGGCTGAAAGACGAATTCAAGGAAGGCCGGGACTGGGTCGCTGAGCATTTACACTACAATGAAATAGTAAGTTTTGTATTTACACACCAATTAAATAGTATGTTTTGTGTTTACACGTCAGTGAAATAGTATGTTTTACATACATGTCAGTTAAATAGTAAGTTTTGTATTTACAATGAAATATAGTCAGTTTTATCTTGAACTTTCCATTAAAAGGATTTTCGCAATTGAAAGGATATTCCATTAAATATTAAAATCTTTTAGCTATTCAATACAGCCTATTTGGCATACGTGAGCTGTGTATAATTACAGGCATTGATAAACTTTGACGTGTAATATTATTTGAGTAACTTTGCACGAGTATGTGGTATTTTCACGCGGCATAAAGAATTCCGTAAAAATAGATATTGGTTACTACTATTTTAATATGAGCCGGGCCATTTGTTTTTAAGGTTAGCTTATTCACCTAATAATTGAACGAAACACACTCTATTTTAAAATATTAGAAATCGGTTTGATTCCTACCTAGAATCAATAATTCATATTGCGCGACAACCGCGTCTGTTGTACCCTGAGTTTTGTTTGCGTGATCTTTGCGCTTGCAAATGTATACCTTATTTGCAATGTAAATGGGTACTTAGACCTACAGACTCAGGATTTAGGTACTCAGGTAACCGTTACGTGTCTATTAAAATATATGAGTAATGTTTATTTGAGTTCTTTCAGTTACATTTACGATTCGAACTTTCCTGTATCCGTTATTTTATTACTATCGTATATTATTCTTAATTATGTATAATATTGTGTGGAAATCATGCCGTATCTCATCAGGTCAATAAAGATTAAGGTCTGTATCAGTATCAGTACTGTTGTTGTTATAATAATATAAATTTAAATTGTTTGTGAAGCTCCTGAAAAAATTAGATTGTTTAGTTTATTAAGTTTAGACCATATGATATTCTTTTTAGATCTAGATTATTTTAAGAACACAGATATTGTTTTCTCTTCCAAATTCATAAATTGTAACTTCGAAATAAGAAAATGATAAAGGTAAAAAATATACACGTAATTATACAAATACATATAAAACTAGCTGACCCCAGCAAACGTTGTTTTGCAAAATGAAAAATAGATGTTGGCCTATTCTCAGACCTACTCAATATGCTCAAAAAATTTCATGAGAATCGGTCAACCCGTTTCAGAGGAGTACGGGAACGAAAACTGTGACACGAGAATTTTATATATAAGACTAGCTGACTGAAAATTTTTTTTTTATTTAAATGAAAAATAGATGTTGGCCGATTATCAGACCTACTGAATATGCTCACAAAATTTCATGAGAATCGGTCGAGCTGTTTCGGAGGAGTTCGATTACGCACCCCGTGACAGAAGAATTTTATATATTAGATAAAACACGTTTTAGTAAGCTACAAGAATGTTTCTGTCAAATCTCAACACAGACATTGTTTTTCTCTATCAATTTTACTCTATTTGTTAACAAGTTACATCAATGGATGGAGAACTACATTAACATACATTGATTTAAATGTGTACGATATATCTTAACACATCTTAATAAATTTATCGTATACATTAAGCATGTTCTCCTAACCATTATCGTGCAAATTCACATACTTAGTTGTACCGAATCTCAGCGAAAAGCAATGCTTCAGTTATTATTTCCCTCGCGACTAATTTAAATCTCATTTAATTAACTATAGGCGTTCGTTGGTAAGTACCTACCAACGAACGCCTATAGTTAATCGCTCTCGCTATCAGGTACTGATACCACAGAATACATAACGGTACCACTGATACCTTTACCGAAAATACGAATCTTTCCTCTTCGTTTCTGTGCAACGTTCTCCTTATCATTTTTCAAAGTAATTACTCGTGTATCTTGAGTTCATGAACTCGACTTCAACCAGTTCGGTATTATTTTATTATTCTTGCCGTTGTTGTGTCGTATTTTCACTCTTATTATATCATAATATCCTCCATTTAAGCAATATATCGTTAAACTCCCGTATTCATAATAATATTCTAAATCAGTAATATACTAAATCTGAAAATATTATAAAAATATACTAAATCTGTATAATAACAGTTCATAAAGATTTCCACCCTTATTTATAAATTGTCTTGTTTCTATAATACTCGCAAAATAAAGCATCATTAGAAATAGGTGCTTATATTCTTATTTTCTTGTTTTTAATTTAATTTTGTATGTGTATGGATTTCTTGAAATTTTCCGTTGACAGATTACAGTATAGGCAACCTACCGTACCGCTAGAACCGGCAAAAAAATGCTTAAAATGTATTATTCTTGGTTTACACTATTTATCCTTTTTTAATAAGGAAAATTGCAATCCATGTGGTTAACCCGATTGCACAATTGTTATTTTAGGCATGCACTATTTTCCTCAATAAATACTAACTAAATATCAACGAGTGAAAAGTTATTTCATATTGGTGTACTGAATGACAAGTCAGAAAGTAATCTTACTTCTATTTCGCGAGAACCAATGAAACGCCTTTCATTTCGGTTTCCAGCTTTTCTTTTACTTTCCTTTGAAACTTGTATACCGGAAGCCGCAAATATTTAACTCTGCTGAGTTATATCACAGACTTTTCTTGGATGCTATTTTAAACCCATAGCCGAAAGCACTTGATGGCTTTTATTTCTGTACACATAAATACTGGCAGATTGACACTGATTGAATCAGTAAGCCATTGGATAGATAACGAGCTATGGAGGGACTTGAGGCTTCATTACGACATCGAATCAGGATTCAAATCAATCAATCATTTATTAAAAACCAAAGAAAGTACTACATAATTAACGCTTTATGACTTTACCACCTTCTGTGTTAGTTAGAAACTGTGTTACAGCAAGGTTACCCCCGAGAACCACGTATACATATATAAAATACCAAAGACATTATGTATAAATAAATATTTTTAAATTTGTATGCAGAAAAAGATTATGACACATCCGTTACCTTCGCACACAGGATAAGGTTACGGATGTGTCTTAATCTTTTTCTGCATAAAAATTAAAAAAAAAATATTTAACTTATGATTTATCCTACTACTATTATAAAGGCGAAAGTTTGTATGTATGGATGTTTGTTACTCTTTCACGCGAAAACTACTGAACCGATTTAAATGAAATTTGGTACACAGAATCTCTAGAGCCTGAAAAATAACATAGGCTACTTTTTACCGCGGGAAAATACATTATAACGCGGGTAACACCGCGGGGCACAGCTAGTTTTCAATAAGTTAAAAATAAATCATTAAGATATAAATAAATACCTTACAGACGAACATATACTATGAAATATAAGACAAAACTTATTAGAAATGTTCTTTGCGAACGTGGATAAGGATATGCATAAATCGCGGGCTAGCAATAAAGCCAAACGGTTTAGCAACCAAGTGGCAGTGGGTAGGTCATAAAGCATTTAAAATGTAACAAACACCGGTCGGTATTTGTTGGAATTTACATGCTCCAGCCGCCAAAGAAGAGTAATTTCATGGCGGCCGCGGATTGGCAAGCGCAGTGAAGAACGTCTTCTAACAAAATGGACTGACGGATTTGGTAAATAATAATAATAATCATTTATTTCAGGCATCTAAGGCCCATATAAACATATACCTTATAGACTAACATACATCTAATATATAAAATTCTCGTGTCACGGGGTGCGTAATCGAACTCCTCCGAAACGGCTTGACCGACTCTCATGAAATTTTGTGAGCATATTCAGTACGTCTGAGAATAGGACAACATTTATTTTTCAATTTGAAAAAAAAAAATTATGCAAAACAACGTTTGCTGGGGTCAGCTAGTAATATTATAAATGTGAATGTAAGTTTGTTTGTTACGCTTTCACACAAAAACTACTGAACCGATTTAAAAGAAATTTGCTACACTACTACTAGGCTACTTTTTACCGCGGGAAAACGTCATTCCGCGGGAAAATCCATTATAACGCGGGTAACACCGCGGGGCACAGCTAGTAAAAATATAAATCTTATCAACTAAAGGCGTGTAATTTTAAGGCTCAGTTAGGTGCAGGGCGCTTCCAACCGAGTCTATTGGAAATCTATGAGGTATCTAATTAGTATTGATAGTACCATGATAGTCTCAAAAGTTTTAGAGAAATAATAGTTTCATTTAATGATAAGATTTTTTGACGAAATAGTGTTGCTAGCTTAGCTTCATATTATTTTTTTAAAAGATTCGCATTTAAATATATCTAATAAAAATATCTATATATGTATGTATATTATATTAAGTATATCAGATATCTACTACCCGTAACACAAGCTTAGAGCTTATCACGGGGCTAGATGTTGTTGTGTAGATTGTCCGGAAATATTTATTTATTATTTATATTGCAACTACCTACAATTATCATCATCATTTCAGCCGTAAGACGTCCATTGCGGGACATAAGCCTCCGTCATAGATTCCTAGTTATTTGTGTTATAGACAAAAAATGAAAAATTGTGACAAAAAATGTGTGGCCATAATACATATATGTCTATGTTACGCGTGGCTCGGTACTTATACTTAGGTAGTCATCAGATAGAGTACGGTCAGGAGGTCAAGTGTTACGCGGTCAAAACAACAAAAATATAAACGGTCTGACCGCGGAACGCCTGATCGCCTGACCGCCCTATGTCTGATAAATCGAGTCTTGAGTCGTTTCACACCGAGAGATTTTCATACCACGGTATGAATTACCCGAAGGCTATTTCAGAATAGTTCTGTCCCCAAATACTCCCTTGGCTGCTCTGATTTCTTACATAACCACACATGATGTACCGCCCACATTTACAGGAAGACTAATATGTGTCATATAAAGTGTATTTACGGTATTGTATCAACTAATCTGATATGACGGTTGTTTATAAAATACGCGTGCCATGCTATTTCCAAACACAGATTGATACTATTGTTCTGCACTGACACACTCGCGCTGTAAACATTTGCGAAACACGGAATAAAACTATTGCATTATTATTTTATCTCACGGTTTCACAATTGCTAGTTTCCTAGTTTCACAAATTTACAGCCAGAAAAATAGGTTATGATTTCACCTGGAAAGATATCAAAGGTACGTGTATGTATATGTACTCGTATTTTACATAAGCTTACGTTGTCATCTTTGAGATGCGAGGGATTCAATTTGTGCGGGACTTACTTGAATTTGTATACCTAACTAAACTTGTACTTGTTAAACATGGTACTTACATACCTTACGCGAATTTAATGGATACAAGATACATTGGAACCGGCCTGGTGGAATTCGAATGGCAATTCCCGCGAGAACCCTGTTTTTTTAATAATAATAATTAATGCGTAAAATGTATAAAATGTAGCCTATAACCTTATCCAAAGTATAACCTTACATATTAGCAAATTTCAGGCAAATCGGCTTAGTCGTTTTGCCGTGAAGCAACAACAATCATCCACTCATCTAAACATATTAATTTATAAACGTTAACCTTAATAATATTAGTAAGTGTAGTTGACTGAGCCACGGCCGACACTCGGCTCGACCCGCGGCACGTTCTAGCGTGACTTTGACTTTTTGACTTTACCTTAACTCGCTTTTTATAATAGAGCGCTACCTCTAAAAGGACACGAGCTTTGCTAGAATTTATACGACGTGTCATAACCATAACAACGGATAAAATAATCGGGTCGATTTCATGAGGTCGTCTAAGAAATAACGATCGCCGGTCTGTCTGTTCATTAATAGCAGTAATTGGATGGTTTAATTAGTCTAGCATGTGTTAGGTAGTTAATCATTCGCACACAGTATGATTGAGTTATTTATTAAACCGTCGAATCTACTGAAAACGCACAATAATGGATATAGGCACTTAGGTATCGCTCGATATCTTCTCATGCCTCACCAGGAAACATTTAATTTGCTGCTATCACAATCCTAGTGAGCATGTATGTAAGTGTGTGTGTGAGTTTTTTGCTCTTTCACGCCAAAATGTAACTTAATGTATTTTGATAAAATTTCACAATAATATAGCTAACATATCAGAATAACACAGGCTACTTCTTATCACGGTAAAATATCATTATTCGTGGGATAATCAATTATTTTCAGCGAAGTTGAGATCAAATTTGACAAGGTGTTCCCAGTAAAGGATATGAGCTTATTTTTACCAAATCTATTATTTCGCTAGCAACCCGGGGGCAGACAGATAACAACAAAACAACAACAGCATTTGTTAATAATACATCTTTTACATGACAAACATTAAAAAAATATTTAAAGAATTTGTGAAATCTTTTAAAGAGAACAAACCTTTTCAGTCCACATATTGGAAACAAAGTATAAATGTGTAAAACAGAAATAGAACTGTGTCACAGCTGCTTAAACGTATTAACATTGAAGAGCTACAAGAGATTTTCCATCATAGTGTACCTCATGGATTCCTAGTTAATTGGTTTGCAAATTGACTAATTAGCGCATCCACCGTGAAATTTAATAATAGGAAAGTTCCTCTCAGTGTTTTGCAGATAAGAAAATGTAAATCTTATCTTTTGTAAATTCTGCTCGTTCAAGCCTGTATCTAAGAAGCCTTGACTTTGACCGAGTTACCCGTTTATCTCGTTGGTATCCAACCTTTTTTTAATGAAGACTAAATTAACCATACTAATAGTGTCCATTCGAGCTATTTATCTAATCTCAATTGTCATGTAATATGTTCCTTCGTTTCGGCCGCAATAAGTGCACTGGAAGACATATGCCTCCCTCAACACAATGGACCATCTGATTGCTGCCTAGTAATTGGATGCTTTAATTAGTGTAGCATGTGTTGAATACCTAATTTATTCACGCACTGGATACAGTTGAGTAATGTTTTATTTACAGACAACATAACGTAGTATGTAAACGCGTTCGTAAGATTAGTTTTAAGATTAGGGTGCGTGAGTTAACATAATGTTGTTTCATTGGATTGGATTAAGTATAATGTAACTAGCTTTACGGCCCGGGGCTTCGCCTGCGGTTATAAAGGATTAATTCTTACAGGAAAAGGGATACAATGTAGCCTTTGTATATAAACTAGAAATACATAATATCATAAGATATCTTTCTAACCATATTATAAATTAAATTCCCCTGCCGCATCGGTCTTCCTGTCATTATGTGGTTTTCTGCAATCAGTTCAAATCAAACGAATCTTTAACGAAAGTACACAAATCGATAAGATTTTAGTAAGTTGTTGCATCAGAAAATGGAGTAAATATTTACTTGATATTATGAAATAAAAATGACTTTTTGTTTCACGTTTGTTTAACAAGGTAGAAAAAAGCTAAATGCCACACACTATATATATTACATAGACACGCATGCGTGTCTGAATTGACCGGACTGGTGTTACTATTGATAGTTGTTCAATAAATTACAGAGGCCTCTCAAAATGAAACACTAGTATGTCGATGACTTTCACTATAATTAAAATAATGACAAACTTCAATGTTCAGTTTTCTTTTAAATTAATTAGAGGCTCTTTTCCATGAACTGTTATTTAATTTTGAACTTCATACCCGCAGTGTATTTTAATATGCTTCTTATTAGGTTCAGCTGTCCCAATGTTCATCTATTAAATGCAAATCTAGGTAGTATTTTCAATCTTAGAAATTGAGTCAGATTTATGATTGAGCTGAAATTTCACAATGATGGAATGGCATTAACCCCATTGAGTTATGACTCTTACGGATTCGTCTCGATATAGTCGTAAGTTGTATGCTACTTTTTAGTAGCAAGGATTAGGTCCTTGCTACTAAAAACTTTTTCTTACTATCCTTGTTAAAAAAATATTTAAAATATTTAGACTTTCTTATAAACCGATGTGTTTATTTTCCAGGACTCTGAACTGTCGGTGTTCGAGACGACCATTCGCTTCGTGGGCGGTCTGCTATCGTGCTACGCGCTGACCGGCGACTCAGTGTTCAAAGACAAAGCGGTGGAGGTGGCCGATGCACTACTACCCGCCTTCGAGACGCCTACTGGTCTACCGTACGCACTCATCAACCCGTCTACCAAGGTAACTACAGCGTATCCTGGAAGCATACTCCAGGACTCTGAGCTGTCAATGTTGTGAGACGACCATTCGCTTCGTGGGCGGTCTGCTATCGTGCTACGCGCTGACCGGCGACTCAGTGTTCAAAGACAAAGCGGTGGAGGTGGCCGATGCACTACTACCCGCCTTCGAGACGCCTACTGGTCTACCGTACGCACTCATCAACCCGTCTACCAAGGTAACTACAGCGTATCCTGGAAACATACTCCAGGACTCTGAGCTGTCAATGTTGTGAGACGACCATTCGCTTCGTGGGCGGTCTGCTATCGTGCTACGCGCTGACCGGCGACTCAGTGTTCAAAGACAAAGCGGTGGAGGTGGCCGATGCACTACTACCCGCCTTCGAGACGCCTACTGGTCTACCGTACGCACTCATCAACCCGTCTACCAAGGTAACTACAGCGTATCCTGGAAACATACTCCAGGACTCTGAGCTGTCAATGTTGTGAGACGACCATTCGCTTCGTGGGCGGTCTGCTATCGTGCTACGCGCTGACCGGCGACTCAGTGTTCAAAGACAAAGCGGTGGAGGTGGCCGATGCACTACTACCCGCCTTCGAGACGCCTACTGGTCTACCGTACGCACTCATCAACCCGTCTACCAAGGTAACTACAGCGTATCCTGGAAGCATACTCCAGGACTCTGAGCTGTCAATGTTGTGAGACGACAATTCGCTTCATGGGCGGTCTTTTATCGTGCCTCGCGCTAGTGCCTCTGAGACACCTACTGAGCTGTCGTACGCGCTCAGCAACCCGTCTGCCAAGGTAACTAAACAATATCAGAAGTCTGGGAATACTCTAGTTCTCTAGAACTGTTAATGTTTGAATGGCGACTCGGTGTTCAAAGACAAAGCTATGGAAGTGGAGACGTCTACCGGGTTGACGTGTGTACTCATCTTGTACCAAGGTAACTAAGGAGTATCATAGGTGTGAAGGATAATCACAGATAAGGAGGCATTTTTATGTAGCCTTGGGCAGTAGGGTCTTCTTGAAACAAAATATTAAATATTGCGATAACCAACCCGCCCGCCAAGGATGGCAAGTATGGCCACGCCACATAATAATGTAAATTTTATGGACATTCTACGGGTCAAGAAAACCCTTTTCATTGATAGCAGTAATAGTAAGACAGGTTTGAGAAGATAAGACCGAAAATAATTAAAACCTGTAAATATTATATTATGATTCTGGCCCTTTCTCTAATTAGTTTATTAAACTTGTTAAATGCCATGATTTGGCTTGTTAATGTTAATCTTACACGAAAATATTCAATTTCTACGGACATTTGCAAGGGACATCATAAAATAGAATTTTTCTATCAAATACCTTCCGTAAATTTTTATTTTCGTCCTTAAAATTATTTAACAATTTATAAAATGTATAATAACTGAAACATAGTTCAACTCTTTGTTTAGACTTAACAGCAATAGTCCTAATCTATGTTATGAAAGCTGTATTGTTTAATTTTTTGAATAGTCCTAAACTATATCATAAAAGCTGTATTGTTTAGTTTTTTTAGTCATTGTACCAATAAAGTCATTAAATCAGAAACGGTTGCGTGATTTTGTCGCGTCTAGTAAAATGCCGCTGTCCTAATAACCTTTGTTTCATGTGATAGTCTATGCGAGTGACCTTGCCACGACTACTATTAATTATGTTCTAATATTTCACGGTTCCCTCATTCATTATAAATTGTGACAATTAACAATAGCATGTTATGGATATACTATTAGTCGGTTGACTAACAGTACATATATCCATAACAGGAAATTGTGATTTCCGGTTAGAAATGAAGAACATATAAATGATAATAACATAAATTTATCTAAGAAGGATTACCTACATATTTAATTACAATAAGAGTTAAGAAAAGTGCCCCAGATAGGTGTGTTAAACCAGTATTACGGTGACCCGTTTCATCCTAGGATCCTAGGTGACTGTAAACATCTCCTTTTTTGAGGGTTTATGGAATTCGTGACTGGTTGGTAACCTCTATATAATCAAGAAACTCAGTTCTTGTAACCACGTGTTCTTATCTCTAACTCGTAGATAAAACCGCTTAGCTTAGATATAGATATCAAACTCTTTTTTCTCTCTGTTTACTGGCTACGCTGTACTGCACTCTGGCGCCATGCCAGCACATTAAAGGAAGAAAACACATTTAATTTTGAAGTAATATGGGGGAGCTGAGATCTGAACTGACATCTCTCCTAGCAGTGTTTTGTGCATGTATCCCTATTCAAACAACGAATAACGTAATGACCTTAAAAAAACGAATTCTAGATAATATTTACATTGTATTTTCCAGGCGAGCCGACAGTACCACTGGGCGGGACCTAACAGCATCCTCTCGGAACTGGGAACACTCCATCTAGAGTTCACTTATCTGAGTGACGTCACAGGAAACAACGGTAAGGACTACCTGCTGCTTGCTAAACAAGAATTATACTCGTATTACCTAGGAACATTACCTAAACTTTTAGGAACATTACCTAAACTTTTAAAAACACTACCTAAAAAAGTTTAAAGCTGTTCTCACATTTTATTAATTTTGCTGTCAATTACAAGTTTTCACGATAATACACATGTAATTAGCTTTATGCATATGCTATGTTTATTTTGTATAATTGGTTTCGGCTGTAAGTTATTCTAAAATAAATCGAATTTGGCAAATGTTGCTTTGACTGTTTTCTATTCAAACTTTTTGTTGTGAATGCTCTCCTTTGAACTAAGCAATTACTCAATTTGCTGCAATTTATGTTTACGATTTTTTTTTTTTTTTTTTTTTTTTTTTTATGATCGATAAGCCTTCATTTGACCACAATCTCACCTGATGTAAAGTGACGATGTGGTCTAAGATGGGACATGAAGACCTAGAAGGTGGCTTCTCCGGGCCACATTACGAAACACGAAAAAATCGCTTCACGCACTGGCCCAGCCCGGAGGGTGGTGACAAGCCGCGGCCGAAGCCTACCACCAGAGACTGTTCTTAGCACCACCCGGAGGTCACGTGTAAGGATTCAGAGGGTTACCACTTACGGACGTGAACAGACAAAACCTCCAAAAATTAGATTACGACGACAGATTACGACTACGCACGTGATAGCTTATTTGAGAATACTTATAAGTTGATAATTTCTATTTGCAGTGTACAGGGAGAAGGTGAACAAGATCCGCGATGTCCTGGACAAGATAGAGAAGCCGGGCGATCTCTATCCAAACTTCATCAACCCGCGCACGGGCCAATGGGGCCAACGTGAGTAACTATTCTATAATATTTTTTTATAGATAACGGTTCGTTGCCTCTTTTAATCACAAGGCGGCATTCTTCGGCGCTCTGACTACTAAGGTATCCACGGAGGTGGAAAGGCTCAATATTAAGCTACTGTACTATCCAAAGGCTAAATCTCTTACCTTCTTATACAAAATAGAAAGCAAAGCTGTCTAAAGTAGCATGAATTTTGTCTCTCTTCAAGATACACAAATGTCAAAGTGAGTGATGAGGACAAACGAATGCTAACGACAATTTATCTCATATTTCTTTGTTGACTATTTCGCATACGGAGTTTAGTTTCCAAATAAATAACCATATACCATTGCCAATACATTGATTTCCTTGCAAGACATACAAAGTAAGATCAACATACCTTAAAGTAAATAAAATTAAACAAATTTAAAATTAAACTACTTATTAAGAACCCTTGTTATTGTACTGCTTGTTGTACCTCATTTCTTTAGGTGTTTCCGGTGATACCAGTATCACATTTATTTTCGAAAGAAATATTCTTCTTAAGATACAATTGACTACCAAGTGGCGCGGTGGGCGGAGGTCCACTTGCGGTGCAAGAGGTAGCGGGTTGGATTCCCGCCGAGGGGTCAAGTGCTTGTATGTTCTGCAAGCACTTTTTCCTTAGTCTGGGTGTTCAATATGTATAATAAAAATATATCTATCTACGTATGTCTGTTATATTAAATATATCAGAAGTCTAGTACCCGTAACACAAGATTAGATCTTATAACGGGGCTGTAGATGTTGTTGTGTGGATTGTTCGGGTTATTTATTTTATTTTAATAAAGTAAAGTATATCATATCGTAATAAACTTTACAGGTTACATGTCCCTCGGCGCTCTCGGCGACTCGTTCTACGAGTACCTCCTGAAGGCCTGGCTGCTGTCCGGCCAGACCGACGACCAGGCGCGCGTGATGTTCGACAAGGCGATGCAGGCGGCCCTGGACAAGATGATGCGCGTCTCGCCCTCCGGCATGGCGTATCTGGCGGAGCTCAAGTACGGCCGCGTTATTGAGGAGAAGATGGACCATTTGTCATGTTTTGCAGGTAAACTATACTATTTTCACATTTAGTTTTATCAATAATCAATCAATAATTTATTAAAAAAAGTGTGTGTGTGTCAGCTACGACGCATGATTGGAGTTTACTCCTTACGAACGATAATTATGATATAAAATATATCGAATAGAAAAAAAGGGTAAATGAACGCATCTGCTAAAATGATAAGAGAAACAAACATATATCTGTAATTATTCGGATTATGTATATTACTTCAATAAAGCGTATTACATAAAGTATGTTACAATATAATATAAATAAAATACAGTTAGACTACGAAGTATCGCGCAAAGAGGAGACCCCGAGAATGAGATACGCTGTGTAATATATTCCATCTCATTCTTTTACACGTTCAATCCTACAGATATATATGTTTGTCTCTTTCTACGTAACGCCTCAACTTTTCGTGTTACACTTGATTTTACTCCTCATAAAATTTCCGTACCGGGCCTTATAACTCAAATCGTTTCTTAAGGAGTAAACTCCAAAAACAAAGAAAGAATAACATAATTAAAGCAGTCTTTAGGGCTTCAACTCCTAATATTTTTACGTTATTGGCGATGCAAAGATTATCCGCACGCCTCTAGCGGCGAAATTTAGAAACTGTCTAAGAACGACACTTTCTTTGTTTACATCTGATTTGTATTTATTATTTATGTTTTGCCCTGGCGTTAATTGTAACGAAAACTGTCAAAGTGTCGTTCTCAGACAGCTTCACAATTTGACACTAGAGGCGCTAGTTAGAATCTTTGTATCGCCAATACTAGTTACCAGCGCTTTTGCCCGCGATCTAAAATATCACAGTTAGCATAGTAAATAAATAAATATTTCCGGATAATCCACGCAACAACACCTAGCCCTAGTAAGCTCTAAGCTTATGTAAGTGTGTTTGTTGGTCTTTAATTAGAATATCAATAATAATTGTTGTCACAGGCGGTATGTTCGCGCTGGCGTCCACTACACTGGAGAATACCCTGTCGGAGCGGTACATGGACGTGGCGCACAAACTCACGCACACCTGCCACGAGAGCTACGCGCGCTCAGAAACCAAACTCGGCCCTGAGGCGTTCAGGTATGTTCTTCTTCACCATAATTTCGTAGGGCGGCTTGTTGATGACGAATTATTTCTTAATAATTGATAGATTCAGAGGTGACTTTGCGGATATCCTTTCTGAAAACCTAAATGAACTAAATTTAAAAAAAGTATTTGGTTTTCCATATTTAGTAGATGCGGAATTAGTACTAAATATTTGGTTCCATTTAGGTATTTTGGATTATTTGTTATTCAAATGTCTTTTTTATTTGATTACTTATTCAATTACTCCGTAGAAGTATATTATTACGGAAGTACTATGACTGGACATTTAGATCATTTGGATACCTTTTTGATAAAAAAAAAGATAAAAATAAAGTAACGTATGTATGCAATTTAATTTAATTGGTAATATTAGACTTAAAAAATGGCTTTAGCTCGTTCCAAAGGGCGAACGATCGAATGAAGCGATCATGTGATCGAAATCAGTCACGGTGCTTAAGATCTGTCATTACAACACAGTGGCATAAAGTACTATTTCTGATTTTTGTAGATTCAGCGGCGCCGTTGAGGCGCGTGCTCAGAAGTCCAACGAGAAGGTGTACATCCTGCGACCTGAAACCTTCGAGAGCTACTTCATCATGTGGCGGCTAACCAAGGAGCAGAAGTACCGCGACTGGGGCTGGGAGGCGGTCCAGGTACTAATCTCTACTGTGAATGAATGAATGAAACCAGTGTGTAGAGAGGTGCACACCAAACACGGGCCTAGCCGTAGCATTAACAGCTAGTTGTGGAAGTGATAACTTATTATAGGAAGGTGAACCGGTTCGTTACTTGTAACGGCGCTAGTCTTTCTGTCATCCTTTTGTCGGTGTTTTTCGACTGCCTCAGTGGCGCGGTGGGCGAGGGTCCGCTTGCGGCGCAAGAGGTAGCGGGTTCGATTCCCGCCTAGGGGTCGAGTGTTTGTATGTTCTTCAAACACTTTCTCCATGGTCTAAAATGTATAATAAAAATATATATCTTTAATTTGTATATTAAAAAATATCTATATAAGTATGTCTATTATATTAAGTATATTAGATGTCTAGTACCCGTAACACAAGCTAAGAGCTTACAACGGGGCTAGATGTTGTTGTATGGATTGTCCGGAAATATTTATTTATTTATTTGTCCTACGAATACGGCAGACGGTGTCTCCATCGCCACAGAATGCGCCTTTCTCACTCTTATATACCACCATAGCACCATCCTTATTAGAAGTTATCACTTCAATCAGGCCACCCGAGACGCACTCGCTTATTTACATACCACCTAGTAATAAATAAGTTGACTTAACAAACATTATTTATTTTGCAGGCTTTAGAGAAACACAGCCGAGTGGACGGCGGCTACACGGGCCTGGTGAACGTGTACCAAGCTGAGCCCCAAGGAGACGACGTACAACAGAGCTACTTCCTCGCTGAGACGCTCAAGGTAACACGTTTGTATTTATTGTTAACATCTACCGGAAGGTTGGGGTAGGGTTCGAGTAACGAACTCCATGACAAAACATTTAGATATGAGGTTTTCAGTCTGTGAGATCATTTCAAGTCCATTTATAGTATATAGTATATATATATAAAATAAGTAAAGAATCTATAGTATATACTATAGATTCTTAACTTATTTTATAAAGCAGAAGAGTTCGTTTGTTTAAACTCGCTAATCCCAGTTTCTTGAAGAATATAGGCTATTTTATATTGCTGTAAAACTCATTCAACCCCGTGGTGTGAAAAGCTAGTGTCTTTATTTTTCTAATTCGTATTCTTAAAAGTCTTAAGAAGACCCCCGTCCCCTTTCAAGAATACGAAATAGAAAGATATCTGCGCATAATTTGAGTTTAACTGGCCTAGTAAGTTTTTAGTCTAGTAGTTTTTTTAAGTATGTTTAGTTATTAATCTTCTTTAGAAAACTAGTTATATAATACTAAGAATTTGCAGCCATAGAGGAGAGCGTTGAGATGGCAACACAGTTTTTTTAACTTTGGCTGTCTCTCCGTTCATTGTATTGTAACACAAATGCAACATGTTACTGGTCTCTTGCATTATCCCCTGCATAATTACTCCCTTAAGCCTAACGGCTTATCTAATTATTAAAAAAAGTGTATTTATTCACAAAATGATGTTTTTTAACAAAATTTTATATTGTATAAGTAATCATTACATAAGTTCTTAAGTATTTAAACAATTCACATCGTATACAATGCGTCTCATAAGTTAATAAAGAACTTGTGATTAGACACAAGGAAATGCTCTTTTTTTTTAGATATTAGATTACATAGATTTAGATGTTTATTTGTAACTAAATAAAACATAAATACCTTAAAGTTAAGAAAAATCAAAAATAAATGTGACACAAAGGTGAGTCAGCATTATGCTTTGATCGAGTCAAACCACAACGCTGTTCTTCAATGATCGCCTTAAGGTTGTTCTTAAACTATTTAACGTTTATGTATATTTTTTATGAAACGGAAAACAAAAAGAAATAAAAGAAAAATGTATATAAAGCAGTTTCATGTTTGTAAAATTTAATTTTAGATATAGACAGCAGCCATACTTACAAAAATAATGTACAACCTTTTATTTATTTATATATGCAACATGTTACATATTTCCAGTACCTGTACCTGCTATTCTCCGACGACATGCTCCTGCCTCTGGATGACTGGGTGTTCAACACTGAAGCGCACCCACTCCCGATCAAGTACCACAACCGGCTCTACCGCGGCGCGCCCGCGCGGCCCGACGCCAGGGAGGACTCCGACAATCAACTCAAGAAGTGAACTACAGGCAGACACTAGATCAATGACAATGTGTGTCACAGTGAATAGGGGAACACTACGAACATTACGCGAAAATCTGCGCAGGTGGCGCCAGTAACATACAGTTAACGTCTTCTTTAGAATTTCAGACAACAGTCTCGCCATCTTGTCGTTTTATGTCAAAAATCAACACGCTGTGAAAGTATCCTCAAAAGAAATATCTGTTTACTGCGTAGTGCTGCACTCTGGCGCCAGAACATTGCAGTATTATCCCCTATTCGCTAGAGGGCCTGTGTAGCGTGAGGTCATAAATGTCAAAGTAAGCTATCGTAAAACTAATATTACAATAAACAGATATTACTGGACAACACAGCAATATGTAGCCCATGGTAATATTTAAACTTCTTTCCCAGGTCTGATATAATATAAACAATAATATTATTTCCTTGGATACGCGAGTGTCTAAACGTAAATGGTCTTAAGACTGGGCATAGTGCAAATTAAGTAATCCAGTTGAACACGTAAAGGCATTGTTTGTCAAATAGGGCGCTTTTAATAGAAATAATTATTTCCAGAATTAAAATTAGATAATATTATCATTGACCTTACTCTACAGAGGCACTGGTGAACACAGAAACGGTGGCCCTCAGCTGATATTGGTCAGCAGTTTTGAGCCTTTCTACGGTAGAATAGATAAAAGTGTATGTTACTTGAACTACTAGTCTCAAGAGTTTACTGTACTTATGACTCTTCTTCGTTCTGTGTTAAGTGTGGACGACTTTACCCAATATTTAGTCAATAGTAGAAGCTAAATTAGATTTGGTTTAAATATATTTCATGTCTATTTTGCCCTAGAATTGCGTCATCATGCTAGGTCTAAATAACAACATTGTTTGGGATCTGTGATGGTTTAAAGCGATTTAATAACATTTTAATGTGCCTATAGTATAGGTACAACAGGTAAGAAATAAAACTTAAATTTATCTAAATGACATAATATCAAAGATACGCTCTTACGTCTTGTTTTAACGTTTAACTCTGATTTTCTCATAATATTATTACTACATTACCAACAATTATAAGGCTCATGAAATTATTATTGTTATGTTTGTTTACAATAAATTCAATGGATTATCAATATACTCTTTAGATGAAATTAATAACCTATTTGGTAATTGAGGTTGCGCTAGCCTATATTAATGTAGATAGATGGTCTTAGGGACCGGGCATAGTGCGAATTAAGTAATCAACTTGAACACGCAAAGGTGTGCGCCCACTAGATAACACCGTATATACGTCCACTACGACTATTAATACAATTGAAGTAATTGTGATTTATAAAATGTGGTTTTCATTATTGAATTTAAGCGTGGTTTTACAGTGACGCTTTCGCCAGCGTGGTTCAAAGTCAAAACGTTTATTTTCACACACATCGCGTTCCTTGAATCGTTATAATGCTCCTGACGCTATTGATTAACGGGCCGCACGGCGTCAACGTCACTTTGCAACCGAAGTCAAAGTCGTGTACTTAAGTTTTAGATTTACATTGTGTCTACCACGACACAATGTAAATCTAAAATTTCAGTACCCACGTACAATCTGCATATTGCGTGCATGTGGAAAATTATGGAAATAATATTTGTACGCGTGTGCTATTGGCTAGTGAGCGTTCACCTTTACGGTGAAATTGCTCAAGTCAAGCAAGAGTGAATGTGTTATTATATATAAAGAATGGGTACATAAAATTGTCTCAATGGAATTCAACTTATTTTGGCATCCGGTGAGATATCTTTTGAGTTGATGATATCATAAATCTTTTGCTTTCGACCAAAATATATATTTGGGCATTATTATATATCAGACGCACAAATAGCGAATTTTAACACACAAAAATAGCGTTCAACGCTTTTACAGTTAAAATACAGCCATACCATAAAATAAACCTTCAATTTACAGTTTAATAAATATATATATAAATATATATATAAAGTAATAATTAACCTGTGTTGTTCCACTGCTTGGCAAAGATGACCCTTTGCTGCGTGCATCGCAGCTAATTTTTAGTTAATATAGTAAGTCTTCTAATATATTGTAATAATAATATATTGTTATATAGATTAAATACAAAAACTAAAATCGTTTATGATGTTAAAAAATCATACAACCAGAGGTTATTTAAAAATCCATACATTAATAACTAGGTATATATTAAATTATGATATTGTTCTAGTGATGTGTGAATCAGATCTCTTATTTATAAACATCGGAATGTATCTTTTAATTTATCATAATAATTTGGTTTAATTGTGACAAACATATCCAATAACGATAGCTTAGTACTAAAATGTAAGGAGAATTGTATTTAGTGTAACTTTCACCAGCTGACAATGTTCTTGTAAAGGATTTTTTGGATATTTGTATAATGCTAACAATCTTATCTCTCTTTCTGACTTTTTCGCTGACTTTTCTGTTATTAATGTTTCGGCTGTATCTTTAAGGCTGCGTTAAGCGGGCGTCGTTTTAATGTCAAACTCGTACAAAAGTGATCCGTTGCGGCCCCGACAACGTAGCCCATTTGTATGAAATCGAGCCCGCGGAACGAGCGTCAGGTCTAATGGATGATCTTAGTTAATTTCATTTCAAAGACACATTCTTTAATAACTTAATAAATCATTAAAAATGAGTTTATGAAAGTAAGAAAGATAAAGAGTAAAGAAAGTGCATGACCAAGATTTCTGTTCATTACGTAACTTGATTACATTTAACTATATTATTGAAGTGAGATATTCTTATGAATAGTACATAATATCTGATTATTTATTGTTAGAAATATCTTCGCATTTAAGGCGCCTTTTATGGTCGTGCGTATGATCTTTTGATACACCGGTTCTGTTCTTAGATTATTTTTGGATAGCTTCGATTTATACCATCATTGAGAACCATTCTCTATTTGCCACAAAGAAATACTCCCCCTTGATTACCGTATAGCGGTGATAATGTTTTAATATTGTCAGAGATGTCTGTCTATATTTGTTCCCTACAAGCCCTTGGCACTTCACCTTGTATCAATCACCGCACTGTTTATTTTAGACTTTATTTTACCAGTTAAGCTTCGGCCTTACCTACGCGTCAGCAACGCGGGACGCGGTCTGAAAACTTCCCGTCGGGCGCGTAGGTGTGCAAACAGCCATAGTAACGTATGAGTAGCGTCCGCCGCGCGACAGACGCTCCCTCTCCGCAGTCGCTGTGGTCGCTTAGGATCGGCCGAAGCTTCAAACCTTTACTACTTCATCATTTTGTTGTGATATTTTTTTTACTTTTCCCTAGGAATCATATTTATTTATTTGGATTGGAATTTGATGAGATTAATGAAATAATATTTTGTACATTATGTATATAGCAATAGATATAGATGAACTATTTTAGCGTTAGATTTCTGTGTGTAACTAAATGTAATTGTTAATTTTGAATTAAGCTAGTTGGCGTGTTATTGGTGTACCTATTTGTTTTATATTTATAATTATATATTGATATGGAGGAACTGCCAGGTTGTTGATTTATGTATGTGATTATTGGCCCATTATAATATAAAATCAAATAGCTAGTTAAATTATATGTTACATTAAATATTGCGTATAAAAATGTATCATGTGTGATACATTTCTGGTTTCAATTATGTACCAATTAGACAATGCCATTTATCAATAAAATACTGACTAAGACGGAAAATGTACATGCTGATTGTGTAAGCTATGAATATAATGATTTATGGTTAGTATCAATATTACCGATAATTGTGGTTTGTGCGCGTCTAACATCAGAACGTAAGCTCCAGTGGGTAGCGAGGCGAACTGCCTGTTATATTTATTGTGAAGTTGTAGCATTTAAAATAATAATGTACATTTTCGGTTATTAATAAAAACATGTTTACAAAATGAATTTTGTTTTTCTTTATTTCAAATGATAGAACCATGCCCGCTAACAGAATTTATAATATATTTGATTAACAAAAAAAATATGCCAATTTGTTAATTATTGTGGCATTGCCAGAATGTAGGCCGGCCAGAATGGCTCTAATTAGGAATTAAAAATTGAATAGATACCATGGTAAATCCACATTAATACATACTCGTATCCAGCACCGTGGTAGGCTATAGGTAAGCTTTTGTAACGAGAACTAGACGCACTCAACATCTGATATGAAAAAAGAAATGAGAAAAGTGGGAAATTCTGATTATATATTCGCATTGATATGGCCTCTGTTCTACTAATCTGTGTCAACCCAATTCAACTTTTATAGAGATGCTTTTAACATTTAAACTTTTCTCTTAAAATTGCAATCATAGACCAGTTTGTCTATTTGTCTGTCAGTTACGAAAATATGTTTGAGGCAGTTTGCAAAACAAAAATTGTGTAAACAATTACCTATGCACTATCTACTATTACTACACTACAATGTAATAAAGCTTATAATGCTAATGATTTATTTAATCTGTGATTATCTGTTATCTTTGACTTATATTATGTTTAGTTTTTAAATAATAATAGGTTTTGATTATTTGAATTATTATATTTTTAATATTTGTATACCCGCTTGCGGGTTAAATACGATATACTAATTGTACTATATAATATCGTGACATGTACTTTAATACATTTGTCTTTGGCAAATAAATGATTGATTTGATTTGATTTAGAAAGAAATTGCTTATTGATTTTATAGGTGTTGAAAACCAAGAATCCCTGAAAATTAGATAATCTTACTCATTACCAGCGGTAAACCAATTTTTATGAGAAGTAGATTACAGTTTCAACAAAAATAGCATAGTTCAGTAAAATCACCTAACTTCAACTGTCCTCTTGCTAAGGGCCCAGTATATATAGATAGACATAGTATCGTCAGTGCCAAACCCGTAAATAGGTTATAGCCAGCCGCGGCCTATAAAGCAGGGGGAAGGCCCTTTGTGAAATGTCGCAGCATGATTGTCGCTCGGCTAACATTTGCGAACACCCAATTAGGGGACTCCGGCCTTGCTGTGATAGCTGGGGCAGTCTGTTGTCAACCTTGAATGTAGGGTAGGAAGGTATTACAAACAATTCATCAAACTAAAAAGTAAATTTAGCAGTCAATCGTTCACAAAATACCACAACATAACCAATTACCATAATTTTTAAAAAACTAGAAACTCTGCACATATTTTGTTCATAATATGTTTCGTACCCTAAGAAAGTCTTCAAACAGTGTTTTCTTTTCGTAGTAGGACAATATTGTTGCCAATCATTAGGTAGGCACATTGCCGGACGTCCAACAACATGATGAACCGATAATATTGTCTCTACGGCCCTACGGTGGAAGCAATTTGCAATTACAATCAAAATAATTAGACATGTTTGAGGGAGACTAATGTCCAGCCGTGGTCACGTCACACTGCTGAAATAATGTGTACAAGGGCACACGGTGGAACTAACACACGTAGTAGGTAGGTACTTCTTGGGATATACACACTTCTCAATAATGTATTTATATTACGTTATGTATTTATTAATAACGTAAAAAACCACACAGAGAAAATAACAATTACTTGCAGAACATGCAAACACCAATGCCATAGTTGGGACTACATCATATTATAGAGATCAAGGCGAACGGATATTAGCTGCATCTATATATAATCACAGATATAATGTAGATATAAGCGGTATTGGATATCAAAAATTAGCCAGCAATTTTTGAAATAAATTGGAGTTTCCCATTTTGAAAGAAGGGACATTTTGTTTACATTTATGAGTAAACAAAAATCAAGAAATAGTATATTACTTCAAATAAAATTAAATTAAAGATAAAACCCTGTAATCGTCAACTTATCAATGAATTGTCAATGGACGATTAAACTGCCGCGTATAGAGCACTTAATCGAGTAGCTTTCATCTTAAAACTCCACTCGAGTATATTTGCAGATGTTCGGTTCTCCTACCCACTTTCACACCACATAACTTTAAACGCGTCTAAGAACATAAGTCATCTTACAAAAGAAAACTTAATTGATATCGCTTCGTTTGTTCGGGAGCTACGATGCCAGACTGACTAACAAACACGTAGAGGCCAAGACGTTCACTCCTTCGGATAGATAAATATGTATTAACTAAAACAACGTTGTAAAGCAAACTGATTAATAGCACTGTCAATGTTTAGCCATTTGTTAATTTACTTTTCAATTTTAGTGCTACAAGTAATGAAAGTAGGCTTTAAAAATGGAAAATCCAATCACAACGAAACCCCATCAATCTCCTGTTACACAGTTGATCGTTAAAATAGAACCAACACCGTTTCAATTAGACGAAAGACAAGACAATTTTCTTTATAGGCTGGCCCGCTCCCTGCCCTGATTCCACCCTGAATCCCACCACCAGGTTGTGGGGTTTGGGTTGGGACACTATTTAGTATTCTGTACACTATGGAGGGTTGGTATCCACGGCAGAAATCACGAGACCGTACGCGAAACTACGCGAATCGAGCTTAGATGTACTGGTAGAGTAGAACTTTAGCTTCCAGAGCTTGGATCAGCTTTTGCAAATCAGAAGTTTAGATAAATTGAGGAATTAGCGGTATTGAAGGAAATGCGACTAGTATTTGACAATTATAATACCATGCGGTGATACTTATCTACTTAAATTGGATAGAGTGATCTGCTTAAACTTCGATAGAGAGCAATTTCTAGTGACTCGCGACGCGTTTTCATCATGAGATCTCTGGTGCAGTTTCTTCGGCTAGCGGCAGTTTTTGCAGGTAACATTCTAGTCGAACTTATTTTTTAAATCTCATCAATGAGTCAAATTTTATGCAAGAATATTTTTAACGTAACTTTCTGAGTCAAAATGTTTACAATTAAATAAAATTTTCGTATTTTTAATAAGTTCCATTTATTAGGATTATGCTAGCAAAGGGTTTCGTGGTATGAAACGATTTGCCTTACAAAAGATATTATGCTAAGTAATGCTTATGTGGCTACTCTGTTCTCCTTAATTTGTTTACTTAACAATCTGAATCTATAAGCAGATATAAATCTAATTATGCTTAAATTCGTATGATACGCTCTAGAACCTTTTAGTTAGTACCTATCTGTTTTTTATTAAATTTTATACGGTTGTTGTTACTTTTTTTATAATGCCTACATGTACTGATTTATAGTGCATATACTACTGTGTATGAAACGCACAATTAAACGAATCTCCCGTGTTATTCTGAAACTTATTTTAATCAAATTACCAACTAAATATCTATTATTTTTTACAGTACCTACGTAAACTAATCTCTCATGTTATTCTGAAACTTATTTTTATCAAATTACCAACTAAATATCTATTACTTTTTACAGTACCTACGTAAAACTTGAACATTAATGAAACGATATGTTTGCGCGTTTAATCTTATGACAATTTAAAATGTTACATAAGTACTATTATGATACTCTGCGGTTTACCGCTATAGTTACCTTTTAAGGGTGGATTTGATAATGTGATGCGCTTGTTTTTGGGTCGTATCCGGTTCCGCCGGCTCACGTCAAACTGACGGCTCCTTAATTGAAGCCGCAAAAGGTGTTATTTTCAAAGTCTCAGTAAAAACATGCAATTTACATTTTGCGTAAAAATCTAACGTTATTGAAATGTTTTGTTAGAATAAAAATATATTTGATGACTTACTCGTCAAATATACGCTATTTAGATGCTTTTGATTATAACGACAAGTAATACAGCGTTGGTTGGATCTTTTCTGCTTAACAGGGTACAAGTTAGAGTGATATACAAACATATGTATGTATAGTTGCAGATGTGTTATACTCGTAATACACACAACATTTTTAGGATACTAATGTCAATTAGGTATTTTAGTGATATTTCACTCCACTCACTCCCTAAGAAGCGAAGATTCGCTTGCAGTGCAAAAGCTGGTTCGATTCCCGCCGAGGTTTCAGTGGTTGTATGTTTGTTAGTACTTTTTTCGGTTAAATGATGGTGGAAAATTATTATTATTATATTAGTAGGTAGTACTTTATATTTTGCCCATAATTAGTGCCTCGTGTTAATAATATTGTATTATCTAATATATAAAATTCTTCTGTCACGGGGTGCGTAATCGAACTCCTCCGAAACGGCTTGACCGATATTGATGAAATTTTTTGTGCTTATCCGGTATCCATGAGAATCGAACAAAATCTATTTTTCATTTTGAAAAAAAAAACAAATTTTGCTAAACAACGTTTGCTGGGGTCAGCTAGTTATATATTAGGTCCTTACATATGAAATTGGCGTTTTGTATGGGAGGAACAAAAAGTCGAATATTTTTTAATATAATATATTTAATTTATCAAAGTATGAACCATTATTTTCTATGCACTTTTGCCATCTTATAGGTAGTTCATTGATCCCTTTACTAAAAAAACCAGTCGGACGGGAATCAATAAAATCTTTGAAGGCGATTTGGACTGCCCCATCGGAGTTGAATTTTTTCCCTTGCAAGAAGTTATCCAAATTTCGAAAAAAATGGTAATCTGTTGGAGCAAGGTCCGGGGAGTACGGAGGATGTCTTAGACTTTCCAATTGAAGCTCTTCTAATTTAGTAGCCGTCTGTTGCGCAGTGTGTGGTCTAGCGTTGTCGTGAAGCAGCAGTGGCGTGGAGCGATTGACCAGCCTAGGTTGTTTAGCCGCTAGCTTTTCCATCATGGTTTGCAATTGCTGACAATAGACATCAGCCGTAATAGTCTGGCCAGATTTGAGAAAACTGTAATGAACAATACCGGCACTAGTCCACCAAACGCTTACAAGTAACTTTTTTGGGGTTAATTTTCGCTTGGGGCAGGATTTGGCTGGCTGGCCAGGATCCAACCATTGCGCTGAGCGCTTCCGATTATCGTAAAGAACCCATTTTTCATCACAGGTAATGATTCGGTTTAAAATACCTTCATTATTGTGCCGGTTTAGTAATGTAACGCAGCAGTCGACGCGCGTTTGCCGGTTTGCTTCAGTCAATTCGTGAGGTACCCACCTTTCAAGCTTTTTAATCTTCCCAATTTGCTTCAAGTGAATTAAAACAGTTTTATCACTAACACCGCAGCCTGCAGCTAACTCGGACGTGGTTTGCGATGGATCCGCTTCCACAATAGCCTTCAACTCTTCATTATCAACTTGAGTCTCAGGCCGTCCACGGGGCTTGTTCTGCAAGTCGAAATTTCCAGAACGAAAACGTTGGAACCAAAAACGAACTGTGTTTTCTTTTGCAACACGACCGCCATACACATCATTCACCCTTCGAGTTGTTTCCGCAGCACTAGTGCCACGGCGGAACTCGTACTCGTAAATAATGCGATATTTTAAGTTTTCCATTTTGTAAAATGAGTGACGCAAACAGAAAAAAACAGAAGAAAAAAAACAAATGAATGACGATCATCGAAGCACAAATACATGAGTCTATAGCTGTACAAATTTGAATTTGGAATTCCTTACCAAAGAGGAGAAATTTGTGATTAAAGTGGCCAGTACGAAAAACGCCAATTTCATATGTAAGGACCTAATATATAACTAGCGGCCCGCCCCGGCGTCGCACGGGTAAAAAAAGTTCCCGGCAATTTTTCCTTATTTGCTCACCGTTTAGACCTACCCTGGACTACGACAAACATTTTAAAACCAAAATCAGCTCAATCGGCCCAGCCGTTCTCGAGTTTTAATCAGACTAACGAACAACAATTCATTTTTATTTATATAGATTCTTCTGTGAGTGTGTATGTCACTGAACTTCTCTCAAACGACTGGACCGATTTTGATGAAATTTTTTGTGTGTGTCCAAGGGGAATGGTTTAGATTCACAATTTTGTAAAAAATGTTTTCAAATTAAAGACGTGTAGACAGGACAACGTCTGTCGGGTCCGCTAGTTATCATATAAATTATAAATTTGTACAAAATGCTCTAGAATGATGCTCCTAATATTATGATCACAACCCAATGGATCCGACACATTGTTAAAACAAAAATCATAACAACAAGATCCGTTAAAAATAACGAGCGGACAAAAAGACTTGAAAAACTCAAATCGTCGTTACCTGACATCCGGTCGAGCCTCCGAAGCCTGCGAGTGCAAGCAGCGTTTCCCAGGATAGACAGGGATGGAATACCGGGGTATACCCTGGGAGTTACGATATAATCTGTGGTGGGGCCTTCTTGGGTGCGAGCGTGGGAACTACGGGGCGCCGGTGCTCCTTTGATACTAGGCGAGCATGACTGACTTGAAGGTGCACAGGACGAAAGGGTGATTTTGGTTTTATTGTAAACCGTCTGCACGGGGATGACTGGCCTTCGATGTTGTAGTGAAGTTGACACATTAATAACTTGTTCTGTCTTAGTTTACTTATTTTACTAGTCTGTATTTAAGTCAGTTGAAAGAATAGCGATTTATGAGAGTTTTTGTAATGTTAATTTACTTACGCCAATTTACACCAGTCGTCTTAACTTAAAACCAAGGCAGGCACTCTATGAGTGTATTAAAGTTGAGCAGATTGTTTAGCGGCTACTCTACAATACCTCAGTAGTTGAACGAAAATATTATGTAAGATGTGAGTTACTTAACAACCATACAGTTTATGTTTATATAGTTAGACGCTAAGAAAGAGCTTCGCAATAAATTTTAATTTGGACTAAGGGCTGATTTTTCAATAACGTAACAGATAAGCTTTTACTTGTTTCAAAAGGTAAAAATAGCCATAAATAGGGAATTATGAGGATTAAAACAACACAATAAAGTTAAAGTTAAGCGACATAATACTTAAAACAACATATTCAAAAATTTGTAAGCATTTATTTATTTATTTATTTGTCTTGGTCACGCGATAGAAAATTTATAAAAATAATGAAAACATTTTTGATTTAAACCTAACTCTCTGCCCACACCATTACCGAAATCAAACTGGCTCAGCAAATTTGCATTCCAAAGGTCATTCCATTTCCATGGTCATCGGCGTAACGATAGAGAAACCATTTTCTAAGCCTACCTTAGCCCTATTGCCCATAGCATAGCCCATAGCCCATAAAGCAAGGCGCGCCCCACACCCTGACATTTAGCTGCCCCATAAACCCGCCTGCAGAAAGGCCACACCCTTACCTAGTAACCTCTTTACGGCTACCTCTTTTACTATCGGAATTTAACAGCTTCCTTTTAGGAATTAGATACTAAATTAGTCTTTGCTCTTTGTAATCTATTTTTAGGAATAGGTTCATTGGAAAATGCATGCGAAAAACTCAAGAAGGTGTGTCTTGAAACTTAGTAGAGAAATTTATATGTCCTTTTGGGATTCATAAACAGATCGTCAGATAGTCATTTTACTGGAACTTTGATACTTTGCACTTTCTTATTAAATTGATAAAGCAAAATAGGTGTCCAGTATTTTTATTTTTAGAATGCGTTGTTGGCTAAGTGGGAGCACACACGACTTTCATTCCGAAGGTCGTTGGTACAAACACTGCCACGAACCTCTCGAATTTTCTTTTTAAAAAATGTATGTGTGCCTTTAAAACACGTGCTTTAACGGTGAGGGCAAACATCGTGAGCAAACCGGCATGTTCTGATAACTTTAATGAGTTTGAAGGACATGTGACATTGAACAACCCGCACTTGGCCAGCGTGGTGAATTAAGGCCTAATTTATCTCTTGCAAGAGAGAAGTCCCTGTGTCCCAACAGTGGGAACGTTAACAGGGTGATGATGATGATGATTTTTAGACGGTCTAATAGATGCGGACGGAACTGAATACCAATTTCTTTAAGTAGTCATCATGCATATTACATGTCAAATATCGGTACAATTATTACCTATAACAACAATTAATTAGTATTATACGCAAATAATAATGATTATAAAGTTTCAATACAAAAATGAGCTAGAGTTTCTAATCGCTTCTTTGCTCTAGTGTAAAAAAAGCGAAGCGACCAGATATGTACCATAAATTTATTTCCTACTTATCTTTAAGCACCTATGATTATTTTATTTTTGTTTTATTTGTATTTTATTTTGACGTGTCCAAGTTTTGTAAAACCAAACAATGGAAATAAATGATTTTGTATCTTGTATTTCAAGATACATCACAATTTGTCATAAAATTACAATACACATGTTTATGTTAATAATTATTAACTTTTTGTCTTAATTTTTTTTTAACTTTTCTGAAATATTTTTTCATTGGTCGAAGTGACTTTTATTTGCATCCACAGATTTTATCTTATTTCATGGACAGGAATCCAGTGTCTGATTTAATCCGATTATATCGGGTTGGCAAAATAGTCAGAGAAAGCCCTCAGGATAATGTTGTTGGAGGGACCTACCCTTAAATCTGGTCTGACAGCATATTCACATTAAGACTTAAAACGACGGCGTATGTTCATTTATCACACAATTATGTTATACTCGAGCAAAAAAAATATTAAACGCAGGCATGGGGTGGTAAGATGCATTATAATCAGTTTGAAAGAAAGAAAAATATAAATTTGTGTATAAAAATATAACAGAAAACATTATTAATTAAACTTAGATTATAGTAAGTTTGTTGTGTTTGCTTTACAAACAAGCTTAAATAGTTTGTGGCCATTGTTTTTAAATACCAGACATTCAGACATATTAATATAAATGTTACGAAGCTATTTCGGTTAAAGGTCACTCACCAATGGGTTGGTTAATTTATTGCCATTATTTTATACATGAAAGCATTGCTAAAAATGTTATTCGCCGCATTTTTAACAAATTTATAGTTTAACCTAAAAATATTTGTTGGAAATATCAACTAAATTAAAGCTATTGTTAAGGATTAAACGAAAAATTCACGCGGGATCATATATATCCATCGTGATAAGCAAGTTTCATGTGTACGATAAAAAAATATTATAAAGTACACTTAATTTAAGGCCCTCATTAATAAACCAACTTAACTCTAAGATGTATCTTGAGTTCGCTTTTTACGTTTCAAATGTGAACTCAAGATAGAAGTTACGCTTGAGTTTGGTTTAATAATGCGGGCTTCAGTCCCGATTTTACCAGTCAAGACGATAAACACGATCAGATCAGGATAAACTAAGTTAAATCGCTTAACTGACATGAAATTTTAAAAGGATGAACTTGATTAAATAAAACTCGATTTGTAGTAGAAAATAAGTCTAGCCGATTTCACAGCTTCAGCAATTTCAGGCTAAAGTCGGCTGAAAAGCTGAGATCAAATTGACATTTAATGGACTTTTTTTGGTCATTTGGTTCAACTAGGTTCAATAAAATTCGATTTGTAGCATAGAATGGTGAAATTGGGGTAACCTCTGACACTCTGATATTGTAAGTTAACCCCGTGACCCGCTTGGTGCGTGCGAGCACTGACAAATGACCCATTGTCTTATTTATTGCAAGGGTTAGCTTAATGGCGGATTGGACGTTTGTTTGTTCCACTTGTTTTTGGGACTGGGATTATATATAATTATAGTTTTGATTATTAAATTATCAGTAGCGGTGATACCAGCTTCCGCGAAATATGTTAAGCAATATTATTCCGCGGTAAAAAGCCGTTAAGGACATTAAAAGCTTTTTATACTCCGAGTTACAATCGAATGCGTTTAGCCGTTCGACCGTAAAAGAGTAGTATACATTCAAATTATATTATAAATTAAAAATAAATCGAATTTAGAAACTTCATCTTTTTTTCGTCGGTTGATAGAATAGCTGTTGCCTGCGGCAATTAAATTTTGAGAATATCGAGAACAAATACACAGACAGATGCGCTGGTTGTTGTTGTCACACACGCAAAATTTGCAATTATCTTTATTTATTGCAAGATTTTTTTTTACTAGAATAAATAAAATTTGATTTAAACATGGGTATTAATATAAATGAATCATCGTCCGCACTATTAATAGCGAAGACCTTTATTTTAGTACAAACAAAGACACCGACCAGTTAAGTGCATTGACTGAACCGACGGTGAATGCACTCGGTGCATCGCCCCGCCTTCTGCAGCGATGTTGCCAGCTAAGAGAATTTACGGTTAAATCTAGAATTCGTTGATAAAATTTATTTAGAGAATTACATTTTTTTTTTTATTTACTGCGTTGGACCTTTTTGTAGCAGCTTCGTAGCACCTCTACAAGACAGCTACGAAAGTCTATTAATAGTCTGAGAGTTATGATAATATAATTTATAAGTTTTTTTTAATTTGATTACAATTAATAAGAAACCTAGTAAAAATTAAGAAAGGAAAGGAAGATGAATATTAATAGTATTTAATTAAATTAAGGAAAAAATTTCAACTTCTTTCGCCTAAAGCGCTTAGCTGGGATCAGTAACTGATAGAGATATGAACATTAATCTTTTAAAATGCTAATATTTTTATTTTTGACATTGTATTTATACAAGGAATTTGTGGTTATAAATTCCTTGTATCTATAAAATTTATGATATGTGTAAAGTTTTCCCCAAGACGTTTTTGACATAATTTGTACCTACTTGTGTAATTTGTATGACAGTCTTAAAAGAAATATATTAAAATATATGTAAAACAGTACTTAAATAAATACAACAAATTATATTTACATTTAATCTTTAGACAAGTAAAAATATTTTGGGAAATGAGCTATTAATACTAATTGCATTATTGTCAAGCTACAAAAATGCTAATTAAAATTTGGAATATGCATTTCAAATTTCAACTTAATCAAAAACTGTTAAGTAGGTTAAATTAAACTCGTACGATTTGATTAAGTAAGTACACAAACATCAGCATAGGTTTTACTCTGAAATCGTCTTCAAGTCAAAGTTTATGCAATAGACGCACATGGCCTACATGGACAGGTCAACCTAAAGTTAATTTATCAAGGAAACATTATATGGACAGCTCGCTTAAATTTTTTACACTGAATTGAGAAGCGAATAGCGCAACCCAGCTTTCATCTCATTTGTTGTTATTATAACAATATTGTTGAACAACATCAACATCTTACTTCATTAAACACAATCTGCTGAGCAAGCAACAACGTTATACCAAAGCTGGCAACAACTACCATCTTCTCAGTTTGCTGCGCGCCTGGTATGGTGGCCGCTTGCCGTGCGCCGCTCCGCCGACCACTTGGCAACCAGACGGACTGACCATGGCCCACATATGACCACGCAGACTCAACATTCATGATAAATCTCGACATTAATTTTCATTCCGGTTTAATCACACACTTTGTAAAATAATAATTTTGCAACTTAGTAACCGATATTTCAAATTATCAGAAAATTATTTAACTGATACTTACTACATTATATCACTTATCGGACAGTTACAGTTTTATTTAATATCACACGGGTTTATGTTTTTAAAGAGCTAGTTTTACCATTAGGTTGTTTACTGTGTAAATAATACGATATCCTAAGGTGCTACCTTAACGATAAACCTTGCATGCACTTCATTATTTACTTACACAACGTAAACACAAATAAATTCAATCAACTGAACACACTTATGGGAAATACTAAATGAGGCATTTATTTAAAAAAAAATTGTCTATACTTTTGCAGAATAACAACATTATGTAAGTGCAAATAACTGTTTTGTGTGATTTATAGCTGCAAGTCTTTTATGTATTTATAAAGAATAATTTTCAAATTTTATGAAATATCCTGGTAGTTAAATTAGCAAGGGACACGGGGGAGTGATTGACTATATGTTTAGATCCTCGCGAATGACACAATAAGCCAAAGCTTCACCTAGTTAACGCCGTGCAAGCTTTCATTCATCTTAAATTAGTACAAACGCTTAAACGCTTATGCTTCACTGGTACTTTAGCCACGCAGTTTCCATAACAACACCCACGCGGAACCTTTTCTCCGCCCAACCGGGAGAAGGGACGTACCCAATACTGACATCCCTTCCTGTTTATAAGCTCCTGGTGTGAGCGGATTGTAAGCTTTCAGGATAGAAATAGCGAGGAATCCGTAGTGCATTCTTCGGCTTCTCTGTTAAGAAGAACTTTCAAACTTTTTAGGCTGTAGAACTTTTTGATAAGACTTCAATTCGAGTATTGAAGTATTGAGTATTGAGTATTGAAGATTTTATCCGAGAAGCCTTCATAAGGCTTTACTATGCAGCAAGTATTATATTTGCTTGCACAAGCAAAAGTGCGTAAGACAGAAGGTTCATTTTCGTTTACTCATGATCATGACACAAACACTTTCTTACGCCAAAATTCGGGCGAAGGCGGCGGCCCTACGCACTATTTAGTAAGCTGTGTTTCTTTTCTCGTACTCAAAGATCTCTTGTCATACCATGCTGCCCTAATACATATTCGATCTAATTACGCATAACATTATACTTTTTTTTTTGTTAACGCGTTTTTTGTGGACTTATTTTAAGAAGGCGCGGTTTGAAGGGCGGACTTTGTGCTTTAAAACTTAAAGTTTTATTCTGTGTGTAGTTCGTATGTACCTACATTAGAAAGTTCATTTGGAAAGTGCCACGCTAATTGAGTAAATAGAGGAAACTTTTAATTATTTGATCAGTATGTCAAACTGAACAAAATAAAGGAATGTAAATAAACTAGTTTAAAAAAAATATGAGCTTTCCAGCTTCAATGAGAGATGAGAGCATCCATCTTCCATCTCACTTGTCCCGCCCCAACGCATCCCCTATCACCCATTCACCTGCCGCCGAAACCAATATACCGTGCCCTATAGCTTCGAACTGTATTAAGGAATATCGATTTCTGGTCGAACGACCTTCTCGGCACCCATGTCGCCCTAGTGTTTTCCGAACGGTTCGACATTATCGGTAATCGCCGATACATTTTCCAATACCCTGGACATCGATAAAATAGTGCTGTCAGTCGTACTCTCGAACATTTGACCCACAAATCGATGATTTTGTTTGAGACTAAACTAGCACAGTTAATTTACCTGCAGGTAAATAAATATAAAATATAAAAAAAACGATAAACCAAACTTTTGAATAATTAATCAATGAATTTAAAAAATATATATTAGCTATTCGGAGCCCCTCCCTTAATTTTAAAGTAGAGAGCCAAATGGCTCTACCTTATTTCAATAATATACCTTATTTCAATGAGATTAAGTCTATTCTTCCACCATCGCCTAGTCGATGGAACTTCAAAGTTTTGAATTAAAATTATTTTCCTTGTGTTTATTGATGTAGGCTTGCCTTGGACATCCGCCCTTCCGCCCTATGCCTATCTTCCGGCCATCATGGAGGCGGATCCGCTCCAACATCGCGTACAAATGTACCAGGAGATAAGAAATTATCAAGAAGTGCGGATCGTAATGCATACAGCACAGGTTCGGGATATCTTAGATAACAACGAAGACGGTAGTGAAAACTAGTTTGGCATGATATGGGTAGGGTATTCTTGCTATGGGTTATACGAATTTTGCTAAAATCATCACGCATTTATATTTTATCTAGACTAAAATTTCAAGGTATGTATAAAGTATTATTTTTAATAAGGGTTAACATAAAGTCTCAGGAATTCCCAAAAAGTATAATGTATATAATAAAAAAAAATCTCAAAATTTGGAGTATTCGATGTTCTTCAAGTGCAGTACCAACTTCAAAATTGTTCAGTGTCGCGCGACGTGCAGTGACTGTGCCACAAAAAGTCCAATGACTTATTATAATTTTATTATGAGCTTGCGTAACCACATCCCGGCTGTTGCTTCTTTCATCTCTTTCTCACCCAATAATTAGAAAGAATAAAAAAACAGTAGGACGTAAGCAGTTAAGGGACCGATGCGTGTCGTCTTGCGTAGCACCCGGATTGCCGATTGGTCGACCTTACTTTCTAACCACGCCCCGTGCGTGCCCAAACCTTGGAATTCGACAGGCCCTTGAAGGGCCCTGTCTACTTCCTTGTATCTTATGCTCTCCTGGTGACTTGTGTTATATTATAAATAATTTAAAGGGCTCGGAGATGTTATTATTTTGATAAACAAATATTTATCGTAATTAAATAATATTCTGATGGCAAAATTCTAGACGATTCAGCCGTTCTAAGATTAATTTATCGGTATACTCTACGAGCGTTCACTTATTTTGTTTCAAGCCAAGATAAAACAAAAGAGATAAAACAATAGAATTTCAAGCTGGGAGACTAATTAACAGCAATTAAAAATGGTAATTTGTTCAAAGGGCTTTGGCTCGAGGTGTGAATGACTGAAGGGATTTCCTTAACGAGAAATAATGGGCATGTCACTCCCAATGACTTTGTGGACCAGGAGTACATGACTCGTAAGGAGAATCAAAAGGGCTTCTGCGCCTTTGTCCTTTACCTACGGAACGTTGCCCTGCGTTAAGCAAGGTTAGTATTTTCGGCAGCGAGCGAAGATTCGTTCAACCAGTTTTAAAACGAGAGGTTACTAACACTACAACAGGTTAAGATTGTTATTATTCATATCCAAAAGTTTCATAATGAAATTTTCATTTTACATTAATGAAAGCTATGGACTTACAGCATTTTTATGAATGTTATTTCAAGTGATGGCATTTTCTCAAAATTTTAATAATATAGGTTGCCTAAAAAATTGGGTCATTGATTAAAAAATATTTTTTTTTTTAACTCGTAATGTGCTTATGTGATGTTTTAGTGGGTTGAAAAGTATCTCTTGAACAGTCTTTTCACTTTTAGTTTTTTTTTTAGTCATATGCAATTTTCCATCTTATAATGATTGATTGGCCTATAATTTGTAGAAAGACACGTTAAAATGCTGTAGATGATGACATTTGTTGAAGGCTCCATGGGAACACGTGTGTAGAAAACATACCTCAGTGCGCAAGTCAGGCCGCCACGCCCGTCGGCCATTTCGGCAAAGATGGCCTCACTTGAATCTGGAATACTAGGCGAACATGAACACACAAGAGGCTATAAGAATGCCGTGATAGCATTCTACGCATACTTCGTTATTTAAAACCAACGTTTGTGAAGGAAATTTAGAAGTTCAACTTTGAAATTAAAATAACACAAGTAGTTTTTATAAAGCAGTCGTTAACTCCTTAGTGATTTAAGGAATTTCGTATAAAAGAAGCATTTATCACCGGAATGTCCGGATTTAAAGACTTCGATAACGATAAATGGTTGAGAGACTTTAATTATAGTTATTCCAAAATATTCCATAATTTAGCTTATACTGCTAACCAGTATTTGCAAAAAGTGTGCGTATAATTCGACTATGATGCTACGCAATTCGTAGCAGATGTTAGAAAACTAGAAATAAATAGTTACCACTATTGGTATGTAAAAAAAATTGCTACGCTTTTCGTAGCCTTGATGTTTGGGAATTAAAAGTATATCTAAAAAGATTTCAACGCACCCGCGTAGCAAGTGCTACGAAAATGTCTTTTTGTTTTTTGTTTGACGATCGATCTTTTAAGCGATCTGTAAACCTAATTTTCTGTTTTATGAAATATAATTTTACTGTTTTTCTCAATATGAATTCACTATTCAATGTATTCTTTAGAAATAAATAACTAAATAAATAACCTATCATATAAAAAGTTACATTCTTGTGCTTTGTCTACACCAAATGTGTATTGCAAAGCTGTATGTGTGTGCAAATGGACTACCTATAGTGCGCACATCGACATACATTAGAGCACAGCCATTAACAAACACTAGCATACACCCCACCGTGGTATAGGTAAGGATACGGAATACGACCCATATGGGGTGTCTGCCTCACACAAACGCAACCTAGCTTCCCCTTTCTATTCACACAACCCTACTCCCCTAAGCAAGGCACACACACTCGCAAACACATGTGTTATTCCACCTCTATCCTGTTTCTGATGCCCTGGTACATATAGCCCACATGTGCAACCCTTTCTGACACGTGTGAGCTCATATTAGGCCCCACACGTCTCTGATGGCTCCATACATACTAAGCCTACGTACGATATTTTGGTGTGTTTGCTTGTATTATATTAATTTAATTAGTAGGTGTATACGTATAACACCGTATATATGTATACGTACACACGCACTCTACATACAAAAATATGTTCAACACGCTAGGCGACTTTTATCGCGTGGAAAGCCAGTTCTTCGGTGGATCGCAGTCGGTTGATATTAAATACTCTTTTAAAAAATATAGACATGGTACGTTAATGCACACAAATTTACTCGCACCCATGCGCACATTTGTATCTAACGTGTGCCAGCGTTATCATACGTAAATAAATGTTACTTGTCCGCTTGTCAACATCTAACCTGTTTGCGTTCTCGGAGCGGAGTGAGTGTAGCTCGCACACGCCCCCATGACGCAGTGACATGCGTCAAGCGCGACCGATGCACCAGGCTACCAGAAACACCAGAAGGTGCATTGCCCTACCTTGTGCTACTTTACCTCTGCGTCCAAAATATCAAGAGCTGTGCAGCCCGCCCCTTTCGCTGTCTGAGCCGGGACACAGAACAATAACTGGGCTCAGTATATTCTGGTAGTATTGGTTTCCCGTCTCTGTTTCTCGTGTTATTGTGCTCGGCTCGGCCGGTCATGGTTGCCTGTGTGCAGTATTACGGAAAACACACAAATGTAACTGTCCTACATTTAGATTACCACACCACCACAGTGTCAAGCGTTGTATATTTATCAAGCTACTCTTTTGAATGAGAGCATAATGCTATTCTGAGTTGTAGTGATTTATGGATTGAACTTAGCTTAGATTGTTTATTAAAGTCAAAAATATCATGTAATTTTTTTTTAATGAACTGAGTGTTCGATATGGATGACGTAGTCATAATTTTGATAATAACACGAATACAGTCACAGAATAAGTTTTTTTTCACTATCGTCTAGCTAGACACAGAATAAGATACACCTAGATGCGAGCTTATTTAAATACCTTCTCATAAGCAATACTCACCTAATACTTGGTCGTGATTTCGTAAACCTTCTGTGCGTTAGATGCGCCTAGTAGCATAACAAACCCAAACGCAAACGAGTTACGGATTTCATTCTCTAGAAAAAAAAAATCTGGAGTTAACCGATATCAACCTTATTACCACGACAAAGGGATCTTAAAAATCTTGGGAGCTTCGGGATACTTGGGAGGCTGGATACCGTAGCGCTCTTTTGCTTGATGATATCCTAGTAGAGGTTAGTTCGAAATGACGTCATATTGCCTCCCACAACATCCCGGCAAACATTTCTTTCGAATAAATCTTTCATGACGCATATTAATTTATATTATTAGTTAAAATGCTAATTTAATTCAATTAAGTAAAAATAATGTCTGCTTTTATTATGTGTATAGGCTACATACACATAAAACAACTAAGGATAAATAAAATTTTGTTTAAGCTAGAGTTTGTAATTCATAATAATAATCCAAATCCAATTAACATCAAAAAAAACATGGCCGTTCCATCATTCATTATTGGAATGTAATCTGTAACATTATAAGAAGCCACGTTGCTACAACCCAAAAAGAAAAAAACATCCAAATAAGCGTATCCTTTCAACGTTACCCCAGGCTGGTCCCGCCTACCTACACCCGCGCCCCGACAAACTACGAGAGCTTTCGGATGATTTTATCTCTCCTCGCAACCTATATCTCCCTGGTATAAAAAGGGGGCATTCCATTGTTCTTACGCACACGCATTTTTTTACGCACCAGTTTTAGAATTCTTTTGTAGTCCTGACACATTTGTAGATCTGTCACTAGAATTATTGAGCCATATATTTTTTGCAAACATGATTCTTGTTTGTCTAAAGATTAGAAGTACATACATGGCACTCCCAATGTAAGTGACAATTAGTTACTTTCTACAATAATAAATTATGTCAACAAAAAGAGGGCGTAGTCTGGCAGAAAGAGGCCGCAGACACGCAACACATATTCACAATCACATACGTCACGACGCGATGTAATGTAATTTGTAAAATTAAGCATCCTTCAGATTATGTTACCCTAATGCTGTGAAGGGGAAAGTTACTATCCGTTACGTAACGTTTCGGTAATGTTAACCCCTTGATACAGAGCCACCCCTTGAGCACAAACTTGCTCAAAATAGTACTCTCTCGAGCATGGCTTAGTATGACTCGAAACTATTTGGTCTTGGGTTGGTAAGTTGTTTTAAAAATAAAATTATGTTTCAGGATAATTCATATAAACAATTTTAGAATTTTGAATTTTTCGTGGCCTTCATACTGAGTTGCATTGCACACATTGTGCAAGCGAGATAACAAAGAGGGAAAAATTTAGTCCATACAAAAGTTCTATGATTTTAGAGGCAAAGAAAAAACAAAACAACTGTCCTTTAGCCTTTATCCTTATAAAAGTTATGTTGATGAATAGAATTAAGCATGGGGCATGCATGGGTTTTACTTTATTCTATAAATTAATTGTTTTGTCAAAAATGTACATTTATCATAATCATAAAACATACACAAGTTTTTAACACTTTCAGGACCACGATTTGAGTAAGTACTAGGAGTTTACAAACCATAATTGGGCGACTTTAAAAAAATCAACGAAGGAAGTTTAAAACTCGGATGCAATCAAATTATGTTGAGAGCGCATTACATTAGTCTAAAGTTTACTAGGTACTGATTAATTCTTACTAAAATATAATTGGTCGGAGGAAATAGTTCCGTGGCTGAGTTAAGACAAAAAAATTACGCGTTGTATTAAGAACGTATCCGATTATAACTTTTTTTGGTTGAGACAAAATGTCGGAAACAAACTACATAGTATCTGTGATGAATTTTAAAGGCTAATGAATATGTTAATGATGTAAATAACACTTAATTAATTAAATGCGTCGTAAGTATTCATTAGATGTTATTTCAGTGTTGTTTACTATGTTTTCATGCATGCTTAGCCTACACAGAACTACCAAAGACTTTACTTAAAACGCGCACATTTCACAAACCTATTTCAAAGTACTACTACTACTACAAAAACATGCTGCAGTCAATAATTTAAACGTGTTTGATAGTTTTAAACATAATCTATTATAGGATATGACAACTTTAAAAATTCCAAATATAATTATTATCATCATCATCTTCTAAACGTTCACTGGTGGCGTAAGCCCTACCTCAAAAATGTAATCAATCATAAATATGAATGATCTATAACAAGAATTGAAAGTAATTCAACTGTGTTGACTTTGCATTACACAGACCTACCTCGATGCGTTTTATCATTATGATGCATACTCAAGTGGTGAAGTGAACGGCCGGACGACCGCGCGGTCGTTGCCGTATCCTTGAATATCCTTGCACAGGACAACGTCACACGGCCTCCTCACAAGCTATGCCGCCCTGGTACTTCGCAGGATATTTCGTCCCTTCGGGAACACGTCATATATCCTTAAGGGACTTAGTCACGTGCGCTTCTTTTTTTTTGGAGGCGTAGGTTTTTGATTGTGTGCGTGCGTGTCCATTCTTTAACACAAACATTTTATAAATGAAGTTCATATACATTTATTTGTTATGTTACCAACTTTTAACTTTTCTTAAATATTGTAACTCACATTATTAAGAGCACATTTTGAAAGATTAAATTTGTTGAATAATTTGACTTAAACCGGTTTTACGTATTAACAATTTTACAATTGTAAAAATGTTAAATGAGTTTTAAAACTCAATTCAATACATCTGACATACAATTTTCGCTGCCAAATATTAAAATTGTAGACTAAAATACCCTTAAAAGGAAACGCGCACACTCTTGCCAACGTTGTTTTTACGAGGCATCTATTAGTGTGGGTGTATTGAAAGCGAAAGGGCTCGAAGCCTCCTCGCAGGCTCTGAAGTCCTGCTAGTTGTTGACGTCATTCCAATGGATTCCTCATCCCTTTAGGTACCTCTTTCCTCGGGGTATTGACCCAAGTCGGAGTCTGCGCAATAAACATGTTTCAATATAACTTGAAATGATGTTTTGTTACAGAAAAAATCACGCTTATTAACCAAGTTTCATTTTTTTACTTTACTTTAAAACTCAAAGCTTTGTTGATGAAATAATTCTAACTAACAAAACTTTCAAAGCCCTAATGCCATAACAAACTGTTAATAATCTCATTCATTTATAATTTCGTCATTCCTTATCTTACATTCAAAGGAATAAGTCAGTTCTATGAAAAAAAGTTGAACGTCTTTGGTTTTTCACAAAAAGGACACCTAATGACTCCGTTAGTCAACAGGAGTCAGCCATTTTAACACGCCCCCATTCGTTATCGGGGTGCGAAAACGGGAGGTTGGTCGTTCCCTTCCGTCCCTGTTACACCCGAGAGCTTTCGATAAAGCTTTCTACTTTCTACCTCTGTGTATTTTATGCGAGCCTGGTAGATTCCCGCGCCCCAAACGCCGTTGTCGCTAGCCGCTTTCTCCTTCTGATGAGCTTTTTAGGGATCCTTGAGAGCGAGACCACGTAATATTGTTTCTCGCTCGTGTTATTCTAAGTCGTAACGATCGCGATGCCGTCGGCACTTTGAGGAGCTTTATAGGCCCATAACCAATAAGACGAAGCTTTGGAGTGGAAAATGGCCACCCTATTTTGTGCATCATTATGCGCTGAAAATATAAAGTTCGTTATTTTTTACGCGAAGAGCATCAATAAAAACAAAGTATAGTGGTGGATGCTTCTTCATTTAACAGTTTGAAGAAGACGCTAAAGAAAACATCAAAATATTTTGAACCAATTTTTAGGACGTTTTGTATAACCTCTATCCATTTGTAAGGCACGAAGTGTTTTCAAATATATACATATTATATAACCCATATATCTATTTCCATTCTCAATATACATTATGCTCACTTGATAAGAAAAATTAACACCGACCTCGCTTATTAAGCATGTTATAAAAAATATTTTTATTACCTTCTAGGTCCCTTGATATAAATTTATATTTATTACAATCAAAAATGCAAAATGAAAAATAGAACTTAGCCGATTCTCAGACCTACTGATGCATATTTTCATAATAATCGGTTAAGCCGTTTCGGAGGAGTGCGGTAACTAACATTGTGACAAGAAAATTTTATATATAAGATTTTAAAAATTCTGCGATCAGATAACCAGTTTTGCTACCTATTAACTAATATTAAGGACTATATGACAATTATGCGTACTTACACAAGCAATAGTTATTCTTTGCGTAAAGTAAATACTAGACCAATTATTAATTACTAATTTTTTTTGGTTAAATTAAAAAACTCTAAATTAATTGATTTACATTAGGTTAATTGTGTTGACGTGTGCATATGGCCCTAGGGACTCAGTTTTATATGTATATGTACACGAGTTCAACCGATAACCAAAAGGTAAAACGGGACCCTATCAAGAAACGACAAAAAAGGAATAGTTTTTTTAGCATATTTCCATAAAACATACAGATGTTATCGGTTGAACTCGTGTACATATACATATAAAACTGAGTCCCTAGGGCCATATGCACACGTCAACACAATTAACCTAATGAAAATCAACCTTTTGGTTAAGGAACCCTTAACCAAAAGGTAAAACGGGACCCTATCACTTTTCGGATTTCGTCGTACTTTGTTTGTCACCAGGCTATATCAAATTGAAAATTGACAGCTAGAGAATTGAAATTTTGAGAGTTGATGTATTTCTGTTGCCGCTATAACAACAAATAACCACAAAAAAAAACACAAAATAAATAAATATTTAAGAGGGCTCCAATACAACCAACTTTACAGGTTCACAAAACCTAGTAAACTAACTAACCTAGTTTATAAAACTTAGGCATTTTACTTATTGTGCGTTTGTTTATTGCAAAATGTGTATAAACTGTACACGGAACCATCGGTGAAGTATGAGTCCATCTTATACGGATATAAATTATTTATATTATGTAATAAAGAATGTTTATATTATATTTTATTCTTGATATTTGTCCACAGTATGCCAAGGCGCGAGGATGACGCCCCCCAGCCCAGCCATCACCACCACCATCACCATCCCCCCGACCCCCGCGATGACCCCGGTCACCATCACGCTGCAAGAACTGACAACGCAATCAACGCCGGTCTGTTCTGACGCGCTCAGCTCCTCCAACCCGCTGGGAATACTGCGGAGAGCGCTTCAGACGCAGAACACCCCGCTAGACGCCTTCATCGTGTTCTATAGCGATGAGCATCTGGTAAGAGATATATCATAGCGTCACGGTCACCATCACGCTACTAGATCAGTGCCGGTCTGTTCTGACGCGCTCAGCTCCTCCAACCCGCTGGGAATACTGCGGAGAGCGCTTCAGACGCAGAACACCCCGCTAGACGCCTTCATCGTGTTCTATAGCGATGAGCATCTGGTAAGAGATATATCATAGCGTCACGGTCACCATCACGCTACTAGATCAGTGCCAGTCTGTTCTGACGCACTCAGCTCCTCCAACCCGCTGGGAATACTGCGGAGAGCGCTTCAGACGCAGAACACCCCGCTAGACGCCTTCATCGTGTTCTATAGCGATGAGCATCTGGTAAGAGATATATTATAACGTCACGGTCACCATCACGCTACTAGATCAGTGCCGTTCTGTTCTGACGCGCTCAGCTCCTCCAACCCGCTGGGAATACTGCGGAGAGCGCTTCAGACGCAGAACACCCCGCTAGACGCCTTCATCGTGTTCTATAGCGATGAGCATCTGGTAACAGATATATCATAGCGTCACGGTCACCATCACGCTACTAGATCAGTGCCGTTCTGTTCTGACGCGCTCAGCTCCTCCAACCCGCTGGGAATACTGCGGAGAGCGCTTCAGACGCAGAACACCCCGCTAGACGCCTTCATCGTGTTCTATAGCGATGAGCATCTGTTAACAGATATATTATAGCGTCACGGTCACCATCACGCTACTAGATCAGTGCCAGACTGTTCTGACGCACTCAGCTCCTCCAACCCGCTGGGAATACTGCGGAGAGCGCTTCAGACGCAGAACACCCCGCTAGACGCCTTCATCGTGTTCTATAGCGATGAGCATCTGGTAACAGATATATTATAGCGTCACGGTCACCATCACGCTACTAGATCAGTGCCAGACTGTTCTGACGCGCTCAGCTCCTCCAACCCGCTGGGAATACTGCGGAGAGCGCTCCAGACGCAGAACAGAACACCCCTCTTGACGCCTTCATCGTGTTCTATAGCGATGAGCATCTGGTAAGAGATATATCATAGCGTCACGGTCACCATCACGCTACTAGATCAGTGCCGGTCTGTTCTGACGCGCTCAGCTCCTCCAACCCGCTGGGAATACTGCGGAGAGCGCTTCAGACGCAGAACACCCCGCTAGACGCCTTCATCGTGTTCTATAGCGATGAGCATCTGGTAAGAGATATATCATAGCGTCACGGTCACCATCACGCTACTAGATCAGTGCCGGTCTGTTCTGACGCGCTCAGCTCCTCCAACCCGCTGGGAATACTGCGGACAGCGCTTCAGACGCAGAACACCCCGCTAGACGCCTTCATCGTGTTCTATAGCGATGAGCATCTGGTAAGAGATATATCATAGCGTCACGGTCACCATCACGCTACTAGATCAGTGCCGGTCTGTTCTGACACGCTGAGCACCACCAACCCGCTGGGAATACTGCGGAGAGCGCTCCAGACGCAGACAGAACACCCCTCTTGACGCCTTCATCGTGTTCTATAGTGAAGAGCATCTGGGAAGAGAAAAAACGACGCCATCAGAGCCGATGTTTGTTGCTTATGTATTTCAACAATATGGGTTCTCGCATTGAAAGGGCATGCTCTGCATAACTAGAAAAACTTATTTACGTTCGAATTGAGAAACTTTCTTTTTTGAAGTCGGTTAGAAATGAAGTGATGCCTCTCTACGCTAAGTCCAACATAAAAGCTGTCCAACATTGTTTATATATGTGTTAAGTCTATGTTTACGTTGTGTTACATTTATTTGAGTGATAACTTCTTATGGGAGTGTAAAGAGCTTTGATAGTCAGCCTGGATATCTATCTCTCGACCTCTCTCAACTACCCTAAGCCACAGTTGTATTTCGAACATAAGCTTAAACTTTACGCGTACGTTTTTTATCAGACTTTTTGATCGTCAATATATTCTTTCACCAGAGCGAGGAACCAGCTCAGGAAGAACGTCGACTGGAATACATCAGCGGCTGGGACGGCGCCGGCACAGGTGCGGTGCTCGCCGACGGCGGGGCTGCGGTCTGGGTGCCGAGCGGCGACGTGTTTCGCGCCCGAGGCACTCTCTCCTGCGCTTGGGAGGTCTTCGACGCCGATAATAACAACTTTCAAGTTGCTGATTGGATTGCTGTAAGTTCTAAAATACTATAAGTTATTAAATTCTTGTACTTCAGGTATCCTGAGTCACGCTCTCCTGTGCTTCGTTGCGAATATAATTGACCGAAGTGAAAGCGTATATTTAAGAAGAGTGTTGATTAGGTTAGCTTTTGCCATTTACCACAACAATAGTGTGTGTTGTCTTTAGCTCAGAATCATTTGTTATACAAGTCCGAAGGAGTATATCCCGGGCTAGGTTCAAGTTCTCTTATGATTGCCCTCTCCCATATCAGAGATAGCGAAGTTGACGCAAAGCGCTATGAAAAAAAAAAAAACAAAAAACGTGTGTGTGCGATTCACACACGATAGAAGTGAAACTTCAGTAAAAAGACAAAAGAATGAGATGAATAAAAAAAAATACTGTGCAAAAAGATTTTGTTCGGGCGGTCACCCATCCAAGTACTGGCGTCGCGCAAAGTTGCATACCCTTGTTAGCGTTTAAGATTGGCTTACCTGTCGCATTTCCGTTGCATCCGGTTTGAAATCGATTCTAAAGAAGTTTCACTTCAAAAAATTACGCACGAATTTTAATTACAGTGAGATTTCAAGTACTACCAGTTACGCTACGTCTATCATTACCGTTTAGATTAAAATTATTATCCAATAGGAACGTGGAAACCGTAACTCCCGGGTGGGTGCGGACGCGCGCCTCACCTCTGGCGAGGAGTGGCACTCGCTGTCTTTAGCTCTTCAGCAGCGCAACCTCCAGCTCATCGCCGTCCAGGAGTTCGTGGACACGCTGTGGGAGGCCGATCCTGACTTAAAGAAACGGCGGCCCAAGTTGTCTAAGATCGTGGGGAGGTTGCATGTAGCGGAGTATTCGGGTGAGTTATGAGCGGTTTATAACCTACTGCTTTGGGTTTTATACACACTTTAGTTTTGCCTTCTAGCTTCTTTACATAGCCGTCTATGTAAAGTAACTAGAAGACACCATTACGGTCCGTTTATAGCTAAAGACCTCGTACGTCGTCGTGTCTGATGATAAGACATGGTAATTGTCCGATATGACCGATATCTGTTTATGGTACTATCCTCTCTTCCCTTGACAACATCATAGATAAAGAAGAATTAGTGAAGGGAAATTGTAATCTTCCGCAACAAAATTATATTTACCATAATTATTTTTTTTAATAATGTTCTACAGCTACTCAATTCTACTTTGTTTCTTACATATAAGTGGGAAGTACGGCGACGCTCTAAGACATTATTTAGTAATAGGGAAGGTTAAGTCCAGTAGTGAACATTCTACTTCTAAAGATAGAAGCGAATAGCAACATTATAACACTATTAATATATTTATCTCCCAGGTATGAGCTGGACAGACAAAGTATCAGCAGTCCGCGAAGAGCTGCAAACCTCCGGCGCAGACGGGATGGTCGTTACAGCACTAGACGAGGTCGCGTGGCTGCTGAACATCCGCGGAAGAGACCTGCCCCACTCGCCACTGCTGAAAGCCTTCGTGGTAGTTACTATGCGGGACGTCAAGGTCTATGTGCCGCAGGGGAAACTGTCCATGCCGGTGCGAGAGGCGCTGGGTGTTGGTTTCTGCTTCAACTGTACAAAGTGAGTTTACTACTACTAAGTAGATGATTTTGCCAGGAAACTACAGGGATAGAATACTATACAGTTATTCAACAAAACTTTTTTGGAAATTTATTTAATTATTTTTGTCCCGATTGTTTCCATTTGGACACAGTCAAAAATCTCCTGGACACACATGCAGCGTTTTGTATATTAATATTATGTAGGTACCTTTGACGATGCTGTCTTTACATCACACACATAAATGAACTTCTTTCTGTTCACTTAAAGGCTTATATTTGCTCCTAGACAAAATGCCTATAAAATTTACGTATTTTAGAATCATCGACTATGCCAACATATATAACGACCTTCGCCGACTTCCTGAAAGCAAGCTCCTCATCCCTTCGCCCGGAACTTTCCAACGAGGAGCTTCAGCCGCCATCGTGCAGGTGGTGCCTCCAGCCAAGAGGCTGTTCTTGCTGTCTCCCATAGTCTACCTCAAGGCGATGAAGAACCGGGCTGAAATGGAGGGTATGCGATGGGCGCATTTGAGAGATGCGGTGGCCATGTGCACTCTGTTTAATTATATTGAGGTGTGTTGTGAGTTTTCTACATTTATTTTTCGTTTAAAAATAATTATAATATGGAAATTGTGAATTGTGAAAAAAACACCAAATGTGAATTAATATTCAATTACATTATTTCCATTTTTATATATCATAAAAATATTGAAAAAGATTAATAATCTATTCCACCTTTTGTTTTGTAAATTACAAGTAAGTCGTATCTCAAAAATATTAACAAAAAATTCTAACATTTTGTGTAGGATTCAACTGTAGTATAGCTGTTACTAAAACTTGAACAAATACTTTTTAAATTCAGTGATATAAACAGACATATCTAATTAGCCTATAATCTCATGAATATCTTTACAGTCTAAGCCCGCTCTAGACGAGCTCTTGGTGTCAAAAATAGTAGACGACACTCGCGCTACCCAGGCGGGCTATGTCGGGACCTCCATGAGGACTCGAGTGGCGTTCTCCGTGAATGCCGCTGACCCGGACTACAGGCCCACCAAGAGTTCTAATAGAAAGATCTTCAAGAATGCGACTTTGGTTGTGCAGTCTGGTGGCCAGTACGCTGGTAAGAGTTGATCGAACTGAGCGGTCTATAGGGGCCTAGTTGCATGCACTCTATAGGCCGCTCACTACATTAATGCAAAAATCTAAAAAAATTGGTTCCACAGTTCAATTACGTGACCTCAATGTAAAAATGTGTCGTAGCCTTAGGCACTGTTAGTCTCAGGGAATACCGCAAGGACCTTAGCGACCAGCGAGTAGCACGAGTAGGCATTCTTTGTATCGAAGGCAACAAATTGGAACCATAATATAAGTTATCAAGAAAGGACCGCTGCGTTTTGCCGCCATAAAAACTATTTTTTATCTTATAACTTTTCATCGATTTTCCAACCGAATTCTTTCTCACTCTCTCGAATTCTCGACTCATTATTTTATATGTTGCATCAGAGGGAACGACCGTGGTAACTCGCACCGTCCACTTCGGCAAGCCGCGGCCGGAGGAGCTGCGGGCGTACACGACCGTGCTGCGGTCGATGGCAGCGCTGGCGACCCTGAGCATGCCCTCAGCGATGCCGGCCACCCACGTGGATCCTATAGTCCGGGCCCCGTTGTGGAGCGCCAAGCAGGACTACATGCATCCTACGGGTTACGGCGTTGGGGCAGCTTTAAATCGAAAGGAAGGTAAGATTCATAGAAGCGAGGTCATAACTCGCGTGAGTGATTGGAAGTAGAAGTGTTAAAGGTATCAGTACCGTAGTATATGTACTTTATTTGTTTCTCAATCACATCTTCTGTTTTTGTTTGCAGACCCAGTGGTCATCGACTACAGACAAGATACCAATCTGTATACTTTCAGAGAGGGATATTTTATCACGGCAGGTAAAAGTTTGAAAGATTATTACAAAATTAATAAGGTATTTATTTATTTTAATAATTTCATGTCGTTATATAGCTACTCGTAAAATCCTGTAATATTGTATTTAATCTGTATTAAATTTATTACTACTCGTATCTATCGTATCGTATAATTTGCTACTCCTATAATTGTCTTATTCGTGCTTTATGATTTTTGTCCATCCCAAGGTTGCCTGGAAGAGATTTAAGGCCGCCCAATGATTCACATTTTTGTAAATTTATACCTTTTTTGTGTTTTTTTGTATGTTGTGTTCCATATAGAGTATTGTTTTGTAATAAAGACTGTGAAGAAAATAAGTTTAATTTTAGCAACTTTCGTGATACGCTTTCTAATACTTTTTCATTACTTTTGTTTTAGAACCTGGATGGTATGACATAAACAAGTTTGGCATGCGTCTTGGAAACGTTTTAGAGGTGGTAGCCAAACCTAACGGGTACCTCTTCTTCAAAGAAACCACCCTTATACCATACGAGCCGAAGCTTATTGACAAGAATCTGCTTACGGAGTACGAGGTTCGTTTTATATATTATTATTAACTAACTAGGAACCCGCCTTTCATTGTTCGTATGCAAAGGGGTTCCAACATTTTGGTATAGAGCCTGATATACTACTAGACCGCCATTTGAAGGAAAAACGTGTTTTTGCAGCCAGTGATGAAACGAATGACAAGACAAGACAGATAGGACAGGAGATTTTTGGTACTTATTCGGCTCAAATATCTCAGTAACATTATACGCTATAGATTCGGTTTTATAATACTTTTTGTTTGTTAGCATTTAATCATGTTTATTAACGGAGTACATTTTTATGAAACAAATATTGTTCAAGAATCAAGTCATATGGTTTCTGAGATATTTCTTACACCCAAATATCTCAGAAACCGTATATGTTTAGAGATTAACTAACTAGGAACATTAACAATGCCCATTTACAGCAGCTACTATTTCTAATTTAACAATGCCTTAAAACAGCAGCAACAATTATCTAGACATGTTTTAATTATTAAGAATAATTTGTAGTCTCTCTGTAAAATAAAATAAAATTTTACTTTGGTCCCTAAAGGTGTTTCCATATTATAAAACTTGTTGACATATTTATAATATAGTTACAATAATTGATTATTGTTTAATCTAGCGTTGTGTATGACAAATTTGACAAGGCCTCTTTACAGCTGCTTCTACATACTTTGACAAAGCGACTGTTCAGCTAATTATTTGATTATTAATTGATTACCTATTTTATTTCGATTTTAAATAATAATGTTTATAATAATTTAGTTACGTAACTAAGTGTTCTTTAATGTCCCAAAAGTGAAATGAATTAATTGAATTGATTAGGTTCCTTAGCACTTTTCATTTGTAGTAATTTACTCTTTTTGAGGTTTCATCACTGGCCACAAAATCCCGTTTTTTTTCTTTTAAATAGAGGACCTGTATGTATATTAGGCATTATACAAAAATATCGGAACCCCTTTCACTTATAAACCTTCTAAAACTCTTTTGCGTAGAACTGCATTAAACCCAACTCTTCGGGGTTTAAAAGATCTATAGAGCGCGTCGCGTAGCACGACTACATTTTATAGGTCCTTACTATGTAAAGATTACTTATAAATAGTTATGTGCGATTCTTGAGCTGTTTTACTGTTTATAATAGATAAGATAAGACCAGTTCCTCTACCCTAGTTATCTTATTTCAGATAAAATGGCTGAATGCATATAACGACCGCATAAGGAAGACTGTGGGACCAGAACTGAAAGCCCAGGGCCTTTCGGACGTGTTCTATTGGATGATGAATAAAACTACACCCATCGAAATACCTTCCAAAGTGAAGAAAGTAGCCACTGGCTCAGGAATCATTTGCCGAGATCCAAAGGAAATTATTGGGATTTTAGTTATCACAGTACTTTTCAATTATAGGTTCTAAGATTCCAGCCCATTTACAAAACGGGGGAAATTTCTGCCGTTAAATTCAATTCGGTATCTGCTGCTATTATAATTATATATATTCTCGATTTCGATGACGGCGACCTTCACTTTATTTTCTTGGGCTCATAGGTGACTGGCCAGATCAAACTTTGATTAAAACACTCGGCATGTGTGGCGGTATAGATGACCAGCAGAGTCATAAGTGTACGTGTGGAGGAGGGCTTTGGTCTATTTTTGCGGAGTTGCCAGTATCGTCAGGCCTTTGTAGACGATCATCTTCAAAAGACTTAATCTTAGAAAATAGAAAAGATGGTAGAGCACCAAGAAGACCTTTGGAAAGCGAGCTCCTACCATCACTCCTTTAACTATAACTCCTTTAGCTGACCCCAGCAAACGTTGTTTTTCAAAATTAAAAATAGATAGTTGCCGATTCTCAGACCTACTGTACATGCATATAACATTTCATAATAATCGATTAAGCCGTTTCGGAGGAGTATGGTAACTACAGTGCGACAGGTGAATTTTATATTTATGATTATCAAGTCTATGTAACCAATTATTTATTGGTCAATAAGTTCTATTTCGCTTTTATTAGCAGTGTTAGCTAGGTATATTTTATTAGCCGAAGACCGAAAGACGTCTATTATCGGTGTTGGTGTATTAAGTAAGTTAAGAGTTATCATTTTGTTCTAAATATATTTGTTAAAGTGGTATTAACATGTTTATAATTAAAATCCTGCCAGAAGACTTCAAAGTAGATCACAAAATAGAAATAGTACCTAGTTTATTGCACTTGAGATGCTGCTCGCACTTAATGTATTTATTAAAATTTGCCTCTTCTGTAAAAAATTTGCCATATTACGAGTATATACTTACTTACCTATTTTTCCCTCTCTATATTATCGGTATTTTTAAGATTCGCAAACTCAATAAATAAATGGACCCATTTAAAGGATTTTTGGTCCCTATGGTCATTATTTTCTAAAAATTCTATAATAACGAAGCTAATTAATGAATAATTAAAATAAATTAAAATATAAGTAGATACATATCATATAGGATAGTCATTAGTTATAGAAACTATTAACAGATGTTCTTTAGTTCGTAGATTTAATTATGGTTAGATATATTCGTGTTTATCTCTATAAATTAACGATTTGTGTTCTAAAATTAGGAGTTACATTTAAAAACAATTTAAATTCACTTATTACTCTACATTAACTAACAAATATTCTTTAGGTCTATTAAGAAGTAAAATTAAATAAATTAAATGGCTTATATTAATTGAGCTTCATAGCATGTCCCAGATGGTGCCTTATCGAATAGTGCTATGTAAGCTAGTCATTTATAAAACAAAATCATTATAAATTTTAAAGGAAATCAATTTTAAATATAAAACTAGTTATTTTAAGAATGGGTCAACATAGGCATTTTACGTTCGCACAGCAGGGACACAGGGACTTTCTGTTGACGAGAGAGATTAGGCCTCGATTTACCACGCTGTCCAAGTGCGGGTTGGTGAATTTTATGTCCTTCAAACACTTCCGATAGACACGCTTTGTACCTCCCGAGAAAAATAATGCAAACAAAAAATATACATAAACATGTATATCACCTACACCAGTGTAACGGTCGACACAATGCGAGTCTACGGGTGTTACAATAAGTATGTAGTTCATATGAAATTCAATGTTCTCAGAACATGTCGGTTTCCTTACGATTATTGTCTTGACCGTTAACGCCCTATCGGTTATCTACCTTCTAGGTCTTCATGCGAAATTAAAGTCCAGTGTGCTCCCAATTAACCAACACCATTTTTTAAGATTGGGTCATTAATAAAAATTAATTCGCAAATTTTGACATCGATTGAAATGAAAAATTACGCTTACACTACACAAATACTGATTTAAATGGGAAACAACAAATAAGCGTCTATTGCCAATATTTTGCTTCGCAATGTTATAGTTTCTTAGCCAAAGTTTAAGCAATATATTAGTTAATTAAGGTATGTTATCTTGTAAATTGGATGTTGATGGAGCAAGCACCGAGTGCCTTAAAATGTAGATTGTAATTATAATGAGGATTTATCGTTTACTTTAAATTATTTATTTCAAGTCGCCTTTTTAAGTAAATTGGTATGTAAAGCGGTTATGTGTCCTATCATAAGTTGGAAATGTTACTTTCATTTGTACAATCGTAGCTTTATGTAAAATTGTGTAAACACTAGATTTTAGTTTTAAGTTTAAGCACAGATTATATAATATTAAAACTTATAGTTTAAGTAACATTATTTAACGATGCACGAAATAGTTATTTGTTTTTGGATGTATTTGCGTCGTTGTAAAATTATAAATGCATTCATTTAAATATGTATATGTACCGAGTCATAGTTAGCTTCTCACCAAATAATATTGTATAGTACTTAATGAAGTACAAGAAAACTGCAATAAATAAAAGCAATGGTATCTTTATACATGTTTTATTTATATTGGTCCATTTTAATATGAATCGACATAATAACGCTCTTTTGTTCTAAATTAATTGCACATGTTGTGATTACTACGAGTTCGAACTACATAAATGCGTACAACGTTCCTAGGAACGTGTTGTATATGTGGGAGTCAGATTGTAAAACACGCCATCTTACATTACGGCTAGCTGTTTTATGAAACACGCCGGTTTAACGATTATCAGGATTTCCATTGCAATTCTTCAATATGGCGGTCCACGTTTAGCCACATTGTACTGAAAATATTGTAGGTTAAGTTATGATTGTTTATGAAAAACCATGCCGCGGCAGCGACAGCCAAAGCGCCAGAAATCCTGGTTATTGGATTTTTTTTTATAGAAAAACCATATATTCAAGACCTCGCAACAATACGAGTGTTGAGAATCGGAACTATAACTATCTTAGACGCAGCCAATGCCTCGCTGTATTATATAATAGCTAGCGGTGTTGTATAATGTATGCATTAAATCCGGATAATCGTTGAACCGCCGCATGTTTTGTAAAACAGCTAGCGGTAATGTTTAATGGCGGATTTTAAGATCCGACTGCGACATATACATAGTTAATTATGGGCCTATTTTAATTATCAGACATGATCTATCTGCCGTTATTTTATTACATTTAACAGTCAGTAAGAACATTGAAAATTCGACACTATATTAATAAGTAACATTTCAAGTTAAAAAAAATGCGTAACTTTTCGCCAGTAATTAGTGACTATTATTACCCAATGACAAACAAAGTAAATCCTTTAATTAATGGCACAAATTATTTTGAACAAAAAATGGCCTTTGTGCATTGTAAATAAAATACTTGTGTGAAGTATCCAGCATTACACTTATAAAGTTACTAAGCAGTCTTGAATAAAAATACAATATAAGTATATGAAAGCTTAGTAACCTTTATTTTAAAACGTGAACTTACAAACTAAAACTCACAGCGTGAATACTTGCATTTAATAACAAAAATAACTACACTAGGTGTAAATAACAAAACAACATTAACATAATAAACTAATGAGGATAACTTTTAGTAAGTATATTAATAGTTAAACTTTGTTAATATCAACCGATTCAAAACACATAAATAATTTTCGTACCTTGTTCCGAGATAGAACCATAATAAATTCCTTTTTTTTATATTTAATATAGTTTGACTTATGCCCGGTCTCAATGTTTAACGAACCGTGATCCTTAACAGGTAGTTACGTGTTCTCTAAACATTTAACCAATCCGACGACCTGTTTAGTAAATTGAAACCGGGCACAATATTTCAAATACTCAAGAGTTTCTTTATAACAACCCAATCGATTAGAAGAAACGTTAAGACGTATTTTTTTACAAACATTTTTCAGTAATGTTAAAATTAATTTTAAACACAAAACAAATCATTAAAAAGTAAGAAAGATAGTGTTAAATTAAGCTTTTCAACGATGAAAATGTAATAGCATTTGTTCTGTTAGCGAGAAATATTTACACAATTCCTTATAATATGTACCCTAGAACTACAGGCGTCAGTCTTCAGGCAGTGCCTCTTATCACATGACATAGTAAATGAGTTTACCAGTATTACGACTTTATAATTTCACGAAAATTAAGCGTTTAAATAATCATTTGTAGTACTCCTTAAGCTTCGGCCAAGCTACAGCGAAGCGGGAGCGTCTACCGTGCGGCGGACGCTACCTACGCACACTTTACTATGGCTCTTTGCACACCAACGAGAGCACAGAGCGAAACGTTTTTTTTTTGTTGTTGAAAATGTTCCGCGCTGCAGGCGCTCTCGCGTTGCTGACAGGTTTCGCCGAAGCCTTAACAAGCTAGAGATTCGATACAAATTAGTGTCAAAATCTACTATGAAGGTTAACATCATACTAATATTATAAATGCGAATGTAAGTTTGTTTGTTACGCTTTCACACAGAATCTCTAGAGCCTGAAAAATAACATAGGCTACTTTTTACGTAACGTCATTCCGCGGGAAAATCCATTATAACGCGGGTAACACCGCGGGGCTAGTTATAATATACCTATACGACATTATGGTGTCTTCATAATGGGCCTCTCATAACGGTTGCTACACGATGTTTTATATTTTTGGAAACGTCTCATTTATAGAGAAAAACATGTCTACCAATATTTCCATTTGACAGCTAAACACAGAAATGTGAGCAACCACGAGTTCATTCGCCGACAGCAGAGCTGGTGTAAAGTGAGGTCCGCAAAATCAAATGAATATAAGAGTATAAATTGTTATATATTGGTTCCCAAACAATGTTTTATGATTGATGAATATCGACAACTATAACTCTATGCCCTCTTGATAACGAGGGCAGCTCTAAAGTGACGACCACTCGTGAGTACAAAATGGTAACCCACGTTATGCTCAACCAATGACATGGCCGTATAAAACGATCAATGAGAAAAACACTCTTCATGTGTAGGTGTGGAAGTTAATAGACACCGAAGTTTTAGCAAATGGGTTAAAATTTTAGATGGAATTAGAAGTTCATATCTTTTTCAATACTTATTCATTATGTTATCACTACAGTAATAGTACACATAGGAATCTTCAGTATTCATGTAATATATATTGAGGATTTTATAAATTCACGATTTGACGGTTTTAGTTAAACAACATGGCCCATCTTATTATTAAGTGTTTGTATCTGTGAATGTTATCGAATGCGATAATAATGTGTCAAGGCGAGAATTGCCCCTGAGACGAGAGCCGCGAATTCATCTAATGATTTATTTATGCACACTGTAGATCCCAACCATCATGTCGGTCAAATTAAAGACTGGAACAGAGTATCCTACTCACATAGAAATTGTACCTTAATCACATATGCACACATAAAGGGGTTCCAAAATTTTTGTATGGAGGCTGTCAAATCTATTAGCCCGCCATATTTAAAAAAAAACGTTCGTTTGCGGCCAGTGGTAATCGCATGTCAATCGACAGTGTAAGACATGCTTACTTCATTTTAGAAACCGTGCGAATTAGGCTGATTTTTGTGTACCGCTGATCATCGCCGCTGACAGCTCAGCGCGTAGCAATATGTATGGAAATACTATCAGCGCTGACCGTTGTCAGGTTTTCTTTCAAAACGGCTTACTAGTAAGTAAGGAAACACTTTTGAAACTCCTTTGTGGAGAATTAGTCTGGTACATATTATTTTAAGATAGACCTACCGTTAATAAAATGCATCGTAGGATTTACAATGTTTAGAAAATACCTTCAATTTCATAAATAGAGCCTACGTAAGACACAAGTGCATAATATTAAAGAGCAACATTCAAACATCTATACAACATCAAATTCGAGTTAAATAACTTTTGATAAACATTTACGTCAATATTCGTAGACAACACACATATTTGGCATATCTTAATTTCAATAAATGCTTGACTCATATCTTGTTATACCAAATCGGTGGAAATTAAATACAAGCTTCCATCATAAGTGCAAATTAACATGGAAAAAACAAATATCCCTAAGCAAAATACAATGTTGTATATTTGTATTAATATTACAAATATTAGTGATATTTGATGAAATATAAAGAGAAATGTTTATAAAATAGTTTTGTGCTGTGTTTTAGAATTTGTAAACCCAGCAATACATGGTAGCCCACCTGATCGAGTATAGTTATCAGCACTTCTATTATGTCGGCTGTACACTTTCGAAGAGAATCTCTCTTCCAAGTCTTGGCCGAGAGAGCTCTCGACGAGTGCATATCTGTATACACTCGCCTTCTTTAACGAGATTCGTTTACTGCTGCGTAAAAGTCGACAAAGTCGAAGCGAGACGAGAGGCCGCCAGCGAGAGCACCGTGTACATAGTCGCCCTCGGTCTGTCTCGACAAGTGTGTACAGCCGGCATAACATACTTTGTATAAATACTAATTTCAAACAATAATTACATAATAAATTAGTTTTTATTCGAGTGAGGTTATGGTCTAAAGTTCCCTACTAATATTTTAAATAAGATTTTTTATCGACACGCTCTAAACCGCACGATCAGTAGGTAACATAATATATTTTTCACGAAAGAAAAACGTGGTTGCAAGATAGAAACAAAAGGACATTTTTTCGAAATATAAAAAAAACGTAACAACGGCCGCTAGTTATAAATAAATAAAATAATCTTCATTTCTGTAACAAAACACATGGAGTGATTTCTGTTGTAAATAAATAATAATAGTTCATTCATAAAAGGATAAAAATCTATATATTTGACGCAAACCTTTTAACTCTTTTATTTAACACACTTTTAAGAACATTCTCACTAAAATAAATAATTCACTAATATCTTTGATATTATTTGGACGAACATATATTGCTGGATTTTACATACAAGCTATCTAGTCTTATAAGAACGTGTTAGGTTTAAAGCGAGTTCACCGGAGGTCCACCATCTCAACGGGCGCTGTGTCATCCACTCGGATATGTGTGACGGTCTGAAAAACATTTACAATGTCCATTACGAGCAATAATTAGTACTCATTAGATAGCAGGACGCATCCGGTTTTATCGATTTAATAACTGCTATTTAAACATAAGGAAAAATTCAATATGGAGCCTCAAACTTAACTAAAATAAGTTAGGTTTTCTTGTTAAGAAATATTTTGACTATTATTAGAATATACACGTAGGACCATACCTTTATGTATTCTGTGACCATACGGTTAATTAAAGTAATATAAGCTATTAGTTCAGAGCGAGACGCGACGCGGCGATACTTGAATCCAGATTTTCAGGGAAATTATTCATAGAAATGTTTTTCGCGATTTCTGTCACATCTAGTACTTACACCTTTGATTAACCCCAAGGAGTATTTATTTCGATCTCTTCATTAAATAGGGTCGTTTGGGATAAAAACATATTTTTGCTATAGCATTTCTCTAGCAGACTTTTTTCCAAAATCTTTAAATACGGTTCACAATATCTTTGAAAATATGGATAGTGTCCAAAGACCGCTTTTTATGGTCCCTTCTTAAAAATGCACCCTGTATATTTACTTTCGCTATTTACAGACTGCGGGTCGCGTTGCGTCCCGTTGACAGTTGACTGACAGTAGACAATTCCGAGTTGACCCTTAAACATGACGATCCGCAAACTAAACGGCTTGTAGCCATTTAGTTACGCGAATTATATAAATCTCTTCTAGGTAAATTGTAAGAAACACTTACATGGAACAATGGTGGCTCCGTAGGGTGAGGGTGGAAGCCAGTTTGCCTGCAGTTCGCTATGAATTGCATACCGTGGTTTGGTGTCAGAGCGAAGTAACCAGTCCTGTTAAGAAAATGTTTCTTTAGGTACAGAAATAAACATATGTTCAATAAAGCTTTTAAAATTATAGTGAAATTGTCAGTCGTTAGATAACTTAATGTAAAAATGCTATGTGTGTATGGCAGTGTTTAAATAATGTAAGCGAACTGTCAAGACAATATTACCTTGATTTGTTTTTCCATATGAATTTGTTTGTTAATACATAGATGAATTATATTTTTATATGTATGTATATTGACGTGGTCATATATGCGCTGTATGCCCCGTGCTTTAAAGGAAATCGATTTCTAGTCTAATCTTTTTTGCTATAATACTATTCTTACTCGTTATATTTGGGCGCGCAGACAATAGCTATGGCTTCGGGCATCATCAGCTGGTAGGAACACTGCGTGTGGAGGTCTACGGACGAGAGGAACGCCGTCTGGGTGGGATGCGTCTGAAATAAGCAATACAACAGTCAGTCAATACAGCGTAAAAAATTAAATAGTTCGTCTAAGATCAGTTTTCATAGCCGATGCAGGCAAAATAATATAACAATTAATAACTATATGATGGCGGGCACCGGTGTGAGAATGTGGGCCCATCTCTTGTCGGCGTCGTGGGATCCGCAAACTCACCCAAAGATGGGTATGCAGCGACTACTTGGAATCTCCTGTAAATTTTAAGTTCGCCAACCCGCCTGCCAAGCTTGGGGAGTATAGCAACGACGCCTCAATATGAGTAAATAATGTTATGTTTATATGCCCAAACCCAGTAGTGGATGTCCTATAGCTTAATAGAGATAGAGAGAGAGAAATCAATGACCAATTATTAAGATTCGTACTCACATGTATCCATCCTAACGTGATGAGATTATGTTGATCCTGATACAGGAATATGTCTTCTTCGTTATTAGTGCTGCAAGAGTCCGGCGTGCCCGATTGCTTGGGGACCACCACGTGGGTTATCTTGAGTTGGTCGCGCTCCTGTTGCATATAATAAATATTCTTATTATAAGGAAATATGGGAGTTTTAATAGAATTTTAAAGTAATGTCGAGCTTTTTTTAGCGGTTTTCCGAATAAAAATAAAATAATTGTATCATTGACTTCTATGCCTGGGAATTCCACTACAGTGGCGCCAATAGGGTAAAAAAACGATGGCCACTGTTTTTTGATTGTGATCAATATCATAAAATATATATTGCCTATTCACACAGCACCATCAAGCCCCGTGGTAAGCTCTAAGCTTCTATTTCGGGTACTAGACATAAAGTTCACTTAAACGAATAAACACATATACATACACATTGAAGGTTATTGGAGATCCTGGTGACCCGCAACACAGGTTTTATTAAACCCATCGCGGGCACCAGTCTCACACTTTTTGCTCAATAATTCACTGCTCACTCCTATAATGTTTACCCTAGAGATAATTATGTAATAAATGTTGAGAAAATAATATCTTATTATTATAGCGAATCTTAGCTCTTCACATAAGAATAAGAATAAGAATAAGAATATTTTTATTGTAAAATTGTGTGCATTTACATTTGGTCTTAAAATGTAACATAAGTTCCTACAATTGTATCCATTTCGGACATACAATATAAATAAAAAACTATAGTACAGGTACCAGGTACTAAAAAGTTAACAAAATAGACATATTATATCTGTAGCTGAGAGGTAAAGAATAACAAGTCCACTTTTTGTCAAAATCGTTTTTTTACGAATTTTGCTTTTGAAATGTGTGCTCTATGACGTGGTAAAAAGTTATAAGTTCTATCGGCAATATTTTTGAATTTATTGATAAAGAAATAGTAATAAGTCCGTTGTAGCTTTAGAGGTAAATCGTAATAGTATAGCTAGCGCTGTGGCGCGAGTCAAAACGTGATACAAGCGGTCGATCGATAATAAGTCCAAGCGCATGAACTGCAGTGCCACTCAATCCGGACTTATTATAGTTGGGTCGCCTAAGATCGGATGTGACATAAGATCGGACGTATGAAACAACTCCAAAACAAGGAAATATTTTCTTCTGCTGGCACCACTACTAGGCGTGGGCCTACGTGGGAATACGTGGGTATTTAATGAAAGGACACACGCACATGGAATTCACTCATTTATCGAAAGACACAAGAACAGGCTAAAGCAATTACAGCTGGCTGGCAGCAGGTTGTTAGAACTTGTTCATCAGCTAAACTGCCAATAGATGTTATCAATATGGAAGATTTCAAAAAGTTTTGCAAACATCACCTTTTACTAACCCCCGACCAAAAAAGAGGGGTGTTATAAGTTTGACGTGTCCGTCTGTCTGGCTGTGTTTCTGTCAGTCTAGGACATCATAGCTCCCGAACGGATGGAGCGATTTCAATTTAGTTTTTTTTTGTATTAAAGGTGAGTTTGGCGCGAGTGTTCTTAGACATGTTTTATGAAAATTAGTTGTGCCGTTTAAAAGTTATGGGGGTGAGTGGCACATGGGAAGGAAAACCGAAAATCTGCAAAGATACTCGAGTGGGGTATCAAATGAAAGCGCATCTCGTGCACATTACTAAGTATTCTGGTGTTTTACTTTTAAGGAAATTAAGGCATTGGAATCGGGGGTTTTTCTTCAAATTCAAATTTTAATTTATCAATAGAAAGAATGGACAAAATGTACCATACATTGATATGGTATATGTACAGATGAGTAAAGATGAATATGGCATATTGCAGTATAAAACTGCTTTTGAAGATGGTGACTTCCAAAAAGTATCTTTGATGAGAAACAAAGGACTCCTTGCCCTTAGGTTCCAATGCCTACACCTGTAAGAACCGGTTTAAACCCAATCACAAAAAACGTTGACATGGATTTTTCAAATAAATCACGATTTTTTAAAAACCTACCCTATGTCAATGGCCAGCGTGAATTCGATATATAAAAATATTAAAAATACAGTAGAACTGATAGGTATTTCTTAAATTTTTTTTTAATAAATGTGTCCTTGTAAATATAGTTTTGTTTGATTTTTATTGGTAACCTAATAATAAAATAGTGCACAATGATGAATATAAAGCGACTTGTATGTGACTTATTATAGTTATGTTTTGAAAACGAATAAAAATAATGAACAATATTGGTGGTAATGAATAATAAGTCCATTATTTATATAAATACTTACAATTAAATTTAATCAAATTAATAAAATTATAATAATAGTATATTTGTATAGAAATACATAAAAAAATCTCTAGTTAAATTAAAGCATTACAAGTTATTAGCATTTAACGACAAAACTCCCGCTACAGACATTTCTAAAGCTCATTCTGAAAAGTTTTGGATTTGGCGGTTGTTACTCTTTACCTCTCAGCTACAGATATATTATAAATGAGTCTGAACTTTACCACTTAAATTCCTTATTTTCAAAATATTCGTTTAAACTATAATGGTTGCAGGTTGCAAGCCACTTTTTTAATTTAATTTTAAATATATTACCATTTAACTTTTTCAATTCTGATGAAAGATGATTGTATACTTTAATAGCAGTTATATATGTGCTTTTATAGAACATCGTATTATTTATCTGTGGTAAACACAAGTTGTATTTGTGTTTATTTCTTAGAATATCGGATCTGTTAGATTTTATTTCAAAAAAGTTAAGGTTATTCTTTACAAATAAACAAAGTTCTAGAACATATATGTCGGTATACATCTTAATCAAGATCTTATACATACGAGTATGCCGGCCAGTATGCCGCAGGTCTCGACGTTCTTCGCCGTGTTGGCGGCGGCGAGCTTCAGGAAGCGCGCGAGCAGGGCCGACGGCACCAACACGGCGCGCAGGCGCTGCGACCCGCATAACGCGTCGCTGGAATTAATTAGTGCATATTAGTAAGCTGTAGATTTAATAATAGTAATTATCATTCTTTATTGCGCACACAATTATAATACAGACATAACAATAATATTCTTAATACTATGCGACAATTGGCGATTTATTGGCGATGCAAAGATTCTGACTAGCGCCTCTAGTGTCAAAATTGTGAAGCTGTCTAAGAACGACACTTTGGCAGTTTTCGTTACAATTAACGTCAGGGAAAACATAAATACAAATCAGATATATAAACAAAGTGTCGTTCTTAGGCAGTTTCTAAATTTCGCCGCTAGAGGCGTGCGGATAATCTTTGAATCGCCAATAGATCTTGTCGCGTATTTTTTGCGGTAATAAGAAGTCTATCTTATGTACACATTTGCCATTCGTACCATTTACAAGACTGGGTGTAAAAACATTGAAACTATAAAGAGTAATCCTAATTTATATACTAACTGCACCGTGCGGCCTTTCTGCGTTATAATGATAAGGGTATATCTGATTGTGGTAAAAATATTATTTGATGATTGCTTAAACATTTTCACAGGTAAGCATAACTGTATGACTGTAAGGAAAATACATAGTGCTTTGAGCAATAAGACCGGCCATTATGCATTCTAGGATTACTTTCAGTATCGTAGTGTATTGATATTTTTGTTTGAGTGTGCCATAACGTATTTTCTATATCTATGCCTGTGATTGTTACAGTCTACCCTAATATACTCGTACCTGTGCGGCCTCGAAGGCGGTATTATAGGCGGCACTGGCTGGTAGTGGTGCGGCGGCGCGCGCGGCGGCTCGGCGGCGAAGTCGTCCGGGTACAGCACGCCATCTATCGGCGGCGCCGACGGACTGGCTGCCCAATCGTCCTGAATAAACAAACAAATCAATCATCTCTCTCAGTAAAAGATCAAGAGAAAATTATTTCGATTTGGTAAGAAAAATTACGAAGGAATTTGCGAGACGCCGACAAGATTCCTGCGCATTAATCAAGTTAATCAATTAAGAAGTTACGGGTGTGTCTTTTTTTTTTCTGCACACATAAAAAAAATTTATAAATTTTCGACCTTATTGAAGTTAATCACATTGAAATTTAATTATAATTACTATTTTTAGCCCTTCTCTCCCACTTCAGGACATAGGCATCTCGTGGGGGAAGGTCACCTCACCATATCTTGCCACTTCTCGCGAGTTGGTAAAATAAGAGCACACGTTTTCTTTTCTTAAACTTATTTACTTTCATAGCAAGCTTTTTGCGACGGAAAACCCACCTATTTCCACAGGAAAATCCCAACAATGGAGTGAGGAAGTATGGAAAGCTTACAATAATAATTATTAAGATTTAAATGTCAAATTAACTTTCTCTAATAACTCTTCCATGCACCCATAGTACAAGCTCTGCTTAGTTTGGGGTTAAGTGATGCTGTGTCCAGATATATATATCTTATTAATATACTATTATTATTGAATCCCAGAGAAAGTCATATGCTATCCTTTAAAGCTAGTAAGTAAACAAATATTTACATGGCCTGACACTCATTATACTCTACTAAAATAGCACAAAGTGTTTCTTAAATATTAATACCGTTTTAGTACCTGTTATAATACCTACGTTATAGCTACGATAATAAGTTCCATGAATAACTTTAACAAGCACTCTTTCCCTCTGTCCGTTTGTTCCAAGCACTGATTGATAGTGATACATTTTAACAGTATTATTAGCAAAAAATATCACTTTGATAACTCCACTTTGGTCCTTTTGCACATTTTAAATTTTTAGTCTTGAAAGTAGAATAATTCAAAACAAGTCGGTTCTTATAAACACAAACACAAAATAACATTTTACTTCAACATTTTAGTCATCAATGCTAATTAAGTTATAGAACTGGATTAACATGTTGGAGGTTGAATTCTGATACTCACCTAAGTTATTTCGTGATAAAGTCTGTCCAACAGTATATTTTCAAGGTCTTGTTTGTTATCATTATCATAGTTTATGTTATATTACACTTTTTAAGAAAATAGGTAGTTAGAAACATATCTGCAGTTATTTAGCAATATTTTTCTCTATTTATTTTATGCAAAAGTATTTTTTTACCAATTTAGGATTCTTGAAAAAAATCACTAAGCATTGCAATTAGCTAATAGCAGATAATAATTATTGATGAATAAAAGAAGTGCACATAATGTATCCACTTGAAAAAATTATTACAAAATATTATTACTATAACATATTATCTACTTCATAAATATGTCATCACTTTTTAAATATCCATGTGGAAATTGTGTCATATTTGTAAACACTGTGAGACAGGGTATGTGCTCTGTTTTACATAGATTATGTTTCAATATTTCATGGCATGTGACATTCATCAACCCAAGCTTGGCCAGCGTGATAAGGCGTAATCTCTCTCGTCAAGAGAGAAGTCTTTGTGTCCCAGCAGTGAGAAAGTTAATAGGGTGATGATGATTATGATGATTTAATAGCATACCATAAATTCAATCTATGCAATGGTTATGATAAATGAAACTTACATCATGTAATAGGTGTGGATGTTTGTCTTTCCTGTCTTCATCAGCCTGCAACCACTGTGCCAGTTTACCATCCTCAGCCTCCTGTAACTTCCTACGCTCCTCTTCCTTTTTGCGTACTTCCTACAAATTGAAAGAAGTCTGGCATTAAAGTGAAAAAATTAGAATGGATTTTCAGGAAAAACTTTGTTTAAAGAAAATATAAACACAAATACCAAAATCTATGAAAATCAAATTTGTCTATTATCATGCAAAGCCAGCCAAGTAAAGGGTGGAATCTGGTGAAATCTGGTATTTCATATAATTACTTAAAATTTTATAATAATTAATTATTGAAGCTTAAGCTTCACAGGCCTTACGGAATCTTAAGAAGTTTAATATTATGACATCACTGCATTTGGAGTTATATAGAGTAAAGGTGTAAGCTGGAACTAAAAAACCCATATGACATTGACCAAAACTTATGCCTTATAGGAAATTGACTAATTGATTGAATTGTTTAATAAAAAATTGATCCTTCTAATTTTTTTTAAATAAATACTTACAGCATTTTGTAACCAAATTGCGTGTTCATTACCAAACTGAGTCAATAATTTTTGTTTTAGCTTCTCTGCCTTCGGCATAACTTCTTTCAACTTAGCTTGATTAACTGCCTTCACTTGGGCTGGTACATTGGTATATTCAGGATGTTTCCGAATCTTTTCAAGAAATAATGTCATGAATTTCATGTAAAGTATGTATGCATTTTCTAGACTGCCTTCAGCCAGGTACACATTTGCCATTCGAACCATTTCCAACCCTGAACGGTAATACCTTTGAAAATATTATAATTGTAAGTATTAATCCTCATTTATATCCCATTATCCCATAACAGCAGATAATAAAGACAAACAAAGGCAAATAATAAATGCATAGTACTGAATTAATAATTGAAAAACTCAATTATTCAGTACATGATTGAGGGATGAGTCATCATCATTTACATTATGATATCAATGTGCCACTGCCAATGCCATATTGGTATATATGGCATAAAAATAATACAGTAATAAATCTAAATTTAAAATTTAAGAAAAGTATATTTGCATATTTTCAGTTTTCCTTGCCCACTCTTACCCCCATAACTTTTAAACGGATTAACCAATTTTCATGAAACAGGTCTCAGAACAACCGCGCCAAACTCTCACCTTTCATAAAAAAAAACTTAATTGAATCGGTTTGGGAGCTATGAAATCCCAGACAGACAGACTTATAACACCCCTCTTATTTTGGTAGGGGGTAAAAATGTTTAGGATTATTATGACAATATGCACTGACATCATACATTAGTCAGAGTGTATAGAACAATGTATGTGACTTTGAATAAATTGATGTTATCATTATGATCTATTCTAGCCTATCACATTCTGGAGACCACAAGCTTGCATCTCACAGATTATACAAAGTAACAAGAGCGACAGTAAAATATTAATAGACTCCATACCTTCGAGGAGGCACATTTGAGTCGACTTCAACCAAAGTTCCATAATGGGCCAGTTGTTTCACCCTGGCTGTAGGTTCTAGCGAAGCAGGATCCGTAGAATTTTTACCTTCCACTTGCATTTTTACCAATATCCGCTTATATCACGTAAGCCGAGTAAAAATTCGAAAATTTTACTATTATACAATCCAGGAATATTTATTTGTTTTCCAGCACGCTTTACCACTAACTATATTTTTATAATACTATGAAACTTTGCGGAGAAAGTTGTAAAACATTCAGAAGTAACTATGTTTAATATTTTCCATTGAAATAACTATGTAGAAATAGAAAGAATTTAATCTAATTGTCCTTCTGTTATTTTCCGTCTTCTTTTATTTCGATCAGAGAGTATAGGTAATCACTACGTTTTTGTTTTTTTTTTATTTTGATGGCGTCTGTGACTGGCTAATCAGGGCCGTCAATAGCCAATAGTTCAGTTCAGTTTCTTGTAATTGGACTTTGCGCTTGAAGCGACAATTTGCCAGTTCAAAGTTCAAAGTTTATTAATAATAATAACACATAAAACATTACAGTTTAATAAAATTTAAATTAAATTCTAGTGTCAAGTTAAATAAAATTCCTGAATTTCCTGAAAATAAAAATATTGTTAAATATAATAACAAAATATATACCTTTGCCATAACCTATTATTGGATGAAATGAACATCTTTTAAAAAATAAATAGATGGCAACACTTTTTTTCTTTCATTCGTTTGACATTGACAAACAAAGAGAGAGAGAGAGAGAGAGATATTAACAATTCAGATATTACGCGCGAAATTCAAATATTTTAGTAGTTTTTAATATTTTCTACGTTCTTTAAGGAATTAAACGAACAGAAAAGAAGCTTTCCACAAAAAGTTAAATATTTTCTTTAAACTCGGTTTAATTCTAGTGTATAGCCCTGCCGATCCAACTGAATGCAACTGGTACCTACCATTTGCCTAGTTTTGTTTTACTAAAGCATTTCGTGTTAAATTGTAGCTTCTTCGATTCAAACATTAAAAAGAGAACTTATGCGTTTTGTTCATCTGCGATACATATGCGACATTTTTTAATGATGATCGCGTGACAAATCTAAAAGCTGCCATTTGGTTGCCACGAAGGGTCAAATGTTGCCAAAATGTCAACCAAAGTTGCCAAATGGCAACGCTGGTTCCGTATGATTTTTTCCGTGTCGGATTAACATGACAATGACTGCTTTGTACAAGTGACAGAAATTAAACATAAGACATATTTAATTTCCAGTCACGGACGCCATCAAAATAAAAGAAGAAGAAGACATTAAAATAAAGGGTATTTTAGGGTTCCGTATCCATAGGGTAAAACGGGACTCTACTACTGTAACTTCGTCGTCTGTCTGATGTCCATCTGTCACCAGGCTACAGCCTTGAGAGCCTTGAGATACATCTAAAAAAACCGTAGAAAGTGAGTTTTTATTATTTTAGGGATGCTATAGGCAATTCTCTTGCCGCTATAACAACAAACACTAGAAACATATTATAACAAATAAATATACCTATAAGGTGGCTTCCATTCGACAAACGTCTTTTTTATAAAGCTAAGCTACGTTGCACGAGGCTAGTTCTTGGATGGTTGACCGCACCAACTGAATCTTTTTAACCCCCGACCAAAAAAGAGGGGTGTTATAAGTTTGACGTGTCTGTCATTCTGTCTGTGTGTCTGTCTGTATGTCTGTTTGTCTGTGGCACCATAGATCCCGAACGGATGGAGCGATTTCAATTTAGTTATTTTTGTATGAAAGGTGAGTCTGGCGCGAGTGTTCTTAGACATGAACATGAAACATGAAAATCGGTTGTGCCGTTTAAAAGTTATGGGGGGTGAGAGTGGGTAAGGAAAACAGAAAATCTGCAAATATACTAGTGTGGGGTATCAAATGAAATCGCATCGCGTCCACATTACATAATATTATGTTGTTTTACTTAAACGTAAAATTATGGCATTGCAATCGGGGGTTTTTCTTAAATTTTAAATTTAGATTTAAGTTATTAGACTTTTAATTTAAATATATATTTTTGAGTAGGTACCTACTTGTTTTTTTTTTTAGTGGAAAATGTGTAGAAACTGTACATGGTAGGCTAGGTGTATTAAGAGTCTATCTCAAACTTGTCACATTTATTTTTTAGCGAATACACAGGTGTATAACAGCATAGAAGGCAAATCAGATACCTACACCTTAACTACAAAAAGATGAGCAGCAACAACTGATTATATATAAACCCAAACAGATTATACAGGGAACCCAAGATAAAATTGAGGCAAAAATCAAACATTTCATTTTTTTGCTGTTAGTTTCTATAAGGATTTTAGTCAGGATATTTTTGATACACTTCGACATAGCGGGGCAAGGTGGGGTTTGGCCCATTTTGTCCATTTCTAAACTTATATGTGAATCTTCATAACCTTGTTGCATTTCTTTCGTCTTAGATTTTGGCGTTGTCTCCGGTTTATTGTTAATAAATTTAATAATATTTAATTTTGTACACGATTCCTGAGAGGAACATTTCCGAACACCATCCACTACAATATGATCACAGAAAAATAAACTCTCCGATTTTCCTGATTCATTCATATGACAAGTAGTAGGTTCATATTTAGAGTTATTTTCACTTACAGAAGTTGCTTGGTCTTCCGATTTGGAACTTGCTGTGCTAAGCACTTTACATTTTATTTTAAATAGCTTGATCATTGTACTTATGCACCAATCTGCATCTAATGACGCATCTAGCTTGCAAGCAGATGGCTGAAATATTCTACATTTTAAAAGTTCTTTCTCTACGAACGATCTATCGCAGCGTTTTACACCAAATAGTTCCTGGTTCATAGTATTAGACATTTTTAAACATTTTTTTAGTTGGATAATTATGTCTGACTCATTGTTTGATGTGTCTTTCATTTCAATACTTTCAATGAATGACTGTGGTTTCGTTTTTGAATTCTGATATTTTGTGGTGGGCTCTGATTTCTGTGGTTGTTTTTTTTGAGAATTCTTATGTTTTGTTTCTTTTTTACTAAGAGCCACTTCTTTGTTCCATAGCTCTCTTTCTCTTTTTAGGAGAGCTAATTCATTTTCTTGAAGATCCATCTGATTTTTTTTCTCTATCGTATCATCATCTGAATGTTTACATTTCTTAGATTCCACTGATTTCCACCGCATGTTTGAATTGATAATTTATTACCTAGATCTCAATAAAATCACAACTCTGTCTATCCAATTACCTATTCATAATAACATAGAATTTTTAGTAAATGTTTCATTAAAATTAACATTAATTCAAATTACTTTTATGAAGAAACGTGCGTTACATGTTTCCATGACTAAACTAAGGTAGCGCTCTTCTAAAGAATACAGGATAATTATGTTTCAATTTTCGATAATAAATAAAATTTGAGATGACTTAACGTGATTATAGATATTATTAAAACGTAGTGATTAGATATATCTCTGGATACTATGTATAATATACTCTCTGGATATTATTATAGTATGGATTAACGTAGTGCTTGAATACTCTTTGTTAACAGCTTCTTGGATCCAGAGAGTTCATAACGTAGTGAGTAGCTTAGTAAATACAAAATAATATTCATTACGTTGTTAGGTATTAACCTCCGATCAAGAAAATCTTCTACGAGCATTCTTCTTGAGTCACAGATAAAATAAAATAAAAAGATGCCTTCCCTTACTGTAACATAAAACTACATTGTTGTGGGGATTGTCCGGAAACATTTATTTCTTTTGCCAGACAGCAGAAAATTTGTTTCAAAATCCTGTGTTTTTAGAGCAAGACACATTCAAGTGTTCCTTTATCAACTTTAGAAATTAAGCCACTTTTGATTTGAGACGCAAAATGAAGATGAACTGAGTAACATCTTTTTCACTCTACATTTTTCTTTAACTGTTGTCTGTACATCTACAGAATAAAAAATCGACGTTATTTTCGTTTTCTAACAGGCACAGAAAAAAAAATTAGTTTTGTTTTAATTAAAACTGTCTCCGGATCACATGTTATTTGTTTATCTTCTGCCAATTTACATATTTTTACAGGTTCATTTTCGTTCATAATTGGTGATTGTAAAAAATCAAACACATCATTTAAGCCTACGTCAAATATAGAGGTTTCATTTTAGTCCGGTCAATTTAGACCAAAAAATGAGAGTGAAGTTACATAAAGTCCCAACAAGCTGAATTTCAGTGAAATTGTTTAAAACATAATTATAAACAATGTCTAGAAGTTCCCCATCATTCCCATGTAAGGAAAATTTTTTATTCAAGGTCAAAGGTTACAATAATGAGTTTATCGCGATTTTCAGCAAATCGGTAAGTTTTATCATAAAAGTACCTGAGACAAAATTATAGATCATAAAATGATCTGTAAAAAATGTATGAATACTTTTTTTCTTACAAGACACCGTTTCTGATATAATAACGATTCAATAAGTATAAATCTAAATTTAAAATTTTAGAAAATTCCCGGATTCCAATGTTTTATTTTCCTTAAAAGTAAAACACCATAATATTTAGTAATGCTCACGCGATGCTCTTTCATTTGATACCCCACTCGAGTATATTTGCAGATTTTCGGTTTTCCTTCCCCACTCTCACCCCCATAACTTTTAAACGGCTTAACCGATTTTCAACGGATGGAGCGATTTCAATTTTTTTGTATGAAAGGTAGGTCTTGTTAGACATGTTTTAAGAAAATCGGTTAAACCGTTTTAAAGTTATAGGGGTTAGGGTGGGGAAGGAAAACCGAAAATCTGCAAATATACTCGAGTGGGGTATCAAATGAAAGAGCATCGCGTGAACATTACTAAATATTATGGTGTTTTACTTTTAAGAAAAATAAAACATTGGAATCGGGGGATTTTCTAAAATTTTAAATTTAGATTTATACTTATTGAATCGTTATTATCTCAGAAACGGTGGCTCGTAAGAAAAAAAGTATACATACATTTTTTATAGATCATTTTATGATCTATAATTTTGTCTCAGGTACTTCTATGATAAAACTTACCGTTTTGCTGAAAATCGCGATAAACTCATTATTGTAACCTTTGACCTTGAATAAAAAATTTTCCTTACATGGGAATGATGGGGAACTTCTAGACATTGTTTATAATTATGTTTTAAACAATTTCACTGAAATTCAGCTTGTTGGGACTTTATGTAACTTCGAATGTCTAAATTTACCGGACTATTTGACACTATCGATATTTTGATAAAGTATTGTGCTAACAGATTTCCATTTATGTGTTCCATTGACAGGGTTAATACATATAGAAGAACTTATGTGAGAGTTCTTCGGCGTTTCGTATTCAGACATGATTTCGCTAGGTGACACGTTTTCTGAGCTCCATGACATCGTGTCTTCGATTTAAATATTTTGTTCTGACATTAACTTCGGATTTACGGCTCACTATTGACCCTATAACACTAATTTATTATTATTAATAGAAGATTTTTCTGAATCATAATCCGACGAAACTTTATGTTGTTCTACATAGATATTTAAAGTTCCATTACCACTTATGGAATATGTTTAGATCGTGCAAAACCTTGTATTTCATTTTGTGTGGTCCTTTGAATATATAATTTAATGTTTCCAAAGACCAATCTGCTTCTAAAGATGCTTCTATCTTGCGAGCAGAACGTCGAAACACTTTTTTTTATAAAAGCTTCTTCCTTTTGATGACGTTCTCTTCGTTCCTCGCTGACTTTCTTGCTGAAATCTGAGATATTTTGTGATAAGCCAAACTAATCGCTTGAATGTTCTATGTACGATATAATACTACTAGGTACTTTGTGTTGTCTCTCTGGACTCGTCACTAGAACAATCATTGAATTTGTGTTTACTGAAAGCGTTTTGGGCTGTCGTGAACAGAAACCATTTTATTTATCTTATAGGTATTTAAAGTTCCATTACTACTTATGGAAGATGTTTAATATATAATATAAAGTTTCCAAAGACCAATCTGCTTCTAAAGATGCTTCTATCTTGCGAGCAGAACGTCGAAACACTTTTTTTTATAAAAGCATCTTCCTTTTGATGACGTTCTCTTCGTTCCTCGCTGACTTTCTTGCTGAAATCTGAGATATTTTGTGATAAGCCAAACTAATCGCTTGAATGTTCTATGTACGATATAATACTACTACTTTGTGTTATTGTCTCTCTGGACTCGTCACTAGAACAATCATTGAATTTGTGTTTACTGAAAGCGTTTTGGGCTGTCGTGAACAGAAACCATTTTATTTGGTATCATTTGATTTCTTTTCCTTGCACGATATTTGATGATTCTGGAATAAAAGTTAATTTGATATTCTCTGTATTGCAGGGCTATTGCTATAATTAATCTTCCTTTTATAGAGTTGAAGTTTCTTATTTTGTAAATCTTAAATAATTCTTATGCAGTAAAAGATTGACGCATCCGTAACCTTCGCACGCGGTATTCGAACCTGCACCTCCGGGAAAACGCTGTGGAACCTAGAAAAGTGAGGCTTATATAATAGCTTATTCAAAAATCATTAAGATGTAATATAATTATTTTAACACATTCGTCGTGGAAGCACATTAATGACCAGCTAGTAAGTAGTGCATTAGGGTTAGATCTCCTGTAAAACCATTTTGTGTTATTTTTTTAGTCATTTAATGCTAAGAGTTTTTTGGAAGTACTTTTTTGGAAGCGTATTATTATTTAATATATTTTTTATTTTACCAAGTCTTGACGATTGAGCCGCGAATTGCCGCGAGTTAATGATGACGGAAAACATATTTGAGGTAGCCCTAGGCAAAACGTGGGTATCTTCTCAGTATAAGGTCGTCTATTAGAATTAAAGAGTGCATTTGGTCTTAAATATTCCCTTATATGTACTATAAAAATAAACAGTATCCCTTATAGCATGGCCTATTAAAATATAAATTAATTTTGTACCAAAGATTTTATCGCGGATTCGATACGGATTCAGTAGAGACGATGGGAAATACCTTGCTGAGATATGTCCTAATTCAAATTCCAAAGATAAATAATTATCTCGAAATACAAACCGTATGAGACTCCTAGGACATTATCCTGCTATGCTGACCTCTGGCCGGAGAGTTGAGCTTCTTGCGAGAGGTCAATCTGCAGTCGCATGCGCATATACGTAGAGAATTGGTCAGAATACCGGCTGACATCGCCGCGCGCGGACGCCTCCTGGCGCGATCGAATAACTCGCTACTAACAAGTTACGTGCAAGTGCCACATCCAGACGGGAGCCCGATCTACAGTCCCAAGGTATTTTTAGCAGTCGCAAAACATGCCTGACGGGTTTCTAAGTCGCGAAAGTTCTTTGGCATCTTAATTCAGCGGTGTTGTGTTCGTAATTATAATATGCCGGGTTAAAAGGCTGGTTCTTGATTAAGCGATGTTCTTTTGTTTACACTGTTAATCTCTATTCTCGTTTAATTTTGCTGGAACAAGATTTTAATGTTTGCATAGAATTATCTTTTTATTGTTTAATTCTATTTTAATTGTCAATGTAACTAATAAGTAACCCGCCTTCCTTATTACTAATGAAAAGGCATCAAATGTATAATTATTATGTATATATTTTATGCGACATTAAGGAAATGGTTTTTTTATGGAGAGCAAAGCAAGATAATATTATACGAATATTAAATCCGTTTATTTTGATACATCATAAAATTTAATATGTAGCTATAGATAGCTTGTTTACATTGGTACAGAAATAGATGAAACACGCTCGCAGTGTTCACAAAGGCAACATCAGTAGTTCCATTGTCCGCTTATCATCAGCTCAATGTGTGACCATACCCGATAACATGCATTTGCATACCAACAACTGAAGATAAACAACTTATATAATGCTATGTTTTATGTAAAATGAAATATGGTATTATGCTGACCTGGCCTTATTAATTATGAGCAGTAAGGTTTTAAACTTTATGTATTTGTCTTTAAACAATTTAAAACTAACTACATTTTAAAACCAAAACGATAACTATTATGAAATGTACATACCATCGTCAGCATTTCAGAAATTCAATTGTTTAAGTATATATTTTCAAATTAATATTGGTTGGAACAACACTCGGTTCCAAAAATAATGAGTCGGTCAAAAAACTCAATATCTTCAGAATTCTAAAAGTTGGAATAACTGAAAAAAAAAAAAACTAAACAAAGACTTTGTAGTTGCGCTTCTATCTTCGTGAAGGGAATACAAAGTACTAAAATAAAAAAAACACACTCATTAGAAAAAAACAAAAAATATGACTTACCTACTTTTCTTAAAATTTTTATCTTCTTTATAAAATTCTCAATTTAAAAGTCTTCGTTTTATTGGGAAAGTTTATTTAGTCGGGAGAAATTGGGGTTTATGTGTCCCGTTATTTTTGGAACAGAGATTAAAAAGCACCAAATTAATGAATGTCATCGGATTAAAGTCACATAAAGGCAACAAAGAGAATATAATCACTAACGTTTAATAGTTTTTGACAGTGCCTTAGGAACTCTAAATCCCTGTGACCATCCGCTATATTCGGCTTATACGTTCCAAACTGGTTCATTTCTTTTCAAACGGACAAATAAGAATTACATTTACCGAATTCTTATTCAGTTTATAAACAAAAGTGCGTAACACTATTTGATCTGTAAATATTATTTCATATGCCTCATCTTTTCAAACATTTACTTGTATGCTAAAGGTGCCGAAAAGCGCCTCGTGTTAATTTGTTTAGCCCATTTAATTTCGCGAGCCCGTTTATTCATAATATGTATACATAAAATGTATTGTTTCTCAGTTCGTTTTAGGAAACTCTTGTATCTTTTTCAGGTGTTTGTAATGAAATGGCGTGGTATAACATCGTTTTAATAATAGCCGCATTCGGTAAGTTTATTTTTTTATTTTTTTTTATTTTTATTCACTATAAGTATAAAAGTCCCAAATGATACAAATATTTGATGAATAGGCAAAATATATTAAGAAGCTGAGAAAATCGTGAAGAAACTAGTTTCGGACAATCCAAAGAAATGCCGAGTTGGCATAATGACCTCCTCCTTAGGACCTCTACTGATTTTCATCTCCATTTAAATTATTGCAAAACTTTATCTATCCTAATATTCTTAAGCTGAAGAGTTTGTTTGAACCCTCTAATCTCAGGAACTTCAGGTCCGATTTGAATAATTATTTAGCGTTCGATAGCCCATTTGTCGAGGAAGGCTTATTTCTTCACAAGCGAATCGACTTAATACCTACATCTAAATGAAAATGAATCGCCAAAATGGACGTACTAACTGTATGCATGTTTATGAACGGTATATTAGGTAGTAAGCGACGTAGATAATGATTTGTAAGTACATATAATTCAATTCAATTCAATTTATTTCAGATTAAGATCCATACACACACATACAATTCAAATAACAATAAAGAAATAAAATGTCCAAGAAAAATTTAAAAAACAACATTATTTATCTATTACTAAATTAATTAAAGTATAAAATAAGAAACGAAAAATAACTATTCCCATACTAATACCCATACAAAGCTAGAGCGCTAGACTATTTATAAAACCTAAGGAACTTATTTAATTGAACTACACGAGCGTAACAACCATGAGAAATTTCCCAAGTACTGTTGAGTAGAGATCGCATTACTTTTAGTACCTTTTTGCCCTATGATCATTTCCGTCTTCGTCCTATTTATAGGACACATCCCTAGTGGCAGATATGTTATTACTTTTTACTTTATAATAGGTAAGTAGGGACATCAAAAATAATTTATTGTATTACACTAAGCTCTCTTTCGACTTTAATTCCGATTGTCCAAAGTTCAAACCATAGACATAGAATAATAAATTACTAATAGATAATCTGGACTATTTTACATGAAAATTTTATGTGCGCTTTAAAACGACGAGGCAAGGCGTGTCGCGGGGCGTACTTTTTTAGAAAGCAATACAAAATATAACAACGGGGCAGGCAAAACATGTTTAAAAAAATATTTCCGGACAATCCCGTAAGAAAACCGACATTATCTGAGAAATAGGGATGCTTATGATGATGATGATGATTTATCTTTTATCAACTTAGCGATCGACAAATCTACCATAAGTAATTGTGTATTTATTTTATGTAAAAAGTTAATAAATGTACTACTATTTAAGAACTACTGTAAATCATTCTTTTGAAATAAATAAATTTTATTATAATTTTAAATAATTATTATAATTTTCTTTGATTACTTTTGTAGATGTCATAAAAATATCCTATGGTTTTTGGATAACAGCTGTGGGAACACCTTTCTGTATCTTGATATATAATAAGATTATCATATTGGATACCAAGATCTTTAGTAGAAAACAAAGAAGAAAGTACGTGATCTTTTTCTAATTTCCTATTTCATCTTAGTTTTATTATCTTTTGTACCTTCCCACTTCGAGTCTCAGCAATTGGGTCCCAATTTCAACGCCCACAAGCAATTCACTGGTGATAGTTATAGTAGGTAGACTTATCTTGAATATGCTAGCGGTTAGAACAATCGCACTGTTAAACTACTGTGTAGGCAGAAGTGTCTTCACCACAATTATACGAGAAATGCCGAAAATGACGAATCTTTTAGGTAAAAAATCTTCGCTTACTGGAACAACATTTTAGCTAAATATTTGTAAAAGAAATGATTTGTAAAGGTAAGGATACCACAGGCTCTTAAAAGAAACTTGTTTCTTAAGCAATGAAAAATGCATCATTCATTTGATTTTGTGACTCACTGCAAAATACCGCTATAAAAATAAAATAAGAAAGGTTAGAGTGGCGATTGGTTCGCGATATTGTAAGCGGTCAAAGAATTATAAGAAGTAAAGAACATGAATAGGTTGGCCTTTACAAAGTAACATACTTGTGTATATTATAAAATTTAAGTTATTTTTATTTCGGATCCCATGGCTAGGATATAAAGGATATTCTGTTTCGCTTAGTTAGCACCCAGTCTACCAATTTGTAACATAGATCAATAACTGTATCATATGAGTAATTTATTATTCTATGTCATAGGCTAGCATTTTATAATTTATATAAGTGCAAATAAATGAATAAACTGTTGCTGTTGGTAATAAACATTAGTTTTGGAGTTTCCTAATATATAGCGTCTTAATAGAGGTATTATGTATGCTCTACTATCGCCCTTTGCACAAATTTGGGTCCACAAAGCGAGACGTATTTAGGCTAGTTACTATTCTGCTGCAAGTTTTGATATTTTTTAAAAGTAAGACGATGTCTCAAAATATAAATAAAAGAAAAGGTAAACGCTAGTAAATTATAAAGCAGATAGTTGGTCAATGTAAATAATTACGCTAAAACGGCTGCTTGGATTTAACAGAAAATTTTAATATTCCTTTCTAGTCTAAGTGCTCACTCAGTCCTGAAATTACAACATAATACTTTAACAATAGAGATTAGTTTAGATCAGGATTATTTTTTGCTTCCCGCTGGGCAGCTTTACCTTCAAAGGAATTTTCCACTGTCCAATAGGAAGACCTGTATCACAAATATTTTCCTATCAGTCTGTAGATCCCTAATGACAATATAATAGCCATGTTATTTACATATCAGTCATATTCTCCGAACATCTTACTGATATTGTTATCTGCGTGGGTGATTCATCTCCATATAGACACTAAAATATCCATGACTTTTAAGGAAGTAAAACATTATAGCGTAGTAAATAGTGTTTAACGTAATGATTCACGCTCTTTTGGCCATGAATGAGACTCGTTTGCTCCGAGTATGTTTGCCTTACTTTGACCTTTGGCACTTGGGTGAATTTAGCACAGGTATTTTTGAAATGGAATTTAGTGTATTAAGGCTTCGACCAAACCTACGCGTCAGTAACGTGGGAAGCGACAGCGATGCGGGAGCGTCTGCAACGCGGAACTTTTTTTGCCTAAAGACGTCGCGCTTTGTGGACTCAGGTTTGACTAAATCTTTAACACCAGAATAGTAAAAATGCGTCGCTTTTAACTCTAACGTTTTGATGGTTTTTAATTTAAAAAGAAATAAAGCGCTTTTAATTAAAAAAAAAATGGAAAACAAAACTACAAAACCAATGTTTATTACCAACAGGTAATAATTACAAATTACAATCAGCAACAGATCATAAATTCAATTGTATTTTTTTTACCGTATAAAAGACAAAGATATATTTTTCTAATCGGTTAACGGTAGGCATAACTAACGATTTCATGCAGTTTACTGCTGACCTCCGCATTCAAAAAATCTTCGAAGTCAAATGTCACTATCTACTTGAGACTAAAAGTAGTAGTGATTTAAATTATTTTTTGCAAGAGACTTTACTTCGTTCACAGCTTTAAACTGTAACCAATAGCGTAAATAATTACGTAGTAATTTATTATTCTATGCCAATAGTAAGTATTTTACGTACCTACATATACTTCGCAAAGCTTATGTGATCCGAACATTGGCATAGCATCAATTAAAAATCAGCGCTTAATGGGGTTAAAATTTTATAGAAGAGTAAGTCAAAATTAAGCGTTTTCCTTAAAGTCTATGCTTACACTTGCTTAGTAGAGATTATGTTGGATTATGAGATTAAATAGTTGTCTGCCAATTTGTCAAGATATTATGTGCTACTTTGGAGGTTACAGTGTCCGTGTAATAGGTACCCTACACTATTTGATCTAGACAGAAAAATGAAACATTTGTTTGATTCAACGTACCGTCTTATTTCATTTGTAGCAGTTAGTATAATTAATTTGATCAGGAAATATTAAGAAATTCTTTTGACATTTGCTTTGTCGACTTATGCATGCGATCCTTTAAGATCCGTCATATTTCAATGAGGAAAACATTGCATTGCATTGTATTTTGTTGTTATATTGGTGTTTTAATAAAGAGTATTGTGAAATGCATGTGATCAGCCTATTGGTAAGAATAATGACGATGTCGCATAGCGGTTTTGTGATTAACCTCCAGGATCCAAGAATCGTGACTTACTTAGCTATTCTCTAATAGCTTCTCTTAGCTTCAGGCTTAAGAGAAGTTTGATATTGCCTTACACGGCAGGGGTCATAGGTCGAAGGCAGAGAATCTAGCATACATCGATAAACATTTAACGACCGCAGAGACACGACTGGAAGATGTTATATATACGAACGAACAATTTTATGGGGCTTAGACTGTTGAATTCTTAATGGATTTCCATCAAACGTTGTCCCGTTAAGATTTGATATCAACTATGTGGGGGTTTTAAAGATGGTGTTGCACGTCCTGTCTATCAATTACGGCGAATTTTCAAATACGCAAATTGGATAGTTTGTTTTTAATATAACAAACAGTCATTGTTTATTTTAGCAATACATGAAATACAAATCACATTTCAAAAACTATACATTAATATGAACTCTTTTAGATTTAGAACCCGAGTTAATACCTAATAAGTGAATAAATGATAAGAGTTATGCCAAGTTATGATATAGTGCTTGAAGCACTATATCATAACTTGGCATAACTAGATATAGTTGGCATAATAGATCTAGATCCTAGCTAAGCTTTAGCTAAGACGAAATCAAACTCCTGAAGAGGTGAAATCAGTTGACATTGTGCCTTTTAAAAGCCAGTCTAGGTGCTATATTCATTAATTTAATCTTAAAAACAATTATAAATCGTAAGTATTTGTAGACGAACAATATAGATGAACAATAATGTCAAAATACCTATAGCACTTTTTATCGGGGTTTGCGGTAGTCGGAAAGTTACATGATAATAAAAATAAGTAAATAGTTTTAAATAATGTTTCAAAAGAACTCCTAGAAAGGGTTAAGTTGTGTATAATTACTTTGTAACGGGTGTTTAGCGCACTTTAAATGGACATCAGGAAAATTAAGACCCTCAAGTACCGCCTTTGTATAGTAGGCAAAACGTTGTTAAAAATTGTTGTTAGTTAGATAAGTAGCTAGTTTTTTTTGTAAATATAAATACCTTAAAATCGACCCGGATCTAGATGCATGCTATTAGATGGCACTTTAAAAAAAACAGAGTTAAAAGCGATGCACTGTCTTTAGGTAGTAGCGTTTACTATGCATATTAATTGTCTTAATCTGGGCACTAAATCACTAGATAGGTATAGCGCGGGCTTAGCCGATAATGATGTAACGCTATAATACATAAAATCTCAGTGACATTCAGTGAAGTTATTATGGTAAATATATTAAAGCAAGATCATATTTATTTTCAGAAACCTAATACTCGTATAAAATATTGAATAACAAGATATCTAGCAATTTTATTCTTAATCATCATACCAGCTGTTGGACGTCCACTTCTGGACATAATATCATGTTGAGGGGGTTAGTGAGCGCAGTTATGAGTGTTGAAAACCAAGAAAACGCTGCTGCCCATTTTGTAGCTTTCTAGTGTTAGGTTCTTACGGCGCCCGGGATGAGATGGGGGGAAATATTCTTACTCAGGTGCCCACGGCCCCCGGTGGCACGGCAATAGTATAATACCCATTTAATAGCTAAACCTCGCTTAGTGGATTCCGTGAGCAGTTGATAATTACAAGACCTTATTGTTGTTCTTCAAGGTTTCGCAGCCATTGTGGTCCTGTCCATAAAAATCACGGTGATTTACCGATTTTACGGAAGCCCATAGAAAATTTAATAAATTTTATCACGCAGTTGGTATTATTAATGTTTACGAAACTACCACTACACAACAAATTACGTTATACAAACCTTCAACATAATTTACTACGTACATACGAGTATTTCAGCGAAGATGGAGTTTTATCTCGTATTTAGCACGCAACGGCCCAATGCCCAATTCCCCGTGTTTTATCGGTTTCCCGTGGGAACAACATATTGCCCGTGGTTAAATAGCCTAAGGCCTTTCTCGATAAATAGACCTATCTAAAAATATCTGTGAAATATTTTTTCGAATCGGACCAGTTCTTGAGATAAGCACTTTCAAACAAACGCTTCAGCGTTTTCATATTAGCATAGATTATTTTGATTGAAAGACGGACAAAGAGGATCGTAAAAAAAAACTTTGAGTTACATAGTCCATATTTTTTTTTTTTTAATCTAATCTAATCGTTTTATTATGTATCTAAAAATAAAATAGCAAAAGCGAAATTAAATAAATTTGCGATGAGGGCTTCTGGTTGCTTATAGCGAAAGATATGAAATGTAGCATAAGTTACGTAGTCTCTATCGGACGTTAATTTATCATAATGCACCCGAGGTGCATTCATCATTTCTCCCATAACCGCCCGCAACTGCAAAAAATTTGAAATCCTTCTATAAGTAACGGAAATATCGGTGAACTTACATTAAAATAAATTATACATAGAGACGAATTGAACACCCCTTCTTTGTTTAATAGGTTTAAAAGGCTTCGTTGTCACTATCTTAGAATTGAAGTCAGAATTTAATAAAATCTATTGTTTAATCTTGTTAGTAACCGATACTTCTCACGGCTACCGGAAGACCAGCTAAGTGGCTGCTTCCGGGTGCTATCAAAGGCATGTATGGTAATTTTGCATTGCCTCTCCTTCTTCGCAGTGTGGAATGCTTATGATATTTATAAGGGCGATATTTCCTAGGTTTTTAACCGACTTCAAAAAAAAAGGAGGTTTCTCAATTCGACCGTATATTTTTTTTTTTTTTTTTTTTATGTATGTCCGCGGATAACTTTGTCGGTTATGAACCGATTTTGATTATTCTTTTTTTGTTGGAAAGGGTGTATCCCAAGGGTGGTCCCATTGTAAGGAAACCTGGATCTGGTGGTGGAATCCTGAAGAAATTAAGGGAAACTCTTGAAAATATCGTCTTTCCGACTTGTGTGTTACTTAATATTATTCAATATAATGAATTTTAAAGCCGTTTTATGAATGAGGGTCTGGTGTTGATCTGATGATGGAGGGAAAGGCGGTCAACGGAACTTCTCAACGATTTACAGCAAGTACTTTGTGTTTGGGCTTGATTAACTTATATTACTGAGACCGTTCATCTAAATGGGTTTTGACTGATATTAGGGGTCTGATGATGAAAATGAAGGACAGTCAAAGGAACTCTATAAGTTATATTTTAGTAGAGTAATCACTAAAAATCGTGAAATAAAACTTTTTTGCCAAAAATTAAACCAACTTCAAACGAGAAACTGAAAAGTACAAAATAAATTAACTTTACAAATCATTTCGACATTATAAGTGATAATTAAAAGAAACATAAACAATTAAATAATTAAGTATTTAATAATTTTGAGGTCGGTGCCAAGTAAATACTACAAAAAACTTAATGCAGTAACAAATGCATTTTTACCTACACTATACACAATATCAATATATATATGTCAAAATAACATACTAATTAACAGCATTTAGGACCAAAATAGAAATGCGTGTGTTAGATTATTGTCATATATTTCTTGAAATTAATGGGGGTTTCATATGACAAGACACACAAAATATTTTAAAATTATGTATATGCTCTGATTAAATAACGAATATAACAATTAACCTTGATTTGGATGAGTTTAGAAAACATTAAGTTGATAAAGAGGTTATGTTTTTGTTTTGATTCACAAATAATATGTTTTAGTACGTAAAACTTAACGTATTTTACGAAACTACATGTGTATAGTGATAATAAGAAATATTTTAATGATATTTTGTAAAGAAAACTACTTATAACAACGTTTTTTTAAAAAAAAAACACCTTTTTGCTAAAAACACGTTCCTTGCTATAAAAGAGCGACCGCTCGGGTCGTTATTTCACTTTTTGAATAGCTGTCGACCAGAGCGGAGCTCCTGCTACTAGTGCCAGTGAACTAAAGCTAAGTGGTTTTAATTATAGTTACGGTAGAAATTATTTTTAATTTGTCAAAATATATTTGCTTTTGTTAAACTATTTAATTGTAATAACTGATAAAACTGTGTTGTTCTATTCGCTTCTCAACTCAGTAAAAAAAATTGAAGCGAACTGTCAAGACAATGTTATTTCCTTGATATTCTTGTTCAAGCAATTTAGTTTTATTAATTTTCAGTTGACCTGTCCAAGTAGATTATGTGTTTAGAAGGAAATAAACGTTTTGACTTTGACTTTGACTTTAATTATTTTGGAATACCTTTATAATATTTATGTAGGTAGTATTTTTTAAACTCCAATTATTAGAGAAAATCTATTATCAGAAGTGGGATTCGAGCTATTGCTATTATTAACACCTTTTCGCATTTCAGATACGACTCGTACGACGTTCCATGTAAAATGGACCCAGCGGTCTTGGAGGGCTTGCAGAAGGCCATTCGAGATGCGGTGACTGATCGACATCGGGGCGATGACGTGGTGTTGCCGCGGTGTAGCCGCCTTTCCCAATCCCGATAAGAACAACAATCGTGCAGAGGGCTGGTGCAACTGTAGCAGTTCTTATCGCCGAGGATCTGAGATTGAGTAGCATCACTACGGTCGCTAAAGCCGGTAAGGCCCTAAAGGGCTCTGCTTTAATCTGGTATGAACCCTGGGACACTGAGATGCTGCAGATTCATACAGTGAATACGTTAAGGAAAAGTAAAGACTTTAAAAATAATAATAATATAGGATCTTTTTGAGGAACAAATAGTTGAGCTTGTTTGTGGAAGTGTAACTGATGTATCCATTCCAATGGCGTCTCGTAACAGCCTTAAGTCCACTGCAGAACTACTTTATTATTCACGACTTGCGTCAAATCTGCTTAGTAAATGCCCAAAAGTATTTTTAGGTTGGGGTTCAATTTCAGCCGGGAGACCAGATTTTGTACGATCTACTTGTTTCTGGTTTGGGGTTTGGGTGTTTTTCTAAGTATCATAAATATGTATCTAACACCTATATTATAAGCTCTGCTTTAGTTTGGGGTTGCAATGCTGTGGTGGGTAGTAGTAGTCCGGAATTTTCTTTTAATAATTAAATAATCTGTCGCTATATTTAAACTATGCAATTAAATTCCCATTTTAAGTTATGCAGCACTAACTTCATAGTGAGAACTACACATATTTGCTAACTTGACTATTCCTGTACAAAATAACGATATATGTTGGGAATTTGAGTTTATGGATTAAAGTATTCAGAATAGACCCTTGACGAACTTTGTTCTGCAGATATTAACTATTACAGATAAAACAAAAGATAAGAAATCATTTATTTGCAACTAAGATAAATTAAATTAACATTTAGTTATACCATAGCTTAAAATAAGTATGGATAAACAAACCATTTGTCTTTAGCACTGCAAAATGAACTTTACTCTGAATAAGCGGGAAGTATAAAGTACCTACATCCACGCTGGTCTTCTGTAGGAACCATTTCTGTGACGTGTTTCTAATTACTGCCAAGCCTACTTATTTGGTATAAATTTTACCATTCTAACAGATTGTAATAAAGTCAACGATGACGAAATAGGATATCACACCTCGAGTAGCCCTATGGTGGACGTTTTTACTGGAATTTCAGTTTGACGTAGTAGGTAAATTTTTGTTAAACATTTAGATTTCTTGATCCGTAACCCAGTTAAATTACCCTGTATTAACGTTATCGAAGAATCTGACAACAATAATGTCCCACATAAAAAAAAAAGGGACAATCAATACATTATATCAAAAACTTGTCTAAATTACATAAATGAGCCAAATTCTGTAGCAAAATTATTCGTTCCTAAGGGATGTTCTGCAAGCACTTTCTCCTTCGTCTGGGTGGGTAATGTGTACGATAAATAATATCTATATACATATGTATGTCTATTGTATTGGGTATATCAGATTTTCTGGTGCCCGTGGCACGGGCTGGGAGCTTACCAAGGGGCTAGATAGTTGTGTGGATTGTCCGGAAATATTTATTTATGGGTTATGTTTATTACGTCTTTTCACGACGAAAATTGTCACATAGGATCATGGAAAAATTCGATAGCATTTTTGGGTCCCAAGATTTTACAAAAAAAATGTATTTTTCATTGTTTGTCTTGAACAACTAGCAAAACTTATTTCGGGCCAAACAAGCACCTCATAGAGAGATCTATTCCATTCCACACATTGCATCTTGATTGTGCAGGGCCATGTAGTTACAATTACCTTTATTATTATTAATTATACGATTTACGAAATTCTGCATATTAAAAACCTCTAAAAACATTAAAGGGTCAAGAACTTTTGGGTATTTTACATGAAACAATTGCCTTGTTAGGAATTACCAGCCTCTTAGTAACCATTGCTAAGAGCCTGTATCTAAAATCGTTTAGAGATACACAAAAGCATCACCCTACCGGTAGCCCCAGAACGACCATGCAGAGCAATATGTTGCTACCGTTACTAATATGCTTACACCTTCAATTAATGACACATCAGATAGGCCGAACGGTTTATGGAAATTAAAACAAACTAATTTTCAACTACAATAAAAAAGTAACGGATTTAATCATACAAGGTTATTAATAGGCAGAGTAGGAATTATACCAACATACGGGCCATTAATAAAGGTAAATTATGAAATTTTGGACGACTTGCCAATTTATAGAATAAATTTCTTTTTATTTATTAGTGTTGCCGAAGCTAAAGAGAAACTACGAAGTGAATGGTTTGATTAAACCGTGTTAGATTATTTTTTGGGCAATGACTAGTCGTTAATAAATATCGTATCGTATGATATAAAGTTAATTTCAGAAATACGTAATGACGTATGATTATGTAAGTACATAAATATTGTTAGTGAACGTTATAGATAGACTTTTTATTTATTTCACCAAACTAGTTGTATTTTTTTTATATCATATTAATTATAGATAATTATTTATGCTTTTATTAACTTGATTAAACTAAGTATCTTGTAAACATTATGTCAATTCAATTTATAAGGATTACTGTGTTAAAATTGATTGTTTGTCAATAAGTTATGCTTATGATCCAAGATTATGAACTTTCTTTTAGATTTCATTTATTAAAATGTACATTAAAAATATTAATCTAGAGCATACACGTAAGTGGGGGGAGATACCACTGGTCGGTTCTTTATCTGATGTGGACCTAAATGTCTACAGCGGTGGGTGACAGGGTAACATGACAAGGTAAAGAATCATTTACTGCTGATCTTTGTCCTGATACTTCACTGAAACTCACGTGCAGCAGGTGACAGGTGTTGTATGCGAAGGCCAGAGAGAGACTGTTGTTTACAACAGGAGGAACTGCTGATCTTTGTCCTGATACTTCACTGAAACTCACGTGCAGCAGGTGACAGGTGTTGTATGCGAAGGCCAGAGAAACTGTTGTTTACAACAGGAGGAAGTACTTCGAGAGCGAAGTACTGGTCAGTTTGGCCGTGTTAGATTATTGTCATATATTTCTTGAAATTAATGGGGGTTTCATATGACAAGACACACAAAATATTTTAAAATTATGTATATGCTCTGATTAAATAACGAATATAACAATTAACCTTGATTTGGATGAGTTTAGAAAACATTAAGTTGATAAAGAGGTTATGTTTTTGTTTTGATTCACAAATAATATGTTTTAGTACGTAAAACTTAACGTATTTTACGAAACTACATGTGTATAGTGATAATAAGAAATATTTTAATGATATTTTGTAAAGAAAACTACTTATAACAACGTTTTTTTAAAAAAAAAACACCTTTTTGCTAAAAACACGTTCCTTGCTATAAAAGAGCGACCGCTCGGGTCGTTATTTCACTTTTTGAATAGCTGTCGACCAGAGCGGAGCTCCTGCTACTAGTGCCAGTGAACTAAAGCTAAGTGGTTTTAATTATAGTTACGGTAGAAATTATTTTTAATTTGTCAAAATATATTTGCTTTTGTTAAACTATTTAATTGTAATAACTGATAAAACTGTGTTGTTCTATTCGCTTCTCAACTCAGTAAAAAAAATTGAAGCGAACTGTCAAGACAATGTTATTTCCTTGATATTCTTGTTCAAGCAATTTAGTTTTATTAATTTTCAGTTGACCTGTCCAAGTAGATTATGTGTTTAGAAGGAAATAAACGTTTTGACTTTGACTTTGACTTTAATTATTTTGGAATACCTTTATAATATTTATGTAGGTAGTATTTTTTAAACTCCAATTATTAGAGAAAATCTATTACGTGCGCGGATATACCGCGAATGGACTGATATTTAGAGTTAATTTCCTGCTAATACCTTATGGCTTGAGTTGTGAAAAAGATTGATGTTAGGTACCTATATTATATCTAGTTATTGTTTTACTTGGCACCGACTTCAAAATTATTAAATACTTAATTATTTAATTGTTTATGTTTCTTTTAATTATCACTTATAATGTCGAAATGATTTGTAAAGTTAATTTATTTTGTACTTTTCAGTTTCTCGTTTGAAGTTGGTTTAATTTTTGGCAAAAAAGTTTTATTTATTGCAGAGTTAGATTTTTGATATTCGTTATACATACATAGAAAATTAACAATGCGAGACCGTATATAGTCCGTTCGTTAGAACAAAACAGAGTTTAACACGTTCACTGCGGATCACACAGAATCGGCCCGCCGCGGTGCTTACCGCCTGTGCGTACGGTAAAAACTACATCTTGCTCGCTGGTGCGGAACGATTATCTTAGGTATTTGTAGGAGTTAGACAGAGACAAATATAGATTTCGGCTCGTGGTGTCAAATGTAGATATTTGGCATTAAAACATCGTGGCGGGCTCTTTTCGACCACCATCGCACTGACGGTAAAAAACATCGCTCCTTGCGGCGGCGGGCCTATTGTGGTATATGACCGGTGCCGACCTGTTGCCGCAAGGAGCGCGCGCGCAAGCGTCGAGTCACCAGTCAGTGTTGTGCGTGCGTATCGTTATTTTATCGACAGGTATTTAAGTATGGCGCAACGCAAATGTAAAAGAAAAATAACCCTGTACAGTGATAGTGAAGATAGTTTAGATGAAAATGCACAAATATGTCCTGTATAAAAAAACAAAAACCGTCAACCAGCAAGATTTGTATTCTAGAAACAAGTTAATTTACCCCGCAAATAATGTACAAAAATGCGCGGTGTTATGAAAAGCTGCGTCTAACTTTAGATTGCAAGGAAGCGAAAAAGAAAGTTAAGAAAATTAAAACATATTGCAACAAATGCAATCAATCTCTTTGCGTGCAGTGCTATAAAGAAAGACACATATAAGTTCACTGTTCTTGTCTGGCTCATGTGATTCGCTTAATACATACTTTTTATTTCTTTTACAATAATTCTGTTTTATTTTCGATAACCCAAATATTTTTGTCTGTCCCATCACTATAAAAAATACTTTCTAGTGCGATATCGGTCGTTTCCGACCTGACATTTTCCTTGGTTGATTTCTCATTTCCTGGTATTCTGATTCAGGGGCGAAGCGAATGTAAACAAATGGGGTTAATGATCATTTAAGCAGTATAAAAAAAATATTATACACCACATATTCGCAAAGTTATACCTCTTTAATCTTTGCTCGCGGTGTCAGGTCAAAAAGGATTGATACGCACTGTAGAAAAGGTCGATGGATGCATATTTGGACCGCCACCGCACCAGATGAAAGTTTAAAGGATTTTTGCCGCAGTGAGCGTGTTAATGATGGATGGTAGGAAGGTACTTCATTCTATTACAACGTTATAAAACATTTCTACAAGAAATCTGCTATACATGCTACATACGAGTGTATAGGTCTACCACTAGGTAGACCGAATATTGTGACCGTACGCATCTTTTTTCTTATTTTCTTAGAGAGAACTGCATCACCTTGACTGTTAATTTTGCTAAATCGAATCCGGAAATTCACGATTTGGCTCACTTAGTCGGTTGGCAGACGGTTGGCTAATCTGTAAAGATTTCATTTTGGGTATTCATTCATGAATAGAGAGTTGCTGACACTATAAATAATTTAGTCAAAGTTATGTTGTCCATGAAGTAAAACCAACTAAAACAATATCAACTATCATCATACCAGCTGTTGGACGTCCACTTCTGGACATAAGCCTATCTAAATATCATATTGAGGGGGTTAGTGAGCCGTTTTATGTAAAACTAGCTTTTCACGCCACGGCGTTTTCAGGATTTCCCCGCGGGAAACACGTAAAAAGAGTTGCTCAATAAATTGGCTATATAGTAGTGTCAGAACTTTTCACGAGTAGTCCCTGAGATTATGGCCATCAAACAAACAAACTCTTTAGCTCTATAATATTATTATAGACTAGCTGTGCCCTGCGGTGCTTCCCGCGTTATAATGGATGAAGTACTCTTAACCAACAACATATTTATTTGAATAAAGATTAATATTATTATGTTGATACAACTTAAACAAATTATTTCGACCAAATTAGGTACCATAAAAACGGTTTTTGTGAGTTAATCTTAAAAGATAGACATATACTATCGCGGACTGTTTTTAAGATCATTAAAAGAGCTATTATTCTTTAATACATATTTTTTGTGTATCTTGAACCGATTTCACGGCGCACGCAACGGAAGGCTTCAAAGATGAACAATTTCTCCCGTTTTTTACACATTTACCACTATATCTTTGCTCCTTTTGGTCGTAGCGTGATGTTATATAGCCTATAGCCTTCCTCGATAACCGGACTATCTAACACAAAAAGAATTATTCAATTCGAACCAGTAGTTTCGGAGATTAGGGCGTTCAAACAAACAAACAAACTCTTCAGCTTTATAATATTAGTATAGATGGTAGAGTTCCCAGGTACATCAGATGAGTCACAGTTACAAATCAACGAAGTACGGCGCTGCTATTAACACTAATGCGTTTTGGTAACAGAAAACCCCATTATTGGTGTGTTCAACAGGCTTAAGTCAGCCGTCGTAAATTGGTTAAGTGCCTCACAAGTTATCTATTCACTGACGGATTACCATCCATCATGTTTGTAAACTTAAACGAACTCTACATTCTAGATTACATCGTTTTTTAGATACATACTAATATTTCATAGACGATTTAAAAATTGTTTAGTAGAAAAATAAATATCTTTTATTGCAAATCTTTCTTACATCGAAAGTTAATCGATTTTGTTCTTAAACTAAACCTATCTATCTCAGTATATTTCTATTATATTATGTATCAAAAATAATATTAAATTCAAGATAAATAAATCTGTATCTAGGTTTTGCACAGCTTCGAACTGATCTCATAGTTATGCCTGAAGGCTAAACTAATCTAATTAACATCAGCTACTTTCACTAGAACTAAGTATATCGTAGCAAAGTAGGTACAACAATTATAGAATGTACCGAGGTCTCAAATCAACTGGCCAAACATGACTCATTGATCTTGGCTTACAATATCCGCACGCTAAAAGTATTAACTCTGTTCACTCAGTAACTTTCTGAAAACCGGATCTTATCACCGTTAAATATACACATTAGGCTTTGAGTGACCCACAAATTGAATATCGTGGCTGGCTAGAGGCCTGACCGGTATCACGTTTTGTTTGCATTTCGATAACTTCACTGCAGGTTAAAGTTAAATAGTTCTATTGTAAATATTAACTTAAAACTCGGATAACGGTTTCTCTTTAAAATAGGTGATGTTCACACGACTCGCTGCCATCAATGGTAACCAATTAGAGATTTAAGCGCCGTACTTATGCATACGACAACGATTAATCACGATTAAGTTTTTACTACGGCTAATAAAGCGATTAGGTTCGATTTTATTGCTTGTCTGATTGGAATTTTATATTTCAGGCTGGGATGTGGTTTATGGCGACAATTTGGACATGTTGAAAGCTGAAGAAAGTGCGTTACCGAACCTGGCGAAGGAAGTGGAAGACAACAGCCGTTACAAAATCCTAGAAGCAAATGCAACGGTTGTTAAATTACTAGTCGACGATAAGGATGGTGTGAGCAGGTAATTTAATAAATCTGGGGAGTTACCTAGTATTTTCCGTGGTGGTCTAATGTTGCCGTATTGAATAGCGCGGAAATTCAATAAGCACCGTTATTGATCAGGAACTGATAAGCGAGATCCATTTAATAAGGTGATGCAGTATCTAGTTTATTTACTTTACGGAGCACGGCGTGGGTTTTACGGTGGAGTAAGTATAGTCCATGTATTGGAATTACCAAGAATATCTACTTAGCCTGCAGCTTAACGTTTACGAGATATGAAAATTTGTAATATTGAAGATTCCATACGTTGTGTGTCAGTTTACATGTGTAAAGTATAAAATATGCTTAGCTTATCTAAAATGTAGTTTATATATTTAATTAACCTTTTACGCTAGGTATGTAACTTCATCATATTTTGTATTCATACGTAGGGGAGACCGAGGATGGTTGTGACAATTTTTACTTAAAGGATCATATCTCAATAAATATTCATACCACAATTATGAAATCTATGCCTAAGGATACCTCAATTCTACCTTTATTAAAAACAGTCATGAAAGTTATATAGTTTCTCAGAAAATCTACGAAAATTGAATCAACTCCCAATGTCACAACTCTCCTCACACCGAGGTAAGTTGTGACAGGTACCGGGGTAAGTTGTGACAGTTGTGTATCTACACTATACTTGATAGACAAAAATACTTTTATAAACAAAATACAATTATTTTTTATTAAAAATACTTTAATTATCAATGAGCATAATTGTTGGAAATACAAACATAAAGATAACGAGCAATAAATCTTGTATAAGTAAATTATGGCAATAAACGAGATCAGTTATTATAAAATCAGTCAAAAATATTAATCTAATCTGATAAAAAATTATGACGGACGTATTGCAGCTCTTATGAGATGGCGGGACGAGCTGGACTCTCACATGACCGCATGGCCCGATGCCGCGATGAACCGCGAAGAGTGGAAGAAGGGAAGGGAGGCTTTTGCCCTGCAGTGGGACAATAGAGGCTAAATAATAATAATAATAATAATTGCAGCTCGCCCCCAGTGCAATCTTCGTGAGACCAGCCTTTGCATTCCAGGCACTGAACCAACTTCTCATTGGATCTGCTACTGGCATAGGATTCAAGGCAACACAAGCAAAAATAATCATTATCTGCGGCATTTCGAAGACTAATGTCTTATTGTTACTCCTTCATAGGCTAATTCATAAATTTCGTCACTAGCCCCGAACAGTCTTTCTTTTATATTTATTCGGCATTCTGAAACAAAAAAATAGCACATGCAACCTACCCTCAACACAACTTCATGCCCTTATTTGGGCATGAAGAGTTCCAGATAAAAAATAAGTTTTTAAGACAAAATTTAATATTTGAATACTTTTATGTCAGACTTAGGTTGAAGTATTGACTAAAACAAGCGAAAATTACATAAGCAACACAAAAAAAAAAAACTAAATATCACTCCAAAATGCGTTTAAATTACAAACAAACTTAAAAAGGAGAGTTGTGACAGCGTGTCACAATTCTCCTAGGTGCCGAAAATTGCGACCTTGTCAGAATAATAATTCGTAATTTCAAAACAAGATGCAAACACAGAAAGGCAATCCCACGCTTTGAAACTTCAAAAACAACACAGTATACAAAAAAAACCATAACCACGTAAATGTAATGTGTCACAATATAATTACAATCAAAATTTTGATAAAAAACTTACTTTTAGGTATTTTTTCCAAGCAGACATCGTACTCGTGCATCGGCTTGCCATATGCCTGAGGCACTTAATGCGTCAAGTAGTGCGTCTCTCAAGAAACAATCGTGCCCCGTGGCCAGCTCGCTAACGGTCATAAGTTCCGAGAAATTTGCTTTGTCACAACTCTCCTCTGTCACAAATCTCCTCGGTCTCCCCTACACATCATTCACTTTAGAAAAAAAATAGTTGTAGGTACCTACATCCCAACTGATATGTTAAAATGATTTGTTTTTTTTTCTCCTTAGTCTGGGTGTTAAATAAATATGTATAAAAAAATATACTTATGTATCTATGTAGATATGTCGATTAATTGACCCGTAAAACAAGCTTAGAGCTTACCACGGGGCTATGTTGTTGTGTGGATTGTCCGGAAATATTTATTAATTTATAAATTTTAACCGATGTCGCATTTGTTAAACGCCGTTCCAAACATCTCCCCTGTAAACGGGGATTGGATTATAAAATATAATGATAGAACAAAGAATCCTGAATCTATCTATCAACCTATACTTATTATTTAATTTAAAGTTCTCCGCCGCGTCTGTCATAATGTTCGGGATAAACTCAAAAACTACTGACTGATCTTTATTAACGGGATTCAGCAATAAGTAATAATAATAATAATAAAAATCATTTATTCAGGTCAATAAATACATTGAACTTAGCTAATACGATACGATGACACTACCGAAGCTTTACAACTGTGTGGTAGGTAGAGCGATTATTTATTTATTTATACGGTTTCAGATCCGAAGTATTCGACATGCTCCACTCGAGAGACGACAATGAGGAGCACATGGATCTGCCGACCTTCCCCGAAGACACGGAAGATGCTAAAGCAGATGTTCCCGTAGTTCCTGATGCTCAGGCAGAGTTTTTGCAAGGTAAATAAACTGCACCAATATTTCAAATATAAACTAAAGAATAGGTACCAATGTGATAATGGCGGTCTACAATCGACAATAAGAACTTCCAGGCTAGAAATTAGACGAATTAAATCTAACATAGAACTCATAAAATATTTTTGTATTTAGATAAGGAATTATAAATGTTTGTTTTCCGAATAAAATAAAATAATCATCATCGTTATCATCATTCTCTTGCCCTTATCCCACAATATGTGGGGTCGGCACAACATGTAAAAAAAATTAATAATAATAATAAATAAAATATAAATCTAAATTTAAAATTTAAGAAAAACCCCCGATTCCAATGCCTTAATTTCCTTAAATATAAAACAACATAATATTATGTAATGTGGACGCGATGCGTTTTCATTTGATACCCCACACTAGTATATTTGCAGATTTTCGGTTTTGCTTCCCCACTCTCTCCATCCGTTCGGGAGCTATGGTGACACAGACAGACAGACAGACAGACACGTCAAACTTATAACACCCCTCTTTTTTGGTCGGGGGTTAAAAATAGTTAGTACCAGGGATGTAACGGAGGTAGTTTTATCGGAACCGAAATCGGAATCGGAGTTTTCAAATTTGATTTATCGGAATCGGAATCGGAATCGGAGGCAGGGTCCAGTTTGTTTTAGGACAAATAAAACATGATTTATATCAATATTTTTTATTTAAAATAAAAAACAACTGTGAAAATATTGGCATAATTCCAAATAAACAAAAGTTAAAATTAATGAACTTAAAGTTTAATTAAAATTAAAACTTAAAACCCAAAGTAGCGTGTTACATTTGGTTACATTACAATAAATGAACAAAAGCTAAAACAAATTAAATCAAAATTGACTCCAAAAAAATGTAGAAAGTAATTTTTTAATTTCTTTGAAAAGTAATGTATTGTACTTTAAGAACAAAAGATTTTATGCTTTGTCCCCATCCAATCTATTTCTTAAAGAGTCGTAAATTAGGCCACCACCACTAAAAAGTTGTTCGCTAGCTACCGAGCCCGGTGGACATGACAAATATTGCCGGGCAATTGATTGTAGGGGTATTTTGTATTTCCATTTACTTTCCACCACAATAACGGATCATCACTAATACTTATACGTTTTTCTTTATTGTACTCATTTAATTGCTTTTCATTACAGCAAATTTGTCAAAAACTGCATATCTTCCAGATGTTGTATCATCATCGTCTTCATCACTACTTAACAATATATTCGACAAAACTGTTTGGACATTACTATGGCTAGCTTCTGCTGGTAATTCCATTCTTGCCCGTTTGTTGTCTTGTTCGTTCAACCTCCGATTAACATCCGATGCAAAAGTATCGGAACCGAAGTCGGAACCGAAAGTGTAATAATAACCGAAAGTTCCGACTTAACGGAACCGGAATCGAAGCTCCGTTACATCTCTAGTTAGTACCTATCGCCAACCTGAAATTAAGAAAAAACATAACCCGACCGCGACTTATAACTTTTTGGGATTTTTACTGTATATGAAGCCTATTATGTTCTCATTCTCACGTGGTTGTTACGCAACTTTAAATCGATATTTATATCCTAAACGGTCCATCCTCGGTTCGAAAAATGTTGAAAGGAAACTAAAAATGTTTCTAAAATTTTTTTCAAAATCATAGAATTGCAATTTCACCGGTATAATATCCAGTTAGTAACTACCGAGAAACTCGACACATTTTTCCGGAAGACCCCCCTTAAACTTAAATAGGTATCTAATCGCCGTGAGATAACTGTGGGAGTTAGCTATGCAAATGTAAGCTTATGGCGATTCGATCAAATAAATCTTTCGTTGATTGACGTAATCTAGTGTCCGATATCTCGGAGACATTGTGCTTTAACGGAATATTAAATAGGTAATATTATACGTTTAGATTGGGACATCGAAGTAAAATATTTATTGATAAGTTTGTCTGTTAATATGTATTAGTGGATGAGTCTCCCCATAACTATAATCTGAGTATTGATAAGACCAAGGTTGGTTCACAGCCTACACTTACTCTTAGGTGAAGTTCTCAACAAGTGACGCCAGCCTTCTTTAGGCTCTGGAACTATTATAGCTAAGGCATGGGGGCTCGTTATGTAGAAACACCAATTTAACACCTAAATTTTAACCCTTTTTCTGCGTCGGTTCTAATTAAATTTGTTCTATGTTGGCTAAAGATATATGTGGACTAGTGTTGGGCGAGACGATATAATTTCGGTGACATTACAGCCAAAGACGGAGTGGTCAACAAAGACGCAAGGAGACGAGCGCCCAGCCCTCGTGGAGAGAGCACTGGCGCGGCAGCGGGCATCATGGTTGTCATCACATGCAGCATCGTCAGCCTGGCTTACGGCGGGCTCATTGTGTGGAGGAGGATATACTTGTGAGTTTACTTGATATGACTGCCTCAGTGATGCGGTGGGTGACTCTAGGACGCGAGGTCCACAAGGCGCAAGAGGTAGCGGGTTCGATTCCCGCCGAGGGGGTTCATTTGCACTTTCTCCTTGGTCCCAGACCAAGGAGAGAGAGGAGAGAACTGTTTTATATGTATAATTAAAATCTTCTATAACACATATCAAGTACCCGTTTACACAAGCTTAGAGCTTAGAATTAGATGTTGTGTGGATTGTCCAGCAATATTTATTCATTTATTTATTTTATACTAGCGGCCCGCCCCGGCGTCGCATGGGTTCCCGGCAATTTTTCCTTATTTGCTCACCGTTTAGACCTACCCTAGACTACGACAAACATTTTAAAACCAAAATCAGCTCAATCGTCCCAGCCGTTCTCGAGTTTTAATCAGACTAACGAACAACAATTCATTTTTATTTATATATAAATCTAAATTTAAAATTTAAGAAAAACCCCCGATGCCAATGCCTTAATTTCCTTAAATGTAAAACAACATTAATATTATGTAATGTGGACGCGATGCGTTTTCATTTGAATCCTACACTAGTATATTTGCAGATTTTCGGTTTTGCTTCCCCACTCTCACCCCCATAACTTTTAAACGGCCCAACCGATTTTCATGAAACATGTCTAAGAACACTCGCGCAAGACACACCTTTCATACAAAAAAAACTAAATTGAAATCGCTCCATCCGTTCGGGAGCTATGGTGACACAGACAGACTGACAGACAGACAGACACGTCAAACTTATAACACCCCTCTCTTTTTGTCGGGGGTTAAAAAGAATATAGATAATCTCCGCTATTTCACGGACGCTTTTAACAAAAAAATTTAAAATAAATAAATTAATTACTGAAAACTTATGTCAGAAAAAAATGATTGAAAACTATGTTGAATATTGAACTTTCGAGACAAAGACAATAGCTCAAAGAGTATATTACCACCACGTATGAATAGCTTATCAAGAAAAATCATAGACAACCTATAAATAGACATTTATTTTACACTTTAGTCAACCTGTAGATAATAACAGACAAAATAATTAGCAATAAATTAAAATTGCGACTATAATTTGAGATTTAAACTATCCTATCTCTCAAGTTGAATCGAACTGCACATGGTGTGCGAATTTTATTATAATCGGTTAAGTGGTTTAGGAGTCCATTGAGGACAAACATTGTGACACGAGATTTATATATAATAAGAAATTCATGTCAAGTCACACGGGAACGCTGTCGAACGGGATGAAAAGTATCTTATGTCCGTCTCCTGGCTCTAAGCTACCTCCATACCAATTTTCACCCAAATCTGTTCTACCGTTCTTGAGTTATAAGTGGTGTAACTAACACGACTTTCTTTTATATATATAGATAGGTGTCGCAGTGGGATCGTATAATCCGCCATATTTAAATAACTGCGACGTCAGGGTTTTGTTAAACGGCGGCGTATTATACAATCTTACTTCCACATAGGCCTACCATGCTTGGCGAGTAGATTGGTTACGATTTATAATGTTATACCTACCTATATTAAGTCTATAACAGAGGCACACGTCCAGAAGTGGACATTCTATCTACGGCAGAAAAGTGTGAGAGAACATTCTAGGAGGAAACGAAACGATTTGGCATTTAGTTGTAAGTCCATCTCGTTCCTGGAAGTTCGACCCCGTGGCACAATTAAATAGGCACCATATTAACTACCTACACTATGAAACACATGGTGTGTTTACACTGCATACTAAATTTCATTTAGGTCGGTTCAATGGCTGAACTGTGAAGAGGAAGGTAGAGTGAAAGCACCGAACAGCAAACAAGCTAAGTTCACACATGAACCAAGTAATAAGTATTTGAAATTAAAAATGTTATAACAATTCAGAATAATTTATTCAAGCAAGAACATTAAGACCGACTTTAGCTTTTTTGTTAATAATAATTTGTTGTTCAAAACAATCGAATTGACCGAGTCTCTTAGTAAATTAAAATTTGACTCATCTACTTAACGTCTTACGAGAGGTATAGGTACTCTTATCTTTAGGTTTCAATAAAGATTTTTGTAAGCGATAAGCCAAATCATAAGTAACATCATAGCAATTTGTGAACATAAACATTATAGACGAAATACTTGTAGCTGATATAGTACTTTCCGTAGGCGTTAAATGGGGTTGTAAAACTGTAACATAAAATATTTTGATGTTATCATTTCAAGATTGAAGATAGTTTGACTGAAGAGCATCTTCATCTTTAAATTTTTGAATATAAAAGTATCACAATAGAAATTCACTAATCCCATAAATATGCATACGTCGATCATAAAACCGAGAAACTATAACAGTTTTAATCCGGCTTCGAGGACTATAAAACTCCATAATGCGTTTTAAAATATCCCTCAAGGGCTATAATAAATGTTGAATAAGGCACGGTTAGGGAATAATGGCTATTTGTGGCTACCGCCTCGTGAAGCCTATTGTGCTAGTAACTTGATCCTTGCGACCGACTACGTAAAAGGGGCATAAATGTAGGTACTGGCCTATACATTAGTGGAAATGTGTATGTCTATGTCGTTATATGCGCGATGCAGTGCGTAGGCAGCCTGTCCGGAAACGGGGACACATCAAGAGTTTAAATCCCATTTGTTTATGTTGGTCTTATAAGATATTGTTTTACAGGAAACGGAATGGATTGAAACACGAGTTACTGCGGAATGAGGAGGTGGCCGAAACTAGGATAGAGGTTGGTATATGAATTAAAAAATTGATGTAAAAATCTACCTATTACTCAGAGGCAAAGGATATTATATATATTAGGAAGAAGCCTTTAGTAGGTACCTACATTTTTTCTTCCTATGTCCAGAATTGCTTAGAAAATAGTGGAATTCGAACTATAGTAGAGGTATAGGTGGAGCCCAGAAAGGTCCTCAATTTTATCGTACCTATAACAATCTACGTCACATTGGATACCATAAATAAAACTATGGAGATAGGTACTTTACTTACCTATGTAACGTCTTAAACAAGTTTCTTTGACAATTTTCGTAAGTGGGTTAAATCTTAGGTAGAAAAATACGTTACCAAAAACATAACGTTAGTTAGTCTTTGGTCTTATCTTAATGTTCTAATTAGGATCGAAATTTAATACACATTATCTAAAAACATCTAGGCGAGTAGTTAATTCGTGCTTTGTAAAAAAGGCCGAAATTTTCCGCGTACAACCAAACACGGAGCTCATAATTTCATGAATAAATGAGCCTGTCACCGGTTTAACAAGTCTGTACGAAAATAAATACGACATTTAAGCGTACCTGTTACTAATTGAATTCCCTTCAGATTTGATATTGATAACAGTTTTCTTTCGTTATTCTCAGAATGAATTGATTAAAATACACTCTGATTCTCAACAGTCATAAATTAAAATATAACGACTAAACGTAAAAAGTAATACTTAATGTAAGTGATCGCACAGTTATTAGCAAATATTATTTGGTAAAACAACAGTCACCATACAAAAAATAAATTGAATACAGGCCTTGGGCTAAATATGTAGATTTTAAGATTTTGACTATGAATGTTACTGTGTTAAAGATTAGATAACTTATCAATCTTATCATGACCAAAAATGCGGCATGTAGGCCGGTTTTTAAATTCTGTTTAACTTTTAGAAATATTTTAGATACATTAAAAGAACAGTAAATGTAAGTAAGTGTTTTTTAGGAAATCCTTTTCACCTACCGATCATTTATATATTATTACTACTAAATATTTTAAAATGCTCTTTTTTATGTTTCAGTTATGAATTTGAAGAAATTCAAATAGTTGGGACCCACTTCACTGCTTTTTGAGAGAATCTTCGTTTTCTTGACTTTAAGATATATAAGACTGAGATTAGAAGATTAAGGAATCATCTGTTTCATCATCATTTCAGGACGCCCACATGTGGTCATAAGCCTCACTCGTAGATTTCCAGGTGTTTCGATTGTCAGAAATGTATAAAAATACTATATACTATGGATTTACCCCATTAATAGTCCCAGTATCTAAAAACATGGAAATGTCTGGAAATGATTGTAAAACAAATACCTACCCAGTTCAGCTGCCAACATTGCATTAACACGAATCTTTAATACATTGACAGAGAAACCTCATCCAAGCATCCTGTTTGAATAAAACATGAAATTAAAAGTAGTGTTAGCACTTAAGTTCATTTGAAATTGTAATTAATTATTTAAAACCGTATTATAATGACCTTGAGATTATAAAAGTCAAACAATATACTCGTCTAAACACGACGAATGCTTAAATAAGAGTATTGTAGTATTTTTGGATGATTATGCAAAACTTCAGTGATTAAATTTGTTGATTGTTCCCAAACTGGGATATCTAGTTTTCTTAGTAGATGATTAAAATTAAGGGTGTCGGGTTCACCCCTGTCAGCACAAGTGGACCAATTAAAATAAAGGTATTTATTTAAAAAAATTTGAATAAAATAGTCGAAATTAAATTAACATTATCGGTTCAGCTGTTTACAGGATACCTATAAGGGTTCAATGTTTTTCGTACTCGTAAATAGGTACAATCTACGTAAAACACCACAATATTTATGCCTGTATAGATTTTTCTTACTCTGACATTTGTCTAGTACCTAATTTTGAACTTGCCTTTACCAGATGTAACTCATGTGCAGATATGAGTTACACTAAAATAATATAAAATATCAGACACTTTAAATAAAGCATTGCATAATAATAAGTGCCATATCAGTCTACAAATATGTATGTAGAACAATTAAATATAGATAAGAATACAATATTTGTGTGTTCTTTATTAGTCTTCTGTGGTATTGGAAAAAAACTATTTTCATTCTAAAGTCATGTATCTGTGATGGATATTTCTATAAATTTTGATAATTTACTTAATTAAGTTTAATAAATAAAATATTTATTTATCAATTTTATCGTTTTATTTCATAAACCAAGGTATAACATTCGTAAAGTCAAATCATCAGGATTATAATAATAAATTGAAATAATAACAAAGTGAGTGATAAGATCATTATGAACACAGATCTGGACTAAGTATTTAAACAAAATTTTATTAATTGAGCAACTACATTTCCTTTAATAACTACAAATTAGTACATTTTAATAAATTTTAATATATTCACACACTAAAATACATTGAATATAATTTAAATACAAAGAAATATTAGGTACCGCTGAAATTAACTTCTAAATACAAATTATCATATTAAAATAACAATCAATGTTTGCTAAAAGATAAAATGATGGCCTCTTGAACCTTTGTGTAAATGCAGGATAAATAAACGTAAGTACAAATTTAATATAGCCCATTTTAAACCATCATATTCGTTTTATTGCTCAGCAAGACACTAAAGGGTCAAGCACACCAAAAGCAGCACAGTTGCAATACAGAGTGAATTGGGCAAAGTTTAAAAATCCTAGACATGCTACCACTGTGGTGAGCCATCTCCATGTATAAGGAATATGTACTGCTTTTAAATAATTTGATGCATGTGCATTGGTTTACCTTATGACCTTGTTTGCACAATCCCATTTCAATTTATGTCTGGAAATATAACAAGCAGTCTTAAAATAATTAGGAAACCTTTATTAGATATTTGTCAGAAGGTTAAAAGTCCGCAACGGCTTTTAACATACTATGCTATGCTGCAAGTGTGCTGCATTTGATGTGACATAGTTAAAAGTTCAAACAGATTCTTGAATTACTACTTTTATGGGGCCGCGTTCAAGCAGTGCTGCAGCTTTGCTGTGCTACATTTAGTGTGCCAGAGCCTTAAGGAATAATAATAAGATAAATAGCAGATAACTATGTAATAGTTTCAATGTCACATTGATTAATTGATATTATGATACATATATGTATAATATCAGAAATAAGACAGTTTTGTCGCTACTTACTTTTCTCCTTACCCTGAATGACTATGGGTCCAGTATTGTCTCCGGATGCTATGTTGTGTTTAGCATGGGTACCGTCGCAGAGAGGCCACTGTAATTTACAGAAAAGCTGATTTAAACAAATGAAACCAAATGGATTGAAAAATCAAATCTAATAATTCTGGCAACTATTAACTACTTTTAAAAATAATAAATATGTGTTATTTCAGTGTCCACAAAACAAATGATGCAGAATTTTGGTTAACCAAAAAGATAATAAAACCTCAAAGGTTATATATTATGGTAAATCTACATTATTATTTCATCATCACCCTATTAACGTTCCCACTGCTGGGACACAGGGACTTCTCTCTTGACGAGAGAGATTAGGCCTTAATTCACCACGCTGGCCTAGTGCGGGTTGGTGAATGTCACATGTCCTTCAAACTATTTTAAAGTTCTCAGAACATGCCGGTTTCCTCACGATGTTTGCTTTCACAGTTGAAGCACGTGTTTAAAGCGCACATAAATTTCTCAAGAAGAAAAATCCAGAGGTGCGTGGCGGGGTTTGAACCCACGACCTTCGGAATGAAAGTCGAGTGTCCTCCCACTTAGCCAACACGGCTTTTTATTTATATACTTACAATGCCACTTTTCCAGCATCGACAGAAGGCTTGCTTCCCATTTATATCTTCAATGTCTATAACATCAACCACTTTCGCCTGGTCCTTCTTGATTGAGCTGTTAATTGGTGCAGTGCCATTCTTGACTTGCTGTATAACTTGGTATGAGTAGTAAGAATAGTAGGATATTCCTCCAAGGATGAGAGTTGGTGGAATCAATGCCAGCCATTCTTTCACTAAAATAAAGATGGGTTACAATAGGTACTAATAAATAAACTAGGAACATCGTGTTATATGATGAGAATGAATTTTCAGTGAATTTCCATGAGCATTCCTTCTAGTTATTTGAGACTATTACTGTTTTACTGTTCCTCCGATTTGCCAGTTATCTAATATTACCAAACAGGTTAATTGTCTAGTGTGTCTGATAAGATAACAACTCACCTCCTAATTGAAACCAACCACCAAAGGAATCTGGAATCGGAAGGCTCGCTAAATAATTAGGAATAGAAACTCTCACAAGATTTGATACAGTGTACATTTTGTATTTGTCGTGGAAAAACTACAAAAAAAGCACTGATTTCCAATTAAAAAGGCAAATTTTATGCGTATTACACAACAAGCAGGTTCAAAATATCTGTTTAAATTAGAACTTTGAAATAAGAAAGAACCTGTGCGTGCCAGTTCCGTCCGTCCGTACTAATAATAACAATGAACTTAGCTACAAATGGTTTAATTTGTCACTGTCAATATGCTTATTTCAAGCAAGGAACGACTAGCTTGACATTAAATTGCTTGATTTAGTTAAGTTTCATTAAATCAAAAACCATAATACAGGCCTAGCATGATATTGTGTCTGTTTAACATGACTTACGGACTTTAAGGGGCATTTTATGCCAAGTCAATTTCATCACCATTTTTTTTATACCAAAATTCTGATAAGGACCCTTATCATTAGTTTTTAATTATGTACATCCAGGTTTATCCATAAATAAAAATATGATTCCTTTGCTTGCATACAGTTATTTTAACATTATATGCAGCTACCCCGGTGTTACCCGCTTTATTATGGATTTCCTTTCGAAAAATGTAGCGGTTTTAATAGAATAAGGTCAGCTTTTGTTAAAAATTTTGTGTGTTTGAACAATCATGACTTTGTTTTACAATATTAAGATCTTTTGCATACATAATAAAATAACAAATTATATATCAGTAGGTAGGTCAGATTTAGTTTAATCATTTATTTAAAGATCTTAGGAAAACTTACAGCTATTAAGATAGTAAAAACAAATATCTAGCACACTGAAGACCTATTTAAAGTTTTCACACATAGAAAATTTGAACGAATGAAAAATGCATTCTGTCTGTAATTCGTTCGAACAAAAGGGACATGAAACAAGCATGGTCACTTTAATGCCAACGGCCGCGGCCGCCGTGCACGTAGGCAGACCGAACAACTATAAGGTAAGAAGAATTTGGCATTAAATTGAATTAAATTCAGGAATATTTTTTGAATGCGTGTAAAGTGCAATGTAAATGTTGTAGTGGGGATTACACACCTGTGAAGCATACTCTAAATGGCTCCGAACAAAAGAGCAATACGAGATTTTAAGTTTTCAAATTATTATTATTTTCTATTAAATTTGGACATGATGTATACTGGTTGAAATGGCGATGTAAACTTGACTAATACTATTTTGACTGGACATGTTTTTATAATACCTAGACTAGATACAATTGTTATGTAAATTTGACTTGCTGTGTATAACCGCCCCAAGTTTAATTTGTGAATAAATAATATGAATGCAATAAAGTATTTTTAACTAGATACAACGCTTGGAAATCCATAAGTATTTTCGGGGACCGGACTTTGCCCTAAGTCAAAAGTATTCAAACTGTGTGTGTAGGGATGTAAACGATACATCGATGTTTTAAAACATCGAGGTATCGTTCATAAACATCGATGTTCAACTACAAGAAAACATCGATACATCGTTTATTAACATCGATGTTTTATGAACGAAGTTTGAATGCAGCGCCATCTTTTTGTATTGTGCGTAACTATAATTTGTGTCACGTGACCACGTCGCGCCACTGCTGCCATTCTTTTCACTCGCACTATCGCCCGACGATACGAAATCCGAAGTACCGAAGCTATCAAGTGCATTTTCACTAAATACCTACTGAAGTTAAGTAAAGTTAAAAACTTAGCTGAATTGTTAATCTTGTGATTTTATTTTGTTTAAGTAATTAAAGCTCAGTAGGTAAGCATCCTGAAGCAGCGATATGTAAGTATATTTTTGAATTTACCTAAGAAAGTCTACTTGGTTTAGTTGATGTTTCTGTAAAGTTTTGGTGCTTTGAGACATTTTGAAATTATATTTATTCTACCGTTTACTCTTATTTACGAAGTATATAGTATTGCCTTTACAATGAAAGAAAACATTGAAAAAGCATCGATGTATGGTCCAAAAACATCAAAGTTGCACTTTAAAAAATATCGATGTTTTTTATGAACGATGTTGCATCGCTATGTGTGTGCTGCCACTGCACTGATAAAACCTATGCATGTGAATGTGAGCCATTTGACATAGGCTCAGTGCCGCCCAAAGAGCTATAAAAAGGTTTTTTTTTGCATGCAGTTGCTAATATTATTCTGAAAGGCAAATTGTTTGGAGTTTGAACATTTTTTTGTATGGTTTAAATAAAACATGTATTTGTTATTATATATTCATTATATTGAAAATAAAATAGGCAAGTGAATTCGTAAAGACATTTGTAATAAATAAAACATCATGTCTTTACCTAATTTAAATATTAATACATTTACGTTCGTTTAAGTACTATTTATTGAATACTTAATTATTGTAGGTACTTGATTATCTTTTAAAGTTACATCATTTGATCACATTATAAGCAATTTAACTGCTATCACATTGTTAAGGAATTATTGCTAAGAACATACCTTCCAAATTGAAAAAAATAATTACTTGGTTTCTTTAGTTTCTTTATGTCTCACTACGACAGGTCCTGTGTTATCGCCAGTTTCTCTATTGTGAGGTCCATGGGCACCGTCACAGTACGGCCACTGCAATAAAATTTTTTCTTTGTTGGATTAAAAGCCGGTTAGCAAAATACGTGACATTAACGATAAAAACGAACGGTTTAAAGTCTTATTTTTTATTGCTTACACAGCACAGTGTGAATGTAAAATAAAATAATTTTGAGAAAACGCCAAGCCATCATATAATTTAAACATTTATAAATAAATAAATAGTGTTAGAAATCTGAGAATCAAAAAGAATTAGACCCATTTGAAATTTCAACAACAAATAAACATTAGCTACTTTATTTGGCAAGCCCAAGCCATCCGAGTCTTCTGTTATTAAAAGATAAGATAACAGTCAAAGGATTATTTTTGACTTATCTAAAATGAGTGGGTACTCCTATTTTGTTGTATTACTTTTATGAGTTAAATCAATGTCACTTACGTTTTTACTCTTCCAACATCTACAAAGTGCAGCTTTCTCAGTGATATCTTCGATGTCAATAAAATCTACAACCTTTTTTAGGTCCTTTCTAATTTCTGGATTGATTTGTCCATTTCCTGACTGCCTGGCTTTTTTAATTGTTTGGTATGAATAGTAGGATATTCCACCCACGGCTACGGTTGGAGGTAGCAAAGCCAGCCAATCCCTTACTGAAATTAGATAAATAATTTTATGACGTCAATATCACAAGCACTTACAAGGAAAACTGTTTGTCATTTTATTTGTATGTATGTACCTACTGATGTGTTCTTAAGGTAGGTATTATTTAGTTTTTGCTATTTATCTAAGAACCTACGTTACTTTACTGTTCTGATAAGATTATATGTAAGTACTAGCAGTGCTCCGCCGTATTACCCGCGTTTCATAAATATCCCCGCCGTATATACAGTACAGCCTTATGTTCTTTCTCATGCTCCAGAAAATTTCTTCACTCAAATCAATTCAGTCGTTTTTGCGTGAAACCCGGAGAGACAGACAGAGTTATTTTCGCATTCATAATATTAATATGCTATATTTTATTTAGAACATGCATATTATGTTTCGTAAAATATTTACTTCTGTTGGTACTCAATATACTGAATAATTATTGTAATAGTTTCAGTTTAAACCTAAGAGAATAAGTACATACGGATCTATTGTTAGCTTGAAGCATGATATTAGAAAGTATGTCATGGGCTTTTAAAATGCATAGGTAAGGTTAAAAACTGGGCACACAGATTACTTACTTAACTCTTAAATTCTCGAATAACACAATACGTTCGAATAATTTTTAAAAAGTTTGTAAATTAACAGTAAACGTAAAAAATATTAACTTTATTTAACTTGACCTTGAAATAAAGAGATACTTAAATTTATGCAATCGCTACATTTTTAGTGCATCCGTAACAATACTTAAAAACTATGGAGTAAAAGTAGCATTTTATTTAATCAGGATATGAAACATCACGAACAAAAGCCATCTTTTTCCTTAATAACTGTGCTCTTTATTAACCTTTAATTATGATTGTACTTACTGCCTAAATGAAACCAGCCACCAATGGTGTCTGGAATGGGTAAACCAGCCAAATAGTTGGGTATGGTCACTTTTACAATATTTGAGATTATGTGCATTATGACGAATTATTAAATATTTATTAATGATTAACAATGAACTCGATTTCAGTTCAGGACTGGTAACGGTGTTGCCTTAGACACGCTTGATGACGGACACCGCAGAGCACAGTTACACACTGATCTGATCTGTCAAGTTAATTCCATTCCGTTCCGCCCACGAATTCAATGTTACCAATCAAGACAATGTTCAATGTTACCAACTGGTTGTCATTATGAATATATAACTTATCAATAATTATAACAGAAATGCAATACACAAAACTATGCCTTGATTTTGTATTACAACTTTATCATTAAAAAAAGCATCTTTTACTAACTAAAATTGTAAGTTAGTAATAATTTTGTATTATTACTAAATAACATCAATCTGAAGTAAATTAGCCTAGATCAGTCTGTCAGTTATCAAGCTAGCTGTCAATTCATAATCTATGAAAAAGAAAATAATCATCTGTGCCTATCTTCGTTCGCTTTGGTTGGGTGCGCTTGCATTTTGTCGTGCGTTGTAATTTTGTGAATTTCTTGTTTCAATTTGATCAAGTCTGCGCTTTTCTTTCTTCTCTGTTCAATTTACCAATAGTGTTTTAGGCGGTATATACTAGTGAAGTTATTAAATGCTGCTGTACGCTGAATATGGCCGACGAAAGACTAGTGGTCCTGAATCGTAGTGAGAATTTGGGATTTGGATTCTCCTTGCTTAGCGAAGCCGGTTTGCCACATATTATTTATCAAATTGAAGAGAATTCACCAGCAGCGCGTAGTGGTGAGGTAAGTTACATATCTCTACCAATGAAATCAATAAATGCATCCACCTACCTGCTTTCATTTTACCTAAAACCTGTCGGTCCTTTTCGTAGGTTCACATAATTTATGTTTCACTACGAAGTAAGTGATCTTTGCAATATTTCATTACAAGTCTCCGAAATAATTTTGGACGTAATTATCTTTTTATTGTTACTGAAGTTTAGGCCTTATTGGTATCTAGGCTATTATGCAAATGGAAAATGAATAAAATACATACCTACTAGGGAATATAAAGTTATGCTTTAATCTTTTCGTTTCCATAAGCATGGATTCATTTTATACTTAAAAAAATTCTCTAGTAGTAATTGTATCTAACCTTATACATAAAAATACCTCAGCCCATACTCACTAATGTTTAAAACTGCCTTTGACAACTCTCATTGGAATGACTGTTTCGGAGCCTATATTACAATTAATTATTAATTAATTACATGATGATGATTACTGATTTGACAAAAGCCCGAGTCTATAATAATTGGTAGCATAACGCAATAGATGGAGCCTGGAGTGGCATTTACCTAATAATAATTATGTGATAATTTAGTAGGTTCGGCATTACCTTTGGCTTAAGATAACTTTCTCTGTTATCTATAATTGTAATAAACTTTTATAATATTGTCATGTTCAAATTATAAAGATTTGACCTATAATTTTACTGTTTAAATTGTCCCAGCAGTGGGACAACATAATATGCTAATAATAAAAAAATAAAAATAGACAACATAACACCAACTTATAGGTATGCAGATAAGTAGGTTTAATCTTGCATTGTGTCAAGGTAATCATGTTATGCTAGGGATATGTAGAATATAACTGTTGCACTAAATATTTAATTACTTGAATAAGTTTATCTTAGAATACCTACAAGATAAACAAATTAAAATTATTAACTTGTCATACTTTGGATAAGAGTCTTCTCTCTTGTCAAGAGAGAAGTCCCCGTGTCCCTGCAGTGGGAACCTTAATAGGGTGATGATGAGTTTTTGTTTTGTTTAAATGTAGTGATGATTCTTTCAAAGAAGCTCTCATCTCTTGTATCTGCATTTATAAACTCTTTCAAGTCTACAGTAAAATACTAAAAGAAACTGTTTGAGTTAAATTACTGGACTTTATAATACAACTCGGTTTGAATAATAGTCTTAGAATGATCTGTGGTATCATGAGTGTACATAATTTGTTTAGGTTTTAAATCCATCGTTTAAGACTTACCTAGCTTTAATTTCTTTTATCCAGTAAATGGGTGGACAACACAACAATTTGAGCAAATGAAACCTCTTCTACATTTATGTACCTTGTCAAGTAGTAACTTTAATTAACATTTAAACATTCAAATGATGACCCAGTAGAGCCTTTTCTGGTAACTTGATAGTGGCTTACCATGAAAATGTCATAGTCATAATTCTATAATTGCTTCAAGTACTTATATACTTAAATGATACAGTATACTTCATTATGTTATACAGAATGCTGGATACTATTGTCAGTACTGCAACTGTACTCATGCAAATCCACATCGGCATTGTTTCTGGAGCAGTTTTAACAATTATAAATAGTATAATGCTAATAATAAATTGCTATTGAAGGTTGCCTGGAAGAGATGGCTTTTAGTGATACAGCCTCCCTTTGTTTCACTATATTATGCACAATTTGATGTAATTTTTTTCTTTTTGTTGGTGTTTCAATAAAGAATATTGTACTGTAATGCTAATTATAATTTTTTGAGCTGTCACCTTCATTTGCAAAGTTTTGCAAGGTTGGTAAAAGTTAGAAAGCCGTGTTGGCTAAGCGGGAGCACACTCGACTTTCGTTCCCAAAGTCGTGAGTTCAAACCCCGCCACGCACCTCTGGATTTATATCTTGAAAAATCTATGTGCGCTTTAAAACACGTGAAGGCAAACATCGTGAGGAAATCGGCATCTTCTGAGAACTTTAAAGAGTTTTAAGGACATGCAACATTCACCAACCCGCACTTGGCCAGCGTGGTGAATTAAGGCCTTATCTCCCTTGTTATGAGAGAAGTCCCAGCAGTGGGAATGTTAATAGGGTGATGATGATGGCCTGCATTTATTTAGCTGATTAAATATATAACAAAAAGCAATCAAATAATAATTGAAAAAAAACATGATAATGATGGTCTCTAAACATATATACCTAATGTCCTTGATTATTTTTTCTGTTATCAAATATGTCACATGCATTAACCTTTATCATTGTCATGACTTCATTAAGTTCATTTGAGCGCTCATAAATAGCGTTAGATGTTTTGCATTTGTGACGCGAATACGAGGTGACACATTGGGCTGGTTACAGCCTAGACTGTCAATTGGCTCAATTCACTATAATTATACTAAAATTTATTTACTGTTCAATTGAGTGTAAGGTTGACCATGTAAACTGGTTTCCGATAATATGTTAGTGTAGGAAAAATAATTTGAAATAAACTCTCCTGTTTTCCATAGGTTTTATTTAGTTAGCCATTACATAAAAACAAGAAATCATTTAAATGATTTTGGGAAATGCTAGTTCAATATCATAATCATAAGCGATATTGTAGGTATAATGCCTACCTATTTTGTAGGCGTGATCTTTGAAGGGAAATCAATCTAAAAAAATTTATTATAATTAATAAATTTAAGAATAACCCCTGTAACCAATGCCTTAATTTCCTTAAAAGTAAAACACCATAATATTTTGTAATGTTGACGCGATGCGCTTACATTTGATACCCCACACGAGTAAAGTTGCAGATTTTTTGTTTTCTTTCCCCACTCTCACCCCCATAACTTTTAAACGGCACAACCTCTTTTCATGAAACATATCTAACGGTGGTGTAACGAAAGAGAAGCGCCAAACTCACCTTTCATACAAAAAACTAAATTGAAATCGCTCCATCCGTTCGGGAGCTATGATGTCCCAGACAGGCAGACAGACAGACAAACACACAGACAGACAAATAGACAGACACGTCAAACTTATAACACCCCTCTTTTTTGGTCGGGGGTTGAAAAGGAGGCAATTTGTTCTGAATTCTACGCATATTTAGCTGTCACAGGTACTTACTAATGGTAACTTGTAATGCTTTTGAATTTTTCACAGTTTGTAAAACTCTATTTAACTCTGAAAACATGCCTGAAGTAACTTGAAAATATTCACAACTAAGACTGTTTGCATCAATTATTTATTAATTTACTTTGTAAGCCATTTCTTTGTACATTGATAAAATGATTGAAGCAAAAAGCTGCACGAGAATTGAAAGTGTTATCTTTATTTACTGATGTCTGTTACTAATAATTAGTAATTTATATACAGCACGAATATGGTCGCGCTTTTCGCACACCGTCATCATAGACATAGGCAAAGTAGGTACAAAAATGTACGCAAATTAATACGTTTTCATATTCTTAATTAATTTCCTACCTGATGTCATAGTTTTTGTCTGAGGTAATTTTAAGACAAAAGTTACTGTTGCATTAAATTGCAAAAATATCATCTCTTACCTTCGACCTCGAGTACATTTTTTACGAAGTACCGAAACGATGAGCTATTATACATACGTTTTGGAGGTTTTGTCTGTTCACGTCCGTAAGTGGTAACCCTCTGAATCCTTACACGTGACCTCCGGGTGGTGCTAAGAACAGTCTCTGGTGGTAGGCTTCGGCCGCGGCTTGTCACCACCCTCGGGGCTGGGCCAGTGCGTAAAGCGATTTTTTCGTGCTTCGTAAAAATCTTCTAGGCCTTCATGCTCCATCTTAGACCACATCTTCATCTTCACTTTACATCAGGTGAGATTGTGGTCAAATGAAGGCTTATCAATAATAATAAAAAAAACCTAGTTAATATCTTAGAACAATTTAACCAACTTTCTACTTGTGAACTTATATTTTGTGTATTCTTAAGGGATACATTAATTTTGATTACATACTTAAAGGGTTTATTTAATGTTTTGAGTTTAAAGCCTTATCAATCAATCTATTTGATTTATGTAGTACGATTTGGTCAAGATTAAGTAATTTCACATTGCGCTTAAACTATGTAACAACGCCGTAATTGTTTAATTACGAAGTTACGCAATGAAGGTTATGGCTATGACCGACACACTTAAATTATATCAAGGCCAATCAATACCCACTTGCTTACCAAATGACTTTCTCTTAAATTCCTGCTAAAGCTGGACTCTTTCGTCAAACTTTAGGTATGGATTACACTCAACTATTAAACGGTCGATAAAAGTTAAATGCTCGTCGGGTTTTATCCCCGTCTAAAGTTGGAAATCCGAAGCTGACTCATGAATGACATAAAGATGGAAAGTAAACCTGCTATTTGAGCTTTTCGTTTCAATCTTTTCAGTTTTACAGTCGCTGAAACAGTGGGATAAAGTTTCATGGAGCGACTTTAAAAGCGTAAATATTTGTTAAAGAACAAGCTTTCCACCCACTTCTCTGCGCTCATTATAAAGGATTTATCGGGTGTGGGTGTATTCTAAGTTAAAGGCATGTGTGTACGGCGTCCGTCAAAGGTACCCCTTTTTCAAACTTTTCTCTCTTATAAAACTTTTTTTTCTTTGCAAATCCTAAAACAATACATGTATGTATATTATATTGAGTTGAAAGTACAGTTAACTCGCACGGACGTGGAAACAATTTAATTGAAATGTTTAAATTAAATTTTCCCCATAGATGTCACGATTTATCGAAGATAACAGCCTTATATATTATCTGGCTGGCAGTCAAATGTATTAAAATAATACTATACAGAGACTAACTTTCAATATAAAAACTGGCCCTTATTCAAGAATCAATATTGATTTAATCCATGACGTTAGTAGGTATGCATCCGAGTCACGGTCATGGTCACAATCTTTACCAGGCGTGGTCACAGTTACGATCTAATGATCATTCAATTATGACCGCCACTGGAATATGTAACGTGCGAATTATTCTGTAGTTATATCTCATAGCCAATGTGGTTTCATTTCCTATAAACTATAGGAAATCCAGACTAACGTCTTGGAAAACCATCTTGATGATGGTGTTTAACCATAGTTATATAAACTAGTTTTCAGAAATTCATATTAGGAAAAAATTGTCGGACTGAAAGATATTGGTTAAATTGATCGAATATTTTTCCATAGGTTCCCTCTCATTTCCCTCTTTCAGTAAAGGTACAGTTGTACGAGCTCATTCCCACGCAGCCATGCTATGATATTTTTTATATTTCTATTTATCCCTGCGTAAGGGTAAACCCTTCTAAAACATGGTATAAAAACACTACGATATTATAAACGTTAACAAATAATTTGTGCGCGAAACTACAAAAAAAACGTCACATTTTATGTACTACTACGCTCAAGGATTCTAATACATGTGTACAGGGATATGCATAAAGTATTTAAACACAGGAAAGGAAAACCGAGGATTTTCCTATGGAAATTCGTTATATTTCAGTACATGGATTTGAATGAATTTATGTGAAGGATCTATTAACTCACACACAATCTTTGAAACAATCCGACATTAGTCGGCTAAACTCGAGCAGCAAAGCGACTGCGAAGCGGAAGCGTCCGCCACGCGGGCGCTACTCACTTGACAATAGCTCTATACACACATATGCGACCATCAAGCTGGATGTTTTAAGCAATAAATCTAAATTTAAAATTTAAGAAAAACCCCCGATTCCCATGCCTTAATTTCCTTAAACGTAAAACAACATAATATTTTGTAATGTGGACGCGATGCGATTTCATTTGATACCCCAACCCCACACTAGTATATTTGCAGATTTTCGGTTTTCCTTACCCACTCTCGTCTCTCACCCCCATAACTTTTAAACGACACAATCGATTTTCATGAAACATGTCTAAGAACACTCGCGCCAGACTCACCTTTCATACCAAAAAAACTGAAGTCAAATCGCTCCATCCGTTCGGGAGCTATGGTGCCACAGACAGACAGACAGACACGTCAAACTTATAACACCCCTCTTTTTTTGTCGGGGGTTAAAAATGACCCGCGTCGTGTCCCTCTTCACACGTTGCTGACTCGTAGGGTTTGACTGTTAATGTGACAACGACGGACGAAAATTACATTAAGCGATAAGGGTCCTCAATATTTAAGTTATCAGCTGTTCAGAATTCATAAAAAATATAATTGCGAAGATAAGATTCACATTTTATTTATGATGAAATGTTTGTATACAATTATTTTGTAAATAAAATTAATTAACCATCGTAATTTAAAATGTGTTCTCCGATTCCAGTCTCATGCAATACAAATACAGAAAAATATCTAAGTATAAAAATGTTTCTCTTGGGTCTTTGTTAATTTCAGTTAGTTTTCGCTTTAAGAGTTTTGCCCTATACATTCAAAACATTAAGACCCGCATTATACGTCGATACCATGAAAAAGTAATAAACTATTAATGTGCGTACCTACCTACTTTAGACTGACTGAGATTGACATAATGGACCTTGAAGCTTTGCCCGTTTAGTCTATTTAGGGATTGATTTTCTCGTTAGAATATTAATAGAGAGGAAGGATAAAATAAATGTGAAATCTGAAAGGTAAACGACCGATTGCATCCTTCTTTTAATACAGGTGTGAAACATTAGAAATCTTCCGTTTTGAACCAGTCTAGGAAACTTCATTCACGACGTGATATCCGGCGAGCGGATCTCCTTCATTTGTTGGTGAAAAATAAATCCGTCCTTGTTGTGTTCTATGTTTTGCCTCATTTGGCTGCTGATAAATAAATTGTTTTGCTCTCTTTTCACATGGTTTTATTATCCGGTGATAAATAGTCGTTTTACAAGCTATCCAGAACGGATAGCTTTAAATATAGACATGATAAAGACGCTTCCTGCATGAAGTCTCTCCGCGATACATATTAGATTTCGACTTGAATTTTGAACGAAAATTTAAAAAGTCACCTAGAAATCTCTCACTTGCGATATTTTTAAATTTCTGATGTGATCGTTCATTTTTAACCGAAGTTGAATTCTCCGAGTGAAATTGATAAACCGCTCGCGTAAAACCTGCGTTTCCACAACAACTTAAAAAGTAATACTGGTCATGTGACCGACCTGACTAGCTGCAGATACGTGAATATTCTGGTGATTGTACATGTACATAGCGGAATACGATATACTTAAATTATATGGTATTCGATGGATTTCCACGACAGACGGTACTTATTTAAAGAATCAGTTTTGTCATGTAACTTAATCATAACTTCAGCTAACCGTTTAGGATAAATATGTGAATTACATTATGAGTCAAGACAAAAAGCTTTGGATTTATTACTGTTGTCATCGACATTATTGAAGGCTACGAGGAGTTGAATTATCAAGCATGTTCAGTTTAATGATTTAAAAGTTAGAAATCAACATAAATCACAGAATACTAAATTTAATGCGCGATTACTTACTAGGATGAGATCTGAATTTATTTATATTACTTACTCAACTCTTAGTCCGACAGTTTCATTTGATTTGCGTCAGAATCAGAATGTAAGCCCGCACAGCTGTTTTACACTGATAGGTCAATGTTAATAACTTTGTTTTTTCAGGTGTGATAATAATGTGCTGATAAATAAAACATTTCTTACTGTAATCATAACTTAGTTTTCAATTGCTTAAACAATTGAGGATGGGATCTTTATTATTTAGGCTTTAATTATAACTGTAACAAATTGGTGTTTGATTTTCAAATTATATGATAATGTTTAAAAATGTTATGCATTTTACATTGTTTATGAATGAATTTGTGGAACCGAGTATTACAATGAAACGAAAATAACCCATCATATGATTCATTGCCGTATTATAGAGTAGTATGCAAATTTGCTGATAGCAGGGCCGCCCGCTACTACGGAAGTATTTATTACATCGACAGAGTAAGTCAGTGGCTGCACCGTTGGAATAACTTGCCTATTCTATCATTGAATTATACTATGTAGTATGATGATATTTACACGAACTTCTATGTCTCAATTGACATAGAAGTTCTTGAGACCAGTATCTTTTTGAAATGAGACAGTCAAATGTAAATAAAACTTATCTTACCAGCATAAAAAGCCAGCCACTGCCACAGCCAGCTTAGTAGTAACTAGTGGTCTGATACTTCGTGTTCCATTAAGATATCTTATACTATTCGCACTATATTTTCATAATTCCTATTTCCATTATAAATAGAATAGAGTGCTCTTGCTCTTGCTTTTACAAAGTTACTAGAGGAAAAGCTAGGCAAAAGGGCGATTCAATACAGCGTAGGTGTAAAACGAAGTCAATTGGCGTGGGCGTAAGCGACTTGGCGTCGGTCGCCCCGTCATTCTGTCCTATGACTTAGTTTGTGCACAACAAGCCCAAAGTAGACCCGTAATTCACAAACATATGCTACCTTTATGTAACGCAAACATACAAGCAAAGCTTATTTATACCGAGCGATTATGAAATTACTATGTTTGACACCTCCGAGCACGCCGAGCTAAGTAAACCAGTTAATTGCATCTTACCACGCGACATTTTACTCTAACACCGTAATGTTATTACAATCAAAATCCAAACGGTTTCTATTCATCCTAGAACAGATTTGCGTTTATTTTCATACGTCTATGTATAATTTAGGCCCGATGCGACCTCCGTCTAATTCATATTTCCGCTGCGCTCATCTGTGGGAGTTTGATCGAATTAAATTCTCTAAGCTCGATCCATTAGTGGGCCCTCCTCTGATAAGGATGAGTTGACAGCCGGCGGCGCGCGGGGGCTTCAGTCTCACTCGGGCCTCCGCGGTCTTGCCTTGCCTCCCATTAGATAAACTTGTCCGCTCCACGCAGCGCGATCCTGTTCTCGACTCCTCGGTTCTCGCACCATTCCGATAGTAGTGAGGAACGCACTCGGTTGTGTTATGCTATCCCAGTAGCTCAGACGACGCGCCCGCGGCTACGTTTACAGTGATTCATCTATGTGTTTATACTGATTATTATCGACAATAAACTTTTATCATTGTCTTGTGCTATAGGTGTGTCGTGTATACAAAACATTTTGGTGCTTCTGCCGAAGGATTCGTCGTAAATTCGTTTGAAAAAAACATTAAGGTCTGTGTGTTCGTTACATGTTTACAGGGCATTTGTCCGATATTTGTTGTTGATTGCTCGTCAACAATAAGTTGCTTTTTAATGACTTCATGCCGTCCTATATTTATTATCTACAAACAGTTGCCTCATTCATGCATAGCTTCGGATTCCATATGGTATAATGAGTATTGTGTTGGTCGCTATTACTATCGTCATTACGTCGTCATTTTATATTTTTAACCCCCGACCAAAAAAGAGGGGTGTTATAAGTTTGACGTGTCTGTCTGTCTGTCTGTCTGTCTGTCTGTCTGTCTGTCTGTCTGTCTGTCTGTCTGTCTGTGTCACCATAGCTCCCGAACGGATGGAGCGATTTCAATTTAGTTTTTTTTGTATGAAAGGTGAGTCTTGCGCGAGTGTTCTTAGACATGTTTCATGAAAATCGGTTGGGCCGTTTAAAAGTTATGGGGGTGAGAGTGGGGAAGCAAAACCGAAAATCTGCAAATATACTAGTGTGGGGTATCAAATGAAAACGCTTCGCGTCCACATTACATAATATTATGTTGTTTTATATTTAAGGAAATTATGGCATAAGAATCGGGGGTTTTTCTTAAATTTTAAATTTAGATTTATACAAGCTGACCACGTTTGCTGAAAACGTGGTTTTGCAAAATAGATAGTAGCCGATTCTCAGACCTGACTGACTACTGAATACGCATATAAAATTTCATAATAATCGGTTAAGCCGTTTCGAGGAGTACGGTAACTAACATTGTGACATGGAAATTTTATATATTAGATTTTCCCAAGTACATTTTAAGGACAAATACTCATCGATAAATTGTACTTAATTTGTTTCATAATTGCAACATTATTTATAAATATAATAGTAAGACTTTAAGGCTCCAAGGATAAGGGAGTTATTCCTTTTATCCTTTACATTTGAGGGAGGCGTATGTAAAACAGTGGTCGTCCCATGGCCGATATGATGTTGATAGGGTTTATGAACTAAGATTTTGTTTGGGCGGACGGTATCGCGCTTATTTTGAATAGTAGTTTTTCAATTCTTTATTAAGAAGTACAAGACGAAGTCAATTACTTAGCTTCTTAAACATTTTAAAGAGTCTGATGTTTCGTGATTTACAATGAATAATTTAAATATTTTTGTAAATGTTTGATGTTATCCTCTTCATAAAACGTATAATTGATATGTACAGGATTTAAAAGGACGTTATTTATTACAGGTCGAGGCTGGAGACGTTTTGCTCAAGGTTAATGGGACCGATGTAAACCGGTTCACTACACGAGAAGGTAAGGTATTTGCCATTTATCACGCACTGCCACTTATCTACGAAACATTCTTAACTTGCCGATTAATGCCCCTCAGATGGCATATTGTTCCAGTTAATTGGGTATAATGGACTTTTTTCCGGTCACGGGCAAGTTGCATAATGCCATTAAGGTCAAAATCCATCTCTGCCACCTCTAATATTTATTTAAAAAGCTGTTATCCAGTGGATTTCTACTAGCCTAGCTAACGATAAACCAAATAGCGGCAAAACAAGTCGTATTGCAAAGTCAAGCACCCATATCAGCTACGTATATCTAGTGGTTGAGTCAGTCAGAGTTCCGCACCACCGACCAGCTCGCCTATATCCCGTGTTATTGAGCGTCGCGTCCGACCGTTATCTTTGAACTTATTAACACTAATTCAATGATCGCGTTATGCCAGGCCATAGTCTGCGCCGGCACGCAACTTCGTCATTCACATTTTCACATTGATTATAATACGCACCTGCCAAAAAACCTGTAATAGTGGATTTCTCATTCGACAACTCACTTTGATATTATTATCAACTAAATACACTGTATGGTTTAATGGGTATTTTTATATTCTTTTGTGTTGTCGAATATCGTACGCTACAGCGAGCATTTCGATTGTTGCAGTTTTAAAATGCTTGCGACTTTCATCGGACCCTGTCACTCTAAGACTGAGAAAGGGTGAGTTGACTTATTAAACTGTAGTTAGTTGTGGTGGGAGTGAAACAACTATGTGTTGTATAAAATTGGAGAATTCCCCAAAGGGGTGGTTCCGTTTTCGGAGTGTTACAAATAAGAGTGGCTTTACGTGGAGAGTAATTTCATAGGTGGCTCTCGGGAGTTGAGCTGGGTAAACCTCGTGGCTTTGTTTTCTTTAGTAATGGAATTTTGCTTACTTGTATCCAAAGCCTGTAGATACATTCGCATTTTGTGATAGCCTTGAAAATATGCAGTGATATTCAAACAAATTGCGCATGTAGCAAATAACATGTGACGGTATTTTTGTTTAATGCCATTACTAGTCTAGTCGGTTAAAAACACGGAACCGAGCCTACGAAATGCATGATTCTGCTATCCATTTGCCGCTTTTGCTATCCCTTACTTATTCAAGGCACTATCCTGGACGTCAGCCAACTGTGCCTGCCTGTACATGGTTTATATATGCAACTCCAAACCCGAGATAACTACTAACAATAGTAAATGAATCGGTCTTAATACCGCTTTAGATGACGAAACCTATGTAGGTACAGTTATGTAGATATCTATCTTTTAATCTTGCATTCTCATTATTCGTCCTAGGTCTCATTGTTTTAGTAAGTAGGAAGATTAAGGAGTTGTTGTCTTCCGGTTTTAAGGTAATATACACAGAAAGGTATCTATAGATGTGTTAAGCGCAATACTGTGCGCAATACGGTATTATTAGATTTTTCTTAGTTGTGAACATCATTAAGTGTCAGTTGACGTATTTTACATGTTGTTTATTCATTGTCTGTTTAGCCTTGAAAGTATGCGCTGTTGCTAGTATGGGTAATGAAAGTGATTTCTAATTGGCGGAATTGCCAGCTCTATTATTTACAACTGCTAAATGTTTTTTTTAATGTGATTATCATCGATTTGTATAATACTACACTACAGGTGCTTGAGTTACAAAAAATACTTAAAAATTTAGAGTTGCGAGGAATTTTGTTAGAAGTGTCTTAATTAATTAGATCACAAATCAATTACGTAACCTCTTGAGTTTAATAAAGCAGCTCGGTCCAAGGTATCGAATAATAAAAATGGTTTATTATACATTTCGCTTTAAATATTGTTACTTTATTAGGTTTTATTCCTTATAAATACTTATGCTGAACATAAATTGAGTTCCTTATTATCTACATTGTAAAAATATCGAATTAAGTATGCGGCGTTTTTACCGGAGCCCGCTATTAAAGTCCATGGCCTATGTAGATTTAGTATATTTTCTCTAGACCCGATCCGTTTTTTATAAAAGCACCTTTCAGACCCACAGATCAAAGCGAGCCTGCGTCGGTACCTCGCCTCTTCGACGGAGCGGCGTAGTTTAGCACGCAACAACCGCGACAAGTAAGTGATTCGTCTCATTATTAACCCCCAACCAAAAAAGTAAGTTGTTACAAGTTTGACGTGTCTGCGAATTTATTTCGTTTGAAAGGCTTCTTTTGTGTCTGTTCTGTTTGATGAAAATCGGTCGAGCCGTTATGGGGAGCGAAAGTGGGGAAGAAAGCGCATCACGTGCACATTGCAAAATACTATGATTTTTTCCTTTTAAGGAAACTAAGATTATGTAATTGTAAATTTAGATTATATTCACTCGGTGATTAGGGTCAAATGGATTTTAGCTTCTCTTATCCATTATCACTCCTATTAAACATACATACTTTTACTCGTTTCATTGAATCTACGCTAAGATGAAGATTTTATACAGTTAATAACTATTGTACTATATTTTTAATTAAGTTGACAAATAAAACTTCTTGAGCGACTCGAATAATATTATGTTGTCAATACCCCTGTCTTTACGTAGTATAAATAACTCTAAAATCTATACTAATATTATAAAGCTGAAGAGTTTGTTTGTTTGATTGTTTGTTTGTTTGTTTGAACGCGCTAATCTCCGAAACTACTGGTTCGAATTGAATAATTCTTTTTGTGTTGGATAGTCCAGTTATCGAGGAAGGCTATAGGCTATATAACATCACGCTACGACCAATAGGAGCAAAGATATAGTGGTAAATGTGTAAAAAACGGGAGAAATTGTTCATCTTTGAAGCCTTCCGTTGCGTGCGCCGTGAAAACGGTTCAAGATACACAAAACATATGTATTAAAGAATAATAGCACTTTTAATGATCTAAAAAACAGTCCGCGATAGTATATGTCTATCTTTTCAGATTAACTCAAAAAAACCGTTTTTATGGTACCTAATTTGGTCGAAATAATTTGTTTAAGTTGTATTAACATAATTATATTAATCTTTATTCAAATAAATATGCTGTTGGTTAAGAGTACTTCATCCATTATAACGCGGGTAGCACCGCAGGGCACAGCTAGTACTTCATAAAATAGTATATGGGTCAGCCTAATTGCCACTTAGAATGATACACCCTGCATACAATTGTGTATTCCAGTTATTATTTGATATTATTCCCACATACGACTTAATTCTGTCTTGACGAATGAGTTATAATGATGCTACTAAATTTCTGAATAAATAAATTTCCACTGGATTGAAATAGTCGAAGCAAATATATATATATATATAATAGTCGACATTGAATTTATCATTATTGTTCAGTTAGTATCAGCCGTGAGGAAGCTTCTAGGCTCCGATTAGGGGCATCCTATCCAGCGCTTATCATATATTTAGATTTAACTCTATTTATGGAAACATAATAAAAGTGCATGAGAACGTCCTTCGCTGCTCGGACCTAAGATGTATACATACATTACATACATTTTTACATGTTTATGGTTTACTCCACGTGTTACATTTTATACGTGTATTCGTTATGCATATATGCAATTAACGTGGCCATTGTTACTGGACAAGTCAGAACTAACTTAAGAGATATGCACAGGTAAATTACAAACTTAGAAGCTGAGAATCTTACACAAAACTGAATCTAAACGGGACAGAAATCGTCTGTACAATTATATGGTAGTAGTATGTTTAAAGAATGTGACAGTTCTTTAATCTGCAATTCGTTTCAGCGGAGTAATATTTTGAGAACAGAATCATAAAGAAAATACTTTAATAACAATCACATATTTACAATTTCATTACTTACACCACTTAACCTTTTTAAGACGTTTTGCGTCATTTTATGATTTGTTAATGATAACGATAAAGACCGCCTTATTATGTCAAGTTAAAACCGGATATAACTTGTATTATGGTACCTTTATTATTTAACAAGCTTCAACGGCGTTGCCTGTGTTTTGGATTTACTAAGAACGTATTTACTCGCGGTAAAATGTATCATATAGCCTTCCTCGATATGGGCAATTGTACGTTGAAATAATTATTCTAATCGGACCCGTTGTTCCTAAAATTAGCGCATTCAAACAAACAATCAATATTATTATTAAAATACATTAATCAATCATAAATCAGCTTTATAATAATTAGTATAGATTCGTTAAGAAATCAGACTTTAACTAAGTATTCAAAAATTTGCTTGCAGTTTCATTATAATTTCTCCTTAGCCTTTTTTAGATCGATAGGGTTCTAGTAAAGTTTTCTAACTCTTGCCTTTTAATTAAGCATCTATGAAGTATGTGTTCATTTGTTTCTCAGTAAACTTCAAGGAGCTTTGTGTCCCTGTTGAGGGATAAGATTATCATAATCAGTATAACAATAGATTTTGATGTTTTATTAGCTTATTTAACCATGTTGGTATAAAACATTATACGGTACGGTAAAGTTACTCTCATGCTTTTCTTGGTTACTTAGCCCCGGTGTCACTATTGGTTATAAACGCGATTAGATCAGGCTAGTTTTAATGCCCAACTGAAAGCATCATCATAAGCCCTATTTATGTCCCCACTGCTGGGACTTCTCTTGACGAGATAGAATAGGCCTTAATTTACCATGCTGACCAAATGCGCGTTGGTGCATGTCACATGTCCTTCAAGCTCATCAAAGTCCCCAGAAAATGCCAGATTCCTCACGATGTTTACCTTCATCGTTAAAGCACTTGTTTAAAGCGCACATAGAATTTTCAAGAAAAATCTAGAGTTGAGGGCGGGGTTTGAACCCTCGTCATTAAATTGTTAATTTTCAATGGTTGTACTCGGTTCAATAAAACTCGATTTGTAGCATAAAATGGCGAAATTGGGGCTTAATCACATTTCCACCAATAACTCATTGCACCCGTGAAACCCATTCGATATAATGTCACAAAAAGTTCAGTGTCGGTCCATAATTACATTCCGGTTTATGTTTTGGAGGTTGCAATTTATTCGACAGGTTTTAATATAAATATGCCTACAAGTCCCTTATTTTAAACCATGTGTATCATGGTTTGGTCTTGAATTATTAAGTCAATGTTTGTGAATGCAACAATATATGTATACAACCAAATGTATTTATTATTGCGTCGGTCTTGCAAGCGGATAAGACAAGGAATCCTTCACGTGCCCGTAGCAATATTGCAAGATGCATGTTTACATGAGAAACAAAAAGTTGCGTTATCGAAACGAGATTGTGATTAAAAGTGCACTCACCTCTTGCACATGGAGGCTTACATGGAATGTAAATGTCTTCTATTTAGTGACGTCATTAGAAATGAAGACATGTTTAAGACGTTTTATGACCGGGATATTACTTCGAATCTGATATGACGCGGGTTAAACGTCGCCATATATAGACAACTAGCTATTAACGCCACGGTGTTGCCCGTTTTTTGTTATTTTCCCGCGGTAATGTAGCCTTGCTCGATGAAAAGGCTAACAAACAGTGAAATAATTATTGAATTCGGACCAGTAATTCCAAAGATTAGCGGGTTCAAAGAAACAAACTAACAACCAACGAGTTTTTAAAGATTTTCTTTCAAAGTGAACTATTATTTTTATACGGTTGTTATATCGACGTAAATAAAATCAATTACCTGCCAACATCATTATTAAACTAAATTCATTTTACCACAATCTCACCTGATGTAAGGTGACGATGTGGTATAAGATGGGACATGAAGACCTAGAAGGTAGATGGCTTCTCAGACATCATTACGAAACACGAAAAAAACCGTTTCACGTACTTGCCCAGCCCGGACTGGTGATGACTGGTGACAAGCCGCGGCTGAAGCCTGCCACCAGAAACTATTATATTAAGTTATTTCATGTTAACTTCCTAGCAAAAAAGTATTTCTTACATAATTCATTTATTTAAGATTGCAGGTCCAAAAAACTCTGAATGATGGATATGTTCTACGTAATTTTAATATGGATTTTAGCTCAAAATATGTACCCATTTATAAAAAAAATAAAGGTTAACGCTTTAGTAGTTTATTTATGTTTATCCCCAAATATGAAACATCCCCGACCATCTAGACTTAATTAACTTATATTTAATCTATTAACGTCCCCCTTCACCCGCAGAGCCCCTAATAGTTTGACAGCTGATTTCCGACGCGATAAGTTACGGTACCATATGTGTATGGGGTGCCACCCTTCGACACATCATTGTCGGCTTACACACCGAATGTGCCTCACAATTGGGCATTGATTAATGTAAAACAAGAAACTCGTCTTTCTTAGTAACAAACATCGTATTTATTGTCTGTTCCAAGTGAATACATCAGCGATTGTGCGTAGTGCTTAGTTTGAATTGTAAGGGATAAGGACTTCGAGACCCAAAACGCGATCTTTTCAGCCTTTTCAGCAGTATCCAGAGACCCTCTCTGATCTCTAAGAGTATATATTATGTAACATTCAAGCGTCTATGTAACACATACTTGCTACTTTAAGCTATTCGATGGATTAGTTAACATGCCTTTTCTACCACCACCTTTTGTACCACCTTTACCTATTGTGTTAATTTTCACCCAAGACCGTACCGCGCTGACAACTATTTCTATTTTTTTTTTTTTTTTTTTTTTTTAATATTTATTTGCAAACATGGGTTACAATATAATTACAAAAAGATGTTCAGTGATTCCAGTTCCATACATGTTTTGTAATTTATTTAAATTGGAATGTTTTAAATGTATGCTCGTAAGCCGTGGGTTTCTTTTAGGCATTGATTGATGCGCAACATGAAGTCTTTTAACACTGTTGTAATACATTTTTCTTGCAGAAGTAATCCGTTCTCCCATGTCCTTAAAAGGACGTCGCCTCGTATTCGCGGCGAAGCGAGAGGGTTGATTGATTTAGCTCGCAGTATCAAACATTCTTCGTGCGCTATTTTTAGCAATCTATTGTTTCGAAGCCCGTCGATGAACGGGATCTTTATATATTTACTGGAGTGTGTAATAGAGGAATAAACGTCTCGTTGCATTGTATCGTTTTCATACCATGGCGTTACATTGAATTCTTGAGATATATTGCAATATTTGAGCTATATTATAATTAATTGTGCAGCTCAAATTCATCATTTATGCTATTTCAAGGTGAACATTTATTATCAGTTATTCTGAGCTATATGCTCATAATTATACACAAAAAAGCTTTTATGATAAGAGATAGCTCGCGCATTTGGGAATTGAAAATTGAAGGGGCAATTTTATGGCCATGACCACTATAGTAGCTATTAAATATTTTACCCATTATTAAAATTAAAACTGGGTATTTCCTAAAAATTTGTCCCTACAAATGCCAATATAAAAGCTATTCTCGTCTGCTTTCGAATACCGATAACATAAGTTCACGGTAATGTCCCAATCCAAGGCGGCGAACTTTCAATACGAAGTGTTGATACCGGTTCGATCTATTTTGTAATGTAACAATGTCTAGAAACTTTATCAACGCAGACGTCTCTGCTATTTCTACCTTTGTAGTCAGTTGAACATGGACGCGTTAACTATTACGATAGGGAGTAAACAATGCGTCATGTTTACACTGTTTTTATGTTATTGTTCCATCTTTTACCCAATTCGAATTAACTGTCAATGTTAATTAGTCACTTGGAGTGACTAAATAACATTGACAGTTTTTGGTTATTTTGTGAAAACAAGATTATTTTTTCATTATAATTAATGAATGTAGTATCATTAATTAGTGGCATTTTCTGTGAATATTTCTCAGGTACAAGCCGTAGATAACCAGTTTGCACGCGCGTTCGGTAAATCACCCTGTCTAGACAGTCCGTGCAACTCATATGCTTTCAAACGCAATCTTCTACCTTCATTGACTAAGCTAATCAACTCCTCCAATTGTCTTGGCTTTTACGCCTTGGCATGTCGAATAGACGTACTCGTTTATGCGAATGAGGTAGGTAGGTTTTAAAGGAGAATAATGACGGAATGGTGTCAAAAGGATATGATATCTATATATATATGAGTATAAATCTCCTGTACGTGTGTTAGTTATTGAACTCCTCCTAAATGGCTGGACCGATTTTGATGAAATTTATTGTGTGTATTTTAGTGGGTTCGAGAATGGTTTAGATTCACAATACGCTCAACTATGTGCGAAGCGGGGGCGGACCGTTAGTGATCGAAAAAAAAATCTGATGCAACATGTGGCATACAATTAAACTTAATTATTTTTTTAAAGCTAGATAATTCGACTTTATACTTTACTAATTTTTTATTGTCGTCATTTTAGCTTTAGAATACCTTCTGCTGGTCATAAATTTCCATTTGTTTCTCTTAAAAGTCAAAACAATCTTCAATATGACCTCAATATTTACAGATCAAGCCCACCTTCAAGCAATTCAAACTCGAATTCAACCAGCTCTTCAAGCAACGGGTCAGGCGTAGGCTCGGGCGAAAGTTGCGAGGCGCTCCTCGACTCGCGGCCGCGCGTGTCGCAGCCCAAGTTCGAGGCCTTCATGATGACCGGGGACCTCATACTGAACCTGTCGCGGGTGGAGCATCCGCACCACAACCACCACGCGCCCACACATCGCACACACTACCACAGGTAACTGATCTATTAGCAGTCAGTCAGCTTTCTTCCTCGAGCCTTTTTAACCCCCGACCAAAAAAGAGGGGTGTTATAAGTTTGACGTGTCTGTCTGTCTGTGTGTCTGTCTGTGGCATTATAGCTCCCGAACGGATGGAGCGATTTCAATATAGTTTTTTTTGTATGAAAGGTGAGTTTGGCCCGGGTGTTCTTAGACATGTTTCATAAAAATCGGTTGAGGCGTTTAAAAGTTATGGGGTGGGGTGGGTTAGGGGAAGGAAAACAGAAAATCCGCAAATATACTAGTGTGGGGTATCAAATGAAAGCGCATCGCGTCCACATTACATAATATTATGTTGTTTTACATTTAAGGAAATGCAGGCATTGGATTCGGGGGTTTTTCTTATATTATAAATTTAGATTTATATAGATTGTCTGATCATAAGGGCTTAGTTTGAGCTTTTAAGTCGTTTTCTCCTCGTTTAAATGTTATCTCTTCTTGTGGGCACCGTAGAAACCGGCTTTGCCATTTCTACGGTGCCCCCAAAAACAATTTATTTATTTATTAACACGGTTTGATACCATTTACATTAATTAATTTAATAATAGATTAGTACATAAATTCATAAATAATAAATATCATAATCAAATAATTATTATAGAAGAGAAAAATGACCTAATACTAGATACATTTCATAAGTCAATAGAACTAGATACTACCTAATCCCTGAGCTGTACTGCAAAATAGTTTTTATGCATGCCCAGAGGTTGTTGGTATTTTTTGCTGAAGTTTTTTAACATGCAACTAATCTTGACACCGAAAATATTATTAAGTAAGTATTGTTGAAACCAAACCTTTCTTCCAGATACAACTCGACGCCGGCATCCCCGTGCGAGACTCGAATGTGTGGTCGCGCCGACCTCTCTCAACGTCACAACTCCTCCCCCGACACAGGTCTCAACGCCGACCACGCCAATCAGTTGTGAGTCACAGTAAAATAAATGTACAATTAAGTTATATGTTCGGACCGCGGGGACCGGCGTAAGAAAGTTGTACCCCTTCCCGTGGACACTGTAGATCCCGGAAAATGCCAATGGTATATCAAATAGAGTGCAGTAATTGATATTGAGTTCCAACCCGCCTGCCAAGCATGACGAGTATAGGCTCAAATCTAGAAGTGGACTTGATCGGGCTCAAGAGAGAATTGTATGTTTGTTCTTCCGTCTTCGGGTAATACTTAACCGTAATTTAAACTAGCCGAACCGAAACCCTATGTATGTATGTGTCATTAGTAAAAGCAGTGGGAACTTAAATAGGGGTACGTTTCCACAGCTGGGCCACCGGGACTTCTCCCTTGACGAGAGAGGTTAGGCCTTAATTCGCCACGCTGGCAAAATGCGGGTTAATGAATGTCACATGTCCTGCAAACTCTTCAAAGTTCTCAAAACATGCCGGTTTCTCAATGAGTCATTAGCCTCATTGAGAAACCGGCATTAGCGAGAAGGCTGGAAGGAAGGAAAACATATAATTTCCTTCCTTCCAGCCTTCTCGCACCTATTCCACAAACAGTCACGAGAGTTATGTCTCTAATCGATATCGATATTTACCCGAGCGCCTATCCCTGATCACCTTTAAAATAAATGTAAATTGTTCTCAAATATAAACTGCTCGCTCTATTTTCAGATTCATTTCACAGCCAGCCTCGCCGGCGGGCAACACAAGCAACGCAGCCTCCATAGACATGTGCGCCAGAACGCACCACTCTGTGCGGACCTCCAGGTCGGAGGACCATTTACAGGTGAGTTCACCATAGACACACTTATTTATATTAAAAAATAAATATCTTAAATATTTTTTTTCCGGTCAATCCACACAACATGAAGCTCCGGGGTGCGTTACTTAATATAATAGACATTTTCACTGAAGTACATATGTATGTAATTATTATTGTAGCATAAACCATAAACTATCAAAGTAATCTAAAAGTCTAGCATTATTTGTTTCGGAACTCTGGGACAAAGTAAACAAGACAAAAACGTGTTTATTTGAATCAATCTGGTTCTTTTATGGTATGATAGGACATGTCATTGTATGTTAAAAGTCCTTTCTAATAAATTGCAAGAAAAAAAAATCTGGTTCTTATAATAAATTATCATATCTTAACCCATCGCCATAACGCGGGCATATCCCCTAGGTTGTTTTTTGATTTTGTTCTCGGCTCGTAATCTGCAGATATGAATGCAAAGTAAAAGTGACAAATTACGTGGCGTCTCCCGTATATAAAAGTTCTAAAGTTGCCTCGGAGAGTGGCCTATAAGAAATAAGATAGAAATAAACAACAAAAACTCGCGTAATTGTAGAAACAAGGATATTTTACATTTCGAACCTCACGCCTCTGGAAGTATATTCACTCGTCTACTCTTTCCCTTTGGTTGTTTTGTTTTTGTTAATTTTACAATCAGCGGTCGCGTACAGATTGTTATAAATGCAACGTAGAAGTGTAAGTTCCAGAAGGAGTCATCTTTGAGCGCGGTCGCTGTGGACATGGAAGAGGACGTGACCTCGTCTTTGAACACGCTGTTGGACGCGCGGCCGGACTCCGCGACGCCGGCGCCGCATGCCCGAACGTCGGACGACAGCGAGCGGGACCGGTATGTACCATCGTCAAAAGATCCACTGTTCTAGTTTGAAACTATTTTGCTTTGCGTAGATTTTGGGTACCGGTCACGCCTTCTTTTTTTTTGTTGTTAAGTTTGACCAATAAAGAGCTCGGTCCGTCAACATCTGATTCACAGAAAAATCACCCTTACAGTGGTAGATCGGATCTTTTGCTGATAGTATCTCGGTAAAATGCATGCTAACTTATATGTTTTTACTCCAAGGCCAAATACCGGTAATGCAAAACCATGTAGATGTTCTCATCAGCCGTAAACTTGAAGCGTTATGAATTTACATACCTCTCGATCGTTTATGCTGTCCTGGTACCTGCTATCTAATTAAACACTAATCTGTAAGTAACAGCTAGAACTGTTATCGTAGGATACGAATTTACCAGAAAGTAGAATTCTTAAAAAGTACTTAACAAAACATCACAAAATAAACATTATGGGATTTCTTAAATACATGTATTTCAACATTCTGTTCCTAAATTGTTAGTTAACTGTATAGCAAGAAGTTATTATTTTTATCGGTTTTCTCCTCGAATGGCTCTTCGCGAAGTTACATTATAAACTTTATCCTAAATAAAACGTCCGTTACTATCGGGTTACTTAATCTGGTGCGCGACAAAAACAATAAATCTTGTTTAGCTTTGTTTAATTGGTTTGGTCCCCGGTTTAGCTACTTTTATATCTAATACTAGTATAAAGTATGATTGAGACATTCGGTTCCAGTATAGAAAAAATATGGTAGGTAGTTACGTGATTTTTTCGGGCTTTGGACCAAAGTGGAGCTCGAAGCCCGAAGTGTCTCCAATCCATCCACCGCGCTTCGATCGTGGCAGTAGCGCGATCCAAATGTGCAGGCGGTGTGGAAGTCCCGCGATCCGTCCGTTGTCAGTTTGCCAGCCTCAAAGGTGCCTCAGTTGCGTGGCGCGCGCGGTACGGACGGTTGAGTCTGATATCGCTATATAAGGAATTTAAAATGTTTATGCTACACAAAACTGGATCATTTTAACGTGATCCAAGATCCACGTTCCGTGATCCTGTATCGCGGATCGTGAACGAATCGTGTAGTCCCGGTTAATGTCACCAGTGCTCCGATTTCCAGTTCTTGATCAAAAATAAAGATTAAAATAAACACACGTGTTACAGAATCGTGTGGACGTACAACGCGCCGGTGTCGTGTGCGTCGGAACGGACACACTGCAACGGTTCCGCTACCTCCAATTCCACGTCAATATCGGACGGGATCTCGCAAAGGTCAGTTCATGTACAAAACAAAATGTCATTTAATTTTACCATAATTTCGGCCATGGGACTTCCACTACTGGACATACTCCACGCCGGTCCTATATGAGTCGGTTGGGTTTTTAATACAATACAAATACGAAAACGTTTATTGTAGAGGTACAATCACAGTGATACAAAAAATCTTAATACAATGGTTTCCAAACTATGCACAGCCTGTATCTTGGAAACCTTCTTCCTTATGAAACCAACATACATACTAAGTACTAATAAAATAATATGCGTTTCCATTTTAGAGAGAAAACAATTATAGAGAAAATACAAAAATAAAGACATTTTCGCGCTATGTTCACTCTAGTGTGTGTAATAAATATTCATACAATATTGTAATATTATATTCGCAAGACTGTTTTCAAGGTAATTGGGAAAAGTACTGGTACCCATCTACCAAAGGTAGTTCTTTAATGCGTTCCATAACCATCAACCCCTAATCCCATCTTGAATCATATTTAGTAGTAAAGCATTCTAATCTGTTTTAATTAAACGTACCATAAACCTATATCCGTATCGCAGTTATGTTTCAACAAAGATTGGAACAACCTTTAAGAACTTGCATATTGACCGTGCTGCCGTCTGATGCCATCAATTTGAATTTATTTCTAGACGATATTTGATATTCTGACTGTCTCATTAGTGCTGCCTAAACCTAACGTTTCTGCACGTACCTTATTGATTCGATTCTTTATTGATAACATAGGTTACAGGTTCTTTATTGACCGCCAATTGTCGCATAGTGTTACGAATATTTTTGTTATGCGTTTGTGTTATAATTGTGTGCGCAATAAAGTATTATTATTACAGGCATGTCCTTAAAATTTACATACATATTCTCAATTTTATACATACGTTTTTACCATAACTCTCATAGCAAGATTTTTAATAATATGGTAATTTTATGGGGTTATTTTAACCCCCGACCGAAGTAGAGGGGTGTTATAAGTTTTAAGTGTTTGTCTGACTGTCTGTGGCACCATAGCTCCCGAACGAATGACGGTTTTAATTTGTTCTACGCGCGAGTGTTCTTAGATATGTTTGTTGAAAATCGGTCTAGTTATTTCAAAGTTGTGGGGTATGAAAGTGGTGATGGCTAACCATGTGTGAAAATATACCCGAGTAGGGTATCAAAAGAAAGCTCATCACATGCTCATTACCAATATTATTATATTTTACTTTTAAGTCAACTAAGGTTTTTGGATTTAGAGGATTTTTTTTCTATATAATAATAATGCATATTGGATTTATCACTGGACCAACACAAATGAACATGACAGGACGATTTAAAGGAATCTGTCCAGTAACACACAGCAACCCATGACCCTATCTGATTATGGCTAAATAGCCGATTGCAGATCAAACAAGGAAATTAATCTTAATTTAAAATTTAAGAAAAACCCCCGATTCCAATGCCATAATTTCCTTAAACGTAAAACAACATAATATTATGTAATGTGGACGCGATGCGATTTCATTTGATACCCCACACTAGTATATTAGGTCCTTACATATGAAATTGGCGTTTTGTATGGGAGGAACAAAAAGTCGAATATTTTTTAATATAATATATTTAATTAATCAAAGTATGAACCATTATTTTCTATGCACTTTTGCCATCTTATAGGTAGTTCATTGATCCCTTTACTAAAAAAACCAGTCGGACGGGAATCAATAAAATCTTTGAAGGCGATTTGGACTGCCCCATCGGAGTTGAATTTTTTCCCTTGCAAGAAGTTATCCAAATTTCGAAAAAAATGGTAATCTGTTGGAGCAAGGTCCGGGGAGTACGGAGGATGTCTTAGACTTTCCAATTGAAGCTCTTCTAATTTAGTAGCCGTCTGTTGCGCAGTGTGTGGTCTAGCGTTGTCGTGAAGCAGCAGTGGCGTGGAGCGATTGACCAGCCTAGGTTGTTTAGCCGCTAGCTTTTCCATCATGGTTTGCAATTGCTGACAATAGACATCAGCCGTAATAGTCTGGCCAGATTTGAGAAAACTGTAATGAACAATACCGGCACTAGTCCACCAAACGCTTACAAGTAACTTTTTTGGGGTTAATTTTCGCTTGGGGCAGGATTTGGCTGGCTGGCCAGGATCCAACCATTGCGCTGAGCGCTTCCGATTATCGTAAAGAACCCATTTTTCATCACAGGTAATGATTCGGTTTAAAATACCTTCATTATTGTGCCGGTTTAGTAATGTAACGCAGCAGTCGACGCGCGTTTGCCGGTTTGCTTCAGTCAATTCGTGAGGTACCCACCTTTCAAGCTTTTTAATCTTCCCAATTTGCTTCAAGTGAATTAAAACAGTTTTATCACTAACACCGCAGCCTGCAGCTAACTCGGACGTGGTTTGCGATGGATCCGCTTCCACAATAGCCTTCAACTCTTCATTATCAACTTGAGTCTCAGGCCGTCCACGGGGCTTGTTCTGCAAGTCGAAATTTCCAGAACGAAAACGTTGGAACCAAAAACGAACTGTGTTTTCTTTTGCAACACGACCGCCATACACATCATTCACCCTTCGAGTTGTTTCCGCAGCACTAGTGCCACGGCGGAACTCGTACTCGTAAATAATGCGATATTTTAAGTTTTCCATTTTGTAAAATGAGTGACGCAAACAGAAAAAAACAGAAGAAAAAAAACAAATGAATGACGATCATCGAAGCACAAATACATGAGTCTATAGCTGTACAAATTTGAATTTGGAATTCCTTACCAAAGAGGAGAAATTTGTGATTAAAGTGGCCAGTACGAAAAACGCCAATTTCATATGTAAGGACCTAATATTTGCAGATTTTCCTTACCCACTCTCACCCCCATAACTTTTAAACGGCACAACCGATTTTCATGAAACATGTCTAAGAACACTCGCGCCAGACTCACATTTCATACAAAAAAAAACTAAATTGAAATCGCTCCATCCGTTCGGGAGCTATGGTGCCACAGACAGACAGACACGTCAAACTTATAACACCCCTCTTTTTTGGTCGGGGGTTAAAAAAATATAATAATAATAATTTAGTGGAAATAAATTATTATTTTTAGGATAGACAATTTCGAATGTAAAAGTCAACGGTTTCTGGAAATTCGCAGATGTTTTATTATTGGTATGTTTCAGATCGTCGTCGCCCGCGTCTCCGACGTCCGCGTCGTCGTCACTGATGTCGTCGCGCGCCTCCCCCCCGCCGCGGGTGCCCCCGCACGCCGCCTTACATCGACCGCTCAATGGTAGGTTACCTTTACTACCTAGTATACAGTAGTTTCATAGTACTTTATTCATCATAGGCAACATTGTACACTTGATTTCGTTAACAAGTTCTAATTATTATTATAAATACACAGAAAATACAGCAAAAGACACAGACAAGATGTTCAATAGTAGTACATAGTAGTTGTAGTTTTTTAGTTTACCTTTATTTGTAGTTTCATGAACAATATGTACACATTATAAACTCTTATATTGTCATTCTCTGTTCAGCTGTAGAATATCCACTATTGAACTAGGAGCCGATTTAGTGCTTTGCGAGAAATAACAGAAGTCATGCCCGGTTTTATGAAAACCTTAGAAAGCTGTAAATGCAAAAACACAGAGGGTCCCTGCAAATTAAATCTGACGTTTACTCAACTCACGCCCCCTGTGGTCTCGTGATTTTTGTACCAAGCTTTTAATATGAAACTTAATACCTAACTGACTGATTTCTTAACCTGCAGCTGTACTTGTTCAAGTGCAAATCAGCCTCTAAAGACTTAACATCATAAAGATGCGATGACACACTCCACTTTTGGCAGGCGGGTTGGCAAGAGCTCTATATGATATTATGTTGCAAGAAATAAAATTATGCATCCATGTATAACACCATAGTTAATTCCCACAGGTGACATGAGCCTATCAGAAGCAGTATCAAACATATCCAGCCCCGACTACCAAGACCAAGACGACATGTTCGAAACGGGCCGCGAGTGCCCCCGAATGGAGCTCTCCGACCCCTCCGACTCGGATTCCACCATCCTCGTCTCGGAGCCCTGCCACAAACGTGCCAAGTCCAACTCCTCGTACTCGAACGAACACGGCAGTGACGTCACGCTCAATGGCGACCACAGTAACGAGTACAGAATAGTGATACAAGTGAAAGGACCCGGTGGTGTTGCTAGTGAGAATGTGAACAATAATAATAATAGTGCGTACGTGCAGAATGGGAAGGAGAATGGACATAATTCGCCGGAGCATCAGGGTTACCAGGTTAGTGGGTAATTTATAACTACTTAAATATTTTCCTTTCCTTATTTTTTCCATGATGGCTATACAAGGTGTTTCCTTTATTTATTTATTTAAATACTTTATTTGAACAAAAAACTTTGTACAAAAAGGTGGGCTTAATGCCTAGGCATTTTCTACCTGCCAACCTTTATTGGTTGCTAACATTGTTGGCGTGCTGTTATACAGTAATAATATATTAAAAGTATTTCCAAAATAAAAAAATATTATAGTTTACGAATTATAAATATAAACAATATAAAAATAACAATTAAAAATGAAAATACTGAAAGTACCGAACAAAATTGGTATGAAATAATGTGTCGAATGCTATATATGGTATATACTGCGGAAAGGGGGTGAAGGGCACGCACCAGGCGAACATATTTTGTTCTACAACTTTTCGATTTGGAAGCCCATTTTGTTCTACTTTAAATCATCCCCAAAAGCTTTTTCCAGTGTACACATAGTATGATTTATATATTTTTTTTGTTGTACAAAATAATTTTAGAAGTTTGTAAAATAACTTTATGTTCAAACAACTAAAACTTTCACCTACTTTAGCAAGTCTATAATACATTTTTTTATTTTTTTTTATTTTATTTATGTAACAAAATCAACAGCCCTTAAATGTATCTTATTATTTACCTAACTTATCTGGGGGCACGGCAGTGCCCCCACCAAGTCGAGCAAAAAAGCGGCACGGCCGTACCATCCTTTTCTCGAAGCAATTCAGGCCATTTTCGACCCCCTGTAACTTCGTTGTGGATAAAACTAGAAGACTGAAATTTTCAGTAACCATGCAGGATTGTAAAGACACGGTATATTTCAAATTTCATTCAATTTGAACCAGTATTTTAAGAATTATAACGGGTCAAATTTCGTAATTTTGTCACTCACTGACTGACTCACCGATCATCAAAATTCTATGGCACTTCTAGCAGACCTAGAAGCTTCAAATTTGGAATATAAGTAGTGTTTGGTGTATGAATCAAGGAAAAACTAAAAAATCTAGAATAAAACCGGTATAGAGGGCGCTGTCGTATCTTTTCTCGAAGCAATTCAGGCCATTTTCGACCCCCTGTAACTTCGTTGTGGATAAAACTAGAAGACTGAAATTTTCAGTAACCATGCAGGCATTGTAAAAACACGGTATATTTCAAATTTCATTCAATTTGAACCAAAAAGTTGTGAGATCCAAGTAAATCCAAGTCTTCAAATTTCGTCTCAAAATTCTTTAATGTTTTATATAAATATATTAAGACTTGGCCATCGCCTGAAAACACGTGTTAATTCAATCGCCTGAAAACACGTGTAAATTCAATTATTGATGGCCAAGTCTTAATATATTTATATAAAACATTAAAGAATTTTGAGACGAAATTTGAAGACTTGGATTTACTTGGATTTCACAACTTTTTACCGCAGAACAACTGAGTTGCGCGACTTGGTTTTTTTGACAAGTATTGTTTTTGATGGGATCTATCTTACGGTCAATTATAGATTTACTTTATATAAAATTATTTCTTAGCCTAGTATTAAAACAGTGAGAGTCACCTTGTAGACGGAATGGATTACTATTCAGTTTAGCGTAAACTAGATTTTGGAATGTATTCGAGGGTCAATGTCAAAATTCCTAATTCTTGAATTTTTTCTCTACAAGATTCTGTATTTTTCATGTGTAAAATTGTCCTAATAGCAATATATTTTTTTGCAATATAAATACTCTTTTGGACTCATTATTTCCGTCAGTTGTATAATATTATTTTTATTTTTGTCGGAACGAGATAATAGACAGAAGGGGTTATAAGTATAATAATTGGCATGTCAATTCAGCCGAGCGTATCGCCTGTACTGTTTATTACTATTAATGTGCACTTGCACTAAGTTTATCGAGTCTACCGGTTATTGAAGCAAGTACAATGATCTTCCAGGAGCTATGCAGCGCTTCAGACGGCGGCTCAGACGAGGGTTCGGACGTAGACTCGCTGCATTCGTTCCACTACAGTCCCAAAGCTGTTGACATCCCATCGGCGGAGCGCCTCGCCAAGCGGTTATACCACCTCGACGGATTTAAGAAATCAGATGTGTCGCGGCATTTGAGTAAAAAGTGAGTGTGTCTGATGTTTCATAATATAAATTGTTAATAAAAAAAAAACCCACGATTCCAGAACTTTAGCTCCCTTAAAAATAAAAAGTCATACTATTTTGTAATGTGCATGTGATGCGCTTTCATTTGAGACCCCACTCGAGTATATTTGCAGATTTTCGCTTTACTTTCCCCACTTTTACCCTCATAACTTTTAAACGGGTCAACTGATTTTCATCAAACATGTCTAATTACTCGTGCGAAACTCAGCTTTCATACAAAAATACTAAATTGAAACCGTTCTATCCGTTCGGGAGATATGATGACCCAAACAAACAGACACGTCAAACTTATAACACCCCTCTTTTTTGTAGGGGGTTAATAATGTACATAAGCGTTGAAAGAGACGAAATGTTTTCAAATAAACTCGTTGAGCCTTTGCTAGGTTTATGATTATGACAGAATCTGTCATACCCGATTGATAAAGCAGCAATCAAAAACAAACCGATCTTATGGTGATCAACCTTTTTATTCTGTGACTTTACAGTGTCTGTACATACAGAATTGCTGACTTTGTACGGCGATTTTTGTCTAGGTAGAGAAGAAATCCAGTCTAGTTAGTATAGAATTCTTATCTATGCAGCATAGACTAATCAAGTAAGTGAAAAAAAAAATATACTAACTTCTGAATTAACGTTACGCCCGTTCATAAATTGTTGTAATTAATCCACATCGTAATTCTCGCTATAAGCTGGCAATGGCCGGGCGGATGGTTGATAAGATTTGATCTTAAATAGAGTTCGCCAATCGGCAAGCGCATTCAAGGACGTCCACCGACTAGATGGACGGATGACTTGGTATAGACGGCGGGTTCACCGGGATACAAGCCGCAATAACTGTAAATATTAACAATTTGAACTCAAACGAGTTAAACTAACAGTATCGATTTGTTACAGCAACGAATTCTCTAGAGCAGTTGCGGAAGAATACGTGAAGCACTTTGAATTCGGTGGCGTGACGTTAGACTCCGCGCTTAGGACGTTCCTATCGAGGTTCGCGCTCAGCGGCGAGACGCAGGAGCGAGAGCGGGTCTTAGTGCACTTCTCACGGCGGTATCTTGAATGCAACCCTGGCACGTTTAATTCGCAAGGTTAGTATGCAAACTGTATGTCTTTACCTTTCTGTCTGTCACCAGCCTGTGTTTAACATAGCGTGTGTCTTGGAAACCTTCTCTTATAATTAATATGCGTCTCGGGACACACGGCCGGAGTGATAACTTAGTAAGTATCTGTCTGAAATACGGCTAGAGCTGTGTGTGTCAAAATAAGTACATACATAGTTTCTTTAGTCTATGGCCTACATACAAAACAAAGTATGAATTATAGTTTAATAATAATAATAATAAAACTCTTTATTACACACCAGGATATCACAATACAAAAAGGGACTTAAAGCTAAATACAAAAATGCGTAATGGGCGGCCTTATTACTCAGAGCAATTTCTTCCAGACAACCTTAGGATGGAGAGGATAATGCACAGCAAATAACTACTACTAAATAGTTTAGTTACCTGCCTACCGCTTTTTATTTCAAATGGCCTTACATCTGCGGCTACTTACTTACAATGAGTTGTCCACAGACGCAGTCCACACGCTGACCTGCGCGATAATGCTGCTGAACACGGACCTGCACGGCTGCGGCGGCGCCGGCGGCGCGGGCGGCGCGTTCCGCCGGATGTCGTGCGCCGAGTTCATCGACAACCTGGCCGACCTCAACGACGGTGACAACTTCCCCCGGGATACGCTGAAGCACCTCTACCAGGCGATACGCGCGCAGCCGCTGCAGTGGGCACTGTGAGTTATATATATAAATACTAGTGGCCCGCCCCGGCTTCGCACGGGTTTTTATTCAATTTTTTATCCCGGCAATTATTCGAATATTATTTAAAATTTGACACTGCGATGGTAGCGCCGTCTGTCGGATCCAATGTAAAACATTCCAAAATCAACAACTACTGATAAATTGAAAATAAATTAAAAAAACATTGTCCAGCGGACAAAATTGTGAATCTAAACCATTCCCAGATCCCCTTGAACACACACAAAAAATTTCATCAAAATCGGTCCAGTCGTTTGAGAGAAGTTCAGTGAAATACACACTCACAGAAGAATTATATATATATAAAGATATTTCCGGACAATCCACACAACAACAATAGTCCCGTGGTGGTCTCTAAGCTTGTGTTACTGGTACTAGATGTCTGTTATACTTAATATAACATGAATATTTTTATGATACACATATTAAACACCCAGACCAAGGAAAAGAAAGAAAGAAAAATATTTACACAATACAATTACTAAAACAATAACAACAAACTTAATCTTATAACAACTTAAATATAGGTTAAACCTTAAAACTATTTTAAATTTGTGTAATAAAGGGTCCCTGGCTCAGCATAATGCATCTGCCACAGGGCCCGTAGGAGCACTATGACAGAGCGCTGGTTTTCAGCCAGGGCCCGTGAGAGTGGCAACACCACAACTTAAAATTAAAACAAATATCCACAGTAGTATCATGGTACAGTATCCATAAAGGAGTGATTAAGGGATCAGAGAATAGTGATAAGTTGGAGTGTTCAATGATAAGTTCCTTATGTGCATATCTAGCTAGGTTCAGTTTTAATTTCTTATTATATTGTTTAACTGGAGTGTAATAAAGGATTTTCTATTCTAATCTAGCTGGTTTAATTACTTAAGTATATGTCTGCAGCAACAGTCTGAAGGTAAGATACCGGGTGGGTTCTATTAATACATAGTGCAAATGGACCTTCACCTACTACTCAGATGAAGCTGTAGAAAACTAGTACATACTCAATTAGTACATACATATTAATGTAATATTAAGCATAATATTAATAACATAACATAGCCAAATAACAATAAGCTATGTAATGTAAGGTAAGTAAAAAGTAAATTAAATGTAGAATAAGTAATGTAAAGAAAATAATTAAATAACACATGTTTGTAAAATAAATACAAACAATTTTAAATGAGTTAACAGTTAATAAACAAAACAAAGCCATACATGTTCTAGAATGGTACGTGTTACTGGTGTTTGGATTGAAGAAAATGGTACTATAGATTAAGTTGAATGTTAAAGGAGAAACTGCTTGCAGAACATGCAAACACTTGCCCCCTCTGCGGGGATCGAACCAGCTTCTTCTTGCGCGGCAAGCGGACCTCTGCCCACCGCGCCACTGAGACAGTCATATCTACATAATTATGTTGATTTCTATGTATGTCTATTATATTAAGTATATCAGATTTGTAGTACCCATAACTCAAGTATAGAGCTTACCACGGGGGCTAGATGTTTGTGGATTGTGGGGATATATTTTATATTATTTATTCATATTGAATCTAGAGCATTTCAAAATGGTCGCGTTGCGAGTTACCAAACGCCGCAAACCAATTGTATCCAATTGCTTTGCCAATATTCGCCACTTGTAGCAAATACAATTTGGTTACAATCAATGAGAGAACCTATGCCGAGCAGTGGACCCAAGGATGAAATTATTGAAAACCCTGCTAGAACTAATTTAAAACTCATGTTGTAATCTTATGAAATTCTTACATACTGTTTACTTGTTTAACGGGTTGGGCCGCAGGTATATCGTATTTAACCACGCTGGATAGTGTTATTTAAGCAATACTTAAAATATACACTAATGAAAGTGTCATGGTTTTTCTTAAGATTAGTAGCATCAAACAAACAAATTTTTCAGCTTTTTAATGATTATGACTCCTATTCTAACCCCAATATTAACTAATTAAAATAACTGATATAGCTGTGTTGTTCTATTCGCTTCTCAACTCAGTATAAAACATTGAAGCGAACTGTCAAGACAATGTTATTTCCTTGATATTTGTTATTTAAGCAATTTAGTTTTATTAATTTTAAGTTGACCTGTCCATGTAGGCTATGTGCTTCTAAGGAAATACACGTTTTGACTTTGACTTTGACTAAATAATTGGTTCAGTGACACAGATACGTGCAACGGCTCCAGCAACGGCGGCGGCGAGGCGCGCAACAACTCTGTGCCGGCGGTGGTCGGCGGCAACCCCTTCCTAGACGTGCCCGACCAGAGCCGCGCCATCGAGTACAAGAAGGGCTACGTCATGAGGAAGTGCTGCATCGACACCAACGGCAAGAAGAGTCAGTATTTACCTATCTACAATACCACCCTTTGTACCCTGTTTTAATTAGTAAAGGTTTTTGTAAAGTTTATTATTAATTTGTGTGGTGTACAATAAAGTGTTTTCTATTCTATTCTACCACCAGTCTGTCTTGCCGTTTCATAAATGAGTATTATTTGACTAAAACCACATATATCAGGTATTAGTTATATTATAATATCGAAGAATTAACTTTATTATTATTTATTTATTTAAGGAAGTACACTAACACGATTAAACAACCAATTACATTAGTTACATATAATTATCATAGAACACACAATTTAACACATAATATAAAAATAAGTCACAAATTATTAATAAATTCAAATAGAAATATACTTTTTACTAGCTGACCCCAGCAAACGTTGTTTTGCAAACTGAAAAATTGATGTTGGCCGATTCTCAGGCCTACTCATTATGCTCACAAAATTTCATGAGAATCGGTCAAGCCGTTTCGAGGGAGTACGGGAACGAACATTGTGACACGAGAATTTTATATATAAGATTAAAAAGATTTGGTACATTATGATGAGGACCACTAAATATTTTTCCAAATTTACAACTTGACCTGATAACGATTTCAACATCCAACTAATCAGATATATGGTTAGGATATGTTTGTGCTAATCGAGCACCAAACACAAGATTTTTTTTAATAACTTGATTAATTTTTCCAGCGCCATTCGGGCGGCGAGGGTGGAAGATGTTCTACTGTACGCTGCGAGATCTAGTCCTCTATTTACACAAAGACGAGCACGGCTTCCGACGGGGCCAGATGTCTGACAATCTACACAATGCCATTAGGTATATTTTTCCTTAGCAGATAATTATTGCAATGGTAAACTTCGGTAAAGAATTATCCTCGAGCATTCTTCAATAAATAATGACCCAGTTACAGTATCCATGAATAATAGTAATATTTCTGAACTTTTCACACAGCACTTCGTTTTCTTGAGTGAAAAATCTTTGAAACTATTTTTCAACGTACATGGTTTTACCATGTATTGTTTTCTGAAATACTTCTAGATTCTTATAGCCCGAAACAGATCAATTTGGATTAACTTTGAAAACTGTAGTTTTATTAGGTTAGCGTTGTATATAAATACGTTATTTTTCTTACAGAATACATCACGCCTTAGCAACTAAAGCAACTGACTACACGAAAAAACAGCATGTTTTCAGATTACAAACTGCAGACCAAGCGGAATATTTATTTCAAACAAGGTATGATAACATAATCAAATCACGGCATAAAATTTAGTAGCCAGCTCTGCATCGCGTTTATTCGCTTAGATCTCTTTAACCATTCAAATTGTTTATTGCAGTTTTCATCAATAAATAGAACCGGGCAAAGTTGGTCGCTAGTTATGTGTAATATAGACTGTGTAATAGAGACTATAGTATAAAAAGAGGGAGAATGGTAGCCCTCCATGGGCGCCTGCTCCCGTGGGCGCCTTAGGCCCCTGACTGTCCGGTTTTTTGAATCAAGTTTGTTCAGCGCTCGCTAATCCGGCGGATCTCAATACTCACCGCCTTCCCTGCGTGGCGAGTAATGCCAAATAACTCCTACGATATAATTAAAATCCGTGAGGATCATTGGTCGGCTTACGACTGATATGATAAATCTGGTTCTTATTTGCACATAATATAAAAGTTAAGAAAGTATTTTTTTATGTTGGAAGTGTGCTTCTCGCATGCCTTGTATAAATAAAGGAAGAAAGGGTAGATCAATAATAAGGGTATTATATTGTTGCAGTGACTCAAAGGAGCTGTGTTCGTGGGTAGAGACGGTGAACTTCGTGTGCGCGGCGTACTCCGCGGCGCCGCTGGCCGGCGCGGTGGGCTCGCAGCGCAAGTTCCAGCGACCACTGCTGCCTTGCACACACACCAAGCTTAGCATGGTATTGACAACATATCTATACTCTAAGGCTGGCCGTTCCGATCCATTCTACCTAGAACAGAACAAAATTGAAACCGAAAGGCTAGATTGCAAAAAAAAACTCAAGCCAGTCATGTCCGACAAGCACGTCCAGTCAGCCGACATCGCCATATCTCACCGAAATCACAGGTGACTGATGTGTATGATGATGGACCTGATTTGAGATTCTCTTTTGTTTTGATTTGGGTAGGACAGAATAAATCAAGAGGAGGTTTTGTCTGTTCACGTCCGTGTTAACCCTCTGAATCCTTACACGTGACCTCCGGGTGGTGCTAAGAACAGTCTCTGGTGGTAGGCTTCGGCCGCGGCTTTTTACCACCCTCCGGGCTGGGCCAAAGCGTGAAGCGATTATTTCGTGTTTCGTAATGTGGCCTGGAGAAGCCATCTACCTTCTAGGTCTTCATGCTCCATCTTAGACCACATTGTCACTTAACATCAGGTGAGATTGTGGTCAAATGAAGGCCTATCAAGCATTTGACCTCTCAGCCAATATATGCCCTAGAATCTGAAAAATTCAAATCCCTTTTAAGTCATTAACGTGTTGTGTTGTTACAGCGAGAACAACTAACGGCGCACGAGGAGCGCGCGTCGCGGCTTGAAGAAGAGCTGGCCGCGATGAGGAACGCGAGGGAGAACACGCACCACGCGCGGGACAAAGAACACTATCTAGTATACGAGGTGAGTCACACAAACCTTTTGATACTGCGGATATGCTCAAATATCCCTGCAGCCTTTTCACTATTTTTGTATATGTCCAGTATATACAGTCACCAGCTAAATGAACGGATGAAGTAGGGTCCCAAAATAAACTTTAAGTCAAATTTGACTGATTTTGTAGTTTACTAGAAGTAACTAACAAATAACGAGTCTTATGTAAGGGATCACATTTATTTCGAACCTCGGTGTTATTATAATCATTTACTTTTGATTTATTAAAACTTCATTTAGAACTGACACTTTGGTAAAATTTGATACATCTGGCACGTAACGATAGAAGATGTTTTGACACGTTGATTTTGATCACCTACTTTTGCTGTTTACTGTGCAATTGTTCGATTGACGTCGATCGAAGTGAATAAATTGGTCGAAACCGATCGACTAATCAAACGGTCGAATGCTGTGCGACATCACCTGTCAATGTCGATGGATTGATCTGGTAGAAACCATCGATCGACGTCGCCTACTCTTGGTTTTATTTTTATTTTGCGCACAAAAATGCCGTTCAACTGAATAACATATTTTTACTTTATAATTTTATTTAACTCGACACTGGCAAATTGTCGCTTCAAGCGCAAAGTCCAATTACAAGAAACTGAACTGAACTGACGTCGCCTAATCCTCGATCTATGGTGGTCGACCGACGACTGATCGATTGGTCTAGTAAGCGTAAAACTTGTTTCCAGATAAAGCGGTACCGCACGTACGCGTACGTGATGCGGCTGCGGTCGGGCGGCGCCGGCGCGGAGGAGGCGGCGCCCGCGCTGCCCGACCGCGCCCCGCCCTGACCGCGCCGCTGCCCGCTCTGCTGCCGCGCGCAGGCTGCCGACTAGCCGCCCGCCTGTACAAGCTCCCACATACACCAGTACATGTACGAGGATTGCGGTCTAATCACTTAGGAGGACGTCGCATCTACCTATAGTCTACCAATTACTCTCAATCACAGAAGTAACCCTTTATCTAAAAGGTGGACGCCTACTATACGCAACTCTATCTACATAGGAGGACGTCGCATCTACCTATAGTCTACCAATTCCTCTCGATCACATAAATAACTCTTTATGTACCTTATAGGTAGACGCCTATCTGCCTATAGTAAGTTTTTAAACCTTGGCTTATTACTTGCAATACATAACACAACACTTTATTTAACAATAATACAAAACAATCTATAAGTACAATATACATTCAGTAACACAATTCATCGGATGCGGTGAACATTCGATTCTATTAATATATAGATGTGAGCATGTGTCTCTGCCTATAGTCTGTATCTTCAAAATTGTATCAACTGCTTCACGCAGTTCCGTATCAGGGGCATGTGGATGCTCAGTGCGGGAACAGCTTACATTAAGCGGCTGCGGACCGCGCCGCTACGCGCTCTGCTTCCACCACAGGCTAACGACTAACTACCCGCCCTCGACCACCATCCACGTTCAAGAATTCTTCCATCTACACTACATGGATAGAGGCCTTCTTACTCTCTGTTTAAGCTTTATCAAAATGTACTATAATCATCCATCTACACATCCGTTGAAGTTCGACACGGATGCGGTAGACGTTTGAACATTAGTAATAGCCGTCTCATTTTATTTCTCTCCTGTCCTATCTAACAGGATAGAAATACGGATATTTTCCAAAAAAGATGGGTATACAGAATATTGTCAAAAATTAAGTTAATAAAACCCGTTTTCAAAATCTTTGCTGAGGAGGTCTTTCTATAAATGTAGACGCGGCATCTGCCTTTAGCCGGATTGTAAACTCTCCAAACCTTGGCCTCGAACTAACCTTTACCAATCCCCCACACAACAAAACATGCGTTAGACGTTAGAATTTACCCATCACAGATAAATAGATCTCTGTACATAAGTGCACGCGACTTCTACCTATAGTGGCTTCTTAAATACAGATTTATTACTGACTTTTTACCTCGGACGGTGCGTTGGAGAAGGTTCCAACGCACTTGGGAAGTTTTTCAGTTTTTCCGACACCATTCTTTATATGAATCCCACAGATCTTACGAATTTTCCATGGGCTAAACTTAGTCTAATAACCTTTTGATTTATGTAGAAAAAGATTCTGCTCCTCTGTCAACGTTGCTCCGATTACTTTGCAACTTCAAATTATTGGAGCAGCAGTCGATACTTGTACTCGATACACTTACAAGCTGGTATCTAATTGTTCTTACTCTTTCTAATATTTAATCATTTTAAAATAGATTTAGATAACTGACTAAAGTAATGCGATTTTATTCCGTTTTATTATTCAATTAAAAGTAGGACCAATGAGATACCTTGGACGATACTGGACGACCAAAACTCTGTATGTGTACTTAAAGTTACCATCCAACTTACGTATTCCATTCCATCGTAGACCTGAAGCTCAGCCGTTTTGTCTAAAATAAGACGTTATGAGTCCCGTTAATCGCAATACGATCAAATAGTTGGTATGGCTATTACTATGTGCGGTATATAAATACGAACGACGCGATTAGACGACATTGTGAAAATATCGAACTCTGACGTCTGGTTTTTAGTAAATATTTTCTCCTTATTTCTATTCGATCGATTTTATTTTAACTGTTTCTCTATCCTTTTATTCCATGCTCTTTTCATAATTTTTCTTTACCTAATAAAGGTTGTATCTGATCATTTTTGGTTAGAAATTTATATAGTATCACTGTCTTTTGTAGTATGTATGTGCCAAATTTATTTTACATATTCACACGTCCATGGAAAACAGGTGAAATGCAAAGGTTTGATGGCATTTTGGCCTTTTTATCCATTATCTAGCAAATAAATCCCTACCAATCGTGGATCAATCTGGATAGTTGGTTTTAAATGCATGTTTTAAGTGTAATCTTAAAACATACAATATAGCAGTAAAACTAGATCAAGTTGTAAATTAGTCGAAACTTAGCCTTTAGGGCTAGATTGTCTTAGCTAGAAAGTAAATGAAATAAAAATTATGTAATATTTCTAATATAAATTATACAAGTACACTATACTATGCTACCACTCCGTGTCTGATGACGACTGTATAAAGAAATACGAATTAGTAATTCCGTAGGCTATAAAGATTGATGATGTTTTTTATTCATGATCTTAGCTCGAAGGTTCGGGTCGAGGAATTGTAAAGAATTCTATTACGATAAATATTCACTCCAGATACTTCATACTCGCTCACTAGGAGATATTATACAAATTAGAAATTAAAAAAGGTTTATGCAACTTAATGTTGACCGCAAGACAACTGGACCAGTCTCTAACCCTAACAAAAGACTGAAACTCATTCCTTCGTGCTACATTCCTCCGCTGAAGCTATACTAATTTGGGAACAGGTTTGGGAGCTAAAGCCCTGAGGCGTGTGTGTGGACACAATTGGACACTGTTGCGTGTTTTTAGTTGTATAAAATAAAAATATGAATTCATCTAGTCCTGTCTTCCTACGATACAAGTGCTAATGGAACTTTCTCAATTGGCTGCTGTTATTGTTTTGTTCCGTAGATATGTTGCATTAGGAACGATTGCGAAGGATACATGATATGGATGACGTTAAAAATTAATATAATACTCAAATATACTAACTCAAGACTTTGTATTGCTGCTGTCCTATTTTATGCTGATATTTTATTGGATTGGCTTAAGTATTTTATAAAAAATCAAATGCTTGTTTTATGCTGTTTAACCAATAGTCCATTATGTTAAAATTCAGGTAAGTATTGTTGTATAATATTATTTCATGTGATTCCCGCTAACAAATTGGACTAATATATTGATTTATTTACAAGATTGGTTTTCTATGCTATGTTTCGATAATAGTCATTCCATTAAACATATTCTTTGTAGAGAAGGTGAAAAAGAGTTTACATTTTTGATTCTTTGCAATATTGTAAATAGTTTTAAAAGTGTTGAGACTGATACGTAAAAATATTTATTTTGTTCGTAAAATAACCAGTGTCAAATCTTAGGCATCGATAGTGTAATAAAACACATCCTTAGGATCTCAGGTGTAGATTATAAAGCAGTAATGTAATTTTTTAATTGCTTAATTTGCAGGGGTTTTTCATGTTATATTTTGCTAGGCAGTTTTTGATATACTGCAAATTTGTGTTAGAATGAGCTATGCATGGTTTATAAAATTCTATTATTCTAGCATTAATACTGCGTATATGAGTTAGGCTTAAAAGAAATATATTTATTCTATCGGATGGTAATATTTAAAATATTTTTCTTCATTACTGCAATCTGCAGGTACAGTATGTTTGGATAAATCACCCTATTGACCTTAGTGCCTCACTCCTGAAATAATGATGAATTATTATAATTACATCTTTTGGATATTTTAATAGTTTGTCATTGGAATGTTGATCTTACTTGTAAGTTTTTCTGGTTATTATGAGTTCTCTTTCCATTTGTATTATATTTGTTAACAAAGTGTTTTTTGAGATAGGACTTCATAGTGACAGTTCAAGTAATCAGTGTAAATATATGTTTATAGCTTGTTATCCATTTATTTTTGTATTATTTACTTGATGTAAAGTTTGCTGAGTTTATTTTATGAATGTTTTCTTTGCATTTGTGTTGTATCAGCTCATATTTCCTTTAACTACTGAAGGACAAGGTACTTATTAAAGTACCTTCTTAAATACATCTTTTTATTAAATGTATATTAATATTATTTCTATATTATTGCTCAAAATTTATAATTGCACTCAACTCATTCAAACACCACTTGTCATTGTAAAGTGAATATTTCATTTTAGGATCTAAAAAAGTATTATTAATTTATAAATTTCATAAATTGTATTGGTAAGTGCAGAATTAAGAATGGCTGTGCCGTAATGTTTATTTTTATTTTCATTGTAGAAATTTCCAGTGTCATCTAAGTTCATTAAGGTGATGAAAAACACCTAATTATTCTGCATAGCTTTACAAACCATTTCATCTGAGAAAAGTACATAGATACATAAATGTCTTAAGTATTTGGAACTACATATGTATAAATGTAATAATAGAATTAGTTTTTTTCTTTTATACCATTCATAACCCCTTGAAGAGCTGAAATAAATACATAAAAGTGTACATTGTTTTCTTTATTTATTTATGTTATGAATAATGCTTACATAAAAGTTGTGTCACTAAGTAAATAATTATTAAGTTAGGACCCAAAAGAATAGTCAGTGTTTTTTTGGAGAGGCCTTTGTAAAGGATGTGCCAATAGTTTAGCAATGCAATCATGTATCTTAGTAGCATTCCTTGACACCTCATAAACATAAGAATACCCATCATCAAGATCTTGTAGAGCATCATAGATAGTTTCACACTTAAAAGCAGCACAGTCATCTTCATGGGCTAATAAAATGTCAATGTAAAAATAAATCTGATTCTTTAGAAAAATGTAGTTAGGATCCTCTTGAGGAATCAGTGGGACACAGTTTGATCGGCCATATAAGACAATCATTCTGACAATATAGGGTGGGGGTAGTATGCATTCTCCTTCTTTGTATTCTGGAATGTCGATCTTCTGTTTTACCATCTGGAAAACCTTTTTAAAATCAAAGTTTTCTGTTGTATATTCCTCAGAGCTTAAGTAGTCAACTGCATTGACAACATCTCTTAGATTATTTGTAAAGTTTTGGATCCAACATGGTTCATTTCCTTTCAATATTAGTAAAGCAAACTCAGTGTTCTTGTTGATGGCATATTTTGAATGGAGAAAGAAATCCAAGACTCTCTTCATCATGTTTATTGGAGTAAAGGTAGTTCCATCACCAAGTCGGTACAAAGCATTGTTATTGTCATAACACACATCCAGACAAATAATTATCTTCTCGGGGACATTTACATTTGGCAAGACAGGCTTGTGGAAGTTAGACAATACTTCTTCCTGTATATCTGAACTATCTTCATTTTTAGACCTCACTAGGCTATTGTGGCTGAAATAAAGAAAAATTGCATTAAACTCTAAATGCAGATTAAACAGAAGTGTCCAAACATAAATTTGTGCCACACTTAGAAAAATAAATCGTTGGACATACCTTGGAGCAGCTGGAGTAATTTCTGCTATAGTTGGGGAATTGCTGGGAGACGCATCTGAAGAATCCATGTTTAACTAGAAAGCAGAAAAAAACTAGGTCTAGCTTGCGCGAATGTTAACCATTTACACAAACGTAAAACGTAATGATTACATAGGTACTCTCTGAATTTACTTTTTATTGTTTACTATATTTATTTTTGTATATGACTTTAGCTTCTTCTTCTTCTTGGTTTTATGGCTTGCACCGTTCGCTGGTTGCTACGATTCTGCCAGTATCGTCAGTTACTTGGTAGTATCGTGAACTTAGTGCAGCAAATATGGGATATTATATATTTTTACAAGACCAAACTGATTAGGCTAAAAAGAAAGGACAACACATCATGTTATAAGGCACACGACACAATAAAGACAATCTTAATTAATATTCAATTATATGAAATATGTCACAATTATTATTTATTAATTATTCTATTATCTTGGGAAACAAGTAGTTCAGTTTCTTGTAAAATAATAATTGGACTTTGCGCTTGAAGCGACAATTTGCCAGTGTCAAGTTAATTAAAATTGTATACTGAAAATGATGTCACATACTCTGTTGAACGCCATTTTGCATCCCCATCCCCCATAATTCCCAATAGCAAAAAGTTTAGTAAAAATGACATAAATGGCACTGACATAATTTGTTAGTGTCATTAGTTACAAATCTTTCAAAATCAGCTGCCCGTTTGGTTTTTGTGCCGCCGATAGTTCGCGTTATTCAATGGAAAACGTGTAATAAAATCTTAAAAATTAATAAGATACTCAAAATGGATTACAACTACGAACAAAGCAGTGAACTGGAAGCGTTGGACTCAATTTATTATGGAGATATGCAAGGTATAGTATCCCATGTCTGCATTGCACGTCTTATTCTTGTTTTGTAAACATAACGCATAACTTACACAAACTTAAAAATTATTTTGTTTAATATTTCATAATTAGTTATTAATTATGTAGTAATTCGGCGATATCCTGAATTGTTTTTAATCTGTACCGTTTTGTAACCTCAAAGGTTACTAATTTTATTGCTATGTTTCAGTCTTAGAAAAGGAACCCTTCCATAAATTCAGTATACCTATAAAATCAGAGGGATTCGATGACGGCGACGGGCTTGCGTGTCAGCTAGTATTCACCTACACAGCAAAGTACCCTGATGAACTTCCCCTTGTAGAGATTGAAGATGAAGAAAACTTTGATGATATTGTAGAAAAGGATGATTTACACAGGCATTTAATGGAACAGGTATTTATGTAATGCTGTAAAACGTCTTCTCTCTCGTATCGAAAAGTAGGAGGACAATTAAAAAACTTTCTGTGCCCTCAATAATTCGTTTCACAACACTGCATTGCATGTGTTTCATGGATTTCATATTCAGTATTCATTTATTTTATCTTTAATGCCAAATCCGCAAATTAGCGGAGTTCCTTATGCATATTATGCAAGATTAAGCATTAAGCAATATGAAGATCATTGCCAAACCTGGTGCTAAAATTGTGTGTTGCCGACAATCTTCAACATTTTTGCCTATTTTTCTTTACAAATAAGAGACATTGCAGGATATATTTCCCAGTAAAAGTTAATATTCCCAATTTAGAAAAAACATTTCTTCAGCTATCTCTAGTTTTAACAACTTGAGTGCCGACTCCGCATATTTGCGGGGTGCGGGTTAAGCGAGGGTGCCAACTCTGCAAATTAGCAGAGTTCCTTATGCATATTATGCAAAAAAAATCATATTGGATTTCCTAAAGTCACCCTCCATATCAGGCTGGCAGCGAAGCCCAAGTACCAACCTGATTGCCCATTTTTGCAGTTTAAATAAATAAAATAAATAAAATTCATTTATTTCGGACAACACTACAAATTAAAAAATTACATTAAGTTAATAATTCACCATCAAATTGATGGCACTGGGTGATTTTGTGTACTTTGATCTATTTTCTATGTTTTTACCTATTTTTCTATTTTAATTTCTGTTCAATTGTTTAATTTTGTTTCATTTTTAACTGTTTCAATTGTTTAATTTTATTTCCTTTTTTACCCCCGACCAAAAAAGAGGGGTATTATAATAATTATTATTTTGTTGTTTGTGCCTTACTTAAATATCAGTGTTGTGCTCGCCTATTATAGGCACATATTCCATAGTAAATAAGTATTAAAAAATGTCTACAATTTTTTTTTGTTATATTTGGTGTTGGCGGTGCCATAATAATAATAAATAAATAAAATAAATAAATTATATCAATATTAACTATGTTTCTAATTATTTTAGGGCAATGAAAACCTGGGCATGGTCATGGTGTTCACACTAGTATCAGCAGGACAGGAGTGGCTCAATGAAAAATGGGATAATATTAAGAAAGAAAGAGAAGAACAACAGCTTGCTAAGATCAAGGCTGATGAAGAAGCAGAACAGGTATGGAAATAAAGTTGTCATGGTTTGTTTATTTAAAAGAAAACTTAAACACTTACTTTATTTATAAGTAGTATACCTGCCTGAGTATCAGTGTGGGTTCATGCCACGGGAACAATCGACGCCATTTTCGTGGCCATGGAAAGAGCCTGGAATTAAATCGCCCGCTATATAAGTGCTTGTAGACCTAAAACTAACAGTCTAGACGCATTATGTTGTAAATTCCTGCATTTGCATTATGTTAAATGGCCTAGTAGGGTGAACCAGCAGACCTGGCACCTGTTACTCTTTGCTGGAAACCTCTCGGAGAAGTGACATTCTTCTTCTACCTGGAGTCTTTCTTCTTTTTTTCTTCCTCTAATTTTTCGGATTTTTTTAATGTATTGTGAGGGTTTCTGAATCTTTTGGAAACTGAGAAAGACAGTTTAGTATTCCGACGACCTTCAAATTCATACCAAAGTAGCTGTCTACAAAGCGATCATTCTACCGGTATTGCTAGAGGCCACTGAGGGCTGATGCCTTTATAAGAACGATATTAGGCGACTTGACACCTTCGACAAGACCTCATGTCCTCAAGTCCATTTTGCGTGTATGTTGGCAGGATGAAGTTCTCAACTCGGAAATAGTGCGAAACCTGCTTACAACCGTTGCACATTAGAAGATTATATTTAGGCTATAAATTTTGTATTAAAAGTATGTCGTGGGAAAATAACATTACCATAAAGCTACTTGATGAACTTTGCTCCTTGAAATGCAATAATTACTGGCAATCTAGGAAGATCCCGTTACTTGTTTCTGTATATGATAAAAGTAGAAATTTTGATATATATACTTCTGATATATTAGACATGTTTTCATTAGATATTTGGGTAAACTATATTCAAACAGAGGGGGATATTCATTGTCGTTTAGATAGTGTAAAGGGCGCAAAAAGGGGTATGTCCCGCTGGTCCCCTCTAGGATTGTCCCCTTCGGACCGTGTAGAGGGGACAAGCGGGACATCGTATTAGCGGTATCCCGCTGGTCCCCTCTACCGGTCACTCAGAGGGGACAAGTGGGCTGTTGAATTTTCCGATGACCCAGATGTCCCCTCTGGAGAAGTTGCAGTTAAATTTTACTTGAAATTGTATATTAAAACTATACTTTTATATTATTTAGTATATTAAATATTATATTGTTTAGTATATTAAAACATTATCATTTTAAATTGCTTGACAAAAATTGGTTGGTGTATGCATAAAGGTTGGTATTTTCTTAGTATTTTAGCGTAAAATAAAACATTTATTATATTTATACGTTTTATTAAGTTGAATAAGAAAATTAAAAAAAAATATATTTTTGCATTTCTTAAATAAAATATTATGTATTAAAATTACCTTTTTAACAATATAAAATAGTCATTATAGTATTTATTTATTTAACTAATGCAGGCTTCTACTATGCTATATCTGTAAATAAGAATGTAAAATATAGCATACTAAAGATATCTTAGATACAATTCACTAAAATTATTAATTAAAATCACAGGTATAGATCACACTTATACATTAAACACAATAAATGATACAATAGTTTTTGAGTTTCGTTTAACAAAGCTTGTACGTGTAAAAGTGAACTCGTTACTCGATGCGAATGGTGGATTTTAATATAAATAAACATTTTGTACTTACAATAATCTTGAGCAACGCAGTGCACTTTTTTCTTCGCTGGGCACATTTCCATACTGTTAGTTCAGTTTTATATTTTTTTTATGTAGTACTGGTGACCTCCTCTTCGTAAAACTGTTCCATTTCGTCTTTGTATACAAACTATTGAGTTAAAAATTTTACTACAAGAAGCACTTGTTGCTGACATTGTTAGGAATGCACTGATAAGAAAATGCTAATTTCTTCGTTTTGGCAATACGGTGTTTGTTGAAACAATATCCTAAAGACCTTCGGAGATGACATTAACTCTCCACTATGGAGGTCTCTTGTGGAGAGAGTGATAATTGAATGAACCTTTTTCCTAGATTAATCGCTCTCTGGACAGGCCAGTATCTGTCTATGTTTATGTTAACTTAAACTATGAAATAAAAGATTTTATTTTCATTTATTACATACCGAGGTAGCCAATCAATCATATTACCAAGTAGTACACAACGAATTAGTATACATATAAACAATGTTTTAATAAACTTTATAATAAATATATAGTTTTAATATACAATTTCAAGTAAAATTAAACTGCAACTTCTCCAGAGGGGACATCTGGGTCATCGGAAATTTCCACAGCCCATTGTCCCCTTTGAGTGATCTGTAGAGGGGACCAGCGGGATATCGCTAATACGATGTCCCGCTTGTCCCCTCTACACGGTCCGAAGGGGACAATCCTAGAGGGGACCAGCGGGACATACCCGCAAAAAGAAATCACGAAATTACTACTTTAAAATATGATACAATTAAAGAACTATGTGATAAATATTCCGGTAGGCACATATTATATACAGATGGATCTAAAAGTGAGGTGGGTCAAGGAGCTGCTTATTTCGATATGACTCATTCTAAAAAAAATATGTATAAAATAAATTCTGATGTCCATTATGAGTCTGGAACTCATTGCAATTTTAGAAGCTTTAAATTCTTTAAATGAAATTGATAAAAGGGGTATTGTTGTTTTGACAGATAGCATGAGTGCATTGCAGCATATAGCTCGATGTGCCTCTGGTCTCAGAGGTATTTCGGTAGCATATGGTATTTTGAATAAAATTCATAATCTTGCGCTCAACGGGATAAGTTTGAAGTTGCAATGGGTTCCGTCGTATATAGGCTTAAGGGGGAATGAGGAGGCAGACAAATTGGCGAAATTAGGTAGTACAGAGGGAAATGAATATATAATCAAACCAAATTTTACTGATCGAGTTCTATTATGTAAAAAGAATTGTTATGAAATCTTCAAAGAATATTTTGACGAGCGAAGTAAAGAAAAAGGGATATGGTATAAAACCATACAATGTCAGCCACCTAGCTCACCTTGGTTTGTCAAAGATAGGATTAATAGATCTGTTATTGTTATAGCACATAGAATACGGTCTGGTCACTATCCATCAAGAAAATTTGGCTTTCTTATGAAAAAGACTGAATCTCCAAACTGCGAAGTATGTGACGTCTTAGACGATGTGCACCACATCTTGATGGATTGTTCTAAGTTTAAGGATCAAAGGGAGACATTGATGACAAAATTTAAATTGAATAGATTTGACCTAGGCACTTTCATTAATATACTATCAGAACCAAATTCACTAGCAGCAATTTCACTATTTAAAATCTTTATGCATCAGTGACTCCCTATGTATTTTGTTTAAAATATTGTTTTATTTGTTAATAATTTAGATTTAGGTTATGATGGGACTGTCATACTTTTAAGGTAAAAGTCCTTAATAATAAATAAGATTAAAAAAAAAAAAAAACTCGGAAATACTTTTTGCACCCAAATATTTGGTATAGAATCCCTACTCTTTAAGTGACAATTGAGGTGGTGCAGGCATATTTTGCGTATGGCTGACTCCAGGATGCCGAAAAAAGCTTTTACTGCTAAAGCATAAGCCTGGAGGACAGCTATTACAGTACAAGGATGCCGAGGGATCAAGTTTAGTGTTTTTATGATCGGCAATCACTTTCTCCTTGGTCTGGGTGGTTAATATATATAACAAAAAATATCTATATTGTATGTCTATTATATTAATGATATCTAATACACGTTTGCTTGACAAGATAAAACTTAATGTTCCCATTAAATCTATAGATCTCATAATGCAATACCATAAGCTGGTACTTATTGTCTTTAGAATCGTTGGCAATCGAATCGAGTTTTTATTTCGTGTGTAATCTACTAAACAAGTTGCCGATACCGCTGAACTTACGCCCCACCGAAATTAATGTTCATCCACGATGCAACGTTATCTCGACACAATTGTTAATGGCTACAGCGTTTGGTTTGTCGCAGTTTACCAGCGTCCACGTCAGAGCTTCATAAGCACACTAGTGTAGAGATACTAACATAAGATAGCATTGTAGGTGTAATCAGGCCAAACTTTGGACGCGCACCCTCGGCAGAGTGTGTTAAGACACTTATTGTTAGTTTAAGGTGTGTCCATGTACTGTGTGATTCGATAACCAAAGGCTTGCAAACTTAATTATACAAAAGTGTTTCATTAATTTTCAGAAACGATTTGAAGGCACCCGAGTAACAGTGGAATCCTTCTTAGCATGGAGGAAAGAATTTGAAAATGATTTGGGTATACCAGCTAAACGGGAAAAAGAATCAAAAGATAAAAACAAACTTACTGGCAAAGAGCTCTTCCTCCGCGACACAACACTCAATGAATCTGATCTTAAATTCTTGGACGATGGTGAGTTACCTTTATGATATTAACATTTTTAAAGTGAGGAAATCTCCATGAATCTATACACATCCATAAACCACCACTATGTTTCCAACTCCGCACTCTTTGCTGAGTCAATAAGGATTGTGCGCATCGATGGTGCTGCTAACTGGTGCCACCAATTTGAATGTTTTACCCTAACAACCTAACATTTGACATTCTAAATGTTGCATAAGTGCTGCCACCTATAGTTGCTGCATGTTCCCTATAGGTATGTACAACATTCTTCCGTGGATATTATGCACTGTGGCTACAGTTACATAGTCTCCCATAAAAAGTTATACCACTTTTAAACTTGTTTAAAGGTATTTGTTATATCCTGAAAAAAGGAATAATAAAATATTCTGTATTCCTTGTTATTAGTTAGATCTAGTTAAATGTTTAGATCGCAGTGGCAGTTTGACTACAACCAAAGCCATATTATTTTAGGGGATGCAGTGAAAGTGGACGAATCTCTCTTCCAAGACTTAGACGACCTGGACATCTCTGACGAAGATGACGCGGACTACGTGCCCGGGCAGAGCAGCGACAGTGATTAGCGCAGGGCCCCGCGCGTAGGCCGCGCAAACTGAACTACACTTTCTGACTTTGGCAGTTTTTTTTACATACCTACTGACTAATGCAGATGCTACAGGTGGATGACCAACAGTCCAATTTGTCCAGCTATATGGTAACGTTTATACTTTGCAAATGAGCAGAATATATGTAATGTTATTTGTTTGAATTAAACAAATGTTTTAAATAAAAAATGAGGTTATACATATTCAATCTATATAATACTCACCGTATTCTTGGATATGTCCCAGCGATCCCATGATTTGAATTTCGTGGCAATCAAATTATACACTAAAATTAGATATTGTGAAAATGTTTTTAGCGTGATGGTTACTAGATGGCGCTGTATTCACTTGTAAAAGAAGGTAACTGGGGTTACACATATCTAATAAGTCTAATAACACTACATATAGATTTGAAAATTAAGTTGCGGTATCTAAAGTTTGTTGTGAAGGTGGTAATGACGTATTTTTAAGTAACAATGCGACATAATAATATTATATATGTTTTTTAAGGTATAGTAGGTATAGATCATAATTGTTAAAAGTCAGAAATCGTAGAAAAACAAAGACTTTTAGTGCATATGCGATAAGTTACGCGTCTTTTATACATATACAATAATTGCTATTGTGGGCTGTTAAGTTATTTGTTCATTAAATTATATGTCATTAATATTTTTTTTATTTCAAAATCTCCAGGTTGTCCATCTTGCATATTTATGTCATGTACTTAAGTAAAAATGTCAGCTGGTTATGGATCCCTGATTTTAAAGGCACTTCAATATTCAATCAATAAAGTAATAAAATACATATCAAAATAAAAAATGAACACTTAACAGACAAACAGATAGAAAATATTTAATTAATAAATATTACATGGTTTTTGAGAAATCGGCTCTGAATAGAGTAAATATTACGTAAGGGCCCTTAATCAAAGACAAGGGGATTCCTGTATAAAATGAAACTAGAAACGACTTTGTTGGAGAATATTTTATTTACAATTCTCACTAAAATAGGTATTTACAACCGACCATTAGTGATACAAAAAAGCAACGACACAACAATCCTATTAAGCTTGCAAGTGAAATGAGACTACCTGCCTTAAGATGTCATTGTAACAAACAGATCACACAATGGACCATAAAACAATTGACGGCCACATCCAAATACTACTGGTCGATAATACAACTATTGAATTATTAATTTTGATCCAAGCATGTAATGATAACCTTCATTACTTATTTCAGAAAATGTTGGATTATTTGGCCTATGTTGTTTGTTACTTTGCTATTTATCTTTTCAGTTCCACGAGTAACCTGCTAGCATTTGCGCATCAAGAAAAGGAATCTATTCAGAGTTTTTAAATTTATAAAATAGCACGTTTGGCAGTCATACCGAGTCCCATTAGCAAAGCTCTTTAGGTTATTAAGTATATTGGCAGGACAGTCCTATTACATCAATACATGGACAGTTTCTGCACTTTTTTCCTTTTGTCACAGTAAAGATCCCATGAAATTGAGAAACAAAATTATCTAGCAAACAAAACATAACCAAATAACATATATCTTACTATTATAGACGGTAACAGATAATCACAAAATATTTACAAAGTGCAGTCTTTAAATAATGAATCAATGAAATAAGATTCATAATCAATAATTAATATAATAACACTAGAATAGCACAATAATTAACCATAGATATGTATTTGATTGTGGTAAACAGAAGATAAATAAATAGTTATTGCAGGTACTAATCCAACGGGTATATTGAGCGTGACAAAAAAATTAAATATGATAACACGATTTACTTTACTAATTCGATAAGATGATATTAATAAATAGTAACACACCCATTACAGAATAATTAGCATTATAAATAACAACAATATCTTTAGGTACACACAATACAACAAGTAGGTAGGTATCTAATCGGGTGGTGCATTCTTAGCACTCATTGTACATTACACTAAACAGTACATACAACTAGACATGGACTAGAGATTACACATGTATTCATAAATAATATGCGATAATATTAAACTGGAATTATGATTGCACAACAATTAACAAAAATTAATTTGTATCTTTAAAAGATAAACGCAGTACAGTAACTTTACTGCCGACAAACACAATAGGTATAAAAAGATCTAACTTTATTTGTATCAAAAAGCCACGTTAACAAAAATAGTAGCTATACAATAGGCCTAAACTTATAATTTACAGCCTTAGCAGCTTATTCGATCCACGCTTCATCCATTTATGATACTCACCTTTAAAATACTAAGGCGAGTGTAAATGTGGGTAAGTATTGTGAAAATATATTCATTATTTGTATTGATTTATTCTACGCCGTAGGTTCTATCATTTTTAAATATCTAAGAGTCCGCATAACTTATGACTTTCTTGGCTGATTTTTATACTCTACCTCTGTCACAATTTATGAATAAAATTTACAAAGCTACCTATCTATGCTTGTGTAAAAATAACAATGGTTGTAGCTGTGTGTGTATGCCTGAGATTATTTATGCTAAAAGAGGTGACGATTCGCTTATGTTCTAATGTGTTTTTAAGGTAGGATTAACTTAAAGTTTCCCGTCCTTTACATATGGACAGTTTTTTATGCTAAGTCAGATCCAGTGGTAAACTACTCTAAATCAAGCGACTCGAAACAAAAATAGTATTAATATCTATATCTTTCTTCTGTAGTAGTATTGCACATTTATTCAAAGGACATTTAAATTATTTTCTAAGTAAGACCATCATAATGCTCCAACTCTGATCTGTTTTGTTTAAGTTTTGTTGTCAGCTAGTTTTCTGCATAATCAGGTCGTCATATCTGTCCGTATCAAATCAGACAAACATTTGTCTGTCGTCATATGTTTCCGATCACCATACGGTTTACAGTTTATCAGTTTTACAGTTTTTAAATGGAAATCGCCTTCAACTTCTGCTTTTACGTTTTCCGCTAAGGAAATTTCAAGCAATCACCATCCTGTATTTTGTATGTACTAGAACCTAAATGTAAGTGGCAAAGTCAGGGACGTTAGTGTTTCTATAAGAATCGCAGCGTTCCGTCGCGAGTGAGATACGGCGGGGTTCATTTCAGACGCTGGGTGACGTTGGCGAGCGCTACAGCGAATGCTTGAAGCGCCGAGAAGGGGTATTGGAAGTCAAGAGTGTACGCGCTACCGTCTATGCGACCGAACTGCATTACCTGGACAAACAAATCACAATTTAAGATAGCAATAAAAATGGTTCGTGAATAATGTTATGGCTTTGTTCAAAGGTTGCATTAGCAGTAATTTACAAGTACTTGAAACCATTCTATCTAAAGTTAGACTCTAATAAAACAGATTTTAAATTAGGTAAGTAGGTAGGTATTTTAAATACCTGCCGATGTAAATACACAAGTTCAAGTAACGCACATTGTAAAAGTTATTATAAATTTTTGTAAATGCATTGTCAAAAGATATGATCAAGGCGGCTACGATTGTTATCCATCAATCATCAAAATGCAGCTAGACACATTCCTATTGGAAAAAAGCCTTTATTGATGGATAAAAACCTTATAACTTTCTCAGTCAACCAATCATTATAGTTTTACATACCTGTTTCCCATGATATTCAATCTGGAAGTTCTTCGCCGACTCCTGCGTGACTCTACCGCCGAAGTCCAGTTGGTAGACCTGGCTGTTTTCGTTCCACATCGGTGCCTTGTTGTGCATGACCAGCTGCCGGCGCGCGCGGCCCTCCGTGGCCGCCGGCGCCACCGCCGTGTTCGGGACGCCTCCCGCGCGAATCAACTATGTAGGTACACATTGAACTGATAAGTTATAAGTCGTTGGATGTTTCAGTATATCTAAACCGGTGTTAAACTTGAGGGTGCAGATGTTCCCAGAAAGTGTTGACATACAGTTCGGTAAATTATGTTATTTGATTCAATTTAATTTCTTATAATTGGACTCTGCGCTTAAAGTTTGCCAGTTTACCAGTGTAAAGTTAAATAAAATTATTATAAAGTGAATAAGATGTTAATCAGCTGAACGCGCGCCCGTTATTTGATTCGATAAATCTAAATTAATGTTACAACGTAATACCATCTTAAATCAAAAATATGGTCGTTATTTTTGTCAATTTATCGGCATTCAATCAAAAGAAGATGCCCCTGTCACCTGTTTAACTAAGAAGTTTAACTTCCCAAAATCTGCCCTCTAATTTAACATTGCTAAGATTACAGAAGTATACTTCTCTTGTTTTGCGCAAAGCCCCGTCTTTGCACAAGCGTAGTGACTAGGAGAGCTTATAAGCCTGGCAGATTGCGGCTTTTACTAGAACGCACCACAGAATATATAGATACATAGATAGTAAATAGATCTAAGCAATAATGCATTGCGTTGTCAAGTCAGATAATAGTGAAATATCTACAGTTAAAAGTTCTAAGGCAGGAGGCTTGTGCAAGAACGAGACTAAAAGCCAAAATTGCTTAAGTTATCCCTGTCCTTAACATTTTAGTGTAAAAGAATGCTGGTAGCTGCGGTAAGCTCTAGTGTTAAGTGGTCCTTATTGGAAGCTAGAAAGAGGCTTCCCGGCTGATCTATTAGCCATTCATGCCGGTATGTACCTTTGGGTTAAGGACGATCTTTTCCTGCTGCACATAAAAATACTTTTAACATCGACATTGACGAACTTATTAATATTTCTTAGTCGAAGTTCTTTGTAAAAGTGACGTAAATAGGTGGGCCTAGCTGAATAAGAATCATGAATAAGAAATAAACCTAGCACAATGGAAAGCTATTGGAAAAGGACAAGCTAACTAAGTCTCTGTTCTTTTAAAGAAGCAGTGAGAGCTTGCATTGATTTTTTACACATATCTGATTAAAAAGCCCATAAATGACATAAACAGATCTGAATATAGAAATGAATCTAAAACCCATTGAGCTAATATCTATTAGCTCAATGCTAATACCCTAATATCTGCACAACCCTATTAGCCTACGTGAATGTACCTACATTTTAACCACATCGATCACATTACCTGTATTATTTAGATATTCGAAGCCCTACAATCTACCGTCATACAGCTTTCATTAAAGCATGAATATATTTTTATTACCATTTTTTGTCCAAGAGCTAGGGGACAAAGGCCGCTCGAATAATCAAATCTTAGAATGGTTTATAGATTTTCCTAAGTACAGACTGGTCACACTATTTGACTTACACAGTCATAGTAAGTAAGAAATCATTTATTCCATTCAGATACATATTGCACACTTGGAAAAGTAAAAAACACATAAACTATAATTATGTAGGTACAATGTAAACTTCTACACAAGTTTTGTACCAGCCTACCAATACGGCTTTAAAATTCATTCATTTATTGAAACTATACCTAATTATTTTTAACCCCCGACCAAAAAAGAGGGATGTTATAAGTTTGACGTGTCTGTCTGTCTGTCTGTCTGTCTGTGGCATCATAGCTCCCGATCGGATAGAGCGATTTCAATTTAGTTTTTTTTTGTATGAAAGGTGAGTTTGGCCCGGGTGTTCTTAGACATGTTTCATGAAAATCGGGTAAGCGGTTTAAAAGTAATGGGGGTGTGAGTGGGGAAGGAAAACCGAAAATCTGCAAATATACTCGAGTGAGGTATCAAATGAAAGAGCATCGCGTGCCCTAACTACTAAATATTATGGTGTTTTACTTATAAGGACATTAAAACATTGGAATCGGGGGTTTTTCTTAAATTTTAAATTAAGATTTATTATTCAAGATATTGTAAGAAATACATACACTTTGTTATAAGTGCCTATGTAGGTACATACTAAAGCAGCAAACAGTTAGATTCTTAAGTTCGTGATTTACGTGAATAATACCTGTTTTTAATATAAATAGTGTACAAAGTCAGTTGTGAAAGGTAAGTAGACTTCTTCAAGTAGCTACCTTATTCCTAAGCTGTGCTTTCTGGAAGCTCTCGAGGTCGCGGAAGTTCTTGCCGTTGACCTCGCTGTAGCCGCCGGCGGAGTACTCGTCGTCTGAGCTCTCTGAAGGCTTCTTGTTCCGCCGCCGGTTTAGCAGAGGTGAGTTTAGAAGTTGTCTGAAAGGATTTTATAAAAAAAAACAAAATTAAAATAGCTCCTTCAAACGTCAGTGTGTACTGTTATTTAATACAAGTACTAGCTGACCCCAGCAGACGTTGTTTTGCAAAATGAAAAGTATTTAAGAAAAGATGTTGGCCGATTCTCAGACCTACTCAATATATGCTCACAAAATTTCATGAGAATCGGTTAAGCCGTTTCGGAGGATTACGGGAATGAACATTGTGACACGAGAATTTTATATATAAGATGTAATGTACGTTATACCATACTGTATAATTAAAACAATGAAGGTCCTAAATTTATAACTTGAGGAAAGCCTTCAGGTAATGTGATAACTTTACATTTCGTATGTCAATATTTTCATAACGTATCCTGTACTAATAGTGAAGAAACAACTGTAAATATGTGGTAGTATTAAAGTTAGTTTAAATAGAGATATGCGTAATAACGTGAACGGGCAACCCTCTCTCTTCAACCTTAGAATTTCCACTGGACTGAAGCTTCCTTTGCAATGCTATACTCGACTCTATTGGCAGACGGATTGGCGAGCATATTAAATATTGGATATTGTGTGGATATTGCCCAAGCAGTCACTGCTGCCTTCAGGTAAGTTTCGTTTGGCGGCATCGCTCTCGGGAGAAGATGCAATAAGTTGGTGTCCGCGGCATATAAGCCGCTATTGCATTGGAAACCGAAACACATTTTTGAGTGCTACCGGTGTTTAGCTGTTAAGCACTGACCGTATAGGCGAGGCGGAGGAGTGGCGACTTCTCGGCGGTTTGGGTGTAGCGGGCGCGGCGGGGGAGGAGGTCCGCGAGCGGGGAGCGCGGGGCGACGCGGGCGCTGAACTGATCTCTCGCTCCAGCCGCTTGTGGCGAGTCGCCCGGGACGCTAGCAGTCTTAGCGCTAGCTGCTCTAGGGAACCTGAAAGATAGGTTGTAAGGTTTGAGTTTCACCTGTCCTGATGTTAAATCATCATCATCGTTACGGCCATGGGGCATCCAATGCTGGACGAAGACCATTAACAAAAATAGGAGGATTGGCTCTACATAACACATCTTATTTTCACCTTTTTTTAATTTTGGCCATGGGTTGTCAACTGCTGGATATAGGGGTTCCTCAAAATTAAAATAAGGGAAAGTTACAACATAACCACAATCACAATTCACAATGGCTCAATGCGGGTAGGTGGATATGCTAGAGCGACGTTCATTACACGGGAGGGGATATCACGGGCCGGTAAGGCTAGCCTGGGTCTCAAAGATGGTGTCGGAAACCCCTATAACAAAAGATTCTTTAAGATGCGAATGGTACAGTGCTGTGTTCTATGCGCAAATTAAAATGCCTTTATCAAATATTACAGTTGGTGTCAGTAAAGCTCTTAAATTCAGACTGAGCCCCATGGTGGAGTCGATACTTTCAAGAGTGTCCCCCCAGTGATGAACCCATAATTGAAGAAGTATAAAGCGCTTCTATAAGCGTGTGTGAAGGGCAAAGCGGGAAATGTATAGATTTTAGTAAAGCAATAGCGTTTTTTAATGTTATTGGCTATCAGTGTTGTAGTTAATGGATGTTATGCAATGTTATCATTGCTGAAGTTACGTTACTTAGCTTATAGATATTTATTAGAACCAATTGCGTCTGAAGACTGAGTTGGACATATAGTGCATAGCGCCCGTCATTATTTATAATTTAAGTATGTATATGTCTATGCTTATCATGATAACTTACAGTACAAATTTTTTAAAGAGAAAACCAAGGTTTTAGCATTTTTGTAGGAGGACTAAAGGAATTACGTAATATTCCTTTCACTATTCAAATAAATATTTACATACCAGACTACCTACGACCTCGCCAAATTCAATAATAGAGCCTTTGTAAATTATTCACCACGCAAAGTCTTCATACAACCGCACTTGATTCTAGAGGGCGCAATAGTGAGAAAGCATCTAATCATCTACTAACTATAATACTTGCTGTAGTCGGAGTCGCTGTCCGTCGCCACGCGGGGGGAGGGCGCGGCCGGCGCGGGGGCCGGGGCGCACGCACACACGCACGTCGTACACACATAGGCCCCACCCCCTGAATGGGATACACCAATCGGAGCCGCCAACCGGCACAACGAACAAAACACTCGCGGAACTTCCTCAGTCTCAGAAACTTTCGATTTTCCTTTCAGCTTCTTTAGCTTAGCGTTTTCTACCGCTGCGGCCGCTAAGGGCATGTCACTAGAGTCTAAAGATCGCGATTTGCCACAACGGCGTAAAGAAGGCGCTCGCTCTTTAGCGGGTGAAGGCGGGGTAGGCGGCTGCCTACGTCTCCTCTGTCTTCTAGGATTAACTAACACCAATCGTCGAGGCGGCTCTCCTCTCAAGGCAGCCACTGTAACTTGCGCGTGTCTCGGATCCACTAAATCTAGGTACCCCACGCTGCAGCTTCGCGTCATTGTGTCAACAGATGGCGCTGCGCAAACCGGGCTTATAGGCACCACTGTGGTTGTTCTTTGTACGCGCGCGGGCGGAGATCCTTCCTCATCGATATATCTCAACTCGTCCTTCCCTCCATCCGTTCGAGCGCATAATGACTTCAAAATACGCGCATTCACTTCGTACGAATCGCGACCGCAGATATTTTTCCGCAATTTTGTTAAGCAGCTTGCGTCTGGTGCTGGCGTATCAACCTTTTTGTCGACCAGATTTTTTAATGCCAGTGAGTCGGATCGGACGGAGTAGTCGGCTCGCCCGTAGAAGTCGCCGCGCCCGCCGCACGCTACGGCTTGCGGCGACGGACGTTCGAAGATTATATCTGTGGGTGCTACAGCGTTTTTCGGCGATTGAAGCGTAGGTACTGAGGCTTCGCAACGGAGAGGGGAAATAGCATGCCGACCAACAGAAGAAGGTGCTGCGCGAGGAGTGAAATCGTTGCTTGTTTCACCATTATCGATGTATGGGAATTCGTCGTAGGATTCAGCGCGTGCGAGCGAGGCAGCAACACAGGCCGCTGTGTGCGTCCCACTCGCTCCCGGTAGCGGGGTCGGACGGTCTACTAAAGTCAATTTTCTTTTCATTCTATCTACAGGTACGTGTGAGGGCGATTCTGTCGCAGATTCCCCAGAATGGAAGACATCTTCCTCGTCTTCAGAGAATATGTTGGGGTTGAAGTTAGGGTCGGGTCCGATGGGGAAGTCGTCTCGCAGTTCTGTGATCATGAGCGTCATTTGCCGCGGTTGGAGATGTAGTAGGGAAGTCTTGTATGTGACCTGTCCGAGGTTAGCTGGTACGTTTTTGGCGAGACCGTGCATTTTGAACTTGGTTCCCCAAATGTTTGATGTAACTTCAACTAGACGGACTTCCTGGAAAAAGAAAATTCAGTTGTTAGTGTTTCTTATCATGCCCGGATTTTTAAAGTCAGATTAATAACGCTTCAGTTAAAAGACGTTTTTTATCTCTTGGGTAAGTAAGTGTGTTTTCATATGAAGTAAGTAACAAAGGTATAAGCTACCTCTGGTAAACAGTCTATCGGCAGGCTATCTATGTTTTCTTCCCTCTCAGCTTGCCTCGCCTTCCTTCTCTCTCGCGCCCTACGCCGTCGTTGCATCTTCGGCGACGCAGCGCATCCTAAAACATACCGTTATTGGGTATAAAAACTGCGTAACCTGTTTACAAAGTTTCACAAAAGATGGCGCTTGCTAATCGAAGGTAGAGGATGTTTAGGCAAATGTCAAAGTCATATGCAAGGGCTTGTCGTATTGCCCGATTTATTAACATTATAGTGAATTTGAATCAAAATTTCTATCAACATTGAACAAAAAGAGTGAAAGTTAAAACTAAGAGTGGCGCAGTAGCCACAAGCAAGCGTTGTACCGATTAAGGTACGATTCCCACCGAGCGGCGCTTACTAACAAGGCTGTAATGCCGGCTGTTCACACTCGCCGAGACAGAGCGAAAGCGAGTATGTAGATGGTGCTCTCGTTCTCATGTCGTCTTGCTCTCACTGGCGGTCTCTGGTCTCGCCTAGACCGGTCTCGGTCGTTTGTCGGTTTTTTCGACCGAGTCAAAAGGATCTCGTTGGGCTTTTGCAAGGAAATCAAGATACCGGCTGTACACACTCGGCCGAGAGGCTCTCTGAGAGTATGTAATATCGTTTCGAATAGTTCGTGATGTCGTGTTTTGAGGTTATGACGCAAATTTCAAACTTATCTCTGTTCAAATAAATACTCACCCTCCTCTCTCTCGGTGTCGGACGAGGAGGTGTCCATGTGCCGGTGGGCAGGGCAGGTGCCGGGCAGGCGGCGCGCGTAGCGGGGCGTGCGCGCGCTGTCGCGTGGGTCGCGGGGGGAGGCGGCCCTGGCACTCCCCCTGCTGCTGCCCGCACTGCTGGAGGACGCCGCGCTGCTGCTGTCCTTGTTTGTTGTGCTGGAGCTTGAGCTGCCGTTTAGTGGAACTTTTTCTGGAAAAAGTAAATTATAATGTATAAAATACATTGGGAAGGAAAATGGGTCATGAAACAATTTCAGATCTGTTTTTATTCTTTGCGTTTAAAATTTGACTGAGCGTTAAATATGTCTATGTGTCATATTCATATGTCTAGGTGTCATCACTTCAGCCGCAACTCCTCCCCATTGCATCGTATATACAGCTGTGACTGAGGGTAATTTTCCAATGTTCGTGGTATGTACGTAGCAGTATGCGTGTATCAGCCCTGCTCGTACCATCTACCTCATAAATTCCTAGAAACACAAACACACCTTCAGCCTGCGGGTCGAAGATGACAAACTCCGGGCGGATCTTGCTGGTCCGCTTGCCCTTGAGCAGGGGCACGAGCCCGCCTAGGTGCTCGAGGTACAGCGTGTAGCAGCCCTGCTCGTCGTCGCCGTGCCGGATCATGGTGCAGTGCAGGCGGCCGCCGGTCGGGGGCGGACGTGATACGAAGCGACGTAGCTCGCTCGATTCGGGCACGTTGCACTGGGGACCGGAGATAACTGTTAGTTTTGGATGTGAGGAATCTTAATACTATTTGGAATTTATAATTTCGAAGGACAGCAGTGAAACACCTCGTCTCGGATCTATGTGTTAGCGTAATCACTGGCACACACTGGTTGCAGACTTGTCTTCAAATATATCAGAGGAAGGTACTGCAATGGGGAAGCACCACAACCAAAATCATGTCATGTGTGATTTGATTAAAATTGATTTTATCTGATATAAAAATAGAAATTAATTAACTGAAACAAATGTTATTATAAAACCAAAAACCAGGTTAAGTTCACTTCGTAAAAAAGCATTATTAAATGTATAGTGTGCCCCAAGGTAGCGTTTTAGGGCCCCTACTGTTCTTACTCTACATTAATGGTAGAAGTGGTATTTGACAACATATTTACCCGGATGGTGTGCGCGAAGAGGTTATGAAACGCGGGCTGCAGCCTTGGCGGTAGCGGCAGGCGGCTGGCGAGGCGCGGGTGGAGTAGCGCCTGTGCCGCGCGCACACGGGCCAGCAGCTGGAGCGGCGCCACGGCTCGCCACACGCGCGCCGTGCAGATGGCGCCACCTACGCCTACGAACACTCGTCGCGCTGCGTGGCCCCAGGTTAGTGCTGTTACTGGGGCCTGGGAAGACATCAGACATTGTTATCTATTCCACTCGTTTTAAGAACGGGATTTTCATACGGTTACGATTTTCACACAACCACAGGTATCTGTAGGCGCATTCTGTAAACTCACTTCGATCCTTACTAAGCTGAATCCGCGGTGATTTAACAGTTTTGTATTCTGTAAAACTCGATAGCGCCTGTAGCGCCTCAGTGACGAGCGTTCGAAGTGAGCTCGGTCACTTGAGTGATTTCGAGTTCGGATTCGATTTTTTACAGAATGCGTCTGCTGACCGCGAAAACTGGACACAGGCGTATAATTAGCATCATCGATGAAAGACTTGGTAACTTTGAAGCCCGAAACGTTGAAAGCTATCAACTAGTTAGCTAATACATTAACTTGTACATTTTAAAATGTTTTTTTTTTATATACAATACATTCATCAGCATCAGCATTGCAGCCGTAGTAGGACTGGCAGGATGCAGTCGTAGCCGACAATAAGATTTTCGTATCTTTCAAAGTTGTTCTTTACTTAAAATATTAGGTCCTTACATATGAAATTGGCGTTTTTCGTACTGGCCACTTTAATCACAAATTTCTCCTCTTTGGTAAGGAATTCCAAATTCAAATTTGTACAGCTATAGACTCATGTATTTGTGCTTCGATGATCGTCATTCATTTGTTTTTTTTCTTCTGTTTTTTTCTGTTTGCGACACTCATTTTACAAAATGGAAAACTTAAAATATCGCATTATTTACGAGTACGAGTTCCGCCGTGGCACTAGTGCTGCGGAAACAACTCGAAGGGTGAATGATGTGTATGGCGGTCGTGTTGCAAAAGAAAACACAGTTCGTTTTTGGTTCCAACGTTTTCGTTCTGGAAATTTCGACTTGCAGAACAAGCCCCGTGGACGGCCTGAGACTCAAGTTGATAATGAAGAGTTGAAGGCTATTGTGGAAGCGGATCCATCGCAAACCACGTCCGAGTTAGCTGCAGGCTGCGGTGTTAGTGATAAAACTGTTTTAATTCACTTGAAGCAAATTGGGAAGATTAAAAAGCTTGAAAGGTGGGTACCTCACGAATTGACTGAAGCAAACCGGCAAACGCGCGTCGACTGCTGCGTTACATTACTAAACCGGCACAATAATGAAGGTATTTTAAACCGAATCATTACCTGTGATGAAAAATGGGTTCTTTACGATAATCGGAAGCGCTCAGCGCAATGGTTGGATCCTGGCCAGCCAGCCAAATCCTGCCCCAAGCGAAAATTAACCCCAAAAAAGTTACTTGTAAGCGTTTGGTGGACTAGTGCCGGTATTGTTCATTACAGTTTTCTCAAATCTGGCCAGACTATTACGGCTGATGTCTATTGTCAGCAATTGCAAACCATGATGGAAAAGCTAGCGGCTAAACAACCTAGGCTGGTCAATCGCTCCACGCCACTGCTGCTTCACGACAACGCTAGACCACACACTGCGCAACAGACGGCTACTAAATTAGAAGAGCTTCAATTGGAAAGTCTAAGACATCCTCCGTACTCCCCGGACCTTGCTCCAACAGATTACCATTTTTTTCGAAATTTGGATAACTTCTTGCAAGGGAAAAAATTCAACTCCGATGGGGCAGTCCAAATCGCCTTCAAAGATTTTATTGATTCCCGTCCGACTGGTTTTTTTAGTAAAGGGATCAATGAACTACCTATAAGATGGCAAAAGTGCATAGAAAATAATGGTTCATACTTTGATTAATTAAATATATTATATTAAAAAATATTCGACTTTTTGTTCCTCCCATACAAAACGCCAATTTCATATGTAAGGACCTAATATTTATGTACGTAAACTATTCCTCTCTTATTAAACGGTACCCTTAATAACTTAAATATACATTTTGTATACAACTACGAATGAAGGTAAGTTTTCGGCACATAATTGTTAAACTTACTTGATTGCAAGGTATCGGAACAGTGTAGATGAGAATCCCGGCGTCAGTGTAGAATTTCACCACGTTCTTGTAAGGAGGACAATCTTCTGGCTCTCCCGCTTCTGCAAACAAAACAAAACAAAAATCTTTTAGTTTGTTACAACTTATATAAACAATGTTTTTGTTTGTGAACGTAAGAATGTTTTTTTATATAATACTTAAATAAATTAATACACTAAATTCTGAAAACCAATTCGTAATTTCGTCGGCGGTATGTCCACTGCTACATAGGCCTCCCTCAAAAATATTCGGGGGTTAAACAACGAACGAGGGTCTGAGCCACCACCCACCAATGACTCGCAGACATACCAACCACATGGTTTGCAACCACGGGTCTTGTGTTTAAAACCTCATAACACTCATTATCAGTAGGTATACATGATTACAGTCTTTGGACAAAATATTACTTATGAAAAAATCACCACGAAATCGCGATTTTTCAACCCTTTCTTATAAATTTATGAACACTGACACGTGTCTATCAGGTCCTAAATGACTAGAAACACGTTGATAGGTTTAAATTCAATATCCAGCACGACTTAGCGAACCGGAACAAACCGGCGAGCGATCACGTTAACGCCCCGCCGTCTCGCTGCGGGTTGCCAATCGATCCATCACAGGGAATCTCTTTAAGCTCTGACTGATTATACTGATTCAATTACCGATTGTGGTTCTATAAGAAATACGGTTACAAAAAGAGGCATAAAGTGGGCTTTTCGTTAAGCCTGATAGAAGTAATAAATAAATATTTCCGGACAATCCACACAACAACATCTAGCCCCGTGGTAAGCTCTAAGCTTGTGTTACGGGTACTTGACATCTGATAAACTTAATATAACAGACATACATATAAAACACCCAGACCAAGGAGAAAGTGATTGCAGAACATACAAACGCCTGGCCCCTCGGCGGGAATCGAACCCGCTACCTCTTGCGCCGCAAGCGGCGATCGCCCACCACGCCACTGAGGCAGTCAATAACAGTAATAACTTCAACTAAGGCTACTAGCGCTGTAAAAGAGAGGACTATAACCGCCTACCGCCTGCCGTATGCGTGAGAGAAAGGGATAGTCACGAAGGCAACGTAAAGAACTAGTTCTCCCTCCCAAAAAAGTAATCTCTTCAAAATATTTATAAATTTACTTGCGGTAAAATGTATCTTATGTTTTTTACTGGGAAGCTATGTCCATGCCAAATTTGACGAAAATCGGGCTTTGCTAGCATTAATTGTATTTTCCCGAGTGAGGCGGTATTTACCGAAGTGAAAAGTAGCCTGTTTATTCTCATATGTAGGCTAGGATTAATACATATATCTAGTAAACTCCTATACCAATGAAAAACTGTTTGCAGAAAATACAAAAAATGCGCCGCAAGCAGACCTTCTCTACTGCGCCACTGAGTTATATTGGAATGTGTACGAACATTTACAATTCAATCTGACTTGTCTGTTATTTTTCTGAGCCCGGCCTGTCCCACTGTAAAGCAGGGGCTCGCGTATCTTTACTCCAGACGTCTTTGAAATAAGTACATATATTACCAGTCTTCTTGTTCTTTGAGGGCATGGGCGAACGTGACTTTTGACATGTGATTTATTATGAAGCCTCTTTCTGGCTGTTCCTGTAATTCATATTTTTGCGTCCATCACTATTAAATACTAACCAAAAAAGTATTGGTGGGTAAACCAACATTATTATTTTCAAATTTACTAATAGTATTTTATATACGCATTCTGAAATAAACCAAACTGTTCCATCAGACCACCAATCCAATAAAGTTGTTATTTACAGAGTCTGGCAAATTTCCCAGGGCAGCAGTGTTGTGTTTTATATGCAATTAAGTATTTGTGATGGCCAAATGCTTTAAAATTATAAATATCGGATTTTACATTATTCGGTCAGTAACACTCTGATTCGGGACTCATTATTAGGTACGAGTATAAATATGGAAGTAAAATTAAAACTTGGAGATTAACGTAAAAATTGTACGCCTGTATATTTTATCCGTAAGAATATTGCACAATAATACCTCTATAGAGGTAGACCGGAGTTGCTTTGATAAGATTGTGAAGCAGCGTTGCGCCAGGTCAGTACTTGGATGGTTGACCGCTCTAACTACATAAGAAGGTACATATTTTTGCTCTTTTAAAAAACGTAAACTTTAATAGACTTTATACGCGAGAGAAAGGGATAATCACGAAGGCAACGTAACGAACTAGTTCTTCCTCCCAAAAAAGTAATCTCTTCAAAATATTTATAACTTACTCGCGGTAAAATGTATCTTATGTTTTTTACTGGGAAGCTATGTCCATGCCAAATTTGATGAAAATCGGGCTTCGCTAACATTAATTGTGTTTTCCCGCGTGAGGCGGTATTTTACCGGAGTGAAAAGTAGCCTGTTTATTCTCATATGTAGGCTAGGATTAATACATAGGTATATCTAGTAAACTCCTATACCAATGAAAAACTGTTTGCAGAAAATACTAAAAAATGCGGCGCAAGCAGACCTTCTCTACTGCGCCTACTGATCGATTTGTGTGTTTGTGTTTTTTTCATTGCAAAATATGTACAAAGGACACGGAACCCTAGGTGTAGCGTGGGTCTAACTCATTCACAAAAAAAAATATTTCGGATTAGGTTAATTCATGATTATGGTATGGCATAAAATTTGCATCAACAAATATGTATGATTAACCAACCAAAACAAAATTATACGTCTTCAATCACTCATCACGTTATTTGCTGAACAACCACAATTCCATTAATATATACATCAGCAAACCGCACTCACGAAAGCCTGAGTAGGAGTTACACTTACACCTTTGAAATAATAAATAAAGCTGGGAGACGAAGAGCTTTCAAACCAAAAGCTCTTACAACTCAAGAGCAAAGTCACTAAACTTCGGATACGAAGGTAAACTGAAAGGCGATCGATACAACTATACATGTGCTATGAATGAATGTATTTTACTAACCGATAATATTTTTTTGTGAATTCTTTAGCGATAAACACGACTTTTATATAGCCGAAAAGTTGTTGGTATGGTTGAACACGTTATTCTCAAGAAATACTAATATATACAAAAATAATAATCGTCCGATTATCAATTTAAAAAAAATATTATGATTTTGAGGAAGGTTATAATAAAAGTTGATATTTTATATGTACCGTGTAAATATATCTTATCCCCACTGAACTATGTTGCTATGAATTTCAATTGAATACCACTACGCGTTCATGATTAAAAAGGTACTAACAAGTTATTGTATTGTGTAACTTAAAACTCATGGTTTTCGCAATTATTACTATATCGGTGCTTTAAGGCGTTGCTTCATTCCAAATTTCAATGATGATTGGAAGTACACAGATCCAAGCAGAAGTCCATTGAAAAGATTTTGTTTTTACCTTTTGAGGTACGGAACCCTTAAAATCGATAAAATGAATTTCGCAACATAGAATTCCACCCTAACTCAACGAGATTAAGGTAATTTTCACGTATAAAAGTAATTTGAGCGAAACAAGTCCGACAACAGTCGTGAAATAGGCCATTTAATTTGGCAAATTAGCACAATATCTCGGCGCAAATTGCGTTCACTTCTCTAAATTAACTGGATTCCCAAGAGCGACTGTTATTACCTACGACAAAGCCTCTTTGTTGGACAGCGGTGCGTTTAAGAAATATTTGTAAAGGAACGGAAAAATATGAGTTTTTAAACCGGTATTTAATGTGGTGGAAATTTCCTTAAATTTTTCGGTCAGTGTCATAGTTTACCATATCTTGGTATTTTCCATGAATTGGGTATGTGGTATTGGAAGGGTATTTTATTATATACAGAAAACGAAGAGTTTACTACCTAACTAAATTACAAGTATAAAATAATTACACTGAACCATTTACATGTTTCCACATAGTGTATCTAAGTAAATTAACAGAAAGTAAATACACTTTCTGAATGAAAATATATAAGACAAAAAAAAAACCTCTAAGTGAAAATAAACATTGAAGAGAATAACTAAAACACAACAATTATCTGAGCTAAAGGGTAGGTGTCAAAAACCTGCATTTCCCAATGAGTACCTACTCAATAAAATTTTATCAAGAGCAAATGGTCCTTAGCAACGTCGCTGTCGGGCGTCAAGTCTTGACTCAAAAGCCTAAGTAATGGTCTAGAAACCATTTAGGCAAAAATTGTTAAGCATTAAATGGAACCTTTTGAGAAGCTTCAACGCCCCGACTCTTTGTTTCGCACCAACCGGCTGGTTTAGTACTTTACTTTATGAACTAGCTGAAGCTAAATTACTCTCTGAATGGCGTTCAAAACTCGACCCATTTTAGGCTCCATTGGTAGATTGGAAGGTTATGAGGTACTTAGTTTGTAACTAAGTGAAATTTGTACCTATTTTAATATAGCGCTTTCAAGTTAATTAAATGTCAAAGTTTTGTTCCAATGCTATCTCTACTTATTATAAGTTAATGTCCACCGCCAAATCAAGCTGTCCCTATGTTCACGATAAATTTAAAAAAAAACGACTTAACGGACTTTTATACGGGTTTTTGAAATTTGAAGGAAGGTATTTTAGTTTCAGGCGTTACTTTGCAGTCCTTTGAATTAGTTTTTTTCTTTATTTTTATTTTTAATTAGCATCATTAAAACATCTCTACTTTTTTGTAACCCACCGAGCAAGAACAACTTATTGCTTCATGTTAACTTGCGAGATTAACTCAACAAACTGACGAGTAAAGCTTTAATTAAACTAACATTGTTCGCGAAACTTAAATTAGAGACGTGTCATTAATCCGATCGCAACACAGCATCCTTGACAGGGAGATGAAAATTGATGCGTTCTTGTTTATTTCATATGTCTACGCAGTTAACCAATCCATTCATATAAGGCTTGTCGTAAACTTTGTTACATATCGCCCTATTAAAAATATTGATGTGAACTTTTACAACCGATAAATGCGAGGTATGGATTTGGAAGTAAGGCATAACATTATTTATTCCATTTTAATGAATAATATTAAGGGTCCTTAGAAGTCATCTTCGTCACGATTTTATGATACTTTATTTTTTTTTGGACTGGTCACATGGTAAGGAAACCAGGATCTGATGGTGGAATCCTGAATAAATTGAGGGAAACTCTTGAAAGAATTATGTTTCCGACTTGTGTGTAAATATTTCATAAAAGATAACTCAAGATCTGAAATGTTAAATATAAAACAAAAAAGTAAAACCAACTACTGAAAACAAAATTACGCCTGCGTTTACATCCGCTAATGGGCCGATATTTACGGTTATTTTCCTACTTATTCCTATTAGCTTGAGTTGTGAAAAAGATTGATTTTAGGTACCTATATTATATCTACTTAGTTATTGTTTTACTTGGCACCGACCTAAAAATTATTAAATACTTGATTATTTATCGTTCATGTTTATTTTAATTAATTACTTTTAAAGTCGAAATTATTTGTAGTAGTTTTTTTTTTACTTTTAATTCTCCGTTTTGAAGTGGGAATAATTTTATTTTTACAGGTCTTGTTTGAAGGAAAATAAACAAAAATGTACACTCACAAATTAAACAGAGATGGTAAAATGTATGTTTTGTTTTTTTTTTATAATTTAAAGTATTTGATAAATCTGCTCTGAAAAAAAACCGAAAAAATCACAAAGAAATAAATGAGAAAGTCATTGAGTGTGTGATACTCCAACAGGTTATACTTATATAAGTTGACAATTGGATTGTACCGAAGACATTAGAAATACTTGAGACGTCGTTAAGCGTATTTCATTATTGTTTCTTATAAGTTGAATTTTACATATGCATTATTTGCTGAATTAGCTATGATAAAATCTAAATTAAAAATATAAGAAATACCCCCGATTCCAATGCCTTAATTTCCTTAAAAGTAAAACACCATAATATTTAGTAATGTGAACGCGATGCGCTTTCATTTGATACCCCACTCGAGTATATTTGCAGATTTTCGGTTTTCCTTCCCCTGCACTCTCACCCCCATAACTTTTAAACGGCTCAACCAGAAATAGGTAGATGGAGGATAGGCAGAAAAGCTTTTATTGTTCTGTTCTCCAATAGATTTACTACTAATTTAGGTTTATAAATGACGTGTTTGTCTGATACGTATAAAAAGTGAAATATTTTTATGAATACGGGGGTTATAGATTAATGATCTATAATAATATTTTTAATCAACGATAGCTGCATAGTGTGTCTTGAGTGTTCTAGATACTAAAATAGTCTTTGTTCTAGATTTCTTTATTATTAATGTTCAGTGCACGTGCACGGCTGAACACGAGGCTTCAAAGAAGGCTAAAACGAGCAAGAATATTTCTCGATAGCGCTTGCTCTGTTTAATATCACCTGGGCTGGATATAGATAGAAAAATAAAGTAAAATATCTATGTATTATATTATGTATATCAGATATCTAGTACTCGTAACACAAGCTTAGAGCTTACCACGGGGCTAGATGTTGTTGTGTGTATTGCCCGGAAATAATAATAATTTTATATTATAATTTTCATCGGATTGTATCATCATCATCGTTTCAGCCAGTAGGAAGACCATTTTTCATTAGACTGTGCAATTGAACCGTACGTGACGTTGAGGCCTCGACCAAACCGCATAGGTTTGAGCTGTCTCAGCAAAGCAATCATTTTCTTTAATCAAATCAAATCAAAATAATTTATTGCATAAATGTGTGTTGTGGAATACGCCCCATCGTAAACACCTGTACCTAAGTTAAAATACAATTTCTTTATCTCAATCAAACAGTAAAAAGAACTGTGGTTAAATCGATTACGGTAATACTGAAAACACGGAAATGTATTACCAAATACAACGCAACGACTGAGCCCGTAGATTATAATCATACAAATTAATAATTACAAAACTTGGCTTTTCTTGTTATTGTTTATCACGCTAAACATGATATTTTTCAGTTAAAGCGCTTATCGCTCCACATCTAACCACAATTCTAAATAAGGTAAGCTTGAAATAATTCAGTGTAGTATTTAAAGGAGGGAAGAGTTCGTTAGATTATGGTTCTTTAAACCGCTGAATATAATGCTTATTTGAGCAAAAGTCAAGGATTGTCCTCACATTCATAGTAAGTAAGATAAAGAATTTTTTTTTTAAATCAAGCAACATAATAATATACTCTTACATAAGTGTATGTACCTCTACCTAGTGTTAATTAGACTCGCGCCGTCAATAAGGTTGCACTGAAATCTGTTATAAGTTGGAGAAATAAATAAAGATTTTTCTATTTTATTCTATTTATTACGTGTTACATTTATTCAATAATCTAAATGACGGACTTCTTTTTATCCATTTATAAACCATTCTTTAATCTGTATAATCAACTTGTAAAACCAGACAAGCAGCGTTTATTTGTTATTGGTTATTCATCAAAGTCATTGTTAAACATTCAATGTCATTTAAGCTCTCAAATGGTGGTGTCCATTTGAGAGCGGTTAGGCGACATATTTACAAATTGGATAGTTTTAATAAACATAGACTATCTCAGTTGGTATAAATGAACGGTAGGTATATTGTGTAATAACAGTATTTTCGACTCTTCAGGGATGCGTTCACGAAGAAAAATCCCTAATTAATCTTAAGATATATATTATACAGTATAGGTATATGTGTGTCTGTAAGGTATTTATTTATATGCATTTTTAAGGTATTTAGTACGTGGTTTGCGGGGAATTACTTTCTTTCACAGTTTCTAAATAGCACAGGAGGTAAAGTCTTAAATACTGCGTTACTTATGTTAAACTATCTTTGGTTTTGAACCCCCGACCAAAAAAGAGGGGTGTTATAAGTTTGACGTGTCTGTCTGTCTGTTCTATCATAGCTCCCGAACGGATAGAGCGATTTCAATATAGTTTTTTTTTGTATGAGGGGTGAGTTTGGCCCGGGTGTTCTTAGACATGTGTCATGAACATCGGTTGAGCCGTTTAAAAGTTATGGGGTGAGAGTGGGGAAGGAAAACAGAAAATCTGCAAATATACTAGTGTGGGGTATCAAATGAAAGCGCTTCGCGTCCACATTGCATGATATTATGTTGTTTTACATTTAAGGAAATGGAGGCATTGGAATCGGGGGTTCTTCTTAAATTTTAAATTTAGGTTTTTAATAAATGATGCAAATGATGTTTCATAAATCACCTGAGTTTGTTTTAATGGTTTATACAACACGGCGATTTTTTAAAGTAGAGTGAGAAGAACAAAGACTTAATTCTATCAAAAGGCCAAGAACTTCTTTAATATCTAACATTAGATTTGTTATTATAATATCGGAAATGTAAAGAAAGCTAGACATTTGCAATGGTTTTGAATGAGTTTTAGAGGTTTAACATTCTGTGAGCTTAGCTCTTAAAGTTTAATTTAGCGTCGCCACCTTTCTTGTAGCTGAAGTTGCTCCCCGCCGAAGTTTTCCTCGTTATATTAATTTCCCGCGGAGATAAGACAGTTTATTATAAGACAGTATTTTTTCCAATATTTTTTATGAGTCCTTTTTCTTTATTTATTTTATCACCACGGCTTACACCAATTAAGTACAGTTATTAATAAGAAATTATTTACAAAATTAAATAAACATAATTATTTTATTTATGAATTCAGTTCCCATGTGTTATGTATTGGGCTTTGTTGTAGGTTGCTACAAAATTTGATTTAGTAGCATTATATTCCATATTCCGAAAGCCGGCGAATTTTTGCTAGTTCAATTAATAGGTATACTAATAAGGTGTGGGGGCTCTCGGGCCTTACGGGCCCCGGGGTACTTAGCCGCCGAAAGCTACACCACTGGCTGTAATAGCCAATGTTACGAAAAGACAGGAGAATATAGCTATGACGTCACTCACCTGGCATCAAGGTGCCAGCCACCGCCAGCAGCTCCCTGGAGTTGGCCCACTCCATCGCCAGGGTCTCGCCTCGCATACCGGTCACCACCCTACAAACAAACTTATTGCACAGCCAGTCTACTGCAGATAGAAGTGATCTGCAGCAGACTGGCTGAGTGTTGACTTCTGAGTCTGACGTCGACGATTTAGGTCTTTTGACTATCAAAATAGTATAGGTAATAGTATATATATAATATATAGGTATTTTTAAATTAAAATAAATAATCTTTGGTACTCGTTTACAAGCGGGTGGGTGAATGACCACTACTCACCTGTCACATTTCTGAATTTCTTCAGTCAATCTGTTGTTTCGTTTCGGTTCTAAGGGTATAAGAACTTTGATTACTTTTGCTAACAAAGGGGACGAGGGAGTCAAAAATTGAGATAAATCAGCTTACGTACCTACTTAATACTTGAGCTCCGCTACTAGTAAAATTTACCTGACTGGACTGACGTCATCATGCCCCCTCAGCAGTATAATCTCTCCTCTGCCCAGGGCCACAGCTAAGACGTGGTTTGAGTTGGCCTCTACGTCTTCACCTTCTTCCATCTTGAACTTCTCGCAAGACCACGCCATTGATGTTATGCTGCCTTCATCTACTAGTTGGACCTAGGAAAAATAACGCAGGGATATTTATCACATATTTAATGTGTAATCTGCTGGTAATATGAAAAGGAGTCTATAGCGGCCAACTGGCCAAAAAAACACTGTTTTGAACTGAATTGTTTGTTTAAAAATTAGTTACTTAGTAGCGTTTGAGTAAAAGTGCTTAAGAATAAAAAAATATAATTTGTGTACCAATCGATAGCTATATTCGAGTAGAGGCACCCAAGGAGAAAGTGCATGCAGAACATATAAACTCTTTCACCCTCGGCGGGAATCGAACCCGCTACCTCTTGCGCCGCAAGCGGACCCTCGCCCACCGAGCCACTGAAGCAGTCAAACCACTGTTTATTTAGTGATTATTATTAGGATACTAAATGAGATAGGTTTTACTTTAAGTATCTCTCAAGGTATTCAATTAAAATAAAAAACAATAGTTTCTGGCTATCATTCACGAACAAATGGTATCTACAGATTTACACTTTAAAGATTTTATTTCGGCAAATGGGCTCGCAAATCTAGAAATACTATAACAAAAAATTAATTCCTAATCTAAAAATCCTATAACAGAAACACCAAGTATGTATAAAAAAATATATTTTTTGAAATTGAGACCGTACAATAATTTACATTATTTTATATCAAGTGATATCTTAGTCCCTCTGTGAAAAGTTCTAGGAATTGTCTAAAACCCCGTTATACTCATTTGATTTAAGTTTATAAACTCCATTTAAATGCAGCGTATTCATTTCATTAAAGTTTATAATTATTTTTAATGCTATTTCAAATAATGGCAAAAACTTTACAAAAGGCGAAATAATTCCTTTTAGGCCTGTGAAACATTGTAACTGGCCTAATTAAAACCTAGACTGAAAGAACAAAACCCAGAAAACAATAGAAAGTTCTCTATACAGCTACGAATAAAAACCATTTCTCGTAACAAGGGATTTAAAGTTGCACACTTGACACGGTGTAAGTATATAAAACTCTGTCTTTTGTTTCATTGTAGAGGCCTAATGAATGCGTTCACGTTATTATGAAACAAAGTCGTGTGCGTTACAGCGTTTATGACTGTAAAATGGCTAAACCGATTTTAACCGACAAATCGAACAAGTCATAGAGACTTGTTCGATTTGTCTCCGTCAGGAATAGAAGACTAACTATTGAAAACATTGAAAATTTTACTAGGTACTGAAGGTTGAATATAGAATTAATAGTACCTATAAGTTGAAATAGGTTATATTACGCGCAGAGACATGTAGAGAAAATTAAGAAACTGAACTTAACTGAAAGAGGTTTAAGTGGTGTGACTGGTGTTCTATCAGAAAAGAAACAAAAAATCCACGGCCCATGAAAACGTTCGATTATCCCTTCAAGGAAGTTCACCCTAATTTCAATAACTTACGTGTTCAGTAATGGCAATATCCTTCGTTCGCCCCAAATGTGTCGACCCCTAAGTTTAGTTGTTCTGAAACTTGCGAATTAGCAACGTGTTATAAATCAAGGGACAAAGGCTGGGAAGTGAACTCGTGACCCATTTCTCAGTATGTTTAATTAACTACCTATCTAATAATACGATACGTCCCTAGCGGCATCTTTATAGCTCCGAGTTATTATTATATTTATTGGAGTGGGATAGAATCTAGTAACAAATAAGCCTTGTGTAAAATAAATTAATCTATCACATATTAAGGCTCTTTATATCTTGTGTAAAATAAATTAATCTATCACATATTAAGGATATTCCTCTATCTGAAGCCCTAGTTATAGGCCGATTCAAGCCAAGCTTCGCGGCCGGTGATCCACCTTTTCAATTGGTTTAAAAAAAAAGTTATTTGTTTCTGGTATCACATACCCATATAAACATAAACCTTACAGACTAACATACAACCTACAAATAGAAATCTAATGTTTGGCTAATCAACTGTTTATGGTAGGCATAAACAGTTGGCGTCCACTTAAATTAATTTTGTTCATTACTTGTTTGTTTTACGAATGCCACCTAAACTTTAATATCTCTAAAACTCTTTGACTCCACCACGACTCTACTTTGTCAAAGGCGCAATATCGCCTCAGACTGTTGACATTCAGATGAAATGAAAACGGTCATAGTACCCTCACTCGAACGTAGGCGTCTTGCGAAATTAAATTGAACGGATGCCTTTATATGTTTGTATATGTATCTGGAAAATGTTACAAAAATAAATCGTCTAACTAAATGATATTGTTGACAAAGGATAAGCCAATTACGGGACGTCTTACATTTGCGAGAACTCTTTCAATTGAATATACCAAAGTAATATGATAAATAATATTTATCATGAGATATTGATCTAAGCAGTAAAAATGTAGAAACGTTACATCGATTCGTAACGAATGAATGGGTTTGAATATAGTTGCTTAAAAACTCACAAAGTTCATCCCGTTAAAAGATTAAAACGCATTTTGTACATCTTCATAAACAAAACTCAATCAATTAAACATTGGACTAAACTTAATAAATAAATAAATAATTCTGGATTATTCACACGCCAACCCCTAACTCTAACTAAGCGGAGCTTTTCCTATGGGTTCGGTGACTGGTATACCACTGACATACCTAGTAAATGCATTTAGTTATCGTCGAATCCGCGCATTGTTATATCGATGTAATGTAGTAGAATCACCTAGAAGGGTACCTGTGAGACCATAGCGCAGTGCCGAGGTAAACTTGGTAGTCGTCGGGCGTCCAGCAGCCGCATGTGATGCGGGCGTCTAGAAACATCATGCTAATCCAGTACCGCTGTATGTTATATCGATGAAATGTAGTAGAATCATCTAGAAGGGTACCTGTGCGACCATAGCGCAGTGCCGAGGTAAACTTGGTAGTCGTCGGGCGTCCAGCAGCCGCATGTGATACGCGCGTGCACAAACAGCATGCTACACTAGTACCACTGTATGTTATTTCGATAAAATGTAGAAGAATCATCTAAAGGGTACCTGTGAGACCATAGCGCAGTGCCGCTGTAAACTTGGTTGTCGTCGGGCGTCCAGCAGCCGCATGTGATGCGGGCGTCCAGAAGCAGCATGCTAGGCCAGTACCGCTGTATGTAGTGATGTAATGAAATAGAATCATCTAGAAGGGTACCTGTGAGACCATAGCGCCGTGCACGTCCATGACGACGAGCTGCGCGGACGCCGTGCCGAGGTACACTTGGTTGTCGTCAGGCGTCCAGCAGCCGCACGTGATGCGCGCGTCCAGAGACAGCATGCTAGACCAGTATCGCTGTCCCGCCACCGAGCCCACCAGAACGAACCCGTCCTATGAACATGCGAAGAATTAGCATTGATTTTGTTTATTAGTACGAGCAGTACAATACTTAATTACTATTGTCGCAATAATATATCCGCTGCAGAGATAAGGAAAGTTGTTCGCCACTCATTTCAAATATATTCTTACTATAGGAAGAAGCTGAAGAGTGTGCCTGTTTAGTGTGTAAATGTGTTTGGATGGACGTGATAGAACGTTGGATATTAGGAACTGTTGTATGTACCTCTTAAGACACATTGGATAGCTATTTATAATACACGTTATACGTAAATATTTGGATCTACGTCATATTTTTTTTTCACTCAACTGCGTTATCGGAGTTTATGGACTTTTCTGCAGGATCAACTATTTTCCAGTTTAATTTCCATAAGCGGACACAGATACATCAGTAGGTACATAATCAAGGTCGGCCAGTAGCGTAACTATATAACTACATATTTATTTTAAAGGTCGGAACTTCAAAACTTTCGCAGAAGCGGAATCCCGATAAAATCTTGTTTATAAGAGAGTCAGATGTGAAAATATTCAGGCGAAAAACAGAAAAAACTTATTTTTTCAGTGTTTTTTTTTTTAATGAATAGGTAGTACTCGTATGAGCAACGATTAAATTGTGCAATAAATTTAAAATTTAAGAAAAAACCCCGATTCTAATGCCTTAATTTCCTTAAAAGTAAAACACCATAATATTTTGTAATGTGCACGCGATGCGCTTTCATTTGATACCCCACTCGAGTATTTCAGATTTTCGGTTTTCCATTCCCACTCTAACCCCCATAACTTCTAAACGACACAACTGATTTTCATGAATCATGTTTATGAACACTCGCGCCACAATCATCTTTCACACAAAAAGAACTAAATTAAAATCGCTCCATCCGTTCGGGAGCTATGATGTCCCAGACAGACACACTGACAGACAGAAAGACAGACACGTCAAACTTTGTCGGTCGGGAGTTAAAAAAAAAAGTTTTTTTTTTTTTTTTTATATTTCCAGACATTTCACACAACAACATCTAGCCCCGTGGTAAGCTCTAAGCTTGTGTTACGGGTACTAGATATCTGATATAGGTACTTAATATAATAGTCATACATATATAGATATTTTTTATTATAAATATTAAACACCAGACCAAGGAGAAAGTGCTTGCAGAACATACAAACACTTTCACCCTTGGCGGGAATCGAACCCGCTACCTCTTGCGCCGCAAGATTGTGAAATAGATAAGCGGAAATATAATTATTAATATATTTTATATTATTTAACCAGAACCAGTCGAGTAAATCACCTTTCTGCATTTTTGACGGCCAATCGAAAATTTACGAGTATCCATAAAACATTTTACCAACTCCAATAAAACAGAGCACGATTACACAAACAGTATCACTATAATTCAAGACAATGGCCTCCTGAAATTGCCTTTATTTAGTGCGACCTTTCGCGTCAGACGTAAAAACTTATGCCCCATCTCTCTTCAAAGTCACAACAAGCCCTTAGCCTAGTTGCAGTGAATCGGAAGCAAATAAAATAGCTATCGAAGTGACCTATTTTCAGGCGTGACATTGAGTGACTTTGTGGACGCTATGTAGTTGACAGATATGTCTAGTCTCCTACCCAGTTGTACCTTATAATGAGCCTCGACAAACCAAAAGCAAGTAGGTATGCTTTCTGATTTCATATGAAATTATATGCTATGAGGCATTAGGTATTATTAATCTTGGCGAATTAACAATACCTTATGTCTTACGTGACGTGAATTTATGAAATGTCGCTAATTCAATTTAACCTGCTGTAGAATAGAGTCTTTGACAGAAGTGTCAAGATGGTATCTAAACCTAAAATTTTAACTTTCTGAGTACAATTTCGGAGCACTCAAGATTACTAAGTTGATTGGTTTACAAAGTCAGACAGAAGCCACGAAATTAATGCTCAGAGAAACCGAACAAACAAAAACAACCAAAGTGGAATTTAGGAATAAATTGAATTGGCTTGTCCAAAAAATAAACAAAACAAATGGTAAGCCCGTTTCTGTGTTACTTGGTTAGCACAGATGTTGGGATATTTCATAAAAGTATGACAAATAGATCTTGTCATCCCCCTTTACATGAGGGAAAGGCTGAACGCAAGAGGCCGAGAATAGGCCATCAATCAGCTTGTGGCAATAACAGGATATAAATTCCAAATCAGACCCCAGATTTCTGTTCGCACGCCGTGACCACGCAAACGTTATAATAAATTGGATAGCTCTCGCGACAGACCGCTACTTTATTTACGTCTGTCAGATTTCAGCGAGAAATTCCAAATTGAAATGCCGAATAACGCTTATACCTAATAATGTTTCCAACGAGTGTTTGTAGTGAGTACAAGCACTCTTGCTCTCGTTTGTTAGCAAACAGATTGAAATCGCTATTTATCTTTGTGTTTCCAGTATGTATGTACATAAATGGAAACCAGAGTAAATATTCCATGGAAATTGTTTACTATCAATATTCTTAGGTACCTAATGTATAGCACATCAGAGCAGCACGCCTTCGCAAATCCAGACACACCTTTCTTAGTCTATTCGAAGACTTCGTATTCTGGTGTCGCGTAACACACTGTCGTCATCACATGGAAGCCTTTTAGCAAATTGGAACGACGTTTTGACGCGAAGCTGTGTTTCACGTTGAGACGCACACGACACGGACGAAATTGATTGAACATTATGCTATCGATTTTCACTCAAAAGCCTCGTCGTAATCCTCTGTCAAAACAATCGAAGTATTTACAATCGGGAAAATATTCGGCAGGTAAATTTACTCATCATCAATTCAGTTCCCATTCGGTTGGCCGGTGATTGCTGTTGTATTATGCGAATGGATTCGATGTGAATGTGTCATTAGAATTGCAAATAGTTTGTTTCGCTCCCGCTGTAGCAAAACGCGATATTCCAATTTAGGAATTTCCCTCGTTCAAATTAAACGAGTTTGAATTTCGATTTAGCTTAAAGATTTGAACCCTTCAATTTGGTCGCTACGTTCCTTTTTACGTAATCGAAGTCACGTAAGCTATTGAGAAAAGGTTTTACCTGGTAACATATGAGAGCCATCCGTCCGTCGTGGGACCAGGAGAAGTGCGTGACCGGCGTGCTGCGGTCGTTGATGAGCTCGATGCTCCAGCGGCCCTCGTACTTGATCCAGACGAAGATGACGCCCGAACTGTCGCATGACGCCAATTTCTGGTATGGCTCGTTCCATTTCACTAGGATTACCTGTGGATGTTAGTTATAAAGATGAATGCTTTTAATGAAGCTAAATGACCGCAAATATTTGGAGGATCGGGATATTTGGCGGGATAGCGGAAGGTCTTTGTACATAAAAATAAATTTCCATGTTAAGTATGAGATGGACTCATACTACACCTAGGGGACCCGTGTACAGTTTATACACATTTTGTTAAAAAAATTAAAGTGCAAAAAGATGCAGTTCGGATGCAGAGCGGTCATCCATTCAAGTAGGTACTGGCCCAGCGCAACGTTGCTTTACCTGGTAAAAATCATGTTTGTTGTATGGGAACTCCCCCCCCTCCCCCTTCTAAATTTATTTATCATTGGTTTAAGTATTTGTGCTCATAACGGCAACAGAAATACATCATCCTTCAAAATCTCAACCCTCTAACTATCACGGTTATTGAGATACAGCCTAGCGACAGACAGACAGACGGCGAAGTCTCAGTTATAGGGTCCCGTTTTACCCTTTTGGTACTGACTGACTAAATTGTTTTTTATACAAATAGTGACATGTATTAATACTGCTCAATGTGGTGCGTGGAAGCAGTAACGGCATCCTGAAGGTGGTGGTGAATAAGCCAGATTGCCCCTTAATGTGGTCAATCACACAGAGGACAATGTCTCGTAGAATTTATTGTAATAAATAACTATGGGTAATGTAATTAGGTCTATTATAAAATTTGTCAATTTATGTGAATTATTTAATTGTATATTTATATAATTTTTAATTTTTTTAATGTTATTAGGAATTTTATTTTTGTGTATTTTTAATGTGTATGTATTACGGATCCCTGTTGTCTGAATAAATGAATTATATTATTATTATTATTCTAATCAGTTAAAATAAAATCAGAAAAGTTCCAACTGCTTAAAACATAATTTTCAGTGTTACCAACCCACACACCCCGCACCCACACTGTAATTTTATAAACGAGTTACCTAAGTTTTTCGTGACTTTTAGTCTTCAAGGTGTTTTCTAATCAGACCAAACAAACAAAAGAGTTCCAAAAGCTCAAAACTTAATTTTCGGCGCTACCAACCGTTAAATTACAGACTAATGAATAAAAACGCGTTATGTAAATGTTTCATTGTAATTACCTTGCAACTCAGTCAGATATCAAAATTTGTGGCAGCTTTATGAGTGGGGTAGGTCCCTGTGGTTGGGATGAGAATTTATGTTGACGACCTTTTAACCCTCGACCACGAACATACAACTTAGCTGCTGAACGCTGACCACAAGACAGAATGTGTTTAGTGGTTTCAGTTGGAATGGGTAGACAACTTTGTTAAGAAGACAACAGTTCCCAAGTTTAAAGGACTTAATTAGATGTTTATAAAGTGTCATCATATCGTTTACACAAGCGGATGTAGGTACACCCACCTGATATTTTACAATAAATCTATATATAAAATTTAAGAAAAACCACCAAATCTAATGCCTTAATTTCCTTAAAAGTAAAACACCGTAATTTCTGCATGCGATGCGCTTTCATTTGATACCCCACTCGAGTATACTTGCAGATTTTCGGTTTTCCTTCCCCACTCTCACCCCCATATCTTTTAAACGGCACAACCGATTTTCATGAGACATGTCTAAGAAAACTAGCGCTAAACTCAACTTTCATAAAAAAAAAAATTGAATTGAAATTGCTCCATCCGTTCGAGAGCTATGGTGTCCCAGACAGACAGACACGTCAAACTTATAACACCCATCTTTTTTTGTCGGGGGTTAAAAAGATATACGCGTTTGAAGTTTTATTTATTGGACAACATTTTTTAACAAATTTAGACATAATAGGCAATTTGTCAGCACGCCCCGAGATATCGGAAAAAATAGTTTCTATTAAATGTAAATTGGGGTTAGGCGTAGGGTAGGTTTTTAATATTAAAAAAGGTCACATAATATCGAGTTAAGATAATGACGAAATAGAAAAATTACAAAGTACACTAATGTCGAAAAGTGGTGGTATAAAAATGCCGATTTTCATACATAAAAAAGGTTATCCCAAAGCCTAGGCCTCTACCAGTTCAAAAATATACCTAAATTTTTAATACAGGATGCAATTAATTAATTTTAAATATTATACTCAAGGGAACAATATCCGTGTTCAGCTAATACTGCACTGCCGTACATTCTGTAATGATATGACCTTCAGGTAAGTTCTCGCAGTAACCATCGCAATACTCATATTCTGAGAAAGCTTAGCTATAAATCGGGAAGGTACGAATAAAATAAGTCTACGAGGTTATACGTGAGGCACGCTATAAGCGCAAATATTACAGTTTGCTCACATGTTGGGTACTTCCGTTTCTAGGGTTCCGCATCCAAAGGGTAAAACGGGACTGATTTAAATTATGGATATGATTATTTCAACAGTCTATGATCTATGTTATATCTAATACAAACTGTACGAAATTGCCATGATCTTTGGATATTAAATTATGAAAATGGTAGTTACCGACTATGATTACCCTATCTACATTACCTAGTTCTACAGCAACACAAAAATATTTAACTTAAGAAAGCACGAACATGCACGCACAACAATCTCACTCGGAAAACAGGATCCAAGGAAAACCAGACAGAAAGCTAGCTAAATAAATATATTAGAAGGTAACACGTGAATTTTCGCAATCTTCACAATACGTTCTTTCATCCACTTATCCAAGTTAAAACGGTCGCAAGCGTATTATTACATTCTGCGAATTCCTCCTAAGCTACCTATAGACGTTTTAGACGAAGCTACCGGCGTGAAGGAATCCGGCTAAATTATCCGGAGCTATGGAGATATGAGCTCGGGGTCTTACTTTGAGTCGACCATCTAAGCCCGTGAGATTAAATTTGCATCATGGTGCGGTAAAGGATTAACCGCGAAACGCAGTTCCAGAAAGTATTGTGTAATAATTCGATGACGTTCTTAACTAAGACGCCGTGTTTCTAATAGTATGCGAATAGAGAGGTGTTGTAAGCCGTTAATTATAACGGTATACGTTAGGTATAACGCAGACGGATATGTGTTGAATCCAAATTCAAATTCAAAAATATTTATTGTAATCATGGTAATGTAATGTCAATCGGGCGTAACAACTATGACCTAATAACAATTTATATAATTCTTATAGTAGTTCTTTTTTCAGCTTATTAAAATTTGGGCTGAACGATCGAATATTTTCTGTAAATATTCGTGAAAAAATAAGTTGTACGAGTAATATGCTCAATTTAATAAAACAACACACGGTAATTTATTTTTTTTAATTTTAATTTTTTTATTTATCGTAAATCACTAAGCATGCGATGTCGGACACAGATGTTAATTATCAATAAAAGTAGCGTTTCCAAAACACGTGTTCAGTAAAGTTAAATGAAAAAGTTCCAGAAGTCTTTCCCGGTGATAACTTGATAAGATTGCAAATGCCTTGTCCCAAGCTAAATAAACTTATCGGTTTCCAAGCACTTACTCGTACATAAAATTTAGACTTGGTGTTACGAATCGTTGCTTTAACAGAAAAGTTAAAAAGATTTAAAGAGCTTTCCACTGTTTAAAGGAAAATCTGAGACGTTAAAGTTTGAAATTAAATATGGCTAGAAAACTTTGAAGTTCAATTTACATGAAAATATGATGAGCTCTTGATAAGATTAACGTAGCTTTAATAAAATGAAAGCTCTAGTTAGAGAACTTTCATTTTATATAGGTGTCCATTTTGTAACTACTTTACTTAGAGGTGGAAGATAAAATAGTCTGGGTATACGATCCCTAGAAGAAAATGAATGTGCGTGCCGACTCAGGCGAGGAAGGAGCGAAAGGCTGATCAAACACGGGTCGAGGGGCTTTGAGTTACTTTGAATAAAGCTGTTCACAAGAAATCGATGCTTGTTACAATTTTAAACATCACTTGCAAAGAAAAGAACCCATTGATTTGTTACTGTGAACTTTATGTTCTTAGTTTAATAGTAATTTATTTTGCGCTTCAACTGTATAATTTTGGATTTTTAACATTTTACTTCGTTTGAAGCCGAAGAACTTCAATATCTAACTTCAAATAAATGTTAGTGTAAAGTGTATTAACTAAACGTAAAACACAAAGCAAAATAGCAATTTAAAATAAGAAACATCATTCCTTTATATCCAACTACTTATAACCATAACAGTGTTCCTTAATTAATACCAAGATCCACAAAGTCTCGAAACCCTTTCCAAGCACATAAAACAGTACGATCATCTATGTCCTACCCGATAGACCGAAGGGTCAAACAAGAGGTCCGTAAATAAATTGTTTGCGTGTACTTTTCACGTTCGTGAGTGATATGGTGGTATATAGAGTGCAACGGAATCCTCCGTTTGGTGCTATTTGTATTCTTTGAAAGAACAGTCCTTATCTGAAAGCAAAAGTCATTGGCAGTGGGAAATCTCTGGAATATGCCAGTGAGTGAAGAAATGTAGATACTTTATCACGTTCCATCATAACATAAGCAACATTGTAAAGTCCTGTGCAAAAGGTGACCAAACGAAGGCCATTTTCATAAAAATCGACTATGCCAGTCAGTGTTTCGTTTTCTTTTTAATCAAATACTGTGAGCTATAAATACAACAGTGTTGCTTTATTCATGTGGATGTCCCAACGGTCCCGTAACCCCTTCCCAGCCCATAAAAGAGTACTAACATCAGATCTATGTCCTCGCAAGTTGTAGTCGGTCCGTGGGGAAGCCGGGCGGCCATTGCGTGACCCCATTTTCAATTAAAAAAGGAGGAAAATTGAAATATCTACGTTTAAATCAATATTTTGTTTTTTAATCAGTTGGAAAAAAGCGTGAGCGTGTGGTCCTTCCAAAATATCACTTCAGCGCGGCTTTTCAGGTTTCACAATGTGTCCTCGACTGTATTGCGTTTCTTAAATTAAATATGTCTATTAATCATCCAATTGAATGCAGCGGCGTGTCACTACATATTATACAAATTAAGCCCACCTTAGTATTTTTAATAATAATAACAATGCCTTTTGAATACGATTGTACCGGACAGCATTAGTATTGGTACAGTCGGTTTGTAGTTGGTCCTTAGCGGCAACTGGTGCGGGCGATGCGCGTGCGACGTCTAGAACGCCAGCCCTCTTGAAAGTGCAGTAGATAGAAGTCAAAATTACGTCGGATATGTGGCCTCGCAAGTTGTAATTGGTCCGTAAAGACATCTCGTACGACCGACGACGTGAACGTCACGCCGACCTCGCCGCGAATGTTGCCCGTCGCCAGCCCTCTTGAGAGTGCATAGGATAAAAACGTACTCACGTCGGATCTATGGCCCCGCAGGTTGTAGTTGGTCCGTAAAGGCATCTCGTGCGGGCGACGCGCGTGCGACGATGTGAACGTCACGCCGACCACGCCGCGAATGTTGCCCGTCGCCAGCCATCCCTCTTGGTAGTAGTTATTGCGGTTCAATTTCCAACCCTCCTCCTGTAGGAATAGAATGCAGTTTTGTAGATTGCTTTCGAAATAAAATAAGCATATAAAATAGCGATAATTTATTGTTGCCGATGCGATGGTGAGGAACACCTTTACGTACAAGTTCAAAACTGTATCTACCTCTTTACCCTTAAATTTACCGCCAAATAGTCAAGACTAAGTAATATAACCAAAAATGACGGAAAATAATCGGTTTAAATACCCGTGTCAACTCTCAGTTTTATAGTATTAAAGTGATCAAAGTTTTGTATTGTGCATATAATGAAAAGTATTCTTGAATATTGTTCACAGGTATGGAACCCTCATTATGATATTTACATTGGTAGAATTGAATCCATTCAGCGTAGGTTTCAAGATAAGTAATTACAATATATATTTAATGTTTATGATGAAACCTACATGAAATGCAAAAAGCATCACTTATTAATGGAAAGACGGAAAATAGCTAACCTAGCGTTTTTGTCTAAGATTGCTCAAAGTGATGTCGGAAGTTTTATATAAAATTAAATTGAGGATCCCTAGTAGACCCATTAGACATCCTATTGGTTTAGAAACCCCTTTTTGCTTTACAAATTATAAACAAAAGTCGTACTTCTTTTGGTTTGTTTTCAGCAGGGGTTTACCAGTTAGTGACGCATACTGTACAATATATAAAGTGGAGTTTTATAATTTGGTATTAGGTAGGTAAACATTTACTATCTACAAACAGGAATGGATAAAAAGCCGTGTAAAATCCAGGACTATCGATAAGAGGAAACGAATAAAGTGGAACTTTATCAGCATTGTACTAATTGGTCAATTTAATACCTTCGTCCGCGGTAAAGTTTGTACACAGAGAAAATGGGGCTTAAATGATCATTAGGTTTTCATTGGAACACGTTGGGAGGTAAATTAGTTAGTATTTGTAAAAGGATTCTCATAAACGATAATAAAGCCTCAATCATCATTAGAATGACCTAATCAAAAACACTCCAAATTCCAATATTATTTATCATAATAAATTTAAAGTGGACTATGTAAAAGCCAGTATAAAAAAGCAACAACCAAATTAGTGTAACAATCAATCGGAATAAATTAAATAAAAGCTGCGATTACAACAAATAAGTACAGTTAATAATTATTAAAAATAAGTTTCTACCTTTACCAAACGAAACTCTAAAATACGAGTATGAGTAACAAGCTGCAAGATGCAAAAACCTTCGTTTTGAAACACTCAACTCTACTTATTGCTGAAAGCCGCCTATAGATCAGTTCAGTAGTATTTGAGATAAACTCGAAAAAAGGGATATACAAACGCGGCGTGGTACTTTAATTTATAATAAGTACAAGCTGAAACGCTCCGCTTTTCACGGATACAAAACCTTCCTCTTGAAACAATCTACCTATTCCTGAAATCTTCATAAAGAACTGTTTATAAGTCTTTTAGTTTATCCCGAACATAAAGGCAGACAGAAGCGCCGGGACTTTAATTTATAATAAGTATTAGATAAGTAAACAGAAGCAGTTTTGACCAGAAGTGGCGCGCCTGAATAATTAAACATAATGGATTCAGTTACCAGTCTTACAAATTATGCGTTCACAATTTCCGTAAAACATTTCCATTAAAGCTTGAGGCTGTCTTATTTGAAAAGATCCCAGCAGAATTTAAAATGAGATCGATCTTAATCACTGTAGACTAAAAGCTCTTCAGTATTCTGAGAAGATTTCAACGAAAGCACTATCACGAGTGAAGCTCGCAGCTATCCAATCAGAAACTTTCAGCGAGCTACAAATACACTACAGTCATGTTGTAAACCCTATTAGCTGCAATGCAATCCGTCTGCTCTGTAAATTCATTAGTCAGGCTGAACGGCCTCTCCCGAGTATATACATGTCTAGGTACCGACGTAAATAAAGGGCATCGCCATATGGAGGCCAATTAACAAGCACGTAATGCTGCATGTCCTGTCCCGACGCCGGAGATCGACGGCGAAATTGGCAATTAGCCAGATATTACTCCATCCCTATACCATTAACTCCCAGCTATCGTTTAGGGCGGATTTCTTATAGCATATCGGAGTTCAATCAACAGGTCGGAAATGTACGGGAAACGGGATTCTTTACGATGCTCGGTCGAATTATTAGGGAGTTGATCGTATACCATTCTGTAATTTGTAACATTTTTCATAACCAACCGTTTTCATTTTATATTTTAGAGCCAGTTGTCTTGGTCGTAAGAGGCTTTACATTTACTATATATATTATTATTTAGAGTAGTCAGGATGTGATTGACCCTTTGGAAGGTTATAGAATTTAAATATCCTTGATTTCAGCAATAATGGCCAAATCTGATAACGAAAGTTACAAAATTGTCCCAACACTATGGACTATCTGAGGCATTGAACCGTCCATTTTAAATGGGCAGTGCTTCATTAAAAGTTACAAGTTCAGAACGTGTTCATAGCCTCCAACTAACTGTAACAAATGGGAACTGGAGCTGTTCAATTGAAAACCATTTAATTCCAGGCTAAAATATTGAGGTAAAATGTGAAGGGACGCGTCAACTCTCTAAACAACAAAATTCAAAAGAAAATTTAATTTGTTTTGTAGACTTTTGTAATACTTACCATTAAAACTGAGCTATTCAGCTGAGAGTTATTTAAAGAAACGGTGCACTCAATTCAAACAAGAAAGGCATAAACAAACATTGCAATTCCCTTCCATGCAGCCGTCTGCGAATTACGGAAGTGGCATTAATAATTCCGAGAGAATTGTACCACGAAACAATGCAATTTCACCAGCAGGAAAATCGGTTTCTCAAGTTAGGGGTTGAATAGAAATGAAATTAAATGGGTCAAAAGTCGTGGAGACGCGGAACGGTTAATTGAATGAGACTTGCGAGGTCCGGGCCACTCAGCCCCTGAATGTAAAGAGTCAGGTTGCAACACCATTTCAGAGGCACATACTCAGGTGCTTTGTGCCAAGTTCAATTTCTTTTTATAGGTACGCCGAAAATATATGCTAAGAAAAGTCTAAGTAAGGACTTTATTTCCATAGTAACCCAGAACTTTATCATCTCTAAGGCTTCCTACACACGATGCCGCCACCGCACTGCCACCTCACCGCTCTCCTACCGTACACACTATTCCTAATGAGCAATGTATCTTGTGATGTTCTTTGTAACTAGCATTGCATTACTAACAGCCGTATAGTGGACCGGTAAAATTAGGCTTCGACGGCGCGTATGTATAGTGGAGCGGTACGGCGTCGGCGCGGTGGCGGCGAGGTGTGAACTAGATAGATAGATAATATCTTTATTGCACACCAATGCTTACAGACTAACTTAAAAATAACAATCTATAGCCACATACGTTGTACAATCGGCGGCCTTATTGCTTAAAGCGATCTCTTCCAGGCAACCTTTGGATGGACTAGGTACCTGTGAAGCCCACAGATTGACCCGCGTTTTAACTTATTTCCCGTTATTTTTCTAGAGTGTACGAGTTTCTTGGAATGTCTATCAGTAATGTAATATCAGTTCGTTCAGGTGTAGCAAGCAGTACCTAAGCCCTTACCCTGCTGCCCGAATCGGCCTTCGAGTATAGTAACAACAGTACAGTTTTGAACTTGTAGGTACGTAGCTCACGACCGGAACGAATGAATTTATTGAGGACAGTAATTGCAGGTACACATACTTTTACATTTAAAAAAACGGGAAGGTATAACCACAGAAAAATAGTACCTATTATTGGTCCATGATATTACTGTGTATAAACTTCCATAGTTTCAACAACATTTGATAAATGCTTTCCCCAATTCGAAACACAAATTCGTAACTGTAGACGCATTCTGTAAACTCATTTCGATCCTTACTAACCTGAATCCGCGGTGAGTTTAAAGTTTTGTATTCTGTAAAACTCGTTAGCGCCTGTAGCGCCTCAGTGACGAGCGTTCGAAGTGAGCTCGGTCACTTGAGTGATTTAGAGTTCGGATTCGATTTTTTACAGAATGCGTCTGCTGGTTACGATAATTCGTTACGGCCAAAAGGAATGCTTTATGTTATGACAGAATTTTCAAATCATTATCTTCGAACAAATTTTCAGAAAACCCATTATTTACAATGAGTAGGTACTAAAAGAACAATATTTACGTAAATTGTTTCCAAGTTGGCTAATTGCTCTGCTCTACCGAATAATTAGAGGGCCGATATTATTCTCATATTTATGATATTATATTTTCCGGATGAAATAATGTTAAAATAAAACTTATCAGATTGGCTGTAATTTTGATAAAGATGTTATAAACGTTCAAGATGTTGCTAAAAATATAATAAAATATAGTCACAATCCAATTCACGTGAGCCTAGCACGCAAGATGATAAAATTTGTAGTCATTTTTCAAATGAACTTGTCGAAAAAATTAATGATATCGCGCATTGTTTTGTGTTTTATCTTTATCTTATGTATCTATCATAGAAAAACTACAGATACACTTGCATTATACAGCAAGTAAGAGAGTGTGGTTTGTACATATCACTATTAATCCTATACCTATAAAAACCCTTCGTGTATTTTACTCTACCATCGCGTACCTGCTAGGTAAATGCATTCAGTGTCAAGCCTTGCATGTTCTTTATGGGTTATGATGTTTTATGTTAATTTTACACCCTTAACCATTATTGTTTGCTGGCGAAAATTACTAGTACAAAGAGAAAAAAAAATCATATTTTTAAATTAAAAACCTATAAGGCTGGTCTTGTACATCCGAAATGGCTCTGGGGATTCGTTATCAGATTCATAATAATAATTATGAAAGACAGGACCCTACTAATTTAAAGAATAACAAACGTACATACTTTTTTTTATATTGTGAATTTCTCAGATCTAATATTAAAAACGATACGGAGGGAGCATTCTGAATCCCGGGTCATATTATATAAGATTTCAAATCGCAATAACTCGCATACATTTTTAAAGAGCGGCGCACACTGGTACTGTTGTTACATTATAATTAAAACCATTATTATTATTTCTATCAGCAATCATCATTAATTAAATGATGCTACCAACATTCTACAGTATTCGAATAATAATTTGACTAATACTGTCGTTATTTATACGAACTAATCCTGTAGCTACTGACTTTGCGTTTACATTTACTTTTCTTTTGTGTAGAGCCAAAAGCAACGCGATTATTTTATTATCCTCCCGGTCCCTGTCCCACCCCTCGATATAAAAACTAATTCCAATCATGGGACCATTGTTTTTTTTTACTTTAGCATAAAAAACGAGATTTGTACCTGAGTGACTTTATGTGAAGAATACAATTTATGTTTTATTTATTTGGCAAAATTCTGATTTTGCTGATAAAGATGACTGAATAAATTTTTTTTATCAGAATCGTGTTTATTTAATAAAATTCCCAACAGAGATGAACTGTTTTATTAATAATCTAAATTTAAAATTAATAAAAAAAACAAACCTTACTTTAGAAGTATGTCATACTTTTTTTGTAATATGCATGTGATGCGCTTTCATTTGGGACCCCATTCGAGTATATTTGCATATTTTCGGTTTTTATTTGCCACTTTTACCCTTATAACTGTTAAACGGGTTAACCGATTTAAAAATAATAATAATAAATCATTTATTTCAGGCATCTAAGGCCCATATAAACATATACCTTATAGACTAACATACATAAAAAATATAAATCTTATAAACTAAAGTTCTTTTATCAACCATGTCTATGAACACTCGCGTGAAACTGACCTTTCATACAATAAAACTTTTTTGCCAAAAATTAAACCAACTTCAAAAGAGAAACTGAAAAGTACAAAATAAATTAACTTTACAAATCATTTCTACATTATAAGTGATTATTAAAAGAAACATAAACAATTAAATAATTAAGTATTTAATAATTCTGAAGTCGGTGCCAAGTAAAACAATAACTTGATATGATATAGGTACCTAACATCAATCTTTTTCACAACTCAAGCCATAAGATATTAGTAGGAAATTAACTCTTAATATCGGTCCATTCGCGGTATATCCGCCACGCATTTCTATTTGGGTCCTAAATGCTGTTAATTAGTATGTTATTTTGACATATCTATTGATATTGTGTATAGTGTAGGTAAAATGTATTTGTTACTGCATTAAGTTTTTTGTAGTATTTACTTGGCACCGACCTCAAAATTATTAAATACTTAATTATTTAATTGTTTGTGTCTTTTAATTATCACTTATAATGTAGAAATGATTTGTAAAGTTAATTTATTTTGTACTTTTCAGTTTCTCTTTTGAAGTTGGTTTAATTTTTGGCAAAAAAGTTTTATTTCACGATTTTTAGTAATTACTCTACCAAAATATACCTTATAGAGTTCCTTTGCTGTCCTTCATTTTCATCTTCAGACCCCTAATATCAGTCAAAACCCATTTAGATGAACGGTCTCAGTAATATAAGTAAATCAAGCCCAAACACAAAGTACTTGCTGTAAATCGCTGAGGAGTTCCCTCGACCGCCTTTCCCTCCATCATCAGATCAACACCAGACCCTCATTAATAAAAGGGCTTTAAAATACATTATATTGAATAATATTAAGGAACACACAAGTCGGAAAGACAATATTTTCAAGAGTTTCCCTCAATTTCTTCAGGATTCCACCACCAGACCCAGGTTTCCTTACAATGGGACCACCCTTGGGATACTCCCTTTCCAACAAAAAAAGAATAATCAAAATTGGTTCATAACCGACAAAGTTATCCGCGGACATACATAAAAAAAAAAAAAAAAAAAAAAAAATATACGGTCGAATTGAGAAACCTCCTTTTTTTTGAAGTCGGTTAAAAAATAAATAAATTGAAATAGCTTCATCCGTTCGGGAGCTATGATGCCACAGACAGACACGTCAAACTTATAACACCTCTCTTTTTGTGTCGGGGGTTAAAAAACGAAGACCCAAAAATCACACGACGACCTCGCTGACATCCCAAATTCAATTAGTAAACAATGGGAGTCTATATCGTAGAGAAGCCTATTGTTCGTCAAGGTTAAATACGTATTTAACTATAACGGTTTATGTAGAACAAAAAGGTTTCGGGTTGCGAAATTAACTGGCACTGCAATCAGCTGCAATATAATCCGCATGTGGCCTGTCCTTGAAACAGAATTCGCCTCCAGATAACTTCAGTTACAATAACTAGTTCCAGACTCCCAAGAGGTTTTAGTTTTGCTCGGATAAAGAAACAGTGTTACCTACAGAAGTATTTAATTATTTCTAGCTTCGAAAACGTAACAATTACATTGAAGGTTACACGGTAATTCTTACTAATTATATCTAAGCTATGGCTATGAGCGACCTGTGCAGTCTTTGTACAGAAATTATAAACCATAACAACTTCAATCATTTTATCTGTTGCTGAAAACTCCATAAAAACCAGTGAGTACTTTTTGAGATTGTACGTACATGCCTTGAGTCTTGACTCTGATATCGAATAACTGAATATGAAAATAACGTGAGAATGTCATAGTTGGCTTTCTAAAAAAGGGCCCTTACAAGTAACTCATCAATTATTTAAATAGCCGTTAGGATCTCGGTAACCGTTATCTAACTATGTTTTCTTACTAGTCTGAAGAACAATAAATATTTTTATAAAAGACAAACTCGTAGATTAACGAGTTTGTCATGATTGATACCGCGTGGGAGCCTTTAGTCCTCGAATGAAAATGGAAGGCCGCGGAACGGCAAGGGCAGGGTCAGACCCGTGGTCCCACCAACAAGATAACAGGACAGGTAGTGAGTAATTACGCTAATGATTGCAAGTTCACAGTGGATGCAACTAATTTTCATGCGAAGTATGTAACTGGAAATTTTAGGATTATGTCCGGTACTAAACAAAAATAAAATAAAGAATATCATATTCAAGAAGTGATGAAGTGCCGCGAGCGTAAAAATCTTGTACCCCATTTTATCATGTGTGGGCCCTTAAGACTTGACAAGAAAAGTTCACCAATACCAGAACATGGACAACAGCCTAAATGGAACTTAACACCAGGTACTGCGCTGGCCAGCCAAGCGTTGCGAGTGTTGGCAACCCCCTCAGTATGTTCAGAAGGCCTACGGCTGAAATAACAAGAATTTATCGAATCAATAAACAAATAGGAAATCACATGCAACGCATAATAAATTAGCACGATGATCTCACGCCATTCTAAACAATTGTATTGTAAAAACAATACCGTCAAGGTGATAAATGTGGACAGTATTGCATTTCTGCGATCGAGAGAACAATGAATTGTCCTAGTTTCGTATAGGCTCTGAAGTCCTAGAATAGAAGGGCATTAATAACTAACAGCCGCAGGGTTCCCTATAGCCACATAATTGGTTACAATTTATGGCGTCATATTTCCCAGGGATTAGTTAACTTTTATTTAACTATGATTGGGTTATTATTCTTCCGAGTATGTATGTATATCAAAGGCCCTATATATTTGTAACAAAAATATCTATTAAGTCTATTTTACTACATACAATCTATCGTTGTTTTCGTATACTGGATACATTAACTAGGAAGTATTAACCCTTAAATGCATGCTGTATCAAAAATGAAACAACAACTTGCTCTCGTTCCAGAAAAGTTGTTATTTTGATTACTGACTAACGGTGTATATTAATAGAAGGTAGAATAGTTTCTGAACGGAAACAAAATTAAAAAAAACAACATTGGGCTACCATTTATATAATGGATGTCATTGTTTATTGATTGCCGGAAGGTTTGGTAATTGGTGAAATTGAAAGTTTTCATCTGGTAAAATTATAAAAATCTTGCGGCGAATTGTGTTAGAAAAATATTATTATTGAAGGTAAGTGTTTTGGCTATAACATAGAAGCATTATTTTTATATGAATTTGGACAGAATACACAAAACAAGTATTTTTTTGTTTGTATCAAAATTGAGACTTCATGCATTTATGACATGTTTAAGATGCATTTTCACATGGTTGTGGGTTTGAGCTTTTTTGACTTTTTTGACGAATGGCTCGAAAAAATTTTGCTAAGAAGGATATCGAAGATTACCTAAGGAATTTGGAAGATGGTAACCTATCAGAGGATGGCTGTGAGGTGGATGGAGATGATCTCGGAGAATAACCGACTCGTGAAGAGCTTCAAGCAATACTAGAAGATGAAAAGAAAAATTAAGAACCTAAACCCGGTGAGCAAGATCCTCCGTTGATCGAAGATCCTTTACCGGATGTAAATAATGAGCCAAGTACAAATAGCTCCCATCTATCCTATCCGTCACATCAACCCTTTGATATGCAAAGGTGGAGAAAGCGATGACTTGCATTTCAAGAAGACAACATACAATTTCTAGGTTGCAACGATATTCCTCCTGAAATAATGAGACTCGAAACACTGTTTCAATTCTTTTCCTATTATTTTACTACGATCTCATAATAAAATAATTGAAGAAACAAACAGATACTCTGTCCAAAAGCAACCTGATCGGCCCGATTGTGTGACTGAAAGTGAGGTGCGTAAATTTGTGGGGATATTGATATTTATGTCAGTATACCACTACCCTAATGTTCGCTCCTTTTGGAATAATAAATATGGCTTCCAGGCCATAAAAGAAACCATGCCTGTAAACAGATTTGAAAAGATAAAGTGCATCCTCCACTTCAATGACAATGATACACACAAACCAGTAAACGATCCTAATCATTACAGACTTCACAAGCTGCGTCCGGTAATAGAACACCTGAACGAAAGATTTGATAGCGTACCCATGAATCAAAGTCTCTCAATAGATGAGCAAAGGTGCGCTACAAAAAAAGGCCATTTCATGAAACAGTACTTGCCTCACAAGTAGGGATTCAAACTGTTCATTGATGGGATATGCCTACAAATACATTATTTACTCCGGCAAGGACAATGATCCTATGTATGATCCACAGTAGCTTTGCAGAAGAACCAGCCCCAAAGCGCAGGAATGTCCTACAGATTATGCCATCATGAGACATCAAACATGATGGTTCTGATCACAAGCAAACTAGGCAGAATCATCGTATCCGGTGTATGATGCCAGGGTGTAAGCTCCTCACATTATGTGTGAAAAATGTAAAGCTTACTTATGCTCCAAAAGACCTCTGACTGTTTTAATGAATTCCATGTGTAAATACTTGACGATAAATAAATGTTTTACAAGTTCTATGCTCCTCATTCTTACCAAAAATGTCAGGTCAAATGCATGTTGTATCAGAAATGATACAAATAGTTTTAAGCCTAAAAAAACATATTTATATGCTCATGATTTTTTTCCTATTTTTTTTCGTTATCTAAGAGTATTTTGTCAGCCCATAATATTTTTTTTGGAATAAAATAAAAATTCATGCATTTAAGGGTTAAAAGTATAGAAGTATTAAATTGACTCATTTTATTAACGTTACTTGATGAACCAGTTCTTTTGAAGTAACTACTTAATAAAAATTTCATACAATATTAGTAGGTAACGTATGTATACAAGTGACACTACAAATGTAAATTCTATATTATACTGTATCTAGATACAAAGGAATGTACTATCCATTTACAGTAAGTTCACGCTAAAATTATCCTGTTACCTGCCTCGGTCGCGAATTTCTGTAGACATTCATTTGATCACTCACCTCTGGTAGCTCGTCGGGTACCTTGCCCATCCATGACAGGGAAAGTATGGTGCAGTCACATTTGGAGTTGACATTCCGCTCGAAATGGAGATGCATTTTGTCGTGTAATCACTGAGGCATCATAGAGGCGCGGTACGCGAGTCACAACCGAGCTCGAGCGTTTTCAGCCACATTTTAGTTCATTTATGTAATGTCGGGCGAGAGAGCGCGTCGGTTCTGACGTGACGGGCGGTCGGGCGAGCAATCGAGCATGGCACCCGCGCGCGCGGATCGATCGCCGCCGGGGGTGCGCGGTCCGACCTCTAGCGGACGTTCGGGGAACGAGGAAAACCTTAGGAAAGTTTACCCTTGCTGAGATGGCGCTTCGATATGGAACTATCAGATACGGAAGGAATTCACGGTCACTCGCGTTATTAGTGTCAATTGCCTAATAGTGTTTATAGTTTATTTATTTACTTATACATATATGAACTTTGCGAAAAACGGGCGAAAACTAAAACATTATGGAAGTATATCCCGCTTCGATTCACCGCCTAAACAATTTCTAGGTAACTATTTAGCTTTTAAAATTCTTTAGTGACCATTAATTAAAGAACTAAGCGGAACGAAAGGGAAAAGAAAACCTTAAGAAGTTCACTTACGCTGAGGTTGCGACTTCGATTCACGGACACTACGGAAATGTAGTTATCGCACACGAAAAATCACAGTCAGTCGCGCGGTTAGTGCCAATTAATTAAGAAAGTGACAATTCATTGAGAACTTTGCAAAACGAACGGGCGTAAAAGAAAACTTTAGGAGCGTTAAGCCCTGCACGACGGACGATACTAAAATGGTATTATCACTTTAGAAACAAATTCACAGAGACTCTTCAAACTTTAAAGTTGACAATTAATTGTGATATTCATGAAACAAACTGCCGAAAAAGAAAAACTTTTGGAAGATTTTATCTAGCATAGCGTTTTACAATATAGATAAATCTAAATTTAAAATTTAAGAAAAACCCCCGATTCCAATGCCTTCATTTCCTTAAATGTAAAATATGTAATGTGGACGCGATGCGCTTTCATTTGATACCCCACACTAGTATATTTGCAGATTTTCTGTTTTCCTTCCTCACTCTCACCCCCATAACTTTTGAACGGCTCAACCGATTTTCATAAAACCTAACTCACCTTTCATACAAAAAAAACTAAATTGAAATCGCTCCATCCGTTCGGGAGCTATGATGCCACAGACAGACAGACAGACAGACAGACACGTCAAACTTATAACACCCCTCTTTTTTGGTCGGGGGTTAAAAAGGAATTATCACACACGAAATTGCACGGTCACTTGCGCGGTTAGTAACTATTAATTGAGAACTTTGCTCAACGAAACTAAAGAAAACCTTAAGACAGTTTACCCGCGCTTATATGGCGCTTCGATTTACGGACAATACGGTAATGGAAACATCTCATACGAGACAAATTCACGGTCACCCGCGCGGTTAGCGGTTAGTGTCAATTAATTGAGAACTTTGGCAACAAATACACTGCGACACTTTGATCACAATAAATTTATTCCTAAAGACTCTTTTATTAACTTGAATTTACAGCACAACTGTGTTAATGGAACCCTGACTCTGATTTGTCGCTAAAATTGCGTACTTAAGCCACTTAAGATCTAAGCACTCGTTATGACAGAGCTAGAAAAAGGTAGCTGTAGCGGCAATCGGCCATGTGTATTATTTATATATATACTAGCTGACCCCAGCAATCGTTGTTTTGAAAAATGAAAATAGATAGTAGACGATTCTCAGACTTACTGAATATGCCTATACAATTTCATAATAATCGGTTAAGCCGTTTCGCAGGAGTACGGTAACTAACATTGTGACTATATATATATTTATAATTAACCGCCTCGAGAACAGTTTTCAACACCTACTGTGCTTTTTTTATAGTTTACACTAATACAAAAAGTGTTAGGTTAGTAATTAATTTCTGAATTTTATGTTTTTAAAAACTTGATGACACTTTGTATATTAAATCACAACAGAAAAATACGAAATTTTTTACACACGTTTTTATTTAATCTAAGAGTGTTATAATAAGAAAAACTCGTAAATCTTACAAAACGTTTAATATTAATATAATAACATAATTTAAAACATCTATCACGATTAGGTACTAAAGATCACAGCCACAGCCTTACAATTAAAGTTAGCAATACAAATTAAAGTTCTATCTCTTTCAGAGTTCCCCACGTATAGCCACTTTTGACTTTAACGGGCAAAGGTACCTTTAACTTTACAGTGCCTTCCATACATTCTTTGAGAAGACTACAAAAATCCAGTTTGTTCTCCTCAACAACTTCGTAAATAAGTTCGTCGTGCATTTGTAGTAGCAATCTCGGTTTGTGCGCGTAAGACTTTGTTCTTTGTGCCACGGTGCACATAGCTGATTTTGCTATGTCCGCTGCTGAACCTTGAATTGTTGTGTTTACTGCTTGCCTCTCCGCTGCACCTTAAAGTGTTTGTATATTAGAAAATACGCGAAGGACAAATATTTACCTTAAAATGTTAATATTTTTTTTATTAACAAAAAAAGTTATAGATTTTATGATTAATAAAAATACTGTTAATTATATAACGAACGAACACTTGGCCAGCATGGTGAATTAAGGCCTAATATCTCTCGTGAAGAGAGGAGTCATATGTAGAGCTCTAAAAGTAACGATAAAAAGCGTAACCGTATGTATTCGTTACTTTTATCGTTTAGAACTCGTTTTTTTTTATACTTACCTCATTATGTTCGAGTAACGAATCAAATCGTATTGCGTAGGTATACGTTCAGATACTGTATGTCGATGCGTTGTAGCATCATTCGTAATTTTGTAAAAACATAATATACCTATCCATTAAATAATAAATTATGTTTATTGCAAAGGAAATAAACAATAATGTAACCTAATACTTTCCGCTCTAATAAAGTTAAAAAAGCAACCCCGATTAAAACACAATAAATGTTAGTTACATTGTGATGGATCTTCTAAATTTACAATGGATTTACTCAGTACCAAATACATACGGTTTGCTTCAGCTCTAGTCATGACTTGTGTCCCAGCAATGGGAACGTTTTAGTAGGGTGTTGATGAAAGTTGCACAAACGTTATTTCTATCTTAAAGTAGAATTCAAGCCAAATAAATGTCACATTTTGTTAACTTTAGTCTTTAACATTTTTGTAATTATATTAATGGATTAAATGAGACGAGGGCAAGGCCCGGGATTATTTAGCTTACAGAATATTAAAAATATAATTTAGTATTCAATGTTGGATAGGATGGACACAGGACTCTTTAGTAGACTTTTCAGTAGAGGATTACATTATTATTATTATTATTATTTTCAGCCCATGTCGTCCATATTATTTGAGGATTACATAGGCTGAAAAAATATTTTCAACTGGACTCTATCTCTAACTGGAAAAATCTAATTCAACATTACCATACCATAAAACATACATACATACAGGTCTTAATCATAACAGTCATTTTCGCTTCGCCGTAGTCGAGTAAAAAGAAGCGAAACAGTTCACCCGACTGACTCAGATACACATTAAGTAGTATTAGGTACAGTTGGGATTTGCAGTATAGCTATTATATTAAAAATATCGTAATCGTACGACTGCTTGAAAATAACAATTTTAATAAATACGGAAGATGTATTTTTTTTGAAAAAACCTTGATTGCAAAACCTTTATTTCCCTTAAAAGTATAAAATCAAATTATTTTTTATGTGCGCTTTCATTTGAGACCCCACTCGAGTATATTGATATTCGGTTCTTGTTCCACACCCCCCATAACTTTTGAACGGCTCAACCGATTTTCATCAAACATGTATATGAACACTCGCGCAAAAGTCACCTTTCATACAAAGAAAACTAAATCGCTTTATCCGTTCGTATATATGATTCCACAGACAGACAGATACGTGAAACTTATAAAACCCTTCCTTTTCGTTCAAAAACATACATTCAATTCCATAACAAAGTGTAAAGCAGATTAGACTAAGGGAAAGAATTTTCACGTTCGGAAAATCGTTAACCGAATTCTCATTAGTCCCTTCCGCCCGGAGCCGTATTTCTCATAAACGACTTTAATATCGCAGAATTTATAACCTTACTCTACTGGTGATTTGCAAAATCTTCAAGTCAGAAAATATAAAAGACCATAGTGACTATTCCTTATTCTATTCCTATGGTCTAAAATGGAAATAAGGCACAGTAAACATTCCAACAATAATAAAATAAAAAAAGACGTGTGGCACTCGAATACTGCCACCGTAAAGCTATTGCATAGCATTTTTTAGCAACCTATGCAATTATAGTTATATATTCACATATTTTATTTATGCATTTTTTTTTCTTTGATATTAATTAAGTTACACTTTGAGCGTGGTGTCCGATAAGAAAACATTTTTTTTTACTGCAATGCCTATATTACATGTGCTTCAACCGGGGTGTTCAGTTTTATTTTCGTACGGAATTTCTGGATTCAGGCTCCACGCTCAAGGCCCGCGATAGAAGCTCAGCAATAGCTTAATAAATTCATCATTTATCTATAAGATGTATCTATAGTAATAATATAATCTCAGGAAGAAATGGTCTTATTTGAATAAATATTTCACTATTGGATAGCCTATTTATCGAGGAATGCTATTGGCTTGGCTTACTGCGGGGAAAATTATAAAATTAGTGCTTAGTAAGCCAGCCCTCCAAATTAGACCTAAGATTAATTTATTCTCATGCAATGCTAATATTAGACTAGGTTGACGAATAGGTAAACTATTACAAAATGTGTCAACCTGGATATTTTCATAAGGGTGCGCGTCATCGAGGCCAACATACACACATACGAACTTTAGACAGATAGATAACTCTTTATTGTACACCACAAATATAATACAAACAGTAAACAGTAACAAGATAATACTTCGGAGTACAAAGGCACCAGTTACGGATAAGTTGAGAGGTAATAGGTTAGCGTGGTTTGGGCATGTTATGAGAAGGAACGAAAGTCATGTTACGAGAAGAGCGTTAGATATGAAAGTGGATGGATATGTGGGAAGAGGGAGGCCAAAGAAAAGATGGATGGACTGTGTGAAAGAAGATATGTGTAAGAAAGGAGTGAGTGTTGAGATGACGGGTGGGTGGTGGTGATAGAGGGAAATGGAAGAAAAACACATGTTGTGCCGACCCCACATAGTGTGGGACAAGGGCAGGATGATGATGATGACATCGGAGTACAAAGGGCCTTTTCTAGATTCGTTCTATGGCATTGGTTCTATGATAGTAAGCATTCTAAACCATAATATTAAAAGTAAACTTACCACGAATTGACGCAACGTGATGATTTATATCTGGTAAATGCCTTCTCCGTTTCATGATCGTCTCCACAAAAACTCGCTTCCTGCAAACCTCTACGATGCTCTCCGTGTACCTCTTTACGCGAGGGAATGTCTTGTAGAAGGAATCCATGAAGAATGCTGCCTCTGTTTCAACCACGTCTAGGTGTTGGGAGAGTGTTCTCAGGCCCATCCCGTATATAATACCGTAGCATAGTTGTTTCGTTTTCTGTCTTAGGTCGTCATCCACCTAAAATGTATTTAAATCTTTATATTACAATAGTAATAATAGGCGCGTATCGTCAGGTAGTTCCTCTCTCTACAGCCCCAGTCACCGGTCGCTTGAGCTTAGCTTCGCGGCCGGTGATTCTCCGTTTTGATATATTTTTTACAGTAGGTTTTATATGCTTTTTCTTATGTAATATATAGTAAAAAATATAATTTTGACATGTTTAAAATGAATGAGAGTAGTGATAATCAATCATTATATTAATAACTAGCGGCCCGCCCCGGCGTCGCACGGGTAAAAAAAGTTCCCGGCAATTATTCGATTTTTTCTCTCCTTTTAAACCTTCCCTAGACCTCCACGAACATTTCAAGACTAAGATAAGCTAAATCCGTTCAGCCGTTCTCGAGTTTTAATCAGACTAACGAACAACAATTCATTTTTATTTATATACTAGCGGCCCGCCCCGGCGTCGCACGGGTAAAAAAAGGTCCCGGCAATTTTTCCTTATTTGCTCACCGTTTAGACCTACCCTGGACTACGACAAACATTTGAAAACCAAAATCAGCTCAATCGTCCCCGCCGATCTCGAGTTTTAACCAGACTAACGAACAACAATTCATTTTTATTTATATAGATATTGATAGACTATGAGTTTCAAGGTTGATTTTCAAGCCTCTGATATCGTCTCACAGACTTGAAAAACCGGGCCTTAGTGAGTTAATCTATACAAATAATATAAAGCCATAAAAAATATTATGAACAAACAAACAACCCCTTGTTTGAAATCGCTAATCTCAGGAAGTACTGCTACGATTTGAATAATTATTTCACTGTAAGCCTATTTATCGAGAAAAGATATAGGCTACGTCGGTCCCGCGAGAAAATCCATACAACACGAGCTGTGCTATTCCGTAAAAATTGTTTTCATTAAAGGCTCCTAAAAATTTGGAATCTCATAATAATTTTAATATAACAGGTTTTGTTATTTGGAATTTTTTTTATAGAATATAAGATATAATCTTTTATAATTTAATAAAACTAGAATTCAAGTTTCAATACGCAGATTCGAGGTAAAATTTCGGGATGGGTACTCCCATAGCGGAACCTACAAATGGGCAATGTTTGAAAGAACATTACGGCAATAGCCGACCCGAAGATATGAAACATCAAAATCACATCAGGAGGTCGCAAAAGGGACAATAGCGTAAGTTTGAAGCACATAGAAGTAGAGCTTTGCGTGTTCCTGAATTGCATAAATATTTTAGAACTCCACTGCCATTTAGGTGTTAAAACACGTTTAATTTGAGTTTTTTCGTGAATTATGACTATAGTTTGTATAGATATATTTATTAAAATATAACCCCGCCACGCACCTCTGGATTTTTCTTCTTGAGAAATTTATGTGCGATTTAAACACGTGCTTTAACGGTGAAGGCGAACATCGTGAGGAAACCGGCATGTTCTGAGAATTTTAAAGAGTTTGAAGGACATGTGTCATTCACCAACCCGCACTTGGCCAGCGTGGTGAATTAAGGCCTAATCTCTCTCGTCAAGAGAGAAGTCCCTGTGTCCCAGCAGTGGGAACGTTAATAGGGTGATGATGATGATTTGCAAAAGAGAAGATTTCTTTGGAAAATGTAGCATGAAATCAGAAGTAAATCAAATTTTAAATTAAACTTATGGAGTAAGCTGCAGTGGAGATAAGTTTTTATGACTATTAGCGACGCCCAGCACCGTTACCCGCGTTTATGGATAATCCTGTAAAAGATCCGCTTAAGTCTGTTTATCTATTGCTGAAAACTACATGTGCAACTGCACAGACAGCAAAAACGACTTAAGTTTATACTGCATATTACAATGCTGTAGCGTTTAATGTGTAATGGGCCTTCTGAGTCTAAAATTATGTTGATGATGAAAATTTATAAAAAATGAATCGGAAAATCTCACCTCATCTTCGTTCAAACCGCTCCAAGAAGCAGCGATAGACTTGAAAACATCCACATCACTCCTCATGATTCCCAACAGGACCGCATCCTCGCTCAAATGCGTCAAAATCCTCATTTCCAGCTGGCAGTAATCAGCTGACACGATCACGTGACCATCGCCAGCTCTGAATATGTTCCTGCAGTTGAACTCCGTGGTATCTTTGAGACCAGATATATCCAAGTACTCGTTGGGGATAGAGAAAGTTCTAGGTACGTTCTGTAAGTTCGGCGTGTGCATGCTTATCCGGCCCGTGCAAGTTTGTGTGACGTATGATGGCTTTATTCTATGGAGGAAAGTTTTGTAGGTCATAGGACACAATAGTGCAGCTCTTGGCGTGTGTATTACGTATAACTTGAACGCTATAACGAGTCACCGTAGCTATTTTAGCAGATCGCAGATGCAAAACAATCAATTTGGTGTTATTATAACCTATCCATTAGTGAACAAGAAACGAGATTAAAATTTTGATTCATTTAACGTTGCATAAGTATCTAAAAACCAAGGTACTCTTAATATTGCCATGCTCTGGCTGGGCTCATTTTATTACAGTAATTGTATTTTAAGACTACAATTTGTACACTTTTTGACTTAAATACTTATTTTATGACTCGACTTTGACTTACCTATTCCCTTCTGAATCACTCGTTTCAAAATGCGCTTTCTCTGTTATGAGGTACAAAGTCTTCGTCAGTATACAGTTCAGTTTTCTCCAGTAAATGACCACGCTGGATAACGGGCTGTTGTGGCAGGTCAACACACTTTTTTTTGTACTCACTTTTCCACGATTATGGAGGCCTAAAGCCTAGAATAAAACAGACAGTTTGAGTTCAAGGTTTTTTTTACCATGGGAATAAAAGGTGTTTTAAAAACCTTTAACGTCTACGTTTACTATGTTAGACACCGGTATATCATTTGTGATTTAAGAATGTCCAAGATTAAAATGATCTTAATTGACCTAATATTAAACAGAAATTAGTATAACTGGGCTGCAGGTTTCCCCGAAATCGAACAAGTAAATAATACTCAAATCATTTGAGATGCACTATGCAATTGTTTGTGTTTATTATTAAATCGATCTTGATTCTATCATATCATACATATAGCCGGGTAAAAGACTTATGAAAGACGGTTTACTACTATCTACTAGCACCGAAACATTACCTAGAAAGCCATATAAGTAACTATGCTTTGCTGTTTGACTAGAGCAAGATGCTTTGCCCTTTGTCTTACCTTAGCGACACATTTGGAGGAATTAAAATTGACTTGGCATCCAGCCAGCTTGTTAGCTTTCTTCTGCAACACGTCTTGAGCCCGTTTCACGTCATTCAACATTTGGGATGCGAGCTCTCTGTCCACAGTAATCCCGTGGTATTCGTTCTCTGCTAAAATTATTGCTATGTGGTGTTCAATATCTACGAAATAAGAAGTGTATTATGCAGCTAATTTGACAAAGTTATACAATTTATGTAGTATTAAATGTAGGTTTTGTTACAATGGGAAAATAATCATTATCAATGAAGCTAAGATAATATGTTTAAATAAAATCTAAACCAATACTTTTTTGGACTATACACTCCTTTACGGGCACGGTTGTAACGGTAGGTACACTTAAGTATACAACAAAATCATTTTTTTAAGTATATATACTAACTAAGTATTTCCAAACAAACTACCATATTATTACTACGATTACGTTACTATTTATAACATACAAAATACTTGGTTTGAAATTATTGGAAGCCCTGCACAAATAAATATATTATAATTTATGCTTTGTGTGCTGAACGTTGTCGAGAGGATCTCGTAAATAATTCCTTACAAATGTCGCTTGTACATGGCATAATTACTGAAGGTAATTTACTCGTGCTCTTAGTAGGAGAACCGAGTCAGAGTAAGAGGAGACAGTTTCTTTTTCGGACCTACTTAGGCATTATTTTATTGTTAAAACTTACCAAGAATAGCCCTGTTTACATTAATTTTACTTTGGGCTTCGGCGATTTTCGAGTAACACCAAGCTTGGAGACATAAATCGACATACAACTCTAAGTTACTAAACTTTTTCATATTGCCGTTCACTTTTATGACTGTTTTCGTCAAATCCAACTTACAATATTCTTTCATCTAAAAATAATAAATAAATAAATATTTCCGAACTTTCTACACAACAACATCTAGCCCCGTGGTAAGCTCTAAAGCTTGTGTAACGGGTACTAGATATCTGATATACTTAATATAATATACATAAGTAGATATATACATAGATTTTTTTTATTATAGGTACAGTATACGTCTCAAACTGGTAGCCCTCTTGCAGTAGTAGTTTCTATGCAAAAGGGGTTACCAGTTAGCGACGCTTACTGTACATATTAAACACCCAGACCAAGGAGAGAAGTGCTTGCAGAACATAAAAACACTTTTACGCTCGGCGGGAATCGAACCCTTGCTCTACAAGCAATATTTTTATTACTAGTGGGACATAACTTGTCATTTATTATTATGCATTGCAACGAGCATTTTTAGGTTCCTTTTTATTGTATAAAAATTGTTTTAATTAGCTCGCTCGATAGATTTCAATAAACACCAATTGTATTAAGTTTGTAAGTGCAATATTATCATTGTCTTTTTCTTTTTTTTTTGTTTTACTAAACGAACATGGCACTTTATTATGACGGTACTTACCAGCTCCACATAAGATCTCATTGGTTTATCACTCATAAGTAGCCATTCGGACGTACACAAATCTGTAGATTGTGATGGCAATTCAATGCCAAAGGCTTTTTTCAATGAAATATAGTTTGTTTTCAGACAAAACATATTCAGTTTTAATTTATTTTCAAGTAGCGTTTTCAGCACCTCTTGTGAATTAACCAACGCAGTTTCATTCAGATAAATACAAGTACCTTTGCCTATATACAGGCACATTCCTGTTATATGTTTTTCTATAGTTTTATCTTTGGTTATCTTGAGAATATCACTGCCTATTATATTATTGGAAAGTGATTTCGGTTTGCATTTGAGAGAAATTGATGCGACTGGGTAAAAAGGTTTTTGTAACTCCTCAGTATTGCCATTTTCCTGTATCAAAATGCATTCCAAGCAATAATTGTCGATTTCAATCGTCGTTTTTTTATTAAGCGGATGGTTATTTTCAATTTTTTCACCATAATTATTTAACTTTTTCTTTTTCGCTTTTTGTTCTCTATTTGCTAAATCATCATTACAACGTCGTTTATTGAAAGGAGATGTGAATTCGTTGATTGATTTAATATTTTCCTGCGAACACATAACTTCATTGTCTCGAGAAGTATTGGATATCATATCCGGATCTTGGTTTTCATCATCCTCTTCCAAAAATAATTTCATATCTTCACCTTCGTCGGGTTCGAGTAATGGCGATTCGAATACATTTAATATGGTATTGGAATTTATATTCACGAAATCAGCCGTTGTTTCAGGATTCGACACAGTTTTAGGAATAATTTTAGTATCAAGTAATCTACTTGGTATCAAATCTAACGGTAAACTTTCCTCGAATATACTTGAAGTATCACCATCTACTGAAAAAATACTAATATCTTTGGCTGAATTTGACTCACTGCATGCTTTTAAACTAACACCTGTGTCATTCATTTTATCGACTTCAATGCTTTTGTCATTCTCTCCGAAACTTATGTTAGGAGAAAAAGTTTTCTCAGGATCACGCAGTTTTGTAATATTTCCTATAACAGCATCGGTAAAATTTAGGGAATCCCAAACTATTTCATCTTTGACATCTTTTGAATAATTGTTTTCAATTTGATTATTACTTTTTTCAGGAGCTTTGGACCCACTTTCAATGGAAGCTAACGTAGGAGTCGAATGGTTATCAATTTGTTCAGAATTTACATCGCTAAGATCGATAACCAACGAATCTTGAAAATTATCACAGACTGGAGAATCTATTCTCTTTTCATGCGAAATGTTGTATTGTTTAGAAATTGTAATAGAAGATTTAGCTGTATTGTAAGATTCTTCAGCACTCATATCAAGAACATCAAGGGAAATTCTTGATTTTTGTTTACTTTGTTCCACTGTTTCGTTTGTTTTTGTTGTACATTCTATATTTGTTTCATAAACCTTTAATATACTCTCTGAATCGTTTTCAGCTTCATTTCTACCACAACTCATTTGTTTCTCATTGTTACAATTGTCATTAACAGCGTTACTATCACTAACTGCAGTGTTATTTTCTTTAACTGTAGCGTTACTATTCCATTTAATTTCGGTTACGCCTATTTCATTTTCTAAATACTTTCTAGCTTCTACAATAAGATTTTGTGCGGCTTCTTTAGCAGTCATCCCACAACATCCCGTGATCCAAATAGATTTTATTTTAATTCGTTTCTTTAAATCATGGGAATCGTCACCATCTCGTTCCTTTTCACTTTGGAATGGGGTCGCTTTGTGCAATATGTTTTCAATAATGTTAACATCCGCGGAGGCCACACTAGACACAGTTTCAAATCCTGCGTCGAAAAGTGTTCGAGCACGAACGCCGTTCAGTGATGGCAATTTCATCAGCTCTAGCAATTCTGAATGGATACCGAAATGTAATCGGTCTTGAAACTGTGATATTAATATTTCCATGTTTTTCCAGCCTAATTGCCGACAAAATGCTGTAACCATGCCTAAAAGTAAATAAAGACCATTAATATTTGTTATTGAACGACTGAAAATTGTTGAATATACGAGCCAAAGTAACAAAAGCCTAATTTTTTGAGACTTTTGATGCTTATTTGATGCCTAAGCTAAAGGAACAAAAGAACTTACCAGCAAAAGTTGCTGCAGACTGCTGAAGACTCTGCAGGAATCCCCGCGCGCATTGGAATTTCGCAGCCACATCAGATAGTGCCACCTCGTTCACGAGATCTTGAAGCGCTAACGCAGTATAAAACCTAAGAAAATAAAAGAACACTTGAAACACTTTTAACTTAGTTAGAAGTCGTCCAGATTTATGCTAACTGTATTTTCACTAAATACACCAGTTAATAACGGAATCATAAAATCATAAATGTCCATAGGTGCGTCATTGATGATTTTCGGAATGGATAGCCAGTACACTTCAACATTCAGAATTTAAATTTAATGAATTTAAATTAAGTCTTAACTACCTTTTGTGAATATTCAATTTGTTCTGAACATCATTTAATTTCTTAGTTCCTCTTAGGCAGCGTATAATGAAGCTTTCTTGGACGCCAACCAACTCCCCTACTCTTTTCATGGCTTTCGTCAATGACTCCCACATGGTCAATAAATGGAGCCAATCTATATCCCCCCATTGGCTACTAACACTGTATGGAGTAACCAGGTATATGAGATGTAAATCTGTTTCCAAAACCAAACATTGGCGTGCTTTTTGCAGTTCAATAAAAAGGGAAAGGCCATCAGTGGGTGCCATTGAGGCTGACAGACAGGCTTTTCCTAAAGGTGTAGCCACATAATGAACCTCCTCTTCATCATTCTGAACTCTTACTAATTCATAATTCTTAAGTTCATCAAGAGTGTTTACTAAAAGCTTATCTTGAGACGGAGATAGTCTCTGTTGGGTAAATAGTAAAGTGCATTTTGAATATTGATCTAATTCAGCCTTGGTACAAACTACTTGACTAGCTATCATCTCTAATACTGCTCTCATGTATTTGTCTGCAGTCTCAATACAGCTTTTTACAGGATCTAAAGCTCCCATCATCAATTCAAATCCAATTTTCTTTTCATTATCAGTACAGATCAAGATACTTTCTCCTTTCGTGTCTTTTCCCATTCTACCAGCTCTGCCTATCATTTGCTTGTAGGTTAATATATTTATAGGTGCTCTCATGAACACTGGAGATCTTATTACTACTTTTCTAGCTGGTAAGTTGACTCCTGAGCTTAGGGTTGATGTGGCAACCAATACTCTTATCACCCCAGATTTAAAAGCCCCTTCAATAATGTCTCTTTCATCAAAAGTTAGGCCTGCATGGTGGTATGCAACTCCAAATGAGATAGTTTGGCTGAGAACTTGATCCAAGCCTACAGGACAATTTTTTAGTTGCTCCAAGACTTCTGCAATGCTGTTAGGTTTCAACTCATTTCTCAAAACAGAACCCAACTCACATTGTTGGCAACCTAGCTTGAAAAATGAAGCAGATATTGTTTGTGCTAAATTTTCACATCTATTTTTGGTCATACAGAAGATTAACACTGAACAGCTTTCCTTTATAGTTTCTAAACATATGTTCAGCACACTGTCACTTTCATTTAAAGTTTTGGATATATTTAAAGCATTAACACATTCACCATTTTTATTAAAGTATTTATTACCAACCAGACAGAATTCATCCAATGGAATAGGTCTGAATTGTGTGATAAATAGCTCAGCATTTAACCAGGTAGCTAAAACGTCTAAATTCGGGAGTGTAGCAGACATGCCAACAATTTGTATTAGTACATCATCAGACTTTGAAGAAATATATTTTATTTTGGTGAGTAAAAGTTCGAGTATGTAGCCTCTGTGGGGGTCACCAAGTAAATGTAACTCATCAACAATAACAGCTCCTAGTTCTGATATATTTCCATCATCTAGTAATCTATTTACTAAGCTGTTTGCCTTTTCTATAGTGCAGATAGCAACATGAACTGCTTGTAGCCCACCTGGAGGTGACTGAGATCCCATAAAACCTTCAACTCGGATTCCAGAGCTTGACAAAATGTCTTGTAAGTAAAACATCTTCTCTCTGACTATAGATACAAACGGCAGTATAATGATTACCTTTTTCTGACGTTCCAGGATCGTTTTAATAGTTAATATCTCAGCAACTAACGTTTTACCGGCAGATGTAGGTGCTGAGTAAACTAAGTTACAGCAGTCTAGGAGCACTTTTGAGTTTGATAAACAAGTAACTTGCCAATCGAACATCTCGGTTATACCTCTTTGCTCATATTTCAGCGCTATTTCAGGAGGCAGCCCCCAGTTTTTTAAATTTTTACTTGTATTTTCTTGTCCTAAAAATTGCGACGATTGGGACTTGCAGACGCCAGCTTCGAAAGCTGTTTTATGTTGTGAAAATATATTGTGTATATTAGTAGAAACTTCTGTTTTCTTGACACTACAACTTGTTAATTCCTCTGTTACATACTCTTTGATAACTTTTAATGAATTTTGTAAGACGAAAGTGTTGTCGAAGCAGTTCTCCAAGAAACTGACATGTTCCAGCAGCATTTGAGAGTCCAATAAATTGTCTTCCATTTTTGGGGAGTCTCTTTACACACGTCACCATAACAATAGAAAATAAGTATAAATTTGAGCTTTTGATTTGAAATCGAATCGAAATTACCAAAAATATCAAAACATCAAAACAAACAAATATTTGTTGTTATGAATATGAATTGATGTATTAACTGATGCTAACTTAACTTCAAACCATTTGGCTTGACAGACAGTGCCATTCTCTACCCCTATTTATTTTGTCTTTCTTAATCAATATGAATAGAAAAAAAAATATGAATCATAATTATGTGTGCATATAATTTGACTAGCATTATTTATTGTTTGTAAGTGGTAACTAGGTTGTACGCCAATATTGTTATAACATCATATGTCTTAGGAGATGATTCTATTTCAATTTCTTATTATTGGACTCTGCGGTCGAAGCGTCATCGCGTCAGTTTGCCAGTGTTCGAGTTAAATAAAATTATAAAGTGAAAAAGTTGTTACTCAATTGAACACCATTTTGCGTTTTTGGAGTTTACTCGACGAAACGATTTGAGTTATAAGGCCCGGTATGGAAATTTTATGGGGAGTAAAATCAAGTGTTAACAAAAGTTGAGGCGTTACGTAGAAAGAGACAAATATATATATCTGTAGGATTCAACGTGTAAAAGAATGAGATGGAATACCGTCGAAACGTCACGTTCGAAATAAGAACTTTAACGCATTTTGATTGGTTGTTTGTTGTGTCTCTGGAATGCGAGTTACCATTTTTGACATTCGAATACGCGTTCGAAAAAGTATTCGTCTAGTCTAGCATTCACTTAGAATTTCTCAGTGAGTAGAGGTGAGAGTGCAAAGTTATTCAGTAAAATCATCAATATTTACAAAAAAAATTTGGCCGGACGTTTCTTTTTCACTTGGATATCGTCTTACAAAGATAGTTTTTACGTTTTTGTGGAGGGAACTAAAACAATTGACGAATTTATGGTCCTCTCAACGCGTTTCGTTGGAACATATAATACCTAAGTACCTTCTGTTATTTATTAATTAAAATATTAAAAAGAAGCTATAGTTTCGACACCTAATTAATTTGTTCTTTGCAGTATTTAAGAATGATATTATAATTCAAAGTGAAAGAAATCAATCATCCTAAAATTGGATTTGTATAAATTGAACACAATTATTATTATTTTGTAACATAGGTACTTTATGTAATACGCTCTATTGAAGTAATATAAACAATCCGAATAATTACAGATATATGTTTGTTTCTCTTATCATTTTAGCAGATGCGTTCATGTACCCTTTTTTTCGATGTACATATATCATAATATCGTTCGTACCTAAGTAGTAAACTCCAATCGTGCGTCATAGCTGACACACACACACTTTTTTTTTATCAAGGGGAGACGCAAAATGGCGTTCAACTGAGTAAAATTTTTTTAACTTTATAAATGTTATTTAACTCGACACTGCGGCGCAAAGTCCATTTACAAGAAACTGAACTGAACTAAGACATTGGATGTACAGAACACTTTTATGGTGTTCATAGGTGTTATCTTAATATATATAAATCTCGTGTCACAATGATTGTCCTCAATGGACTCCTAAACCACTTAACCGATTATAATAAAATTCGCACACCATGTGCAGTTCGATCCAACTTGAGAGATAGGATGGTTTTTACGGCGAGAAAATTCGAATAATTACCGGGAAAATTTTATACCCGTGCGACGCCGGGGCGGGCCGCTAGTAATTTTATAAGTTTGACGTGTCTGTCTGTCTGTTACATCAAAGCTCCCGAACGGATGATGGAGCGATTTCAATTTAGTTTTTTTTTGTATGAAAGGCGAGTCTCTGGCGCGAGTGTTCTTAAACATAATAAATCTAAATTTAAAATTTAAGAAAAACCCCTGATTCCAATCCCTTAATTTCCTTAAACGTAAAACAACATAATATTATGTAATGTGGACGCGATGCGATTTCATTTGATACCCCACACTAGTATATTTGCAGATTTTCGGTTTTCCTTACCCACTCTCACCCCCATAACTTTTAAACGGCACAACCGATTTTCATCATTTTCATCATTTCATCATAAATTGAAATCGCTCCATCCGTTCGGGAGCTATGCTGACACAGACAGACAGATAGACAGACACGTCAAACTTACAACACCCCTCTTTTTTGGTCGGGGGTTAAAAATAGGTTGAGCCGTTTAAAAGTTATGGGGGTGAGAGTGAGAGTGGGGAAGGAAAACAGAAAATCTGCAAATATACTTTAGTGTGGTGTAGTAGATGTACATACTCATAGCTTGTAAGATATAAATAATCGTGTATCTATTTAATTATGAGCAGAATAAATCATGTCTTAGAACAGAGCACTTGTCCCACCTGATATGGCGACCCTGCCAGTCGGTGTCGTGTTCGCGCATCATAGAATTTCTTTGACTTAATTAGCAACCATGAACTCTGAATTATTACTTTGACAATGGGGACAAAAATATAGAATTATTAATTATTTAGGTATCAAATGAAAGCGCATCGCGTCCACATTACATAATATTATGTTGTTTTACATTTAAGGAAATGAAGGCATAGGAAACGGGGGTTTTTCTTAAATTTTAAATTTAGATTTATGAAACACCTTGTATGAATGTATTATTATTATAAATTATTTCTGAGGTGTCAAAAATAGATAAGGGTTGGGGATAAATGTTTATTAAATGATACATAAGTTTTAACAAATTTGGATAATTACATTCTTTTATTTCAACAATTTTGATCACAGCTAAATACCTGAGCACCTTATCTATTAGTATTTGATTTAAGAATTTTCATAATGTTATCTTCTGAGATCTTTCTTCTTTACCCTCTGTTAGAGCTCGAGATTCATGGATGAATGACGCATAGGTAATTCCCTGGAAAATAATATAATTAAAAAATAATTTGCATCAAATACTTAACTTTGTAAGAAATGTTGTGCTATAAAAATTATATCTATCTATCTAACAGTCTTAAAATAAGAAAACATAAGAAACATTTTAAAACTTGAAAAGATAGGTAAATTCAAAATACAAGATGAAAATAATTTATTTATTTATAATTTGATTTTAGCTTAAGTCCAAATTATAGAAATTACTATGATATGATTACCATGTTCATTAAAATAATTTGTTTTGTTTTGAATTACCTGTTGTAAAGCTGCCCGAACGAATCCATCATTTGCAGATACTGTCAAAGCTTTGATTCTGTGCCCAAAATTGAAAATGATTTTTGATCTAAGTCTTACATGACCCCGCACCACAAGATTATTTCTCATGAGATCATCTTGACCTAGAATTAAAAAAAAAAAATTAGGTGGTACATGATCAATAATAGTAATCACTATATTTAAAGGAATGCACTACACCCCTTTTATTTTGAAACACTTTGATCTTCGTCTACACCAACACTTACCATCAGGTGAGACTGTGAACAAACATAGAACTATAAAAAAGAAAAATTAAAAAAAATGGAGGGATTCCTTTGTGTTGCAGTGGATGTCAAATTTCCATGGCAAACATTGTAACTAGTCATTAAATAAATTATTGGGCTAAAATTACAGACCAGAATATTTTTGTTTACCTGCATAGTCATCTGGATAAATAGTCAGCATCTCTTTTAATTCTGCTGTACGAGCAATTTCTTGAGGACCACCCAAGGTACTTAAAATTTTTTCAAAATCATCCCATGCAGTCTTGCAGCAAACTAATGTTTTACCTGTAATATATATTACTTTTAATTTAAAATCATTCACCAAAATGTGCACATTACCAAATATCGAAAATCACAAGGTACCTTTAAATAATCTCAGCAAAATAGGTTTCACAGGTCTTTGTGATTCCCACTGGCATTGTTGTGTGAGGACATTTTCTTTGAAGATATAATTACAATGTCCATTTGTCATGTTGCTTACGTATGCCATCATAGCAGTAACATCCAGATTTAAGGTATTTATTTCTGGGTCATCAATGCAGCTATTACTGAATACTTCCACATTTTCTAATTGACTGAAAACAACTCACTATTATATATATCACCATATGGTTATAAACAATAAACTATTATACTTAACACTATAAATAAGAAATCACAAATTGTAAAATATATTTAGAATAGTAATTCAAAGTTAAAGTGAAGTAAAAAAATTCTTACTTGTCTTCTAAGAATTTGTCGTCAATATAATCTGACTCACTGACATCACTGGAATCATCCAAGCTATTGTCAAGATTGGATTCTGGAAGGATTTCACCTTTTACAATAACACCCCTTGCTCTTAGCTTGTTTGCAAGAGTTTCTTCTATTCCACTCATGAATTCAAATATTACCTAAAAACAAAGAGTGAATTATATGCTATAGTATCATTTAATACTATTAAACTAAATTTTAACAGTTTGTTTCTCTTATGTATAAATTTTGGTGTCCGAAAATGAATAATACAGTTTTATAAATTGCTACTGTGGGTCTACTTAATTTACACATATTTAAATGTAGGTTTATGTTGTTTTGTTGTGATAAACAACATATTGTTTTAAATTTTTGTAACAATAGTTATTAATAAAAAAAAAATTATCTTGCTCCTTTTTAGTTCAAGTTCAAAGTTAATTTAATGCGTTTGTTGATAAATATAGACAAATTATGCTAATTTCATAACTATAATTTAATTTATGATATTCTTAAATCTAATCTTACATAGAGTTATTGTATAGAAATTATATTTAATAGATTTACCTTAGGAATTTGATACATGCATGGATATAGCTTAGCACACTCTACATAATCAAGAGCTTGGTCCAGTACTGACCGGGCACCATAGGAAGCCTTCCCTGAACTCAGTGCTGATAATGATTTTGGATTACGAGCTATTACTGAAAATGTACAATATAATATTTGAGTTGTAAGCTCAAACTAACTACATACAGCTTATGGGATCATAAAATTGTGCAACATACAAAAAATCATCTATTTCATCATACTTTCAGGTAATCTATATAATGTTGTTAAGATTTTATTTTCTTACCTTTAGTCCAGGATTTTCCACCATCGCTTACAATATCCACAAGGAGTTTGGTGTTATTCTCTAAATGGAATACTTTAGAAACAGCATTCACTCTAGGTCTTTTGCTGCACTCTACCATTGCTTCGAAATGACGAAGGTTTGAACATGAAAGATGTTCCCATTTGACTTTCCCGGATTTTTGTAACTGAAATGTATAATTAAGATTCAAGTGTAATTAAAGAACATGTCATATTTACATTATTCTTATAGTTACGACAAATTAATCATACCCTTGTAAGAAATTCAACTTCTTGACGGATTTTTCGTTTTAATTTAGGAACACCATCTATAGATTGAACATCGTCTAACTGGGCAATCAAGTCTTCACCATATGCAATTTTTCCTTGTAGTTTGCTTTGCAAGTCGCCTGAAACTTCCATTATTTACTTTTGGATGCTTTAAAACTTAAATAGATGACACAAAGAGCAAGTGAAAACAAGTTCGTCCGGTGTTGAGTGAGAGAGAATGAAATGAATGAGATCATGCATGAGATGAGATGACCTACACACACACTACCTACAACTACAAATGACATTGACTGACCTGACAGAAATATTAATTATGCAAACATTGTTTGTTCAACGCCATCGAAATCAAAGAAGAAGAAGAACATTGTTCAGAATATCAAAATACGCAGATTTTTACTTGTTAGACATTATTGAACTCTGATATGTATCATGGTAAGAAGCCATATCCGTACTTTTCAAAAGACAATTTTCTTTTGAAAAGTACGGATATGACTTCATTTATTTTTGTTTTTAATGATTACTACGTTCCAAATTCTGAACCATTTTTGCACAGGTGTATGATTAGCCAATACAAACTGAGCTTACTTTTTCAAGATGGCTGGCTGTGGCAGGATTAATGAATGACGAATGAGAGCTTGAGAATAGCTTTGTTTGTTGTCAACACAAACTTGAAAAAAAAACTACTAAAATATAAATACCACTAGGAATAATATTTAAGGTCTAAATAAATAGTCACTTTTTTTTTTTTATTAAGAAGAATTAATTAAACAATGATTATTCACGAATCTTCTATTGTTTGGAGCTCCTTTCCCGCCTAATTTCGATCCGCTGAAGCTGTCACGTGACTGACATATGTAAAAAATCTCCAACACCAATCAAGTTTTCGTTCGTACGATTTGGTCAAAATCCACAATTTAGAGAAATGGCTGACGACAAAGAAGTCGAGAAAACTATTGCAGAGGACTTGGTAGTGACCAAGTATAAATTGGCTGGACAAATAGTCAATCGTAAGTTTATAATCCCTCATATGATATTGATGAGACCTTCTTCAAATTGGAAAATTGTAGATACCTACGCAGGATGTGAATGACATGGACGCGTGTCATCGGGTCACCATGCGGCCAATCTAAGAGTTTCCCGCTGATATTGGTGGATATTTTAAGTATATATCTAAATTATATCTAAAGTTCACATTACGTTACAGGTGTACTTGAACAAATTATTGCAAAATGCATCCCAGACGCTTCTGCGAGAGAACTATGCGAGTTTGGCGATAAGCTTCTCCTGGAAGAGACGTCGAAGGTGTTCAAAAAGGAAAAGGATTCCAAAAAGGGCATAGCTTTTTCGACATGTGTATCTGTGAACAACTGTATATGTCATTTTTCACCAATTCCCAGTGAAACTGACTACATCTTGAAAACTGGCGACCTTGCAAAAATGTAAGAATACGAGTTGTGGCATGAAATTTAATTTCTTCAGTTATATTAAGTTATTATTGACTTAAAGTCATTTAGATAATCCATACAATATGTGTCTTAATTCATATTATCATATTTTGCTGAGTGTAAAAACCTAATCTATCAACGATTTTGCATGGGTAACCTCAAACTTGACCATGCTATTTTATAACTAGAGAACCAAGGCACCGAAATATGTGCTATTGACCATTGTACATAATTAATTGTTATAAGCCCATTTTTTAATATATTCTGGCCACTTATATTGTTTATTTTTACAGTGACTTTGGTGCTCACATTGATGGCTTCATTGCTGTTGTGGCACACACAGTTATTGTGGGAGGTGGTGAGGCCACAGGCAGAGCCGCTGATGTCCTTCTTGCAGCTCACTATGCAAGTGAAGCAGCCTTGAGACTGCTAAAACCTGAAAATGAGGTACAATTTAATTAATTTTAAATACATTTTAGCTTAAGAGGCATTTTGTGAAATAAACACTTAATAATTATTGTGTAACTTGTTATAATTACATAGATTTATAGTGATGTTTTGAATTGAAATACTTTTTTTTGTTAATTATTATAAAAAGAAAATTGTTTCAGAACTATGTTATCACTGACGCTATTCAGAAGATCAGTGCAGAGTTTGGATGTAAGCCTGTGGAAGGCATGCTATCACATCAGTTGAAGCAGTTCCGCATTGATGGTGAGAAAAGCATAATACAGAACCCATCTGAAGCACAGAAAAAGGAACATGAGAAAGCCACCCTTGAAATGTATGAGGTTTATGCTATGGATGTCCTTGTTTCTACAGGGGAGGGAGTGGTAAGCTTCTTCAACAATTCAAATATATATATGCAACAATAAATTCATGCCCTGAATTCTTTCCAGTATAGGAAAATATAACTATTCTGGCAGTACTCAGGGAAAATTAAACAGTTTGACTCTTGACCTTATGCTTTGATGGTATATTGGTTTTTGATAACTAACAAATCTTAATTTCGCTATTTTCACTTTAAAAATATTTTTAGTTTATTGATCAATGTAATGTGACCTCTTTTAATATTTTCAGGGTCGTGAAATGGACACTAGGTGTACCATATACAAAAAAACTGAGGAAGTTTATCAGCTGAAGTTGAAGGCATCAAGGATGTTCTACAGTGAGGTACAAATTTTTTCATAGTTAAAATAATTATATACCCAGAATGTTTAGTAATTGATATAAGTATTCACTACTTTATCACATCATATTCTGGGTAAATCATAGTGATGAGTTTGAACCAATGTATTTGTGTAGTATATTGGTATAGAACATTACAACATTATAAACAAATTAATTTTCTTATTATCTTGATGTGTTTTTAGTTTTTTGTAATAATTATAATTTTTATACAGGTTCGTAACAAGCATGGTTCTATGCCCTTCAACCTACGTAGCTTTGACAAGGAGACTAGTGCAAGGCTTGGAGTTGTAGAGTGTGTCAACCATAAACTCATTGAGCCCTTCCAGGTAACCACAATTTTTACACTCAATATAAAATTTGCATTATCCTTGTAAGGTTACAGTGTAAATGTTGCTAAGCACTTCTTTTGATCTTTTTTAGGTGTTGTATGAGCGTCCTGGAGAACTTGTTGCTCAGTTCAAGTTTACTGTATTGTTGTTGCCAAGTGGTACTCACCGCATCACTGGCCTTCCATTTGACAAGAGTCAGTGCAAGAGTGAACGCTCCATCAAGGATCCAGAACTAAATGTAGGTATCCAAACAATTATCCAAAATTTAAGTCCCTGTTATCTTTCGAGCCACACTTGTTGCATCATGTGACTTGAACAAGCACAGGGTACAATAATTGTAATGATTTTGAGCCGTTTTGTTTCTTTTTACTTTCCGGTTTGAACCATTTCAACAGGGTCTTCTTGTTGCAGAAGCGAGCGATTAGGTTTATATTGCAAATCAATAAAATGGAATCTTGTAGGTCTAGATTTAAGGAATTAGGAATTATGACATTTGCTTGTGAATATATTTTTCAGAATTTAATTTATGCTAAACTATATGTAGACAATTATGAAAAAAAAAGTGACTTACATAATTACAATACACGCATTAAAGAAAATGTTAATATGCCTAACATTAGACTAGCTAAGTTGGGAAACAGTTTTATAAGCTTATGCATAAAATTTTATAATAAATTACCACTTGACTACCGGAATCTAGAGTTTAAGGAATACAGTATAAGAATAAGAATGTTTTTATTATCTAGGTCTTATTATAATATTGACGAGGCTTTAGCTGATAATTTCAATTTATAAGAATAGTTGTAAACTTAATATGTGAACATTATTTAAGTGAAATTGTACTAATTTGACCTTTCCCAGTGTACTTTTGTATCAAAAAGGAATAAATGAATTTGAATTTGAATTTATAAAATTATATGAATAATATATTAACAAGTTAAATATTCCAATTCTTATATATTGTAATTATTTCAGGCCCTCCTTAATTCCTCTGCAAAAGCCAACAAGAAGAAGAAAAAGAAAGCTGGTGCTGAAGAACCTATGGAAGTAGAAGCTGCTGTTGCTTAGCAACACATACTTCAGATATAAGTCCCCTCTTCCACAAATCTTTGGACATAAATCTCTGGATATCACTGGGTCACTTATCCAAGTTGTTGATAATAATAATAAAACATTGACTTCAGAATGCTGTATATGTTATAAGTTGTATTGAATTGTTGAAACCTAGTTGGATGATTTATGTACAAAGTTATAATGCCTTACTTGTGGGATAAATGAAATATAATTGTAAAGCTGTTACAGACCTGCTAAAAGTACACCTAAATTTTATTGTTATGATCCAATTAAGTCATCATTGTTTTATTTGTAAAATACGCAGAACACAAGATATTTTAAATTTACAACATGCTATAGTGATAGTCTCATTTTGTAAGATATGCAATGAAGCAATCGCCATAAATTTCTTTTTTGATTTCTATACCATTCCCATTTTACAATATTGTGATCATTGTGCACAAACATACTCACTTTTAATTTATTTTCTGCGATAACATATTTTATTGAGTGGTGTATATTTTCCCCTAAGTAACTTCAAATACTAATAGTGAAAATATACATTATTATATCATACAAGAGATTTTCATATTAGATGTTCAATTTGATGATTTTCATGTATGTAACTACATTGTATTGTGCATTTGCCAAGCAGTTTTGTATTGATATGTTATTGAATTGCAAGATTGGAGCTTGGAAAGATAACACTTGGAGACTTGAGTGTAATAAACATGTGACATTGTGAGAAAGGAATAAATCAAACTGTGCCACAAGGTGTGGGCTGTTTTTATAAAAGATTTTTTTTTAATTTTCAACCTAAAAACAACAACTTACTGCCAGTTAGTTATGTAACTTGCATTATCTTCCATCCATCAAGAAAAAAGTAAGATTGAATATATTTTTTTAGTTGCCCTTTAACTGAGTAAGTAAGATCATCATCATTTCAGCTATAGCATGGACATGCATGATGATAATGCACAAAAGTTATTGTAAAATTTATTATTTCTTGCAAAGGATATTTATTGGGCTGGATTTCCAGATGATGGAAATATTGTTTGCTAGGGAGCTTTCTGTCTTAGCAGCCATACATTATATACTGCAACAAACTTGGGTAAGGATTTAGGTAATAAAAGTAATAGGTAAATAATAACAAGGAAACTTTATATCACATTGTCCCAAGAAAGAAAATAAATAAAGTTTTGGTTTTGTAGTCTACAATAATCCACCAACACTGTAAATAACAACATGTGTAATTAATATAAGATTGTCTTCATTTTGTTTGTCCTTCTGTTGTTTCCTTTTGAGGTGTGTCAAATGTTGAGGAAACAAATTCAATTGTATTTGTTGCTGCACTACTGGCAATGGTGGGAAGGTTCACAAGAAATTGAAATGTTGCTTTGACACCACAATTCCAGTAATATTTCATCAGATAGGAAATTCTGTCATTAGTTGGTAAAGGCGGCAACTGCAATAAGAAATAAGATCCAGTTTCAAAATAAATAAATATTGCTGAACAATCCATACAGTAACATAATAACGTCTAGCCCAGCGGTAAAGAATTAACTTGTATTATAGGATCTAGACAACTCAGATAGAGATACCTACTTAAATGTAATAACATTAATGTAACGTAATATTTATGTGCAATAATTGACTAAACTGAACTACTACTATTTAAACTAAGGCCAGTCTTTGCCATAGGGGCAGAAATAGTCATACTAACTTCATAAGGGATTTGTTTCTTCAGTTCACCAACATAGGGCGACACTCCATTTTCAAGATCTTCGTACAGAGCTTTGGTGGTTGCACTATCTTTCCAAACGCCTTTATCAATTGTATAGTACACAGCTGAGCCTAGAACTGCCGATTTCACTCCAAACCTAAAACAGGCAAGTCACACGGAAAATTGTATAATGGAAATTATTCTAAGGTACTGAGAAATTAATTGAAGTGGATCAAACATACTTAAACATTTTGACCTATAATTAATAAACTGAATTGGGTAAAATATGTAGTTTCAGTCGTACTGGAAAAATTACGTAAATATCGTTTTCGATCTTAGCTATTCCTGAAATTGAAATTTTGCTTGCTTGACAATGACAAAGTACATACATGTGAACTTGACAGTGATTGATTATAAGTAAAGATTACTGAGATTTTTTGTACTGTTACCCGACTTTATAATAATAATAATTTATTTAACTCGACACTGGCAAATTTGTTGCTTCAAGTGCAGAGACTGAACTGTATTTTTACCCCAGCTAACATACTTTACACGACTCCATGAAGCCCCTCTACACATCGGAAGGTAAATCTCTGCAGATTAGTGCAGATGTTGTCGACGCGGGCAGATCCGGGGACGACGTAGAAATGCGAAAATGAATAAGAATGATATCGATTGATTAAACTTTTGTTTCTGGTATAAATATGATCGCCTGGTGCGTGCCATTCACACCATTTCCGCTTTAAATACCAATTTTGAAACATCTTACAAGATGTTTCAAAATTGGTATATAAAGCGGACGGACGAAACAGATTTTTATACAAGTATAAAAATCTGTTTCGTCCGTCGGTTTTATTAATTACTCAGCATAAATCGATATTTTTTTAGTATTTATATTATGGTAACTTAAATTCTTACAGTATTTGATTTACATTAAGTGAGGAAGGCATAAAATCATCATTATGTAATGAAGAATGGTAATATGTAGATATCATGACTTGAATGTCACAAAACTACATTAAATAGTTTTATTATTATTGGCCATCTAACGTTTCGTGGGATCCAAAGGTCGTCAGATCAAATAAAAAAAAACAATCTACCCTGTAACTGTAAAATAGCTTCCATTCGTTTGTTTTGTTTTGAGACGTGTGTGAGTGAATTTTGTGGTTTTTCCAAATTCCCAAATAAACAATTTTTTTAATTCACACAATATCATGACCACCATCATTAAAGAACTTTTAACACACTGTAATAACTGCTTATTGCCTAAACTCTCAGTAAATACCGACGAAAGTGAAACCCACCCTGAGTACCATGATTGGCAAAACAAATTGGACAGCAGCTTTCCACCGGTTCTTCACATTCTTGGAGCCATGGACATAAGCAACGTTGATATATTAACACCAGATGTTCTTCCCTCGCTAGTAATACTTTATTTACAAAGATCGTACCCTAGTGTGTGGAATACGACCAAATGTAAAAATTACGTTCAGCAATTAGACAATGTGTTTAAAGATAAATGTGGCATTTACATTGAAGATGTATTAAAATGCAATGACTTTTGCAATGTCCAAAGTGTTTTCGACATTATATTGATCGATCTGAACTCAAAGTTAGTGACTGAAGATTACAAGAAATACCCAGGATTGATAGATGTGTATTGTGCGCTTATGGAAGACCTAGAGGTATTTTGTTGGCTTGAGAGGTATACCTCTACATCTTTTTCTTTTGTTGAATAAATCATAATGTGTAATTTAAAATATAGAACAATTTTGCTCCAATGAACTTTAGGTACCTACTATATAGGTTTATAAATGTGTATTTTTGTTTTATTTTATACCGAAAAATAATACAATAGTTAATTAATTTTCAGGAATACAAAATTAAAGTTAATCCCATCAAAATATTTCCAATTAGCTTGCTACTAATGGATGACTACCAAAACTGTAGTAAAATAAGAGGACTAAGGTGCTTAAGTTCAATTATGAAATGTTTGGTAAGTTTATCTTTTTAACTGGCTTCAAAAAAGGAGGTTTCACAATTCAACCTTTACCTTTTAATTTTTAAGTTTGTCTATTCTGTCTTCTGTTTTTAGCTAACTGGTTCTGGCTATAGCTTAGAACTTTCATATACTTAAACATATAATGTAGGTTAAAAACAAAATAATATTTATGTAATTTAATTGAAATAATATCTATTACAGACAGAAAAACATTTCAAGAGTGGAAATTATTATGAAGTATTATTTAGCAGTCTCAAAAAGACAATGGCAGTAAAAGATATTGAAATAACTACAAAAGTTTTACAAAATTTGTTGGATTTAATCAATATTGTGCCAACAGAAGTAAAGGTAATCCTGCTTATGTTGTTGTAAATAAAATAAATAAATCAAAATTTAAAATTTAAGAACAACCCCCCATTCCAATGCCTTAATTTCCTTAAATGTAAAACAACATAATATTATGTAATGTGGATGTGATGCCCTTTCATTTGATACCCCACACTAGTATATTTTCGGTTTTCCTTCCCTACTCTAACCCCCATAACTTTTAAACGGCACAACCAATTTTCATGAAACATCTAAGAACACTCGCGCCAGACTCACTTTTCATACAAAAAAAACTTAATTGAAATCACTCCATCTGTTCGGGAGCTGATGTCCCAGACAGACAGACTGACAGAAACGTGAAACTTATAACACCCCTCTTTTTTGGTTGGGGGTTAAAAATAAACAAACTTGTCTATATCGCTAATTTTAAATATTAATTACAGTTGCAGTGAATTTGTTTAACTTATGTATTAGTATGATGTAGTAAAACTTATTAACATTTACAGACAAAAAAAATGGATGAGGTTTTTGAAAATATGCTTGAACAACTACACCTAGAGTCAAATTTGTACAGAAAAACAATCTGTGTCCAGTTTTTAAAAGAAGCAATACTAGTCCACAAGGTGAACTGTGTGAGCAAAAGCCTTTTGAAAGTAGTATTGCTGGACAATATACATATTTGCTGTAATGATGCTGTGGCTGATATTTTGCTTGTTGATGTTCTTGAGGTATGTATGTACAACTGATAAACTTTTTGATACAAATAGGCATCTTGTTTGGGAAAACTTATCTTAGTAGACAGTGGCAATTCACAACATGCCTAAACTTATAAACTAAAAAAAACTTAAAAGCTAAGACTAAAATGACATTAGAGCCATAATGTCTTCTGTAACTATTGCGCATGTTGTGAATTACCAAATTGTAAATTAGAAGTACTGTTTATATCCAATTACATCTCATTATAGACATAGACAAGCCAATTGCATATAAGTGATATTAAAACATGGAAGTTTTAAATTTTTGTGTGAACTAAAAATTCTCATTGACATAATCTTTCATTTCAGTGTCTTCAGGCTTGGATCACACATTGCTGGTGTGTTTGGAAGTTGTCTACAGACCACAAAATGCTATCAGCACTTATAAAACTGCTTTACATATCCAGAAAAGAGTCCATAGCACCTATAATTAAAGATGTGATTGTGTCCCTTATAACTTTATGTACTAAGGAAGAACAGAAATTAATATATAAAAATCTGCAGAAGTCTGATATCAAATCACAAGAATTTAATGTGATGATGGAGGAAATAAAAGTAGAAACATTGAAACTTTATGTATAGTTTATATTATAACAAAATATATCCATTATTTTATTTATAATATATATTCTAAAGTTTTTTATTATAAATTATGGTCATTGTATATTTATTTAAAAGTATAAAATAAACTATGTATAATTATACAATTCTATCATAGCTTTGCTATTCAACTTGTGACACTTAGTTTAGTAATAATATAAAAATGACATCTTAACTTATAAACAAATATTATTAAATTATTTTATCATATTTCTCCTAATCTATCATGAATTTCACCCATGGTTAGTCTTTTAGTCATATCTTCATTGATGCAGATTGTAGCTATGTCAAATAACTTCTGAACATTAATCCACTGTTCAACAGTTTTGTCTATTATGGGAGTGATATCATTGTCAATTACATTATCTTTTACATACTCTTTTATAGTTAATGAATGGTCATTCTCATATTCCACAGCAAGTTTACCTGTTATAACTTCTAACATAACTATGCCATAGCTATAAACATCACTCTTTTGGTCAATGGTTCCAGAAAAACATTCTGGTGCCATATAGATTGGTGTACCATTAATTTGCTCAGCTGTGTTACCTGATTTATCCTCAGTCAGTCCAAAATCACAAAGTTTGGGTGAAAAATCTTCAGTCAGCAAAATGTTGGCACTTTTTACATCCCCATGGACAAAGTTAGCTTTCCGATATGAACCTGGGGCACTTAAGTTGGGTTTTTCAAAGCTGTGCATATATTTCAGACCACTTGCTGTCCCCATCATTATTTTTATTCTTTGAGCTTCAGTTAAAACTTTTTCTATTATTTTTTCTTTCAAAGAACCATTGCCAATATATTCACAAACTATGCATAGTGCTAAGCTATCTACTGAAATACCAATCATTTTTACAATATTGGGATGTTGTAACTTATAAAGTGCATTCACTTCAGATTGAAACATTTTGCGTGTCTTCTCAAATGAATTATTACTCTGTTTCTGGTCATGGGCTTTTTTAACAGCTATTAGTCCCAGAGTAGGATGATGACCTCTAAAAACATCTCCAAATACCCCACCACCACAAGCACTACTGAAATTACTTGTCATTAACTTTATATCAGTTAAACTGAAAATAATTAAATTAGTATACTCATTAAGAACTTTTTTTATTAGTGATTCAGTAGACTGTTCAATGGTTACTGAAGTTGGACTGCTTTCAGAATAGATAATATTAGATAAAGTTTCCTCAGATTTTGATGGTGGGTTCAATATTTCATTGATTGGAATGAACTGGCTTTCTCCTGTGGGTAGATCATTGTTTGATTTGGAGAAATGTATGAGGTTAAAAGATTCCACTTTTAATGTGGGTCTATTGCAATGTTCTAATGTTTCATTTCCATGTTCTAATGTTTCATTTCCACGCTCATTGCAAGTCATAGCTTGAGTGTCAGAATCTAACAGGAGAGATGTGAGATTTATATCTATTCTAGCAGCAGGGCCACCTTCAGGTCTTCGAGGTAAAGGCTCTGAAACAATTTATAAAACTTTGTAAATTTGTTTTGTATTAACTGTCAATAGAACTCATTGTAAAAATAATATAAAATACTTACCACCTAGTGTGGATGCAATTTGGTCAGCAGCTTTGTACATTTCCGCTTTTATTAGAAGTGCTTGAACAGAGGCTAATGTTGGCCTTACACGTCCAGATGTACCCCACTCTGAGAACAGCACTTTGGCATAATTTACCTTTGGCCTTTGGTCACGTACATAATTTTCAATCATTCTGTAAAATAATGACATTGTTAGTGGATTGGAGTAAATTTTTTACACATTTTTATTTTCACCCAGCAAAACGGGTAAAAATCTGGTAAAAACCAAATTCACCCGTTTATTTACCGGTGAAATAAATGGGATTTACATACCTGATGTGTTCAAAGTTATATTTAGGCTCGTAATTATCCATGGACAAATTTGCCAAGTCCTTAGGTATGATGCTCATAAATCTCTTCCACTGTTCATCTTCTTCTAAGATATCGGTAACTATATCCAAGTAGCCTGAAGGCAATTTGCGAATCTCTGTGTTTTTAAGTGAAGCCATTCTAGAATTTCGTAGGAAAACAAATTTGTAAACTGCAATATTTATTAAATATTACTTTATATTATTCAGTTCAGTTCAGTCGTTCGCGTTGGCTATAGCTAATTTCCATCAGCTGCAGCGCAGAACATTACGTGTACGTGGCCAACAGTCAAATTTATCGTTACCCCGGCCAGCGGCGCGGGCCGGCGCGGCGGCGCAAAGCCTTGTAGGTTTTTTGTAAATAATACCTATGATTAGTATATAAAAATCGTGCTATGCTTCGAAATTCGAATAATTATTATGCTAAGCATGTAATCAGAATCTTGGAAGTGTTATCTACACCAATTAAAATACAGTGTACAATACAGAAACTGTATCAAGGATGAAGTTAAATAAAAAAGTTCATGGACCATGGTAATAGTAATTTTTTGTTGGCCGCTCTGATAGACAATGCTTTAAACGATATTTCACCGAAAGCATGAATACCAATTTATGAATCAAGATTAAATATATTTTTGTTAATACATATATATAAACAAATAATTAATTTATTAATTATATGTCCCATACATTAAACTGATTCTCACATTTTCATCATATTTTTCTGTGGGGTGTTGAAACAAAGAGTCTACAGAATGACCGTAAACACCGAGGCAGAGTTACAAGATCAAATCATGCGATGTGCTTGTGCCGCCGCGCCGGCCGGCCGGCTGCGCCGATGAGATAAGAAGTGACCCAGAGATGGTGCTTACAGCCACACAACAAATCACTCTTCGTGCGGCAATGTGCCTACAACAACAAGGAAGCTATTTTGAGCATTTAATTCATTAAACAAAACCCTTAATTCATACTTACATAAAATACGTTAAATAAAAATGTCGTAACTAAAATTTGATTTTTAATACTACCTGAGCAGTAAAAAAAAGTGTCTGTACCTGAGTGGTGACGTAATCAGTCACTGATTGTCGACTTTTAATGTCGACCACTGTGGTCGACATTAAAAGCTCCCAGCCAGCGTACTTTTTACCAACGTAAGTTTTTTTAAAGGTTTTTATTACTAAATAGATCCACTACTTTGGAAGAAATATTTTTTTTATTAAATAAAGTCATCATTACTGAGTAATAAAAATTTGAATTCATCAATAAAAGTACATACGATTTTTTTAAATTTTTTTTTATCTATATTTATTGATCTAGTTTCACCCCATTTCGGGGTTGCATTTTATCCAGGGCCAGGGACACACTGCTGTAGTCTAAAAAAAGTTCTTTGTTCTGAAGTCTAAAAATACGGATATGGGCTGTTGACGGCGATATAGCCAGTCACGGACGCCATTGAAGAAGAAGAATGTCCAAAAAAAAAAACATTGCCAAAGCGAAATTTTGTCATACACACACAGACGCTTTTAGTAAATTTAATCGTAGAAATCGTAATTCTAAAATAAAAAGCACGAAAATTAAGTAAAACAGCATAAACTTTTGATTTCGGAAGTAAACTTAAGTGAATTTTCCGCAGCATATCGTTTTAACATAATCTTCAGTACACATGTTTTTGTCTACAAGCAACTGAAGCATCTGAAGCAATCGTATTTTTGGCTCTATCATATCAGAGCCTGTGAGAAGGATATTTTAGTGTTATTCTCTTTCTGAGTCTATCTAAGTAATAATGCAGCAACCGGGCAACCCTAGTGGCCTTCAGCCCGGGATGGTTACAGTACCAATGACCGTCAACACAAGTGGCCAGAATGTTGTTGTTACCGCGCAGAACCTAGGCCCAGGCCAGCCAAATATAATTCCTAACGTTCAAATTCTGAATATGCGACCTGGAGCTCCTACAGTTTCAGCACAGAAGTCGGTGGCGGCCGTGTCACCGCGCGTGGTCATCGGATCTCCGCAAGTCGTTAACACACGGCCTGGCGCACCCGGCATTACGATGCAAACATTACAAACTCTTCAAGCTGGCCAGCAAGGACATTTACTTTTGAAGACAGAAAATGGTCAATATCAATTGTTGCGGGTGGGTCCTGCACCGGGGTCTGGCTCGTTAACTTCAGCACCTGCTTCACAGGCAATCCGGCTGTCAACTGTTCCTGCCCACTCTGGGGTTGCAACAGTTTCTACTAGTGTTGCTTCTCTGGGAAACATGGGACAAGTGGCCATGCCTGTCCAGCAAATAACTCAGTCAATAGTTAACACAGCATCGGGTTCCAGTGTTCAAAATACGACACAGCCTACCCTTTTGAATTCTAACTTTCCAAGTCCACAAGTTGTCAAACCCCAATTGGAGAGTAATACAAAGGAAAAATGCCGAAACTTTCTGACAAATTTGTTAGATCTATCTAGTAATGAACCTCCATCAGTGGGCAGAAATGTGAGGAATCTCATTCAAGAGTTAATCAATAGTCAAGTGGAACCAGATGAGTTTTGTGATAGGCTTGAAAAATTGTTAAATGCTAGTCCACAGCCTTGTTTGATTGGTTTTCTGAAGAAAAGTCTACCACTCTTAAGGCAATCTCTGGTGCTAAAGGAACTAGTCATTGATGGTATTAACCCTCCCCCACAACATGTTGCCTTTCCTATTATTGCTCCACAGTCCACTATCATTACTGCAAATGTCCCTCTAACATTACCAATGAAACCAGCAGCTAAGCCAGGAAGCTCAATTGCTGTTCTACAAAATATTCCTGTGCACACAAAGATTCCTGTTGTAAATAAAAATATTGAACCTGGAAAAATTATTGTGAACAATAAGACAACCTTTCAACGAAGTCAAGCCTCTGCAGCTTTATCAACAGTTCTGACTCCGGGAAAGTCGCTACTAAAAGAGAAGGAAAAGAAACCAACAGTATTTCCAGCTCATTTTAATGATGATAAAATGGCAGCTGATGATGATATCAATGATGTTGCTGCTATGGGAGGTGTTAACCTGCAAGAAGAAACACAGCGGATTCTTGGTAATACAGACATGATTGGCACTCAGATCAGATCCTGCAAAGACGAATACCTAGTCCCTAATACAGCAATGATGGCGCGAATTAAATCAATTTGCGCGAAAAAGGGACTGGACGAGCCTACACCGGAGGTTGCCGCACTTATGAGCCATGCCCTCCAAGAGCGCTTAAAAACCATAGTCGAGAAACTTACCTGCGTCACTCAACACCGCATCGACCCAGTGACCAAAACTGACGGTCGTTACGAAGTCACACAAGACGTGAAGGGTCAGTTGAAGTTCTTAGAAGAATTAGACCGCGTCGATAAGAAACGACGAGAAGACTCCGAGCGTGAGATGCTGCTACGCGCTGCTAAGTCGCGCTCGAAGAACGAGGATCCTGAGCAGGCAAAGTTGAAAGCAAAGGCTAAAGAGATGCAAAGGGCTGAATTGGAGGAGTTGAGGCAACGGGAGGCTAACTTGACGGCATTGCAAGCTATTGGGCCACGAAAGAAGGCACGTCTCGATGGACCTGGCGAGGCTACTCCTTCCACAAGTGGGAGCACGACATCCAGCAGCACAGCTGGCCGCGGACAACTGGCATTACGGACTCGCCTTAAACGCATCAACCTTCGCGACATGTTGTACATGATGGAGAATGATCGAGAATTTGCACGTTCACCTATACTATACAAGGCTTATCTTATGTAATCATTTTGAATGTCTTTGGTGTGAATTACTTAATATTTTAAACAATCTGATTGGAAGTTGTTGTGAGTTTTCAGTTATGATTATTATTATATTTTATTAATTTAAGCATTCTGCCTAAATATGTTGAGTAGAGTCAACATTCATCTCTGTTTAATCAAGGTTTGGACATGATAAAAATACCTACTTAAGATTAGTTGTACTGAGAATTGTAATTAGATTTAGGCTAAGCTTTTGCATTACTTTAATATGTAAATCATAATACAAAATAAACAAACTCTAAATTAGTCAAGTTGCATCAATGCTAAATATTTTTTTACAAATATTTGAATTACTGAAATCATTACATCTTAAGCTTGAGTCATAATTATTTTTAATCATTACCAGGTCTCTTTAAGAACTTGATAAACACTGATGATTTGCGGAAATCTTTCCTATTAGACCACTCAAAACGTCAGTGTTCTCTTTGAAATATGAAAACTTTTAGCCAGACTAGTTTTAGCTAATTGATTTAACTAGTAATTAACCTAAAAATGTTTCTATAAAACAGAACAATCTTATTAATTATACTTTGGAAACATTCTACTAATTAACTATCGTAAATTAGCGTAATCGGCTGATATTGATTTTGTAGCATCTAAGTTCTTTCAGCTTATTATAACAACTATGACATACTATGCTGTTTCTATTAGAATTTCGAATTGATCTCAATATTGATAATTTTAGATGCAGATTTGTACAACTTGGTGAAAGCCAATAGCTTTTTCTAATAAAACATAAAACAGATTATAAGTTTTTTATTTTATAAAGTAAAATTTTCATAGACTTGTACTTAGTTTACTTTGATTACATTTAAGCACCCACAACTTCTGTCTGGGTTAATAATAGTTCATTTTGATTTAAATATTTTTTTACATAATACGTGAATATAAAATAGATTCTAATATCACATTCAAAAGTCGAAGTTTTCGTTCGTGAATTCGACAGGCAAGTGTGCAATGACCTCACGAATCTCGTTTAACTTTTGTTTCGCAGTAATTCTCCGCCAAAACACTGGACATTCTGTGTTTTCACACACCGACGCATATCTGTGCCCGCAGCAAGATGTACAAATCTGTAACAAAAGGACAATATTATTATGCGACATGCAGAGACAAAATGAAGAAGTTAAATTATAATATAATTAAAAAAATTTATAAAATAATAAGGGAGGCGCCGAGCGATTCCAACGCTAGCTATTTCGATTGATACAACAAACAAAATCATTTATTTCCATTGTTTGGTTTTACAAAACTTAGAAACGTTAAAAAAAATACAAAAAAAACGTAGTTGCTCAAAGATAAATAGGAAATAAAGGTATCGTATCTGGTCGCTTCGCTTTTTTTACTACAGCAAAGAAGCGATTAGAAACTCTAGCTCATTTTTGTATTGGAAAAATAAATAAATAAAGTTTTGTCGTCAAGGTATCCTTGATCCACCCGGATAGTAAATATAAGCCAACACAGTATTGATGTGGTCGCTTATACTTACAGTGTCACAGTTTCTAAGCGCTGCACTAGCATTGGCTCCCCTCGTGGTAAGCCGCCTCACAGAGAGGGGGGCCGCCTGGGTACAAGGGGGGCAGAGCGCGGCCCCCCTCACCCCCTTCGCGCCGCAGCCCGCGCATCGAGCGAACGCCATGTATCGAGCGATTCCACCGCGCGCTGTTTCGCGTTGTTGAGCCTCGCGAGTGTAGCCCAGCTCGTTCCACCTGCAATGTAGAATTAGATTTAAATACAATTTATATATTTTATAAAGTGTGTTTCTATCTATTTTTCGTATTCATTTTTAGGTGAATATATGTAATAATTTACTTAATGTGAATTATTTGTTGAGAAAATAAATATTTTTATCATTCCGAGATAGCTATCTCGCTCCGAGATAGCTTAAAGCGAATAAAGGCTTACCCAACATTAAAAAAAAAAATAAAAAAAAATTTGCCGATCAGAATCAGACTTGCAACAATTTGTTAAAATGTTTACGTTGTCGACTCTAGAACCCTACTCTAGTTTAGGGTTTTGAGGAAAGGGAGTTAAAATGATTACAAATAAAAATATTTATGGGGGACAAAATTGTATGGTATCTTATGACAATATTGAGAGTTGACTTTCGCAAAAGTTGGAATGTTTGGGTTTATAAAATCTTATCTCATTTGTTGAACCAACAACTCACGTTTAAATATCTATTAAATCCATACATCACATGGGAGGTTAGTTAAAATTAGAAAATTAAATGAAGGCAAAGATAAGATAAGATAAATATTCTTTATTGCATACATAATTAAAAACACAAAACTAATAATAAACACTTAAGACTATGCGACAAATGGCGGTCGAGCGATCTCTACCAGACAACCTTGAATGGATAGGATGATTGGGGAAAAGAAGGGGACCTGTGTGCTAGATAGAAGATAAGCACTTACCATTCTAAGACAACAGCGCCTTGCAGAGACAAGCAGCGGTGTAGCGGAGGCAGCAACGCCCGTGCCGCGTAGTAGTGCACGTGGGGCGTTAGCGCCGGGTCCCCGGCCAGCTCCCGCGGGGAGCGCGCCAGCCGGCACAGGGCCGTGCCCGGCGCGCCCGCGGTCACCAGCCACGAGACGCGCTCGCCCGTCCGCGGGACCGCGCGCTGGTCGCCCGACATGAGGCGTCTGAAGACAATGATCACATGGAAAAAAAAATCAGTTAGTCCCAATTTGCTACAAATCGAGTTCTATTGAACCAAGTTTAACCATTGAAAATGACAATGTGATCTCAAATTTTAAATATGTAAAGAATCACTATAAAGATTAATCAAGTTCAAGTGATCTACTAAAAAAAATATAGGATTTACAGTGTATCATACAGTTAGTCTCAGTTAGAAAGGTTCTCGAATGGAGACCACCGATCGGCAAGCGCAGCGTAGGACGTCCACCAACTAGATGGACGGACGATCTGGTGAAGGCTGCGGGCTCACGGTGGATGCAGGCCGCTGCCTGCCGAAACCACTGGAGATCTTTGAGGGAGGCCTATGTCCAGCAGTGGACGTCATACGGCTGAGATGATGATGATGATACAGTTAGTCGATGCCTAAGTATACCAGATGTCTAGGTACTCGTAACACAAGCTTACCACGAGGCTAGATGTTGCTGTGTGGATTGTCCGAAAATCTTTATACATATATATAATTCTTCTGTGAGTGTGTATGTCACTGAACTCTCAAACGACTGGACCGATTTTGATGAAATGTTTTGTGTGTGTTCAAGGGGATGTGGGAATGGTTTAGATTCACAATACGGTCAACTGGATATTGTTTTTTGAGACGTGGGACAGGACAACATCTGTCGGGTCCACTAGTATTTATATATATTTATTTTGGCTATAATGTAGAGGCTTACAGTGCGATCTCGTTGGGAGGCGCCGTGGTCTGTTGCCGGTAGCCGGCGGGGCCGTGGTACTCGCGCGTGAACAGCAGCTCCGGCACAGGGATGGCGCCGCGCGACAGGCGGGACAGCACAGAGCATACGGTGCGTTTGACGCGTGACATGTCGCCTGTGTCGAAGAGCTCGCACAAAGCTGTTTGAAGCAGCTGAAAGTAGAATTTCATTAGATTAATAGTTTTTAAAAAATTAAGAAAAACCCCGGTTTTAATGGCTTAATTTCCTTAAAAGTAAAACACCATAATATTTAGTAATGTGCACGCGATGCTCTTTCATTTGATACAGCACTCGATTATATTTGCAGATTTTCGGTTTTTCCTTCCCCACTCTCACCCCCCTAACTTTTAAACGGCTCAACCGATTTCCATGAAACATGTCTAAGAACACCCGGGCCAAACTCACCTTTCATACAAAAAAAACTAAATTGAAATCGCTCTATCCGTTCGGGAGCTATGATGTCCCAGACAGACAGACACGTCAAACTTATAACACCCTTCTTTTTTGGTCGAGGGTTAAAAATATATAGGTATGTTAAAAAATGTTACCTTGACACCTGCAGGGCATCCGTCCCTTCTCACAGTCTCAATTCCCTTTGCCTCGAAGACCGGCCTCTCTTGTTCAGCGCTCTCATACATGTATCCCACATACCGCTTCTTTGTTTGAAGAATACACGGTTGATATACCTACAAATAAATCATAATCATTTATTTATCGTTTCATGTGGTTACATAAAGGTGTTATATTGATTGTATTCCCAGACATGAGCCTCGCAGAGAGTATATAATCACTACGTGAGCCCCGTTGGGACATGACAACATTAACTTATGATTAGCTTATTATTTCTGTTTAATAATTCAGTCAGACATTCTGTCACACTTTTTATACCTGTCAACTCTGGATGAATTAACACTTAAAAGGCACACGATGGTATACGATTTGGCTATAACAATATCTTTAGGCAACTCATGAGGCTATATCAACATTGTAGTGCTTCAGGGATGTTCTTTGAAGCATGAGTAGACTCTTAACGCCATCCAAAAGAACCGGATTGCTAACTAGAATTCTTAGACCGGTCAACTCTGGGCATAATCCAGAGTTGACCAGTCTAAGAATTCTATTATAGCCAGTTTAGCGGACAGAATAATATTGACCAAAACTTGGCAAAGGTGGAAGCATATTACAGCTTAAAAAAAAACATCTAAATGAAATTTGGTAAAAAATTTGCATGGTAATACATTTTTATCAGATTTATCATTCTCTTATTTCAGTTGAGTTACAGGACACACACATACATTGCACATTGACATTTTGGAAGTGTCTCTCGCTCAAACGTTTAGAGAAAAATAGGTAGGATTCGGGCAAGGAAAATTTAAGGGAAGATGGCCAGCACTATCTTCTTCGTCTTCATTACTTCTTAAATGAAATCAACGAAATCATAAAGTTCTTAAATACCTTTTCAAGCTTAAGCGCGACCGGTGAAGGGTTATCAGCCGTGACTGCATCAGCTATCTGTTGGCCGATCTCGAATGCTTCAGCCCGCGTCGCGCCGGGCGCCAGTACGAACATAGAATCTGTGTCTCCGTATACTACCTGAAAATAATAATGAAATTTTACCACCCAAGTATACATTGATCCTACTAATATTATAAATTTAGTTTTTTAGGATGTCAGAAGCGTGTGTGTTTCTTGCTCTTTCACGTAAAAACAACTGGATGGAATTTGATGAAACTTCAAAATAATATAGTTTACATAACTGAATAAATGATATGCGGAAAACACAATATTTACAATTTATACGAAGCAATTTTTTTTAGTCCCCTTCTTGCTTGCGATCTGCTTTTTGGAAATTTTGCTAACACTTGAGATAATGATGCTTGCAGTCATGTATGGAATGTACCCAGTGACGCAACCATTTAATATAGTATATAAGGTCATGGTCTTGGTTAGTATATTAGTCGTCTAGTTGTTGAGTGCTTGCCCATTAGGATTTTAGCCGGCTCATTAGTATGTAACCGTTCATATCCGTCTTTGAGCATATGATGTTAGTTTGTCGGCTATTTACTGCGAAACATAACCAACATAATATTTACTAGCATCTCACGCCACGGCGTTTCCTGTGTTTTTGTACCATCGTAAAATGGGCTATCTAGAACTGAATTTTTTTTTTAATCGGACTAGTAGTTCCATAGATTAGTGCGTACAAACAAACATACAAACTCGTCAGCTTTATAATATAATAAATATAAATTAAAATTATGGGGAACAAACCTTAACGTTCCATTTGGAATTGTTTTTAACCAATCTAATAGCGCGTTCCAATGTTTCCCTTCCTTTGGAGACTACGCTATCTCCAACCTCCACACACGGCATACGACCGCTAAAGTTCGCAGCCGTGTAACCGTACGTTACGTTCGCTATTAGCTTTAAACCTGAAACATATTTAGAGATACTTAGTGGTTATTTCTTATAGTTATTCTATCACACGATTGACTGAAATACGCGAGTAGGTACGCGTGAGCAATTTCAGCTCAATCGGAAATTGGGAAGTGTGACCAATTTAATTTGCAAGATTGGACTATAGATATACACAGGGACAGGTGAAAAGTAAGGTAAGGTCGAATTGAGAAACCCTGTTTTCTGGAAGTCAGAATATTATAGAATAAAATACAAATAATAATTTAAGACCTCAGCGAGGTAGCGGTTTCGGTTCCCGCCGAGGGGCAAAGTGTTTGTATGTTCTGCAAGCACTTTCTCCTCGGTACTATGAACCATATTAAGTATATCAGATGTCTAGTACTCGTAACACAAGCTTAGAGCTTACCACGGGGCTAGATGTTGTTGCGTGAATTGTCCGGAGATATTATAATATGAAATAGACTTTATTTATTTATTTATTTGTTGCATCATGTGGTTTATATTAATACTTCTAATGCATTTGAATTTGTGGCGATATTAAACGCAATTGACGCAAATTTTAAAAACGTTTACAAGATAAAAAATACACACCTAACTGTCTGGAATGCATAGCTTTTTTCACAGTTTCATCAGTTTGCATCTTCATGCTTTTCTTAACCGCTTGTCTAGCAGCCAGTATCCTTCTTAACAACGCCGGGAGTACCCCTCGTCTAACTGACGGTTTTACAAAACCAACTCCGACGGGAGACCAATGTACCAGCCCGTTTTTGACTAGAGCTTCAAGTTTAGATTTCGGAATACGTAGACGCCAAGCGCCGAATTCATAGGCAACATCACTGTAAATAGAACTTGCTAGAGATTTCAATTATAGGTCACACGAAAATATGTATATATAAGAAGAGCTTAGGTGTTGGTCAAGGGATAATTATGCGATTTTTTATTGTTTAAAATACTTTGTTAATTAATATATTTTTAGAAATTAATTGACTCACCCATTTATATTTTGAACTCTGCCAATGCATGTAGAAAAACAGTAGTTGTAAGCAATCATCATGGACGGGTATAAGCTTTGAAAGTCCAGAATTATTACTGGATCTGAATAAAATCGAGATTCTGTAAGGAAAACACATATAAATAAAATAAACAAAACTAATAGAATAGAAACAGTTGAGGAAATCGTAAGAAATATTTACCAGGTTCAAAAATTAATGGCAAGCACTCAGGAGCTCTCATAGCAGCTCTTTGCTTGACAGAAGGAGACAAGGCGATTAAATTGAGTGGCCTTGCGGCTCGCAACATTAACGATTCTACTCTGAATTGTGAACCTCTAGACAGCACCTCCCACCACTGTAAGCCGAAAAGCCTCGCTAGTTCCGATGTTCTGTCTAAAAAAATATATACCTAACATTAAGTTATCACGTTATTTACAAAAAATTGTATATATCTACTATATTGAGAAGCATTCCGAATAGTTGAATTCCAGATTTATGATAAAAATAAATTACAAACTTACTTATGATATCAAGTTTTTCCAACATCCTGACCGTCCCAGAAAGTCGTGTCAAATAATACTCGCAAGAAATCCATCTAAGAATTCTGGTCTCATCACACCACCAATCCGCGAGCTGGGCGTAACTATACTTCGGTACTCTTTCTTTCAAGACTTCGTACATACAATTTTCAAAACTGTAGCTGGACAGCGCTAACTCATGACGAAAAAGTCTCCAAACGTTGAATACAACACGACCTATGATTCTGCTTTCATAATCTTTCTCATTTTCGCCTCTGAAGCGTTTCTGTCGATATTTCTCAGTAATTCGTGATACTTCCCTTATGATTTCATAGTCAAGAATCTGCGCTCGCTCAAAGAAATATCCCCATGAGTTCATTTCTATTTCATATCCGCACATTATGTCTGGATCATGATATTTTACTAGATCAATAACCTTCCCAATTAACTCTTTTTCGTTGTTTACGTAAGTGACATTTTTAAAGATACACCTGTCTAAATATTTTGGTGACGTCATGTCGTCAACAACTAATATTTCGGTTATATTCCTTTGAAGAAAATGGTTTGATGGAGACTCGTTTTTAATAGTGACGAATGCGGCTTCGATTGGATCGAAAACCGGATCTGGGTTTAAGTCTCCTCTAACTGAGGTGTGAATTTCTATAAGCATTAGTGTGAGAAAATCAACCTGGAAATAAAAGTTGAATTGGACACTATTCACTTTTAAACATGACACAAAGAAATCCATTGTAAAAAACTTACATCAACAACAGGCGTTTCTATAGACACAGTTTCTTTTGATGCACTATTACTCCCAAAACACAGAAAAGATCCATCAGGTTGCATCGTTACTTGCATTGAGTTATCTAAACAAGATTTTTCCTGAAATTATGTATTTATATTAAATTCTGATTAAGTGTCAGCTGTCAGTATATAAGAACGTATATAAAATATATATTTTTTAAATGGGTACCTTATCATTGCTTTCTATATTTATGCTATTATTAATAACATCATCATTTAATCCTAAAGCTTGAGAATTGTCTAGTTCTTCTAAGTTTTTACTAATATCACACTTTTGTATATCAACAGGTACATTTTTAGAAATATCTTCAATCCATTGTTTAACTTTGTTACTACTGGGCGGTCTTTTCACTGGTTCTAGTATACAAGCTTTGTTTCCTGCTAATAGTGATCTTAAATTCTCAGGTTTGGCTGATTCTTGACAAATTTCATTAACCTCTGTGAAAAGTAAATGTCGCCATTCTTCTAAACTTACGTCCGAAACTTTTTCAAACGGTTTCTGATCTTTTGATAGTTTGCTTTGCAGTTTCAAGACCATTTGACCGATTTCAACCTTTGCGCCAACATCTTTGTGGTTAGAATAATAAGGTGCAGGATACATAATTTTTGGAATTTTGTATTGTCCTAGCGTATTTTCGATGTATCTTTTTGTAGGTGGTTTTATTTTTGGTGTTAATATTATGCTCTTCTGATCAACAATTGGAACATGGTGTTCTTCTTCATCGTAAATATAATTTCTTTCACAATCATTTATTGATGTATGTTCATAATTTTCTATTTTAACCTTTATTTCATGATTTTCAATAATTTTTGCATTTGTAGAATTTCCTGTAGCTTCTAACGATAAATCGAATAATTTGGAAGTATAAAAGCTTGTAATTCCTGTATTATTTTCATCCAATGATGAATCTGAATTATAATATGTTCGATCATGTTGAGGTATTTCATTGAATATTTTAGAAGGACCTGCTTCAGGGATATAGCCCTTTTGCTTATCATATACTTCTGTTTTCGATTGTAAAATTTCACTTTTCGTAGAATCATTTACTGTCTCTAGGGGTTTATTTTTTTTCCATACGTGCTCAACTAATTCTAATATGGAGGGACTTTCAATATCATTTTCCGAATTCACAGAAGATTTTAAGCTTTGAGAATTATTTTTAACAGTTCTTTTTATATGTGCGTCTGAAATATCTTCTATTGTTTCTCTTGAAACATTTATTTCGTCCACATCGCTAATGTTTATATTTTCGGGGGTGTTTTTGGAATTTGTAAGTTCTTTTTTCTTAGCTTTAGGTCTTGATAAGCCCAATTTAAAGGGCCTCATTTTTCTCTTACGTACTTTTTTAACGTCTGAAATAAACATTCATTCAATAAGAAATATCTATTAAACTATTTAATTTAACATTATAATATTAAGTTGGCTTAAAATTAACTATAATTACGATCATCATCAAAAGTTCCATCCAACTGCGGAATATTTGCACCATCCCAAAAAGAATCGTTCCACTTTTGAGATTTGGAATCAGTCAGAGTATCATCTTTACTGAAAAAAGACATTACAAATTTAATTCATTCATATTTTTTTCAAATTATGCTTTATTACAAATATTATTGCAATGCACCTTAACTATCGTAGTACCTTTCATCAGGATTGAGACAAATTGTTTCATCGTTATATATTTGCAGGAATTCATCATCATCATCTAAATCAAGTTCATCAATATCAATATTAGCTGGAGTTCCCATAACACTATCTTCTTCTATAGGTTTTTCATCCATGTTCTGAAGTATATCAATCAAATCTAAATCTTCACTATTCACTGTAAGATTGTATTAACTTAAAATTATTACTCATGAATCTAGTATATTTTAGTTTGTGCTAAGTATTATTACTAGAAACACTTACACTGCACTTGACTGTAATGCAAGCTGCTATTCAATGCCAAATTTTCATCAACAAAAGTACTATCCAAATCTTCAACAAAAGTATCATCAATACTCCTCCTAACAGATTCATTTACACTGACACCATGTGTTGTATTTGGTAAATGGACACTGACATCTACTGCATCTAATAACTGTGAACCGTCCAAACTTTCTGCTGGATAATAAACATGTTCTAGAACTTTTTGTAAATTCAGATCAGTAATAACAGGCTGATCTAATAAATTAGACATTTTTACTAGAAACATTTGCTGAAACCTGCTATGCGTTTCTGTTTCTTCAGCAGCTAATCTTCCTTGGGATAGTGATTTAGATGCTACTGACATATTAAGCTGTTTTCGCCTTTCCATCTCTTGCTGCCACACTTCTTGTAAGCCTGGATTTTCAATGCCATCTCCTTTACCTATTCTCTGTCGGTTAATAATGTGAGAGGCAACACAATCTGCTTCATAATAACATGAGCTTTCTGCTTTCAGACTATCATCAGTGCTTTCTAAAGGATCATTGCTACATTGTGACATTCCTATTCTCCTAAATTTTACAGTTTGCAGGTCGATGTTACTCATGCCAAACAGGTTGAAGTCTATGAAAAATTGAAGTGTAAAGTTGAGATGTGATTCGTGAGGCTGGAATGTTTGTCCAAGAAGTGCTCCATTGCTACACAATTCTACTGCCTGTTTTATGAGTCCTGGATTGTATAAAAATACCTTTAGGTACAAGTGTTCTTTGTCATGGTACCCATAAAATGGTCTGTAATATAATAATCATGTATGTAGTTTGTTTGTTGTTTATTTTTTATTCAAGCAAAAATTATACTTACAATCCTTTAACTAAAGATATTTTGTAAACATGTTGGTTTGCAGAATTAGCTTGTTTCAGTGCTATATTTAAAGCTTTATCTAAACTTGCTGCGATCTATAACAAAAGCCAGGTCAAGTTATTGTTATAGGTACTTATATAGTAGTTTATTTTATCAAATATTTTCTTTGCTTTAAAATTAATATTAGATTAGTATTTTAACTTTAATGTAATTCTCACCTGATATAAATACTGTGGTTCTGGGTTCGGTGTAGGGCATGGAATGTAGAAATAAGGAAAAACTCCATGAATATGTAGACATGCTTTACGCCCCTCTGGAGTGGGCCCAAATATCCTGAGAACCGGTACCTAAGGACAAAAAAAAACTTTTTAAAATATTCAGTATTTATTCAACGGGACATCCCTAAATTATATTGAAAACAACGCAGTACTGACTATTTTGTCAGATCTGATAAAGATCGTTTTTGTTTTACGAATAAGGTCATAAATACCTGTTTTATATCCGAACCCCTGAACTCGGAGTAGATAACATCTATGCCAGGTATCGGCCTGGTTAAATAACTGTCACAAACTACAATCCTCACTGAAAGTTCTGGATTTATCAGGGTTTGTTCTGAAAATAATAACAAACAAGGTTTTAAATCGGTTCAAATCGTTAGCAAAACAATAACATACGATGGGATGTGCAAATGAATTCGGAATACTAATTGTTCACTTACCTGTAATTCCACTCATTTTAACTACTCCCTAAATAACATTTCTAACACAACTCCTTTGAAAAGTTTGAAATATGAAAAGAATTATTCAATCAAATCAAAATAACATGTTAGTACTTGTTCAAGTTGTTCATGTAGTTGATTTGATTCAGAGAGTATCAGAGTAGGTATATAGGTAATCGTTGGTTTTGTTATTGTATGAAGTTAGCTATATATAAATGACATGACAGATCAGCTGAAGAGGTTGATTGTTGAAGTTGTTTGTTTGTTCCAGTGTTGCCGCTTTACATAATTAAATATGCCCCTGATCTGTGTCAGCCTTCCGTTCATATCATTCATCTGAAGTTAGCAGCATTAGCATTTACACATCTGATGATCTGACATAATGACATAACAAACAAAACAATCATTCTCGTTCTCGGTCTTCAAGAAAATTGGTCGTGTTCGTGCCTAAGCCGTGGCTGTCTTTTCGAAAAATAAAATACAAAATAGAAATTTTGAACTAAAAATAATCACTGAGAAAGTATCACCTTTTTTGTTAATATCTACATAAACCGTATAATTATGAAGTGAAGTGGGCTAAATGCTGTGATTTGATAAAATAAAATGTTGTGCCTTTTTGACGACGGACAATCTACGAATACACGTATTTCAATAGAAAGATAAGTTAGAAAAGAAGATAGTGCTATGATGGACGACGAGGAAGCAGATCTACGAGAGCAAATATTCCACAACAATGTCAGGGAGCAAATCGTAAGTAACCAGTCCTTGGCTTTGTTTTTGTAATGTTAAGTTGTACCTATTTTATTTATTACGTGGATATTCTAAACGAAAACGTAAGAAAACGTAATATGAAATTTCAGTCCATTCAAAGTTTTAGTTCTCTATTTTTGAAGAAATCTGAGATTTTTTTTTTTTGTTTTTATAATATTTCATTCTCAATCTCAACTCAATTGGCTTATCCATTGTCCAAACTGTAAACATTGAATTTTTCACAATCCATTGTTTAACCAATAAGTAGTGGAACCTCGCTGTTTATTTATCTTGAAATGTAGCTAGTAAAAAGACTTCATATTTCCATGTCAATAGTATATTATGCTACCCAGTACATTATTGACTTTAATTGCAGATATTCTTGCTCCTGTTCATTCTACTATATCTCCTCTCATTCATGCTAATTGAGAAATTCCGAAGGCGAGATAGTGAGGATTACCTCACCGGAGATGAAGATGAAGTCAAAGTGTACCGTATAAGCCTCTGGCTGTGTACATTTGCACTTGCTGTGTCACTGGGCTCGGCCCTGTTACTGCCAGTGTCAATAGTCAGCAATGAAGTGCTGCTCTTGTATCCTAACAGCTATTATGTTAAATGGCTAAACAGCTCATTAATACAGGGTAAGTGATATTTTTATTAAATATACAAATAAGAATCTAAATAAAGCATATATAGTGGATAGTTCTAGTACATCATCATAGTTGTTTTCCATGTATCTTATTCATAAGTATGTATTTAAAAAAAGAAATGTATCTATGTAGTACCTATATCAGACACTTTACAAATTGGTTAAGTTTGGGGTAGGGTGATGCTGTGTAAAATATTTATTACCATGATATTTTTTTCTGTCTTAAAAAGTAGCTATTTAATCAGGCTTTTTTTTGTAGGTAAAAAATATAGCCCATCTATGACTTAACTTTTTTAGGAATATTTACTGTCATTAAGCCTTTTAATTGGAGAATGGTTGTAATGCAACTTTAATTAAATATATTTCCTGAATAGTCCATCGGATCGAAAAATGTTGCAATAAACCTTAAAATACACAATAATAAACAATACGCCACATGACATAGTTTATTGTGATTTAATTTTGTTTGACCTTAAGTTTTAAAATTTTTACAAAATGCAGTCCAGAGGATATTTAATTTTTGCTGACGTCATGTCTTTAGTGACGCTCGCCTGACTAAGAGGAATCAATCTATCAACTAAGAATGTAATTTTTTTTAAAACTTGGTTCTATTCAACCTAAGTAAAATGTTATTATGACGGAGGCTAATGTTGTTTACACCACTTCATTTATTTTATAGGCTGTAAACACCTGTTCTAATAACTATGCAGTTAAATAAATATTAGGCTAATGCAATTTGTATTTACCATTTAAAAGTTTCTTTTACTTTAAAAACCATAATGTGTTGACTTTTTCCACTGATTGGTAGTAAGAAATGTTTAGGCATTAAGCCTACCTATTGCCTTCTCGGAAGCCTTTGCCCAGCAATTAAACAAACACAGGTTAAAGACAACTAAAAAATAAATTAGTATTGAACAAGTGCAATATCCAAAAAGAATTATTTTAATATATAAATGTTTGAGTTTCAAACATGGCGTTGTTGGTTGGATTCATTAAAAAAAACACTTTGACCACTGTAACATATTATTAAGTCAATAAGTAATATATTTGTCCTATAACTATACAACACTATTTCCATTTTTGTCTTATTGTATCAGCTCAAACATAGCACATACACTAACCATAAGCATAACTATTAATAAATCTTAACCTATTTAATTTGCACCTGGACATAATTTTAATTCAAACCAATTGTTGCAGGATTATGGAACCACGTATTCCTGTTCTCAAATCTGTCCATGTTCGTGTTTCTGCCGTTCGCGTACCTGTTCTCCGAGTCGTCGGGCTTCCCCGGCCACCGGGGGCTGCGGGGGAGGGTGTACGAGACATTCCTAGTGCTCGCGCTCCTGGGGGTGCTGATGCTTGGCCTGGCGTATATAATTTCGGCCTGGCTGGAGGGAGACCGTTCCAGTATTGATGCTTTGCTGAGTGAGTATTCAAGTTTTTATGTCGGTTATCAGTTAATATTAGACGAATAATATTATTTAGCCGGTTAAAGTTTTATTTCTGGCTAAATAGCATTAAATGGATTGTTTTGTTTACGGACTGATAAATTGCTACGATATCACATTTTTGGTAAACTTTAACGAGGAGTAATGGTGACCAATGATAGTGAGTTAAATATTTAAATCCAGTGACAGTCAGGATAATTTTATGTGTGTAAAGTGTTTAGGGTGCTTGCAATTGTTTTTGGTTGCACTAACCTTCGACTATCGTTATCATATCTTTGGTTTTATTCTTGATCTTACTGAGCATTTGTTTTTTATTATTGATTTATTTTGATTAATTGTTTTATGCATTATTATTATTTTATTTATTTAATTTTATTTCTTAACATTAAAGGAAATTAATTCTGAGTTATTATTATTACTCTCCTTATTATTATTTTGACATGTAGAATTTTTTCGTAAAACCATATTGACATAACTAGCATATATGAATTAAATAATTATTTGCACATCTTGACAGGCAGAATGTAATGGAACTAACATTGACATAAAATAAGATCTATTGTACATTTGAGCAAATAAATGATTTCTAATTCTATATGTTAAATATCTTTTGGTGACTACTAGTGGTTGGAGAGATAACAATTTAAAATATTTTGGTTTCGTAAGGTAATAATTTTAGTAAAACGACCTTTGTCTGCCGTTGAATAATGGCGAACATTATCATTTCATAGATAGGTTTAAAGTGTTAAGGTCACATCAACTGATATGGTATGTTAAAATAGTAGGTAAATAATAAATAATAATAATAGTAGGTAATTTTGTATACGAGTACCTACATTGATTGAAGAGGCGCTATATTTGATGGTCTTGCTATTCTTTCTAAATTGTCTGTATTCAGTTTGTTTATTGTTAGTTATTTGACGTCACAAAGCTACTACCACAGTTTTAATGATTATAACATTCAATCACTATTGAACTCTTAAAACAACTCCCCCTTAATAACACTAGGCTAAGTGTGTAATAATTGTAAGCTCAATAATGTAAAGTAAGTTCAGTAAAAAGGACATTAAGTCTAAGATGAATTTAATTAAAAATAAACACTAGACTAGAGCCTTTATATTCAAATGAAGGCTGGCTGAAATTATAAAATTAAGGCATAAAAAACACCACAGTAAACACAGACCAATTTATTGACTAAGATCAAACGTTGTATTTAAATACATTTACTTAATAAATCATTATTTGTTAGCGAACTGCACAATGACAATGAGATAGGTAATGCAGAATTTAAGCAGGATGACGGGCAAATTGGCGTCTAATGGCAGTACTCTGTACAGACGCAAGCGACAGTTGCGAGCGTTCACGTAGGCTATGAATGATTCTATGTCCCGCTGAACCCCTACATCTGAAAGAAGAATGAATTTAGTTGCGTTTCTCTAAGCTTGTGATACGGGTACTACCTCTAGACATCTGATATATACTTAAACACCCAGTCCATGTAGAAAGTGTTTGCAGAACATATAAACACTTGACCACTCGGCGGGAATCGAACCCGTTTCCTATTGCGCCGTAAGCGAACCTTAGCCCACCACGCCACTGAGGCAGTCAATAATAACAGCATTATCTTACAAGTGTTGTTCATGTTTTTTTGCACACCTTTATGAGGCAGAATGTATAGGACCTATTGTGATTTTATGTAAGACCAAAACTACCTGCATTCTAATAAATAAATGATATATTATTATTATTATTCTTACATACCGGATGTATGAATGATTTTGTTGCGTAGCGCCAGTTTAATTTTATCAACTTGCGTTTCTAGGGTACTTGCTGCAAGCGCTGGCAAAAATAAAAGGAATGTTCTTTCTGCTATAATAATCATGGAAGCAATCGTTTCAAAAAAAGAATGCTGAAAGGAGAAAGATGAAAATTATAATGTTGTTAAGTATATAAAGCTGTTTCCGAGATCGAGATCGGTCGGACACATAGTTTGAAGAGTTCATTACCCGACCCCGACCCCCGACCGAAAAACAAGGGTGTTATAACTTTGACGTGTCTATCTGTCTGTCTGTGGCATCATATCATCCGAACGGATGAAGCGTTTTCAATTAAGTTGTTGATGGAAGGTGACTTGCGCGAGTGTTCTCAGACATGTTTGATGCAAATCGGTTGAGAAGTTATGGGGGGTGAAAGTATGGAAAAAGAACCGAATGTGTGTTAATAAACTTGAGTGGGGTATCAAATGAAAGCTCACCACGGGCGGGCACATTACAAAATAATACATATTTTACTCTAAAGGGAACTAAGGTTGGGTTCAAGGGTTTTTTAAATTTAAACTTTATTTTTTTGATATACTTGAAATATCAAAAAATCAACTAAAATCATGTTTAAGGTGGTTGTATGGGCTAACGCGACTTTTTCAAATTGATATATCTACTTTATGAGTGAATAAATATGTATAAAAAAAATATATGTTGCAAAATAGATATTAAACTACAACTTGAACGTTTGAAATTATTGTATCTTCATTATTACTTAATAAAAAAAATATTCAAAGTAAGGCATTTTTTATCCGAAATTTGGATATATCTTTTAAACGGTATTGAGTTTGAGTATTTTTCTTTAACTTAAATATTTGTCAAAGTATTCCACACAAACTGTACGTTTGAAAATTAAAACAAATGATTTATACGACTACAAATAATTATTTTATGTTTTCGGTATGAAATGGAACGGCCGGGTCTGTGCGGGGGCGACGGGCGGCAGTGTGGCTCAGACTATCGGACGGGGAGGTTGTGTCGCGCGTCTTCGTCATCGGTCCAAATGCATTTTTCGATTTAACCGTATAACGATTATTGTTTGCGCATGGACGCTGTTGTTTAGTTTTATATTTTAGAAATAGGTATTTGAGCTCGGACTTTTGTATATTCGTTGGACAAGTTCAGTAAGCAATTAGCAGGAATAAAAGTTAGTAATAAATAAGTAATGATTATACTTACTACCTACCAACTAGTGAATTAAGTATCAAGCTAATATAATAAGTTAAAAGTTTTAAGTTTTCACCCTATCAACGTTCCCACTGCTGGGACACAGGGACTTCTCTCTTGACGAGAGAGATTAGGCCTTAATTCACCACGCTGGCCAAGTGCGGGTTGGTGAATGTCACATGCCCTTCAAATTCTTTTAAAGTTCTCAGAACATGCCGGTTTCCTCACGATGTTTGCCTTCACCGTTAAAGCACGTGTTTAAAGCGCACATAAATTTCTCAAGAAGAAAAATACAGAGGTGCGTGGCGGGGTTTGAACCCACGACCTTCGGAATGAAAGTCGAGTGTCCTCCCACTTTAGCCAACACGGCTTTTTTTTTATATATATATAATAAGTAATAATAAGTACCTACCTATTAATATTTATAAACAAAAAAAAAACACTTATGAAAAAGTTTTTTTTTTATAAGGGTTACCTAGTTAACTAACTCTGACTCTGAGTGCCTCGTAGGCGCGGTGTGCGAATGTCCGCTTGCAGAGCAAAAGGTAGCGGGTTCGATTCCCGCCGAGGGTAAAAGTGTTTGTATGTTCTGCAAGCACTTTTCTCCTTGGTCTGGGTATTTAATATGTATAATAAAAAATATCTTTAAATGTATGTATATTATATTAAGTATATCAAATATCTAGTACCTACCCGTAACACAAGCTTAGAGCTTACCACGGGACTAAAATGTTGTTGCGTGAATTGTCTGGAAATATTATTTATTTATAACTAGCACAGACTAGTATAAATATAATTAAAAATTAAAAATAGAATTAATTGTTATATATATTTTATGTCACCGCACCGTCCAGTTATTTGCTGTGCATTATCCTCTCCATCCTAAGGTTGTCTGGAAGAAACTGCTCTAAGCAATAAGGCCGCCCATTACGCATTTTTGTATTTAGCTTTAAGTCCCTTTTTGTATTGTGATATGGTGTGTAATAAAGAGTTTTATTATTATTATTATTATTACTAGGTAGATGATACAAACAAAGTATATACAATGTGCATTTTCGAACCTTGATCAAACTAAATGCGGATACACGACATAAATTTATCGATAAATATAGGATAAAAAAATTTATATGTTGGCTATTTAAAAAAAAGCCAATATTTTTTTTATGAAAACTACTTCGTATGGTTTTTTATTCGTTTCTGTTTGAGTAAATGGTGTATTTTATTCAAAGTAGGCTCATTTAAAAGCTAGATAGTTTACATCATCATCATCATCAGCCCTTATCCCATATTACGTGGGGTCGACGCAACATCTTTCTTCCTTCCATTTTCCTCTGTCACTCGTCATCTCAACACTCATTCCTTCCTTCAAAGTTCAAAATTAATTTATTGACAAAATTGAAATTTTATTGTAAATACATGTTACAGCGTTGTTATGGCTTAAATTTTACATGGATCAATGTATTTTACCTGTCCAGGCATGCAATTATAAAATTGGCATTACATTATTGAATAAACTAAAATAATAAAAATCTAACAAAATACAGTACTTGTAGCTGCCTTGCTACCACTTACCTGCTTACCGGTTACCTGATTGCACATTACCTTACCTTACCGGACGGAAATAAAACACAACATCACATCTTTATTATGGAGCGAAGAAATGAAACGCAACACAATCACAGCACAACTTTATTACGTCCGCAAGAAACACCGTAAAGAAACAGCGGGAATCATTCGCTCTGAAAAGAGCGCATGATAACCCTAAACACTTCACAACACAGCAGCAGGACCCCGGAATCAGCGCAGCACTCATCACAATGCACCGGCAGGACCTCGGTGTCACCACAGCCCGAGATGAAGACCACGCGATGACTCGGCGTGGCGCGCCAGCGCTCCCGTCGTCCGACGTCCGCTCTCCACCGTGGCTCGCAGCGCAAAAGGGAGAATTCGGCCGCAGGCCGATATAAGTAGGCGCACGCGCATTCCTCACGGCGCGGCGCGCATCTCGTCCCCGCACGTCTCGCCCCGCGCGCTGTGACCACACCTCTCTCCGCACATCACGCTCGTCCGACCACCGATGTGTCAAATATTTAATAATGTAATATATATACGCAAATAAATAAATTGAGAATTCCATTCCAATTCCTATTCTCATTCTACAACAACAAGTCTTTCTTTTAAACATCTCCAAACCTCAAAGCCTAAGCACTAGGTAGGATAGGAGATATTGTTAGCAGACAGCATAACCACAACAAACTGCTAAATTGGTGACCCCTGTCAAGAACGCCACCGCGCCGCCGCGTCCCGAACAAGTACGCCAACATCTGCACAGTAAGGATGATGTCACAGTTCTCCACCGCCGAAACCATGCCATCCACAATGCACACGCCGAGCTCCGATACCCAGTTCCTTATGGAAGAGATCTGGAAGCTCTCATTTGAGATCGCCGCTCTCAAAGCAACCCAGCAATTCGATGAGCATCAGCACAGACGACCATACCACCGCCGTGACGACCGTTCCTCAAGCCGAGATAACTCCAGCAACAGATCGCGCAGCAAAACTCCATCGCCGTTCTGCTACTACCATCGCCGCTTCGGAGCTGACGCCAGAAGATGCACCACGCCGTGTTCATTCAAGTCTCAGAATTCGGAAAACTAGCATCTACGTCGGCCGAGGCGGGACCCGGCGTACATGAAAATTCCAACCGCCTATTTGTCACAGACAAGAAGACAAAACTCACATTTCTCATCGATACAGGCGCAAACATATCCGTGCTACCTCCATACAAAGGACAAGAACAGAAACCTCTGAATTTTCAACTCTACGCTGCGAACAACACCGTCATACCCACTTACGGCGAGAAGACAATCGAACTGGACTTACACCTGCGCCGTCCTTTCAAGTGGCGATTCATCGTTGCGAAAGTTAGCAAACCAATCATCGGAGCCGACTTTCTGCAACACCACCAACTCATAGTCGACATTAAGAACAAGAAACTCATCGATGGGATAACCAAGCTCGAGACACACTCTTTCGTCCGTGCCACGAACATACCCACAGTTCGTAGCATTGATCTTCAGCAATGTTATCACGACATCCTGGCTGAATTTCCCGGCATCACGAGGCTAACTTCGATGAAACTCACTCCCAAGAACAACGTGGAACATTTCATCGAGACAACCGGACCACCGCTTCACTGTCGCGCAAGACCTATCGCACCACATCGCTACGAGCTAGTCAAGAAGGAATTCCAGAACATGATTGACCAGGGCATATGCAGACCAAGCAAAAGCCCATGGTCGTCACCACTACACATCGTACCCAAGAAAAATGGTGACATACGAGTATGTGGAGACTACCGAAGACTGAACGCGATCACAGTACCGGACCGCTATCCAATCCCTCGCATCAAGGACTTCACATTTCAACTCGCCAACAAAACCATCTTCAGTACTATCGATCTCAACCGAGCCTACCAACAATTGAAGACGCGTGAAGAGGATATCCAGAAGACAGCCCTGATAACTCCCATGGGCCTTTTCGAGTTTCCCAGGATGGTCCCAGGTCTAAAAAATGCAGGACAAACCTTCCAGCGCTTCATCCACGAAGTACTACACGGATTCGACTTCGTGTACGCATTCATCGATGACCTACTCATCGCCAGCCCGGATGAAACCACGCATCGGAAGCACCTACGCACAGTACTGGGACGACTCGAAGAAAACGGGATCACAATCAACCCATCAAAATGTATCCTTGGCCAACCGGAAGTGAAATTTCTTGGTTTCACAGTCAACCAACACGGAATCAAGCCTCCTACAGAAAAAGTGTCCGCAATCTGCAGTTATCCGCTTCCCAAGTCGATTGAAGAGCTCAGACGTTTCCTCGGTATGATTAATTTCTACCGGGAACACATACCAAAAGCCGCCGAGATCCAAGCACCACTCCATGCATACTTACACAACACGAAGAAGAAAGATAAAACAATCATAGAATGGAACGACGAATCAAGGAAATCATTTGAAGCTTGTAAACTTGCGATACAAAATGCAACTTTACTCGCTCACCCGTCACACGAAGCCAACCTAGCTATCTTCAGCGACGCATCAGATCAATCAGCCGGAGCAGTCCTACAACAGTACATCAATGAAAAGTGGCAACCTCTTGGCTACTTTTCGAAGAAATTCACCGACGCTCAGAGAAACTACAGCACATTCGATCGAGAGCTACTCGCAATCTACATGTCCATAAAACACTTCAGAAAAATGTTTGAAGGAAGAAGCCTGATAATTTTCACCGACCACAAGCCGCTCACCTTCGTTCTTCAGAAACCTCCTTCAGCATCAGAAACACCGCGCCGTGCAAGACAACTCATCTTCATCAGCGAGTTTACTACGGACATACGTCACGTAAGTGGAAGCGAGAACATAGTCGCCGACGCCCTCAGTCGAATTCCTACGATTGAGACAATATCTTGCCCCACAACACTCGACTACACGAAGATCGCCGCAGCACAAGAAAACGACCAAGCTACCATCAATCAACTCGCCAGTCAAAGTAACTTAACTCTAAAACGAGTTACTTTGCCGGATTCGTCAACGCCTATCTACTGTGAAGTTTCAACTGCGTTCGTTCGACCATACCTGCCAAAGGAATTTCGACGAGCCGCATTCGACGCACTTCACAACATAAGTCACCCTGGAATCCGAACAACAAGAAAACTCGTCTCACAAAAATTCTTCTGGCCGTCCATGAACACCGAAGTCGCATTGTGGGCAAAACAATGCTTACAGTGTCAGCGATGCAAAGTACAGCGTCACACACAATCCACGCTCGCTTCGTACGCACCTACGGAGCGATTTCAACACGTCCACATCGATGTAGTCGGACCACTACCTACTTCGCCGCATGGACACAGATATCTCGTCACAATGATTGACCGAGCGACGAGATGGCCCGAAGCTATACCAACCGAAGAAACATCAGCTGAAACCATCGCGAGAATTGTCTACGAGCACTGGATTACTCGCTTTGGTGTTCCTAGCAAGATTACCACCGACCAAGGAAGAAACTTCGAGAGCCGCCTATTTACGAAACTTCTCGAAACAATGGGAACACAGAAGACTCGCACTACGCCCTATCACCCACAGGCCAACGGCATGGTCGAGCGATGGCACCGCTCACTGAAGACCGCACTGAAAACTCGTCTATCACTACATACAACGTGGATTGACGAGTTACCGACAGTACTTCTGGGACTTCGCGCCGCCGCCCGCTCAGACACAGGTGTTAGCGCCGCCGAACTTACATATGGCTACAACTTACGCCTACCAAGTGATTTTTTCACTGCCCCAGCAAAGCACGAAACATTGGACGTTGATTACGTAAGCCGACTACGAGCATCAATCAACGCAAACAAGCCATACATAAATACATCGCATAGCAGCAAGCGCTCGATCTTCGTCCATAAAGATCTACAAACATGCGAGCAAGTGTTTATAAGAAACGATGCAGTAAAGAAATCACTACAGCCTACCTATGAAGGACCCTACAAAGTGCTAGAGCGAGATAGCAAGACCTACAAACTCCAATTACCAGACAGACGGTCAGCTGCCATATCAATCGATCGACTCAAGCCTGCCTACACAGTGATTGAGGATACCTGTTCAACATTACCAAGCCAAACCACGTTACCATTACCACCAAGCCAGGATACCTCAACTGCATCACCATTCCCGCCAGTCAGCCAGCACCCGGTCACGCCACAACCAAGTCAAGCCCAGTCATCAATCCTGAAGACAACTCGACTTGGCCGCCGCATAAACCTTCCGGTACGCTTTCGCTAGGGGAGGAGTAATGTAGCTGCCTTGCTACCACTTACCTGCTTACCGGTTACCTGATTGCACATTACCTTACCTTACCGGACGGAAATAAAACACAACATCACATCTTTATTATGGAGCGAAGAAATGAAACGCAACACAATCACAGCACAACTTTATTACGTCCGCAAGAAACACCGTAAAGAAACAGCGGGAATCATTCGCTCTGAAAAGAGCGCATGATAACCCTAAACACTTCACAACACAGCAGCAGGACCCCGGAATCAGCGCAGCACTCATCACAATGCACCGGCAGGACCTCGGTGTCACCACAGCCCGAGATGAAGACCACGCGATGACTCGGCGTGGCGCGCCAGCGCTCCCGTCGTCCGACGTCCGCTCTCCACCGTGGCTCGCAGCGCAAAAGGGAGAATTCGGCCGCAGGCCGATATAAGTAGGCGCACGCGCATTCCTCACGGCGCGGCGCGCATCTCGTCCCCGCACGTCTCGCCCCGCGCGCTGTGACCACACCTCTCTCCGCACATCACGCTCGTCCGACCACCGATGTGTCAAATATTTAATAATGTAATATATATACGCAAATAAATAAATTGAGAATTCCATTCCAATTCCTATTCTCATTCTACAACAACAAGTCTTTCTTTTAAACATCTCCAAACCTCAAAGCCTAAGCACTAGGTAGGATAGGAGATATTGTTAGCAGACAGCATAACCACAACAAACTGCTAAATACTAAATAAATTTTTATAATTATTAACTTTAAATTAATTTCATTAAACATTTATAACATCAGTAATCATCATAGTAAGCAAAAATTCAAAGTCATAAAACTAATTATTGTACAATTTAAAAAGTCATTATCTTAGAAACATTTTTGTCAGTCATTTTTGTTCTTACGCATGCCATCCTTCAAACAGTCCATCAATATTTTCTTTGACCTACCTCTTCCCACATATCCATCAACACACATATCTAACACTCTAAGCTAGATAGTTAACCTAATTAAGAAAATTCAAAACAAAATACAATTTTGGTACAAGAGCCCGCTAAATTTTTTTTTGTAGAAATTTACCAAAAAAATTGTTTTTTATTTTGTTGTTGATCTATAATTTTTAAACTTTTTTGCATTATTTATTAAACTTCATAATATTTTTCAAAGGTTGTCTGGAAGAAATTGCTTTAAGCAATATGGCCGCCCATTATGCATTTTGTATTTTGCAAGTCCATTTTTGTATTGTTTTATCTTGGTTTGTAATAAAGAGTTATATTATTATTATTCTACAAATTCTACAAAGAGTCTACAACGAAAAAAGGTCTACCTTTTTTCGTTGTCATGTTAGTAGCCATTTTAATTAGGTACTTTCTGCCTTGTAGTGCCAAATATCAACAGACAACAAATTATGTATCTTAAGTTGCATTAAAATGATCACGCACGATTGTGGTGAAGTGAGCTGGAGCGTCACCATGAATCACGCCAGCGAATCAAATAAGAAACGATCGCGATGTACTAAAAAGAACTTGTGAACTGAACGTGGGTTTACTTGCAACGATATGCATTGAGGAAAATGGTTGGCATTTTGAACAATCAATAAATTAATTGATAGTAATAACTTAAAGTGTTGTATTACTTAATCTTATCATTATCCACCGTTAATATCCCACTTTTGGGCAAAGGCTTCGTTCCGTTTCATCTTATCTTGCCTTGTTTCATTACATAATTTGCTGTCTGTTGATCTCTGTACAAGGCAGAAAGTACCTAATTCGAATGGCTAATAACATGACAGCAAAAAGAGTTTAATTAACCTTTTTGGTACGTGGGCTACCCACCAACCTTAGAGTATCTATGGATACCAACAGTGTCAGGCGCGTAGCATTTCAAATAATTTTATACTCTCTACCTGAAACTTAAAAGGAAAAGACATTATGAATATTGCAGATACTACCTAGATTCTATCAGACGATTGGCCTTCAAGCAAAAACCAGACATTATTCATAAAATTAAAACCCTTACTTTTTAGAAAAGATTTGTAGTATAAATTATGAAGTTTAATATGACATGCAAAAAAGTATACCTCAATAATCCAGTGTAAAAGTTACAGATTAAAAATAAAATAAATATCTATTTTTTTTTGTTAAATTTCTACAAAAAAAAAGTTTTAATAGGCTTTTGTACCGAAATTGTATTTTCTTTTAATTTTCATAGCTAGGTAAACTATCTAGCTTTTTAATGAGCCTACTTTGAATAAAATACACCGTTTACTCAAACAGAAACGAAGAAAACACCAGATGAAGTACCTAGTTCTCATAAAAAAATATTAAATCGACTTTTTTTAATAGTTTACATAAAAAAAATCTGATATTTATCGATTAATTTTTGTCATGTATCCGCAAATTGCGTTTGATCAAGCTTCGAAAATACACATTGTATAGGTAACTAGCCTACCCTGGCAGGATCGGCTTAGGATCTTATTATTAGGTTGGTACTTAGTAAGTAAAGAAAACCTAGTTAAAAAAACATACTTATTATTTATTTATTTATTTGTTATATTAGAACCACCAACAAGAAAATACACTAAAATAGTTTAAAAATTAAGATTCATTAATATCTAATAATAATATATAATTAATTTTAACAATACATTTAAATTAAAAAAAAAATTAAAAAGAAAATAACATAAGCACAAACGCATAAATCTCTAGGTAGAATAGTTTTAGCGTAATAATGATGTAGTTGGAAAGTCCTTATTTACGGCGTCGCGACTCGCGAGGACCCGGCACGCGTGACCGCTTGCCGAGAGCGCAGGCCGCGCTCTGCGTCGTAAAAATGTAGCGGGGAGTGTGCTGTTGGCGCGGGGAATAATTTTGACTCCGCCCGAATCCTCAAGGCCGTTGGCCCATACAGGCGCCTTAAGCAATGATGATACCATGTATGTGCCTGTTATTCTGCATACCTACCAGTTTACGTACACAACAAATTTCGTAAGTGCTATTATTTATGGGGCACGTCCAAAACCAAGCGCGGCGCGGTAGCAATTTTTTGACAATTACCTCTTAATGTGTAACTCCAATTAAACTATATGTATTGATACTTACGTATGCAAATGTGTGAACATTAGGTAAATTAAAATACTTTTCAACAGCGATATACATTTGAAACATCATCTGTGGTATACCAAAAAAAAGCGCTGCTAGGATCTGAAAAAAAATAGTTAATTGACGTGCATTTGACGTCGCTTTTCAGTAAAATTTTAATGGAGTTTAATTTTAATTTTCTTTTTTTTTCGCTGAACGCCTTATACAACTTTCTGTATTCTATGATTTTAAGAAAAAATAACTCTCTCTTCAATAACAATCAAAATGGAGAGGCTCTACGCCTGTGGAATGAACTACCTTAGAGCTTTAGGAAAGCAAAATCCCTGACAGTAATGAACAAGTTTTAAAAATAAAAAAACAACGAATTAAGGAATTTTATCTGGGTAAACTGTCTGAATAATATTGTGATTTGTATATATACAGTCGTGGTCAACTAATTAGGGACACTCTTTGGTTAAACCGAATTGTGAATTTTTTTTTTATTTTCCAACGAGTCTAAAGCATATTCCATATCTCTTACATGTAAGTATAATTAGTAATTTATGTGCCCGATTATACAAACAATAACAACTTCTTAAACATTAAACCTCTTTACAGTATAGCTGATAGATTATCGTAGTGCTATTTGTTCAAATAATGCTGGCTGGCCATTTAATTAGGGACACTGAGATATTGCGTTCTATATCCAAAATTTGAATCTCAATACTTTTTTACTTCTTCTCTTATTGTTTCGTGGTAGTTTTGGCGGCAATCCCGATATTTATGAAGTTTGTTGTCGAGCATGGTTGGCCATACCGAAGGATAGCATTTAAATTGTTCAAAAACTATGGTATACAATGCAGTGCAACATGTCAGACGCAATAACACAGATTTAAATGTGCCCAGAACAAAAAGATCGAGAAAAACAACTCCGCAAGAAGATAGAATGATAACCAGGTTAGCTAAGAAAGATCCGTTTCTAGGCTCTATTTTAATTAAACACGAAGTGTTTGGGACAGACGAAAGAGCTGGTGTCTCAGCGAGAACCGTTCGACGACGTCTGGTAGAAGCAGGGTTGTTCGGAAGAGTGGCTCGCAAAGTACCGTTGTTGAAGAAAGAACATAGAAATGCTCGTTTGGCGTTTGCACGTAAATATGGACATTGGACCTACGCCCAATGGCAACATGTATTATTCTCTGATGAGACCAAGGTTAATTTGATTTCTTCAGATGGAAGGCAATACGTACGGCGTCCAGTAAAAGCGGAAATGAATCCAAGATTCACAAAAAAGCAGGTGAAACATGGCGGTGGAAACATTAAAATGTGGGGTTCATTTTCTGGACGTGGAGTGGGACCTGTGAGGAAAGTTCAGGGTAACTTAGACCAACATCAATACAAGGCAATATTAGAGGAAACGATGCTTCCCTATGCTGCGGAGCATCTTCCTATTATATGGACGTTTCAGCATGATAACGACCCGAAACATACCGCCCGTTCAGTCAAATCGTTTCTTACCAGTCAGTCAGTATCGGTGCTAGATTGGCCAGCAAATAGCCCGGACCTTAACCCAATCGAGCACCTTTGGTACGAAATCAAGAAAAAAGTAGCCACTTATCGTACCACAACTTTAGATGAACTTAATGAAGCTTTTTGTGAGGCATGGGCAAAAATTCCTGTCGAAACATGCCAGAAACTGATAATGTCTATGCCACATCGGTGTCAAGCGGTAATTACTAACAAAGGTTTTGCTACTGGGTACTGATTTTACACGTAATAAAATGGAGCTGTTAAAGATATTATAATACTGCAGATTATTAGTTTTGTTTAACTCTATTTTTCATTATAGTTTACTGTCCTTAATTAAATGTCCAGCTACAGAATTATACCTTAAAATTGAATACATGGTCAACCTTTGATATTAAATACTTTTTTCTATTTATTTATTCTTTTATTTACAGCCATTTAAAGCATAATAATCGGACCAAATTATGCAAATAATAGTTACTGAGAAATCAATAGGGTTTTATATTTGTATGTACATAACCGGTTATTGTTCTTCACTATCTTGCATGTCCCTAATTAGTTGACCACGACTGTATTATATATATATATCTTATTTCCCTATACTTCTAATTATAATTGTTTGTTTGAATAAAATTAATGTATGTAATAAAGTAGTTAATACACCCCTGTCTTATTTGTATTTCCAATTATCTCTTTTACTAAGGTTGCCTGGAAGAGATCGCTTTTAAGCGATAAGGCCGCCCATTGTACTGCTTACTCTTATGTGAATTTTGTAACTATTGTTTTGTTTTGGTGTACAATAAAGTGTTTTTGTATTGTATTGGAATGAATCGAGAAGTTAAGTTACTTACCAGAGGATCGAATGTCGCTTTAAAACTATCCAACAGATCTACAATATTTTTGTATACTCTTTGGAAAGAAAGCATTTTGTCCGCCGCGTTGCTCTTTAGAACATCCGCTAACACGCTGAGTCGGCAATTTATAGCATACATAGCAAACACATGCACAATTAGAACTAATTGTAGAAATGTAAAAGCTGCAATATTGAAGAAATTTACGGGTATACACTGTATTTTTAAAAATGGTATGATAACACTTTTAAACACAACATGAAAGGCGTTCAGAGCCAGTAGCTTCATTTCGATATTATAACATGAGACATTCGCGTGCACCGTACCATCTATTTTCTCCAAGTCTTTGAGGAGTGAATAAAAACTACCGTTTTGATCTATGGACAGAAGAATCAAGACATTGACGCAGTAGTATAATATAATGCTTGGGTAATGTACGGTGAAGTACCATTTTTGTGCCGTTGTTAACACATTTTGCAAATAGTTGAGACATAGATGATAATCTATATAAATATAGCACAGGGCACAATACAATACGAGTTGGAAAACTGTTAGTGATTTTATAAGCCATTTCACTCTTTTAGTTTTGTAGGTGAAAAAACCAAAATGTAAAAGAAAAAGGATATGCAAGGTTTTATAAAAAATGGTAACTATTTTGAATTTTATACTGTTATTATTTGATTTTATAAAGTTGTTTGTATGACGTCCTGTTGGTAGCGTAGCGATCTCCATTTTTGTATAAAATATAATGTAGCTGTCGTTTCATAAACGTGGTCATCACTTTAAAAACAACAGTTACTTGGGACCCTACCTTCGAGGTAATTTCCTTGATTAAATTTTATGGTTTTGTGGTTTTATCTTGATAGTTGTTATGTCTAGATATGTTAAACTAATGATATTAAAATTTTATCAAGATTGTGTATTTCCATTATATATAATGCACTTGTTAAGGTTCCGTAGCCAAAATGGCAAAAAATGGAACCGTCATGGATTCACTCACGAGTCTACTACTTACGAACTATAATTATGATATATATCAAATAAAAAAAAAGGGTAAATGAACGCATCTGCTAAAATGATAAGAGAAACAAACATATATCTGTAATTATTCGGATTATTTATATTACTTCAATAAAGCGTATTACATAAAGTATGTTACAAAATAATATAAATAAAATACATACAGCAATACCTCTTTGCGCGATACTTCGTAGTCTCAACTACGAAGTATCGCGCAAAGAAATTTAAATAAAGCATTGTATTTGTGTCTCTTACCATTTCCGTTTCATATTTTTGCATCCGGTTTGAAATCACTACGATTCTATAGAAGTTTCACTTCAAAAAAAAACATTAAAATCTTTTATTTACTATACGAGCACACAGTATTATTATAGCTGAAATATCCGGCAATTTGTGTTCAATTGAGGGTGAACACTGAGAGCGTGTAATTGTTTCGTTTGTAACTGTAAAATAAACAGTATTTAATATACATCCGTGCAGGCACCCGGAACAAATGTTTTATTGACGGTTGTCAAAAAAACACTTATCATGATACAGTTCAAGATAAATATAATATTGCAGTTAGCAGCTTTAAGATGGCTACACTTATAATAAAATTCAGAATGGAATTATCGTTTAGTATATACATGCTGTGTCTGTATAACAAAATCTTGAGCAGTTAAGAAATTTCCTAAGATCTTTGAGTAGATAAGCAAATTTCACTTTAATTTCGCTTAGGTTCAAAGTTGCACTTGGAATTTTCTCAAATGGAAAATTGTGGACTTATTTTAAATAATCAAAGTATGAGGCATTCTGTAAAGTATGAGGTATTCAAGTGATGACGATGGGGCTTTGTAGAAACAACTTCTAAACACTGGCTGGTATACATATATTAATATAGATTCTACATATTAATATTACCAAATCACTGAAGCTTTTTTTTTCATTTGTTTTGTGCGGCTATTGTATTATTGCGGCCTAAAAGGCCTATTGTGATCCCCACTTTTCCTTGGTTCTCCTCAAAGTAGCAGCATTAGAGTTCGCTAATTATCCTTGCAGCTGCAGACTTAACCTTACCCGACGTATTCTTTTGCCCACAGATTTATGGACATACCTCCCATTCCTGTACTCCTGTGTCTCGTTCGTCGGTGTTTTGATGCTGCTAGGTAAGTCACTCATCAGATATCATCAGACTAACTTTGTTTACAAAACACTGGCATTGCTGCGCTGAAATGTACCACACAAGAGCCAATCTAAACCAACCACAAATTCGTGTTATATTCAATTATGCACTAGACCTGAGTTTGCTTTAATCATAAAAATGGCGCAATTCATCGACAAATTTACCATTCTGGGGTCTGATTTTGTGTAACCTATGCCAATTTACCAACTTGTATGTGTAAATCAAACAAAATAAAAATAAAAATTTATCTTAAACAAACCCTTGAGGGTTTTCAGAATCTTAAAATTAAGTTTTTTGCACAAAAAATTAAGACACATCCGTAACCTTCGCAAACAGGATGTTTTCTGCAAAGAAATTAAAAAGTGTTTAACCTGCAAAGTGAGGTTTATCACTTATTAAAAATGTACTTTAATAATATAATATATAATAACTAGCTGACCCCCCGCAAACGTTGTTTTGCAGAATGAAAAATAGATGTTGGCCGATTCTCAGACCTACTGAATATGCTCACAAAATTTCATGAGAATCGGTCAAGCCGTTTCGAAAACTGTGACACGAGAATTTTATTTATTTATTTGCTCACATGTACATTTATACAAATATAGGTCAATTGTTACATCTTAAGTCGATATGTACATGCACCCCGGAGGGGCACTGCAAATTGGGTTTGCGTCAAAATACATTAAAAAGAAAAACAATTTTAAACAATATTCTTATGTCATTCAAACTAATCATAATCATCAATGTTAATATAAAAAAAAATATTAATTAAAATTAAAATTAAATGATAAATATAAATAACAATATATAATAAACCGATAGTCAGTTGTGAACATCCTACTACCTACCTAACCTGCCTACCTACTACTACTACTTATATATACTTATATATAAAATTTTATATATACTTATATATAAAATTTTATATATACTTAAATATAAAATTCTCGTGTCACGGGGTCAGCTAGTAATATAGTATAAGGATATAATTGTGTGAACTTTTCACTAAAATTTATAAATTAAATGCATATTAACCTCTAACTATGATGTTTTAAACATATATATGTTTATGGGTGGTTTAGGTGGAGGGTAACAACGGTTAATATTCCTGCCCTTATGGTCCCTTCTCAAATATCCACCCTGGATGACTCGGCTCCGGAGCCTAACTTTCAGTAGATTGTGTCGCCAATAAAACGCTGATACAAAACGGTGTCAGACATTGACCACCAAATCTAGATTTAGAAAGGAGGACGGTGCAACGAACTTTATACGTGAATCAGGTTCGGGTGATGTAGATTCTTTGACGAATGATTATGCCCAAAGATGTTACCAAAAAGTTAACATCTCCGAGGTTCATATTGGTTGTTAAAGTCCATGTTCTGATTGACCTTAAAATTATTATTGTGTTTGCTATTATTAGACACGGATTTATTATGATTTATTAAAAAAACGTGTCATAATTTATCTTTATGAAGAGTTTGTTTGAACGCTCTCATCTCGGGAACTACTCGTCCGTTTTTAATTGTTATTTCAGTGTTAGGTAGCACATTTATCGAGAAAGGATAATACGTTTCCGCGGGACAATCCAAACACACGGGCAACGCCGTGGCGTACAAAGCTAGTTAGTTAAAAAAAAACCAGTTTTTTTATGCTAGATAAGCCGATAAGTTGACCACAATCTCACCTGATGCAAAGTGACGATGTGGTCTAAGATGGAGCATGAAGACCTAGAAAGTAGATGGCTTCTCCGGGCCACATTACGAAACACGAAAAAATCGTTTCACGCACTGGCCCAGCCCGGAGGGTGGTGACAAGCCGCGGCCGAGGCCTACCATCAGTTATTTAATAATCAATTCTATCAGTGACATTACTTAATCAATTACAAAATTACTTAATGTAATGAGTCATCAGTATGATGAGTGTAAACAGTCTGCCAATTCAATATGTCACGTCTAAAAATTAAGCATCATTTAATATTGAATTTTAGTTAATTTATCGGAATTGGGCTCAATTATATAAAATAACCACTATTTTTTCTGCATAAATTTAAAAATAGTTTAACCTGGAAAGTGAGGTTTAACACTTATTAAAAACATTAAAAAATTTAAAATAACCACTTCTTATCACTAAGATAATTTATCAATTTATTATCGTATTGGGATTTTCTATACGATGTAGGTAACACCTGTCCAAAGTCAAATTACAATGTTCCGCAACAAGTTTATTATAAATGATAAAAAAAATCAAGGACTACAGAAACGTGACCGACTGAGATAACTCAATTCTTAAATCGAAACCACTCGAAACATTTAAAATAAATAGCATCACATAATTAACAAAATAAAATAAAGTACAACAGATCACTACTTAATTCTTCAATCTTCTTCCTCTTCATATTCTTCCTCATCTTCTTCATCCTTCTTCAGAAAGTATTTAGTTAGTTCTTCATGCTGAGGAAATGTTTCTAATAGTTCCTTTCTGAATTCTTCAAACTTATCAGATTCCAATTCTAAGTGAGCTTTTGCTCTGTAGAGTCGGGCTTTGTAGCTGTTTTCGTTAAGACGCAAAGCATTGTCACAGTCTTTATCAACCTAAAAATAAGTTTAATATATAGTAATTAAAATAAACGAATAATAAATTTAAATCAATTAGTTGGGTTAATGTTTAATATGGGTCGTTATTGAAAGCGCAGGACCAAGATGGATGGCACGAACTCTGGGAGACCTATTCCTAGCAGTGGGTAAAAACAGGCTGTGGGTGATGATGATTAAGAAGTGGCATGTATTGACACCACTGCATTTCTATTACCTACCTTTATTTGTTGCCTGTCTTATGACGAACACACACGATATAGCGAATGTTTTCCTTACGGAGAAAGCTTGCAAGTCACTTAAATGGGACATAAATCATGAATATTTTAATTGGTTTAAATAAGTGTACTTTTACCTATTTATACTTAAATACTAATAATATAAATGTGAAAGTTATATCGACTTGTAAATATTTTCTCCGATGTTTTCACATAGCATACAGCTGATACAATCAGGTGGGCTATATCAAATTGAATTAATACAATTTGCCTGTGCCCAATCGCTATCTTGACACTTTTACTTGGCAAAGGAAAATCTATAATTTATCAATGTTGATTTTAATGTAACACTACTATGATAAATATTAACAGTAGAAAGTGGAATAATAATTGCTTAATGCAATAATAGCCTGATAAGTTGATAAACAAGTTGCTACGCTAGATAGTCAATTTCTTGTAGTGCTATAGATTAAATACAATTTTGTCATTACTGTTCATTAAGCATAGTTTGAAGTACTGTAAAAAGAATCAGTGGTATCTTAATTAATGGAAATGAATGGCTTAACAATTATTATTATGAGTCTGTGTCTAACAATCATAGTTAAGTTACCTTATCGAAGTTCTTCAACTTGATATTAGTCAAAGCTCGATCACAGTAGTACATAGGATTGTCTCTGATGTGATCTATAGCTTTGTTGTAGCAGGAAAGTGCCCTCTCGTACTCTCCTCGACGGAATGCCTTGATTGCCATTGTGTTCTGGGTGTCAGCTTTTTCTTTACGAACCTTCCGGTCCTGGGCTCTTCGATCTGCGTCCTTGCTTACTTCAGTCATCCATACATCTTTATCCATTTCGTTCTATAAAAGACGTTTTTGAAAGTCCGAAGGGTAAATTATGGGTTGGGTGTTTATTTCTACTATCATTGCCTATGATTTATAAACGAACGTACCATACTATCTTTATTTATTTCCTTATGTTGCAACTTTGAACAAAAATACAAGATTTATTGATAATTAAATCAACTTAGTTTGGTTTAATCTTAATCCACCGCTAAGTGTTTAGTTATACAAATGCATGTGCTGTTGATAAATAACACATTATCACGAGAACCAAGAAGCTTTCTGAATCTAATGTTTTTGTAATTTTAAATCCGTATATTAATTGATGTTGATTGTTCCGTCTCACGCGCAATCTATCTGCACTTGAAATTGAGGTCACGGTTAGCTGAAGATGGGTTTTTACCGGCGTTTTACTTATGTAACATAATAATACCATATGCGTAACGTTCCTAACGTGTTGGTAGACGCATAATTAGGTTATTGCACCTTTTCCTCATGTCGGGGTTAGCTTATTTACGCCGGGATTACGTAGCAACAACATTCCCAACGTGTTTCTGTTCTTGTTATGCTAGGAATCTGGTTGGGTTCCTGTTCTTTGGGAAACTGCTGGCCCGAAGATATAACACCCCACTCGTATCGAGTGGTTTATTCATACTTAATTGAGTATTGATGACAAAATTGATGAACGAAATTGGAATTGATAAAATCTTGATTATATTGTTTTGGTAGTACAATTTTCTGGTGATATATTGCCACGTATTCGAAGATGTCCATCATAAAATGGTATCTGTACAATACAATTCGAGTTCTAGAGCAGCAAATCACTTCACTGGCATCCAAACCTATCTAACAAAACTAGGGAGCGGCCCTGAGCAACGGACCGGTTCACGGTTGATCTATTATTGTCCTTATTGTTACAGTGGGTAACATATCACTAACAATTTCATGGTTCTTGGCCATAGGGCTACCGTGTTGTAAATCGTAGTTAACTACCAACTAGTGGTGTTTACATTTACACCGGTAGCTGTAAATACACAAACAAGAACCCTGGTGATCCCAACAAAAACTGTCCAATGTCAACATTATGATGTTTATTTATAGAGGAACACAAGCCAAATTGCTTTCACTGATAAATACAATACGCGTTGTATTAACTTGCATTAGTTATGACTATACCGCCAAACTACGTCATACTTGTCTAGTTTAAAAATAAAATGCATTGGCATCTCTGCTTGTTTTTATTTGACTTACATAAATAGCTACCTACCACGTTATAAGCCGATTCAACATGAACATCTACTTGTTAATCAATGGAAACAGATAACCTAGTTTCGAGCACTCAGTATCCATTTGTCCTTTGGACTTTGAATATCAACTCAGGTATTAATACTACACTAGTTAAATTAATATTTATCTTACCGCGTTATCATTTCCCATAGTTTTGAAAGCCATTTTGTTTATAACCGTGCGGTTCGTCTTAATCGTAGCCTCGACATCTTCATCTACTATCACTTTCCCTTGGAGGAACATGTCGGCTCGTTTGCTTGCTGCTTCAGACTTCACTTTGTCTCCGCTAGCCATATCCTTCACCAGGCTGGACACCTCTCCGACCCTCACCATAAAGTTGGACCATTCTTCGTTCAACTCTATTGCTTTGTCGTCTTTCAAGGCTGGGTTTGCTGTAATCGGCGGAGGCCTGATTGGATTTGACTTTGGAAGACTCTTTGCGCCAGTTTTAGATGTATCCTTTCTGTTTTTTAGCATTCTCAAAGTGTTTGCTCAAAAGAGAATAAATGAAATTATTGGAGTATTGTTGTTATGTACTGATGTCACATTGAAGTAACTGACGCTTGGCAACGGTTGTTAGGTGATGTCAAGGTGTTCGACCTCCTTAGTATACCATCATAACCTTAATCAAATCAGTAGGCATTAGATACTCTAAGGCGTAGATGTTTTTAAATCCCCGTAAATAGGTTGAACAAGTCAACTGTAAATGAATAAAATATGATATTCTTATTTTAATTTGCGTATAGGTTTTATCGTGATTTAGGCATCACAATAATATTCTGATCATCACGTGACGCTGTAAGAGTTTATAATTTCACGCTCACGTGTTTTTCATATTATATTATACTACTAGCGCTCCCATGAAGAATTTGAGGAAGGTTCGCGCGACGCGACGTTTATTCAATTGGCTCACAATTTATCCAGAGAGCAGGTGTGCGATCTGGTCCAATATTACTGTGGGGCTGCAAACACCAGTCTATAAGAAGTATCTTCTTTTTATAGGTTTCAACTGACGAAGATAAAAGAGATCTTGTTCAATATTTCTAAAGACTGTATTCAAATTGTATGGTACACTGAACGAATGTATTATAAGTTTTTTTTTTGCAAGCCGTTTACGTTTAGCTATTTGTCAAAACCATATCATCATCATCACCCTATTAAAGTTCCCACTGCTGGGACACAGGGACTTCTCTCTTGGCGAGAGAGATTAGGCCTTAATTCACCACGCTGGCCAACTGCGGGTTGGTGAATGTCACATGCCCTTCAAACTTTTTTTTTTATAAAGTTCTCAGAACATGCCGGTTTCCTCACGATGTTTGCTTCACCGTTAAAGCACGTGTTAAGAGCGCACATACATTTCTCAAGAAGAAAAATCCAGAGGTTTGAGAGGCGGGGTTTGAACCCGACGACCTTCGCAATGAAAGTCGAGTGTCCTCCCACTTAGCCAACACGGCTTTTTTAAAACAAAACCATATAAGACGCTGTAATTCATCCATCCTATCGGCAAAGTTGGCTCCAGAAGTATTGACGTGTTTGGCTCTAGGTATTTAAATTATGTCGATCAAAGGAATGTTAGTTGGGCAATTGCGTTCCATTCAGTGTATTGCGTGGAGTCTATACGAGCCAATGGTAGACAATAGTAATTCTTATGATATCATCTCAATATTGGTCTTGTCTGTAATATAGACCGATCAGATATTATCCGATTAAAGGTATCGTCATCGGCTAAAAAATTTCGGATTTAGGCATATTATATTGGTAGTTTAATAAAATTGAGTTGATTGGTATTTCCTAAAGCGACCCCAAATTTATATTCAACGCAAAAATGCTCTAGAATATTACTGCACCTGTGCTGATATATGTATAGTTAGATTGTAGATTTATCGTACATCATTTCTTAAAGATAAAATTACATAAAAAATATCAAAAGCTATAAAGATATAGACAGGCATAAAGTAATGGCTTTCATTTGCGTATAATCGGTCCTAGTCTACACAGAACAAGGTAATCAAAAATATTGTACTTTCTAACTAGAGTTCCTTTGAAATGCCATGGGCATTATTCACCACTCTCTTCATTTCCTGAAACAATAGTTTAATTAACAATGCTTTCGTCGCAAAATGAACCCCATGCGGAAAACATCCATTCTCATAGTGCACCTTTCTCAAAACGTACTATTCTCGCAATAGTTAATTAAAATTTCGGTGAAATGACATACGATTTATGTGTCCCACTATAGTAAACATTAAAGATAAATATAAAAGTAGAGTACCTAGTTTAGTTTACTGTAAAAATAACTTTAAATGTTGGATTGCAATGATATATCAATTTGTTATTTAAAGCCGTGAGTCGCTTAAAAGTCTATGTTTTTGCTTATAGAAATAGCAAGCGGAGATAAAAAGGTAGAATACAGATAAACTCATATAATGTACTTCCAATATAGCATAGTTTCTTACTCGTAACGGAGAAATTATTAGCTTTTCCAAGTTTCTCTCGTAGAGAGCCGGTAGGCACGGCCTTACTAATGGAAAACGTGAATTTGACTCGTATTTAACCGCAAATTGTTATCTCGGATTGTTGCATTTGAAACTTATTTTATTTTAGGTTCTTGTTATAGGTTGTTTGCCTGACGGCAACAAAAACTAAAAGAGGGGTCAGAAGTTTATAATCCCTATGGTAATCTAGTGAAGATTCAAATTGTTTAAAAGCCCTATCTGGCCTTATTTTCATACATCCAACAGACAGACAAAGATCATAATCAATAATGACAGAAGATTAAAAAATCGACCCACAATCAATCTATTCTCGATTTTTACTTAAATTAATATTATTAATCTTATATTTGTTTGTCCTAGAGGCTCGTTCTTGACAATTTTGTTTATAATTCAATGACGATTTCTTTTTAAATGAGCATTCTTATAAGTATCGGGCAAACAAAACCAATAATTTTATTTATAACTAAATCGCAAGTTACAATGAATGATAGCATGTAGGTAAAGAAATCAAAATTTCCATTTGGAAAGGTTCAATCAAGTCAATCAACTTTATCTCTGCATGTTATGATGAAAGCGCATTAAACGGCTCTACCTATAAACACGGCTGTTTTGTGATCGTTGTGTTGGTGTAGGTCGGAGTCGGAATAACTCTGTTCTACGTCTTAGATATAATTGTGACACAGCGCACAGTTCCTTGCTAGCTCGTTTCTTCTCGCATAGATTAGTATTGATTGAGTGAACTAATAATAAACATCACGCCTCCAACATTCGCATGTTGAATGATAATCAATTACTGAGTTGTTTATACGCTTACATGAAATCTTGCATTAGCATGGTTAGCTCTACGGAGCTATGTAAATATTAGCACACTTGGATATAGCATTGTGCTCTTCGATCTGTTCGTAGACGCAAAATGTCGAAATTATGTTTCTGAGAAATTAATGTCGTTGATATTCGTTGAACTCGAACATTACTGGCGATGAACTTAACCCACTTGTATGTTTAGTAGATACTAGATACTCGTATTGCGTACTAAAGATGCTATGTATATTTATAATCTCGTGGAGGTCAGTAACTTCCTGATGCTACCTCTCGTACTATTAATTTCGAAATAAATTGTAGAATTATCATAATTAAGACTCTTTAAATATTAAGGGTCTTGTCATAGAGAACTTTTAAGCGTTCCGCGATCAGAACAACACGAATACAAAACATAAATAATATTGTTCTGAACGCGAAAAAATAAAACGCCTGACCGCTCTGTTTAACAAAACCTGCAATTTAAAACACATACGTTTTGAATACTAAAATTATTATTATAAATTAATATAAATGATACAGTACTTAATATGGTATTTTGTCTAGTGTTTACGCCACTGGGCTTCGTGAGGCTGTTCGGCGTGGTAGGAGGAGTTCTGGTGAAGCCCCAGTTCCTCCGGGATCTCAACGAGGAGTACTACATGTACTCCTTCGAAGAAGACACCATCAGGCGAAGGATGCAGAACGCATTGGCCACAGGTGAGACTATCGATTTTCCGTTTACATCGTAACATAAGACGATATCCATACTAATGATATAAATGCGTAAGTAACTCTGTATGTATGTCTGTTCCTCTTTTATTATATTCTCTAGAGCCTGAAAAATGTCTTATGCTACTTTTTACCGCGGGAAAATAATTATAACGCGGGTTACACTCTCCTTGTACGAAATAACTGTCATCGTATTGAGTATCAATTGGTATGTCGTATACCAATATTGTGCTGTGACAAATTATTTGGGTTGAATGTTTATAATTGGTATTTAAATACCATTCGTTTATTTATACTGAGTTATTATTTAATATTAAATGGAAATGCATGTTACATTTTTATTTTCTTATTGTTTGAGGCACACACAAAACGTAACTTTTTGAAACATTATGCAAATGGTATACGTTTCTAAGCTACGTAATGTGTGTCTCCGACAATTTGGATAACAAAAGTGTTTCTGCAGACAGCAGTTAAATACAATCCAACGCAAATAAAGTAAATTAAAATTGAAGTACTAGTAGCGCACACCTGCCTATTCTTTCATGCGTCCATTGTTGAAATCACAATGTCGTCTCTCTTGTCATGTGAGTGTGCGTTCCCCTTTGCAATCGACGGTTTGTAACGGTGAACGCCGAACACATTGACCTTATTTAGTGGTCGTTGCCCAATAAAAAAATTGCGACTTGCGAATCTACCAAAAGAATCTGATTACTTCAGAAGATAGATTAAAAAATGCACTTATCTCTCATTTTATTGACCCCAACTTAAATTTTCCCACCACAACGCGCTAAACTCTTATTATCATAGGTAAATTGACACCCATTCCGATTTCCGATTTAGCTGAATTGTTGCATTTAGTCATTTCCTCGCTGATGGGAGATGAAAGATATGTGTTGCACTCGAGTTCAAAGTTTTTCACCTTGTACTCTTTTGACTCCTTTGCTGCCTCTCAGGATTCTATCGTATCCTTCTATAGCACTGTCTTTAAAATTTAGCAAACGGTTAAAAAGTTACTTTGCACTCTTGTATAACTATTGTGTTATTCACTTTTTATCTAAATCGAATTAACATTTAAATGAAAGTTGGAGTAACTGTTGTATGTTTTATACATACTTGCAAATTAGTGTAGACATTATCAATGTTGGATAAAAATAATTACCACTTTTATGTACCTCTATATGCACTCGCTTTGTTAACCCCGAGAGCTAAATCATACATTGTCAATTCATACGATATTTTGCGATAACAGTTTGGAGACATTCCGTGAGTTTATATTTAACTAGCGGCCCGCCCCGGCGTCGCACGGGTAAAAAAAGTTCCCGGCAATTTTTCCTTATTTGCTCACCGTTTAGACCTACCCTGGACTACGACAAACATTTTAAAACCAAAATCAGCTCAATCGGCCCAGCCGTTCTCGAGTTTTAATCAGACTAACGAACAACAATTCATTTTTATTTATATATAGATAGATGACGCCAAGTTGCTAGAAGTAGACAGTATTGAAACCAATGAAAACAAACAATTACATGACTGATGAGAATTATGGAAATTATGAAGATGACGATGACAACGATAAAGATAAAGATGATTAAATATATTATAATAATTAAGCATGAATAATACATTTTTTTTTGTGTATTAAATTCATTAAACTGAACAGTTTTTGGTTTCTCATGTGTAGTTCTCTCTTGCCTTTATTCGCTCTAAGGGGGTGTTCAACCCTTCAAATATGTCTGGTTATTAAAAATTATTGAATGATAATTGTCCAGTAATATTCGTATATACTTTTTATTAATAAAAAAAAAAAAATTGTAGGAATTTAAGACAGTAAATGCATTTATGTACCTGAGCAATGCTCTGGCATTTTACTTTCTTCGGTGTCTGGGGGAGCGTTAGACCCTTCGGATAGGTCTGGCTTTTAGAATAATGACTTAAAATGGTCATTAGAATATTGTGTATTAATCTCAGTTTTTATAATATGACGTGAGAGAGCTCAGGTACTGCACACCTTGATTGCCTGATACCTACTGAAGACACCGTTACTCCAGGTTCGTAACCCCCAAGCATTGTTCCCTACACCAGTGGGAACGTAACGTAGGTCTGGCAGGCCCTGGCTCTACCTCTATATCATTACATTATAATTGTTATTCATTTATTTAATATAAATAGTTTGAATATTGATTTCTTACAAATATCAAATTGTCATCTATACGTCATTACATAGCTGTCATTATACGTCAATTGCGTAATCATTTGCGTTTTGTTATTCCAAGTCTGATTCTTTTTTGTTATAACACGTTTTATAGTGACTGTCGTTTCAAGTCAAGTCACACGGGAATGCTGCCGAACGGGATAAAAAGTATCCTATGTCCGTCTCCTGGCTCTAAGCTACCTCCATACCAATTTTCACCCAAATCTGTTCTACCGTTCTTGAGTTATAAGTGGTGTAACTAACACGACTTTCTTTTATATATACAGACTGTAAACATTGTTCATCAAATATATTGCTTGAATTAATTTTATTTCCTGGCAGATACAAAATATTTATTTTATAAATACTATGGACGTTGGTTGACTACATTTTTTTATTGAAAAATTTGGTTAATTTCACTTGGTATTGTAAACTAACAATGGTTAGATTGCACACCGAATCGACTGTACCAAATTCGATTCGCTTCATCCTCCTAATTACATATAATCGGTATATTGTTAGCGTCTGTAACATTAAAAACAATAAAACAAACAATAAAATTTTATTTCTCTTTTAAGATTGACAATGTTGTATTTTTTGTCGGCTGTCAACTTCGGAAAGTAGGTTTTAGATAAGATACTAAATAATTTGTTCACACGTGTAAGGAACGAGTTTACAGTAACTATATTGACGCCAAATTGTGTGTTAAATGGAACGTCAACACAACGTGAAGCACCAATGACCGATATTAACACAAAGGAACTAAATTGACCAAGTAATCGTCTTATAGAGGTCAAGTACAAGAGATAGTGAACGCGCATAGTCACTTTTTATTTCCTTATCCTAATAGTAGAGGACTATGCTAAATGGGGATTTCCTCGAGCGTCATGGAAGCCTATTGGGTTGCGAAGCTTAGGTGATAAAAAACAAAATTGTCTTTTAAAGTACTTATAGCTTTTTCATCCTACTATCCTACTACTATTATAAAGGCGAAAGTTTGTAAGTATGGATGTATGGATGTTTGTTACTCTTTCACGCCAAAACTACTGAACCGATTTAAATTAAATTTGGTACACAGAATCTCTAGAGCCTGAAAAATAACATAGGCTACTTTTTACCGCGGGAAAACGTCATTCCGCGGGAAAATCCATTATAACGCGGGTAACACCGCGGGGCACAGCTAGTACCGAATATAACTTTATACAAAATGGCGGTGATACACCGTTGATAAATGTACACGAGAGCGTATCTTTTTTGGGGGATCAAAACAAGAAACAAGCTCTAAATAAATAAATCTAAATGAAAATTTAAGAAAAATCCCCTGATTCCATTGATTAAAAGTAAAACACCATAATACCATAATTTCCTTAAAAGTAAAAGACCATAATATTTTGTAATGTGCACGCGATGCGCTTTCATTTGTTATAGTATATTTGGAGATTTTCGGTTTTCCTTCCCCACTCTCACCCCCATAACTTTCAAACGGCACAACCGATTTACATAAAACATGTCTAAGAACACTCGCGCCAAACTCACATATATGTACTTATACACACATATATTTTTTTTGGCGTTTATATGGCGCGGCCATAGGAACAACATTATGTATTTGGTGGAAGTGCTTATGAATACAGTACAAGTTATCCCTCTGTTATTTATCTGACGTGTTCAAGGAAATCCCTAAATCCTCTATTCGGCTCCCTCACTATAGGAAACCTGTAAATTTACATTATTTGTATTTATTTAAACTGACTTGACTATGTTACCTTAGCCCATATGGGCTATTGCGTCAGATATTAGTCGTGTGTAAGGCACATACGTAAATTTGCAAAGGGGATATGTATGTCAAAATCTAGAAAACTTAAGGGGCCACAAATCTCAAACTAACTTTTAAGCGTGATTATTTACAATTGTATGAATTTCGATTATACCATAAAAATAAGGAAAGTATTCTCGGTATATTTATCCCTTTCTCGTAAAATGCGCGATCGGTTAATTGCTTTTGTTTCTGAGAGTAACGTAGAGCTGAACAAAACAAATGCTATTGTTTTAAGTAATATATATCTAAAACAGAATCAATCACAAATACCAAACTATTTTATAAATTTAAACATTCAGTTTTTAACACTATTGAACTCAACGCATCATAGGATTTTACCTACCAACTTTATCATACATACGGAACTTTTAAAAAACAGCCCATTTACTACAACCAGAGCGCCGCGCCGGCCGCGCGCCCCGGTATTTTGAGATCACGCTAATGCTTATATTAACATCCCGGAAGTGTACGGTCCGCAATAACCATGCCTCGGTAACTACACCTAGGTACACTAGATGGCGTTACAGTATCACTTCCTTTTTACAGCGTGACTCGCAAGATTATGCTAAAATTATAGTTATTTGAGTTTCATTCAGAGGTCTCAAATGCAGTTTCACACTTGATTGAAGTAACTTGTTAGGTTTTTATAAAGCTTTCTTTTTCAAGTAGCTGTTTGATCAATCTAAGTGGATTTTCTTTTACAGATTCGAATGAATTTGATATGATTTGATGAAATCATACTAAACAGTCCACACCGTCCGTCCGTGTACAGTTTATACACATTTGGCAATAAAAAAAGAAAAACTTAAAAAACACATTTATTTTAAAGTGATAAAATATGCAGTTGGAGCGCTCACCCATCCAAGTACTGGTCGCTCTCTCGCACCAGGTCGCTTAACTTTATAAAAATCATGTTTGTCGTATGGAGGCCTCCTTATACATTTAATTGTTGCCTGGTAACAGACTACGAAGTCTCAGAAATTGGGTCCCGTTTTACCCTTTGGGTACGGAACTCTAAAATGGAAGATTATTATACGCATTTCTCTATTGGGGTAAGTGTTAGGAGTATCTTTAATAATACGTTACGTTGGCTTTGGTTTATAGGATTATCTGAAGATTGTACGCCTGTACCCATGTTTATATTTTATTTTGTTATTGGTGAAAAGAGTGGATTTCCTAACACACACGCGACACACTAGCTTTTTGAGTGTACCCATATTAGCCCCGTATGGTATGTATTGCGTACAATACAACTAAACTGGTAAACAAGGTGTTTCAAAATTGGTATTTGTATAAAGTGGAAAGGGTTCGAAGGGTGGGCTCATGATGAGTATTTTTTGTTCAAATTGTAAATCCAATTTTTTTGTGAGGCACAGCCCTAAATTATTATTTAAAAAAAAACAATATATTAGAACAATATAAGGTGCGTGTCATTCACACCCTTTCCGCTTTATATACCGATTTTGAAACACCTTGTATTACAAGATTATGCGAATTATCTTACAAAGTTTTAATGATCTATTAATATTATTTACATAAATTGATCTTAAGACACCAACTAACCCCGTACTTATCTACGTAAGCTACTAACGAGAGACCTTGATCACTCAAAAAACAATAGGCAGTCTGAGCAGTTTTTGTTTAAGATTTTTTTTAACAAAAATTGTTCGTCAAGGTGAACCCTCTTAACTTTTTCCTCGCAAGGGTTAAAATAATCTTGGTTTTTAATATGTAAGATTTTTATTTAGATTTTAAAATACATTTCACCTTGTACGACCCAGCTCGATGGTTCGTAATAGGCCTACCTTGCACTTGTTTATGCTCATTCAAAAGTACAACGTGCCAAAAGTCATACGCCTATAATAACGCGCGCAAGTATTTTTAGATCTATGATTATTCATTGTCCAGCTCAAACAACAGTGTGCATATCGCTGTCTGACTATCGTATCTTATTTACAAAGTCAATATTTGTTTTTGAAAATAAATATACAATAGACGATGTCTTACTATACAGAGAACAAAAGCAAAAGTTACGACCTATTGCCAAACACGCGTAGTAAAATAGAAACTAAATTAAATTAAATGATAAGATTGATCAGGGATACCTTTGAACATATATATATATATATTTTAATACTATTAGCATTTAGAAAAAGAGATAAGAAACCTACATTTAATGCACATTTGCACAACTCTCTAGAGATAAAACTCCAAACTATCTCATGCCAATTTAAGTAAATCTGACTGACTCTGATCTGATTTATGAACCAAAAAACCGAACAAAACTTTGAAATCAATATATATCAAAACTATAACCCTTCAAATTAGATATATAAGTGTAGTAGGTACATACAGTTAGATAATAATATTAAGATTATACATGAAAATTGACTATTTAGTTATAAGAATAAAAAATATATTTCATGAATGCGCCTTACCTACTCCCGGTAGCACATTAAAAACTAATAAATATAAATTTAAAATTTAAGAAAAACCCCCGATTCTAATGCCTTAATTTCCTTATAACTTATAAGTAAAACACCATAATATTTAGTAGTTAGGGCACGCGATGCTTTTTCATTTGAGACCCCACTCGAGTATATTTGCAGATTTTCGGTTTTTCTTCCCCACTCTCACCCCCATAAATTTTGAACGGCTCAACCGATTTTCATAAAACATGTCTAAGAACACCCGGGCCAAACTCACCATTCATACAAAAAAAAACTAAATTGAAATCGCTCCATCCGATCGGGAGCTATGATGCCACAGACAGACAGACACCAGGACAGACAGACAAGTCAAACTTATAACACCCCTCTTTTTTGGTCGGGGGTTAAAAAAAGGATAAGTTCGCAAAGTTTAAATAAAAATATTTTATTTTTTAACAATATGAAGAACTATTTTATACTATATTGCAGGCTATAATTGTAATATGTTATGTATTATACCACATTATACTATTAATTTCATACAAGAAGCACGCGCGTAACTGATGATAATAAACAAAACAAACATAATCGGTTATAGGGGAGCGATAAACGGATAAGTTCCTATTTTTATGTAACGGGTATTGTTAGTATAGTGTAAAATAAGTATTTATTTTTAAACAAGTAAACCGACGCTCGCGTGGTGCGTGGCTCTTGATCCACGTGCTACGATTACTTTTTCAGCCAGTAATCGAATTCTGAAAACAATTAACCTGTAAGTTTATAGAAAACTTGTAATTTGTCATGCCACTTAACTGTTTGTTGAATAAATACCGGATAAGTTCGTAAATTGTGTTTTATTTTGATGAAAGTGTCTTATAAAATTTAGAATGTCTTGCGTGTTTATAAATGAATTTTATATGACATGTTATTCGTTAGAAATTCTTAGGAAATTACGTACAATTTTGTATAAACAATAGAATACCATACAAATCGCTGTGGGTTAAAGTGACTAGTCCTCAAGCTGAATGCTATTGTATTATCTGCTATATGCTATTCCCCGCAGTCGATGACCTAACCATGTTCTGTGTTTAGGCTTTAACAGAACCTTGGCTATTGTTGCGGAATCGCAGACGCTAAATTATCTCATTGTGTTGGTTCATGAATATTTTGAAGGCTTTGTGTAGGTACGTGAGCATTGATGTAAAATACTTATTTCCTCTATTTATAAGTTTTATTAGATTATAAGTTAGTAGAGACATCGAGTTATTTTTAATTATTGCTAATTTTTATTTGACTTATCTTTGCTTATTTCTATTAAAGGCCGAATGTAGGAGTAAATATGAAATTTTAATTATGTTACTTTCATAAAACTTAATTATATTTAATACATGTAAGTTAGTTATAAGATGAAATGTAACATTTATAAGATTATTAATAAAGGCTTTTATTATTATTATTATATATATAATGACTAAGTATATTGTCAGTTCGAAATATTTTTAGTCCGTTTACTAATTCCTAGTATACGATAAATTATTTACGAAACATGATGTTAAACACACAGCCTCTAGACCCATTAACCGCCTATCGGTAGATTGGACTAAATAAGGGCAAATATTTTTTTTTAAAGGTTATACTCAAAATATGATATTCTCCATTCTTGAACGACAAGTTGTTTGTGATTGTGGTAATATTTTCTTTCCGTGTCTTCCAAGGTAGTAACCGGACACCATACTTCACTGTTATATAGCATGTTGCCGTAATACTCGTAACTAGTGACACGTGATCTGGTATGGGAAACGTTGTTTTGCCTTTGATTCTTAGAGAATAAAAGTTGTTTCATAACAAATTAATACTTCAAAATAATGAAACACCTATTTTTTTATTTATTTAAAACACTTATTTGCACAACGCTGAATTGTGTACAAAAAGGTGGGCTTAATGCCTAGGCATTTTCTACCTGCCAACCTGTGATGGTTGTTAGCAATGTTTCCGTGCGCGTTAAATCTTAAAACTACTTAATGCTATTTGTTAAAATTAAAATTATACAAATACAGTACATGTGACATCAATAAAAGAAAAAAAAAAATTATGAAAACCGAAATAATATAGAACTAGATGTGGAAAAGATAACAAAATAAAATAAAATAATGATAATAATAATGAAATGTGATAAGTTATTGATACAATCGCTTCAGAAAGTGTTCCCTTATGGAGCGCTTAAAAGTATCTTTGGATTCTATCTTTCGCAGATCTATAGGTAAGTCGTTCCATAAGCGAACTGCTTCCACAGAGAAGGAGTATAGACCTATCAGAGTTGTGTACCTATAGCATATGAAACGAAGTTCGATCTACCATTTTAAAAAATCTAAATTTTTATAACTTTACGGATAGATCCTGAGACGTAATTTATTTAAGATAGGTTTTCATAGTGCCCGTCTGAAATGATGTACCTAAACTATGCGCCCTTAACGGGAATGTCGACTATCCTGTAAACAAAAGCATTTATTTATATTTTACCATTGCAGGCAGTGGCTACATATCTCCAGAGCCGATGTATCCGGACCGCGGGGATATATCGGCGCCTGTGGACGCAGACACGTCGGTGAAGGACAGCTCCATGAGCAAGGAGACTCCCCTCCTCAGGCTGCGCAACGGCGCGCTCCAGGCCGGCCTGAGGGAGCGCCTGCACAGGATCGTGGCTATGAGGAAGGTAAGATGTTTACCATTACAGACAGTGTCACATATCTCCAGAGCCGATGTATCCGGACCGCGGGGATATATCGGCGCCTGTGGACGCAGACACGTCGGTGAAGGACAGCTCCATGAGCAAGGAGACTCCCCCCTCCTCAGGCTGCGCAACGGCGCGCTCCAGGCCGGCCTGAGGGAGCGCCTGCACAGGATCGTGGCTATGAGGAAGGTAAGATGTTTACCATTACAGGCAGTGTCACATATCTCCAGAGCCGATGTATCCGGACCGCGGGGATATATCGGCGCCTGTGGACGCAGACACGTCGGTGAAGGACAGCTCCATGAGCAAGGAGACTCCCCTCCTCAGGCTGCGCAACGGCGCGCTCCAGGCCGGCCTGAGGGAGCGCCTGCACAGGATCGTGGCTATGAGGAAGGTAAGATGTTTACCATTACAGGCAGTGTCACATATCTCCAGAGCCGATGTATTCGGGCTACGAGGGCTATATCTCAATTACGTACTTTTAAAAATCGGACGTATTATGTGGCTGGAAGCTATCGAAATATGGATTTGGATAAGGATTCGAGTATGAAGGGAGTCGGGGAGGCCTTGGCTCAACACAGGAAAAATTCAGAGTAAAAATAAATAAATAATTGATGATGGTAATATTATAGGTAAGCCTCCCTCAACATGCACGCAGCCTTTGTTAAATCATGTTGATACCTAATAATATTTTAACAACTTTGAACATGGTGTTCGGGCAAATAAATAATATTAAAAGCAAATTTGCGGCCAACACTACTCTATGACAAATCCTGTAAAAGGTTTTTGCGTATTTTTGTTCAAGAGGAAAGTTTATTTTAGAAACAATTTATTGAGTCTGTATTCTGTAGTATGTTTTAAATATTATTTAACCTGGGAAAACCCTACCAATTGAGTAACTCACATACTTGCATGCATGAACTATAGACACTGGTGGCAGGCAGCTAGAAATGTAAAATTCATGAGTTATGAAAGTAAAAATTCAACATTTCAGCAGTCATAGTATTATATAAACACGAGTTACCGTAACGAACTGCGATTATCACAGCGTAAAATAACTCCACATTGCTAAAATTTTACAATATTGGTGTCGTTACTCATTATATTATTATATATTATTCTTCTAATTTGTTTCGGTTTAATATCTTGCTCTAAATTTATAAAGAGTCTAAAAATATCTTATTAGTTAGGTACCTGTTTGTATTATTTTTGTAGTGTACAATAAAGAGTTATCATAACTTTGTGTATACAAAAAATATGTAGAGTACTATTACAAAATCTTAATGGTTTAAATTTTTTAGGTTAAACTATTTTAAAATTTGATGCAGAAAAAGATTAAGACCTTCGCACGCAGGATTCGAACCTGCACCTCCCGGAAGGCGCCGCGTGCTAGTTTTACGGATGCGACTTTTTTTTTTATGCATAAAAAATTAAAAATCTCTTATAAAGTTTATAAGTTGTATGTGTCTATTGTTTCAGGAAGTAGAAAGCCAGAGAAAGTCATCACCCCTCCAGCGGAACGTAGTTTACCCGCTAGCGATGCTGCTTCTCCTGGCGCTGACTACCATCACGGTGCTGATGGTGCTGCAGAACACCCTGGAATTGCTCATTGGCATCAAGGCTCTGCCTCTTAGCACAAGAGTGAGTAGAAAATCATATCGCATCCAATACACGGCCGTACACTTGGAACATAATATAATGTCTTTATTGCTCCAAACATGGTATACAGGTGATAATAATCTATACTAATATATAAAGCTGAAGAGTTTGTTTGTTTGTTTGTTTGAACGCGCTAATCTCCGAAACTACTGGTTCGAATTGAATAATTCTTTTTGTGTTAGATAGTCGAGTTATCGAGGAAGGCTATAGGCTATATAACATCACGCTACGACCAATAGGAGCAAAGATATAGTGGTAAATGTGTAAAAAACGGGAGAAATTGTTCATCTTTGAAGCCTTCCGTTGCGTGCGCCGTGAAAGATACACAAAAAATATGTATTAAAGAATAATAGCTCTTTTAATGATCTAAAAAACAGTCCGCGATAGTATATGTCTATCTTTTAAGATTAACTCACAAAAACCGTTTTTATGGTACCTAATTTGGTCGAAATAATTTGTTTAAGTTGTATCAACATAATAATATTAATCTTTATTCAAATAAATATGTTGTTGGTTAAGAGTACTTCATCCATTATAACGCGGGTAGCACCGCAGGGCACAGCTAGTTACAAATAAAGTCCTATTGTTTCATTAAAATCTAGCATGCAATAATTTATCAAATCAAGGATAAATGCCACAATAATTAATTATTGTCAAAAAATATTCGAATTTTTGTAAATAGTTTTTCTTAAATAAATAATTATTCATTCATTTTATGTCTGTTGGCATTAGGCTTAATTCAAATCGACATGACATCTAGACATTATAAAATACTTATCAACAATGATCTGTGGTTCGCTTCCATTTCAGTTTGTATTAAGCTTCAGTGGCAACTGGAATAATATATGATGCCTAATGCATTGCCTTTTCGTAGATCTAAGTAAGCAGAAGCTCGTTTATAATACACAATAATACAAAACACTTTATTGCACACACAGGGAAACAAAATACAACAACACGTAGGAAACAAAACAACGTTTATGATCAAATAATCAATTTCTAGGTAAAATATAAGTTTACAAGTCAAAAATAAAATACAAATAATACATGTCAATTCAAATTAAAAATCATATTTAAAAAATAAATTTTGGTTATGTTAATCCAATCCAATACAATTAAAAACAGCAACATTAATTATAATTCTATGTCAAAAATGTCATCTACGCTATAGAATGCCCGCTCGATAAATAAATAAGTAAATATTTCCGGACAATCCACACAACAACATCTAGCCCCGTGGTAAGCTCTTAGTTTGTGTTATGGGTACTAGACATCTGATATACTTAATATAATATACATACATACATAGATATTTTTTATTATACATATTAAACACCCAGACCAAGGAGAAAGTGCTTGCAGATCATACAAACACCTGACCCCTCAGCGGGAATCGAACCCGCTACCTCTTGCGCCGCAAGCGGACTCTCGCCCACCGCGCCACTGAGGCAGTCTGAGGCACTGAGGATAAGCAAGACCTTAAGTTTGTGCTTGAATGAGGCTACTCTAGGCGCGGTGACTAACATGCTCAGGAAGTTTGTTATAGATGAAAGGGGCCAGCACATGCGTTAGCCGCTTGGATCGATCGATGAAAAATATTCAACGACCTAATCACCTTCCCTTTGCAATTACCTATTACTGCAATAACATGTACAATATTGTCCTCAGCAATTCACGCTCGGCATAGCGTCCTTATCGAAGCTAGGCTGGGCGGGCGCGCTGCTAGAAGCGTTCCTCATCCTATACCTCCACGCGGCATCGCTGACGGGGCTGAGCGCGCCGCTGCGAGCGCTGGGCGTGTTGCCGCGCGCGCGCCGCACGCCGCTGCCGCGCATCATCGCGCTGTGCACCGTGCTGCTCGCGCATTCCACGGCGCAGCCGCTGCTCGTCAAGATATTAGGTACTTTATTTTATAATCGAAGCTCGGTTGGGCAGAGGCGTTCCAGTTTCTCTTCCTCTGAGGGGCCGAGCCCGTCGCTTCGAGCATATCTATATAAATAAAAATGAATTGTTGTTCGTTAGTCTGATTAAAACTCGGGAACGGCTGAGCCGATTGAGCTGATTTTGGTTTTAAAATGTTTGTCGTAGTCCAGGGTAGGTCTAAACGGTGAGCAAATAAGGAAAAATTTCCGGGAACTTTTTTTACCTTTGCGACGCCGGGGCGGGCCGCTAGTAATGCATAAAATATTTACTTTGTTACAAAACATGAAATAGTTTTAACAGACATGGTACAATAATAAAAATGAGAACAAATGTAACAAGAATGGCTATCACTCAGTATTATGTTACATTTTATCAAGCTATCACTGCTAGAAACGCAGTTTAAGCGTTCATAGTTTGATGTTGGGTCCTTTAGTTATGACAGCTTGTGACAGTTTATTATTTTGGCTGTATTTTAATTATTATCTAGAATACGGGACAGTTCATTTTAGATTAAAATACTTACCTAATACTATACAAGATTTGTTCATCGAAATTTATGGTTCATTTGACGGATCCTTACAACTCCATTACCTTCCCTTATTTCAGGTATAACAAATTTCGACTTGCTAGGCGAGTTTGGGCGCATCGAATGGCTCGGCAACTTCAAGCTAGTGTTGCTCTACAACGCGATATTCGCGGCCACCGTCACTCTCTGCCTAGTCAGCAAGTTCACGGCGAGCGTGCGACGGGAGCTCTACAACAGGTTGGTCGAGAATGTCAATACGGTCGCCCACTGCGTGTCTTTCCTCAACAACTGACACAGATGCCAACCCTCGGTTGAGGTTATTTGATCTGTCAAATTGGTCTTAGATCTCTAGCCTGTCAGCTCTTTCTATGATGAATATTAAACTTCTGTATGAAGGTCTTCATATGTTTGAATTTAGGGCTTAGTTATATAATTTTCTAGCTTATTTTTCAAATCAGGCTAGTACATTGCGCTGTTTATATTTATCAACGAACAGATGTCAATAACACTAATGGGAATATTTTCTGTTAATGTTTGGTTGGTTTGTGTTTTAACAGTGTGATATTGTCTCTAAACCGCAAAATTTCTTTGAAACTAACGGTATTTAAAACTAAACTGTTATGGAAAGAGCTGACAGTATCCGCAAATATAGGCCAAAATATGATAACTATATTATAGTCTTTGTAGAGATTTTAAAGATGTTTAAGTAGCATTGTTGATCTAGATTTATAATATTATCCAGTATTAACGTTACAATAGCTAGTGGAGGAGTGCCATCAATAATTTCAGCGATACAAAATCTGAGAATGTTTGACAGATTGAAAGTTTTATTGGATAGTGTTATTGTGCCTGCATGGTATTGCAATGTGTTATGGTGCCGGCCGACCAGAGAACTTAAATTATCCAATTTTTATATTTCTTTAAAGCGCTATCTGTTTGAGATAATGAACTAGAATTCCTATTGATTTTTCTCTGTTCGGCCTTATACTGACTGAGGGTTAGGTACTGCATATCTAATAGGTTGTATGTTTAAAAAATAATTATTCCGTCATTAAGATTATTTAAAATAATTATACACCTATTTTTTTTCTTTTTTCTTGAAAACAAACAATCAAGACGGCTATGTGCATTGAAGTTTCGCGTGACGAAACATTTTTGGCCCCCACTTCGGAACTTTGGTGCTCTATATTATACAATTGCACTTTCATATTTAGTTAAAAAAGCGAAAAATAGGTGTCTATCTTTTTCGACGGACTAAACAGAATGCCTATTTTTTTATATAGTCATCATGCCTATTGAATAGTTAACAACGGAGTCATATCTGGTAACGGTAATAAAAGGAAAAGTAGCCCACGCTTGCAGTATCAAGCCCCAAACAACTTTCTTTCTAAGCTTGCCAAAAATAAGTGTTTAAATTTGAAATAATGAGAACAAGATTCAGGATTTCAAGTACCTAATTTATTTAGAATGAAAGTTGTAACCGCGCAGTAAAATTATGTACCAAGTAAAGCAATGAGAAGACATTCTGTACCAAGTAAAGCAATGAGAAGACATTGGCGTGATTAAGGATAGGACTGATGGTATTAAGGTTATATTGCTATGCACTATTGGACTGTCTACTGACTAAACATAGCTCAGCGTTATTATCTAGAAATAGTCTTATATGCAAACCTTAATTTACTTACATCTATGTTTATAGCAAAACAACTTCCTTTCCCTGATTTATTATGCGCTAAGTGACACAAAAATAGTAAAATACTTAAAATACTATGACGTCACGAGACCATATTGATATTTTGTAAGCGATATTATACAAATCCATGCATTTATTTGTAACCCGTTATTTATTTCGTTCCTATGTACCATTTTGTAGGTGTTTTGTAAGGTTCTTGAGGGGAGGCTAGTGGCGATTTTGAATTATTTTATCACAATGAGACTGAATTTGTTAAAGTTATTATAATTCGTATGGAGAGATTATTTATTTTAATTAATTTTATTGCGTGATACAAAAATGTTTCTAAATTAAATTGAACAAATTAATTATGATTTATGAATTGGGTGCCTATGTATGTTATTTTCCATGACTTAAATATTTTCTTTTGTACAATAATATTCATTTTAGTTTGCATTGCACTACTTATGACATTAATTATTATCATGAATGTTTAAAAGACATAATTTTAAGACTGTTTATTATAATATATGATTTGCTCAACATCACAATATAAGCCTGCAATAGTCAAAAAGAAAAAAATATTGATATTATAATACTTTTTGGAGGCTAAATTTATCTAGTCCACTAGAATGATCTCTATCCAGGATTATAAACATGCAAGCTCGTATTTCTGTGTACTAACCAGGTAGACTGTGTTAACTCATACCTAACTGTTTCATTTGCTATCATACTAACGCGCAAACTTTTTTAATTAAGCAATAAGTTTATGCAAAAAGTAATTCTATACTGTTTATGTTAGAACTAGTGTGCTAAGAATATACTTGAACTAGGAATTAGTTGAAACTTTTGCCTGTGGTGCTATTATGTATCACAAAATATAAAATAAGTATGTACTTACTCATTAGAACAGTTGACAAAATGGTTTTAGCGTGTTGCTTAATTTTGTGTGTGAATCTCCAAAGTTTGTGAATATTATAATATTTTAGTGTGAATTTTATACATTTTGTATTACCTTGTACCAAACGTTGAGATTGCATTTGAATAATAATGATATGAAATTTACTTGTTATTTTATTTCATTAGCAGTCGATTTTTATGTAGCGTTCAATTAAGATCCTATAATTTACGTTTTTACTACGCCTCGAGTATTAAGAACCTCTTTTCCGCTGCCAACACATTGGAACACTACTAAAAACACGAGAAATTTTAAATAGTTTTGAGTACTCTAGGGGCTCTTAAAATAACCTTGAACCTTAGGCCTTGGTCTCGAATTTAGCGGGCAGCGGGGCGGCGGCGGCGGCGGCGCGAGAGCGGCAGGATCTTATGCGTATCGTCAAATGGACCGGGTCTCGAAAACAGCGGCGCGGGAGCGGCGCGGGGGCGGGCAACGAGCGGTGCACTCCAGTCGAGCGGTGACCGTCCCGCGTTGCGCGTCTGCATTGTAGTATAGTGTTGTACTTTTTTTTTTGTGACGTATCAAAATGTCATCGGACGTGCAAGAGCAAATTATTTCGGCAATCTTTGAGAGGAGACCCATATGGAACAGCAAAGATGTGAACCATAAAAATAGAAGAATAATAATTAATCAATTATGGGAAGAAATAAAAAACGAACTGAATATTGAAGGTAGAATTTATTTTCCTTATCCTATAGTAAAATAAAAAAAAAAAAAAGTTTATTTTCCAAAAAAATTACAATATTTTAGCCTTAGATGATAAAACATAAAAACTTATAACTAAGTTTTTGGTTGCGACTTACTAGCTAAGGCCTGATGCAATGAATCATACCTTCCGTTTAAGTTTAAAACTGTGTTACGGCAAGGTACTGCTTCATGCCTCGGCTTCTCTACTAAGCTATTAGTACATAACAGCAGAACTTAATAATTAATAACTTGCTTAAAACTATGACAAATTATTACTATCTTACCTAACTTAAAATAAATATGTATCTTATTATAAAAATATATATGTATAAACACGAAAATAAATTTTGTTCATTACAGATAATACACATATATATATATATATATATATATAATTTTTTAGTAGTTACTACAAAAAATGTTAATTTATTTATTTTTTATTTAGTAGGGATCCACTTCTTTCCTTTGCCCACAATAAATCGAGCGTTAGGAATACATTTGAATCAAAAAGATGTTGTCGCCGATTTTCAGACATTTCGTTTGCGAATGTCGACAACACAACCACGAACACAACACTACACCGCTACAGTGCCGCGCGATCTGCCCGCTGGTTTCGAGAACAGGTATGCGTTGCCCGCCCCTCGCCCGCGCCGCCGCCGCCGCCGCCCCGCTGCCCGCTAAATTCGAGACCGAGGCCTTATTCTTACACAATCTATGAGAGTTCAGATGCAGGTAAGTCTCGTGATGGCATATAAATAAAAGCTGCCTGGCTGTTAATGACAATGTCGAATTTATTTATAAACGTTCATGCTTCCTAATAATTCATTGCTTTTGTGGCTTACTAATGAAAACAAGCACCTAGTTACACAGTCCAGTTTAAATTAGATTTTATAAGCCCAACAGCGACGAATATGTGGCCTTGGGTAGTAGACCATCCGAGGAGGCACCGCTGAGTTAAAAACGACAGGAATTATAATCGATTACGAGTACGATCGAATCGATTTGTTGTGTTGTGCGTCTTGCCCTATTTAGCCATTTATTATTTCAATCTTAAAGTTGATTCGCATGAATAAGATTGAGTTTGCTATAGAATCATTAAGAAACAGAACTTTACTTCAAAAGATAAATGATATTTAATTCTTCAATATGTAACTTACCTTCTCAACCAATAACATAGGTACCTCAACGGGCGATGGAGAGAAACAAGGTAATCTCGGGTTATAAATTTAAGACTGTACATTTAAGGTCCCAGGTATTTTTTTAATTTAAACATGCTTGTAAAAGTAAGGTATGTGTGTGTGTGCTATGAAACCACATCAATCTATAGGTAATTTGTACCTACCTGTAGAAAACCTACCTATCAAGACCTTAACTAAAGGTCGTAAAAGATCTACCCATTGAAAGAAACTGTTGAGCAATATTCTTTTATCTATACTAATTGTATAAAGCTTGCTTACACACAATTTTAACAGGAAAGGGCCAATTCAAAAACAATGTTTTTCAATGCTAGACACCACAATAATATATCAGTCACCTAACACCCATAGTAGAAGCTCTGCTTAGTTTGGGGTTAGGGGTGCTGTGTGATTAGATTAGTCCGGAAATATTATTGATTACCTTTTTACAGCGAGAAAGTATGTGTGACTCACAAGACGCCGGTGACCTGAACATCCAGTAAGATATAATCTGGATGGAGTGTGCAAAAATTAAGAACCACATTCTGTTCATTTTTTTGAACTCAGAAACTTGCAATCTCAACTTCATATATTGTCTGCCCTATAGTAAAATAATGGTTCTATTACATAAAATCTTATATTATTGTTATAGGTACAAATGGTTTGCTGATTTCTTCACTTTACCGGATGAACCCAAAAGTGTTACTGCATCCACTTCCATGATAGCAGAATCAGTGGATCAACATAACATAGAAAATGAAGACAATGTTAATAAATCCAATAAAAAAGCATAATTTGTGGAATTACCTTAGTTATTACAATCTATGAATTCTGTGATGCTTTAATTTTAAGTTAAGTATTATAATTATAATGGCTATGTTTATTTAAAATCTAATGATAAGGATGATACCATTGATATTTTTTTATAATTTTAGCTATGAAGTAAAAGTCAAGTTTGATTTCTTAGTACTTTATTTTTTGATACTATTCTAGCATTCTATAGATATAGTTTCATCATTATTTACCTTTTCATTGGTATATTGTTTCTCAATGGTCATATGATATTTGCCATGTCTCCTACCCTGTGCCTTTAGAATAAGTTTTCGGGCATTAGTTCTTATAGCATCCATACTCTCATTACTATTCAATCCAAATAAAAATCCGATATTGATTACATCTTGCACTCCTCTGACGTACATGTAGTCCTCAACCGCACTTGTAATAATTATACTTTTTGATTTTCCAACAGCATAATAATTATGAGCATTTGTAATAATGTTTTTCCTAGCAGAAGAATCTCTAATTGCAGGAGAGTACATTAGTTCAAAAAATAGGCCTCGTTCTATTGCCTGTCTGTAATTCTTTCTAGTTACCTTAAATGGTATTCTTCCAATTGACTCAAAACTTATGATATCTATATCCATTGATGAGCATGCATATTGGAATGCCGCTAATGTTTTAGGGACCATAGCTATTATGTCATACTTTTTAAGGTTCTCAGATTGATTTAGTTTATGTGATATTCCTGAATCAGAAAATTCAATAGTTACCCGCTGTAAGATTTTTAGGTTACTGGTACTGATAGTGTCCTTTGGAATAATACAGACATCTGGAATATAGTCCTTTTTTTCTCTCATTTCTCCCTTCTTTTTCTTGGCCTTAGGTTCTCCATTTATAGGTTCTTCAACAACTGTGTTCAGTGCGATCGTTTGATAACCTAGTTTGGTAAAAATATCTAACTTTGACAAATCAATTTTAGTACTAACACACAAATCACAGAATCCATAATTTTCAATTGACATTGTGGTCAAGATCTGCCTATGAAATCAACCCAAATAAATTATATTTTGTTCTTGTTTTTGTTTTCGCAGGTTATATTTTTGTTTACAGTTGCGAACACAAGTTACGTTGGATGACACTGATAGATTGATAATCAATCATGACATCCGTCAAATAGAAGCTTAGAAATAACTTAATTCGTTCAAAAACCTGTAATGTACATTTTCTTCTAAGAAAAGGAAATATGTAAGGTTAAAATCTTTAGGAATCTTACTTAATATTAGTTGATTGGATAGATTCTTTTTGGATAAAAAATGCCAACAGCTGTAAAAATTAAAACGTAGTGGTTATACTCTGGTAAAAACGTTAACGTCTGACATAATGACAGAATGTCATAATTTTAAAAACGAATCAAGGAAAAAAACAGAAGAGCGGGTATTATTGAAAGAATGAGAGATGTGAAAATATGACCGTGCGTTTAATAATTTGTGGTGAATCACGTTGTGAAATATTTGCGGAAATTTGTTTGATTGCCGATTACTTGTCGCAAAATCTTCCTAACTTTTGTTGGGAACGCATAGAAAAGCCACTATTAGAATGGAAGGTTAGCTGAAATAGTTATATCTTGAAGACATAAAGCATCATAATATGACTTATCTATCCCTGTAATTGTTTCGCAGGCATGGCTGTTAAAAATCAATCAAAAAAACAAGTGGCACCATATGGGATCACCTCTTGTTTGGAAGGAAATGTTGCACAAAGGCAGTAAAGCTTTTTACATTGGTGGAGCGTCTGAGTTCCTAGAATATTGTCATTCTTATTACAACTTAGATTCTTTTTTATGCCCTGATAAATTAGAAAATGTCTGCAACAACTTCACTCAGTTTCAAATTAGAGTAAAGGAGGAACGATTGTTATTGACCAGGAAAAAGGGTGATGAAAAGCCATTTGTTCAGACATCATTTGCTGTATGTATTTCTGGGGCTGGCCATCCGCTAGGAAAGTATTTGATAAGCGAACTTTTGGAACTAGCAGTTGGAGAGAAAAATATTAACAGGATATACATCCACGATGATAATTGTACACCAGCCTTTATGCAATTAATCGAGACTGAGTGTCGTTATATTTTCACGGACAACCCCGGAAAAGTAGTAAAATACGTTGAAAAAATCGGAATAGCGCTTTCTTATGCTGACATTCTTATTGTACTAGATCACGTTGAGTTCGAGTAAGTTGATTTATTACTATAAACATTAATTTATACCAACCTCTTGATACTTTTTCCCTATATACTAGTAGGCATACAGGATCTCCCACGGGCGGCCATGACACACGAAGGAAAAGTTCCTTAAAAATTGAAGATTGACAATTTAATTAAAGACAAGAAAAACTGCATTCAAAGGTTTGTTTAAAATGATTTGTTTGAGCCAGGGATCGAAAAAAAATCACACCTAATGTTACTGTACCAATCAAAAGAATTAATTGAAACTATTGTTTATTATTATGGTCAATTAATCAATATTTGTCAATTATTGTTATTGTTTTTTTGTAGCATGTCTAATTTTTCATAAGCTATTCAATTCCGTTACAATTTTTATTAAAATTAAGCCTTTTTTTCAGTAATCTTCAATATTTAAGGTCCTTTCATGTGGCATGGCCGTGGGACAAACTGTATTATTTTTGTCACTATGTCATAGCTTTGCGTTTCACGCTATCTAATATGAACAATACTTGAAAAAACTAACATTTTGACTCAGCATAGTGAAAAATAGTTCGCGTTTTGACCGTCTATTTGTTGAAGATTTCTGTCTGACACCTAATCTGATGGGTTTTCTTATTTCAGTAAAGAATATGCCATTGGAGAATGGCTGTATCAAAACAGAATTAAGATGTTAGATTTAGCTTTAACGATAAACGCCTCTGCAAGGAGATCAATGAACATCCTTTTCCCAAACCTTGGACCTGCTTGTTACAACGCCACAATTCTGGTAGAAAATTGCAACATCTCTAGAAAGAACATTGTGGTGGCTACTTCAGAAATAGGAAGAGAGATATTAGGGATTGCTGCGGAAATAGCAGAAGTGCCATTGAGAAACGTATTTTGCGCTCCAGTGTGGGGATTCGTCGGTTGCAGCCACCTGGTGGACATAATGACCACTGTGCACAAATACAATTCTTTTGAACCTTACAATCGATATACGAAAGTTAAGAATTCCTCTCTTATTGTTGGGTCCATTACTCCGGAGTTCAGGACAATGGAATATCTTATGTATTTCGATGAAACACTTTGGATAAGAGTTGCAGAAATTAAAGTGAGCAAAAATTCTTAAGTTAAATGTTTGTTATCGTACCATATACATGTACCTACCTACCAAATATTTTTTTTCATTCTAATAAATTAACAATTAATACTAATAAAGAAGTTAAACATATTCGCCTCATCTTGATATGTACATACTACCTACGCGATAACGTGTCAAGCTATGTTCAAGCTAACAGAACCGTCTGTGATTCATGAATTTATTACAGGATTCGATTAGTACCGAGAAGAGCAATGTTAAGAAAGTGGTAGCAGTTTTGGATATAATCCAACAATGGTTGTTTAAAAAGGACCCTAACCGTATAGTTAATCTTGGAGTACGTTGTAATGGTAGATATTCATCCCCATCCGCTTAAATAGCTCAAAGACCTAAATTACATTTATTAAATTCATATTCCCTTATTTTTAAGGTGCTTTTGGATTGCGTTTCAAAGGTGTGTTTTCACAGCCCTGCCGTCTTTTGGACGGAGAATGGGTTCCAGCATATGACTTCCCACTACCAAAAGATCCTTACGTCAGCCTGAGTTATCTCGACGACATGGCGGAATATATTATGACTATTAAAAGGCCAGATCTACCGAAGCTGGTTCCATACATTCCTTGTTGTTGCAAACCTAAAAAATATAAGAAGAAAAGCAAAGATTTTTGGTAGAGCTGTAGAGTTAATAGAATAATGTTGTTTATATACTGTATGTAGTGCGCTGTTTTAGAGCTTTTTAGTGACTCTCGACCCGACCGGTTTCTGAACGAAAATATACCTGCGCGCAACTCTACGTCTACGTCACATCACATCGCTAACAAAACGAAGCAAGCGAAACGGAGCCAGTGTCGAAAGAGACGTTGTTGCGGCGAGTCGACTTAACGCATTCCAATTCGCTGGAGGAATGTTATGACGTGCAGCAACTGTCTTTGTTTCATCAACATACGTTCATCGAAAGCTTCGAAACCTTCAATAATGTGATAGAGAGTATCCGCCGAGTCGGTACGCGGATGCGATGATCTTTTCCAAAGCATGATCGTGCCAATAGGAGTTATTAGCATAGTTAGATGTCCGTATCGGTTAAGTTGTGTGAATGTTGTGCCAATAATGAGATAGTGTAGTGTTGTGATGTGGTTGTGGGACCTATGGGGCGTGCTGTGGGCGCTGCAGCTGGCGCGGCTGGTGCTGGCGTCGCCGCTCGAGCCCGCGCCGCCGATGCCGCAAGGTAAGACCTTGCCACGACCACTGCTGTACCGCTAACCCTGCCCGACCGCTGTCAGCCTCACACGTCGCACTCCTGCCTACGCAAAACTAAAGCCTTCTAACTCGCAAAACAAAACGCTTTATGCATGTGCTTTAAAGCAACGCTCTTGACGCAGTGTTTATTTTGCTTTGTTTACATAATTTATCAACACTGATGCTCGAACATTTATGTTGCCTAAAATAATAAATTTGTGGTCACCACTGCTTACTGTATTTTTTATTTTACTAACCCCCGCACCTTATTCTATCCAAATATAGTTACAGGCTTTAAAGGATAGATTATACATTTGAATAGGTATCTACCTAAATATCAGCTGTAAAAAAGCTTACCTACTTTAGGAAGATACGATTCGCTTTTAACGTAATAATACAACAACTAATTAGTTGCCAGTATTTAATGCTTCCGTAAGGTTTATTATAATTACGTTAGAGTCACGCGAAAACAATTAATCAGGAAGTAAGCTGGGCTAGCAAGTACACAAGTACTGCATAGCAGGTCAACCTAGATCTAACACCTATGATTTTTATGGATATCTAGGTCATACCAGCTTAAGCAGGTAACCTCGTCTAGTACAGGCTAACGTGCTTTATATACCTACCTAGGTACTTTAAATGTAACTGCAAACTATGACAATGCCAAGTCGCACTTATTGTGAGCCTTGCCAAAAGCCTTGAGAGTTAATTTTGCTTATGAAAAGAGACAGGATGGGTAAAACCTTCAGTTTAACGTCTTGTTCCTAATGTCCGTAAGCAAAGTTATAGTTACTATAAACTAAAAGAGCGGCAAGATTCATTCATGATCTCATTTAAATGACTTGAATGAGATCATAGCTTTTTTGTGAATCTTGACTAAGATCAAGATTGAGCCCTCTTTTCCTAAAAGACTGAGGAAATACGTTTTCTTAAATTTAAACAGAAAAATCAATAGGTATCTTCATTATAACTTTGAAAACTAGTCTAAGCTGCGAAGGCGTTTTCAAACGTCTGGAAACTAGATCAATGTACTCGACAAACTAATGACGGACTATCGTTTATTTGGCACGAAGGTCGGCCACAAATCCCTACAAATTGCTTCCAGAGACGATAATCTGGCAGCTATCGGGCCTCCTGGAGTCTTAACGCCACCCTTCCATGATCAACCAGGAGTCGCATTAGTTCACGCCACGCAAAGGAATGTTCCCATTTTCTTTTAATCGAACCTCATTGGGTATTTTCGGATTTCAATTTGTTCGCTTCTCGTTAGGGGAATCGTTTAGTTATTGCGGTCGCTTAGGAGGGCTTTGCGCTACACAATTTGTCTGGAGAGTGTAAACCTAAATCTTTGTTGTAAGAAAATGGCTCTGCAGGCGCATCTCAGGAGTTGGAATATTCGGGGCGGAAAGTGCAAAGTTTCAAAAATATTTTTTATTGGAACATTTCACCCTTAGTATAATTTACTATGAGATAATAATAATAATATAACTCTTTATTACACACCAAGATAAAACAAAACAAAAATGGAAATGCTAAATACAAAATGCGTAATGGGCGGCCTTATTGCTTAATGCAATTTCTTCCAGACAACCTTTGGATGGAGAGGAAAATGCACAGCAAATAACTGACAGGATGAGATTATCGCTCTTGATGAATATGCACACTCTCTTGTTCATTTCACCAAACTACACCAATATGTTTCGAGTTTAAAACGAGTATATTTTAGCAAAAGTTTCCCAAATTCTCGTAGGTAGGTATTCATAACCACCGCCGCCGAGCGTGTCAAAATTCTGAAAAGGTGTTTCCGCAACACCAGCTAATGAATGTTACATAACCCCGCGGGTCACACTATAGACGAAAATAGGATACGGGATCTACTCCACTTATAATAATGTGATAACTTAATAAGTCACGTTGGTATAAGGAAAAAAATAGTGTAATCTAAGCTTTTGATGAAAGAACGCGTTAGGTGATTTGATTATACATGTATATTACATAAAATTTAATATAACACTGTGTTCCTTCAATTTATAAAATCATTAGGTACATAATCTAAGTTTGTTGTTGTAATGTATTTAATATCCTTTTTCGACTGGTGGAAGTATTTCGTTTCGGAGGCCTAGATCCACTTTGGGACTCAAAGTTTGGGTCGCTCAGCCACTATCATATAATATTGATTAGTTAATATCCTCTTTCAAAATTTAGGCTGACTATTAATGTCAGTTACATTCTATGGGTTTCCCTCAAAAACATTATAAATAAAGCAATCTATCTAATAAGCGGTTACATGAAGCGTATTACGGAACAAAAGCTTTAGGAGTGGTGTGGCGTGACCGGCGCAGGCGCAGGGAGACATCAGTTGCATAACAAGCGCGCGTCCGGCTAACGGGACCGCGGGGGAACCACCTCGTATCAACACTCGCCTTATCACAGTTTTGTTCACGCCTAATATTTTTGGGGTTCGTAGCCTGTTCCATAATGAGTATAGAAGGAAGTAAGCATCTACCGCGGAACATTATATCGTCATTTAATATAGAAGTAGAAGATTGACAGATACTATTAAAGAGATTTTAAATTATCATGGTTTTTGACAATATTATGACTTAAAACGGGTAATATACCATGATTTGACGGATTTGAGTTTTCCGATATATCTCGACGCTGCTGTGAGCATGGCGCTTGCACTCGTTTTAAGACATAATTTAGGATTTAGTCGTCAAATAAGTAACAAGAGTCCATGTATTTAGGACTTAAGCAAACAGACCTTAATATTTTGACTGCCTCAGTGGCGCGGTGGGCGAGGGTCCGCTTGCGGCGCAAGAGGTAGCGGGTTCGATTCCCGCCGAGGGGTCAAGTGTTTGTATATTCTGCAAGCACTTTCTCCTTGGTCTGGATGTTTAATATGTATAATAAAAAATATCTATGTACGTACGTATGTATATTATATTAAGTATATCAGATGTCTAGTACCCGTAACACAAGCTAAGAGCTTACCACGTGGCTAGATGTTGTTGTGTGGATTGTCAGGAAATATTATTTATTTATTATATTATATTAATATCTTAAACATCACGGTTGCAAATAAAAATGTTCAATGTGAATTTAATCTGAAAATAATTCTTCGTGTATAACATGATTTGCAACTTTGTGGATGGTTAGCGTATCATACCGTGATTCGTTTCCACTGCTGGGACATAAGGACTTCTTTCTTGACGAGAGAGATTAGGCCTTAATTCACAACTTGTGCCAAGTGCGGGTTGGTAAATGTCACATAAATAAATAAATATTTCCGGACTACTCACATAGCATCAACCAACCCCAAACTAAGCACAGCTTGTACTATGGGTGTAAGGTGACTGATATACTACATAAATACATTTTTTTTTGTAAATACATACATATGATACATAGAAAACACCCAGACCCGAAATGCTCGAGTAATTTATCTATTCAGTCGTACTGTTCTAACTCATCAGTGGCGGGTGTCTATTGTCGACTGTATATCCACCGGTCATTTGCAACGATACGTTGCCAATTTACCGAACCGTTAGACGTTATACGCAGCTTCACGATACTTCCTTATTTCATCACTTCTCATCACGGAATAGGTTCTACTCGGTACATGAGTTCGTGCGATCATGAACGAGACCGTGACTGATCGGACACAATGGTCGACGGAGCAGCTTTTAAATTGGAAAGGTCACTTTGACAGATATTCTCGTCTCCTATTACATGGCCTTAGCCAGCCACGAAGTGACAAAGACGTCGGATAAAACATATAAAGCGATTGAGTCCATATCATTTTCAGTTATTGAAAGTAGAGGTAATGGACAGGTAGAGTCATAAATTGAAGTAACTTGTAGGTAGAGCACGTAATAGAGACATTTGCATTAATACAGAATGCCTTAACAACCATAAACTAGCCTATTAAAATAATGTAAGTAATAAAATAAATTATTGATAAATCATTTTCTTGCGCCTATGATGATGATGTAGAGAATGCTTCTAGCATTAAGTCCATATCTGTAAGGGTTTTGGGTTGTGCACAAAGTAAAATTAAATAAGTACTTAAGTTTATTGTCAATATTCCGGATACCTACAGCACCAAGTAGGTATCCGGAATTATTTATTTTAAAAATTACTATAACGCCATAGTAATATAACTGAAACGTTAGTAAACTTCCCATCAATACACATTATGTATGTGTGTTTGTAATAAAAATAATAATTTTGTTGCACCCACGTAAGAATAAGTGAATACAAAAAAAAACGACTTAAATTCCCCTAATAAAAAGTCCTGGTCCTGCATTTTCGAATTTGTTGTTAGCAAATGCCAGGCACTTCGGTTTCTGTTATCATTCATAATCAATCTAATAAACACAATGTGTGGTAGGGTGTGCTACCGACTTCTATGTAGCGTTAACCACAACACGGCTCCTATTCTCGTCTTGCAAACTGGTTTGAGGGCTCACATCACTGTGGGAGGAAAGTTGCGACATAATATTTTGAGCAGCGATTTTTTCGTGTTTCGTAATGTGGTCCGGAGAAGCCATCTACCTTCTAGGTCTTCATGCTTCATCTTAGACCACATCATCACTTTACATCAGCTGCGATTGTGGTCAAATGAAGGCTAAACGATCATAAAAAAAAAGCAGATAATGTATAATGTTTATTATAAAAGCCTTTATTCACTGACCATGTTACATTTTGGATTATGCTACGATACATCTAAGTTTACATTAAAGTTAAATATAACCGGAAAATTATTAAATAAATAATCTTTAGCAACCAGTTTCTTTTTTTTTTTTTTTTTTTTATTATTGATATGCCTTCATTTGACCACAATCTCACCTGATGTAAAGTGACGATGTGGTCTAAGATGGAGCATGAAGGCCTAGAAGATGGCTTCTCCGGGCCACATTACGAAACACGAAAAATTCGCTTCACGCACTGGCCCAGCCCGGAGGGTGGTGACAAGCCGCGGCCGAAGCCTACCACCAGAGACTGTTCTTAGCACCACCCGGAGGTCACGTGTAAGGATTCAGAGGGTTACCACTTACGGACGTGAACAGACAAAACCTCCAAAAACCTCCTTCTTGGTCAGGTTTTGAACTTTGAACAGACACAAACTTATAAACCTTAAAAACCTTAATCTGAATTCCCTTATCTATGAAGTGAGCATTAATTATATTCGGCTGCGAGCATCCTACGGCTAAAACGATGATGTTGACTGAGCATTATTTTAATCACAGCTAATTTTATTAATTTTGTAAAATTAAATAAGTATTGAAAATATTCCTGATAATATAATAATAATTTGCACAGTTTTGGACCAATTATAACTAACTTACAAACTAAACTTACCAGTTAAGTCCAGTTTGTTTTTATGGCTCTGCGCTTGATGCGCCCAAGTTTGCTAAAGTCCGCGTTAAAGCATCTTATCAGATTAGACGAGGATTAGACGAACTTAAAATCAACAAGGAATTTGTCATTGACATACTTAATTCGTAAAACTTGGCCTGGTATTGTCGGCTGATTGTGGTTGTGCGTTAAAAAGGGCCATGTTTTTTTTTCTTACACGAAAATTGTTAAAACACATTGCAGGCCATGCGACTAGCCCAAAGCTATTTCTTCGCTGCCTTGCATAACAGAAATCTTGGAAAGTAATATGGAATATTAAGCTAAACTTAGCGCAGATGGTGCAAGTAGCACAGATAGTCAAAATCTCCTTTTTTAGGGTTTATGGCATTTGTGACCTCTAATCACAAATTACTACTTTAAACTCTTTTCTCGCTCGTCATAGATAAAACTGCTAACCTAGAATTGAGATACTTTTTTTTTCTCTGTTTACTGTCTACGCTAGTTTAGCACTCTGACGCGAGCGCATTGCAGTAATATATATTCCTGAGTTAGATAAAACGAATATTCAAGTTCTAAAATGTGTAACAGTTGTTATTATTATGGGGACCCTGGCTCTCTCTCTATATTATGTTCCATTTCATATTTTGTGAAATAACGTGATTGTTTGTTAAACTTATGGTATTGAGTGTAGACCAAATTGGACGCGCAAGTACTTAATAGAGATCAATATATACTGAAAAAACTTCCACCCGTAGCCCACAATGGCTCACTATCAAACTGCTTCGAACACCGAATACAGCATTCCGCAACAATTTATCGCTCGGTGAGCATTGTTATACGTCTCCGACAATAAAATGGGAAACCAATTCTGTGCCCGCGTTATTAAATGTCATCGCAGCATAAAGAAAATCGCTTTGATGTTTTACCTTTGTTCTTTCCAGTTCTTTCTAACGAGCTACCATAAGACGTCTAGGAGTTTCCTAAGCGAGTGTTAAAAGTGCTCGGGACGTTGTTCCGTTAAAAGGAGCAGGTGGATTTCTTACCTTGCTCCAGCTTTTGTTGGATATACTGGGATTAAAGTTCACGAAGTTATTTACCCTTTTATCTATCGAGTGAAAGAGCGTTATTATAAGCTGTATATTTACGTCTGAGTGCATTCTTTTACATTATATATTTTTTTATTTACTTAAGTTATATTAAAGATTATTTCTGCAAACACATGTTATGAATCAGATTATGTATGTACCTATTTACGCAATTGGGATGTATTTCTATGGTGTAGTGTTGATTAAAAACTGTAAGCCTTAAGTAGGTACAGTGCATTATTCTACATATTTTGGAATGCGTTGAAAATTCTGAAAAGTTTATTGTTAAGCTTCTTGGGAAGTGTTTTTCATAAACAGATAAACAATATAACAATGGTTCCCTTCGTAACCTTTGAAATTAACAATACTCATTCTTGGTAAGTAAGTATTCTTGGATCAGATAGACTGTGGGCTGTGTTGTGGGTAAGTAACATAATAACGTTGCGACACCGAAGTGTGAACGGTGTGGCAACCAATCATTGAGGACAAACTATAATAATGACCACTAAAATAAGTATTATGTCAGGCACGGACACAGAAAATACATTAACTACGTATTAGTAGAAGAAAGAAAGCATTACTGCTTATAACTTTTTCTATAAGAATGTGTATCTAAGTAAATTTGTGCACTTAGTTTTACACGGCACAGCGTTATCCGTCTTTTTGGATTTGCCCACAAAATGCCTATAGCCTTCCTAGATAAATGGGATATCTAACACTATCGGACTAGTAGTTCCAGAGATAAGCGCGTTCAAACAAACACCACACCAGACCACATCGTCACTTTACATCAGTTGGGATTGTAGTCAAATGAAGACTTATATAACATTAAAAAAAATCTAAAGTCAAAGTCAAAACATTTATTTCCTTAGACGCACAGGGCATACATGGACAGGTCAACTTAAAGTTAATTTAATTTAACTAGAAACTAAGAATAATCAAGGAAAAAACGAGTGGTCCTAAAAACAGTCTCTGGTGGTAGGCTTCGGCCGCGTCTTGTTACCACCCTCCAGACTGGGCTAGTGCGTGAAGCGATTTTGTCGTGTTTCGTAATGTGGTCCGTAGAAGCCATCTACATTCTAGGTCTTTATGCCCCATCTTAGACCACATCGTCACTTTACATCAGGTTAGATTGTGGTCAAATGAAGGCTTATCTAACATAAAATAAAAGGTGTCTTGACAGTTCGCTTAAATTTTTTTCACTGAGTTGAGAAGCGAATAGAACAACCCAGCCTTCATTTCATCTTTTAGTTTTTTTGTTATAACAATATTGGTGTACAGCATAGTTAATAATATATATAGTAAGTACTTAAATAATAAATTTTATTCAAATATTAACAACATTTTCAATTAAGTTAGCACTTATTTAGTTAAAATTTACAAACAAATGCTAGTCAAACTAATATTAGTATAGACTACTACTACTTAGTAGAGATTATATATAACTTGACTATTGACATATCTAGCAAAACAAAAATACCTACTGAACAATATTGGATTGAATGGAACAAAATAATGTTAAATTTGAATTCTGGACAGTATCACAGCTTGTGACATGAGACATTAAGATCTGACCCTGCCATAAAAGCTTCAACCTCCACTTCACCTTATCTTCAGTAATCAAAACATTCGTAAGTTTAAGTTTCATTTTAAATCAGCTCTAAAGAGACTAATCATTATTTAGTTTAGTCGTATATCGTCGTTAGGTCACGGTGAATAGACTGGAGGCACCAGCACAGACCGGTTGTGAAGCAATCGTTCATAACTGAAGTCACAAGGATGCAACCTGCTTCTACGGTTGACCTTTTCTGAAGCTTACTCATCTGTATAAAGGTCTAGTGTTTAACTATAGAGTGGAGATGCAACCTCTATAGGTTGTATCTACCCCCTAAACCATCTAAACCTAGATATCTATACCTATGTATAGAGATCTAGGTTTTATTTAATGTTGTAGGGTTTGTAAATCATACAGACTACATGTTTCCGAAACTTAGCAGTTTACGCTATGACGTGCATTCTCATCGCCCTTTCGGGCAGTCGCAAACTACTGTCTCACATACGTACTTAACGTTGCTTTTCGTACGAATAAACAGCGAAAACTTATAAACTATACTTTTAAATCAACTTACTACTATAAGATTGTAGGGAGCACACTTAGAACGTGTAAAGATAACCCAGAACCTAGTTATTAAAAATGAAGGGATTTATATTTTATTAGTTTAGGTAAAATTCTAATACGCTTTGTAAGGATAACTAGTTAAGGTATTTGACTAACTTGACTGTTAAGTACATACATCACCCTATTAACGTTTCCACTGCTGGGACACAGGGACTTCTCTCTTGAAGAGAGAGAATATGCCTTAATTCACCATGCTGGCCAAATGCGGGGTGTTGAATGTCACATGCCCTTAAAACTCTTTTAAGTTCTCAGAACATGCCGGTTTCCTCACGATGCCTTCACCGTTGAAGCACGTGTTTTTAAGGCGCACATAATTTTTTCAAGGAGAACAATCCAGAGGTTCGTGGCGGGTTTTGAACCCACGACCTTCGGAATGAAAGTCGTATTTGTGTGTGACTGTTGAGTAACTTGTTATAAATTATTTGTTTGTGATATAAACAACGGAGAACCAAATTAAGATTAATTGACAATTAGGAAGTTACATAGGTAGGTAACGAGCACTAAGTTATATCACCAACATTATGTACCAACCTACCTAGTCGAATACGTATGTATGTAGTGCATAGACTGTATACTCGAGGTACTTATTGTTCTACAGTGAGTAGATTGTCTTTTAATAAAAGAATCCGGTTCGAAACGAATGCATAAGTTATACAATAGAAAGCTGGTTATAGGATAGAACCTATTCCCGTTTCTTCATCGCTTTCAAATTACTCGTCAGTATCCCATTAATTTTTTATAACCTAATACCTCGGTTTTTGTCCTCATCAAGATTACGCCGACCAAATTGAATTCCGGTAATGTTGTTACGTGGTCGTAATTTCCTGCCATATGGTATGTTTGAGTTCCTCGGCTATTTAGTTGATTAACATTAGTACTGGACTGTTTTGTTTTACGATTTCTGTTAACGTTGGGTAGGTACCTACTTATTACATCATTGTAAGTGCTACCTTGCGAATTTGTGGGTTGCGTTAGTTTTGGGGCAGCGGTCGACCGTGAAAATAGTTTAGGTGTGTATGTTTGGAGTTGGAAATTGTTACTCGCTTTGTAAATGGTTTAATAATTATAGTGATGCTTAGAAATGTGAATGGAATGTGTTCTCTTAATGAGTAAAAGTGTTCTATTTAAGTTCCGCTATTGATTAACATTTTATTTACCCTATGACACAGAACATTTATTGGTTCACATAGTAAATATGCATACATTTTAAGCATACCGTATAAAATTCAATTTATTAAATTTATTTAAACTTACCAAATAAATACACTTATACAACTATTTAATAGGCTTAGGCTTATTCACATTACCATTAATTTCTATAACCCACCGCCACCGCCCCGATTCTGGCCGCTCGCGCTGTAAAAACGCAGCCAAACCAATATGTTTCCCTTTATATATACACATAAACCGTACACGTATCTCTTCCGACAGTTTCACCCTACCATTACCTTAAATTCGCCTGCCTATTGGAAACGGGTTTCTTACCTACTCCTTTCTCTCAAGAATTCTCTCCAGGGAAAACTATGCATTACCCGTTCTTGTACTTACAAACATCACAAATCGAACGGAAAGAACATAAGGTCATTTGTATCTCATTTCTTGTATCGCGTGTCTTGTAGGTATAACTATAAGAAGTAATTAATTTATGATCACTATCCGAGGCGCGCTTATGTCGACCCGTGTGAATTGTTGGCCGATTCCAACCATGTTTATTTGCTTATCTACACCGTGTGCGGGGTGCTGTGTTCACGTAACATGCCCCACTTAATTTGCCTCTAGTTTTCATTACAAGGCTGACTTTTGGGCGTACAGTTGCTCGTGTATTTAAGTTGATCAGATGTTTTGTCGAGGTAGGCAACCGCTTATGATAGTAATAATCTAAATTTAAAATAAAAAGTAACTTTCTCCTAAAATCATAGTTTCCTTCCTTCCAAAAGTAAAACATCATATTGTTTTGTACTGTGCACGTGATGCGCTTTCATTTGAGACCCCACTCGAGTATATTTGCAGATATTAGGTTATTTTTCCCCTCTTTCCTCACACATTACTTTTAATTGGCTCTATTTAGTTTTTCGTGAAACATGTCTAATAACAATCCAGCAAAAAACACCTTACATACAAAAAAATATATAAATATCAAATCGCGACATCTGTTCTTTTCATAAAACTATTAAAATATTTTCTAGAGAATAATAAAGTTTTAATACCTAAAAAGCTAAAATCGCTATTAAAAATAAATGCGACTCATTAGCGATTAAAAAATCCATTGAAAATCTTGTCAAAAATCTATTTACATCAGATTACTGAACTTACAGTGTTTTTAATTATTCGTAATTTATGTATGAAAATAGAATTCGATGCTACTTAGGGCCAATATATTTCCAGGGTTGACTGTACCTTAAGCGTGTTTATGAAGGTGGAATTGGAACATAAATCTCCCTTTAGTCTCTTCGTTTTCTATTTAGTTTTGCTCTGTTCGTTATAGCTCAAACGTACTCAAGAAGTTGTTCATTCCTAGCGCTTGTGTAGGTAATCGTTATTAAATAAAACAACAGACTAGAATATTAGCTTAGTTCGTTTTATATTTAGAATTAAAGCAGCTTTATTATGCGTTCTTATGTAAATAAATAAATATTTCCAGACTAATCACACAGCATCACCTAACCCTAAACTAAGCAGAGCTTGTCTACTATGGGTGTTAGGTGACAGATATCCTACATAGACAAAGACCCGAAACCAGGATTGTAGAGCTTACAAAATCTGGTCCCGCGGAGGAAATCGAACCCGCAACCTCCTGAATATTACTTATTTTTAATCGTTCAATCAAGAAGACAAGATTGCATTCACCTTCTAGATCTTTGGCCATCCTCGACCACATTGATACTTTATCATTAGGTGAGATTGCGGTCAAAAAGGGTTACAATTTTAGAATAACTTAAAACCACCTATGTCTACGCGACCTCGACGTCTTAAATGATGATAAGTACGATAAAATAGATCGATAGAAAATTCTTTATTTCACACACCAATATACAAAAATACATTTTTTTTTTGCTTGATAAGTCTTAATTTGACCACAATCTCACCTGATGTTAAGTGACGATGTGGTCTAAGATGAGCATAAATAATAATAATAATCAATTTATTGGTAAAATATAAGTGTACAAGTCAAGTCAAAATAATTAATAGTAAAATTAAACCTACAAAAATCCTACCACTACGCCAAATTAAAATACAATACCCTAAAATCATGCCAAAATCCATAACTACCAGAGGGACACAAAGTACAAGTATAATATTTATTTAGCCTATTTCATAAAATCCGAGTTAACTAAGCAAAGGTTAGTTATGTTATTAATACGTGTCAATAGATAGTTATGTTAAGAGCTTTCTCGCTTTGTCAAACGTGACTAAACGAAATCGCTCTATATTTTAACCAATGTCTTATTCTAATCGGCGATGGTGAAACATACTCTTAATCATCAATAGGTAACAAATCGTTTATTAAAAAACGTAAGAAATTATTCCAAAATAACGCAGTTTTGAGGACTTTACCTCCTTTGTAATTTAGAAACTGTGATACAGCAGGGATGAATAACCCCGCAAACCACGCAGTCATATTAAATACATTACAAAGGCATCAAAATAAAAACTAATTAGACTAACACAAAATATAGAACTTAAATTAAAGCAAAGGGCCTTTTCTTCACGAACGCATCCTTAAAGCGTCGTTAATGGCATCATAATATTTTCTTGTCCACCAATATTCAATATATAGGAACTATATTATAGGTAGTTACTATATGACTGACAGGTAACAAAACTTGCTCTGCTTCCAGAGAATCTAAAAATACGTATTACTGAGCTAATGTGTCATAATTAATGCTCAAATACACGTGAGCGAAAACGGAGCAATATCCACGTTTCAGTGCATTCTATGTTTAGACTTCTCTTTATGTGCTAACTGGAACTATGCCATGTCAGAGCTTATGAGGATCTTATTTCTAGCTCTATCGTTAAACGAATGACTTCTTTTGTCTCCCTAGATTGAATGTCAACATTATGATTGTCTCAAGAGATTCGGAGAAACCTGTACTATTATTAAATTGAGGAAATTTGATTAGTATGAGATAGACTTATACTACACAAAGGATATAAAAAATAAGTAAAACAATTTTTTTTGAGATCAAGAAGATGCATTCATATCGGACACCCATCCAAGTACTGGCCTCTTGCAACGTCGCTTAACCTCATAATAATCACGTTTGTTGTATAGGATTATAATTATTTATTATCTGTCAGACTGACAGATGAAGAAGAATAAGTATTAGGGTCCCGTTTTACCCTTTGGGTACGGAACCTTAAAAACTATGTAACTCTACGTTATGTTATGTAGTCTTCTTGGGATATCAAATACTGCGGTAGCCAATACGCCTGCTAAGCGTGGCAAGTATGGAAACACCCCAATCCCTACTAATATTATAAATGTGAATGTAAGTTTTTTTGTTACGCTTTCACGCAAAAACTACTAAACCGATTTAAATGAAATTTGGTACACAGAATCTCTAGAGCCTGAGAAAGGACATAGGCTTTAAACCGCGGGAAAGTGTCATTCCGCGGTAAAAATAATTATAACGCGGGTAACACCGCGGGGCACTACTAGTATGATGATAAGTCTACTTTTATGGAAGACTCAAACCAAGTCGTAGATATTTAACGGCTAAAGAAAGAGATAGATAATAGATATAAATATATTGAGACATATTTCTTTTCGTCCGCTGTTTGGTTGGTCTTAAATAAAAGTTGAAAACAAAAATAAAAAACCAAGGTAGTATATTGTGTAGGCTATAAAACAAGAGTATTTACGACTGGCTATCTACGCGTCGATGCAGTCACCTCGTCTCACCTTTAGCAAGGCCCAGCAAATGCTAAAGTTCATAGCATCTCCAAAACATGAAGCCTAAAGCGTGATATCATCGGTGACGTCACAGGACGGATGTTGGTGGAACGGGAGCCGGCATACGTATTAGCACCATTCAATATGTGCTCTTGACATATAAGTTTTCAGGAAATGATAATGCCACTTGTGATTCAAATGCTGAAGTTTAGAAAATCTGAAAAATGAACATTATTGAAAAGGGTAGATAATTATACAAATAAAAGTTTTTTTTAAGAACAGCGTTGCTCATATATTGGCCTGATGTTAGCTAGATATTGGCGATGCAAAGATTCTAACTAGCGCCTCTAGTGTCAAAATTGTGAAGCTGTCTAAGAACGACACTTTGACAGTTTTCGTTACAATAAACGTCAGGGAAAAACATAAATAATAAATACAAATCGACTTTATAATTTTATATAACTCGACACTGGCAAATTGTCGCTTCAAGCGCAAAGTCCAATTAAAAGAAACTGAACTGAACTGAAATACAAATCAGATATAAACAAACAAAGTGTCGTTCTTAGTTTCTAAATTTCGCCGCTAGAGGCGTGCGGATAATCTTTGCAGCGCCAATAGGGGTGACTCTTAGAAGACCCTTTCGTAATGACGTACCTCTCTATAAGTACGAGTGTATAACCTTATTTAACCTAAAGGAAAATGTTCACCATGCCGATGACATCAGCTTTGCCTTCCGCCAAGACCACCATCACGTTTTAAATTTTAATGCATCAGAAACGAGTTGTTAAAACGTTATTGTTTTGAATTGGACTAATTTTTTCGGCTTAACTGATGGATAGGAGACTTAGCTTTCGGCCCCTAATGAAATGAATATATTATTATTCTATGAATATGATCTCAGGCAATAAACTTAGTATTTAATATCAATGACTGGTAAGTAGGGTTCACAGTTGCTTAGCCTCTTTCAAGTCGACTCTGCACTGAAGGTAAAGTAAAAAATTGACTGCTTCAGTGGCGCGGTGGGCGAGGGTCCGCTTGCGGCGCAAGAGGTAGCGGGTTCGATTCCCGCCGAGGGTGAAAGTGTTTGTATGTTCTGCAAGCACGATCTCCTTAGTCTGGGTGTTTAATATGTATAATAAAAAATATCTATATATGTATGACTATAATATTAAGTATATCAGATATCTAGTACCCGTAACACAAGCTTAGAGCTTAACACGGGGCTAGATGTTGTTGTGTGAAATGAAATGGAAAAAAAAAAATTCTATCTATAAATCGACGAAAGAATAATATTAAATAAAGATTATTAAGAAAATAACTAATAATTTTTTTTTTCGCCTTTAAGAGTGATGGAAGTAGGTTTCACGTTTTTAAATTTAATCTTTAGAATGCGTACTCCTGCTGTTTTTCTAAATGATAAAGTAAACATTTATTTAAATTATGCATTTATTAATTTCACAACAAACTTAGACCAACCCAAAGGTACCCACAAATTGAACACAAGGCATTTCTATCATGATATATTCTACACGAGACAAGCCGCTTAGCTGACCAAAGAAATGGGTAGACTTATTCAGGTGTCTTTGAAAATGTCATTAAAAAACCTGTCTAACCCACCTCAAGATGCCTAGATGTAATAATAGCCTAGCAGGTGGCCAACTAGGGGTCTCTATATTCTACAATTTTATTATCTTGGAATTTAAATCAGGTGTTTATACTGCGCCTGAGTCTCATCCATCCGTACACGGAGGTAAGGACATATTCTTGCAGAAAAAAGGCATATAATTATCTCATTTGAATATTTACCTACTTACTGGTTTCCTTTGTTACTGATGAGTTGATTTTTTTGTAAAAATAGCTGACCAAATACGAATACCTATAAACAATAGAGTACCATTATGAGTCAAGATACAAATCAAACAATATATAAGTACAGATACTAAATTTGGACTAGCGAACCATATTCACTTAAAATTAATAATTATATCAAAACATGAGTTTGCTCTTTATCCTTTGACGGGCACGTCAAGGTCTTATATGGATATTAATATTTAAACTTTACTTAGTTTAAAATAAATTCGCCGCCACTGTCTGTTTACTTAAAACATTAAAACTACTACTACTAAACACTACTACTTACTACAGAACTACTAAGTACTTAACAGATTGATATGTAATTCTTTAAACGCTTATTTATCAATATTATAGACGCTGAGTGTATCTGAAATAAACAAAAGAACTTAATTATGAGTGGGTAGCTGTGCTCTGTATTTGACAAATCATACAACATAATCACAGAAACTAAATTTGGCTAGCAAGCCATGTTAACTTGATATAAATTTATATAATTTATTTTAACGAGAGACCAGAGGCTCTATATCCGTAGACTGGTAGGTACGTGCTTCTATGGATCTTTGTATTTAAATCTCTACATAGTTTATAATGAATTCGCCTCCACAGTTTGCTTAGAACTTTAAATAACCTACGAGTACTTCTCGGATTGTTATGCAGTTTTCAGCATTACATTTATAGAGCATAGAAACTAGAGCGAAACTAAAGCTGGTAGCTTTTCGAAAAATTTGATTTTTAGACATTGATACCCTGGGGGTTTATCTTAACTTTATTTCCTTGTTTATTAACTTACTGAAAAAAAGTTTTTACTCATATTTAACGTGCTTTATATTCAAGGGACAACTTGATAGATAACAACTCTTTATTGTACACCACAAATATAATACAAACAGTTAACCGTACAATAATACATCGGAGCACAAACGATGGCCTTATCACTGTGAGCGATCTCTTTCAGGCAACCTGATTTGGATGGACAGGCAAGAAATATAACGACATAGACAGTGGCGTAACGTAATGAAGATATTATAACTGAAATAAATGTACGTATTTAAATCGTCCTGGTAGTTCCGCGAAAATTGTGAGTCTGGATGAGATCGCTTTTTAGCGATAAGGCCGCCCATTGTACATTTGTTCCTAACGTGGTGTTTTATTTCTATTTTCCTGTGTGTTCAATAAAGTGTTTTTGTATTTGTGAGTCTCAGGTGAATACATATATAAACAACGCGGCGAGTGGTTCTTTAAAGTTCCTTTTTTTAAGGACCACATCCTTAAAAAGGCTGAAAAACTTGCAGTTAGTTGCGCCGCAGAAACTTGTCGGAATCCCTATCAATGCAATCCAATAACTAAATTCTTTGCCCGCCTGTCTTCGGTTACCTCCCCTTGAACTTTGTTACTTCATATCTCTAATAGCGATTGCGTATTTTCTTGTATGTAATATAAGATTACTGTAACTGATGTGTAATGTAGGCTTTGCGAGTTTCTACTTATTTTTCATCATAGCTGGAGGCGCGAAGACGTAAACCTAAATATGTTCAAATTACTATGAGCATTTTGTCTTCAGAATCTTATTTTGTACAACTTTTTCACAATAAATGCTTTGACCTTGTGAAACAGGTTTATTTGTGTGGTTTCTAGCATTCAGTGTATTGGTGCTTCTGATGAGTTGATACGTAATAATCCCAGGTACTGGAAGTACCTACTATTTATTTTTGTCAGTAAATCGATCAATGTTTTAAATTTATAGATTTAACATGGCACCTGATATGCCGCTGATGACATTTCTCATGTAAGATCTCTAACAAAATTAAGTGTTCTATTAGATAGATGATATCTTTATTGCACACCAATGCTTACAGACTTCCTTAAAAATAGCAATCAATAGCCACATTCGTTATCCAATCGGCGGCCCTATCGCTAAAAGCGATCTCTTCCAGGCAACCTTTGGATGGACAGGATCTGCTAGGAACACGAAAGACGGTGCACAAAGATATACGTACGGTAGATAATGCCTAGGCATTAAGCCCTCCTTTTGTACAACTCTGTATCATTCTTGTGCAATAAAGAATTCTTAATAATAATACGTTAATAATATGAAAAAGAAATAAAAAAAAATCATACATTAAATAAAACTAAACAGGAGAAAATACATTAACAAAGTTTAATATTAGATATAATAAACCATACATTTATTATTAACATTATTAGTTCCTAAGGAAGATGAATAAATGAATTACTGAATTACTCGTACCTACTGAATAGAACTAGTTTTATCTTATTGCACTAGTAAGAAACGACAAGATGTTACGCTGGTGAATTTCACCAGACTTATGAAAGGCCACTGCTATTTAAAGATTTCTAATCAGTTTTATTTCTTAAAGTTCGCTAGAAATCTTTTGGCGTGTTCAGTTAGACTGAAAGACCTGCTTTGGATTAAATTACTTAACGTTTCCTTATTTTGTTCACAGGTATGTTGGTTTATTGGCAGACGCTGAAAGGCACACCGTAAGTGCAAATTACAATTCCACGAGTCCAGTGAAAACCGCGAGGCTGCATTAAATACAGTAAAATAACCGTATGTATTCCGCTGCCGAGTGTTAACCGCCGGCCATTACATGCCGATGAGTGTCCGCAATTAGAATAACTCTGTATAACTGAAAATAATCTGCCGAGATGGGTTTCCCAGTAATTTTACAGAATACTTAAACAACTAAAAAAGGAATGCTTTATTTGTACGCTTAGATCCACACACACAGACAATGTTTTGTCTGTGTGTGGATCAGAAACTCTCTTGAACAGAAACTATTCGCAAATAAAAAGCTCAGCAATTCCTTTGTTATGCAACGATAATCCTATAGATGCTCCTCAATATAATACAATAAATTACATATTATCCACCGAGTTACCGGAACGTGAGACGACCGTACGTTAATGGTGTAAGTACGAGCAAAAATTCCCACAGCTGTTTTTCACTGTTTTGTTAGATTGTGAGAACACTGACTACAAACAAGAGCAAGGTAATAACTGGTTATGCAATGCAATGCGCACGAACTGCGAACCACAGAGTTGCCAATCAAATTAATTGAGTAATTACTGTGACTTGGAAAACGGAGCAGAAACTGTGAAACTGACCGAAATTGGACATCGGACAGCGGGGAAATGAGACCGGAATCGCTCTCGTTCATTTTGTTCTAGGTCGACTAACATGCTACCAAGGAATATTGTCGAGCTTGGGATTTCATAGCTATACAGGGTGTCCCACTGCCATGCCACATGGAGGGAAAGTGCCTTTAATATTGAAGATACATTTTTATGTATTTTATAGAGTGATAAACTTAGTATAGGTTGAGCTGCTTTTGATTTTAAAGCACTCACAACTTTAATTTCACTCATTCGAAGATTGTTGAAAAATCGCTTTGTGCCGTGTACGATTTCCCAGTACAAAATTAATTTAACGAAACCAAATAAATTGAGTACCTAATGACTTTGCCTTGGTTTACTAAGTAGAAACTGTCCGAAATTGGACATCGTAGAGGCGGGGAAATAAGGTCGGAATCGCTCTCGTTTATTTTGTTCGTTCGAGGTCGTCTAACATGCTGCCGAGGAATATTAGCTTGGGACTTGATGGTTAAATATTCATGTACCTTGTATTTCCATTAGAAGTGAAGTTATTATAACTTACCTACCTACTTCATTGATTCGATTGCACATGATCGTAAGGAAGTATAAGGCGCTAGAAATGGAACAGGAATTAAAATATTAGAGATAAGAAAATTTGAGCTACAGTCAGGATTTGTGGGTCGATTTTTAATGAGGGACCAGAATTTGTTCTCCGGCAAGGTTTACCTACTAGGTTTCACAGTTAACAAACACAGGTCAAGAATAACCCACCCCAACCCAACCCTCACCGTATCGTACATTGCAGCACTCTTAATTTTATTTTATCTGTAAAATGACTTTCATCAGATAAAGGGTTGTGGAGGTTATACGAGTCCTTACTAGTGATGGCCGAATCGAGTTGCTACCAGAACTCGAGCTGGGCTGAACTCGCACCAACTCGAGTTGAATTCTGCCCAACTCGATTTCGAAAACCGAACATTAGCGATGATATTTGTACTATATTATTGCTAAAATATAAAATTATAATTTATCTGTTCCATTATAAAGTGTTAAGCGAAATTTAGGGAATAAATAGGTAAAATTTGGAAAAATCAACCACTTATCCGTTCAGCTAACACGAGTTACGTAACTAGAATTCATCTCGAGATACATGAATTTGAACTCGAGTTCCGTTTTTTCTGAGTTGGCATTAGTCCTTGCATAAATTGTTAGTTTACTCATATAAACAACATCACTATACTTTCAATATATAATATGCAATACAGAGATACCCGAATAAAAATAAGACACAACAAGTTATCATCCAGTAATATCAACTCATAAATATTTCCAGGGGTAGGGTTTTAGCAGACTTGCTAGTACCTACGTGTACGAGGTACGTCAAAAGTTTTCTCCGCTCAGTGACCGGCACAAAGTTTGATAACATTTGAAAAGTCAGGAAGGCGGAATGTAATTTCCCCAAGCAGGTGGATGGTGAATCGTGAGTGATGTGTGCGAATTCGCAGCAAAATTTCCAACAAATGTAATTATTTGTTCGGGGTTGTTGTGTTGAACATTCCATGCCGACAACCCAATTGTTTAAGGAAACAGCTTTCAATTATGCGTGTCTGGATATAGTGAAATATATCACTCTTTGTAAAGAGACACTTGTTAAAGGTACCTACTCGTACTTACCACAGAACCTTTTAAAAGTAAGGCGATGTTTATATTTGAAAACGGGTTTTACTTACGTGTAATTGTAATCTCCTCAAGAAAGAATCCTCATCAGGGAAGCCTCTGTGAGCGTGCGCGCGGTTCTCTAACACGATGTATGGATTAAGTTCGTCTTGTTATTATCCATACTAATATTATAAATGCGAAATAAACTCTGCCTGTTTCTCTTTCACGCAAAAACTACAGAACCAATTTAAATTAAATTGGGTACACTGATTCTCTAAAGCTTGAGAAAGTTCATAGGGTACTTTTTAATACCATTCCGCGGGAAATCCATTATCCATTAGTTAAGGTATGATTATTATTTTAACAAAGGTTGCCTTGAAGATATTGCTTTTTAGCGATAAGGCCACCCATTGTACATTTGTACAATGGGTGGCCTATGTGTTGTTGTTTATTTCCCTGTGGGTACAATAAAGTGTTTATGTATTTGTATTTCATTCATCAATGTATGCCGTATTCGTCATTATGACCTAAGTCGTTGGAAGACTATTGCTAGATCATTAATGTCTAGTTATTTCCAAAACAACTAAACAAATTCTTCGATAAACAAAATAGTTTGGAACTTTTCCGCAAGTGGGTGTGTAGTTAAAAATAATTTATGCTTAGCTTAGTTTGCACCACGATTCGTACCTATTTAGTCTATTCAGTTAAAATATTCCACGCATGTAAAATATTAGGTCCTTACATATGAAATTGGCGTTTTTCGTACTGGCCACTTTAATCACAAATTTCTCCTCTTTGGTAAGGAATTCCAAATTCAAATTTCATTCATTTGTTTTTTTTCTTCTGTTTTTTTTCTGTTTGCGTCACTCATTTTACAAAATGGAAAACTTAAAATATCGCATTATTTACGAGTACGAGTTCCGCCGTGGCACTAGTGCTGCGGAAACAACTCGAAGGGTGAATGATGTGTATGGCGGTCGTGTTGCAAAAGAAAACACAGTTCGTTTTTGGTTCCAACGTTTTCGTTCTGGAAATTTCGACTTGCAGAACAAGCCCCGTGGACGGCCTGAGACTCAAGTTGATAATGAAGAGTTGAAGGCTATTGTGGAAGCGGATCCATCGCAAACCACGTCCGAGTTAGCTGCAGGCTGCGGTGTTAGTGATAAAACTGTTTTAATTCACTTGAAGCAAATTGGGAAGATTAAAAAGCTTGAAAGGTGGGTACCTCACGAATTGACTGAAGCAAACCGGCAAACGCGCGTCGACTGCTGCGTTACATTACTAAACCGGCACAATAATGAAGGTATTTTAAACCGAATCATTACCTGTGATGAAAAATGGGTTCTTTACGATAATCGGAAGCGCTCAGCGCAATGGTTGGATCCTGGCCAGCCAGCCAAATCCTGCCCCAAGCGAAAATTAACCCCAAAAAAGTTACTTGTAAGCGTTTGGTGGACTAGTGCCGGTATTGTTCATTACAGTTTTCTCAAATCTGGCCAGACTATTACGGCTGATGTCTATTGTCAGCAATTGCAAACCATGATGGAAAAGCTAGCGGCTAAACAACCTAGGCTGGTCAATCGCTCCACGCCACTGCTGCTTCACGACAACGCTAGACCACACACTGCGCAACAGACGGCTACTAAATTAGAAGAGCTTCAATTGGAAAGTCTAAGACATCCTCCGTACTCCCCGGACCTTGCTCCAACAGATTACCATTTTTTTCGAAATTTGGATAACTTCTTGCAAGGGAAAAAATTCAACTCCGATGGGGCAGTCCAAATCGCCTTCAAAGATTTTATTGATTCCCGTCCGACTGGTTTTTTTAGTAAAGGGATCAATGAACTACCTATAAGATGGCAAAAGTGCATAGAAAATAATGGTTCATACTTTGATTAATTAAATATATTATATTAAAAAATATTCGACTTTTTGTTCGTCCCATACAAAACGCCAATTTCATATGTAAGGACCTAATATAATGCCGTTCTAAGTACGTTTGCTCTCATCAAAACAGGGTTGAAATAACGTTCATTTGCGGCCTTGTTTCATTTAATTGAATTAACATTTTAATCCCTCATTAGTCCCATGAGTTTCCTCGGGTTGTAATTTAACCGTCGTCGTTGCAGTATTTTAGCCTAACATATTAAATAAGTACTAGAATCATGTTGAATAAGCAACAGAAGTACCTAATGTTGAAGTCCTAGTCTATGTATTAAAGTTATCGCATAAAGAATTTTATAAATATGGTACAATGAGAAAAAAAATCTTCAAAAATAACTTTTCTGTAAACGTGGTTTAATTAATTTAATTTCAATTTTATAATCAATACTTATGAAACATAACATTTTTTCATAGTTTTAAATATTATTTTTCCGCTAAAATAAGTTTTGGTCGGTTATATTACCATTTTCAACGATAAATAGAAATAAAACTAATGCAATCTGCCAGTCTAATTATTATTATTAGAAAAGTACCGTCCTTTTACGAAATTGAATACCTAATGAATTAAGCGCAAACACGTTAAAACAGTTAATAAAATCCACTTATAATTCGTGTTTGTTGAAGTTGCTCCAAAGCCAACTCTATTTGTAATAATTTGATATTTATGCGAGTATATCTGATCGAAACACAGTCTCATTCTATTGTAATATTTTTAGAGATGTTTGTCGTCAATCCTACGGGATAGTAGATATAATAATGTCTTTCTCTATACTTCAAACTAAATTAGCGCAATATTTCAAGAAGTTTGGTACAGAAAATAAAGCGTACAATAGAATAGAATAGAAATACTTTATTTGCAGGTTACAATCATAGTTAAACAAATAATTTGCCTTCGGCAATGCAAAATGGACCTTACTCAGCATAAGCGGGAAAAGTACTTAAAAAAAACATCGTTTCGCATTTATTATTATGTGTATTAGTTATGATATATAATAAACAGTAGATATTTATATCTTGTAATAATGAGAATTCATTCAGAATATTTATTTCAATATTACCTACTTACTTACCTAATCTTATTTTTAAATATTTGGTTTACTTGAAAAATACATGCAAACAGTAAAGAGAATAAAAACTAACGTTAACAGTACAAACGCCACTACAATGCAGAAGTACTCAGTTGATCTCGCAAGCATCGTATGTCGAGATGTAGTCAATTCAAAAGGAATTGAATCTTTTGTGCAGAATCGACGGAGGATTTCGAATGATGAAAGAACCTTGACAATACAATACTTACTTTGCAATATAAATTTACATACGTGGAACTCTTAAAATAAATATTTAGCTTTTTTTTTTACACTCTTTCGTAGTTTTAATTATGCAGAGGGTTTGATAGTGTGGTTAAGCACTAATATTATAAAGCTGTAGATTTTGTTTTTTTTTTGTACGTTTCTGATTAACTGCTGGTCCAATTTGAATAATTCTTTCAAAAGTTAGATGTCTTATTTATCGAGGAAAGCTATATACCTCTTTTTACCACGGAAAAAAATTTCGTTCTCGCTGGAAACTCCTTAAAACACAGGCGCCGCCATGGCTTTTAAACTACTAATCAATAAAATTAGTATATACTCATCACTTTAATAAGTCAGAAAATAAAATGACCTAAAGTGTATGTGATAATTGCCACTTCTGTCGTCTGAAAATTGCATGGATATCAGAAATACTTTAATAAATCCCAGTAATAAATTACTCATCTCATAGGTATTATTAAATACTCGTATCTATGCTTTTTTATTGACGTCACCCCACGCATAGACAATGACGATCGAACACTGTGCAATTAAAATATAACTGTACAAAAAAAGTTTAATTCTATTTACTAGCAAAAAAACACGTAAAAAATCAAACAGTAACGTTAAAAAACGAGTGTAGGCTTGCTCTGGAGCCTGTGGTACGAAATCCATTAATTTTTTGAGTGCATCGTTCGTCGGCATCTGAATAAGAGATCGTTAACCTACTTCCGCCCACACAAGGCCATAAAGGATACCCAATCTGGGTAGCACGGATTTCAATGTCTGTTCTCTATGCCACTATTTGAATAACAAAAATTGTAGGCGTGTCACCGACCCCTTGCTTCACAGTTTGTTGATACTTTCGACCTTTGTTTGAACAGTTTGACTTGTGGCGAGTTTTTTGGAGTAGATATTCATAACATTCTTTTTTTATTATTATGTATTATATGAAGCTACCCATTTTGAATCGAATAAAAAACCTGCTACACGTTCCAAGCTGACCACCAACTGACAGCACAAAATGACGTCATGACAACCGACTTCCACACGGTCCATTTTCAATTCCCATCTGACTATTCTACAGCAGACCATAGACAATCGGTCGGTGGTCGGATCGTGTAACTAAAACGGGGAACGTTTTAGTTATAAGCGAGTAGCCTACAAAGATGCATAATAGGTACGTATTGTACTTACCTTTCACATACAGGGCTACTCAACAGTGATGATTTAATTCGGCCTAGTAGATCTCTGAGAGAGATAAAATCTATTTCATAGAACGCTGGTAATAACTCGGGCTCAAGTAGTATACATTACACTATAATATTCTAAACACAGTAAACGGCAGTACATGCCTAATTGTCCCAGTTTGTAACGTGCTATAATCTTAGGCTGAGCTCTGATTAAGCTCTTTGTGTAGGAAGTTTTGTAACCAATTTAACTGTTAATGCTAATGAGATACGCCTGGCACCGTCTTGTTATTGAGCTCTAGGAGCGTTTAGGTTTATGCTTATACAGTTACGAAGATACGAGTACCATGTCGGTACGGTTAGGCATTATGACATTGTGGCAGAAATCCTAACATTTTTCTCGTGCTTAAATCATCAGCATCGAGCTACACTGTGGTCGAGAAAAGACAACTAGGTTATTAATTTGAAGAGAAAAATATTAAAAACTATATAAATGTATTGTTCTTGTATTTTGTGAAGCGTAAAGCTTCACAAAATTAGTGCTCAATGTTCAAAGTGTTTTAAGATATCTTCATTTTTATAATGAATACAAACTTCTTTAATTTCATATCTACTTTTAATATGTTAACTTTTATTTATCTTGTCCATTAGGTTTTATAGAAACTAATGGCTTTAAATTTTAATATTTCTGTTTATTTATGACAGTTTGGGATCCTGACAGTGGCTTTGCATGAAATTAACATTCTATTTCAAAACAAAACAAGCCTATCAAAGATGACAGTATAGATAACGTCCTCTAGCACTAAAGACCTGCCAGTTTACTCCGTTCTTCTCAATTTATTCAATTCTATCGGATTTTCCGACAGCCTGAATATTTATGAAGTAACTTTGGTTACTTTAAGCTTATTAACATTGTCTGCTTCCAAATTTATGGATCGGACGTTAAAATTGAAACTGTCAAACTATACGTTTTCACGGGGGGCTATTTAAATATCATTGATAAAGTGTTGCTGATGAACAAGACAGTTTAATTAAGTAAATAATTGTCAAGATAGTATAAGCCAATAATTGTACAGTGTACACTTCTTTTTTTATTAAAATAAGGGCCTTTGCACCATCTTCGAGCAAAGTTAGAGAATGGTTAAAATATTGAGTTAGTTCTCTCTGTCATATATGACAAGAAAGGCGGCTTATGACAGCACAAAGATAGCTTTTAGGATATTTAGCCATTGACACGTTTTTTTTGGCATATTTAGGTAACCAATGCATTGTTAACTTGGATTTTATGAAATAAACCCTTAATGTAACAAAAATATTCTTCATAGTAAGCAGGTTGGGTAGCAGTTTGATTTCAATTGTGAAATCTAATGTGAAAAAGTGTAGTGCCCAAAAGTGACCTTACATTGTGTTACAAAATCTGACTCAGTATGTAAGTCGAGAACGAACAATAATATTTTGGGGTAGCTTGACATTTGAAAACTTTTAATTGTTATTTGACAAAAAAAACGTTTGAGTTCTCGAAATGCAAATAAAAATGCAAACAATTTTACTCGTATTTCACTTGCGTCGAATGTGTTTTACCCGAAATGATTCGACATTGTTATGTCAGATTTCCCAACTACATTTAGAACTCCTTGACATTATTGAAGGTTACCTTTTCAAGATGTGTAATAACGTAAATAAACGTGATTGTGCTACACTTAACGAACTGTTTTCTTTAAAGTGTCGTCATTCGCTTCACACCTCATACACTCCTTTGAGTGATAAGACGAAGTTGTATTTTAAAATAGAACTCATCATGAAAAATATACATAATTAATTTTAATAGTCGTCTGATATTCGTGTTGTAGACGAGAACGTATGTTCCAAAAACATACTTATTAATCAGGTTGAAACTATGACCGACTGATAGCCTAACTGAATAGCCCATAACAAAAACAGGTTTCTCACTTTCCGATTAATGCCAGTCATTTGTCGAGATCATCAGAGAAAGTCATCATCGCTGTTAACCCATTTTATTAGACCTATTATGCCCATAATAATACATTAGTAATCTTTCATTACAAAATGATCACTAAATGAAATTATCGTCGACATAAATTACCTATATCAACCCATCTCACTTTCCCATCATATTAATGTTACAAAAGTTAGACATTTAAATTCTGCGGGCATGAATTGGGTAACAATGGTTTTAATACTGGAACAGAATATTGGGAGCACAAGGCGAAACTTTTAGGAAACTCAAGGATTGTTTTCATTCATTGTTTTTGGGCATCCTCAAAATTTTTTGGGTTAAAGCATTATTGCAGATCAAATAAATCTTTGTTAATCCCATTTTTTCTTTCCTAATCAAATGAACGCAACCCCTATTTTAATTTTTTTAATAAAGTGTTTGTTTAACAAAGTTTTGTTACTAAATAGACTCATTAGAAAACTTTGTATATGATAACTTTTTAAAAACATTACATGATAGTGAAAGTTATTAGAAACCTGTTGATCGATATAATATACTATGTAAACGACTGCACAGATTTTAATAAAAAATACAAATAATAACAGGTAGAAAACTTGCCTTCAAATAACAAAGCCTTCTTTGAATTAGTGTACCAGATTAACGGTTTTTTGCCATATATAGACAGACCCACTTAGCAGTCAAACTTACAACACATCTTATTTTATTTATTTATTTATTTATAAGGAAGGCTTACAGCTAAACACATCAAAATAAGTAGTTAAATTAAATTACAGAAAGCCATTTATAAAGCCCTCGCGGACAAAAAACACAATAACTAACAAATTACGACGTTAAACAACAACAAACAATACTCGTAACAAAACTACACATGAATACACTTAACAACAGACATTAATAGCAATAGCCAATATTTAATTTATGTGCATAAATCAAAACTAACCATGAACTATTTATAACAAACCTAAGAATTTAATAATTACTATAAGAAACCCCAGCATCGCCAAAGAAATTACTACTCAAAAGCCGCCGTGCTTTATTCACACTTGTGCAGAATAAATCAAATGTGCTACACTCTTTAATAACATTGTTAAAACTGCTACTTGCACGATGAAGAAATGCATTTTGTCTATAGTTGGAATTTACTATTGAATTATATAATAGCGAACTATGTCTGACTGACTTGCGGGCGCCTTTTCGTTGGGTATTTAAAATATAAGAGTCATGCATTACACATAATCAAATGTGTCACTTAGTTTGCATACCTTGAACAAGTAACCGATTAAACGACAAAGTAAGAGAGTTGCATCTCTGAACTGCTAAAGTTTAAAGACGTCGGCACACCAAACGCAGAACGTAGCAGAACATCGTGATTGAATCAGTGTAAATCAAAGAGTTTCTCCTAATACAACTTGCGCTGGCCCTCATTCAATCACGATGCTCCGTCCTGAACTTAAACTGCTGCTCTCTGCTGGGAAGGAAGAGTTTAAGCGCTGGTGTACCTCAGCCTTCAATCTTATTTGACCTAACCATAGACGTATCAGTTACCAATAGGGTTAAAATTAGAACCGTGTCGATTCGACCGACTATGTGCACACGGTACATAGGTATACTCGTATCACGTATTAGTATGAATGGCAGAGCATCGCACGCTCCACATGCAGACTCGCAGACCGTGCCAAGTGAACCTCCGATATATAGTCTGTGGCACGCATGTGATTGTGCTACATCATTCACTCATTAAAGTAATAAGGGTGATACCCTTATTCGATCGTTCGTTCTCTTCGTTCAGAGTCTAGATCAGCAGCAGATGCAGCAGGAGGGCTTATTCTGAAAATGTCCTGTGAAAGGGGTTATTAGAATTTAAGACCAATAGCGGTTGTCCAAGTAGAGCTATGTTGCAAATTGTCCAACAGTAAGCCAATAAAAATAACTAAACAGCACTAGCATAAAATGTTTCTAATTGATGAATTTTAGTGGGTTTCTATAGTTGGTTTAGCAAGACAGCATTACTTTAGATATACCTAATGCTTTTATGATATAAATATATATATTTTTTAACTCTGTTGTATGTACATTAGCCGTCAGTTGAGGCTTTCTTAATAACTACTCGTACAACTTACTTCAAGATTTTTTTTCCATGATAGAATGTACGAATGACAAACTAAACCAGCTAGGTGTAGCCTTAATAAATAAAAACGATTTGTTCGCCGAAGGATAAAAGGTTATAGGCAGTAGTATCTAGGTGAGATGGGAAATAAGGCGCCAGCTCCTGATTCTAACTGTCATAAAGGTAGCAGTTATAGTGCGATGGCTCTCACAATACAATTCATCTTTGCATCAATTTGAATTATGCACTATTATGTAGGTAAGTAAAGCTTTAACAAAAGATTCCACAATTCAAAGTTATAATATCAACTACGTGTTGAGTTTAAATATACGGAATAAGAGAAATACGTTTATTTGGCGGTTATGGCTTTGGAACTAAGCAAACCAAGAGAAAAAAAAATGAAGGATAAAAATATTTTTTTTATAATCATTTATTTATATTAAGTAATAAATCGAAATAATATCATTAAATGAGATAATTTCGAGACTCCATTATATTTCAAAGTGCGTGACTATTAGAATGTTTACTTTCATATTCCAACAAAAAAATAATGTTTTTTTGTTGTCAACAATTGCTAATCAGCGCACGAAACACAACATTTTTTTTTCTGTAAGCCTAGTTGGTTATCCTGCCGCTTTCTAGAGCTCACATAGACTATCTTTGATTGATGTTTCTAACTAAACTTAACAATTATATGCTACTTTAGCTGGGTAACTACGATGCTATAACCAAATGCAATACCATGATTATTGCCTATTAATAATTCAAAGTGAGTTGGTTAGATTACGCAGATTATAACCAAATGGATTTACTATGCATGTGCCTTTAATTAAGCAATGGTCATTGTACATTTAAACTTAATAATGGTTCATTAAAATAATTGTGAGTTTTTGATAATTATGTGCAGCTGATATTCAAATCGAGTTCAACACCCGAGACGTATGGTTTTAGTGTACGTAAAAATAGTAAGTAATTTTTATAAGTTTTTTTTAAATATCTATACAATAATGTCAATATAAATTATTTCAATAGGTATCATTTTTAATGAAGCATAAAGAGGTCAAACTTTTAACAGCAATTTCTGTCATTATTAATAAAAAAATTGTATTTAAACCACGCTCGAAGAGGTTACTTCTAGTAATAAAATATACTGCCAATAACTAATGAAAAAAAAAATCAAAAACTATTAAGTAAAACCTTCATAAAAATAGGTAATAGGTATTTAATAAAAAAAAAATATTTGACACCGTTGTCAACGCAAAAAAGTTTACTCTTAGATACGGCTTTGTAAAATAAATGTTTTCTCAATACGGTAGATTTCTTAAAAAAATATTAGTTAGTCATTGAAATCATTTAAAAGTTTGTCTTGTTTATTTTTGCCTACGACAAATTAGGACGATACCATAGAATATTAAAATTACACGATTTATGCATTAAGGTTTCGCGTGCGTGAAAGCGAATACTGGTAGTCCAGTATTTTTGGACGGCTAACAGAGGGACTTAACAGAGTTTCCTCCTATTTTTTATGTACACATATAGACTTTTATCTTAATGAAAGAGATGAGGCCTTACTTCACCACGCTGGCCAAGTGCGCGTTGGTGAATGTCAGGCCTAAAATATATAATTTTATTTAAATACAATTTCATTGGTGAACACAGCTCACATTAGATCAGCAGCTGAATAAATATTAGCGGTATGAAATGTCCGTTTAATTATCAACTAAAGTTTCAATTGTTGGCTTAACTAATTACTATATTGGTGTGCAACTAAAATATCTGTGTGGCATTGCGACAATTATTTACATAATTTAGGTAATTTTATACGTTCAGTAATTAGCTTAATATAATTTGAATGGCTGTTATGGAGGATCTTTTTCAAATTTTGTATTAATAGTAATAATATATTAATATTTTTATTTTTAGTTTGATGACATAATAAACGTTTTTATCTTTTAATGATTTTATCACCTATCATATTATATTAATCGCCCACGAATAATACGACAGACGGTGATCTTTATGTATGTCGACTGCTTCATTGGCGCGGTGGGCGAGGGTCCGCTTGCGGCGCAAGAGGTAGCGGGTTCAATTCAAGCCGAGGGTGAAAGTGTTTGTATGTTCTGCAAGCACGATCTCCTTGGTCTGGGTGTTTAATATGTATAGTAAAAAATATCTAAATAATTATGTATGACTATTATATTAAGTATATCAGATATCTAGTACCCGTAACACAAGCTTAGAGCTTACCACGGGGTTAGATGTTGTTGTGTGAAATGTCTGGAAAAAATTATTTATATTTATGTTTAAAACGGGATTATAGGAAACTGCATATTGCTTAGCAAGTAGACCAAATTAAAATTTGTCCTAAAACGAGTTATGTATACATTTTTAGAGATCCGTAACCAAAGGGTAGAAAATGTAGGGCCCTATTACTGAGACTTCGTGGTCTGTCGGTCTGTCCGTCTGTCACCAGGCTGTATCTGAAACACACAGAATTTTTTTGTACGAATTGTAGGTTTCCTTAATTTAAGGTTAATTTGTTTTTTTTCTTATTGCAAAAAGTGTAGGAACTGTACACGGTATCCTAGGTGTAGTACGAGTCCATCTTATACTTTATTTATTTAAAATAATTATGACATTTCTGTTTCGGGTCTGGGTGTTTTCTATGTATCATATGTATATACAAAAAAAAATGTATCTATCTAGTATATCAGTCACCTAACACCCATTGTTCGAGCTCTGCTTAGTGAATAGTCCGGAAATATTTATTTATTTATTACATCTACATTTATGTAAAAACCTAATATTGTTTAAAATACGTATTCCTGGTCTATATTTATATCTTCTTTCCCCGAACTGAGCAGATCTATAACTTATAGTCACAGAAAAACACCCAGTCACGGAACCAAACACCTATAAAGTAAGAATACACGTGACCTCCGGGTGGTGCTAAGAACAGTCTCTGGTGGTAGGCTTCGGCCGCGGCTTGTCACCACCCTCCGGGCTGGGCCAGTGCGTGAAGCGATTTTTTCGTGTTTCGTAATGTGGCCGGAGGAGCCATCTACCTTCTAGGTCTTCATGCTCCATCTTAGACCACATCGTCACTTTACATCAGGTGAGATTGTGGTCAAATGAAGGCTTATCCAACATAAAAAAAAAAAAAAAAAAAGAATAATACAATAGTGGTTCCTTCAGCGGGAATCGTACCCTCAACTTACAGCGCCTACCGAGCCACTAAGGTCTTCGAGCACTTAAGAGTTACAATAATTTATAACTTAGCATATTAAGGCCCGAATTCATAAGCACAGATATTCTCTGATTATTTTCAATAAATTGCTTACAATTTTAGTAATGCCAGAAGATATTTATTTCTTAAAAGAATTACAGGAATTCACTTACAGAGTAAACTTAAGCTTATTAAATATAAAAAAAGGTGCCTTACGACTATGTTATAGAAGGTAGATTTTTATCAAAAGAGTAACCGACTTTTAGTTTGAATTATATGTATTTCTAGCGCTGTTACCGGCGTTATAATGTATTTTCAGTTGATAAAAGTAGCCCTTGTCCTCGTCTAATGTATAATATCCTATCATTAAATAAAATTTAGGCTTATCGGTTCAGTCATTTTGCCGTAAAAGGCGGAAAAAACACACACACAATCAAGCAAAAAAATAAAAAAAATCCACTTGACGAATTGAGAACCTCCTTTTTTCATTGAAAGTCAGTTAATAAAGTTAAATTACATACGTAAATAAATACGAAGCTAAACAATAAATAAGAATTAGAGGGTAGATGTGTTTCGGCTGGAATATGAATTCCGGCCTGAATCTGTTAAATTAATAATTATAATACTGAAAACAATAAATATAAATTGGAGGGTAGATGGTTATTTCGGAATCTGTTTAATAATTAAATATAGTACGATAAAGTTTGAGCACTACTGGAGTGTAAGTAAGTATTTATGTCCGACTTAATTTCTTTGTCGTCGTATTTAGGTCACCCCGGGGCTATTGGGATTCACTTCTTTGTTGGCTGCGAGCGTCTACCTTTTTAATTATGACGATATGTAATATATTTTAATTAATATCCCAACGGTAAAACAGATTTATTATCAGAATTTTAATTATGAATGGATCTTGAATATGATAAATTATGTTTTTGAACGTTTTTTTTTTTTTAATTTAATACATGATATATTTAATACTTAATGGCTTGTTTATTTTTTTGTATTATGTATATACATTTTTACTGAAATTGGATAAGGGTTTCATTTGGATCAACATTTTATAATGTTGTTCACGGCACATAGGGTAGATTGGGTTTTTACAGATTACGTATTAAATCCATTGTATTTGATTCCTCATTACATTATACACATACTACATTAATATCTCGGTAAAAAAACCTATGCATTATATTATAGGCAATAAAAAAAATTGAAATTTCCAAAATCGCGCGAATAACGGTTGCCCGTAAGATGGCACCCGTGTGAGGACACATTTCAGTTTTGTACTACTCAGCTACGTCACAGTCCGGTATACCAACGCTAGTTTAAAAATTAGCGTTACGCGATCTATGACAAATATATATACATTTTCATAATGATAAGTAGTTTATATAAATCTTCTGTATGTTGTTTTAAATACACGGTCCAAAAAAATATTTACTATAATTTTAGTAACAAATTGTTTCATCTTAATATATATAAATCTCGTGTCACAATGTTTGTCCTCAATGGACTCCTAAACCACTTAACCGATTATAATAAAATTCGCACACCATGTGCAGTTCGATCCAACTTGAGAGGATGGTTTTTACGGCGAGAAAAATTATAATAATTTCCGGGAAAATTTTATACCCGTGCGACGCCGGGGCGGGCCGCTAGTAATTTAATAAAAGTCAACTACTCTTTTAGAAATCATTATAAATGAATACCAGGCGACATCCAACCGAACTTCTGGAAATGAGTCCTATATGCAGCAGATGACGCCCAGCGACTGACATGATGAAACATCCTGTTTTTAACTAAAAGTCCACCTATTTTTACATCTTCGTACCATAACTTCCTATTATTCAAATGGGTACAAGAACACAAAAAGAAGATTGCAAACTGATGAGTGTACCGCTCAGATTCCGACATTAGCTGGGGTCATTAGTTGCTTATCTTAATTCTAGTGAGCACTCGAAAGCCATCAACAACTATCAGCCTAATGCCGTTCACATAAAACTGCGCTATCAGTAATCTTTGGACGAGCATGGGGCTTGGCAACACTTGTACAAAAAACTTGTTTAATTTATTGATAGGTATATTCTAGCTGTCTATACTGTTCTTAAAACAGGACAATCCCTAGTTCATGATTTCGGTCGTTTCTATTGACCCTTACAATAAAATATTCTTTATTACAATAAAGTTTCAGAGAAAATTCTTCAATATCAAAAACTCTACTCTTGAATTAAAAAAATTCAATAGTAGCTAATTGATATGGAGATAAGAGTTAAATAAAATACAATATTACAGAATTTTAACTATATAAGAAAGGGAAAATTAAAATAAATACCCTTAACCCTTAAATTTAAGGCCTAGGATCCGATGGCGGGACGAACTTGACGCTTATCAAAAATCTTGGCCTGAAGTGGCGGCAGTTCGAGACGAATGGAGGGAGAAAAAGGAGGCCTTTGCCCAGCAGTGGGACAGCAAGGCAATTAAAAAAAAACTCTGAAATTTACCGCCAAATTGCCAAAACTTGAGAAAATAATCAAATTATTATTATTAATAATTTAGCTACGATATTGTGAGAGCTATATCTGTCTATGTCGTTCTATTTCTTTCCTGTCCATCCAAAGGTTGCCTGGAAGAGATCGCTCACAGCGATAAGGCCGCCCTTTGTACTCCAATGTATTGTCTTGTTATTGTTTGCAGTTTGTATTTTATTAGTGGTGTACAATAAAGAGTTATCTATCTATCTATCTATCTTAGTAAAGATATAGATATAGTCGGATATTGAACGGTACGCCTGCGTTCGGTGCAAATGCGTCTCCATCAGTATTCCCCAAATGTCCGCGAACGTTAATCAGACCAATGCAGGACACTTTAATGAGATTTCTTTCAGGAATCCGTTTCCGCTTCCGAGTCATTTCTCCCAACTTTCATCTCGAGGGAGTTTGTTTTTGATTGTTTTTCATTTATCGGTTAAGATATCGGTAGTTGGTGGTTAGCCACTGGATTTCTTAACTGATCATTGTCAATATAATTTCAGTCTTGAGATATGCTTGCTATGTAGGACATCCTGTGCAGTACAATGTTTTCATATTTTATCTCAAAACAGGAATCTTTTCATAATTTAACGGATATATTGCGTGAAGAAAGAAGGTATGTCAATAAAACCAAAAAAAAATAATACTATTTCAACTATTAACACCAGTTTGTTTTTTTTAATAATCCTTCTACAATAATAGTAATGTAATAGATAAATAAAGTATCTTAAGCCGGAATTACTTAATAGTCACAAATAATCTTTGATAACTTTCAATCTATGGTAATATCTGGAATTGCTAACAATTGACTATAATTCATTAAGAGGTATTTAATTACAGATGTAATCTATAGTCAAATGCCATGTTGGCTAAGTGGGAGCACACTCGTTTTTCATTCCGAAGGTCGTGGGTTCAAACCCAGCCACGTACCTATGGTTATTGCTTCTTGAAAAATGTATAAGCGCTTTAAAACACGTGCTTTAACGGTGAAGGCAAACATCGTGAAGTAACCGGCATGTTCTGAGAACTTTAAAGAGTTTGAAGGACATGGTGACATTCACCAACCGGCACTTGGCCAGCGTGGTGTATTAAGGCCTGATCTCTCTCGTCAAAGAGAGAAGCCGCTGTGTCCCAGCAGTGGGAACGTTAATAGGGTGATGATAAATTACAGATGTAACTATTGATCCGTAATGAGCTTTGCCTAAAAGAGGTAAACTTTTGTTCATAACTTTTATGTTTGAAGCGAACTACCAAATATAAAACCTTCTTTAAGCTAAAGCCTGCTTTTATTGTTTAAAAGTTTGCATATTAATTAACATTTTGTATTCAAAGCTCAAGATACATTTTTTATCTACTCCAAAACTGTTTAAATATAAAAGAGCTCCAGTTGTAAATTTTCCTTGCTTGTTACCTTTTCACTTTTTTATTGATATTTTTTATGAATTTGATAGACATTTATGAACTGCAAGCTTCGTAACGAGCCTTTGTTCATGTTACACGGTATTCTTCTAGAGAAATAAGGTATTTTCTCACAGTGAAAGTTATTGTTTTTTTCGGGATTAACTATGTCAAGGGCAATCTTTATAATGCAGATGCTGTAAGAACGAGACTATCAAACAATCAATCATTTATTTAAAACCAAAGAAAGTTTACATAACTAAGCAGTCTTTTGGTCTTGTGTTCTAGTAAGAAACTGTGTAATGTCAGGTAGCTGGCATCAGTTCCAAGGATAATTTGATTTCTGATCAGGCTTCCTCGCTCCAGCGGCAAAGTATAATAATATATTAGTATTAAAACAAAAAACCCTATTTCACCATATCACCTACACGTTTAAGGTATTCCATACATTGCCCAAGGATTGTAAACAATTCCGGTTTCAAAAATTTGCCGGTAATATTCATATCAAATGTCATATAACAGCAGCGATTCAAGCAAGATACGTTAGTTTCATAAAGCCCCAATCAAAAATTACGTAGTCTCCCTACGTAATTTTGGTAAGGTAAATATTCGTTTTAAAATAGAGTAAACATTGTATGGGAGCCATATAAATACTCGTAAAAATACATTCACGAGCACAATTTCCTAAAAGGAAATTTCAGTGTTCAGTTGTCGTAGCTGGCTACGCGACTACGGCGTAGCAAGTGCTACCATGCTTGCTATCCAGCAAAGATTTCAACGGGTTTCTCTTAGAACTGCACAATAATAAGTTGTTGCCATTTCAATTACCTTTTTTATGAAAAAAGTTGCGAGAGTGCGAAAAGGGTAAAATTCCTAGAAATACTTGCTACAAGTTAACGGACGCGATTGAAATTCTTTGCCAAGGATTTCTGGAATTCTTTCATATTTTCTTTGAGTTTTTATTTTCTTAAAGAAATATGGCGAAACAGGAGGTGCTGAACATTTTGTACACGTATTTAAACTTGGTTTATTTAATATTTTTAAGTTAAGAAATATTTCATAAAAATTTTTTTTTTTAAATATCTACAATTTCTGATTTCGGGTCTGGGTATCTATGTAGTATATCAGTCAAATTAAACCCATAGTACAAGCTCTGCTTAGTTTGGGTAAGGTGATGCTGTGTTATTGGTCCGGAATTATTAATTTACAATAATAATGGTTACTAACTCAAAAACTGCTTAATCATGATATGTTATGTATGTTACCCGTTACAAGTTTTAATTGAAAAGTGAATTTAAATTTTAAATAGATTAACGTTTATTCTTAAAATGAGTTACTACTTACGAGTATACTATGGGATTTAAAAATACGTTGCAAAATATGTCGTCGATTTCCAACAAAGGTTGATAATCGCGACCATTAGTCGCAAAAATATGCGTCCGATAGAATGTTGCCAGTTGAACAATTTGGCCGTAAGGAGAGGAAAATTATTCCAAGAATGAATCCGAAATTGTTTCCTTTGTTTAGCTTCCATTTTTGTTTAAGATTTTTGAACTGAATATTTTAAGGAGGGTTTACTTTTCATAATGGAATTATAGAAAATACTGCACCGTAAATTCCGCTTTGTAATTTTGTTAATCTTCATTGCTGTTGTCAAAAGTCTATGAATTTGTTTCATAAATTTTAATTATTGTGTTATTATATACCTAAGTACCCCACATTAACCTCAATAATAAGAGGATGAGACGCTTTTTATCATACCGCATCATATCATAAGACAGGTATTATTCAAACCTGTTGTTCCTTCCAAGTGTTTGTTCCATCCAAGAGATAACTTATCTTTATTTTTGAAAGCCACATGGTTTCTTAAACCTCCGCGCAAACACGAAACAAACCTATTAGCCCCATAGCAAAGTAACTGTGAAGTTTAGTTCCTTTTCTAATAGGAACTATCATAAAGCATAAAGCAAAACAAATGAATGTGCTCTAGGAGAAAGGGCGCAGGGCTGAATCATGACTGTTTCCGGGCTTGATTTATCGGCACAAAATATATAAGTCTGAGCAATGTAGCTGAATCACACTTTCCCGAGCGCCATAGCAAACTTCCTAGGAGCCAATGAGGCTTCCATCCCAGCTGGAGCTATCATCAAGCCTAGTCAAAACATATCAATGTGCTAGCCTGTCTTACCAGAGAAAGGGCAGAGCTAAGTCAAGGCTGTGTTCCCGCCGTGATTTATCGGCGCAAGATTGGCACAATACCCAGCCAACTTCCTTGTTATCCAAATGGCTTGGAGACTGGCAATTCCGCTTTCAGTAACATTCTTGTCATTCTACAAACAATAGCAGCAATAGATTGCTGTTGTTAATTATGTCTATTTTATTGTTGTTTAGTTATTTTAAATTATTGAGGGGGTTTTTAGGCAATCATGTTTAACTGGATATCTCTAGCTGGGTGACATAAACATCCAATTTGTCGGTAAATTTTATCGAAAAGCGGCGATGACTTTGTTGCGACAATGTGCCAAAGGGAAGTTATTAAAAAAGTGGTTTTTATTAAATAATGGGTTGGTAATAGGTAAACTAAACTTCATAGTAATCAAAAATATGTATGGATGGTGACATAAACGGTTGCGGTTGGTATCCCTCAATTAGCTCGTTCCCATCACTCACATATATAACATATCAGATATCACCAGCTAATTGCGGATGGTGGATATCAAACATATACATCTAAAGCACCAATCACTAAATAATAATATCGGGCAACACCAAATATAAAAAATCTGAAAATTCTCTTGAATAACTGAAAACTTATTGTTGAAAATCGTAATTTTTGAGCTTATTCGAACATATAGGACTGATACACGTATGTAGTGAATGTAAAAGGACCTTGAACTTCAGTGACCGCGACGCGATAGTTGGAATCACTTTAATCCGATCCCAACACGTGCAGCCGTGACAGACATTTAAATCTGAAAAGGATATATGTAATTCCCAGAGAAAGGTGAAGGAACCCCCTGTGATCAAAGCTCTTTGGCCCAGGCTTTGATCACCGTAAGAAAATCCACACAATCACGAAACGTTTATCCAAGTTACTAAACGGTAAGGTTTGATATAGCAAAGTTTTAAAACAGAGCGCGTTCCCGCATATCTGATATATTGGGAGTCCCTCCAATAAAACCGGTAATAGGCGTCTCGCAGCGGCGAAGGCTTTTAGTTCCCGTTTTATGCGCTACCAGGGATCTTCCACAGACGTTTTACCGGGTAAACGATGGGAACTGAGTTATTGGAAGATTTTTTCAGGATTTTCTGCCGTCATCTTAGTCAGCAGATTTCGCTCTATTATTTTTGAAATATTTTAGTAATATTCACATCATTTTGAGTTCAACCAATGTGATGTGAACATTAATGTTCTTAGAAATATTTCATGTGTTTTTGTTGACCTGCCATTTAGGTAAATGTTTAATAATTATTTTTACATTTCATTTAGTATTTGTTAAAAATATAACTGGATTTTACTTATTATAAAGAGTATTGTATTCCTAAAATGTTTTTAAGTTTGTTTGTAATTGTTTTGTTAATTGTACATAATTAATTACTAATTGCTGAGTGGGGTATCGCTTATCGCTCTTGTACGGAATTCGACAAATGGAATACCCTATTCAATAATCGTGAACCGATTAACCGTTAACATTCAATACCCGATTATAAATTATTAACAACATACATCTTATGCTCGTAACAATTTGAGGAAAACAACATTAATTAAGAATTATTTATTAATACCAAAAGGTTCTAGATGAGACTGTAATCGCAATCGATAATAATTAAATTATAAAGATAGTTGGAACTTTTCAACGCAACATTTTTTAACAGACAATTAGTAAAAGTTTAATGGATTGGTATGAGTGTCTACTTTGACCACCATCGGCCAAAAATTTTTGAGGTATTCCAATTGGAGAGCTCCAAAGTAATTAAACAAGATGGGGTTGTACGTAACTAGTGACCAATAAACGGAAAACTAGCTGAACCTAAGTTTGCTTACTTTAAAAGTTCTAAAATTCAAAAACGAAAAGTTTATTCCAATGTGCTGCGCAATAGGGTTTCCGGTTTTCTACCAAAAACTAGGTTCTCAATTTAAATTTCAACCGACTTCAAAAAAGGAGGAGATTCTGATTTTGGCGTGTATTTTAAGTTCTCGAGCTATCTTTAAAATGCTTCTCAATTTGGAAATGGTTGCACCCACAGGGGAGTTCTATACCTAATTTATATTTAACAAACAAAATGTCGGTTGTTTTTTGTTTTAAATTTACTTGTTATCTAAAAGCAAATACAGACGTATACCACAAAGCAGACTTGTACATCCAAACTTACCTAACCGTGTAACGGTCCAAAGCCTAAACCACTCTAAACGACTGTTCATGACATCTATTCTACCTTCCTCAATTCCGAATGAAAGCAACTGTCAACATCAACTTAAACCACACATGAGAAAAACTTTATGAGATCCAACATTACAAAACTAACCCACAAACACAGTGAAAGTTTCCACTAGCGCGGTATTGTGGCCAGACTACTGTCGATGGTCTGAAAAAACTTTTAAATTGCTTCGAAACTCGTTAATGTTCAACGTCCATCAAAAATCTCCGCTTTGGGACGAAAAACTAATTTTAACCTACATTGTTATTCTAAACGAAAATAACCAGTGTCTTGTATAAACAATGCTAATTCAGTATAACAATTGGGATTTGTGCCATGAGGCAACCGACTTCTAATTCAAAGCAGATTATTTAAGACAATGTTTTGGCTCAGTAGTTTTAACTTTATTGAAATGCATTCTCCTTTTGGATCAAGGTATTTACCGCCGGAATAGACACAGATTGCATGAAAAAAATATACGTAAATTTATTATAAGGATTGAGAAAAACAATTTTTTACTACAAAACCTATATTTGCAATTATTTTATTTTAGACAAACCTTGTCAAACATCTTTTTATACAGATTGTTTGGTTTATTACATTTACATAAGCTACGATCGCAAAACTGAAAACACGTCTGTAGTATTTGTATGCGATCTCGTTGAGAACTGACAAAGGGTGCATCGTGCACTTGTTAACCGTTACACTCGGCTGGCTGGGTGCATTCTGTGAACTGTGTCACGGTAAAGAATAAACCTTCTGTCACTCAGAGGTGATCTTCAAAAGTCCTGCAAATTCGACAACGAATCAATCACGGCTTAAGTTAAATAAATAATTTTTATCTAAGAACTTTAAATGGGTTACGGTGAAAATATCAGAATATTTAGGCAATTTTATGCAATTAAATTTTATTTGATTTAGCTGTATTAAAGTTAACGAGTTTTCTGTGCATAAAGGTTTTGTGAATTGATAGGTGATACGATAAAAATAAAATTACAACTAGTAACGGTGTGTTATAATCTAGTTTGACAACATGGAAACTCACCATTAGGATCCCCTAAGTAGATTTGGTACCTACTATATCATTAGCATAATTTTACCCCAAGACCTTAACATTTATTATTGTTTTTCTTATAAATATCCTTAAAATACAGCAGTCTGTTGTTTATTAAACGTAACAATTCCAAAGTTTCTCTTATACATTCATTTGCATAACTTTATAGAGGTTACGACTATTTCGAGCGTCACCAGTGAAGGACGACCTAATAATGTAAATCAAAGATTTATTTTACAAGACGTGAACTATTTAAAAATTTTACTCGGCCATAGAATAATAAATTCATTCTAAGCTATCATCAAGTGTCCATGGAGACTACGGACTGGCAAGCGCATCGAAGAACGTTTACCAACCAGATTAATGGATTACTTGCTGCTGCTTCATAGTGATATAGCCCACAGTTATTAGAACAAGTAAATGTTCGCAAACGAACTCGTCAGAAAGTAAAACGACTGCAAAAACGAAAGCCTTTTACACAATTTAATACAGAAAAAAACAACGTTGGTCCCCGCGAGTGCGTCAATTCATTTCTATTTAGTCAGCAATTTAGCAATCTACCTCGGATAGGTATTTGTTTGGATCACGTCTCCAATATTGCTCGGCGCTTGGATTTTTCTGTTGGCTGTAGAGATGGGAAACGGAAAATACTTTTGAATATACCGTGGGACTTTGCACTTAATATTTACATTGTGGCAATACATTTTATATCTAATAATTATTGTACTCGTTACCCACCCTGACATCGCACCGTTGCATTTTTTATATTTATGTAAACCTTACTGTTGAATCATTTTATGTACCTATCGCTCAAAACCGCTGACAAAACGTATTTTCATAAAATTACAAATGTTTCTCCTTATAAAAAAAAAGACAGCAAAGCTGTCTAAGTTAGCATACATTTTGTCTCTTGTCATTTTGTTTGTTAGAACATACACAAATGTCAAAGTGACAATTGTGTACAAAAGTGAATGTTAAGGACATTTTATCTAATTGAGGTATTTTGTTTTTTTTTTTGCAATATTCATACGCCGAAAAGGCAGACAGATTTCAATGTAACTAAAATATTTTTAAGAACTTTGTACTAACCTGAATTTCTATGAATAAATGATTATGATTAGGTTTAGTTGACTATTACGCAGGGGGTTTCTGTATTTGATAGAAAAATTGAATATAACCCACAAAGTGAGGCATGCTACCTTACATTCTAACCAACATAACTAATCTTAATATATATAAATCTCGTGTCACAATGTTTGTCCTCAATGGACTCCTAAACCACTTAACCGATTAAAATAAAATTCGCACACCATGTGCAGTTCGATCCAACTTGAGAGATAGGATGGTTTTTACGGCGAAAAAAATTCGAATAATTTCCGGGAAAATTTTATACCCGTGCGACGCAGAGGCGGGCCGCTAGTAAGGGTATATATATAATCTACATAAGTAATTATTGTTGTCAGATCAAATCAAAGAGGTAGGTAATTGATATGGTTTCCGCTAAATTCAATTAATTTGTGGAAGGACTTGTAAAGCGACAATTAGATATTACTAACAATAATATAGAAAATCAATACTCTAGTTTGGTTATGAAACAAAGTTAACAATGTCTCTCGTTAAATGTTGCCAGCACTACCCGTAACAAGTAATTTTCTACCTTTAGAAAACTGAAATAATTTCGCTTGAAGGCGTTTATGTCGTAACTTTTTTATTGTCTGCAGACTTGCTTACAAAGAAACGTAATTTCATAGATGGATATTATTTTAGACTGCGCGCTAACGAGGCATTTTTTCAAGTTTTAAAATGTAGTTTTGACTGTTAAAATAATAATATGTTTAATAATAATATAAAAAAATAAAAAGTTATTTATTCACAAAGAAAAAATAAGGTTTTACAAATAATGAAATTATGTCCTTAATAGTTTATAATTACATTCGTTCTTAAGTGTTTACACAATTGAACATAATACACACCCTAAATCAATCTAATGAGCCCATTTTTAGACATTTTATCGCTTGCATGTCGTCGTAAGCTATATAAAATATCAGTTATGGTTATGATATGAGTTATTTTTTTCTGACCTCAGTCACACAAACGATAAATAATTTTCATAATTTGATATCTGTTAGTATTTATATCGCTAAAGAATCAATATAGCCAATTCAAATTTTGAAATTGAAAAGCGCATTATCGTTACTGGACTTCTTATTTTACGACGAGAAAATCTAGCAATAGCTCTTGGATTGAGGTAAGTCTTTCAAATGAACTCAACGTAAGTAAAAAGAACCAGCGAACTGACGAACCGTGATTCCCGCTGCAGCCAGTCGATTGTCGAATAGAATCAAAGCACTATCCACTAGACAGGCTCTTACTCAAATTGGGTTAGAGGACAAGAGCCACTACAGCCTCTCGGGACCACTCTGCGTCCTTTTCCGCCCCTCGATGCGACTTGTTCCTTTGATATGACAACTTTAATTTTACCTTTCCACGCGGGACTCTATTTTTGAATTAGAAACTGGAGACTTTGAGCGATTCTACTTTTGAAATTGGCTATGATGATTTTTTTACTAGATTGGCTTTCGCTACAGTCTAGGTAATAATCTAAATTAAAAATTTATAAAAACCCTCGATTCATAAACTTTTGTTTTCTTATCAGTTAAAGTCATACTATTTTGTAATGTGCAAGGGATGCGCTTTCATTTGAGACCCCACTCGAGTATATTTGCATATTTTAGGTTTTCTTTTACACTTTTAACCTCATAACTTTTAAACGAGTCAACCGATTTTCATCAAACCTGTCTAAGAACACTTGCCCAAACTCACCTTTCATACAAAAAAATACAAACTAAATTGAATGATACCACAGACAGACACGACAAACTTATAACACCCCTCTATTTGCGTCGGGGGTTAAAATACAAAATAAAGATGACATTTCAACATGGCGGTACTATTATACTACTAGTAAGTAGGTTCCATAATAAAATTTCGGAACTAATAAACTATATCCATTAAGTACAAAGTATGGTGAATCTAATAGAAACCATGTGATATTATGATTTAAAACGGGTAACATACCATGATTTGACGGTTTTTGAGTTTTCCGATATTTGTTGTTTCCGTGATCATGGCGCTTGCAACAGCGTCGAAATATCGGAAAACTCAAAAACCGTCAAATCATGGTATGTTACCCGTTTTAAATCATAATATTGTTAAAAACCATGATAATTTAAAAAGTTATAAACCATGTGATATTCCACAGTTTTATTGACTTAGACCTATTTGATGAAAAAATATTTTCAAACTAATACAGTTTACCTTTTATAACATTCTAATACAAATAAACTGCCTCTAAGTTTTTACATAACAGATAAAGCGTAAGTACTGTTTCCCTTTTTGTAAATAGTAAGAGATACCTTAGGGACGAATTTGGGCCCTTCGCTAGCACTTAACTTAAACACGCCTTGAATGGGATTGCTTCGAGAACGGCGAGGCGTTACTTGCCTAAAGCCTGCTAGACTGACACCCGCGCATCTTTGTGCAAATTTCGCTTTTATTTCATGTAGCAAAAAGTTCATGAATGCTCTGATATGCTTTATATTAGATTTTAAACCTGGAATTTGTAAGGATTTGCGTTTTTTTTCGTGTTTCGTAATGTGGTCCGGAGAAGCCATCTACCTTTTGGGTCTTCATGCCCCATCTTAGACCACATCGTCACTTTATATCAGATGAGATTGTGGTCAAATGAAGGCTTAGCCAGAATAACAAAAAAAAAAGTGGATTGTGTGTTATTGATTTAGAGCTATGCCTCAGGATAGTGGTGCGGCGCCGCGTCATACGTCATCTCGCTTCAGAACCGAAGCGCATTGGACTGACCGTGTGCTTTAAACATTTTATTAATAATTATAATAATAATAATGTCAGGAAGTTCCTCTCTCTACAGCCCTAGTCACCGGTCGCTTGAGTCTTGCTTCGCGGCCGGTGACTCTCCGTTTTGATATATTTTTTACAGTAGGTAGTTTTATATGATTTTTTTATGTAATCTAATGTAAAAAATATATTTTTGACATGTTTGAAATGAAATAAAGAGAATAATAATGAATCATTTATTCACAAACACATTTATTATCTTGGAAACCGGAGCGGCGCCGCGCCGCAGTCGTACCGCATTCGTGTGGCATGGCCATTAATTGTGCGATCGCACTATTGTTGCTTTTTTAAAACAAAAGCGTAGGTCACGGTAGCCGAAATAGGCTAGGTGTATCATGATGTACCTAAAACTTCAATCTTAAGTACATGACAGAAATCAGCAGATCATTCTATATATTTGCTGGTTACACGGGAAATGCTCTCAATGAAGCATAAAAATATTTAACATATTTCTTGTTATTGTTAATGTTAATTACCCTACCATACATATATTACTTCATTCTTGCCAACTACTGCGCACTTAACTAAATCGTTTAATTAATTACCTACAGAAGGAAGCACAGTAAATAATTATTTTCAAGGAAACTAGATTCTGATTAAATAGGAACTGGTCATTAGAAAATATGTTAAGGCGACACGTTTCCGGCAAAATGTAACCTCGCGTGATAGGCGACCAAATTGCATTCTTCCTTACCCACAATTTGTACACAAACTTGCATTCACGAGTAGCCTCAGCGACAATTTGTTCGAAGTACCAACATGCGTGCTGGAAAGTCATGATCTCTATGATATCTCTATAGCTAAATGCGCAATGATTATATTAAATTGGTCTATTGTTATCGACGTCTGCTATGTTAAAAACGGCAATTAACTTTCTTTGTCCACATGTTTCTATAAAACTTAACGTTGTAAAACAAAGGTCTCCCCATAATGAAAAATTCATGACACATTTTTCTCAGTAATGGCCAGTAGTAAACTTGATGGCTGCATTCGCGTGACAGTAAAAACATTAATTATGTGGACTAGAACGTATCGTGTCCGATTGTACGTTATACTTTCCCTGAGAGACGCGAGATGACGCCGGCTGTTCAAGGTTTATAGAAAATGAAACCCAATTCGTGGACATTCCCGAAGTGTTGACGTTTGACAATGTACTGGCGACTTTCTCTTCACGGTAGAGCGCGCGGCGGGCGGCGGCGCGAGTCAACGCACGGACATTTGTTTTTGTAATTATGCCGTAAAGCAGCTGTACGTGTAAACGCTACCGCATTCAGCCGGGTTCACTCCCCCGCGAGTGACACAATACAAATTGCCGAGGCCAAGATGACTCGTGCGACTGAATATTTTATAATGGAAGTAAATTTGGGCTCGGATCGCTTGAGCGCAATGTGAATGGAGATAATTAGGCCGAGAACCGAAGTGGGCTGTGAAATATTAGAAGACGAAAGTTCGAGTGAAGATTACGAACCCTAGAGGGAGTTGTTAAGACAATAACAAAACCAGCTGTTTAATACGGTAGATATACAAGTATATATGAATCAGAGAGCTGCATAGAAACACCCATTAGGTGAAGCTAAACAATTTGTCACATGGCTGACCTCTTTCCGAAGGTGTCCCAAAGATAATTTGGGTGATGCGTCCTCAACTGGGGTCAAAGCGTTACGTTACGGAATTGACCCGAACGAGCGGTGGGAAGCGCCGAGGTCGCACAACATTTTTGCTACGTTCCTCTTGAATATTATAAAGGCTGTCGCATTTCACACGACCGGCGACGTAAAAACATTCAATTCCATTTCAGGGTAAGCTTTATTGCGACTACATTTTAGTTTAGGGACTGTTGTTTTTTATTGCAGATTAAAAGGGATGCTATGTGGAGTCATTTTATTGCGTTGTTGGGACCGTTATTGTATTCTAATTTTGAGTTATGATTCAATGCATTAGGTTAGTGCTACTACACAAACGTAGTGGATTACTCTACATACCTACATACTGGAACTTCGATAGAATATTTATGAATAAATAACGCAGTTACATAATAAAGCAGATTATGACTACGAATAATAAATAAAACATTTATGTACCCCACTTATGAAAGTGTAATAAGAAATGTTCGATGTAGAATTATTTTTGCCCACAATGTTTAAATCATATGTGCAGGTGTACAATTTAAAAAATATATCTTGTTACTTATTAAGCAACAACTTAAAAATGTGTGCGTAAACATTTTGTTCACGGAGCCAACAAACATGGAATTCTCGCAATGAATGGCAATTTAGGAAGCGATGCGGGTCGCCCTGCTAATGAACTGCTGGCCGACGTCAGCCGTCACCAACCGCGCACCGAATTCCTATCAAAGGATCCACCGTAATCAAGTTATTGGGAAATATTTATCGACTCCCCTCGACCGTTCCACTAAGAGACCATATATCTAAGAAGAAACATGTTTCACTGCCTCTGTAATTTGTAGGCGCTGCGATATTTTCGCCGGCGATTTTATTGTTGTTTGCGTCCGAGTGCGGGCAACGTGGCATCCTTCATGTCCCAGAGGCCCGCCCGCCATAATGGCCCATGCCGATTGCCCAACACATTTTTGCACGCAAACAAGGGTAGGATTTTATTAGCTCGCTTATCTCTCTTTATGAGGCATGTTACTGCAATAAACTGTTAGTTTATCGAAATGAGCTTTTGTATAAAACTTATGCATTACCGATGCCGACTAGTTTAATAACGCGCATGCGAGCAATTTCATTAGCTTTAAATTACAAACGGTAATTGCGATGCAGCTGCGGGGAGCAAGCTTGAATAAACAACAAAGTTGTCTGCGGAGTGCTCTGGAGAAAGCCATTACTGTGATATACATAAAGCAATCTGGTGAATGTCTCTTGTCTGCGGGGCGAGTCCCCGGCGTCTAGTTGCCAAACAAGCTCCTGGGTCGTCGACTCGTCGTCCTGCGACTCGCCTCAATTAATCAGTAATGCCTGAGCAGGTAATAAGCCGGAGACTGTACCGTTATAATCGCACCACGGAATGTCGGAATACGAATAAACTTTGTAGTTCTGTTTGCAATAACAGGTTTCGAGCATTTTATAACGTTATTAACTAATTATGTCGCAGTAAATGTTTATCTCGGTCCGGTAAAGCGCTTTTACTGGTTTTTCTTATCGTTGGTCTAGTTTTGCATTAGGTTGTCCTTTTAAGGATACAAAGTAAGCTGTTATTTTAACTCACGTAAACCTGTCGTTTTGAGATTAGTCATGATAAAATCTTGCGCTATTAAAATTTAATTCACTAGACCATTTGCCAGGACTGCATTGGTATAAAAGTGCCATAACTAGTTTGGTATTACAAAAAATTGATGAGTATCAGATAGACTTCTTGTATGAAAATAACTGTAGTTCTAACTTAAATGAATTTCTGAGCGGTTAATACTAATTTATTAGCATAATACACCCGGGATGTGTGGAAGGAAATAATTCTAGCTTCATTCCTTTACTTTGTAATCGCCTTGTACTACATAAAGTGTAGTGTTAAATAATCAGATCAATGCTAATCATGTTTTACTACACTATAAAATATGATTTAAAATTTATAGCCCCATTCTGCCCCATTTTATGAAACTATACAATGTGTCTATGCGGTGTGTTCTCCACTACAACCTGCAGTTAGTGGGACGTGTTCAAGGGGCGAGTGGCAGCCACTATCCATCAACTATTAACTCGCTTCATTAGGGCCCAGTGTCTATCGAACTGGACGTCGCATCAGTTTAACAACATTATGTATTGCAACTACATTGATGTATACACGGTGTACCAAAATTGGCATTAAAACGCCAGAAGGCATATTGGGCATCTTGCGATTTTTTCTATCAATTTACTGGTTTCGAAGTTTTTGATTTAAAAATATGTACAAGATGTATCCTGCTCCGGTTGTTTCAACAACAAACAAATTGTGATTTGGGGTTTGATGATGTTGTATTTGACCTAAACCCAGATCCGATAGCTCTAGATTCGGTATTTTTTTTTTATCTTAAATGTACCACATAGGTAAGAAGGCAGGCGTTGGTAAGCTAAGATCCAACAAAAAAAATGGTCGATTTACTTAGTTTTTTATTTTATTTATGTTACGATTTTAATGATATTGACATAAAAACGAAAAAATATCAATTCTTTGACGATTATCGACAAGCGTGAGGGTAAAAGCAGTTTTTAAAAAGTGCATTCATCATCGCCCTATTAACGTTCCCGCTGCTGGGACACAGGGACATTTTTCTTTCATCATTTCATCATTAACGCGTCCAAAACATCAAAAATATAAAATCGCACCCCACGAAATGACATGAAAAACAAAAAAGGTGTAACAATTTCTCCCCGGAATTTAATAAGCCCAAAGGTGTTGCCCTGAAATGTAATGTTGAATGTAAACGACGTCAAAAGCGCGCCATTGTGTCCAGTGCATAATGAGTTCAGGCGGAATGTGGGGCGGCTCGTAGTAATGATACTAGTACTTCAAACTGCTGGGTGCTATTCACAGCAGAGTTTTAAGGTGCTCAAGTTGTGCCCTTTATGTGGAGTATTTTAAAGCGTCTCTCATCATCACCCTATTAACGTTCCCACAGCTAAGACACAGGGGATTCTTTCTTGAAGAGAGACATTAAGCCTTAATTCACCACGCTGGCGAAGTGCGGGTTGGCAAATGTCACATGTCCTTCAAATTCTTTTAAAGTTTTCAGAACATCACAAGCTTCTTCTCTTTAAATAAATATTAATAAAATGTTTATTGCTTTTACAAAATTTACAAATATATCATATTTGAAATTTCTTTAGTTAAGTACTTGTATTAGGAGTCAACGCTCTTCCAAAATGCATTGACGCCTTAAATTATTTATGTCTCATCTTATGTAATGTATTAAATCTCATCTAAAATAAAGTTTACAATTTAAAACGAATTATACAATTAATTCATCAAAAACAAAAAAATATTTTTCCGAAATGTATAGAGTATGGAAATTTATTGTATTGAAACGGAAATAGTTGTCTGAAGATTGCATTATGCATTACGTTTGAATTTTGTTATCGCTGACCCGGATAAATCTGTATTTAAAATTTAAAAATGGAATTGTTTCCCAGCTGTAATATAACTCCCAAGAAGACTTTATATGACTGAGATAATGTGAAAGAAGGTTTTAAATACACAGAAACCCAGGATGTGTCGGAGGCCACCAGAATAGTTTCTTAACATCCATCAACCTTCTTCGTCTTCTTTTTGTTTAATAAGGTTACTTAATTAATTAATTTAAAATTAATTTTCATAATACAGTTTATCATACATTGATGAGTTTCCTCAGATCAAGATGCTCAGCAATAAAAATATATCGTGTAGGATTTAACTTTGTTATCTTAATTTGATTGGGAAGTCGTTTAGATGCGAAGGGAAAAGCTTGGGGGTTCAAGTTATGTAAAATGTATGATTTCTAATACCTTTCTAAGAGTAGTAAAAGCAAATGGGGCATTTTAGCTATAACGTTACTACTAAAGATCGTGTTGGCTAAGTGGGAGTACACTCAATATTAATTCCAAGGGTAGTTGGATTGAAATTCCGCCACGCACCTCTGGATTTTTCTTCTAAAAAATATATGGGCGTGAGAAACACACATATATTTTTCAGAAGAAAAGTGAGTTTGAAGAGTTTTGAAGAACATGAGACATTTACCAACCCGTACTTGGTCAGCGTACTGAATTAAAGCCTGCTTGCTGCTGAAAGTAAATAGTGGTGCTTATGTGTAACTACCTAAAAGCTATAATTTTCAGACATCCTTGTGTGTTCTCAAAACAGGGTATAATATGTAAGCTTTTTCATAGAAAATATGATCAAGACTACACGTTAATGGTTTCTTATAATACACAGATTACACAGGCTACACAGGTAAATTTATCCTGAAACATTTTTCCAAGCTGTTTACTTCTGATAAAATTATCTCAACGTTCCAAAAATCTAATAATAAAACCATTTGGAAACCTAAATGGCTGAAACTTTTCCGTCTACCCAACTCAGGCACCTTGGCACCTTCATTACTATGTACCAGGGCGCGGGTATCTCGAAAATAACTATCTGTTCCGCAGTATGTCATCCCGCCACTGCGGCGTTTCAGTGGGATGCGAAAATTATGCGGGCGCCGGACGAGCCATAAACGTAACCCGACGTGGCCTCTATGATGGACCTACTATGCAGATACAAAACTCCTTGGTGCTTGAAACATTTTTGAAATGCGAATGGAATTTAGGTCAGTTCGAATTTGATTGTTTTTGATTGATTTGATTCGATTTTGTTAAATTTTTTTTTTTAAAGTTCAGTAAAATAGTGACTTTCTTTTATGAATTTTTGAAATGCGAATACATTCAAGCCATAAACGTAACCCGACGTGGCCTCTATGATGGGCCTACTATGCAGATACAAAACTCCTTGGTACTTGAAACATTTTTGAAATGCGAATAAAATTTAAGTCAGTTCGAATTTGATTGTCTTTTGTTTGATTTGAATTTGTGTTTTTTAAAGGATTTAGGAGTGTGTGGTAAACTATTTTAGTCGGGTCAATTTAACATGCCAGTTCATCAATTCCAAATTTTACAGTTCATCAAAATTCAACAACCTATATGATAAATAATATTGTAGAATGCGAGATTTATCACTTTTTAAAATCTTTGAGATTTGAAAGGATTTTTATGGTTTCGTACCTAAAGGGTACTGAGACTGCGTCTGTCTGTATCTCATGTGGGATGCGAAAATTATGCGGCTAACGGACGAGCCATAAACGTATTACTACTATTATAGGGGCTACCTATGATGGATTCACTATGCAGATACAAAACTCCTTGGTGTTTGATATATTTTTGAAATTCGAATAAAATTTAGAGCATTTGTTTTTTGTAATTAACTTAAAAACGACTGAATGGATCTTAGTGCGGTTTTAGCAGTAGGTATAGTGATTCAAGTAGAAGGTTTTAGCATTCGTGCAAAGTTGTAACGGGCCGATTAGCTTATAATATTTTGAAGATATTTTAAGTTGTATTTTTCGTTAATACATTTCGCCTATTTTTATTCAAACTCAAGCTGGTTTAAAAAATGTATTGGAAAATGAAAAATACATCTTACAAAACCTTGTTCAACAAAGTAGAACAATTTAAAGACACATAATAATTAATAAAAAAATCATAAAGTAATTTACTACTATAGCAGTAGTTTCAGTTCTATGTTCGTCTTTACGTAGTGTCCGTCTGTATTACATTAGAGGTTGTATTAAGTTAGCACTTGTCGTTACTTGCCGCAAGTTGCGACGTGGCTGTGTTTTTGCGCTCATGACTATTTTAGGTATAACTAACTATCTGAAATGTTTAGTTATATTATAAAGCTGTAGAGTTTGTTTGTTAACATTTATTTATTTAACGCGCAAATCTCCCAAATAATTAGTACGATTTGAAAAAAAATCTTTTGAGTGCTAGACAGCCCATTTGTCAAACTATAAAGTCAATAAATCTAAATTTAAAATTAAAAAAAAAAACCCCGATTCTATTGCTTTCATTTCCTTTAATGTAAAACAACATAATATTATGTAATGTGGACGCGATGCGCTTTCATTTGATACCCCACACTAGTATATTTTCAGATTTTCTGTTTTCCTTTCCCACTCTCACCCCCATAACTTTTAAACGGGTCAACCGATTTTCATGAAACATATCTAAGAAACTCACCTCACCGGGCCAAACTCACCTTTCATAAAAAAAAATCTAAATTGAAATCGCTCCATCCGTTCGGGAGCTATGATGGAACAGACAGACAGACAGACAGACAGACACACAGACAGACAGACACACAGACAAACAGACAAACAGACAGACAGACACGTCAAACTTATAAAACCCCTCTTTTTTGGTCGGGGGTTAGAAATACGGTCAACGCTGTAGCGTGTAGAGCTAGTTTAGGAATAATAAATCTTAATTTAAAATTTAAGAAAAACCCCCGATTCCAAAGGTCTTAATTTCCCTAAATGTACAACAACATAATATTATCTATATAATGTGGACGCGATGCGCTTTCATTTGATACCCCACTCTAGTATATTTGCAGATTTTCGGTTTTCCTTCGCCACTCTCACCCCCATAACATTAAAGGGGTCCGATTTTCGTGAAACATGTCTAAGAACACTCGCGCCAGACTCACCTTTCATACAAAAAAAAACTAAATTGAAATCGCTTCATCCGTTCGGGAGCTAGGTATAATGTCCCAGACAGACAGACAGGCAGACAGACAGACACGTAAAACTTATAACACCCAGCCCTCATTTTTGGTTGGGGTTAAAAAGTGAAAAACTATTACATTTATACCCGTACTTCGTCGTCTCTGTTTGTAATGTAACGCTCATCATGTAAATATAACTATATTAACAATAAATAGCAAGCATCTATAGTATGTTGGGAACCAGTCTGTGGATAAACGTAGCACGGAACGCAGAGCTACTTTGTATTTGGTTGTACCCGCTACGGACGGCCATTCGAATGACTCACTTTCTGTTCGGCGCTTGAGTGTAACAGACAAAGAAAATAAATTTACGTTAATTCTAAAATTGGATTTTTAATGCAAATATCGCAAATATCAGTACCAGAATAAAGGATTTTATAGTTCAGAAGTGGGATTACAGCAAAAATATATTGTTTTTGTAACGCCCAGGATCATCGGATACCAAAGCTACAGGTGATGTAATTTTTTTTTCCCATTATTCATAGAAACTAAAAACGATAGATTGAGCCTGAGAAGATTATGAAAAGAAATAAAGCGTCATTGAATACAGTCGTTTAATCCTGGATAAACTCGTGATAATATCATTTGATCAGAGATATGAACGTTAGAACTTTGTTTCTTTGTTCAACCATTGTTCCATCTGTATAGTTCAACATATAAATATAAATGTTTCTGTACTTTTACTGTTATATGTATAAATGTTTATTAGAAGATACAGTATCTGAGAAAATATAGCTTTTGTTCAATTCATAAGCACTAACGAGGGCAGATAAGATGGTTAGTTTTCTTGTCGTCAGTGTGATTATTTCTCTTAATAATTCACATATATGTCAATACATTTAGAGTGAGATGTTATGTAATTAATAATGGTTTTGGGTAATATCCCTTACAGCTAGGATGTTAATAGATTTGTTGTTTATTATTACGAACAATAAGTATGTTAAAAGGCCCAAGAAAAAAACATTTGTCTAAAATAAAGGAGGTATTATACGCAAATGGCAATGGTACAACATAATGGTATTTATGAGTTTCATGCGATTATAATGACTCAAAAAAGGGATGAAAGTAGATTTAAATGAGATAGTGAAAAATATACTTAACTAGCAGGCGGCCGCGACTTTGTACGCTTAGAGTGAGTTATTTGCACATGACATGTATTAGTAGAACACATAGGTTTTTAAAACAAACTTCGAACCTTTGTTTTAAACCCAAAAGGGATTTCTAAAGATACATTAGAAGCTCACCTTTACACCATCTACAGAGCATACATTTTATATGTATTTCAAGTGTCTAACTTAAAACATAGGACTTTCATAAAAATTCCAACCCCGGTTTGACCCCTATAGGTGTGCATTTTCGTAAAATCAGTTTTGGCTAATTTTTACCCGCTATAGATAAAATCGAACTGCCAAATTTGACATTTTTAAATTAAAAATAGGTATTTCACTTCTAACCCCGGTGTACCTTAGAGGGCGATTTCTGAAAATAATATTTAACACGTATTTCATTATTTTATTGATATTCAAGCTGAGTTTAATTCCAATAACAAAAAAAAACGGCAAAATTTCATACTAACTTTTTGAACACCCCACTTTATAAAAGGATTTTGTTGTAAAATTAATATAAATGAAAAATAGATACATAGTAGCCGATTCTTAGACCTACTGAATATGCATATAAAATTTCATAATAATCGGTTACGCCGCTTCGGAGGAATGTGGTAACTAACACTGTGATAGGTGAATTTGATATATAAAATCAAATCAATTTGTCAATTTGTGAAAACGATGATCATCCTTGTTGTAATAGCAACCGCATTTTATATCGGTACAATAGTTGTCGGTACCTCAGGTAAATCTATGATACCTAGACCAAATACATCGTGGGCATTGTCTCAAGTTTCAGGAGATGGGTGACGGAGGTGATCATAATGAACGAAAGCATGAAACACCACCTCTGCGGGGGAAGCCCGGACGTGGTTCTGAGCGACGAGGACAATACGAGGTGGTAGCCGTCAACGATCACGTTGTCAGAGCCGGCGCGTAATCAGACACAAGGATTTGAAATCGATGAGAATACTATACGTCCAGGTGGACTGAAAACTCAACATGTTTCGGAAATTCCAGGAAGGTTTGGCACTGAAGGCTTGCCACGATGATTTTATCACTTTGGTTTAGAAAAACATTACAACGCATTCGAACTTCTATTTGATTCCCTAAAATGCTAAAGTTTCATAAATAAATTCATAAATTATTTTTTTGTAAACAGAAACAAATACAAATCTTAGGTAGTAACATAGGATATGTACAAAGACGAGCTTAACCTTATTAGAGTTTACTTACAACAAACCTTAGGGTATGAAGGACATGTTACAGCGATGTTATGGCTTAAATCGTACATGGATCAATGTATTTTATCTGTCCAGGCATGCAATTATAAAATTAGAATAACATTATTGAATTAAAAAAAAATAATAATAAAAAAAAAACCAACAAAAAAAACTGTATTAAATAAATGTAACATTAAATTAATTTCATTAAACAGTTATGGCACATCAGTAATCATCATAGTAAGAAAAAAAAATCTAAGTCATAAAAATAATTAGTAACCAATTTAAAAAGTCATTATCTTACAGACATTTTTGTCAGTCATGAAATCATGTTTACTTTAGTAAAACATTTTAATAAGCAATGTCATTAAAATCTTCTGAAACACCCGACAAGGAAGGTAAAGATTAGATTATTCAAGAGATTTCAGAATAGCAGGCGCCATTCGAAAAATGCTCTTGCCCATAAAATCAGTTTTAGTGTTAGGCACGTAGATTTTATTTTTGTCTCGTCTGTTTCTTTCAACAACGTCTGACAGTTGAACGAATAAGCAAAGATTGTTTTTGACTAGCAGATATAATATTCTATAAAATAGGGTTTGTCTGTATCTGTAATCTTAAGATTAAACATTGATCATAGGTATACATAGTTTTGGTGCTTTAAGACTATTAGACCATACCTTAAGCGAGAAGCAAGTCAGAGATCATCATATAGATTTCGTATTTAGGCTAAAATAATATATACCTACTGACGGCCCGCCCCGGGGCGTCGCACAGGTAGAAAAAAAAGTTCCCGGCAATTTTTCCTTATTTGCTCACCGTTTAGACCTACCCTGGACTACGACAAACATTTTAAAACCAAAATCAGCTCAATCGTTCCAGCCGTTCTCGAGTTTTGATCAGACTAACGAACAACAATTCATTTTTATTTATATATAGAATATAGATAATATCCGCTATTTCACGGACGCTATTAACAAAAAAAAATAAAAATAATAATTGAGTACTTCAAACTCATGTCAGAAATAAAATGATTAAAAACTATGTTGAATATTGAACTTTCGACACATAGACAATAGCTCAAAGATTATATAACCACCACGTATGAATAGTTTATCAAGAAAAATCATAGACAACCTATAAAATGAATATTGAACTTTCGAGACATAGACAATAGCTCAAAGAGTATATTACCACCACGTATGAATAGCTTATCAAGAAAAATCATAGACAACCTTTAGAAAGACATTTATTTTACACTTTTGTTAACCTGTAGATAATAACAGACAAATAATTAGCAATAAATTAAAATGGCGACTATAATTTGAGATTTAAACTATCCTATCTGTCAAGTTGGATCGAACTGCACATGGTGTGGGAATTTTATTATAATCGGTTAAGTGGTTTAGGAGTCCATTGAGGACAAACATTGTGACACGAGATTTATATATATTATGATAAGTCAAGATATATATATAAATAAATACTTAGGTATAATAAAATTGATCTAAAACTGTTACGAAGGAAGTTTATTACAAAAAAATACGTGCTGTCTCGTTATAAATACTTCGATGCACGACATTACGAGCAAAACTACCACCGAAGTCTTGATTGGGTGATGAAAAGTAGGAAATCCATCTGATGGTTTATTAAGTAAACCTTTGTCTCTAACTTAAAATCCCATACATCTCAACTTGTTATCTTGAGCTATGTAAAAAAGAATTCCATATCGTTTCTCATTCGAATCGTAAGGAAATCGTTGTCCCTGCAAACTATTTAAACTCTCCCAATTTACTGCAAAAGATAAAATCTATGTTCCCCATAAAGCGACTAGATTAAATTGTTTAATAAGCTGGTACGGATTACCAATAAAATTATTTTTGTCGCGGGCAGGCAGTAGATTTAATAATATGTGTGAATAGTTTGATTTATACAAATTCTGTTCAAGTGCGAGTACGGCCAGGCGGCCGGCGGCTGAGCACATATTTTTATTGTTAATTTATTTTGTTTTTAACTATTCACATTGGTAGTGTGAGATAATTTATATTGGTATATTATGTTTTTATTCGTGAGAACATTTAATACGCCTTTTATTTTTATTTATTAAAATAGGCTACACCAACAGAATATACACATAATAATCACTTTACAACAATCAATACATACCTACATTATTACACTATGATACATATTCTAATGAAAGGTATGTTTTTCAGATAGTCCACTTATAGGGTGAAACAAAAAAAAATCTAAATTTAAAATAGTCCTAGGATGTTCTACTAGATGTCGTTAGTACGAGGCGTAACTCGTAGTTGCAAGTGTAGAAGAAATTGAAGCGAAGACGCCGTGGCGAGGTTAGTTTAGATGGTTAGAATTTCGATGCGAATAATAACGATAAAAAAAAATAATTATGTATTCGTTACTGTACCATTTAATACTCTTTACTGTACCATTTAATACTCGTTACTTTCATATCGGTACGTTACTGGTTACTTTTGATACAGCATTATGTTCGAGTAACGAATCACATCGTATCGCGTTCACGTACAGATATAATTTGTAATTTGTGAAAACATTATTTACCTATCTATTACATAATCAAATGCGTAATGTTTTTATATTCCCATATTTTCACCTAATTATGTTCAGTTATTCTAAATTTAGTTTGATTTAAAAAGTACAATGTTTGTAAAATGTTTACGAACCTAAATTTGCAATGGATTTACTATTTTGAAAATGACTAAGTTAATTTAAATATTTAACATTAACAACTCAAGTCATGATGTGTCAATGTATTATTTGATACCGCATCAAGGATACAAGCGCATACTAAAACAGTGTTGTTGGTACCGATTTATTACGAAAAATGCGAGTAACGTTATGTATTCGTAACAGTAAGGATTCGTTACTCGGTACTGGTCGGAGTACCTACCCGTTACACAGTGCCGTAGTTATACACATATGATACGGGTTGCTACAGCGAAGAGAATCTTTGGTTGAATTTTTAACGCACCTGCTAGTTCTTTCAGCGATGATAGTGATAACAATGATTAAAACTATATATACATTGACATAAACTATTATTTAAGATCTGACATTGTATTAATAATTATTATGTATTCTCGCAAAATAAACAATTTCATTTAATTTCATGTCAAACATATTAATAATGCCTAAAAGTAGATGACACATACATATTAGTAAAAAAATTAACATTTTTATATAATTTTATACGAAATGAGATTATTCAATAATTTGGTATTTTTCGTTAATTATTTTAAGTTGAACGTATATTTGAATACCTATAACTATAGGTAATTAAAATGACGAGTGAGGGAACAGTATATGATTTTAATTGTAAATACCAACAATTTAATGTGATTATAATGACTATATATATACCTATGTATAATAATACTGATAAATAAGATGTGAATTGAATACGTTATAAAAGATGAGCCGAGGTTCTTTTTTTTTATGTGACAAAATGACTCGTAGGGTACCCATGTAATACATGAGCTTGGTCTGGCATGAGTGTTATGTGAGGTTCAATGCCAAGACTAGAAAGAGGTGAATGAACTGGAAGAATCTCTTTCTGTCTAGCTTTGGGTATCCATATAATACATGAGCTTGTACCAGCATGAGTGTTATGTGAGGTGCAAATTCAATGAACTCGAAGGAACTCTTTCTATCTAGCTAGTTATGAAATCAGTATCACAAATTATGAAAATTGTTATAAAAGATGAACTGAGGAATTTTGTTATGCGACTCTTGTAATTACTCGTAGGGTACCCATATAATACATGAGCTTGGTCTGGCATGAGTGTTGTGTGAGGTTCAAAGCCAAGACCAGAAAGTAGTGAATGGACTCGAAGAACCTCTTTCTGTCTAGCTTTGGGTGCCCATATAATACATGAGCTTGTACCAGCATGAGTGTTATGTGAGGTGCAAATTCAATGAACTCGAAGGAACTCTTTCTATCTAGCTAGTTATGAAATCAGTATCACAAATTATGAAAATTGTTATAAAAGATGAACTGAGGAATTTTGTTATGCGACTCTTGTAATCACTCGTAGGGTACCCATATAATACATGAGCTTGGTCTGGCATGAGTGTTATGTGAGGTTCAAAGCCAAGACCAGAAAGTAGTGAATGGACTCGAAGAACCCCTTTCTGTCTAGCTTTGGGTACCCATATAATACATGAGCTTGTACCAGCATGAGTGTTATGTGAGGTGCAAATTCAATGAACTCGAAGTAGCTCTTTCTATCTAGCTAGACATTATTAATTGTATTTTTTTTGTTAACATTGTAGTGTAGGTATGTACAGAATGTACACTTACATTATTAGGTAAATCTAAGCAATATTATGTGTGTAATAAGGAGATTTAACAAATTTTTTTTCTATACATACTTACATATTTCGTTTTGTACCTATTGATGTAACGAAGGGACTCGTTATTTGTTACGGATGGCCGACTGTAACGCTCATCATGTAAATATAACTATATTAACAATAAATAGCAAGCATCTATAGTATGTTGGGAACCAGTCTGTGGATAAACGTAGCACGGAACGCAGAGCTACTTTGTATTTGGTTGTACCCGCTACGGACGGCCATTCGAATGACTCACTTTCTGTTCGGCGCTTGAGTGTAACAGACAAAGAAAATAAATTTACGTTAATTCTGAAATTGGATTTTTAATGCAAATATCGCAAATATCAGTACCAGAATAAAGGATTTTATAGTAAGGGGTACAGCAAGGAATGCCACGCTTGGCAGGCGCGTTGGAGACTGTTTTAAGTGGTGAGGTCCAAAACACTGCTGACATCTTTCAGGTAGTAAGTAACCCGTTCATATTGAGTTATTATCATTCTAATCAGAACAAAAATATTAAATTCTTCTTTTAAAAATATAAACAGTAAAAGAAGTTCTGTAATTGAACAATAACAAGTAAGATAAGGCAGAGTTAAAAACTTTTCACTCACAATAACAGACTTTTCAAAAGGTTATTGCAAATTTTCCTGAACTTTTGTCTTTCAACGCAAAAAATCCTATTGTTTTTATGAGTAACGGTGACTTTCGCGCTATTGTGGCTTTGATATATATTTTTTTAAATACATATAGTAAAGTATAGTAGTCATTTTTTGCATTTACATGTACATAAAAGTTCTTAAATATAGAAAATAGTGTCAATGTAAATTACCCATTAAGGGCATGCAATTTCGTTTGTTACATAAAACATTAATTAAATATTTTTTTAAGAGTGGAGTGTATGACAACTGCCCATTAAGTGCTTTGTTAAGTCCTTAAGGTAGGCTCAAATTCATTCGTTGAGAAAGAGAGAAAAGATATACATTACAACAAATACCTAAGCTCGCCTTTGTACATGACCATTGTTAATCACCCTTAATGTATCCTTTTTGTGTACAATAAAGAATTTATGAAATACCTCTTTTTTTAATCATATAATTTGCGAGTCAATGGGCGACCTTATCGCTGAAAGCGATAAGGTATAGATAGCTCTTCCAGACAACTTTGGGATAGAAACAGACCATAAAGCACTATTGAGTAGTACATAATTGATATGGAGATAAGAGTATTAATTAGAGTAATATAAATATAAAAAATACCGGATTACGCTAAACACCTAGTTATTCAACAGATGTATAACTATCTTATCTCATTGTCCTTCGCCAAGTTATACGTCTTTTCAGTTAGAGGACGTCCTACTCTGCGTTTGTCGATGCGCTGTCTTCTACTGTTATCTGTTCTACATGGTACTTGCAATTTATTAAAAACCTATCATAATAGTGTTATCTTTACGACCAGGCTCTACCTGTTTCCCTTTAAACTTAAAACATAACTTCCAAAGTAACATCTAAAATACAGTATTTACGTGCCATTAAAGCCGGCGCATTCCGACCTAAAGTTCTGAATATATTACACTCGAAATCCTTATTGAAATATCAGTTTCATGTAAGTTGTAGAAAATATCTGATATCCAAACTGCTTCACGTTTCCGAACTTGTATTTACGTTGTAAAATTTGCAAGTTTGCTTTAGTACTCATACGAACTATTCGTATGCATATGCAAGTAGAAATAAGTATTTAATGTTTTTAAAAACCCTGAAGAAAAATAAGTTTTTTTCGGTTATACCAAAATATACGATAAAAATTAATAATAATTAATGTCACTTTAAATAATGCGAAGAATTACATTATATTGGATTACGCCAAGATGAATTAAGGTCTAATATCTCTCGTCAAGAGAGAAGTCCCTGTGTCCCAGCAGTGGGAACGTTAATAGGGTGCTGTTGATGATGACGCCAAGATGACACCAAGTATCCATTAATGTAGTGTGTACTATGAAGCAGCCATATTTGGTTGCCAGACATCCCTGGAACACATTTTCCACATTTTTTTCATTCGTTTTGTAATCCTCGTTCAATCCAACGACACTTCCCCTAACTGGACAAAGGGACATAGTTATTTTGCCGGATTTCCTCTCAGCACAACATCATTTCTATATCGTTGTCAGTCTGTTTGACTCTTAGTTTTGCTTACACACATGTTAGTACTAGAACGTCATATGTTACTAAAATGCTTATAATGCACTTTCATGTAAGGTTGTATTGCCAATATTTTGACGCTAGTATAACCTAGGCAACCTTACCGTGTATTACAGACAAAAATAATTAAATAATACTACTGGACAAAAGACACATCAATATCTAGCCTCGTGGTAAGCTCTAACCTTGTGAGCTTGTGAGTCTTAAACTTAACATAATTAATAATAACCGTTTATATTACACTGACTGTCCACGAGGCGCATAGCAATAGCACCTCTATTTACATTCCTACTGCTAGGACAAAGGGACTTCTCCCTTGAGGGAAGAGATTAGGCCTTAATTCAACACGCTGACCAAGTATGGGTTGGTTTTCTAGAAAAAATCAGAGGTGTGCGGTGGGGCTTAACCTCCCGACCATCGCAGCGAACTTCTATTGTGTTTTCACTTAAAAACGGCTTTTTTTCACCAAGCTCCTTCAAACATGTGCTGCAAAGGTGCGTCAAGTCAATTCACTAAAGTATAGAAATACTGGAAAACTGTCTACCGTTTTATATTTATAAGTTTTGTAGTTAGCATTTCCTGGCTAAGCTTCAAAATGTCAAAATAAATAGGTTAGGTAGTTTTTCCCAACTGAAAAGTCTTTGGACCATCACAAAATTTAGTCCAGAAATCACCTCTTAATTTGTTTCTAGCCTGATGAGTTTATTCATCTGAAACTATCACCCACCCCCTCCAATCAATTGTCTATTCCTGAATACATTACCTATTGTTCCCAGTTTCCGTTGCGATATCAAGAGCTATCCGATACAATCTTTGTAGTATAATCCCTGTTGGTGAGTATTAACTTTCCACTATTCAAGTTATTTTCTTTGTTCGCCTTCTTAGTGAAGGCATGAAAGCATTCCGAGGAAATCGAAAAGCCGGAAACATAGTATTTAATATAGGTACGTAGCAGTCGGAATCCTTGTTGGAATCCGGGAATTTTAGGAATTAAGTGAATCTAGGTTATAGGGACTACGGCGTCAATTTATGTCTATTTATTGTTGTTAACCCGGTAAAAATATGTATTTTGTTTTGTTTTGTTTTGTTGTGTGTAAATAACAAACAACAACATTGTCAAGAAACACATACTCGGTGAAAACATCGACGGGCTCTGAAAGGAAACTAATTTAAATTGATTAGTTAACACGTTTTGCTATAAAGCTAAATTTAAAATTTAAGAAAAACCCCCGATTCCCATGCCTTAATTTCCTTAAACGTAAAACAACATAATATTTTGTAATGTGGACGCGATGCGATTTCATTTGATACCCCACACTAGTATATTTGCAGATTTTCGGTTTTCCTTACCCACTCTCACCCCCATAACTTTTAAACAGCACAACCGATTTTCATGAAACATGTCTAAGAACACTCGCGCGAGACTCACCTTTCATACAAAAAAAACTAAATTGAAATCGCTCCATCCGTTCGGGAGCTATGGTGACACAGACAGACAGACAGACAGACAGACACGTCAAACTTATAACACCCCTCTTTTTTGGTCGGGGGTTAAAAAAAACTGCATCCAAAGATTTGTTGTACTCGTTTTTTTTACGAAGGTTTAACCTTCGAATAATCTTTAAAAACACGTAGATTCTCGCATATTGTGTTTCTCATCGCTAATAATATTGTACTAAGTATTAACATCCTTTTAGGAGTAGATTTATAGCAGTAATTTGGCAAAATGAAGAATTCTAACGGCAAAATAGTACTTATTTATTAATTAAACCACCAACAGAAATTACACAAAGACTTAACAGGCGAATATTACTTGTGAAAAGTGTAAATATTATGAAACAAATCCGTGTATCTACACGGATTATAAGTTTGACGGCGTGACGTCCTGGTTCTTCATTGTAGTGCGTTTGTAGTAGCATAGAATCAACTTAAAATGTCCGATGGCGTGAGCGGGGCGCTCACGCCACTCGATCGCGCGATGTTTACCTGCGGCCGGTACCGGTCTGTGCCAGCCGACCGGTCTAACAGCCAATCGGGTGGCCGCAGGTAGAGGGGTTGTTTACGAGTTGCACTGCTATTTAAAGTACCGTTCCAATAGTCCGGGAAGCATTCTTTCTTTGGCTTCTGCTCTGTGCAAACGCTGTCGGAGTTACTTGTTGACTTTATCTATATCTCTGTTAAACTGAGCCTCAGATTATTTGTGTGATTGATACTGTTCGATTAATCCCGTAATTAATTACTATTCAATGATATAATCTGTTTAAATCACTATGTCAAACCTTTCACCTACATCAGAAGTGGGATATCCACCTCCACAACCTCCTGACATGATTAATAATTTTTTTGTCAATGTTCCTGAATTTAAATAAATTTGATAGACACATCCGTAATCGTTATTTTTTTTCTGCATTAAACTTAAAAATAGTTTAACGTGCAAAGTGAGGTTTATCACTTATTAAAAATCATTGAAATTGAAATTTGATAGGCCCAAAGAAAATTGTATGTAGGCCTCCATAAAGATTAGATATTGCTAAAAATAAAATTTAAAAATTAACTCTTTAAGAGCTTAACAGCAATACGTAACCCGATAGTTATCCACTTCCGTTTATTAATGATTAACTCGTTAAGCTGCATGGCGCTAATTACTAGTGAAGGTTATGGGGCTATTCTCATAAAACAAAACAAATAATTGATTGCTAAAGGGGAAAAAAAACAGTTCCGGTCTAGCATTGGTATTAATCCAGGCCAGTTTTTAACTGAAGAGATTACAAAAAAAAATACAGATAGTTGCTAAAGGGAAAAAAGAACAGTTCCGGTCTAGCATTGGTATTAATCCAGGCCAGTTTTTGACTGAAGGGATTACAAAAAAAATACAGATAGTTGCTAAAGGGAAAAAAGAACGGTTCCGGTCTAGCATTGGTATTAATCCGGGCCAGTTTTTAACTGAAGGGATTACAAAAAAATACGGATAGTTGCTGAAGGGAAAGAAGAACAGTTCCGGTCTAGCATTGGTATTAATCCGGGCCAGTTTTTTGACTGAAGGGATTACAAAAAAAAATACGGATAGTTGCTAGGGATTGTAAAAGATGATTTAAATAAGATTGGTATTGTAGTGTTGAAGGGTGTTTTACCGGGCCAGTCGTCTGAAGGGTCAAATAGACCAGTCCAGAACATAGTATAGTATGTTGTCAGGATAATCGAGCACTAACTATTATTATTTTCACTTACAGATAATTTTAACTGAGCCTACGCGAACGAGGACGTTCGCAAGTCAGAATGGCAGTGACGGCGTGACGTCCTGGTTCTTCATTGTAGTGCGTTTGTAGTAGCATAGAAAGAATCAACTTAAAATGTCCGATGGCGTGAGCGGGGCGCTCACGCCACTCGATCGCGCGATGTTTACCTGCGGCCGGTACCGGTCTGTGCCAGCCGACCGGTCTAACAGCCAATCGGGTGGCCGCAGGTAGAGGGGTTGTTTACGAGTTGCACTGCTATTTAAAGTACCGTTCCAATAGTCCGGGAAGCATTCTTTCTTTGGCTTCTGCTCTGTGCAAACGCTGTCGGAGTTACTTGTTGACTTTATCTATATCTCTGTTAAACTGAGCCTCAGATTATTTGTGTGATTGATACTGTTCGATTAATCCCGTAATTAATTACTATTCAATGATATAATCTGTTTAAATCACTATGTCAAACCTTTCACCTACAAGTTTTTGTTTCATTATATTGGCTGTGGAACAGGACAACATGTTTATTAGTACTGAACATTAAAATCAACTATGTACATGTACATACAACAAAAATACACAAAACTCATCGCGCTGTTAACAAAGAAAGCCCCTAATTGCTCTGTGGATAACCTGGATTAATAAATTATGCTAAAATTTAATAAATTAGATAAGCGTACTGTTGTATTTGGGTAAATCTGTAGAACAGTAGTTTTGGAAATAAATAAATGTATGTGTGTATGTGTGTACGTCTTACGGCTGAGATTATTATAAAATTTTAGCCGGAGACGGCCAGACAACACCAGGCCCGGTTTAAGTAAACAAACTGTTTTCGTGCTTTCTTCCTCCCTTCTACAGGCTCTTTGTAGAGGAAGTATCCTGAACTTCAAAGCAATTCAAAACAATTCTATTATTCCCAAGTTTTTATTGTCGCGATATTCTCAACTGTTTGGAAATAGATCAAAGAAAGTTCAGTTATTGATGTGCCACAATGGTTTATGTTTGGTGCAGGCGTTTTAGTAAAAGTAAACATAATTATGTATATATGTATTATGTTAATAATAGGTTATGGAAATAAATAAATATTGATACACGTGATATAGTTTATTCGATATATTTCAAATAAACTTAATGCTCGACTATGATCGTGAAGGAGGATTATTTTGATCATAATCATAATCATTTATTCATAGAAAATTTATTTTAAAATTAATTTATTTTAAAATTATCATCATCATTATTTAGACACTGTGAATATCGGGATCCCCAAAATATATATTGTCTGTAACTGAAGTACAACAGTTAATTTTGCCTAATTTATTTATTAGACCTTCGCCGAATACATTCAATCTTATATTAAAATTTAGTTTTTGGTCTTTTTTGCACCGGAAGCTGTTCTCTTGGTATGAATAGACCTTTTGGTCTAGTCCTCCTTCGTCGAAATACCTTTGCCAAATATTTAAATGTCCTACAGTTCTATTCGTAATACAATTGCTCACTAAGGTTACAAAGGGCATGTCTACTTATAGGATTTGGACCGTATTTTTGCGACGCAAATGATGGATAATCCTTTAGGTACTAGTAGGTACACTAGCAAACCCCTGAGGTAAGCCGCTTGGTAATTGAATTTTTATAAGATTATTTACGCTTATAAAAACCGTCTGTGCCCAGACAACTTTGGAAAGGTCGCAAATTTGCGCAGACGAATAGCAATCATTCTGCTATTATTGTAGGGCTAATCAGAGGTTTTCGTAGTGGCCCAAATGCATAAATAAGCCTCATTTTTATTTATACGTCTAATTCTTTTCACAAATATTAATAACTCAACCTTAAGTGAGGTTTATCTCTTGGAGAAAAAGGTATAGAATTTAGTGCAAAGTTTTTGTACAGTGATAGTGGAAACAGTGCCTTTGCTTGAACAAAGTGATCGTAAACAGTTTTATAATCTGAAGCGAGCCAGCTGAGACTTGAATAATTATACGATAGCTATAACCATGGGCTCGCAATGGCGACAATCTTTGTAGCTTATAAAACAGGCTATAAATAAGCACTTATAAAGCTTATTACGATAAACTTAAATAATCTTTTAGATTATTATTATAATTTGCTTATTCGGTTCAGTTAGTAAGTAAATTCTTACACAAAATCGCTATTATTTGCACCAGAGCCTTAAAATGCACGTTGCTTATGCTTTGTTATGCGAGCTTTCCAACCCGTGGTGATGCTCATTTTTAACCCCCGACCAAAAAAGAGGGGTGTTATAAGTTTGACGTGTCTGTCTGTCTGTCTGGGACATCATAGCTCACGAACGGAGCGATTTCAATTGAGTTTTTTTTTGTATGAAAGGAACGTTTGGCGCGAGTTTTCTTTGACATGCTTCATAAAAAATCGGTTGTGCTGTTTAAAAGTTATAGGGATGAGAGTGGGGAAGGAAACCGAAAATCTGCAAATATACTTGAGTGGAGTATCATATGAAAGCGCATCGCGTGCACGTTACAAAATATTATGGTGTTTAACTTATAAGGAAATTAAGGCATTGAAATCGGGGTTTTTTCTTAAATTTTAAATTTAGATTTTAGTATCCATAAATTTTCTCGCGGTAATTTATATTATCTCCGGTGAAAGAAACAACTAATAATCCTTATTTTAGGCATGTATAAAGATAAAAATTAGATTTGATTTCTTCTTTGGCCTGAAACTGTGTTTAGCGGGCGTGGGCTGGTTTTCATATGTATATGTTTTAGACAAATCTGCAGCTGAATAGCAAAATCAGCGACGCAGATTTAAAGCCAATGGTAAACTATACGCTGGACTCGTTGAGATTTTTAAGTAATAACGTTTACGAATTTTTCAGTTGTTATTCTGTGGATATTCATATTATCTTATTTTGTTTCAGGTAAAACATTAAATTATTTAAATCCGGCTGATCGTCGGGTCGGTTTAGAAAACACGAATGTTAGTAAGTATTTAAACCTTCTTAATTATTTTCTTATATTAGGTACGTTGGATATGTATTCTCTGTTTCTCCCATTCTCTACTAGCAATTATTGAAACTAGGTGTTGAAAATGAAAACTAAGCACTATGCCGGTATTTTTAGTAATATAATTCCGCTTTCGCTAAATATGCCTCAAATGATTTCCTTTAATAATCTGTTGTCAACTGCATTATAAACTCCAAATTGTCACTGACGCGGTGAAAGTCCGATTAAATGATTTTCAATTACATCCACAATGGACTCGCTTTACTTTGTAAAAGCAGTAAAGTTGCCAGATTAATGATTTCTGATGGGTCAATATGGCGTGCCATAATCCCTCGCGAATTATCCACTCTTATTGATATAACAGATGATTATAGATTTTATTGTAACCATATTGTAGCGTTTTTAAAACGACGTAATTACCTTAGCAAACGTGTATCTATACTAATATTATAAAGCTGAAGAGTTTGTTTGTTTGTTTGTTTGAACGCGCTAATCTCCGAAACTACTGGTTCGAATTGAATAATTATTTTTGTGTTGGATAGTCCAGTTATCGAGGAAGGCTATAGGCTATATAACATCACGCTACGACCAATAGGAGCAAAGATATAGTGGTAAATGTGTAAAAAACGGGAGAAATTGTTCATCTTTGAAGCCTTCCGTTGCGTGCGCCGTGAAAACGGTTCAAGATACACAAAAATATGTATTAAAGAATAATAGCTCTTTTAATGATCTAAAAAACAGTCCGCGATAGTATATGTCTATCTTTTAAGATTAACTCACAAAAACAGTTTTTATGATACCTAATTTGGTCGAAATAATTTGTTTAAGTTGTATCAACATAATAATATTAATCTTTATTCAAATAAATATGTTGCTGGTTAAGAGTACTTCATCCATTAAAACGCGGGTAGCACCGCAGGGCACAGCTAGTACTAATATAAAGAGTAAGTGCGAGGTAGCATACTTTGTTGTCATATTTGACAGGTATTTTTATGACACCATCACTTATCTTGCTTGTCATTTAAATTTGACAGTAATTTACTAAGGCCCGTATTAATAAACCAAACTAAACCGCAAGTTCGATTTTGATAACGTCAAATGTACATATTCGACGTTTCAAATGTGCACTCAAGATCGACCTTAGAGTTTGTGGCTTATTTATACGGACCCTAGTCTTTTAAATAATTCTTATTTGAATCTCAGCGTGGCTTAGCTAGCAAAGTTATGGTATTTTGAGAAAACGCCTCACTTTTTTAGCGTAGGTATATTTAGTGCAAGAATATTTAAAGTCGTCCCTAACGATGGTACTTTAATTCTTATAAACTAACTATTCAGTTTTATAATATTCAAATATAGTCAATAGTGTTTTATATTGGTAATACCAACAGGAGCTAGTGTATTAATAACTGTAACACACTAGTCTACGTACTAACCTTTTTCCTAGTTCATCCCTAGAATTAAAGCAAGTTAGTTCCCATGCACTCTTGTCATTCATATAATCAGATATCTTGTGCGAGTAGGTAACCCTTTTATACTCAGAACACCCTTTACAACTTTCCTAAGTTTCCATAAATGATGAAATTAATTGGAAACTTTGTTGAAAAATTGTACTCAGCAAACATTAAAAGACAATTTAAAGTTTAAAATTATTTTTAGTATTTGCATTATGTATATATAAATATATAAATAAATATTTCCACAAAAATGACACAAGCTCTAAGCTTGTGTTACGGGTTCTAGATTTCTGATATACTTAATACATATATAGATATTTTTTATTTTACATAATATATTAGACACTCAGACCAGGGGAAAGTGCTTGCAGAACATACAAACACTTTCACCCTCGGCGGGAATCGAACCCGCTACCTCTGGCGCCGCAAGAGAACCCGCGCCCACCACGCCACTGAAGCAGTCAAACACTCACTTCACACTTATTATTAATATAAAACTATTATTATTATTAGTTATTATGTTGCATAAACAAGTACCATGAGGATAAATTGTTAAATTCAGTACTTACTCCTTCAGACTGCAGCAACATTTGCCAACGTTGCCGTGATATTGTTGAACTGAAGTATTTCAGAAAATGCAATATCATACATTTGTGCGAGTTCTCAGTGGGCGCGTAAACGTCGGAGTCGAATATATATCTGCGGCAAATATTCTATGTCCCGTGTTTATACCTCCCGCGTCGGTGAGAACGGACGCTCCGGGAGAAATGTGAACTGAAGCACAATAGTATAGAACTGCAAAATTGTGTAAATTCATTATGTAGTGAAATAAGTGGGTGGATTTCACTTGCGCGGGATGATCTGCATTGTATTTTTTTAATGTTGTACTGAGGTGTAACCACCGCTTAAATGGATTTTACCGCGATAAAAAGTAGTCTATGTGCTATTTTGATATGAATGGTGAAAATAAAAAATATAGCAAATATGGAACGTGAATTTAAATACTAGAGAATATAAATTTTGGGGAGTAAATGGCTACAGTTGTTAGCAATAATAATGTGAAGTTTCATCATAATCCATTTAGTTGTTTTTGCGTGAAAGTACATCAAACACACACTTACATCTCCACAAACTTTCGACATTCATGGTGTTTTTTACACACCACTTTTTTAACTTACCTAAGTTACTGTCTAAAAATACTAAGTGAATTGACAAGACTACTTTTCTAATTTTTTTCAAAATTACATTACTTAACTAAATTGAAATTAAGTAATGAATTTAAATTAAATTATTATGAAATTCGCTTCGTATATGTAAACATCATAATACATAATGCCTATGCACTAGCCTACCGCATCGTGAAAGATTCTGTTTTAGGGTCGCTGAATCGTGACTATGGCACCTTTTTCAAAACATCAAACATTAATTCCCGTAACAAAGACTTTTTAAAATTTTCACCAACTCTTTCAGAGATGCCAACTTTCCCATGATGCCATCATTTTAAAAACTTCTTACATTGATTCCTGTTATGCCGACTAATAAAAGGTACGGTGGTGTTTTTGCACCTTCATTTTGAAGTAGGTACCTAAATAACCAAATAACTTAAGTTTGAAAAGTTTCACCTACAGTGAAAATATAAACAATACATAAGTATTGTTAACTCCAGGATAACCTGGAGTTACGATTCGTGTGTTAAGTATCTTGTAATTATTTTACTGTGCAACAAAGTTTAACCATCGAACAGCAAAACTTTTAGAAGTCTCATAAGGAGTGGCTTAATATTCGTTGATTCTAAGGGTATCCTTATGACAAAGTAGTTGCATTATCTGCCCAGTGCAAATACGTCTGCCAGCCAAACACAATGTTTTTATGATAAACATGTTTTGTCGTCCCACCGTCCCGCCGCCGTGGCGCCACCGTCGATCAATACTACAAGTAGTCCCTTAGATATTGAATTTTAATGAGCAACTTGAACAAGGCCAAAGTTTCTACACCCAAAATTGTACATCTTCAAATGCTTTCAATACGTCTTTTAACCGGCTTTCTTATCTTACATGCTTACAAAGTAATGGAATTTTAGCAATGCCGGTTCTAGATAAGTGCTTCGCCCGATGCGCTCGGTAGGAAAAGATGGATGTAGAATTTTGTTTTATAAAAGATTACAAAAAAAAACAGACCTTTTAGATAAATGCTACCAGCACCCTTAATTCTGGGCCAGTGGGTGAAATTATAAGCAAGAGTTGGTGTTTTGGTGTTTTGTAACAGGTTGTCCCAGCTATTAGCCATCTATCTAAGCTTTAGTACTAAAATGAACTCAATGTAATACCTGACATGCCAATGTTATTGTGTAGCTTTCTGGTGCAATCAATTAATTTATGAATTTACTTACCATCATGTTACATCTACAGCTAGGTACCTCAAAATAAATCAAGATACAAGATAATTTATTTTAATTTGGATTTACAAATCTTGGAAACGCCAAAAATTAAATACAAATAAAATCTTACGTTCAAGTATTTTTCGACTTATTACAATATTTGTAAAGTTTAAATGTGATATAGTGTTAGCTTTAGTACACTAAAGCAGTGGGTACAGATTCGAGGTCTAGCTAAAATTCATTTCGTCGAACGTTTTCTATATCCGTTGTCTAGGGCCCTGAATTTCAGTGCTGGGAAGCGGTTAGCAATTTCAGTAAATTGTTCCGCGCTCCAAGTCCTTTGTTTGATTCGACTCCGTGATGTGATTAGACGTTGCGTAATACAGCCGTATGAGGCAGTTGCGTTCTTAATATCACGGAACGAATGAGCTTTCTGAATTACAACTTTCAGTTTGCTGGGAGCTTCTTAGTCTATTTTGTATGTCTATGTGATTCAGTTGGATCCGATAACTTTGTCTATTTATCAAGTTATAGTTACTTACGAGAAATTGTTGAATCAAAAATTTTGTGGCATGGTTCAGTTGGAAACAATGTAAATTCATTTATTGCACCATAAAGTTACACAATAACATTAGCATGTCAGTTATTACATGGAATTTCATTAATTAATTTAAAATAATCATTGTTTTAAAATGTCCTAAAATCATACTCAATACAATAAATAAAAAATAAATCAATGGATAGTATGTCATAGGTCAAAATTAAAGTATTCATCACAAATTATATGTCTTTTGAGTCCTCTCTTTTCACGAAAGTTGTATAGTTTTATACAAGAAATTGGTGAAGTAGAAGTAAGAATTAAATAATCATGAAGCATATCTTAGACCTAGGACGGGTATTGCTAAGCCCTAGTTTTCTAATTCAGTTTTTACACTTTCCTTTCACTTTACAAGTTAACCGATATTTTTGTAAACCAGAACCAAATCCGAGCCGCTGAATCGGCGAATCATAGAAACGTAATGTCCTCTGACCACGCAACAAAACAGAAAAATAATACAAATTCTCTATAATTTTACAATCAATCTGCAGCGCGGTGGGAAAACATTTACTAACGTACCTAAATTACCATTTACTCGGATGGAATATTAAGAAGTGTCGAAATGGGTAATAAAAGTCGTAATGTATTATTAGCGCCGTAAAGGCAAGCCGTGCGTAATACTGCCTCCGATTACGTTAAAACCATGTTAAAACACACCCGTGGCCCGCCGCAGGGCAAAAGTGATTTGCCTTCTGCCCTAGTTTTGCTATACGTTATGGGAAACAATTGTAGTAATTGCTATCTTGTTAACCTACTCGGTGTGGATTGTACCTCAGAGGTGCCATAAAAGTTTAAGGTGTCAGGTGAGAGGTGTCTAACAAGTAGTGACTAAAAGTGGCAATTTCTTGCCAGTAGTGACAATTTATTGGCAGTGCAGAGTTGGCACGAATGAATTGTAGGACATGTTGATCATCATGTATTCTGCCATGACGTCCACTGCTGGGCATAGCCCTCTTAATGATTTCCAGTTATATCGGTCAGAGCGAATCGCAACCGCAGCGAACCGGCAGCTTTCAGTAAATCATCTGTCCAACTTGTTGGTGGACGTCCGACGCTGCGTTTCCCGATACACAGTTCCATTCAACAACCTTTCGGTCCCAACGGCCCAACTTGTCATCCCCACACTCGTGTTTGATCGCTTTCTTCATTATGACATGCATTGAAAAGGGTTATATACCCTACATTGATTTCTAAGAGCCGGGCTGCAAAAGAGGCCCATTTCCTGAAACTTAAGGAGTTTTCATGGCATCCATCCATCGATTTTTTTCAAGAATCATCGCAACTTCGCTGTTACATAAGGGCAGGAACCCCATAAAACAGAAAGGGTCTTCCATTTGCGAGGAAAGGGTTGTGCTTTGACTAACATTTGCATTTTTATGCTGGCGTCCTAGAGGCGAACAAGTTATTTAGTTTCTTATATTCTCTTTGTAGCGAAGAAACGTAAAGTATGCTTTTAACTTTTCATTATTGCAGAGAGCTGTGTCGGCAGTCGGTAACCTGTAGCGCTAAGTTTATTACATTTTTGGGTGGAAATACTCTTTGACTTTGCGAGTAGCTTTGGGGTGATGTAAACCTGTAGGTACCTATATAAGTTTTAGGTAGGCATATAAAGCTATGTATGAAGCCTCATATAGAACCAAATATTTAGTGCTAATTCCGCACACACCTTTATCTACTAAATAAACAAATATAATAATAGTACTAAATATTTGGTTCCATTTACCCAAGTAATAAGAATGGATTTCCGTTAAGTCAAGCCTAAAAGTATTTCTTCTTTAAAAGTATTCTCTGTGTATGAAGCACTAACAACAGATAATACAGCAAACAGTATCAAGACACAGTCACACATATAATATTCCCACAGTCTACAAAAGCTGTTGCGAGCAAAACAGTTTAAATAGCTCATTGCCAGACAACTTTGTGGGCAAACATTAGTTGTAGTTAAAAATGGAGTTTAATTTGCTTCGATCGACTAGAAAACAAACTTTAGTTCAGCTACTTTTAAAGGCTTTAAATAAACCCATTTGTTTCGCATTCGATATTTGTTATTACTATTTTAACTGCTTCAGTGGCGCAGTGAGTTACTAGGGGACCCAAGGGGACGGGTACGATTGTGAACCATTGTTTCATAAACACTTGATGTCTAAATAAATATCTATAACCAGGCAAATTCTTATAAATCCCCAAAATTCAGCCTGGATTTATTTGATTCCTAACTCTTAAGACTCGGAAATCTTATAAGCTCCTTAGCTTACTTACTACATCGCTACTTAGTCATTATTTATTGATACAACGCAGTATAATAGACTCAATATTTAATATATTTTATGACAAAGGCACTGTAGTGTTGCAAAGTAGGTACTCAAGCCTCTAATATTTATGGAAAGCATTTGGCTAGACTGGGAACATTAAACGCGCTATTTGATGCATTCCAAGATACCGAAGAATACTTCATTTTGGATCGTCTAGACTTGAGAATTCAGAGGGGTTTTATTAAAAAAATACTTGTACAGAAAGTAATTAAAATTCCTGCTCCTTTTGCAGTGTTGTCTCTTTATTATGCTAGAAGTGTATTTCTTTTGGAGAAAAATTTGTTTTCGCGAACACACGACAATACTGATACATAGATAGATAGACAACTCTTTATTGTACAACACAAAAGTAAATACAAACAGTTATAAGACGGACATCGGAGTACATCATAATCTGGCAGCCATATCAAATTCTATGTGTTAAAAATGTATTAAAACATATCTATACATGTATGTTTGTTTATTATTTTAAGATGTTGTTGTGTTATGTGGATTGTACGGAAATATTTATTTATTTTATTGCTATATATGTATGAAATGTGTGGTAAATGCAGCGTAGGACGTCCACCAACTAGCTGGACGGACGACATGGTGAAGGTTGATGGCTCACGGTGGATGCAGGCCGCTACCGACCGAAATTACTGGTAAACTTTGAGGATGGCTCTTGTGTTGCAGTAGACATCCTGCAGTACGGTATGATGAAAATGTAAGATAACTCTACTGCATTTTTATATCTTAATCGTTCTTTATTATTTTATTATTAAAAAAAGTTTACATTAACAGATATTATAAAAAAAGACATTCTGAAAACCCTTAGGGGTTTGTATAGAATGACATTTCCATTCCTCGAAATCTTAAAACTTCACAAAAATGTTAAGTACACTCGTTTCCAAAAATAACGGGTCAGTCCACCAAAACCATCACCAAAAGTGTAATCAATGAAATAAAAAACAGAATAATGACTTTTTAGTTGCACTACTATACTAATAACATTTTATTTAAACTGGTTGAAAAGACTGTTGGTGGAGGAATGGGAAGGTATTTATCTGCACAGGCTCTGATGTTTGGTGTACAGCATGCCTAATCGCCTAGAAGATGTCAGGAGAGCTCGTGGAGGCAATACTAAGCACTAAAATTAAAAAAAGAATAACAGCAGCACCATCAAAAAAATATGCAATTTTCACAAAAATGTGACTTTCTTTAGTTTTTTTGTTTCGTGATGCGCACATATGTTTCATTTTCAAATTCTCAATTAAACAGTCTTCATTTCATAAGGTTAGCATACGTAGTTCGGGAGGTATTCGGGTTAATGTGACCCGTTATTATTGGAACCGAGTGTAGATAAGGTAAAAGTGCTTGCAAAACATACAAACACTTACTTATCCCTAATAGGGAAATAAATTTAATTAAAATTAAAATTACCTAACCTACAGCTTAGTAAGTACATTTTGCCTTGTTTAAAGCATGGACAATAATTCTGTGGTAAAATAAAAAAAAAGTATACCTTGCACCGTAAGCGGACCTTTATCTTCAAGAATCTATCTATTAGGCAATTCTTCCCCTTTTCGCATTAACCCGCACTCCGCACCGTCTAGCAATATTAAAAAAACTTTTTACTCTTCATTAAGTCGTTAACAAAATATCTCAGTTAACAACTCAAATCCCACAGTATCTCCAAAAATAATTAAAAAGAACTAAAACCTTCACAAAACGTCCTATCTTGTAGCGAATGTCATTTATTCAAGTGAAAGCTGAGTGAACATGATCGTTTAACCTGGCATCCCTCCGTTGTTAAAAGGGTAGCATTTTTCAGAGGGCGCTCTACTACACTCGCAGTTTACAGCGCTACAGGGCTGCTTCTAGCAATTGCGGTTTTATAAGGCTTTAGCTTCAGTTGTATCTTTCCTGGACTTTATTAAAAGAATCCGTGTACTTGGAGGAGATTAATTTTCGTTCTCTCTCTCTTTGGCCGTAGAAGGTTCACTACTGGTCTTGAGATTAAAGTTAACTAGCGGTCCGCCCCCGCTTCGCACCTTGACCGTATTGTGAATCTAAACCATTCTCGAACCCACTTAAACACACACAAAAAATATCATCAAAATCGGTTCAGCCGTTCAGGAAGAGTTCAATGACTAATTTTTTTTTGTGTTAATTTGAATTTATTTTTTAACGATTATTATTGTTTTTGTTGTTTAAAAATTTTGTGTGTTAATAATATTATTTGACTTAACTAAGAGTACCATGTTCCAAAAGCTAAAATAATTCCTGCATCAACAAAAAATAAATAAGGTAGTAAAGCCAGAACCAAACATATTAACAAAAATATTGAACAAACGTCTAAGCGAATATTAAGTGCGAAGAAAATATTTTATCTTTTAATAAAAAACTAAAACAATTAAGTACTATTACAGAAATGTTATTACTCTGTCAAAGATTTTCTCAATGTTACACTGACATAGATATGATATCGCAAAATGAGCGTCTGTTACTAATATTATTTAATTCTATTCTATTTTTACTTTTGTAATTAGAATTTAGTAGAATAATTATTTACAGTGACATCTGGTGCGATGGATAGCAACTTGGCATCATAGATAATAAATAAATCGGAAACCAAAAGAGCTAAACCTCGTGTGGCATTTTAGTACCATGGACGTACGAGTAAGTCGGGGTAAAAATTTTGTGGCACTTTAGTACCACGGACGTTCAAGTGGATATATAAGCAAATAAAGAATTTAATTTAATTTAAATTTTATTATTTACGTTTTTGATCACGTGACTCAAAAACGCTATTTTTCAAAATGGCGATGACTAGTTCTGTAAAACTTAAAGACGTCCTATACAACTTCAATAGATTCATGAGCTGTGACGTCACACGCACGCCATATAAGAGGCAATCGTTAATTTCCGCACTTTTGGAAATTGTAACTCATTATTGAGTTTTTAATATAATTATTGCATTATAGTATTCTTTTTTTTACCGAAATATTAACGCGGCATGCTTATAATGTAATAAGAAATCATTGAAAATGTTTTTTTTTTCATATTAGTCAACTAGCCTATTTTATGCTGGTGCCAGCATGTACCAGGTACGTATTGACTCCCATTTATTCAAGTGAAAGTCAAGTGAATATGATAATTTAACCTAACATCCCTCAGTTGTTTTTAAACGTATTTTACGGCGCTACAGGACTGATTCTAACAATTGCGGATTCATAAGGATTTAGCTTCAGTTGAATCTTTCCTGGACTTTTAATAAAGATTTAGATACAGGGGTATCTAGGGAGATTAATTTCTGTTCACTCTCTTTTTGGCCGTAGAATGTTAAGTACTTGAGCCTCGCTTACAGACTTAGGGGCTGTCTCCACGAGCGAGAGGAGCGCGACGAGTCCGCGCTTACATCGTTGGGAAATCTCCACGAACGAGCGATTATGCTGCCAGCGTGTCCGTCGCAACGACTCGTAACGTCAACGCCTGCTTTTGATAACGATAGTCGCACGTTCGTGCGCGCTCGCTCGCTATGACATTCGCGCGCTCTCAACCACTTCGGATCGCCGCGGTATAATTGTGACTATTATTTAAATTTTATGCAGAAAAAGAACACATTTGTAATGAGGTTCGAATCCTGTGCGCGCGGAGGTTACGGATGTGTCTTAATATTTTTCTGCATAAAATTTAAAAATAGTTTTACCTGCAAAGTGAGGTTTATCACTTATTAAAAAACATTAAAAATTTTATAATGGTGACTAGTACAGAAGTATTTGAATTAATAATCATAACAATGGTATTATATTATAAAAATAAATGTAAATACGAATGTGCATAGATCAATTGTGAACACCAAAAATCATGAATTTAGCCCAAATCAGCAGTCTATCTAGTTGGAGGACGATAATACAGCACAATTTCCACACTTTAGCTATGATGAGGTTCTCCGATACTAAATAGGTACTTTATCTAAAAACTTGGGTTCCGGGAATGAAAGAACAAACTAAAACTGCTGACGCATGAGTTTTTCGTCTGGTACGGAACTCTACAGGGTGGTGCCGAACAGGGACATGGAGGGATCGATACGCGAGATTTAGAGATAAGCCGTCACTTATCAAGCTAACATACTTTTAAGCTGTTAATTATTACCTTTGTATATTTAGCGACGTAAGCAGGTATCCTATCATGGAATGATTTATATCTCCACAAATTTAAAGGCTAAAGATTTTGTTTGCTTGAATGCCTTAGAAACAATAGGAGTAGTAGTATAGACCATAGTTTAACATCAGCGTTTTTCTAATCCCTCGGATTACAGATAAACTATTTTATATACTACTAGCGTTGCACTCGACTTTGCCTTTGGATTTTCCCGCGGGGACAACGTATTTTCACACGGTAAATAGTATCCTATAGTGTTTCTAGATTTGGGCTATCAAACGCTGAAATACATTTTCGTTTCTTCTTCTTCTTCTTCGGTTCAACTCTTGACAGAGTGGTCGTGGTCATCATTTCAGGTGTTGGTGGCAAGCTTCACAACACGCCGCCACTCTTCTCTGACGGCCGCCTTCCTGGTGCATTCATGCAGTGATTATGAGCCTTTTTCGTTTAGTATAGATTAAATGTATTTCCTTTCAATGTTACATAAAGTTGACATCTCTATTACCTTATAACTATTAGAATTCCACAAGGATGGTTCATAAAGTTCAACTGTCGCACATATCCGGTTCCACGTTGTATAATTTGGGATAAATAACAGCAGAAACTTCGCGGAAGTCATAGCTCGGCTGTAATATGAGCTGGGAGCTAGGGTCAACATTACTTACGATTGTGCTGGCTTTGGATTTGTACAAATAATCCTGTCTTAACTTTTAGTGGTATATGTTTGTTGGGCGACAAAGTGTATGATCTACAAAAGTAACAATTTTTAACTAATTTCGTATTAAAATTGTTAAAATACCAAACTCTAACAAGGAACGAGGTTCTAGCACACCCACCAAAGCCTGCATTGGGCCAGCTTTTGTATTAGTTTAGTATTATTTTTTATGAAGGCCTATGTCCTGAAGTGGACGAGCCATGAATGAATCTATTATCTGTATTCTTTACAAGATATCATTCTTCTTCTTCTATTTGATGGCGTCCGTGACTGGCTATTTCGCCTTCAACAACTACAAGATATCAAAATAATGCTTATGTTTAATACAGCACTTTTGTATGTGTTGGTCAAATGTATTTTACCGCGCCCGCGCCCGCTACAGTTTCAGGAAAAAAGCGGCAAAATCCACCCAAAGAATAAGCACCACCCAAAAAACAAATATAATTGCATTTACAAATGGAAAGGCAGCTCCAATTTTCGTATCAAGCGTTTGGACCGTACTCATTTGTCACGAAGCAGCAACAGTCAAGGCTCGCATACGTTCCGTTCCCTCTTTCAAACGTATTACTCAAGCCTTTTGTGAGAGTCCCGCATTTTTTAGCGGGACGAATGGAACGTAATTTGTTATTCGCAGTGCTCATCATGTCCATGAAGGTATTCGCTGGTGTTTGAAAGTGAAAAATCTTTCCTTTTGCAAGCTTGCGTGCGTCGTGTATATGAATAAGGAAACCATTTACTCAGCGACAGTTACCAATAAATATATCTAACTAAGTGACATTCCAAATGATTGTCGGCATTTTCGAAAACAAAAACATTCGATTTTACATTTTGGTGGTAACCTACCTAACATAGATTTTGTGTTTTACGCTTTATTTATATGGCAGAAGCTAAAAATGCTAGCATATCTAGAGCTTCAGCTGTCGTTAGCTAGAATCGAGTGTCGCAGCCATTGTAGCGACATTCGACAAATTGTACCGAATGCAATTTATTGCTCGGATAAAGTCGGATCAGAGCCTTTTCGAGATATCTCCGTCGGACATAGCCACCCTCAATCAAGGTATTACGGAACTATGTTCCACACTGGCATATACGCGGACGAGTCTTATCTTAAAGCCCACTTTTTCGAACAATCTGACGTGTATCAAAGTCCGGCCAGTTTTAGAGAGGATTTATGGGAGCTACAATAGAATAGGTAGAAGCTGGAATTTAACTTTAATTTGATAGATGATGTTGATTTATTAACAAAGTTAATTAAGTTTTTGAAATTTTAGCATTCTAGTTATTCAACCTTTTGGTCCTTAGGGATTCCTTCAAGTAAAATAGAGACCTAAAGACTTAAATATTTAAGGACTTTCGCGAGGGACTTCATTTAATAACTTAGTTTAAATTGATACAAAACTGTGTAACAAAACAAAAAATAAAATTTTGGTACAAAAACCTATTAAAAATAATATAAGTTTCTTTGTAGAAATTTAAGCACTGCGGCTGTCGGAAATGATTATGTATCTCTTCCTAAAACTAGTTAACTATACCCCGATATCAGTGCGGTGAGTTAATTAAGGATAGTTATGGGGAATGCTCGCCCGGGTGTGTCTAAGTGTCTGAATACGTTTATTTCGCGCGGGACAGGATTAATTTGCTCTGTTACGTTGGGACATTTCGGTCGGCCGGCTGGTCATTTGTGCCCAACGCCAGGGCTACACCGACATACGTTCTGTCTAGACTTGTTTTCTTTTTATGACGCGGTAAGTAAGGTTAGCAAAAACATTGGGTGAGACTTATAGAAAGATATAATGTCTAAAACTATTTTTAAATTTTATGCAGAAAAAGATTAAGACACATCCGCAACCTTCGCACACAGGATTCGAACCTGCATCTCCGGGATAGCGCCCCGACAATAAACCTGCAAATTAATAAATCTAAATTTAAAATTTAAGAAAAACCCCCGGTTGAAATGCCTTTTGAATCCCTGAATTAATATTTTGTTATGTGCACGCGATGCGCTTTCATCTACCCCACTCGAGTATATTTGCAGATTTTCGGTTTTCCTTCCCAACTCTAACTCCCATAACTTTTAAACGGCATAACCGATTTTCAGGAAACATGTCTAAAAACTAAATAAAAATCGCTCCATCCGTTCGGGAGCTATGATGTCCCAGACAGACAGACACGCACGAGGGGTTCGATTTCACTTTTGATCGGGGGTTAAAAATCATTAAGATATATGTATAGAGGTATAACGTTTCTACCTTTGTGAGATGTAAGTAGGTTAAGTACCTATATCTGACATTTCCCTCTTATTTCATCTCATTGTGTGCTATTTTTAAATTAAGTTGGATTTAGTTTTGTAATGAGTATTATAAAGTTATAGTTGTTATTCATGCTTTTTAGACAGGATTTATTTTGTTTGTTAGGTTGAAATATTTTTGTAGGCGGCTTTGTCATCTGTGCTCAACGCCATGGGTTAAAAAATAAATAAACATTTCCGGACAATCACCACAACAAGATCTAGTACCGTGGCTCTAAAGTTTGTGTTACGAGTACAAGACATCTGATATGTATAATATAAAAATAAATGTGTTGGTAAGCCCACAACTCAACAAGGGCTGGACCAATTTAGACAATTCTTTTTTTAAAGATTTTTTAATATTATTTCTAGAAGTCCGAAGATGGTTTTTACGGCTATTAAAATTCGAATATGATATTTGAATAATAACCCCTGCGAAGCCGGGGCGGACCGCTAGTACTTAATATAATAGACATAGATAGATATACATTAAGATATATTTTTATGGCTCATATTAATAACCCAGACCAAGGAGAAAGTGATTGCGAAACATACAAACACTTGACCCCTTAGCAGAAAACGAACCTGCTACCTCATTCACCGCAAGCAAACCATCAACAGCGCCACTGAGGCAGTGAACCTACTTACTGTCTAGACTTTTTTTCTATTTATGAGACAAAGAGTCAGGTTAAACGAGACCTTTTATAGAATAAAAAAAAACGTTCCTACTATTGTGAGAAATAAGTAGGTAGTAGTGCCCGATAGGCACTGCCCTTTTATTTCTTTTCAAGTATTTCTATGAATTCACTTATATTTAATTAAGTGTTGGCCATTTTCTGCTATTTCGGACTTTGATTTTTGACCTTTAAACAAATAAACGATTCCTGCCTTTTAAAAAGAAATCTTCTTTCGTACATTTCAATTTCAATCAATCAATCAATTTTCAATTTCGTATATTTCAATGTAAAAAACGGATGTATGAAAATATTGGTCAACATATATTATATTCCAAGCATATTGTACTATTTGGTCTTTAAGAAAGAAAAAGGTATTCATCTTGCGAAATAAATAAATGAAATGAAATAAATTTTATTTGAGACACAATTCATATAATTATTAATTAGTAAAGTCACAAAAAGTATCCCAAAAAGGCTTCCAATAAGGAAATAGTATAGAAACAAAGTTATAGGAAATACATTTGATAAGTATGATACTACACCAAGGCTTATGTGTATAGATGATACACAATTTCTAAAAAAAAAAAAAATTGAAAGCAAAAAGATACAGTAAATCGATCACCCATCCAAGTACAGGCCTTGCGCAACGTCGCTTATCTTTTTCAAAAATAACGTTTTTTATTACCCCCACTTATATTCTTAACTAGTGCGGCCCGCCCCGGCGTCGCACGGGTAAAAAAAAATTCCCGGCAATTTTCCTTATTTGCTCACCGTTTAGACCTACCCTGGACTACGACAAACATTTTAAAACCAAAATCAGCTCAATCGTCCCAGCCGTTCTCGAGTTTTATTCAGACTAACGAACAACAATTCATTTTTATTTATAAAGATTATTAAGTGCTTTTAGTATTTGTTGTTACAGCGGCAACTGAAATACTCGGTCTATCACAGTTCTTGAGATACAGCCTGGTTACTTGACAGACACATAGACACATGGCACACGACTAAGTATAAGTACTAATGTCCCGTACGGACATTCTACCTTTGGGTACGGAACCCTAAAATGATTTAGCTAACAAAAAATAACATATATCTACAACTACTCCTACATGCCAAGTATCATTGAACCCATGACGAAGACCCAATACATTAGCATCACCTTTATACATATTATGTATGTTGGCGTATTTTTCCTCGAACACCTCCGAGGTGTGAGGTCACGGGTGCAATGACCCCAGCTTCAGTGATTTGCATGATCTGGTGATTTCATGGCCTCCTCGCTTTGTTCTCGCTCGTGATGGATTCGTAGCATGACAAACCAATTGGCTGCTTTCTTTTTGAATAGGCTTTTATTTAGCATGACACGTGTTGAGTTCGTTAGAAAGTGACGGGAAGTTTTATGATAAACGCTATATATGCAGACTACTTCCGGCTGAAATCTTAAGTATTAATCGGAAATCAAGATATAATTCTTGATACGATTTGCAATGTCATGGCGATATCTCAATTAATAACAAAATATTGTTGAAAATGAATGTAAACTAAGACGCAAGGGCTCGTGCATTGGTTTTCTTACGGTTTGCTGTTCAAAAATTCAATATTGAAATTACGCTAATGAGAAATTTCTAACTATAATGAATGAAGGAAACTTTACGTTCATGAGGAAATAAATCTTTGAAATACCTGTTTTAAAGATTTATTTCATGCTGTGTTAGATCTTAACATTCGAAAGTTAACACACAAATTATTAGTAAATTGGTGTCCCATTCGAATAAATCCCATGTGAGGCGAGGTCTTATCCTCGAGGGTTTTTCAACCTGTTGTAAAAATTAGCCTAACAGTTAGTCAATGACCTATGAAGCGTGAATAGAAAATAAATAAACAGAGGGTCAGACATTCAGTTATAATATAAGTATGTGAATAAGCACCATTAGTGTGGCGTCCAGCGAAGTGTAATGCCCTGCGCATGTCCGCGGTCGCGACGTCGGCTGGTCGGTCGGCTGTAGCTAATAGATAGAGACAGACAGAATACTACTACAGTTATGATAGAAGGATGTGAATAAGCACGTTTAAATAAGGACTTCCCAATCCAGACTGGCCACCGACCGATTATGGTGAGGAAGGAAATCGGTTAGACGACCGAAATCACCACCCTCCGGCCTAGGCCAGTGCGTGAAGCGATTTTTTCGTGTTTCGTAATGTGGCCCGGAGAAGCCATCTTCCTTCTAGGTCTTCATGTCCCATCTTAGACCACATTGTCACTTTACATTAGGTGAGATTGTGGTCAAATTAAGGCTTATACAGCATAAAAAAAAAATAAGGTTGGTGTCAACCGTCATCGTGAGAAGAACAGCCGTTCCAACCGGCTTTGTCAGTCGCTGGCGATAGCAAACTAATTTTTATGTAATTTTTTAATCTGTTCTGTGTGTTTCTTTTTTATTGAAGATTATTTTTTGTTTTTTCTGTGTCTATTGTATGATATGATTGTAAACGGTTTTGTGTACTGAATAAATCTTTTTTCTTTGTTTCTTCTTTCTTTCTTTCTAACTAGAGTCTACAATCTAGACGATCGGAACCGACCTTGGACGCGATTGCGCCATTTCGAGCTGTCAGTTGGTGGTAGGTCTGAATCGTGTATTCCCCCTTTTAGTGTCGTGTCCAGCGAGGTGTAGCGCCCTGAGCGCATGTCCGCGGTCGCTCTCTGATTACATCTGTCGGGTGCACCGGGCGGTCAGTCCCGTCGCGGGGATAGGCCTGACGTTTCCACTTGAGGTGCAATCAGCTGTTTAGTTTCACTCGTGCGTAAATTAGGTAGCATATAGTTACTAGGTTTAACGTATCTATTCTTATATATATACTAGTCGACTCGACAGACTTTGTCCTGTCCCACGTCTAAAAAACAATATCTAGTTGACCGTATTGTGAATCTAAACCATTCTCGAACCCACTTAAACACACACAACAAATTTCATCAAAATCGGTCCTGCCGTTTAGGAGGAGTTCAGTGACATACACACTCACAGAAGAATTATATATATAAAGATAATTACTAGCTGAACTAGCAAACGTTGTTTTGTAAAATGAAAAATAGATGGCAGATTCTCAGACCTACTCAATATGCTCACAAAATTTCATGAGAATCAGTCAAGCCGTTTCGGAGGAGTACGGGAACGAACATTGTGACACGAGAATTTTATATATGAGATTTAACTGTGATAACTGAACAAATATTTGTGATTCAAAATCTTGGAATTTTAAAATAAATATATCGAGTTACTTGATCTCATTATACTACTTAATATTACCTAAGGTTACAGTTAATGGTTTAAATACTTGCCTAGTTAATTAAACTCATTAAAATATGATAAATTTTGAGTCAAACATTGTCGTAGCAATAATAACGGTCCGTAGATAAAACGATTAGTTTTGTTTACTATAACTCTACATAAGGACCTAAATTATTCAGATCCCCGTTTCTGGAAATAAGCCAGCCAGACATCTAAAACATGAAATACGAAAGTCAATTTAGCTATGTCAATTGAATTTGAGAGGAATAATTTAATTAGGAAATTTAGTGGTTGCTCTACAATTAACATGCGAATCGTTCAGCGCTCTCATTGATTCGAACTATTTTGTACACTCGTAATCCTTATTAATCCATTACAATATTCTTGGTCAGACTTTAATCTTAATATATATAAATCTCGTGTCACAATGTTTGTCCTCAATGGACTCCTAAACCACTTAACCGATTATAATAAAATTCGCACACCATGTGCAGTTCGATCCAACTTGATAGATAGGATGGTTTTTACGGCGAGAAAATATTTTAATAATTTCCGGGAAAATTTTATACCCGTGCGACGCCGGGGCGGGCCGCTAGTATATATATATCACTAGTTTCTTAGGCCACGGCGTTGCCCGTGTTTTTTAGATTTTCCCGCGGGTACAACGTATTCTCCCGCGGTAAAAGGAGCCTAGAGCCTTCCTCGATAAATGGGCTATCAAATTGGACGGTATCATCAGTAGATAAAGATCACTAGTTCCTGAGATTATCGCGTTCGAAGAAACAAAGAAATTTCAGCTTTATAATATTAGTGAATATCCTTGAATTTAAATGAAATTTGTTTAATGCTTGAAATATGGTATACATAGCTGTCAGGTTATTTATACAGTTCTGCATCAGTTCAGTTTCTTGTAATTGGACTTTGCGCTTGAAACGACAATTTGCTAGTGTCGAGTTTAATCTATACTAATATTATAAAGAGGAAAGGTTTGATTTTTTGTTTGTTTGTTTGTTTGTCTCGAATAGGCTCTGAAACTACTGCACCGATTTCAAAAATTCTTTCACCATTCGAAAGGTACACTATCCCTGAGTGACATAGGCTATATTTAGTTTTCAAAAATAATATGATTCCTTAACAAACTCCGATAATGTAACCCACGGTGAAAAAAAAGAACCTAAAATCTTTCTTTAATCGCGAATGCTGCGAAAACTATTGAATATATAACAAAGTGATGTATTACAACTTTGTAGAACTTATCATTATCTACAAAAAACGTCCTAACGTCATATCTCTAACTACTATAGTTTTGTGACAATAAGCAGGGTTAAGATCACGAAATAATCTGCCGCGTCGCGTCGTCGGCTCCCTACTAAATGGTCGTGTGCGGAAATAAAAAAAATGTCGCTTGATAATATTTTGTCGCTTAGATAGTAGTTAATAATTCGTTAACAGGTAACTAATCCCATTCAAAATGTTATTTTCAGAACTAAACCCTAGCATATAGCATAGATATTGTACATATCGTCGGTTGCAGGTTCAATTGGGTTAACCACCAAAACACGTAAAATAAGTTGAGTATACAGTTTTTTTTAGTTTATTTCTGCTCTTTCGAATAGCATAATAATAGAATTCTAGCTTTAAAAAAATATAGTTACGCTACACATTTTAACTGTGATTTTGCAGACTTCCGTCGAAATTATGTTGAAACTGAGTAGGTATGTGATCCATTTACATAAGTCGAATTGTTGTATTCCTATCCTATGACCAAAGAAGGTTCAGTTGATGTATGTATCTTGGCAAACCAGCATTGCTCTTACACTTATTCTTAGCTTGAACAAAAAATTATAACCACACATACACCAATATAAAACCAACTTTCTTCAAAAAACTAACGTTACACCAATTGACCCGAACCAAGTTTATGTTTGTTGTTGGTTACACCAATTTGAGCATTGCAATCATTAGTATGTTTTCTCTTACCTTAATCTTCTTATAAATAATAAATCTAAATTTAAAATAAAAGAAAAACCCCCGATTCGAATCCTTCAATTTCCTTAAAAGTAAAACACTATAATAATGTGTAATGTGCACGCAATGCGCTTTCATTTGATACCCCACTCGAGATTTTTGTAGATTATCGGTTTTCCTTCCCCACTCTAACCCCCACAATTATTAAACGGCACAACCGATTTTCATGAAACATGTCTAAGAGCACTCGCGCCAAACTCACCTTTTAAACAAAAAAAACTAAGTTGAAATCGCTTCATCCGTTCGGGAGCTATGATGTCCCAGACAGATAGACACGTCAAACATATGAACCCCTCCTTTTTTTGTCGGGGGTTAAAAATGAATCGCAAAATGTGTTGCTAAGCGCATAACTCAACAACGCCTATACCAATTTAGCCAATTTATTTTTTAAATATTCGTTGTTGTTTAAGGATGGTTTTTACGGCGAGAAAAAATCGAATAATTTTGAAACAATTTTGAATAATTACCCGTACAAAGCCGGGGCGTGCCGCTATATATGATAATATATTCTAATATATAAAATTCTTCTGTCACGGGGTGCGTAATCGAACTCCTCCGAAACGGCTTGACCGATTCTCATGAAATTTTATTATTCAGTAGGTCTGAGAAACGACCAACATCTATTTGAAAAAAAAAAAATGTTGCAAAACAACGTTTGCTGGGGTCAGCTGGTAAAATTATAAAGTGAAAAAAAAAACAGTTCTACATACTTCGTCAATTCAGATTTGAAATGCAATGTCAATTATTATTATTATTATTTTCAGCCCATGTCGTCCCACTGCTGGGCAAAGGCCTCCCTATTCCCCTTCCACACATCGCGTTGTTGAGCTGTTGCACACCAATCCACGTCAAAATTATCCAGCTCATCTCGCCATCTTGATCTTGGTCTGCCGCGATGCCTGCGTCCGTTGTTTGGAGCCCACAAAGTTGTTATTTTGGCCCAGTGATCGTCAGGCATGCGACAAACATGGCCAGCCCAATTCCATTTCAGCCCTGCAGATTTTTTGGTGACATCGGCTATTCCAGTTTTGGAGCGCAGTATGGTGTTGCGTATTCGGTCTGAAAGTTTTACTCCGAGAATACTGCGCTCCATAGCTCTCTGACATACCTCGAGTGCTGACCTCTGTTGACTTGTCAAAGACCAAGTTTGAGCGCCGTAGGTGAGGACCGGCAGAATACATACGTCCATGAGCTTACGCTTTAAGGATAGCGGTAGGTCTCCTTTCATTAGTTCCTTCATGGCCCAATAGCTCCTCCAAGCGTTTTCAATGCGCCTAGTGGCTTCTTTTCCTTGTCTTGCCTGGAAGGAGACTATTTGGCCGAGATATATGTAGTCATCGACGTATGATATCTCATCCGCACCTAGAGATATTCTATGTTTTATGCTGTTGGTCATTACCTTGGTCTTAGACATGTTCATTTTCAGTCCTGCCTCGAGGCTGGCTCTGCTAAGGTCTGTTAGCATTTTTGTCAACTCAGTAGGACTGGATGAGAACAAAACGATGTCGTCAGCGAATCGAAGATTGGTGAGTCTCCGGTCTCCGACAACAATTCCCATATTAGCCCAGTCAACTGCCAGGCTTCTGAAAACTTCTTCGAGCACGGCCGTAAATAGCTTAGGAGATAGCGGGTCGCCCTGTTTGACACCTTTTTGAATGGGAAAAATTGGTCCTGTAGAGTGAATTTTAATGGATGCTGTACTTTTAAGGTATATTTTCTGTAATAGTTGAATATAAGTTTCTTCTATATCCTGTTTGCGGAGAGCAGAGAAAATAGAGCTGTGTGTGACGCTATCAAAAGCTTTAGAGTAGTCTATGAATGCTAAATATAAAGGAAGTTTGAATTCGGTGTGCTTTTCAATTAATTGATTGATGGCTTGAAGGTGGTCGGTAGTAGAGAGACCGCGACGGAATCCGGCCTGTTCAGCGGGTTGGTGGTGGTCTAGTTGAGCAGTTATTCTATTTTCAATTGTCTTAATGAGTATTTTATACAAGTGTGATATGAGGCTAATGGGGCGATAGTTGCTTATGTCAGATTTATCACCCTTTTTGTGTAAAAGTATTATCTGAGAGTGGCAAAAATTTGTGGGGAGGTTACCGGTGTATAAAATGTCGTTAAATAAGTTAGTTATGTGAGGGAGTAGAGCTGGTTCTCCTATTTTAAGCGATTCTGTGGTGATTCCGTCTTCACCAGGACTTCTGTTGTATTTTAAGCTACGCAGAGCGTTGTGAACTTCTTCTCCTGTAATTGGTGATATAGTTTTTGAGCAAGAGAACACCATACAATCATGGTTTTCTTGGTTATTATGAGCATATAATTTTTGGTAAAAATTTGTGCAAATTTCCAAAATTTTACTCCTATCTCTGTGTATTGCACCCGACGGATCTTTCATACTGTTTATTGAAGTTTTTCCAGAGCTCAATCCCTGCTTAGCTGTTTTGAGAGATTGCGAATTTTCAAGGGCTAGCCTTATTCTATTTGTGTTGTGGTTTCGGAGATCTCTCCGTATACTACGCTTTGTGGTTATATCGATGGTTCTATATTCTGGAGTGTAGTATTCAAATGTTTGTCTTTCTTCAATGAGTTTTAATGTGGTTGGACTTAGTTTTCGTTCTTTGTGTTTGGTTAGTTTAATTTTCAAACAGGCTTTTCGTATTGCTTCCTTGATATTATTGTATTGAGTATCTATATTAGTCGATTCTGTGGTATCTAATTCTTTAAAGCTGTTTTCCAAATCTAAAACGAACTGTTCTTTATTGTGTAAAAGTTCAGTTCTACTTAATTTCTTAATTTGTCTTTTAATCATCTCGTTGCGTTGTATTTTAAGATTTAAAGCTATTGTAACACGGAGTGGTCTATGGTCTGAGCTAAAGTGAAATTGGTTCAAAACACCAACGTTTTTAATAATATTTTTGTTTGATGAAAGACAGTAATCTATTTCGTTTTTAGTAAATCCATCAGGTGATTGCCAAGTCCAGCGACGTTGCGGTTTTCTTAAAAAATATGTATTGCTTACACTCATATTTTGCCCAAAAGCAAACTGCAAAAGTTGAGTTCCTCTGTCATTCTTGGAACCGAGGCCATAAGGTCCAACTACATTGTTGTTAAGCGTGTTTTCTGTAGTGCCAATTTTAGCGTTAAAGTCTCCCATGACTAGTGTCCAAGTGCCTCTGTGATCATCGCATGCCTTGTTCAATAGATCGTAGAACTCTTCAATTTGGTCATCGGGATGTTGTGATGTCGGTGCATATACTTGAATAACAGTGAGGAATTTAGTATCGGAAATACGCATTTTCACCACTGCTATCCTTTCAGAGTAAGCTTGGAATTCCATAACATTATTTTTCCATTTTTTTGATATCAAAAAACCTACGCCATATTGGCTACCCGTGCCATAATAGTAGAAAATGCTATTTAATCGTTCTAAAACATCTTCTCCGTCTCGACGAACTTCTCCTAAGCCAATAATGTCCCAATTAACTTTTCCTAGTGCATTTTCCAGCTCCATGAGCCTTTCTTCTGTTCTTAATGTTTTTGTGTTATATGTTAAAACGTGAAGCAAATCAGTATCCTTTGAGCGTGCGTTAGTTTGTTGACAGTGGATCGACCTCACCCGGAGATTGTTCCGCCGCCTGGCTACAGGGGTTGCTGGCCTACTGTCATTGGCAGCAGTTCCCTGGTAGCCCCCGGGCACTTGGGGCAAATTGTTTGGTGTGATTGTCATGGGGATAGGGGTTGGACAATTACTCCACCACGCTTGTCCAATGCGGGTTGGTGGATGGCCAGAGCCTCGTTTGCTATTTGGCAGGGGGTACCGCGCGCAGGTGAGGTTGACTTGGAGCCCGAAAGATGATAGTTGGGCCCATTATGATTAAAGAAAATAATTATAGTTTTTTTTTTAATTGTCGATAAGCCTTCATTTGACCACAATCTCACCTGATGTAAAGTGACGATGTAGTCTAAGATGGAGCATGACGACCTAGAAGGTAGATGGCTTCTCCGGGCCACATTACGAAACACGAAAAAATCGTTTCACGCCCTGGCCCAGCCCGGGGGAAAAAAATAATACAATGACAATAAAAAAATAACAATAATAATTAAATAGAAATAATACAATGTCAATATTTAGGTAGTCAATTCCATTTACAATTTAATATGTTGTCGATAATACTATAATTACCATTACTTATTTTCCTATACATCTTTATAGTTATAATAATAAGCCATTACACACTTAGTTTCAAAATGACCGTTTTATGTTCTGCTGTTTACTCTACAGACCTGTACGTCTGGGGGGGTAATGGTTATTCGTGAATTGTCACAACATTAGTGGTTGGTAGCCCATTTGGTCCAGTCCTGAACACAGTCGATTAGTCTCAGACCAGCGATTAGTTTTATCTCAGTAAAACTATCCGTGGAACATTCGTGTGGGAACGCTGCTACACTGGGGTCGATGGGCGAACACGATCGGGTCAAAGTATCACTTATTACATCGCTGAACACAAGATATTTGCCCTTCAAGATAAAAGCATTTTAATAAGTTGTGAGATCCAAAGCGATCATAATTGGACGAATGCCTTTGTACAGTGTACAGTCACCATAATCACAAATCGTCGTCTTAAAAATTCTAATAAGAATATTTTTTTTTTGAAAATTTACACAACAACATCCGTTAGTTAAGCTTAGTTAAGCCTTAAGCTTATGTTACGGGCACTAGACATACTTACTTAATATAAAAAACACACATATTATAAAGATATATTTTAATTATGCATATTAATCACCCAGACCAAGGATAAAGTGCTTGCAGAACATACAAATACTTCATGCCTCGGCAATAAAAATGAATGGCTTAGTGTTACAATATTGTATAGGTAGGAAATTACAGTAAATAGTTTCAGAAGCTGTTTTCATGGTGCCATTTGGTTAATTTCTTCTCTGAATTCTAATATCGTCGTAACCTAAGTGAGGTTTAATACTAAACTCATGATGTATGCCGTTTTTATTACTGTTTCGTTAAAATTATCGACTTACATTTTTTATAAAAAGGATTTCCCCTATAAACAAACAAAAAACAGCCATTATTTCTCAAAAACGCGGAGCTAGTTTGATATATTCTTGAATCCAGCGGCGGGCAATAAAACGAAGCGCCTGCATACAACACACTAATTAGCATTCTAGCACTCGCCTCGTGATTAAGGGCTACCTCCGACGCAGAAAAATGGACCATATTAATTCTACTTCGTTTAAATGCATCCAGCTTATGTCTTTTAAAACTCTTCTTATCCAAGTTCACTTAAAACTTCTATTAGAACACTTTCAAACTCCAATCTCCAATTTGGTAAACTTGGGCGATAATATAATGCTTACAGAATTGCTTACGATAATTTTGATATTGGTGACGGTAATAGACGTTATCATCATAATATTCATCATCTATCCACTGCTAGACATAGGCCTCCCTCAAAAAATCAAGAGGGTAAGATTACAACCCTCCAAATAGCGGGTGTGCGAGAGTTGATTCGTTATTACCCCATTATTATTTTTTTGTATTAGCAATAACTTATTGATTTCCTGGTAGCGTTAACTTTTTGACAGATATTTATATTACTATTTTTTCTACACAAAAACAACATTTATAATTTTTAAGCATATTGTATTGGGTTTAAACTAATGGTAAACCAATAGCTCTTTAGTTTCATAGAATTCAGAATGGTTTACCTGGAAACCAGTAACATATAAGAATTATTATATCCTTATATGTAACCAGTTGCGTAGTAGTATTAAAACCCTTATAGGAAACCAATTTCCAAACCCCTGTTTCCTAAACGGCTGAAGCCGGCTTTGGTCTCTAGGATGGTGTTTGAAGCCATATATCCCTATTTGAGTAGACTTATAAAGTCTAAAAGGATAAAGAAAGATGTACTAGTATCAGTGAAGGCTCTTCTTATACACCCTGGTTCTGGAATGGTTGCTCCGTGTTCTTGAAACGTGGTAGCGAGAAATAAAACAGCGCCGTCGAGCGTCTGCATAAAACAAACCAATTAGCATACTGGGAGTCGCGTTCTCGCGATTATGGACCACCTTTCGACGGAAAAATGGACCGGATTCAATCTGCGCCATTTGCCTGCAACAACATCTGTGAGCTTTTAGCTTTTAGTTTTCGTCATCTTAATATATATAAATCTCGTGTCACAATGTTTGTCCTCAATGGACTCCTAAACCACTTAACCGATTATAATAAAATTTGCACACCATGTGCAGTTCGATCCAACTTGAGAGATAGGATGGTTTTTACGGCGAGAAAAATTTGAATAATTTCCGGGAAATTTTTATACCCGTGCGACGCCGGGGCGGGCCGCTAGTATTCTATAAAAAACAACTTTACACAGACTTTACTTATCTTATATTTACTATATTTATCGTGTTTCTATTTAGGTATGTAAATGGCAAACACTTTTATAATTATTTTATGCACATTGCACGGAAATCATTCAACTCTAATGTTGAAAAATCATATTATGTTTTTTCATCGCCTTTGAAATACAATAATTTAATATATTCCGCAAAATGGGGAAAATTCTATTGTTAAGATGGTGCTCACGATTATAAACTTGGGGTGTTGAGTGAACGCAAATAACTTGAATTTCGTTATACTTGGTGGCTGCGAAGATTTGGAGATAAGAAGGGCTGTTGGTGGAGAATCTAATAAAATAAAATGTGCGAAGCGAAAGAAATTGGAAATATCGTTTAACGCTTAAAGTGGAGTCGGAAAAGTTATTTTGAATTGGTAAAACGTGGTAAGATATTCTATACATAAGTGATAAAGCAAAACCACGGTAGCAGAGAATTTCATGCTCTAAAACGGAAATAATAATTATTTATTACTAAATTATAATTTTGACAGGCGGGTTGGCGAGTGCAGTAGATATTTTACCTAAGTGTCCAAGAATACTCTGCTACCTACTCTGATATAAATCTAAATTTAAAATTTAAGAAAAACCCCCGATTCCAATGCCATAATTTCCTTAAACGTAAAACAACATAATATTATGTAATGTGGACGCGATGCGATTTCATTTGATACCCCACACTAGTACATTTGCAGATTTTCAGTTTTCCTTACCCACTCTCACCCCCATAACATTTAAACGGCACAACCGATTTTCATGAAACATGTCTAAGAACACTCGCGCCAGACTCACCTTTCATACAAAAAAAACTAAATTAAAATCGCTCTATCCGTTCGGGAGCTATGGTGCCACAGACAGACAGACAGACAGACAGACAGACACGTCAAACAAAAACAAAAAAGAGGGGTGTTTTACCCTCTTTTTTGGTCGGGGGTTAATAACGGGACCCTATTACTGAGACTTCGTTGGGTGTCTGTCTGACAGTCAGTCAAAGAGTTGAAATCCTGAGGAATAAATAAATAAATAAAATGATGTATTTATCCTGCCACTATAACAACAAATACTAAAAACACAAAATATATATATAAGAGGGCTCCCATACAACAAACGTAATTTTTATAAATTGAAGCGACGATGCGCAAAGCCAGTACTTATTATGGGTGTGACCACACCGACTGCAATTATTTTTTGAAATTAAAAAAAATATATATTTTTTCGTGTTTTTTATTGCAAAATGTGTATTGACTGTACACGGAATATTAAGTGTAGTATTATTCTATGTCATACTTATTTCTTTTTGGTATTATTCTTATGGCGATTTCTGCGGCGCCCACTGAGTATAGGCAAACGTAATTATAAATATATTTTATAGTAAACTTCAATATGTGTTAAAACATTGAAGTTTCCAAAGGGTTTTTTTTCAGTATCGAAGAGGATCATACATGACATTAATGGAAAACGAAATAAAGCAAATAAATCACATTCCAAAATAATTTACATATAAACCCGTATTCGGGGAATATTTCCGATAGGGACTAATTAATTCGAGCTTTTTCATAACAGTATGAGCAAAATATTAAACCACCTAAAACCCTAACATCAATTAATTAGACTTTAGGGTTTTGTAACGTTTTAATTATTAATAGACGCACTCTATAGACATTTTGATTGATTCGACTCGTACGAAGAATTATCTCAGTCTTTTCTACTTCAAGACTTTAATATATGAATGGAGCAGATTTATTTTTAATGCAGATATACCTAAGACACTATTTTAATTAATGTTACATAGTATGGTAGGTACTCAAAGTACTTAAATTATTTCATACAAAAACGGGAATGTTCATAAATGTTTCTTCGTAAAAGCTTACCGTAAAGATTTTAGGATTTAAATTAGTCTTTTTTTGATATTGGTCTGGTATTTTTATCGTGTTTACTTCGCTATTATTTACCCAGCCAATATAATTCCTTCTCTACACAGCTTAGTTTAAGGTACGCACTTGAGCGTGGGCTTCACTTTTGGATCGTTCTTAATACATACGTAGGTAAATATTATACTATATTATCATATAAAAACATATAAATGAGCCATTGATTACGAGTACCTATCGAAAGAACCCGTTACACATTTAAGAAGTTCCGGTATCGGATGAATTAGCTTATTTTTTTGCGCAGAACGGAACGTGCAGTGAATCAGCACAATAGACAAAGGACGCGTGGGCAACAGTCACTAACCCCGGTTTAGTTTGTGGCACCTACGTGCAGTCTATGGTACATGTCGGTGTCATGGTGACATTACTTCCGAAACAAGATGGCGGCTGGCGGACACTCCGGTTATTAGACGTACCTATATAGGATATTGTGAAGTTTTATAGGCCTTAAAGTTTCCACTTGAAAAAAAATTAGTACGTGGTTATTCGTAATTTATACATACTTATGCAAGTCAGATATAGGTTATTTATGTCTTCTAAAAAGTCATTATCTTGAATAGTAGACTTATTATGTTCTAAAACAGACTTTATTGATAGCAAACAGGGTGTGTCGTGGTAGCCCAGATATCTGGCTACAATAAAATCATATTTTAACCAAAAGCACCACTGATACTTTTAAATAAAAATAGAAAACGTTTATTTTGTCATATCAAACAAGCAAAACGAATTATTACATAAATTAATTTTGCTTGTTTGATCATATAAATTTAGTATTTTTGTGTATGTTATTTTTTTTTTGGCATTTGCAAACGGCCTCCAAGTGCTTTTCAGTTTCTAGCAATGAAAGCTTAGGTATATATTTACGAAATGTCGTTATCTGACTGGTAATTTTCTGGTACGTGCATACTCTACCTTCACAATGTCACGAACCCCGGGCGGATCTGTCCGGCCGGAAGGCAAGTTGAATGTTCTCATTAATGCCATTGTCTAGTAGTCGCGATGGTCACGCGTCGCATGACGTGACATTGACTGAACTGAAGTCAGCCCCGACCTACGTGAAGCTAGCAATAAATGCGAGAGAAAGTTTTTGACATTTTAATTGTCTTATAAAATTGTGAAATTTAGAAAATGTTTATGGTGGTAGGAAATAATAATTAAGTAATTTAAAATGGTTATAAAAAAGAAAATGCCAGTCAGAGAAATACAATAAAGAAATAACTACCAAAAAAAAAATAATGTAATAAAGTAGCATAAAATTTCTAGGTCGGTTACTATGTGATGTGAGTCATATCAACAGATTAATTTATTTTTTTAATTAACTACTTGACGTACCCGCGGTCTTACCTGTGCTATAATGGATTTTCTAGCAAAAATATACACGTATGTCCTTTTTAGAAGCGCTAAGAAAGGTCATACGCACACGATACCACCCCACCGCGCCACAGGGCTTATCTACAGTACTACGAAAATGGCGCGATGGCGGCGGCGCGGTGGTGGAATCGTGTGCAGGAGCGCTTGGGCTTGAAAGAACCTGTGAACTTAATTCTTTTTTTCTTTTCTTTCTTTTCTTAACCATTATTCTATTTACCTATAAGTACAGACAAAGTCTAATCTCGAGTGTTTTTGTAACATATTTGAATCGATCTACATCGAATCACTTCTTAATCTGTTGCGTGGATCCGTCTCCGCGTAGCTATCAATCATCGACGACTCGAGCCGGAGACAATACAGTTACGTCACAATGCAATGACTGTTACCTCACTATCTGTTCCCACCGTTGGGGTCCCACGGCCAATATAGATCGCTGGTTATGTGTGTTTTTGTCGACGTATGTACGGGAAATGTTGCAAAGTGCGATGTAGATGATTGGGTATTTTACCTGTTATGAACTTATTGTTCTATGTTGGTATCATCAAAATGTTGATGTTCCTGTAAGTAGTTTAGTAGACTCACAGGCAGATAATTAAAAAGCTCCTTATTTTGAGTTTCTTCAAAAATAGGCTACATATTAATTACAAAATATCGTCACAGTTAGAATTTTTGGTAAGCCAGATTTGACGGACACCATTAAAACCTCAGCAGTTACGTCCTAACGTCTACGCCATACATCGAAGTAAGTTAAAGAAGTGTTTTAAACTTTTTAAATAACGTTTTATTACCTATGGGATACAAACACCAGCCATACAATAACTCATTTCTCGACTCCGAAAGAAGAAAGCCTCAAAGTCATACACAGCACAAATCCAACCAATAAAAGGAGAAACTCAGACAAAACAAACTGCAATGATTAATGACCCAACCCAGCCGATTGATTTATGGGCCCTGACCCCGCCGAAGTATTCATATGAAATTCGTAAAACCTCCGTATAGGGAATGGAGGAATGAAGGTGCTGATTTGAGTCACAAGGCTAATGTTAAGGCTTTAATATCGAGGGCTTAACACTGAGAGTTTGAAGGTTTTCATCGTTTTATGCGCCCGTAGATACGCGGTTTTTTCATCAGATCTGAACAGACCCTCTGTCAGATATGATTTAAGTCGTCTTTTATTTCTTTGTCGAGTGTCAGTCTTAGATAGTTTGCTTCTAGTGTGGCAATGCGGGCGTTAGAAACTATGTTATGTAATGCCATATGTAGGGCAAATAATATAAGTACATTTTACTTAGTATATAAGGGTGACATGTTCACAAAACCCTGTATAAATAAATATATGATTTAAAAAAAAAAAGTACATGTTACGTTTATGATTTTTTGATAATAACTTTGAAGCGAAGGACATGTAATTAAAGACTAAACTTAAATTAATTACATGTGCTACGGTTTGGTAGCACATTTCGTAATCAAAAGTTCTACTGTAGTAAATTATATAGAGATTGATGAAGAAAACCTTAGTCATATGCACGGTCATGTAAATGTCATCAAAAATAATATGAATATGTTATTAAATTAAAGGAAATATTTATCTAAGGGCCACTTACAACTTTTTTTTAATAACCAAATTCTACTTTGTCATATTTTTGAAAATTAGTTTATAAGGAAATAATAGGGATTAATTGTTGTCCGAAATAAAATATTTTATTTATCATTTATTAGCTCCTAAATTCTTGCTCTCTTAAATTTATATTTACTTAATACTGCAATTCCGTCCATTCCAATCTTTACGCACACGAAACAGAACCTTAACGATCGTAAAGGCAACTGAATCCGCTAATAGAATAGGGTGTGGCTCATTTGGCCGGCCCCATCCCCGAGCGGTTAATCTAAACTTGCAGGATTATGCTACACTTACATATACCCATTTATGGAAGTAGTAGCCGATGCCCGTGATTTGGAAGCAATTTCTAATTGACGTCACGTGTCGAGACGTTTGAGGGGATGTGATATGTAGCCTTACCACGAGTTGCCGCTTACGACTGGTGGAGATTACAGCATGTTGTAGTCATAGTCCGAACATTTGACTTGACATATTAGTATTACTAGTCTTAAGGAAAAATGGTTTAAAATATATATTAAAAAGACACTGCCAAAGAAAGCGTACCATTCCATCAAGAATTAAGAGTGAATAGGTACCTTCTAGATCTTTGTGATCCATCCTCGTCCACATCGACACTTACCATCAGGTGAGATTGTGGACAAACAAAGATCTATCGCCCTTATAAAAAAAAAATAGAACTTCCTGTCAGATAAAATGCCTGGGTTGGTGTAACTTAGACATGCATAGAAATTTTGACTATGTAATTGTTGTAATTGAAACTAATGTAATTTATTATAAATATTTTATTTTAAGATGCTTTGTAATTTGTGACTATTCCAAGTGCACCATTATTCATATTCATATTATTCATATTCATATTCATTTATTCGTTGATTATGGAATAAAGATATTTTGAATTTGAATTTGACAGATAAAGGTAGTATTTTTGTGGTGAATAATGGATCTCAAATGGATAACAACGTGTTGTAATCTCCGACAGTCTTAAGTTTTAACTCGTGGTTAGGGGAAGACGATAAAATAATAAGTTTTAGGTCATTATCAAAATCATTAATAGCCTTTGTTCGCCGTTGTACCATTCGATAGTACCACTTTTATTTTTTATTTGCCGTTTAACTAGAGATGCTAAATTTTTCAGTTTCGGCGATGCGCTACAGTTTGCCAATGTCCACGTTAAGATACCATTATTATACTTGTAATAGAGAAATTAAGTGTAATTTGCCGACTACCATTATTTTTAATTTGAATATCGACAGGTAAGCTATAGATTACTGATCACAAACAACACATTACGAGATTCAATCTTAAGATACTGTTCATAACATTATAAAATAAAGAACCGTCTTTGTATAGCGTTAATGACAGTCTCGTGCCTAATGACGACTTTCAAATGTAAAGAAAATGTGCAACTGGCCGATAATCATTCGGGTAATTATCTTATACGTTAGAATAGAAAGGTAGATCTGTGCGCCATGTTTATTTTACTTATTTGAGTAGAACGTATCGAAATAAAGTGATTTGAGAAAAAGCCGTCGCCTAAAAATGGGTCGTTCAAGCTGTAAGGTAGCAGTCATACATCACGATTGTGGTGACATGAAATGATCGCTCATTCTAGAACTGAAACTCAATCTTTACAAGATACTTAGCATTTCGTGAGATTTCGGGTTTATATTTATAAATAAGTACCGATCTTTAATTGTTTTCAACCGACAGTAATAGACACTTTCTTAGTCGACTATTGCTGAGTTGTTAGAAAAGCCCTCGCTAAAAAACACCATAAAAAGCATGATTTCGTATTTGTTTTGTGACGAAGCAATTTGAACCCTCGACCAAAAAAGAGGGGTGTTATAAGTTTGACGTGTCTGTGTGTGTGTCTGTCTGTCTGAGACATCATAGCTCCCGAACGGATGGAGCTATTTAAATTTAGTTTTTTTGTATGAAAGGTGAGTTTGGCGCATGTGTTCTTAGACATGTTTCATGAAAATCGGTGGTGCCGTTTAAAAGTTATGGGGTTGAAAGTGGGGAAGGGAAACCGAAAATCTGCAAATATACTCGTGTGGGGTATCAAATGAAAGCGCATCGCGTCCATATTACAAAATATTATGGTGTTTTACTATTAATAAGATTAAGGTATTGGAATCTAATATTAATTTTAAATTGCATGAGGTTTAAAACTCAAATCTCGTCAGTATGGAAATATTTGTAATTGTCAGTTTGTAATTTATTTATAAGAACTAAGTAGAAAACTCAGGTAATGTTGTTTGAACCCTTGCTGAAAATGTACAGAACTTTTGGTATTTTCATCAAAGAAGTGCTCCTTCTCTGCGTCTTTACTCACATACACACGGTCGGTGTGTCAGACCCCCCGGAACCGATGACGTCACGAGTCGCCATGTCAATACGGCAATTTACCCGGTCGTAAATCCCGGTCTATCGGCAGTGGCGAATGTGGGCCAGTCGACGACAGGGCCGGAAAAAAGAGCGACAGAACTTCGATAGAGGTATTGAGGCACGTGTGGTATGTCAAACACTTTATAACAACTTTTACTGTTTATACTGAAACCGGGTATGCTCACGCATCTTATGTTGATGTAATTTATATTCGACGAATCCGTTCCACCTAAGATTCATCATTAGGGAATCGGGAGAGCTTTTCCTGTGAGATAGCGCGCGTTGCAGATTAAACACGGAATTTTCATTATGTGGACATATCAAGATAATTCGTTTCTTTAAATTCTATGATTTGACGGATGATACAACAGTGGTAAACCACCACTGTTATTTACTTTTAGCAAAACTAAACCATATCCAATAGTTATAAAAACTTATAACTATTTTGGATAAGGCTGGTGGTTATATATTTATTTTAAATAAACACATTCACAAATCTCACGGTGAGAACATCACACCGTGAGATTTGTGAATGTGTAGATTGTCCAGAAATTTATTTGAAAAATATTCTTGGTAGCATAAAATTATAACACAATGTTTTAAATTCCAACAACAGATATGAGAGCTCAGAGTATTGCCACTTTACACAGTTTCAGTCGCATCATAAATTATTCTCTCCTGTCAAATTTATCTCAAAAACCGACCCAAGTTTTCCTGTTGAATAATTGCGGAATTATTTCTTAGAAAGCTTTGTTTAATTTAGTTTTTTCTTTTGTTTCAGGTAAAATGACAGGTTCTTCCTCGTTTTAGTAGTCCCATGGGTCACCGGGAATTTTAAGATGGTGATTCTTACTCGGTGTCTGAAATTTCATAGCTACAAAGTGCCAGTAAGATCTGAAAAATAATAAGAAGAGCGTAAAGACGAATATTTTATAGAAAGGAAGTCCTATTAATAGAATTCTAAATCTATTGTTTTACTTTAGTTACCTTATTTATAATCAAGTACAAACCAACCGAATGGCCCTTTTTTCGGCCAAAACCGTCCAAAATACGTAAACTTCTAACACCGGTAAATAACACAGTAGTTCTTTTTGGAACTGAAACAAAAATATCTATAAATCCACCCTTATTACACACGCAAACTAAAGCAACGAAAATAACATATAAAAAAAATGGATCGCTAACTGTACAGAAAAAAACAAGAAAGACATAAGCCAATGCAATTTCACACAGACTAAACCAAATACCTATCAAGCTAGTATCAACCACAAACCACAGATAAAAAATGAGTATTGCCAACTGAAAAAAGACAAAGTACCGAACCGTAATTTTAAATATTCCTAATTTCCCGGCATAAGTCAGGGAAGGCTGAGTGAGTCGTCCGTGATATCCGTGATGGATGCGGGACGTCCATTAATGTGAATCACCATTTATAGCTGCTATAAACAGTAAGACGCCGCGATAAATATTTACTGTGCTTGGTAATTGGCTTTGGAAATTATGATTTGAGGGATCCGGTATACTTAGTTGAGTTAATTAAGGTGGAAACGTCGGAGATGATACTAATTACTTATTTGCCAACATTTATTATATACTTTGTTCCTATATGTCACTTTTGCAATACAAGAATATTTAATAATACACTATTTTTACTCGTGGCTTTGCCCGCGTACATTTCTTAAATCCCACGGCAATATTTTTTGGGTTGAATAGAGAAATCGTTAACTACCCTATTCTCTCAATATTTTATCCCTATTTACAATGTATATTTATTATTTAATTAAATAAATAAATCAATATTTCCGGACTAATCATACATTATCACCTAACCCCAAACTAAGCAGAGCTTGTATGTACGTCGATAGACTATGTTGTATTTAAATTCTTTTGTATAATACATAGAAAACACCCAGACTTGAACCCAGAAATTGTAGATCACCGAGCAGCAGAGGTCGTCATTAATTAAATTTACTTAGAAAAATCAAATGGATTTCAATTATGTAGATTATCCATAGTAGGTACATACCTACCTTCATTTATAACCTTTTCAGGTAATATTACCGCTTTTGTTGTTTTGTGGCCATTGTATTTAGTTATCGTAATAAAGTAGGTTCACATGCACGGTGACAATTTTCTACAAGTCAAAATTTAGCGGAGATACATTTAAATAATAGGTAAATATTATTGAAGCGTATTGCAGACAATGTAACTCAGTAAGTAAACTTTAACCCCCGTTACAGGGAGAATGGCATTAATGATATAAAGGCAATATTAATTTCGAGTTATGCAGAAAGGTGAGTTTTTATTACATTAATTCAGTTTATGTACGTTTAATATTGGACTGAGCTTTAAATAGCAGATAACTTCAAAATTTTCTATTAAAAAGGTAATTTACTCCTAAATTAAAAACCTAGAATGAAATTAACTGCTATAATGCTCACAAAGATTTTCATATAACATTTATGACAAATTCAATTGTTTTAATCATTACTCAAGTAAATACCTTATCAGTTTGATTCCTTGGTCGGACTAAATAAAACACCGTGTAGTTTTAGATCCATAGGATGACCCACTGATAATAACATATCATTACTCAGGTAAATACCCTATCAGTTTGATTCCTTGGTCGGACTAAATAAAACACCGTGTAGTTTTAGATCCATAGGATGACCCACTGATAATAACATACCTTATCATGAAGTAGAGTTTATAACAATGAACCTTCTGTATTTATATGAATAAGGTGATACAATGGACCAAAACGCAGAGATAAAATATATCTATAATTAACAAGAATTCTAATAACCTGTGTTTTATGAAAGGGTGAAATAAAATTCGGGGCTTTATTTGGGATTATGACCCTTTTAGAAGCAACCAATAACTTTGCTTTTTAATTACTTACTGGATCAATATCTAATTATAAACAGGAGGAATTTTAGACGGGGATAAAAACCATTAAGGTTTTTGTACTTTTAATAGAAAAGTCGTGAAGTGTTGAGGACTTTTGTTCCTTCATTTTGTTTTTATAGCAACACAGGTGTTAACTAATAAAATACGGTAATAATTATGCTTTACTAATAAATATTTATATAAGATAATAATGAGCATGCTTAGAGCTAATGACTTTAATTATTCAAGCCATATGTTTTTAATTATTGCTGTTTAAATAGATGTTTTTTGTTATATATTACAAACACAGATCAAGGAAAAATAGCCTGACCCCTCGGCGGGAAACGAACCCGCTCCCTCTAGCCCCGCAAGTGGACCGTCGCTCTCCGCGCCACTGAGGCTGACAATTTTGACCAAAGTCAAAGTCAAAACGTTTTGTTTCCTTAGAAGCACATAGCCTACATGGACAGGTCAACTTAAAATTAATAAAACTAAATTGCTTAAACAAAAAATATCAAGGAAATAACATTGTCTTGACAGTCCGAGCAAAATTGATTCTCAGTTCTAATATAAAATTAGATTTTAAAACTAAATAAAATATTTCGTTTTACTTTCTTACATTCATCCCCACTTTTTGTAAGAGGTAATATAAATAAATTATATTATTTTTATAAGTTATATAAAACACTTCTACAACTAGAAAAAACCAGAACTCCAATAAAAAAATTAAAAAACTTTAACTTTTTAAAATTAAATTAAACCGTTTTATGTTAAAAATCCCTGTATTATCGGAATTAGTGCATACATAGTACATACATAATACACACACACATGCACACAATAAAAATATTCCTTTTTAATATGGAAATAAGAGTTTTTCAGGAATTTTCAATAAATATTATACAAAGAGAAAATAGTACGTGAATTTTCGATGACAGATAGGTTGTCTGTTGGATATTATAGCCAATACAGGTCAAAATTCATTATTACATTTTATAAGGAGATCGGAAAATAATGATTGTATCGAAATACGTATAAAGTATTATTTTACAATACTTATACAATGTATACATACAATACATAGGAAGTACATATATGTATTATTTTAAACCATTAATTGAAAAAAAACTCAAACTGAAAAAGACACCCTTGCTACCTCATAATTATATTTTGATGTCTGTATTCCATTCCGACCATTCACTTGTCACCTTAAGAAATAAATATTCACAGAATAATTTATTACAACCACAAAAGTATTTCGTAAAATCTAAAGAAGCAAAATGCGTATAGGTAAGCCAGTTATTTGGTCCCGGTTTTCCTTATAGGAGTAAAATATGGCCGCGGTGCCACACTTCGAATTAGATTTATATTTTGTTATTTTCACTTCGGCAATCCTGCAAATAGGAAGGTATTAACAACTTGCTTGCTAACATTTTTCTCATCAACATTTTATGGGATAATCTCAATCTATACTAGTACTATTTATACTGATAAATACTAATAATAGATTGCCCATTTACCGTGCTAAATTGGCTTTTTACCGCGGGAACAACCTATGTCCCGCGGTAAAAAGTAGCCTAAAACACGGGCACTCGTAGTCGTAGTACTCGTAACACAAGCTTAGAACTTGCCACGGGTCTAGATGTTGTTGTGTTGATGAAGGAAAAACAACACGTAGACGTTTTGACGACATAAATCTTCACAATCCTTTGACTGTTATTGGTCTTTAATAGGAAGCAAAACTGAGTAACATCTTTTTATTTTTCTTTAACTCCACCCTGGTAAACTGACTCTTCAAGCGCATTGTCCAATTACAGGAAATTGAATTGATTGAGCTTTAATAACACAATAGTTGGCAATGGTTCGTAACAAAAGTAGTTTTAACAATATATAAAAAACGAAGACTGAAACTTCTGATGCCCTTGTAAGGAAGGAAAGCTTTTAAGTTTATGTGCACTAAAATAAAACCTGCGGCGAGTACGTAAATAGAAATAGCTGGGTTTATTGCGGGTTTCTTGCAAGGGTACATACTTCGCGGTGGGTTATATTGAAACTATGACTTTGGGAGATATTCTAGGTGGCCGCTCGAACTGTCTAATTTTTACACATTTAAAATTATCTTATTTTCCTTTTATTTTATTTTTTTTATTGCAAAATATGTATAATTTGTACGAAACCCCGAGTGTAGGATAAATACATTTCTTACTAATAAAACTAAAATAATTATTTCATTAAATTTGTAAACGTATTCGTAAGAAATTTGAATTTGTATTCGTACATAAATATCTGTAAACAACGACTGCAAGTAATTTAATTAAACATTGTATATGCATGTTTTTTTTAATAACGGATAATATATTTAGTGTGGATAATTAATTATATTATTCCATAGAATAAATAAAACCATGCTGTGTGTAGATATTATTTAATTTACTGAATTTAATTGCAATAAATACCAAATTTAAATGTGTGTAATATTTGCACGTTACGATTAATGAGTTATTTGTAGGAAATAATAGCCAATTTATGAAATAGTGTCCAATCCATCTTTTCTTTGGCCTCCCACTTCCCACATATCCATCAACATTCATATCTAACTCTCTTCTCGTAACATGACTTTCGTTCCTTCTCATAACATGCCCAAACAGTACCTAGTGCTCTGTTTTAGTGAAAATTTCAGAACAAAAATGTATGCTTTTTTGATTGCGTAATGCGACACGAGTATAATGCATTACTATGCATTATATCACACAGGACCTTTTCAACTGACCATGGAGAACCACCCACGACCAAGCAAATTATATTCCGAGAATAAATTGAGCGCAAAATTTCGATTATACCCCAAAGGTTCTATATTTACCGTATTTTTAACGTGCAGAATAAATATAGGAGCACTCCCATGCCCAATCACGGTCCCTATTCCCAATATCTACCTTTGCCGTCCTAAATAAACTTGCGAGGGACCAAAATGTCTATTGGAGATGTCTGATGTTACTTCAAAGACAAATTTCGCTTTAGATCATTACATATTTGAACAAACTTTACCTTTGAGACATGCATGAGGTCATTCGAAAGGCAACAATATGCAGACTACAACAAGTGCTTCTTAACGCCTACTGGGAAGCTAGACGGTGTTGGCTAACTTTTAATCGCAACCCAAAATCAACGTAACTTATCTATAAGTATTCCTTGTGCAGAGATGTTATGAATTAATCATTTTTATCATCTTATTAAGATGAATCGGATAAGTACGGCAGCATTGTGCTCTCGAGAGAAAGCGATTGCCTATCTAAATAGATCTGCTGTTCAGTCTATTATAATAAGTCAATCGATTTCTGAGGCAATGAGTACGAAATATTAAGCTTCGTTTTCTATTATCCCCGGGGATGCCACGTTTATGGAAGGTACACACGAACCCTGTCATCATGTTTGATAACAAATATTTGGGGACAGTGTTCTTTCTGAATTACTTTTCATTATGAGCCTTTGCAGGAAACTCTGCTTCGTTATTGTATTTGAGTTATCTCTCATTTGTGCCTTTATTTGTTGTCCTGAATCAATGGACCGAGGGAATAAAATACAAAACTCCCTTTGACAGTGTAATTTCTCCTTGACTTATGTAAATTGGAAATGAATAAGGTTGGCTCGCTTAGAATTTGTACGAATTCTATTCTTCGTATAAAATTTTTACGAGATAAGGATGAGCGTGTTTAAGACCACCCACACCATCACCAGACCATCTACAAAGCCGAGTGGCAACCCATGTTAACTTTAGTGCCTTTGTCTTAGGGAAATCTAGGTAGATACCTACTAAATTCTTCAAAGTTCTTTAATGTAATTCTTTTGTCTTAGATCTTATGAATTAACTGAACTTAAATATCTCATAAAGACAAAACAAAAATTTCTTTAAGTGACATAAGTGAACTCATATCAATATAAGTATGTATTAAGTTAACTTCTGAGTGGAAGTGACAAAAGACACGTACCACAATCACACGACATACCAACGCAACCACATCGCAACGACACCGCACCAACATCGCAGCCAAAAACTTTCTGTCAACACAGAACGTCGTTAGCGGCTGCAAAATGTGGTACATGTGAATAGTCTTACTGATTTTTTATTCAAAAATCCGGCCGACCGCGTGGTTCATTGTTGTTGCGATGTGGTTGCGTCGTTTTGTCGTGTAGTTGTGGTACGTATGTGTTGGCCCTTAGAGCAACAATTAAAGTACGTTGTAACCAATTGTTTCCACTACATTAACTAACTATATTTAAAACGCTCCAGCAGATTTGAAAGAATAGTTGTAAGTTGTAATTATGTTACCCGAGCAGCACTGGCAAGCTCAGATCCAACTACATATTAAAAACAAAGCTGTGTAAAAACAGGCGTGCTGTTTACGAGGTGAACTATCAGCATTAGATTGCATTGCTGCGGGCCTGTAAACGGGCATTTATAGAACTGTCTCCGCAAACATCGCGGATACTACTCAAAAGCCTCGTAAAAACTACACGAGTGCTGTTCCGCTAGCTAATTAATCCTAGAATGTAGGGCTGTCACTGGGACGGGCATTGATGGAAATATCCGCGGATTTATTAAATAAAAAGTCTTCTAAAGTATGATAGAATTCAGAACTTTCTTGTTTATAAAAATACAAAAAACGGAGCTTAGACTTCTTTATTGTTCAGAAAGAGCTTTATCAAAAGACGAGAACCCTAGGAGAAAATACTTAAATACTTAAGAACAGGCATTAATTAGCAAGGACATGAAAGTAAGCTGCAGTGCTTGGGCTTCAATGTTAGTTACTCCCACCATGTTAGTACTAGCAAGGACCAAGTTGAATGTTACCGAGTCCACACACGTACAGACTTTCAATCATGAAACAAAGTAAATATACATCGGAGAGCAATCGCAAAGTTTTCGATTCGGAAATACGTGTTACCTACATTTCTAGTCTTCTATTATTTCCACGAATATTCGAAATTCGTTCTTTTGCATCTTTGTTATGTTGGCAATATGTACGAAAATGTAAGTTATGTAACTTTTCCTATATAAATTTAGAGGCGCAAAATAAAGCTGAATCGAAACCGAAATTGTTTTTTATCCCTTTAAGGCAAACTTTCCGGCATTTGTCCATCAGTCTTTAACTTTCTAGAACTTTGTGGACATAATAAATTATACTTTATTTTAGGAAAATGATAAAACAAGCCTTGTAAACATTTTTCATAGATTAAACCTACACATTAATTATAACGATTTGGTACGCAACGATCTTCTATTTTTTACATTATAAACATATACAAACGCGTACGAATTTAAAGGTGTTGTTTTATTTCTGTTAAAAATATGTATGTACAAACACTGAAATAAATACTTTTCTCAAAAAATTTTAACTTTATATAATGTTGAATAAAAGGTTTGGCTTTCACACACTTGTTTTAAAAGGTTTTGAGGCCAAAGCCATGAAACCGACTGGCTGCTATCCAGCCTCCAGCAAAAGGTCACCTTGGCATTTTGTTTTGCGTAAATCAAGGACGCGTTCCCGAAGAAAGTACAATTTGGCGGAGCACCAAACAAAATGTAGAGACAAGGTCGGAGCAGTGCGGGTCACCCATTACGTACATCACCTTTACAGCTTTAATATGCTAAACCGACGGAAACAAAGATGCCAAGACTCACAGTAAATAATTGAAGGTGACTGCATAGCTATCTCATTTGAATACTCGATGGACCGGTATGATCTTCTAGCCGTCCTTCCGATACTAATTTAGCAATGTTCATTCTCGTAATTGGACAGATTTCTAAAGCTGAATTTTCGCCTGCTAAAGGCAAATTAGAGTGCTACGCCACGTCCTAATTAGATTCCGCGAGATTACATCTGGTTGTAATTCCTGCAGCGGATATGAGTTTTTGGTGCTCTGCTGTTTGAAATTTCCGCTATTTTTTACCAATTGCCGTCGTACGTTTGTAATCTGAGCGCGATCATTCTTGTTCACGCCACATTACTTCCACAGACGGCGTTGCTAATGGCGGCAATCTTCCTATACACTTAGTGGAACTGCTACCTAGTGAAGATTAAACAAGCAAATAAACAATTCCACCTTGTAGAGTCTTCTATTTCCGTTTACAATTGATACATGTTTCTAGCAATTGTGTGTGTTATTATTTGATGACGAACCAGTATCAAGGTAGTCTACAATATACCTGTTCGCCTTGACAGATTAATCGTGTTCCACCACAGTTTCATAACTAACGTATAGTGTCTCAATTTCTGCATTATTGTAAGTAAGAGTGAGCTGCAGAGGAGTTTCCCGGAGGGGTTTCCTCATTAATCTTTCACAGAATCATTAGTGTCCAAATGTCGTTTCAACTGCAGCTTTTTCATTTGGTGTTCCAATTACCGGAACAAATGCTACACTCAAATGTTTAAGAGAGCTACATTATTTTGCTTTTTTTACTGGGTTCAGTAATATCGGCTGAGTCCGAAAATAGGTCAACTGGTGGTGGTAATAAATATTTGTTTTTTCAAAGCGAGTGTAAGTTCGGTGTGGGGCTAATATCGCAGTGTATAATTGTCACAGGTGCGGGGGAGGCTGTGGTGTGACGCTCCCAATTTCCTGTGCCTCCCCGAAGGCGATGTTATTGGATTTTTTCGCAATATTCCTCATTGCGCGTCGACGTGAAGTGTCGATTCTCGAATTACTGGCGCGGGCGCGGGCGGGGCTCCGGGCAAACACACCAGCGTAACCCGATAAGGCCCCTGATTCGATGGCACCCGCTGGATACGGTACCCTAGCTTCTCGTAATTCTTAGGTTACATAGGATATTGTTTAGATTTCCTTTTGGATTGTTTTTCCTTTGAAACAAATTGGGAGGTCGCGACACAAAGATTCGATACCATTCTTGCTTTGTTTCACAGAATTGGTGTGTGTTCGATGCTATATTGTTAAGGAATAAAGTTGTTGGGTATGTTTTTAATGTTGTTTTTTTTTTACAACGAATGAAGACAGTGAGTCAAATTATTACATTAAAAAACAACAACTGCGTAGCATCTTAAAAATACAAATAAAGAATGAATAATTAAATCTACGTAACAAACTCTATGTAACACCATCTCTAGAACTTGCAAACCTTAAAATTTTAATTTCTACGCCTTAAACCTGCAATAAAGATGCAGAAATACCATTTAACTGCGTATAAAATGTTTACAGCCCTGTCTTCACGGATCATTTTTACGCAATCTGTGTCGTCGCAAGGGCTTCGGGGATCCACCCTCTCCCTTCTCAGAAATCAAGTACATCGTTAATTGTAATACCCACACTTACACTCCTAAACAGACAACAGATATAAACATACTAAACTGCGCTTCAAAATTTTATGATGCACGTTAAATTAAATGTTTTATTGGTGTCAAATATGTGCATGAATGATGGATGCTGTTTAGAGCACTTTTCAACTTTATGGCCATTATATCGTCTTAGAATTTGTGGAACTGGTTGGCTATCACGATTCAGCGTGCTATAGGAGTTTTTATAGTTTTAAGCTTTGTTATCGTGACTTGTGGCTGCTTGACGATAAGTCGTAACTTGCAGGTATCGATTATATTAAAAAGGGTTTTTTCGTGTAAGTTATTTTTTGGTGATTGCTTGTCTGTAGCAAGCGATGATGAACTATTGAGATTATTATGTCTTGGTATCGATTATGGAACATTTTCTATCAGTGAGCACGCCATTTTTCATATGTTTACATGGTTCACGTAAATATACTTCAATCATTTATCCAGTTAATAATAGATTAGAAATTATCAATCCTAAAATAATATAAGAAAAGTCAAGTTCATCTTCACATCTCCCTCTATGAATATTTTCAGAAACTCATGTTGTTGTGAATTGTTTATGATACAGGATGGATGTCAAATTAAATTAATGGGACATGCAAAGGGCTTGTCTTTTTCTCAGAATCAACAGATTTTAAAATATTAATGACCTTCCAACTATATTCTAAACATCAACAGTTAGATTATATTTAGAAAATTAATAAGAAGCCTGTAACCACCCCCCTAACCGCTACCTTCATCAGGTCGTCCGTTCATTCAACTTGAGATACTATGATGCAAAAACATTATTGTTTTTTCCTTCAAGGACACATTATTTCACATCATCAATTACTTAAATATCTTTAATCAAACAAAAAGTATCTCCTTCGACCACAGCGCCAAATGTATCTCCGACCCATGCGTATCGAAAATCTTGGAAGCAATTAAAAATGAGCAAATGATTCGGAGGGGAAACGCTTTCAGCTCGATTGGGTATAAATTATTCAAGCAGCCCGAAACGGAACATCACTCATTTGCAGATTATTGGGTCACTCCGCCGCTGCTTAGCGAACACTCACTGATTTAGATAATCATTCGGATCATTTTCGTTGAATTAATAGTGACGGGTTTATTAATTGAGGAACTACAATGTCGAGTTTGTGATGCGTTTTTGTAAGGAGATAAGAAAATTGTGTTTATTTATAGAGAACTCTGATCTCTTTCAGTTACTTAGTAACTCTTTTGAAAATGACAAGTAATGAATTCCAAGGCCTCGTAAGATCAGTAACAAGTGTCGTTTATCGAATCCATTATTACTATCGGATTGGTTATTGCGCTGTCGATTATTTTGTTAATGTGATTCAAAGAGTTACATATATCGCTTAGTATGACAAATACTTACTACTTAAATACTTACTTGTATTTTATTTGTACTTAAGTGAAAAGTTTATTTTATTATCTTTATTTCTATTTTAAACATAAAAAAATAAATAAAAAACTTAATGTACTTATGTATGTACATCAGTAACATGGTTTGATATGCTCTTTTAAGTAAATAAATACATCTTTTAAAGGAATCTCGCTCTGTATAGTAAATCAAGTTTGGCTATTAATGTACATGCATTCTTTCTTTATATAATTCCCGGTCACAACCACAATTAATTTAGCGCATATGTTCCAAAAACCTCAACTATCTACGTAGCGCAAACGAGTTAAAAATGTGACATATCTCGCTGAAGATTTATTTTAGCAAAAAAGCCATCAACTCCCTGAATTCCAATTTTAGAGCTTCCTTTTTCAGTCTGGAAAGTTGCAAGTTGCAAAAACATTTTCCGCCATCTCTCTGCGGGCATCCGGCCTGGCTCAGGTGCGGCATTACCCGATAAATAACCCTCTACTGATCATCTTAGTCTAACCAGCCGTGATATAGGAAGAGATATTACTATATAAGCTTCACTTTAAAGGTTGTCTTTATAATAATTCAAGCTAAATGATACTTTTCAGCCCAGTTCTGTTAAAAAAGGCTGTAACTAAGACACAGAGAGTGAAAGAGACTAAATTTCTCATTTAAATTAAAATTAAAAAAGATTCGGAAAACTATCGTAGATAGATCTTAATTTTATTATAAATTTTCAGGCTTTATTGTGTAGTTTTATAGCAATTAAAATTCTGTAGAATTTAGGACACCATTTTAATGCACCACTGAAAGATAAGTTCATAGAATAAAAATAAAGTAAAGCATGCTTATAATTGAACTTCAATATTAATTAGGCCTAATTTAAGCAAACTGTACCTAAGAGTAAGAAGTGCTTTCCGTAAAGGTGTTCTAAGAAGCTTAACAAAAGGAAATTCTGAAAGTGGGGAACCTTTGCATATCTCTATGATTCTTAAAGTTATTTACGTCTTCTTCTTTGAAGTTCAGCGTACCTTCTCGAACTGCCTAACGAACCTAAACTTGTTCAGCGCTCCATACGAACAAGTAGGTCAAATTGTTCGTTGAATAATGCAAAGTGATTTTTTCACGTTTCCGTAAAATCGAAGCAGAAATCAAAAGCTCGTACAACAACCTCCAATTAGGTAAGAAACGAGTTTCTTTTGATTGTGTGTTTATAAATATTTATACTGGCATCGGCATGGTAATGAATGCATAGACTTGGACTACAAGAGCTGGAGGAATCGCAGCTGACTCAGTTTTAATATCAAGTTCAAGTTTCCTCACAATTAGCATTTATTGAAAGTTGTGGGATCGTGTTTGACGTAACAGACACAATGCTATAACATAACATAAGCAACTCTATTTAAGTTCCCACTGCTGGGACTCAGTAACTTCTCCAGGTGAGAGATTAGGGGATATTAGGCCTCAATTCACCAAGCGCGGATTGGTGAATATATAAAACCGATTTTAGAATTATTTTTTTTTGTTTTTTATATCATCACTTTGTTCTCCATAAACGGATATTGGTTTTATTTATATTAAGAATATGTCGCTTTTGAAATTTAATACAACCGTTCCGTATATGGCTTGCTCACTGCTACTTCAAAGGGCTTATCCGCTTGGCAATATCACCCTTGTTCTTCTACGTATCTCCTCACAACTGGCGAATTATTGGTATGTATATCGAAAAGAAACTGCGGGCACAGATTTTTCACCGGGATATGGCCCGTTACAAGGGTATAAGGCCTATTTTGTTAAGTCATTTCGCACCGCGGAAGCACTATTTCGGATCCATAAGTCTACACTGGTCAAAAACTCAATAAAAACTTTCTTGTAGCTCTTTTAGCGAAACCGGAATTCCTCCGTTGTACTAGCTGCCTTTTACGATCTAACCACCGGCCAGCGCATTAGCAATCCGATAAGGCAGAATTGATATCGAATGAGAACGATCAAATTGACTTTATGCTGAAATATTCAGTTATTCCGTCCAATACATCAAAGGAATGCTTATAGACGGTTTCTTTGTCTCACTTTTTTGCTGAGAATCAATCATAATTCTGTTTTTATGGCTTATGTAATGGCGGCCTTAAAAACACTATTTAAATGTATCGTAAAAAAATGTATTGTCTAAGATATGACAGGGAATGTTTGCACTTCTCTACTTATCATCACTTTGCTATGTGGATGCAATCGTGCCAAGCAATATTTATTTATTTATGACTAGCATCTCACCTGACTTTGCACGGGTGCAAATTATACATGTAAGTCAAAGTCAAAACGTTTATTTCCTTAGAAGCACATAGCCTACATGAACAGGTCAACTTAAAATTAATAAAACTAGATTGCTTAAATAACAAATATCAAGGAAATAACATTGTCTTGACAGTTCGCTTCAATGTTTTATACTGAGTTGAGAAGCGAAAATATATCTCCTTCTAGGATTACTCGTACATATCTATTCCTCAAAACCATATCCGTTAGTTTTTGATTTAGTGAATTAATTGGTAGATGACTAAAAAATAACAATAAGCCCGTCAATTAGATTATTAAAAAAAAGATGTTTTTTTTGTAAACGAAAAGTTTCGCGTGACGTAAAGTTTTCGTGCGTTTTGTATTATACGTCAAAAGAAGCATCAAAATTCTGAAGTGGGTACTCTATTACTCGGCACTTTTTATTATATTGACAAAGGGAAAACTAGGTGTCGAGTATTTTTAGTCGGACTAAACAGAATACATATTTTATGACTACATAATCATGCCTTATATCGGTTAGTACATTGCCACTGGCTTAGATTTAACATGAAAGCTTTTAAATGGCCTTCAGTGTGCACATATGTGTATCTATATTGTTTAAATTAAATACTAGCTAGCTGTAAGTTTTCCTAAAATCTTAAAATAAATAAATAAAATGTAGTCACAACGCGCTCAAGGTTTTCGAGACAATCTAGAGATTCACTGTGAATTTCATCTAGTACGTAACCTCATTAAAATTTAACAATAAGTAGGTAAACAGATTCACACGATAGTATTGTACAATAGGCGGTTTCAAATGTATAATTAATTAGTTAATAACATTAATTATAGAGGCTCTATTACGAACTGTATTATGTGGCCTAGAGCGAACGTAAGGTCATTTTGTCTGACTGTAAATGTTAGAATACATCGCCTATCTAATAACTATGATAATAAGAGATAGAGTAATTTAAGTTCTAAGACTTTTAACCGCGAAATTAAATTACCAGTGCATTAAACCGTCTCAGATCACAGGAGTATCAAACAAATCATGTTTTTCTTATAAATAACTGTGTACCATGATAGCCTTATACTGGTAGTCCATGCTGGTAGTCATACCAGGTGTAGTACGCGTTACTAACTGGTAACCCATTCTGCATACAATCCACTACTGCAAGGGGGTTACCAGTTAGCGACGCATACTTTGTATTTATTACAATTAAGTAGGTCCTATTACTCTCGGATTTAATATTTATTTATTTATTTACACAATTTTTGGAGAACTAACAGCTAGGTTATAAATTACGTATTAAATTATATTTTAAACTAGTGGGCCACTAGTCCCGGCCTCGCACGGGTTTTTATTCAATTTTTTTCCCGGCAATTATTCGATTTTTTCTCGCCTTATAAACCTTCCCTAGACCGCCACGAACATTTCAAGACTATGATAAGATAAATCCGTTCAGCCGTTCTCGAGTTTAAATCAGACTAACGAACAACAATTCATTTTTATTTATATAGATAGATAACATGTGCCAAAACAAATAGGCACATGTAGATTGATGGCCAATTACTAGTTTCCGCTAATAAATTAAACGTATGAAAAAAGCAAATAAAACTTAGTAGACAACTTAATTATAAATACACTTAGTGTTACATATTATTAATAAAAACAAAACATATAATGCTAGTAAGGGACTTTAAAATATTCATCTGAAATATTTTTTCTAACCTTACTAACAGATGTATTAAAAAGGTCAGCATCAAAACCTTTGCAGACCAACGAGTTAAACGAGTCTTATCATATTCACCGATTGTCATTGGTTATACTTATTCCAACGTTCCGTAGTCAAAACAACCCGGGTTTTTTTACGGTGAAACCGTGCGTAAAAGGATTTGTAAGACTGCAGATATACTTTTATACATCTTGTAGTACAAACTCTTCAACTATTCAGTTTAAAAGGTTCGCAATCTTATTTTTCAAGGATCTAAGTGGAGGCGGCGGTGTTTGCAGAGCTGAGTGCAGTACCTAGGTACTGTGCACAGAGTGCTTGTTTACTGCAAATATTACATTAGAATCAATTTATATATGAAGGAAGGTTGTAACGAGATTTATGATTGAATCACGCCTCTTTATACACGCGCGGAGTAAAATACTTTTGTCAACACATACCTATATTATGAGTCAAAATGTTTGTGTTGCCAAAGTATTTCACAAGTAATATTTAAAGGTGAAATTTACGAGCTTATTTCACATATTCCGAGTAAACTAGGCACTGGTTAATTATGTCAATTATACGTGTCAATTGTTAGTTATATCAAGAGCTATCTCGCTTTGTCACATTTTAATGACCGAAATAGCTCTATATTTTAACCATTGACTAACTTAATTCGGAGATGGTGAAATAGACCGTTAGAATATTTTTGTGATAGTAATTAAAGCGTACACATTCTATGTATATGCCTACTGTGTTTATTTTTATAATGCTATTAGAACTATTTACACAGCTTCATTTGAAACTTATGCATAAATTGCAGGGTAACTAGTGATTTTTTTTACAAAGCTGTAGTTAGTGAGGTAGGCGAAAATCATGCTACAATTCGCAACCGGATGTGGCAAAATAGCTCTATTGAACCATGTCTACATTTCGGCCTACCTCACTTCAAAAGTCATCGACCCATCGTCTGACCACAAAACAATCAGCAGACAAAAAAAAACACAATAAGCAATTTCCCCAAAACGGAACAGTTCCCTAGGAAACAAGGAAGATCAGTTCGCTTGGTAACAAGTAACGGAAAACAACCCAAAATATTCACACATTGTGTTTACAAAATGAAATTTCGTTTATATAACTCGACCTACTGACCCAGAGCTCAGAATATGTGGAGCGTATAACAGCGTCATCTCACATTATTGTACCTTAGAGTTCAAACAATAAAGGTTATTTCGCTTTGAGCTAGCTGAGTGAAAAGTTTCGGACTTATCAGAGCTAGCCTCGCAGCGTTTCATTCACAAGATTACGTGGTGTGACTGAGATGGAATACTAATCTATGCTTGTCCGTTGACCAGTGGTCCCCAGGCTAGCTTTATTCCTAGAAACCTCATCCATTTACATTAATTCAAATTCAAATTCAAATCATTTTATTTCAGACAACATTAATTGAGTAGGAATACAAATTAAATGTCCATATTAAATTAAAACACATTAAGAAAAACAAAAGAAAATAATAAAATACTTTTAACATTAATAATAATAATAAAATACATTAAACACTAACTAATCCTAACTAATCCATCCAAATTGCTGTCCAGTGCTTCATAAAAAGACAGTCAGTGTCCAGCCTCCCAGCAATAAGCTGTAGATAGCTGTTGGAGCTGTCGCGAACACGGCGCATCAGGGACGCAGATCTTTTGCGCATTATCGCCTTAAACCCGTCAACTCGTGCGTCAGCAAACATTCCTGATGCACTGCAGAAACGCGGCAGCCCCAACAGTACCCTAAATGAGTTGTTGTATTGGATCCGCAGGGCATTCCAAGACTTTTTGGTGTGTTTGACCCAGAGGCTGCACGTATAAAAGGACTGGCAATAAGCTCTAAAAAGCGTCGTTTTAACCTGCCTAGTGCAACGCGCGAACCTACGGGCCAGCATGTTTGCCCTAATGGACAATGCCCTACGTTCCCTCTCCATGTCCTGGTCATCCGCAAGGGACTCAGTGACCCAGTGGCCCAGATACTTGAAGCAAGGAACCTGCTTCAGCTCACTGCCGTTCAGGAAAACCGGCGGTATGGTGTTGTAGGTCTTATTGCCCGATTTGAAAACCATGAGTTCACTTTTGCTTGCATTGTATCTGAGCCCATGGGCCTCTGCGTATCTCTCACAGATACCAATTAACTTTCTGAGAGCACTGATTGATGGGCTCAGCAGCACCATATCATCGGCATAACTGATGTTATTGATCGTAACACCATCAATGGAGCAGCCGATCCCAGTGCTACTAAGCTCACGAATCAGACGGTCTGTGTACAAGTTGAAAAGCCGGGGCGAGCTCACCCCGCCCTGCCGCACCCCACATTCCAACCTGTACTCACCCGATAGTGATCCCGCCCACTTCACAAAGTTGCTCTGGTTGCCATACCAGTGCTTCAGGAGTAGTATGATCTCACTAGGAAGGTCAGTATCCTCAGACAGCTTCCGCCATAACCCATCATACGCCACAAGATCGAAAGCTTTCGACAAGTCGAGAAAGCAGGCGTAGATAGGTGTGCTTCTGCTGGTGTAGTACTGGACGGTGTGTTTGAGGCATAGTACTGCAGTTTCAGTGGACAGCCCAGGCCGAAAACCGAACTGGGCATCATGCAGTTTGACATGTTTCGTAAGATGCATGTCAATCACACCGTCCAGCACCTTTGCTATCACAGTAGCTAAGGATATAGGTCTGTAGTTCCCTAAACTCGAAGCGTCTCCAGTCTTATTTTTAATAATAGGTACAACTACAGTCCTTGTCATCTCTCCTGGTAAATGTGAATGACTGATACAGAGGCTGAAGAACATGGCGAGCACCCCGGGCAGATGAACACCTGCGTTTTGCAGATGTTCAATGCTTAGCGAGTCATGACCTGGCGATTTCCCTCGCTTCATGTTCTTCAGTACCCGCAAAACATCCTTCGCTGTAATAAGTATAATTTTCTCCCCCCCATTCCCCCCTTCCACTTTCAACCCGCTATCTGCTGGCCCCAGAGGTGATTCTACCCTAAAACGCTCCTTAAACAAATTGGCAATTTGGGCGGGATCACTAATACCCTCAACGCTCACCGGGACACTCGGCCTTGGGCTCAGTTTGTTGGTTTCTTTCCAGAACTTTGCAAAATTCTTAGCCTTATGTTGTGTCGCAATTATGTCCATTTTTATTTGAGCCTCATTATTTTGACACCACTTTAATTTAGCCTTAAAAATGCTCCGCGTCTCTCGCATTTTTTGGTAAGTTGGACCACACACAGGATTTCCAACAGATCTCCACTCCTGAAACCAAACCCGAGCCTCCCTGTGAGCAGCAGCTACATATTTGTTCCACCCTGTCACATGACACTTCTTTTTACTATTTCCTTTACTAGAAACTAATCGACCACTCTTGCAAGCCGATTCACGAAGAATACTAACAATTTCACTATATAAATGGTCTAAGGTAAGTTTATGTTCTAATTTATCACAGAGTGAGTCAGCACAACATCTAAATTCGGGGGGGAAATTTACATTTCGTAGCTTAGATGTACATAAATTTCTATACTTATTGTTTTGAAACTGATCCCTTTCACCCCATATAACATAATTCGGCAATGATTTAACCTCATCAATTTTGAACCTTATAACACTGAGGTCACATATTATTTCTAAGGCAAAGTGGTCCGACCAGGAGAAACTATAATTTACCTTAATGTCCATAATTGATCTCCTGGCTGCCTCCGTAGTTACAACATGGTCTAACCATGAAGATGTACCATGCGCATCACTAATAAAAGTGTACGTACCCGATGACAACCCAAGGAGGTCAATGTCCGCACATGTCCAGTTCACTTCACGACAAAAATGTTCTAGTTCCCTACCAAACGGCGCCTTCGGATCCGCATTAAAGTCGCCTAGTATGTACACAGAGTCCACGTTACTATTTTCCACAATGGCACCAATTTCACTCAAACAGCCTATAAATTCCGCTATATTTTCAGATTTATCTGAACTGTCCGTAGGCATATAAACTGAAAACACCAAAAACTGGCGGTTTTCGAGAGTCACTTTAATAGCTGAGATACGTACACTCACACAATGCACCACAGAAACCGAACGAAACACATTCTTGCGCCACAGTATAGCAACGCCGCCGTAGGGCCGGCCGCGCAGCATGCCCGCCGAGGTGTCCACTGCAGAGTTCCCGCTGTAGCCGAAGTCAGGATCAACTGTGCCCAGCAAAGCGACATCGTGAGGCAGCAGCCAAGTCTCCTGTAAGGCCACTATGTCAGCTGTTCGGCAAAGCGACCTTACAAAGTCTATGTTAGTTTTAACGTTTTTACAATTATAGCTTATAAAAGTTGAGCTATTCTTATTACTTTCTGTTGTGTGTTCCATTAAATTCAGGGTTTTTAAAATCAATAAAGCGCCTAAACGTTACACCTTCAGGCCATAAACTATCTTCTAGAAATTTGGCAAGTTTCGAGTGCGGCACTATCATTTTATAGGCGTTATATTTTTTTTGAAACTTACTATTTATTTTCTGCAGCGATACTTTTGTTTGAGTTCTTGTAAAAAAGTAATCAATGATATCGTTCACTGTAGTAGTGCTGTCCACGTTATTTATAAACAAAGGCACTTTAATTTCGGCTGCCTTAAACTTGTCATTTGAGTTCACTTTCGCATTTCCCTCCACCGTAGCAAATCGATTTTTATGCCTCTTTCGCTGAGTCAAAATCCATCCCTCATCCGGTTTTTCTTTCTTCCATTGACCCTCTTTGCCAACAGTACTCGCAAATGTCTTAGATGGTGTAGAAGTAGGCAAATGAGTTAAAAGAGGTCTATTATTTATCGTATCTACTGGCATTTCCATCATATTTTGCGGCAACACGGGCAAAGTCGGGGTTTTGCATAGTATATCCGTGCAACTAACATCCCGCACAACACTGGCGCTTTGACGATACTGGTTATCATTATTACACTCCCGCTGTTTACACGGCGTCGAACGGACCGAAGGAGCATTGCCCGGTGACGTCATCTCAGCTGGTTGACTACGCTCCAAAATATGAGGTAGGCCGGTCGGCCCGCTGTCCATGTAATAACTATTAGATAAAACGCCACCGCCGCGCTTTTTACTCACGTAGCAATCATAGTTATTGACAATAGATGTTTGTTTTAAGTTATTGAGGTCATTTTTAACCTCTTCAAGCTTGTCAACCGATACATATGTTTCTTTTAGTGTCTTTATGTCATTCTGGAGTACAAGAATGTCCTTTAGTATTCTCGTTGCGTCTAAATGATCCCACAGAATAGGCGGCAATTTATGAAGCAATCTTGCAACAAAAATTGGAGTTTCGTTCGGATCTGTTTCCTTAAAAACACTAATTACGTCATAGAGATCTCGTTGTGAACGCTTGTCCCGTTTACGCGTAATCCTTCGCTTTGTTGTTGTCAAAGAATCAAACAACAAGTTCTTCGCTTGTTCTATTTCTTCAGTCGTGAACGACGATGTACAAATTTGAACAATAGACTCCTCACACATCACATCTATTTTGTTTTGTATGAACGACAAAACCTCACAAATCACAATATTGCAATTGTTGCACTTTACTACGTTGGCCGACATTTTGGACAGATGAGTCACACTACTGTACGTTCGCTCGCGTTCGCGCTCGACTGCAGACTGAATGCCTGATTTAATGAAGAAGAATGAAGAATGAATGAATTAATGAAGCCATTTTTCCGGTTATTTTTTTGCTATAGAACTTTGTTGTCTGTTTTTTATTGACTATCCATTGTTTTCCAACTCCCTGTAAGAGTATCGATTCGTTTATTGCGCAAATGTGTGATGCATGATATGATGACGTATGTACGCCTTCTTGGACAAGGGATATTATAAGAAAATACAAGTATTTATAGAAATAGAATGCAGGGACATGAATGCGTTTCTTTTAAAAAAGTAATCGATACTTATCAGCTGTATTAGAACATAACTAGTATTAGAGACATTATACTAACCGTGACATTAAAAAAACTTTGCTTGCTTGCTTGGTTTGATTTCGAAAGAATTTAGGTGGATATAAACGAACTCTATCTCCATTTAAGCTAAAATAGGTTGAATTGGCTATTATGCATAACGGGGTTAGATTATACAAATTCACATTTATTCTGATGAATTAACATTCTACCAAACAAGCTGAAATTAAGAAAAAAACACACTATATAACTTTTTGGATTTTTAACAGTCTATTTTTATTCAATAGAGATCCGAAACGGTCAGCCGGATCGAAAAATGTTGAAAGAAAACTAAAAATGTTTTTTAAATAGTTTTTTTTACTTAATTTTTTTTATTTATACATAATGGCGTCCCGTAGTCGCCTTACTGAATTTGCACTAACATCATCTCTTTAGAGACACTCGACTAAGAGGAATCGATCAACGTATGAAATGAATCATAGAAATCGACACACACACATAGACTGATAAACACATTACTTCTTCTTAGCGTCGCGCAGTCGGGTGAAAAGAAAGTATTAAAAACTCAACATCTTCCTGCCCTTATCCCACATTACGTGGGCACGGCACATGTTTTCTCTTTCCATTTCCCTCTATCCCCCGTCATCTTAACACTCGCCTCTTTCTTACACATATCATCTTTCACACAGTCCATCCATCTTTTCTTCGGCCTACCTCTTCTCACATATCCATCGACATTCATATCTAACGCTCTTCTCGTTACATGACTTAAAAAAAGTATTATTTATTTATTTATTAAGAAAGGACACCCAACACAAGTTAACAAAAAATACAAACATAAAATAAACATGACTAAAAGGATTAAATGCGATGTGTTCTCGTAATAACAGGGTAATAACATCGAGTACAATATAAAATGGCAACAAACAGTTAAAATAACATTAGCACAAAATAAAATAAGCAATTAAAAACTATTCCTACTTAATGTCTGCTATAGAACCTTGGCCTTCTCATACAAGGGAAGTTGTCGACACGCATGGGGTCACCGTTGGAGCCTACTTAGCACTGACCGTGTCCGTCTTCCTATCAACAGCCTCGCCTGCCCTATGCTTGTTAGACAATACGTTAACCCTCGTATTCATAAAAAAAACGGCAATTTCTGGCTAATATAACTGAATTAGCTACACACATTAAGCCTATTTAAGCCTTATATTGCGACTGTTATGGAGATAAGCATGGGCGGAAAGCTTTTATTGAACTGTCATTCAAGAGATTTAGTTATAAAAAATTTATAAACAAATTCTAATAAACTTTTAAGATATAACAAGAGATTTTCTATAAATACGGGGATAAATCTGAAAATGATGAGTTTCTCTTCTATTGATTTTTACTTGTATTGACAACTTTTTTATTAGTCTATAAGGTTTTTTAAATTTTTTACTAAATCCGGGGTAGGGAGACTCGCTACGCGTACTTTAATGTGTGAATTTTACAACAGTTTTTTTTAAGGTTTTTAGGAAGGGGATCTTGTGTAGTCTATCGAAGTGGGAATGCATTTTTTTATTTACATAAATATGTATATTTGTTGTTTTATTATGCATTAAGTTAATCACAAAAGTGTCAAATTTCAGTTGACTCATTTGTTCAAATTTTTCTAAAAACATAATTTTTTTGAGAAGAAAAATCCGGAGGCGCGCTGCGGAGTTTTGAACCCGCGACCTTCGGACTGAAAGTAGAGTGTACTCCCACTCGGCTTACTAGTAAATAATAAAATAGAACATAGCCATGCATACCGGAAAATATTATATCACGGGATAACCAAAGACGTGGGCCGAGTCACATGCAAATTACTGTAATAAACAATTCAAATTGGCTTAAGAATTCACAGGAAGACATTGCAGCCTTGATGGATCTCGGAATCCGCCCGGTGACCTGATTTGCCGGTATGCATTGCGGACATGCCGTGTGCCGCACCTGAGATGCCGTGAATAAGCCGATGCTCCATCTAGTTCAATTTGCTGTTGCTTCATTATGTTATGTGCAGCCAATTTTGGATGATACCAGCGTGTATGATGTTTGAATATATACCTATTTATATACCATATAAGTCGTGTTTTGGCTAAGTGGGAGCACACTCGACTATCATTCCAAAGTTCGTGGGTTCAAACCCCGAGAAACACCTCTGGATTTTTCTTCTTAAAAATATTGTGCGCTTTCACAAACACATGCTTCGGTGAAGGCAAACGGCGTGAGGAATCTTTAAATATTTTGAAGGACATGTGACATTCACCAACCAGCACTTAACCATAATCTCTCTCGTCAAGAGAGAGGTCCCTGTGCCCCTGCAGTGGGAACGTTAATAGGGTGATGATAATGATATACCACATTATATAACTTCTTTTTTCGGGGTGGTGTTAGTAATAAAGCACCATGTTTCCGATTCGTATGTTATTAGCAATTATAACTTCACACGGTGCTTCACTCTGTGTGTCTATGTGTGTTGTTCTGTTTTTAAAATATGTGTAGGCCTTAAGGCTTTTTGTACATAATACGAGATAATGATATTCGCTCCAGTCACGCGCAGACGTGTACGAGAGATTTTGACGCTTTTTTATTTAATGAAAAAATAAGCCTTTGTTGGTACACGATCTCACCTGCGGCTACTCGTACAAAAAGGGTTCCGTGTATTTTAGCAATAAAAAAAATAAAAAAAGAGTTCAAAGGCTGATATACATCAACTCAACTTCAACTCTTTAACTATTCTTTAAATACAGCCTGGTGACAGACGGACAGACAGACAGACGACGAAGGCACCGTAATAGAGTCCTACGGAACTCTAAAAAGCTATACCTATCTTAAAATCCTTTGGGCCCTTTATTGGTATTTTCCTTTATTCTATAAAAGCCTATTGTTAAAAATCTAACAAACTTAATTAATAAAAACTGTGAAACGAGGGCGCGGCTTAAATTTTAATTGATGAATAAAAATAACGAGATATCGAATACCGGGACATAGAGGCTTCGGGGCAAAATAAAAGACTATTTCCCTTTATTTTCAGTGTGACATAGCGAGCTGCGAACAGCTGTTACACTTCATTTTGGTGCGGCTGCTTTAGCGGCCTACGGCGAATACTCGTGTCGACGCGAAGTATTCGGTGGCTACAATTACGTCACTTCAGAATCTTGTAGCGCGCAACGCGACAAACACTTCACCCGCGAATTTAGCCGCACCTTATTCACTATGAATTTTATAAAGTACATAGTACTTACTCGATGTTACTGATTTTTTTTATCATTGATTAAGTCAGACGTAAAACTTGCATCAAAGCTTAAAAAAAATACATCCATTTTCAGACATATTTACAATGACCTAGCTGTTCTTCCCCCACCCGCTCCTGGATGGTGTCCCAAATTGTTTCGGCGAATAAACAACACCCTTATCTTTGGCGTCTTTGTCGCTGTTTATTCCTTTATTTTTAAGCGTGTGCCGTAATATGTCAACATTCCTACGTGCTTTGTTCGTGCGCACTGCCAATGCCGCCAATGTCGCCGTTTTATGCCGCCTGCGACATTATGGCATTTTCACCATTTCCACCCTCTTGTTTGAGTTACTTCTGCTGCTGTAAATTGCCAAAGGATCGTTTGAGACGTAGTTATGGCAGTATGGGGTTTGTTAACAGTTATATGCGACGATGTTTGATAAGTTGCCAAAATGTTAGTTATTCTCTGTGGTTACTGAACGCGACATAGTGCTCTAGACGATGTTGCAGTTTAGGAGGCCTAGATCTGCATCTGTAGAGAACTTCTGAACCGTTGATTGCTATCATAGCGATACTGTTCCATATTGATAATTATAGCTCTAAGCAAGCGTGAGCTAATTATCATTTCAACGGACGCTCGAAATAAGTACCCACCGAGCAATATTCAAAAATAATTTCAGATGCCTCAGTAAGTTTAAATAAGTTTGCGAATATTATTTGTAAAGTACATTATTGGAAAGTTCAAAGGCTGTCAAAATGGGACTGGCAGGCGGCTGTGCTTCACGCCTGTTTATGGCGAAACTTCCTGAGGGGGAGAGGGGGTGAAGGGGTGAAAATTAATAACAAAGTAAACGGTCTGACATGAACGCGGATTAATTATTGCAATCCAGCTTTAAGGGTGATTCGGAATACGTGTGTTGACGTAATAAAGTTCTCTGTAAATAAAGGTGATTCGTAGCGGCATGCGACAGATTTTGTTTGTATTTGCCCTGCGTGTGAGGTGTAGCCAAAAAACGTGTTTAGAAATTCGTTTGTAGGTACTGATCGCTCCATAAATGATTATAGAACAAAAACTTCGTGCCGCTAAAGAATTAATCCAAAGTTTGCAAACTGCGTCCAACACTTTTAATCTTAATTGAAGTATTTGTGAATCAAACAAGCTAAAGTAGGAATTGTAGTCAGAATAAAACTGCTATCCTAGAAAATTTCCATATTCATTGTCCATATATAAAATTAGAAAACACCACTCTAACGTCCAGCACCCTCGGCGGCACCAGCGATGATACGTCCCAGCCCGCGTAACGCGAGCGTTACTAAAGTTAAAGATTTTGCCGTTAAAACTATTTATCACATAAAAAGTACTAAACCTATTTAAAACCAAAAATGTATTTATGTTCTTTATTATAATTATATAAACTTGAATAATAATATAAATCATCGTACCTACATCTTCATATACTAAAAAATTATCAAACATAGGATGGTAGCATTTTTAGACTGATTTGGAGACCTATTTTGATAAATTTATTTAAAATACTTCCTCTGAATATTTAATTATTATTTTGGTACCGTTTTAACGGGGTTGGAGTCTAGTTTTTTCAACCTTTCTTTGTTTTTAATACAGATATCACAAGTAAATCACAAAACAAATTAACTTGCGGAAAATCGGAAAATCAGGAACATTTCTCTCACTTTATTGTCAAAATATATTTTTTTTCATAATTTTTGTTGCCAGGTATGGGTTTTTCTAATTAGAATTTAGTAGAATAATTATTGACAATGACATCTGACATTGACATTAGCAACTTGTCTTATTAGAAAATAAATATATCCGAAATCAAAAGCAAAAAAAAAGCTAAAAACTCGTGTGGCCTTTTAGTACCATGGACGTAAGTCGGCATAAAATTTTGTTGCACAAAAGTGCCATTGGACGTTCAAGTGGCTAAAGTTTGTTAGTTTTAACTACTTACCGATTTAAAAAAAAAAAACATCATTCACAGAGGAATGATTATATGGGTCATAGAGAGGTTAGGTACTTAAGGTAGGAAAATACGTTGTTCCCGCGTTATATAAAAAATCACGAGTAACGCAAGAAAATGCCGTTTAAAAGTTATGGGGGTGTGAGCGGGGAAAGTAAACCGAAAATCTCATATACTCATATTTGCAGATTTTCGGTTTTCCTTCCCCACTCTCGCCTCCATAACTTTTAAACGGCACAACCGATTTCCATGAAACATGTCTAAGAACACTCACGCCAAACTCACCTTTCATACAAAAAAAACTAAATTGAAATCGCTCCGTTTGGGAGCTATGATGTCCCAGACAGACAGACACACACACACACTTATAAGACCCCTTTTTAGTCGGGGGTTAAAAAGCAAAAAAGATACGTTCAAACTTAATTAAAAGTCCTTAAGGCCGGTCCCGTGGGTCTGGCTTACCCATCGAGAGTGGGGTAGTACCCCAACAGGAACTATAAGCCGATTTAGAAAAGGATGCTACTAATTTAATACAAAGGGGATTGTAGTCAATTTAGCTCCGATCACTGTCCTGTGATTTTATTTATTCCTGCCTGATTTTAGAGAAGCTTTTGTTCGGGTTTATGTCTTCTTTTAGGGCACCTGCGAGATGGTAAATGTTGAAAAGCTTGTTAAATTGTTAAGCTTATTGAAAGAAGATTGGTTTACTGTACAATTTTATTGCTGGGTTTGAGCATTCAAATTAAGGTTAAATATTCTATAACATAAAATAATCTGAATATTGGTGTAGACATTCAACACAGTATCATAAATGTAATATCTAAAATCCCCATCGATCCGACTTCGAGCGAGTTTTTTTTAGGTCACACATGCACAATTAGTGTTTTCTCATTTTTTCTAGCAAACGGTAGGTATATACGAGAATAGAGTCAGAAATTATTGTAGAGAATTATATGATCCAAAACTTTTACCTATATATTAAGTGTAAGTACATATGGGTCTAGGTAAATGACCAATTTAAAAATATAACGTATATGAGTAATCAATCAACCTTTAAAAGTAAGTAACTTTTTGTTAAAATTACTCATAATCTGCATCGCGGAGCTAGATAAAGTGGAATCTTATCTGGAAGCTGGAAGGCTCGAGAACTAAGCATTCTTTATTTATAAATCCGAGGACCCTTGGATGCCACATAAACATCTGTTGTTTATTCAGTAGCATTTGGGTGGAACTATCTCGCTGTTATGTAGGGCAGCCTGATGTGATTGGTCCGTTTTTAGGGTTCCTTGCCATAACAGTTAAAAAAGAAGCCTTGTGGGCTGTATTAGTAGTAACACACGAGTGTCTGTCTGTCTAAACCAATTTTCTTGGCAATTAACGCTCAGGCAGATCAGATCAGGCAAAGCATTTTACCGCATAACCGAGATCAAAAGGACATTAAATTGTATTTTTTGATAAGCCCGGTTCAATTATACTCTACTAGCTGTGCCCTGCGGTGCTACCCGCGTTATAATGGATGAAGTACTCTTAACCAACAACATATTTATTTGAATAGAGATTAATATTATTATGTTGATACAACTTAAACAAATTATTTCGACCAAATTAGGTACCATAAAAACGGTTTTTGTGAGTTAATCTTAAAAGATAGACTTATACTATCGCGGACTGTTTTTTAGATCATTAAAAGAGCTATTATTCTTTAATACATATTTTTTGTGTATCTTGAACCGTTTTCACGGCGCACGCAACGGAAGGCTTCAAAGATGAACAATTTCTCCCGTTTTTTACACATTTACCACTATATCTTTGCTCATATTGGTCGTAGCGTGATGTTATATAGCCTATAGCCTTCCTCGATAACTGGACTATCCAACACAAAAAGAATTATTCAATTCGAACCAGTCGTTTCGGAGATTAGCGCGTTCAAACAAACAAACAAACAAACAAACAAACAAACTCTTCAGCTTTATATATTAGTATAGATTTGTAGCACAAAATGCAAGCAAAGTAAAATAAGTACTTACGGTACAGACATCGTGTAAATCGAAAATGAAAGAAAATCCGATAGGTATGGGAGCCAACTTATAATTTAAAAAATGTTTTTACCATATTTGATAAAAGTTCTTTCGAAGTTGATGAGGTAATTTTGAAAATAGGAAAACTTTGTCCATCCCCTAAATTAAAATAGGTACTTATTAACTACTCGGCTAGAAGCTTGAATAAAATTATAAGTTATGGTTACGCGAGTCATAATGAAAATTTTATGGCATTTTTTAGTTACTAAAAAAAATTACTTACTCGATTCTGTGCGAGATTAACTCGCAATTGATATCTTAATTTTGGATGGCCTAAACGCAAGGACCATGCAGGCAGCCTTCACCTAATAATATACATACATATATATCAAGGTTTGACGACCTCTGTGGCACCGAGCCAAAGTCCGCCTGAGGCGCAGATAGTTCGATTCCCGCCGCGGGACCAGATTTTGTACGATCTACAATTTCTGGTTTCGAGTCTAGGTTTTTGCTATGCTATTATTTTTATGTATTAAAAAAAATCTTTGTAGTATATCAATATATATAACAACACATAGTACAAGCTCTGCTAAGTTTGGGGATAGGTTATGCTATGTGATTAGTCCGGAAATATATATTTAGTAGAAATTCGCTATGTTTTCCGAACCGCTGCGGTGTCTCCAACCATCCTTCGACTTGCCTTCAAGGATAACCCATTAAATTGATCCGGTTATGAGCTATTTCTGAAAGCAGCAAGTCTAACATTATTGAACGGTAGCCGTAATAAAAATGAGATTTGTACAAACAGTTCCTTATAATATGATATGATTTGTCAACAGGAAAGAAGCGTTCTTTTTTGCTGTGTCAAATAATATTGGGGGTAAAGTTGTGCGTCTCCAAGAAGAGCCAAACGAATGAAGTGACTAATTTTTTCTGTTCTATTTAAACGTCATTTATTTCATTTATTAGGACCACCAACAATAAAATACACTAAAAAAGCTTAAAATTAAAGTACAGAATATATATGTTCTAGTGCTTTCTTAATTAAATTAAAGATAGCCACAGCAAGCGTCATCAACTTACTCCAAATTGACAAAGAGAAAAGTGTTTCGCGTGGTTACTTATTAACCCTCGTATTTATAAAAATATTTCACTTTTTATGTGTACTAGTTAGTGGCCCGCCCCGGCTTCGCACGCAAAACCAGGCAATTATTAGTTTTTTTCTCTAGACCTCCACGAACATTTTAAGACTAAGATAAAATAAATCCAGCCGTTCTCGAGTTTTAGTGAGACTAACGAACAGCAATTCATTTTTATTAAAATAGATTTCACTTTTTATATGTAGCTTAATCAAACATTTGATAAAAAAATGTTATTCATAAACCTAAATGAGTGCTAAATCTGTTTGATAATAGTTCAATAAAAGGATAACACCCTTGTTCATCTCCATAATAGTTACAAATAGCGCATAAAGAGGCTAATTGTGTGTTTTTACCAAATCAGCTATATAAGCCAGATAAAGCAGTTTTTATGAATATGTACGAGGATTATAATTTATAATTACCTAATTTCTGGTAATAATATTTTAAAATCATTAAATGTTAACCAATTCAAATTTCTTTTCACCCCTTAGGTATCTGCGGTCAGGCAAAGCCCATATAATTTATAAGTGGCAAGTAATTGGCTAGGGGACCTTTTTATCGTTTAATAAAATTTCCTACTCTCACTCCCCATTAGAATTTCCTAAAGCTAAGTTGAAATTACCAACCGCTCGAAAATATATAAAAATCCAGTTAAAAAATTATGGCTTTTCGCCCATTCAATCTACCAAAACCTTTCAAAGCAAAACTACGACTAACTCTCAGTTTAATTGGTTAAAGTAATTAAGCTGGAGCTAAAAATCTATACTAACTCTAGAAATATGGATTTGGAAAAGTTAAAAACCGATCCGATTTTCTTAGTTTTAAATGATTAAGATAAGCCTTTATTAGCCGGCTGACCCGTAAAGTTCACGTACATATCCTAAAATAATAGTTTTGTTTGAAAACAATTGCGTCGGAGTAGTTTTAAAAGCCAGACTATGAATAGACCTGTCGACGTCATAGCATTTAAGCCTTAGTTACAGTGAAACTTTACTATAAGCTATTTTATTTTTAGACGAGTACTAATTGGTTTGACACAACGTCTCATTGCGTCAAACTAATAAATAATTTATTAGTTTGAATTTATTAGTTTGAATTATGAATTAAAAAAACTAAGGAACTAAAGAGCCGTAAAATACCCAAATTTTCAAAGTCAAGCTTTACAATTTCTGCATAGAAATAGAAAACATTTATTTTGCATAAATCATTTCCAATGTTATGTACATTGGAAACTGTACTAACTATATACCGTAGCTAAAATATTAATAGTAATACAAAATACCCGAGTGTAGTCAACAGTTAATTAATAAATTTGAAATCAGACACTAAAATAACAACAGTACTAAAATACCTTATGCCTAATAAATTGAATAGATATTAAATAATTCCAGTATTTATTAACATATAGCACTGTACAAACACATACCTTTATAGGTATGTGGTTAACTGTTTGTCAAATAAATATAAAAGTATCCGTAAATGCTTCCCGAAACGCTTGAAATAGCTAGTTCAATGGGATGGTATTAGTATCACATCGCCCTTAGAACAACTCGTAAACAGGGTCAACTTGTCTAAAATGCTCGTGGCCTACATCCCAGTTCGTCTACTTATCATCTTGCCTATAGGTAACGACTCGTCTAAAGAGCAATTACCTACAATATAAATATTTAGGCATAATATAATGCCCGTATAAAACTTTAAGCAATCGCGTTTTACTCATAATTCCGTAAGATTCGCCCCTACTGTTCGTTCCAGACCACTTAGTAATGTTTAGGCCTAAGTAGGCATTTCATCTATTATGGCAATTTTTTGGAAATTAAAGAAACGTTAGGTATTTTAAATTTTTTTTTATCTATTTCTCATTATTGTAGGGCGCCACAATAATAAGAGGTACTCATTATTGTGGCGCCCTCTATGATGGAATGCTAAATTACCAAGGGCCTTTTTAGCTCCATTGCAGGCAACATTAGCGTATTAAAGTGTATATTCGTCACATTTTAAACATAACTGTAGGTAAAGTTTTCGAAAACGAGACAAACTTATCTTTTTCTAAAAATAAATTTAAAATACCTAACGTTTCTTTAATTTCCAAAAAATTGCCATAAAAGGTGAAATGCCTACTTAGGCCTAAACATTACTAAGTCTGTCGTCAACAGATTGATTTTGAGACGAGTTATGATATGACATACACAGCTTTTCTGCACCTCAATTACTTACTCCCTTAGTGTGGAGATTGTAGAAGAGAGATGTACACACTTAAACAGTATTAGTAGCAAAGTCACACAGTCGAAAAATAATCTTATATGCTTGAAAGACTGTATCCTTTAACCCCCAAAAAGTAATTATGGTTCGTTCTCTATTTTAATTCCCATTAAATGTTTCCCCATATTTTTTTTACTATTCTGATATGCAATCGCATTTTGCTATTCGCAATTCCTGTAGGCTCGCCACTAGAGTTCGCTTCTAAGCCTACACCCCCTTATCGTGGCGCCCTCCATGCTGGAATGCGGAACTAACTATCGAGTCTACACCGGTCTTCCACTGCCAAGGACCTTCCTAGCTCCATTGCAAGCAAAATTAGGCTATAAAAATAAACATTAATCATATTTGTTACCGAAAGTTTACATATAATACATATATATATACCGCAAGGTTTTTGTAAACTGGACAAACTTAAATCTGTCTAGAAATATCAAAAATACGATTTCTGTAATTGTAATTAATCTAAGTTACTAAAAGAATTTATATGGCATAAGTTTTTTTTTATTAATTAGGGCAGTTTTTACGTACTGAGCTCAAATTGACAAACTGTGCCTCGATTTTTTTTTATGCTTGATAAGCCTTCATTTGACCACAATCTCACCTGATGTAAAGTGACGATGTGGACTAAGATGGGACATGAAGACCTAGAAGGTAGATGGCTTCTCCGGGCCACATTACGAAACACGAAATAATCGCTTATTTAGATAAATTAAGAAAAAAATTTAAGATAAATTTTAATTTAAAAACAATGGAACGATATGGAAAAGTGGGGCCTGTAAAGTTTCTTTTTGTAAAACTGTATGTGCTGTTTATTAAGCAAAATTTGTTTTTATCAATTAAATAAAAAAATAGTTAAAATCATTTTCTTTGATGCATAAAATATTAATTATTCGTACAGAGTGTACATGGTTACCAAAGATATTTTGCGTTTTTATTTGCAAGAACTGAATAATGTAGGAAACCGTTAGATATCTTTTACTTTATATTATAAGAAGCACAAAATAAATAAGGTATCCGTTGCAAGTTAATGGAACACCTAGTTAAATAGTTTATGTGCCCAACGCCTTGGAGTTATGCAGTTGTCTTCTCTATTCTAATCCAATTTTTACGAAGTAGCACTGTTCAAGGAAAGTATCAACTTTCACAGAATAACTTTAATTTTCTCTAGAATACAAACTAGCAAACTCAATAACATTGGGGGTCTTTAGTTGTTTCAAACAGCTACAGATATAATTACATTACCAATAACTATTTGACTATTAACTACTATTAATGACAGCATGCTGTGCATACCACGGTAACAATCGTCCAAGGGTTCTTTTAGAATGGGTCGATTCGAACCACAATATTGGGTCCAGGTTTTGACAGATATAAAAAGTTTTATAATTATTAATTATCATCATTTCAATCGTTGCTCGTACACAGATCTCGTACCTTCTTTATTGATTTCTAATCATATTGAATTCTGACAATTCTTGGCGGGCGGGTTGGCAAGCGCAGCCAAGAAGGCTACATTAGTCAATGGCCCAATTTATGAAATAAAGGACCTAACGGTGCTTTCATACAAATGAGTACGGTGCGGCAGCAGTGTGGTCAACGTACGGAAACAATTCAAGGTGTATGAAAATAATCGAACGTACGTCAAACGCTCCACTTACCGCGCCGCAGACATATCTTCAGTCTTGAAACGCCCTATTTTATAGCTCCTTAATACTGTCGCCATGGCCAAAACCGGCCGAAACACATTCATATCAAAATCAAAACCCGACTTGGAACAGTATTAATTTACAGTAGTACCTACTTACCGTTGTTGTCGTGTGTCACAGAACACTAACAAAGCTCTACCTCTATAAGGTATTTGGGCTATAGTTTGTACGTGAGTAGTTCCCGCATCGCTAACAGTGGTGAAGCGGCACAAAGTCATCCCGACAATTTCAGGCATCCACTATTTGAGCTTATCTATTTACCTGTTCTACTTCAACTTTATCCTTTGACGAGCTTAGTTTCGCGAAACCTGCGAATTCTGGTTTTATGAGTGTTTAAACTATTCTTGTAAATTATTTTGGCACGCCTTAAGATAATTTGCTAGACGTTTTGTAGTAAGTTTAATATGTAAGAAATTTAACTGGGAAGCACATATAAATAAATAAATATTTCCGGACTACTGACACAGCATCACCTAACCCCAAACTAAGCAGAGCTTGTACTATGGGTGTTAGGTGACTGATATACTACATAGATACATTTTTTTTAATACATACATATGATACATTGAAAACACCCATATTTTGAGGTTTCAGCATAACTGTCTGTACAAGAAGGTGTATTGCTTATACCTCATAAAATTTAAAAAATCTCACGCTGTTGAGTAACCTGTATTGGAAATATACAAAACCATAATATCACAGCATCTCTTCATTCAGACGTAATTTTGGAAGACAAATAATATTCGCAAGGGGGAACCATATAATTTGCTTTCATATTTTTACGCCCCAAAAACAAGAAATAGAACAAAATAATATACCCCACTTTTATTAGCCCAGTGCATCGTAAAACATACACCACCAAGCCTACCGACAATCATAAAAATAAATAATAATCTAATACACCAACATACAGGACTACTCATAAGGAAACACAGAAAACGTAACTACATTTCAGACACGGAGCTGACGGAAATTCAGTAAAAGGATTCCCGTAAAACCCCATAAAAGACTCAAAGACTCTCACTCCCGAGGCAGAGCATAAACATTATTATAACCCATAAAATCTGTTTTCCGATTGAGCAATATTTCCAATGTAAAGGGAATAAAAAGAGTTGTGTACTCAGTAAACTATGAAAATGTATTCGCAAGCAGAGCTCGCGGTAGCTGCCAAGATGCAGCGTCTAATGGAAAATCCATTTATGTCGAACTGTGGTTACCGCCAGCGAACGCTACCGCTGCTCTAACAAGATCTCTCCAGCTTCACATTTTATGGAGCAATGATAAAGCCTGCTCGGAGATGAAGTAAAGAGTTCTTATGTTTTCTATTATGGATACCGGCTTCTACTCTTATCTAGCGACTTACCTTATTAAGATAAATACACACTAATATATTTGCTTTGTTAGTCGTTTAATAAATATAATTTTAAATAAAAAAAAAGGTGTGTGTGCGATTCACACACGATAGAAGTGAAACTTCAGTAAATCGACGAAAGAATAAGAAGAATAAAAAAAAAGTGTGTGTGTGTCAGCTACGACGCACGATTGGAGTCTACTTACGAACTATTATTATGATATTATATCGAATAGAAAAAAAAGGTTAATGAACGCATCTGCTAAAATGATAAGAGAAACAAACATATATCTGTAATTATTCGGATTATTTATATTACTTCAATAAAGCGTATTACATAAAGTATGTTACAAAATAATATAAATAATATACAGCAATACCTCTTTGCGCGATACTTCGTAGTCTCAACTACGAAGTATCGCTCAAAGAAATTTAAATAAAGCATTGTATTTGTGTCTCTTAACATTTCCGTTTCATCTTTTTGCTTCCGGTTTGAAATCACTACGATTCTATAGAAGTTTCACTTCAAAATAAGTAAGTAATTAAGTCACTTGTGTTGAAACGTTTGACTGAGGTATTTGGCCAAATATTAAAATAGCTCAAAGGACAAGCCAAGTTAAGAAAAGCCAAATTTTTTAGCACATACTCATACCTATACTTAATACTCATATTAAAAAAATTAAAGTACTAAGTATAGTAATAGGTACTGTTCCAAATCTCCGGGTAAAATATAAGGATAGGAGTGTAATACATTTGATTTATTCTGCGAAAGTGTGAATAAAGCACGGTGACTTTTGAGTAGTAATTTCTTTGGCAATGCTGGGCTTTCATAGTATAGTTTTTATAGTAATAGTTAAATTCTTAGGTTTGTTATGAATAGTTCATCTTTTGAATTACGCACATAAATTAAATATTAGTTATTGTTATAAATGTACGTTGTTAAGATATTCATGTGTAGTTTTGTAACGAGTATTGTTTGTTTTTGTTTAACGTCGTAATTTGTTAGAAATTGTGTTTTTTGTCCGCGAGGGCTTTATAAATAGCTTTCTGTAATTTAATTTAGTTTAGTAAGCTGTAGGCCTTCCTTATAAATAAATAAATATCAAATCATCAAGTAAACTGACAACTGTCGGTGACTGGACTAAAAAAGATAACTCTGTAAATTATTTTAACCAATGCCTTTTTAACTCGGAGTCTGTAAATCAAGCCCTTAGTTATATCACAGATTATATAATATTATGTAATACATAATAACTCGAGTAAAGTTCGCTTGAAATACTCTGCTTGTAAAACAAAACAACACAAAGACCGGTGTTATTACATTATTTGAAATAGATGCATGGATGACGTGCCATTGTGCTTAGAACAAATCAGAGGCAAGGGTAATAACACAATGGAGGTGCAGCGACAACAATGCCGGGTCCGCGGTAATCACATTCTCATTGTAACGCTGACGTTCCGACTTGATAAGCTTTGCTCTACAAACCACCCTCTACTTTCTATGTTCTTTACAAAGGCGGATTATTGTAAAGCATATTTACATTTATGTAGCTGAAATCAAATAAGCAGGCATAATGTTTGGAAACATCCTTCGCCTCTGCAGTTCATAAGAGCATGCCCGGGTTTTCTAAACTTATTACGCTCGCACTCAGCTTGATAAACTGGAGTTCTTAATAAGACACGATATATATATAATACATAGCTTCATTTCTTTTTAAAAATTAGTTTAATATGTTGTAAAACATTAATGATGCCCAAGGTTTATTCCTATTACATTTTGCTAAATATATCGAATGCTAGAATAAGGTGCCTGAGGCCTTCCGTACAACAAAGGAAACTCAAATTCGACAGTCCCCGAAGGTCCTTCATTTTCGTTTGATACAAAAGCGCCTCGTAAGCAAGTACGTCGTACTCAATATTGGTAGCGGCAGTAAAACCACCGAGTTAGTACTAAAATCAAATTATCTGAGTCGGAAAGTCAGTCATGAAGAAATCTTTGCGGGCCCAAGATTGCAAACATTAATCGAATTGAAGGAAAGCTTCCGTTTTTGTGAATCAACATTTTGCCGTTCACAGAGGCTGAAAAATCAAAGATATGGCGGATTTTCGCGATATTTTCGTTCGTGCCAACTGGGAACTTCTCCTAAGGCTTTCGCTGAAGTTAAGCTGAGTAAAACTACATATTGATACGTATAGACCGTTACCCTGGAGGAAAAAGCACTTTAAGTTTGTTAACTTTAATCAGTTAATTGATCAAAGACAGCCAATGAAACGGTCACTCATTCGTGAACGGAAAATGAACGTTCTAATTTAATTCAAATACAAAATTTAAGTTATACACTAGTGTTTGATCCTATAATGGACTACATAATGAAATGACTTCCAATGACATAATAGCTATTCATATGGAAACATGCAAAATTGGGAATAATACGTTAAATGTAACTCAACCAATCACGCTCAAATTTAAACATCGGGACAGTAAAAACATTTTATAATTTATATATGGAATAACTTCGTTAATACGCAAAGACGTCATAGATTCTATTATTTTATCCTATGGTTCAAAATCCTCGTTTATATATTTTCACCATCAATCTTGATCTAATAACTTTTAGATTGTTTCACGAAGAATTTACGGAACATGGGGATAAAACTTTCTTCTTTTCCCACTGCTGCGCAGTTCATCAAATATTTACTTACTTCAAGGGCCAAATATTATTACGACACGCTCCAGTTTTGTGCTACGATCTGATTTACAGACAGAGGTTTATGAAACTTCGCCGAACATCCGTTGGGATTGCAACCAACTATGGTACTCTTATTAGTGTAAAGTTTTAACAGGGTGTAACAATGGTATCTGAATATCAGTAGATTCTTTAAATCAAGAAAATAATAATCTTTTACCATCTTTATTTACGTGTCCAAGCACTTCGCTTCATCCTCACGACTAATCCTCTATCACCAGTGGCTCCTTATCCTAAAGTACCTTTCTCTCCAGTCAGCATCGTTGTTAATAAGCCATGGAACGGCGTTCATTAAGCCCCGACTGCCTGGGGCCTATTGATTTTATTCAGCTCATCTAATAAAGGTAAATTTTGCTTCAAAACGAGGTGGAGCCTCTTTCAGAAGCCTCACTGTGCAGTCTCTTTGTCCGTCGTCGGCGGTCGCAATTATTAAAGCTTGAGTTTGCGACCTATTGAGTTTGCATTCGAACCATATTTCATTTGACTTAGCTTACTTAGAAGGTTTGAAACGTTATGGGCGTTATATGATCGGTGCGCGCACATTTTTTCCATCCGTATGATTCATAAAATATGTGTAGATTCGCCACGTAGCCAATTCTCATGTGGTCGAAAGTATTTAAAAATAAAATTGCGCCCTTGCCATAAATCTGGCCGCAATTGAGGCGAAGCATATTTGCTCAAAGTGCGCAATGACAGACATGATTTTTCAAAGTCATTTTAGATATATATTTATTGGATGATGTTTTATTAAAAAAACATGAGTATGCATTTTTGTCCGAAACTCAAGATTTTTTTTTATTATTATTGCGCCAACATTTTAATGGGCAACTTGGTAGATTATATACTCTCCTTTTCATAAGAGTGCCAAAAATGTAGTTTGGAGTCTATACGCTACAAGCGCACCGATCCTGCAGTCGGATCTTATAAATAAATAAATAAAATAAAATAAAATTCATTTATTTCGGACAACATTACAAATAAACAATTACATTAAGATGAGGTCCATAGAATATTAGTAACAAATAACTTATACTATTACAAAGATCTTAATTTATTACAAAGATAAGACGACAAAGATAAGATAAGACTACAGAATGAGTGCGTTAATTTCTGTTGGGATGTGTTTTCGGTGTTTAAGCTATCTGCATGCTTCCCGTGTTTCTGTTAACATGTGAAAATGTTGACCTGTGAAATGAGACAATAAATCAGCAAAAGTTAATAGGAGTCGAGTGGTGCAAGGAGTTTATGTTTATATTTGTTATGTCCCACCGCTGGGCAGCGACATTCCCCAATTACATTCAATAGACTATTATTATAGTTATACTTATCATTTTTATCCAAAATGATAATGGCGACTGCCACAACACACAACTTTTTACAAACCGTACACTAGTTAATGATATTGATAATAATTCCTGAAATTATGATGATGACGACGTGCATATGCAAATTTTCTCTAATAATATTAAAATTAAGAACTCGGACCAAACTATAAAAAACAAGTTAAAGTAGACTACAATTTGCGCTGTATTTATCAAAACGTTTATTCCATCGGCAATGGGGGAACAATCTCTTGTGACAATTACGAGAATTCTTCGTTTCATTGAATTTCCTCTATTGTCGCTCACCCTTGCAGAGAATACAAAACATTTAACATAGAATTGAAACTGGACTTGAGTCGTAAAAACAGATTTGAGTCGTGCAACGCGGCGAGTGGCATCAAGGAGAGGTTATTCTGAAACTACATTTCAGTATACCTAGCGTTTATAGAACGAATGTTAATCTGCTTAGAAGCTTTTGCAGCCTAATAAAATAATCATTATCTATATAGATGTAAAATCCGTTCAGTGGTTTTTGAGTATATCGCGAACATAGTAACAGACATATGCGACGGGGGAGTATCTTCTTCTAATATATAAAATTCTTCTGTCACGGGGTGCGTAATCGAACTCCTCCGAAACGGCTTGACCGATTCTCATGTAATTTTGTGAGCATATTCAGTAGGTCTGAGAATCGGCTACTATCTTTTTTTCATTTTGCTAAACAAACGTTTTCTGGGGTCAGCTAGTAATTTATAATAATAAAAGACAGATAATGATTTAATCAGCCTCAGTGGCGCTTTGTTCAAAGGCCCGCTTGCGGCGCAACAGGTAGCGGGTTCGATTCCTGTCGGGGGGCAAGTGTTTGTATGTTCTGCAAGCCCCTTCTCCTTGGTCTGGGTGTTAAGTATGATAAAAAATATCTTGTTTATATGTATGTATACTATATTTAGAATATCAGATGTCTAGTAACCGTAACATAAGCTAAGAGCCACGGGGCTATATATATGTTGTTATGTGGATTGTCCGGAATTATTTATTTATATTAATTTATTTAATCTGTTTACTAAATACTCGTAGAAGCATCAAATAACTAGGAGCACAGAACGGTATAAGCGATGGGAATACCTCTTCTATAATTCGTTATTAGTATGCAAGTGCCTGAGGCTTGGCAAAGAAAAATAAAGTTCCTTCCTTTTACGTACCGGGTTTCCTATTCGCTTATTATGCGACATGATCTCCAAGCATACTATTTAAATGTTTGTAACATTTTTTAATACTGAAGGCTTTAATTATTGCAGGAGCATGGAAAACGCAGGAAGATGTTATTAATTAGATATGGAATATTCACACACCCGTTTCGTTAAAATATTTCACTATTTCATCAGACTTAGAGGGGAATGTCTAATAGAAAAAGTTATTCATAAACCTAAATTAGTGCCAAATCTGTTTATAAACAGTTCATTAAAAGCCTGCCACCATTGTTTATCTCTATAAAAATCGCAAAGGTGCATCTCGATAAATCTGAACAGAGAGATAAAGTAGTTTTTTAAGAAATTATGTATTTCTCTTGCCGTTATAACAATAAATACTAAAAACACAAAATAGAGGTAAATAAATTTTTATAAGAAACGTGATTTTTAAAAAGATTTGGCGCGAGTCCAGTTAGTACTTGGATAAGTGACGGCTCTTTCTGCATCTTTTGCACTTTAAATATATATATGTATATATATATTTTTATTGTTTAGTGATTATAAACTGTACACGGGACCCTAGGTGTAGTCTCTAGGGTCTATGTCCTACTTATCAAATTTATTTTATAACTAGTGGCCCGCCCCAGCTTCGCACGGGTTTTTATTCAATTTTTTTTCCCGGCATTTATTCGATTTTTTCTCGCCTTTTAAACCTTCCCTAGACCTCCACAAACATTTCAAGACTATGATAAGATGAATCCGTTCAGCCGTTCGAGTTTTAATCAGACTAACGAACAACTATTCATTTTTATTTATATAGATAGATAGATGGATAGATATGTGATGATACAACTATCACTGTTAAAAAAAAATATTCCATATTTCCAAAAACTGTAAATATGTCGATCCTAAAGTAAAATGCCATAACTAATCAGGTCATTTTTCCTGGCAGCCCGCCAGCCGCCCGCGCTAGAACGCCTACGCTTATTTTAATTTCTCCGGGGATGATTACCCTCAAGCAACTTTTACATTACTGTAAAGGATGCCAATTAATGAATAACCATCACTATGGCTTCAGGAATAGGGGATATAATCAAATCAAATTCAAAATCTCTATTCATTTTGAAATTTATTGTACTGTTTTTCACTTTTCTGATATTTTAGTTTAGGTCATAATTTTTTATTTGCGAGAATAAATTAAGTAGGTTTTATATTTTAGACAGTCCGTTATTTTATACCACAAATGATCATTATATTTTTATTTTATAGATCTGATTCCTAAACTTTAGTTTTCCTTAAAATTAAAAAATCATATTATTTTATAATGTGTACGTGATGCGCTTTCATTTGATACCCTATTCGTGTATATTTGCAGATTTTCAGTTTTCCTTCCCCACTTTCACCCCCATTATTTTTAAACGGCACAACCGATTTTCATGAAACATGTCTCAAGACCACTCGCGCAAAACATAACTTTTTACACAAAAAATCTAAATTAAAGTCGCTTCTTCCGTTCGGGAACTACGATGCCTCAGACAGACACGTCAAACTTATAACACCCCTTTTTCAGTCTATCATAGGATAACTCTTTAAATTCATCAGGATTGCGTTATTTATCTTAATGCATTAGACATTAGACCCCGTGAAAACAGCCACAATTAAATTCAAATTCACACAGACTGTGTGAATTTGAATTAAATTTAATTGAATTTGTTTATTTAATATTGAAACGTTGAAATATCGTTACAAGTCACGTGAGTAAACCCCGTTTTCAAAATGAATAGGGGCTTGTTTCACAAAATCCGAGTAAACTAAGCAATGATTAGTTATGTTGATAATACGTGTCAATGGTTAGTTATGTCAAAAACTATCTTGCTTTGTCACATAATTAAGATTAAGAAAATAGCTCTATATTTTAACCACTGTCTAATTACACTCGGAGATGGTGAAACAGGCCTTATATGTTATAGTAGTTATTCAAATAATTTTGCTTTATTATTTATATTTTTCTGTGATTTAATGTTTGTCATGAATAGTTGTAACAATTATAATTATTTTAAATAAGTCAAAAACCTAACTGTTTCAGTAAAACATACAGAAAAGATTAAGAATATGTATATTAAAAATATGTGTATTTATTTTATGAAGCCAACTTTTACAAAATAGTACGTAAATGGTATTGTCGGTTTAATCCTTTCGGGTGATGTGTGCCTGCCGGTTCCGTACGTGCTATAAAAGAGGTAGTTCATTTAGAGCACCCAACTGAATAGCACCTGCACGTGTAGCACCTGACATAATTCACGAACATACTAATAAAACATCTGCTCATGTAAAAATAGATAGGATTTAACATTGCAACCAAAATTTCTTTCTACTGCTCCATCCCATAGCAGTAGTGATCTTTGCGTACCAACCTTCGCAGGGGGTCGCAAAATGCAGTGAAGGTGAGCTAGTCCAACTTCGGTAAGCTCTTCGATAAATCGTCCGTCGCCCAAACCAACTGTAATCTGCTGCAACACAACAACAACAACAACAAGAATAAAGGCAGTCGTTCTATTGATCTATGTAAATATAAAGTTGAACAATGTACCTACCTATAACATTCGTATTTTATAGGTAAAACATTTTTTGTAAATATTTAATGATGAGATTTTTTTTCCAAAAAAGTGATGTTTTTGTTTTACATGTATACTTAGGGCCTGTTTCACCATCTCCGAGTAAAGTTAGACAATGGTTAAAATATAAAGCTGTTTCGTCCAGTCAAATATGAAAAAGCGAGTTAGCTCTTGACATAACAACTATTTACATAAATGACTTAATTTACTCGTAATAAAAAAAACAGAAAATTGGATTATTAAGGTTGTTGGCCTCGCAGAATATTTCACTCGTGATTTTACAATTACATCCCACAATTTTCAACAATATTTAATGTCTTAAGAGGAAGCTCTTTTGACACTCTTGATAAACAACCCTAGCCTATTCTAATTCGAATTCTCTGTGGGGGATCTAAGATCTGCACTGACAACTCGCATTCATATGTATAACATTCTCCTACTCCTAACTAACTAGCACGACCCTTACCAACCCAATAACTTGATCTAGCAGAGTAGGCCGTTTCAGATAAGGGTTTGGATGGGGCCACTGCATCCACAAGACGTCTGAACAGCGCCTTTCCTTGCGTTTGTTCCTATTACGGCGGGAGATGTGTGGATTGCCCAGCACCATTAATTTATTAAAAGCTGTGTTGGCAAAGTGGGAGGACACTCGACTTTCATTCCGAAGGTCGTGGGTTCAAACCCCGCCACGCACCTCACGATTTTTTTCTTCTTGAGAAATTTATGTGCGCTTTAAACACGTTCTTTAACGGTGAAGGCAAACATCGTGAGGAAACCGGCATGTTCTGATGAAAAGAGTTTGAAGAGACATGTGACATTCACCAACCCGCACTTGGCCAGCGTGGTGAATTAAGGCCTAATCTCTCTCGTCAAGAGAGAAGTCCCTGTGTCCCAGCAGTGGGAACGTTAATAGGGTGATGATGATGATTAATTTATTTATTTATGAGTTTTTATTTATTCTACAAATTAACAGTTTTTTTTGTTTCTTTGCAGGCGTGACCCTGTCTCCGTTCGTGCGGCACTACCAGGTGGCGGCGTACGACCCGGCAGGGCTCCGGCGGCGGCGCGCCCTGCCCCCCGCGCCCCCCGCACCCCCCGAACATCCCCACACCCCGCAGCCGCTGCGGATCACCTTCCACGCACATAATAGGTAAGTCTATTCCTTGGTGCATCATGTGGCTGATTTGCTTTGAATTCACTCTTAGAAAGAAAAAAAACTTACAATTCACATTAATAAAAAACAATATCTAAAAATAATAATAATTAAATATACCTTAAAACTTGAAATTAAACATTGTGTAATAAAAGGCCCCTGGCTAAACAGTTTGCTATATATTTTGGATAACAAGGAACCTTATAGTATCTATCTATGGTAGGGACCATATTTATGTGACATTCCTGCCAGAGAGTATAATAATCACTACGTTTTAATTCCTGCTACAGGGACTGACGCAGATATATAAAACGTAGTGATTGTAATACTCTCTGCAGATAAAAACAAAACTTCACTGACGTACTTTTATATCTGAGCGAGCAATAAATAAATTATTATATTGATAAAATTTACTACGCTCGCCAACTCGGCATATAACCAGACCCAAAGCGTTAGCATCGGCGATCCGTTTTTGCGCCACCATAAAAGTTATGATGTGATACTCGCACAATGGCACCACTAAGGTACGGACCTCTTGGGCTTTTGCCAGTACATGAGGACTAGGGAGTATTTAACCTGGGTGTCAAATTACACCTACCACTGTCACAGGGGATTCGTCGGCCCCGCCGGCGGGTCCGCTTTTTGAATTATTTATTACATCGGGACTGGGTGAGACTAACTCAGGGATAGCGGCAGTGTTAGGGTCTATGGGGTCTAGCAACGGTTATATTCCTAAGACTCCAACTTATCACACTTCTCTGATCCCTTAGTCACTCTACTATTGGATATCTGTTTTAATTTTAAGTTGTGATGTTGCCATCCACTGGCTGAAAACCAGCGCTCTGTCATAGTGCTCCGGGTCCTATGGCTGTATAGATGTATTTTGCTGAGCCAGGGGCCTTTTACGCTAGCATGAATTTTATCTCTTTTTAACATACGCAAATGTCAAAGTGACATGGACAAACGAATGCTAACGACATTTTATCTCATAAAGGTTAAGTTGACTATTTTGCTTTGTTTTTTAAAGCTAATTTTATTTTTGGAATAAACACAGACAATGTATTTGTCCTCATAAACAGTTGATCTATTATAGAAAACAAGATTCGTTCTCAGAAACGACAGAGAGTTTCATCTAGAAATCAGTTCTTTGTTTATTAAACTTTTGTACAACGAAAATACGTCATCAACTGAATTTCACTTGATTATGATAATGAACGTAACGAACGCATCACGTATAGTCAACAGCAAAAAAAAACTGATGAAGGGGTCCCAAAATAATAAATACATTGAATAAAGTCAAAGTAACTGACTATTGTAGTTAACTAGAATTAAAGGAACAAATAAGGCATTATGAGTAAAAAAAAATATTTTAATCCTCGGTATTATTAAAATCATTTAGAAAAGTCACTTTGGTAAAACTTGCTTCATCTGGAACGTTACGCTTGAAGATGTTTTAAAACGTTGTGACGAATTTGGATCACCTACTTTTGCTGTTGAGTGTACGTGAATTCTTGTATGAAAATGTCTGCGTCATCTGACTTGCGTCATTCGTAAAAATATAACTCCAATAAACGCTTAATGTACAACTTATCGTCGTATAATAGGTCCGTTTTTATTCGAAATTCAAACAAGATGTATCTAATGCCAATAAAGGTTACAAAAAAAACACAACTTTATTTAAAAAAAACCACCAATTTTGTTGTTTGGAAAATTATAAGTTAGGCTTATTCATAAGTTCAAAAGAATGTTTCGATACAAATTGAGACCAATTTTGAAGAAAACTCGAGAGCTAAAAATACAACAATTTATAATTTTTAATGTGAGAAAAGAACATTTTTAACGCAGACAATTAAATTTAAAAATATAAAAAGTGGGATACGAAGTTCCCCGTGTTCAAGCAAATTCTATATTATAAAATGAGATAATTTTTCAATATAACTCGAGAACTATTTAAGCAACTGCTTTTATTTAAAAAACAATCATTGAAATCTGTCGGTATAATCATTGAAACGGAAAACAAGTTCTGATTTAAGAACATAAAAAGCAAAAGCACACGCGTCGAATTGTGACCCTCCCTTTTCGTTGAAAGTCGGTTAAAAAGAGATCTTGGCAACAGTATAAACTAATAAGCAAGGTGATTTTGTAACATCGAAGTTTCTAGAACTTTCTAGACCCAACAAATGTTCAACGTTGTTCTCATAAATAAGTGCTCAGTACATCGTTTTAGGATTATCCTCCAGCCCCCTCGTAGCCCTGCATAGGGCTTATGTCTACCGTTAAACTAATTTACCCGTACTTTGAATAATCTCCGCAAAATGTCAGTTAAACGTAGTCTGGGACGCGAGACTGCTTTGATGTAATAGAAAGATTAAAATAAGTATGAATACTGTTAAATTTATATAGCTACCTATAAATAAGAACTCCAAAATTGTAATAACTACAAAATTGTAAGAAATGATAAAGCTGTGTTGTTCTATTCACTTCTCAACTCATTATAAAACATTGAATCAAACTGTCAAGACAATGTTATTTCCTTGATATTTTTTTTATAAACAACTAGCGGCCCGCCCCGGCGTCGCACGGGTAAAAAAAGTTCCCGGCAATTTTTCCTTATTTGCTCACCGTTGAGACCTACCCTGGACTACGACAAACATTTTAAAACCAAAATCAGCTCAATCGGCCCAGCCGTTCTCGAGTTTTAATCAGACTAACGAACAACAATTCATTTTTATTTATATAGATAGATGACGCCAATTTGCTAGAAGTAGACAGTATAGAAACCAATGAAAACAATCAATGACATGACTGGGAAAATAATGAGAATTATGGAAATTATTAAGATGACGATGACAACGATAAAGATAAAGATGATTAAATATATTATTATAATATTAAGCATGAATATTTTTTGTGTATTAAATTCATTAAACTGAACAGTTTTGTAATGGTTTCTCATGTGTAGTTCTCTCTTGCCTTTATTCGCTCTAAGGGGGTGTTCAACCCTTGAAATATGTCAGGTTATTAAAAAATTATTGAATTAATGAATGAAATTGTCCAGTAATATTCGTATATACGTTTTATTAATTAAAAAATTTAATTTGCTGGAATTTAAGAGAGTAAATGCATTTATGTACCTGAGCAATGATCTGGCATTTGACTTTCTTCGGTGTCTGGGGGAGCGTTAGACCCTTCGGATAGGTCTGGCTTTTAGAATAATGACTTAAAATGGTCATTAGAATATTGTGTATAAATCTCAGCTTTTATAATATGACGTGAGAGAGCTCAGGTACTGCACACCTTGATTGCCTGATACCTACTGAAGACACCGTTACTCCAGGTTCGTAACCCCCAAGCATTGTTCCCTACACCAGTGAGAACATGTGAAAAAAAAATCAGCCTTTATACTTTAACGTAGGTCTGGCAGGCCCTGGCTCTCCCTCTATATCATTACATTATAATTGTTATTCATTTATTTAATAGAAATAGTTTGAATATTGATTTCTTACAAATATCAAATTGTTATCTATACGTCATTACATAGCTGTCATTATACGTCAATTACATAGCTATCATTTGCGTTTTGTTATTCCAAGTCTGATTCTTTTTTGTTATAACATGTTTTATACTGACACTGCAACACAGTTTTTTCAAAACTATCGGAGTAGTTCAACGTTTCATTTTGTTTTTGTAAATTTGTGAAAAGTGTCAAATAAATATTTTTTTTTTTTTTTTATAGTGACTGTCGTTTCATGTCAAGTCACACGGGAACGCTGTCGAACGGGATGAAAAGTATCTTATGTCCGTCTCCTGGCCCTAAGCTACCTCCATACCAATTTTCACCCAAATATGTTCTACCGTTCTTGAGTTATAAGTGGTGTAACTAACACGACTTTATTTTATATACATATATATAGATTTAGATTGATTAATTTTAAGCTGAGCTGTCCAAGTATGCCCTGTGCTTCTAAGGAAATAAATGACATTGACTTTGACTTTGAATTTTATTGACCTTCGAAACTTGAAAATAAGTATGAGATTGATAAAAGATAGATATATATAAAATAAATGCACAGAATAGTGAAAAAAATATTCGTTAAGAAACTGTATCTGTCACGGTTCTTGAGATAAAGCCTGGTGAGACAGACGACTCTCAGTAATGGGGTCCCGTTTTACCCTTTGGGTACGGAATCCTAAAAATGGAGTAGAACAAAAGCTAAGATTTACACACAGTAGGTACTTATAACGAAACAATACCTAAATATTTTGTCAATCTCTCTTAACTACCTAACGGGACCCCATTGGCAGATAGCTGTTGCTTTAAGGAGGTTTTTTCTGTTCACGTCCGTGAGTGTTAACCCTCTGAATCCTTACACGTGACCTCCGGGTGCTAAGAACAGTCTCTGGTGGTCGGCCGCGGCTTACCACCCTCCGGGCTGTGCCAGTGCGTGAAACGATTTTTTCGTGTTTCGTAATGTGGTCCGGATAAGCCATCTACTCTCAAGGTCTTCATGCCCCATCTTAGACCACATCGTCACTTAACATCATGTGAGATTGAGATATAATGAAGGCTTTTCTTGCATAAAAAAAAAATCTTGGTAAGAAAACAAACATCTTGTGTAATTCTCATAACTAAGTTAAAACATCAAAATCTATGCTAAGTTAAGCTCAGGCAGCCCATTTGCTTACCGTTCAAAATTAAGACGGGTGTTTTCACCCTCAGGTTTCTAAGAAAAACAAAACTTTAGCTTTCAACCTTATTTTCAGCGAACGTAAAGTTTTGAAAGTTTGTGGAATTCTTAGAGAAACTTTTATTGAACGAAAACAAGAGCGCAGCAGACAGACTTTTAAGTAAATGAGCATTAAAAACAAATAATTACGTTTACGTAACGATGATGGTAATGAGACTGTCGGTAAATTAAATAAGCCATGTGAAACTGGTTTACCGAAATGAAATGAGTAGACTTTGCGCCGTGTTTTTTAAAATAAATACATTTCAAAAAAATATATTTCCGGACTAATCAGATAGCATCTAAACTAAGCAGAGATATACTATGGGTGTTAGGTGACTGATATACTACATAGATTCATTTTTTTAAAAACATACTTACATAGAAAGCACCCAGACCCGCGAAACAAGAAATTGTAGATCGTACAAAATCTGGTCCCGCGGCGGGAATCGAACCCGCAACCACCTGCGCCTCAGACGGACTTTCTCCCACCGAGCCACAGAGGTCGTCATACATCGTTGCCTTAAAATGTCGTTGTCTGCGTTGAGTGTACCTGAAGCGGTGTTCTAACACTCGTCGGGAGTAGAAAGAGTGCATCACCTCATTCATTTATTAAATTTAGAACTCGTCGTGAATAGAAAATAGGTTGAATTGGAAATACTATTTGGTTATTATTTTTGTACGGGAATATATCAATTATAGATACTTATAATTACAGAAAAATTCTAAGACTTCCCATTTCTTAAATCGGTCTAGCAGTTAAGATAGATGCCAAACAAACTGCTTAATTATTTTCTGAGATCAATAGGTTTTACTTGAGATAGAGATTGTAAGTATTAGTCTCACGAAAATGACTTTTTATCTATAGCTGAGATATAGAAACTTCTACAATGGGAATTGCGATTGCATTACATTATAAGCATATTCTTTTCATTTCTACATTGCGCATATTTAACCATCCACACACCGAGTTCGTAAGTAGATAATACATAGAACATTATATAACATGAAACTTTAAGCGGAAACGGAGTAAGTTAACTAATCCCTACGCACTTTGCGGCACAAATTGGCAGCTGAACCGAACATATGGGCTTTCCGTAGCAACAGGCTACTAGCTCGGGGGATAATTGTCGATTTATTCACACACTCGGGAAACACACAAACAATAAATATTTATTTCAATAAAATATTGTCAAGTTAACATATTAATACCATCCCTTTACTGTGTGTATAATTTGTTACTTTTAATTAATTAAGTTAAGGTGTTAACCCTCTGAATCCTTACACGTGACAACTGGGTGGTGCAAAGAACAGTCTTTGGTGGAAGGCTTAGGCTGCGGATGGTCACTACCCTTTGGGCTGGACCAGTGCGTGAAACGATTTTTTCCGTGGTCCGGAGAATCCATCTGCCTTCTATGTCTTCATGCCCCACCTTAGACCACATCCTCACTTAACAGGTGAGATTGTGGTCAAATGAAGGCTTACCTAGCATAAAAAAATAAGAACTGAGTTTATTATAAGCAACTTACTTAAGAATCTATTGACTAGTAGTGCCCCGCGCTATCAGAACATATATGTATATTTCTCAGGCTCTAGAGAATCTCTGTACCAAATTTCATTTAAATTGGTTCAGTAGTTTTTGCGTGGAAATGGAACAGACAGACAGAGTAACTTGCGCATGTATAATATGGATTTATTTATAGTATGGATATGTCTATATGTTTATTTTTCTGTTTTATTATAATTTCTAAAATAATTTGAGAAGATATTAATCACAATTTTACCAACTAGATGTAAATGTTTGTAAATAATAAATAACACTTATTTATTTCCATAAAATTCACACAGCATCACCTCACCCCAAACTAAGCAGAGCTTGTACTGAGTGCTAGGTGAATGATACACTACAAAGAAGTTTAAGATATAATGTATAAAATAAAATATAAAATAATATAATGTAGACTATCCAGTTGTGATAAGTCTAGAGATGTAGTTTATTTTGTATTAAAAAACGACAGTAATTTATTTAATAACGTAAAAAGCCCACATTTGGCTCCAGGTCTGCCCATAATATAAGTTTCATACCCCATTACAGCACGCCCATTATGTCTCAGAACTTGATAAACATATAACTCAACGTCGGATATTTACATATCTACCGTCAAGAATAGGAAACAGTCGGTTTCCGGAAACTGTTATACATAGATTTATGGTTAAGTGAAGATCACTTCACTTTTAGATAAATCTAAATATAAAATTTATGAAAAAAAACCGATTCCAATGCCTTAATTTCCTTAAAAGTAAATACCATAATATTTAGTAATGTGCACACGATGCTCTTTTTTTTCGAAAACTTACTCGAGTATATTTGCAGATATTCGGTTTTCCTTCCCCAATCTCACCCCCATAACTTAAAAACGACTCAACCGATTTTCATGAAACATGTCTAAGAACCGGCCCAAACTCACCTTTCATACAAAAAAACTAAATTGAAATCGCTTCATCCGTTCGGGAGTTATGATATCCCAGACAGACACGTCAAACTTATTACACCCTTCTTTTTTGGTCGGGGGTTAAGAAAATGAAGGTACAGTATGCGTCGCTAACTGGTAACCCCTTCTGCATACAAACTACTATATTGCAGGGGTGTTACCAGTTAGGACATGTAGGTAATCTATACTATTTATAATTTAATGTAACACACCGCGTCTGTCTGTCTCTATGTTCGGTATAAACTACTGAACGGATCTATATGCGGTTTTCTCCAAAAGGTAGAGTGCAAGAGGAAGCTTTTCGCATTGTCGGAACGGGTCAGCTATGTATCTCTGAGAGAAACAAATACACAGAAAGATAGAGCCCGCGCCTTTTCTAAATTACAACACTTTCTGATTTTTGTAGAAAGTTAGAAGTCCTACCCTGATGCTCAAACTGTCCCCAAATAGTAATAAAATGCACAAGAATATTTATACAACATTTTGTATTTTTTTATCCTAAGATTACCTAGACGAATAGAATACACAATCATTTATATTTACTAAATCATTTTAAAAACGGGGTTTAATCACGTAATCTGTGACGATATTTAATATATATATACGACGTTTCTATTTAGTTTTAGACCAAATAAACTCTTTCTAGACAATAAATAAAAAAAGGTCTTTTCGCAGCAGTTTTCATGTTTTGCCTGATGTTTAAAGCGCACACAACATTTTTTAAAGAAGAATAAATACTAAATAAACGTTTTTGTATTTTTTGTATTTTGTATCAATTAAAAAAAACAATAACAAGATATGGTGCATCATACTTCCGAAGTGGGCGCTTGTGATGTACAAATTTTAGTATAAATCACACGAAATCGTTACCCGAAACTTCCATGCACATTTTGAACTTTAGTCATCAATGCTAATGTACATACCTAGCTCTGGTCAGTCCAGATCATCGAATTTAGATAGAGAGAACCTTAGAAGTCTTCAACAATAATAAAAATGATGATGAGCTAATACACAGTGAAGTAGCCGCCCCTTCATTAGCTGTCGTATTACGCCAGAGTATGAGATCTGTCATAATTAACAAGTCAAATTCATAGTTTAATTTACTTGTCGCGAGTTAGAAACAATTTGCGAAGTTCAACATCGCACAGTATAATATGCTTTGAATTCTGGATGATTTCTGTTCTAGGTTCTAGTTTGTAGGTACGTATGTATAACCGAGACCACGCTGACCAGAAGGTTTTGACTGAAAACCAGCGTTGTTATGCATCGAGCATCGTAGCAACATGAAGCTGGGGCAAAACCTTTTGGTCCACACACATTCATCATCATCACCCTATACGTTCCCACTGCTGGGACACGGGGACTTCTCTCTTGACAAGAGAGATTAGGCCTTAATTCACCACGCTGGCCAAGTGCGGGTTGGTGAATGTCACATGTGTTTCAAACTCTTCAAAGTTCTCAAAACATGACGGTTTCCGCATGATGTTTGCTTTTACCGTTAAAGCACGTGTTTAAAGCGCTCATAGATTTATCAAGAAGAAAAATGACGACCTTCGGAATGAAAGTCTAAGTCTATTGAGTCTAGTGAAGTCTAGTGAGCGCCCACGTAGCCAACACGGCTTCACACAGTACAATGTAATTAATTTATGATTACTGGTTATTTATTCTAATGTGCGAATTAATAAAAGCATTCTTTCTTGCTTTATTTATTTTATTTTATTTTCTTTTATTTTTTTCTTTATTTTCACCGAGATGTCATAGATAGATAGATAACACTTTATTGCACACCACACAAAACACACAAAAAAAAACATAGACTTAGCATAATCATAATGTTGGAGTACAATGGGCGGCCTTATTGCTATGAGCGATCTCTTCCAGGCAACCTTTGGATGGACAGGATCAATAGTAACAAAAAAGACAGTAGTGTAATCATATTATGTGTACTAAATTACACACCGTTTCGTTGCCTGCTTTTTATGGGTTTCCTGTTTGCTACAGTTAAGGTACACAGTTAGTTTCCCGTCTTTCTTGTTCCTAGCAGATCCTATCCATCCAAAGGTCGCCTGGGAGAGATAGCTTTTAGTGATAAGGCCGCCGATTGTATAAACCAAATGTTTTATTATTGATTGTTTTTTTTAAGTTAGTCTGTAAGCCATTGGTGTGCAATAATGATATTATCTATTATTATAAAAAAGTAGCCCAGTTATTATTTATAACATCGGGACTTTCAACGAGTTTAAATCGTCCAGGTCATGACTAAACGGCAAATCTCAAAGGCCTACTCTCAGAATTATAAATAAACCAAGGCACGAAACGAATCAATTTTAATGTCATTGAGTAAAAAACAATTTGATAAGTATGAGTCAATTTAAGTGCAGAAAGATACAGTCATTAGAGCCATTTCCTTCTAAGCGCTCAACCCTTCTTAACTTTATAAAACCTTATCTTATTTATTATGTTTATAGTATTTATTGTTATAGCGGCAACAAAAATAAAACATATCTCAAAATTTCAATCAAACGCTCAATCAAAAACATAAACAAATTTATAGACATTCATAGTATAAACAAGTCCAACCAATCTGTTATGCAAAAATCCTATCGAAACTATTCAGCCTGCTAATTGGATACTTTTAACAAGTAAGCGGGCAGTTGCGATAGTCCAATCAGTTCAAAGCTGAATAGGACGGGCCGGGAATCGAACCCGTTTTAATTACGGAATGGCCCGCAAGCTGCCGTGCGCGACTGTTGTAACTCACAAATGGATTAGCTTGGTGCAGGGACGGGTTTAGGGTAGATAGGGGGTAGCGGAAACAAGCTTACATCAAAGTTAAAGATAGGAGAACTAAAGTAATAAACTAATTTACTAATTTGTATAGTAAAAACTATCGATACGTGAATGTAAATTATATTAAGTATACCAGATGTGTAGTACCCGTAACACAAGCTTTAGAGCTTACCACGGCGCTAGATGTTGTTGTTTGATTTGCCCGGAAATATTAATTCTTTATTTAAGAAGACTCCTGGCTGTCAAAAATAAAACGATTTTTTTTATTTTTGACTAGCCATCAGCCATTGATGCTGTATAACATAATCAATATGATTCGCATAAGGTACGTTTTGCTAGTTTATCTAAGTATATGATTTTATTTTTTCTCCGTGGTTCTCTAAGCTTGTGTTCGTACAAAATGTGATCCTCCGGCAAAAAGGTATTGTATTTTGAAGAAGTATTTTGAATATACCCATTCTGCATTTAGCATTTAAAAAACTAAAGCTATTTGGTTATTTGCATTTGAAATAGTAAATCTGAAAAGTATTTTCCATTTTGTATTTAAATGCTTTTTTAAAACCATTTTGTACATCTCTGCATAGCCTCCGGGCTGGGCCTGAGGGTATGCAGGATTATCTACCATAAAAAAAGGTGTGTGTGCGATTCACACTCGATAGAAGTGAAACTTCAGTAAATCGACAAAAGGATAAGAAGAATAAAAAAAAAACAAAAAGAAAACTATGCAAAAAGATTTTGTTTGGGCGGTCACCCATCCAAGTACTGGCGTCGCGCAAAGTTGCTTAACCTTGTTAGCGTTTAAGATTGGCTTACCCGACAGGTAAGCCAATCTTATTTCCATTTCCGTTGCATCCGGTTTCAAATCACAACGATTCTAAAGAAGTTTCACTTCAAAAACGTTAACTGTAAGTGAAGTAAATGGATACCAACTAATATTATAAAGTTGAATAGTCTGTTTGTTTGATTGTAATTGGCCGACGTCGTACCTGGCGCTACGGCAGTGGTGAACGCCCACAGTGAAATTACACCGAGAAGCGACCATTTTTATCGTCATAATAGTTATAGTTTATAACTTTTTGGTTACGTTAAATATAATTTTTATTATAATCTGATACATTTAATCGTTTCATTTCATTTATTTTACTTAAATAAAATAAATTCACATAAATCGCCATTTACAATCTACCTTATAAAATCAAATTACAAACTATGAAAAATAAATTAGTGCAATCTAGATTGAATATCCGCCGGAGATGTCTACGCTAGACTAGAAAAGCCTGTGTTATAGACATCGGCGATTCCCCCAATAAGAATCCATTTGTTTTACATGTATAAATTCAAAACAATATGTACAGTATACAATACAATACATTACACTTTATTGAACACCAATTTACAAAAAAATTAACAAAAAATTAAATATACATATAATAGTGTCACAATGGGCGGCCTTATCACTAAAAGTGATCTCTACAGACAACCTTTGGATGGACTGGAATAAATGATAAAAGACGGAAGAGGCAAAATTGGTAATTACAAAAGTCAAGAAATAAGAAAGAAAATAATACAAATTATATAAATAAATATATAAACATATCTAATAAAAAAATATAAAATAACACATAATGTGATTTCTATATAAATAAATATATATAAATAAAATAAATATATACATACAATAAACAAGGGATAGTTTATCAGTCAGAAGAAAGGAAATGCTTATGGACAAGGCAAGTATTATTGCTCTGTGATTGTATCTTCTATTAAAAATGTAATTATCGATTATAAATAAATCAAATATAGACGGTAAATAGATAAAATATTACTTTAAATAGTTGCGATAGTCCAGAACTAAAGTACTTAATAAAACTGATGATATTACTTGTTTGTATACTTACGTACGCGCTCCATGTCACTTTTGTTCTTAAAATTAATTAACAGTTCTAATTTTCAACAATTCTAATAATTTAGCAACTGTAATGCTCTGCTTGAATGCTCAATGTTTCATGGTATGTTAACTTAAAATAGATATCATTTATAAATAGCTTTATGAGACTTAAATAGGTCCAGATTAGATTAATTACTGGTTAAAATCAATTTTTACAACGTTTAAGCAAAAAAAAGTAGTATATACTTAGGTTAACTTTATTTTATACCAGAATTCTCACCCTGGGACACACCAGAATTCCTACCCGGACTCGTAAACCGTTTCGTAAAAAGGCAGTACAGATAAGGTTGTACTAACAACTCTGAGTTGAGCACGTTTTGTCGATTGAAAAACAATATTCCCAACCATCCCCATATCCAAGCCCAAATTCGTTCCCAACCCGCCCCTGGTCAGAACGTTCGATTAACTCATTCTGTCCGGAAAAGTGCATGTATATGAGCCACTTTCGTTTTATAGGGCTCTCTTTTTAATTGGGAAAAGGTGTGACGATGTAGGCGGCCGTAAAATCTAGCAAGTTATGGTGGGTGCCGGCCAGAAGATGGTAGGGAAGTAGTAGAATTTATGTTTTAGGGGTGTTGAAGTTTAAGGCTCTATTGTAGGTGTATATTGGTTTTGTTTTTACTAATATTCTAATGTACTTTTATAGATTTTAAGATTTGTTACTTTTATGCGACAAAATGGCTAAACTTATTTATTCGGTTCGAAACCTGGACTTTACATAGCCTACAACTTTTCCTGGAATACGTCATTTAATCTAAGTACCTATAGTATATTTCAGTTTCAAATCTGTTACAATACCTACCTTTATCGAAATTTAAGTAAAATGAAAATTTAAATTAACCACAGGGGCACACAACACAGTGTGCCCCTTTGTGCAGATATCTTAATGTATTAGATACAAGTATTCCTAAGATCTTTAAGTAAATAAAAATGGTTCGTTGAGCCGTTGTTTAGATTTATTAAGACTATATCAACATGTCATTACAGATAGGTAATCAACAAAAACACCCCACTAGATACATTATTCAATTAAAAAATGAAGTCAACATCTCAATTTAGATGCAAACTGAAATGCAACGGAATTAATTAAAAACTTCTTAATACCAGAACGAAGGAAAATGCAGACAATTTGGAAAACAAGCTCAAACATTCGAATTAATTTGGGTATTGCAAACCGTGGCTTGTTCAAACTTTTGCGGCCGATACTACACGTTCAATAAATGAAACGCGCTCTCGGCGAGATGAAAAACTAATCTTTGGTTTCCATTAAAAAACGCAAACACACTAGGCATTGTTTTATTCGATAGGCTTACGTGCGTCGACTTGCACAACTGCGTACAGGATGCGAGGGACACTGACATTGTGAAGTGACTAAGGTTTTTGAACAGATTCAGTCGGGGCTTCGCCCGATATTACAAAATGCAGATGAATTTCGACCTATCACTTAAATAAATATTCCGTGTACTTGTGTGAAATAACCTATCAAAAATATTATAAAAAAACATTAGAATCAGCTTGTCAATATTCTTATTTCAGATATAGCCATTTATTCAGTAATAATGATAAAAACTTGTCGTATGTATTTCTATTTTTTGTACAGACTGCCCAGTCTGAAAGCAAACACTGGCTTTTACCAACATAATTTCAATTATAAATTCATAATCTGTTCCGAAATAGGCGAAAGCACGCGCGTACAAGCGCAATAAAAAGTTTAAGCTTCTGTTTACTTCGGAATCCTTTAAAAGTTCCCTTTAGGCTGTGTTTTCACCAGAGATGTGTTTTGTACCGGAGCTGATAAAATGCGCATTAATGTGCGATGCGTGAAATTATCCATATCATTTTCACACATCTGTTTCCAACAAACACGAACTGGTTTATACAGTTTGTCGTAAACCTCACATTGCATTCCTCGAAACACATTCCTCGCAGACATACTTCAATACAAATCAACTCTCATCTCTCGCTTGTTTTGTAAGTCCTCTACTACTCAATATAGGAACCTACCTAAGTCTAATATTGCTCATTCAAATTTATATTACAGAGTTTTTTAAGTAGAACCTTATTTTGTCACACCGCACACAGATATTTTGTAGGCTGTGAGAAAAACTGCTCCGTCACGCTCTGAAGTGAAAGGTTCAATCGGGTGGAATCGTCGAGAGTGTACAGATCGTGAAATTGTTTTTTTTGATAAAGAAGTCTTACATGTTCATTTTGTTCAATTTTTGCAAGACATAAGAAAATATAATTTAATATATGATTGTATGTAAAATGTAACTGACAGTTGTCAGGTGACTTGATAGCTCTATATTTTAATTTTATAATTTACCTCGGAGATGGTGCATCAGGCTCCTAATGTAACATTCTTGCTCGGCGCTCGGTTTGGCGTAATAAAGCTCAGTGTATGCTCATGGAAATGTCCAGTACATACAAAGACTAGACCCCTCTGCGGGAATCGAATCCCGCTACCTCTTGCGCCGCAAGAGGACCCTCGCCCACACTGCGCCACCGAAGCAGTCAATAGCATCATTATCATCACCCATGCGACTCGTTTTGTTATAAGTAAATGCTCTAGTACTTAAACACCCTAGATTTTCGTTTGGCCGTCAAACATTCTGCCAATTAATTAGAATTATGGAATTGAAGCAGATAAGGCATGCTTTTATACCTTCTGCGCACGCAGCCGTAACATGCGGTGGTTTTGTTTAGATAAGGCGGCGCTGTTTATCAAGAGATAGGTAGGTACTTGACTACTACGAGTTTTTTTAACTTGAATAACTCACAAGGCAGCATTTTTAAAGTAAAAACTTCTGTTGTCTAAAATATGCAAATAAAAACTCTTTTTAAAGAAACGTAGGTATCTTAAAACAATACTGCATGGATAAACAAAAGCAAACTATCAAGTTTCTGAGCTTATCGCGAACAGACAGACAGAAAAAATAGATAGTATTATTTCAGAAGTAAACATTAAAAAATCCATAACACCACACGACAGAAGCGAAAACTGCACAGCGACCCAGCAGCAAGCAGTGAAGAGCGGCTGGATGTATATTTCACGATTGGTACACTCTCGACGAGTCCACCCGATTGAGCCTTTCACTTCAGAGCGTGACGGACCAGTCTTTCTCACAGCCTACAAAATATCTGTGTGCGGTGCGACAAAATAAGGTTCTACTTCAAAACTCGTTATTATAAGTTTGGATGAGCAATATTAGCCTTAGGTAGGTTCCTTTATTGGGTAGTAGAGGACAGACGGCCAAACACAGTAGCATGTCGACTCCATCAGACAATTCAATCATTTCGGAATTGGCAGCTTCCTCAAATGTTGATCAATTGATTGCAGCGACCCAGTTTCATAACGACATTCAATGAATTGTGCCTGTGTCACGGATCACTCGGGTATCTATTTACTCACTATATACTTACGGAATACGGAAGCACGGACTACAAACATGATATAATACTACTCTACTGAGACTAGTCTATGACGCCACAGCTTTACTCGGCCCCGTTGTTCCTGGGATGAGCGCGTTATCCAAACAATCAAGCTTCTCTTCGACTTTATAATGATCCTAGTTAATTCGTTTTAACTGAATGCCTTATTTACAACTAGTTTTAACTCTTGAAAGTCAATTGATAAAACCAAGGATCAGACATATTATACGAACTTTCTTTTGAAGAGAATCTAATCTCAAAAATCGTACAATAGAGATCAGGTGACAAAAATAACAAATACGTTTTATCTGTTGAATGAGTCGATTCAATTGTCGATTTCAAGTTTCTACATTTGGCTCCGTATTACATGTAGATATGTACCTACCCAAACGAATCAATCACATAATGAATACCCTTTTCCAGGCTTATAAAATGGTATAGGAATACACCTTCACCTCCGCTTTCTCGACAAAAATTCAATGTTCAAACAATTCCGCCATTTTGATTTCAACCTATGCTCTGTTTGAATTGCCTGGAGCCGGGAACACGAAATGGCGGATAAAGCATACACAAAACCAACAAGTTCAGCCAAACAAGCCGAAAATTGATTACAGGCAATTCAGTGAACTTCTGAGGCGACTCGGAAGTCACGCTACGCAAGAAATATTGTTACCGATTAGTTCCGTGACAGGGACACGAATTTTCGTTTGTTGCAGTGGCTTTTCACAAATACATAAATATGTACTGTGGAAAAAGGCCAGATATCAGATATATTTATATATGTGATTGTTTAATCTTCCTATATATTGCTTATTAATATTCCTAGTACGACAATTACCACGAAATACAATATATCAAATCGCTCTTATTGAATCAAAACCGATATGGCTATATTTAAACTGACGTAGGTCCTAGATAGCTGTACGCTGTATTATAAATAAATAAATAAAAAAAGTACGTATACTAAGCTTCCACGTATACACTAAATTGTTTTGTACTTATACCTTTACTTTTATAATTAGGTCCACTTTATTTGTCTCGTTTGACCTAAATCCATTATGTACCCACAACCTTACGACATCCTCTTAGCTTGATTACAGATTCACGTAAATTAAAACGTACTGTGCTCGTACCATAAAGAATTTAAGTGAGTTCTTTTCTTGCACGTACCAACAAAATATAAATCCCCGTTTACGTAATAAGTTTTTATTGTCTCATTTGTAAAATGAGATGGAATTTTAGAGCGGCATGCCGTTCTAATGGTGGACGTGGTTTGTCGCAGGGGGGCAATTCTTACCTTCGCGATACGACATCATAATGAAAAAAGATTCGATAATTATGCCCAAAATATTTCATATCAAAAAGAACAGGCACCGAGGAAAGACTCTACTGAAAATCTAAACCATTATTAGAACATTTTTGAAGTTCAAGTTAAACTGTAAAAGTGATATTTAATACATTTACATGTAAAACTGTGCGCCAGACATTATTGCATTATACCCAGTTGAAACAGAATCCTTAATGTTTGACGTCAGTTAAAAATTATTTGAATTCCCAATTGAATATCGAAAATAAATAATTTATTTCAAAGTTCTTTTTTTTAAATACTACCTAGTATGTGCTGTCGGCGTAGAACGCTATGTAATATACTTGTTGTTATCGAAAACAACATCGACGCCATTTAAGCCGGAATCGCCCACCTACAGTCAAACGCTATTCAGCTATTCTGAGTGGATTAGTATCGAACGATGCGATGCGTCTAGCAGCGATGCGATCGCAATGTCGATGATCACATAATGTCACCCGGGCATGCTACTAGACTACCCATAATACGGGCGTTAGGATAGTCGTGTGGATGATACCTGTTTGTTAACGTCGCTTATTGAAACATGAGGCTGCTGGCAGGTATAAATTATACCGTCGGTTTGATTACTATTTTGATGTTATTTTTGTATGACTCGTGGTAAGAAGTGTAGTGTAGTATATTATTTTGTGTATTGCAATCAGTATGTTTCCTTTCAGTGTGTTACATGTATTTCGTCTTTACGATTCCTTGAAACATTTCTTGTTTTGTTTACAAACTTAATAACTAATAGGTGCAACGATTTAATATAACCTAAGAAGTAGGATTTAGAGAATTATATAATTAAGAACCAAATAATATACCTGATATGTTTTTTAAATAAATATTTTACAAAAAACGTCTTGGCTTCTCAATCTAATATTTTCAGCTAGTTTATAGGTAAAATATGTTTAAGATATTATCATTTCTTGAAAGCAAAAATATATTTAATTGGTACAGACCACAGCTGCTAAACTTTCGTGTTTTTTTAGACTTTTTAAGTTCAATGACTAAATGGTTGTTTTATAGGCAGTGACTGTCATTTTTTGTATTACTTAAGCTGGCTGGTGTAATTTTAACAGGTGCACATAATAGAACTAAATATCTGAATAAAATATTATTTTAATACCGGTTGGAAGAGCTCATTGGTCGGTGGAACTACTTTTATATTAAAAACCAGCTTTCCTAAGCTTTGAGATTAGGAAACCTGTAACACGCGGCAGGGCCCCTACTACAAGTTTTGATTCTGGCTTCGGACGTCCAATTCCCTCAATGTCTATTTCCCCGAATGTTAATTGTTCTGAATGTCTGATTCCTCGAATGTCAGGTTTAATGAAAAGGCAGTTGATGATAACTTGAAAATAATTAAAGGTTGTGACTGCCATACAGGCACGCGGGAAAATGTATATATTTTCAGATTTGGGATTAAATACAAAAACATTGGTTGTGTATATAAGGGGTTAAAAGATATGTAACAAATATACAACAAATCTCTGGCATTTATTATAGAAGTATTTCCCCTAGATTTCCTCTCAACTTCTCAGTCATTTCTAAATTATTTACTAACATTTGAATATTAAAAATCCTTTTTAAAAAACAATCTAACTTTGTCTTGTGCTTGATCTTATCAAACATTCTTTTTTATTTACGTCTCCATACCAGTAGAAAACCTCTTAGTAGGGGAAATACTTGTGATTGAGGGCACCCGTGTCATCTTCGGGAGATTATTAAAAAGTAAATCTCTGAAAGTAACTTGCATCTCGAACTCTGGAGCTAAGCTTATTAAAAATAAACTACTTGGGACCCGTGTTCAGCTTCAAATAACTTAGCAGCGAGATATGCAGTAGCTATTATCTATTCTTAGTATAATGCGAATATGTATTTTAAATCGTAATGATTGTTAATAAGTGATAAACCTCAATTTTAGGTTAAAATATAAATAAAAAATAATGTGGAAAAGATTAAGACACATCCTGTGCGCGAAGGTTATCTAGGAATCTTCTTTTATCACGGAGTTCCTATGGCCACCATCCATCATCACATCTGCTCCTTGCTTAGTGAATCTAACCAATCTTGAGTTTCTGTAAAGTAGCGCCACAGAAATCTAAATAATAGTGTTTTAATATTTTGATTTACATTAGAAAACCCGAGCGACTCACACCACAGTGCTGTCTTCCATTGTCGTCTAGTTGGTACACTGGGCCCGCTCGAACCGGCCCATGGGGCCCAGTTTACGTAATGTAAGACTTGAATCGGCCAACTGGATCTTATTATTAGAATAAGCAATAAGTTAAGTGACTATACTTAAAACAAAATCATAATTAAATATATAGTTTTTTTTCTAAAAAATAACTAATTAACAATGTAACTTTCTTCTAAAAACCAATAATAAAAAAAGCTCCAAATAAAAAAAAACATTCTCAATTTATTTCAAAATAACAAATACGGCAATTTACGGCTTTAAACCGTTAAAAAAAACATAAAACATTAAACGACAATGAAAAACAAAAAATAAAAATTACCAATAAAAAGTGCTTTACAGTCTGGGTATATATATAATATATAAATACGAGTACAGAGACTATATGTACACGTTATTTTAAATTTGTATGCAGAAAAAAAAGACGCATCCGTAACTTAAAGAAATGAGGTTTATCACTTATTATACAGTTACGTGTAATAATATGTCGATGTGAATAATTTGTGCCTTCTTGTATATATTCTCACCGCGTCCCAACTTTGATGTAGTCTGTGAGGCGTAATTTAAACACCTCTGTGAGTATTCTTTGAACCACCGAGATGACTCCAATTTCACGCTTCAGTGCCTCAGGAAACGTATACAAGCCGCGGTCTATCGAATTCGACTGAAAAAATATACGAGGTTCTCTGTGAACGAAAAACGCAGTTGTATTGGTAATTTTATTTATTATTTCTTTATAAATTTTTACAGTAAGTTTTCTCATTGTTGGTCATACTCAAAATAATTATTTGATACCTTTTTGAACGTCTTAAATCCCACTCAATCTATGCTCAATGGATCTACTGATATCAGACGAATTTCTCATCTGAAAATATGATTTACCAAATATATCTAGGTGGAACCTACAGTATATCTTAATCTCTCTTTGAGGTGGATATACCCAACAAATAATCCTGGATAATAATTTTGATAGGCTTAGCACTTAAGATTAATATTATTGAAAAATTTGGTATCCTAATTTTTCAATTAATAATAACTATAATAATTTTCATTAAATCAAAAATAATTATACTCTTAGATAAAGTTACTCTGAGCCTGATCTTATTATATTTCAAAACATTATTATAGAGCAAAATTACATTGTAATGGAATAAAATTACAATGTAGCAAAGAAAATACGATATCCAATTACTCGTATCCTATTAAATTTGTTGTTTCTGTTCGTAGCACATAATTTTGCTACGGCGTAGCTCTGCTACGAGGCTACATTATAATACAAATTGTTATCTACATTTGCAACGCATTTTGCATTTTTTTCTTTAACCCAGGTTAAAGATAAACGTCTAGTATTATGTAGATTCTAAAAGAGGCTTCTGTAATTATCATCATCATAATTTCAGACGTAAGACGTCCACTGCTGTCATAGGCCTACCTCAAAGACTTCCAGTAATTTCGGTAACAGCCTGTAACCACCGCAAGCCACTTTTACTAGTACGTCTGTTCATCTGTTTCTACGCCCTACGCGATGGACGTCCAACGCTGTGTTTGCCGATATCTCCATTCGAGATCTTTCCGGCCCCAACGGTCATATTTTCTACGTGCTACATGGTCTGCCCATTGCCACTTAAGTGATTTAATTCGCTTGGCTATGTTGGTGATCCGCGTTCCTGAAACTCCAAGTATAGGTCCTGTGCAACACACTATTACACACTATTTTGTTACTAGCTATAAACATCGTCTATACCATCACGGCCATAAGACATCCACTCATATTGGCTTCCCTCATAGATTTCCAGGTATTTCAGTTTGAAACGGCCTGTATCCACTCTGAGCCATCCATCTCTAACAAAGGACACGTCACGCGCCTATCGGACTCGCTATCTATATCCTTCACTAGAAAACCTCGAAACGAAAAGGTTATGAGTTTTCCAGGCTAAATGTTTCACCCATTGCCACTTTAACCAACTAATGAAATAAAATCAGCAAAAAAAATCGATAATTTAACAAGTTATTTTATAAATTAAACTAAAATAGCAACGACGACCTCTGTGGCTCTGCGGCGAAGGTCAGCCTGAGGCGCAGGGTTTTATTCCCGCCGGGGGGCCAGATTTTGTACGATCTACATCGACAATTTCTGGTTTCAGGTCTGAGTGTTGTCTATGAACGAGTATATATTAAAAAAAATGTATTATATCAGCCACCAAACACTCATAGTACAAGCTCTGGTTAGTTTTGGGTTAGGTGATGCTGTGTCATTAGTCCGAAAATATTAAAATATAACTTTAAAAATTCTGTTATCTTTGACAGCAAAAAAAAACTAGCTAAGGACGTTAACGCTTGATTGGTTGAGCCTATTTTATCAAAGTCAGTTATTGGATTTCGTCCCTAATACACTCTAAATCTCATATCAAATATAAAATAAAACCCTTACAATAAAATATTTATAAATTTTCAGAGATATAAATCTTTTTTTTTAGATCTATTGAAAATAGATTTCATTGTTTCTATTGAAAATATATTTCAATTTTCATCACAAATCCCTTTAAATAATAAAAAGCGTAACTTCATATATTAGGTGTCCGTTTTGAGTTCAAATAACTTAATATAACTCTCTGATTCAAATTTTTATGAAACAAAGCAATAAGCGAGTTCATTGTTGAATTTATATTAACTAAAAACTCTCTCGCATAGAAAATTTCGAATCGCATTCCAATATAAAATACTAGTAAATTTAATCAATGTTTTGTTAGATCAGTGTTTATTGAACATTCCATCTCGTCTCGTTTTAGAAAAGCAATTCCATTCATTTTTATTAGTAATTTTATATTGAGTTTTCTCAAGTTTGCCTTACATTAAGTTTATTGCCCTAAGTTTAGTTATAACTTGTAGTGCCCTGCGGTATTACCCGCGTTTTAATGAATTTACACGCGAAATTACATTACCCCACGGTAAAAAGTAGCCTATGTCCTTTCACAAGTTCTTAAGAATCTATGTAGCAAATTTCATTTTAGACAGACATTTACTTTCGTATTTATAATAGTTGTATGGATACCTACCTAATTGATGTTTCTAAAGATTTGTGTATGTCTATTAAATATATTTTGTATACATATGTATAATGTTTTCTACAAGTTTCTAGATGTTGATAAAAAAAGTATCATGTAAGTTTATATTTAAGTACTTATGTAAAGATTGTTTAGAATCCAAACAAATCATCATCATCATTTAAGCCATAGAATTTATATTTGCGTGCTGAAATAAAATGACGAGAATAATGCTAGAATTTAAACCACCATAGATAACTTTGTGAATTTTACTTTATTTCTCAATAACAGTACATTGATCAATTTTTGTGAGAACATTATCGAACATGTATTTGAACTTGCTCAGTACTAATTAAATATATTAATTTGTTATTACCTTCACAGGTAAGCTACGCAGCTTCTAAGTCTATTTATATATCTAGTGTTCATTTGAGATTCAATTATTTTAATGGGACGATGCTTACAGAGCAAATGATTTCAGATGTAGTATTTAATGTAGTTACGATCGGGTACAGTGCTCGGCACATACTCGTTACATGAAAATATCAAAGTTTTGCTCACAATCAATCGTATAACGAGTATAAAAATATGCGACTGCGACTGAACTTTTTTTAGAGTTTTTACGGTCTATAATTAGCCTTTTAAGGAAAATATGGTAGTTACGGAACTTTAAATCAAGACCCTTATTTTTTCTTTTTTAACCCCCGACCAAAAAAGAGGGGTGTTATAAGTTTGACGTGTCTGTCTGTCTGTCTGTCTGTGTGTCTGTCTGTCTGTCTGTCTGTGTCACCATAGCTCCCGAACGGATGGAGCGATTTCAATTTAGTTTTTTTTGTATGAAAGGTGAAGGTGAGGCGACTTTCCTATAAGCTTTCATTTCACAATGAGTGAGTGCGCTCATAGTACGCACCTTAAATAAATAAAATAAAAATATAATCAGTTTATTTCAGGTACACAACAAGGCCCATATCACACATACGAAAATAAGCAAAGATTAAAACCTTTAGACAACATTTCCAAACTCCTTGAAATATTTTAAGATTAAGAATCATTTATTAGCATAAAACATGAGTGTATACATGGTGGGAAGTTAAAATGGTTCTACATGTTTTGCCAATCATCATCATCATCACCCTATTAACTCTGGGCGAGAGATCCTAATTCACCACTTGGTGAATGTCACATGTACTTCAAACTCCTTTAAGTTCTCAGAACATGCCGGTTTCCTCACGATGTTTGCCTTTACCGTTAAAGTACGTGTTTAAAGCGCACATAAGAAGAATTATTATATATTCTTAAGAAGATAAATGAGGTGCGTGCCGGGGTTTGAACCCACGACATTCGGAATGACTGCTGAGGTGAATGATGAGGCTTTCTCTAAAACTAATTTATTTTTTGTTTTGCCAATACTGGCGTGCAAATTTGAATGGATGCATTTTTGCACAATGCATTTTATTAATAATTTAGACATTGAAAATGCCTGTGCCACAAAAGAGCCGCGTACTGTATACATTCATTTGCAAAGGCGTCTTGTCTAAAGTTACTTTGTTAGTTTGATGTAATTGTTCTTAAATAGCAGTATTTATACGCGCTTTCATAAAGCTCAAGAAGCTGTATATTATAGACTTGTTTGTTTTCACTTCGTTTGAGTTTTTGATTACGTTTAAATTAGTTAGACACACAGAATAGTACTTTTATATCAAGTTCTTTCAAGAACTGGCCTTGGTAGAACTTGAAATCAATGTATTAATAGATACATTGATTTCAAGTTCTACATCAAAATATCATTCATAATTTCATACAAAATCTCTTCTCTTTGGATAAGACGTATTTGAAGAACAGTATCTGGTGGTAGGCTTCGACCGCGGCTTGTCACCACCCTCCGGGCTGGGCCAGTGCGGGAAACGATTTTTTCGTGTTTAAAAAAATAATAATTAAAAAGTTTGAATATTATATGTTTAACCATCTATATTTTAACCCGAATCAGGTTTTCCGTAGGTATATCGAAATAAAATACATTAAGTACTATTATTTACAAATATAATCCAAATACAACAACTGTAGCTAGCCATGAACAACCTCTACTAAGTTCAATACTATAAACATATAACTACCGAGTATTCTTAGAAAGCTACACGGAACTTAGCTAGATTAGGTAGATTCAGAAACAAATCCCATACAATTACAGCTACTCATCAATGCTGGTGGTAATCCAATCCCACTGGAATAGTTTCTAGGGGACAAATAGATGAAGTTGTAACTAGCGGGGGACTGGCCACCTAACTGTATTACGAGACTGACCCAAGATTTGATTCTTACGTAGAAAACAGGTGAATTACTCCAATACTGCTTCAGTGGCACTGTGGGCGCGGCGCAAGAGGGCTCGATTCCCGCTGAGGGGTCAATGGGGTGAAATCTGCAAGAACTTCCTGCTTAGTCTGGGTATATCATATGTATAATAAAAAATATATATTTGTTTGTATATTATATTAACTATATCAGATGTCTAGTACCAGTAGCACAAGAAGCCGTGTTGGCTAAGTGGGAGGACACTCGACTTTCATTCCGAAGGTCGTGGGTTCAAACCCCGCCACGCACCTCTGGATTTTTCTTCTTGAGAAATTTATGTGCGCTTTAAACACGTGCTTTAACGTTGAAGGCAAACATCGTGAGGAAAACAGGCATTTTCTGAGAACTTTAAAAATAGTTTGAAGGACATGTGATATTTTCACCATTTCACCATTCACCAACTCGCACTTGGCCAGTGTGGTGAATTAAGGCCTAATCTCTCTCGTCAAGAGAGAAGTCCCTGGGTCCCAGCAGTGGGAACGTTAATAGGGTGATGATGAGTAGCACAAGCTAAGAACTTACCAGGGGGCTAAATATTGTTGTGTTGATTGTCCAGCAATATTTAAATTTGCAATTTACAGAACAAGGAATTTATTTTAATTTGCGTTAATATGCATTTCACTGGACGTAAATAAAACGGTTATTTATTCTTCATATTCTTGTAACTACTTGTTTTTTATCCCGCGGGTTTGTCTACGCTTAATGTTTTTTATATGTTATTAATATTTCCAATTATTTTCCTGCGATAAACGTAAACACTGTCGTTTTAATGCACCCGTATTTTTGTTTTGCGTTCCATTTCACTGTCACGATAAAAAATATAAACCGTCAACATTAATTACAGGAAAATTCGTGTAGTTTCCAAGTTTTGAGTATATCGTGTAAACGTTTTTTCAAAACATTCATAAAGCGCCCGTTTTTGCAAATAGGCAGACAGAACGCTTTGAACAATAATTATAATATTTATTTAAGTAACAAACAGATCATATTTACCGTCGAAGGATCAACCTGTTTTTATTCTGAATCCGCCAATTACAGACTGACCGAAGGTATTAGAATTGGTTGAGTCGTGAACATCTGAGTGAAACAACTTGTTCAATTAATTGTTGTAGCCTTTGTCTGGCTACTGAACATTTGTGACGTGAACAACAAGTTTCAAGAGGTATTTCTGTGAAACAATGCGATTAGACCCGTGGCTTATAGAGCTGGCTATATTGTAAGCGGATCAACTTTTACTCAAAACATTGACGTAGAGTTACATAATACTCGAAGATTATTAATTTTATAACAAAAAATGTCTCACCATCAGTCGCAGGACGTCTTCTGTTGGACATAGGCCTTCCTTAAAGATCCAGGAATTAAGGATGGCAGCGGCCTGCATCCACCGTGAGCCCTATTCCTCCACTCGGTCATCCGTCCATTTAGTTCGAGTAAGTTATTAAAAATGTTTAAATCGACTAAACTCATTCTTAAGTTTCCAAAATACTCCATACTCGACCAAATCTTCATAAGCAGTGACTGAAACGAAAAGGTAAACTGCTACTTAAATCTACTGCGGGAAGTAGCAAGAGTACATACCTATGTATGTAGCAACTCCCAACAGAACCTCGAACGTCCTAATAGCATCCAGTGCAGGAGATTAGCCCCCGGCGATGACATGACGTGGCGGCCGTGACGTCACTACTCAACAACAATTACATCATTTTAGAGTGGGGCTTCAATGCACTTGAGAGATTGATCGAGATCGAGAGGTTTCTGTTAAGGACAGTTGTAAGCTCTAGGTTTAACCTCCTAGAGTCTCTAATCCCCTGGTAGCCTACGAAATTCACGAATTACGATAGTATTCATTGAAGTCGACAAATTAAACATATTTTCTATTAATATTCTGGCTCATTTCTGTGAACTGACATTAAAATAGGTTTTTACATGGAAGGGAGCGAATTCGTCGACATTACTTTGTAAACAGAAAAATATTAATATTATATATGACAAGAGAAATCCAGATTAAAAGAGAGATTTACTTTTTCTGCTTAAACTACAATCATTCGGTTAAATAATATATCTAAGTGAATAACAATATAGCGAAAATATTTTTTTTTAGAATTGTTTAACTATAGCGCTCGTTACCTCGAAAATCTGTCAGAATTTGAAAACATTGCCTCCTCCTCGGCCCTTTGTCAAGTACCTTCAAATCTTTTTTTTTCTATAAAATACACCTTTCTCATTCAAACTTTATATTCATTACGTCATCGGATAATTTCCTCAACAAATCACCTAACCATGGAAAGAATTTCCTTGAACTCCCTGTTCCACGTAGTTTAAATAAGATCACGTTTTCTACGGGCGGAGTTTTGAGCACGGAGCAGCATGTTGTCTGAACATTGTTCAGCCCCAGTCCTGAGCAGCCGGCAGCCCTACGCAGAAATGAGTTATGGCGGCTCGAGATTGCCTCGCTAATAACTCGGTACAACCCTGTCCGATCTTACGAAATAAAGGACCCAGGGATGGTTTAAGGAAACTTTATGATTCTAGATGAGGAACGTCCAGCTATTTATTTAGCTATAAGTATAAGTTTAGTTGGCAGTTGTTCGATACCGTGGCGAGCGTTATCTGAACAGTTTTCTTTTTCGAGATATTGCTGAACAATCCACACAACGACATCTAGCCCCTTGGTAAGCTATAAGCTTGTGTTACGAGTACTAGACATCGGATATACTACAGACATACATCAGACATACATAGATATTTTTTTATTTTACATATCAAACACCTAGTCCATGGATAAGGTGCTTGCAGAACATACAAACACTTGACCCCTCGGCGGCAATCGAACCCGCTACCATACATAGTATCTAAAATAATCTTTACATTTTTCATGCAAGTTGATAGTTTGGGTGAAACATTAATTACTTTATGTAGCAACTTTTTAAACCTTAATTTTTTAACCGAATTTCAACGAAAGAAGGAGGTTCTCAATTAGACGTGTAAGCTTTTTTTATTCTATTTTATCCGTAAAACTCAAACCTTAAATCGACCCTGCATCTAACGAAATTGGCGAATGTCGTAAGCGACTTCGTTATAAAACTTTAGTGTTTAGCTGTCACTTAAGAGTTCACTCGTTTACACGAAAATAAGACAATTTGTCGTAAACGTCCTGTTTCAGCGTCTTCAAGGAACCACAATTTTCGTTCGAAGCTCTTTTAAGAAAATATATAATAAAAAATTATAAAGTTAAATTATATTGAAATGAAATAATTATATTCTATTTTTCACTTTACATACTGACTTTTATGTACCTACTATCTCTTATGAAAACACGTTTTTAATCAACATCAATCTTATATAGGGACACATGTTTTATTTTATTTTAATTGATATTTTACTTTTTAAAAGAAATTTAGATTAATTTAGAACGAATAAAAAAAATATAGATAAAAGTACAAGAATACATCTTTACCTTTATAATTTATCAATAAATGAATCCATAAATATAAATTTTGATTCCAATTAAAATTACACATCACACTTGACCCGACATTGCGCGAGTTACCTAAACGAAATTCCAAAAGCAAATGAATCGGAACTGTAATGTTATTAGTATTTTGCTAATTTTGATCGAGTTAGAAACATGTTACTTAACAATGCACGCCGGATTGCAAGGAAAATCAATTAATACGTTGTGAAAGGTTTCGTTGAAAATGTTGCATAGTATGCATAGTTGGTGAGGAAAGAGGAAGCCTGTTTGTATTATTTATAAAGGTAATCTGCATGATACTTTATTAAAATTTAGGATGCAAATGTACTCGAGTGGAGTCTCAAATGAAAGTGCATCACGTGCACATTAAAAAATAGTAGAACTCTGTACTTTTAAGGTAATAAAGTTCTTAGACTGAAGTTTTGGAATCGGGGGTACCTTTCCTTAAAAGGAAAACAGGTTTCCCTGTTTCCCTCGATAAAATAACGTTTCTTAGGACTTATTTCACAAACTAGTAAACTAAGCAATGGTTAGTTATGTGAATAAGGACATGTTTTACCATCTCCGTGTAAATAAGGCTATGGTTTACAATATTGAGCTATCAAGTCACCACTCTTTGTCAGTCAGACACTGACAGTTCTTAGGTGACTTGATTCCTAAGCCACGTTATTTTACCGAGGGAAACAGGGAAACCTTATTAAAATGGTCAGGATACAACCTGAAACGCAGATAGACACGCAACCAGAAATCTAGTACAAAATAAATTTTCCCGCTAACAAGAACATAGCTTAATTCCTGTAATATCATCCTTAGTTAACCAAATTGTTCGCATATTTATTAAAGTAGCGTGTACTAGGTACCTAGGAGAGACTTCGGGCAATATATGAGACTCTTAAAAGTTATTATCATTAAGGCTTGTGTCTCGGGTACTTCGGACTGGGCCGGTAATATCTCCTTACCTAAAGCAGGATTAGGGGTCTGAATATTTCAGTAGAATTTTGTCAACAATTGGAACCTGAATTGCTTGAGGTAAAGAATTAAGAATATTTTTCAAAGGACTTTTTCTCTGATCAGATTATTTTATTTTAAGCTAAGGGATTGTTTGAATTTTTGGTAGTTAGATTTTATTTAACGACTTTTGCCCCATGATCGTCTCAGGTAAACTACAATAATAAATCTAAATTTAAAATTTAAGAAAAACCCCCGATTTCAATGCTATAATTTCCTTAAATGTAAAACAAAATAATAATATGTAATGTGGACGCGATGCGTTTTCATTTGATACCCCACACTAATATATTTGCAGATTTTCGGTTTTGCTTCCCCACTCTCACCCCCATAACTTTTAAACGGCCCAACCGATTTTCATGAAACATGTCTAAGAACACTCGCGCAAGACTCACCTTTCATACAAAAAAAAACTAAATTGAAATCACTCCATCCGTTCGGGAGCTATGGTGACACAGACAGACAGACAGACAGACACGTCAAACTTATAACACCCCTCTTTTTTGGTCGGGGGTTAATAAATAGGTAAATTTAAAGAATGTTGTTTTTTATTTGATATTCATTTTTTAAAGTAAGTATTACGTAGCAAGCGAGTGCCAGAGTCATTAAAAGGTAATTAATAATTGATATAAGCAGTAAAATTTATCAGAAAATTATATCACTTCTATTGATTCATTTTTAACTAAGTTGACTTCTTCTTCTTCTTAGTCGGTCACTCTGTGACGTATGGGGGGTCCTTATGATGAGTTGATGCTCTTGCAATGCGCCGCCATTGTTCCCTGTTAGTTGCGTTGCGGGAGTAGTCGGTAATAGTGGACTGAGTCAAATTTGTGACTGTGCAAAAAAAGGCTATCTAAGGTATCATGCATTTGAAAGCTTTGTTTGTGCTCACAATATTATGATGATTACCTACCTATATCAATTTGGTTTTATGTTTTTCAGATTATTTTGACTACTCTAGACGCTTATAACACTTTGATTGTTCATAACATACCTACTCGTTTACACAATTTAACTACTTAGTTATATACACTATGGTTTCATATTTTTCTATACTATTCATAAATGTTATAACAGTTTGTCGTGCAAATATACATATTCCTCTTAGTTCAGAAAAGGTAGATATACCAGATAGATGGTTCGTTAGTTTCTTGATAAAAGACGTAAGTTCATGCACTCTACGAAGTTTTTATAACCTTTTCCAAGTAAGTTATGTACCCATCTAGTTAATTTATAGTCTTAGGTCTGGATAGCGTGTCGAAGTTCAACAATCCATTGATAAAGACAAATGCTTTCGTCCCCTCATTAGGGTAGTTCGATGCACTTGCCTATCGGGTCTCGCCTTATTAATAGTACAATAACGTCGAACTAAAGTGGCCTGTTATAAATTACTGTTTGTAATGGTTAGCTGTTTAAATTGGGAATAGAAAGGTCATGGGAAAGATATTGGAATATCATGTGAAGTTTTTGCTGGATAAGGCAGAAATACTGAGACAGAATATAGCTCCAGTGGATAGTTTAAAAAATCTTTAAAATAACAGATGATGAGGTAACAGCTTAGACCAAGTTTTGGCGAATCGGTTTTCGCCTTTATGAGTGGGTGGATGAATCGCTCTTAAGAAATATAAATTCGTAAGTAATTTTGTAATTTAAAGAACTTAAGTACTTTTAGAAATACTAAGCCTCTTAACCATATTTTCTGTTATTTTTTTAATAATATGTATTATGTTTTTAGCTAAACACAGGGACTTCTCTCTCGATGAGAGGGGCTTTAAATCACCACGTGCCAAGTGCGGGTATGTTAATGTCCTTTAAATTCTTCAAAATTCTCAGAACATGCCGGTTTTCTCACAATGTTTTCCACCAATAAAGCACATGTTTAAAGCGGAAATAATTTTTACAAGAAGAAAAGTCCAAACGTTTCGGCTAGGTTTGCGCCCACGGCCTTCAGAATTAAAGTCGATTGTTCTCTCAGCCAACACGGCATTAACAATATCGATAAATGTCTGAATAAACAATATCAATAAGATTATCAATCGTCCAAGATTATGAGCACGAGTTCTCTATAAAGCGATACGATTTGTGGCAGGCACGAACTCTGGCAGGCACTTATCGCGTCATAACCATAGAAACAAAAGTCCGTGAAAGCCTTAGCCGTTACCGCTGCGCCGTAAAAGGCTACTTTATTACCGAAAAAGCGAACACACGATCGTGAAGTATGGTCCAAGTTTCACACTTTCATATTAGCTGCTGCGCGGCTATAAGGTGACCGGGGACACAATACAACTTTTACAACATTTATCTAAAACAGAAAATGGATAGAAGTAATGATTTGTCCAACGAGAGCAATTTAATAAAGTACCTACTATACATCTATGTGAATGCTCGAACTACTTTAAAAAAAATTGAGAAATTTTTAAGGGCAAATCGTTTGTCACTGTGAGCTAATGTGACCAAATAAAAGTCAAAGCTGCCTTCGCCAAACATTATGAACATAACAAATTTACGGTTTATCGTCAGTGCCTCAACAAACTATATCGAAGGGTTAGTTAGGTTCAAACAAACAATGTAGATCGCTTTGTTTGTTTAGCGAACAAATTTTAACTAATAACCTACTTCTTCGTGGTATGTTTCAAGCTATAGGGTAGTTGTAGGTTAGGCATAATAATAATAAATATTGCGACAATCGCTTTAACTATATCTAAACCTAGAAGAGTGCATTACGGTGCGTGAATTTTATAAAATCACAAGACCACCAAACAATTACGTTCCGTAATTTACACAATATATTGGTACCATGAAAACTTAAAACACTTGGGACACCTTGTAACAGCAGTAAGGTTGAGGTAATTATGATTTAGCCGCATGAGTTCAAACTCATATTAAAATGTAGTCATAATGGCCCATAAATCAAACAGCTTTGATATAGTGCGACCCCGAGCCATATACTTTTAAAATATATAAGTTTTTAGTACCGACACTTAAGTAGATTTTTCAATATAATGCCATGTGGTGTGAATGCTAGTTCTTGATATTAGGTACATGTAGGCAATATGATTTTCATTATATGCCTGTGTTCACCAACACCAAGCAAGCTAACAGCTACTAATTAAAATGGCCAGTTAGCCATACATCAACGTCAAAAAATGCTTAGAGAGGTTTAATTTTTTAATTAATATTTGATGCTTACGAGTACCTACGCCATTCTATTTAAAGAGGACGATTGTTGTTTTGAATTCATTTGAATTATAGGATCATTATTTTGCCCTTAGCCTACTACATTACGTGGGGTCGGCACAACATGCATTTAATTATAATTTAATTAAATAGATTATGACGTATGAATAATATATACTAAACTAGTTGTGCCCCGCGATGTTACCAGCGTTATAATGTATTTTAAAAAGTTTTGACGTGAAAGTAGGACAGACAGAGGTACTTTCGCAATTATAATATTAGTATGGATGTAACTTTTTTTAACTATTTACTTGTGGACTCAAATCGGTTCATAAATTATGGAAGAATTCAATTCCTAACATAAAGTAACTCTTTAGGTGTATTTCTGGACTTTATTATAATTATAACCTGATCTTGAATTATGAATTATTATTTTGAATTATGACATATTAAGATTTTCAAATTAATTGACATTGTGTATAATTTTATTTTTTATTATTGAATTATGTTTCCTTAATTAAAACAAATTTATTGAATTAATATCTTTTTATATATAATTCGTCTGTGAGTGTGTATGTCACTGAACTTCTCTCAAACGACTGGACCGATTTTGATGAAATTTTTTGTGTGTGTTCAAGGGGATCTGGGAATGGTTTAGATTCACAATACGGTCAACTGGATATTGTTTTTTGAGACGTGGGACAGGACAACGTCTGTCGGGTCGACTAGTATTATTATAAATGTACATTTTTACATACATGTATAAAATTGTAACATGACTTGTTAAAACATGACCTTTGTTAAAAATAAAGAAACTTGAAACTTATATAACGTATATTTCGTTGTTGCAGAGAGTTCAAATTGGTGCTCCGCCCAGACCCCAGCTCCGTGTTCACGGAAGATGTCCAGTTCCATTCTTCGTCAGGCCAGATGGAGTACAACCCTGCGCATGTATACTCGGGAAAGCTGGAAGGTAAACCAAATACTAAATTATTACTTTTAATTACTTTAACAGAAAATAAAAATCATTTTGTCTCCCAAGTAATAATATATTTTTTCGGGGGAAAGCAGATATTTGTCCTTAACTGTTTTCCCAGTAAATATCAAATTTGATCCAAATCGGCCTTCTCCTCGCAATAATAGATTTTTCCGTGAAATGTGGTATTTTACCGCGGTAAAAAGTAGCCTATGTGTTATCTTGACTATGTAATCTTATTATTGTGAGATTTCATCAAGTTCAGTAGTTTTTGCACGAGAGAGCAACACACATCCTAACAAATTTTCGCGCTTATATTAGACATAGTCATATAAATAGTCACATATAAATAGTCTTGTGGCACCTTGTATTTGTTAGAAAAAAAATCCATTATTACATTATTTATCCTCCGCAAAAAAAAACCTAAATAAATGTGTTTTGCAAATTTGAAAACACATAAAATAGTTCAAAATTAATCCCCTAACGAGGTGTAAGGAGATTAAAAAGTTTCTAAGACACTTTATGAGGCGTTTTGTAGTTATACTTAAATAAATGGAAAAGAAGCTCGTGTTTCAGGTTTTTTAACGATGATTCTGGCAAAACATAATGCAAATAAGCTTAATTTAAGTAAAAATACTGCGACTTTAATTTTTTCTGAATTTTTTATTTTTCTATAAGCCTATCAGGTGAGTTAACGGTCAGCTGGATAGAAAAATGTTAAAAGAAAACTACAAATGAATTTAAAATACCCATTCAACGATACCTTCCCCACATGACAAAGTTTTTTGACTATATTTTTTTTACAAAATGTTGTCCTGTATTTGTCATATATCATATTGAATATTCACTGTTGTCATGTCTTTGGTGACACTCGCCGTTCTAAGAGAAATCGAATGAAGTATGAACCATAAAAATCGGCCCAGGCGTTTAGTCTGTATATTACTACAAAGGAACATACACACACATAAAAAAAAAAAAAAAAAAAAAACTAAATTTAAAATTTAACAAAAAACCCCGATTTCAATGCCATAATTTCCTTAAACGTGAAACAACATAATATTATGTAATGTGGACGCGATGCGATTTCATTTGATACCCCATACTAGTATATTTGCAGATTTTCGGTTTTCCTTACCCACGCACCCCCATAACTTTTAAACGGCACAACCGATTTTCATGAAACATGTCTAAGAACACTCGCGCCAGACTCACCTTTCATACTAAATTGAAATCGCTCCATCTGTTCGGGAGCTATGGTGCCACAGACAGACACACAGACAGACAGACAGACACGTCAAACTTATAACACCCCTCTTTTTTGGTCGGGGGTTAATAAAAAAGCCATTTATTTGAAGTAGTATGTAGATAAACATTGTTTTAGGTAATATACACCTATAGTGTGTTTTATTTTATCTTAGATATGAAAGTTTCTACTGGAACCCCCCTCAGGTAAAGGCCTCCTCCAAGGTTTTCCATTTGTCACATACACACATAGATTCATAATCATAGCACATTACCATTCCTTTGTGCCGCGCAGTCGGGTAAAAACAAAAGCTATGTGTGTTGTACCGTTAATGCGGTTTTATTTTAGTTCACAGAGGTGATTTTTTTCTGTTTTGTTGTATATGTGTGAGAACCTTTAGTTATATTGTATTTGTAAGCTATGGTTTTCCAATAAATAAATTCTATATCTAATCTATAACTTATTTTTTAACAAGGTAAGTCGCTAACTTATTTGTAATATTTATTAAGATGTATAATTGGGCAATTTTATTTACACTAAAAATGTTATAAGTTTATTTAAGATATACTGTTGGTCTTTTAAATAATAGATGGCCACGTGTCTAAGAAAGATTTATCCTGTTGTGTGTTAATAAAAAAAATACTATAAATGAACTTCATTATATAACTATCCATATATATTTTACCGCTATTAATTAGCAATTATTCCACAAGCCTTTGTTTGGTAAATCGTGGTTATCTATAAAAGCACTGTTCACTATAATTCATTAGAATAATCCAATGATTTGCGTTTGCAATGATGCAGTGTGCAAATTGATTGCGTCGCCGTTGGCCCGTTCCCATCATAGTTTTAATTTTAATAGTCCAATTAATTTTCCAGGGATTAAATGCTTGTTAAATTTTGTATTCCGTTTGGTGGTAACATTTTGGTTTTGCACAAGTTCATGAGCTATGTAAGTACATTTGTTTCTTTTCACATTAACATTTGAGGAGATTCGTAGAAGAACGCGGGTCACCGTCATAGCCAAACGGATTAGTTCTTTGAAGTGGCAGTGGACAGGCCATATAGCACGCAGAACAGATGGTCGCTGGGGCCGAAAAGTTCGCGAATGGAGACCACGAATCGGCAAGCGCAGCGTAGGACGTCCACCAACTAGATGGAAGGACGATCTTGTGAAGGCTGCGGGCCCACGGTGGATGCAGGCCGCTGTCAGCCGAAACTACTGGAGATCTTTGAGGGAGGCCTATGTCCAGCAACGGACGTCTTGCGGTTGAGATGATGAAGATGACATTAACAACTGCTTTGGTAAACACTTCGGATTTAAATTATTAACAATTTTTGTGTTATTTTAAGATAAAAGCCGCCTCACATTTGTTTATTTTAATTTGGATAGAATTTTTTTGCTTCGATACAATTTTTTGATGTCACTACCACTGCCACCAAATATTTGTATTTTTTTAAGGCACTTGTAAGTTCCTATAAATTATATAGTCAATACTTGTATAGTATATTGACTTTAGGTTAATTCTTGAGAAAATTGGCTCAAAGGCAATATCTTGCAATTTTAAACAACTTTGTATAATCGTCTTCAAGCTGATAAGCTCAACATTGTAATAAAGATCAACTCGACGATACTGTTGCGGTGGCCTGCTTTTATTGCATCGTTTAACTTTACAAAAGCAATCTGTCCAGCCACGTTAAAGATGTTATAAAAATATTTCTTTGAAGAATCGTTAAATGTAATTAATCTCAACAAGATTTTTTATTTCCCTAAAGGGTGTGACTAACAAAGCTTTTTACCTATATAAGCTGACCCCTACCTACAGCTTCCGCCAACAGACATTTTATACACCAGGTTCATATTTTTAAGAAAAGACCTTTGTATCTTAGAGTACAAAAAAATAATAATATAAAATAATATATCTACCTACTTTTCTTTTTTACGCCAAAAATCTTTTTTAACATTTAGTAATAACATGAATTAGAAATGATATTTATAAATAGGTAGTGTCATCGTATCGTATTAGTTAAGTTCAATGTATTTTTTGACCTGAATAAATGATTTTTATTTTATTTTAAATTCTCGTAAAAATGTTTGATTGATCAACTTTTGAAGTGAAACTTCTTTAGAATCGTTGTGATTTCAAACCGGATGCAACGGATAAAACGACAGGTAAGAGACACAAATACAATAGTCGCCTGTAATTAGTGAGCCAGAGCGAGAGAGCAGATGTCGGTGTGTATGTATATTCACACTGTTGAAAACTTGCTTGTTTTTGAGCGTTTAATGTATGTGAAAACTACGTGATATACTACTGTACACTGTATGCGGCTGCGTATTACAGCTTTTTAGTAAGATGTCAGCGTGGTGTGTTATTATCTAACAGTGTGTCTGTGACTATTTTTATATCTTGTTGTGGTAATAATAAATTTTATAAGATGCCGAAAACTAATGCCGAAATTTGTCGTCAATATCGACGCAAAAAAAAAATGAAAATTAAATTAAAATGAAAAAAAAACAGAAACTGAAAATATGGAACTTGAGCAATAGATTATTTACCATATGTTAAATAAAATATAAAATATCTTTTAAAATTAATCAAAATACTTTCATATTTAAACAATTAAACTTTGTAATTATCCTACCCTTGTTATATACATATATTCATCTCATTCTTTTGTCGATTTTCTGAAGTTTCAGTTCTATCGTGTGTGAATCGCACACACACCTTTTTTTTATACCTTTTAATAACGTACCATCTTCATTGCACTTTTTATACAAGAGTGTCTATCTCCGCACTTTGAACTCAGACCCAACACCGGTCCAGTAATTGTTCGCGGGAAATTAAATTGTTTTCTTTAAAACGTTTAACGCCTTTGTGCGCGTTTTCTTTTAATTACAAGTGAAGGTCCCCCTAAATTGCTTTCTTGATAAGCCAGAATTAGCGCAAAGCGTCTATCATTTTCGGAAATGGGGTTTCGGGTATTTCGCTAAAATGTTTAAAGATAAAAATATAAAGTTAAATGTAATTTCCCGTCGCGGATTTGATGACTGCACGCGACGAACCAGAAAAGTTACGAACAACCCGTGAATATTTAACAGCTATGGTTATTAATAAAATATTAAAGTAGGTATCAATATTATAGTCACAATTTCGTAGTAGAATTTGGGTCTCTTAACATAACTATAACTAAGGATGTAGAGTAGCGAGTATGCAACGTCCTTTAAATTATGACGTAAATTCTATTTGGGATTATGTCCACTAATGGAAGCTTTACGGCTGTAGAGAGAGGTATTTAGATGGGCTATGATGTTGGGCTTGAAATACTCTCATGAAAGGGTATGGGCAAGAAATTTGCCCATACTTGGGGCAAATTTCTTGCCCATACCATGCCATAGTATAAAGCATACATTATGACTAGTAGGCTGAAATGATGATGATCAATAAAATCGTAAACACTTACCTATGCCTTCACATATTTCAAATATTCAAAATGCGGTATCTATTTCCGGCAAGGCAGGTAGATACTTATAGGACGAAGTGTTAGTAATTTCCCTAACATTCCCCACATTTCCAAGTTTGGAGCGCACCTGAACAACCATCCGTTGCCCTCATAAATGAAGTATGGAAGTGTGTGTCGCGCGACGTTACCCTCCGCGATCTCGCAAGCATCCGAAACAGGCAATTAAACATGAGCTCGACAAACTTCAACATTGCGTCTAACTTAATAAAGCGAAATTATGTGCTGCGACCCATCTGGAACACTCAAGACAAAGTGAATTTTGAACAAATTAGTCAAAAGTTTTAATGAACTACGAAGTTATATCTTCGTCTTGTCTCCAGCTGGCCGTGTCAACAGTCGATCTGAAAAATATTCGCGTTCAATTTTCCCTTTAGCGACGAAATGAATCAAATTATTATAATTTACCGTCCGTCGCTAAAATATTTCCCCTGCTGAATGCCGAAAAAGATCAAACCGAACAGCAGAGCGGTTCCTTTAAATTACACACACCATTGTTCGCGACTACTGCGATTCGCTTCGACCCCTGCCCTTGGAAATTCCTTTTCTTTTCATTTTAAACACGTGGAAACTCATTTATCTTAATTGTGCTATCCATCACCGACAGTAAAAAAGTAAAACCATACATTCCTTCGTAAGGGCGATGTAATGCTGTCAATGTTTTTCATGACGTTTGAAAAGGAACAAAGGGGTGGCGAGGGGAGGAGACAGGGGGCAGTAATTACCCTTATTTATGAGCGGTTTTCATCCCCGCTGCGACTGCAAGTTGTGATTTTAATTCATTGAGTCCCGAGGCTCTTTGCACCTCGAATTAGTTTGCATAAAATATCGTCTGCCATTTATTTCTACGTCCCAGTTTGTACTTCAAAGGCTTATACTTGGGTGCGAGAGTTTCTAGGTAGGTAATTGTTTAGGCAATCGTTTATTTATGCATCGCCTTACCCATTACGGTGATGGTCCTGGGAATAACTCAATTTTCAAGCGAAATGTGTTCGAAAATAAGCTCATGACCTGAGTTATAAGGTTATAAGGAAGGTGAATAATACATATATGATTAATTCTTAATTTCTTGTGCAGGTGATGATTCGTCGCACGTATATGGCGTAATAACATCCGAAGGACTGTTTGACGGGACAATTTGGACCCCGACGGAGGAGTACTACATCGAGCCCGTGTCCAGATACAACGTGGATCACCCCAACATGCACAGCGTCATATATCGCAAGTCCGACGTCCAGCATCCGCACGATAATCCTGAAGCCACACCCTGTGCATCCCATTTACTTCATCTCAAAAGAAACCTTGGCCAAAAAGCAGAGCTCTTCAACTTCACCGACCAAACTACCCTCAAAAATCTCCCTCACAACAACCAAACAGAAGACCTCCGCAAAGAAATCCACAGACGCAAGAAACGATGGCTCCCAGAAGACGAAATGCAGGATGACGAGCCAAAGAAGAACCCTGAATTGCCGCTCGACCTGGACGTGCCCTACACCAGCAACAGCGACCACTTCGAAAAACTGAGCACGCGGAAACCGAAGACCAAAATCGATAAGAGTAACCTCATTACCAAGGTGCGACTCGATTCCGAGGAGTCGAGACCGAAGCCAAAGACGCACGTCGAAGTGATAAAGACTAAAGCGGGTGTTGTTACAGTCAGTAAGGATATAGTTAAGAAGGAACCAGTGGGTTACACGGTGCTGAGCGCGAACGCGACCGATGACGGACGGCATGTCAACAAGCGTGCCACAGTAGATCCTAGGAAAACCACATGTCTAGTCTACTTGCAGGCAGACCACATGTTCTACCAGCGTTACGGCTCAGAAGAAGCCTGTATCGAAGTCATGACGCGACATGTTCAGAAAGTAAACGCAATCTACAAAGTAACAGGTAATTTCTATATCCACCTTGCATAGCAAAACATTGTATTAAATCCAAGAATACACTGAATAATTTCCGTTATTTATTCCAGACTTCAATCAAGATGGAAAGCCTGATAACATCACGTTCATGATCAAAAGAATAAAAGTTCATACGTTAGACGCTCTCAAAGATCCAGCATATAGATTCCCTAATAATTACGGAGTCGAAAAGTACTTGGAACTGTTCTCAGGTAAAACTTGAATTCTTCTTTCAATTTAAACTCGAGAACGCCGACCCAAAGCCATTATAATAATAAATTACAGTCAATTTTAAGGTATTCATGAATGCAAAAATGGTTCTTAAATTTCTGATATTATTCAAATTGATTGTTTCAGAGGAAGATTACGACGCCTTTTGTTTGGCGTACATGTTTACGTACCGCGACTTTGAGATGGGCACTTTGGGGCTGGCGTGGACCGGGGATCTTAAGAATGCAGGTGGAGTTTGCGAGAAGAATGGGGTAAGGACCAATACAACTATATTTATACATGTTCCTTCTGTAAAAGGTTACGGTCACAACCTCATTGAAATAAATGCGGCAAGTACATAAGTGGCAAGTTGTCAAAGGTTGCAGTTGCCTCATTGACCGCAGCCGTTGACAATTGCCTATGCCATAACGTGCCTCGCGTATATGAAGCCTTCATATACCCGAGGTATATGCCTTTTATTGCTCCCGTCACTTTTTACGGTTAAGAAAATGTAACTATATATATTCTATAGAAACTTATCTGAAACTTAAGGGTTTTTCCAATTTTGTAAACCGCCCATTTTTGATGTAAATATGTACTATAATGAATATTTTTTTTCCAGCATTACCGAGGCAGCATGAAATCTCTAAATACGGGTATAGTAACCCTCCTGAACTACGGCAAGCATGTGCCCCCAGCGGTGTCCCACGTGACGCTTGCACACGAAATCGGACACAACTTCGGATCGCCCGTAAGTTCACATTTCATTTAATATGCATGCTATCAAAGGATTTATAGTACTTTTCTACCAAACATTTGCGTTGGAGCTGTGCTACGAGCTAAGCTAAGAAACTTCGGACAGTTTCTACTGATACTAAATAGCTTGATAGAAGATGTAAAGCCGCAAAGTAGCTTAGCTAGGAAGATAAGTCGTGCAAATTAGCTACAACTCTCGATACTATCCGTAGCACATATCTATAACACGCAGCCTTACGTACAATAACATTCTAAGTAGCACATGTTTCAACCAGTGCTAAATTGGCGGATATTTAGTGAAAATGCAATCTTAGGCGATGTCCCACGTGACGCTTGTACACGAAATCGGACACAACTTCGGATCGCCTAAGTTCACATAACATTGAATATGCATGCTCTCAAAGGATAATGAGACGGTAGCCATGTTTGTTAATTAAGAGAATGAGACCTTTGCGTTAATGTGTGGTAATTCGGGTCGTATGACGGTATTTTTGGATACGTTTGATCCTTAGGCGTTAATATAACATCATTAAGTGATATTAGCATGTAAAAATACTGGATTAAAACAGGCAATTCGGCTGCACTACATTGATCACTAGAATTCTTGCTAAAATTGATAAACCTTTTGTACTTTATGTTGTTTTGGTAGCTACACTAGTTATAAATGTGTTTGTAAATTTCCAGCATGACCCCGAAGTATGCACACCGTTCGGGGAAGATGGTAATTTCATAATGTTTGCGCGTGCAACCAGCGGGGACCGGAAAAACAATAACAAATTCTCTCCGTGCTCGCTCAGAGCTATTGATCCCGTGCTTAACAACAAAGCAAGATCTCCTAAAGGGTGCTTTACAGGTAAGGATATTACTAAAATATTCATAACGCTCTGTACGACTTTGTCCATTTCCATAATAATGAACCAATATTTAGGTAAGAAGAAGGATAGGTAGACTACCTAGACTTCATTAGAGTCATAAAGAATCCGAGATTCTCATAAATATTATTAATGGACCTACATAATGCTCATAGATATGCATATTGCATTTAACACAAAACGATGTTTGTAAAGCAATTCCTGATCGAGGGTTTTTTAAAGAAGCAGTGTTTAGCGAATTTGCGACTGAATAATAAACCGAATAAAGCTATTAGTACCTAACAAAGGTAGGTACACAAGCACTGAGCTTTACCATACAGCTCTACGTTTCAGTTTCTTTATTGCAATAAACATTACAAAAATTTAAGGACCCTGTGTATAGGGCATAGCAAAATTTACTTACATACTAATTAAAACTAAGTATACAGGAATTTAATCAATTGATTCTAGAACTGAGACTCTCCAAGTCACCATATTTTATCACTCAAATTACACTTAACCTTACAGAGCCTCAACCAGCGATATGCGGGAACGGCGTGGTGGAAGAAGGCGAGGAGTGCGACTGCGGCTGGGCCTCCGAGTGCACCGACGTCTGCTGTCGCCCGCAGGCCGCCCGCCCGCACTACAAGCCCTGCACGCTCACGGAACACAGCGTCTGCAGCCCGAGTCAGGTCAGTAACATTTATGAATATATCAAGGCAGTCCACACAACAACATCTAGCCCCGTGGAAAGCTCTTGCGCCGCAAGCGCACCCTCGCCCACCACGCCACTGAGGCACTTACAATACTGCTGAACATTTAGCACCGTAGTTAGTTTGAAGGGTCAACTCACTAGTACCACGATCACACCACATATCAGGATCAACATGTGGTCAAGCAGTGATTATGTGTGAATAGTGTCGCTGATGCTTGTTTTGGTTGTGTTTTCGTCGTTGCTTTGTCGTTTTATTGTGGAAAAAAAGTCTAAATTCCACTTCTTCCACTTACGAGTACCTGTGCCCATGTGTCCAGATGCGCCCTGCGTCGATAAAAATCTTGTCCATTTATTATTTATAATCATTTCTCCTTATAATATTTATTTATAACATTAATGTTACCGTTATTTTACCTTGAACTCTGGTTCTAGGGTCCTTGCTGTACAGCCTCGTGTACCCTCAAGTTCGGAGACCGGTGCCGTTCTGACAACGGATGCCGGGACGCTGCCCACTGTGACGGCAAGCGCGCGGCCTGCCCCGCCAGCAAGCACAAGGCCAACCGCACCCGCTGTGATAAAGAACTCGTCTGTTATATGGGAGTAAGTGTTGTCCATTCAACTCGTAGATTTGGATGTCTTGAGCAAGAAAATGCTTCACCACTGTATGTACACGAAAGAAAATGTTTGCGACACATACTTTGAACAGGCCCACGGTAGACGCAAATAGAAACAGCTTCTAACAGAAATAATTTGGTGAGATGATGACTATGTTTTAACAATTTCTCTGTCCTTCCAGGAGTGTACTGGTTCCATCTGCCTGGCGTACGGCCTGGAGTCCTGCCAGTGTGCGCCCCGCAAGGACGACCCCCGCTCCGCCTGTGAGCTCTGCTGTCGCAAGCCTGGGGGCACTTGCATGTCCTCCTTCCATTGGAACACGCCACCGTTCGACGTGCCTGACATGTATGCCAAGCCTGGGACGCCGTGCAATGATTATAATGGGTAAGTTAGTTTTATAACCATCAAATATTGTATGGGACGGGTGTTCTAAGAACATGTCTGATGCTGCATGCATAGCTCTAGTCTTGGGTAGCCGCTTTCTATCAGGTATTCTATTTGTCTGATGCATGCTTGCCTCAGCTCAGGCTTGCTCAGCCACCTCGATGGTATACAAATGTGGCGATAAATTGAATTTTATCTATTAGTAGCTATTATTGGTCAAGTCAGTATTAATTAAGAAGAACCAATTGATCCTGGATCTCGTTACGATCTTTTAGTTTCTTAATTAGCAAAATAACCAATAACTCGATTTACCAGGCGCAATTAAGTTGTTCATATATCTAGTAAAGCGCCGTCATTAAGACTCGTTTTTGCACCTCGTTTTTCATTGCAATAAGTTCTTAAAAGCTTACTACATATTTTATCCAGCCAATACAACACAGTGACTTATCTCTTCATTAATAAATTACGAATGTTCTTACAGGTATTGCGACGTGTTCCAACGCTGCCGCGAGGTGGACCCGTCAGGTCCGCTGGCCACGCTGCGTAAACTCCTGCTGTCTGACGAGAGCATCGCCGGCTTCAAACGCTGGATCATCCAGCACTGGTACGCGGTGCTGCTCATCTTGATCGCTGTCATCGCCTTGCTGGTAAGTTTCTTCCGTCATGTCTACTAGCCATACTCCACAAACGCCTCTTTTCCGACGAGAGCATCGCCAGCTTTAAGGACTGGATCAACCAGCACTGACACTTGGTGCTGCTCATCTTGATCACTGTTCTCGTAATTCTGGTAAGCTACAGGCTTTTCGATAATGATTACCCAGAGATCTGTTGTAGGTTTATACAAAATATAATTGTGCTCTCTGAAATTTTATTGTTTAGTACTCTAAATAGGTAATCATGGATGGGTAAAATCAATAATAATAAGGATATGTTAAATATACTACACGTTCAAGTACGTTATTAATGTGCCATGTATAAGGTGTAGAAAAAAATATCATGAGTTGATGTAGCAGAAAAGTATTAGGTTTTATAATATATAAAATAAGCTATGTTTATACAGAGATAATAAGGTCAAAATGCAATATTACGATTTCGTTTAAGGTATTTTTTTCTTTTAATCCAGAAATGCTGCAGCATTCTTGATGCTGTTGCTGATATCGACAAATAATCTCCTCCCACCGAACTCTAGCCCAACTAAAGTTGATCTACAGTAAGGTATTAAGTTAGGGTGTGTGGTGTGACGCTAGAATACTGTATTTACTTCTAACCTACGTCTAGTTTGAATTAAACCGTTAATAAACTTAATCATTTCATTTACAAGTCCGTTGTAACGGAAGTAAGTTAAGTTAACAAGTCCGTTACAAGTGATGATGATGACTTGTAAGTCATCATCATCACTTGTAACGGAATTTTTTAACAAGCCAAGTATCGAGTCAAAGAAAGTCTAAATTCATCGAAGGTTTTCTAATGGTGCAGCTTAATCTGCGGCCTACGGCGAATATTCGTATCAACGCGATATGTGTAGCCGGGTACATCATTGTAACGCGAAGTTCGGGCGAAGACGACATTCGACGCGGGCGGCTACAATTACGTCACTTCAGTATCTTGTAGCTCGCAACGCGACACCAATCTTTGTCCGCTAAAGTAGATACCCATTCACGATGATTTTAGCGAACCAACGCGACACGAAAAGTTTACTCCGTATTCGCTCGTTCGCTCCATTTACTTTAGTATACGCTAGAACCGCGGCTAGAACGATGAACTTTTAGCCAATTTACAGCGTGTACTGCATTTTTTACTGCCACTTTATGAGTTCATTACAGTGTTTAATTCCCGTTTTGAAGATCCCTAAACACATTATTACTTCTTATTCCAGGTGATCAGTACACGGTACTTCGGCCGTCATGGCAAGAAGCTGAAGTCTGTTACTATCATACACTCGTCCACAACAGAAACCGTCCGTTTGCCTGATCAAGCCGATCAAGGATTGATAGTCCATACAGCTGTTAGGTAAGGTTCACGCATTCATTTAAAGTTAATGTACATTGTAAGTGATACGAGTCTAATTTTAATATCTTTTAAAAGGTCAAAGGTCCCCCTGAAAAAGAAAGTGGCTTTGCGCACTCGAGCGTATAGGAACAAGAAGGAACATAAGAGTAAAACGGGTGACAAGGCGTCTCCATCTCACAATGCCAATAAAAAGAGGGTAAGTTTCGACATAGTTTTACAAAAACCAAATACGTTAATGACCTATTGCTTTGAGTATTTTAACGAATTATTTGTTTTTTTTCTTTCAGAAGCCAAGTCCTCAAGCCAAATTAGAAGAAAGTCCGAAAGTCACAAAAGAAAGCACAGTCGTTGTAACTAATCCTGAAGGCAAGTCGCCGAAACACGTGCTCCTGTCCAAACACAAGGGCAAAACCAAGAAGAGGAAGGTCAAGATGAAAAACGAAACTATCGACTACAGTTCAATGCAAAAACATCCCAGTTCTCCCACAAAAGACACTGAAGCTTTGTCAAAAGTGCAAAAATGGCTGCTCAGTACACCGCAGCCCGCTGTGCTTCCAAAATCAAAGTCCATCCCTCTCGGACTTACTGAAAGGGCGCATAGACCAGTTCAAAAGCGAAAGACCAGACCGTCCAAGAGCGCCACTAATCTGCTATCTGGAGAGAAAGCTAGATTACAAGTTGTCTTCAAACCTCCGTTCAGATTTAGTGTGAAAATATGTAAGAGCGATAAAACTAAAGTCGTACTGGACAAATCTTCTAAGCCTGATTTGGAGAGAAAGAGACAGGATGTAGTTCCACAACAGACTTGTCCAGCTGAGCCATCGAAATCTAATACCCCGCATAAACTTAAGCACTCTAATTCTACAAAAACCGATAATCCTAGCCCTAGTGCTCCAGCACTAGATGTGTCACAAATTAAAGACGTCGCAAAACACGACTATGTGAACTTGCTCCCGCGAAGCGCTAGCGACTGCAAGTTGACAAAGATTATTCCAGATATTAAACTAAAGGCCGGACATAAGAAGAGCAGTTCTGTGGGCCAAAGGAAAGAAACAACTGAGAGCAGACAAAATCTTATTCCTCTAGAAGATGAATCCGCACATGTTTATGAAAACATTGTAATGTCTCAAGATGCTTTCGTACCCAAGAGCTGTAGCATGCCGCGTCGACAAGCCAGCGTCGGCATCGCCCGGCAGAGCAGCTACGGCCACCTGCCCCGAGTCCAAATCCGACCGCACCGACACAGCACGAACAACGTCAGCCGCTCCAGAAATAACAGCACTTCAGACATTGAACATTTCTACAACGTCATCGAATCCCTACGTAGAAACAACGGTAACAACATGGGCACCTGCACCACCAACACCAGCAGCTCGTCGGGCAGCAGTAGACAGGAGACAGCGCTCGCAAAAAGCAGCTCCGGATCCAGAGCCCCGAGCAGAAGTTCCAGGCAGAACAGTCTAGTCGAGAAACGCTCGCGCGCGAGCCCGGTCGACCCCTCGGTTAAGCTCAAACGTCAGCTGAGCGAGATCGAGCTGGGAGACGGGGCAGCCTCTAAAGGCTTCCAACTAGTCGTGGGGAAGGAGAAGCTGAAGCGGCAGATGAGCGATAACGAGCTGTGCCGGTCGCGGGTGCAGCTGGCGATGCCTATGTCGGCGGGCGCGGAGCCGCGGCAGCCCTTCTGCTGGAACAAGCGCGCCAGCCTCGACTGCGAGGCGTCCCTGCCCGGCCAGGCGCGCGTGCCGGGCTCCGCGCGCCACAAGAAGCGCACCACCTACACCTTCGGAGAGCTCAAGCACAGCGTGCCCAATGCCAACCCCCCTGCCAACGAGCATCCCGGCGATATCCAACTTTCCCCCGAGGAGTTCTTCAAAATCTTAGACAAATAAATTTGATCGGACTTGGATTCGAAGTGATAGTATTTTTTTGAAATGAACAAATTAATGTGTATAGCTCTTAACATGTTAGAAATCTAATTCACGAAGTGTAACTATCGGCTGGTGTAAATATTGTAACTTGCTTTTAATATTAGTACGTAATGTAATGGTGTAATGTAATCTAACACTGAAACAGACCATTGCACAGTTTTTGGTACATTTAGGTATTTAAAATAATTTAACAGTTATATCGATAACTTAAACTTGCATTGTTAACATTCCAATAATAAATCGTAACTTTTTATTTTTAGGAATCTGGCAATGGCCTAGTTTCACTGTATGATCTCTTTAAGATGAATCTCTATTTTTTCTACAAGCTGTGTACAAAAAAACTCAAACTTTGTAAAGTATAAGTTAAAACTTTAGACAATTCCTCCATACGTTATGGTTTCTATTTTTAGTTAGTCATTATATTTTTTATAGATTGCGTCAATTAATATGTCAATCTGTTGTTTAAATTTAAGATAACCTATGTATCTATTATCAATGACATTTATGGCAAATAATCGACGAATAACGACTCATAAATTAAGTTATTTACACTTTTTTAATGAATACCTAGATAATATCTATAGTCTTCTATCAATTTCTTTACCATAAGAAGCAGCAACATCACAATCTAAGTTTCGGAACTTTATTTAGGGTTGTGATTTCTCAAGAAATATTTTTGGAATATAATATGCTACTCTGACTTTGAAAATAACAAATCTGTAATTACTCATCTTACTAAAACATATTTTTCTATTAAGTATCCAAATAATAAAAATAATTTAATAAAAACGTGATTATGCGAACTCATGGCTGTTGAATTTTTTTTTAATTCTGCAATATCTGGGATGGAACTTTGTTATATTCTTCAATTTAGTGTGACAATATTGTAGTATTTACGGTATAAATATAAAATATTTAAATATTGTAAAATGTTAATGCGCTGTCTAGATGTTAGTGTACAAAAATAAGATATTTTATTAGGTTTCCTGCCTAAGTTATTTATACCTATAGTGTGATATAGTTTTGTTTATTATTTTCCAAAGTAAATCAGTATCGTAAACGAAACCTAAATTTTGTCTGTCTCAGATATTATTCAGAATGTGTTCCAGTATTTGTGTGAGTCGTACGGAAGCTTCGCGGCTGTGGTACAGCGATTATGAGCTTCGTCGTAGGAAGGTAAGGGTAACGTAAAATGCTATTTTAGGAACTGTCTCCTAAAAAGGGTACTAAAAGTATTGGAAATGTTACAAATTTGTATTTAAACAAATCAATTGAGTTATGTTGATTTGCTCGTTAAACTTAATCATTATCACATTAGATACATTCCAAGTGCATTTTATGAAGGGCTTGATTTACCTGTTCAATTTTGTAGTTCTTCTGTCATATATTATAAATGTATAGAACCATAGCCTTGCTGTAAGGATCAAGGTATTTGTTCCAAGTGCCTTATGAACAAATCCAATGAAACACAAATTGATTTGTCTGCTACTTTACGTTATACTATGATGTGTTGATCTTTCGTAGTAGAAACCAAATGTTGATACCTAACCTACATTAAGCGGTAATTAGTAATTACTTTAATTACGTAACATATTTTTTTGTACTTAATTAGACTGTGATAGACTTTTAGATTCTATCCTCCACACAATTCATAAAATTGTAGAATCACCAATTGAATGTTCTTTCTTCTGTGTAATTACTATACATAGGTATTATTGTGTAAGATAACTACGACGAATACAAATTTGTAATGAGTTCATTTTCTAACATTTTACTATTTTTTTCTGCATTTTAAAAGAATTAAAAATACTCGAACAATATACAGTGTTTTTTAATTGCCTTTTACAAATCTCAAATATAGTCAGAATTAGCGACGACTGGCGACGACATCGCACTGATGTAAATTTCCACACACTTCATCAACTATTCATGCAAACATCATGAAAATCCGTTCATTATGTATTTTTCGACATTATCAGGAGCACATAATAGACCACGGCCTCCACTTTAATTAGGATCTCTATCTATTGCTGAAACTGCATGAAAAACCTTTTAGTAGTTCAAAGAATCACACAAACATACGTAGGTACAGAGAAACGCCGCGGTGAACTATAGTTAACATGGATACATAGATCTTTAGCCATAAATAGTTTTTTCAAAAAAGGTATAATACTAACTATTTAAAACTTTTTTATGTTTACTGGCACATAACACTAGAATTTCGAAAATAATAAAAGAGTTTCTTTTGTTTAGGCTTTTGTCAAACTTCAAAATTGTCATACTCGATTATAAAGTGGAGCGGCATTGCCAATATTATACGTTGTTTAGAATTTGTGGTGGAAAAAAAATATTTTCATGATGGCTCCAATACGATATAGTCTTCATTATGAAGATTATTCGGAGCATCTGATGTCCCGATTTGGAAAATTACTGCAAATGCAATCTTTGGTGGATATGACGCTCATGTGCAGTTCTCATACTTTACGAGTTCACAAAGCTGTTCTTGCTGCAAGCAGTGCTTACTTTCAGGTGAGTCAAATATCAGTATTTATGGAGGACAATTTTGAAAAGCATCAGGATAAAATAACCTGTTATTATTACGTCAGAAAAGTATTAATTCCTAACGTGATAGATACTCTACTTACGTTTTTACTTACTGAATCGTAGAATTACCTTGTAGAATAAATCTTTACCATATTATATGTTTCCTATTCCAATATAAAACGTAAGGGTATTTTATTAACATTTTATCTTTAGGAAGTGCTACAAAAGCAAATGGGAGAACCTCTGATTATATTGAAAATGCGCTTTAACGTACTGAAATGCCTCGTAGAGTTCATGTACTGCGGGAAGACGCAATGCTTGGAAGAAAATCTGGATGAATTGGTGGCAGCGGCTCAATTCCTAAAAATAAAGGGATTGTCGAAAGTCACAAAAGAAGGTCTTGGCATCGTTGATTCGGGTATGAGTACTTTTTTGTACATTTTTGTAATTATATAGATATCTAAGCAGAAGCAGTTTTAATTTTATTCAGGGCTCTTAAGTTATAATAATTACTTGGATACTAGTTGTGGTGTGTTGTCTCTTTAGCATATTTTTAAATTTGTTTATACATTGTAGTAAGCAACCTCAGAGGTGTTTGACTTGAGTACGAGATTTTTTAAATTTCACTTACGAAAATCAAAATCTTTTATTTATTCTTAAAATATGATCATAAAAATTGGGTATTTATTTAAGGCTCAGACTCATGGCATGAAAGGACCACTGCTTCACATAAACTAAATATATTCTATTCATTTCGAAAACGGGTATTAAGTATGTAAATTATACGATTTATTTTGAGTTCCCGCGGTCTGACAGGAGAGGCGGAAACGTCGTAGGATATACATAATATCGTAAAAATATACGTGAGTAATACCCGTTATTAAAATAATAGTGTAACTCGGGTTAGGTTAGGTTAGTTATTTTGCTTTGAATAAGTTGTGGCATTGGGAAACCACGGTTAAAACCATATTGTGACTTATAATTTATATTATCAATAAATGACTATAATGACTAGTATTACTATTACTATTATTACCTAGTTAAAGTAAATCTATTCTTTTGTTTAGGTGAACTCCCTGCATTTACGCCACCGGTTGTCATAAACAGACCACCGCAAACTCTGATAGACATGCACTCTCAGGTAGATATTATTATAATTCCATTTAACATTTATTTCCCAACCAATTTTACACATAACCGACCGTTTGTTTACATTGCGCATTGTTTCCGCCCCCTCTAATGTTAGTTATTTCAGTAAATTGTATTATTTTAGGAATCTGAACACAAATTGGCGCAACCACCTCTCCCGGCGACTAGCCAACCGACAGAGGCTTTTGGGCGCCCCAGCAAAGATTCTGTAGTGCGCATCCCATTCGATATTGAGAACGGAAGTGGGTCGTCAAATGTGGACTACCCTGATATGCCTCGGACAATTAAACCACGCCGCGGAAGGCCGACTGTTAGAGTAAGTTTCCTATGAATAATGCTCTACTTTAAATTTATTTGATGATAAACGATAAAGTATACAATTTTCCCTAGCTATGTCTGTATGTTAAATGTATCTGTATCAACATATCAAGGGAAAATTTTAAACAATGATAAATATTTCACTTACTCACTACTTAGTAATGTTTCGTTAAGTAAGTCAAAGGTGTTAAGTAGTGACAAACAAGATTATTTTATTACTTACCCTTATAAAACTGTTATGTAAAGTTTTAGTATCTTCAGCTACTAAAAGTCACCTGCCTACCATTTTTTTTAGCGTCCTGCGGGCTGGGGCGGCCCAGGCTCCCTCAGTCGAGCTGCAGAAAGAGCCTTGCTGCGAAGAGAACAAGACTCCCGTAAAGCCATACACCAGCTCAAGCATTTGCAAACACGACACATGCAGGTAGCTTAACTTATCATAAATAATAAACTGGGAGAGGAAATACTGATAAATTTAAATTTATCAGTATTTCCTCTCCCACTCCAGATACACTTTCCCTTTTCTTCTTTTCCTGCCATGTACATTTGGCTGTACGTGCACATGGAATGTTGGACCGCAGCAGATTTAAAACTTTAAATCTAATAACGTTTGAGTGACTGACCGAGTGTAAATTTAATAAGATCCTTGGTGTAGAAGTGTCAACATGTTCAACCATTTAAGATACTGGATTGCATGCGCTTAAGGAATTCTGTGAAAATATCGACACGGGCAATAATACACGAATCGACCCCTCCCCGTTCCGTTGGGCGATGGTTAACAAAATATTTCGATTTGAAGTTATAAATCAGCCAAGGTCCACCTGTAGAATGCCAATTAGTATATAACATTCTCTTTACAGGATTACATGGACAGGGTGACTCTTTCACAAGCCGTTAACAGCATCTGTGGCCCTGAAACGCCAAGCGGCTATATGAACATAAATAACGACCTCATGTTCATGGATCAAGGCACTACCAATTTGGATTCCAACATGCCATTCGGAAAAGATAACAAGGATAACATGCCTCATAACTATCCTACCGCCGGCTCGTCGGCAGGCACCGACTCTGGAGGCGAGGGTATCAGCAACGCCATGTCACAATACGTCAACGCATTAAAAAATGCAGGTCTCCCGACAGATCTACCCATTCTCTTTGAATCTGGAGATGGCTCTTACATAAATGTTAACGAACAAGTGTTACTGGACATGGTACAAAGCAGTGAAATCCAGTACGAAGTCATTGAACAGCCGAATATTATAGAAAAAGTTGCTGATCCCAGCGAAATCAAGAGCATTGATGATCTCTCAAAATCAATTGAAAGGGGAGAAATGATGCAAGGCACCAAAAGTTATTCACTGGCTTCTGAATTTGATAAAGATACCGATTATAATAGAACCGACGATGGAATTAACAGCCTCAATACTATTTTGCCAGACAATTTAGAAGCCTACGCAGATCAACAAAACTTTGTAGTTATGGACCCCCGGCTACCAGAAAATAATTTGGATCCCGTAGTCTCAAACGATTTCTCTTGTATCGATGGCGATATGCAATTCTTCACGAAATCTATGAGCGATGACGTAAATAAATATTATGAAGAACAACAACTGGCAGAAGCAAGAGTAATGGAACAACTTTGTCCAACAAGTGGTTCATTGGACACTAATTTTAGCATGTCTCTGTTAGACACTAAAAACTCTCAACTTACTGAAAATTTGGGCCAGTCTTACGACACGCTAAACACCGATGATCTGCGGAGAACTGAAGATTGTTATGACTTTTCTTTACCTCTTCCGCAAACTAACGTATTCAAGGAAGATTTAGATTGTTTGATAGCCACGCCTAGGCGGACTGACGACGATGGAAACTCTTTTGAAATGAACAGCCAACTAGCTCGAGAGAGAGCGCAGGCGAAGGAAGATATCATTAAGGACTTAATGAGTATAGAAAGTAAAATGAATATACAACAGGATAAAAAATCTGATTTAGACAAAGACATTACCAACAGGGACACCGCCGTTGAGGATTTTAGGAATCCAATGGATGATAATCCGAACAATTCAAAGAATGATTTCCAGAAAAATGACTTTCCCAGTAGTCTGACATCTAACTTACAATGGGACATAGATATTGACGATTGCAGGAATACAGAAATTGACAACATCGAAAACGCTGAAAATACAAACCACAAATCGAACTTCGCTATGATGGATTTAACGACTGAAAACCATAAATCCGAGCCATGGGACGGGGTTATTGAAAATAGAGATGTCGAAGATAAAGAAAACGCGCCAACAGACAAAAACTCAGACCTAGAGCCTGACATTCCCTACGCAGTGGGCTTACTCCCTATGAAACCCACGACACACAATGCAGAAAACAGAGCTACTGTACTGAAAAGAAGAAGTCCTATTGATATATTACACAGTGATTCGAAATGTCTGAAAAGAAGGGCTAAAAAGAAAATTTTATCATAGCATCGATAAGTTTAGTTGTAAATAGTGCTTGTGTTTATATTTTTGCATGGATTGAACAAGTTGTAGTAAAATTTATTAGTCAATAATGAAAATAAATGACTTTAATTTTTATAATATTATCAATTTATCCCTTAACATATCGATGGTCATACGTTGACACCTCGTAACTTAAATTTTTTACGAAATCAAGTTGAGCACATGTTACGGGATTAATCCGGCAGTCTGTGGCAACCATCGACACACGATGGATAGAGGAGCGGAGGGATGAAAAAAACTCTCTGGATACGGGGTTGGATAGAAAATATAAAAGGACAAGAAGAGAAATAATAGTTTTACTGTTTTCCATGGGTGCCTTTTACATTTCAGAAGTGGGATTGTAGAAAATGTCAGGCACATACGCTGCCGGTCTAAGAGTGAAAGAAAAGAATCCGAACTCTGAACTCTACAGAAAACAATTGCATCATCCTGAATCCGACAAGAACGAAAAAGAATTCTCGGCTAGTGGTTGCAATGTTGTACCAACACTTCAGGCAAAGCAACGCCGAATAACTCACCTTGATGCTGAAATTATACCAAAGTTTCAACCTGAAGATGACGCGTGCAACGTGACCAGTTGGTTACATAAAATTGACGTATATGGTTGGAACGTTACGGAAAAGCAATTCGTCATGCAGCTTCGTCTTCGTGGTTCCGCTAGAAGGTGGTACGATGACCTGGGGGCCTGCGAGTGTTAGAAGTAGCTTTTCCATTGGCCATCGACTTTGTCGACAAATTAGAGATTATGCTGTCAAGAACTAAGAAAGATTCGGAAACTATGAGCAAGTACTACCACGAGAAGTTGTCAGCCATTAAAAAATGTGGAATCCAGGGTGAGGACGCGAATTCTTGTATCATCAAAGGACTCTCAAATGAGTTACGAGCAAACGCTAAAGCCTAAAGCCTACAAATGCCAGCAACCGGAGGAGCTACTACGGCTATCTGTCATCGTTTGAAAACTACCGGAAAGAGGAGACTGGAAGGAAGGCTACGTGGGCTCTCAAGATGTTCCAACTCCCGCAGGGACAGCGCCTACACAAATGAGCAAGGAGCTCGGACGGAAGGTCTGCTCCTTATGTCGCCGTCCTGGGCATGAAGCTAAGGACTGTCGGGGGCGAATGCGTTGCGACAATTGTATGCGGATTGGTCATACTGATGCCAACTGTTAGGGTATAACTTCAGCAAATACGCAACAAGCTCAAACATCAAAGAAGCTCCCGTTACTGTAAGTAACCTACAACTCATTCTATTAGAGAATATCGACTTTAATTCAAAATGCAATGTGTATCTGAAATGCCATGTACGATTGCGTGACAAAGCATAGGATTCCTTCAAGTATTTGTTGATGTAGAGTCAAACAGAGATTTGTTTTTTCTCATTAATTCTGTACCTATATATTCAACTTGGTAAAATATGTGACGTCATTCCCGGAGGACTAAATGGTATTGAAGGTTATCTAAAGTCTGTGTGGCATCTAAAGTCTGTGTGACATCTAAAGTCTGTGTGGCATCTAAAGTCTGTGTGACACCTAAAGTCTGTGTGACATCTAAAGTGTGTGACATCTAAAGTCTGTGTGGCATCTAAATTCTGTGTGACACCTAAAGTCTGTGTGACATTTAAAGTCTGTGTGGCATTCCAAATAATATAATCGTCTGTGTGACCTATACTCAGAGGATTTCCCATCGTTGCATCCTATCCAACAGTCCTGCTGAATCGCTGGGACCGTCCTGCTTTGGAGTGTAAGGGTAAGTTTTAAAGTTACGAATTCGATTTCGATTAAATACGCTTATTTCTAGAAGTACAGGATAGGTTTTATTAATTATTTTATTATTTTATTCTACTTATATATAGTTATGGACACTCGCACCGTCGGCGGCATCGATCTTAGTGGAGTGCCGACAGTCCCCTAATAATTACAATAGTAAATTCACCGATCACCTACTATCATTACTTTGTAATGTCAGCCGCTTACTTTCTGAGTGCATGATTTAAAAAACGACGAATAGCGGCTACTGCTTTTCCCGTGTTTTCCAGGTGAATCCAGTATACGGAGGAAACCAGGAGCGGCGTGGGGCACGGCCGCAATTGTCGAATGGCCGAGTGTTACGGGATTAATCCGGCAGTCTGTGGCAACCATCGACACACGATGGATAGAGGAGCGGAGGGATTAAAAAAACTCTCTGGATACGGGGTTGGATAGAAAATATAAAAGGACAAGAAGAGAAATAATAGTTTTACTGTTTTCCATGGGTGCCTTTTACACACATGAAAAAATTCGAATTTAAGCGCCACGGCTTAGAATTGCTAGCTCGTAATTTACTAAAAATATCACTCGAACATTTTTTTCCAGAGTTGACCCCTCATAGTTTTATGTATCAACCTGCTCCCACTTACAAGCTGATACGAGTTGTCAATACTAACGATGAACGTATAGGCACGGACTGTTTTAGCACTCATTCCTTATTATTTGTTACTGAAAGACTAGGCTGCATAATTTTATTATTTTAAAATTAGTTTCACATGCAATTAAGAGTTGGTTTATGTTAATTAATCCGTGAAAAATGCCAGGAAATGGAATAAGTCGGATAAAAAGGTATGTTTTTATTGTATTGTTTCGTATGGTCGATGATTTTCCGAATAGGTGATACGAGTATAAGATAATTTATTTTTGTAGGGTGTCCTGATCATGGAGGAAGACAGTGATGAAGAGATGTTTAGTCAAGTTGTTGCTGGTAAAAAAGAATTAGGACTCTAGTTTTTACCTATGAAGTAAAAGAAAGTGGACAAAAGTTACTTTTGAAGGAAAGCTACACGCAACCGGTTTTATCTGTTGAAGGTTTTATCCCTCTGGAAAATCTTGCTGCTAATCAAAGTTGCCCGACCCATGACCATCAATATCTCGACACTTCTGCACGATCTTCAATAAATATTGTACACGATCGGGGGATAACGACTCCACCGTCCCTGGACACCAACTCTGAAGCAGGAAAAAATTTGCTGTTGGTGGAAAGTTACACACCTGCTTTATCTGGTGAAGTACCCCCTCAGGAAACTCACTGTTTACCAAAATTATTTTGATCATCAAGATACTTCTTCGCGTTCTCCACTGAATCTTCTATACGACCAGGAACTTACCACTTCACTATCTCTGAACCAGTTCCATTCATCTGCCAGCCAATATCCTATTACCAGCTCTGAAAATACTACTGAGATGGAACTGAGGCTTATATCAGAGTCCCCAGTCATTTCCAATACATATTGTGCTGAAACTGAAATCAGCAACTCGGGTCATGCTCAAGAATCTTAAACTTCTGAAGTGCTCCTGGTATCTTGCCCATCAACATCCCGTATTGAGTCGACTCAAATGAATACAACAGATGACCCTGATCATGATCCAGATGCAACTTCCTGTACTTCTGAAGAAGAGTGTAGCAGTGACTTCCAATAGGATAGCACTAGAAAGTATAAAAGAAGAAAAGGACTAGCTGAACCAGAGTCGTGGAAAGCCAGAATTAATAAGAAGTTACGAGAGTCCGGAAAACTTATATAGGTTGGAAAATAAATGAAAATACGTGTAATACGCACAATGTGCCAAGATCTGCGAGACAAATGAAAGAGACCTGTGAATCTACATTTTGTCTGTTATCTAAAGACTTAAAAACTAACATTGAAGATTAAAATTACTCCGTATTACCAAGCAGACCAAAGAACATAGATTTTCCAGAGAGAACCTACGAAAACCTCTTCAATGAGCCACTGAAACTTACGTCCACTAAGTCCTCAGATTTGCAAGCTCTTAAAAAGTGTTATTCCCTGCAGATTATCACTCTTTTTACGATAACTTACCACACAACTAAACAACGTAAATCTTCAACACGTTATTTACGTCACGGCTGACTGCTCGCAACTCAATTAATGTAAGATTTTTTTTGAAATTGTCTACTCGTAACTAATTATAAATTCATTTTCTAGAAAAAACCCCAAATGAACCATATTTTTTATCATTTCCTTATAAAAATAAACGAATAATCTACTAACTACATTTTTGTTTTATTTTTCAATCATCTCTGGCTGATTTTAGAAAGTATTTTTTATCTACTGACAAATTTGACTTAAACTAGTTACGAGGTGTCAACATATGACCATCGATATACCTACCTAAAAAAACAAACGAAAAAACAACAAAAAGTAGAACTTGAGCCCTTAATAAATATTGTTTTAAAGCATGATAGAGACCTTAGGCATGATACAGGCCTGTGTCTCGTCGTCGTAGGAAATCGAAGAAAATCTCGTAGTAGGTTAGCTCATGAAATTTTCAGGTTACTCGATTTGTACTTATGGTTAGGGAGGCGAATAGGGGTATTTTCGGCCTTAGACCTAATAGAACAACCTTGTAAAGTATTTAGCTCTATATGTAGTGACGCGCGCCTAGAATAGACGATCAGATTAGTAAAAAAAAATTGATAGTCTGAAATACTCGAGCGCGTCAGATTAAGATATTGGGGGTTGATTTTAGTGTTTAAAGACTAAATTTAACTAATCTGACGATAAGTCCTTGACGCCGCCGAGTTATAGGGTCGCGAACTTGTAAAAAAAAAACGTTAATCCGGCATTCTCGAGCGCGATTTTTTTTATATTTATTTTGAAGAATATAATCTGAAACTTACTAAAAATACAAAATCTGCCAGTTTCCGCATGACCGGAAGTGTGGAGGAGCCATTTCGTCTTCCTAAGAACACGTTACGGCATATAAGTGGCGAAAGATACATTTTACAAAAAAAAAGTTTAAATAAACAAAAAAGGTAATTTTATTTTACACAAAAAAGGTCTCTAAAAACAAAAAACCAATAAAACACAAAAAAATGAAACAAAAAAACCTTTTTCGGTCAGATTAAGAGAACCCACCAACAAAATTGTCAGATTAAAAAATATGCTTTCAGGATACCGAGATAAACCTCCCCTATGAAAATCTGACACGCTCGAGTATTTCAAAAATACTTTTTTTTTTGCATTTTCAAAAATTCATCGTAACTTATCGTCACGCCAAAATCGACAGTTTTTTTAAAGGGCTTCCTTTAGCTTCCTTGGGGCCTACTTAACACCCCTTCCAAAAATCTGACGCGCTGGAGTAAATTTTTTTTTTTTTGCATTTTTGACTACTTTTTATCCCTACCCCCACCACGCAAACCGGCAGATTAGTATACCGTTGTGATCAGAGGCACTCGGGGCATACGTAGTATGAATATCTGACGCGCTCGAGAATGCCCAAGTAACTGTTTTTTTTTAACATTTTTGAAAAACCGTACACGCCAAACCCACCGCTAAAATGGTTTTTGCCATACGAGCTTTTCTTTTCGAAATTATTTTATCTTTCGATTTTGATAGGTCTCGACGGCGCCGTTGAATTACGCCATTTAGCTACCTCGCCTCCCTAACTATTAGTAAATTCTCGATTGATTGATAGATGATCTTTAAAAATCTATGATTGTAAAATACATAAAAAAGATACATTTTGATAAACTTTATCAGTTAACCATTAAACAGAATTAGCTTAATAGAAATTTAGATAAAATTCCTTTTCATCAATTTTTCGTATTTAAAGATTTAATTGGATTTATTAAAGCAGAATTAGCGCTTCGACAACACGCCTCTAATAATATATAACTTTTTTTTACAAACCATTCGGCAAAATATGTCCGCGCAATCTGCGTGCGCGAGTCGGACAAAATAATTAAAAAAAATATTGATGGGGAATCATTAATTAGTAATCTATACTATACCATTAATTAGTAATCTATACTATACCAATTAATTAATGATTCCCCATCAATATTTTTTTAATTATAATGTTTGACTCGCGCACGCAGTTTGCGCGGGCGGATATATTTTGCCGAATGGTTTGTAAAAAAAAGTTATATAATAGAGGCGTCTATAACATTGTGCTATCGAAGCGACAACGTAAACACGAATATATACTGACGACGACGCGACGGTACCACTATGTACTCTGCCCTTCTTATGATAAACAGCGTAGGTGACATTTTTTGCGAAAATGAGTTATTAGTATATTTGTAATCAGCGAAGCGAGATCTATCTGGAAAAATAATTCATTTTCCTGTACGTTTGATAGAATTAAAAATAAACATAAGCATAAACAACGTATGTGCATAATTTTCATTTTCTTTCTAAACATAAACAACGTATTGTCCACTACGCTCAGAGATTCTAATCAAACTCCTAGTCATGAGTATCGCACAAGCACCTAAGTTGTTTATGATTAGTAGTACCTTCGACTGTCCGCTCAACTTACAAAACATAATGATTATATGAGCCGCTTACGTTGTTTATGCCTTTTACTTATTTAAAAAAGTTTAACAATATACTTTATATAAACATAGTACTGTCTCCTACGATCTCGATTAGTTGCATACAATCTTAATTTCATTACGTTATACTATACATTCACAACGCAAGAAGCGCACATACGATGTACACAACTACAAAAAGATGCAGCTACATTATTTACAATAAACCACTGCTTGACAACATTTTGACGATGCGATGTGGCGTGGGAGGAGAATTTTAATTAATTCTTATTACAAGTAGTACCACAGTTGTATTTTTTTGTCCAGATTCCTGTTAAATTCGCTTCGGTCTCTGTCAATTCTCAAAATAAAACAAAAGTTATCTGTTTGTCATGTATTTCAATGTAAACGTTACATAAAAAAGTTATACTTAATTAACATCGTAAGGCATCTCATTCCACGTCTTACGTTACCTACTCGATTAGTGATGTCTTGTCCAGTGCCTACTTGTATCCTATAATATTTCAACAAGCTTCGAGGGTATTACAACTCATTGGGGCTTAAATGCATAATGCATAGCTTAAAATTACCAAAACACCATACTACTGGACTCAACAAATTTAAATATTACAATAAAAATAAAAAGTACAGATTTCAAAAAATAAAACTTGATTTATAATTTGTCATTTTTGTATAAATAAATATTCGAAATAATTCAGATCGTTACAATGGCTCGGATTGCTGGTAAAATATATAAACACGATTATAATATATGTATAAGAGATTCATACGTTATCCTAAAATATTTTGGTATATACAAAAGGTCTGCAGAAAAATTTAATACATCTCGGATAACCTTTTGTATCACCACATGTGATATGATTTAATTAACAACAAATACATTTTACTTAGTTTAATTATTGTCAAATATATTGACAGAAAAATAAAGAGAAAGCTGCCTAAAAAAGCTGATAAAATAATTAAAGTAAATTGATAAAAATATTGTGTGATAAAAAGTAATAACAGTGGCTGGACCAATATCACAACCTAAAAGTTTTGGAATGTGTCATTATTATTGCCATAAGCGTGCTCTCTAAAGCTACTGAACTCTTGGTCTCATTTGTTGGAAACACATGATGTGGCGTGCTTTCTTGTCTCTCTGTCCTTTACAACACATTTCAGTGGGTCCGCGTTCCCAACGCCAAGTTCCAACGTAAATAAGACCTTATTTACTATGTGGAAATACTATGTCGAAGATAGACTACCAATGCTGAGATACGTTTAAAGTTGTTTTATACCGTGTAGCCAGATATCAGTCAACAAAATTATACTACTCGGATCAACAGGAATAAAAATATTTATGGCTCGAAAATTTCTTTAACGATAAATTCGGACATATCAACTTAAGTCGAAACTTCAAATCTAATCTAACAGAAATAAGATCGTATATCTTCGGTATAGTGTCTTTACACTTACATAAAACAGAAATAACTATCAATAGATTCTTAACATTAAAATTCTGCCAATCGAATGAGTCTTATAGCGCAATAATGCAATGGCATCGCTTGTTCAATGAAAACATTAAAACTTCCTAAATATACATACATTATAACAAGAGCATTAAATTGGTCTTAAAGGTACCATCACAAGATATTCATAAGAAGATGGACAGTTACTGAGAGTAGCAACGTTGTTCCCGCTACTTGGTTGAAGGTAGCGGCATCGCGGGCGGTGTAGCCGTAGGCGTCACTGTGGTAGTCCCCCATTTGGAAGGTGATGGCCGGTGACGACATGCGCCCGTCACCGCCGTTGGAGTAGGCGAGCACTCGCATGTGGTAGGTCTTGCCGGGCGCTAGGTTGGTCACGTATGCTTCTAGTTTGTGCTCGACCTGGATTATTGTGTCGTTCGCTGTGCTCATGTCTTGGTCGGTTTCCCAAACTCGCACCTGAAATTTATTTAGATCAATTAAACATTTTATAAATAATAAATAAATAAATTTAACTGGTTAATTTAGTCATGTATCCGCCCAAGTACCGCTCGGTCTGAGTTGAATGTACCTTGTATCCTAGCAGAGGCTCCTCCTCATCAGTGGGCTGCACGTAGCGCCAGACCACGCGCACCGTGGTCGGGCTGTAGGCCCACACGTTGACCGAGGCCGGCGGCTTCTGCGGCGCCTTGCGGAACGTCCGCTCCAAGTAACGCTCGCTCTCCGGACCTTCGCCCGCGGAGTTGAACGCCATTACCTGCAAATGTTATCGTTTTTTATCGCAATGCTTTTATGGTCGTCCTATTTGTGTAGCACGCATTCCGTAATTGACTTGCACCTAGGATCAATAACGCGAAGATCTTTATCTATTATAATAAAAATTCATGAAAGATTCCTTCGTTCTCTAATAATCAATAAGACACAAGTATCTTGATCTAGTCTGAGGTAGTATGCTCTGATCTGAGGGAGATTGATCAAATGTTTTTTTTTTTTTTTTTATGATGGATAAGCCTTCATTTGATCACAATCTCACCTGTGACGATGTCTAAGATGGAGCATGAAGACCTAGGCTTCTCCGGGCCACATTACGAAACACTAAAAAATCGCTTCACGCACTGGCCCAGCCCGGAGGGTGGTGACAAGCCGCGGCCGAAGCCTACCACCAGAGACTGTTCTTAGCACCACCCGGAGGTCACGTGTAAGGATTCAGAGGGTTACCACTTACGGACGTGAACAGACAAAACCTCCAAAGACTTTATTTAGAGACAAGAATGCTCGATTTAACCCGTTATGTTCCCCGTGATATCCCTAATAGATTCGTTTTTAACCCCCGACCAAAAAAGAGGGGTGTTATAAGTTTGACGTGTCTGTCCGTCTGTCTGTCTGTCTGTGTCACCATAGATCCCGAACGGATGCGGAGCGATTTCAATTTAGTTTTTTTTGTATGAAAGGTGAGTCTTGCGCGAGTGTTCTTAGACATGTTTCATGAAAATCGGTTGGGCCGTTTAAAAGTTATGGGGGTGAGAGTGGGGAAGCAAAACCGAAAATCTGCAAATATACTAGTGTGGGGTATCAAATGAAATCGCATCGCGTCCACATTACATATTATTATGTTGTTTTACATTTAAGGAAATTAAGGCATTGGAATCGGGGGTTTTTCTTAAATTTTAAATTTAGATTTATTAGAGTAATTTGTAGCCACACTTTCAGCTATATTTTAGTACATATACATATGCATTGCATTCATTTAATAGATTATGTAACTCAAGACAAGTAGCAATATTAAATGGTGTAATTTATCGTGAGCAGACAAACGTGAAGTACTCGAGTTTATGTAGGCGGTATTCATTATTGTAGTCAATTACCTACTCAAGTTCTTCACATCCCACTGGAGCACGCTCAGTGACCGAAGACGTTAATAACAACGTTATATAACATAATAAAGTTCATCACAACTCACCTTCACGAAATAATAGACATCAGGCTCCAAACCGACGATCAAAGCCCAGTTTCTCGTAGTTCGCGACAGGTAATAAATAGAGTCTTCCTCCTTATTGACCTGCTTCCAATACTTCAGTCTGTGCCCGATCAGCTTGCCGCGCAGCCTGTCCCGCGACTGGTCTATCGGGTTCCAGGTCACGTTCAAAGACGTCGAGTTGAACGACCGAGCGTACACCAACTGAGGAGCCACTTGAGGCATATCCTCAGCTGAGTAAATAGTCACAACCTGGCTTTCCGGTCCCGCGCCGATTTCGTTGAAGGACTGCACTTTTACATCGTAAGGCGTGTAGAAGTAAGTCGGCGATATGTGGACGACATAGTTCCCGGTATTTCCGAACTTCTTTAGTAGCAATGACTGGTATTCTACGTCTGTTCCATTGCGTCTCCAGAATATTTTATAGTGTATCCCGGGACCGTTCTGTAAGGACTGTGGCAGAGGGGTCCAAGTAATCGTAAGGTCTCCAGTTTTGCCACCGCCGCCGCCAACGTTAGCAGGCGCTTGATATGGCTTGTCTGCTGGAGTTGAGAACTGAGGGCTAGGTGCAGAGGGTTCTCCTGCTCCCAATATATTAACTGCTTGAACTCTAAACTCGTAGACTGACCATGGCATCAGTTGGGTAGTAATTGTAGCTCGCTTGCGACCATTGTATCGATCGATTTCTCCTACATTTGGGACATGTTCAGAGAGTACTGTCCAGGATGAGTTCCACTGGGTGCGACCGGTCACTATATAACCTGTAACAGGGCGTCCATTCGAGTTGCTATCGGTCCATTCCAGCGTAACCTGAGAACGTTGGATATTTTGTACCTGCAATCCACCGGCCGGACCGGGCGGGCCTTCTATGCGCAGCTGTGTGTGCGAAGATATTCTTCCAATAGCAGACTTAACAATGCATTCAAAGTCTCCAACATCAGATAGGCTGACGTTAAGAATTGTTAGTTCGCCACCATCAATCTGTATTCTTTTATCTGCGAAGGGATCTGCCGCTTCCTTCATGCGAATGCCATTGTGATTCCAAAGATAAGCGGTATCTAACACAGGGTCGATTTCGGCGTTGCAATGCAAGAAAACAATTTGTCCAACTTGAGTAGTGATACGCGGAGGTAGACGCTCTAGGAACCGCGGTGCGCGAAGGACAAGCAACCGACCCCTACTTTCATCTGAACCATATTGATTCTTCGCGACGCATGTGTATATTCCTTCATCATCTCTGGATAGCTGGCGTATTATGAGATTACCAGACTCGGTTATAAATCGTTTTCCACCAGCACCTATTACAAGGTTATCTTTCTTCCATGTAAATGTTGGTTTAGGAGCTGCTTCAGGGTTGCATCTTAAAGTAACATTTCCACCTTCAGACCCATAAGTCTCAGATTCTAAAGGCCTCTTTTTGAATGATGGCTTCAAAGATAGAACACGAAGTTGTCCACTGGAGAAGCTAGACTTCAGCTGGTTTTTAGCTTCACATTGATACAAACCGGGATCTCTTGTAGGGTCTAAGTACTTTATAATAAGCACATTGTCTTGTATAACATACCTGTCCCTGTCAATGGGTTCCAAATCTTTCATAGATAGTTTCTCACCATTCTTCCACCATGTGTAGTTCACATCAGGTATGCCAAATGCTTCACAATTCCAATGTAATTCACCTTTGTTGTCCATGTGCTTGTCAATCAGCGGAATGGTAAAGTTAGGTTTAGCTTGTACTTTTAGAAAGACACTGTTGTAAATATGAGCTCTATCATTTCTAACATCACAGATATACTCTCCTTCATCTTCAACACCAACACTAGGTATAGTTAATACTCTATTGTAATGGCTCAGTCTAGCTTTTCTAGGTATATTATCATTCTTTCTGGTCCAATTGTATGAAGGCACTGGGTAACCAAAAGAAATACATTCTAATCTTACTTCTTGACCAACTACTGGGGCTTCAGGAAAGAGTTTAGGAAAGTTGTTTGGAAACTTCAACTGTTGATAATCCGAGTTGGGGTAGACAAATAGAGAGAAGAAAGGACCATTACGGCCAGCATCAGATACTTTGCTCATAACATTACAGCTATAGTTTCCTCTATCAATGGTTTCAAGGGCTGAGAAGTAAAGGCCACCATCAAAAGACACAAAAACTCTTTTGTCTTCTTCAACAAGATTAGGGAAATAGTTCCTGGCCCAAAGGAAGTTAACAGCTGGATAATATGATGGTGGATCACAGTAAATTACTTTTCCCCAATATTCCTTCCCATTTTCAATAGGCCTCTTTTGATTGAACTCTCTGATAAAGCCAAAAGACAATCGCACAGATTCTGATCTGATTGTGCCAAATTTATTTGTTGCAGTGCAGTGATACTTCACATTATCTTTGTCAGTGTCTGGTTCATAAATCATCAAGGCACCTCCACTCAATATGAACCTTGTGTCGACTAGAGGATCAATTTCAGTGTAAATTGGACTATCTACCTGATAATCTTCACGGAACCATTTATACACCGGAGCCGGGTAGCCACCAGCAATACACTGCAGTTGAACTGGATGCTTCTTGTATGGATCATAGATTGTGTCTTGCGGCTCCTTGGTAAAGTAAGGGCCTCGAGGGATCCTCTCAGGGTCAAAGGTATCCAAACCATATGTAAATGATCTCTTTTCTTCAATAAGATAGTGCAGCCTCTGAGTCTGTCCTTCACAGATGAAATGGAAGTACTGAGAGCCATCCACAGGAAATAATCCCCACCTTCCTTGCTCATGCGAGAATTTGTAAACCAAGTAATCATTAGGCAGTAGGTTGTAACTAGTGTATGTACTTTGACGATCTGCAAAGAAAGCATTTTCCAACCCTGATAGCTGAGAGCCATCAGCTTCATTCACCCAATGACCTTGTGACTGCTGCCGGGCTCCTAAATACCAGGATCCTTTCTGAGGATCCAGTTTCATAAGACTGGTTATAATAAATCCATGTTCCTCTGGGTTGTTAACAGAAGCTAGGTCAGCTTCATAAGCTTGACAGATCTTGCGTGCTTCATTCCTCGGCCGATCAGGAGACTTGGTAAAGCGGTAGCAAGCTTCTCTATACCGAATCCAATTAGGAGGGCATCTGTACCTCTCTTCGTAATCTAGGCCGGCGTAATAATTTGCAGTGTTTTGGGGATCCACTTCATTATCATAATCACCGTAGTTATCCGAGTTATAAATAGAATCTTGATAAAATGAACTTTGTGGTTGACTACTGTACTGTTCGTTACCGTTTACAGGAAAACTACCGTAGGGAACTTGCAAGTTTTGACGGTATTGTGAGTTATTCTGGTTAGTATTCACGTAATTCTGTTGAGGATAGCCTGGATTATACGGACCAGTAGTTTCAAGCACTTGTGTTCTCACACTTGCAACCGCAAGCACCAACAAAGTAAACTTCATTGTTTACAAGCCTGAAAGATACCAAAAGATTTAATGTTGTAAGAAAGCTCTTATCACAGGCATTTATAATGTTAAGTGGACTTACCTCAATAACATGTCATTACAATTTTAATTCAGGATTCGTTTTTTATTTAAAAATATTGATGACTGACAAGCAACAAGCCTCGCCCTTTCGGCTTTGTTTGTCGTTTCGTTTGATGACTTTGATGTGTTTTCGTTCATTCATTGGCATTGGCATGGCATTCATTCGTTGATCCGAAATGACAGAGCCGATGCAGTATTGCCATGCTATAAATAGTGCTTCGGCAAATGAGATATATTAATATACACACATCCTAATTTCTCGTTTGTATTGTCTCCTGTGGCAGTTTAGTATATTTTGAGTTCTCGAGTTCTCAATTTTTATCGTTGTATTTGTCATTGTTGGAAAATCTTGTTGTTGGCACCCATGGGAAAACATATGGGCAAAGTTTTTAAGCCCGCGGCCTGAGTTATAGTATAGTCAATCCGTACTCATATTAAAATTGGGAAAGTGTAAATGTGCGTGTCTGTTTGTTTGTTCGACTTTATTGACAAAATGGCTGAACGAGCTTGAAATTTGGTACGGAAATGGGTTTTAAATGGGATTGACATAGACATTTAATTATTAATTTCTTGTTTTTTTTTTAAATCTAGTTGTTGTCGAAAGGTATATTACGCTAGAGTTGCCAACTGTCTTGCTTTCCCAGGACATGTTATAAAATCTATGCCATAAATTAAAAAATAATTGTAAAATAATGAAAAATTTCATCGCGATCGCGATAGCTCCGGCGCTGCGGGAAGTGCAGCCTCTCCGCCATTGCGTGACAAGGGACAGGCACCACTGCTCACCTCCGCAGCTTCGGTTTTTTGGTGGCTTTCGCCTCCGGCTTATATCTAGGGGCGCCAAGCACAAGACCACGTGGAGTCAGGGTACTCTGTGTCGGATCCACCACTCAAATTGAACCTAATCAACTCTTCCCGGAGTGCTCTGTATCGGAGTAGTGCCTAGTTAACCTCTAGCGCCGAGGTCATTGAACTTTTGGGTAGATCACCTGAACCAAAGTTGCACCCCTAATATGTGCCCCTACTAACCCTCTTTACGAAGCCATAAAAAAAAATACCGCGGGGGCAGGGATACCTTTTCTGCCCCTTGTGGAGCACACTGGAACAAGGAACATGCACATCCATTTAATAATGTATTTTATTGTTAGATTTAGTTTTGTATTTTTTTATGTTACCTACATGTTAGATATACCTAAAAAAATTCGTCGAAAATATTCTTAGTCCTGCGTCCCGTAAACTCCACCTCAACCCGGGTTGAGGAACGATGTTTAATCACAAAATTGCAAATGAAAAAAAAAACAAACAAATTAAATTCAAATTCAAATCATTTTATTTCAGACAACATTAATTGAGTGGGAATACAAATTAAATGTCTCAAATTAAATACCTAATTAACAAAAATGTAGATACCTATTATTATAAAAACTAAACATTGTCAGATTCGGCTTCGAACTAGGCTTCAATTATTTATTAATTTAATGGTACATTTCATTACATTCATACAAACCAGAAATCTATCCAAAAATTTAGCGGATGGATGTAAAAGTTTATACATGGCAACCCTATGTTGATCGAAACTCGGCTCCTAAGGCGACACTAGCACAGTCACCACTCACCACACACACACACACAAATCTTTTGAAACTGAAAAAGTTCGTTACGGCTTAAAGTGGGTTTTTTCGTTTTAAAATCATATTTCTATCATGTATCGTTTTCTAAACTGATGGTTTGCGTGAGAGACACTTCAAAAGTAGTTAAATGTGTGTGTACCCCTGTAATCTCTAAACTAACTTAAAGAGTTGGGATATCTTGTAACAGCTGCAAGGTTGAGGTTGACTCATATTAAATTCTTCTCTTTCCCATCATAGATTATGCCGATACTGCCTTTCTAGATCTAACTGAAAACCACCTTAATAAGCTTGACCGACACCTTGTATATTTGTTCGGACCTATTTAATTAGGGTACTAGAGATAAAAATAAAACATTTCGTGATTGTTCACATTTTTATTCTCAAGTTATCAACAAGAAATGTGTCAATAGCTTTAATATTATAATACTTATCAATTACAATTTATTTCTAAACATATTTACACAATTTTATTTCCATACAGAATTTAAATATAACTTATTACTAAAAGTGGTTAGTTATTATAACATAGGTACTTCAAAAATGGATCCCAAATTTCGTTCCACCTTCCAAAATTGTCCTAAAATATTTTCATCACAGTTCAAAAATGTACGTCTCCATTACCTAATTTCTCCGAAAACTTCTCAAGGGTGGAACATGGTTAGGACAGTTAATTCATTTTGAAACAGCCATCTAAAAACAATTTAAAAAATATTAAGGTGTTTATTTTTTTTCAGAGTTTTGAATAAATTATAATCTGCCGAGATATAATCCCAAAATAATTTTTCTATTTTTATTTACATTATAATTAAAATTGCGATATGCGTAATAATATGAGAATATTTTTCTAATATCATACATAATTGTAAATAAAAACAATTGATATACAGTAAATAATTGGTCAATAAAATAATAAAGTCAACATCATTTGATATTGATTAATCAAACATAACAATTAATAAAAAGATGTATAAATGAAGTCGCTAGCAAAATCTCAAAACAAATAACATTAACAGTGATGAAAAATGACTGCAAGTAGAGAAGTGTAACTTCTGTAAAGATACAAAAATATCAAAATCTTGCAAGAGTTTAAAACCAACTTTCGTATTTGTATTGTATATTAGGAGAGTATACAAATCAATTTCACACTTTTGTCGATGACTATAGACGCAAAATCGCGTGCTAAGGCTAAATCAACCCTGTGAATCGTACCCTCAAATTAATTCAATTGTTTATGTAAAGCAATACTACATAATACATTCACATATACTATTGCACACACATTAGATTATTATGCTAATGCCTTATTGTATTGGTAACTACATCTCGCTATCCTAAACTTCTAGAATTAGACACTAGCTGGTATCCATTAAGCTACACACCATTCCCCATCATTAAATAGCACCCATTATTTAATATACATTTAAAGCAACTTTACACAACACAGTGCACCTTTAAAACATTTTATAATTATGACTTGCACACGTTCATCGAAGAGCAGGCACAACTCCACTCGTTCGACGATTAAACGTAAAGTGCACTTGAATCTAGATCATAAAGGTGCATTGTGAATTAGACAAGCTATTTACAATATTTACATGCGCTTTCTCAAACGGTATACATCACATACTATTCAATAAATAAATACATTGATTATGTAATGGCTGCCTTAAATTACACAGTCTCATTATGAATATTCAAATTGTTCTTATTGAGATACATGTTAAGAAATAATCAGTCATGATTTCAAGATCTCCATTTGAGCCGTCTTCAAAAACACAGGAAATGTCCCTTTAAGCCTCTTGCTAGTGTTCACTCTTAACTTCACTTGTGGATTAAATTAAAATTTATGAGATACTATCTGATATTGTGGACTATAAAAAAAGAATTTGCATGAGATTTTATTATGCATTGTAAAAGTATTGCGTATAGGTTTTTCAATAATAATTGTGGACATGAAACAATTCATTGTAACCACAGTAGATTTACATTTGATAATTAAAACAAGTTAGTCTGGCAGCTTGTTTAAGCCACACACGGTTCTGGTGTCAGTGAATGGCATGACATCGATTACCTACAATATTCTGTGTCCACAACCAACAATCTTCGTAATCATAAAGACATTTTATTCATGAAACATTTACACATTTTTAAGTTTCAGTTTCTTTTAATTGGACTTTGCGCTTGAAGCGACAATTTGCCAGTGTCGAGTTGAATAAAATTATAAAGTGTAAAAGATGCTTCTCAGTTGAACGCCATTTTGCGTATTCCACATTTTTAAGACACAGGCAAGAACCGGTCTGGTTGACACTGTCAGTGTCAGCTGATGAGAACTGTTTCGATCTTCAGTAGTTGTCTTAGCTTGTCTGTGACCCGTACGAGGGACACTTTAGACGCGCGGACGTTGACCTTCTCACCAGCGCCAAGAAGTTGGTTGCACTGCGCTCTTTCCAAAAACTCTTGCGTTCTTATCTCCCGTAGAAGCTCTTTGGGAGAACCCGAACCGCAGTGGATTTGCTTGAGGAGCGTGTCTTTCGATTTTATCTGCAATAAAGACATCATTTTATTTAAAACTTACAAGTATACTTCAGTTCACGTGTATTTATAACGTGGGGATAACTTGTTTTATATGCGATGGCCAACACATCATTTGTATATTTTAGTAATCGCAACCTAGGAAAAAATAATAGCAAATAGCCACGTAATCGAGGTGGAATGTTCACCGTTGATTATTCGTCAACCGCGCTCTACTTTAAAGTAGAGCGCGGTTAACAAAAAATCAAAAATAAAAATGAAATTAAAATAATATATATTAAAATAGTCACTAAAAACAGACAAATAGAAAATTCCGAATTTTTCATACCAGTAATAAACCCAAGTACATTATTTAGCAAAGGTACACTTCTAACTATTCGTAGTCTACCATCCAATATACTACATCACTTAGTTTTCTCACGTTATCCATTGTTAATATTAAACAATCCGTATAAGGAGAAGGTTTATTATTTAAAGTTTTGTTACGAATACCGTATTCGTAATAAGTAGATCATAGGGAAACAAATTTCGGTATTCGGTAGGGGCGTTCTCTATGGTGGCGTCTGGGGTGGATTGCCTGTGGATGCCGCTGTGCGGATTGCCCATATTGTGTGTTTACCTGTAATAAGTTGGTGATGTCCTGCAGCAGGCACCAGAGCCCGTCGGCAGGCTGGCCCGGGCCGGTCCGCAGGCTGTAGAAAGGCGGTAGGGGCGCCTCTGTGCACTGGATCTCTATGGTGGCGTCCAGGGGTGGCGGTGGCGACGCAGGTGGGGGCGACGCGAGCGGGTCGCAGCCGAGCTCGTCTTGGTCTGGAAGGAAGGAAAATTCTTTATGAAAGGGTTTTGATAAATAAAAACATGTACAGAGCCTTGCTCGGTATTTTTTTAATGCAATCTAGCCGGATCGAAACAACCTTTATACAAACATTGTCGATGGAGTTGTTTCCGAGATACAATAGAAAAATTCGAGATCACTATAATTAGAATATATCAAAAAATGGAACAACAACTATTTATATAATACACTAGAAGTAGGGACCAAATATAAAATCAGAATATGTTCCAAAAACTCAAGCATATTTTTTTTAGACAGCATAGAGCATATCTAAACAAGCAGGTAGTATAACATTGTAAAACCACCAGTGAAAAACGAGATCCGACGCCTTGATTGAAGGCACCGGTATTGGTACATGAGATACGGCCGCAAGGGCACCGGTTACGAAACGCAAAGCCAAGCTAATGGAGCGTAATGTAGTGATCGACATTCCAGTACTAAAGTATATTGTGTCGCTGCAGTTATGATGCGTTGAATCATGTCAGGCTTTGTGGAGTAACTGGCTTATTTGCATGTACAATGTGTTATGCTTATGAGCAAAGCCTTTAATATTTCACGTATTCAGTTATCAGCTACAGATTTATGTCACAGGTTTTACGTATTATTGGAGCAGACTGTCCTTGAATGGCGTGGGCTGATATTACGTTGTTAGTTTATTATTTACGCTAAAGATTCTTGTTTTATATTATCATCTGATGCTAAAATGATAATAATGCTAGAGCTCCACCGCCTCGCAGCTACATCCTCGCGTCTGACAGCGTAGTTATCCAGTAGGAGGGTCTGCGCCGTACTATAGCAGGGACGCATCACGTCTACAGTTACTTGTCTTACCTATGATGGTGGCGGGTGGAGGGAAGACCCAGGGCTCCACCGCGTATCCTTGCACGTCCGCGATATGCAGCTGCAGCAGCCTCGAAGCCACGCCCTCGGTCAGCTCCGCCGGTGTTTGTCCTGCGTAAGTGCCCAGTAGAGGGTCCGCGCCGTATGATAGCAAGAGACGCATCACCTCCACGTGGCAGTTCTCACTAGCTTCATGGAGAGGCCTGAAATGTACATTTCTATTGTAGAACACACAGGATTGAACAGACGTCTATTGATTACGTGAAGCTTAAGTTACTCGGTAACAATGAGGACTGTCAGGTATTATAAATTCGATCATAAGTATTATACTATAACTTGGTTAAGCTTTTAAAATTACTTTGTTGCATACACACATAGGTAATCTTATATGCAAAGTGTGATTTATAATTTTCAACAAAACGCACTACCTAACACGATGTTTAATGTGGATGAAATGAAGGAGACTAAGTAATAGTTTATATCGAATAAATATACTACCTGATTCCTCCTTGGGCTGCAGCAGAAACATTGGCACCGTACTGAAGAAGCAGCCTTGCGATTCTGACGTGTCCTTTCTCTGAAGCGACATGCAAGGGTGTGAAGCCTGCATTGTCCTTTGCTGATGGATCAGCCTCCATTTTCTCCAAACAGTAAGCAACGCAGTCCTAAACGAAAAGCACAATGTCAGCAATAGTACAATAATTTTAACCATCATAATTACATATTAAATCGAAAATATATTTACCGTATATCCTAGCCTGGCCGCACGGTGCAAATGTGTCTCTCCTACACTTTTGTTGATGAACCAGCCTTTAATCTCCTTCTGTATATCAATTACTGATTCTGGACTCGGTTTTGCCGTGGATCGACGAGTTTTGGCTTGGTCGTCTCGTCTGATTATCTTCTTTTTCTTTCTAATGTAATCAAATCCAGAGCTGAATTTTCTTCTTCCAAACAAACGCCTAAAACGTTTTTTCACTTCTGTACCCTCTCCTATGGACTCTGGAGAGCCTTCTTCTTTGAATTTAATTTTCTCTTCAGAATTACTAGACGGACTATTTTCGTTCTTATGTTTGTTATTGGATTGCTCTTTTATCCTCTTGTTGTTCATTATCATTATGCTGTTTCTCTTTTTGATACGCATAAGGCGACCTTTGGCGTCATTGCGTTTTAATAGCTTCGTACTTCTGAGCCCATCACGTATCGAGCTAGATCTTCGTAAAATCTTTCCTTTGACGGTTTTCTTCGGTTTTGATTTAGGTTTGATATCTTCTGGTTCCTTTTTAATTACCACTTCGTCTTCTTTTTCGTACTCATTCTCTCTGCATGTCGTTGGAGGCGCAGATGCTGGTCTTTCGTCACCAAAAACTTCTTTAATAGTCGCACGTTGCCTGATGATTCTACTTTCCGTTCGTGTTCTTGTTTTCAATACCATCGGTGTGAACTCCTCTGTCGCACCAATAAGACCTCCAGTGTTTTTCAGAAAAGCGTTTCGATGAGCAGTTACAGTTTCTTTTCTGAAAGCTCCTAAATAAAATATATCTTCTTCCAATTTTCCTTTATGAGCACTCAGATTTCCTTTTGCACTATTTCTTAAAAGCCCCAGGCTAGGTGTGGGTAAGAGTTCTGAAGAAGATTTAGGTATAATTTTGGGTGTTCTGTCTTCCTTGTCTTTCGATCTCTTCTTGTCTTCCTTCTTTCCACATTTTTTGATAAGGACGTCGACTATGGAGCTTCTTTTTTTCTTTTGCGTGGTGGATAATACTGTGGATGATGATGCTTCTGAATCGTAATGCAATCTATTTGGAGCGGAGTAACTGGAGTTGGAGTCCATGTCGCTATCAAGTGTGAGCTTCTCCTGGCGCCTAGTGCATAAGTCATCAGTCGCCGCGGAGGGCGCCGACGACGGCGCAGGCGATAGTGGTACCGGGTCTAAATCTGGGAGCGATGTTGTTCCTCGTGAAAAGAATGCTCCTGTACCTCGCATAAAAGGGCCCCTAACGTTACCCCGTGGTATTGCAATAAGTCTAGGAGGCATTCTTAGGGATCGTTTAAATTTAAGAAGTTCTTCTTCCCAACCTGGATGGAAATCAGAACCGTCACCAAAACCAGGTTTGCGTACAGTAGAGCAATTGCTTGTACTACTATTATCCAATTTCTTGGAGGGCGATGACTTCACCGGGGTTTTGTCGATAGCCGATTTATTTTCATCGCCTTTTGTGCTTTTCCGTATCCGCAGTCTGCTAGCGACGCAAAGATCATCCTCACTTTCTGAACTAGAAACTTCCCTTTTCTCAGATTTTTTATTATCAATAGACAATGATTTTGTTTTAGACCTAGACTGATGCCTTGATAATTTTCCTTTTACTGTTTTTTCTTTCTCTTCGTTTTCTTTTGCTGCGGAATCTAGTGATCGCCTATTATTTTTATTTACATCAACATCACAACATTCAAGCTTAACATATGCAGACTTTTCAGTGAAATCTTTAAGCAATTGGAATTTTAAACGGTCATTTACTTCTCTTTCTTTGAGCAATTTACTTTTGATAAGTGGTTCGTCATCATCTGTTGATTCCTGTTCCTCTTTTATCACAGTTTTTATCACGACTTTTTCTTTACTCTCTTTTACATGTTTATCTTTACATTCTTTTATAGTTTTTTCTTTATTTTCTTTTGTATTTCTTTCTTTACTTTCTTTTATACTTCTATCTTTACTTACTTTAATAGTTTTTTCTTTACATTCCTTCTTTTCTTTCCCAACTTTGTCTTTGTTGTTTTTATTTTTGACCATTTTACTCTTAATTTCTGTTCCTTCTTGCTTGTTTTTATTCGTTTCTTTTGTGTCTTTCTTACTAGGTGTGGAAGGTTTATCGGTCTTATGTTTTGCTTTATGTTTTAATTTTGAGGGTTTTTCAATATCTGGTTTTGTCGTAGTCTCAGTTTCAGTGTCCTCAATAAATTCTGTCTTCACTACACAGGGTTCTTCAATTTGTTCTTCTAACTTGTGTAAGTCGCTTCCTAGCAACATGGATGGAGATGTTATATTTTCGTTCAATAGTTCATCAATAGGTTCCTGTTTGATAACAATATCAGGTACCCCAGAAGGGCCTGATGGGCACTCCAATTCTGGTAAAGATTGAACTGGTTCGATAGTTTGTCCTTTGGCTGAATTATTAATTTCATTTTCTTTTTCACTTTCCAGAGTATCGGCTCGTCGTTTTAAGTTTTTCTTTTTATGAGTACCTGTTTTGAGTTGCTCCATGAAACTGTCACATGCACTAGCCCAGAACATATCTTCAGGCTCACAGCTTGACGAAGGTGGATCAAAGTGCTCTGTTATGTCCTCAGTCTTTATGGGAATCACAGCATCTCTTTCGATTTCCTCAATGTTCATTGGCTCCGTTTTTACTTCTGAAATAATTGATGATTCTGATGGCTTTTCTATCTTGATAACCGATTCCAACTGTAGGTCTTCACGGATTTGATTGAAAAGATGTTGTTTTTGAGATTTTGGCATTAGCTTTACTTCCTTTTCACTTTCTAGCACTTGGTTTAGGTCAGGTTTTAAGCAGTTAACTTGTGTTGGCGGCATTGATTTCAATTCCGCTTTCGTTCTTATTCGAGAGGCTACATCGTTTTCTGGAGACTTAACCTTATGTTCAGATGTTAGGTTTTCTGTTTCTTTCTGAATTGAGTCTATGGCTCTTGGCATTTGGATATGGCTTCCAAAGCTTGGAGAGCATGGGTCAGGTAAACAATGTTGGACGGGTTTACTTAGTTCATGCTCATTATCAGTTATATCTATAACTGGGTCATCTGTATCGTCAATCACAATTATGTCTGGTTTGGCTGATCTTGCTGATTCACCGAAACTGGATTGTTTGGTTTCTAAGCTATTACGAAGAATACTTAAAACACTTTGCTTAGGTACTCTGCTACTGTGTGGATCCATGTGATGAAGATGTAGATCTCTATCCCTCACATGATTCGGCATTTTTTGGATTACATGTCTGCCATGCATATTTCTGTCATGGTAGTGTTGATGATGATAATCATCACGGGGTGGTAACTCCGTTGGGTAAATACTACTGCTGGGTGGATAGCGATGCTGAGACTGGGCATGGTTTTGTCTGTACATACTCGATGAGGAAAATAGCTTTGCCTTTTGTTCGTTGTGATACGCCTCCAATTGTTTATGACTTGTGTAACTATAAACAGGTTGATTCATTAATTCATGTTGCTCACGTGCTGATTGACTCATGCGCTGCTCTATCCGGCTGTCAGAGGACCAAGTTTCATATCGAACCATTTTTTCAGGAATGTTACTAACAATAGGCCCAGTTGGCCGCTTTCTCTCTTCTATTACAAAGTTTCTATCGTCACGAACTCTATCGAGATGTCGCTGCTCGGCTACTGGCCTTGTGAGATCTATTTTAGGAACGTATGTGGGTCTCGCAGATGGCATGGCATATTTGCTACGTTCTGGATATGATTGATGTGGAGATTCGACGGGGTATGCCTCTGCTGCGGGACGCCGCGAGTCATAGGCACCGTTGAATCTAGCAGGTGCAGGTGGATGACTCGGCTGTGGCACTGAATTAAAACCTTGACTTGCATTTCTTTCACCATATTGGTTGAAATTTGGAGCGAAGTCAACTTTGTGGGAAGCCGAAAAACCAGACGGCAACGCAGGTTGTCGGTTTATTATCATTGGAGGACGAGGTTGAAGGGGCACAATCTTGCTCTCTGCTGAAGCTGAATCAACGGCGTCATCTTGAGTTGTCGAAGAATCGGCCGAATTTTTCACCGTCTTCACCGATAAATCTAAGGGGGACTCTCGCTTTTGTTTGTTTGCCTGGGCAGGTGGCGTAGGAGGTTCACGTTTACTTTTTATTTCATTATAGATTGACGTCACAGAAACGGTAGCCTTCGCTTTTTGGTTTGGATATCCAGGTTTTGCGGCAGATCTCGCTGCTGATGTTTGGACGGAAGACGATGAAGCTGGGTAGTTATTATAATTTGGTTTCGGTGCCGCTGCCATGCGATATGGCGTTCTCACCTGCAGCGTCGAGGTAGATGGTGAAGGCGCGGTCGCACTCGAAGCGTACCGAGAAGACGTTGACGGCGCAGGGTAGTGATATCCACTACGGACATCTATTGCCGTCCTACTCATGGTCGGGTAATCTACCCTTGGTGGTATTCGCACGGTCTCGGGCGCCGGCGGAGCCAGCACGGCGGCGGCCGATCGCTCGGCCACTCGCGCTGAGTACTCGGCAGTCAGTGCGTCGATAGCGGCCTGTTTGTATTGTATCTGCTGTTGCATTATTTCCACTCGATGATTAGACAATACTTGCGGGGCCGCCTGCGAAGGTCGATAGCCAGAGTATGCCTGCTGAGGGTCGTACTTCCGCGTGGGTACTGCCGGCTGTCTATCGTAGTTGGCCCTCGCATAAGGTGACGTCTCTCGACGCTGCTGCAGCGGTGGATAGCCGTGAGACGTTCGCGCGTCCGCCGGAGGAAGCCTCTGCGCGGGCGGCACCGCGTGCGGGTGGTGTATCGGCGGCACGCGGTCGTTGTGCGGCGGCGGTGGCTGCACGGGCGGCATCGAGAACCTCTGCGCCGGCGGACTGTGCGCCGCGCTCTCGCGCAGTCTCGAAGACGCGTGCTGCGGCACGGAGCCGATCGAACCAGAAATCCGCGCGTAGGTCTGGGGACTCTGCCGCGCGGGTGCAGACGGTTGGGGGGAAGCGATCGGGCCATTGGAGGTGCGACCTCCGTCCGCCACGCTCGCCTCGTAGTAGCGACCGTACTGTTCCGGCGGTCGCGAGGAGGAATAGGGATCGGGTGGACGACTCGGTGCGTAGGGGTCCGGAGGTCGGGCAGTAGGCGTCAGAACGCGATGAACTGGCGGGCGGTATTGGCCCACGGGCTCCTGGGGTTCCGTGGCGGGCGCAGGCGACGGTTCCGTTGGGCCCGGGCGCGCCGGCGACGGGCAGGGCGCGGCCGGGGCCGGCGCCGGGGAGGGCACGACGCGCGCGGGCGGCGGCTTGCGGATGATGTGCGTGGGGGGAGACAGCGCGTCCGCGGGCTCCTCGTCCTCGTCGGGGTCGGGCTGCTCGCGCCGTTTCTCGGCCGCCTCTCGCATCACGGTGGCTTTGTGTATGATGTGGGGCTCGGGCTCCGTTGGGTCGCTGTGGCGCGGGGACGCCGGCGGCGCCGCGGCGGCGGACGGCGGCCGCGAACTCGGCGCCGGCGCGCCGGACTGCGCGGGAGCTCCCTCCTCCACGGACGCCGAAGGCCAAGCGGGCTGTGGCTGCCCGCCGCCACCACCCTCGGCGGTTACCGGCTTCGGGACGCCCAGAAAGTACTGCCGCACTTTACCTTCCAGGGCATTGTTGAAAGTTACGTCCATAATATGGACCACTGATATATTCTTACCTGAAACAAATAGATCACTTTAAATACCAAACTTCACTAAAACACATGAAAAATTTGAGTCATTTACAACATGATCGCCTCGATAGGTGCGTTAAACTTGATAAAGATTGCGAGGGTCGTTACCCAGTGGATGCCCTTGAGCGTTCTTTGCCCTCACTCAAACATGTATTTCCACGTAAGTACCTATACCTATCTTCGCCACAAAGGTACCTATCCGTTATAAATTATTATTGAGACACCAATTTTGTTACTTATTTGACGTAAAAATTATTAATCACGTAGATATTTGCCTTTTTACTTTATTTGAACGTGTGTATGTGTTAGAACAAATAATACGTATTCCTCAATTTAATACACTTGTTGTGTTCAACTGACTTTATGTAAAATTATTCCTGTATAGAGAGTATCATTTCATTATGTTTCACTAGAAAAGATTAAGTAATTACCTACTACAGGACTGATGTCTGTATTCTTCCGAAAGTCATAAAGTAATTAATCTGTATGAAAACTGTAGCGCAGTTTTAGTAGCGCCTAAGCCGAAAACCGTCTGAAAACTTCGTCAGTAAACTTTGTCCATAACTGTGTCACGATCCATTTTTACTTCTTTACGCACGTACAAATTGAAAACAATGGACTTTAATTACGGTTACCTTCTCAGTTTGAATGCCCTAATTAAATGAATACAAGTGTTCGTAAACAAATAAATACGTTTTAATTCTTATTTTTTCGAGGAATCTAAATAACATCCGTTCCATGTTTTGTAGAAAATTGCCATTATTAATTACTATCATAATTTGATTCAATTGATAACTTTCGATTTACAGGAAGCCTATCGCTTACCTTCATGTAATTTGCTCTGGACTGCAGTACATTACGTGAAATAAATTTTACCAAACACAAAAAATTTGAACGTGTTATTACTATGTAATGAAATCTCTACTTTTCCGCAAACGTCATCACAGCCGTAGTCTGGCAGAGACTGATAACAACTGAATCTCACAGAATAGGGAACAGTACCATAGCAACCCCTATCGATTGCACTCGCCCTGGGAAGCTGCGAGCCAGCCCTACAGCCCTTGCAAACTATTTATACACGGTGCAGTCCGGACTTCGAGGAATCCCTGAAATATCTGACTCAATTAATGTATCCACAATAATTGAGTCATGCGAGTCTGAAATGCCTTTGAGGTATACAAAATATGATAAATCACATCATATTTTCGTAGAACGAAAACACGCCGAATGCATTTTAAATTAATAATAAGTACCAGATATTTCAATTATTCATAAAAATGCCTAAATAATAATTTATTTCCCGTAGCTAAATAAATCACATTCCGCTCAAATCATGCAAATACGAGTACTTATTTAATTAATATTCCTATAAGTTTATGTCAAGAATTTGTAATCAAATGAGATTTATAATAAAACTTTAACAAGTCCATAATAAGTTATCTTCTTAAAGATTATTTTGAAAGACAGTTACTCACCCCTACCCTATTCCGTGTTCCCATTAATATTATAAGCAAAAGTTCATTTATCTCTCACGCTCAAACAGCTGAACCACGTTCGATTAAAAATAAAGTGAGAACCTACCAAAAAATAGTACAGGATTTTTACCGAGAAAAAATGTCATGATTATTCAGGATAATTTTAGGCAACAAAAGCCGCAGGGGAAAAACTTGTAAGCACTTTAGTTATATACTCGTACATATCTATACTAATATTATAAAGAGGAAAGGTTTGATTTTTTGTTTGTTTGTTTGTCTCGAATAGGCTCTGAAACTACTGCACCGATTTAAAAAATTCTTTCACCATGCGAAAGCTACACTATCCCTGAGTGACATAGGCTATATTTAGTTTTCAAAAATAATATGATTCCTTACCAAACTCCGATAATGTAACCCAAGGTGAAAAAAAAGAACCTAAAATCTTTCTTTAATCGCGAACGCTGCGAAAACTATTGAATATATAACAAAGTGATGTATTACAACTTTGTAGAACTTATCATTATCTACAAAAAACTTGGTTACATCATATCTCTAACTATTATAGTTTTGTGACAATAAGCTATTTTTTTGAAAAATTTAACCTTTAATCTTTCTTTAATCGCGAATGCTGCAAAAACTATTGAATAAATAACAAAGTGATGTATTACAACTTTGTAGAACTTATCATTATCTACAAAAAACGTCCCAACATCATATCTCTAACTATTATAGTTTTGTGACAATAAGCGGGGTTAAGATCACGAAATAATCTACCGCGCGGGGTCGGCTCCCTACTGAATGGTCGTGTGCGGAAATAAAAAAATTGTCGCTTGATAATATTTTGTCGCTTAGTTAGTAGTTAATAATTCGTTAACAGGTAACTAATCCCATTCAAAAAGTTATTTTCAGAACTAAACCCCATTACCCTAGCATATAGCATAGATATTGTACATATCGTCGGTTGCAGGTTCAATTGGGTTAACCAACAAAACACGTAAAATACAGTTTTTTTGTTTTTTTTTGTTCTTTTGAATAGCATAATAATAGAAATCTAGCTTTAAAAAAATACAGTTACGCTACACATTTTAACTGTGAATTTTGCAGACTTCCGTCGAAATTATGTTGTAACTGAGTAGGTATGTGATCCATTTACATAAGTCGAATTGTTGTATTCCTATGACCGTAGAAGGTTAAGTTGGTGTATGTATCTTGGCAAACCAGCATTGCTCTTACACTAATTCTTAGCTTGAACGAAAAATTATAACCACACATACACCAATATAAAAAAACTTTCTTCAAAAAACTAACGTTACACCAATTGACCCGAACCAAGTTTATGTTTGTTGTCGGTTACACCAATTTGAGCATCTCAATCAATAGTATGTTTTCTCTTACCTTAATCTTCTTAAAAATAATAAATCTAAATTTAAAATAGAAAAACCCCCGAGTCGAATCCTTCAATTTCCTTAAAAGTAAAACACCATAATAATGTGTAATGTGCACGCAATGCGCTTTCATTTGATACCCCACTCGATATTTTTGCAGATTTTCGGTTTTCCTTCCCCACTCTAACCCCCACAATTTTTAAACGGCACAACCGATTTTCATGAAATATGTCTAAGAGCACTCGCGCCAAACTCACCTCATCCGTTCGGGAGCTATGATGTCCCAGACAGATAGACACGTCAAACAATGACACCCCCCCTATTTTTTTGTCGGGGGTTAAAAATGAATCGCAAAATGTGTTGCTAAGCGCATAACTCAACAACGCCTATACCAATTTATTTTTTTTAAATATTTGTTGTAGTTTAAGGATGGATTTTACGGCGGGAAAAATTCGAATAATTTTGAAACAATTTTGAATAATTACCCGTGCAACTCGGATGGGCAGCGTTCGGAAAACTACGACACGTCTTTTCATCGAATATACCGCAGTGCCTCAAGACGAAAGTCTATAATCAATGTGTGTTGCCAGTGATGACATACGGATCCGAAACGTGGTGCTTCACTATTGGTATCATCAACAGGCTCAGAGTCGCTCAAAGAGCTATGGAGAGGGCTATGCTCGGGGTTTCTCTACGAGATCGAATCAGAAATGAGGAGATCCGTAGAAGAACGCGGGTCACCGACCTAGCCAAACGGATTAGCTCTTTGAAGTGGCAGTGGGCAGGCCATATAGCACGCAGAACAGATGGTCGTTGGGGCCGAAAAGTTCTAGAATGGAGACCACGGATCGGCAAGCGCAGCGTAGGACGTCCACCAACTAGATGGACGGACGATCTGGTGAAGGCTGCGGGCTCAGGGTGGATGCAGGCCGCTGCCAGCCGAAACTACTGGAAATCTTTGAGGGAGGCCTATGTCCAGCAGTGGACGTCTTACGGCTGAGATGATGATGACCCGTGCAAAGCCGGGGCGTGCTGCTAGTTATTTATATTTCTACCTACTTCCTCCTTCGTTCAACGACTTGTTGATCATTTTTGTTTTGTTTTTATCCGCGACAATGGGCAAAATCAAATATAGTCAGTGACCCAAATAAGGCCAGTGCCCAAATAAGGCCAGTATTTCATATTTCCCGCCACGCGATTTTAAATTCCCGCCACTGTTTGTAGAAGTGTGCGTGGACATTAACAAACGCACACAAGCACAGCGGGTGGCCCGTGCCGCGAGCGTGTTAGAACCTGCAGTCAAAAATGGTCGCCGCGCGAAGCGCTCGTTCGTTTTTATAAAATTCCGGCTCAGAAAACAGTAAGTATTCTCAGTTTTATTCATGTACAGGTTGCAGTTTTTTCTCTTTATGATAGTTATACGTTTAGCTATCCCCTCATATATGTAAAAATGATTTGTTATTTGTATATTACTGGAGGTCGTTGTTTAAATTATTCATGTGCTATGCCTTAATTAGGCCTATAAAAAAACTGCGTAGGCCTTATTAAGGCAATAAAAACTAAACCTTTGTTTTCAGCAAAATCATGGAAAGTGGATCACCAGCTTCTACCATAAAGAAAAAAAGGGCTGAATGGACGTCGCAGCAGATGGAGAATGCCGTAAAAATGGTAGAAAGGGGTATTCTATCTACTTATGCCGCTGCAGCCAGATACAATATCCCAAGACGAACCCTGCGTAACCATTTAGAGAGTGGTTCGACAACGCGAAAGCTAGGTCGGTCATCCATATTAACAACTGAACAAGAAGCTGGACTTGTACGAAGAATAATACGTTTGGCTGATGTTGGGATGCCGATGACTTCAAAGATGTTGCTTATACAGGCTTTTGCATTCTGTAAGATGAAGCAAATTCCAAACACTTTCAACGAAGCCAAACAAACTCGGAAGTCTAATTAAAAGAAGCCAAATATAATTATTACGATCTCATTAGGTCTAAAATTATCATTAAGAACATTTTGTATTAGTTAAGATGTTGGATTCTTACTTGATTTTATTAAGGCCCTATTAAGACATGGGGTTCCTAACAAGGCCAAACTGACCTTTAAGTTTTTTTTGTTCACAGAAGTCTGATTTTTGTTTTTAGCGCTATGTTGTTTAGTTTCTTACAAAGTTTAATAAATAAATATGACTATTTAAAACTACCAATTAGTTTTTATTGTAAACCTTCGAGTTATAAAATGAAAAAGTTAAGCTAGGCCTTATTTGGTGACCTTACCTTATATAACCCGCCTTGGAGCACGTCCAAATCGCTGTATTTAAGGTAGAGCGGATTTATGTTTTTCTCATATAAAACATCTATCCCTCGGGATAATGCCCTGGTATTACACTTCCGTCTGAGTTATTTTTGGATTTGAATATGTTTCTGATTGATATGAGATAAACAATATCGCTTGGAATTTCAATTGTTATTGAATCGTGTGTATGAGTGTATCAACGTTCTTTTTTATTTTATGCGAATACCAAATATGATGTGTCTGAATACATCATACTTATTAACTAGCAGTAAGTGCACGACCTGGCCCTGCTCGTGTTTTATGAATTTCTACAAAATGACACATTCCATAAACGGTATGTTTTTTTAACCCTTGCAATGGTTTAAGATTACTCCCCATAGCCTTTTGTAAATCAAGTAAGATTTAGTAGGTCTGAGAATCGGCCAAGTTTTCATATTACAAAACAACGTTTGCTGGGGTCAGCGAGTCTATTATATAGATAGGTATAGATTTTGATATACAAAATACGGTTAAGTAAATATGTTCATTTTGTTTTAATTAATATTTTCGCAAATTTTATAGTCTGGCTTCAGACAGATTCAGGCCTAAAATTTGTACCCCAAGGGTCCCTTAAGCCTAAAAATAGCATAACTAAGCGAACCTAACCGCCCAGCCTATTTGTAAGGTCAATGTCACCTATCTGACGTCTGAGATACAGGGTCGCTGACACAACAAACAACTCATACAAAATGCCGATATTACAGTCTACTGAGTAATACTAAAACCAAGGTTGTGAATCAATATGTAATTATAAATAAATGTCGGGGGACTTTGCCGTGGATGTCTGTCTGTTTAATCGCTATCTCAAACTCCTGGTGACTCCTGGTGTTATTGCACGCGTGCGAAGTCAGGCCGGAAACTGATAGCTCTTTGTTATGGAAGTAGGTAGGTACTTAGCTAATTTGTTCGTTTTTAATTAAGGGAAAATAGTTAAAAAATGCGCTAAAAATGCAACTCCAACTTTATGATGCAGATTTATAATTCAAACAGTTTTTCACGCTACGACGTTGCCCGTGTGTATGAATTACGCGGTAAAAAGCCTAGTCTTCTTGATAAATGGGCTATCTAACACAAACATATTTTTTCTAATCGGACCAGAGTAGCTCCTGAGATTAGTGCGTCAATCAAACAGACAAACTCTACAGAATTATAATATTAGTATAGATAACGTGCACTCTTATGGCTATCAATGAAGATGACTAAAATATATTTTCATAATTATGACGAAAAATAACCTCAGTTTGGATAATGAATTAATTCTGGATTCGATAAAAAGTTGACCTCATAGATAATCTCACAAACAACTCCATAATACATAATATCGCTGTAATATATTAAAAAAGGTAAACTTGACCGAATGCTTCAATCTATTGACTTTAAACATCACTCATCTCAAAAAGTTTTATTATACCCCATTTAAGTAATTCAATTTACTTCCTAATATTTATTCCTAATCTAAATTTACATTTTATTATGGCATTATAAACGTGCTTCAGCAAAACAACAAGTCAACAGTTAATTAACTATTATTGTAATAGCGTTAAGCCACAATAATGGGACGTACGTAACGCGTTGGTTGTATATTATGTAGGCAGTTACATCGCGTTGCCATAGCTCTATCCTTCCTACGCGCTGCATTTGCAAGGATTCCGTTAGACGCCTCACCATAATACATGTTTTTACTTCGACAACGTTACCTTTAACAATGCATACAATATAGAGTGAAGTTACCATAGACTTTATTGCTAAATATCCGTGCTGATATGATAGAGTTGGGAAAGTAACGTTTGATACGTAAATACGTAATTTGATTCATATGTAGGATTCGAGTTTAGAATGAATCATAATAATTTAGTTTATTTAAATTATTCGAACACTGATATTTATTTATTGGAACGATATAAACACTAAGATATAAATTCTGAACACGTGCTGAATGAATTAATGAAAAATTGATGCCAAATGTATTATAGGGTAACAGCTGGTTAAACATAAACTACCTACTTGTTAAAAACTCAATAGCAGTTAGCAACAAAGTTTGTATGATATTCTAAACCTTAGGTAATCTACTTCAGTATTCAAATTAAGTTGTCGAGGTCAGTGGCTCAAAGGACGGCGGTCGGAGGGTAAGGTATTATACGAATTGTGAATATAATAATTATTTATGAGTATTTTAAATGAATTACTTACTTATTTTGTCTGAATTAATCTCCATTGAGGTCATATATCCTTAAAATGGACCTTACTGTCTTTATTTACAAATATCATATCATAATCCTTATTTTTAAAACAAAATTGACAAACTTACGATATTTGATTTTCTACCCAGCTTGATGAGAGTGACTGCCTCGAGGTGTGCTTGACATTTCTCTACTTTTATTGAACTGCCTGAAACAAAACAATAACAAATTAAGTAACAAGCGGAAAGAAAAATCGCACACCAATCCCACACAATCATCTATTGTCAATCAAAGCAATGACGCGTCCTACCTACTATCGATTCTGAAACGCGTCAGAAATGCAAATTTAAAATATGAAATAGGCCTTCTACAGCCCTCATGCAAGAACACTATAAAAAGTATCTAATGGCTCTATGTGCAATTAGTAATATTTATGTTGACGTCAAACATTGGCATCAAGATCAAGACGTCAAAACCAACAAATAACACAAGAAATCAAAGGCTATTTAGATACGATACGATTCAGTTAAAACAGCCGTATGGACATTGACCTATATTTAACACATCCGTCGGAGAACCATTATATTCAGCACATCACGCGAATGGACTTTCAAAACGTTTTTGTTGAATAAAAAATCACAACGGACATTTATTCAGATAGGTTTGTGACGTCATTGCCCTCTTTATCTAATACACCTACTTTACATATTACCTACCTACTAGCTTGCTTTTATTTACAAACAGATAAGAAATGCTGTTTAATAATCTTGGCAACGTAATTTTAGATAAGTTATGTACAAAAACAAAGCAAATTCCTTGGGTATCTGACTCTACTTTAAATGTTCCGTAGATAGTTACAAAATATTATCAAGGAGGTTAAAATGTCACTAACTTTACCCACTTTACCACATCTGGTAAAACAAATAAGAAACTAAATGCATTATTTTTTTTACGACGCGACTGTAAGTTGTTATAAACTTGTACAGTTTCGATTCAAGCAAGTGCAAGTCGATCAAACAAACAAGCCAGCCACGCGTGTGTGCTGGGCCTTATTTACGTACACACGCGCACAGCTGTGCGGGGTCATTGCCCCGAGGCGCGCGAAACGAAACGAGGTGGATCATTTCTAGTTTTTGTCTCCTTCAAGACTGAAGAACAAAATGTACACCTTTAGTGTAGGTGAGACATGAGATCATCACTCGAAATAGTCATTGAAAAGTTGGCCATCGTTAGTTACTTAGCAGAGGCACTGTAACGTCATGCGGGCAAGAAAAAACGTAGTTCGACTAATATAGGGGAATTTCCTATTGAAAGGTCAACGCTTATGAGGATATAGTAAAAGATCCAAGAAGATAGTTGAATCCATGATTTCATGTATAAGTCTAGTTGCTTCAGTTTCAGCTCTCTGCAGTTTTCGCAACAATAGGTTTCTTTGTTACAAGAATGGGCAACAGCTTACATTTCAGAGAATATGTACCAGAAGAGCATACTACAAATTCGTTGCTGAATTTTTCAACTTCACAAGTTTACTCTAGCCTAGGCTCTATATTTCTTTCTTTTCATACAATCGACATCCGGTAGACGATAACAGAGCATAGACAAATTGACCCTAAGTTTTCTCATTCTTACAAATAGAACATCAACGCCTTTCAACTTAATTTGGGGTCAATTAATTTTTGCTCATGCATTGCTGTCACGTCCACCCCTACCCCGCGATCGGTAATGGCTGGGGGAGTGAAATTATGTTCTACCCCGCGAGACACAGGGGAAGTAATTGATTTTCAACCTGAGTAAACATTCCAGTTAGTGAAATATTTGCAGGAAACTTGCGGGCTAGTGATTGATTGACGTGGTAATGCTAGGCAGGCTACTATCTTGAACGAAAAATTGGTATCCTGCCCAACTCTACCCATACGGTTATACCATACTTACATAACAAGTGTATGTTTTAACAGAATGATCGGCATTAAAACTTTTTATAGTCATTACATGGGCTTAGATTCAGAGTTCTGGGTGTTACCCCCTAAACATATAAATATGACTATCCAATCACAAAACAAGGAAAGATATATGGTAACATTAAGTTTATCATTATTCATTGAGATGAAGATATACTCGAAGGAGCGCCTGTGGCCTACATAACCGATCTATTTTTCACGCATATCTCAAAATAAATTGCTGTTGTACTCTGTTATTTATGGTTGGATTGCTATAGCTACAGCTAGATATATAAAGCTAGAGCAATCGCATCCTGTATTCCTATACATATTTAAGATGTATCATTTAGAACAGACGTTTAGGATGGAACTCTCTCTTTCCTTAGAACAAAGACAGTTCTTCGTTTATAATTAAATAACTAATTTGGATTCATATGGATACTATATATTCATGCTAGGGGATGGAATATATCAAGTAAATTTATAAATTTCCGATAATGTAGACGTAAAAAAATTAACATGTTCTCACGTTTAGAGTTTAGAATCCTATGAAAGTGAATAAAAATGTCTAGGAAATTTAATATTTACATATTTTGTTATTTTCCGGTGACAAATACAAGTTATAAGACAAGTGCACGTGCAAAAACAAAAGATACTACCTCCCTAAAATGTTTTTTTTATTTAAGTACTATTTTCTTAATAACCTTGCGATGACAAAGCATAATTGGATAGATATTAAGTTCGCACTAATAACTAAAAATATTATGGGCCAACCCCATTATTGAGATGTAATGTACTGCCAATAAAAATTCCAAGGTTAGTAATAAATTTACGATAAAGAATGTAGGTAAGTACGCGTTTATTTAAAACGTGCTATGCCATATATTTTGTTTGAATTATACTACATATTATGTACCTAGTACCTACCTATATCTACCTTATGATAAACCTATATATAAATAAAAAATAACTTTTTCTTGTGCCACTTTAAGGGTTAGGTAGTTCGTTAGTTGGGTCACAGGGAAGAACTAAGAAACTTTTTCTGCAGAAAAAAAACCTTACACGCTTATACAAATTTATTGCATATTACACAGGAAAAGCCGCGTGAAAGCACCTTTTGATAGTAGCTATAAATAGTAGTAAATTCTTCCTTGGTAGACAATTAAACATGCTCAGTTTACAGGTCAAGCAGCTTTACAAATAGCACGAGATAAAATACTACTGGTGACTATTTTAAAACTAAATAACTAGAGCTCGACCATTTGGAATCCGGCCAACGTTCGGCGATATTCAGATCCAAAACGTCCTTTGTTGGTAACACCTTTGTTGCGGTCAGGCGCGAAGAATGTACAGTTTAATTATTGCTTCGAAACGTTTCTTTATCATGGCCACTTGACTGTACCAATAGATAAATTGGGAAATTAAAATTAAAAATCGAATGTGATCGATTTTGGCGCGGTTGAAATGCCAGTGCCAGTTGGACTTTCCAACCACCTATAGATCATGCGAGGGATGAGGAAGAATACAAGTTTATTTTACAGTTATTAAGATACGTAAGAACAACCGAATGTTGGTTATAAAGCGTTATTGTATGGAAAAAACATTAAGTACCAACAATGTTGACCTATAATAAATAGGGGTTAAATTTTCACTCGATGAAGTCGGTAACGAGCATTAACGTTTGATAAATCATAACATATTAACTGGCCTGAATTCATCAGATCGTGTGTTTCTGAATTATTTACTGTGACACTTATAGGTCACAACTAACGGAAAGCATTGGGTCAACTATTTCAAGCATTTCAGCCCGTTAAGCCTGACTTATGATACGATTCAGTATCGAATCCAAACGATTTATGCCGATTGGGGGTATATATTATTTGATTTAAAAAAAAGTAGGTAGTTTCGTAGTTAATAATTGGACGCGTATATTTTCCAAAAAAAAGCTGTGTTGGCTAAGTGGGACCACACCCAGCTGAGGGAACGTTAATAAAATGTTGATGATTATGACGTTTTTCTAAAATGGTGCAAAACGATGATAGAACTAGTTTTATGAATTAATTAGTTCGTTCAATGACAAAAGTAAACTATTCACGAAAAATTATAATGAGTAATTATACCATTATAATTTTTTTGGATGGTTAACCACGGATGGATTTATTTGCCGAATGTTACCGCTTACACCACAGCATACTGCAGACGCAGTACTATAGGATTGTGACATGCCACGCAATAAAGTTGTTTTCCTTCGTTTCTGTGTCAGTAGGTCAATACTTCGCGAACGGCTCACGAACCTGTTTGTTATTAAATAGCTGAAAGTATAAGGATTATCTGCATGCGAGTATTAAGAAGTAGGTATTAGCTGTCTGTTACGCTTTCGGGGAGATAGCTTTCACTGGGCGGTTTGGCTGAGTTAACATACGAATTGCATGAAGATTTTAAGCGGACGAATATTGACAGAGATGTTTAGTTAGAGAAATAGGCGAGTTTTTTTTTAAATAAAGAATGACTGTAATAGGAAGCATAAAACCGAGTTATACATGTAATAGGTAATTGATAAAAAATGTACACGGCGCATCTCCTGCGGTAATATCTATACAATTATTTTTTCCGTTGTTTATTTAGTACATGGAGGTTTTGCCAAACAATGGCTATGGCACCCCCGTTATTCTCAATTAACAATAATTCTTACAACCAACATAACATTTGGAACTTACAACAACTAAATTGCTAACTATACTAAAAGTATTAAAACTGAAAAGTTTAATTGATTCTATTGGAGAATTATTTGAATGTTAGATATAGATAGCCAATTTATCAAAGAAGGCTACTTTTTACCTCGGGAAAATACGTTGTGGAGTGTAAATCTAGTTACAAATACAAAATACAAAATTATTTATTCAGCAACTTAATGTAAGTACAGTTTACAGTTACAAGGTTTGAGATCCTCTTTAAAGTAAAATAAATACCTGTGTAAGTACCTGTGTGTGTAAGTTAGAGGAATCTCGCTCTGCCATAAATACTAACATTACAGTAAATTAAGTATAGCTATAAAATTAATTCAATATTATAGGTTTAAAGAAAAAAATCAAATTTAATTGCGCGCATGAAGAGGCTTGAGTGAAACTACTGAGTGTTTCAGAATATGTTGATGTGTGTGTGTGTGTGTGTGTGTGTGTGTATGTGTGTGTTGTTAGTAATATAAAGTCCTTCAGTTGAGGTTACCTAAGCCATCATGTTTAAGGAATAAGATTTCATCGTGTTCACGCCTACATCAATTCGCCTCATATCGCCTAAGGTAAAGGTCAGGTGGGGTAACTCCACATATTGCACAGATAAACTTGTGCGAAATGTCGCGAATGGTGGTCAAATTCAGGCTATTTATCTCTCGAAATACTTATACAATGTAGAGGTAGTATTTGTAACCTTTTATTACTACATTTTAAATGAAGGGGTCAAGCCAAGGCAAGTGATTTTCAGTGAAAAAGTGAAATACATTTGCATAAAATTGTTAAAACTGACAAAGCTGTGTTGTTCTATTTGCTTCTCAACTCAGCGAACTGTCAAGACAGTGTTATTTCCTTGATATGTATTTTTTATTTAAATATGTTTCGTTTAATTAGCTTGGCCTCTGTGCCCTGTGCTTCTTTAGAAATGAACGTTTTTGACTTATACAGAATTAATCACACGAATATAGAAAACAACGGTCCAAAAAAAAATTCTAGCCCGAGTTATGGATGTTCTAACGCCGCGCCGCAACAAAAAAAGATGCCACTGTATGTAATGTGAATTTGGTAATTCCGGTTGACTTTAGCATACTGTAGGATAGAAATATAAACAAAAATAATAAAATTAAGAAATTAGGTACATCTCTATAGTGAATATAAAAACAAGTAGGTACAGACCAGTACATTCAATCAACTATTGTGCCGTCTGAAAGTTGTGCAATCGTGTTTTTATTGGTAATTAATTACAAACTGGCTCCGTACGAGAGGCGAAGCAGGAAATGTTAGTTTGAATACTTGAATGGCGAGATTTTATGTAACCTCTCGGAAGAAGATAATGAGACGCGAAAGTATCTGCAACATGGGTTCAAAACGCTTGTAAAACACGTGAAGAAGGAAACTCAGTACTTTGTTTCATAACTTTCATACTAGAACAACATTTGTATGAGTATCTCCACTCAATCGAGTAAGTACGTTGTCCATTGAGTAAACTCTACTGGACTCAAACTACACTTAGGGTGTATAGTTTTTATACAGTTTCATGTAATTAAAAAAAAAAATATGAATAAAATATTTTTAAGTGCAAAAATATTAGGTCAGAGCGGTTGCCCATCCATGTACTTGCATCGCACAACGTTGGTTAACCTTGTAACAATCACGTTTGTTGTATGGGAGCCCCCAAATATATGTTTTTTTTTATGCTGGATAAGCCTTCATTTGAACACAATGTCACCTGGTGTAAAGTGACGATGTGGTCTAAGATGGGGCATGAAGACCTAGAAGGTCTCCGGACCACATTACGAAACACGAAAAAATCGCTTCACGCATTGGCCCAGCCCGGAGGGTGGTGACAAGCCGCGGCCGAAGCCCACCACCAGAGACTGTTCTTAGCACCACCCGGAGGCCACGGATACAGAGAGTTACCACTTACGGACGTGAAACGAAAAAACCTCCAAAATTCTCCTTTATTGTGGTTTAGTCTTGCAATTTAGAATTTGCCATTTTTACAATTTAGAATTGGAACTGCCAAAAGCTTAACCTTCTGAGAAACTAATCTTATAGAGGGAAAAGAAGCGCAAACAATCAAAATAACAAACATGAATATTTAATTTTCCTGTTTCCGATGATAGACATATTAAGACACTAATAAGAATCTTTCTAAATATTTTCAAATAATACTTTATATTATATGTATTTAAAAGGACAAATACTCTGTGTATGATATTTTTATACAATCGTCGCTCATACTTTTTTTAAAGATTAACGATTGAACGTAACGTACGTGTACATACTTTAAAATACATATATGTAAAGACATGTAGGTAACTCGCCAATTAAACGTTTGAGCCCAAGGTCTTATTTAATTTACATACTTGCTAGATAATCGTAACTATCCGAGGTCAGGTTTTTACACAAACACGGAATCCAAGTCAAACAAATATTGAATTTTATTCTGGAATTGTTTGAACCAATTCTCACATCCATCAGACAACTTTTAGCTGAGAAGAATTAAGCCCGTATAGCCTAGCTAAATTTGTATTTAACAAGTTTCGATATCTGTAAGAAGAAACCTTTTATATTTTTTTTAATGATTTTCTTTGTATAATGATTTAACTTTAATAACCAACTAGTTTATCTCTAGTTTTTTATTCGTGTCTAAACACGAAAAACTTGGCCCCTCGGCGGGAATCAAACCAGCTACCTCTTCGCAAGCAATAATGTAACGTAATAAGACCAACGGTAGGTAAGTAACAACAACAAACAATGCAGTCGCAGTTGTGCAAACAAATGGCGAGCGAGCTGAGCATTTATCGGTCACCGGGTCAATGTCAGCGCTAGGCGCACTCTGTCAGACCGCCTGTTTTTAAACACTTTCCGAACTATAAGTCAGCTAAATTGGGTGAATGTAGGTGAGTGAATGATGAACATGTGAGTGAACGAGATTATCACAAAGTTTTAATAATAATTAAAATAAATAAATAAGTATTTCCGGACAATCCACAGAACAACATCTAGCACCGTGGTAAACTCTGAAGCTTGTGTTACGGGTACTAGACATCTGATATACTTGATATAATTGGCATACATATACTTAATATATATTTTATTATACATAAAACACCCATAATAATTTTTCTTTATTCATAAAATACACTTTTACAATCACATAAATGTAGTGTCTTCAACCCTATGTCATGGTCATGGCCTATGGTTTATCAAGACTATAATAGTTCTCAATTAACAATCTTCATTTAAACTGTAAGCAAGAACTTATATGTTCTTTCATTTTGAACTGAAATGATTTTATATTATTTTGAGCATATTTTACCTTATGTTAATAAGGTACATTCGATTATGGATTTGAGTCAATTCAGAGTTGAATCATGAATTATTAAATTATTTAACTACATGGAATTAATTATGTTTAGCTGAAACAAAAAGCTATGCGACATAATATTGTTTCCAATTACTACAGTACTAGTTAAGAAAATGCTCAAAAACTCAGGTTTGTTTAGACGATTCGAGATATTATATTTACTCGTGAACGGAAATTGAAGTAGCATTAACGTGCAAACTCTACTCGACGTAGACTTAACAGATGAAGTAATCTGTTTTATTGATATGCACTTCACTGTATGTATTTTTGTTGGACTATATCCAACCAAACAATTACTTGAGTAAAACTGCATCAGCCAAAACTAAGGCGTTGGTTGCCGCATTCTTTATATAATGTACCTATGTGGATATTTATTAATAACAATATAACCAGACATTTTGACTGCCTCATTGGCGCGGTGGGCGAGGGTCAGAGGCGCAAGAGGGTTGCGGGTTCGACTCCCGCCGAGGGATAAAGTGTTTGTATGTTCTGCACGCACTTTCTGCTATTTATGTATGCCTATTATATTAAGTAAGTATATCAGATATCTAGTACACGCACGTAACACTAGCTTAGTGCTTATCACGGGGCTAGATGTAACATTTGGGGATTGTCCGGGAATATTTATTTATTAAATTTATAGATCCACAAAACTTTTAGAAATCGGATGAACTGTCTACAAAAAATTACTATTACGAATTTTTAACGACAGGATATTGACGCAATAAATTTTCATCAAGTTTTTAAGTCTTTTAACCACTATGGAAGTCCTATCCTATACATATTCATATAGGTATAGGTTGGTACGATATAGGTATCTATGACGCATCACTTAAGGAAAAGGAGAAATGTCGTTTTTAATTCCTATTATTGCCTCGAAGTCAGGTTCTTAACCAGTGGATCATAAATAACCGTTGATTTTATCGTTGCCCGAGTCGCAGGAATTTCTCGTAAATGGGATACAAAAAACAGATGATTCATGCGATATAGGCTCGGCCTTAGGTTGAAGGCATTCTGTGTTATCCTGTTACCACATGGCACGATAATGGCATCAACGAATGCTTAGGGTTTTTTCGTTAACTTATGATAATACTGACAAAGTTAAATGTAATTATGTAGGTATTATAATACACAATATCTTAATATATATAAATCTCGTGTCACAATGTTTGTCCTCAATGGACTCCTAAACCACTTAACCGATTATAAGATAATTCGCACACCGTGTGCAGTTTGATCCAACTTGAGAGATAGGATGGTTTTTACGGCGAGAAAAATTCGAATAATTCCCGGGAAAATTTTATACCCGTGCGACGCCGGGGCGGGCTGCTAGTTATGATATATTTATTGAATGAACCTACCTACGAATATTTTATTAAAATATTATTATATACTTGTTAAAATTGATTTAAGTAATTTAGTTATCAAATGATTGATATATTTTACTTACATCCTCCGACGAGTAGGATGGAGCGAGTATTAGTAAGACATAGTACCTATTATGTACATATATGGCGTAGTCGGATTGTATAACTCGCCGTACCTATAACACTACGAAACATAGGTACATAAGCTTACTAAGGGAAGTGAACGAATCACTTGTCTCGTCTGTAGATAATAGCCGACTTTTGCCCTATAGTTATGTCATTGCAAATTATATCACCGTAATAAGCTTGCCGTACGACCATTACCTGTTTCATTAACATATTACTTAGGAAAAATAAAACTTAACATTTATCATCACAATAAATATTGCTCGACCAATAAAACATAAGTCTATATTTATTTCAAAAACGTTAGCGATACGCAAAAGCGTCAGAATCAGATATTAACAAGCGATGAAAATAAAATGGGTAGGTACCTATATCTATGTGCACTTGACAAGGTCGACGACGAATAAAAGAGAAAATTAAATGTCGCATGTCAACGACGATGTTGTCCTTGTCGACAAAATGAGAACAATGCGAAGTAAAACCTTATTTTTTTGTTATCCGCACAACGAATATGATCAACCAGTATAATTTCATGTGTCGTTAGGTACCATTTATAAGTGAACGTGGGATAAGACTTTTAAAATTATTAAAAAAGTACAGTAAACAAAGCCGGATGATTATAAACTTTATCGGATTTCACATTGTATAAGAAATATACATAAATATAAATATTATAGTATTTAATATTATGTAAGCAATTCAAATCTCAAAGTCCACTAAATCTAGTCAGTTTAGTTCTTACCATATAGAAGCACGTTTGAATATTCACACAATCGGCTAAATCAACTGAAACCAGCGGTACTGCTAATATAGAAGCGCAGGTGAGCCCGCTGCACGTTCATCTATCGGTACTAGTACAGGTTTGCAACGCGGAAATGGAGGTGAAAGTGGGGTGAAAGCGGCGCGCGCAACGTTTACCTAATCGCATCAGCGCGGGCGCTGTTACATCAGCAACACACGTTCCAAATGTGAAAGTCAATGTTACATTTGATTGTGCCTCGAGATTTAAAACTCCACGACAGTGGCCCGTTTGCGGATGTCCTACATATTTGACCAATAAACCGACGTCATTTGATAGGTATTTCAATCGAACGTGATGAGCACGAAATAATGTGCGGAAGTAACGCTGATGTTTTGACGATAAATATGACAATTGCAATGATTTAGTACCTACTCGCCGAAAGAAATGCAAATGGAGCATACGAATGGAAATTACGGTTATACATACATAATACACGGAGAAAGTGGTACCGTACCGTTATCGGGTAACAGTGATAATCGGTATCTATGTGGGTCACTGCAAACAAAACTGTATTTCTCTTATCTTACCTGGGAACCTAGTTTCATGTTATTAGGAATAAAATTTACTTTTTAAAAACAACAGTTATATTTTTGTTTTAAAAATATAATCCTTTTGTTATTCAAGTTACCTTTATAATGTGGTCAGCCAGCGTCACGTTTTAACGCATTCTCATAACGCTCAGCGAGGCACCTTGTCTACTGCGAGCCCGCATCGCAATTTAAGCCGATTTTCTCCAAAATATGTGAACTATTTCTTATTGCCTATAAACACGACAAATGAACAATATAGCCATTTATCAGTCCTTGACATCGTTATAAATAGATATGATCGATCGGCCTACTTCACGCAAAACTTATCAGTTTTACTTAAACTACTAAAATTAAGAATAGGTAGGTACCTACCATTATGATCTATGATGATTAAATGTTATTGAGAACAACTACCTATAGCACAAGTAGGTAGGTACCTATATAAGTTGATCCAATCTTACGGCGCACGCTACGAGTGGTTGGAAAGTAAAGTAACCTTATCATGTTCGCATTGGTTTCCTTTCCCCGACTTTTCCACTCATAACGTACCTTCATACCTACCTACGTAGTTAGCTCTATGGCCAAAATTTTTGGACCAATCATAAACCTCCATTGACAAAAGGATATTACAAAGTCATATTTCTAAATAATAATGAATGATATCTAAAGTGTGAGTAACGAGTTTCTTCCTGATAGTCGCGTCTGTCTGTAGGAAACGCTAACCGACCGCCCGCGACGCGCCTTGACCCAGTTTGCCGCCCATAACTGCTTCACAAGTGCAAACCAACTTCTTGTTACAAGGAGGATTTTGCAATAGGTTTATTCGTCCGACTCGGCCTCTTTGGAGTTGTCGATTCCAACGATTGCGTTCAAAGACAAAACTTTCTTATTTTATTTTTTTTAATAGGTACCTACTTTGTGCGTTGCGTTAGTTTACGTAGATCATAGTAGGTACCTAGATACCTAGGTACACAATATAGATAGATGCATAGGTAGGACCTACCTACGTAGTTTGAAACTCTTAATAAATGATTACCTATGTGAAGAATGTGTTTTCAAATTCATAGCGACTTGTTTCAGCATATTTTAAGGGGGAGATTAATAGACAAAGAGCTCTGTCTAACGAAATTTGGATCCGGATGGGTACTAGGTAGACACTAGGTACTGAATGAATTTATCTAAGAAACCCATAGAGTACCTATCGACACATCACCATGGGCCAGTGCGTGAAGCGATGTTTTCGTGTTTCGTAATGTGGCCCGGAGAAGCCACCTTCTAGGTATTCATGCCTCATCTTATACCACATCGTCACTTTACATCAGGTGAGATTGTGGTCAAATAAAGGCATAAGTAACATAAAAAAAAAACACATTATTTATTACAATCCCGATAGTGTCTCATTAGCTGACACTGTCAGCCTTGCTCAACAATTCACAATGAACACGGCACGCAGCAATCAGCAAATAGATTCGAAGGCCACGCGTGAGAATTAGTGGGCAAAGCGTAAATGACCAAAATGTCTGTCTGTAGATAGGTATGTAGGTATTTTCGAAAAACAACGCGGAACCATCGAACGTGGCTTGAAAACATGAAATTTGACTAGGCTTTACGAAAATGAAATGATCTCTCTAAATTGTGTATTAATACTTACAGTGGCCATTTAGCAGCAGTAATCCAATAGAATCAATCCAAAAATTTCACAATCACTTTAAAAACAGCACAGAGCGCGCTCTTTCTGTCTCGAGTCGAAACTCCACACTGTATCCGAATTTCTATGCACTGACACGGCACTGTTCGTCAACTAATAAAATTCCACTGACGTTAGTTACTCCAATGAGCGTAAAATAAGATTACATAAAACCATACACACACCGTATCTGGGCTCACTCACTCACACCCAGTCCCAATTGGTACCTGCAACAAGACAAAGCGGTTGTTAGTTTTTATTCAAATTTTCAATGCAAATAATGGAAAGCGAACTCTCGTAAGCGATACGGGAAAGATGATAAGACACGCACCATTTACTTGAACAGAGTTTAAAATAAAGCACTAAATTAACTATGACGTAAAGAAGTAGCAGCGATATCGCGGTACATGTGCACGTAGCGACGGTCGAAAGCTGACTGACTGGCGCAGTGGGGCTGGGGGAGGGGAAGAGAATGGGTCTGGCGGGGGGCGGGCGGGGGCAGACGGCGGCCGCCGGAGGAAGAGCGAGGGAGGTAGAGCGTCTGGTTGACTGGTTGGTCGACCTATCGACACGAGCAATATTCAGACAAGATTGTACTTAGAGGTTGTTCCAACTTTGAGTAAGATTACCAAAACGAATACCTTCACTATACTTAGCTCTAATTATCAATATAATGGTATTTTTAATGCTCATTTCATTAATAAAATTCGGGGGAGCTCTACTGACTAACTCTATGCTATGAAGTATGAAGATACCTACTTACCTATTTTTGCGAGTGTTTATTCCTAACATTATTTATGAAGATTTGATATAGCGAATGGCCTTCCGAAACCGTCTTCGTTTTGACCAAACAATGCAGAGATATTTTCAAGTAATAAATTAAATAATAATATTTTTTATCTAAGCAGCAAGCGAGGATATCGCTTCAGGGTTTAGTATTAAATTTAACGATAAGCCTTAATACGACATTACCTACGTAACATACATTTCATGTATAGCCATAAAGATTGGGCGACCATCCGAGACAAATACAACCTTCAACACAATCTCAGGGCCAGCATTGAACGTAGAGGTCGGTCTTAGGCACGCCTAGAATACCTAGCTATGTGGCAGGTAACTACCCACCCACGGATCACACTAATATTACCTAATACATGTATACAATACAATGCCAAATATAATAAAAAAATTAAGTGCCCGAAACTGGAATGATAAATCTAAATTTAAAATTTAAGAATAACCCCCGATTCCGATGCCTTAATTTCCTTAAAAGTAAAACACCATAATATTGTGTAATGTGCACGCGATGCGCTTTCAATTGATACCCCACTCGAGTATGTTTGCAGATTTTCGGTTTTCCTTCCCCACTCTACCCCCATAACTTTAAAACGGCACAACCGATTTTCATGAACATGTCTAAGAACACTAGCGCCAGACTCACCTTTTATACAAAAAAAATGAAATCGCTCCATCCGTTCGGTAGCTAGGATGTCCCAGACAGACACACAGACAGACCGACCGACAGACTGACACGTCAAATTTATAACACCCCTCTCTTTTTGTCGGGGGTTAAAAAGATACGTTGAAGAACGCAGGTCACTAACATAGCCTAACAGTCTTTGGTGGCTTTTTGAATGAAATTCGATTCAAAATGGATCGCACGCCGCGAAGGACGGACCTACGAGATGGACGCCGAAATCTTTACGGGAGTAGTACAGCTGAAATTAATGTCGTTAAAATAAAGATGATGATGTTACAAATCTATGTTTAAAGCTAGCCAAAGGGTCTTTAAAAAGTTCCAAAACCTTTATTCCATCCTGTTCCACTCCGCAACTTTGGTGACCCTTTTTAAGTATTTGAGGGGTTGTTTTTAAACTCCTAAAACGCGTCAGTTTATTTTTAATTCATATTTTACTGAAGTAAATTTCGACTCAATAACACAATCCGTTATATTATAAACCTTGCAAACTTTGGCACCTTAAAGATAAAATAGTATATATTCTGAAAATCTAATACATATATTCTGTTCTAAAAGAAACATAAAGAAAAATTTAATACAACGAATATCTAAGTACAGTTTTGATATGATACCTACATCTATGTATGTATAATGCCTATAAAAGGTAGAGCTCCAAATTTCTCATCTAGTTTCCTGTCAAAGAAAGCGTGGGCAGTAATAGAGACAATATTTTAGAGATAATTCTTCGATAAATTGGTAGTGTCTAAGTACCTGTCCTGCATATCAGCATATATTACAGAAAGAAAGAGTTTATCTCGTGATCAAGAAACCAGTTCTAATACTACTAAGTAGAGTATAGCGGTAGGTTAACGATAGGTTATTTTATGTCAAACCACAGATGTTGAAATAATACCAATTGTGTAACGGCAGAGGTCGTTTCATTACAATGAAATACACCTCGGTACCTAACTATTTATAAACATCTGCAACAAACTAACATGGTATTTTATGGGTATTTTATTTCAAAGCTTCTCGCAATATTCAATAGCATGCATAGCTCATAAACGAAACTGCATAAAAGACAATGTTAGCAATAATTATGCTAATCTGTTCACCGTCTAATACAATATCTTTAGAACTGGTATGTATTTGATTTGGATTTGGGTATATCTTTCAAGCCTATGGTACGTTTTAACTGATTATGAAATGTATGAACAGAACGTCAGGTAACCCTTTACACCATATAATAATAATATCATAACAAAAGTGCAATGCTGAACACATAAAACCGCTTTCAGTTACGTTCAGTTTCGTGCGCGTGATAAAACCTCTTAATACTATTCTAGAAACTAGTCTGAGAAATTGTAATTTCAATAATTTTAATTTTCAGTCAATATTTCAATGTTTTAATACTTATTAAATTTTGGGGGACCAGATTTTGTACGATCTACAATTTCTGGTTTCGGGTCTGGGTGTTTTCTATGTATCATATGTATGTATTTAAAAAAAAAATGTATCTATGTAGTATATCAGTCACCTAACAACCATAGTACAAGCTCTGCTTAGTTTGGGGTTAGGTGATGCTGTGGGAGTAGTCCGGAAATATTTATTTATTTATTCTGCTATTCCTTACAGAGACAAATCGACCAAATCAATAAGAACTATAATCTTAACTTAAAATTAAAAAAAACTCGATTCCAGAACTTTATTTCTCATAAAAGTAAAAAGTCATACTATTTTGTAATGTGCACGTGATGCGCTGTCATTAGAGACCTCGAGGTACTCGAGTTTTTGCAGATTTTCGGTTTTCCTTCCCCACTTTTACACTCATAGCTTTTAAACGGGTCAACCCATTTTCAGCAAACATGTCTGACCAATCATAAAAAAAATAAATTGTAATCGATCCAACCGTTCGGAAGCTATGATGTCCCAGACAGACACAAAGACAGAATCTTAATACGACTAGACCCTCTGTATCCAGTGCTAAGGGTTGATACTAGGATAGATTACATCAAATGCACGAGCACCGTTGGGGGCCGTAGAGTGAAGCCCTGGTGACCTGTAATACAGGTTTTTGCAAAACCTTTCTCAGGCACCAGTCTTCACAATGTGGTTCAATATGCTTAGACAAAATTATTGTGATCCATATCTATTTATTATAAGAGAACCTGTATTTGTGAAGAAAAATAAATAAATGATTATGATTATGATTATACTTTTGAATTAAAAGTCACTGGGTTAGCTTGCTCGTAAAGATTTCACGGAATATGGCAAGTTATCGAAACAAGGAACAGATAAACAGTCGATAATATATCGAGCAGTAAAGATGAGATAGTTAGGTTAGGTTTGCGATAACAACTACGATTCACTGATAACAAAGCAAGTTATCTACCCGTGACTTTGCTTGAGCTAAATTGTATTTTCCATGTGATTATAAGAGCAAAAATCTTTAACGACAGATGAAGAAATATATACCTTACCTTCCTTTTTCATTGAGAGATAAATCGATAAAAGTGTATTATGAATTTACATTATTGACACACAAAACAAGGTTACACAAAATACAAACAAAAAAAACTACTTTATTATTAAATGCGATGTGTTCTCGTAATTACAGGCCATCACATCGAGTAGGTATAATATTATAAAGATATAAAATTCAACGAGGCTACTGTATCTACTGCATAGGATAATTAGTTTTATCTACTACGGTACAAGACATTTCGTTAGTTTTAACCTTAACAATTACCTAATTATTACTAAGTGTTTTTTTCTTATTTCTAGTAGATAGTACGACATAAACTACCCAACCCTACATGAAACTGATATCAATAAAAAGTAAAACCACGTTTCATACTTCCGTGTGGTTTAAAAGAAGTAATTATACTAACTTATCAAGGGGAAAAGCACCTAAATTACTTCTAATCTAGGAGATCTGCACTGCAGTGATACTTGGACAAAACCACTTCAACATCTGTAGTCGGTTAAAATTCTACAGATGAGTCGGAGAAATGCATTGAATGATAAACAATCGTACGGTTTACAAACACATTTTGTATTATCTTGTTAGACTGGACGTAAGCGGAATGGATGCGCGATCCGAAGAGAATGTGGCCCGACTTCAAAAATAACTAGGGGAACATCGGGTAAAGGGTAGTATTTGACTCTAAGCTATCTACGGCCAGGCCTTTGCCCACTTTTATAGTCGTTCGAGCAAGATTAACATATTTTCCCATGGTACATATCCTATGAGAGTGCAGTAGTGGACCAATAAATAAAAATAAATAATGCATAGACTGTACCAACTCCTCATCTCTCTCGCCAAGAGAGAAGTCCCTGTGTCCCAGCAGCGGCAACGTTAATAGGATGATGATGATGTACCAAGATGACTTACACTTGATATAACTTACTTAATACTTAATTACATTTTATAATTACTTGTGGGCGCTAGTGACTTCGTACGCGCTTTTTGCTGTCGTTACTTACAACCCAACATCGTATCACCCTATAAGGGATGCAGTTTCGTAAAATTCGTTCATAGCGGACGTATACACTACACCCTATAAGAAATCTACCTGCCATATTTCAAGTTTGTTGGTGTTATGGTTTCTGAGTTTCATCGAAATACGGACAAACAAACAGGCACACACATACAATTTTCATTCATAATTGTATTATGGATGTTTCTATTATTACGTCCCTTATCACATTATATATTTTAATGATTTCCTATCTGACGATCTGAATATATCTACCTACAAATATGACATAACTTCAACTTTGACATCAATAATACAATGGCTAGACAATAATAATTTGAAAATCAACATAAATAAAACTAAAGTAATACATTTCAGACAACGCGATAATGCAGCAATAATAAACCCTGACATAGTTTACAATAATAATACAATTGAAGAAGTTGTGACAGCCAAATTTTTAGGGATCCACATTGACATGAAACTAAATTGGAAACAGCATGTAGAGCAAGTCTGTAAAAAAATAAACAGTCTTATATATGTTTTACAAAAACTATCCTCAGTGGTAAATGAAGAAACCCTCCTTACTGCTTATCACGGCCTTATTGCCTCAAATTTAAGGTACGGTTTGATTTTCTGGGGAAATTCTACTAATGTTAGTTCTGTTTTTAAACATCAAAAAAGATGTCTCCGAACAATGTTCCGTATCCAGACAATAGATTCATGTAAACCATATTTTAAAAAATATCAGCTCTTGACTGTCCCTTCACTTTATATCCTGGAAACATCAATGTTTGTAAGAAATAATCCTGAGTTGTTCAGCCGCCCATCAGATACTGTCACACGTAACAGACGCGATCAGCACAAAGTATGTACTCGTAATGCGAGAAAACAATTGATGCGTAAGAGTTTTTTTGGTACAGCGCCGAGGATCTATAATCAGATCCCATTGTCGATACGAGAGGAGACTACATTAACGTTTCAAAAAAAATTAAAAGCAATTCTATGTGACAAATGTTATTATACAGTTGCCGAATATTTAGATGACAAAACCATTGATAAATAAATGTATGTAATGTGTAATTATTTTTAATCATTAGCTAATATTATTTTATTTTATTTAATCAGATTTTTAAAATTATTGACATGTTTATTTTTTATTTTTATACAATTATTTTTGAAATTTCTTATTATTAAATTGTTATAAATCATTAAAATGTTGCACGCTCCAATGGGCAAATTACATTGATACAAAACCTTATAAAATATCATTTAAACTACATGTAATAATGCAATAAAGATACTTTGACTTTGACTTTGACGTTATCAGCTACGAATTCAGTCAATCTTTCTTTAACAAAATCGTAGCTCCGTACGAGAAGTTAATGTACGTAATATTAGTTAGCCCGAGCTAACTAATATTACGTACATACATTAACTTCTCGTCATGCACTCTAATGATAAATCTCATACAATTGGGAGCCTATGCGTAATTCTTATCATTTTTTGGAAATACCCATGTGTGGTACTGATTAATTCTTATCATGAATAACAAAACTAAAAATTGATATGATTTAATTTTCGGTACACGTATTGTAGTTTAACAATACGTAAAATACTCGTACAAAAATCGCTTTGACAAGTTACACCTAGTCAAAGTTATTTTTTGGCTTGAATATCCTTAGAGTTTAAGCAGAGAAGTAGAGCCCTGAAACAGTTAATTATAATAACATGTCAAATTTCTAGCACTATAACACATGTCTAGCAAGCTCAATATAAGTGGACCTTCAAAGGGTATCAGTAAAGATTACAAATTCAAGATTTCCCCCAGGACCGACTTTGCGAGTCTTCCCCTACAAACCGTTACGTATAATCGCGGGGGGGCGCACTTGTTTCATCTTATAACGAGATGATAATCCATTACAAGGAATACCTAATACCTCGTACATTTTCGTAACTACTCCCTCGGAGGAAGATAACTTACAATGAACTGAGTAACATTTTAGTTATTTTAAGAGCGATGTCAATGTCATTCAAGGCTAGTTGAAAAAAAGCCGCTTATTATTATAGACTTGCGAAAAACCTAACTCTACAAAGCCATCTTGCCGTACATGCTAAATAAATCACAAGCACCCCTATTTACGTTCCCACAGCTGGGACACAGGGACTTCTCTCTTAACGAGAGAGAGTAGCCCTTAACCTCCCTGACCACGCTGGCCAAGTACGGGTTGGTAAATAAACGCTATTAAGTTGCTAAATACACGTGTTCACTCGATTACGCGGTTTACAGGAAATTGAGCTCATTTTCCAATATTACCGTCGAGAACATAATTATATGGAAGTGAAGTCCGGGTAAAAATAAGGGTTAAATATGAATAAATGTAATTTAATGTGAATTGGCAGGGTTATGATGTGAAGTATTTATATAAATTCCGATCTTAAACCTAATATGGATAGGGCATCAGTCCGTCCAGTAAAACAAAATGTCATATCGAATGAAACTCGATTGAGAGAAAGTAACGTTGCGAATGGTTGGCCAGTTACATTTAAGTTTCGACAATCGGCCAATCCATTCTTTCTTCGCTTTACCGTTACCTATCCGAACGAGGTCATAGTAGGTGACTAACCATCATAAGACTCATCAGACATATTATAAATGGGAATGATTTGTTGTTACGTAATGAGCATTTCTCATTTCATGTTTAGAAAATATGTATCTAACTAAGCGTTAAAAAAAATACGTTTTTTTGATTTGTTATTATTACTGCCGTCTAAATTCTGTTTGCGTTGAATAAATCCCATAAGTAACGGATGATCTCCTTCGCCGAGGACAGAACCCTCTAATCAGGTCCCGTTTCACCCTTTGGCACGAAAACCCTGAAAAGGAATATTTAATCCGTAGATTCAGTACCAAAGAGTTCGTCAACCGAACTTCACGGAAAACTTTATAAAACGATCACTATTTTACACTAACATTTAAATTATGACGCCATGGTTTTAGCGGTTGATTGAATTATGATCGATGAGTGCCATGATTAAACTTGTATTAAATCAACAACTGCATTAGGACACCATAACAATTATAAAGAAAATATCCTTCTTAAATTAACGAAAGTGTTGATTTACTTATAAATCTTAAAATCCTTGAAAATGTTGTGCGCTAGCACTTTTCATGCTGTCTCGCATGCCTTTGTATGAAACTCCTGCGTTTGCAGTAAACGTTTATCTTTTGGTGAATCATAAAAGGGTCACCTATCTGTAGATTAATTTACAACATATGACATATTTATAGTTCAAGTGCAATGCAAGTACTACATGTGACATTATTACCCTCTAAGCTTCCAGTAAAAATATTCGTAAATAGAATTCGTAATGTCCATACAAAGACGTATTTTTGCTTTTACGACACGGTTATGTAATAAACGCAATGTCAAGCGAAGATGCGCTGACAAGTGCTGTGCAGTGCATATTGGTGTTACCAGGTGTCAGATTAATTTACTCGTGATGAAATTTGAGCCATTCAGTTAATAGGGCCGTTGACCCCAAAGTGAATATAATCACTACGTTTAATAATACCATGTCGTCATTTTGTATGTCAGTGTCAAATCGTTTGATCATTTTATAAAGTTTTCCGTGCAGTTTGGTATTCGAGTGAAGAACTCAGACATGGTTGACCCCATCTAGGGTTCCCTGCTCAGTGTAGCAGCTAGAAAAAATACGAAAACTACGACCTACCACAAAATACAGAGTCGTAAAAAACGGCAAATGACTCTACCATATTACGAGTATTTTACAAAGTCGTTAATGAAAATCAAGGATTTCTAGTTTAGACTCACGTCATTAAGAAACTAGTTTATTGTCAACATTAACTGTGAAACGTACACTGCTTAATAAGTCTCCCTCGCTAAATGCAACCACCGTGGAACAAACGCTTTCACATAAATATTTTGTCCATATTGAGGCGTCTCCATAGCTTGATAAATTCTAGATAACGAAACATGTTTGTCCCGTTTTGGACCAAAATACCAACAGCTTTGATCAAAGTTATACTGATCGCGACTTTTAAGGGAAGAACGAAATGTGAAGTGATAATCTTAAAGTAGTATTGCATTGCGTTTAAAAAAAATATTACCCTTGGATCTCAATATGACGCGTCGTATTTTACTTAACCCCTGTGTAAACTAATCTATGTTATTGTGGCTTTGCCCTTGGTATAAATTCTACGGTTAATAGTTTGTCCATCTGTTTCTTTAAAACAACAATTGAACAAATTTTTTTCACCGTCTAAAAATATAGTAGAATGTATTCGACTGTTTATGGAGACTGATATGTAGTTTCGAATTCCGTCCTTGCGAAGCACGCTGGTGCGAAAAACATTTAAAGTGGTACCTTGCGAAAGAACGTTGGATCGAAAACCACTAGATCGAATGATGGCACTTCGAACAACGCAATCGTGATTTTTTTTAAATGTGGTACACTAGTTCAAACGTCACGGTATCGAAACGTTGTTGCCATTAGAGTGCCTTTACACATCTATAGTAAGAATAGTAATTGAATTCATGACCACAAATAGCCACAAAACTTGATCGTATATATTGTTAGAGAGCAACATTGACAAGGTGCATGAATTAACATAAATAGGTACTTACATATAGGTACCTACATTATGAAACTTTTCAATGATCAACCATTAAGAAATACCGTAAGGAGTTTAATACCTTATGAGTCATGAGTAAGAGGATACTTCTTAAATGGTAATGAACTGTAATAATAGTCGTGTTTTGAAACAGGAGCAGTGATATCAATGTGTTATATCAGCACTCACTATTGTCATTAATTACGTCAATTGCTGAATATAAATTGTATGGTTGTTCGGCTCTTGAATGTATGAATTTGCTTTAGGATTGTTGGATATTTTTCTATTAGATAATACCTACTGATTGTCTCGCCAGACGTCCTTCTGTCTTCATTAAAGTAATAGGTAGGTACTTGGTTTTCTCAAGATTTCAGCAGATTTTGACTTTTGTATCCTTACAATTAAAATCAACAAAAAAATAAAAAGCCTTTCCAATAAGGCTTTCCTCGAGGGAAATAGAGGTATGTACTTAGATTATTTCATTAAAACTGATTCAGGGAATAACTAATTTTCTTAAAACCAATTCATGTTATTCTTTTCCAGCAAACTTAAAATTGAAATAAAGCAATTTGTAGTGCTTTCTCAACAATAAAGCCGTTATTTCACACCGGTATTCGGTGTTTGGCTCAACTTAACCCGCATACGAATTAGGATTTTTACTTTTGGCTCTATATCACATTCCGTGAATTCCAAACCTCATATAATCTCGTAGGAGTTTTCAAAGGAAAATATAATTTGTGTAGACATATTTTTATAAAATTTGGCTTATATCCGCCATGTACGAAATATACGCTAATAAATTTGTTAAAGAACAAGGACATATTGTTATTATATTAATGCATATTTTGATGTCATGTTAAGTTATCCTCGCAGCGCGTATAAAAACGCAACTAAAAATCTAATTAGAAACTTGTCTACCAACAACTTAAATGATATCTTATCAATCTAATTAGATACTAAGTACCAACGATAATTAAACACTAGATAATAATGTAAAGACAATGCTATCGGGTAATTAGAATTACTAGGACCATTTATGTCCTAATCATTAGTAAGCAAAATTAATAATAGTCTCACTTATCCGTTTTCCTTGCTCTGAGCCGGGAGAGATAGTAAAAGGGTACAGCCCCGTTCACAGCAAAATAATGGTTTTCCGTAAGCTTAAACTAAACGTGCTCTCGGAGTATACGTAAGTATGATTTATTAAGGTGCAATATGATTATTCCTATGTTTACTAGCGGACCGCCCCCGCTTCGTACCTACTCGTAGTTGACCGTATTGTGAATCTAAACCATTCTCGAACATAACACTTAAACACACACAAAAAATTTCATTAAAATCGGTCCAGCCGTTTAGGAGAAGTTCAATGACACACGTACAGAAGATTTAATATATAAAAAGACTAGCTGATCCGGCAAACGTTGTTTTGCCATGGTGAAAATTGAGGATTGTATGTATTTTTGTATGTTGTATCATAAAAAAAAAAATCTGTAAAAAAAATTAAAAAAAAATTTAGGGGTGGACTACCCCTAACATTTAGGGGGATGAAAAATAGATGTTGGCAGATTCTCATAGATACCGGATAAGCACAAAAAATTTCATCAAAATCGGTCAAGCCGTTTCGGAGGAGTTCGATTACGCACCCCGTGACACGAGAATTTTATATATTAGATTTTACTAAGGAACCTTGTGAGCGCGTAGTGGTCTAGTTCAGCTAGAAAATAATATACCTACCTACATTATGTAATATTATAAATCTGTAGAGTTTGTTTTTTTGATTGTTTGTTTGTTCGAACGCCCTAATCCAATCCCAGCTGTAGGGTATGTTATACGTGGAAAAATACGATGTTCCCACTTAAGATACCCGTAGGAAGCCGGGGCAGAACACTAGTAGCTAGTAAACAATATGATAGCAGTAATGTACTGTCCGGTCGCGCTGCAGTGTAGAGCAGATTGATTAGGCCTCTACATCTGACCTTGCGACTGGGTCGAGAATCTGGGTCAGTGGGCCGGCAAATTTCGCACTTTTCCTACATCGAGTCTGCTGTGACCGTCTGTCGGACTTCGGAATTTATAAACAAGACATGAAAAAGACTTGACTTTGTTTTGGGAGTGAAAAAGACTGGAAGAATTCTTATGTTCTTCTATAATCAGACACATAGCACAATAAGTATCAACCTAGGGTAGGTAATTTCAAAGCGATAACTTTATAAGGGATGTTGAACCGATTTAGAACGTAACGCGTAACGGCGGCAGTCTTCTCTTTCTCCCCTTCTCTTCTCTCAGTCTAACCTTTATTTGAAGTTATTACTTCTGTAAAGTGTCCCGAGACTCAAACGTTTTTTAGAGTTCCGTAAATAAAAATAAATAGCAACCTTTAACCCGAAACCTTATGGATTCGTCATGTCAATTCTGTCTGTCCGTCCTTATGTCACAGCCACTTGTTTCCGAAACAAAATGAACTATATAATAATACTGCTGAAACGTTGTAAGTAGATGTATTCTGTAAACCGCATTAAGATTTTACACAAAAATAGAAAATAAAAGTAGTTTTATTTTTAAACGTCATGAATCTTAAAAAGGATTTATTTTCATTTATAAAGTTAAGCAACGTTGATCGAGGTCCGTACTTGGCCCTTTTTTTCACGTGTTTCATTTAATTGCATCAAGTGTAACTGTTGAAATACACGGAAGACTTGGTGTACGACTCCATCTCATACTTATTTATTTGTCGGTCTATATTCAAGTACTTTTAGTGAAAAAATGGTAAGATTTGGCCGGAATGATCGAAAGTTTCAGATAGTCTGTTTACTATGAAAAATAACGCTGAGCTAATTAGCTGACGAAATCTTCGTAAACAGGAAAAATAACAGATACAACAATAAATCCTTATTTCGTAAATTAACCTTGAGAGCATCAGTATTTCTTCAGAATCCCGGGCTCAAGTATTTTTAATACAAAAACATTAAGAACTTGGTTACCTACAGCTCTCTAAAATATTGAACAAATACGCTAGTTATTCATAATAACTATTTCTGATACTATATTTCTGACTACTTATGCCTTATTTTGCGACTATTATAGAGATTAACAAGGGTAAAAAGCTTTCATTGAAATCTTATTAAACAGATTTAGCTCTAATTTATGAATGATGTTTTTTATAAATCGTTCTATTAACCTCCTATGCGTCTTAAGTGATATAAAAAGGTGTCTGATATAAAATGTGAAATATTGTCATTTATAAATTTTTCTTAAATTTCCCGAAACGCTTCACTCATATCGCAATAACTAACGAAAACATTCAAAGAACCTTTGACACAAAACACCAAACTCCCAGCATTATTTTTTCTAAGAAAAAAGATAAAGTAACGTAAATCCATCCCTTCGAATATTATTATTAGGAGCGCAGGTAGATGACCTTCAAGGGTAGGCCGGGGTATCGTGCGCACAACTCTATAAATGCAGTAAAAAATCTATTGGATCTTTGGCTTTTGTTCGTGAGTAGTTGACAGTGACTAGGTACCTTGCCTCATCGTATAATACATTTTAAAAATATATTTGTACCTATTGTACAGTCTTTTTTGTGAAACACGTTCTTGTAAGAGTTGGATGTTGACCTTTTCGGAACAGGTAAAGCTTTTTATGGTTGATTCGTTAAACCTTTGACAGATGTGTCACACAATAAAATAATGCAAGGAACCTTAATCTGTAAACTTTTATAAACGCGATTGTTTGTGAAAACTTTCATTAGTATTCGTAATAATTATTATGAAAATGATTGAAAAAAAAAACGTTTCGCGAGTTATCATTTTTGCATCAACCGAGTTCCTCCTAATACATAAAAATAACTTATCCAACACTATAAATAGGGTAGAGGCGGCAAAAACGAACACACGAAAAAAAACCTCGCAAATATCGAGGACATTGATTCGCGCTCGTGCGTAGCAAAGTATAGTCGTCCTGACCACAGTAGACACAATAGTCAGTAGGGTCGGTACTTACAATAATAATAACTCGACGATTACACGCGAGTCATCGACCTTCGAAAAATCTGACCTGCGCCGCGCGCCGCAAGGTTGCTGCCTCGCGACCACGCTCTCTGTTCGATTCATTACAACTAGGTAGTCAAATAATTTATATATTTTTATGTAGGTACTAGGTACTTCTACGAAACACGCAAATCTTCGATAATTACAAGTTGTCTGCTTGTGATCGAGTGTATGCGACTTGCGAATTTTTATCGGACATTCACACATCTATATCTTATCCCATATCGCACTTCGAACATTGTAGTTTTCTACACTCAGTGACCTCAACTGGCGGAATCAACAGCGGACGAACTCAAGGTGCTCAACATTAAACAAATGTTAAAGGTGAGGAAAAAACTTGTCCTCATCGAAAACACCAATATTAATGAGAGCAGCTTTATAAACACAATTAAACTGAAGGTGATTTCGATAAAAACTTTTTATTGAGGCTTGTCCTACCTGACTTGAGTCGTATATCATTACGATAAATCATTCTTTTTATTTTAATGGTTTTTTTGAACTTAGAAAAGATGTTTCTAGAGTAAAGCGCAGGTTTGTTTAGTTAACTAACATCTATCCAAGCAAGCGTAACATAAGTCCAATTTTCTTGTGTAAACACGTGAACGAGGAATCTAAGAGGAGCCTAAGACTGTGCCACGATTCGTGACAAAAAGCATACAACATGCTGAGTAATAGCAGTATTCTACATACCTCGGTATTAGATTCCAACCCTGCAATCGCTTATTTGATGTAGGGTTACAGATACGGTAATTACGGGCAAACAAGTCGATACGCAGTGATCGTGTCGTAGGTACAATGAGGTCGGTTGAGGTGAACACTCCTCCAAGGAAAAACGTTGACCCCCATCACATCCGCGTCTACCGAATAGGTACCTACATGTAGGCGCAGTATATTATTTTTATGCCATTTAATTTATCGGGCAACGTACTGTCCATGGTCTAAAGGACCAGTCGTTAATCGTAAAACGATTGTTGCTGTGGCTTACCGATGTTTAACGGAACGGGAATGGAATACATACTTATAAAAAAATGAAAAAGAATGTTATTTTAAGCTGTACATACTTTTGTAATTTAAATTATGTAGTCGACATAAACGGTTTCCGTGATCGCTCATTTAACGAGACACTCATCATCATCACCCTATTAACGTTCCCACTGCTGGGACACAGGGACTTCTCTCTTGACGAGAGAGATTAGGCCTTAATTCACCACGCTGGCCAAGTGCGGGTTGGTGAATGTCACATGTCCTTCAAACTCTTTTTAAAGTTCTCAGTACATGCCGGTTTCCTCACGATGTTTGCCTTCACCGTTAAAGCACGTGTTTAAAGCGCACATAAATTTCTCAAGAAGAAAAATCCAGAGGTGCGTGGCGGGGTTTGAACCCACGACCTTCGGAATGAAAGTCGAGTGTCCTCCCACTTAGCCAACACGGCTTAACATACATTACGAGACACTCACATTGCAAATAATATTTTGTAGCGATAAGTTTTATAGACTTAGAGGGTTTGTTTTGGAAACATAAATCAGTGTAAAGAAATAGACACTGATCGTTAAAATCGATTTAGGCAGCAATTATAAATAATATTACACAGTTCTAAAAACGTCAAGTAATTTTCAAATTCATTGAAAATGATTATATTAACTACCTTCATGTTAATCAGAATTGAGTAGGTACCTTTTGTTGCTGGAGCTCGTTATTTTCCTCTAAATCCGTCTAGACGTGAAGTTACCATTTTCAATTTTCCTCTTACACGAATATCAAATGTTGCTCTAAATACTTTGCACGCCACAGCGTTGCCCGTGTATTATGGATTTTCCCGGGGGAACGACGTATTTTCCCCAGTAAAAATTAGCCTATAGCCTTCCTCGTTAAATAGGCTATCTTACAGTGAAATAATTATTGAAATCGGACCAGAAGTTCCTGAGATTAACGTTCAAAACAAACTCGTAAGCTTTATAATATTAGTAAAGATTATTTGCATATAAGATTAAACGGACCAAAATAACCATCGTAGAACATTAAAACATCATTGATATATCATCATATGTCTAAAGAATCAAAAATATGTTATTACATGATCCATTATCTTGGTGATTGTGAAATGGATACCTAACGGAGTGCGACACCGTAGAGTTTACAGGTTCCGAAACTGGACAGAAACGGTGCGGTTAGGATCGCGTGGAAATTAAAAACCGTAAAATAATCCCCAGAGCAGCGGAACGTGCGTGAGGACAGCGGGCAACTTTCCACTATTTTCGGCAGTTACGAAATGCTTTGCGAAAGCGATTGTTGCGGCATCGGCACCAAAAACCAACGGATTCTGACATTCTGACGTTTATGAAGTTCTTTTAACAGTGAATGTTTTGTGTTTTTGATTGATGAAGCTATATGCGAACAACTAGTTTCTTCTTCGATACTTAAGTGAAACGTTCAACAATACCTAGTACTAATGTCAAATTGTTGTTTGATTTAATCAAATCTTATGCGATTTTTTCTGTAGCAGAATTTTAATACAGTATTCTACGATTTGCTAACGCCGGCCGTCTTGTGTGGGCATTTGAAGCGAAAAATGTTATAAATAAAAAAAACATTCGAATACCATTTTTGACACTTTTGAAATTTCCATATGAATTGGCATTACGAGTAATACACGGGGTCATAAAGTATTCATATCAACTAGAATCATATAAAAAAACGAAACGGACTGTCAGATCACCCACACCAAAGAATTGCATCGCTTCTTTTTACATTAGAGAATGCAACATAACGAGAACGCTCAGGAGGTAAGCAAGGCTAAGAACCGCCTAGGTAAAAATGGTATGACTCCGGCATAGTCACAGACAAAGCATAGTCAGGCAACTGAACTGGTTCGGGGCAGATCCAGACGGGGCACAGAATACGTAGTAGGCACTAGGGACTAACGTCATTGACCTCCACCCTCCCTCCGCCCTGTCGCGACACTACCGTACCGTAAACTTCATTAAAGGCCTATTGCCACGAATCAAATTTGGTAAGCACTGAAAGACCGTTGATAATCATTTGTCCTAAGAAAATACCAGAAAGAAGCTCCAACGTTTAATTACCTTATTTGTTTCGAAGTATTCTCATATCTACGCATAACTCCCAGTAACTTCGAAACAAGGATATGAAAGTTATAGAAACAAAAGTTACCAAGGTCAGGGGAGAAGAAACTGAAAAAGTATTGTTTTATACCTAAGTAGCATTGAATATCAGTGAACATACTGGGTCAAGTTCATTTTCTAAATGTATAGCAATGATACTACAACGAAGGGGACATTATGAAAGTACTACACGTGTCTGTCTGACTGTCTTTTCGTCTGTTATAATACGAGACAAACCTTTAATATTTATCGCTAACATGTGCTCTAAATTAGATAAAATTTACAACTTGTTCAAAATATCACATGGGGTTACAATGGTTTCCAGATTTTCTTTACATTTTTAGTCTTTTATTTTTCAAGTGTCAAAAATGTTTTTCCCTTCATTAAGGGTATTAGTAATTTGTTATTCTGGGTTATGCGTCTATATAAATATTGAAACATCAGTATATACCTACCTAAACGTAAAAACCCAACAAAAAAGTCAATCCCAAAAATAAAGTTGTTAATCACAAGCAAAGTAAATAAAAAAAAGCATTATAACTTTTGAAACTATCATGGTTATTCATATTATTTAGATTTATAACGGGATATTTAAAATGATTGATTGTCTTTCGAGTTTCCCGATATTTCGGCACAGTTACATGCATGAGTTCAACCGTGATCATGGCGCATAATCTAAATCTAAATAATAAAAAAAGCAATTTTGGTAGCAAGCTAATTTAAAGAAAATCGCGTCCAGCTAAGGCATATTTTGATAAACTGTTCCATTTATTAGGTGAAGTGTGACCTAAATATGTTTTACCTACCTAACTCACTGTGTGATCATTGTATCACACATGCACATGTGTGATACGATGATCCATTTATCAACAAAAAAACTTCTAAAATGGTTCGATAAAAAGGGTCCAAGTCCAACAGATAACTTGTACAATAAACGATGTTATATAGGAAATGGCTCATTTTTTGCTCAGCAAAGTCCAATAATCGTAAATTCATTGTTTGCTGTCACACAACTAACACCAAACTTTAGGAGTTGATTTTTTTTGTGAAAGGACAGTCTATTGTTTGTTTTTACATATCGGATCGGCGCAGTGCACTTCGTCTTTTAGAAATATTACAGTTGGGCTGCTATTAGTTTGGATAATCAATGGTTAAATGGAAATTACACTTATAAAGGTATATAAACATATATACGTATAGCCGGAAAAGTAGAGAAGCTGAGTGTAATTTTTGCAATTGACAAATGTGATTTATTTAGAAAGTGTAGACTTACTTATTATGGACAGCGTTCTCAGGCCCAGCAACAATGTTCAATCGAGAAATCTGTAAAAAAACAAAGCCTATTAAATAAATAAATAAATAAATGTTACTTCTATTTAATCTAAAGCTAGGGGATATAAGCAATAAGTACATTTATAAATTCCTTTTCTATTTGAACCTCAGAACAAAGCTTATCCGAAATATCTCGTCATTCAAAAGGTTTTTAAAGCTATAACTTCCATTGATCTTAGCACGCGTCAGGATACAAATTAAACCTGTTCTAAATAAAAGTGTTCTGTTAAACGTTCACTCCGCGACCTTAGACCCTTAGGTTGACGATAACGCCCTTTCGTCCTTTTTAACCGACTTTTACGGTCATTGAGTTGGAGCAGACAGGGCCTCGGCGATGGAAAGGATCCCTACTGTTATTAGATGTGCCGTTTTGCTAATAATAAGCCCTTGTTTATTACAATGAGAACAATATGAGAGGATTAGAGGTTTTTGGTCTGCCTCAGTGTTGCAGTGGGTTAAGTAGTGTTTGTACGTTCTGTCTTCTAGTTTTTGTTTAATTTTATCATACAAATCACACAAAATTACGTTGTCACGAAAAACCAGAGAGTATTATAATCACTACGTTTTACGAAAAACTATGACACATTTAATACTTCAATTAATGTCTCTTTTTGTCTCTGGCAATTTGAACTTGATTAGGTTCCCCTTGTGTTGTGTATCTTTTTGCGTACTAAAATAAATTCGAGATCGGTGGCCTGAACCCTTTCGCCAATTCAGCCATGTCATAATTACTCGATTTCTTACATCCCGGACAATTTATCATACAACTTTTATTTACCTCCTTGGGCTACTATTTTTTATAAGCTTTATCTAGTTTCGCCCACAGATGTTGTAAAAGAGTTTGTTGATCTGAGATTTCAATGACCCAATAGGACCCAATGGTGGTCTATAAAAATCAATCTTGAAACTAAAATTTGTCACACTTCTTTAGTTCCGATTGAGTTGAGAATTTGCATTTAGCTTTCGCTCCGGATCCTAATTTGAAATCCCTTGCTCGGTCATCAAAATTGAGCACGTGGTTAAAAGCAACTTTGCATTTTTGTACAGCAAATAACTCTTTCTGTATAATCGTATAAAATGAGACATTTTAAGTGGGTAGTTCTTCTCTTTATATTCCCCAAAATCCGCTAGTAAATAAAGTCTACTTAATGCGCCTGGGTGAATAAACTCAGATGAATTAAGTATACCGCCACTATTTTAGTAGTTCATATTAGCAAACATTTGCACAGATAATGTAAATAAAACACAGAATTCTGTTTTTTTTTGTATCTGTCATAGTTTTAGTAACTAATAACTATATTGTGAAATCATCAATTAGTGAGTCGTGTAAAGTCAATCGTCGCGGGTCGATTACGCTCATCCGGTTTTAAACTATTTCCAGCAGTTCGCTCCAGTTTCACATTACAGCTCTACATGGGCAATTTGATGTTTTGCTTTCAGGAATTGCTGGATTTTACGACCTATGGCAAAGCTTTTGGATTCGACGCGTTTTAATGAATCGGCCATTATATTTATATTCAGCTAGCTTCATTTTAATTAGCCTTTTATAAACCTGTTTTGGTTGCTAACCAATGTATAGGCTTTGTAGTTTCTAATTAATTTCACGGTCTCTAAAGATATAATCAAATGTTTGTGAGACTTAATATAATCATTTAGGACACTCCGAAATCAAATGTTTAAAGACATGTTTCTGGAGAATCTTACAGCAGTTATTTTTACCATCTCCAGAACAGCGGTCAGTGCCCACTGTTTCTGATTCTACAAACAAATGACGTCAAATATCGGTCAGTCTTGTTCATAATTCACCATGTATAATTGCTTGCGATTGAAACCAGCGTTACTTTTTGGGATGCATTTTATTCAGATCTGTGCGAGGACATCGATAAAAGGATAATCTGTATATATATATATATGATTAGCTAGTTTTACACGCCACGGCGTTGCCCGTGTTTAATTTATTTCCCCCGGCAACGGCTTATGTTCTCGCGATAAAATGTAGCCTATGGTGAAATAATTATTCAAATCGGACTAGTTCCCGAGATTAGCGCGTTCAAACAATCAAACAAAATCTTCAGCTTTATAATATGAATATTAACTTATAGATAAAAGTCCCCCGCCGGCCTTGCCTGTCTTTATGTTCGGGATGACCTCAAAAACTTCTGGACGGAAATATGCAGTTTTCTGCAATAGTTGATAGAGTTCAAGAGGAAGGTTTTCGCATTCAATGAAACCAGAACCGGGCCAGCTAATAGTATTTGAATCTGTAGTGATACGCAGCGATCCAATTTGCGTAGTAGCAAGATCTATATAAGTATTATTCAATACAAGAATTAAAAGTAAACTCGTTCAGAATACATGCCAATCTCGTGGCAATTCATCTGATCTCACACTGGACAAGGCAGCTCAAGATGGCGGCAGGTGAAAGTGCCTCTGGACGCACAATCTTGCCAACCTGTTTAAGTTGTAGGTTAATTGTATATTATAACTGTTATGCCTATGAGAACATTTTATAAGTAATTGAAATAAGTGAGTTTACTTATTTTAATAGTAAGTGCCTTTCTTCCATAAGCATAAAATAAATAATTCATGATTATCTTAACTTCAGATTTAAGACGTCCACGAATGAACAGCGTACACAGCTCAAATAAGATACCTGAGTTTCTTAATTCCCCCAGTTTGATAACAACTAATCCGCCCTTGTCGATAAATAAACTTTTCGGGCTACATATCATTATAAAATAAACTAGCGGTCCGCCCCTGCTTCGCACCTAGTTGACCGTATTGTGATTCTAAACCATTCTCGAACCCACTTAAACACACACTAAAATATTTCATAAAAATCGGTCCAGCCAGCCAGGAGGAGTACAGAAGATTTATACATATAAAGATAAATAAATATTTTCTGAGGATTAGTACTATGGGTGTCAGCCATCGTCAGATGACCTTAATTATAAATTTGTATGTTCAGTATCAACTAAAAAGCTCTACTTAATACTTTGCGAATAAATTTCTCTACTTCATCATAGTAACTGTATAACTTCTTTTTTTTTTAAATAAATAAATAATAAATAAATATTTCCAGACAATGCACACAACAACATCTAGCCCCGTGGTAAGCTATAAGCTTGTGTTACGGGTACTAGATATCTGATATACTTAATATAATAGTCATACATATATAGATATTTTTTATTATAAATATTAAACACCCAGACCAAGGAGAAAGTGCTTGCAGAACATACAAACGCTTTCACCCTCGGCGGGAATCGAACCCGCTACCTCTTGCGCCGCAAGCGGACCCTCGCCCACCGCGCCACTGAGGAAGTCAACAAAAAAAATGTTTTATGGTACCGCAGAAACGATAAAACTGAAATCTTGAACCAATAACGCTGTTCAATAAATAGGAACAGCATCAAACGGTATCTGCCACTGACCCAGTATGCTAAGTTATTGTAAAAACTAGCCTAGATAAAGTCTATCTCAACTTGGCGAGGAAACATCAAATTCTTGACCGTGATAGGATTGAGGGCGCGTGCTCTGTCTCGCCACGTTTCGTAATCGCGCCAGCCGGAAGTAACTATTGCATGCTGCAACTCTACTTTACGTACAATCACGCATGGTTTCATGCCAAAAACACTTCCGTATAAGCATATATCGCGGTGATTAAACGAACTTACTTGTATCGAACGTAATATACCTAGATGTTATAGGTACTTACTCGTATTTACTAGAGAAGAACTGCTGAAATCTATTGTTATTAGACTAAATTGCATATTTAAATTAGTTGGATTGTATTGTATGTTGTTGTGTGTCGCACACTAATATAGTAAATAATACAATTAACTAAATATCTTCAGTGAACATTTGAGAGTTCAAAATAAGTTCAGTTCAGTTTCTTGTAATTGGACTTTGCGCTTGAAGCGACAATTTGCCAGTGTCGAGTTAAATATAATTATAAAGTGAAAAAGATGTTATTCAGTTGAACGCCATTTTGCGTCCGATCAAAATAAGAAAATGACAAGGCCTTTCATCCTGTCACAATCTTCCATATACTTAGGGTTCTTTACGGTACTGTATCATATACCTACATACTTCGTTTTGTTATATGTAAAGGCACGCTTCTCAGAGTTATCAGTTACTAAGCATGCTATAACACTCTTTATATGTTTATGTTCCGCTACATTGTAACAGGCGTATTAACATTCTCAGTCGGCAACTGAGTACGAGAGTCTGAACAAGTCTCTATACACTACGAATTAATTCTAATAAATCAGCAAAACTGTCAGTTCTTATTGAGATATGAATCATGGAGGTGTAGGCAATCTTCGTCAATTAATGGCAGCCTTGCGGCTCGGATGTGACGTCACAATCTTTTGTGCGAATAGGTTTGTTTTTCTATTTTATCTTTCTAACAAAGTTTTTTTAACAGAAATGTGTTTATTTTCTAAAATACTATTGTAACATCGAGAACTATATGTATTAAGACCGTATTTTTTCATTAAAATTGCGGCTAAGTTAGTTGTAGGAACTACGACCACTTTGACGTACTATGGCATAACACACATCAATATACCTCTATTTATCCAGAATTTAAGATCGGTTACAAATTAGATCTATAAAATACCAATAACCAGGCAACTTACTAGGGTAGGTAAGTGCGGGCACCGAGACAAAGTCGAGGTCGTCAACCCCGGGCTATCAGCTGACGACATCGGCCCAGCCACAGTGAAATTATCTTGCACGCCATATTCGGTCGTTCACTGCCTTTACATCACGGAAACGGTCCTTTCAAGGCCTTCGTCAATCATATCTCTATCGAACAATACATCTTATCTATGAATAACCAATATCAGACACCCGCATAGATTCACCTAAGATACCCAACTATATCAATACATCCATAAAGTTCGTCGCTGTGTCTTTCTTATTGGAGTTCTCTAATTATAATAAAATGTGTTGCATGCCATTTGGATTCCGAAATGCGCCAGTGAATCACAAAATTTCCGGGCAAATTTAATATTTTCGGCGACTTGACCTCCCTGGTTGAGCTCATTCTTAGAATTAACAAGTATGTATGATTAATCAAGCATGCCAACTGACACTCTCTCTGAAATATCTTCACACACGCGTGTTGAGGACATCGATATAAATCACGGCAAACTCAATAAATTTATCTTCTGCTTCTGTAACTGTGCTTGTACTTAAACATTGTGGTGGCCTATTTTGCTCTTTTAGTTTATAGTCTTCCATATTGTGTCATTGGAGATAGTGGTATGCGTTTACGCGTAGCTGGTATTTACAAACTTACCTACTTTAAATATAGATAGTGCGCAAAATATCTCGATGACCTACTTTGTTGGCATCACTGGCCTGAGGCTCGTGCTTGGGATCTTCTTAAAATAGATTTAATGTCAAGAAAATATAAAGTCGATTGTCGTTCATTGATGTTGGCAGCACTGAATTAAAAGTAATTGTATCATAGATAAGCTTTATATAATGTTACTGGAAAATAATACGATTATTATTAATTATTATTATATTATATTAAAATGATAAATTACGAGCGAAAGATGCAGCAAAGATGTAGGCTAGGTTATGTTACGATTGTATCTACAAAAAAAAAGAGAGTGTGCCGCGAAATGGGCCGCTGAAACGCCAGAAAGCCAAAATGGTCAAACTTTAGTTCTATTATAACGTTAAAATTAAATAAACATAAACAGTGTATTTTACGAGTGCACAATTCAAATTATACACTTTAGCAGTATAGTCCATTTGTGTATGATTTTACGCAAATTGTTAGTTGACCAATTTACTTCCTGGGACCGTCAGTTGATCAATTCATTAAAAGTTCTTGCGTTAAATAATAATCTACATATCAACAGCCGTTGATGATTTTGATTATCCGTAATTTTATCAATTTACTAGAAAATTCATCAATTTACTTTCTTATTAGATATTTTCCGGTGACATTACCATACCTATAAGTAATGCAACTTATTTTTGGTCCCTGTTATTTAGAAGATTTCGGTATTTGGCTTAATTTAGTTGTTTTTCAGTCTGACTTATTTATATAATACGTCAAGATTCCAAATTACTATTATATCTCTTAGATCCAAATATTTCATGTTGAACATAGACCGTTGGGCGCCGCGAGTTTCACAGATCGGTAACTTATGAGTTTTTTAGTACACGATGACCCAACGCCTGTCAATGATGTTGAAATTTCTTGAGTGGAATCGTAGTGCACGATTTAAAAACCAGTCCTCGTGAGCCTTGAGGCACTTGGCCTCATGCCACGCCCAGTATCACTGGAACACCTTTTAAATTTTCAGGCACAGTGATCTTCCAAATCATGACAGTTAAATCGAATTATAAGAGATTGGTGGACAACCGTAACAATATTGATGCTAAATTCCAGTTGAACAAAATTTCACGACAGCTTATTTTATTAAATCAAACAAAGGCCAGATGCTCACTACTCGATGATTGAGGAATAATAAGGCAACAACGTTATTTCCGCATACGTAACAACCTTTATCAAGATAGTGGCATTGAGACTTGTTAACTTTGTTCAGATTTCCTTATTATAAATTGAGCAAGGAGACCGAGGCTAGTAAAGCATTGGGTACTCATCATTTTTATCATTATTTTGTATTCACAGCATTTTATTTTAAATATAATTATTTGGTATTTAACAAGAAGCTCTACGGACAGGCATCGACCGCGACGACTCACCTAACGGTAAACGTCTTTCGAGCCACGTTCTCTGGTCTAGCAGTGCCATTCGGTATTAGACTTTGCAAATAGTTTTACTTAATATTTACGGCACTACAATCCGGTTTCTGTTCGAACACGTATGCGATTGCTCTCACTGGATTCTCGGCATTTACCTCGCGAGAATCAGTCAGAGGGACAACGACGCAAACTCAGGCACGACGACCGACGCGACGACGTAGCGCGATCAGCCCCACTTCACTGTCACCGATCCAACACTCTAATATAATCACGTCAAAGGTAAATCACTGAAGCGCGGTTAGTTTTCATGGATTTTTTCAACAGTTTGTTGTAGAATTCGGCACACTCACGAATTAAAAGACGGTTTAATACAGCGACGAGACGACGATACGGCCTTCCGCGGGCAATGCTCGAGGTAGACTGAGGGAGGGGAGTACTTTGAGGAGCCCGGACGGGTGGAGGGGGAACGAGGTCTCATTCGCTCTCGCGGCTATCGCTATCACGTTCGAGAGGGCACGAGGATGGCCGAGAAGATCCGCGCGAGTGTTGAGCACCGCTCGAGGCGCTGACCACTGTGCTGATGATATTCCCGCTATTGCCACTCGCTCCGCTAGGTAAGCCTATGCTATCATGGGAGATCATGACATGCACGTGCGTATCAGAACTAATTACGCGATAAGACATTTCTTTTTATTAATAAAATAATTTGTCTCGTAAACTTGATTAACTAGGTACCTACTTACTTCCTCAACAAATGTAAGTTTACTCAGATAGTGAACAAAACAAAACATACGTTTTATTTAATTAATACTGAAATTAGCTTGACATCTCATTAATAAAGAAACATTTCCAAATAAATATATTTTATTTTATTTTTAACTTAGTCTATGATTTTACTGTTGAAAAATTATTCCGTTATGTTGCAATTTACACGCAACAAAAACTTGAACATGTATGTAGGAAATTTCTCCGCACGGTAAGTTTTTGCGCGTTACGGTTGAATCGCGTTCCGCAGTATTGCCACTGTCGGGAAACCTGTCATTATTTAACAGTAAGTGGAAAGAGAGGGTGATACAGTGGTATAGCTCCGTCACTGTCTGCACTTTGCGCAGAACAAGCGGAGCATTGGATCAACTTTCTTCGGCATAACGCGTTCTCGCACAACTTTCCGATGTCATTGTTCGTGCACGTGGGAACAACTAGTTTTTGTTTTGTTATGTTTTCTTGTGATTTTATGGTCTTTCCGAATGATTTTACCCAGTTTTCTTCATCAATTATGGGTGCTTGAAACTACCTTGTACGTAAACGTACTCTACCTTACAGAAAACAATGAGTGCACCTATGTATGTAAAGATGTGATTGTATTCTGTCTGTATAAACTTTTTAAGGAGGAAAATATATTGTATTTCCCACTGCTACGTGTTTGCACATAAAGCAGTAAATGTTCATCTGAAAACCAGCGTTGCCTTGAACTCGTCCCAGGCTCAGGCAACACACAGCCGAGATCAATCCCTTTTTTGGTTTACAATTTTATTGCACATCACCCGATTTTCGATTGTTTTAAGATAAATGTAATATGTTGTATTGTTTAGTGCTTAACCTAAGTCTCATGTTTTAATGAGTGTTGTATTGTATCCTTAATTTTTAAAACTTTCTTCTATGTCTGTGCGTTGGTTTCTGTATTTTATTTTTTGTTTTTCTTTTTCTAAATCTATCACAGGACGTGAACTTAATTGTTAAGTCCTTAGTCAATTGAAGCACGGATTTCTAAGATACAATTGTAAAACTACCGAAGGTTCTTTTGGTAAATTTACAAAACACATTTTACAAATATTTATGTTCTATTTATTTAATTCGTATCGTTGGAAAATAACGTAATTCGAAGTTCACTTCCTGTAAGTTCGTTTAATAACAACTCCCTAAATTTTTTTTTTAAGTGATAATTACTTATTTTATAGCTTTCTCATTACAGACAGTGGGCAAGGTCAGCTTAAATTAAATAAAACTTGTTTTTTTTAACAAAAATTAATTATTAAGTAAATAACATTGGCTTGACAGTTTGCTTAAATTTTTTATACTGAGTTGAGAAACGCATAGAATATTTTTTTGTATAAATAATAGTTTTATTAATTTTAAGCTGCCAGCGCCACTGAAGTCAAATATCTATCTCAAAGTCAATAAATAAAAGGACAAATAAGAAACTTCTTTTTTTTAAAGTGATAAAAAAATATTATTTCTTAATAATCAAAGAGAAGATCTTTGTTAGATGTCAGTTCAAACAAAGCAGTGTCAATCCTATGACCGATTTGACGCAACTCACATGCATTTCCAACATGATGGCTGATTTGATTATCCTCACCCTAACTCACCTTTAAACTGCGTCAAGCCTGACCTAAGACCAGTCCACCTGCACTGTATCACGGTTATCACATGACTGATAAATTGATAATGCACTCGCAAGGTCAATAAACGCACTGCGAAGGCTTACAGCCGATTTCAGACGGTATAGCGTTCCTCGTGACAAATTATTTTGTCTGTATAGAGCAGTTATGTATACTTATCATATATTATGGTTTACGGTACCTGCATCACTTAATTCATTTTAATAGAGTATATTTTTAACAAAATAAACAAAGTACTTTTGGTGTGTAAAATATTAATTCAGTATATCTTGAGCCGGGCATATCGGGATAAGATAAGAATGTTGCTCCTATTTCCTCCTTTGGGCGCAACCAATCCCAAACATTTTCGTTATAAATTAATGAATTCTTGAGTTTTCAGAATTAAATACACACGCCATATTCAAAACCTATTTTTTATGTTAGTTAAAATATAAATTGCATATAGATCACACGATCACAAAAATAATCATAAATATCACAATAACTCGATAACTAAAAATACACGCCGATTGAGACTTTCTCCTTGTTTTGAATACGGTTAAATTGAAAAACGCTAAAAAAAAACTTAACAAATCACAAAAAGTTAAAAAAAACTTTCACAAACACGTGAGATTCGAACCTAGGACCCCAGAGTCGACCAAGCTCGGTATAAAATTAGGACTTTTAAATTTAACTCGAGAACTACTTTACTGATTGTTATAAATATTTAATGGAACTAAATTGCAAGCAACGCTTACATTTTTAAAAAGTATCATCGAAGTTTTTCACCGAGCTCAAAGTTCTAGAAGAAGTAAAAATAAAAAAAAAACATACGAGTCGAATTGAGATGCCACTTTTTTCGTTGAAAGTCTGTTTAAAATACGACAAGCGCTACTAAGATGCATAGAACCAGACACAGCCAAATTACTTCTGAGTCATGCTAATACGGCTAATAGTCGCGTCAATATAACCTCTAGTATTGAAGACCTATGACAATAACCATAAAGTAACGTTCAGTTTGTATATCCAATTTTAAAATTGTAGAAAAATATAAGGGATTTATTAGCCAAAAGAACTAGTAAAAGACCAAAAGCCGTACGTACGACAATACCTTAAAATAACGTTTAGTTTTAATATAAAATTTTAATTAACCGGACAACGTTTAAATTGACCAGACAGGTCATCTTTTTATTCATTTTCCTATAAATGAGAGCGCAATGAATGATCTCTACATCATAGAAGTAAGATAAAAAAAAACAAAGTTTAAGCTATATTCCCTTTGATGGATATTACAAAACATTACTCTTTATTGAACACAAGATTTCAATAAAACACTAAAAACAGGAAAAAATTACAGATTGGGCTCAAATCCACAAAACGGCTACAGGCGACGAAATCACGACCGTGTTAGCCTTGTAAAGTTGTACCGAACAAGTGCAGCGTTTTACTAAAGGTCAAGGTACCGCCAATTTGCATTGTTTTTACCATTTTTAAACTTACACAGGCAACACTGGCTCATTTTTTAAGGAATTTAAAAAACAATCGAAATGTTTCTCAACTAGGAATGGCAGTTGAGTCTATGAGGAACCGTGACATGATTACGATTTTGGTCCTTCTAACATGGACAGATTACATTCTACGAACATAGTCTCGAAGGACCAAAATTGTAATTCAAGTACACCGTTTTAAAGTTATCGGTGAGCTTTTTGAGATGGTGGGTACTAAGGTAGCAACCGCAGATTCAAAATAATGATGCGCGTGAGTGTACCTCTATAACGTAATCTATTTAAAAAGAACCGATTTTTTAACACTCACTGATTAGTGATTAATCACGAAATCGCAGAAACTATAACACCTAGAAACTTGAGATTTGTCAGGTTTCTTCATAGGGTGTACATATTTTAAACCGACTTCCAAAATAAATAGAATACTTAAGAACGACCAAGGGTTCTGTGTATTTCAACAGTAAACTTATTGTTATAAAAATAAACTAATAAAAAATAGCGTACAAAGTGGCTGTAGGTTGCTGACGACGCGAAGCTCAACGTTCCTTTATGAGTAAATATAAAGGTAATGTAATAAATGCTAACAAAGAAAAAGTGATCGTAAACCAAATCTCTCAGAGACCGATTGACATGAGTTTCATCAATAGCCACAAAATTAAAATTGGCAGAAGCAGATTCTTTGTACTTTTTAGACCCAAATATCTCAGAAACCGTAAATGTTAGAATTTAGTGACAAAGCACATATTGTTTATTAGCATTTACTCTGTCAAGTGATGAAACGTGTCATACGTTGTCACGTTTCAATCAGCCGTGAAATCAAGTTTTTGAAGTGAAACTTCTATAGAATCGTAGTGATTTCAAACCGGATGCAAAAAGATGAAACGGAAATGATGTAAGAGACACAAATACAATGCTTTATTTAAATTTCGACGAATTTACGAAGTATCGCGCAAAGAGGTATTGCTGTATTTTATTTATATTATTTTGTAACATACTTTATGTAATACGCTTTATTGAAGTAATATAAATAATCCGAATAATTACAGATATATGTTTGTTTCTCTTAACATTTTAGTAGATGCGTTCATTTACCCTTTTTTTCTATTCGATATATATAATAATTATAGTTCATAAGTAGTAGACTCCAATCGTGCGTCGTAGCTGACACACACACACACTCTTTTTTATTCTTCTTATTATTCTGTCGTCGATTTACTGAAGTTTCACTTCTATCGTGTGTGAATCGCACACACACCTTTTTTTTTTTTTATTTTGATACGCTTTTTTAATGAAACTACATTGGGTTGAATTAGGTCACTATAAGTTGCAAATCCGAATCAGTGCACCCCTAATTCCACGTGGTCTTGTCTGTCACACAACTAGAGTGTTTTTAGAAAGCCGTAGGCGCGGAGGGAGAGCAGCCCCCGCCCGCCGTAACCTCCGCAGCTTCGGCGACCAGCCTCAGCCGCTCCGGCTCGAACGGGTGCCTGCGCTTTGTTACGCAAGGGCGAAGGGGCTGCACTTCCCGCAGCGCCGGAGCAGTTTATTAATAATTTTTTTACCCTTATATTTCAATAATAAAATTTCTCAACTAATAGAATAGTGTTTCTTCAAATAGTTATTTCATACTATTTTTGAAGTGAAACTTCTTTAGAATCGTTGTGATTTCAGACCGGATGCAACGGAAATACGTCAGGTAAGCCAATCTTAAACGCTAACAAGGTTAAGCAACTTTGCGCGACGCCAGTACTTGGATGGGTGACCGCCCGAACAAAATCTTTTTGCATAGTATTTTTTTTATTCTTCTTATTCTTTTGTCGATTTACCGAAGTTTCACTTCTATCGTGTGTGAATCGCACACACACCTTTTTTTTTTAAATGGGGGTCAATAGGTATGTCAGGCTTCATACCAAAATGTAGGAACCCTTGAAGCTTCAATAATCCGTAATCATGTAGTGCATTTCTTGTCGGTTGTTTCTTTGTATAATTATCTTGTAATTATATGCCTCACTAATTCATTTTTAAATCTAAGCTGGCTTCCGTGGTCTTCAGCCGGTGCCGGCGTCGCACCCGCCGCGACCCCATTCTGTTTCCAACGTAGCTGCAGGCAGAGTCGGCTTTCACAACGCGTTGCATCACCGCGACGCGCGCTCCATCTAGATATGATTGTATGAGACTTACTGGATTAAGTTATGTTTTGTGCGTGTGCTGCTGGTCAAACGGATTCATTCAACTGAAATACCAATATTACAATGCAATCCATTAAAATTGTAGGTTTATTTATTTATAAAACACACACAGATACCTTACATCTAAAACTTTATATGGCACATTGTATATTAAGTACTTAAAATTTACTTACTTACATTAATTGTAACATACCAAAGGTTTGTAATTATAGATATCAATACTACTTACCTTCTGTAGATGTAGACTTAAGATCTGTAAACTAGAACTCCTACAGGAAGTTCTAATTCAATTCACAGCGTTATTTGCTTTTTCACTGTGATCGATATTTCGGTTTTTGTAAATATAGTTATATCAGAATGTTGATAGATCTGGTTGAGGGCTTATCGGGGGAATATCTGACCCCATTTCAAATCTCAATAAACAAAAGTATACATAAACATCTTGAAATTTCGAGTAGTTGTCTAAAAAATTTTTGAACAATAGGCTTTTTTCATCAAGAAGGCCTTGTAAATTTCATCGATATCGGTACTTACCTTAGACGTAAACCTATTAGATATCTTAATAACTCCAACTAGATCAAAATTATAAAACCCTTGACACAGAATAGTAAATTACTACGTAACCCTCGATATTGTATGCCATAGAAGTAAATCAAATTAATGGGGTCAGAGAGAAAAACTTGTGGGCATCGAAGTAACGGGAAAGGCCGGCATTAAAAATAAGACGTGCTCCGGTAGCAAACTGCCTTTAAATGTGCCTTTTGACTCCAAGTTGGCGCCTGCTTTTAATATATCACTTTCTTGTGTCTTTCATGTCAATGTGAAGAAATATTATTTCGGAAAAATCAGTATAAGTATCCGTTGAAGACGACGGAAAAACAAACGATGACATGAAAAGGCAAAGGGGACGGGAAAACGGGGAAAAGCTATGACGATAAACTATATATACTATATAACTATGTATATATTTAAAAAAAAAGAGATCAATATCTATAACATTAGTATGGTAACATAAAGGATGTTACCATTCTAATGATATGATGACCGGGAATGTCCACCAAATAGGGGTGGTACTGTGCAGTACGTCTGCTGGTTCTGTTGTGAAATGGAGATGGTGAGCACTCTCTGAAATGTATCTAATAATATAAAAGACAGATATTCAGGTAACCTTACTGTAATGTAAATATACCTGTATAAAATATAATATTGTTATATGCAAATAAATAGACTTTGAACGTCTGTATGGCACCACTAGGCGTAGATAATAAGTCTAAATTGATGTTGATTAACTATAAATTACGTAGTACGCATGTCATTAGTTATATGACATGATGGTAGAGTACAGCTCCCGAAGAGTGCATTGTTATTCCACAAGCCTGCGCTGACATGGCTTTGACCCGAGTATTTGGGTCAAGAGGAATCGATTTACAACCTCCAACGCCTAGACGTTGAATAATGGAGACGGAAGACACTCATTTTACACTTTAATCTTCAAATACACGGACATTGAATTTTCAGTGTTGAAGATAGCATACGAATGCTTCGGTGCATGATATTTATTTATTTATTAATAAACTAGAACAGATAATACAAATACTTACTAGCTAATCTAAGTATAAAAAATGTGAGTGAATATACCTCTGATGACAAGCGATACCGTACCTCAAAGTTAAAAATGGAACCCTTATAGGATCACTTTTTGTGTTTATCTACCATTCCCTTTACCATAAAATTATTTTTCGACAATTTCTTGCGAATTACCTGTATTCATTATTTTCGCCAACCTTCTGTTAATGTACGTAAAACGAAAAGGAAATAACGATAACAAGAAGAAGGCCACAGTTCGGATTAAGGCAAGGCCAGAGACGAGGTCAGCGCGACCTTAGATGCGTTGCCTAGCAACGCGAGAGTAAAGCCGATACGAACTGTAGGAAGCTGTAATTGGGTTCAGTTTAACCACTGCCAAGGCTCGCTAAAAGGGTTGTGTTTATGTATTGTTTGCGTAGGTGGGGTAGGTATAAATGGTAGAGTGATATAAAGTTATTATTATTATCATGTGTTTACTTTGGTTTCTGTTGAATGATGAAAGGACTAAGCTCCGATTTCACCTAAACACAATTAGATCAGGCTGGCATGGAGAAAAAAACTAACTTAATAGTTTCCAAGGAGAAGAGAAAAAAGAGTGGTAGACTACAGAAAAGGTGGGATGGGGATATAGGAGAAGTAGCAGGAGTGACGTGGAATAGAGTGACCCAGGAAGGTCCCACTAATGTCAGAATGGAAAAGGTTGGACCTTTGCCGACTGGCATGTAGATCACAGGCAACAAGCCGACAACAAATACAAAGTTTTTAAGTTTATAATTTTAACGTTTTAAGATAATATTTATGAATAGGTTTCCTTTTCAGTTTAAGTATTATTATTAGATCGGCTAAACTTTACCCCCTTACTGACATCAAAGTGAACCTTAAATTGTAATTTTTCAATGGTTAAACTTGGCTCAATACAACTCGATTTGTAGCTTATAATGGTGAAATTGGGGCTCAGTATGTAGGTAGGTATGTGAACAATGTTCCGAACTCCTATTCTATACAATTACAAAACTATGCAACTGTTAGATTACAAACTAAATAAATTCTTCTGTTTGGTCTATTTGTGAGCTGGATAGTCCATTTTCAGAAGACACTTTTCGCCTTGACATTGATTGATTGATATTTTTATTCCTTCATCTGAAGGAATTGATATTTTTCTATCAATTCCTTCAGATGAAGGAATAAAAATATCAATCAAGGGAAAAAAGCTCTCGAAAAGATATTACAGATACAAGAGGCAAAATAAATTTATAAAATCTAGAGGTCCAGTTAATACTAGAGGGTAGTTATAAGATATGCGGCACAATTGAGTAGCCTCCTCTTTTTCTAAATCGGTTAAATAATATCACCTCAAAAATGCTCCACATTGAACGTTGTCTAACTATTTTTAATACCCGACCAAAAAAGAGGGGTGTCATAAGTTTGACGTATCTGTCTGTCTGACTGTCTGTCTTTCTGGGTCATCATAGCTCCCGATCGGATGGAGCTATTTCAATTTTAATTTTAGTTTTTTTTTTGTATGAAAGGTGAGTTTGGCCCGGGTGTTCTTAGACATGTTTCATGAAAATCAGTTTCGCCTCGAAAATCGTTTAAAAGTTATGGGGGTGAGAGTGGGGAAGGAAAACCGAAAATCTGCAAATATACTCGAGTGGGGTATCAAATGAAAGCGCATTACGTGCATATTAGAAAATATTATGGTGTTTTACTTTTAAGGAGATAAAGACATTGGAATCGGGGGTTTTCCTTAAATTTTAAATTAAGATTTATTACCTTTTGAAGTCGGATAATTTATGTTAAAGTCATAAAAGTTCCGATATTTCTCTGTTCATGTAAACAGATAAATACGTGTTAAATTCAATAAAAAGCACACACCGATTGTATCGTTTTCAGAAAGGCAGAACGAATGAAGCAACTGATAAAGTCCTCGTTTAGTCAGGTTTGTGAGTTAGTTAAGTTTGTAACTCGTGTCTGGGGGTTTATCGATCTAACACGTGGAAGACCACGTGAATCATTCATCTTTTCATGAACAAGCACGTTCCAGTCCAAAACACAGATTGTCTTTTTAGGGTTCCTCGAAATTGAAACGTTTCGGTCCATAACACAGATTTGATTTTGGATTGTTGAGGAATAAAGCTTGACGTGAAATTAATTCATTATTACGCTACGCTTACCTAGTCGTCATTTTATAGTTGGTGTATAGTTAAAACCTTCCTACTCTTCTCCTACGCAATTATGTTGAACCTACACAGAACTAAATCCTACGCAGATAAAAATGTGTCATATGCTTCCGTACCGAAAGGGTCAATGTGGAACCCCTTAACTTAATAGACCTTAACTGTAGTTTTTTTTTCATTTATTTACAAAAAATATACATTATGACAGGTTATTTTTTTAACCGTAACGCGATTAATTATTTGATTACCACTAACAAATTATGTAATTTATTCTTAATTAAAATATACTTATTAGGCAGTGAATCAATCCTTTGTTGATAGTCCTTAAACAACTTAACTAGAAAGAAAGAAAGAAAACACATTTTATTTAGGACACATTAAACATAGTAAAAAATCTAAATTTAAAATTTAAGAAAAACCCCCGATTCCATTCCCTTAATTTCCTTAAACGTAAAACAACATAATATTATGTAATGTGGACGCGATGCGATTTCATTTGATACCCCACACTAGTATATTTGCAGATTTTCGGTTTTCCTTACCCACTCTCACCATCATATCTTTTAAACGGCACAACCGATTTTCATAAAACATGTCTAAGAACACTAGCGCCAGACTCACCTTTCATACAAAAAAAAACTAAATTGAAATCGCTTCATCCGTTCCGGAGCTATGGTGACACAGACAGACAGACAGACTGACAGACAGACAGACAGACAGACAGACACGTCAAACTTATAACACCCCTCTTTTTTGGTCGGGGGTTAAAAATAACATATTAACACATAGATGGTGTCCCAAAACCTAAACCAACAAAGAAAAATATATTCAATAAAATTTTACTCCCATTGTATAAAAATCAATGCCGATAGGTGATGGTGGTGATATAGATTATACCACTTTGCCACAGTCGCATATAAGCTAATAGGAAAATCATCAACACACATGGCATTTACTTACACTTGGCCCTTATTTACACGTGTACGATACGATCAACACACCGCTGCGTACGACAAATGATACTGTGAATGTGACGAAACCAAAATTACACTGAATAATGAGGAACAGTAAAACAAGGAACCACCTTGACCTTGTTTAGATAAGTTTATTCTTTACTCGTAAAGTTTGATCTAGTTTTCGTAGTAGGTACGTCATTTTAGTCATAGCCTACTGTAAAACATAGGATTGCATAAAGACAGGTACTCGTTGGAGGTACCTGGACTGGAAGATCTCTAGTTAAATCGATAGATCAACCGCGATCCTGTAACGTACGAGATATGATTAAGCCCTTCGTCTTATTGGATCAATTTGTATTCATTATTGAACATAGAGCCCGAACATTCATTTTAATAAAAACGTTTTATTCAGCAAAAACACAGTAATACCTTTTCTACCCGCCCACATCTTTAGCAATTTATAAATCAGTAAAAACTTCTTCTCTTAAAGTCAAAAGATCGATCAACGCCAACTCGCAAAGCGTTAAAAAAGTAGAGACCTTTACAATTGACGGCTTGAACGAACGTAGGATTCGAATGTAGGTCACGAAGGCACCCGTAGGTTGCAGTAAGTTGTCCTTCGCAATGACCTACTCTTGAACTTGCGAATAGGTCATTCCGACACGAAATCTGTACTGTAACCTTGTTTCTGTAAAGGATGGAACTGTAGTCTGTTTCGCGTTTATTAAACGTAACATAAACGTAATACATACTTTTTGTTTTAATCCGTGATAGTTTAAAAAGTTGTAGGTATTAATAAAATAAGTACCTACCCCAGTTTCTATATCAATTGTGGGTTTATTCTAAAATTCCTCTTTGTTTTCAAAACCAACGCAAGTAACACTATTTATTTTGGGAGAAAAACTTAGACCGACTCATAACATCATCACAAATTATGCAGTCCGAAAGGATCTTTAGAATGACCCTAAGATGGAAGGCGATTGATGCTGTAATTAATTGAACCGCACCTTAACTGATGGTTGGCAATTTAAATAATCGAAAGTGAAGGTATTTATTTCGATAAGAATTAAGACACGACGAAACGTTTTGCGCACTTTAATAAATTGATGTTCAAATAAAGACTTAGACATAGTGAGTACTTATCTGTTTTATTATTTTTCATTGTTAAACTTGAGTTTTTTTAGTTATGTCGGTTATGTTCACTCCCACACGCATGTTTTACATGTATTAGACAGGTAGGTAAGGCTTAGCATAAAAATCCTAAGCAGACACAGGTAATAATTATAATGTGTTGAAATTATTTCATTTTCACATGTTTTAAGCACATATATTCGTCATCCTCATAATGGCTGCCGTAGGATGTCCACTGGTAAGCATAGGCCTCACGCGACTTTCAGTTTTTTTTGAGGATACATTTATATTCAAATTCACGGTGCTAGGAATTTGAATATAAATGTATCTTTCTCGAAGAAGTGAGAACCCATGACTTTTTATATAAAATAAAAGTCGATTGTAGAACCATTAGGTACGCCAACACGTTTACCTACATCTTGATAAAGGCCTGTAATTTAGAATCTTTCAATTTATTAATTCACATGTGACACCCCTCAATTATTAAAAATATATAGATACCAGCTTTCTATTAATCAATTTTACGTGACTTAAGATCAGAATCGCATAGCGCATTCATCTCACGTTATAACATTGTCTTCACGAACTAGATAAAATCTGTAATCAAATCAATTTTAAATGAAACTTAAATAGATTGTTCCGCTGTCCTCATTATTCTATCATTGTGGTCGGAGCGAGACAGCAATAATTGAGGTTTCTCTTTCATCCTCTTTAGGCTGGGATTACAGATGAGTACATTTATAGCAATAAAAAGCTTTGCGTGTGTTCAATAAATGTCTTAATTCACTCTCCTTATTACGCTTACACACACAAGCTACTAGTCCAATCAGTAGGTTACTTAGCTACAAAATATCCCGATATGATAAGGCACGACTTGCTGGCAAAAATGTTGTTTTAAACTATTATAAAATGTTAACTATTTCCATGGACTACACAAAATTAGAATATTTTTTTAATACCTGAGTCCAGTAGTTTCTGAGCGCTCAAATATACCTACTTATAGACATAATAATGATCAGCTGTTTTGCTGTTTCTTCAAGCTAAAATATTTAAGACTAATACCTTAAATATATAAGAAAAAAAATCTAATTATTATAAGCGTAAGCTATTCTTAACCTCTTGACAAACCTCACCCTTTTAAACCAAAATTTTAGCTAACCTAGCCCAAAGAAGCCTATTTTTTAACACCCGACCAAATAAGAGGGGTGTTATAAGTTTGACGTGTCTGTCTGTATGTCTGTCTGACTTTCTGTCTTTGTAGGACATCATACCTCCCGAACGGATAAAGCGACTTTAATTTAGTTTTTTTGTATGAAAGGTGAGTCTGGCGCGAGTGTCCTTAGTATGTTTTATGAAAATTGGTTGTGCCGTTTAAAAGTTAGAGTGGGGTTAGAGTGGGGAAGGAAAACCGAAAATCTGATGCAAATATACTCGAGTGGGGTATCAAATGAAAGCGCATCGCGTGCACATTACAAAATATAATGGTGTTTTAATTTTAAGGAAATTAAGGCAAAGAAATCGGGAGATTTTCTTAAATTTTCAATTTAGATATATCAAAACGTATGCTATTCTTACCCTCTGGCCAAAAGAAACCAATTTTTTTGAATAGTAACTTAACACTCAAACGTTCTACTATACTATAACATTGTTCTGTGCATATTATTCATGTCGCGCACGCCTAAAGCGATCTATACTATCTGTGGCCGGTCGTGGCTCAGGCGATTGCGCAAGCGACGCGAGGCCGCTGCGCCCTCATTTTCGTCAGCTGCAAATGTCAGGATCAAGGCCCATTCGTGACTAAGATTCTTGGGCTCACTGAACAATCATTACATTACAGTACAAAGAACAGATTAAATAAAGTGATGGAATCCATTCAACCCTTCAAAACTTCTTGCTTAGTTATGTAACTTATTAAAAGTAAAAAGAATTCCACAATGATCTAAAGAAAGATATCCCATTAGGTAAGTTTCCTGAAATTCTACTAATAATCGACATATTACACAGGGAATAAAAAACAAAAATAAAAAGATCACTTTTATTTTGTCAAGCAAAACTAAACAAAACGTTTCAATCATAACAAAAAAATTATTAAAGCAAAACCAAGGGGCACTCTTAGTCGTACTTGTACTAAAATGTCTATTGTAAAAATATTTACATCCACAACAATGGTTTGAAAAACTAACAGAAAATTCCATGAAAGTATCCGATTTACCTTCTGAGTTCCTCAGATTAAACAGAAAACTTTCATGGTCTTAACAGTTAAAATAGCTTTACATACAATGACACCATTATTTAAAAATAAACTGTATTTAAAACTTCCAGTTAATTACGTCAATCACGTCAGTCAGGATTTCTACTAATAATTCCTCACGCATAACTTAATGAGTAGGTAATTAGCATATCATAAAACAAATATTGTGCTAATGTTCAGAAAAATCATTAAAAGCCCGAGGCATTATCAGAAGAAACCATCAAGTGCTCGTCCTTATTGATAATACCTTAAATATACGATTTTATAACCGAATTATAGTCGGAAAGTTGACCCTAATCCAAGAACATCGTGATGCAATACTGTTTCTTACGAAACGGGTGCAACGACATTTGACGAATACCAAGCTTTACTCTAACCTACTGGCTAGAGCAGGTATGGAGGGCAACCATTTACTATTAACTCGGTTATAAAGCTCATCTACTGAAGAGGATTATTATTATCATAATAGTTGTAGCAGTAAAAAGGCTTTAACTACAGGAACAAATCTCAAGCTGCTGTGCTATGAGTGGTTAGGTAAAAACACGTGATTTATGAAAAAGAAGCACCTAATTACCCAGTTTGTTGACTTAATACCGTTATTACTTTGAAAGTATTTACATAAATAATTTAATGCTAAATTAATACAAGCTAAAATTCATGTCTATAAAAAGTTTATTAACACTGCGAAGAATGTGTTAATTTAAAAAGTGATTCTTATAAAAAGAAAGATACTACTTCTGTTTTACTATTGGTGTTTGGAAATGTAAAACAATTTTTAATCGAGAGTTAATAATATTGAGCTGCATTAATTACACCCTTAAATAATGGACGAACATAGCAAATTATAGTTATTTTAAAAGTAACCTTAGCGATTTATCTTTGGGACATTAATTACAAACAGGAGATGTGCGCGGCGTACTCCTCCTGTTCGCGATTCTCTTGGGACCTCTCGCGAGACCTCTGGATTTTCCTTCGTGAATTTTTTATGTGCTCTTTAAGAACACGTGTGTTCTTACGGTTAAGGCAAACATCGTGAGGAAACTGGCATGTTCTGAGAACAATGAAGGACATGTGACATTCACTAACCCGCACTTATCCAGCGTGGACAATTAAGGCCTAATCTCTCTCGTCCAGAGAGAAGTCCCTATGTCCCAGCTGTGGGAACGTATAAAGGTGTTCTTAGGCTTATGCTTAACATAGTAATTACATTAAGCTTCCTTCGCTAAAACAAGCTAGTTTGACGTCCTGTACCTATTTACATAATTCTTAAGAACACCATGAGTCTTAAGCCATATTTTGAAATTTTGAGCTAAATATATCTTGTTGTTTATGGTGGATTATGTATGATATAAATCTTATGTTTATTAGGATTAAGACACGTATATTTTCCATAAAAGTGTTAGGCACCATAACCTCGCAATTATCGTAAGATAAGCTTATTAAGTGAAGTGTAATGCTGTCTCTTACTCACTTAAGGTAAAGATTTGCTTAGTTTAGTGGTTTAATACTTTAGCTTTTTATAACCTAAAACGAAACTATACTCGTGTGCATAAGATAGGTACTGTTAAATGTTTTACCGTTTTCAAAGTAGGTAGGTATTCAAAAGTTATATGCGGAAATTATTAGACATCTAAAACTTTATAGTCGCCTTGGTACAGTCAACAGCAAAATACACCGATGAAATAGGGTCCCAAAATAATATAACCATTAAATAAAGTCAATAGTTACGACCAATTGTAGTTTGTTAGAAGTAAAGGAACAAATAATTTGTCATAAGTAAGTTGTCACCTTTATTTCGATCCTCGGTGTTATTATGATCATTTTCTTTTGACCAATTAAAACTGCAAATAAAATTGACACTTTGGTATCACTTGCTATATCTGGCACGTCACACTAGAACATGTTTTTGGAGGTTTGTCTTTTCACGTCCGTAAGTGGTAACCCTCTGAATCCTTACACGTGACCTCCGGGTGGTGCTAAGAACAGACTCTGGTGGTAGGCTTCGGCCGCGGCTTGTCACCACCCTCCGGGCTGGGCCAGTGCGTGAAGCGATTTTTTTGTGTTTCGTAATGTGGTCCGGAGAAGCCATCTACCTTCTAGGTCTTCATGTCCCATCTTAGACCACATCGTCACTTTACATCAGGTGAGATTGTGGTCAAATGAAGGCTTATCGTGCATAAAAAAAAAACGTTGATTTTGATCACTTACTTTTGCTATTCACTGTACCTATACTTAGAGCATTGCTATCTCGAACTCTACCTGTGTACACACACATACCTACGTATATAATGCAGTGCCGCCCTTTTTACAATTTGAAAGAATACTGTTGGTAATGCTTCCTCTTATAAACACACAAGAATTAAAAATAATAAAGGCCTCATTACCATTCAGACTCCGAAAGTATTGAAAATGAAATGAAAATATTTAATAAAAGTGAAAGACAAAAATAACAATGGCTAATAAATGTTCAGTGTTATCAAATTCTCGTCAAAAACAATGAAATTCATAATTTGTACACAATATTATTACTATATCTATATATTTATTTATTTAGGCATGTAACGATCAGGTAGGTTCGTTTTATGAAAAAATTTAAATTTACTATAATCATTTGCTAGGAATTCACTTATGGAGTATATGGTTGTATCTAGCAAAAGGATTTTCATGTTACATATATAAAAACGATCGTTCACAATTTATGAGTCTAATGCATACCGGAAGCTTGTTAAATAGCTTGGGGCTAGCTTTTAGCTATTTTTATATAAAGTCTTTCTCTAGATATAGAGAAAGATATATTCTGTATATTCTATACGGAAAATTGATTACATATGTGTTGTTTATGCGGACTCTAAAAGTGCACAGAGTAATGATACGTCCTCTTGTAGTCTTTCGCCGACTCAGCGGAGCGCCAAGTGGCATACACGACCAGTTTGGAGGGCGACTTGAGTCCTTGGACGTACTAGACACTCGCGGGACTCCGCGGCTCCGGCGGAGAGAGACGTGAGGTTACGTCTGGACTATGCCTTAGAAATCTTATATCCACACTACGCTGAGTCAATCAATATATCTAGAAAATAATAGAGACTGCAGCAAAAGCTTGACCTATATAATATGGCAGTTGTAATGCCTTCCGTATCCACTTGAAAACTTAAACAGTATTTACGATTATAAAGGCCATGGGGTATGACCTCTTGTTTTTTAAGCAGCTTCTGTCACTGTTTTAAGTTAAAGTAAGCTACCGGGCACGTACTCTAAAAATATTATGGTCTATGACGAAAAATGACTGTGCTATGATAATGAAACAGTTTTAAAACTGTATACGGTAATGATGCGTCTTCTTGTTATCCTTCGCGGACTCGGCGGAGCGCCGTCTCGCGGCGGCATACACGGCCAGCTTGGACGGCGACGGCAGACTGGAGTCCCTGGAGCGGACTAGGGACTCGCGGGACTCCGCCGCCGGGAGGGACGCGGAGGTCGGCACGGACGGCAGCTTGCGCACCGTGTCGTAGGGTAGAGGAGAACTGCGGGAGGTGGTTGATGCTATGGAGCCTGACCCGTCGGAATCCTGAAATAATAGACGCTTTGAGTAAACTCAAACAGTCTCTGGTGGTAGGCTTCGGCCGCGGCTTGTCACCACCTTCCGGGCTGGGTCAGTGTGTGAAGCGATTTTTTCGTGTTTCGTAATGTGGCCCGGAGAAGCCATCTACCTTCTAGGTCTTCATGCCCCATCATGCGTCAGGTGAGATTTTATGAATTCAAATGAAGGCTTATCTGACATAAAAAAAAACTATAGTTATTCAGCTGAATATATTATTGTAAATGGCCAACGCTCTCCTAATATTGCAATTAGATAGTCTAGTTCTAAACGATGTTTACTTACTCTCTAACTTCTATAAGTTGTTGTATTTATTACTACGACGACGATGATATAAGTATGTGTAGTAAAAGTACATTTTCATATTACACAAATTTGAGCGTCAGACTGGCAATACTACCTACTTAAGTCAGGAGTGTGACCTAATCATAACATAAGTCTCCTTCGTGCTTATGTCTGAAGCAAAGCAATTGCAGTCGATACGGCTATAACTGGCCGGACGTCGACACCTTTCACCTTCCGGGGTGAAATTAAAACATAACGGACTCCTATTATAATGTAGTTTACCTTCCTGGCATCCCGGTGCTCCAAGCGGTCGTATCTGGTGGTCCTAGTGGAAGGTTTCCGGGGCGGGCGCGGTAAAGCTGATGGCGGTGGAGGAAGGCTTGATGACCTACAACATTTATAAAGGTATATAATAAAGAAATTAATCACAAAGTGTGTTGGTAAGCGCATAACTCCACATCGCCTGGACCAATTTGGATAATTATTTTTATAGTGTTCGTAGAAGTCCAAGGTTGGTTTTTACGGCGACAAAAAAATCTAATATTTTATTCGAATTCGCTTCGACAAGTACTCGTGCGAAGCCGGGGCGGACCGCTAATTTATAATATGCTATGTAATATACCTCTAAATAAATATCACTGGACAATCCACGCATTAACATCTAACCCAGTAGATAAGCTCTAAGCTTGTGTAACATGCACCTACGAGAGATCTGGCTGATGTGCCGAGGTCCTGTTTCACCATCTTTTAACTTGATAATTCGATATTTTAATCATTATTTCACCCGGAGATTGTGAAACAGGCCCTTAATATAAAAGATATACAAACATAATATAGATATTTATTTTTTACATATTATTTTTTAAGTATTCATTTAAAATTATATCATAAATCAAAAATCGATTGATTTTTTTATCCATCGATTTGCTTGCTTAGAGGCTGTAATGAGTTTAGAATTAAACTTCTGTCAATTCATAATAGCGATAATAGTTTCTTCGAGTAAAATGATCAATAATGGTAGGCCGATGTCCACCAGTGGACGACCTAAGATGATGACAATTAAAAAACTATCAAATAGGTACTCATAGTATATTGCCATATTTTGTCATTTTGAGGTGTTAATCACAAAGGAAATTACGAAGACGTTTGTTTATATTTAGTATAATGTTTAAACAACAAAATTTAGATTTTCAGGCCCCAAAATGTGCCCGGGAGTCAACACAGACCGCGCTACACCATAATAATGAACAGACCTAGTTTGCTGAGAGGCGCGGCCCTGGCGCTCCAGCAGCAGGGCTTCCTCGCCGCGGCCGCTCGTGCCCCGCGCGCCCACGCCGCTCAGCCCCGGGAGTCAACACAGGCCGCGCTACACCATAATAATGAACAGACCTGGTTTGCTGAGAGGCGCGGCCCTGGCGCTCCAACAGCAGGGCTTCCTCGCCGCGGCCGCTCGTGCTCCGCGCGCCCACGCCGCTCAGCCCCGGGAAACAACAGAGACCGCGCTACAGGACAAAATAAATATAATAGGTTAAGTTAATTTTTTTTTTTTTTTACAGCTAGCTAATTTGTAATATACACAATAAAGATACACATATGTGCACACTGAAGGCCATTTAAAAGTTTTCACATATAAAATTTGTTCTAATACTTAATATAGAAAGTTGGTGATGCAGAGATGCGATAGCATGAGTAGAGAGGGATTATGACTCAAAAAAACGCTAGCTAAGCGCGTCTATATTTTTACAGGTTTTCAAAATTGGTATATCTATTACGCATTTTGTTTTTAGCATTAAGTCAATTTTTGTATTGTTTTGTCTTGGTGTGTAATAAAGAGTTATATACTTTTTATTATTATACCTACCTCCGTACCTAGCGAAAAGGGTGTGAATGGCTCCCACCAGGTGAACATGTTTTGTTCTAACCTAGTAGTTACGTTTACCCTCATATCTGTTGATTTAACTTTTAACCCCTGGAGGAAGATAACATAGTAAAATATAACCTTTATCGACTGTTTTATTGGTGATTATTATTATATCACAAAATGTGACAGGTTCTATATTATATTATCAAGGTAACCAATAAAAAAATATATCTGTAACTCTTTAATGATTTTTTTCGATAATTGGGCTTCCTAATACATAAATCTTAAAACAAAAAATACTCGTCACGTCCACTTTTTGAACCCCTCCCTCTTTATATACCAATTATGAAACACCTTGTATATAACATTCACATCCTTAAGGTAGGTATAAGATACTGAGCTACTGACAATAATGAGAGCATACAGCAACTTTTTATATTTTTTTACTTTTTTTTTATTATTCCTAGTGCACCACTAATTTTCTCAAAACTGTTCTATTTTGTGAAATGTTTATGTCTTCAGATTAAGAATAAGATTATATTTATTGTTTTAACCTTGTACGAATTTAGGAATCAACAGTTACCTAAATTTGCATAACAATTTGCGAAACAATTAGTAGACGTAAATAGATTTAAGTACCTAAATAGTCTGGTACTATTAGTGACGGGTAGTCTCTTTACCAATATTATCAGAGCAGCGGTGATGTTAAACATATTCTCGTTTACTCATTTAATAATCTCGCTATTCAAAACTTACCACTCTTGACTCCTGTGATGTGCACTCTTAATGCTAAGAAACGAACGTGTTATGGTTAATAACACCAAAAATCTAAACAAAACTAAGTTCAGAAAAAAAACAATTCAAACAAAAGTTAATCAGCACTTACCATTACAGTTCTGTTTCTGTTGTAATTTATTCGGCAGCTAAAAGCACTTTTTGGAAAACGTAAATGTAAATTAGTTCAGGTTTATTGCACTCGATATTAAAACTAAACACGGTTTTTTATTGCATTTATTATGTTAGAGGCAGCCATTAAAACAACAACAAACAAAACATGGTTTTTATTCTAAAACATGCTTTTATGTAATAAAATACATTAAACACTCTTACAAAAATATGCGTTTACATAAAAATAGCCTCGGAAATACAGTTTATACATTGTTTCGGATACAGGGGGTTTATATCAACACGACGATAATACCTAAAAAAACATGAAATTCTTGTACATTTTAATATCTGTGTTGTTATTTTGATGTAACTAAAATGTATGAAAAAATTCTTAAAAAATGAGGTAATTTTACAGCAATGTAAGTTAAGAGTTCATTTGTGACTTTTAATTAATATATCTACATATTTTTTCAAGTCGAGTGAACTCAAAACGGCGTATCTTGGTATTTAGCTGTAATTGGAGCTATACATTATTTAAAGTAATTAAGCAATATTCAATATTTAAACCACCAAAACAGACTTTTTAAAATAGCTATAAATAATATATTACCTATCATATTTATAAATATATCCTAAACAATAAATTAACAAGCCAAGCCAGATTGGGCTTCAAAAACATCGAAAATGATTGTATGTTTTATTCTAACTTTGGCTTAATTTTGTGACCAATATCGACTAACCGAAATATTCTTTAAAACACAATTTCAATATAAATTACGAATACACGTAGTAATTTAAGAAATATTATAAATAAAATTTATAAATTTCGCGTTTTAAATATAAAAATGTTATATCTAGACTAGTGGAGTTAAAAGTGAACCTGTGAGATTCCTACCTATATATAAAATTCATTGGCACCATGTTATATCATCATACATTACTTAAGTAATGTAATTTACATCTTAAAGGCACAATTAGGGCATTACAATTTGCTTAATCTTAAAAATGTAAATCAGCTTTGTGAAACTTCGATTTTCTTTTCTTGTAGATGAACACAATCAATATCAAAAAGGCAATATGAATTTACAAATACATAACTATTTATATAATCATTCTTATAAAATATACAATTATTATTATAATAATATCGATTATTAAGGAGTGAATACTCACACAGCACACTAACACACAAAACAAAGCTGTGGTTTGAATTAAAAAGTGGCTTAACTGGCGGTTTACGGCAAATCAATAAATAAAATAATTTGCAGATTATTTCATATTGTTTTCATGAGCATAATCTACACAGGATTTATTAATATCCTAACTGTAATACTTTAGTTTTCATTCAATGATGTAAGTAATCGAAGAATTTACTTCAAGTTTGTTTTAATAACATTAATTAAAAATTGTGTCACAAATGTTTAATTTGCCGTAATCCGCAATAAAGCCGCAGGATACATAGGAATGTTATGGTAGTAGGTACATCCTTAGGAATGTTAGCTTGTGTACAATTTATAGGTACACTATTTAGTAAGAAGCGTGGAATAATTCAAGTTTTATAGTATGATGATGTGTGCCTAAGTGAGTGTACGTGGTGATACTTAGGGTGAGAAATTCTGATCTACCTGAAGTAGACTTCGATATTATCGAATATGTAGCATTAACATTTTAATTCTTTGAAACTCTTAAGAGCAAATATATTATCGTTATCGAGAGATACGTGAATTTAATTTATACTGTTGAATAATCTCGCGCTGCAGTCACAAATTTGGTACTTTCAGTAATAGAAAGTGAATTTATGTGCCAGAAGAGGGTCGGGAAATTTCTCTCATTCCGTATAGAGTTAACGCTAGGCTTTATTTTCGTCGAAACTGACGTCAGTCACAGACGTCGGTCGAGCCTGCCGTAACGTAGCGGAGAAGTTAATCAAGTATTTGAGTAAAGTATGGAATTATCGAGCGCCAGTATATTCGATAATTATTGGAATCGATCGAATCGATGGAAATAATTTGTGTAAGATAGACAGTAGAGTCAGCACAGTCGGCTTCGAAATACCAAACGAGGGTCGAAAGTACGAAAGGAGCTGACTTGCTCAAAAATTGAAATTCTTTGACAGTATGACACCAAAGTGCGAGCACTGGCCAATATCGCGTTCTAAATGTTGTGTAGGGTTGTGAATAGGTGGAATAGTGATGTTTGTGTGTGAAATGGTCAGTAGTCTGCATAGTAGGGGTCGTGCTCTTGCGGCATCGGCAGGTAACTCACGGCCGGCACGGGCGCGCGCTCCAGCCGAGACTCTAACGCCGCTAGCTGGGAGTCCAGTCGTAGCGAGGTGCTGTCGAACCCGCAACCTGGAATACGGAGACAGCTTGAAGTTGCAACTGGAGAGAAAATTGCATTTGCTTAATAAGGCCATCATTATCATTTTTGGGGTTGTGTCTGTTCACGTCCGTAAGTGGTAACCCTCTGAATCCATACACGTGACTTCCGGGTGGTGCTAAGAACAGTCTCTGGTGGTAGGCTTCGGCCGCGGCTTGTCACCACCATCTGGGCTGGGCCAGTGCGTGAAGCGATTTTTCGTGTTTCGAAATGTGGCCAGGAGAAGCCATCTACCTTCTAGGTCTTCATGTCCCATCTTAGACCACATCGTCACTTGTGGTGAGATTGTGGTCAATAAAAGACTTATCGAAAAAAAATCAAGGAAATGGACCCCTTGATATTATGTTGAGTTTTCTGTCAAAATAAATATTTTATAGTATCAAATCAGTAAATAGGTTTTCGATTCAATATTCCCATCCAGCACAGTGTAGGGTTTAGGCGGACTTACCGCTAGTGTTATCGTTATGTGGTGAGTAGTTTCTCCGTGCGAGGTGTCGATAGCGACCGGAGATGCTGCCACTGCCGCCTACGCCTTCAGCACTCGAGAACGACGCGCCCGATGATAGACCAACTAAAATATAAGAAGATATTTTTTACATGAATAGGTACTAATAACATAAAACTGAGTAAAGTAAAGAGCAGTTGAGTTTGTTTACTTTTTTCTTGAATACTTACGCTAATCTCTTTAAATGACTAGTTAAAGAGATCTTAATAGATTATTTATTGAGGAAGGTTTAAAGCTATTTTACCGCGGGAAAATACTTTGTTAACGTGTAAAAATACATAAAACACGGTCAGCGCCGTGGCGTGAAAAGCTACTAGTAAAATAAAGTCGCTAACGCAAATAAATCTTATATATTATTCGACATAATTTTAGATACAATACATGTGAGAGATTTAGAGTAATTCTAGAGAAAGGTAATCTAATATTACGAAGCTCAATAGTTTGATTGTTTTTTTTTTGTGTAAACTACTACTGATCCGATTAGAAATATTATTCATATTCATATTCATTCATTTGTTGCTTCATGTCGTTTTTCATGCGCTATATAGCCCATCGAGGAAGGCTATTATAGGCTACTAAGTCCTTTTACGGAAAACTTTTTCGGAAAATTACATTAAGTGTCTATGTTTTGTAAAACCAAACAATGGAAATAAATGATACAACGTTGTATCTTGTATCTTAACATGTAACGCTAGCTTAGAATATAAAGTTTACCAAGTTCCTCCCGACTAGAATTGTTCCTCAGCGAGGCGCCGCTGTCGTAGGCAGCGCTGGTGTGCTTTTGGAGAACTTTCACCATCGCCTCCCGTTCCGCTACTTTAGATTCTAGCTCCTTCACTCTGAAAACATTTCAATATGCATGATTTAAGTGCTTAAAAGGATTCTAATTATCTATAACTATTAACTATGGAACATCAAAAGCTGAATAAAGGCCTCTCTAAATAATCTGAATTAAATAAAAAAGTTTGTAAAATTTGTAATGTGCACGTGATGCGCTTTCATTTGAGACCCCACTCGAGTATACACAACACACTTTCATCCGTGTCTAAGTTTTGTAAAACCAAACTATGGAAATAAATGATTTTGTATCTTGTATCCACCATAACTTTTAAATGGCTCAACCGATTAAAATTTTTATTATTATAATTATTAACACTCACGCAAAATTCCCCTTTCATACATAAAAAAACTAAATTGAAATTGAAAAATCCGTTCGCGAGCTATGATGCCACAGACAGACAGACAGGCACGTCAAGCTTATAACACCCTTCTTTTTCGGTCGGAGGTTAAAAAAGGGGGTTAAGACAATAACTCACCACATTGGTAGAATGCGCATCATTGGTCAAAAGTTTATTATGACTATCTCACTTATCGCGACGATCTACATATGGCTGATTATTCGTAGTCCCTATATTACCTGCTCTCAAGGTCAGCGACCTTCTTCTGAGCAATATGCAGCTCGTCCATATGCCGTATCTTTTCACTGCGAGCCTCCGCCATCAGCCGTTCAGACTCAGCCGACGTCTTCTCCAACGCGGCGATCTTTGCGTCCCTGAAACACATGCTATTTCTAAATTCAAAGCTGCGAACTTTCCAGTCATTTCAGTTGGTATTAACCTGAAAATAAGACACGTTAAGCATAACAACAGTAGTTGTCGTCGATTATACCGAAGCGTAACAATATCCAGGACGTTCGCAAACATGATGGATTCGAGAAAGGATATATCATAAGTTTAATAGATAGATAGATAAATTATTCATTGCACACCAATACTTCTAGACTTACTTAAAAATAACAATCAATAGACACATTACTAGTTGAACAATCGGCGGCCTAATCGCTAAAAGCGATCTAATCCAGGCCAGACCTTTGAGACCAGTCTTTTGGATGGCGTGCCTGAAGCGGAGAAGCCATCTACCTTCTAGGTCTTCATGTCCCATCTTCGACCACATCGTCACTTTACATCAGGTGAGATTGTGGTAAAACGAAAGATTATCCAGCATAAACAAAAAAAAAGGCTAGGATCTGCCAGGAACACGAAACGCGGTGCACTGCAAATGCATAAATAATAGGAAAAAGAAATCAAAAAAATAATTTTAAGCCACTGCCTGAGAAATCCCGGTGGAGGCAGACTATAAGCTTCCAATTGTCTCTGTTCCTCTCCTGATGCAGACAATAATCCTGAGACATGAAGGACCGGGACCCTGTGTTCTGTATACGTCATACGGTCTCTCACTTGGGTCACTCACTTGGGGATGGAGGCTGCGGAGACGGCGGCCTGGCGCAGCGCGGCCTCCTCCAGGTAGCGCTGCTCCCACTTGGCGCACTCGCCCTCCAGCGCGAGCAGCCTCTCGTCCCGCTCGCGCATACATACAGTCTCTCACTTGGGACACTCACTTGGGGATGGAGGCTGCGGAGACGGCGGCCTGGCGCAGCGCGGCCTCCTCCAGGTAGCGCTGCTCCCACTTGGCGCACTCGCCCTCCAGCGCGAGCAGCCTCTCGTCCCGCTCGCGCATACATACAGTCTCTCACTTGGGACACTCACTTGGGGATGGAGGCTGCGGAGACGGCGGCCTGGCGCAGCGCGGCCTCCTCCAGGTAGCGCTGCTCCCACTTGGCGCACTCGCCCTCCAGCGCGAGCAGCCTCTCGTCCCGCTCGCGCATACATACAGTCTCTCACTTGGGACACTCACTTGGGGATGGAGGCTGCGGAGACGGCGGCCTGGCGCAGCGCGGCCTCCTCCAGGTAGCGCTGCTCCCACTTGGCGCACTCGCCCTCCAGCGCGAGCAGCCTCTCGTCCCGCTCGCGCATACATACAGTCTCTCACTTGGGACACTCACTTGGGGATGGAGGCTGCGGAGACGGCGGCCTGGCGCAGCGCGGCCTCCTCCAGGTAGCGCTGCTCCCACTTGGCGCACTCGCCCTCCAGCGCGAGCAGCCTCTCGTCCCGCTCGCGCAGCGCCCGCCGCAGCTCCGCCTCGCCGCCCCCGGCGTTACACGAGCCTACAGCACTTGACCCGCCCGTTCCGCCGCATTTGCACTCTCGCTTTCTGATAAACATAACAAATGCTGTTTGAATCTCTACTAGTAACGGGGCGCATCGAGTGCATTCACCGCCAGGGGCGCTGGTGTGAGGTCCGTAGGGATGTGTGAAAAACTTCTATTAGTCACCTAAGTGGTGACCAAGCCAACAGAAATGACCAACCACCTTATTCGAGAACTACCGCGAGATCTTTTTCCCCCAATCTTTTCCATATCACTCGACCGTTCCATAAAGTTACGTACCACGAGTCCGAAGAACTCCGAAAGCTACTACGGGTTATTTTCCGATTATTGAAAGTAGCGTTCGACCTACCCCGAGCTACTTACTGCCCAGTGCGGTCCTAAGCGCGTGCAGTTCCGCAGCTTGAGCTCGGTGGGGCTCGCCATGCGCTCCTGTGCTATTGTTGGAATAACAGTCCGTTCTACATACAATTTCTAGGTGTGGGTGTGTGTGTGTGCGTGTGTGTTTTGTGTGTATGTGATTTAAGTCGTACCTGAGCGCGTGCAGTTCGCTCTCGAGCTGCGCGCGCAGCTTGCGCTCGGTGTGCTCGCGGCGGTCGGAGGCCTGCTGCACGGAGGCGAGCGCGCGCTGCAGCCCCGCCACGCGCTCCACGTAGCCGCTGGCGTGCCGGCACTGCAAAACAAACAAATATAATAGTACTTTAGCAGGAAAACCCACACAGCAGCATATTTCATCGAGACCCGCTCCAGAAAAAAGACTGTAGTACACGCGGTAATCTTGACGATCAGTTTGTGCCCAAACGCCCATTGTGTCACTGTATGTAATATGTATCTCCAATGCATGTTCGTATATTGTCATGTTGCAATAAAGGGTCCGCTAGAGCCGCAAGAGGTAGAGGGTTCGATTCCCGCCGAGAGTAATAAAAACATATATAAAATAAATAAATATTTCCAGACAATTCACACAACAACATCTAGCCCCGTGGTAAGCTCTGAGCTTGTGTTACGGGTACTAGATATCTGATATACTTAATATAATAGCCATACATTATATAGATATTTTTTATTGTACCTACATATTAAACACCCAGACTAAGGAGAAAGTGTTTGCAGAACATACAAACACTTTCACCCTCGGCGGGAATCGAACCCACTACATCTTGCGCCGCAAGCGGACGTTCGCGCGCCGCGCCACTGAAGCAGTCAAATATTTATTTATTTAAAGATTTTTTGTATTGTATTGTAATGTCAGCCAGCCTAGTATCTTTTGAGAGGCTTAGATCCACACCATAACTTATTCTAGAACGAGGTGTAATTATAATACCTCCTACTCGAGTTGCGCTGTGCATGTCAATGTGTGACCGTTGCTCATGCAGCGTCAAACAGTCTCATTCACTAGTTTTAATACTGTATTCGTGTAATATATATATACCTCCTCCTCGAGTCTGACGACGTTTGTCTGGGCGTTGGTGAGCGCCGTGTCCAGTATGTCGATGTGTGTTCTTTGCTCCTGTAACGTCGCACGTTGTGCAGACATCTCTATTTCTTGTCGCTCCTTCGCGCAAGCTAACTCTTTGTCTGCGAAAGAAATTAGTAATCAGGCATACAGGCTGCCGAAGTCTGTCATCATCACATAATTTATTAGCCTTATGGGGTATCAGACGATTTCTGCCGTCGAACAGCACTGCATCGGCCATGGAACAATACCTTAATGAGCTAGATGAGTGTGATTTTTTTATAATGTATAAAAATCAAAAATTAAATCTCAAAAATATAAGTGAAAGAATTTTTTTGATATCTAAAAAACTGAATTTTCTATGAATATTCAAAGTTGGATGTTATTAAAATCCGCGCGAACTCGACCGCTCAGCGCGTGACGTCACATCGCCGGTTATGTCCGCCGCGCGCTAACAAATCGTGCAGTAATTTTGAGATTTCATTGATATTTTTGGAATTATGGAGAAAAAAATACCATACAGATATTGTATAGTACCCTTATGTACGAATACAACGGTTAGCATTCCTAAAATACTTTTATGATGTGCCCAACGACAAAAAGCTGAGAAATAAGTGTTGTAAACTAAATGATGAGAAGGGGGAAAGTGTTCTGCAAAAACCAGTCGACATTGTTGATGAAGATCATTTTAATGCGAGTACCTACATATGAAATACCTACCTATAATTTTTTTTACATTAATAAATGTTTAGTTTATAGAGTATGTCAAAAATTAATTAACCTTTAAGTAGGTATGGACGTCATTTTTTCATAACACTACACTGTGGACGTGGAGTCTCACAGGCTTCTATATGCACAAACATTTTTTTTGCGATTTTGATATAAGATCGCTTTTAAACTGATTTAATATTAAAGTTATGTAATTTAGCAATAAAATAACGTGCTTATAATAATCAACTTTTTTCAAGAATAATAGAAATTCAAAAAATCAAAAATTATGGCACTTTTCAGTTTAAATCTACTTAATTTATATTTTTATCTACATCTGCAGTTGGACGAAAGAAGTTCATAATCTGAGATTCTATACCCAGCTCCATTGTTTTTAATGACTGTAGAAAACGTTCGTTGGGTAGATATGTCATTAGGCGTCAAAGGTGCCGTTGAGGAACGGGGCTGCGTCGTATCTCTCATATCTTTGGTTTAATAAATTTTTGCTGCGATCCAACTTGCGATAGTTTTGGTTTCATCCAAGAACAGGAACACGCTACTTCTGTACAAGCGGGCACCTCACTACGTCTATGTAACCACATTACCAACGCCATTGTATGTTTGCATCCTCCTTTGCTTACTGCACAACCTTCACATTCCATTTTAAATTTTATTCGTAACTTCATTCAGAGATATAGAGCCCCCGATTTATTATGGTTATTATTTTTTATCGATAACCCACAGCAATCTGACAGCACTAATAGACTAGTAGGAACTGACACTGACTAAACTATGACTGTGCCTACCTATGCATAAAATATCAATATACACGTAACCTTATCCTAGACTAAACCAGGTTTTTTGATAAGTCCTACTCGTACTTATCTTACGTGTATTTCATTGCCTTAAGTCCTATCACTCCATTATTATAAAACCAAAACTTATATTTAACGATTGCCATAAGTCCTATCACTCCATTATTATAAAACCAAAACTTATAAGTACTTAACGATACTTACGAATACCTAAGTAATTACTTAAGAAATAAGTATCATTTGGTCTCAAATGAAATAAAGGCCCTTAGGTAGGTAGGTACCTACTTTACCTAGATCCCTTCTCACTTTTATAATATTACTAGCGGTTACGTAGTAATTTATTATTCTATGCTAGCGGCCCGCCCCCGCGTCGCACGGGTATAAAATTTTCCCGGAAATTATTAGAATTAATCTCACCGTAAAAACCATCCTATCTCTCAAGTTGGATCGAACTGCACATGGTGTGCGAATTTTATTATAATCGGTTAAGTGGTTTAGGAGTCCATTGAGGACAAACATTGTGACACGAGATTTATATACTTATATTAAGATTAACCTACCTCCTACAAATAACGTAATGCAGAGGTAATTAATTAGATTAATATCTCGTTATATGTAGGTATATTTACACTTACCTTGTAAGTTTTTGCCCTTGGATTTCTGCAATAATATACCTACTTAGCATGGCTTGTGAAATAATCCGCAACCATAAGTAAATCGACTTTCGGAAGATTATTTGATTGTCCACGTAAAAATCCTGGTTCCATGTTGGGTGGTTGGTTGGTATACCATTCATAAAAAATTACAAATGTATCGAAATGAACAAAAGTAAGTTTACAGAGCTAAGCAACCGCCCGCGCGCCGTCGCCGTTCGTCGGCGACAACACAACCGGCGACGTGACGTCACAGCCATTACTCGACGGGCGCAATCAGTTTTCGCGCGTTCCCATATTGATTTGCATATAAATAATTCAATTTTTGAGATATCAACACAATTTTTTCACAGTTAGTCTTATTATTGCTTAAAATTTTAGTTAGGGCTGAAAAAGGGGAATAAAATTTGATTTACATCTTCCTCATTGTTAACACCTTAATTGTTAACCGTGGGGTTTATTTCACTGTGAAATCTGTCTGTTCACGTCCGTAAGTGGTAACCCTCTGAATCCTTACACGTGACCTCCGGGTGGTGCTAAAACAGTATCTAGTGGTAGGCTTCGGCCGCGGCTTGTCACCACCCTCCGGGCTGGACCAGTGCGTGAAGCGATTTTTTCGTCTTTCGTAATGTGGCCCGAGGAAGCCATCTACCTTCTAGGTCTTCATGCTCCATCTTAGACCACATCGTCATTTTACATCAGGTGAGATTGTAATCAAATGAAGGCTTATCTAACAAAAAAAACTATCCCCCAAGACTTTCTCTTGGGGGATATGGAGACATTTACAAATAAAATTCTTGTGGGTCAATAAATTGATTTCCAAAAGTTCATCATTATTAATTAGACGTTGGACGTCTACTGCTGTACATAGGGTAGGTAACATTTATTAGATAATAGCTACCTACCCGGCTTTGCCTGCGTAATAATAGATTTTCACGGCTTGGCTTTTCTCATTTACTGGGAAAACAGCTATGTTCGTGCCAAAATTGATCTAAATAGGGCTTTAATTGCAATGCAATAATTGATTTTCCCGAAAACACTGTTTTTTTCCCGTATCAAATGTGTTATTCTGATATGTAAGCTACATTATTTTGAAGTTTTATCAAAATCCCTTTAGTAGATTTTGTACGGAAGAGCAACAAACACAAATGTACACACATAATATGTCCTCAAACTTTCGCGTTTATCATAATGAGTAAGATTCGTGTAAAGTGTTGTTAAACGTGTACTGCTTATCATTCAATCTTACTTTGTGTGATGAGTTGCGCGATCAGCATCTCCCTGTTCTGCAGTTCTTTCCTCAGCGCGTCTGTGTTGTTCTCATTGTCCGTGCGCACGCCTTGCGACAGTAGCTCCACCTGGGGGTTTACTTCAGTTTGGAGTATGGTTGCATTCATTTAACTACCTTGAAGAGTGTAATGGTCAGATAAACACGATAAGAAATATAGTAAAGAAATCACAAATTACAGAAAAAATGTTGCCAGTTTACCAAAATGGTAACCAACATACCACATAACATGTATAATAAGCAAATAAATGTTTATCTTTAACATGTTAACTGACCAAAATTATTTTTCAAATGTAGAACTCAAATGTAATTATTATTTTTTAATATTGGTGTGACAACCTCATTAATAAATTAGCTTTACATTCATCATCATCATCATCACCCTATTAACGTTCCCACTGCTGGGACACAGGGACTTCTCTCTTGACGAGAGAGATTTAGGCCTTAATTCACCACGCTGGCCAAATGCGGGTTGGTGAATGTCACATGTCCTTCAAACTCTAAAGTTCTCAGAACATGCCGGTTTCCTCACGATGTTTGCGTTCACCGTTAAAGCACGTGTTTTAAGCGCACATAAATTTCTCAAGAAGAAAAATCCATAGGCGCGTGGCGGGGTTTGAACCCACGACCTTCGGAATGAAAGTCAAGTGCCCTCCCACTAAGCCAACACAGCTTTACATAGTATTGCATTATTAGTGCACAATGTTACCTGTTGCTTGAGCGCGCGGTTGAGGTCCTGCAGTCGGCGGCAGTCGGCCTGCAGCCGCACGCGCGCAGTGCGCTCCAGTCGCTCCCGCCGCTCGCAAGATCCAACTAACTCCTCGTGGGCAGACCGGACCTTTTCAACTTCCTCTTCCAACTGCGCAAACCAAACATTTGTTATAGGGTAAATAAGTAAATTAACATTTTTAAGCAATTTCATATAATTCAAAATCAAATTCAAAATCGTTTATTGCGTTTATATCGTTTATATAGATCTATTATTAACCCCCGACCAAAAAAGAGGGGTGTTATAAGTTTGACGTGTCTGTCTGTCTGTCTGTGGCATCATAGCTCCTGATCGGATGAAGCGATTTCAATTTAGTTTTTTTTTTGTATGAAAGGTGAGTTTGGCCCGGGTGTTCTTAGACATGCTTCATAAAAATCGGTTGAGCCGTTCAAAAGTTATGGGGGTGAGAGTGGGTAAGGAAAACCGAAAATCTGCAAATATACTAGTGTGGGGTATCAAATGAAAGAGCATCGCGTGCCCTAACTACTAAATATTATGGTGTTTTACTTATAAGGAAATTAAGGCATTGGAATAGGGGGGTTTTCTTAAATTTTAAATTTAGATTTAGGTTCAAGTGCGCTCAGCCGCCCGAATGTGGCGGTTACACGGTCAAGAGATTTTCTGTTTAATTTTTTTGTTTTAGAAAATATAATAGGCATAATGACTACATAAAAATTGGCGTCTATTTGTTTGCTTTATCAACTAAATAACTGCAAAGATATCGAGCATCAAAGTTCCGGAGTGGGGGCTTTAGTACAAATCGCTAGAAAGCATTGCGTCCCGCGAACCTTCAATGCACTGTAAACTTTATTTATTTTATTTTATTCGGAAAACGAACAGTTATAATTCCTTATCTAAATACACATATTAAAAGCTACTAACCATTTATATGTTTTCGCATATTGATCCTAAATAACACACGAAAACTTTAAAATATCAAAATTAATTGATTCATTGTACATTCTGTTTCCTACGTGTTGTTGTATTTTGTTTCCCTGTGTGTGCAATAAAGTGTTTTTGTATTGTATTGTATTGTATTAACAATAACTTCAAACTTAACAATTACTAAAAAAAACACAAAGAGAACAAACAATTAAAATGAAATAAATGAAGATTGAATTTGGCAAAATGTATATAAACTAAAAGAGAAACAAATTACAAAGAATTAAACCACCGACTAGCCAAAACATTCTTAACCTTGTAAGTGTTTGACAGTTTGTGAGACTTAATTATTCGTTTGCAAGAAAAAATTCGGGTACATTTTTTTATAATCTAAATAACGGACTTATTTCTTTTTTTAACATCTTATTATAGACATTATTTTTGTTTTTATTGAGTGATTTATTTATTAATTTATTTAACAGACACACAAAACACATTACAACATTTACGACTAAACTATTTATATCTAAACCTAAGATCTATGTTGCAACATAACTATATGTGTGCGCTACAAAAAATGATATGAACAATGGTTAACGAACTAAATAAAGTAATAAAAAAAAAAGTGTGTGTGTGTCAGTTACGACGCACGATTGGAGTTTACTCCTTACGAACTATAATTATGATATATGTATATCGAATAGAAAAAAAGGGTAAATGAACGCATCTGCTAAAATTATAAGAGAAACAAACATATATCTGTGATTATTCGGATTATTTATATTACTTCAATAAAGAGTATTACATAAAGTATGTTACAAAATAATATAATTAAATACAGCAATACCTCTTTGCGCGATACTTCGTAGTCTCAACTACGAAGTATCGCGCAAAGAGGAGACCCCGAGAATGAGATACGCTGTGTAATGTATTCCATCTCATTCTTTACACGTTCAATCCTACAGATATATATGTTTGTCTCTTTCTACGTAACGCCTCAACTTTCGTGTTACTCTTTTTGATTTTACTCCTAATAAAATTTCCGTACCGGGCCTTATAACTCAAATCGTTTCTTAAGGAGTAAACTCCAAAAAGAAGACTTAATATTATTGAGGGTGAGCGTTTGTGATGAGTGTATTGTGTTGTTGATTTTACGGTTTTATTATTGTCGTGTTTTCACAGTATAATTTAACTACTTAATAGTTTATACCTTCACTAATCTATATATACTATAGCCACCTAAGGCTGGACAGAAATATATTAGAGCCTATTAATAGTGCCCCCATACAGCATTATATGTATTGATTAGTTATGTTACATTAATACAGTAATTAATTGTAATATTTTAATATTTATATAATACTTATTTTAATTTTCTTTATTCAATATTTAATCTGATAATTGAATTAAAATTCTTTATTTTTATTTCTTTTACAATGTTAACTTGACAATGGTATATTAATTCACTGGCTTACTATCCTAATCGAAAACTACGGAACCGATTTAAATGAAATTTGGTACACAGAATCTCTAGAGCCTGAAAAATAATATAGGCTTTTTACCGCGGGAAAACGTAACGTCATTCCGCGGGAAAATCCATTATAACGCGGGTAACACCGCGGGGCACAGCTAGTTATAATATAATGTTTTGTTAAAATAAAAGTTAAAAGTTTTGTATAATGAATAAATTTTCTATTCTATTCTATTCTTTTTAGAATTGTCAGACATAGAAGCACCATTATGCTTGTAGGTACCTTGGAAGTCTTGGCTATCCGCTCGCAGGCGTCGGCCAGCTGGCGCTTGAGCTGGTGGTTCTCGGCCGCCAGCGCGTCCAGCACGGCCGCGAAGGCGTCGTCCGGCTCCTCCAGGGAACCCTCGCCGCCGCTGCACCAGCCGCTCGACTCCGACCCGCCCGGTACCGCTCGGACACCAACACTGGAACAATCAATTAATTAATTTTGTATAGTAGTGATCAAGCGAATTTTCTGATGGAGATGCCTGGTCTCGCATTTATCTGCGTGAGCTTCGACTTCTGTACATACATTACGTAGTTGTGTGTTGAGATATCTTCTACGCGCCGTTTGTATTCAAGCAGAAAGTTTGTTCATTTGCTCCACCAGCACTCATTTACCTTTCCAACAAGTTCAATGGTTGCCTCCGATAATCCGTACCAGCGTATGGAACAGATGTTGATGTATGTATGATCTATGAGATCTAGTAGATTTAATAGGAACATTTAGATTCATCTTCTCCCACATATTATTTAAAAATAAAATAATTGACAATCCACACAGCAACATCCATAGCTTGAAAATAAATAAATATCTCTGGACTACTCACACAGCATCACCTAACCCCAAACTAAGCAGAGCTTGTACAATGGGTGTTAGGTGACTAATATACTACATAGATAATTTTTTTTTGTAAATACATACATACATATATTACACTAGCTGTGCCCTGCGGTGCTACCCGCGTTATAATGGATGAAGTACTCTTAACCAACAACATATTTATTTGAATAAAGATCAATGTTGAGGATGGAGGTCGCTGGAGCACGAAGGTATTGAGTAAAAGAAATGTTTTACGTTAAAATGCAACAGATCTCGAAATTTTTTTGGAATATGGCGGCGGGCGCGCCGGTCGGTCGACGTCGACAACCGTCACCCAGTTTTTTGAGGTGAAGTGAGGCGCGTTCGGGGTTGCCCGCAAAAATGCCTCGCCGCTATATTCACCCGGTTCGAAATGCGTTTCATCATTTTATTAATAAAAAGTTTTTAGTAAAAATAATTAACACTACATAAAATAAAGGTGTACATATGTTAAATTAAAAATTAAATTAGGCATTATATTTTTGAGCAGCGTGCGCGTCGTCAACAATCAATATTATTATGTTGATACAACTTAAACAAATTATTTCGACCAAATTAGGTACCATAAAAACGGTTTTTGTGAGTTAATCTTAAAAGATAGACATATACTATCGCGGACTGTTTTTTAGATCATTAAAAGAGCTATTATTCTTTAATACATATTTTTTGTGTATCTTGAACGGTTTTCACGGCGCACGCAACGGAAGGCTTCAAAGATGAACATTTTCTACCGTTTTTTACACATTTACCACTATATCTTTGCTCCTATTGGTCGTAGCGTGATGTTATATAGCCTATAGCCTTCCTCGATAACTGGACTATCCAACACAAAAATAATTATTCAATTCGAACCAGTAGTTTCGGAGATTAGCGCGTTCAAACAAACAAACAAACAAACTCTTCAGCTTTATAATATTATTAGTAATTAGTATTAGTATAGATAGAAAACACCCATACCCGAAACCAGAAATCGTAGATCGCACAAAATCTGCTCCCCCGGCGGGAATCGAACCCGCAACCTCCTGCGCCTGAGGCGGACGTTCGCCCACCGAGCCACAGAGGTCGTCAAAAGTACGAAAAGTAAATACCCATAACTCTTAACTTACTTAAAGTGCTCGCTGGCTCGGGATGGGGAGTTCATCCCAAGTACCTACGCACATTGTTTATATCACTGATAAGAAGTAGAATTGATTTCGGGTGTTTTTTGTACGATACAAGTGCAAAAGTTCATTTATATAATTTAGAAAAAGTCCAAAATCAGGCACTAAGGGTTATTGGTGGTTTTATTAAAAGAACGCCCATTCATGTCATGGAGTGCGAAACATTTTTACATCCATTACATATAAGACGATTGTATCTGGGTTACAAATATTGTTTGAAAAGTATGTCTAGGCAAAACAATGTAACTATACAGCTCTTAAGCACCCTACATTCTTTGAAAAATAATGAATATTGGTTATCAAAAAAGCTACCGTTACTCGTCAAACTATATGATGTGTGTAAACATTTTGATATATACAGCTCAAATCAACTAGATATGTTTTCAATGGATGTTTGGGTCACCTATGTAAATATTGAGGAGATAATTAATTGTAATTTAGATAGTGTAACGGGTTCAAAAAGAAGTCATGATATTACTTGTTTGAAATATGAAATAATAAAAGAATTAAGTTGCAAATATAGGGGGAGGCAAACTATTTATACGGATGGGTCAAAGAGTGATTCTGGGCAAGGGGCTGCTTTTTACGACATAACACATCGTAGAAGTGGTGTTTATAAAGTTAATTCATCTGTATCAATAATGTCACTGGAACTCATTGCAATTTCAGAAGCTCTTAATAATATTGATAGCCAAAATATAAATTATGTAGTAGTTTTATCTGACAGCATGAGTGCATTACAACACTTAGCCCGATGCGCCTCTGGTGTCAGTGGTATTTCAATTGCTTATGAGATTTTGAGCAGTATTTATAAACTCGAACTTAAGGGGGTCAATCTGAAGTTGCAATGGGTTCCGTCGCACATAGGATTACGGGGCAATGAGGAGGCTGATAGATTAGCCAAATTAGGTAGCACTGAAGGCAATACCTATAATTTAAAACCAAATTATTTAGAGAAAATGTTTACAATTAAAAAAATATGTTATGATTCATTTACAGAGTACTTTGATGAAAGGAGCAAGGAAAAAGGGCTTTGGTATAAAACAATACAATATCAGCCTCCTCGTTACCCATGGTTTGTTACTTGTAATTTAAAAAGAAGGTACATTGTTATGGCTCACAGATTACGTTCAGGACATTATCCAACTAGAAAATTTGGATACCTGATGAAAAAAGTAGATTCACCTAACTGCGAAACGTGTAGTGTCCTAGAAGATGTGCATCATCTCCTCTTGGAATGCAGTAAGTACAATGATCAAAGAGAGGCTATATTCAAAAAATTTAAGTTAAATAGATTTGATTTAGGCACATTTATAAATATTTTAACAGATCCTGCGTCGGAAGCAGCCATCTCTTTGTTTAATGTATTTATTGCTGAGTAAGGAAATTATTAATAGTTTATTGTTATTGTTTTATTGTTTATAAACTATAAGTTAGTTAAGTTATAGTGTAATTAGATAATTGTTTAGGGTATGATAGGACTGACATGTCATTGTATGACAAAAGTCCTTACAAATAAATCAGAATAAAAAAAAATAAAAAAAATACCCATAACTTAATTAAAGTATTTACCTAGTGAGATCCGGTTGAGAGCGCGACAGGCTGAGCTTCTCCTTGCTGAGCTTGGCCTTGGACTTGCCCTTGGGCTTCCTGCAGTCGGGCGCGGGCGAGGGCGGCGCGCCGCGCGGCGGCGGCGACGCCGCCACCTCGGCCGCCAGGTGCTTCAGCACTGATGACTGCTTCAGGAAGTCGTCGGGGATTTCAGTTATCTCCTGCAATGGTTATTACAAAGCCACGTTTATTATACGCGATAAACTCTTAATGGGACTTTTTATTTTTTTAGTTCAAAGTCAAAACGCTTATACCCTAAGAAGCACAGGGTATATATACATGGAGAGGGTATATATATTATAATTTTAGTTAAATTAATACAATACGATTTAAAAAAACTATATCAACGTAATTACAATGTCTTGACAGTTCGCTTAAATTTTTTAAACACTAAAATAGTTTGTTGATAAGCGAATGGCTGAGCACATAGCTTTTATCTTTGTAGTTAATACAATTTTAGTGTTGTGTACACAGATACAGGGTGCAAATAAGTTTCGGTCTGTATAGGGAGGTCTGAAAATATAACATATACGAAGATCTGTTCTTAGGCACCATTAGGTTTGCAAAAAAGTAAAAATCCCATTTCCAATGCACATGCTATGGAGAAGTTTTTACATTCACGACTTATTTTGTTTGTCAATATTTATAAAACACTAGCTGACCCGGTGAACTTCGTATCACCTAGTTCGTTAAGTGTTGATCGCAGAGGGGTGAAAATTAAGGTAGTATGTATATATGTATGCTGTATCATAAAAAAAAAACACAAATAAATAAAATAAAAATTTTAGGGGTGGACCCACCCTTAACGATTAGGGGGACGATAAATAGATATTGTCCGATTCTCCACTCTGGCCGATATACATGCTTCCAATGACGAAAATCGATCAATCCATTTCGGAGGAGTTAGATTGCAAACACCGTGACACGAGAATTTTATATATTACTAGCTGACCCCAGCAAACGTTGTTTTGCAATTTTTTTTTTTTAAATGAAAAATAGATGTTGGCCGTTTCTCAGACCTACTGAATATGCTCACAAAATTTCATGAGAATCGGTCAAGCCGTTTCGGAGGAGTTCGATACGCACCCCGTGACACGAGAATTTTATATACAAGATAAGTTTTTGCCTTACATTTTTTTCAATTAATGCTACAATAGAATTAATGCTTGCGGAAGGACCAGTCCATGCCAGGAAGTGGCATGACAGCGGGTTTATTTGAGTTGAGGGCCTTTTTAGGACAATATCAGTGTGTTTATATGTTATTGTTATTATTTTTATGTGTCATAGATAACAAGTGTTTACCTTTTCTTTTTATTCGTAACCTACAATTGAGATATAATTAATAAATAGTCTTTATACCTGGACACCATGATCAGGTGGGCTAGTATAAATCCTCTGGCCTCCAATATCGATGTAATTCGCATTAGCCGTCAACGTCTGCTCCTTGTGGACCTTCGGGAGAGGAATACCACTCTTCTTGTTATCCGCCTTCTTTAGCGTGTGGTATGGAGACGACTGGGACGCCGGGTGCTTCACTTCGCTGCTTGTTCGTTCGTGTTCCCTGATGTAATGTTTCAATTATTAAAACCATAACAACAAAAAGTTCCACATAGACTTACATAATTCACAAATGCATAAATAAATAGAATGTCTACTGATATTATAAATGCGAAAGTAAGTTTGTTTGTTTGTTCTTCTTTACAGTATATCTGCTGAACCAATAATCTAGAAAATGTTGCATAGACAGTTGGGAGGGATGCATATATGTAGACTAGGGCATGCAAACCGATAATCGATAAATTATCGGTAATCGGCTCATTTACGTCGGCGATAATTATCGAAAAAAAACGATAAAATATCGATAAAAAATAATTTCTTAAATAATCATCAAAACCATTCCCATCACGGCGCCTCAATCGCGAGTGTTTAAAATTACCCGCGCAAATGCCGCGCAAGCAAGCTTACCTGTGTTTATGGCTTTGGTTGAATGGTTTGAATTTGAATTTTCGTTGTGTGTGATTCAGGCAAAGTTTGATGATGGAAGGATTTATACTATACTAGTACTACTCAAAACAAAATAAGGGCCACCCGAGTAATTTTGTTTCGAGACTATTTTTTGCTGAACCTCGCGACGAAAATATTTTTTTATGATTGCATATTGTTCTCAGGTGTTGCGTTAACGATAATAGTGAAGTACTAGGGATATTAGTGTTGACGGTATGGTAAAATTTTTTTATGTTCCACTTAATGTGAAGTGGGTAGTGTTTTGGTTTATTTTTTATTTTGATCCCAGATAAGTTTACTCAAGTCTACTGACAACTACGGTTGTTCTCGGAAGTTAAACGTGTAATTTGATATTTTTAACGTAAAATGCCAAGAATTCGCCGCCATTTGAACAATGCTTCTGCTACCACGGCCGTAACGATGGTAGAGGCTGGGCAATCGCAAAGTTCCGTGGCCTTACAGCTGGGATGTTCGCGAAGGGCTATATAAAACCTTTGGAACCGGTATCAGGTGACCGGGAGTGTATCCCGGCGTCGTGGCTCTGGAAGAATTCGAGCTACCACCGCTCAGAAAGACCGGTACGTGGTCGACTCTCAACGACGATATGATGATTGTGGTACGTGGTGGACTTACTGCACGACGTGATCGTAACGTGACAGCGCGGGCATTACAAAACCGATTACGCCGGACTACTGGTACCCTTGTCAGCGACCACACCATTAGGAATCGTTTGCACGAAGACCAGCAACATTCACAAAGGCCTGTAACCCGCACTAAACTGACTAGACTGGGCTCATCGTGCAAATCGATTACGGTTTGCAAGTCAACATCTTGAATGGGGTATGGAGGAATGGCGTAAGGTGCTTTTTACGGATGAGTGTAAGGTGAAGTATTTTAGTGACGATCGACGTATGCGGAGAAGAAGCGGAGAAAGATTTACCGATCCTTGCATTCACGAACGTGACAGATATGGTGGTCCCAATGTCATGGTCTGGGGCGGGATCAGCTTGCAAGGTAAAACTGACCTTGTTTTTGTGAATGAGGGCACTGTGACGTCTCAGAGGTACATCAAACGGGTTGTCAGGCCATATGTGATCCCATTATCACAACGAGCGGTGGACGGTTTCATCCTGATGCAGGATCATGCACGACCGCACACAGCCCGGGCGACTATCTCTGTCCTGGAGGAAGCCAATATTCAACTTATGGCATGGCCTGCGAACAGCCCTGACCTGAATCCAATTGAACACCTTTGGGACCAATTAAAACGCCGAGTCCGTGCAGCTGAAGAGGATGTCCACAGCCAGCAAGAGTTGATTCAATTGCTGAAAAGGTGCTGGGAGGAGATATCACTTGAAAAAATCCGCCAATTTATTCAGAGCATGCCATAGAGGCTTCAAGAATATGTTTTGAAGAGGAGAGGACATACCCGATATTAAAAAATAAATAAACAACTTAGCTGTGCTTTAGTCTACAATTTAATGATAAATTATTGTCAGGTGTAAACAGCCATAAAAAGTGATAAAATCCAAAAACATTGAAATGTTAATTATCTTATGTCTAATTGGATTAAAATTTATTTCATTTAATTTAAAAAACATTGTTTTTTTAAATTTAAAACATACAAAGCAAAAAATCCGAAACAAAAAATAAAAAATGGGAAAATTCGTGGTGGTCCTTATTTTGTTTTAAGTAGTATATAACGATATAGATAGGTTAATACTTAATACTAGGTAATACAAAAATAAAATACAGATTGGATAAATAGAGCAGCCGAAACGTAAAGATATTTTTCCGTTACCAAAACCGATAATTATCGATATTTATCGATAAATAGAGCGATAAATATCGAATTATCGATTATCGAAAAGTTTCGATAATTGCATGCCCTAATGTAGACTATGCTTCAGTCTGAAACGTACTAGGCTCATAGTAAATAGAATAGAAGATAAACCACTGCAAATTCATGGGGGTAATCGAAATAGAAGAAAAACAACACGTGAACAGTCACAGATTTCTTGAGAACTGACACTGGTTTAGAACTTATTTAAACCATTTGAAATTGTATGGCTATCTGCCAGATAATAAAACAATGTATGGACAAGTTATCTCGTCTTGGGCAACACCTGTATAATCAACAAGCAAGCGTTCTCACTGCTGCGACACAGGGACTTCTCTCAGGACTAGAGAGATTAGGCCTTAATTCGCCACGCTGGCCACGTGCCGGTTGGCGAATGTTACATGCTCTTCAAACTCTTCAACGTTGCCGGTTTTCTCACGATGTTTAAAGCGAACATTAAGATGATAAATCCAGGGGTTTGAATTAAACCACTAACTTCGGAATGAAAGTCGAGTGTGCTCCAACTAAGCCAACACAGAAATAACAAATAATATCCTAACTGTCTGACTAAGCAGATTTCACTTTGTAAATTTATTTTATGAAGTCCACTGCATCTGATAAAAAATACTGAATTTATTTCGCAATATTTACTTTCTACATAGCACAAACCTTATGGGTGTAGGTCGAGGGGGCCAAGAATCATCTTGATTGTGAATGATAAGCGTGTTGTATGATGACGATGACACATCCAAAGAGCTTCGATTGCTGTTTCCACCAACAGAGTCTTTGAGTGAGTTGCGATTGCTGCCTGGTACATTATCCTAAGAAAATCAATAATGGTTATTAATATTAAATCTGGTTACAGGTATGTAGGAACTTGTTTTAGAATTAAATTTACGAAAATGTTGCATTAAACAAGTAGGTTAGGGTGTCCCTTATTTTTCAAAGTTTATATTTTTTAACGCATAGGTCTTAGTTTTGTTCATTAGTACCTAAAACACTCGGAAATTAATTTTTACCTTATTTGGAGAACGGAAACCCGTGCCGACTTGCATCAAATCATGTTCATACAAGTAACGCGGAAATAGGCGCGTACTCGCCGTATTTGTCATTTGTTATTAGTTAATCTCGTGATGAACACATACTGTTTTACGTTAAAAAATGGCAGTGGAATTAAGAAGCAATAAAAAAAGTATTTTCTTAGTAGGTGACTTGAACTATCAAATAACTAGGGCAAAGTTATCATCTAACCGTCAAGTTCTTGCAGTCCTCTTTTTTAACATTCGTGAAGTAAAATTGAGTGTTAGTGAAAGCGAAGTCCAAATAATGTGCTGTGATACAACTGCATCTAATACAGGGCGATTGAAAGGAGCTTGTATACTTTTGGAACAAAAGCTAGACAGGGAATTATTACTCTTTGCTTGCCGCCATCACGTTTACGAACTGGTTTTAAAGTGTGTATTTGAAACAAAAATCCACCAAATAACAAATAGCCCTGATATCCCGATGTTTAAAAAGTTTAGAGACAGCTGGAATACTATTAATTCTGCTGCTATTGAAACACACAGCCACATCGTCACACAATATTTTTGTAATACAAAAATTAAAGAACTGTTGACTTTTTATAATGAAGAACAAAAATCTATTGTACGTGACGATTATCGAGAACTGATTGAACTGTCTATTATTTTCTTAGGAGGCGATAGTGACAAAATATTAAAATAAGACCTCCTGGAGCAATGCATCAAGCAAGGTGGATGGCAAGAGCTATTTACTGTTTGAAAATATGTTTGCTGCAATCTATATTCAAAATTAGCGCCAAAGATAAACGAGCACTCCAAGACATTTGTTTATTCATTGCAGTTGTATAATATGTGAAATCATGGCTGGGATGTAGTCTGGCGTTGAAGGCACCAAATCAAGATTTGTCCTTTTTAAAAAGGCTTAAGGAATACGAAACTATTAACAAAGAGATCTCCCAAGCAGCTTTGAAAAAGTTTAGTCAACATCTTTGGTACTTGTCAGAAGAAATAACTGTTTTGTCACTCTTTGATGATGAAGTTGATGAAGCAACCAAGAGAAGTATCGTAGAGAACTTACAAAAAGAGAGTTTGTATGATTCTGGGAAGAGATACATTCCATCGAAGGAAGATATGTCTGATTATTTGCATGGTAAGTGGGAATACTTTATTTTATGTTAAAGTTAGCTATTACACATTAATTTAAAAAAAAAACATGTAAAAGTATCTAACGCTAAGCTTACTTTACTATGTCTTAAATTGTTTTAATAAACTGATAATAATACTGTCTTGTCTATTGTTACAGGAAAATCATTGAGTGATTTTGTGTCTATCAAGAGCAGAAAATTATTATCTCGTTTAAAAATTGATGATAACTTCTTGGAGAAACCTGTTTCTACGTGGGAAGAAGATGTTGCCTATTTACAGGCAAAAAGAAACGTTTTTTCTTTAAGGGCAGTGAATGATACAGCTGAAAGAGCTGTAAAACTTATGCAAGATTTTCATGGTTTAATTACTGCAAAGGAAGAACAGAAACAATTTTTACTACGCTGTGTACAAGAGCACAGAAATCTTTATCCAGACTGTAACAAAGAGACCCTTAAAAGAAAATATCCTTGCTAATATGTAATTTTATGTTCTTTTAATAAATAAATACCTATTTTCTTACTAAATTTTTATTATTGTTTTTATAAAATATAAATATTTCATTTTGTTTAGTTGAATATCGAAAAGGGTCAAAGGCAGCTATTTTCAAAATCTTTACGGCCTTGTCGGCAAGGGTTAATGTTGACATAGGAAGATAAAATTTTGTATTTAAGTAGATCTGGGTAGTTTAAAAAGAATTACGGGGTATGCATTTCGATATCAGAAAAAAAAAATTTTTCACGTATATAAGGGACACCCTAAAGTAGGTATTGTAAAATTTTCATTGAAACCTTTATCATTATTATTGGCTTTTTTATTCTGTTCAAATACCATGTCTATTACTTGGACTTCACATAGAATTGCTTCATTATTCATGAACTGTATCAGATTTAGACTATCATTAATAAGAAATAGATACTGCATTAATTATACTGAGTAAGTATCAAAAAATTCCTTCCACAAAGTAGGTTTATTGATATAATATGCTCATACACAATGCTATATCCTTTTGTCCATTGGCATACCAAAAAGGTCTCAACATCTAAACGTAAAATATTCAACAAACCTTTAAGGAATTTCTGTTATTGTTGTTGTTATTCTGGGTTTGAGTTTCTTGTCCCTGAGGCTCAACTCTCGCTGTATGTCGAACAACAAAGCGCTCAACTCTTGACAGGTTCTCATTTGAAGTGGACACATCTGTCTCGCTCCCAGATAAACTTTGAGGAAAGCCACTAGATACTGTGGAATAACAAATACTATTGTTTAATGATAGCTTTTAGTTAGATTTTTAATGTATATAATATGATTTTAAATATTAATTGAATTCATTAACCTATGCTTAACTCGTTAATCCCCAAGCGGTAGCCGGTTACCGCTTACCTGACCTTATTACCTGAAGTAAGGGTCAAGGAGTTAAAATAAAAACTCAAGTTATTCATAAAAACCATTTACATAACTCAATACTGGCTAGAGCAATTCAATTCATGTTCAAAATATATAAAACAATATTTCTGGATTAATTACACAAATAGGTACATTTTAAATTAATATTTCCAGGATACAAGGATTCAATAAAAATAGAAGAACAAATAAATTTTCTTTATCATCAGCCAGCAAATGGAATAGTCAAATTATTTGCCATATCTGCTTCATGACAAAATATCATTCAATTATGAAATAATATGTTATTAAAGTAATATTCAATTTGTGATAAAATGGGTATAATTAAAAATGTATTTAATTAATTAAATGGTTGGCCAACATCTATGTACTGTAATATATGACTGAACTGAAGTGAACAAAAATTTTAATAAATGAAAACACTCATCATCTAAGTGTGTTTACACAAGTGTAAATGCGATGCTACTGTCACGCAAAGTGATTCATTGTAATGGAATGTTACAAAATGAGTTTGAATACCCATCAAATGCACTCTTACCAGCTGGTTTCTGAGGTCGTTGAATGTTGTTCGTGAACGATAGAAATCGCCCAGACGGTCGCATAGACCCCATTTCACTATATTTGTACCACACAACACTTATTTCAACTCAACATCATTTCACAAACATATAAAAAGCACCTTTTCAAATCAAAACATTAACCATCTGAGATATAGTTTTGCTAAACATGGAAATAGATTCACAATAAAACCAAGGTGATATGGAGCAACAAGTACAGTCAAATTGTTCAAATACCGTGAAAGCTAAATGAATCCAGTGAATTCGTAACACTGAAAGCTGATACCCTTCTATGTGGTAATGTTCGTGGCACTCTATCAGCTATTTTATGTAAACGGTCTAGTTCACCAAATAATAGTGCGGTGAATACAAATTTCAGTGATGATAGCAAAAAATTAGTATTTGTCAGAGAGTATATAATCACTACGTTTTAAGAGACGGGACTAGGAAGGAAATTTTTGATATAGGCAAAATGTCAAATCGAAGTTTACTATAAATGAAACACCAACATAATAAATAATCTGTTAGAAGTTTAAAAGCAATGGTACCAACATAAAGATAATTTTAAACCTTAAAGAAGAAGAAGGTTAGGGTTGCACTCGTACAGAATCGAGTTTTATCGATATCGATGATTTAGGTTTCTCTCAATAATAGGTTGGACCTACATACTGAAATTGGGAACAGGGAGGAGGATACTTAGTACAAAAACAAAGTGCAAAACAAAATATTTATTTATACAATATATTATGTTCATAGTGCGTACCCATTATTTATGGCGAGATGTATAAAACATCATCATATGATCATGATGATAACATGATCTATTGAATTGAATTAAATAATACATAGTATATTATAATGTATTTTGAGTTACTTTATTGCACTAGGAAACATGATGTAAAGAATGAGAAAGTAATTTTGTTGTTGAATAAATAAATAATTAACTTTTGGTATTATGATCAGATAAATCAAAGAAAATGTTCCGCTATTGCAAAGTGTGTTACAACCGCAAATTATTTTTCAACACATCAAGATGAATCTAAGAATATGATACTCCTCCTATAATGTGTCATTTAAATGAGGTTGACCAAGCATTATCTGAAAAAAAAGTTTAATTATATTCGGAAAAACAGCACAACAACAAATTAATTAATATATAGTATTTAAACTCCTGATCATATTGATGGTTAATGGTTTTAGATGCCGAGTGTTGAACTGAGGATGTGGGAGACAAATTCGTTATATTTATGTTCAAATAAAGAAAAAAAAACAGGCCATAGCATATTATCGTGTTATAGATACAATTTTGAAATGAGGCTTATGTCCTATATTAAAAATGATGATGAATAATTCATGTTTAATTTGTAGCATAGAACCATTTAGGTCTGGTGGACTTGCAATTTTGTGGTATGAAAATATATCGATGATAAGCGAGCAAACAAAACGCCTATTGTTTACAGAATCAATAAATAACATATTGGTAAATGTACTCACCGATCTTCATCCAGGGCAAATATTTGGTATAAGCTTTTTGTCTTCACTTGTCTGCTGTATGAGTTTCTTGCAAATTTCGCATCGAATATAATTTTTATGAATTGTTTTGTTCTTCATAATTTTCACAAATTTGCGGTCTTAAATGACAATTAAAGGTCAAGTACTAGACTGATAGGTGACAAATTGACAATGATCCATGAAGAATAAAACCTATTTAACAAGAAGAAGAAGAATAATAATACCACTTATCTCAGAAGTAGCAGTTACAAGAAGATTTGCGAACCACTAAAGCGTATATAATATTTGGAAGTGTTATAGTCGCGATTAGTTTTATTAAGTTGGCATTTTTTTTTATTAAGGTGGCAATTTTGTCAAAGCAATGCCTTAGCAAAGTTTTATGTCAGATTCTATCATAGACACTTGCACCAGCCTGGTATTTGTAAACTATTTTGAAGGCATGGAATGGATGAAACAAAAAAAATACAGTCTTGTCTTGCTGCTTGCTTTGCGCTTTACCCATACTATTTTACTGTAATGTTACATTGTGTGAGTGTGTGCATTAGGCAGGCTAAAGTCAATCAATAGAGATTAGGAATAGAGTTCTTTTTGACGAAACAAGAAACCCACCTACATTCTCAACATCAAAATGACATTATTGACAGTGACAGTACTGCCGAGCATATAAACTCTCTCTAAGACACAGAGTAAAAATAATTGATTAATGTGTATACATATTTATTATAAATTAACATTATAGTTATTATGTCGTGTGCCTACTAACATGATGGTGTTGTCCTTTCTTTTTAACCCCCGACCAAAAAAGAGGGGTGTTATAAGTTTGACGTGTCTGTCTGTCTGTCTGTGTGTCTGTCTGTCTGTGGTACCATAGCTCTCGAACGGATGGAGCGATTTCAATTTAGTTTTTTTTGTATGATAGGTGAGTCTGGCGCGAGTGTTCTTAGACATGTTTCATGAAAATCGGTTGAGCCGTTTAAAAGTTATGGGGGTGAGAGTGGGTAAGGAAAACCGAAAATCTGCAAATATACTAGTGTGGGGTATCAAAAGAAATCGTATCGCGTCCACATTACATAATGTTATGTTGTTTTACGTTTAAGGAAATTATGGCATTGGAATCGGGGGTTTTTCTTAAATTTTAAATTTAGATTTTATTAGTATTTGCTGTTATAACGACGGGAGAGATACATCATCCCTCCCAAAATTTCAAAGGCATTACTCGTTAATCTTTGACAGTAGGTAAGTACTGCAAAACCTGTTCTTACCTAAAGATCTGTCTGTTTCTAACAAGTTGAATAAAATAGCGATTACCACTAATGTAACCAACTGCATCCCATACAGGCTGTACTAATGAGAGAGAGAGCCTAGTGTGATACTTAAGACAATACCTGTGACTATTTATTATATTTCCCAGGGATGGGATTGAACTGTCTAGAACACAATTTGACTGGGTACATTTGTAATTTTGCCATATGTGATGCAACAAATAGGTACTAAAGTAAAAATGTACTATATAGTGATTGTGTTTCCTTAAAATCACAATAAAATGAATCCTTGATTGTCTTGATTTCTTGCGAGTCATTACTTCATCCTCAAAACGCTCCTAGACGAGATGTCAGTGAAGATCTCAGTTCCTCCATTTCATGATTCCATCCTATCTCCGGGTAAGGTGTTATTGCAAGTCTAAATAATTACCTCTGCTAACTACCCTGGAAGGTTCTCAGAGTGCAGCCTTTATCACTTACAAACTTACACACATCCTCACAAACTTTCGGGCTTATAATATTAGTAGGATAAGTATATCACGGCCTGTATATGTCATGTCTTAGGTTTTATTCAGAATCTACCGCACCTAATATCATAGGTACGGTAACCGTACCGTACGTATGAATGCTGTGGTTATCAAGCTGTATTGATCTTAGATTTCTAGATAATGCCCTTATTCAGCAATAAATTTATCAGATATGTCATTAATGTTGGCTGCCGACGTTCAATATAATAATAAAATAATGAATAGCTTACAAAACCACCTCCTCTTAAAGTGGAGCTACGAACAGTCTCTGGCTTCGGCCGCGACCACCCTCCGGGCTAGGCCAGTGGGTGAATCGATTTTTTCGTGTTTCGTAATGTGGTCCGAAGAAGCCTTCTAAGTCTTCATGCCCCATCTTAGACCACATCGTCACTTTATATCAGGTGAGATTGTGGTGAAATGAAGGCTTATCAAGTTATCAAACATAGAAAAAACTCAATTATCTCAATGACGCTGGCAAGTCGTAAAATGGCTATATGTATGCCAAATTCTTATTTTTGGCACTGAACGTAACGAAATAATAAAATACTTTGACATAAGAGAAATCAAAATTATATTCTAATAGCTGACCCGGCAATAGTTTTATTAACAGACTTAAAAAAAAGGAGGTTTCTCAATTCTACCATATAATACATATACTCTGTGGCAGAGAGGAGAGTTTAAAATCACTACGTTTTAGCACTTGGTCAATGGTCAAACAAAACAAAAAGAAAGAATAGAAGTTGAATTTCTTGTTGCAGAAAATTCAAACTTTTTACCATTTGAAAATAAATATTGTAAAGAATGTGGATACGTGCATTGAATCTAATAGGAATACATAAAGTTGTTCCACTATCCTTTCAGTTTTCCAAGAATATAGCAAATCGGACAGGACCATCCTATGTTAACCGTAAGATCCTTGAGAGTTTCTATGACGGTAGTAGACTTTTGCCTTATTCACAATAGGTTCTAAATGTATACCAGAAAATATATAGGACTTGGTTATGTTTATGCTATATTCAAATCACACCACAAGAAATATTGAACTTTTATTGGAACTATTAACTAGTGTCTATTTTTAGGTACTTCAATCTCCTGCTCAACTACAACAAATGTGATGCAGCGCTGGTACTCTCAGCAATCAAACACAGAGGAATTGTTACCCACAGCTGATTATGAATATGTAAAGAAAATTAGCAAAACCAAGCAAGAAAATGTGTTTCTTATAGATGTAAGAGAGCCGGATGAAATAAAAGAGCATGGAAAAATACCGAATAGTATAAACATACCATGTAAGTGAACTTGTGTAAGTTCACTGATGTGATGCTTATCATCAGAATGAATTTTTTATGCAATCATTTATGCTAACATATAATTCTCCATTTTTTAGTGGGCACTGTAGTGACTGTTCTAAGTGCTTCTGAAAAAGATTTTGAAAATACATATCAGCGAGATAAACCAAAGGAAAATTCTGAACTAATTTTCTACTGCATGATAGGAAAAAGATCTGGCATGGCCCAAAAGGATGCAGCAAATTTAGGATTTAAGAAGTAAGTATAATGTAACTACTTCTTTATAGATCACATAAAAACAGCTTTTAATCAATGTTTATACATATTTCAGCACAAGGAATTATACTGGAAGTTGGACTGACTGGGCCATAAAATCACAATGAAACTAAGAATGATAAATACAAGCTGACCTTGGCCAATCATCAAATGAGTGATAATTTAGTAAAATATATTTGAATTAGGTGTAGGCATATATAAGATGATGCAATAAGCAATTAAAATATTTCAGAAGAATCAAAACTTTTTTATTGTTTAGATAAAAGTAAAACATGTATTTTTCAATCACATCATAATTTAGATCACAGGTACATGTTATAAAATATCGTATAACCCTCTTTTACCCTTTCACTGCTGTACTTTATCATCGGGAATATCAATCTTTTTGCTTGCTTGACCATTCTTGCCAACTTCCCATGTATGTTTTAGACCTGCCAAGGAAAAACTCATCTCAAATGTCATAAAATAAATTTATGTGTAGTCATAAATAAATGTAAATACATTTTATTTCTTACTTGGAATATCCTAACTTTAAAGCCTTATCCAAGGCTTCTGTTGAGCGTCGGCCCGACTTACAGTAAAATATCAACTCATCAGATGAAGTAGGCTTCTTTCTTTTGAACTGCTTCTCAAAATCATCATCTGACATTGATGATAAGGCATCATGCACAGTTACCACTGAAAAAAATAAAGCTTTAGTAACAAAATGTAATTACCACTGCTGGCAATTGTTAGCTGACCTTTGAACAGAGAAAAATAATTTAGACAATTATATAAGTCAACAAAATGCATAGTTAGACATAATAATTTAACAAAATTACATACAAGGTATGTTAATACTGGAAGGTATTTTTCCAGTAGTAACTATTTCATCCGGATCACGGACATCAATTATCATCTTTTCAGGTTCATCAATAACTTTTAACATGTCATTATAACTGACCACTCTTCTAGGATCAACCATGATTTTTTTATCTCCTTTCTTATCCGAGTAAGCTCTGACAACTGAAAAACTTGTTATATCTGAAATATAACAATTTTATGTATAATAGCAGTCCATTCCCATTCTTAAACACTTATTATTATTAGCCACAATAATCCATCAAATTCGTTAAATATTTGGGGTCCATTATTAAACACTGAAATACCCACACAGCAGTAATGGTAAAAAACCAAAAGGGTACAGCAAACTTTTTTTCATTTTCTATTTAAGTTGAAATTAAATAATATGTACATTTATTATTGTGTTCTTTCCTCAACAAAGAACTATGAGTGAATGTTTTAGAACAGGTATGAATACAAACTCTTGCAGCGCGGAATGCAATCATCATGTTGTAAGTTCCTGATATTTATTTTTACTGAAAGCAAAACATGATTATATTATCGAACATATTGAATGTTTGTTTAAAATATGACGATGATGATGGAAGCTTAATTGAAAACAATAAGGTTCTCTGTGTTTAAATAATGCTTTTTAAAATACCCTGTATATTGTACCTCTAACACAGATCTGCAAGGTAGGTATACCAAGTTGTACAAAACCAATTATAGTTTTTGATAGAAATGATTATTCTGAAATAATTCAATGTAAACTTCTTACATGACAAATAACGCTTCCAGATTATTAGTTTTTAGCAAGCAGTGCAAAGAATATCTGTAATAGATTTTTAAATACATTACTGCGCTTTGATCGCAATTGAAACTGCGATGAACTCTGTAACCAAATCACAAAATGATCCGAAGATATTTAGTGCGTAAATAATAATTACTTTGTGATGTTTTTGCTACTACCTTAAACTTTTATATTAATAAACTTTGTATCTATGATAGTAAGTTTAAGTAGGTATAGTAATTTACTATTCAGTGGTTTAGATCAGTTCAATGACATTTATAGCAAAACAAACAACAATTTACTGACTCAACGATACATACAATACAATAGGTACCTACGTTATGGGCACGAGCGTCGAGCGAGATTTCTTGTTGTATTGTATTTTATTGAATTTGAATCCCTTCTACTTCTTCTTCTTTTATTAGATGGCGTCCGTGATTGAATCCCTCTAGACCAGGATTTGATTTAGTTAAATGACTGCCAAGGTCAAAATGGCCGCTCGGCGTTTTTTACGCGGGGCGCAAATTTTGCAGTTTTGAAGTGAAACTTCTTTATAATCGTTGTGATTTGAAACCGGATGCAACGGAAATGGAAATAAGATTGGCTTACCTGTCGGGTAAGCCAATCTTAAACGCTAACAAGGTTAAGCAACTTTGCGTGACGCCAGTACTTGGATGGGTGACCGACCGAACAAAATCTTTTTGCATAGTAGGTACCTAAGTATTTTTTTTTTGTTTTTTTTTATTCTTATTCTTTTGTCGATTTACTGAAGTTTCACTTCTTTCGTGTGTGAATCGCACACACACCTTTTTTTTTATAGAAATGATACATATAAACCTGTTTATTTTCGTTATATAGGATTCCTATATTAGTATCCGTTTCAGTATTTTTTAACCCCCGACCAAAAAAGAGGGGTGTTATAAGTTTGACGTGTCTGTCTGCCCTGTCTAGGACATCATAACTCCCGAACGGATGGAGCGATTTTGATTTAGTTTTTTTTTGTATGAAAGGTGAGTCTGGCGCGAGTGTTGTTAGTGTTGTTTCATGAAAATCGGTTGTGCCGTTTAAAAGTTATGGGGGTTAGAGTGGGGAAGGAAAACCGCAATTCTGCAAATATACTCGAGTGGGGTATCAAATGAAAGCGCATCGCGTGCACATTACAAAATATTATGTTGTTTAACTTTTAAGTACCTTACTTTTAAAATGAAGGTATTGGAATCGGGGGTTTTTCTTAAATTTTAAATTTAGATTTAATTATTATTATTTTATTTATTTATTTATAATTTAGTTTCTTCTGTATGAAAGGTGAGTTTGGCGCGAGTGTTCTTCATGTTTCATGAAAATCGGTTGTGCCGTTTAAAAGCTAACGGGGTGAGAGTGGGGAAAGAAAACCGAAAATCTGCGAATATTCTCGAGTGGGGTATCAAATGAAAGCGCATCGCGTGCACATTACAAAATAATATGGTGTTTTACTTTTAAGGAAACTAGGGCATTGGAATCAGGGGTTTTTATTAAATTTTGAGCATCGAACATCGTTGGCATACATACTCGACCGCCATTTTGAAAAAAATTTGATTCGGCGGCCAGTGATGAAACTCATGTCGATCGATAGTGTAAATGATTGCAAACAAAAACTGTTCTATGATCAAAATCTCCTAAGTGATGCGGTTGCTGAGAATTTTTTTTTTTAATGGCGGACGGTAGGTATACCTGGCTCCATACAAAAATGTTCGAAACCTCAAGAACGTTTCGTTTCGAGTCTCAGGTTTTTACAAAAAAGTTATATTTTTGTATTTAAGTATGTTATAATCGGCAACAGAAAGACGTCCCCTTGGCTGCTGGAGTGGAGTGGAAAAAAAATGACAGTGACAGTGTAATGTAAACATATTCTGTTGTTTGTTACGGTTTGTTAGCAATCTAAGAAGGGATGTATGTTTTGAATCGTATAATGAAATCGATATATTCGATTATTATTTATTTATTTTAAAAAGATATTTACTCAATACTCAACTCAACACTACAATCAACGCTACACTATAAAATCATAGCCACTCAAATCAATGGACAAAAATGATGTAACTGGAAGGATGTATATTCGATTCGACCCACACCGTCTCATGTTCCGTCATATGTTCTACGATTTTCAGTCGTTAACATTTTATGAAATTTCGTTCAAAATCCTATTTCTATGCTTCATATCCCGTAATATAATGTTTTAGGGGTTAGGGCTTGTAGCACAATAGTTTACCTGTTTTAATAACTACTTCTTTGGTACTTTTTGACTCAAATCGGTAGGCTTGAGTAATTATTTCAATAATTCCAAACAAAAAAGTTTACATTATATCAAACCCCGAACTTAAATTGACTAACTAACTAATTAATACCCACAGACCAGATTTTGTACGATCTACAATTTAAGATTTCTAGTCTGCATATCTATGTAATAATGTATGTATTTACAACAAAAATATGTCTTTGTTGTATGTCAGTCACCTTTCCCATAGTACAAGCTTTAATAAGTGTAAGTTAGGTAATGCTGTAATTTATTTAAAATTTATTTATTTATTTGCTCCCAAAAAAAAACCTTATTATTTTTTTACAAACCCTGAAACTTTTTTTGCCTTTAGGAATATTTATTGTAGATTTTTTAAAGTAGCGTTTTAAAGACGTTATGTTGAAACATTTTTGAAACGAAAGTTCTAATAATATGACCTAATTAACTTAAACTAGGTAACTTTATCAGTCTCAATTGTATTCAATGACCATTATCCTGCCACCGATGGTCCATCCTTGTACCAATACTTGTTGTCCTCTACACGTATTGGTCATTAATGCTAAGGTGCTCGTTTTTGCTACTTTACCACTTCACGCTTAAACGGCAGCAAAGGTTTTTTGTTCCTGTTATAAATCTTGATACATAAATCAATCTTATACTATAATTTCAGCCACAACCACAACAATAAGAAGACAAATGTGTAAAAAGCTCATCAACTGTGGACTTTCTTTAAAATTTAGTTTTTTGCAACTCTAGGTAATTGCTGAAATTCAGTGGTTGCACCCTGTGTAACATTAATGTCTGAGCAATAACCTTTTTGCCGTACTGCAACACACATGTCAGTACCTTGATCGTCTTTAGCTTTAACCTAATGTGTAAGTTAATGTTAAGCTCAAGTGTACCTATATAATAGTGTAGTGTATATTATACTTTACTTTAACAACTTTAACTCATGGGTTGGTCTCTGCTAGCGATGCACACTATTAACAATCACACGTAGCAGCGCCAACCACTAATGAAACAGCGTTAATTTCTCCAGAACCTTCGAAATAAAAAATGTAATATTATGTGAGTGTATCTTGCCTTCTGTAAAATAATATATATTACCATTTATCATTTTGGTTGTCGGGAATGCTCTGCCGGGAATAGGCCTCCTACAAAAAAAAATCCATTTATAAGGGCGCGAAGCGGCCTGCATCCACCGTGAACCTTAAGCCGTTACCAAGTCAACCATCCAGTTAGTAGACACACTTCCTACACTGCACTTTCCGATCCGTGACCTCCACACGAGAACTTTTCGGTCCCAACTGTAAAAGCCACAGCCATTTCATCGAGCTAAACCGCTTAGATATATTATCTATACCTACAAGCGTTGAGCCTCATACAACCTCGTCGAGAAACCCCGAGCATGGCCCTTTCCATAGCTTGCTGAACTACTATGAGCCTTGTCATAAAGGCCAAAAAAATAAAGGATAAAGAACAGCTTAACTGTTTTGATTTGCAGACTGAATTTGATTACAAGAAAATTTATATAATTTGTAGACATAAAAATTTTGTAAGTTTTAATGTTTATTATCCGTCTATGACAAAACAGCTCCACTGAAATAGGAAATAGGGTTGAACCTTGGATTGGAATATAAGTTACATGTTCTCCAGAAAAATGTAAATGAAGTAAATTAACATTATAAAAAAAATATAATTTATTTATGCGTAACACAATACTGTACTTAATAGGTATTAATTTATCAGTTCAATGTAATGAATTTGAAAGTAATTTAAATAATTTTCAAAATAAATTCGAATGAGTATTATTAAATTCAATGTGTATTGTATAAATTAGTGCACCGATTTTTCTTATTATTAGATCCATTTCGGTCAAAATGTGATGTACATTTGTGATTTATTTAACGCCGAGGTCAACAACCTTAAGCCTTACTGGCGATTTTTTCAAAATATTTCTTTTTTTCGTCAGGATTAGGTATGATCTGTGAACAAAAAAATATTATGACAATTACATAAGCGCTCAATCTTATTATTGTATGATTGTTTACTGTATCGTTATCATTGACTTACAGTATCTTGACCCGGTTTCCAACCGGCTGGACAAACTTCTCCGTGCTTATCTGTATATTGAAAAGCTTGAACAAGTCTTAAAGTTTCATCAACAGATCGACCAACTGGCAAATCATTCATTGTTATTTGTCTTAATATTCCCTTATCGTCAATAATAAATAGTCCTCGCAATGTGTGGCCCAAATCTTCAAGGTATACTCCATAGTCCTTTGCTATAGTATGAGTTAAATCACTCAGTAGTGGTATATTTAATTTTCCAAGACCTCCTTCTTTGCGGGGTGTGTTAATCCAGGCGAGATGAGTAAAATGGGAGTCTACAGAACAGGCCACTACTTCTGTATTTATTTTTTTAAATTCATCGAGGCGCTCAGAGAATGCGAGAATTTCAGTCGGACACACAAAAGTGCTGAAATTAACAAACAGTGTTAAGTAAAAAACTGTAAGAAATATTTCATTAATAATAAATTCTTATCTAAAATAAAAATAAGATATGAAAATACTAATTACCCTTTAATGTGGGCGGATTTTTTTATCAGTGATTTGATTACTTAACTATCAATAATTATCACCATATGCTTTATACAGGGTTTCCGGAAGGTTGATGCAAAGCGTAGGTCACCTCGTTACGCATCTATTCAGGCTAGATTACGTTAGTCCAATGTCGACGAATTCCGAGTTATATCCATATCTATCCATCATGAAAAAATTACCAAAATCATTATGCTTATTCGTTCATAGTGTTCAAACAGACAGTTACTAGTGCCTAACAGTTTATTTAGCATAATGTGTATTCAATCGATAAATACCAAAACAATCATCTGCTACTTAATTGGAGGTGTTTAATAATGAAACATTAATCAAAAATTAAAATTACTTTTTGAAATAGTTCTTTTTTTTAATAGAGAAGACTAAATCATTTAAACATTTTTAAAAACATCTAGTGTTATTGCCCTTTCGATTAGTGTATCATACACGTAGATACCTGCCTAAGAACTAGAGTACATAAACCCAACTTAAGTCCGGTTTCAACAAAAAAATTAAAAAGTCCTAATAATAAATTAAACATTTTTATTAATAATCAAATCGTTTATTATTAATTTTCAAAATGTGAAGCTTGGTTTCTTATACATTTTCGGGACCTATTTCGCAATTCAGTGGTTGTTGTTTTTAATAAAATCTCTATTTTCATTGTTTTAGTCTTGTACAATTTTTTCCACTAAATGCACCCGTGACGAATTTTTTTAAAATCATGGATATTATGATAACTCGGAATTCGTCGACATTAGACTAAGGTAATCTAGCCTGAATAGATGCGTAACGAGGAGACCTACCCCCAACGGCCTTGCATCGACCTTCCGGACACCCTGTATATTAATAGATAACCTAACCTAAATATCAAGAAATAAATAAAAAATTTACCGAACCATATCACTAGATAGCATTTAATTTGTTGGTCATAAAATTGTTACTGATTTAAATTTCAAAATAAAAATTAATTTTAGGAATGTATCCAGGACTATGGGGATACTTACAAATCCAATGGATAGAAAAAGAATACTAAATATTTCCCTTTGAAGCTTGACAACGAGAGTTGTGTAAATTCTCCATTAACAACAGCGGTAGCCTCCCACTCAGGAGCCGGCTTGGAGACTGATATGAAAGAAAACCAAAAAAATATTGCCTCAAATCCATGGAATTTATTTATTAGGTTGTTAGGTTTTTATTATTAAGAAAAACTTACTCATTGCTTTAGTAAATTGTAAATTGTGTTCAACTTTTCTTGCGCCACCGGGAAAAACATTCCCGCTGCCGAATGAATAACAGGAATCGCCTTCAAATAATGATGATTTGCAACAGTTTGTTAAACAGGAAACTAATAAAAATAGTCCTAAGTAATGCCTCATCATTGACTGTTTGCAGTTATATTTTAATGTAAACTCTCCCTCTATTAAAGGAGCTTGAAACACGTATACAAACACACTAACTTGTTTTTCCTGACACAAATCACTGACTGACTTGACTTGTGTCCAGCTTTCGTTCAAAAATGTACAGCGTGGGTCGTGAGTGAAGAGAAATTTTGGTAAAAATACAAAGACTAAATAAGTACTTAGTCGATTTGATTTATATTTATAATGATCAAATCGATTATATATTTAATTTAATCAAACATATATTACGAAAACTCTATTGAATAATAATAATAATAATATTTCGCACACATCAATCGATATTGTAAAGTTCCGATTTATCGTAGTGAAATCGATTTTCTAGCAAACACTCTCTTGACATCAATCACTCAATCAAACCTTGCCCATCCCTAAAAAGTTTATACGCTTCGATCGCGTTTTGCGTTTTTCGTGTTTTTATGTTTTCGTTACTATTTTTCACAGTAAAATGATTAAAATTCCATCACATAATTTTCCAGTGTGATTTTATAGATTATACATAGAGTCCATCGCAAAAGCTTGCGGTAAGTTTATTTGTGTTGATTGGAAATCTACTTGTCGTTCATTATGGCGGTCCATCGTCCGTAGATTGGCGTTCGTTGTGTTAATTCAGCATCAGTTCTTGATGTCGTAACTAAACAAGAATGTATCTTGAATACTGAAGTGACAATTTTAATGTGATTTGTAGATGGACGTGCCGGATGAGAATGTTTTGGATGTGGACTTGTTACCTGATGACGGGTCTGAGGAAGAAGGCGAAGCACCGCCTTCTTCAGGTTCGTACCATAACTAATTTACGCACGATTGGATTACAGATACCAACCAAACATAACCATATTCATATACTAATAATTATAATTACTGCACACCATCAACATACTTAACAGTTTCCAATGTTTGATATAAATTTTTGCAGAATTCTATCCGGGTCCTGGCTCTACTCCAACGTCATGCGCATCTTCGCCCCGTGGAGAGGAGCCTGCTTCTCCACACGGCGTGGTAACTCAGCCAGCATTCTTCCACCATCAGGGCTACACTCGACCTTTCTTTACAGCTGGTCGAAGAGGCCCTGGCAGACCAAGGAAGGAAGGTCCAAAATTAACAAGAGATGGGAAAATTGTTAGAAGGTAAACATTTGTCTGATTAATTGTTATTGCGATTTATCAATCTTCCATGTCAATAGTTTATGCAATTACTGTAATTAAAAATATAGTACAAAAATTTGCAGAGTGGTCATCCATTCAAGTACTGAGCACACTCTATGTTTAAGATGTATTAATAAAAAAGTATTAATTAGATCATATTCAAACCTGCAAGAAGAAACAACTAGAAAAAAAACATTTTCTTAATTTTTCGATTTTATTAAAAACAAGTTTTAAATGATTTAGTGTTATCTACTACTAAATTTAGCATTGATAAATATGCTAGCATTTAAAACGAAATTTGTTGTAACCTATTAAAATTAATTTAAATGTTAATAAAATTTAGGTACAGAGGAGGGGCTGGTTCTGTAAGAGGCGCAAAACGACACAGAGGAAGCCGTGATGATGCTCTCGATGAAATGATGGATGAGGATGATTTTACAACACCACCCGTGCCTGAAGAACCTCCATTTATGCCTGAGAAATGGTAAAATACATATTATATTCTACCTTATGTTTTTCCTTTTACATTACAGCATACTGCTATCAATAAGTTTACATACATTAATCAGTGCATTTGTATTTCTAACTTATATTTTAGGCCAGGTAAAGTTTGTGCACTCTGCAATCTGAGTGAGAAGAGCCAGTTAGGACAGGGTGAAATGCGTCAAATCCCCTGTTCCATTGAGGGTGAAGGCAACACCACCCCTGTAGCCAACTCTGGTGGTGCCACACCTACCAGTGTCACAACCCCTGGCAGTGCGCCCGCCACTTTAGTCACCCCGGGGCTTGTATCACCTCCACCTGAACTGGTTGATCCAAACCAACATCCACTGGCTTTACCTTTGAGTAGGAGGCAGAAGGCATTCAGTAAATGCAGGTAAAGATTTTAAAATAACAACAAATTAAATAAAATTAAGTGTTTTCATAATTCATACTATTTAATCACAGTTGCAATCAGGCCTGAAGTTAAAGTAAATACATGTTTGGCTTTTATTTTTCATGAATAAGCTAGTTGATAATGTTCATGTCACAGTGTTTATGTCTTGGTAATTGTTAAATTGTCAATTTTTTATTTTCTAACTAAACCAACTGTCAAGTTTTTTTTTAAGGCATATCTTAAAGGCAGTCATTTACATTACTTGCAGGACTCCATTATACAACATGGAACATACAGATGAACTTTCAATCATTGGCCATGTGGAGATGTTGGAGTTACCAGTTGTGGTATTCTCCAGAATGATCTACCTTCATCGTAACTGCCTTGAGTTCACGCCACCTTTCCAAGAGCAATTAGCTATAACTGCTTCTGAGGATGAGAAGATTGATTTGGAGGAAGCTAGGGTGAAAGGAATCTTGACAGCAGCCTTAGGGAGGAAATGTGCCTTTTGTACCAGACATGGTGCTAGTATACCCTGTAAGGTAAGGAATATTTGAACATTAATATAAGAAGAAACTAATCAACTTGGCTGACATAGGTTAGGCCCAGGTTCTGAATTTTATCTTATATATATCCTGCCCTTTCTTACTTAAAATTATAAACACAACAAAAAAAATTAGGGTTCTACATACAGGGTGTCTGGTAATAAATGGATAACCTCTAAATGGGTAATAGCATTATATAGTACTAAAATATCTATCAGGTATTAAAGGAATTTAAATGGCCTAAATATGTTATCTTATTGTATGTTCTTGTACACTATGATCACAAATGCATGTATTTCATGGATTATTTGTAAAAGAACATATTCTGATATCTATACTAATATATAAAGCTGAAGAGTTTGTTTGTTTTTTTGTTTGTTTGAACGCGCTAATCTCCGAAACCACTGGTTCGAATTGAATAATTCTTTTTGTGTTGGATAGTCCAGTTATCGAGGAAGGCTATAGGCTATATAACATCACGCTATGACCAATAGGAGCAAAGATATAGTGGTAAATGTGTAAAAAACGGGCGAAATTGTTTATCTTTGAAGCCTTCCGTTGCGTGCGCCGTGAAAACGGTTCAAGATATACAAAAAATATGTATTAAAGAATAATAGCTCTTTTAATGATCTAAAAAACAGTCCGCGATAGTATATGTCTATCTTTTAAGATTAACTCACAAAAACCGTTTTTATGGTACCTAATTTGGTCGAAATAATTTGTTTAAGTTGTATCAACATAATAATAGATTATTATTTTATTCAAATAAATATGTTGTTGGTTAAGAGTACTTCATCCATTATAACGCGGGTAGCACCGCAGGACACAGCTAGAATAAGATATTCTCCTTTTCAGACAATGACCTGCAATAAATTCTTCCATTTACCTTGTGTACTTGCATCGGGTGGATTTATGGACTTCCAGACGAAATCATCATTTTGTAAAGACCACCTCTATCAAGTATTAGTTGGATGTAAGTAAAAAGTTTTTATACATAAAATTACGAACATAATAACTATGGATACGAGTTTTCCGATAGTTTTGTTGCAAGGATGTTATTATGTATTATGTTTTATATGCATCATAATAAATAATCCTAAAAAATAATATCTATGTAGTATAAGTCACTGAACACCCATAGTACAAGCTCTGCTTAGTTTGGGGTTAGGTGATGCTTTGCGATTAATCCGGAAATATTTATTTGTTTTTGTATTAAAATAAACTGTCAAATAACAGTATTAAACTATTTAAAAATATATATCATCAATAACTTCTGTAGGTAACTTATCGATATAGGTTTTATTTTATATTTATAATTAAACGCCATTAAGTTTTTGTTCTTCTTACATCAACCATTAATAACAATTTACCCGTGTGCAGGTGCAAATGACATAGAATGCCGAACCTGCAGAACTATCGGCGACATCGCAAATCTCATGACGTGCGTTACTTGCGGCGCTCACTACCACGGCACGTGCGTCGGACTTGCTCAATTACCAGGTAAAGTTATATTTATATTATTAAACACTTTCTACGACGAATTACTCACTATTATAATTGGTTGATTGCAATATATTTAGATCAATACTCCGTCTGTGTCACACAAAAAATTGGATAAGTTTTGTCAAAATCCTTCACACAGCTCTTTTGCAGGTGATTTTATAGGGTGTCAGAGTACATATATCCGACAGACGAATTGAAAAACCAAGTTGGCTCGAAAAGCTCGACTTATGGTCCAAAGTCTATTTATTCCTAGTAATTAGAGAACCAAATCTCGTTTCAGCCATAAACATTTCACAATTTCACTTGCCTCGTACTTACACTTCTAATAACACCTGTATAAATGTATGTGTAAGCAAAATGAATAAATAATGTTAAAACTTGTTTAGGTGTTCGATCCGGGTGGTCCTGCCGCAGCTGTCGAGTCTGCCAAGTGTGCCGCGGCGAAGCAGGCTCCGGCGTGGGCGTGTCGCCGGGCGAGCCGCGCGCCGTGGCCTGCGAGCACTGCGACAAGCTGTACCACGCCACCTGCCTGCGGCCCATGATGGCCACGGTGCCGAAGTATGGCTGGAAGTGCAAGGTGACACAAACATATTTGGGTCTATTCTATACTACATATATAATTTCAATATTATATACTAGCGGCCCGCCCCGGCGTCGCACGGGTAAACAAAGTTCCCGGCAATTTTTCCTTATTTGCTCACCGTTTAGACCTACCCTGGACTACGACAAACATTTTAAAACCAAAATCAGCTCAATCGTCCCAGCCGTTCTCGAGTTTTAATCAGACTAACGAACAACAATTCATTTTTATTTATATAGATAGATATATAAGTATATATTAAAGCACTTATTAGGCTATAGTTTAGGGATTATGTAAGTATTTATTTGTTTATTAATTAGACACACAAAACAAATTACAAAATTTACGAATAAACTATTTATATCTAAACCTAAGCTCTGTGTTGCAATATAACCATATTGTGTGCACTACAAAAAACAACTGCACAGCCCTTACAAGACAGCCTTTGATGCAAGAAATGAACATCCACTTGCAACTGCTGAAGTCCTTGACGTCCAAAGGTGCGAAGTCTCACGCACTCCACGAGAACTTTTAACGCGACTTTCAACGTACCATTAGATAACACCGCTCTATCAGCCCCAGCCGGAATGAAGACTTCGTTGCGAACAATGGTAAACAAACATAATCATAATGAAAGCAAAGAAAGAAAAAAACTTAATATTATTGAGATGGAGTGTGTGTGATGGAAAAATCAATGAAGAGGAGAGATGCTTTAATCTTGCATATCAACTGAGAAAGTTTATTGGTATATATCAAGTATATTATCATACTTTTCCATCTTATCTGCAAATAGTTTTAAAACAGTTTATTTGGTTTTTATTTATTCCCTTCATTATAATATCTTCTTTACGTTACACCACTGTCGTTCTATTTCTTTCCTGTACATCCAAGGTTGCCTGGAAGAGAACGTTTACAGAGATAAGGCTGCCCTTTGTACCTGATGTATTGTCTTGTTACTGTTTGTATTATTTTTGCGGTGTTCAAAAAAGAGTTATCTATGTATGTATCTGAGTATAACAATATTTTGTGCCAAAAATTCTCAAACAGGATGGACTAGATGGATGGAAGACTTGGTAAAGCGACTGAGGATGACTTTGGGCCGTGTATTTAACAATTGTTTGTTCTACAGTGCTGCCGCGTATGCTCGGATTGCGGGGCCCGCTCTCCCGGCGCCGGGCCGTCCTCGCGCTGGCACGCGCACTTCACCGTCTGCGACTCCTGCTACCAGCAACGGAACAAGGGCTCTTGTTGCCCGCTCTGCCGCCGCGCCTACCGCGCCGCCGCCTACCGCGACATGATACGCTGCACCATATGCAAACGGTAATGACTCACTCATAACTCACAAGATGACATGCTACTATGTCACACACGTAACAAGCACCGTAACAAGGGCTGCTGTACCATTTACACTAATTAATGAATACTAAAATGCAATTACATTATTAAAATTAAAATAAATTAACCAAAAATTATAAAAATAATTCATAATATAAATTAATTAAAAATAAAAAACAATACAAATCACAGATTAATCTCACAAAATGTCAAACAATTTTTAATAAATAGCTTCCAATTATCATCAAATATGTCAACATGTGGATAGATAGCTATCATCTTGTTGAGAGAGTTCAGAGTGCGACCATATACAAACAGTGATTACTTTCATCCCCCAGAGCACTCTCGTTTAGCATTTAAGTAACCCCGTTTTTTTAAATGAATACTTAAACCTCATATTTACACTATATACTATAACTTTTTTTAAGTGTGGCTTAGCGGCGATGTGCACTTTTTAAATTGGTATAAATATTAATATCACGTCAGATCTTCACGTGACCTGAATGAACATTTTTAAAACGATAGTAATGAGTAATTCTTGCGAAATTTCCTGACCATTCCAAAATATAAAAAAATGCACAACGTTAATGTTCAAGTTTTCAGTTCTGTCGGCACTTCCGGACTGTTACCCGTTGTTTTTATTTATCAGTTATTGATCTAAGAGGGAAAATAAGAACTGTAATTCTACCTTTGAATATTTATTTACAAAATGTAAAGAATTGTTTGAACTTATAATCAATAAGAGCGATAACAATGACAAATATTGGGTAACCTAAAAAAAATATATCGATTATCATAATTGGATATCGGCTATTTTATCAGCCCAACCTTGATTACTCACATTTATTATATTTCTATTATTCTTTATCAAACATTACCTTTAAAACTGCCGAAATTATTTGTTTTCTTCACCTTGTAAATTAAAGTTTATGTAGATGTGTGTGTACAATTTGATTATGAATATAATCGTAAGTTTACTGTTCTTATCCTTTTGTGAAGACATAATAATTTAATCTGTAATTAGACTTGAACCGGGTGGCATTCCGTGATTCGACGGTTTTACAAGTTTATCGATGTTATAAATAATGGTATGTTACTTATTATGATTAAAGTCCATTATCCTAATTCTAATAATAATAATTATAAATGTGAATGTAAGTTTGTTTGTTACACTTTCACGCGAAAACTACTGAACCGATTTGAATGAAATTTGGTACACAGAATCTCTAGAGCTTGAAAAATAACATACTTTTTACCGCGGGAAAATGTCATTCCGCGGGAAAATCCATTATAACGCGGGTAACACCGCGGGGCACAGCTAGTAATTTATAAAGTTATTTAATTTATCCCAAACTTAGCAACAAAATACACTAAAAGACTGAGATCTGGGTCACTGGACCTGGCTCTCTAGAAAATACTTGACATTGCATACCAAAACAAACAATTGGAATATTGAACGAAAAATACAAAAAACAATAAAAATTACATACTCAAATATTTCGATAATTTATATTAAAATATGATATTTGCAGATACGTGCATGGGACTTGCGATCCAGACGCGGAACCTTCGCAATACAAATTGAAGAAAGACCAAAACCCGGGATATGATTATTGCTGCCCTATTTGCAAGACTCAAATGCCTCTAATAGCATCTAAATCTGGATGTAAGTAACATATATTTAAATTATTGTATGTAACATATGTGTTCTTTATGGTTTATGACATTCGTGCCTGGAATATATTGTGTAAAAGTTCAATATCATAATATTGAACATATAGACAAATGGTTTTGAAGTTTAAAAATGCATTAAACATTTTATAAATATTATTAGCGTTTCAAGACGAATTTTCAGTTCAGTTTCAGATAACTGACAATATTTTCATACATTTGACTAGCAGTTAAATTATATCTGACTGAATAATTATTACTTAATATTAACATCATAAATAAATAACGCTTATTTTTCACACAATTTAAACTATTTTTACTATTTGTAAATTTAAATCCCTATTAACCTAAGAAGCGTCTATCGTAAAACATATCAAGTAAATTCGATAAACCTTATATTTGCTAGTAAATCTGACAGTATGCATGGAATACTATACTTATTCATTAAGTAGCTATTAAATATGTTATATCTGGTATGGTAAAAGAGGCCTTACGGAAATAGTGATGCTTTTCCCAGCGTTTGATGACGACACTATGGCGTCGACTTCACAAGACTCTTCCTTCGGGGATGATAACTCACAATCAGAACAGGATCCTTTGGCGATTGAATCTAAGGTAAGAAATCCATTCACTTATATTATCAAAACTACTTTATATCGCGAAAATCCATTATAATGCGGGTAACAGCAAGGAAGGTGCAGTTTTTTTTATAATTACCTTAGGGTGAAATTTCGAGAAACTACATACTGTACGCGTAGCTCAAATTATGTGCTTCCCTTAATTAAATAAATTTAAAAAAAAATCTAGGTAACCCTATTGTAGTCGACTATTGTAGTCGAACTTCAAAACCTTTTACTTTCAACCTTAAAACTTATTCCTTTTTGATGTACATCACAAACTAAACCGTACCAATTTTCAGCCCGCGGACGTAGGGCTAGGCAAAGGCAAACCTTTTACCGTCTCCTCAAAAGTTGCCAAGAAGAAGATCGGCGGGTACAAACTAAAGGGCGGGTTCCCTCCGGCCGGCAAGATGGGCTTCCAGAAGCGACAGAGGTCGGCGCTCGACTTCGGTCGGAAACGCGGCTCTAAGCCGAAGATGAGGGGAGTCTTCGGAGTGCCCGGCCTGGGCCTCCAAAGACCTCAGGCGCCTGATAATAAGGCGCCTGAAGATGATCCAGGTAACAGACTAATTTTGAAGCTACATCAAGGACTTAAAGTGCCTACAATTTACAATTTATTTACTGAAAAATTCATTTCATTTCAAACTTAATTCATTAACCCATTTATCGTTTCATTGAACGAGTATAAAGATGAATAATATCGTTATTTTCCTTGATGTGATCATAATATCTTAATCTTCAATTAATTAAGCAAAATTACCTGCTGATCATTAAAAAATTACATGATTGCGTTATTAGACTTATGTTAAAACGTATGTTTAGTGAAAACAAAACTATTTTAATTGAAAACACATAACCTACAAATCATAAAAAAGAAATTTAAACATTTTGTAAATTCAATTTGCGTAATTAGTTCCTTCTGCAGGCGTGGAGAACAAACTCGTCCTCTGCTCAAGCAAAGACAAGTTCGTGCTCACGCAGGACTTGTGCGTGATGTGCGGCGCGATCGGGACCGACAGCGAGGGCTGCCTGATCGCCTGCGCGCAGTGCGGGCAGACGTACCACCCTTATTGCGTTAACATAAAGGTGAGTTTATCCATACTATTATTATAAATGCCAAAGTGTGTGCGGCTGTAAGTAAGTGTGTAGATTTGTGTGTTTGTTGCTCTTTCGCGCAACAATTACGGGATGGATTTTTATGAAACTTCACAACCATATAGCTTATATATGGAAACTGTTTTTAGCTTTAGTCAAGTCACTTTATACATATGAATTCTTAATCTTAGTTATAAGCTTTTTGTTTCCCAAATAAATAAAATAAAATATCAAAATAACACATAATGCTACTTACCATGGTAAAATACCACATTTCGCAAGAAAATGAATCATTACCAGCAAAGCTATCACGGACATGTACTGTTGTCCCAGTGACAACGGCTGTTGTCCCAGTAAAGGACAAAAAGGTACTGTTTACCTTGGGAAAACCTATTATTACACGAGCCTAGTCGCGCGCGGGCAGCTTGTCATTTCCATACGCTCCAAAGCTGATGCCCATCTTCTAGTGGGTTATCTTGACCGAGTTATACAGTGCCAACGCCAAACATTTATGCCTGAAATAAGTAATTAATCTGATCTCTTCTCACAGGTGTCTCAAGTGATAGTGACGCTCGGCTGGCGCTGCCTGGACTGCACCGTGTGCGAGGGCTGCGGCAACCGCGGCGACGACCAGCTGCTGATGCTGTGCGACGACTGCGACACCGCGTGGCACACCTACTGCGCCAAGCCCACGCTGGCCGAGGTGCCGCGCGGCGCGTGGCGCTGCGAGCGCTGTCGCCGCTGCCTCGTCTGCGGGACCAGGGACACGGCGCATTGGTGCGACAACTACACAGGTGACTGACGCACTACTGTGACAGTGATGGTGACTGCGACACCGCGTGGCACACCTACTGCGCCAAGCCCACGCTGGCCGAGGTGCCGCGCGGCGCGTGGCGCTGCGAGCGCTGTCGCCGCTGCCTCGTCTGCGGGACCAGGGACACGGCGCATTGGTGCGACAACTACACAGGTGACTGACGCACTACTGTGACAGTGATGGTGACTGCGACACCGCGTGGCACACCTACTGCGCCAAGCCCACGCTGGCCGAGGTGCCGCGCGGCGCGTGGCGCTGCGAGCGCTGTCGCCGCTGCCTCGTCTGCGGGACCAGGGACACGGCGCATTGGTGCGACAACTACACAGGTGACTGACGCACTACTGTGACAGTGATGGTGACTGCGACACCGCGTGGCACACCTACTGCGAAAATATTTTTAACTGGTTTAATAATAATAATAATAATTCTTTATTGCGCACACAATTATAACACAAACATAACAATAATTTTCTTAAAACTATGCGACAATTGGCGGTCTTATCGCTCAAGAGCGATCTCTACCAGACAACCTTGAATGGATAGGATCATTGAGACATTAAAGGGGATCTGTGTGCAAATATGAATTCACCGGTTTCACTATTTTTGAGTTTTCCAACATTGCAAGTGATCATGACATACTCAAAAACCGTTAAAGCTTTGTATTTACCCGATTGAAGTTTTATACTTCATATTGTTTTTAAATTTTGATCGAAAGTGGTGATAACTAAGTGAGCGTCTGTCCAAAATACGGCTTAAGCTATGGGTTTAGAGTAATCGAGGAGGTGACTGCCTACCGCTGCTGTATGCGTGCGAGAAAGGCAACAAGAAGATTTCGTAACATAGTGGTTTACTTCCATAATAAGTTATCACTTCAACCACAAATATTTAGTATGTTGGTAATGAGTAATGACACAGTGAGAATAATGATGAGTTTTTATCTGTGTACCTAGAATGTGCCCCATGCGCGTCGCTGGTCATGTGCTGCGTGTGCTCGGAGCCGTACTCGGACGGGGAGCTGATAATCCAGTGCGAGACGTGCAACCGGTGGCTGCACGCGACCTGCGACGCGATCCGCAACGAGAACGACGCCGAAATCTGCTGTAGAGCTGGGTAAGACCTTTACTAACTAATGTTGATGATGATTTATGAATATGTGAGTTAAAAATCTCTTTAATATAATATGTAATATCCAACCGATATCCATGGCGACCGGCTTACGTATTTTATCTATGTAGTATGTGTATCAGACACATAGTACAAACAATTAGTTTAGGATTTATGATGTTTTGCCTATAATCCTAAAATATTCATTCTATGTATTTGACACTGGCTGGGATAATATTAACTGATCTATTAATCAAATCAGTTTAATTTCAAAGGACCAGTGCAATCTACAATTTCTGGCTGATTGTGAATGTTCCTATCTCATTATGAACTCAATTCCAACTTATTTATTGCATTTATTTTCATAGTAATAAACACGGATGTCATTGACTTGTCCAGTCTAGTCGTTCCAATAATTCTCTGTGTAATATATTCCATACTACACAGGTACAAGTGCATCCTCTGCCGCGGTCGCGAGATCCCCGCTCCTCACGTCGCGCGCGCCATCGAACCAGCACCCGCGCCGCGCGTACCTCGCCCCACGCCACTGTCACTAGGCCTCGCGGGCGAGTACTACGTGGACGACGTGTGTCTCTCCCAACGCGGCGCTCACCACATGAAGATGTTGGAGGCGGAGCTGGGCATCACGCATACCAGGAGGAAACGACGCTTCAAGAACGACCAGACTGACAAAGATGCGGGTAAGTTTAGTTTTACTGGCTGGTCACGGGTGAATACTACGTGGACTTGTGTCTATTCAAACGTAGAGCTCATCACATATGAAGATGTTGGAGGCGGAGCTGGGCATCACGCATACCAGGAGGAAACGACGCTTCAAGAACGACCAGACTGACAAAGATGCGGGTAAGTTTAGTTTTACTGGCTGGTCACGGGTGAATACTACGTGGACTTGTGTCTATTCAAACGTAGAGCTCATCACATATGAAGATTTTGGAGGCGGAGCTGGGCATCACGCATACCAGGCGGAAACGCCGCTTTAAGAACTACCAGATTGATAAAGATGCGGGTATGTTTAGTGTAGTTGAACGAGTACTACGTGGACATATGTCTATTCAAACGGGCAGATCTGGGTAGCACACACACGAGGAGAAAACGCCGATTCAAGAACGACCAGACGAAGAAAAATGTTGTTAATTGGGTTAAGTTTAACTTGCATGAGTGTTCAGGCCAGAATGTAACTAAGAGACGCCTGCATGCAAACTTGAATTGAACGATGTTATAGGATTTTGAAACATCGGTTTTTTATTACTACGATGTTGCAAGTACCATTATTATTGAGGAATTGACAAAGTGAAGTTAACCAACAAAATAGCGGCACCTCACACGATGTTTAGCTAGATAATTGTGTGAAAGGCAAATAATAATGCTTGTTTTAATTATGAGTTCAAGTTAGTCAATATTCCGAGTCTAATCTAAATATTTGATATGCATTGTCTAAAAGTGGCTAAGACGTTGTACATAAACACGACTTACTAAACAATCATATTATCTAACATAAATTGTTGTATGTTGGACGCTTGCTTTGTGGAACAGAAATAATGGCATCTATTGAAACAGTGGCGCAGAATGCTGATGGGGAGATGGCCGAAGACGCGAAGCCCGACAGCACTGCGGAGGTCAAAGAAGAACCCGGTAAGAAACTATTCATTTAATGGTTCTTCCTTATTCAGTAGGGTTCCTTATTCAGGGCTACAGTTTTTGTGTTCTCCAGTGGGTGCTTCTGCAAAGTGAGGTCCTTAGACTTTTTATGTAGTATTTAATAAAATGTACACGGGCAACGTATTTTCTCTCATTAAAGCCTTGCCTGCCTCGATAAATCGACTATCGAACGCTGAACTATTTTTTCAAGCGAGTTTTATTAGTTTAAAACATTCCACGATTTATATAATTTTAAGGTATTTAACGATCAATTGTCGCATACCAATTACCTAATCAAATGCTTTTATAAGAGTCAAAATAAAGAAGTAATTGTTACTGTGGAAACATTATTCGTTTAATGTTTAGTCTAAGTTTATTATTTTTAAGTATTGTGTACTGTTTATTTCCCAAATAAAACACAACAAATATTTATATCAGTTATTTATTAATATACAGTGTACATACAGTGAAAAAGTGGGATTATATCTTAGCTGTATCCCAAAACCTTATATCAGCAACATCTATAGAAGGTTTAATCTATAATTCAACAGGACTCCCGGGCTCTCAACAAAACCCTAACTACAAAGAAGGCATCCTATGGAACGCAGTCAACGACGGGCCGCCCCCCGAAGGCTTCACGCTCTACACCACGGAGCAGGGTCTAACCGTACTCAGACGGAAGCGGCAGAGGAATCTCAACAAGCTGGGTATAGGCGGCTTCGTGGTGCGGCAGAGACAAGCTACCCTGAAGGCGCAGGCTGATGAGGAGAAAGAGGACGGCTCGCAAGCTTCGGGAGGTAAGATTGTTATGTTTATTTGTAATATTTAAATACAATTAGGATCATCTCGTATTAAAGTCTGATATTTTTAAAATATACTAGCTGAGGAGCTTTGGAGGTTTTGTCTGTTCACGTCCGGGTAACCCTCTGAATCCTCACAATCTGAATAAATAAAATAAATAAAAAATAAATATAAATAAATTGATACAATCGTAAAATAATTCCTCCTAGAATCTCCGAGCAACAAACGTAAGCCGCGCCGCAAACCTCGCTCGAAGCTAATGGAACAGTTTCCGCCGTACATGCAGGAGGCTTTTTTTGGAAAAGAACTATTGGAGCCAGTGAAACCAGCTGTCAGCTCTACTGGTACGTTGTTATTATAAATAAAAAATATATTTCCGGACAATTCAACACACAGCAAAAACTACCTCCGTGGTAAGCTTTAAGCTTTTGTAGTAAGTAGTAAAGGCTGTAAGCTACGGGTACTAGACATCTGATATACTGGCCTGTTTCCTGATTATCATCTGAGATCTGATCTAAAGATATATTTAAGTTTCCCTACAAGTGGTACAATAGCAATCATGTATTGTCAGATGTATTGTCTTGCTACTGTTTGTATAGTAATAGTTATCTTTCTATCATGTACATTTTTAACATTAGAATTAGCTTTAGCTTATTTACCTGAACTTAACAAGGCCAGCCACAGCTTAAGATCGCCAAAACAGACTACAGAGGGCAGTGTGGGCTAAATAATATTAATATAAGTTAGTTAATTTTTCCTAAAATGTTAGTTATGTCTCTAGGGAACCTCGGGACATCGGAAAGCCCGGGAGGTTCGCTTCGGCCCGCGACGCCGGAGGGCTACCGCGAGCTGCGGGACTTCAAACTGGATCTAGAAGGTTCCGACAGCGACGGTGAAGACGTATTGGCTGCGCATACAACCTTCAATGACCATGACCTCACTATCACTATCTCCCTCAATCAGGTACGTTTGTCTTTGTTTATATGGCGTCGTTTTTAACTGTCAGGGGATAACCGAAGCCGTTTATACATACAAAATAGGCCCGCATCGTACCAGCCTTAGAGTATCTATCTATGGTAAGAATAGAGTGAGCCTATTGAATTGCGAACATTAGACACGTCTAAGAACAACATGACGTTCGACATTCGCAGTCGTGGATCGAGCGCACCGCGCCGACTGTCAAAAGTATAGTGATGGGATGCGATCGATTGTAGTCGATGTTTTAAAAAAAATATATGTTTGTTGGGAGTAGGATTTTTCTTCGATGATTTATATAAGATAAAAAAATACCGGAAAATTTTTATCTTCTTATTTTTATCGGTAATGTCAGAATCTTACTACTATGTAACACCTAAATTAAGCACACCTTTCGTACCTTCGTACCGTACGGTACAATTATTTATATTCTTGTGCAATAAAGTATTCATATTAATAATAAATGTAACCACTTGAAACAACCAGAAAATTTATTTATTTTATTTTTTTTATTTTATTTTATAATTTTTGGAAAACTAACAGCTAGGTAACTAAATACTAAACACAGTGTGTAATTAACGGCTAATTATAAGTTTCCACAGATATAAGAAAAAGTTACTAGTAATATGAAACAGTCGAATTAGGAAAAAGACAGCACATTTGATTTAAATTACAAACAAAGTTACAATAAATACTTATGCAAAGAAAAAACTACTCAACCAGTGTTTAAGACGCTTGGTTGAGGTATTAAATAAATCTAAATCTACTTCATCGTTGCCATCAATAAACATAGTATTTGCTTGGATGTTATTGAATGATTTGCACGCCCTTAAGATGAAAGAGTTCTGCCTGTAGTTCGTCCTCACCAGTGGTTCATACAAGAGCTTAGGCTTACGAAGTGAGCCTATGTTCGTGCGCAGACCAATCAGCTCTAACAGCTCTGGACAGTCCACCGTTCCGTTCGCTAAATTCATAAGATAGCATAAGTCAGCAATATTCCTACGTTCAATAAGGGGTAAGAAGTGAAATTTACGACAGCGTTCAATATAGCCTGGTAAAAAAATATTTGCTCTAAATTGCAAGTAGCTAGATAATTATGTAGTAAATGATTATGTAAATGGTAGAACTATCATTATAATTGGGTAAATTACTAGATGTTTTATATAATGAACCAGAGAACAAGTAAATAACATAATGAGTGTGTAACTAATTATCTAACAGAGAACCTAATTAATGTAATTTATCGATAGCTTTTTCCCCATCGGCACGCCCCATCTCTAACTGTCATTCAATTTGTTTCGTTTGTCTATGGTAGCTGTCCCGTTCTGCACAATGAAGTTTTAGTGATACGCGCGCTCTGTTTACTATAGATACTCTAAGGTACCAGCTCAGAAGTGTTAAGCTAAACATTTTGTACAACCCCTATTAACGTACCCACTGCTGGGACTTCTCTCTTGACGATAGGGACTAGGCATAATTCACCACTATTAAAAAACTAAAACAGCATCTTCTTGCCACTCATTGAAACAAAATTCACTGTAGAAAATGCCTTGGCATTAAGCCCACCTTTTGAACAACTCTGTATTTTTCTTGTGCAATAAAGAATTCTTAATAATAATAATAATGAAACCTCGTCTCACAAAAAATAAATTTCAGGAAGAAACCGAGCTTCTCAAATCGCTGAAGCCAAAAGAAGAGAAAGATTGTAGCGACGTTAAAATCAAGACGGAGATAGACGAGTGCCAGTTGAAGCACACTGAAGACTCAACAGCGCTGAAAAATGCTCTACTAGGGCCGCAGACGGAGCCCGAGGTGCCGCCGGCTGCGCCCGAGCCGCAGTTAGCCAAGACAGACACCATTAGCGGTAAGAAGCAGTGCTTTCCTAAACAGCGCTTTTTATTATTACCTTAAAGCGCTGTTATAGCGGGAATAGCGGTAGCCCCGCTGACGCTGTAAGGTATAAAATCTCCTGGGAAGGACTGTGCTCTCGCCGACGCCACATAAGCGGCTAAGACGATATTAATGTAAAAAAATAAGGTGTTAGCGACCCACTCTATCTTCGCACAGGTGCAATTCTTATATATAAAATTCCGAAATGGCTCGACCGATTTCGTCATCCGAAGCATGCATATCGGACAACATCTATGTATTTTTTATCCCCATAAATGTTAAGGTTGGTCCAACCCAAAATTTTTTGTTCCATATTTTTTTTTATACAGGATACCAAAATACATACTACGCTTAATTTTCGCAACTTTACGATATACGATTCGTATCTAGGTGATACAAAGTTCAACGGGTCACCTAGTCTTAAAAATGAAAGTGTGCGTGTTTGTTCAAACACTTATAACTGTACAGGTGTAACTGTATAGGTGTTATTAGTTAAAACTTAGCTTAATGTTACTGATGTCGGTCCATTGATAATTCAAACTGGGCATTAGTTATATTAGTTATTTATTATTTATTTTATTTGACTTGGTTAATAAGGTAAATATTATACATTTATAACAAATTATAATTATACAGAAGCTGGAGGCTCATCGCAAGCGTCAACGATATCACCGAAAGACGATCTGTCGTTGCTCAACATAAACATAGACAACATGGTCCGGGATTCCCTGCCCGACATGGACAGCAATGATGTTGACGAGATCTTTAAAGGCGTACTCACAGACGATTCTCAGGTTAGTTATAACTAAATAGAAAATATATTTTTTTAAATAACGGACTCAAGAAGAGCTTTATTAAGTTATCAGTTAAAGAAATAAAAATTATTCTGAAATAAATATTCTGTAGCTTCACACAATTAGTATCCCAATGTAAGTACGTAGTACATAACAAGAACCAATACAATTATTATTATTCTGTATTATTAGAAATCTTGCCATTGTTTATATTTTAAAGTTTTGACAATGTCCCTATACAGCGAGCAGTAAAATGGTATTTTTAATTGTTTTTAATTAATTAATTTTTGATTGTTATATTTTTGTTTTTTTATTTATTCAATTTTTGTGAAGAAATCACATGACATGGCCTTCAAATGAAAATAAAATTATTTTAATTCAATTTATTTGTATAACCTATACAGCAGCTTCATTAATTATTATGACATTATTAATTTTTATACTTTGTTTAAAGTTTGACAATGCCACTTTAAGCAACATTAATATTTCTTCTACATGTTTTATTGTATTTCATACTAAGACAATTCACTAACGTCTTGTCTGTGACTTACAGAGTGCTTATTTTTAATACTTTTTAAAATTATGATTATTATAATACTTAGGTACCTATATAGATTGAAACGAAGTCAAGTCTAGAAGTATCAGTATGTTTCCTACGTCGAATAATTTACCATGTACTAAAAGCGTCGCTAACTGGTAACACCCTTGCAATAGTAGTATGTATGCAGAAGGGGTAACCTGTTAGCGACACATACTGTACCAAGGACCAAGGCGACACATAAATATTGCCGTACAATCCACACAGCAACATTTAAAAATAAACTCACAATCACTTGTTATCTGCAGGAGTCTCAAGAATCGTCGGTCTCGTACGTCAACTCGATTGGAGGCACGCCGTACCAGCAGAGGCGGCAGTTGCAGAGCCCTATGGATTCCTACGCGTCGCCCTATCACAATGATTTTGGAAGCAGGTTTGTGAATATTCTTTTTACAGTTCTTTTACTTAAATGTCGAGCGACGTGTTAAATTATTACCACTTCAATAACACAGAAACGTGGATTAAGGGCTGATTTTGATGTATTCATCAAGTCAACTAACTTGCCCTATTAATACCAACTAATGAGTCCCACTCAAAACACTGTAACCTCACAGTACAGGCTCTTACGAGACCTAGTGCGAGGGACAGAGCTTAGACTAGGGTACTATCACTACTTATTGTTTAAAAATTAGAATAAGTGCTAGTTTTAGTTATTTTTAGTACCTAACAATGTTTTTGTACATGCAAATAAACTATTTTATTATTATTATTAACCAATGTCAAATAAAAGTGTTAAGTATCATAATCTTGCTCGTAATAATCAACGCTCCCGACAAACCCAAGATTCGGCTTGACAAAGTGCTCGACTAACTCGCTACCCTATTCTTACGTCCTTTTAGACAGAAAGCAGTCAGGCGTTCAAGCGTTCTGCATTTAGAACAGCACATATACAATACAAAAAAAGGGTGTGTGCGATTCACACACGATAGAAGTGAAACTTCAGTAAATCGACAAAAGAATGAGATGAATAAAAAAAAAAACTGTTCAAAAAGATTTTGTTCGGGCGGTCACTCATCCAAGTACTGGCGTCGCGTATCGTCCTTGTAAGCGTTTAAGATTGGCTTACCTGTCGTATTTTCGTTGCATCCGTTTTGAAATCACAACGATTCTAAAGAAGTTTCACTTCAATAATTGTTCCACCCGACCGATCTCTATATGGTTTGCCGCAGTACACAGCTTTAAATATGCATATCTTACAGCGGCAGTAGCGCGTTGAGTCCGCTGTTCGGGGGCGAGGGCGGCGCGGCGCAGTGGTCGGAGCAGGGCCAGCAGGCGCCGCCGCCCTCCTACAACCAGCGCAGCGCTGAGAAGATGCGCGCCGATGAAAGTGAGTCACCTGATCTTATTCCGTCCTTCCCTAAGTACGGAGTTTCATTTCGATGTCGGGGCTTGATAGACGTCGGTACACGACTGACGGTCCTAACGGGTTGTTGTGCTAAGTGGAGTAGGCAGGGTACGATCTGTTAAGATTCTTACAGAGCCAAAGTCAAAACGTTTATTTCCTTAGACGCACAGGGCATACATGGACAGATCACCTTATTAATTGAAATAAAAACTAAGAATAACAGTTCGCTTAAATTTTTTACACTATTTGAATAATGCGTTAAGGTGCTTTATTCATTGAATTAATCAACAATTGTGGAATATAATCTATAGGACCGGGGTTACGACATCTCGAAAAGGTATTTTCCTTAATCGTAAAAGACAGTGAGGGAGTGATAAAATATAATTGCTTGCCAAATCTACATTACTGTTAAAACGATACCATAGATTATTAAGTTTACACAGTAAGATGGTATTCAGGAGCGCGAACCATTCTAATTCACCCTACTACAGGTTTTCTCCTTCAAAATTAAATTGTAAATAAATTACTGCAAATATGTGAATCTTATGTTTTTTCTAAAGCCGTGTTGGCTAAGTGGAAGGACACTCGACTTTCAATCCGAAGGTCGTGGGTTCCAACCCCGCCACGCACCTCTGGATTTTTCTTCTTGAGAAATTTATGTGCACTTTAAGGAAAACATCGTGAGGAAACCGGCATGTTCTGAGAACTTTAAAAAGTTTGAAGGACATGTACATTCACCAACCCGCACTTGGCCAGCGTGGTGAATTAAGGCCTAATCTCTCTCGTCAAGAGAGAAGTCCCTGTGTCCCAGCAGTGGGAACGTTGATAGGGTGTTGTAATGTTTTTTCTAATAAACCAATACATTTGTACACTAGGTCTAGGCTCAGGGGCGACAATATCAGCAGTACTATACGCAAACACGAACCACCCAGAATGGAAAACGGAATTCCCAAACTGGGTGGACCGCTGCAAGCAGATCCTCAAGAAATGGCGAGCTTTACCGTCCGAGCAGAAAGCGCCTTATCTCCAGCGGGCGCGGGACAACCGCAGCGCGAACCGCATGAAGAAAGCACAGCAGGTATGTGTGTGTGTGCTTACATGTGGTGTGTGCTAACCCAACTCACTTACCACCAGTGTTTAATTTACTGTGTGTTTGTGTTGCTTTTATACAGGACACGATATTTTTATACGTTACTAGCTGTCCCCAGCAAACGTTGTTTTGCAAAATGAAAAATAGATGTTGGCCGATTCTCAGACCTACTGAATATGTATATAAAATTTCATAATAATCGGTCAAGCCGTTTCGGAGGATTATCGCAACGAAAACTGTGACACGATAATTTTATAAACATATAAGATTATTAATACATAGTGTCCTGTTTCTGGAAAAACAAAACAAAATATCTAAAACTTCTAAAACTTGATATTTTCATGTTCAATCAAATCTCTCTAACAGCAAGTTTATAAAATTTCAATATATTTCCTTCTTAAATTGATCTTTTTATTAACTACAAATAATGTTAATAACATTAAATTTTATTTCAACTCTGTCCCACAATAATGTTGTTATGTAACAGATTTACCAATTAGTGACGCGTACAGTACTCGTTGACACTTGATCTCGTTCAACTTTAAGTTTTGAATAAATAACAATCACATTAAATATAATAAAATAAATATTTCCAGACTAACCGCACAACAATATCTAGCACCGCTTAGAGCGTACAAGCCTGTGTATTTTATTTATTTTATATAATCGTGTCCTGTATAAAACCAAACAATTTTGAGTGTCCTTCCATACAATATCACTGTGACAATGTCTATCTTCAAACCGCTATTGTTATGTGTCATTTTGGAAACAATGAAAATAATGGGATAAATATTTTCTGTCAAGTGTTTACTCTATTGCCTTTAGCAAAACAATCATAAAGCAGTGCTGTAGATTCTATTGCTTGTATCAGCTAGCACTTGTACATAAAAATAGGCACTTTCGCTGCAACTTAAAAGATTCAATAGCATAAGTACACATTCACATTTACGCGTTAAATATGCTTTTTAAGTGCCGTGTGTAAGTGAAAGGATCTACAGTGTCGTTTCGTCAGAGGATCGTCGCTTTAACGAGCTTCGTCTAGGGATGTTCTCCAACCCCAATAGTTTCCCCTTTAATGATCGCACTTAGATGATTATGCATATGCTCTAACCCGTTGCAAGATATATTTAAGAACAATTATAAAAAAAGAGAATGGTAACTATTCTAGATCCCTGTTATCCATCCTCCATATCGACACTTGCCATCAGGTTAGATTATAATAATAAATAAAGGTAGTCTTTGTCTTTGGATTAGACTGTGGAATAATCCTGCCCTTGTGTGTTCTAAGGGTGGATTCAAGAGTAAATAAATTGTTTCCAAATTGAACTTGGGCTAGTTACATATGGAAGATAATGGGTTTCAAGGCTAGATTCAAGAGTCAAATTAAAATTGGGCTAGTCTATAACGGGGTGAAAACGATGGGGGAGTTGACGGCACATAGTCGTGGTACCAGTACTAAGTATATCGGCGCGACAGAGCACGGGCGGCGAGGGCGAAGGCGCCAGCTGCGCGACCCCGGCGCCGGCGGCCCCCTGCAGCCCAGCCCCGGTGCGCGCGCCCAACGTGACGGTCACGGCGCGCGGGCTTCTGGAGGCGGACGCGCACATCCGCGTGCTGACGCCCACCGAGATCATGCGCACCCTGCCGCGACTCGCCTGCCGCGCACCCGCGCCCGCCCCCACCGCGCCCACCGCGCCCGCCGCGCCCGCCGCGCCCACGGTACCGCGATATACCGATGTATCGCTCGCATACGCACACACATCACACATACCCTCCACACACTATACACATGACAATACCAATTACAAAACAAACATTTATAAAGTTCTATACTGGAACATTTATAAATTTCCAGTTGGCCTCACCTTATAATCTTGATCATCATGATTTCCTATATTGTGGTCATCATTAATATCACGTCGGACGTCTACCACCGACAAAACAGATATAGGTATTTAATCAAGCTTCTGCTTCACGGAGGTTTGCTAGTCACTTTCCAACGAAAAAATTGGATACCTGCCCATGGCTAGCAGTGTACGTCCAACGGTTGAAATGATGATGATATGTATATATTACAATTAAAATGTTGATTACGTTATACACCCGGCCCGTTAGCCTCTCTTTTATGATTTTAGTCTTCATAATTTCCTATGACACGGCTGACATGTCCCAAACTAACCTGTATTACAAAAAATAATCTAGAGAATTCTGAATCATCTTAAAGTAAAATAATTTCTTAACATAACACAACACAGTGTGAGCTATTTCGCTCGAGAATCGAAATTGTTTAACATGTAATTTGTTTTGTTTATAAAGATGTTTTAATTTGATTTTTGTTTGAAAATTAACCTAACACCCAACAGTCATATCCACTTCATTGTGAAATAGAACATAGACAGGAAACATGACTGTTTTTATGTTAAAAAAACTAATTACCCTAACGACTCTCATTTCAGTTTACAGATCTTAAACTTTAAACCTAACACATAAAGGCATACACATACCTCATACAACATAATCTTAACATATTAATATCATAAATTGTGTGTATGCGAGCTGCGTTTCGTTGATTGTTGGGTGATCGCGCGGCACTTCGCGGTCCCTTGCACGTCGTTCAAATCAATTCCGTCACCCAACAAACGTTTTTGGCTGTTTATTGTGATATTGGACATTAGCTGGCACTCTTATTCACTTCGCTCTACCATCACTCCAAAAACCAGAATATTGTAGAAAATAATACTAGACTTATTATTTAACAACTCTATGCTTATACTAAGCTGACCATGATTGTCGACAATAGGCGGTGAACTTAATTCAAAAGGTCGATCATCAAAGTACTTGTTACAATGATTTGGTTCATCAATCTTCTTTTTACTCGTGATGAACCACCCGAATTTAAAATCTAAATAATTCATTAGCTTAGAGCGGGGTAAAGCCCAATAAAGCCTTTTGATGCTAATAAATCTCCCTCCAATTAGTTTCTTGAATTGTTCAAAACAACATTTTGCTATTCCTCGTATTTAACTGATTTCTATTAAATAGATTGTTTTTCTTACGCAAAAATAACGATAGTTATTGGTTATTTGGATTGATGATGGAATAGCAGATCGTTTTTTGTAGAAATAATGGATAGGTATAACACACTACTGACGTTAAAAATATAATACGTATAAAGTAGATTTATCATTTACTTAGTGTGAGAATCTTTCAAAAACATTTTACTCGGGTTTAAATCTAAACATATCTAAAAAATCCATAAAAATAATAGTTGAAGATATATTTGTATGAGTTGAATATCTATTATTAACTCTTCGCTTATCATTTTATCATCTTATTAGGGGTAAGGATACTAAAGTTTTGTTTTATCAAATAATGATAATTGCTTTTACAAAAACCGATCTTTGAAGAGTGTCGTGTGTCGGAGTGTCCGTTCGTGTCAGTTGTAAGCATACGCTGGTGTGTTTTCATTTTATTTGAGCTTTGCCGCGATGGTCGCAGTACGCCTCCCGATCCCGCTGTTCCGTAACGTTGTTTTTATTATTTTTCGCTTTGCCTTGGTAGTGTTGGCTTTAACATAAGCATCCGGTGGCTGGTGTTTAGGCACTTCTTTGTTTGACGACAGAACAACCAGAATACTTTATAGAACCCAAAAAATAATAATTAATGTGACTGGAAAGAGAGAGGACATACAGGATCCAGATCCCATTAATTTTTTTTCGCGGATAACCTTCATGTACTTACTGGTAATGCGATGATACGATATTAATATTTATACATTTTTGACTGAACACTACTATGTATATCTGTCTTTAATAATTAATTTGTACGACTCAAAATGGTCAAAATTGTATTGTGATTAAGTAATCGTATCGTATTCATATAAGTTCTGGTGCTATCACTAATGTCGTGTCGTTGAATGAAGAAGTATCCTTTGAGTGCTCACAATTCTAACCAATGTACTTCACGTTAATTTGCGTATTCTGCTGTTGAATAAGCTTTAGTTGTAAGTTTTGTATAGGTTAAGGTACACTCTTACTAAAATATATATGTAGGTAAACAGGTCTTTTATAATAAATTTATTTATTTTGTGTTAACTTATATTTCGTCGGATTATTAACTGTTATAAATAAACACATATTTTATTATTCATTGAGTTTATGTTTTTGTTATAGTTATACTATTTACTTGTATTTTATAGTATGTATTAGTAATTATGATTGTAAATATTAGTGCAAGCTTAACTAGTTTCGTTTCTAAGACGCAGAATATTGAGTACTATAATAAAAAAAAACATTCATATGTTTTTATATTTAGAAACAGTATTGAATCATATATATACATAATAAAATTTGATTTTATAAAGCCCGATAAACTTAATGTGTTTTAAATTATGTATCTTCTTAATCATAACAAAAAAAAACTACGCATGTGAAGATGGTTTTATAAATAAATTAAAAATTTAGATATTATTGAATTTGTAACTTGGTTGTTGTAAAACTTTGTAATTTATTTAGTTGTATTAGGTTTATATACAAAACAAATAAATCCATTTTTGATAGAGAAAATGCCTGCGTAGTTGAAGCATGTAAATAAGCTGCAAGGATGACTTGTCTTAAATAAGCAGAATCATGGTCAACAAATATCTTTAACCGCCGCCCAAGGCACCTTCAAATTCCATGCAAAAAACTTTCATAATGTATAAATATTAAATATAACAAGACCGGATTTTTAAAACGGAGGAAGTAAAATACAACCTATTTGTTCCATTTAAGGAAAAATATATTTTTATTAAATTATGAAACAAAACATTTCAAGACATAAAGTTATGATATAAGCAATCGTCTTGAAATTAAACAATAAAGACAGCCTAATTTCAAACCTTATGATTCTCCTTGAAGACGAAACATCCGCTCGCCCACCGCAAACACTGACCTAACCAATCCGTATAGGAGCAAGACCGGACATGCGGACAGCAACGATCCGCCCGCGAAGCAGAGCAGGAACGGCAATGGAAGCACCTGCAACAGCAACGGCAGCAGCAGACGCAGCAACAGCAGCAGATTATACATGACCAGAGGATGCAAGGTATAATAAGATTGGTTTTTGGTAAAAATTTAATGTTTTGCTACATCGATGCGTTATTTTTCAAACCGCACCCTGAGGACCTTGTGACCAACTATATTTTTAACCCCCGACAAAAAAGATGGGTGTTATAAGTTGACGTGTCTGTCTGTCTGTCTGGGACATCTTAGCTCCCGAACGGATGGAGCGATTTCAGATAAGTTTTTTTTTGTATGAAAGGTGAGTTTCGCGCGAGTGTTCTTAGACATGTGTGATGAAAATGGGTTCACCCGTTTAAATGTTATGAACGTAAAAGTCGGCAAGGAACTCCGAAAATCCGCAAATATACTAGAGAGGGGTCTCTAATGAAAGCGCATCACATGCACATTACAAATTAGTATGACTTTTTACTTTACTGGTTTTTTTTTAATTTAAATTTAGCTTAGATGTTTTTTCCTAAATCCAATAAAATAATTTTATTATCTATTAATGACTTTCACCATTATTGACTATTTCCTGTATCATATAACAAATTCCAAACAAGGAAAAAGGTTAGATTACACAGCCCAAGGTGAGATACTCTCCATATCTTATTAACATCTTTCGGAACCAACTATCATCATAATCTCTATAAGCATATAAATATAAATATTTCCGGACTACTCACACCTAACCCCAAACTAAGCAGAGCTTGTACTATGGGTGTTAGGTGACTGATATACTACATAGATACATTTTTTTTTGTAAATACATACATATGATACATAGAAAACACCCAGACCCGAAACCAGAAATTGTAGATTGTACAAAATCTGGTCCCCCGGCGGGAATCGAACCCGCAACATCCTGCGCCTCAAGCGGACGTTCGCCCACCGAGCCACAGAGGGTAATCTAACCTCTCCCTTCGTCTTCAAGCAGCGATGCAGCGGTTACGAGCGCCCGACGGCAGCACGTCCCCCGCCGCGCTGCCCCCGCACTCCCCCGGCATCGCGGAGGCGCCAGCGCCGAGGAGCGTATTCCCCGCCGCGAGATTTCCTCTGCACTGCGGAAACGAAGACATAAATAGACAACTTAGGGATCTGTTGCAACGACATCCTGAGAAGATATGGACTCAGCGTGAGTACAGACCTAATGAAGGCTCAAACGCCTGTGAAGCCTGATTCTCTCCGGACAAGGGCAATCTTCATTTTGGCCATGGAACGTCGACAGCTGGAGTTAGGCCTCCCATGCCCAAAAAAAACATGAAAGTTCATTCATAACCTATCCTATCTGGTCCTTTGCGTATTTGTGCTAGAGCCAATGCGTGTTCCCGATCAATTAAGATAATTCTTCTGGTTTAACGCACACAAAGTATTTCTCAGCTCACTCTCTCTCTCTCTCTCTCTCTCTCTCAATCAGGAGCCACGGTCGGTTCTAGTCTCGACGAGACTAAAACCGAGACTTGGCTCCTGATTTTTACTTTTTCCCTTTAGTCGAATTCCAGCGATAGGACTATAAATTAGTTCTCAGTGATCCACATCCGTATTACAATCTCTTAGTTATATGCCTTGTATCTATAAATTAATCATTTATTAACACCCAAATAAAGTATTTCAAGCAAGTACATAATTAAAGCTACATATGTAAATAGTAAAAGTCCAGCAATATTTATATTTGTCGTGGTCGTGTCGAAAAAATCTGAAAAATAGTAAAGTATTCTAGTGTCTCAAAAAATAAAAATAAATGATACCGATGGTTTTATTTGACAGAAGGTGAAGCAATTGAAGGCGGAGTTATGGAAGGCCAACAGTTTAGACCGCCACTGCCCGTTGGCATGCGGCCGCGGCAGCCCCTACTGCCCAATCAACGGCCCGATCAACACAGTAAGCAAAGATAAATATGTATACTAATATTATAAAGCTAAAGAGTTTGTTTGTTTGAATGCGCTAATCTCAGGAATTGCGGGTCCGATTTGAATTATTATTTCGGCTCACTGTTAGATAGCCTATTTATCGAGGAAGGCTATTGGCTACATTTCAACACGGGGAACGCCATGGCGTGAAAGGCTAGTCTAATATAAATTTATAAAAGTATCTTGTTACAAAGTGAGAGTGAGTAGATCTTTTTAACAAGCTATATTTGATGTAAGGTTCAACCACCACTACCACAACACCAAAAAAAAATGTAAAAATGTTGTATCTTATATTCATTTTCGTTTACTTATTTATTATAGTGATAATGCAACAGCGCATCGTGAGCGCGGATGGTCAGATGCAGCAGAACCAAATGCAAAACCAGATGGGTCAACAGGGCATTGAACCTCAGAAAACCAACGTTATCGTCCAGCCTAACAGTAAGATATTTTACTCGTTGTTTTTCAAATAACTAATTATATATTCCTACTAGCTGACTCGGCAAACGTTGTTTTGCTTGTAAGGATAACTTACCAAGTGATAATTGATCAGTTATGTTATGATCAGATATAATAGAAGTGCGTATTTTATTAATTCAATCCCTCCTCATCGTTCTACAAGTTTGTTCAAGAGATAATCAAGCTTGTTTTTAGAGTGGAGCATATTATAAGGCATTTGTCAGGGACAAATCTGTGACTTTCAATTTATTGAAGAACGTGCACACGATGGACTTGGTGTTTGCCGACAAATTAAAGATATACATAACTTTTATTATGTTATCAATATAAAGATACAATTAAACATTCAGATGTAACAAAGTAATACTTTATGACATAAATGGTAACCAATTAGCATGTGATATGACATAACTAGGTCCTGTCACAGCGCTGGTCTTTCATGGTGACCAAAATACCAAGAAGCGGCTGCTGCGTTACTCGCAAAAATTAACCAAACCAATTTAAACTAAAAAGTCTTAATACGATGTGAATCCCGGTATTGTAGTTAATTATATTTACAGGTGAAAATCAAAATAAGCAAGAAGGCCAAGATCAAGGCACAGATGAGATGGACATGGCTGAGATGGAAAAATTGGAGCAAGATGCTGGAAACATTGGGGAGGTAAGATCGTTAACCATATTCTTAATAGCCTTGTGTTAGTTACAGACCTCGAGATCCCCATTCAAGTAATCCAACTTGTTACATCATTAATTATTAATTAGTACATTTATTGCTGTTGTTGTAGACAAGTTAAATTGAGTCTCTATTGTGGTTACATCGTTTTTTATAAATTTCACCCATCCTAATGAAGAAATTTCCTATAATAATAATAATTCATTAATTTCTAAGAATTTTGGGTACATAATTGCCAGATCTTAAAGCTATAGATAATTAGCCTACAAAATCTACTAAAACACACAAACAAACAAAACGTGTACGAAGATTTAACATATTAATCTTGTGAATTTAAATAGAAAACAAATACAACCGAATTCGAATGAACTATAAAATGACAAAACAAGAAAGTCAATTATTTAATGTTTTTATTATTAATGAAGTCATTAACAGAATGATAGCACCAAAACTAACTTTAAAACAGCCAGAATCTCCTTAAATTCGGCTGATACTCAATTTTTAACCCCCGACAAAAAAAGAGGGGTGTTATAAGTTTTACGTGTCGGTCTGTCCGTTTGTCTGTCTGTCTGGGACATCATAGCTCCCGAACGGATGGAGCTATTTCAGTTTAGTTTCTTTTGTATGAAAGGTGAGTCTGGCGCGAGTGTTCTAAGACATGTTTAATGAAAATCAGTTGTGCCGTTTAAAAGTTATGGGGGTTAGAGTGGGGAAGGAAAACCGAAAATCTGCAAAAATACTTGAGTGGGGTATCAAATGAAAGCGCATTGCGTGCACACTACACATTATTATGGTGTTTTACTTTTAAGGAAATTCAAGCATTGGAATCGGGGGTTTTTCTTAAATTTTAAATTTAGATTTATGTTCGATTTCCTCCCCTGTGCTTCTCTTTCTTTTCACTAGACAACAGAATAACAGACTTAATTGTCGTATGTATAAACGGAAAAACCTGCTTTTCACACCAAAATTTCTCAGCACATGTTAGCTTCGAGGAATAAAACCAATAGGCATGATAAAATATGACTGAAAGAAAATTAAGTATTCTGTTTAGTCTGTTTGCTCGTCCAAGTATACTGGACACCTATTTTCGCTTTATCAATTAAATAAAAAAGTGCCAAGATATAGAGCTACTTCAATGCATTGTATCGCCTTCAATTTAAGTTAACAAGAAAATAGAAAAAAAACGTGTTCCAACTTTTCAAATAATCTAAATGACGGATTTTTTTTTATCAGTGTTTTTGCAAACAAGTATGTTTCCTACCAGGTCGGAGACATCCTAACCGGTCTAGGAGGCGAAGACGACGAGGAGCTACTGGAATCCCTGACAGCAGACATCGGCGAGCAGTTCAACCTGCTGGAGTACGCGGACCCGGAGCTCGCGAACCTGAACGACGCCGAGCACATCCTGGACGGGCTGGAGCTGGCGGACGACGTGCCGGAGCGACACGCGAAACGGGAGCCTGAGTGAGTGTACATAGACAGCTTTTTGATTTTATTTTTTTAACCCCCTACCGTCACGTCTGCCGTATGCCAGAAGAGCTGTGGGCAAGGATAGCCACCGAGTGGCACCCAGACCTAGCGAGAAGACGACGCGGCAGACCTCGGCGACGATGGCGGGACGAGTTTGACAGTTTTCTGCATGACTAGCGAGAAGTGGCCGGTGATCGGGAGTTGTGGAAAAAATGGGGGGAGGCCTTTGCCCAGCAGTGGGACACAGTATGTATGAAAGGTGTGTTTGGCCCGGGTGTTTTTAGACATGTTTCATGAAAATCGGTTGAGCCGTTTAAAAGTTATGGGGGTGAGAGTGGGGAAGGAAAACAGAAAATCTGCAAATATACTAGTGTGGGGTATCAAATGAAAGCGCATGTCCACATTACATAATATTATGTTGTTTTACATTAAAGGAAATAAAAGCATTGGAATCGGGGGTTTTTCTTAAATTTTAAATTTAGATTTTTTAGCTAACCAAACATAAATAATTACAATTTCTGACTGCGCAAAACGATTTGGCCATAGATTTTGATGTGTTGTTCTTTTTAGTCAAAACGTTTATTTCCTTAGAAGCATAGGGCATACATGGGCAGGTCAACAACTATTAACTCAATTTTAAAATAAAAATGATCAAAATAATAACATTGTCTTGACAGTTTGCTTAATTTTTTATGCTGAGTCGAGAATCGAATAGAAACACATCTTTATCAGTTACAGTGCAGTTTACAGTAATTAGATTTTTTTTAATATAGATCATCTTTCTATTACGTTGTTGTTACCTCATGAAGTAATGGCGCCACTGCCTTCATCATTGGCAAGCGCAGTGTAATACGTCCGACTAGATAGAGGGATGACTTGGAAAAGGTTCACGGTGAATACAGGCCGCTTTCAACATAAATGTCTACCCTAATAATCTAAATTGCATCTGCCCATGTGAACTTGAACCTTTGTACTCCTATACTCCTAATATAGCGTAAATTAAATTCAACAGGGATGAATCGGAACCCAATCAGGACAACAAAATGTACAACGACCTGCAGAAAGCGGTGAAGAACATCGAGAACAAGCCTGAGACGAAATCCGACGGCACAGAGATCAAAACTGAGGTCCAGGACGTGAAGCCGGAGCCCAGCATGGCGCAGATGTTCAGCGACGGCGTCCAGAGGATCATTACTCCGAACCAGCATATGGCTTTACAGGTAACTAACAAATACATATTTCCGGACTAATCACTCAGCATCACCTAACCCCAAAGTAAGCATAGCTTGTACTATGGTTGACCGATAAACTACATACATACATTTTATGCATAGACAATACCCAGACCGGAAACCAGTAAATGCAGATTACAAAACAATAAATAAAGAGTATTTCGCATAAACAGCCCTTAAGTTCCTTGTATTTTTTCTAGACTGCAATGCAAGCAATTAAATCCGAGGTGAAACTGGAAGGGGACGATAAACAACAGAGGCCGGTGTTCCCCCAAATGTTCGCGCAGAACCAACAGCAGCGGCTACAGATACATCATCAGGTAATTTGTAGTTAACTACGAGACGATGACAACAAATTTGGTCGTTCAAGTTTAATAACTGTGGAGTATATCGCAATCTTAATATATCTTATATATAAAATTCTCGTGTCACAGTTTTCGTTCCCGTACTCCTCCGAAACGGCTTGACCGATTCTCATGAAATTTTGTGGCAAAATTGAGTAGGTCTGAGAATCGGCCAACATCTATTTTTTATTTTGCAAAACAACTTTTGCTGGGGTCTGCTAGTTTATAAATAAATACAATTTAATAATTGGTTAAATTTCCATGGACAAAATAAAATGGGGTTGAACTCCTAAACTATATAATGCTCGACTTGGTGGGGGCACTGCCGTGCCCCCAGATAGGGTGACCTGTTGTCAGAAGAAATAGCAATGTTCATTTTACAAGGCTTTTATTAAAATTTAATTAAAATGCAACTTCTCAAATCACTAATATTGATTTAAACCAAAATGGATGCTTTTTAGTTAAAACTACTTTAATCTCTTTCCAAGAAACTCAATTACAAATAAAGGCAAACCTTATGTTTGCTGTCTTATCATGGTTTGTAAATAAAACGGGTTACATACCATCACTTACAACTTAGCTAACCAATTTTATTATAATAAAAATTAAGATCATTCTTAAACATTCATATAAACATTGATTTATTTGTAAACTCCCTTCTCGCCCAAATCATTAATGTATATTTTATATTTTTTCTGTGTATTTTAACAGCAGCAAGGTGTAGTGCAACGCGTTCCACAGTTCGCGGCCGCTTCGCCCCAAGCGCCGAGACAACAGTTGCATTTCCAACAACACAATATGCACTTCACTCAAGTAAGAATGACTTTCAGTAAAAAAATATTCCTTTGTTATGTAACACCCCTCCGAATGCTCGACGCTCTGTTTGGCGTAATGCTCACTGCGAGAGAGCAACACCTGTAACATTTCGATGTACCTTGCGTTCACTCTTTGCAAATATTATTTTTGTCAGTCCATTAATAGAAAATGAGGTATAGATATTATCGACGACAATAGTTTGATCAATATTAAAACGGCGATAAATGCCAGAGGACATCAAATATGGATTCTATCTATGGGGATAGATTCTATCTCCAGGTTTAGGTAAATGCTTAGTTAACTATTTTATTGTTACTTTCTCTCTACCTGTCCATGTAGGCTATGTGCTTCTAAGGAAATAAACGTTTTGACTTTGACATAGTACCTACAAATAAAACAAAGTCGGTTCTACTGTCTGTCTGTCTGTAGCTTTATATGCTTAGATCTTTAAAAGTACGCAACGGATTTTGTGGCGCTTTTTTTTAACAGATAGGAAGGATGTGCGACCTTCCAAGAGGAAGGTCGTATATACTTTTAATGCGGGAAAATACTTTATTTAATAAATCCATGAAACGCGTTCAACGGCGCAGGGAGCCGCTAGTATTATTAAAAATAAATGATTAGTTGTTATTTATGTAGATTGAATTCTAGATCTAGGAATCCGAATTAAGAATAAACTGTGCAAAAACATACATTTTGTTAACCACTGCATGCCGAATGCTAATATAAAAAAAATCTTAGATGAATTTAATAAGCAAGCACAACATATGAAACCTACAGACACGGTATTGTTATTGGTTGGCATTTTCTCGAAAGAAGTAAGACAGTACTCCAAATATTTAGAAAATATTTTACCGAACATCAAATGCAAGATAATACTTTGCTCTTTCAAATTCGACGGAATTCATAATGATATGATATTTAAAATGAATAATGAAATACATCATCTAAGTGTCATAAATGACAGAATAAAATATTTAGAAATCAACAACACTAATAACTTCACCAACAAATGGAAAACAGCTCAACTTAATGTACTAATAGAAAACATATGCTACAATATTAAAAACTTCAGGAATACTAGTAATCTACAGTTTATAGAACCAAAACATATACAATTAAAAAATTTTCACCAACCGACAGATGCAGTGAAAGAAACCTAACAAGAGCGAAAGATAGAATTTTAACAATAGGACATCAAAATGTTCAAGGAATGAATGGGAAGACTGTTCTGGTTGATATGTTCTTAGAAGATGAAACTATCGACGTTTTTTGCATTTCTGAAATGTGGTTAACAGAAGAAGAACTTAAAGTTTGTTCTTTTAATAATCATAGAATTGTAACATTTAATTGCAGGAAACAATATAAAAGAGGTGGAACAGTCATAATTGTAAAAAACGGTACAGAAGCAAAAGCAAGAGATTTAAGTAAATTTGTTGTAGAGAAGGATTTTGAGATTGGCTGCATTGAACTGAAATATTTAATTATAGTTGTTGTGTATAGGTCACCTAGCGGCGAGTTCAAAACTTTTCTTACAAATCTAGATAATTGCCTATCAACCCTTACCAAAGATAACCAGAAAGATATTGTACTTTGTGGTGATTTTAATGTTGACTTCAAGATTGAATCTAATCAATGTAATATTTTACTAGACTTATTAGGTTGTTATTCTTTAACAAAAACTATTAATGATGTAACAAGATTAACTGACCACAGTGCTACATGCATTGATAATATTTTTTCGACTATTGATGTTATAGATTCCAAAGTAGTTATGGGTATACAATCTGACCACTTTGCTCAGTTAATAAGAGTGAAATATGCTACACCTAGACAGGAAAATACATATATCAGAAAACGTGTAGTAACTAAGGACGGTATTGAACGTCTTAAATTAAAACTAAGAGAAGAATATTGCATCCTCGGTGTAAATTGTTTTGAGAATTTCTTTTCTACTTTCTTATTACAGTTAGATAGTGTCATGCCAGTCAAATCCGTTTGTATAAAAGTCAAAAAGTCTTTTAACGACTGGGCGTCAAAAGGCCTTAAAATTTCTCGTGATAATTTGAAAGAATTATATTACCTTCTTACTCTAACGAATGATAAGGTTCTAAGAACATACATACGGACATACAGTAAAATTTTTAAAGCATGCGCTGTAAGAGCAAAACAGATTAATATACGTAGACAAATTTTAGATTCAGATAATGTGTTGAAGTGTACTTGGAATATAATAAAAAAAGAGACAGGGAAAGATACAAATAATTTTTCTCGTAACATAAAAAGTATTAAAAGTCTCAACGATATTGTACTTACATCCCCTTCAGAAATAGCAGAATATTTTAATAATTTCTTCACTAATGTTGCAAGTGAGTTAACTAAAGATTTTAATAATAAAGAAGACGAGGCTGTATCTTTTCTTCTTCGTCACTCAGCGCCAAATTGCAATTTATTTTTCTTGAAACAAATTACTCCAAGATGTGTCTTAAAAATTATTGATAGTTTAAAATGTAAAAATTCATGTGATCTCTGGGGTATTTCCACATCACTTATAAAAAAAATAAAATTTGAACTAGCAGTTCCTCTGGCTTGTGTTATAAATGACAGTATCGAGAAAGAAACGTTCCCAGACTTACTTAAGATGGCAAGAGTAATACCGCTCTATAAGAAGGGATCACATTTAGAAGCTAATAATTACAGACCTATTTCTTTATTACCAGTTTTTAGTAAAATTTATGAAAAATTCATAGCAATCGAATTATATAACTTTGTAGCATCAAATAAAATTATTACTAATAGACAATTTGGTTTTCAAAAAAACAAAAGCACTGCACAGGCAATTCACACATTAATGGAAAAGGTGTTATGGGACTTGGATAGTGCAAAAAATACTTACGGACTATTTTGCGATCTCTCAAAAGCCTTTGATTGCGTCAATCACAACATTTTACTGGCAAAACTTCATCACTATGGCGTACGCAAAAAAGAACTTTCCATCATGACATCGTATCTTAAAAATAGAGTACAAATAACAGAATGTAATGGGGTAAAATCTAAACTTGGTTCGATAGAAATGGGAGTTCCTCAAGGCTCCATATTAGGACCCTTGTTGTTCATTATATATATTAATGATCTTGTGACGTGCATAGAAAATGAAACGGACATTGTGCAATTTGCTGATGATACGACAGTTATCGTTAGTGACAAACACAGAGCAAATGTTTCTCTGAAACTTGATAAAGTAATTATGCTCATAAATGAATGGTTTCAAGCTAACAATCTTCTCTTAAATATGGACAAAACTAATATTATTCGTTTCTTTTTGGGGAATAGGCAAGTTATAGATGAATCTGTACAGAGGACTATCACAAGATATTCCATGAATGTTGTTAAAGATGTAAAATTTTTAGGAATTAAAATTGACAGTAAACTTACTTGGCAAGCGCATATTGAATCACTGGTCAATAAACTAAAATCAGCCGCATACGCAGTTAAAACTATAAGGCAACTAAGTGATATACGATGCGCCAAGGCAGTGTACCATGCGTATTTTCACTCGTTGATGACGTATGGTATACTGGCTTGGGGAAATGCGTCACAATCAAACAGGGTCTTCTTGTTGCAGAAGCGAGCGATTAGGTTTATATTGCAAATCAATAAAATGGAATCTTGTAGGTCTAGATTTAAGGAATTAGGAATTATGACATTTGCTTGTGAATATATTTTTCAGAATTTAATTTATGCTAAACTATATGTAGACAATTATGAAAAAAAAAAGTGACTTACATAATTACAATACACGCATTAAAGAAAATGTTAATATGCCTAACATTAGACTAGCTAAGTTGGGAAACAGTTTTATAAGCTTATGCATAAAATTTTATAATAAATTACCACTTGAATACCGGAATCTAGAGTTTAAGGAATACAGTATAAGAATAAGAATGTTTTTATTATCTAGGTCTTATTATAATATTGACGAGGCTTTAGCTGATAATTTCAATTTATAAGAATAGTTGTAAACTTAATATGTGAACATTATTTAAGTGAAATTGTACTAATTTGACCTTTCCCAGTGTACTTTTGTATCAAAAAGGAATAAATGAATTTGAATTGAATTGAATTTAACAGCAAATCGTTGACCAGGGTGGCACTTCGGGAGGCACCGTGGCCGCCGGGGTGACTCCTGCGCAGGCTGCCAACGCGCAGAGCATTGTCAATGCTATGACGGCACAAGTAAGTTCTCACACACATGGTATTATTGTAGTGAAACTTAAAAGTGGTTATCTGAGATGCAATGGATTTTTATCATGGAATGAATAGTATAAGCAAAGAATTTGGTTAATAATCTGAGGTAAATTTACAAAGCGACAGATTTCGATTGTTTGGTTGAACTCGCGTATATCAGCCACCACAACGCCTATTTAATAATTCTTACACTGTTATTGCGCATTTATCGACAAACTCCAAAGTTTTATTTAAGCAAAGTACCCGAGGAGAACCCTTAAAGAAACCAAAACTATTTTTATTATTATATATTTATTTATTTGAAGGTAATCAACCGCTAATTAACACAAAACGAATCTAGAAGCAACAGAAAGCTAATTTAAGATTTTCACGGATAGTCACAATATTGTAAACATATAAAACCGATATACATATTCAATAAAGGAAACAAATAATAATAAACCAAACAAAAATTAAATTAAAGATAATAGCAATTATATCACATGAAATATAAATATTTTTTCTGACGATGTCTGTGGCTCGGTGGGCGAACGTCCGCCCGGGGCTGGTCCGTTGCGGGTTCGATTCCCGCCGGGGGACCATATTTTGTACGATCTACAATTTCTGGTTTCGGGTCTGGGTGTATTCTACGTATGTATTTACAAAAAAAAAAGATGTATCTATGTAGTACATATATCAGTCACCTAACACCCATAGTACAAGCTCTGCTTAGTTTGGGGTTAGGTGATGCTGTGTGAGTAGTCCGGAAATATTTATTTATTTTATTTTTTCCTTAATATTTTGCAATAGAGAATGCTGTAATGAATGAATGTGAAAGGAAGAGCGAGGTCTCCTAGCACAGGTATATTATTTACTTAAAAGGAGACTCAAAACAACAGAATTGTAAACCTTATGATTAAGTTACTGCAATAAAAAAACAACAGAATTGTAAACCTTATGCTTAAGTTACTGCAATAAAACATTTTTCCTGTCTGTTTCCAGGTGAACGCGGCGCTGGCCAGCGGGCGCGTGATCGCGGCCGGCACGCGGCTGGTGGGCGCGGACGGCGCGGTCGGCATCGTGCGCGCCGACCGCACCGTCACGCTCTCGCACCTGCCCTACGCCGCCGCGCAGGTGCCGCAGCACCAAGGTACCTACTCCGGGCCATTCATTCAGATCATCAGCACCCTATTAACGTTCCCACTGCTGGGACACGGGGACTTCTCTCTTGACGAGAGAGATTAGGCCTTAATTCACCACGCTGGCCAAGTGCCTCACGAAGTTTGCTTTCACCGTTAAAGCAAGTGCTTTAAAGCGCACATTCATTTTTAAAGATAAATCCAGAGGTGCGTGGCGGGGTTTGAACTCACGACCTTCGTAATTAAAGTCGAGTGTGCTCCCACTTAGCCAACATTTATTTTTTTAATTTATCATAAATAAATAAAATAAATTAATAACACGGCTTTCACCAACCATTACTTCTAATATACACGGACAAGATTTTTACTCTTAGAAGATTACTTCGCAAGAAACATATGTTTTTTTATGCGTACTTGTTTCATTCTCAGAACTAACGCGAGCTACACTACTCAGGTTTTACTCACGTGTAAATGTAGCGAAATTATGAGATTTCGACGTTTCTATTGTGAATCAACATCAGCGAGCGAGTTATTCCGTAACACCCTGAATCCCTAAGTTTTGTCAAGGGGACAGAAAATAAACACCTTTTTTTTTATTTGGGAAGGCCTGATAAAGTGTTAATTTTTCCCTGTGCCTAACGACCACCGCTGGATCAAATTTGGAGGGCAGGTCCTCAAAGATTTTAGATTATTTCAGTTGGAAGCGACCTGCACTCTTGAATTCGCGGCCTTTACCAAGTCATCCGTCTTATCCAAGTGATCATTGGAAATAAATGGCTTGAATTAAATCATTTATTGTTTGCGAATCTGGTGAAACATAGTCAGGTCTTAACTAATTAGAGCTACATAGATTCTGCTACTTTGATATATATTATAACTAGCGGCCCGCCCCGGCGTCGCACGGGTATAAAGTTTTCCCGGAAATTATTCGAATTTTTCTAGCCGTAAAAACCATCCTATCTCTCAAGTTGGATCGAACTGCACATGGTGTGCGAATTTTATTATAATCGGTTATGTGGTTTAGGAGTCAATCGAGGACAAACATTGTGACACGAGATTTATATAAATTAAGATTTGTTATTGTTGTAGTACCGGGAGGCGGGCCGCCGCGGCCGCCGCCGCCGCCGCCGTACCCCGGCAAGCTGCGCCCGCCGCAGCCTCCGCCGCCGCCCTACCCACAGGTAATGACCTGACCCGACATACAACCTGGACCCCTTCATCTTGAGGCAATTCTTACTTAACCCAACTTAGTTACCCCCTTAGTTTAATGAGGGCCACCATTATTGTGAGCACCAGGGAGCGCCACTGTAGAGTGAGGTGTTAACGCATAGTTCTTTATCATTCAAACATTCGCTTAAACATGAAGAATGTTTAAATGGTTTATTTATAAATTTGACATTATGACATAAAGCCACAACTTCGCCCCTCTCGGCGGCTATTTTAATCTAGGTGCCTCTCATTGCAAATTTATCAACTGCTAACTGTAACTCTATAACTCTACGTCGTTCTGAGGCCTGAGAATATATTTCTTTCATTAATTACACATTGTTTGAACTAAGGATAGATATTAGTTATTATACAATTTATGAAATAATTAGCATTGTACAATAACCTTGAGGCACATCGTTTTTGTCTCATAGATAAACGTTACTCGGGGTGTAAGATTATTTAGATATTTTTATGGTAAAATTGTTTAAGAATTGCCTCAAGTATTCTTATATTTATAAATACCTTTATACTGATGAAATGATAGAAATCAACAGCCATCTTACTAATTACAAATAATGCTATAGCTAAATGTTTTGGTAAATCTTGGAGGATATTTGGATAAGTTGTCGTGCATGCTGTATTTTCGTGTTTTGAATCTGTTTCGACTTTCCAGTCAAAGCAGGTTTTTCAGCTTTAAATGTATGGCGTAAGCTTTGGTCCACATTTTCGGGACACGTTCAACATGCAATGTCAAATGTCACGCTGATCGCCGTTTAATGTGAACCGATTATGATGTTTTTATTTATAATTCGCTTAATTTTGATCGTTTCGCAGATATGTGATGTTTAAAACTAAATCATTATATCCAAGGCAATATTAACTTGTTGAATTGGTGGCGGTCTTTGTTGGATGTATATAACGAATCGAAATTTAAACTGACTTGTTTGAGACAAGCTTATGAAGACTAGTATTGCATGGGTATATGAGTATTCGCCTTCATTTCATACGCAATTTTAACAGATAACTCGCAGCGTTCTAATTTGGATGTCATTCGATTAACAAAAATGCGCCTGACTGTTATGATGTTTGTTAAAATAACTAGTGTAATTATTTGGAACAGTTCGGATGACTTAAACTGCTTTGAAACTATTTTGTTTATTTTTTAGATGAAGATTCTAAGAGTAAAATTAGTAAATATTACGATTCTCAGAACAACTCGAAGGTGTCTTAATAAAACAAGGTTCAGGCACCCAGTAAATCAAAAGTAGAAACTTTATATTTTAAATATCCAGGTGTGATCAGTCTCTATGCCATACTTGGCTGATTTCGGTGATTATCTGTTGTACTGAATAATCATTCCGATTTTGTAAATGTGTTAGATTAAGTTATAAATGGAGACTCAAGCCTGAGACCCAAGCAAGAGAGACAAGCCCTTAAACAAAGACAGTAAACATTGTACGGCGCAAAAGCGAAACTGTTTAGAAAGTCATCAAGCTAATTTCCATCTCAAAGGCAACATCAAGTAACAGTTAGTTTTCATATTACTAACGCAAGTATGAAATGGAGGCCCGTTAGGTATGCCCATCGACTGCGGAGTACAGGCGTGTTGTTTGCATGTCGGTGGTTGATGGTTGTTGGCGCGCGCAGCCCTATGAGCCGTGGCCTGACTGGCTCCACCGGCGGCCGCTGCTGCTGCAGGTCAGACGAACTCCACTCCCTTTGTGTATATTCAGATATTGACTGTGCAATTGGATAAACATGCCAACGTTTTAGTTCCTGTTTGTGCGTAATATATTAAATATCGCGAGTTTCCGGTTTAGTATAAAACTAATATTTTGTTAGTTGACGGTAAATAATTCATAATAGACATATTCACTGTACCTTACACTCAGTTTATACATAATAGTGTTTGACACGTGTCTCTGAATGCAAAATAGAGAAACTCGTATTTATTTATTTATTTAAAGGAACATCAACAGCCAAGATTATCACTATAAACTAACCTAGTAGCAGCAGAAGGCTAATTAAAGATTTTTACGGATGGTCGCAAATTGTAAATGACTAATTACTTATTATTATTATTGGTATTCATAAAGAACACTTCTTTGTGCTCTCCGAGTATACATTGACACTGTGTAGTGTCATAGTTTAATTCTACGTTTAATTATTATTTTTCGTGACAACACAGAACGTACAAGATATTTCTAACGTTTTTATTTTAGAGAACTTTTCACAGGAAATATAACATTCTGAAATTAAGAGAGATTGAAGATCGTACGTTTTATTGAACGTACGTTGAACGTTACTTTTATCAAGGTTACAAAGCTAGCATATTATTTATATGTATTCATAAACCGGTAACTAAGTGAGTTGGCAAAGAACTTGCATGTCAATATCTCACAAATATCCACAAATTAGCCTACACAGCACCACACCTAGCTGTTTAGCTCCTCAACCTGTCCTTACCACCTCAACTCCACGATTTCATTCTTTGTGTGATACATCTGATCTTCTAGTATGGGAAATATGAAAAGTAGCAACCTTATTGTATTTGAAATGAGTTAATAACTCTTTGTTGATAATAAAGTATATAATTTTTTATGAATGGCGTAAGTTTTTCGTGTGAATTTCCTTCCCATTTTCTCCTTCCCTAGTCTAGAAGGGCAGCAGTCTTGCCGGCCTTGTCACCGCTAACCACCTTTACGTGTTTACCGCTTCTTACTTTGCTCGCTCGTGGCACGCATGCGTAAAACTAACCTTTATACTATTTCAGCAACCTTCCTAACACAATACATTAACATAATTTAATACACTAAAACTAAATTACATTGAATTTGAAGCATATAATCAGCCTGTCTCATCTTGCTGATGTACTAAGGTGGTGGAGTTATCAATTGTGAAGAAGATATAATAGCACAGAATACATGTAGCAATTAGGTAAAATAGGTACACCTTTACAGGCACTAACTCAACACTACTTTCAGAAATAGCCGACACAAACGATAAAGGGTTCTATTCGACTTTGTTGCGTTACAATGTACAGTTTATAAATGTACTAAATTATAAAGCACCGTGTAGTTACGTCTTATCTTGACCAGATATATGTAGATTTATGCACATTTCTATTAGTTAGAGTATTTTCAGTAAAAGTAGCATGTGCTGAAGCATCTGAAATTTTATCGCTAAATTAAATCTGTATTGTTGTTGAGATTCTCTGCGAAATAAGATCACTTACGCGTAGTTTAATGTTTCTTTTGCAATTATAAATTTTCTCCAAGAAGGTCCCTGCATCAAGAATAATTATCATCCAAGATGAGACAGGTGTTGTAAAATAGCACCACGTTACCGAAAAAATAAAATTTTCAATTTCGACACCGCAATGGGGTCGCGCGAAACATTGTGAGAGGTGACGCGTCGCGTTCGCGGTCGCGATCGACGTCGCATCCCGGGCGACGTCACATATCAAATATTTAACCATCAGAACGTAAACCAGGAGCAACCGTTGCTTCTCGAGGAGCTCCTGGAGCAGGAGAAACGGGAGCAGGAGCGTGACGGGGACGGCTGGGGCGCCGGCGCGCCGGGGCTGGCGCCGCCTGCTGGCCCGCCCGGGCCCGCCGCCGCTGCGCCGCCGCCCGCCGTGCCGCTCTACGCCGGCGTGGCGCCGCCCATGCCGCCCCCGCCGCCCGAGCGCGCCGCCTCCGAGGCCGACCTGCTCGCGCGCCGCGTCTACGAGACCTGGCTCAAACAGTTCAACGCCTTCGCCACCGAGCAGCAGCGCTACTACGAGGTCGAGGTCCAGAAGCTCCGGAAGGTTCGCAAGGTGAGCAGTAGTGCGCTTTCGTGTCGTGTGCTTGTAGACTAGCCGCGCCGCCCGCTCGCTAACGAGGGACTCACTATCCGCGTTTCGATAACTTAAGAGAAATTCATGGAAGGATTACACTTGTCTTAACACGGGGGATTAACATTGAACTGCGGTAACTTTTTTCATGGATTTCTGAGTACCTTCGTTATTGAAACTCGCCGGTCGTTTCGTGTGCCTCCACCGCCTACTGTGTTTCAGTCGCTGAACAGCAAACAGCGCCAACTGCGCAAGTCCGGCAACGAGCTGATGCCGAACGACGCGTCCGAGCTGCAGCGCGTCTCCACGGAGCAGCAGGCTTTGCAGAAGCATCTTGAAGCCGCCCGAAAACAGGCTAGACAACACAGTATGCTCATACAGGTTAGTAAAATGAAACACACATTAATTAAATTGGAGTAAATTTAACAAACTTTATATTGAATCAACATAAACGAATATTGTTTTTCAGGAATATGAAACCAAACAGCGTCAACAAAACCCACAAATGACCCAACAGACGGTCATAAGCCAACAACAGATCGGAACCAACCAGACGGTCTTTACCGGCAACCAAAACATGGCTCAGAACCAGCAAATTCAACAGACGACCATCAATCGCCCCATGCAACTCGGCATCGGTGGCGTCCAACAGACTCTTATACGAACTCAGACTGGTGTGATCGCCGGCGAGAGAATTGGGCTCGTAACGGCGACGCCACAAGGCCGTATTCTGCAACAAGGCGGGCGCACGCTCGTGATTGAGCAAGCGGGCGCTCCGGGTCAACAGTTGGTGCGACAGCTATCGCAGGAGAGGCCCCAAGGATTGGTGCAGTTCGGCCAGCAGCCCCGGCAGCCCGTGCAGCAAGCCCAAAGACCGGGGCCCAGGCCTGCCATGTCTCCCCTCCACGTGCAGTCGGCCCAGTCGCCGCTGCACTCCCTCGCGCCGCAGTCCCCGCTGCATCACCTGACATCCCCGATGCAGTCGCCATTACATTCTCAACAATCGCCTCTGCACCACACCTCTCAATCTCCCCTACACCCGTCGACGCAGTCTCCATTGCAGCAGTCTCCGCTGCATTCACAGCAGTCGCCAATGCACGTGCAGCAGACGAATATGCCGCAGCAATCGCCGATGCATCAGCAATCTCCCATGCATCCGCAGCAGTCGCCCATGCATCAACAGTCGCCGATGCATCCGCAGCAATCTCCGCTGCACCAATCGCCGATGCATCCGCAGCAGTCTCCGATGCATCAATCTCCGATGCACCATCAACAATCCCCGCATCAGGGGCAAATGTCGCAGCATTCCCCGATGCACTCGCAACAGTCGCCGATGATGCAGCAGAGTCCGATGCATACGCAGCAGTCGCCGATGAACTCTTCGATGTCGCCGCAGCATTTTCTGCAGCAGTTGCAACAGCAAAGGACTAGTCCGCAATTGCCGACGCCTAGCAGAAGTCCTCAGGTAAAACTTGATACAAGTTTTAAACAACATCTTTATTTTTAGTTATTGCCTTTTTGTACCAAAATACTGTTTTGTTTCAGATATATCAGCAGTCACAAATTCAGAGCCCTGTGTCGTCGCATTCGCCACAGCTACAAAATGTAAGCTAAACAAACTTTTTTGTAAATCCGTAATATTATAAAATGGTCAAAATCTGGGATTGTAAGTTTTAATAATACCATTGAATTTTAATATTTCAGAGTTGAAATGTATTTATTTATTTTCTTTTCAGACTGATTTCATCACTGGAAGGTTCCCGCGACCAGCCCCCGGTGGTTCGCCGCTCCCCACACGATTTGCTAGACCACCTAACCATCAACAAGGTAGATTGTTGTTACTTAAAATTAAAGTGTTTTTTTTTTGTACCAAATCTTATATTGGGTAATTTGTGTGACAGGTATGCGTGTGGGAGTTCCATTCGTTGGACGGCAACAAACATCCCCGCTAGGCAGTCCGCAACCGATGCCATCTCCGGGCAATTCCAATGAGATGGCTGTAAGTAATCAACTTGTATCTCCTTCTACGCTTACTTTCTCATGTTTTGTTGTATAATTGATTATAAATATATATTTTCCAGCGACAGCAAATGGTAGCTCGCCAGCAGTACAGTCCGATGGGCCAGCCCGGTTCGCCTTCCGTAGCTCGCTCCCCTCACGTCCGCACCCCTACGCCCTCAGCCTCGCCCGCGGCCTCACCCGCGCCGCACATCGACCACGGCGGCGGACACGGACATCACATGGCACCCGCCGACCACGGTGGCGGCAACAGCTTAAACATAGCCCCAATTTCCGACCACGGAGGAGGAAACAACTTAGATGTGGCCCCTGTAGAACCTACATCTCACACCTTCCCTTCCGGCTTTAGATACCGCAGGCTAGGACTCTTCGGTGGCGCTCCACCGCCACAATGGCCGCAGAGCGACAATCGTCGACACATACCCATACTCAAAAGAAGACGCTTCGCAGGCAAGACGCCCGCTACCGAAGAAAGGACAGACGATGAGGTCCACACATATGCTCAATTTTCCAACGAAATTGATTTCGAAAGCGAGGAGTCCCCGCGACATGACGATGATGTAGTGCTTATTGAACCGCGAACGTCGCAACCGCCGCGGATCATTCAATCCCCCCAGGAGCGGATTGCGACAGAGGAGGACTTTGAGGAATTGATAGATGGAGGTGGCACCGATGAAACTGACCCGCCTGATGCTCCGCCCCAGCCGATCCAGACGGGGCCTAGAACTGAAACAGCCACCAAAACCGTCGCTGTCATTAGTTTGTCAACCGGAAAACCTCCAGCGGCAGCCCTACAGCAGTACAAGCTGATGGGATCCACGCGATTGCCCGTACTCGGAACTCACGTTCACTCTGGATCGAAACTACTAGACGATGTAACTCAAGCGACCGTTGCATCTGTTTCGATAGCAAATCAAACAATCTCAGTGCCGGTCTTGAAAAACTTATCGGTACCGATAGCCGGCGGTGCACGGCCTCAACCTAAGAAACCTGGACAACAGATGGGACCCGTAATCGGTGTAATTGCATCGAGCGGAGGTAAAGTCGCAATGAGCCCTGTAATAACGCTCGCGACACCTAGCCCACAAACTCGCGTGCCCGTCTCTTTACTCACACAGCATCAAGTCAAACAAAAGATTGTTAAAACAATTGAAAAACCTATATCTTTATCGCTCGGAGCATCTAAGCTATCGAGTCTATCTGTAACACATGACGCAACATTACCAGCAAAAATCTTCCAAGACGACGCGGCGTCACCTGATAGCACGGTTGTAAGCGAAGCAGGTCCTTCGCGTGATCTAGACATTGAGAGAGAAATAAGCAGGCATACAGAGCTACCGTCACATGCGCATTCCTTTAGTGAGCGCGGGCCACTGCCACTTGGTCGGGCAGATATCAAGAGCCCCGATCCTGTGCCTGAAACTATTCCCGATAACATCATGGAAGGCGACGATGATGATAAACCAGATGATACAGCCACACAAATGCTGCTTGCCTATACGGCCCCGCACGCTCCTCAACCGCCTCCTAACCCTCCAGCAACCATAGCGGCTCCGCTCGACCCGCCTCAAGAAACTGTCGTCAAAACAATCAAAGCAATCGCGAACCAGAACAAAGACATGTCTTACACGAACAACGTTATCGACTCAAACATGCAGATCACCTCTGAAATGTCGCACGAATCAGTGCAGATATCTATTCCATCGCCAACACCTTCGCAAGAACGATATCTCAACTCCATTACTATGAGAGACCACGCTGACGCGCCGGATGATCGTAAACATGTCGAAACCTTTGAAGACATGTTATGTATGCTGGAGAATATTGATGAACCGAAGACGTACGGGAAAGCTCAGCGATCCCAACCACAAGCGATACAACAAAATCCTAACTCAAATGCTGGGCCTTCGCAACCCACAATGGACAAACCAGAACCACCTGCGTTTGCCAAACGGGAACCTGATCGCCTTGCGCTACAAGCAGCATCAGTACCGCAGTTGTCACCTCTATCTCAACCATCTGAGATCACTTCAAACATGGCTAACGTCTCACAGCAGCTCAGAACTATCATGTCATCAATAAATCAGAATGCTGCTAAAACAGAAGTCGCGAACGTTATCAGAAAGAACAGTGATGCGGCAACTCCGACACAAGTTAACTTTGAGAACCTCTTGCCTTCTTCCAAAGTGGAAGTCGCGGTTCCTAGACCTTCACCGATACAGAGGATTGAGAAACCAGTAACGCAACCGTCGGAACAGCTGCCCATGAGCGTAGCTCAAGCTATTGGCTCAAGAGTTAATACGCTATCGGCCATGAACCAAATAAGGAAGTCTCCTAATGTCTCACCAATCAATTCTCCTGTCTTGCAAACTCCATTAATGAAATCACCGGCGCAATCACCGTTGATTACAAACCAGAGTTTTAATCCCATGGAAGACAATATGGCTATCTCTTCCGCCTCTCAAATCATCCAAATGCCAGCATTGTCCAGAATACAATGCAGCACTTCACCGCAATCTATCATACACACGAGTAATACAATTACAACCAGTACTATGAACTCCTTTCAAAATAAACCACCTCTACAGACCAGTATACTGAGCCATACGCTGCTTCAACCGACAAGGCAAATGAATACTAACTTATCATTCAACCAGCAGAATATCAGTTCCAGTCAACCGCCCGCTTTGGTTATGACTTCAAGGCCGATAATGGGGAATAAAGAGGTTCCTCCGAATGTAACTGTTCGACACTCAATGGTTAGCCCAAACATGAGTCAAATACAAAAACAGCCAGCAGCACCGCTTAACTTTATTAACACTTCGAAACTATTACATACACAGCTGACTTCACCGCTGAAAAGATCCAAGTCAACTGATGAACCTAAGAGCGAAGTGATAGTCGGTCACATTCAGCAAACAAAGCGTCATAGTGTGGAAGCTGTAGTAGTAAAGTCTGAACCTATGGAAACCGACGATCCTAACACTGCAAATAATGCGGATGCTGCTGGCAATAAGACCCCACAGGGACAGACGGGTCAAAGAAATGATGAATCACAGAACGTACTACTAAAACAACTACTACAGACATCTACTACGACTACAACCGTAGTGCCGCCACCACAGCGCACCATGACGATAACAAGAACAGCGCCCGCTCTTGGAACCATTCCCTCGCTAGAAGCGCAACTCGCGAGGCCTTCTATACCACCTCCTACACTCTCAATGCAACAAGACGTTGACATATCTAAAGCAACACCACCTCGACAAATAACCACAGTCACATCTAGCTTCGTTACACGACCACCTCAACCCGGCATTCCTACCTCATCCATATCTACACTCATTCACGCGACGCACACGCATACGACTCAGTCGTTGATGGATGTACGGAAGCCTCCAATGAAAGTTATTCCTAAAGAAGAAACCACTCCTATACCAGAATGCTCTCCCACTATGAAAACCATGCACATGGGTCAGATGGGTCAGATAGGATATATGAATATAAATATTGAGAGCCAAACGCAGCTTCAACAAGCTATCAAAAAGGAGATCGCCCCGCCACAGCAGAGTCCCGTCCATAGGCCTTTTACACCTCTAGACGTAAAAAAGGAACTGATAGACGAGAGCTCCCAGCAATCAGCTGCCTCCGGTGTTTCCGGAGCATCAGACCAAGGAATGAATAGACTTGATCACCCCATGAAAGAAGAATATCCTGAAAGCGTACATATGGATTCCACAATGGAAACGAACGTAGCCGAAACGCCTTCAGAAGCCAAGAAACGGAAGAGGCGAGAGTATCAGCAAAAGAAAAGAAAGCAACTACAAATGAACGCTAAGGCCGCTGCGGAAAATAGTTTGAACGCTGCCAACGCTAAAAAGAGGCCACGCAAAGGTTCTAGGTATGAGGAGGACTACGATACGTTTATTGATAACTTGATGGCTCAGTTACGATTGTTACCTACTATGCAAATTCAAGAGCCAGCGTTAACTACAAATTTTGCTGTCTGTCCACTATTCGGGTCAGGTGACTTGACTAAACTGAAAAACAAAGACTACGATTTCCTTAAAGGCGATTTAACTGGCGACTTTGGAAATGCAAAAATACCAAACGTTGCCGATTATTACAATACTAAACCTTTCGGAGACGAAGAACCTTTACCAGAGAAGCCACCAGCTTCAACCCAGCGTGGATTCTATGACCAAGAGTTCCAACCAATTATGTTCGACGACGATCCCGAAGACAAAAAGCTAGAGTTTATTTGCAAAGAGCGAGATACAGATACGCCGGATAGTATTGTCAGTTGTTCCAGTCCTGAGTGTCTTGAAATTGAGCCAGTAAATAGATTCCCCGGACTCAAACTCATTGATGATGATGAGGAAGATGAAGACAGTGATACTGCTTCAGGTCGTGTATCACCCATCATACCTATAATTGCGCCGGTACCTATCAGAATAAAGACGCTGGGCCTCTACCCGTTAAAGGAGGAAGAAGACAGTCAAAAGGCGCTGAAAACATCAGACACAGACCCGAGTAAAATCAAAATGGAAGATTCACCTGGATCAGAAAGCAATGAAAATGTTACTGTTACGCTTACTCTTACATCTGGAGCAGCGGAAGATATTTTAGGTGTATTGAAGGAATTGGCAGGAATTCTTCACATTCCGCCCCCAACATCGTACCAGATTATTGAAAGAACTGCCACTCCTCCGTCACATAAACTGGGACTTTACCGTTCTAAAGGAAAAGACGGTAAAGAAGGAACTCCAATCGACATTCAGAGCATTCTTAACGGTGCAGCGAAATTCTGCAGACATTGCGACGTTGTTATCTTAGACTCGGTTGTCAAAGCAAAGGCTTCAGAGTTTCCGTTACTCTCGGCTAATAAAGGCAACGCAGGGGAGATACTGTGCGACAGTGATTCAGAACTCTATTTCTGCAGCACGCAATGCTATGGACGTTTCGCATGGCGACCAACAAACATCATCCTTGATGGAAAAACTAAGCCTGCCATCAAGGACAGTAAATCAGATACAGAAACCAACGCATCCAGAGATCGCGAGGACTTTGACACCGCGTCGAATGAAAGCATGGAAACTGACGATTTGGATATTAAACCTGACATCAAAGATGAAAAGATGGACCTATCCTTCATGGATTCACTTGACAACGACGAACTTATGAAGGAAGTCGGCGATTGTGACGTCAGTGCTCTAGAAACAGAGGACCTAAAGAGCGAACAAGATGAAAAGAGCAATCAAAGCTCAGAGAAAGAAAAGTACAGAGGGATTCGATATAAGGCATGGTCGCCAGGCTGCATAGGCCCGCCGGTCAAATACAAACGTCCCACAGACAGAGAGCTTACTGAACTTGTTTTCAGAACAGGCGTGGCTATAATGCCAGTTACGAATGAAGACCACAGACGTTGTGAGTTATGCGGGATAGAAGGCGACGGTGTGGCGGACGGAGTTTCAAGGTTATTGAACTGTGACGTCAATAGATGGGTGCATTTGAACTGCGCGCTGTGGTCCGAGGGTGTCTACGAGACTGTGAGCGGAGCCCTGATGAATGTAGAAACAGCTTTGGCCGCGGGATCGAACGCAACATGCGCTGTTTGTAGAAGATTGGGTGCCACTGTGAGATGCTTTAAGGTGCGATGTGGGAGCGTCTATCACTTGGGATGTGCGGTGAAGGACAGCTGCGTTTTTTACAAGAACAAGACTGCTTTCTGTGCGTCCCATGCACCAAAGGTACGTTGCGTTGTTTATCTTTTGCATTATTCATATTTTTTTAATTCCTTAAGGAAGTAAATTAATGTCGCATATTTTCAGAACGAGAAAGACAACGAGCTAACAACACTAAGCGTGCAACGTCGAGTGTACATATCTCGCGACGAACAACGCCAGGTGGCATCAGTGATGCTACATTCGGACAGCAACCATCTCATACGAGTCGGCGGCCTCATCTTCTTGAATCCAGGACATTTACTGCCGCACCAGCTGGCTGCGTTCCATACGCCGAATTATATCTACCCTATTGGCTACAAGATTGTAAGTATTATTAACAATCTCGAACAGCTGATATCTAACCGTCCATCAGTTTTTATTCATCAAATTCTATAAGACGAAAATGCTTATTATACGAATAAAACTAATAGATCTTCTGAGTAAAAATAACAAATAATATATAATATAACAAGATATTCTTGTTTACTGATGGTTTGTCCAGAACCCACCTCTGGTTTAATGCAAGTGGATGAGCCAAAAGTTAGTTTTCGGTACGGCAGGCGATATCGTAGGCTTGGTATTTAGAACGGCGTTTCAAATCCCAAAATTCCCCCGAAAAATACGATGCTTTTTGCGTAATGCGCGCGTTTATAATACTATGATGATTTCTCAGGTGCGATTCTACTGGTCAATGGTGCGCGCGAACGGGCGCTGCCGCTACCTGTGCTGGATCTCGGAGGAGGAGGGAAGGCCGCGCTTCCACGTGCGCGCGCAGGACGAGCCGCACCAGGAGACCGCGGCCGCCTCGCCGCGCGCCGCCTGGGCTAACGTCAGTGCCTATTCTTTGGCAGATTTAATAAACCGCCGTTTTACATTACTGCTAGCAGTTTCATATAACTCGCCTTTTATAAGCTCATAACAAATCATATTTTAGGGTGTTCGATGTGAATCGAACAGTAATTATTTTTATAAGAAGACAATGTTTTGACCACATTAAGTCAACACGCTAAAGAGTGATATCGTGTTTTATCCGAATGTCAACAAACTCGTGTAAACTGCTTATAATATGGGAGAATCTTTAAATGACTCATAACTGAATGTTCAATGTATATTTATTTATATGTTACTCAAACTATTGGTTCTCTTATTAAACTTTATTTCTACCAGATATTGGACGCAGTGGCGGAACTTCGCGGGGCCCGCAATGAGGACGGCGTGCTCAAGCTATGGCCCAACTACGTCACTGGTGAAGATCTGTTCGGACTCACGGAGCCGGCGGTCGTAAGGGTCTTAGAGAGCTTGCCAGGTGCGAAAACTTGTGTTACATAAAATAAACTTGTTATGAGATTTTTTTCATCTCAATGTATTTTTTTGGTTTAGATAAATTTCTACGTGGGTTTTAGGTTCAATTATGTAATCCATCAAAATATAAAATATTATTTTGTGCTCAAAGTTGCTTTGCACACAGATTCCATAATAATAAACCGAACAATCTATAATTATGCCGTATTACTGAGGCCACTTGACCATGTCTAATTTATTGAAAACTATTTTGTAAATAGTAATAATGGCGACATCTGCAAATCATAACTTCGGCTGCGACCGAACTTCTACGCGTTTGGCGCAAGTCTAAATTAAGACCAAGTTAAAAAAAAAGGTGTTTGTGCGATTCACACGATAGAAGTGTAACTTCAGTAAATCGACAACAGAATGATATGAATAAAAAAAAACTACTGTGCAAAAAGATTTTGTTCAGGCGGTCACCCATCCAAGTACTGGGCGTCGCGCAAAGTTGCTTGTTAGCGTTTAAGATTGGCTTACCTGTCGTTTTTTCCGTTGCATACGGTTTGAAATCACAACGATTCTAAAGAAGTTTCACTTCAATAAACGATCTAACCCGTCAACAGGCATCGAAACACTGACCGATTACCGCTTCAAGTTCGGTCGATCCGCATTGCTCGAGGGCGGGCTAGCCATCAACCCGTCCGGCTGCGCGCGCTGCGAAGCCAAGTCGCGCACGTCGTGGAGGCGCGCGCCGCGGCCGCTGCACACCGCCGCCGCGCCGCACCTGCCCGCGCCGCCGCCCGGGCAGGACCTGCCCGTCTGCCCCTACAACAAGCAGTTCATCCACACCAAGAGCAGCCAGTACAAGAAGATGAAGATGGAGTGGCGGAACAATGTTTATTTGGCGAGGTAAGTACTTATGATTCTAGTGAAAGTACGTTCCTTAGCGAGGCGAGTAGAAGACTACAGCGGTGAATTCAGGCCAATTCCATCCTAAATCATAAGCGCTCAATGGATGGTGATGATGTTTAATCGGTTTTTACAAATGTCGGAATTTTTTTTTTTTTGGTAAGCTGAGATATACTAATCCTGCTAATGTGAGCAAATAGGTGGGCTATGGTGGACGCAGAATTCTTTTAACCGAAACTACTGGAAATTAGTCAGGGTAGATCTCCGCAATCCTGCATTGGCCGTCCTATAGATGATTGCTATTATGTTGATGACAGCTTCGTTGTAAACTTTTACAACGTGCCGTGACGGAATAACTTTCGCTTTACAATATAACCAAGGAATGTGATAATTTCAATGGATGTTGTTTGGTTTCAGATCTAAGATCCAAGGACTGGGTCTGTATGCCGCCAGAGATATAGAGAAACAGACCATGGTGATAGAATACATCGGCGAGATCATCCGCTCTGAGCTGTCCGAAATACGAGAGAAACAATATGAGGCGAAGGTATTATTGTTTATTTATTTTAGATTTGCATTTCGCTGAATATCAACAGAGAAGAAATATAGTTCACATCATATTCAATGTTAACTTTCACTTCAATTTTGTATGACGGCTGAATAATAAACAAGATGTCACATAATAGTATAATGTACAACTGGCCTATAATGGGGCTCAACATCGAGTTGAGACAAGAATTAATCCATCATTAGTCATTACATTAAGCTAGTCGTTAAAATATCGGACATGTATAGCAATTTTATAAAATTTTAGTTTAACACTATGGAATAAAATACGTTTTTTTAAATACCAGTTTATAAACCATGCACAATGATTCATCTCCCATCACTAGATAGGTCGGCATGCCCAATAAGTATTACATGACAGCTATCGTCTGTACTCTTAGAGTATCTATGGTAAGAAAAGAGTGAGCCTATTGAATTGCGAACATCAGACACGGCTAAGAACAATATGACGTTCGCGCAGCGAGCCTTCGCAGTCGTGGATGCGCGGTAGCGGCGTGAGGATCTCAATTCATTTTGCTAAATTGGGCAATAAAAATGGTAAAATGTGCAGTCAAATCCTGCAAAAATGACACAAGAAAGGAATCCAAGATGAAATCTAACATTACATTTCATTGGTATGTCGATTTTTACACTTATTTTGATAAAAATAAATCGGGCATCGCGTCCATTTGCGGGGGTGAAGGAGACGTAAGAGGGGAGCACGCAAACACCCGCCCGCGCACCGCGCCGACTGTCAAAAGTATAGTGATGGGACGCGAACGATTGTAGTCGATGTTTTAAAAAAAATATATGTTAGTTGGGAGTAGTTTTTCCTCAGAACGTCGCCAATTGCGATGCAAAGCGCTTTACGCAACTCATCAGAGTATGAAAAAAAAAATTAAAATAAAAAGCATTGGTGTGCAATAAAGATATTATCTATCTATTTGTTTATTATCACAGAACCGCGGCATTTACATGTTCCGTCTCGACGAGCGGCGAGTGATAGACGCGACGCTGAGCGGCGGGCTGGCGCGCTACATCAACCACTCGTGCCAGCCCAACTGCGTGGCGGAGACCGTGGAGGTGGACCGCAACCTGCGCATCATCATCTTCGCCAAGCGACGCATCGCTAGAGGAGAAGAGGTATGTATATCTAACGATAAAGTTGTTACAAGTTCACCTGTTATGGTCTCGCTACTCTATCAACCACTCGTGTCAGCCCAACTGCGCGGCCGAAACTGTGTAAGTCTATCGCAACCTGCGCATCAAGCAATGCATCTTCGCTGAACGACGCATAAAGTTGATTGAACCCGAACATCTATTATTTTGTATTCTTTGAGGAAGAACAACGAGATTAGTGGCAAAGGCGATGCCCGATGCGATGCGCATACCGTTTCGTAGTCAGTTCGCGCAGATTTTAGCAAATTGTCACTATGTGGCCGTCAAGGCACAGGTATTACAAATCATCATCATCTTCCTGACCTTATCCCACATTACGTGGGGTCGGCACAACATGTTTTCGCCTTCCATTTCCCTCTATCACCCGTCATCTCAACACTCACCTCTTTCTTACACATATCATCGTTCACACAGTCCATCCATCTTTTCTTCGGCCTACCTCTTCTCACATATCCATCGACATTCATATCTAACGCTCTTCTCGTTACATGACTTTCATCTCTTCTCATGACATGCCCATACCACGCTAATCTATTCCCTCTCAACTTATCCGTAACTGGTGCTACTTTCAAACTGCCTCTTACATACTCATTCCTTATTTTGTCCAATCTAGTTACTCCACACATCCATCTTAACATCCTCATGTCTGCTACATGGACTTTTCTTTCATCCGTCCCTTTCACTGCCCAACACTCCGATCCATACATTACAACAGGTCTGATCACGCTTTTGTAGATCATGCCTTTGAGTTTAAGTGTAAGCACAGGTATTACAAATACACATTTATTTTCCTCGTTTAGTTCTAATTGATTGCATTGTCCGCAGTTGGCTTACGATTACAAGTTTGATATTGAGGACGACGCACACAAGATCAGCTGCATGTGCGGCGCTCCCAACTGCCGCAAATGGATGAACTAAATCAACACAATATAGCTTTACCTTTACCGAGATACATATTATTTTTCTATTGAAAGTCAAATTATTATTTAAAAATCACATTTTTATAAGTATTGCACGCCGATTTAAGTCATGTTACTGTATTGGCGTGTGGCTCATGTAGTAACTAACTTTTGTATTGCCATGTGATGAGAGTAGCGGAGGCTATGAACCCTAGTGTAATTTACCAAAGTTGTCTATGTATTTGTAATTGATTTAGATATACCTGGTGGACTCCACTTCCATGAGCTGTGTGATTTATATTAAGACAATATCAACAGATTTATAATGACATTCAATTTTATAACTTTTATCGTCCCTTGACCGTAATCATTAAAGTTTTTGTACATAATTTAGGAGTGATACACATGTAATGTAGGATACACAATCGTTATTGAATTCAAATATTTTAGATGTGAACGTTTTAAAGTTTATTAATTTAATATTTTCACTGATGTTTTCTTATTTCATATTTACTATTATGATTGATTTAAATCATTGATTAAATTAAGGCACCTTGTATACTGTATTGTATACTTTAAAATCTCTTTAGATTAAGTTACCCAATAGTCGTAATGCATTTAGTTAGCTGTAGCACTGTAGCGCGTGTAAATCACAGGCTATTCCTCCACGAGTGTAGCTAGGGCTAAGTTTGTAAATAGCAGTGATCTGACGTCACGATGTGCCTCTAGACGTGACGTAACCATATTCAGTACCTTGTATATTTTTAAATTTCAGATAATAATTTATTTGTATCTCTTATTACCGATTGAGTGATAATATCCGTTAGTTTACTCTACAAACTTTCGGTGATTGCGTTGATAAAATAATTCTGAATATGAGTATGTCACGTCTTACTGTTAACTTGTATATTTTGTAGCGTAGTGAACACCGCAGTGCGCCTTCAACCACATGAATTTATTGTATCTTGGTTGTGTGAAATGGATGCGCTCATACCAAAATCAGCCGAGGAAGCTGTTAGCGCGATGTAGTTAGATAATTGTGTAGAATGCTCCTTGTGACACAACATCACATTGCGTGTGCTGGTAGCGCCTCACGTCTTACACGAGTGGAATCTGTTGCGTAGCTATATTACAAATGTAGGAACTAATCAGGAAAGCTAGTAAGATCTGGTTAAGAGGACAATGTGATAGCACAAGGAATTTTTAGTTTCACTCAAGTTGACTTATCATTGATGTAATTTTAAGTGTTATGTGCAATATCATTTACTGATTGTAAATATCCACCACCAAGAATGATTATAATAGAGTAGATGTAAATTAGACTTTTAGTTTTGGTTAATGCATTATTTTCGTTTTTTTATAAGGACTTCATGTTTTCACATCAAATTATTTATTAAGCATTCCCATACGTTTAGCATCAAACGTTGTTGACTCAAAACTATTTTCAAAAGTTAAATTAAATGTTGATCGAAAAATTATTATTTAGAAAATATACACTAGTATTTTTATTGCATTATTTTCCTATAATTAAAATTATTAGTATACAATGTGGTTTTTTTTTGTCAATATGGCCATTATAACGATGCAACTTGGCAGCCGACTACGGAGGATGGCTCTGATGATGATGATCGTAACAACAATTTAATAACTGCTTTACGCTTCTTTATATCCTACATTTAACATACGAGTACAAGAACACCTGGCTTCAAGGTTCCGTACCCAAAGGATAAAACGGGATACTATTACTGAGACGATTTATATTAATATAGCGGGCATAGCTACAACCAAAGATGTTTTTTTATTGAAACCGGGCAATATAATATAATGTAGCTCCACGATAACTGGTCTCTGTCTGGCTCGGAACAAAAAAAATATCTAGAACGAGACGCTGACTCATAAACAGCACAAATTAAAGTATTTAAGTAATTTTTAAGGAAAGGGTCGCGATGACAGCACAATACTTTTCTTAGAAGCTTCCCATCCCACACTTGCCAACGGAGATCGGAATAGAAACAGAGAAGAGAGAGCTGGCTGAGTAACTACGTTATTTCATAAAAACTGAAAGTTTGTGATTGCCTCCAACACAGGTTAGAAAGTTAAGCGACTAATATGTTGTTTGGTGTGGTGACATAAGTGTCTAAATTTCTTTAAAATATAAAGCTAAATAAGTTGATACATTTAATATTTTATCTATACTAATATTATAAAGCTGAAGAGTTTGTTTGTTTGTTTGAACGCGCTAATCTCCGAAACTACTGGTTCGAATTGAATAATTCTTTTTGTGTTGGATAGTCCAGTTATCGAGGAAGGCTATAGGCTATATAACATCACGCTACGACCAATAGGAGCAAAGATATAGTGGTAAATGTGTAAAAAACGGGAGAAAGTGTTCATCTTTGAAGCCTTCCGTTGCGTGCGCCGTGAAAACGGTTCAAGATACACAAAAAATATGTATCAAAGAATAATAGCTCTTTTAATGATCTAAAAAACAGTCCGCAATAGTATATGTCTATCTTTTAAGATTAACTCACAAAAACCGTTTTTATGGTACCTAATTTGGTCGAAATAATTTGTTTAAGTTGTATCAACATAAGAATATTAATCTTTATTCAAATAAATATGTTGTTGGTTAAGAGTACTTCATCCATTATAACGCGGGTAGCACCGCAGGGCACAGCTAGTTTGGCATAAAACTGGATCCAGTAAGTGCGCATCTATGTTCTAAAAGGAACCACCATGCAGAATTTGAGACTCCTACTAACAATTTACAAGACTTCTTGATGATTGAGTGACATAAGTTTATGTGTTTCTGGGACCACACAGAGAGCAGCGAGATTGTACAGGATAATGAGATGGATGTTATTCATATGATTTTATACAAATTACTTTTAAATGTGATAATTAAATCACAGGCAAACAATAACATAGAAGGTGCAAGCAAAATAAAACGCTTAATTAGATATAAATTTTTATTACAAACTGTTTTCCGACTTACTGCAAATAATATACCAAAGAACATGTCTAAGTAAACTGGCACACCAGCGGATCAGACGTTGTTCGCAACACATTGGAAACGGCTCGTCTAGCGTATAGTCACGCTCCTGTCCCTCTACGGAACAGAGCGTCAGGAAGCTTTATTGCAAGCTTGGTCGACTCCATAATCTCACTCAATTTACAAGCTTACAGGAGCCAATGATAAAAGAAAGGTTAAACTGTAACTAACCCCAATAAAACATTTCATCTAAAAAATACTCGAAAGAAGACCAACCGTTTCAAACATTTAACTAAACAATCCGAAAAAAAAATGATTGAAATAATTTACAAAAATATATGTAACATTCGTCATTTAAATATAACTCAAGAGCGCTACTTTAAGTTATAAGTAGTCAAAATTATCACTCTATGTTGGAATGAGAATAAGAAAATAAATATTTAATTAGAAAATTGTAGTTCGACCGCTGAGAAATATCATGTGAGCACTAAATATAACACAACTAAACATAGAACTTAGAAAAGAACAAAGCAGCTTGAACAGAAATCAATGATGCTCGTCCTAAATAATAGGTAGCGACGATGAGACATGATAGTGAAGATGATGTGTTGCACCATAACCATAGAGACAAAAAGGTTTCACAAACCAAATCAAGATTGTTTGAACTCGTAAGATGAAGTGACTTACTAAAGTAGCATAAAATTGATTAATTTCAGTGTATTACAGCCAAACACGATCACTGAACAACAGCTAATAGCTATATGCAGCCGAAACATCGTTCCTGCACTTAATTTAACTCTCACTCACTAGTACCGCTTACATTTTAAACAGATCAATACCCAATTCGTAATTTGTACTTTCATAAACTAATTATAGATAATGATGTTAATAAATTAATACTGCTATTAAACCAACAAGACAAAGATTTTTATAAATACATACTATACAAGGGAAATAAAAATATGCAGGAACCACTAGTGAGTGAGACCTCACAAACATTGCTTTACATCCACATTTTATTGTATTTTAGCTAAAAAGCTATTTTGCCGCTCTCACTCTAATCTTTCTCATTTATATTACAAAACTTTTATTGATGCTAAATGATAATTACTTTACTTACTTATTGAAGACACGTTTGGCCACAGTGAAAAACTGGATCATCAGTAGAGTCAATAATTAACTAATAAAATGGCCCTTACAATAATTATCCGGTAAGTTCACTGCTTTCTCACAGAGATCTATGTTGTATCGCAGGATCGCAGTTAAAATATACAAACTGTACACACTAAGCTAGGATCCCTAAAGAGTGTTGCATCATGGATACAATAGGTCTATTTGATATCACTGTTTTGTAACTGAAGTGGAGAGAGGTCACTTCAGGCTGGTGTGTGGTGCGTGGAGCGGAGTGGTGCGGCGCGTGGGTGCTCAGTCGATGTACTGCGCGAGCCAGCGGAAGCCCTCGCCGTAGCCCTGGCGCTTCAGCACCGAGCACATGAACAACTCCAGCGGCCGGCCGGGCAGCTCTGACCGGGATACTTTACCCTGAAACGAAAATTTAATATTTAGCTTTATCGTCTAACATCAAGGAAGCCACAGTTGTGGTACGGACACGGTGCGAAATATTTAGAACACTTTATGAACGCACCGAGAGCACGAGAGCACAGTGACTTTAGTAGCTGATTTGAATTATCATCAGTAGGAAGGAAATTGCTTCCTCATTCTTTTTGGTTTTGGTCAAGAGGAAGTTAATTTAAAACAGATGGTACTTAAACAGATTGAAATATAGGTTTCTTTACTACCTATATTATTTCGAAGACTGTTCACGGAGAACACGTCATACCATAATGTGTTACCTTACACTAATTCGCAGGCTTACATAATGTAACAATGCTTTTATCTATTACTTAAAATAGATTAATAAATTCAAACAGAGAATCCGGTACGACCCAGAATTCATTGCACAAGAGTTAGTAAATTATGGGCACACCTGTCTATAAGCAATGCAGTAACCGCGCGAACTGGTTGAATCGACTTTACATAATATTAAGTTATGTTCTAGTGATTCACGAACCCAGAAACGTGAACAACACAGTTAACACATTCAAATGGTTCGCGTGAATAGACTTATAAATAAATAATACTGGAGAATAACCTCTGTGGGTCGGCAAGTGTAGATCTTCAATTTGCTGATTCAATTTAGGGAACGGATTTTGTACAATCTATAGTTTTTTATTAAATTTCTAGTTCTCTAAATGTAGGTGTTTTTCTTTGTATCGTTTTATGGACTTATATCCAAAAAATATCCTTGTATTTAACTTTATGTTTTGTTCTTTACTTTTGTTCAATTCAGTTTATCAACCCCCGACCAAAAAAGAGGGGTGTTATAAGTTTGACGTGTCTGTCTATCTGGGACATCATAGCTCTCGAACGGATGGAGCGATTTCAATTTAGATTTTTTGGTATGAAAGGTGAGCCTGGCGCGAGTGTTCTTAGACATGTTTCATGAAAAACGGTTGTGCCGTTTAAAAGTTATGGGGGTGAGAGTGGAGAAGGAAAACCTAAAATCTGCAAATATACTCGAGTGGGGTATCAAATTAAAATTTACAAAATATGGTTTTTTACTTTTAAGGAAATTAAAGCATTTAAATCGGGGGTTTTTCTTAAATTTTTAATTTAGATTTTCGATAAATGGGTTAAAAATATTATAAGTTATTTTTTTGTAGAATTGATCTAATATTTATTAATATGTGTGTTAAATACCTTGCCAGTAGTCTGCTGATACAGATTGAAGAACTGACGCAGCTCGTCCTCGCTCGCCGCGCCGGGTTTATCAATCTTGTTGCCCAGGATGAGCACGGGGCAGTTGCTGAGGGTCTCGTCGGTGAGGAGCGAGTCCAGCTCGGCCTTGGACTCGCGGAGGCGCGCGCGGTCGCACGCGTCCACCAGGAACACGATGGCGTCCACCGCGGGGAAGTAGTCGCGCCACACTCGCCGCGCCTGCTGGTGCCCGCCGAGGTCGAACGTCGTGAACCGCATACTGCCTATCGATAGTTCCTCGGACGCTGTCCAAGTCAAATGCATTTAAGATAATAGTTTTGATATAGTTTTCTTAGGGTCGTCATCATAAGGGGCTGCACACGTCCAGGGTGCAGCGAGCTGAGGCTAATCAATATAATTGTATTTATTGTACACACCACACAGGGTCTGACCTAAAAATCAGCGTTGCCATGGACAATGTGCAGGGCAGCATAGTGCTGAGGTTAGGCACAATACAGACACATCCCTTCGTATTATTTTATTTATTTTTATTTATTTACTATTATTACTACTAAATATTTGATGTCTATGTTATTATTGTATTTCTTTTCTATTTTGCTGTAATCTGATTCTATGTAATATTTTTTTTTATCTGTTCTGCTCTGTGCTTTTTTTTAATTAATATTTTTATTGAATATTGAATTCTGTTTTTCCTGTGTTTATTTAAACTGCGCTTTAATCCGCTGAGTTGTAGAACTGTAGTTTAATAGATCTAAGCGAACATACAACAAAAGCTACTTTATTAATACTCTGTAAAGAGATCAGAATTAAGGTTACTTGAAAAGGTCGTCTTAAGTCATACAATTATAATTTAACCAGCTTTACACGTCATGGACGCTCGTGGATTTTCCGAGGTAAAAAGTAGCCTATAAACCTTCCTCGATAAATTGGCTAACTAACACTGTTTAGTATTTCTACTAGTCTTTAGTGATTATGTATGTGGGTTGGTTGTAATAAAAGAGTTATTGCACTATACTAAATCTATTCATTTAACACGTTACAGGTTATTACAATTATATTATTTATTTAATCCTTATTAGGATATGTCTAAACACGGCTGAGGTTTGAAGAGTGACTGGCGAGGCTCCGCATAACTATTAAAAAGCTGAATTAACGAAACGCGTTTGCGCCGCGTACTTTAATGCTAATCTGTGTCACTACATCAATCCTCCCCTTTTTTCAAAATTTTTACAAAAAAAATTTATTTTACTTAAGTAGTACATTCAAGGTTAAAACATTACAATAACATTACAAATTCAAAGGCTCATGCCTGCTACATAAATATGCTTACGTTTGAAAACAACATGCGATATGAGCTCGCATTCATTTATGCAAAGGTAAGTACATAGTTATTTCACAATCAAAGTTCGTTCGAATGACCAAAGTATAGTCAGCTTGTAAAATTACATACATGTTTTTTTTTAACTTTAAAATACATTTTTAACAATGAAATCTTTTAATAAAGTTGTATAAACAATGAAATAAACTTTGTATGTTAACAAAAAAAATACATTTTTAAACTACACATTTTTTTTACATAATTCTAATAAGTACACTGAAAAATTAATAAAATCTAATTTTGAAAAAAATATTAAATTCGTATTACTGAGACACACGTGCAAATTCGCTAAGTTGCAAGATCGCTACATTACATTGTTAGTGCGCTCTAGTATCAGGTTATAATTCGTGATAACGCCAAGTTCTATATATAATTGAATTATTTGCAACACATAAGAATAATGAACGAAACCTAGTTATCATTTCTAATCACTTTGCACTACATCTTGAATTTTGTAGTTATTTTCGGAAGTTCGGTCTCCAGCGGGGTTACACATATTCCAGTCACTCGGCACAAGCAGTGGGAATGAGCCAATATCTCAAATTCCAGCACTGATCCTCCGGCAAGCATGTTTCCTCCAACCGGGCAAATCCTCCGGCAAAAACGCTTCTTCCAACCGGGCAAAACCTCGAGTGAATCTGCAGGTCCAAACTCCATTTTCGTCAGGATTGAATGCACCTCAGATATAAGCTGGCTTTAAAAATATCATGCCGCTTCTATAGAAGACTGTGAACTTCGTTGTCTGGATCGCGGTTTCATTGGATGACATCACTTACTGCGCATTCCGCGTGGCGTTGCTGCGTTGGCATTTTCTGAATGTGCTTGTTTATCCATGTTGTTCTATTAAAAATTCCTTCAGCCGCGTTCTTAAAGTTGAGTCACTCCTACACGGATAACTTAAACACAACCCACAGTATAAATCACGATAATAACGAATCACGTCGGGGTCGAATTAATCACGTCGGGTTTGATCACGTCGGCAATATCACGTCGGGAACGAATCACGTCGGGGTCACCACTTTAGTATTTAAACTAGTCTTTAGTGATTATGTATGTGGGTTGGTTGAAATAAAAGAGTTATTGCACTATACTAAATCTATTCATTTAACACGTTACAGGTTATTACAATTATATTATTTATTTAATCCTTATTAGGATATGTCTAAACACGGCTGAGGTTTGAAGAGTGACTGGCGAGGCTCCGCATAACTATTAAAAAGCTGAATTAACGAAACGCGTTTGCGCCGCGTACTTTAATGCTAATCTGTGTCACTACAACTGAAATATTTTTTCAAATCGGCCCAGTTGTTCATGAGATAAGCGCGTTCAAACAAACAAACAATCTCTTCAGCTTTATAATATTAGTATTACAGCCATGCTTTTATTTATTAGAAATAAAATAGTGAGTTTTTAGACGATTTAATGAAAATACATTGATCTACAATCATACCATACAATATTCTCGATTGAATGTATATATCGACTACTCAAGAACACTCACTGCATATCACTTTGTCGTGGATATTTATAGTTTCTGATATCATGACAACCAAATGATGGATGTTTTTGATGAAAAAAAAGTATGTTGACTAATTAAAACAATTTTTTAATCAGTGGTAGCTAAAAAAATCTTATTTAATAAAGAAATTCTATTTGTATTAAATCTTTTTATTTGCAAATCATCAACTTATTGACTACTACATCCTCAATAAATGTGGATGTAGTAAGTTTCCAGTAATTAATTAGACTGAGCAAACGATTATTTAGCACACCGAGAAACAATAGAATATAGAATAGTGTTTAAGACATTATAGGGGTACAAGTGGACAGGTTTCTAGTAACCAATAAATGGTTACCAAACTATTCAACAGACTTTTTACCATAAACATTTTGTACTATGAACTGGATATAGAAAGAAGAAAGAAAGAAATGTTTATTTGTCACAGAATCAAAACCAAATATACCTTAAAGTAAACAAAAACCAATAATGAATGTGACATAAAGGTGATCATTCAGCATTATGCTGTGATTGAGCGAGTCAAACCACAGCGCTGTTCTTCCATGATCACCTTGAGCTAGTTGTTCTTAAACTATTCAAACAATAAAAAATACAGTAAACCTAAAGACAAATATTCATACTTATATAAACTAAGGAAAAAAAGAGACAATTTCTAAATGCGATATGCTATGGACTACCCTGTGGACATTTAGGAGGAACCAGTCCTAGATAAGGTCCTAGCTATTTCTCAGAATAGGAAAATCAGGTTGCTTCTGTACTGCTGAACGGAAAAAAGTCCATATTATGGTAACTGCATCTACTGGTCCGGGCCAGTTGAAGAACTGGTTAACAATTAGTTGTTGTTAGTTGATGAAGAATGAGAATAAATATTTTATTGTAAGTAATGCTTACAAATCGGTTCTACTATTTTATGTAAATATGGCACTGTAATATAAAACATACCTATTATATTGTTTAGGATAGTCATAATGATTCAGCTATAATAAGTCAGAATCAAGGTTACTTTACAAAACTTAGCGGTTGGCAAAATTAACATTTTATAAGTTTGTGAAATCTCCAAGGTACATAAATATAGCTGAAAAGTTTGTTTGGTTAAGTACTTATACTGATTTAAAATATCTTTAACTCGTTAATCCCCAAGCGGTAGCCGGTTACCGCTTACCTGACCTTATTACCTGAGGTGAGGGTCAAGGAGTTAACTGTAACCCTAGTCAAATTGTTGCAGAAATAGGCTGTGCATATATAGAGGTAGTTTTCGCAGCAATATCCATATCAAGCTGCACTATGACATGAAAAGATAATGTCTCAATCAAATAAACCCGAACTATAAATTATATAGGTATATACATACTTACATTTTCTTTTTATTCTTGATAAAATGTTGTACACGCAGGAAAATCAATACAACACAGACAATGATGTGGTGTCAAAGGCTAGTTTATTATAAAAGAACATAAACATCAAACAGACTTGCAGTATTACATAAAGAACCGAGTTTAAAGAACTCAATGTTTATCTGTAAAGTTTTTGCTTTATGGCTTTGTTTATTTATCAATATTATTTGTACTTAATAGCAGTGCTTTAAACAAACAATTGTTTACTCTACCATAACATTAACTATAGACTCATAGCCACATAATTAATTAAATCTCAATTTCTAAGGAATTAAAGACAAAGAGACCATAATACAAATCAAATTCAATTCAATGATAGATTCTTTTGCTAGATTTTTCAATTCTATAGCTATCTTCTCCTTTGCCATATTAACATGAAGGCAATGAGGGGGATAAACATAATAAAAAATACACCCCTACATGAGATGTCAGGGCATATCTTAGTTCTCCCTAACAAAATTAGAAAGTTCATCTGTTAATAGTATTGGCACCAAAAAAAGTCTACCTAATTATTATATTATTTATTTGTTTAAATTGTATGTGGCTGTAACTCAACGGAAGATCAGCATTGTTTTGTCACGTGCAAAATAACACATGCTGAGTTGAGGACTGTTTTGGGACAATTGCTGTGTGTTTGTATGTTATTTTTTACTATGTTTAATGTGTCCTTTCATTCTTTTTCTTTTCTTTTTATTAAAATATCAGGTGTTTTGTTGATATATACTTACTTGGATGCAATGTAGGTACATGCTGTGCAAGTCTGTCATCCTTGAGCATATGCAAAAGTGTGGTCTTGCCAGCATTGTCCAGTCCCAAGAATAATAGTTTGCCTGATTTCTTCCACAGACCTGTTGGACCAATTTGTTATTTTATATTATGTACTTATAAAAAAAAGCTCTATCAATTCTCATTTAGACTTTATCAATGCATTGAGTTTACATGATTGTGATGAACAAAGACAAAATAATAATTAAAATGTTGCTATTTATTTTATGTGATATTTGCTATAAAAATTATCTACTCTTATTTTAATTTAAACTTTATATTTGAGATTCAGTAACAGGACTCCAAACAAATAAATTTGCACATAAAAACATATAATAAGCAAGGTCAAGCAATAATTTATATAATAGTTATATGAACTACAAATTTTAAGAATAAGCCAAGTTGGTATCAGCCATAAAATTGATAAATTAAATAACAATAGATAAAGTTTGAACTCACCGAGGAAACCAAGGACTCCAGTAAACCAATCCAAGATAAACATTGTGAATCTGAAATTTATTTAATTATTATTACTATTTTGATCATCCCATCTGAAGATGCAGTCCACCTTCACAAAGACTGGGGATGATGACTAATGACTTCCGAAATTATTGATAATTCTCTATTACGACGTAACACAAGTCAATGGAAATTCGCATAAGACTTGTTTCAATTCACAAAGCACTTGTCCTTAGACCTCGTCAGACATCGAAACGTAGTAAGAATCCGATAGTGAATTGAGTAACATGAATGACAGAACGTAATTTACGCTCGACTACAAGCGTTTATTAAACACAGTTTCAATGATAAATACTCACTTTTTATAATTGAACTAGATTAACTAATGGTAAAGGAAGTTTATCACAATATTTCCCACTTATTTGCAATATGGTAAAATGCTAAAACCTACGAATATACTCGGCAACGATGAAACTAAAAGTTGGCAATGAATGACATGCGTGACGTGACATACGCTATATCCGGATATTATCTGACTGTCATGTCAAGTTTGGCAACATTTAAGCCGCGTTCATGTTTTTTTAAAACTATCTATCTACAATCTGTAAAGTATATAATTAAGTATAAATGAATTAAATACATGATGTTAATGACACGAGTTAATACTAATATTTAATACCATATTTTCGTTTCGTCAATCGTCAGGAAATTTTTATATAAAAATATTCTATGACATTGGCATTTATAATTTTTTGACATCCAAAAGTGGACACGACCACTGTGCTTCCACATAGATACAAATATTCTTTAGGTAGATATTTATTTTATTTACCATTGGTTAAATTTGCAACTTAAGCGGTCATATGAGCCGTTTTGTGTCACACTTTTAAAACTATTAAAATGAATTCCTGATATTTATTATGATAAAATAATAGACATTTTTAGTAAATAAAACATACATCAGAAGTAGTTTTGATGGCTTTATCACGTACCAATAATATTAATACATATTTTAACACTATGAAATAATAATATTTATTTTAATTAGCCTGAAATTTGGGATGGTAATGGGTTATAACTGTATTATGGTAAAAGCTTTTTTACCGCGGGAAAATTTTACGTGTCGCGGGAAAATTCATTATAACGCGAGAAACACTGGCACTGCTAGAACCTAATCTTCCATAATATTATAAATTCGAAAGAAACTCTGCCTGTCTGTTCATCATTCACGAGTTTGATACCTACATAGAGTCGGAGAAAAGAGAAATAAATAAAACTAAATAAATGTTTTAAGATGCATTCCGACACATAAGTAAGGTTTAATTTTGGGTATAAAAGAATAAGAGACATTATTATAATTGAAGCGGCATCGGCATGTACAACTTGATCCTTGGATATTACCAACGTGTTACGTCTAATGGTGTATATGTACGGGACACAGTTACAGACCAATAAATAATAATACATAAGAATAATAATATATTTATTTATTTTTATTAACATATTTATATGTTTTTATATGACGACCTCTGTGGCTCGCTGGGTGAAGGTCCACCTTAGGCACAAGTGGTGTCGGGTTCGGTCCCGCTGGCTGGGAGACAAGATTTTGTACGATCTACAATTTCTGGTTTCGGGTCTGAGTGTTTTCTTTGTATCATAAATTAATGTATATATTTACAAAAAAAAAGTTTTATCTATGTAGTGTATCAGTCACCAAACACCCATAGTACAAGTACACGCTCTGCTTAGTTTGTGGTTGGTGATGTGATGTAATTAGTCCCGAAATATTTATTTTCATTCGTAACAAATTGGTAATGCAATAAAAATGTAATGCAAAATCTATTTTTAAAGTTGCCTACGGATAAGATCGTCAATTTTACGGAATTAAAATTTTCCTATTTTCAGTTCACTAGAATGGTAGAAAAACTACTAAGTTCAGGCAACACTGATGATAAAATTTCTTTCTAGTTTTTGACAGCTTTCAAAGCTCAAGGTATTTTTATAGTATTTCATGAAAAAGTGGAAATTTTATTGATAAATGAACGAAAATAGCATTATTTTTCGATAAAGTTCTCACCGTTCTATCGATGTGTTTCATTATGTGTTGTTTAGTGTAAGGATTCCTTAGATTTTTTTGGGTTTGAAAGTGCTTCAAGAAGTGTTGTTATTTTCAGGCTAAATCATGGCCCCAAGGAAAAACAAAGTTGCAAAAGAGGAGGTCCAAGTGACCCTTGGCCCTCAGCATTTAATCGGCGAAACTGTATTTGGTGTAGCGCACATCTTTGCCTCATTCAACGACACATTCGTTCATGTTACCGACTTATCCGGTCGGGAAACCATCGCCCGTGTTACCGGTGGCATGAAAGTGAAGGCTGACCGTGATGAGGCCTCACCCTACGCTGCTATGTTAGCCGCTCAGGTTTGTTTACACTTCACTATCAAAATTTTGAAATCTAATTTTTGGAGGTTATGTTTTGTTTACATGTACCAATCCCTAATACTTTAGGTCAGGACTATTTCCAATGTCTCTATGTATTATGTAAAATCATATTACTCTTGTTTTAGAAAAGGTTCAGACATGTTTGAATCAGCTGGTTCAGACTATTGCCTTTTTAAATTCCACTGATGCTGTTTCCATTCATTTACACAGTTTAAATACTCCCTCCAGCTCATGATATCATTATTAAACACAAGTATGTGACTAAATTTAATCATATTCATTCCTTTTGCAGGATGTTGCTGAGAGGTGCAAGAACCTTGGTATCACAGCCCTCCACATAAAACTCCGTGCCACTGGTGGCAACAAGACAAAGACCCCTGGACCCGGCGCACAGTCTGCTCTCCGTGCTCTTGCTCGTTCCAGTATGAAAATTGGTCGCATTGAAGATGTCACCCCTGTGCCGTCTGACTCCACACGCAGGAAGGGTGGTAGGCGAGGTCGCAGATTGTAATCTGTTAGTTTAAGCTCACTGTGGACTTTGAATAAAAAGTTTTACGGTATTCTATGGTTTTATTCTTGAGGAACCTTCTTATACAAGACTAAAATAAATACCTAATCAAATACTAATATTTAGGCCACAAAAAGATGCTCATATGGCTATTTTTTGGATGGGTTTGAATCTAATAAGATATACCTACCTACTATCTTGTTAGATTCAATGATGATTGTTGGTGTGCTAGGAAAATTAGTGGTGTAAACTAATCAAATGTCATTGAATAAACAGGCATTCCAAATAGTATTTTAAAATGCTAATGCACTGCAACCTTCAAATGTTGATACATATAGTTGGGAGTACAGAGATTGAGAGGATACATCCTGTAAAAACAGGTACTATTTCCATGGCAGTGATTTATGAGGTCCATCAACAATCCAACCAAAAAAACTGGAATTCTAAGACTCCAGCAGTGGTGGTTGTTCTAGAGGTGAAATTAAGTTGTTGAAAGACCATCTATATTATAAAGCTAGTTTGTTTGTTTGAACACGCTAATCTCAGGAACCACTGGTCGGATTTGAAAAATTATTTCAGTTTTAGATAGCTCATATACCATGGAAAAACACGTTCTCGCGGAAAATTCCAAAAAACAAGCAGATATCCATCGCCGACTAAACAAATTTTTTATACATGCATGTGTGTCCACAGCAAACCAAATTTTTTTTTATGCTAGGTAAGTCTTCATTTGTCCAGAATCCACCTGATGTAAAGTGATGATGTCAGCTAATATAAGTAATATAATTATATCATAGATACGTCAACTATGTCGTTGGGTGTTAACGTTCTAGAATTAATTAGTTTATTCTGTTCACGTCCATAAGTGTTAACCCTATGAATCCTTACACGTGACCTCCAAGTGGTGCTAAGAACAGTCTCTGGTGGTAGGCTTCGGCCGCGGCTTTTCAACACCCTCCGGGCTGAGCCGTGCCTGGAACGGTTTTTTCGTGTTTCGTAATGTGGTCCCGAGAACCGAGAAGCCATCACCTTCTAGGTCTTCATGCCCCATCTTAGACCACATCGTCACTTTACATCAGGTGAGATTGTGCTCACATAAAGGCTCATCTAGCATTAAAATTATAATTAACGTAGTGGTGTATTAATTTCACATTTTAGCAGCTTTAGTAAGAATAAGAATAATTTATTTGCATAACATGAGTGTATACAGTATTCTACATGTTTTTGCCAATCCTGGCGTGCAAATTTGAGAGGGCACAATGCATTTGGTCACAAATGTGATCACAGATGTGTTGTCTGTGAAATATTTCCTGATTAGTTAATTGTTATTATAATTATGTAGATACATCTTTAATATATTTTTATCTATACTATTAATTATATTAATATATTAATATTATAAAGCTGAAGAGTTTGTTTGTTTGTTTGTTTGAACGCGCTAATCTCCGAAACTACTGGTTCGAATTGAATAATTCTTTTTGTGTTGGATAGTCCAGTTGTCGAGGAAGGCTATAGGCTATATAACATCACGCTACGACCAATAGGAGCAAAGATATAGTGGTAAATGTGTAAAAAACGGGAGAAATTATTCATCTTTGAAGCCTTCCGTTGCGTGCGCCGTGAAAACGGTTCAAGATACACAAAAAATATGTACTAAAGAATAATAGCTGATCTAAAAAACAGTCCGCGATAGTATAATGTCTATCTTTTAAGATTAACTCACAAAAACCGTTTTTATGGTACCTAATTTGGTCGAAATAATTTGTTTAAGTTGTATCAACATAATAATATGAATCTTTATTCAAATAAATATGTTGTTGGTTAAGAGTACTTCATCCATTATAACGCGGGTAGCACCGCAGGGTACAGCTAGTCAATTATATAATAGTAAAATTTGTCAAGAAGGAATTCATTAACTGTATAATAGCATTTATGTATAATATTCTTAAGTCTGTTCTTAAATACTACTTCAGAAATACGACAATTAGACTCCTATAAACATTTAAATACCTGATGATAAATTTTAGGTGCCATACCTAAAACACTTTTTCTTACCAACGCAGCTCGTGACGGGTGTGTACAGAGTAGGGATGTTGCGGATGCAATTTTTGTCACATCCGCGGGTGCGGATTTTAACAGGCTCTCATCCGCGGATGCGGATCTGTACAGGAAGCTTAAGTGTTGGTTTGGTAGTGTAAAAAAAAACAGTAATATTTATTCATTCTTTATTTAATAATAAAGTAGTGAGTGAATTACTATTATTAATTAATTATTTAATAATTAAATTTGAATACCTATTGGAGCATTATATTTAATGAAAAGTAGAATAGCCGCCTTTTCGGACTCCAGTCTGTTTCGCAAGGGTTCGTTACTAAATAACTGTTCACTTGGAACACTGGCTGGTGGAGCTGATAAGAATTTGCGTGCTGCGATAACACTTCTTAACAAAAAGCACAGTAAAAACAAACGTGCGCGTCGATCTTAACAAGATAAAAATCTAATTTTTAAAATTAAAAATTTCCCCGATTCCATTGCCTTAATTTTCTTAAAAGTAAAATATAATATTTTGTAATGTGCACGCGATGTGCTTTCATTTGATATCCCACTCGAGTATATTTGCAGTATTTCGGTTTTCCTTCCCCACTCTCACCACCATAACTTTTAAACTGCACAACCGATTTTCATGAAACATGTCTAAGAACACTAGCGCCAAACTCACCTTTCATACAAAAAAAAAACTAAATTGAAATCGCTCCATCCGATCGGTAGCTATGATGCCACAGACAGACAGACACGTCAAACTTATAACACCCCTCTTTTTTGTTCGGGGGTTAAAAACAATAGCGAGGCGAGTCACCGTCACCAATTCAACGAAATCCAAAATAAAATTATTGCTTTCCTATTGGTCAATCAGACTCAATCAGCACAGCTTTCTTTCTTGTCGCGACCTGCTACACATTCGCATCCGCATCGATTTATGCGGATGCGGATGTAGATGTCTAAATCGATGCGGATGTTCCGCATAAGCGGATGCGGATATTCGCAACATCCCTGGCTTATTATTGCGTCTATTACATGCTATTACGTACTGCGGTGTCGGAAAAACTGTTAAATAGCCTCAAATTGTTTCTTACAAACATTGCAATATTTAGTATGTAGAGAGCAGGTAGAGTAAGAATTTTATATTTTACAAAGTATGGCTTGCAACTATAGCGCGGGACTAAGTTGAACATGGATCTCAAGCAACGTTTTTGCATTTTGAAAACTCTTATCGTGTTCAGTAAATTCGTTGACCTTATTTCTAAGATCTTTTTCGATCTATTCTATTAATAGCGGTATTAATTAGACTGCACTTTTATACTGCAGCGTAAAAGCCTACCTATTATTACCTACTCACTTCAAATACTATAGAGTTGAAAAACTTTCATTATTTCGTTCGAATGAGAACTGATCCCGCGAACTGGAAATAGAAGGAACTTGTCCCGAAGATTTTCAACTCTACATGGGGCTAATTAATTCGACGCACAGCAGAAATATCTTTAAATTACTTGTGTAATCTACGGACTGGCCTTTAGAAGTCCCAGTTTTCATTTCCAACGGACCGTTATTGGTAAACAATTTCAACCAAGAACGTGTTTTCACAGTCCGTCGACAAAACAATCCGTTGTGTCTTATTAAAACAGGGGATAAGTTCAGGTCATATTTTGGGATAAATCATAAACACAGGTTACATAGGTTCAGTTACGTTCCAAGAAAAATAACACATTTTGGGAGAACATTGTATGTTATTATTTATTCATAAATAATTTCAGTAACATGGTTGAAATAGTTCCCTAGATAGCTTATTTAATGTGATACCACTTGATAAATTTAAAATGGTTTTAAAATGTTCAGATAAAATTCTAACCAGTATGGTTCTTACAGAAATTATGTAGAAGGTTAATGATAGACACTAATTTCATTTCATTTTACATCTCTAAAGTATTGCACATAGAATATTGGTGTATTTGTCCTAGAAAAAGTTAAAACAGTCTTATACTAGTTAAAAAGTTTTTAAATACCTAAAAACCTTTATTATGATAAAATAGTAAATCACACATCCACACATTTTTTACAAATTTTTCTGTTTCAATTTTACGAGTTTTTTTAAAGCTATAAACATAAATAAGCTGATAACATCTGTGATGAGAGTAATAAATATTTTCTTAATCGGCTCCCTGTTAAAGGTGATTTTTATGAGATCAATAAAATACATTAACATAATATAATTAGTACATATCTGATACTTGCTCCTTGAGCCTCCTAATGCACCTTAACATTGATTACAATTTACCACACACCTATCCAAACTTGTCTTGGAGAAAAAACAAAGAACATGGTGCACAAAATACATTAACTTGTATATAAACAACACAGTATGCTTTCGGAACACAATAATTTCGATAAAAATTCAGCAACATAAAAGCGGGGTTATTTAAAATATAATCTGCAATAAAAATTTAAAAGTTTAACAAAATAAACTAGAATACATTTCTATTCTACCTTATGCCATTAAATTAATAAAATAAACTAATTAATAATTTCCAACAAACTTCGTTAAACTTAGTAACATTCCGAACAAAATGTTATATTTATATATATTTTAATGGCATAAAAGGCGATCACTGTTAGTATTTACTATATATTTTGATAGCGAGCCAAAACCATTTCAGCAACAATTTCGAGTGTTGACCGGTTTCTGTACGGAACGGCAGACGAGGAACCGAGATAGTTATAAAACGCTCGGTAATTTACGACACGCGGTAAGAACTCGCTTTACAGAAGCATTGGGTTTTTATTCTAACAAACCAAAAAAAAAACGGCAAGTAATATGGTTAATAACAGACATTATTCAAATGCAATGGCAGTATGTTATGCTTATGTCGAACAATGGGGGGTGGTTAATGCTTGATAGTTTTATTAGCTACGTACAGGCAGGCGGGCTGCTTAGAGACTAGAGCGTAGCGAGTCGAGTAAAACAAACGTCCTAGATCGGCCGCACTACACGCCTAGAAAAAAATCAGAATCTATTCGATAGAATTTAACATGAATTATGTTTTTTATGTAGGCGCTCCCTAGGCTCTACGCGTTAAGCAAGCCATCTGCCTGTGCGTACTTGTGTAGCGTAGCGTCAGTCAGACGGTGGCGGCTGCGGAGCGGGCTGGGGTCTGGCGCGCGGCCGCCGCTACAAGGAGGGTTTCAGGCGAATCTTCTTGAGGTGCGCCGGCTCCGAGTGAGGGAACTGGCGGCGTTTTGCCGCGGCAGAGAGCGCTGTGCCGACCTCCTCCCATGCCCCTGCGAGAAGCTCCTCCGAGGAGGAAGAGGGTAAAGCTCGACGCGCCCGTGACCGACCACTGGAGCTCTGCAGCGAGCGGGAGAAGCTCCTCTTGCTTATATTGGCCGACATCGCGCGCGGACTTTCCGCTTCATCGATAGACCGCCGACTCACCTTCGCCTTGACGACGCCTCCGATCTGAGTCTTGCTCGAGTTCGGTTTGCGTATCGCTAGTATATTCCTCCGCTTGGTCGATAGTGTTTTGGGTTTGGGTTCGTTCTCGGCGAGGTACCGCGCGCGGGTGGCCATGGCCTCGGCTTTCTTGGGGAACTTGTTGGTGATGTCGTGCCCTGAGCGTGGCACGATGAGCGGGGGACTCCTCTTGTGCTCCACGTCGGATTTGGCGCCGACGTAAGTGTTCTCCTTGCGCTCTTCGGGCCCGACTTTGGGCTTCGGGCGCTGGTACAGCGGCGCGCGATTAGGTGAGTTGATCTTCGGACGGAGACGAGACATCGCCAGCTGGAAATTAAACTTATTAACTACTTCGTAAGATAAAAACTCGTATGATTCTATCAACTCCGTGTTTTAGTATGTGTGAATGGTTGTTAACTGTGCGCGGACAACACGGATCACACAACATTGTTCTTACCCCGGCTAATAATTAAGGACTGTTGTTTTGATCTGTTAACTGAAAATTAAAATACCATTGTTACCATGATGAAACAATGACAATAAAATATTAATAGAGTAGACATACTTTTTATGGGGATTAGAAAGATGTTGGTGATTAAAGCTAACAAATCCTGTCTCGTTACTTTCCAAATCAAGAATAAGTTGCAGACTTACGATTTCAAATACCTAATATTCATTAGCTTTAAACTTAAAAGGCTATGGGTAGATTATATAGATACTTTTTAAAATGATGTAGGTCATTCAGCTGCAGGTGATATTTTGAGTAAGTTATATACTTGACAGGGATTGTATGTTACAAAAGATGCAAATATATCAAACTGTAGGTACACGTTATGTCATCAAACCAAACGCATATGTCCTATGGCCTCCATTGTAGTATGTTCAGAAGATTTAATAAGTTTTGAAGAATATATAGGAATTCAATAGACAATCACTCTGGTCCAATGCGGTTGGTGGGTGTACCAAAGCCTCGTTTGTTGTTCGGTGTTGCCGCTTACATAGCTATTCCTAACAAGCAATGTTACTTATAATGTTATTCTTAACTAGCAATTACTAACATAACGTAATACGGTATAGTGTAATGTATTACGGTTTAGTGGACCGGTAAAATTAGGCCTTAACGGCGCGGTGGAGGCGCTTATAGTGACTGATATACTACATTTTTGACTGCTTCAGTGGCGCGGTGGGCGAGGGTCCGCTTGCGGCGCAAGAGGTAGCGGGTTCGATTCCCGCCGAGGGTGAGAGTGTTTGTATGTTCTGCAAGCACTTTCTCCTTGGTCTGGGTGTTTAATATGTATAATAAAAAATATCTATTATATGTATGACTATTATTATTAAGTATATCAGATGTCTAGTACCCGTAACACAAGCTTAGAGCTTACCACGGTGCTAGATGTTGTTGTGTAGATAGTCTGGAAATATTTATTTACTTATTCCATATAATTCTAGGTTATTCTAGTATGTTCTAGTATGTTCTAGTATACTCACCAATGGTCTCACGCTCTTGGTGCGGGAGCGCAGCCAGTCGCGCACGGAGGCGAGGGTGCGGTGCTCGGAGCAGGGGACGCGCGAGTTGGGGTGCTGCCCCGTCAGGTCCAGGATGGACGCGCCGAGCGACCGGCCCACCTGTGGGAGCCACACCTGTTACACTCACAATACAATATAGTCATTCAGTTTGCTAACAAATTGTTTTTTGTTTGGATTCTTTGTTGTCCGATATAAAAGATGTTTGAGTAAACTCCGCTTTCAAAAGAATACAGGTGTAAACTGTATGGCTATACTGTTATAAACTACTGCAGAGCAAGTATAAATTAAAAAAAAGGTGTGTGTGCGATTCACACACGATAGAAGTGAAACTTCAGTAAATCGACAAAACAATAAGAATAAAAATAAAAAACAAAAAAAATAAATACTATGCTGTATTTTGTTCGGGAGGTCACCCATCCAAGTACTGGCGTCGCGCAAAGTTGCTTAACCATGATAGCGTTTAAGATTGGCTTACCCGACAGGTAAGCCAATCTTATTTCCATTTCAGTTGCATCCGGTTTCAAATCACAACGATTCTATAGAAGTTTCACTTCGAAAATAATCGGACAATCCACACACATCTAGACCCGTTGTAATATAATGTAATCCCTATCAAATATATAGATATCTTTGATGATCAACTTTACTTGGATCCGAATTTTCAATTGCCAGATTGATCTATCAAATATTTTGGTAATATAATAACAGAGATGAAATAAGGAAAAATCTACCATAAATCTGTTTCACAAAGAGCAAGGATTGAATATCATATAGAGCTAACACAGAAGATGGCACATTTGAGAGTATTTGTTATGTTTAAAATGTTACTATCAATATGCTCATGGGTATTTTTATTTTATTTATTTATAAAACACATAAAACTTACAGATACTTTAAATCTATAAAATATGTGATATATTGCTTATTAAATATAATATAAATCAGTAAAATAATCAGCTAAATAACCAATAATAAAATAACAACCGAAAACAAAACCACACACATATTTATATAACATTATATAATAGGCATTGTAATGTAAATATTAATAAACAATAAAAAATCTGAAAAAAAAGTATGGGTCCGCCAGTTATACACAATTTCGTCGTTATTTGTGCTTATGAAGCAGCTGTGTAATCTGGAGATTTTTGAAGAATTATAAAAAGCTCTCTAAATACTTTCACTACACTATAACTAAATAAGATCTAAGAATAAATCGGTCTCCTAATAATGATATTTACATAATTTAGTATCGTACTGTTACATGAAACAAGTTCTCGACAAACCTTCATGGGATCTAGATCTTCAAAAACCTCCAGATTCTTTCCGCGATACTTTCCCTGAAAATGTATCGTTTATTTCAAACTCTGAATTCTATCAATAATATCAGGGTATATTTTTTACTCTACATATTTTTAATTAAGTTTATTTAATTAACTATATTTTGTTGTATTTTCTACAGGATTCTGATGGATATAAACTCTTATAATTTATCGGATTATATAAAATATTCGTGAGAATGGATCTACTAGCAACACAGTGCAAAGATGAACCAAGTTTCAACGGACACTCACAGCTCACGCGGTACAGCATTAGAAAATTGCTTTCTACCTTCCTATAATGTTTTTATGGTTGTGAAATTCAATCTGGAGTCTACTCACAAACACAAACAAACTAATAATTTTCCTTACAAACAAAAAAAAAATTGTTAAAATTATGTCGTGGTCATACCGAAGAATAACCAATTTCATGTTGTAGGCTATTAATTTGAAAAATCGTAAACATTTTCATCTTTAAAGTGCTCACTGAAAAATTGTTATAATAAATAGATGATAATCGAAATAGGAAGACGAGCCAAGAAAATAATAATTTTGATAGCATATACTACATAAAACAAAACATTTCTTAAAATGTGATATTCTTTCTTAGTTGTACTTAAAATATAGATACCTCTGTAAAGTTTATACAGATGGTTCAAAAATCCCCGGAAATTAATTAACTTGTCCATGTAGCCCTGTGCGTCTATGGAAACAAACGGTTTGGCTTTGACTTTGAATGCTGTACCGCAGGCTGCGGCCGCAACGGCCCCGCACAAACCTGGAATGGGTTTACCTCTTCGAATATATGCGGCGTGTACTTGGGCGGCGGCGGCGGCGCGGCGGGCGGCGCGGGGGGCGCGGCGTCGCGCGCGGCGGGCGGCAGCACGTTCACGAGCCGCCCCGTGTTGTAGTTGCACTCCAGCGTGTACGAGCGCACCAGCCCCGTGGCTTTCAGCACCGCCACCCGGCCGGAGCCTTCGCGGGACATGCCGTCGCGCCGGTCTCTGTCAATGATCATATATATATATAATATCTACTATTATAAATGCGAATGTAAGTTTGTTTGTTACGCTTTCACGCGAAAACTACTCAACCGATCATCATGAAACTTTGTACACATATTCTTGGAGGTATTAAAAGTAACATAGAATACTTTTTATCCCGGGAAAATATGTAATTCCGTGGGACAATACATATAAACGCGGGTAACATCGCAGATCTCAGCTAGTAAAGTAATAATAAATAAATAAGTAAATTTTGCCGGACAATCCACACAACAACATCTAGCCCCGTGGTAAGCTATAAGCTTGTGTAACGGGTATTAGACATCTGATATACTTAATATAATAGACATACATAGATAGAAATATTTTATTATACAAACTAAACACCCAGACCAAGGAGAAAATGCTTGCAGACGTACAAGCACTTGACCCCTCGGCGGGAATCGAACCCGCTACCTCTTGCACCGCAAGCGGGCCTCCGCCCACCGCGCCACTGAGGCAGTCAATAGTTAATAATGAATACTGAGGTAGTTAATAATTCTTCTTCTTTAGGTGCCACTTCATTACTGAAGGTTGGCAGTCAGCTCCCTTTGTTCATGGCGCACCTGAACAGCTGTTCCACGGTTTTAATGCCAGTCCAATGTCGAATGTTCCGAAGCCATGACATTTTACGTCAAGTAATATATAATACAAAGCTTCGAATGGCGTTGGGACTCAAAATGGCGTTCAACTGAGTAACATCTTTTTCACTTTATAATTTTATTTAACTCGACACTGGCAAATTGTCGCTTTAAGCGCAAAGTCCAATTACAAGAAACTGAATTGAATGGCGTTGACTGTGATGAAATTATTACTAACATCCCATTTAAATGAGAACTTTTAATGTGTATAATTAAGTTTAATTTAATTTGTTTGTTTTATTTGCCGTTCTGTTCTGTTTGTCGCTCGTGAGGTTGTTTGTCATTAGGTCTCGTCTGAAAACCAGCGCAAATCCACCTAATGGTGGATCTGCTTATGCTGAGGCGAGCCCTTTTGGCACAACACATGCAATTGTTTATGTTTAGTATTTAGTATCATATAAATATCTTATTTTTTATTTTATTTTACTGTTTTTTACTGGTTATGTGTGTGTTGTGTCAATAAATGTTCTCTCTCTCTCTCTCTCTCTCTAATGTATTTTGCAAGCCTCACACAGCGCCTTTTCGCATTTTCCATATCAATATTTATCTCTCTCTTGTCTCTTTGTATTTTCCATCATTCAGCTTGTGATACTCGATACACCACAAGAAAACACTGCAAGTTTTTAAACGAAAATACCATCTTCGATAAGCTAGGTTCGAAATAGGATACAAAAAGAATGTAGTGAGTGAACCTTTGTTAAAGTTTATGCTATTATATAAATGTACTCGTGTATTCCTTTCGGGAATTAGAATTCGGTTTAGTTTTTATGAATAACGTGGAATAAAAAAAAACCTTAAAACACGGCTTTTAGGTTATAGATCTTTGTTCTTCTTTCTCTTACAAGAATATCTTATGTATAAAATTCTCGTGTCACAATGTTCGTTCCCGCGTACTCCTCCGAAACGGCTTGATCTCATGAAATTTTGTGAGCATATTGAGTAGGTCTGAGAATCGGCCAACATCTATTTTTCATTTTGCAAATCAACGTTTGCTGGAGTCAGCTAGTTTCATACAAACATGTAAAGCCTCGTCATCATACCTCAGGTACATGTTGCGCTCCGTGAAGTTGCAGGAGGAGAAGTGGAAGTGCAGGTTGTTGAGCGACATGATGCGAGGAAGTAGCATGCACTCCACGCAGCTCTCCGCGTCCTCGAAGTGATTCCCGTACATGAAGATACCTGCAATTATAACGCACTCTTACTATAAGATCGCTAAATATATATTTGAAAAAAATTGGACTTAACTAGGGGCATCTACTGTGAGAAGGACCGGCGCGTAGTTGTTAGTAGTTGCCGGATTTGGAATCTGAAACTGGCTTGGATACGTGTGTCGCATAAGTATCTAAAGATATGTGGGCAATTACACCTGTCGACGTTCCTGACTGCGCAGTTTTGGTTATCTGTAAGGTTTATTGTATATGGGCTTTTCTGGTGTCTTAAATATATATATTTTTTTAATTAGCTTCAGTTTCGAGGAAGGCCCCGAATTAAATGGCGGGACAAGCTGGACTCTCACCTAACCGCATGGCTATTCCGCGTTGTATCGCGAAGAATGAAGGTTTTGGAGGTTTTGTCTGTTCACGTCCGTAAGTGGTAACGCTCTGAATCCTTACACGTGACCTCCGGTTGGTGCTAAGAACAGTCTCTGGTGGTAGGCTTCAGCCGCGGCTTGTCACCACCCTCCGGGCTGGGCCAGAGCGTGAAGCGATTATTTCGTGTTTCGTAATGTAACCCGGAGAAGCCATCTACCTTCTAGGTCTTCATGCTCCATCTTAGACCACATGGTCACTTAACATCAGGTGAGATTGTGGTCAAATGAAGACTTATCAAGAATAAAAAACAAAAACAAAAATTTTTTTATTTGTTTTTTTTTTTTTCCCTACCCACTCAGCATCACCTAACCTCAAACTAAGCAGAGCTTGTACTATGGGTGTTAGGTGACTGATATACTACATAGATACAACTCAACTCAATTTTTTTTGTAAATACATACATGTGATACATAGAAAACACCCAGACCCGAAAACAGAAATTGTAGATCGTACAAAATCTGGTCCCCGGCGGGAATCGAACCCGCAACCTCCTGCGCCTCAAGCGGACGTTCGCCCACTGAGCCACAGAGGTCGTCATATGGAAGAAGATAGGCCTTTGCGCTGCAGTGGGACAGTGTTGGCTATATTAACGTACCTTTCTTAGAGGCGTGTCCGTGCAGGTCTATGTACAGATAGAGTCCGGACTCGGGCTCCGCGCTGGAGGACGTGGGAAGCTTGCGCAGTACGGCCGGCGGGGAGTTCTTCTTGCGAGCGAGGCGCCCCGCGGACTGTGACTGGCTTTTGGCCTTCTCTTCTTTAGCGGGTGCCTCCTGTTATAAACCGTCTTTTAAAATATGTGGTAGCTATTTTATAGCAACTACGATGTAGTGCACAGATTGCCTAGGAATGTTATTGTATACTTAAATTAATAAATGGTGTCGGAAAATCAACATCTGGCCGGCACTGGCAGGTCTGGTAAGCACTCAGCTATGTTTTGATACTAGACATCTGATAAATAAATATTGCCCGACAATCTACACAACTTACATTATGATGTATTTTAAAGTAATTTTACACCCACAGTACTCCTGCTCTGCTTAGTTTGAGATTAGATGAACATTGTATTAAAACCATCCAGAAATATTAATTTATAATTGATGTATGTATATTATATTTTGCGACATTTGGCCTTTTTGGTCAAGAGTTATCATTAATTATGAGTATTTACCCACGACGCAAAAAAGGGTGTTATAAGTTTAACGTGTCCACCTGTCTGAGGCATCTTTGCTACCAAACGGATGAACCGATATGTTTCTTTTGTTTGAAAGATGTTAGAGTTAAAAGAGTGTTCTTAGCTTTGCTTTATAAAAATAGATTAAGCCGTTTCAAAGATATGAGGACTGAAAGTAGAAATGTAAAATTTAATGTTTACAAATATACAAGAGTCAAATGACAATTCATTGTAGTTTCATCCTAATGCTGCGTAGGGTTTTTTTTTATTTTAATTAAATCTTGTGTTTAAGGCGTTCTTGTAAATTGTTAGTGTTCTATTGCATTCAGCCTATAAAAAATAGGTTTACGACTTTATTTTATTGACAAGAGGATGTATACATAATATGTATGCCATTATATATATGGATCTGAATGTTGGCCAGTAAAAGGTACGGATGAAAGAAGAATACATGCGGCAGTAATGCGAATGTTGAGATGAATGTGCGGAGTGACAAGGAAGGATAAAATAAGAAATTAGTATATAAGAGGAACTTTGAAAGTATCACCAGTGACAGAGAAGTTGAGAGGAAATCGGTTGGCATGGTATGGACATAATTATGAGTGTCATGTTATGAAAAGAGCGTTAGATATGTGTGTTGATATGTGGAAAGAGGTAGGCCGAAGACAAGATGGATGGACTGTGTGAAGGATGACATGTGTAAGAAAGGAGTAAGGGTTGAGATGACGAGTGACAGAGGAAAATGGAAGGAAAAAACATGTTGTGTCGACCCCACGTATTGTGGGATAAGGGCAAGAGAATGATGATATGTATTATGTTTATATTTTGTTATCAGGTATATTTACCGGTGCGGTATCCCCGATGGTGCCGACTTGCTTCCCGTCACCGCTCTCAGTGCAGGACACGCCTATACTTGTGCACGACTTGTTTTCCGTCACTTTCTGTGGTAAAAACTAATAATCAGTGATGTCATTCCATTATACAAGGTATTATGATTTAAAACGGGTAACATAACATTATTGTCAAATATTTTAGGTTTTTGAGTTTTCCGATATTTCGACACTGTTGCAAGCGCCATGATCACGGAAACAACTGAATTGTTATTGTCTTTGCGATTTGGGCAGACGGTTATTCACTAACGAAACCGGAAAAGTAAAAAACCGTCAAATCATGGTATGTTTTAAATATTATGTTCTAAGACTTTTGATTTGAAAGCCAATTTGTCGAAAAAAAATATTAATGTATAAACCTGTTAATCCTTAATCCTATAAGTTTTTTTTGTGACTGACAGCTTTAAATTATTATATATAAGTGAGTAAACATTTACATATCTAAATATTCGTGTTCTCTATCTAGTTAACCCATGGTCGGACGGTTATCTTTAAATAAGCATAAATACTATATAATATATTATTCATATTAACAATTATAATTAATTGTACTTTTATTTAGACTATGTGACTCAAATACCTGTTAACAAGTGATGTGAAACTGACATAAACAGAGGGTTCACATGTACTCACAAGTTCCTCCTCTTCCATGAGGACGTATCTTTTGAAGCAATTAGTGCAGAAGTACACGTCGCCGTCTTTGCCGCGCTGCTCCTCGGTAGCCTGGTTCTCTACGACCTATAACAATACCAGAGGTTTCATGGTAAATAAATAAATATATTGAGGTTTTGTCTGTTCACGTCCGTAAGTGGTAACCCTCTGAATCCTTACACGTGACCTCTGGGTGGTGCTAAGAGTATCTGGTGGTAGGCTTCGGCCGCGGCTTGTCACCATCCTCCGGGCTGGGCCAGTGCGTGAATAGATTTTTTCGTGTTTCGCAATGTGGCCCGGAGAAGCCATCTTCTACCTTCTAGGTCTTTATGTCGCATCATCACATCGTCACTTTACATCAGGTGAGATTGTGGTCAAATGAAGGCTTCTTTTTTTCTTTCTTTTATAATAACATCTAGCCCAGTGTTAAGCTTGTGTTACGGGTACTAGGTACATCTAATAATCTAATATACTATATATAATAGACATACATATATAGATATTTTTATAATTAAACACCCAGACCAAGAAAGTGCTTGCAGACCATACAAACAATTGACCCCTCGGCGGGAATCCAACCCGCTATCTCTTGCACCGCAAGCGGACGCGCCCACCGCGCCAGTGAGTCAGTCAACACTACCAAAGGTTTCATTACTAACTCTTTGTTCAAAGACAAATTTCCCTGGTTTAATAAGACTTCTGAAATTATGTAGTCTGTAATTGGAGGGGATTAGTAACTACAACTATTTACTAACTCCAAACACGAAGCTATACACTACCTTTATCTCAGTCTAACTCGCGAGCTAACATATACCTGATTCTCATGTTCGTCTAGTTGGTGTGTCATTTGACTAGTTACTTACTAAGTTTAAACTACACACTACTTCTATCTCTCTCTAACTCGCGAGTTAAATTATACCTGTTTCGCATGCTTGTCTAATTGTTGTCGCTGCTTCTCCCTATACTCTTGTATGGACTGACTGTAGGTCTGGGATTTTAAGTACGGTGATCGCTGGGGAAGGAAGGTATGCGTTGGATTTACGTGTGAAAAACTAGATAGAATAGGTACTTTAATGTTATAGTTAAAAACGAACTCAACGAACATGAACATTTTTAGTATATATTTCTAAAAATGACGACCTAAACCTCCCCCATGCATCACTCCACCCAAAACTAGTGACTGTATGAAAGTCCTGAGTACAGACTTGTATAGCGGGGGAGTTTTTAAACCGTTTGTATGTGAGATGAAGAAATTCCTAATCATTTACAATCCTTAAGCTGCTTAGCTTAGCTGAGTACAGTCGAATCCATGTGGATTAGTTTGTTCATTTGCTTATAAGCATAAGTAACTTTGGCAGAATCCAAGCAAATTCGTAGAATAAAAGGATAGTATGTATGATAGTTATAAGGATGACTGGCGCCTGCGGATTATGCTGCTTGATTGATGTAGAGCATTAATCAGAGCTTGTTTAATAAAATTATTGATTTGAACAAGTTTTAGTCAATCAAAGGAAATGGCGGATGTAGACCGCTTGAAACTAAAATATAATGGAAATCTATACTGGACTCTATGTTCTTTTGGTAATTTAAGCGTTGTATTCTTGCAGATACTGACCAACTCGTAGTATCCGGGCAGCGTGGTGGCTATGCCGGGCATGGTGTCCTCCATGCGGTTGATAGCCGCGCGACAGATGCGACTGATGGACTGTTTGTAAGTGAACAGATACTGACCACTTCGTTGTATCCGGGCAGCATGGTGGCGATGCCGGGCATCGTGTCCTCCATGCGGTCGATGGCCTCGCGGCAGGCGCGGCACCAGCCAATACGGACGTGGCTCGCACGTGAATCCTTGCCGTCCATTGTGCTGTCTCTGAAAAATTAAATAGTACAATTAAGTTAATTTGAATACCATAATGAAACTGCTATGTTGTTCTTTGACGATTGATCTTTACATGCATAATAAAGTTTTATATTTTTATTTACAAATTCTTGTACAAATGTAAGTTATATTTTTGTATGTTTGACGAGAATCTGATAATAAATAAAAACACTATAGTAATGTTAAGTGTTTTTAAAATTAAAGACATACGGTACGCAAGAGCCATTGTTATTATCTCTTTAATTTTTATTAAATATTTTAATTTCATTTCATAACGCTTCCTAACAAAGTGTTCAAAAAAGTAAAGTATATTTTCAAGACAATTTTATTTCCATTTATTAGATTATTTTACTAAATCTATAAAGCTAATTTCAGTTCATTTTATACCTACTTTCAATCTATTTAAATATGTTAAATCCATCTGACTTAGCCCGGTGATCCCTAGGATTTCATGAATTTTGAATTATTTCAAGTTTAAACAGATTGTCGACCAATACAATCCAATTGATTGGAACACTGGGCAAAACGGAACAATAAAGCAAAATTCAAAGAGTTAACCCGATTGACTATTTCACCTCAGAGCGAGACAGATGAGGCGCCTAAAAAATCTGTGTGCGGTGTGAAGTGTGTGAGTCAAAAGTCTCATAAACCACCTGTCACAATGAATGAGCAGTTTTGGCCGCAAGGGGTCAAGTTCCGACGGTTCATCGGTCGCCTACACTGCAAGACGACACCGCCGTGACAGATGATCCACCATGCTGACACTTTAGTTTATAAGATTTGTATTTTTATGCATGTTAGTCTATAAGGTATATGTTTATATGGGCCTTCCTCCTCCGCGCGTCGATTTCCTCATTACTGAGGGCCGTGACACTCTATTTGTGGCATGATCTTCATTCGGACTGTAGCTCGCCACTTGTTCCTCTCCTTGGCTGAGTGAAGGGCATTATGTAGATTGGTGGCCAAGGTTGCTCGGACCTGGTCCGTCCACCTAACGGGGCTACGCCCTCTTGGTCGGCCTATGATTTGGGCCTTAGATGTCTGAAATAAATGATTATTATTATTATAAGCTCACCCTCCCACAGGCGAGGTGGACTCCATCAACAGACTGATGCTGTTCTTCAGGGTGTCCCGCAGCGGGCGCAGCGGGTTGCCGCCGGGCAGGTTGTACTCCTCGCTGGTGCTGATGTGCGCGTTGCTGCCGAGGCAGGAGCGCAGCGTGCTGTCGTTCAGCAGGCAGCTGCCGTCGCGGGAGGTCTGCTTCGACTTGCCGGAGAGGTCGCTCGTTTGTGATGGCATTTCGATTAGTTTTATGTCTTTCGTGTCTAATTCCTGGCGAAAGGATAAAGATAAAAAAAAACGTTGATTATGACATCAAACTAAACTTAAATTAAATATTCTACAGGTGTTACATGGTGATTCTTTAATGACATATGTAAATGGTCACCAATCAGCATGTGCTATGCTGATTGGTGACGCTGGTCTTCCATGGTGAAAGGATGAATGAGTCAGTTTAATAGAATTCATGTAATTCAGTAATTGATTTATTCATCCACTTAGTAACTAAAAGTACACTTGTATTTGTTAGAGGTTGTACATGTGAATTCTCATCAGCGGCTTAGTCAGGGAAAGGAAGGAACTAGATTATTAGAGTAAATTATGTATTCACGTATTAAGCTTTGTTAAGCTGTGTTTCGGAATCATACAAAATACCGTTACCGATATAAATTAAATTATTAGACGTAGCCGCATATTTTCTTCTTTTGTTACACTAAAGGCGTTCTTGTAGGATTCCGTACCAATGAGTCAATCTCAGACTTATCAATTTTTCTTTAAACCAATCTCAACCGACGTCTGAACTGGTAGCGATTTAAGTGGGGTATACAATAATTTCATTTATATAACGACGTGCTAATAAATGTTTAAATACATCGGTAAGAAGGAGTAAGAAACTGTCTAAATTATTATGCATAATATTGTTCATAGTAAGTTGGACTGTTTGTAATGAGTTGCATATTAAAATAGCCTTAAAAACGATAAAATTTGCTGTGTAAATACTACCTACGCAGACATCGAGTAATAATGAGTCAGAACTGTTGCCAATCGGGAATTAATTGGTAATTAGGAGCGGATTTCACGGTGCCGGCCGGAGGGATTGCAAATGAATATCCGCGTGGGCGCGATAACTGCTAAGGATTAAGGCAACGCAATCGAGGCTTTTGGGATAGGTGCGCTCGCAACAACTTGTTGATAAGATAACCTTACTGTATTGATACTTTTATTGATACACTATCTTTTCACGCCACGGCGTGTTTTATGGATTTTCCGCTGGAACGATGTATTTTCCTGCGGTATAAAGTAGCGCATAGCTTTCCTCAATGAATAGGCTATTTAACAGTGAACGAATTATTCAAATCGGGCTCGAAGTTGCTGAGATAAGCACGTTTGAACAATCAAACAAACACTTGTAATATTGGTAAAAAATTATGTTCACTGGTGCGTACCATTCACATCACACCCTTTTCCGCTTTTTATAACAATTTTGAAACATATCAAATCGCCTGCTATGTCCTTTTGTCCTCTCGATACGTAAAGCAAAGTATGCAAGTAAAATTGTAAGCATGGATCGGGTAGCTACTTCAATTCAACGTTTACTTCTTATCGTTGAATGGATTGTTATTCTATTGCAAAGTATGCTTTTAAATTTAAGCGCAATTTCATAATCAGGAACTTAACAGCTTGTCTCCGGTTACATTGTTATATTATGACTTTTCCCTCCCTAGTAAGTGTAACCTTCAGATACGGCTATCGATGTCGGATAGTATCCACTAAATAGTGGCCTGGCTACTGGACACTAGCTTTAAAGAAAGGAATGCCATGGAGGCTGGCGGCGTTACGCGTTACGTAACTAACCGGTTCACTAACTCTCACCTCCGATTCCGGTAAACCAGTGGCCAGCGCCACACTCTTGGACTCCTTGAAGGTCCGACTAGAGGGCGATTTGATGGTCGTCGAGGATTTGTTGGTGCCGACGGGCTTGCTCGGCGCCTTGTCGGCCGGCCGCTTGGCGTGGTCGCTCTTGTAGCCCTTGTCGCTCGTCAAACCCTTCTTCTTCTTTGTGTCAAGTAACTGAAAAAAGTGCCAAAATAATGTGCAAGGTGATATTATACGCGTGATACTATAAATGTGGAGCAAAGCGTCGTCGAGGCAGACCAACTACCCGATGGGACGTACTGTAGGATTAGGAGATTAGGAGGAGTAGCACCGTAATAATTTGCGTGATAAAGAGGAGGCTTTTCCCAGCAGTGGGTGTAAACAAACATACTACAAACTTGTAAAGGCTAGGATAAAACAACCGTCTTAATAATGAAGGGGACCGTTTTTGTGTTCACCAGTAAGTTCAATGTAAAGGCATAGTTTAGTCCATGGTCCATTTTAAGGAACAGCAGTTACTAACTGCTGTTCCTTAAAACAAAATTTATTTTCATAAGTTTATTTGACATTTCGTAACTCTCACTATACAATACGACCAAGAAATAAAAGACTAAGTGGAACATTAATTACGGTGACAGACTTTGATCTTAGTTACATTATATCAACAGTTTTAGCTAAAAGTTACCTCTGAAGCTTCGCTGATGTTTCCTATGCTGTGTGATGCAAAACTCTTATTGTCCTCAAATGTATCTTCCTTCTCGCAGCCAAAGTGGTAATATCTAAACAGAAATATTGTAAAGGTGAAGAAAATAGCTTAAAATAAAGTATTATGATTAAAACACCACTAAGGTGAAATTCCCTGGATTTGAGATAGGACTATGATAATAATTATAAACAGTTCTTATGTGAAAAAGATTTTGCGAGGTTTTCTTTAGGTCATATAGCTGCCAGTCCGTCGCTTTAATAATATTGTTATCCATGGTAAAAGGAAATTTTTTATTTTACTGTACTTGGAAAAAAGCTGTCCATGCGAAATTTTATTCAATTCGGTCTTTGCTCGCAACAATTATTCTGATATGTTAGCTATATTATTGTAAAATTCAAAGAATCAAAATCCATCCATTAGGGTTTGCGTGTAAGAGCAACTAACACACACACACACACACTTACTTACATCCTTACAAACTTTCGCGTTTATAATATTAGTAGGATAAATAGATACAATCAGAAATCAGTACAGCATACTTTTCATCCATTTATTTTGCAATTAATCTTACCTGATCAAAGCTCTCGACGCAAAAACCGTTGGATGCAGCGCTAACGATGGATTCAAATACACCCTGTTCAAGTTGACCCCCCGCGTATCCGTCCGATAGTGTCCCCTAGCGACCCCGTCGGGGTTCAGAAAGGGGATCATTTTGAACACGTAGAGTTTCCGCAGCTGAATGGCGATGGGGTCACCCCGCGTGAGCAGGAGGTTCAGGAACCCGTTGAAGACGAAGCTGGAGGGCGTTTCGCCAGGGTGTACTCGGGCTGAGATGAATATTACCTGAGGAATAGGGATGATTATTTGATTATTAAGTAAAATATGTTTATTTGCACACAACTTAAGAACTAATGACGTAAAAGAAACTTAAAATTAATACGGTTCCAATGTAGCAAAAATGTCACCACTCAGCTTTGTGCTATACTAGATACTTAGATCTAATACAGTGGTTTTCTGCGGTGTTTTGCTCCAGGTGATTTCTGGTAGTGTGATTGGTGGCATGACTACATGAAAAATAAATATTCCGTATAGTCCGTCTAAAAGACGGTCGAAAAATATTGGGCACCTATTTTAAAACAGGGTTAGTTGCGATTGCGATAATGGGGTATGAGCGTTTTATTTAAAATTTTATTAACTAGAAAAGCCTTCTGTCTTTACAGATTCCATAACAACTTTGGGTCATCTCGCCGCATTATTTAAGTATGATATACTAGCTGCCCACTCGCGGCTTTGCAAGCTTTAATAAATTTAACTTCTCAAATCTCAAATCGGGCTTTACTCGCAATAATTGTATTTTCCCGCGAAAAGTGGTATTTCATTTGTATATCACAGTTAAAATACTTACTTGTTACCATATTTTGTACCTTTTTATTGTGAAACTTTCGCGCTCTGTCTTGGTTTTCTGGAAACAGCCCTTTCAGACGTTCCTCTCTGTCCTGAAGGATGCCATGATGTGAAGATATCGTCAGAAGATCCACGCGCCTCCCTGAACAAAGAACAAAAGGCAAATTAAGTAAAATCATTTATTGACATTATATCCAAAACGACATACATCGTGCAAGGGTACACCTAATAAGTTAATGTAGAACTAATGAACAAGTTGAAATAGATAATGTCAGAATAATGACTTTTAAGTTCGGAGGTGGAGGAGGATTAAATTAGCCCTTAGGAAATTATTTATAGAGAAAGGTAATCTGACACTACACCGTATCAAAGCTATTTTAAAAATACATTACTCTTTCGCAGTATTTAAACAAATAATAATCATATCTAGGCTGCTATAATGATAATTCCGAATTATCGAGACAAGTAGTTTCCATAACTTTAGATAGAAAATTTTATGACATCTGCAAAAAGTTCTAAAACACAAGACCGTAAGAACCACGACGCTAATGGAATATATACCATTTTATTGTCTGCAGACTACAAAAACATTCACATAAAAGGAAAGCGAATATATTCCAGTTTTTATTACGATAAAAGCTAATAAGCGACCCAGTTAACTTCCCACTGAAATGAAAAGTTGGTAGAAAACTTTGTAAAGTGGGTGCAATAAAGAGTTCAGGAATGGGCCCTGATAGCGTTGCAATTTAGGAGTCACGCGATGACTTACCCCTATACTTCCAAGCTTTAATCTACTTCTTTAATGAGCTTTTATGTATAGGCCTAATGTTTACAAAATATATCGCGCATCTTTTTACATCAAGAACGATATACATTTTTTTTGGGATATTTTAGTAGGGTTATTATAGGCAAGATTTCATTTACAGATTAGCTAACTGAAAGGTTTTCCACAAACAATATGGGTGTATGATTTGGTAAAAGCCCAACTGAAATAACTGGAAGGTTTTGGAGAAGATTATGTCAATCAGATGTAGATGAAAAGATGAAGCCAGATCAAAATGACGTGATCTACGCTATGGCTTGTTCGCGTTAACAAAGCCAGTGCATTAGGTAGTGTTAAAATCTACCTATCTATCTAGGAATCTAGAGTTGCGTGGAGGTACCTCCACTAGACTTTTCCTTTATTTCCTTTCTTTCATTGACCGATGATCCGAATGCAGCGCAATGGCCTGCAAAATAAGCACTTCCTCCCAGTTACCATATAAAATGTTGTGTTTACCTTCAAGAGAATAGATCAAACACTCTCTGTGATAATAGATGTCATCCTCCGTATGCGGCGGACGTAAAGGCAGCATCTTCATGTCGATGGAGTTCAGGGCTATTTGCAGCTCCGCAAACGAGAAAGGGTAGGTGAATGCGAAGAATGAAGTGGCCTTAGGATTCTCTGGGGTCCGGTACTTGAAAGTAAGCGTGAAGGTGTTGTCGTCCATCTAAAAAGAACTTGGTTTTAGGTTTAATGGTTTGAACGCGCTAATCTTAGGCCGGTTTGAGCAATTCTTTCACTGTTACATAGCCCATTTACCGTGGAAGATTAAAAACTATTTTAAAGGGCTAGTTAAATGGAAAATACGTTGTATCCGCAAGAAAATTTATAAAACTTGGGCAATGCCGTGCCGTCAAAAGGTCAAGAGATTGCAGGAATTGGAAAATACTTACATTGCCTAGCTAGAAGTCCATTTATTATTTTCGGCTAAATTATAAAGCTTTGCTGAATTTTTTTGATGTTGCCAGAGTGGTGAGAGATCATATGAAGTATGCTCACCGAATGCACAGGTCGATCCCGTATTCTCTCCCACTGTGGTTTTCCCGGCAGTGTCCTTGTTACTGGTGCCATGCCTTGATTGTACATCTTGCCTTGCTTGTTAAGGTTTATCAGGTTCAACCTTACCTATAAATATTTAAAAATATGTTCAAACATAATTTTATATTTATGGTACTCGCATGGGGTATTTTTACATTGTCTTCAGAACCACCAGCAGTAAAATAGCAGGTAGGGTAGCAGCAAAGCAATTTTTCTGCTTTTAATTATAAAGAACCACGTTTACCTAAGCATTTAATAAACCATTCTACCCTTTTAGCTTTATTTTCTGGATAAAATATGAGTAATTGTGTATTCTAGTAATTTATTGGACTATTAAAGCTTGCCTTTGAGATATTAAAATAAAACACCATTCCTAGTCCTTATCCTGAAATCTGCAATATAATTAGATAAATATGATGTGTGTGTTACCAAAATTCCAGGCTCCGGTGCTTGAATTCCAAAATAAAACCAAGTTCTGTTCCCATTCTCGAATTCAGTGCCGGCACAGTCCGGACGAGTCCACATGTTAAATTCATAGTCAGGAGTCTCCTGGACATTTGTCTTGTGGTTCAGACTCTGAACTAAAAACATAAGATTACTTTACATCATCAGTTTTAGCAGCTACTTTCACAATTTTGTTTTGTAAACAAGGATACAACTAATTTATACCTAGTAAATTTATTGAATTTTACCAACACTATGCCCTTTTTTACAAATTACCTAAAAAAAATTGCATAAAATTAGATGGCAGACCATGAAATAAACAAAATTGGCACAACACAAAGGCATCTGGGCAATTGGACTTTGCATTGTTTGAAGTGGAGTCCGACTTACCTATATGGTCCGTGGGCACTCTCTCCACATGGCCAAGATTCCCCGAGTCAAAATTATGAATAAAATAAAATCCACCACTCTCAATAATGTTATTTTTATCCATTATTGACAATATTGTATCCGACTACATCATACAAAAAACAACGTCGTCGCTAAACTTGTGAATTGTTTGTCACTCATTTATTTTCACAATTTACCTAAAAAGAAAAGAAATATATTTATTCATGGTTGATATTTTGAAAATGTCACAAAAACGGAGGCTGCACTGTTTTTCTAAACAAAATTATGTAATTTTGTTGACATCGATTGACGGATAACAGCTGATTTGTTTTATTGGTGATCTTTTTAATTTGCAGAGTATTCTAAGAGAGTATCACTTACTCATTTTAAAAAAAGAATAAGAACAATAATTTGAGACAGGTTTTTTTAGTATTATTTTAGCGAACATAAGTGTTTCTAATGCAATTTACTTTTAAATGGGAAAGAGACTGCAGGCACCATGAAAATTTAGTTCAAGATGGCGGCTGCTACAGTCGGGGGGAGAGCGGCGCGGGGCGCAGCGGGGAACGATCGACGACCGGGGAATAGAACAAACAGCGTACGATGTTTGCGTGCGATGCGAAAGGGTATGCGCAACTGTCTGTCTCTCTTACGCACTAAAATAAACCCCAAAAACAAGGGTCCCGTTCTAAAATAATACAATAAATTAAACCCTTTATATAAAGACAAAAGTTAGGAATGGGTCCTTTCGTTTTGGTAATTTTAGCAATATTGTACGGGAAAAAAGACCAGATATATGTTATTTTTTTATTAAATCTTATAGTTTGTTTAATTTAGGTACATACCTAGTTAGATTGAAAAACATACCTATTATTATTGTCACAGGAGGCCATTTTTGTAAGGTACTTATTTGGTTAGGTACTATATTTTAAGTTGCTGTTTTGTAAATTTTCAAATTTTTTCAAAGCTGTCCCGAGCGCAGATCAACGTTGAACTTATTTTAATTTCTAAGATACGTTAGTTAAATATTAATTATATAGGTTCCTAGGCTTGTTTTAAAAAGTCACTGTTCCTACATAGTTATAGTTATGTTCCTACTTATACCTACGTAGGTACGTAAATATTTACATTGCATAATAACGATATTTAGTAGGTAAGTTGTAACTATAACGGGTTTTCAGAAATTTTCTAAATAATACTATTTTTTGCTTTGTACTTATAAAGCATCAAATTAAAACTAATCGGGTGAAAGGTATATTGTTATAATATAAAAATGACTAGGCCAAGCCCAAAGCTATGTAACAAAACTACATTCTGAAAGCTTAAATACACCCTAATCGCCTATAAAGAAGTGATATTTTTAGTTCATACAATCTTAATTCTCTTATTTTTTTATGAAAGCACTTTCTAGGTCTCCAAACCTACAGAAAATTATGTGCTTTATGCAATTTTGTGCGAGAGAATTAAAGTTTTACTCTTACCTAATGTAATTCAGAACTAATTCGGACATTCCATTTTTTTTTCTGCAGTAAAAGATTAAGACATCTGTAACCTTCGCACACAGGACTCGAAACCTGCATCTCCAACTAAATTCTAAATCTAAATTCCCACCAAGCTGAAAATCGGTAAGATCGTTTGAAATATCATTAAAAACAAAAGTTGAAAGCTCCCCATCTTTCCCCTGTAAGGAAAAAAATATATAAAAAAAATGAGTTTTACGCGGTTTCAGCAAAACGGTAAGTTTTATCATAAAAATATTTCAAACAAAAATTGTAGATATTGATTCTTCAAAATGTGCACCATTTTTCTCAATGCTTAACGTTGCACGGAAAGCCACATTGCGCGATACTCGAGTGGGGTATCAAATAAAAGAGCATCGCGCGCACATTTCACAATATTATGGTGTTTTACTTACGTTTATGAAAATTAAGGCATTGGAATCAGGGGTTTTTCTTAAATTTTAAATTGAGATTTATTAATATACATATTAAACACCCAGACCAAGGAGAAAAGTGCTTTCATACAAACAATTTTACCCTCCAATTACCTCTATAAAAGGTACGCCAGGCTATTACGACAAGCTATATGAGGAAACACCGCGACAAAGTTCTTTCAGTCCTTGACCACGACGGAGGAACAAAAGATTTCTGAATACGGCAATCGAACCCTTTTTGACGCATGTATATGGAAGGATAACTTATTGAAAGCCTGCAAGTTCACGGTGGATGCAAGACGGTCCCAAGCCTAAGCCTGATAAATGGTGACCTTTATATTTTTATCAAATTACTTTCAAACCGGGTCTTACATCTTATTTTTTAGGGTTCCTTTCCTATAGGGTAAAACGTGACCCTATTGTTGAGTCATCGTCGTCTGTCTGACTGTCTGTCGGTCACCAGGCTGTATCTCAAGAACCTTGCTAGAGAGCTTACATTTTGACGGAAGCTGTATTCCTGTTGCCTCTATAACATCGATAACGAACATACACATACAATATATGTATATGACGGCGCGACGTCCTGGTTCTTCATTGTAGTGCATTTGTACCGAGTGGAAGTAGCATAGAATCAAGGTGGAGGTGGAGGGGTTGTTTACGAGTTGCACTGCTATTTAAAGTACAGTTCCAACCAATAGTCCGGGAGTCATTCTTTCTTTGGCTTCTACTCTGTGCAAACGCTCTTCGTAGGAGTTACTAGTTGACTTTATCTATATTTTTGTTAAACTGAGCCTCAGATTATTTGTGTGATTGATATTGTTCGATTAATCCCGTAAATGAATTACTGTTCAATTATATAATCTGTTTAAATCACTGTGTCAAACCTTTCACCTACATATATATAGAGGGGCTCTCATAATTGTTTTTTACATGGTTAAGCAACGTTGCGCGAGGTCAGTAGTTAGATGGGTGACCACTCTGACTGCAATTTTAGTTTTTTTTTTAATACAAAAAGTGTATAGACTGTACACGGAACCCTAGGTGTAGTGTAAGCCCATCTCATACATACTTTTTAATTTATTTGATTTAAATGAGCCCGAATCTAGCAGTAAAAAATACCACTACTCAATCCCATCCAGAAAAAGGCACTAAAAGACTTTCAGTTGTTGAGAAATTTAATTTGCTGTGCTAACGCTGTGCCTACCTAATTAAACATTTATTAGGTAGGCACAGCAAGTCTTTAAGTGCCTTTTTCTGGATGGGATAGAGTAGTGGTAGTTTTTACTGCTAGATTCGGGCTCATTTAAATCAAATAAATTTTTATAATAAATTAAACTGCTCATCGGTAATCAACATCATTTTTTATTTCATCCTTACAATAATAACAATATTACGTAAGTAAATTAAATAATAAATTTTTAGTTAATCTAAATAATTTATTATAATGTAGGGCTAACTAGATACTTAACTTATTTTAGGCGTGACACTTAACTAAAATACAAAACAATATCCCACTTGAGTCTCATGGCTAATAAATGCCATCACGTTCATTCTTAATCACAATGTAATAGGTAAATTATGACGAACGTTCTAAATAAGTATATACGTACCTACTTATAATTACCGCTATACTATGTTATACACATAAAACTTTATTTACTAATTTGTCTTTTCTGAGCATACTTTTACCTAAACACAGACTCATGGACGTGGTGCACATTTTGGCAACTCTTTTTGGCTCTTCCACCAAAATAAATACTATGAAGTGGCAATTAACAAGGTATTAATAAAAAACAATTTTTTTTCTGATTAAATTAATTATTTGATGAAAATTAATTCAGTACCTATTGAATACTCCAATTGCCGATTATAAATAGGTATAATGTGAGTGAGCACCTAAACGCAACCGTAACATTATCACGAAAAGCATTAGCACATAAAGTCATACACGTTAGGATGCATCATAAAAGCCTTTTTGATCCATCCTCGTCCACATTTCACTTACAGGTAAGATTTTAATCAAAGGTCTTCATCATTATCATCACCCTATTAACGTTCCCACTGCTGGGACACAGGGACTTCTCTCTTGACGAGAGAGATTAGGCCTTAATTCACCATGCTGGCCAAGTGCTCGTTGGTGAATGTCGCATGTCTTTCAAATTCTTTAAAGTTCTCAGAACATGCCGGTTTCCTCACGATGTTGGCCTTCAACGTTAAAGCACGTGTTTAAAGCGCACATAAATTTCTCGAGAAGAAAAAATCCAGAGGTGCGTGGTGGGGATTGAACCCACGACCTTCGGAATTAAAGTCGAGTCGACTCCCACTTAGCCAACACGCCCTTAAAAATTGCCAAGGCCAAAGGTCTTATTTATCATTAAAATATGTATAGGAAGAATATGCTCGCAATTTTACAACCCTAAATGATTTAATTTCACATTTTATTTTTATGTTAAAAACTATCGTAGCGAGGAGCCAAAAACACTCATGTGTCTCATCCATACTTGGAAATTGGTTGACTTTTAAATAGGGAAATGAGGGACACAGCGAGTGAATTAGCCACCAGGGGCGCTGGTGTAGCGTGAGGTCCGAAATGTCAAACTAATAAATTTGCGTATCCGTTTCCATAGTTACACGAGTTTATTAAATTTGCAATAGACTATGCTTGAGGACAACAATCTACAGTGGCACCTATTAGTGAGCACAAAATGGTGACTCTCAATGTATTTAAATAAGATTTATGATAGATACTCGACTAGAATGTGAGCATGAGCTTCTATATAACTGTATGTAATATTATTGCACCTGAAAAATTTTTTATATGTAGGTAGATATATGAATACCTACTATGCTTAGTAAAATGGATCTAGGTCGTCCAGCGATTCGTATAACACACACACTCTCACAAAACGTGTAATAATATCCATTCTCAACTTAAGTTATTAAACAGTTACTACTTAGTCTAAGAATTACAAATTTGGCGTAATTATATTGCTACAGTAGAGAAATACAACAAAATATGTAAGTATTGAGAGTAATTTATGAATAATTGATTAATAATTTGTCTGTGGAAGACCATACATTTAAATCTGGTATATTCATATGGTAATATTATGAATTAATAATGCATTTGAATATTTAATAATCCCATAAGAAAAATAGGTACATTAACTGGTTTAAGCTGTGAGAATTATTATTTACATTGCCTAATAAGAATTATAAACATTAACATTATTTTTATCACTCGTATAATTACGTACCGTCGAATAACGCACTATGTTCATCGACATTTGATTGTTATTTATTTTTCTAATACATGGGTTATCTCTATTAACCCTTACCTTCGTTTGGTATCGATATTGAAATTGATGTAGGTTTAATATTTTGTTTACTATCTGAGATCATGTGTATACTAGGAGTATTAGCAGAGCGGTGTAACTCGTCTGTGGTTGTTAGTTTGCACTCGACTACGCGATAGTTGCAGGCAGCAGATCCGCAGTCGAAGTCGGGGCGAATCACTACTGCGTTCGGAATGCTGTCTTCTAGGCATTTCGATTCTTCTTTGAACGGTGGACAGCTGAAAATAAATGTTTTGTTTTAGAAACAAGAGAAATTAGTAGGTATGTTTATGTTTTAAAAGTGTAAAATATGTAATAAATATTTTTAAAATATTTTTATGCAGAAAAAATTAGGACACATCCGTAACCTTCGCGCACAGGATACGGAAGGTTACGGATGTGTCTTAATTTTTCTGCATAAAAATATTTAGTTTAACCTGCAAAGTGAGGTTTTTCACTTATTAAAAACATTAAAAAATGTAATAAATAGTAGCATAATTATCGGTTGTCGAAGAAAAAAATATTTTTTTCCAAAATGTAGGGGTGTCAAATCTTTATATATATAATTCTTCTGTGAGTGTGTATGTCACTGAACTTCTCTTAAACGACTGGACCGATTTTGATGAAATTTTTTGTGTGTGTTCAAGGGGATCTGTGAATGGTTTAGATTCACAATTATGGAAAAAAAAGAATAAAATCCCGTGCGAAGCCGGGGCGGGCCACTAGTAACCATATATTACTTAAAATCAATCTAGCATACTTTAACAATTCTAAACTATCATTAGTCATGAGAAAATATTGAAGACATGCTTAGGTATTGTCCTAAGAGGGTACATTGAAAATAGCCGTAATACCTACCTCAATGGAGGTGGAGTCGGTGAGCGGGACAGCGGGAAGCTAGCCACTTCCCGGGATATCGCCAGTGACTTTATTGAGCCGAACGTTTGCTCCGGACTAAGTGGGGCTCCCAATACTGACGCCATGCCTCTGTAAAAAAATAAATCATAAATAAGGTATTACAGGTAAAACTCGCATTCTATATAACTTCTAACACCTATGTATAGCAATAAGTGTGTCTTATAGCAAACGACATAGCGTTCCAACAAAGTATATACATAATAATATGTATTAGTTTGTAAAAGTCTACAGTCCTTTTCTTTATCACGCTAAATTTAACGGTTCTTTGCGAGCCTCCTACTATCCCGACCCCGTGGATAAATAGTACAGTGGAGTAGACTTTGGTCGTAACCCTGCCCACGATAGTAGGTACAGCTACATGTACAACGTTTTGTATCATTGATGTCTTGATGGCATGTCTCGCATGACTAGATACTCACACAACAGAGTCTGATGGCACAAGGAAAGGTAATGGCGGCGGGCACGGCGCGTCAGCCCTGGCCGGCGAGGTGGGCTCGGCGGAGCGGGGGCAGCGCGGCGTCTCCCCGTCCTCCACCATGCCCAGCCAGCTGTGCAGTCTGTGCCATAAGCCTGTTGGACTTCCTGCATCAAATATTTGCAATTTGAAGACATACATACTATTACAATGCAACATCAAACAGTCGTATGGGATTCTCTGAAAATCAGCGACAGCTTGTCGGCATCAAGCTGAGATTATCCCTTTTGCCTATAGTTATATAAGATAATTAATAATTGATTTTAAAAATTTAGTTGAACCTTATTAGCTATGTTTACGTTTTTAGTTTTAGGTTCTTTTCTTTGTAATAACTTTATGCAATAAATGTTTTTTTATTCTTTTATTCTTATTATAGATAAAGTAAATGTATCAATAGTGATCCGCGCCAGCTTGCTCGCTGGTTAAAATTATACATAAATAAATAAATAATTTGAAGGTGCCGTTGATATGGGCACGATATGAATATATATTTTTACTTTTTAATGAAAACAGCTATAAAATCTGTGGATTAGCTTAAAAGATCTAATCGAGTTTTCATTTTATATTAGGTTGAGAATCATTTATTAGTAGCAATTCACAACATACGTAAACCTAACTAATATGAAAAAATAAAGAGACAGAATATTGCTCTAATGTCATTTTAGTCTTAGCTTTAAGTTTAAGCATGTTGTGAATGGCCACCATTATTTGCCCAGCAGGGATAGAATGAGTGAAATTGAGAAGAAAAAACAATTAAATAAATAACAAAATGCATAATAATAGTGCTGATACGTAATCCGATCATTTTAGTTATAAAGCCGTTTACTTACGGGAATATTTCCGTGTGTTTTGTGGACTTAATGGATAAAAATCGCCGTGGATGGGGCAATGGAACGCCAGCCTGCGCTGACGACGTTGAGCAGAACGCATCAATATGCATAATACTATACCTGGAAATTAGTAAAACGATAATTAAACTACCTAATTTGAAAATGGGTGTTATAGCTTAAAATAAGGAAGTTTGGAAAGTTTTCAAGCAGCAGACATTTCAATCTTTTCTTGAGTTCTGCAAGACTTTTGTGAATCGATATATAACAAAATTATATTCATGTAATTATTTTTATTGAAAAAACTAGACTCCAAACCCGTACCAAAATAACAATTAAATATTCAGAGGAAGTATTTTAAATAAATTTATCGAAATAGGTATCCAAATCAGTCTAAAAATGCTACCATCCTATGTTTGATATTTTTTTAGTATATGAAGATGTAGGTACGATGCTTCATATTATTATTCAAGTTTATATAATTATAATAAAGTACATAAATACATTTTTGGTTTTGAAATAGGTTTAGTACTTTTTATGTGATAAATAGTTTTAACGGAAAAAACGCGCAGCGTGTCACTCACCGCTCGCGTTACGCGGGCTGGGACGTATCATCGCTGCTTATGCTGAGAGCGCTGGACGTTAACTGTAACTAATTATCCACTGGGATAATTAGTTTTAATTTAATGTTATGCAGACCCCGCGTAATGTGGTATAAGGGCAAAATACTGATGATCTTATAATATTTAAACCAAACAGTACATACCAGCAATAGTCATAACCCCGCCCGCAACGATGCACACCGGGCCGAGTACTCTTGAATTCCCGGTGAACGCGATCCGGGCTGCATAGTGATCGGGCTCCTCGTTCTCACCGCAACCGCGATACGATGCCGCTGGAAACATTATATTTCCTGTTATATTTTAGCTTCACAGTGATTCCTAGATGTGGAACAAAATTGTTTATTATTTGAAGTTGTGGTTAGTTTAAATCTGGTATAGTCATCATGTGTCAAATACCAAAGTAACAAGATTTAAAAAATAACAATAAAATAAATCAATATTTCCGGACAATCCACACAACAACATCTGGCTCCGTGGTAAGCACTTAGCTTGTGTTACGGGTACTAGGCATCTGATATACTTAATATAGTAGACATACATACATAGAGCTTTTTTATTATACATATTAAACACCCAGATCAAGGAGAAAGTGCTTGCAGAACATACAAACACTTGACCCCTCGGCCGGAATCGAACCCGCTACCTCTTTCGCCGCAAGCGTACCCTCGCCCACCGCGCCACTGAGGCAGTCAAGGTAATTATTATTATTTATTAAAACGATGCTACTTTTTGTCGGCCAATGAACATTCAAAAGTATTAGGGCCTGTTTTACCATCGCCGAGTAATTTACGGTTAAAATAAAGAGCTATCTCGCTGCAGTACATGAGCTTAGCGATATAACTCGATAATTTGAACCATTAATTAACTTTACTTATTGTGAAACACATTCACTTAGTGATATAAAGCTCTAATTACCATATTAAAATTCAAGAATACGCTTAATATGCTTAATACATTATGAATTCATATTTAACTATATTAAAAGGACAATTATCGATTTATGATAACATAAAAGTAGGTATGTGTACAGAACCCACAATATTTCATGACGTTTATATAATCTATGCTCAATCTCCTTCGTCGATCTCTGCTTGTCCGGAAATTAGTTAGAGCGCGATAATCAAACTACGTAACAAAATTACTCGTTATTTATTACAATTTACTCGAATGATGTGTCTCGATGCATGTGTAGTCATAAATAATGTCAACCAACATTATAAACAGTATTATGATTATGTTATAGATGGTTTTTAGTAACAGGTAAAAGCTGGTTTTCAATGAGGCATTTATTTTCCTACGCCTCTCACTATTCCAGCGCTTGTTCGACTACAAGTGCAGTAGTCGAATAAGCGCTCGAATAGTGAAAATGAATTTTGGTATAGCGGTAGCCACTTATAGTGATGACTAGCGTGATGACTAGCGTCAATGTAGACAACGAGCCAACTGCTAGTTCAGCAAAAGGCTTTATTATACGCGCGAACTAAAAGTATTGCACACAAGATGCTTTTTTGAAATTTTTTTTTATGCAGAAAAATTTAAGACACATCCGTAATCTTCGCGCACAGGATTACGGAAGATTACGGATGTGTCATAAATGTTTCTGCATAAAAAAAATTCAAAATAGTTTAACCTACAAAGTGAGGTTTATCACTTATTAAAAACATTAAAAAGATGCTTTTTAATACCAAATTTATCTCACCTGTCAGAACAATTCCAACAAGCATGAAGAGGAAGCCGAAGATTGGCAACACTATCTGACAGTTGGCGGCGACGACGACGCCGGCGACCGCCAAGCCGCCTTCCACCTTCTCCACGCGCAGGCGCGAGATGGCTGGCGGGCATCGCGGCTTGCCCGCCGGCGCGCGCACCAGCGGCTCACCAGGGGGCGATGTTGTCCTGCAACAAGCAAAAATAAAATTAACCTGTTGTTATTGGTGGGATTGGGAGTGTATATATTCTGCTTGATCATCAAAATATATGAGCCGTTCAAAATTCAAAAACATTTAAAAAATAGCGCAAAACTGCTAACATAGCTACAAGCTTTACCTATAAATAAAAGTATTTTTTGAGGCCGTTATAATAATAATGAATTAAAATAATAGCATAAAACAGTCCCTAATAAGAGCATTAAAACGTATGATTTTTTTACAATTATCAAAATTATAACCAGGACTGAGGCGACGGTGAAGAAGAACCACTGTTTAAAATTTCCTGTGGTCCCGTTAACGACATAAGCTACTTTTTACCGCGGAAAAGTCTATAATTACGCGGGCAAAGCCACGGGCAGTAAGCTACTCGTAGTTCTACATAGGTCCATCAATGTCATGCTGGGAATTTGTGGTAGACTTAAGTAAATAACCTTTAGCAAGTCTCGTGCCATGTAGCGTGACTTATAATCTTCGTATCGTACGTAGTACTATTAGTGAGATACTAATTTAGTTTAGTGACGATAGGTCTGGCACGATCATCGTAGTTTGGGTTTGTAAATTGATAGTGTCAACTCAATGTTTAACATTATTCAATTTATGAAGCCGAAAGCCTTTATTTTCGTGAGAAATGTGCATGGCGGGAGAATAATTGGTCCTAACAGAAGCATATTATACTTAAAATATAGATAAGGTTCGCTTTGATTGAGCATAAGAAATTCCGATTCGATCTTGTTTTATGAGAACAAAATCTTCTAGGCTTATTGTACCTGCCTATCCCATTCAAATAAATTAAACTCGTATAATGAAAACAAAAATTGACAAGAGTGAAATAATTTATTGTTTGTCCTTCATGCCTGTCCTGGCCGAATTATAATTTGTAAATTAGGGTGACCATTTTTATGCATGACCATACGACCATTGCCGATTTTGGAAGACAATGGTGTAACAGGACGTCATAGTAATCTATTAGAATAATGTTTTAAATTAAAACTTCTGTATTATCCACATCCTCTTAGCCGACTTAAGCCAATATACATGTGGTTATTTAAATTGGAAGTGCAGTAGTTCGAAATTTTAAAAGTCTTACCTAACCTAAACCTATTTAAACAGTTCTGTAAGAGTGGTGAAATGTACTCTAGCTTACCCAAAAGTAATAAAAAGTCTTACATCAGAACATCTTTGAATCAATGGTGTATTAAGAAAAAAAATGCAGGATTGGATATCTCATACATAAGCAACAATACGCCAGTTGCACTGTGCATCAGACACAGACAGCCAACAATTAGTTCCTTTGTGAAAAGTTACGGGACGCCTCGGCCGTTGACCCGTCTGTTTTACGCTTCCTGACGTCTGCAGAGTGCGTCATGCTATCCTGTATTTTATAATCTGTCTGTATGATTTTGTTCCGATAGGAACAAGAAATGTTGCTTGACTCTTTGCAATAGTAAAACGTGAACTTCAAAGGCAATGCTCGTCCTCTAGACCGGAATAAGCCATAGAATATAGAACATGTCTATTTATAAGTTCTAGAAATCGTTTCTATTCCGATTGGGAATAAGGATAAGCTATTTGCGAATTCGAATTTCCATACTTCAATAGCAGCGGTTCCTCGTCTTGGTTGTATTGGAATTGTTTGAATATTAAACTTCATACATGTATTGTTGACCCATGCCCCAGCTGGAAAGTCAAATAGGCGATCTTTTGACTTTCACTGGCCATTTTATTCCCACATACTTCCAATTTCCATTGAATTATTTTGCTTCATACGTAATTTGATATAACAAACAATCTTTAAACGAACAATTTGACAATGGCTTGGTTTGTGCTCTAAAATGTCTCTACGTGCAAAATTGTATAATTAATCGGTAAGTAACGATTTATTTGTCAACTATATAACACTTCAAGTATTAATTGGTATATTATTGTTCTCATACAAATCTATATACTTAGCGCCCATTCCTATAGAGGCCCTTCTTATATTATCCATTATTCTAAGCTGCACGATAACTTATACTCATTTGTTATTCTAGACCTGTGCGCAGTTCCGCTCAAAATAGGAATTCTCTAGCATTGTGTATTCTAGCAGTTTCTATAATTATTATAAGACTCCTTGAGGACTTACGTTACACGTGGTGCCTGACATATTGAACCAAGGTTTTACGACACTTGCATTCAGTCTCTACCTTGCCAATTTGTCACCGATGTAGCAAATAGCTTTTATCTGGGCTGAGCTGTTGATGTTAATTTGCTCTATTAGCTTGACATTTTATATCTCATAATACACCTTGTATTTTAAAATTTGTTAAATGTAAGTGCTTCGTGCATCTGCCTGTGGTTGCATTTAAGAATTTTTTATGTCATAAGATGTCTTAAGTGCATGACCAATTAACTTTCCGGTGACAAATTAAAAGACAAGTTTAAATTTCTTGGCTCAGCTTTTTTAGTACATAAGGTTCTCAAATTAAAAATACATTTATTATTTTCTTTTATATTAGTGTCATTAACCTCTTAACTATTTAATTATAGGTTAAAATATGAAACTGTTGCTAATTACTTATTGATTACTGAAGTGAATATTTTGTTGAAATCCAATATTAAATAAATAAATGCTTTAACAGTCATATAAGTTTCGTGGTACCTTCTAATCTTTAATAATAATAATATAACTCATTATTATACACCAAGACAAAACAATACAAAAATGACTTCACTAGGGACGCAAATAACTGCTATTCTATCTATGAAATGCTTATCTTTGTAATTGTCTCATGATTAAAACCAAGTTTTTTAATTCTCTACAAGGAATATCCAACAAGGTTTTTTGACTCACATTCCACCCAGCGCTAAATCTTTATAAATAGGAGGGTAAAAAGACGGAAGGGACCAAGAAGATTTACCTTTATTGAAAAAGGTCGCATTCCATACATAGCGAGTGCGGACCTACATGGTCCTCCCGTATCCAGTTATTATTAGATACAGATCTCTATAGATAGACCTATTTATCGTGTGGGATGTGTGCATAATGGATACTGACAGTTTTCAGACAGTAGGTGTATGCCTTGGTGTACGTATACGGAAACACAATGCTGCATTGTTGCGTTGTAGCATCAATGAATTATATCTAAGTATTCCTGGCATCGCATCTAATCTAATGTCCCGTTGGGATGCAATGTGAACTTTATAATTAAAGTAGTTTTAAAAATTAGGCGAGTTATTTCTTGCAATTATTTAACCAATGTAGGTATCTATATTTTTAAGACGAAGTAGGTATGTATGCGCCACGAAGTTGAGAATCTATCAATGTACCCCTATGATCTCTACTAACAAACGATCAATGAAATATCATCACCAATATATTTATTTTCAATTATACCTACAAATGCTGTCGGATTATCAATATAAGTCCCCATTGCAGGGACATCAAAAAGGTACTTGGTCCATTGTGATACTGAAATCACCTTATCTTATAATGTACGACTTCCTAGGGTGTAAGAAAAATCTATAAAGTTTAGTGAATAAAAATGTAAGAAACGTAGGTACTCTTTTAGCTTAAACACTTTATAAATATATTTATTATTTTCCCACCTCACCATTCATGCAATTATGAAACAAAAAACAATGTAACAAAGTTTAAAGTGGTTAATCACAGGATCTGTGCTCCCGCCAGCATCCGTCAATTGACGAGATGCGTAACTACTCCTATTTTTGAGACTAATGACAAAATTGCCCCCCGCTTCGAGAATAGCCGACCGGGAATAACTCCTCGCGTGTGATTGTTATAGTTTTGTTTTATTTAACGATTCTTTTGTTCTTGGCCTAGGGTTCTTGGCAGAGAAATCTGGTTTAGTTCCAGTTCATGGCTTTGCTCGTAAATTGGAATGTTAGTTGGTTTAATGCACTGATGAGTTAACTTATCTAAGTAATTCATTTTTGTACCCAAACATAAAACTTTTTAGTCGGTAATACCTTGTGAAAACATTTGAATACCTATGAATAATCACAGGATATCTTGTAGTTAACATTAGTTAGGTACATGTTTAAGAATTGTAAACAGAATAAAATCTACAAATAAAAAAAAAGAACCAAGGCGGCTACCTTATCGAAATTCTTAATTATTTAGCCTTATACATGTAAATGTCATTAACTCATATTTACCAACTCTATGTTTAGTTACGTACTTTACTATTCGTAATGAACTTTTGAAAGCTTTTTTAGAGTCATTAGTTAGAGAACTTGTTTATTAGCAGCAAATTAGAAAGTTAAGATTTACGGTTGTTTTGGGTCGTAAATCAGGTAAACTTCGACATAATATACGAGTTCATAGACGCATAAGGTATGCTTAATTATTTTTATTATGCACAACGAGTGAAATAAATATTATTAGCTTATATAATAGGTTATAGTGAAAATATCCTCGGCTAATAAGGAATTTGTTACCGAAAGTAAAAACGTCTGCTTACCCGTTTTGCATAGAATTGGTTGAGTGCTTACCCGTTCGACCCAAGATTTTTCTACCCAATAGGTATTTTGCTCCGTTCAACCCAAAACAATAGATTCAAGTTACCCGTTCTACCCACACCTACTTATTCCTAATTTCTATTGTTTGAATTCAAATAAATGTCATAGTGAAATACTAAAGAAGCAGGGTCATTCATTACATTAGACAAAAAATCGCCACGGCGTTGCCCGTGTTTTTTGATTATCTCGTGGGATCATATATACAAAATCAACAACTACTAATAAATTGAAAATTAATTAAAAAAATTGTGAATCTAAACCATTCCCAGATCCCCTTGAACACACACAAAAAATTTCATCAAAATCGGTCCAGTAGTTTGAGAGAAGTTCAGTAACATACACACTCACAGAAGAATTATATATATAAAGATATACAAATTACGGTGTCTGTACTATTTAGAATACACTGTGACTCAGATTTTTGCTTTGGGTAGAACGGGGCATATGTTTTGGGTTGAAGGGGTAAAAATATTATTGGGTAGAAAAATCATGGGTTGAACGGGTAAGCACTCAATTGGTTCAATGTGTGACTGATCTTTCTTTATTTTTTGCGTGATGCGTTTTATTATATTAATTACAATTATTTTCTTATCTTTGGAACGACAATCTAGAGGACGCACCATTTTAGAAAACACAACGTCCGATAAGAATAATTAGAAGGCATCACGTACCAGCGTATAACAGGTAGGTAACTACGTTTTCAACTAAAGATTTTACGCAGTTATTAAAATTCCATTGCTATTTCGCAGATAATAATATACAAACTACTCGGACATGATGTTTTTCGTTTTTCCATTGCTGACATTGGTAAATTTGCAGGACAAATACCGTCACAATAGGAAGTTCAGTAGGCTGTGGCCACCCAATCGGAAACTACAGTTAATTGTGGTCTTCGAACCGTGGCGGTTGACCATTCTTTCACTGTTAAATCAAGCAAGAGCCGCTATGTACCGCTCTGCAGTTCCTGTGATTCATTTCTGATTTGAATATCGGAGATTTTATTACGAAAAATAGGACAAGAGTCGTTTGAGTTTAATCTGCAGATAACGAAGTATATTGTTGTCTATGGTTAGAACCCATTGATCTTGGAGGAGTCGATTGCGTTATTTATCTCCATGGTTCCCGAAAAAAAAGTTTTCCATAGCCATTGTATAACAATGTTTCTAATGGTGCATTAGCGGTCTACGGCGAATATTTGTGTGGTGTGGGTACATCGTTACAACGCAAAATGTTCGGATGAAGACGATGTTTGACGATTACGTCAATTTAGAATCTTGTATCGCGCAACGTGACCTAATGTTTTGTCCGCGAATGTAGACAAGAACATCGCGTATACCCGTTCACGATGATTTTACCACTCGAACGCGACACGATTTTTCGCCCGTTGTAGCCGCACTATAAAACATAAAAAGGAGGAGGAATTTTGCTGAAATTGGGTATCAATTTCAGAAAAAATCCTTAGGAAATGCTAGGAAAAGTTAAAAACGGTTTACACGTCTCTTTTACATGATTTAACAACTTCTGTTCTCTTGCATTGTTTTCCCTAGACTAGACCCAAATGCTCTCAATAAGACAACCGAATACTGTCGTCAATAATTTATTTAGTCTCGTCTAAGACTAAATAGTAAATACATTATTCTTTGCCTTAAATATAGTTAATCAACAACATGTTTTTCTCAATACTGGTCGTCCAAACAGCAAATATACGCAGTCAAAGTTTAAATAGTTGACCAGTTTTTATCCTTGGGTAAATAACATGTTTGGTACCTTGCATATTTAAACCGCAGTCAGTAAAAGAACCTGCGTCTCCATTTTTAGAGTTCCGTATAGATAAACTGAAACTAAGTTAGTAAAAGTAAATTACTCAAGTATTCGTATACCTAGTAGTCTTGTGGCCACAGCCGGGTTCATCCACTATTCAGCACTATAGGTATATATCATTTTAATCACAAAATTATTATATTTTTTACCATAGTATTATCAAATTAAAAAACTTAATAAATAAATATCTTAATAGCTTAGGACTTATAATTTTCTTTGAACTATCGTATCAAGTTTTTATTAAATCAAGATGAATGCTACGGGACAGTAGACGAACTCAATTTTTGTCCAGTTTTTTTGTACGATAAACACAAAATCAAAGATTTTTTGTCCAGATTTGTCATAAAAAGGGTTAAAAATGTAAATGTTGAAACAAAAAATAGAGGCAATTAATTTAATATGTTTACCTGTCCAATGCACGTGAAATTAGATGAGATCATGGATATTTTTAACCCCCGACCAAAAAAGAGGGGTGTTATAAGTTTGACGTGTCTGTCTGTCTGTCTGTCTGTCTGTCTGTCTGTCTGTGTGTCTGTCTGTCTGCTGTGTCACCATAGCTCCAGAACGGATGGAGCGATTTCAATTTAGTTTTTTTTGTATGAAAGGTGAGTCTGGCGCGAGTGTTCTTAGACATGTTTCATGAAAATCGGTTGTGCCGTTCAAAAGTTATGGGGGTGAGAGTGGGTAAGGAAAACCGAAATTCTGCAAATATACTAGTGTGGGGTATTAAATGAAAGCGCATCACGTCCACATTACATAATATTATGTTGTTTTACGTTTAAGGAAATTATGGCATTAGAATCGGGGGTTTTTCTTAAATTTTAAATTTAGATTTATTATTACTATAAAGATGGCGCACTTATAGTTTGTTGACGTATCTATCATAATACCTATTGCATCTACTAATCTCATGGTTTACCTGGACAGTTGACTTAACAAAAAAAAAAGTATATAAGTGAATAGTTAACAAAAACGTTTTAAAATAAATAAGTTAGTTTGTTTTTGACTAAATTTAACCAAACATTCCAAAATTTTTATACCTAATAATATTGCAGGTATTTGCTGGATGCATCAAGCCGAGGACAGGACCCTATGCGATGCTCATTGGGGGAGAGGAGGCTCCTACCACACCAGCCAGCACTGGACTTATTATTAATATTGCTGGACTAATCATTATAATCAATCACACAGCTTATTACTAAACTTATACAAGGCTTCTAACATTCATAACTCGTTGTAGGTACTATAAAGTATGAATGAATAATGAATAATATTTTCCTTTTTTTTTTGGGCAAAAATATACATTGCTTAACATAAATTACTACTTAGATTCTTTCCGTGACACTACGTTCCTTGCTCTACCAGACTCTACCAATAGTGAAACTGTCGTGTCACTCGTATCGAATGGACAGAATAACATTTCACGAAATGCAACCATTTCACGACCTTATTTTGTCGAGAAATTATTATGAATTGTGTTTGTGTATGTACATATATTAAAAAAACTTTTTCAATAATGTCTAACAGATGTCTAGTACCCTTAACGCAAGCTTAGAACTTACTACGAGGCTAGACAGTTTTGAGTGAGTTGTCATGTCCAGCAATATTTTTTAGTTATCTAAAACTACGACACAATTTATATCTATTATTTCTGCAACAATCGTAATTTATAACGATCACATTATTCAATAAACATCTCAAACAAAATAGCTTTAATTTTCCCGGAAGCAAAATATTTACTTTAAAGGTTCGTTTTCTAGTTATTTTTCTAAGAGGGAAACTTAAATTCAATGAACCATAGAGCTTTTATGCAGCGAACAAAAGAAAATGGCGGCAAATTGTGAACAATAGCGGAAAGTAAAGCTTTTTAGCAATTGCTTGTTCAGTTTCTTTCTGACTGTGTTCTGTGTTTGCTACTCGGAAAATAGAACGTACGTGGATGGTGTCTGCTACTTCCAGTAACAATTAGGAAATATCTGAATATTTCACAGGTGGATCAAAACGTACATATTAATTATACACAAATTGTATCTTTATTAAATTGTTTCGATATAATAGGTACTTTTTAGAACATGAAGACAGTATCTGTCATCTCACCTAACTTTAAATCGTGCATTCTCCGTTTGTACAACTCTCAAAAGTATCGTGTGCAAAACACGAATTAAATAACTCTGATTGACAATTCACAAGCAAACGTCATAGACGTGTTAAATGCTTTATCAGTATTTTTTACGTCATCCTCTTTTCACCCATTTTACGTGCCATTTATATTAGGTAGCTCGAGAAATAATTTAATTTAATCTATCAAGTCAATTAATACCTACTAGCCCAGTAAACTAAGCCGCAGAATCCTTATGATCTTATAATCCTTATGTTTTCTTTACCGTCAGATTAGATTACAAAAACAGGCATTTTTTCCACAGATAAATAAATATACGTCAGTTCAGTTCAGTTTCTTGTAATTGGACTTTGCGCTTGAAGCGACAATTTGCCAGTGTCGAGTTAAATAAAATTATAAAGTGAAAAAGATGTTAATCAGTTGAACGCCATTTTGCGTATCTACAGTATCTTGATATACGTCAAACAAGTAGAAAAATTAGGTGCAAAAAGAGTACCTACAAAGGTACTCGTAGGTACAATACGGCTTGTCACCACCCTCCGGGCTGGGCCAGTGCGTGAAGCGATTTTTTCGTGTTTCGTAATGTGGCCCGGAGAAGCCACCTTCTAGGTCTTCATGTCCCATCTTGGACCACATCTTCACTTTGCATCGGGTGAGATTGTGGTCAAATGAAGGCTTATTGATCATAAAAAAAAAAAAAAAAAAATAATAGCAACAAACCATAATGATTTTGAGCAATTTTTTTCCAGTAGACAAAAACATATTAAATATTATATTTTCCATTGAAGGTTTCAAGGGACGTTTCGCAAGGACGAACACGAATCCTTTTAGTAAACATATCACGAGCCGAGGGTGTTGAACCGTGTCCGCCGCTCGTTTTGTAACTCGACGAAAACTATCTACAAATGGATAAAGGGAATCATGTGAATCGAAATAAAATGGCAGGTTGAATCCCATTTGTACCTAATAATGTTATTTATATTGTATTATCTCTTGAATGGGTCCTGTAGCCCGGGATAAAGTCTTGAGATGGGTAGATATTAGTGTGTGGTATTTTTAAAGAATATTGTTGAGATCGTTGTTTTAGTAATTTCACAAAGGACAAAAGGTACCGGTAGTTAGTACCTGTTAATATTTAAGATATCAATGCTTTTGTTATACTTTTATTATTATAACCTGAAGTGACTAATAATGTGACCAATATTGACAAACAAGGTTCATCGCAAAATAAGCAAAATAACCCCTATGTTTTATAAAAAGCTTTTTGTTAAAAGTTTTTTTATGTCATACTTAGCTAAGGTAAAAATGTTAGTTGCGGCTTCATTCAAATTCGAAGTTCAAATTACGAATGACTTGAAATCATTGAATAACCGAAGCCACGCGGAAACCTCGTAACCGACCTCATTTTCATGTCACCAGCTATAATCAAAATGGCCCGTCAAGAATATAGGCCAAGCCAGGATACGACAACGATTTATCACACCCCCGACCTAGTTGTAAACATGACTACTGTTTACTAAGCTCAATGGTGTGCGATAGATAGTCCTGATGTCATGAGCATACTTGACTTCTGGATTATCCATGTCTATCTTCAACAAGAAGTTAGTGCGCAGTGTGATTTATACTGAAAAAGGTTTAATCTTCGCCGTTAAAAGTACCTAGATAAAAGTGACCTAGAAGATGCCTAAGTTTTTTCCTAAAGCATTTATAATATCTATTGAGCATCAAAATATTTTCGGACAGCGATCGATTCGGACCATTGAAGATTTCCATTCAACTAATCCTTCCGTAGGTACCTATAACAGGAGCTACCTTTGTGAAGAGGGAATGAACCCTAAGTTTAGCGGACTGTTCATGCATAATGGGTCAATGTGTAGGTACTCAAAGATATACGGGGTTCAGGTTGTCATGTGATGGCACAAAGGTTCTATTTTTAGCCTGGCCTCACGACACGAGTGTCAAGTAACCCATTGTGTCTGACTGAGTGGGGAATATGTAGCTGCTGCTAGCTTACTACATTGGTTTTAAAATATTGTGTGTGAGTGTTTAAAATAATGCTGAATGGCTTTTAAAACATTATATCAGCACCCTATATGTAAAGTCTTGTCTTAAATTCTAATGAATTATGTCTAAACGTTTGAAACATTCTCATTTTGTATGTAAAATGAAATTGTTAATACGGGCCACCGAAAAAGGGAATAAGTATTACACTTACGAAATGCGGAAAACTGTTGTAGGTAAGTTATAGATAATATCAATCTGGTCTTCCGACAGGAAACTAAAACGCAATTTCAAGAGAGAAATCAAAAGATAAGGTAAATAAGATAACACTCACTTGAAAATTATTGGCGAATGGCAAAAACTTGAGGCATTTTTTAAGTATCTGTAAAATTTAAATATTATCAAGAACAAGGTGAATTATTCAAATATTATAACGCTTTCATTATTCAGATAAAGTAATTTATTTAATGGCAGTTGTTTAGGTATTCCGTCCGGTCAGCCACGTCAAGTTGAAATAAGTGCAGTCATCATTATTTTCAGTTGTTTTGTTATTTTGAGCAGTAATATATGATAATGTTGGTAACGCACGGTCATAATGATGTTAGTTTATTATTCTCTTTTTTCATTAAACGTAATAGAAGTTCCTTAACGGTCATGTTTATTTTGTGTTACCTTGTGTTGGGTGTCCTTTCTTAATAAATAAATAAATAAACGGATGTAATTTAAAATCCATTTTATCCAACTATAAGTAGAATCAATTTTACAAAAAATCTGACAGAATTTTCTTGACAGTCACTTCTGTCGCCCGTGTATACGAAGTATAGGTACAAGTGATGGGAATGATTAAATTTCCTATCATCATTAACACGTTCTCAACGTCACGGAGCTGGTATCGCATGCGAAACGATCCTTGCTGGAGATAGATATCCCTCTAGATCTTTAGTTATTTCTGTCCGTAACAGCTTGCGACCGTAGTATTTCCTTCCTACTTTCGCATTTACATAACATAATCGTAAAAATAAAATATTCAAAGGCATATACGTGTCCTTCAAAGCTAAAACTGCGTTAAGCGAGCTCGGGCGCGGATGTATGTAAAACATACAAAGTGCTCCGTCGCGGGGCACGCGAATTGTATGAGACCTTGTCTGTGTCTTTTGCTGTATTTTCTGTGTGTGATTATAATAATTATTAGAACTTAACGAAATCAAGTGTACAATGTTGCCATATGATGAATAAACTACTATGAAACAACTAGCGGCTCGCCCCGGCGTCGCACGGGTATAAAATTCTCCCGGAAATTATTCGAATTTTTCTCGCCGTAAAAACCATCCTATCTCTCAAGTTGGATCGAACTGCACATGGTGTACGAATTTTATTATAATCGGTAAAGTGGTTTAGGAGTCCATTGAGGACAAACATTGTGACACGAGATTTATATATATTAAGATGAAACCGCGCCCGCGTCGGCTTAGCGCAGTATCAGGCCTTCGCAGGATGACAGTCCTAGGTTTGCGATACAACTACCATAATCCCGCTAACAACGTCTTCCGGTTCATAATAATAATTATTAAACATCAGATGATTGTCAACACGCAACAATTAACCTTATTTCACGGTGATACAGATGCTTTACACATGTTACATACCAAACACACTGTAATTAAGCTTATCAAATGATTACGAACCCTAACCCACAGTAATACAGGTGAAAGTAAAACTTTGCGGTCAATAAAACAGTATTGCAATGAGCCATTGAGTGGGATTACATAAGTAAAGCGAGGTAACAGACCTACTGGGTTAAAGTATGTAAATTACGTACACACTGGCGATGGCGTGAGAATTAGGAAGTAGGTTCCTACAATGAAGGGTCTTCGAGTCATACTGTGATATAATTTAGGTGATCTTCTTCTTCTTCTTAGTCGGTCACTCTTGACAGAGTGGTCGTGGTTATGGGGGGTCCTTATAATGAGTTGCTGCTTTTGCAATGCGCCGCCATTGTTCCCTGTTAGTTGCGGTGCGGGAGCAGTCGGTAATGGTGGACTGAGTCAATTTTGAGATGAGGTCCAACCACCTTGTTGGAGAGCGACCACGAGACCTCTTTCCCTCCATTCTGCCTTGTACAACCAGGCGCTCCATGGAGTTCTCGTTTCGCGCCACGTGTCCAAAGAACTTCAGGTTCTTTAATTTAGGTGATACCTTCTTCCAAAGTCGTAACCGGAACCGGAGTTACGATTTTTTTCGAAAGTCAGGATAGCCATCACACCTTTTCTCTCGTACATGACTTTTATCTAACTTATTGCACTAAAGGTGGCCATTCACGATGCGTATATTTTGGAATGCTTCTAAATGGAAAACTTCCTAATGGATATACTCCAAATTGTAGGCACATTGACATCATTCCATTTCCGCGTTGTAATTTTTGTTATTTTGGCGCTTATTATGTTTTTGCAATAACAGGTATATCGCTAAAAATACGATATTAAAAAATAAAACGAAGAACACCGGAATACGCATTTGGAATATAAAATATATTATTCAAAAAGTATTTAGTGGTGATTTAAAATTAATTTCATGGCCACTGAGGTTAAGGGATCGATATCAATGAAGTGTCAAAGATCTTTACGTCCTCCACATGTGACAAGGTTGCAGTCATATGGCTGCTGATTCTCATAATGAGCTAGACTAGCTCACGATCATAGAGGTATATTAGACTATCGAACGTAGGTTCCCCACTTACGTATACTAATTCAATAACTCTCGATGCCGATGTAAGGAATGCTAAGAGTTGATCGCCTTCATATAATCCAAAGTAATCGCACCAAACGCTCGTCGTCGTCGTCGCATCGTAATTATTATACGCAGATTGGTGTTAATCTAATCCCTCAATACCTATTTTTAATATATTGCCTTGAAATTTAGCGTTTAACTTTACTCCGATGGTTAATTACGCGTTAAATCTGATATTATACCAATGTACGGAGTTGGCATAAATTGCTAAGTACGACTCAGTTTAGTATGTATGTACCATGAATAATTTCAATAATATATTAGTGATGTGTGAAATTAAATTTGCTATTTTCACACCGCCTTGAACAAATATTTTGTCTGTAAAGTGTATCCATATTTGAATTTTGGGTTACAATAGTCACATAATTGAATAAATCAGTCACAATGTTCTCAGAAGCACGGGGTCCTAAGATTATCCAACCAAAAATAATGATAGATAACTTTTAACCATTTACAATGTCTGAATATCTGGGAAAATTTATCATGAAAAGTATGTAGAATTGTTCCGCTTTATATAGGAATTATTTTCTGGAATCTGGTTTTAGTATTAAAGGTATCTAACCTTGGTAAGATAGAACAAAATTGCGCAGACAAAATTAGGTGTCTATTTGACTTGACCTACATAGGTAGAATCTTCGCAAATATAGATAGATAGATAGAATAGATAGACAATTCTTTATAACACACCAATAAACAAAAATATAAAATTATTAATAGTAAAATTAAAGCTAGCATACGTAATGGGCGGTCTTATTGCTTGAAGCAATTTCTTCCAGACATATTTTTATCCTTTGTATGGAAAGAGTTTAATACAGGTATAGCGTAATACCAAAGTAGTTTTATATACGAGTATAAACCGATGTTGGTAAATTTCAAAGAAACAAAGAATTTAATTCTTATCTTAAAATACCCAGTGGAATGTAAAGGTTACACAATATTCACACCTTCAAGGTATTCTAAACCGAATTCCCCGTATGTAGGGCATGGCGGCAGGGCAATACACGAGGTATTTTTAATTAAGAATTAGGGCATACATGCCCTTAGAGCCCGGGGGACGCTGAACTTACCGTAAACTGAATAAAATATGCACGCCATGACAAGTACCATAGTAATTACTTTATTGTTTGAAGAAGGTATTTGTAGTTTCTAATATTATCTATGCACGTCCGAGACATAGATTAATGATAGTTCTACGAATACGTAATATTTTATAATTAAACCCAGGGGTCCGTGTATTTTAACAGATATTGTAAATGAAATATGCAAGGTGTAGGTACTTTTTATTTTTGTGCGAATATTAATGCTGTAGGTACAAATAATACATCATCAACTTACCAAGTTTCAACAGTTTTTTACTTTCGGAAAACCGTGGCTGTGATATACGGACAAAAAACAGACAATTATGACGAATCGAAAAAGAAACCCTTTCCTTTTTTGCCATTTGGCTACGGAGCCCTAAAAACTTAAATTGCTATTAGAGAATTTAATGTATTGGATAATAATGTAAGTATTGTAATTGTTTTACTGATTGGGAAGGCAGATAAAACCTTAGTATTATGGTTTGTTCTATTTTAAAGTCCGTAATATTACTTACCGTCGCCGGTCGCTACGACATTTTTAATACGACAATCGTTCTAGTAGAGGGAGAGCCAGGGCCTGCCAGACCTACGTTAAAGTATAAAAGCTGAAATTTTTTTCACGTGTTTTTTTCATTTGACTTTCTTTAGGTGTCTGGGGGAGCGTTAGACCCTTCGGATATGTCTGGCTTTCAGAATAATGACTTAAAATGGTCATTAGAATATTGTGTATTAATCTCAGCTTTTATAATATGACGTGAGAGAGCTCAGGTACGGCACGCCTTGATTGCCTGAAACCTACTGAAGGCACCGTTACTCCAGGTTCGTAACCCCCAAACATTGTTCCCTACACCAGTGAGAACACGTGAAAAAAAAATCAGCTATTATACTTTAACGTAGGCAGGCCCTGGCTCTTAGTCCATAGATTGAGTAGCTTCGTATTGTGCTAGTGCTTGACAATCCAGGGCTCTTGGTATAATAATAGTGCCTTGTAAACATTGCTACATTTAAACAACACTATTTACGACTGTAATTTACTACATGGTCCACGTAACTCTTAAAAGACTTCACAAATTGTGGGGAGTGCTTGCCAAAAGCGAGCAGTTGGCAGATGAGCTTCCTTTTAATGAAGCTATTTCAATAATGAGAGTTTAGAACGATATTCACTTGGGTTTATTCGTTTTGAGTAATTAAAACTTTAGATGATCGATACATTCTACCTTCTATTTTCTACAAAATTAAATAATTACTGACGCGCTATAAATTAACTACATACGCGACGTGAGCGTTATGGTTAAGCAAATGCATGCGACACAATTATGACGACATAATAACCTCTAATAACATTTTCAATGCGCATATTTCTTTGTTACGGAATTAGAATGTATTTTTCTTTTGTGACTAATATTCTAGTTTCCTTATTTCTAGATAATAACGGTTAAGGCATGAAGCACGGTTTATTTACAAACAAGCTGTGTCTATCCATCATGTTTTATCGTGCAACCATCGGGGAAAGCTGAACAGTTTTCAAATAGCAAAGCTTAGCTAATTCGTGGGCAAGGTCAAGGTAACTATTAAGTTATAGGCTTCGTGACTTAAGCCTGCTTAGAAGGTATTATAGGCCTATTAATGTGGGGATGATTGACGCTAAAGGCGAGAGTCACCCTTGATAATAACGTACACCTGTATTGAGTAGCTTGATTGCGATTTGTGAATTGTTCGCATCATTCTACATTTTTTATGGTTAGTTGACTTCTGTTTTATAAAAAAGAAGGTTATGAAAACATGTTATATTATTTTTAGTTACACTTATCATTTAGAAGAATGGTGTTAATCAAATCATAGACTTAGAGAGTCTAAGAGATAATTTGAGATGGATTTTGGCTCGGTCCTACCGCTACCGATGAAGATATCTTTTGCCTTGAAGTTGAAAAGTTGGATGATTTTGAATTACAAAGAATGATTTAGGAAAGAAGAACTGAACTGAACTAAATCCCGTTTCTAAGATAAATTACACCTTGCATTTAAAAAAAATTTAACCAAGTAAAAGATTTGATTTGCAACAAAGTAAATTTTCTAACACAATAAATACGGGGCATAGAGCCTTGAGCCTGCTTTGTGATCGTTTGTGGTTTATGCGAATGTACAAAAATATCGGTGGTTAAATTCTATTTTTCGCATCTAGGTTTATGGCTGACCTTATTTTAATGCATGTACGAGGTGTTAATAGTGTATCACCCAGAAATTTAAAATGTTTAAGTCATGTTACTTTCTCCCAAAGATCTTGAATATACATCTTAATTTACAATTTAAGAATAAACCCCGATTCTAATGCCATAATTTTCTTAAAAGTAAAATACCATAATATTTTGTAATGTGCACGCGATGCGCTTTCATTAGATACCCCACACTAGTATTTTATAAGATTTTCAGTTTTCCTTCCCCACTGTCACCCCCATAACTTGTAAACGGCACAACCGATTTTCACGAAACATGTCTAAGAACGTTCGCGCTAAACTCACCTTTCATACAAAAAAAAACTAAATTGAAATCGCTCCATCCGTTCGGGAGCTATGATGACCCAGATAGACAGACAGACTCACAGACACACGGACAGACACGTCAAACTTATAACACCGCTCTTTTTTGGTCGAGGGTTACAAAAGGTCTTAAGTCATGTTACTATCACCAAAGGATCTTAATTAAAATCCTCTTCTACTTATACTAGAGTTTATGAACTGACCGACCAACCCTTCAACCTTTTAACCCTTCCGTCAAAGACTTGGTAAAATAAGCGAAATGACAGTCTACTAAAAAAGTGACTTAATGCACCCGAAAACACCTGGATGAATAAAGTCTACTAAAAGTATACTTAATGCACCTGGGTGAATTAACTCAGGTGAATTAAGTATACTGCCCAAATATAATATTAAAAAAAAAAATGTTACACTTACATAACATCGTTACTGTGTGACAAAACCCTTCTTGTAATTAATCAAAAAGAAAGATACACTTATCTTAGATTTTCCCGTGGGAACGACGTATTTTCCCGTAATAAAAAGTAGTCTATAGCCTCTATTTATCTTCTCAATAAATAGGCTATCTACAGTGGAAGAATGATTCAAATCGGACAAGTAGTTTCCCAGATTAGCGCCTTCAAACAAACAAACAAACTCTACAGCTTTGATATTAGTATATATGAATTCCTTTTGTATATAATCCTTGCGTAATAGGTGAGTTACTAAGTACTAAAGTAAATACTTCAGAACATGCGATTTAGTAAGGTTAAAGGCGTAATATAACGAGGATTTGAGACTTATTAGATAGATTATATTATATAACGAATGCCAAACTGAACACTTCACATGTAGTACGTTTACTTTGCTAAATGACATTTCTATGTATGTATTTTTAGTTATTTCTGATGTAACGCGGTGATAACAAATAGCAAAATAGCGACTGATAATGGCATCGCATTAAAGTGGATGCAAAACATCTACTCTTCCTTTTAGGTATGTGTCTCATCTTCTGAGGCGCAAAGTCTCAGGCATTATAACATCAACTGTATTGAACCTCCAAATTGGTCCCATTCAAGTCTAATAGCGATCGGCCCTCGAGATATCTATAATCATCTACAGGATGCTTAAAAATTGTTATATAAATTTCGAAAGTGAGTTCATGACGAGTATTTTCTAATAGTCATAATAGTAATTTATTAATAATATAGATTATAATTCACAATATGGGTTTTAACGTGGTTGCCCTATGCCACAACTTTTTCAAAATATAATAATAGCTAAAATCATAATTAATTTAAACTATTTTACGATATACCGATTTAAAAGCACATTTGTTTAAAATAAAAAATTTCATAATCACTAATAAAACAGTGGTTATAGATTTTATTTAACTTTTTTATTTCTTCCAGGGGTTAAATAAATTTAATCTACTGATATGAAATAGCGATTAGATAAAGCTTAAAAAAGGCCTAATTCAGTAAAAAAGTCTTTCCAATTAGAAATGTTGTAGAACAAAATATGTTCTCCTGGTGCTTGCCATTTTCACCCCTTCGGCCTTAGTAACCAATTTTGCAACACCTTGTATATTTACTCGTAGAAGACAGAGGTGGGTTGTTTTTTTTTGATGAGCGTACAGCTTTTCTAATATTCAATTATATCAAACTGCTCTTTACTCCGCCGTCTCAATCGTTTTTTGAACATTGACGACGCAATGATAAAGCCTTAGTAGCCGATATTTGAATTATAGATTGATTGCGTAGTGCCCTTCGTTGGATGGTGTCGTGAAAAGCTCCTTCGGAGTCAGCTCGCGTGGAGCCGTGACCCCACGCAAGGTCGTGGCAGCCCGCGACATTGCCAATGCCAGATCGAAGCCAGAAGCCTCATCGGTTACCCAAGTCTATGTACTAGGACCTATATACTATTTACTAGTTATTAGACTAGAAATTTTAAAATATAACTTTTGAAACTATCATGGTTATCAACACTATTTAGTTTCAGATTGTTTGTCTATCTAGTGATGCATCGTCTCGTAATAAAAGACTAAGAAAGAGGGAAAATCGCTTTGTCTGCCACTAAAACTGTTCCCATAACGCTGCAGCTTCAGTTCACGTAACTGTGCCTTAATATCGGAAAACTCGAAATGTCAATCATGATAGACTTCCCGTTTAAAACTAAATAGTGTAGAAAGTTTAGTTTCTAGGAATGGGGCGTACTAGCTTCAGGTAGTATTTATTAAGTTGGGGTGTGGTGGAATGCGAGCTTTAATTTAGCGTTAAAGTTTTCGCACTGGGACTTGTAATAGAGTTGTCTAGCTGTAATTAACACATTTCTTAGACGTGTGTGACGTTTTATGGTTTGAAAAGCCCGTTGAGTAGAAAGGACGGTGTTATTATTAGAAAAATAGATAAGATTTAACTGCGGAAAAAGACACATTAAGCTGGGTCCACACTTGTATCATTTCGGTGTATCACGATCAGGCGTGGCGTATCGAGTATCCGTATCATAAGTATGGACGCTCATTTTATACTTTTATGTGATACTGTATCATTTCAGCGTATCAAATTTAACTTTAGAAATATGGACGCTTCAAAAAGAAAATGTAACAAGTAACTTCAAGAGTAACAAAGTCCATACAACCATAGACAACTTTGCAATGTTGGCTTTCGGTATATTTGGATTATTAATCGAATTCGTATTTTCTAATAATGATGTTGTTGTAAGTGCCTGTGACTCACCATTAGTGGCCATAGATTCTCATCACCCCCCTATTATCATTGCAGCGGACTTTGTTCAACTGCACACCATAGTACCTCTGCCCTACACGATGTATCACTATCGGGATGGGGATTATCAGTCAATTTGTGCTGAGTTGGATGCTATGAATTGGAGTTCAATTCTTGGTAATATTCCTCTTGACGATGCTGTGAGCAGTCTTTATAGTAAGCTTTATAGCCTAAGGGATAAGTTTATTTCCTCAAAGACAGTAGCCCCACAACGTAAATACCCCTTGTGGTATAAAAAACCCTTGATTAAAATACTCAAAGAAAAAAATAAATTCCGACAAAGATTTAATAAATACGGCAATGTCTACGATAACGATTCCTTTATCATATTACGGAGTAGAGCACGAATCATGGAGAAAGAAATGTATGAGGCGTACATTACTCTTATTGAAGATTCTATTACAAAAAACCCTCGTGCATTTTGGTCCTATGTAAAAAGCAAACAACAAAGTAATGCTTATCCTTCGGTGATGCAGTATGATTTTCGTTCTGCCGATAATGGAGGGGACATAAGTAATTTGTTTGGAGAGTACTTCTATTCCACCTTTAATCAGTCTTCTTCTTCTATTGACGCTACTCCTGATACTACTGGAGGTCTGCCATCTTCAGCTGATATTGGTGCGGTTGAAGTAATTGAGGAAAACGTTTTTAATTTGTTTAAGTCTCTTGACCTAACTAAATCAGCTGGACCTGATGGCATTCCCGCTTGTTTTATTGTGAAATGCGCGGGCAGTTTAGTTCAGCCGCTCTCCATACTTTACCGACGCTCTCTAACGGAAGGGGTCGTGCCAAGCATTTGGAAATCTGCTTTTATTACTCCTGTGCACAAAAGTGGACCCAAAAACAAAATTGAAAATTATAGGCCGATCTCTAAACTATGTCTTTTTTCAAAGGTTCTTGAAAAAATTGTTCATTCGCAATTATATCCGGCAATTAAACAGGAATTGGCCCCTCAACATCATGGGTTTTTGAAGGGTCGTTCTACGACATCCAACCTTTTGCTTTGTGCCGAGTTTTTGTCCAGCTCCATGTCAGAACCCTCGCAAGTCGATATTGTATATACCGACTATAGTAAATGTTTTGATCGCATTGACCACCTCATACTATTAAAAAAATTACAGCTCATCGGTATCAGGGGAAATCTTTACAGGTGGTTTGAATCTTACGTTAGAAACAGATGCCAAACTGTTGTGCTGGGTGGTTATACTTCATCGGCCATGTACATACCGTCTGGAGTTCCCCAAGGATCTTTGCTGGGTCCTTTGCTTTTTAATATTTTTGTCAACGATATTTCTACCTGTTTTCTAAATTGTAAAATTCTGTTGTATGCTGACGATATGAAAATTTTAGCGTGTATCAATGATATCAATGACTCTATTTTGTTACAGGAAGACCTTGTTAGATTTCAAAATTATTGCATAATTAATAAATTAGATTTGAACGTTTCTAAATGTTATATTTGTTCCTTTACTCGAAAAGCTTCTATTCTTAAATTTCAATACACGCTACATAACTCTTCATTAACTAGAGTTGAAACAATAATAGACCTTGGTGTACTCTTTGATAGAAAACTCCTGTTCGATGAACATATTAATAAGCTAGTAACAAAAGCATCTCGTGCGTTGGGGTTTGTTTTGCGGATGTGTTCGGAATTTAATAATTTAAAAACTTTTAAAATCCTGTATTGCTCGTTTGTTCGGAGCCATTTAGAGTATGCTTCTCAGGTGTGGAATCCCCGCTACAGCATATACTCAGCACGTTTGGAACGCATTCAAAAAAGATTCCTGCGTTTCATTCAATTTAAAACCAAATTTTTCTCACCTAATTATCTTGCTAGATGTCGCAAGTTTCACTTTCTGCCGTTATACGAACGTAGGAATATTTCTGACCTAGTATATTTACATAACGTTGCTAATGGCTCTGTTGACTGTCCTGAGCTTTTGGAGTTGTTGGGTCTGCGTGCGTGCAGTGCTGCATTAAGGAGACCTTGCTTGTTGCATGTCCCTATTGTCCGAACGAATTACAGACAGAATGCATTTTTCATTCGTGCAAGTAACTTGTTTAATTCTTTGGTTGGTGCAGATGTTGACATTGATATTTTCAATATATCAGTAACAAGTCTTAAAAAAGTTCTTAGTGATAAGTTTTTCCGTGAGTAGTTATCCAATATTTTTGTTTTTTTTTGTATAATATATATTTAATGTTATGTAATAATGGTATGTTGTTCATATTCTTTTTTTTTTTTATACAACCATTTATTTTCTATATGTGGAAACTTGTAATTGGCCTTAAGTGTGCACCTTTGTGCAGATATTTGTTTTTACTACCTTAATGTTAGCTGTAAGTTTTCCTAAGATCTTTAAATAAATAAATAAATAAATAAATACAGTTAGCTACTCCGATGTTTAAAATCGACAATCCCAAAGTGCTGTTCCTCTCGATCTCCTGTCAAATCATATTTGGGTCAGTAAGAAGTGAGTAATTTCGCGCATCGGATTTAATCAATTACCGTAGAATTTGCGAATAGCCGTAGAAACTGCTACGGCTACAGGGTTGCAGCCGTAGGCAGTGCATTGTGTAATATTTTGGCCTGAAAGCCGTAGAACACGGTAATTGCCGCAGCATTAAATATAAAGAAAATAAATATTTCCGGACTACTCACACATCATCACCTAACCCCAAACTAAGCAGAGCTTGTACTATGGGTGTTAGGTGACGGATATACTACATAGATACATTTTTTTTTGTAAATACATACATATATGATACATAGAAAACACCCAGACCCGAAACCAGAAATTATAGATCGTACAAAATCTGGTCCCCCGGCGGGAATCGAACCCGCAACCTCCTGCGCCTCAGGCGGACGTTCGCCCACCGAGCCACAGAGGTCGTCGTTTGGCAGCACTGCATCAAGCATTCACGTCCAAACTTGTTCAATGCAACGCGTATCCCCTTTGATGATCGCGGAAAAACCGACACAGGATGGTTCGGGGTGTATCACGATACAGTATCATGATACAGTATCATGATACAGTATCAAAATACGTCCATACTACCGTGATACGCGTATCGGATACGAGGTGTATCTTGATACGCGATCATTGGAGATCGGGTGCGGATCGGGCCGTATCGGATACGGCATGTATCATTAACGTGTATCAGTTTGCGTCCAAACTAGCGATCATGATACGCGCCGAGGATACGCGACGGGGATACGATACGCCGAAATGATACAAGTGTGGACCCAGCTTAATGCGGGCACTGCTGAGTCCCCAAGAAAACATAACTTAGTTTTAGACATGGACCAATCTTTAGGTTATCTAGTAGTTGTTTATATAGGACCTAGACAACGTCCTCGATACTGTTTTCCAAACCCAAAATCGAACAAGCGCCTATCTCGTCTCAAAGCCAACTTAATAAAGATTAGCTTAAGTTGTATCGTCATTGGGCATAGGATGGGAATATATTTACTTTGAGAAGCTGATTTCTCGAAATAAAAATTATAACCCAAGCCGTATCAATGTTAGTTTAAGCTAGTTTGGTCACAGTTATAATATTATAATAAAATAAACTAGGCTATCAGAAGCAGATATATACTTCAGTAAATCACCGCTAATGCTTCTATTAGTGTGGGGTTCACGGCAGTTGGTGCAAGCAGACGTCATCGTGTCAGAGGGTAGCCGGCCTAGATCTAGAAACATCGCATTATTAGATTAGTAGAGCGAATTGCTAATGCGGCTATTTATGAATTTCATTTATAACATTCCGATGTTAAATTAATAATTAAATTAAGATTGTCAATTACTACTAACGCCTAGAGGAATTATATTAAAATGTAAAATATTTATTTATCTCATTGTAAGTGAACTTTTATAAGTTTTTATGAGAAAATAAAGCTTCTTTAAACCTATATTCCGTAAATTTTCTTCGTATAAAGAATGTATGACTGTGCACCCTAATGTTGACTTGTGCGTAAATTTTAATACTGTGATAAAATAATTTATTGTTGTATGTTCTAGCTTTTTGTATGACAAATTCTACAAGGCCTCTTTACAGCCGCTATTAAATGCTTGGACAAAACGATTGTTCAACTGCGTTATTAATGAATTATTTTAATTAGTTGTTAAATAATAATATGTATATGAATCTATTAATTTGCTGATGTAACTAAGTGTTTTCAATGTCCCATTAGTTAAATAACTGAATTTAATTGATTGATAAGTCACAGTGAACAAGAGTTTTCGGCCTAGACAACTGATTTAATATATGCAGAGAGAGAGAAAAAAACTTTCGTAAATAAAAATTCTCAAAAAATAATGGCTATGCAAAAGCATAAAGAAAAAAATATTAGCCTTATTCTAATAGTATACCTATTAATTCAATGGAAGCTTCGTAATCCTAACGCTTAAACATATTTTAAAATAAGGAATGTACCTTATTCTATAATAATTATGTTTATCTAACTTTTGGATATCGTTTTACATTGATCAACGTTCATTCAATTGCGTCGAAATATCGGATAGGTAACTAGAAAACCGTTAAATTATGGTAAATATCCTATTGTTCATCCAAATATGGTACACATATTTCGACAAAGCATTTTTTATACCGAGCTGTCCACTTATCTGAGAAAAGAGGTTGGTAGTCACCAAATCGGGAAAACAATAATAATTTAGTATCTAATTGAATATACGATACAATATAATAGCCTCACCTTTTAGTAAAGGAAGATTATATTTAGCAGAGTTTACGGAATGTTTCGGAAGCGAAGCAGACGGGGCGGGGTTCCGAGTAATGTTTATGTAACGAGGTTTATGTTATTGGGTGCTAAAGGAGGTGATAAACTTTTGTGGGTAAAACATTCTACTGAACGTCTGTTATATACAAAATAGACGATGAATCCCTATTTAAACCTCATATGAAGAAACTCTTTTCGCATAGAAACACTCAGGGTAGTAAAAGAAGTTTCTTTAGTTTTCCTTGTCTATTGTTCTTAATTTGAATGCAACATTTATAAATAAAGGAACGCGAAAATTATCTTTTGATCCAAGTCATGGTGCGCTTCAAACCAGTATAATTTTTCTGGTGGAAGCTATGCACTTTATCCACGTTCACATGAACAGTGTGTGTGTGTGTGCAAAACACGACAAAACACCTTGAAATCCGCTGCAAGTACACATAATAAGTCAGTGGAACAATTAGCCTCGTGCTAAGGGTTTCTCTTTGGGCTTCGTCACGCGATCTTGAACTGAGCACGTTTTCCTGCGATTTGCAGATTTAAGTGCAAACACATAAATGAGATAGATAATTTATCCAAGGACTGATGATTTTATTTTAAGACTTAAGTAGTGGACGAGATGGTAGTACTGAATACTAAAAAATATTATAAATAAAAATTAGTTCGCGAATTCAGCACAGCACTTACGTTTTCGTGTAAGTTTAGTCTAAGTATAAATTAGATTTTTTTTTTGGTTTAAAGTGAAATGTGTAGATATATATTTTTTTAGTTAAATTTAATTTTCATTCCCTAAATATAATAATAAGAAATGCAATATTTTATCAGACGGGACTCGAAACCATGATCTTTCACTCTACATAATTTGACCGTTAGCCATCAAGCCATTAAAAATAACATCAAACATTCAAATTGTTGATATGTACCATATTCTATTTAAAAATTTAACAACTCTATGTACACAATTTTACAATATACTCTCATCTTTAACAATGTATAATCTTTTTAAGCCAAACCCATCTTCTATATAAGTTTAATAAACGAACTGCTGAACGAAACGCAATATGAATTTAAATGTGAACGGACTGTGTCAATTATCGGAACGTAACAACGCTTAACACGACGCCAGAACTCGTCAGAATCGCGTGACTGAGAGTAGTTCCTGGTTTACGTAGATATAGAATTAATATTTTCTCAACTAGAGATCTTGCTATCTTAAAGAATCGTTTTTTTAACACGAGTCGTTAAGGCGCCGATAAAAAAACAAGCAGAAAAAGCTCTTTTCAGCGTATGCGAGAATGCTGAACGAGGTGTTTATGATCCAATCAAACAGTTCATTTTCTTGGGAGCTCTCATGGAAGTGATTCTATTAAGAAACACCCCTATTTAGGTTCCCACTGTTGGAAAACAAGGGATGGGGCTGGGTTTGAACCCGCGACTTTCAGAATGAAAGTCCAGTGTCCTGCCACTTAGCCAACGCGGCTTGTGATTCTATTGATTAAAGAAAACACGTCCCAGCTCGTAGTGAATTAAGATTTATTGAAATACAATTAGGTATCAGAAAGTTGTATCCAGTTTAGGACCGGTAAAAAGTACCGGTTTTTATCCATCTAAAATTTTTAAGGATCGATCCAAGACTACGTTTTCTTAAATCATGGCACACATTGTTATTGTTTGTGTTGAAATGTTACCAGCAGTAGATAAATTGTGAAGGAGTGAGAAACTTACTTTGTTTTGTTTTTTTATAGTATTAGTTGTAGCAACTAACGAAATAATATTGTTAATTCTCATACCCCAGAGAGTCCAAATAAAAGCCTATTGTGGGGCGCTCTTACGAAATAGTATCGGTTACAGCGCAAAGATATTAAGACATCCATCACTGTACCAGACCGATCTGACACGTGATGAAACAACTTTCTATTACTGTTGTTAGCTTACATTAATCCAGAACCCATAGGTATTCATTAAGTTATTACATATGTCGCAGTCATCTGGTTGTATCTGCTATTTGATTGTATGACTGGCGCGTTCATTTAATGACGACATTTAATTGAATGACTGAAGGACAACTCGTCAAATTGTTTAATGTAACGTTCAACGTCTTGACTGAACGTCATTTAGCATAGTTGTTGAATGGGATATAGCTGACTTTGTCATGTTTGGTTAGGGTGACCATAAGTTCGCAACTTAAAAGGTAACTTACTTTAGATAACAAAAATGAGGGCATGACATGACACACCATATTATGATTTTATGTTGTATTTGAAATCTTAAGATAGGCTAAAAATACGAGTATATCAAATTGTTTCAAAGGTAATTTATTAATATATGGTAGTCTCTGAGACTCCAGAAAGTTAACTTAAGTCTTTGTCACCTTGTGAAATGAGGGATTAGGTAAAAAAAAAACAAAAAAAAATCAGTTTCATTAATTTAAGTAATATAATACTGCAAAAAACAACAAGTATAACAACTTTCTTACATGTAATAAAATCTTTACTTGCACGTAGTACCAATAATAGCAGTCACATCTCTTATATTATTATTTAGATAGCAACAATACACTTCCTATAGTCGAATTGCTATTATAAAAAAATATTATTCAATCACCTGACTGATTTTTGGTCCGCTCTGTTCAAAGAGCTATGTTATAATCCGCTTACTAGTTGGACGTTTTGTGACGCTTGTTCAATCAACGTTCAGCCCTAGTCATTAAATTAAATGTCGTCATTAAATGAACGCGCCAGTCATACAATCAAATAGCAGATACAACCAGATGACTGCGACACATACATGGGTATGTATGTACTACACAATATGCTTAGAAAAAAAAGGAAAATCAAACTAAAATAATATTACTCGTACTATTATTTTAGTAGACAGTAGGGATTTTGATGAGACGTCACACTTATATAGGATACATATCTGAATAACACATAGGTTCCTTTTAACCACGTTAAAATACAACAGAACGCGAAAATAAACATTATTGGAAGCGAAGCCCGATTTGGATCAAATTTGACACGGATATAGATACCTAGCTGTAAAGAATAAAAGCCACTTTTTACCTAGGGAAAATATTATTACAATGGCAATAATAATAGGGACTTCATATCCCTTAATGGGAACAGCAAATAGGTTTGCTTAAGTTTTGTATTAAATACTCGAAAACAAAATATCTTGTACAATTAATTAAATTTATGGCAACGCAGGCTCAAGCTACCCAAATTACTTCTTGTCCTAACCACTTAGGTAATTGTTTTTGATCTTTAAGATAGTGAGAACGTGTTGTATGTCTGTTGCTACGAAGCTTATTTGTTTGAAACTATTGTCCATGAAAGAGCATTAGTTTATTAGTCTAGTGCTGTCTAGTTTATAGGTAACAAATTATCTTTAAGTAATTTATTAACTGTTATCTAAAATACTATCAGTCTATATGCAGCTTTTTAATAGTCATTTTATTGAAAAGGAAAATCTACCAGGTTACTAAAATGTTTTCGTAAATAGTTTTTTTTTGAATTTCTCCTGTAACAAAACTGACCGACAAAATAAAGAAAAATAGGTAACTGGAACAAAATTTTTGTGATCTACATATATTTATATTTTTAAAGTCTTTTTAAAATATAATAATTAGATATAAATAAATATTTATTAACTTCTGTGCACATTCATTAATTCAGGATCCTAATAGATCCTACTCATCCAAAAGGTTGCCTGGAAAAAATATCTTATAGTGATAAGGCCGCCGAGTGTATCAATAGTAGTGTTATTATTTTTGATAATTTAGATCGTAAGAAATGGTGTGCAATCTCCTAGAGCAAATGCTATTTCTAATATTTGGTCGCTAGCCATATCGCTAAGGGACAAGATTGCTGACATTGTATCGATTTTGTTGTCTTTGTGGCTAAATCATGAAATCTAAATACCTCTTAAGCAAAACGTTAGGCGATTGAAATTCTCTGACATGGATAAACTAAATTTTATATCTTTGAATTCTATTTATGTCTCGTTATATTCATAAAATTGAACGTTACTTGACTGACGTAAACTAAATGCATATAAGATAACTGTATAACGTTATAATTCTTGCAAATTCATCTTTTCCGTGTTGAGGGTAAAAACTTGTCTGCGCTAAAGATCGTGATTCCTATCTATACTTGCTAGGTTTGACAAAAAAGAGCTCAAGCTCAGTTCAACGAACTTTGACGCTCATAAAATGTCGGGGCATAAAGTCCCATTACAGAGATATTATAATGGTATTCAGGTGCCTGAAATTCAGGCCATAGCGAGTAAAGTGCCCGTAATATTATTTTACGAATGGTTGTATTGTCCTATTTCGATCCAATATTTCAGCATGAAATAATACAGCTTTTATAATGCCTCGTAAACTGGAATGGAAGAACAAAAAGTAGGGTCCAGAATGGAGACCGCGTTTAGAGAAGTACATCATCATCATCATCATCATTTCAGCCGTAGGACGTCCACTGCTGAACATAGGCCTCCCTCAAGGACTTCCAGTAATTTCGGTCGGTAGCAGTTTGTAACCACCGCGCGCCCGCTACTTTCACCAAGTCGTCCGTCCATCTAGTTGGTGGACGTCCTACTCTCCGTTTGCCGATTCGTGGTCTCTATTCAAGAACTTTCCGGCCCCAACGGCCATCTGTTCTACGCGCTACATGGCCTGCCCATTGCCACTTTAACGAGCTAATTCGCTTGGCTATGTCGGTGACCCGCGTTCTTCTACGTATCTCCTCATTTCTGATTCGATCACGTAGAGAAACCCCGAGCATAGCCCTTTCCATAGCTCGTTGCGCAACTCTGAGCCTATTCATGAGGCCTATGGTGAAGCACCACGTCTCGGAGCCATATGTCATCACTGGCAACACACACTGGTTAAACACCTTCGTCTTCAGGCACTGAGGTATATTGGATGAAAAGACGTTTCGAAGTTTCCCGAACGCTGCCCATCCGAGCTGGATTCGGCGATTGACCTCTTTCTCGAAGTTGGACCTACCTAATTGGACTGTTTGTCCTAGGTAAACATATGCGTCAACAACTTCGAGCATCGAATCCTCAACCATAACAGGGGTGGGCACTACATGGACATTCGACATGACCTTCGTCTTGTCCATGTTCATCCTGAGGCCCACCCGTTGGGAGACTCGATTGAGGCCTTCCAGCATTGTACTAAGTTCCTCCGTCGATTTTGCCATGACTACGATATCGTCAGCGAATCGAAGGTGAGTGATGCATTCGCCATTTATGTTGATGCCTAGTCCTTTCCATTCTAGGAGTTTGAAAGCGTCCTCTAAAGTGGCTGTAAACAGTTTCGGAGATATAACATCTCCCTGCCTAACTCCTCTTTTCAACGGAATCGCTTTCGAACTCTGTTCCTGTACTCGGACTGACATGGTGGCGTTTTTATACAAGCACTTCAACACTTCGATATATCGATAGTCAATTCGGCACCGTTGGAGGGACTCTAGTACCGCCCAAGTTTCAACCGAATCGAAGGCTTTCTCGTAGTCCACAAACGCTAAACAGAGCGGCAAGTTATACTCTTCGGTCTTCTGTATAACCTGCCGCAGCGTATGTATGTGGTCTACGGTACTATAGCCTTTTCGGAACCCGGCTTGTTCGGGAGGCTGGAAGTCATCAAGCCTGCGTTCGAGACGATTTGCGAGGACCCTAGAGAACAGCTTATAAACATGGCTCACAAGCGAGATGGGTCTGTAGTTCTTTAATAAGGTACCACCCCGCTTTTGTTCCATGCTTCAGGCGTAGTACCTCCGAGCAAGGTGGAATTGAAGAGCTTCTGAAGGACTTTAAGTACCGGTGATCCACCCGCTTTCAGAAGCTCTGACGTGATTCCGTCCTCACCCGGCGCCTTGTTGTTCTTAAGCTGTCTCAGGGCCATTCGAATCTCGTACAGGCTGATGTCCGGGATGTCTTCGGTGTAATGTCGGGCATAGAAAAATAACCAGAATAGAAGGCCAACTCTTTGTAAAGTTGCAGAGTATTTAAAAAACATTGATAGATGGCGACACAAGGCTCATTTGAAATAATAAAATGCCGAAGACGACAATAAATTGAGTTTTACTCTTTTCTTTTATGATAAAACAATGTTAAAATATTATATTTCACTAAATAACAATTGAATATAACAAATAAATATTAGATTATTTTTCATCAATCATTACGCTACTTAACTTGTATGGTAATCAGCTTATTTTTGTTCGAAAGGCAACATGCTGTTGATACTAAATTGCGGTAGATGGCGGAAAACGCTTAGCGTATAATGCAAAATTGAGAGTGATCCCAGTCTACAGAAAAAACATGTGAATCGTGTTATTTTGGTTTACATGTAGGAAAAAAATAAATCTTAATTTTGTTATCTTACATAAGGTTAGAGGGGTCAGTACTGGAGTCGTTTTTGTTGCTTTTCTGTATACAAAGAATTCTGCCGATTTTTGCTACCGAAAGGCTGGTCCAGTTGTTGTATATTTAAAGCTTCTAGGTATCTGCTAAATAAAATATGATGAAATTTATAAAAAAATAATTGTATTATTTAATTTAAACTCGAATATATTGTTATTGTGACGGAGCGTTGTAAGTTACCAAAATGCTTGAAAGATATTATTTTTGATATGTGTGAATCGTCCTTATAGATGAGCTCCTTTGAATGTAGGTACTTTATTATTATTAAGTATACTTTATTGCACAAGAAAAATACGGAGTTGTACAAAAAGTGGGCTTAATGCCAAGGCATTTTCTACCTGCCAACCTCAAAGAGGCTTAAGATAAAAAGTTGGCGCGTAAGAATGTATAAAAGTAGCTTAATCTAAAGAGTTACAATATTTAAGTGTAAGGTACTTAACAATCACAAATATAACAAAAACAATTCTTAATGTGTTTTATATTTAAAACACACACACATACATATATTATATACATACATATATTTATATAAATAATGACAAAAAGACATTAATAAAAGGGATAGTATAATAAGTTATGTTTATAATTTATCAAGATAGAGGTTTTACTTAAATAATAAAAAAAAAACTAATAGACATTATCGGATTCGATCCTTCGACCCTTGGCACGATAGTCGAGCTCCATACCGTAAGGCTATTATGTCACTGCCACCCTATTCAAATTTAGTGAATGCTATAGGACGTAATATCCAATAAACACTACTAATAAGTTTCTACATTGCTCAGTAGATGGCAGTATAAAAGTAATAAGTGGAACGCCATCTAACATAATAGGTGGAACTAGGGGGTACCAGCAGCGATAATAAGTTTTAAGTAAAATTTGTACGTAGTATGGAGTGAGCTTTCTATAGTATTTATTTTTCTATGTGTCGGGTCAGTTTGGCTCTTGGGTCTTCTGCCTCACTGATTACAGGTTTTGTGACCGACGCGTAGAGCTGCCCGTAGAACTTTTCGACTTTCGACACTTCCGCTTTCGTCAAAAACACGAAGTACATATAGAAATGGATAAATACAAAATTTAATACACTACATACTAAGAACCATTTTCAAAATAAACATAACCATTGCTAGCCATTATTACTTAATTAAGCAGAAATGCACGTAATAAACAGTCCTATTAATTTAATTTTGTTTTCATTTAATTATATTATGTACAAGAGACAGGCCGAGGAAATAATCAAACCCTCATTAGACACTGGACACTAGAAATTAAAGGTGTAATTATATATATATATTAGCCTATGTTGTCCCACTGCTGGGCAAAGGGCTCCCCCATCTCCCTCCAACAATCCCTATCCAGAGCTGTTTGCCACCAACTTTTCCAAAAGTCTTGAAGGTCGTCTCGGTAACGTTTTCGTGGCCGACCTCGAATATATTCAATATTCATATATAATATAATTACTATATATTAAGTTATTATAAATAATTACTCTAATATATATATTTTTTATACCATAAAAAACATGCAGCAGGTCCATAAACTTATGATTCACTAGCAAATAAAATTATGTCGAACACCGGTAATGAGAGCAGGGGTGATACATCTGTGTCGGATAATTCAGTTTACATTTTGGAGCGCTGAATGGAACCGTGTTAAGTGACAGACAGACGCACCCTACTCTGTGCGTGAATTAGACGTTATTTATGGGAGTGTCGCGTGCGAATGACAGCTCATCATCAGCAATAGCATTGGCGTGGCCCAATTCCTTGTTCGCTGCGTTTGCGTATTGTCAATGAATTTGGATTCATTAATTAATCTTCTTGGATCTTTATGGTCACTTAATTAGGCTTCTAAACTAAATTCTGTGTTACGATGTAAATAGTATAATGATAAATATTTTTTTCCCGCAAAAAATAAAAGCCAAAGATTCAAAATAACAGTATAGATTAGCAGGAATTCCTTCATTTGAGTTGGGTAGTTAAACAAAAATTTACTTCAAACTGAAATACTTTTTCAGTTTAAGGCAACATTCTAAACCTTTGTATAGTCAATTTGTTTAACCATATATTTCACGGGCCAGAAACTACAAACATTTGCCATTGGAATCCGCATGCAGTGCTCTCGAGCACGTAACGATTTCTACAAACATACGAATGTACGCAATAGATATTAGATACATATATCTTGATCAAACGGAACGGAAGCTTTGAACATTTCGACGCATTTGCAATTATTTATGTAGCTAAGTATTTATTTATGTAGGTAAGTAAAGTAAGTACTTTCGGAATCCTCATGTAAACGAAACTATTCTTAGGTATGATAAATAAAACGAGATGATAATATTTTTAAGAGACTTTAAATTAGGATGTATTAATTCTTATGATAAGGTGTTTTCTGTTGGTTAACTTATAATTAGTATGTCCACAGACAGACAGACAGCCAGATTTGATGACTCGTTTTTTTTAAATTTTAAAGCCGTAGCTTTACACTTGTCCCTATTTAAAATTGAAAAGAATCGGTCCGCTAGCTCTTGAGTTGCCTTAAATGTGCCATACTCTTATGCTTGAAGTCGTTTTTTTTTGTTTAATATTATTATTTAAAACTAAATATTTTTATTTAAAACTGTTAATGCAACTGTTGTTGTTGTTTGTTACTTAAGTTAATTTTCTTCACGAAGCTATGCAATCATACATCAGGTTTAAGACTACCTTAAAGTTATTTTAGCCATTAGGAAATAAATATAGAGAAATATATTCGTCATTATGTCACCAGGTTGAATAACTTTAGGCATTTGCTGTCGTGTATTATTTCGTTCAGCTCGTCTAAAGAAATTTTCATGAATAAATTACTATCGTCGCCTTTGACGCGATAGAGTGATAAATATTTAAATAAAGCTATATCAGGAGAACATATTAAAAGTAAAAGTATCCGATAATAACCAGAACAGATACATTATTTATAAGAGCTTTTACGTGAAGTATGTGAAAAGGTTGTAAAAATACATATATTGTAGATATCAGCTGTGGATTTTGACAGCACCATTTCTATAATTCTTGGCACACATTCTGTGATCGAAACTGGGAATCAGAACAAATAATGTTTTATTTTACGACTATAAATTACATTATGATTGCAATGAGCCGTTTCCCAACAAACTTAAAATTGATAAAATTTCAAATAAACCTGGTCAAAATGGATTGGACAATTGATCTTGCTTTTTGATTTTGACTTTTGGATGTAGAATAGACTCATGCATGTCGCTTCTGAACGTCAAATTATATTTGATCTTTATATAAAGAAAAAGCCTTATTGCATTATCTACCTACAGTCTCAATAGTGAGATCCTTATAATAGAAATGAAAAGTAAGAAACCGAACCCATTATGTTGTTATGTAACCAAAAAAGGCCATATAAGTATTTTAATCTGTAACGGAACGCTATGTATGGACGCCAGCGCCGCCGACAGAAACCGGTTACGACAAAAAATATACCTACAAGAATTGATTTTAGATACGTGATGTCAGTGAACTCTACAAAAACTTAATTAATGTCGATGGAATAACTGAAATTGAGCAAAAAACGGACTGATGGATTGCTTTCAACATTCTTCTTTCTGAATATCTTTGAACTCTCACATGAAGAAATAGCTATAGTTGTTCAATATGCAAAAGATGCTGCACGTTATGTAAAGTCCCTTAGAAATTATAATGTTCTTGTTGCTTTGAATCACGAACGCAAAATAGAGTCCGCATCTAAGTAGCTAAAGACGTAATCCGATTTCTGTATCATTATTTTTTTACAGAGAATGACACACTATCTGTATTTGGATCTTTGATGTGACTTACGAAACTTAGCTTGTCTGATTTTTTAAACTTATACACTAGTAATCGAAATGTAGAGTATCTACAGAGTATTTCGCATAGGGATTTTTTTATTTTTTATTATTGATAAGCCTTCATTTGACCACAATCTCACCTGATGTAAAGTGACGATGTGGTCTAAGATGGAGCATGAAGGCCTAGAAGATTTTTACTTTAGACTTCGTCAAATCGATGTAAAATATAGGTACATTTATTTCAATGAACATGACGTGTAGCATACGGTGACAATGTAAATTAAAGAAAACAAACATGTATACCATAATTATAAAGATATGCGAATGTCATGCTATTCCAACTAATAAGTAGTGCATTATAATAATAAATAATTAATTAATTGTCAGAGAACAAACTCTCGTAGGTAACTACGAAGTATGCATATTCTGTACCCATCTTTCCAAACAGAAGCAAACTTATATGAGTTCTGCAAGTGACACAAAGATGTTACCAACTTTAATGGGGTCTGGGAAGTTGACATTCTGACACCTAATAACCCAGTTTCAAACAATCTGGTATGTTAGCATTTTGGTCCCTTTGATTGCTGCCGGGTTGTTCGCAAAAGATTTGTAAGCGTTGCCAATACATTTTTTTATTTTAAATAATACTTATATTATAATGTACATGTTTTTTGTTTGATTGATAATAAAAGTTATCATAAAGATCAAAATTCTAGCAAATAAAAAGGCATCCTTTAGCTTGTCCTACAAAAACTACCTACGTCATCTTTAGTACGGGCAAGAGATGCTTATCAGACTCTCCAATCAGTTCGACCTGACCTCATAATTATCCTTCAATCAGGAATTAGTCCATCAACCTACTTCCACCAAATTAGACTTGACACAAAGTACTCACCTAAAAACTTACAAATTACCGAAATGTTTCGTAGTTCCGTACACTTCACCTCGTTTCACGATAATTGACACACTGATCTATGTTCGAGAGAAATTAGACCTGAGCTAGTAACGGTACATCTACGTGAATCACAGCCTTGTACCAACTATGTACTCACTTTTAGAGCAAACGATACATTTCCTAATTAAATGATCTCTCTTTAACTAACACGGTTTAATTGATTCATATCTTAACGGCGCCGGTGCATAAAATGTCCTATAATAATAGAAAATTGCATAGAGTTAAAGAAATAATTTAGATTAATCAATTCAGCCAAAACTGCCTTTATTGGAATTATGATCTAGGTTTCGGTGACTTCAATTTTATATCTCTTTACAACAAAACGTTTTGTTACTTCTCACTAAATATTATGAAAATACAAATCAAGGATATGATTTAATTAAACTATATGAACGAGAGCATTCGAGCAACGAGAGAAGTCATTATATAAATTATGTCACGAGACAATAAGTTAATTTTATATGGACAAGGAAGTATATTCTACCTAGACAACAATCCGTACCGTGCTAAGCCCACAGGTTTGTCAATAACAATTTTCACCGAAATATTGCTCCTATGAAATAGCCGTTGTCATTTACGATGCAGGTAAGTATAAAGCAGTACCCTTATCGTGATAAATATAGAATACCACTCAAGTATTATATAAGGGCAAGAGCGTGTTTAAAACAATAATAAGTGTATCAACCTCTTTTGTTTAACATTCAATTCACATAGCAAATTCTTTAACATACGTGTTAACATTCCTGATTTAACTTTTATTGGATTGTGTAACGTGTAATTCTAATTGAATTAGTAATTATTTTTGTCTTTTAAGTTTATAGTGTGTTATAAAATGTTTATATACAATAAAGTCTATTATGTAGTAAGCATTATAAAACGTTTAACGTACTTTCACATATTGTGTTCAGGAATTAGGAAGATATTTAGTATCAGATAGATTATCTGAATAAATAAATATATCCGGTCAATCCACACAACAACATACAGTTGCGTGGTAAGCATTAAGCTTATGTTACGGCTAATATACATTAATTGATAGCTATTCCTAAACGTTTATTCTAATGCGTAACTATTTGATCACACCTCAAACCAAATTCTCATAGACAAGTTATTTTTTATAACTTTTGAAACTATCATGGTTATCAATATTATTTAAGTTATTTTTTTTTCTAGCTAGGTAACACCAATTATCAGCGTTTACAAGAAAGCGTTGTGTACGATTAGATCTGTTCCTATTTTCGTGTAATTGTGTATGTTCTGTACTATTTTAAGCTTTTATTTCACAACACGGCGCCCTCTACGAACTCGTATGCAATGGGCATGGCTATAAAAATTATACGCATTCTGCACAAGTTGACTTCCTTGTTGAGAACAATAGTTTGAATTTAGTGCACACTTTTATGTAAAGAATTGTAAGTGATATGTCATAACTTTACTTTGTTTTTTCAATTGTTAGAAAGAATGTATCCACTTGATGTCTTGGAATTTGGGAGAGACCTATAGGTACCTTGCGGAGGGACATTAAAAAAAATCATAAAAAAGTATATCTTGAAGACTTTTTGGTCCCCTTAAAATGCATTGTGTGTACCCTTCGAAAGAGGTTGACAACATTTTGAAGTTTTTCTTAAAGCTAACAAATATATTCCCCGTGTTTTTACTATGAACTCAATTTATCACGACATTTTAGCTTACTTCCAAGAGAGAAATAAATTTGCAAAAGGACAAGTAAATTGCAATGTTGCCAACAATAGAGCACTATGTTGCCCGTATTGATTTAATAAATGCAAGTGTTGTTAGGTAGGGCTTATCCAACTCTAGAAGTAACAGACCGAGGTCGAGACTGAAAACTGAACAGATAAGACTAATTTATTATCCGTATTTTAGACCAGTGTCCAAAAATACATTTTATAGCATGAAATCTTTAATTAGGTACTGGTTTTTATTTAAATTCTGATGTTTACTTTTGAATAAGTAATTGTAATTAATTCAGGTATGTGTAAACAAAGAGTGAACAAATATAAGACAGAAAGGTTTAAAAATACGTTTACATGAATTATATATGAACTTATTATTCTTATAAAGGCTTCAAACGGAAATATACCAAGATTTGATGATTTTTGAGTTTTCCGATATTACGTTAAAAACCATGACAATTTTAAAAGTTATATTCCCACTCTTTTATCTTCAATTTTAATATAGTCCGTTTTTTCTCAATATGTAGTAAAAAGTACTGAAGAAAAAAAAACCATATACATACTTTTATTCAAACAATCCAGTTTTACTTGATTTAGAGGTATAATATGTATAAAATTTCTTATTCCGCTTTCTATTTGCTATAATTTTATAATTTATCCTGATGTAAAGTGATACGGTTATTATGTGATTCATCCAAATGAATTAATTACTAAACAAAATAACATACAAGCAAGCTTAAGCTCTTTCACATTTGTTATCAATTTTATATACTCATTTGCTAAAAGTAAATAACAAATATATATAAACTTCTTTGGGGGAGGCTATGTCCACCAGTGGGCGTCTTATAGTTGAAATAATGATAAAAGTCAATAAATAATATTCTATACTATAATATACACACTGAACAAAATAACTACACGAGGGTGAAATTAGTGTCTACAACTACATAAAAAAATCAAGATATAACTTCACTTCAATGCATAAATGTATGAATAATGTAAATATAAACATTCTACCGGCGAGGCTGTTATTCTATTATCTCTATGTAATCTCCCGAGCAAAATATTTGGAGAAGTAGACACAAAGATATCAGATGGCTTACAACTGTAGATAAGACCGTAGCGTGTTTGTAAACTACGCGCGTTCATTAGCCCTACCACGAGCCACTTACGACTGTTGGAGATTACAACATGTTGTATTCATGTACATTTACAGATAAGGATAAAATTGTATTGGTTAAAAATCTGTGAAATGCATGGGAATACAACATGTTGTAATGACCAATTATAGTAAGTGGCAACTCTTGGTAGGGCTACATTTCACTGTTTTGTCTGCGGTAGTTTCATTGTACTTATTCAGGCATTGTATACATTGGCTGTTACTAACTAGGATAGCACTTGGCAGTGGTAGGATTAAAACCTTTTGTTGATTTTTTATACGTAAATTCTTTAATATGGCATTAAGATTGAGAGAAATTTTATGTTGGAAAGCTTAATTAGATGTTTATTTTAAACATTTAATTAAGCATAAAAAGCTATTGATAGACTTCTTAATATATTTCGATTAGAGAACAAACTGTGTAGTAAAATACTTATTTGATGACTTTTATTAGTTTTAAAAACAAATAAAAAGATATCTTTTGTAGATTTTTTATACGTAAATTCTTAAATAAGGCATGAATGTTAAGAGAAAATATACAATGGAAGGCTTAATAAGATGCTTAAAATAAAAGCATAAAAAACTATAGAGAGGCTTCTTAATATCTTTCGATTAGAGAACATACGACGTCGACGTGGAATATCATTTAATTACCAATAGGTATATGTTTTAAAAACAAACACAAAAATGTTATTGTCTTGTGTCGCTAAGATTTTACTAATGATTTTGAATATGAGCTCTACTTTTGTAGAGCAAAACTAAATGGGTTTGAACGCTAATATAATATACATTTTTAAAAAGTTTACTCACAAGCTACTCTCTCGTGAAACTAAAACTTGCATGAAAAAATAAGCTTTCACCAGCCGTGGGTAAATACAAACATATAATTATAATGCTCTCTAAAACTGCTCTACACGACTGTGTAAACAAACATCAAAGCTAAAAAAACATAAACATAATCCCAATTGGATCTAAGGGCTTTCTAAACAAGCCTAGCAGATCGGCAGTGGTCCTCACCAAACCGGTCCTCCCTTCATGCCGCCTCGTCCCGGTAGGCACACCAGCATTCTCATCCACGCCCCATAATAATCCCATACCATTTATTCACGTTCTGAGATTCACCAGTCATCTTCTCCATTCAGCACATGTTCTATTTAACACTACTCTCACTTCGCGATACGTGTTCACCGCGACACGGCCAGCGCGCGACTGCCCACCCGCCGCAAATAAACGGGAACTCACGCTGTTTGAAACCAGCCTAACGGTCGGCTGTACAAGTGAAAGTGCTCTCTATTTTGCAACATTAAAGGTAGTTTTCCCGTATATTCTAATGGTGGTTGTTATTTTCTGGTTTAGTTGGTGTACGGAGAGCGTAGCTTGATGCAGAGTGAAGAAAGTAGGCGCATTTCCCCCCCTGTTGATGCTGCAGAGACCGAATTACGGTTATCGTATGTACGTTTTTGGTTTAGCCTTGTTTGTCCAAGTTGGAAACATGCAGGTCAACTGTATTATCTGAAATACTTTTTTCACTGTTTAAATAACAAGAGTGAAAGGATATTATTTTTATTATAGAACATATTTCTACCCTACTGCGCCCTTGAAATTTTAGGCATAATTAAATAGAAAATACATTTAAATGTATTTTCTTTCTTTCTTTCTTTCATATCGCTCTATCATAAGTATACCTATCCAACAAGATCGGGCGGTCGACTTTGTGAAGGCCGCGGGTTCATGGTAGATGCAAACCGCTGTCATGCGTAGTAATTAGAAACCTTTGAGCTCTGCTATTTGCAACGGACGTCCTACGGCCGAAATTATGATGATGATATCTCTCTCTAATTTTGTTTGCTGTAACGATGGTGGCAGAGTTTATATGACATTTTTGTTTCAACTACTAGTAAAAGATAAAGATAATTGTGTATTTAGGTATAGCTTATATATAATAAGAAATGTTAGAAATGCTCTTGCTATTTATAAGACCTTTGTTGTCCCGACACTTAGACTACGTCTGTCGGGACACCTAATTATTTATGATATATACCAATTTACAATTAATTGTGAATTTTTCTATTTCTTCTTAAGGAAAGTGAGCGTCTGCCACGCTGGATATTTTTAACCCCCGACCAAAAAAGAGGGGTGTTATAAGTTTGACGTGTCTGTCTGTCTGGGACATCATAGCTCCCGTACGGATGGAGCGATTTCATTTTTGTATGAAAGGTGAGTTTGGCGCTTGAGTTCTTAGTCATGTTTTATGAAAATCGGTTGTGCCGGCTGTTTAAAAGTTATGGGGGTGAGAGTGGGGAAGGACAACCGAAAATCTGCAAATATACTAGTGTGGGGTATCAAAAGAAAGCGCATGGCGTGCCCATTACAAAATATTATGGTGTTTTACTTTTAAGGAAATTAAGGTATTGGAATCGGGGGTTTCTCTTATTTTTTTATGTAGATTTATTGAATGAAAAAGTCTCGTTTTGGGTCGCGTAGGTTCTTCAAAGAGCCATATTAAAGTATGGGTAGCATATACCGACACTCCCGCTTCGTAGACGCTTCGCGCAGTTTTGGCCGAAGCCTAAATTTTTTTATACATAATAAAAACCATGACGCTAGAAAATCAAACAATATGTAAGTCAGTTAGGTACCATAACATATTTATATAAAAAAATATAGTGTAGAGTACTATGATGCCGTCACAATCAATATTCAGTGGCATACGGAAAGTAACGTTCTCAGTGCCACTCACGTTAAAAATATATATTTTACGAAATGATCAAATATTGACGATTTCATTACTATGTGACTAATTTTATAGATAATTTTATAGACCACGGCATATTATGTAGATTAGGTGAACAATATTTTTACACTATGAGTTATGAGTACGTTACAAGTCATAATAAACAAAATGTATGTATAATACCGATTCTTTGTCTTAAATGTTATGATTCACTATTTAATGATGGTGATCGGCGTATTCGTGATCAGAGGAGTAAATGTGTTACTCACTAAAGACCTGAGTATTTTATAGTTCACTAGTAGAGTCCCACGGTGTTACCCGCGTTATAATAGAAATTAAATTTTCCCGTGGTAAATAGTAGCCTATGTCCTTCCGCAGGCTTCTATACAGAAGGCCAATTAAAAGCCTTTAGGCCTTTTTTATTTATCTGTTTTTATTGTTTGTAAAAATAATATAAAATAAGTTTAAGGCGCGGTTTGGGCCCAACAATCGAAGTTTACAGAATTTCATAATTATTGATATTGTAATATCAGAAAAGATTTCTTTAAGTATTATACTCCCGCGTAAATTAGCAGAATCGTTTTTTTGTTAATATTCTAAGGGGAAAGTACCTTTTTCGGATTGCCAATGTAACTCTCCGTGCTACCAGCTATAGACAATTATGTAGGTATGCAAAGATTGGGCAATGTGTGAAGAGGTAGCCAACAAACAAACTTTATTTCGAATGAAAAGTGTAAATTGTGGTTTTATCGTAGCAACAACGAGTGCTCGTAGATGTCGAGACAAATGAAAATACAAAACAGCATGTTCGTATCTGTATACCTACACCGGGCATTACTCATTCCAGTCACTTATATTAATCAAGGCACGATTAATATTTCTTAGACTTCTATTATTCAAAAAGTTCTTGAATATTCATTACCGTTATCCACCTGACGACGTACCTGAAACAAAATAATAATATTACCAATATTACTAAATATAGAGTGATACTTTTAGACATTAGTACCTGAATAGAAAGTCGATAGGTGACCTATTCGTTCGTGTGGGCGGGCGGATTGATGAAGAATTAAAATTGTGTATATGTAGAACTAAGTATAAATACGTAGATATTATTATAATGTTTTCAAGTCATTTTTAACTAAGTTATTCGTGTTATTTAACGTTTTTTATAAACTGAGTACTTAATTTACGTCCGTAGAGGACTAATACCTAGTAATAATTTAACTAGTTCAGGCTCATGCATTCCATACCTATTTTAAACGTTTTTATACCTATAGTTATAAGTAAATTTTGTTAATATTTGAATAAAATTTATTCATTTTATTTTATTATTTAACTCATCTATGAGTAGATTTGTTCAAACATTTCGGAATTGTATTGTATCCGTAGCTAAAAATCTATTGAAATAAAATCTCGGTTTCGGCCCTACCGGTCATTTTTAAGTAAATACGAACGAATTAGTTATGGCAAGGGTAAAAAAATGTAAGCGATTTATATATTTCTACAAATACTCAGCCAGTGAGTTAAATTCAAAATCATAACATTTATTTTCTTAATAGCACAGAGCATACATTTGTTACACAACTTTAAATTTAATGATAAATATTTGATATATAGTAAGTTACATTTGTCAAATGTTGTGTATGTGGTAACTACCTCTACATACATATATTATGTTGTACACCAATATTGTTAATAATAACAACATGAGATGAAAGCTGGGTTGTTCAATTCGCTTCTCAACTCAGTGTAAAAAATTGAAGCGAACTGTCAGGACAATGTTATTTCCTTGATTATTTTTAGTTTTTATTTAAATTAGCTTTAAGATGACCTGTATGCCATGAGCGTTTAATAAAATATACGTTTTGACTTTGACTTTGACTTAACCTAATAAAGGCTAAGTCTAAATATATAAGTAAAAGTTGTAATGTCCCAACGGGGCCCATGTAAGGGTATAATATACCATGTAATACCTGAATTATCACCACATGAAACAACGAATACATGCATATAAATACATGGGCAGGTAATGAACCAGATAGGACACTCCTATAATGTGAACGTCATTTCAAGACAAATAACTCATGAATAATTCAGAGAACATCGTTAATTCCCTAATAAATTCCCCGAACATGACCCCAGGGCCAGGGCGGTGTCCCCTCAAAGAATCGCTCCATTAACATAGGATGTCGGCATTATTTGTGAAAGAAACTGAAAACTTTTTCATTTATCTGATGGAGCTTAACATTAAGATGACTGATGATAAAGAAGTTTTTAATGATAGGACCATCTATTTTTTATATTTTTAGAAGATTTATCTTTGGCTTGGTTTGATGGTTTTACTTGGGGTTGTTAATCGGTTAAGTATTTTTAAGATAGTTCTTCAACGGTCAAGGTTGATAGGGTTATATAATTTTTTTTATTATTTAAAAATACATTATCAATCTTTTATCAATCCCGGTCCCGAAGCTTGGTTTCCGGGAGACCTGTGATTAAGCCTCCTGTTTTCACAATACACTACATGAAAACAAAAAAAAAGCGTATTTCAACCTGTAAGGTAATTACATCAATATAAGGGCCTGTTTCACAATTACCGATGTAAATAAGAACTATCAAGGCAAGTGACAACTGTTAGTAGTCTGACTGAGCGATATGGCTCATTAAAATGTACCTCGGAGATTGTCAAACAGGCACTAAGTTATTATCTTATTTTTTCAATATCAGTGTTGATTTAATAAATGAGATATATTTATATCCCATCCACAACCTCCATACAATATTCATCTATATGTTTTTATAATAAAAGAATTCGTTCACAGTTTGAACTAGACAGAAAAATGCGATATATTTTTTCCGTTTCATATTTATGAATACTACACATAAAGAAGTTTTAAACTTGTTTAACCGAACTATAATTTAAATGGATATCGATTTCGTTGAAGTTTATAAGTTTGAAAGTTCAAAAGGCCTTGGCTCAGCTTGCCAGGACTTGGAGGAATATTGTCGTTCACTCTGAATTATTTATTTATCTACTTTTACCAATCTTAATCCACTGGGCAATTGAAATGTTATTATTTTCTAATTAAGTGTTTTGCTACTTTGACTCCGAGGCCGAGTGAAATAATAGGACCACCACTACCTCATCATGTCAATCATTTGAATCGTAGGTTAATGCTACTAGAGCCGTGTGGGTGCACCCTCGATTCTAAAGGTCTGGTTTCAAACCCCAATGTATTCAGTGGCGTCGGCCAATGTAAGAGAACCCATATGAGCATGAGAGAATTAAATCAAGATGTTATTGTCAATAAAGCTGAGATTTTTGGTTTATGACCGAGATCAAGTTTTATTTGTTTTGGTTTGTTCTGAACGTCATAAATTGCTTATTATAGGCCATTGCTTTAATTATTTAATAAATGAGATATATTTATATCCCATCCACAACCTCCATACAATATTCATCTATATGTTTTTAAAATAAAAGAATTCGTTCACAGTTTGAACTAGACAGAAAAATACGATATATTTTTTCCGTTTCATATTTATGAATAGTACACATAAAGAAGTTTTAAAATTAAAGACAATTAAAACATTATATAAATTGTCTTACTTTCCTTATTATCTTATATTAGTTCATGTGTGTGGCACCCGCATGAAACCTCCTACACTCTCCTTCTTGAAAAGGTACAGAAGGCCTTTTTAAGGTATTTGTATAAGCGCCGTTATGGTTATTACCCTTACCTGTACCCGACAAAGTTCCTTTTGGGCTGCCTCGATTACAACAGTTTGGAAGTTAGGAGAAAGAAAGACCAACTCTTAACCATGCTCAAGGTTCTCCATGGGAAGATTGACGCACCAGATTTAAGTGATGGTATTCTACGACTCAATGTTCCTAACAATTACCTTCGTGCTAGGAACCATAGACTGTTCGCGGTTCCATTCACTCGAACTGTAGCTCACGCTAAGTCACCGATTCCCCGATCCCTTGCATCACTCAATACCCTCCTGGAAGCCCACCCTGAATGTGATGTATTTGCGGACGAATGGATGGACTTAGTGAGTGACATTCTTTATTTTTGTGAACTTGACATCTGATACATTATTATTTAAGATTTGACATTAGTATTATTATTATTTTTTTTTTTTTCTTAACATTTTCGATTTTAATTATTAATTTTATTTTTATATTATAATTTTTATGTAACTAGACAATGTATTGATTGGATGTATTATTATTGTGTTTTGTTATAACTTATAATTAGCTAGTTTAATTGGATTATAATCTGTACTAGTTATTAAAATAAATAAATAAATAAATAAATAAATTAGGAGTACCTATCGTATGTCATATATATTTAAGAATTTTAACTTTAAATCACTCGTTTATCATACGTCTGAACTGATTAATCTTTAATTTATGTGAAGCAATCTTCTCACTTTGCCTTTTAATATCCCTCAACCATTTAGGTAAATTTATGGGATTTTTGACCTAACCTTTATGTTAATTGAAACAAAGCATCGCTTCTTGGTTAGCAGCAAGGGTATAAAATAGCCGTTAAATTGTCTTGCAGCCCGAAATCTCCGATGGCTTAAGTTGTTAGGTCATGTGTATGTAGGCCTGTCTGGTTTATGTGATCGATCGAATCATTTTGATCTAATCACGACACAATCTTGGCAATCCTCCATGATGAACCAGTCAACTACCTCAACATACCTAGTGTTTAAAAAACCTATTTACAAGAAACAATTATTCCTATCTGTTAGGTTATTTTTCTAGAATTAAGTAGTAATATGTATTATATATTTAATTTTTAACTTCATCTGCCGTAGCCAGAGGATTGCTTTTAATGAATTTTGATTTTTTGAGACACAGTGCCAACGTCCCGGGTTGAGAGATAACAGTGTTTTTTTTAGTCCTTGCGGGGTTATACTTTTTTAATTCATAATTAATTAAAAGGAATTTGTGTCATGTGTGTTTTATCTGAAATGAAAAACAATTATTTCAACAACATCGTTTTTGGAAAAGGTTAACATACCTGGCTCCATATTCCAGTCAATAACAAATGAAATAAATTTAGTTAGTAAGTACTTAATTAACGAATTTTGACTTAGATCTGTGTCGTGACCTGCAAAAGGATTGGGCACAGAAACAAGAATCTTAAATTTACAATAAGATACCAAAAACTTATCAGCAGCTTACAAATAACGAATTTCAATATAAATTCAAGAAATTGCTAATTGACAAATGTTATTATAAAATTGAGGACTTTTTAAATGATTGACTTTGGACTAACATATAGGTATTTTATTATATAATTTCTTGATTGTTATTTGTATTATATTTTGAAATTAATTTAAAATCTCATTTGGTTATATTTTAGTGACTTGCATGCCATTTCTTATAATTTGTACACCGAAATTGGTAAAACATGTATCAACATGTTTTACCAATGTCGGATACCGACACACATATTTGATTGTAAAGCATACATGTACACATGTTTCTGCAAATAAATGATCTTTATCTTTATCTTACGCCACGACTAGACTTAGACTGACCCGATTCACTGAAAATGATCGATCAACACGTATCTAGTCTTGAGGTATAAATCTCACTTGCCAACCGAGCTCAACAGCTTTCCAGGGCTTAGCCACAGAATATGGTAATAGCAGGCCAGGCCCTTTTCATAAAGGGACTTGTGGCAAGAGGGCTTAGACCTACAGAGGCTTTGCAATATCGTATTATCTAGAGTCTATAGGCTATTCAAGACTAAAGAGGGGGTTTCTGGTTGAACGTTCTGCTTGTTCTGGCCATTTCGAGTGTAACGCGCCTTGAGCGTAAATTTAGTATAATATACTTACTATTTATACTAAATTTACTCTCAAGGAGCGTATGTAGGTTGTCTTGATGACTTTTCTTGAAGCAATAAAACCGACCATTGCTCGTACTGTGTAGTACTTATTCAATATTTTTATTATACGTCTCCCATTATTACTTTACACCCACAGCTGCGTAATAATCTCCTCTTAAGATAACATACAACTATAATAGTTATTACGAGTTTGTAACAAATAGGTTTTTAACAAAAAGCAAATCAACTTGTAGCTTGGAAAATATGAATGAACTATTGAGTTACCTATAATTCGGGCTACGCATTGCCCCCCTCTTCTCCAGTGGGCGCAACCATTTTCGATATCAATTTATTGAAGGTAATTAGAGAAATAAAAATACGCCATACACCTCAGTAATTTAGTTTTCTAGTTAGTGTTATATTTGTATTGAATTTCGATTGATTTAAAAAAAATGTACTCGTCGAATTGGGAACCTCATTTATTCGTTAATTGTCGGTTTAAAATAATGATGAATCTTGCTCTGCTTAATTAACATATAACGTAGGCCGATGTTACACTTTAATGATCAAATATGAATAACTTTAATGAACCTAAAGTATAAAGTAAATTGACTCTATACCAAATTTAATCTATATTCAGCAATCTTACTTTGAATATAATATTGATCACAAATATCACACTGGTAACATATTAGCTAAGCGGATTAAATAGTTAATGACTATTTAATTCACTGCCTGAGTGAACAGATCTATAAGCTAGATATGTTGTTGCTATGGATTCGTCAGATTTCCACCAATCAGAGCGCAATTGATTTTTTTATTTTTTGAGTGTTTTCAGCTCAAATAAGTCGTTAGTAAAGTAAAGTAAAGTAAAGTAAAAAGTAAATTTATTTAAACCAGTTAAATTTTTTGCATTTATGTTACAATCATGAAACGGAGAGACAGCAAAAGTTAAAAAACTGCGTTGCCATCTCAACGCTCTCCCCCATGGCTATAAATTATCTTAGTGTTACCTATTATAACTAGTTTGTGAATTTTTGACATACTGACATGTTCTGATAAAAAAGACTTATAACTAACGCTTATATTCAAACGCATTTAACTGTCAAAGTAAATCGACGAGCATAGCAATAAAAATGTAGGTATTTTATATAAGTACACAAACCATTTTACAAGCAATAAAAGAATCCCAATACTTTAAGTTATCTATATATACCTAGAACATGAATATAAAACAACCATATAGTTAGTCGTACACAGTTTTTAGGAAATCACCTCATAAGAGGTTGAAAGTCTACAACAATAGACAGAGACGAGGGCTCACGGGTTCTCTCTTGAAATCTCGTAACGAAGCGTGTTTCACGTCTACGGTCTACGGTCGTAATTACGAGCCGTTAATGAGGCAGCGCTCTGACCCGCCCCGGGTGTAGAATGTAATGAAATAAACTGTAGGGCTGCCAGCTTCCCGTATAATATAGTATTAGGTAAGCATCTATTTTCAAAATAGGTGGGATCGAAATACAATATTATAACAATACAAGACATTTTTCTGTGGATCTTCTATGGATACATAATTACCGATTTATGTAATATGAGTATGTCATGAGGCTCGACTTAGTTAAACTTTTATAAGCCAGCGACGAATATACGAAGTGGTCATTTCGTACAATTGTTCATTTTATGTGGGCCATAAAATTCGACAAGATGATTATACAATATATAAAATATATTTGGTTTGGTGCTTTAAGTTTTACTTTTAAAATCATGATTTTCGTAACAATGTTATAACTTGAAACATTATAAATAATCGCAAATACTAGGATCAAATCATCATCAGTACTCAAAATAGTTAAATCATGTTTTAATAACCAAATATTTTCAACAGTATAATGTGACTCATTTTTCTTAGTCTATTTGTACTATACAACTTTTAGTACTTTTTACTAACCTCACTCAAGCTAGTAACTTGGTATTTGATTTATGCATGGTTTTATGTTCTCTATGCTTGAATCGGGTATCTAATATGAAACATGCAATTTAGCTATTTAGTATCGAACAAACCGAGGAAACCGGTATGTTCTGAGCACTTAAAAGAGTTTGAAAGACATGTGACATTCATTAACCCGCTCTTGTCCAACGTGGTGAATGAAGGCCTAATCTCTCTCTCGTCAAGAGAGAAGTCCCTGTGTCCCAGCTGTGGGAACGTTGATAGGGTATTGATGATGATGATGATGAGTATCGAAAATTTGGCAACCCTATGCCATAATTAACAAAATACACACCGTCAAAGGGTTATTGTGGGCAAATCTCGCATTTTCCGGAATACATGTTACAGTAAACATGATCATGTTTGCGGAAATTCGGTGAAATTAACAAAGACGGATTTATAAAATATATTTCAAGGAATAACAAAAATATCCTCGTGAAGTTATTTTGTATTTTCATATCCAAATTCAGAGTCAATTTGTTTGTGTTATTTTAACATTAGTAATCAATTTAATACAAATTTCGACACCAAAATTAACCTTTCCGAACAACAGGAAACAGTTCAGCATTTTAATATTCGCTAAAGATAAAGAATAAAATGTTATCAAATATCCTTATTTAAAAAATTTTAGGTTAACCCTTGGGCAATTAATTTTTGAGCATGCTAGTTCAGGCTCAAATTATATAACATCTTTACATAGAATAAAATGAAGTCACTTCCGTTGTTCATTTAAATATTTTATTTCCTCGCGGATTTCAATGCAGTTTTAGGCAAAGTTTAATAAGTTATATTTGATCTCTGGCCAAAACCGGGGTGGGTCTTTAGTTAGTACTAGCTGTGCCCTGCGGTGCTACCCGCGTTATAATGGATGAAGTACTCTTAACCAACAACATAATTATTTATTTGAATAAAGATTAATAATTATTAAGTTGATACAACTTAAACAAATTATTTCGACCAAATTAGGTACCATAAAAACGGTTTTTGTGAGTTAATCTTAAAAGATAGACATATACTATCGCAAACTGTTTTTTAGATCATTTAAAGAGCTATTATTCTTTAATACATATTTTTTGTGTATCTTGAACCGTTTTCACGGCGCACGCAACGGAAGGCTTCAAAGATGAACAATTTCTCCCGTTTTTTACACATTTAACATTATATCTTTGCTCCTATTGGTCGTAGCGTGATGTTATATAGCCTATAGCCTTCCTCGATAACTGGACTATCCAACACAAAAAGAATTATTCAATTCGAACCAATAGTTTCGGAGATTAGCGCGTTCAAACAAACAAACAAACAAACAAACAAACAAACTCTTCAGCTTTATATATTAGTATAGATGAAACGTTTACGTTACTATTATCTGAGTATATTAATATTATAAAGCTACATAGTATGTTTGTTTGAACGCGATAATATCACCCACTGAAACCACTGGTCCAATTTGAGAAATCACGTATATCGACGCGATTTTTCGCGTATACGTATATCTTAGCGTTCGATAGCTCATTTATCGAGGAAGGGAGAAAGGTACAACGTATAATCTCGCGGTAAATAGTAGCCTATTTACGGCGAGATTATACGTTGTTCTAGCGGGAATACCAAAATACGGGCTTGGTATGTTCACGTCCATAAGTAACCCTCTGAATCCTTACACGTGACCTCCGGGTGGTGCTAAGAACAGTCTCTGGTAGGCTTCGGCCGCGGCTTGTCACCACCCTCCGGGCTGGGCAGTGCGTGAAACGATTTTTTCGTGTTTCGTAATGTGGTCCGGAGAACCCATCTACCTTCTAGGTATTCAAATCCTATCTTAGACCAAATCGTCACTGATGTAAATCAGGTGAAATTGTGGTCAAATGAAGGCTTATGAAACATAAAATAAAAAACGAGCTACGCCCTGGCATGTCATATATTAACTAAAGTTTTATTTATATCTTAATATATATAAATCTCGTGTCACAATGTTTGTCCTCAATGGACTCCTAAACCACTTAACCGATTATAATAAAATTCGCACACCATGTGCAGTTCGATCCAATTTGAGAGATAGGATAGTTTAAATCTCAAATTATAGTCGCAAAAATCGAATAATTGCCGGGAAAAAAAATTGAATAAAAACCCGGGGCGGGCCACTAGTAATATTATAGAATATGTGTATTACTGGATATGACGAATCAAATCTACTAGGATTTCATAAAACTCAATGAATGAATGTTATTTTTGTAACTGAATCAGTTCATTCGCGACAATTCTGAATTCAGTTCAGATGACTCAAGCAAAACTCATCCAAATAGTTTGCACATGAAACGGAATTTCAAAGAATTTTTTTTCGTAAAATTTACTCATACGACTAGGAGAATTTCCTCTTGACAACTTTTTATTTAACAAATTAGGTAAATATTGCTGGTCATGGACAAGTACCTAAATAATCCATATTGTACCTACTCGTAGCATCCCAAAAATATATATTTCTATTTTTTTCCGTCACGGCATGGACATACCTCTCTTAATGAGATACACATCAATAAATATTTTTTTATATAGATTCAGTCAGAGAAACGCCCTTAAAACCACTACAAAAAGCACTGTTTAGCTGTTTATATTAAAAGGGTATCTAGATGAGTCAGAAAATAATTAGTCCGTTATTTAGTAAATATTCATCTATTTTTCTTCTTTCAAACGAAGAATCATGAAATTTATACGCCGAAAGCCCCACTTCGGAACTTTGATGCTCTATATAAAAAAATATAAAATGAAAAATAGGTGTGTAGCATTTTTGAACGGGCTATCAGACGGACTAATAAATCTAAATTTAAAATTTAAGAAAAACCCCTGATTCCAATTCCTTATTTCCTTAAATGTAAAACAACATAATATTATGTAATGTGGACGCGATGCGTTTCATTTGATACCCCACACTAGTATATTTGCAGATTTTCGGTTTTCCTTCCCCACTCTCACCCCCAAAACTTTTAAACGGCTCTACCGATTTTCATGAAACATGTCTAAGAACACCCGGACCAAACTCACCATTTATACGAAAAATTTAAATCGCTCCATCCGTTCGGGAGCTATGATGTCACAGACAGACAGACAGACAGACACGTCAAACTTATAACACCCCTCTTTTTTGGTCGGGGGTTAAAAAGAAAACCTATTTATACCTATAAATAAGTATAACAATATATATTCAACATAATAATATAACATAATATTTTATAAGTTTTGTAATTTGTAGCCAGTCTGATAGCCCGTCCAAAAATACTGCACGCTCATTGGTGCAATATTTTTGGACGGTATATTTTGGATAAACAGAATACCTATTATCTATATTGACCTTAGATTACATAATATAGTGTACTTAGCCACCTGTGAAAGTTTTGTGACGAGTCAATGAACTGGAAGGTCGCCCTAACGTCTATTTCCATCGCAGTATCAGTTCGACGTTACAACATCTAGCTCTATTTGAAGAGTTCCCAAAATAGAATTCGTTCTATGGACAGTCGCTTAGAAACGTTTCATTTTACAAGGGGCTATTATATTGAGAACTATTTGAAAACCAATTTCAGTGGACGAGTACAAAAAATACTTTTTTCATTGACCGTTTTCAGTTTAAGGTAGGCGTTTTAGCACTAAAAACTTTTTGAAGGATAGCTTTATCAACGCCTATCGTTAATTTTGATTTTATGGATTTTTAAGGTTCCGTACCTAAAGGGTAAAACGGGACCCTAAAAATCCTTACTGTTTTTATACAGGAGCAGTTTAAGTCGATCTCATACTTATCAAATTTATTTATTTATATAATAGTGATCCTGAGAAACATCCATGTCTAAGAATTGCACCTATATGTTTAGGTGCAGTGACTATACATACAATTTACATATGTATAAATCCATTTGTTGCTTAGAGAAGTTCTTTGAAAAGCGTTGTTAAAACGCACGTGCGAACGAGGGCTAAATATGCAAAATTTCATAGAAGTGGATCTGATAATTCTGAGTAACTAGGGACCGATGATTGATAAGTTTATATTCTGAAAAACAGTACATTTATATGTTTATTTACGGCTTCCTCAAATAATTTGTTTTGTTTAGTTCCAGTTTTAGGAATTTGGTAGGGACTTATTGTGATAAATTTGTTGATTCACTGAAGGAAAACTTGAATTAGATAATTTTGAGTGACTAGTTTTTTTTCGTGATTTCACAGCAGTCATCGGAATCGCCGAAATTTATCAGATAATTTTACGAATGTAGTGCTTGGATAACTAAGGATATTTTTTGTAAAAATGAGTCTACAAAATATAACAACTAGACTAGGTTAAAAAAAGTGTAATAAATAAATTAAAGCCAAATCCTTATCCCCTCTAACGATTGCTAAGATTAGGTATTTAATGTTTTTGAAAAAAAAATGGACGGGTTTCTGACATTTTAGTAAGAAGTCAAAAAAGCCTACTAGTAAGTACGCCATTTTGAAAAAATATAGTTAATTTGTTGCAAGTCATGTAACGTATGACGATCGCCAAAGAAAATGCTAACAAACATAAAGTGTTATGGAAATTAAAAATCTCAGAAACAGTACAACGAGGTTTGGTTCTTAAGCAATTTTTGTTTATTAGCATATAATCTGTGGATTCATTTGCTATTCATCACTGGTCGCAAAATCAAATTCAAATTGGCGGACTTAGTAGGTATGCCAAAATTTTGAAACCGGAATGGTAAATAACATCCTACTGCATATGTTGCACATCCAATTCCTATTGTTTTTATGCAACATTTGTAGTTGATTGAATGTTGCTTGACAGATTTCGATGAACTTTATTTCTTCACCTGAATGCGCATGCACATCATCACTTAGCAACAAAATGGCTGACTCAATCATAGACTAAACTAAATAAACAGTTTAGTTTTGTTTCTCATTTCATCTCAGGAAATACGTAAGTCTTCAATCCGCCGGATCCAACTCATTTACAAAACATAAATAAACTAGACATCTTTATTTTAAACAGAATTTTAATTTTAATATTTTTCCATGTAGGTACTCGTATGATACCTGAGAACTTTTCCGAGGTAGAATTTTGATGAGTTCATTCATTTGAGAGGTTTTCGTGGAATCTGGTACCTACATACTAATTTCTATTAATTATGGGCCAGTAAGTACACTACTACTTATTTATCTTCAATTATCCAGTTTTCGTAGATTTTAACTGGGGTCCATTTTTTGTTGAAATGATGCTTATAATCTAATCATTATAACATTATAATCTTTCTTAATTTATTTCATAACGAGCAAAATTATCCCTGAGTGCTTCCTAAGCACCCTTATTTATTCAGGGACAACGTGAGTATGACCCGGCCGTAACTAGGTAATACAACAAATAAAAATAATTAATTAGCGGGGCTATAATTAAAATGTAAAGTGTATCATAAATAGCTTTAATTGGACACTGGTGTTTATAAAAGAACTTACTAGAGGTTATTACTATACTCGTAGAAGTTGAGTTAAAGCGCTAATTTTAGTAGCTGAAGAAGGACATTATGTTAAAAACGGCTGTTAAATGTGGCAAAATTTTTAAACTTCTCTCTTAGTCTAAGTTTTAACTTATTTTCATACAAATTCACTAATTTCAGAATTTTTGCCTTGGGTCACTTTGGTACAATTTCTATATTCTTAAAATTTCATGGATTATACTTACTTATATGGATACATACACAGGGTTCATAAATATTACCTAACTACCTGAATGAAGATATTGAATGTACAAATAACAAAACAGAAATGAAAACCTTTTGAAACCCACTGTCTTCGAAATAATCTAATTCTTTTAATTCAGCAGATGTTCCATTTCTAAATCTCAGAGCAAGTTATATAGATTTTATACGCATTGCTATTTGCTACGTAGAGCTTACGTCAAGCTACGCACTAGCTACGTCACAGCTACGCAGAACGCTACGTCACGTGACAAGGGCAACTGGCGAATACGGGCGCTGGTACACAAAGGAGGTTTAGAATGTCATATTCAATTAATTTTAATTTATTCTGCTGCATGAGGGTATCTTTTTGGGAAAGGAAAGACCCCTGAAATGTTATGGTCTCAAAAGTTACATAATATAGTAAGTTCTTAATATCGAGATGGATTGGCCCATGATCTTGTTTAATTTTGTACTTGCCTAATGTCTGCCTGGTGAGTGATTCCAATACCTGTTTATAATCTTTATACATACTAGTATTATACAAGTGAACGTGTGGCTGTTTGTTTGTCCGTTTTTCACGGTAAAACGGCTGATTTGCCTCAAATTTCTGGTGATGTGATAGATTAAATTGAAATAGAATATAAGCTAATTTTCACCCCGGGGAAATATGTCATATGGCGCTTCTCGTTATACAAATTTGAGTCTCAGGACGCACCTTTTTCTTTAAGTTTGCGATAAACTCAAAAACTTCAAAACGGATCGTTTTTTCAGCAATAGGTAGACACGAGTAGGTGACTCAAGAGGAAGGTTTTTACATCCATGCAAAGCCGAAACGGGCCAGCTTGTGTATTATAAATCCGAAATTGATGTGAATTTAATATTGTGACATGCCGAAACGGCAGCCGGGACGGATTGGTTCATCTTTGGAATTCCAAATGTAACAAAAATATGTACCTACTTACCAAAATTGGTATACGAAACCAAAAACATGTTGGATCCAAAAAATTTAAAGATCTGTAAGTGATTTACATTTAAGTATCTACCTTTAATAGTAATAAGTTATATCATGTAATGTATAAGTATATAGAAAAACCTTTTTTTGTCAATATAAACTATGTATATGTTTATATTGACAAAAAAGGTATCTTTGCCCGTCACCCATAAGTACAAGCTGCTTAGTTTGGGTTGTAATTTATTATTATGAGGTTTGGTACGATTTATTTATTTAGCCCGCAAAATAAAGATACGAAGGTGAATAACATTTCAAGTGAAATAAAAACTGGAAATCTAGCAATCAAGCCATTATTATAGCTATATATGATGATAGTTGGCAGACCCACTTCTCGCGAATAATTGCGGAATTACTTCCATGAACCTTGGTGCTTTGCCAAATGTCATACTCATTGATCAAATTGATACTTTCAGTATCAAATATACTATATATATTTATTTTTAATATTATTTGCTTTAAACATTAAAACACGTGCCTAAACGGCGAAGGCAAACATCATGATGATACCGGCATGTTCTGAGAACTAGGTTCGTCACTGAATGCGTGTGCGATCCTGAAAATAGAAGCCATAGGTACTACGTTCGTAAGTAAAGTGAGGTTTTAAAAAGTTGTTAGCACTTATTAATTTTAAAACAAATTTAAAACATGACGCCGTTGGTTAAGTGGGAGCACGCTTGCCTTAATTCCGAAGGTCTAGGGTTCAAAGCGCGCCTCTGGATTTTTCTTCTAATTATGTGCTTTAAACATTTAACGGTGAAGGCAAACATCATGATGATACCGGCATGTTCTGAGCACTTTGAAGAGTTTGAAAGACATGTGACATTCACCACTTGCCCAGTGTGGTGAATTAAGGCCTTAAATCTCTCCTCAAGAGAGTTGTCCCTGCGTCCAAGCTCTGGGAACGCTAATAGGGTGTTGATAATGAACACATTTTGATTTTGAGGTTCTGTGCTGCTTATCGTCATTTATGCATCTCGAAATCATAATTAGGAAAATTGTTTAAATTTAATAATTTCTGCATCTTTTTGATTCGCATCCACAATTAACCCAAATTAATATTTTCGTGGTGGAATAAATTATTAAAAGAAATTAGAAATTCGCATAAACACGAATATAAGTCATACGATATAATTGATAGGTTTTTAAATATTGGAATTTTTTAACAATATTGTTTTATTAAGTCAAACTTTGTTGAAGAAGGAAAAATCAACAACATTGTATATAAGTACTCAGATGCATAAAAGTTTAACTTTAACTGTTTTAATTTCTTTCAAAGCAAGAAATAGATTGTCTTTCAAAGAAATGCGATCACTTCTTAAAACTCTCTTAATAATTAAATTTAACTATTTAATTATTATTTTTTTAAATAGGCACTTTTTACTTACATATAGTTTCGGATTGTATATCTGACGTTTCTGTTTCATTAAATGACATTGAATATCGTTGAAATTTACGTGAGAATGAAAGAAAATTGATATGTGAAAATTCATTATGAATAAGGGTATTTTTCATAATGAATACATTACGTAGCCTGCTGTTCTGTTTCCCTTATTCTTATTTTTTTATTATAAAACAGGTAACCAAACTTATTGGTACTAAAAGCATTTCTTTGAAGTTGTTGAAATAAAACTGGCGAAATGATGTTATTTGTGGAAGATAAAAGCCCAGGTGTACTCTTTAATGGATTTTCGTTTTATTGCTTTTGCAAGGTTTCTGATAGATACCAGTATAGATAGACACTTTAATTGAGATGCTGAGTCTGCTAGATGTTAAGAGTAAGGCCTTAGGCGCTGACCTTAGACAAGTCTGTTTTACGACGGACTACCGCCTTTCTGAATAGATGAAGCAGCGCAACTCAAGACTAGTCGTGTAATAGACTAATAAATCTAAATTTAAAATTTAAGAAAAACCCCCGACTCCAATATTTTGAAATGTGCACGCGATGCGCTTTCATTATTTTAGAGTATTTTAGCAGATTTTTGGTTTTCATTCCCCACTCTCAACCCCATAACTTTTTAATGGCATAACCGATTTTCATGAAATGTCTAAGAACACTAGCGCCAAACTCACCTTTCATACAAAATAAACTTTTTTTTTTTTACTTATCATAATTGAATTCGCTTCATCCGTTCGGAAAAGTAATTAGCATTTCAAAACGGTCTTCTCTAAGGTCAGCTCCTAGCCTAAGACAAGACGAAGAACAAGAGTGAACAGGTACCTTCTAGATCTTTACGGACTGAATCCCAAGTGTAGAATGTGTCCATTTAATTCTTATCAAATTAAGCTCTTACCAGCTGTGTTCGATTGGCCGTCCCTGCGTAAACGCGCCAAGTCTTTAAAATCTACAGCCAGGTTTATCTACAATAGCAAGCTGGTAACTAGGCTTGGTGGCATGCCAAATGTTCTGAGCTCGAGTGCCAAAGCTACACTATCGCTGCTTCATAGGCCAAACCGCGCTCACAGTCCTCGGCAATGACTGTACCTATTTACCAAGATAAACGGTGTTTGTTCTAGTTTTATCTGAGGTTTAACTGGAATATCTGCTGCTTTGACAGATAGCGATGAATTTGAAGAATTATCTTAATATATATGTCGCAGTCATCTGGTTGTATCTGCTATTTGATTGTATGACTGGCGCGTTCATTTAATGACGACATTTAATTGAATGACTAGGGCTGAACGTTGATTGAACAAGCGTCACAAAACGTCCAACTAGTAAGCGGATTTTAACATAGCTCTTTGAACAGAGCGGACGTAAAATCAGTCAGGTGATTGAATAATATATTTTTTTAATAGCAATTCGACTATAGGAAGTGCATTGTTGCTATCTAAATAATAATATAAGAGATGTGACTGCTATTATTGGTACTACGTGCAAGTAAAGATTCGATTACATGTAAGAAAGTTTTTATACTTGTTATGTTTTTTTCAGTATTATATTACTTTTAAATTAATGAAACTGATTTTTTTTTTACCTAATCCTTCATTTCACAAGGTGACAAAGATTTAAGTTAACTTTCTGGGACTAACATTTATGAATAAATTACCTTTGAAACAATATGATATACTCGTATTTTTAGCCTATCTTAAGATTTCAAATACAACATAAAATCATAATATGGTGTGTCATGTCATGTCCTCATTTTTGTTATCTAAAGTAAGTTACCTTTTAAGTTGCGAACTTATGGTCACCCTAACCAAACATTACAAAGTCATCTATATCCTATTCAACAACTATGCCAAATGACGTTCAGTCAAGACGTTGAACGTTACATTAAACAACTTGACGAGTTGTCCTTCAGTCATTCAATTAAATGTCGTCATTAAATGAACGCGCCAGTCATACAATCAAATAGCAGATACAACCAGATGACTGCGACATATATAAATCTCGTGTCACAATGTTTGTCCTCAATGGACTCCTAAACCACTTAACCGATTTTAATAAAATTCGCACACCATGTGCAGTTCGATCCAACTTGAGAGTTTAAATCTCAAATTATAGTTGCAATTTTAATTTATGCTAATTATTTGTCTGTTATTATTTGACAGTCACAATTATCTGTTAACTTCAAATGATTTTAACAGATGTCGATACCTTTCGACTGGGTTAAGTAAGTAATCAATAGATGGCGCTGCTATGGTAAATCTACGAACGTGTCATAAAACATAACATCTATTTTTCATTTTGCAAAACAACGTTTGCTGGGGTCCGCTAGTAATTTGTAAATTCTTTTGTTTTTTTAGATGAAATTCTTAGCTGTACGAGTAGTTTAGTAAATAGTAATATTGTTCTCATTATGTTCTATCGTAGGAGCTTTACCACCCAAGGGTAGGTAATTCATCTGAAGAAGGGCAGCAGCGTCTTTTTAGACCTCAACACCTGGGTACCAAGCATGGCGAGTATTGTTAAATCTCCTCTTTTTACTAATACAATCAATGAGGGAGGTTGTTCAGAAGTAGGCGACCTATGGCTTCAATAATTAAAGTGACATCAATAGTTGGAATAGTACAAACAGTATGTGTGAAACCGGTACGGTCTATAAAACCGGGTTATTTTTTAAACCTATCAAAACTCATATTTAGATTGCACGTCTGATTAAGGGTCATTCTAGGGTAGAAAACTGGATTAATGGGGTAGGAGTAATTGACATGTACTCATAAACTGAATACACCGCTGCGCCGTCCATAACCTTCCTGAATTAGATTATTTTCACAGAGGTTGTCTGGAAGAAATTGGCTAAGGCTCGTGAAACGCTCCTAAAATGTTTTACTTATAATTATGTTAGAAAACATTAACATACAAAGGTAAGTTATAGTTGAGAAGTACCCATTACCAGTAACCGTCCCTATTCATTAAAATAATTGAGGTACTATTAGGTTATGGCGTTGAAAATAAAGCTACAATTTGAGTACCTAACTTATGCATTTGTAATTACATTTGGAAATAATATCATTACTTTTCCTTTATAGCCACACACCTTAATACAGTTATGGATATTCACTAATTAAATTGCTTTTCTGAAGACTTTATACCAAAGGTTCATTAAAAAATGCATTAGAATTCCCAAAGGAATCTCGGTTAAAAGCATAATTTAAAACATGAGAACGTGCTAGGTAGAGAACTATTTATATAAAAAAGTTCTGATGCGGCTAATGAGAATATATTGCATTTTCTCGCTCGCACTGGTTTGCTATATTTCAAGAGTAAACTTTACAAATGGAGCGAAATTAAAAATAAATGTTGGCGCCATGATAAAGTTTAATTATAGAGCGAGATGTGAATACTTTTTAATTTAAAGTGCTCAGTAGGTACGTTTGCCACTCGTAGGTACGTGTTTTTAGGACATGTTTTCCATGGAAATATTCCATTTCTCTGATTTTGAATAACCCATTGAATAACACATTTCATGGTAGCGAAAACGTCGTGAAAACGTGCAGTTATTTATCAGTTTGTAGCACTTGTCTATTACAAGTAGGAAGGATAACTTAGTTCATGTTTAAAACAAATAAGTTATGATAATGACTTTATCGCAAACATGATGAACAAAAAGTTCTTGTATGAGGTGTGCGAGGCTCAACTCAAATGGAGGATTCTACGGCTGAAAAGAGTGAGAGGTATTAGTTTAGTTTTTTTTTTTTATGCTGGATTAGTCTTCATTTGACCACAATCTCACCGGATGTAATGTGACGATGTGGTGTAAGATATGGCTTGAAGACCTAGAAGTTAGATGGCTTCTTTGGACCACATTACGAAACACGAAAAAATCGCTTCACGCACTGGCCCAGCCCGGATTGATTAGTTGCGGGGAATGTTAGTTGTTAAACTCCAGCTCTTTACGTAAGTAAATCCCGTTTTTATAAATTAAGAGACAGAGGGGTCTACTATTTGAAACCAGTCTTTTCTGTGTTTAGAGACCTATTTCCATTTGGGCTTGACTAGCAGCTTTTAGCTTTAGTCTTCACAGAAGCTTGACCTATTTCAATTCAGCCAGTTCTGTTGACATAACCCAGTAGAGCCTTTGAACGTAGGTACAAGATTTTAAATTATTGTTTCAAAATGATATTAAAATAACGGTGAGTACCTAATTTATACCATTTATAGTAAGTATAGTAAGTACACTTTTTGTGTTGTTACAATGATACTATACGATAAAAAAATATTATGTATATTATTATATTTAGATTTTATTGAACAATTTAGTCCCAGTTATTAGGAGAAACAAACATTATTAAACCTATATAAAAAAAATCCTATATTTACAATATTACTATTTACTGCAGATACATCGTTGCTCCAAAGGAAATACGTGATCGTGTGTTCCGGTGTTTAAGCTTATCGCATCCAATTGAAATTAGTAATTTTATTAATAATTTTATCAACCTTTGCACTTGTTAACGATAAAAATAATTGAAACGTACTCATAGGCTCGGCGCAAACAGGCTACCAACTACAACCACACCCGTGACTGTCGCGCGCCGCCGCTACATCTGTCATCATCACCCTGTTAACATTCCCACTGCTGGGACACCGGGACTTCTCTCTTGGCGAAAGAGATTAGGCCTTAATTTCATCTGTATCATTTTGTAAGTGTCAGAAGCTACTTTTTTTTTAATTGATATTCTTAGACTGTAGCGAGTGGCCGCAACCGATAACTACACGTGTGAGCCACTTTTCACAAAGTGTATGAATAATCGTGTTAACAACTAGTGGCTGGCCACCGGTCGCTTTGGTCGGTGGTCCGTTTGCCTAAAAACCTATTCATCTGACTAGTAATTCCACCAACTGTAAACGGATAGGTACTATTTTATAATTTATGGACACAATATAGGTGTCTCTATTTCAAATATTTTGTCTGAGAAGAATCTCTATTTCAATTATTTTTTTATTCGTTTTTTAGTTATAGTAAAAGCAAGCGCTCATTTGCACTTACTTATCGTAATCTCCAGTAAGTATGTGTTTTGTTTTCAATCAGTCTGTATGAAAACAAAGGGTCAACGTCTCGGTTATCTAATAGGTGTAGATAATAACAGTACGAGGAAACCCGAACCAGGAATTTTATCAGATCGGGAAGCGATGTTCCCGGCTACATCACGGAAAGATCGTAGATAATATAGAACCTATTTTGAATGTTGAATGAGGAGAGCGATATCTTGGAGGAAAAAGCCAGTGAAATCTTTATTACGGATAGTCGATAAAACAAACTGAAATAAAACATGAAGTGGAAGGAAAGATTCTATTTTCGGTTGAAGTGGTTTGCACAGAATTACTTATTTGTTCTTGGCTTTCAAAGTAAAACACGAAGCTTAGAGATTTAAATAAGCCATGTTACACGTTTCGTAGGTACTAAAAGGGTATGGTATGTAATTATAGTGATAATAAAATCATATTTCTAAGAAGATCTATGAAAAGATTCATAAAATATAGTTACTTTGAACAGCTTGCCATATAAGTACCTACCTACGTAGCTTCGGTTAAATACTTTTTCATTGACATTAATGTTTGAATAGAAGTTTTACTGTTCTGCAATAGGTACATAGTAATTATCAATATGACTGTCCCTCATCATTTTAAATATACATTACGTCTTTTAATGATAAACACGTGCCGAGCGCTTACATTTATCAGACTAACACGTGCGAGCAAGAAACTCAAAACTATTCCAACTTCATGCAAACTTTAAACCACGAAAAACCACATTCATATATAATTCTTAATAAAATAAAATGCAGAATATGTTCTTATATTTAAAAGGAACTTGTATTTATTTTTATAAACAAAATCGGTACAAGTTTCTTTTAAATATAAGAATAGATTCAGATTTTTTTTATTAAGCCTTATATTTGAATGTGGTTTTACATGGTTTAAAGTTTACCAAGTAACAAAAGCATTTAGTAAATCCCAGTCCAGACGAAATATTTTTCGTTCGCACATTTATAAGTCCGATTTGTTATTAAGTTTGAAATGAAACTAAAACATAGTTTTTAACTAAATTGTAAAAGCAAGTTGTACATATAAACAACGTTATAGAGGTATAACAAGATTTTTTTTCCATTTACAAAATATTTTATTGTGTAATATTACAAAATATATTTACAATCACAAAACTAGATGGAAAGTCAAACTAGGCAGATGTAATTAAAATGCTGTGGATGGGCAGTCCTATCGCATGTCTAAGTACCTCGCGGTAATAAGCATTTATTTCCATGTCTGGATCGAGTTAGAGTACTGTATAGATAATATTAATGTGCCTTTACACAGGTGGGTCTTATACATCTATCTATATCTGACTGCACGTTTAACGTGACTAATGCCCCGTTTTCGCTTAGTAAATAAATAAAGTTTTAGTTTCTAAAAAATTGTCGCATCTATGCTAATAATTATAAGGCTGAGCAGTTTTTTTGATAGAAAGCCCTCATCTCGGAAACTTCTGGAATTTCAATTTTAATCTACTGTAGTATTACATTCAGCTTATTTTCGAAGAATTGCCACAAATTGCTAAGGCCACTATTGCAATAGCAATTAGACTACTTTACAGATTTACCAACAAGGAAGTAAATTTTAACAAATCCATAAAACTGGGGCGACATGCGACACCGTGGTGATAAAGGATATTAATAAGTGGTATTCTTGTTATTATTTTGTACGGTAATCTTAAAGAATTTAAATTTGTTAAGTACTCGGGCAGAGAACATTTATAATTATTTTGTCGAAAAGACTCATCAGATTTTAACCCACGACTTTCGGAATGAAAGTCGAATGTGCTCCCACTTAGCTAATACGGCTTTTAATAACTATACGTATTATAAAACATATACTTAACAACCTTATTCCTTACTAATGCTTGTTGCTTGTTATAGTTGCTGAAGAGTCTTACGTCTACTAACCAACCCTCTTTAATCAATAAAGAAAAAAAAACTTAAATATATAGCTTAGGTTTATTTTCCTTTTTACTACGTAAGCAAACAAGAAAAACGTATCGTTAAATAAAACTCAGCCCAGGTGCCTTATTAATTCAGTCCCACACAAAAGGATATTATTATAAGGAATACTTTCAGGGTCTTGCCAAAATGTTTTTCCATTCGTCCTTGGGCGTCGTGCCAAGGGAACGCTTTGTCAATACAGCCTCTTCTGGCCTGAGAGACTCGTGGATCAGATTTTACTTCGTGGATTCGATTCGATTCGTATTTTAAATTATAATAAAAATTTTAAATTATGAATAAAATTATTAAGTGTTCAGTTCAGTTCAGTTTCTTGTAGTGAACTTTGAGCTTGAAACGACAATTTGCCAGTGTCGAGTTAACTGGGATTCCAGTGTGACCTGGGATCCAGGCAATAATAATAACAATGCCTAATTTATGACACTCATACATTAAATGTCTAATTTTCAATATAATAGGGAATATGCCTTTGAAGGGATTATTAAATGTAAAAGATGTTATTCAGTTGAACGCCATTTTTCAGTCTTCAATCGATTCCTCATACGGCGATTGACACCAAAGATGTGACGTTAGTGAAAATTCAACATGGCAACAACTAGACGGAGATTCATAAAAAAATTTTGAATAAATTATGTCGTTGTATAGGTATAATTTTTTTTTATATTTTTGATCCGGCTGACCGTTTCGGATCTACATATATCAAAGTTGCGTTACAACCATTCTCACTTATTAGGCAGTCGGGTAAAATTTTTCTTAACTTCAGCTTGTGTATCTTATAATACTATATTTTTGGCAGCAAACTACGGTCTTGACATTCCTCTCAGTTAACTCAATGATGTTTATACAAATCCTTGTATAGCTTAATCTGGTCCCGCGGCGAGAATCGAATCCTGCTCCTGCACCTCAGGCGGACTTTCGCCCACCGAGCCACTGAGGTCGTCAAACAAACAATCAAACTAACTCTTCAGCTTTATAATATTGGTATAGATAGATTATGACAGGTGGTAATACTTAACTAGTAAAACGACATTTATTATTAAAATTCAGCATTTCTACACAAAAATACTAATAATCTGTAAAGGCTTTTCCTAAAATAGACGACAAACAACCTCCAATATTCATAACGTCATGGCGCTATGCCAGCCGCTTCCCGACTTTATAGGATATCACAGCCTGCACTGTGCGGCCCCGAGGACTTATTTTGAGGATTTAGGTTATAAAGTAAAGTATACATTTTTATTAGCAATACACATTTATAATTTTACGGAAGATAAAACTGTTTTTGGTCTTATAAAGTTTCTACTGTTTAAAATGGATTTAGTCACGGGTTTGGTCGCCAAAATGTCGAGATAAGTCTCAATATGTACGTAAGCTAGTTCTTTGTTGCTAAAATTACTTGACAAACACAGGAACATAGAAATACGACCTAATCTCATAAATACAATTATCATTTCAAATTCTTAGCCAATCTATGTGTTTAAATATAAGTATGTATAACTGTTTTTATGTTGTATGTTTTGACTTGCCTGTTATGTAATATAACGTTATTGTAAATAAATAAATTGAAATACCCTAAAGCGTATGCTAAGACATCTCATCACATTTTTGGAAAAACACGTAGGTTAATATAATATATTTATAGAACACTCCAAAAAAAACACATAACAGAATAAATATAAAATATAGTGAATCAATGAGCGGCCTTATCGCTAACGGCGATCTCTCCCAAGGCAACCTTGAGATGGTCACGGATTGAAGAGAACAAATATGACGGAAACAGCAATCTTATCATCTGTTTCTATTAGTATAGTATTGTGTAGGTCTAAGATAACATTCTAGCAGACTACGACTATGCTGATACGTATAATTTGATAAGTATTTGTGATACAACAAGACACAAATACTTATCAAAATCATTGTGGCTAAATGTGGTTTGTGATTGTGTAAATCCGTGCTTACTCAACCGAATATTAGCTCAAAAATATACCGAAAAATTATTTAAAGTGCAATTTCAACGACATTGTTGCATTTTTGGAGGTTTTGTCTGTTCACGTCCGTAAGTGGTAACCCTCTGAATCCTTACACGTGACCTCCGGGTGGTGCTAAGAACAGTCTCTGGTGGGAGGGTTCGGCCGCGGCTTGTCACCACCCTCCGGGCTGGGCCAGTGCGTGAAGCGATTTTTTCGTGTTTCGTAATGTGGCCCGGAGAAGCCACCTTCTAGGTCTTCATGTCCCATCTTAGACCACATCGTCACTTTACATCAGGTGAGATTGTGGTCAAATGAAGGCTTATCGTTCATAAAAAAAAAAATAAAAAAAAAAAAAAAAAAATTGTAAAAATAATGTATGATATGACAATTGTTGAGGCAAGGGCGGCAAAAACTATTCAGCCCATACCTTGAAAATTTTCAAATCCGCTACTGTGCATCGTATCTAATAATTAATAACATAAAGCTGAGGAAAAATCGTTTGGTCCACTCTCAATGTACTATGTAAAACATAAAAATGTTGGTCATTTATCTATGTTAGCATAAGGATAAATATAATTTAGTATAGTCTAGTTTTAGGTTTAGCAGGTTTAGATATGAGGTATTTATATTGTTTAAGCCACCGTCCATAAAATATATAATCTTTTTTCTCTCCATCCACGGTTGTCTGGAAGAAATTGCTTTTAGCAATAAGACCGCCCATTACGCATTCTAGGTTTAGTTTTAATTTCATATTGTATTGTTCATCTGGTGTGTAATAAAGTATATTCTATTCTATGTTTATTTGTAATTACCTACTGTGTATTGTGTGTGAATCAATAAATGATTTCTTTCTTTCATTTCTTTATACTATTTATAACATCCGTATAACGATAATTCTCATAAATACCTACTCGTAAGGCACGGATTGTTTCAACGTAAATATTCTATTTTGAGCTTATCATATCACTCGAAAGTCAGAACCCTCTTAGTTCTTGTTTACTCAGTTGAGTTGAATGTTTTATTTTTAACGTTATTTTTATCCAGAATTACTCTATATTTATAAACAGAAAAATATAAAATGATTATTTCTATTGATAGCAACAAGCCACTACCTGATTTTTATGCAGTATATTAAAGCTAAGTAGTTTCTTATGTAAACAGTTCTATACGACGCTGCAGTTTTTTAGTCAAAGCCTTAAGATCTAAATTAAAAAAAATCTATCTCTGTATCAGTTTTATCGTGAGAAGAGTTCTGTCAAAGCAATGATCAGACAGTCAGTCAAATAAGCTCTGATCGCTTCTTTGCTTTGCTCAAGTGTAAAAAAAGTGAAGCGACCAGATATTCTAGTACCAATGATAATAGATGTTCAATGTGTTTCTTGACATATTATTTTGACGTTTTAAGATTTGTAAAATCAAACAGAGGAAATAAATGATTTTGTATCTTGTATTATGTATGAAGTGAAAGTGGAAAATCTTAACGTATGTCAGTCCCTTAAGTATATCCTACTACTATTATAAAGGCGAAAGTTTGTAAGTATGCATGTATGGATGTTTGTTACTCTTTCACGTAAAAAACTACTGAATGGATTTGAATGAAACTTTTCCACAATATAGCTTATACATCAGAATAACATATAGGCTACTTTTTACCGCGGTAAAATATCAGTTTTCGCGGGAAAATCAATTATTGCGAGTGAAGCCCGATTTAGATTAAATTTGGCACGAACATAGCTGCTTTCCCAGTAAATTACAAAGCTGCTTTTTACCGCGACAAAATCCCTTATTACGCGGTTAAAGCAAGTTATAATATAAACTTAAGATGAATCCTATACTATTATAAATGTGAATGTTAGTTTGTTTGTGACGCTTTCACGCGAAAACTACTCAACCGATCATCATGAAACTTTGTACACATATTCTTGGAGGTATTAGAAGTAACATAGGATACTTTTTATCCCCGGAAAATATGTAATTCCGCGGGACAATACATTTAAACGCGGGTAACACCGCGGGGCACTACTAGTATATTATAATAGAATGTCCTACATCTTTTATTTGCGAGTGAGAGATCCTGGTGACCTGTAATACAGGTTGATATACCTACCTCAGGCACCAGTCTCCCACAAACCTATATTAAATGTTACCTTATTCCTACTTGTATCCATAATCATTAAGGTTTGTGTGAGGAAATAAACTAATTTTATTATTATTTATTATTATATTAAGTATCTTGTGCCATTAACAAATCTAACCAGTGAAATTAAATATATGTGTCGAATTGAGAAACTTTAAATCACAGATATAATTAAAATAATGCATTTATTACGCTAAAATACATATATGAAATTGTGGTACACCAATGTTTTTATTTCTGTATCACCATCACCAATCGATTATACAAATACATTGTAGGTAATTTCTCTGACCTGCGCAAATAACCCAGATAAGATTGCAAAATAATAAATACATATCTTTGACCCACTCCTGAAAATAATGTTATTAGGGTCACAAATGGTCACAAGGAAATCAAAGAATCTCCAAATTGCTGTCAAATCAGGGTTAATGTGGCACTGGGATATCAGTCCAACATAGTTAGCCTCTGACCTGTGTACCTACTATGTATATAGTGTATGTAGTATTAGAATTAGAGACTAATACCTAATTAGTGTTCAGTGTGAAGTAGAGCTAGTAAGTCACGTGTTGAGTACCAAACACATGGTTAATTAGATTTGTTACTTTTGCGATTTCATTTGGTTGGTACCTACGTTCTATAAATTAGGAGGAATGGTTTTGTCTTATTGAGATAACAAAGTAACCCACAATCTTATCAATGTAGAGACACTTACTCTACAAAAATAAACATTTCACTATTTTGCAAAATAACTGATTTTCCATGTAATAAACTGAGAATGAAGGTATATGTTAGGCAGTGGACCACTTAAGCCTGAAATAGGGACTGGATACTGGCTATAATTATTGTAATTATATAGATTATTACATACAGGGTTGTTCTTGTTGAACATTTAATAAAAAAATGATAATATTGCAATGAGGCGTAATAACCCCTACATCATTATCGCCTGCTACTGCCATCAATGTATTTTTGCTAAATACGCAATAACAACTTTCATAACTTGCCTGCACTACAACTAGGTACACTTGTACCATATTATCGCTATCTGAGAAGTCAATGATTTATACTTATAATGTAACTGATATATGATAAACATTTCAAACACGTGTCAAAACCCACGTGTCTTTAAGTAGCAAGAGTAATCAATACTGGTTCATTAATCCTTAGAACAATAGATTAAGGCACTTAATACGGGTACGGATTGTGTTTCTGCAAGAAACCCTTGTAGTTTTGCCATTTCTGTCTGTCTCTGAAACGAGGGTAAGTATACACATCAAGCATAGTTAGCAACTCAACTTATTTTACTTTTTCCTTGGTCTGATTGTTTAATATGTTTAGTAGGTATAAAATATCTTTAGATGCATGTCTATTAGATATACTTATCTAGTATATTAGATGTCTAGTAGCCGTAACAAAAGCTTTAGAGCTAACCACAGTGCTAGTTCATGTTGTGTGGATTGTCCTTAAATATTTAATATTTATTTATTAATTAAGCTAAACTATAGCAATGATTTGCCTTCATCGATCGCTTAACAAATTGTGTTTGTTAGAAATATTTTGCATATTTTGCATGTCAGGAGGAGATTTGTAAATATAAATGATGGATATAATGTAACGTACCTACTATGCCATCCATACCTTCAGAAAAACCTTTAGATCTACATTTTAACGAAAATGTATCTAGATCACTTTTTGGGTATTATTCAGAGAAGCCTTTTTTTAGTTGTAATGAGCAGCAGGAGTAACAAACTCAGAAACACTGTCAGAATGAAATTTATAATGTTAAAGTTATAATAAAACAAGTAAAATTTTAACAAAAATCTACCGTATGAAAAAGAAATTTGGTATTTTGATTTTGCAATTTAGTAAAAACTTTTAAACCGTGTGTTATATTGTGACCTAATATTTTAAAGTTATCAGTAGGTAGGGCCTCGAACATTCGGTGTTCCCAATACCAGATTAGATAAGTTTCGATAGGTATAATGAAATTTTATCAGGAGGAATCATAACTTTGACTATGACTAATATGTTAAGGACCTCAACTTAATGTAACTTTAATTTGTAATGTTGTCCGAAATAAATTAATCTTATTTTATTTATTTATTTATTAGTAGTGACCCGCCCCGGCTTCGCACGGGTTTTTATTCAATTTTTTTTCCCGGCAATTATTCGATTTTTTCTCGCCTTTAAACCTTCCCTATACCTCCACGAACATTTCAAGACTATGATAAGATAAATCCGTTCAGCCGTTCTCGAGTTTTAATCAGACTAACGAACAACAATTAATTTTTATTTGACCACTACCTATATTTATACACCTTAATTACAAATAAATTTAATAAAAATGAGATGGACTCACACTACACCTAGGGATCCGTGTAGAGTTTATACACATTTTGCAATAAAAAAAACTAAAATAATTTAAACAATCATTTTAAATAAAAGTGCAAAATTTGCACCCATCCAAGTACTGTCACGTAACTCTATAATAAATCTAAATTTAAAATTTAAGAAAAACCCCCGATTCCAATTCCATAATTTCCTTATAAGTAAACACCATAATATTTATTACCATAGTATTATTAATTAGGGCACGCGATGCTCTTTCATTTGATACCCCACTCGAGTATATTTGCAGATTTTCAGTTTCCCTTCCCCACTCTCACCCCCATAACTTTTGAACGGCTCAACCGATTTTCATGAAACATATCTTCTTAGATAGACACCCGGGCCAAACTCACCTTTCATACAAAAAAAACTAAATTGAAATCGCTCCATCCGATCGGGAGCTATGATCCCACAGACAGACACACACAGACAGACAGACAGACAGGTCAAACTTATAACACCCCTCTGTTTTGGTCGGGGGTTAAAAATCAAGTTGGTTGTATGGAAGCTCCCTATTAGTTTTATTTAGTTTTTGATTTTGTAGCGGCAAGAGAAATACATCATCCCTAATCATTTCTACTCTCTACCACGGTTCTTAAGATACTGTCTGGTGACAGTCGGACAGACTGACGACTCAGTAATAGAGTCCCGTTTTAGCCTTAAGGTAGAACCCTCAGAACCAATAGTACAGCTGTTAGTTTTTATGTAAAAACTAGCTGACCCCAGCAAACGCTGTTTTGCAAACATTTTTTTTTTTTCAATATGAAAAATAGATGTTGGCCGATTCTCAGACCTACTGAATTTATATTACAGACACAAAATTTCATGAGAATCGGTCAAGCCGTTTCGGAGGAGTTCGATTACGCACCCCGTGACACGAGAATTTTATATATTAGATATAGCGACGGGAGGTAACGAATGTATATAGTAGCAAGTAGTAGTTACATTTTAGTATTTTACTAAAGAAATGTTATTTTATGTAGCATTGATACGCCCCCGATGGTACCTAAGGGTGGGTGTATTTATAGATTTGTTGTTGTGTTTTAGATACAGCTCCTAATAGTCTAGAGTCTAGACAAAACATGCCTCCCGTTTCATGGACAAGACCAAGACGATTCATATTTTAACGACTCTCAGAAAAGAGGTTCTCAACTCGTATTTTTATTTATAGATATTTGTAACATCTGAACTATTTCTCCATGAATAGATATTGACGATAGTATTATTATGTATAGGCTCTCTCCTTCTCCACCGGGTTCTGTCCATCGCATCTCTGACAGTGTCGTAAAATTTGACGACGGACGATGGAACCATCATCTGATCTGTCCATCACGTTGGCATATAATGGCTAAAAGTACGTAGATAATAGATTTCTTTTAAACCTTACTTATTAATTACTCATATTAAGCAAATTAAAATTATTCTCGAAGTCAGCAAAAAGCCAAAAAATACCTAGAGATTCTACAGTCAATCTTAGTACTTTTACAAGATAAAAAAAATTAGACGCGACAGACTTTGTATAAACAAGGCTATAACAATTAACAATGATGTTGACAAATACAAACCCTCGGTTAGCAGGCAAGTCTCCAGACTTCACCTTGTTGATAAACATGCTAATTGGTGACTAAGCAATAAAAGAAGAAGTCGCGCTATTGTATTACTTTGAGCCAGTATTCATCAGTTCAGATTAGATTCATCATCATAAAATTCTAGATTGAATAGGAAAATATTGGAAACAGATGCCTTGGTTTGTGATGCGTTGAAGAGTTTGTACTAATGCTGATTATCAGCTCAGCTGAGCTTAATATTATCTTTATAAAATCCTAAGCCTAATGCATGCGACCTATATACATAAAGCAAAGTTGCAAACAGAATTGATCCATATCACATCGAGTGTTCACCATAAAATGATAAGAAAATCAAAAGATTAGCGATTTGCGTAAGGCAAGAGGGATCACATTTTGAGCATTTAATTAATTATTTTACAAAAATACTTACTTAATTGACTAAGGCACTTTCATGTATGTTTTTAATTTGATTAAAATGATTAATTTCATGATGTACCTTTTTAAAAATACTATGTTAGTTAAGCAAAGTTATTATTTTTTAGCTATTCTTTCGATTGGCATCATAGAAGTAGGATGTTTTTTTTTTGACATTTAAGTCGGTTCGATTCCCAGACGAGGCAAGTATTTTTTAGAAAATCTATGAATGCAGAAATACTAACTTTTAAAATTAACATAAAGTCTTCTTTCAGCAAAATACCCTATTTACGATATTAAAGGTACTTCCCCTTCATGTCCCATAAGTTTGGGACGCCCTGTATATAAACCTACCCATATAGATAGTGGCATACCTAAGAACCCTATGTCCATATTGAGGAATACTCGCAAGAGGACATCATCATCTATCTACTTAACAAGCAAGCCTTTTATCGTAGGATAAATAATTATGCTTCCTGGAGAAGTGTGATTGATAAATTGGCTATTACACCCCTTAAATACAATTATAGTAAGGACATTATCCGTTGATAATGGATAATGTTCTTACTATAACACTTTATGATTATGATTTCTGAACTTTACGATTTGTTGGTAACTTTAAGTAGGAACAAAATTGGACATGAAAAAATCAAGTAGGGAGTTGCTTATGTCATACTGGTTCTATAGAAATGATATAGTAGATGGTATCTCACACAATACACAAAATTGCCCATGTTTGTGCTTTATCTTAGCTGAAAACAAAATATTTACCATAAATACCTTTTCACACATCCATAACTTTCACGTTAAATAATATTATGTAAGTAGTAAGGTGGTGCTATTCTGCTTACGTCTATTTAATGGCACATTCAACATATTGTGAGGTTTAACAAGTAACTAATATTAGTAATAATGCTATATATATTTGTCATGTGACGAAAAAAGTGTTAGATAGTGTGTTGATGGATATGTGGGAAGAGGTAGGCCAAAGAAAAGATGTATGGACTGTGTGAAGGATGACATGTGTAAGAAAGGAGTGGGTGTTGAGATGACGAGTGACAGAGGAAAATGGAAGGAAAAACATTTTGTGCCGACCCCACGTAATGTGATATAAGGGCACGAGAATGATGATGAATGTTATAAATAGATACCTTTTTATATAGATGCTAGCTGACCCCAGCAAACGTTGTTTTGCAAAAATTTTTTTTTTTTTTCAAAATGAAAAATAGATGTTGGCCGATTCTCAGACCTACTGAATATGCTCACAAAATTTCATGAGAATCGGTCAAGCCGTTTCGGAGGAGTTCGATTACGCACCCCGTGACAGAAGAATTTTATATATTAGATGTATATCCACACAATAAGTAAGGTTACATTAAAAAATATCATGGTTATCAAAAATTATAAGAAATGGTAAATATCCCGTGATTAATCTAAATAGTTTTGGTAAGTTTGCGCTATATTAATGGCTCTTTCAAAGTATCGTGTCAAGTAGGCAGTACTCGCTGCATCAGAATTCCCTCCGCGACACCTACAAGTGTACGCACTACCTACAGGGCACCAGATAAACCTGTCAGGGCTCGGGCAGCGGCCATGATTACCTTGAGTGGCCGTTCACCCGTCTCTCCCCATTCATTAGTATACCTTTTACATTATTCATTATATTTCCAAATTCTAATTAATGAAAGGGAATATTCTTGTACATAATATAAATGCTATACCTTTAGGGAATGAGTAATGAGTCATATAAAAAACTTTGAAAATGACAATGAAAATTGAGTATACTCTAACAAAGGACTTTACTTTTTGAAATACTTTCATTCTGATTATGAGATAACTATTTTTATTTTTCTATGGAATTTTTATATTTTGGTCCGAAATCGATAAAAAAATAGTTTTTGTAAGAAAAATGTTCCAATGAACATTTAGAAAGCGACATCTAATCGTTAGGTATTGAAACATAGTAATTATAGACATATTTAAAACAATTTAAAACATCGTATAAGATCCTTGATACTTGCCAAATTTGTAAACGTGTTAGTTTTACCGGCTTAAATATCAATGAATAAATAACTACTATTCCTCACAACTAAAAGTCATATTTATCTACTCATTTCCTCACGATATATCAAGTATTGAGATAAATAGTGATAAAAACTTACCTTGGATCTGTATCCAAAGAGTTGACGGAAGATCTCGGCACCAGAGGACGGTAGCAGGACCTCGTCATTGTAAATAATCACATAACACTGTATTGAATCATGCAAACGACTTGCACACGGCAGTCCGCGTTAACAACTGATTGAATGCACCATGTTTACACTTTAAGATAAGCACTATCTAACAATAGTGCTTATAAAATATTACAAAAGATGTGAGCGGCCGAATACGACTAGCGATCGATATAACATGGGGTGAATGGAATACGCCACACCCCTGGGGTGGGTTTTAACGACATCTGCCGGCTTTGTGATGAACTGATTGAAGCTTGCCATTGAGGGTTTTGGTTTTGAATTGTTTCGAATGTTACGTGAACCAATATTAAGTTTGTATTGAATCGGCCCGGCCCATATTTGCAAAGAATTTGTATTATTTTTTTAAAACAACCATGAAAACGTTTCTCCTACTTACAGGATGTGGTATTACAGGGTGTGTGTGATTTAATATGCGTATATTGAGGCATAGTTCTAAAACTTTTAAGTTAATAATCCGAGAGCGGTACAATTTTTAAGAAGCTATTTGAGGTAGCCTGTAAGCTTGTCCAATGATTTACGGGGACTTTATTTTTTTTTTACGAAAACATGTTTGAGGTATGTAAGTAAATAATAAGCCAGATGGTTTAGTCGACTAGCAATTTCTACCATACAACCTTGACTGGATAGGATCATTAAGACATTAAAGGGGATCTGTGTGCAAATATGAATTAATTATAGATACTTACAGGTTTATAAATAATAATAGTGACTAAAATATAATAAACCTAAATGTATATATATGTATATATACATACTATAGCCAATCAAATCTACATAAAACATAAATAAATACATAAACTACATAAGTAATTATAATGTTTTATTCGGGACAAATGTAGGCGTTCAGGACCAATCAGGTCGAATTTACAAAAATGAAGTATTTTGTGAAGTGAAAAAAATGAAGTGATTGATAGCTTATTTATCGAGGAAGGCTATAGATTACTTTTTACCGCGGAAAAATGCAATGTTCCTGCGGGAATATCCAAAAATACGGGCAACACCGTGACGTGTAAAGCTAGTTAAGAAAAAACCGCGATGTGGGAATTTTTATCTTAAAAGGGTCGTTATTAGTAATTAAATTAGCCTCTTTAAGAATGTCGTCACTTCACACAAACTATTGTTCTAAGACGAAGTTGAAGAAATGTGGCATAGTTTATTGATGTGATAATAAAGGATCTAACTTAATTTCAAGTCTTACTTTAAAAACTAAATATGTTTCTTGTCTGTAGATTCGTTGGGACCAGTCTCCTCCTTCTCTTTGTCCGATTCTTTTTCAGTTATCTCTTTCTGCTCAGTGTTTTCTGATGATCCCATTTCTTTCTTTTCATCCTCCTCTTTGATGAACGCTTCTAGCTCTTTCTCGGCGTTTTTGAGGTCTTCTTCTGTAATGTTTAGATCCGGAAAACGCCTCTGAAAAAAAAATGAAGACTGACATTTTGCCAATTGTTTTAATGAGGGCCACCGGCCATTTTCCGCTAGAGGTTGGAGGAGCGTAAGGTCATGACCAAAAATATTGTACCATTAACTTAAATGAGTTAAATTGCTTGAATACCTAGCACTCTAGTATTAGGTATCCACTGGTGGGCACAAAAACGTTGGCTCTTATTGGAAGCGGCTTACAAGTATATTGGCCAAGCTTTGACTAAGCCTAACATTTATTGTTGGTGCCCTTCCCAAACTGCACATGTTAACCGGGCGGTCAGATACCATTAAAATCTACACGCTTTTGTGAACTTCTGCGACTATAGACGTAGAACTAGAGGAAGCGAGCTTTGCTTCAGAAATCTTACATTCTAGCATGATTCTATCTAGTAGAATGACTTATTTAATAATCAATATTTCATGTTGTTTCTATTTTATTTGTTATTTTATTGAAAAGCGTATTTATAATTGAAACTATGTATGTACATTTTAAGAACATACCTTTATACAAACCTGGCCTGTAAACTATGTTATCAATACATAATCTTGAAACTTGAATCTTGAATTACTAAGGTAGCAAGAAGGCGCACCAATGAGTTACTGTTAAATCCTGCTAAGCAATATTATCTGAGTTGCCTTAATTTTAGTTACTACATCGTTATCGCTTCCGTATATGAGGAAGAAAAGTGGACCTTGGCTGTAACCCTGAGGAAGGCTTTTTATAACATTGCTTATCAGGAATATCTACGTTACGCTCTAGCATATCTATCTATACCTGCAGCTCCGCCAGTGAGTTTTGTATCTGATGCTGCTGCGCGCGCATGCGCCGCGGCAGAGTGAACACGGTGCTGAACAGCCTCATCATGAGCCAGCCCAGCGCCGTCAGCGCCCCGTACGTCAGCATGGCCTTCAGCATCGCCCAGTAGTCTACGCTCACTTGCTGGTGCTTCATGGTGACCCTGAAATTTGCTAAGCCGAATTTAGAATAAATCTGATAAGTATGAGTTGGAGCCATACGCCGAGGGTTCCGTGTAATTTGACAGTTAATACACATTTGGAATAAAAAAATAAATAAAATAAAAAAGGGGCAAAACATGCAGTCAGCGGTCACCTATTCAAGCAATGGCTGCGTGAAACGTTGCTTATCTTTATAAAATCACGTATGCGTATTTTTAACCCCCGACCAAAAAAGAGGGGTGTTATAAGTTTGACGTGTCTGTCTGTCTGTGTGTCTGTCAGTCTGTCTGTGTGTCTGTCAGTCTGTCTGTGTCACCATAGCTCCCGAACGGATGGAGCGATTTCAATTTAGTTTTTTTTGTATGAAAGGTGAGTCTGGCGCGAGTGTTCTTAGACATGTTTCATGAAAATCGGTTGTGCTGTTTAAAAGTTATGGGGGTGAGAGTTGGTAAGGAAAACCGAAAATCTGCAAATATACTAGTGTGGGGTATCAAATGAAATCGCATCGTGTCCACATTACATAATATTATGTTGTTTTACGTTTAAGGATATTATGGCATTGGAATCGGGGGTTTTTCTTAAATTTTAAATTTAGATTTATTAACAGAATTTATGTCGTCAGAAAGCCATCGTACTAGCGATAAGATGTACCTTTTGTAATTTTTTACAATAACAATAATATTAACCATTTTTTTTTTTTAATATTTAAACCCTCAAATTTCAACTTACTATCTAACATAGGTTTACACTTTAGGTATGGAACCCTTAAAAGTAGCAAGCCAGGATGAAGTTTAGGGGGTTACCGTAAACATTCCACCAAAAAGCTATTAACTAAGTTGTCAATATTCAATTTCCCTCGTAGACGCCATATAGTCTTAATATAAGTGAAGTTCTTTACTTACCTAATAAAACGAGCACGTCTTACAACAATATAATTAAATTTAAACTTTCGTTGTCCCCAAAGATGACTTCAATAAAAGAATCGCTAGCAATTGGGACTCATTTCAATGGTTGTATTTTTCCCAGATTTATATATATTTTGCGTTTAAAATCTGTAAGAATGAAATGTCTTGTACCCGGGCTTAGTTATGACGAGTGCAAGTAGAGAAAGTGTTTACGATAGTGTTCCATTTCTCACGGCACGGTATTGACGTGGTGGAAAATTATTGATGAGGCCAGAGGTCACCAACATTGAAGCTTATGTATTGAAAGCTTTCACGAGTTTTCTTCTTCGATCTTTCAGATTTCAGATTTAATTAGTTCACCTTATTATTACAATGGTCGCTGTACTAGATATGCCATTTTATACAATATTACAACTTCATTAATAATCAATTATATAAATTAATTTGTCAGTATTTTAATAATAAATATTTCCGGACTACTTACACAGCATCACCTTGTATTCCCAAACTAAGTAGAGCTTTTACAATGGGTGTTAGGTGACTGATATACTAAATAGATTTTTTTTTGTAAATACGTTGTTAACTTGTTACATTATGATAGGACATAGAAAACAACCAGACCCGAAACAACAAAATTTGTAGTTCGTACACAATCTGGTCCCCCGGCGGAAATCGAACCCACAATCACAATAACAAATAACAATGATCACAATAAAATAATCTATATTAAGATAAGTCACACAAATAAATTAAATTTTCAGATTGTATTATTCTCGGTCCTCTCAGTTTGAGTTTGAGTTCATCTATTGCAAATCATAAACATTATGCATAAACACTAAGACAATAGGTAATATATCTTCTTCTCAATTTAATATGTTTTTTTTTAATCTAAATTATGTACCTAGTCAATTCTTAATATATTCCTTTCTAGTATGTACTTTTTAGTAATTATTAAAAACTCAACTCTTTCGGCCCTGTAGGTACATTAATTATTTATTATTAAATTGCTGTTATAGAAAGAAAACATTTGAAGATAAGGGACAGCTACTTAATTAAACGGATGCTAAGTATTCAATGCAGAAGTCAGAATTATCAACATTAATAACAAGATTGTTTAGGAATTTTCCCGTCTCAAAGTCAATAAACTACTAAGCGTTTATTATATCAAATACGCTTATCTAACAACTGTGTACAGAGGCACTTGATATGGATGCTATGAACACTAGATTTAATTACTTACATAATTTCCTTCATAAGCAGTTAGGTACAATTAAATTAGCACGAAGATATAAACAATGTATAAATTATGTAATAAATTTGTTTTGTGACTAAGTATTTGCAATTTGATTAATTGAATTTAATGGTTTAGGTATTTGTTTTGATATTAAAAGTACTAAAAAACTAGATGTAATTGTGACGTATATTATCAATAAATTACTAATGATGATAAGGTATCTTGGTGTAGTCAAATTGAAGTTCGGACCTCTACGCTAAGCAGATTATGATATCTACCTTATGAGATGGGGTTATGAATTTGAAGCAGGCCGTTGCCAACTGGAGATCTATGAGGGAAAAAGAACCCCCAAGATATCGGAACAGTTTGTGTAAATCACTTAAATAAAGTACTATAATTATATTTATTAAAGCAATCTCTATGAGAACACTTATAAGGAATATCACATTATCTATCTCTCTGAAGATTTCGGTAAAGAAAACAATTCCGACTACATAAGTTTTTTTTTCAAAATACCAAATGTACAACGAGCTGTTTTAAATCGTTTCTTTGCCCCAGTATATGAACAACATTAAAGATTTATTTCTCATTAATCTTTAAGTACATTAATTAATTGTTTTTGTGTTTTATTGTAATTATCAAGACTTACAAAGCAAAGTATGGAAATAAATAATGTTAATTATAATTTATTATTATTGGTCAATTTCCAACATTTTAAGACATATTTTATTTTATTGTTTCTTATAAGCTAACCGGTTTTTGCTAGTTTAGTTATACAAACACGGCAGGTAGAATAATAGGCACATTTACAACTATGGAAAACCTAAATAATTTCTACATGATATGCCTAGGTGAAGAAAATAAAAATAAATTATAGATAAGGTTTCTCTTTCGTAATAGTAAATATCCAACAATTACGCGAGAAAACATTATTAACTTAAAATTGACAATTTTTCACACTAATAATTTTAAATCAGAAAGATTTCGCTATCAGTAACTAAGATGAAAACTGTTGTCGAGCCCTGGTGGTCGATAAATCGATACCCGCTGTTCTAAAAGCAATTAGCCATGAGACGGGCCAGCTGACCGACACGGCATAACATAATACAAACTGTTTCAGGGTTAAGCATAATTTGAGTCTGACGAGTGAACTTGTACACTCGTTATGGTGTGGCTACACTAGCGGCCTACGGCGAATATTCGTGTCAACGCGATGGGCGTGGCCGGGTACTTCGTTGCAAGGCGAAGTGATCGGGCGAAGACGATGTTTGGCGTGGCTACAAATACGTCAATTCAGAATCTTGTGGCGCGCAACGCTACACACCATTTTTGCCCGCTAATGCAGACAAGAACATCGCGTAGGTATATAAAATAAAATAATATGTAATACCGGGTCTCGATGATTTTAGCGTGCCAACGCGACACGAACATATTCTAATCGTCTGCTTATTGTAGATGTAGCTACACCATAGAAGACAAAACGATGGATTTAATTATGTATTTAAATACTATACTTGTGTAAAACAAAGTTTTCCAATTATACGTTACAATTTGAAATAAAGCAAATAAAAACTCCGAACTATGTAGGATATAAGTGTTGGCTATGAATTCATGTTCCAAAACAGAACTGTCCACACAGGAACATCCTGCGCCGATAAAGTATGTTCTGACCTAACTAAGTAGATACGCGTACATCAACCAAGTTGAAGGATATTGTAAACTACGACAAGTATCGAAAAAACTTGTTTATATTTTATATAGATTAATGATAATTTGTTTCAAGTCCTTTAAAAAACGTAGGTATTTTTTTTGTTAGGAATTAAACAAAAAAGATACATATAGATACTTTTTTAAAAAGAAAAATCTCGAGGTGCGCTGCGGCGTTTGAGAACCCACGACCTTCGGAATGAAAGTCGAGTGTGCTACCACTTAGACAAAACGGCTTTTTCAATTAAAACTCAAAATTAAGTTGTTAAAGTTTCATATCTAAGAAGGTTAAAGGTTTTTTTTTACAAATTGCGTTTCCTTGGCGGGAAATCTCTGAAAGCTTTTCGTTATAAATAACAAGTAGGTAATTGCAAAACATAGAGTACAAACACTCGACCTCCAGCGGGAACCGAACTACAGTATTATTTTAGTGATAAAGAAATTGGTCAGATAAATACACTAATTTCTCCCTAGGATATTTGAATAAGTTACTTCTAGACCTCTGAACCATCCTAGTCCTCATCAGCACTGCAGATTCTGGCCAAACAAGTTCTATTTTACAAGACTGCCTCAGTGGCGCGCTGGGCGGCGGTTCGCTTGCGGCTCAAGAGATAGCGGTTTCGATTCCCGCCGAGTGGTCAAGTGTTTGTATGTACTGAAATCACTTTTCTCCTCGGTCTGGGTGTTTCAATTGTACTTATGGTAAATAAAAATCTATATTTGTATGTCTATTATATTAAGTACCTATAGGTATCAGATGTCTAGTACCCGTAACGCAAGCTGAGAGCTTCCCTTACGGGGCTAGATGTTGTTGTGTGGATTGTGTCCGAAAATATTTATATATATTTACCAACATAAGGTATTTCATAAAGGCCGCAGAAACGACTTCAAATAATAACACAATTCTTATAAAAATTGAGGTTTATTAAAAAGTGATAAATCTATTTAACTATACTAATCGCAACGCGAAAATAATATCAATCTCAACATAAATAAACAACTAAATGAAAACAAGCCCATAAAACTACGAATGGAAAATACTATTCATATCTAACAAAACAATATACATACTAGCAACTGTACATATTGGTCTCGCAATCACAGGTAGTACGAATTACTTTAAATAAACACGAGTGATCCTAGATCTAACTACATAATATCATTTGGGTTTTCGAACGGAATTAAAGTTACCCCTATTTATTGCAAGTAAGTTTTTTTTTATTAGCCTAAAGTGTCCCACTGCCGGAAAAGACCTCCCCTTATCCCTCCAACTGTAAAATATAAAAATATTAACCTAAAAATTAATTCAAAGCTTTGTTCGGCTAATTCTAACTTAAATTACAGCGAAACTTTATATTGTCACAAGAATGAGGAACACCGTTTTTTTGTTCACCAGTGGGCTCCCTTTCAATATGCATCCTTAAAAAAATGGCCATATTATTGGTAATTCAAGTTCATATATAATTAAGTGAAACAAGTGGCGGAACTTATGACATATTTCCGCAACTAGTTTCACTAAATGGGAATACATTATGTTATCTCTCAAATAATATCGTATTTCATCTTGTCGTAGGTTACGGGACAAAAGATTTTTCTGCTCCGCCCAAACATTTCTTGTTTGTATTACATCTAAAAAGACCAAAAAGTTTTTCTATATTAATATATAAACTTGAAAAATTGTCAAATTTTTATTGTGACATTTCAGACCTCTACCAGCGCCCCTTGCGAATTGACTCACGGTATAATTTATTATTAATTACTTAATGTTTGAAATGCTTCGGCCAAACCTGCGCGATCAAACCGACTGCGACCCGGAAAATGTCCCACGACGCTCCAGCGTAGCGTCCTTTTTCGCGCGTTGCTTTAGCCAACGTGATACCAAAAATTATTTAAGGTAACTATAATTTCCTCATAATAACACTCAAAATGTAGAAATCAAATAATATTTACATTAATATTTTCTAATCGATGGTTCACTACAAAGCACCCTTTTTAAAACGCGACTACATCAGTCAAGTGTACAAGAAACTTAGATGAAAGTCAAGAAAATCGAGAAATAAAGCGAGTTACATTTAGGTATAATCAGTTCGATCGAAGCTGTTTTCAAATATACTGAGAAATTATGAAAATACATGTTTTAATCCGTAATAGGAAATTTAATCACTTTGGCATCGATTACAAATGTTTGTATAAGGAAAGAAAGTATCCCTTCTGTAATTACTAGTTTTTTTTTATTTCTCAATTCATTTGAAATAAGCTAAAACTCTACATGTATAAAAATCTATTGAAGTTTCACTATATACGTAATGAAATTGTATATTTATGTAATTATCAACCATTGATATGACTTTTTATTGCTATATGGATTACTTGATTATGATAATTTAGTACAAAATATACAAGATATATCTTTAAATAAATTATTACATCCTTGGTGCCTAATGAATATATACACTTTTGGACATTTTATTGTTAAATTATCATGGTTTAAGATGTATAAAACCTGGATTATTTCAAGCCAGCGACCTGCGCTCCTGCTCATGCGCCGCCACCGTGCCGCCACCGCGCCATCAAACCCTAATTTTACCGGTCCTCTATACGGCTGTTAGTAATACATTGCTAGTAACGCAGAACAATACAAGTTACATTGCTAGTTATAAATAGGTAAGCAGCGACGCGGATGGAATGCGGCGCGGTCAATAATGGTAACATAAATAGTAGGGTATGTAAGTTAAAGTAATGTTAACCTAGAAAACCTAGGTTTTAAAAATATATGGCTTAAAACATATAATTTATCTTCATTTACTAGATAAGAGCTTAAAAACTTATTATTTTGTTGTTGATCAGTATATGAAACCAACAACAAGTTTAGGTTATTTGCCTACGTTTTAGAACGCACTTAGTTTTTACTTAGTAAACGGAGATAAAGTAATGTTACAGTTACTGTACATACTTTATCTTTGTATTTAATGATTATGGCTGCTATAACAGACCCGGTGATTTATGATGTTTTATTAAACAGGCTTATCCAGATTATTGTATGCTAGTTGCATAATATACTATTGGAATACAAAATCAGACGACTATCAACGCAATCGCGTCGGCAAGAATGTACACCAGAAAATAATTTAGTTACAAAAGTACACTTATCCAATACGGGGTAGAATGATTAGAGATCAAGGCATGTTTTGTAAGCACTCTTTGATTTGCATCCATGCTTGTAGGTTCTGAAATAAACGAAAGTTATTATAGTTCAGTAGGTTTTCACAATCACAACATTTACTATTTACACTCAGGGTTAATTTTAAATACTCGTGCACATCCGTCTCTCAACTATATTACATGAAATATTTGTCTATATGCATATATTTTTAAAATATTTTTATGCAGAAAAAATTAAGACACATCCGTAACATTCGCGCACAGGATTCGAACCTGCATCTCCAGGATTGCGCTCTGACGTGATAGACTAATTACACCAACGCGTCATCACGTGATAGGTCGAAATTTTTCTGCACTTTGTTTTATCGAGTGAAGCCCAGAGTATATGCATATAATTTCAAGATGATTTTGGTTGATAAGATAAAGCGTGAAGATGTAAAAACTAAATAACACACCGTTACGTCACACAATCTTTAAATGTAATAATTGGCAATAAACATAGTCAGGCGTCAAAAAAAGGGGAATTTTGCATTCGTTATCGAATCTGTGGGAGTGGTTCAGTAAAATTCCTTTAATTAATTACCTTTTTCGCAGCTTTGACCTGTAACGTGATGAAGGCGACCAGCGTCTCGTGAAGATCCTTGTCTTTTTGCTTCTGGAAGTGCTCGATCTCGACCAGCGCCTTCTTCGTGAACTCTCTGAGCATAAAACGTTTTTTTTAAAAAGAGAAGGACATAAAAAATACTTATATGTTTTCTGAGACACGTATCCATGGTTATTTAATATTATGTCTAATATCTGAGTTATTCCCGAGGCGGCCTCTGTGGCTCGGGTGAAGGATCGCCTAAGGCACAGCAGATTGCGGGTTCGATTTCCGTCGGGGGACCAGATTTTGTACGATCTACAATGTCAGCTTTCGGGTCTGGACGGTTTCTATGTATCTTATGTATGTATTTATAAATAAAAAAAGTATTGTATTGTATTATTATTTATGGCTAATATCCGTGTCATATGGCTATATAAGAGTTATCTATACTCACTCGAGTTCCTTATTCGCTTTCTCGATAGCCTCCTTGTCTGTCAGGATCTTGGAGTCGAGCGCGCGCGTGGACTGGTCCCGCACGATGTCCGGGTCCGTGGTGCCGAATAACCGGGACATCAGGCCGGATTTACCGGCTGCGGCGCGGTTGCGGTCTGATATTCTGCATACCAAATACAATAATATAAATAAGTAACAATAAGCCATAAATGAGGATATAAGCTTTTTAGTACACTCTGAAGAATCTATCTTCTCAACCGATCTACTTAAAATTATTCAAACCTATATTTGGAGCCACGGAGAGGGCATAGTTCTTTGACATCATAATGGAATGTTATAGGTAATACATAATTGTTTGTTATGTTGTTATAATATTATTTACTGTTCTCCTGAGATGTAGAACAAACTATTTGAAATATTTATTATTATTAATATTCAATAATGTGACGTAGAGGCGTCGAATATAGTGCCCTTTTACAGAGATGGTTTTTGCTAGATTTTTAAATTAAGCGATATACGATAAATAACAGTTGCAATTCTTGAGCCATCTTATTGAAGAGGCGTTTAAATTGCCCTTAATGATGGGCAGAGCGAGTTTGTCTTTGTAACAAATAAGTTACCTGTTCTGCAGAGTGCTATGCGCGTTCTCCGTGTTGCGCTGCAACGCCTCGTGATTGATGCAGAGATGTTGCAGCGCCCCCGCATACAATAAGTACTCCTTGAGTTGGTCGCACAGTTGTTCCTCCTCTTCGGCTACACAGTCTATGCTCTCAGCTATTGAATCTGCAATTAGATTTGGAATAGTCGGTTAGAGGTAGTGATCGTTTCTGTCGATGATAATCGCCCCTACTTCACCACGGCGGCGACAGGTTTATTTTTTAGATGATCCACGATTCTGACACTTTTGTTTATAAGATTTATATTTTTGACTGCCTCAGTGGCGCGGTGGGCGAGAGTCCGCTTGCGGCGCAAGAGGTAGCGGGTTCGATTCCCGCCGAGGGGTCAAGTGTTTGTATGTTCTGCAAGCACTTTCTCCTTGGTCTGGGTGTTTAATATGTATATTAAAAAATATCTATTTATGTATGTATATTATATTAAGTATATCAGATGTCTAGTATCCGTAACACAAGCTAAGAGCTTACCACGGGGCTAGATGTTGCTGTGTGGAATGTCAGGAAATATTTATTTATTTATATTTTATGTATATTAGTCTGTAAGGTATATGTTTATATGGGCCTTAGATGCCTGAAATAAATGATTATTATTATCTCTAGCGTCACTACTACTCGCACGGCGATCCATTTTGAACTACGCTTATGTGCATCATGAAACACTATCTCATGTCAAGATTCATCGACAATTCTATAAATGTCTTCTAGACATAATACTTGTTACACAAAAAAGTTGTCGTACATGTGTAACAAAATGCCATTCATGTTGGTAAGTGTGTATCAGTATTTCCATAGGATTAAATTGTAACTTCATCTGACAATTGTCACCCCACGTATGTCATTGACAATTGTCACCGTGGTGTAATAAGGGGTTAATGGACATGCCACCTTCATTGATTCTAATCACATTTAGGGGATTAGCAAATACACGCCACCCTTTTAGGCGGTTATGATGAACAATCTTCCACGTTTATCTAAATCGTAGAGGAGTGAAAGAAAAACAATATGTAAAACTGCAACCGTTGCGATATTTAAAAGATCTATGCTAATAGACAGCGGCAGCATTAGATAAATAGATAGATAGATAATACTTTTTTGCAAAAAAAAACAATACAATAAGAAAATAAAAACTAAACCTAGAATGCGTTATGGGCGGTCTTATTGCACGGAGCAATTTCTTCCAGACAACCGTGGATGGAGAGAAAAATGCAATTAGTTAATTTTACACCGTGTAAATATAGGTTTTATGAATAACTAACCAAAATAATGTCCGGCTTTTTGCAGGCCGTCCCCCATTTCCTTCTCAATAACACTCCACTCACTGAACAGCTTCCCGTAGTCCGCGTGCAGTTTGCATAGCGCATAGTTCTTCTCTATGATTTTTGATCTGAAATAAAATACAGCTGATTTAAGAAGGCAGATAAGCAAATTGTTATATACTGTACACTGAATTATACTAATCCTATCCTATCCTACTCGTCTTACGAATTTTTTTTCGGATTCCTTCTTTTTTAACAATAATATAGCTAGGGCAAATCTATTAAAACAGGTACAGCCCGATTTGGTTCAATTTGGCATGGATATAGCTAGTAGCCCTAGAAAAGGGTAGAAGCTATAACCAGGCGTAACCATTTTACATTGCAATTTTTTTTTTGTTTTCTTCTTATTTTGTGTATTTGTATCGATTTATTTATTTTTTTGTAACAATTGTAAGTGAATGCTGATTGTGAAAATGTAATAAATTTAAAATATTTGTTAGAAATATTTGTTAAGTTGACAGTATCAATGCTTCATACGTTGCTTCTCTGCATGTAGGTCAAAGAAAGGTATTTATTTATCTCACTTGATAGTAAGTTTTGATTTGGACAAAGTAGTTCTCGATTTTATTTCAACAATCCATATTTTTCTTTTAAGAATCTGTTTGATTTTTACTTAATGGATGTAGATATCATATTTTTACATTCACAAAAAGTTATTGAGATTGTTAGATAGTTGTTCAAATCTCCAAACATGTCTATGTTTATTATTTATTATAATCTTATCATCAGACTACTGACAACTTGAAAAACAAGGTCATACCTTGTTTTATTGTGCAGCACACATATTTTAATCAGATGAAGATAATGCATTTATGATTTTTCAATTAGGTTGATATTATTTTTATTCGTGTTGTAGCTAAATTACGATAATAATTTCCCTACTGTTATTAGTATTTGAGCATAATGATGTTAGTTTAACGGCTATTTCATCTATATAAAGATAAAATATAAAAAACGTTTATTATGCCATCAAACTAAAAGTAAATTAAATATTCTACAGATGTTACATAGTAACATCGTCTGCGCGTCCAGTATAATAACGCGTTCAGAGTGCTACTGGGACTGCCCCACTTCTGTAGCGCGTCCGGGATGTTTGCAGAGTCCCGCGTTGATGACTTTTACGCAATCATCCGCAACAGAACAGCATCCCTGATGCGCCGGGTAAGGGGCGGCACGAGTAGCTATATGAACGTTATAGCTGGCAGGCTGGACACGGACTGCGCTTTTATGAAGCACTGGACGCACATTCATAATGTCATGTGGTCTTCCTTTTCAATAATGTATTTTTAGGATTCAGTGCCGCTGTTAGAGGGACTGGCACCCTGGGCAAGAATATTTTGGCGCCACTTAAGGAAATTAAAATCGAGTGTTAATTTTTTACTGAACCAATGTGAACGTGTATTAAGAATTCTATCTTTCCTTAAGCGTGACCTAGAGCTAGCGACGTGGACGTAGTGGGTTATGTAGCTCCTATTTTTTTATTTTTGTCGTAAGTTAATATGTTAGGAAAACGGTCGTAGCCGCCAGTAGACTCGGTTTTTTCGCTGAATGATCGAGCGCCGCTCGAGACATGAGACCAAGGACCAAAGTAATCATAATAATTAATAATTCATAAATGTATCCCATCTCCACCAATCCCTCCCCCATTACCTTGTATAAAGAAAGTTTCCTAAATTAGTTTCTAGTTGTTTCCCGTAGTTTTTAACACTCTCTATCTCAGGGTCGGGCTTCTTCAGTCTTATTGATACAGAGAGTGATTTCAGTTTGTTTTCTGCTTGTAATAAATAACCTGAAATAAAGACAATAACTATTTAAAAGAACCTAAATTATTTTTGTATTTATTATTGTTTTCCTTTCTTTGTTTTAAATATTGCTGGTGTAGATAACACAGCTTCTAGGGTTAAGATAAGTAAATATATATAACCGGACAATCCATACACCAACATCTATCCCCATGGTAAGCTCTAAGCTTGTGTTATTACGGGTACTAAAATCTGTTATACTTAATATAATGGACATACAGATATAGATATTTAATTTAGATGCTGGCGGTTATAGCATACACATTTTAGTTCCACATACTAATTCTTATTATATTCTCGGTTTTGAAACGAGTCGAGTACGTTTTCTCGTCTATGAAATACAAAATAAATTGATATTCTGATTTGCAAACTCGCCTTAATAGTTATAATTAGAGTGTTAAGGCACATCATGCTAAACTATTACTTAAATTAAAAAGGTCAACCATGTCTGATCTGCTAATTAACTAGCTTTTACAATCTATTAAACTATTATTACACTTCGTTAAAGCGCGCGGCGCTTGGTCATATTTATCTTTAAGTAGATTAAGGACCTGTTTCACAATCTCCGGGTATATAGCACAATAGTTTAAATATAGAGCAATCAAAGCAACTGACAACTGTCAGTGACTAAATGACAGAGATTGAATACTAACCATTGAATATTTCATTCGGGAGATTGTGAAACAGGCCCTAAGCAGAATTTAAAGAATCAGTTGGCTCCCAAGAAAGGAGGATGGAATCAATATTTTTTTAAAATCAAAAGAAAGTTTCTAGTTTTAGAAAGTATAGGGAATCCATGCAGGAGATAATTATTGGGCTATATTTTATGCAAACTATAGTTCGGCCGTTCAGAGAATGCGTTCCTGACAGACGTCAGAAAAATCACGCCTATGAAGTCCTGAATTTCTTATTAGTACAGACAATGGCTGTCATTGTAATACTGAATGGCCATGCCGAACTACCTAGTGATGGGAGATGAATCATCGAGCATAGTTTATAATATAAGTTACTGATATTCATCACTAGTCGTGACTAACTGATAGGTGTCAAACGCATTCTCTGATCGGCCAAACTATAATGCTATGTTTTTTTTTTAGTATTTGTTGTATAATGACATACCACTGTCAGTAATGGTTTCCCGCCAGCCGTGTTCCTGCTGCAGGAAGTTGAGCAGTTGGTCATCAAAGCACAGTCGAGGGTGCGATGCGCATCGCAGCAGGAAGTTCTCCAGCCCCGCGCGCCGCCGCTCTATGAACTCTGGGTCCGTTGTGTCCGACTTGCGCCATGCATATAGTACCTAGATATTATCATTTACATATTTTAAATCCTGATCAAGTCGACCATAAGACATACATCGCTGGAAATCAGCCTCTCTCAAATACAGGGTGGGAAAAGTCAATGGCCTGTGGAGGTAAAATACTTGAAATCCTGTAGCTAGCCTGTATTTTACTGAAAGTAAATATTCCTTAATTTCGAAAAGAAACAATACTGCATCCAAATGTTTTGTCTCACCAGGGAATCAAACCGACAAAAAAGCTAAAAATTAACCCTACATGTTTTATCGAATGAATCAGATATTAGATATATCTGATTCATTCACTGAGGATTACTGCTCAGGATAAAATTTCCCTTAATCAATTTTGATACTTTTCAAAAATAAAGGAATATTTCCTTTAAGTAAAATGTTTCTATGGAATCTATACAAATAAAATTAGGGTGTTTGTTTAATAAAAATGCCAAAAAATTAATTACACCTCATTTTTCAAACTATTTTGATAGGACTTTAGTTACTGATATTAAAAGGAGTAACTTTGGCTACTTTTACTACAGTAATATTGTATCCTATAAATTCTTTCATGAGAGTTATTCCACATTTCTATTCAATAGTTTATTACCAGGAGTCAAATCAAGAAGTGTTTTAGAGTTGAAAGTTGTTATATTAGTAGGACCACTTACTCTCTTTTCAGGCAGTGGTGGTATAACTACATGCGGGTATGTTACTAGCAGATAATCATGAATCTGTTCAAACTCGGTATATCTTCTCCAAATAGTACTAATTTTTGATTGTACTAGTTTAAATTCTGGGTCTGTTACTCTGAAAACAATAAGGAATATTTATTATAACTGTTCATTATCAATGCCCTAAGGGATATCTTAAATGTATTTATGATACTGTAAACAGAGAAAATCGTTACAAGTATTATAAAATGAATACAAGGAATATTTCAGAAAACAAAATGATTTAGGCATTTGTTGTTATGAGGCAATTATTCCAGTAATTCTAGCGGACAATCTACACAAGCAAAGGGTATATAAATTCATTGTTAATTAATTTATAAAATGTTCTATCACTTGTTTTATTTGAGTGATTGGATAAACTATATCATAAATTCAACTGCACAGAGATGTTTATTTTTATCAAGAGTTATGCACAAATTGTTGGCAAGGATGACTCATGAACTCTTCTATTAGCAATTTTGCCTCACAAAGACTTTGAATTTCATAGGTAAACAGAGAAACTAACAACTTACTTCAGGTCAATTAGATACACAGTGTAATGATCCCTCACGTGAAGTGTTCCATTAGCACGTTTCTCAGATTCCACAATAGTAATATCAACATGTTTTATAAGGGTGTCCTGAAAAAAATAATGAATAAAAGAAAACTCAAAACAATATAAAAGTAGGCGTAAGGAAAACTTACTTGGGTTTCGAAATCGTCCAGACTTTCTATAACACTGGGTGATCTGGACGCTTTTATGGGGGAACTTTCAACAGACATTTTATTAAGATTTCTCTGCTACTTTATCTTGAATTTAGAATTTTGAAATGTAATTTTGTTTGGTTTTGAAATCGGACGAGGAAAAAAATACAATTTGATTGTATGATTTGCAAAGTTGACACTGGCATGCACGATTGCTTGTCAAATATCTTGACTTTGAAAATGAACAAGCAACACCACCGTCTGTTTCCCTAGCGTTTGCAAAACGTGAAATGGAACGTGATGTTGTCCAATGTGCCATACACAATCGCGTTACGAATATTGTTTTTTAAATAATTTATTATATAAATATCTATTGGTTGATTGGTGGAGTTGGAATATTATTCCAACTCGGACGAGTCTTGATATCATATTTAACGTTGGCTGGGATATGGCCCAGCTGTGTACAACAGGATTCCCAGTAATGTGAAGGAAGCCCACAGTCTACCAGAATTTAAACGTAAATTAAAGTGCTGGCTTGTTGAGCGGACCTTCCATAGCTATACAGAATTTTTGACATAAAATTAAATATATTTAAGATGAATTGATAATAATTAATTATATTATTTAAGAATTTGTGACATGTAACATTTTGTTATCAATAAAATAACTATGAACTATAATAATGCAAAATGCTTTATAAGTAAATTTTCAACTATAAAAATCTGACTCTTAGGTAATAAAATAATCAATAAGAAATAGTAACTACGCACGAATAATTATTTTTCGTAGTTAGTGGTTGATGTAAGCGTTGAATATGTAAAATCTTAGTCGAGCGCAACAGATTTTTTGAGGCGGTGTTAAGTGAACCTAAAACTAGCTCCCGTATTCATAAAAATATTTAACGTTTTATGTCAGATTTACAGGAGGTTACTAGAACGAATGATAAAAAAGTTAGGTATTCAATACGTTTTTAGATAATTGAACGTTATTTGTACGTTTTTATTATAACAATGAAAATAGATAATAAAACACCACGATTTGGTGTAGTGCAACATCTGTTTCATTCTTTATAATAGTCGCAAAATAAGACATTAAAGGCATATTGTGTGTTGTATTGTGTGTTGTGTGTAGCACATTCAATTATATTAGTCAGAAATAGTGTTTTTTTTAATACAAGCGTTGTTATTCAATAATCTAACGATTTTGACTAGTTATCTCTAGTATGATAGTTGAGTAGATATCGAAATCCCCTTTTCGACTTCCCCATAAGTAAAAAGTAAAAAACGAAAGAAAAATGACGTAGGTAAGCTTAAATATCCAGCAGTCATCCACTCAGGAGGCACCTACGATTACGACTACTAATAATGCTAACAAAGATATTAGAGACAAGATATACTTAAAAACTTAATATTTTTTTTTCGATTTTCAGCCTTGATTCTGTGGTTTAAGTTTTTTGTCACGTCATGATTACAACCATAAAACTTTCTTGAGAAACTACGCGCCGAATAACATAATAGGTACTGAAACATTTATATGAAAAAGGTTAAAACATTAAATCGAATTATATTATATGAAAGTGTTTGTTTGTACCACTTGATATTAAAATAATCGCTATTTACAAAATAGGTACCTACCTACATAAAACACGGTTTATGTATAGCGAACTGTCACGGCCATCGGTGTTGTGCATTACGAATAAAATACGAGAATAAGTTACTGCTATCAATAAAAGCACAATCTCCTATTCCCACCCTCACTCTCGCTTTCGCTTCCACTCTCTCTTACTCCTAGGTACTTACTTCTAGTTCCAATAAACACCCCCACGTACAGTCAACAGCAAAAGTAGGTCATCAAAATTAACGTTCTGCCAATACATCTTTTACTTCTTCTTCTTCTTTTATTTTGATGGCTAGCGTCCGTGACTGGCCGTATGTTTTGTAGGACATTGTTGATTCGTTAAGTTTTGAAGTGAAACTTTTTATGGTTGAAAATATTATCGAATCAAAAATGTCTATGACATGACAGGCATAAATGACAGGGTCTAACGGTGAAAAATTTAGGAGTCCTCATTGATAGAAATTTATCTTGGGGGCCGCAGCAAAAAAAAACGTAGTGATTATATACTCTCTGGGCCGCAGATAAGTGAAATCAGCCGTAGGATGTTTGCTTCAGCAGGTTCCCTTCGGAGACTCCGAAATTTCTTGCCCATTGCGACTAAAATTTCTCTTGCTCAATCTCTCCTTCTTCCTGTGCTTGACTACGCAGATACTTCCTTTCTCGACTTAACTGAACAGCAATTAGACAAACTTGAGCGCCTGCAGAATGTCGGGATCAGGTTCATATTTGGCTTGCGCAAGTATGACCATGTCTCGGAATTTCGCAGGAAGCTCAAGTGGCTCCCTATCCGGCTTCGCCGCAATTATCATATTCTTACTCTTCTTTATAATATTCTATTTCTCTCTTCAGCACCCTCTTATCTTAAAGAACGTTTCACTTTCATGCATGAATCTCACTCTCTATCTCTGCGCTCATCTGATACTCTTTCTTCAAGTTCCTATCCATTTCACTTCCTTCTTCGCCCATTCTTTTACTGTGCGGGCAGTCCAATTGTGGAATGTATTACCAGTTCCGGTCCGGCATGCTAAGTCACTACCTATATTCAAAAACATGGTCAAAGAACACTATTTGTCCTGTAGCCACTGAAAGTGTACATTTGTCCCTAATAAAACATTATAATTATGTAGTTTATGTATATATTTATGTTTTATTTATTAGGTTAGATACAGTATGTATATTTACATATATGTAGGTTTATTTTATTTATTTTAGTCACTTTCGTTATATATAATCCTGTAAGTATCTATAATTAATTCATATTTGCACACAGATCCCCTTTAATGTCTCAATGATCCTATCCATTCAAGGTTGTCTGGTAGAGATCGCTCTTGAGCGATAAGACCGCCAATTGTCGCATAGATTTAAGAAAAATATTGTTATGTTTGTTTTGTAATTGTGTGCAATAAAGAATTGTTATCTTATCTTATCTTAATGTCCAACAAAACATACGGGACATTGGCTGTTGACGGCCATATAGCCAGTCACGGACGCCATCTATTAAAAGAAGTACAAGAAGAAGAAGTGAAACTTCTTTATAATCGTTGTGATTTCAAACCGGATGCAACGGAAAAAACGACAGGTAAGCCAATCTTAAACGCTAACAAGGTTAAGCAACGTACGTTGCGCGACGCCAGTACTTGGATGGGTGACCGCCCGAACAAAATCTTTTTGCACAGTTCATATTTTTTTTTGTTTTTTTTTATTCATCTTATTAGTTTGTCTATTTATTGAAGTTTCACTTCCATCGTGTTTGAATCGCACACACACCTTTTTTGAAGTGAAACTTTATAGAATCGTTGTGATTTCAAACCAGATGCAACGGAAAAATCGAGAGGTAACCCAAACGCTAACAAGGTTAAGCAACGTTGCGCGACGCCAGTAGGTACTTGGATGGGTGACCGCCCGAACAAAATCGTTTTGCACAGTATTTTTTTTTTCAGCCGTGTATGTAACAATGGGAGTCGAGTTAAACATCTTCTAGCATTACGCGTCAGAAGTATCAAGTTTTATCAAAGTCATAGAATAATAAATTACTACGTAACCAAAGTTTAATTTAAAAAAATGCAGGTTATGACACGTTTTTTTGTTCCCTTAATTCTAATAAACTACAATACGCAGTAACTTGTGACTTAATTTATTATTTTATTATATTTTATTTTGAGGCCCATTTTTAACCCCCGACCAATAAAGAGGGGTGTTATAAATTTAACGTGTCTGTCTGTGCCTGTCTGTCTGTCTGAGACATCATAGCTCCTTAGCGGATGGAGCGATTTCAATTTGGTTTTTTTTTTTAAGAAAGGTGAGTCTGGCGCGAGTATTTTTAGACATGTTTCATGAAAATCGGTTGTGCCGTTAAAAGTTATGGGAGTGAGAGTGGGGAAGGAAAACCGAAAATCTGCAAATATACTCGTGTGGGGTATCAAATGAAAGCGCATCGCGTGCCCATTACAAAATATTATGGTGTTTTACTTTAAGGAAATTAAGGCATTGGAATCGGGGGTTAATATCTCAGAAACCGTATCACTTAAGAGACTTGATCATGGAACACTTTTTGTTTGTAATCATTTACTCTGTCGGTTGACATGAGTTTCATCACTGGCCGCCAAATCACGTTTTTTTTCAAAATGGCGGACTAGTAGGTATGCCAGGCTCCATACAAAAATGTTCGAACCCTTTTCCCACTCTCTATTATTTTGGTTCATTCATCGTGTACCGACAAATCAGGCATTGAAACGTCATGAACGACGTGCACAGGATATAATATGTATATTATATGTCAAGATACAGGAGCACGCTAGCAGCGACAAAAACACAAGAAGAAGAAATCAGATCTCATCTCACACGAACTGCGCGCGCGCATTGCAAAATCTATAATCCTATCAAAATCCAATAGGTAAAAAATAGCCTGGCCAGATTGTGAAAAGTATCGTGTGTGTTGTGCTAACAAAGGACAGTGTTGTCAATGCAAGGCGGAGTAGGCAGTCCTGGATATTTAAACTGTGAGTATCTTTGTCTGTATGCTCGCCTCACGTTATATGAACCAAAACTTTCATAAACCATCGCTGACCAGAACCTGGTCCCCCAAAGTGTTGCTTTGCCTATTTTATTGGAATGCAACACCAACAAACTTATGGGAAAATTATTAATTAATTTTATATTAAAATAAACTAATTTTCTTAATATTTATCACGGATATCCGGGTCGGAGACGAATTCGACAAATCTTTTAAAATCGGCTCAGCCGTTCTTGTCTTAGAAATGCTGTAACGCATACGACTTTGTTTAATTTATATGAGAGTAGGTACATAGATATCAAAATAACTTTATCATTGTTTGTACCCACGACAAACATCCTAGTGCAAGCTTCATCGATTTCACGCGTAAAATGTAAAATAGACGTGTAAAATTTAACATAAAACATTAAAATACGAGTTGCTGGCTGATAAGCCAGTATTATAATCTCCTAAAAATATATTTTATGTGGGAGAGAGATAGAGAATAATAAAAAAAATCTTCTTTATTTGTAAACAAAACAAAAAAAAACATGTAGGATCTACGAATATGTACCTATATAAGTAAGGCTTCAGATGTTATTTGTTTCTTTTTTAACCCCCGACCAAAAAAGAAGGGTGTATGTGTGATAAGTTTTACGTGTCTGTCTGTCTGTCTGTGTGTCTGTCTGTCTGTCTGGGACTTCATAGCTCCCGAACGGATGGAGGGAATTCAATTTCGTTTTTTTTTGTATGAAAGGTGAGTTTGGCGCGAGTGTTCTTAAACAACAACCGATTTTCAAGAAACACTTGAAAATCGGTTGTGCCGTTTTAAAGTTATGGGGGTGAGAGTGGGGAAGGAAAACTGAAAAACTGCAAATATACTCGAGTAGGGTGTACTAGTGGTACTAGAGTGTGGTGAGTAAACTAAATTGAAATCGCTCCACCCGTTCGAGAGCTTATGATGTCCCAGACAGACAGACACAAAGACAGACAGACACGTCAAACTTATAACACCCCTCTTTTTTGGTCAGGGGTTAAAAAACAAAAGGAAGGTTACATCAACTACAAGCGTGTGGTTGAGACCTGGGTCTCTGATTGTGTCTGTTCATCTTTAGTCTTAAACATCATCATCTCATTATCATCATCGTACTTCATCATCATTATTGGCGGATAATTCGACCGGCTACCCGCCACGACCGGCTTACGCTGTAGCTACGTACCTTCCCGGAAAACCTCTGAATAATGTTTTATATAAGCAAACGCTTTGCAAAACTTCACTTGCGCGATCTAGGATTTGAATTTCCATCTCTGATTTTGGTCATACCGGACCAGAATTGTCGAACAAAAGTGCTACAGTATAATTGTAGTATTATACTCTACACATTTAAAATAAGGAAACCAAGAAAATTGTTATATTTCACGCGTTAAGCAAAAAATAAAATAATCACCCGGCTATAGGAGTTTTACTGTGGTGCGAAAGAGAAAGCAAGAACAAGAGCATCGAGTTCCCGCGTGTTTGTGTATGTACTATGTACATATACATACCTAATACGCATGTCCGTTTATCGAGGACTTGTATGGATTGTCAAGGAATTTGAAATGAGTCATTATTATGAACATTACAGCAGTTTGAATATAATCGACGACCTCTGTGGCTCGGTGGGCGAAAGCCCGCCTGAGGTGCAGGAGGTTGCGGGTTCGATTCCCGCCGCGGGACCAGATTTTGTACGATCTGCAATTTCTGGTTTCGGGTCTGGGTATTTTCTATGTATAATTATGTATGTATTTACAAAAAAAAAAAAAAATTATATATGTAGTATATCAGTCCCCTAACACCCATAGTACAAGCTCTGCTTAGTTTGGGGTTAGGTGATGCTGTGTGAGTAGTCCAAAAAAAAAAAAAAAAAAAAAAAAAAAAATCTCTTTATGCATTTGTTACATGTTTTGTTTTCATAATAATAAAAAATGGATACCTTTGTTTTGTGTGTTATATTTTTATATAGGATTTACTCGGTCATGCCATCGCTATTCATCAATAGCCAGACTCGCTAAACATTTTAAAATGATTTGGTTGTACCAGGTTTACTGAAAATAATTTTGAATAAGTTGGTACCCTACCGAATAGTTCAACATGAATACAAATGTACAAAAGGAGTCAAATCAGCTTGCGTAGGGGCGAGCTGCTAGAGCTCTTTTTGCCATCTGAATTTGAATATCATCTGAATATTCCAATTGTACACCTGCCAGAATGCAGTGTAACTTTAGATTTAGGAATTGGTTATTATGACATAGCTTTAATTTAATAAAAAATACAGGAAAAACGTTTTTGAATGGGCAATAGCAATTTGTTGAAGAGGGAAAGAGAATAATGTTATTTAAAGGAAACATTTCCCGGGCTCTACAATGCGCAGGTCAGATTTGACGATTTCTATTGGCTCCTCGTAAAGACAACAATCAGGGCTGTGAAAAGGCTGTGAACTTTGATTTTATTTCCATAAAATTTATAAATGATTACATGAAGCACGATTGCAAAATGCATTTTAAACCTAAACTAAAAAATTGATAATGCTAGAATATCTCTGAGAAAAGAAGTTTAATCTTATGTAGAGCCAATATCTATACTAATATAAATCTGAAGAGTTTGTTTGTTTGAACGCACTAATCTCAGGAACTACTGGTCCGATTTAAATAATTCTTACTGTTAGATAGTTCCCCATTTACCGAGGAAAGCTATATTACTTCTTACCGCGGAAAATGAAGTAATTCTCGCGGGAAAATATTTGAATTACTTAAGTTTAAGTTATTATAGTTCCCCTTTTACCGAGGAAAGCTATAAGATATAAAGTAAATAAAGTAAATAATAAGGAAAGCTATACATCTTGGATGAAAATTTCTGTAACGTTATGTATGTATGTTGTAAATAAAATAAATAAATAAATTATGCCGAAATCGCATCATCATCGTTAGAACACGCATCTGCCTGTTCTAACGTGTAGTTTGTGCACGTATTAACAGTTAAGTCGAAAAGTAAAATGTATATAAGAGAGAGAGAGAGAGAGAGAGAGAGAGAGAGAGAGAGAGAGAAAACATTTATTGACACAACACACACATAACCAAAAAAATACAGTAAAACAAAACAAAAAAAAATAAGATATTTATATAATACTAAACATAAATAATTGAATGTGTTGTGCCAAAAGGGCTCGCCTCAGCATAAGCAGATCCACCGTTAGGTGGATTTGCGCTGGTTTTCAGACGAGACCTAATGACAAACAACCTCACGAGCGACAAACAGAACAGAACGGCAAATAAAACAAACAAATTAAATTCAACTAAATTATACACGTAATAATGCAATAAAAACACAAATCAAATAAAAAAAAAAAACAATATGATAATAAAAAATTAACAGCTTATAGGACACAGGAAAACAAGAGAACACACCAGAAAGAAGAAGAAAGAAAAAAAAAAATGACAGTGACATGACAGTAATAAGAGCCATTGCGCCTTACGACGCGTACATTCACCCATTCATTACTCACTCACTACCTACATAAAATATAAATGTACCTAATATAAATGTTTACACACTGATAGCAAAATATGAAATAAAGAAAAATACCTGTTTCTCTAAAATGTACGTATATCTTGTATTTTATACAATACATATACACTCTTATAATAGTAAATACTACCTCTAGTACTTAATATCACCAAATTTTAAATAATAAAACTTAAGGTACCGAAATATCTCATTAAATGTACATGACCATTGTTACTAAACTATAATGTATCCTTTTTGTGTACAATAAAGAATTTATTAATAAATGCTATAGTAAAAATGTAGAAAATAGAATAGAATAGAAAAATCCTTACACACACCATTATACAAAAATACAAAAATTTTAAAAATTAAATTAAACCTAGCATGCGTAATGGGCGGTCTTATTGCTTAATGTAGGTACCTATTAATATATCATTAAAATTACACATGTTTTGTTTTTATAACTTTGCGTTTGAAATTAGGGCTGTGAATTTTAGGCACCCCTGATGCAGAAATCCCTATCCCTAGGTATATAGTATATATATACCTATGCAGGTGTACCGTGCATGCGCATTGAAAAGTGCGGCAAAATATCTTGCATTTCCTATGACGTACTCTGTTACTCTTAGGTGAATCCCTATGCACAGGTCTAAACGTATGTTTTGGAATATTTCAAAATTTATAATGTTTTTTAGAACCACGTAAACTGGATATACACTTGATAACTAAAACAATGACGTGTTAGACTTGTTGGAGAATTCTGATGCTCTATATCTTTACATTTTGAGTACGAAATTTAAATCCTAGATCGCGTAAGCACTTGTTTTTCACAAGTTGCAATGCGTTCGATGAGTTATTAATGTATCTCGGGGAGCCCGTAGCTTCTGCGTGCACCGGTTGTCGCGAAGAGCCGGTTTAATTCTTCGCAGTCGAGAGATTCGACGAGCTGGCCCCCCGGGGCCAAGAGGTTGTGGAAGGAAGCCTCTGTCCGGGCGTTCAGCGCCTCCTTCCAACGATAAGTCAAAGATTTGACTAATCAACCGAGGCTTCGGTCTCAAACCAACGCTAGTAGCTAATGCGGCTTCCTTTTGTCACCTGAATAAACTTACATTTTATATAAGAATCTAGTTAAAAATTATTTGTTTAGAAAGACGTAGGTCTTGTATGTATTATGTATTTTATTACTAGTGGCCCGCCCCGGCTTCGCACGGCTTTTAATCAATTTTTTTTCCCGGCAATTATTCGATTTTTTTTTTCGACCTTCCCTAGACCTCCACAAACATTTCTAGATTATGATAACATAAATCCCTTCAGCCGTTCTCGAGTTTTAATCAGACTAACGAACCACAATTCATTTTTATCTATATAGATAACTCGACTTTGCAATGTTCTGACTTTCTAGTAAATACATAAAAATGTTCTTCTTTATTGCACATCCAATAAATTGTTCAATGTGTTTAATGTAAACTGTACGACTTGTTTCCATAATTTTATCAATCATTTTTTCTACACTAAAACTTTTTTGTGCAAGTCGAATTGTAATTATAAATAAAATAAGATTTTATGCAAACAACAGCGGCCTTTTCCGTAACTTATGAAACATTGTTGAAAACATCACCGACGGAAGCAGAACCCAAGTCCAAACCTTTCCGGGAGCTACGGATACGTCGTACGTCTGAAAGTTTCCTTCATGAAACCACTAGATGGCATTATAATGCATCATGCTTCCAGTTTACAGTCGCTAACTACACTACCACTACCTATTGCTAAAGAAAATATTAAGAGAACGCTAATATTTTTGAAATAATTTTGTTGATTTTGCTTGTTTAATATTAAGTTTTCAGCTTATGACTTCAACCCGATATCTATACTTACTTCTATACTATTATTGTGGAAAAGTTGGTACGTTTGTTTGTAAAGAATAGGTTCCGAAACTATCTGTACGGATTTAAAAAAATCTACACTATCCCCGAGTAACATATGCTATACTTTATTAAAAAAAACTTCCAAGCTTCTTCCAATTAAATCTTCAATTATGTAACCCAAGGGGTAAAAAATAACCATATCGGGATAACATAATCAGAGAGAAAGAAAGACAAAGTAAGGAGTACCACGATCAATTCAATTCTTACAAAGTAAAAAAGTTGTGACTCAGTTGAACGACATTATTTTTATGTCGTTCTGAGGTCGAACTAAACTTGTATTCACCACAGTCCACGTAAGTTAAGAGCTCCTTTTTGTTTGAGGATGTCAACAAGAAGTCTGTTAAATAATTTAAGTCTATGGTTGTCACGATTTTGTAATGGCAATGTGATAATACCAGCGCGGAGCCGGGGCGGGCTGCTCGTGGTATCAATGTGATGTTAGGGATTCACATGACTTGCTTATGACCACTTATGTGGAATGATTTAAAATAAGCTTGTTGTGTAAATTGCCACTATTATTAAACCATAGAAATGTTTAGCAATGACAAGGTTAATATGGATATTTCGTAGTACATTCGTAGAGCTTTCGTAGCATTGTAGAATTCGTCATACATTTCTTTGTACTCACATGAAGTAAAAAGGTATATATTTTTTTGAATAATAAAATGAAAATGTAGGTAGGTTAATCAACCTTGATGTAAATATCTACCAAGTAGAGCTTTTCCATTGGGTGTTAGAGAATTTTGTGTAAACAAATTCCTAAAACAGGGAAATTGCCAATGCGCGAATAGCTTTTTCAATATAGTTTATTGGTTCACAAAACAAAACAAAGATTGCATCAGTTACAAGCGTAGGGTTGAGACCTGGGTCTCTGATTGTTTCTGATCATCTTTAGTCTGCAAACTTCTCACCTCATCATCGTATCGAACGTTACTATTGGACAGGTAATTCGACCAGCTATCCACCACGAACGGCTTCCGCTGTAGCTACGTGCTCTCCCGGCAAACCTTGGAAAATACTTTTAAACAACCAAATGTACCGCGAAACTTCGCTTGCGCGAACTAGGAATTTTGTATTCAACTCGTGTTACTTAAAAGAAAATAAGTACTCGGCTGTAGGAGATTTACTGTGGTGTAAACGAGAAAGCGACAAAAAGAGCACCGAGTTGCCGCAAGTCAAGGAATTTGAGTTTATTGTTATTAACATTGATAGAAGAAAGGAACCAAATCTCATGTTGCCTTAACGTATACGAGTAGGTATCTTAATAATTAGAAAATATATATATTGCCAGTCTTTAATGGCCATAATATACATTATGTAGTAGACAAGCTTTATTAAATGAATAAATAAACAAAGTAGGTTCTAATCGTTATGCGAATTACGTATTTAGTAATTTCCAAAATACAAAAACAAAAGGAAGGTCAAATCAGCTACTTGCGTAGGGGCGAGCTAATAGGGCTCTTTTTTTCCATCTGAATTTATTTATTTTTTCGTAGATAGGTAATCATTGTGAGAAGTGGTATCAACTCATTATGACGGTGAGGAGTTAGGCCGGATCCCCACCAGCTCCGGTTCCCGCAGTAGCTACGGACCCTCCCAACCTACCAGAGACAGCACTCGTATACAACCTTACGTTATAAAACTCTTTGCTTGCGCGATTCAGGATTTGAATTTCCATCGAATTTTTTAGCATAAATTGTAGGGGAAGGGTATGCTTTGTAACAGTAGAAACGTAAAAAAATTAGTAATACTTTAGATTTATAATTACATTTTTGTAATTTTGCTTTAAATTCCTTGTAAATACAGGAAAACTGTTTTTTGTTGGCAATAGGAATTTCTTGAAGAGTGAGGGAGACGGAAGTTATGTAAAGGAAATTTTTCCCGGGCTCAACAATGCGCAGGTCTGATTTGTCGCTTTCTATTCGCTCTTTCTACGGCCAACAATCGAAGTGTTGTAGTTGTAAATTACCTACGATTTTATATTCATAATATTTTTATAAATATTTGCATGAAGCACAAATGAGAAAATTGCATTTCAAAACTAAACTCAAAGATTCATAATGTTAGAATTTCTCAGAGAAAATAATTTTATTCTCTTGTGTTCATTGTACATTAAATATAATGTATGTACAAGAGAATAAAATTATTAATAAATATAAAAGTATTTTTGTCAAACTAAGCCTAAGTTAGAGTCCTGAAACAAAATATTGTATAAAATATAAATATTTATTTATTGGGTTCCCCTGGCTGGTTCGATCTTGCAACCTCCTGGGTCGCAGGCGCTCGTTCCCACATCTAATTACGAGTATAAATGAAAAGTCAATCTGAGACCCTATTGTAAAATCAATCGCAGCTAAACACAAAACGCCGAAAGTACACAGCCGATGTTCGACATAGTTTTTATGCCGAAATTATGCTGCGCTATAGCTTACTGCCGAACTTCAGCCGGGTGGAAGCTCAGCGCCAACTTAGTTTGTAAAGTGATCGATTGCCAACGAAAACACGTCGTTACAACACTGCTCAAGATACAAATTCGTTTATTTTCATAGTTTCATTACACACATCTTTAAAAAAGTCTGTGTTATACATACTCAAAAAGTAAATAGTGGTACTTAATATCATCAAAGTAATGATAAAATTAAAGGTACCAAAACATCTCATCAAAGGCTACAGTTAAAATGTAATAATATATAATTAAAACTTCACATGATTAGTTTATGTAACTATGTGTTAGAAATTAGGGCTGTGCATTTTAGGCACCCTATTCCTAAGTACCTATGCAGGTGTACCGTGCATAATAAAAATATCTTGCATTTCCTATGACGTACTCTGTCATTCTTAGGTGAATCCCTATGCACAGGTCTGAACATATATTTTGAATTATTTCAAAAATTATAATGTTACTTGGTATACACTTGATAGCTAATACAATGACGTGGTAAGCTTGTTGGAGAATTCTGATGCTGTATTTCTTTCCTGTGTGTTGTCCTTCCAACGTTATGTCAAAGATTTGATTAATCACCCGAGACTTCGGTCTCAAACCAACTCTATAGCTAATTCGGCTTCCTTTTGTCATCTGATTAAACTCACTTTTTTATTCTAATTATAAATAAAACAAGATTTGCTGCAACATTGTTGAAACCATCAACGACAGAATCCAAGTTGAAACGTTTCCGGGAGCTACGGTTACGTCGTACGTAGGAAAGGTTTGTAGAGGTCGTTCTAGTTCAACATGAAATCACTAGGTGGCGTTGTAATTTTAAAGGTTCTTACGAAGTAATGTCGCCATAGTCACTACCAATTTTACGATAGAAAATTTACAGAGAAAGCTACTACAAATATTTCTTTTAAATATTATATCCGTGGTACATGGAGCTAGTTACTGAGTTACGAGCTTTTAGTTGAAACCCATTATGTATTTTTACATAATATATTATTTTATTAATGAGTCGTGTTTGTTTCAGCTCTTATAATTGGAGATCGGCTGACACGATTTTTATAAAAAACCATGGAACATTGAATAATTGACAAAAACATAATAATAGGTGTTTGGTATTTAGAGAGTACTGAAATAATGTGGTATACAACACATTATTTCAGTACTCTCTAAATACTTCTTCAACGCTCTTCGTTTTACCACCAAAGTCAAAGAGGAACAATTTTTGTCGTAGTTTTCTATGTATTTTATAAGTTATGTATTTACAAATAAAATAAAATAAATGTATCAAGTATATCAGTCACCTTACACCCATAGTACAAGCTCTGCTTAGTTTGGGGTTAGGTGATGCTGTTTGATTAGTCCGGAAATATTTATTTTATTATATTTATTTATACAGACTTCTATGAGCTCTGAGCGGCAGGTCGCGAGATATTTGATATAAACTTATTTTCGTGACCTATTGACCTATAAAACGTTATAGCCGGCAAGATATTATTGTCGATTTATAACACCATAACACAACGCCGTTTTCAAGTTGTATAAGTATAATAAATAAAAAACGGCTCAATCGGAAATAACCCTTCAAAAATATTTAAATAAAAACTTTCGGTAAATATCAGTAGAGAGTACTAAAATTCTTCGGCCACACTGTCAGGCGTGACCCGAACAGCCTGGAGAGGCTGATAATTACTGGCAGTGTGGAAGGAAAGAGAAGTCGAGGCCGCTCACCCACACGGTGGACCCACACAACACAGGACGCTACAGGTGGCACTCTCCAAGCATCAATACAGTTGGCTCAGGACCGGAGTCGATGGAGAGAAGTGGTGGCGAAGCTGATAAGACGCCATAGTCACGTCCCTCAGTCATGAGGTTACGACTAAGAAGAAGAAATATCAGTAAAGGGTGGCACAGGCTAGTTCACAGGGACCCGGCGCGGCGCATGTACCGACGCAATCAAAAATGTATTTTTGTGACGACCATTTGGAGATAATACTATACTGTATTATGTATGTTTTAAGAAAAAAATGTACGGTCGAATTGAGAAACCTCCTCCTTTTTTGAAGTCGGTTAAAAACAGATTCAGGTTATGTTAATTAGAGGTTAGAAATAAAGTATACAAAGTTGATTTAATGTTTTGTTTTTGTTTTAGTAGCATAATTACACAGAGAACTTAATAGCTTATAACTGTTATTTAATAAAAAAAATGTTATTAGCTAAAATCTATATAAATAAAAATGAATTGTTGTTCGTTAGTCTGATTAAAACTCGAGAACGGCTGGGACGATTGAGCTGATTTTGGATTTAAAATGTTTGTCGTAGTCTAGGGTAGGTCTAAACGGTGAGCAAATAAGGAAAAATTGCCGGGAACTTTTTTTACCCGTGCGACGCCGGGGCGGGCCGCTAGTATCAAATATATTGCTAATACAGAGGTAATCACATTTCTTAATTCAACAGAACAGATGTTACTTTTCGTAGCTAAGAAACTGGCAACAGTAAAACAGTTAAGGTTTAACAAATTTTAATTATTTTCTTTGACATTTCCACTTTCCAGAATGTAACAGCAACTTTCAATGGTTTTCAAAGTAAATCTCGGAGAAATTGTTGGATATTATCGAGAATATAGTGTGGACACTATGTAACTTATTCACAGCGTAATGACGTCATAACACTATGATGATTGTTTTTTGTCAAGTAAACAAGACTCAAAAGGGAGTTTTTAATTTGTATATGAATTAAATTTAGGAAAATTTATGTGACTTTCTGTATTTCTATTGCAGAAACTGATTACAGTCAGCATCCAAATTTGTGGAGAAGGTGGTTAAACTGCATTTAACTCTCTGTATTTTTTTGAAAATACTTTATTTTTGACTAGCTGTGCCCCGCGGTGTTACCCGCGTTATAATGGATTTTCCCGCGGAATGACGTTTTCCCGCGGTAAAAAGTAGCCTATGTTATTTTTCAGGCTCTAGAGATTCTGTGTACCAAATTTCATTTAAATCGGTTCAGTAGTTTTCGCGTGAAAGAGTAACAAACATCCATACATCCATACTTACAAACTTTCGCCTTTATAATAGTAGTAGGATTATTATTAAAACACTGAGCAGAAAGGTAATCAAATGGTTTATTGCATGCACGAAATACAAGTTACATCTACATAATTAAAAACATATATTGCCAGTCATCAATAAATATATTACCCATCGTTATAAAAGACACCATGCATTTTAAATGGTTAAGTAAAATCAAAAATAAACTTCAACGAGTACAATCGTTACACAATTACGTATTTATTGGATTTCAAAATTCAAAAACAAAAGGAAGGTCAACTCAGCTACTAGCGGAGGGGTGAGCTACAAGAGCTCTTTTTTTCATCTGAATTTATTTATTTTTTCGTAAGTAGGTAATCATTGTGAGAAGTGATCAACTCATTATGACGGTGAGGAGTTAGGCCGGATCCCCACCAGCTCCGGTTCCCGCAGTAGCTACGGACCCTCCCAACCTGCTAGAGACAACCTTCGTATACAACCTTACGTTATAAAACTCTTTGCTTGCGCGATTCAGGATTTGAATTTCTATCGAACTTTTCATCATAAATTGTAGGGTGAAAATATGTTATGTGACAGTAGAACGGTCAATAATGTCGTAAAACTTTATAATTATAATTACTTTTTTGTAATTTTGCTTTTAATTCTTTGTAAATACAAGAAAACAGTTTTTTGTTGGCAATAGGAAATTCTAAAGGAGTGAGGGAGACAACAGTTATGTAAAGGTAAATTTTCCCGGGCTCTACAATGCGCAGGTCTGGATTATCGCTTCCTATTGGCTCTTTCGAAGGTCAACGATCAGGGCTGTGAATAATTATATTTTCCCATAAAATTTATAACAATAATTAATTACCTTAAGCATGAATCTGAAAATGCATTTCAAAACTAAACTCATAAATGCATAATGCTAGAATATCCCTTAGAAAATAATTGTATTCTTATGTAGAGCAAATCTGTCTGCTGTTTACTGTACGGTATAACATAATATCAATCTTACGAGATTAGATTAGTAGTATTTGTAACCAAATTAAGCCGGGTTTTGCAACTGCCTGTTCTACTGCGCAAGTTGGGCCCATACGCAGTTTCTTTCTAGCCGATTAAGTCAAAACGTATTAGCTATATAAATCAAATGTTTTCGGCATAGTATAGTAACACGCTAAGAGTAAAATATGAAATGAAGCATAGTACCTGTTTTTTTAAAACACCACCACAAACATCTGGTACTGTGTTATACATACCTAAACAGTAAATAGTGATACTTAATATAACCAAATTAGTAATAATAAAACCAAAGGTACCGCAACATCTTATCAAAATATGCTACAATAAACATGTAAAAATATGTCATTAAACTTTCACTTGTTTTGATTTTTGCAACTTAGTGACTTTTTTTGACATTTAGGCTGAGAATTTTAGGCACCCCTAATGCAGTGATCCCTATACCTATGTACCTATGCAGGTGTACCGTGCATGCGCAGTGAAAAGTGCGGCAAAATATCTTGCATCTCCTATGACGTACTCTGTTACTCTTAGGTGAATCCCTATGCACCATCCTAAAACATATTTTTTGGAATATTTAAATATTTCTAATATTTTTTCCAACCAAAGATACTTGGTATACATTTGGTAGCTAATACAATGACGTGGTAAACGTGATAAAGAATTCCATTGCTGTATTTCTTTGAATTGAGAGTCCAAAATTCAAATCCTAGATCGCGCAAGCACTTGTTTGCAGCAAGTTGCAATGCGTTCAATGAGTTATTAATGTATATCGGGGAGCCCGTAGCTACTGCGTGCACCGGTTGTCGCGAAGAGCCGGTTTAATTCTTCGCAGTCGAGAGATTCGACGAGCTGTGGCCCCCCGGGGCCAAGTGGTTGTGGAAGGAAGCCTCTGTCCGGGCGTTCAGCGCCTCCTCCCAACGATAAGTCAAAGATTTGACTAATCAACCGAGGCTTCGGTCTCAAACCAACGCTAGTAGCTAATGCGGCTTCCTTTTGTCATATGAAAGATCTTTGCGTCTGATTTAAAATCGTTTTATGAATTATAAATTCTGAAAGTCGAGTTTTAGTTATGCTATATTTGTTTTACGTTTACACGTAAAAAAATATTTAACAAGTCCTTATTTTAAAAATTTTCACTGCTTGTTGTTCTCGGAAAACCTCTTCGGGAACAACAGAAGAGTTATTCGTAATGGGATAACATAGTGATGTTGTAGTTCTACACAAAATCATGAGATGGCGTATGACGCGCAGGTGCCGAGGTTTTCAAAGGGTTCCTAAAAATGGAATGACACTTTAGTCACGCATTGCGCCAGGAAATCTACAGAGGGCGCTAATATACGATACATTTTTTGTACGGTTTTTACTTTCCCCCTCATAGAATAATAATAGTAGATGCGCTTATCGCGTTATATTACATTTGTTGATAATTTTTTAAATATTTTTTATAGTTTTTTGTTAATTGGGATAACCATACAATTACGCTATCTATTGCTAAGAACCTCATGTGTATGTGCTAATCACGAATAGAGACAGACAGGCAGGCGGTACTTCTTAATCCTTCATTTATGATTGATATACTTTCACCTAAAACTTTTCAAAAAGCTGCGGAAAGCATGAAGATTTAGCCTTTTACATGACTTGCCTGTGCTACTATAGATCATGCCGAGTTATTTTTGTAGCTAATGGCGTGTATTAGGGAAATAGGCTTGTCTTTGTTCAACCAGGTGCGTTGACACCCGATGTATGACGTAATGCTTCCGTATAAAAAAATATTATTTGCAAGTTGAGAAAAACGACGTTCATTTTATTAACATCTGTCTAATTTTGATTCGAATATTTCTAGATTTTTATTGAATGAGTTTTTTGAACTGCTTATACTACCACTCCTACTTGATCCAAATTATAGATAGCATCATCACCCTATTAAAGTTCCCACTACTGGGACACAGGGACTTCTCTCGTGGCGAGAGAGGTTAGGCCTTAATTCACCATCCTTAACAAATTTTACACAAAATCTTCCCACCCTTAAACTTTTTGCTCAAAACTAAATGATTTTTTTTTGTAAACCTGAACATAATGACAGACAGATGCGGTGAGGGACTTTAATCTATATAAATAAAAATGAATTGTTGTTCTTTAGTCTGATTTAAACTCGAGAACGGCTGGGATGATTGAGCTGATTTTGGTGTTAAAATGTTTGTCGTAGTCCAGGGTAGGTCTAAACGGTGAGCAAATAAGGAAAAATTGCCGGGAACTTTTTTTACCCGTGCGACGCCGGGGCGGGCCGCTAGTTTATAATAATACCCATAGCAACCATATCTCCATTGTCAACCTTTTGACGAATACTATTTCAAGGGGTACTAAGTTACAGTAAAGGAATACTTAAAGTCCTAAACCTTATCAGAATCTGCTTAGGATACTCACAACGAAGATAATGTATTGTAATGATTGAGGTTTGTGGGAAGTATTGAGGAAAAATATTTGTATAAGTTATACTCGTGTTCATCAAAAGTATGATTTAAGTAGATAATTTTCTATGAGAGAGTTATGGCGGCGAATATTTTTTCTCTCCATTACTTAAAATTGTTATAAAAGTAAGATATCTTTAATACTATTAATCAAAATTTTGAGCCCTTTTCTATTATAGAATCCATTGCATTGTTAGGGAAACTGTATTTCATACTGTGGCCTAATTGAGGGAGCACTAGTTGTTTAAATAACAATGCTAGTAGGGTAGGTTAAATCGTGCTATAAAACTTATAATCTGAAGTTAAAAATTTATTAAATATTGCAGGAGATAAATGTACCGCTAAATATTTATTGGCATACTGTCTGACCATTATGCGTCCATGATTCATCTGGGCAACGGAATTCGCAACTACGTATGTTTAATTATAAATATTCGTATAAACCACGCCACCCGCCACGCACCTCTGGATTTTTCTTAAAAAAAGCCGTGTTGGCTAAAGTGGGAGGACACTCGACTTTCATTCCGAAGGTCGTGGGTTCAAACCCCGCCACGCACCTCTGGATTTTTCTTCTTGAGCAATTTATGTGCGCTTTAAACACGTGCTTTAACGGTGAAGGCAAACATCGTGAGGAAACCGGCATGTTCTGAGAACTTTAAAAGAGTTTGAAGGGCATGTGACATTCACCAACCCGCACTTGGCCAGCGTGGTGAATTAAGGCCTAATCTCTCTCGTCAAGTGAGAGAAGTCCCTGTGTCCCAGCAGTGGGAACGTTAATAGGGTGATGATGATGATGATGATTCGTATAAAAATACTTCGTGCTAGAATGTTTTATGAAGCCCTTTACCTGTTTTTGTATTAAAGCTAATCCGCCGACGCAAACCATGTTTTTACGAGCCTGTGGTACCCTGATACGGTAAATAATAAAAAGGCATTGTACTTGTGATATTTGGAGCGTAATGATATGTGAAAATCTCGAAAGGATGGTAAGATCTGTCTAATGGCATTACATTTTCTTTAATTCTCTTTCTTTCTTTTTTTTCTGGTAGGATACAACTAGTTTCATCTGCTAGAATCGTTTTCTAAATAAAACTTTAGATATTGTTTCATCAATTAGGTTGATAAATGTGGAAATAATAGTTCTCGATCTCCTCCTGTGGATGCTATTGTACCTGGAAATGTAAATATGCCATAGAAGATGAATACGAGTAGAAGCATTATGGGTATAATTACGCGTCAACAACGCGAGAAGCGGGACGCGATGCGGTACATTTTTGCCTGATAACGTCTCACTGTGTGAAAAGAGCCATAGCACCTAATGGCAACCATATAAAAAGAATATATTTGCTTCGGCAAGTAATGATTATATATAGAAATATGAAAGCTTATATGGAAGGGTTCTTAGCAGTGAGAATCTCCTACCTTATATAGTGATATGGTTAAAATAATAAAGTGACACTGATATGTTTCGGGCAAGTGAAGTCTTCTTAAACAAAAGGTATCATTTCTTAATCTAAAATAGGTAGTCAAAAATGCTTGTTCGTGTAAATAGGTTGGATGAACACCTGATGAAGACTTAAACTATGCATCTCATATCAAAGTTGTTTTAAAACTATTAAGCATAATGTAAATTGCCACAATTATGAGACCATTGCAATAACGAAAGTTACTATGATTGAAATCTATGAATATTTCGTAGCACATTCGTAGAGCCTTCGTAGCATTCGAAGACCTTTGCCATACATTTCGTAGCACTAACATTTCACATATTTTTTTTTCAATTTTTGAATACCAACCAAGCAGAACTTGTACCGTGGGTCTGTAGCTTTTTTTAATCAACAAATTACTTAAGCAAGACGCCGATGCGCGAAAAGCTAATTTAACAAAATTTAGATACAAGCGTGGGTTTGAGACCTGGGACTCTGATTGTGTCTGATCATCAGCAGACTCGCAGTGTAACGATTTTTCAGCATAAATTGTGTGTAAGACGATGTTGTGTAACAGTAGAACGGTCAAAAATGTATTGTTATTTTAGATTTGGATATTATTATTTGTAATTTTGCTTTTATTTTCTGGTTAATATGGGAAGGCTGTGTTTTGTTGGCAGTAGAAAATTCAGCAAGGGTGAAAGAGACAAGATACAAGATACAAAATCATTTATTTCCATAGTTTGGTTTTACAAAACTTAGACACGTCAAAATAAATTACAAAAAAACAAATTAAACATAAGTGCTTAAAGATAAGTAGGAAATAAATTTATGGTATCTGGTCGCTTCGCTTTTTTTACACTAGAGCAAAGAAGCGATTAGAAACTCTAGCTAATTTTTGTATTGAAACTTTACAATCATTATTTGTTAGTCTTGTTTTTGATTTTGTGTTGGAGCAGATTCCGTCCCAGGCAGTTTTGTCCTCAAGGTAATCCGATATATTATAATAAGCTTTTTTACAAACATTATTTTTTACAATTTTCTTAAATTTAGTAATTGAAAACTGTTGCAATTCTTGGGGAATCTTGTTGTAGAAGCGTATACATTACCCTTTAAATGATACATTAACCTTATGCAGCCTAGTGGTGGGCAAAGCGAGTTTATATTTATTTCTTGTATTTACATTGTGTTTATCACTATTTTTTGTAAACAAATTAATATTTTTATGCGTATACATAATGGCTTCATAAATATATTGACAAATGACGGTCAATATGTTTATTTCTTTGAATTTATCACGAAATATACACGAAAGTTATGTAAAGGTAAATTTTCCCGGGCTCTACAATGCGCAGGTCTGGTTTGTCTCTTCCTATTGGCCATTCTAAGGACAACAATCAGGGCTGTGAATTAATATATCATTCCATAAGTAAAACTTAATTAAATCAGTAGTAATTTACAATGCTTAGCAACCCTTTCAGTGTGTATAGAAAAGCGTTCTGAATTAAAGAACGTAAAAAAATAGTTTAGAAGTTTTTAAATACATAAATAAAATATGTTTTTATGTTGATATCGTTTTTGTAACATTTTTAAGCTCCTACGCAAAATGAGGGGAGTTAAAAGTTTCTGTCTGTCTGTCAGTCTGTGGCATTATAGCTCGAGTTATATAAAGCGAGGAGAAAAACATGGTGTCATGGTTAAACATATGGAAAAATGTTCTAAGGGCATATAATGACAGACTACTGTTGTTCGCTTCAGAGCGATCTTCGAAAAGCAAAATACCAAAAAGAGTCTCACTGAGACAAATAAATGTGTAAATAATTATTTATTATTACTTATTTATATAATAAGTTTTGTTACGTAAGTGAAGTTGTGTTAGTAAAAAAATTGTTTGCCATGTTACTATGGAAAAGAGGTGAATTTTAATTCCTACACCGTCAGCAAAGGTGACGCTCTATTACTAAATGTTATAATCCGATTCAGCACACCCAAAAACATAAGAATCGGGCAAGAAAACCAAAACAGCTCTATTTCTGCAAATCTGTGTAATTTTTTGAATAATTCAATGCTGTTAATACATTTCCGTTGTTCGACAATTTTAGGCACCCCTGATAGAGTCTAGATACCTACCTATGCAGGTGCACCGTGCATGCGCAATGAAAATTGCGGCAAAATATCTTGCTTCTCCTATGACGTACTCTGTTACTCTTAGGTATATCCCTATGCGCCGGCCTTAACACGTTTTTTGGAATATTTCAAAAGGTATAACCATCTTATCAAACGAAACATATTAGGATTCTACTTGAAGGCAAATAGAATGAAACGGTAAACTTGTTGGAGAATTCCGATGCTGTATTTCTTGTAATAGAGTGTCCGAATTTCAAATCCTAGATCGCGCAAGCAATGGTTTGTAGCAAGTTTCAATGCGTTCGATGAGTGATTAATGTATATCGGGGAGCCCGTAGCTACTGCGTGCACCGGTTGTTGCGAAGAGCCGGTTTAATTCTTCGCAGTCGAGAGATTCGACGAGCTGGCCCCCCGGGGCCAAGTGGTTGCGGAAGGAAGCCTCTGTCCGGGCGTTCAGCGCCTCCTTCCAACGATAAGTCAAAGATTTGACTAATCAACCGAGGCTTCGGTCTCAAACCAACGCTAGTAGCTAATTCGGCTTCCTTTTGTCATATAAAAAATTTTATTCGTTATAATATTTTAAAGTCGCTTTATGTTATAGTAATTCATTTTACGTTTCTACGTAAAAAATAAAACTTAACATAAACTTATTTTTTACTATTATTGTGCTCGGATTTAATTTTAAAAGCGAGTTTTTAAATTTATTATAAGACAAGCGGCCCGCCACGGTGTCTTATGGGTATAAAATTATACCCGGAAATTATTCGAATTTTTCTCGCCGTAAAAACCATCCTATCTCTCAAATTGGATAGAACTGCACATATGGTGTGCGAATTTTATTATAATTGGTTAAGTGGTTTAGGAGTCCATTGAGGATAAACATTGTGACACGAGATTTATATAATTATATGAAGATAATACCAAACCATCACTTTAAGAGCAAGCGTAGACTAAAGAATTAATTCTGTGGGAGCAACAGAGGAGTTTTACGCAATTGGATATCATGGCGATGGTGTAGTTTGACATTAATCCACGAGATGGCGTATGATGCGTAGGTTCACAGTATTCAAAGGGTTCTTACAAAAGGAATGACACTCATTGCTTCAGGATATCTACAGAGGGCGCTAGTATACTATTAACTTTTAATACCATTTTTACTTTTCCCGCCTCTAGATTTATTATAAGTTATAATAGATATTAGATTTGTTCATAAATTTTTCGATGTTTTCAATATAGTATCCCTGCTTATTACATTCTCCTTGGTCTGGGTGTTTGATATGTATAATAAAACACAAGTTTAGAGCTTACCACGGGGGAAATATTTATATTTATTTAATTGGGATAATGAGGTAAAAATCATAAATCCGCTTTATTCGCTCTGGAGTTATTTCCGTTTGATTAAGCACGACTTTGTTATATTGGTATTTGTTATAAAGGTTTTAACCTTTGCAAAAACTTTCCTTTATAATTACTCTATTGTTTATGCGTTTATCGCGAATAGGGATAGACAGATGGGGCGGGGGACTTTAGAAGACATTGACCATTTGACTAATGTAAAAGGCACCCATGGAAAACAGTAAAACTATTATTTCTCTTCTTGTCCTTTTTATTTTCTCTCCAACCCCGTATCCAGAGAGTTTTATCATCCCTCCGCTCCTCCATCCATCGTGTGTCGATGGTTGCCACAGACTGCCGGATTAATCCCGTAACACTCGGCCATCCGACAATTGCGGCCGTGCCCCACGCCGCTCCTGGTTTCCTCCGTATACGGGATTCACCTGGAAAACACGGGAAAAGCAGTAGCCGCTATTCGTCGTTTTTGAAATTATGCACTCAGAAAGTAAGCGGCTGACATTACAAAGTAATGATAGTAGGTGATCGGTGAATTTACATTTTGTAATTATTAGGGGACTGTCGGCACTCCACTAAGATCGATGCCGCCGACGGTGCGAGTGTCCATAACTATATATAAGTAGAATAAAATAATTAATAAAACCTATCCTGTACTTCTAGAAATAAGCGTATTTAATCGAAATCGAATTCGTAACTTTAAAACTTACCCTTACACTCCAAAGCAGGACGGTCCCAGCGATTCAGCAGGACTGTTGGATAGGATGCAACGATGGGAAATCATCTGAGTATAGGTCACAAACGATTATATTATTTGGAATGCCACACAGACTTTAAATGTCACACAGACTTTAGGTGTCACACAGACTTTAGATGTCACACAGACTTTAGATGTCACACAGACTTTAGATGTCACACAGACTTTAGGTGTCACACAGACTTTAGATGCCACACAGACTTTAGATGTCACACAGACTTTAGATGCCACACAGACTTTAGATAACGTTCAATACCATTTAGTCCTCCGGGAATGACGTCACATATTTTTCCAAGTTGAATGTATAAGTACAGAATTAATGAGAAAAAACAAATCTCTGTTTGACTCTACATCAACAAATACTTGAAGGAATCCTATGCTTTGTCACGCAATCGTACATGGCATTTCAGATACACATTGCATTTTGAATTAAAGTCGAAATTCTCTAATAGAATGAGTTGTAGGTTACTTACAGTAACGGGAGCTTCTTTGATGTTTGAGCTTGTTGCGTATTTGCTGAAGTTATACCCTAACAGTTGGCATCAGTATGACCAATCCGCATACAATTGTCGCAACGCATTCGCCCCCGACAGTCCTTAGCTTCATGCCCAGGACGGCGACATAAGGAGCAGACCTTCCGTCCGAGCTCCTTGCTCATTTGTGTAGGCGCTGTCCCTGTGGGAGTTGGAACATCTTGAGAGCCCACGTAGCCTTCCTTCCACGTAGCCTTCCTTCCAGTCTCCTCTTTCCGGTAGTTTTCAAACGATGACAGATAGCCGTAGTAGCTCCTCCGGTTGCTGGCATTTGTAGGCTTTAGCGTTTGCTCGTAACTCATTTGAGAGTCCTTTGATGATACAAGAATTCGCGTCCTTACCCTGGATTCCACATTTTTTAATGGCTGACAACTTCTCGTGGTAGTACTTGCTCATAGTTTCCGAATCTTTCTTTGTTCTTGACAGCATAATCTCTAATTTGTCGACGAAGTCGATGGCCAATGGAAAAGCTACTTCTAACACTCGCAGGCCCCCAGGTCATCGTACCACCTTCTAGCGGAACCACGAAGACGAAGCTGCATGACGAATTGCTTTTCCGTAGCGTTCCAACCATATACGTCAATTTTATGTAACCAACTGGTCACGTTGCACGCGTCATCTTCAGGTTGAAACTTTGGTATAATTTCAGCATCAAGGTGAGTTATTCGGCGTTGCTTTTCCTGAAGTGTTGGTACAACATGGCAACCACTAGCCGAGAATTCTTTTTCGTTCTTGTCGGAGTCAGGATGATGCAATTGTTTTCTGTAGAGTTCAGAGTTCGGATTCTTTTCTTTCACTCTTAGACCGGCAGCGTATGGGCCTGACATTTTCTACAATCACACTTCTGAAATGTAAAAGGCACCCATGGAAAACAGTAAAACTATTATTTCTCTTCTTGTCCTTTTTATTTTCTCTCCAACCCCGTATCCAGAGAGTTTTATCATCCCTCCGCTCCTCCATCCATCGTGTGTCGATGGTTGCCACAGACTGCCGGATTAATCCCGTAACACTAAATAGGTATTCTCAGCTTGAACTTGATAAAACTTTATTGGTATTTCATAAGCCTTCATCCATTAATAACAATTTGACTTAAATACTATTCAAAAAGTTATCTACGCATCTAGTCTTTTACATGACTTGCCTGTGCGAAAATAAAATAATAAATCAAATCGAGTTATTTTTGTAGCTAATGGTGTATATTATTAGGGAAATAGGCTTGTCTTTGTTCAACTAGGTGCGTTGACACCCGATGTAGGAGTTGGTATGACGTAATGCTTCCATTTCAAAGAATAATGTTTTACAAGTTTTTTGGAATATAAGCGCTCATTTTATTATCATCTGTTAAAAATATTGTGTCGAATATTTTCATTAGGTAATAATATAAAGTTGATGAGTTTGTTGCACTTCTTATAGGTACTACAAATAATTCTTGATCAAAATTATGGTGAGAGACAATAAATTAACTTTCGAAGTAAAGCTGTAAGCTGTTTTTAAACACATTTTATCATAAAGCATGATAAAGTTGATTAAGTTAAGCGTTTGTTATGTTTGTTTGTTTGTTATTCTGTTGGCTCGCCTTGATTAATAAATAATGAATAAATAAAGAATGACTTTACCCCGAATCCTTCAAAAATTATCATCATAATTCAACTAATTCTCACACATCCTTAACAAATTATACACCAAAACCTTCCTCTTGAATTTCTCCACCTACTGCTGAAAACTAAATGAAAATTCGTATTGTTGCTTTTGAGTGAAACCCGAACATTATGACAGACAGAAAAGTTACTGTCAGTCTTTTACAGATTATATATTCGGACAGTGTGCCAATGCGCTACATAACAAGATCCCTCTGCCCCATTCTATCATCGGTCGCTCGAATTATTTTATAGTGTGCACCGCTAAGGAGTGGAATTCTCTGTTTTTTCACAACCGACCACTTTTAGGACCCGAGTGAATAGGCTTTTTCTGGGCAAACTTGTTCCATAGTTGACCTCGACTGTAGTCATAAGTAATTCCATTGAATAATAAAAAAAGGCAGATGCGGACTTACTTTTATAATTATATAGAAGAATAAATGAAGTTAAGTCAAAATTTATTTTTAAGTTTTAGTAAAACCAGGATATTTTGTCCAGGAGTCGGGCGTTGACACTAGCACACAGTTGTAAAGCTTCGGTAGTGTCATCGTATCCTATTATTTAAGTTCACTGTTTATATTGACATAAATATTTTTTTTTATATGTAGCTCTGGCGACTTTTTGACGAATACTGCAATGGGAACTAAATCACTGTAAAGAAATACTTATAATCCTATACCTTATCAGAATCGAATTATTCCGATCTGTCACCCTGCTTTGTCCCCATGGGGTGACAGAACGGACAAAATAGTTTGATCTGTCCCCCTGTTACCGATGAGGGGACAGTTCGAACTTTATTCAGCTCCTTAATGTTTTATCTGTCCCCCTATCGTTATTAGGGGGACAGATCAAACTTTTTGATTCCTGTTTGTCCGCAATAGAATTAAATATATTCTTAAAATCATACAAAAAAATATTATTTATTTTTGATTACGTTCTTAAAAATAATGCAACCTTTTATTAATTAAAAGCCAAAATGGTCTATATTTATAATCACCTTTATTTGTATAAGTTATAAATTCAGTCTATAATAATTATCAGTCTCATAAATCACGAAAGGTACATTTTACACAATCAGTCTTATTAAGATACAATATTCATATTAAAACTTACTAACAGCACGAAAATATATCTTGCTTTAAATATAAATCACAGTAAATATTGTACATATTACAATATCAGTCTTCTGATTTGACTTCTTACCTAGTAACTATAAAATTAAATGAAACCTGGACTAATAAACTAAAAATTAATAATGTAAATAATTTGATAACTTAATTAAACGATATCAAATGTCTAACGAATTATAAAACTTATTTTTTTTGTATAACTGTAAACTGTAAACATAAAATATATAAAAACATGTCTATCTTAATTTCTCAAATAAATGACCAACAGTAATTTCAACAGCTACAAACTGCATTTGACAAGTACTTATGTATTCTTATATTATCTTTTAGAATATTTGTTTTACCTGCTGCTTAACCTTTTTAGCGTTTAATATTATTTCCAAATAAAAAGCAATCTTATTTCCATTTCCGTTTCATCCGGTTTCAAATCACTCACACTAACGATTCTATAGAAGCTTCACTTCAAAAAACGCAAAAACACACTAGGTTTTTCTGAACTCAGCATCACGCGGTTTGATCCATTGTTTGATTATATGACGAAATTTCTTACTTTGTTCATCATTCGGACTTTCTGATGCGATATAAGCCCATCCATTTAAAATTTCACTATTAGGTATCAGTGGCAGGACGGCACTCAATTCCACTGGCCTTTTCAAAAGTTTTGATTTAGTTAGCTTAAGAGCGGCTCTCTTCTTCCATACAGCTTGGTTGTAGTGAAAGAAACAACCTTTAACGGTGACTTCTGGAAAAATCTTTTTTATTGCCTTCATTGCTGCAATTTCATAATCAGATTTATAAGTTTTAGGTTTCCAATCTGGAATCTATGATTTGATCAGGTTAAATAAAATTTCATAACTTTTTGATCCTTGTGACTCATTAAAGCGTAAACTACGGGCACAATATTAGTAGTCACATTTCGACTGCCGAAATCTGCATGTATAAAAAATTAAAGTTTTATAATTCGTTAGACAATTGATTCGTTTATTTAAGTTTTTAAATTATTTACGTTAATAATTTTTAGTTTATTAGTCCAGGTTTCATTTAATTTTATAGTAACTAGGTAAGAAGTCAAATCAGAAGACTGAGTGTAATATATACAATATTTATTGCGATTTATATTTAAAGCAAGATTTTATGTTGATTGATAAAGATATTTTCGTGGTGTTAGTAAGTTTTAATATGAATATTTGTATCTTAATGAGACTGATTGTGTAAAATGTACCTTTCGTGATTTATGAGACTGATAATTATTAGAGACTGAATTTATAACTCATATAAATAAAGGTGATTACAAATCGAAACCATTTTGGCTTTTAATTAATAAAAGGTTGCATTATTTTTAAGAACGTAATCAAATATAAATAATATTTTTTTGTATGATTTTAAGAATATATTTAATTCTATTGCGGACAAACAGGAATAAAAAAGTTTGATCTGTCCCCCTAATACCGATAGGGGGACAGATAAAACATTAAGGAGCTGAATAAAGTTCGAACTGTCCCCTCATCGGTAACAGGGGGACAGATCAAACTTTTTTGTCCGTTCTGTCGCCCCATGGGGACAAAGCAGGGTGACAGATCGGAATAATTCTCAGAATCAGCTTAAGATACTCTGCACGAAGCGAATGTGGCTTAATGATCGAGGAAAAAGATTTGTATAAGTTAAAATCGTGCTCATCAAAAGTATGGTTTAGGAAATTTTCTACGGAAGAGTTTTTGTAATTGAATAATCAAGCCGCGGGGCGAATAATTTTACTTTCCATTCCTTGAAAGTGTTAAAAAAGTTAAGATATCTTTAATGAAACGAATTTAGGGCTATTAATCAAAAGTATGAACCTTGTTCTTCTTTTTCTAATCATCATCGTCATTTCAGCCGTAGGACTTCAACTGCTGGACATATCTCAATGTCTTCCAGTGGCTCCTCATTCCTGATTCGTTCACCTAGAGTAACCCCGAGCATAGCCCTTTTTATAGCTCGTTGCGCAAATCTAAGCCTATTCATGAGGCCTATGGTGAAGCACCACGTCTCGGAGCCATATGTCATCACTGGCAACACACACTGGTTAAACACCTTAGTCTTCAGGCAGTGAGGTATATTGGATGAAAAGACGTTACGCAGTTTCCCGAACGCTGCCCATCCAAGCTGGATTCGGCGATTGACCTCTTTCTCGAAGTTGGACCTACCTAATTGGACTGTCTGTCCTAGGTATACATGTGCGTCAACAACTTAGAGCATCGAATTCTCAACCATAACCATAATATCCATGTCCTTCGTCTTGTCCATGTTCATCCTGAGTTCCACCCGTTGGGAGACTCCATTGAGGACTTCTAGCTTGTACTATTGTATCCATTCAAGCTTGTCTGGTAGAGATTCTTGAGAGATGAGACCGCCAATTGTCGCATAGTGTAAGAATATTTTGGACACGTTGGTGTTATAATTGTGTGCGCAATAAAGAATTATTATTATTATTATGACTGCGTATGTCCTTATGTCTTTTTCTAATGTCTAATCCATTTTCCAAGAATTTCCAAGAAAATCTTATTTCACAAATATCTAAGTCAGTAATTAGAATATGTCGTGGGTCACCAAGTTTAATATAACATTAACCCCATCCAAGGAAGAATTATGTACAAGACACACAAGCAGCGGAAACCTGTAGTTAACACGACACTTTATGATTTGCACATTCCACGGACGCCTGGAGGTGACAGTAGAATATCCCGCCTATCTACATCTACAATCGGCTGACGTCGACATGATACTAAAACCGAGGAGTTACGGTGAAATTAGCCAACAGTTTTTTTACTACATTGTGTTTTTGTAAGACGGTAGCAGTAGATTCAAGAAGCCAAAAAACATAGTTAAATGTTACATTATGTTTCACTATCAATAACTTTTTTTAATTTTCATAAATTAATCTTCTTGGATTAAACTTTTACTATAAAACCATTTGATTGATTTGATTATAGTAGGTTTGGTTAAAACGTGCCAAAAAGCTTAAATTATCAAATTTAAAAATTTATAAAATAGTGCGCGAGATAAATGTACCGCTAAATATTTATTGGCCTGTTGTGTGACCATTATTCATCCGGGCGATTGAATTCGCAACTACGTATGTTTAATGAAAAACATTCGCATAAAAATACTTCGTGCTCGAATGTTTTATGAAGGCGGGACTGCATCTGTTTTTGTAAAAGCTAATCTGTAAACCCAAGCCGTGTTTTGACAAACATGAGGAACCCTGATACAAATATTATTAAAAAAAAATATTTGACAAAAATAGACCAACTTCAAAACAGTAACTAAAAAGTATAACATAAATTAACTTCTACAAATAATTTAATAATTTTGAAGTCGGTGCAAAAGTAAAAAATAAATTATTTTTTTACTTTTTAGTTACTGTTTTGAAGTTGGTCTTTTTTTAGCAAAAAAATTATTTTCACGATTTTTAGTGATGTGTAGGCCTAGAAAGGATGCTCTACCTTTACCTTACTCTATTAAAATATTTACCTGATAGAGTTCCTTTGACTGTCCTTCATTTTCATCATCAGACCCCTAATATCAATAGTCAAAACCCATTTAGATGAACGGTCTCAGTAATATAAGTTAAACAAGCCCAAACGACCTCTGTGGCTCGGTGGGCGAATGGGCCTGAGGTGCAGGAGGTTGCGATTCCCGCCGGGGGACCAGATTTTGTACGATCTACAATTTCTGGTTTCGGGTCTGAGTGTTTTCTATGTATCATATGTATGTATTTACAAAAAAAAATGTATCTATGTAGTATATCAGTCACGTAACACCCATAGTACAAGCTCTGCTTAGTTTGGGGTTAGGTGATGCTGTGTGAGTAGTCCGGAAATATTTATATATTTAAACACAAAGTACTTGCTGAAAATCGTTGAGGAGTTCCCTCAACTGCCTTTCCCTCCATCATCAGATCAACACCAGACCCTCATTAATAATAAGGCTTTAAAATTCATTATATTGAATAATATTAAGGAACACACAAGTCGGATTGACAATTTTTTCAAGAGTTTCCCTCAATTTCTTCAGGATTCCACCATCAGATCCTGGTTTCCTTACCATGGGACCACACTTGGGATAATCCCTTTCCAACAAAAAAAAATCAAAATCGGTTCATAAACAACAAAGTTATCCGCGGACATACATAAAAAAATATATACGGTCGAATTGAGAAACCTCCTCCTTTTTTGAAGTCGTTTAAAAAAAGGCAATGTACTTGTGATATTTGTAGCGTAATGTTATGTGGGAATCTCGAATAGTTGGTAAGGTTAATGGCTGATGGCATTACACATTTTCTATTTGTCTTATTACATATATAAATATATCCGATAACTTTTAATTTGTTAGATCAAAATTTGCGTTTGCAAAATCAAAGTTTGAGATTTCGTTTCATAATTTATTGATAAATGTGGAAGGTATAGTGCTCGATCTCCGTGGACGCCATTGTACCTGCAAATGCAAATACGACGTAGAAGAAAACATTAACTTAATTAGCTTTAGGTACCTATACGTGTTTTGTATTATTATGTTCGGCTGTAAGTTTTCCTTAAATAAATAAATAAGTATAGTAATGTAAGGCTTTAGCCAAAACTACGCGTCAGCAACGCGAGACATGAGACACGCGACGCGGGACATTTTGGTCGCGTTGGTGTGCTTAAAGCCACATTAAAGCATCCGACACGCCTCAGCTCAAAACCAGTAGCTTGTTTCAAAAACGATGATAAACAGATTCTTTGAAATGATTACGCAACCCTACTTTCACTCATATCTCACTTGCGTGACCTATTATAAGTTTACGAGCTTTTAAAGGTAATACTGATGACAATCAGGTTCTTGTAATTGTAACTTGTAAATAAGAGAAATTGGTTATGAGTGCAGTATATCTATCTTATTTATAAATATCTAGTGTCACAGTTTTCGTTGCCATACTCCTCCGAAACGGCTTGACCGATTCTCGTGAAATTTTGTGAGCATATTGAGTAGGTCTGAGAATCGGACAACATCTATTTTTTATTTTGCAAAGCATCGTTTGCTGAGGACAGCTAGTTATTTATAATATGAAGTTGCGGGGAGCTTTATTGTCGTGGAAATGCACGAGGCACTGAAAATTAGTTACTTATGGTGTTTGGAACCAGCGTGGCAGAGGCTCCTGTTTCGCGGTTGCTTTAGGAGCGCAGGTTTGGGCAAAGCTTAAAAATAATAATAATCAATAATCATCATTTATTTGCTTCAACATAATGTAGTTTACAAAAGATCTTAATATTAAATGTGTCTCAATTATGTTCTACTTGTTAGCATGCAAAAATCCATTATATGTCAGAAATTTATCAATAATACATTAAAAAAATAAAATAATAATATGATTCATTTTAATTATAACTAGCGGCCCGCCCCGGCGTCGCACGGGTAAAAAAAGTTTCCGGCAATTTTTCCTTATTTGCTCACCGTTAAGACCTACCCTGGACTACGACAAATATTTTAAAACCAAAATCAGCGCAATCGGCCAAGCCGTTCTCGAGTTATAATCAGACTAACGAACAACAATTCATTTTTATTTATATAGATAATAAATTAAAAATAATATTCCTTATAAATAAGCGTAGTATCCTACCCAAAACGTCCACCTGTCCATGATGGCAATAGACAAAAGCACTTACTTTTTTTTTTTTTTTTTTTGTGCTGTCTTCATTTGACCACAATCTCACCTGATGTAAAGTGACGATGTGGTCTAAGATGGGACATGAAGACCTAGAAGGTAGATGGCTTCTCCGGGCCACATTACGAAACACGAAAAAATCGCTTCACGCACTGGCCCACTTTTAGTAAAACAACGAACACTCGTTTTTTTCACAGGCTGATTGTACAAACCAAAGGGTGTGTTCTTTGCGCGAGCGCGGGAGATGCATTACCAACATGTCAACGAAGGAACGTAAGGTATTGGGTTCGATTACCGCCTGAGATCAGATTTTGTAAGAACTAGTTTTTTTTTAATATTTACTTTATCTATACTTATAATAAAGGGGTATACCTAGTTCGTGAGATAGTAAGAATGTTTGTGACGTTGTAGGTGGTTATGTTTATCTGCCGATTTAAAAATAGTTTTGTTCATAGATTATTTTAAGCTTGAGAAGTGATATAGCCTACTTATTATAGAGGGAAAATATGTCTTACTGCGGCCATATCAATGATTCATACAAAACACCCAGACTCAAAACCCAGAAGAATATAACTTTTAACCATAACTTTTAACTTATATCATCTGTGAAATAACTTTTTAAATTATCATGGTTTTTAACAATACTACTATTGAAAAACTTAGCTAATTGTTTTCTAGATCGGTACTTCACAGATGATACTATGATTTAAAACGGGTAACATACGATGATTTGTGAATAACCGTCTGCCCAAATCGCAAAGACAATGACAATTCAGTTGCTTCGAAATATCGGAAAACTCAAAAACCGTCAAATCATGGTATGTTGCCCGTTTTAAATCATAGTATCATCTATGAAGTACCGATTTAGAAAACAATTAGCTAAGTTTTTCATTACATCTCTGCGTGATGAACGAGCAATAAGATCACGAATCTCCCCGGAATTAAAAGCCGGAAACCGAGCCATTTTAATGGATTTCTTAATCCGGGCAACCTATTCAGTTCCATCCTAATTCCCACAGCTTTGTACGTTTAATTTATATTTGCTAGTTTTGAGTTCATTTGGGCCGTCCCTGAGGAAATAAATAAATAAATGTTGGACTATTCAAATTATATTTTAGCCCCAGAGTAAGAATAAACAGAGTATATCGACATATTATATGTACATATCGCTCATTTGCGACAAGAACGGTTTATAACATTTATGTATCGTTTTGGAATGACAGTATATAAAAATCCGCCGTATCGCGCTCTACTTGCTACAAAAACGCGATATTCCTAGCCCCAAAATTGACAAAGATATGAGGGAAAAAGTCGACAAGATGCGTTCTAGCTCCCTCCTTTACAACTATGAAATTCGTTTCAACATCGGTACATGTCATTGGAGTCTCTGCGCGCGACGAGGGAGGAGCTGTTCAATTGCAACAAAAACGTGACACAGTCAGTGTGTCACGTTTTTAATGGAAAGGTAAGTGCATTCATTTAGTTATTGATTTGTTACTAAAGCGTGATATCATGGTTTGAACCACTTTAGCTGTAAAGTAATATTTTACTGTATACATTTTTAGGCTACCTAGTCACGGTTTTCTCGCAAAAAAATTATACTTATTCGGAATAAAAGGATATGTACCGTTTTAGATGATGAATGAAATCTCTAGAGGTTTAGTTTTGTATGAATTATTACCACGTATCTCGTTGTTGTCGTAAAGTGTGTATACATTTTGTCGTGATAGCGGAAGTTGTTGCATTACAGATGATGACAGATATTTAAACCACCACCTTATTCTTTCAGATGGAGACACGATCGCGATCGACAAAGATTTTGGGTATACTCCGAAAAGAAATAGTTGATGCAATAGACAGTATAACTACAAACAGATAAGATCACCATCACCTCACCTCACCTCAGGATACCGAAATAATACCCACTACTACTACTGACTCGACAACCACAGTGGGCTTTTATTGCTTAGAAGAAATAGTTCCTAAACAACGAACCTTAAAGATAGACTCAGAAGGAAACACGATACAACCAAAACGGACCAGCAACAATGCTAAATGTTTTTTAAAACACGCTGGCAATAAATAATCGGCCAATAACTACAGCATTAAGCAGAACTTATGGAACTGGTAAATAAAAACCTCATTCCTCGATATTATAAATCTTTTTTTTTTTACTGCCTCGGTAGCGCGGTGGGCGAATGTCCGCTTGCAAAGTAAGAGGTAGCGGGTTCGATTCCCGCCGAGGGTAAAATTGATTGTATGTTCTGCAAGCACTTTTCTCCTTGGTCTGGGTGTTTAATAATCGTTTTTGGTCTTATTGCTTTTAGCAATAAGACCGCCCATTACGCATTCTAGGTTTAGTTTTAATTTCATATTGTATTGTTCATCTGATTTGTAATAAAGAATTCTATTTTATTCTATTATTTAATATGTGTAATAAAAATATCTATTTAAGTATGTATATTATATTAAGTATATCAGATGTCTAGTACCCGTAACACAAGCTTAAAGCTTACCACGGGGCTAAATGTTGTGGTGTAGATTGTCCAGAAATATTTATTTATTTATTGATTTTTACGAATCTCTATAAGCGCATTATCATAGAGATTTGTTAAATGTGAATGTTTATTAGTATTTTTAACCCCCGACCAAAAAAGAGGGGTGTTATAAGTTTGAAGTGTCTGTCTATCTGTCTGTCTGTCTGTCTGGGACATCATAGCTCCCGAATGGATAGACCGATTTCAATTTAGTTTTTTTTTGTATGAAAGGTGAGCTTGGCCCGGTGGTTTTTAGACATGTTTCATGAAAATTGGTTAAGCCGTTTAAAAGTTATGGGGGTGGGAGTGGGGAAGGAAAACCTGCAAATATACTCGAGTGGGGTATCAAATAGGTTCAAAGATATTTATTTCTCATAAAAACTATTAACAGTTCATTTATAATGAGATTACATATTTTTAACCCCCGACCAAAAAAGAGGGGTGTTATAAGTTTGACGTGTCTGTCTGTCTGTCTGTGTGTCTGTCTGTCTGTCTGTCTGTGTCACCATAGCTCCCGAACGGATGGAGCGATTTTAATTTAGTTTTTTTTGTATGAAAGGTGAGTCTTGCGCGAGTGTTCTTAGACATGTTTCATGAAAATCGGTTGGGCCGTTTAAAAGTTATGGGGGTGAGAGTGGGGAAGCAAAACCGAAAATCTGCAAATATACTAGTGTGGGGTATCAAATGAAAACGCATCGCGTCCACATTACATAATATTATGTTGTTTTACATTTAAGAAAATTACGGCATTGGAATCGGGGGTTTTTCTTAAATTTTAAATTTAGATTTATTACTTATTCTATAGAGTTTAGCCTCTGGACTTATAAAATTATATCAAATGAAAGAACATTGCGTGCACATTACTAAATATTAAGGTGTTTTACCTTTAAGGAAATTAAGGATTTGGAGTCGGGGTATTTTCTTAAATTTTAAATTAAGATTTATTATTACATTCCATTTTATTTGATAAAACACTGGCTGTCAAAATATTGATTTGTTACTTTCTATAATAATGTTTAGTATACTAATAAGTGCAAATGTTAAGTGCCATTGTTAATATTAGGTCCTTACATATGAAATTGGCGTTTTGTATGGGAGGAACAAAAAGTCGAATATTTTTTAATATAATATATTTAATTAATCAAAGTATGAACCATTATTTTCTATGCACTTTTGCCATCTTATAGGTAGTTCATTGATCCCTTTACTAAAAAAACCAGTCGGACGGGAATCAATAAAATCTTTGAAGGCGATTTGGACTGCCCCATCGGAGTTGAATTTTTTCCCTTGCAAGAAGTTATCCAAATTTCGAAAAAAATGGTAATCTGTTGGAGCAAGGTCCGGGGAGTACGGAGGATGTCTTAGACTTTCCAATTGAAGCTCTTCTAATTTAGTAGCCGTCTGTTGCGCAGTGTGTGGTCTAGCGTTGTCGTGAAGCAGCAGTGGCGTGGAGCGATTGACCAGCCTAGGTTGTTTAGCCGCTAGCTTTTCCATCATGGTTTGCAATTGCTGACAATAGACATCAGCCGTAATAGTCTGGCCAGATTTGAGAAAACTGTAATGAACAATACCGGCACTAGTCCACCAAACGCTTACAAGTAACTTTTTTGGGGTTAATTTTCGCTTGGGGCAGGATTTGGCTGGCTGGCCAGGATCCAACCATTGCGCTGAGCGCTTCCGATTATCGTAAAGAACCCATTTTTCATCACAGGTAATGATTCGGTTTAAAATACCTTCATTATTGTGCCGGTTTAGTAATGTAACGCAGCAGTCGACGCGCGTTTGCCGGTTTGCTTCAGTCAATTCGTGAGGTACCCACCTTTCAAGCTTTTTAATCTTCCCAATTTGCTTCAAGTGAATTAAAACAGTTTTATCACTAACACCGCAGCCTGCAGCTAACTCGGACGTGGTTTGCGATGGATCCGCTTCCACAATAGCCTTCAACTCTTCATTATCAACTTGAGTCTCAGGCCGTCCACGGGGCTTGTTCTGCAAGTCGAAATTTCCAGAACGAAAACGTTGGAACCAAAAACGAACTGTGTTTTCTTTTGCAACACGACCGCCATACACATCATTCACCCTTCGAGTTGTTTCCGCAGCACTAGTGCCACGGCGGAACTCGTACTCGTAAATAATGCGATATTTTAAGTTTTCCATTTTGTAAAATGAGTGACGCAAACAGAAAAAAACAGAAGAAAAAAAACAAATGAATGACGATCATCGAAGCACAAATACATGAGTCTATAGCTGTACAAATTTGAATTTGGAATTCCTTACCAAAGAGGAGAAATTTGTGATTAAAGTGGCCAGTACGAAAAACGCCAATTTCATATGTAAGGACCTAATATATAGTAGAACTAATTGAAAATAACTGTGATTGTTTTTGCCTAGATGTTTTGATTATTTAATAGTAAGTAAACGATGATTACAATTATTGACAGACATCATTGTTCGTATTGGGTAAGAAGTGTGCCATGGTAAAGCAAGACTTAATTACTGTCAAGACTGTTAAAATTAGTACAAAAGTATTATGTGTAATTGAATTTACGGTCGAGACTGATTAAAATAGTACAATAAGTACGAGTATAACGGTGTTTTAGTAATATTTTTTTGTATAATTTAATATATTTTGACTGCAAAAACGTGTTTTAAATTTGATATTTCGTTTAACGGTTTTAGTTTAACAAAAATATTAGCATATAAAACGTGATACGCCAGTATATCTAACAAAAACATACATATATTGCTGCAAAAACGTAACAAGTGCTGCCATTTTCGATAAAAAACCTGATATTATTATGAAAATGAATGAGATACTAGCTCCGCATCGTTTTATTCGAAAAAAGAATTGTTGGCGCACCTTCATCGTCAATAAAAAGTTTAGAAAGTTCAGTAGGAACGAAAATATACAGATTTGAAAACTTCAAAGTCGTTTTCTGAAAAATCACGTTTTCTGACTTGTCACGTTCTTGTCGCAGATGAGCGATATATTAGTAGTATAAACATTTCCTCAAAATATCAGCTTCAGTTAACCAAGTCGATGAAACAAAAAACATACTTTAAAGTTGAATATCTCCAAAACAATAAAAATCAGGATAAGATAAGATAAGATAAGATAATCATTTATTTGCTCAAAACATAGGTAACATTTTGGTCTCATATAAAAAATATTAATAAGTTCGGCTATGTTTTTGCCTGAAAGTAGGCGTACAAATATTAAAAAAACATGCAAGAAATTAAATAATTAAACATCACAAGTCAATTGAAAATTAAAATGGAACTTAAATATAAATAAATTAATAGAATTACAATAAAATTATTTAGTGTCAAATTTGTCTGTAAGATATTCTTCAAGAGTATAATAAGCTTTATCTGTCAGTAATTGTTTCACTCGTTTTGCAAAAATATACAGACTATCAACTTCTTTTATATTTTTTGGTAGCTTATTGTATAACTTTGGCCCCATACAAAATATACTCTTTGCAAATATTGCTGATTTGTGATTTGGCAAAACAACTTTATTTACTCTCTTGCTTTTTAGATTACCAAATTCTTTTATGTGTTGTCTAATGAATACAACCGATTCAAGTATATAAATGCATGGAAAAGTAAGAAGTTTTAGTTTAATAAAGTATGGTTTACACGAGTCTGTGAGCTTGAGCCTGGCTATGGAGCGTATACATCTCTTTTGTGAGAACAAACATGGGGATTTAACAAATCTATAGGTATTTGGGTCACCTAGCACGCAGTTTTCGTTGATCCGTCGACCGTGTTACACCGTGTATATGAAGATAAACTTAAAAAGGCTTAAAAGGTAATCGTTACAATATACATACTTGCATTGTTTCAACGTCAAAAAGCACTCGGTAACGGACGGACTTTATTTGCAAAGTCTGCTTTTAGCAAAGTCACACGCCAGACACATTGCATTTCGATATTTCAATGAAATGAAAAATGTTGAACAAATAGTTTAAAATCAAACTATGGAGCGTACAAAAAGCTTTTTCTCATTTGTGAAATCACATTAGTCGACGTAAAATGGACCCAGTTATATTCTGAAGTAATAAGGAGATAAACTCAGGTAATTAGGTATCTACTTGCTCAGAACTAAGCACCGTTTACATTATGGGCAATGTCCTGAATAATTTATGTTACAAAAAGTGCTTGAGCAGCAGGATTTTATTGGTTATACTCGTTGGCACTGCGGTAGGTACTGTATTAAACACCCGACCAAAAAAGAGAGGTGATTAGTTTGGCATGTCTGTCTGTCTATGGCTTCATAGTTCCCGAACGGATAAAGCTATTTCAATTTTTTGAAGTGAAACTTCTATAGAATCGTAGTGATTTCAAACCGGATGCAAAAAGATGAAACGGAAATGGTAAGAGACACAAATACAATGCTTTATTTAAATTTCTTTGCGCGATACTTCGTAGTTGAGACTACGAAGTATCGCGCAAAGAGGTATTGCTGTATTTTATTTATATTATTTTGTAACATACTTTATGTAATACGCTAAAGCGGATTATTTATATTACTTCAATAAATTGAAGTAATATAAATAATCCGAATAATTACAGATATATGTTTGTTTCTCTTATTATTTTAGCAGATGCGTTAATTTACCCTTTTTTTCTATTCGATATATATCATAATTATAGTTCGTAAGTAGTAGACTCCAATAGTGCGTCGTAGCTGACACACACACACTTTTTTTTTATTCTTCTTATTCTTTCGTCGATTTACTGAAGTTTCACTTCTATCGTGTGTGAATCGCACACACACCTTTTTTTTTTATATGAATGGTGACTTTTGTCCTTGTGTTTTCAGTTTGGAGTATATCAGTTGAGCCGTTTAAAAGGTTTGAAAGTGGGGAAGAAGAACCGAATTTTATAAAACTTTAGCGTCTCAAATGAAAGCGCATCACGTGAACATCATAAAATTATGTGTTTTTTATACTCTCCAGGGATATAAGGCTATAGAATCAAGGGATTTTTTTTAATTTGAAATTTTGATTATTAATTCGACTTGTGGAGTTTACCGAAAGTTTCTGTGCATAATTATGAGTCATACATAACTAATTTTTTCAAGCGAAGCCAAACCCTAAGCTAATTTAAACTTATTTGTTAAAATTAAAATTGAACTGGATTAAATAAAGAAAAAGTCGCTGGGAACAACTGGATCATCATCATCATTTCAGCTTTTAGACGTCCACTGCTGGACATAAGCCTCCCTCAAAGACGACCAATCATTCCGATCGGTCGCCACTTGCATCCACCGTGAGCCAGCAAGTTTGACTAGGTGATCTGTCCATCTTGTTGGTGGTCGTCCGACGCTGCGCTTACCAATCCGCGGCCTCCATTCGAGAACCTTCCGGCCCCAACGGCCATCAGTTCTACGTGCTATGTGGCCTGCCCACTGACACTTCAAAGAGCTAATCCGTTTGGCTATGTCGGTGACCCGCGTTCTTCTACGTATCTCCTCATTTCTGATTCGATCCCGTAGAGAAACCCCGAGCATAGCCCTTTCCATAGCTCTTTGAGCGACTCTGAGCCTATTCATAAGGCCAATAGTGAAGCACCACGTTTCGGATCCGTAAGTCATCACTGGCAACACACACTTATTGAAGACTTTTGTCTTGAGGCACTGCGGTATTTTTGAACAACTGGATGAGACTTACGAAATACCTAATCGATCGGCGAATTATGGAGGAGATGGGCTGATGATGATAATGAAGTTTAAACTCGATTTCATCAGATTTTTACACTTAATTTTATAATAGGTAACACATTTATGACTTAAGACGTATTATAAAAAAAAAAAAAAGCTGTGTGTGCGATTCACACACGATAGAAGTGAAACTTCAGTAAATCGACGAAAGATTATGAAGAATAAAAAAAAAGTGTGTGAGTGTCAGCTACGACGCACGATTGGAGTCTACTACTTACGAACAATAATTATGATATTATATCGAATAGAAAAAAAGGGTAAATGAACGCATCTGCTAAAATGATAAGAGAAACAAACATATATCTGTAATTATTCGGATTATTTATATCACTTCAATAAAGCGTATTACATTAAGTATGTTACAAAATAATATAAATAAAATACAGCAATACCTCTTTGCGCGATACTTCGTAGTCTCAACTACGAAGTATCGCGCAAAGAAATTTAAATAAAGCATTGTATTTGTGTCTCTTACCATTTCCGTTTCATCTTTTTGCATCCGGTTTGAAATCACTACGATTCTATAGAAGTTTCACTTCAAAAACCTCAAGATTGTTAAAATTAATTGTGTTAGTAAATAAACAGAATGTTAACTGAAATAATTTTGCCTTGACAGTTCGCTTAAATTTCTATAACAGAATAGAACAACATAGTTTTTATGTCTTTTTGTTGTTATTATAAGAATATTGGTTTTCTTATTAATATAATATATAAACAACTTATGCATTTAACATTTAGAAACAAATGCTTATCCACATAAAAAAAATGTTCAAAATTCAGCTGTATATTCGCCCTTTGACAAGTGGAAAAACATATATTATACCTACCTATAAATAAAAATTTATCAAGTGGTTTTATCACGGCCTTTTATTCTTAGCCCCAGTTCAGACACGGTGTGAAACGAACGGTTTCAAAATCTTGTGGGATTTGCGATGGTCTTATTTATATACTTATACATTTTAATAGTCATTCATACGCAACAGCGTCGTTAGTCAAGCCGCGCGATTTATTTTACTATGGAATCGAAGCGAAGCGTTCAGTTGAGTTGCAGGAACGCGCGCGATTCTGAATCGCAAAGGTCGCATGTCTGAACATGCCTTTATAGAGCCCTTGCTTCTAAATGTTAATTCATTGATCCTGAATTACTTAAAAGGCAGATAAGGGTCCTCTTTCTTTTAAATAACAAATAAAGTAGATGTTAATCCGAGCGTAAAAAGATGTGATTAATCGAAAAACTAAGACGACGAAAAACTAAGATATCATATATTATTTTGTGACATTGAGTCCAAATCAAACGATCTTGCAGAAGTTTAATGGACCAAATCTAGCGAACAATTTTTATTACCATGCTAAGAAACTAAGTTTATGAATTTTATGTGTTGAATGCAATTGAAATGGAATGGATTTCGGGTTATTTCTAAGTTTTCTGTGATGTTGTAAAACATTTTATTTGATGGTTAGTGGCAACAATGTCCTTATGAAATTTATAATCTAGCTCAAATACTTTGTATAATTATCTAAGTTTTACTGATTGACAGAAAATATATGTAATTTTTTTACGATAACAAATAAAAATACCTAAAATGTTGTAAATCAACAGAAGAGAACATTTCATAGGTACCACATCGCTGATCTTCCTTAACGAAGACAACATTTCGAACCACCGCACTGATCTTCCGATTACAGTTCTAAATGACAGTTGTTTAATTTAAATAATTAAAAACAATAACAAATGTTATTATAATCTTATCTTTTTTCTCTTTTAAAATAGAAAATACTATGTTTTTTTTTCTATTTTCAAAATTAAACCGAATGAAGAATCTTATTGATTTGTCGTCTGAAAGCCTAAATAATAAATATCAATTAATGATTGTAATTGGGTACTTAAATGGCCCGCACGGTTGCAATTAATGGGGTCAATTATGTGAAAATATTAATGGATCCAGTTCATACGAAGACCAAAAGTCATTAAAATTGCTCATATAAATAAAAATATTTTATCTGATCTTTGTAGTTTACTTTTCATGCATACTAGGTGTACCTTAGGTCGTGGTTTTTGCAAGATTTTTCAGACTTATGGTCATCTAGGTGGAAAAAAACAGCAAAAGAAAAGGTTTCAGGAGCAGGTGTGGAGTTATAAGCCTTTATCATCCTTTTGGTTCGACGAATGAAATATGAAACATGTACAAGCCTTAACTTATTTTGTGTTGCTCAATTATGCAATTTAAAAAAAGTTTTTGTTTGTTATTCAACTCTTGTAGAAATTAGTAAAAAACGAGAACAAAGGGCATAAATAATCTCAATTAGGATACTCTCAGGTTAATGTAAATTTCAAATGATGTATTTATTGTAAGCTTTTCTCAGACATATGGCCAATTTTTCGGTGACCTGTCCTTGTATGCATAAGCATATAAGGAAATAAACGTTTTGACTTTGATTTGACTTTCGTTTTTCTCGATTAGCCGATATACTAGGTCGGTTTGCCGAAAAGACATCACAGTAAAACATTTAGCTAACAACGTTATCGACGATTAAATATGAATGTGACCACATATAGTTAGGGAGGCGAGGTAGCTAAATGGCGTAATTCAACGGCGCCGTCGAGACCTATCAAAATCGAAAGATTAAATAATTTCGAAAAGAAAAGCTCGTATGGCAAAATCCATTTTAGCGGTGGGTTTGGCGTGTACGGTCTTTCAAAAATGTAAAAAAAAACAGTTACTTGGGCATTCTCCAGCGCGTCAGATATTCATACTACGTATGCCCCGTGTGCCTCTGATCACAACGGTATACTAATCTGCCGGTTTGCGTGGTGGGGGTAGGCATAAAAAGTAGTCAAAAATGCAAAAAAAAAATTTACTCCAGCGCGTCAGATTTTTGGAAGGGGTGTTAAGTAGGCCCCAAGGAAGCTCCCTTTAAAAAAACTGACGATTTTGGCGTGACGATAAGTTACGATGAATATATGAAAATGCAAAAAAAAAGTATTTTTGAAATACTCGAGCGCGTCAGATTTTCTTAGGGGAGGTTTATCTCGGTATCCTGAAAGCATATTTTTTTAATCTGACAATAATGTTGGTGGGTTCTCTTAATCTGACCGAAAAAGGTTTTTTGGTTTCTTTTTTATGTGTTTTTTGGTTTTTTGTTTTTAGAGACCTTTTTTTGTGTAAAATAAAATTACCTTTATTGTTTATTTAAACTTTTTTTTTGTAAAATGTATCGTTCGCGACTTATATGCCGTAACGCGTTCTTAGGAAGACAAAATGGCTCCTCCACACTTCCGGTCATGCGGAAACCGGCAGATTTTGTATTTTTAGTAAGTTTTAGATTATATTCTTCAAAATAAATATAAAAAAAATCGCGCTCGAGAATGCCGGATTAACGATTTTTTTTTACAAGTTCGCGACCCTATAACTCGGCGGCGTCAAGGACTTATCGTCAGATTAGTTAAATTTAGTCTTTAAACACTAAAATCAACCCCCACTATCTTAATCTGACGCGCTCGAGTATTTCAGACTATCAATTTTTTTTTACTAATCTGATCGGCTATTCTAGGCGCGCGTCACTACATATAGAGCTAAATACTTTACAAGGTTGTTCTATTAGGTCTAAGGTATCTCTCATACTCGAGCGCGTATCTTAAACTGCCACGCTCGAGTATTGCCGAAAATTCCCCTATTCGCCTCCCTAACCAATATTAATTATCTGTTAGTAGGTATCTGTTATTAGGTAAAGTTTTGAAGATGCATAACGACTAGTATTATTACACAGACAATCGTGAATTATTGGTTATTGGTGAAAAAATTAAGTTGAGTAGTTTTTACTAGTTTGGTTTTGCCTCACTAAGTAATTTTGTAAGTACCTAAAAAAAACTACGTCACCAAAAGATAATCAAAGTAAAGTAAAAAAAGTAAAGTTAAAAGTAATTTATTTAACAAAAATACAGTAAGTCATAGTTATTGGTAGTACGATGAGGATACAAAAGTTTATAACTATGGAGCATCCTAATCGCTCTCCTCCAGGCTCTATAAATAAATGCATCTTAATCTAATCTAAATAAAAAAAAGTTCAACAATAATTAAAGTTTATATTCAATATAGCACCTATCAATTAAACAAAGAATTTTTATTTAATTAATAATTATAATAAATTGAATTAAATAAAATTTACAAAATCAGAGATGTATATATAAGATGTAAAAAAGAAGGTTTTATTATTATTATTTTTTTTTTTTTTTTTTTTTTATTTATTTAATAAGAATAGTTATTTTACAGTTTTCACCAATTATAACTATCTTAAACTAACTTACAAACTAGTCTTAACTAACAAACTAATAACTAACAAAATAGAGCAAAGACAACAAAACTATAATAATTACAACAAATTAAAACTTAAAAAATATCGTATCTCCTTATGAATATAATTGTAACTATCATTAAAAATATCCACATGCTGGTGTTCTCGTACAAATGCATTTAATAATAATAGTGCGCGTTGTGTTGGCGCGTTGTTGGCATGGCGCGTTCTAGTCGTAAGAGTGACGAACAGACGACGGTGACGACGTACTCCTCTGACATAATTATTAGGAACATAGAGAGAAATGTTCCCTAATATGGATGGATTATTAACCCTGTCTTTTAGCAGTAGAACGTAATGTAAGGCTAAATGAAGTTTACGTCTAAGTAGTAACGTGTCCAAACCCACCATTCCAGTTACAAACAACGATGGATAGAGGAAAGGATAATAGCCGTACATGCGTTTATATAAATATCTAGCAAATTTACGCTGAACTCTTTCTATCATTAGAGAGTATTTGGCCTCACGTGGATCCCAGGCAACTGAACTGAATTCCAGTCGGCTGCGAACAAAAGCGTTATACAAAAGAATAGCAATATCCGTATTGCTAAATTGGGATGCACTTCTCATTATAAAACCTAAGGTTTTATTAGTCTTTTCACACATCGATATAATGTAATCCCTAAAGTTTACCGAAACATCTTCTATGATCCCCAGATCGCGAATACTACTAACCCGCTCTAAGGTAGAGCCGCACAAAGAATAGTCAAGCTTTACCGTCTGCCGACGAGTAAATGTTATTTCTTTGCATTTAGTAACATTAAAAGCTAGCCTATTGGATATACTCCACATCTCCACGGTGTCAAGCTCTTGCTGAAGCATCACGCAATCTGATAATGATTCGATAGGTCGAAATATTTTCAGGTCATCTGCAAACATCAGACACTTCGAGTGGCTTAGGTAAGAAGGAAGATCGTTTATCATAATTAAAAAAAGTGTCGGCCCGAGATTACTTCCTTGACTTACCCCGGATCTTGTGAAATAATCGTTATTATGAAAACAGTCATGGACTGTGTAATTATATTAGTCGCTACGCATCGTCAAAACTTTACCTTATAACAGATACTTATTACTAAGAGATATTAAATATGTAGTCACGTTTCATACTTAACTCTCAATTAGTAAGTATATGCGAAATACTTGTTGCTATTTATATGGCGTGACACGTTCCTTAAGTTAAGATAAAAATAAACTAAGATCTTACCTAATTTGTGGTCACTTTAAAATCAACAAACACCGTGGAGTTTATATTATAATGTCACCGCAAAATAACACGACCCGAAAATTTCCGAAAACGTGGACGTTAAATAACAAACTTTTTCTCTCGTTTAGAATCCTACGAAAATAACAAGAGTATAACAAGTTTATAAATTTGGTAGAAAATTTATAAATTTACGGATCTTTTTATTTTCCGGTGACATAAATACACGGTGTATCTCGAGGGAAGGCTGAGCGATGGGCCGATGGGTGACCTCATTACCTGACGATATTACAAATATGAGAGTTCCCCAATTTTTTATAGTGTTGTAGATATTCAACTGTTATTTGATTTTTTTTGTATCACTGACTTGGTTCACATAAAGTAAATTTTTAAAATATTTGATCATTCTAGATTCGTGATTTTTGCCACAAACATAGCGACCGGTACTTATGCTAAAGTGTTATTAACTTTGGTGTTTTTAGAAAACATATTAAGAAATAAACTTAAAATTTTTTTGAGTATTTTGTCAAACTTCAAGAACAATTTACAAAAAAATAATAAATTTAGAATATTTTTTTCTAATACCTATTTTAAACTAAAATATTTGCATAGAGTCCGTGTGTGTGATGATGCTAACTGCTTATATCAATTTAGATTTATGTTTTTCAGATTATTTAGACTAATCAAGACGATAGTATCAATTTTATGCTGACTGTACAAGAGTATCACTTGACTATTGTCAAAGAGCACAGTGTAGTATTAAGCATATACATAGGTATGCATATCATAACCGTCAGATTGAATCTGCACTCCAATCTCTCAAATTCAATCACAAAGCCGATACGAGCTCTCAATTATTATGCAGAAGCTAGAGACAGAATTAATCAGTTCCCTTTAAGCTTAAGGTGCCCATTCACTATATACTTCCATCAATACAATTCCAATGACAATTCAGGGCGTCTTCCAAAATCGTTTCGTGAATGTGAAAAACGTATGACATTTGGATTGTCGTCGTCCAAGTTTTGATTTGCACGCCGATTGAAATTCATGCATCCAATTCAAATTCAGATTGACAGTGAATGGGCTGACAATCTGAACTTGAATTTGGATTTTGACAAAAAAAAACTACGTCCATTCAATGTAGCATTAGCCATACAGCTAAGAAGAAGAAGCGTATTATATTTGTAATACGCTTCTTCTTCTTGGATATTATGTTAATAAATACTAATTAACATAATACTATGCGTATTATGTTAATAAATTAAAAGTTTTATTTTTTTGAAAATGTTAATGAATGGAGAACTTTATTGGAGTGTCGTTTAAAAGCAATTTTTTGCATAAAAAAATCACAATACGCGCCAAACCTCCTCCTTTCTTGAAAATCAATTGAAAATAAATGACGGCGCGTACGTCCAAATGGAATGTTGTCAATGGGCCTCTTTTTTGGAGTAAATGTATAAAAAAGTATTTAATTTCCTAACTCCTACTGTGTTTGTTTTCAGTACTACATATACCTACTCATATTATTTTCATTTATAAATCTGTGTAAACGCCACTGCGAGAGCAGTATAAGAGAGATCTTATTAACAAATTTCTGATCCATCCAAAGGTTGCCTGGAAGAGATCGCTATTAGTGATAAGGTCGCCCATTGTGTCACTGTATGAAATAAATATCTCCTATGTATGTTCCCACATATTTGTGGTGTTGCAATAAAGAATATTTGTATTGTATTGTATTAATTTCGAAGCATTCCAAATGGATGCATTGTGAATGGCACCTTTAAGGTTTTGGCATACGAATTCAGCAAGTCCCGCGTTTATTGTGCCGTAAACTTTAGTTGATATTGCATACAATACTATATCTATATAATAATTAATAGTCATCAATATGTCTAGGACAACGTAATAAATAGTAAGGACATTTCCATTAGGAAGTTTTCGTGTGTTATTTAGGATTAATATGCGAAAACATATAAATGGTTAGAAGCTATTAATATGTGTATGTAGATAAGGAATTATAAGTGTTTGTGTTCCAAATAAAAAAAAAAAGACTGATCTTTGTTATGATGTCGCGGAGTTTATAATATATAATTCTTAACAAACAGTTGCAGTTTGGCTGGTTGTTTGTTTTAACAAAATTTTGCAAAATTCTCTTTCTTGTTGTTTTCCATCTGCCGCCTTTCTCCTCCTATGGACCAATCTTATTCTTATTCTAGCAGCACCTCACGGCGTTACGGCTTTTTTAAGGATTTTTTTATTATTAACTTTAAATTATAAACTATGCCTTTGTGTTAATTCAGATACATTACATAATACAATCAGAAAGAAAAACAATCATTTACGAAGGGGTACCATTTTAAAACAATCTACCTGATAACATAAAAATGCAGCAACATTTTGGCTGTAAAAACGAAATTACGGGAGCATATTTCCGAAGAAGTAACACTTTTAAAATGAGCGGCGAGAAAATGTATAATATGTACTTAGCTTAAAGTTTCTAATGTAAGTAACTGTTACTTGTAAATTTTAGAATAAGATAGTTGAACTGATATAATAGATTTAGGAATTACATTAAAAAAAGTCAAATTATAAAATTAAGCAGTAATGACATAAATAGGTTAAAAATACATCTATAATTAGGTAAGTACCTATGTTTTGAGGTGGACCTCTCAAGGTTGAAATCTATGTGTTGATTTTATTCAAGAAATTCCTTTAATCATATTTTTGTGTGTGTTACAACCAGTATGATTTATACTATATATATTTATATATATATTTATTTTATTATTGGTGACATCCTCAATCAAGAAGGAACTCGTTTCTTACTATACTAAATCTATGGTTTTTTATTCTAATTTATTTGTAAGGATTTTTGTCATAATTGTATGTCAAAAATCCTTAAATATATATTAGACATGTCAGTCTAATATAGGGTTACAAAAGGTTACAAAAAAACTCAACCTCAAATCAAGAAACTCCTTGCTTTGACATTATCTTATCTCGCTATCCTATCTATTATATTATCTTTGATCTTATTTATTGTTTTAAGGTAATTTTTTGCACCTTGGGTTTCATAATTGAGGATTTAAAAATGTAAAAATTCCAATTTTTATGAAAATAAAATATAGCCTTTGTTACTCGGACTCAGGATAGTGTAGCTTTCCAATGGTGAACAATTTTTCAGATCCGTTCAATAGTTTTGGAGCTAGCTAGCTGAACCAGTAAACTTCGTATCACCTAGTTCGTTACTTGAAATATTTATACATAAGTATCAAACAAAATAATAGAGGTTGATCTAGAGTGGGGAAAATTTAGAGTTGTATGTATTTATTTTTGTATGATGTAGGTGTCATAAAAAATATAAATAAAATAAAAATTCGATATAAAATCTAGGGGTGGACCCCACCCTTAACATTTAAGGAGATGAAAAATAGATGTTGATCGGTTCTCCACCCTGGCCGATATGCATGCTTCAGATGACGAAAATCGAGCTGTTTCGTAGGAGTTATATTACAAACACTGTGACACAAGAATTTTATTTATATGATATCTTTACTCTTTCTATAAATTAAAGTTTATATTTATCTCGGTCTGTCTATTAATTTCGTGGTTTTATGAAACTAACCCATCTGATAAAGCTGCTCAAAAAAGGAATATTACCAACGGATATTAAATTCGGAAATAAAAAGAAACGGTAGTTTGCAAATTATTCATAAATTCCCTGCATTCATTACGATACCTTATCTTGCATCAAAACATCCACGTGGAACTACACTGAATTAAAGGAATATTCTTTAAGTATGCATCAATAGCTTTACTAGCATAATACGGTCAAGTCATGTAAACCAGTTGCAAAATGTTGGAGCAAATTAAAGTATAAATCTAAATTGAAAATTTAAGAAAAACCCCCGATTCCAATGCCTTAATTTCCTTAAATGTAAAACAACATAATAATTATGTAATGTGGACGCGATGCGTTTTCATTTGATACCCCACACTAGTATATTTGCAGATTTTCGGTTTTGCTTCCCCACTCTCACCCCCATAACTTTTAAACGGCCCAACCGATTTTCATGAAATATGTCTAAGAACACTCGCGCAAGACTCACCTTTCATACAAAAAAAACTAAATTGAAATCGCTCCATCCGTTCGGGAGCTATGGTGACACAGACAGACAGACAGACAGACAGACAGACAGACAGACAGACAGACAGACAGACAGACAGACAGACACGTCAAACTTATAACACCCCTCTTTTTTGTCGGGGGTTAAAAAGAGTTTTTATGATGATAAAAATGCAAAATGTTTTACTGTTTTAACGTAGTCAGCTAACAGGAACTGGCGGAATTTTTCGTTTAAAATTTATATGACACATTTTTAAGAGATATTTCTATTTTTCGCTTTTTACGCTCAAAGCTAGCGACTGATGGCTTAGCCGTTATTGTGTGGATTGACCAGCCGATTTTATTGTATTTTAAGTATTCGGCTAAAATGGCATTTTCCTAATCATTTAACACTAATAAGACATCAATTTTCTTTTGCGATTCCGACACAAGCTATTTTGTGTATGTATGTATTTATGTAATATTAACTCTATCATGCTACCTGCAATGCTGTGTTACTTTCGTGCAATCCTTCTACCTTTTACGCAGCACGAGTTCAATGCCCATGGGATTCGTATTGTCATTGTGTTTGGCTGTTTCACCATCTCCGAGGTAAATTAGTCAATGGTTAAAATATGAAGCCATTTCGCTCAGTCGCATGTGAAAAAGCGAGTAAGCTCTTCCGGTAACAAACATTAATTATTGATTAATGACACGCAATTATTGACATAACTAACCATGTTTTCTCGGATTTTGTGAAATCAGCCTCAAAAATCATGCGTCAAAAATAATACAAATTTAGCTATCCACTCATCTATTGGCAGTACGTTTGGGAGCAACAAAAGCCAATGAAAGCCATTAATCGTGTTCATCGAAGCTATTTGCCATACAACTGTGTGCTCAGTATCGGTGTCCATTTGTTTGCGTTACGTGTTTTGCGAGCAATAATTAGCCAAATGGTTTTACATTTCGCCATGACCGAACCTTTGTTGTCCCAGTGACTAGCTTTCAGTAATAGCTCCGCTTGCGGAGATTCCAAGTAATGACATTTACTTTGATTAATACTATGATTAAAGGAACACACAATATTTATGCCAACTGAGGAGAAAAAGATCCTTGTTCTGAGGTGAACATGATTGTTATTATTTATGAACGTAGTCCTTGAAATGAAAGAAGAAGAACGTACTGCCTTATATGATGATGATAATAATACCCGTGTAGAGGGGCGGACTGCTTGTTAATATAAATATATATTCTGACAGGCCACCCGCTGCGGATAGTAGGTGGCCCATCAAGCGATTGGGAAGCCGTATAAACGCAGAACACGTGGATTGATGTCACGACCATCATTGGTAAAATACAATAATTTAACAAACATACACTTGTAACTAAGTAAGTGTCAAATGTATAGTTCCTGAATTTAGATATCATTTATTAATATGAAAATAAGCAAGTTATTTAAATACCCCATACTGCGCCAACCTACTGTGTACCTAATTTTGCCTCTACCCTATATAGTTCTAGCAGATTATTTTCTTACCTAAAAATTAAATATAGATTTATTTAAAAAAAATATTTAATTTATTCTGTGTTTTCATGAGAGCCCTAAATATGCCCTTAGAAAATACATAGAGTAAATACATAGCAAAAATTGTATATTATGGAACAAAATCTTTTTCAAAATGGTGGATATCTAACCCCGACCCTCGCACACAGCAACTAAGTCAAAATTTAGTACTTATATATTCGAACTATCCTGCTTTATACATATTGAACAAATTGAGACGGCTTGAAATTGTAATCTCACCTGGGAATTATTCGTGACATAATAGGTATTATACGGCTGAAGTGAGTTAGTCTATTACGCAGAATACTAAGGTATAATGCGGCCGCAGTGAGTTGGTCTATTACTCGGAATAATGTTTATTGATGCGGAACACCGCAAACCATCCACAAACTAAGTGAGCATAAATTGACGTCTTAATCAACTCTGTGTTGGCTTTGTTTGCGTGTGTATGCCTAAATACCGGCTCTTGGCTATAAACTAAATATTACAATAAAATAATGCGTAGGACGTCCACCAACTAGATGTACGGAAGATTTGGTAAAGGCTGCAGGTACAAGTTGGATGCAGGCCGCCTCTAATCGAAATAACTGAAAGTCTATGAGGAAAGCTTCAGCAGTGGATGTCTTACAGTTGGTATGATGATGATGATGAATAGAATAGCAGAATAGTAAACATTTGAGAAGCAACCAAACAAAGTAAAATAATACACGGGAACAAAAAGATATAGACTACAATCAACGTACCTACAAATAAATAAAAAATGTGAGCTAAAAGGTCACACCTAATCATAACCCTTCCTTGACACATTGTTCATGTGACACGCAGATAAGCGACTTACACTACGCAATTTCAGGTAACTTGAGTAACGTAACAAGCTTAAACAACACCAACATAATAAAAACACAAAATAAATTCCCGTGCTGAACAACAACATATAGGTTATGGTCTAACCCTCTTATTTTTGAGGGAGGCCTACGTCCAGTAGTGGAGGTCCCATGGCCGTATGATGGTGACAAACCACTATTGTGAAAATTCATAAAAAAATATATAACTGAAAGTAAACAATCATCTTGAGGTTGACAATATCTTTACTTTCTGTGGCGACTAAAATATTGACGGCGACCGAATTGAATTATGATGGTCCATATTTTAACTCCATTAGAGTCTGTTAGGATAAAATGTATTTAACGACAAAATGTTTTCTTATTAAAATGTGTAGCCGATAAATATTTTTAACATCAATACTTTCAGTTTTAAAGAGACAGACAAACCGACTCTTCCGCTAAATACAACTCAAAAAGACATAAAATAGTTTTCTCATTATCTTGTCTATTATATGTCTATTACAATGTTGTTGTTACGAATATACTTCGGCTATATTCTACTCTTGGAATAATACCTCTCAAATATAAGAAGTGCACAAAAGCAAATTGAAATATAATTACGTGGAATGAAGTAGGATACGTAAATCAGACCAGACAGCGGTAAACATTTTAAGCTCAGTTAAATACTCATTCATTGCTCTAACTTTGTTGAAAGTTTGTGAAATTGAAAATGAAACCAGCACGAGAATAACTGCTCAAACAACTTGCGTCAAATGTCGCTAAGGATACATTTATCTTAGTTCTGAAGTTATAACTTCTAAAGTAATCGTGTATGATGTTGGATGTTGAAAGTGTTAACGAAACTTTAGTTAGATAAACTGCCATAACGCACTGTTAACTGTTTGCCGGCGACTTGGTCAGAGATTTTTATTTAATTAAATTAAAAAAAAATAAACACCGCCGTACGTCTAAATTTAAAGAAATTGGTAATTTTTATGGTATTTATTTTTCTCTTTTGAGAGGCTATAATCTATTTTTCGTAAATTAAAAATGTATTAGCGACTCGACTTTATGTTTTGGTTGCGGAGTTTCTGAGGCACTAGCGGACAGTTGACAGTGTATAATGGTTCTAAGGCCGAACTAAGGTATTTAAAATAGCTGACTCTCAGTGATAGTGTAGTGACAAATCTATACTTAATATTATAAAGCTGAAGAGTTTGTTTGTTTGTTTGAACGCGCTAATCTCCGAAACTACTGGTTTGAATTGAATAATTCTTTTTGTTTTGGATAGTCCAGTTATCGAGAAAGGCTATAGGCTATATAACATCACGCTACAACCAATAGGAGCAAAGATATAGCGGTAAATGTGTAAAAAACAGGAGAAATTATTTCATCTTTGAAGCCTTCCGTTGCGTGCGCCGTGAAAACGGTTCAAGATACGCAAAAAATATGTATTAAAGAATAATAGCTCTTTTAATGATCTAAAAAACAGTCCGCAATAGTATATGTCTATCTTTTAAGATTAACTCACAAAATCCGTTTTTATGGTACTTAGTTTGGTCGAAATAATTTGTTTAAGTTGTATCAACATAATAATATTAATCTTTATTCAAATAAATAATTATGTTGTTGGTTAAGAGTACATTATTACAGTTATTTATTTTTATCTTATATATAAAAATAAATTGCAAAATGTGTTGCTAAGCGCATAACTTAACATCGCCTGGACCAATTTAACCATTTTTTTTAAATGTTCGTTGGTGTTCAAGGATGGTTTTTACAGCGCGAAAAATTTGAATAATTGCTTATAATTAAATATTTTATTCTTACTGTTCTTTTCAATATTCAACGTAATACCAGTGACTGTATATTAGGGACTTAAGTGAAGATTCATTCGTATGTCTCCTCTCCTCCGAGTATAAAGCGACACCCTTTCAAATTGGTAGACGTCGATCCATGCAACTAATTGTTTTACGAACAATTGGTCTCTGTATTTTCAAACTAAGAATTCTAGTGTGAAAATGACATGTCCAGTTGAACAATTCCCCTCTTTCATAGGGGACATCGTGGTTTGTTAATAAACGGCTGCAATCGGCGTTTTTGTGACTGCATCGCTTTTGGCGCCCCTCTACGTTATTGATAGCGTGTTTTTGTGACTGCTCCGATACCCTGGAAATGTAGAATTCTGTCGAGTTGTATAGAGGTTCTGTTAATCTACCTCTATACACCTACAGGATATTGTTACGTTATGTGTTCGATGCAAATCGATTGAAGTTCGCGAACGAATGAAGCACTTAGGTTCATCGTTGATCACAGCAGCTGAAAGAATCTGCTTTGTCTTGACAATGTTTTTGTGTTCTAAGTGACTATATTAGGACCCTAAATGAAGTTCTAAAAACCAAAAGTCAAATAAAATTGCGGTGGTAACCGCTTGTTACTTGATATAGTGGAAGCCATCGCAAATGATGTTCAGGCGTTCTAACGTACAACAAGAAAGTTGTAACTGGAATTATCTCAAGGAATGAAGACAAATTTTACCACCAAGATATGATGGTGCTACTAGAGAACGACCTTAGTAATTGCAGAGTATTTCGACAACATTGTACTGCTTTGCGATCTCAGCTATAAAACCGTAATGTTCTCACACAAAGTTACGAATAGTCTCGTGTAATCGAATAAGATTTATTCTACTACTATGTACTCAGGCCGATATACATATACAATGATAACATCTTTAATTGCTAACAATTTACTATAATTAATTAAATATGTAATCAATTATTGATTGAAAGTAATCAGAGATTAATTGTGACTATTATTTCCGGTCTTTAGGTAGCGTTCAGTAATATAAAGATCGAATCATTTCATCCTGAATTCGGCCACTGCTGAACTGACTGACTGGCTGAGTAAGCTGAGTAGTTAGGAATGAAATAAAAGGGATTGTTTTTGTATTTCATATAAGTTTTATATTTATTTTGACATCAATTCGTTACATCGTAGGTAGGTCTGACATACAAACATTACTTAATAATATATACACTTAGATCGTATTAAAATGTTTTTTTTTACATATTTTACACATTTTTCAAATTAAAGTTAACTATGCACTATGATAAATAATTTAAAAGTTTAGAGTTCTAAGATTTTCCTGCATAAATAAAAATCGATTGAAATTATTAGAGCATGATCGCAATGTGTAATACAACATTTAGTCCCAAAGACCAAAATAAATATAAATACCTGCTACAATAAATAATAAGAATAAATATTTCCGGACAATCTACACAACATCTAGCCCCGTGGTAAGCTATAAGCTTGTGATACGGGTACTAAACATCTGATATACATAATATCATAAGCATACATATATGTTTTATTATACATATTAAACACCAAGGAGAAAGTGCATACAGAACATAAAAAGGACTTGACCCCTCGAGAGAAGAAATATCAAAGCTTATTTAAGCATAATGTTATGATTATTAATCTACTAAATATAATTCTTTAATAAATCAATATTTTGAATAAACAATTGAATAAAGTAAGTGAGTTTGGTATATCTAGACATGCATAAGATTGAAAGTATCATCTTTATGACATCAAACTAATTCATTTCTGGTCATAAAAAAAAATGATCCTTCCTTTTCGCTGACACAGTGAATTTTTTATCTATTCTACGATCCCTCGACATCGTAGAACCCATGCCGTAGAACTTGCTACGGCGTAGCAGTTACGACGTAGATCTTGCTACGGCGTAGCTGCATGACCGTTTTATCTGTGAGATATTTAACTAAGATAAAGAGAAATAAGGTTCCAACATATTTAGTTTACAAAATTGCTCTTGAGAAAAGGGGATAGAAATAAATAAATATCGGAAAATATGTGGCCTTTTTCCGTTTACAACAACTTATTTACAATTCTAACCTTAATGTTTATAACGTATCAAATTTTAAAATTACAATATTATTTAGGACTATCTACATTAAACATTTATGTGTGATTTACTGCATTCTACTCAATTGGCAAGAAAATATCAATCAATCATTTATGATTGAAGAAAATATTATGTGTAAGCTGCAATGCAATGTACATTAAATTTTCCCTGTACAAAAACTTTATTATTATAAATTATTTCTACATATACTCGTTACACGTCTATTAAATACATATTTAGACTAAATTCATGGTCGTTATCTTACAACACATAGTACAGACTTTCCAGAAGGACTCTACTATTACATTTGTCATTCACAACACATTAAGTTATACACAATACACTGCGCTGAAGCAATTTCGTTTGCAGTTGCAGCTGGAGTTTGCAGATCTAGGTGGTACTTAGGGGATCTGTTTTTGAATTTAACGAACTTATTCATGAAATCTGAAACATGATTTGAATGTATAAAAATATAAAATCTTGTGGCATTTGGCATGCACTTAATATTGAGAACTTATTCTTCTCTACAAGCTAAACAATGGAATAAAATGCGAATGGTATATTTAATAAACAATACAAAAAATTAGGTTAACTAAATCAAAGACAATTTATTTCGAAAATTTCAAAATGAGAACCCCTATCTCTGAATTCATTAAACATTTTGGATCTACGAATTTTTGGTCTACGATATGCTCACGCGTACAGATCTTGAGGGGTACGCAGTACGCGCGGGGGGCGGGTCTCGCGTCATATCCACGTGCGCTCGACACCGGGCGCGTCATTCGTCCCGCAGTCACCTAGCGGGGCGGACGCGCCTCGCCGCTGTCAGGCGCTACTCACCAACGTATTGTTGTAAGTGCTATTCATCGAAATTCGAATCGTGCCTGAAAAATTTATGAAGTTTTAATATCTGTAAAATTTAAAGGGCAAAACACACTATATGCGAATGCAGAGTGAATTAATTTTTAATTAGATAATGTATGTTCGTTATTTTGAAGAAATGTTTCTGACTGATCGCATTTGGTGTATTCCACCCGTTATGCTAACGAAATGGTGGCTATACTAGAAGCACGCATGAGAAGCAAAGTCGTCGCCTAACTACTGGATAGAAAGCCGTATAGTTGTGCCACATTTCTTCACAACATTTAGTATGGCCTTATATCTTACTTGTTTATTTTATTTGCATGAAGCAAGATGGGGGAGCCATGGGAGGTTTTGATGAATTTTGTCGTCCTGAACAAACCTATGAAGAAGAATATCATGTCTGTCAGCTAGTCAATATTTAGTTAACTGTACTTCAGAAATGATATACATAATTATTTTTTATATTATTAAATATACGGAAAAAGCAGCGATGATTTAGTATTGAAACTTTAATCATCATATTCTCACGTAAAACTTAATTATGAATTCAATTTTGGTGTCTGCGGCAGCAGCAATATGTAGATATTTGAACCCAGAATATATAATTGATTTTCACTATAGAATACTGCAACAAAACAGTGTACTCAAACACAGTGGCACTACTTAAGCCCTAGGATTTTGCCCAGAAGGGAGACTTTATCTCGTATCGATCAGCTAGGCAAGATATTAGGCATACATAGCATTAACAGCAGTAAAACTCGCACCTGATGCTTATATTTTGAACCCAAAACATCATGATTTTGACTCAGTTCAGAAATAACAAAGTTACCGATCACGTATCTTGTTTAACAAATCAAAAAGAAGAGCAAAAGTCACATGTGATACTCCCCAAAACACGTGTATGGATATTGCTTTTAACGCGGTGTACATCTATATTTTATCCGCTGATGCCTCCCTTGTGGACAGTATCTAAACATTGCAAATAAAATAACATTGTCCAGCTTACTTGTACCGTTCTTTCTGCTGGGGGAGATGGAGCGGACTGACCGGTCCATCCTCTCCGTGCCGAATGGCCTGTGCCTGTTCAAGCCTCCGTTTCCGAAGGCACCGCAGCACCAGAAGAACTGCTTGAAGCCACGTCGGAATCTAAACACGATGAAATTGACTGTGAGTGCTTGTATGAAGAAGTTTGCTTGAGGATAAGTATTTATGTAGCGAATAAGATAAGTGAAAAGGGTTTTTAAACACCATCATAGAGAGCCAGCCTCACCATCTTGCGGTATCTTTCATAATGGACGATGCTTTTGCTAACTCACCATCTCGCATAACACCAGCTTGCTAAGTGTGTTTTATTGTAGGCTGGTTATATTTTTGAGTATAAGCAGGTATAGCTGGTATGTTACATAGCCGAAATGATAATATGAAAAAAATGTCGTATTCAATTTTTATTTTTTTTAAAGAGCATGTCTTAGCCCAATGCTGGGCCACCTCCTCCAACTTGTCAATACAAGACTTTCTGCTCAGTGAAAACCAGACAAGTTGAAAAATATTTTGTCACAGACACCGCCAATTAAAATATAAAAGCCTATATCATACCTAACCTGAGCCACATTAATGAAATATAAGCTACTATAACTTAAACTATACGACTTAAACCTATGGGTTAAAATTGTTTACATAAGGTATTTAAATCCGGCCTTGGGTCCTCATGTTCAACAATGATGAATTAATCAATCACATTGTATCAGAAATTTCTCTTTACACAGAATTGTCAATTGCCGTCGTAAATAATTTAAATAGGTTTTCGGGTCAATAGGTACTTCAAACCTTTGTTCTCTCGCTACCTTTTTCTCTAAGTACAGTTGAATTTTGCATTTTGAACCCTCTCATTTTCATTTCATCATTCCCATTTATTGGTTTTGGACTTTCGACATTCAAAGAACACTTAAAAGATTGATTTCGTGTGTTTCTGTATTTCCGTTTGTCTCTAGAATATTGGGTTGGGCACTCCTAACTTTTTTGAATTATTTTATACCGAGCGTCTTGCAATTTTGAATGAAACTTTACACCCAAAGATAAACTTTGTATCGTAAACAACTTTACATAGGATGCAATAAAAATATTTCGATAGATATGGCAACGGAAATGATCGCACATTATTTTCCTTTGATATATCCATCATTGTTTACAATTCCTAGGAAGTTTAATATATGATAAAGTTATTGAAGTTTGACTGCGTGGGCGAGGGTCCGCTTGCGTTGGTAGCGGGTTCGATTCCCGCCGAGGGTTCAAGTGTTTGTATATTCTGCAAGCACTTTCTCCTTGGTCTGGGGTTTCAATATGTATAATAAAAAATATCTATGTATTATATGAAGTATATCAGATGTCTAGTACCCGTAACCACAAGCTTAAAGCTTACCATGGGGCTAAATGTTGTTGTGTGGATTGTCCGGAAATATTAATTTTTATTTTATTTATTTATTAAGAAAGCTACAAAACTTTTAAAGATAATAATCTCATACATTATTTAGGATATGCGTATAAAAAATAATTTGGCATGTTTACTACAAAAAAGCTACGAAGTCTCGATTAAAGGATAAAATCAGTACGAAGTATTTTTCTTCCGCGCTGAAAATATTAAGGAAAAATACGTACACCTTTATATTCAGTTTAACAAAATCACCAAGATACTCACTTAGAGTTCATCCAGCAGTATATGATCGGGTTATACATTGAGTTGCTCATCGCCAGCCAGTAGATGCCCAGGTAGATCTCCTGGATGTGCTGGTATTTGACCACGTCTGGGTAATAAGACGTCACTAGGAAGTACACGTGGAATGGAAGCCAGCACACAGCGAAGATCACGACCACCACTATCATCATTTTCACGACCTGCGGAACGCCAAGATTACTCTTTATGTTGTTCGTCGTAAAATGTTTATGACCCCTGGAATTTTTATTAGGTACTAATTCAGGATTTTGATATCAAGTGCTTTTTGTACGAAAATCTGGAGCAGAGCAATTTTGTGGTATGAAACTCATGGATATAAATCCATCCACATTACAAAATTGCAGTGTCAAATTTTTACATAGATACACGACGTACTCGTATCAATATTCTTATAAATTCAGATCATATTTTGCGAATTCGGTTGAATGCACTAAAATAACGAGGTTTATGTGCATACTTAGAGCAGAATACCTCTACTGTTGTATTCGTTCTTTGATCAAATTTCATTCTCGAGTTTATCCAACAATGTAATAGCTAAACTAAAATAAATTCCTGTTAATCATACCAGAGTGTACCGTGGGTGTTACCACAATCGCACAGTAAAATTTAGATAGCTGTTGTTTAAATTTCTAGTGACTATATCCAAATATTTCAAGCTCATTGTTACGCCGGTGTAATAAAAGTTTTGAAACTGTTTCTGTTCTATAGTTAACAAGACATAAATAATTATTAATTACATATAAAACCTCTGAAACGTGTTTATAAACCATTTAGTTAGCAACTAACTAGTAACTAGTTTAACATGGTCGATCCAATAGTAATTTGATGAATAATATCTATGGTGTGGTAAGCCGTGTTGGCTAAGTGGGAGGACACTCGACTTTCATTCCGATGGTCGTGGGTTCAAAACCCGCCACGCACCTCTGGATTTTTCTTCTTGAAAAATTTATGTGCGCTTTAAACACGTGCTTTAACGGTGAAGGCAAACATCGTGAGGAAACCGGCATGTTCTGAGATCTTTAAAAGAGTTTGAAGAGCATGTGACATACACCAACCCGCACTTGGCCAGCGTGGTGAATTAAGGCCTAATCTCTCTCGTCAAGAGAGAAGTCCCTGTGTCCCAGCAGTGGGAACGTTAATAGGGTGATGATGATGATGATGATCTATGGTGTTGGTAGCTCTAACGCGACAGAAGATTTTTTTCAGGGACTGTGATCGTAGGTTTGAGCATTAAATGGTATTGGAGGCGGCTACAACCACAATTTCTATCCAAAACAATTTTGTTTATTTTGCTTTCCTGTTATTGTAATGAAAAGCCCACAAATACAGGTTAATTGCAAGCCTTACGTTTTAAGGACCAAACATATAAATATCCAATGTAAGTAGATCTTATACTCAGCAGACGCAGCTAAGAGTACTTTTATATCAATGATTTGATACAGCAGGCAATATCAGTGAATTCACAATATTTATGTTCCACGATCCTTCGCCAATTTTCTCCCCAATAAGCCCAAGCTCTCCGTTTTTCTCTATTTATTCCGACCCTGTCTAAGGTAATATACACGGTATAACACGGTCGACGGATGAAGGAATGCTGGGAGATAGGTGACCTAAATACCTATCGATTTAACCCTCATATATGTTTCCCGATTTTTATAGTAGTTTATTTTTTTAGTTTTATTAAAGCTTATAGATATAAATTTATTAGTATCAATACTGGCTTCTATTCAACTATGCTTGTGCCAAAAATCACTATTCTAATTTAAACACTTTCTCTAAATATGAGTTTTTGTGAACCAAGTCGGTCAAAAACAAAACACTAAAAACCCGGGGAACATACATGGTATGAAATCGATAGGTATTAAGGTCATTGATCTCCCAACTTTCGTTAATCCGTCGACCGTGTTACACCGTGGATAGCTTTCTCAGATCTGTCGTAATAAACGTGAGTTAGGATCCTATAATAATGTCAGGTATCGCTTATTGCCTAACTTTTGATTGAAGAGTGGTTTTCGAAGTATTGAAACCCCCTGTTTTCCTTGTAGGATATTTTGATATTACTTTCATATTATGATTCGAAGAAGAAATCACTTTGTTTTTCGAACGAAAAATTTAAATGATAAAAAGTTGTTACTGATGAACGCCTTTTTATAATAATTATATCATGTACTTGTTTCCAATAGATAACACAGATTATTTATTATGAGTCTCTGAAGTTTCGATTTACTTTATCTTTAATAATAAAATACAATTTTACCTTTTTATGATATAAGTACATACAGTTAGATATATCTATTGTCTTTTAGAAATACTTTATTTTAAATTGGATTTACTTATAAGAAGCAAACAATGAATACTTCATTTACATAGAAAATTTAGTAAAATATTTTAACAACAAGCAGTTTTAACTGTTTAATATTCATGGCGGGGTCTGGATGTTGGGTATGGTAGATACTTTTACGGTAGATTTGCATGATTTTTCCATTGTCAATACCTAGGCGACCGCTGAATTGCTGGCCCTTGCTTCGAAGACTAAATCTTTGTTTAGTCGTAACGTTGTTGAAGGTAATTTATAAATTTTAACGTCATCCTATGAAATGAATTAGAATAGTTTAATCCTTTTAATTTTGCGCTTCTAATAAAATATTTAGTAATAAACGCTTCGCCCTTGTTTATCTGGCTCTGAGGCTCATTTCATTCATCATCATCATCATCATCATCACCCTATTAACGTTCCCACTGCTGGGACACAGGGACTTCTCTCTTGACGAGAGAGATTAGGCCTTAATTCACCACGCTGTCCAAGTGCGGGTTGGTGAATGTCACATTTCCTTCAAACTCTTTTAAAGTTCTCAGAACATGCCGGTTTCCTCACGATGTTTGCCTTCACCGTTAAAGCACGTGTTTAAAGCGCACATAAATTTCTCAAGAAGAAAAATCCAGAGGTGCGTGGCGGGGTTTGAACCCACGACCTTCGGAACGAAAGTCGAGTGTCCTCCCACTTAGCCAACACGGCTTTTTTTTTTTTTTTCATTTCCTTCATAATAGTCGGTAAATAAGGCATAATAACGCGTATTGTGTGTTTGAGCTAATTCAGTTATCAAAGCGAGAAATCTCTGATGCTTTTCCACTAGAGCTAAGTCTACTAAGGCTATTGATCGTTATGAATTTCCTATTCCAGAAAAAAAGAGTTTCATGGTCTGATAAGCTCATGAAGTTTAAAATCCGAATACAAACAAAACTAATTAAACACAATTAAAAGTATGTATATGAAGCATAAAGAGAATAACTTAATTTAAACTCTACGGAGTTGGGGCCCAAACTGAAAACAGTCGCGCTTGAAGATTTGTATCCTTACGACCGTGTTAACCGACCGTCTAGACTGAATGACAATTTCAACACAAAAACATTGTTTTTCCATTACTATCGCGAGTTCGATAATAAAGTATTGGTAATGGTTTATGTTCGAAGGAAAAGTTTGTCTGTGTAAGATTCCTATGAGTAATATAGTTTTATGAGTCAGGTTCTAATAAGTTTCAATACGTCTGTTAGTCCTAGATAACTGCCATTAATAGTAATTAATAGTCCTTTTTGCGCAGAGTGCTTGAGTACTTCGGTCACATTGCAAGGAAAGACGGGGACAACCTCGAGAGGCTCATTGTGACTGGTAAAGTGGATGGCAAGAGGCCACGTGGACGCAGTCCCGTTCGTTGGTCCGACCAGATCCGCACCACTCATATCTCGCCAATTCACAACGCCCTTCACACCGCAAGAGACAGACCGATACAGATTGAAAAAGATCGTACGAGAAGAGTGATTCTTAACCACACCACGAAGCTAGGAGGAGGATAGTCATCAAAAGTCATTTAATGATATAATTATACGTCACAATTACATTTTGGTTACACTGGTTTTTTTAGTACTAACTAGCGGCCCGCCCTGGCGTCGCACGGGTATAAAAAGTTCCCGGCAATTTTTCCTTATTTGCTCACCGTTTAGAACTACCCTGGACTACGACAAACATTTTAAAACCAAAATCAGCTCAATCGGCCCAGCCGTTCTCAAGTTTTAATCAGACTAACGAACAACAATTCATTTTTATTTATATAGATATTGTAAAAACAAATAAATCATCAAATTCAAGTACTTAATAAATAGGTCAAATTGCAATTGCTTAGTCAATAACACATATAACATATTAGGTATGTCAAGTTTTAAATAATAAATGAATTACAATTCAATACAATACAAACGCAATGTCAATGCAAGCAAATTAATTGGTATGTCAGCTACTTATGATTTGTCAGAGAGCTCGTTATAGGTGTAATTTTTTTAGTTGTTTATTCGTATCCGGAGAAAATTTCCCTTGGCGATGGATATTAACAAACTAGCAAACACATATTTGCATGTTCCATGCATGCAAATATTGTGTTCAAAGTTTGCTTTCAACAAAATGAATATAGTTTTTAATAAAAAATAATAAAAATCTAAATTTAGCAGTATAACACAAATGGTAGCATAGGCAATATTATAGAAAGTGATCTCTTCTCAATCTTTGAATGGATATTATTTTGATTTAAATAGAAAGGGGGCAGAGGTATACAATTTAAAATATATTTCATCTTCATCATTTCAGCCGTAGGACGTCCACTGCTGGAAACAGGCATCCCTTAAAGATTTACAGTAATTTCGGAGCAGCAGCCTGTATTTTCCGTGAGCTTTTCTTCCCAAACGACCATCTATTCTGCTATATGGCCAGCCCATTGCCACTATAAAGAGCTTATCCGTTTGGCTATGTCGGTGACCCACGTTCATTTATGAATGAATCTCCTCATTTCTAATGAGATCGCGTAGAAGAAGCCCCGAGCTAAAGAAAAAGGCTATTTTCCTTTTAAGCGACTCTAAACTTTAAATAAATTTAATAAGTTTCAATTTATTCGTTACATACAAATACAGCAAGATAATGCCTCTGGATGCATTACTGAAACTAAATGAGATAGTGCATCGGCAGAATGTTAGGAAGCTTCAAAGCATTTGTAGGTATTAGGTACAATCTATCTTACTTCTGCTTCATTAACTGTAAGTTTCTAGTTCAGTTATAGTTGTAGACTAGTTCTCAGTCTACAGCTTTTAGGCCATTGTAAAATGCAAATTAGCGGGCGGGTACAAATTATGTGCAAATGATCTGAGGTCGGCTCTTATGTTGTTTATACGTATGTATGGGATAGTCAGTATTATTAGGCAGGCCTCATATCGAAATAAGGTTAATCGTTGAATACATCTCGCACGAGAAGCGTTCGAAAAACTGTCCAATATCCAGAAAAACTCAGTGCTTCAAAACAAAAAGTCTTCAATCACTGTGTGTGTGGCCAGTGACTGCTTATGGATCTAAAACACTGTTTCCATGTGTTTCAATTCCAATTAACTAGGTATATAAAAAACAAACCGGACATCCCACAAAAAGATAGACGGATGAGATAGGATTGTTGATAAGACACATAGTTACTACGCTCTCAAATACAAAATCATACGTTTCACTGAGCTCTGGCCTCTGTGGGAATCACCATCAAAAGAATACTTTGTACGGATACATCCTATTCATCATATCTGTAATTACTATTCAGAGCTTTCTTAGAAGGTGGTTATTTGCCGCTCCACTGAATCAAAGCTCTAGGGTTGGGTTTGGATAGAGATGTGAAGTTTTTTTAACGAGGTAGCCCTTCGCCCGCATCTTTTGCAGTTTATTATAGTATTTTCCTATGGTTCTTATGGTTTTCTAAAAGACATGTCCTAAAATTTTTCGAGTAAAACCTTTTTTGGCAGTGTTGATTTAAAATCTTTATACAGTGATGTTTATTTAGATTTAGGGCATGTTTCACCATCTCTGAACAAAATTAGACAATGTTTAAAATATAGAGCTATTGCAAGAGCTTGAAGTTTCAGGGATTAATTTAGAAATATCTTTGATTTATAGTTTTGCCCGGTCAAATGTAACAATGCGAGATAGCTCAGAACCATTGACACGTATTATTGACAACTTACCAAACTACCTAGTTTACACGGATTTTGTGAAATAAAAGTTAAAGAAAGTTTATAAAGCTCTATAAATAGTTTGAGTTAATGGGAAGGGGTAAGTGGCCCTCTAAAAAGAAGCCCTCCTTTTGAAAGTCAACTTTTTGTAAATATTTAGTGAATCAATAAATCAGCTAAGCTATAAGATTGGAGTGTCTGTTAAAAAATATTCAAATTCCTTCTTCCTTTGTAAGTTTAATTTACTATGTTTTATCAACTATTTTGTTGAAAATAAAATTGTAATCCACAGCAAAAATTTTTGAGCATAGGCCAGCACACTTAAATTATCCGAACGAATGTTGAAAATGTCACCATGCGTTTTTCAAAGAGCTCTCTGAATTGTACAGTTTTTTGTGGTACCAGCCTCAAATCATTCAGATGAAAGAGCTCATACATTATCAATGGTACTAGCAGTTTATATTTGGAACTGTTGCCTCCATAAAGGTATTAAAACCTCAGATTAAGGAACTCTTTTCTATTTAAACAACAGTATATTGCCCATTACGCATTTTTGTATTTAGCTTTAAGTCCCTTTTTGTATTGTGATATACTGGTGTGTAATAAAGAGTTTTATTATTATTTATATTATATTTCACTTGCAAAACTAACGCGAATTACATTATTAATTTTGAAAACGGGAATAGAGACGTCGGAGGATATACATATACAATATGTGTTTTCGAACCTTGATCATACGAAATGTGCACGACAAGACAATACAAGATTGGATACAAGACATCAATTTATCGATAAATCTCGGATAATTATGTTTTATATAATGGTTATTTTAAAAAACAGCAGATGTAATAGTTTTTTAAATGAAACTACTTCATCAGGTTTTTTCTTCGTATCTGTTTGAAAACGGTGTATTTTATTCAAAGTCTCATTTGAAAGCTAGATAGTTTACCTAGCTAATATAATAAAAATACACAATTTCGGTACATAGGCCTAATAAAAACATTTATTTTTATTTTTTATCAGTAACTTTAAAACTGGATGAATGAGGTGTACTTTATTGCATGTTGTATTTAATTACATAATTTATTCTACAAATCCTCCAAATAATACGGGTCTACCTCTTTTTGTTGTCATGTTATTTTCCATTTTATTAGGTACTTTCTGCCTTGTACAAAGATCAACAAACAAAAAATTAAGTAATAAAACAAAGCAAGAAAAGATGAAACAGAACGAGGCCTGTGTCAATAGTGGGTTAGAAACGGTGGATTAAGATAAGATAAAATAAAAATATTTTTTTTGTTATTGCTATCAATTAATTTAATGATTGTTCAAAATGTTTACTTTTTTCCTCAATTCATATAGCTGCACGTAAAGCCGCACTGCGCGTTGTTGTTTTTAGTACATCGCGATAGTTTCTAATTGTGTCGATACATTTATGTCGTGTATCCGCACATTTCGTTAGATCGAGGTTCGCAAATACACATTTTACAATATCGTCACAGTTGACGTGAGTTAAAACCCGTTTACAAAAATTCGCAAAGCCTTATTATTTGTAATTTTAAAATAAATAACCAATAATAATTAAGTGAAAAATATATTATCTATGGCCGCTATTGAAAAAATAAACGACGTGTTATATTTTTAACCGATATTCTGAAATGGAATCCACATAGAGTGTAACGTTTTGCAAGCCACCAGGTGCTGTGCACAGTAAAGTCTCGTGTTTCAATTTGCACGAGATATTGCTTCACTTCGCAGGTGACTTTGTAATATTCAGATTCTATTTCTAGCCTTATATTTTTTAAATTCGGTACTGTTTGTTTTTAATATCTTCACAAATACGAACTCTTAAATACCTCAAAAGGACTAACGGTGAGTTTAGAGTTTTGTTAAGATTCATCGCGGTCAAACAGTAATGGAAATCTAATTTGCTCTAAAATAAAATAACCGGACAAAAATAAGAAATAACATTAGAATAAAACATAAGCATTTACGTTCCCACTGCTGGGACAAAGGGATTTCTCTCTTGACGAGAGAGATTATTCATCACGCTTTCCAAGTGCGGGTTGGTGAATGTCCTTCAATCCCTTCAAAGTCCTAAGAACATGCCGGTTTCCTCACGATGTTTGCCTTCACCGTTAAAGCACGTGTCTAAAGCGCACATACATTCTAAAGCGCACAAAAATCCATAGGTGCTCGGCGGGGTTTGAACCCACGATCTTTATAGTGAAAGTCGAATCGAGTGCTCCCACTTAGGCAACATGGCTTTTTTTCCTTCAGTACCTATACTATTAATACTGAAATTATATCAATTTATTATTTTATAGCAATTCTCTTCCAATTAATTTTATAATATTAAGCATATTAATTAAAACCGTATCTGTTAAACGTATTGGTATCTAATAATAGACACTCAAAGGTTTCTCAGTGAGGGATTCAAATTGAATTCAATGTATGTGGTTGCGGTCTTACACGCAATCAATTCCAATCCGCAACTCGCTTCAATTAATGTAAATCAATAAATCCGAGCTAAGGGGGTAAAAGGGGTTTCAAACGCCGGCTTAGAGAACCAGTTCTACCTCACCGGTCCATGGTACCCCTGAAGAAAAACCACCGCCCTGGCACACCCGGATAAAACCAGCGTGGTTATATCGAACCATCTTATTTCTTGAGGAATGTCTAATGTATTACATTAGACTTTCCATGTCCGAATGATGATGACGAACGAATCCGATACAATTGTAAATATATCAAGATGTAACGAAACAGCTATGTTGCGTTCTTTCCGCATCTTTGCAATGTTAAAGAATTTCCTACAAAAATCATATTAAACGATGAAATTCTCGAGCTCGTTGACTCAACAGTGTTCCTAGGTTTACATATTGATTCTCGTCTGCAATGGAAACCCCAAATTACAAACCTTGCAGGTAGACTTAGTTCAGCCGCTTATGCAGTGCGAACAATGAGATATATCACAGATGAGGGTACAGCTAGACTGGTTTATTTTAGTTACTTTCATAGTATTTTGTCATATGGTATCCTACTCTGGGGTGCTGCAGCCGATATTCAAACTATATTCGTGCTGCAAAAAAGGGCTGTACGTGCAATATATAAAATGAAACCACGTGACTCCCTCAAAAAAAAATTCAAAGAGATTAACATTCTAACTGTAATCTCACAGTACATTTTTGAGAACTTGATGTTCACCCACAAGAATAAGCACTTGTTTTTAAGAAAAAGTGACGTACATAGTATTAACACGAGAAGTAAAGAAAAATTACTAATTCCTACTTACAGACTAAAAAAACTAGGCAAATCATTTATGGGTAACTCTGTACGTTTTTATAATAAGCTTCCTCATAATGTAACAGAGCTTCCTATTAGAAAATTTAAATCATTTATTAAGAGAAGTCTAATGAAAAAAGCGTATTACTCGATAAATGATTATATAAAGGACGATGCAGCTTGGATAGATGTTGCTTAGTTCCACAGTAACAGGCTCTAATAATTCTGGTTGACCAGGACTGATATGCTCATGTTTAGCTTCCTTATATGACAATATTTTTTTTTTATTGTAAATGTTAAACTTGTAATAGTTACCTATAAATAAGAACTCCAAAATTGTAATAACTGATATAGCTGTGTTGTTCTATTCGCTTCTCAACTCAGTATAAAACATTGAAGCGAACTGTCAAGACAATGTTATTTCCTTGATATTTGTTATTTAAGCAATTTAGTTTTATTAATTTTAAGTTGACCTGTCCATGTAGGCTATGTGCTTCTAAGGAAATAAACGTTTTGACTTTGACTTTGACTTTGACATCTTGTTAAAAAAAGTGAAGCGCATTCAAAAAAACAATTTTCTTTACATTTTATAGACTATGAGACTAGATTTTAAGCTTTGTTTAATTTGGTTATTATAAAACCTACTTTAAAACTTTTTTTATTACGATCTCTTTACCCGACTGATCCAGAGGAACGCTAGGATTTCATGTAAATAAATTTCTTGATTTTTACGATACTTAATCAAGACAATAAATCGATACTCCCTTCCTGTTAGACAATGGAAGCATTTAAAATATAAATTCCATTCTAGAAAAACTTTTAATGGGCCCGATATTATCTGCGAAAAGCGGGAGATTTTTGTTAACTTTTGCTTTGTTCAAAGTTTCTAACTATAATTAAATTAATTTATTTGTTAAGTTTTTCAGCTTCAAAGTTGCCGAAGATAATTGAAATATTTTCTATCTAGTCCTAGTCTTTGAAATGTGCTTTTTGGCTATGAGTTTAGTTAAGTTTAAATTGGCAATCAATAAATAAATCACTGATTAAAAAAAAATGTAAACATAATTAACTCAGCATGTTACAAGGTAATGTCCTGCAAACCACTTATTAACCCCCGACCAAAAAAGAGGGGTGTTATAAGTTTGACGTGTCTGTTTGTCTGTCTGTCTGTCTGTCTGTGTCACCATAGCTCCCGAACAGATGGAGCGATTTCAATTTAGTTTTTTTTGTATGAAAGGTGAGTCTTGCGCGAGTGTTCTTAGACATGTTTCATGAAAATCGGTTGGGCCGTTTAAAAGTTATGGGGGTGAGAGTGGGGAAGCAAAACCGAAAATCTGCAAATATACTAGTGTGGGGTATCAAATGAAAACGCATCGCGTCCACATTACATAATATTATGTTGTTTTATATTAAAGGAAATTAAGGCATTGGAATCGGGGGTTTTTCTTAAATTTTAAATTTAGATTTATAACTTATAAAATACCTAACAAAGGCTATAAAAAATACCTTACAGACTAGCACATAAGGACACTGTTATTATATTATTTTGTCCTTATAAAGTACAACAATAACCAAGATTATAAAGAAATTACCTTGACCTCTTTGAAGCTCTAATTATTTTTTGGCGTTAATCTATATATAATTTGTGAATTGGTAAGCGTAGGATGTACAACGAGATTAATAACTTATTTAGCGGTTTGTCGGTTTTATAATCATATAAGACCGAAATAACGACAAAGCAAGGGACATATTTTTTTGTTATTGGATTATTTATTTAAATTATATCAAATACAAAAATGGACTAAGAGCTCTAGAAAACAGAACAGGAACGTTGAGCAGGCAGTTGCGAAAATTTCGTACCTATTCTTACATAGCATAATAAATTACTACGTATCCTATGATAATCTATTATGATTTCAGGGCACCTCATATTTCAGCATTATAAATATTTTATTCATTGCGGCACTTATCAACTAAACAGTGAGACATGTAACCACTGTCTGAGCAAGAAGATAAAAGTAAGCCTACTCGTTTAAGAGGTTTTTCTCCGAGCGAAGGGGTTACGAATGAATTTAATTTCCATTCGTACAAAAACAGCTCACGAATAAATTTACAGACACAGCCTCCGTGCGCTCATCCGTTTCTTTTATGAAGTACTTTCTTTTTCCCTATAGATTATGTAGATTACTGGCTCAAATTCCAATTCACACATTGCTGAAAAACCTTTTCAAATAAATTGTAATCCATTGCAGTGCCAAGGTTTCAATCAACATTTCCCAATTTGGTTGCATACGTTTTACTACTATGTTGTTCATTGATAGATTGGCAGAGTTTCAAAACCGTCACATTTGCATGGAAATTAGAATTTCGTTTGGGATAACTTTAATTAAATGAGGGACGACTCGTCAAGGCCGTGATTTTTCCGTGAATTCAGTTGGAAACGAGAGCGATCCAACGAGGGTCATGTCAGTTTATTCGTTACTCGAGTCAAATTAGAAACGATTATATAACGATTTTGTTAGATGATTGTTTAGGACTAAAATATCAGTCTTTATTTTTATTATTTTTTATTTTATTATTAGACTTTAAATACCTTTGAGCTTAAATGACTTATAGTGTACTTTGACACTTATTTTTCTGTAGTTTCCATAGTCAGGAACCTAATAATTCTATGATCTTTTTGATTTTAAATATTTGGGACCTTAAATTTCAAATACAACCAAGTTGGTATGCACAGATATGTAAAATAAGTATTCATCGTTTTTTTTACTTTAATGTCAATGGTCAATTGCTTGACAATGCGATATTACTGCTGATCTAAAGGAAAGGTTATACATATTTAGAATGTAGGTTAAGGATAGAAATTCCGTAACAAAAATCCAATCAACCATTTCAATAAACAATTAAACAACCTATAAGCTTGTTTATTTGTTGGTCAAGCTTCAAAGACTAACAATTAATACTACGAGAACTTACCCTCCGTTTACTCTTGACGTTGTCAAGTTGCCTCTGCGTACATTCGCCTATGGACTGCGATCCCCACAGTTCCACTCCGACGCGGGTGTACGCGAATGTCATCGCGATGATCGGCAGGAAATAAGTCAGCACCATGTATATTAGGTTGTATCTGTTGGAAAATGTTCTCAGTGAATGTTACTAATAATATAGAAGCCAACCTCGATGGGTGCAAATTGAAATAGCTGAATATATTAATAATAACCGAAGGAATATCTATTCTTAATGATTCTCAATTTACTTATTATAAACCTTACGTTTAAGACGAAAAAGACGACGACGAAAATGTTTAAGACGCATCCGTAACCGACGTAATAAAATAAAATATAGATTCTGTAGTTTTTTAAAGGTTATTGCAAACATACATGTAGCAAAACATCGCTGCGGGGACTTTAATATAAATAATGTAGTGAATGTGACAAGTAGTATCTTTTGAAGTCGCTTATTATATGTAAAAGAGGCTTCAAAAGAGCATAACTCAAATAAATAAGCCACTTCACGCAATAAGTTATTTTATCCATAATTAGAACGCTATAATATTAAACCGTAATCAATCATTATGTAGATATTAACAAGTTGTTGACATTGAAATTTTTTTTAGGAATAATGACTGTCATATCTGATTTCAGCTATTTCAATGGGATGATAAAAATGCCAGAAGTAACTTAATATTGTTTTATTTTGATAAATAAAACGTAATTTTTTGACAACTAAGACTTTCTCAATATATTTCCATGGTGTCATTATTTAATGAAAACAGCTTGCATAGAAACGTATCGCTTTATATTGGAATATATAAATTGTCATTTGTTTTTTTTTACAATAATTGTTCTTTTGTTTCCCAAACCTTTTTCATTTTAGGTGAATGGTTCAGCTCTTGCCCTCAATGCCATAGAACATTTTATTTTAGCAGCCATCATAACGGTCATCGTGAAAACTTTGCATAGCCAACTTGAAAAGTGTAATAACCATTTACATTTAGAAGATCTTTCGCAATCCTATCGACATTGAAGAAACCTTTGATCAAAAGCCGAGACTATGTTTTTCTTTTACGAATAAATTCCCATCTGTTGTTTGACATTAATAAAGTTCTTCTATATAGCATTGCTCGGTTTTTGCTTGAAAACAACCAGCTGCGTTATTTTGCATTGTTTAAAGTTTGTATTAAATTGAAAGACATTGACTTTTTTGTTTTATTAAGAAAAAATGCACAAGAAACCGCAAATATTTTTTCTGATGTAAAAATATCTGGGATGGTTTTTATCAACTTTCTCGTTCGTTTTAAGCTTTTATAGCAATGCAAGCTCATTTCTTGAAATGAAATCATTGAAATAAAAAACGCTGGTCTTTGCTTGGGAATGTATTTTGAGGCTTAACTCTAATTATGATAAAAGGCGGTCGATGGTTAGGTATGTATTTTTTTGTATAAGAATCCGAAATTATATTGTATAAAACGAAGCGGGTTTCTGTCTGTTCCATCAGAACTTTTAATCTATTCGACGAGTTATGAAGTTTTAAGCAATATAAACATTTATTAATGACAAAGGATTATACAAATGTTGCACTCACAGAAATCTGAATAATATTGCTTTCTGTGGTTGCACCTGTGCGAAACCATAGTGGCTCATTAGTAGACAATAAATCTCTTTAATTTACTGCTGGACCACAATCATGCATAATATACATAGCACGCACAGTTTACTTAAAATTATTTTTGTCATCAACAACATCAACGCATACGAGGTTAGGTTTAGTTTACAATTGTATGCAAAAGAGATAAATTAAGTTTTAAAGTTAATAGTATGTCTGGGTTTTTTTAATCAATTGAGTTGATCAACATAATTAATTACCCGTATTCAATATATGTAGCCCTACTACGAGTTGCTATTTCCGAGTGTTGGAGATTACAACATGTTGGTATCCCATACATTTGACAGATAAATATGACATTTTATCTATGAAAAATCTGTCTTGGATTACAACATGTTGTAATCTTAAACAGTCGTAAGTAGCAGCTTGTGGAAGCTCATGGGAAGATGTTCGATTGGTTTTATTTTAAATTTCATCTTATACAGTTCAAAATTGTCAATTCTTAAACAATAAAAAGCGGAAAACAAATACTTACATGTATTCCAATCTGGATTGTGTGGTCATCCCGTCGGGCCACTCGGAGAAACAGACACGCCTGAAAAAATAACGCGGTTTCAACAAAGCGAGGGCTACTCTGAATAAATACCATTTTAAACCATTTTACAAGGCATGTAATTAAATTTCGGACCCCTTGATGATCTTAATAGGGACATTTGTCTGTGTTTCTGTGAGAATTGCGGATGCTGATACAATATTGGATTTTTGGTACCGATGTTTTTGTGGGAACGAGATGTTGAATAATCTGTTATTTTGGGATAAATTGTGTGAGGTTGTTCATGTTGCTAACAATGATATATCTTGAAAAAGTGTAAGTTTATTTTCCCCAAATTCTTCCTATTCATTCTCACTACCAGATTTAGCGTAGTACATCAGTGGTTATTGGTGATTCGTTCTCGAATCATTAAGCGACTCTATTCTAAGTTTAATTAATTGATGACGAAGAAAAATATATTTGAAGGTCTTGAAGTCATTCACTAAATTTCACGGTACATACACAAAATTTATAGCTATACATCCAGACAGATTAGACCGCCATATAACCAGATGGGACCATTATGCCAAACGTGGCGCGTAGTTAGCTCGAATATTCATAATTATACATATTTATAGTTATGAGTAATTATTTTATTATATACATTTTTTGTTCATAAATGCTCTGTCTTGTAATTAAAGCCTTTTTTTTATATTTCAGTTTCTATTTATAACTTGTATGTTCACACGCTGCATCTGTATCTTTTCTTATTTTGATTCACATTTTTTCATCACCTGTAAGAAATCTCTTATAAGGTTAAGCTCGCCTTTGTACATGAACACTGTAACAAAACCTTCACCTATCTATTTTGTGTACAGTAAATTATTTTCGAATTATACATATGGGTAAAAAGCCGTGTTGGCTAAGTGGGAGGACACTCGACTTTCATTCCGAAGGTCGTGGGTTCAAACCCCGCCACGCACCTCTGGTTTTTCTTCTTGAGAGATTTATGTGCGCTTTAAACAGGTGCTTTAACGGTGAAGGCAAACATCGTGAGGAAACCGGCATGTTCTGAGAACTTTAAAAGAGTTTGAAGGACATGTGACATTCACCAACCCGCACTTGGCCAGCGTGGTGAATTAAGGCCTAATCTCTCTCGTCAAGAGAGAAGTCCCTGTGTCCCAGCAGTGGGAACGTTAACAGGGTGATGATGATGATGATGATGACATATGTGTACCTGACAGTGCCGTCGGGTAGAGGTTCGGAGTCGGTGGTGAAGTAGAAGAAGTTGGGGCTGCTGATGAGGCTGCTCCACAGCCAGATGCCAGCTGTGATGCCGAGGGTCGCGCGCTTGCCTAGCCGCGGCCGGAGCGGGCTCATGATTGCTACGTATCTGTGGGCGAAACCAATATATTACTTTAATCTGTAGCTGAGCCTGTTCAGTAACCAGAGCCGGACCATTTAGCAGATAGGAGCAGACTAAGAAAATAATAAGTCATTATTTTATATTTTTTTCTTTCAATCGGAAATCTAGATATTGCATTGAAGTTTCTAGTGGTTTAACGCTTTCGTACGATTTGTATTAAATTAATACGTTTCGATTGTCCACTCCGGAACTTTGATCTCTATATATTGGCACTTTATTATTCATTCAATAAGCGAAAAATAGGTGTTATGTTTTTTTGGACAGCCTAACAGAAGACTATTATGTAATCATCATGTCTATTGTATTTTTTTTTTACGTTTTCATCAATTATGCCCCCTGCATTTTGTACCAAATAACACCCAAACTATTCATAATTTTAACACAGTCTCAGCTGATGTCAAGTGACGACGTGGTCTAAGATGGGGCATGAAGACCTAGAAGGTAGATAGCTTCTCCGGACCACATTACGAAACACGAAAAAATGGTTTCACGAACTGGCCCAGCCCGGAGGGTGGTGACAAGCCGCGGCCGAAGCCAGAGTCTGTTCCCAGCACCACCCGGAGGTCACGCGTAAGGATTCATGGGTTACACTTACGGACGTGAACAGGAAAAACCTTCAAAGCGACGAATGATGATAATTTCTGATTACATTATTACGTAGAGAATCTATTGCTGGACCAAGATTGCTAAAGTTTAAAAGACACATCTACTAGCAACCGCTTCGCGACTGAATCGATGCGGTCGCGCGACATGATCGCTACAAAAAGTCGCCGTGGGCGAGGGGCCTCAATCAATTCTCAATGTTCTAATGTTAACTTACCGATTTGAAAAGATCTTACCTATCTACACTTATGGCGAGCAGTGTGAACACCGAGGTAGATATGCTGAGCACTGCGACGAACTGTGAGAACTTGCAGTAGAAGTGTCCGAACGGCCAGTCGGAGTTCAGCATGTACGTGAAGTTGAACGTCACGTTCAGAGCTGACATCATTGCGTCTGCTACTGATAGGTTCACTGCAAGGAATAATATTTATTTTTAGTTCATTAGTTTACCACCAAGTGCCATCTCGCGGTATGATAAATTTCATGAGTCAGTATAATGTAAGGTGCAGCCCGCAGCACGCAACATTAAAAAAAAAATTATCAGGGAGGATTAATTGCAACTGTCGACATTTTACTATGATTTAAAACGGGTATTTGACGGTTTTTGAGTTTTCCGATATTTCGACGCTGTTGCAAGCGCCATGATCACGGAAACAACTGAATTGTCATTGTCTTTGCGATTTGGGCAGACGGTTATTCACAAACGAACCGGTCTACCCTCTTTCTGAGTCTTTTATTGCGAGGTTGACACTCACTAGTGCTACTACCACTTGTTTCATTCTCGAACGAAACTCGATCACGACGCACTACACTGACCGTGTCTTGGCGAATAACCGGTGTTACATTATATGTTTGAGTATTGCATAACCGCACTACAGGATTCCATGCTCCTGACAATTGGAAGCCATCTTCACGATTCAAGTTCCTATATTTAGTAATTTCAATAGCCTCCCGAGCCAATCTAGGTATATAGTGCCGCTCTGTTGAAATTACCGGTGGGTTATGCAACTCAATCCAGTGATTGGAACCAGACTCCAGTAAATGTTGTGCAATTGCAGACTTATGGACATCTGCATTCTTCACTGCCTTAATATGTTCACCTACACGACACGCGATAGTTCTCTTGGTCTGTTCCAGTTCCAGTGAGTATTGAAACTCTGAAATTCCTTTACAAAGCTTACATTCGGTTTGTATTATTCGACACATTTCATCCGGTTAATTACAGATACCATCAACGTTTTCAAAGGTGTGTAAAGCTTAAAAATGTAGGGAACGCTTCTTTTCATGTTTATTTCGCATCGGTTTTATAACAATTGAATCCGTACAACCGATATCCGTACCGATAAAGCGTTTCGTTAGTAGGTACATAGTTTAAGAAAAACCTTACATGTGACTTAAAATATCTTTATTAATTATTGATATTCGTGTTGGTACAGTCAACTAGTACCAATTGTATTTTTTTTTATAAATTTATAATAGTAATAACTTAACACGTGTTTTTTTATTAAAAATTTTCAAAACGGACCAATGGTTCTTGAGATTAGCTCAATTAAACAAACTCTCCAGCATTGTAATTTTAGTATAGATTTTTAATAACGTTTTGTGATTTATTATTATTGTTTGAAGGAATTTCTGTGTCACTTAAAGTACGTTTTACTTGTACGTTTCATCATCATCACCCTATTAAAGTTCCCACTGCTGGGACACAGGGACTTCTCTCTTGGCGAGAGAGATTAGGCCTCATTCACCAAGCTGGCCAAGTGCGGGTTGGTGAATGCCACATGTCCTTCAAACTCTTTTAAAGTTCTCAGAACATGCCGGTTTTCTCAAAGCACGTGTTTAAAGCGCACATAAATTTATATATTAATATCGATAATTCTCACGATGAAAAATCCAGAGGTTTGGAATGAAAGTCGAGTGTCCTCCCACTTAGCCAACACGGCTTCTTTTGTACGTTTTGGCTAGTACGTTTGCCATTTTCCATTAAATAATTTTATTTATCGCACACCCAGATTCAATAAACGTTATCCGTCGATTTATTAGTGTGTCAAACATGGTATGTTAGCGACTAGCCAATATTCAACTATATGAAAAGTGTAACTCACGGTAACTAAAAAGTTAAATATTCATTCAGTTTGTTTGTTTCAAACTTTTGTTGATAGCGCAGGATGCAAGTGAGCTTCCGCTGTTGATATAGAAACACCAACCAGGCACTCCGAAATTTCTAATTCTGTATCTAGGTAGTTGTAATAGTAAACTGACTGCATACTTTGATAACTGTATAATAAGGTAATTGCTTTAGGGATGGGCTCATTAAGAAAAAGCCTTACTTAGTTTTAATTTATATCATATTGTATGTAAGACTAAGATATTTATATATGCCTTTGTTAGGTATTTTATATGACTGCGTAGTTTACAGGAAATTACCTTGCTGTAACACAGTTTCAAACTAGAACAGGAGATAAGCCCTAAAAACTGCAACATTTTTGTAATTCCTTTTTTTGGTTGTCAACAAATTATATGGATATTTGTTTTTGACATTGTCAAAAGTTGAAACAATGCCCTAAGCCCAGTCTATCCTGATTAAATGCTAGTTGATTTATTAGTGTGTTAAATGTCAAATATGCGCTGTTTGCGACTAGCCAATATTCCATCACTTTGTCAGTTAGTATTAAACCGCAATGTGCGAGAGCTTCGCTGTTGACATAGGAACACTAACAAGGTATTCCGAAATTTCTAATTCAGCTTCTAGGTAACTGTATAGAAAGCCGTCTGCGTAAGTTTGATTAGGTCCTATTCAATTTAACTGGATCTGATATTTGTTTATTTATGTTTGCTTTTATTCGTTTGCAGATCAAACTTAGTTTGTTTATTTTTAAGGTAGAGACAATAAAGTATTCTTTAATATACCGAGAATAACCATCGAAATTAATGGTAATATCTTTATTTTTATTCAATTAAAAAAAACTATCTAAAACAGTTTATAATAACTATAGAAAAAGTGAATGAGTTACGATAGATATTTTTTTTTGGGATAATTTTTAAGGCTGAAATTTTGTTTTGGCTGGGCGACATCACTAGTTTTTAACCAAATCATTTATAATTCATATAAGATTAATAAGCCAGCTCATAAATAACCTTCGTCCGTAAACGACGTTAGAATTGTTTTGATTGAAGCGATCTACAGTAAATTAAAAACAGTTCTAAAGAATTAATGAGCCCAATTTTACAATGTACAGTATGCGTCACAAACTGGTATGCCATTTTGCATTTAAACCACTGCAAGGGGTTACCAGTAAGCGACGCTTTCTGTACCTACTTATGCGCGTAATATGGGAAATTTAAATGTTAAAATCGCCCTTTTGAAACTTTTTTGTGTTTATTTATTTTGATAACGTTAATGCACAACTAAATAAATAAAAGCCACAAAGATTTTGAAACATTCACGGTTATCGCATGTAACTGTGCCGACATAACATATCTGTAACAATAAACAATGGTATTCATCGTTATCCCTTTATAAATAGAATTATAAAAAAAGGCCATTTTATATAGCCTCTACATAGACAGTTCAATAAATCTATCTGCTCGAATATGTCAGTGACCCTCGTTCTCTACATATTTCCTCGTTTCTGATTTGATTCCGAAGGAATTCCAGAGCGTACCCTCCAGCTTTTTAGCGACCCTGAGTCTATTCATACAACTAATAATGATGCGTCTTTTTTATTACCTCTCCAAAGACTTTTTAGTCATCCCTCCTAGGCCGGCCTAAATTATTATGACTAAAAACGGGTAACATACCATGATTAGACGGTTTTGTTACCCGTTTTAAGTCATAATATTGTTAAAACCATGATAATTTAAAAAGTTATGACCCTCATATTCTATGTATAGTTTACTTATTTAACTTATCATCATTATTTTTGTCGTAGGACGTCCACAGTTAAACAAATGCCTTCCTTAAAGATCCCCAGTTATTTCGGTTGGAAGCGGTCTGCAACCAACGTGAACCTACAGATTTAACCCAATCATCCATCCATAGCTTTATGTATTTGAAAATAAATAAATAAATCTTGTAGGTGGACGTCTTACGCTGCTCCTGTCGAGAACTTTTCGGCCCAATGGCCATCCGAACTAATACGCTTGGCTTGGTATTTTAACTTAATCCAGAGGTGCGCGGCGAGGTTTGAACCCACGACCTTCGGAAATCAAGCCGAGTCTGCTACCACTTACGCCTACCACGGCACACGGCACGGGGCATTAAGTTAACACGCCTACCACGGCACACGGCACGGCGACATGGATTTTATATCTAGTATTAAATACCTCTTCTAACCCTCACCTAGGAAGTAGTTGGTGACGCTCCTCATCCGTTTGTTGGCGAGCACTATCCAGATGACGACCAGGTTGCCGACGGTGGCCACCACCACCATCCCGGCGAACAGCAGCGTCCAAACCACCTGCCGCCACAACGGCAGGATGAACGAGAGGTACGCCTGGGGAGAGATTAAAACAGTCTTAGGATGTATTTTAAATTTTTATTCAGACATTTATTTATTTATTTAAGGAAAACCAAAAACTTACAAATACATAGTAATAAAATCAATATAACACTAGAAAGCTTAATTAAGGTTTACATTTTAAAAGATTAGACGCATGTGTTACTTCGCACGCCGGGTTGAACTCGGCGTGCACTTTCGGGAAAGCCCCGACCGACGTGATTCCAAACAAAATAAATAAAACTCACTTGTTAGGTTAAATAGTTGAACTTAAAAAGTGAGGTTTAATCACTTATAAAAAATCATTAAAATTCTTAGGATGAGTGTAAAATTAAGCGTTATTTATAAAGTAACATAAATAGAGCTGTCTCGCTCAGAATATTATGTTTTTGAACGCGATAGCTCAAGGGCTTTACTCGGGAATGATGAAACATACCCTACAATTATGCATTAAATTTGATACATTTAATTTATATTGGGAACATGTGTGATTTATATTATAATGTGAGAATTAACGACAAAAAACATACGCGTTTAATTGAGAACCTCCGATTTTCGTTGTAAATCGTTTAGAAAGTTCACGAAATAAGCGTATTTTATTAATTAAACTGTTCATTTGACTATTCCATGATGTGACTTGACAACGTCAACAATAAGACATTTTGTCGTTTTACACTCGAATGTGCGCCAAACATGAAAAATTATTTTTGCAAAAATATAATCTTATTCATTTATTTATTGAAAGGAAAATCAACAGCTAAGATTAAAACTATAAACCTAGTAGCAACAGAGAGCTAAAAGATTTTTACTGATAGTCAAATAATATACATCAAAAGTGAACTTAATGGACCCAACGAACAATATGTCATCATCATCATCATCACCCTATTAACGTTCCCACTGCTGGGACACAGGGACTTCTCTCTTGACGAGAGAGATTAAGCCTTAATTCACCACGCTGGCCAAGTGCGGGTTGGTGAATGTCACATGTCTCTTCGAACTCTTAAAGTTCTCAGAACATGCCGGTTTCCTCACCGACAACAATATGTAATACATAATATTGTTGTAAAAGAAACCAAATACTACATATATAACTACCTGTTTACTAACAATATAAAACCTTGAAGCTAGTCGCTGCCTAACTGAGATGACTCTTAAACTAAATCGATCCAAGCCAGCAATGGATAGATCCGGATCCCTTCATAGTTTATTGAATACGTCACTAGTTCGCTATAACAATGAATTATACATACAACAGGAGTATGAAGAATGATATTTTGTCATGTAACTTCCGTTACTAGGTTTCCAATGTGTTTTTATGTTATGTTTCTTGCCATTAATAACGTGTTATTTCTGTGTTCCTACGAGTGTGTTCTGTGTTGTTGTTACAAATACATGTTTTATTTATCCTCTTTAGATGGGGCATGAATGTGAATCTTACTTTGTTGTCACCGATTTTACCAAGTCTATGACGATTTGGCGTTATCGAGAGGGTTACGTATCTTTGCCGAAAAACACTTTGTCGATATTTACAACAAATATGCAAAAAGAGAAATTTGAACAGATTATAGTGACAAATTGATCTTAACGTTCCTTTCCTCCCTCCCTTGCGGCCGGATCTCTGAGAAGGATCTGGTGTGCGTATGAACTCATTATTTTCATAAGAAAAGAAACGTTGAAATGTAGGGTTTTTCGGATCATGTCTGTCGGAATATGTCATCCGGATTTTCATATGAATTCAGATGATTTATTGTAAGGAATTGATTATTTATTACGTACTGTGTGTTTCATCATTCAATGTTTTATCATAATATGAAAATTTTGGTACATTTCAGTTTCTTCTTGAAAACCAGGTACTCTCTCTCCTCTTTCGAAGAAGAAAAATTATAAGTAAGTGATTTTAATTGAACCTAGAGCTTACTACGGGGTTAGATATTGTTGTGTTTCCGGAAATATTTATTATTGAAACTCAAAAGATTATTAAATAATCTTTATGCGGTTTTCAGCAATAGGTAATAATAATAAAAACATAATAATATGCATTCACTCAATAATAATAATATTCCTAATAAAAATATGTTATATCTCATATTTACAAATAAAAAAAAAATAACTCAATTAAAATATTTAAAACCTTAAAATTGATAAAACGATAGATTTTTGAAGTCGTCTTATAAATTAGTTTTTAACGGTCTGCAATAATCTTGTTAAAATAATGTAATTTGTAATGGGTTCTTATTACAGCTATAACCAGTCTTAACTCCACTCAGGATCAGAGCTTAGCGCAGGCCATTAAATAAATCTCGGTGAGCCTGGAATTTAGAACTATGTATATTTGAGCTGTATATACAAATCCCTTTTATACCAGAATAATTATCTGAAAATTTTTTGAACATGTTACAAAATATATTGATCAAATTTCGAAAATCTAAGTTAATAATATAAGTTCTCCGAAAATAATGCTGACAAGTAAAATATAACTCTAATTTAGCCCTGTTTAAAAAAAAACGATACACGACCGTGTATTTCTACAAGTTACTACTGGGCAGAATGTTGAAATTAATCCAACATTCCATCCAAAAATTGTGTCCTAACCAACACAATAAGTGTTCTACGCCCATTCCACTAAGCCATGCATAAAATATTACATTAGAGTTAGATATTAAAAATCAGAAAAATAAATTATATTATTATATGTTTTTCCTTTTCTTCGATTCATATGTAATTTGATTTATTTCTTTCACTACACACTATCTGTCTTAGAACATAATATAAACTTATTTTCTTTGAATGGTGCAAAAAAATATATTTATTATTGAGTAATCCTCCCTGAATTGGGAATCCGGTTAAATAATCGACTATGTTTCATCTGTTAAAATTGCTTGTAACTTTTCTAACAAAGTATTTTTATTAGAGTTCGACGCCAAGTGTGTCGTTACTATAAAATTTAGCGTGCGATACCCAACACGGCCCTTAATGTATGATATGTATGTGTATGACCAGTTTGACCTGAGTCAGACCCTGGACGTTATTATATTTTGTATAAAATTTTCATAGGATAACTTATATTTACTCACTATTTCATTTTATAAAATGTTTAACCATCTGCACTGTAATTCGACAGTAACCTACAATTGTAACAGCTCGTTACAACCTAGAAATATAGCCCTTTTAGCTCCCAAAGGTATATTTATCCTGATGAAGAACAGTTGGCAACAGAAACAGAAGGATAATTAAAATGAGCCTTTTATATTTTTAACAATGTGATAAACACCACTTATAGGTTGAAACTAATATTACAAATTTGTGTAGAAAAAATTAGACTAGATGCGGGACTCGAACCCATGTCTTCCTTTATACGCATGGACGTTCTGACCGCTAAACCAACCTTGCCACTACGTCATCGCTTCAATTTCTTCTACACTTGCAACTACGAGTTACGCCTGGAACTAGCGACATCTTACTATGATGTCGCTAGTCCTAGGACTATTCTACTCAAATAGCTAATCCCGCTGGTACTTGTCTTGTATTTTTTTTAGAGTTCGACGCCAAGTGTGTCGTTACTATAAAATTTAGCGTGCGATACCCAACACGGCCCTTAATGTATGATATGTATGTGTATGACCAGTTTGACCTGAGTCAGACCCTAGACGTTATTATATTTTGTATAAAATTTTCATAGGATAACTTATATTTACTCACTATTTCATTTTATAAAATGTTTAACCATCTGCACTGTAATTCGACAGTAAACTACAATTGTAACAGCTCGTTACAACCTAGAAATATAGCCCTTTTAGCTCCCAAAGGTATATTTATCCTGATGAAGAACAGTTGGCAACAGAAACAGAAGGATAATTAAAATGAGCCTTTTATATTTTTAACAATGTGATAAACACCACTTATAGGTTGAAACTAATATTAAAAATTTGTGTAGAAAAAATTAGACTAGATGCGGGACTCGAACCCATGTCTTCCATTATACGCATGGACGTTCTGACCGCTAAACTAACCTTGCCACTACGTCATCGCTTCAATTTCTTCTACACTTGCAACTACGAGTTACGCCTGGAACTAGCGACATCTTACTATGATGTCGCTAGTCCTAGGACTATTCTACTCCCATAGCTAATCCCGCTGGTACTCGTCTTAATTTTTTCTACACAAATTTAGAGTAATAATCCAATTAGTCGAATCCTAGACACACCTACTTCCCTCTATAATTATATAATATATAATCTTCTGGGTAAAATATGTCCTCCCTTGAAACACCATTACAACGCGGGTATTACTGCGTGGCATTGCTAGTTATGAACACAATGTTCAAAGTGTAAACCTTATGAATAAATGGATATTTGGTTTGGATACTGGTTTAAACGAAAAAGGCTATTCGCATTAAATATGAAACGAGGCTATTATAAAATGTATAGAAAACTGAAAAGCTGCATTCCAGCTGTTAAACCTTTCGTAAGTTTAATTTAAACTGTATTTCATTATGAAATATCGAAGCCTTAAATATGAGATAAAGCTGCTGATAAAGATGTTAAAAGTAATTGAAAATATTTTAGTCTTTCTTTGAAATGATAAACATATTTTCTTATGTTGTTATACTAATGGGTTAAATTCAACGAAACTCAAACCTGAATTTAAGTTAAAATGTAATAAGTACCAATTTATTGAAGTTTATGACTATTTTAATGTTTTAAGACACCAGCAATTTTTGTTACTTTATTATGCAGCTGACTGTACCAGTTTGTGTCGGATATTAATTTTGTTGTTTACAATGTGACAAGGTAAACATAATGTTTTAATTTGTCAAGTTGTTTCGTAAATTGTACACTTCAAAATATTTAATTTCAACAGCTCTGTTTTTGCAGAAATTATTAGTTTATAAAGTTATATGTTTTGAAAGTGCTACAATTTATTGAGACAATATTAGGTACAGAATATTTTGAGGTAGATTCAAGGAATTAATATTTTCAGTTCAAATTCAGTGCTTGAAATGTGTATGAATATCAATAGGTCAATTGAATTTCATCAAACGTGTTTAAGTACATTCGCGCAAAACTCACCTTTTAAAAAACGAAATTGAAAACGCTTTATCCGTTCGGGTGCTGTTATGCCACAGATTGACAAACATACACGTCAAACTTATAACAACCCTTCATTTTCGTCGAGAGTTAATACAATCACATAGACTTAAAAACATGGGACACTGCTGGTGGGACTCCTGGTGATTACTGACTGAAACTGACTGAGTCTTCGACTGAGTCTTCCACTGCGCCATTGAAGTCATAAATCAAAGCAGTTCTTCTTGAAATCATGTTCTAAGAAACTTAAACTTCTTAAATAAACTATACCACAGCGTAGATAATTTATTCTTCATAGCAGCCTCGCTCTTTCCATATAAATATAACTAACCAAAACAGGTCTAACAATGAAAACTATTTTAATTCATTCTGTTGATTGAAAGGCTCAGGTGACAAGCCTTATCACTAAAACGTATAATAGCCAATTTAACGGGCCACATTTGACAGTTCATCAAATTTCAACGACGTAACCTTGTAACGGAGAACAAAATTATAATCGTCATTGTTCAAAGTCACAACTGAAAAATTTCTGTTCACACCGTTCAAAATTAATTTTTATTTCGATAATGACAAAATAAGGGATATTTACAATTAGTTTTGGCTAATAAATCCTTTTAAGTAATAAAATGAAATTTATACACAATTATTCATTTAAATAACTGTAATTGCAAGGTATTGTCGGCGGTCTTCAATACTAGGTATGTTACCCAATTTATGAAAAATTTAATTAATGAATGAACACTTTATTGCACTCGATATACCTACTCGTATTTTACAGAATGTTTAAATATAACCCAATTAAAACCAGTACTGCGATCTATAAATACTTTATCACAATCAATTAATTCACTTCAGTTCGTTCGATTCAAAATGTTACCCCCTCACTATGAGCAAGTGTTAAATTGACCCGACTTTATACTTTTAAATGGTATTATTCAACATCGTCACGATTTTTTTGGTACTTATACAATAAATACTTAGATATAAAGTTGTACATTCACAAATTTAAACATTCTGTAAAATACGAGTATATTGAGTGCAATAAGGTGTTCATTCATTCATTAAATCTAGCATAAATTGGGTCACATACCTAGTATTCAAGACCGCCGACACGAAAATACCTTGCAATTACAGTTTTTTAAGGACCCTTTTAGGCTACTATATAATACCACAATTTACCACATGCTATATAGTCGGACACACACTCACAAATAAGTAAAATCACATAAAGCTTCAATGAATACAAAAACTTTGCAAAGTAACTTAATTAATTTGCACACTAATTAGAAACCGACGTGAAACGAAATCCAGATGTGTCGTCAAAAATGGATCTCAGGGCTTAATTTTAATTAGAGTATTAAGTACGTGGGGGGAAAAACCAAAGAAACTGAATTAATGTTCTCGTGGCGTTCTATGAGTGTATGCAGCCACCATTCCTGAGACCGTAAGTGCTTTTTATCACCATCTCTCTCAGTTACATGTACCTGAGCAAGATGAATCTATATTTTAAACATTGATTAACTTTACACTGGTGAAACAGACCCTAAGCCATTTTTTGTCGCTGACTTTGTTTGTTTTGTGTGAATTTTTTAGTGATCGTTGCTCTATGTAATTGTCGTTTTTGCAATGATGGTTCTTGCTGGGATTATCGAACAGCAGGGATCCAAGGATGATGCTACTAAAAATAAATAAAATAATAATCATTTTGTTTTCTTTAGGGCATCCCCTTGTATGTGTGATTATCATGTAGCCAGTATTAGGTAAGTTGTTAGCGTAACCTTATCCGTGCTTTTATTCTTCAATGACAATGTGCATTTGACCCGTTGTCTGCTAGATTAGGTTCTGAATGGAGTTGGGAGAGCTAAATATGAGGACCGCATTCATCTCATAGTTTGGTTTTTTTTTTTTTTTTACAGATTATTTATTCTTTATGATGACAGGGGCTTTGTTAGCCCATTTTTATAACCTCTTAGTTAAATATAAAGTAAATGGACTGAAAAAAAGGTTACATATTTCATAAGAATAAAAGCCGAGGGTGAAAGTGTTTGTATGTTCTGCAAGCACGATCTCCTTGGTCTGGGTGTTTAATATGTATAATAAATAATAAAAAATATCTATACATGTATGACTATTATATTAAGTATATCAGATATCTAGTACCCGTAACACAAGCTTAGAGCTTACCACAGGGCTAGATGTTGTTGCGTGAAATGTCAAAAAAAAAAAAAAAAAAAACGAATTTATTAAAACTGACTGTATCGTGATTATAGATAATGACCTTTTATTTGTTACCTGACACAGGTATTTTTGTAAGCATTATTTTTTTCTTATCCAAGCATAAATGGCAACGCATAAACTAAGTAAAGCAATTTTCAACTAGCTCATCTTTCAAACAAAAGAATCCGAATAAATATCGGTTAATCCGTTCACGAGAAGAAGGACAAGGAAGGGGAAATGAACCAGCACAGCCACCGGCAACAAGGTTTTTAATTTTCTCAGTTCTCTCAGCTTTTTGTCACAGCTCATTTGAGCATATTAGCCGGTCCTCACATTTTGTATACTTAACTTCCTGTAGCGCCTGCTCTATGCGGATTTGTAGACATGCTGGTAAGCAATACGTACATCGGTAGCATTCTTCGAGTTGTTGGCATATCTTTGGTTGATCTCGTCGTAGAAGGTGACGAAGAAGTGGAGATCTCCGGAGGTGGACTCGTTCGTTGACAGCGTCGCGGCTGGCTCGTCCAGCATCCTCGACTAGGCGCCTGTAACAAGAAAAACGGTACTATGTTACTATGTAACAGTACGGTGCTATGGATAAATAAGCTTTTCTTAGAAACGTTTTAAAACGCCTTCATGCTCCATCTTAGACCACTTCGTCACTTTACATCAGGTGAGGTTGTGGTCAAATGAAAGCTTATCAATAATAAAAAAAAAAAAAATGCTGTATGTTACGAGTATTTGAGGACCAATGACTATTTAAATAGTTGGTGCTGACTTTTGTAAACTTTTCCAAATTTTAATCTTATTTCGTAACCACTGGCTGTGTTGGCTTCGTATTGTTACAACGCCTGACGATTAACCACAACAATAAGCCAACGTTATATATTTCTAGTCATATTAGTTAGAAGCACCCTATATACACATTGATGCTTGAAATTATTACATTCTATACACGACAGGGAGTTATATCAAAGAAATACGTTTTATGGAATGTTCTATTATTGGATAAAATTATGATTTAAGTTTAAACTAGAATGTCCAAAAAATCCTTTTTTATTTGAAACAACTCAAATATATTATTTATCATAAATGTTAAAAAAAAATAGATTTTTATAACCACGCCACTAATCAGATTTCAGTGTAATTTCGATTCATCCAATGTAATATTACGAGTTTCGGGTCAAGGATTGATTACCGATAAAACCGTTCGAAAGATTTAGTTCAGAAGAATTAAATAAATATTTTATTACTTATGTCTATCATAATATGTTATTGCAATTGAAGAGGCTATAAGTTTGAATGCCTATATAATTTTTAATATCAATAAATACTTATATTATAAAGCTGCAGAGGTTGGTTGAACGCGCTCATCTCGGGCACGACTGACAATGGTTTGATTGAAACCATTATTTCAGTTTGATAGTCTTTAATAAAGTTCATTCCATTTCAAAAATCCCTAAATAACGGGTTAAGTTGTGGCGTGAAATCTAGAAATAAAATAATACTGTTATTGTTACTTATATTGCCCTGTATATTGGTTTGCAGTGCGACTTTTATAATGCCTGAAAGCTTGCAGTTAAAACAAATAAATTCCATAAGGACGAGATTGGCTCATACACGGAGAGTTAAGACATTTACTGTAAAATGTACAAAAGGAAAGATGCCAAAACGTTGCTTATATAAATAAATAATAATAACAATAAATATTGCTGAACACACAAAACCCTGTATAAATAAATAAATAATAAAAAAAAAACATCTAGCCCCGTGGTAAGCACTGTTTCGGCAAGCTTGTGTTTCGGGTACCAGACATCTGATATACTTAATATAATATGTATAAAGATATTTTTTATTATACAAATTGTATGGGAGCCCCCTTAAATATTTACTTATTGCATGTTTTTGGTATTCATTGTGATATCGGCTACACATAAATTCATCATCCCTCAATTTCAACTCTTTGTATATCACAGTTCTTGAGATAGAGCCTAGTGACAATCAGACTGGCAGACAGCGATCTCTCAGTGATAGGGTCACGTTTTCGCAACCCGTAAAAAATGTAAATAAAATAATGTGCCTACAGTTTCACAGAAAAAAAGTAAAGTGAAAGATGAGGCACGAGGCGGCAGTTGTTCACGTTACGTGACAAAGAAACTAGAATAGTAAAACAGACTGAATATACAATTTGAGGAGGAATTCTGATAAACAGTTTTTTGTAGCTTCGGTCTTCACTGGGCCGGTTCGTCAAGTGACATTGCTATGTTTGGTTATATATACTAATATTATAACTGAAAAGAGTTTGTTTTCGAGCTAATTTAATTCAATATAGTTTTTTAACTAAATTCTCCCAAATGTTGGCGAAGATCGGAGGTAAGAACACTCACAGCGCATGTACGGTTTAATGTTTGCATTGTTTATAAGTGTTCTTCTTTGTAACGCATGTGATGATGTAAGAATGTTACAAAATTAATGTTTCCTAACTCTTCTATGTAGTAAGGTACGTAGCGAACGTGCGTTATGTGTATACATACAAGTATGGTAATAATTTAATATTTTTTTTAATAAAAAAAGGGTACGGACTTCCTTCTCTGTAGTGTTGTAATGATTTTAAATTTTTACGCAATTCTTCTGCGTTTTAAATTTAAAATTAAACTCGAAAACTCGAAATCAATCGTAAAGTGTACATTACGATTGATTTCGAGTTTCCCGATAATTCGGCACAATCATGGTAAATATCCTGCTCTAAATCTAAATAGTGTTGATAACCATGATTGTTTCAAAAGTTAGATCTAGTATATGTATAGTGCCCGTAGTGCATGAAAGAGCAATATGAATCCCAAAACATACAGAATAGACAAATTGAACTGCGTCGACGCGATAACTTCAGGGCATGAGGAATAAAGAAGAGGGCTCATGTCCACTGAAGTGTTGAGGCACATGGTGTAGCGAATCCGGTACTAGCTGTTCCACAAGTGCTGGGAGAATGCGAATTCAAGGTAGAGAATAGGTTAAGGTATTATTTTTTTATTTATTTCTTAACTGGTTCTGATAATTCAGTTACACTAGCTAATCTAAGCTCTAACAAAACATAATAATATATTTTAATAAGTCAATGCTAATTTTCATAAAAATAATAATACAAAAACAAAAATAAAATTAAAAATTAATAATTAGAATCGAAAATGTTAAAAAACACTGAAGAATGTCAGACTGAATGTGAGGTATGGGAGACTTGTTTAAAGAAAGTACTTAGAATACGAATGCATAGTTACGTGTGCACAAATTTCAGATCAAGAAAATATTGTTTTTTAATAACAAATTACGTAGTTTGTGTTAATAAACAAAAGTTTACCCCTGTCTTACCAGTTAAATAGACGGTAATTCAAGAGATAAATATTCAGGGTGGTGCTATTTGGTGAAATCTAAATAGCCATTATGACCCAATTTATTTATTTATTTATTTAATAGGACCACCAACTAGAAAATACACTTTCAAATACACTTATATTATACACTAAATTATATACTAGTGCTTCCTAAGTTACAGGTAGTCACAGCAAGCGCAATATTTATTTATACAACTCAACCGTATTTAGGTGTTACACAATATTTTAACAATGACATAAAAACCTAAAACTAAGAACAAAAAATAAAATAACACAAAATGAAATAACACAAAATGAAATATATATTTTATAAACATATTAGAAACAATAACAAAAATTACATTAAATCTAATCTTACATTCAAAACAATATTCAATTTAAAATATTGCCTGTTTATTTTATATACAGGGTTAATCGTTGGGGTTACATTCCTTAAGATTAAAAAAAAAAACTTAAATTTGGTTTGTTAAATTAAAATTTTTTTATCGACTTAATTGTCAATTTAAAACAAAAAGTTTTGCTATTTAATGTTTCAAAACTCTTATTTCGCTAAAATATGTACCACAAAGCTTCATACCATCTACATATATATATATAGCGTATAGCTACTATTTCATATTTACGCAAAATTGCACTGTTTATAGCAATAATTGTACTCATCCTAATACTTTACCTATTGCTTTTACTAATTTTATAAAATAATTTAACTAACATTAATATTGTCTTAAGGAGGTGGGCGATGAGGTCGCTACGCAGTTTTTAACTTTTGCAACTTGTATATTTGTGTACCTTAATTTAAAAATGATTTTTGTTTTTTTTTTATAATATAGTAAAAGTTGGCAACAGTTTAGTGGACAAGCAGCTTAAGAGTATGATAGGAGTTTAGGGTAGCTATAATCTGGCAAGTTGCTATGACAATGGGCATAGGCTTATCTCCTGATGGAGGTAGACGGAAACGCGAAACGTTTGACGGTATGTAGCAGATACGTAGGGTGGCATTTGATTACCTACTGTGTTTCTGTTACGGGCTGCCAGGTTCCTGTACGTTCTAAGTTTGTGAATTTCAAGATTAGTATTTGTTTGTAAATGTTGAATGTATAAGTGTTAAAAATTTGTATTGCTAAAAACACTTATAACACCAATATTTTTATAATAACAACAAAATAGATTAAAGCTGTGTTGATCTATTAGTTTCTCAACTCAGTGTTAAAAAATGAAGCGAACTGCCAGTTCCTTGATAATTAGTTTTTATTTAAATTAACTTTAAGTTGACCTATCCATGTACGCCCTGTGCTTCTAAGGAAATAAACTTTATGAATTTGGCTTTCATTAATTTAAATTTAATATTTGTGAACTAAATTTATAAAAGAGCCCATTAATTTCTGACCCAAAATTGGTAATACCAATAAACTATACTTGGTAAACCAAATTATTCTTCCGTTAATTTTGTAGATATAATATTGCTAAAGTCTGTTAAAGACACAGAATAATAAATTACTACGTAAGTTAAAGATTAATAGGGGTCGGCCTATCATTAATTAAGCATGCATGCAACATAAGTTCTAGCTTAGCATTCCGATTATGCATGACTTTTTTACAAGCACTCAGCTAACATGTTGATAGTCTTAACAAAATCATAACTAAAAGCATCTTGCATAATACTGTCCACAACTACAAAATTACTTTTTTTGAAAGCTAGGTCCAGAGGTTAAATAAATAAATAATTATAAAAATAGTTCATTTGATTGTACAAAAAAACATTGTACTATAAACTAACTTAAACGAGCATTTCTTAGAATTTTTAATCAAATATCGAACGTTTCTGTAAGGTTACAGTGTTTAACAGATTTCTTCAGCCATCTGTATTTTGTTGACGTAAAATCATTTATTCCTAGTTAAAATTTTACTTGCGTCCTCTTAATAAGCCATTATAATTAGGATTTTATCATAGCGGTTGACTCATTTTGGTGTGGCAAATGACTGTTTACTTGATATACTAATTAGATACAAAGTAATTGGCAGTAAGGTAATTAGTTTCAGATTACGCAGTTAGGTAATAGTTGTTGGAACGATAACGCACAACCTGATACGCCCACGAAAATAATTATTTGTTAACGAACTAAACTAGAGAAGTATCCTCCTAGTAGCTTACCTATTTGGTAGATTTGTGATAATTAATAAAGTTTGATTTACTTAATAATGTTAATCAGCATTATTAAATAATGGAGTAATTAATCCAGATATAGGTATTTCTGTGTACGATTTACTAGCTTTTCATTAAAAACAACATTCAAAAACCAACGGCGTTTGCCCTTGGTTTTTTTTATTTCCCGCTGTTAAAAGTAAAGCAAAGCCTTCCACGATAAATGGGTTATCGAACATAGAAAGAGTTTTTCAAATTGGACCAGTAGTTTTGAGATTAGCGCGGCCAAGCAATCAAACAAACAAACCCTTCAGCGTTATAATTATATCAGTATAGAATCATATATAAAGACGCATAAAATGTGTTTTTTTGAAAAGATTAGAGTTTACAGAAAATAACTATCTGACCCCAGCAAACGTTGTTTTGCAAAATTAAAAATAAATAGTAGCTGATTCTCAGACCTACTGCATGCATATAAAATTTCATAATAATCTGTACAGTAACTAACATTGTGTCATGGAAATTTTATATATAAGATATAAATAAAACTATTGTGAATAATATACTAAAATAAGTGTGTATCCGGTGACTAGGGCTGCAGAGAGAGGAACTTCCTGACAATACAACTAGATTTATTCTTATTATTTGTTCTATGCGAACTATGGTCTGCGGTAACATATCGCGTTGGGGTATATATTATTAACCTCCGACCAAAAAAGAAGGGTGTTATAAGTTTGACGTGTCTGTGGGTGTCTGGTGATTGTGGCTTGGGTGTTCTGAGACATGTTTCATGAAAATCGGTTGAGCCGTTTGAAAGTCATGGGGGTGGGAGTGGGGAAGGAAAACCGAAAATCTGAAAATATACTAGTTTGGGGTATCAAATGAAAGCGCATCGCGTCCACATTACATAATATTATGTTGTTTTACATTTAAGGAAATGAAAGCATTGGAATCGGGGGTTCTACTTAAATTTTAAATTTAGATTTTTTATTTATATTTTCGTGTCTAACCTGCTCTATAACAGCCCATCTATATGCAAACGAATAAAACTTTGTAAAACACTAAAACAGAGTAATTTGTGACGTTTGCGCAAACAGACGAGAGCCTGTGTACCTTTGCTGAATTATTCATCAGAAAGAAACTTCATGATAAAAATTCCGTCTAAGTGAAAGGTAACTTGTCTTACGAAAACATTTCAATTTCACAGTTTCCTTCAAAGTAAACCGTCGTGCTAAATAATTCTGAAAGATTTGATAAATGTATCCTCTTTAGCGAAGGTCAAACTTTCCTCATGGTTACTTCGAAGGATTTACGGTGACATAAAAAGCTTCGTGAGTTTCTAGGATATAATAGAGGGATTTTGGACAAAACCTAAGATAATCTTTTCAAGTCTAGATACCGTAAGAACTTTGAGGTGGTGAGGAAAACTTGGCTCAAAGAAAGGTTTTCATGGAATATAATATAAAAACATTTTGAAAGACATTTCTGTGTCCAGTGTTGTTATATTATATCAATGCTAATGTGTATTTTTCTGTCGTTAAAATATTCGTTATAGTTCTCACATCCTCGGGTAAAAATCTATATCTAGGCACTTAGTATGGAAATAAACATGAAAAGTATGAAATGGCCTCATACCTAGGGTTCCTTGAATTTCAATAGCTTATACACTTAGTGTTATAAAAAGAAATACTTAAAAAAAATAGTACCAAAAGTTGCAGTCAGAGCGGTCACCCATCCAAGTAATGACCTTACACAAGGTTGCTTCACTTTATGGTAGGTAAATTGCAGTTTAAGACATATTAATATAGGAAATTACTTACTAGATCTGGTTTAAACCAGTTTTCGTTGGAAATTTGCATGAGATACACGGACAGACAGACAGATATGACGAATCTATAAGGGTTCCGTTTTTGGCCATTTGGCTACGGAGCCCTATTAAATGAGTAGGTAAATAGATGCTCATATTATAGCAGTAACGTATACCACTATGAAATATTTTCGGGTCTACTGAATAGATTCATCATCATCATCTCAGCATTAAGACGTCCACTGCTGGACATAGGCCTAAAATGCTAAAGCTAATTTGTTAGCAGTGCAAACACTGAACCGATTCACAATATAAAAGCAACTTCGTTTGTTTACGATATTCAACAGATAAATTTTGTATCGGAAACTTCGGATGTTGATGCAAGTTTAAATGTCAATATCGCGTATATTTCAATATCCTGGGTAAAATATTGATTTACAACAAACAATTTTTAAAACATTTATGGTAGAACAAAGCAAACGTGAAACCGTAACGAAATATTGTAGTTTATACATTATTTATAGGTAGGTATATCTACTAATATTCAGCTAGATTATCAAATATCTTAAAAGGTTTTGTCTGTTCACGTCCGTAAGTGGTAACCCTCTGAATTCTTACACGTGACCTCCGGGTGGTGCTAAGAACAATCTCTGGTGGTAGGCTTCGGCCGCGGCTCACCTCACCACCCTCCGGGCGAAACAAGTGCGTGAAGCTATTTTTTCGTGTTTCGTAACGTGGTCCGGAGAAGCCATCTACCTTCTAGTCTTCATGTCCCACCTTAAACCACATCGTCACTTTACATCAGGTGATATTGTGGTCAAATGAAGGCTTATCGAATATAAAAAAAAAGGTTCGCGTGACATCACATCTAGGTACGATTTATACCTAAGGGTGTTAAGGGTGACGTGACAAGCCTCCACTTCGGAAACTAATGTACATTCTCTTTGTCATTTTCTAAAAAAAAATATTTGTTAAGTATAATGTCCATTGCTTTTGGACGCTCTAACAGAGGGAGAGGAGAGAGACGGAAACTTTTACCTATTTGTCATGTAGTTGTCTCGCCTTATTTTATATATTGTTATGTTATAAGTAGGTAATACTTACGATAGCCGCTATTGAAAACTGAACCAGAAACCACAGCTTTACCAATATAATCTTTACAACGAGAATGGATGCCCATCTAAATCGACTCATCAAGCTTAGTATGAAACGGGATATTATTTCCAATTATCGTTGATGGGGTTCATTATTCTTTGTTCTTGTTTAACGACAGCAGATATTAGACTAGAACTTTTTACGGAGACGCGGCTTTCCGTTGCGTTAAGTTTAATGGCTCCCAGTGGAATAATGAGGAAGACGTCATGTGTTTTTGGCAGCCTTAAAATATCTTACACGAAAATAGTAGGTAGGCATGAAACATTTTTGAATGCAGGCCACGGATCGTATTACACATACTACCTCCATAGACGTATAGAATGAAAAAGTATTTTTTTGCGAACTTGATTTTTGACTAGATTTTGGTGGTCTTGGCAAAGCTGCAGGTTTAAGGAGGCCGCTTCCAACTACTACGGTTGGTAGTGTAGTGGCGGTAGGTAGGATTTAGTCGAACCCAGGGTGCTAGGTTCGAATCTTATGAGTTTTTTGTGTGTGTTTTTATACCTTACTTGGTTATTTTTTGTTTAAGTGTTTTTTGAATATTTTCAGTTTAACCAACTTAAAAAGGAGAAAGTTCTCAATTGGCTTGTTTTTAAGTTCTCGAGTTAATGTGATTTGTTTTTTTTGTTTAGTGTTCGAGCAACTTTCAAGGCATTCTTATAAAACGAGAAGATTAAAAAAAAACAATATCTTTTGGAAAAGATGAATTAAATATTCGGTATAACTAGGACTGCGGGTATCTGCATAATCATATCATCACCATCATCATCTCCCATGGGTGCAAGCATTTCCGTACATTTCCGATTTAAATTATTTGAAGATAGCTCATAAACTACAAAATAAGCGGTAAATTATGTTTTATCCTTTTTTGAAGTCGGTTACACTGAAGATGGTCAATAATTCAAAACAATGAAAACAAACCACAAAAAAAACATGTGAGATTTGAACCTAGAAACCCGAGTATAAAACCTCCTTGTAAAATATTCGGTTAAAATACGAGTATACGAAAGAGATGGCATTATTTGTAACCAACATGGGAGGGAAGTAGAATACATTAATTTTCTATATATGTATATAGAATATGGTTCTTTCAAATACTATTCCACAGATTTTGCAGTTTAGGAATATCATGGCTTTAAATCTTTGTTATCTACAACCGGAACATGACCGGAACAGTCTACGAAATGCCAAACGTTTTACCATTATTTTATACTAACGGCCATTTGCAACGGTATTTGAAATTGCGCGAACGGTCGCTGGATTTTGAAATTATGTTTTCATACATATACCTATACCCTTGCATTAGTTATTTGTATGAAATAATTACTACACTTACAATGAAAAACAGTTATAAATTCTTTATTGTACACAAAAAGGATACATTAAGGTTTAGTAGCAATGGTCATGTACAAAGGCTTCTATACTTTTTACCATTGTAGATATTTTTTTGCTAAATGGTATGGTGGTAGTATTTTGATGGTTATGATAATGGGCGATATCAGGATAAAGAGTATATACGTATTCCAAAATAAATACATAATGACAGTGTATGTTTAAATATAAATTTTTCTAGCAATTTTTTAAACAAAAAATAGCTCTTAAGGCTCCAAATAGTAGTTTTGGTGTTTTAAAATTGCACTAATAAATACACTGTTATATGGATAACGTACCACGTTGCCGTTGAACGTGTCATTTGGCAACCATTTTATGGACCCATAAATGCCGTAAAAATTAACTTCGTCATATCTGATATTATCAGCTCACATTCAATATTAAACTTAATTATTCGTGTACCTGAAAATCAACGTACCATAAATTGTATTGTATTGAATATAAATGCTTACTAAGTTCACTTTTGTAAAGATATTGTTTATATAGATATATTTAAGATTCAGAAACATTTATAGTATTTATATGTTAATTTGTTTTATTTCATGTTTTTAACCCCCGACCAAAAAACAGGGTTGTTATAAGTTTGACGTGTATGTCTGTCTGTCTGACTGTTCCATCATAGCTCCCGAACGGATGGAGCGATTTCAATTTAGTTTTTTTGTATGAAAGGTGAGTTTGGCCCGGGTGTTCATAGACATGTTTCATAAAAATCGGTTGAGCTGTTTAAAAGTTATGGGGGTGAGAGTGGGGAAGGAAAACAGAAAATCTTTAAATATACTAGTGTGGGGTATCAAATGAAAGCGCATCGCGTCCACATTACATAATATTATGTTGTTTTACATTAAAGGAAATGAAGGCATTGGAATCGGGGGTTTTTCTTAAATTTAAATTTAGATTTATTCCCAGTGAACTATTAGAGGTATATGTGCACATTGTCAACCCACCCTTATTAACAAGTCTCTTGTATGTCGAGATCCGCTGTAAGAAAACTCTTTTAGGGTTATGCCCACCTTTTGTCCATTTTGGCCTAGTTATAAACTTTTATATGTGTGTGGAATAAAGAATTAAAAAATTATGAATTTATGAATAAATACATTTATTAATTCACCTACACGGCCATATTTGATCGTAGCCGACAAGTAGCCTACCACGAATTCCACTTACGACTGTTAGAGATAACAACATGTTGTAATCCCATGCATTTGACAGATTTTTCACAACTAACATTTTATCTATATCTGTCAAATGTATGAGATTACAACATGTAATCTCCAACAGCCGTAAGTGGCAACTAGTGGTAGCGTGGTAAGCCTAATTAATCTTTTTTCTACCAGTTCAGAAGTTCTTTAGCGAAATGCCGTGCGATAGAAGCTGTTTTAACACTAGTATAGTGGCGCGTATGCAAATAACACATGTTACAGCGCAGTAAGCCGATGATATCTCGGTAAAACACGGTATGGCTGTGCGGTAAGGTTACAGTTCGCTAATGTGCTTCATGAAGTTTTGTATTAATCTGAGCCTATTTTGCTGCATTGAAGTTTGCAAAATGAAAGTTGGCATTTTCTTTATTTCTCTATGTCTGTCAAATGTATCTTTGTCAAAGTCAAAACGTTTGTTTCCTTAGACACACAGGGCATACATAGATAGGTTAAATTTATAAATTAATTTTCTATGATGGTAATTTCAATTGTAATTAAATTACTACTTAAAATACTTTTACTTTTAATTTAAATAAAAACTAAGAATAATCAAGGAAATAACATTGTCTTGACAGTTCGCTTAATTTGTTTATAGTGAGTTGAGAAGCGAATAGAAAAACCTAGCTTTCATAGGATACGTATTTTATTAATACCTATGTGAATCGAAAACTATTTATCGAAAACTTTTTATGGAGATTGCGAATTGATATTTTACTCAGTTAAAAAATTTGCCCCTAAACAAAAATATATTTTCAGCTCCGCATAAAACTATAACTTTATTTTAATGTATGACATGCTGTATGGCAAAATATTTTTCATTCTGTTTGTTAGGTTTTCTTTAAAATTAAGAATTGTAACGTGAACATTAACCATGGCTGAGTATATTTCATCTGTGCCCGTAAAACATACGTATGTGCACCTAATTTCAAAGCAACCGCTAATGCTTACAAGTTGAGGGCGTATAATCTAACATGTTATCATAAGTACATATGAAGTATGAAATAAATATAGTTTCAGCCAAGGTTAATGCTTATCGAACAATTTTTAGCCATTTAATGTACCACTTAAGATGATCCGTCTTCAAGCAAATTTTGATCATTCTTAATTCCAGCAAACTCAGCCACCGACTTCATAAAATAAGTTGCCTACAATTTAAAAGCAAGTTTTCAGTCTTAATCTTAGTCTGAAGGCGGTTTCTCAGTGTTTTACGGGCTCTGCTCAATTTTACAACTTACCACATTCCTCAAGTTTGCTTTGAGGATCGAAAACCTTCAACTAATGAAGAAAGTTCTGGAAATTTCAGGTTCTTTATGGAAGCTGCTAGGAGAACAATTTCATAGCTTATGCTCTGCCATTGAGATATTATATTTTGTGATCACGGTGCGTATGTTATAAACATTTATTAGTTATTTCGGCTTCAAGGATTTTTGGGGTATATCAGGTAAACCGAGACTTCATTGTCTGTCTGTCTGTCACCAGGCTGTATCTCAAGAACCGTGATAAATTTGAACTCTAGCTATCACGGTTCCTGAGATATAACCTGGTGACAGACAGATAGACTATGAAATTTCAATATTAGGGGCCCATTTTACCCTTTAGGTACGGAACCCTAAAAAGATCTGACACACTTCTGTAACATAACGAGTATTAATAGAAGTCATTTTATTCGTAAAAGTTTAAAATTATTTCGTAAATGCCCCATGTAGGAATACAAAAACAAAGACAACGAATTAAGGTTAATAGCGAAAAAACAACAATAAAATGGTGTAATGTTGTTACAACAAACAACTTTAGTTTAGCAATAAATATAAATTATGTGCATGATCGTCTGGTATTAGCTTCTTGGTACACTCAACCACATTCTTCTTCAACCTTGTCATAGCGACTATGGGACATCAGTGGTAGGTTCACTCACCTTACTTTAAATCTTAAATCCCTTACGTTACGACTGAATATATTAAATGCAAAACATAAATATAAATGGGTAGGAGTACATTTGTTTTTTTAATAAGCATTTCTTTAGAGTTGTTTATGGTTTTTGAATCAAATCAAAACTCGCAAGTTACATTTGACAGAATTCCTGCCAATTCAGCATGGCGATTTTTTTAGGACTCATGTCGATCGCGTGACTATTGAATGTTATTACAATGACATTCGCATAAAACTGTGGACTGTAAGATGGCCATATTAGGAACTTCCCTATTGAATGACAAAGCCCGGTTGAGTATGGTGATTTTTACTAGGAAGCATAAAGCATTTTTTTTATTTAGACATTTTTGTCAACTTTTTATGATAGAAACACAAATTTAATGCAATCAGGAATTATGAATTTAAGGGTTTTTGTTTAAATTATGCTTTTTCAAATAGATGATAACCAGTTAAAAAAAAGAATGGTTAGTTTTGTTAAATGGGGGGTTTCTTATGTTGAAACTGTTTCTGCGATAAATAAAATAAATAAACAATCCACAAAACAACAACTAGCCACGTGGTAAGCCTTAAGCTTGTGTTACGGGTACTAGACATCTGATATACTTTATACTATAGACACATATGTATATATATATATGTTTTTAGTACATATTAAATACCCAGACCAAGGAGAAAGTGGTTGCAAAACATACAAACACTTGATCCTTTGGCGGGAATCGAACTCGCTACCTTTCTGGGATCTGCTAAGCTTACTACTCGTATATAACCCCAAAATGAAATATTAGCTCCTGCAGTCGACTGTCCCTCTCATGATTATTACAGTTTTTACGGCCCTTGCTCGGCATAAGGAATGATATTGTTCCATTCACAAAGGGACGTTGTTATACCTTTGGCTATAAAGGACAGATAGAGTCGATTTTAGTTTAATTGAATGGGAGTAGATTACTATAACTGTTATGCTATTTTAAAATACGTACACTTGTAATTGGAATCATAAATTATAAGCCTAGCGTTTATTTATCAACGGAGTTCAGGGTCAGAAAGTACTGGTTTGGTTTGAAAAGTTCTTTAACTGTTATAAAGAAAGAAATAAATATTTTTATTTATAACCACAAATCATACAAAAATAGCAACTTAGTACAATATCCTAAACTAATAATACATATTAGGTTGGTACTGATTGAGCATAGAACTAGGATATGGCTCAGTATAATGCTACGTGCCTTTGAGGTCAAGAACACGAAGTGCTAGTCTTCCGCCGTTTCCTACATACAGTACAGGGTAGAACAAGGCAGGTTAGATAGTTTATTTATCGAGGAAGGCTTTAGACTATTTTACCCCGAGCAACATCGTGGCGTGAATAGCTTGTAATATTATAAATGCGAAAGTAACTCTATCTGTCTCGCTTTCAAGCAAAAACTACTGAACCGATACTCAGCTACTTTTCAGCGATGATTATTATAGCAAGAATATAATAATAATAAAATTATAACATATCGCATTATATAACCGCGGTGAATTGCAACTATCAAATTATTTAACGATATAAGTTACTTTCAAACATTTCAGTTTATCAATAGAACAGATATTATGGAGAACCTTAGGCGAAACCCTGCGACCCAACAGTACTATGCAAATGAAGGTAGATTTTGATAAGGGTGTCCACAGGAGACCAATAATTACGGCTTTAATATAATTTACTTAAATAGTACTTTGAGTAGGATGAAAACCCGTCAAATGTTAACCTAACCCGAATCTACCACCTCATGAGATTAACAGATACTCCATGTTGATGTTTGTGGAATTGTAGAAGATGTACATCATTTATTGTGAGAGTGTGTACCAAATCATTGATATCTTACATGTCTACGTAAGTTGGAATTTTTCAAAGTATTCTGGCAGTTACGCATTGCATAGCAGCCAGAGCACTTTGTAAATTATTAATGTGTAATAATATTTCTTAACTAGTAGTGAAACTGGGGCTTAATAATAATTGTTTTAGCACTTTGTAAATTATTAATGTGTAATAATATTTCTTAACTAGTAGTGAAATTGGGGCTTAATAATAATTGTTTTATAAATCTTTTTTAAAAATTATAAACTCCATAATTTTTTTTCATGAATGTTTGGTATCATGTCGCCACTGGTTATCTATAACCGATAATATTTTGTATTTTAGATAAGATAATCATAATAAAAAAATATGAAGGATATGCGTTGGAAAAAAACCCTTTTCTTTATAAGCCTGTCCCTTAGCGTCGAATCGTGTAGCTAGAAAGATACAATATTTTCTTAATTTATCAAGAAACAATATTATCGCAAATTCTATGCCTCATTATTGCTTATGCTATTCTTCCTCATGTAACAAAACAAAAGCTTGATTTCTGGCGCAAATTGGTTTCAAGATTGGCTCAATATTGCTTTGAGTATATTTATTATATGCCTCACAATTTCCATTCTCTCTTGTGTTCAGTTCATTTGTTGCAAATTGATTCTACACCACCATGGGGGGATGCAGGGGTAGGTTTGAGCAGAATTTGCTTTTTATAGGATTATTCAAACGAATAACCAAAAGTACCGTAGAGTTTGAGAGGGCGCGTTGTAAAAGAAGCGATCAAAAGGTGTTTGGTACTTTTTAGGGTTCCGTGCTCAAGGGGTAAAACGGGGATTACTGAGACTTCGTCGTCTGTCCGTCTGTCACCAGCCTCAAGTGTAGAGAGTGTAGTGATAAAGAGTTGAAATTTTGAGGGATGATCTAGTTTTTTGCTGTTACAACAACAAACGCATAATTAATAAATATAAGGGGGGGCTGATTTTTATAAAGTTCAGCGCCATTGCGCGAGGCCAGTAACGGGTGACCGCACTAACTGTATGTTTTTGCTTAAAATAAATATTTCCTGAGAACCAAATTGTTAGACGGGGCTAGCCGTGGTAATGCTACGGGTCAAGACATCTGATTTACTTAATATAATAGACATAATTACTACGTAGATATTTTTAAAATATATTTTTAAACACCCAGACCAAGGAGCAAGTGCTTGCCGAACATATCGTGTCGATTTTGGTTTTTTTTGTTCGATAAGCCTTCATTTGACCACAATCTTATCTGATGTAAAGTGACGATGTGGTCTAAGATGGGACATGTAGACTTTGCAGTGCTGAAGACAAATTATTTGTTTTACTATGATTATAAGTTGTATAATTTTTTCTATTCTATTCTAGAAGGTAGATGGCTTTTCCGGACCACATTACGAAACACGAAAAAATAGCTTCCCGCAATGCCCAGCCTGGAGGGTGGTGACAAGCCGCGGCCGAAGCCTACCACCAGAGACTGTTCTTAGCACCACCCGGAGGTCACGTGTAAGGATTCAGAGGGATACCCCTTACGGACGTGAACAGACAAAACCTCCAAAAAAATAGTTAAAAAAAGAGTAGATTAATTAGATGGAAAATAAATTATCCCCTAAAGATTATTATTTCCAGTACGGGAAAATCTGAAGACTAATTTAGTACCATAACGTTTATAATTCATAAATCAAATAACTCAATGTAAAAAAAAATTTTTCAGGCGCAGAGCTGCGGTAAAGATTTGTATTCATTAAGTCATCTTAAAAGAAAGATTATTGATTTTTTACATTCAACTGATTTGAATTAATAATTCTCTTTCAAACAATAATTTAGTTATTCTTAAAAAAAAATCTAGATCGATGTAAGAACTTTCCAGACGAATAAATTTCTTCTTTATTAAATTAATTTTCGTATGAAAATTTCAGTAACAGTTAATTAAAACTTGGTTTCAATGTTCAATAGCAAAATAATTGATCTGTAATCAATTTTGATGAATCTATGACATAATTTTATATTTTCATTATGGCTCAAAAGCGGTTAATTGCAGAATCAATTAAATACAAGTCATCCATACGGCTGGTAGTCTAAGATAGTCCATTACTATCGGAATGTAAAAATAATAATTTTACAGATGGAAGTCTTCAAGTTTTTTTTCGTGTTTCGTAATGTGGTCCTGCGTAATATCTCAGAAACCGTATCACTTAGGAGACTTGATCATAGAACACTTTTTGTTTGTAATAATTTACTCTGTCGGTTGACATGAGTTTCATCACTGGCCGCCGAACCACGTTTTTTTCAAAATTGCGGACTAGTAGGTATGCCTGGCTCCATACAAAAATGTTCAAGCCCTTTTACTTGTTGTTGTATTGAGATGAAGATAATTCTTAAAAAGGTTGGGTGCCATTGCCCTATGCAGACAAGATAAGCCGTAATCTGTCATCTTTAAAATTAATTAGAGGGCTTCAATACCGTAAATTAAATGAGTAAAAATGCTCAGGAATAAAAATTATCAGTTCTCATTTTTCTACGTCTCTAAAATAAAAACCGTACCATTTCAAAATGCTTAACAACAAGGAGTTCTATCAAGGATGCATCAATAGTGAAAATATTGAGCATTTCCGTTTCCCTCTCAATGGAACGTTGTCAGTTAAATTGCTTCCGGCAACCCGACAGAGTTACATGAATAGTTAAAAGTTTCGAAATATGTTACGTTGTGTAATGAGAATATGAATATGCTCCCGAATATGACAAGCACTTAAAATATGGACCTATATGTAAGAACTCCAAAAGTGTAATAACAATTAAATTGTTAAAATGATTATACATAGCTGTGTTTTACTATTCGCTTCTCAACTCAGGATAAAAAATTAAAGCTGTCAAGACAATTTGATTTCCTTGATAATATTTGTTTAAACAATTTTATGTTTTTAATATTAAGTTGACCTGTCCATGAATGTTTGCCCTGTGCTTGGGTAAACATAGAAATAAACGTTTTGACTTTATGTTATGTTAATATTTTGACGGTACTTAAGAAGGCGAACGGGGACATTTTTATTAACCCCCGACCAAAAAAGAGGGGTGTTATAAGTTTGACGTGTCTGTCTGTCTGTCTGTGTGTCTGTCTGTCTGTGGCATCATAGCTCCCGAACGGATAGAGCGATTTCAATTTTTTTTGTATGAAAGGTGAGTTTGTCCCGGGTGTTCTTAGACATGTTTCATGAAAATCGGTTGAGCCGTTTAAAAGTTATGGGGGTGAGAGTGGGGAAGGAAAACAGAATATCTGCAAATATACTAGTGTGGGGTATCAAATGAAAGCGCATCGCGTCCACATTACATAATATTATGTTGTTTTACATTTAAGGAAATGAAGGCATTGGAATCGGGGGTTTTTCATAAAATTAGAAATTTAGATTTATTATAATGTGGATTTGGACACGCCGCACTCAGGATCAGTAGGTACTGAATCGCCTAGAGCGTGTTTACGGTGCACGTAACTGGAATTCTAACTGCCATTCATAGGTACGTAATTAGTACGATGCCCCGTCTTCACTCGGTCGCAAATTATTCCTCAGATTTACACGCTCGAAAAATAAAAAAATACGGGCCGTGCGGCAGTTTATTTTTCGTTGGGAACCACGTTTTTTTTGCTATAATTATATACCTATAGCCTATTGTATACCTGTATGCTATAAATAAGATATCAAATGCTGAAATAATTTTACAAACCTGACCAGAGGAGATTAGCTATTTCAAACAAACGAACTTTTCAGTTTCATTTTATAGTAGTGTACCTAGATGCCTAGATATTATTAATCTACCTATTACTTAAGACGATTCTGAACGAGTATCCGATAGCACTGAATACTGTAAATCCATAAATGTGTTGCATAAATTCCACTGAGCAGTTATACAAACTTTTTCGAACAGATATCAGTACGACTCAATCCAATATTAGTATATTATAAATAAGAAAGTGTATGTGGGTTGGTTTGGTGATGCTTTTTACATTGGATTAGGACATAGGTTACTTTTGATCGCGGGATAAAAATATTTTTCGTAAAATTTATTACAACGGGGGTAACACCGTGGGGCTCTGCTAGTTTTATATATAGCAAAGATTTCGCTATTAAGTTACGTTGTTTTGACTTCATAATATGTATCTTAAATAGAGCAATAAAATTCAATCAACGCGTACTTCAATAAGTACTCACGAAAAACGTTAACTAATGCATATTAAAAAGATAATTTCCAACTTGAAGGCTCTCGAGGTAAGAAGGCATGAACCTAATATTAATTTATGTTAATGGTCTTCTAAGCGGTTTATTTTCTTTTGATGTTAGAAGTTTCGGTTTACTGAAAGTTACAAGGAAATCTAGGTACCTTAAGAGGTAAGAATCTCTAAGATGAAATCATTTTTTAAACTAAGAAATAATTTCATTTTCATATTGTATCGTTGTTATTACTATTTTTTATTTTTATTTTAAATAATCATCGAGTTAAAACAGAAAAGAAACAAGGCCTTATTATTTATACTAGCTTTTAGATATTGAAAACAGATATTCTGTTTCTTTTTGTTTTCATACATAAAAAAAAAACAGTTTTTTTTCATTATATCGGTTAATTAATTTTTTATTCGCCAAGCAATCCCCTAAATGCCATTACCAGTTGATAATTTGAAAGGGCTCATTGTAAGATCGTTTATCAAAGTCAAGAAAACTCAAGGAATGGATTGCACACTCCTCAAAGCTAGCTAGAACAATTTATTTCTTTGTTAACCTAGTTCCACCACTTGAAAGAATAAACTTGATGCTTTGACCAAAGAACAATAAATAACTTACGTTGTCAGGCTTCTAGCTTGCGTCTACAAGCTCGTCCTACGTAGGTGGGTAAGTTTAACATTTTATTGAGTATTGGCAAAAAGCCGTGTTGGATGGGAGCATACTCAACTATCATTCCAAAGGTCGTGGGCTCAAACCCCGCTACGCACCCCCGGATTATTCTTTTTGAAAAATGTATGTGCGTTTTAAAAACACTTGCTTTAGCGGTGAAGGCTAACATCTAAAAGAAAGAAAGTTTGAATGACTTGTGACACTCACCAACCCGCACTTGGCCAGCGTGGTGAATAAGGCTCAATTTCTCTCGCTAAGAGAGAAGTCGCTGTGCCCCACCAGTGGGAATGAATTAGAGAGAGATGAAAGTGTTAAGTAGAGAAAGTGTAAAGAGATGTTAAGTAATGTAAATATTTATTTACATGAAACATAGGTACATTATTGATTTATTTGTTAAATTTTGCTCATGCACATGCTGGGGCTTGAATGGACTTACTGATATTAAAGATTTGGAATAGTAATAAGTTTCCTTTGATTTATGATATTTTATGTACATACCTACAAGGGTAATATGTTCAGTCTCGGAACAAATCCTTTCGATAAAGAAAAATAAGATTTGGTAGCAGAATGCCGATTTTTAAACCCAATTATACCAAAGTCGCTTTCCTGAATATTTAAGTATAAATAGTCGACAAATATGCGATATGCGATGGATTGTAAAAAATTTTGCCAAAGTCGGCGCTCCGCTAAAACTTGCATTGAACACAGAAAAAGTTGGCAGCAAGTGAAATTCGGCACTCCGGTACTAAAATTAAAATAAGTCTTTATTGCTGTTTAATTTTAACTTACAGGATACTAAATAAAATTAATAATTTACTCCGCTAATAAACCATTTTAAATAGTAGGTACACTTTAATAATATTCAGGAGCCAACACCAAAAAACCCTGAGAAAATAAACATAAGTCGTAAAAGAATAAGTAACACAGCGCTAACATTATGTTGACACTTGCAATGACAAAGTTGCTTCTCACACGACCAACAATGTGCGCGCCAACATATGGAAGGTTGGCGCGAGTTTGATTCTCACTGAATGAAGACTAATATAGCGATTTAGGTTGGTTTTTTTTGGCTGCATTTGACGGCCGGAGAATATCTTATAACTTTATATTTCCAAATCATTTCCTCCGTTTTCTCATCAAAGACATCAAAACATCCTCGTTTTTAGAATATTTTTTTTTGTAATGAACATTGGACGATAAACTTCTTAAGCATTAAATGTTTTATATGTGAGTTTTTAAGATTGCAATCCCAAAATAATAATTAAACATTAAATGTTTGGTAATCTTGATTCACATCGATACATTCAAACATTCATACAATAATGCCACTCATCATTCTCCTGCCCTTATCCCACATTACGTGGGGTCGGCACAACATGTTTTTTCCTTCCATTTTCCTCTGTCACACGTCATCTCAACACTCACTCCTTTCTTACACATGTCATCCTTTACACAGTCCATCCATCTTTTTTTTGGTCTACCTCTTCCCACATATCCATCAACACACATATCTAATACTCTTTTCGTCACATGATATTCATCCCTTCTCATAATATGTCCATACCATGCCAACCGATTTCCTCTCAACTTCTCTGTCACTGGTGCTACTTTCAAGGTTCCTCTTATATACTCATTCCTTATTTTATCCTTCCTTGTCACTCCACACATCCATCTTAACATTCGCATCTCTGCCGCATGCATTGTGGCCACTTTGCTGAACAGACGTGCCTTTCAACAAATATAATTATTAATTAATTTTGCTGAATTGTGACAACGAAAGCTATCTGTGTCATACTTTGATTTGTATTCTACTGAGTGCATTAGTTTGTGGAAATGTTTCAACTGTAAAAGAAACTGTTATATAACGAAAATGAACAGCCCCTTTGATAGGAGTAGTAGGACGGCTCGAACGCCGCCCTCCACCCCGCGCCCCGCCGCGCCGCCCGCGCCGGTGCCTGCGCCCCCTGATGAGTTGGAAGTCATCTCAACGCCCGAAACCCAGAACTGGATGTCATCTAATAGACCAGTGCCTGAACAAAGTGTGCGCTATTGCAACAGACGGAGGAAAACTAAATACAGACCATAAACTACGCATAAGTAGTCTGTGTAGAAAAGTCAACCATGGCGTTTCTATGATGGCAGTGCAGTACCAGTCCCTTAAAACTAAAGCTATTAGAGCACACGATGCTGTCAACAGCCTTGAGGAGCAAGTCGCAATATTGGAACAACTAAAGGATATTAAACAACGCGTGTCAGCTACAGAAACATCTGCTCTGAGTCCTTCTACTTTTGCCGACATGGTTAAAAAGGACTCAAAAAGTTTTGTTAAGCCGTTGAACCTAAGCTCTGTAGCCATTTACCCCAATGACAAACAGAAAACCAGTGACGAAACAAAATCCATAGTCCAACAAATAATTCGGCCGCAAGAGATGAAACTACAAGTTAGAGCTCTAAGAAAAACAAGGAACGGTGGAGTTATTATAAGCACAGAGACCCGTGACGATATTGAGAAGTTGAAAAATCTTACGCAGATCAAGAACTCTGGCCTCTCAGTTGACGAGCCTTACAAGCGTAGACCTCGACTAGTCGTCTTAGGGGTGCCCACATCTATGCAGGATAAAGATTTTTTCATGTGCCTGTACAAACAAAATTTGGCCGATACAACAGAAGACCTATCCTTAGAAAAGTTTCTGTCAGTCGTGAAAATCAGCCATAAATCAGGCAGGAAAGATTCTGATTCCTGTAATTTCATTATTGAAGTTTCTGCAGATATTCGGAGAGCTCTAATTAATAACGAAAGGGTTTTTATTAATTGGTCTTCTTGTCCTATCAGAGACTTTACACTCGTGACCAGATGCTATAAATGCCAACAGTACGGTCACGCGGCCAAGACATGCAGGGAGACCATATACACTTGCGGCCACTGTGGTGACCAAGGCCACACCGTGAAGGAATGTACAAGAAAGGGGGATGAGCCAAAATATGCCACATGTCATCGCTTTAAGAAACCATGTGGACACGCCACAAGCTCTACAGGATGTCCAGCAAAATCATTGGCGGAAAATAGATATATAAATTCCATAGATTACGGGACTCCAAAAAAATAGAATCAGTGATTTGATTCCTATAACAATTATTACGTAATAGTGCAACAGTTACTAACACAGTTATACCTACTAACCCACATTCTAGTTTTTGCAAACTCAGCTGCACAGCATGTTTATATTTATTACTTAACTAGGTTATTATAATTAGTCACTAAATTTTTTGTTATATTGATGTTTTTAGAAATACTGCTTATTAGTTTATTTATCTAGCCTATTGTTTATGTCTTTTAGCCTGAGATACAGGATTACCCTAGTTCAGGCTCATGTACTCCATACCTATTTTAAACGTTTTTATACCTATAGTTATAAGTGAATTTTGTTAATATTTGAATAAAATTTATTTATTTATTTATGTATTCTTCTTTCATCCGTCCCTTTTACTGGCCAACACTCAGATCCATACATTACGACAGGTCTTATAATAGTACAATATCATACATACAATAATGCCACTGTCAGACTTAAAACATAATTAATTAGCTTTAATTTCTCGCTTTTGAGAAATGGAACTGTAAGTATAATTAGCGTTCAAGTGTTATTCTCAAGCACATATCTTATTTCATTATCAAAGACTTATCCACGTTCTCGTTAAACTCGCTTGTTTTCTTTCAAAGTACATTTTTTTACTAAACTGCTACCTGATGCAAGTATAGGGAGGCAATGACACTCTTAACTGAAGCGGTCTTCCGAAGAGCCCTTACAGACCTTATAAAACTTGGGGTCTGTGATAAACTGAACTAAGGGTGCAGATAATGCTAGTATCCATATAACGGAATATGAAGTCGGAAAAAAAATTCTGACTAAAAGTTTGAGGCAGTGTTTTTGATTCTGTGTCAAATTATTTTCTATTTACTTTTGGATGGTTATCAACAGATATCTTAATAAATCATGCACGGCTTGCATCCTTGTTGGCTAAGTGGGAGAACACTCGGCTTTTATTTCGAAGGTCGTGGGTTTAACCTTCACCAAACGGCGTGAATTTAAACAAGTGTTTGAACGGTGAAGGCAAACATCGTGAGTAAACCGGCACGTACTGGTAACTTTGCAGAGTTCAAAGGACATGCCACGTTCCACCCACAACATGATCAGTGTGGAGAAAGAAATAGAATGGAATTAGTTTATTGCTTGAAGTATGGTGTTAATTTACACACATTAATGAATTAATATACATACAAACACACACATTTTGAAACATTAATTTAGGTCTAATCACTCTTTAAAGAGATAATTCCTTGTGCCGCAGCAGTCGTAACGTAAATAAGGTGCTTACGATGATGCTATATATCCAGTTATAAAGTCTTATAGTGTTGTTTTCCCTAGTGTGTTAAATTTGTGCTTAGGTATGTGAAAGACCTAGATTATAAATGACCAGAGTTGTGAAAGGTGTAGGCTGCTAGAGCACTTAAACTATATTTCAATAGCCGCATACACAGCTCCGCTCTCTGTTTGAGTACAATGGAGAATAAAAACCTCCATTGTTCGAGTAAGTATTTCTGCTCCTGTTATTGTATAGAATTACAGAAAATTTGGCTGAAACGAGTATCATTATATTATGACATTACTAAATAACGCTGATATTTATAAAAACTGCTATATCTGGCAAATTTAATTGAATTGGCTTAAACCCACAAAACGACTATTAATAGCTTATTTTGCAACTATTATAGATAAACATGGGTGAAAAGCTTTTATTGAACTGTTAAACAGATTTAGCACTAATTAAGGTTTGTAAACTACTTTTATTTCGTTGTATTAACCTTCTATTATGTCAGATATAAAAAGTTAAATATTTTTAGTAGAAATAAGAAATAGAAAGTAAAGTTTCTATCTACGAGTACCTCTAAGATTTTACATATCTTAACAGATTGAATATGTATGGTATTCTTTAAACTTTGTATAGGTCATCTAATACTTTTTAATTAATTGATAGGATATATTCTGGTCGAAACTATCATGCGTGGGTGTAAATACGAGTGATTTTGAATTGTCGGAAAGACCCAAGACGATTTTTAACCGAAATTAGGAAAAGCCGAAGTCACGTTTCAATGGGCAAGATTCTTCTCAAATGATTATGTTGAATAACTTCTGAGCACACTTCAATTACTTAAATATATTTATCAGATAGGAAGCCATTGTCCCTGCCTTGTGATTTATTTTATTGAAGTTTTAATTGTGAAAGTTACGAGGGAGGAAATAGCTGACAGATTTTCTCTGTAATTAGCTGGAACGACGTATTTCTGAAATATCTAACTTCTTATATTGCCTAACAAATATTTCAATCACGTGTCATTGGCTCCATTTGCCTGAAACTAATGATTATTCTTTTTTCTTCTTTTTAAATGTCCTATATATATTTTGGTGGCATTTTACTTATAGCGTCATTTTTTAAAATAGTAATTGGTTAATTGGCTGGATGGGTTAAATAAATAATTTAAAAGTATGATTTAATTTTAAAGAACTGGAAATATGATGACTTGCCGAGTCGAACTATAACTATTCTATTCGCATATTATTTTGAAAACATTATCAAAGTCAGGAAGTGAAAATATGTATTGCTGGAATAGAACGAAACTGTTCATACAGTTTCGTTCAAACAATGCTTAATATTAAGGTTTTGGCGAATTCCTGAAACGGATTAGAGAAACTGTTTAACTTGAAGTGTGTTTTGTTTCGATTAACGTCGAAGTTTCGACAAACTGGATTAAGGCCTCGGAAGAATAGAATATTTAAATACAGTGCCAATATTACATTTTTGGAGTTATTTGATTAAATTAGGGAAATTATCCAAAGTTTTTCAGTCAAGTGTATTTAAAAATGTATTTTGTGTTTTCTGCAAGGTTTTTACAGTTAGAAATAATAAGCTAGCAATCCGCCCCGACTTTGAACAGTTGAAAATTGTACATAATGCAAGGGATAGCCTTGGATGTAAACCGCATAAAATACAGTTCAATAGTATCTGAGATTACCGTCAACTGAAATCAAAAGTCGGGTGTCATTAAACTTCGGATTATCTTACTATAGTTACAATTCACGTGAAAACCATGTTTCAAAAATGTTTTTCACGTGTTCGTCTTCAACGTGGCCAGTAAAACTAAGTAAAACAGTCGTAAGAGGTAACGAAGCCGAAACAATTTTGTTTATTTTATTGATAGAACCAAAACAGCCTTCAAGGACAACTTACATTCTATCAATATAAAGTCAAAGTCAAAACATTTATCTCTATGAAAGCACAAGGCTTAGAAATTTGAAAACAAACTTAAAGGTATTAAAAATTAATTTTCCCATTACATTTACAAATAAACTAAACTAAAAAGCTTATCTTGGAAATAAGATATAGGTAACTAAGTCAATAATAATTCTAACTCCACTTTGGATTGAATATAAAAATTAGGTTAAAGTTTTGATTATTTTATTTTATTTGTAGGTATATATTAATATATTTACGAATTTTTCTATGTTTTTCAAGTCAGCAATTGTAGTTAAGTATGCCAGTCTCGGGATATTCCGATTAAAATCATTGTTCCGATCCACAATGTTCAGATTTATTTTAATCGTGATGCTGCAGTCACCAAATATGTGAAATTAAATTGTTTTATGTTTGTTCACGTTGTGAAAACGGTTTATCGTAACAATACAAACTAATAGACGAAATTAATGTCCACTGCACTTTGCATATATCAATGGTAAGTAATTGTTTGATATTATGTCGTTTCGTTTTGTATCTATTCTATCTATAGGAATAATAATATAGGAATCCACATCTAAAAGTTTAGATATTAGAGCATCCTTTTCTTTTTAAATTTTTTGCTACGCGATAAATATAATGCGTGCAAAATTTAGCAGCTCAATCGATAATCGGGTAATGTGTTTTATTTTTTCTAATCATTTGTTGACTAACAAACATCGGGACAGGTAAAGTAAATAAAAGATATATTAGATTGCCCTTGTAAAATAAATACATAAATATCTAACGATAATGTTTAGTATTAACGATAAAATACTACTGTACTAAATAGTTGAAATTTTGTAATCCGTTACCTTATTATTTTTTAAACTTCTAGTAAAACCATTACTCACGTAAGCTAGCTACAACATATTCAATTTAGTTCCAAATCACTAAAACAAGAAAATAGCATCCATTATTTCCTATTTATAACCCCACATCTAGTGTTCACATATATTCTAAGATACAACATAAAATACTGGCTTTATTCTGTTCGTTGCCTCGGCTACGACTTAGTTAGGCTCATCGGAGCAATTGAAAGAATGTTATTGCCTATAGGAATCCCTGCCAGAGACATATTAAGGACCGGTAAACATGGCGAAGATCCGTTATAAACGGATATAAATGGTTAAACAGAGGGCGCAATAGGCGCTACTTATAGGTGTTGTGTTCTCTGTTGATGAGCGGTCAAAAAGACGTTTATAATGAAATTCCGTGTTGCGGTGGCCACTTGACGTCTAGCGTGGAGTTGGGCTACCAATACTTGTCAAATAGCGCTAAACTCGACCACGGGCCAACTGATGTATGAAATATATAATACCTCAAACTTGAGAATTATCTTAATTGTTACCAACTCGTAAGCGTAACTGTTTTTAACTGTAACTGTCCAGTAACTGACTTTGAAATAATAAAACTCCTTAATGGATGGTAACTCATTGGTGGAGTTTACGAACACAAGTTCTACGAAACCTAAAAAAAGGCCAATTTGTAAGTAATTTTCTCAAATTTTCAAACAGTGGACTCTATGCAATGTATATTATTATATAATACTCTATGAAATGTACATATTTCATATATTTTTTAATTTAACTTCCAATAGCAATCTAAGTAATAACGCAATAAAAAGCATTAGAAATGCTTTTTAAATTATCATGGTTTTTAACAATTTTATGACTTAAAACGGGTAAAATACAATGTTAAAAAGTAATTAACAGAGCACAATTCAGAGTACCTATATATTAGTAATAATCATTTATTGTTTGTGAATCAATAACAATAGAATAGGTAAGTGCAGTCAGTTAGTAAGACGTCTTCTTCTTATAGTGCCTCTCCATTACTGAAGGTCGGCGGTCATCTTTTTAAACTTTTCCTTATCCAGGGCTAGCCTGAATAGCTCTTCTGCCTTCTTTATGCCCGTCCATTGCCTGATGTTACGCAGCCAGGAAGTTTTCCTTCTATCAACAGCCCTCTTGCCTGGTATTTTCCCCATCATAATTGCTTGCAGCAGTTGATAACGGTCATGTCGTAAGATATGACCAAGATATGCAACTTTTCTCTGTTTGATGGTTCTTACCAGACTAGGTCTTATGATAGTAAGACTTAAGATCGAACAATTGATTCTGCTACCAGAGCATACAAACATTATTTACGTTAAATAAAATTGGTGCTTAATACAATAAAATGTCAATATAATAAATCATATTTGAAAAAAATCTACGCTCATGATTTAATTACTTGTTCCGATTTCCTCCGGAAAGTACTTATTCAAATCAAGGTCACAAATTAACAAAAAATACAAATTTAAATATGTTCCTCAATGTCAACCAACACAATCAAATCAAAATGTAATTAATAAGTCAAAATGTAATTAATAAATTTGCATACCAAGTGGTGAAACATGTTACAACGAAATTACCTTATAACAACCAATATGTACACATGTTTAATGACAACTAAAAAGTTATATTCTAAATCGGAACGTTACAGGCACGTAAAATTGACTGCCTCAGTGGCTTTCGATTCCCGCCGAAGGGTCAAGTATGTTCTACAAGCACTTTCTCCTTGGTCTGGAGTTTGATATTTATAATAAAAAATATCTATTTATGCATGTCTATTATATTAAGTATATCAGATGTCTAGTAACCGTAACACAAGCTTAGAGCTCACCACGGGGCCTAGATGTTGTTGTGGATTTATTTTTATTTGTTTATTTAAATAGCTGTGATTTAGCCACTCTGCTCTGTCTCAGATGAGCTGCCCACATACACAAGTTGATGTGTACGCGGTCTTATACTATCCCGTTTCTATAAGCAGATATTAAATGTCACAGGTCCATCCTCAATCCGTCCCTGCATGGATATATTTACGAGCACTGATCAGGATATTGAATTCCATATAATAGGAGCGCCTAGGAATCCGCTAACCGTCCTTTGTGGCTTTGTGCCTCTTATTTCGGTTATTATTGTACTCTAGCCGGTTTTACGGTACAATAGACTAACTTTTTTATTCTTCCAATTGTTACGAGTAAGTATATAACACAAAACCTAACTAGAACAGGAGGTAAAGAACAAAAAACTGCGTTGATTATGTAATACTTTCTTTAGGTTTTAAGAAATTATTAATGATTATGTCTTTGATTATTTTGTCAGTACAAAAGGCAAACTTATGTTTTGTAGCTAAATAATTCCTATAATAAAATTACTTTATTAGTTTATTATGATAAACACTCAAATAATTGTTCGTAAAAACTATTAAATATATATTAAAATCATTAAATTATTGAAGGAGGACCTTCTTTTAGGTAATTTATCTTCAAATTAGTAAATAGGTAGGTATGTAGATCAATTTGAAGATATCTGTGGGGAACGTAAGTGCTTGTATTTTTCTGCATGTATGACCTGATTGATATTTCTTTTCCATAAATAATGTGAAATAAGAACAATACATTATCCAAATAAAAAAAAATTGCTAAACACTTATATGTAACAGAAAAAGATTGATTGTAAACATCGGATGTGTTTCAAATTAAATTAGTTTAAACGTGTTTACATTAGCTAAATATTTTTTTCTCAGATTATTTAGTCAGATTTGTTCTAACTAAACAAACTGAACTAGTTACAAAATAAAAAAGGTAGGTAGTTGGTATTGTAGAGACGGAAAGCAATACAAATAAACTTTAATATCAAACCAATCATAGGTGCCTTGTATTTTTATAACCCATTTTTTAATCACTTATCCTTTTATTAATAAGATTTATGCGGTAGAGCTACTAACCTGCTTAAAACGCGAGCAAGTGTTTATAACGAGATGCAATTCATGCTTCGTTTAAACTACATAGTAAGTGAAAAGAGATGAATTTTAATTAAAATTGTATAAGATAAATGGGGTTTTATGATGCGGATTGAACAAACATAATGGAAACTAGGAATGAGTTTCCTCTTTAGTTCAGCTAAAAATATACTTTATTACTTAAATTAAATTAATATTTTAAACTGGAAAACAAGTTCTAAAGTTTCAGTTTTTATCTTCGTTTTAGGTATAAAAGTATGTTGTTGAAACATAGCATAAACCCCAAAAACCATTGTGCCAAAGAACGTGATAATGACAGTGGCATAACTGACAGCTGACAGATATGTGACGTTGGCAGTTCAACGGGGATATGAAGGCGGCGCGATCTTTAATTTTAAGTTTTGGTGTTGGCACCATCATAATGCATAATTGTGAACGTAGGTTTAATGTAGCTTTAATTATTAGTTTTTTATTGTATTTAATGTATTTTTTAATTGTAACCTTTTGAGTAAATGCATAATATAATCATAAATATTATTCTCTTTTTTTATTTAATTGCAAGACGAAGGCGAGGACGAGTTATTAATTATTTTTTTTTGGCATTTCCATTTGCTACTATAAAAGTTCTAAATTACATACATTTTTTTTAGATGATGCTGTAATCACTCTGGATAGAGGAAATACTTATTAATAATACAATTAATTCTTATGAGTGCTAAACTTTTTACGTGGGAGCTGTAGTATTGCTGGTCAAGACAGATGGCAGCAGCGTCTTTTAGAAACACAACATCTATGACAGTCACTGACTGTTATCAGTTGGCTTGATATCTAGTTATATAAGATAAAGCATAGATTTCAATAAGAAGAGATGCTTAACATAATTTGCGTGCTAAATAAATAAAACCTAACTTAACTATGATATTCAATTAACACGCGCGGAAATAATTATGAATATAAATATAGAAGTGTTAAATTCAAATTCAAATTCCTTTATTTGCACGAAAATAATTAAAGGACAAACATACATTATTTTCCGTTCCTGAACATTAAGCCACGATTTCACCATTGCCTATTCGCTTTTAATGATACCGATCGAAGGTTACGGATGAAACTTAATCTATTTCTGTATAAAAAAAAATGCAAAGTGTGGTCTCTCACTTATTAAAAAGAAACATTATGATCAAATTTCAACGTGACATTTTTCAACTGTTGAACTTGGTTCACTAAATATCGATTTGTATTTTAAGATTATAAAATTGGGCCTAAGTATCTACATAATTTGAACCCAAATATTAGAACCGAAGGGAAATTATTAGAATAAAATGAATGCTCGAAATAAAAGCATTTTCTCCCGATATATTAGCTTTCGAACAGATTGAATAAAATTGTGTCCCTATTAGCAATAAATTAACTCGTAATTTCCCGGATAAATCCTTAAAAATACGCGAGTAAACAAGGACCCTTGTTAAGTTCATCGGGGCTTTACCCGGATCGAGGAAGGATCTAAGCTCCATCCGTTGGAGGACAACTTCTCATGAATTTCAAGACTTTTGTTCTGTATTTGACCTCTTTTTACTACAGGAAAGTTTACAAATTAAATAAACTTTCAGAATAAATAATACAAATCATTTTCTTAAATACAGATTTCATTTGTTTCTAGGGTTTCGTAACCAAGGGTAAAACGGGTATTACGGACAGTTCATCGTTTGTCTGTCACGAAGCTGTATCTCAAGAACTGTGATAGATTGATTATTGAAATGTTGAGGGATGATAATATATTCCTCTTGCCGCTATAACAACATCTAATATATAAAATTCTTCTGTCGCGGGGTGCGTAATCGAACTCCTCCGAAACGGCCGATTCTCATGAAATTTTGTGAGCATATTGAGTAGGTCTGAGAATCGGCCAACATCTATTTTAAATTTTGCCAAACGTGTGCTGGGGTCAGCTTGTATACTATAAACATATGAATACTTTTCATACAAATATTATAAATTCAAAAGCAACTCTGTCTATCTATTCCTATTTCACGCAAAAACTACTGAACCGATATAATTAAAATTTAATACACAGATTCTCTAGAGCCTGAGAAAGGACATAGACTACTTTTTTGAGAAACACCCTTATTTACGTTCCCACTGCTGGGAAACAGGAACTTCTCTCGTGACGAGGGAGATTAGGCTGGTGAGTGTCACATAAATAAATAAATATTTCTGGACTACTCACACAGCATCACCTAACCCCAAACTAAGCAGAGCTTGTACAATGGGTGTTAGGTGACTGATATACTACATAGATACATTTTTTTGTAAATACATACATTATGATACATAGTAAACACTCAACACATGTCCTGTCAAACTCTTTAAGGTTCTCAGAACATCCGGTTTCCTCACGATGTTTTGCCTTCACCGTTAAAGCAAATGTTTTAAAGCGCGCATAAATTTCCCAGATGAATTATTTAGAGGTGCTTGGCGGGGTTTGACCCCATGACCTTCGGAATGAAAGTCGAGTGTCATCCCACTTAGCCAACAATGGCTAATAGTGCGTTACAATCAATATTCCTTACTATTAGCTATCATCACTACTGGCTACTACACTTAGACATGATACTAGTAAAGTATAAACGCAATTACGATTCGCATTGGAGACAGTTCTCCTAGCTGAACACAACGTGTGGACGATTTACGAGAGCACCCTTCCGGAAGCTATCAGGTCTATTGGATAGTGCCACGGTCCGCGTTTCATTCAATTTTAAATCGTTTTCCAGTTATATGGGCTATGGGTCTCGGGTGGTAGTTCAAGGTTGTAAATATATTTATAGGGCAGGAGTTAAAGCCACTAGCACTTTTTCTAATTATAAGATATCACTGTCATGTTATTGTCACTGTCATGTCACGTTGTTTCAGTTTTTTATAAAAAATATTATTTAAATCTGCATTAGATGCGACAGTTTTATAATACGAATACTTTAACTCAAAATAAACTATATCCTCTGTAAATTTATGCATAGTAATGGTTTCAAGTTGTAAATATTCTTTGTATAGGTATATACACATATATGTATTATAGTTATATAATTATATTAACTCGTAGTCAGAAAATAATTATAGTATGTTTTATTTTTTTAATGATTTTTAATAAGTGATAAATCTCACTTTGCAGGTTAAACTTATTTAAAAAAAGGACCTGTGCGCGAAAGTTACGATGTGTCTTATTTTTTTTTGCATAAAATTAAAAAAATATAGAGGTAGTATGTTATGTTCGTATATTTTTATTTCTCGCTTAATCTGGTTGGGAAACAGCGAAAAAGTGGTTGAGAAATTTATGTGCGCTTTAAACACGTGCTTTAACGGTGAAGGCAAACATCGTGAGGAAACCGGCATGTTCTGATAACTTTAAAAGAGTTTGAAGGACATGTGACATTCACCAACCCGCACTTGGCCAGCGTGGTGAATTAAGGCCTAATCTCTCTCGTCAAGAGAGAAGTCCCTGTGTCCCAGCAGTGGGAACGTTAATAGGGTGATGAAGATGAAGAAGAATCTGGTTGGTCAACTGTACATTATTCTGCATTCCGCTTACCGATCAAATGTTGTTAAGCCTATAAAACTTTCAAGTAACTGTATGACACTGATAGTTGTAGCATAATGGCAAGTGCGATGCCAATAATAAGAACTGAACTGAACTGAAGCGATGACAGTTTCAGTTGCGCGATATATACCTATATATAATATATTTATTTTTTTTGCTTATCTCCGTACAGTCGCCGACTAAAAGCAGATTGGTTGCATGATTAATGTCATGTAGGAGTTGCTCCTCATCTTGAGACAACTCGTTCTTCACCATCTGTCACCAAGCCCCTGGATGTCTTATAACAAAATTATATCACAATCACCATGAAGAGAAACTTGTATGATATTGGTGTTGTTTTATTGGTATCAAGTTATTATTTTGTGTTTGAAACTGTAGTACCTAGTTACGGTAAGACGTGACGCCTAAATTGGTATATGCATTTTGAATATATCTACAAATATTTTTTCGAATCTTATAATATTAACTTAGATCAAACGAAGACCAATAATATTTTAGATAATTTATTTAGAATGCTGATTGTTGACCTGTCCATGGATGCCCTGTGCTTCTAAGGAAATAAACGTTTTAACTTTGACTTTATTACAAAACAACTTTACAATTAAATTAATTTCCGAAGAATGAATCGTTTCAATACGAGCATTAATGCTAAGAAATAATGAACAGGAAGTTAATTACCTGATGAATTAATTATTTGAGTGGGCTTTCTAATTGATGTTGTGATTATTGGTGATACTCCATACAATGATTAATTTTAAACATTTCAGGAAAATATTCATAAAACATCCCTTGCCAAAGGCTTGTCGATCAATCAAACCCATGACTGCTTCTGTAACTTAGTCTTGGATACATATTTAGCAATTAAATACTTACATGGTAAGGATAGGAACCAGTTGTCTGCATCTGTCTTATCGTTAAATATCAACGTGGTTATCTTCAAAGAATAGTAAAATGGGACATTAATTGGTATTCATGTCCTATCGTAGACAAACCGTCTTTATATCAGGTGCGATTGTGTTCAAATGAAGGCTATCCCTCCGAAAATAAACAAAATAATTTTAATAATATATGTAACCAGAATTTATAGATCATACAAAACCTGGTCCCTGGTGAGGATCGAACCCGCAATCAACGCCTCAGGGCCTCAGGCAGATCTGCGTCCCAAAGGTCTACTTTTGGCAACATCATCATAATATATATGTAAATTATACAATACTACTTTAACTCCATTCTTATTTAAATTTGGCTTGCCTTGTATAACGTCACGTTATAAATATATGAATATGATTATGAATATAAAGTATAAGGGCGATTGTGCACTGCAAGGAATTTTACTGTCCGGCATTCCGATTTTTTACGAAGTGGCATGAAAAAATTGCACCAAAAGTACGTGTTATTTTAAAAGTTCAATTTTTTTTTTCTATGCTCGATAAGTCTTCATTTGACCACAATCTCACCTGATGTGAAGTGACGATGTGGTCTAAGATGGGACATGAAGACCTAGAAGGTAGCTCCGGGCCACATTACGAAACACGAAAAAATCGCTTCACGCACTGGCCCAGCCCGGAGGGTGGTGACAAGCCGCGGCCGAAGCCTACCACCAGAGACTGTTCTTAGCACCACCCAGAGGTCACGTGTAAGGATTCAGAGGGTTACCACTTACGGACGTGAACACAAACAACCTCCAAAAAGATCCTCAATAAGATGCAGTCAGAGCCCCGCGATGTTATTCGCGTTACAATGGATTTTCGGAATTACATTTTCCCGCGGGGAAAAGTAGTCTATGTTCTTTCTCAGTCTCTAGAGAATCTGTGTGTTAAATTTTAAATATATCGGCACAGAAGTTTTTGCGTGAACAGACAGAAAGAGTTGCTTTCGAATTCAAATTGCAAATCACATTTCACTATTAGATAAGAATAAGTTTGATAAAAATTTGGATACTTCTGAAACGGAGAGGGCGTTAATATACGCGATAAGTTATAATAACTAAATGCGTATATTTTGGTATTATTTATACTATTATTGTTACCCTATGTTTAAGTTTTCCAAATAAATACATTTAAATACAATTTATAATATTTGTATGTAAAGTATTCACGTGTTTATAGTATTATGTTGTTATAGCGGCAAGAGGAAATACATCATCTCTCAAAATTTCAATTATCTGTCTTCTTCTTCTTTTAATAGATGGCGTCCGTGACTGGCTATATGGCCGTCAACAGCCAATGTCCGTATGTTTTGTTGGACATTTTTGACTCGATAAGATTTTCAACCATAAAACAATGGGAGTCGAGCAATTATCTGTCTATCACAGTTCTTGAGATTCAGCCTTCATACGGACATTGGCTGTTGACGGCCATATAGTCACGGACGCCATCAAATAAAAGAAGAAGAAGACATACAGCCTGGTGACAGACAGACGACGAACTCTCAGTAATACCCGTTTTACCCTTGGGTACGAAACCCTAGAAACAAATGAAATCTGTATTTAAGAAAATTATTTCTATTATTTATTCTGAAAGTTTATTTAATTTGTAAACTTTCCTGTAGTGAAAAGAGGTCAAATACAGAACAAAAGTCTTGAAATTCATGAGAAGTTGTCCTCCAACGGACGGAGCTTAGATCCTTCCTCGATCCGGGTAAAGCCCCGATGAACTTAACAAGGGTCCTTGTTTACTCACGTATTTTTAAGGATTTATCCGGGAAATTACGAGTTAATTTATTGCTAATAGGGACACAATTTAATTCAATCTGTTCGAAAGCTAATATATGGAGAGAAAATGCTTTTATTCTGATAATTTCACTTCGGTCCTAATATTTGGGTTCAAATTATGTAGATACTTAGGCCCAATTTTATCATTTTATGATACAAATCGATATTTATTGAACCAAGTTCAACCGTTGAAAAATGTCACGTTGATATTTGATCTTAATGATTTTTTTAATAAGTGATAGACCACACTTTTCAGTTTAAACTATTTTAATTTTATTATGCAGAAATATATTAAGACGCCATCCGTAAACCTTCGATAGGTATCGAATATTCGAAGGCGACGACCTGATCTGATGTGCGATCGCGTGCATAGGCAATGGTGAAATCGTGGCTTAATGTTCAGGAACGGAAAATAATGTAGAAAATATGTTTGGCTTTAATTATTTTAACACTTCTATTTATATTCATAATTATTTCCGTTCGTGTTAATTGAATATCATAAAGTTATCTTTTTTTCCTTTAGCACGCAAATTATGTTAGGTATCTCGTCTAATTAAATATAAAAATACATAGTCCCTCAGCTTGTTTCACAATCGAATAAAATTATTGAAATCTATGCTTTATCTTAAATAACTAGATATCAAGCCAACTGACAACAGTCAGTGACTGACATACCAAGATTGCTCTATATTATAACCATTGACTTATTTCACCTGAATATTGTGAAATAGGCCCTAATCTTAATATATATAAATCTCGTGTCACAATGTTTGTCCTCAATGGACTCCTAAACCACTTAAGCGATTATAATAAAATTCGCACACCAAGTGCAGTTTGATCCAACTTGAGAGATAGGATGGTTTTTACGGCGAGAAAAATTTGAATAATTTCCGAGAAAATTTTATACCCGTGCGACGCCGGGGTGGGCCGCTAGTATCTTTTAAATAATAATCTAAGAGCCAGATCATCATCTAGCTCTATTTTCAGTATACAAATTTCGGCGTATCTTAATTGTTGTAGTAAATATCTATGCCTAAGGGTAGAAATTAGGTTAAATCTTGACACAAGCCCCTTTACCGAGAAAATACGGAATCAGTATTAAGCTCTGAGCTTATCCCAAGACAAAACACCATAATACGTGTAGCTTTGAAGCCTTTCTCAGCGACTTCCGTAGTCCCACTAATTAGGCCTGCTAGGCACTATTAACGTAACTACTGAATGCTTCATTAATGTAGAGCTCACTTTAACCCTAGATTACTAAGCTTATTTTTCAAAGCCTTATACAAAAACTTAGTTTCGACTGCGTTGTCATAAAGATAGGTGTACCTATTAGGTTTTATTTAAAAATAAATATACGTACAAATATTTCAACAGGCGAAAATATGTTTTTTATGTATGGCTATAACTTTTTACTGATTTGGAAAATTGAATATGAATATTACTGATATTGGTTAGGGTATAAATATGTATCTCGAAGGTGGTCCCATAGAAAAATCAAACCTAAGGGAGGGGAAAAAGGTTGTAAAGATTGTTCATTTGCATTCACTGGGATATAAAGTATGGTCACGTTTTTTGGTAAATTAATTGCGGATATTAAATCAGCAGACTAAAGCAACTAAGAAAAATATCCGGAAAGTAACTAAGTTTTTATTTAAACCATATATACTAAATTATTATTAGCCTAATAGCCGATGTATACCCAAGTAATCTTGAGTTGCTGCCAATAGGGTCCAGATATTGTTTTTACGCCACTGGCTGCCTCGGTGGCGCGGTGGTAAAATGTCCGCTTGTAGAGCAAGAGTTAGTGGGTTCGATTCCCGCCGAGGGTTTAAGTGTTTGTATGTTCTGCAAGCACTTTTCGCCTTGGTCTGAGTGTTTAATATGTATAATATAAAATATATTTATGTTTTTACCCCAAGCTCACCTGATGTTAAGTGACGATGTGGTCTAAGATGGGACATGAAGACCTAGAAGGTAGATGGCTTCTCCGGGCCACATTACGAAACACGAAAAAATATTTTCACGCACTGGCCAAGCCCGGCCGCAGCCTACCACCAGATACTGTTCTTAGCACCACTAGAGGTGGAGGTATTCAGAGGGTTAACACTGTATATTATATAAGTATATCAGATGTCTAGTACCCATAACACAAGCTTAGAGCTTACCACGGGGCTAAATTGTCCGGAAATAATTAAATTTATATATTTTGTATATTTCAGGGTGTACAAACAATATCTATAAATATTTCCTTTCGTCCGAATTATTTGTGCTCATGCCTGGTTACACAGTACTTCAGTCTATTGTTTTCTTTGCATTCGGAACATTAAATTCGGAACATTTGTTAATTCGAGTTCAACATCGATTTTTTACAAATTGTATGTTATCATTTTGAAAATTAAAAAAGCACATAAACATATTTTTGAATAAATCACACACGGACAATGCCAAGAGTGAATATCTATTAATAATATCTTATACATTTCATTTTTTAATAAATTATATTTGTTGGTGCAAAAAATATACAATGAGTTTTGCAGACATCTGGCCTAGACATTAATTACATCACATATTCACTAAATTCAGAATTTATAGACAATCCCAAGGAAATGGAGTCAGAATAAAAAAAAACTTCAATTAATTGAAAGTATCTATGTACCTTCCTACAAAACTAAATAAAGTCACTTAAATAAATTTAAACCTCAAGAATATTTGATACCTTTGTAATCTCGGAAATTGAGCTCTGACACCAATCAGTCTCAATTCCGGGAAATATATTTTCATTTGTGAATTTTATATTGTCTTGAGTATTTTCATTTCATTTCAGGTGGCCAAATTCAAGACGAAATTACGTGACACGAATTTTGCTGGAATTCCGATTGAAATATACCATTTTTTTGCTATATATTATGATAGAATGTAAATATATGTAAAATAATGTCGTATTTTCTCACTGAGTGGAAAGATAAATTAATAAGAACATGGCTTTTGAAATATGGCACTTCGGATGCCTTTGACAAATAATAATATTTAATGTAAATAATTTTATTTTTACATTTACCCTGCAGTAGATACGGGGTGCAGAATAAGTATTGTGGAATACCTCGTGGTTTCTAGGTCAATCGAATGCTTGTAAATTCGCAGGCAGGACATATAATCACCTAGACACATTGGGGCTGAAGAGTTGTCAAAACCCATTTTTTGGTCTTTAAAAGTTTAAAAGAAAAAACAATACAAGGAACTTTACTCTTGACGAAAAAGATTAGACAGTAATTCACCACGCTACGCTGACCACTGGTTGGTGAATGTCACACGTCCTTTAAACTCGTTAAAGTTCTCAGAACATGCCGGTTTCCTCACGATGACTTCATCTTGTTTTTTAAAGCGAACACAATCTTTTCAAGCAGGAATTCCAGAGTTGCGTGGCGGGGTTTGTTTTTTTTTTATAAGTTTATTTTGCTTTTGACTGTCCCAATATTGGGAAGGTGTTTGAGGCAAGGCTCTGTATAAAAGTACTTGGCTCACACAAATCATTTAGTTCATTAATTTTTTACATCATAAAATAACTAAGAATATCGGCTCCAGAGTAGGCTAGTCCAGTTAACACCAAAAGTAGGTGATCAAAATCAACGTTTCAAAACTTCTCCTAGCGTGAAGTGCCAGACGTAACAAGTTATAATAAAGTGTCAGTCCTAAATGAAGTTTAATTATTTATAAGTTTTTTTTGAACGGATGTTCGATATAGATGTCATATTCATGGTTCGAAATAGAATCACAAGTTATGACTTTTATTTGTTCCTTGTCTGCTAATAAAATACATTCGTTAGTAAATTTTGACTAAATTAATTGTATAAATTATTTAGGGACCCCATTTCATCAGTTTTTTTATCTGTTGACTGTACCGATTACCGGGTATTGGGATTACCGGGAATGTTTTCGAGGCAATGTCCGTAATAAAATAAATAAAAAATATTTCCGGACAATCCAAATAACTTCATTTAGCCCATAACTCCATTTTAGTGGTAAGCTCTAAGCTTGTGTTACGGGTACTAGGCATCTGATGTACTAAATGTAATAGACACATACATAATATATAGATACAATTTATAATACATATTACCTGGCTCACACAAATCATTAATGTCACAAGTAATTTATTTGTTACATTAAAGAATAACTGAGAATACTGGCAGTGCGGGCCAGTGCAGGCTAGTACAAATAATTCAGTTTCATATCAAATGTCCCAGGTGCAATAAATACGGATTACCTAGAATGCCGGCAAGTTGCAATATTGCTGGCTTAGAGACAATCGGCGAAGTGGTTCTGATCCTAAGGCTAATGGTATTAAGGTGACATTCCGACAATACTCGGTGGCATGGACTCTATTCCCACAATTTAAGTATATGATTTGCTTTGGCACGATGTCTGAGATGCTAAATGTAGTTACAAGATGACAACACTGTTGTTAGAGCACTTGTAGCACGAAGATTGCAGAATTCTTTGAGGTGCAGAAAATATTGCTGCTGATTTAATAGAGGAAAGAAATGTTATAGTCTAATACTTCTAAAGACTTTATTCTGTTGTATGCAAATTAAACTATTTCAAACTTCTATACTATTCAAAATAATGTCTGAATCGAGTTGCGTTTACAAACATTATTTCGGGTCAACTGTGCCTATCTTGCCTAACGGTAATATAAAGTTTTTCAAATTAGTGTTTCTTTACTGTGTATAACACGGACCATCATTTTACTATCATAATATAATGTTATGTAATGGTATGGTCATATTATGAGAAGGGATGAATGTCGTGTGACGAAGAGTATTAGATATGTGTGTTGATGGATATGTGGGAAGAGGTAGACCGAAGAAAAGATGGATGGACTGTGACTGTTGAGATAACGATGGAAGGAAAAAACATGTTGTGCCGACCCCACGCAATGTGGGATAAGGGCAACAGAATGATGATGAATATAATGGTATGTAAATAAGTAGGTACCAATTCATTTTAAGACATATGAAAACAGACATATTGGCCTTCATCCATGAATCGCTTCTCAACATGGTGTTAAAAAAAGTAAAGATATTTACAAGACAATCTTATTTCCATTTATTTGATTATTTGACTAGATTTAAAGCAAATTTAATACCTAATCTATTTTTTGTAAGTTTTTACTTCATCCGACTTAACCAGAGGATGTCTAGGATTTCATAGAAATAATTTAATGAATTTAATTTTTTTTTAGAATGCGTTTGGAAATTATTAAACACCCAGACCAAGGAGAAAAGTGCTTGCAGAACATACAGACAATTTTACCCTCGGCGGGAATCGAACCCGCTACCTCTTGCTCTGCAAGCGGATATTCGCCTACCGCGCCACCAAGGCAGTCAAACACACACTCCAAAAAAAAATTGATCGAGTAGTTGTACTTAATTTTGTTCTATTTACCTATTATGGTAAATAAAATCGGAGATCCTGAAAGTTTTACTTAGTTTTGATGCCAAAGATTGTTAATCTTAATTAAATAAATTGATTAGCTCATTCCTTCAAAACACAAATGTTTATATTATTGTATATGTTTATGTTATTTTCTTAATAATAAATAAGAAAATAAAAATAAATATTTCCGGACTACTCACACAGCTTCACTTAACCCCAAACTAAGCAGAGCTTTTACTGTAAAGTAATAACTAAACAAGCAAACAATAGTTTGCCAACTTAATTTATTTAACTACTAGAGATTCAAGGATAAACATACGAAAAACTACACAATACGGCTTTCTTAAACTAAACAATACGTATATACATAATAGAACATGTTCTATGTTCTCAAATATCTCAAGGCCGAATCAAATTATAAGCTTATCCAAAGAAATAACGATATCGACTAACGAGGATGTTTCAAAGGAAGCTCCTTTGAGTTACTATTTCTTGTTATTATTGAACAATCTACCACCCATGAAACATGACCACGTAACACTCTAGCTCTGATAATCTGAAACACTTCCTAGTTATATATTTGTTACATTGATATTCATAATTTCAGTAGTAATTATTGTGTGAAGGTGTGATAATTTCTTCTCCTACGTACATTATAGATGTGTGATATAAATATCTATGTGTCTATTATATTAAGCATATCGGATGCCTAGTATCCGTAACACAAGCTTAGTGCTTACCACGGGGCTAAATGTGTGGATTGGCAATATTTATTATAGAAACTAAGTCTATTCTACTTAGACAGCGTGTCTTTTCTAGCTGGGCAACAACGACGTTCCGTGTTAACATTTACAAAATAATCTAAATTAAAAAAACCCGATTCAGACTTTTTTTACCTTAAAAGTGAAAAGTCGTACTGTTTTGAAATGTGCACGTGATGCGCTTACGGTTTTCCCTCCCCACTCTTACCCTCATAAGTTTTAAACCGGTCAACCGATTTTCATTAAACATGTCTAAGAACACACGCGCAAAACTCACCTTTCATACAAAAATTAAATTGAAATCACTCCATCCGTTCGGGAGCTATGATGTCCCAGATAAATAGACAGACAGACACGTCAAACTTATAACACCCCTCTTTTTTGTCGGGGTTAAATATGAAGAAGATCTCACGAATACTTGGAAGAAATAACGTATTTAATTTTCAAGAGAAATTATCTAAAGATTAAAAAAATTGCAGCGTCTAGTCTACTTTTGCATACCTAACCTACATCGTTCCGGAGTAAATTCCAGAGAGAATATTAGAATTTTTTCACAAAAATTTTGATAGCAGTTGTTAGATATTTTTATTGTTGCCTCGTAGAAACAGAATAAAAAGTTATTTCTTGTGAGTTTGTCTTTAGTGCCTTTTTTGATGTAGAGTAGATGTGAGTTGTTTTTAAACCCCTGGCGATAGTCTAACCCAGTTTCGAAGGCAGAAGGTTCGCAATTTCACAACATCCACGAGGTTCAAGGGTTAACTTTTAAAAATGGCTTTATCATTAAGACTAATGCGTTAATCCCTGTTGCACAATAATGTATCATGCCAGTAGCTATAACACGATATACGGAGAGTTGCTTCTATTATACTCAATTTCTTCGCGTTTGTTGTTAAAAAAATGTTTAATGTGTAACTTATCATCATCATCATCACCCTATTAACGTTCCCACTGCTGGGACACAGGGACTTCTCTCTTGTAGAGAGAGATTAGGCCTTAATTCACCACGCTGGCCAAGTGCGGGTTGGTGAATGTCACATGTCCTTCAAACTCTTTTAAAGTTCTCAGAACATGCCGGTTTCCTCACGATGTTTGCCTTCACCGTTAAAGCACGTGTTTAAAGCGCACATAAATTTCTCAAGAAGAAAAATCCAGAGGTTCGTGGCGGGGTTTGAACCCACGACCTTCGGAATGAAAGTCGAGTGTCCTCCCACTTTAGCCAACACGGCTATTTTAGCCAACACGGCTATCACTGCTACGACACGATTGTATTGAGTTTTTCCTTAATCATTTTGTAAGGAGCATAATCCCGGACCGGGATTCCCGGTGCCATCTGGTCTGTTATAAATTTTACCAATATGTTTTAGATATATCAACAAACTCCAACTCAGCAAACATAAGGTATTGTATTTTCCTTTCGCTATCGTAGTATTATTTGATGTTTGCGTTTCGATGTGATCGGATTGAGATCTGGTAAACAGCACTTTCCTGTAGAACAGGTACGAAATTTTGCTTTCCTTCTAAATAAAAAATCCCTATTAACAATTTCAAAATAATGATCCATGTGAAGTAATATTATAAATTCAAAATTACTGAACCGATTTAAATGAAATTTGTACACATACTTTCTAGAGAATGAGGAAGGGCATAGGCTACTTTTGGCTTTTTATCGCGGGTAAATGTCGATCCAAGGTCATAACTATTTTAACGCTGGTAACACCACGAGACACTACTAGTTTTATATAAATTATGGAGTAGCAATACGCTTGATAATTTATTGACAAAAAATGTTGATCAACTCTATAGAGCTGGTATTATGGACAAAATGTATGGGCCATTAATATAACACTTTTATAAATAAAATAAATATAAATATTTCCGTACAATCCCCGTGGCAGCTCTCTTAGCTTGTGTTACGGGTACTAGACATCTGATATACTTAATATAATAGACATACATACATATTTTTTATTATACAATATTAAACACCCAGACCAAGAAGAAAGTGCTCGCAGAACATACAAACACTCGACCCCTCGGCGGGAATCGAACCCCCTACCTCTTGCGCCGCAGGCGGACACCGCGCCACTGAGGCAGTCAAAACAAGTCAAGTCAGTTTTATAAAACCCCACACATCCCGAAAACCATGGAGTGTCAAACATTTTATTAATTTGCAATTCACTATCAATTCATCCTGTTCTCAATCGTTCAGGCAGACTGATGCCCGGCAATAGCCCACGTCAATCATACTTCTGGGCCAATAAAGTTTCAGCGGCGAGATATTGGAAAATTGGTCGGATATTATGCCGTCTCATTGGTGGGCTTACATCGCTGGCTAAGTCTGTAAACGTACACATGACTGTCTTAATTTATGTGGTATCTTGTATCTTTTCAATAAGTAATCCTATTATTTTGTCGAAGAGGAACAAACCCGTTATTTTCTATGATACTAGCTTAATTATTTTTTCATTTGAATTTAAGACAATATTGAGGACTATAATAATGATTTAGTAAATAAGAATTGTAATTAATTTATTACAGATACAATGTCAAAATTGTGGATTGAATAAATATTATGAATTAAGCTCGCCTTTGTATATGAGTTATCTTACTACTAAGATTTGTATTTATATCTGTTTTCAATAAAGAATTGATGAATTATTTTTTTCTGTTAATCATAAAATCTAAATTAAACTAACTGTAGCAAGAAGTTTTATGTGATGAAAACAGCTATTGATAAAATGTTAGTGCCCTTAAATTTATATACACAATCCCGGTAACCGGGCTTAAGAGTCGTTTCAGACCTCAAGCTATTCATACCACGTATAAGTCGCCCAAAGGCTCTTTAAAATGGGTAGTTTCGACCCGTGGTTCGAAATGCCCAATATCTTTTAAGAATGTGTCGATTCAAACCACAATATTGGTTCCAGGCGAAGTTGGCTAGAAAAGATTTTATAATGAATGTATAAAAAAATCTATAAAATTTTATCTTTCATTACTTTATTAGTAAACTAGCTGTGCCCCCCGGTGTTACCCGCGTTATAATGGATTTTCCCGCGGAATGACGTTTTCCTGCGGTAAAAAGTAGCCTATGTTATTTTTCAGGCTCTAGAGATTCTTTGTACCAAATTTCATTTAAATCGGTTCAGTAGTTTTTACGTGAAAGAGTAACAAACATCCATACATCCATACTTACAAACTTTCGCCTTTATAATAGTAGTAGGATGAATGACGCTTTATTGTCATCGCTAACCGAAACACAAAGAAATCCATAAAATGTTTAACCTTCATATAAATATTCTACAACTTGGTTGTTATCAAGTGATAAGAATCCGAAGAGCACCGCTTTTCCGAAGAGTACCGCTGATATATTATTAATTTTTTTGTAAAAACCTATTAAATACATGTCATGTTACGCAAACACACAAAAAAGATAAAAGCGCATTTAATAAGCTAATTATACTGTTCATTGTTCTTACAAAAGGTATCAAGCTAATTTCAAGAACTGAATTAATAGGAGTGATCAAAGAATTTCCATTTCAGAGAAAAGTTTTCAAACGTTTATAATTGATCAGTGCCTCTTTAAATATTTCGTACTTTAATTCTTAATATTACTTTTGAAATTAACTTAGATAATTATAGGCAGGTATATTTTGATTATAATCAGTCCTTTCAATTGGAATAATAGATTATCTATCCGAACGGATTATACCATATTTGAAGACGATGTTTAAAAAAGGTTTTCAGACTCATTCAATCAGACTCATTTTATTTTGATGTGAAAACTTCTTCTAGGTTAGTAGCGCGATAGTGAGTAGTTTAGTGGATGTGTGACGGTGACAGCCTGCCTAGCTTCCATTTCTCTTCTACTTCTTTCTCACTCTAACAGTGATAACTTCAGCTGTGTTTGATGTTATCACATCTGTTAGGCCCGCACATTAAATATCGTTAATTATTAACTAAAAACTTTATTCTCCGTCAACGGATTGAAATAGCTTATTAAAACTTGTTGCTTTGCTAAATGCCTCCAGTTTATAACTTCATTTAAATACAACTGTCTTAAATAAGTAACCCAGCTGTCTAACCCCAGCTGTGGTAAGACAAACATCGTCATTCAATTTACATGATGACTGGCTGAATGTAGGACAAGGCATCACACTTCCCTGCGATTAACCACCCTATCTTATTATAGACATTGGACACTTTAGCAGTTAAATATTGAACCGTTATATTTAAGAATAAAAAGAATAAGGATAAATTGTATTACTTACTTATTTAAAATTTAATAACTTAAGAATATGAATAAATTTTATTATAATTTATAACCGTTATGTCTATTAATTTATATTTGTCAAAGTTTGTTTGTTTAATGATTAAAAAGCTTGCTTCTAGGGACGCCCGATGTAAGTAATAACTTTAGATACCTACCGTGAGATGCGTGAGAGAAAGTAATGCGAGGCAGAGTGGCGTCTTTATGAGTACAATTTTTAATTCTTCATGATTTTTTAATAAGTGGTAAGCCTCACTATTTAGGTTAAGCTTGGTGTAATTTGTAGCACGTCGGGCGCTTTCCCGGAGATGCTGGTTCGAATCCTGTGTCTGAATGTTACGGATTTGTCTTATTCTTTTTCTTCATCATCATCATAACTCTATTAACTTAATTCACCACGCTGGCCAAGTGCGGGTTGGTGAATGTCACATGTCCTTCAAGCTCTTTTAAAGTTATCAGAACATGCCGGTTTCCTCACGATGTTTGCCTTCACCGTTAAAGCACGTGTTTAAAGCGCACATAAATTTCTCAAGAAGAAAAATCCAGAGGTGCGTGGCGGGGTTTGAACCCACGACCTTCGGAATGAAAGTCGAGTGTCCTCCCACTTAGCCAACACGGCTTTTAACATAAGGAAGTAACATAAGGAACTAATCATTGAACACTCCAACTTATCACTCTTCTCTGATCCTTTAATCACTCTACTATGGATACTGTACAATACTACTGTGGAAATTTGTTTTAATTTTATGTTGTGGTGTTGCCACTCTTACGGGCCCTGGCTGAAAACCAGCGCTCTGTCATAGTGCTCCGCTATGGCAGATGCATTATGCTGACCTGGAACCCTTTATCACACAATGTTTCATTTCGCGTAGTTTTAAGGTATATTTAATTTGTTATTAGTTTAAGATTGTTGTTGTTGTTTTTGTAAATGTTTTAATTGTAAGTTTTTTGTGTAGTAATAAATATTTTTCTTTCTTTCTTTCTTTAAACAAAATAATTAGCACGAAACTATTACAAGGTCAGTCCCACTCAACCTCTCGGCAGGAGCGGTCACGCACAGAATTTGCTCAATTGGGTTAACGAAATAATTATTTCAACGAAAACGATAACGGAAGTTTGAATCCCTTTCTTGAAATAAACGAAGGATGTCGCTGAAACTTTGAGCAAAAGACCAATGAAAAGTTTCAGTCTTGAGTACAAATAAATGTGTTGAAAGAACTTGGTTGTCATTTGGCAATGTGGACATATAAATTCTCTGAGACTTTGTTTTAAGTACTACTCTTCAATAATCAAAAAAGTTTAGTTAAGTTTTCTATTTTATTATTTATAACACGATTAAACAACCAATTAAATGTGTTACATATAATAATTATAGAATAATCAGGGGGCACGGCAGTGCCCCCACCAAGTCGAGCAAAAAAGCGGCACGGCCGTACCATCCTTTTCTCGAAGCAATTCAGGCCATTTTCGACCCCCTGTAACTTCGTTGTGGATAAAACTAGAAGACTGAAATTTTCAGTAACCATGCAGGATTGTAAAGACACGGTATATTTCAAATTTCATTCAATTTGAACCAGTATTTTAAGAATAATAACGGGTCAAATTTCGTAATTTTGTCACTCACTGACTGACTGACTGACTGACTGACTGACTGACTCACGGATCATCAAAATTCTAAGGCACTTCTAGCAGACCTAGAAGCTTCAAATTTGGAATATAAGTAGTGTTTGGTGTATGAAACAAGGAAAAACTAAAAAATCTAGATGAAACCGGTATAGAGGGCGCTGTCGTACCTTTTTTCGAAGCAATTCAGGGCATTTTCGACCCCCTGTAACTTTGTTGTGGATAAAACTAGAAGACTGAAATTTTCAGTAACCATGCAGGCATTGTAAAGGCACGGTATATTTTAAATTTCATTCAATTTGAACCAGTATTTTAAGAATTATAACGGGTCAAATTTCTTAATTTTGTCACTCATTGACTCACCGATCATCAAAATTCTAAGGCACTTCTAGCAGACCTAGAAGCTTCAAATTTGGAATATAAGTAGTGTTTGGTGTATGAATCAAGGAAAAACTAAAAAATCTAGAAAATACCGGTATAGAGGGCGCTGTCGCAACGCCACGTATATACGAAATATGTACTAAAGTAATAACAATGCGAAATATAAATAAATCCAATCTAGACCGGCAACAAGAAAATTATATGGACATATATACAATAAGTAGAAGGTACCAAAAAGGAAAAAAGTAGAACTGTCTACAAAATACAAAAAGAAATGAGATCCCATCAAAAACAATACTTGTCAAAAAAACCAAGTCGCGCAACTCAGTTGTTCTGCGGTAAAAAGTTGTGAGATCCAAGTAAATCCAAGTCTTCAAATTTGGTCTCAAAATTCTTTAATGTTTTATATAAATATATATTGAGACTTGGCCATCGCACAAAATTCTCTCCTCCTCTCTCTCATTGGCAGTCGCAGCTACCGCTTCTCGCATCGCGCTCGCGTTCTCCGTCCTTTGCCCCTCACCCCGCTTCGCTCGCCGTACCAGCCCAGTTCTCCGCAGACTGCCTAGGCTTCCGCGTCGTAGAACGGGTCGGCCCGCAGTGAATTGTGTGTGTGTGTTTGTGTGCAAATTAGAGACAGAGACTCAAGTGTTGTGCTTGTTAGTGGTTCCCACGTATCGCACAGGGAAAAATATCGCTTGTCGGTGAGTACCTGTGTGTTTACCCGTTCCCCGGGGCCATAACAGCCTCACGCCAACCCTGAGAGCACTGCTTGGAGTTTTATTATAAAACTACCAACGCAGTGTTTCTCCCCTTCTCGCACATTGTAAACAAATTGGTTGTGTCGCTGGGCTACTCAGCGGGGCCTTTCGCTAGCGGAACTCACCCTGCTGGTTTCCCGCCCGGCCGATTTGTTTATAAATAGTGCGTACAAATTCTTTCTTTTTATTAAAGAAGAATTTTATTTTTTAATTTCTTCTTAATTTCTGTGTTTATTTTAACACCCCACCTACACGATGTCGGACGGAAGTATTCCGCCGGCTCGTAAACCCCCGGATACGAACGTACGCTATCGTCCGATCCGAACCGCCCCCGCCAGGCCCCCCGGTAGCTCGAGCGTTGTGGACGCGCGCGGATCTGAGTTTCCGCGCCGTCCAAGCGAGGGAGAACCGGGAGTAAGGGCAACCGCCCGTCGCCCAGCGCCCGACGACACCATCGAGGAGGTCCAGGAGGACAAGCGGCAGAAGCTGCTCCCCTCTCCAGCCTCCCCGCCGGAGGTCGCCGCGACGCCGCCGCCCTCGTGCCGGAGCCGGCGCCGAACCCGCTCCGCAGATGGCGAACCAACCCGTTCGCCGCCCCGCGACTTCGCCCGTGACGCCCCCACCACCAAGCAGGTACTTGAGGTGGAGTTGGAAAGCTCCTCGTCATCAACTGGCGGGGACTCCGACTCCTCCGAAAACACCCACAAACCCCGCCACAGCCCAGCGTCATCATCATCATCGACGCGGTCGTACGCAAAAACGGCCGCGTCACCACGCCCGATCCCGGACACGCCTGCATCCCCTGATATGGTGCCCCTGGGTACCATCATACGCCGCCCAAATCCGAGGGCGGAATTTCCGCCCCTGCCATGCCGCCCAGCACCAGAGCCCCGCCCGCCCATGGACGGCCGCCCGCCAAGGGGCGGCCCCTCACCCAGCACCAGCCGACCGCCCACAGGCGGCCCATCCTCCAGCGCAAACCGCCCGCCCCCGGGCAGCCGCCCGCCCACGGTCGGCGCATTACCCAGCACTAGCCGCCCGCCCACAGGCGGCCGTCCGACTACGGACAGCCGCCCACCCATGGGTGGGCCACCACCCAGCACCAGCCGCCCGCCCACCAGCATTCGCCCGCCCACGAGCGACCGCCAGACCACCGACGACCGCCCGCCCATGGGCGGCCCACCACCAAGCAGCAATCATCATCATCTAGGTACTAATTTAGATGTAAGAGCACCCACACCCCCCGCCCCCCAAACCCCCGTAGACCCAGGAGACCCTGCGGCACCGGCCGCTGGCATCTCCAAAAGTTACCCCCCGATAGTGGTCGAATGCCTGCCCAATTGGACAGTCCATTTTGCCACTATTAGGGGCAAACTAGGGCATGCCCCCAATGCGCGCCCCCTTGGAAAAGGGGTTCGCTTCACCCCCCGCTCTGCCGAAGAGTACAGAGTGGTGCAGCGCCACCTTGTAGAAGCCATGGCGGAGGACAGCAGCATAAGCTGGTACAGCTATGCGCTGTCCGCCGACCTACCCACGAAGGTGGCCATTAGAGGCCTCCCGGGTGACACCCCGACCCCCGATATCGAAGCCGCCCTATCCGGACTGGGGTTCCCAGTCCGGTTCGTAAAAGGCATCCGGGCCAAAGAAGGCCGAGCCGGGTGCCTCTTCCACGGCCAATTCGACCGCCTGTCGCAGGAGGAACTCGCTCGTCTTTATAGCACGAGCGAGCTCCTCTTCATGTCGGGCGTTCGGATTGAGCACTGGAAGGGTGCGGCTAATAGGGTGGCACAGTACCACCGATGCCAGGGTTTCGGCCACGCATCGGTGCATTGCCACCGCCCCATCAAGTGCGTCCGCTGCAGTGGTCAACACGCTGCGGCGGACTGCCCCCGCCCCCCCACTGACCCCCCCACTTGCACAAATTGCGCACGGGATCATCCTGCTAACAGCAGGCAGTGTCCCGTCATGAGGAAGGAGGCAAGGAAGAGGGGAGTGAAAATTTCTCCTCCCCTCCCGAAACCCCCAGGGCCCACACTCCACATGAGGGCCCCTTCTCCCATACCGGCTCCCAATACCAGGGACCAAGCCCCACAACGCCCCGAGAAGAGGCCCAAGTCGCCCCCTCAACCCAGATCCCAACCAATCCCCCCCCCCGTCTTAGACGATCCCCTCCCATGTGCCAACCCCCCTACTGCAAGGGGGGAAGCACTCCCCACCAAAACAAAACGCAGGCCAAGAGGCGGTAGGAATAAGAGGAAGCCAGTGGCCTCCTCCACTCTCTTACCGACGGCTGCGCCCATCCCCCCCCTAATCCCCTCCCAAGCCCCAGCCCATCCTACTACCCTGAGCATCCCCCCGGGGTTCTCCGCCCCCAACAACACCACCCAGTACAGGACCCCACCCCCATTCAGACCCACCCCCCAACTCCCCCTCCCAAGCGGTCAAGCTGCGGCGAGGGGCTTTACAACCGGGCTTGCCGGGAGTCCCCTAGAAGTAATTCTGGGGGTCCTGACAGAGCTCCTGGTTGCCATCGCCGCAGGAGAGGATCTCCGAGAGGCGGCGGTGCGAGGACTAGCCGCTATCCGTAGCAACTACTATGGATAGCTTCCCCGCACTTCGCCTCCTCTACTGGAATCCCGGAGGTGTTCGGAATCAGATCCAGCACCTCCGCCTCATCGCCCAGAAGCAGGACATTCATGTCGTTCTTCTGGGCGAGACTAAACTTGACCCCTCCACCCCCCTAAAGGTGCCTAACTATTTTGTGTATCGTCGAGACGAAGTGTCCCCAGCGGGCACGGCATACCGAGGTACGGCCGTGCTCGTCAGACGGGACCTGATACACGAGGAGTTAGAGCACCTTCCCTTCGATGAGTTGCGATCGACCGGAGTATTGGTTAGGGCGGCAGGCGAAGAGCTTCGGCTCTTCGCAGGATATCGTCCGCCCACACCTAGATACGTTCCGGCCGATATAGCAACCATCTTCTCCTCTCCGTCCCCTACCCTGGTGGCTGCGGACTTAAACGCGAAGCACCCAGAGTGGGGGTCAAGGGTTATTAACCCAGCCGGCCGTAAGCTGCACGAGGACAGCTTAAGGACCGGCTTCACAATCCTAGGTCCCGACTCACCTACCCATATCCCCGTAAATCCGCTGCACTCCGCCGATGTACTAGACATAGTGCTCCACAAACGCATTCGCTACCCGGTCCAGGTGGAGGTGTTGTATGACCTAGACACACAGCACCTCCCCTTACTCATCACCCTGGGTCTTTCCGCGGACTTCACTGTACCGCGGCCCCCCGGGGTGAGGACTGACTGGGCTGCGTTTGCAAGAGCACTAGAAACTCTAGACATCGGCTCCCTCTCCACCCCAGACGATGTGGAACGCGAAGCCTCGGACTTAGCATCCAAAATAATTGGTGCTAAGGAGGCAGCGTCCACTCCAATCCCGAAACGCGCGAACGTTCGCGACGTACTGCCAATTCACCTTCAGCGAAAGCTGTCGGCGAAGAGGGAGATGCGTCGCGACTGGTCACGTTCGCGTTGTCCCACCCTCAAATCCAAACTCAATTCCCTAACCGCTGAGTTGTCGGATGCTGTAAAGGCTTGGCGCGGGGAGACCTGGGAGAAAACCATCGACCAGGCCGCCGAACGCGACACCAACCTTTACGCCCTTAACCGTCAACTCACGCGGGCTCCCCTACCCACCTACCCCCTGCTGGACCGGGAGGGGAACAGGAAGTTCGCACCGGGTGACCGAGCAGAACTTCTGGCCGATCACCTGGAGTGGCAATTCCAACCCCACCCTGTCTCAGCAGATGCCCATCCCGACACCCTGTCCCACCACACCCTGGTAGAGAGCACCGTATCTGAGTTTCTGTCTGGACCCATTCCCCCCCTCGGAGGCGACTGCTTTATGTCGCCTTCAGAGGTGGGGAAGGCAGTCCGCCACCTTCCCAAGAGGAAGGCACCTGGCCCGGACGGAATCTCGAATATGGCTCTCTTCCAACTCCCCCGCCGTGGTATCGTCGCAATTTCCCGTCTCTTCAACGGAATACTCCGCACAGGCCATTTTCCTGACCTGTGGAAGAGCGGGAAAGTTATAGTCCTCCCCAAACCGGGTAAGGACAGGCGATACCCGGCAAACTACCGTCCCATCACCCTCCTGTCCACGATCGCCAAACTGTTCGAGCGCCTACTGCTTCGCAGACTGGTTCCGACCATCGAACCCCGCCCCGAACAGTTTGGCTTTCGAGGACAACATTCCACCACCCTCCAACTGACGCGCGTACTGCATTACCTTGCAACAGAGCTTAACGCCCGGCGTAGCACGGTCGCGGTCTTCCTCGATATCGAGAAGGCATTCGACCGTGTCTGGCACCCGGGCCTACTCTATAAGCTCTTGCAAAGCAGTACGCCACCAGCCCTTTCCCGGATTGTGGCGTCCTTCCTCGAAAAGCGACGTTTCTTCGTAGACGTCGAGGGCGCCGCATCCTCCTCCCGTCCCATCCTCGCCGGAGTCCCCCAAGGTAGTTGTCTGTCGCCCGCACTCTACGCCCTGTACACCGATGACATCCCGACCCTGGAGGGGCAGTTGCTCCCCGGTGATAGGGATGTCACACTGGCGTTGTTTGCGGACGACAGCGCCTACCTTATGTCCTCCATCAATCCCTCCCACGCGGCCATGAAGATGCAGCGGCTCATGGACCGCCTCCCCAGATGGTTGGATGACTGGCGAATGGCTGTTAACGTCGGTAAGACAGCAGCCATGCTAGTCACCAACCGTCGCACCACCCTTCCCCCCCTTACCCTCCGGGGCCAGAACGTCGCTTGGACACCGCATACTCGTTACCTAGGCGTGGAGATAGACCGGTCACTGAGAATGCAGCCACAGGTGGATCGCGCGATTGCACAATCGCGCGCAGCCGTGGCGCAACTCAGACCGGTCCTAAAATCCAATCTCCCGCTCAGGACGAAGGTGCGGATCTACAAGACGTACGTTCGGTCCCGCCTCCTGTACGCAGCCCCCGCTTGGTATCCCCTCCTCTCCCAAACCAACAAAGACAGACTGCAGAAGGTGCAGAATTCTGTCCTTCGCACCTGCACAGGCGCGGGCCGTTACGTTCGTAACGACGTAATTGCCCGCGACCTACAAATGCAGTCTGTCGAGGATTGTGTGGTGCTGACGGCTAAGCGTATGTTTGATCGTACTGAACACAGCCGTCACCCACACATCCAGTCCCTCGCCCCCCTCCACACTCGCCCCCCCGACCACAAAGGCCCCTGGAGGCCCCTTCCCAGGGACCTCATCAAAGACCTAAGCCCGTAGTTTGCCTCCTCTCTCTCTATCTTCTTCTTCTTTTCTTTTCTTCCTTTCTTTTTCTTCGCTGCCACTCTACTCTTCTCCCCCCCCCCACATCCCCATATATATTCCCTCCCTTACTAACACTTTTGTATCCTTATATATTTTATACCCCCCCACATATATATATATCCATTTCCGCCTCTATTATAATTGTAAAAAAAAAAAAAATAAAAATAAAAAATAAAAAAAAAAAAAAAAAAAGAGAGAATGAACAAAAAAAATAATAATAATAAAAAAAAAAAAAAAAAATAAAAAAAAAAAAAATAAAAATAAAAAAAAAAACTTATACCCGCCTAAAAGGCATTGTCTCGTGACCCGGGGGTAGTCGCCCCCGGAGTTGAAGCCGGGGTAAGGAGCGCAAGCTCGAGGCCCCACCCTGTGCCCTCAACCGAGGGACGGAAGACAGTCGACGACCATCGCACTAAATAATTGAATTTACACGTGTTTTCAGGCGATTGAATTAACACGTGTTTTCAGGCGATGGCCAAGTCTGTATTTCTATAAAACATTAAAGAATTTTGAGACCAAATTTGAAGACTTGGATTTACTTGCATCTCACAACTTTTTACCGCAGAACAACTGAGTTGCGCGACTTGGTTTTTTTGACAAGTATTGTTTTTGATGGGATACATATAATTTTTATAAGTTACAAATGATTAAATAAAATCAAATATCAATTATATATTATTGTTTAAGAGATTTGGTACCTACATTTGATACATAAATTAGAATTGAAATTATAAAATAATATTATCATGAATTAAATGAATACAAACTAAAATAACACATCAAGCAGACATTCTTCCATTCATACGTCACTCTCGGAAAACTTCAGGCATACCAACATTATGTTCTTCCATTCTATTATGCCAGCCAGTTTTTCTAGCAAATAATATTTAAGCTTTGTGTCTATTTGCAACTAGTTTTTAATTATTGTTTGATAGAAAAAAAAATCTTTTATCTTTTTATTATTTTATGTCAAAGTTTTGAGATTCACGAAAAAATTGTACCCAGATTTCTACACAAGTTGCCACTACTACCTACACTACATGCTGAAAGTAAGCAGTATTAGTAATTGTGTATTTGGTAGTGGGTATAATTTAATTTATAAATTTTATTGTAATTACTCAAATTTATTGATATTTTTTCGGCACTAAAGTCTGCATTTTACGCGCTATATATCAATTCAGCGTCAAAAATATTTTTGGAGTTTACTCCTTAAGAAACGATTTGAGTTATAAGGCCCGGTACGGAAATTTTATGAGGAGTAAAATCAAAGTGTAACACGAAAAGTTGAGGCGTTACGTAGAAAGAGACAAACATATAAATCTGTAGGATTGAACGTGTAAAAGAATGAGATGGAATACATTACACAGCGTATCTCATTCTAGGGCAAAGAGGTATTGCTGTATTTTATTTATATTATTTTGTAACATACTTTATGTAACACGCTTTTTTGAAGTAATATACATAATCCGAATAATTACAGATATATGTTTGTTTCTCTTATAATTTTAGCAGATGCGTTAATTTACCCTTTTTTTCTATTCGATAATATATATCATAATTATCGTTCGTAAGGAGTAAACTCCAATCGTGCGTCGTAGCTGACACACACACACTTTTTTTTTAAATAAAAGGATACAGAAATAATATGTTACTTACTCAGTTTTTTTTTAATTTAAAGATGCTACTCAGTTGAACGCCATTTTGTTTTTGCGCTTTATATGTTGCTGCCCATTGCAATAACAATAACCGCGTTCTTATACGTGTTTCCTTATTCCTAATTCTTGTAATTTGTAATTTTTTCTCTCCATCCACGGTTGTCTGGAAGAAATTGCTTTTAGCAATAAGACCGCCTATTACGCATTCTAGGTTTAGTTTTAATTTCTTATTGTATTGTTTATCTTGTGTGTGTGTAATAAAGTATTTTCTATTCTATTCTATTCTAATTCATAATATATTCAACAGATAAAAATAAGAAATGTAATGAAAAGTTAAACTACCTACCATAATCATAAATTTGAGAATTGGTGTCGCAACAATTTGAGTAGAAAACGTAACAGGTTAAAATCCATCTTACTAATTTTACCACCCTTAAATTGACGTTTCAAATTGCAAGACAGTGCCGAGCCATCTGTTTAATAATACCAGTTATAATGTTTAGTTATAAATCTTTACTCCACCTGTGGCGTTTACTCGCAAATTGCCGTAGAAACGGTTTACGAGCCGTATTTGGGAGTGCTCTGAGTTGTTTATTAAGATGAGTTCAGAGCAGGAAGTTATAAAAACCGTGTTAAAAGAATGAATATCCAGTGACGTGATCATATTTCCTCACTTTGTTGAATTAGACATTTTATAAATCTAGTACATGAACATTTTTTGTCATTTATGTATGCCTGTCTATGAATATTGCTTTATTCAAGTAATTAACTGATTTGGATTAACATTATTAGATTGACTAAACAAATTTCATGTGTTCAACGGCATATAGGTAAACCCATATTAACGAAAAACAACCAACAACAATTTTAAAGTGGACTAATTAATAATACGTTTTAAATTATAAGATATCCATTATTGTATTCACACTTTTTGATAAATTAAATCCTTTTTATATAATAATATACTGTTTTGATATTACTATTTTGATTATTCTCATTTTCACTCTAACCCCCATAATTTTTAAACGGCACAACCGATTTTCAAGAATTATATCTAAGAACACTCGTGCCAGACTCACCTTTTATACATTAAAGCATAACACCCTCTTTTTTGGTTGGGGGTTAAAAACAAACGCACCTATCCATGGCCATTATTATTACCATTTACATGTAGATACAAACAGGATACAAGGCAATTAATCTCAGCGAAACAAATGGTAGTGTGTGCACAAGATTGACAGCATGAACAGAGCAATGTGACATGATCAATTGATACAACCTTTCCATTCCAGATGGTTGAAGTATTGCTTACACTGGCATGTCGTGGCATAATATGGCAAGCGCGATGCCAATAATAAGAACTGAACTGAAGTATTGCTTAATTAGTATACCTATACAAGTTGGCCCGTTCCAGATTTACTCTATTGCTGAAATTCACAAAACGCCCAGTTCAAGTAGTTTTGAGTTTATCGCGAACATAAAGACTGACAGACAGACGTGGCGGGAGACAATAATTTATAACAAGAACCTACAGACAATATGAAACACTTTATTGTTTATCCACCATTTCCTCTTATGTTGTCTAATAAAAATCTAATTAAGACTAATTACTTCAGAAAATTATACTGAAGAGGAAAAACCCTTATTTTACGCAAATTAAAATTAACCCCTCCCTTGATAACCGTGAATCTTATCTAACTTGTACCATTCTTGACATTTCCGGGAAGTGGGTTGATCTACATCTTTCTCAATTTTGACATCATCTGAGAATTTTTTTAGTACATTCTTAAATTTTGCTAACAAACAAACTGTGGAATAAATTTCTTCTAGAGGAATCATTAAATAAATATTTCGGAACAAATCACTCAGCATCACCTAACCCCAAACTAACCACAGCTTGTACAGGGTGTGAGTCTTGTCTTGTCTTGTCGTACATAATATGGTCCCTCAGCGGGAATCGAACCCGCAACCTCTTGCACCTTATGCGGCTCCCGAACCACCGAGGTCGTTTACATGGGAGGTTTAATATTAAAAAAATTTAAAACATTTATTTATCAACTTAATGTACCTACTAATATACAGCAACAATGTTTGAAATCCTCTTGTAAGTAAAATAAGTACTGTGTTAGAGGAATCTCGCTCTGACAGAAATAATATCATGTATTGGTTAATTAAGTTTAGTTATTAATTTAATTTAATATTATAGGTTAAAATATAACATTTGAAATAAATGAGAAACACATTTTAATATTTCGGGTGAACAAAACCGCGTCTCGGGTCAGCCACACAGTGAGCAGTGCAATGATCGTCGCTACTCGCATACGGTGAAATTTTAACAGATTCCTGGACATTTTGATGCTATTACGAGCCCATTATTACCTATGTTTTTGATTTTCTATACTACTGAATGTATTTTTAATATGTATGGGGCATCAATTTTCTTTTTTTTTTTTAAGTGAAACTTCGTTAGAATCGTTGTGATTTCAAACCGGATGCAACGAAAAAAACGACAGGTAATCCAATCTTAAACGCTAACAAGGTTAAGCAAGTACTTGGATGGGTGACCGCCCGAACAAAATCTTTTTGCACGGTTTTTTTTATTCATCTCATTCTTTTGTCGATTTACTGAAGTTTCACATCTATCTATTTTTAATATAGGTTCGGTACTTGCATAAACACCAAGAGGAATAAGACCCTACAAACGAATCCCCAATTAGAATCGACCCACTAACTATAAGCGGACAATGATTCAAATATTAAATTATCTCAGAAAAAAACGTGAACAAAACATTTAAAACAGATAAGAAATTCATTTCCACAAAACAAATCTAAGAATGCTTTTGAGCCAAATATTTTATTATGTCTGATAATGTGCGTTTTATTGGATATAAACTTACCAAAAGATATTTTTGCGATCTTGACTAAATTCAATTTCTTTGGGATATCTGTTAATTCTATTGAAATGTTTTTTTTATTTGTGGTATTTCAAAAGAAAACAATGAGACTTTATTGCGATCGTCGACCTCTCATAAATAGCATAAATAACAATTTTTAGAATAGGATCTTGAGCTATTTTGTCGACACACTACAAAAGCAATAGAAAGCATCTTTCCGTTAAACAGCTGTAATAATTGGGCTGTGTGTTAGAATGAGAGAGAACAGCCTGCGCTAAGCATGAGAGAAAGGGAAGCCAGACAGACTAGCCCTGTAACGCGTTATGTATTGAAGCGGTTTACCATCCCATAAGAAGTTATAAAATAATCCACACAAAAACATATTACCCCGTGGTAAGCTCTAGGCTTGTTCCGAGTAGGTATTTGACATCTGATATACTTCATCATCATCACCCTATTAACGTTCCCACTGCTGGGACACGGGGACTTCTCTCTTGACGAGAGAGATTAGGCCTTAATTCACCACGCTGGCCAAGTGCGGGTTGGTGAATGTCACATGCCCTTCAAACTCTTTTAAAGTTCTCAGAACATGCCGGTTTCCTCACGATGTTTGCCTTCACCGTTAAAGTACGTGTTTTAAGCGCACATAAATTTCTAAAGAAGAAAAATCCAGAGGTGCGTGGCGGGGTTTGAACCCACGACCTTCGGAATGAAAGTCGAGTGTCCTCCCACTTTAGCCAACACGGCTTTTTTTGCTGATATACTTAATATCCTAAAAATATTAAATAACATAAAAAAAACATAAATATTTATTTGACACTTTTCACAAATTTACATAAACACAGTGGAACGTTGAACTACTACGATAGTTATAAAAACTGTGTTGCAGTATCAGCGCCCTCCTCCAAACAAAGGTTACATATATTATGTTGAAATTAATTAAAATATCAACATATCTCTTAAGTCATATATTTTAATTAAGCTATTATTTATGATTTTGAAGAGGTGCTTATAAGAGGTGCGTACATTAAGAAGAAATAATAAAAAAAATATATTTTAAATAATTTGTATGTTTTGCTTAATTTATTTTAGTTAAAGACAGGATAGCTTAAGAAAGGTGTCTATTTTGTCACTGGATTTAAAAAAAACTCAAACGAAAACTTTTTGTAAATTGTTTTCTCCAAATATAAGACATAGACATAGACAACGTTTATTTGCTACAAAGTCATACAAGAAAACACAAATAATTAAAATTGATAGTAGGTACATACAAAACACATTAACTATACAAACAAATACACAAATTATTTAAGAATGCTCTGTAGCAAAATGGATGAAACTCAGCATAATGCCAGTTACTGGAAGCAGAGGCGCTGATTTTCAGCTTCAACCGTTACAATCACAGGACCTTGCGAAAACATTAACCATATTACCTATTGAAATAAACTAAAGGAAATAAAAAAACCGTAACAGTCTTGTAACATTAGCCTAAAAATAAATAAATAAACATATATGTATATGAGTTGTTTAAAAGTAACATAATATGATATACATATGATAAATGGGGACGAAGTTATGAAAAGATTAGCGTATATGAAAACCAAGTAACCTACATAAAATACTTTAATGGTGATACATACATAGATATACATCATATAAAAGGACAGAGGGCGGTTAGCAAGAAAAGAGGGTCGAGGTACCAAGCAGACCAGACTTTTGTTGTTCCAAATTATATAATTTTATTTTTTTCTTAAAAGTGTACATAGAGTTCAAAAGTCTAATGGGTGGAATGGGTGGGTGGTGGTGGTGGTAGTAAGAATACATTTTACATTATGTTATATATTAAAACTGGATAATTGAATATTATTCTTATTGTGCTGACGCCTGTAGGTATGTTGAATGTATGTATGTACTGGGTAAAGTCAGAAAACAGCTCTTGGTTTCAAAACTTAAAAACTCTTATTTATTTATTCATTTAAACCATAAACAGAACAACAAAAGTTTCAACTTAATAATTTGATACCTGCGCTGAGGTATTCCTAATGTAACCTTTATCACGAATTGGCATATTAGCAATACTTTACTCTGCTTAATTACCCTTATTTAATGAGCTGAGGGAATTGAGAGCTTACAAAAAAGAGTCTTTTTTCGTAATTTTAAATTTATTGGCGTTCATTTAGTTATCTGATTCGTAATAAATCTGTATAAGCTGTGGGTAATTTTTTATCTTGAGAACTGTCGAGGGTCTTCTAATTTTTTTTATCTTAATTTAAAATGACTTGATTGCAATAGTCATTAATAAAGTCTATGCCTTATATCAGTCACTTAACACTCATAGACCAAGCTGCTTACGTTGGTGATAGATGATATTGTTGATTATCAGATCCCAACTCGGTAACCTATAGAGAACTCCAGGCTGCTCGACCTAGAAGTAGTTCACAAGTTTGTGTAGGTACAGTATGCGTCTCTATCTGGTAGCCCTCTTGCAGTAGTAGTTTCTATGGAAAAGGGGGTACCAATTAGCGACGCATACTGTACTTAGGAAATCAAATCAGTGACGATGGTAACTGTAGGCAGGAAGTAGTCAGGAAAGCGCAAATGGCTTCATTAACGGTGAAAAGGCTGGAGAAGAAACAGCAGAACAGGAGAATTAGCCGAAATACCAAGAAGAACTTAATGCAAACATACAGACTTTTACAATATTATATACGAATTGTGTATTGTTAATAATATTTCAATATTTCTGGACAATTCACACAACAACATCTAGTCCCGTGGTAAGCTCTTAGCTTGTGTTACGGGTACAAGACATCTTATTTTCCTATTATAATAAACATACATATATCTTATATATAAAATTCACCTGTCACAGTGTTAGTTACCATACTCCTCCAAAACGGCTTAACCGATTATTAAGAAGTTTTATATGCATATTCAATAGGTCTGAAGAAGGTCTAGAATTGGTAACTATGTATTTTTCATTTTGCAAGACAACGATTGCTGGAGTCAGCTAGTATATATACAATATATTATTATATTATACACTTGTTAAATTGTACGTATTATTGATTAGAAGTGCATTTGAATAGACCAAGTAATTGAATTCTATGAATAACAATAGGTCCACATAATTTCACATATTGAGAGAATTATCTACATTAATTGCAATCAATCGTAATTGAATTCTATGTATTGTTTGTTTGAAATAACAACCATTCCACTCAAGCCCTTTAGGGAATTTTGGGAATCAATGAAATTAATTTACACCGAGCTCGAGTGGAAGTAGAAATAGAAATAAATATCTTATTAACCCCCGACCAAAAAAGAGAGGTGTTATAAGTTTGACGTGTCTGTCTGTCTGTGGCACCATAGCTCCCGAACGGATAGAGCGATTTCAATTTAGTTTTTTTAATAATTTAGTTTGTATGAAAGGTGAGTCTGGCGCGAGTGTTCTTAGACATGTTTTATGAAAATCGGTTGTGCCGTTTAAAAGTTAAGGGGGTGAGAGTGGGTAAGGAAAACCTAAAATCTGCAAATATATTAGTGTGGGGTATCAAATGAAATCGCATCGAGTCCACATTACATAATATTATGTTGATTTACGTTTAAGCAAATTAAAGCGTTGAAATCTGGGGTTTTTCTTAAATTTTAAATTTAGATTTATTTAATGTATTTGTGTCACCAATATTTAATTTTTATACCTAAATTTAAATTATTCTTACTATATGTATATTCCATTTTATTAAGGTATTAATGGTATCCAAACATGGATGCATACAAAGGTTGTTTGTAAGAAATTGCTTTAAGCAATAAGATCGCCCATTACGCATGCAACATTATACAAAATTATTTATAATAAAATTAAACCTAATTTTATTATAAATAATGTTGTATTTATGTTTATCGGTGTGTGTTATAAATAATTTTCTATGTATCTTTCTATACCTGATTCCGAAGGCGTCCAAAATATGCGTCTATAAAATGGTTGCATAACCATTTATAGACGCATATTTTGAAAGTCAATTGAAAATATTCTTTGAAAATAAAAGATGACGTATGATGTACCTAGTTACCGTTTCTAAAAAAACTCTTTTTAAAGCTATAAATAAATATAATAAGTATTTTCATTCGAAACAAGGATTATGACAAGTTCCTCCATCTGAAATGTAGTCTCAATGTCAAAGACCTCTGAACAAAACGCTACAAGTGAGAAATACAGACAAATGAGGCCAATAATTTCAAAGCCAATGGCGTCTTCCCCGCACAGATAATACAAATGACACTCGTCACTTTAAGTATTGTATTAGGGAGGACGAATAGCAATTATTATTTGCTTATGAGATATTCCGTCGTTCTGTTTTGTTATAAAATTATACGTCACAATTACAGCCGGGTTTTAGTACCAACACAATGATTTCAATCTTCTTCCTAAGGTGCCACTTCATTACTGAAGGTAGGCAGTCAGCTCCAATGATGATGATTCCATGATTTTAATACAAATAAATAAATAAAAATAAAAATGTCAGGGCAAGATTACTATTATCAAATTGAATTAGAAAGTTGGTGGGAAATAACGGCGAAAATGGGAAAATTCTCTGTGGCACGGTGGGCGAAGGTCCGCCTGGGGCGCAAAAGGTTGCGGGTTCGATTCCCGCTTGGGGCCAGATTTTGTACGATCTACACTTTCTGGTTTCTGGTCTGGGTGTTTACTATATATCATTATATGTATGTATTTACAAAAAAAATTGTATCTATGTAGTATATCAGTCATAACACCCATAGCACAAGTTCTGCTTAGTTTGGGGTTAGGTAACGCTGTGTGATTTGTCCGGAAATATTTATTTTATTCTGAGTATACAGTCTGTCCACTGGGAAAGTTGAATACTCTTTAGTGAAGCGAAGGATGAGGCAAGGGAGCAAGGAGGGGGCTTGTTTTACGCGCCAAACGTGCGAATATGTCAGTCATCAGTCACTATCGAGGCAAATTGTTCGTGTGGGAAATCGTACCTACACAAACGCCAGGCGGGTGTACAATTTGGATTCAAAACTAGTACAATAATTGTAGGGAAACACTTAAAATGAGGGTAAATCGCTTATTGGCTGACAATTAACGTTTATTCGAGGCGTTGGAAATACGGGTTCACTGTGATTAAGGCGATATGAAATTGCTTCGAAATATCGAGATATTTTATAAATAATGTCTCAATCATATTCCATTTTGAATCTAAATAATGTTCATTACTATGATAGTTTCTAAAATATATTAGTTTCATCAAGAACACAATTTGTTTCGAATTGCTTGGATAGATCTTGCCTAATTATAAGACATTGTTGACCACGCACCACAGATGGCCGTTGGGGCCGGAAAGTTCACAAATGGAGACCACGAATCGGCAAACGCAGAGTAGGGCGTCCACCAACTAGATGGACGGACGACCTGGTGAAGGTGGTTACAAGCTGCTACCGACCGAAGTCACTGGAAGTCTTTGAGGTACGGCTGAAATGATTATGATGATCATGATGTTGAACACGATTAAATAAATCTCACCTCTTCAGTTGTTGCATTCATTTATTACAAACAAACCATATTCTAGGTTACACTTTGCAAGCTAAAAATACTTTAACCCCCGACCAAAAAATAGGAGTGTCTGTCTGTCTGTCTGTGTGTCTGTCTGTTTGGGACATCATAGCTCCCGAACGGATGGAGCAATTTTAATTTAGTTTTTTTTTGTATTAAAGGTGAGTCTGGCGCGTGTGTTCTTGGATATGTTACATGAAAATCGGTTGTGCCGTTTAAAAGTTATGGCGGTAGAGTGGGGAAGGAAAACCGAAAATCTGCAAATATACTCGATCAAATGAAACCGCATCGCGTTCACATTACAAAATATTATGGTGTTTTACTTTAAGGGAAATTAAGGCATTGGAATCAAGGGATTGTCTTAAATTTTAAATTTAGATTTATGGATAAAAATATTCATCTAATACTTTTTATCACACAAAAACAAAATCGCCGACGGGGGCGTCATACATCGGTGGCCTAACCCACGAACCCCAAAGCATAACTCATTCATAACTCATTTTGGGCAAAATGGTTTATACGACCTTTCTACCCCAAGGTAACGATATGGTTAATAATACCAAAACTACCAATAGAATTACAAAGATTTAAAAAAAAATAATTTAACTGAAAACTATTTATTTCAAAATAATATTTACCTGTACCAATATTTTCTATGAAAAAGTCGTAGCTTTGATCCCCATTAGCTAGGTAACAAAAGTACGAGTAGCTATGACAATGTACACTCAGTTCAACACATTACAAATTATATTCTGAAAACCCAAACACCCTTTGATAAATGATTATTACGATATCAATCCGCCAATAAACTCTATTTACATAAACATTCATTGAAATTACGAGGAAGCGTCGGATGAAGTTGGGATAATCTTAGGGTCAGTTCACACCGAGACGGGACGAGACGTGACTATACTTTAAAGGCCATTGGCGTTGCGCAGCAGATACCGCAAGATGCATGGCGACGCGCTGCGCCACAGCCTATATAATGAGTCATATATTTTTGTGTAGCAAATAAATTAAAAAAGCCGTGTTGGCTAAGTGGGAGCCCCCTCAACTTTCATTCCGAAGGTCGTGAGTTCAAAACCTGCAACGCCTCCGGATTTTTCTTCTTGAAAAATGTATATGCGCTTTAAAACACGTGTTTTAAAGGCGAAGATAAACATCTTGAGGAAACTGGTATGTTCTGAGAACTTTAAAGAGTTTGAACGGCATGTGACATTCACCAACGCGCTCATCGCAAGGGTGGTGAATGAAGGCCTAATCTCTCTCGTCCCGAGAGAAGTCCCAGTGTCCCAGTACTGGGAACGTTAATAGGGTGTTGATGATAATGATGAGATAAATTAAAGCCGCGTCGTTCTCGTCGCGTACCTATCTGTGTTAACTGACCCTATCGTCATATGTCTTCAATCAATGCTGGGTAACACTGCGGAGTGTAAACATCTCGATGTAAACAACTGGTGGTAAACAAATATCTCGAAGCTGCCAGATGTAGGTGGAAATTTTGCTACTGGAAAGTTACACTTTGAAGTTTTGAATAAAGACAAGTGTCAGTTTAGGCGCTCAGGAAATCGGGACAGCACATATTTAATGTGTCTAATCTTTCGCTTTTTTCCAAAGTTTGCTACCTACATTGAAATTAATTTGTTATAAATTTGGACTGATGTCACTAACACAAACAATAAATATGTTTGTCTTTTCAAAATACCTACTTAAGAGGTGGTATTTAGTTTTTTTAAGACGTAGGTGTACCCATGCCACAAGGTTCGACCTCTTTTGTTAGAAAACTAGATTAAAATATCTTTAAATATTTTGGATCCAAAGGAAACATTTACGTCTATTCCTCTCGCCTCTTATAATACCCTATTATAATACAATGCCTAGGTTTTGATAACTAATGTTTTGCATCACTCACTACATCACTTTCTAACTCTACACATTGTTTACGTTTGCATTATTTCGCGAGAAAAAACAGAAGCTTTTTGATTATAAAGCCCAATCCATAAATCTATCAACATTGGGCTATTAGTTTGGATTGGACACTGATATAATAAAGTGTATTATCTACTTTGGCGGGCTTAGCACAAGGATATTACCTAGGTAGAATAGAAAAATATGTAATCGTTCATAGGCAAAGAAAGAAAGCAGAAATCTACTAGCGTTGTCGAAGGAGGAAAAAATGACTAAATTACTATTATGATAATAAAACTTTAATTTCTAGCAAAAGGGGTAAATTGGTCGACAATAAAACTACTAATTGTAACTACTAATAATAAAGCTAATTGTAACATTTGTAGAGTAAGACACTATTTTACTTTATTACATTTAGGTTCAGGCAAACCTACGCATCAGGAGCGACTGTGACGTGGGAGCGTCTGCAACACGGGACATAAACGAGCACACCAACACTTTATTCACAATAGTCGGCCGCTTTACCATAAAAATGAATAGAAGATACTCATGTGCGTAGTACTTAAATTTTTATGTTGTATTTTTTATTATATAAGTTTGGCTTATAATATACTTTTTACTTATACTTATTCTGTATTTGTGTTGTCGAAATAAATGACGTTCTTTTTTTCTTTCTTTTAGTATTATCACAGATTACATAATATATTATAGAATAGAATAGCGAACTTTATTACACACCAACAAAGAAACAAAACAATAAGAAATTAAAACTAAACCTAGAATGCGTAATGGGCGTAAATTATACATTATATAGTATTTCCGTCATTGTAGTTAGAGCATGCCGTGACTATTCTAGGGTAGAATAAAACAAAAACCGCCATACTATGTACGCTGGATTACGTCAGGGCACGTCTGTGAACATCACATGATATGAAGCGTCGTGACAGCCTTCCTACCTACAACATCCACCCTTACATTGCGTGTGACAAGGAACACGTAAAAAATAGGCTTTATAATGAAGTAGCAGCATAATAATGTAAAAGCAAATAACATTAAAATAACTTATTTTTAAAACTAGAGGAAAGGTGAGATACTTTGTTTCATAAGAAGCGAAAATGAAATGCAAATTCTTATCTTTACTTGAAACATGCTCCAGTAAACTATAGTAAATTCACATAGCTCGTGCAGTGCAACATAACTAGGGATTTTTTACTCAATACTCAAAATTAAGTGAATCTCTTCTAAATGATCGGGTTAAATGTGATACGAGCCGTTTTGGTAAAATGACAAGTCACAAGTGCCATCGACGCAATTACAGTTCGCGGAATGTCTGTCAATAACTCGCTGCATTGACATTATGCTGTTTGTTGACTATGTCAGGTACTATTCGTGCAGATGCTATTCGGCTGGGTGCTCTAACTGAACTATCTCATTCCCTAGCCTCCCGTGCTGGAGCTAGGTCATTTCAATGAGCGTACACCCTAAATAAAACGCTACCGGAGCACACATTAATTTGTGTATTATTACATTAATTACTAAAGTCACCCGTTCGTAAAATATTGCCGGTAAGAGAGATTGGGTTTGATATATGTATAGGTACATTATATTTCGCATACAAACTATATATTTGGTTTTACACTTCAGATGTCTTATTGGTTATTTGTGCTGCATATCCAAATTTTTTCTTATGTAACCGAACTTGTGAAGTCCATTAAAATAATAATAATGTACTAAAAAAACCTCAAAAAGGTGTGTACAATATTATGGGCCATTTGAAATAAGTTAGCCTCCCTGCTGTTGTGCCTCACTAATTCAATACAACAGAATACATTATTCACTCTTGTATTGAAGTTATTTGTTACCCATCCTCGTCCACACCTGTTAAAAAAATGATGCTTCATAAAAATCATTTAACAGGTTTACTAAGCACTTCCGACCCAATAAAATGAGAATGTGCTATCGCGGATTACCATCTAATTAGTTGGAGTAGTTATTGATATTCTTCGTGGTCTCATAAATAATTCCGAACAGGTATCATTCATAAAATGAGCTTAATTACGCCGTAATAACGATCAGCAATAAACTCTACCTTTTTGGAATTGCGTTTTTACGTGTCATTTTTACGAGGCCGACCTTTTATTTGTTACGGAGACAAAATTACTTTGGGAGATCTAGAAACGAGCCGAGTGTCAATAATGATTATTATAGGCTTTTTGGGGTTTTCAAATCTATTTTTGTTTTGGACGAAATATCTCTGTCCGCAATCTCACCTGCTGGTAAGTGTCGATGTGGGTTGATAAAGATCTGCAATTTAGCAGTTTATTCCCTTAGCAAATTATTAACTCTACTTGATCAAAGCAGCAGGCACCGTGAGTCCTGCTATGGGGATGTTGCAGATTTGGTCAGACCAGCAAGTTGGAGATCGACTCCTGCTCTCCTGTACTGCTCTGATAAAAGCTGAAGATAGAGCTGGGTGGCGGCACCTCATCAATGTCTCCTTGAAGTATTTCCTGGACGGGAACGATCTTCAGTACCAAAGTTTTTCGACCGAGAAGAAGAACGTATTTGAATGAAGGTACAACCTATTTACTTTTTACTATTGTGTGTATCTCATCAACACCCTATTAACGTTCCCAATGCTGGGACACAGGCACTTCTCTCTTGACGAGAGATATAAGATGTATGTATGGATCATGTGTCTGACAAATAAATATATTATTATTATTATTATTTATTATAAGGCCTTGATTCACCACGCTGGCAAAGTGCGGATTGATGTGTTAGATACACATCAATCCAATTTTTACCCATTATTACAAATATCTTTAAAGCGCGACGACAAAAATAACGGCACAACTTAAATTATTATAAAGTTTAACATAAAATTATAACAGGCTCGGCCCAAGCTATTTTTACTTTTTTCAGAGAAAAATAAGGAAAACGAAACTTTCCAAGTCATCAAAAAATTCAACTTTTGTCGACAACCAAAGAATTTCAAAGTTTTTTAACAAATCGAAGAGTCTCGACTTACCAATTAGGGACATCCAAAGAATCTGCTACCTGAAATAAAAATACTCGTGTTATGGCTACGGTCAAGAAAATTCATAAGTTCAATAAGTAGGTGTGTATTTTTAATTTCACTAATCCGATATATAAAACGCGTCATCTTGCATGATTTCACTATAAAAGACTGTAACATTTTGACTACAATACATATTTTTTGACATACTTTTCTAAGAAAGAAATTAAATATTTTTATAAACTGTGGTATTGAAACCAAAAGTAATAATAACATTAATGTTTTATGTATGTTGGTTGCTGAATTTACGACTTTAGGTCAGTTCATACCGAGAAGAGACGAGGTAGGGCGCGACGCGCATTTTATTAGATGTCAATAAAAATACTAAATACTTTAATACCACACAAATATAAACTTGTCACTACAAAAGAACTTTAATTCTAAAGCAATACGCCTCAAGGTGCATCGTGGCACAGCGCGATGTCAAAGCCGCGGCTTATCGCAGCGTAAAATTCGACAGCAATGGAATATGCAAAGTGACAGCACTTTACCGTTGCAGAATATTCTGCTAAAATAAATCAAGTTATTTAGTCATTCCATTGAATTGAACTATGATTTATTTTTACATTCGGATAACACCAAGAATATCTTATTCCGAGTGAACATAATGTGAAAATGTCAATCATTTGTAGACAGGCTATTCTATTTTCTGGTACGATCACCCAAGATATTCTTATCGTTTATCGCCAGTGGCATGTATAAATGGTCCGATCTTCCGAGCCTGAATAAATATTGGAAATAGATACATTTTAGTGGGGTAAGCTGGCTATAGTCGCACCATCGTCTTTGCTGTATATTCTGCTTAGTTACATGCCTAAAGTTATTAACATACCAAACGAGTTCAGTAAGGGTTTTTTTATTTATATGTTTCGATTTGACTTTAGAAAAAAGCTATGATTTTGAAAAAAGATTCAAATTATTTCATTATTTAGGTTTTGAAAAATAATGTTTAAATTAAAATAAATAATGATCAAATTATTTATTCAACCTTTTTTTTCATTTTTTTATTTTAGATTTAAGAAGACATATTAATCATATATATCATATTAATTTAATTAATTCCACTAAAATGTAACTATAGTTCATTAAGCATAAACATTTTCTTCTAGTTTATACTTAGCATAATTGGAAAAATAAATCGTAGGTTAAAGCTTATGCGAACATTTATATCGAATGCGCATCCGATTAAGGCAGCCTTACCTTCATCAGATCACCCTATTAACGTTCCCACTGCTGGGACACAGGGACTTCTCTCTTGACGAGAGAGATTAGGCCTTAATTCACCACGCTGGCCAAGTGCGGGTTGGTGAGTGTCACATGTCTCGTCAAACTCTTTTAAAGTTCTCAGAACATGCCGGTTTCCTCACGATGTTTGCCTTCACCGTTAAAGCACGTGTTTAAAGCGCACATAGATTTCTCAAGAAGAAAAATCCAGAGGTGCGTGGCGGGGTTTGAACCCACGACTTTCGGAATGAAAGTCGAGTGTCCTCCCACTTAGCCAACACGGCTTTTTAGCCTTACCTTACTGGTATTTTTTCCCTGATTAATGCTATTTATATCTAGAAACATATATCAGTGATTTCGAAATTTATTCGAAGATATTTGCTCTACTTTCCGCGATTTTTCTCAGATATACAAATAAATATTTCCGGATTTCTGGACAATCCAAACAACAACATTTAGCCCCGTGGTAAGCTCTAAGCTTGTGTTACGCGTACTAGACATCTGGTATACCTAATATAATCGATATACATACATAAATATATACTTTTTTACTATAAAATATTAAACAACCAGAGCAAGGAGAAATTGCAGAACATCCAAACACTTAACCCCTCGGCGGGAATCGACCGCTATATCTTGCGAGCTTATCTGAGGCACTGAGGCAGTCAATTCTTCAAGGATTTCAAAAGCTTATCCACAAAAAAAGTGTTTGTACCCAAAAATCCTCTCTGAAATTTCACTATCCATCGAAAGTAAAGCAGATTTCATCAATTTTAAGTTGTATTGAGTTTAATATAGGTAATGTGTTATTTTTCTTTGTTTAAGTTTTTATCTGTTGCCATCAAATGTTTTGTCTAGTATATAAACTAAATTGAAATTTTGTTTTTGTGTTATTTTATCTATCTATCTTAATCGGTTTAGGGAAATAATACTAAGAGTTCCATAGCCTGTAGACGTTTCGGGGTGTCTTCACGAAGTATACTTGTAATTAACACTGACGTCTGCTCTCAGATTTATTGATAAGCTTTATCTTGTGAATAGAACAACTATGTGGACAGGATGGGTCGACTAGTCCATTTATACTGTACCACGCAATACAATGTTATATCATGTAGGAGACACGACTAATAATCTAAATTTAAAATTAAAAAAAAAACCCTTGATTCCGGAACTTTAGTTCCTCTAAGAGTAAAAATTAATACTATTTTGTAATGTGCACGTCATGCGCTTTCATTTGAGACCCCACTCGAGTATACTTGTAGATTTTCGGTTTTCCTTCCCCACGATTTTTAACAAACAAATATTCATACAAAAAAAATTAATTGAAATAGCTCCATCCGTTTGGGACCTATTATGTCCCAGACAGACAGACGGACAGACACGTCAAACTTATAACTCCCCTCTTTTTTGTCGGGGGTTAAAAAGAGGGAAAGTCAATGTCTATGTGGTCCGCACAATATTTTAAACCCCCGACCAAAACAGAGGGGTGTTATAAGTTTGAAATTTTTTTTTGTGGTGGTGAGGTGGTCGAATGTGAGTTTGGCCGGGATGTTCTTAGACATGTTTTATAAAAATCGGTTGAGCCGTTTAAAGTTATGGTACTCGAGTGGAGTATCAAATGAAAGCGCATCACGTGCACATTACTAAATATTATGGTGTTTTACTTTTAAGAAAATCAAAGCATTGGAATCGGGTATTTTTCTTGAATTTTAAATTAAGATTTTTAATATTATTGATTAAAAGTATTTTAAAGCTCTTTTAAAAACAAGTCGGTTTCTATGCAAAATTATGTAACAAATATCTTTGATCCAATTAAAATACAACACAAAAAAGATAGTCTCGTTAGAGATGTAGTATTCAAAATTACTTAATTTAATCGACAATTTATTTGAAGGCGTAATAAACTCCAGAAATAAACGATTTTATGTTATTTTATTATTATTTCATTGTTTCCAACAAATTATGTTTTGTGTAGCCCAAGTTTATTTAATAATAAACACAAGACAATCCCCAAATTATAAAATTATCTGAGCACAAGTGGCAAAATCCAAGAATAAATGTTCCATAACCGTTAAAACAACCTCCAACACACAAACTTCTGGAGTGTCAAGTTTTATAGGAAGGTAAATGTTCGCTTAAAACTTTTGGTGTATTTTAGGTTAAAACGATTTTCATTATTCATTACGATTTCAGATATCGACTTGACTTACCTTAAATTTTATAGTGGATAATAATTAATAAAGTTTTAGGCGCAGAAATTGTTTTAGTTGGAAACATTTACAAACTTAACAAGGAATTCTTATGGAGCTTTTTATAATGATATTAATCATCATAAGCCTATATTAGTCCACTGCTGGACATAGGCCTCCCCTTCTGAGCGTCGCAGCGGCCTGTCCTCGGCTTGACGCATCCAGCATCAGCCTGCAGTCTTTACCAGGTCGTCATCCCTCCTGGCCCGGGATGCGTCCCACATTACGTTTGCCGAGTCTCGGTCTCCAATCCAGAACACGTTTACCCCAAAGGTTATCGTTCGTCGCACGATATGACCGGCCCACTGCCACTTCAGCTTGCTAATCCTATGAGCTATGTCGGTAACTTTGGTTCTCTGTTGGATATGATCGTTCCGCATAGCTCGCTGCGTGACTTTGAACTGGTGGGCCAACCCTATCGTAAGTGTCCGATATTACGATATTGTAATAATAATGATATTATATTGTATTTATTCTAACCAAAGAGAACGAAAAAAATGCAATATGCTTATACATTATGATAAAATACCTATCTACATTACATAGCTACGAATATATTTCGATAATGAAGCTATTGAAATCCCTAAAACCAATATAAATTCCGAAGATTGCAGTCTTTCGTAGGTCGTCATCCCACCTGGCCGGAGAGCGTCCCACATTACGTTTGCAAAGTACCGGTCTCCACTCCAGAATACGTTTACCCCAACGGGTATCAGTTCTTCGTACAATATAACCGGCCCAGTGTTACTTCAGCTTGCTAATCCTATGAGCTATGTCGGTAACTTTGGTTCTCTGTCGGATGTGATCGTTCCGCATTCTATCATTTAGAGAAACTCCGAGCATAGCTCTCTCCATAGCACGCTGCGCGACTTTGAACTGGTGGACCAACCCTATCGTAAGTGTCCGCTGAATAATGATATTATATTGTATTTATTCTACCAAAGAGAACGAAAAAAATGCAATATGCTTATACATTATGATAAAATACCTATCTACATAGCTACGAATATATTTCGATAATGAAGCTATTTCAATCCTTCAAACCAATATAAATTCCGAAGATTGTTTACCAAACAAACCCAAATTCTACTTCCATTAATCCAAAGATGGACAGTACCGGGAAATTCGAAAGCAATACCTCATACCAGCGAAAAATATTCATCACGCAATAAAAATGTAAACGAAACAGGAATAGCTCCTACGTCACTGACGGACGAGTGCGCAGAAGGGTTAGTGGCCATGAATACGAATCTCTGCATTACGATATTACCAAATTACATGATATTTTTATAAACAAAACACACGGCTTTTCGAGCGACTCGTGCTAGACCAAATATTTTCAAAAGATAAAAAGGAGGCTTTAAATTCAACGCGTGGTATAACTACACTGTGTAGTCTGATTTTGATAATTCTTTGTATAAAGAAACACTTCATTATTTTCAACTGTTCAGTTCTCGGTTTATTTATTTTATACTAGTAAAATCGATGCCATTGCCAAAATATAACATTAACATTTTTATAATTTTATAAATATGTCTAAGTAATCTTGATTACAACCATGTTTTTAAATGAATATTACAAAATATAATAAGATTCTAAATTTCTTTTTTTATGATATTATAAAAATCTATCTAGACTAGATATCATATGAAAAAAAAATTAGAGAACATAATATTCACATTACAATAAGTCCCTCATCTATATCTGACCTATATCGGTCGACCCATCGGATTTTAATGAACATAGGTACATGTAAAAATGCCCAATAGTTAATTCGTTTCCAATAAATACAGCTTTACAATGTAACTTTGAACTTTACTCAGAGATGTAGAATTTCAATAACTACTTCGCACAACTATAAAAACGCTCATTAAGTATCTAGAGTATCGCAACTAGTTATACCTACTCCCTGCTTGCAAGAGCTATTTCTACGTGCAGGTCTCCATTAGGGCGCCCTAGTTATGGAAGTAACGCATTAACGTTACAGTTTGCCTTGTCTTTGTGTATGACATGTCTCGCTTGCCTTGTTAATTACTTTTGACATCTGTAAACAAGAACTTCGCGAAGGTGTTTCCAACTCAACTGTATCTTGAGGAAAGTTTAATCGTATGAGCAAGAGCTTTACCGCTTAACCAACGTAAGTGGTGAGGTAATTGGATGAAAATTTATATTGTCTTTGAAGTATTTTAGTGTTTGCAATATGGTTATGTACCTACAAGAGTGTCGCGGCATAATTCTGAGCTGAGTATATAGGTACCTACGCATACACTATGGTACATACATTGGTTGTCCATAAACGTTTATCGTTTTTACGATTATCGTTACTAACGACATAGTACCTGCTGTTCATTATGAACTTGTCTGTTTACTTTCAGTTTGTATTGCAGTGTCAAATAAATTATCCAGCATTCTAATGTACTCTGATAGCACCTTCAACAAAATAAACGTAAGAAATAAAATAAGATTCTAGTTTATGGAATTATGGACCATTTTACCACCAGCTGCGTTTAAATAGATTTTTTCAAACGTCGTACTTTATTAAGGCTAAAAGTTTACTTCATGTAGTCGATGCGATATTGAGTATACACAGAAATCCATAAATACCTACTTTAGGAGCAAAGTCAGTCAACAACTAAGCGAAGAAAGTGAAGAGAATAAATTGAAATGCTAAAAGAAATTGCCATTGGATAATCTACTATCTATTATTCTGAAATTAGGGAAAATCTATTATTGCGAGAAAACCCCGATTTGGATTAAATTTGTACGGACACAGATGGTTCCCCATTAAAGTACAAAAGCAAAAAAAAAAATTTTTATCGAAGGTAAGCTTTTATTTGCCCAAAATCTCACCTGATGTAAATTGACGATGTGGTCTAAGATGGGGCATGAAGACCTAGAATGTAGATGGCTTCTCCGGGCCATATTACGAAACACGAAAAAATCGCTTCACGCACTGGCCCAGCCCGGAGGGTGTGACAAGCCGCGGCCGAAGCCTACCACCACCAGAGAGAGAGAGCTACTTTTTACACGGGGAAATATATTATTACGCTTTCTTCATATATTTTGTACAGGTATACGTTAGAATTTTGTATTTATTTTAATCGGATCTCTGATATCAAAGCTTAATACATTAAGCTTAGAGTTCAGAGATAGATGGTGCTAAGAGAATCGTTCTGGAATACTTATTTCCATTTCATGATGCATTATGCTGTATATAATATACTCAAAGATTTTTTAAAAGTTTGATACTTGTTTAGTTCATATGTATTAATCTCAAACACCCGAGCGGTGTTGCAACACCATTATTAAACTTAACGACGGCATATTTATATTTCGACGTAATCGATGCGTCATGATCACGGACGCAGACGGACAGCGGCGGTCAACCCTCATTCTCTGTATTTTATAACGGACCGAACCACCACTAGTGATGTGACCTGTTTCACACCTGAACCTCACACACACTAATAACGGTATCCATCTGGACCGTAGATTTATGATTTTTCCGACTTCTACAAAACTTCACGACGGGATTCCAAGTTCCAGATAATTCCTGTGTTTGGTAATATCGGGAAACTAAAGATCCCGTTGTTAATCTTCATAATATAAATAATCTAGATAGTTTGTACGGTCCCATCACCCTTCGGTGGTGGTCGCCTGAGCGCGTTACGGGGCACGGCGAGCGCGCGCGCGCATTGTTCGCTATCATGCTCGTGCACGCGCCGCCTGAGTCTCTCTAAGTTGTTCACAACAACTTTTTATTTTTATGCCACCGTATTACTTAATTATAATTTTTCTATTAAAATGGCTTGATAAAATAATGCGGTAAGTATTTTAAATAAATTGCAGTGCTTGTTACTCTTAGGAGACTCGTTGTGAGAAGTCGGTTTTAATCTTATTTGGGTCTTGGAGCCGCTAGAACTAATAAGCCATAAGCCTTCTTAGAAAGTTTCGGTTTGTGGAGCTTGCATACATTGAATGTTATTTGAATGTTACCCCTCGTTCATAATAATTAAAATGTTAGGGAGATTAGCCAGATTAATATTTGTTTTGCAATAGTAAGGGAAAAAAAATATTCCGTGATTTGTTTTATAATTTGGTCTTAATTTTTTTAGCAAAATATTTAAAAATTACAGTTTTGAAGTTGTTTTATTATTGTAGTATTAAAAATACCAAAGTTATAAACTGATTTGAGCGTAGGCATCGGCCTCTCTTCAGCTATGTGCCAAAAATCACGTTTGTCTACGATCAGTTTTTCAATATATCGCAGTTTCTTTGAACCAAGTCGGTGATACAAAAAAAAACTAACAATTTAAATATCTCCATAACTATGTCAATTAATGTATGTAAAAATCACGCAACTTAACAACCCAGCGTGAGCTTTAACACTTAAGCAGTCGCTAAAGGGTCTATCAGACCCAGCCCATTGTTTGCATGGTAACTATTGAATCTAAAGGATTGCAACATTGCCGCTCTTAGTACCTTCCGACGTTGGATTGAGACAGCGAATAACAGTCGCAGCAGTCAGTTGACGCGCTGCGCTCGAGTGCTAAGGACTTAAAAGGTGCTTATGGGTTCTTTGGACCCGGTAGCGACTATATACGTAAGTGATTTTTCATAACTATTTTCATAACATAACCCTTATTAATTATATAAAATTTGTTTTTATTAAAAAAATGGCAACCAATAGGCCCGAGGTTATAGGATATTGAAGAATGCTTGAAAGAAGGAATAGATAATGAAGAAAGCTCAGACACAGAAGAAGACTTTTTAGAAATTAACTACCATGAAACAGATTTCGAACAAGATGGCGACGAAGAAATGAAAAATGCAGAGGGACCTGAAGAAACTAGCTCCTCAAGGAGACAAGTTGTGCAGCAAATTGAAAATTCACTAAAGCAATATGTGTGTGAACTGCAATAACAATATTTGACTTGCAAAGTGTCAAAAGAAGGTATTTTTAGACTTGATTTTTACAGAAGTTTTTTAGTTTTTTTTACCAAATAATGATGGATCTCTTATTGTGATTTGGGATAAGTACATTATAGTAGTATTAGAAAAATAAAGAAACTTAATGTTATTTTCATTATTTTCTAAGATATAAGATAAAAGTTAAAATGTGTCGTTAAAGTTAGTTGAATTTTAGTATGTTTTTCGATTGCGTTTTTTTATGAATAAAAGTAATAAATATAAATGTTTGATACCATTTGTAATTTTATTTAATAATATAATTACCGTTAGGAAATACACAATAACATTAAATTCAGTAATTATAGAAAAATCCAGCTATATTTAACTGGGTCCGGTGGACACGGTAGCGACTCCTAGCGTATCAAAACAGGGCGCGACTGCCCAAGTGTTAAATATATAGGTATTGAAGTCCACCATCCCCATGATAACGCGATACCCTGTATATAATAGCAATTCTAATACCAATATATAATACCAATTACGCGATTATCGAATGTTAGCAAATCGTTTGCGGTTAACTGCGTTAAGTTTTATAATACCTTACCATTAAATTTTACTCGTCTTAAGGAAAAACCATTTAAAATTAAATTATAAGTGACGCTTCAAAAGAAAGCTTATTATTCTATTAAGGACTTCCTATCCGATGCAAATGCTTGGCCAAATGTTACATAGGTGTAACATATATTATAATAAGAATAATAACATAGTTATTATTATTTCGTATTAATTGATTTATATTTATGATTTAAAATATTTATTGTCTATTCTAAGTGCACCATTTTGTTTGCCTATGGAATAAATGATATTTGAATTGAATTCTTGATAGAAGGAAATATGATTTTATTGGCGATTCTGGCCGCTGGTGTTTGAATCCATTCTTCCACCACAAAACTGAGATCCGTAAAAAAGCAGTGACGTGTTGTACTGTTGCGCGCGGCCTGTCCCGTGCCTTGGGAGCTCACGCCACTCTAACGACTACTCGAGGCAAATCCGGACTGCGATGTACATATTTAATAGTGACATGCCTTAGGCACTGTGAAATGGAATGAAGTAGATAGAAAATAATTTATTATACACCAAACAAAGAAACAATACAATCTTAATATATATAAATCTCGTGTCACAATGTTTGTCCTCAATGGACTCCTAAACCACTTAACAGATTATAATAAAATTCGCACACCATGTGCAGTTCGATCCAACTTAAGAGATAGGATAGTTTAAATCTCAAATTATATCTCAAATATCTCAAGCCTGGAAATGAAAATGAGTATGATGCCAAAGTACACAATGTGAGTCAATTATATTAATATACTCCTAAACTTTAGCTGAATGCTAAAACCCTAAGAGCCACCTTACTACATAATAATTACTACATAATTGTAACTACATAACTTTTCTTTGTTTAGTTATAAAAACTTTATCTAGGTATTTTCATTTGTATTTAGATTTAAATATCAAAATGTTCTTTTTTTTATTTTCTTTCTTCTGTTATTTTCAAACTAAGCACTCTATTACTAACAGTGTCAATATGGTATGTGCAATTTAATTTACTATTCTAGTAAAGATCTCATTTAGTTTTAGGAATAGGTTAAGTTATTCCTCTTTCAGTAATCTCTTACAATCCTAAAAAAAAAATTTGATTAATTTTAAGTGTAATTTCCTACATATATATATATAAACTATTGTACTGTATATTTTAAGTAAGTATATTAATATTGGTGAATGTCTCTTATTGATAATATTAATGATAATGATTCATTTTATTCTGCTAACTCCAGCTGTGATACCTCTTTTGAAAGTGCATGTGATGGAATTCTTCCTACGCTAGGAGAGAGTATTGATGATGTTTTTGCCCCTTTTACAAAATCCCTTAATATCTGCCACATAAATGCACAAAGCATTCCTCAACATTACTCAGATCTTTTGGAGTCTTTTAGCTCTGGCTCTGTTGATGCTATTTTGATATCTGAGTCGTTTCTTAAACCCTCTCTTCCTTCCTCACTTTATTCTATTCCTGGTTTTATTCTAGTAAGAAATGACCGTACAGGCAAAGGTGGTGGTGGTGTCGCTATCTACCTAAAATCTAACCTGAAATATAAGGTTGTCAGCCAATCCCCTTCTGCTTATAGCAAGTCTGCTGAATACATTATGTTGGAAATTAACCTGGGTATTAAGATATTACTTGGTGTTGTTTATTGCCCCCCCACTGTTGATTACTTTAGTAAACTCGAAGCAGTATTAGAAGAAACTCTAGCTAACTATACCCATTCTATTATTTTAGGTGACTTCAATACATGTCTCCTGAATACTCAACTTAAGTCAAGGGCAGACAAGCTTAGAAACATCATTGACTCTGTCAATCTCAACATTATAAATAATACCCAACCAACTCACCATACTACCACCTCTGACAGTTTAATTGATCTCATTATAACTTCACAAGTTGACCACTTAATTATACATGGTCAGATTACTGCACCGGCTTTCTCTCATCATGAACTCCTCTATTTAGCCTACAAAATAAAACCACCAAAGCCTAGAGCTGCTACTATTTTCCGACGGAATTTCTCCAAAATAGACAGCACTAAACTTGCAAAAGATGTTTCAGATATTGAATGGGCTAATGTTAACAACCTTGTATCCATTGATGACAAACTTAATTTTGTAAATACCAGTATAATAACTCTTTTTGATACACATGCTCCAATTCGCCCGATTAAAATGAAACATCCTCCAGCACCCTGGCTCAATAAATCAATAAAAATAGCCATGGCCAAAAGAGACGCAGCGTTTCGTAAATTTAAACGTAATAGGTGTGATGAGCTCTGGGCGACATATAAACGACTTAGGAATCGCTGTAACTTGCGTGTTCGTAACGCCAAAAAATCTTATATAGCGGAGCAAATAAAACTTTCTACCCCAGCAGGCCTTTGGAGATTTTTAAACAATTTAGGCATTGGTAAACAGAAATGTCAAAGTGAAAACCCTAGTGTAAATATTGACTGCCTAAACAAACATTTTATCAGCAGGTGTAAACTAGATACCCAAAATAAAACAATTGCCCTTTCAATGATCTCCAGCGTACCTCAGCAAAATGACAATAGTTTTAATTTTGAGACTGTGAGTGAAGACAGGGTCAAAAATCATTTAATATCCTTTAAATCTAATGCCATGGGTTGTGACAATATCGGTCGTATAATGATCTCTCTCATCAGAAATAAAATTCTTCCCACCATCACTCATATAATAAATTTCTCCCTGCTGTCCTCCCAATTCCCAGAACAATGGCGTATGGCCCACGTTATTCCCCTACCAAAAATAAGCGCTCCTACCCTTCCTAATCACTATCGTCCCATATCTATTCTCCCATTTCTCTCTAAAGTTTTAGAAGCAGTAGTACACACTCAAACTACGGAATACTTATCAAACAATAAGCTTATTAATCCATATCAATCTGGTTTCCGAAAGGGCCATAGCACTACATCAGCTCTTATCAATGTCACTGAGGATATCCGGACAAGCATGGAAAACTCTCAATTGACCTTGCTTGTGCTGGTGGATTTCAGTAGTGCTTTTGATGCTGTAAATCACGACCTACTTTTAACACTTCTCACACAACTTAACTTTTCTCCCTCAGTAGTCAGCTGGTTTAAGTCATACTTAACAAATCGTCGGCAACGAATTCGAAACGGTCACGAATTCTCGGACTGGCTGGAAATCGATTCTGGCGTACCACAGGGAGGTATCCTTTCGCCACTTCTGTTTTCAATTTTTATCAATCTTCTTTCTCACAAACTTCTTTGTAAATTCCATATGTACGCCGATGACCTACAGTTATACCATTCCTCTTCGTTAGACAATATTAATAATGCAATAAATTCACTTAATGAAGACCTTAGCAGACTCTCTACCTGGTCAACTCATTTTGGTATTAAAGTTAACCCTACCAAATGTCAAGCTATCCTTATCGGTAGCTCACGGCAAATAGCTAAAGCAGATCAGCTTTCTCTACCTCCTATTTTATTTGAAGGCACAACTATTCCACTCTCTCCCACGGTAAAAAATCTGGGTGTAATATTTGACAGAAACCTTAACTGGACTCCCCATATTAAAGAAATATCCCGCAAATTCTTTTTCTCACTTCACTCTCTTTTACGTCTTAAACATTTCCTTCCTATCTCCACTAAAATTACCCTCGCAAACTCTCTCCTAGTCCCTATATTCGATTACGCCGATACAGTATTTCTTGATCTCAACGAAGCTCTCCTTAACAAACTTGATCGCCTACTTAACACTTGCATCCGATTTATTTATAACCTGCGAAAGTACGATCATGTTAGCAAATATCGCCAAATGCTTAAATGGCTACCTATACGGGAGCGTAGGAACATTCGAATATTATGCCTACTGTTTTCAATTCTAAAAGATCCCTTTACTCCTACCTACTTAAAAGACCGTTTCTCATTTTTAACTGATGAACATAATAGAAACCTTCGATCCTCTGACAACCTTTTACTCGCTATTCCCTCCCACTCTACATCCTTCTTAGGAAATTCTTTCTCTGTAGAAGCAGCACGGTTGTGGAATGGATTGCCACCTCATATCAGAAAAGCAGAAACAAAAGACCACTTCAAACGAGCAACTAAAAACTTCTATCTTGATAAATTATATACATAACTTATTAAACTATCCCTTTTATTCATCTCTTTTTGTCATTATTTATATATATATTTGTATGTATATATGTATGTGTTTATATAAACATATGTTACATGTAGTATATATATAATATGTATGTGTGTGTGCTTTAAATATAAAACAAATATTTAGAATTGTTTTTTGTTATATTTTTGATTGTTATATGTACCTTACACTTTAATATTGTTACTCTTTAGATTAAGCTATTTTTATACATTCTTGCGCGCCAACTTTTTATCTTAAACCTGTTTGAGGTTGGCAGGTAGAAAATGCCTTGGCATTAAGCCCACCTTTTGTACAACTCTGTATTTTATTGTGCAATAAAGTATTCTTAATAATAATAATAATAAATTATAGTCGCAATTTTAATTTATGTGCTGAGTAAAAGAAAAAAAATTTGCGTAAGGAAATATTGCCGGGAACTTTTTTTACCCGTGCGACGCCGGGGCGGGCCGCTAGTAAGAAAATAAAAATTAAAACTAGAATGCGTGCCCATTACTCATTCTAGGTTTAATTTATATTTTCTTATTGGTCTTATTGCTTAAAGCAGACGCTTCCAGACAACCGTGGCTGGAGATTTCAAAATTTTAAATGTAATAGGACGGTGGTTTTTACATAAAATAAATACCTAATAAGTATCTAATGCTTAACCTAAAACTAGCCTTTACCACCTATACTTAATTACGTTACCTTTATGCTACAAGAGATGAATTACTTATTGTTTTGAATAAAATAATTTTAATTAATTTATATTGAATTTAAGAATTAATTGATACATTTTTTGGGACATTTTATTGATACAAGTTTAATTTTAAAGTTACACAATATAATATGCTATTCTTATGTGTATCTATTTGTAATGTTAATATTTTTAGTTTAAAAGCTATAATCGTGTGTTATAAAATTAAGTTACCGTTGAAATAAGCGTAATTGGCGTAGGGGGACGATGGGGGAATTACGGACGCGGGGTAAATACGGACTAACATTATATCTACTCCATCCCTGCCCCCCGCGTCCAGCTAATGCGATCACGCGTTTTGTTCAGCCATCTTTAGTGCTCACCAAACACTGCTAACAGAGTGCTGTGCACACGTTTCAAGGTAAATGAAATTTTATATTTTTTGTGATTTAGATGTAATATTCGTATTTACTATTTTAAGTGTTATTCAAAAAGACTAAGTGTCAGTTAAAAAGCCATATTTTCTATCGATTGAGAAGTTAATGACGAGTAAATAGTACAACCGTTGGGCTTGATAAATTTTGATAACCTAAAAATTTTGATGTTTTACTTTTTCTAACTAGTTTGGGTCAATTGCGGACAAATGGCCTGGGGTAAATACGGACGTCCGTAATTACCCCATTATTTATCAAAATATATTTATTTTATATTAGTTTTGTAATTGATCCATTATTGATAATAGTTCTTTGTTCCAGATGCCTCGAAAATATATTAAGAAAAAAGAAGCAGCTTACTCCATTGAAACTTTACAAAGAGCTGTGCTAGAAATTAAAAAGAAAAAGACTCCTTTTAGACAGGGGTTTAGTGGGTGACATTAGAGAAGCTGGTGTAAATCAAAATAGAGCAAAAGTCAATCATGTCCATCTCCCTTAGTACTACTTAGTAATATAGTGCAGGTACCAACTTTAAAAACTACTAGTTAAAAAAGACATTCTATTATTTTCACCAGCACACCGGAACAAGCAAACCTAGAACAAAAAGAACAAAAGAAAATAGAAAGAAGGAGAAAGAATCTGAAACAAGAATAGACTAAAACTACAAATAAGAAACCAAAAAACACCAAACAAAACGACCAAGGCTTGAGAAACTTAAACAATTTTGAATGCGCTAAAGAAAATAATGAATATTTCTGCATTTATTGCCAAAAAAAGTACTGTGATCCGCCCGCAGAAGACTGGATTATGTGTTCCAAATGCAACAATTGGGCACATGAGAATAGCAGTGCTGGGTCTTCTTCAAGAGGCTTCGTTTGTGAATTTTGCAAATGAAATGAGACCTCGTCCGTAAATACCCCATGTTGTCCGCAATTAACCCAGCACTGGTCCGTATTTACCCCTCGAGCTAAGGGTAATTACGGACATTAATGTTTTTGTTTTTCATTAAAATTTAATACATGTCGATTGATTTTATATAATTATTAATGTTGATTTGATATGTAAATAACTATAGTTTAAAAATCAATAAAGACAGGCTGATTATTATTAATAGTTTGAGTTTTATTTGTGATTCTGCTTAAGCGTCCGCAATTCCCCCACCTTCCCCTACACCGTGCTTAATAATTAAATAAGTAAAGTATTTTGCACTATTCACGTGTAAGTATGTAGAAAATTAACTGAAAATTTCATTGAAACTGAAACTAAAAACCAGTGTCTTATTTGTATAAAGATACATGAATAAAGGTAAGCTCGCACTCACTGCAAAACATGTGCTCTTCGACTGCATGCGATGTGCTAACGCTGGTTTTAATTTACACACCTACTTACGTTCCCACTGCTGGGACACAGGGACCTCTTCCTTGGCCTTAATTCACCACTCTGGATAAGAGTGGGTTGGATGAATGTCACATGTTTTTCAAAACTCTTCCAAGTCTTAAAACATGCCGGTTTCTTCAAGGTGTTTGCTTTCACCGTTAAAGCTCGTGTTTAAAACGCACATACATTTTACAAGAAAGAAATCCAGTGATGGTAACCACTAATGAAATGGAATGAAAGTCGAGTGTCCTACCACTTAGCCAACACGGTTTGCTTTTTGCGTGCTAAGTTGGCCTAAAATTAATATTATCGCGACCAACCGTGTTTAACTATCATTTACTTATAGATCCTGTAACATTAGCCTCGTATATCAAAAACTCGTAAACGTAATGTTATTAATAGTTGTTGGTTATATTTACACTGAAGCAATTAATTAGAGGATACAAATATGTCCTATAATTAGACAATGTTCGGCCTGTTGTGTTATTCATTGGGTAAATTAATCACGAGTCCATTATTATGAGTTTGCTTTGATAAGCAACGTTTTGAAGAGTAAATATTAGATAAAGAATATCACAAATGAAAATTATTAAAGCAAATAACTAATTGCATGTTGTTATAACAAAAAAGTTACTGGTTAAAAAACCCGCGATAAATTAAGGCACTTGGTCAGCGCGGTGAATTAAGGCCTAGTGTCTCGCATCAATAGAGAAGTCCCTGTGTCCCAGCAGTGGGAACTGGAATAGGAGTGCTTATGTGGCAACACGTCCAATATTGATGGGTTTGGTAAATTCTGTATTTTCACCATGGATGCAAATGTGATATTTAATTTATCTTTTACTAGTAGTGCCCCGCGGTGTTACCCGCCTTTTAATTAATTTTCCCGCAGAATGTACACTTTCCCGCGGTTAAAAGTAGCCTATGTTATTTTTCAGGCTTTAGAGATTCTGTGTACCAAATTTCATTTAAATCGGTTCGCTTAGTTTTCGCGTGAAAGCGTAACAAATAAACTTACATTCACATTTATAATATTATTAGGATTAGGATATATATATATATACTATTATAAATGTGTGTATATATATATAGGGATATAGGGATTGGGGATGGTGCGGTGTTGGCGCCTTGAAACATGTAGCGCTATGTTCTTGTCTACATAGGCGAGCAAATATTTGTTTCGCGTTTCTCGCTACCTAGTTATAATCACGAGGTATTCCAATTGAGGTACCAATTTTGAAGAGTACCAAGCCGAAGAGTACCTACCTCACCCACGCTAAACATCTATATATATAAATAAAAATGAATTGTTGTTCATTAGTCTGATTAAAACTCGAGAAGGGCTGAACGGATTTATCTTATCATAGTCTTGAAATGTTCGTGGAGATCTAGGGAAGGTTTAAAAGGCGAGAAAAAATCGAATAATTGTCGGGGAAAAAAAACCCGTGCGAAGCCGGGGCGGTCCACTAGTTGTCTAATATTAGAAATATTTTGCTTGCAATGAATACTCGGCTACACCAAACTCGTTGATGCGTATATTCACCGTAGGCTGCTAATGCAGCTGCACCAGCACCTACAGGTAATTTACATTACAATGCTTCATGCTATGTTAAGTATAATAATTTAATCAATAACCATATTATTCTAAACTGATAGGTAAGGATATTTAAGTCTTTCATGGCGATGCCCACTATAAAATTTATTAATTTGGCTTCGGCTTCGCGTCAACAACACGAGAAGCGACTGCGACGTGGGAACTTTTTTGCCTGAGAACGTGCCGTTTTGTCGCGTTGGTGTGCAAAGGGCCAAGATTAAGCATGTGTAGCGTCTATCACGAGGCAGACTTTTGACAGATAAATAGATAGAAAATTCTTTATTACACACCAAACAAAGAAACGTTAGGCTGGGTCCACACTTGTATCATTTCGGTGTATCACGATCAGGCGTGGCGTATCGAGTATCCGTATCATAAGTATGGACGCTCATTTTATACTTTTATGTGATACTGTATCATTTCAGCGTATCAAATTTAACTTTACAAATATGGACGCTTCAAAAAGAAAATGTAACAAGTAACTTCAAGAGTAACAAAGTCCATACAACCATAGACAACTTTGCAATGTTGGCTTTCGGTATATTTGGATTATTAATCGAATACAGTTAGCTACTCCGATGTTTAAAATCGACAATCCCAAAGTGCTGTTCCTCTCGATCTCCTGTCAAATCATATTTGGGTCAGTGAGAAGTGAGTAATTTCGCGCATCGGATTTAATCAATTACCGTAGAATTTGCGAATAGCCGTAGAAACTGCTACGGCTACAGGGTTGCAGCCGTAGGCAGTGCATTGTGTAATATTTTGGCCTGAAAGCCGTAGAACACGGTAATTGCCGCAGCATTAAATATAAATAAAATAAATATTTCCGGACTACTCACACATCATCACCTAACCCCAAACTAAGCAGAGCTTGTACTATGGGTGTTAGGTGACGGATGTACTACATAGATACATTTTTTTTTGTAAATACATACATATATGATACATAGAAAACACCCAGACCCGAAACCAGAAATTATAGATCGTACAAAATCTGGTCCCCCGGCGGGAATCGAACCCGCAACCTCCTGCGCCTCAGGCGGACGTTCGCCCACCGAGCCACAGAGGTCGTCGTTTGGCAGCACTGCATCAAGCATTCACGTCCAAATTTGTTCAATGCAACGCGTATCCCCTTTGATGATCGCGGAAAAACCGACACAGGATGGTTCGGGGTGTATCACGATACAGTATCATGATACAGTATCATGATACAGTATCAAAATACGTCCATACTACCGTGATACGCGTATCGGATACGAGGTGTATCTTGATACGCGATCATTGGAGATCGGGTGCGGATCGGGCCGTATCGGATACGGCATGTATCATTAACGTGTATCAGTTTGCGTCCAAACTAGCGATCATGATACGCGCCGAGGATACGCGACGGGGATACGATACGCCGAAATGATACAAGTGTGGACCCAGCTTTACAACGAGAAGAAAAAAAAACCTTGAATGCGTAATAGCCGGCCTTTGATATAGCTTAAAGCAATTTCTTCCAGACAACTTTAGTTTGGCCAAAGTTATCTGGTGATATTTTTTCTCTATACTACACTACATTACTATTTAGATTTATAACGGGATATGTACCAACTGACAGTGCAACCGTGATCATGGCGCATGAAACTGTGCCGAAATATCGGGAAACTCGAAAGACAATCAATCAAAGTAAATATCCCGTTACAAATCTAAATAGTATTGATAACAATGATAGTTTCAAAAGTATATTATCAATTGTGGCTTAAATATTTTGGGAATATAAAAGAGTATCATGAGGATACAACTGTTATATTATTATTTATATAATATATTTTATATTGTTTTTTGTTTAAATTGTATGTGGCTGTTACTCGAAAGAATTTCAACGGAAGATCAGCGTTATTTTGTCAGGTGCAAAATAACACATGCTGAGTTGAGGGCCTTTTTGGCCTTTTAAACTCCACAGAATTTCACAAGAACTGAGATGCATTGTGAAGGTATTCTCTAAAGTACTGGCTAAAAGCTGAACTCGCTGCACTTGCTGTAAAAAGCAAGTTTTATAATTGAAAGATATTTCATGTTACTGTGCCATGTAAACATTTTTATACCCTACATTCCGAAAAAACATAAAATTTGGTCATATTGAAAGCGTACTTCCGGCGAAAGTTCCCGATAAAGGTTTGGAATTCGCTGGATTGTAAGGCATGATGACTGCATAAAATAAAAGTTATTCTGTTTAGTCCGTCTGTAAGTATTTCTAAAAAAACCTAGGCGACTTTTTGGTTTATCGATTTAATTAAAAAAAAGTACCAAGTTATAGAACATCAAAGGACCGGAGTATGGGTTTGTGACGTTCAGATTTAGTAGATTTTGCTCGAATGCATTACCTCACGTGAAACTTTAATGCACTGTTATTTTCTTGAATATTCGCTTTCAAGAAAAACGGAAAAGTACAATAAAATGGGTACAATAGCCGTAAGGCCGCCCGTTGTACCTGTTTTTAATTGAATTAAGGTTTTTGTAAAGTGTGTTTCTTTATTTTTGCGGTGTACAATAAAGTGTTTTCTATGCTATTATACAACTTTGAAGTAATCTAAAACAATAAAAAAAGAAAAAAAACGCTAGATAAAGCTTATTTATATTCGTTCAAAGATAATTAGAGAGGTCTACGAAATCTTATCAAAAACAAAAAGACCCATCGACAAACGAGAGGGTCACCAACTCACACAGAATTTCACTGAAAATCCTTAATTACTTTGGATTCTAAAAAATGCCAACCGTCAATTACTAATTCTGACCTCCCATCGTTATCATGTATAGAATTTATGAAGCAAGTAATTACTCATCGTAAGCCTTTTTACGTGACCCGTCTAATGATGTCAGGCACGTGAGACCTGCCTTAAAACGGCTCTGTCAAAGCGTCGATCCGCTAATGTGGGTCTCGGAGGCCACAGGCGCTCATTTCAGGTCCGGAACAACAATAATGTATGTCAATTTTCAAGTAATTATATGTGTTCTGAAAACGAGTAGTGTACTCAAAAAGTTCCAGAACGTAAACTTACTAAACAGAATAACTTTTATTTTATGCAGTCAAAATGTTGCCCCCATCTCCTCCCTTGGACGCAACCATATCCGAACAACTTCGATAAAAATTCAGGAATTTATGATAACTCGAGAACCTCTTATAGGTAAAAGGTTGTATCTTTTTTAAGTCGGCTATAATGAATGTGACCAAAAAGTTGAGCGAACACTGAACAAAATAAAAAAAATCACAAATACACACCAGATTGTGAACCGGCTCCTTTTCTTGAAGTCGGTTAAAACGAAAAACACACAATAACACAAAAAAAAAAGTATTACAAAACCTGGGATTAACCAAATTCGGTATAAAATGAGTAAATCCGGTTTACGTAAGTCAATTAAAAAAAACCGACTCTATCACTCTATCTCCGACTCTATATAATTCAGCGTAAAAACCTTTTTTACGCTGAATTCTTGAAATAGAATCCCTCGTATTTATGTCAAGATCGTTGGACCAGACTAAACCAGTTTTATGGTTTGTTACAGGAAGTTTTATTATAATAGTATAGTAGTTGTTTTATATTTAGTATTGGCTCAGCCGGTGTCGATCCCTTACGGGTCGTCGGTCGCCGCGGGTGCCTCGCGGGAACGACAGGTTTAATTGTCTCGAGGCCAGATCCTAGGCTTAGATTATCTTATCTTTAGATTGCAAAGTATTCTCATTAGGTTATGTAAACTAATATTAAAACTTGAAATTACACTTTTCTAGTTTTAATATAAATTTACATACCGTTTCAAGTTTAATTATGGTTAAAAATCATGATACTAAATTTAAAAAGTTGGACGTAAACTTTTTGTTTATTTAATTGTTGGAAAGTTGGGCTACAGATCGATTTTTTGATTCTCCGTCAACAGACTTTCATACTTATAAAAATACTAGCGGGCCGCCCCGGCGTCGCACGGGTATAAAATTTTCCCGGAAATTATTCGAATTTCTCTCGCCGCAAAAACCATTCTATCACTCAAGTTGGATCGAACTGCACATGGTGTGCGAATTTTATTATAATCGGTTAAGTGGTTTAGGAGTCCATTGAGGACAAACATTGTGACACGAGATTTATATATATTAAAATAAGATTGTCAGATGGAAACGAAAACTATTTTTATGTAACTACTAGTGACCCGCACCGGCTTCGCACGGGTTTTTTTTTAATTTTTTGCCGGCAATTATTAGATTTTTACTCGCCTTTTATACCTTCCCTAGACCTCCACGAACATTTCAAGACTAAGATAAGATAAATCCGTTCGACCGTTCTCGAGTTTTAGTGAGACTAACAAACAGTAATTCATTTTTATACATATAATTTTTTTCTTTAGGTAATAAGTATTACAGATCATACTATTTAGATTTATAACGGGATATTTACCATGATTGATTGTCTTTCTAGTTTCCCAATATTTCGGCACAGTAACATGCGCCATGATCACGGTGGAACTGAAGCTGCAGCGATTGGAGTAACAGTTTTATTTGCAGACAAATCGACTCTTTCTCACTCTTTTATTACGAGTCGATGTCAGAATGAAAATTACTGTTATATTACACAGCTACATTATTTATCTTTTATAAGCGATATAATCGACGAAATTGTTAAATAACCATCTGAAAATTACATACTTACATTTTCATTCCGCCCGTAAATTTTCATGATAATCCGTCATCACTTTTAGCTGCCAAAGATGACAAAGCTATATTCAGAAGTAACTTTACGACATATTTCCGACCGGTAGTAACCATGTTTAGTCACCGGACGTACGAGTGATGGAGCGTTGAGGATGTTCACTAGATTTAGACCTTGCGGGCGAATACACAACGAATTATAGTTATACGGTAGTGCATTAGTGTATTAGTGAGGCGCTGGTACAGTCAACAGCAAAAGTATATGATCAAAGTCAACGTTTCAAAACATCTTCCAGTGTGACGTGACAGATTTAACAAGTTACACCAAAGTGGCAATTTCAAATGAAGTTTTAATGGGTCGAAAGAAAATGATCATAATAACAACGAGGATCGAACTAAATGTGATCACTTACTTTTTATTTGTTCCTTTACTTCTAAGAAACTACAATAGTATGTAACGTTTGACCTAAGTCAGTTAGTTTGGGGCCCTATTTAACCAGTTTCTTTTGCTGTCGACTGTACCAATAAAAACGATGGTAACACGGGAATATCGGCATCAAGAAATGGTAAACATTTTAAAGAGTCGGCATTACGGAATTAATGTGTGATGTTTTAAAAAGATGGCATAGTAACAAAGGTCGGCATTGAGCACCATAATCCAGTGACCCGTTCGAAGTCTTCCATCAGCTACACAATAATAGGATTCATAAATATGCAATAGAAGAATCGGGAGTCAACAAGCATATGTTTTAGTATGTAGCTCAGCATCTGCCAATACACCTATACTATTTTAATACTTGAGAATAGAGTAGCGCTATAGAGAACAATCCTTGATAGAGCAGGTTTCATTTTATTAGAAAGATGATTAGTCAAAAGTGTTCTTAGCTATGTTTCATAAAAACCGATTCAGCAAATGTCTGTGAAAAATGACAATAAAAATGTACCCAAATACAAATATACAAATATAAATATTTATACGTTGTCTATTAACCCTAGTTGTAAAATGTTGAAAACTGATCTCAAGTTCTGTAATACAATAAATATTTATATTACATAAGATATTGTTAAAAAGTTAATATAATTTTGTGCCACATAATAACGTTTTAGATTATAAGTAAGTTGTATGTGTTTTATATAAATAAATAAATTAGAATAAAATAAAATAAAAATAAATAAATAAAATATACCCGTGATGGTATGGGTATCAAATGAAAGGACATAACTTGTATATAACGATACAGCGAGATTTATGAAAATCCGTTTATTCATTTGATTTGATATGAATCGTAGTTCAGTCCATTCACTTGATAAATCTAAACTACGAGTATGGGTCATAAAATCAGTGGACCCAAACTCCCCTAACAACATCCAGAATCGTATTCTGCAAGCTCTTCTGAGTTCAAAACTATGCACAGAACGCGGTCCTCATATTTTGCACACTTAACTCCTTATAGCAAACGATCTATAAAATGAAACAGCGAGATTCATCCACATTTTTATCCAAAAAGCTATCGGAAACACATAAAGAAAATCTGCATAATTTTATCGCAAGATTTGGAGAATATGTTGTACACGCTCGAAATAAACATTAAAAATTAACTAGCTGACCCCAGCAAACGTTGTTTTGCAAAATGAAAAATAGATGTTGTACGTTTCTCAGAACTACTCAATATGCTCACAAAATTTCATGAAAATCGGACGAGCCGTTTCGGAGGAGTACGGGAACGAACATAGTGACACGATAATTTGCCATCAGCAAACAAAAATGAGTTTGTCATCAGCCATTGGTACAACACATATAACACATGTGGCAGTCAAATTTTATGGTCCGCCGTTTTACGTTACGGCTAGCTGTTATCAAAAACAAGGCTGCTTTAAAAACCGGCGATTCAACGATTAAATGCGGATGAATAAAATAGCTGTTAAACACCGGACGATACGATCTAACCGTGATAAATACCTACATTACACATTACAGTGGCAGTCGCCATCTGTCATAAAATACTTAATATAGCTTATTATTGCTGGTAAGTTTATAAGCAAATCTTGTAATGATTCTACATTTCTTCATGATCATGGTCATCATCAGTAGAACATCCACTCTACTGAGTGTTCCTCTACTGCTGTGGAGATGTGTGGCCAATGTCGTCCATCTACTTGGTGGACGTCCAACGCTGCGCTGCATTTAAATATCGGTAATGAATAATTAAGTACATATAATTTATTAGTAAACGTCAAAACAGTTGCATTATACTCAAAATATTTGTTACACGCCACGCATAACATTTAATTAATTGCGTTGGGAGCATCTGTTCTCTTATTTACCTAATATAACAAAGTAATATATTTCGCGTTTACCGCACAAATAATAACTTAGACATACATGATCCTAACGTACCCAATCTCTTTGAGGGCTGTTTACTAAATATTGGCCTTGTGGTTTTAGTATTCACAGCGCAATTTGAAGATTAAGCGCGCCCCTTAGCAATTTAGCTATTGAATATTTAGAAGAAAATTGATCATTTCACATATTTCGGCCATTGAGAATACTCAAGAGACTGACTCGATAGAACGCAACGCCAGAGTTTTAATGATACTTTTTGAAGCTTGAACTAAAATATCTTTATATTATTTTTATTTAGATATAAAATACTTTTGTTTATTTTTGAGTTGGAATTACGTAGACTAGCCAGGCTATGACCGAATCAGTTATATTGCTAAAACCTTTTTTGAAATCCGTTGCGACGAACAGAAAATCAATGCTACTTTTTAACAACAATTTAGCGGTAACAGTCACTCAGCCAAATCGCAATTACTTCAACTACAAAGTGTAAGATTTCTCCGTAAAAGTTGCCACAATCAAAACCCAGAGTCAGTTTGTGATGTGAGAAATAATGCAATGTGGCTCGCGTGACGATGACTAACGATGTCCGTCGCTTTTAGCCCGAGGCGAGGGTAAATGAAGCGGACCTGACGGATGGCAGCGACTCATAAGGCCATTGTCAACGGTTTATCTGGTAATTAATATCATCTAGATACTTTGAGAATAAGCTGAAATTAAGAAAAAATAAAACCCGACTGCGACTTTTGAAATTAAGCCTAATTTAATATGGTATTTTAGAAAAAGTTTGTCTATTTATGTTAATTGTTTATATTTTTTTATGTGAATTGTTTTTAATTGTATTTTTTATTTAATTTTAGTTTCTATGATATTGTGAATTTTATTTTTTATATGTATTTTGATTTTGTATGTATTACGGATCCTTGTTGTCTGAATAAATGAATTATATTTTATTATTATTATAATCTATAAGCCTAGGGAGGCCTTTGCCCACCTGTGGGACGACATGGGCTGAAAATAATAATAATCTTTAAGCCTATTAAGTGAGAGTGGTTGTTACGCAACTTTAAATCGAGATCCTGAACGGTCAGCTCGATCATAAAATGTTGAAAGAAAAAATGGTTTTAAGTACTAAAATAAATAATAATTTTGACTAGTTTATTGACTATTTATTTTATTTTTAAATGGCGGCCACAAGTCACCATATTGAATTTTTGTATGGCAGTGTCTTATAGGGCCATTGTAACGGTTTATCTAGTACAACGGCAAATTAATAGCTACTAGGTACTTTAAGAAATAAAGAGTACATTGAAGTATAAAACTGTTTAACAACATGCTTTCATAAAAGCTATAAATAAATATATGCAGGGTGCATATATTTACAGTTATTGCATTAAAAAACTAGCCCGCTTTTTTAGATGGTCCACCAAGTTAGACTTAAAATGACGTCACACAGTAATTCAAGCATTGTCATCCAAACTTGAAATGACAATTTCTTTGTTGTATTTGTTTTATTTGATAAAATGCTGCTGCAAGGCACTCGCGCACCCTTGCCGCGTTTCCCTCCTCGTAACTGCTTATTTAGCTGTCCATAACTCGCAAAATTACTTGTGTTTTTGTCACTAGTACCTACTCTACAACAAAACAATACGGTTGTGAAATTAGGCTTAGACGGCGCGGTGGCGGCACGGTAGTGGCATCGTGTGTAGGAGCGCTACGTCACCTTTTGTGTGTTTAAGCCGACACATCTCCTGGCTTATGTAATTTTAGTTACAACTAACTCTAGAAAATTTTCACGATATCATTAAAACTTAAACTAAGCCGAGCCATTTACCATGGCTGTCATGGTTGACACAACAAATATCGAAAATCTACGTAGATTGTTTAATAAATCAATTTTATTAAAATGAACACGCAGTCATAATGGTTATGTATTGATAATATAAATTATAATATAAGTGTGGTGCGTTTGTTTCTGGTTTTTTTTTTATAATTTGCTATTGTGTCTAACATAAATGTTTTTCTATATCTATTTAAATTTCTATAAGTCACAGTATGGTTTCTCACGCGGTTCCCCAATGCCACAACAGACACACAGTTTGCTCGCAGTAGGAGACAAAGTGAAAACTAGGCACACAGTAAATGAGGATTGACGTTATTCGATCACGTCAGACCTCGACTAGTTCTGCCTGCATAGGTGTCGATGTCGATCAGCAAATCCAATACACGTGTTGCGAACCAAACGGGTTGGTTCAGTTTGGATTTGTGATCTAGTAATACTGCGTTAATTTTGATTCACTTTCTGAACGAAAATGAAAATACTTCTTATTGGATTAAAACTGACACTAAATAAATAAATATATCTGGACTAATCACACAGCATCACCTAACCCCAAACTAAGCAGAGCTTGTACTATGGGTGCTTGGTGACTGATATACTACATAGATAATGTATTTTTTTAATACATACTTATGATACATAGAAAACACCCAGACCCAACCAAAGATATTGTACCTCTAGATAGTACAAAATCTACCAGATTTTTCCCGGCGGGAATCGAACCCGCAACCTCTTGCGTCTCAGGCGGACCTTCGCCCACCTAGCCACAGAGGTCGTCAAATAACTCTGACAGTTAAATTTAATTGAAGTTAAAACAAAAATACGTGATCACGTTACACCTCAGCTATTCCTGCCTGCAACGGTGTCGAGCTCAATCAGCAAAACCCATACATCAGTCGCGCGTAACAGACTGAAAACAAAACGGGTTTATTCAGAATGGATTTGTGATCTAAAAATACTAAACATTTTTTGTGAAACGCACTCTTTACTTCCACATTTCAGCCGAAGGATTATACCTCTAGATCAAAATTATGAAAATTCGTTTATTCAAATGATTACTCGTATAATTAATAATTATTTTCGTTGATTATAATCATGATAAATATATTTGTTTGGGTTTATTTTATTTCCACAACTTTAATACATCTTAAGTTAATCATTGTGTTTATTTTCTATATAAGTTTGCTGCTACTATTTTGTACTACCTTTATTTAACTATGTTGACTTTTCCAAGCGTACAATTATGTACCGATCTGAATGGAATAAATTATTTTTTACTCTTACTAGATATTAATTTATAACTTTTAGTATTCCTATAACTATGTTATTTGTATACCTATAACAAGTTTTAAATATGTTGCTGTGTCCATTAAGTCCTCGAGTGTTTTTTAATAAATAATTTATGCCGGCTGCTTTTATAGGAACAACTACTACCACTGTCAACTAGCATTGAGCATCCCTATTTACGTTCGACTGATGGGATACAGGGACTTATCTCTTGATGATGAGGCCTTAATTCACCACTCTGGCCAAATGCGGGTCAACTCGGATTAACTAAGTCAATTCAGTTATTGCACCACTGGCTAGTAGGCGAGTGTGTGTTTAAATGCACAAGCCAGTGCGCGGTCGAATGTACAGTCAAGTGCACTTAGGTTCAGAAATGTACCATACAGTTTCAGTTACTAGCTCTATATGCCTCAGATGACTCATGATTTGCAAATAATTACCTGCAATTGTGCACGGATCCGTTGGTCATTAACATACTGCGTTGCATCTGATGCGATTATCGGTACATCATCACCATCATTTCAGCCGTAGTAGGTCTAATGCTTGACATAGGCCTCCCTTAAAGATCTCCAGTTATGTCGGTTGGAACCCGAATGTTTTTACCAAGTCATCCGTCCATCTGTTCTACGCACTTTATGTATGTAGGCACTTGACTAAAATCTAAGAGAGTTAGAGGAAACGAGGTTATTTTGACCAAATTCTAGGTTTTAATTATGAAAATATCATAGTTTTAAACATTATTTAAATTAACAACGGAATATTTACCTACCTCTCATAATGATATAATCATTAAAATCATGCTATCTGACTTCACCTGGTCCCAATATAGTAGTATGTAGTAGTAAAAATTACTTGGGCGTGAAACAAAAAACAGCCTTTTGGCGATTCATACCAGCTCGCGGTATGAAACAACTAAAGATGCTATGGTAAATTTAAATGAATATAAATTGACCTGGTTTCCAGAGAACCAAGGAGATGTAACCACTCATCACTTCAGCCATCCATCAGGCGCGGCTCATTGCGTCTCTCAGTCAAGTGCGTCGCCATCATTAGTCATCGTCTATCATCCTTGTAGGATTATGCACAGATCAGTGCGCCGCAGATCAAGCAGAAACTATTTCATTGATGAATTTGCTTAATGGAACAAAGGGATTAGTGGTGATCAAGTTATGGTACTAATTAGGTTTGAGATATCATTGTTATTCGTCGAATAAGTAATAAGGAGATACGTAGAAGAACGCAGGCTACCGACACAGCCAGACCATTATGCTCTTTGAAGTGGCAGTGGGCTGGCCGCATAGCACGCAGTACAGATGGTCGTTGGGGCCGGAAGGTTCTGGCCCAACGAGATGAACAGATGGCTAGGTCAAACCTGCTGGCTGCCCTAAATATCGCGCCAGAAAGAAATCCCTGTGTCCCAGCAATATGCATAAACAAAGGTGCTCATGCTATGTTCCGCTAGTAAATGATTCTACATGTCTACGGCTGTTCTCTTATTATCCCAACCATAAAGCGAGAATTACAGGATCCAATCATACGGATAATCGCAGCAGATGCAACGCAGTATGCTAATGGGCGACGGATCATTGTACAATTGCAGGTAATTATTTGGAAATGATGAGTCATGTTCATGTTGAGCTAGAGTATGGTTCATTTCCGAACCTAAGTTAGTGAACCCGATAGTCTACTCTCTTAGACACTTGATTTTGCGCTCAAACGAGGCCAGTGGTCGTTTAAGTAAACAATCAATCTATTTTCCCTCAAAAATTAGTATTTTACCGCTGTAAAATTAAGCCTATATGTGTTATTCTGATATGTAATTGTGTTATTGTGAAGTTTCATAAAATTCTATTCAATTTTTTTCGCGTGAAAGAGCAACAAACACACACACATCCACAACATAACATACACACATCCATACATCATACATACATCCTAACAAACTTATTGCGTATTTATTTTGGATGAACAATTCTTTCGATCGCTTTCGCCACAAACTCACTGCAGAACTTGTCAAACTGTTTTCGCTAAGATAGTCGGCATACTTGTAAGATTTTTTGGCTATCAATCGCGAAACAAGCCGTCCCACGCAAGTTCAAAAGTTCGCAAAAACAGCGACAGAATATACAGTCGAGACATGATTAATGGTGACAGAATCAATCTTACTATGGATAATGTGGTTTCTAATCTAGTGAGATCAATACTTTCTATCTTAGATATTTCCTAGTTTGTTAGTCATCATATTTGACAAAGCGAAATAGCTCTTTAGCTTAAGCATCATTACGTTTTTTGCGTGTTTCTTAATGTGGTGCGGAGAAGCCATCTACCTTCTATAGGTTTTCATGCCCCATCTTAGACCACATTGTCACTTTACATCAGGTGAGATTGTGGTCAAATAAAGGCTTATCTAACACTAGCTGTGCCCCGCGGTGCTACCCGCGTTATAATGGATGAAGTACTCTTAACCAACAACATATTTATTTGAATAAAGATTAATATTATTATGTTGATACAACTTAAACAAATTATTTCGACCAAATTAGGTATGTACCATAAAAACGGTTTTTGTGAGTTAATCTTAAAAGATAGACATATACTATCGCGGACTGTTTTTTAGATCATTAAAAGAGATATTATTCTTTAATACATATTTTTTGTGTATCTTGAACCATTTTCACGGCGCACGCAACGGAAGGCTTCAAAGATGAACAATTTCTCCCGTTTTTTACACATTTACCACTATATCTTTGCTCCTATTGGTCATAGCGTGATGTTATATAGCCTATAGCCTTCCTCGATAACTGGACGATAAGTATCCAACACAAAAAGAATTATTCAATTCGAACCAGTAGTTTCGGAGATTAGCGCGTTCAAACAAACAAACAAACTCTTCAGCTTTATAGATTAGTATAGATAAAAAAAAACATTCTCTTGCCCTTATCCCACATGACGTGGGGTCAGCACATATTTTTTCCTTCCATTTTCCTCTGTCACTCGTCATTTTAACACTCACTCCTTTCTTACACATGTCATCCTTAACACAGCTCTAGTTTAACCACTGCCTAAATTTACTCTGAGATATTGAACGGAAACCATCGGAACATATCGATTTTTCATGTCTGTCTGTCCGTCCGTATGTTACAGCCACTTTGATCCGAAACTATAAGAACTATTCTGTGAACCGCGTATAAATTTCACACAAAAATAGAAAAAAACATTAAATTTCGGGAGTAACTAAACTTAGAACTGAAACTAAAAAAACTTTTTTTATAATATCATTACATATTTTCTAGACTGAATAGTTTTAGCGAAAGACGCATCCAAAGTTGTAAAATGTATTTAATTTATTATCAGTAATAATCTAATATTGTTAGGCCTCTAAACACAGATTTAAATTTTTAGTTTGAAGATATATATAATCATTTGGAATCTTAACGATATATTTCCTTATTATTTAGCCTGCACTATCCCACTGCAGTGCAATGCCTCCCTTCCTTTCTTCCAATCTTCGCGATTCAACGCGGTGTCAGGGCATGCGCTCACGTGAGAGTCCAGCTCGTCCCGCCATCTCGTCCAGGGCCTTCCACGAGGTCGTCTGGTACAATCAGTGGCTCGGTTGCGGGGTACAATCAGTGGCTCTTCTGACCAATGTCAAAGATTTGAGTTTTGGAGCGTAATATATACGGCACGCGGTATAACAGTTTTATATTTAAGATACAACGCTCCATTGCTCCGTAATATAGAAATGTTTGATTTATTGAGAGCCATAAATTGTAAAGGAGGTACAAAATATATTTTTTATTGTTTTCTGTACATTAAAGTACATATAAATAGAAAATAAGTTAAGGAAACATGAGAAGGACGTTTCGTTAAGAGGCATACACTACGACAAGACGAAATAATATGCTTCAACAACCGCTCTCCTTCAAGGAAATTCCACGGAAAACCGTGGAATTTTGTTATTGATATTTCGTATACAGGGATTTCGTACATGCCATGAAGCTTAGAAATAACGATGCTACAACAATATTACCATCCATCCATCCATTATAAAGCTTGATCGGTAATTTTGCATATGGCTTGAATTGCTACGTGAAGTCAAACAACGAACGTGTCCATTAAAACTTTGCTTACTGTCCCTATTTAAGGAAAGACACTATGGTCTTGTGTTATTTAAATTTCCTATCTACTCTCACTGCACTAACATTGACACGACTCAAACGGTTTTGTCCGTTTCAGTCTTCTCACTATGTTGGTGTCTACCTTGAACTACATAACAAACTGATTCATTTTATTGTAACACCATGTTGTTTTTCTTTTTTTTTATGTAATGTTATTTAATTTGATTTGTAAAATATTATTTTATTTCGTAATTTTAGTAAATTATTGTACCTAGGTATGTCATTTGTATGTATGTAACACTTCGCTTAAAATATATAATGAAACCATATGAAACGGTCCCATTGGCCCCAGCAGAATACCAGCGCCGGTTGCAAAACCTGCAAAAGCTGAGCTGGCACCCTTTTGTATCTAAATCATTATAATATTTCATATTTATTAGGTTATTATTTTTCCATTTGCCTATTGAACATGTATATAGTCTATAGTTTTAGATACAAATAAACTTTTTGATTTGATTTGATTTTGAACTTAGTAATTTATTGATTTACAACAAAAAAACATTTAATATAGTTATATCAAAAAAATATATTACAGGGCAACCCACATAAACCCACATAAGCTAATAGCATTACAAAAAGATTCTATGTTACTTATAAAAAAAAATATGATGAGGCCTTTGTAATTGAGTAGTTAAAATCATATTTAAAAGAGGTTATGAGCGCGGCAAAGTCCCTTACTTTGGTTAGAAGGTAAATAATCAAAGTCCTAAAATAATATATGTCAAATTGTGGGTTTTTATTTACAATGCTATGTTACATAGAAAAAAATTGTTACGATTGAGTCTTGTTAAGTTAGGTTTATATTTTATTACGATTTTCGGTTCGATACCCGGTTAAAGTAAACGATTTTTCAAAAAACTTATTATATTTAAAATTAAAAAAGTCTTCTTCAAGTAAAATGTTCTATATTCAATATTTAGGGTACTTTCTCTCAATGTGGTATGCCGTGAGACACCCTGTATGTGTATATATGCCCGAGTTTCCCCTTTAAGTGAAACTAGTGGCGGAACTTATGACATATTTCCGCAACTAGTTTCACTAAAAGGGAACACATTGTATCATTATTTTAGTTATTTCTCAAATAATATCGTATTTCATCTTGTCGTAGGTGACGGACAAAAGATTTTTCTGCTCCGCCCAAACATTTCTTGTTTGTATTACATCTAAAAATACCAAAAAGTTTTTCTATATTAAATAACGTCTTGCTTTTTGTTATGTGAAAGTATTACAACTTCGTATAAATCAATAAATTTATCAATAATAAACGATTATCAAACTTATTTAACTTTCTATTTTAGTAATTTTACCTATTCACTCCCACTGCATTCCAATACGTTTTAGTAAGTTAGTTAGAAACTAAACTTCTATTATCTTATCGATTATCACTTAAAAGAGGGTGAATTTGATATTATATAAGTGTGAAATACTCTGACTTATAAAATGTCACTAGACTGTTTCATATTATGCTTCTATTTAATTAATAGGCTTATTGTGACATCCAACTATTTTATTTTTGAATAACATTATCACCATCTCTCATTCAAATTTATCGTATGACAATAAGAACTGGAAGGAGTTCGCGCCACTCCTCCCTATGGAGGACATTTCTTGACTTCCGAAGTCTGAAACGTTGAAAGGTTACTAGTTATATAATAATAATAATAAATATTTCCAGACATTTCACACAAAAACATCTATCCCCGTGGTAAGCTCTAAGCTTGTGTTACGGGTACTAGATATCTGATATACTTAATATATAATAGTCATACATATATAGATATTTTTTATTATACATATCAAACACCCAGACCAAGGAGATCGTGCTTGCAGAACATATAAACACTTTCACCCTCGGCGGGAATCGAACCCGCTACCTCTTGCGCCGCAAGCGGACCCTCGCCCACCGCGCCACTGAAGCAGTCAACGTATATACGAGTATATCCCTTTTAAAATGAAAATTAACATTATCCTTTACCTTTTAAAGATAATGGGTTTCGTAGTGAGCTTATAGCCTTGACAGAATAATACGAACACGATCTGAATTCATTAAAATTCCTTGATAAATAGCTTCTCTCTGCGAATGTTTGTCGGAAACAAACAGCCATTGAAATCGCTCTAGAGGAACTAATTAGACCACCAAACGACGGGAGAGTTGTAACGAATTGTGCAGTTGACACATGGTTTCCGTTTTATTTGTTTATATCTGGCAAGGTTAGGCATAACAATTTGTTCTGAAATCTGAAAAGCAGATATGCAAAATGTAGGGATGGGAGATTCATTGCTAACGATATTTTTGACCTTCTTCACGGTACGCGATGTTCCTTTGTAGTAAACTCAGCAAAGATTAATTTTAAATATTATACGAGGTATTCCAATTGGAGCACCAACTTAGAAGAGTACCAAGCCGAAGAGTTCTAATGTTAATTCAATTGGAGCACTAATTCTAATGAAAGGTTGTACGTAAGTTCTTTATTTGGAATAATGGTATACCTGGATTGCAGTGAAATACTAAGATTTAAGGAGTGAGTGAGAAGCTAAACTTTGATAAGAGTACATTAAAAAATCTTCAGACATATCAAATTATAGGCTCATTGTTATCTATCTTGAAAGATTTTTCTTTCAAAGGAATTTATAGATGACATGTTTTTAATAGGTATTGTTTTTTTTGTGTTTTAAACACCAAAACAAAAAAAAAACAATCTATACCTAATCATTAAAATTCTTTGCTAAATAACTTTAATAAACAAACAGCTGAAATCGTTCTAGATGGACTAATTAAACAAAAAAGAAAGTCCCTCGTTATAGATTATTAAAAAATTGCGAACATTTTTTTCTATTTTCTTGCAAACGATAAATTAAAACGATATTGAATTTGCTCGTGACGAAGTGACTGGTCTCATATCAATAATATTATATTAACTGAGCCCGCTAACTTAATAAATTATAAACTATTGGACTATATTTAATCAAAAAAAATCTTACAATCGTTTTGTTTTATATAAATACATAACTTTATTGACACATACGACTTATAAACATCTAATTCTAATTACACGTGACTATTTACATTTATTCAATCACCAAGAAATAATTCGTTTTCTGTTTTTTTTTAAATAAGTGCTCATTTATTATTAAATACTAGCGGTCCGCCCCCGCTTCGCACCTAGTTGACCTATCCAATTAAACACACACAAAAAAATTCATCAAAATTAGTCCAGCCGTTTAGGAGGAGTTCAATGACTAACACACGTACAGAAGATTTATATGTGTAAGGATTTTATTTTTATAAGAAGATTTGTCACTGTCGATCAGGAGTAAATCCTTATCAGTGCAGTTGACACTTAGCGGAACTCGAGTATAGCAACACTAACCCATCGTTTCCTTTCGTTTTATTTGCATTTATCATACAAGTTTTGGAATTTCTGTACAAACAATTCAACACTTCAATATACAAATGGTCAATACGGCATCACTGGAGAGATTCAAACACCGCCCATGCCTCGACAGAAAAAAAAATTGTCGAAGTGAAAATGATAGGGTTCGATTTTACTTGGAGTGAATTATTCAAAATCGATACCGAAAATGAACAAAATTTTACACGTCTTATATCACCTTAATAAAAGATTTGAACAATTTACCATTTTCACGTTTTGGCGCACTGCCATTGGTGAAATTATAGTGCTGTGAAAATTGGCTTTCGAACGTGATGTTATACAGTGAATATATTTTCCATTAGATAAGAGAGATTAATGGGAATTGAGAAACAATTTTCTTATGCGCCAAGGACCGCAAAGTGTTTTCAACTAAGATTGGATACATTATTCACTGGCACAGATGTTTCGATGCAATTCGTTTGGATCATTGAAAATGTCTTTAAAACTCCAAAAGATTTTTTATTTTATGATATTTTTCAGACAGCATCACTTATCACTTTAAAACATAATACAAAAAGAAGTGACTGATATTTGAACTATTATTAGGGTCTATGAAAATCCTAGGTTGTTAATTTTTTTAAAGCCTAGATAACCTCCCGCCGACGATTGTGATCTGAATTTACGGATAAGTATACACCTAAAGAGCAATTTGTTTTTCAACGTTGTCTCAAACTGTCAATTTTTTTTCTGAAAATTCGATTTTGAATATAGGGTGGGTTTTTGAGATGGTACCATTAGGGCAGTTACATTAACCGCTGTAAGAAGAAGAAAACGGTTTGAGGAGACAACCATAAATTTTAAAAATATTATTGTAGTGCATTCACAGATTTTTGAAAATAACTCTATTGGACAATTAAAGCTAAGAGTCCTAGAAATAACAGAAATCATCTCAATTTCCAAAATTAGGGAATGAATTTCCAATTTTATTTAAAATTCATGGATGCTCTGCTCAGAAAGTTTTCTTCAACGGTTTATATACCTGCCCTTAAGGTCCCTTCTCAAAAATCCAGCCTGTTTATTTATATAATAACCCGATTATGACGAACATCTTATCAATAGACGGGAATATACAATATTTCTCCTTGGTCTGGATATTTCATATGTATAATAAAATATAAATGTTTATTATATTAAGTATATCAGATGTCTAGTACCTGTAACACAAGCCTAGAGCTTACCACGATTTATTCATTTATTTATTAAAAAATCAAACACGGGCGACTTCGCATAAAAGCAAAACTGGCAAAAGATCACGGATTTCTATTAACAAGCAATAAAAGAAACGCAGAATAAATACATAAAACTAAAGTTAACCGTAAACATTGACATACTAGTATTTAATACCTATTTACTTCCCAATTTTATTGCCAAACACATACTATAGCATCTGTTTTCCCTGTGCGTGATCAAAAACAACATTATTTCAGTTAGTAGTTTTCGAATAAATGTGAACTTACAGCAAATCGTCAAAAGATAGTTACGAAGTTCGGTTAACTTGCCCAACTCTTGTTATTTTGCCGAATTTCAGAAGTTTTTCGGGACAAGTAGCCAACATTTACAAAGTGAGTCGAGTTTTATTTGTAAGGGTTGGATTAAGATTTGTTTTTTTTTTGCAGAAATAGACAAAAGTACATCATTGATAAAATGGTACAAACAATATTTTCCAACAATCCAACACATATTATACACATATTATAATATTATACGACTTCTTATATTTGTAAAATCAAATATTGTTAATAAATTATTTGTATCTTGTATCTTGAATAAATGTATGAATATAATTAATTATTAATCATTAATTCATCACATACCTATTATGACAGATAAACACAAAACTTAGGTACTGAACGAATTTTCAGGCTGTTTTGAGCAATAACTAGAAAGAGTGATATGACGAATCAAGGTTACTGTAGGTACCTACGTGTTCACTCTCTGTTCACTCAGTGCAAGGAACACAAAATACAAGACATCGCGTGCACTAATGCATAAAATCTGGCGAAGCACTAAGTTCTAGACAGAATACAATGACCGAAGTTGCTTATGAGAAGTTATAACTATTACAGCTACCTATATAGTTAACAACTTGGTGACTCAATGATTTGACGAGATACTGAATTATTTGAGGCATAAACTCGCATTCATGTACCACTCCAAACTATTCCCATCGAACCATTCTCATTTAAGTCGTAAGTCTGTCTGATCTGATTTATATCAGTTCTGAACTACAACAGCTCTTGAAGGCTTCAGCTTAGTGGCTTAGTTGTTTATAGTCTGTATCCTCTGGTATATTTATAAGTCGTCCCCCAGTATTAAAGTTTATTGGTCTACTGTAGAATAAACGCTCATAAAGGAGATTTCAGTATTTTAACCCCAAAGCAAATCAAGCATAGGTACTAGTAGTAAATATTAGGACCACAGTATCCGGAAATAACTCTTGTGTTTAAAATAAAATAGTGGGCGATAAAGACTTCATACGCGTGAAGCTATTTAGCTAAATAGTAAGCAATAAAACAAATGGGTAAACAAATAGATATTTAGAAAGGCACATTATGAGGGCACTTCCACACTATGAACAGAGCATACATCATAAATTTCAAGTTACATACTTCAAAAACAAAGGAATTTTATACAAACTTTCAACCCTTGCTTTACCTCCTGAGGAGTGAAATTCATCTCAAAATCCATTATTATTGTATGTCTTCATTCTTAAACGAACTTAAGCTAATTTTAATTGTCTTCAAAATATAATACAAATTCAAAACCCTTGTTTAATTAATAACCCTCATAAAGGATGGTTTTCGGAAAAAATCCACTTTGACTACAGTGCCAGACAAAAATAGTAAAATTTCAGAAGCATCAGTATTTTTTTTATTTTTTTATTTAATATGATAGAATGTACATATACTTGAGATACGAGTATGATGTGACGGGTTACAGTACCGGTCGCGGCCATCTGCGACGGAATACGGTTTTCTGTTCATATTGGACGTCTACACTCTAATAAAACCTACCTGCCAAATTTCAAGTTTCTAGGGATATAGGTATGGTATTAAAGTTGCTAAGATTTCATGAATAATCAGGCAGTTGTAGAATAGTCATTTCTCTTTTATACAAGTACTAGCTGTGCCCTGCGGTGCTACCCGCGTTATAATGGATGAAGTACTCTTAACCAACAACATATTTATTTGAATAAAGATTATATTATTATGTTGATACAACTTAAACAAATTATTTCGACCAAATTAGGTACCATAAAAACGGTTTTTGTGAGTTAATCTTAAAAGATAGACATATACTATCGCGGACTGTTTTTTAGATCATTTAAAGAGCTTATTATTCTTTAATACATATTTTTTTTGTATCTTGAACCGTTTTCACGGCGCACGCAACGGAAGGCTTCATAGATGAACAATTTCTCCCGTTTTTTACACATTTACCACTATATCTTTGCTCCTTTTGGTCGTAGCGTGATGTTATATAGCCTATAGCCTTCCTCGATAACTGGACTATCCAACACAAAAAGAATTATTCAATTCGAACCAGTAGTTTCGGAGATTAGCGCGTTCAAACAAACAAACAAACTCTTCAGCTTTATAATATTAGTATAGATACCCATTTATATCGATTCCAATGATTAACCTTATTAAAACTCTGCAAAAGTAAGTTACTATCAAGATAAAAAAATATATAAACAAAATTAGTATTTGAGACCCAAGCCAATCTCACCGGCCCGTGGCACTATACCAGCAATTCTAACCTCTTATATTTTGAGGATGGCCTTTCAATAATGGTTAATGACATTGATAGGCTACTTTTTAAGGGGAGTAAAACAAGAGGTGCTAAACGTAAAACCTAAACAGAAGTAGGTACACACAAAACCCCCGTCTCGATTACAAATTTTTCTTCCAACGTGATCTCTTAAAAGGTCTTTTGTTAGTAAAAGAAGTAACGTCTTTGTTTTTTTAGGTGAAATATTTTTTTACAGCTATCAACGGCCACTGAATACTCCAAATAAATACTGAATGCGCGCGCAATAAGAATAAAAAAAACATTTACTGTTCTCAACAGTAAATAACGATTCTGTGCTGTTCCAAAACCCTTCTGTTAATTGGAATAATATTGGAAGTGGAAAGCATTTTCTTTCGTTACAATCAAAGCTTACAGAGTACTGACGTTTGAATTCCCTCGCTGAACGATTTGTACAGATCACAACAAAAGTATGGTATTATTTTCTCTGTTTCGCTTTAGGGGGATGTCCGACAGGGGATATCAAATTCTTTTCACGCTGAGGGATTAGTTTTTAGGGTTTCTTACACAAAGGCTGAAACGGGAACCTATTAGTTATTTAGTTTATAAGATTTATATTTTTTATGTATGTTAGTCTATAAGGTATATGTTTATAGCCTGTTAGGCCTTAGATGCCTGAAATCTGTCTGATTTATTATTATTTATTATTATTATTATTACTGAGACTTCGTCGTCTGTCTGTCAAGAACCGTGAGAGATATAGATAGAGATAGATAGATAGATAGAGTTCAAGTTTTGAGGGATGATGTATTTCTCTTGCCGCTATTACAAACAATACTGAAACACATAATATTATGCATAAATAATATTAGAAAGCCATGAAAGTAATATTTTTAATTAAATACCTACATAAATTATTCATGGATTGACCTTGGGCTGTCTAGATCACATTACGACTACTTTTGATTTTTGTATAGAGCTCAAATTGACTATTGCAGAATGGGTCAAATATACTAAGAGACAAATTAACAAGTGCACATTTCTGCTACAAAGCACATTGACATGAAGACAAATTGTCGGGAAATTGACGCCGACGACTACTACGGCTCTGCCCAAAGCCAATATGGGATATTAAATAAAAATCCAATGTAACTTAGTAAGTATCAGACTACGATCACATATCGAGTGAAGAATTAAATTATTTTTGATAATCTTATTTTATAAATTTATAAAAGCCGTGTTGGCTAAGTGGGAGCACAGTCGACTTTCATTCCAAAAGTCATGGGTTCCAACCCCGCCACGCACCTCTGGATTTTCTTCTTGAAAAATGTGAAGGCAAACAGTGGAAACATTAATAGGGTGGTGATGATGATCATTTTATAAATTATACTTTAGAAGCAAATTAATTCCCGTCGACAACAGTACAAAAAGCAGTAACTCTCGAAACTTGACAAAAAGTAATAAACTTATTCGAGTGGCGCCGCTAGTTGAAGTATTTCTCGATAGTGAAGTTACCTGCGATATTACAGTGCCCAAGTAACAATGCTACTTGACATTACTGGACTTGGGAGTTTCATTTAGTTTTTGATTAAACTAAAAAACGCCCAAATTACTATGGTTTTAGTAGGCTTACTCAACGGTTTATAAATAAAGGTACCTACTTGTTAAATTTGCAGAAGTTTTAAAATTTTTACTAATTTGAATTATAATTGGATTTCTATTGTTATATTCTGTTATGTATTATTTTATAAAAGCTGTTGGTTTTCCCTGTAAATAAATAAAAACTATGTATCTACGATAGACCATAGTAGGTACTCCAATGAAGAAAAACCTGAACACAAAACATTTTATATTCAGGATATTCAAACTAAAATTTAGAAACGCTTGATCCGAGTACGAGTATAATGGAATATACATTTTTGAGAGTGTCATTAATCTGCCCTCATTAATTCAGGTCTAAGCCTCAATATTGTCAGCTTAGACAGTGTGCAAAAACCAACATTGCTGGAAATAAATCCAACATTGCAGGATTTATATCCCAGATCACATACATTCCATTAACTCGGGATCCCCTGATAAATGCAGGTATCAGTGATGCGATAGAAATAGTAGAAATCTGGCACACGGACTTATGACCCACCTATTTGTAAGGACCGGACTCTTCCGAGGTCCGGTTACAAATGGACGATGGAACGGACATGCTCGTAGGATAGATGTTTCATTACATACGTAGGTTCGGGTTTCAGTGTGACCTACTGGTATACTTCTTTTGTTTCTATCAATCTTGTAACTTATATCATAAATGTTGGTTGTTTTTTTTTTGCAATACGTATTTTCTGTCTTATATTGTAACTGTATTATTTTGTTTTCGTTCGTTTTTCTATATCTTCATGTGTTTGTAGTCGGAAATGAATTTATAATTTTATTAAACTAGCTTACACTCCACAACTTTGCCCGTGGTTTTTTGGATTTTCACGCGGGAAACCCTTTTTTTTCTTTTTTTTAATGAGCCTATATCATTCAATGCCATAAATAGATATATCTAATCTATTTATGGCATTCAAAATCCAATACCTTGTATATATTTCAAATCGGACTTAGTGAGCTCTTGAGATTGGTGCGTTTAAAAAACAAACAGCTTTATAATATAGATAAATATAAATTAAAAATTTGAGAAAAACCCCGATTCCAATGCCTTTATTTCCTTTACATTTAAACGGCACAATCGATTTTCATGAAACATGTCTAAGCCAGTCTCACCTTTCATACAAAAAAAAACTAAATTGAAGTAGCTCCATCCGTTCGGTAGCTATGATGTCCCAGACACACAGACAGACAGACACGCAAAACTTATAACACCCCTCCTTTTTGGTCGGGGTTTAATAAAAAATAACAACTCATGGCGTTACGTTGGTGAACCCACATTTCATCTTATTCATCTTAGGTATCGTGGTACGCCGCATTAGACAATATTTAATCTGTGTGACTGATTCTGCGAGCAAGCACTCATTACTTCGTGCGGCAGTTTATATTTAGCTTGCTCGAATCGTAGTCGAAGATAAAATCTGTACGTCTAGAACTTGGCCTATGATAGTAGAACTAAGAACCCAGAAAAAGTTTTAATCTCTAATGCTTTTATTTATTTTGGCTCAATTGTATGTGTGTGCGTGTAGTGTAATTAAAGACTAACATTAATTACTTAGTATTAACTTAAATAATCAGACTAACGAACAACAATTCATTTTTATTTATATAGATAGATGTTTGTTACCTCAGAACACAATGGACCACCTTGAGTGCGGAAAATCAGGGCCCCCTAACTAACTACCTCAGAACAGAGCTCCAGCTAAAAGATAACAAGATTTTTTTGTTTTTTGTTATGTCTTGTTTTAGAACAATTTTCATTTCCGAACCGACTTCAAAAAAAAAGGAGAATGTTTTTCATTCACCGTGTATTTTTAGTTCTCGAGTTATCTTCAGTAAAATGATATCGAATGAGTTCGGAAATGGTTGCGGAATGTTAATCCTTATTTTCCAAACTAAAAGTCGTTCTTTTTGTGATGAAGTAAAAAAATACTCCACCATTTTACACGGTCCCAATAAAAAAGACTGAAATTATTAATAAGTGTTGATTTTCCAATCTTCTGATATCGTTTTATGTCAAGTGTATGTTAATAATGTAATGAGCTTGAAACTATCATTGCAGGCTACGTCGTTAGATATGTCCTACAATCTCTGACTGCAACTACTACCGTGTAATCACGCTACACAATCTTTCTTTCTTTAATCTTTGTACAGAAAAGTCTATTTAATAGAATAAAGAATAAAACTCTCTTGAATACATGCTCTTACATAAAACATATTATGACATAACAGTAAATTTTACTGGTACAAAGGAGACCTTTGAGTAACATGGCATTAAATCTAATTTCCAAAGACATGTTCTCTAGATTAGAAAGGCGCTGTTTAATTTGTTTCCCGAATAGCTTTTCCGTCGCCATTAGCCGCGTAATACGTGGTTCCTTTGCGAATCAAAACAATTAAATCAAGACAACGTTATTCCTGTCTTTAATGGCTTACGAGGTTACTATACTCCTTATTTGGAAGTGAGAGAATTAGCGGAGCGACGAGCGATTTGATGATTACCTTTTGTTTGTTTCACTAAACTGCAGATAACAATTTTTTTTTAATTCAGAAACATAAAAGCAATACATCTTTTGCCCTTTTTTGCTTATATAATACAAATTTCATTTAATGATTATATTTGTTTTTTAACACTTTACCTAAGCTTGCCTTAGCGCACTTTACCAAAAGAAGGAAACATTAATACCAATCTAATACTGTAGGTGAGCAAAAATTAAAATCAGTGTGTCACAGTAATAAAAAAAATTATAATCATGATCAGCCGATGGTAATCAAATCAATCAAGAAATTGACTGGCGATATGTTCGTAATGCTGTTGTTGAAATGTTCTTGAATTAGATGGATCCAGGTTAGTAAAATGGCTCAAAATCGGCTGCCTACAATGTATCCATGAAAACCTTAAGGCCACCTTGTTTCGAAGATTTAGGCTTTTTACTCGCCCAGTCGACTTGCATGCGCGTTACGCGGGAGCCGACTTGATATGAACTCTGGCGAACTTTGTCGGCAGCAAGAACGCCACAATACAGCATAATGCAGTAGCTACGGTGATTTTAATTTTATTGACTGTATTTTTTTAGTATACTTATTGATTATTTTATTGACTATATTCTTTTATTTGATTGAAATGAAAGTTTATTGTAAGTAGTAGGTATGTAGGTATTGAATGTAAACATTATTTTTCTTACTAAACTTTTTGAATTAGTGAGGTGATAATTATGATTGAAGAATTTTTGGTAAAGAATACAAACAACAAAATGAAAACAAACATAATTGTTATGTACAATATTTATTCTCATTTATAAAAAAAATACATTTTATATGAGGAATAAAATGCTTTTTTATTTCATTGTAATTTAGAGTTCTAGTGCTAGGTCCTGATTGCAAATTAATAATGTTTTGCGATAAAAAAATCTCTTTTTCTTTTATTAAAATTATTTACATGTTTATTTTTTAATTATATACAATTATTATTAAAAATTTCTTATTATTAAATTGTTGTTAATCAAAATGTTGCACGCTCCAATGGGCAAATTATATTGATACAAAACCTTATATAATACCTACCATTTAAACTACATGTAATAATGCAATAAAGATACTTTGACTTTGACTGGTTCTTTTTCCCCGGCCCAAATACCAAATAGACATTGCCGTCGCGACGGCAATGTCGCGCAGTTGTCCTTGTAAAACCAATTACGGTTTTTATTAATTGTTGTAGTTTCACTTCTGTCGTGTGTGAATCGCACACACACCTTTTTTTTTCACGTCGCACGTCGCTCGTCGGGCGGGAAGAGCACTGGCACAGGTCCGTCGTCGGTAAGCGCCACCGCGCGACTAACGAAGCCCGCGGGCGTCGCGCCGCTCGCGGGTTTGTAGGTATTTAGGCATAATTAATAGGAAAATAATACTACAACACGCACCTCAGCGATTTGCACTAGAAAAATGATTTATCTAAAGATTGGTGTAAAAATAAGGTCAATAAATTTATTATTTTAGGCACAGTATTGAAAATGTTTTTTAAAAAGAGGCAACTTTGGTATTTTTTTTTATCGAGCGAAGTTCATCTTATTGTGTAAATGTAAGCGAATTGCACTCTGTAAGATCCTCAACTGAAACATATATTTTTTTTCAAAATTTTACGTTAATTTTTGACTGATTCATATTGATTTTAAAAACAGCATTTGCGGTATAAGGGGCCCTTAAAACAGCAGTAGTCGCATTCCCAACAAGCTACTTCGCGATTCACACAATACGCTCAGCTTATCGCTTCGCTCATAAAAACGTGCAGGTTGTCTTTAAGGGCGAGGCTCCGACACAAATAGCTTTCTGCGGTTTTGTGACCTTTTAGGCATTAAAGGGAGTTACGCGTGTGACGGTGTTGATTCACTTTGCGGCTACGCTCAGTTACTAGTATGTAGTTAAACATTCCCAAATTTATATCGGGTACTAATTGAATTAAAGGGGAAATTTATTTTAGGTTCAGACACCGACCGCACGTTTCTAAGCTTACAAAATTCAATATATTTAGTATTTTTCTATTACCAGCTATCTAGTGGTTTTGGCTTCATAAAAATTGGATTTCCGACAAAATTTATCATCTTGAATTATAATTATATCTTTTATTTTCAGGGTTTAAATGGAATGAAATAATTTATTCATCAATAAACTACATTTTTTTACAACGTAGTTAGGAAAAATATGTGATCAATTGCTTGTCTTAATTTTAATAATTTTATATGGAAATAACAATGTAAGAAAAACATCAAATGTATAGATTCTTCATTAAAATAAACTCGGTTTTAAAATATAAATAAATAAATAGATTAGCGCGTCAAACAAATACTTCAGCTTTTTTCTACACTAAACAAATAAAAACGTTCAATTAAAATTATGACAAATAGAAATGAAGCAAGAAATGAATTGTATTTTTGTCCATGCTGTAATGCTTTGGCTACATCAGGAAAGAATTGACTTGTTCGATACAGGCATATGTGAATGTCTCTTTCTACCAATCTAGTCTACATTAGCGGACTAAGAGTCTTGTCACATCACAGGAATCGAGACAAAGTATGGCTGAATAATATTTTGAAGTGACGTAGGTGTAGCCACATAAATATAAAAAAGATGAGTATACAAATTTAAGCGAGCTGTCAAACCAAAAAAACAGATTAATTAATTTTAAGTTGACCTGCCCATGTATGCTTGTGTTGTTGTGCTTCTAGGAAAATAAACATTTTGACATCGACCAGCGAATCCAGTCGCGACAAATCCCACGCCAAACGGACGGACGGAGTCAATCTCCGTCCGAATACTTCGCGTTGCGTTGTACCCCGACACACATCATTAACACGATTATAATTATTATTTTGGATGTCGCTAATTTAAACCTTAAAAACCAATGTCATATTGACATGGCCCAAAAGTTAGGAGGCTTTTGAAGCCTTTATTTAAGGGCCCAGCCCCGGGCTATTGGATATCCGCGACCCTAATTACACCAAAAATTTTGCTTACACGTCTACACTCTTAATTATCGTTTGATCTAACTTTCCAGCTAACACAAAGACCTCTGAATTTTGTCATGAAAATTTTCATATTTATGTAACATTAAACTGGGCCAAAAGGGGTTTTTTTTGGCCGATCTTTCACGGGACGAATACCACATAAATCATTTTTTCATTTTAGTGTTTACATAAAATTTTAACAACATTAAAGTAAATGAACATTAATATCAACTGAATATAATCAAAAAATAATTTATATATCTACTCACATAGTTAGCTTTTTTAAGAACTAACATACTAAAAATCAAATGAAATATCGAATCTTTAGAATTTAACATTCTCAAAAAAAATCCGCATAAATTTAAGCCTCGTGTTTCTTAGTATATTAAGGAATTTCTATATTGGATTTAAACAATTCGATCCCAAAAATTCAATTGGATCTCCGTAGAATCGGATATGAAACGTGTTTGGGTTATCTCCGTATATTGTGAAGGTATCCCTGTGTCAATCCGGGCCAATGGTTCAGAATACTTATTCTAATAAAATTCTGCAACTGACAGATTGAGGGAGGGTAACAAAGGGTGAAAGCAGTTTTGTTAATGATCAGGAAATTATATTTTTTTAGAATTGAAGGTTACATACATTATTTATATTTGTGTTAATACAATTTAAGTGATTTCGGTAAGTGACGCATTATTTCACCAACAATACTCAGAAAACTTTTTTAATACAATATTGAAATTATGTATTAAAACACCAATATTATATTTTTAAATTTAATGCAGTAAAAATTAAGACACATCCGTAACCTTCGCGCACAGGATTGGAACCTGCATCTCCGGGATAGCGCCGATTAAAAGGTACGGCCGCGAAGGTTACGGATGTGTCCTAATTTTTAAATCCCGACCAAAAAAAGAGGGGTGTTATAAGTTTGACGTGTCTGTCTGTCTGTGGCATCATAGCTCCCGAACGGATGGAGCGATTTCAATTTAGTTTTTTTTGTATGAAAGGTGAGTTATGCCCGGATATTCTTAGACATGTTTCATGAAATCGGTTGAGCCGTTTAAAAGTTATGGGGGTGAGAGTGGGGAAGGAAAACAGAAAATCTGCAAATATACTAGTGTGGGGTATCAAATGAAAGCGCATCGCGTCCACATTACATAATATTATGTTGTTATACATTTAAGGAAATGAAGGAATTGTAATCGGGGGTTTTTCTTAAATTTTAAATTTAGATTTATTTCTGCATAAAATTTAAAAACAGTTTAACCTGCAAAGTGAGGTTTATCACTTATTAAAAATCATTAAAAACCAATATTATAATACAAAAAAACAATGCTTGAGAACTAAAATACTTGTATATAATAGTGATGGGCGGCTATATCACTTAAATTGTTTAAGCAATTTAGTTTTATTAATTTTAAGTTGACCTGTCCATGTAGGCTATGTGCTTCTAAGGAAATAAACGTTTTGACTTTGACTTTGACTTTGAAAAGTGAGCTATAAGTGTATTGTATTACCTATATTGATAAAGTTTTCCAAGAATCGTTGATTGGAAATAATTGTTTTACTTACCTATCAACAGACGTAATATCAAACCATTATGTTTAGCATTTAGTAACATCGTCAGGGGCAAAACTGAAATGTTATTGGAAGCTAGGATTGGCTAAGAAGTAATTATTAATGATAAAATAGAAGGTGAATAAAGTCCTTTGTTCTATCACAATCTTACCGAAGGTAAGTAACGATGTGGACTAGGATGAACCCCAAGGATTCACCAACCCGCCGATTTCAGACCTAATCTCTTTCGCCATGAAAGAAGTCCCTGTATCCCAGTAGTGGGAACGCTAATAGGGTGATGATGAACCCCAAGGTCATTCTAGACGGAACCTATTCACTCTTGTATAGAATTTATAGAGACTGTAAAAATTCTATACAAGAGTGAATAAATTTCATACAAGAGTGAATAGGTTCCTAAGTATATAAATTAAATAAATACATATTCCTGGACAATAAATACAACAGTTTCTAGCCCCGTGGTAAGCTCTAAACTTGTTTTACGGGTACTTAGCATCAGATATAATAAATATAATAGAAATACATATGTATGTCAGGCATAGATGTCAGGAAGCAAAGGAAACTTTTAAGGTATAAAACTACCTACTTTTCTTCGTCAGCATTCCTTAAAATTCTGCTCAATACAAGGTACCTACTAGAAATTCTTCAACTCCAAAGTTATTAAAATCTTTGAATTCTAAAGCCAATCAGAAAATGTACAAGTTTCAGTATGAACGAATCGTTCGTGATTTAATCCCGAATTCTCTTTGTTGTCGAAGATTAAAATACTTGAAAGAGAACGAAACCGTTTAACAGATAAGTTTACAGTTATCGGCTTAATCCAGGTGGAATTAATATTTGGAGGTGGTTCTAGTTATAATCCGCAATCCTTGAGTTGGTTCATGTTGAATAAACTACAGTTTACTTGCTTATTTGTTTTTTAATATTAATAATGACAATATATGAATAAAACAGTGTCTTAAGGCATTAAATATTTCCCTAATTTTTTATTTAACTCATCTGAGTTGACATAGTTTCAAAGTTGAGTACCTACTCGATTATATTATCAAAGTTACAGAACTGGATTATTCAGAAATTGAGGCAGTAAAATAATAAATTTTATATGAAAATTACTTTTAGAGTACATTTAAAAGTATTTTTTTATTACTTTATGTACAAAATGCGTCGCTAATAAGTAAGAGAAAACACCTTAGAAGGACGGGTTATCTGTTGACGACTCATATGTACATAAAAGGTACTTTATTTGCTAATAGACATGTGAAACTTGATGGCAATGCAATTTTAAAAACATTAAACTAAAAATATTTACGCAAAGAATTGAAAACCTCCTTTTTCGTTGAAAGTCGGTTAAAAATTATTTGCAAACTACAATATAAAATCTCGGCTAAGAGACACCCCTGCAAATTTCTTGGCTCCGAGTTATCGCTCTTATACCTATTTGTTGCCTAGAAGAAATCGTTTTCAGCAAAAAGGCCTCCCATTGTACTTGTAAAATAATAATATTTTTTTTTCTCTTTTATTGTTATTAAATAATAACGAAGAATTCAGTAATTATACCATATCCCGTCATTTGTACTAGCTCTGCTTCCAAAGTCCACAAATATTTATTCGTTCTAGACATCTGCCAGCACGGCAATCTTCGTAGTTCGTCTTGCTCTGAACTCATGTAGAAACCCTTTCCACTCTAAAATGATAAAAAAATATGAAATGGCGTGACCTTAGAACATGTCGACTTCTCTCTTGGGCAAAAATCTTAAGTTTCTTTTATAAATGTCAATGTCAATTTTATTTCTTACTTAAATTTATGAAAATATAGAAAAGAACAACAAAACAAGAATAACGATATGAATCAATTTAACTATTGAACAGAAGTAACTCACTCAGAAGACATTATAAAAGGCAGTTTGGTAGCGTAAATAAAATATTTCTAATGCATTTGCAAGTCGTTGTCATCATGAAAAGCAATAGTGGCTTGGCTTTAGAATCCAGCCGCAGGATTTTGGGGGTGCTAATGCTCGATTTCAGATGGCATTGGTTTCCCCTTTCCAAAAATACCACCCCCTCACCGCGGAGATGCGTACTTTTTTTTAAAAAAATATTTTTGGTTTCGTGAAATGGAACGTTATTTTTGTATAAAATTTTATTATATGTAATGTTTTTACCTTAAAATTACAATGTAATCATATAAATAGCGTCGACGAGTCGCGGGGAAGGTGAACCAATTCCATCGGGAAGTCAAGAAGGTAAGAATTACAATTAGGTTAGATTGTACCTTTATAAGCTCACTTCAATTTACAAATCCGAATCAGTGCACCCTACTTTGGGTTGATTTAGGTCACTTTAAGTTGCAAATCCGAATCAGTGCACCCCTAATTCCACGTGGTCTTGTCTGTCACACAACTAGAGTGTATTTAAAAAGCCGGAGGCGCGGAGGGAAAGCAGCCCCCGCCCGCCGTAACAAAGCGCAGGCACCCGTTCGAGCCGGAGCGGCTGAGGCTGGTCGCCGAAGGCGACCAATAAGCCGAAGCTGCGGAGGTGAGCATGGGTCACTGCGCTTTGTTACGCAAGGGCAAAGGAGCTGCACTTCCTGCAGCGCCAGAGCAGTTTATTAATACTATTTTTTTTTTATTAGAGCCTTGAGATGATGGTGTGCCTGTAAAGCGCCATTTATGTACTTCGGAAATTGTGGCGATGTTTAATTCGACAACGGCTGATACGACAACTTGGCACTCGCCAACTCGAATCGTATTTGCTGAAGAGCATGGGTTGATTTTATCAACAAAAGTGTGTAGAGTGCACCGTAAACCAATAAGGGTTACTTAAATATTGTTTTTCATTTAATATTTGTAACTGAAATTATTTAAAACCCTACTTTTGAGGTTAGATTTTATTGAATTTTAAATTGCTATATCTCCTAAACTACATATTTCCGCGGGGGGGAGTGGTACAGGGGGTACCTCCCCCTCCTCCCCCCTCCCCCCTCCACTTTCCCCCCCCCAAAATCGTGCGGCTGGATTCTAAAGTTTTACCGCAATAGTACCTATTCCATTCTATTGTTAAAATCTCAGGGGATAAACTGTTTATAACCTTCTGTTTTATGTTTCGTTAACCTGAGACAGGTTGAGGTCAGAACTGATCAAAGCGTCAAAGATTGTTTACTTCCTACGTAAAAGAAACAACGATACAAAATAAGCTACAAATAAGATAAATACAGCATTATAAGCTGTTTAAACAATACAATACGTTCAAACAATATAATCTTACTCTATTTATAGAAATATACATTTTAGCAGATTTTCTAAACCGAATATAAAAAAAATATTAGTCAAGCCGTTAACTATATAATATCCCTTTGAAGTTAGCCCCTGAATACGCAACATTAACCAATTATTATATAGAAATTTACTCAATCTTACAGCATAAACTCTTTTAGGGAAATTGTATTATGATTACAAATTGATTTTCAATTTACTGAACCAATTTGTAATTTGGGTTTGACATGACATGAATAGGCTAGTATAATGAATATGGGCCCATGTTTGTGGAAGGAGTATTTATAAAATAGTTTGTAGCAGCTTTGACTGATTTAAAATGTAATAATTTAAAGGAAGCTCTACGACTTTTTTTTTTATGTGAGATAGATCTATGTTTGTCCACAATCTCACCTGATGGAAATTGTCGATGTGAACGAAGATGGAACACATAGATCTAGAAGGTACCTATTCACTCTTGTCTTGAAGACACTCAGGTTGTAGTACTTAGGAAATACAGCAGCAGGGAGCGAATTCCAGATCTTTGCCGTGCGAATTATAAAGGTGGATGAGAATCGCTTAGTACGAGTGGTGGGAGCGACTATTAATCTACCAAAAAACAAGACATCATTTGTGGCCTACGTAATGCTATGCGATAAAATGATATAATATAAGATAACGGGAATTTATTTTTTAATCAAGGGCTTATTCGCACATGCGATAATGTCGCCCTGGTAAGTTTAACAACATAACAAAATAATCTTAACCTAACTTTCATCAAACAGAGTGAAATTATATAATTTATTTCGCATAAGAGAATTTCAATTTGATTAACATTCTACAAAAAAATAAACGTTATCTAATGTAATTCCTTGCTTTATAATATTATCGAGAACCTAAGTTGAACTATATGAATAAAGAACTATTTTATTTTAGATATACAATATCAAATACTACTTAAAATAAAATAATTTCTGCTTCCAGCGAAGTCTAAATCTGCGATATTTAATGTACATTCACTTTATATAGCATATAATAGCTCTAAATTTCTTATAAAAATTTCACGATAGTTTGGGTTAAGAATTATGGAATATACACGTAGTAGCATCTCTTAAACTTCTGTCTTTTACCAATAAGTATTGTTTTTTGTTATTTTTGAGGTTGTATTTTAATTTCAATTATTATAACCATAATTGAATCAAAGTTTCGGACGCCCTATTATGAGGACTGTGTCCCAAATGCGTCCCTAGTAAACATTGCCCCTGAATTTATGATTTCCGAAACTCAACGCTTCAATAGCAAAACACATAACTTGCGTTTGATTTAGAAAGTTTGTGTAGCCCTTCGGAAGTTAGAACAGAGATCAAATGAATCCGATCCCAATCGAATTCTGAATAACATCGAATGCAAACAACATTGTAAGGATATGAGAAACGGATGTGTCCGTTGTAACTTCAATTTTCATTGTATTCTGCGTCATTGAGTTTGTTTCTTCGTCCGTGTATTAAATGTTAATTTGACACTTGGTTTACAAAGACGATTTTCAAAGAAAAGCAGTTGGAATCATTTATATATTTACTATGTGAGTATGTCAAAAAATATTCGTGAGTAATTCTATAATCAAAGTATTATACATATTCCCCTACATGTATCCAAATCTATCTATAATCCAATGCACATAATGCTTAATGATAACATCCCCGGTTTTAGTGGGAACAATAAAGGTAGATCTTAAACCGGTTTGCAGTGCAAAAGATTAAATAGACACGTAAACCAATAACAGTACAACAATATGACACGTAAAACTTCCGCAACCTCGCCCGGGACTATCATCTTAACTTACAAGAGTTTTATATATCTCTTTCAAACGTTTTAGTTTCACAACCATTCTAGTAAGCGAATAAGGTCAGGCGCTATAGGATGTTGAGTTTGCAAAATGTGAGGACCGGCAATTGTGCTCAAATTCTTTTATCTGCAACACCAGGGAATATGAAAAAAACATGTTGACGGTGGCTGTTCTGGTCCCTTCCTCTTCCGCCATTTTCTTCCGAACGGATAAACCGATTTCGATTCTGTTTCTTTTATTTGAAAGATGGGTTAGTCAAAAGTGTTCTTAGCTATGATTAAAATAAACTAGTTAAGCCATTTTAATGATATGAGGAGTGAATTGAATGAACGGCAATGAAAAATATATTGGTTGTAATATACGGTGTTGAATAAAGCAAGTTTCATGGCCATTTGAAAGATATGAAAGTTTGTTCAGTCTATTTACTTCATACTGGGGTGGGTTCAAAATTATATGCACCAAAAATCTCCAAGGCTACATAATCTGTAAGCTCTTCTGAGTTCAAAACTATGCACGCGGTCCTCATATTTTGCACACTCAACTCCATGAAGCACATTATCTATCACTACCTATATATTACATTATAATGATATATAATTTAAAAAAAAACCGGACATTCCACACAGCAACTAGCCCCGCGTTACGGGTACTAGACATCTGATATACTTAATAGAATAGACTTATATCCATAGATATTTTTTATTATACATATTTTACACCCAGACCAAGGAGGAAAGTGCTTGCATAACATACAAATACTTGACCCCTCGGCGGGAATCGAGCCCGCTATCTCTTGCGCCGTAAGCGGACCTTCGCCCACCGCGCCACTGAGGCAGTCAATAATTAAAACAAAATATTTTACTTATTAGACTTTGGTAGACATTTTATTGTTGAAAAAAACTGAAAACGAAACCAGACCACTGACGAATGTATCAAATACCCTTGGATCATTCTCATCGTGTTCGGAGTTTTAACAAGGTTGCTTCACAAAAAAAAATATTATATCCGTTTTAGCTTAAGCTTTGAGGATCAGAATACTTTAAAAGTCTTAATTAATTTAGCTGGTGTATCCAAACGTGGACCCATCCGTCAAATTTATTAAAAAAGTTAGATGGAGCTCATCAACAGGTGAGTCAAAGAGACCGTTCTGAAGGCTTTGTTAAACTTTGCCTTCGTAAAAGTTATAAAAGATATACTTAATAGATGGAAGCTGGTTATAACGTGAATTATCATTAAGGGGATGATGATTACATAAAATATAGGAATTCTGTTAAGTCTGTCTCTTAGCCAGTCCATAAATAACTGTACACCTATTTTTTGCTTTATCAAAAGATATTTTCTTATTTAACCTTCTTGTAGATACGATTATTATTACTTAGAGTAAGTTTTTGTTACCACCGCCGTCCTGACTTAAATTATTTCCATACAAAGCATTCATAATTTTTTATTTTTGGTTATGGGTGTGTGTAATAAAGATTTATTCTATTTCTATTCTAGAAATAAGGTGGGTGCACGTGACTTGCCGAGCTCAAGGTCAATGGACGATTAGGTCATAAGCCAAAATTTTGCACACCACAAGAGAGAGATAATAATATAGGTATTTCATTTCATTTCATAAAGTAATTTCGAAGACCGTAATGTATTCTGAACATGTAATTATTTAATGTAAGGACACAATAATCTGAGAAACGCAGCTTTTCATCGATTTGTAATTGTATTGTGTGTCGATTAATAGGTACGACATTTACGAATCCTTGCTTTAAACACAGTCGAATATGCATAAGAATCTGACCTGAACTATGATTAAACGTTATCATATTTGTTATATGTAGACTTAGCGCCTGTTTCACAATCGTAAAACTAATAGAGTTTTCAAGTCAAGTGACAACTGTCAGTAACCCGGCAGTGACTAACCGAGATTGATATTTTAACTATTGACTAAGTTTATGCGAGATTGTTAAACTTTGAAGGCCTGAGTGAATAAGCTTTTTGTGGGCAAATATGTTCTTCTTTTTAACATTTGAACTTGTTGACAGCGTGTCTGCCTACTGGATGGACTGTAGCCAGTCCTGTAGCCCATTAAATAAAAAAAAAACAAGCTCTAAGCCTAACTGTAGCTTTAATACTACGTTATTGGATGATCTCACTCAGCTCTTCATTTACCAAAATAAATTTATTTGAACCACAATTTGACTGACGTCAATTAGGGCATAACGTCAACAATGCCTTGATTATGAAACAAATAGTGAGATTGTTAACATTAACGTAGAAACATGAGGACGGAATAACATTGAATCCGGAATTCACCTACTTTTGTGTGTGTGTGAGGATTGACACAGAATGAAATATATTTAACGGTACAAGGTTTTAAAATTTTAAAAATTAGTTCAGTAAAATAAAGCTGTTACTGTTTATTTATTCTGAAAACTGGGTTTACTCAAGTAAACTGAGACGATATTATATATGGAGGATATATTTATTTATTGAATAACTAGTAAGATAATCTAATCTAGCTGATCTAAGTTCTAACAAAACACAATAATGAAACATTACTATCAAGACAATGTCAATTTTTAAAAAATAAAATATAAATAATATATATATCGTCACAGTTAACGTGAGTAAACTCCGTTTTCAGAATAAATGGACAGTAACAGTTTAATTTTACAGTAATAATGTATTAAAATTTAAAACCTTTTTCAAAATGAATAGTGTAACTCGCGGTACATCTTTTCAATCCAAAGGTTGTCTGAAAATATCGTTTTTTTGACAAACGGCCACCCATTGTACTTTTGGTTCTTGTATTTTGAAACTCGCGTGAGTTTTGAAAGTGTTGCGATTTAATCACCCTAGAAACCCACGCAACAGCTTGTGGTATCTACAGCCGAACAACTACTGACTTTGGCACAACCACAATCTCGCATTTCACCAGCGTGGTGGGTTATGGTCAAACGTCCCATATACTTTGAGCGAGATATTTTTCCACCAATGGACTTCCCGTGGTACAAAATACAAAATCATTTATTTCCATTGTTTGGTTTTACAAATCACGGAATCGTCAAAAATAAAAAAGGGTCAAAAATCAATTTGTTTATGTTTTGTATTAACAAATTGACCACAGGTACTTTAAAAAAAAAAGTTGTGTGTGCGATTCACACACGAGAGAAGTGAAACTTCAGTAAATTGAAAAAAGAATAAGAAAAATAAAAAAAAAAAAAAAAAAAAAAATCCAAAAAGATTATGTTCGGGCGGTCACCCATCCATGTACTGGCGTCGCGCACAGGCTGCTTAACCTTGTTAGCGTTTAAGATTGGCTTACCCGACAGGTAAGCCAATCTTATTTCCATTTCTGTTTCATCCGGTTTCTTGAACACTCTACTCTACAGTGTTGAATAAAGCAAGTTTCATGGCCATTTGAATGATATGAAAGTTTGTTTAGTCTATTTACTTCATACTGGGGTGGGTTCAAAATTATATGCACCAAAAATCTCCCAGGCTACATACAGAATCATAATCTGTAAGCTCTTCTGAGTTCAAAACTATGCACGCGGTCCTCATATTTTGCACACTCAACTCCATGAAGCACATTATCTATCCCTACCTATATATTACATTATAACGATATATAATTTAAAAAAAAACCGGACATTCCACACAGCAACTAGCCCCGCGTTACGGGTACTAGACATCTGATATACTTAATAGAATAGACTTATATCCATAGATATTTTTTATTATACATATTTTACACCCAGACCAAGGAGGAAAGTGCTTGCATAACATACAAATACTTGACCCCTCGGCGGGAATCGAGCCCGCTATCTCTTGCGCCGTAAGCGGACCTTCGCCCACCGCGCCACTGAGGCAGTCAATAATTAAAACAAAATATTTTACTTATTAGACTTTGGTAGACATTTTATTGTTGAAAAAAACTGAAAACGAAACCAGACCACTGACGAATGTATCAAATACCCTTGGATCATTCTCATCGTGTTCGGAGTTTTAACAAGGTTGCTTCACAAAAAAAAATATTATATCCGTTTTAGCTTAAGCTTTGAGGATCAGAATACTTTAAAAGTCTTAATTAATTTAGCTGGTGTATCCAAACGTGGACCCATCCGTCAAATTTATTAAAAAAGTTAGATGGAGCTCATCAACAGGTGAGTCAAAGAGACCGTTCTGAAGGCTTTGTTAAACTTTGCCTTCGTAAAAGTTATAAAAGATATACTTAATAGATGGAAGCTGGTTATAACGTGAATTATCATTAAGGGGATGATGATTACATAAAATATAGGAATTCTGTTAAGTCTGTCTCTTAGCCAGTCCATAAATAACTGTACACCTATTTTTTGCTTTATCAAAAGATATTTTCTTATTTAACCTTCTTGTAGATACGATTATTATTAGTTAGAGTAAGTTTTTGTTACCACCGCCGTCCTGACTTAAATTATTTCCATACAAAGCATTCATAATTTTATGGGTGTGTGTAATAAAGATTTATTCTATTTCTATTCTATTCTATTATTTTAAAGTTTTTAAACAAACAAACCGTATTTCAAATGCTATAGAATACCATATAGGTTTTGAGTTTTCCACCAGAAAAACTCTGTTTTATCACTACAATGTTGTCCAGAAGTCATTCGATGTAAAATTGCCTCTGTCTCTATAAATTTTGTACAAAACTTCTTCAGATAAGAAATAAGGTGGGTGCACGTGACTTGCCGAGCTCAAGGTCAATGGACGATTAGGTCATAAGCCAAAATTTTGCACACCACAAGAGAGAGATAATAATATAGGTATTTCATTTCATTTCATAAAGTAATTTCGAAGACCGTAATGTATTCTGAACATGTAATTCTTTAATGTAAGGACACAATAATCTGAGAAACGCAGCTTTTCATCGATTTGTAATTGTATTGTGTGTCGATAAATAGGTACGACATTTACGAATCCTTGCTTTAAACACAGAATATGCATAAAAATCTGACCTAAACTATGATTAAACGTTATCATATTTGTTATATGTAGACTTAGTGCCTGTTTCACAATCGTAAAACTAATAGAGTTTTCAAGTCAAGTGACAACTGTCAGTAACCCGGCAGTGACTAACCGAGATTGATATTTTAACTATTGACTAAGTTTATGCGAGATTGTTAAACTTTGAAGGCCTGAGTGAATAAGCTTTTTGTGGGCAAATATGTTCTTCTTTTTAACATTTGAACTTGTTGACAGCGTGTCTGCCTACTGGATGGACTGTAGCCAGTCCTGTAGCCCATTAAATAAAACAAGCTCTAAGCCTAACTGTAGCTTTAATACTACATTATTGGATGATCTCACTCAGCTCTTCATTTACCAAAATAAATTTATTTGAACCACAATTTGACTGACGTCAATTAGGGCATAACGTCAACAATGTCTTGATTATGAAACAAATAGTGAGATTGTAAACATTAACGTAGAAACATGAGGACGGAATAACATTGAATCCGGAATTCACCTACTTTTGTGTGTGTGTGAGGATTGACACAGAATGAAATATATTTAACGGTACAAGGTTTTAAAATTTTAAAAATTAGTTCAGTAAAATAAAGCTGTTACTGTTTATTTATTCTGAAAACTGGGTTTACTCAAGTAAACTGAGACGATATTATATATGGAGGATATATTTATTTATTGAATAACTAGTAAGATAATCTAATCTAGCTGATCTAAGTTCTAACAAAACACAATAATGAAACATTACTATCAAGACAACGTAAATTAAAAAAAAAAATATATATATAAATAATATATATATCGTCACAGTTAACGTGAGTAAACTCCGTTTTCAGAATAAATGGACAGTAACAGTTTAATTTTACAGTAATAATGTATTAAAATTTAAAACCTTTTTCAAAATGAATAGTGTAACTCGCGGTACATCTTTTCAATCCAAAGGTTGTCTGAAAATATCGTTTTTTTGACAAACGGCCACCCATTGTACTTTTGGTTCTTGTATTTTGAAACTCGCGTGAGTTTTGAAAGTGTTGCGATTTAATCACCCTAGAAACCCACGCAACAGCTTGTGGTATCTACAGCCGAACAACTACTGACTTTGGCACAACCACAATCTCGCATTTCACCAGCGTGGTGGGTTATGGTCAAACGTCCCATATACTTAAAGCGAGATATTTTTCCACCAATGGACTTCCCATAGCCAAAATGGTACAAAATACAAAATCATTTATTTCCATTGTTTGGTTTTACAAATCACAGAAACGTCAAAAATAAAAAAAGGGGCAAAAATCAATTTGCTTATGTTTTGTATAAACAAATTGAACACAGGTACTTTAAAAAAAAAAGTTGTGTGTGCGATTCACACACGAGAGAAGTGAAACTTCAGTAAATTGAAAAAAGAATAAGAAGAATAAAAAAAAACAAAAAAAATAATACTATCCAAAAAGATTTTGTTCGGGCGGTCACCCATTCATGTACTGGCGTCGCGCACAGGCTGCTTAACCTTGTTAGCGTTTAAGATTGGCTTACCCGACAGGTAAGCCAATCTTATTTCCATTTCCGTTTCATCCGGTTTCAAATCACAACGATTCTATAGAAGTTTCACTTCAAAAAAATACATTTATCGTATCAGGTCGCTTCGCTTTTTTTACACTAGAGCAAAGAAGCAATTAAAAACTCTAGCTCGGCTCATTTTTGTTTAGAAATCGATTTTGTTCTGAATTGGAATTCATGGATATGATGATGAATCTATTATTGTATCTTATGCCACTATAACTGTATGGTTGTTTCCATCCAGTAATCCAGTACGGAATAAGAAATACTACGGCCATGATTTCCGGCACTTCACATTCGCGCACGTCAGCATAGCATCATACTGTTTAATCTACCGACGCGACGTCGCGTCTAAATTTATTACCATAACATTTTATGTACTAATTTAAGTAGGTATAACGTTTTTAAGACTAATGATAATTTACTATAACAACACGTTTACTCGCAACACGTGTGCACACAAAATTTAGATTAAAAATAAATGAATTTAATTTAATTTCTTCATTTATTACCAAAGTCTTCGATTTTATTCTTTCACCTTAAACTTTTTTAAGACAGTTTATAAAATTAATAAGAAAAAAAACTTGCATGAAGCAGGCTTGCACTCTCATTTTCTGATGAACACTGCTACGTCGTCAGATGTATGGTCATGGCATTACGCATTACGCCTTTGATGTGTGCCACAAAAACACAATTGGCAGATGAGGGCCAGAAGCAACTTCCGATGCTATATATCTACACAGGTATATAGCAACGATATCTATCTAAAAGCATGAAACATATTCCTGTTTCATCTACGAACATCTGCGAATAGACCGTCTTCTCGGAATAAAAGAAGACGATACGTTTCTATCTTTTGTAAGAGGTAGCGGGTTCGATCCCGGCCTAGGAGTCAAGTGTCTGTATGTTCTATAAGAACTATCTTCTTGGCCTGGGTATTTAATATGCATTATGTCTATTATACTAAGTATCTTAGATGTCTCTTTAGCTTCTAGCTTAGAGCTTACAACGGGGCTAGATGTAGTTTTGTGGATAGTCCGTAAATATGTAGGTATTTATTTAATTTACCGTAATTTCAAGGAGATTATAGCAACAATATCTAGCGATGGCAATAAGTTGACAAACCGTAACCTATTTTACGTCCATCTTTCTTTACGTCCTCAGTAAATGTTTATAGCTTTATGATAAAAACTAATTATCAGCGTTCCTGTCAGTAATAATGCGGTAGGAAATCTCATTATGTATGCTGTAGGGAATATTTAAGGACAAAATCAATTTATCCCTTGTCATTGAATAGAAAATTGAGTAACAATTTGTGTAGAATGTGATACACGTTTGTTCACTTTTATTATGGTCAAATTTATATTTTGTTTTTGATAATGAGGAGTAGGCGGTATGTTTTTGTGGTTTCAATTATCATCATCATCATCCTTTGCTGCTAACACCCAGCATCCACGTTAGTTCTATCCTCCTATTCTAGCTCCTTCCACTTTTTACTTCAATAATAATAATCCGTCAGTAGGCTTCACAGTACAGATCCTTAGGCATAGCTGTATCAGCACCCCTATTTCCGTTAACACAGCCGGACACAGGGATTACCCTGGGACTAATTCATCACGCTGGCCAATTGCGGGTTGATGAATATCACAATTCCCTCACGATGTTTGCCTTCACCGCTAAGCACGTGTTCATTGAACACTTTTATTTTTCAAGAAGAATAATCCAGTGATTCGCGGCGGGGTTTGAACCCTCGATCTTCGGAATTAAAGTCGAGTGCGCTCCCACTTAGCCAACACGGCTGTCATTCACAGCTGACAATCACGATTTTTTTTAAATCAGAAATTAACTGCACTGAATTGGTTTAACCATAGAAACAATGTTATTTGAAATTTCCGTATAACTTGTAGTGCCCGCATCAAATTAATGCAATCTGCACTTTTTGAGTTAACTATGTCGTTTGTTCGTGTCGCTACTTTAGGATTGATGTTCCTATATTAGACTCCAGCCTCCCCTGCAATAGCCCACCATTAAATAAAAAAAAATTAAGAATTTTATCCTTTCTCCCACAATTCTGTACCTCTCTCATTCCCTCAGTTTGTGTGAATTAAAACATTCCATTATAAAAAAAAACGCAACTTTCTTCTAGAGAAGATTGGCACAAAATCAATACAGGCAGTAGTTATTTTGTACCAATTGGTTTGTGAACATCTTTGTTGTCAATTTATTTCACGATTAAAATAGAGTTTCTTTGAAGTGTGTTGTCATTGGATTTAGTTTGACCAGATTTTATTAATCTTACATTTTGTCTACAACAAGTACCTACAGGCGATATAGTATAATAAATATATAATTTATTTAAGATGTATAAAACACGTAATAATAGATTTACCCGCTGTAAAAAATAGCTTTTGTCTTTTACAGGGAAAACAGCTGTTCGTAGGAAATTTGATCCAAATCAGGTTTTAATCGCAATAATTGATTTTACTTGAAACTGGTATTTTACCGCGATAAAAAGTAGCATGTGTAATCTGATATGTAGGTAAGCTACATTATTGTGAAGTTTCAACAAAATCCCTCCAGTAGTTTTTGCGTGAAAGGGCAATAAACGCACTTACTTCCTTACAAACTTTCGCATTAATAATGTAATTAGTGTACCTAATATACGAAGGTATACCTCTAATGTAATTATCAAAAGACACAAAGCACCACCTACAAGTATTTGTATAAAGGAGCATAAAAAGTAGAGACGCGTTAGATAGGCAAATAACTGCCCAACTCACAGCTCAACTTTACCACCACTGTACAAATAGACTAAAGGAAAACCAATAAAGCGAGAGCTCTAGGCTATTGCTGTACCGATGGCACTTACAGTTAATTTGACCCTGAGTATGCCACGTAAATAAAGGACACTATTTTATTAAGCCTTCGACTAGGGTTGGCCGGCCGCCAAAAGCTTGGATGTTTACGTTGCTAATAGTTATCAATTAGTTGCTTCGTTGTCGGAAATTTGTGGTTTATTAATAATCCTCACTGACTGGCTCAGTGGCGCGGTGGGCGAGGGTCCGCTTGCAGCGCAAGAGGTAGTGGGTTCGATTCCCGCCGAGGGTCAAGTGTTTGTATGTTCTGCAAGCACTTTCTCTATACTAATATTATAAAGCTGAAGAGTTTGTTTGTTTGTTTGAACGCGCTAATCTCCGAAACTACTGTTGAATTGAATAATTCTTTTTGTGTTGGATAGTCCAGTTATCGAGGAAGGCTATAGGCTATATAACATCACGCTACGACCAATAGGAGCAAATATATAGTGGTAAATGTGTAAAAAACTGGAGAAATTGTTCATCTTTGAAGCCTTCCGTTGCGTGCGCCGTGAAAACGGTTCAAGATACACAAAAAATATATATTAAAGAATAATAGCTCTTTTAATGATCTAAAAACAGTCCACGATTGTATATGTCTATCTTTTAAGATTAACTCACAAAAACCGTTTTTATGGTACCTAATTCGGTCGAAATAATTTGTTTAAGTTGTATCAACATTATAATGTTAATCTTTATTCAAATAAATATGTTGTTGGTTAAGAGTACTTCATCCATTATAACGCGGGTAGCACCGCAGGGCACAGCTAGTGTATAATAAAAAATATCTATGTATGTATGTCTATTATATTAAGTATATCAGATGTCTAGTACCCGTAACACAAGCTAAGAGAGCTGCCACGGGGACGGAAATATTTATATTTTTTTATTTATTAAATCATAAGTTAATATTTTATGTTTTGATTGCGACAGTGGCGCGGTGGGTGAATGTCCGCTTCCGGCGCAAGAGTAGCGGGAATTGAACCCGAGAGGCGAGTGTTTGTATGTTCTACAAGCACTTTTTCCTTTGTTTTTAATATGTATAATTAAAAATATCTATGAATGGCTATTAAATTAAGTATATCAGATGTCTAGAACCCGTGACACAAGCTTAGAGCATACCACGGGGCTAGATGCTGTTGTGTGGATTGTCCAATAATATTTATTTATTTTATGAATTGCTGATGATTTCGAGTCGACAGAGGAACTTCATACGACGCTCAATCGACTCCAACGACATCGATATCCGAACGGTTGAGTCTTAAGAATGCATACAAAAAATGGATCTAATATCCACGTTTCATTCACACTCATATTATGGTGAGATTATGGAGAATTCGGTCCTTGGAGATGTTGAGATGAGAGATATAGGTCTCAACTCGGAGGCACAGTATTGTACTTATAAAGTATTTCCTTCAAAAATACCTAATTGCTGCAAGAGGAATATTTTTAACCCGTGATAATCAAGTGAATACCTAATGACGAACAACTGTTGTTCTAACTAATAGTTAAGGAAATCATATCTTGTAAAATTGGTACACCTGGTATAAACAACCCCAAGGCACGAGGGTTTAAGAAAACCCGACAAAATTAAGAATCTGCTCTTTTTTGAAGTAGCTTAAAATACTGACGAAATAATTCGAGAAAAGGTTGGTAGTGCCCGAACGCTTCTACGCTACAATAATTCTGGTACGCGTATCTAAAGCTCATTTTCATACGTAAACATCAAATGTAAACCATTTCATTTTTGTATGTAAATTGTACTTTTAAGGTCAATCCGACGGACCCAAGAACCATTGTACCATAGAGTAGTGTCTCTATGGCAATTTGAAAACTGCAATTATTTGCAAAATTCGTATTACTTGACATTTAAATCGTTCTTTTTATGTTCATCGTGAATTAGGTTGGCTTATCCTATAATATAAGTCAAAACTTAAAGCTTGGCGTTATGGTGTATTTATCGTTTATTGATTTTTTCGGGTTTCGTGATGTGGTCCGGAGAAGCCACCTTCTAGGTCTGCATGCCCCATCTTAGACCACATTGTCACTTTGCATCAAGCGCAAGTGTTCTTAGACGTGTTTGATAAAAATCGGCTGAGGCTCAAAATAATCAATATCAGTATCGAGTGGGTTGTAAGGTTTCATATTTGTGTTTATTTTTAACTAGTGGCCCGCCCCGGCATTGCACGGGTTTTTATTCAATTTTTTCTACGGCAATTATTCGATTTCTTCTCGCCTTTTAAACCTTCCCTTCCTTTCAAGACTATGATAAGATAAATCCGTTCAACCGTTCTCGAATTTTAATCAGACTAACGAACAACAATTCATTTTTATTTATATAGATTTAAATTTAGATTATTGAGAATACATATTGTATTGTAACCTAAACCGTCTGTCTTTCCTTTTACAAAGATATCTATACTAATATTATCAAGCTAAAGAGTTTTTAGTGTCATTGTTTATTTGAACATGTTAATATCAGAAACAAATGGCCCAATTAAAAAAAAAACATTTAACTTCATTAAACGGGCTATCAAACAGCCCGTTTATTGAAGAAGGCTATAGGCCGCTATTCGCCTCGAAAAAATTAAAATGGTCAATATATCAGAAAACGCTGTGGAGTTAAAAGAGATTTAATCAATACAAAAATTCAACAACATTGTTTTTAGGTCTCGGGTTTAGCAAAACTTTTATTGTACTTACTGAACTAAAAACCGCTAGAAGCCCTTCTCCTGAAGGTGACATTGGTGGCTAATAAGGGCTCCGTGCTTCAATGGTTGATACGCTAGTTGGTTGATAAATATATTCTCTAAGGGTCGTCCCTTAGAGAATATATTTAACTGAAGTGCTCAGAATTTTACCCAAAGGCATCTCATCACGTAATAAACTTTAAAGTTTTAAATATTAATTAATTTAAAAGTGATACTTTTTATCGTGATATTTTTTTTATTCATACGACATAGGCAGAGCCCTGAAGTTAAATATTAAAAAATTGTGCTTATCAAAATTGCATATCAACAAAGCACGTCTTCTTACATTGACCAATTGAAAAATCAGAATGATAATTAAATAATAGACATTGTGATTTGTATTTTTTGACTACGCAACGCAATGGAGTGGTTACTGTGTTTAACTGTCTATGTATTGTATGTTCCTTTGTCCAAACGCCTTTGCCGATTTTTAAGATTGTCCATAACGTGTCACATGAATTCAAAATAGCGACTACTGACCGCCATTTTGTAAAAATAAAAATAAATTATGATAACAAACTTTTTTATGTCGCCCCACATGACAAAGTTTGTTGACATTTTTTTTTTATTTGACTAAGTATTAATAATTGACAGTTTTCTTTTAACATTTTCGACTGGCCATTTAGGATCATTATTGATTTAAAGATGCGTTACAACCATTCTCACTTAAAATACTTAGAGACAATAAAACTTCCCAAAAAAAGATAAGTCGCATTCGGTATATATTTTCAAAATATGTGGAAAACAGCTTGATCATTAATTTAGTTGTAAAAAATATGTTTGTTGTTTAATCCTAATTATAATTTGCTATTAGTAACCGTTCTAATTAATAATAAAAAAATAAAATAAATGGTTATATGAAGCAGCCCTACAAAGCTAAGTGCGAGTGACTTATTTGAGATGACCAAATGGGCGCGTGCTCTCATTCACTGCAACTTTTACTACGCAGGCTTGGCGCTATTCGACTTAAGTACCAGTTTGCTTTTTATTTGGCTGGCTTGAGGACTCGGTGTTTTTGCTGCTTAATAAGCTTAAAAATTAAAGAACATTGGATGAAAAATAACGGAGATTTCGTGAAAAATGTGTAGTTTTCTTTTTAACGTTGATCTCTAGAATTAGTAATGAGTAGCATGGAAGGTAGGATAGACCTTTTTCACACTGCTAAGTTTAAAGGATAGGAGTGCTCAAGTTTCTCTTAAAATAGTATTTTTAAGAATATTATGTATATCTAAACCAAAGTTATTAAGTATGCAAACACCTTGTCTCTTTGTGTTTAGCCGAAAACAAATTCCAGTTTTCAAATTTGTACTCTTGCTCACATCGCAACTCATTCAAACTGCATTATAAACAATCGTGAAATTATGTAATTAGTTCAGTTCAGTTACCAGTGTCGAGTTAAATAAAATTATAAAGTGAAAAAGATGTTATTCAGTTGATCGCCATTTTGGCAATCAATTAGTAATTAAAATGGAGCTAGCATTAATTGTCGTCATAATAGATGACTTAGACATGTCTTCTTATCCATATATCATTTTTTGCTATAAATAAAGTGTTAGTCAAATTATGTCAGTAGAACGTTCCTCATTTAGCAGTTATTATAAGGGACTCAATAGTGATAGTAATGGTTGACGGTTATCGCGAGTTACCTTCCTTCAGGGAGTCTATTGTCCCACTTCTGTAGGTTATGGTTCTTTGTCAGCTTTCAGAGCTACTTTTGCCCCGCAGTAATTTAGAGAGGTCTTCTTTTTGTCACATTTTATCCGATTGTTACCGTCCCAAAAATAATATGCGATATAATTTAGGAGACGATTATATCATTATTCTCTAGAGTATCAATAAATATTTAGGAGTTGAACTGTCGACCAAAAATCGGAAACTTCATTAAGAATCAAAGACTAGCGTATATGCAATGACGTACATATTTGTAACTCTTTGTAACCCGTGAACTCATATTTTTTATATTCTCAAAACGCTTTTGTTCAATACGAATTACATAAAATAGAAATGTAATAAAACGTAAGCTGCTTAGTTCAAGATAAAATAAAAGATCCTATAATCATAAAGCTTATTTATATAAAGCGCCTACCATAATCCGACTCAATGTATCCATCTGAAAGCATTTTCAGCTTAGCGGTGCACTTGGAAATCCAGCGAAGTGCTGCACTTACTACGAGAGGCATTCTAGCATAACGAGGCCTGATTGCGCGGAATCGCCGTCCATCACTTTTCAGCAAAATTCGTCGTATTATTGTTAAATACTATGAAATACTTCCATACCCTTTCAGAGGATATCTAGGTAATAATCATATCACCTGCTTTAAACCTACCACGAGTTGCAACCAACGACTGTTGGACATAACATCGAGTTGTTATCCCATACAATTGACAGATAAAGATAACATTTTAGTTGTAACAAATCTGTTAAATGCATGCATCTTAATCTCCAACAGGCGTCAGTGGCAACTCATGGTAGGGCTACATATCGCCTTTATTTAGGATAATTTTGTCTAAACGCTCGGATCGTACAAAAACAGTCACGTGTATTGGTCAAACAGTATGATTGCCTGCTTCATAAGCAAAATAGATCTCTGAATTCAAATTACTAATTGAGCATGTCCTGAATACTAAACAATATCGGTATGTACGAGTATAAAACAATTGGGGATCAATGATTTGTAGATATAGAAAATAAAATCAGATTTACCAATTATACGTTGTTTGAAATAAACGTGATCACCAGAACCTCGGAACCATACCTGTAACCAAAATAAAACACAATCAGTTTATAGTTATTTATGATACAATGCCATACACGTCTATCAATATGACATGTCTTCTAGGTTTTAGTTTTAAGAACGATGGAATTTTCCGTTAATCTTGCCTTTCGAGAAGCTAAAAGTCCACGAGAGAATCGTTCGCCTTCGGTAATCCCGACGACAATCAATTTCTCCAAACTCTCATTGCCTATAAGCGCGTATATGGTAGATCGGTATATTACACATCAACATTTCAAGATATTAATAAGGTTTAATTTTGACGTTTGTTTTATTACAAAACTTCGTAATTTTATATTAACGGGGCACTGGCAATCTGTCACTAGATCTGAATTCAATAATGAACTGAACGGAGTTGAGTTCTATGTTTGACAGTCATAGTGAGTTTTCTATTTTTTAAGCAGTTTTATTCTAAAGTCTTATTACATATAACAAACCAAAAATACCAATTTCTACCACTTACACTACTAAAAAACAGATTGTACGAGTGCAGTTAAGATGTTATTATTAATTAAGTTTTTTTGTTTTACAGGGTTCGAATATTTTTCTATAGAGCCTGGTATAACTGCTAGTCTGCCATTTTGAAAAACAAACCTAATTTTTGTGAACAGTGATGAAAAGCATATTAGCATGAGTAAATAAATTCTGTAATACATACGGTTTCTAAGATATTTGGTTATTCACAAAACGTTTAATGTACCTATGGAGTCGATCGAACGAATTCTGAATAATGGAACAAATGAACCAGCTGATTTCGCTGACTGTAACTCAATAGGTGTGAATTGACACGCGCTCAACAGGGCTGAAATTAATCCGATTGTCCGGAAAATGTTTAACGAATTCGGAAACATACCGACGTTTTTTGCAAAATTCAGTCATTTAGGCAATTGTGTATAGCGCAATTGCCTAAATGACTGAATTTTGCAAAAAACGTCGGTATGTTCAGAGTTTTGGTACGAATTTTAATCAACATCATACAATTTCTATTTTTCGATTCGAATTATGAAATATTGTTATGTATTAATCAAAGACTGTCCTTTTACAATACTTTACAAATGGCGTGTGTAACATTATTCTGGTTTCTCCTTTGGCAATGTAAATTAGTTAAATAAGGGATTAATAGTTGATAGTAAGTATATTTTCTAGGGTTACATTACGTTGATTAAACCCTCTATTAGTAAATAAAGATTACTTTGGTTAGACTTGTTGGCACGTCATATTAGAAGATGTTTTGAAACGTTGATTTTGATCACAAACATATTTATGAGTAGTACCTAGTACGTCTAAAACAGCAACTATATATAAACCGTTTCTAAAAATACATTATACGATATTTTTCTTTTATGCCAATGACGGAATAATCCTTCTTTGTAACACTTGACCTTTACGTGGTTTACACAAGTATTTTCAGACGTAAAATAAGATTTCAGGCATGTTACGCGGCAATGTTTATAGCTTTTTGATGTCTCAACCATTCTAAAACCTGTTTTGATAAAGTTTATTTATTACAAGACGTAGATCGATGAGTGTGTAAAGATTTTAAAAACGTATTGGTACTTTAGATGTTTTGGCAGGGGTGTGATGAGTTTAGTTTAGTATAAGTAAGCAATGAATCACATTATATTTTTCGATACTATCACGAACACTTATAAAAGCAATATACAATTTAATTTATATATCATACAACTAGAATTTATAACTACTTATATCAACTGTTTTTTGCAACAACTATTATTATTATTATCATCTTCATAATTTTATTATTTAATATTTTTTGACATGTAACCAATTGTTATCAATAAATGAACTATGAACTATCCTTTGATGTTTTTACAAAGTGATAAACCACACTTTTAGCTGAAACTAATATTTTAAATTTATGTACAAAAAATGAAGACAAAGAAACGTAGCTTACTACCGAAATGTGACACACGAACCCACGCGTCTTCCATTATATTCCTTTATATTTAATTGTATTTTGTAGGAAAAATGTTATGTACTTTTACTGTCATTATTATGTAAATGTTAGATATGAAACTTAATTTAATTATCTTTAAGATAGCCGCGCTGCAGAGCGAGACCCTCTAGCACAGGTATTACATTACTTAAAAGAGGGTCCCACACCACTGTAATATATTAAAATATTTAAGTTAAAGCAATATATATATTTTTTTTGTATTTTAATTCCACCTAATACCAACTTCGAAACCACGTTATCGCAGTCATCGTGTTCTGCATTTCGCAAATGTTTAATTTTTTCTACACAAATTTAGAATATTCATCATCATCATCATCACCCTATTAACGTTCCCACTGCTGGGACACAGGGACTTCTCTCTTGACGAGAGAGATTAGGCCTTAATTCACCACGCTGGCCAAGTGCGGGTTGGTGAATGTCACATGTCCTTCAAACTCTTTTTAAAGTTATCAGAACATGCCGGTTTCCTCACGATGTTTGCCTTCACCGTTAAAGCACGTGTTTAAAATATATTAATATACTTATATACTACTTATTGATTTATATTGTTTTGTTTGATGTTACTTTATTTAATTTTTCTTTTATAAGTGGACTAATTTATTGATTTATTATTATTACTTTTTGACATTTTTGGTATTATCGTAATTTTCAAATACAATGTAAATATTGTGGAATGAAATAAATTTATGAATTATACATTTATATTTGTATAGGTACACTACATATTGGTAAATTAGAAAAAAAAATGTATTCAATTGTTTGATTTGTATGCAAACAGACAATAAATTCGATTAAATACTATCGGAATAATAAAAAATATATTGTTATGTATGCAATTTTCGTTATAATTTCCTGTGAAAGGTTTGGCTTAGAAATAATTTTGAATGCGATTTTAAGTATCCAACTTATGAGACATTCAATAAAAGCGGTCAAATAAAACAATCTTTACAAAACAATCTATAATTACTTAAAGTTCAATTTACTTTTAGCTTTCTTATCTTCCTTTTACATCTAAATGAACCATTCATTCTAAATTAAAATAATGCAATCTATTTAAATAAAATATAAATAGATATAAATATATACAGACAATTCACACAACAACATCTAGCCCCGTGGTAAGCTCTAAGCTTGTGTTACGGGTACTAGACATCTGATAAACTTAATATAATAAACCTATTATACTGAGTTCACTTTAATATTAATATATCTATGTAGTTTATCAGCCACCTAACACCCATAGTACAAGCTCTGCTTAGTTTGGGTTTAGGTGATGCTGTGTGATTAGTCTGGAGATATTTATTTATTTATTTATATTCATGTCCAACAACCATAAAGGATTATATGAAATGAAGCTTTTGAAACTTATCATTGTTTTCGTGAAAAATATAGCTACTATGGCAATATGATAGTGCATAAAACCTAACTTTAAAAATATTAATACATTTGGCTTACTCCAGTTTTTTTTTTTTCAAATACCGTTTGGACTGTTTTAATGTAAAAACCCCTCCTTATGCTGATTTTTTATCTAACAATGCGTACACAGTGATAATTATTATATCATCATCATCACCCTATTAACGTTCCCACTGCTGGGACACAGGGACTTCTCTCTTGACGAGAGAGATTAGGCCTTAATTCACCACGCTGGCCAAGTGCGGGTTGGTGAATGTCACATGTCCTTCAAACTTTTTTAAAGTTATCAGAACATGCCGGTTTCCTCACGATGTTTGCCTTCACCGTTAAAGCACGTGTTTAAAGCGCACATAAATTTCTCAAGAAGAAAAATCCAGAGGTGCGTGGTGGGGTTTGAACCCACGACCTTCGGAATGAAAGTCGAGTGTCCTCCCACTTAGCCAACACGGCTTTTTATTTCATTAGATAATTATTATATACAAAAATAGATTTAATTGACTACCAAGCCAAGAGGGCATTATAAGTCTCAAAATTACTATCTAATGAAATAGCAAGCACAATGTTATACAGGGTGTCCAGTGGCAGATTTCAATGTTTAAAAAACTGTAAAAAAAAAACTACACTTTCTGATATAAAGCAAATTTATTTTAAATTTATAACAACAAATGCGGATTTAATTACTTAAAAACCACGTTCTCCAAATGGCGGCCATCGAGTCTGACACACTCTTCCAGTCTAGCACGCATCTTTTCATAAACGCGTTTACAGAGCGACTAGGGAATCCTGCTGACTTCGGCTCGAATATTTTCTTTAAGTTGTGTCACAGTGCTCGGATTGGTTTTGTAAACAACAGATTTTAGGTATCCCCATAAGAAAAAGTCACATGGGCTTAAATCGGGTGATCTAGGTGGCCACGGAATGGTACCGTTTCGGGATATGTTTTTTTCAGGAAATAACTGCCGCACTGCATTCATGGACACATTAGCAGTATGAGCTGTGGCTCCGTCCTGCTGGAACCATGTGTTTCGGTTGAAGGATGGACTATTCTGTAGTTCTAGTCTAAAAAAGTCACTTAACATCTGGGTATATCTCTCCGAATTCACAGTTACAGTTTGGCCACGTTGATTTTCAAAGAAATAGGGCCCTATGATTGCAGATGCAGACATGGCACACCAGACTGTTACTTTAGGCTTATGTAAAGGCTCTTGATGCATTTGTCTTGGGTTGTGAAGATCCCAGTAACGGAAATTCTGCTTATTCACATATCCTCCGATGTGAAAGTGAGCTTCGTCACTAAAGAATATGTTGCCCATCCGAGTAGCAGTACGAAATCTCAATAACATCACCTCTGCGTAAGTTTTTCTTAATGCAAAGTCAGAATCGTGTAAATCTTGTACGATTTGAATTTTATATGGATGGAACTTGAGTGTTTTTCGCATGATTACCTGTAAAGTTGATTTCGTAATTTCCAATATCGATGAACGTGCACGCAGTGATAAACGGGGATTTTCAACGACAGAAACCATAACACGATCGACATTTTCATCCGTGTCTACCGATGGTGTAGTTCCTGGCCTGGGTCTATTCAATGTTGATCCTGTAGCTTTGAACCTTGCTACCCATGACTGAATGGGGTTGATCGATGGTCCATCACGTAATCGACGAATACCGTAACGATTATTAAATCGACGGCGTGCTACAGACAGCGAAAATCCACTCGAATTCTACGCCTCTATGGCAAAAGCGCGATGCGCTCCACTCCACTGTTCCATGGCAACTAAAACATCCGCACCGCTTGAGCTTCTAACGACGCCCCCCGCGCCCCTCTATCGTATTGCGTTCAGAAACTATGTTCGCTCAAACTTTGAAATCTGCCACTGGACACCCTGCATTAGTGTTAGTTTTTATTTAGGTATAGCAAGATAAGCATCACTATTTACGTTACTACTGTGGGGCTCAGAGACTTCTTCGTTAACGAGGGCGATTACCACGCTGGCTAAGTGCGAGTTGGAGATTGTCACATGTCCTTCAAACTCTAAAAAATTCTCAAATCATGCCGGTTTCCTCACGGTGTTAACCTTCACCGTTAAAACACGTGTTTAAACTTCACAACATTTTTTTCAAGAAGTAAAATCCAGAGGTCCTCAGCGGGGATTGTACTCACGACCTTTGGAATGAATGTCAAGTGTGCTCCCACTTAGCAAACATGGCTTATTTTTCTTAGTCATCATGCCAATATTTTTAGCCATAAGCCATATAAACAAATATTACATTCAATAGTTTATACTTTCCTTTCATATTTCTTTCTGTAGTATTATTTCTTTCCCCAGTCTTTGTGCAGTTTCATCATTTCTTCGTAGATCAGACACTCATTATGACACTGCAATATTTCTAAAGCTTCTAGACGACAGTTAAATTGACAATCAAAGCCAGCGGGGCTGCCGACTAAGACCGACATTTCTATTATTCTTAAGTTTGTTGGGATTGCAGAAAAATATGTATTTTGTTTTTAAAATTCATGGAACCGTCTAGCCGTTATATATGTAGGAACGTTATGTTAACACCTATAGTATTTTATTTTTATCTTAAAGTATTATATATATTATATTATATATAAATTATTAACCATGATTTAACGGTTTTTTAGCTTTCCGGTATTTTTACGCAATTGCATGCCCCATGATCACGTTACAATTGAAGTTCCAACCAGTTGGATAACAGTTTTTTTAGCAGACAAAGCGGTTTACATTAATCTGAGAATACTGGCGTAATATAACGTATAAAATTTATAAACGGAATACTTAAGATAATATAACGGTTTTTGAGTTTCCCGATATTTTGACATAATTGCATGAGCCATGATTACAGTACAACTGAGCTCCCAGAAAGTTGGATAATAGTTTTTTTTGGCAGAAAAGCGGTCTACCCTCATTCTGTGTCTTTTATTACGAATTGACGCACCACTAGTGTTGGGAAATGTTCCACACCCGAACAACACACCATCACAACACACACTACTAACGGTACTGCCTGGCCCATATGAAGTAGACTTATGAACCAGGACCATATGAAGGAGATGAGGGTAGACCGCTTTGTCTGTCTATAAAACCGTTAACCATTTGGCTGGGACTTCAGTTTTGGCGCATACAATTGCCATTAATATATTCAAACTAAAAAACTGTTAAATCATGGAATATATTCCGTTGTTAATCTTAATACATATTATAAAACCAGTATTCTCAGTATATGAGATCATAACGAGACTCCTAATATTAAAACTAGCCATTCCGTATTAGTCGTGATCTCCGGACCAAAAAAGGAAACCGCCAACTACAACCATTTCATTTAGTTGTCATCTTATAAATTATATTACCAATATAAACTTAATAAGAAGAGTTTGCCGCTGTTGTAAAAATATAACTAGAGTCCCGCAACGACAGAAATGGGAATTGTTTGCATCCCACCAAGGAAAAAGAGGTGGGCTGTTTAAAAGATAAAGGCTTCCATTAGAACTGTATTCTACAGAACAGGGTAGATGACTTAATAAAAATAATGAGTCTGTTATTTAGATTATGTAAAAAAATTACTTGTATGTTTTCTTTTTTCTTGCAAACTGTTAATATACCTACTATGCTATACTAAGTTTTAGTAGTCTAAAGTCCCCACTGCGAAACTTTGCTACCATATATTTTTGCCGAGGTAATATTATGTAAACAGTACTCCAACTCGGCCAAGACTAGGAATTGATGACTATAGCCGTGCGGTACCTGGACATGCGAGAGTAGGGCTGCCCACCTGCAGCACCTTTTAATTTCATCTGTCTGTATGACTTTCCATCCAGTTTCGTGATTGTAATTTTTTTTTATAAACCAATAAAGTACTCTGCAAATGGAATAGAAAGTTTTCAATAAAAATGCTTGTTGTTTTGATTTCATTAAAAAACTATCTTTTAGTTTTATAAAGAACAAATCTGAAATTGCAACCGAAAAATAATTTGCCATAGGATATACAAAATGCATTATTATTAGGTAAACTTAAAAAAAATACATTCGAATATAATATTAAGCTTAGTAAAAATCTATCATAGAATAATATTCTACTCGTCACATTAAATAACAACTTGTGCTTTATTTTACAAACGAAATCGGGCGGATATTAGTTAAAAACAACACGCTGACCGTCACTGAGGCACAGTCACGACTGCCTGTATCCCTCGTGTAACCTTTGGATCGAGACGCTCGCAATATGTATAGCTCGCGTTTCGACCGATGAAGTAGGAATACTGTTTACAGCAAAATATGGTATCTAGAATCAGACGGACTAAACAGAATACCTACCACTTTAAATGTAGTTTACATACCTATTGTAAGGATAACCTACTAAGTATGTACAGAATTTATAATTAAACCAATGCACTAAGTTATTTTATTACTATATAGAATCATTTTTAAATAGTTTAAAAACGATACCAATTAAAAATAAATTAGGTTGGAAAGATTTTGTTGCAATAAAATATATATGATGTAACCATAAATTTTCAGATTTTTTATTGTTATTTTTACAATTGTTAATTCATTTTAAAATGTATTTTTTTTAAACAACGTAAATTGTAAGCTGTAGTATTGAGTCGTTTCCGGTTGTCAAACCTAACCTAACTTTAACGACTCACGACTCCAGCACGCCATTCTGTTTATGCGCTTCGTAGCGACTAGACCTCTAAAAAGTGAAAAGTGTTGTGTAGTGGTGTGCTGGTGGAGACTGTTTTAAGGTTAGTCACTAATTTATAATAAACTGTGTTATAGTATTTAATATATTTTTGAGCGGTCTTAAGTAATATTACTTAGTAACCCATAAATACCTCGAATACTATTGATAGACTAGAGTGAACGTTTGGTACAACGAATTGCTTAAGGCGGCTGAGTATTACGCCAAAATGATCGCGTAAGAATTTTACAAACAAATACTGAAATACGTGTGTTTACCTTCTCGCCACCTTTAAGTAAATAGATTTTCAAAATGAAACTACGTAAACCTACAATGTGTCTGGAACAGAGTTAAGGGATCAGTAGAAACATAATGCAAGCACTTTCTAATGATTGTGTATCTTTCCACTAGAAGTAGATGGAGATTTTTGTATTGTTGTCCGGAGAAGCCATCAATTTTCCAGGTCTTCATGCCTAGGCATGTCGATTTAAAATAGATTATTCGAAAAATCATTTTTTTTTTTGTATAAAATTATCGATTTTTCAGTCCTATTTTGGACCCAGCATCGATTCAATGAATCGATCTATAAACCTCCCGAATCGGACAGATCAATTCAAAGAACTACCTGATAATAAATATTCCTCAACTAGCTACGGTATAATTTTCGCTTATAAAGGTACTTGCGTTTAAATAAAACATTTCTTTTCCGGGCGCGTCCTCTCAACTCAACGTCAAAGTCAAGTCGTCAAACACTCAAAACCTACCCTAAAAGACTCTTGTGTGAGAGAGTTTATTTATTATTTATCAAAAATATACTGTGGGTAAAATATTATTTTTACTGTATAAATTTTTAGTTATGTAATAAATAAAATAGTATCGTGTTAATATCGCATTAATGACAATTTGAAATATAAGCAGAATTTTAAACTGCCACATTAGTTTAGTGGTTGCAAGTACTACTGCTGCTGAGCGAAAAATCGTGGGTTCGATCCCCACCTCTACCCATTTTTTCGGAGGAATTTATGCGTGATGTTATATTTATAAATTTAATAACTTCTATCGAATTACTTGTATTTGAGATAAATGGTCATCAATAATGTCCTCTATCTAAATTAGGCGTGTTTGAAATTGGCGAGATTAATCGAAAATCGATCTTTTAATGCTCGATTTAAACAAGAATCGATTCTAGCATCCTTGATTCGAATCGAATCGGAGATCGATTATTTTTAAAGAGAATCGACATGCCTACATGCCCCATCTTAGAACACATCGTAACTTTCACTTTCACTTCAGGTGAGATTGTGGTCAGAAGAAAACTTATACTAGCATAAAAAAGGCCAATGTTAAACTATAAAAACGAATGAGAAGCTTTCAAAATTATCGTGAGTTACACTATTCGTTTGAATAACCGGGATTTTAAATCCAAACAAAATCTAAAGAAGTAAAATCTAATAGACAATGATATTACACTCTATCTAATAATAATACATTGTTATGAAATCCCGGTTTTTTTTAATGTTCTATGAAGCCTTATATATTATGGTATATATCTGCCATATCCGGTAACCATCGTCAGCTCAAATGATCATGATGATGATGTTACTTGCTAGTTGTTATTTCAAGTGAATCTATTTATTTAAGATCGTGAATTTTATATGTTTCCAAGGCTGGTGTAGTTTGTTTGTTTAGTGGCGGGAGTATTGCTACACGTGGTTCGTTTGATTTCGTTAAATATTTGTTTAAGAATACTCACATTAATGTTGGATTCTGATCTTGGATTAACACATGATTATGTTATGATTTAAGACCACATTTTATAATTATCGTGTTATGTGTTGCCAGTGATGTCGTATAAATTTTTAACATTGTGTATAGGCCTTATGAATATACTTACAGTCACTTAGGGGCTATGGAAAGGACTAAGAATAACCACCCCTGGTAACTGTCCCACTGCTGGGACACAGGGACTTCCACAGAACAGAGATTAGGCCTTAATTCACTACGCTGGCGAAGTGCCGGTTGGTGAATATCAAAATCCTTCGAACTCTTCAAAGTTCTGAGAACATGCCGGTTTTCTCGTGTTTTGAAACTCACGTACATTTTTCATGAATAAAATGTTGAGGTGCGTGGCGATATTCAAACCCGCGACCTTCGGAATGAAAGTCGAGTGAGCTCTCACTTAGCGGACTCTGCTTTTTCGGCGGAAATGGACTACTAAAAATTATTAGCTAGATTAATTCAAGAATTAGGAGAATATTTACGTGGAGGTATGAGCGTTAATGCCCCATGCGTTGTTTGACTGCCCCTGTGACGCGGAGGGCAAGAGTCCGCTTGCGGCGCAAAAGATAGCGGGTTCGATTCCCGCCGAGGAGTCAAGTGTTTGTATGTTCTGCAAGCACTTCCTCCTTGGTCTGGGTGTTTAAAAAGTATAGTAAAAAATATCTATGTGCGTATGTCTATTATATTAAGTATATCAGATGTCTAGTACCCGTAACACAAGCTAAGAGCTTACCACGGGGCTAGATGTTGTTCTGAGGATTTTGCGGAAATATTTATTATATATATTTATATTTAATGCTAGAGCCATACATATTAGCTCGTTTAGGAGGCAATAACATGTTAACAGGTTTAAGGCTGAAAAGTTCTTGAAATATTTTACTAAAATGAACCTAATTCCATACTACTTCTTACTCTCGATCTACTAAATATTCATCAAATAAAGATAAAACGTTCTAAGCATAGTTGACATACAGGAAGTAAGTTATTAAAATCTGACACGGATAGACATGAGTAATCTGACAGTGAGTTTATTCGCTCCGTACATCAGCTCTCTGATGTTCTGAAGGGTTGACGACATTCCATTAAGGCATATTCAGGAAACGACATCTGATTTATCAGATTTCCTTTATATAAGATCGCGAAAGGAATGAGGATATGAATCGTACGGGTAAAATTAGAACAGGTGGATGGAAGGTAGACATTTTCGAAGGTTTCGGAGGTGCAAAGGTAATAGAGAATACAAACAGCATAGTTCTTAAAATAGTTGTTAAAACCGATGGAAGGACTGTGTGAAAGAAGAAAAGAGTGAGTGTTGAGATGACGGGTGATAGAGGGAAATGGAAGAAAAACACATGTTGTGCCGACCCCACATAATGTGGGGCAAGACAAGGGCAAGAAAATAAATGTGTTTCAAATGCTTTTTATGTGTTAACAGTTTGTGTCGCTTTTTATTGAAACATATAAACCTTCATTTATTACTTTGTTGCTGAAAACGGCGTGAAAAAATCGTCATTCATCGTTAGTTTTTGAATTAAAAAACATTAAAAATAGATACTTAGCTATAACAATTGTTTGTAAAGCTTTAAGCAATACGAAAAACTAAACTGCACCATCTGCTACCATAAAATGTTTATAATATATTTTATTTTATTATTTTTAATGAGTAAAACTTACAACTACCTAAATATATACATTATGTTGTTATTATAGTATAGATTGTTGTATTTATTATATAGTTTATATTAACAATATAAAAACACTTAAGTACACACAAAAGGCCATTAAAAAGTATTCACGTTTAAATTTTAAAATAAGAATCCTGAGGGTAATGAAGAAATCAAAAGAACATGAGGTGAAAAATCTATGCATTCGAGTGCAACACGTAACTTTTCATCCCAACCCACCGAGGAAGTTACTAAATTTCAGCTAAGTCGGAAACTTGAAAGTGTGTCAAATTTAACTTGCAACAGGTGAAACCTCAGATCAAGAAACTCTTTTACTTAATTTGTGGGTGAAACTAACTAAATCGTTTTGACTCAAGGGTTTAAAGAAAAGAAACCCAAGGAGGTTAAGAGTCTGAGGTTTTAGTAGATTTAAATTAGTTCTATGATAAATTCGGCACTATGTAGGTGATGCTTTCCTATCACAAACTTCGTGCACAATATGGCTTTTCGCTCACATACTGAAGAGCAATAAATACTCTTTACGAAAAAGAAAAAATACGTGGTAATTAATAATGAAGGGGATGAAAAATATATTTTATTAAATATTTCTACTGTATTATATCTACATCCAACCCGCACTTGGCCAGCGTGGTGAATTAAGGCCTAATCTCTCTCGCCAAGAGAGAAGTCCCTGTATCCCAGCAGTGGGAATGTTAATAGGGTGATGATGATATAAATATTATTTCAATTCGGTATGTAATACCATATTACTACCCTTTCAGAATATTTTATGTACCAATAAGCCCACGTTATACTCGTAACCTTCATAAAAGATTAAAAGTTAATTAAATTGCGCGAGCGGCCTATTTTATCGACATGTGTCATCGCATCGAATTCTCGGAGTGTAATGACAAAATAAACATGGCATAGATTGTACTTCGATGTTCAGTAATATTTATTCTTTTATTGTTGAGCATGGTGGCCTTAGAGTTAATAAACATATTCTATAGGTGCTCAAGCACAATGGGTAGACATAGACACGGGAACGTATTAATTAGACTCCGCTGTCAGTCTGGCACTAGACTATTTCATAAACTGCAGGTATTGCATACCGGCAGTCTATGAAATACAGCAATCACTGCACCAAGTACCTAAATAGCAGGGCTTCTAGAACATCAATGTGAGTTTTTATTTATTTTTGATAAGGTTTAATATGATTTTTAACCCTAGAACAGAAAATAGGGTTGTTATAGTTCTATGATACCTCAAAAAAATGACTCTACAGAAAGATGTAACGATGGCTTCGTAACAGTAAAAAATAAAAAGAAATATAGCTATTACAAATACAGAAATACACGTGGAACTCTGCAAAACACTGGTAAATTGCAAGTTGCAGAATCATTTGGATATATATATCTATCACGAACAAAAAAGAATACTACTGTAGAAAATATAAAAGAATATATAAATGAAATGAAAGAGGACTGTCTGAATGTTGAAGTATTACAGCAGTCAAAAGAAACCAATTTTAATTCCTTTAAAATAACCGTGCCTTTGTTAAAACTAAACATCTTTTTGAATCATGAGTTCTGGCCGGAAGGTTTAGTGTTCCGCAGGTTTAAACAGACAACGACCATAAAGGATAAAACTGATTTATTACATAAACAATTATGATTGTACAACCTATAGAAAATAAATTGCCTGCGTTTGCTTCTTTTAACTGCAAGTCAGTTAAAAGATCCGTCGAGCATGTAAGAACTCTATGCAAGTACGTGGATGTAATTGCACTGCAGGAAACCTGGTTACTACCAAGCGACTTAGGATTTATCAACGAAATAGATAAAGAGTTTGCCTGCTGCGCCAAATCTGCAGTAGACACATCAGCTGGTGTGTTGCGCGGCCGTCCGTATGGAGGAACAGCGATACTGTGGAGGTCCGACCTATTCACGAACGCTAGCGTTATAAAATGCGAGAGTGATCGGCTAACTGCCGTGCGCCTGGAAAGTGGGGATAGGAATGTGTTAGTGTTTTGTGTATACATGCCTGTGAACTGTGAAGACAACCTTCCCGAATTTAGCGAATGCCTTGCGCAAATGAGGGCGATCATTGAGAACTCAGATGTTGAATGTGTGTTCATAATGGGAGACTTTAACGCGCACCCAGGTTCCCTTTTTGGGAAAGAGTTAACAGACTTTTGTGATGAACAGGTAATGCAATGTATAGACATGGAAAGACTTCCGGAGAGCACGTACACGTATGTAAGTGACGCGCACGGCACGTGTCGATGGCTCGACCATTGCGTCGTGACGGCGGCGGCCGCTGCCGTAGTGACTGACGTTCGAGTGCAGTATGACTCATTTTGGTCAGATCATCTACCCCTTATCATAACATGTGATTTAAAATTAATAAGAACTAAATCTACATTGCTTACAGAACCATTGTCACGTAATCATGTGTGGGGGGTAAGGGATGAGGTACAAATAGAAAAATATGGTTTATTATGTACAGAAAAGCTGTCTAGTCATTTACAAAATTTTAATTTCAATGTTTTTAACTGTCCTAGTAAAATAAGATGTACTAATTGTGATCACTGTGAATATATAGATAATTATTATAATGATATTATACATATATTACAGACAAGTGCAGCAATGAGTGTTAAAACGAAACGTAACAGTAATAAAAAGTTAGTAGGATGGAACTATCACGTTAGAGATTTGTACAAAGCTGCCCGAAATAGCTTCTGTGAGTGGGTTTCGTACAATAAACCAGTTCAGGTTTTTATTATAATAAAATGAAAGACTGTAAAAGGGATTTTAAAAGAGCACTTAAATATACACAAAATAATCAGCATAAAATAAAAATGGATATCTTGGCGCGACAGCATGCATCGGGCAACTTTGTTCAGTTTTGGAGAGAAACTAAGAAGTTAGAGAGTAAAAATAGTTTGGCCAATAATATTGAAGGGGAAGGGGATAGAATAAAGATAGCTAACTTATTTAAAAATCATTTTAATGTGGAAAGTAAAGTAAATGAACCTAAAAATTCTTATTCTTACTCAGAGGGACATAGAATGGGTGCTAATAGTAACAGTGCGCTTTTAACTATAACAGCAGAAGATGTGGAACTCGTGCTCAAAAGAACAAAACGTGGAAAGTCCCCCGGCCACGATGGGTTAAGTATTGAGCATTTGCTGTATGCTGGCCCAGATATATGTTTAACACTAAGTAGATTTTTTAATCTGTGCATTAGTCATTGCTATTTGCCAGCAGAGATGATTAAAACTATAGTAGTTCCTATTATTAAGAATAAAACAGGTGACTTATCTAGTATATCTAATTATAGACCCATATCGCTAGCTACGATAGTGGCTAAGGTGCTTGAACGAATCCTACAAATTAACATCATGCCGTCATTGTCAATAGATGATGGACAATTTGGCTTTAGACCTCACGTAGGAACAGACATGGCAGTATTTTCCCTGAAACAAGTCGTGGACTACTATAGATCGGGAAACACTAGTGTTTATGCCTGTTTTCTTGATCTTAGTCGAGCATTTGACACGATAAATCACGATCTACTTTGGGCCAAGATAAGACGTTCAAATGCTCCTGATGATGCGGTTGGTCTGCTTGCGTACTGGTATCGCAATCAGACGAACAGCATTAGATGGGGACAGGAATACTCGGAGAGCTATAGGCTAGCTTGTGGAGTGCGCCAAGGCGGTTTGACCTCTCCGGATCTTTTTAATGTTTATGTCAACGATCTGATCTTGCAGCTAAGCAGCACCCCAGTTGGTATTAAGTTGGATAGTCGGTATGTGAACAATCTAAGTTATGCTGACGATATGGTGCTGCTTAGCCCCACGATCAAGGGATTACGGAAACTTGTTGGTATATGTGAAGGTTATGCTAGAGATCATAACCTGACATATAACGTGAAGAAGACTGAAATGGTAGTTTTTAGAGCCGGAAAAGGTCCAGACAATATTCCCGAGGTTACGCTTAGTGGGCAGCCTATTAAAAATGTAGATAAGTTCAAGTACCTTGGCCATGTCGTGACAGCGAGTGGCAAGGATGACGAAGACATCGAGAGGCAACGTAGAGCACTATATGTGGTTGGTAATATGATTATCCGGAAATTTACTAAATCATCAAAAGATGTTAAACTGACATTGTTCCGCTCATTCTGTCAGACTTTTTATACCTGTCAACTCTGGATAAATTACACTAAAAAGGCACACGATGGTATACGAGTTGCCTATAACAATATCTTTAGGCAACTCATGGGGCTAGATCGACATTGTAGTGCTTCAGGGATGTTCTTTGAAGCACGAGTAGACTCTTTCAACGCCATCCAAAGGAACCGTATTGCTAACTTTATGTCCAGAGTTGACCGGTCTAAGAATTCTATTATAGCCAGTTTAGCGGACAGAATAATATTGACCAAGACCTGGAAAAAGTGGATGCATATTGCATCTTAAATAGTTTTATTGCAATATAATTTTATGTGTGTGTATTTTTGTGTGATTAGGTTAAGAATTTAATGGATCATGTGTCTGACAAATAAATATATATAATATACATTTAACGTGTCTGTATGTCTGTGTGTCTGTCTCTCTGTCTGTGTGTCTGTCTGTCTGTCTGGGATATCGTAGCTCCCGAACGGATGGAGCGATGTAAATTCATTTTTTTTGTATGAAAGGTGTCTGGCGTGGGTGTTCTTAGATATGTTTCATAAAAATCTGTTGTGCCGTTTAAAAGTTATGGGGGTGAGAGTGGGGAAGGAAAACCGAAAATCTACAAACATACTCGAGTGGGGTATCATATATCGCATCACGTGGACATTACAAAATATTATGGTTTCTTTTAAGGAAATTAAGGCATTGGCATCGAAGGGTTTTCTCAAATTTAAATTTAATTTTTTTTTATATAAAAGTTTTAATTTTTTCTTATTGAAAGAACCGATGACACATCTTTAATAGCGTCCTGTAATTCAAGTCAAAATACAAATGCTTCTATGCATCCTTAATAACATTTACTCACAAAAATTATGTTGTTATTTATCCTTATTTATATAAATCTCGTGTCACAATGTTTGTCCTCAATGGACTCCTCAACCACTTAACCGATTATAATAAAATTCGCACACCATGTGCAGTTCGATCCAACTTGAGAGATAGGATAGTTTATAGTCGCAATTTTAATTTATTGCTAATTATTTGTCTGTTATTATTTGACAGTCACAATTATCTGTTAACTCCAAAATGATTCTAACAGATGTCGATACCTTTCGACTGGGTATATATTTTATACCCGTGCGAAGCCGGGCGGGTCGCTAGTATCTTCATAAAACACACAAAAACCACATTACGAGTAGGTATATAACAACAGTAGGTGTGAAGCGAGTATTGACACTAATTCACATTAGTTATGACTCCTCATTATTTTTAGCTATTCAGATGACTAATATTATTTTAGGCAAGGTTACACTGCGAGCCGCATATTTTTTTGCAATGACTGTCAGACTGTCGTGTTTTAGCAATATACCAATTTTGTTCGCATATCATTTAAAAGATTGTTAATAATTTTGTTAGATCATTTTTTTGTTACTAAATAATAAATTCTTCCGTCTATCTTGTATCTATTCATGATAAGCATGACTTTGACGTGTCTATGGCACCAATAGCCGGTTTGGATCAAGGCTGGTCACACACCTACAGATCCTAGATAAATTGGCTATGGAATGGAAACAGGAGAGAACAAATCGGCGATGAGTTCTGTAGACTAACGTATTCATGCAAAACTCTTCAGTTATTCGCTTTATAACATAATATTATATTTTGCTAAGCCGTGTTCGCCGTGTTATCCCATCCTAGTCGCAAAATATTAGGTACTTTAGAAAAATATTTAACAAAACATTGAAAAATACTTTGACGGGTGACAATCAACTGAGTCTACCCATAGAGTTTATGACAAAATCTATGAATACGCTACACTAAGGCAAGAAGACACTTTCGAAAAACAAAAAATGGCGTTCAACTGAGTAACATTTTATCCACTATATAATTTTATTTAACTCGACACTGGCAAATTGTCGCTTCAAGCGCAAAGTCCAATTACAAGAAACTGAACTGAAGACACTTTTTCAAGAGAGAGACAAGAGTTTGAAGGACAGGTGACATTCATCAACCCACAATTGGTCAGCGCGGTGAATAAAACGCCATCTAATAAAAGAAGAAGAAGAAGAAGCGGTGAATTAAGACCGATCAAGCGCGATATAATCGGCAAAATGGCGTTGAAGTTAGTAACGTCTAGTATTTCACTTTATAATTTTATTTAACTCGACACTGGCAAATTGTCGCTTCCAGCGCAGAGTCCAATTACAAGAAACTGAACTGAACTGAATTAAGACCCAATCTCCCTCGTCAAGAGAGAAGTCCCTGTTACCCAGCAGTGTGAACGTAAAAAGAGAGCCTTTGCTATATTTTGTAAATTTTCTTAATTTGTAGCTTTTTCAACGTCATTTTCAATTTACCATGGATATTATTTTAACACAAAAAGTTCATACGACTTATTATCGAGAGCCTTCAACTTTATCACTCTGAGCGACCTACATGCAAGTTTTATGGGAAAACTAACCTCTTTAGTAAAATTATTGTTTACCATAAAAATACCTTTCAAATTGTTTTGGAAATATTGTATTAGATTTTTTTATGTTGAGTAGATTAAGAAGGGTATATTTACAAATCATGTGGTTTATAGTTGGTAGATAATAATGATACGTAAAACATATGTTTCTTACGTGTTTTAAAATAAATAAAGAGAATATATTTTCTGTATTATGAAATTCTGTATTAAAAAATAATAATATATTATTTTTTAATACAGAATAGTATAAATAGTATTATGAAATTGTACTTATGCACCTGAAGTGCATAAGTACAATTTCATAATACAAAAAGGATTATTATTTTTTATAATTAAAAAAAGGAAAGGTTTCTACTAAATCTTAACATGCTTATATTAAGTGTATGTGACTGTCATAATCAGTAATAGTTTTAACCATAGAGGTATTCGTACACCGCCATTTCAAGAATTTTAAATAATATGGTCACATAAGTGAAATTGTAGTAGGTACTTAAAATTTATTAAAGTGTAATCTTCTTATGGGAGGATAATTTGGTTTTTTAAACGAAATATTGAGTCCTTTTCTCTTACGCATACAGTCGGTAGGCGTAAGTCCCCTCTTCTGTAGGAGGAGCCATATTTGAAGTTATCACTTTTGTCTGACATCCAGAGACGCTAACCTTTTTTTTAAACGGCTCCATGAAATTACCCTGAGGCTTGCTATTATAATTAATGGCGTCCACACCCATCGAGCTACAAGGTCTCATAAATAGGTAATCTAATTAACTAGATTGATAAATGTTCCAGTACAATGCGTAATCGATTATTATAATTGGTTTTTATTAATAGCAGACGTACTAATATGTTTCACTTTCAAAGTTATCGCGAGTTACAACTATTCTAGTTCATTACGTGAGTAGATTATATTTTTTTAAAATAATGTTTTTATGGAACTTAGTGTTCATTAGGCTGCGGGCTCACGGTGGATGCAGGCGCTGCCAGCCGAAATTAACGGAGATCTTTGTTTGAGGCCTATGTCCAGCAGTGGACGTCCTACACCTGAGATGATGATGATGATGAGGGTTCATTATAACGAAATGACTATTATTTCATGTTACCTTTAGATTATAAATAAATTAATCATTTAACATATTTCTCTATAATTTTACTATAGTTTCCATCGAAAAAGTAAGGCAAAATACAATAAATAAATATAAGTATTTACGAGTACATTACATTATTGCAACATCTCTGTTTCTTCAATATCCGAAAAATTCAAATTTGCTTATGATTAATTGTTTTACAATGTAAAACAGGTAAAAACAAAAAACAGGTAAACACAAAAGTAGGTTATTGAAAGTTTACTTCAGTATATTTTCCCCACTTTTCCACTTAGATCAATATTTTTTGAGACCTAAATATGGTAGATAAGACTATTTTGCATGCTCAGGCAGGAATCATTTTTTATTTAAATTTGTATACTTGTACGACAGATCTTAAAGAGCGGTGGCGCGCGGGTCCTAGTGTCCGTCGCAGCCCGAACGGAAAATCTGTGAGTCTCGCTTGGCGATAAACGTGTTAAAATTCTATCTATTCCAACAATAGTCTATTTCAACTCAAAGTCAAAACGTTTATTTCCTTAGACGCACAGGGCAATCATATATAAACTGATATGATGATAACTGCCAAAATACGGTAGGCATATAAGACTTGTAAAGCGAGTCCCTTGCTGATTATAATATCTAAACGAAGTGGTTTATATATTCTCTTTGATAATATCTATGAATTTTGATCGGAATTAGTGAGAGAATACGTATGGGAAATCAGTTTCGGACCACAAAGTTGCAATAACATTTTTGAACTGGTTATTTTAGAGGCCTGGCAAACAATTACATTATGGTATACAGGCTATTTTAATTAGATATAATTACTTTGACTTGAGTGCCTCAGTGGCGCGGTGGGCGAAGGTCCGCATGCTGCGGCAAGAGGTAGCGGGTTCGATTCCCGCAGAGGGTTAAATGTTTGTATGTTCTGCAAGCATTTTCTCCTTGGCCTGGGTGTTTAATATGTATGTTAAAATATCTATATTTGTTTATTAAGTTTATCAGATGTCTAGTACCCGTAACACAAGTTTAGAGCTTAAAACGGGGCTAGATATTGTTGTGTGGGTTGTCCAGAAATATTTATTTATTTATTTGTGAACATAGACAAATTTATATGATTGGTGGATAACAAACACATCCAACACGCATTAACAATGCAGCATAGCTTAAGTAGAAAAGCACAGTAAGTGCATGCTTTGAATTTTTTTTCTACCCCAATTATGTGACACGCTGTACCTACAAGGTATTTTTCTACTTAAGGGCGCTTTCAATTTGAGCGTTTCGAGACGTCTGCGGCGCGGCAAGCGGTGCTTTTGACTTAACTTGCACGTAGAGGTACATGCGATTTCGAAACGCCTAATCCAAAAGCACCGTTTTAGTTTTGCTAATCATGATAGTTTCCAGCATTATAACTAGACATATTTACCGCTACTAAATGATAGCAGACTTAAAGAATAGCGAACTCAGAAGATTTTATTCGGTTAAAATTCAGAGCAGAGATATTGGATGAGTGCCATTTATAAAACGTCAGATTTATCTGAAACCTTTAAGCCCTCAAGCCTCATTACACAGAGCTTAAATGTCGATTTCTTGTCGAACGTAGAAATTCATTTAAACGTTCTTTTAACGGGTTTTTATTGAGGGTCCATCTGGAGATTAGGGTGTTTAGTCTTTTGATAAAACAAAATGTTTATACAGTATTGTTATTTATATATGTATAGTATTTGTAGTTTTGTTATTAAACCATACAAAAGACAGTTCATTACATAAGTACCTACCTGATTCACATGTTGTAATATCATTAAAGAAATGTTCGTGAATATGGTATAAATTTTACAAGTCCTTACATCTGAAGCTCATTTTAATATTAAGTTGCTAGTTCTAAGAAAACTTTCTTCAAGTACTCTTTTTCAATATTAAACTGGTTCAAGTTAAGTTTCTTATTAAAGACTTTAAAAGTTAGATAAAACACCAATAGTATTGGATCCAACTAAACGGTTTTACATCTATACTATTATTATAAAGCTGAAGAGTTTGTTTGTTTGTTTGTTTGTTTGTTTGAACGCGCTAATCTCCGAAACTACTGGTTCGAATTGAATAATTCTTTTTGTGTTGGATAGTCCAGTTATCGAGGAAGGCTATAGGCTATATAACATCACGCTACGACCAATGGGAGCAAAGATATAGTGGTAAATGTGTAAAAAACGGGAGAAATTGTTCATCTTTGAAGCCTTCCGTCGCGTGCGCCGTGAAAACGGTTCAAGATACACAAAAAATATGTATTAAAGAATAATAGCTCTTTTAATGATCTAAAAAACAGTCCGCAATAGTATATGTCTATCTTTTAAGATGAACTCACAAAAACCGTTTTTATGGTACCTAATTTGGTCGAAATAATTTGTTTAAGTTGTATCAACATAATAATATTAATCTTTATTCAAATAAATATGTTGTTGGTTAAGAGTACTTCATCCATTATAACGCGGGTAGCACCGCAGGGCACAGCTAGTTTAAAATGAAGTTCATTGCAACTAATTGCGAACACAATTCATTTAACGGTCCAGAGAGACCGGACCCAACTAAAACTTAGACTAAAGCTTTCGTGTGTAGTTCTCCTCTTCAAGTCCCATTTCACAACCAATCATTAAGAAATTATGTTGACATTTTGAAAAGAATTGATAGAATTATAAAACGAGATGAAATATCTTTAAAAATTTGGTACCATGTATTTTAAAACATATCTATATAATGTATTTCTATTATATTAAGTATAGTAAGTAGTATTCAGATGTCTAGTACCCGTAACACAAGCGTAGAGCTTATCACAAGGGTAGATGTTGTTTTTTGGATTCTCCGGTAATATCTATTTATTGATATAACTACTTAATAAAACACTTTTTCCAAGTCATCATAATTATTTCAGCCGTAAGACACCTTCTGTTTGACATAAAACGTCCTTCATGATGACCCATTATTCTGAAGCATTCACCATGATCCTGCTTCTATTATTTTATGCAGAAAAAGATTAAGGCACATCCGTTGCAGGTTCGAATCCTGGAAAGCGCCCCGACGTGCTACCAATTACACCAACGCGTCAATTACGTAGTACCAACTTATCACAGAATCAAACTAAAGGGATTTTCATCTAAGACAAAGTCCATTTCAACTCTGTTAATCGCACCGCAGAAACATGCTGCAGCCTTGCAAACACATTTAGCTTAATGGTCGAGAGACCAGACCGGACTCGACTAAAACTTGGACTAAAATGCTTTCGTACGTAAGTTCTCTTCCTAACGTCCAATTTCCTAACCAATTCATTTGAAATATGTTGATGAGATTTGAATTTTTACGGATTAGACAAGTAAATATAGCTTCTGCAAGCACTTTTTCGTCTGGTCTTGGCAAAACTGGGAATTTCTATGTAAATAAATAAATATCAATTTCAGAATAATACGGACTACCCATTGGTTCCACGAAATTAGCAGATTATAACCTCTCCTCTCCTATTGTCCATAAGCTATAAATATCAGAAAGTAAATAGAAACCAAAACGTTGTTGGTTAAGATAGAACGTGAGATTAAATTTATTTAGCTTTGATCTCACGCACACCCACGAAGTACAGAATAATCAATCTTATTACTCCAAAAGCTTGTCATTTTCACAACTTTCCCGAACACTTAAGCTAAAATTCTCAATTTTGGATCGCGCACCTCTTCTCTTGGGTCCGCCAGACGATGCGATAACCTTGATTGAAACCGTTCTTTCCATATATCTGTATCTGTTAAATATTAAGTAAAAAGTATTATCTATTTATAGCTATAATAGTTCTAAATCTTTTTAATATTTAAAATTAGTAAGTGTTTTTCACTCATATATACGTGACGCAGAATACCAGTCGTCGTCCGCTCTAAGCTGCTCGAATATTATGCTGAACGTTTACCTATTTTTGGTGCCGAAAATGAATTGTACTATTCATACTTTTAACTTGTACTTTTGAGGCACAATATTAATGTTATTATTATTTTTATAAATCAGATGCCAAGTACCTGAAACACAAGCTTAGAGCTTACCACGTGACTAGATGTTATTGTATTAATTGCCGGGAAATATGTATTCTTTAGTTTATATAAAAATATTTTTTGCGCACTTAACGGTATCATTTGAGAATATTCGGATAGAATAGTCCATTTAAGACCTCAATTATAGGCAAATATGAAAGAATAATAAGACTATAGGCATTTAATCAATGCAAAAAACTATTTTGAACTTGAAAATTTGAAAGCCGATTTGCTTACAATATGGCTTGCCCAAATTGGTCTTTATTTCTACTAAATCTAGATGAAATGCTTTAGGTATGAGTTATGTCATTCCCTGACTAATATCTCAATTTGGCCTGCAGCCATAATCTCATATGTCATTACCCACACAGCTACTTCTATTGTCTTGACCAAAGTGCCCAGCGCATAATGTTAGACTGTGTTTTATAGTTGATTTATTGAGGATTTTGAGTGACTTTATTTGAGGTTTTAGCCTAAGAAATATCAATCATTATTTACTATTACTTTTAGCTGAATACAATATTGTTAAACTATAGACTTTTCTATAATCTTATTTTTGTCCTAAAAAATAAAAAAAGGAAGGAATTAGGAAATAATTAGGAATTTTATTCCGCCTATTAAATTAATATTGTGGCATTATTATTAGCCTTTCGGCGTTTCCCGTGTTTTATAGATTTGCGGGAATTTTGCTAGCGATAAAAACAATTCCTGAGATTAGCGAGTTCAAACAAACAAACTCTTCAACTTTAAAATATTAGTATAGCAATAAAAATTGTATGATACGTATCATAACTCTTACAGCCTTCAAAACAGTAAAACACTTTCTCATAAAAATAAACTCAAACATGGTAAAAAGCAGCAAAAGTCGGCACACGCAAGTTTGGTAAAGCCAAGTGGCTTGGGCGGTTTCTTTTGAAATTCACCTTTCAAATTCCACTTCGAAATTAGTTGGAGTAGGTACCTTTGAGAACGTTAACTTTATCTGTTGACGATCGAATCAGATCCATCAAAGCCAACCTATTTAGGGAAAGTGCTGTGAACTGTGGTAGAGGGTTTGTCAAACAAAAGGTATAAATACGTATTTTAGTACTAATTTTATTTCTTTGCCACACTATTTTTTTTATTTCTATTATACTCGTAATTTGTCTGTTATAATAAATTATGTGTTATTATGAAAAGCCGTGTTGGCACGGCACCGTTGGAACAAACTCGTCTTTTATTCCGAAGGTCGTGGGTTCAAACCCCGCAACGCACCTCTGATTTTTTTTTTGTTGAAAAAATATGTACATATTTGAGCTTTAAAGCTCGTGCTTTAACGGTGAAGGCAAACATCGTGAGGAAACCGGCATGTTCCCAGAACTTTGAAGAGTTTGAAAGACCAACCCAAACTTGTCAAGAGAGAAGTCCCTGTGCCCCAGCAGTGGGAACGCCAGGGTCTTGGTGATGATCGATGAAGGAGGTATATAACTTATCTACGTTAGCAATTTCAAATAAATAGTATAATAATAATTTATTTATTTTTCTTCACAAATACAGGTTCTCTTATAATAAATAAATATGGATCACAATAATTTTGTCTAAGCCTATTGAACCACATTGTGAAGACTGCTGGTGCCTGAAAAAGGTTTTGCAAAAACCTGTATTACAGGTCACCAGGGCTTCACTCTACGGCCCCCAACGGTACTCGTGTATTTGATGTAATCTACAAGTAACAAAATAAAAATATTAAAAGTAAACAAAAGTTTAAACAAACAGTTAATTAAATGTATAATATGCAAACCACTCACTAATGTGATGTTTATGTGTGCGTGTGTGTTTGTGTGAGTATGACATGAGAACACGCTCAACCAAACTAATATTGTTTTTACTAATAATTAAGTTCAATAACAATATCATACAGAGGGTGAGGGTGAAGGTAAGGTTGTTAGTAAAGTAATTAGTAATGCTTCTGGCTTCTAACTCACCTGCTCAAGCCCACACTGAAAATTAATTCTAAACTGAATTAAATTTGCGGTTAAATTTGCCATATAACTAGACGTGGTTCTATTTGAAACTCATAATATAATGAAGATGTCAACGTGTTTGTACAATTTGATATTTGTTTTTTTTATATTGTGATGTTCACAATAATAATTGACCGTGATTCAAAGATAACATAGTAATGGGGTAGATGACTGAAAAAAATAGGTTAGCCTCTCCCTTATGCGAAATAGTCGTTTGTCCCTGTCCACTCACTTCTTCTTCGACTTCGACTTCATTGCTAGCTTATTTTGCAAAGAAGGTTAGATAATGAAATAAAAATAAAGAATAAATATTTCCGGACAATCCACACAACAAAAGGTGAGTTTGTCCCGGTGGTTCTTAGGCATGTCTCATGAAAATTCGTTGAGCCGTTTAAAAGTTATGGGGGTGACAGTGGGGAAGGAAAACCGAAAATCTGCAAATCTACTTGAGTGGGGTATCAAATTACTAAATATTATGGTATTTTACTCTTAAGGAAATTAAGGCATTGGAATCGGGGGTTTTTCTTAAATTTTAAATTTAGATTTAATACATACTCTGATGCAAATTTTATAAAAAGCGGACCTGATTTAATAGGGTTGGGATAATACGAGTTAAGTTTGCGCAAAAGATACAAGTTAAAATATCAGTTTTACACATGAATTTAGGCAAATATAGAATTACCTGTTATCGCTATATAAACATCATAATTGAGACGACCTTGAACCCAAACAAGGAAGGTAACGTTTGTTCTGCCAAAACGTAATGTTCATGGCACAATAGTGCTGGAAAAAATATATATACTTTTTAATTATCATGGTTTTTAACTTTTGATTTGTCAAATCATGATATGTTACCCATTTGAAGTCATTATGTTGTAGCGTTTGTTTTTTTATTACTAAAAGAATAAGTTAGTGCATAAATGGAAAACAGTCTTATCAAGAAACTAACTCAGTTTCCTACTCAGTTGTGTAGATGTTCTATGTTTAATGATGATGATGATAAAACCGTTCACATAGACAATTACGAAAGTTTAAGGCAAATTACGGATTCGCGTCTGTCTCTTGTCCCCGGGGTGACATAATGGGTCAAAAGTTTTCACACTGTGCTAAAATGACAAAACGGTGTTACAAAGAGCATCGTAATAAATAGGGCTCATTGCTGGACAGAAAAGGTTTATGGGAACATTCATCTCATGGAGGTTAAGCTGACAGCCCACTGTTATCCACGGATATAATAATCATTTTTGTCCTAAAGTCTTCTTCTCCTGTCTTAAAAATTTAAAAGAGTTACTACTATTTTTTCATTAAACAACAAAAATAAAGAATGTTAAACATAAATATTATCTATCATAAATATTCTCCCTATTTATACGTCGAAAAGTATTCCATAAATATTAAGAGGAAACCCTCCATTAAAACCATATCAGCGTAATATATTGCACTAAAGTATCGTGTTAAGTAAATATAAAGGAACGCAAGTCACGTGCTTAAACTATTAACGTGCTCACGAACGTGTGGGAGGTGAATGATGTGACGCTTAACTCATTAAGTAAATCCGCAAGAAATTGAACCTTGTGTGCGTTGAGTGCGTGACAAAAGTGGGTTAGAGGCTTTAGAACTTAAAAGCTGCTGGAAGCTTTTTTAAACATTAATGAAAAATATATAATGGTTTAAATTTTTTTGGGAAAAAAGCATAAATCGTTTCTACTCTAACTAACGCATAACGGGAAAGGCTCTGACTCACACACCAATTGTTTTTTTTTTATGCTCGTTAAGTTTAATCTGACCACAATCTCACCTGATGTAAAGTGACGACGTGGTCTAAGATGGGGCATGAAGACGTAGACGGTAGATGGCTTCTCTGGAACACATTACGAAACACGAAAAAATCGTTTCACGCATTGGCCCAGCCCGGAGGGTGGTGGCCGAAGCCTACCACCCGATGAACCACCAATCCGAATTGGACCAACGTGGTGGATTATGGTCTAATACACACACATACCTGGTCCAATACATACACACTGATAATGACACTAATAACAAAACCTCGTCTGGTGTTAAAACGAAACTATAATAAAGCTTTTGCAACCTTTATGATACCCCATCAAAAATCCTGAAAGAATTCTTTACGACTTTGCACAGGTAGCAAACAATTGGGTTGTTACACGCCGTTTTATTCCATCTTAAATTGTGTTTAACTGTCCTGGGACACCCATAATGTTTAACTCTCAAAGTGGATAATTTACCGCCCCTCAGAATCTTACATAAAGGCAGCCACCAACTTAAGCACATAATTAAAGTACACCTAAGAAAGAATAAAGTTCCCGAGTTTGAAGTTGTTAGATTATATTTCATTCTTAAATATACGTATATTTGGTTATAACTTCTCAACTTAAGCGGTTCTGGTTTGTAGCTTATCCCCCACTTTGCACTAAATTATACACGTTAAATTTCCGCTTGAACAACCTTAGTTTTGAAAATTTATACGATTTGACATCAAAGCCGCCGCATTTTATACCATAGATAAAAATCACCACACACATCCATTAAAATGCACATACATTATGTATGTATGAAGTGAAAATCATTTTAAAAACTTTATTAATACGAAACATATTTACAATTATGACTGGATAACGTGTGAATATATTTTTTTTTTCACACAACAACATCTAGCTCCGTGGTAAGCTCTTAGCTTGTGTTACGGGTACTAGACATCTGATATACTTAATATAATATACATACATACATAGATATTTTTATTATACATATTAAACACCCAGACCAAGGAGAAAGTGCTTGCAGAACATACAAACACTTGACCCCTAGGCGGGAATCGAACCCGCTACCTCTTGCGCCGCAAGCGGACTCTCGCCCACCGCGCCACTGAGGCAGTCTAATTAACAGAAGATTTCTCCAAGTTCCGAGAATAACTCGTGGCCTTTTCCAGTTCTTCATTATGAGCGTACAATATTTCCTCACATGTGCAAGAATGTGCTCCAGTTTTAACACTTTGTAGCTAGTGTGAAGAAATCCCTTTGTAGAAAATGTACGGAACCGTCTTGCCGTAAGCTCTCTTACACATGTGTAATATTTGTTGGTTATAGGAAGTCTAGATTTCTGCACAGAGGCTATTCTCTCGTTAAAAAGTTAGTCTGCAGTTAGTCTTTAAGTTCATCACGACACTGGCATTAGAATGTTGCCCCCTATCTCCTTTCGTGTGTTCCGTAGGTTATTATTATTTATTTTTGATGAGATAGATAGATAGAAATACTTTATTACACACCAAACAAAGAAACAATACAATAAGAAAATAAAAAGTAAACCGACTATGAGTATTGGAGAGACCCTGGATGAAGAGAAAAAATTACAGATGTAATGGATGGTGGTTTTTACATAACATAAATACCTAATATCTAATGCTAAACCTAAAACTGGCCTATACTTTATGCTAAAAGAAATGAATTACTGAATTTTCTTATGGTATTTGTTTAGAATATTTTTGTTTTGTGATGGAGCATGTCCTGTCATGGTAGTATTTAACAGGTTTAGTACATATTTGGTTAAATTGGTAGTAACTGGCTTCAACATTACTGTCAAGACCAAAAGACCAAAAATTAGGGAACTTTTTTGATCAGTAAAATTAAAAAAACATGAATACCAGCTTATCAATAGGTATGATGACTACACCAAAAAAATTTTATTTTGTTTAGTCAGCCAGTATACCCGTGCAAAAATACTAGACAACTATTTTTTGCTTTATAAATTTAATAAGAAAGTGCAATAGACTAGACTTGTGACTGTGAAATTTATTACAAATCACGCGAAACTTTAACGTATTGATTTTTCAGTTACAAAAAAAAAGAAGTAACGGCCATAATTATTTTTAAATAATTTAACAGTCAGTTATTTTTTTGGTTATCTACCCTATATTTATATTTTTGTATAAAGCCATTTGTATAAAAACTTATTAAAGGAATGCAATGAGGATAACCTTTTCTTTTATTTTATTTATCGTTTACAAAAAAGCATTTTTATTTAATACTTATACAGCAACAAAAAACCATAAGGTTTAAACTATTGCTATTTACAAAACTGCGACGCAGGTTCTCACTAACCTATTTAGTTACACACTATCTAAACTAACATTAACAGTACATTATTTCTTAATTTTTTACCTGAATAGTCAAATCACGTGAAGAATTATTTCAATTTATATTTAATATTTTGTCGCGATGATTTTTCCCGGAATTCAGAGGGCATGTTGTTAATCAGTCGCGGAACCATAAATGCAGTAGTGCGCTCGCCATACAGATTGCAAGCGCGCTCCATTCGTAACCTACTTGAGCTTAGAGCTTAATAATTTCTGCAAATATATCCGACACTTGACTTAACTACCTTAGGAGCGATGTTCCGGCTAATACGCTCTAAACTCCGATATATCCGATTTTATAAAAGCAACCCTTTGATCATCTTCCAAACCAAAAATCAAGATCATTTTTACTAACATTTTTACTAAATTAGAAATAGATATCCCATTTTTATGTATGCATCATGCCTATTATCTATGATACTATCCTTCGTTTCAATCAACATAAATACGTTCAATATGAATATCGGAAAATACTAGTAGAGACGTTATTATAAGTTCTTTAAGCGACACCCAATAAGAAGGATAGGAAAGGACTCAACACCGTATCGCGTTTACCTCACTCAAACTGACAACAGTTTATTCCGACCAGATAAAGCTTCATTCGAACTTGATTTGTGTTCACTGCAGTAGCGGAGTTGTTATATTATTTCATAATAATAATAATAATAATAATGATTTGTTTGTTGTTTCATGTGGTTACATAAAGGTCTGACATTCATTTTATTCCCAGGCATGAGCCCTGTTGGAACATTACAACATTAACTTAGGATTAGCTTATAACTAACATTTATGTTAAGAAATTTCAAAGATACAACTTTGAAATTTTAACATGAAATTATATTTTTTTAATTAGTAAGCATAGAATTTAAAACATTAATTTGAATAAATGTCTAATGTAAGTTATGACTATAGAATATATAAATATTACTGGGGTGGATTATTTTAAATGTGAACGTTTAACTAGAGTAAGCTACGGAAAAAGCTATGCTCAAGTCTTCTTTACATGATCGAAGGATCATGTAAAGAAGTCTTGATGTACCCGGCCACACACATCGCGTTGACAGGAATATTCGCCGTTCGCCGTGCCATTAGAATGGCAACATAAATCTTTTTTTTGTTGTTTTCTGTGCTTTTTTATCCTAAAAGTTTAAAACTCTGAACAAAAGCACCCCTAGAATGAAAAGCAGAAATACAAAACAAAATTTCATAGGAATAAAGTTAGTATTTCATATGAGTATCAAATACCAGCTACAGCTACGAAATACCTCAAAACACGCAATGCAAAAATGCTGCTACAAAATCCCGTGCGAGACAAAAAAACCCATTTCCCATTAGAATGCATGACGATGAAAGCGTGATTTTTGCCCCAGAAACTGTCGAGTCTCATAAGAGCTGTCTCATATTGCCGATCCACGTGCTACCTCACACTTCTGATTAAGAACTGGTGTATTCTGAGTAGCGAAGTAACAAGTTGTAAAATTAAAAGAAAATGCAAAACAATTTTGCATCAAAACTGGTAGAACGGCGCATGTCGTCCAACATGATTAATTAGCCCGTTAAGTGACATAATTGTTCACTCAGGGCAGTTTAGCCTGGACTTGGAAATAAAAAAAATAAAAGATTTAGGCTGGTCAAAGGTTAACACACCGGTCTGGTCCGGCTCGATCTGGCCCGGAGATGACGGCTGGTACCTTAATGGTTCGTATGTGGCCAGTTAGTAATTTTATAATGAACAAACGGGAAAGGATTCAAAACTCGTATGTGTGATTGTGATTATAAGATAGTAATTAAGAATTTTGACAATTCGTGTTAGCTCTGTCCATGTAAGCATAGGCTTCTAAAGAAATAAACGTTTTGACTTTGACTTTGAGCTGTCCCTTTTTCTCATATTTAGGTTAAAGCAAGAAAGTCAATTTTGCACTGCGCTTCAAAGTGCAGTGCGACAGAATGAATCATTAAATTTAGTTTGTTCTAAATTAAAATGGAAAATTTGTTTACATAATTAACACATGGTTTATCTAAACGTAAATAAAAATAAAAATGTTTGTTGCTCTAAAATAGTGAATCGATTGAATTAATTTGTCGTAAAACTGCATTATCAGATTAAGCTATTGGAGCTTTACGCCCAAGGCCCAACTGTTTGGATTAAATCCGCGTTGAATGAATTTTCCATGAATGCTTAGTATTATCCCGGTATTATCCCAATAATAAAAAAAAAGAAAATAGTTGATATCCTTTTCGGAATCTCAAATTATCACTACGGCTAATTTCGTTAATATTAGTTCAGTGGATGAGTTTCAGCGTGAAGGGAAATAGTTTATTTATCAAATAACCTCTTCACTATACGTAAAAACAGCATATTCCTCGAAATTAATATCAATAAGCCACCATACTAACTAATACGTATATTGGAACGTAGAAACGTTTCAATATACGCAGAATAGCGTGTCAGCTCTGTTAGCATTTTGCGTCAAAACAAAAAGCTTGCAAGGGAACGTTTGATGCGACATTCGTCTACAAATACGCAAGTCTGCATAATCAGACGTGCACGCCCCAGTTTTCCATTGTGATGAAAACTTTTGGGTCACACTAAGGAGAAACAAACACAGTGTAACTATATGTACCTAATTAATGTTAAATTTCCTGTGCAGCCTATGTACTATGGTCGGCACAAAGCCTGTCTAAAGCGGCGTCCTTTTATAAAACAAAAAAAATATCTTGATTAAAACTAAGTATACTATGCGCACTTATTCCTGTGTGAATTTTCACTTATTTGCACTTTTAACCCCCGACCAAAATAGAGGGGTGATATAAGTTTGACGTGTCTGTCTGTCTGTCTGTCTGTCAACATAGCTCCCGAACGGATGGAGCGATTTCAAATTAGTTTTTTTTTATAAAAGGTGAGTTTGGCCCGGGTGTTCTTAGACATGTTTCATGAAAATCGGTTGAGCCGTTCAAAAGTTATGGGGGTAAGAGTGGGGAAGTAAAACCGTAAATCGGCAAATATACTCGAGTGGGGTATCAAATGAAAGAGCATCGTGTGCCCTAACTACTTAATATTATGGTGTTTTACATATAAGGAAATTACGGCATTGGTATCAGGGGTTTTTCTTAAATTTAAAATTTAGATTTATTACGTACATAAGTCGATTAAAACAAACGTCCCATCATAGTATTACAGATAATAGGCATACCATATTTATACCTCTATATGTGGTGATGATTTTTAAGAAATCATTCTCGGAGCTTTATAATACAATGTGATTTACATAAATATACGTATTTTGGTAGTTATGACAAACAAATCATCCAAACTAGCTATAAAATAAAGAAATAAAGCTCAAGAGTTGAGTTTGACTTAATTTAGGGCTTAATTTGATTCTAAATTAATAAAATCACCAACAAAATTATCTTTATACAAATATATAATTCTTCTGTGAGTGTGTATGTCACTGAACTTCTCTCAAACGACTGGACCGATTTTGATGAAATTTTTTGTGTGTGTTCAAGGGGATCTGGGAATGGTTTAGATTCACAATACGGTCAACTGGATATTGTTTTTTGAGACGTGGGACAGGACAACGTCTGCCGGTCGACTAGTATATTTATATATATTGTCGAAATAATGAATGTCTTCAAGACAAGAATGAATACGTTTGGTTCCTTCTAGATTTATGTGATCCATCTTCGTCCACATCGACACTTACCATCAGGTGAGATGTGGACAAACATAGATCTCTCTCATAAAAAAACTATCTGTTGTCTGTAACTATCCGCTAATCGCATTAAGAACTCCAGAACTCTTGCTTTTGAATTTGCAACCAGAGTCGCGTTGTAACTTGAGGTATAAAATTTCTATTAGCACTGATTCTAAAGGTTACGTTTATCTCTGACTGAATGAAAATTATGTTATTGACTAGTGCCCCGCGATACTACCCGTATGACATTTTAATGGATTTACCCGCGAATTGACAATTTCCCGCGGTAAATGTAATCTATGTCCTTTCTGAGGCTATAAAGATTAATTTATATCGATTTAGTAGTTTTGCGTGAATGACTTGCAGACAGAGAGTTACTTTCGTATATAAAATATTAGTATGGATTGATATTCAGGTATGCCTGAGGGCCTAAGTACAACACATTTTTGTGTCACAGAAAAAAAATGGCGATTTAGAAAATGATATTACGTCTTTCTTCACCATATTTAGGAAAGCCCCTTTGAAGACGGTTAGACAACAATTTTTATAGCTCAGAGATCAGAGGTTAATTGTTTTCTAAGATTTTTTTATGTCTTTTTTCCCCGAATAGCTATCGATTTCATTAACAGCTGACCTTGTTTTATCTGGTCGATTGTGAGCTACAGGTTATCTGTCTGTGGTAGACAGAAAAGAATAATAATCAACTATATACTCGTATTACAAAAAATAATGATACTTTCGTTCACGTATGTAAATTATTTGAATATATAATATATGTTACTTTACAGTTATAGCATAAAAAGCTTGACTATGATACTATAATATTAAACTGATAGACTGGATTCGGTGGGTGAAGGTCCGCTCGAGGCGAAAGTGATAGCGGGTTTGATTGCCACAGGGGGGTCAAGTGTTTGTAAGCTCTTTCTGCTTGATCTGGGTCCTTAATACGTATAATATAATTAATATTGCGTATATCAGATGTCTAGTACTCGTAGCACAAGCTTAGAGCTTACCACGTTGCTAAAGGTTGTGTGGTTTTGCTCATGCTCAACGGGTAAAAAGTTTTCATTTGACCACAATCTCACCTGATGTAAAGTGACGATGTGGTCTCAGATGGGACATGGAGACCTAGAAGGTAGATGGCTTCTCCGGGCCACATTACGAAACACGAAAAAATCGCTTCACGCACTGGCCCAGCCCGGAGGGTGGTGACAAGCCGCGGCCGAAGCCTACCACCAGAGACTGTTCTTAGCACCACCCGGAGGTCACGTGTAAGGATTCAGAGGGTTACCACGCATACGGACGTGAACTGACACAACCTCCAAAGATTAACTCAAACTTGACATGACATCCTCTTATCATGATTAGCACTAAGAACGCGAATAATACTGAGGGACGCAACTTACTTATTAGGTAGGTATGGTATAAATAGTAATAACAGTTCCCCGAAGTTTCAAAATATCCAAATAAACACAATTTGCTTGCAAGCTGCAAGCTTATTGTATAATAATAATAGTAGTGTTTATTTCGAGTCATACACATCTTCAACCCACAGCAAAATTTTAAATTAAATTAGGTACAACATTTTGCAATTTTGATTAAATATAATATAATACGGCGCAAGAGGTAGTGGATTCGATTGCAGCCGAGGTGTCAAGTGTTTGTATGGTCTGCGAGCACTTTCTCTGAGTCTGACATTTAAGTATATCAGTTGTCTAGTACCCGTAACACAAGCTAAGAGCTTACCACAATTTTGTTTAGTGGGTTGTTCGGAAATATTTATTGATATAGGTAATCTATTTATGATTCCCACTCGGTGCACAAAGAGCTAGAACCTGAACATGTTGCTACAAATATTTTCGCCACGGTACTGAGTATGCTTTTTTTTTAATGTTCTTAGATTTCTTCAAAAACTCCAATTTCGTCAAAAGTTATGGTTAAAAAAATAATATTTCCGAGATCATAATATTCCGATAAACTTGATATCTTATCATAATATTCTGACAAACTTGTCAATCAGATAAATATTTGAATTAGGTACAAATAAAAAAATAATCTCTAGAAATCTGGAATCACCTAGTTGAATGCCGAAAACCGCTCTAAAATTCATTGAGTAGGTACTTTAACATATCTAAGTGTAGCGACTTCATTTTGTTTTTTTTATAAAATATCGCGTAAATTTGAGAACCACTGCCTTTTTTTAAAGTGAATTGAAATTTGATAAAATTCGTAATAAAAATATCCGTCAAAAATCTTAACTCAGTATATACAAAGTACATATAATAAAAGCTAGCAAAATTAAATATAAGTAGCTGTGAACATTATTTGCTGAAGATCCGTTATCCTTTGGAGCGGAAGAGTTCTGTAGATTGGAGATAAAGTTTAAGAAAGAGTAGGGGAAGTCCTTGCGCTACGTGGAGTGAGGGTCTGCCGAAGGTCGGTGGTAGATTGGATGCGGGAAACCGATAGTAGGAGAACATGACGATGATTAGAGGAGGCCTATGTTTAATTGTGGATTAATGCTAATAATAAAGATTTGATGAGTATTTTTTTTACTTACGGTAAATAAATTCTCACAATAATCGCAGATAAGTTTATATGAGACATTTATTTTATTTGTTTATTAAATTTAATGTAATAGGTATCTACCTAATAGAATCTAGCTAAGGGGATAGGAGCTTGCAGAACCTGCAAATTTGTTTTGTCCTTTCATTTTTTTTTATTAAATACCTATATTAGAGGTACAATGACCTACCTATAAGTACAAATAACCTTATCTTTTATATTATATAGGTAGTAATAAAAAAAATCGCTTACGCCCAGTGGGAGTATTTAAATAGATATATTTTATTTGTTTGATAACCATGTTATTGAAGCACGTATTTTTCAAACAATAAGTGTGTTAATTTTCTATCTAAATTACATTCATTTTGTGAACCCTACCTAAAAATAAACAACATGTTTAAGTATAAATATAAAATATTAATATGGTACCTAAATATTAATTTACCAATGTCGGGTAGATATAATAGGTACGTCTATAAAAAAAACTGAATTTCATAACTGAAGTGGAAAAGTCCTCCCATAAAATATCCCATGGCTTATAAACCTCTTTTAAGTAGGAAGGAAGCTATAAATTGTAATGGGCGATAATTCACAGATGGCCAGTGTTCTAGACAAATTACTACGGAGGTCGAGAGCAAGAAGGCGAAACGCAATTAAATCAGACACGATCCCTTTTGAAATGTTGTCAAAGTTATATGGAACAGCGCAGTATGTTACCCAAATTTGTAAAAAGGTAAAGGCATCAACAATATTTTTTATTTGTAAATATATGTATTTTTCTTACAAAAATAAATCGTAGTTAATCTTATATATTATATAAAAATGAATCGCAAAATGTGTTGTTAAGCGCATAACTCAACAACGCCTGGACCAATTTGACCAATTTTTTTTTTAATGTTCGTTGGAGTTTAATGATGGTTTTTACGGCGAGAAAAATTCAAATAATTGCCGAGAAAACAATTTTGAATAATTACCCGTGCAAAGCCGGGGCGAGCCGCTAGGTACATATACAAACTCCATCAAAACTGAAGAAATATTATTAAAACTTTTAATTATATACCTAACTTCGATTTATTCTTTATAATTTTTATACGAAATTATAATTTTAGTTGTAATATATTACATATTTTGAAAGTTTACTATCTATTTAAAAAAATAATAATTATAGTATTAACTGCATTGTGATAGTTTGGATTTAATTTAGGACTTAAAAATATTTTGACATATTAAATAAGAGGGAAGGTATCAAAAACTCACCTCAAAGCAGTACTTGAAAACTTTTCATGGGTAGTAAATTCAGTCACAATCTACATCACTCACACTAGAAACTTTTTGAACAGGCAAAAACATTGAAAATTTGAAATGCACCTCCTTTTAACACTTTTTCAAATTCAGAACAACCTTGTTCGTATTTCGTCGAGTGTAGAACGAAGCGCGCGCGAACCGATGTGACACCACTACTCGCCGCGGCATCTGATCGCAATTTGAAGTTGGAACGCGCGGACATGGCCGCTAAATAATGTTGGAATGATAATATTTTTTAATACAATATTAGACAACATCATTTTAAACGAATACTCAATATTTTAGACAAATACAGCTACAAGGAATATTGAAATGATAGAATACCTTGGAGATCAGGTCTGGCAAATATTTATGATAGTTATTTTGTAATTAAATTACACCTAAGGAGGTAATTTTACAGTTAGTATTCTGAGCAACTTATTTTAAAGTACCTAAATAAATTAATTTAATATTCCCAATATTTGATCGAAGAGTATTATATATTTTACCGTGGTAAACAAATGAAGCTGGCATAGCATAGTCTATAAATAAATACCTAATTAATTGAGAATAGCACAACTATCGGCACTAACAATTATGTCGTTTACAATAGGCATATGACGAAATAAAAAAAAGATATTCTGTATAGTCCGTCTATCAGCCCGTAAAAATATATTATACACATATTTTTCGCTTTTTCAATTTTGTTATAAGTGCCAAGTTGTATACATGCATTCATATTTGTATAGATCAAATTTTCGGAGGGGGGGGCTTGCGATGTATAACAGCATTGCGTCACGCAAAACTTCAATGGAATGTACCGTCTTTATTTTTCCTTTCCAAGAAAAGAATAAAGAGAAGTTCCCGCTGGCCTAGCAGCGGGCATGTAAAGGGTGCATATGCTAACAAGAAAACAAATTAAAATGTGTACAATTTGTTTAAATAAACTAAATAATTTTTTTTTGTCATATATTAACGACACTACCAAACCTGTTTTGGATTTAAATGTACAGTGAACTTAGCAAATTAAAAATATTATTTATTACTTCTTTCATTGCAAATGATAATAAACGGTAACCCCGTAAGTAACTTGCATTGTAGGCTTAGCGTTATTGAATTTAATTAATTTGTTGAAGAGGTTTATCGTGAGTGTTATGGCTGGTAATGAAATACCGAAGTATTGAAGTTTTTAATGAAATAGATAATGAAATATTGTACTTATGCCATATTAAAATGCGGCAATTTAAATATTAAAGTGCTGGGTTTGCTATCATCTCAACATCATCATACACTCAATAAATTAACTTTGAACTTTCAACTTTGAATTTGCTTACTGCCTCAGTGTCACGGTGGGCGAAGGTCCGCTTACGGCAAAAGAGGTAGCGGGTTCGATTCCCGCCGAGGCCACCACTGCCTCCAGATCCTGATTTACCATCAGGCTGAGTAGGCTCGAGCCTAGGGCGGCAAATTTGTTTTTTTTTTATTTATTTTACCTCATAGAAATCAAAAAGATTTGTTTATGACGGTTTTCTGATGTCTTACAGTTACAGATAGAAGTCTGCAACAAATTTTGTTGATGACTTTTCTCTCTCACCTGTCATTGCACAATCCGAGAATAGCAAACTTATACCGATTAGCTGAAAATTATACGGAAAAATTATTTTACGTGCAATTTCAACCAAATTGTTGCATTGTAAAAATAATGTATGATATGACAACTGTTGAGGCAAGGGCATCCAAAACTATTTATTCAGCCTATACCTTGAAAATTTGTAAATCCGCCACTGCGCCGAGGGTCAAGTGTCTGTATGTTCTTAAAGAATTTTCTCCTTGGTCTGGGTGTTTCATATGTATATTAAAATATCGTAGATAGATAGATAGATAGATAATAACTTTATTGCACACCAATGCTTACAGACTAACTTAAAAAAAAAAACAATCAATAGCGGCGGCCTTATCGCTTAAAGCGATCTCTTCCAGGCAACCTTTGGATGGATAGGATATGTTAGGAACACGAAAGACGATCGTAATATATGTCTATTATAATAAGTATGTATATCAGATGTCTAGTACCCGTACTACAAGCTTAGAGCTTACCACGGGGCTAGTTGTTGTTGTGTGGATTGTCCGGATATATTTATTTATTATTTTAGAGTTATTTAGCTTTAGAGCCCAGGGGAGTTTTTAACGCGCTTAAATAAGCTTCAGTGCTATGTAAGCTTGAGGGTTTGTATATAACAGAGTCCTTTGTACTCACTTTTGTCCCGCTATATACAAACAGATTGTATTCAAATTTTTACCCATGACATTAAATAGAAGCGGCAGCCGTACCCTACTTTGCTACTACGCTTGGCAGGCGCACAACTAGTCGTGATCAATAAAATTGTAACTATAATAAATTAATATTTGTAACTATTATGTAATATAATTATTATATACAATTACTTAATTAATTTCTGACATGTAATAATGGTATTATGAATAAATTCTGTATTCTGTTATGGTAAATGCCTACATAATATGGGTTGTGCCTCAGTGTAATTGCAAAAATTGTGTAATTGTAACCTATTAAACAATCAAATGTTTTATTACAAAAAAGATATCTAGATTGACGCAAAGTACTATAGTATAGCCGAACGAGAGTGGATGTATAAGATACGTTGGATTTTTAATAACATTAGTAAATTTATTTTTAGCTCAGATGGCGGCCGACGCGATACAATGTGGATACCAGTACCGTAATCCCTTGGTTAACCTCACTATTTTTAATATCAGAGACTTCTATTTTCGAGCAAATTAATTAAAAAAAAACTATTATATATTATTTATCCCTTTATGTAGGGGTCGTTTGAAATAGTAACGATGAAAAAACGAGGCGTAACTTACTAATGTCAGTTCGTTGTTAATTTATCATTATATTCAAAATCAGACTCAAAATTAAAACTTTGCGCCTTAAGCGCCATAATGACAATGCCAGGCGTCAGATATATTTTTACAACTCAACTTATTTTTTGTTTTCTCTCTCTTTCTCTCTCTCTCTCTCTCTCTCTCTCTCTCTCTATTATCAAATCCCACTTATTTACGTTCCGTACGTAGGAAGAGTCATAATCATTGTGGCCTTCATTCTCCATGCTAGCCAAGTGCGGAATGATCAATGTCACAATGTCCTTCAAAATATTCCAAGTTAATAAAAACCAAACATTATCTGTGCACTACTGACCCCTTAATTATTTTTGAAGGCCGTAAAATCAATTATATATAGAGGTGTGTCGTTAATAATGGATAATCCATTAAGTCGTGGTAGGCCAGCTATGAGGCTAAACAAAACCATATTTTATATCATTTTAACCAACAGTGCATCAAAGGTGATGCGTTTAATTTTTTATTTTTATTTTTGCGCTTTTAGCTACAGAATCAGCTGCTATTTCAACAAAATTAGGTATTATTGTGTATTTTTTTGGCATCCTGCTCCTTGATACTTTCTTTATTTCGCACCCTGTATAACCCTGTATAATGCTGTACCCGAACATAATAAGCCCAAGGATAAACGGCTTGCTCAGAACAAAATCTCTTTTATTTTGGTTTATTGGAAAACAAGTCGAGAAACTAGTAGGTAGAGTCACTTTAATCCTTTACTAAGAACTATAAACCACAGGGTATTGCCGATAACATTTATCAACATCATTTAGTCCGCTGGAAGTGCCTTCGTCCATTGCTAGACATTAGGTAACCTTTTATAGATTACGCCTTTTAAACGAAATGTTTAATAAGACACTGGTGGAGTCCACTGCCTATACGTAATCCTTCATCTCCTGTTGGATGTTCTACACTGCTTATATAACTTTTGCAAGACAAAATTAATATCATCGATTTTGTCTCTTTTTTTCAGGTGATTTAAATGTCAAATAAAAATGAATGATTAAAAAAAGAATAATTTAATAAAAAGTAAGTTTAAGTAGTAAGTTAATATTAAAGCTAGTAACAAAAATAAACAAATTCTACGTGCAGCTTCAAAAACTCACTTGTATGACTAGGTAGCTTTTATTTCATTAATTTTATATTTCCGTTTTACAGGAGCTTTTTTTCAATATTTGATTGTTTTCCCAAGCAAGTACTTATATACATAAATACCTTCTGTAATACTTTGGCAAACTTTATCTATTTATTATCAATACCACGCAACTTTAAGGCGGTTCTACACGCGAAATTTACTCAATGGTATCAAAGGTCAGCAAGAATTATGCTTCCTAATTTTATAGCGTCGAATATATATTGTCTATCTCGCTTACACGTAAAAACTATTGAACCCCGATAGTCCTTAAGTAATTTGGTACACAATTTTCCTGTCTGAGAAAAGACATACTTTGACTTCGGTAAAATATGTCATTCTAGCCAAAAATTCTAAAATGAGGTAATCAAATTGGCACTTGTCATTGTCAAATATGACGTTGATTGATTACAAAGATTTGCAACATAACAAGTTTTAGCCATTAACCATTATCCTACGTGTAATGAATCGTTTCCCAGTTTTCTTCATTCGTCTGTTCGCCTTCCGGTTATATTTCCTTTTTTGCTGTATGTAGTAAGTTTAATTTCCAGTCGATTTTTCTTTTGGCTTTCCTTGCATCACTCTGTCTTCTTCTTTTTAATGCTAACGCGAGCGTGACCATAGATTAAGGAACTCTTTTCTTCGACATTCATCATTTGCATAGGCTATTTGGCTAAAGCTCTTAAATAGTTGGAAAACATATGGCGCCATTTAAACAAATTTAATCAAAATGTTCTTAAAAAAGGACCAATTTGCAGGCAACAGCCTTTTTTCTGACTCTCCTGATTAAAGCATTTATATTAATGTCAAGCAAAAATATCATTGACAATAACATTCATCTGATCCATTAACCGGCGAGAAAATTAGATATGCACAGCACACGCAGTGGGAAACCTCCATTATATCTGTTTAGATTGAACCCAGAAAGCTCTCTTCAGAAACTTAAATTTACCGATTCCCCTGTCCCTGTCATAAACTTTCCTGGGGACAAATTTCAGAGTTTGCATTGCCAACTTATAATTCGAAATTGTCTTCCTACCTGATTTATTAGCGTGAAGTTGGAGTTATCTTTTTTAAGCGATTTTTAATTAAAATAGCTTGTAAAGTTGCAGAGATACGCAATGCGCTACGTTCTGCGGTGACCTAAAACATAACAAATAAGTTGCTATGATTATAAGAAAGAAAGAAAAATATTTATTTGAAACTTAGATTATAGTACACAAATAGGTCGACACTCAGCATGTGCTTTGTCTGCACGAATGTAGACACAGCGCTGGTTTACAGAGCCGATGATTATGAAACACGCACACAACCAACAATATAAACTTACCCATAACAACATAAAAATTAATAACAAACTGAGTTTTAAGCTGGTGGCTCGCAAACATCTAGCTAACCGTAATTAGATACTAAAATGTTCACAAGGCTTGTAATTATAGCTTTTATGTACTACAATTCTATACTCAGTGTCATATCTATGTAATGTTTATGTCTGTATGTATATATTGTTATAGAAATATTCCTTATGTATGTATATGTATTTATTAATACTTAATCATTTTATATCTTAATATATATAAATCTCGTGTCACAATGTTTGTCCTCAATGGACTCCTAAACTACTTAACCGATTATAATAAAATTCGCACACCATGTGCAGTTCGATCCAACTTGAGAGATAGGATGGTTTTTACGGCGAGAAAATTCGAATAATTTCCGCGAAAATTTTATACCCGTTCGACGCCGGGGCGGGCCGCTAGTGTTTATATATATATTTAAATAAGTTTTATATTGATAGTGTACAACTAGATATTTATGGGAGATGTTTGTTTATGTCCAGCATTGGATGTTCAGCGACCTAAATCGTTCTCCGATTATATAATTAATGAAAAATAGTTGTATTTTGCATATAATTCGTTCATTAACAATTCCCGAATTCCGAGGATGAGGTGGTGGGTCGAGCTAGACGCCCGTATAGCATCTTGGCATGAAATAGCAGCTGATTGTGACGAGTGGAAAGCGATAAGGGAGTAATTTGCCTTTCAAAGAGACATCATGGCTGACAACAAATAAATAGTATTATTACTACATTGCTAATAGATATTTTCTCAGTGGGGGAACACTCGACTTTCATTCCAAAGGTTGTGTTTAAACCCCGCCACGCACCTCTGGATTTATCTTCTCGAAAAATGTACACGCACTTTAAACACGCGCTTGAATGACGAAGGCAAACATCGTGAGGAAACCAGCATATTCTGAAATATTTGAAGAGTTTGAAGGATATGTGATATTCTCCAACCCGCACTTGGACAACGTGGTGGATGAAGTCTAGTCTAATCTAAGTCTAATCTCTCTAGTCAACTCCCTCGCCAAGAAAGAAGTTTCTGTGTCCCAGCTGTGGGAACGTAAACAGGGGGCTTAAGCTTTTTATTGCTCATAGCGATTGAAAGTAACTAACGCCTTTCCTTCTCATACGGGATGTGTATGTAATGCTATAAATCTGAATGTTTGTATTTGCACAAGCATAGTTGGCGTTAGCTGCTGTATAATCTTTATGATTCATTAGTAAAATTACTTAGTTGATTAACTATTTCAATGTCCGCACTGATTTTTATCGTTAGTCAAAAAATCAAGGCACTTTATTATAAGAATAAAAAGGTTCTCAATTTAACGCGTTAGAAAAAGTTGTTAGGAGAAGAAATCAACTAATTTATTTTCTAAGAACTTTTTCTATCATTTATTTATATTATCATCATCACTCTATTAACGTTCCCACTGCTGGGACACAGGGACTTCAATCTTGACGAGAGAGATTAGGCCTAAATCACCACGCTGACCAAGTGCGGGTTGGTGAATGTCGCATGTCCTTCAAACTCTTTTAAAATTCTCAGAACATGCCGATTTCCTCACGATGTTTGCCATCACCGTTAAAGCACGTGTTTAAAACGCACATAAATTTCTCAAGAAGAAAAATCCAGAGGTGCGTGGCGGGGTTTGAACCCACGACCTTCGGAATGAAAGTCGAGTGTCCTCCCATTTAACCAACAGGGTTTTTATATTATAACAATTCATAATTAATTTACTCAGTTTAGTCGCTCATAATACACAGTCGATTCCAATCAACATTATAGTTAATCTCTCGGGTCTCAATAGATGCGGTTAGCCTACGACAGTTATTGGTGTATGGCAAAATTTTCTGAGAACTATTCAGTATAAGAGACTATATCAGCAGTGGGATAAGACAGGCTGTGTTAGTGAATAGGAGGAAGGCTAATAGGCTGTGAATATGTTACGTATTTGCAGTATCCGCGTTTAATGGATTTTTCCGCGGTATCACATATTTTCCTGAGGTAAAAAGTCTATGTCTTTATAGAATCTGTGTAATAAATTTCATTCAAATCAGTTCAGTAAATTGCACTCTAAACCGTCACAAACAATCTCACTAAACTCTACATCTTTATAATAAGTGTGGATGAGTTGATGATGATAAATACATAAACTGGACTTGTCATGTACACTGGAACCTTAATAATCATTACCTTTCAGGGTTCCGTGCACAAATGGTAAAACAGGACCCTATTACTTAGTCGTCTGTCCGTCTGTCAACAGGCAGACAAACAGTGTACCTTAAGAACCTTGATAAATAGAGAGTTGAAATTTTGAGTGATGTATTTCCCTTCCGACTATTAGGTACAATATATACTAAAAACACCATACAGCAAATGTGATTTTTATATAGTTACTTTGGATGGGTGGCTCTAACTGCAACTTTTAGCACTTTTCTAATTATTTTTTTAATGAAAAATGTGTATAAACTAAAAACAATTTAAAATTTGTTAAAGCCGTGTTGGCTAAGTGGGAGGACACTCGACTTTTATTCCGAAGGTCGTGGGTTTAAACCCAACCACGCACATCGTGAGGAAACCGGCATGTTCTGAGAAGGACATGTGACATTCACCAACCCGTACTTGCCAGCGTGGTGAATTAAGGCCTAATCTCTCTCGCCAAGAGAGAAGTTCCTGTGTCCCAGCAGTGGGAACGTTAATAGAGTGATGATGATGATGTGTATAAACTGTACAAGGAACGAGTCCATCTTAAACTTATCAAATGTATTCTTAAAATAAAATAAAAATAAATAAATAAATATTTCAAGACATTTCACACAACAACATCTAGCCCCGTGGTAAGCTCTAAGCTTGTGTTACGGGTAGGTACTAGATATCTGATATACTTAATATAATAGTCATACATATATAGATATTTTTTATTATACATATTAAACACCCATTCAATTCTATTAGATTCTTGTTTGGGACAAGCTTTATGTGTTTTACGGTACACGGAAACAGCTCAGGAAACTAGATATATTATTAGTTTGCGTGTGTGAATCATCTCTTTACGCCAACTGTTACATCGATTTTTTCAACTGTATTTTTATACACAAAGCGGCATTGCTAAAAATATACCGAGCTACGGACACAGTACTGAAGAATCTATTGAATGTATTATATGAAAATCGCTGATGCGTTTCAAGGTAGGTACTTTTTTAACGTAATTTTTATATTACTTGAAAAAAATGGTATTCTATTAAGTCCGTTAGCTCCTCCAAAAATACAGGACAGCTATTTTTAGCTTTATAAATGTTATATAAGAAAGTTATTTAAAGCATTAAAGTTCCGGAGTTCCTTGTTCGAAATTTAGGACAAATCCGTAAGCGTTAATTCATGCAAAATTTCAATGAACTATCATGTCTTGATTTTCCGTTTGCAAAAAAAAAATAAGTGTGTAATGATTTTTAAATAATCTCAATAACGGTACAATATTTCGTCCATGAACATACTATATACCACCACGCCGCCAGTCTTATGTGGATAGGTAGGTGTGCGTACTCAAACAATTCTAAAATCTAAAACATTCTGAAATGGTAGCGGTCGAATCCGACTCATCATCACCCTATTAACGTTCCCACTGCTGGAATACAGGGACTTCTCTATTGACGAGAGAGCCGGGTTGGGCCTAGATTGGGCTTGATTCACCACGCTGGCAAAGTGCGGGTTGTTGAAAGTCGCAAACACTTCAAACTCTTTAAAGAACATGCCAGTTTCCTCACGATGTTCGTTAAAGTATGTTAGCATGCGTTAAAGCACGTGTTTTAAAGCGCACATATATTTTTCAACAAGAAAAATCCAGAGGTTTGTGGCGAGGGTTGAACGACCTTCGGAATGAAAGTGGAGTGTCCTCCTACTTAGCCAACACGGCTTTTTTTCGAATCCGACTTTGACCTCGCAACTCTATCATGTCCTGGAACGCCGTCAAGCGAATCGTCTGGTGACTAGGTGGGATTTAGGTTGGTGCGTAACTGACTACTTACGTTGTTAGTAACTTTGTACAGATCTCAACATCCCCGCCCACCTCCTCAGACTGGTGGCAATACGTAAAAAGATGTTGCACACAATGCGCTGAAATTATTACTAAAACATCATTATCAAATAATGTTATTGGCTTTGTTGTATTAATTTTAGTTGTGAATTTGAAGTGTTTGAATGTCATATCTAAATAAATTATTGAATTTCATCAGAGAGCCGGTAAACCAATTACTAAACTGCAACTGAAAGATAATTGGATTGCTGTACTAAACACATTACAATACGAATTAACGAAATGGTACAACGTAGGAGCACTTTGCAGAATTAAATTCAAAAGTTCTCTCATTTCGCAAATAGTTCACGTCTGATATTATTCAAACTATTATTTACGAAACTAATTTTTATTATTTTGAATAAATGGTTTGGTGACGGACTCCGACAAAAAAAAACATTTATAAATAGTTTCATTTTTTCAGTTATTTGTTCATTTTTATAATGCTACGGGCTAAGCTGAAATACGAGTAAGAACTTAATACTTATTTGCTCAAAAAACAATTAAATACGTTTAATGTAAAAGAATATCATAATCCCATCAAAAACAATACTTGTCAAAAAAAACAAGTCGCGCAACTCAGTTGTTCTGCGGTAAAAAGTTGTGAGATCCAAGTAAATCCAAGTCTTCAAATTTCGTCTCAAAATTCTTTAATGTTTTATATAAATATATTAAGACTTGGCCATCGCCTGAAAACACGTGTTAATTCAATCGCCTGAAAACACGTGTAAATTCAATTATTTAGTGCGATGGCCAAGTCTCAATATATTTATATAAAACATTAAAAAATTTTGAGACGAAATTTGAAGACTTGGATTTACTTGGATCTCACAACTTTTTACCGCAGAACAACTGAGTTGCGCGACTTGGTTTTTTTGACAAGTATTGTTTTTGATGGGATCTCATTTCCTTTTGTATTTTGTAGACAGTTCTACTTTTTTCCTTTTCGGTACCTTCTACTTATTGCATATATGTCCATATAATTTTCTTTTTGCCGGTCTAGATTGGATTTATTTATATTTCGCATTGTTATTACTTTAGTACATATTTCGTATATACGTGGCGTTGCGACAGCGCCCTCTATACCGGTCTTTTCTAGATTTTTTAGTTTTTCCTTGATTTATACACCAAACACTACTTATATTCCAAATTTGAAGCTTCTAGGTCTGCTAGAAGTGCCTTAGAATTTTGATGATCGGTGAGTCAATGAGTGACAAAATTAAGAAATTTGACCCGTTATAATTCTTAAAATACTGGTTCAAATTGAATGAAATTTGAAATATACCGTGTCTTTACACGCCTGCATGGTTACTGAAAATTTCAGTCTTCTAGTTTTATCCACAACGAAGTTACGGGGTGTCGAAAATGGCTTGAATTGCTTCGAGAAAAGGTACGACAGCGCCCTCTATACCAGTTTTTTCTAGATTTTTTAGTTTTTCCTTGATTCATACACCAAACACTACTTATATTCCAAATTTGAAGCTTCTAGGTCTGCTAGAAGTGCCTTAGAATTTTGATGATCGGTGAGTCAGTCAGTCAGTCAGTGAGTGAGTGACAAAATTACGAAATTTGACCCGTTATAATTCTTAAAATACTGGTTCAAATTGAATGAAATTTGAAATACACCGTGTCTTTACAATCCTGCATGGTTACTGAAAATTTCAGTCTTCTAGTTTTATCCACAACGAAGTTACAGGGGGTCGAAAATGGCCTGAATTGCTTCGAGAAAAGGATGGTACGGCCGTGCCGCTTTTTTGCTCGACTTGGTGGGGGCACTGCCGTGCCCCCAGATTTGAGTTTATTCAACCCATCACCATTCACACTTTTCGACGATTATAATGAAATTTGGTTGAGAAATAGCTTAAAATAGTTTAGATGTTCCGGTGGTCAAATCTATTTTAACGCAGATAAAGCTGCGAGACTTAGACCGGATATCACCATTGGCTATAAACGCCATCAAGTCCGGCTAAGCTCGTTTTACCGCCTAAATGAGATCAAAATAAATTAATTAATTAAATTATATTTTTTTATGGTTGATCTTCGATTCAATAAATCTCGATTTGTAGCATTAAATGGTGTCATTAGGGTATATACATATTTCTAATTATATAAACCTAGAAATACTATTTAATCAGCATTCATTACCTTCACACTCGCTTGCTAACATTCGTCTGCGATGCAGTTCAAATTAATCAAAGCTTCACACGATTTTTTAATTAAACACGGGATTTAATTAATATGTTCATAACTTTACAGCATAAACACATTCCAGTGGCAATATTTGTTGGATTCCAAAATCTATATCAAGCTATATGCAAGTAATTTTTTAAATATTCGTTTATTTAGACGGTTAGCCTAAGTCTAGCAATATGTTGTGTATGTCTAGCGACAAAAAGTCGCTAGTAGGTACCTTCCCATAATGTAACTACAGATTTTTAAGGCGCCAGTAGGGGTTCCAACGTCAGTGCCAGCTAAGTTAAGTCAAGTGACCTAATGGAAAAAAAAAATCTGCAACTTCCATCTTAGACTAGTATTGCTTAAATTAATAACCACCCCATTTTACGGGACATCCTTCTTGACGCGAGAAATAAGGCTTTAATTCAACAATTCAATAGGAAAAGTGCGTGTCGGTAGTAACTAGATATACTTAATAAACATAATACTCGTAATATACCAATATCAAAAAGCTTAATAGTTTGTTTATTTGAACGCACTAATCTCAGGAATTATAGGTACGAATTGAAAAATTCTTTCAATTTCAGATAGATTATTTATTGAGGAAATTGCGTAATGGTTACAGGCTATTTTACCGAGGGAAAAAACGTAGTTCCCGCCGTAAAATCCATAAACACGGGCAAGGCCGTGGCGTGTAACGAGTTCATTCACAGTAAAAGTTAAATAGGTTTAGTGCTGTTTCCATTTAATTGTAATCATTCGTTTAGGGACAGAGGCATTATATCACGTAGGCTTTTGTTTAACAAATTGTGTTACGGTGTCGGGTCACGTTTTTTATAAACTACTTCTACGCGTGACGGTCAGTTTGGAGACCTTAAAATATAGCTATGCTGAGTCACATCTAAAACTTTAATAATTTTCTAAACAATTTTGCGGGACGCAAACATTTAGTGACATGTAGCTCTGCCACTTACGACTGTTGGAATTACAGCATGTTGTAATCCCATGCACTTGACAGATTTTAAACAACTAAAATTTTTTTTTTATGCTGAAAAAGATTTTTACACATCCGTAAGCCTTCGCGCACAGGATTCGAACCTGCATCTTCTGGATAGCGGCCCGACCAATCACACCAATGCGTCATTACGTGATACTGATAAGTCATAATATTTCTGCACTTTGTATTATCGAGTGAAGCCCTGAGTAACGACATCTCGTAGAAAATCCAAGCACTATTCTACTTCTATAGCTGAAATTAAGATTCAATGTAAACGATGACGCTCTTGCTTATTATTAAATTTTCCTTAAATCCTGTGCGCGAAGGTTATGGATGTGTCTTAATCTTTTTCTGCAAAAAAATTTAAAGCTGTAAAGTGAGGTTTATCACTTATTAAAAATCATTATAAATTAAAATTTTATCAAAATCTCGTGGTATGTGTGGTATGTCTCGTGGGCTATTTAGCATTAAGCTGAATCTCAGCCTATATCCGATACACCGTTAATAGCCTATACTATTTAATATATTATTACCTATTCATATTCATTTATTTACCAATTATAACACGAGGCGTTATATAAGGCAAGTCAAGTTTACATAAAAAATTGTATTTAGTCTAGGTATATTACAATGTAATTTGGACATGTCATGTCCAAATTAAATTGAAAAATATATTAATAACTAGCTGACCCCAGCAAACGTTGTTTTGCAAAATGAAAAATTGATAGTAGCTGATTCTCCAGACCTACTGTATACGCATATAAAATTTGTAAAAATCGGTAAAGCAGTTTCGGAGGAGTACGGTAACTAACATTGTGACATGAAAATTTTATATACTTTTGATAGATATGATCTTTGACGTTAGGAACACACCTACATTGCTTAGACAACAGTTAGTGCTTGTAATTTAATATGAACTTTATACCATAGCAATAAAGCTCAAATTGACTACGTTTTAGTTACAAATCATTTGTATGGGAAAAAGAAAAGGGCTATTTTTAGGGTTTTTCCAGCAATAATTCTAATTTTAATTAGCAAAGAGTTTTGGCTCTGAATTTGTATTGCGATTTTTATTAATGGATAGTCCATCTTCTTCTACGTAGATATGTTGTTTATGCTACAGTCCACAATTAACTGTCTTTACTTTGATCACTAGTCCTATATTTAGGGGTATTTTTTCTAACATCAGAATTAATTATAATATGAACTTAACAAACCTTAAAATAAGAAATGCTAGCTAGATTTTATTATGCATAAAGTGAAATAAATTATTTTAAAAAGTAATATTGAAAATGCTCCACATGTAAGTAATTCTGTCACTTTTTTGACTTTATGACATTGACATCTTTATTATGACATTTCTTTGTTTATATAAAATATCTAAAATTATTGAATGGACTATATTCAGTTCAGTTTCTTGTAATTGGACTTTGCGCTTGAAGCGACAATTTGCCAGTGTCGAGTTAAATAAAATTATAAAGTGAAAAAAATGTTACTCAGTTGAACGCCATTTTGCACCTCCTCTTGTAAACTCTGTGATCATGGACTATATTATAAAGCAAGTTGATAACACTTTGATATGTTGACAGTGGCGGAGTCGTTGCAAAAAACGAGCGCGACGCCATCTAATAAAAACTTGACTTGAGCCGATTAAATAACGTTTCGATCTTCAAACCAACAGCAGGTTAGACATAGAAGATTGAGCACCATCGCTCGTTCCTTAAAATGCTTATAATACAATTTAAAACTACGTATTACATACGCGGGGCCTGCAATCTCCACCCTCTAGTACGCTCAAGCACATTCGTAAAGCTAACTCGATTTCTGCACTAAGAACTTAGAAGCCATTTTTATGACTTAAGCTTTGAAACGTTGACACGATCAATTTGCGACATGCACGGAAAATTAAACTCTACTGAGCGTTTAAGAGAGCTTACTGTGGAATGGACTGACATAGTTTACGCGACAGTGAGGAAATGAAGCCGAGGCAAATCTAAATGGACTTGAACGCAGCGGAGTGATGTAGGGGAGGAGATGAGTTACTGTTTCAATGCAGACGTTTTAGAAAAAACTTAACTTAAAGATTTTAAATAAATAAATATTTCCCGACAATCCACACAACAACATCTAGTGGTAAGCTCTAAGCTTGTGTTTCGGGTACTAGATATCTGATATACTTAATATAATAGACCTTCATAGATATTTTTTATCATACATATTATACACCCAGACCAAGAAGAAAATGATAGCAGATCATACAAACACTTACCCCTCGGCGGGAATTGAACCCGCTACCTTTTTCGCCGCAAGCGGACCGTCACCCACAACGCCACTGAGGTAGTCAAATATTGTAGTGTTGCAATTAAGATTTTTCGAATTATATTGTATTATTTTTAAAACAGATATCACGAAACTATTTAATATCTGAAAAAATCTAATTTACCATCTATTTAACTTAAATTTTTGACTGTAACTGGTTAGCTGGTTCATTACTGTTATCTGCGGTTTTATCCGCTAGATTTCCAAGGTGAAAATTTGCAAACGTTTATCGCAATGGAATGGAAATAGATGATATACGTTTTTATAGAGATGAAAGATTTGTATATCTTTCTCCTTCATAATCAACATCCTATTAACGTTCCCACTGCTGGGATACAGGGACTGCTCTCTTGAGGAGAAAGATTAGGGCTTAATCCACCACGCTGGCCAAGTGCGGGTTGGTGAATGTAATCTTAATCTTTCTTCTAACATGTGTGTGTGCGTGATTACTCGCGCTTACAACCGTGCCGACTTCCACTCTTCGGAAACTTTTTCTTAAATATAAGTAGAAGCGGAATGCCGACTTTTGATAATTTCTCTGCAGTTCTCCGCTTAACGACGACTTTAGTTAAGTTTCGTTATACTTACGTTTCGATCTTCAAATCAGTCAGCACCGACTTTTGTTAATTTTCAGAGTTACGTAGGTACCCAAAGGTTTTTTGTATATTATTTTTGACGTTTCAATGGAAAAAAAATATTTTGTATCATGTATCTAGAGGTAAAACAAGTCACTTTTTTGTTTACATAAAACAGTGAATAAAAACCAAGACCAAGGAGTTATAATAACAAATACATAAAACGCATAAATATATATATATATAGGGCTCACATACACCAGACGTAATTTTAACAAAGTTTAGCATCCTGCTTGGATGGATGACCAATCTGACGGCATTGTGTTTTTATTTATTGCAAAATGTGTATAAAATGTGCGCGGAAGCTTATGATATACTAGCTGTAATCCACCGCTTTGCTCGCGTTGATTGTGGATGAGTCTTTTATCGTAAATCACTCAGTAATAGTATACTTTTACAGAATGAAAGTCTTTAGCTATTAATCACACGTATATTTTTACAAAATTTTAATTAGGTTTGTTTGAATACATTGTTTCCTTTATATATATATAGATATATACATGCAGATAACTGTGACATTTAGTGTAGAGTGGTTCAAATCAAATTTAACTTGTTAAGTTGGTCGAATAGATTCGAAAACAATTTCGGAAACACTAGCAGCTGGCAAGAATTTGTGTAAGTTACGATTCGTTTTTTGTTATTAGCAATGTAATGCTAACATTTCTCAATCAGAGAAATCCGTTCAGATTATATGTTTGGGGGGAATAAGGAAAGAATACCATTTGGAAAACCCATAAAAAAATTAACATATTTTTTTTTATTTTGCGAGAAAATACGCATAATACGCTAAAATCGACCTGAACCTTTTTTAAGGAAAATTTAATTCCCTACTAACTGAAGTCGAGTTAGGGATTTAGTAGTTAATTAAATCTTAAATGTTTTCTTTAAAATCACATAGTTTTCGATATATTACAGACTGAGTATATTTTTCAGTCTTCTTCAATTTTATTGCACATGACCCCGGTGGTTCACGACCCAGCATTTATTCATTAGAACGGGATCATCAAAGAACATAATCGCGTTGGTTGCAGCCACTCAGCAAAAATGGTCAAGTTAGCAGTTCGTTTACTGGACTATTAGTAGAGTATTCAAGAGAGCTGCGCTGACACGGCATCAATTAGCGAGCGCACGTATTAGGCACCCCAAGCTTACCGGCGCTTCTCTACGACTTAGACGCCAAGTGTCAAAGATGGCGAAGCTTTAAACAATAAAAGTATATACTTTATGCAACACCAATTTCCAAAACAATTTTTGTTATAAATATAAAATATACCCACAGTCGGAAGTGGCAAAATTGGTAATAACAAAAGGTTAGGTGATGCTGTGTGAGTAGTCCGGAAATATCTGGAAATATCCGAAATATCCGGAAATTGTCGACCGCAAACTATCGTCGCCTTTGTTCTCTAAGACATTATGAGGCACGCTCGAAGCGAAGAATTACCTCTATAATATACTATAATCCTACTACTATTATAAAGGCGAAAGTTTGTATGTATGGATGTTTGTTACTCTTTCACGTAAAAACTACTGAATGGATTTGAATGAAACTTAACCACAATATAGCTTATACATCAGAATAACATATAGGCTACTTTTTACCGCGGTAAAATATCAGTTTTCGCGGGAAAATCAATTATTTAGATTAAATTTGGCACGAACATAGCTGCTTTCCCAGTAAATTACAAAGCTGCTTTTTACCGCGACAAAATCCCTTATTACGCGGTTAAAGCAAGTAATAATATAAACTTAAGATTAATCCTATACTATTATAAATGTGAATGTTAGTTTGTTTGTGACGCTTTCACGCGAAAACTACTCAACCGATCATCATGAAACTTTGTACACATATTCTTGGAGGTATTAGAAGTAACATAGGATACTTTTTATCCCGGGAAAATATGTAATTCCGCGGGGCAATACATTTAAACGCGGGTAACACCGCGGGGCACTACTAGTAAATAATATACAAGGCTTAACATCTAAAACTGGAAAAAAGTTATATACCATTGTTGTCTTTCGAGTTTACCGATATTTCGGCACAGTCACATGCCTTGATCACGGTTGAACTGAAACTGCAGCGATTTGGGTAACAGTTTTATTGACTGACAAAGCGGTCTACTTTCTTTCTCAGTATTTTATTACAAGCCGATGCATCAATAGAAAAACCAAAGTTATAGTCATTTCAGTAGTTTTTGAGATAGCTTCCATCGAACAATGAATCAATTTCTTTTTTTATGCAGGAAAGCCTTCATATTTATGATCACATTCTCACCTGATGTAAAGTGACTATGTGGTCTAAGATGGTGCATGAAGACTTAGAAGGTAGATGGCTTCTCCGGGCCACATTACGAAACACGAAAAAATCGTTTTACGCACTGGCCCAGCCCGGAGGGTGGTGACAAGCCGCGGTCGAAGCCTACCACCAGAGACTGTTCTTAGCACCACCCGGAGGTCACGTATAAGGATTCAAAGGGGTAACACTTACGGAGGTGAACAGAAAAACCTCCAAAAAACTTTATAATATTAGTGTAGAAAAGCCAGTTACAAGCTCATTGTTGGGGAAGCTGTTACGGGAAAACAATGTAAATTGAAAGGCCGGGGTGTTTTATAGTATCACTTGAAACTTGTTCGTTACAGCGGACGCAAACTAAGTTTTGGAAAGTTGGTTATTGCGAGTTGGCAGCGAGCCATCTCTGCAATAGACTCTGTAGGTGCACTAAGTACTAATTATAGATATTGTTTTGGTTTAAATAGACTAGTATATTAAGCCTATCGTTTTTAAACCTTACATAGGTAGATGCAGTTTCTCTTTATTTTAGTTTTTCTTTATTTTTATGAAAAAAATGTTACTTGATCAGATGCGACTCCAAACAACATCATATGATCAGTTGGGAATAATTTAAATGTACAATTAAAAAAAAACCCTGATTCCAGAACCCTAATTACAATAAAAGTATAAATGCACACCTACTATTTTGTAATGTGCACGTGATACTCGTGTATAATATAATAATAATAATAATGCATTTATTTAGTAACTTACATACTTTTTTACAATTTTGTGGTTATTGAGACCTTCTTTTAGATTTATTTAAAAATCTGTCATAGAAGGAGTATATTTGCACATTTTCGGTTTTCCTTCCCCACTTTTACCTTCATTACTTTTAAACGGGCCAACCGATTTACATCAAACATGTCTTAGAACAAAGGTGAAACTCACCTTTCATAAACAAAAAACTAAATCGAATTCATCCGTTTGGGAGCTATGATGTCCCAGACAGACAGACAGACAGATAAACCCACAGACAGACAGACGAACAGTCACGTCAAGCTTATAACATTCCTCTTTTTGTCGTGGGTTAAAAACTCGATAAATCTTGTAGCCAGCAACGCGGCATATTAAATTATCTATGTACCCATAAGACTTACGGTGCCAGCTCGAAAATATACCGAGCATTTTAACGAAAATACATTACGGAGTTTCCAGGATGTTATCCTACTGAAAATATATTGATAAAGTTTAAAGCAGGTACTTAATTTCTAAATATGGGTTTATGTGTGCATTAAAGTCTTAAAACAGCCGATATAATATTGCGAAATATTGCGGTTAGGTGCTTATGAAATACGTAAAATAAGACGTGTTATGACAAGCTGACTGCAAAACAAAAGTTACAATTTATACATATTCCCAATTAAGACGTTCTTTTTAATTATGGTAGTACGCTTAGAGAAAAATAGGTGTTATTTTTTTTTTAGTTTTATATTCACGGTTCAAAACGGCTAATTTGCAAAAGAATGTGTAAGCAGTTTCAATTGATTTTTAAATCAAAGTGAAGTCTTCTTGCAGCAAAACGATCTAATTTCAATATTTAAGGTACTTTCCCTAGGTTTGGGATGGCCGTGGGACAACCTGTATATCTAATAAGATTCATCATCAATACGCTATAAACATTCCCACTGCTGGGACTTAGGCCTTAGAGAAATTAGGCATTAATTCACCACGCTGGCCAAGTGCGGGTTTGTGAATGTCACATGTCTTTCAAAACATGCCGGTTTCCTCACGATGTATGCCTTCACTGTTAAAGCACGTGTTTAAAGCTCACATAAATTGTGCCGTGTTGGCACACTCGACTTTAATTCCGAAGGTCGTGGGTTCAAACCTCGCCGCGCACTTCTCAATTTTCCTTCTAGAAAATAAAATATGGGCTAATATGATTATCTGTATAAAATAGTACGTCATTTTCAAGCTTTTTTGATTAGAGAGCCACCAATTTATGTACATACATAGTCTAAACAGTAAAGCTAAATCGTCTAGATAATTAAGAACCGATAATAAGCAAAAAAATATGTTTCATTTCCAATAGTTTCGTTACTAAAAGTTTTATTTTGCTCCATAGACAAATAATACAACAGTATGTTTTAGGACCCTCTTCCATCAAATATGTGCCTGCAAAACTATGTAATTGCTTCCACTGATACTATGCGACGTAACAATGCGAGTAAGATAGTTATAAAGAGGCGTATCTCTAACTATCTACAACAGGCTAGTTGACGTAAAACTATTTTAATTGATTCCGTATTCCATTATAAACATACCGCTAATTGATTTCGGTAAAAAAAACAATGCATTATATTAGAAATTCAATTAGAATTTCGAAAGGGCGCGGATAAACGGTTGCCTTCAAAATGGCGTGGTACATGAATCATTACAGTTTTGTACTACTCAGTTACGTCACGGAACTATTATACAACCGCCATATTTAGTGATCAAAGACGAATATAATAAAGTTTTAATAATAATGTTTTATAAGAATCGTTTATTTTGTTTAATACAGTGTTATTTATTTAGGGTTATAAAAGAATTTCTATGTAATATAGTAACAATTTGTGATATTCAAATACCTAGGCTAATAGTGTTGTAGCCTACAACACTCGCGACTATAATAGCATGCTCTGTATCATTCTTAGAACACATCCATAGCACGCTACCTTCCAAATTAGAATCTTTAGTTGAGTCCAATGAATATGATTGGTGAATATCCAAAGCATCTATAACTACGTAGCTAGCACATCTCTAGTAGAAGATCACCTACAGCATTGCAGAGAAAGTTATTCGTAGGCTAGCAATTTCTAGTTTAATAAGGACGGGTGGAATTCGCATTCATTAGTCTAAGGATGCCTAACGGTGCGGCGCGGCTCTTAATGTTTCAACCACAAGGTGATAACATCATCTGATGAATACGTTTTTCATTTCGGGATGTTTTATCACGATCTGAGATATTGCTTTGTTCGGTGAATGGTCTGTGAACTGTGGACTATTGCCGACACATTCGTGCGATCAGCCACCGACGATTTAAATTTATATGCAACAACATGAAAAAAATTAAAAAAGTAAACATTTTTTTTTTATGCTGGATAAGCCTTCATTTGACCACAATCTCACCTGATGTAAAGTGACGATGTGGTCTAAGATGGGACATGAAGACCTAGAAGGTAGATGGTTTCTCCGGGCCACATTACGAAACACGAAAATTGCTTCACGCACTGGCCCAGCCCAATATAAATGAGAAAAGCCTATAGGGATGGTTTTGTTACAAAAATCCTATTTTAAAATTGTCAGAAATATTAAACAATATATATTATACTAGTGAAAATTATAACTTCTATTTTTTCTTCTTAAAAAGTTCAAGTACAATATTTCAGAATTGGAAATAATATAAATATTGCCTTGGGATAACGTTAGGTAATTATGTACCTTCGCCTTAAGTGATTTCAAACAATGTTGTGTTTTAAATCACTTTTAGAGGTGAGAATTCATAACATTATTAGTAAGTATAAGTCATTCAAAGTAAAGCACAGACCTAAAATGCAACTCAGAACAACTTGTAACAGTCTGTCAGTTTCTCCCGTGAACTTCAATCGCTGCTCGTAGTTTAATATGGTTTGGTATAATTCAACTCCATAAGTACCTATAAAGTAGGTGCTCAAAACACTACGTACGTTTGAGTTTCATAAGGGCACTTATTGTGATTCTCGCCTCCGGCTAGTTATGAAAACTATAGTTAGTTAATGAGGGTAGAAAGCAGAAATCACTCAAAAAGCAGAAGCATGTTTAAAAAAACACTCGCGAAATGCCAGTGTAATGAATTCACATATAATACCAGAAAGGTGTCGAAACCTAAACTTGACTAGTTTAGTAGGCTTACGACCGACTTCATAAATCAATTTATAATTTATTATAATTTATTAATTTATAATTTACTAGCGGCCCGCCCCGGCGTCGCACGGGTAAAAAAAGTTCCCGGCAATTTTGCCTTATTTGTTCACCGTTTAGACCTACCCTGGACTACGACAAACATTTTAAAACCAAAATCAGCTCAATCGTCCCAGCCGTTCTCGAGTTTTAATCAGACTAACGAACAACAATTCATTTTTTTTTCCACAAAAACTTAAAAATAAAAAATAAAAATAAAGTACTTCAAACTCATGTCAGAAAAAAATGATTGTAAACTATGTTGAATATTGAACTTTCGAGACATAGACAATAGCTCAAAGAGTACATAAATAACCACCACGTATGAATAGCTTATCAAGAAAAATCATAAAATGAATATTGAACTTTCGAGACATAGACAATTGCTCAAAGAGTATATTACCACCAAGTATGAAGCTTATCAAGAAAAATCATAGACCACCTTTAAAAAGACGTTTATTTTACACTTTTGTTAACCTATAGATAATAACAGACGAATAATTAGCAATAAATTAAAATTGCGACTATAATTTGAGATTTAAACTATCCTATCTCTCAAGTTGGATCAAATTGCACATGGTGTGCGAATTTTATTGTCTAATAATGTGTCTAAGTTTTGTAAAACCAAACTATGGAAATAAATAATTTTGTATCTTGTATCTTGTATTATAATCGGTTAAGTGGTTTAGGAGTCCATTGAGGACAAACATTGTGACACGAGATTTATATATATTAAGATAATGTGGCACTGTATACAGCGGACGAAGATTCGTGTTGCCTTGGCGCGCTACATGATGCTGAAGTACTCATGTATCATGCAACATTTATTTGTAATTACTTAAATACGCAAATGAACATTTTATTATAATTATTATTTAAAGTGACGTTTTTGCAGCCAAGCCCACGCTCAACATAGTCTTGGCCCGAGTACTTTGCAATTTATTTTTATTTATTTATTTCAGGCATCTAACGCCCATGTAAACATATACCTTACAGACTTACATACATAATAATATAAATCTTATAAGCTAAAGTAAGTGTCAGCAATGCAACGATGTACCCAGCCATACACATCGCGTAGACGCACCATAACAAATAAATGAGGCAAACTTACGGGCAGTATATTTTTCTGATTCGATTTCGCTTTGTGGCAAAGTAACAATAGCCCTAGTGAATAATGCGTTTTCATTATAAATCTAAATTTAAAATTTAAGAAAAACCCCCGATTCCAATGCCTTAATTTCCTTTAATGTATAACAACATAATATTATATGTAATGTGGACGCGATGCGTTTTCATTTGATACCCCACACTAGTATATTTGCAGATTTTCGGTTTTCCTTCCCCACTCTAACCCCCATAACTTTTAAACGGCTCAACCGATTTTCATGAAACATGTCTAAGAACACTCGCGCCAGACTCACCTTTCATACAAAAAAAACTAAATTGAAATCGCTCCATCCGTTCGGGAGCTATGGTGACACAGACAGACAGACAGACACACAGACAGACAGACAGACAGACAGACAGACAGACAGACAGACAGACAGACACGTCAAACTTATAACACCCCTCTTTTTTGGTCGGGGGTTAAAAACACAACGTGAAGGCCCGCCTGGCAGATGCAATTAGCAACGCTGATTAGCTGTTTATAAATAAATAAATATTTCCGGACTACTCACACAGCATCACCTAACGCCAAACTAAGCAGTGCTTGTACTATGGTTGTTAGGTGACTGATATACTACATAGATAGTTTATGAAAGTAATGTAGCAAATTTAGTAGATAGTTAATCAAAAAAGTAATCGTTAGGTTAGCTTTAAGCTATATCTATAATAAGATTCAAATAAATTATATACCTAAACGATTTGTCTTTGTTTAAAGTAGCCTACTCCAGAGGTCCCTTGCGAGCATCCCCTGCGAAGTCACAAGGTGACTTTTTATTGAGAGGTTTCATCTTGTTTGACTGTAATCGAGTGTTTCATCGTACCTACTTGTAGGTTGTTATAAGGGCTTCTATTTGATCTTTGAAAATATCTTAATAATCTATACGGTTTAAGTTTTGTGAGTCCGACGAAGTATAAACGATTCGTAACAAATTTTATGCGTAAGTACTTGATTCTTAAAAGGGTCGCTATCAAATTAACCGTATCGCTATATGACCATTTCAGCTAGACGACATAGCTATATATGTACACTGTTAGAAAAAATGCTTACATAATTTGGTAGCCCATTTTAGGCAAAACTATAATTTTAAGTAGATACCTACTTACCCACTTACTAAGATGTTGTGACGTCATTTTAAATCTTTTTCGCTAAGTATTATTAGATTTAAGGCCTGTTTCACGACCTCCAAGGTAAATAGTCATTGGTTAATATATACAGCTATTTCTCTCAGTCACATGTGACAAAGCGAGCTCTTGGAATAACTAACCACTTTTTAGTTTACTCGGGTTTTGTAAAATCAGCCGTTCTACTTAATCAAATTAAACAAGACTTATTAAAACAAAATGTTGTACACCTTTACAGTGAAACAAGTAGTTTTAAACTTATCATCAAGCTATCCTCCGTTTCCGCTCACAAACAAGCAATTGTATAGTCATTTTGACCCAATTACCTTCACATTTAGGGACTGCGCAAACCGAAGGAATATTCCCTACCAGTAAGCATTTCAGGGACATACAATCAAAATCAAATCAGATACCCCATTTTGCATAAACATTGACGTTACGTTCAGCCAGCCGTTTCTACTTAGCCAACCACCATAACCATTATTTCATTTGGTGTAGTGAACAGAATAGTCCTGAGTGGTCTTCCAAGATTCTTATACTATTCCGTTACTTTCAAGAAGTTGGTAGTCAAAAGACTTTTGAAAACTATTCATGTGCAGTAAATAGCCGTTTGGAATAATTTTAATTATATTTTTTGGACAATAAGACAGTAAGACATAATGCCAACTGTACTTTAAATAATAGATTTGTTGTTAAAATTACGAGTGGTCCCACTCGCCCAACGAAATAAACAAGAAAAAACTAATCTGGTAACTGGGACCGCGGTCCTAGTTTTGTAGTGGGCCCAGTCGCATGTATCCTCAATTTTGCAGCCATTACAAACATTCGAAGATAAATTTAAAATTTCAATCACATATTTTAATAGCGTTGCTGAATACATGAGTTATTCATTTTCCAGTTTATACTATTTAGAACCAAATCCTTATTGTGTCTTATTTTAAGTATGTTGATAACTAAATATTTAATTTTCAGGTCTCCATACTGTATGTTTTGACTTGCCTATAATGTTATGCGTAAAAATTTAAATTAAAAACGTTTCTATTACCCAAGACAAAATTTGGTACTCTATTTGCATCTTAAATAATGTCCGATCATCACTATCTCACAAAAGATGTTTCACATACAGTTTAACTTGTTTTTGATAGCAAGTGGAAAAAAAGTTAGAATAATCTTTAGAACTACTTATTTAATATTGTAGCGCGAATCAGTTGAATTTAAATTTCTTGTGTTAGTTTGACGTTCTACCATTAAAGAGTTTTTACGTTTGCGCAACGTTTTATGGTTCTGGGTTCATTGACTGTTATGGGTGAACGACATAGGTAAAGGGAAGCTGTAGTGTACTTGAGCGGTTCCGGGCTTTAATGTCTAACGGTAACCAAACTAACGAATAGGTCGTTACAGAGAAAAGCTAGCTTTAGAGCTGGATAAATATTTCTAGTAAGTATTTACTTAATTTATGTCGATGACCTATTCTTGGTGATACCTACATTTGCTTGACTGCCTCAGTGGCGCGGTGGACGAAGCACCGCTTAGCACGCAAGAGGTAGTGAGTTCGAATCCCGCCTTGGTCAAGTCTTAGTTTGTCCTGTAAGTACTTACACACACCCGGAAAATCCCCTCTTAAGAGCCACCAGTGATATACCTAAATTCTATTTATATAAGCCAAATAAATAAATAAAAGTACGTAATACTTGTCCGGTCGGTATATTGAACGTTCGCCAAGCGTCTTTTATTAAAGTTCGTCGTTGATGTCCAGAAAATAGTCTGGGTTTTATATCGCCGGTTTCCGCTGCCTTTATTGGAACATTAAAATATTCTGGTCAGCTTGACAATTTTGTTTATTATAAGTTTGAACTATTTATTTTACTATTTGGCTTTGTCGGGAAGTTCCAACGTTAAAATTTAAATTATGAGGATATTGAATGGAATGGAAAAGGTCGCTTATTTTCTCTGTTATTTAATCAGCAAATGCCTCATGCAACATTGCCGCGTTTTAAAGACAAAAATTCATCTATTTCCAGTGGTGAAGTGAATATATTATAACTCTATTTTATGCTGAAAACTGCATTAAAATCCACTTCGTAGTTTAAATTATAATAAGCCTACATTTCTTTCTTTCGTTTAAATTTAGATTTATGTTTAACATATGTAACACCCAGATCAAGGAGAAAGTGCTAGCACATACAGACACTTTATCCCTCAGCGGGAAGGAAGGTATTTTTCCCGTTCAAAGCCGAAACGAGCCAGATATTGATTGTATTGATAAGCTTAAGAAATTCAAATCAGGTTGACTTGATTGCCACACACACACTTTGACTAGTTAGGAAACCAACATAAAAACTTATGCAATGTTAAACAAACCCGAAAATTCACTTCAGCCTAATTGAATGAAATACTTAGTTCAGTTTCGTAGTTTCGTAGCTAAATAAATAATGTGTGGCTGAAATCTCCCGAAAGCGGCAGCTCGTTGCGAACGTTACGTTCTTTTTAGAGGCCTTGGCTTAAGATAGATTTCATTTATTCAACCAATAAGTACCCTGCAGGGTATCTATAAGAGGGTTTCCGTAAATTGAGACGAATTGTACGGAATTCGGATTTTTAACGGAGTAGGCCGGAGTAACGATAAGTTCTGGATAACCTGTACCTATAATATTAATGGTCTCTTGCGAGTTTTTTGTAGTTCGGTCGTTGATTTTTTGATTTGTTAAGTGGATTTCTAAATATTTGGAAGACTGGTTTTACTCACGCGTAAATATTACAAAATTATTACATACCGACGTTTCAATTCCCCTCAGGAAGAAATTACCCTGATGATGATGACTTGAAGCGAGTGAGCCTCTCCTTCGGACTGCAAAATATCTCATTAACTGTTTTTTTCTATTTAGTTTTTTTTTGTAGATTATATTTCTCAATAGTAGATTTAAACAACCGCATTTTAATCTCCTGAAATCACGGTCATTTATCTAGTTTTATTTTCGGCACTTCTAATACATGCGGCAGAGATGCGAATGTTGAGATGGATGTGTGGAGTGACAAGGAAGGATAAAATAAGAAATGAGTATATAAGAGGAACCTTGAAAGTAGCACCAGTGACAGAGAAGTTGAGAGGAAATCGGTTGACTATTATGAGAAGGGATGAATGTCATGTGACGAAAAGAGTGTTAGATGTGTGTGTTGATGGATATATGGGAAGAGGTAGACCAAAGAAAAGATGGATGGAGTGTGTAAAGGATGACATGTGTTAGAAAAGAGTGAGTGTTGAGATGACGAGTGACAGAGGAAAATGGAAGGAAAAACATGTTGTGCCGACCCCTTGTAGAGTGGGATAAGGGCAGGAGAATGATGATTTTTGGCACTTCTCGATTTAGTCATCAACTAAATCATATAAATTACTTCAAATAAATCAATAGGTTCTGTTGCGTTGTCTTTGCGACGAGGCTGCATTGTCTCATGCGGTTGTGGTTTTAGCCCTAAGATCTAGAATAAAATAATATAAATATTTCCGGACAATCCACACAACAACATCTAGCCCCATGGTAAGCTCTTAGCTTGTGTTACGGGTACTAGACATCGGATATACTTAAAATAATAGACATACGTACATGGATATTTTTTATTATACATATTAAACACCCAGACCAAGGAGAAGGTGCTTGCAGAACATACAAACACTTGACCCTCGGCGGGAATCGAACCCGCTACCTCTTCCGCCGCCAGCGGACCCTCGCCCACCACGCCACTGAGGCAGTCGAAGAAATAACTACTATTCGTAGTACTTCAAGATACTCCAAAGTTAGGTAACTTTTATATTATAATAGGGTTGGAAGAACGTTTGATGTTGCAAAGGGCGTTTAACTATAGTCGTTTTACAAGTTCGGTCCCTTTAGTAAGGGTACTGAAGCACTGTAACCGTAGAATTTGTAGAAGGTTACAATTATAGCCCGCCTGGTTTTCACAAAGTATTGTAAACTAAACCAAATTAATTAATGCCTACTTACATTAACATTGTTATTATATGATTGTATTTGTAAAATGGTGACAAGTCGCGTCCAAATCGGTCTTAACATCGGGCAGGCTTAGCATGGCGATTTTTAATTCACCCTGGAATAGACAAAGAATACACATTTTACCTTAAGGAAAGAGATACAAGTTTTAGCAATGAACCAATTTAATTATTAGATCAGGAGTTACTTGCGCAGATTTCGATATAAACCCAAAAGCCGGTATTTTTTATATTAATTAATTTGGCTGTGACATTACAGGGCTATTCTCGTGCTGATTATTTAAATGTTTCGTAAGAAATCTAAAAAATCTGCCGACTATTCATTATAAGGTGTTCAAAAATTCACAGGGTGTGCATGTCTCTCACCTGCCGCTTTATTTACCAATTTTGTAACACCTTGTATATTGAATTCGTAATAATATTATGGGCTCGAATTGATTTCCACATAGTTTTTTAGATCTACCGTAGTAAACGGACAGACAAAAAATAATAAGTAAAAGCGGTTATTTCTAGTACGTATGTTAATTCATAGTAACATTATAAGGTTACTGCATAAGTCAAAAGTTTCTAAGATTTGTTTGACCAAACAATGGAATAAAAATATTTTGTTTCTTGTATGATGCAATGTTCTGTGAGAAAAAATAAATGATTAATTTATTTAATTATTCGTTTATTTATAACAAAAAAGACTCAACTTTTGATGGTTTAGATTAATTAACGAACTGTTCATTTTAAATAGGTTTTCTTACCTGACGATGCGCGTGTTAGATTATTGTCATATATTTCTTGAAATTAATGGGGGTTTCATATGACAAGACACACAAAATATTTTAAAATTATGTATATGCTCTGATTAAATAACGAATATAACAATTAACCTTGATTTGGATGAGTTTAGAAAACATTAAGTTGATAAAGAGGTTATGTTTTTGTTTTGATTCACAAATAATATGTTTTAGTACGTAAAACTTAACGTATTTTACGAAACTACATGTGTATAGTGATAATAAGAAATATTTTAATGATATTTTGTAAAGAAAACTACTTATAACAACGTTTTTAAAAAAAAACACCTTTTTGCTAAAAACACGTTCCTTGCTATAAAAGAGCGACCGCTCGGGTCGTTATTTCACTTTTTGAATAGCTGTCGACCAGAGCGGAGCTCCTGCTACTAGTGCCAGTGAACTAAAGCTAAGTGGTTTTAATTATAGTTACGGTAGAAATTATTTTTAATTTGTCAAAATATATTTGCTTTTGTTAAACTATTTAATTGTAAGAAAAATTGTAATAACTGATGAAACTGTGTTGTTCTATTCGCTTCTCAACTCAGTAAAAAAAATTGAAGCGAACTGTCAAGACAATGTTATTTCCTTGATATTCTTGTTCAAGCAATTTAGTTTTATTAATTTTCAGTTGACCTGTCCAAGTAGATTATGTGTTTAGAAGGAAATAAACGTTTTGACTTTGACTTTGACTTTAATTATTTTGGAATACCTTTATAATATTTATGTAGGTAGTATTTTTTAAACTCCAATTTTAGGGAAAATCTATTATCAGAAGTGGGATTCGAGCTATTGCTATTATTAACACCTTTTCGCATTTCAGATACGACTCGTACGACGTTCCATGTAAAATGGACCCAGCGGTCTTGGAGGGCTTGCAGAAGGCCATTCGAGATGCGGTGACTGATCGACATCGGGGCGATGACGTGGTGTTGCCGCGGTGTAAGCCGCCTTTCCCGATCCCGATAAGAACAACAATCGTGCAGAGGGCTGGTGCAACTGTAGCAGCTCTTATCGCCGAGGATCTGAGATTGAGTAGCATCACTACGGTCGCTAAAGCCGGTAAGGCCCTAAAGGGCTCTGCTTTAATCTGGTATGAACCCTGGGACACTGAGATGCTGCAGATTCATACAGTGAATACGTTAAGGAAAAGTAAAGACTTTAAAAATAATAATAATATAGGATCTTTTTGAGGAACAAATAGTCGAGCTTGTTTGTGGAAGTATAACTGATGTATCCATTCCAATGGCGTCTCGTAACAGCCGTTAAGTCCACTGCAGAACTACTTTATTATTCACGACTTGCGTCAAATCTGCTTAGTAAATGCCCAAAAGTATTTTTAGGTTATTCTGAGAAAATATGCTTCCTTTGCAACAGACTGTGCCATATTCGAGCTATCAAAAACAATAATAAGAAAATGATGCCACAACCAGATCCGAAACCAAGTACCTATAGTTAGTCACCATGTGCTTATTGTAAAAAGAAGGGACACTTTGATGAAGTTTGTTTTTTTTTGTACGGCGAAAAATTCCCATTTTTATTTCTAGTTACAAAAAGTCTCGTTAACCACAGGAGAGTTGAATAGTTAGTTGTTTCACAAAAATCAGAGAATTGCAGTTAACCCAGTAGTTGTGAAAGGTTTAAAAACAAATTTGACGACCTCTGTGGCTCGGTGGACGAAGGTCCGCCTGGGGCGCAAGAGGTTGGGGTTCGAATTCAGCCGGGAGACCAGATTTTGTACGATCTACTTGTTTCTGGTTTGGGGTTTGGGTGTTTTTCTAAGTATCATAAATATGTATCTAACACCTATATTACAAGCTCTGCTTTAGTTTGGGGTTGCAATGCTGTGGTGGGTAGTAGTAGTCCGGAATTTTCTTTTAATAATTAAATAATCTGTCGCTATATTTAAACTATGCAATTAAATTCCCATTTTTAGTTATGCAGCACTAACTTCATAGTGAGAACTACACATATTTGCTAACTTGACTATTCCTGTACAAAATAACGATACATGTTGGGAATTTAAGTTTAAGGATTAAAGTATTTAGAATAGACCCTAGACGAACTTTGTTCTGCAGATATTAACCATTACAGATAAAACAAAAGAAAAGAAATCATTTTTGCAACTAAGATAAATTAAATTAACATTTAGTTATACCATAGCTTAAAATAAGTATGGATAAACAAACCATTTGTCTTTAGCACTGCAAAATGAACTTTACTCTGAATAAGCGGGAAGTATAAAGTACCTACATCCACGCTCGTCTTCTGTAGGAACCATTTCTGTGACGTGTGTTTCTAATTACTGCCAAGCCTACTTATTTGGTATAAATTTTACCATTCTAACAGATTGTAATAAAGTCAACGATGACGAAATAGGATATCACACCTCGAGTAGCCCTATGGTGGACGTTTTTACTGGAAATTCAGTTTGACGTAGTAGGTTTATTAAACATTTAGATTTCTTGATCCGTAACCCAGTTAAATTACCCTGTATTAACGTTATCGAAGAATCTGACAACAATTTATTTATTTATTTATTTATTATATCATAAATGAGCCAAATTCTGTAGCAAAATTATTCGTTCCTAAGGGATGTTCTGCAAGCACTTTCTCCTTCGTCTGGTTGGGTAATGTGTACGATAAATAATATCTATATATATTATGTATGTCTATTGTATTGGGTATATCAGATTTTCTGGTGCCCGTGGCACGGGCTGGGAGCTTACCAAGGGGCTAGATAGTTGTGTGGATTGTCCGGAAATATCTATTTATGGGTTATGTTTATTACGTCTTTTCACGACGAAAATTGTCACATAGGATCATGGAAAAATTCGATAGCATTTTTGGGTCCCAAGATTTTACAAAAAAAATGTATTTTCCATTGTTTGTCTTGAACAACTAGCAAAACTTATTTCGGGCCAAACAAGCACCTCATAGAAAGAGAGATCTATTCCATTCCACACGTTGCATCTTGATTGTGCAGGGCCATGTAGTTACAATTACCTTTATTATTATTAATTATACGATTTACGAAATTCTGCATATTAAAAACCTCTAAAAACATTAAAGGGTCAAGAACTTTTGGGTATTTTACGTGAAACAATTGCCTTGTTAGGAATTACCAGCCTCTTAGTAACCATTGCTAAGAGCCTGTATCTAAAATCGTTTAGAGATACACAAAAGCATCACCCTACCGGTAGCCCCCGAACGACCATGCAGAGCAATATGTTGCTACCGTAACTAATATGCTTACACCTTCAATTAATGACACATCAGATAGGCCGAACGGTTTATGGAAATTAAAACAAACTATTTTTCAACTACAATAAAAAAGTAACGGATTTAATCATACAAGGTTATTAATAGGCAGAGTAGGAAATATACCAACATACGGGCCATTAATAAAGGTAAATTATGAAATTTTGGACGACTTGCCAATTTATAGAATTAATTTCTTTTTATTTATTAGTATTGCCGAAGCTTAAGAGAAACTACGAAGTGAATGGTTTGATTAAACCGTGTTAGATTATTTTTTGGGCAATGACTAGTCGTTAATAAATATCGTATCGTATGATATAAAGTTAATTTCAGAAATACGTAATGACGTATGATTATGTAAGTACATAAATATTGTTAGTGAACGTTATAGATAGACTTTTTATTTATTTCACCAAACTAGTTGTATTTTTTTTATATATCATATTAATTATAGATAATTATTTATGCTTTTATTAACTTGATTAAACTAAAGTATCTTGTAAACATTATGTCAATTCAATTTATAAGGATTACTGTGTTAAAATTGATTGTTTGTCAATAAGTTATGCTTATGATCCAAGATTATGAACTTTCTTTTAGATTTCATTTATTAAAATGTACATTAAAAATATTAATCTAGAGCATACACGTAAGTGGGGGGAGATACCACTGGTCGGTTCTTTATCTGATGTGGACCTAAATGTCTACAGCGGTGGGTGACAGGGTAACATGACAAGGTAAAGAATCATTTACTGCTGATCTTTGTCCTGATACTTCACTGAAACTCACGTGCAGCAGGTGACAGGTGTTGTATGCGAAGGCCAGAGAGAGACTGTTGTTTACAACAGGAGGAACTGCTGATCTTTGTCCTGATACTTCACTGAAACTCACGTGCAGCAGGTGACAGGTGTTGTATGCGAAGGCCAGAGAAACTGTTGTTTACAACAGGAGGAAGTACTTCGAGAGCGAAGTACTGGTCAGTTTGGCCGTGTTAGATTATTGTCATATATTTCTTGAAATTAATGGGGGTTTCATATGACAAGACACACAAAATATTTTAAAATTATGTATATGCTCTGATTAAATAACGAATATAACAATTAACCTTGATTTGGATGAGTTTAGAAAACATTAAGTTGATAAAGAGGTTATGTTTTTGTTTTGATTCACAAATAATATGTTTTAGTACGTAAAACTTAACGTATTTTACGAAACTACATGTGTATAGTGATAATAAGAAATATTTTAATGATATTTTGTAAAGAAAACTACTTATAACAACGTTTTTAAAAAAAAACACCTTTTTGCTAAAAACACGTTCCTTGCTATAAAAGAGCGACCGCTCGGGTCGTTATTTCACTTTTTGAATAGCTGTCGACCAGAGCGGAGCTCCTGCTACTAGTGCCAGTGAACTAAAGCTAAGTGGTTTTAATTATAGTTACGGTAGAAATTATTTTTAATTTGTCAAAATATATTTGCTTTTGTTAAACTATTTAATTGTAAGAAAAATTGTAATAACTGATGAAACTGTGTTGTTCTATTCGCTTCTCAACTCAGTAAAAAAAATTGAAGCGAACTGTCAAGACAATGTTATTTCCTTGATATTCTTGTTCAAGCAATTTAGTTTTATTAATTTTCAGTTGACCTGTCCAAGTAGATTATGTGTTTAGAAGGAAATAAACGTTTTGACTTTGACTTTGACTTTAATTATTTTGGAATACCTTTATAATATTTATGTAGGTAGTATTTTTTAAACTCCAATTTTAGGGAAAATCTATTACGCGCTTTTCATACTAATGCGCTTCGTTGCGGGGCCTACCTTTGCACGTATTTGATAAGGCACCGGGCGCGGGCCTTAATATTTTAATATATACCCAGGAGGTAGTTCAAACATTTTATAACATAATGACTTCACCCCAGTGAAGCTTTTGGTATGTTTTATCCTATAAGGGCATGTTTCGCAATCTGCAATCAATTTGGCAAATGGTTGCAACGTAGAGGTATCGAGTCAAATGACAACTGTCAGTGAGTAAGGACCAAGATTTTTATATAGTTTAACCAATAACTACTTGACTAATAAAAATAAGTTAATATTTGATTATTTTCACTAATTGACTCGGAGATGGTGAATAGAGTCCAACTGACAAAATAATGAAAATGAATTTAAGTTTAATGTTTAGTCCGAGCTACCTGTCCTTAGCAATATTCCATAATAAGCCATGCACTAGGAAAATCCGGACATCTATGAATCTAAGATATAAGAACCTCCATTCTTAGACTTGGAATTTCATCCAGTAAAGAATATTATAAGCGAAAGTACTTAACTTTTGGGTCGCCGGCGAGAACAACGGGGTTCCCGTATCAGCCGTTTGGTACAACGCAACTGGGAATACCGTTATTCCCTTATCAGCAGCGATCTTTGACAGTAACAAAGTAAAATTAAGTGAGACCAATAGAGACGTTTTATAATGATAAACTATAATCCATAAAGGATTGGAAATGTCCTTCGGCTGATTTCTAATACAATTAATTAGAAAAAATGTGAATTGAAAACAACTTGTCGTCAATTTGCGGTCGTATCGTGGTACCTTGCTCCGTAAATATTTGTCAATTGGTATTGGTTACAGATAACAAATAGATGTGTAAGCTTTGTTAATTGATAAGAATTGTTGCGAAATGTATGTGGTAAGTGTCAATTAATTGTTCGTGAAAGACAATGAAAAAAGGTTTATTCTGCATTTTCTTGAGAAGTCATAGAAAAACTTTTGACCATTCTAAAACCGTATTAAACATCCAGTTCGGCTGAAAACTTCTTGAGATATGAGCAATATAATTAGACCTATGATCATCTCGGGGCTTACGAGCGATTTAGGTCCGCCCGACGGTATTTCACGGAATTTTATTTTGGCGCCTCACTGGATAAGAGGCAAAACTTTTAAAAAATAGCTACTTGTTAGTATGTTTTTATTAAGAATAAATACTTGATTGACACTGAGAATCACATAAGGCAAAATTTTATTGGTAGCTTTAAGTGAAACCTATGAAAATCCTTCTTCTGTTAAATAATAAAAAAGTATTAGGACTAAAAAACTGTTTATGATGATACTCTAGCTGTTTTTAAATACCTATTCTACTTAGTGAGTAAATGTGAGTTTCATTACGACTACTCTGTAAGCTCTACAAAAAACGTAATAAACTTTAACGGGGTTTTGACATGCTTTTAAATAACGCGGGTAGTAAACAAACCATAAAGCGAACATAGATTTTTTTACGGCAAACACTTTTAGGGTTAAATAAAATAGATATTTGGTACAATGGACCTTCACCTTGAGGAAAATAATGGCGACTTTCAGGTTTTTACTATGTCTAATATAGGTTGAGAGGTTGGGTTCGTTCATTGTTCGCAGATTCTAGGCTTAATTTACTGTAGACCTCTGGCCAGTATTTTGCGCCCTCTCTTTGTAGACGGCTTGAGAACAAGTGGCCAATTTGACGAGAAAGAAAAAAGCAAGGATATGTGTAATTTTTTCAAGAAAGTAAAATAATATTATGTAGTTTTTATCTTGCGTTAGAATAGCAAATAATTGACCATGTTTGTACCTACACTATTTATAAGCCTTTACATTCAGCGAACCGTCAATCCTGCGTGATACCAAAACGAACACGAGTTTTCGAATTCGCGCGTGAAGCGTTCAAAATTAATGCAGACTTTCTCGCGCGCAATCCTGTGTTCCAAGAACGCGCGATAGAGCGTGTGTGTAAAGGCAGTGTAGAATGTACACTGGTGCCATAGTAGTCAAGTCGAACTATTTTTCAACTTATTTTTAAATGTATATCTTAAATTAGTAAAAAGGAACAATGTTCCCTCAATGTTCAATGTCCCTGTGTGTGTTTACCTGAAAGAAGGGTAATTCTTCAGTTCAAACATGAACGCAGCCTTAAAAAAAATCATAGAGAATTTCTTTGTAACCCTTGAAGACAACAGGAGCATTCCTAAGCAAAGGAATCTTGGAATGTTGATTTTGCCAAATATTTGAACGATTTCGGTATTTAATACTTGAAATTGTGGATGTTCAAGATTTGGACAAATACATATTTTTATTATAATATTATAAGTAGAATGGTATCTTTTTTTAAAGTAAAGCGAGCGATAATCGTTTAAAAGAAAGTCTTTTTAACATTTACTTAAAATATACGTTAAATTTGACACAGTTAGTGTCAAATTTCACGCTAATTCTATCTTAAACACTATCATAAAATATAGCAAAACCTATAAATCTGACTTCTAATATTTCTCAAGGTCAAATAAACTAAATATCGTTTGTAAGTACAAGACCTCAACCAATCTTCAGTTCTATGGTAATTATTTATTTCATTCATAAAACACACAGTTATAATAACTTACTTACTTAAAAGCATAACTATTTTTACTAACCATTTAAGCGTTTTCGCATAAAAAACTATCATACACAACCCTTGAAAGGTCTTAGATAACAGAAAAAAAAATATACTTACATTAAATTTGATAATGGCAAAAGAAATAAAGACAAAGAAATATAAATGAAAAAGGAAGAAAAGTTAAAATAATTATAACTAATATTTCTTTATATTACTAGTAAATTACTTTATTATAGTGTGTTTTTGACCTGTCTAAGTTTTGTGTATGCAAACTATTGATTAAATAAATGAATAGGTACTGAGTATAACCATATTTCTTCATATTTTAATCTAGTCAAAGTAAGATATATTAATCTATACTCGTAACGTAACAATAATTCACATAGGGCTAAAAATTGGTAGAAATCAACTCACTATTATATATTTCATGTAGATTAAATAAAACGCAGATGCCGGAACGATGGCGACTTTTGACATTTTTATTTTTAATAATATTGTGTCTATCAATATTCAGCTCTATGCAAATTATTCCTACGTTCAATCTTATTGCGACTGACTTTTTATTTAACTGGACTATTATTCCCTATTTAATCTGTCACTTGATAAGATTTCTTGATTTTAAAGAAACAAAACCATTTCTATGAAATCTTGAACTGACTCTAGTTTTAAACAAAGCACTAATTAATATCACACAATTATAATAAGACAAAGAGACTCCACAAAGGACACATCAAGGCGAGGATTAAAAACCAATTAGTTATTTTGAACATACATATTGTATAGGTAGTTTGCCAAACGCTTGTGTTTCAATTACACAATCAGCATTTTAATTAAAGCGCGTATGTAACTAAGTTACAAATAACATAAGAATAAATGCGGTGTAACAAAAATCTCTATAGACTCTAGACACAATACCAATTCAGTTAATTTTTCAGGTATATCTAAGCGTACAAAGGTTAAATTCATATAATTTTTCTGGTACACTATTAATATTTTATTCCCTGTCCATCACTAGGTTGCCTGGAAGAGATCGCTCATAGAGATAAGGAAACCCTTTGTTCCCTGTTTTTAACTAATAGGGTTTTTGTAAAGCTTAGTATTAATTTGTGTGGTGTACAATAAGTGTATTCTATTGTATTTTATTCTATTCAATTTTGTTGGGTTGCAAATACACGTATTTTTAGCCAACTGGAAAACGGCTGTGCAGATTTTAATCGTTTATAGTTCATTCGATATGTCCGGAATAGCAAGAATTAATCAAAGGAACATTGATGAGGTTTTATCATCACGCGACTTGAAGAGAAACTGATTGAGCGTAATTGAAAGACGTTTTATTGTACGTAAAACATTTTCAGGATCGGATTTGAGTTCAGGATTTGAACTAATCGAAAAATGATTCCCAGGGAACAGGTGAGGGGATTGTAATGGAAGCGGGAGCCGGTATATGATGTGTGCATTGTCTGAGGGATCGTACGAAGGGATTTTTAGTTCCAGACATTTGAAAGAATATGGCCTTCCATTAAAACCCTTCCAGCGCATGTAATTTTCGACATAAATTAAAAAATCTGGTGACGTAACACGTCTGAAGCCTAGTCTCATCTTAGACATAAATACAAATATTTTCTTTCCTCTAAATTTTAAAAGATAATATGCATGTTTAATCTCTTAAAACATTTTTTAAGAAATTATACGTATATCTCACTACCATAGATTTATGCGTATATAGGAACGTAGCGTTCATGTGTTTTCTTATCGGATAAAAATATGAATAGTAGCTTAAATAACAAGTTTTAATATACTCGGATTCAAGTACGGAAACAAATACCGTTTTGACAGTTCGCTTATAAAAAAGCTTTGATCCCCGACTTGGTTTAAAGTATTTCACGGATTCTTTTCAATAATAACAGAATAACAGATTAGATTAGACGCACGATGCTCGATTGATTTTATTTTTTCTCATTCCTTTTTTTGATAAGTCTATGAAGTAGTTTATATGTAACTCAGATCCTTTTTTTATGGTTCAAAATATTTTTATTTAAGAGCACACATTTTATGACTTAAGTTAAAAACCCCATATATTTAATGCGAATAAATCTGGATTATTACTATCATATGCATTCCCGTAGGGAGTCAAAAAAGATTTTTAGCTTTTTATAGAAGACTAAAAATGATTTTACTGGAAACGACTACGAAAATCTTTGAAATATTTTATTTCTAAAATATTTCAAAGATTTCAAAGATTTAATCTAAGACAACTTAAAAGCCCGATGTAAAATGCGCTTACAAAAAAATTTAATAAACAATGCCTTATATTCCTATTCTTTGGTATAAACTTTTCAGTAAATATCTTCAACTCATATCTTATGAATTTAACGAGGAAACTCTTATCTTTAGGCAGCAGTTCTCGAAGTGTAATTGGAATTAGTTAAATCCATGTTCCGTGGTATCTCGACTGGCTTTTGTCATTTTCTCATAAGTCGACGTAGGCTTTCAGTGTCATCATGAATTTTGCTGAAGTGAAACTTCACATTGGAGTGGTTTCAACGTCAACATTATAAATACTCTAAAATACATTAAAATACTCCCGGGAAAGTCGCTCTGTTGAACGTGAAGTTTCGCGAATCTTCAGTGCATTGAATCGTCTTCATTTTAATTGCAAAAATAACTTAAACTTAAGTCGTCTCGCCTATTTCGGCCGGTGGAAATTTTTATTTAAATTTCAACCTTACATATAGTTTATTTTTTTTGGATGCTACGATTATCTCGCCTAGGAGCGTTTAGTGCATTAGCTGCCTGTATAGTCCTTAATAGTAAGATTATTTAAAGATTGCTGCGGGAAGTAGCGAGTTAGATTTTGGTTGGGGCCAGGGCTTTATTGGTTAGGTATATATTTAACTACTGGTTCCGGTTCTGAATGTTTTGTTTTAGGTATACTAGTCAATGTACGGCTTGCGATCCATACAGAGTACAGGTTTCCAAAACTCAGCAGTTTAAACTATGACGTGCATTACATTCGCATACTACTGTCTAACAGACAACACGTCACGGCGTACCCTCGCTAGCTCAACCTATTTGTACGAATAACCTGTGAAAACTTACAAACTACTCTTTAATTCAACTTGCTACTATAAGTCAACAACTTTGTAATCTTTATCTTATTTCTTGTTTCTTTTTATTTGGAAAAAAGGAAAGCCTATAGGAACGTCGGTCGTCTAGCAGCAAGATGGGCTGACGACGTCTCTAAAGTCGCAGGACGCACCTGGATGCAATTAGCACAGGACCGAAAAAGGGGCGTGAGCAAGAGAAGGCCTATACCCAGTAGTGGGCGAAGTCAGGCTGCGGATTTTTTTTTAATGCTAATTAAGCCTTCATTTGACCACAATCTCACCTGATGTTAAGTGACAATGTGGTCTAAGATGGAGCATGAAGACCTAGAAGGTAGATGCTTTTCCGGACCATATTACGAAACACGAAAAAATCGCTTCACGCACTGGCCCAGCCCGGAGGGTGGTGACAAGCCGCGGCCGAATCCTACCACCAGAGACTGTTCTTAGCACCACCAGCAGGTCACGTGTAAGCATTCAGAGGGTTAACACTTACGGACCTGAACAGACAAAACCTCCAAAAACAAAAAGATGACGATGATGATGATTAGTTTGGTCCTATATTGCTTCTTTTTTCTCCACTCACTTCCTTAATTTTTTCCAGCAGAATCAATCCCAGGTTTATCCTGAAATTTATGCGGAAATCCATGTTTAACAGGATTGTATTTCGGTGTAAGTCTCGTACAAAGTGCACACATGTGACTTTCCCAGAGATCTCCGATTTCACAGAAAATGTAGTAGATTTGTTTAGTATTTTTAGAGTACTACTTTTCAGCGATAAGCTCTAGCCACGTGTAGAATAAGCGGCTGAGTAATTGAATTTGAAACAATGTTGCAATACCTATTCTTAAAGGTATGTTTTAAAACGTAACAAGATAAAAGTACGTTATCAATTTTTAAGTCGTTTTTTCCTTCTTCCCTTTTCTCCCTCCGCTCGTCTCGAACTGCCGCCATTTCAGGCCAAGATTTTAGATGAGCGTCAAGTTCGTCCCACCCCTTCGGCCGTCTACAGAACCGGAGTTTCAGAACTGGTTCCATACGAGGCTTTTAAATTACTTGTACGGAACTGGTTCCGATCATGGCTATTAATTTACTTGTATAGCATCTCATCCTGCCTTCCTTCTCTTTTTAAATCTTTTAAGAATTATAAAATAAATATACTTTTTCATGTTTGCTGTTGATGGACACGTCAAAGTGGCCTCCTTGAGTTCATGACTTATAATAATTTATTAAATAGCAATTTCTACAAGGAGAATATAAGTGAGGATATCTATACTAATACATACTAGCTAACCCCAGCAAACGTTGTTTTGCAAAATGAAAAATAGATAGTAGCCGATTCTCAGACGTACTGAATACGCATATAAAATTTCATAATAATCGGTTAAGCCGTTTCGGAGAAGTAAGGTAACTAACATTGTGAAATGGAAATTTTATATTACTAGATATAAAATATCTATGTATGTTTGTCTATTATTAAGTATATCAGATGTTTCGTACCCATACCACAAGTTTAGAGCTTACCACGGGGCTGGATGTTGTTATGTGGATTGTCCAGCATTATTATTGAAGTTAAACTTCTTTAGAATCGTTGTGATTTCAAACCGGATGCAACGGAAAAAACGATAGGTAAGCTTATCTTAAACGCTAACGCGACGCCGCGACGGATGGTGACCGCCGCCCGAACAAAATCTTTTTAGTAAATCGACTCTCGTGTGCGAAACGCACACACTTTTTTTATTAATTTATTACTTTTGTATTCGTACATTAGCAAGAGGGCTTCGTTAAAAAGGTTAAATAAAAAAGTTTAATACCAACACCAACAAGTTGCCAAAAAGTTTTATCTTAATTTGATTGATGAATTGAACAAAATAGGTACAATAAAAACAAATATTTAAAACTCTGTCAAACTCTTTTTGCGTGACCTGTAGCATTGTGAAAGTTAGACAATGTTAAAAATTATTGAAAAACACGTACCTATATTCAATTTTTACATATTTTTAAGATTAAGTAGGTACCAATCTAAAAATTTTTAAAAACGTGCATTTACGGTGAAATAAATATCGTGAGGAAACCGGCATGTACGGATTACTTTGAAGTGTTTGAAGGTTATGAAACATTTACCAACCAGTCCCTGTGTCCAGCAGTGGGAACGTAAATATGGGTGATGGAACATTGCTATACAGTGTACCGAAAGGGAAATCAGTTATTATAACATAAAGCAGGAAAATCCCGTTTATATTATACTCATGATATATACGTAATAAGCCAATGTTTTAATGATATTTACTGGTTCAATAATGAAGCTTGATATTGGAATATTGAATCAATAACACTGTTTACCATAAGGTATAATATAATTATGAGGATCTAACGTTGGCCCTCATTTTGATAATTGTAAAAGTTTCTGATCAAATATTTATTTGGGAAATGAGGTTCCCTAACGAGCGGTCGATCTTGTTTAAATGGAGTATATTAACATACACACTCGTATCATTGTATCTGTGTAATTTGGTATGTAAAAAGCCGTGTTGGCTAAGTGGGAAAACAATCTTCTTAAATTGTATGTGCAGTTACACGGGCTTTAACGGTGAAGGCAAAACATCGTGCGGAGACCGGCATGTTCTGAGAACTTTAAAGAGTTTGAAAGACATGTGTCATTCGCCAACCCGTACTTGGCCAGCGTGGTGAATTAAGGCCTAATCTCTCTCGTCAAAAGAGAAGTCCCTGTGCCCCATTCGTGGGAACGTTAATAGGCTGATGATGATGAATTTAGTATGTAAGAAATGGTGTACAATAAATAAATAAAATATAAATAAATATTGCCGGAATATCCACACGTCAACATCTAGCTTGTGATACGGGTACTAGACAACTAGATATAAGATACAAAATCATTTATTTCCATTGTTTGGTTTTACAAAGCTTAGACACGTCAAAATAAATTACAAAAAAATAATCATAGGTGCTTAAAGATAAGTAGGAAATAAATTTATGGTATCTGGTCGCTTCGCTTTTTCTACACTAGAGCAAAGAAGCGATTAGAAACTCTAGCTCATTTTTATATTGAAACTTTACAATAATTATTTGTTAGTCTTGTTTTTGATTTTGTGTTGGAGCAGATTCCGTCCCAAGCAGTTTTGTCCTCAAGGTAATCCGACTGATACACTGAATATAATAGACGTACATACTCGTACATAGATGGATATTTTTTAGTATACATATTTGTATTACTATATTTTCAATGCTACTATTAAATAGAAAAAATAGTCCGGGTGGAATATTGAAACTCAATAGGTATGATGACTACATATAAAAATAGGCATTCGGTTTTGTCCGTGTGTTAGCCCGTCCAAAAACACAGAGTGTTTACTTTTTAAATTTAATTTAATAAGAAAGTACAAAGAAAAAAATTTAATAAGAGATAAAGCTTCAAAGTAACTTGTGACCGTGAAAAATTTTACAAAACGCTTTTTGTTTGCAAGAAAAAAAAATACGGGTACAATTTTATTTATTATATATTTAACTAATTTAATTTAATTATTTTTTTTAGTCATCTACTCTACTCTATTATGTAGTGAATGTTGTCTACCGATTGTGCTGATTTTTTCAACCGACGACCGACGCGTAATAAATTCTCTCAGAAGTTAGTAAAACCTTTTTTCACTCGAGCAATTTAAGCAAAAAGTCAAATCTGTCGTTAGATTTACCTACTTTATTGGCATCTGCTGCTCAGCTATCACTTTCAGACGACTTTTCGACAGTGAAATAACTGTCCTTGCCTTATTATTGGAGCCATTATTAAAAAACTTCTCCGTTCAGCATCCAAATATGAAATCTAATTGATTTCTTTTTAAAATTAGTTTTATGATGTTTATTAAAAAAAAACATTTATTGATAAACATCAATCCCAATAATCCCACCTCCAATGTACAGAATAAAACAAAAATCGTTACCAAAACGTGGTAGATTTTTGAATAGAGGACTGGATAAAACCCGTGCTGCCCGCTGAGTCAAGAAAATGTAGTTTCAAATTGGTAAATTGTATTTATTATACGCTTATTTAATACTAACTTAAATTCAGGGAAAGCAAGCATTTTAAAAATATTACCAAACAATTTGTGAACTGGTTACACATTAATATGAAGTGATTGTTTTACAACGAGAATTCGCAGATTTCAAATCTGTGAATTCTCGTTGTAAAACAATCTCGTTGCACTAGAATATTAATATTTGCAGTTAAAACTTAATTAAGATGATAAAATAGTTTGGAGCATTAATATTTATTTCGTTTTGAGTAAGTCAGTACTTACTTAAAACGAAATAAATTATATATATAATCATAAGGTGAAAGAATTGTTCGTGTTAATTGGATTTTTATAAACGTACCTACCTACTTTCTATGTCAATATAATGATCAAAATGTATGGGTTTTTTTTAGCTCTCTGTGGGAATTTAAATAAGGATTTTTTTTTTACTTACTTGAATGCATATTGCTCACAAAATCTACTTAAATAGAATAAAAAAAATTGCTACCATTATAGTGCTTTATTGTATATCTATACAGTATTATAACTGCATACAAATGGTCGATTTATGCGGGATATACCTATTAGCCTCTATCGAAGGTTAAACGAAGGATGCAGGCAGTCGCAACTGGGCCACAGTGACAAACGGTTAGCGAGTTGTTAACTAATAACCGCCCGATTTTATTTGTAAAATGAAGTACCTTTTTTAATATGAAAAGTAGAATTTATTGCGCTTTCTATTAAACTTATTTTTTTATGGTTTAAAACACTTTAACATTACACTAATAAAACATTTCGGAAATCCCAGTCGAAGCGAAATATTCTTTGATCACAAATTTTTATAACCGATTTGTTATTTAGTCTTATATAAAAAAATGTTTAGAAATAAATCTACTAATCAAAAATGTAATCAACGTGCATTTTTATTAAACACTTTTTATTTCATTTAGTCCATTAATTATTGGTTAATATACTTATATAAAATACATAAGAACTACTTTATCCTTACTAATTCAATCACAAAACTAGATGGAAAGTCACCGCTGTAGGTCCATGTCTCGGTCGAGTTGGAATACTGTATAGATAATTTTACCGGTATTTTAGTGTGCATGCCCAGATTCTACTGCACCCAGCTTTACGAGTTTTTATGAAAATGAAACTTCTCATTAAAATATTTCGGTGCCACAGATTGTATTGAGCTTATTAATAATTCGTTATATGTAATTTAATTAATTGCTCTTTTTTGCATTCAGTCCCGGTGTATCTTCCTCTGCTAAAGTATGATTTTAAATTAAACGCCATTGAAATATTTTTATTCCCGTTAATTAAATCTGTGCCTCGGTTAGTCTGTTAGTTGGTTTATAATTAGGGCGCTGTTGCTCGAGTTTATTTCAATGTAAATAAATTATAACCATAAATAACGTATGTAGTTACAAAATGATGCATTGGTGTTATTGATAGCTCGTCGATGTCGACAAACGAAGACCCGAGTGCTGAGTCTGAGTTTACAAATTGTAGTTAACTTTCTCGATCGTGAGAACGTTAACTATAATTTGTATGGGATCGAAACAGCGCCTCTTGTGGCAAACTTGAGAAACATAATTTGCTAGTTTGAGATTCACTATCGACCGTCGATCGTCGACTCGTTTACGCTCACGTTCGAAAGTGAGAACGTTAACGCATTTGATTGGTTGTTTGAAAATTTTCCCGAGTTCGTGTTACCATTTTTGACATTCGAATAGTAAACGCGCTCGAAAAAGTATTCGTCTAGCATTCACTTAGAATTTCTCAGTGAGTAGAGGTGAGAGTGCAAAGTTATTCAGTAAAATCATTAATATTTACAAATAAATTATGGCCGGACGTTTCTTTTTCTCTTGGATATCGTCTTACAAAGACAGCTTTTAAGTTTTTGTGCAGAGAATTAAAACAATTGACGAATTTAAGGTCCTCTCAACTCGTTTTGTTGGAACTTATATTATGTACTTTTTGTTATTTATTAATTAAAATATTAAAAAGTACCTAGCTATAGTTTCAACACCTAATTAATTTGTTCTTCGCAGGTGTTCACGGCTCTCTTCTTTTTTGCTTCTGGTTCATACAAAAGCCAATTTGAGTAGCAAAACAATGCAATGATATTTTTTTCAGTTACCTATGTGATGATCAATACTACATTTTAAATGTTAACCCTAAGTTTGGAGGTGCAAAGCATGATTCTTTGTATGGGAAAACAGTGACTTGAATACATAAATTCAATCTCTGCACCAAAATAGAGAAATGGGGCTTCTATATAGGTAAAGCATCTTTAGGTACTAGATTTATTAAAATGCATTATGTTTTGATCCCTTTCACTATTCTATCTTTTACATAATTATTTATTTTAGGAGACTCTGGATACCCTCAGCGCCCAGGCTAATGACTCCAATTTTAGATGCAAATACTGGTACACCAGAGGCCAATTATAATAACAAGCAAATGAGGGCTAGAGTAATAATAGAAAATACATTTTCAAATGCTGAAAAACAGATGGTAGTGCTTAGACAAGGATGGAGTTCACTCCATCCACTTCAAGCCACTCAAATATGCTTCTATTATTATAGCATACTCAGTATTGCATAACATAGTTATCAATCTTGGCATTGATCTAAATCTTACTCGGTGTCCGAGTAAGATTTAGGTGGGTCTAGTTAAGGTAAAATATTTCATATGATATTATAACAAAATACCTATTTATGTTACAATTAATCATATCTAGTTCCAGGAAACTTAAATAGTGAACCGGGTTACAATGACTATGTGGAAGGAGCTGGAGCTACCAGCGGACCAATTTTAGTAAGAAGACTGATAAATAGTGTGTGATATATATATGTATGTAGTTCTCAGTTATATATTGTGTTAATGTATTATTGCTATTTATAGAAGTGTGCTTAGGATTATAAGGTTAAGGATATTGTATTGTGACAATGAATAAATAAACAAAATTATATAAGATGAACTTTATTTTTTTACCTAATTAGACAGTCAGAATTGACAAGTTAAATTTATAAACTTATATACTTATATTTACAAAAATATAAACTAATCATTACAGAGTCTATTAACTAACTTATCTTAAACTCTTATTCCTATTGCTTGCCAATCTCTGGCTCTGCGCTTCCATCTCCCTAATCATATTTTGCTCTCTCCTCAAGCTTATGTTACTCTATTATAAACTTTCTCCAAAACTCTTCAGCTTGTAGAAAATTTTGTGCTAGCCTCAAAATTCTTCAAGGAATTCTTGCATGGCAAGGTGGTGTTTGCCCAAAGCAAGCAGGCTCAGGCCGAATCAGATTGCTCTCACAGAGCCTTATAGGAGAGTGCATGGGCATCTGTAAAAATACATTAATGTTATTATAATCTTATTAACATTATAATTATGTTATCCTTAAAAAAGTTAAGTCTTACCTTCCAGTGCTTCCAATGTTGTGAAATAAATCTCAAAAACAAATCCAATATTGTGACAATATTGTGAACTGGGGTTGTTACAGTAATTCTTTGACTGGGGCTTAGGACTGGGGCAACATATGATGTTGATGGCCCAGGTTCATCCCAATGTCTGAGGTCTCCATGCCTAGAAACAACAATAAACTTAGTTTTTTCTTCGTCGATGAAACAACTTCACATAAATAGATCTAAACATCAAATAAATTATCAAACACTCACTGCTCCATGAACTTGTCTTCATTTTTAGACTGTTTAACTCATAGTTTCAATTTATTATTAATTTATCGGCCGGCCTCTTCTTCCTACTCGAACGAAAGTTTTCATTTCAAACGTAAACAAAACACAGAATAATCATAACATTTTTGATAGACAGCTGCTTCTTGACAAAATACTAGTAAAAATATCATTCTGAATTTGGCCGGTTAATGATTTGATGACGTCATGCTACCACCCTAACAAAAATATTTAACTATGCTCACGGTGAGTGAACGCTTTCGTATAGTTTTTGTCGATAGGAACTCCAACTTGCATGCCATTGCTTTTCGATTCGAATTTCGTTAGCTCGATTAACGAGATAGTAAAGTCATTCGAAAACGTTTGTGGAACTTAGACTCAGCACTCTGATGATTCAAGTCTGGTGTGGAGTGGCTTGAAGTTGAGTCTTATTCTTTTCTACACTCATTTTCTCTCAGAAACTTTATTTGTTTTTTATTTACGAAATTTTAGTCTTGAATATAAAATAATACGCACAAGCTTTTGCTTTTTTAGCATCAGCTTTATATTATTAATTGATTACCTTTAAACTATATAAAAATGTGATCTATTCTGGCCAATCGAAACTGATAATCATTACGTTACATTGACAATTTGTACCTCAATATCATGTATCTTTCTTTAAACTTGGTTCTAGTATATAAAGATATTTTATCTATAATTTATTTTTTGAAATAATTGTATAAATAAGCAAAAATTGGCACTTGCTCTCTGAACAAAATAAAAACGTGAAACAGGTTCTGTTTAAACTATTCTGAGGCATGCTACAGTTTTGTTGAATATTCAACAATTCAAAGCTACTGCGCGGTACAGAACTGAAATAATCATAGATTTTTCTTTTCATTATGAAAGTGGCGCAAACCGAGCTTAGCTGAAGTCTAGACAGCTTATCTTCGCTCGATGATAATCTTGTAATCAACACTAAACATTAAAAAACAAGAGATGAATATCTTGCCCAAAGTTTTTAAGAGATGCTAATAGATAATCTATTGATCACGAAAGGTTTGACAAAAAATCACCAAATATCACTAAGGGAGAGGACAGAGCTGTAGTAAGATATCACATGTATTTTTACGCTGAACGTGGGATTTCTAAACCTAAAAGCTGAATGTAGTGTGTGACTTGAAACCTTTCTCTCTTATCATGATCCTAAATTTTAGTATAAAATAAGATAATATTTTAAGCCTAATAAAATAATATTTAAGAAATAATAGGATTTTTGGAGGTACGAAAAATACATAAATTTTTTGGTTGTATTTTTAAACAACCCTATTTGAACCCCTGGCGCGCATCGTCTAACATCTATTCTGCACAAGATTACATCGGCATCAAATAGCTCTGTAATGAAAATACATAGAATGTTGGCATTTTCAATCATTTTTGCGCCTCGCTTAGCTCACTACTTGGTTACTTTCGCCATTTAAGGTATGGTCAAGAACGAAATCCATAGTGAAAACAGTAGATCATAATTTCAGCTGGCAAAAAAAATAGGAGGTTTTCAATAACATACCTCTATATAACTAGCTGACCCCAGCAAACGTTGTTTTGCAAAATGAAAAATAGATAGTAGCCGATTCTCAGACCTACTGAATATGCATATATAAAATTTCATAATAATCGGTTAAGCCGTTTCTTAGGAGTATGGTTACTAACACTGTGACAGGTGAATTTTATATATAAGATTATTATTAATATAATTATATTCCGGTTTGGTTGCCTGGAAAAAATCGCTTTCATTCTACTTGTAATTTATTTTATTTTCTTCTTCTGTTGTGTACAATAAAGTGTTATAAATGTTTAATCATAACTTAATGAGTGGTCAGATTTCGATAATTATTTTTATATTGGTCCTAAGCAAGCAAAAAATAGCAAAGGCTCTAAATAGTTAAGTATTCAATTTCCCTGGTTTACTTTTTTACGTATAAGTATCACACATAGGCACACTGCTTCCGTACTAATCTATCCATCCTTCTGACATCATTTGACAGGCCTAATTATTTTGAACGTTCGCTTTCTGGAAATGTTTTAGACCCGAGTGTCTGGCACTTTTTTCCTAAGAGTGGTTAACAGTCAATAAACAATTTTTGGTTTCGATTCTGGGTGTTTTCTATGTGTATCTTAGGTTCACGGTGCGTTGTGAATAGTCCGGAAATACTAATATTTTATTCCAAATTCATCATTCGAAGCCAGTAATAGTCATTGTCTCTGGACAATAGTGAATCAAAAACAGCGTAAAATAACTTGATTGTCGTCAACTTGTTGCCATCTCCAACAAATCGAGTCCTTCTGACAATCGCTCACAAAGCTACAGGTAGAAAATTACCTCGCTCAGTCGGAAATCACATACATTATTCAGCAGCAGTTCAATGCGAACATACCAATATAGCGCAAGCAAATAGCAATAGCCCAGTGTTGCTAGCTCTCAATGTAAATCCTTCGGGTCTACAGGTTTTGAGAACGGGCAGGGTTGATGGGTCATTTCAGCTTTTCATCTCCTAAGTGCTAGGTTTTTTTTTACATTCTATTTAAATTCATTTATTCAGACAACAACAAATCATAGTAATCTGACACCTAACCCCTAAAACTAAAGATTAAAATTTGGAAACCGTACATACTCAACAAATTCTGGAATTTTTTGAACCATGATAATGGTTATAGTAATATTTTTTAAAGCGTCGTCGTCGCGACAGATCAAAGTAGCTATGAAATGATGCGGTGGTTATTTTAACTTAACGACAGTAAAATTTTGGTCGAAATGAATTTGTTGCCACCCCCTTAATTAAGAAGCTTAATAAGTAAATTACGCCAAGGACACAATTCACTGACTTTAAGCTTATTCGTTACGAAGTTATATAGTTACTTGACTTTTTCAAAAGGACAACTGGTCGGCTCAAAATTGCCTGTCATAACGGAACCTTTATTACGTTGTGACTTTGTTGTTTATTGTTGTGTGTTTGTTTTGTTAAGATCAACAAACCTTATTCTTTTAGAAAATATAGATAGAATCAAGAAAAACTCTTTAATAATTACTTACATCATTATCAGGCCGGTAGTTAAGTCTTCAGCCAGCTTCCGACCATGACCAAAGATAGATTACTTCTTCTTGTATATCTTTACATCATAGTTTTAGTATGTTTTCTGGTGAAACGTAAAACTTTTATCACGCTGATATTAAATTGTGAGAGCAGTTCTAATTGCGCCTTCAAGACAAAACACCTACTGTTGATGTGTGGATTGTCCAATTTCTATTTAGAGTTCCGTACGCAAACGCTTTCCATCTGAGTAGGTATGTAGTCGTTTCGCACAGCGAGCTGTTTGCACTACGATATGAATCGACCAAGAACACTTTTAGAATGGGTCGTTTGACATCGATAGACAACTGAGTCTCATAAACAGTGATACTGAGTCTAGACGGTTAAGGTAGCTAGAAGGCGAAGAATATATTTATGAGCTAATAACGTACACATTGCCACATGTGTTATTCCGAATAACATTTAAATTCACACGTCTTGAATAACTAACAAACACAGGTACATCCAAACCTACGCGTTATTTTTGTAAGATACAAACATGTAATGATAATTTGGAAAAACGGGTTTGAAAACTCTGACGATATTATAGATATCCTCCGAAGTTTCTTTTGTTCGTTTTTTTAACAAATGAGAGAATATGTGATATCGACGTACGTAAAATCATTTATATGCTACCCGCGCATCTGTTTAAAGAAGGTCTTGAATTAATATTAGAATTATATATTCAAGTTATTTCAAACAGGCTAAGGCTAAGGCATTGACAAAATCATTTATTGATTAAATAATAGTTTTTAGATGGAATTATCCCTTATAATGCTTCCTTTATATATTTTGTTGGTTTTCAAAATTTGACTGTCCATTAACATGCGTTTCATCAGTAGTGCAAAATTACTTTCTTTTTCATAATGGCGAGCTGTTAGGTTTTCCTTAATGGTGGAACCTTGTTACATGAACTTGTGATGTGTGGAAAAAGATTAGCGAACATACACAGGTACATACAAATCATTAAAATACCAGTAAGTTACAAATATGAAAGATTGTGATATTTACGTACGTAAAATGATTTTCATTCTTCCTGTGCATCTAAAAAACAGCAAATGAGCTAGAAAGTAATAAAACTGCCGGCCGTCATTGTGCGCCGCATCCCTTATTCATGGTGCCTTTGTTTAGGCGCGCTGTAGTTTGAATACGGCCATGTTTTGTCGTGTTATGAAGGAATGTACCCTTAACCTTAGTTGGAACACGAGGCTTGATTAAAAACTTAGGAGGCTTCGGATTATCAATGACAATTGTCAGATAGGCTATGACGTTATGCCACATGTCAAAGCGAGAGCAGCGAAAGCCTCGGAAATATTTCCAAGTTGTCTCTTTTCATTTTAACTATATTGGCGATGTAAATATTTTTTGTTAATGATATTTATTTGATAAAATAAATGAAGCTTTTTTACTTTAACTAGATTATCAAACCGGCTTTTAAAAATCCGTGCATGTTAGCGTATATTTAAGTGAGACAATATCTAAACTATAAAAAAACTATATTCAATATAAATAATATTCAGTATGCACGGCTAAGTATAAACAAGTAAATTTTTAACAAAATCAACCGAGTTTTGACTTGTTAAATATGAATTAACATTCCGCAACCATTTCTGGACTTTTTCGATTATTGATGACGAATTTTCGATTGACGAGAACTAAAGATACATGCCAAATTTGGAACCTTTTTTTTTTCAAGTCGGTTAAAATAAATATGCTCGAAAAGATACATAAATAATTTAAAAATTTCGTTTAATTGTTTCACTTTCCAATAATCTGAAATGTCAAAGCAATTAAGAACAACAAGTTCTTAACATTTTACGAAACTAGCTAAGCTTTAACGTACACGTTTTTATTACAGCTTTAAACTACGTGTTACCTTTTTTTAAGTATCAAATATAGTTAAGTAACTCAATGTTTTCGCAAGAATGATAAAAAACTATGATATACATACAATACATTTCATAGTTTAGGAAAAGACCGAGAACGTGCCTGAATCAACACTGTTTATCTTTATAAAAATAACCAGAACAGTAGTTTATACGTTATATAAAATAAAGATATCTTTTCCGAACAGAGCTTGTACAATGTGAACCAGAATCAAATACACTTTTGCGATGACACACAAGAAATATTTGAATCAAATAAAATAATATATAATATATAATAAAATAATCAAATAGTCAATTGTAAGTAAATGGCAGCAACAGAGAATGTGCTTCTGAAATGGTCACTTCAGGCAGAAAGTACTGAAGGCATTTTGTGACACATTTTTTTTCTTTTAAGTCTGGTGGATTGATGAAACCAGCTTGAAAATACGTATATTTCAAAATATCTAATCGATTAGACAGCGGAAACATTTTTCTATGACAATGCTAAGATTTTAATAATAATACTGAATTTCACAGACAGTTTCGGTTCACCCTCTTACCGGAACAGCTGAAAGGTATGGAAAATATTGAAAAATCGTGCGAGCGGACGGGATGAACAGCTGGGGATGCATTGAAGTTTATATATATAAATATATCTACAGTCATATTCAACGGAAATAATTGTCTGACCATCCAACCCAGAAAAAAATACAGTGTTCACGCTTTTACGTTTACTTACTTATTGAACCTTTTTGGAGGTCTGTAACGAAATGGTTAAAAGGGCCCGTACATGACTGTTAGAGTGGTCATTCATTCACAATATTACAGTAAATAATGTTGACTCAACGAGCAAAACTTTATTTGCGAGGTCGAAGTATCTCCTCAAGATGTGTAGATGACAATCCGTCAAGCATTATCTAGATAATGTGTCTAGACACATCTAGGATGCATAAGTACCCCTATTTATGTTCCTACTGCTGGGACACAGATACCTATCTTCACCAGAGATATTAGGCCTTAATTCACAGCGCTGGCCAAGCTCGGGATGACATATAGGCTAACATCACAATAATAAACATTATATACAAAACACCGAGACCAGAAATTACTTAAAGAACATAAACCCAATTCACTTTCATTATCTGGAATTATTTTTTAAATTTCAGTCATAGACAGAACACTACTGGACATAGACATGCCTCAATTATTATGAGGGGGCCATATACACATCACGCTTGGCAAGTGGGTTAGCGTATATGTACAGTATGCATCGCTAACTGGTAACCTCCTAGAAGTAGTAGTTTGTATGCAGAAGGGGTCACCAGTTAGCAACGATTACTGTACATACTTGGTCTTAGAAGACGCTGCCTATCTTCTGCATTTAATTTCAATCGGAATCCGACTATCTGTTTGACAGCTATGATGTCGTAGACAGAAAAACAGATACACACACACCCACACAGAGACGTTGACCTCAAAGATATCTCCCCTTTTCATACCTATCTTTTTACGTCAGGATTAATAAAAAATAGGTGTATAATAAGGACCGTGGAGGCGTGGGACAACCACGCGTCGCCAACGCTGGTGACGTCTGCATTAATGACACCATCTTTAGATTTGCATAAAGCTGTCATTACACAGAATATTTTTCGTGAATTTGAAAGTCTCCGAATAATTAATGGAAAGTGATGGATGTTATGATTATAGCCTTCAGTAGGCTTAAGGTTCATTTTTGTTTAGGGTTTAAGAATAAATTAGAAACAACATGATAAGTTTCAAAGAGAAGAACACTCTAAGTACAGTTAACTAGACAAGGGTTTTTAAAACATTTTCAGCGCTGAAAAAGATTAATAAGAGATATACGTGATTATCATCATCATGTAAGACTTAATATGTAGACTGTTATTGGACATAGGCCTCACAGATTTCCTGATGTTTCCAGATGGCCGGTGAATGAGGGTCGGTATTCAGTCTAAACCTAAGGCTAAAACCAGTTTATTTATTTATTTAACTGTATAACTCACGAATACCTTATATTACCTATATTATTATATTACCTTTTTTAATATGTATAATAAAAAATATCTATATATGTATGTATATTAAATTAAGTATATCAGATGTCTAGTACCCGTAACATAAGCTAAGAGCTTACCACGGGGCTAGATGTTGTTGTGTGGATTGTCCGGAAATATTTATTATTTATATCTAAAACGTTATAAATGGCACATTATTGAAACGAAATATATATTTTGAAATGTGCAAAATGAACCTACATTTACACTACTAAATAGAATAACTAGAAGATATAATTTTCCACAATTAACCAGTATGCTTAGTAGCCAACATACTAAAACAAAAATAACATCAAAACTGGATTAAAATTTTTAAACGAAATAATAAAATATGTATTATGACTATACGATTACATAGATTCGAAATAAAAGCTAAGTACACTTCGCTTGCTAATTTGATGTGACTTTTTAAGAACTTCTTCTTTTTAAGTTATTCAATGGGTTGCCAACTTCTCAGTAACCATCATTTGCCCGGAACAATATCATAGGACCATTTTCGGTAAAAACCAGATAAGACTTGGTTTCGCTTACAAATGAAGAATTACCGTAGCCGCGTCGTAGCTACTGTAACGACCCGTAGGTGTAAACTAGCCGTTTTACGTTATGTATCTTCACTTTTCTGTGCCCATGGTCACGAAATTCAAATCTCTACTCATGGACTTATTTAATACTAGTATTTCCCCGCGATGTTACCCACGTTGTAATGGTCCCGCGATAAAATGTATCCTATGTTCTTTCTCAGGCTCTAGTGAATCTGTGTACTAAAAATAAAATATTAAATTAAATATAAATTTTATTTAAATTGGCTTAGTTGTTTTTGCCACAGAGAGTCAGAGATGACTGAAATTTGAAAGAGACACAGACAGCCAGATAAAGTTACTTTCGCATTTACAATATTAGTATGGTTTGCCACAAAGGTCAGTCTCAGTGATTGGCAGAAATGTTAAAAATAAATGAAAACATAAGACATTTCTAAATAGCTGACGTAAGAAGCTTTTAAATAAATGGCTCTATCTCAGTTTCATGTTACAAGAAGTAAAATACCTTCGTTTCATGGAAACTTAATAAACCCAAATCATAAGTTCCTGGAAACTGGCAAAGAACGGGAAAGAACTGGCTTCCTTGAGAATTCACTAGAAAATATATTAAAAAACAGTGAAATTGCGGAGTTATTTGCACATTCATAATGTTGACATAATTGATTGAGACTTTTTAGGGTTCCTGTTTTTACGGATTCGTCATATCTGCCTGTTTGTCTGTCCTTATTTGCGACTTTTTTTTTCACTTTTGTAATATGTCAGAAATCGTAAGATGCATTTTACCTTTATATAGTTAAACAACGTTGAACGTGGTCAGTAAAATAAATAAATAAATATTTCCGTAGAATCCACACAACAACTATACATAGGTACTTACATCTAGTACCCGTAACACACTTGGATGCAAATAGTGCTTTTATCTTTACTAATATAATAATATAATTTTACGAATGCCCCGCAACTCAGCTAACAGGGAACGATGACACCTATTAACGTTCCCACTGCTGGGACACAGGGACTTATTCCCCCACGCTGGCCAAGATAATGGAATAATAGATTATAGATAATAATCTAGAAATGTTATGTGTCTCTTATATAATAACATCTATTTAAAAAAAAAATGATATTTTACTTATGGGAAAATACAATATTACCCCGGATCAAAATTCATAAATCAATGAGCTACGGCGTAGCGTGTAAATTAACTAGGTATATTATACTCGCGCCGTTTGCTAATCATCACATAAGAGTAACGATTGTTGACTCATACTAATATTATAAATGCGAATGTAAGTTTGTTTGTTACGCTTTCACGCAAAAACTACTTAACCGATCATCATGAAACTTTGCACATATACTCTTGAAGGTATTAGAAGTAATATAGGATACTTTTTTTTTAAAAAAAAAACATTACGAAAAAAAATAGTACCCGTGCGAAGCCGGGGCGTGCCGCTAGTGGGTACATAATAACAGATATAATCACTTTTTGCTACGCACAATTCTTTGTAATATTTTTTTTTGGTGTTTCAATAAAGAATATTGTATTGTATTGTATAATTTAAACAAACGTTGTAATCCTACTACTATTATAAAGGCGAAAGTTTGTAAGTATGGATGTATGGATGTTTGTTACTCTTTCACGTAAAAACTACTGAACCGATTTAAATGAAATTTGGTACACAGAATCTCTAGAGCCTGAAAAATAACATAGGCTACTTTTTACCGCGGGAAAACGTCATTCCGCGGGAAAATCCATTATAACGCGGGTAACACCGCGGGGCACAGCTAGTACATAATAAAAAAGCTCACCGCAGCGTGGCGTTGCCCGTTTTATAATTTTATTAACGTATTTTACAGTGGTAAAATACATATAAGCCTTTATCTTGAATCATTATTGACTGCTTCAGAGGAGCGGTGGCCGAGAGTCCGCTTGCGGCGCAAGAGGTAGCGGGTTCGATTCCCGCCGAGAGTGAAAGTGTTAGTACGTTCTGCAAGCACTTTCTTCTTCGTCTGGGTGTTTAATATGTATTTACAAATTCTTCGTAGACTTGTTAGGGAATAAACAAATTAAACGGTACAAGTTATAAATTGCAAACTTCTAATAAACTTTTAATGATGGCTCATTATAATATAAATTTTATTTATGTCCAGATTACTTTGATTCATGAACAGACTTCGTTCTGGGCGATAACCTTTTCATTATACTAAATTTCATTTACGAACTAGCAATTGCTATTAAATTTTTAGAGTTTTACAGTCAGCGTCTAGAGTCGAAATAATCTAAATAACATAAAGCCAAATTGATATAATCTGTTCGAATCATCATAATAATAAATGTATGTGGTCAAAATATTTCTACTTGCATTGTTGTATATTTAAGTAAGCATACCTTTAATAGCCTTGCAAAGATTTTATTTGTTTTGTTTTAACAAAAACAACACAAATTTTGGGCAAAAATTAAACTAAAATATTGCACAAAAAAGTTGCCTGAAAGAGATCGCTCACAGCGATAAGGCCGCCCTTTGTACTCCGATGTATTGTCTTGTAACTGTTTACTGTTTTAATTATATTTTGTGGTGTACATTAACATACTACGTGTCTGTTCGCCTCTTTGGCATTTCTATTAACCCTAAAGTTTGAATAAAATTGACTTGGTTTACAATTTTAGCCATTAATTTAATTATACAACATAATTTTACTTACCTATGCATTAAAACGAACCACGAGGAACTGCCAACTACACCATAAACTTTGAATTTTACAAGAATTCGTTTTACTAAGGATATTGATAAAGTTTTGAGGACCACAAATTAACGTCTCACGACGACTCACTTTAAACGTGTTTTTATTTTTTAAACTTCTAACCTGAACGCAAATCAGTCTCGCCGTTTCAAGAAAAAAATATTGTAGTTTACAAATAAGTAGAATTTGGCGTTTTTATTTGAAAATGTTTGTTAATAATTGCAAGAAAAAAGCTTTTTTGGTTTCATTTCTATTCACCTCTTGAATTCTATCCACCCCGTTTTACCAGTATCTATCTATCTATTTATTTTTATAACAAACTCCATTTTTATATCCTAATCCCAAGTGTAATACTAATAAAAGCGAAATTTTGTTAGTCTATTTCTTACCTCTTCACCTATATTATTAAAATGTAGATGAAGAGGTAAGAAATTAATCAACCAATCTTCTTGAAATTAGCACACATCATTTATTGAACAAAGGGGTGCAGGCTGCACCCCTTTGTACGACAAATGTCTACAATTTCATCAAAAATCCAACAACTTTTATAAACACGGTTGCTTTCCGAACAGATAAGTTTTTCTACCTCGTGCATCGTACATTTGCCGAGTCCGAGACTTGTTACTGCGAGAATTGCAAAGATGTGTCCATTTTCAAGCAGGCACTTCAATGTACGGTCAGTAAAACACGGGTCCATTAACTTAATTATTGTGGCAAGAAAATAATACACTTGCCCCTTTACAGCAGAAAAATAATTTTATATAACTTTATTATTTAATTTGTAAGTATTCATTAATTTCTTTATTATAGTGTGTTTTTGACCTGTCTAAGTTTTGTGTTGCAAACTATTGATTGAAATAAATGAATACTGAATAGGTACTTGCAGTAGGTACATCTTACAAATATGTACTTTTATTAACCGCCGACAAAAAAGATGGTTTGACGTGTCTGTATGTCTGTCTGTGACATCATAGCTCCCGAACGGATGGAGCGATTACTATTTAGTTTTTTATGGATGATAGGTAAGTTTTCTGCAAGTGTTCTTAGACATGTTTGATGCAAATCGGTTAACCCGTTTAAAAGCTATGAAGGTAAGGAAGTGGGAAGGAAAACCAAAAATCTGCAAATATACTCGAGTGGGGTCTCAAATGAAAGCGCATCACGTGCAAAATAGTGTTCGGAGAAACTCTCCGAAGTTTTCGTCTCTTTTCCATAATTCTTGTTGCGTCTGTTAAATACAAAATCTTATGGCAGTTGTTCTCACTCACTCACTCATTCTAACTCTAACCTCTAGTGAATAAATAAATCGAGTTCCTTTCGTGAGTAAATCCCGTTTTAGCAGCAATGGAGCCCATAATTATTGGGCCCAAGGCGGAGTTACCTTCATCGAAATAGGTCATCTTTGTATATATAAATCTTCTGTACGTGCGTTAGTTGAACTTCTCCTGGCTGGACTGATTTTCATCACTTTTTTTGTGTGTGTGTGTAAGTAAGTGGGTTCGAGAATGGTTTAGATTCACAATACGATCAACTAGGAACGAAGCGGGGGCGGACCGCTAGTAATATGTATTTTTTATCTGACTGTACAGTGACTGATAGTGTTGAATAAGTGAACACAAACACTTTAAGTAAGCCTTTTCTGACTTAAATTTTTCGCTTCGCTCCAAATTCAGTCACAGGGTTTTTGAATGGACAACAAACATTTTAAAAGCGACTGAAATGTTTACGATCTCCACACAGTCAATAGCCCCTCACCCTGTCCTATATTATGATCTAAATAATAAATCAAATAGGCTCAGATTCATTGAAAGAATATTGAAGAGAGATCATCATCATCATTCTCTTGCCCTTATCCCACATTATGTGGGGTCGGCACAACATGTTTTTTCCTTCCATTTTCCACTGTCACTCGTCATCTCAACACTCACTCCTTTCTTACACATGTCATCCTTCACACAGTCCATCCATCTTTTCTTTGGCCTACCTCTTCCCATATATCCATCGACAGACATATCTAACACTTATATTATAGAATATCGAAGAGAGATATATTATGGAAAAACTTATTAATATTAGTTTTAACTGCGGGATTTAATCACAAACGAGAAAATTGTTGACAAAATAGGGTTCCTGACCTATTCTCGGGAATATCCATGGCGCTTTTAAAAGCACAAAAAACTATATACAAATAATCCATGCTAATATTATGAATGCGAAAATAACTCTGTATGTATGTTGCTCCTTCACACAAAAACTACTGAACAAATTTAAATGAAATTTGATACACAGATTCTCTAGAGCCTGAGCCAGAAAGGACATAGGTACTTTTTACCGCGGGAGCATCCAAATCCATTATAACGCGGGTAACTACTAGTAGTAAATAAAAATTTATAGTTAATAAAAACAGGTCTACTAACATACTTATGGACTAAACAGAGTATTTTCCATTTAACACTTAAACGTATGCTACAAAAAGGTTTTTTTATGTAGTCGTCTAACCGAATCTTTTGAACATTTTTCAAATAACTAAGACATATCAACATAATTATTATGGTTCACGTTGAAAATTAGTTTATTTTTTTTCTTCTGTTTATTTGCTATAATAATAATAAAAATAACTCAGCAGTCGCTTGAGCCTAGCTGTGCGGGCGTCGATTTTACGTTTTGATATATTTTTAAAAGTAGTTAGTTTTAATACGCCTTTTTTATGTAATCTGTTTAAAAAAATATATTTTTGTCTTGTTTTAAATGAAATAAAAATAATAATAATATAAATGTCTATTTTGTAACAAATTACACAATACGCATACAATTAATATTCAGTAAACAGAATGTATAAAAAAGGCCTCCTCGTACGTTATGCTACAGCAGACTATTTTTTCTGGTCTTTCTTGGTAACGCATATTCCTAATTTCGGTGAATTTCCAAAACTCCGAAATATATTCAGCAAAATAAATAAATGCTATTTATAGAGAACGGGTTTGCCCTAAATCATATTGCTATTATGATGTCCCGGGCTAAAATACAAGATGATTTAGCACTCGCTATTGTCCAAAAGGTTACTGTTTATGGCGTGTCAAAAATGCTTTCAAATAGGGACGTATTTAACCCATTTCGAAATGAATGGAAGGTTAATGCTTATTTCTGGCTGATAGCATTTTCATTTTGAACTGTTTCAGATACGATTTGGAAGGGTGCCGTCATTTGTGATATGAATTTTATTGTCTATCAGATGATGGAGTTTGGAGTTGTCAGTGCAGATCTCAGTTCCTCCTTTTAGAATTATCTATATAAATAAAAATGAATTGTTGTTCGTTAGTCTGATTAAAACTCGAGAACGGCTGGGCCGATTGAGCAGATTTTGGTTTAAAAATGTTTGTCGTAGTCCAGGGTAGGTCTAAACGGTGAGCAAATAAGGAAAAATTGCCGGGAACTTTTTTTACCCGTGCGACGCCGGGGCGGGCCGCTAGTAATAAGATATTTTATTATTTATCTTTTAAGTTAATGTTACAAGTATAGTATTTATGGCTTGGGCAATACCCAGTATCTTTATCTATATACAATTTCGATTTACCTAACATTTTTAAATATTTTCTATTATTCGAGTACCTATAATTCTAATATTTCGTGGGTGGATATTTATAATAATTTTGATTGCAAAACTACTTTTTGATTACTTTACCAATTCTTATCGTAGTAAAAATTCCTGCCAATATGCATGGGAGCACATGTATTTAACTTAATTAAAAAAAATCTTCAGAAAAATATATACCAATATAAACAGATAAATTATGAACCTGTTTGGTTTTGCTAAAAGCCAATTCCCGACTACACGAACAACTAAATAAAATTAATTTTATCATACAATACAATACAATACAATACAAAACACTTTATTGCACACACAGGGAAACAAAATACAACAACACGTAGGAAACAGAATGTACAATGGGGATCTCTTCCAGGCAACCTTTGGATGGAAAAATAACTTTAATAAGATAATTAGTAGGCAGGGGTGTACAATATTAAATAAAATAATTTAGATTATAATTACTCCTTATGACAAATATAAATATATGCGTACAAATAAAATAAAATACATACATTACATAAATACATAATAATAAATATATATATATATATATATATTAATTATAAAGGATTCATTCTAATTAGCACTTATTAGTAGGACAGATAAAAATCTTTGACACACGTCATGTGTGCATTTGCAAATTGAAAAAACATCAAATGGTTTTGCTAATTCGAATTGTGCCGAGTTGTACAAGATTAGATGTTGTCGAGGTTTTAATTGGTTTTCGGCACCAGCAAATGTAATTTGAAACTATGTGGTGTTGCTTACAAGCTAACTACATTTAAATTTAATTTGAAAGTGCAAATCAGAAATACTTTTTGCTTAAATGGCTACTATCTTTTTGCAGTATTTGCAAGATTAAATCTCTTTGTATGTAATTTTTAAGTAGAAGTATTTCTACTCACACCTATTTAGGACTTATATATTATATTCTGTAGAAGATATAATACTCGCATTATGATCATAATAACTAAAAACTCTAAAACTTTTGGGGTTCCTATACGATGAACTGAAACTCAAATGTTTTTTTATCATATCGTAATGTGTATCTTTGGAAAGGCCTTCAAAAATTATGTTGACGTTTCTAAACTTAATAGTTTGCGTCAGATACTTTAAGGTGGTAAAATGTGTCATCTATAAATAATCTATAAATTTATTTTAAATAATCTAAAATCATATTTACAAAATAGAATTTCCGAACCGAAATAAATTTATCTAATAATAATTTCATGTTAATATAAAACCTCCTGAGCTGTATAAAATAGTGAAATTTATTTAACCCCGTGGGAAGTCTAAAAATTTGTTTGAAGAAAAAAATGGCTTCTTTTTGTATTATAAATAGAACTTATTTCTAGTTAAGCCGATCCCTAGAACCCTAATTATCGGAGACTCAATAACAATTTAAAATCTGTCATTAATTGGTATAGGCCCTCTAAGTTTTAGAGTTCTATTTACAGACTATCTGATTATCATAAAATAAATACCTACCTATTATCGTGAAATTTTCGTTCATATTCTGTTTTATACAAAAAATTGTTGACCTAAGGTTTCTAGTGTTACACTTTAATTTGACACACTTCCCGATTTCCGATTGAGCTTTAATTTTGTCATTGCTTCGACGAGGCGGGTTGAAAACTTACGTTTTGAACTGATTTCTCACCTTCTGCTCTTTTGATTTCGCTCTCGCTATTGCTCAGTATTCTCATCTGGAAATCAAACGCTGTTTAAAAGGAACTTAGAACTCTTGTATAATAATAGGTAATTATTGTATGTCATATACCTGAGCCATTATCTAACGTCATGCTGACATGGAAATACCAATAGTTGCCTAACCCGTCTTTAGGCGTGAGGTGGTAAATTGGTATCAGTATGTTACGTGACTTTGTAAGCTTATCGAGAAATAATTCTATATTAATTCTTAGCTAAATAAAGTGACGACGCGCTCACGTCTCATCTAATTCCATTTGCGCCCGGTGTTCAGTATTAATATCGCCTAAACAAGATAAGCCTCAAGTTGGCCGAATAAATATTTTATTCATGTCTGGCACCTTCACGAAATTGAATTTCAAAGCTCTGTGTAATTGTTTAGGAGTCACTAAACGTCTGGACACTTGACGAAAAATACTAGACTTTGAATACCTATTTACATATGTTTTTATTTGCATATAAAACTTAGATCAGAAGACCGTTTGGGTTGAAATGTTCTGGAATGGAGACCGCGGGTTGACAACCACTTGGTACTAAAATTTGCCGCCGACTCAATATTTCTCGGGTATACTGAAGTGATTTAATAATAAAAAGTCTTTTATTTGTGAGACAAGATGTTTTTATTGTATAGAACTAAAACTCAGTGACAATTTGTACAGACTGTGTTGCCAACATAAAAACCAAACTTAGAAACTAAATGAGTGAATGTAGATACATTGCCAGTAATCATAACACCCCCTCTCAATGTCTACATTTATCTCTACAAATTCAACTTAATACATAATACAACTTAATACTTAATACAACTTAATACTTAATACAGTTTATGATACTATTACCCAACATGACATTTAAAAAGGTGCCTTAAGATGGTCTCTCTACTCAAGGCTTTTGTGAACATGTCTGCGGGTTGTTCACTAGTTTGAACATACTTTACACATATTTTATTATCTTTAACCATTTCTCTAACAAAATGATAGCGAATATCTATATGTTTTAAACGCTTAATAGACTCAGTGTTTGCATTTATTATGGCTGACTGATTGTCACAGGAAATATTTGCTGGGCAAATATTTTGGAAATCAAAATCATTTAATAAATTTATTAGCCAACAATCTTCACTAGCAGCCATACTTAATGCAACATATTCCGACTCGGTTGAAGACAAACTTACAGATGTTTGTTTCTTTGAGGACCAAACTACCAGACAGTTTGAGAGCATAAACATATAGCCCGAGGTGGACTTTCTGTCCTGGAGGTCACCACCCCAATCAGCATCGCAATAGCCCTCCAGAACTATATCTTTACAATTGTAAGTTAATTTAAAGTCTAGAGTATATTTAACATACCGAAACACTCTCTTTAATGCAGCTAGTAATGCATTATTTGCACATTTCTGGAATCTACTTAACATGGACACTGCAAAACACAAATCAGGCCTAGTGCCTGACACAGCATACATTAGGCAACCTATCATCTGTCTACATAGCTTCTCAGTATTTTTATCTACAGTCTCACTGCTATTATCTAATATTTTTGCATTAAAATTAGGGTCCATAGGGGTCATCATGGGTTTACAGTTCAACATGTTAAATCTTTCAAGAACATTTTTCAAATAATCTCTTTGAGTTAGTTTGGTAATACCTGTTTCCAAGTTTTGTTTTACATTTATTCCTAGAAAATCAGAAACCAGTCCCAAATCCTTCATATTAAATTCCTTATTTAGTACACTTTTGAGCTGTATAATTTCCAATTCATTAGTTCCAAAAATTAATAGGTCATCAACATACAATAATATAAAAGTTTTATCATTCCCATTACACCTTTTATACAAACATGAATCACAGTTAGACCTTACAAAACCTTCCCTTGTTACTACAGAATTAAATTTAACATTCCAACATTTTGGTGAATTTTTCAGCCCATATAAGGATTTGTTTAGCTTTACTATGTTATAGTCACCAGAATAGGCTCCTTCTGGCAACCTGATGTAAACATCTTCAGTTATTTCCCCATACAAAAATGCCCCTGTTAGTTGCTATGACAACAAACACTCTGAAGGTTGATAACTTGGCTACTGGTGCATAAAATGTCATAATAATCAAACACATCTTCTTGTTCAAACCCTCTAGCCACTAATCTAGCTTTATATTGTTTAACACTACTCACACCTTTCAGTTTAAACACCCATTTACCATTTACTACCTTGGAGTTCACTGGTGCATCACAAAAGTCCCAAGTATTGTTCGCTTTTAAGGTTTGCAACTCTTTGTATATAGCTTCACTCCACTTACTAGTACACTTTACGTCTTTTCTACTCATAGCATCCTTGTATGTCACTGGCTCACTTACTTCACTATAAACATTATTACACTTGTAAAATGAGGTTTGTTTTCTCACACGCTTGTTTCTTTCATTCCGGGTTGGTGTCGTCTCATCCAATGAGGTTTCTTGATCACTACATGGTTGATAGTCACTTCCAGACTCACTTTCACGCATAGTGGTTTCAAAGCTATCTTCATCAAAGCTTGTAGGGGTAGTTTCTGGGGTTGTTTGGGATTCTTCACCTCCATTATTTTCTTCCATTGAGTCAAACATTATTGTAGGTTCTCCCTCTTTATTGTTGTCTTGTTCTAAGAAAACCACATCTCTCTTTGTCTCAATAGTGTTCTTTTCGGAGAAATATATTCTATACCCCTTGATGTCTTCCCCATATCCAACCATCAATCCCTTTTCTGCTTTCTTATCCCATTTCTTTCTTCTTTCTTTTGGTATATGTGCATACACTGGTGTACCAAATATTTTCAATTCATGAATGTCAAAACTTTGGTTTGTCCATACTTCGAATGGTGTTTTCCCATTTTCTTTACTCTTTCCAGTTCTATTTAACACAAATGCTGCTGTGTTTACTGCTTCTGCCCATAATTTCTTATGTAAGTTCTTTGCATACAACATTGTTCTTGCTGCTTCCACCAGGGTTCTATTTTCTCTCTCAGCCTTCCCATTCTGTTCAGGTGTATATGGTACTGTTGTTTGGTGTATTATCCCACGTTTTAAAAACACTTCTTTCAACTCCTTGTTGACAAACTCGAGGCCGTTATCAGTTCTAAACATTTTTATCTTATTACCAGTTACATTTTCTGCCTTATTAATGAAATCTTCAATGCATTTCTTAATCTGATCTTTTGTCTTGACGAAATAGACACAACGATAGTTTGAGTAGTCATCCTTCAGTATAACGTAATATCTGGAGCCGCCAACAGACACCTCCTCCATCGGGCCGCAGGTGTCAGCATGAATGAGTTCGCAGGTTTTTGTGCTGACATGATCGCTTTTACCAAACGGCAACCGGTGTATTTTACCTTTCAAGCAGCTCTCACATGCAGGAGAAGAGGTTAGGTCTGTGTTTATATCCTTTTGCTTCAAGACTTTTCTCACATGATCGAAGTTCTGATGGGCTAATTTCTCGTGCCACTCGTTCAAATCATTGTTTACTGTTTTAGCGATACTCGCCACTCCGCATTTATAGCGTAAAACCATGTAATAAGAGTTTCCAACACGTTTTGCAATCGCACAAACATTATCGTTTTTGTAAAATTTGCACGAGCCGTCATCTGTCATCATGACGTATCCTTTGTCTATGGCACGATTTACAGAGAAGAGGTTGGTTTTCAATTCCGGAACGAACAAAACGCCGTCAAACGTAGTGTCAATCCATTCACTTCCGTTATGCACTTGCACCGCCATCTGTCCGCAGCCCAACGCACTTATTGCTTCTCCATTACCAACGATTACGGATCTTTGAGAATTACTCGAAAAACTTGAATAGGACGTAAATAATGCACGGTCGTAACACATATGTTCACTTGCTCCAGAGTCCACCAGCCACTTGGATTCTAGATTTTGTCCACTTGACACAACAAATGCATTACTTTCTATACTGTCTTTACTCTTCTTACTGTATTTTGTCATCATTTTATTCTTTCTGAACCAGCACTGCGCCTTACTATGTCCAGCTTTGCCACAATAAAAACAGTTATTATTGTTCACTTTTCCTTCACTATTATTTTTATTGTTCTTGTTTCTACACTCACTTTGAACATGTCCAAGTCTCCCGCAGTTGAAACATTTTACACTACTTCTGTTCCGGGCAACAAATGCAGACGATGAGGCCTGCTCGGGTTTATAATTCTTCTCCTTCACCCTCTCTTCTTCAACTAACAACCTGGCCACTAAATTGTCGAATGTTTGCTTATTGTCAGGTGCAGACTCCCACGCTGAGACAAAGTGTTTGTATTGGTCCGGCAGAGACATTAATATTTTTGTTATAACAAGCTTGTCGGAGATCTCTTCACCCAATTGCTTCAACTTGTTTTGCAATTCTTGAATCCTTGACAAAAATACTGACATCTCAGTCCCTGCTTCATATTTATATTGAAAAAATCTCTGCTGTACAATATGAATACTGGTCTCTGACTTTTGCTCAAATACACTTTGTAGTTTTGTCCACATCTCAGCCGAGGTTGTACAAGAAATGATGTGTAGCATAACATCTTCGCTCATCCTTGTCACCAACAATGTTTGAGCTTTAGCATCCTTTGCTTCCCAGGCAGCTTTTTGACTAGCTTCCTCTGGTTTTATAGTTTTTCCTTCGACTATGTCCAGCCAACCATAACCTCGCAAGAGTACGGTTGTTTGAAATTTCCAGATGTTCCAGTTTCTGGAGCCTTCCAGCTTTATAACACTGCTGTTGTTGCTTCCCTCCATCTTGCCTTCCTGCCTTGACCTGCTAGGGCAAGTATTTTTCCAAATCGACGACCGCCGGTGTAGCGAGGTTAGGTACACCTAACCTTACTTTCTTCACGCCGATGTTTTTACGCCGATAATACCTTTTGGCGCTTATTATTAAATCACGGTTACGGCTTCGTGTCTAGGCGTTATCTGGGCCCATAACCTGAAGTGATTTAATAATAAAAAGTCTTTTATTTGTGAGACAAGATGTTTTTATTGTATAGAACTAAAACTCAGTGACAATTTGTACAGACTGTGTTGCCAACATAAAAACCAAACTTAGAAACTAAATGAGTGAATGTAGATACATTGCCAGTAATCATAACACACTGAGTTTAGTTCTATACAATAAAAACATCTTGTCTCACAAATAAAAGACTTTTTATTATTAAATCACTTCAGGTTATGGGCCCAGATAACGCCTAGACACGAAGCCGTAACCGTGATTTAATAATAAGCGCCAAAAGGTATTATCGGCGTAAAAAAAAAACATCGGCGTGAAGAAAGTAAGGTTAGGTGTACCTAACCTCGCTACACCGGCGGTCGTCGATTTGGAAAAATACTTGCCCTAGCAGGTCAAGGAAGGAAGGCAAGATGGAGGGAAGCAACAACAGCAGTGTTATAAAGCTGGAAGGCTCCAGAAACTGGAACATCTGGAAATTTCAAACAACCGTACTCTTGCGAGGTTATGGTTGGCTGGACATAGTCGAAGGAAAAACTATAAAACCAGAGGAAGCTAGTCAAAAAGCTGCCTGGGAAGCAAAGGATGCTAAAGCTCAAACATTGTTGGTGACAAGGATGAGCGAAGATGTTATGCTACACATCATTTCTTGTACAACCTCGGCTGAGATGTGGACAAAACTACAAAGTGTATTTGAGCAAAAGTCAGAGACCAGTATTCATATTGTACAGCAGAGATTTTTTCAATATAAATATGAAGCAGGGACTGAGATGTCAGTATTTTTGTCAAGGATTCAAGAATTGCAAAACAAGTTGAAGCAATTGGGTGAAGAGATCTCCGACAAGCTTGTTATAACAAAAATATTAATGTCTCTGCCGGACCAATACAAACACTTTGTCTCAGCGTGGGAGTCTGCACCTGACAATAAGCAAACATTCGACAATTTAGTGGCCAGGTTGTTAGTTGAAGAAGAGAGGGTGAAGGAGAAGAATTATGAACCCGAGCAGGCTTCATCGTCTGCATTTGTTGCCCGGAACAGAAGTAGTGTAAAATGTTTCAACTGCGGGAGACTTGGACATGTTCAAAGTGAGTGTAGAAACAAGAACAATAAAAATAACAGTGAAGGAAAGGTGAACAATAATAACTGTTTTTATTGTGGCAAAGCTGGACATAGTAAGGCGCAGTGCTGGTTCAGAAAGAATAAAATGATGACAAAATACAGTAAGAAGAGTAAAGACAGTATAGAAAGTAATGCATTTGTTGTGTCAAGTGGACAAAATCTAGAATCCAAGTGGCTGGTGGACTCTGGAGCAAGTGAACATATGTGTTACGACCGTGCATTATTTACGTCCTATTCAAGTTTTTCGAGTAATTCTCAAAGATCCGTAATCGTTGGTAATGGAGAAGCAATAAGTGCGTTGGGCTGCGGACAGATGGCGGTGCAAGTGCATAACGGAAGTGAATGGATTGACACTACGTTCGACGGCGTTTTGTTCGTTCCGGAATTGAAAACCAACCTCTTCTCTGTGAATCGTGCCATAGACAAAGGATACGTCATGATGACAGATGACGGCTCGTGCAAATTTTACAAAAACGATAATGTTTGTGCGATTGCAAAACGTGTTGGAAACTCTTATTACATGGTTTTACGCTATAAATGCGGAGTGGCGAGCATCGCTAAAACAGTAAACAATGATTTGAACGAGTGGCACGAGAAATTAGCCCATCAGAACTTCGATCATGTGAGAAAAGTCTTGAAGCAAAAGGATATAAACACAGACCTAACCTCTTTTCCTGCATGTGAGAGCTGCTTGAAAGGTAAAATACACCGGTTGCCGTTTGGTAAAAGCGATCACGTCAGCACAAAAACCTGCGAACTCATTCATGCTGACACCTGCGGCCCGATGGAGGAGGTGTCTGTTGGCGGCTCCAGATATTACGTTATACTGAAGGATGACTACTCAAACTATCGTTGTGTCTATTTCGTCAAGACAAAAGATCAGATTAAGAAATGCATTGAAGATTTCATTAATAAGGCAGAAAATGTAACTGGTAATAAGATAAAAATGTTTAGAACTGATAACGGCCTCGAGTTTGTCAACAAGGAGTTGAAAGAAGTGTTTTCAAAACGTGGGATAATACACCAAACAACAGTACCATATACACCTGAACAGAATGGTAAGGCTGAGAGAGAAAATAGAACCTTGGTGGAAGCAGCAAGAACAATGTTGTATGCAAAGAACTTACATAAGAAATTATGGGCAGAAGCAGTAAACACAGCAGCATTTGTGTTAAATAGAACTGGAAAGAGTAAAGAAAATGGGAAAACACCTTTTGAAGTATGGACAAACCAAAGTTTTGACATTCATGAATTGAAAATATTTGGTACACCAGTGTATGCACATATACCAAAAGAAAGAAGAAAGAAATGGGATAAGAAAGCAGAAAAGGGATTGATGGTTGGATATGGGGAAGACATCAAGGGGTATAGAATATATTTCTCCGAAAAGAATACTGTTGAGACAAAGAGAGATGTGGTTTTCTTAGAACAAGACAACAATAAAGAGGGAGAACCTACAATAATGTTTGACTCAATGGGAGAAAATAATGGAGGTGAAGAATCCCAAACAACCCCAGAAACTACCCCTACAAGCTTTGATGAAGATAGCTTTGAAACCACTATGCGTGAAAGTGAGTCTGGAAGTGACTATCAACCATGTAGTGATCAAGAAACCTCATTGGATGAGACGACACCAACCCGGAATGAAAGAAACAAGCGTGTGAGAAAACAAACCTCATTTTACAAGTGTAATAATGTTTATAGTGAAGTAAGTGAGCCAGTGACATACAAGGATGCTATGAGTAGAAAAGACGCTAGTAAGTGGAGTGAAGCTATATACAAAGAGTTGCAAACCTTAAAAGCGAACAATACTTGGGACTTTTGTGATGCACCAGTGAACTCCAAGGTGGTGAGTAGCAAATGGGTGTTTAAACTGAAAGGTGTGAGTAGTGTTAAACAATATAAAGCTAGATTAGTGGCTAGAGGGTTTGAACAAGAAGATGTATTTGATTATTATGATATCTATGCACCAGTAGCCAAGTTATCAACCTTCAGAGTGTTTGTTGTCATAGCAACTAAATTAAATCAGCCTATATACCAAATGGATGTAACAGGGGCATTTTTATATGGGGAAATAACTGAAGATGTTTACATCAGGTTGCCAGAAGGAGCCTATTCTGGTGACTATAACATAGTAAAGCTAAACAAATCCTTATATGGGCTGAAAAATTCACCAAAATGTTGGAATGTTAAATTTAATTCTGTAGTAACAAGGGAAGGTTTTGTAAGGTCTAACTGTGATTCATGTTTGTATAAAAGGTGTAATGGGAATGATAAAACTTTTATATTATTGTATGTTGATGACCTATTAATTTTTGGAACTAATGAATTGGAAATTATACAGCTCAAAAGTGTACTAAATAAGGAATTTAATATGAAGGATTTGGGACTGGTTTCTGATTTTCTAGGAATAAATGTAAAACAAAACTTGGAAACAGGTATTACCAAACTAACTCAAAGAGATTATTTGAAAAATGTTCTTGAAAGATTTAACATGTTGAACTGTAAACCCATGATGACCCCTATGGACCCTAATTTTAATGCAAAAATATTAGATAATAGCAGTGAGACTGTAGATAAAAATACTGAGAAGCTATGTAGACAGATGATAGGTTGCCTAATGTATGCTGTGTCAGGCACTAGGCCTGATTTGTGTTTTGCAGTGTCCATGTTAAGTAGATTCCAGAAATGTGCAAATAATGCATTACTAGCTGCATTAAAGAGAGTGTTTCGGTATGTTAAATATACTCTAGACTTTAAATTAACTTACAATTGTAAAGATATAGTTCTGGAGGGCTATTGCGATGCTGATTGGGGTGGTGACCTCCAGGACAGAAAGTCCACCTCGGGCTTTATGTTTATGCTCTCAAACTGTCTGGTAGTTTGGTCCTCAAAGAAACAAACATCTGTAAGTTTGTCTTCAACCGAGTCGGAATATGTTGCATTAAGTATGGCTGCTAGTGAAGCTTGTTGGCTAATAAATTTATTAAATGATTTTGATTTCCAAAATATTTGCCCAGTAAATATTTCCTGTGACAATCAGTCAGCCATAATAAATGCAAACACTGAGTCTATTAAGCGTTTAAAACATATAGATATTCGCTATCATTTTGTTAGAGAAATGGTTAAAGATAATAAAATATGTGTAAAGTATGTTCAAACTAGTGAACAACCCGCAGACATGTTCACAAAAGCCTTGAGTAGAGAGACCATCTTAAGGCACCTTTTTAAATGTCATGTTGGGTAATGGTATCATAAACTGTATTAAGTATTAAGTTGTATTAAGTATTAAGTTGTATTAAGTTGTATTAAGTATTAAGTTGAATTTGTAGAGATAAATGTAGACATTGAGAGGAGTGTCATATGTATGTATAGGTATTGTGAAACAAGATAAAGTAAAAAACCTGAATTATTATAATTTGTCTTCGGATTATAAGGTATTTAAGTTGTTATTGTGCGTTACTGTTATATGTCCTATGCACCATTATTTGTCATTTTCATCATCAGACCCCTAATATCAGTCAAAACCCATTTAGATGAACGGTCTCAGTAATATAAGTTAATCAAGCCCAAACACAAAGTACTTGCTGTAAATCGTTAAGGAGTTCCCTCGACCACCTTTCCCTCCATCATCAGATCAACACCAGACCCTCATTAATAAAACGGCTTTAAAATTCATTATATTGAATAATATTAAGGAACACACAAGTCGGAAAGACAATAATTTCAAGAGTTTCTCTCAATTTCTTCAGGATTTCACCACCAGATCCAGGTTTCCTTACAATGGGACCACCCTTGGGATACTCTCTTTCTAATAAAAAAAGAATAAACACAAAGTTATCCGCGGACAAACATAAAAAAAAAAAAAAAAAAAAAAAAATATACCTACGGTCGAATTGAGAAACCTCCTTTTTTTGAAGTCGGTTAAAAAACAACTTGTAATTTTCTTAAAATCGAACACGGCCTTTTTGAAAAATAAAAAAATATTTTTGTTATTTTGATATCTATTGGGTAGGTATGTAATAAATTTTGTGCTTACGACCTACACAATCGATATTTGAATAACATAAAAGTTTATATTTACTATACAAAATTACCTTTTTGATTCCTAGCTATGTAAAAGTTTTTTTTCGAATGTGTGAATGTAAAATTTTATTTAATCTTTTTATGTCTTTATAAACTTTTGTACACACTGTATGTATAACCCAGTGTATAGAAGTAATATTAGACGACCGTTAGACGGTTGCTAATTAAAGAAGTTTATTTTGGAAAAGTCTTATTAATATATATTTTTATCTGTTATGAAATAAATATAGCGGTGTTCAGATTCCAGTTTGCAAAAAGCGGAGCTTAATCACGCGTGGTGACATGTGACTTTTATTATATTTCGCGGAATATTTCACAGAAATCAAGCCGCGCTCTTTCCCAACTCGACACAGATATCTGGGGGCACGGTAGTGCCCCCACCAAGTCGAGCAAAAGGCGGCACGGCCGTACCATCCTTTTCTCGAAGCAATTCAGGCCATTTTCGACCCCCTGTAACTTCGTTGTGGATAAAACGAGAAGACTGAAATTTTCAGTAACCATGCAGGATTGTAAAGACACGGTATAATTAAAATTTCATTCAATTTGAACCAGTATTTTAAGAATTATATCGGGTCAAATTTCGTAATTTTGTCACTCACTGACTGACTCACCGATCATCAAAATTCTAAGGCACTTCTAGCAGACCTAGAAGCTTCAAATTTGGAATATAAGTAGTGATTGGTGTATGAATCAAGGAAAAACTAAAAAATCTAGAAAAAACCGGTATAGAGGGCGCTGTCGTACCTTTTTTGAAGCAATTCAGGCCATTTTCGACCCCCTGTAACTTCGTTGTGGATAAAACTAGAAGACTGAAATTTTCAGTAATACCGAATACCGTAAGAAAATACCGGTATAGAGGGCGCTGTCGCAACGCCACGTATATACGAAATATGTACTAAAGAAATAACAATGCAAAATATAAATAAATCCAATCTAGACCGGCAAAAAGAAAATTATATGGACATAATATACAATAAGTAGAAGGTACCGAAAAGGAAAAAAGTAGAACTGTCTACAAAATACAAAAAGAAATGAGATCCCATCAAAAACAATACTTGTCAAAAAAACCAAGTCGCGCAACTCAGTTGTTCTGCGGTAAAAAGTTGTGAGATCCAAGTAAATCCAAGTCTTCAAATTTCGTCTCAAAATTCTTTAATGTTTTATATAAATATATTGAGACTTGGCCATCGCAGTAAATAATTGAATTTACACGTGTTTTCAGGCGATTGAATTAACGCGTGTTTTCAGGCGATGGCCAAGTCTTAATATATTTATATAAAACATTAAAGAATTTTGAGACGAAATTTGAAGACTTGGATTTACTTGGATCTCACAACTTTTTACCGCAGAACAACTGAGTTGCGCGACTTGGTTTTTTTGACAAGTATTGTTTTTGATGGGATTTGATTGACTGGACAAAATACGAATTAAAATTTAAATGAGAAAGTTAGTTACTGTCTATAGTGTCTGTCCACATTATGTACCTACTGATTGTGTGCAAGTCTCCTGTTGCCCAGACTCTTTAGAGACTGGTGTCTTCAGGAACACACGCAACCACAGATACACAAACACTCACACACAAAATCACTCATACACACCCACCCACCTACACACACACGCACAAACCATCACAAACACGCACACACACACATATACACACACATACACACACACCGTACATAATAATTTGTAACATTTGACGAGTTGCAGCATTTATCTATTTTATCTTTTTTACCATTTTTATGTGAATTATTTCAATTTTTACTATAGATTCTGCTTGTGTTTAAATTTTTACTACCTATGTCTGTACTCATCCTAATACTTACCTATTAATTGTTTTCACTAATTTTATAAAAAATATTTAACTTACATTAATATTGTCTTAGGGAGGTGGGCGATGAGCTCGCTACGCAGTTTTCAACTTTTGCGCCCACATTGTTTCTTTTTATAACTTGTATATTTGTGTACCTTATTGTAAATACATGATTTTTTTATTTTTTTATTTTATTATGAATTTATCAAACAGCTAGCGGAGAACCCTTGCTGCATAGTAACGAAACTCCCCATTAACCACCACAAATCTCACCACATCTGAAATAACAATAAATTCCAACTATCCCAAAACAGTATTATCTACATCTAAAAGTAAGTAAGGAAAGATAGCTCAGCTTCACTTGATAGATGGCCTTAAAATGTACAGCTGAAAAGCTCTTAGGCCCATCTTAGCCATCTCTCACCTCATTACGGTCGGTGCTAACGTAATTTGTCAGACGACACGCGTGTCAACTCTAATGGAGGTGACGGCCTAATGCGACAGATTTAATAACGTTTTCTGAACAAATTATGCAAAAACTTCAGTAAAATTAATATGATTTGATTTGATGAGGACAGCTGGGTTTAGAGTTACAGGTATCGGTGCTTTCAAAGTCCGCGTTTCGAGACTTCTGCGCTTGTTATAGGGTGATTATAATCATACTTAATAATATTATAAATGCGAATGTAAGTTTGTTTGTTACGCTTTCACGCGAAAACTACTGAACCGATTTAAATGAAATTTGGTACACAGAATCTCTAGAGCCTGAAAAATAACATAGGCTACTTTTTACCGCGGGAAAACGTCATTCCGCGGGAAAATCCATTATAACGCGGGTAACACCGCGGGGCACAGCTAGTATAAAATAAATCATGAAATCCTCTTATAAAAAAAATGTGTTGTGTATTTTTTATTTTTCTTTACAAATGAAAAATCAAGACGAAACAGTGCATTGAAGTTTCGCTTCCGGGTATTAGTTTCGAGTTGTACTAAATTTTGCAGACACAAAACTACTCCAGAACTTTGAAGCCTTCCAGTAGCTAACCAGTACATCTTTGCATTTTCTTAAAAAATTGATAAAGCAGGGAATAGGTGCCCAGTATTTTTGGACAGGCAAACAGACAGACTAAACGGAATACCAAATTTTTTATGTTGTTACCATGCCTTTTGGTCATTAACCTGTTAGCACTCACAGCAGTGAAAATTTATATAACATTTTAAATATCTATACCAGCCAATAATAATATTTCAGGTTGTAAAACTTCTATTTTTATTTGATATTACCACAAAAGCTGACTTAAAATACATCAGTCAATTCCAAGAGCTTCTGAAGATTTTGTAGCTCGTTAAAATGTTTAATAACGACAACTTGCATTACAAGCAATCAGATTCTTTGATAAATGTATCTACCAGCATAAAAAAATTAATAAGGTTTAATGTTAAACATAATGTTAAAATGATAAATAATTGTTGTTATTATTGAGATATTGATATTTATTAAGAAATACACGAAAATATAAAGACGGCTTAGACACGCGTCAACAGTTGCTTAGCGAAAGTGCTCTATAGATAAGTTTTTTAAACAACTGTTTAACATTTGTCTAAGTCGTGTTTAAGTTTTTTGTGGTAAGATCAAATAAGCTTAAGATTATATTACCATTTTCTTGTTTTTTTATTTCTTACAACTCTTTGTGTTTTGTACAACAACATGGGTATTGAGTACTTTTGCTCATGGTTCGAATTGACCCATTCAATGCAATCATTTTGGTGCGACACTACACATTCTAAAAGAACCCTCGGGCGATTCATACCATCACGGTATAAATCGACTAAATACCCGAGATAATACAATACAATACACTTTATTGAACACCAATTTACAAAACAAAAAATTAAATGAATGTGAAAAAAATATTGATTGGTATTTGTGTTCTATTAAATTAGTAGATACAAAATTGCGTAAAATGGAATTGTTTTTTATAACTATTTAATATAGCGAAAGTGATAATGGCGATATTAATTTACCCAATCATTTTAATCAATTTTTAGAATAACTTTGTGAAGAAATACGTAGAACTAGGATTGTAGATAAACAAACTGGTCACACGGTGGGAATAGAATCGGTCATCTCCAGCGCCACAGTCAACTTTGAAACCACCTAACAACTGAAGCACAGAAAACAAATTCACTTAAATCTGCGAGCTCGAATAAAAATAAAATAAACCCTTTTGATGGAATTAGCATTAATGAGCATCAAAGCAAAAGTGAGTAGAAACTGTTGAATAAAAAAGAAAAATAAACGTTTCATCAACAGATTGACTTCTCAAATAAACACCTCAATTATAGAAGATTTGAATTTAAACAAATAACAAGGATGGATCAGGTTACTTTTAGTAAGTAATGGAATTTTACCTTGGAAAGTTTACTTTAGGTACTTGGGAAATCGAAACAGCCCGATGTTCCAATTAGCTCTCTTTATACAAACGCCCCCTTGTTAAAATAAGAAAATGGTGATACTAATTTTGTTGATATTTTTATATCTTTATTCGCGAATGCTGCGAAAACTATTGAATATATAACAAAGTGATGTATTACAACTTTGTAGAACTTATTATTATCTACAAAAAACTTCGTTACATCATATCTCTAACTATTATAGTTTTGTGACAATAAGCGATTTTTTTGAAAAATTTAACCTTAAATCTTTCTTTAATCGCGAATGCTGCGAAAACTATTGAATAAATAACAAAGTGATGTATTACAACTTTGTAGAACTTATCATTATCTACAAAAAACGTCCGAACATCATATCTCTAACTATTATAGTTTTGTGACAATAAGCGGGGTTAAGATCACGAAATAATCTGCCGCGCGGGGTCGGCTCCCTACTGAATGGTCGTGTGCGGAAATAAAAAAATTGTCGCTTGATAATATTTTGTCGCTTAGTTAGTAGTTAATAATTCGTTAACAGGTAACTAATCCCATTCAAAAAGTTATTTTCAGAACTAAACCCTAGCATATAGCATAGATATTGTACATATCGTCGGTTGCAGGTTCAATTGAGTTAACCACCAAAACACGTAAAATACAGTTTTTTTGTTTTTTTTTTGCTCTTTTGAATAGCATAATAATAGAAATCTAGCTTTAAAAAAATACAGTTACGCTACACATTTTAACTGTGAATTTTGCAGACTTCCGTCGAAATTATGTTGTAACTGAGTAGGTATGTGATCCATTTACATAAGTCGAATTGTTGTATTCCTATGACCGTAGAAGGTTAAGTTGGTGTATGTATCTTGGCAAACCAGCATTGCTCTTACACTAATTCTTAGCTTGAACGAAAAATTATAACAACACATACACCAATATAAAAAAAAAATTTCTTCAAAAAACTAACGTTACACCAATTGACCCGAACCAAGTTTATGTTTGTTGTCGGTTACACCAATTTGAGCATTGCAATCAATAGTATGTTTTCTCTTACCTTAATCTTCTTATAAATATAAATCTAAATTTAAAATATAAGAAAAACCCCCGATTACAATCCCGAATCCTTTAATTTCCTTAAAAGTAAAACACCATAATAATGTGTAATGTTCACGCAATGCGCTTTTATTTGATACCCCACTCGAGATTTTTGCAGATTTTCGGTTTTCCTTCCCCACTCTAACCCCCACAATTATTAAACGGCACAACCGATTTTCATGAAACATGTCTAAGAGCACTCGCGCCAAACTCACCTTATAAACAAAAAAAACTAAGTTGAAATCGCTTCATCCGTTCACACGTCAATGACACCCCTCTTTTTTTGTCGGGGGTTAAAAATTAATCGCAAAATGTGTTGCTAAGCGCATAACTCAACAACGCCTATACCAATTTAGCCAATTTATTTTTTTAAATGTTTGTTGTAGTTTAAGGATAGATTTTACGGCGAGAAAAATTCGAATAATTTTGAAACAATTTTGAATAATTACCTGTGCAAAGCCGGGGCGTGCTGCTAGTGCTATATAAAATGCAAAAACTGGTTTATAAGATTTTTGTCTGATCAATTAATTACTTAAAGAAATTGCATCATCATCACCCTATTAACGTTCCCACTGCTGGGACATAGGGACTTCTCTCTTCACGAGAGAGATTAGGCCTTAATTCACCACGCTGGCTAAGTGCGGTTGGTGAATGTCACATAAATTTCTCAAGAAGAAAAATCCAGAGGTACGCGGCGAGGTTTGAACCCACGACCTTCGGAATGAAAGTCGAGTGTCCTCCCACTTAGCCAACACGGTTTTTTTTGAAAAAGAAATTGCATAAGCGCCCCTATTAACGTTCCCACTGCTGGGATACAGTGACTTCTCGTTTGACAAGACAGATTAGGCCTTCATTCACCACGCTGGCCAAGTGCGGGTTGATGAATGTCACATGTTCTTCAAACTCTTCAAAGTTCTAAGAACATGCGGGTTTCCTCACAATGTATGCCTTCGCCGCTAAGGCACGTGTTAAAAGTACACATAATTTTTTCGAGAAAAAAAATTCAGTAGTTCGCGGCCGAGCTTAAACTCACGACTGTCGGAATGAAAGTCAAGACGTGTGCACCCATTTAGCCAACACGGCTATTAAAATAAATAATAGTGGACAATTTACACAACAGCATCGACTCCGTAATACCCTTAAATAATGTTTCGAGCAATACATTAATAAATAAAATTGGTTGCCTGTAAAGTCGGTATACGGGCGAAAGTTTTACGTGACAACGACTTTGAGTAGTAAAATAATTTTAATATGCAGGCGCCTAAGCGAAATAGAAGCGCAAGACATGAACCGGTGTGTATGCCTATCTCTCTCACTCTCTCGCTCTCGCTCTGTCTCTCTCGCTCTGTCTCTCTCGCTCTTAGGCGGGCTAACTGTGCTCGAGTGGAAGGGACGCGTGCCTTTCACTTTTTATGTCTGTCTCTCTCGCTCTTAGGCGGGCTAACCATGCCCGAGTGGAAGGGACGCATGCCTCTCACTCGCTCTCATTGTGAGCGCATAACGTGAGCGGAGCGTAACGCAGTTTCTTGAAGTGTCACCCGACAAACCAATTTATAAGACGTTGTCACGTCAATACATAATTTGTCTTTAGGCTACATTTTCGGCTCATACATACATTTTCGGTATTAGTAGTCGTTTCCAACCAGAATAGCCTTATTATTTTCTGCTACCAAAGCATAACCTAATTATAAAAAAATGTTGTATTAAAATAAATAAATATTATCGGACTCACACAGCATCACCTAACCCCAAACTAAGCAGAGCTTGTACTAGGTGTTAGGTGACTGATATACTACTTAGATACATTTTTTTTTTAAATACATACATATGATACATAAAATATTATGTCGTTTGTAGCTTTGTCATTTTACATATATCACTTTTTACTGTCACATTTTAGTGTAAACACTAAATTCAATGAACATGTGCCAATAACACCAAGTTTTATTGTTACATAAAAACTTTTAATATATTTCGGGGATAAAACTTTCCCATCGGTCACAAACACGAGCTCTACTTACCTCTATAAAATATAATGGTCTGACCTTAACAATCCCTCGGCGTTGGATACCATAATAATTTAAAAGTATTATATAAAGTAGGTTATATATAGTGTCTTTTTATTTAGATTTCTTTGGTAATATATAATATACATAGAAAAGTCTGATACATACACACATCGAATTAAGAACCACCTCCTTTTTTCTGACGACGGTTAAATTTAAACATTTGCCTATTGAAACTTAAACGTATTAAAGTTTACCTAGCTACCTAAAAAATTAAAAAATACCCCAAAAGTTTTACTTGACGGGTGATAGAGGGGAAAAGAAGCGAAAAACATGTTGTTCCGACCCCACGTAATGACGTAAAAGTAAAAGGTCAGGAAAATTACCTCAAAATTCATAATTTATAAAATTAATTTAAATCACAATTTTTACATTGTATTTGAATATCTGTTATTATAATATCATTAATTAATTACAATTCTTATTTACTCACTAAATTATAATTATAGTCCCCAATATTCTACCTTCTAGGTCTTCATGTCCCATCTTAGACCACATCGTCACTTAACATCAGGTGAGATTGTGGTCAAATGAAGGCTTATCGAGCATAAAAAAAAAATAAAAAAAATATTGTCTTAAATTAAAATAAAAACATTAAATAATAGTCAGATCTCAATAATTAATTGATTCAAAAGTTTAACTTTAACGGATTTCTAAAGGATTTTCCACCAGATCTAAGCTATGTTGCTATGGATCCACTTGATATCTACAGATAATATTCGTTATATTATACAACTAATTTTGAATATTATTCAATAGAATAGAATATAAACCACACTTTATAAAACATAATTTACTCACACTTCCTTCCATTCCATTTATTCCACATATTTATCAAGCCGCGCTATTTGTTAGGAAATATCAAAACTTATACTTTAAAACAAACTTAGACCTAAATGAAAATTATAGCTTGCGAAACAAAAACAAAATTATACCTGCATCGACAAAAATTAAATTAGGGAGTAAGAGTCCGAACCATAGGCTATCAAAAATATTCAATAAAATACCAATTAAAATTAAAAATGAAGAAAAAGATTTATCGTTCAAAAATAATTTGAAAAAAATATTAATAAATAAATGTTATTATTCCGTTGACGAATTCCTTAGTGATAAATTGACATAATAATAATAATAAATCATTTATTTCAGACATCTCAGGTCCATATAAACCTATACCTTACAGACAATCATAAATACTAATATAAAACTTATATAATACTATTATAATATACTGTAGGTAGGTAGGTTAGGTAGGTAGTAGGATGTTCACAACTGACTATCGGTTTATTATATATTGTTATTTATATTTATCATTTAATTTTAATTTTTAATTAATAGTTTTTTATATTAACATTGATGATTAGTTTGAATGACATAAGAATATTGTATAAAATTGTTTTTCTTTTTAATGTATTTTGACGCAAACCCAATTGGCAGTGCCCCTCCGGGGTGCATATACATATCGACTTAAGATGTAACAATTGACCTATATCTGTATAAATGTACATGTGAGCAAATAAATTAATTAAATAAATAAATATACATACATTTATTTAGTATAATAGATACGACACTGAAAACAGCTCACATTAAGTTTTTATATACAATAACATTTTCAACAAATACTCTAAAAAAAACAACTAATGTCGATAAAAAAGGTGCCGTCCGCGTTGTACCAAAAAGGAGTAGTCTCAGCATAATGTCACTTCGCTCCCAAAATAAATAAATATCTCCGGAAAATCCACACAACAACATCTAGCTCCGTGGTAAGCTCTAAGCTTATGTCGCGGGTACTTGACATCTGATATACTTAATATAAAAGACATACAAATATAGATATTTTTTTGTTATACTACATATTAAATACCTAGACCAAGGACTTGACTTGACCCCTCGGCGGGAATCGAACCCGCTACATCTTGCGCCGCAAGCGGCCCTTGGCCCACCACGCCACTGAGGCAGTCAACAATATATCAAAAATGAACAAAGCACCGCTTTATGTGGTAATAGGTTACCTGACTTAAAATCTTAAAAACAAGCCTGATGATGGCTAGTTTTAAAAGCAGCAAAAAAGCAAAAGGCTTTAATAATCCGGGAAAAATGTATATAAAACTAGCAGATCCCAGCAAACGTTGTTTTGCAAAATAAAAAATAGATGTTGGCCGATTCTCAGACCTACTCAATATGCTCACTAAATTTCATGAGAATCGGTCAAGCCGTTTCGGAGGAGTACGGGAACGAAAACTGTGACACGAGAATATTATATATAAGATAGTTAAAGTAAAGCGATACATTTATATTAAGGTTTAAAACATATTTCTGTATAAATATTTTTTAAGATTTTTAGTTTAGAAAGGCGTTTGCTATCTTGTAATATATAGAACAAATATTTTACCTACCTAAGCCCAAATAACCATTTGTGGTCCGAATGGGTGCCAGGTGTCGCCAACGTTTTCCACAGAGAAATTTAGGTGGAAATTATGACAAGGGATCTTTGGAATTTTCTAATATTTTTACAATAGATATCCTAGTAGTTATTATAAGTATATTATACTGTATTTTGTTATAAAGTACCAATGAAACAATCATGTGTAATAAGTATGAGTGTTCCATGAGTGTCCATGTCCATCCAGTGTAATACTTACTATACCCACATACAAAAAATTAGAGGTTTTGTAACGCAAAAAAAAACAAGAATTAAGACTCCTCGCTTACGTTCAAATTGCCAGAGACAATAATATTTTGCTATTGTTCGAAGAAAAACCAATTTCTCAAATTTTTGCTAGTAATCGGCTCAAAAAGGATGTTTACTGTAAAATATGTTATGTTGAAAAATTCAATTTGCCAATATAATTATGTATAAATGTACGAATTTTTTTTGGTGACATCTCCGAGCAGACTATGTTTTTTTATTTATCCTACTGCAAAGCCTATATATCTTACAACTGTAAAATTAGGTAGGTTGAATAAATAACGATGGACTTTTAAATATGGCGATCATTATTTATCATAAGATATGGAATATATATGTCAGTTTTTGTTCTTAGCCTTGAAAATACAGTTTACAGTGAGCTAATTATATTTTAACCATTCATTTAGGATGTTGAAATCTTATTGAGCATTTTCGGCATTTTTTTGTAAATTTTGAATAAAATAAAATAGACTTGTATCATCCGCATACAGAGTTAATTGTCCGATTAAGCCAATTTAAGTCATATTATTAATGTATATTAAAAATAACATAATATTTCATTTCTACAAAAACTTCGAGTGCGTAGTTTTTTTTTATCAATATAATATCAATAAGTTGATCCTTCTTAAATGTTTTTTGAATCGGACCAATAGTCACCGAACTATATTCCATCCATATTTATATACCTGAGTATATCCCATTTGTTCTACGATTTGTATCTACTAGAAAATCAAATTAGACATTTTTCTACAGTTAGCTCTTATAGTTTTAAGCGTCTACATTTTTTTTATATTTTACTAGTTAGCAAAGAACTTTGTATTACTTTCTACTGTACTGAACCAACAATTAATATTAGGTTGTCGGAAAAAATCTCTTTCTAAAAGTTTCAGCATTGATAACATGAAACTATTAATTTGTAAGTTAACCATTTCAAATATTACATTTCGAAGGATGCCAAAATTCCGTTAAAAGTTCATCGTAACCGCAACTAAATATTCAAACGGTTCTCTGCTCCAAAATTTCTTTCAAATTTTTGCGGCTATGTTTCCGCTAAAATTAATTTTCCAACCGGCAGATATTAAAACCTAAATAAAAAGCCAACATTTTGGCATTGAATTTAGACAGTTTTTGTGGGAATATCCATGGCAAATACTTTAATACTAATCATTTTCATATCAGCTGTTGGACGTAAACGAAATAGGAATCTGTCATAGATTTTCGGTTATTTCGGTTGGAGGTGGCCTGCATCCACTTGAAATTTCACTATCTCTTGGTCGTATGATAAAAATATCTATATATGTTTGTCTATTAAACTAAGTATATCAGATGATACCCGTAAAACAAGCTTAGAGCATACCACGGGGTTAAATGCTGTTGTGTGGATTGTCTGGAATTTATTAATTATTTATTACCATGTAATTTCATAATATAATGTTAAAATACTTATTACCATGAAAAAAAGCTTCTATATTTTTAATGTAGATTATTTATCGAATAAGCCTAATAAGATAGATTAGTACATGTTAATGATTCAAAGAGGGAACTTTAAATCTTCCACTGCATGATTTTTTTTGTTTTTTTTTTTTATTTTGGTTTTCAAATTTTCTTTTAATATACTAATAATGATGGACTCATATTAATATAATAGTAATCTACCATATTGTTTAAATTTAGAGATAAACATAGAATCATCGAAATCCATCCATCCCTCTAATTTAAAGAACAGTGGAAACGGACGAGACATGTTGGTTACCTAAGTTATTTCAAAATTTTAAACAACTATATTGAACGCAAAATATTCTGCCAAAGGCCACTTTGACATGTAAATAACAAACTAACGTCGTCCTGAGACAGTAGTTAGTTAGTTAGTTAGTTAGGGGGGCCCTGTTTTTCCGCACTTAGACTCAAAGGTGGTCCATTGTGCGTGGAGTGGGGCGCTAGTATAACCAGCCCAACTCCGACCAAAAGCGCAGAAGTTTCCTGGGGTCTTCGCAGGCTTCTCGGAGTGACCTTGGGTTCTTAAGGATTTCACGTCGCTGTGCTGTTACTCCCTCGCATTCCAGGATGACGTGGGCAGCTGTTTCGTCTTTGTTGAGGCATCCTCTGCAGAGTGAACTGTCCGTGGATCCTATGTTATAGAGGTGTTTGTTGAGGGTGATGTGTCCTGTGATAGTTCCTATCAGGACTCGAAGGTCCGTTCTTTTAAGGTTTAATAGGCGTTTGGATTGCCTTGAGTTAAGGTCTGGCATTGCTGTTCTTGCCTGTCGGCAGTCTGTTAGATTATGCCAGCGATCGTTGTGTAGGTCCTTTGTTCTAGTTCTCATCCAGGTGCGCAGTTGCGAGAAAGGCAGCGGCAGGAACGGAGACGGACCTTCTGCTTTCCTTCCTGATCCTTGCCGTGCTAGTTCATCTGCTGCATCATTCCCGAATGATCCACTGTGACCTTTGATCCACTGAAGGGTGATCGTGTTATTTTTGGAAGCCTCCTGTAGCACTAGGTGGCATTCGTATGTTAGCTTAGAGTTGCTCTCTCTGCCCATTAGGGCAGTGAGTGTGGCGGCACTGTCTGAGAGAATTCTAATATGGTACCCGTTTATCTTCCTTCTCATGATTGCCCTGGCCGCCTCTGTTATTGCTGCACATTCACATTGGAATATAGAGCTGTGTTCGCCTAGCGTCATGGATATGTTAATGTTGAGGTCTAGTGAGTGGGCACCTGCACCTGTTCCGGTCTTTGTTTTAGAGCCGTCGGTGTATATTCTCACTTCCTCAATGCCTGATTCGTCCTTAGGACCTTCAGATAGTTGTATGTGGTAAAGTTTGTCTTGGATTGGTTTCTTGAGCATGAGGTCGCACGGGGCTGCTATAAGTGGTTGGTATTCCAGCGCCCTTTCAAGTATACGTGCGTGTGGACTTGTGGTGGTTCCCCATATTCCAAGATTGTTTAGTCTAAGGGCTGACATGGTCGCCTCTAATTGTATATGTAGGTCGAGTGGCGCTAATTCGAGAGCAATTTCGAGTGCAGCAGCCGGTGTTGTTCTCATGCAGCCCGTGACGGCTGCGCCTATCATTCTTTGAAAGCGCTGCAGCTTCGTTCTGGCTGTGCTCAGTTCTGTTCTGATCCACCATACTATGGCTCCATAGGTTAGTGTGGGTCTTACGACGGCAGTGTAAAGCCATCTGGTTACCTTGGGGGAGAGTCCCCATGTTTTCCCTAGCATTCTCCTGCATTGGTAAAATGTAGTACATGCCTTGTTCAGTTTGAAGTCAAGATGCTTATTCCATAGAAGCTTGCTATCTATTATGACCCCTAAGTATTTGACTTCGTTAGTTAGTTGAAGTTCTGTGTTGAAGAGCTGGGGCAATTTTAGGTGCCCAATTTTCTTTTTGTTGGTGAACATAATGAGTTCTGTTTTAGCTGGATTAACCGATAGATCGTGTTCTTTGCACCAGCTTTCAATGGTTTTGAAGGCATTCCTGATTTGGTCACATAGTGTGCTTTCAAAGCATCCGGTCGCCAGGATAGCGAGGTCATCCGCGTATCCTACTGTCACAAGACCTCGACCGTTGAGCTTTCTCAGTAGCTCGTCTGCTACTATGTTCCAAAGTAGCGGGGATAAAACGCCTCCTTGAGGGCATCCTCTCGCTACTATGCCTCGGGTTGTTTTGTTTATCGTTACTTGAATGGCTCTATTTACGAGCATGTTGTTAATCCATTCAGCCAGTGTTGGTTCAACGCCGTAGTTGATCAGGGCTTTGTTGATACTGGTGAACTTTGTTTTGTCAAAGGCTCCTTCAATATCTATGAATGCTCCGAGGGTTGATTGCTTTGACGTCAATCCTGCACCTATACGGGATACGACTTGGTGTAGGGCGGATTCCGTTGATTTGCCTTTACTGTAGGCGTGTTGTTGAGGGTGGAGTGGTATAAGGCTGAGTGTGTTTTCACGTATCTCTCTGTCACATAGCCTTTCGAGTGTTTTCAGGAGAAATGACGTGAGGCTTATTGGTCTGTAAGACTTAGGCTCAGTGTAGTCACCTCTTCCTGGTTTTGGTATAAAAACTACTTTGACTTCTCTCCATTTTTGAGGTACATATTTATAGGCAATGCACGCCCTAAATAAAGGCACAAGGTGTTCTGCCAGTGCCTTATTGCACCATCTTAACATGCCCGGAAAGACTCCGTCTAAGCCTGGCGATTTGTATGGGAGGAAGCTGTTAATCGCCCAAGCAACCTTTTCGTGGTTGATCATACTTTGAGCTGTGTTCCAGTCATGTTCGTCAGCGATGTACTCCTGATGTTCTTCCCATTTGTTGTTGTCAGTTACCTGACAGCCAGGAAAGTGTGTGTTTATCAGTACCTCGCTCGTTTCCGTGTCCGTTTTTGTAAGGGTATTGTCAGGTTTTTTTAAGCTGCCGAGTGTGCGATCAAGGTCTCTTGCTAGAAGACCTCTGACTCTAGCCGCCTGACTGGTATCTTCTATTGCGCTACAGAATTTCCTCCAGCACTGTTTTTTCATCAAACGTATGCATTTTTTGTAGGAAATCCTTGCGCGTTGGTATTTGTCCCAGTCTTCTTGTGTCCGGGTGTTCATGGCTCTGTTGAACAGTTTCCTTACTTTGCTTCGTTGCCTCTGCAGTTCAGGTCCCCACCATTGTCGTTTTGGCTTCCGTGAAGGCACGACAAGTGGGCATGATTGTTCATAGCTGTGGGTTAAAATTTGCGTTAGCTGGTTATTGTAATTATCTAGTTCAGCTACCGTTTGAATGTTTGCTTTTACACCTAAACTGTCAAGTTCTGATCTAACTAATTTATTATATTTTGTTATGTCAGTCTTACGTGGACAGCGTCGGGGTTGTGGTGGAGGGATTGTCATTTCCAGGTTAAACCTTATCCATCTGTGATCTGAGCACGATGCCTCGTTGGATACGTGCCAGTCTTTGGTGAAGCTTGAAACCTGTTCTGTGCAAAGTGTTAAGTCAATTATGGTTTGGGCTCTAGAGGTGACAAAGGTCGGTTCCGATCCCCTATTAAGGAGTAGAAGGTTAGTAGTTACAAGGTAGCTTACCAGTTCTTCTCCGCGGTCGTTACTCTTGGTGCTGCACCAAAGTGTGTGGTGCGCGTTGGAGTCTGTGCCAACGATGAGTTCCACGTTCTCCCTTTCGCAGTATTCAACGAGTGACATCAGTTCCTGAGTTGGTATCGCTTCATCGCTAGGTAGGTAGGCTGATGCTATGACTATTTGCTGTGTGCTATGTTGGGGAGATAGAAATAGTCTAGCAGCTGTTAGGTCTCTGGAACAGAGTTCGGTTATTAGAAATGTCCTAATGTTCTTCGGAACAACAATGCAAGTTCTAGGATTGCTTACAGAGGCGTTCAGGAGAAGTTGGCTTTCCGGTGTTTTGAGACCACATATTTGGCTTTTTCTGATCCAGGGTTCTTGGATCAGAGCCACAGTATCGGGTCTTTCCTCCAACGCCCTGCGTAGGGTCGCAGTGGCAGTGAGGCTGTGTTGTAGGTTTGCTTGAATGATTGGTATTGGTTGTTGTTTTTGGGGATTGGGAAGGTTGGTTTTGGGGATTTGGAGAGGGGAGGGGATGGGATTAGGGGCTGTTGGCAGGACTGTTTTATGAACGCTTAAGGGGGGAGGAGTCAAGACAGCTGTCACTGACATCACTCCCCTCCTCGTCGAGAAAGCAGTCCTCGTTCATAAGAGTTTGAGGACCCTGGACTGGCATCGGATCTGGCGACCTTTGGGATTTACGGAGCGCCAGAGATGAAGTCGGGATGGAGCTGGGACCAGGAACAGGTTCGGTTTCGACCGCTGGTCCAAGGTCCTGAGTTGGAGGTTTGCTCGCGTTGTCGCATACCTCCTGCTCTTTGGGATCTTCCTCCTCTAAAAGGCGGAGGTAAATGTTGCCAAAGAGCCAGTATAGGCGCCGCTGCTGTAGCTTCGCCTTCTCTACATCAGCCTCGGGAACGCGGAGCACCAGGTGTGTTCCAGGTGTACCCTTCTGCACCTGCTGCTCGACGCGGATCGGTTTCCACGAGTTGACGTTGAGGTCCGTGTTTTGAGCCGCCAGAATCCTGCGTATGTCATCCGCTTGTCCTTGAATTGGGACGAATAGACCACACAGGACTCTACGCTGGAGCTCCTTTTGCCTTTTCAGGACAACTTTCGCTCCTGCGACCGGCGACTCTAGTTGTGAGACCATACGTTGGAGCCACTCTAACGTATAGTCGTCCTCGCACCACAGCTTGAGGACGCCATCGTATAGGTGCGCTCGGCCACGGAAACGGACTTTGGAGGTTTGGGCCGTGGTGATCGGGTCAAGGAGTTCCTTGACGAACCTGGCCTCCATCCTCTCACGCATCTCCGTGGCTTGCTCCTCGGTTAGGTCTTGGTAGGGCTCAACCGTTAAAGCCACCATCAGGTCGTTCACAGGAACTTGTGCTGCTGCGTGGCTATAAGAGGCTCTATTTTTCTGACTCGATCCTGGCTTCGGACGCTTACTATCACCTGTAGGTGTAGTGCTGTCCTCTGGCCGGGACCGTTTAGAGCTCTTAGGTTGAGCGGTTGGTGTTGGGTTGGTGGTGTGTTCGGTTACAGCATGGGCTTTCGCTCCTGGCTTTCCTCCGCGCTTCCCTCGGGGTTTGGCCGATCGGCGAGGTTTCGGACCACTGACGCACAACGACGGCTCTGCCTCAGGCTTCGCCGAAGTCGGCGCCCCGCTAGGCGGGGCTACAGGCCTAGCTCTAGAGAGCTGTGGCCCACAGTCAGCGGTCTTCTTCCCCACCTGTGTCCTCACCTTTTGGGATGCTGCAGCGTTCAGCTGAGGAGGAGGTATTTTAGCTTTCTTCTTGTTCTTCTTCTTTCGAGGAGGAACAAGATTCCAGCTAGACCCGGCTGCTGGTATTGCTGCTTTTAGAGCAGACAGTTCAATGACCGTTTCCTTCGGCGCAGCCTTGGTTGATGGCGCTCCGATGTCGGATCCGGTCGATACTAAGTTACGTCGTGGCGCATCCGAGGACGCAGCCGTGGACGTAGACGGTCTGGGAGTTGTTGTTGGCGCATCTAGTGACGCAGCCGATGGAGAGTTACGCGCATCTAAAGACGCAGCGGAAGTGTTAAAGAAGGTGTCTCTTGAGTTTGCCATTTGTTATGTTTTTTGTATTCATTCTCCGACGGGCCTCACCCATCACAGAGCCCGACTAGGGGAACGGCGTGCGTCGGCCACTTACCGCACACGTCCGCTAAGGCTACCTCGGAGAATATAGGTCCCTTACACGTCAGCAAGACGAGACGCCACGTTGCGAAGAATTCCGAAGCTCCCGGGGGCCAAGAGCAACCCACGAAGTCGCTCCGGGTTCCGCGCCACGCCGTCTGTCCGCCTTCATGTAGGAAACCTCGCCTAGTGACCCGAACCGAATCCGTATTTGGCGAATACTTCATCAGTGTACCTAGAAGTCGTCACCCACAGCCGATTGATCCCTGTTGGCTATTCTGGGACCTCCCGTCTACACAGAAATAGGGACCAAAGAATGCGTATTGAAGTCACCAGGCAACTGACCCGGCCCGATGTACTCCTCAGCACTCCAGGACTCCGTCTTCCTGCTTACGGGTCGCCACGCACGGCACAAACACGTGGGGAAGCTTTTCTATCCGGCCCCGATGCCGAACCTGCCTGAAATTAGCCCCGAATTCATAGCAGTCCCCTTATGAAACCACACTAACCTACACTCTTATGTACCCCTGATTCTACTAAAAACCCTTCTACCCCAAGAACCCACTAGAATTTACTGATCTACCCACCCCCGATCCCTACCATGTCAGGTCACTAGTTCCTGGCCAATACTAACCCGAGGATATTATTGGTCAGGTTAAACAGGACGCACCAGGGCAAGCGGGCTAACCTTCCCGCCTAATCTTGGATTCTGAAGGAATGATAGCCATAGCCACACGTGAAGGTTACCCGACCTAGCGCCCCTATGTGCCCCTGTCCTGAGACAGTAAAATACTATGCTGTTTTTAAACGTGAGCGATAACCAAATGAAATTCTAAAATGCTCAACAGAAGACGCGGCATTACAAAAAAAATATTATTATTGAATTATCTGTCGAAGAGCTAAAGGGTGAACTTTTTAAATTTTTAACCCCTGACCAAAAAAGAGGGGTGTTATAAGTTTGACGTGTCTGTCTGTCTTTCTGTCTGTCTGTATGTCTGTCTGTCTGTCTGTGGCATCATAGCTCCCCATCGGATGGAGCGATTTCAATTTAGTTTTTTGTATGAAAGGTGAGTTTGGTCCGGGTGTTCTAAGACATGTTTCATGAAAATCGGTTGAGGCGTTCAACAGTTATGGGGGTGAGAGTGGAGAAGGAAAACAGAAAATCTGAAAATATACTCGAGTGGGGTATCAAATGAAAGCGCATCGCGTCCACATTATATAATTTTATGTTGTTTTACATTTAAGGAAATGAAGGCATTGGAATCGGGGGTTTTTCTTGAATTTTAAATTTAGATTTATATGCAATCATTCATTTCATGTAAGCAAAATTGAATTTGGTCAGCTGTTAAAAAGTAAAAAAAAAAATCCTTTTGTAAAAAATAAGAGTGTTCTACAAATTGCCGAACTCCTTTGTTCTATCTCGATCTAGTTCTTTGATTCACACGTTCTTACATTTTGACGATGCGATGTGGTGTGTTTGTGGTACATGTATGCAAGGCCACGGATTATAAAAATTCCCCTGTCGTGACCAAAGATTATTCAATACAGAGCACAAAGCAGAAGGTACGATGTAAAAAACGGTCCAAATGTACGACAATCAATTTGAGCCAAATGGTTTGGAATCACGAGAAAACATATGAAAGCGACGGGCGCTGTTTTGTTTTACGAATGTTTTGTGGATTTTTGTATCAGATTTTTCGAATATGGTGTGAGTTGGACTGTTTCGTATTCATCTTGTTGTTTTGAATAATTTTGGGCTTTTGTATAGGCGTTGAGATATTGGTAGACGTCTAAATAATTTTCTTGTGTCTGGTGTGAAAAATATAATTTCTAAAGAGCTTTGTGCCTTTTCACTAATCTACAACATTCTAAAGAGTTATTGGAATGGGAAAATATTTTAGGTATTCATTAAAAATACTTATCTATAGTAACTCAATGAAGTATGTACGCTAGGTGAGAGTGATTTTTATAGATAGCACTGGTTTAAATCTTAGTGGTTTTTTTGCTACGCGAATTAGTTAGATTTTAAGATGAACACTTTTAAAGATAAATAAATTGATAGATATTTATTTATTTATAAGGAAGGCCTACAGCCAACACAGCGAAATAAGTAGCTAAATTAATTTACAGAAAGCTATTTATACAGCCATTTGAAAAATCACCTTTATACAAAGAAAATCTTATCATACCCAACCCATAGGGTATTATAATATCTTAAGGACTTATCAATAAACAAAACTAATATCTACGTTTGTGTGTAGGCTTTAATTCTTTTTTGAACATAACAATACAACACAATACAAAAACGCTTTATTGTACACAACACAGAAACATAAACACGTAAAACAAAAGAAATAAAAAACATGTGGTACAATGGGCGGCCTTATCGCTAAAAAGCGATCTCTTCCTGGCAACCTTAGGATGTAAAAAACTTTAGTCCCTCGGCGGTATTACCGCGGGAAAATCCATTATATCGCGGGAAACACCGCGGGGCTCTTATAGTAAAAAATATAATAGGATTCATAAGTCACTTGGGCATATCAGCGAGGCTCTGTGTATTTTTTTTCAGTCGCCGTGGCCGAAATCGCTGTTAAAGACATCATAAAAATGTGTATTTTGACAAAACTTTCGTTGTAACATGTTTAAAAGGATTGACTAACTGTGACACAGCAGCCTTCTGCAGAATCTATTTAATTTACAAGTCAACAGTTGACCTAAGCCGTGAAGTAAATCGTCTGGAAAGTTAAATTTCCCAGAAGTGATGTCTAGAGAAGAGTTTTAGATGTTCAAGTAGCGGGGTCGGCGACATAATTACCCAATTATCCCACTTCAGAGAGACAAGGCCGGGCAAAGTGTTTGTAAGTTAATCGGATTTTGTGATCCATCTCCCCATGGATCAACGCGTGTTTTATTCTAATGGGTATGTATTCTTGATACTGGTTGACGAGTAAAATATCAAGACAACATACATTTTTTTTGTTAAAAATGTAATTTGATTTATTTAACATCTAACTTAGTACCTACCTAATCTAATTAATCTGTTTTACAACATCGTCATCGATCACAAACATCGCGCCGCCGCGCCGAGCCATCACTTCAAATGGAATTAATCGATCTGCAAGAAGATGTGTCTTTGCAAATATATAAAAAGGTGTCAACTGAAGAATTTTGGGTCAAACATGTCCCAGAAAAATATGAAAATTGCAAAAAACTTGCTATCAATTCTATGCCACTATGTTTGGCTCGACATACATATGCGAAACATCATTTTCAAAAATGAATTTTTTTAAATACAAATATCGTTCTAGAATAAAAGGCACTCTTCGAATTAGCTGTTCTTCACGAGAACCAAACTATAAAAACCTGGCTCAAGACCGCCGTTGCAATTTTTCTCACTAAATTTAGGTAATAAAAAGCTGTATTTAATTATTATCAGTTGTTTTTTTTTCTGGACCCTTTAAAAATTTTCGAGCAATATCCGGACCCTACCTAAAACTACTTGCCGACCCCTGGTGTAGACAGACACACAGACTGGGACATCATAGCTCCCGAACAGATGGAGCAATTTTAATTTAGTTTTTTTTTGTATGAAAGGTGAGTTTTTGAAGAAATCGGTTGTGCCGTGTAAAAGTTATGGGGGTTAGAGTGGGGAAGGAAACCGAAAATCTACAAATATACTCGAGTGGGGTATGAAATGAAAGCCCATCGCGTGCATATTACACAATATTATGGTGTTTTACTTTTAAGGAAATTAAAGCATTGAAATCGGGGGTTTTCTTAAATTTTAAATTTAGATTTATCTTAAAGTACGTAGTAGTAAGTTAAGTAGTATTCTAAGTTTATTTTTTTGTAATCTTATATCACCAAAAATAAAATACAAATTATTGGGCAGTTAGAAAATAAAAGACATTTGACAAATAAATTTAACAGATAAAGAGTAACAAAGTTATTTCACGTCGAAGTCACCTTATAGTATAAATCTTACCTATGAGTGACGTAATGCGACAAATACTTCTTAACTTTTCAATTTCTAAGAAAAAATACTCGTAATATTTGTATAATACCCTAAATAAGTATACGGAATAATTTGTAGTCGTCTCGCCTATTAAACTTTTAAATTGCTTGTATCCTACAGTCATCATTCACATAATTCCTAGTATAACCTTTAATTTTTCCTTGTGTCTAATCACAAGTTATTTATTTTCTTAGAATAAGAAGACGCATTATACAGGGTTATGATAAGCAGGGTGTTAATTATGTAAATTGTTTAAATACTTGCCGCCTCGACTGCCTCGGTGGCGCGGTGGGCGAATGTCCGCTTGCAGAGCAAGAGGTAGCGGATTCAATTCCCGCCGAGGGTAAAATTGTTTGTATGTTCTGCAAGCACTTTTCTCCTTGGTCTGGGTGTTTAATATGTATAATAAAAAAATATCTATTTATGTATGTATATTATATTAAGTATATCAGATATCTAGTACCCGTAATACAAGCTTAGAGCTTACCACGGGGCTAGATGTTGTTGTGTAGATTGTCCGGAAATATTTATTTTTTATTTATTTATTTTACTTAAGAATGTTCTTATAATTTTAGGGCTTAAATCGCGCTCAGTTATAAACATTCTTGTGTAATTTTTTTTTATCTTATTTATATTATTTAAAATAATTTTGACCTCGAACGTTCCATTTCCCGAAAGCCAAGTAAAAATTTTCTATGGACTTTCTAGAGGTATAGCCCAACGGAAAAAGAAGAAATGAACTACGAATAATGTATCTATGTATCTTAGCGCAGTTCGCCCAAAGTGAAGATACAAGATACAAAATCATTTATTTCCATTGTTTGGTTTACAAAACTTAAACACGTCAAAATAAATAATAAATTACAAAAAAAACAAAAAAATATAATCATAGTTGAAGGACGAGTCAACACAAATAAATAAATAAATATTGCTGGACAATCCACACAACAACATCTAGCCGCCATGTATTGGTAAAATAAATTGTTCTATGTAATTTATTTAAGACCTATAACCACATGTATTTATGCAATAAAGATACTTTTACTTTACTTAAGCCTGACAATTAAAAAATAAGGTCTTGGTAAGCTTTTTTGCGGGTACTACACATATTTCATTCTTAATATTAATAGACAAACATACATCGGTATTTTTTATTATACATATTAAACCGACCAAGGAGAAAGTGCTTACAAAACATACAAATACTTGACCCCCTCGGAATCGAAACCGCTATCTCCTGCGCCACTGAAGCAGTCAACGGAAGGCTGAAAATAACAGGAAAACTATGAGTGAAAGCTTTGCCACACAATCAACCTCTCACGTCTAAAATAATGATGATGACTGTGGTAGAACAATAAACCCATTCCATTTATCATCTCTGACTTCACTAAATAAAATCAGCTTAAAGTCTTCATTACGAAAAGCATTATGACTTAAAAAGCATTTTGCCTGTTTAGTGCAAAACTAATTTGCTTTGTTCTGTTTTAAGCCGCGGACGAAACTGATTTAATTTATCATTAGACTGGGCTAAATATAACCGCTAAAAGTAATTTGTGAGTTCGCGAAACTCAGGTGGTTCATTTTATATAATTACTAGCTGCCCGCCAGTGGCTTTGCCTGCTAATTGCGAATTACATTTTTTTTAATTGTGTCGGTAAAAAATAGCTTTTGTGGTTTCCTGGGAAAACCGCTATGACCATGCTAATTTGAGTCAAATCGGACTAAAAATAAGATTTTTAAACGACTTTTAAAAGGTTTGGAGGGAAAGTCGTCTGAAAGTTGTTACTTGAAAAATGTAATGTATTGTTAATGTTAATCTGAAGTGACAAGCCAGTGATTGAAATTCGATAAGTATAGCATATTTTTTTCGAAGTAATAAATGTTTAATATAACAATTTTACCTCCTAACCTTTTAGAAAAGCTAATGATACTCGTAGAAATGTTTGGTCACTTCAAAACAAGGTTTTGGTAAATAAGCATTTGTTAGAAAGTTACAGAAAACATTTGTGATTTTTGTTAATAGTAACAAAAATCACATATGAGGAAGAAGTACAAAGGGCGGCCTTATCGCTATATGCTTATCGCTTATGGCTTTAGTGCGGGGCTTGCGAACGTTTGAGGATCTTAATGTAAACCCGTTATTCTAAGTAAATACAAAGTTGAAGGTGATTAGCCAGATTACTAACATAGTTCTTGTAAATGTTATGAAAAAAAAATTCTGTTAAATTTATTTCTATAATTTGTAAGTTGGTCAATTTAAACAAAATACTCAAAACACAATTTTGAAAGATACTTTCAAGATAGTTTCAAAAAAGCCCTAAAACTCTAATGTAAACAGTTTTTTCAAAATATAAATCTTTGTGAACAAAGTCGGTATCCAAAATACAACTATGAAACATGAAATGAATCACCCTGTATGGATATGTTCCGTATCCTTAAGCCTTTTCTATTCAGTGGACCTGCATTAATTCTCTGCACGACACAGTGAACCACAAAGGTAATCCACCACCGAGCATTTCAAACAAAATTCATTTAACTTTTGGCTAGATTCAACGCGGCTTCATAATTCAAGAGCTCTGAAAAATAACGTGACCTAGGAATACAAGCGATTTGCCTATTGTCTAGGGACCAGGATAGCAGAGATTAAGGAGAGGTGCATATTTTACAAATAATCAATTATTTGTCAAGGAAACCTCTTCACGATTTATGCATTCCTGGTATAAAGACTTTTAGAATAAATATGCTTAATGATTAATCAAAAAAAAAACTGACAGTGATACTGGTTATCAGGTTCCAGTTAAAGCAGGTCTCTTTTTACCTCAGCTAGTTAAAATATTTATTTGATAAAATGGACCCAACCCTTTGATCGACTTATCTCAACATTTTGGGTAACAACTTAAAAATACTAAATGTTGGGCTTTAGTTAATGCAAAAATACTTTCATCAGATATCGTCTTACTTAAACTATCTTTGAAATATATGAAAATAACGCTCGATAGAAGCTCAATTGAATTTTATTAAGGCAGACGCGGCAGACCTCGGTGCCAATGGCGGGAAGAGCTGATACCTTCCTCGAAAACTGGCGAGAAGTAGCAGTACCGGAAAGTATCGAGAGTTGTGGAGGAAGGCCTTTGCCCAGTAGTGGGGCACAAATGGCTCATAATCATAATCATTCCAGCCGTAGGACATCCACTGCTGGAAATAGGCCTTTTTCAAAGATTTCCAGTTACTACGGTTGGAAGCGGCCTGCCTCCACCGTGAACCCGCAGCCTTCACTAAGTAAGAAATCTATGTATACTTATATTATAAAGAAATACTCGTATATTTCGTTAGAAATCTGTTATTATCATATTATTAATGTATTGACGGCCTATCAAACGGCAAGATCGTTTTGTTATTGAATAATTGGATAATCTGATAAATGGATTAATTGATACCTTGTTAATTGCCCTTAATTGGCCTAAGGCTGATCAATAAATGTCATGGAAGCTATCCACGAGTAATTTCTGAGATATCTTATACTCTGAAGATCTGTATAAACTACTTAAGCTAGCTAGATCTGTATAAACTACATAGCTACATGATGCAGAAATTAACATAGAATTATATTTGAGTTAGCCGCAGCGTAGTTTTCACCCACTGCTTCACCACAAAGTAACTTAAACTATTCTAGAAGTAGGTACAGAATACTAGCTAACTACGTACTTTACTGAACAGGGTGGAAAAGGGTTACTATTAAATTTAATGTTAGTATCATTCTTATGGCGGCGTTGCCAGCATTAAATGGATATACTTAGCGTTACAGATAAAACATAGCACTTTTGAAAGAAAAGGGATGATGTATTAATTTTAAGTATAAAATTAAGGATACATCAAATCCTTTTACCCCTTTTGCCCTATTTGTTTAAAGTGTTTCCAAATCTTATAGTTGAACTAGCGGTCCGCCCCCGCTTCGCACCTACTTGACCGTATTGTGAATCAAAACCATTCTCGAACCCACTAAAACACACACAAAAAATTTCATCAAAATAGGTCTAGCAGTTTAGGAGGAGTTCAATGACTAACACACTTACAGCTTACAGAAGATTTATATAGATAAGTGAATAAATATTTTTCTCTTTGTTTTTATTACTAGCTGTTGCCGCGGTTTCATCCGCGTGGAATTTGAATTGTGATTACCGAAGAAAATCAGTTTTGTTTTCAATGTTTTTATTTGGATTCTGCTATTCAGCTTTCAGTTATAAGTGCTTTGTTTTATATAATATACTAGTAGTGCCCCGTTACCCGCGTTATAATGGATTTTCCCGTAGAATAACATGTTAAAAAGTAGCCTATGTCCTTTCTCAAGCTCTAGAGAATCTAAGTACCAAATTTCATTTATTTATATTTTAGTTCAGTGTTTTTGCGCGAAAGAGAAAAATACAGATATACAGATACTTTCGCATTTATAATATTATTATTTGTATTACTAATTCAATTTTATATTACCACAGTTTTGTTCCACCTTATACGAGTTACTTGTTAGTTATTTAAGTGAACGTATCAAAGTTAGGGAGCATCGCATTGAACTATCCTTTACGTCGCGTCGGCCTGAAGCGAACCAAATAACTTTGCACCATCAAGAACACATTTAGGTAATTACTTTGATTACCTGCCTAGCTTTGGTATAGTTTTGTTTGTGAGATCCATATTGAAATGTAGAATATTCAAAATAATCTGTACATCAATTAGAGTGAGTACCTACTTGTGTAGATAAATACTAAGACGAATAGTATAACGTAAGTTGGATTTTACGTTTCGCAGCGAGAAAATAAATATAATTTGGACTCATATGTCATTGAGTATAAAAATGTTTACTCAGCAAACGTATTCTTTATCTCTAGTTATTTTTATTTGCTACTCATATGATATTTTATGTTTATACGAGTATTAGATACAACTAGCTGGCCCGTTCCGGTTAAGAACAGATACGAAAATCTCCTTTTTTAAAAAACTAATTGCTGAATCTCCGTTTAGTGTTTTTTTGGTTTATTTCGCAAATAAAGGCAGACAGGCACTTTTGGGGACTTTCATTTATATTAACAGATTCACCCGTTACAAAATAATAAGTAAATTTTACGACAAGTAATTCGCTATCGACAGTAGAACGGATCGGAGCGAAGGAAGCAAGTTCTAACGGAAGCGGATGTCTCTAGCGTACTTGTTGAATGCTCTCTGATATTGAATGGCCTTCGTCGGGTTTGATCCAATAGAGGGTGAAATATTCAGTGAAGTTCAGGTAAATTATATAATAGAACATGTTTATTTCGATGCACACAGATCTTAAAGCAAAAATACAAACTTTAACTGACCTCAGTGGTTCGAGGGGCCAAGTTGAGTTTGCAGGTTAGATTCCCGTCGAAGAACCAGCTTTTGTACGATTACACACAATTTCTGGTCGGTTCGGTTTAGCCGTAACATTAGTCGCAAGGACCTAAGTCTCCCAAAAAGATTTTTTTTTCGTACTCGCCATGTTTAGCATATGGTTGGCAGCGCATTATTTCCAGTAAGTTTCCCATGATATACTTCATTTTAAAGGGAATGCCCGCCGCGGCATAGTAAGTATTTCAGTATATTTCAGTATGTTAGTAAATATTATAAATAAATAAATATTTCCGGACTAATCACACAGCATCAACTAACCCCAAACTGATCAGAGCTTGTACTATGGGTGTTAGATGACTGATACGAATATACCATAGATACATTTTTTTGTTTGTAAACAGAACATATTAGATATTCAAGTCTATAAGGGTGACTCTAGTCCAATATTATATGTCTACTATTGAAGTAAAGACGTGAAGTCTTCAATCACAGAAAGGTAATATTTTTTCACTAAAGCTTGCCCTTGGCGGCTATGATATTGTCATAGCCGCCAGCAGGAAAAAACAACTTATCAAAGCCATCGCCTGAATAAGCACAAGCACCTCTGACTGTGACGAAAATCGTGAGGAAATGCTAAACTTGCCTTGAAGTAATGTTCCAGAGCCGGTCCTTTGTAGCTGACGCAGGATAGTAAGGGTAAGGGATACCAAGAGTAAAAATAAAAGAGGACTCAGTTGCTACTTATTGGATTCTGTGCCTGAAGCTAGCTTGAATGAATCACATTGAAAGAAAACAATTAAAACACACAAACACGGCAATAACATTAAATAGGTTCCCATGTGTGAGCTAAAGATGGTTTAGGTATTATTATTATATTAAGTATATAAGACGTCCACGCTTAAATGTTGTTGTATGGATTGTCCGGAAATATTTATTTATATATTTATATTTTATCAGCAGTCTGTCAAGACAAAATATCGATTAGGAATAAATCCTGAATTATTTTGTTTTTTTAGAAAATGCTACCTTACTTAATCTCGTACTCGTAATAGAAGTCAATTAGGTTTCTGTTGGCCGAGAATGGGCCAAATATAGTACGCGGCACAAACTCTGGAATGCCTATGAGCAGTATGTATGGGCTAAAGATAGGCAGTGGTGGTATAATTTTTCCTTCGTTCGGTGCAAAAAATAATTATACTCTAGTCTAGCTATATAATCTTAAACTAACATACTTATACCCTAAGCATAATCAGCACCGTTGCCCACATATTTCGAATTTCGGCGTAGCTATTGTACGTAATCTGCACGTCCCCACTTTAAAACCTTAAAGGTTCTGACACTACCTTGCATTCACATTTATCAGGTAGCCTCGTATGTTCGGTCCAACATGGACATGTATGTGACAAACGGACAACATCAGTCGTACTTAACGCGTAACCGGCACAAACTTGAAACAGTGTCGCGCACACTCGAGAAATCTGCCAGATTAACTCATGTTATAGGTGCGACAGTATATAATAAACTTCCAGATTCGGTGGTTGAAGCCACGGGCGACTCCGCATTCAAGGCACGATTAAAACAATAGCTCATACAACAGTCATTTTATACCTATGATGAGTTCATAGAGTGCTCCCTGACAAATCATAAGTAGCTGACATACCAATTAATTTGCTTGCATTGACATTCCGTTTGTATTGTATTGTTATTTATTATTTAAAACTTGACATAATTATGTGTTATTGACTAAGTATTTGCAATTTGACATATTTATTAGGTAATTAATTGAATTTGATGATTAAAACTTATTTGTTTTGACATTATTAGTACTAAAAAACAGTGTAAACAAAATGTAATTGTGACGTATAATAATATTATCAATAAATGAGTATTAATACACAACATAATAATTATGTGCTTCATTCCTTTATTCAAGTCGTAAAAAAGTGGATATTTTCTCTCGTAGATGTTAAGCTGCTCTATGAAACTATGTATTAAAAGTATATTTAAGTTTTTTTTTTTATGTAATGATGTTATCTTTTTGTAGTTTTAAATAATTTTTCATTTTCTACTTTATTTCATTCATCTAGAGTTGAAAATTCTTTAGATCTGAATCGCGCATGTGAAACATTTTAGGGACTAAACCTTTGTAGCTATTAGAAAAACCCGATCCGAAACAAATGTCGGTCATAAGTCCCGGGTGTGTGGACTAGATGGGTCGATCCGTCGAAGCTTTTCTTTGTCGTTGCGAGACATGCCATTATTAGTCCTTAACCATCAAATGATGTAGGTATTTGAGGGATTAAAGACGTAATTGGGGATAATTGTTTTTTTTTCAAAAATGACCTGTAGGGGATTTTCAAAAACTAAATACAACTATCCCTTCGCAAAGGATGCTCGTAGGCGACTTCTAGACTAAGTCATCTTGAAACGGGTTGACAAATGACGGGTTTTGACACATTACCATGATATTTAACAGTTAAACCATAATTATTTAAATAGTAATCGTAAATAGACGTTTAAGGGTCAGCTTTGTATCGACCTGTGAGAAATTTAGAGCCTCAAATAGTAAACTTTAGGTAAATTAATATATAACCTGGAAAAAATCTAATAAAAAACAATCACCGCATGAAAATGTTATATTTGAGGGTGAAAGTGTTTGTATGTTCTGCAAGCACTTTCTCCTTGGTCTGGGTGTTTAATTTTATAAAAAAGGTGTGTTTGCGATTCACACACGATAGAAGTGAAACTTCAGTAAATCGACGAAAGAATAAGAAAAAAAAAGTGTGTGTGTGTGTCAGCTACGACCGACGCACGATTGGAGTCTACTAATTACGAACTATAATTATGATATTTATATCGAATAGAAAAAAAGGGTTAATGAATGCATCTGCTAAAAAGATAAGAGAAACAACCATATATCTCTAATTATTCGGATTATTTATATTACTTCAATAAAGTGTATTACATAAAGTATTGTTACAAAATAATATAAATTAAATACAGCAATACCTCTTTGCGCGATACTTCGTAGTCTCAACTACGAAGTATCGCGCAAAGAAATTTAAATAAAGCATTGTATTTGTGTCTCTTACCATTTCCGTTTCATCTTTTTGCATCCGGTTTGAAATCACTACGATTCTATAGAAGTTTCACTTCAATAAAATATATCTATATATGTATGACTATTATATTAAGTATATCAGATACTTAATATAATAGGGCTAGATGTTGTTGTGTGCATTGTCTGGAAATATTTTATTTTTATTTTTTTATATTTTTTAGTTACTTATTAAGTAAAATGTAAGTGATCTTAATCACCGCACTAAAATGTTTTAATATAAGGTGTCGACGAGAAACCAAAACAAAAGTTTTAGTCGGTGTCAAAACGCCAACCCTAAAGGTAGCCTTCAGGCATTAAAATAACTAATTAATAGATTAATTAGGTATATCCTAGGTTAAATATAAACAATGACCAACTTAAAGGTCTAGTTCGTAACAAAGTTAAACCCGATGCAGGTTCAATAAAAACTAGATATTTCCATTGCTTGTATAGCAAGCATAATATTTGCAAGGATTTTGATTAAATTTAAGCAGACTTGACTTGGTTTGACTTTGACAGTTATATACGGGAAATTCAAACCGGCTTATAGTTTTTAATCCCACCATATTCAAAATGCGAAATGTCAGAGAAGCCGCAGGGATTTTAGAATAACATGTTAATGCTCAGTGATTTATTCCAAAACTTTCTCATCCAATTCCCTTGCGAAGTCACAAGTCGAGTGCTGGCAAATCACTTATTCCAAACGTCATTATTTTCATGAAACTTTTGATCTGCGTCACTTAAAGTATTCTTGTGAAATATTGTGTGCGAATGTGAAAGTGTAATTTTAAACATTATACTTAATGTTGTAATTCGTTAACAGTCTATATTTTCCTGACAGCAAATTTTGCCAATACATAAAGCAAATTTTGCCAATTTTAATCTCTAGAAATTTTTCAGGGAGGACTTAAGTATACTTTTTTATGTAAGAAGAATTAAGAAAATTAACCAATATTTAAAGTATAAGTAAAGTATATAAAGTATAGATTAATATTTTACTTTATAAACGAATATATTCAACATTCATTGAAAGTTTACTTAAGTAATCTTAAGTCGGCGCCATATTTATATGACATCATTAATTTCTTTGAATCGTATGTTATTCGTGATCTTTATTCGTCGATTAATAGAATCTGAACTTTTATGTGTGTACATACGTCACCTCACGCCCACAGCCATGTGCGTGTATGCCGAGACTAACCCGTCGTTATTGATGTCAATGTCGCATAGAAATAGTGATATATTGGCGCTTCGAAGTTTTTCTAACTGGCAAATATTAAGACTTATAACGGGTAACATATCATGATTTGAAGGTTTTTGAATTTACCGATATTTCGACGCTGTTGCAAACGCCATGGTCACGGCGTAAACTGATTGTCTTTGCGATAAGGCAGACGGTTATTCACAAACGAAACGGTCTACCCTCTTTCTGAGTCCTTTATTACGAGTTCGACTGTCACTAATGTTGTTACCGCTTATTACATTCTCGAACAATCCCCTACCTTATAACGGGTCGGTCGGTCTTAATATAGTTAAAAATCATGATAATTAAAAAGTAATTTTGTCAAATATCGATATAAATTATTAAATAGTTACTTTTGACCGGCCAGACATGAGACCTGACTGGTTTTAAGATTTGTATGTCGCCAAGGCGAAACCACATACTACAATATTATACAAAACCCTAGTTTTTGTTTATTTATTTATTTGTTAGTTGTTTTTTTGGTAGGTACTTAATTTTCTAATACTGTAATTTACTAATAACTTTTGAATTACACGGAACCCTCGCTGTGTGTGTCTTGATCTAATACTAAACGAATTTATTAAATTAAAAGTACTCGTAGTTAATATTGTATCAGCTAAACAGCACATATTCCTTATTGGTCCGACCATACTTTTAAACCCTTATTCGCATTCAAACTTAAAATTTTGTTGACTAATAAATGTTATTATAAGAAGACGAAAGAAGATGAATATCTAAATGATACTATTGCTAATATTTGAATTTCTTTGTTTAATGTATTTGATGTAATCTAATTTAATGTAATTTTTAATTTCTTATTTAATTTTTAATAATAAAATGGTATTGTGTAGTGTAATGTTATATTTTAATTATAACTGTTTTTTTGTAATTAATACTTTTCACACCAACTGTATAAAAACAAACAATATCCTGTATACACATGTTTTTTTGCAAATAAATTATTCTATTCTATTCTAAGCCTTAATAGATTTTAAATACCTCCTATAAAACCAAGCCAAACCTGAGCCGACCAAAGCGGCAGCGAAGCGAGAGTGTCTACCGCGGCATATTTTACCATAGCTCTTTGCACACCTACGCGACCACATAGCGGTACGTGCTCAGAAAAATTGTCCCGCTTCCCGCGTTGCTAACGCATATCCTAAGCCAAAGCATAAGAAAGATAGAACTCTGACCCGATATTTTCAAAAAGAATGATGATAGATTGTCTCTGATATCAGAGCATATTGGCATATAAGTAACCTCAAGTTATAAAATGCTATCAATCCTGACGAGTGCGACACATTTAACCCTAACATGCATAAATCACGTCGCGCTGTTTGCACAATTATCAGAGTGGACGTGTTTTCGGGTTAAGATCATAAATCCTGATATGATCTGACCGTTAACCTCATGTCTCCTATTTTATTAGTTTACTGGCGTCTGTAGAATATCGAAGTGGTTTCTAGTTGGATTTAAAGGAAGTCTTCAGGAACGAAAATACTGACAATCTTAAAATACGTTAATATGTTACTGCTTACTTTCTCTATTGGTAAGGACATCGGTAGCGCACGTATGTGTTAAAAAAATATTGTAATGACTTATTTTATTTTGTTTTTGTGATCAAAAAAGGGTACGGGCTCCCCATGTCTGTAGTGTTTTAATCTTTCTTATATATACGCACCTCTGGATTTTTCTGCTTGAGAAATTTTTGTGCGCTTTAAACACGTGCTTTAACGGTGAAGGCAAACATCGTGAGGAAACCGGCATGTTCTGAGAACTCTAAAAGAGTTTGAAAGACATGTGACATTCACCAACCCGCACTTGGCCAGCGTGGTGAATTAAGGCCTAATCTCTATACTAATTTATTTATTTGTGAAAAAGTTAAAGTTATGGTTAATAGATAATGCTTTCTACAGTGTCAAAGACTATTTAGAATTTAAATCTTGACTATGTATATTAATTGACATTTATAATTTTGATGACATTAACCATGATTGAGTAGCTGTAATTGACATTTAATGTAATCTAGACTTATTAAATTTTAATGTACAAAATTTTTGCATGCCAATGTTTTTTGGCGAAATATGTGAAACGAATTGAAATGTAATATCTTATATGTACCATATTTCATGCAATAAATGATTATGATCTCTACAAGAGAGAAGTCCCTGTGTCCCAGCAGTGGGAACGTTAATAGGTTGATGATGAAGTGATGATGAAGATATATAAAAACAAAAAACAACTTTTGTGGCAGATATAAGTTCAGCATTGAACGTGTTACGGCTGAAATGATGTGGATGATGAAAGGAACACTCTTTAGATTGGTTTTATTTAAAATATATGTTGTGCTTGATGCACAAAAGGGTTATAGTCGGTGGTATGGTGGTCAGTTCTGTTTCAACTAAATAGTTACTTGTTAGGTACAACCCCATCACTAGACCTTTCAATAGCATTGGCGCTCATTGAGGAATAATTTTGGTGCGCTGAAATATTTCGTCTAAACAGCTTATGCCACTTCCGACAAACAAAAGCTGACTACATAAATATTAATTTAAATACCTGCGTATAATAAAGAATTAAATTCCCTATCATAGTATTATAGCGCTACTGAAAACAAACTGACCAAATATTAAAACAATATTACTAAGCCGCGTCATTTATGGCATTATGAGTTTTCTCGCAAGTTTCAACAATATTAATCTAAGTGTCGCTGGCCTCAGAACGTGCCTGAAATGGAATGGTTATGAGCACGTGTAGATATTTTACGTGACAAAAGTTTTACTGAAGGTCATTTGTTTGATGACTGTTTTTAGCACCGTATTTTAAATTGTAGATATCGTGCATCTCAAAAGCCTTACTTTTATAAGGCTTTTTCTTAAATCGGGCACTCATTTATTTATTGCAAATACATGGAGCTCTATCATTACAGGTTTTAATGATTTTTAATGAGTGATAAACCTCACTTTGTATGTTAAACAGCTATCCCTGAGATGCCGGTTTAAATCCTGTGCGCGAAGGTTACGGATGTGTCTTAATTTTTTCTGCATAAAATTTAAAAAAAAATACGGGTTTTACCATATTCGATAGAGCCCATTAAATTTAATGGTAAAATTAATTCTAATAAGGCATACAATTTAAATTCAAATAAGACTGTTTAAAGATCAAAAACAATAACGCACATTTATATTTATAGAAATTTTTCGATGAATGAAAAATTATGCATGGATATTATTTTAAATTGATTCCGTGATTTCATTTTGTGTTCAACCCCTATCTCAATTTTATTCAGTGTGCATCGTAGCACGTAGCATTTCGTAGCAAATGCTACGCCGTAGCTGTTATAGAGATCTACGCTGAGCTTAAATTCGATTTCAACAAAAATCATACATTAAAAAAACTTGTACTTTGCTCGGGATCAAACCCAGGGCTTTTGTAAAATAAATCGATTTGGTAGGTCATACACACACAATTTTTCGATGTAACATGATATTATCTAAAATATGAGATGGTTCACGGTGGATTTTTACACCTTCCCATACTTACCGCAACCTAAGTTACACCTGTATAGACCAAAGGACGCAAAACAACCAATTACCTAAAAAATATTTTTGTTATTTTATTTTCCTATTGATATCACTTTCTCAAAAAGCTTTTGCATATTTCCTACAGTAAGCGTTCTCTGAAATGGATATCACGAATTCATAAACCCTCGCATACTCTTAACCTGAGAGAACATTGAGAAAGCCTACCCAATTTAATAATGTCTATAGACTCTGCGACCATATCGGTGAAATAGCTTCTGATTAGTATTGCTAGTTCACCAAATGGATTTTTTGCCACTCACAGCTATCGACTAACATTGGAATTCCACAGGTGCTGTTTTTTAAATAATCTTCTCAATTAGGGGACAAAGAATAAGACACAGAAAGGACCGTAGTATGATACGTTGCGCTAAGAATAGCGAGTGAAGTTGCGTGCGCTTGAGTTTATCAAATTCCCGTTAAAGAAACAAGAGACGCAAGCAAAGGCTGACAAAAAGCAAAAGACTTCTCGTAAAATTTAAAGATATTATAATGTTGGTAAAATCTAATTTTTAGCACCTGATTTTGTGGTAGAATATACTTTTATAATTTCATGGTTAAGGTAATAAACGAGCCTGACACACGCAACATAAAAAACCTTTGTGCGTGACGTTTTGACATTGAGGTTATATTGTACTTTAATGATTTTTTTTTAACATACACAAATAGTAAATGATTATTTATTTTACTCTGTTATTATCTGATACGTCGAGGAGTTTGGACTGATGGGGGCCAGGTAGGCAGGGAGATAACGCACGATACACTTCTACACAATATTTCCACAACAAATCACAGTTACCTTGTGAGAAATAAAATAGGGGCTATTACTTATACTAATTATTAATGGATAGAGAAAAAAATATTTTCTTGATTAAAGATTACCAGTATTATCTATAATGAGTCCTTCAAAGCGGGAAAAGTGTTTCTTGGTCATAGAGGTCACAAGTGATATGGGTACATATAAAATAAGGCATATTATTCTTTCTGTGTTAGTAGCGCCATCTGGCTCTATATTGACCTAAGTAGTTATAAAAAATCGCATTAAAATTGTCTTGTTGTTGAGTTTCGGCTAAAATTGTAGTATCAATAAATACTGATTTCTGTCATTCCTTTCCAGTTTTCTAAAGAACTATGTCTAGAAGAAAACCTAAAACAAATTTTAGTCACATAAATCCAAAAAAGTGGCTACGTTATTGCTCAACAAAAACTACCAACTATATCGGAAAACAGATTATTATCAGAATATTTTGTAGTTCACTGCTTAATATGTATTGTAAAGTCAGGTCACGTCTCGTCTCGGGTAAATTAAATTGGATTATGGTAAGTGAAGTGTGAAAAAAACGATGCTGTACACTAAATGTAAATTTCATCTATTTTAAAGACTTAAGAGCCACTATTTATTATAAGTAAACTTCAGTAGGTAATGTAATCTCTGCAAGCAAAGCTTTTCAAATTGATAGTCTTGAGGTGCGATTAGCGGCCTACGGCGAATGTTCGTGTCAACTCGATGTGTGTACATCGTTGCAACGCGCATTATTCCGGGGAAGACGATGTTTGGCGTGGGCCTTGCTAAGCCTATGTCATTTCAGAATATTTTAGCGCGCCACAGTGTCGCGAATATTTGCCGGATAATGTAGACAAAACCATCGGACCATTAGTGTTTCGTGGTTCCTTTGATAGCTTTGTTTGTACGTATCGTTTTGAAAACTTTGTTAGCCTTTATAAATAAGCAACAATAGAAGTGAGATATTTCGACCACTTTGGTCGCATACAATATTATAATTATTGCTGCTTGTATCATTTTGGTTTAGTGTTTTAAGACTACTCTACACTTATATCAATTTGAGGCTGACTATACCTACCTAAAAATGGATGAAGTGTCTAACATTATTTTACTTTAACGATTAACTACTATAAATAATAAATAAAGGTATACCGTAAATGACAGCTAAGATTGCTTTTCCTCAAAAACATCCTAAACTGTTTCCGTAACGTGTGCAAGGGCCTCACCTAATTATTTGTTTGCGTGTGAACGAAACTTGTTACGAATACGTTAACGTGCGTTACGTTTTTTTGTTATATTTTTACGAGTTTGATAAAAAAGTTACGTTCTATATAGACCACTTAGCGCAACTTTCCTAATTAGAGAAAATATAGTATATTTGTTTGGTAATTCTATTTAGGTAGTCTAGGAAATCATTTATAGTAAAGAATCTCAATCCAAAACTAAACATGCTTTGAATAACAAAAATTTACTCAGTGTAGAGAATTTATTTTAGTCAGAACATACTTATTTTTAAAAGGAGGAAATTAATATAGCCTTCACAAAGCCAAAAAAGGGTGCAAAGCTTCATCGCAGTCTAGAATTATCCCTCTTGTATATTTAGATTTTATTACCTATTGCAATAAATCATGAAAAATATTAATATTTCCGGACAATCCACTCAACAACATAAGCTAAGGTCCGTGATTAGTTATGAGCTTGTGTTACGGGTACTAGATATCTGATATACTTAACAAAATAAACATACATTATAAAGATATTTTTAATTACACATATAAGACACCCAGACCACTGAAACTGCTTGCATAACGTACAAATACTTGACCCCTCGGCGGGAATCAAACCAACAACCTCTTGCGCCGCAAGAGGTCCTTCGCCCACTACGTCACTGACAAAAAGGCAGAGAAAGACGAAAGACCTTCAGACTGATTTCATTGTCACTCTGGTCTTCGGCAGAGCTCGGCGCGTAGCAATCTTAACAACCTTAAGCCTCACCTAAGAGCCTAAAACAGATAACATACATTTTATTTCCTCACAACATTGTAGCAACTCGCAGAGAGCATAAAATAGTAATGTTTCCAACTCCCGACCGAGCGGATTTTACAAGCATTCCGCGGTGAGTGTTTCCACTCAATTTGCAAGTCGAGGATATCTCTAGATTTCAGTTCAAGGATAGTGTTATTCGTGTAGAGTAGAGAACAGTTTTTTTTGTTATCTCTTTGTTTTATGGGGGACATTTCCTTTCCAGCGAGTTGTTTTAGTCGCTTAGATAAGTACGGCACCATTTATATTCTGAATAGAAATCATGGTAGTTGCTTTTGCGCGTAACAGTTTAGATCAGAGGTAAGTACCTAATTAAACAACCGTGGGGGTTTTCTTATGTAATACCTACCTTTTTTTAACTATTTTTATTTGCAAGTACAATAATAATAATAATAATCTTAATCGTATTATGATTTACTTAAAACGATTAAGAAAATTTTTCGTTATGTTAATTTTCTTTGGCTTTCTCATATTACGAATATATCATATAAATAAAAAAAAACGAGGCTACAACAAAATGTGATACTAAAAAGAACCAAATTGTACACCGTACGGTATTAAGGTTCAAGTTGTCCAGTAATAGTTTACCGTACCTTCAGTTCTTGTTAAAATCTTTAGCATTCTTGTTCCGAGAAACTCCGAGAGCTCAAATATTATTATATTTAACTAGCTGGCCCCTTCCCCCTAAAAATCTTCTTCTTGAATTACTCTACCTCTATATTACTGATAACCGCGCGAGGATCCGTACAGTAGTATTTGAAAGAAAGAAAGAAAGAAAGAAAAATATTTATTTGTGTACAAAAATAAGACAGATAACATTATTAAATTAAACTAAATTAATTTGAGATTTTCGCTAACATAGGGACAGACAGACGCGGCGACTGGACTTTAATTTATTAAATTATTTAATACTTACATAGAATTATATATATATTTACAGAATGTAAGTGTATTATTTTTGACTGCCCGGTGGCGCGGTGGGAGAATGTCCGCTTGCAGAGCGGGGTAGCGGGTTCGATTCCCGCCGAGGGTAAAATTGTTTGTTTGTTCTGAAAGCACTTTTCTCCTTGGTATGGTTGTTTAATATGTATAATATAAATATCTATATATGTATGTATATTATATTAAGTATATCCTTAGATAGATACTCTAAGAGTATATCAGATATCTAGTACGCATAACACAAGCTTAGAGCCTACCACGGGGCTAGATGTTGTTGTGTAGATTGTCCGGAAATATTTATTTTATTTTTATTTTATTATACTATAAGTGTTTTTTGTTTTTGACAAGTAGAGATATTTACTATAGTAAATATTTTCCAATGAATTAAGCTCTGTAGAAAGTGACCATGAAACTTTCCTCATAGTACCAAGATGCTATTTTAGTATATAAGATTTATATTTGATTGTATGTTAGTCTGTAAGATATATGTTTATATGGGCCTGAGATGCCTGACATAAATGATTTATTATTAATATATTAGTAATGTGGAACTAAAACACACAATAACAAATGTATCTTACCTTCAAAATACAATGTCATACTTGTGATCTAGTCGCGTTGTCATTCAAATTACAGTGAACAACCGTTTACACCGTTCTAGTTCTCTAGATTAAATACTAGCTGCAAATAATCTCTGATAAAGCACAATTTAGTAAAAACGACGAGTATATTAGCCTCAATAAGAAACTAGATACTAAAATTACATTTCACTGTTAGATAACCTATTTATCGAAAAAGGCTACAAAACACAATAAGACACAGGCTACAGGGAAAAAAATTCATTCCCGCAGGAAATCCATCAAATGCAGGCGAGACGTAAAAGCTATTAAAAAAAAAATAACTTCGTTAACTCTCCTTGAATATTTACTGGAACAATGTGAATCGAACTGAAATGGCGCAGCCAATTTCCTTGATTTCAGCTGCGGTGGATTTCCCAATAACCTTGTTTACTGCGCAACGATACTGGAATCAAATCACGACTTGTTGTAGTAGTTGATATGGTTTTATAATACAGTATAGTTGTTATGGCTTGACTGCCTCAGTGGCGCGGTGGGCGGAGGTGAGGTGCAGGAGGTAGCGGGTGCGATTCCCGCTGAGGGCTCAAGTGTTTCTACATAATGTTCTGAAGCATTTTCCCCTTGTCTGGGTGTTTAATATGTATAAAAAAAATATCTATTTAAATATGTATATTATAACTTAGAGCTTACCACGGGTATTTTGCTTATATTACTGTAGTTAAAAAGCCGTGGCTAAGTGAAAGCACACTCGACTGAATTTAATTCCACAGGTGTGGAACCTTACAAAGGTTATACACACGCACAACTCTGGATTTTCTTTTCTGGGTGTGTGTGTGTGTGTGTGTATGTTTAAAACACGTGATTTAACTGGCAGGCAATCATCATGAGGCCAGCATGTTCTGAGAACTTGTGATATTCACCAACACGCATTTGGACATTTTGGCCTGGAGAATTAAGGCCTATGCTCTCTTGTCTAGAGAGAAGTCCTTGGGATGGGAACGTAAATAATATTGGTGCTTATGAATAGACGGGAAGTTTAAATTGTGCATTTTGCCATATTGTCGTCCTCGTATTGTTATTGAGTCTTTGTTCTGCATTGGACTTGCTACAGTCGAACGAAACTATTTAAATGGGGAAGTTACCTCGTAAATAGAAATTTAAACTTATATTTTGTTTTTATTTAGAATCTGAAAATCTTTATCAAATACTGTGATGTGAACCCTACAAGCCTGAAATTTTACTTATGTACTAAAAAAGGCCAATTCAATTAAATAAAACAGTAAAAAAAGTGTTAATCGATACGTTCTTAATTTTACTGTAGCAATATTCATAGTCATTTGTAAATATAAAGACGCTTAATTAAGAAAAAACAAAGGTAACTTAAAGTTCACATTTTGCAGAAAATTTTTAACTAATCTAAAACTGACATTATTCAATTTTATTCTATGCAATTCCAGCTTTATTCCATACTGAGATGTGAATATTGACAGTAGTGTCGTTTAATCAGCTTAAGATGAAACTGCCCATAACTATTTCAGTGTCAGTTATGTAGGTCAGTGCCAGTAATTTCCTAACATGTTTCATCCTTTGATGGTATCTAAGGCCATTCAACATATCATAAGTACCTATACGTTGTAGGAAATAATAGGAATTAGGTAATCCTTAACCTACCCAAAAACCTAAAGATGACAGCCTAGTGGTTTTAATAGGTATAATTTGATGTATTTTATATTTCAGCTTTTTGTTTGATTATGTTGCAGTCAAAACGCTTAACAAACCAAAACTAAAATAAAAGAAAGAAAGACAACAAATTTTATTTAGGCCAAACACTACAAGCATTTTATCACTTTCTTTATTATTATTACAACTATCCGCTTATGTTAGTCATCTTGAAATAAGGTAGGTATGTAGGTACCTAATATTCATTCGAGATTTGCGGAAAACGACAAAGAGTTTTGTCTCCGTAGGAATTTTATGCGAGCAAAGCCGTGGATAAATTTTCTTCTAATGTAAAAATGAGCAAAAGCAATGCAAATTGTGAGCGGAGCTGAAGCGGAGTAGAAATGGCGAAGACAATCTTTGAAAATGTGAATACATATCTACTTACTTCAATTAGGTAGGTACCTTCTAAAACAAAATGCCAGTTTAAGCATTCCATAAATTTGAACCACAAAACTGAACTTGATGCTGAAGCCAGATTAATGCGGAAAGTGTTGCAAATGACGATTTTGCTCATATACATAAAGTCTGCTTGGGCGTTTTGTACATGATGGTCGTTTATGTTTTTACAAAGCTAGACATCCAACCAAATCGTAAATCTAGTTTCTTAGATTTTCTAGGAAGACAGCATTGGCTTGCATGCACAATTCCGAAGGCAAATGTTCCAGCCAATCAATCCATGTACCATGATCAAAAATATCCAAGCCATCGTCACTGGCTCGGGAGATACCACGGTCTCCCTTCGAACAAACGAACGAGGCTCTGATCCATCAACCCGTAAAGCTCCATACTCACATACGGTTTTACTCAAGCTCGACTGCTCGCTTCGAGAGGATGCGAAGGAAATTAATTTAAATTAATTATCTTAATTAATTGAGTCTTGCGGTCCACACGTTAATATTTACTCGTTTTGGAGTAAAACTATCGAATAGACCAGCGTGGTAGATTGTAGGCTTCGGCCAAACCTACGCTTCAACAACGCGGGAAGCGGGCCGCTACGCGAGATCGTCTGCAACGCGGTATTGCCTGAAAAAGTCCTTGTGAACGCGTAGATGTGCAAAGAGCCAAAGTAAATTATGGGTAGGGTAATGTCCGCAAACGCTCCCGCTTCGCAGTCGCTTTGATATCGCAGCAAAATGATCATGATGAATTAAATTAATTATTTTTCTACATAATCAAGTTGATCGCCAAAATTTTTGTACTAGCGATAAATCGTTTGTTCCATGTAACCATACACAAAGATTTATGATAAACTGCCTGCTATACCTACTAACATAACAACTGATACTAGTTATACTGGACCAATGTTCGTTGAGTGAACACTCAGTGCACTGATAAAAAGTATACAAGTAGTTGACAAATAGAAACACTTTACGAGCTCCGAGGGATATTGAAACGTATAAAAACAACTGACTCGGTGACTAACGCGATCTATCACGTTGATACTCCGAGTCACAGTAAGTTTTATTTTCCTTGTAAACCGAGACAGAGCGTATTTGAAATAAACTAGCAACAGCTTCAGCAATAAATTTGAGATGAGCTGAGCTATAAACCGTTAGTTATATCGGTCGCTCTAGTTTTAGGTTCCTACAGTAGAGTCAAATTGTGTAGGCATTAATTGCATTCACCGACTTCAAAGTTAAAGAAAAAAGAATAATCAAAAATTGTATTTGATTGTTTATTCATAAAACTTTTACCTAGCTACGTGATTTACAGACAATGCTAATATGTAAGAGCATTCTAGGGACATTCCTAATTACGCGGCTTTAAAAGTTTATATTTCCTTGGAAATGAAACATTCACACGAATTCACACAAGACATCCCCACACGAAGAAGACTTTGAAATGTTTTTTTTACTGGCAACATAAAACTACACTTCGTTGTTTATGGCTGGCAACTTTTAAAATCATAGACAATAGAAAGCTAATTATGTCAAAGTCAGTTTGACTTGACAACTTAAAACTTGACGTCTATCACACTTCATTCATCAACAATTTTCTCTCCAACATGGCCGAGAGCTTCCGATGGGGGTGTTCATAGTTATTTTTATCAGTTTTGCAGCGAAAATAAATGATTCCACACATTATAAACAATCTTACATGATAATGTAAGTCCATGTGTCCGATGAAGATTTTACTGTAAGTATTTTATGGCACCGATCTCTACCTGCGACATCCTTGAATGCTACGAGAAAGTTGAGAAGTGGCCTCCGTATTTTACGACTAATGACTTTTTGATGCTTTCATTGCAGGTTTACTGAAGATGCCAGTTAACTCTGTGTCGGACAATAAAAAAGTTCTCGAAAAACCAAGATTTTCTTTGTCGCTAAACAGAAAGAATGCAAATATTGTGAGTGACGAAAACCTTGTACCCTCCGATAATTCAAAAGAGAATACTGATACCAGGCCTAGTAATAATAACAAGGAGAACAGGCCAGCTAAGCGTACCCTAAACGGTGTCTACGGAAACACTGTTAGTGCTTCAAAAAGGTTGAAGCCTCTTACTGAGGCAGGTAAAATTTCAGGTGAGATTGTGTAACATTACTGTCTTCGAAAACACGGTTTATACAACTGAATCAGATTTTTTAATCCCAAGCTATTAATCACTAACCCTTAGCTACCTACTGTGGTACTATGAGTATCACTTGTGATATTATCACCACAAACACAATAGAAGTGATTATTAGTAATTTATTTCTATTTAGCATATCATAAAATCACAGATGCTAGCAGTAATTATTTTGTTCATAATAATCTATTATTATTCTAAAGTTGTGCGCATATTATCTTCTATTCAATGCATACTGAATGGTATGCTACAATGCAATATTGTGTGGAAAAAAAAAAGGTGTGTGTGCGATTCACACACGATAGAAGTGAAACTTCAGTAAATCGACGAAAGAATAATAAGAAGAATAAAAAAAAGTGTGTGTGTGTCAGCTACGACGCACGATTGGAGTCTACTACTTATGAACTATAATTATGATATATATCGAATAGAAAAAAGGGTAAATGAACGCATCTGCTAAAATGTTAAGAGAAACAAACATATATCTGTAATTATTCGGATTATTTATATTACTTCAATAAAGCGTATTACATAAAGTATGTTACAAAATAATATAAATAAAATACAGCAATACCTCTTTGCGCGATACTTCGTAGTCTTAACTACGAAGTATCGCGCAAAGAAATTTAAATAAAGCATTGTATTTGTGTCTCTTACATCATTTCCGTTTCATCTTTTTGCATCCGGTTTGAAATCACTACGATTCTATAGAAGTTTCACTTCAAAAAAGTAATTATATAAATATCTACTTTATAATAATAATTATAAGGTATTACATAGTAAGAAATAATCTAGTAATGTTAAATGCAATATAAAATTCTATATTCCAATAAATGTTTTGTGTAAAATTATTCATGTATTAGTTGTAATAAACTAATACATGAATAATTCAAAATGTATCATGTGTAATCACATGATACATTGTTATGTACACATATAGACCCATGTTGTTTATGGCTGACCATATGTAGGAACTGATGGTGGCTTTAGGATCTCTGTTATAAATGTACTAGCTGCCAGCCCATGGCTTTGCCTGCATAAAAATACATTTTCCCTCAGTAAAAAGTGGCTTTCTTCTTTACTGGGAAAACAGCTATATCCAAGCAATCAAATCTTCCTTTAATCGTAATAGTTGTATTTTCCTGCGAGAAACATCAAAATCCATTTAGTAGTTTTTGTGTGAAATTGCAACAAACCATACACTTACCCACTAACTTACATCCTCACAAACTTTCGCATTTATAATATTAATTCTAACTTTGCTAGTTGGATCTTGACTTTTAGTAAAAAGTTACTAATAAAAACATATAAGAAAAAAATAATAACATCTATTTGTTAAACAATCAAGACAGTTCTAGGTCTGCTGATATGATAATTTTTGTTGATGTATTTTAGATTGGCAAGTGGAAAGAGAATTGGTAGTACTGGATCCCAAACCTACCCCGGCCATGTTGAATGGCCACCACTCCACACCATCTGACAGTCAGTATGGGTCCATGTCATCTGTTGGTTCTCGGAAAACTCCAATTGCTACTCTCTCTAACTTGGGCAACACATGCTTTCTAAATAGTGTGCTGTATACATTAAGGTAAGCTCTTAAGTATTGTCAAAAACTTGTGATTACTGAACTATTTATTTAATCTTAAAATTGCTTTTAAGGATTATATTATTCAATGGAGTTAAAAAGGCATTCTATTCTAAACTAAATAATTGCACATGCCTGCCAAGTATGGTGACAATTGGCCATCCCCCAATATGGTTAAAATCAATAAGATTCCAGCAGTCTAGACGAATTAAGACTGGTGTTATTATATTAAAATATAATTATTAGCATGATTTTTGATTATATTAATTTTTACTGTTTTAAACACTTGATATTGGCAGTCATTCTAAAACGAGACATACTAAACTTGTTCTGATTTGTTAATATGTAATCAAATTCAATCTTATGGTCAGATTTGCTCCCCGTTTCCTCCACAACCTGCACCACCTAGTATCGGACTTAGCCAGTGTAGAGCAGAAGCTGGGCAGCATCAGATTGAAGAGTTCATCTCTCGGTCGGAGCGCTGCTGGTCTAGCATCGTCAGGAGCTCGCTCTTGGAGCAGTAAGGACTTGCTATCCTTGGGCCAGTCGGAAACAACAGGCAAAAGTAAAATACAGGTCAGTTTTTCCTTTTTTACCAGATTTATTAAGAAGTTGAGACACAGCTTTAATTACTTTTTATAAGATACATACTGGCAATGCATGTGTACAACATTCCTTTTTCTATTGCTGAAATCTGCATAAAAATCCAATGAGAAGTTTAAGAGATGTAAGGATGAAATTCGAAGTCCATGCTTCAAATTAATTAATTATTATTTTGGTGTAAAAACATTTATTTCCCTAAATACACAGGGTATGCTTAGAAATGTCCAAAAACAACTCAAAGATAATTCAAATTTATTGTCGGAGTAAAGTAAAAGTTAGATAATCAAGTTCATCTGTTTCACACCTTAATTAAAAACGTAAAAGATAATCATAATTGATTATCTGTTAGAGTTCAAAAGTTCCAAGTGTTCTGTATACCAAAGGAAATAATACTATCTTCTAAATATTTTTCTGTACTCATTTTAGGCTTAAATTTTATTCATATCATAGATGTACCAATTAATAACAGTGATAGTGATAAGAAAATGTACTACTGGGTTACTGTAACATCCTAAAACAAATACATAAATATATTGTTTATCTCACTTGCTTATCTTACCTGTTACATCTATCTAGTTTCTGTGTAACTTGATATGACTCAAAAGGAAAATATTATATTGATAAAAGTACTTTCCACTCTTATAAAGTACAGCTTCAAAGATATTTTGCCGATAATCTAAAATTTGCTTGGCTTTTTTGAGTTTAATCTTTTTATATTAACAAGCTGTGGTCACGTCAATAGGGGTGCTTATAAATAAATAAAAACTGTTTAACTATTTGTAACAAAATTAAACGCATAATTGTCAACTAAAGCCATTTTAGCTACAATTCAATTCAATTGACTTGTGTTTTGTTTAAACTGACGAAATTCATTATATCTTACACTCTGAGGGCCTGTTTCACAATGTCTGAGTAAAATTAGTTAAACGTTAATCTGATGACGCTATAAACTCAAGTGCCAGTTCGTCAACTGACTGAGCGACATAGCTTTATATTTTAACCATTGACTTATTTTACTCCGAGCTTGTAAAACAGGACCTAAGTATAGGAAGTAAAATATGCATGTAAAATATATTTTGACGATCCTGATACGATATAATTGCTCTCTAGCTCTTCACGCCAATGGCGTTGCCTGAAATTTTATGAATTTGCTCAGATAAAGTAGAGCCTCCCGGTTTCAGTATAAAACATTGAAGCGAACTGTCAAGACAATGTTATTTCCTTGATATTTGTTATTTAAGCAATTTAGTTTTATTAATTTTAAGTTGACCTGTCCATGTAGGCTATGTGCTTCTAAGGAAATAAACGTTTTGACTTTGACTTTGACTTTGTTTAATTGATATACAACTGGGAAATGTTTTATTTTGTCTGGCTTGCTATTCCTGATATTAATGCATTCAGACAAACAAGGTCGTCTGCTTTATGATATTAAAACAACACAGCACCATTTTGTGTCCTTGTCCTACAATACGTTGGATCGGTAAACTTAACAACATAAAGTAGGTAATTGAATTTCCGTCCAATTTCCACAGTCAACCACTCCTTTCTCTCATTCTTCACACTTTCCATCTATTTCCTTTGGTATAAATGAAGTAAATAAAAATTAAAAAGTCGTTATTGTTGCACTTATTTTACATACATGTTATTTAATATGGCTAAAGTATATTATTTATTTTATTTAATATAATATACCTTATGAATTACTGAAATTACTGAGGCCAATGGAAAGAAATAAATCTAAATTTAAAATTTAAGAAAAACCCCCGATTCCAATGCCTTCATTTCCTTAAATATAAAACAACATAATTATTATGTAATGTGGACGCGATGCGCTTTCATTTGATACCCCACACTAGTATATTTGCAGATTTTCTGTTTTCCTTCCCCACTCTCACCCCCATAACTTTTAAACGGCTCAACCATTTTCATGAAACATATCTAAGAACACTCACCTTTCATACAAAAAGAACTAAATTGAAATCGCTCCATCCGTTCGGGAGCTATGATGGAACAGACATAGACAGACACGTCAAACTTATAACACCCCTCTTTTTTGGTCGGGGGTTAAAAAGGGAGGCCTTTGCCCTGCAGTGGGACGGAATGGCTAATAAATAATAATAATAAAATGAATTACTTCAATAAATGGTTTTAAACTAATTAAGCTATTATACAACATCGGCAAATGGTGGTTCTTCTGTTACAACTTGTCTTCCGACAAAGGCCTCCTCTAAAGATCACTTTCTGTCCTGTTCTTACGAGTCCTTGTGGGGCCCGCCATTTTCCTTATGTCATCTAAGACCTGTCTGTTAAGACAAGAGTCTGATAAGATAATTAAATTATATCTGTATACCAAAGGAAATAATACAGAAAAATTGTTGAGACAAACAACATAATAGTATCCACTAGATAGATGGAATATTAATAAGTACAGTCAAGATTAAAATAAACTGATGAAATAGTTTCCCAAAATAATGTAGGTATACAGTAAATTTAGTCAAGTTACTTCTGTATTTTGTTTAAATTAAAGGAACAATTAACGTGTCATTGCTTCATAAGTGATATCATTTAGTTCGATCCACGGTGTTAGAATAATCATTTTATTTAGACCAATTATAACTTAAATTGAAATTTACACTTTGGTATAACTTGTTACATACTAGAAGATGTTTTGAAACGTTGAATTTGATCACCTCCTTTGCTATTCACAACCTACATATACATTAATCTGAAATTATGTAATTAAGTATGTAGTGTCAGTCACACTCGCGCCGTCAATAAGGTACCACTGAAAATCACCGCTGTCGCTCCTCCCTGAGCAACTTCAGCACATGCTGAGTGGCAACCATTTTGTTTCTGTAGTGTTTTATTATTTTTAACTAAAATTATGTATGTTGTTTTATGTTGGAGAAACAAATAAAGATTTTCTATTCTATTCTTTTTTCTAAATTGCAGATAGCAACAGAGAAACTACACGAGACCTATCTGAGCCTCCGAGCTGCGGAGTCGAAATGCCTGAGCAGCAACGTGGCGGATGGGAGCCCCGAGCCTTACGCAGCCGATGCCTTCCTAGCTGCTCTTAGAGACGTCAACTCCACTTTTGAAGGTAAATATTTATAGGCATCATCATTAATTTCGCTATATGGCGTCTAATACTAGACTTGAGCATTCCTCAAAGTATTATCGTATTTCGGTTGGGGGCTACCTTCATCCATCGTCAACCCACCTATCACCAAGAAGTCAGCCCTTTTTTTTTTTTTTATTCTGAATAACCCTTAATTTGACCACAATCTCACCTGATGTAAAGTGACGATGTGGTCTAAGATGGGACATGAAGACATAGAAGATATATGGCTTCTCCGGAAATTTCATTCATTTTTTTCATTACGAAACACGAAAAAATCGCTTCACGCACTGGCCCAGCCCGGAGGGTGGTGACAAGCCGCGGCCGAAGCCTACCACCAGAGACTGTTCTTAGCACCACCCGGAGGTCACGTGTAAGGATTCAGAGGGTTATCTATCACTTACGGATGTGAACAGAAAAAACCTCCAAAGAACAAAGTCATTCGCCCATTTAGTTGAATAGAATACAATAGTAAAAGTTTTATTTACGTTTTTATTTTAGGGCTTATGTGTTTGTTTATTTTCAAAATAAATAAAAATATCAAGATATTGATTTCCATAAGGTCTTAAGTATCATTTGGCTACGTCGTCAGAAGAAGTTAACACGATTAAACATAGATTTAGCAGTTCTTACAATGACTCGGAAAAAAGTAATAAAAAAATATATATAAAAATCAGTTTTATTTCTTCGATCAGATACAACTCCAAATGTATCATATGATCAGATTGGAATGACTCGGTTATAGTAGTTTTAAGTTCATTAAAATCTGTCAAAATTCCAGGTAACAGACAACAAGATGCGCACGAGTTGTTGGTATGCATACTGGACAATATCAGGGAGACTTGCAAAACGCTCAGTCAGCGGGCCAATCGGCTCCAGCTACAGGAAAACGGGGAAAGGTAAATAATCTATACTAACATTATAAAGCTGAAGGGCCGATTTGAAAAATGATTGCATTGTCATTTGCCCATTTATCGAACAAGGTTAGATAGGCTTTTTACCGCGGGAAAATACAAAAACACGCAGCATGTTAAGCTAGTTTTAAATATATTTATAAGCCATAAATGATAATACTTCATTCGTTTGTTATTTCTATGGGCCTGTTTTACGATCTCTGGGTAACATCGCTAATGGTTTAAATATGAAACTGTGATAGATATTGCTGTATAATTGAATCATTGACTATGTTACTCATTGGTGGTGAAACAAGCCTTATGTGTAACAAAGATGTGTTTAGGTTACGGATGAGCGAAAATTGAAAAAAAAATGATTAAATAAATAAATATTTCCGGACTACTCACGCAGCATCACCTAACCCCAAACTAAGCAGAGCTTGTACTATGGGTTACGTGACTGATATACTACATAGATACATTTTTTTTTGTAAATACATACATATTATATGTATGTACTTAGATTTGATGTAGGATACAGACAAGAAAATGATGATGATGATGATAAGTTGTCCAGCCAACTAATTTGTTTAAAATTTGTAGCCAAGCTTCGTATACGGTTTCTGCTAATCGGTAACCATTATTTCTGCATAATCTACTACGTAATAAGCATCGAGCACCATCAATCAGAGTTGATTTGTAATCTTTGTACAATATGCCATGAGGTTCCTTTCGCCAAGACCTTTTAAACATCTGAACGGATTTTAATGCAGTTTTCCTGTAAATCGAAACATACTAATATTATAGGTGGGAATGTTTAGGTATGTGGCTATCTTTCACGGCAAAACATCAAAAGTGATTAACCTGAAATTTGGTTTGATGATGATAAAATAATAATGAAAATATGTCGTTCCGCGGGGTAATTAATTAAAACGCGAGTAACACCGCGGGGCACTGCTAGTATGGTTAAATGTTAAATTTGTGGCCGTGCGAAAGTTGGGCGGGGTCACTAGTTTCAAATAATCAGCTATTTTTAGTACGTTATCTTCAACAGTGAAAACTATAGAAACCTTTTTAAATTACAGTAGAACCTCGTTAAGTCGAACCTCGATAAGTCAAAAACCTCCAAATCTCGAAAAAATGTTTTGTTCCCTTCCCTTCAAACACCAAAACCTCCATTACTTGAAATCTTGACCCTCTGTTAGTCGAAATAATCACCGAGTCCCTCCAAGCCATTTTGGTACATATTTTCACTCTAGAACTCGAAAAATTAAATTTGACCTCTGTATCTCGAACATAGCAACGTTTTATTTTACAACCTTTACAACTTGATCATTTGGAATTTATCTATTGTTCGAACAAAAATAAGTTACCGACTTAGAACTTGCCGACAATGTGAGTATACTATTGTTACTTAGAAAACATTTTAGGAGTATACGATAATAAATTTATGACTCACGTAAACACGTAAGGTGTCAGGTGTTCAATTTTGATTTCCTTTTAAATTTAGCTAAGCAAGTCATTTGTTTTCGACTTAAATACTGTCAGATGTAGTTTGGTTCTACGGCGCGAACCGCATTGAATACCTTACGTAATTTTATAGAGCAGACCAGTAACTCTGAAGAAGAACAATTTTCTGCTCTTTATAGATTAGACAATGCTATAGATAGAGAACAACCAAATTATCTAAAGCAAAAAAAATACTGACTTTTTTTAATGCCATATTTTTATTTTAAAATGATTTGAAATAATGTTGATTTATAATACATAAAAATATTTTTGTCACCTCTGCAAGTTGAACTTTTATTTATTTTACCTCTCTAACTCAAAATTTATAAGAATAAACCTCAAACTCTTTATGTCGAATCAAAATCCGCCTAAGTCGAAATCCTCCATAAGTTGAAAACTCTATAACTCGAAATTTTTGGCGTTTCCCTTGATGTTCGACTTATAGAGGTTCGACTGTAATTTGATGATATAGCGTACAGACATGTGGTACGTTAGTTGATTTTCAATTTCGATTCTTACAGTGAATAACAACGTTTTATGAAGCCTTAGCTGAAGGATAGACTTGCATTTTAAAACGATCCATGGTTTTGGAATTGCGCCAATTATTGTATCGCTGCATTATTGATCAGTCGCATCTGACCCTGGGACGACTCATTGCGTGATTCATTTGTTTCAAGGACAAAATAATGGAAGTTTCGATAGCATACTGACAAGAAATGTATCTATATGATGCATTCTAATCATATAGATACATTTAAAAAGGAAATATTGCTAAAGTAGTCACACTTGTCACACATAAACAATTACTTTCTAAACACTTCTTTGTATATAAATATTGGAAACAATACACAACTTTCTCAAACTAAATTAAATGTGTAAAATTATTTAAGACTCATACACTCCCGTCATTTTACGTCACTTTATTTTTAGCTTGTTGTGATTTAGACCCCATGTTTAGGGCTCTTTTTAACTATTATGCAAATCTTTCAGCGTGATACTGGTTGGTATCTGTGATAGATTACAATTTTCATTTCAAAAACCTTTCGCTCGATGCTATTACCTAGGGCTCGTCCAAAAGGTACTCTGTGTTTCAAAACCCACCATTATATACCAGTCACATAAAATACTATAACCATTCCAGCAACGGCATCGGTCGCCAACCGAGCTTGGACGGCGACAGCAGCAAAGCGACGCTCAGCAACATCCGCAAGTCGTGGAAGAAGCGGCGCGAGGTGCGAGACAAGCGAGCCTCTCCCACCGAGGAGCGCGCGCCTTCGCCCCAGCCGGAAAAGGACGAGCGGTCTAAACCGGGCTGGGACTTCGTGGCTGAAGACTTTGAAGGTAAACAAAGACGAGAAATTAGACACTGCATAAATAAATAAATAAATAATTTATAAATATTTCCGGACTACTCACACAGCATCACCTAACCCCAAACTAAGCAGAGCTTGTACTATGTGTGTTAGGTGACTGATATACTACATAGATACATTTTTTTTTTGTAAATACATACATAATGATACATAGAAAACACCCAACAACCCAACCCAACAATGACCAAAACATCTTAAGATACCATAAACATGTAGTATTGTGTACCAAACAGCCTGCACTGAATTCTTTACAGTGCAGGCTGTTCGGTTGTGGAACCAATTGCCTGCTGATATTACAAATGCTCCTTCTCTTAACTCTTTAAAAAATTTAGTAAAAAAATGTTACCTAAATAGTTTGGCATGAGTAGGTTTAATTATATTATGTGTATATTTATTAACACTCTTCACTTTTGTTTTTAGTATTGGCAATAGTAGTAATAGGATTAATATAAGTTAGAGTAAGTTTCTGTTTTTATCTTTGTAAATTTTGTATGTTATATTTTGTTTACCAACGCCGTCCACAACCTTCATTAAATTTATTTCCATACAAAGGTTGTCTGGAAGAAATTGCTTTAAGCAATAAGACCGCCCATTACGCATGCTATGTAAAATTTTAGTTTTAATAATTTAATATAACATAATGGTGTGTGTAATAAAGAATGTTCTATTCTATTGTGGTGAAAGATCCCAGATTCGCTTCCAGTGATTCTGCGCCACACATTTGTCAATCAGTAGATAAGATAGCTTGCCCAATTGGAAAGATAATTTAGAGTAACAAATATTTAAACTTTATGGTATTTTGTTTCAGGTACAATGATAGTCCGCACGATGTGTATGGAGTGTGAAACGGTGACGGAGAAATCGCAAGCAGTCTGCGAGTTGTGTGTACCCGTCACTGATGACGATGAGCTGGAGCCGTTTAGAGCCGCCTGCCTCTCTACGGAGTACTTAAGGGACGCGAACAAGGTTATTGCAATATTATTTGATTGTTTTACTTTAAGAGACAACCCAGATAAGGATCATGGATTTTTTATAGTAAATAGGTAACATTTAGTTTTAGATTTTTGATAAATAGACTGCAACCTTTGAAAGCATTTTAAGAATATCTATACCAATGTTATTAAGCAGAACAGTTTGTTTATTTGAACGTGCTAATCTCAGGAACTACCGACCCGATTTGACACGGGCAAGGCCGCGCCGTGGCGTATAATATATAATGCTAGTGTCTGTATACAATGTGTTGTGTAAAGTCAAAGTCAAAACGTCTATTTCCTTAGACGCTTATGCACACATGGACAGGTCAACTTAAAGCTAATTTAAATAAAAAAAAAAGGTGTGTGTGCGATTCACACACGATAGAAGTGAAACTTCAGTAAATCGACAAAAGAATTAGAAGAATAAAAAAAAAAGTGTGTGTGTGTCAGCTACGACGCACGATTGGAGTCTACTACTTACGAACTATAATTATGATATATATCGAATAGAAAAAAAGGGTAAATTAACGCAACTGCTAAAATGATAAGAGAAACAAACATATATCTGTAATTATTCGGATTATTTATATTACTTCAATAAAGCTTATTACATAAAGTATGTTACAAAATAATATAAATAAAATACAGCAATACCTCTTTGCGCGATACTTCGTAGTCTCAACTACGAAGTATCGCGCAAAGAAATTTAAATAAAGCATTGTATTTGTGTCTCTTACCATTTCCGTTTCGTCTTTTTGCATCCGGTTTGAAATCACTACGATTCTATAGAAGTTTCACTTCAAAACTACGAATAATCAAGGAAATAACATTGTCTTGACAGTTCACTTAAATTTTTTACACTGAGTTGAGAAGCGAATAGAACAACCCAACTTTCATCTCTTATGTTGTTATAATAACAATATTGGTGTACAACATGGTTACAATTATACATTAACATTAACAAACAAATGCTAAAGGAACAATAAACATTACTGTCAAGGAAAGTCCACTGCTGGAAATCCGTTTCCCTTTAACATATTTTGAGGGAAGCTGAAAATAGGTTAAAGGGGGTAGGTTATCTACCACATTGGTCAAATTCTGGTTGGTGAGTGTGCCAGAGCCCCGTTCGATATTCATAAACATATTCATTAATTAAAAAAACAATAAATGATCATGATAAGTTCGTTAGGGTACATCATTGGCCGGCCATCTAAGTCTGTAACCCGCTCCTAGTAATCTCTAAGTGTGTCCCGCTCTGTCTCTCTGTCTGTCTGGGACATCATAGCTCCCGAACGGATGGAGCGATTTCAATTTAGTTTTTTTTTGTATGGAATGTGAGATTGGCGCGAGTGTTCTTAGACATGTTTCATGAAAATCGGTTGTGTCGTTTAAAAGTTATGGGGGTGAGAGTGGGGAAGGAAAATCGAAAATCTGCAAATATACTTGAGTTTGTATGAGGGGTATCATAATGAAAGTGCATCGCGTCCCGTTTTAAAAAGCCGTGTTGGCTAAAGTGGGAGGACACTCGACTTTCATTCCGTCGTGGGTTCAAACCCCGCCACGCACCTCTGGATTTTTCTTCTTGATAAATTTATGTGCGCTTTAAACACGTGCTTTAACGGTGAAGGCAAACATCGTGAGGAAACCGGCATGTTCTGAGAACTTTAAAAGAGTTTGAAGGGCATGTGAAATTCACCAACCCGCTCTTGGCCAGCGTGGTGAATTAAGGCCTAATCTCTCTCGTCAAGAGAGAAGTCCCTGTGTCCCAGCAGTGGGAACGTTAATAGGGTGATGATGATGATGATGAGGTGTTTTACTCATAAGGAAATTAAGGCATAGTAGTCGGGGGTTTTTCTTAAATTTTAAATGTAGATTTATTAGCAATGAATGAATGTGTGTGTTCAGTACTGGTGCGAGCGCTGCCTGCGACTGAACGAAGCGCGGCGCTCCGTCGCGTACTCCCGCCTGCCGCGGCTGCTGGTGCTGCAGCTGAAGCGGTTCAGCGGCGGCATGGAGAAGATCACGCGGCACGCGCCCACGCCGCTGCTGGTGCCCTGCTTCTGCGAGCCCTGCGTCACGAGGCCGAAGCACCCGCCCAAACACAGGTACATACACTTGTTATTATTTTTTGACTGCTTCAGTGGCGCTGTGGGCGAGGGTCCGCTTGCGGCGCAAGAGGTAGCGGGCTCGATTCCCGCCGAGGGTGAAAGTGTTTGTATGTTCTGCAAGCACTTTCTCTCTGGTCTGGGTGTTTAAAATGTATAATAAAAAATAACTGTATATGTATAACTATTATGTTAAGTAGGTATATCAGATATCTAGGACCCGTAACACAAGCTTAGAGCTTACCACGGGGCTAGATATTGTTGTATGAATTGTCTGGAAATATTTATTTATTTTATTAAATAAAACGGGTAACATAAACCCGTGGCTCGGTGGGCGATGGCCCGCCAGAGGCGTAAGAGCTTGCGGGTTCGATTCCCGCCGATTTTGGGGACCAGATTTTGTACGATCTACAATTTCTGGTTTCGGGTCTGAGTGTTTTCTATGTACATATTTACAAAAAAGAGGTATCTTTGTAGTATATCAGTCACCTAACATAACACACATAGTACAAGCTCTGCTTAGTTTGGGGTTAGGTGATGTTGTGTGATTATTCCGGAAATATTTATTATTTATGTATTTATACCATGATTTGACACGATTAACATTTTTGAAACGGATGTTTAGTTGTTTCCATGCATTGACGCTTGCTACAGCGTCGAAATATCGGGAAACTCAAAAACAGTCAAATCATGGTATATTACCCGTTTCAAGTTTTAATATTCTGATATCAAGTCAACATACCACGCACAACCAAAAAAAGTACCAACAAGTTACTTTGGTTACTTATGAAATAACCGTATATAGATAGATGTAGTCACTTATTGGGTTTATTCCAGATACATCCTATGGGCGGTGATTATGCACCTGGGACAAAACCTGACGGGCGGGCACTACGTAGCCTACGCGAGAGATACCACTTGTGACTTCAAATGCGATAGAGAAGGTATACTTTTTTGTAACTTTTAAGAATAAAGAGTGCAATAAAATCTAAATTTAAAATTAAAGAAATCCCCCTATTCCAATGCCTTCATTTCCGTAAATGTAAAACAACATAATATTATGTAATGCGGACGCGATGCGCTTTCATTTGATACCCCACACTAGTATATTTGCATATTTTTTGTTTACCTTCCCCACTCTCACCCCCATAACTTTTAAACGGCTCAAGCGATTTTCATGAAACATGTCTAAGAACACCCGGGCCAAACTCACCTTTCATACAAAAAAAACTAAATTGAAATCGCTCATTCCGTTCGGGAGCTATGATGTAACAGACAGACAGACACGTCAAACTTATAACACCCCTTTTTTATGGTAGGGGGCTAAAAATGAGAAATTAACTATGTGTGGGAAGACATGTCATATGTTAGATTATACTCTGTTATATATCTGTGATTAAAATGTGTACTCCAGGTGCCGGCGACGCAACAACAACCTCCTCAAGCTCCAGTTTCATGCGAACCCTCTTCAACCGGCCGCGACCAGCGGCGACCGGCTGCGCGGCCAACGAGTGCTGCGTGCCGCGCCGCCTCGACGCCTGCTGGATGGCCTGCGACGACGACCTGGTCAAGCCCATCTCCAACGAGGAGTTTGAGGACCTACTCTCCGCGGAGCCCAAAGTGCGCTCCGCTGCTACGCCCTATCTACTGTTCTATGTGAAGACGGATGTTGGTTAGGGCTGTGCTGTGCTTGCTGTACTGTGAAGTGATGTGACCAGAACATTCTATGAAACTAAATTTATGAATATTTAAATAATACAGATGTGATCGCTGAGTGTTTCAAATCAAACACAATATGATTGCCGAGGCGAATAATTCATGAAGGAACTTGCATCCCAGCAGAGAAGGGAATAGTCGCATTTCGTGTTCATGATTTGTTAACTCATTTTTGATATGAAACAATAGCAACCATAGACCATAGGCGCTGACCTGCTTTAACGAAGAGTTATTATCGTTGTAATCAAGTAATGTTTAACTTAAAACATTACCAACAATACATGACCGTCAATAAACGCTGTGAGATAAAATGGCAGATGACGCGACAAAATCGACAGTCCTTGTCCAGATCCGACGAGCAAGGCTGCGGAGTAAGCGTGATCGTGGACATCGCACAACAGTACAGTACATCAAATTTGACATAAAGTTTTTTATTGATACACCACAAGTATTGTCACTGAGTTGATCTGGTCATATCTCTTCTTTATTATGTGGTCTGCAAGCAAGCATAACGCACGAATAATACCGGCTTTTGTGCAGAGTGCTAAAAGTATTGTAATTTCCTCTGATCAGGTGTTCTCAGACGATTTGTTTGTAGTTGCTTCAAAAGACATGTAGGTGATAACACTTCACAACTAGAATAGAACAACGAAATTTTGAGTTCTGTACGTCGAATTAGTACAAAAAGAGAATTATATCTTTATTCATCGTTTTCGCTAGCCATTATGATAGAAAATTTTAGCTATATAGAAGTAAAATTGGCCGTTTTACAGGTATACTGTCTCGCCATAAAGTGATATCTAGACAAATGTATAGAGAGCTATTGTAAAGTGTATCGTACTCTGTTTGACAATATGAAACTAGAACCCATTATGTACATATTATAGATGTTGACATTCTGTAACTAAAGAAATCTTGACGAATTCTAATTCTTTTTGGGGGGACTAAGGACTGCACTGACGTTTCGCTTTGGAGTGTATTGTACATTACCCCCATGCCTAGCTAGGCCCTAACCATCCTAACTCCTTGATGTACCGGAGTAGGACTTTCGGAGACTTACAGAGTTGTAGCAGCACATCTGATGGTGAGGATGGGGCCTCCGCGTCCATTAGACGCCTCAACCCAGTCCTTATTCGATGCATTGTTTCTAATATAAAATTTAATTTATATCACAATGTTTCAACGTTCAAGTTCAATATTGGCCTAAAGTTGTTCAGATTAGATAGTTAAATTGTAATCCATGGTCCAACTTATCTCCGTCAATTACAACAGTTTCTTTTACCTCCACGAAAATATATAATTTGTAGATAAATAATAGTGATATAGAATAAAGTGATAAACTATGTTGATCCCATATCTTCCCATTGAAATAGCTGCTTATATTTTTATATAATGGTGTGTATGGTCTCTGTATAATCGTATGTATTTCATTTTTGGCAGAAATGTATTAATTGAAATTATTTTGAGTTGTTTATGTTATGAATTTAAATTTGATATGGCATTTTTATGTTCTTTTATTTTATGATGAGATACGCACATTGTATGTGTAAGTAGCCTTAGCTTGTAAAGGGTGGCTCACTAAACTAAGCTTCATTTTGTTCAGTGGTTTGTATCTTCACATAGAGAAACATAACAAAGAGACTACAATCTTACAAAATGCTTGCATTGTATTCGACTTTGTTTACTTTTTAATATATTTACTTAAGGATTCAGTCGCAACTGAATAGCGCTCGTTAATCCAAATACTGTGTATTTTTCTATGCAGCTGTGTTTTATATATCGATTGTTTAGAGCTTATCTTGCTGGACCGATTTTGATAGAACTTTTGAACTTACGAAAGCAATAATTCTATACTTTAAGTGCTTCTATGCATTTTTGGAGTTTGTGTATGGAAGGTTCTTATGAATTCACTTAAAGATAACTTTTAAAAGTGGTGAAATAGACCTAAGAGATAATAATTAAGGTATGAGAAACGACCTAAATTACTCAATTTATGTATTTGTTGCGGTTGCCATTCCAAACCTTTGAAAAAGGTATATAATTCTTGTCAGTAGCTTACGAGTTATGTTTATAATAATCTGACAAATTGTTATTATCATTCATTTTCATTGTAAATTGGATTTGGATAATAAAAGAAGTTCGATGATTCCCTATTTTATTTAATTACATAGGTACTTACAAACCTTAAAATAGCCTTACAAACCTTAAAATAGCCAGAAATCTGAACTTTGAAATTAAACACAATCAAAACTCATTCAAAAACAGAAGAGGAAGGTATTGGGTATTACAGGAACGGCCTTAAAATTATCTTACTGAAAAAAAAAACAACTCTGACGGACGTGGTGACAATCTAACGCATTCTTTCTTACTGGATATGCATAATAAATTATGGAAGGAAAATAGGATTGATTGTTATTTATCTGATATAATACATACCTCTGACCTCTTTCATGACAATAAGAGCTAGCCATAAATTTTTAGTTAGGGTCTCTGTATAATAAATAACCAACCCGCACTTGGCCAGCGTGGTGGCCTAATCTCTCTCACCTAGAGAGAAGTCCCTGTGTCCCAGCAGCGGAAACGTTAATAGGGTGATGATGATGATAATAAATAACATAAAAATAATTAGTATATTACCTACGTTTGTTTCACTGTGTTGTGTTTATCACGCTACTGATCATGTGTGAGCAAGGTGCTCGACACGTAGGTAAGCAACGAGGGGACAAATTGAGGTCGTTGTCCATCAACATAATTGTTAAATAATAATTATTCTGGTTTTACAAATCTGTCCTTTTGTAGGTATTAATAATTTAAAATGTTATGTTTCTTTAATAATAATACAAATATTTCATTCTTGGATGACATCGTCACTGTTTGACAAAACCCCCTTTTTGTAATTTATAAATAAAGAATATAATATAATTTTTATAGTTGGATATGGCAGGCAGATAAAATGTAGATATTGATTGTTAAAGAAATAATTAAACTAATATGTATGTATTTTTAAAAATAAATGTATCTATAATATAATATATATAATATATGTAGTACATTACTTATATCAGTCACTTAAAACCCATAGAACAAGCTCTGCTTAGTTTGGGGTTTAGGTGATGCTGTGTGTGTGAGTGGTCCGGAAATATTTATTTATTTCATTACAATGTAGGTACCTACTTATACCTTCTTGCTACTTTTTTACTTCAATTGAACAGTTACCTATGCTGGTGTGTTACATCTACCTACTCTGATAAATCTAAATTATACGTTCCACGGTGGTAGAGATGGGTGATCTGAAAAAAAAAACAAATTGATTTTTAAATTTACCCAGAGTAAAAACCACCTAAAGCACACTTGCCTAGCCATGTTGGCACAAAAAGAACGAAATATGTTATTCGGACCGAATACCCGAGACATAAACTAGTTAGACGGGTTGATAACGTCCTCCGTATTATCATTTATCAACCAATAATGCTGACTTATTGACTGCCGATAGATACGTAGAGATAAAAAGCGGACCACGTCTGTCAGTAAATTTATTTATCAGTTCCCGATTAAACTTCGCGCCGGGAAACCGAAGTGAGACGTGCGCGGTAGACGTTTAGTGACTTATTTAATAATATTTTTATTCAAAATGAAGGCTGTAGAAACAAGAAATAGAGCTTGGGTGAGTTTCAAGCCATTTTAGTATTATTTAAATTTTGTAAGGTTAAAAAGGCATCCAAGTTGCAAAATATTATTTTTAATATATGCAGTGTAACAATATAAGTAGCGATTTTTACTACTTTTGGATATTTTGAATTTAATATATTTCTGAAAATAAAACAAACCAGACTTCGTAAACATTTTTTCCTGGCTTTTCATTGTTGTGTCGGTGGAAAATGGAAATTTGGAATTACAAATATTAATTAAAATATTTTAACATGATAATAAAAATTCTCTTTATACTTATTTTTTTAATAAATCCTCTCGATATAAACAATTTATTTTACAAATAACTCCTGCGCATATTTTATCGTTGAAAATGTAACGCGCCGCGCCAAACATGCCTGAATCATAAAATTGTCTATGACTTGACATTCTTTTGACCTTAGTTGTCCTTGGTTGCACATTGAAGTGTCAAAACTGTTTGGTCGCAGCAAAAACTTTATTTTTATACATTTTACACAGAAACATGGCATTTGTGAGTATATAAAATAAATATAGGTAAAAAATTAAAGGCTTCGATAACAATTTTTCTATGTATTTATGAGTCATCATTATTTTTGATATTGTAATTTCTATCGCATACCCGGCAAATATTAACTAAAAATACTCAAATATTTTTATTGTTTCTATCCTCATGTCTATTAGTACCACATGCTTAGCTTACCTATCTAAGGGTTCATATTTAATATTGACCTGCAACAAAAGTAAACACCTATTTGTTATCAAAGAATTAGGTTAGATGCAGTGGAATTACTTGATAATTACAATAAGTTAGGTATCCAGGACAAAATAACATAAAATGCGTTTTAAATGCTTGTTCTTTAATACTGTGGTTCAATGAAGAAAGATAATAAAGTTGGTAAAATATAATTTCAGCATGAAGGTACAAACACTAGATCTATCTAGTGTTGCTCTGCCTTTCCTTAGACAAAATTATCCTATGTTTATAGCATAGTCAGTACCTAACTACCTAGGTTACCTCGTAGATTTCATATTTTGATGAAATCTAATAAATAAGGTATCTATGCATATAAAAATGATGGAGATGTCTCGTCCTTGTCCTCTTATTTTTTTAAAGAGAAAACTGCAATGTATGTTTTTTATTTCACAGCAGCAAGGAAATAGATGTTTTTAAATTGATAGGGTTTTTATATTCTTTACATTGCAAATCTTATCAAATTAATAAAAATAAGTGAAATTTTTTAACTGTTACAATTTTTGAAATTTATTATTAACTTTATTATGATCAAACTTTGTTCATTATAGTTAATGATTGATGATCGATATGAATAATATTAAATGTTTACATAGTTCAATGTAGTTTACCTCTTCTGACTGTTAGCTTAGATCCTCTCAAATAAATATCGGATTATAATTTAATTTTCAGCAAAGTTCATATTGTAGGTATAATAAAATCAAATTAACTCAAGTCTTCTAAGTAGTCAACATTAATTAAAGTAAACATCATAATTTTATGCATTTTTACACCTGTAGGTATGTTTATTGATTTATCTATCGCTATAAATTGCAAACAAACCATCTAGGATGCTCAACAATTATTGATAATTTTTCCATTGGCTAGTAGATCAATGTTTTAATAAAATGTATGTTTTTTTTATTCAAAAATTATACATCGTAAATAAAATAAATTTAATACAACTTAAATTTTATGTTTAAGCACTATAATTTGCATGCCATTTTACTTGTAAATTATGTGAAATCAATCTAAATATCTATTATTTTGGAAAATATATTATACACATTTCATTTAGCATCCACCATACATTGTATGAAATGTTATTTGTTAAATTTACATTTAAATCGAAAGTTAAGGCTTTACCCAACGCAATTCCTTTCAACAATAATATATAAAAAAAAAAACAAATATTGTGGTTTTATAAATGTTCAAGGTTTTAAATAAATAAGTTCATACCCGCAAACCTAAGCGAATTATTCTTACAGCTATCACATTATCGTAAATATTTATGAGCCAAATGTTAATTTAAAATTCCCACTTCCGGTTAAGACAATAATTAACTTCCGGAAACAAATAAATGGAACAGCTGGACCGGAAACAGCTGACCGAATCTTGTCGTTCGGCTACATGCTCTATTGATTAATTTCATGATCAAAGTTTTCATCATGAATTTGTTTAATAATGTTCAAGACAAGACAGCATAGAACTGGTCATTAAATAACTGTTGGCATGTTTTCAATGATCTAAAAATAGAATTTGGGTATCTCCTAGTCGCGTTACGAAGAGGGTTGAAATCAACAGCTGCAGTTTGGTTAACCGGTTGTAATACGTGGGAAATAAAATATATATTTTTGCTGATTGATTTCTGTGGTTCTACTCACCCTACGGTGGCCGTCGCGACGCGGTACTGCGCGCGCCGCTCACGTTTCTGCGTCGAATACGCGCGATTCGGCGCACCCCGCAGCGCGCTTCAGTTTTCCACTCGGAAGGGCAGTTCAAGATCACAAAAGCCGCGCGAGCAACCACGCGGGGAGTACAGTGAAAAATTATTACACTTCAGTGCTATAAAAATGGTGTTCCCTACGGCCTACGATGGGAAAACTGAGGTATGGCTGGATTGGTACATACCTACTGATTCTATTTTTGAACTTTAGAAAGATTACGTGAGCTTGACCGCTGTGCTAATCCGCGTTATGGATACATTCTTTGCTGCCGGTTTCAGATTATGGCATTAGGTCTAATAAGAAGAAAACCTTGGTAATTAATGCTTTAAAAGTACTTAGTGATTATATATTACTTAAACAGAAAAACATATCATTATAAACTAAGATCCTATTAATAAAGTATATTACTTATATTTTAGTGACAAAGTGGTTAGTTAGTTTAAGCTGCTTTTTATTTTTCTTGTAATTATAGGCATCCATTGCTCCAACGGACACAACTTTTAGGCCGGATAGTCCTGAAACACTACAAAATATCCAATGCAATTAGTCATATCTTATCTACCATTATCCAACTAAAGGTACCTTAATTTATCAGAACCAATCAGAAACCCAGAGTGTTTAATAACAAATAGGACAGATTAATAAGCAGTTGCCATCATTTAATTGTGAAATAAATATTATTACAAATGCTAACCTAGTCTTAAAATTATTGTTTCTCAACCTCATTTAATTTTTTTAAGTTAAAACACACTAACTACAAATGTAGTTCTGGTACTAAGACTTTTGAATCAGGACTAGGTACTAAAGAATCCTTTAGTTTTCTATAATAAAACAACACTAGACAAAGTATTTTACTAATAATATAACTCTTAGGGCGGCCTTATTGCTCAAAGCAATTTCTTCCAGACAACCTTCGGATGGAGAGGAAAATGCACTCTATTCTACTTATTCCACACATAAACACTAATTCTACACATAAACTAGGTACTAATTACTAATTCTACACATAAATACAGAACCACCAAGTCATGATATGTTAGAAACCCTTATCATTGAACAACCATCAGTTTCCATTACTAATTTTGAACATAACTCATGCAATGTTGCTAATATTAACTTCCTACGAGAAGAAAACAACGCGGTATAGCATTAATCAGTATAAGAATGGCTCTTACACGCATTAATAATACCAACTTCCTTATTGTCTGAGCTCAAATTACCTGAACATTCATAAAATAAGTACCAGAAATATACATATCTTGGTTTGCTTAGCAATAGTTTGTGTCTTCTGTTATAGATGACATAGTCTCAACTTATTTGTAGAAATAAATTAATATTTAAGATTTATTGAAATAACAATTATATGCATCAGTGGATCTCAAATATCTGAATCTTGCTCTTGGCAAGTGATAATCTTGTATAGGATTTATCGCAATGTTTTCTAAGAATGGCTACTGCAATTGGTAGACCACATTCCTGAAACCACCTGAAAATATTTCAAGCAAGCAAGCTCTTAAGCAATAAGGTCGCCCTTTCTACTTCTTCCTGTTATGTAAATTTTGTAATTATGGTTATGTTTTGGTGTACAATAAATTATTTTGCTTTGCGTTGTGTTGTAATGTTTTAAACTAGTTTAGTCCGAAAAGTGTTTTCCGTTTTCTCATGCATTAACTTTCATAATGACAGTAATTTCCTGCTGTAGATAAATCTATACAGGAATAACAAATTGAATCATTAAAACAGCATGCGCAGGACGTCCACCTATTGGACAGATATTGGTTTAAAGCCGCAGGTTCACACTGAATTAATGTGCTTTTTCCAGTTTTCCAACCAAAATGATATAAATGATAACTGCGACAAACATTAAGTCACATTTTAAATTATAAAATGTAATAAATGAGGGGTATAGAATCAAACCTATCAAAAGTCAAAATTGGTCAAAAATGAACTGAGTATGCTGCCATCTAGAGGATTTTGTGTTGCATCTATTATATTTTCCATATCATTAACAAATATAGCAAAAGACCATTAAAAACGCGTTTAAAAATTCATATTGGGTTCAAAGGCGACAAAAGTCAACGACGTTAGGTTCAAACATAGCAATGTGACAAATCAACCAATCACAGCGCTTGAATTTGGAAAAGCAAGATGGCGATTTCTAAGCAAAAGCGTGCACGTCGAATCAAAAAATATAAAAAATATCAAAAAATAGAATCAAAAACAGCAAAGTGCAGATGTCAGTATCAAAAGCAGCAAAGTGATTTCTTTTTTACAATTTTTCAGGCCGAATACTACACAATATTGGCTTTTTTATAATACCAAAACAAAAATAATGTTTCATTCTGCAAGTTAAATCCAAAACATACCTAATCTATTTGCCCTGAAGCTTACAAGATGTTTTATTCGGTTCCCCAAAAAATTACCTTGATGCACTTTGCTAGGTTTGATTCTATACCCCTCAAATGTGATTGCCTTTATCTATTTAGTCTTCTTCTTCTTCTTTGTTAAGTGGCTATGTTGCTGGCTTGCCACAACTCTGCTAGTATCGGCATCACTTGTCTTGTCTCATAACATTAAATTAATACCAATGATAAGACTAAATAAGAAGTACCTAATTAGTAAGTAATACACAGAAAATAAACTAATACCATTAGCTCCATTAGCGCTAAAAAAGGAAAAAATATAGGTAATTTAGCTAGTTCTAAAATCTATTCTAATATTATTGGTATCAGTAGGTATCATAGTATAATGAAAATAATATAATGTAATATTATTATTATTAATTATTAATAATTAAAATAATTAATTCCATATTTTGAAGTGAAACTTCTATAGAATCGTAGTGATTTCAAACCGGATGCAAAAAGATGAAACGGAAATGATGTAAGAGACACAAATACAATGCTTTATTTAAATTTATCAAATGCTGTGCTCACCTTTAATTAGAATATGTATCATAGTATAATAATGTGTGTATTAATTACTTTAAAGTGTTTGTTATATATTCTGTTGGTGTAGCCTATTTTAATAAATAAAATAAAAATTTCTTTGCGCGATACTTCGTAGTTGAGACTACGAAGTATCGCGCAGAGGTATTGCTGTATTTTATTTATATTATTTTGTAACATACTTTATGTAATAGGTACGCTTTATTGAAGTAATATAAATAATCCGAATAATTACAGATATATGTTTGTTTCTCTTATCATTTTAGCAGATGCGTTCATTTACCCTTTATTTCTATTCGATATATATCATAATTATAGTTCTTAAGTAGTAGACTCCAATCGTGCGTCGTAGCTGACACACAGAAACTTTTTTTTTATTCTTCTTATTATTCTTTCGTCGATTTACTGAAGTTTCACTTCTATCGTGTGTGAATCGCACACACACCTTTTTTTTGTAATGTGCACGCTATTCAACACTCTTCCCACTCTCACCCCCATAACTTTTAAACGGCACAACCGATTTTCATGAATCATGTAAGAACTCTCGTCAAGAGAGAAGTCCCTGTGTCCCAGCAGTGGGAACGTTAATGGGGTGATGATGATGATGATGATGTAAGAACTAATTAAAAAAAAACTAAATTGAAATCGCTCCATCCGTTCGGGAGCTATGATGTCCCAGACAGACTGACACGTCAAACTTTTTACCCCTCTTTTTGGGCGGGGATTAAAACAGACATTTTATGCATAGATGGGATCTTTATAAATCTTGTAGGTTTAACCTAAGCATAAGCAGTCTTGTACAAGTCTTGATATTCGTGATTAACACATTAGACCTGTTTTAAACCGCAAATATTGGAAAATTCACTCCATATGTTTGCACGTTCGTGACACGAAACTGCCAATTTAATTATAATGAACCATAGTGCGTCCATTTTCATGCTTAAAACTCATACCTACTGTTGCTTTGAGAAGTTATAACTACAATAGAAATACCTGCCAAGATTAGTTTCGGACTGGGGTTTTTTTAAATATATTTAAGTTTTTGTAAAATGTTCTCGACCATGAGACGAAGTGTTTTTCTTTTATTTAAAAGCGGGAGGATGATGGTACTTATATAATACGTCATTATTTCTCAGACATAGATTCCACTGCTAGACATAAAGCCTCCTTCATAGCATTGATTCAGTTATTTCGGTTGGAATCGGTCTGCACCTACTGTGATCTTGCTTAGTTGGGGACCATCAATTAATCACGTGACTCTGACAAAAAATCACATAAGGGGTTATTCATAAAACTCGCCACTTATCACTAAGTGGGAAAGGGGTTAAAAAAGATGATTAGAAAAAGATTACGTGATTGATGGGGGACGTTCCACACTCCGCTTGCCGAATCCGCAATCTCCATTCCAGATTTTTTTGGTTATGACGTCTTATGGCCTGTCCATTGCCATTTGAACGAACTAATGTTTTTAAAAATAAACGAGAGGACTTTAACCCTGTCCTTAAAATCTATAAGTTACCATAGAAATAAAATTGTCTTGACATGTGTTTAAATAAATGAATAGCAATAGATAATCTAGTATGCTTTTACCATTCTGACTTTAACGTTGTTTCTCAATTTTAATACTTAAAGCTATTTCCAAAATTATATCGCATTTGGTAAGAAAATGCTTCGAATCATAAATGTTTCTGTGCCGTCGCGCGATGCAACTACAATAATTGTCTCCGAGTTGTCGCATTACATGCTCACTGACAGCTTTCAATTTGTATCGAATCGACGACACTTCTTATGGAAAGCAAATTAGCTCGTTACGTAACGCGTAACGTAACAGCGCAGCGGCAGCGGTATGCAGGCTCTTCCTCTCACACCCACAGCGCTAGCCGTATTTGAAGTCACATCTGAGGTGTCCCGAAAAGCACCGTTATTATTTATCATTGATTTTAACCTGGTGGTAAGCCGTGTTGGCTAAGTGGGCTCATTCAGCACACTCAACTTGCATACCGAAGGTCGTGGGTTCAAGCCCTAGATTTTACTTTGATGTCCGCTTTAAACAAGTGTTTTAACGGTGAAGGGCCTTACCTCTCACGTCAAGAGAGAAGTTCTTGTGTCCCAGCAGTGGGAACATAAGTATAGGTGCTTATATTAAACCTGGTTTTGTTTCAGGCTGGATCCGCCGAGAAGCCTGCTTGTCAAATGGCGGCTGCCCACGTTGGCTCCCAACTCCAGCACATATGCACCCTGGACATCGACTCCAAGGCTTCCTACGTCCGCCTTTCCGGCATCATTTGTACTATCGGTAAGCGTTACTAATTTCGTTATACCGAATCGATATAGAACATAGGCTTGTCTTAATTATGGATAAAAATAAATAAACAGAGTTGCACTTAAAGACTTTGAGAATGACAGTGTTTAATTGTACCACGGTAATTTGGCAATTCAGATCGGAAATGGACCTGGATACTCTTAAAGCTTTAGTGTTCACAATCGTTGAGCATAATTCATTTAAAAATACTCCATCGCAAGAAAACCCTGTACCTCACTTGCTTTAATAGGCTTGATGACTACATAAACAAGCTTAAATCAGGGAAAAAAATATAACCCGACCCGATTTTACCGTATTACAGTTAAATATATTATATCGGCCTATTTATGCTTTATTTTTAAGTATTATGAGAGGGGTGAAAAGCTTTCAATGAACTGTTATTAAAGATTTTTTATCAAACGTTCCATTCCATTCTTACCTATAGTACATTATATATCATTACATTATTGTATCTATGTAGTATATCAGTCATCTAACACCCATAGTACAAGCTTTGCTTAGTTTGGGTTTAGGTGATGCTGTGTGAGTAGTCCGGAAATATACATATACATTTTATACATTATACATTGCCTTCCTCTAGGACCCGCATCTCGCGAAGTAGCTATGCTGGAGAAGATGATGGAGACCGGCATGAATGTAGCCCGCATGAACTTCTCCCACGGCTCGCACGAGTACCATGCGGAGACCATCGCCAACTGCCGCATCGCTGAGAAGAACTACAGCGCTAAGATCGGCTTCCCCTTCTCTCTGGCCATCGCTCTGGATACCAAGGGACCTGAGATCAGAACTGGACTGTTGGAAGGCGTAAGTATAGTCATTTTTATGGGGCCATCGTTGTTTTTACCTCGGTAAAAACATTAAACAGATTGTTATCTGCATGGATGTTCAGAATGAATGAAATGAATGTGAATGAAGCAGTCTACAGGACATTAAAGTTTGGTAGGTACACGTATTCTTTAGTCTGAAAAATTACATAGCCTTCTTTTGCCTCGGAAAAATATGTCATACCGCGGGAAAATCCTTTATAACGCGGGTAACGGCAGTGGAGCATTAAAGTTTTCTACACAGATTCTTAAAAACCTGAGAAACAGCATAGGCCATCCGGGCTCGGCCAGTGCGTGAAATGATTTATTCGTGTTTAATGTAATGTATTAAATGTAATTCAGCGGGAACACCAATTTTAGTGCGTAGTAGGCACTGCTAGTCGACAATATAGAGAGCAAGCTATCATACTCAAATATCTTATAGGTTGGTTATATCTGGTTCCTCTGGAAAATCGTTTGTGCCGTTTAAAAGTTATGGGTTAGAGTGGGGAAGGAAAACCGAAAATCTGCAAATATACTCGAGTGGGGTATCAAATGAAAGCGCATTGCGTGTACATTACAAAATATTATGGTGTTTTACTTTTAAGGAAATTAAAGCATTGAAATCGGGGGTTTTTCTTAATTTTAAATCTAGATTTATTTATAGAGGTATATCATAAGATTATTTTAAAGAATGGCTTCTTATTCCCGGAAGCCGGTAGCAACATGACCTAATAATATTCTTAATAGTTTAGCATAACATTCGTGCATCAAGCGCCAATTACCGCGTTGTTAATGGGCTCTGCCAAAACTTGGCTTCCCATTACGTCGATCGCATTACGTAACCTCTATGAAATGTTAGGTAGGTTAGGCTTTATCTGAATCTAACCAAATCATATCAGGATAATTTGGTGGCCTATACACGTGACAGTAACAAAAAAGGCTTTCACTTTTGAAATTATCATCGTTTTTAACTGTTTTAAAACTTGAAACGGACGTAACATAGCCACATAGGACGTTTTTGAGTTTTTGCGATATTTCGACGCTGCATGCCCCAGGACCACGGCATAAACTGATAGTCTTTGCGATCAGGCAGACGGTTATTCACAAACGCACCGGTCTACCCTATTTCTGAGATTTTTATTACGAGGTTGATCAACACTAGGGATCATTGCGCTCGCAACAGCCAGCGTCGAAATATCAGAAAACTAAAAAACCAAAAATCCTGGAATGTTCAACTTTTAATATAAAAAAGGGGTTTTAAGTGCAGATTTTCTGGTGTTTGATGATGTTGTTGTTATTAGGTCAGACACTCGCTCCACAAATATTGGGCGACTGTATATTTCCTTCCCCGACTAACTTAATTTGTCACTGGGCGAAATTGGTAGCCTTTGCCCAGTAACTGTTCTAACAGTTTTTTTAGGTTTTATGTTTTATTTTTTTGTGTGTACGATGGTTTAGTAATTATATTATTTGTACAGTAATTTTGTCGACAGATATTGGGCGCAAATAATAACACGATGACTACATAAATAAAATGTTATTCTATTTACTCCGTCTGTTAGTTTGTCCAAAAATACAGGACACCTATTTTTGCTTAATCAATTTAATAGGAAAGTGCAAAGAAATAGATAATTTCAGTTAAGTTAAAATGGGAGTTTCTGACTGCAATAATTAGTACATATAGTACGAAAGCATTACGTCACGCGAAACTTCAATGCACTGTAACGTCTTAATATTTCGTTTGCAAGAAAATATACATTTTTTAAATAACCTCAATAACGGACTAATTATAACCTTTTAGTCCTACCCTATAGATGTAATGGTTCATTAGATCCAATCAACTATCTTATACTACCCAACAGGGTGGCTCAGCCGAAGTGGAACTGAACGTCTTTATTTTTCGTTTGCAAGAAAATTGAAAATCACTCTTAGGTACATTTTCTTAATAACCTCGATAACGGACTAATTATAATCTTTTAGTCCTACCCTATAGATGTAATGGTTCATTAGATCCAATCAACTAACTTATACTACCCTACAGGGTGGCTCAGCCGAGGTGGAACTGAAGAAGGGCGCCACCATCAAGCTAACCACCGACGACTCGTACGCTGAGAAGGGAACCGCCTCAGTGGTGTGGCTGGACTACAAGAACATCACCAACGTGGTGAAGCCTGGCAACAGGATCTTCATTGACGATGGCCTCATCTCTGTCATCTGCCAGTCTTCTTCCGCTGGGACTTTGGACTGCGTCATTGAGAATGGAGGTCAGTTAGCATTATTTTACAACAAAGCTCTCTCTCTGGGGTCCTTCCCTCATGGCTGAGGATCGTGGTCATCATAGGTTGAGGACAACGGTGCTGTGGTGCACCTGGATTTAATAATCTGCCGCCAACGGTGCCTATCCATGGCGTCCCGGACAACCGAGCAGAATTTAGATGAGGAAGAGGCCTTCACTTGATCGGACCATCTGATTGGAGACAACGAAGCTATTAATACACAAAAGCCGTGTTGGCACATTCGACTTTCATACCAAAGGTTGTTTTAAACCCCGCCGTGCACCTCTGGATTTTTCTTCTCGTAAAACTTGTGTGCGCTTTAAACACGTGCTCTAACAGTGAAGGTTAACATCGCGAGGAAATCGGCATGTTTTGAGAACTTAAAAGAGTTCAAAGAACATGTGTCATTCACTAATCAGCGTGGTGAACTGAGGCCTAATCCGGCCATCAAGAGAGAAGTCCCTGTGTCCCAGCAGTGGTAACCTAAAACTAGCCTATACTTAGTTGCATGTACCTATATACTACAAGAGATGAAAGCTGATACATCCATTGCTGATTGGGTGTTTAATATGTATAAAAATATATCTATCAATGTATGTCTATTATATTAAGTATATCAGATGCCTAGTACCCGTAATACAAGCTTAGAGCTTACCACGAAGTAGTTGTGTAAATTGTCCGGATATATTTATTTATAGATATATTGAAAATTTGATGACAACCTTGATTTGATGACCAATAACTTTAATTTTCTTAACAGGTACGCTGGGCTCAAGGAAGGGCGTCAACCTTCCCGGCTTGCCCGTGGACCTGCCTGCCGTCTCCGAGAAGGACAAGTCCGATCTGCTGTTCGGTGTTGAACAGGGCGTAAGTATCTATTAATAATTATTATTATTTTATCAAAGAACAACTTACTTCTAGGCGTACATGTAATATGTATACTTTACACAAAGTTGATACAGTTTCTATTTAAAATTATGTTAAATAATTATCAGGCCCGTGACTTGGGTGTATTTCACTACGATATTGCAGTCATTTTTAAACATAATTCTTGGGTATAAGAGATTCAGAGATTCAGTATCAGAGATTAAAGTATGAAATTATAAATAATTCATAAAAATATAAATGACAACATTATAACCTTAAGATAATGGTATGTATGTATTTATTAATTCAATACTTTATTTGTACATAAAATACTTAGTATTTTACAAAAAGGCGAGCTTAATGCTTAAGAATTATCTACCAGCTAACCTAATTATATGTATATAAAATATTATAAATAGGTTTATTTTGTGATATTGTTTGTGATGTTGTAGGGGTAATCTCCGGATTGACTAAATCGATTTAAATAAAACTTGCTATACAGATCCTCCAAAGCCTGTGAAATGACGTATGATACTTTTCACCGCGGGAAATGTGATTGTGCGGGAATTTTAGATGTCGTCATTTCCACAATAGGGGTGGTGTGGTGTAAATTTGACGAGACCGTTTAATGAATCGTAGTACTTTTTATTTCGACAGCATTGCGATAAAGAATCACCGAAACCTAACCCGTAGAATGATAATAATTCATACCGAATCAATGGAAATCCGATAAACTGAAACATATCGCGTAATACACCTTTATCAACAAATAATTTTTATCTGGAAATTCTTAGGTATTCAAATAACGTAAGGAAATATTGTCTCGAACCTGTCTTGTATAATGAAGCCATTATAATATTATCAGGCATCTATTTAGTGAATCGACAAATGTCAATGGCCTATCGATCTAATAATCCCACGATCACGCGACTAAATAATAGATTGTCGGAAATACTAAGGTATATGAATCACTGTGCTAGCAGCTTCTCGAAACATGATAAGTGTTATATTTTTATCGTACGCGTATGATTTGCTTTTCATAATGAGAAAGGTCGTGAAACTATAAAATCTAATTTCGCTAGACGAGCAGAGAATCAAATTAGACCAGAATTAGATTTCGTTATTAAAATACATCTGCATGTCACATAAAATCTAAATTATTGTTTTCAAATGAGTGCTGGCTAATGCTTGTAATTATACCTACAAATAAATGTCTTAAAGTTATAATCTAATCCTAAAATAAGTACCATGGCCTGTGTAATTGTTAAATGAATGACATACATACTCTTTCTTTGTTTATAAATACCTACCAGCACACCTTTTGTACAATTTTTTATTTTCAAGTATTCTTAATAATAATACCATAATGATACGTGGAAACTACGTAAGATATACATGGAAACCACATAATGATATGGGTTACATAAATGTCAAACCCTTCAAACCACAAGACGATAAGTTATCAACCTTTAGTTACTGACTATTATCAACCTGTACGTAACCTTGTTTTGATAGCATTTGTCTATTGGAAGAGAGCTCTCGATACCGAGCTGACCTCGATATTGATCTTAGAACAACCGTCCATTTATAATAATAAAGTCAATTGCTTATTGTAATAGAATTTTATGAAATGGTAACATGAATTGCACTTGTTATCGGCCATCAAAGTTGGTTCTGGCTATTAGGGCGCTTTCAATGTGAGCGTTTGTACGGCTGCGGCGCGTCAAGCGGAGCATATTAGGACATTATATATCTGTGCACGTCATTGATGACGTTTCGATGCCAGATTCGTCGATACACGGTGAATGAACCAAAATAATAGAGGGCAAGAAATCTGAATTTAGAACTATAGCTATGGAAACGAAACAAATATAATATTTTTGTCTGTTTGTTCCGGCTAGACATTAATCGGCTGGTCAGAGTTTGAGAGGGATTTCACTATCATAGAACTAATGATATATTGAGTAACTCAGGCTAGAAAATGTAAATTAAATTTCCATGGATACGCACAAAACACGAGAAACGCCGAGTACTTACGCCGAAATCAGCTGATGTTATGGGCATAATTTTTAGGCTACTTGAACTGAGGGAGATTGCGTAAAACGCCAACGTCTCTAGTATATTTACATACATAGAGATATAGAAACAGTATTTTAATTCTTTTATGTCTTGAAAACTGGTTAAGAAAAAACAATTTATCTCCTCAGTATTTTACTAGATATATAAATATAATGAAAAGTGGCCTATTGTAACTGGCTGCTATCCTGGCACCTGTTATGGATATTGCTGTTCGACATACACAAGCGCTGAATACTTTAGATCCAGTAATGGATCTACCGAACAAAAACAAAAATAATCTCATTAGATAATTTACAGTGAATCTGATTATCGGGTGCTTAAGCAGAGTTAAAAAAGACCGCTTTTTATTTCATTTTAAAATCCTTTAAATAATAAATGCAAGTGTTTTTTCTAAGCTAGTTCAGAAATTTAGTTTATCAAGTGTCAGTTATTGTTGGAGTATACATTGCCTATCTTATTTTATTTAATACCCACAGTATTTTTGTTGATGTCATTAAAAGGTTTTGCTTGACTTGTTAAAGCAATATTGCTGTTGGCATTGAATAGTGGAAAACTCTGTACAATCCCGTAATAATAATTATTTGTAATATCCCGATAAGTGAATTGAAATTCTTTTGAGATAATAAAGTTCTTTAAAACGAAGTCGACCAACCTTAAACAACAGCATCAAACCAACAAACTCTAACAATAATCATTTGGCTGCCTCAGTGGCGCGGTGGGCGAGAGTCCGCTTGTGGCGCAAGAGGTAGCGGGTTCGATTCCCGCCGAGGGGTCAAGTGTTTGTATGTTCTGCAAGCACTTTCTCCTTGGTCTGGGTGTTAAATATGTATAATAAAAAATATCTATGTACGTATGTATATTATATTAAGTATATCAGATGTCTAGTACCCGTAACACAAACTAAGAGCTTACCACGGGGCTAGATGTTGCTGTGTGGATTGTCAGGAAATATTTATTTATTTATTTATTTCAGGTGGACATGATCTTCGCCAGCTTCATCCGCAACGGCGCCGCGCTGCAGGAGATCCGCGGCATCCTCGGCGATAAGGGCAAGAACATCAAGATCATCTCCAAGATCGAGAACCACCAGGGCATGGTCAATCTGGACGAAATTATCGCGGTAAGTCGCCTTTCACTACTTCATGATGAGCTGGCTGCATTGATGCTTTGAGGTGGGTCCTCAGGGGTAAGAGTTGGTGAAATGAAATGAAATGAAATGCAAATGAAATGCATTTATTTTGGTACATTAACAAACAACAGCACAGAAGACAGCATACACAAACAGACACAAGAAAATTAACATAAAAACCACAAACAGATAATTAGCTGCCAGGATGTGCTGCCATGTACCAAAAAAGGAGCAGTCTCAGCTTAATGCCACTCCGCTCCCCGGGAGAGGGATCGAAGCAACGCTGGTTTTCATACTGGTGGGTTGTTTGTGGGTCGAGCTGACGGCTGGCGTACAGGTGAGCGAGCGATAGGCATGTTGGCAAGTTATTTGCACAACTTGCTGGTGAACAAGCTGACTTGCTGCAACTTGCGCCCCTATTTACGTTCCCACTGCTTGGATAAAAGGAACTTCTCTCTTGACGAGAAAGATTAGGCCTTAATTCACCACGCTGGCCAAGTGCGGGTTGGTGAATGTCACATGTCCTTCAAACTCTTTAAAGTTATCAGAACGTAAATAATAAACACTGGTATTATTTTAATGTTATGAAGCTAGCTTCAGCTTAGTCTGGCACAAAATATGAAAGCAGCTTTCCAATTTAAATTTATGACTTATATGTCCATTATATGGGCATGACTTACAGCTAGAATGATGATGAAAAATAATAAATAAATAAATATTGCCGGACATAATTTGGCACTGTGTGGATACACAGCAACATCCAGCCCCGTGGTAAGCTCTTAGTTTCTGTTACGGGAGCTAGACATCTGATTTGCTTAATATATTATATTAAGCAGACAAGCACTTGAGCTATCGGCGGAAACCGATACGAGAGGAGACTACTTTAACGTTTCAAAAAAAATTAAAAGCAATTCTATGTGACAAATGTTATTATACAGTTGCCGAATATTTAAATGACAAAACCATTGGTAAATAAATGTAATGTGTATTTTTAACATTAACTAATATTATTTAATTTAATCTGATTTTTAAAATTATTGACATGTTTATTTTTTATTTATATACAATTAATTATTCTTTGAAATTACTTATTATTAAATTGTTATAAATCATTAAAATGTTGCACGCTCCAATGGGCAAATTACATTGATACAAAACCCTATTATAATACCATTTAAACTACATGTAATAATGCAATAAAGATACTTTGACTTTGACTTATGCGCTGCAAGCGAGCATTCGCCCACCGCACCATTGAGGCAGAAAACTTTGAATTCCTAATTAGTATTTCCCAGGAACAACTAAATTGCAATATTATGGTGGTTTAATGTAGGCATTAAACATTGCATTGACTAGGGTCAATCACTGCAACCTACATTTTCATTAAAATAGACTGCAATTTGCAAGCATGCAATTGCCATCGGTCGTCCGCCCATTATACTATTGATCGCTTCTATGCAGGTCTGGAGGTCATATAGGTCATTGTATTCGATGATATTAGCCAAGATTAGGAAATGAGAGCACTTGTGCCAAATGATATGATGGTGGTGGAACACATACGTCATAACAGCGTTTGAGTTTTATAGAAACTAAGAGATTTTATTTAATTGGAGTTTTAAAAAAGAAAAAAGAAAGAAAACACATTTTATTTAGGACACACTAAACATAGTACAAAAAAAATAAAATATAACATACAAACACACAGCAAGAAAAGAAGAATACATCTTTTTTATAAGAATGTATAAGATTCCATTTTCAATTGGAAATTTCGTTTTATTTATTAAAGAAACTCATTAATTTTATTTTCACAGGAATCTGATGGTATCATGGTCGCCCGTGGTGACCTCGGTATCGAAATTCCCCCGGAAAAGGTGTTCCTTGCTCAGAAGACCATGATCGCTCGCTGCAACAGGGTAAGAATAACTTATACTTATTTAAATTGAGTTTTGAATATCCTTAAACTGGTTTAATGGTTTGGTGTTTAAAAAAGAGATATTATTATTCTTTATTATTATATTTGAATGTTAACACATATATATTTTTTACAATATTATATTAAAGAAAACTATAAAGCTACCTTCTGTAAAAAAATATTAAAACGGAGATTCACCGGCCGCGAGGCTATTGTTATTTTTATTAAGCACTATGTGAACACAAGAAATCAAGATTCCCTTTAACAATACACACAGTGCACAATAATTCCTACTGTTTTCCACTTCTAAACCAATATTCGCAAATAATTTCAAAACACATTATGCTATAGATTAATTTGGAATTTATTAAGGCTGCTTCGCCCACTGAGATAGAGCATCGTTAATTTGTTAGTTAGTTAAGACAGTTCCTACTTGGGTAATCACCCCCGCTCCATATAGAACTGGATTCATAATATAATTTTGTTTCAGGTCGGCAAACCAGTAATCTGCGCCACCCAGATGCTGGAATCCATGGTGAAGAAGCCGCGGCCGACCCGCGCCGAGACCTCCGACGTAGCCAACGCCATCCTAGACGGAGCCGACTGCGTCATGTTGTCCGGAGAGACCGCCAAGGGCGACTACCCTCTGGAGTGCGTGCTGACCATGGCTAACATCTGCAAGGAGGCAGAGGCCGCTATCTGGCACAAGCAGCTGTTCAACGACCTGTCTACTGAGGTGAGATCTCGCTAGTTATGTTGAATGGAAAATTGCAGACCACAAGTTCTTTCCGTAACCGCCTGGGGCACTGAGTAAAGAATATACGCTTAGCATAAGCACCTTTACGTTTCCACTGCTGGTACAAAGACACATGATACAAAATCATTCATTTCCATCGTTTGGTTTTACAAAATTAGACATTTTACATAATTCAATGTTGAAATAAAAAGAAAGAAAGACAAATTTTGACAACACTGTTACAGGCAAAATATATTTAAAATAAACAAACTAAAACACAACATAATATCTAAGTATTTAAGCACATTTGGTAGATATAGACCATTATGATTGTGAGCCGAATTAAGCTTTGGCTCAGCATGTGCCGGCCAGTTGCGCTTTCGCCGGAGGGATTACCAAATAATCTAAGCTAATTAAAATATTTAATTAGCTTTATGCTGCTACTAGGTTAGTGTATAGTGATAATCTTAGCTGTAGATTTTCCTTTAAATAAATAAATGAATAATCCGACCTCGCGGTAGACCTAAGCAACGATGGAGGGATGAGCTTGACACCCACATCAAGAACTGGATAGATTTAACATCAGATAGGGAAGTCTGGAAAGAAAATCGGCCTTTGCCATGCAGTAGGACACAACAAACCCCTAAAAACATTGACAAAACTGTATAATCTATTACTAAAATATAATCTCGTATTCCAGGTGAAAGTGACCGACCCAGCGGACTCGGTCGCCATCGCCGCCGTGGAGGCCGCGACCAAGTGCCTCGCCTCCGCCATCGTGGTGATCACCACCAGCGGGAAGTCCTCCCACCTGCTGTCCAAGTACCGGCCGCGCTGCCCCATCATCGCGGTGACGCGCCACCCGCAGACCGCGCGCCAGGCCCACCTCCACCGCGGCGTGTTGCCCATCCTCTACCAAGGTAACGCCCTTTGCATCTATATCAGGTGATCACCACCAGCGGGAAGTCCTCCCACCTGCTGTCCCAGTACCGGCCGCGCTGCCCCATCATCGCGGTGACGCGCCACCCGCAGACCGCGCGCCAGGCCCACCTCCACCGCGGCGTGTTGCCCATCCTCTACCAAGGTAACGCCCTTTGCATCTATATCAGGTGATCACCACCAGCGGGAAGTCCTCCCACCTGCTGTCCAAGTACCGGCCGCGCTGCCCCATCATCGCGGTGACGCGCCACCCGCAGACCGCGCGCCAGGCCCACCTCCACCGCGGCGTGTTGCCCATCCTCTACCAAGGTAACGCCCTTTGCATCTATATCAGGTGATCACCACCAGCGGGAAGTCCTCCCACCTGCTGTCCAAGTACCGGCCGCGCTGCCCCATCATCGCGGTGACGCGCCACCCGCAGACCGCGCGCCAGGCCCACCTCCACCGCGGCGTGTTGCCCATCCTCTACCAAGGTAACGCCCTTTGCATCTATATCAGGTGATCACCACCAGCGGGAAGTCCTCCCACCTGCTGTCCAAGTACCGGCCGCGCTGCCCCATCATCGCGGTGACGCGCCACCCGCAGACCGCGCGCCAGGCCCACCTCCACCGCGGCGTGTTGCCCATCCTCTACCAAGGTAACGCCCTTTGCATCTATATCAGGTGATCACCACCAGCGGGAAGTCCTCCCACCTGCTGTCCAAGTACCGGCCGCGCTGCCCCATCATCGCGGTGACGCGCCACCCGCAGACCGCGCGCCAGGCCCACCTCCACCGCGGCGTGTTGCCCATCCTCTACCAAGGTAACGCCCTTTGCATCTATATCAGGTGATCACCACCAGCGGGAAGTCCTCCCACCTGCTGTCCAAGTACCGGCCGCGCTGCCCCATCATCGCGGTGACGCGCCACCCGCAGACCGCGCGCCAGGCCCACCTCCACCGCGGCGTGTTGCCCATCCTCTACCAAGGTAAGCCCTTTGCATCTATATCAGGTGATCACCACCAGCGGGAAGTCCTCCCACCTGCTGTCCAAGTACCGGCCGCGCTGCCCCATCATCGCGGTGACGCGCCACCCGCAGACCGCGCGCCAGGCCCACCTCCACCGCGGCGTGCTGCCCATCCTCTACCAAGGTAAGCCCTTTGCATCTATATCAGGTGATCACCACCAGCGGGAAGTCCTCCCACCTGCTGTCCAAGTACCGGCCGCGCTGCCCCATCATCGCGGTGACGCGCCACCCGCAGACCGCGCGCCAGGCCCACCTCCACCGCGGCGTGTTGCCCATCCTCTACCAAGGTAACGCCCTTTGCATCTACAGGGTGGAAAAATTGAATGCCACATGGATGGCAACTACCTTAAATATTGTAAATAGCACATTTTGTTTTCATGGCTTTCCGTTATTCTGATTGTATTTGTTATTTAGAGAAAAATGAACCTTATCAGTAACCCTTTCAATCTGCATCATAAAATACAGCACATTATTTTTTGTCACATTTGACTGGTTCGAGTCCCGACTGAGGCAAGCGACTTTTCATAAATCCTTGAATGCAGTATTGATTGTTTTTAAAATCAAAGGAAAGTCTCCCTTACACAATTTGTGCTATTTACAATATTTAAGGTAGTTGCCATCCATGTGGCATTCGATTTTTCCACCCTGTATATCAGATGACTACGGGATCTAGTTGACAGAAAGCGGGCAGGTGGTCAAGCATTCCGTTAGCCCGTAAAACACAATCACGAAACAAAAGAAAACGTTCTGAATCTGGAATGCTTGACTGCCTGATCTCTGTCTGATATATCCCTTAAGTAGCATTGCGGGCGGCGTTTACCTAGGTTGTTACTTCAACCGTAGAATACTGTCCTTATTTTTTATGTTAGACTAGCTGTGCCCCGCGGTGTTACCCGCGATAAAATGGATTTGCCCGCGGAATGACGTTTTCCCGCGGTAAAAAGTAGCCTATGTTATTTTTCAGGCTCTAGAGATTCTGTGTACCAAATTTCATTTAAATCGGTTCAGTAGTTTTTACGTGAAAGAGTAACAAACATCCATACATCCATACTTACAAACTTTCGCCTTTATAATAGTAGTAGGATAAGCCTTCATTTAACCACAATCTCAGCTGATGTAAAGTGACGATGTGGTCTAAGATGGGGCATGAAGACCTAGAAGGTAGATGGCTTCTCCGGACCACATTACGAAACACGAAAAAATAGTTTCACGCACTGTCCCAGCCCGGAGGGTGGTGGCAAGCCGCGGCCGAAGCCTACCACCAGAGACTGTTCTTAGCACCACCCGGAGGTCACGTGTAAGGATTCAAAGGGACACTTACTTTTTACGGACGTGAACAGAAAGAACCTCCTTCCTCTACTAAGGTGAACATCAAGTGTAAAACCAACAGAAAGTGTCTGTTATAATTTTGGCTTCTCTATCCATTTATTAGTTTACCTATCTATAATAATAAAGTATCGGACTACTGGTTGAGTATGTATATCAGATGTCTAGTACCAGTAACACAAGCTTAGAGCTTATTACTCTAGCGTATTACTCTATAAATGATTATATAAAGGATGATGCAGCTTGGATAGATGTTGCTTAGTTCCACATTAACAGGCTCTAATAATTCTGGTTGACGAGGACTGATATGCTCATGTTATAATAGCTTCCTTATATGACAAACATTTTTTTATTGTAAATGTTAAACCTATAATAGCTACCTATAAATAAGAACTCCAAAATTGTAATAACTGAAAAAGCTGTGTTGTTCTATTCGCTTCTCAACTCAGTATAAAACATTGAAAAAACACTGTCAAGACAGTGTTATTTCCTTGATATTTGTTATTTAACACTTAAGCAGTCGCTACAGGGTCTATCAGACCCAGTCGCCCATTGTTTGCATGGTAACTATTGAATCTTAAGGATTGCAACATTGCCGCTCTTAGTACCTTCCGACGTTGGATTGAGACAGCGAATAAAAGTCGCAGCAGTCAGTTGACGCGCTGCGCTCGAGTGTTATGGACTTAAAAGGTGCTTATGGGTTCTTTGGACCCGGTAGCGACTATATACGTAAGTGATTTTTCATTACTTTATAACCCTTATAAATTATTGAAATTTTGTTTTTATTATAAAAAAATGGACACCAATAGGCCCTTAAGGTTATGGAATATTGAAGAATGCTTGAACGAAGCAATAGATAATGAAGAATGCTCAGAAACAGAAATAAATTACCATGAAACAGCTTCCGAACAAGATGGCGACGAAGAAATGCAAAATACAGAGGGACCTGAAGAAACTAGCTCCTCAAGGAGTCAAGTTGTGCAGAAAATTGAAAATTCACTAAAGCAATATGTGTGAACTGCAATAACAATATTAATAACAATATTTGACTTGCAAAGTGACAAAATAAGGTATTTTTAGACTGTTGATTTTTAGAGAAGTTTTTTAGTTTTTTTTACCAAATAATGATGGGTCTCTTATTGTGATTTGGAATAAGTACATTATAGTAGTATTAGAAAAATAAAGAAACTTAATGTTATTTTCGTTATTTACTAACATATATGATAATGGTTAAAATGTGTCGTTAAAGTTAGTTGAATTTTAGTATGTTTTTAGATTGCGTTTTTTTATGAATAAAAGTAATAAATATAAATGTTTAATACCATTTGTAATTTTATTTTATAATATAATTACCGTTAGGAAATACACAATAACATTAAATTCAGTAATTATAGAAAAATACAGCAATATTAAACTGGGTCCGGTGGACACGGTAGCGACTCCTAGCGTATCAAAACAGGGCGCGACTGCCCAAGTGTTAAGCAATTTAGTTTTAATTATTTTAAGTTGACCTGTCCATGTAGTCTATGTGCTTCTAAGGAAATAAACGTTTTGACTTTGACTTACTTCGAGACTAGACGTCGCCAATTTTCTACCAATATTTATTTATTTTATTTTATTTGCAGAGTCCGTAGCCAGCGACTGGCTGAAGGATGTGGACAACCGCGTGCAGAACGGCCTCAAGTTCGGCCAGGCGCGCGGCTTCATCAAGAGCGGCGACTACGTGGTGGTCGTCACCGGCTGGAAGCAGGGCTCCGGGTTCACCAACACACTTCGCGTCATGTAACTATCCTTACCATCATAATTTAACCACGAGGTAGCGGGTTCGATTCCCGCCGAGGAGTTTGTATGTTCTGCAAGCACTTTCTCCTTGGTCATCATTCTCCTGCCCTTATCCCACATTACGTGGGGTCGGCACAACATGTTTCTTCCTTCCATTTTCCTCTGTCACTCGTCATCTCTGTGTGTTTAATATGTATAACAAAAAAAGAACTATATGTATGCCTATTATATTAAGTATATCAGATGTCTAGTACCCGTACCAAGCTTAGAGCTTACCACGGGGCTAGAAGTTGTTGTGTGGATTGTCACATCTAATGGAAATAAGGCTCCCTCTAAATCTCCAGTTTAGTATTTAGGTTGGAAATAGCCTGCATCCACCGTGGACCTAAGTCATCCGTATATCTAGCAAGTAGGTGAATCGCGGCCTACCCTATCCGCAGTCTCCAATTCAAAAAGTTCTCGAATCTTCTCTATACTACCTTTACATTGCTAAGAGAGCTAATCGGTGCGGCTATTTTTTTATTATCTTATGGGCTTACTTTTGACTACAGTCTAGCAAGAGGGCAGAGAAGAGGTCAACGATGGAGCAAGTTTGCCCAGAAAAAGCCTATTTACTCTGATCTTAAAGGTAGTCGGGTTGTATGTAATCGGAAATACAGACTTCAGGAGAGAATTCCACTCCTTAGCGGTGCACATTATAAAAGAATTCGACCTATGCTATGTCGGTGACCCGTTCTTTAGCGAGTACATTTAATTTCTGGTACTATCGATATGTATTTATAGCCGGATTTTAAGACGGAGGCTTTTCCCCAACGCTTCTGAAAAAGCCGTATAATGTAAATAATGAGATTTTGCGTCAATCGAAAATCTTATTACATTCTAGTACTAATTCAGGGTCGGGCAATAACATCTTTTGTACGAACGTACCTAACTTGGCTCTAACCAGCCCAACTTCTTGACTCTTAATAAAGGAGTAGGACTTTAGGTCAATCCTTTAAGCATGACCGATGTCGCATTCGTGACAGACCTCAAAACCATATCTTTCCTGCCTAGTTTTTGTTGCCATGTTTAATATTTATTTTTCTTTGTTTACAGCAAAGTCGACTAAGCACAAGTCAACGGACAAGTAATATTTAAGTATTAGCGCAAGGACTATTTGGAACTACGAGGAATAGCTTTACCTCTACCAGTGAGGTTCAAAATTGTATGTAGTTCCAATCCCGTGATATGTATAAAAGGAAAGTATCTCAAACTTACATTAGATGTAGGCGTACATATTTATTTATACGAATAACTTATATTTTATCGTATCGTATTTAATTGTTGCCGAATGAGATAATAAATGTTATAAATGTATTTGTGTATTCTTATTGATCTCCCCACTACAATTTGATTTTACATGATTGTTGGTATTTATTTATCTTTTATTGTAAAAAGCTTGAGTAATCTACACTCACTCATAGCATAATCTAATAAGTATTTTCAATATCTAAAGGTAGTATAGAATACTAATAAAAAAGTAGCTTTAAAGTCACGTAAGAGTATTTATTGTGGAAGGTTACAATCAAAGTTAAGTAGACGATTAACGCATACATTTAATTAAAACCTCTAAATATTTTAAACCAGCTAAATCAAGGCATGACACTGAAATTTGGGTTCAAAAGGTCTTCTGTTCTACGTCGGATGAGGTCTACCCGCTACCTTTTTATTTGTACTTTAGATTATCCGAATCGCCAGCGAATTAAAATCGCTGTAATTGTAAAAAAGTTGCTGCAGTGTGGACCATTATGATAAGATAGGTAATAAGCGAGTTTCAAGTCCAGTTGTTAATATTCTACGACTGAAGAGAGAGAGAGAATGAGACCTATTAGGCTATTCTGATAGCCCGCGTCTATCCCCCAGTTTTATTTATTATAAAACAGTAGCGTCATCTAGCCAACAAGTGCGGTACTAAAATAGATGGATCACATGACGATAATCATAATATGACTCAGGAGTTGGCACTGTTAGAGTCTTATGACCGTTGATAGATGGCGCTTATTTGCATCGACAAATGTGTTTATTTTTGATGATCTAGCAGCCATTATTTTTCAGCAGTCTTCATAGTTGATAAAAAGATAATTTACGGATGATTCCAGAAGTCGCATACCTATTGCTATAGCCCAAAAATGTTTTAGTATTTTGGGACTAGATAATCTTATGGACTAGATATTAATTACTTATTTCACACTGTATTTGTACAATAATGGTATAAAAAGGTGAGCTTAATGATTAATTATTCTTAATCGCATATCATCTGCATAAAGTAACACAAACAACAAAACACAGAAAAGTAAAACAGGATTCTCCTAGTTCAGGCAAAATAAATACATCATAGTTCTAATTAAATTTTATGGATTTTTGACAACTTTAAGTGATTTTCTGAATAAATATTATTATTATGTATTATTAAAGTAAGCAGTGGTAGCGTAGTAAGCTCTACAACTTGCACTTACAATTATGATTATGCTAGATATTAATTATTTAATATGTGATTGATAGATTATATTATATTTGAGGTTAGTAACAACTTTTTGCTGAGAAAACATAGTTACTCAGACTCAAGCCATTCAATTTTATTACCACAAACTCTTAATTATTTAGACAGGCGAACCCGCGTGGCTGTATGCTTCCTGTACTGAGGAATCAAAGCGAGGTATCATTCATAACACATAGTAGGAACTTAATTTCTAACCGCCATGTTTATGACGATGCACGTTGGTTATATTTACGTATATCCAATATCTCAAAAGGTATTACTATCTTATGTACTTGTATTTTTTGACAGCTGGCGCCATTTCCAAATATATGTCACCTCCAACTATTTCAGTTTCAGTTGTTTCACTCTCATAGATCCCTCTCTCCGCGATGAGATAACACCGCATCAGCGCGCGCGCATACATCATCCGGCGCAAAACACTCGAGATTTATAATAGAATCAGAAGTAGGATTAAACGCACTACGCCTCTTGCACGTTTTATAGTTCGTGCGAAATAATATTCACTGTAGATACTGATAGACGTAGAGTTCTTTTGACAGTGTTTTTTCATGGATTTATAAAACTTCTCATGGGTATTATAGTTCAGAAGTATCATTCGGAAACTAACCTTAAATCCTTGTAAATGCTGAAAACAAATTAAAATTTGAGTAAATAATCTTTGATAAACAAAGTGACTCATCTAAGGGCTTCAGGACAAACGACTATGAGGGTAGAGAGGGGTAAAGTCGAGCTGTCATTGCACTCTACTGTTTAGTCACCCCTTGTTGGCTCCATCGCCCAGTCGATCCCAGTGCGCCAGCCGTGTGTGACTAAAAATAACCGCGCGCCCGTCAGTAATTCCGCAACTACCGCGTCGTACGCGCGTCCGCGCCGCGCAGCCATGGCGGAAACTATCGAGGAGTCCTACGAGACCGCGGTCACCCGCAAGGTGGTCCGCACCAGCCTCAAGATAGAGGAGGTGAGGACACACACACTACGCCCCCGCGCCCGATTTAGCCCCCACCTGCTCACATAACAACACGTAAACACAAACGTCACCATATCCCGAAATCCCCGGAACATGCACACTTCACCTCGAACTAGCGCTATGGCGGAAGCGCGACAAATCACAGTTTTAAATATAACAGCCGGTTGAATGAAAATTTCCAAGCCCACCTTGACTTGTGCATCGACCTGTTGAAGGAACTTCACGTGCGGCCTTGCGACACAAACACAGGACACTACCATGACAGCACACTTAGGTACACACATACACTATTGCGTCACTATGATTTCAGGCGTTTATGTTCAGTGTGCTCTGTACTTTATTGTGCTACCAACGTGATTGTTACGTGAAAGCTGACGTTTCAGTATTTCGTGGTTTCTGATGTTCAATAATCCTAACTGCAAGTGCCAAAAGAACCTTTACGTAGACAATGGTTGTGCTATTACGTTCCCCGTCCCTGCGAATCAACAATGAGTCGAGCATCGCGACTACTGCCCGTTTCCAAAGCGCAAAATCCAATGGAAAAACGCGGCGTGGCATATTTTCGTCTTGGCTCCCATCCTAGTTTATCTGCTACATTACGATGTTTATTCACAATACGTATGTGAGCATTAATGTGTGCGTTTTAGCCACTTGTCGTTCCCACGGCTGGTCAGATAATCTGCAACAGAAACCGCAAAACCATACACCATTCTGTTTTAGTTCGATCGTCGAAGTAGAGCGGCCGGCATTGTTTATTGGACATGAGCATCACTGTCCTTGCATGCTTGCTCTACCCAAAATATTTATGTGAATCTTTTTGGCAATTGCCGGTGTTTTTTTCCTGAGAGATAATGTTAGAGAATCAAAGGGACATTATAATGTATGGAATGACGAATGTAAGCAGCTGCAATAAAGGTAATTCTGTAAAGATGAGATTACGTACCTCTGCTTCATAAACAAGCTCGCTTCCTTTCCAAAACTTATTGTTTGCCATCGGTTTTAAACTGAGCGAGACCTATTTTAACAACTTTGGTATTCTAAATACGGAGCAGTATTTATGTTGATGAATTCATAGCAAATCAATTCGTCTATATCTCTACACAGGATGATTCTGCAAGTACTTAACACAAAGAGACCCAACAGAATCAATAGGTACCTGTGAAAACATCTACTTAATAGCAATATGCGATAACATTACACGCGCACACTGAATTTTTAAAAAGGTTTTTTATTAAATACAAAGAAATAACCATTGTACAATTATGCTATTTAAAGTGTTGAGTGTAGTTTTAGGGCCATGATTCCTTATTATTTTCCTCGTTATATTGTTCCACACTCTCAAATTAGTCTTATATCATAAAATATTATGACAGAAAAAACATGGTTTGAGTAAAATACATTACCCTCAATCTGTCTAAAGCTTGCGTATAAAACGAAATCCGTTTCATATTTGCTAATCTTGCGTTAATACCATCTAATTCTAAACATGCATTAGGTTCAGGCAGTTTATATTATATTTAAATTAGATGAGATTTAATTAAGAGTTCAGAGAAGCTGTGGGCGTGCTGGGGTAATTGCTGGAAACGTCATGTTTTCATTTCATACATCAGATCACTAAACACAAAAGACAGTAATAACTGCATATACATTTTTTATGTGAAATTTACTTCTAAAGAAGAAATAATCATGGAGATGTTTTGTCTCATAATAACGGCATCATAGTTGCCGATATAACAAATTCATGAATTTATTTTTATTATTTACTAGCTTTACACGCTGCGCCGTTTCCATATTTTTTTTTTAATGTTCTTTGTTATATTATTGTACACTAATAAATATGTTTCTTTCTTTCCCAAGTTTTTAGATTTTCCGTAAAAAATATTATTTTTTTCAATGTGCATAAATAACATGCAATTTTATTGTTAGTTAGTTAGTTAATATTTTAATGTTTTATTGTTTGCCCTTTCATATTTATATTTTTATTCAGAAACCCTGTCAGATGACAAAGACACAGGGTTTTAACAGCCGGCTTTTATCGTATAATTATAGTTATCGTAAACATTCTTACTGAGTAATTATGTGAATCCATCTCTAAGCTGTCAATTATAATATAACAAAAGGCAAGTAACTCTTCTATAAATTATTTTATGTATAAATCTTGGGAAAAAGGCACTAGAAATACAAATCTTTATTATACTTAGAGTCGGGAATATTAAGACTTATAATTATAATTAAACAATGGTACAATGATGAGAAAAAAGACGTTTGTTCTTACGAAACTTTTGGATATACCTATCTTAGCTATAATTGGGGTAGCTCCTTTTTTGAAGCCTCGGCTCAGATAAATGAGGCACGTATTTAAAAAATAACTTAAATCCCTGTATACCGAAATAAGTAATGAGAATAGTCGGTTTAGAAGGGGAACTTTTTAACCAACTTCATAAAAATAGTAGCTTCTTAATTCTACGCGCATTTTTGTTTGTTATCAAACCCAGAATTTCTATTACCCTCCAAATTGCTCCCATTTAAATTTTATAAGTCGTACTACCCTAATAATCAGTAAATGGTGGTACATATTTGAAGTCAATTATATTTGGATATTTTTTTAATCTATGTATTTGCTTTCAAAATCGTGTAGCATCAACATCTAGCCATGTGGTTAGGCTCTTAGTTTACGTTACATTAATTCGTTAATTAACAATCATCATTATCACTGTGTATTTTTTACGACGCGATGGTTAATTAATCTCTCTAACTGGTAGGCACCTAGTAAGTATGTAATATTAGCTGTTAACTTTTTACATTATCATGGTTTTTAACGTTATTGAAACTTGAAACAGGTATGATACCATGATTTGTCAGTTCTTGAGTTTCTTCATTATATCAACGCTGTTGCTGCTATCCTTGCGGTGCAACAGAGCATTTCCCCGCTGCATCACTGAGGCAGGCAACTATAATGCAACCATAACAATAGCACTATTATATTCTCTACCTTTACACAGATTTAGGCCTTAGGGCTTGTATCACAATCTCCGACTAAACTTAGTCAGTTAAAGTAGGTATAGAGAAATCTCGCGGTCAGTGTGTTGTGCAAATGTGTTGTGTTATCCCCTGCCCAAAGAATGTCTTTGAATTAGCGACTTAGTCAATTATTAAATTATAGATCTATCAAATCAACTGACAGTTGTCAGTTGTCAGCTCTATATAAATATATCAGTCACATATATATAGAGCTGACAACTGACAACTGTAACTGTATAGTGCACAACACAATCCTATGCACGATGTCAGGGCATCAGATCTTAATTCCCTTACCCTATGTTGAATCCACCGTTGGGGGCACCATGGTAGTTTCGACGGTTCATCGGTCGCCTACACTGCAAGGCGACACCGCCGCCGTAACAGATGATTCACGATGCTCACACTTTAGTTTATAAGATTTATATTTTTATGTATGTTAGTCTATAAGGTATACATATGTTTATATGGGCCTTAGGTGCCTGAAATAAATGATTTATTATTATTATTATGGGCATGTAAGGCACTACAACCTTATAAGGCAAGTGACGTCATGCTTCACGGTTCTTGATTTCGACTTTGACTTTGACTTTGCATCGACTTATTTTATTATTTACAATACGAGTATGTAACAAAACAAATAAGTAATGTGTAATCAAAAAAACATTATATTATACTGAGTTAAGTATATTTTTTTAACCCCCGACCAAAAAAGAGGGGTTTTATAAGTTTGACGTTTCTGCCTGTCTTGTCTGTCTGGGGACATCATAGCTCCCGAACGGATGGAGCGATTTCAATTTTTCTTGTATTTGGCCCGGGTGTTCTTATACATGTTTCATAAAAATCGGTTGAGCCGTTTAAAATTTATGGGGGTGAGAGTGGGGAAGGAAAACCGAAAATGTGCAACTATACTCGAGTGGGGTATCAATAAAAGAGCATCGCGTGCATGTGCACGCGATGCTTTCATAAATATCTACTTAATATTATGGTGTTTTACTTTTAAGGAAATTAGAGCATTGGAAGCAAGGGTTTTTCTTAAATTTTTAATTTAGATTTATTTATTTAAACTTTACTTCGAGATGTCGATTTAGGTGGTAGTACTAAATCTTGTTTACGTTGTCATAGTTAAGATCGTTAGTGAAGATCTTTGATAGTTTGGGAGTACCTAATAGTTTTTTTTTAGATTTAAATGCAATTCGTTTAAAAAACCTGTAAACGCCTCCAATACTCGTATTCAAGCCTTAGACCTGAAAAACAGGAATAGATAACTATCAAATTAAAAAGTCGTTAAAGTTCATGATCGTGTTCTTACGTATTCCGACTTCCCCTTCGCTGATTTTCTGTTGGCTGTGCCCACAACCTATTTTGATACCTGTATCTGCGCCTGAGTTGAATTAGAATCAGATAAATTGTTTGGGGGTTGTACTCGTACAGACTGGAACTTTGTATCCATTGACGCATTTTCCAGTTAGTCTCTCTAGTGGTATGTTTGGCAGAAAAATTAGGTAGAATTATTGAGGTCGCATTAATTTAATAATATAACTTTACAAAGAACTGTTACATTAAGAACATTTAAACTAAATGTTGGAAGTTAGTATTTCAGCAAACTTTAAATCGAATAAGGCGTTGGCTATACTCATTACCCCGTATGACTCTATAATACGTCCAATGAAATCTCTTCCAAAATCCTTGTAAACAAAGGCGAGATACATAATTCATAATAAAACGCATATATGTAGACCTAAAACTTCATATACAATTTAATTAGCACATAAAACATTTTACGCCATATCACCGCAATTACTTAGTCGTCATTTGGCACCGCTTTGTATACAAACAAATAAAGCATTCCGAACAAAAGCTTTGTACAAACAAGTTTCCAAACGCACTCCAAATATGGACATGCAACATTTCCGCGAATCACAACGCGGGATTATAAACAGCTGAACAACTGTACGGGAACACTGCCAAGACTTCTCCCAAATTGACGAAGCTCCATGCTTTGATTACTGCATAAAGATACCAAAATGTGCTTGACATTGGTTTCCAAAAGCTCATGTTTAGGGTTGTTGAACGCAAATTGGCGTGGCGGCATTTTTATATTTAGAACGCAGCCTGTTGCGTTCCGTTGCTATCGACAGGCGATGGCATCCATCACGGAAGATAGAAAATGGAGCAGCGGGTATAATTAACGTCGACAAAATAGTGGGTGGAGCTATACCTAATGTTTATTTGGTGTCGTGATTAAGGAGGTTTTTAAATAATAGACCAAACACTCCATTGGAATCGCTCCATTTGAAAATTACAGTTTTTTGCGTTCCGATTCGCACAAAGCGCACACATGTGTGATCTAATCATAATGATTTCTTAAAGTCCTTGTATTGATTCTGCCACTGCTAGAATTAACGCTGGAGTGTTTTATAAAATGATATTAAGTTAGACTTCAGACAAATATAATAAAACCTAAAACCTTGTTTGCCAGAATATAATGTTAAGGTCATAAATCCTAGGTAACAATCCATTATATTCTACCACAATTGATCGGTATACCTTATAATTTGTAATTTTTAAATAGATTAATAAAATAAAACAAAAATATTTATTCCTAGCATGGTCAACATATTCATCAAGTGTGTCAACACAGCAGTAAAGTAACAAGCAGTGTAACTTCAGTCTATTGTAGGGTAACTTTTTAAATTTATCAGGTAGAGCGTTTTAAATCTTAGTGCACATAAAAAAATCATTATAGAGTTCTTAGTTGTATATTTTGCCCCTTCACATCCCTTTGTGGGAACTTACTAGCATTATGATTATATAAAAAAAACAAGGTTGGGATTTCATCAAAAGAATTGATTGTAGAGGCAATTCAAAGTCAATAACGAGAGGTAATGGTAATTATATAATGTTGTTTTAACCCTTGGTTATTTTTATAGCTGCTGTTAAAATTTTCAATAAGTAATATCTTTTTAGTGCATATTGGATATCCAGTAATTTTAAATTCACACTATTTTTACCGGCCACAACGTTGCACGTGTTTTTGGATTTTTCCGCGGGTAGGTACTTTAAGAAATAGAGTAATTAACACTGAAATAATTTTCAAATCGTTCTTGAGATTAGAGATATCGTTCAAACAAACAATCTCTTCAGCCCTATAATTTTAGTAAAGGTATACTTTGAGGTAGTAATACCTATAATAAATTAGTAATATATTATGTATGCAGAATCTATTCTAGAGACTTTAAACTATGTTACACTGACAAAAGCACTGTTGGATAAGTTCATTATTAATTGTCTTTTAAGTGGTCCATTCACAGCAATCTTCCGTAAGTTTTTCGACCAAATTGATTAAATTAGTATAAGTCTAAAACTATCATAAGCTGTGTCCAACATGATGAGGAATTCAGAGCGGACGTTTAAATAAAAATATATTTCCGTCATCATAGATAAGTCTGGTGTTTTTGTAAGTAAAGCAAACAAACAAAAAAAACACCAGCGAACGATGTTTTGCCGTTCATGATCACAAATCTTGTATCTAAACCTTGTCTTCTTAAATATAACTTATGCAAACTAGCTTTAAAGAATTGTATCCCTTTTAGTTTTTATAGATTAGGGCAGATTAATGTAATAATAGCAACTCCGAACAACCAATGAGGCGTTTAAAAAAATCCTTTTGTGAAATCAGATTAGGCGATATAATTTCGAGAAAGATGATTATGATTATGATAAAATAATTCTATTCATAATTTTCAATTTATTTGAGCAATCATCTATATCTATAATATTTAGGAATTCAGATTAGTTTTCTGCGTCTTAGTACCAATTTTAGACAAACGTGACCTATTTATCTCACAAATAACGTAAACAAAATTTGCTTTCACTAAATAAAATGTTAATAGGTTCTTTGCCTCCAATAAAGTTTAATTCAATGTCACAACAATGTCAAAGATTAAGCTAAGGATACCAGCTACAATGTAATTAAAATTAAAATTGTTTTCATATACCAGTTCTACAAGATTATTTTTAAATAAAATGAAAATGAATGGATTTTGGCCCGCACCGCTCCACTGAGCACACGAGTCGCGCGCCGCCACCGCCACCGCGCTCCCGCCGTTTATCCCTCCGTGTCGCTGCTTACTATTCAAAACTAGCAATTTTACTTGAAATTTCTTCGTAACTAGAAATGATATAATATTATTTACAGCAGTATAGAGGTCCGGTAAAAATAGGTTTGCCCAGAGAGCGGTGCAGCGGAGGCGCGGTTACGGTGTCGTGTTCAGAAGCGCTAAGAAAGAGCCTTATAAAACGATGAACTTAACTAGCACTACAAAACGGTTATGCTTTTCAAAACTATGCTTAGAGGGGTAGGTTATAAGTAAGTTTTTTATTTTATTCACTTGCCCAACTGTAAGCAGATGTTTGGTCGAATTTCATGCTATCGTATAAATGCCCTCATTGAAATGTCTTTGAAAGGTACCTACCTATACCGGAAGGAAAGCAAACGGGTTCAAATAGACGTAGGTACATCAAACAATTTTCAATCATTGCCGTCTTCCCGAGGATAATTAAGATACCAAACATATCAACTGGTGTTACCATCTCGTCGCATCATAGTCGCTATTTCAACATCACATGTCTGGGACCTTGGGAATCGGTTCGCTTCGATTTACGCAGATTGACGCGATCGACCTACTTAGTACATCCATCCATAGTCATCTGTGGTAACAAAACAACTTTTAAAAGCTGGAAACTTTTCGGTACCTAATCTATTCAATTCAAATTCGAAGATCTTTATTGCAGTGGTATAGGATATGTAACAATTTGGAAGTTTTGTTTTTAAGTTTGTAGATGTTTTGTGCATAAATAGGCGCTCTACGACTGTAATTATGATGATACTTCGTCTACTTTTAAAGTATATGAAATAAAAGCACACATTTAGAAATACAAGTAAGACAAGTTTACCTAGACATTGACGGCGGAATGCGCTATTCCTGAACTCTCTGTAAGTTCGGTCGTTTGTCAAAATTATTATCCTCCAAATTGCCAGCTATCCTTTCCTCTTCCTTATATTTCAGCTGTGACTATTACAGCAACTTAACTCATATTTAACAGCTAAAGAGGTTAACCGAACCATTACCTACGTTTAAACTTTATTGTTTTTGACATAAAGTGAAAAACACTGAGCCTATTTTCTGGGGGCACGGCAGTGCCCCCACCAAGTCGAGCAAAAAAGCGGCACGGCCGTACCATCCTTTTCTCGAAGCAATTCAGGCCATTTTCGACCCCCTGTAACTTCGTTGTGGATAAAACTAGAAGACTGAAATTTTCAGTAACCATGCAGGATTGTAAAGACAAGATATATTTTAAATTTCATTCAATTTGAACCAGTATTTTAAGAATTATAACGGGTCAAATTTCGTAATTTTGTCACTCACTCACTGACTGACTGACTGACTGACTGACTGACTCACCGATCATCAAAATTCTAAGGCACTTCTAGCAGACCTAGAAGCTTCAAATTTGGAATATAAGTAGTGTTTGGTGTATAAATCAAGGAAAAACTAAAAAATCTAGGAAAACCCGGTATAGAGGGCGCTGTCGTACCTTTTCTCGAAGCAATTCAGGCCATTTTCGACCCCCTGTAACTTCGTTGTGGATAAAACTAGAAGACTGAAATTTTTAGTAACCATGCAGGCATTGTAAAGACACGGTATATTTCAAATTTCATTCAATTTGAACCAGTATTTTAAGAATTATAACGGGTCAAATTTCTTAATTTTGTCACTCATTGACTCACCGATCATCAAAATTCTTAGGCACTTCTAGCAGACCTAGAAGCTTCAAATTTGGAATATAAGTAGTGTTTGGTGTATGAATCAAGGAAAACTAAAAAATCTAGAAAAGACCGGTATAGAGGGCGCTGTCACAACGCCACGTATATACGAAATATGTACTAAAGTAATAACAATGCGAAATATAAATAAATCCAATCTAGACCGGCAAAAAGAAAATTATATGGACATATTTACAATAAGTAGAAGGTACCGAAAAGGAAAAAAGTAGAACTGTCTACAAAATACAAAAAGAAATGAGATCCCATCAAAAACAATACTTGTCAAAAAAACCAAGTCGCGCAACTCAGTTGTTCTGCGGTAAAAAGTTGTGAGATCCAAGTAAATCCAAGTCTTCAAATTTCGTTAATATATTTATATATCTTGGATCTCACAACTTTTTACCGCAGAACAACTGAGTTGCGCGACTTGGTTTTTTTGACAAGTATTGTTTTTGATGGGATCTACATTTACTCGCACTTTGAAATTTAAATTCTTAAATTCTTTATTGCACACAGAAATATATACAAATATTAGTTATTATAACATAGGTCATGTACAAAGGCGAGCTTAACCCTATTAGAGTTTTCTTACAGCAAACCTTAGGGTATGGAGAACTGTAATGCAGAAAATATGGATAGCGTGTACATACAAGTCAGACAGATTATCATAAAAATTTCCTATATTTTCTAAAATAATAAACATAACTTAAAAACTATAAACAAATATAGGTACCTAATATCTTATATATAAAATGAATTAACTTCTAATAGAAGTAGTATTTAACCTTATTATATCTGGAGTCAAGTCAGTTTAATTTAAAAATAGGTAGGTACTGTAGCTATGGATTTATAACTACAAAATTGAACAAATATGACTGGAACATTTTTATTTAGAACTTAAATAAAACAATAATTTGTACAAAGCTCACCTACTTAGCATATTGTCTGCAGAATTTAACCAAACGTGACATAAATACAAATGATGTAGAAAAACAACATTTATGTATTAGTAAAAAAGCTCACCTACTTAGCCTAAAGTCCGCAGAATTGTAGTTGGCTACAAAATTTCAGTCGCGGGCTGGTCTGTGTTTAGAAACGCTCGCTCCAAAAATGGATAGTTGCTTTAATGTTATCTGTAAACAAGCTTCCTGTTTAGGTACCTGCATGTTTCATTTTAATGTTGATTCAGTTTAAATTATTAACCTGATATTTTATTCACAACTTATAAACAAAAATAGTTAAGTATCTAAATAAAATAGTTTTTTTAAACAATCCACCTCGAAGGACCAAAGGGGAACTTTTGATCCTTCTGATGCTCATGTTTAGATTTTCTGAAGTTTTATGTGTCAACTATGTATCAAATACTCCTTTGTATAAAAACTTAAACAAAACTGAAATAGTCTAGCAAACGCTTCTATAAATCTTTTTATATCGGCTATAACGAAAAGCCTATTGTTGCGCGCTAAAGTCACAGATGACAGGACAAGATGGCCGCCGCTCCAGAACAGCAGTTTTATGCGCGACCTACATGCAAAAACTGATTTGTAGCTCTCAAGATTAATGAGTCAGAGTTCGTTGACTTTAGAGCCGTTTAGGAGAAGATTTAAAACACAAATTATATTTGACGAGTTACGTTTTCGTCAGTATCGTCAACTACAATTTTGTATTTGGGAGATGGTTTCATGCCTACATGGTTTATGGTTGTCGGAGCAATATCATCTAGGTCATCCTTGACTTCAAATTAAATATATATGTTTGTTTTGATTGTTGGCAATTTGGGTTGGATCTACCTACTTGACTTTGGTTTATAATCTATCCTCGCTAAAGCGTTGGCCCGTAAAATCAAATGGACTATTATTGAAAACACAGCGCTGGGCTTAACGTGTACGAGGCTGGACAATTTCTGGTCTCTTTCTCTTTGCCCCCTACCAATGAGGTAAGTATCTAAAGGCTAGTATACCTGAGACTATCCCACTACAAAAAAGGACCTAGGTACATACTCTTACTTATTGTTTATTCTCCAACTCAGTTGTTTCATTTTGAAAACTCAATAAATTGTTACGATATTACGTGCATTCGACTTTAGCAGTTGTTTTAATTTGTAACTATCAAAAATAATTTTCATTTAAAGCACATTTCCCAGAACAATTACGTGAGCTTACTTGTGCCATAATGCGATAAGACCATTAATTAGACCATACAAAGTATGTTTTAGGAGTCGCGGCTTGTCCTCACGTCGTTAAAGTCGTGTCTGGCGTGTCAGTTGTCATCTGTGATTAATGATAGCTGTTGATAACTGTTTCGGTTAAAATTAACTAAACTTCGGTGGCGTGGGTTGGGAGTAAAGAACTCTAGAGAAAATATGGTTATAAATCATGGAACTTCCATTGTTTTGTTTAATGAATCCCGAGAACATATTCAGCGTGAAAGATTTCTTGTCGATTCATAGGTTTTTATTGCAACACAATAACATTGTGCTTCAATGAACCTTGTGTTTGATACCTAGCCGCACTACTAAATTTACTGAAGGAATTTGGACTGAAGCATTAAAGATTTTAAAAGTCTATCTAAGTATTTGCATATACCTAACAAAACAACAAGGCAATGTCACTTATTACAATTAGTGACATTGCCGTAGGCCAGCAAGTTTTAATGCCTTCTTATTTAAAAATAGCTAAAGGGGCCACATGTATTTGAATTATTCGATGCAAGAACAATATGTAATTGTCTAAATCCTCATTTTATTGCGAGCTCTTTTTCCACACACAGAACACAGTTTACACTTGCATAGCCTATATTTTTTTAAGAGCAGTGGAGTTTTATTTCTGTTGTATTAATAAATTAATTGCATAACATGGCGACATAGTCCAATTAACGATTAGCGACATGACAGCCGCCCACGGGGTATTATCGTCTGTCTGTCTGTCACAAATCTGAGGAGAGTTGCAACTAAAACCATTTTTATAATTTGGGCGTTGACAAGATTGTGTATGATATAAAGTTTTGGATGGTGTTTCTACGGAAAATTATTAGAAAATTAAATCTATTTTTAGATAAAATGAATGCTGTGATGTTTATTCAAATTTTATATATTATTTTCGTCTAAAAATCTTTTCCAGACCCAATATAATAAATAAGAGACTATTAAATTTGTTCTAGGATTTCACGCGATGAAGACTTTTACAAATGTTTGTTTTGTTTATAGTCTCTTTTAAAATCGCCTTCCATATTGTGAACCACACCACAGATTACATAAAATATGTTATCAGTGACCACACTAAGTTAAAAATACACTCTTTTTTTATATTTGATAAGTTTTAATTTGACCACAATCTCACTTGATGTTAAGTGACGATGTGGACTAAGATGCAGCATGAAGACCTAGAAAGTAGATGGCTTCTCCGGACGAAACACGAAAAAATCGTTTCACGCATTGGCCCAGCCCGGAGGGTGGTGACAAGATCCGAAGCCTACCACCAGAGACTGTTCTTAGCACCACCTGGAGGTCACGTGTAAGGATTCAGACGGTTAATACTTACGAACGTGAAAAGACAAAACCTCCAAAAACTCTTCTATTTTCTTACCTGCTAACATTTACTTATTTAATTTTCAAGGGTATTGTCGCTAAATTCTGCCGTTATCAAAGATTCATCTTTGGCGCTTCCTACGTCTTGCCTTGGCTACAGTTCCTCATAATAAACCTTGGCATTCTGCTCACTGTCACTCTATTCTCAAATCTAAATAAAAATAACAATAAAAAAGATTAAATCTTTGCTGAAAATTAACAATTTCTCACTATCATGCCTGGCTTGGCTAACATATATTTTGTTAGAAATGAGGAAATATAAAATTGTTGTTCGTCCAACCTGGGTCCACGTTTAGAACTTTTTAATTTTAGAACTAGTCAAAAATACACAAATATATTTAGAACTAGCTGACCCCAGCAAACGTTGTTTTGCAAAATGAAAAATTTATAGTAGCTGATTCTCCAGACCTACTGTATACGCATATAAAATTTGGTAAAAATCGGTAAAGCAGTTTCGGAGGAGTACGGTAACTAACATTGTGACATGAAAATTTTATATACTGTTGATAGATATGATCTTTGACGTTAGGAACACACCTACATTGCTTAGACAACAGTGAATGCTTGTAATTTAATATGAACTTTATACCATAGCAATAAAGCTCAAATTGACTACGTTTTAGTTACAAATCATTTGTATGGGAAAAAGAAAAGGGCTATTTTTAGGGTTTTTCCAGCAATAATTCTAATTTTTCTCGCCGTAAAAACCATCCTTGAACTTCAACGAACATTTTAAAAAAAGATTTGGCCAAATTGGTCCAGGCGTTGTTGAGTTATGCGGTTACCAACACATTTTGCGATTCATTTTTATATTATAGATTTGAACTCTTTTGATCAATCCGAACCTAAGATCCAAACAGTTTGCTTACAAAAACCTTGAAACCTGAAATGTCAAAGTCCGTACAAAATACGTTCACGTTCTATTCTTAAAAAAAAACTAAACATACTAATCTAAATGCTCTAGTAAATATCCAATACTCTTTTGCATTCATTGTTGAAAGTGAAAATGGGAGATGAAGGCATGACTAGAAAACTTATGAGAACGTGACGAGTTTTTAATCAGGTTTTGCGACGTTTTCTGGCGACAATCCATCACTTTCTACTTTCGTTGCTTTATTGGTAGACTGATAAGTATTGTTTGACGAGAATAGCTAGGTACATGAGTTCTCTCTAATCTACATACATTTTCAGTCCTGAGTTTACAGCCATCGTCCTAACATTAGACCAAATTAGAAAAAACCTAACCGTTGGTAAATTCACAAAGTATCTTTAAGTTTTCGCACAATCTTAAGAAACTTTCACGGCTAAAAATGTTGCTTTACAGAAAACAGTTAAAACAATAATAATATAAGGTATTTTCACAACAAAAATATATTTTTTAGAGAATTAGCTCCAGCCAGCCAACATCAATATTTCAGTTATAGGACCTTCAGTGCCTGCCTCATAAATTTCCAGTTATTTAATTATTTTTTCCGGACAATGCACAGTACTTCACCAAACTCCAAAATAAGAGTATATATTTTGTGTTTGATATCCAACTGTACCTACACGGATTATTACAAGACATCCATCCATCCATTTAATGGAAGTGTAATTCAAATGTAATAATGTCCTTTCTTAATTACTTACTTTGTACGTTCCTCGTGCTTCTTCGTTAATTCCTTATAGACTAAGTCTAGATATTAAATCAAGACTATACTTTAATTTAATATTCGTTTACAATGACAAGTATTATTCAGACTAGTATGCCTTACCCATGTTCTCAGTCAATTTTGATGAATAGTTCTTACCGCCCAAGTTGGCATACGACATCAAATAAATTGCAATGGCCGTACATGTCGATCAGAATAATTGCCATTCAGAATTATTATGGGACACTTGATTCATGCTATTTTCGTAATGTCATTTACATTCCCTTAGACTTACAGGTTATATTTGGAATTATTTTCAATAAATTAGTTAAGGATTATATAATATCTACATATTGGTAGATACTTACTTACCATAGAATAATAAATTACTACATTATACGCCTCTACCTTCCTACACGACAACTTATGTCACTTTAAGGCGGCCTCTAAACGGTCAATTATATTGCACAATATTGCGAATTGTGCAATTTAATTGACCGTTTAGGGTTAACATTGAAGATTGCACAATGATTGGCCGAAAGTTTGAGCGAGTTTAATTTTTATTGCACCATGTTTTTCGCACGGTGCACACGGGATCAATACTATTCTCCGACTGAACGCGAAAACATTGTGCTGTTCGTATTGTTGTGCAATATAATTGGTCGTTTGGATCAAAGCGCCTTTCAATCTTATTGTACAATAAAAGTATTGTACAATGTTATTGTAGGTCTAGAGGCCGCCTAAGAGAAAATCACCAAGTCTCAGATACTATAAGTACCTTTTCAGAGTTTTTATTTTGAACATAGATGCAGATATCGAAGTCCTACAATAAAAATGGAAAATGGCAAAATACATTTATAAAGCGAGCAAAACCACTTACAAAAAGCAAGTATTCATAAACATTCTTAAAATTGATGGGTTCGTTTATTTTCAGCTAACTTTCAGCAAAACGTCAATTTCCCGAACGGAAGCGCTAGTTCATAATCTCTCTGCTAGATGTCGCTACATGCATTAACCTACATCGCACTACACGCGCAGGCGCAGCTGTCGGAATATAATTTACCGGTCGATGCACACAGCACTTTGGCCAAAACTTGGAGTTTGAATTATTACTTTCGAAGTACATATCTTCAGATACATACCTATTATTATTTGAATGAATTCAATATAGAACATAAAGTCGGTATTTTTTCCGGTTTTCTTGTAGATTGTTTTAATCATAAGAAGGCCAATCGTTGAATAATCAGAAGCAAAATAGTCCTATAAAGTAAATTATTACAGACTTTTACTTATATACTTATGATCACTTTTTAATAATCGAAAGGGCCTGTCAGTGACAGACTGACCGAGATTGCTCTATATTTTACCTTAAAAAGAGAAAAAGAAAAGAAGACTTTCCGAGAATCAAATTAAGTACCTACCTAAACTTAGTCTTTCTTTTTGCACTATTTTAGATGCATTTGAAGACATTTATTTTAACTAAAAATGTAAACAGGTAATTATAGGTTTAAGTGTACATGTACATTTCTACTAAAAGAAATAAAAATAACAACTTGACCAGCAAAACAGAGTCATTATTCTCATTAAAAAAATATACTTTGGTGTACCTAAATCCTCATGTTATACCACGTGTGCAATGTTTACACACAAAATGGATATAAATCTTGGAAATGGCTATTAAAAATAAAATAAAGATTCTAGTCATTATTACAGACTGTAGCGAAACGATAGCATTGCAATGTTTAATGATGCCCGCGTTGTAAACAGCGCTTAATTATAATGGATTTAAATGCTAGATTAGTGTGTATTTTAAGATCAAAGCTTCTTATACGCAAGTCTTAAGTTTTTTTACTAACATAAGTAGCTTTCTGCAGTTATGGAATACCATACATCATTTTAGCAGCAGGTGTTGGTTGATTTTGGGGCCAATAACATTGCGTTAAATCCTAATTGATTTTGAAATCCTTTTTGGATTTTTTTTTTCCTTTTTGGTGGATTCCTTGTCGTTTATTTTTTGTTCTTACAATAAGACTATGCATAACCTACAAAATATTATATCATTTTTTTTTATATGAAATATAATTTCACGTTTTAATTGCGTTTCAAAACACGAGTATGATAGGTGTTTCACAGAGTTCAATACTAGGACCTGGCCTATTGTTTTGTGACGGCGTAAACAGTAAATATTTGAAATTTGGTTTTATCCTAACCTTACCTCTAAATCTTCTATGGTTACGCAAATATAACATTATGTTAATACAAATTTATGACGGAAAGACAACGAAATACATTTTGTCTGTTTAAATTAACGCTACCATGATGATGAGCCTAACATCTTAATGCATGTGTAAGATTTTAGGAAAACTAACAGCTAGCTATTTAGTATGCAATATAAATACACTTATGTAAACGCTGAAGGCCTTTTAAAAGTTTTAACAGAGGCATAAAGAAATAAAAACAAAACAAAGAAAAGTAAATGAACAACAAAAATTAGCAAATAACAAAACACAAATTAAATACCTTCTATACAAAAAAAATACGAAATATAACTACATTTTTAATTTCCTTAAAAGTAAAACACCATAATATTTAATAATGGGCACGCGATGCGCTTTCATTTGATACCCCACACGTGTATATTTGTAGAAAAAAAACTAAATTGAAATCGCTCCATCCGTTCGATAGCTATGATGTCCCAGACAGACAGACAGACATACACGTCAAACTTATAACAACCCTCTTTTTTTTGGTCGGGGGTTTAAAAATACATATGTTTATATATTTATTAACGTAAGAAAAAACTATTTTACCAGTATTCATAAGCTATAACACTGACTATTAAAAATATCGAATTTATATTAGGTCCTTACATATGAAATTGGCGTTTTGTATGGGAGGAACAAAAAGTCGAATATTTTTTAATATAATATATTTAATTAATCAAAGTATGAACCATTATTTTCTATGCACTTTTGCCATCTTATAGGTAGTTCATTGATCCCTTTACTAAAAAAACCAGTCGGACGGGAATCAATAAAATCTTTGAAGGCGATTTGGACTGCCCCATCGGAGTTGAATTTTTTCCCTTGCAAGAAGTTATCCAAATTTCGAAAAAAATGGTAATCTGTTGGAGCAAGGTCCGGGGAGTACGGAGGATGTCTTAGACTTTCCAATTGAAGCTCTTCTAATTTAGTAGCCGTCTGTTGCGCAGTGTGTGGTCTAGCGTTGTCGTGAAGCAGCAGTGGCGTGTAGCGATTGACCAGCCTAGGTTGTTTAGCCGCTAGCTTTTCCATCGTGGTTTGCAATTGCTGACAATAGACATCAGCCGTAATAGTCTGGCCAGATTTGAGAAAACTGTAATGAACAATACCGGCACTAGTCCACCAAACGCTTACAAGTAACTTTTTTGGGGTTAATTTTCGCTTGGGGCAGGATTTGGCTGGCTGGCCAGGATCCAACCATTGCGCTGAGCGCTTCCGATTATCGTAAAGAACCCATTTTTCATCACAGGTAATGATTCGGTTTAAAATACCTTCATTATTGTGCCGGTTTAGTAATGTAACGCAGCAGTCGACGCGCGTTTGCCGGTTTGCTTCAGTCAATTCGTGAGGTACCCACCTTTCAAGCTTTTTAATCTTCCCAATTTGCTTCAAGTGAATTAAAACAGTTTTATCACTAACACCGCAGCCTGCAGCTAACTCGGACGTGGTTTGCGATGGATCCGCTTCCACAATAGCCTTCAACTCTTCATTATCAACTTGAGTCTCAGGCCGTCCACGGGGCTTGTTCTGCAAGTCGAAATTTCCAGAACGAAAACGTTGGAACCAAAAACGAACTGTGTTTTCTTTTGCAACACGACCGCCATACACATCATTCACCCTTCGAGTTGTTTCCGCAGCACTAGTGCCACGGCGGAACTCGTACTCGTAAATAATGCGATATTTTAAGTTTTCCATTTTGTAAAATGAGTGACGCAAACAGAAAAAAACAGAAGAAAAAAAACAAATGAATGACGATCATCGAAGCACAAATACATGAGTCTATAGCTGTACAAATTTGAATTTGGAATTCCTTACCAAAGAGGAGAAATTTGTGATTAAAGTGGCCAGTACGAAAAACGCCAATTTCATATGTAAGGACCTAATATTACATGAACGCTATTGGCTTTTACATATAATTCAATCATTAAAACCCCCGGATTATTCCAGATATGGCAACTTTAAAGAAATTGTATGTGTACTTCGTCTCTTTGCTATTTATCACACTGATTCATAATTCAATACACTGAAAAATACTCTGATAACACATACAGTACATACTTAGTACTCAGCTTTTAGTTCTCTAGTAGTTTACTCCAAACCCTCGATTAAGCCCTTCCTTTCCTAAAAGTCATGAACGTTTGTCGGTAACCTAGCGTGTCTCGCTTATTGCCCTTTAAACAAAGTAACAACATGGTAACTATGTATAAGAATGATGGATTTTTGCTATCGAAGATTAAGCACACAAAGTGCTTAATTATAGATCTAGATTTTAATAATGTATTGCAAAACTAATGACGATTGAAACTCGTTAATTAGACTTACCCGTTTGAGCTGAATTGAAAATGAGTACTTTTTAAATTAATTAAGTAGACTAACAATAAATATAAGTTAATTATGTTATTTTCAGCCCATGTCGTCTTACTGCTGGGTAAAGGCCTAGTAATATTTAAGAATATTTGTTACTAGGTACATACATGTATTGCTCAGTGACTATTTGCTTGGCATGTTGTTAAAAATGGAATTTTTGATTGCAGGTAAGTTGCCCATATGGAGAGTGGATTTGGAGGATGATGATAAATTTGATGAGTGGGAATCGCAGGAAAACAATGAATCGTAAGTACACAAACTAATATAGTAGGTAGGTATTAAATATAATAATAAATAATATCCACTAAGGACCCTAACAGTCCCTCAGTCTACTTCACTCTATTTGGTGATTCCGTGGCTGTACATTATCTTATAAGACCATTTACGCATCCTCGTAAGGTTTGGTTTGATTTTAAAATAAGTTAACTTATTTCTGTTTTATATCAAACCTAAGCCCAACTCAAAACACAAATTTAGAAACCTACTTAAAACCTGAAGAAATTTAGTTTCATCAGACATGAAGACGGTTTAGGCAATAACGAATGACCGACTGCAACGTTTACTGACTGTGAATAAGCATCATAATTAACGCTCGACACGCGTTGGCAAATTAAAACTGATCGTTCAATCTAATGTAATGATTTCGATCTAGCTAGCAATAAAATTATTTCAGAAAATTTTTATACATAAATCTAAATACCTACGTATAAAAATGAGCTTTATAGGATGACAATAAAGTTGTAAATCTGAACGCGTATTTCATGTACCTACTAGTGTTGTGCCGCGCTCGATTGGAGACTCTATCGATAGACTAATAAAATAGCAAGTCGAGCAGTAATCCCTGCGGTACGGATTTAACGCGGGCTTTGGAGAACCACGTATTTATATTAAGTGGAGGAGCTGTCAGCGCCTACGCCCGACGCCGCGCTGGACGGCTACATACAACAGATTCCAGCTACAATTTTTTAACATAGTTGAATTGTGTTCCTCGTAAATTTTTACCTGAATATGACGGCTACGTCAGAGTTCATTCCTTATTATTTTAAAGACGCGAATAATATTAAACCCCCGGCCAAAATAGAGGGGTGTTATAAGTTTGACACGTCTGTCTGTCGGTCTGTCTGTGTGTCTGTCTGGGACATCCTTGGTCTCCAACGGATTGCGTGAGTGTTCTTAGACATGTTTCATGAAAATCGGTTGTGCCGTTTAAAAGTTATAGGGGTTAGAGTGGGGAAGGAAACCCGAAAATATGCAAATTATACTCGAGTGGGGTATCAAATGAAAGCGCATCGTGTGCACATTACAAAATATTATGTTGTTTTACTTTTAAGGAAATAAAGGCATTGGAATCGGGTTTTTCTTAAATTTTAAATTGGTATTATTCATAAATTTGATTAATATTACAAAAGCTCGATTCGGTTAAGTAGTTCTACGCACATAAGCTCTGTCACATTGTGAACACCTGGTTGTTTCATAATTTCGAGAAAGATCTGATTAAATTATAATGACGTGGAATACTCTAGTTTTTTGCCCGAAAAACAAAAAGCTCTGAAATTCTGCCAATTCTTAGAATAGTCAGATTAATAGCATGATGAATTCGTTCGGTACAATAAATGAATTTAGCGCAGTCACCAAGGTAGTTGGTGCTTATCTCTCAACCGCGATAGTTTTGTCGTGAAAATAAAATTTTCGGACTTGATTTACTGAAGTTCAAAGAAAAATGCTATATCATTTCTAAGTGAACAAGCAACAATGTGCACAAAGGAAAACTACTGAAAATGACAAGTCATGTCATATTCAGCGTAAATACTAAACGCGGAAAAGCGGAATAATTTCTGGATTTATTCATGTAAAAGGTCGTAGCGACACTTAACTCTTTCGGCTAGATCGTCCAACTAATAATATTCTCGCACGTGAAATGTTTTGGCTGGTGCTTTTTGTTCGCCGTGGTTATTTCAGTTTTCCAGTGGGATTTTATACAACACCAGCACTGGCCGTCTCCGCGGTGCAGTGCAGAGTCGTAGCTTCAGCCGTGGTTAATCGGAGTGTTTTCTCGTGCTGAAAGGATGCAATGGATGCACCGCATAATCACATCATAGGATACAACTAAATAACCCTCGAAAACGTCCTCGAAAGTCCTGTGATAACGCCTTTGGATGTCGTGCTTTAAAAGTGCAGTGAATGTGTTACGGATGCAGTTTGGTGTTCAGTGAAGTGGGTTCAGTTTACTAATAACATGACGGAATTTTACGGATCATGGAACAAACCCAGCAAAGATGGGGAAACGGTGGAGACGATGGAAACTGTGGAAACCATCACCACGACCACCACTCGGAGACGCATACCATCAGAATCAGTAAGTTTTTTTAATGACTCACAGCAACTTCTCCCGTCGTCCTTGATCGTGACTCGCACCTCTGACTTATTTTTGCACCAGGAATTCATACGTTGATACAGTTGTAACGAGATATATTTTATCAAAAATAATCTTCCAGCTACATTGATTAGATAAAAGAGAATGCATGCAATAATAAATGCATTTTTATCACGTTCAGAAGGTGTTTATTTTGAATAAGTTGCGGAGGAGCGTGGTGTCACGGGCGCTGTCAATGCTGGCTCCCGTGATACGAACCAGCGCTGGTCCAAGGTGAAGGCGAACACCGGCCCACTCTCAACCGTCAACTGTCACATCTCTGTATAAATCAACGGACGCATTAACTCACATTCACTAAAAATACAGAATTGCTAAGCAATGTGAAACAGAAACACAGTGTTACATTTTGCTTCTCGGAATTATAATGTTTTTATTATCAAACAAATTCGAAAAAAATAATTTTCCTTTTTAACTGAAATAAATAGTTTTTACAACAACCTTTCTCTTACGAGATTGACCTAACTCTTATTTTTGCATGATTTAGAAATAAATCGAATAATTATCCCGTATGGCGCATATTGCGACATTAGGTTATCTTAAATTAATTCTGGTAAAGTATTTCTGTTGTTTATCTTCAGTCATCTTTATGGTTCATATAACACTAGTGTCTCGTAAAAAAAATAATTGGTTCAAAATGACCTCCGTAAAAACTAGTCACGGTTTTTTAGTGCAAGACATTCAAAACTGAGCTTTGGTGTGATGTGTGAACAAATGATGTGGTCATTTGTTTGTTAGGTATCGACATCGATAAACTGACAGAATTTATCGACCTAATGGGATCGCGTTTGGATCGAAAGGATCAGTCAATTTCGCATTCTGTGTGGTGTGGCTTAGTTTTGTAATCCTATCGTCTATGTCACGACGATTTGTTCGTGATACACGACCCCAGAAGTCGTGATAATGTATTTGTATGCACTTTATTCTCTGTAGTCAGGAAGACAATGACATTTATGTAGTAAAGGCCTCACTAGCTGCTAGGTTGTTTGAATTTATAAGACACAAAGGTTTACTAAACAAGCCATAGTTTTACATAATAAAAAAAACATATTTCTGATATTGTTGGGCTTACAATATCTCTAACATGAATATGAAATTAATTGATTGAATAATCAAATTACATAAGTGACTAAAATAACTCCTTTATGAATAAATTAAAAAAAAAACTTTGTCAAGAGGAGATAATTTTAAGCTTGTTATTTTATCTCCTCTAGTTATTGGAATTCTAAGGATTTAACTTAGAAATAACTCTATCACCTTGTATATTGATTGCCGTTCAACAACAAGTATTGATCTGGATCAAAATCTTTTTCTTACTTAATCAAGTTATTCTATGATCAAGACCTATGTATGGGTACGGATTTAATGCATCCACCATGGATTCCATTTATGAGCACCAGTAAGTCCAGCAAGAAGGAATTCCATAGTGTCAAATTGAGTGCAAGTCTAAATTAGGTGCTCTAAATACTCCTATTTTCTAATTTCGTCTATCCTGAAAACAATGTTCATTGCAACGGCAATGATTGTAAACATCGCATGATTCATTATAGCTTTGTTCTATTCTTATTCCGTTGACACTAGAGGTAAACCAACTGCTCCTTGTAAAATACAAGTAGATAGTAGAGATAAGAGCGAAGAAAACAATAAAAAATTTAGAAATTGTATTCTAGAGGTTAATTGGGGCATGTTAGGAATTAACAGTTTTATAACTAAATTTGTAGACATTTTTAATTCAAATTTTGTAAAAAGGAGGAAATTTATTAAAAGGATGGGTAGGAAAGGACTTAAATGGATTACTAAAGGGGTCAAAGTTTCGAGCAAAATGAAAAGATTTCTGGTAACGAATATAAAAAACAATCAAAATGTAGAAGGAATAAATTACAAAAATTCTTACCTTAAAATGTACAAAAAAGTGATCAGATCGGCTAGACGGTTTACTGTACAAGAAGAAATCATTAAAGCAAAGGACTCTATAAAAGCAATTTGGAAAGTTGTTAACAAAAAGAGAAATATCAAAGAAAATATGTTAGTTAATACAGACTCAATTAAATTAAAAAAAGCAGAAAAAGTAGTTGATAATCCCCAAGAAGTGGCTACAATCTTAATGGAAAAATTCAGCATGAACTTGAATGCTAATGTTAAGAATAGTCTATCTGCCGGTATTTATCTCACACAAAATACAACCCGAGTAGAATGTAGCATGCAATTTCATCAAGTTACAGAAATAGAACTTTTAAAAATAGTTAAATCCATGACAAGAAAAAACTCTTATGGATATGACGAAATACCAATAACATTAATTAAAGACAACATTGACATACTCTTAGTTCCATTGACATATTTTTATAATTTATGTATTGAAAAAGCCATATTTCCCGAGCAACTTAAGATAGCCAGAATCATTCCAATTTACAAAGGTAAGGGTTCTAAAATGGATCCTAAGAACTACCGGCCAATCTCACTTCTACCCGTTCTATCCAAAATTTATGAAAAAATTATAAAACTACGCTTAAACAGTCACCTTATGGCTAATAAAATTATCAGTGATAGACAATTTGGCTATCAGCACGGAGTAGGTACTAATGACGCTATAAATAGGCTAGTAGATGACGTTATAAGTAAATTAAATGACAGGCAACGGGTAGCAGGTATTTTCTTAGACCTAAGCTCAGCTTTTGATACAGTTGATCACACAATCTTACTAAATAAGTTGGAACACTATGGAATTAGAGGAAATCAGTTAAAATTATTTGAATCATACCTAAGTAATCGTTATCAATTTGTAGAATTGTTAGCAATAAACGGAAATAAGGAACACAGGCATAGATCAGTTTTGACAAAGTTAACTAGGGGAGTACCCCAAGGCTCGATACTAGGACCAATTTTATTTATTATTTTTACTAATGACATTATTAATTATATGCATAACTGCTTGGCGGATCTTCAAATTGTCGTTTTCGCTGATGATACGAACGCAATTGTTTCCGCAAACTCAAACCCAGAGCTCACAATGAAACTAAATATGGCACTAGCTGGTTTCTATAACTGGTTCAATGTGAACGATCTAATCTTGAATACGAGCAAGACTAATCTAATATTATTTAAGACTACCTCAAAAGATAAAGAGAAGTTGACTTTACACTTTAATGACATTAAAATTGATTCCGTTGATAAAGTAAAGTTCCTTGGAATTTATATTGACAATTATCTAAATTGGAAAGCTGAACTTCAGTCTATTGACAATTATTTAAGCTCGGCTTGCTATGCCATAAGAAGCCTAAGAGATGAAGTGACACTGAAGCAGCTAAAAATAGTTTACTTTGCACTGGTTGAGTCTAAGCTACGTTATAGCATTTTGTTCTGGGGTAACAGCTTTAACTATAATACAAGGGCAGCTTTTGTCATGCAAAAGAGAGTAATTAGGACTATGATTCGCATATCCCAACTAGAGTCATGTAGGGAACACTTTGTAAAGTTGCGGATACTGACAGTGCCTTGTCTATACATCATGGTGCTACTTACACACCTACTCAATAATCTGCATTTGTATGAGGCATTAGAAGCAAAGGCGCTTAGAGATACGACTAGAAGAAGAGATATAAATAAGGACTTTACGCCTAGGCTTAACATTTCAAAACACTGCGTTCGGCATCAATCCTTATGTTTATATAATAAGTTGCCAATTTATTTAAAAAAAATAACAAATATATGTCAATTTAAGACTAAATTAAAGGCATTCTTATTGAACAAATGCTATTATTCTGTAGAGGAATTTTGTGCCGACAAATCAAATGCTATGGAACATTAATTTAATTTTCTATATTTTTTTTTATACTTGACATTTCAAATAATCGATTATTTTTGTGACATTAAACATTATGGACATTAAACCAAATAGAAAGATTCATAACTACATGACTTAATTTTATTAATTATTGATATTATGACATTATTTCAATTTTATTTTATTAGTAATAAATGTCTCAGTTTGTTGAATTATTGTTATTGTGTTAGACTATATTGGTATATTTTTATTGGGTTGCTTGTAATGTGTTTCTAATTGCTAAGGTATAAATGTTTTGTTGCAATTAATTTTTGTTTTATGTCTTTGTGATTTTGTATGAATAATGGTTACTTATGTGTAATTTTATTGTTATTATGTTATTTTTAATGTGCACTAGTTTAATTATAAATTTCCGACACAATGTAAAAATTGTTTGAGAATAAATGAAATGAAATGAAATAGCGTTTGCAATATCAAAGATTGTATTCTAAGACTAGCACTCAATATATGTGTTGCATGACAATCAATATTAGTAATACCCACAGTAACGACATTCTCGACATAATCTAAATACAAAGGGGGAAATCTTTTGGAAATACTCAGGCTTCGCGCTGACCCAAGACAAAACTGTTTTGCGACTGATTATCGCCTTACGGAATTATAATATGTGGCCGCGCACACTGTCTACGACAAGTCTGTTTTGAGACTAAAATGTTAACAAATATATCTTATACTAGCTGACCCCAGCAAACGTTGTTTTGCAAAATGAAAAATAGATGTTGGCCGATTCTCACACCTATTCAATATCTTATATATAAAATTTTCGTGTCACAATGTTCGTTCCTCCGAAACGGCTTGACCGATTCTCATGAAATTTTGTGAGCATTTTGAGTAGGTCTGAGAATCGGCCAAAATCTGTTTTCCATTTTGCAAAAAAAACATTTGCTGGGGTCAGCTAGTTAATATAATATCCAAATCCGCGTTGCTGACGCTTCGGTTCGGCCGACGCCTTAGATTTTGTTTTAACTAAAAACTAAAGTGAAGATATCGTTTTAAATTTCAATATTATGTTGTGGTTTTGTAGTTTGTGGTGTAAGAATATATTCATAGAGCATTCATATTACATAGATAGATACATAGATCTATTAAATAATGAAAAGGTATATTGACTCATGCTGTAGATTCAGACAAAAGACCGAAAGTAAAGATCTAAAAACTCTACCTAAGCAAAATAAATCAATGATCGAAGTTCAACAACCCTTGTCGCCCGGTCATAAATTGGTTGGATGTCCGACCCTTTGCGCGACTGCTGTCTAATTATGTTTTTACATAGCTACAGAACCCTCGTTGGGCGAGTTTAAATAAGTTTCAGTGAGAAATAAAATTCAGTTAACTATATGATAAAGCGCTAGGCATAATAATGTAATTTCATAACCTAATTTACCCGTTACCTACCAGCTATTAATAAGTAACAATTGCTTTACGAATTACGCCTAGGATTACGAAATTGTTTGTAGATTGCATTTACAATGTTGTGGAAACCGGAGTGTTCATAATCAGGCTAAATGTTATGGGGCATCGTTTCCGAGAAGAGTTTATACCAGCAAATGAGCCCTTGCTATACTGTTGCGTAAATTATATGAATAGGAGTCTTGAAACTGGATCGGGATAGATATTCGTCATCATAATTTCAGGCGTATGGTACTGCTATTATATGAAATTATATGCTACTGCTTATTAGTTTATTTATCTAGCCTATTGTTTATGTCTTTTAGCCTGAGATACAGCATTACCCTAGTTCAGGCTCATGTATTCCATACCTATTTTAAACGTTTTTATACCTATAGTTATAAGTGAATTTTGTTAATACTTGAATAAAATTTATTTATTTATTAAGAACTTTATCATATATTTAGAGATATAACAAACAGAGTTTTAAGCTGGCGGCTTCGCAAACATCTAGCTAACCGTAATTAGATACTAAAATGTTCACAAGGCTTGTAATTATGTTTAACTTTTATGTACTACAATTCTATACTCAGTGTCATATTTATGTATTGTTTATGGTATATCTGTATGTATTGATATATAAATATTCCTTATGTATATAAATATATATGTATTTATTAATACTTAATCATTTTATATGTATATATTATTTAATTAAGTTTTATATTGATAGTGCCTAATTTATTTTCTTGCACGCCCAGGATGACTGGTAGAGAATGCATTAAGTCCTCCTCTGTACATAGTTTTTTGTGCACAAAGTATAAATAAATATTTGTGTTAACCCGTGGCATTAACAGACTCATCCAACTATTTTTTCATTGTTCGAACTCCAGTTCTTCAATGATTATGGCTTATGTTTAAAGCCTGGCTGAGCTCCCCGAAACTAAAACCGACTAAAAAATTGGGTAGGTTGTAACCTGTCGATATACCGAATTATTTAGTCATAAAACATACTTTTGACAACCAAGCGGATCATAAGCTCCCATACTTTACTATGGCTCTTTTTTACCGGCAAAAATGTCCGCATTCCTGACGCGCTAACATTTTGCCGAAGCATCAGTCAGGAATATACGTAGGTACCTACATTTCGCTGAATTTTCTTCGTCGTTTAGTTTTGAAAAGGAGATTTCTAAAATATGATTTATGTCTCTTGCTTTCCTTCCAAATTCAAACTACTATCCACAAATACCGTAGAAAGTGTTAGTTTGAAAATGGAACGTCCGCCAGACCGCAGGTTATTGACCCCCATCTTAGTGTTTAAACCTATTTGTTTGAATTGCAGGCAGACGGTTTTAACTCTGAGCTGCTATTCTTAAATCTTGGATCATTGCACCCAAATATTACCAGACGTTTTAATTCTACAGTTGTCTTTAGTGATGGATACACCCTAATAAAGTGGTAGTCCCGACCTGGGCTGTGTAGAGATGAACTACGAAACATCACACCAAAGAAAATCCTTCGGTTCTCATCAGCCTCAAGGATAAGCGGCGATTATAACAATCACAATAGATCTTTTCGCCGTGACAATAGAGCCACATACAAATAAATTAAAACAAAAACCGACCCGCGCCTGAAATTTATCAAGAGATAAAAGCTTTTTAATTATACATATAAATATACCAGTATACCTGTCATATATCGATATAATCGTCATCGCACTCATCTTTTGGCTCTAATTTCGCAATGAAACAATGTACAACATTTTGGCATGACTGGTAGCACATACATCAAACCAAAATTTGGTTTGGTCAAAGTAATTTATCACAATTAATTTACAACCAAATTCTAGGATGAATTTACAACACTCAACTGTTACTTATCATGGCAATGTAGGGAATTATTTATTGCAACGTCCAATTATAATTAAAATTTGATAGTATGAGTTCGATCCATACTAAACGTAAGGTTCAGTGCACAGTTGAAACATATTTTGCACTAAAAAAATATAAGTAATTAATAAAATCATTTTAAAAGTGCAAAATGATGCAGTCAGGGCGGTCACTCTGACCTGGCTCAACCTTGCTAACTTCATAAAAATTACGTTTGTGTTTTTAGTATTTGTTGTAATAGTGGCAACAAATACTATATTATATCTATTACGGTTCTTGAGATAAGTACAGGGTCCTGTTTCACCCTTTGGGTACGAAATCTATTTATCTACTCCGTGCACACGTATGGGAGTTTTATTTAAATTGCATTGGCTTCATACAATTCTACAGCTTCAGCTATGTCCTTATTGGACGAGTTTCAAAAAGTAGATCTATTGTTCACATTGGCTAGGCTATTTTCTAAGGATAATTAATGACATACTAATGTTGAGTTTACTACGCTGAAACAGATGAAGAAAATAATAAACATGTGTCCCAGCTGTGGGGACGTAAATAATGCTTACGCTATACCTGTTAATAAACAAACACCTGTTTCGACGTCGTAACAGCTTCGCCTTAGGTTAAATTATTTCGTCATTAGATAGAATGCACTATTAAAGTCAAAGTCAAAGTCAAAACGTTTATTTCCTTAGAAGCACATAGCCTACATGGACAGGTCAACTTAAAATTAATAAAACTAAATTGCTTAAATAACAAATATCAAGGAAATAACACTGTCTTGACAGTGTTTTTTCAATGTTTTTTACTGAGTTGAGAAGCGAATAGAACAACACAGCTTTATCAGTTATTACAATTTTGTAGTTATTACAATTTTGGAGTTCTTATTTATAGGTAACTATTATAAGTTTAACATTTATAATAAAAAAAATGTTTGACATATAAGAAAGCTATTTTAGCATGAGCATATCAGTCCTGGTCAACCAGAATTATTAGAGCCTGTTACTGTGGAACTAAGCAACATCTATCCAAGCTGCATCATCCTTTATATAATCATTTATAGAGTAATACGCTTTTTTCATTAGACTTCTCTTAATAAATGATTTAAATTTTCTAATAGGAAGCTCTGTTACATTATGAGGAAGCTTATTATAAAAACGTACAGAGTTACCCATAAATGATTTGCCTAGTTTTTTTAGTCTGTAAGTAGGAATTAGTAATTTTTCTTTACTTCTAGTGTTAATACTATGTACGTCACTTTTTCTTAGAAACAAATGCTTATTCTTGTGGGTGAACATCAAGTTCTCAAAAATGTACTGTGAGATTACAGTTAGAATGTTAATCTCTTTGAATTTTTCTTTGAGGGAGTCACGTGGTTTCATTTTATATATTGCACGTACAGCCCTTTTTTGCAGCACGAATATAGTTTGAATATCGGCTGCAGCACCCCAGAGTAGGATACCATATGACATAATACTATGAAAGTAACTAAAATAAACCAGTCTAGCTGTACCCTCATCTGTGATATATCTCATTGTTCGCACTGCATAAGCGGCTGAACTAAGTCTACCTGCAAGGTTTGTAATTTGGGGTTTCCATTGTAGACGAGAATCAATATGTAAACCTAGAAACACTGTTGAGTCAACGAGCTCGAGAATTTCATCATTTAATATGATTTTTGTAGGAAATTCTTTAACATTAGGGAGTTTGAATTTAATACATTTAGTTTTTTTTGCGTTTAGCAGTAAGTTATTAACCGTAAACCAATTTAGTACTAGTGACAGTGAGTTATTTACATCGTCAAAATTATTTTTATTCCTATCAACTTTAAATAATAAAGAAGTATCATCAGCAAATAAGACTATGTCACAAAGGTCTTTAGCAAAATACGGGAGATCATTTACATATACTAAAAACAAAAAAGGCCCAAGTATTGATCCTTGTGGAACCCCTAATTCGATTTTTGATCCTGAGGATCTTTCATTACCTACTTGAACCATTTGAATTCTATCGGTCAAGTAGGAATGTAGGAGCTCAAGGGCTTTGTTGTGAATGCCGTAATGCTTTAATTTATTTATAAGTGTTGCATGGCAGACACAATCAAAAGCCTTGGAGAGATCACAGAACACGCCGATAGTATTTTGCGCTCTATCCCAAGCCGCCAAAATGTGCTTTATCAATAGTGTTCCAGCATCAGTAGTTGATCTTCCTTTGGTGAAGCCAAACTGATTGCTATGCAGAAGTCTGTTGCGATCAAAGTGATTAATTAATTGTGTTAAAATATTTTTTTTCAAAGATTTTACTCATTACGGGAAGAACTGAGATAGGCCGATAATTTGCAGGATCAAATTGAGTACCAGATTTATGAAGAGGGACAAGCTTGCCATATTTCATGAGATCCGGAAAGATGCCAACATCGACACAGCTGTTAAAAATGAAGGCCAGTAGGGGGGCAATATCATTAATAATATTACCTAGCACTTTTGTTGAGATATTCCAAAGATCTTCTGTGTATTTGATGTTGAGAGATTTGAATGTTTTCACTATGCAGTCGGCAGTTACATGAGTAAAGTAAAAGACTTCAGCACATGCATCTACGGATGCCTCTAACAGTTCCACAGCCTTAGATGTAGATGAGTTTAATGACTGCGTTATAGTTTTCGGTATGTTACAGAAAAAACTTTCAAAAGCATTGGCAATGTCATTGTCTTTGACTAGGATATTATCATTTCTTTTAACTTAATCTGTTTACTACTGGGTACTGATTTGCCAGTCTCATTATTGATAAGCTTCCAAGTGGCTTTAACTTTATTTGAAGAGTTAATTATTTTATTCTTATGAAAATTTGATTTTGCTATGTTGCATACTTGTTTAAATAATTTTCCGTAATTTCTGACATATGTTATGAATTCGTCATCATTTAGTTTAGATTCTCTTTCCGAATACAGATCATATAACTTATTTCTACTTGTATAAATACCAGGCGTAGCCCAATCTGTGAATCCTACTTTTTCTTTAATTTTGCAAGTTTTCTTTGTAAATACTTCGTTATTTTCCCTTGCTATTGTTTCTGATAAAAACATAAACAATTCATTAGGGTCATCACCAGTAGGTAATGTTAAAAGTCTTTGTTCTACTCTACTTTGAAAAGCTAAAATACGTTCATTAGTTATGGGTCTGTATGTAAATTCTAATAACTTATTATGACCTCTTACTAAAGAAAACTTAATACTCTGACCATAGTGGTCTGAATTAAAATGTTTAACTACTGATTTTACTGTTGGTGACTGAGAGGAGAATATGTTATCTATGCATGTTGCAGTAGTTGATGTTACGCGTGTGGGGTCATGAAAATTATTTATCAAATTAAAACATTTAAATAAATTAATTAGTCTGTCTGCAAGAGGATTACTAACGATATCAATGTTAAAGTCTCCACATACAATAATAGTTTTATTACAAGTAAATATTTTCAGTAAGGCATCCTCCATGGTAGACTCGAAGGTTGCCTGATCCGCAATCGGAGGTCGATAAACGCAAACACAAATATGTCGCTCAAGTTCCACACAAGACAGTTCAATGCATCTCTCAACACTTAACTTAGCAATATCTTTACGTTCTTTAAATTTAAGATTATTTTTAACAGTTCCGCCTCTAATAGCAGTACTTCTTTTGAAACTACTAGCACAAGAATAATTACTGTAATATGGTATTGACTGATTACTTGTGATCCAGTGTTCTGATATGCACATAACATCTACATAAAAACAATTTAGAAATAATTCTAATTCCAGAATTTTGCTGGGTAAACCTTGAATATTTTGGTGGACTACATGTAACTGCAAGTTGTTACCCATTGTCGGCAAAGTCAGTTTAAATTATGATAAGCTGACTTTGTTAAATCTACACCCTTATTAGCAGAATAACTAGCTAAAGATATAGGCTCGTCAGAAAACTTTGTTATAGAATTTATAACTGTGTCATTAATATTGTATGCTAATAATTTAGCAAGAACATTCTTGTTCTGGTTGTTAAGATACAAAGTATCTCTTAAAACTGTTACTAATAAAAATATTAGTGTCTAAAAATAAAACGTCACTATGACGACATGTCAAGTTGTAAATTTAAAATTAAACGATTTAAGCGGAAAAGAAACAAAAACATACTTTCCTGTCCTTCTCTATAAATTAAATCAGCGTATTTAGTGTTAATTCAATCTAAAAAGAGCTTTTGTCCTTCACTGTGAAAACAGTTATGTCCGCTCCAAATTTCATTCAAATCTGACTTTGCGCGCAATAATTGATCTTCCCGCGAAATGTGGTATTTTACCGCGGTAAAAAGTAGCCTATGTTTTATCAAATCCTTAAAAAAAAACAAAAGCTATAATATATTATGTAAGCTGAATTGTGAATCAAAATCCATTCAGTTGTTTTTGCTTGAAAGGGCAACAAACACAACATTCTCACATGATTCGCGTTTCTATTTTTAAAATTTTTTTAATAGGAAAACACAGTACTTTATCTATAGATACAGCTTAGTTGGCATTTATTTACATGACTTAATTATAGGATATCCCGCACGCCTAATTTAAATTGTTGTGGCTAACAAGTTTGACTTATTATATTTGTAGTAAAAAGCTTAATATAAAAAAAAAAAATAAGATTGATGTTATTAGAAGGATCGTCTTATTTTAGAGATTAAGTGATCTTTTCTTGCCGATTTCATAGTTAATTCAGTAATTTCTGTATTATTTCCTTTTGGTCTTGTCTTGGATAGTTAGGTAGGTACCAAGACAAACAAAAACATTTGATTTTCGCTGAAAAGATGAGACAAAAAGCGATGACAGGTGGCAATATGTGCTAATTACTGAGACACAAACAAAATGCCGTGTTGTTTTGTGAGCCAAAATCCTGTATAACTCGTACGCAATTCTAAAACTAGGCAATCTTTGAAATAGTTTAAAAATTATAAAGAATACTAGGATGTTATTAATTTTATCTAGAAATAAATAAAATGAGAGCTCTGGTTTAGGCTGGTATCTAACTGGTATCTATATAGGTATTAGAAATAGGACTCTTTGTGAAAAAATTCCCTAGTTTCTTTATTGAATACTCCCGTCCATCAAATCTTCGACCCCATACAAAACTAGCTACAACTTATTCTAAATTAAAAATATTCCACTCTGGAACTCATTCAATGGCTACAAAAATATATAATAAAATTCCACAAAATATTAAAGCAAAAAATTGTATTGAACATTTTAAAATACAATTAAAAATTACCTTGTACAAAATAGTGTCTACTCTTTACAAGAGTTCTTAGATACTTGAAAATTTTCATTTAAATTATGTTCAAATTAGTCTTGTATATGTAATTTTATAATATATTGTACCTTTATAGTTTTGTAAATGATTGTTTTATAAATATTTGTATTAAATTTTTAAATTTGAATTTGACGTACCTAGGTAAATATAAGATTCTTATATTGCCATGCCCTGTCTGGGCTCATGTTAATAGCACATAATTAATTTTAAGACCCATGTACACACATGAATGCAATAAATGATTTGATTTTGATTTTGATTTTAGGCTTCAAAATTTCAGATTCAGATTTATTTACCTATCTAATAACTGAAAAATATGTAGACCTACATTTATGAAATTCCAGATTTTTTTATGATACATTTAGAGGAAGAAAAATGTGGATAAATCATGAAAGATGCAAATAGTTTAATTTATTTATTACGAGATAATACGAGTCTTGAAGAATGTCTCATAAATAAATTGTAGAGCAATGAAACTGTTGAACATTACTCTATATTACAACTTATAAACAAAAACCAACCTTCAAATTTAGGCAGCAGAGTGCATTATCGAATAACAAAAGCGCTTTTTAAATACGCCGTTTTTGAATTGAGTAGTCGATGATCAAAAATAGATTCAACCGCTGCTGAAGCAAGATACGTACATTTTTGGAAATCAAATAAATTTCTATTTATAACGTAACAAGGTTGAATTTTCTGCAAATAGAAAGCTGTTCTTCCCGGTGATTCAGAACAATCACGGGCTGATTAAAAATATTGTAATATATCACACAAGTTCGTTATAGCAAAATTTGCTCTGGTGACAAAAACCGTGTCGAAGCATTGTTAAATTAACATACTCAGAATCCGTTTGAAGATAATGAGTATTTTCAAAGGAAATTATTCAGGAGGAGATGTAGGCGTGGAATTAGCATCAGACATTTTTAACGCATTGTTCTAGTATATAAAATTATATAAAGGTTATATAACAGGGTAGATAAAATAAACTAGGTTACATAAAACCAAATTGATCCTTTTAGCTATTAATTAAATATACTTGTATCCAATTTACTCTTGAAATTATTACGCAATTCCTTTTTTAATATTCATTATTTGTTGTTTTTTTATTCAAACAATGTACCTATCATCATTTATGTAAATAACTAATTATGTATTTAATTTTTTAAGGACATACCTATACAAACCTGACCTGTAAAACTTTTTAAATTATCATGGTTCTTAACAATGTCATGATAACAAAGGTACAGTCCTTTGTTATCAACAAAGAATCTAGAATCTTGTGGCCTCAAGAGGTAATAGCAGTTTTGTGTAAACATCTTCTTATACCCCATAAAATTCTCGTGTCACAATGATCCCGTACTCCTCCAAATTTGACCGATTCTCATGAAATTTTGTGAGCATATTGAGTAGGTCTTAGAATAGGCCAACATCTATTTTTTTATTTGCAAAACAACGTTTGCTGGGGTCAGCTAGAGTGAATATTTTTTCTTTTTTTTATGATCGATAAGTCTTTATTTGACAACAATCTCACCTGATGTAAAGTGACGATGTGGTCTAAGATGGGACATGAAGACCTAGATGGTAGGGCTTCTCCGGACCACATTACGAAACACGAAAAAATCGCTTCACGCACTGGCCCAGCCCGGAGGGTGGTGACAAGCCGCGGCCGAAGCCTACCACCAGAGACTGTTCTTAGCACCACCCGGAGGTCACGTGTAAGGATTCAGAGGGTTACCACTTACGGACGTGAACAGACAAAACCTCCAAGTATAATACAAATATAAAGACATTTTTGTATATTTTAAATGCTTCATGTAATCCAAAGTTGACTACATCGACACTATTGAATCAAGGTTTCATTCTGATTGTAAATGGGGGACTGCGATCCACACGGATATTCTGATTGCCTCAGCAGCGCGGTGGGCGAAGATCCATTTGCGGCTCAAGAGTTAGCGGGTTCGATTCCCGCCGAGGGGTCAAGTATTTGTATGTTGGGAAGTACTTTCTCCCTGGCCTAGATGTTTATTATGTATAGTAAAAAATTTCGATATCTTGTACATATATTATATTAAGTATTTAATATATCTAGTATCAGTTATGGTAGGTAAACTCATGAGATTTACTCGAGCGACATAGAGACCTATAAGGTTGCAAAGCTTAGATGTTATAAAGAAAAACATGTTATATAGTACCTATATACCTTTTCATCGCGATAATTAATAATTAATGTATTACCATGTATATTAATCTGCCGCGATTTACTAAATCTCGAAATCCCCTCTTGGGCTCCCCTACCATTACAAAAGCTTAGAGCTTACCACGGAGCTAAATGTTGTTGTGTGGATTGTTGGAAATACTTATTCACTTTGTTACGTACTCTAAGTAGCCCGAATAAAAAACCTATTATTTATTTATTTAAAAAAAAACAATAATATACCTTAAATAAACTTATAAAATAGTTTAGTGAAAATAAAATTGATTACTTATAGGTTTTTCTAAATTTTACAGAAAAGTTAGCGACTTAGCTAGAAAAAGCATAGAGCATAGTTAAAAAATAATTTAAGAATAAGTTACAGTTAAACTTAAATCAAAACAAATAAACTTTGCAAGCATCTAAGAAAAGGTTTGTATAAAATGCATAATCGACAAAAACAACTCATCGTTTATTTGGGCGAAAATACCCAAATTGAAACATTTACTATTTATTATCTCAAAAAGAAGCAAAACAAACATTTTCATTTTTCATTTATTCAGAATAAAAATCTTTTAGAAACAGGACAGAACTACAGGCCGAACAGTTGCAAAATAATTCAAATGCATCTGACGTCATGCGCTGTTAATACAAGCAAGTCTGCAATCAAGAACCATTTTAATGTACCTTGGAACACGGTTTATATGCTCGTGGAAGCCGTGTCGTAAACAACATCTTACTGGGTTATAAGGAGGGATAAAGCTGGGCTTACAAGTGGACTTTAAATTACCATAAAGTCCTTACCCTTGTTCTGTCTTCGTAATCTAGTTTAAGCTGTGTTGGAGCACACTCGACTTTCATTCCGAAGGTCGTGGGTTCAAACCCTGCCACGCACCTGTGGATTATTGAAGTAAAACTTCTTTTGAATCGTTGTGATTCCAAACCGGATGCAACGGAAATGCGACAGGTAAGCCAATCTTAAACGCTAACAAGGTTGAGCAACTTTGCGCGACGCCAGTACTTGGATGGGTGACCGCCCGAACAAAATCTTTTTGCACAGTATTTTTTTTTTGTTATTTTTTTTATTATCTCATTCTTTTGTCGGTTTCACTTATATCGTGTGTGAATCGCACACACCTTAATTTTTTTATTTTCTTGAGAAATATATGTCGCTTTGTAACACGTGCTTTGTGTGAAAGCAGTGTCATAATCTAGTATTATAGATAGTGTCAAAGAATAGCAATGATCTAGCCATGTTTAATTAATGAGTATGATTACGCGACCTGCAGTGTGCCAGCCGCGGGTGATTTAGATGGCTGGATGGAAATTGCCTTCCTGCATCTGCAACACGGATGTGTAGTGCGGACAGGGTTCATTTCCTACTTGGCTTTCATATATGGAAATACTAGTGAGTCCCGCGGTGTGTTACCCACGTTTCATTTTCCCTCGGTAAATAGCCTATATCCTATCTCGGCTCTAGAGGATCTGTGTACCAAAGTTCATTTAAATCGGTTCATTAGTTTTTGCGTGAGAGAGGAACAAATATTTATTTATTTATTTATATTATTTATTTATAATAATAGTATGGATAATCAGCTATGAGTATTTCTATATTATATAACCTGTGGTATTACTAACCAATTAGGTACTAGGTCCCCTGGAGTTCGCCACGTTAAAACTTACTGCTCTGACGTGCTATAGGGATCTTACACAGTAAAAACTGACAATGAGGATATAGGCGGTTACATTTTCACTATTGTAAATCTGAACTTAGTAAAAGTGGTTGATCCATTTGCCTAGAAGCACCTTGTTAATTTGTTTGTTGGACAAATATCCATAATAAGCTTAGTTTATGGGCTTATTTCACAAAATCGGAGTATACAAAGCAATCGCCAGTTATGTCAATAATACAATGTCAATTATTTATGTCAAGCCCTATATTTTAACCAATCTAATTTTACTAATTGTACTCGGAGTCTGTCTAATTTTACTCGGAGATGGTAAACACGGCTTGTTACAGTACAAATCACTTATTCAATACTTAATAATTTGTTTTGTAGGTATTGTTCCTAAATGACTTCTAACGAATCGACCTCTATTTCCTCCGAGCAGACAAGCAGCGGACGGTCACTAGTAGCCTACAAATAAACAAAACAGATGATGTATGTATGTTGTGCTCTGGAGATAACTCATGATGTGGCCTCAAGGGCGTTTCTACGTCCGCCGGAATTCGGGCCATGCTGAAACAAAATCGTAAAGTGACGTAAATAGCCAATGCATTCATTCGGTTTACCCTTTGATACAAGAAGAAGGGCTACCAAAATTAATAAAGACTTTCATGAGGAATATAATTAAAATGTACAATATTTTTCAAATCTATTAGAGCCCTTGGTCGGTTAGGTCATTAATAGTTATTTATTGATCATTATTTTGTTCGTCCATCTTTTCGAACGAGTTGGCTTTCCGAAGTCATTTTGTGTAGCGATTTCAGCATCCAAACGAAACACTATTTGAGCATTTTTACGAACATTTTGAAGAGAAGCAAAATGGCGTTCAACGCATCAAGCGCAAAGTCCAATTACAAGAAACTGAACTGAACATTTTTAAATTCTTTAACTATCTTCGTATAATTAAAGAAATGAAAATCTTAGTTAATATGTTTGATCCTTTAGTATAAACGCAGAATTCCTTTCTGCAATTTGTACCAAAGTTTTTAGCGACTTCATTTTCTTTACAGTTTACAAACATGCAGTCACTAGAGATTTTCTGACGTCTTTAGCTACAAAATTTATATCTCTCGCTTTTTAAATGGAGTAAATAAATCCAAATGTCTTATAGAAAAATGAGTATTCGTATTCTAGAGACCTAGACCTTAAATAAAATTGGGAAGTGCTATTAGATTCGTTTATACAATAGTGTAGGTGTCGTTCACCTTGGCCGAAGTCTTGCGAAGAATGTCCAGACGTTATTAGATATATTTATTTTGCTTTGCTGTGACATATTATGCAGTAAATATAGAGGATTTGTGTATGAAAATACTGTTCTTAAACGAGATAGAGCGTGATGTTATATCAATTTATTTAATAATTTTATGTAGAATATTGAACATTTTTAGTGCAACTATGCGCAAATTTAGGTTACATATTAAGTAAGTATCTCTGTCTCATTTTTCATATATCAATTTAAGTTTTGCTGTATCAGTGAACTATTGATTTTATAACTTTCGTAATCGTACTTTTTCACCTTTTGCTGTTCCCTAAACGCCATTTGCGTGTACGAAGACTAATAAATGTAGCGAATGTCCACTGAATATGAAACAACGTTCTGCTAGTGCAATCGATTTCACTTTTGTACAGAATTTACGAGCAAATGCAACCAGCTGTGTTCCAGACAAGCTGCGAATCAATCGATTTTTTCCGATCAATTAAACAATTCGATTCGCGTTCGATTTTCTAAAATTGATTCCCGTGGCGGTCGGTCCGGTCACATCAATAAATGGCTTATTGTCTGACTTGTCAGTTTGACATAAGGCAAAAATATAGGGTGACCCAGCAGTAATGGTCCGAATGGTCGTTCAGTCAGTAAGTGTTAGGTGCTAGGCCAGTTTTAGGTGGTTTCGATACTCGAATTTTTCGCGCTCTTCGCCATATTTTGAATAGCATAACCGTATCTACGACATTTTGATAGGAGTCAGCGTTTTCTTAGAATATAGTAACATCACTTAGGTTTTAAATAAATTAACTAAATTTGGTATTATTTAAGGCTTACGAAGTAATTGGTTTTTTGAAGCGAGTTCAAAAAAGTAGGAGGTTCTGAATTTGGTAGGTATTTTTAGTTCTCAAGGTTTTTTCTCAATTGTTCCTAATTTAAATTGAAAATGGTTTTGGTAAATGGTTGCACCCACGGGAGGAGAGGGGCAACATTGTTATGGACTTATGCCCATGCTCGCAGCTCGATTTAACTCAATAATTCATATTTTCCAAACTAAACGTCGATTGTTTTCTATTTCTACTGTTATTTACAGGGTTTCGCAGGTTGTCAAATGGTGGATAAACCTGCAGGTGCGTGTGGGGCGTCCCACAACACAAAGAAAAAAATCTATTTTCAACAACTCCCGGCATATAATGAATGAAAGAACACAGTTTTTCCCGCTTTATTGTCACCACGACATATTTTATCTATAACCGCCTTCTGTTTGTCGTGTCCGTGGATTATACAGAATTTCTGGAAAACCCTGTATACAAAAAATTTTGTGTAGATAAGTACCTGCGAAATTCAATTATTTGGACGTTATTATAATGATAATAGAGCTTAAACACAATGATTGCAGTTTTGTGGGAATAATCTTTATTGTTATTGAAATTATAATTCAATAGGTTAAATTTTCAATGCTTGTGAGAACCACGTAATAAATGAGGTCTCCCACGGGTTGACAAGGTTTACATCTACCTACCTATAACTAAGTTCCCATAATAATTATTATGTAAAACTTTATTATCATTTAAAAACAACGCTTTTATTTGATATAAAATACATAAAAATTACCACGGAATCCATTCTTTTCACTATTTTAATCCATCGAGTAATCCATGTAAAATATAAGTTCAAAAGATAATTATATTTAGGCGTCATGCAGTTTAGTATTAAAAAATAGTTAGTTAAATAACTCTAAACGACATAGCGAAGCATATTCGTTCGCTTAAATAGTAATGGACAGGCGATATAGCGCGTAGAACGGATGTCCGTTTGGGCAGCAAAGTTTTCGACTGGAGACCACCAATCGGCAAGCGCAACGTAGGACGTCTGACCTACTAGATGGATGGATGACTTCGTAAAGGCTGCGGGCTCACGGTGGATGCAGGCCGCTTCCAACCGAACTAACTGGAGGTCTTTGTCGGAGACCCATGTACAGTGGACGTCCGAGCGCTGAAGTGATGATAATGATGAGGAACACATAAAGAAAGTAAATTGATAATTTTTGAATACATTGATTACATTACATTTTAAGAATATTATCGACTTGTAAACTAGATTTCGTGACAAGAGTTGAAATAAATAGGTGCAAATACTAAGCATCACGCCATTCCCTAATGAATAATAGATAAATACATAGATGCAAATCTTTAGTATGTATATAATCATTGCATGAATCCATTTTTTTTTCTACAAATATTTTGTTACAAAAATATGATTAAAACTTGACTTAGTAGCCACGGCGTTGCCAGTATTAATGGATTTTCCCGTAGGAAATATAGTATAATCTACGAGTAATATCCCAGTCTCTAACTCTATTTAATTAAATACGTTATTTTCCGGATAGAGTAACTTGACTATGGCCTTTTGACAAATGGGCCACTGACACTGAAAACATTTCAGTAGTTTCTGAGATTAACGCGTTCAAGCAAACAAAAAAACTCTCTAAAGTATAAGTACAAATCTAATTATGTAACCATTTACATAGACAAGAATCTAATGGTAAGATATAATTATGTGAAGTATTTTCAAAAACTGCGACTTTAACAGCTATTTGCTCTACAGGTCATATCTACAGGTTATGTATGTCTCGACACCTGTAACTTAAATTTACTAATCGGATTAGCTGTGCTGTTAATGACCCTTGTGCTAGTACGTACCGATGACCTTATTATAATGGACTATTATACAGGACGTATTTTTAAAAAGATACGATAAAGGTAGGTTATATATTAACCGTCATAGTTACAAGGAAAGAAGGAAAGTCTTAGAAGACTATCCATATTTTATAAAGATATTCTGCATTTACACATTTTAGAAAAAAATATAGTTTTTGGCGCTTTCTGTCATTATAATTACCCATCTTTTGATTGCCCTGATGAAATAGGATCTATTGGGATGAAAAAAAAATGTTTTCTAGCTGAATATAACTTTTTTCCAAAATCTGTACATGCAGTTCAGAATATCCTTATAAAATATGGGTAATCTCCGAAAACCGTTTTTTGTACTTATGATGGTTAATATAGGTACCTGCCCTTATGGACCCTTCTCAAAAATCTACTCTGTAATCCAAAATGTCAAAAAATTGGTCAATGAATTAATCAAATAAAATTTAAACAAAAAAAAAACCGACTTTTTAAATGTGTGAGAGTTAAGAGAACTCCAGGATCAATTCTTTTAAAATTTTAATGGGAGCGATTTGCAAGTTATATGAATGAACAACATAAGCTCTTCCTTATTATCGGATATCGGTAAAACAGAAAAGTTGTAACCCATAGATAGCTGGTAGATACTTTCGCCATAGATTTTGCAATTCTGCATCAGTAATGTTTGCGTGCACTTTACTGGACCGGATATCCCGTTATAAAACCGGTCTCCGCCACAAAACCTCAATGCCGCAAACTCTTTTATGGGATAAAAATACAGTCGAGTGTTTAGGGCTACAAAATATTATGTATACATAAGTGCTTCATTGGAAAGAATGAGGGACCGGTTTAAGTGATGTCTTATTAGTATTACAATCCAGACATTATCATTTCCTTCCGTTTAATATTAAGATCAATTTGATAGGCTCCCCTAATTTTTGTTTGGTTTTGGCTCAGTTGCTTGAAACTGCAGGACCAATTTTAATGTCTTTTTTTTAATGCAAGTTTCCGGTGGTGTTTTTAACTATTTATGATCAAAATCGTTTCAGGCGCTTTAAAAATTTCTCAAATACATAAAATTATATCATCTTTTAAATCTTTTAGAATCTTAAAAGAATATTTAATAAAAAACGTTATAAATAAACCTAACTTGAACTGTTTTCAATTTCAATTGTGATTCACTTTATTGTTTGTTGTGTTTTGTTCTAATAGTTCAATAAAAAGTTTGACACCTTTTTTACCTTTTAACAGTCGCAAAATAAGGAATAAATAGGCTTATTTATTGTGTGTTTTAGCTAATTCAGTTATTCATTTATATATACATAGCCAGAAATAGTGTTAAGAGCATAGAATAATAAATTACTACGGTTAAGAGTGAGAATAAGAAAACTAAATATTCTCGTAGATAATTTTACACAAAAAAAACTTTCCGTTAAGTAACTTAGCTTATATCTATCCCCGGCCGTATCATTTGCCTACGATGTTAATATTTCTCATAACAAGTGTTCCATCAACAAAGGTAAGATCAGATACAGTTTAATATTGCCATTTATAACGAGTCTATGTCACTATGTCGCATTACGAGTACGACATACAAACAGACAATGCTGTCCGATTTATTAGTAACGGCTATGAACATATGGGACGTCACAGTCGCTTGAGCTATGCATAGAGATGCTATCCGTCTCATTGTAAAGATTAGAGGTTTGTTTATCTTTTAGCGAGCAAGAAACTATGAAACCAACACAATATGAAAAGATAATTGTAATCTTTAGATATGACGGCCACGTTCTAGAAACTTGCGATTAGTACAGTATTTTTGCAGAAGACATTGCAGGTTCCAGGTATTGGTAGGTTGAGAATATTACATAGTTAAAGTAATTTTCCTTTTAACGTTACGTTTACTTGACTTTTTTATATGCAACGCTACAATAACTCCATAACTCCTCCATACATTGGTTTCGCGCCACGGGATGCAACCTCTTTTTTTATTGTACCGGGTGGCCCATAAGTCCTTTGAAATGTAAAAAAAACATATAAAAAAAACTAATTACAATATGATAAAGGTTTTTATTTTGAAGTAATTCTAATAAAATGGGAATTATTTTTTGAAAATTACATCATCTAAATGTAATCCGTTACAATCGCGGCACTCCTGTAAGCGACGTCTAAAATTGTCCATCACTGCGCGGCAAGTAAGTTCTGTAATGCTTGCCATTTCTCGTCGAATATTTTCTTTCAAGACAACGATTGACCGCGGGTTGGTTTCATACACTTTACTCTTAAGATAACCCCATAAGAAAAAGTCCATTGGGGTCAGATCCGGACTACGTGGTGGCCAGGCAATATCTCCTCTTCTAGAGATCACTTTACTAGGGAAAAGTTGACGGACGACGGGCATAGCGGTGTTAGAGGTATGGGCAGTTGCTCCATCCTGTTGAAACCAGGTCCGCGTATTGAAGCCTGAAAAATTCTGCAACTCTGGTGTAAAAAAGTTCTCGATCATTGCCACATAGCGCTGCGAAGTAACAGTAACCGCGCGACCTCTGCTATCCTCAAAAAAGTAAGGGCCTATGATGCCATGCGCTGACATAGCCGCCCAAACTGTCACTTTAGGGCTATGTAAGGGCCTTTCATGTTTGCGATTTGGATTTTCGCAACTCCAGTAGCGACAATTCTGCTTGTTGACATGACCGTTGATGTGGAAGTGAGCCTCATCAGAGAATAACACGTTATTAAACGATGTAAAGCGGTCGAACATTTCATTTGCAAAATTTAGTCTGTGCGTAGGGTCAGTATCTTTTAATTCCTGTACTAATTGAATCTTGTAAGGGTGAAGAAGTAAATCTTTCTTTAAAATCCGCTGTAATGATGTTCTGGCTAAGTTTAATGCACTGGAACGCTTACGAGTAGACTGGGTAGGATTTTCACGAATTGACTGTTTCACTACATCGATGGTTTCTTCCGTGCGTGATGTCCTTGGTCGACCTGACCGTTTTTTATCCAACGTAGAACCGCTCTCCTCGAACTTATTAACCCAATTCTTAATCGTTTGAACACTTGGAGTGTCGTTAAAGTTGCGTAAATTGTGATGTTCTCGAAATTTACGCCGCGCAACGGTAGCAGAATCATTGTTGCGATAAAACTCGCGCACACAAAAAGCACGGTCCGCACCGGTGAAACGCTCCATGGCGTCTGAATTCCGAAAGACCGTTGGTGCTTCCCGCGTACCCCGCGCGCCATTCCTGCACACCGTTTGAATTTTATTCGAAATTTAAATTTCAAAGGACTTATGGGCCACCCTGTATAATAAAAGTAGGAAGGTACCTTCAACTAACGATGTAACGGTTTTTCTTTTAATCATTAAATATACCTAGTAACGGTGAAACAATAATGAATTTATGCCCTAATAAAAATAAAATACTGATTAAGGGAGCAGACCAGTTACACACAGGTTACGTAGTAATTTATTATTCTATGACACAGGTAACTTTTGGTAACACCATTATATAATATGAAATAGAAATTCTATGGCTGAAGAGGAGGAGGAATATTAAAGCCTCCTTGTACCATTCAAGATCTTACATTGAGTGTTTTACCAACAATTTTGTAATTCTTGTTATAAACCCATTGTTATAATAAACCATTTATTTCAGGCATCTAAGGCCCATATAAACATATACCTTACAGACTAACATACATAAAAATATAAATCTTAATAAACTAAAGTGTGAGCATCGTGGTTCATCTGTTACGGCGGTGTAGGCGACCGATGAACCGTCGAAACTTGACCTCTTGCGGCCAAAACTGCTCATTCAGGAACGTCGACACGACAGATGTTGAGTTGGAACCCGCATTATAAATGAACAGAAGCTCTTATTGCGAGATTCCAACCTTTCGACCCGAACCAAAAAACCTTTTTATAAAAAATTTATGCTATCAACACGAGCTTAGTTAATTTGACTAGGAACATACTTTATTGGCCATATTAACATGTAAGTAAGTAGGTATCACATTGTAGTGTGTAGTTTTCCATGCAATCAATTTTATTGGTGAGCTGTACCTATGGGTACCTACCAACATAACTAGGCACTCATACATTCAATACGTATTGGATAAACGATGGAAAGTATTGTACATGCCTTTAGCTTTTCTAAACTTTCGCACCATGGGAAAGTTGCTATTGTTAGCATGTTCTTATGTGTTTAGCTTGATGTGTGAAAATGTGATATCTGTGATACATTCATACTGAGGCTAGGTACGTAAATTCCTGCGTACAGATAAGCACACCCTTTGCACATAACAAAATAATAAATATTTAGAAGGAACGTCGCATCGTCACGTTACATCAGGTATGATTGTGGTTAAAAAAAAGTAATTTAAGTGCGCTTTAAACACGTGCTTTAACGTGCGTTTTAGGCATCGTGTGGAAACCGGCATGTTTTAAGCACTTTGAATAGTTCGAAGAAAATGTGACATACAGCAACCCGCACTTGGCCAGCGTGCTGAATTTAGGCCTAATCTCTCTCGTAAAGAGAGTAGTCGCTCTGTCCCAGCTATGGAAACGTTAAAAAAGGCCCTTATACTTATGCTAAGAACATATTTATTTTAAAGCCTTGATTGTACCCACTAGACTTAATAACTGAAGTTGCAGTTGCGAGCTTGATTCAAGGAGGAGTGGAACTTTCTATCAATAAAATACTAACATCAGAAATAGGTTTAAAATAGATTATATATCATTCAACACTTCATAGTTCATCAAATAACTCTCCAGACTCGAAACGTTTCACGTTCTCTGCTTCCTCTCTCATGAGTTGTTTTTTCAAAATAAGATTATGTCTATCTCGAATAAGCTTTCTCTCGTACTCCTCTTCCTGATATGTCAATTCCATGGAATTGTACAACCGCTGTTTACCCAGGGCGTAAATAAAGCCAGCAAAGAACATCGCCCATCTAGCGCCTCTAAGGAGCGGAGAAACTGGGTAAGGAGGCCCATATGGTAGTTCTTTGGACATTATAGCTGAACTGGATGTACCTATTATTTTATTTAGCTAGGTTATGTCACTTTTGAAAAAAATCTAAATACGCGGTCCTATCACGCAACGGCAACACAGCTAACTAATTCTTCTTCTTTTTTTTGGCGGTTTATGAACGTGATTAATTATTTTTGACTTATAAAAATCATCATCATTATGCAACCCTATTTACGTTCCCAGAGCTGGACAAAGGGACTTTTCTTTTAGTTAGTAGTTAGTTTCTTGTAATTGGACTTTGCGCTTGAAGCGACAATTTGCCAGTGTCGAGCTAAATGAAATTATAAAGTGAAAAAGATGTAACTCAGTTGAACGCAATTTTCCCGTATCAAAATCAAACTTGTTTTTTGGATGGCATTTCTTTGAATGACTTTTCTTTTGACGAGAGAGTATAGGTACGTCCTTGTCATACGAATGACAGTGACAATTAATGAACGCCAAGAGAGGGCAAAAAGTTGTACACTAGGGATGTGATAACATGACGTAACCGTGGTTGTGATAATAAATTTTGTGGTGCAATTTTTAATATCTTAAAAACCATAGTTGACACTCCTAAAGTGCATGTAAAATTTTAACATCCAAATTTTTTGCTAACAATACCTACCAGTTGTCTCCATTGGGTTGTAGCAGACACCGATTTAGCAGACTGGCGAGAAGCCAGCTTGTATTATCGCCGCGTGGTTAATGTGCCGCAGTAACAAATACAATCGATGATTACCATCCATCAACGTCCTATCATTTTATCTCTTCCTAACTATTGAGTTCTGTCGTCTACTAATTTGGCTACGTACTGCAAGCACACTGCAGGTACATTTAGGGTTCAATGATTGCGTTGGCACCAATTTTATTTCCCTGTGCTACAGTGGTATAAGACAGACATTTTTTAGAATACGACACTTTTATTGATTAAATTTTTGAAGACATTTATTTCCTCATATAATTTACTAACTTTCACTTAAAAAGGCGCTTAGCGAGTGCTATGTTTCCAACAATTAGCATTCTTAGCAAAACAAAATATATTTTCATTACTAAACTAAACATTTAATAAAATAGATAAGTAGATTGACAGTAAACAAAAATGAAATAAAACTCAGCATTTAACGGCACTTACCGTTAAATGCTGAGTTTTATTTCATTTCTTTTGGCTATTATATTACTTAAACTTGGTTGTTTGCCTATCTGTCCGTCTGTCACCAGTCTGTATGTCATGAACTGTGATAGATAGGTAGAGTTTTTAGGGATGACGTATTTCAGTTGTCATTGCCACTATATCCACAAATCCTACACACTATACAAGTAAATATTTTTAAGAATAAATAAATTATTATTCACTTTTTTTTATATATTGCAATTCTTGCGGTTTATCTCACCCGGCCTCCTAATAAAAGGTCCAACCAAGATCCAATACGATTACTTTGGATCCCTTCTCTATTAACTACCCAACTCTGTCGCACTTGTAGAAAATGCAACAGTGTACTAGCTCACTCACTCCATAGTTAAGTTAGTCCGTATTTGGTTGGCAATTCAAGAGGGCGCTTCTCGTGTTGTCAACATTTCGTTCGTGTTGTTTTGTGTCTGACTGAGCTATTGCCTTGTATTTTTTAAAGATACCCGTCTTTAATTGTTTCTAAAAAGTAAGATTTTAATAAAGTAACGACCAGTAGAAAAATATCACCTATGAGGTTGGGTGTTAACACGAAACAATTAAAATTTGTGGGTGTGGTAGACGCCGAAAGTGTCATCAATCAATGATGATCAATGTTACTAAGTCAAAAAATACCAAAATAATTACGTAATTCTATAACACTTAGTCCTATATTGATTGTTGCGGTATAGAACGTAACCTAAAAGTGTCGTGTTAAGCTTACGGTCGTGTTTTGTTTGTAGAAATCGTCATCGACGAAAACCACGACGATGACGACACCGGCCAAGTTGTTTGGACGGGAGCTGTCTTCCTACGATGAGGTGGACGTAGATGAGCTGCTGTCCAAGCTCACGGCCGAGGAGCTGAACATGCTCGCCAAGGAGGTGGATCCTGATGTAAGTACAATAACAGCACACACACTGACATGCTCACTAGACCACTCCACAAACTATAGTCAATAAACATTGCATGGCCAGATTTTTGTGTAAACTTAGGTATATTATTAGGCTGTATGGATAAGAGGCTTTTGCTTGTCCATAGAGTGTGATGTTTTGTTGAGTTTCTGGTCAAGTTTCCATTACAAAATTGCTTTAAGATTTTGCTGTGTGAATTGTACTGTAATAATTGTTTCCTAGGTACACTTAGTTTTATATTATATTGCTAGAATCTGGATTGTTTGAGTGTCATCATGTGTATTAAATGAACATTCTAAAGAGAAACCTGCTGTCTAGTATGCACAAACATTGAGGGTTTTATGTGCATAAAGTTGGAGCAGAAATTCAATTATTTATAGGAATGTTCTCTCCTCTGTTTTTGCTAGAATCTTTACACTAGTGTTTATGAAGTTCTTGCATGAAGTACTTAACTGCTAAAAAGCCAATGCAGTAACCAGTAATGAGAAACTAAACTCAAGCTATAGTCAAAAGTGGTAGCACAATTTACCAATGAGTTATCCCTTTTGTTTTGTCTATTATAGTAGTAAACATTAAAACAGACTTCCCCTAAGTTTAGTAGGACATGCACATTTTAAATGTTTAAATAGGTATTATATACCTACATTGTGCATCAGGAACCAGATAGTCAAATATATAATATAAATAGATTATCTAATTTAAAGAAAATATATTGAAAGCATACATTGTACAAAAATTTTATGAGTACCTGCCATAGGAAGTGTGATCTGAACTCAATACATTAATAATTAAATAAATCATTTGTATTTTTTTTAGTAACTTGTCAAAACTATATAAAAATTTAACATTACCAAACTGCTTACAGACTTATGTAAACTACCTACCTGCATGATAATGTGCTTTAAAAGCCTTTGTGATAAAAACTCAAGGTAGTAAGTGGGAATGGCAGTCTTTGTTGAAGTTATCACATGTTTGTGTCGCGGCCTTCAGTGCTGATTCACAGTAATAGTTGTGAACTCGGGTGTCAATTGAGAGTAAGCGATGAGCAGACCCTGTGTTTATGTCATAATTCTATTTATAGTCTTGTTGATGTCTGAAAAACTAAGGATAAATGTTTATTCCCTTTATTTTGCTATGATGTTTCTGAAGCCTTTTTACTAATAGACACAAATTAATAAGTCCTGAACTGATGGAATGATATTGTTTACATAACATCCATAGTAAGATGTATTTCAATTGTATGATTCAATAGACAATTTAACCTAGGTAATAATAATGGCACAATCTTGGCTTAGACCAGGTCTGTTTTTTTGTCAAATCAAGTACTTAGGATAAACCTGACCTTGTAAATAAATAATAATATATCTTAATTGCACACAAAATGAGGTACCAAGTCTTCCCTAAGAATCCCTTTGATTCTCACAAAAAATTGTGAATTGTTCTATCTACTGTATTTCACATAATGAATAAAATACAGTATAGTAGATAGAATTTAATACATTGTCTAAACACATTGAAGGTGTAGATTCTGGTGTCTACCTGTGAGGTAGTGAAATCCTAATGAATGGAAATTTTTGGCGAAGAGCCAATGCTTGTGGAATGCACACACTGGGAGAATCGAGCAGGTAGCACCTATTTGTTTATTGATTGCTGTTTTTGCTATTCACAATGGCAACTTTCATCTTGGATTCATATAATTATGCTACTCATAAACATTTAGTACATGATTTCAATTTACATCTACATGCAAAGATTTAATATTGCTAGGCCATTCACAGCATCACCAAGTCCCAAGCTAAGCAGAGCCTGTACTTAACATGTTGCATAAATTGTTGAATGAGGACATTTTAATCAAATCCCTTGTGAGAGTAAATAGACCAGACCAAACATGATATTTATGCTAGTTTCTATAAAATTTTTGTATTTTCTGTGGTAGTTTAGAATATATAACAATAATTCTTACAATAGAGAAGTAGCTTATTTATTGCATGGCAACTCAGTTATGCAATAATTATACTATTTCTTTGCACAATACTAAAAGCTAAAAATACGAAATATCTTAAATATTTAGGTTAAGACCCCTGTGAATAAACCTGATTTAACAATACACTATGTAATATCAAAACTTGATGCTCCGTTGAACAGAAAACTTGTCCTTTACATAATTTCCTACTCAAAGCCTGCTTTATGCAAATACTTTTCTACATAATTATCATAAATTTACATATAATTTAGTTTGTTCAAGATTGTATTAAATGTAGTTAGTTTTTTTTTTTTTTATGCTCGATAAGCCTTCATTTGACCACAATCTCATCTGATGTAAAGTGACGATGTGGTCTAAGATGGGACATGAAGACCTATAAGGTAGATGGCTTCTCCGGACCACATTACGAAACACGAAAAAATCGCTTCACGCACTGGCCCAGCCCGGAGGGTGGTGACGAGCCGCGGCCGAAGCCTACCACCAGAGACTGTTCTTAGCACCACCCGGAGGTCACGTGTAAGGATTCAGAGGGTTATGGACGTGAACAGACAAAACCTCCAAATATTGGGTCTTGGAATTTTGTGCCTTCTAGAACATATTGTTATTTAATCATATTATTATCAGAAAACTGCACTTAACCTCCTTATAATTTGGAACCTATTAAGGCACAGTAGGATGTAATTGTTAATTTATGGTTATTAATGTATTGAGTTCAGATCACACTTCCTATGGCAGGTACTCGTACAAATTTTGTCACAATGTTGTCCCAATAAAATTATATTATGTAAGCTCACATAATATTTGTGTTACATTATTAGTAACATTTTTGTGAAATTAATAAGCTTTCAATAAAATATTTGCTTAAAAACTAAGACTGCATGGTTATCTCTTCAATAATAATATATTAACCCCAAAGACTAGAAGTAATTCAGGTCTTCAATCAGTGAAATAATTTAAAGTTGATTTGTTTTCGCCTACAGAAAATCAAATCAATCATATAAATAAATAATTAATAAATTAATTTGCCTAACTTTAATTTTTTTGGTAAATAGGGGGTGGCGGTATTTAACAATCCTTCAATAGTTGGGGCCTGTTTCATCTCTGAATAAATTACTCAATGGTTTAAATATATAGAAATCGTGATCAATGACAGTTGTTAGTTGACTTGATAGCTCTGCATTTTAACCATTGACAAATTTACCATATATATTTTAAATAACTGAATCTTAAATAGATTTAATCCTATGTTTGCTCCTCATTAACAGCTGTGCAACTCTTATTCAATATTTGTGCAAATAGAGACTAAGCGAAATCGTAATGAATCGCGGTTGCATAATTTTATAACTTTCTTCATACATGATAACTAAATAACGAGTAAAAATTTGACTTTAATTACCATAAATCTAGCTTAAATAAAATACTCATATTAATGAGAAGAACACAAAAAATGATTAAGTTCCCACTTCTTGTTTGTGATATTCTCATTAAATAATTTAAAGAATTCAAATATGTAACTAAATAAATATACCCTGATAATCCACACAACAACATCTACCCACGTGATGAGCTCTAAGCTTGTGTTACAGTTAAATGCGTACGGCTTTTTTTTTCCTAAAATAAATATATAGTGTACGTTTCACTGACACAGTTTAAATAGGTAGTTTAAATACCTAGTCAATACAAAATTCATTCTTAATTGTGTATACAAATTATATAAAGATCTAGATAAGCAGGTAGTGCTAGTAGAACATACAAACACTTGTGGTAATTGTTATTAATCTACCAATTTCGTTAATTATCATCATTGATAACCACTTAGCGCACCCTACTTGTGTTATCAAAACTTATCATTGTTTAAGGACGGTGAACTGGTGTTGCCAACAATGTAAAGCCATACCTATTGTTTAAAGTGCAAGGAGTTTATTGTTTGATACAACGCGCTAATAACAGGAACTAGTTGCAGTATTCTTGAAAACTATTTTACAATTTTATTTTCATTTATTTATTCATAATACAGCCTACAGTTAACAGCGAAATAAGTAGCTAAATTTATTTACAGAAAGCTATTTTTGAAAGGCCTCGCGGATAAAATACTTAAGTCTTAACGAATATCAAAACAAACAAAACAAAACATTACAAAACTACTCATTTAAACCTAAACAACATGTCTTCTTTACTAACGATAACTTTGAACCCCAGCATCGGTAAAAAAATTACTACTCAAAAGCCGCCATGCTTTTTTCACACTTGTGCAGAATGAATCAAATTCTCTGAATGCATTTTATCTGTGATTGAAGTTTGTATTGAATTATATAATATAATAAATACTATTATTTATCCTGCTTTATTTGTGAAAGTAGGTTTTGAATTCTGAAACTTTGGGCGATCTGATTTTTATAAACTTATTATGTTTATTTAATACTAGCTGACCCCAGCAAACGTTGTTTTGCAAAATGAAAAATTGATAGTAGCTGATTCACCAGACCTACTGTATACGCATATAAAATTTGGTAAAAATCGGTAAAGCAGTTTCGGAGGAGTACGGTAACTAACATTGTGACATGAAAATTTTATATACTTTTGATAGATATGATCTTTGACGTTAGGAACACACCTACATTGCTTAGACAACAGTGAGTGCTTGTAATTTAATATGAACTTTATACCATAGCAATAAAGCTCAAATTGACTACGTTTTAGTTACAAATCATTTGTATGGGAAAAAGAAAAGGGCTATTTTTAGGGTTTTTCCAGCAATAATTCTAATTTTTCTCGCCGTAAAAACCATCCTTGAACTTCAACGAACATTTAAAAAAAAGATTTGGCCAAATTGGTCCAGGCGTTGTTGAGTTATGCGCTTACCAACACATTTTGCGATTCATTTTTATATTATAGATTTATCTAACTGCCTATATGTATAACCTGATAATCATAATTGTAACTAATTATAATTATGTACTTAGTTTTACACAACTTACCTCTGTTTCGCTTCATTAAGTCAAGACAAGTGTTTGTTTGAATATCGTATCAACTGACAGTGATATCTACTTATGTGTTGTTTTCAATTGCTTAATCGACCTAAAAGCACCCAAGAATTCACGTTTAAATATATGCATAGAACTTTTTTCCAAAGACATTTGTGCTAAAATTTTCTCTTTGTATGTATGGGTATTGAATAATTTAAAGCTATGCCTCAGGCATAGGAAACTTCCTAAGGCTATAATAATGAATTAATCAATGTTTGCACGATTTGTATATAACTACATACTTACAAGTCGTGCAAGGGCAATTTCCAACTTTTATTTAGTCGTAGACTTTAAACTTAAACTTAATAATACAGTTCCTATGAGTTTATTACAATTTGACGGTGGAGTTTGATAAAGATTGAAAAAAAACGTCTTGAGTTAATTAAATAAATAAGGCAAAACATATTGGTGAGCTTGTCATACTAAGAAAAATGTATCTATGTAGTATATCAGTCTCCTAGTACAAGCTGTGCTTAGTTTGGGGTTAGGTGATGCTGTGTGATTAGTCCGGTGGTATTTATTTATTTTATTTGAGTAATTATATTTACATTCAGACGCAACGCTTTCCGAATTTGACCTCGATTCCATATCTGACTTGGCTTATATATTATATAAGTCATAACTAAGAACTCCATAATGCAATTCTCATTGTAATGCAACAGCCCATACAGTTAGCTCTGACTTCCAAGTTAAAATTAACGGCGATGGTACTACTCTGAGCTCTGTCATGCATAAAATATTACCTCACTAGATTACTTTGTATACAATCCTACTAAGGTAAACGGGTACATTGACCTAAAAGAAAACTAACAGTCATATTAATGCTACTTTAGCTTCTAGGCTAGGCTAAGTATCATTGCTATGATGCAATTGAATATTTTTCCTCATATTTTATATACTTAATACACATTATATAGGGTTAAAGATCATTAATTATCGAATAAAAAAAGGAAAAACTCTCTTGATAAGAGTATTCTAAATGTACATATGCTGTTAATTCATGAAAAATTATTAAATCCTGTTAATTTTACTGCTTCATATTATGCAAGGTAATTAAATGTAATGACCGGAATGAATTAAGACGTGTTTGCTAAAACTAGATTTTTAAGTACCTATAGATTAGAAAAGTGCTCTAACATGTCAGCTTTCCTAGACTCTATATGGTAGAATTGCGTCAACCAGCTACCAATTAAGGCGGTAGTGTATGTTTGTTATTTAAGCCTGTAACATATTGCGATACCGAATACAGATGCAATCATTGCATGTATGTTGCAGTCTCGGCGTTGGAAATTTCACTGAATTTCGCAAAGCATTTAAACTTTGACCGAATATCTAAAGTGTTATTTCGTAGGTAGGAACCGTGGCATTTAAATTTACGTCCACGTTTAGGTAGATGTCCCATTTTTACCCGTAATGTAATGTGTTTAACAGTCTATGTACATATGTATGTTTCTTTGTCCCAGTATACAGTCTAAGCGCATGCGCCGATTTCTATGATTCACAAGTCAATCGATTCCTCTTAGCACGGCGAGTGTCACTAAAGACATGACGTTGATGAAAATTTAACATATCGACAACTTGTAATAAAAAAAAATTAAGTCAGGCAACTATGTCATGTGGGATATAATAGGTATTTAAAAATCATGAATAGTTTTCGATTGTTGTTGTTGATAGTTGCGTAATAACCTTACCACTTAAAAAGTTTAAACACTAAAACAGTAACAAATCCCAAAAGTTAAGTCGCATCCGGGTTATATAATCCGGCTATTTCTTAATTTTAGCTTGTTAGAATAATGCCTTGAATAGGGTAGGTTACCTAAAAAATAGATCGTCATTCAGATTATTGAAAAAATACACACCAGTATCTTTGGAAGGGCTAAAAGACAGACTTAACAGAATACCCATATTTTTATGTAGTCATGGTGCCTATTTGCTAAGTGAGGTTTTTAGGTTAAAAAAGGTTCGTAAATTTTCTTCATCATCATCATCTTCCTGACCTTATCCCACATTACGTGGGGTCGGCACAACATGTTTTCTCCTTCCATTTCCCTCTATCACCCTATCTATGATGTTTAGTTAGAAGTTATTTTGTTTCAAGAAAGCCTTATACTTTTCTCTACGACTTGACTTCTATTCTATAGATTTTATCAGAAAAGATCTAAAATGTTTCTACTATTTCCAGGACAACTTCCTACCCCCAGACCAGAGGAACAACTACGACTGTGAGAAGGACCCCACTGGTCCGCTGAACCGCAAGAAGCTGATTGAGCACATCAACAAGCAGGCGTTGGAGACCCCGGACCGGCCCGAGGTGAAGCCCTACGTCGCCGGAGTCGTCAGAGGCAAAAAGGTAAGAAAAACACCTCTAATGCTATCTATCAAAGCGTTTTAATTTGTCTGGTGTCGTTTTGGAAAAGTTTTTACTAGTAATCCTGTCAAAAATTTAAACACGTGCTTTAACGGTGATGGCAAACATCGTGAGGAAACCGGCATGTTCTGAGAACTTTAAAAGAGTTTGAAGGACATGTGACATTCACCAACCCGCACTTGGCCAGCGTGGTGAATTAAGGCCTAATCTCTCTCGTCAAGAGTGAAGTCCCTGTGTCCCAGCAGTGGAAACGTTAATAGAGTGATGATGATGATGTCAAAAATAAGTAAAATTTGCTATAACTTAGGAATAATCCTTATAGAGGTGAAAATTGTTAGAGAAATAAAAAAAAACATTAAATGAAATAAAAAAAGTCCCCGTCCATCCGACCTCTGTAATTTATCAAAGTCAGAGGTTCAAAATTAAGGGGTTCTCCATTATTCTTAACTGTAAGTTTTATCGTAAGAATGGGGTATTGAAATTTATTTAAAATGGTGTACCATATGTACACCAGGCCAGGTACCTACTGATGTCGCCCATTGAACATTTGTTTTTCTACGTGTCGTATTTCTATTTCCCTGTGTGTACAAAAAGTGTCTTATTTTTGTATTTGTAATGATTCTATCAATTTTCAGCTCTATGCGATTTATTTTCAGGCAAATCTTTATTTTCAAGCGTTTAGCTGTCTCAATAGACTCTGTCTTTCTTTCATCCGTGATTAATTTTATGTAAGAGACACTACAAAAAATATTGACTCATAGATCTTTTGTAACCGCGCAAAAAGTTATGTGTATTATGTAGCGAGCACATTACTTTTTTTTTGCGATACATTCTACTGCTTTTCCAAAGTGGTTTAGGGAGTTACGATTCTTATTTCCTTCACACACAGTGAGCAAAATAATTTTAAAATTCTTGATAAGGTATTTGTATAACCTCACAATATGTTGATGTTATAATGTTGTTTACCAAATTATCGATTGGAATGAATACCGCGGATCGCCAAGCGCAGCGTAGATCTTCTAGATTCTAGATGTATGGGTGACTTGTTGAAGGGCGCGAGTTCACAGTGGATGCAGGCCGCTTCCAGAGAACTACATTATGAAATAATTATGTTGATCTTTGTTCGTAAATTTTCTGTAACTTATCTCGCATTATTAAGGCAGGATCCTACGTACGAAAAACGTAAACTGAAAAGTGAGGTTTATCACTTATTAAAAATCATTAAAATTAATGTCCCATTGTTTTTTGGTTCAAAAAACCATTCGAATATTTCTTGCGCCGTCCATAAACACACGGACGTTGACTGTTGACGGTGAAATAGCCACTCACGAATGCCATAAACCGTTAAGAAGAAGAATGTTCATGTATCTTCGGTGTTCTAGTTATGTTGATGCCGGAATAACTGAAACGAATCCTTGAATCCATACGAATGCTGTAATCCGATTTCGAAACCGCAAAAAAACCCTGCAGATGTATCGGACGTTTAACCACACCCAGCTGACATTATTTATAACACTATAATTCCTAGCACGGAAAGGAAATTAAGCTATAACTACCAACACGACATCAACTATCTTTCAATCTAGCTAATGGACATTGCGTAGCATTGAAAGGTCAAAATGTATTAGCGGTCACTGTCCAGTGTCCATAAAAAACTCTAAATAATTTTAATAAAATTAGTAATAAATTTAATTAAATTAAGAATATTTCGCTGTAAATTTAAGAAATAACCCTTATATTATAGTTTTATTTACATCACCATAGTTAAGTTTGTCGGGACAGCTAGTCATTAAATAGATTAAAGTTCCTATTCAAAGTTGTTTCTAATTTATTTATATTTTTACTACGTTTCGGACTGCGTAGTTTCTAGTGAGTTGTCTAGTAATACGGCTAAAGACTTTATTTAGGAACATTGCAGACGTCTTAATGACTATTGGAATTCGATAATGTCTGCAGTTGTTTAAAATAAAACTGTGTCGCGGACATTATCGCCTTCCTCTTATAACGAGGTTTCGTATAAAATGCTTCTGTTGAAGCGTGAGTTATGTGCGATACAAAATAAAATTACACTGATTTCCCTATTTATGTTTTAGGTATTGTCAAATTCAGTTTTTATTTTGTATATTTTAAAATTTAAAAAATATGGCAAATAATACATTATTTGGTAAGAATGTAAAAGATATGCTATGCCATAAGTACAGAATATTTTTTGTATAATTAAAAATCAGCTGTTCGTAAAGACTCTATCTTCAGTAAAAAAAAAATCATTTATTGTTTATGTTATTATGTGTTTAAATAGAAAAATGATGAGTATTACACTAAACTTATCGGTCTAGTACTTTTCGTGCATTTGATTATAAAGTTTGACTATCACGTTTTTAACTAAAATTAAATAAATAAATACATTTTATTCAAATTATTAACAAAATTCACTTATACTTATATAGGGTACAGGATTAACCTAGTTCAGGCTCATGAAATGAAACGAAATTTGTTTATTTCTTGAAATATGGCATACATAGGTGCCAGGTTATATATACAGTTCTATATACTTACAATACAATTGCACACACAAGGAATCAAAATACAACAACACGTAGGAAACAAAATGTACAATGGGCGGCCTTATCGCTAAAAAGCGATCTCTTCCAGGCAACCTTTGCAACTTCGTCAATTCAGATTTGATATGCAATGTCAATTATGATACAAGAAAAAAATTAATAGAAATTATACAATAATACATGTCAATATTTAGGTATTTAATTCCAATTACAATTGAATTTATGATGTCTAATGTTTAGTATTTAAATGCTCGTTTACATTGTAATAGTATTTGTCGATAAGCCGTTTTCTTAAATTTTGGTACAAATTAAGTCAAGTTTATTTGGCAATTCCTTAATTTCAATAGGGATATTAATAAAAATGCGTCCACACATTGCCAGACAGCTTGTTTGGTGTAGTGCCGTCTTTGGTGTTCTGGATAAGACAATTCTTTCTGGGTTTCTTACGGTTCTTGGATAAATATGGCTCAATTTAAAAAAAAAATGTTCTTTGACGAACATGTATATTCCATACTATTTTAAATGTGCAATGTAAAATCGATTTTTGTTTCTACTTATAACTGGTATTAAAACACGAATTCTGTGTCTTTTTCTAAGGATTTAGTATATCGATATTGTGTATCGGAACTAAAACATTGTTTTTGTGTTTTTAGTCGTTAACTTAGTCCATTGAAGACTTGTATCTAAAATTTATTATGGTAGAGCATATAAATAAAGCGCATTACAAACAAAATCTGATTCACACTATTCCGTAATATTTCAGTAAAGTAATATTTCTGTCCGTCACGCCAAATAATATCTTTATTGCCGCGACAGTAAATGTCTCAGAACAAAAAAAAAATAGCTCGGCTTGACTAGAGGTGTCAGTAGAAAGGTCACAATCTGCATTCGTTTCATTTCAACATTTTTATCCCTTCGACCTTCACCTTCAGCCAGTGAGCCGGTCACGTGGCGCAACATTTATTTGAAAGTTGGCCAAATCTAACGGCCTATTGTTGTTTTGTAATTCATACACTATTTCTGGGATAAAAATAGCATGGCGCTTACCTAGTCATGTGTCGGCTGATTCTGCTAATGGGTTGGTTGGGGTCATATATTTGTCTCATAATAGCTAATCCATGATAGTTTTTTTTTATTGAGTGACATCACGGCTGTCAAACTGTGTGTACTGTGTCCGCACTATTTCGTCGCTTTAAAATAATAAACAAATGAAAATCAAGTAAATTTTACATTAAAAGTGAGGATTGTAGTATATTACAAGTGTACGTCATATAATACAAGTGCTTTATATTAGTTGAAGTGAAATTTAATGGCAAAATAAAAGTTACAAATAAACTATAAGTGTACATTTACCCACTTTTAAATAAAATAAAATTAATAAACTCAATCAACAGCAGTTGCAGTGTAAAAGGAAACCTAACTAGAATAAATAACATTAGCTCAAAATTGTTAAAGAGCCTAGACATTGTTTATTTAATTTAATTCCGCTCGGTCCCGCTACCGCCATCTCTTAACGAGCAGCGGCAACATTAAAGTAAACAATTGATACGTGGTGCATTTGTTATATATTATTCTGATAATAAAATGGGTTCGAGGGCTCAATGCCAAGCCTGTGGCAAGTTCTTGCGTGGTGTCGTTGCTGCTGTGTGCCCGGGGTGTGGTAGCTGTAGCCATTTTGAGTGCGTACGTTTGCCGGTGGGGGTTAAAATCGCCGCATCTTGGCGTTGCGGAGGCTGCCAGGCCAAGGCCCCCAAGGGACGAGACCCGTCCACTCCCGTACGGTCGGAGCGGCAGAATTACGCAGCCCCGGAAGAACCCATGGCGCTGGATGAGACCGCCAGCAACATAACGGCGGAGTTCACGGATGCTGAGCTGCAACTCCATCTGCGCTCGCTACGTGACGAAATGTCCGCAGAGTTCGCCCAAATGCACACCACCCTAGTGACGGATCTGGACGCGTTCAAGGCGGAGTTCCGGGCCATGTTCGCTGAGCTACGTGACTTCCGTTCGGAGATGGCCGAGCTTCGGGCGTCAGTGTCCGGAATAGGAAAGCGTCTCGACGGCTTCGAGCGCAGGTTAGAGGCGGTAGAAGAGCGACGGTTAGAGCCATCGGGTCAGGTCGTGGCGCTCGAGCAGTGCGTGGCCGACCTGAAGGCGGAGCTGAACGAGCGCGACCAAGACGCCCTCCTCTCCGACCTGGACATCGGCAACCTGCCTGAGGAGCGCGGGGAGAGTGTGTTGCACGCGGTGTCTGTGCTGGCCGCGAAGCTGGGCGTTCCGCTGGAGGAGCGCGACGTCGTGTTTGCGGAACGGGTCGGCGCGCCGCGGGGCGAGGGGCCCGGGGCGGCGCCGCCGCGCGTGCGCCGTGTCGTCGTGCGCTTCGCTCGCCGCGACCTCCGGGACCGCCTGCTGCAGGCTGCGCGCGTGCGCCGCACGCTGACTGCCGCCGACGCTGGCAGGGACGCGTCCGCCGCAGTTCGCATTTATGTGAACGAACGGCTGACGCGAGCAAACCGCCAGCTGTTCCACCGGGTGCGTGAAGAGTGCCGGAGGGCGCAGTGGCGCTTCTCGTGGACGAAGCGCGGTCGTGTGTTCGCCAGGCAGGCTGAGGGGAAGGCCGCATATCCCATCCGCTCTGAAGCTGACGTCTTAAGGGTTTTTGGTTCCGCTAACGTTTAATCCGCCGCAGTTGAACTGTAAAGAAATTGTTTACATTAGTTTTATTTTTCCTTTAGTGTTTTTTTATGAATATATAATTATGTACAAATCTATTAGATTTTTGCCTCACCTTGTAACTCTGCAATGGGTATGTATGACGAAGGTACAGTGTGTTCTGCCATTAATTCTACAACAAAATCAATATATATTATTTACTAGTATTTGTATTATATTCTTACTCTATAACAATGACATTATGACATTTATAACTGTATATATTATTCATACCACTATTACAAAAATCACACATAATTTACATGTTTATATACTCTTACATAACTTAAATATCTGTTTTATTATATTGTATTTAATCAATGCATTACATATGGTAATTTCAACTCAAACTTATAAGGTTCCCATATTATTGTATGATATGAATCATTATTATGTATTTGTTACACTAAACAGTCTTTTATCTTCCCTTCAAAACTTACTTTAAAACATTTAAAAGTTGGGCTTTTCAATGCGGGGTCCCTGGGTACAGGGCAAGATGAGTTCTCGGTGGCAGTGAATGAACTCTGCCCAGATATCCTGGCTATAAACGAAACTTGGATTGGACAAGGCCAAGATTTGAAAGCCCCAAAGCTACTAGATTATCGCTTTGTCCACAAGCCGAGGAATAGCAGTATAAAGGGAGGCCGGGGAGGTGGAGTAGGCTTTTACATTAAGAGAGGTATAAATGCTCGGCTTTGCCCATATCCAGAGACCTCTATGGTTGAGCAGATATGGCTGCGCACTAATGTGCTAGGTAAAAATGTGATAGTTGGCACAGCCTACAGAGCTCCGTGGCAAGATACCTCAACTTTTCTTACTGCTATTACCGACTCTATAACATCTTTCCCTAAATGTGATCACATCATACTGGTAGGGGATTTTAATATAAATTTTCTCAACCCCAAGAGTGACAACAAGTTGAAATTGCTGGAACAATTCCTGTACTGTCTTAAGTTAGATCAGGTAGTTGATACACCGACTCATCTGAATACACACAATGAGTTAACATTAATAGATATTGTATGCACAGATGCAAGGGTCCGTTCCATAAAAATAAAGCACACTCCTGATCTGGGTCGACATGCTATGATATGTGTTGAATTCAATATTAAAAAAGATAAAGACATTCCACGAGTAGTTACTTATAGGCCAATACGAAACATAATTCCTGATCTATTTGTAAGAGACCTTGGTTTAATAAACTGGAATTTATTTTCTTCTACTAGTGATGTAAATGAGCTAGCACATACATTTAATTCAATAATTCTTAATTTGTTTGATCTGCATGCACCTATAACAACTAAAAAATTCAAAGGAGTACCTCACCCTTGGATTACTGATACTGTCAAATCCATGATTAGAATTAGAGATAGGTATCAAAACAAATTCAAGGTTGATAAAACCACCTCACTATGTGATTGCTATAAAGATTTGAAGGCTATTGTGAGCACAGCAATAGATAACGAAAAACGAGCATACTTTACAAATAATATTAATAACAATATCAGGAATCCAAAAACCCTTTGGAAAAACCTACAGAACAATATTATTGCTAATAAAAAACAGACTTCTGAGCTCCCTCAACATTTTAATGACCCTGAGGCTCTAAACACTCACTTTTTGAATATACCTGGCAATAACAATATACAAATCTCTCTAATGACATACTTTGAATTTAATAGATATGGGTGTCACACATTTTCTCTTAAGCCTGTTGAGGAGGATACTGTTCTCAAAGCCATTAAGAGCATTAAATCAAATGCATTAGGCAATGATGGAATCTCTATTGAGATGTTGCAACTAACACTGCCCGAGTCTCTTCCTGCTATCACAAATATTATCAATGGTTCCATTACACAAGGTACTTTTCCTGACCTTTGGAAGGTTGCACTAATTAAGCCCATTCCAAAAAACTCTCAGCCTGCTTCCTTAAATGACATAAGGCCGATTAGTCTCCTGCCATGCCTGTCTAAAGTCCTGGAGAAGGTTGTCTGTTTACAAATGACAAAGTATCTTGAAGATAATAACATATTGCCTCCAAATCAGTCTGGTTTTAGAAGAGGGTATAGTACCACCACATCACTCTCAGATGTGGTAGATAACCTTTTGGGCCATAGAGATGAAGGTAAATGTAGCATTCTTGTGCTGCTTGATTTCACCAGGGCTTTTGACTCCATAAGCATTCCTCTTCTCTTATCTAAACTCACATACTATGGTTTTGACCCAATTACCGTTAAATGGTTTTCTAGTTACTTGGAGAATAGGTCACAATATGTTGAACTACAGTCTCCTACTGGCAAACCTGTCAGATCCTCTACTTCCCCAGTTTCTCGTGGCGTCCCGCAGGGTTCAGTTTTGGGACCGATACTCTTTATTTTATTTTCTGCTGACATTATTAAAAGTATCAAGTACAGCCACTACCACCTCTATGCGGATGACCTCCAACTCATCCTTCCTTTTTCTCCTCTTGATTGTGCAAGCGCTACAGCAGAGATTAATAGTGATTTGGATAGTATACATAAGTGGGCCTGCAATAACTCCTTAATATTAAACCCTAAAAAGTCCAAGTACATGATTTTTGGTACAAAGAAAATGTTACAGAAAATTGCAAACACTAGTATAAGCATTACAGCAAATGGTGAACCTGTCCAGTATGTTGCTGAAGCTAAAAATCTCGGTCTGACAATGGACAGCCACCTACACTTTGAAACTCATGTAGCTCAAACTGTGCGTCAGTCACTCTTTCGTTTAAAGCTTTTGTACCATTTTCGTCCATACTTAAGTGAAGATGTCAGAATAATGCTGTGCGAGTCTTTAGTCTTATCCAGACTAATCTACTGTGACACTGTGTATGGACCCTGCTTACTAGCTAGAACTGAGCAACTCATTCAACGGGTGCAAAACGCATGTGCAAGGTTCTGTTTCAATGTGCCTCCCAGGACGCATATCACTCCCTTCCTTAATTCTTCGAGCATGCTAAAAATGAAGGCTCGCAGGGATCTCCACCTGGCGACCCTTCTTTTTGGAGTCATACAGAGTAAAACACCAACGTACCTGTACAATAAACTGAATTATTATTATTATTATTTATGCTAGATAAGCCTTCATTCGACCACAATCTCACCTGATGTAAAGTGACGATGTGGTCTAAGATGAGACATGAAGACCTAGAAGGTAGATGGCTTCTCCGGACCACAAGAAACACGAAAATATCGCTTCTTCACACACTGGCCCAGCCAGGGTAGGGTGGTGACAAGCCGTGGCCGAAGCCTACCACCAGAGACTGTTCATAGCACCACCCGGAGGTCACGTGTAAGGATTCATAGGGTTACCACTGACGGACGTGAACAGACAAAACCTCCAACCAATACTGGATTATATTATTCGTAATACAATCCAGTATTGCCATTGCACTAAGGGCTTGTTTCTCAATGTCATTATCGAGTAAACTTAAGTCAATGGTTAAAATATAGGCAACTCTCGGTCAGTCAGTCAGTGACAGTTGTCAGATGACTTGATAGCTCTATATTTTAACCATTGACAAATTTTACACGTAGGTTTTGAAACAGTTTTAGAGCAGTGGGAACGTATATAGGGGTGATTTTGATTATGAAGCAACGTGTTATTTACCATCAGGAGATCGTGATTAAACGAAAGTAGACGATTACTGCATTTACTTTCATGTCCTTATCAATAGGTATAATAATACCTCGTTTTAAAAAAATACTTAATTGTAAACTTATTTTCGTATACATATTCTCTCATGAAACCATATGTGTTAACACAGTTATAATAAAGCCTTAGTTTCCACGCTATCTTTTGATTTCTATTCATAATGCATTATGAATGACTCAGCCAACGCATCGCTTACATAATGAATCAATCAATTTTATACACGCCTAATCAAAGCGATGTAGTCCACCGGTGGGCATTGACCTCATCTCTACCAATTAAATTTTAATAAATCGTCGAACTCTTTATCAAAATGTAAATAAACTTGAAAAGTTTTAGATATTCTCATACCTAGGGTTCCATGCGCCTTTCCAGTGCTTAACTTTATAGGTGAAAATGTAAATTGCAACGTAAAATTACGCCAAAATTAAAATGTCAACGTATTAAAAAATAATACTTACTAGGTCTCGTTTAAACTTTGATATATTTTTTCTTGTTTTTTGTGAAAATCTTAATGCGATTCACAGAAATAAATCTACTTACCAAGTTTCAACATTTAAGTTCTTATAGTTTCGGAAAAAAGTAGCTGTGACATACATGGACATAAAACACACACGAATCTATAAGGATTCCGTTTTTTGCCATTTGGCTACGGAATCCAAAAAAGGCTTACATGTACGATGTCCATTGACTGGGTGTGTCCTGAGCCGGTATAATAATATACGCTCACTTATGAACCAAGTTAATTTATAAAATTGGTAACTGGTTTATTATACTTGTAAAAAAGTCACGTATATGACCGGAAGTTCTTTTGTAAGGGCGCATTGCAGATTGTCTTTTGACTATCGCTATCTGGACGGCCGGCGTTCCCAAGCGCGAGTGGTTTCATACGATACAAAATCATTAATATCCATTGTTTGGTTTTACAAATCTTAGAAACGTCAAAAATAAACATATTTTTAAGACTTTTCGGTAAGATACCGTGCCATTCCCCCTCAACATTATTAGGCGCCGCGCCTAAAGCACCTAAATAGTAATTGCTCTACGAAACCAGGGCGTAGCTACACGTTTCTCTTTGTAACGTTAGAGATATAACAGAAATGATTTACGAGAGCACGGGCTTGCCGAACTGAATTTGATATATTTACGCTGCAGATAATCCCCGGTTCACGAGTTTCAATTGCAACAGCGCTAGTCACGATTCCATGCGTTCTGTGTATCGTGACGTCACTTTACGTTAATATAGTTTTGTACGCGTCTATTACTTTGGTTTAATTATTTTGTGATAGCTATAAAATAGGTGGATATAAAAAAAATATTTCCGGATAATCCACACAAAAAACATCTAGCCCCGTGGTAAGCTCTTAGCTTGTGGCACGGGTACTAGACATCTGATATACTTAATATAATATACATTCATACATAGATATTTTTTATTATACATATTACCAAACATTATAAAACAGTGTTACCAAAATGTAATTGTGACGTATAATTATATTATCAATAAATGACTATTTATTATGAATGACTATTACACACCCAGACCAAGGAATCGAACCCGCTATCTCTTGCGCCGCAAGCGGACACTTGCCCACCGCGAATATATTAAATAGATAGATTTCGGAATATAATTATTATTATGTACAGAATTCGTATTAATTGACTGCCTAAGATGCACGGTGGGCGAAGGTCCGCTTGAGATAGCAAGTGTTTGTATGATCTGCAAGCACTTTCTGCATGGTCTGGGTGTTTAATATGTATAGTTAAAGACATCTATTTATGTATGTCTATTATATTAAGTATATCAGATGTCTGGCACCCGTTACACAAGCTAGAGTTTACCACGGGGCTAGATGTTGTTGTGTGGATTGTCTGGATATATTTATTTACATAAAGGCACCTACCATTTTGAATAGCTTCAACTTGGCAAGGTCTATTTAGGTTCGAAAATAAAACCTGAATAGAAATAGTGAGAGTTGATTGATTGTTTATTAATGGATTTGTGATTGGACGTATGTCATTAAAATATAATTAGCTAATGTATATATGATAATTTACTTATTGGCTACATAATTGTAACAAAGCCAACAATACAGACTGAAAATCATAACATTCAAGCCATATAACATTCCTGATAAGTCTGCTATCTAAGCAAATCACAAATAAACAAAACAAAAAGAACAGTCTGTTCTCGTTGATTTTGAGAATCTTATAGAACAGTTTTCTATAAGATTCTCAAAATCAACAATTAATGAATCATTCAATCAATAACAAATTAATCATTCGGTCATATTTAAAATTTTTAACTAACTACCTAAATATTACCCCCTACCTATAACGAGTCTAGTATCAGTAAGACAAGCTTTGGGGATTAAAAAAATAAATTTGATGGTTAAATAGAGGGTAGGGGGTTGACAAAACATCACAATGGGTATAGTAAGTTAATACGTGTATTTATTTTTTAGTCTGCCATTGTCTGTTGTCTTGTACATGTAACTTTTGACTAGATATTTTTATCATGGTCCTTAATTTCAGAATTAAATAATGTATTAAAATACTTTATACCAGTACTTTAAGATAAAGTTAATAAATGTATAGATTTTATAATTTTCTTGAGTTAACACCCTCCGTGCCACCTGTGTCCACCTGCGTGCTTTCTTGTTAATGTCTAAATAAAAAAATTATAAATGTCTGCATTATCGTAGTGTATGGCACCCACGTCACGGGCCTGGAGCCTAGTGTGGGTCTTGATTATCAATTAGTCATACCTAATAACTATAAATAGAAACTGTATCAAATTTGAGTAAGGTGACCTCCGGGTGGTGCTAAGAACAGTCTCTGGTGGTAGGTTTCGGCCGCGGCTTGTCACCGCCCTCCGGGCTGGGCCAGTGCGTGAAGCGATTTTTTCGTGTTTCTTAATTTGGCCCGGAGAAGCCATCTACCTTCTAAGTCTTCATGCTCCATCTTAGACCACATCGTGAGTTTTACATCAGGTGCGATTGTGGTCAAATAAAGGCTTATCATACATACCGTTGTATGTTTGATATATGCCTAGATGTAAGTTGTTTTTGATTAATAAATTATTGTTGTTTGTTTATTCAAGTTGTCCTTTCCAGTGGATCCCGCCAGCCATGCCGGACAAGCAGCGTGATGCGGAGGAGCAGATCTCCATCGACATGGGAGACGAGTACGAACAGGCGCTCACGGACGCCAGCCAGGAGGAGATCATTGACCTCGCTGGTGAGTAGCCTCTATCGCAGAAGGTTAAACATAGGTACAGATACATAGGTATGGCAGGCCACGTACAGATGCTATTCTGCTGTAACTGGAAGGCAAGACCTTCAAGAACTGAATGGGTACCGTCTAGGCCTCTGTGCTCCGTTCTCGGCCACGTCAGGGTAAACAAATGTTTTTAACTAATTTGTTTTAGAAAAACATCAGACTTTAAAGCAACGACTGTGCAAGATAAATTTTAATAAAACTGTCTGATCACTTACTAATTTGGGACATATTTATATTGATATTTATAAAAACTTGTGTTTATGCTTACCACAGCATCTCGGTAACCTACGAATCGCTTTTTTTCGTCGGTTCCTACTCTTTCTTTCTTGCTTCAACCATACTTTAAAGGGAACGTGCAAAACGACAGTTCTGCCAATTAGTGTCATCAATTTGAATGTTCTATCCTATCAGTCAACATTTGTCATTCCAACTGTCACACTAGTGCTGCCACTAGTGTTTCTGCACGTTCCCTATACCAACGGTAATACTATAATACTGTTAAACACGCGATTTAACAGTGAAAGCAAACATCGCGAGGAATCTGTCATGTTTTGGGAACTTCGAAGTTTTAAGGACATGTGTCATTCTCCATCCCGCACTTGGCCTTCGTGGTGAATTAAGGCCTAATATCTCTCGTCAAGACAGAAGTCCCTAAGTCCCAGCAGTGGGAACGTAAATAGGGGTGCTTACCTAAACAAGGTAGATATGGGGGGGGGGTTTAAAACCTATACCAAGCTAAGCTTTAGTAAAGAACTACACTGTGACGCTTCACTTGTCTTATATTTGTGCAATGCGACTAATGAAACGGTAAATAGATATTTTATATCTATTAGCCGCCGCTTAATTACAAGATGGTCACGCTTCGGGCGCAGGCGTAATGTAGGTGTGAAAATGTGAATTACTGTGTGAATATGGTTGTGAAAGGAGAGTAATTGAGATATCTGCCGTTATTTATTTATTAATCCCCGACCAAAAAAGAAGGGTGTTCTAAGTTTGACATGTCTGTCTGTCTGTCTGTCTGGGACAACATAGCGCCCGAACCGGTGGAGCGATTTCAATTTAGTTTTTTTTTTTATGAAAGGTGAGTTTGGCGCTGGTTTACTTCGACATGTTTCATGAAAATCGGTTGAGCCGTTTAAAAGTTATGGGGGTGAAAGTGGGGAAGGAAAACCGAAAATATGCAAATATACTTGAGTGGGGTATCAAATGAAAGCGCATCGCGTGCACATTACTAAATAATATTTTGGTGTTTTAATTTTAAGGAAATTAAAGCATTGAAAACGGGGGTTTTTCTTAAATTTAGATTTATTATATACTAGCTGACTCGTTGTTTTGCCATTATGAGTAACACAAAGTGACTCCAGTTGCCATGGATACCCTTACGTAAACAAAACTCTCGAAGTCAACGCTCGATTTTTCCCGACAAAACAATTATCATAATTAACAAATTCTTACACTTCCTTAAAACGTTATACACCAAAAAAGTTTTGGTGTATAACGTCTTGAACTACTTTACCTACCGCTGAAAACTGCATGAAGATTTTTTTTTTGTGTATATCTTTACATATATTAGAAAACTAAGTCTTTGTTTGATTGTTTGAACGCCCATTTAAAAAAACTATTTCAATGTTAAATAACCCAATTATAAATAACTTAAACTCGTGTGTTGTGAAATTACGGCTAAGATGATTCTTGAAACCCCCATATAGTTTAAATGGAGAAGCTGGGCCCGTCCGCGCTTACAAAATTGGTGTATTCAAAAGAAAGCTCATTTAATCTTGGCACTCGTTAGAGGGCATAAAAATTAAATGGCTTACGTGATGCTCAAACAAAATCCAGTCTGTTATTTTTTGTAATTTCTCAGAAATAGTTTGATTTGACGCGCGTGTTTGTTTTCCTCCTGTGAAATGGTTTGACAGGCTGATGGAAGCCGAGTCGTATTGCGCATGTTCCAGATAAGTCTAGGCTATTACTGGATTCCTAATCTAGGTAATCTTGATTTGACTGAAGACGAAAGTCTGCCTTTGGAATAGGCTTTTTTGATACCAAGCAAAATGGTAACGTGGTGAATGAGTGGTGGTGTTTATATATATAATCACGAATGAAAAATAAAGTTATTTTTTGATCAATAATTTAATTAAAAATCATTCCTCTTTGTTAAGTCTAGTACTAAGAGCATATTTCTAAAAATATTCATTTAGGTGACTGAACTCATGTAAATAAATTAGTCCCGAGCTTACAAAAATTTTACAGCCCGCTCTAAACAATTTTAAGCTATGACTAATTGCTCAAATTAACGTGTGAACTGGTTAATAAATATATTTATCTACTATCTATTACATATAACCTTTTAAACGCGTTCAAGAACAGATACTTACCAAATGACCAGCTTTACAATGACCGATCTTGCAATGTCAAGTTTAATTAATGTCTAATGTGATGATGGAATATAGACCTGTCAGCCACATGACATTTATGATAAACTTATTTCATACATTGAGATTACTTCCCAACGTTCTTTAAACATTTTTGTTCTTAAGGTTTTACGCAGTAGATGAATATAAAGCATTATATGCACTGGATATAATTAGGCCTTAAACCTCGCCCGATGCTTTTATGAAACGGTGTCGGTGTTTTATGACCACTCATTATGTGACAGTGACAGAAAATACTATTAAATTATGTAAACAGACTATTTCTGTAAAACGCTTTGTTTGGCAAATATTTTGTTTCCATATTATAGTTGATAACACTTTGACGGAAAATCATTTTCAGAGTCACAAGCGCAAATATAATCGAGACATGTTTTCGTTACAATTTATCTCATTCTCCACTACAACAATCCCAACTGACCCAGACTACATCTTCTTCTTCTTCGGTTGCACTCTTGACAGAGTGGTCGTGGTCATCATTTCAGGTGTTGGTGGCAAGCTTCACAACACGCCGCCACTCTTCTTCTGATGGCCGCCTTCCTGGTGCATTCATGCAGTGATGTTGAGCCATTTATCGCCGCTTTTATCTGGTCGGTCCATCTCATAGGGGATCTTCCTCGTGACCAGGCCCTCAACCTTCCCCTGGACCACAAGATTAAATATTATTAGATTTTTTATTATTATTGATTTTATTATTCGCTTGATAACCACCTGCCCTCGGCGGCATACGTGACCAAAGAAAGTGAGGATACGAGACTGTACCAAAGATGACAACCGCTGTTCAATGCTGAGTTCTCGAAGTATGGACTCATTGGTACGGAATTCAGTCCACGATACTCCGAGCATTCTTCTCCAGCACCACATCACTAGGGCGTCTAACTTTTTCTTCTCTACTTCTCGCAGGGTCCACGTCTCTGCCGCGTACAAGAATATAGGGAATACCAATGCCTGAACTAGCCGGATTTTCGTGGCTTTGTATATGTTGCGGACTACATAACAACTAGAAATCCCAGATATTTCTAGTATCCAACCGACCGACTGCCCAACATTGCAAATCACATAAAAATATCTAAATAAAGAAATTGTTTTATGTGTCATAATCTTTATAACTGATGTACATGTCTTTTGTAATAATAACGAGTGGACAGCGTGACGTTTTGGCAATCACCCAGTGTCACTTGTTTGCGGACTTATAATAGGTGTGACAGGAAAAAAATCGGGATTTGTTCAGTGACAAATCTATAAAGAACTGATTTATATGACATGCTCAAAGTAGGAACTACCGATAAAGGTTGACTGGGTTAGGCATCGCGTTCGGGAGTGGTTTGGCCAGTGTAGCCGTCTAAAAAATCTAAAAATAAATAATTTATATTTTTACGGCCTGTTCACACAGCATCACATAACCCCAAACTAAGCAGAGCTTGTACTATGGGTGTTAGGTGACTGATATACTAAATAGATTTTTTTTTTGTAAATACATACTTATAATACATAGAAAACACCCAAATAACAAATTTTAGTTACAAATAACTTTAATTACTACAAATTTTAATCTTTCTATCTATTAGAAAGGTAAATGCGGTGTCTCTATCAAAAATTTTAGAACACTTATCCATGGTTTCATGGAATTCCCGCTATCAGAAGGAAGTCTAAGATTTTATTATTACATACAACATATTATACTTTTGTAGATTTGACTGGAATCACACGAACAACGATACAAATTGTATAAGATGGAATGGTTATTCTGTTATATGGGATTCTGCTGCAAATTTTACCAATTTAAAAACCATGGAAATCAGTACCTCGATATAATTAAAAAAACATGACATTATATTTTGCAAACAGGTGTTACAATGGAAATTATACATTTCGAAGTTTCTCTCGTTTTCCGTCACGTTTTTCGGAGAGGCGGAGGAGAGGAATATAAACGTTTTCAAAATGAATAGTGTAACTTACGTTAGTTTTTAGAATGAAACACGACTTTTTTTTACATAATAAGATCGCTTTCTCGCTACATTTAACATTGAATGTACAGTCAACAGCAAAAGAAAGTAAGTGATTTAAATTAACGTTCCAAATCATGACGCATCAGATGTATCAAGTTTACTAAAGTGTCAATTTAAAATGAAGCTTTAATTATTCAAAAGAAAATAACCATTACAACACCGAGGATCCAAAGATATGAGATCAGGATCACTTATGACACGTTTTTTGTTCCTTAACTTCCAATCTACTACACTAGTCAGTAACTTTTGACTTAACATACGATATTTTATATATTTCAGCTCTATTTCATCAGTATATTTTGCTGTTAACTGTACTTGATTTAGTGTTATAGGTACGCCAACTAGCGTTGGGTGGAAGTAATGTGAATGTTTCTGCTACTCACAATAAACAATTAGATAACACTTAGATTAGATTAGACAACACTTTATTGCACACCACACAAAAAACAAAATAAATAAACATAGACTTAGTATATAATCATAATGTTGGAGTACAATCTGTTTTGCTAACAGTTATTTATGTCGTTATATTCAATGAGCCTTAAAGATCCGTTTCATTTGTTTCCGCAATAATAAACAGCAGTTGTCCTTACTCGTGGCTTGAAATTTGTATAATCAAATGTCTTCTTTATATTCTATTAATTTTTAATACCATTTTTTTTCTTGTGTTCCATGTGTTCCATCCCATGTGTTATAACCCCATAACTTCAATCATCGTTCTGGAAGACAAAATGCTCTTACTTGTAAAATATACGGTTAATGCTAAGAAATAAGAAGGGAACCTGGTATAAGTAGTCGGCCACCGGATTTAACCATTCTGGATGATTGATGATGCCAGTCTAATATTCAACCAGTGTATTTCGTAGTGTGGTTGAAGTACCCATGCTTCTAATCCTTTGTCTTTCTTCATTTAACTATTTGTTTAAGATAGAAAAATATTTTCCCTTCATATCGCATAGTCGCCCTGCATAAAGGAAATGATGTACATCTCTTTACTTGTACAGTCAACAGCAAAAGAAACTTATGAAATAGGGTACCAAAATAATGTATACATGTTTTTAGTCAAAAGTAACAGACTACCGTAGTTTCTTAGTAGTAAAGTACAAATAACGTGTCTTATGTAAGTAAACACAGTATTTTCGATTCTCGGTGTAATTATAATCATTTTATTTTGACCAATAAAACACTTCATTTGAAATTGACCCTGTGGTATAACTTGTTACATCGTGCACGTCACGCTGGAGATGTTTTGAAACGTTCAGTTCGATCACTTACTTTTGCTGTTGACTGTAGACACTACGTATTATTATAACTCACACGTGCCTATACCGGTATGCGGGAAGATACGCCAACTATTCTATTTTAACTGACATCGGCTGTACTTCAGCAAGGCCAATGTCAACAATCGGATTGCCTAGAATACGATTCTCAACTCCGGAACAGAAATAACTCATACTTTGTATCACAACAGAGGATCGTCGGGTGCAGGTGAAATATAATTAATGACTGTAGGATAGTAATTATACAGAAACTAGCTGTCAGCCCGCCATTTATCCATTTATTTGCCCTCGTTATAATCAATTAAAAAGGTAGCTTTTGTCCTATACTGGAAAAACAGATAGTCCATGCCAAATTTGACTCAAATCGGGCTTTGCTCGCTATAATTGTATTTTCCCGCAGAAAGCGGTATTTAAATGAGGTAAAAAGTAGCCTATGTGTTATTCCGATATGTTAGCTATATTATTGTGAAGTTACATCAAAATCCCTCCAGTAGTTTTTCGTGAAAAGTCTTACTATGTCAAACCTACTCTTGAAACGGTTACACGTCAAAAGATTTTATGTATTATATATTATCTTCGGAAAAGTTGACTAATTCGAGCTTGCCTTGGCGCGTTTGGCTTGTAAGTATACTATTAAAATGCAATAAAGTCTCAAAATCTGCAAATGCGTCTCAGCATTTTATGAATATCCACAAAATCGTAAAAAAAATCCAGGTGCCTATGACGGATACGCAAGCCGCAAATAACAGTTTAACGATGATTTTACGAGTCTTACCTAATCGATTCTAATAGAGATATATTTCGCTTCGGTTTTCGCAAAAAAATGTGCCTGAAGCTTAGAACATGTATGTATGATGTGACGCAATATTATAAATACGGAAAATATTATGACCACTTTAGATAGATAACTCTTTATTGTACTCCAAATAAAATACAAACTGCAAACAATAACAAGACAATACATTGGAGTACAAAGGGCGGCCTTATCGCTGTGAGCGATCTCTTCCAGACTTTGCAAACCATTATCCCCCCAGTTCGCAATACGTCATAACATAATGCAATAAATACAAAATATCTAATGTCGAATGTTGTTTGCGAGTTATGGCAAATATTCGGTATTGGTCGCGACAATATTTCCTTGGGTGCCTAAACCTATGTCATTGCAGAATCTGATTCCGTCATGTAGACAAGAACGTCCCTACACAATGTTTTTAGCGCGTCAACACGACAATAATATTTGCCTGCCAATACTGCGTTTGTTAGCAAGACAGGCAAAAGTCATGCATTTTGGTGAATTGACTTACTACCTACCTACTCTTTCTAACGAGGACAGAATAACGCCAAGCATAAATGCGGTCCTATACAAGTGAAGCGATATCTAAGCTGACATTTAATTTCAGAAAATTTGTGTAAACTCTTTGTACATGATCATTACTCTATACTCTCTAAATAATTATTTGTGAGTACAATGAAGAAGTGATGAATCTCACCATGTAACACGAGTGTGCTTTATTCTCTAAATAATTATTTGTGAGTACAATGAAGAAGTGATGAATCTCACCATGTAACACGAGTGTGCTTTATTTCAGCCATCCTCGGCTTCCACTCGATGATGAACCAGGACCAGTACCACGCGTCGCTGCTGAACAAGGGCCAACCCGTCGGCCTCGGCTGGGACGGCATCACCAAAGCAACCAAACCTAAAGTAAGCACTTCTCTCTTTCTTGAGTCGCAGAATTTCCTATAGCTCTCTAGCCTCCCTTATTGACTTTAACATACATATATCACTTGTTTACGTGTAAACAAGAATCTCGGCGACTTTCGAAGTCGAAGTCGAGTACCTTTGAATACAATGAGAGAGTCAGAATGGCAATTTAATTATGATTTAGCTAATATTTAGGGCCTGCTGCACCATCTCTGAGGTAAATTAGTTCCAAAATAAGAACTATTTATGCAACTGATTGCTCTACCTCTATATATTACCATTGACTAATTTACATCGGAGATGGTAAAACAGGGCCTTACTTTGATAAAATATATAACAAAAGCGTACCCGTGGTTTCTCTAGCGTGTACTATTGGCATCGTATATCGTTCATCCCACGAATAGATTTTTCGGGATGTGAACTTAGTCTATGTCCTAATTTTGGAGGATGTGTGAATCTAACTTCTTTGTGATACTAGTTATCTGTATAGTTTTATAATTAATATGTATTTTTGTTATAGGTTTTTCCCATGGACCCGCCGAATGACACAGACCCCGAAGATACTATCACACGGGTGAAGAGCGACGACCAGAAACTCACCGATCTCAATTGGAATAATATTAAGGTATGTACTACATACATACATATTTATCTTATCGTTGCACTATGTGTGGATATTTGGGTTTGAGGTATGCTTAAACTTGTTGTTTCCTTCGTTCGCCTCTTCTCAAATATGAGTGTTGAACGTTAGTCGCTGGTTGAGGCTATCGGCACTGCAATCTTAGTTTGATATCAAAGCGAACAGTACAAATAACACTGCAATATGAATCCCTCTTGGTTGGTTGATATGTGGGAAGGGGTAGGCCAAAGAAAAGATTTATGGACTGTGTGAAGGATGACATGTGTAAGAAAGGAGTGAGTGTTGAGACGAGTGACGGTGGAAAATAGAAGGAAAAACATAGGGCATGCAACGCAAACAAAGTCACCAACATCCTCAAGTAATAAGTTCAAGAAAGCTCAATTTGTCAAAACAACTAACGCAATACAAAACGAAAACTCCAAACTTCTACCGAAATCATCTAAAACATATGCCCAACACAAATCAACTCAAACCGAGAAACATGCGACCGAACTGAAATATACACAGACAGATACCATAGGAACAACACGTACTCTGACGGACCTCCGAACGGATTTAACTAACAATTACCAAGAAGAATTGAAACAAGAAACGCAAACTTTGCCGACTCCAACAAATAAACAAAACCAGAGTGGAAAAACTACAGGATTTAGGAATTTATGTATTATTAGTAGCAATCGAGAAAACAAAATTTTATCTATAGCCCAAAATACGATAACATCTATAAACTATAATGTTTGTCATTATTTAACGCCTCGCGCCTGCACTCAATACTTGCTTGCGGGTCTGAAAACAAAACTCACAAATTTCACTTCTGAAGATTATTGTATCATTTTTATTAGTGAGGAAGATTTTCTCGATTCAAATGACTATGTAAAGCTTATAAAACAAATAAGAACGACTCTTCAACTAATAACACATACAAATATAATATTATGTACTCCGATATACCGCCTAAGGACTCGGAATAACAATTTTAATGAATCAAATCGATGTATATTTAGATTTAATGAACTATTGCTCAAAGATGTTGAATTATATAACTATGCACATATTATTGACTCCAACAAATACCTAAATTATGACTACACGATGTACCACAAGCCCACAGGCTGAGTTAACAATACAGGGCTGCGTGTTGTATTTCAGGATGTGATGTATTTTGTTGAGAAACATATGACGGACATATATCGTAGATCGGAAAAGTCTTACAATATAGAAATTCCTTGCAATAATAATGGCGGAGAGTTTTTTCTCGTGTAACAAATTATATGTATTTCATCAAAATATTGCAGGCCTAATAAACAAAACCGAAGACTTAACGATTCGATTGCAAGAACTATCAGCTCGTAATGTAAATGTCGACATTGTCTGTATAACAGAACATTTTATTCTGGAAGGGAGGCAACAATTCCTTACTATTCCAAACTACACGCTAGCTTCGTGTTTTTGCCGTAAAAATACTTTGAGAGCAAGAGGTGGTGTTTGTATCCTTGTTCGAAAAAATATTGTTAATTTTAAAAATTTAACTTATATTTCAAATCACTCAGTGTCCGGAATATTCGAATGTTGCGCAGTAGAGCTAACAGACAGTAATGTAGTGTTATTATGTGTGTACAGAGTGCCAAAAGCAAACAACATTGATATTTTTATGAAATGTCTGGATACAGTTTTGCATCAATTATCTGTTAAACGGTACCATAATGTATTAATTGCTGGTGATTTTAATATTCATATTTTAAATAGAAATAACGTTACACTAGATTTTGAATGTTTACTCTTGAACTATGGCTTAAAACTTGCTCTGAAACAACCGACCCGCCTGGCGAACAATACGTGTATTGATAACTTTGCGCATGACTTTAAAGGATCTTGTTGTACAGAAGTATTGGACTTTGCATTGTCCGACCATACGGCACAATTATTATGTTGTCCTGTTCAGAATAAACATACACTGGCGTACTGGCGCATCAAGAGACGTGATTATTCAACTAATAATATTTTAAAATTTTGTAAGGTAATTTCGAACTTAGCGTTCTCTGATGTATATGATGAGAATGATCCCAACAAAGCGTATATTAAATTTTCTGATACATTCAAACTATTCTATGACCTGTGTTTTCCACATAAATTGATAACCATTAAAACATCAAAACCAATAAAATGGTTATCACGGGGAATAAAACTTTGTTCCAAAAATAAAAGAAATCTACTCTGGAAACTAAGATGTAATCCATGTGATATCAATAAACAAACTTATAAAAAATATTCTAAATTGTTAAAAAATATTATAAAACTTACTCAAAAATCACAAAATGGCTATTTTATAAACTCATCAAAAAACAAATGTAAAGCATCTTGGAAAGTTATTAATAGTAACAAAAGTAAGCTCCCCAAAGACTACATAAATAAGATTTTATTTCAAAACACAATTGTAACAAACCCTAAAGAAATAGTTAATTTATTTAATAATCACTTTGTAGATAAAATAAGACCTAAACAAAACTTTAGCCAAACAAAGCTTTCTTCCACGTTTAGTCACTCATTATTTATAAAGCCCAGTATCCCAGTAGATGTATGGCGTATCATATCCTCCTTGAATAATACAAATAGTGTAGGATATGATGGTATAACTACACGGATCATCAAAATAACATCAAGTAGTATTTGTCATCCACTTAGCTACATTATCAATTTGTGTATAAGTTCAGGAATATTTCCAGATGCTCTAAAAATATCTATTATTAAACCCTTACACAAAAAACTAAGTAGAGATTGTATTGATAACTATCGGCCAATAGCTCTTATCCCCGTTATTTCGAAAGTCTTTGAAAAATACATTTACAAAGAATTAAATGACTATTTTGAAATAAATAATATATTCTGTAAAGAACAAAAAGGATTTAGACAAAATAAAACTATTAATATGGCTATTTATGACTTTCTAAATCACGTGACATTCAATATGAACAAAAGGACACCAGTATGCTCTATATTCTGTGACATGACCCAAGCATTCGATTTTGTAAAACATGACATTTTAATCAATAAACTTGAAAAATATGGCGTTAGAGGAATATCACTAAAACTCATCAAATCATATTTAGAAGATAGAAAACAAATGACCGAAATCACAACGATTAATAATATAACCAAACTTGAAGAATCACATGTCTCAGATGTTCGTACCGTTAAATTTGGCGTTCCCCAAGGTAGCGTATTAGGACCCCTGCTTTTTATAGCCTATATAAATGACCTACCTAGTATTACCTCTCATCCTATGACACTATTTGCAGATGACAGTACAGTAACGATTTCATGTAAAAATTCTAACACGTATAAAACTGACATAAAATCAACATTGACATCAATTATAGCATGGCTAGAAAATAATAACTTAAAAATTAACATTGAGAAAACCAAAATAATACAATTTAGACAACGTGAAACAACTGCTACACCTAAACTTGACATACAATATAATAATTTAAAAATTGAAGAAATTGACTCTACAAAATTTTTAGGAATCTATATTGACAAAAAACTAAATTGGAAATGCCATATAGAACATTTAAGTAAAAAAATTAACAGTCAGATATATATTCTTTATAAATTATATCCTATTGTTAAGTTAGAAACCCTCCTATTGACATACCACAGCTTAATAGTCTCAAATATCCGTTACGGCCTAATATTCTGGGGCAATTCAACTAATTCTGAAATTATTTTTAAATATCAAAAAAGATGCATCAGAGCTATCTTTCGACTCCAAGTAACTGACTCATGTAAACCGTATTTTGTAGATCATAAAATCTTAACTGTGCCATCTTTATACATTTACGAGACCGCTATGTTTGTTAAAAGCAACCCTAGTAAGTTCGATCAGCTCTCTGATGTCGTGGTACGTAATCGACGAGATCAGCATAAAGTCTGCAAGCCAAATTCGTCCACAGCATTGATGCGTAAGAGTATCTTATGCATGGCCCCATCCATTTACTACAGGCTCCCCGCAATGCTAAGAGAACTACCGTGTACACAGTTTCAAAACAAGCTAAAAGCCATACTGGAACAAAAATGTTACTATAAAATAGCAGAGTTTATGGACGATAAGAATTTTTTGACATGATATTGTAAATGACATTGTACGCCTAACGGTAGAATTACATTGAAACAAATTGATTACATTATAAGACCTATGTAACAGATACATGTATTTCATGCAATAAATATATACTTTACTTTACTTTACTTTACATGAGAATGATGATGAATCCCTCTTGCAGAACATAAGCGACGAGAAATTCGACAAGCTGTTCGAAGGTCTCAAGTCCAACACACACCTGGAGGTCCTCTCACTCGTGAACGTGGGTCTGACGGATCGCGGCGCCGCGAAACTCGCCGACGCTCTGACCCAGAACTCGACCCTGCGCGTCGTGAACGTGGAGACCAACTTCATCAGCCCGCCCGGCGTGGTGCAGCTGGTGAAGTCGCTGCTCACCACCAACAGTGTGGAGGAGTTCCGCGCCTCTAACCAGGTATTGAACCACCTCTGCAGCTCTGTACAACATTCGGCTCTAGTCAACGTGGAGATAATTCATCAGCAAGTTCAGTTAAACAAGTGTGTGCTCATAATTTCTCTATAGTTGAATCAAAATCGATAGTTGAAATATTCAGGGATGATGCCGCTTTAGCAATAGAATATTATAGTAACACATAATAAATAAATATATTAGGGAGCTCCCATACAATTCCCATACAGATTTTATAAAGTTAAACATTGTTGTGCGAGGTCTTGGATGGGTGTCCACTCTGACTGCTTTGTTGACTGCTGACTGCTTTTTGCACTGTAAATATTATTTTATTTCTAAGTTTTTGACGTTTTTTTATGGCAAAATGTGTATTAACTGTACACGGAACCCTAGCTATACTATGAGTCCATTTTCATTAGGAAGAACACTCAGTTCAGTAAGTAACTACGTGTGTTTGGTTCCAGCGGTCGCAAGTCCTCGGCAACAAGATCGAGATGGAGATCACGTCGCTCGTGGAGCAGAACCCCACGCTGCTGCGGCTCGGCCTGCACCTCGAGTACAGCGACGCGCGGCACCGCGTCGCCAGCCACCTGCAGAGGAACATCGACAGAAGTGAGTGTTCGCTTCTTAGAGATGAGGTCGCTTTTATGCTGTACCTCGGGAACAGCCGCAGAATATAGAAGAGCTTCTATAAAAATAAAAACAACTAATGAGCGTAAATAAAGTGCAATTCAGCTTGATCAATTGCTAGTAGAGGAACATCGACAGAAGTGAGTGTTCGCTTCTTAGAGATGAGGTCGCTTTTAGGCTGTACCTCGGGAACAGCCACAGAATATAGAAGAGCTTCTATAAAAATAAAAGCAACTAATGAGCGTAAATAAAGTGCAATTCAGCTTGATCAATTGCTAGTAGAGGAACATCGACAGAAGTGAGTGTTCGCTTCTTAGAGATGAGGTCGCTTTTAGGCTGTACCTCGGGAACAGCCACAGAATATAGAAGAGCTTCTATAAAAATAAAAGCAACTAATGAGCGTAAATAAAGTGCAATTCAGCTCGCTCAATTGCTATAGCCACCTGTAGAGGAACATCGACAGAAGTGAGTGTTCGTTTCTTAGAGATGAGGTCGCTTTTAGGCTGTACCTCGGGAGCAACCACAGAATATAGAAGAGCTTCTATAAAAAGAAAAGCAACTAATGAGCGTAAATAAAGTGCAATTCAGCTCGCTCAATTGCTATAGCCAACTGTAGAGGAACATCGATAGAATTGAGTGTTTGTTTCTTAGAGATGAAGTCGCTTTTAGGCTGTACCTCGGGAAAAAACCACAGAATATAGAAGAGCTTCTATAAAAAGAAAAGCAACTAAAGCAAAAGTGCAATTCAGCTCGCTCAATTGCTATAGCCACCTGCAGAGGCACATCGGCAGGAGTGAGTGCTTGTTTCTTAGAGATGAGTAGCCTTACCATGAGTTGTCATTCATTTTATCTGCTGTGAATTTACAACGAGTTGTAATCTCATTAATTTGTCAGATTTTTCACAAATAATATTTTATATTTATCTGTCAAATTAATGAGATTACAACTCGTTGTAAATTTACAGTAGAGAATATGGCTCATAATTCAACAGGAAATTGAGACCATTTCTATGATCAATTAGAGTATGGGTGGGTCTGTTTTACAATCTGGGAGTAAATTTAATCAATGGTCATAATATAGATCTTTCAAGACATGTAACAACTGGCAGTGACTGACTGACCGATATTGCTCTATGTTTTAACCATTGTCTAATATACTCGGAGATTTTGAAACTTTACAAACTCTATACGTGTAACACTACGGGGATGTTACACGGGTTGTTATATTGTTTTACTTTGGTAAACATATTAAATAATTTTAGGACCTGTTTTACCATGCCCGGGTAAAAAAGTCAACGGTTAATAAAATAATAGATAAATCTTGGTCCATCTGTGACGCTGACAATTGTCAGTTGACATAATAGCTCTATATATAACCATTGAATTATTTTACTCGCAGATTGTGAAACAGGCCTTTATACTATATTTTAAGCTATGGGTGCGGGTAAAGGGGCTTTAACCAATCTTTCTTTCAGGGATCAAAGGAGTCTTATAAATTAAGTCATCTGGTCATATGTTTCCAACTTAAGCTTAGTTTGGGTCTAAGCAATGCTTGAAATCTCCTTCAATGGTTCAGGCCGTATAACATTCTCTCTACATTCACCAAACTAACCTTTTCAGGTATATTTTTTCATGAAATGGTCGAATATTCATTTAATTTCTATATTCTACGTACAGATGGCTTACGCAGCGCATCATGGCATCACGGTCAAGTTTCACAGTAATCAATCTCTTATCTATTTATGTATCCTATGTTAGTACTGAGTTTGGTAACATATATTTACTATAAATTATGCGACCTACAATGTATAAAAAGTATGAGAAAAACTTGCCCCGTCATGCAAAATGTATATGTTGACTCTTCAACACAAATTTTAAAGTGATCGAGAAGAAGAAAACAATACTACCTCCTACCATATTAGCTCAAATAGGTATAGTTAGCAATTTTGCATAGCGGGATGAGTGTTTAATGATAAAATTTCAAGATTTAAATAATGCAAGCTATATTGTGATTTATGGTCCTCTAATTTATTATTAAATAGACAATTTAAAGCAATTTCTCATACACGGAATTTGTTCGCTAAACTTTGCTTACCAAACTTAGTGCTGCCCTCTATAACACAGCCACACTCACCTTCAAAAACTTACATACGAAGGCGTTTGATCACAACTTAATAACTAAGTCGCGTCGCCCGGCATATACATACATCTGAACAGAACAAGAACAACCAATCAAAACGAACTGATATCACGACATACGCATTCCAGCCAATGGGAACGAAGGAGCTCAAAAGATAAACCATAGTAACTAATATGTAAATATATCACTCGAAACTCCACAAATGATCACGATGAAGATGTTATTCAGACTCTGCAAGTATAATATGTTTACTGTCACAAGGTTATAGGCATTTTACCAGATTGTTTGCAGAATGAACAAAGATAAAAAATTTGCTATGCAATCCCCTAGTTAAATAGATTTAGTTATAACGAATCTAACCTTAAAGTCCTACAAAACCTGCGTTAATAACCTCTCCCATATAATTTCAATAACAACCAAAGCTGCATTAACAGTGTCTACCATATCAGATTGCCGTGTCCAAAAGCGGGCTAGCGCTTCCCTCAGCCTGCGCCTTCCGCGCGGGCGCCCGCCCGGCGTCGGCGTAGACCCGTCCCTCTTCAACCTAACACCACCAAGCGCTGAAGCAGTAACGCCAACCAGCGAAGGACAAACAGACCAAACCGTCTCTTTAGATCTTAAACTACCAGCGGATAAACCAGAAGATAAAAGAACAGAGGCCATGTCAGAAAGACCAGAAGAGTTTGTAAAAGCCGAGCGACCAGACATAAATCCCAATCCCCATTCGTGAGTAGTCGCTATGACACACACACTCACGGTTGTACACCTTTGTATATGTTGAATGAGGTTTTACACTGTTAGATGCGGAACTTGGGTTATTTTGAAGCATATATAAGTTTACTAATATATTTTTATTAAATTCAGAATATCTTTAGATATTAACACGTCGAAAACCTTTGCTTAGTTGCTAAGCAAGAAAGTTTATAATAACCATCATTTTGTTTTCTACTTGTTACAAAATGGAGGATATAGAAACCGTGTATAATTCATGTTATATTTGCTTTATGTAGCTCCAGTTCTGACCCATACCCAACTATATGTGGACTCCCCAAGAAACATACACCGAGTGCGTTGTATTTGAGAGTATTTTATTCCATTACAGTACGGAAAGACCTAACACTGCGACTTCAATTCAGGTTCTTTAACAACCTACCAAAGGGGGCGCGTAGCCAATAATTTTGAGGTATCATTTACCCACGGCTGTGGTATCTAAGCACGGCTGATAATTGCTCTTCGCTTAGCTTATTGTTACTTTTCTTGCAGACTAAATTCTGGTGCAGATTTTATACAAACGCCGATTTCCTTTCTTGCTTCATAACATATCAATCTCTAAATTTAATTCTAGTTCTCATTCGCAGAATACTATAAAACTATCTCTAAACAAATGCCTACAGATTTCTTTTCCATAAATTTTGCACTAAGGTCAGTTTTTAACCCACAAACACAATCAATGAGGATTTTTAAAACGTATTTTTATTTGTCTTTTCAGTTTTAAAGCTTTATTATATGTAACTGAAGTTTGTAGGTTAGTTATTGACCTAAAAGTGTTTAAAATTCTCATCGATACTGATGATAATTTATCTTTAATATGCTACTACCCCTTTATTTCAGTACAATGGAGTGATATATTATTATTTAACAGATTTACACAAAATTACTTTAACGTGACTCTTACAAACCTCAGCTTATAAATTCGATTCAATACACTAATACAAGATTTATGTAATGTCATGATTTTAATAAACATTTAATTTTTAGCCGAGAGGGGAGCGTTACAAAAAATTAATTGAGAAATCGTGGATATCGGTAAAATATATTCTATAGCCGATATTTTTTTGCGGAAATAACTATCTTCGCAGCTCAGTGGCTTCAGCTAACTTTGTGTGGCTTTAGGCTACATACTGTGGGGTTAAGACCAGCTGCAGATCGCATTAACTCACCGAGTGGTTTACTAAGTCTCACTCCCTTATTTACCAAACCTGGGAACATACAATACATGTGTATATTGTATTTTTTGGGTAGTGTTTTACCTTCTGCCGTTTTAGGAAGAACGCTCAATTTGAATCAGATTATTTAAAGAGTTCATTTTGTACACATTTCGGTTTAACCATTATTTTGCCACTAGTGATTTTGGTGTTTAATTGATCTACCTTAATTCTCTTATGAGATAAATATTGATAATTGTAAAAGCAAGAAAATAAGGGCCACCATATATTTGTACTCACCATTGTAGACTGATGTCCTAAACCTAGATGTCAAAGACTAAATTTATTTCATTATGAAAACTTTTTTGACACTTTTGACAATTTGGACCTCGCGCTACACCAGCGCCCGTATTCGCACGCGGTGGCCCAAGGAAACCATTTGCCTAGTGTGTTCTTACTAAAATTGCGAATATGTAATTAAAAGATATTTAATAATATCAGAACGACTAACTACAGGCATGTATCTAATCGAATGTGAGTTGGTCGTGTGCGCACCGAGCACAATAACGTGTTAGCATGGTCTGATCACTAACTGATTTACCCGTATTACCCGTGAATTTGTTTTTTTGTGCATTTATGATTTGTACCTTGTTTTTTTGACTGCTGATGTTCAATCCTAAGACGGTTCTGAATGTCTGCCAGTATCTTGTATTCGTTATTCTTCTAACAAATATGTTCTTTAAAACAATACAGTAAATATGGAAGAAAAAAATATTATTTATTTTTCTTTACAATACAGTTAAATTTTATAAGAAAAACGTTGTAAAATGAGAAAATAAATAAGATGTGAATTGTAAAATTCTGTACAGAACGAATTTCTTAAAACAGAGATCTTTGTTTGAAAAGATACTGGAAACGAAATATTCAGATACCACCCTTTTCCCAATATAAAATGTAATATAATCCCTATGAACATCAGCACGTCTGTCTGTATGTATATAAAAGTGTGTCAACGTGTCCCTATGTACATTTCAGTACGCCAGCAGCGCCGGAGCCAGAACAGCGCTTAGATCCATAATCTACGCAGTGGTAAGTCACCTTTACCTATTGAATCTATTCTAGAATATATATAATCTAAAAATATGTAATAGTAAGTTGAAATAAGATAGCTAAGGACATGTCTATCGGATGAATGTGAATCGAAATCTACTACAATATGCATTCCATAGGACAGTAAGCGATCTCGCGGTAGACCAAAGCGACGGTGGATAGATGAGTTTGCGCCCATCAAAGACTGGATTGATTTAACATTGGGTCTAGCATTAAAGTAAAGGCTTTTGCCCAGCAGTGGGATACAATAGTCTCATATAAAAAAAGGAAACAATAGACTCGAATAAAACTGGTACTTGGAAAATGTAGGGTATTGATCTCACTAGGAGCGTCTATGGAAGCTAGATTGCATATATTTTATGTGAAGGTATATAGAAAATTGAGTTATTGAATATATAAAACTCTTGATATCTTAAGAAATGAGTATTACCTACATAAGTAGGTAACACATTTTGCAAATTGTTATTTGCAATATATTTTAGTGCATACATTGTGCTATGACTAAAGAAATATACTACGAAAATCATAAATCTCATTTTCAAACATTTTTAATTTACTATAAAGTCAGGTAAATATTTCACAATCACGAACCATTTTTAAATTACAGTATGCTTATATCAACAAAAGCTTTTATATGATTTTAGAATATTTGCCTAGAGATCGCCTCTTACATTCGCCTCGCATTCGTAAGTAAGCACGATCTCCCCATATTAAATACGATTTATGTTAAATACGTTTGCATGTCCGTGTTCCACACGTAAATGTTGACATGCACTTTTAATTGTCACCCGATATTTGTCTTGTGCTATTGTGCATTGAAATCCCTCTCCATTCATGTTCTGTTTATTTGCTCCATTTATGTTTATTGATGATGTATAGGATAAAAGTACCGAATAAATTTTAACATCAAACTATTTAGAATTTCAATTCAATTTCTTATTTGACTCTGCGCTTGAAGCGTCAGTTTGCCAGTGTCAAGTAAAATTATAAAGTGAAAAAATAATTTAGATAAGGTTTTTTTTTATTACTGTCTATAATGAGTGAAATCCATAATGAGCGGTCTTCAGTCAAAATGACTTTGGGAAATAAGGTCAGAGACAGAAAAAGCAAAAGACAGAATCACAGTATACCTACTTTTTCTACACAATAACCATTACACATGAGATATTGATATGCTGAGCCTACTGGGTTCCAATGTTTCGATGTATGTAGACAATTTATTATTTATATACCTACATATGAGTGCACTACATTATTTTACTGATGAAACTCTGAAAGATGTCGATTGGAGCAGGGTACTCATAAGACCACAGGGACGACAAAATGTACCTGCCTGCGCCGACAACCGGTTCATATTTTCAACCCCCGACGCAATCCTTATTGCGCCCCTTTCCCCTGTATATCTATGGCAAAATAGCTCCCGAATGGTTGAAGTGATTTCAATTTAGTTTCTTTTTGTAAAGATGAACCACGTGCGAGTCTTCTGAGACTTGTTTGGTCGAGACGGTTAAAAGTTATGGGGGTGAAAGTGGGGAAAAATAACCGAATGGCTGCAAATATACTCGAGTGGGATCAAATGAAAGCGCATCACGTGCACATTACAAAATAATCTATTAAGTCTCGCCTATTAGTGGCCTCACATGACTCTCATCTCGCGCAGTTCAGCCCGAATTATCGCCCGCATATTGTCGCCTTCGCTAAATCTTTCTGATAAGATCATGTTATTGTAATATTAAAATGATGCATTGGGCAAATATCTAATGACAGTTAAATTCTGTCCATCTAGGTGGTCGCATCCGCCGTGTGTCCAACTTCACCCGCAGCCGCAGCTACGTGGTCGGTTGGATCCCATGAGCCGCCCGCGCCTCGCCGCCCGCGGCCGCACGCGATCGCACGCTCTGTCGCGCCGCTGTCCTGTGTTTGTACAACTACCACTCAGCTGGATAAGTAGCATTTGTGTAACTTAGTTTGATAATAAAAAATCATGTCTCCATAACCAAAATCGGCTAGGATGATACCATCATCATAACTTAGCCGAGATTTCACCATTGGCTATAAACGCTATCAGATCAGGTTTGGTCAGGTTGAACTTGGCTCAAAAAACTCGATTTGTAGCATAAAATGGTGGAATTGAGGCTTAGTTACCCCATTGGTAAGAAGTTCACCTACCTAAGACCTACATGAATTTTCAATTGTCATACATATAGGCTCCATCTGACGTCATTTTCATGTATTTGACAGTTAGTCAGACGGTATTTGTTTGGTTTTAAAAATCGGCTCTAAGTCGCGGATTTCTTCTTCATATTTAACAGTAAAATCAGGCGATATCATAGGATTTAAAAATCGACCTAATTCAAGGAATATTGCAGTCTGTTTCTAAAGGTCTAACGACAATCGGTGAAGTATTTTCTGTTTAGAATCTAGAATCAGCTGTGGTAGCTTCAATATATAGCGTGTTACGAAACGTTTTATCTATAATTTTGTTTATAAAATTGTACGATGTTTTCGATAAGATTACTTGCCAAATTAAAGATAACACTTTTTTATCGAATCATAACGATAATACTAACTTGATATTGATAATCCAAAGATTCTTGCCAGGTATAACCCACCTTTTTGTAACATTGACAGATTACCTTGTATATTCCTGTCATGATTATACAAAGTACAATCTTCGACAAAATATTATGTATACTCGGCAAATGCTTTGTAGCATTTACTGCTTGACAGCTTCGTGCCTTATAATGTAGAATGTATGAGTGAATTCGTGTTGTACAAACACACAACAGCGGACAACTCGACGGACAATGTACGCTTGTTGTGCGCTATATCAAAGGTTGTCATTATATTTTTAACAAATTCCTTAGACAATTGACGCTTCGGCTCCAATTTTTAAATTAAAATAGTGCCTACCTTAAATGATAACATAAACAGTCTAAAAGAAGTAGTTTTTCGAAAATGTTGAGGCTAAAGTTTTCTCGGTAGCATCCCTGCGTGAGTCTTACGGCTATAAAACTGTATTACTATTGTAGTAATTATAACGACTACAGAATTTATTATAACCTTTCATCTGTCATAACCTAAGTAAAAGATCGCCTTAGTTTGGCATAAGATGATGCTGTGTGAATAAAGCATCCCTATTTACGTTCGCACTGCCGGCACTGAGAGACTTCTCCCTTGACGAGAGAGATTATTCCTAAATTAACTACGCTGGCGAAATGCGGGTTGGTGAATGACACATGCACTTCAGTCCAGGAAACTATTAATTAAAACATGTGTATCTACATCATGTTAATTCGAATCGAGATGGCAGGACCATCTCAAAAACACCGTATTATGACAACCTTTGGTAATAAATGGCGAGTGCTGAGCGTTTTTATAATTAATTCTTACTTTAGTGTGCTAATAATGTATTAATTCTATTATAATAAATTGTAATATATTTTATAATGTCAACATTCCATTAATGCGAAACATGCTTCTCTATTTATTTGACAAAATTACTAATTTATTTGACGATAACTTTCTAGTAACATATTGACGGGTAAAGATTAATTTGTGGATTTTTTTAGTCCCGTTTACTCACAATTAATGTATATTTATACATATGAGAGAGGATATACATTATCTTTAAACTCTAATATTAGATGATTATTTAAAAACAAGGGAAGTCATGTTCTGCGTCAATGGAGAATGTAATTTTAACTCTTTTTCAATAAAGCACTAGGTTTGAACACTTTAATATTCAACTGTAGACTTTGTATCAATTATAATATTTAGAAATGTTGTATCTAGTATTGTCTCGTCAAAGCATCGAAAAGCTTACAATGTAGTGGACAGGCTTACAAATTTTCGTAACCTTTTGCTTTCTTGAAACAAAAATGCTTAAATGTTAAAATGTAACTTTATGTATATTTGATAGAATCTACTGAAGGAGCTATTCTTAAGTGTCCATAACTTTGTGATAAAACATCATGTTTTTTCCATTTAAAACCGCTTCGATTTTCGTATTTTAGTTTCAATAAGAGATTATTTGTATATGAATTTAGAATGTTTAATTGTAATTTTATGCGACAAAAAATATTTTAAATAAATTATCGATGAAATTTTTTATGTTTGTTTATATTTTGATGGTACGGAAGCATTTTGTCCAACGAAAATTTATTTGAGTCGCAGTGCTGTAGTTTGTGACAAATTAAAAAAATAAAGTACATAAACACATTCTTGTTTTTTTATTTCACCTACCTTAGGTTATGCTCTTCGCTCTTCTATCGTAGAATGTTCACTGGTTACTAGGCCTAGGTTTCCCTCATAATACCCCAAATTATGATGAGGAGGCCTTGCTTGGCTGATGGGTGCGCGAGCGTAGTAATTGATCTAACGAGACGACTGTCTATAATGGTGCGGTCAAAGAGAATATAAATCACTGGGTGCGGCTAATAAGCGGCCTACGGCGAATATTCGGCACAATGCGATGTGCGAGGCCGGGTACATCATTGCAACTCGAAGTCAGAGAGTATATAATCACAAGTATTCGGGTTTGGCGTTGGCGTGACCACAATTACGTCACTTCATGATCTATTACCGCGCAACGCAACACAAATCTTTGCCCGCTAATGTCATGGAAGACGGCCTAATTCATGGCTAATGTAGATAAGAACAAGATTAGCACGCCAACGCGATACGTATCATCGCCTACTAATTGTACTTAGCCACGCCAATAGAGAGCTAGACTTCGGCGGGTCCTCAAAACAAATAAAATATTGCAAAATGTTGTGCAGTCAGAGCGGTCACCCATCCAAATGCTGACCGCGCACAACGATGCTTAACTTTTCAATTCAAAAATCACGTTTGTTGTGTGGGAAGGTCCCACATTTGTTTTAATTATGGGGTTTTTTATGTTTTTAGTATTTGTTGTTAAAGCAGTATCAGAAAAACACCATCCCTCACAATTTCTAGAGATACAGCCCGGTGACAGAGACGACGGTTTCAGTACCTACTAGGGTCTCGTTTTATCCTTTCGGTACGGAACCCTAAAAATAGCGACTTTTGGTTCGACCTTTGGTCGAATAAGAGTCCAGCTGAGGACCCTGGCACTGGTTCGATTCAGACCGTGGGAACTGTGCCCATATAGTGAATTATGTGTTAGATGATTCTGTGTATAGCCCAGCCACATGTTTTCGGGTCCGAGTACATATAATATCATACCTTAATGTATAATATATGTATTAACAAAACAAAATGAACATATTCATGTAGTATATCAGTCACTTAACACCCATAGTACAAGCGCTGCTTAGTTTGATATATTTATTTATATTAAACAAACACATGTAAAGATTACCACAGCATGTGTTTTTGTTTAATATAGGTACATGTCTGTACTGTGTGCTTTTATTTGGTTTCAGTAATATGTTATCTGTTGCTGTTTTAAATGGCAACAGAAATACATTACCCTCTTCTTCTTCTTCTTTTATTTGATGGCGTCCGTGACTGGCTATATGGCCGTCAACAGCCAATGTCCGTATGTTATGTTGGTCATTGTTGATTCGTTAGGATTTTCAACCATAAAACAATGGGAGTCGAGTTATCAAATCAAACATTAAAAAAATGTCTTATCAATCAAAAATCAAAATATATTAACAAAGTTGATTATTGACACTGACAAACACATTATCCCTCAAAATGTGTAGCTTTCATTGATAGCTAGCAAGTTGACAGGCAGACGATGGTCGCAGTACAGTAATGGGGTTTCGTTTCCTTTCGGTACGGAACCTAAAATGCCTGAGTAGCCAACGCCGAAATTTGCTAAGACACATCATCATCATTATATAATTTGATAGGCTTGTTCCTAGTTAAATTTCCGAAACTCAGATAGCTTGAGTTTCGGACCAAATTTACCGGTCAACGGTAGGAGAGCGAAAATAGCATTTGTAGATACAATAAACAATTAATAGTAATTTATTATAATTAATGGAATCTATTTAATATTTTTGTGACATTCACCTACCCGCACTTAGCCAGCGTGGTGAATTAAGGCCTATTCTACCACGTCAAGAGCGAAGTCTTCCTTCCGTGTGACCCAGCAGTGGGAACGTAAATAGAGGGTGCTTAAGCTATTATTCAGTGCTTATTGGAACTGTTTTGTTATATATAGAATTACAATTTATTTTTCCATAATTTTCAAAAAGGTTCTAATTTACAGAGAGACAACATATTAATCTATCATTCTATTTATTGTCAGATAATGGAAGACGTACAGTAGATATGTTACAGCTAAAACTACTAGCAAACAAGTAATAAAAAGTTATTGTTAGCAGTTATTGTCATATTTGGCAAGTGGTAAGCGCAGTAAGTACATATAGGCCTTTTATCTACACTTCCTGTGGAATGCAAAGTTTGCCTTATCTTTAATTTTCTACCAAAATATAGAACAATACAGATTTTATTCTATTTTAGTTTTGAGAAATACATATAAATAAAAAAAAATTAAAACGGATAAAGCTGTGTTGTTAAATTCGCTTATCCACTCAGTTTATAAAAATTAAGCGAACTGTCAAGACAAAGTTATTTCCTTGATATTCTGTTTTATTAATTTTAAGTTGGCTGTCCATGTATGTCCTGTGCTATTCTCAGGAAATAAACGTTTTGACTTTGACTTTTCAGCATAATATGAAACCAACAACACTTTACCCTTAATATTATTTTAGAAATAATAACACAAAATCTATGAATCGTTATAAGTTAGCTGAGCTAATTTATTACATCTATTAAAACATAACAATTTTTATGAATTAATTTAAGCTAATCTATCAGCCGATTTGTCAATAATCAGATAGGCTCTATTTGTTGTTGTGTTGTTATTTTCAAACATTTTACAGTGAGACAATTCAAATTTTAATTGAGCATTTTGCCACAATCTATAAAATTTACAATTTCCAAAACTCCCGGAAAACTTTCCAGGTAACCGCTATTTTTTAAACCAAATAACTGTATTAACAAGCAATGTTACTATAAAAGTTAAAGTGCTCCTAGAGGTCTATTTGAAACAACAGCGTCAAATATTTCAACAAGAACGTTATCACTCGCATTATTTTTCAGAGCAACTAAAACTAGAAAAATTATAATTATTGTAGTTCACAATAAAACATTTATCGTTAAAACAAATCTAAATTGTATTTGTATAAGTGGCCCTAACCATCACCGAAATAAATTAGTCAATGGTTAAAAATAGAGCTATCAAGTCAACTGACATGACAACAGTCCGTGACTGATAGAGCAAGATTGCTTTATGATACAATTTAACCATTGATTAATTTACTCGAAGACGGTGAAATAAGCCCTTACATCATGTTACATTTTTAATATCAACAGTAATATTGTTAATATTTATTTAATGGAATAGAATATTGACAATAATATTGAAAAAAGTCTACTAGCCCTAAATTACAATTTAAGCAATTGACAGCCCAATTATAGCCAAGATAAGCTACCAAAAAGCACTAATTAGTTTTTGGTCAATTTCATTAAATTCATTTGTAAACAATAACACGATTGCACAATGGACTCAAAAATAACGCTACCAAATAACAAAATTTAATAAAAATTCTAAGAAATACGAAACTAAGCAAAAAACTCATGTTACATATAAAATATTATGAATATAAAATATAAGTACATTAAATTCAATAAAAAGTCAAACAACAGTAGCCGTTACATGCCGGATGAGATAAGGGTGCGCGCACACTTGCGGTCCACGTATGCATCCGGTACGCGTTGGACACACCACTATCTATCTACTATCTCACCACTATAAACTAGCTATCTACGGTGCGCTATTTATCTACCTTCGATTGACTATAGTAACCAAAACCGAGCAACAAATTTTTCTATCGGAATTTTTAAAACAATTATTTTGGTCATTTTCAAAATTTCTCCGTTTAAGGTGATTTTTAACATTACTGTCACCTATTTTGTATCTTATTATTAGGTGTATTGAAAAACATTAAGGTCTATGGATAGACCATTTATAAAATAAGCAAACCCGTTGATTACAAATTTTAAAATTGCCTCATACACCTTTAGAGCGCGATTCATTTTAGCTATTTCTAAGACTACGTGAAACATGACTCAAATTCTTTTTAGCAAACTGATTTTAACTCTCATTTAAAATTATATGAAGCTAACTCATAAATAAAATTTATTACAAATAAATAGACCGTCTTAACCGTTCTAAACATGTGAATGTGCAAAGCGATGCGATCCGACATAGTGCTACAATACGAACCACGTAGGTGAAACGCTAAATAAATGACATAATTTAAACAATTTAAATTTTATAATTACTAAAACTATCCACGCGAATTCGAACAAAGCAAAAATCAAACTTCGACACAAAGTACCTGAATATCAAGGCATCTTTGCTAGGCCTCGTGTATGTTAGAGTAATGCCCAATACATTACCAAGATGGTAATGTAGCTATGCCAGGAGTATCACCATGGTAATATTATCGATACAGTATTCCGACTCGATCGAGTTTTGGATGTAGGTACACATATCAGCCGCGCGGTACGTAAACATGCGATAAGGCCCACTTACAGCATTTTTATGACATCTGCCTAGTTTGAGTTTCTATCTAGTTATGTGGTTGCATGTTTTTTTATATAAACAAATTAAATACTTTGTAATAGGAAAATAAAGAATTCTATAAAAACACATGTTTATATTTTAATGGAAAATTTAAATAATATAAAATTTAAATGTTTTAGTATGATTTCAGACTTGTAAGAAATCGGTCGTATAAGTTTGACACAAATCCGCATTCGAATTTATAAAAAAAAATTGCACAATATATTCCACTCGTCATATTAACCAGGCAATTGTACTTATTTTTACAAAAAAATCGCGCGGTTTTTTGTTGATAAACAATACGCCAACCGCGCGTAAGCATAGCTCGCGTTTCGACCGTTTTTATGAAGTAAGAATACTATATAGATAATATTACCTTGGTATCGCCTTCAATATTATATGATTGACTAAACATTTTAAATCGCCTTGCAACTATCATTGCTTGCGAAGCATACCTTATGGATAAGAATTCACGTAGGACGACGGATGTATAAAATTTAAATTGTAGCATTTGACAAGTCTGTTTATGTTAGCTTATTCAACACAAATTATTTTTTTTAACTTAAAGATTGCAATATTATTATTCCATACGTTCTTAAGTCATCAACTTAAAGAATATTGCCTCAACGCAAAATAACGTAACAAGTAAAACCCCCACACGTAAAACAAGCTTATAGCTCACTACGGGGTTTTGCTGTATGGATTGCAGCAATTACATTAAGCTGCATTTTCCAACAATAGGGGATATTACTGCAATGTACTAGCGCAAGACTGCAGCACTGGCTTAAACTGTAAACTGAGATGAGAATATCTTGATTCTAGGTAAGCAGTCCTTAGCCATGGTGATTCCTTAAAAGCGAGAATTTTTTCTTGATCTTAGAGGTTGCAAATGCTTTAAATCCTAAAACAGGCGTGTTTACTGTCTGGACTAGCGGCGCAATCTGCGCTAAGTTTCACGTCATATCCCCTAAGCTATTCTAAATTATGGCGACACTTTAAATACTTCGAGGTATTTAAACGTAATACTAATGACCAGTTACCACATACCAGGATTCCTACTGCCCCGAAATACGAAAGATAATAAATAAATTAATTAAATTATGACAACTACTTATTTAGAATATTTTCATACATGTACTCTTAATTACAGTAGACTCTTTAAGATCGTATTAATGGGTCATTCTTTGATAATTTTAATTGACAATTTCGAGATCATGCATCGAAAATTACAGATATTCTCTCTTAAAATATACAGGAATTGGTAAGAACTAAACACTAAGTTACAGTTTAGTTCTTCGTAGAATATGATATACTAAAATTATGACAATGTTTCTTAAGTTTGTAAACGATAAATAATATTTAAAAGTTATGTAGTATAAAGTTTAGTTCTTCGTAGAATATGATATCCTAAAATTATGACAATGTTTCTTAAGTTTGTAAACGATGAATAATATTTAAAATGTTATGTAGTATCAAGCATTGAGTTAAGTAGTGCTTATACTTTAATATGACCCCTTGCACACCTACGTGACCACCGTGAAAGTTCCCGCGTCGCAGTCGCTTCCCGCTTGGCTGACACGTAGATTTGGCCGAAGCATTAGTGTTTAAAAGAATTAATTATATCCATAATCTCACCGAATATTATTGATTGATTGACACGAACACAAGTTTTAGAATAAACTTTTTCGCTAGATATAAAAAAGGTGTGTGTGCGATTCACACACGATAGAAGTGAAACTTCAGTAAATCGACAAAAGAATGAGATGAATAAAAAAAAAATACTGTGCAAAAAGATTTTGTTCGGGCGGTCACCCATCCAAGTACTGGCGTCGCGCAAAGTTGCTTAACCTTGTTAGCGTTTATGATTGGCTTACCTGTCGTTTTTTCCGTTGCATCCGGTTTGAAATCACAACGATTCTAAAGAAGTTTCACTTCAATAAAAAATGTATAAGGATGTTGGAAAATTAAATAAATAAATACATTTCGGGCAGTAGGCGCAGTAGAATCGCGTGTTTAGACGGTGTCGGCGCTCAGTTCGCTGTTCTTGGCGTTTCGTCGCCAGCTCAGCAGCTCGTCCAGAAGACACTCCAGGTGTGGGTTGCCTCCAAGACGCGCCACCTTACAGAAATATACGATTAAATATATATATATAAATATTTCCGGACAATCCACACAACAACATCTAGCCCCGTGGTAAGTAAGCTCTTAGCTTGTGTTACGGGTACTAGACATCTGATATACTTAATATAATATACATACATACATAGATATTTTTTATTATACATATTAAACACCCAGACCAAGGAGAAAGTGCTTGCAGAACATACAAACACTTGACCCCATCGGCGGGAATCGAACCCGCTACCTCTTGCGCCGCAAACGGACTCTCGCCCACCGCGCCACTGAAGCAGTCTAAATATACGATTGCTTTGTTGCTGTGGCCCTATGTTGCTCCTGCTTGAGGCGGTATAATAAGTTCCAACGGTCGGAAGCAACACTCCCAGCACCGCGCCACCGCGAGCGATTTCACCGCAATATTTCTCGCACGATGATAAGAATATCCAATTCGTTTTAATATTATAGGTTTTCCGTGTTATTTATGTGTACTTAATAAATGTTTAAACATAACTAACTTTAAGACAGGATTGGAAAAAATTGGAGGAGGCCTTTACCTGCAATAGGGTTCTCGCAGACTAATTTCTACGTAAAATTTGATAATAATTATTAAATTACCAACAAACCTTGTTCTAGTTATAAGTTTAAATAAAGGGATATACAGGGAAAAATACAAATATAGGCTATTTTATTTATGATAAAATGTTTTATGTATCTAACTATTGACGATGCAAAGATTATCCGCACGCCTCTAGCGGCGAAATTTAGAAACTGTCTAAGAACGACACTCTCTTTGTTTATATCTGATTTGAATTTATTATTTATGTTTTTCCCTGACGTTAATTCTAACGAAAACTGTCAAAGTGTCGTTCTTAGACAGCTTCACAATTTTGTCACTAGAGGCGCTAGTTACAATCTTTACATCGCCAATAATAACATAGTAGGTACCTCCTTCCGTGCCTGCTCGTCCAGACAGATGAGTATGTTCCTGGTGTACTGGAAGCTGCCCAGCTTCTCCAGCAGGGAGATGCAGTACCGCTTCACCTCTACGTCGCGGGTTCGCTGCCGAAGTATATCTGTGCACGCTAAGGAAAATACCATGCATATCATCATCATCATTCTCCTGCCCTTATCCCACATTACGTGGGGTCGGCACAACATGATTTTTCCTTCCATTTTCCTCTGTCACTCGTCATCACAACACTCACTCCTTTCTTTCTTAAATAAAATTTCGGAAAATACCATGCATAGGTTTGTAAAATTGCATCGATGTTAGGAAGTTTGCTGGGAATTATAGGATCGCATCACAGTCGTCTACCTAGCTATCTATAACGGAAGTATCACGATTTGTATTAAAACCGAGTGTGAGCGACCTGTATTATTAAGTCGAAGTGATCAGTGTCAGTATCGCTTGTTCCGATATTTATCGTGTCCTAACACACAAAGGTCAGATCACAAGTCCAATGCAAACGCGGCAATTCGCATTGCGATGCGAATATTTTATTTAATATTTCTTGCGGCGAGATGGATTTTTCTTACTCATCGAGCAAAGTAACCGTGTTGGCTAAGTGGGAGAACACTCGACTTTCATCCCGAAGGTCGTGGGTTCAAATCCCGCAACGCACCTGCGCTTTAAAACACGTACTTTAACGGTGAAGGCATCGTGAGGCAACCGGCATGTTCTGAGAACTTTATAGAGTTTGAAGGACATGTGTCATTCTCCAACCCGCACTCGGAAAGCGTGGTGAATTAAGGCCTTATCTCTCTCGTCAAGAGAGAAGTCCCTGTGTCCCAGCAGTGGGAACGTTAATAGGGTGATGATGATGAGCAAAGGTTTAAGATATTTTGTATGAAAAAAACCTATTAATGTATTAATTGCAGATTAGTGAAGATTACTCGAGAACCACTGCAGCACTGAGGCGATTCTTATGAAATTAAAGTGGGGCCAATTTTGAGTTACCAGGTTCCAAAAAACAAGGTTGCTAACGCTAACCTTCGACCCTAGAATTGCGAAAGTCTCTTCTTTCTCGGGGATACCAACATCGGATCCTGGTCTCCTTTAATTAATCATAATTAAAGGAGATCAGGATCCGATGTTGGTATCCCTTAAGGATTAGGATAAGGTCAGAGAACGTCCTATAAAAATAATATTAGATAATGAAAAGCTTGATCTTGTTGACTCAACAGTGTTTCTAGGGCTACATATTGACTCAAAACTTCAATGGAAACCTCAAATTAATGCTCTTGCGAGTCGACTTAGTTCAGCAGCTTATGCAGTTCGGACTATGCGGCATATTACTGATGAGGCCACCGCGAGACTTGTTTATTTTAGTTACTTCCATAGTGTCATGTCATACGGTATCTTGCTATGGGGAACGGCAGCTGATATTCAAACTATTTTTGTTCTTCAGAAAAGAGCGGTGCGTTCAATCTATAAAATGAAACCACGCGACTCCTTACGAGATAAATTTAAGGAAATAAATATTATGACTGTTGCTTCACAATATATTTACGAGAATTTGCTGTACACATACAAAACTAAGCAAGATTTTCTAAAAAAGAGTGATTTTCATAATGTTAATACTAGAAATAAGAATAAACTACATATCCCTACATTTAGATTACGTAAGGTAGGGAAATCTTTTATGGGCAATTGTGTCCGTTTTTATAATAAACTTCCGCAGTTTATAACTGACCTAACCATTCGAAAGTTTAAGTTTTTAATTAAAAAATGTCTTTTGAAAAAAGCCTATTATTCTACAGAGGACTATATCAAAGACGATAATGCTTGGACAGATGTAGCTCGGTTCCACTAGGATGGACAAAATAGCTGAATTTAGTTTTTTTTCTGTTATGTGCATGTTTGACTAGCATTTGTTTGTAAGTGTTAAATGTATACGTGATAACTATGTTGTACACCGATATTTTTCTAATAACAACATAAGAGATGGAAGCTGAGTTGTTCTATTCGCTTCTCAACTCAGTGTAAAAAATTGAAGCGAACTGTCAAGACTATGTTATTTCCTTGATTATTCTTAGTTTTTATTTAAATTAGATTTAAGTTGACCTGTCCATGTAAGCATAGGCTTCTAAGGAAATAAACGTTTTGACTTTGACTTTGACTTTGACTAAGCCTAATCCTAATCCTAATAATATTATAAATGTGAATGTAAGTTTGTTTGTTACGCTTTCACGCAAAAACTACTTAACCGATCATCATGAAACTTTGCACATATACTCTTGAAGGTATTAGAAGTAACATAGGATACTTTTTATCGCGGGAAAATATGTTATTCCGCGGGAAAATCTATTTAAACGCGGGCAACACCGCAGGTCTCAGCTTGTTTCCTTAGAAATCTGTTTATAAGCGATTGATTAACCCCTTCTGTTTTTTATGTTGTTTATAAAGGATACGTAGAACTTGGTTGTCTCCTTCCTGGTGGCGGATGGCGTGCAGGATCGGGAAACTGAACTTTCCCTCCGTCAGGTCTTCGCAGAAACTCTTGTTTTCCGTGTACTGGGAAATTACAAGGAAATGAGCAATAGTACTTATAAAATAAAACTAAATATTACCGGACAATCTACACGACAACATCTAGCCCCGTGGTAAGCTCTAAGCTTGTGTTACGGGGACTAGATATCTGATATCTATATAAATAAAAATGAATTGTTGTTCGTTAGTCTGATTAAAACTCGAGAACGGTTGAACGGATTTATCTTATCATAGTCTTGAAATGTTCGTGGAGGTCTGGGGAAGGTTTAAAAGGCGAGAAAAAATCTAATAATTGACGGGAAAAAAAATTGAATAAAAACCCGTGCGAAGCCGGGGCGGGCCACTAGTACTTAATATAATATACATACATAAATATATATTTTTAGTAAACATATTAAATACCCAGACCAAGGAGGCTTTTAAAAAGTATTTTCATTTTTTATCCTTAAAAAAATATTAACAAAACTCGATGGAGTTCTAGCTTGAACAATATGGATATAACAACGTTTTACAACTTTCATATAAAATAGCTAATATTCCTTCACGGTATGAAAGTCGAGTGTGGCCCCACTAAGCCAACACGGCATTTTTTATTTATGGTCTATTTAAAAAAAAAATAGTTTCCAATCGCGTGAAATGTTACAAAGGAACATTACATTACAGGGACATAATACTATTACGTAACAAGTACCGACTCAATAAAATTTTGTTTTCAGAAATAAATTTTTGATTAATTAAGCCTCGCCTTGCATAATCTGAAAACTAATGCGACTATTGCGAATTACACTTTTATTTTGAAAACGAGTTTCACTCACAATACAATACAATACTCTTTATTGAAACACAAAAATATAATACAACAGAACAATGCTTAAGAACTAAAATACATTAAATAATAGTGTAACAATGGGCGGCCTTATCACTAAGAGTGATCTCTTCCAGACAACATTTGGATGGACTGGAGAAAAACTAAAAACGACGGATGTTGCAAATTGCTAAAACATGTTTTAGTTTGCACACTATTGCACAATGTAAATGTAACGAAATTATGACATTCCATTTTCCATCATCATTCATGGATACATTCTTTCATAGAGGGTTCTACTCAAGGAACTGACAAGGACATTGTTTACAAAAAGATCGTGACCACTTTCGTCACCACTGGCAAATGGGTTTTTTTCCCGTTTGTCGCCAGAGGAAACAGGGTGATAACAACTGGGAAAAAAACCTGGTAAAGTTACCTCTTGCAAGTTGAGATTGCAGTAATCGTCTCTAATCTGGAAGTACAGGCCGAGGATCGCCGATAGCTTGGTGAAGTCCGACTTGTTATCGCTGAACAGCTGCATGAGTCTTATCGCCAGCATAAATAGACCTCCGGTTTCTGTAACAATGTTATTTATTAATATACTGAAAATCTTAATATATGTATTAAAAACCTTCATGTATCTATTTTGTGTACAGTTAAGAATTTATGAATAATATATTTTTTTATAGTAACTTCGAGTTAGCGAAATCCTGGTATTTGAAACCGACTTCTGAAAAAGGAAGATACCGTCTTTAAACATAATTAAATAATAGTTATTTATACGATTACATACAAAATTATACCTAATAAGTATTCATATTACTTTTTTATTATTCACTAGCTGTGCCCTGCGGTGCTACCCGCGTTATAATGGATGAAGTACTCTTAACCAAACACATATTTATTTGAATAAAGATTAATATTATTATGTTGATACAACTTAAACAATTATTTCGACCAAATTAGGTACCATAAAAACGGTTTTTGTGAGTTAATCTTAAAAGATAGACATATACTATCGCGGACTGTTTTTTAGATCATTTAAAGAGCTATTATTCTTTAATACATATTTTTTGTGTATCTTGAACCGTTTTCACGGCGCACGCAACGGAAAGCTTCAAAGATGAACAATTTCTCCCGTTTTTTACACATTTACCACTATATCTTTGCTCCTATTGGTCGTACCGTGATGTTATATAGCCTATAGCCTTCCTCGATAACTGGACTATCTAACACAAAAATAATTATTCAATTCGAAACAGTAGTTTCGGAGATTAGCGCGTTCAAACAAACAAACAAACTCTTCAGCTTTATAATATTAGTATAGATAATAAACACCCAGACCAAGGAGAAAGTGCTTGCCGAACATATAAACATTTGACCCCTCGGCGGGAATCGAACCCGCTATCTCTTGCGCCGCAAGCGGACATTCGCCGACCACGCCACAGAGGCAGTCAATAAAATATATAGCTTTGATCCGTGGCCGACATGAAATACTGAGCCAATCTAATAAAATAATTATGTAGGATAATTGCTATATACATAAGTGTAGCGAATAAAATAACTCGATTAGCGCATAGTGATAAAAATTGGTTTCTATGCTACCTATATTTCATGATTATCCTTGGTTCCTAAGTATTGTTATGTAAAGTTGACGCAACAGACGACAAACAGAAGACAAATTAGTAAGACAAATATCAACCGATACATCTACATTATATTATTACTTCTTCCTGTGCAGAAGTTTTTAGGGCTTATTTCGCTTAATCTGAGTAAACGAAGCAATGGTTTATGTCAATAATATGTGCGGATTGGTAAGCGCAGCGTCGGACGACCACCAACAAGATGGACAGATGACCTAGTCAAACTTGCTGGCTCTCGGTGGATGCAAGTGGCGACCGATCGGAATGATTGGTCGTCTTTGAGGGAGGCTTATGTCCAGCAGTGGACTTCTAAAAGCTGAAATGATGATGTGTCAATGGTTAATTATAGCAAGCGCTATGTCGCTTTGTGTGTCTGAGAGATCGCTTTTTAGCGATAAGGGGCGGCCTGTTGTATGTACCACTTGTTTTTAATTTTATTTGTTTTACGTGTTTATGTTCCTGTGTTGTGTACAATTATGCGTTTTCGTATTGTATTGTATTGACTGAGCGAAATAGCTATATTTTAACCATTGTCTTATTTAACTCAGAGATGGTGAAGCAAGCCTTTATACACATAAATGAAGCTGAACGTAATGTCACTATTTACATAATATATGCGGTCGTCAAACGTAAACTCCTGAACGCAAGCCTATTTAATTGCCTTTTAGTAATTTCGCTACGTTTCGGTACTTCGACGCTGAGAATACCGATCCGCGGTCCCCATTCAAGAACCTGTCAGCCCAACGTACAGTATGCGTCTCTAACTGGAAGCCCTCTTGAATTGAATCTATCCTACGTGTTATAAGACCTGTCTGCTGCCACTTTAAAGAACTTATCATAATTTCTCATTGGATCCCGTAAAGAAACCCTGTACACTGTGCACAGCCCTGTTGAAAGCAATTTTAGAATTGTGGTGCGAAATAAATGTGTCTTACAAGGCCAGTTTTACCATCTCTGAGTAAAATTTGACAATGGTTATATATTGCTCAGTCACGTGTGACAAAACAAGAAGGCTTTTGACATAACTAATCACTAACACTTATTATTGACATAACTAACCATTTCTAATGGACCGTCTCCTCTAGCGAGAAAAAACGCGACAGTGACATAGTCGTTTCACGTATTTCTATACATCTTAGCAAGTGTCTCCACACAATAATCATGTCGCGGTGAGCGAAGTGGTTGAATCGTCGTTATATCGTGGCAAACACGCCGCGTGCTCGTTTCCGCTCGTACAAAGATACCTACTCATTTGCATAGTATTCAAAAAAGTATCGATACTTAGCACTATTTTGGACGCAACAAACGTAAAAACAATGAATGGTGAAGGACAATAATTATAACGATTAAAATAAAGAACAAAAAATTTTGCTTATTTATTTATAAAACCAATGTAAATAATATACTGTTATATTATAACACTGTAATCAAGACATTTCCTGTCCTGATATACAGCAAAGAAATTGTCCTCATACTGCGAAATATGCTCCTATAGTAGCTACCCTTTTTTTGGTCTACGGAAACAAAATAGAGTGGTTCAGTCAATATGGATGTAAGGATTTCCAAGCTTGAGTTGATAAGGTCAATTACAAAGTATGACGGGTAATGGACCCCTTCAAAATGGGGATTTCTCCTACTGATAACGGCACTATTAACTATTGTGTATGCACTGTACGTGTATACCATTATACGATATGAAAAGCTTTGATACCAAACAAAGTCCTACTAATAATTATTATAAACGCGAAAGTTTATGAGGATGTGAGTTAGTGTGTTGCTTCTTCACACAAAAACAACTGGGAGTTAGTGTGTTTGTTGCTCTTTCAACAAAAACAACTGGATGGATTTGAATGAAACTTCACAATAATATAGATAGCTTATTATAACAGAATAACACTTAGGCTACTTTTCACCGCGGTATAAAAACACTTTTCGCGGGAACTACAATTATTGCGAGCAGAGCCCGATTTGAGTCAAATTTGGCACGGAGATAGCTGGTTTCCTATATTAGGTCAAAAATTTAATTATAGAAAAACAGCCTCAATCATCTCATCGTTTAAGCCTACAATGGCGTACGGCATTTCTCATAACACGGTAATGCAGGACAATTTAAGAAAGTTTTTAAACTAATAATGTCCTAAAACAAGCGCAGTCGATTTTTCGTTAAAGTTTTTAGTAGGATGTAAACATTATGTATAAAAAAAAACTTAAAACTATAAATTTACTCGCAAGATCTCACTAAATGCCATCAGCATTTAAAATATTTCTAAAGTAGAGGCTAAAGAGCTAAAATAATATGTCCTTACATTTCATCGCTGTTTAGCCTCTACTCTAAAACTAATATATGTATATGTACTAATAGCTGTGACGGTTTTACTAAGTAGCTAATTATAATAGTTTAGATATCTAAACTATTGTAGATAGATATCTATCTACAATACATATACAATTCCAACCATTTAAATCTCAGAAATGAAGCCCGGCGGCCGGCGGGGTCCTGCCAGTTTCATCATCATCATCATCATCCTATTAACGTTCCCACTGCTGGGACACAGGGACTTCTCTCTTGACGAGAGAGATTAGGCCTTAATTCACCACGCTGGCCAAGTGCGGGTTGGTGAATGTCACATGTCCTTAAAACTCTTTTAAAGTTCTCAGAACATGCCGGTTTCCTCACGATGTTTGCCATCACCGTTAAAGCACGTGTTTAAAGCGCACATAAATTTCTCAAGAAGAAAAATCCAGAGGTGCGTGGCGTTATTCATGTAACCTACTAATATTATAAGTTATAAGCAAAAGTTTGTGAGGCTGTGCGTAAGTGTGTTGTGTTAGTTGCCAAAAAATACTGTAGGGATTTTGATGAAACTTCCCAATAATAAAGCTTATACAAATTACACATAGGTTCATTCTTGTGCGTGGCGGGGTTTGAACCCACGACCTTCGGAATTAAAGTTTGGGGGTTAAAAAACTATTCTATACAAATCGCATATTCCATGTAAATACTAGCGACCAGCGCAAGCCTTGCTCGGGTGATTCTAAATATACTAAAGAATGTCGTTATTAACGAAGTTCACAGCATTTTTGTCAGTAGACAATAAAATCATTTATTAGCGGCGACCGAGCTGAACCTCCGTATTCGTGAAGCTATCACGCTATCCCGATTCCAATAAAAATCTAGCCAAGATAGCGTATCTATCGCGCGATCTATGAAAATAGTTATTTTAATTAAACGCTGTTTTATGGGCTATATTAATTTTATTTATATTAAACTAGCTGACCCCAGCAAACGTTGTTTTGCAAAATGAAAAATAGATGTTGGCCGATTCACAGACCTACTCAATATGCTCACAAATTTCATGAGAATCGGTCAAGCCGTTTCGGAGGCGTACGGGAACGAACATTGTGACACGAGAATTTTATATATAAGATAATCAGAAGTATAATGTATAAAATAAAACCTCCTTAGACCTAAAGCTATTTTTTTTAATACATAGTCATTGAAACCCGATGTATAGAAAACTGTACAAATAAAAAAATGTTTGTAAGACCCAAGGACTCTTTTTTTTAAGGCTAAAATTGATGTCTTCACGTATTTTCTGAATGGTTTGACACTTACACTTACTGAACACTTACGTTTTTCTAAGTGTGTTTTTGTAACAGCATGTATTGCATATTATGTATTATTTTATTTTCAAATACAATGAAATTTATAAAAAAATATATATAATTTTACAGAAAAATGTACCAACGGGTTTTTATGACTACGGAAATATATTTGCATGGATTGACGATAGTAATTTATTTTGTACATAAAAGTTCACGTTACACGGGGTCTTAGGAGGTTTAAGGTACTTAACGAAATAAGTACTAACAATAATATCCTTATTTAGTTAAGTACCCTAATCATTAGGCTTTAGGAGGTTAAGCTGTTAAGACCTCGTGTACCGCGTACTTTTACCTTATTTAGTTCAGTACCTTAACCTCCTAAGACCCCGTGTATATTTATGTACAAAACTAAATTACTATCGATAATTAATAAGTTGTTGTTTTGCTTAAATAAAACTCCTTTATAAAAAAACACTATTTCTCATAAAAAGTAAAGGATAGAAAATATATCGGATATAAAGAGCAGTTGTCCCAGTAAATAACAAAAGCTACTCTCCTTGGTCTGGGTGTTTAATATGTTTAGTAAAAATATGTATATGTTTGCCTTTTATATTAAGCATATCAGATATCTAGTACCCGTAACACAAGCTCAGAGCTTACCACGGGGCTAGATTTTGTTGTCTGAATTGTCTGGCAACTTTACTTTTTATCGCAGGAAATCTATAATAACGGGCAAAGCCGCGGGTGAAAAAGCTATTTACGCATATATCTTTTATATCGGAGCCGCTCACTCCTCCCCATTAAAACTTTCTTAATGGTAACGTTACGTTGAAAGCTGATCAACAGCTTAACGTAAGTAAATTAAAATTAACGACTTTTGTCTTTTGTTGGAGGTTTTGTCTGTTCACGTCCGTAAGTGGTAACCCTCTGAATCCTTACACGTGACCTCCGGGTGGTGCTAAGAACAGTCTCTTTTGGTAGGCTTCAGCCGCGGCTTGTCACCACCCTCCGGGCTAGGCCAGTGCGTGAAGCGATTTTTTCGTGTTTCGTAATGTTGTCCGGAGAAGCCATCTTCTAGGCCTTCATGCTCCATCTTAGACCACATCGTCACTTTACATCAGCTGAGATTGTGGTCAAATGAAGGCTTATCAATAATAATAATAAAAAAAAACGACTTACTTTTGATAGTCATCTCCTTGTACTCCTCCTCCGAGGGGCACGTGAAGTTGTCCCTCCAGTATATCTCCATGCCCTGGCCGCGGTGCAGCTCCAACAGCTGTTCCGTGTACACTTCCGTGGCCTGGAATATGGGGCCAGGTTAATACTTGTACCAGAATAACGAGCAACGAGATGATTAGTTGCAGATTACTTGCGGATATACAATACAGTACACTTAATTGAACACCAATTTACAAAACAAAAAAATAACAAAAAATTTAATATACATATAATAGTGTCGCAATTATCAATAAAAGTGATCTCTACCAGACAACCTTTGGATGGACTGGAATAAATTATAAAAGACGGAAGAGGCAAAATTGGTAATAACAAAAGTCAAGAGATAAGAAAGAAAATAATTCACATCTACATATCTATATAAATAAAAATTAATTGTTGTTCGTTAGTCTGATTAAAACTCGAGAACGGCTGAACGGATTTATCTTATCATAGTCTTGAAATGCTCGTGGAGGTCTAGGGAAGGTTTAAAAGGCGAGAAAAAATCGAATAATTGTCGGGAAAAAAAGTTGAATAAAAACCCGTGCGAAGCCGGGCCGGGTCACTAGTTATATAAATAAATACATAAACAAATCTAATAAAAACTATATACATACAATAAACGAGGGATAATTTATCAAGGAAATGCTTATGCTTATATTTATCATCATCATCATCACCCTATTAACGTTCCCACAGCTGGGACACAGGGACTTCTCTCTTGACGAGAGAGATTAGGCCTTAATTCACCACGCTGGCCAAGTGCGGGTTGGTGAATGTCACATGTCCTTCAAACTATTTAAAGTTCTCAGACCATGCCGGTTTCCTCACGATGTTTGCCTTCACCGTTAAAGCACGTGTTTAAAGCGCACATAAATTTCTCATGACGAAAAATCCAGAGGTGCGTGCTTATATTGACACAGGTGAAACACAGAGCATTTCTGTAATAAAACAACTTTATGAATGTAATACTAACTGCGAGTGCACGTAAACCCGTAATGTATCATTGCACTTTTCGTTCAATCTTTGTATAAATATTGGAAGTAAGCACGTATGTCGAGCTCGCACTAATGTTTTCGTGCGAGCGCGAATATAAATAAACATTAATATGTTTTGCTAAATATTACAACATTGCCTGACAATCCACACGACAACATCTAGCCGCGTGGTAAACTCTAAGCTTGTGTTACGGGTACTAGACATCTGAAATACTTACTCAATATAATAGACATATATAAATAGATATTTTTTATTTAACATGCAATTAGGAGAACATACAAACACCTTAACAAACAAACCCTGGGCGTGCATCGAACCGCTACCCCTTGCTCCGCAAGCGGACCTTCGGCAACCACGCCACTGAGGCAGTTATGTGACATAGTTTTCTATGGATGATCATAAGTATTTTACGGGTACCTTTTAGCCCGTTTCTGCCATTCCTGTACTGGTCAGATTTATAATTATTTTACTATAGCACATTCATTGAAGAAGTTTATTTTACCGCGACATATGTAAGGAAATATGGGTGTTAAGATGACAAGATAGAATATAAATGGAAGCATAAAACATGTTATTCATGAAACACAACAACACCCCACGTAATGTGATGATGATCCAAAACAAAATAGAGAGCTTTATTCCTAAGTATTCGTAAGTAAATTATGATATTTAAGGGCTTGTATTCTCAATCTCCGGGTAAATATTATAGCCAATGGCTTTATAATATAGAGCTATCAAGTCAACTGACAACTGTCAGTAGCCGACTGACTGAGAGATGGTGAAACAGGCTCTTAAACTTACCATAGGATGTCCCAATTCCAAGGTCTTCTCCAAAGCGACTATCATAGCGTAGTTGGCAGCATTAATGGTACTTGCCACTCCGTAGATGGAATGAGCTACTGGGATTCCACGACGCAGTATAGAGTTGTCTTGGATATCGTCGATCCTTTCAGAAGAAACATATTCAGGTTTAGTGGGAGAAAAATAAATAAATATTGCTGGATGATTCAGAGAGCAATATTTAAGCCCGCGGCGCACAATCAATTATTTACGTAGCCCGTGGTGAGTTAAGCTCGTGTTACGATTCTGATAGAGTTAAAACAATAATTCTAATTCAATTGGGGGAACTTAGATCTGCACTGACATCTCGTCTAGGAGTGTTTTGTGCATTATTTCCCGCCTAACCAGGACCCAACCAGCCCAACTCCCTGATGTAGCGGAGTAGGACCTTCGGTATCGTAACAAGTTGCTTTAGCAATTCTGAGCATGTAGATGGGGTCTTCACATTCATCGCGCCTCAAATCCGTGTCCTTTCTGATCCCTTCTGTGGCTTTGCAGTGGATCACTCCATGTTCCACCGTTTCCTCTTCCTCAAAGCAACCGGGTAGCTCCGGTCTTGTGAAGTTAAAACAATGTGCATAGGTACTTGTAAAGATATTTTTTATGATCAAATACCACCCAGAAATAAATAATACCACGATGAAAAAGCAATGAATTACTTGGCTATATTTACGTCGATATTAGTACATTTTAATTTGAGGAATACTCAAAACACCAAAGTCATGAACACCATAAAAAGCGATATAACTTTTAATAATCCCTTTATCTGCTCAAAATATTTAAAATGTATGGCAAGTTCAAATGTTAGGCACTCTATCATCCCAACATGACCAAAAATTTAGACTTAAGGTATTAGTTCCCATCTATCCATAGTAAATCAAATTAACCTGTCATAGGTTGTGGAGATGTAGGGAAGCATGTCATCAGTGGCTTCGCGAAAGCTTTCATAGAAAATCAATTACTACAACTCAGTCAAGACATGAGTCAATAAATGTACATTCTAGTCTAGACCTTTGCGATCCTTCTATATCAACATCGACACTTTAATAAGATTTTGGTCAAACCATGATCTATAAGACCTAAAAAAAACATTAATCATTCAGTGAATGATTTGTATCTAGATCAAATCCTATAAGATAAAATGTTGCTAATTTGAGCGAGGAAATTTAGTATGGTTGACTAATTGGAATGAATTCCCAGTTAGATCATTGTTATGGGTTTTCAACGATGTTGTCCTTGGAATACAGAATGGTAGTTATTCTAGGAACAACAAGTACATCATACTTTGTATTGAATTACTATTGAAATCTATTTCGGTATGATGCGTAAGATACTCCAACTACCTATTACAAACATGATAATATGAAAAAACAGAAAACGTATTCCGCCATGAAAGTAAGAAGCACGTAAGTCTCCTTTAATATAGATTAATTTGTTAAGTGCTAGATGAAATACAAAATAGATGAAAAGTGTGAAATGAATACACAATTTTGCAATAAAAAAAGTTATTTTTTTTTGTACAATAAGATTTACTGTTCCAAGAACTGGCTTCGACCTTGTAAATATTACGTTTGTTGTATGGAAGCCCCATTAAATATTTATTATAATGAAATACATCATCCCTTAAGATTTCAATTCTCTAGCTATCACGGTTCTTGAGATACAGCCTGGTGACAGGCAGACAGAATAGACAAAAGAAGTGTCAGTAATAGGGTCTCGTTTTACCCTTTAGTTACGGAACCCTAGAAAAATTAAATTGAAATATCAATTCGTTCGGGAGCTATGATGCCACAGTCAGACACGTCAAACATATAACTTAGAGCAACCCTATTTTTGAGTCGGGGGTTATAAAGGCCCTAAATCACCTAGTTGGGCCTTGTATATGATTCGTCTCAATTCGTTTATTGCCTTATGATAACTTTTGTAACAACGAGCAATTTCACATCAAAGTTTTTTTGTCGGATGCCTTGTTGGTTTTACTTGTTAAAATTAAACATAGTCGAAATATATGCGATATTAATAATCTAATTTAAATACTGATAAAAAACCTACCTACTTATTGTTACATTAATTAGTATTTATCTAATTTTAATTGTAATAAGCTAAAAACACGGTTCAAAATTCACACGGTTTTTATCCAAATAAATAGTCAAAATTTACGATTGTAGACACTACTGCTCACGTATAGAATAATACCTTTAAGGATCCAAATATTTAGTAGTAATTCCGCACACATTTTTCCGGAAATTACAAGAAATTACTACCACACACATACAATGCAATATATCTGGAATAACTACAAGTATTTTAAATCAAATCTTTCGATAAATAATATAACCAACGCATTCCGAAGAGCCAGTACCTATATAATTAAAAACTTCAATGACAGGCAAGCGTTATTTCAGCGGAGTTATATTTTTAATAACTTAGGTAGTTATCATCTTTTAGCAATTAGCATCATATGAATAGGATGTGATATCATAGAAGCTCCCGCTATAAGGAACCTATAACGTTAATTTTAAGTCACGGCGCTACGCAGTAAATCGATTCAGTTTAATAGGTACTACTTACTTTAATCTGAAAACTGGGTAGTAGGTACTTAGGTAGATAGATAGCAAAAAGAACTTGTATTTCTCACTAGCTTTTATTTCTTTACCCAGCCAAGGCTAAAACTTGTTTGGAGCTAACGTTTACGAGTATTTTTCGTAAATTTCACGGAAAAAACATAATCGGGATTTACGTTATTTTCTGGATAAAAGAATATCCCATAATGAGTAATTTTATACCTATTCTGGCACAAAACTCTTTTCGCTATAAAAAATTGGTGGAAGCTGACTTTCTATAACATTGCTTTATCTGATAAAGATAATCATATTTTTTAAGTAAGATAAGTAAGTACCAATTTTTACTCTTTAGTCCTACCACAACATGCACACTTTATTAATTAATCAGTTCTAAAAATCAGAGTGGTTTGAGTCCTCATATTATCAATTTTAGGTATTTAATTTTAAACTATAATAATATGCAATACTTATTAACATTTAAATGAGAATCTAAAATGGATTAAATTTGACCAGATTTATGAATCATGTAAATTGAAGATTTTGCAACCATCCCATAGAGTTGCTATAAGATTTCACCATAATACTATCCGAGATAAACATCCTAGAAAGCTTGTGTTCATAAAAGTACATAAATACTCACAAGAGACTGGAATTATGTAGAATCTGCACAATCTCTCCAACTGCTGCAATTTTCTCGTCAGATATCTTCAGCCAATAGTTCAGTGCTGATGCCAGCTTAGTCCTAATCTGTTTACCGGGAACTTGTTGGATGTATGTGTAAGGCATCAGAATTTTCTGAAAACAGTACATCTTAATAATAACATGTATCATTTTATAATTATACAATACAATTTTCTTTATTGAAACACCAACAACAAGGAAAATATTACAAAGAAATTTTTATAAAACTAGGTGATGGTTTGGTATAGATAATATTCTTGACATTAAATTAAATATAGAAAATAACTTAAATTTTTTTAGATTTTAACCTGATTAATAATAAAAGACTGATTGTTATACCTATTACTATGCATACAGAAATGTCATTTTAGAAGCAACAAAATAATAGTTTTATTCTTCTTTGAATTTATTCATTTTGTTTGTGAATCCTTGCACAGTCTAATGTTAATGTCAGGGCCATCATATGAAAAATTATGATTTAATGAATTGATAATTTATTTAACTTTGTATTTTTCATTTGGTATGTTTTTTTTAAATTGATGCATGTAATTAGTTATGGGTTTATTGGCAATAATGTTTGTATCTTTAATTAACTCCTTGACTCTCACCTCAGGTAATAACCGGTTACCGCTTGGGGATTAACGAGTTAAAGTGACATTTGTGTAATTTTAATTATGTTTCAAGTGTTTGTTCACTTTGTTGATGCAACTTAAATCTAAATAAATAAATGTCACATTGAAAACTAATTCGAGAACGGACACTATTTAGATTTAAAAACTAAAATTTAACTACAGAAGTTTTTTAATAAGCTGGACATACTCTAGTAAGGAGGTAACAAATGTTATAGTAAGATTATGTTAATTCCAAGGTATATGTCAAATTAATAAAACCCGTGTAGCACACAGACGGAGGCATGAGCTTTCTGTTTTTTAATCACTGCTGCTAGATATGGGCCGGCGGCGCAATGCGACAATTCACTTCATGTATAAAACTTTAAAAAATAACTAGATTACTTTTTAAGACAGAAAATAATACATGAAACTTCAGGGATTGTTCAAGTTACATCTGATAGTATGTTACCAGACCGACCGACCTCAAACAATATTACGAGCGTTTAAATATTTTTTCAGGAAATTTTGTGTAAAAAGTAATTTACCTCGTCTTGCGTTTTCTCGCCACTTTTAGTAGTAATTTTCGACATTTTGTTCAGCTTCTAATGTTTTCACAGTGATTTTAGGACACAACTTTTTTATTTATAATGAACTCGAAGTACTTTTTTACAAAAGATAATCGATAAACACAACAATCACACAGCCACCCTGACTAAAAATGACAATGACATGACATGAACAATGAATGACATCATTCATGAATCTGTAGTGTTGCCGTAGAACGAAAAATGTAGGTGCTAAAAGATTTAAGAGATGTATTTTATTTGTGATTATTGTATTTATGTCTCATTCGCAACGTATCCGTCATATTACATTACGTTACGGTTCAACGATTAGCTGGACTAAATGCAGCTGAAAATACGACTGCCGGAATATAAATGATGAACGAAATGACATTCCAATTAATATTACGCATTCCAAAACTGCACCGTTTTTGTAAACAGCGTGTAGCAACGTAAAACTTTGGAGTTTTATATTTAACTTCCACATTTAGGTACCTACTTAGTAAATAATGATCAGCATAATCTCCTTTTTTTGTTGTTACAAGGCAATAGAGGTATTGCCTTGTAACAACAAAAAATCGATTAAAATCTATAGGTATATATTGCTAGTAATAGTATAGATAATAAATAATAAAAGTTCCTAATCATAATCACGCGTAAATGCTCTAAAGACTATACATTAAAAAAAAAGGTGTGTGTGCGATTCACACACGATAGAAGTGAAACTTCAGTAAATCGACAAAAGAATAAGAAGAATAAAAAAAACAAAAAAAAATATTATGGAAATAGATTTTGTTCGGGCGGTCACCCATCCAAGTAAAAAAAAACGCGCAAAGTTGCTTAACCTTGCTAGCGTTTATGATTGGCTTACCCGACAGGTAAGCCAATCTTATTTCCACTTCCGTTGCATCCGGTTTCAAATCACAACGATTCTAAAGAAGTTTCACTTCAAAAAAATCACTGTGCTTTGCCCGGCACGCTTACTCTGGTCGTTGGTAGATCAGTTTACTCGCACAAACGTTAATTTAAAGGGAAACACACAAAAAAAAAAGACGAATAGAAACATAACACTAAAAAGGCACAGATTTATATTTAAACCCATTATACAACTAAAGTCTAGTACGAGATAGTTCTCGAGTCACTCGCGGTATACCTCACGGCTTTGCAGCGGTGAATGCTACATGCTACTCCCCTAACTACTGCACTGTTTATGATTATGGCCATGTTTTACCGAACGGGTCGACCACTGTTGGCGATTTGGCTAGTCAGACAGGTCTTCCACATTATAAATACTACAATGTGCTACATCTGTCTATTTCTAAATTTGCGTATTGAGTTGGAAGCACTATTCGCCGATAGATATTATGATGATGAGTGAACGTGAACTTAGTGGTACTCTCTCTGAGTGAAATGAAATGAAAGAAAAGAAAGAAAGAAAGAGTACCTACATCAAACAAAACTGAGTGTTAAACAAAATTTTGTTATGATAATTTTAATTAAACATCAAACCGTTTAGGACTTAAATTCCACTCACATTAACAAGTAACATTTTTATTTAATATCTATTCAACAAAATGTGAGAAAATTGCGATTTCATTGAATATCTATCGACTATGTCTGCCCGAAACTATTTGTCGGCTCGCGATAAGAACTACGGAAAACTTCATGATTGTTTACCCAGTATTAACCAGCAGAAATTCGGTTTTCGTTCAGGGCAAGAACTGCCGCCACTGTCTGCCAATACGAGCAAAGTGCTGAATAGAAACTTGAATTTTACCTACGACATAAATCCGTATCTACTGAACAATGTGAATCGTACAGGGACCCCACTGTCGGACTTCTTCTCCGATAGCGAGACAGGTGAGCTACCTCATATATCATACTGCGGCTATATTAAACATGCTATATTTGATTTTTCTATGGTACAAAGTAGCCTTGATTTTAAGGATGTGTAGTACAGTGGAAGTTGTTGATTTAAATGTATCTAATTTTATTTAGTTGTTTTAGTTGTGCTTTTTGCATATTATTCAGCCAAACAAACTCATAATTTTCACCTTGAACCAATATTAATTAATATATTCTTCTATTGGGAAAACTAAGTAGTTTATTCTTTCTTCTGAATATAATAATACTTATTTCTATAAAAATTTAGAATAGGATGTCTAGTACCCATAACCCATGCTTATAGCTTACCATGAGCTAGATATTGCTGTATGGCTGGTCCAGTAAATATTTTTTTACATATTATTATTACTGCATTTCCAGAAACTCCAGATTTTCATAGTGAAGAAAGTGATAGTAGTTCTGGGTCTATTCTCCGGCGGACCACTGCTGAAGCCACAAAGACATTGTCTGAAGAGTGGAATCGGATTGAGAGAACTCTGTATAATGAAGAAGGAGAGAAGTCATCCCGACCAAGCATTCTTGAGGAGTGTAGACAGTGGAGGCAGTTGCATCCACAGCTTCGGTATTATCACATTTCTTTATCCATTTACCCCAAGTATGATAATTTCTGCTGCAACTGGCAAAATGGGCTGGCATCATATATTTTAAATTTTTGATTTGCTTACAATATAAACAAATTATTTACCTGACAATGACAAAGAGAAATTAATAAAACTTTATTTAATTGTATGCTAATACATGGCAACCAATGAGGAGCTTTAAATGAATGCCTTCATAGGGTCATTCGTAGGGTTCTACCTACAGTAGGGACCTGACAATAAGCAAGGTTAGTAGCAGACACCAGGAACTAGTCGCCGCGTCCAGTGTGATGTGATGACAGTCAAGCTCAGCTCTTTCGAAAACTCGGCTACTAAAGATAGCTTCTTGCACGACACCTGTCTTACGACTCTTTGTCAAGGCTAGTGCCGGTTCCGTAGCAAGTCTTCTAGACGCCCAATACTAACGACAACGCTTTGACCAGACGCGGCGCCTAGACCTTGGCCACAAGTCTCCCAGCGAGTTGCGATGCCCTACAAGTGAGTTGTGTGTAAAGAAATTTATTTTAGGATGTTTAACTGTGAAGATCTCTATGTACACAATTTAACAATAAAGTTTTCTTTATCTTTATTCAATTCAAATCTGGAAAAAAAAACTATATTTACTTTTTCGAGGTAAAAATGTGTTTCACATAACTTTATAGTTAGTAGGTACTAGTAGGTCAAGTTAAAAAATTATGTCCCCAATTTGTGAAATAAATCCCTTGATCTTAATCTCGAAAACCAGGTGATTGTAGCATTAAAACGATGGCAAGGTTACTTTTACCTCAATTTACTAAATGTTTTATTGATTGTAGATTCATTCTTCATTACATATTTACGTCGACCTTGCTCGCCATTTTAGTTTGTTGTCGTAGTCAACAATCGTCGTCAATCGTCGTCACCGGAGTCAATTATTTAAAATTTCGTCCGAAAGTTTGTGGAGAAATTTTCGCCGGATTCAATAAAACAGAACATATCTTTTTGACTAGGTACCGTTGTTTCGCTAAGACCACGACCTATTAATACTAAGATCAAGCCAAAGCCTTAGTTTCCTTAAAGTAAGAATAATATAATATAATATTATTTTGGAATGTGCACTCTCGCCCGTCATCCTATGGAATATTTCTTCCCCACTTTCACCCCCCCCCCCCACTTTTAATTGACGATTTTCATCAGACATGTCTAAGAACTTTTTATTTGTCGCCTCTTTCTTTCGGGAGCTATGGTGCCACAGACAGACAGACACGTTGATTATTAGACTCGGCATTTGTCGAATGTATTGCAAAGGGTGACTGAGTCGACACCGCTGGTACAATGCGGATTTAAAAGTAGTAAAGATCTATAATAGAGCTGTATGAGATCAGCCATACGTCGCCATACGCCATGCCATACGCCATACTCGCCTATAGCTACGAGATAATCGCTTTCAGCGCGCTGCCTCCTGAGGGTGGTTCTATGCCCATCAGCATAGACATTTTTTTGCAATCACTACCTTCAGTTCAGTATTATCTACATCCGGTTAGTATATTCGTAGAATTACCAGGACTTTAGTCTTCCTATCCCAGGAATGAAAAACCGTGTTATATTAAATTGCAGATGTCTGGTACCCGTAACACAAGCTTAGAGCTTGCCACGGGCTTCTTATTGTGTGAATTGTCATAAAATATTTATTTATTTATTTTAATTCATATAGTATACCCAGATGACCGAGACTTGTTCGTTACTTATTTAATTAAACTTAGCTGGATCGATTAATCGCCGAAGTCCTACGTACAAAATTTAATTAAAGTTGCTATTACCTATTAAAAATTAAGTTTCCTCTGTTAAATTCCTAATTGTTTTGCAGCGTGGTCGGCAAAGCAATACAGCTGCCCGAGAAGCGGTCAGGCTGCCGGCTGATAGAACACGACGAAGTGATCACGATGCACTACAGCGACTACGCGCAGTTCAGCGAGAGCGAGGAGCGCCTGTCGCAGAGCAGCAATGACGTCACACCCGAGAACTCGCCGCGTTCTTCTACCGCCTCCTTCGAACTGGGTTATGAACCTAGGTGAGTAATATCCTCTAAACTTCTGGTAGCCTGGTACAACAACTACGCGCAGTTCAGCGAGAGCGAGGAGCGCCTGTCGCAGAGCAGCAATGACGTCACACCCGAGAACTCGCCGCGTTCTTCTACCGACTCCTTCGAACTGGGTTATGAACCTAGGTGAGTAATATCCTCTAAACTTCTGGTAGCCTGGTACAACAACTACGCGCAATTCAGCGAGAGCGAGTAGCGCCTGTCGCAGAGCAGCAATGACGTCACACCCGAGAACTCGCCGCGTTCTTCTACCGCCTCCTTCGAACTGGGTTATGAGCCTAGGTGAGTAATATCCTCTAAACTTCTGGTATCCTGGTACAACAACTACGCGCAGAGTAGCGCCTGTCGCAGAGCAGCAATGACGTCAAGCCCGAGAACGCCGCGCCATTCCACCGCGTCCTTCTAACTAGGCTATGAACCGAGGTGAGTCCTCTAATTAACTGTTAGCCTGGTTCTTGTTTTCTCATTTCCTGAACTCGGTTCACCCGTTCGCGAGAAAAAAGGCGGGGAAGGGAAAAGAGACTAGAGCAGCCCAGTTTTTATTTTATCTATTATATAGCTATTTTTTTTTTGTAAGGAAAAAACCCGCTGTTTATTCTTCAGCTTCACGACGACGTGACAATCCTCGCAAAAAAAGAGATAGACGTACGCGTTTCAAGAGGACAGCAACGATAGGTGAATAACGGTTACTCGGTAGCCACAAAGCTTATTAACCATTTATAGCTGTACCTTTCTGAATTCTGTACTGGGGAATGAACAAAGGTCATTGCGTTCTATATATCCTTTAAACTTCGGTTAGCTTGGTACTATTAGTTTCGGAGTTAGCGTAGAACCGAGCATTTGTTCTAAGATTATCCTCGAAATTACGCTAGACTGTTCCATTGAGAGACCAGTGTTTTTATAGTATGCTCCGAAAGCAATTGTCCGTTAGCCAGGGTGTTTTATTTCTTGTGTTTCGAGAAAATCCATAAAACAAGGGCAACTCGATTTTTAAACAGCTATAAAATAATAAACTAATGCATTTTCTTTCCGTTTCAGGTTATCTAGAGAAAAAGTATCCCTCCCACCGAACTACGAAGAGGAAGACCTTCCGGACACCTTCAGTTCATTTCTCCACATCACCCCCATTCACATACGAAGTCCAAACCACAGGAAGAAGCTAAATAGCTCCATCCTCCGATCAGAGCTCGCTTCCTCCCGATGGATGCGAAACTCCCGACCAGACTCGTCCGTCAACTGTGATAGAAATAGCGCTAAGTCATTACTAGATACTAGGAACTACATGGCACTCAGTGCATCAGAACGTAACTCAATACTCAATGTGAGAACTGCCACGGCTAGGCATAGGGATCTAACAAGACTGGAGCCACTTTGTTCCCCAGAATTACCTAATCAGTCACTGATAACGTTGAACCCTTCACCGCAACTGCATATTAGGAAGGTTTCCCTACCGCCTTTGAAGTTAGAGGAGGGGAAACGGAAAGTATCGTCTGCAAAGAAACCGCGAAAGCCTCGAAAGAGAAGTCAACCATTCTATCAGTTGGATAAAATGAGACAATGAAATCAAATATAGACTGTGTTGAATGTTTGCACCCGGTGTGAAGTGTACGAGATTTGGTGAGTCGCACTTGTATCAAAGTAGATAGTTTCTTGGTTGATTGTGAAAATGTCGATATTTATTGTTGTTGTGCAATATTTCTGGGTATCTTGCTGTTCTATGCTATTCTGTACTGATAAGGATAGCATAGCGAAAACATACGATATTATGCCGTTTTTGGCCGTTGCCGTGCCTCGCAAATTTAAGTTCCAAATTATATTTATTCCAAAGTTTTATCATAATTCTATATGTTTGCCTAAATAAGTCATCTTTATTTATTCTGACTGGCTGGCCAATATTTTTACCTTTTAAAAGTTAAAATATTTTTAAGGGGTATAATCTAGGGACAGAAGTCTCTATTTACTGTGATTACTAATCATTTATTAGAAGGTACATTGTCCAGTACAAATATTATGTTTCGATTAGTCGATTAGCTCAAACGGTAAGTATTTCATAGGTAATAAATAAACGTCCTGATTACTAGTCAATTCAAATGTTATAATGTGTAATTAATATAAATAAGGTATGACATAGCACTATTTTTGATTTCTAGACATATCAGTGAAGTGAATATTGTGTTAATATAGATTATATTTTCTAAAATATCTAAATATATCTTTTATTCATCTTTTCTTCTTCGGCATCCTGGAAATTATATTAGGGAATAAGGAAAATACTTTTTTCAAATACAAATACAGAATTTATTTTGATATTTACATTATTTGCATTTATTAACAATCAACATCAACAATATTAAATAATTTGTTTTGTGGTGTGATAATATGAACAGTCTGGAGATGCTACATTGGCTTGGTGAGCCGCCATTTTGTTTTTGTTAGGTCAACAAAATGGCCGCCCGTGAACGCGAAGGCAATGTAACATCGATTGAGATATAAACGGTGGTATAGAGTAAATGGTTCACTAGAAGCTGTGAATATTACGGGTTATAGTTAATGCTGAAAAATTTGAGCAAATGCAGAGAAAGCTGTGAGCTTGGTATTCGTGGGTTGCCACCATAACTTCTTGATGCTAAACGAAACAAGTCTTACAGATAACAATGCTAAAACTCTTTACATAAATTTTACTAACTAGGATAATGGTAACAGGACAGACATGAGTCGGTAAACGGTGCTCTGATGGAATATTACTGAACCTTTGTTATGGCAACCCTTCAAGTGAAGCATTAGCGCTAAAAGTTACATTTACCACCCGTTCATCAGAAACTATAATTTGTACATGTTATTTGTTCAAGGAACGGTAAATATCTGATTAAAAGTATTATAGTAAAGCTATGTTAGTATGTCGTTGTACTCTGAAGATATACGTGGTGGTATAATTTCTGATGAAGAGACAAAGTAAGACTGAGGTCAGTCGTTGCGATAGAGCGATCAGATACTTTGCTATTTATATAACTTTCATTTACACAAATATAATTTAAATTGTTTACAATTACCTCACAGCCATCATTATATATTGATACTACTTTATTTAGACAGGACTAGTGTGTAACAACACGACAAGATGGCAATCAGCTTATAAAAGGGTCTAGCGAACATTAGAGAGCGTAAAGATATAATGTATATTTATATAATACATTGAAAAATTCACCATTTTCCGTTCTAAAAACGTTAACAACCGTTATAACGTCAAGCTATTAGCAATAGTCAACAATGTTGATAATTCTAAGGTTTAATGCACACAGAACATTAAATAGAGTAGGTACTAGATTGCTTACAGGCGTTTTTAAGTGTAATTTTTGATGAGAGAAATTTAATTGAACCGTTTGTAGAGGCAGGAGATTTTGAGACATTGAATGTCATTGCAAATAATTCTAACCATAGCTGCCGTAGATTGTCACAACTAGAATATATAACGAAGTATACTCGATTCACTTATGATAATAATAAATATAATAGGCTTGATGACTACATAAAAATAGATATTCTGTTTAGTCCGTACGTTGGCCGGCCCAAAAAGACTGGACACCTATTTTTTGCTTTATCAATTTAATAAGAAAGTGCCAAGATTATGGATCATCAAAGTTTCGGAGTTGTGACAAATCGCTCGAAAGCGTCACGCGAAACATCAATGCTCTTTGATTTTTCGTTTGCAAGAAAAAGAAAAACACGTATACATTTTTATTAAACAATATAAATTACGGACTAATTATTTTATTTTAGTCATCTACCCTATTATCTGCAATACTTATCTCCCGCCGAAACTAAATATAACCGCTTCATAATTTGATCTATTTAAACACGTGAGCGTTTGCATAAAATGAAACGTGTCTTTATAAATAACTTCAGGCGCGTACTGTGCTCATGTGCCCAATGTGGTTTTTATACCGTTTTTATTGAAATCTTATTGTTATTATATGTTATGCTCACTGTTCTAAAGCTCATTCTACATTCCATATTAATTGCCACTTAATCAAAACCTTGTATAAATAATGCTTACACTCTTATGCAACAATATAATATAGTTTATAGTGTTTTAAAAACAGTTATAATTAAATCTGGTGGTTCAAATTTAACAATATTTATTTACTAAGTACAAGGCCAAATACTTTCTATTTCATTTGGCGCTATATTATAGTTCTAAATCGTTATACAAGGTTTTGGTTGGGTCACATGGAATGGGGTTGTAGTCTAGCATCGCTTATTTAGGCTCTCGTCTCAGGTACTTTCACGCTACAAGACCACAAACATACAACCGACGCAAGCAGCCCGCGGGCCCGGCTCAAATCTCTCTCGATAAGGCGATATAAACTCTAACATACTCACTGACCCACCTCTATAAAACTTTAATCGCGTTAAATACTTTGTAATGCTGTATAAAAATATTAAAGGGAAAATCATTTATATTAAATACTTAATTAACATTCAGATATACCAAGATAGCGTGTATTTTACATTTATACAATGAGACTTCCGAACTATTTCCTATAGCGTACAGTGACATCGAAGCCTAACAACGTTCTACTCACGGCCCGCGGCCGTCCCAACCGTCGCTCTCTAGTATGCGAAGGAGACATTCAAAAAAATCTTACGTACCATACAAAATTACATCTGACTATGTACAACGATCTAGCTAAAATTGAAAGTGTCGATTGCACAACGGTACGCTAAATGTTAGGTACCTATTTGACTAGGGCTCCATGCATGGCTACCTACCGGCGTACCAAGCTCAAATTACAAGTGGTCGCTTCAGCCCGGCGTATATTGAAACGTAAGAGGAGTTATCAACACCGAAGCTTTTTCGACCTTGTATTGATAAAAATATCTAAGTTTAATAAGTACAAAGAAATGTTCATAATGTCTAGAGCATTGAAGCGACTACAGAATTGTTAGATCTTTTTTCAGTGCAAGGTAGGTAAACCTTTAGAGTTGAAAATGCTCTTGCTATATACGCCGGGCTTTCGGGTACCACAGACTGTCCGAGAGATGTTTGTCTTCCCTTTCGCCCTGAGGCAGCCCTACACATAACTCGCGCCCTAAACACTTGGCAAATATTTGGCGAAGCCCATTCGTATGCTTGGCCGAATAAGCCGAAATTTGGACAGACCAATTAAATTTTATATAATTTTACCTATCGTGCACAACCATCTCAAAACTTTATATTAACGCCCGGTGATTTATATAATTTTCATGATAATTTTTAAAATCCTCATAACATTAATCGCTTCCTATAACATGAATCTAAAAGCCATTCTCTTCCATAACATGGAGGCTCTGTACAAAGTGTGCTTTAAAAATTGTAATATAATTTTGCTTTTATATATTTTCATTGGCTTTTTTTGTACTTTTTCGTTTTTCGGTTACTGATGTGATTTTACAAAATATGGCAGTATATTTGCATTCAATTCCTTTACGAGCTAGGGTTCTGTGCTGTCCTTTAAGGTTAAATAAAATTAGTAGATCTCTTTAGGCGAGAGACCGTTCCACTCACACGGCACTTAGAACGACTCAGGTAACTCACACAATGGAATATCCAAAACACCCACACTAAAACCTAGTTGTAATTAAGGCCGGTTTTGCATTAACTAGACGAATGACATGAATCACTATAATGACATGAAAAAATCTATGTACAGGATGTTTGACAAACTTTATATAATCAAACTATACTCACTATCAGTTAAATTGAGGTATTTAATTATAAGGTATTTATTTTATATTTAAAAATATTTGGTGATATATCGTGCGTGTCGCTTGCAGACTTGGGTTCCGTCATCAAACATCTTGTAAAGTTGTAAATTATTGCATTTTACCAACCAATATAGTTTAATGGTTCTAATTGCTGATGCGTATGTTACTATTAACTAGTAAATTCTAAAGGTTCTCCAAGCGACTGTACGAATCTCACCTCGAGTCGTGCAGTCGATCGAAGCGTCTTATCTAATACAATCAACGTCTTCTATGAGAGTCCACAATCGTCAAAGCACCCGAGTTAACACTAAGTACATGGCAGGCTTAAAGCCCTTAACAACGTCCTTTGAAAATAATATCACATAATATTTACAGCAAAATCACTTGCACTGTGTCTTGCAACATAAAACCAAATTACATGTAAACCTCACGGTGAATGTTCAGAGTTCAAAATCTCACTTTTGTGTGCAGCGCCTTAAACCACGTCCACTTTGACAATCCCCCGCCCAATATGGGGAAAAATAAAAAAAAATAAAAAGATAAAGCTTTATATAAAATTTATTTAAATAAACATAATGTGCTATTACTAAGTGAAGATAAACGTGCTCGGGTTACGTTACCCGTTTGAATTTCTGTGCAGAATATCTTTAACATGAGATTACATTAACAATATAACTTTTTTATATACTCTTTGCACAAAAATTCAAACAATAATAACATATAATAAAATCTACGAGTAAAAATAAAATATTCTAAAATGAGCAATGGAACTGTAAAATTACAATAACTAAACCAAATAATATTGTGTTCGTAACTAAAAATATAACTTAGGTATTAACTACATAAATAGAATTCAATGTGAACTCAAAAATAAAATATATAGACAACGCATAGTATTCACATCAAATGTTTCACTATGATGTGTAATATATACCATCAGTCAATAAATAAATGCTTAAAATAATTTCTAATATCAATCAATAAGCTTCAACATTATTATAGCATTTCAAAATGAAAGAAAAAATCTAATGAGTAAATAGGAATGGTTCTACAAAGAAGGATAGTAAAGAATAAAATGTATCTTAAAATTATACATCAAGATATACATAAAAGGTTACCATGCAAGTGCTTTTAAATAGCGAGCAAAAATTGCGGTTTGCTTTTTAAATGCGCGCAAAATGCGTCTAACTCGCAAGAGGGCGCGGGTTGAAATGAAATACGCGAAGAAAGAGATAGATGAAATGCAAGAGAGAGATGGCAAGATGGAAAAATGTACTATTCAAGATGCCTCATCGTAATTAGCGAAAGAGGTGTGTCAGAATTAAGCAAACCGCGTATTTAAAAGATCCACAATTAAAATGCTTTATAACTTTCTTACCTAACTTTATATATTCCTGTAATTTTAAAATTATTTTGCTGAAATATTTTAAGGTAAATATAAAATTATCTTTATTTGCGTGTTATAGTTTGTTTCCTAAGCGTTTCATATTATAAATTTGAAGTTTCAGTTACTTACAAGATTATTTGAATATTAAAAGCAATCTTATTTAAGTGCGTTGTCTTTTTGCATTAAAAATATTATTATTAATTTATTATTAGTTAATTTGAATATATTTACGTATAGATTTAAATACCTTAACATATCCCGCGATGCCAATATAATATATAGTAGCTTTATACATACATTGCGTAAACGAAACTAAAACTAATTCTTGCTCGATTGTGTGCATTTGAGGAGTATTGCATTCAGTGTGGGTGTAATTGCCAAATCATATAATAAAGTCAGTGTTGGGCTCAAATCCCTATTATCTATCAAGTTCTGCAAATTTATAACATAAAAAAGTGAATATATTAAAAGTTGAATAAGTCTTGATGGAAGACCGATGCAGAAAGATTAATAAGATAGTTAAAAGGGATCGAGATAGTGCAGTGCTAAAATATTGGGCGTGCATATTATGTCGTTGATGCACGACATATTATGTGTGTTCTATAATTGCCGATTCGTACAATCTCATAAGCGATGGAGGAATTTATGATATTGGAAAAAGCACGAGCTCTAGATAATGTAACAAGGTTGTCAATTTCTTTCAGCCTTCGTTCTAGGCCCCTTATAATGGGTTAAATTGTTCTTATGACAGCATGAACTCCAAGAAAACTATAAATTCTATCTAAAACACAGTTGTTTAGTAACATGATGTTACATCTTGGAGTAGCAAAATTGTGGGGTTCTTTGTGTGTTTTTGTATCATCGTTATTTTGTATGTGATCTTAAAGAACCGGTAATAGACCGAACGATACTTAAAGATTTCATACAAAGTTAACTGGTAGCGGATTCAAGGTTCCAATGCGATGGTTTTAAAGAATTCCCGACATTTGAAGGCTTTTAACCAAAATAAATTTCGATATTGCATACACACTTAGAAAATGTCATTCGCGTCATTTTTACTTTCTACGTTCGGTAACATTGAAATAAGCTTGCTCACAGAACGACTGGAATTATAATAAAGTGTCATCAACACCTACCCTCATTTCACCAGTCTTGTCAACCGTCCGGTCACCAAGCTTATTTTAACTTACAAATCAACAGTCTCTAAGTGACTGCAATATGCCGATGTCAAGTTCTCTCGATCATCGATGTGTGCTGTGTGTTCGAGTCGCAAATAAGAGATTGTTCGAATCGGCGTGTATAGAACACCATTAGGGTCTTATCAGACAGAGAGCGGTCAGGCGATTAAGCGTTCTGTGTTCGGAACTATTGTGTTCTGATCACGGAGCAATTGATCATGGGGCCTGACCGCTTTCTCTGACAGGAGCCTGAATGAGTCGAGGGATTGGTGGATTGTCGTGGGAGACCCTACTGCCTATATGTAGGAGTAGGGCCCGTCAGTAAGCGCGCTGCACAGCAATAGTCAGGATGCGTCGTCTTTACTGCCGGTCGCTGAGCCGGCGCGTTTCTGCGCGCGGTATTCTACGCCCGGGTCGAATTGCATTAGGACGAACACCTGGAATGAAGAGTGGGTTAGAATGAATCATCGTTCGACTGTTATGAATAAAGACAATGGAAAGACATTGTCATTAGATAGGTTAACGTTTCGGCTCACTCGGGACAGAAGCAAACAGGAGTACCGCTGTTTGAATGGCCCTTGCGAGTTGTAAATTGTAATACAAGAAACTGCACTGCATCACACCGAAGTGCGAGCGCGGCTCACGTAGACCGCGGGCCCGCTTGCATATGCATTGTCATATGGATTACAATTTTTAGTTCGGATCTGCATTCAAACTGCGTTCCGTTGCGTCTAGTGAATTTCACATCTATTACTATATATATTTTGTATTTAAAATTTGTCATAGACTTAAATAAAAGCTTTTTATGAAAATAACTTAAGCGAAGTTTATATGTCAGCCCATTAGTTCGGCTACAAATTACTGTAAGATGTTGTCAATCTTCTTGCCATTTTGGTAAAACAAATGTGTTAGATTACAAAATCAGATATGAATTCCGAACGAACCCGGTTCACTCAGGTTAGAAACTTTCGCTAGGTTCAGCAGAAATTTTATTAATTCTGCAATTAGTTATTACCTGATCTGTAGGCAGTAGACAGAAGTCATCCGGTGGATTTGTGATGACGTATCGTTTGCTGCTCGCGTCGCAAGTGGACGAGGTATCCCGGAACCGGTAAAGGCCGATGCACAGCATGCCGTACGTGCCGAGCGCCGCCACGAACAGGTCTCCGTACTTGCCCGCCTCGCCGAACTGCGCTAGAGGCCCGTCGTACAGCGAGATCTGTCCGACCCTACATCGGTCCCTGGGATACGATGAAAAAGAATTAGAACTTATTCTTCTACCTTCAAGAAAGATGCTAAGATAGCTAAAGGTCTATCTGACAGAGCGGTCGGGTGGTCCGCGGCCAGAACAATTTCTTTTGTTTTGTTATTGTGTTGTTCGGAACGCGGAACGCATGGACACCTGGCCGCTCTCTGTCTTACATAAAACAGGATCCGTAAGGATCAAGTAGCACGTTGAAAATAGCAATAGACACTCACTATTGTAACACAAAGACACCTAACACAAAAAAACTTTTAATACAAATAGCTCGCTAAATAGCCTATTTAGAGGATTACTTTAGCATTTTAGTCACATACAAGCTATGCAAAACAAGTTTATTACGAGCCAGGTCCTGCAATGTCAGCAGGAAGATAAGTAACTTCTCTTAGTAACACTCTTTTTTTCCATTCCGTCTGTGGTGTGCATTCCAAAAATCTCTGTGAAATGTGATTTGTTTAATGGATTTTGATGCTAGCCACAATACGATGTACCTGTTTGCTAAACTCTCCGGCGTGGAGTAACCCCCGCGGAGTCCAGCTCCTTCGGCGAGGATCAGCTCCAGTTCCGGAGTCGCGCCGCCGGTGATCAAAGACCGGATCAGCGTTAAGGCATTCTGGTTGAAATACGTCTGAGAACAAGGAGATAGATATTTGTGAGCGCCATTTAACTGAAATCCCAAGAGATTTTATGAAGCTTCAGCTATATTGATATAAAATCTATTGGAATGGGCGGAAAGTAAGTAAAGTAACGCAATTACTTCCACCACGAAAACATGTTATTATATCGCTGTGATAAGTGACCTATTTGTTTCCTCGGTCGGGACTAGAGCTGTCTTTATTCCAATGTCAATTCAAATCGGTAGGAGCGTGAAGAGGTTTGAGATAAACAGAGAGACGGACAAACTTACAGGTTGTCTCTACTTGTTACTTTATCAAAATATTATCTTTCCACCTTTTACCTAGTTATCATCATCATCATCATCCTGCCCTTGATGCATACTATTTGGGTTCAGCAACAGGTGTTTTTCTTCCATTTCCCTCTATCACCCGTGATCTCAACACTCACTCCTTTCTTACACATATCTTCTTTCACACAGTCCATCCATCATTTACCTAGTATTAGTATAATATTAGTATTGATACATACGGTGGACATAAGAGAGTCGAGCACGCTGACGGCGAAGGCGGTACCGCAGGCGAACGGCTGCGTTAGATACAGCTCGGTGTCCGGGTCGTCGTCATCGTCTTGATCTAAGAACTGGACGTTACTGTCGTTCACCAGTTCTGTAATGAATGACTCATTAAAATATGGTCCCGCATAAGTCAAAGTCAAAACATTTATTTTCTTAAAAGCACAGAGCATACATGGACAGGTCAACTTAAAATTAATAACACGAAATTGTTTATACAAAAAATATCAAGGAAATAACATTGTCTTGACAATTCGCTTCAATGTTTTATACTGAGTTGAGAAGCGAATACATTATCGTATTACAATTTTGGAGTTCTTATGTATAGGTAACTATTATAAATTAACCATTTCTAAAAAATGCTTGTATGCTTTCGATACATAACAACATTTTAGATTTGACATATATTTTGATTTACCATAGGCGTTTGACCTAGTTGAACATGCTAATATTTTATCAAAACAAGGTTGTATTTTGTCCATTAATTGCAAGATACCGATTATAGAAGATATTATAAATTCTGTCCCCCGCCGAGTCTGTCTTGTCTGACTTTATGTTCGAGAAAAACTCAAAAACTACCAGCTAGTAGAATATATAAAGTGACATAACCTGACATAGCATTCTTCAAGGTTCTATTTTGAGACCAAGACCAACGCAGAAAAGGTTGTATACCATTCGGATGACCTTTTTATCAGCTTTAACGTTGAGGAGTTCCTTACCTGTGATCATAGGCACATTGGAACCATACACGCTGCCCCTTCTTTGCAGCAGGACCGGCGCGACGGGCTGCCCCGACGCCGGCATCGCGTTACTCGTCCCGTTCGTTCCTACTCCCCCGCTGAGCACACCTATAAACATAACGATACATGTTTCAGTAGCCATTTCAAACGAAAGGCAATAAAAGTTTAGAGAGTTAGAAATTAAATTTATGCTGATGTCCGCGGGTATCTATATAAATAAAAATGAATTGTTGTTCGTTAGTCTGATTAAAACTCGAGAACGGCTGAACGGATTTATCTTATCATAGTCTTGAAATGTTCGTGGAGGTCTAGGGAAGGTTTAAAAGGCGAGAAAAAATCGAATAATTGACGGAAAAAAAATTGAATAAAAACACGTGCGTAGCCGGGGCGGGCCACTAGTATGAAATAAAACAAAGCGAACCAAAAATTGGATCAAAACAAATCAAGAAAACGAGTCGTTACTATTACCGTGGTGCTTTATTTTATATTGGACTTAGCATAAGGTAAAGATTTTCCTCCAAAGATGTGCTATGTAGCTAAGCTGTGAAACTGTCAGTTTCCACTTAGCACACATCCATAGCGAATCACGCATCCTTCCACATAAAAAAAAACTATTTAAGAGATAATCTTTTTGGCTCACCTATAGTGTCGTCGAACGTCATAGCCTTGATGTTCAGCGAAGCCAATATAGCTTCCTTGTCGGCCAGCGTCGGGTCGTCGTTGGACGGCACCTTAGCTGACAGAATACAGCACATGTCGCACAAATTCACGTTCACTGCACGCAAGTCGGCACGGCTTAGCGGTGAACCCTGTCAATAAAGTGAACGGTACATAACTGATGACTTAGAAATCTTAAACAGATATCATCGTATATTAAAAATTAATATAATTAGAAATCAGTAGTAACCATTTAATTTTTTTTGAACAGAGTTATTATTAAGGTTCATTAACAAATGACTTTAATGTTTCTTCAGGCACATCTGATTTGTCATATAATGTGAGATAATTTCCTATCAATAAAAAGTAATTGAACTGCTGAACCGAGTCGGCTTTAACAAAACATTTTGCTGATAACGAAAAGATTTTTAAATCTTTAAGATTACCTAGAACATAAATGAATTAAATCTATTTTAGTTAGTAAATTGTATTGATTCACCTATATATCGCAAAGTCTTCTAAATATTTATACGATATTTATCATATCGTATGTTCAAAAAGTAATAACTAAATTTATTTTCTTAAAAATTCAAGCTATTTCGGTAATCAGCCGCCGCAAAGAATGTCAAGAAATCAAATAGTTCTTGTCATTCGACATAAATAAGATGGAGCAAAAGTTGCAGACTCACATTCAAAACAGAAATCTTGGGTAGATTCTGCAACATTTTCCACTCCCTCCGTATATATTCGACACTGCCCACTATGACGACGTGCTTCAGCTCGTGGTAGTGGAAGTTGGAGGCCCGCAGCGGCATCACCAGGTTGCGAAGCCCTATAAGGGGCGAGTCGGGGTCCGCGAATAGGCAGACCACGACGTGCCCGTTTAGGACTGTCATTGCCGCTTGGTTTCTGTCCTGTGATGGAAATCACGATTGAAAAAGGAAAGAATATTGTAATTTTTTCGCTGCTTGTCGTTTATATCTACAAAACACAGGCAAGGTTACATTTTGTTATATACCTCTATTAGAAATCGCCAACAGGGCAGAGGTTTAAGTTATACAAATACAGATTTTCCACCTTTTATGAGGTATCATCAACTGTCGGATAGGCTACCTGGTTTTATTTTTTTCCTGGTGGAATCCTCTGATATCGTCTAACTGACTATGATAGATCCTTAAACTCTATTGCTCTCTATTATTTGTACTTTGTTACCCTATGTTTAAGTTTTCCAAATAAATACATTTTTTTTACAGTAAATATTGGTTGTTATTTTGCCGCCGCTGGCACGTCACGATCGCGGGGTCCCTCGACGCTTGTTTACAAATTAATATATTCTACTAATTTATCACTAAGCTTTTTAACATCACGCAATAAAACTTACTAATATACAGTCCTCCAGATTCCTAGCCGGGCTCCAATGGAACATCCCAGTGGAATCGTATTTCATTTCAGTCTTTTCAAAATCGAAGTCCTTCGATTGGTCGTCGGCCATACCCGCGGGCAGGCTGACTCCACCGTTGCTGTTCTGATTCGTGCCGCTACTCCTACTCGTTGGCCTACGCAGAAATGTTCATGAGAATCATAGGGTCATTGGTACATTCCAGCGCTTTGTGTCCTGAGCTTCTATTTTGACAAATCCCGTATCCGTGCTGTTCAATGTGAGCCTCGGTTTGGATATTTTTTATAATAAAGAAGACTTCTAAATTGTGCGTGTAAATTAAAAGATCTTCGGGAAGCCTTTGATATGCAGCTTATAAATTAATGGTCCAAGTGTATTTTTCTCTCTTAAGAATAATTTAAGCCACATTTGCGCGTAACTATATTACCGAAAGGTCTCGCCATTGTCGAATATTGCTCCAAATATAGTGAAATAAACCTTTCTTCATAGAAGCGTAACGCGGTTAATAGCAACGCAATAATATAAAATAGATCGCATACGCATCAATATCGAGTGAGATTCAGGACTCAAGTTAATTCGCTTGGTGTTGGGACAAGAATTCAAATGTGGTAACGGCAAACAGAGATATAGGGTTTGTCAAAATCGAAGCTCTGTTGTGCTCCGTGGTGTGTGGATAGTTTTAAAAGCTATTTTAAACTTCATTTTAATCTAGAGTGCTTGTGAATTACTTCGAATAAAGCAATTTTACTATTTGAATCTGTATGAAAATTCGAGACTAAATATCTACATAAGTATCTGAAATTAAATAGTAATTAGAGTATATAGTCATGCTTATAAGTGAGACGTGCTTATTTAGGTGCAAAATAAAATACACAATAGACACTATTCAGAAAATATCGTTTGATAGTTCAAACTGATTTGAAATCGTGATGCAAGCACTACAGACTACTTCTGAAAAATTGTACACAAGAGAAGCCTGCCTTTTAATAAAACGTGATAAATCTCTCATTCCTTTTGAATTCTTTCACCATTGTGAGTATCCACGTAGTGTAGAATCGTAAAATTAAATAGCATATTAAGGGTTGTGTTTTAATAGATTTTAAAAATAATCAATCGATTTAAACTGCAATATTTGTAGGCATTGGATAAACAATTGATATATTTCATATAGGGTCAGAACTTAGAAAACATATCTTTTATATCATTCCAAATAAAACGAATTAATAAAAATAATGATAATATGGTTTCGGATAATATATTTACATTATATTATAGATATTTAATAATAAAAATGTCGGCAGACTTCACTCGCGTCTACAAAATATGAATGCTGTTGTTTCAAACTACGGATACAAATCGTCTAGCTGAGATATAATTTGAAATTACATGAGTTTTTTCACTTCATATGCGAGGTGATACGCCTGGTAATTGGTATCTTGTTCCTGTGGGTTCCTGTAACACAGGCCATGTGTCTACGTATGTTATATATCTCATATATAGTTGTCAATGTCAATGTCATTTAGATAAACTAAATTTATTCACATATAAGTGCAGGACAGTTCAGTGCAGTGCACATTGGAAATTAGGTAGCTTCAAATGGGAAAGTATATATATGTAGGTATTTAATTTTACTTTATATTTAACTTATTGTTTACTTGTTGGTGCATAGGGATTGTTTCTTGTGCGTGGTTTATGGCAACATCAAGGAATTTATAAAGATCTATTTATATCTAACAATATTTTATAGATAGATCTGTACAAAACCACATTTCAACTGCCTAATTTTCATCTTTATTTATTAGGACCCAAGTCCTGTCAACCAGTTACTTTCATTATTAAGTCGTATGTAGATCCACTGCTTAAAGATTCTTATGCATATTTCAAAACAAAGTGCGACAGTTTTTCTTAAAAAAAAAGATGTTGCCATCTGCCATAGTATATTCATGTAACTCATGAAATTCGAATTCACTTACGTATCTGGCGGTGCTCTGTTCACATTCGGCTTAACCTTGTTGACTTGTCTCGTCGTTGTGGTGTTCATGAGCTGGTTTGCCATCGGAGATAGCAACGCCGTTGGCGTGGCATTACGGTGATTTCGATTTATTACTGTGGAAATATGGTTCATTTTACTTTGCTGGTGTATTATTATTATTCCCAACACCATCAAAATTATGTGTCTATAAGTGCAAGGAGTTATTCTCTGGAAGTTAATCGCCAAAGCTTATACTTACAACTAATATCCTCTCCCCTTTCTCTCGCAATCTCGCCTGAAATTTCGTAAATATATTGTTTAGTGTTTATGAAAATTCTTGAAATGCCAAAATTTGATTGAAGCAAAATGTAAGATTTAAGCGAACTGATTTTAAATAATTATTTAAAAAATAATTGTTATTCTTATATGAAACAATATTTTCGAATACTACAACAAAAGCCGAACAATACAAAATTTAAAATAGTGTTGCCATCCCATTCCGACAAAACGTCAATGTATTAAAAAATCAATAGATGAGTATAAAACTGGCAACTCTACTTCAAAATACAAAATGGCGGGTAAATAGATGCGATGCATGATTTGAATATTTGCAATGCTCGGCGCAGGGGTACAAACCACAAATGATATTACATCCGCTTTAGAGTTTACCAAGAAGCACGTATCGATGGAAAATTTTAATTTTGATTTCATCCCATTCTATAACAGCGATCGCAAAAGAACATGAGGGTAGATTACTTTTAGAATTTGGCGGCATTTTGTTTTTTTGTTTGAGGGTAATTTGGTTTTGTCGCTGAGGAGCGCTAGTAAGTGGTGTTAGACTACGTTTGGGGCCGGCTCATGCTTCGGAACTGAACTGATCACCAACGGATTCCACCGCATGCTTCGGAACTGAACTGATCACCAACGGATTCCACCGTCGCACTGTGCTTTCTATGAGAATGCGTGACAAAGCATCTAAGTGCACTATACCTCAAGGTAACTTGGGACGAAGCACATTGCCAGTTCAATGGGTTAGTGTAGGCCGATGATAGAAAAAGACAAAAAAAATAAACGAAAAATATCACTCAGTCCTGAGTCTGAGATGTACCTCGAACATGGACCTTCTTGGGCAACTCTGGCGGCGTGAAGGTGGGGGGAGGGTGGTGATCATCTGCAAAACATCAGCACATATTCGCATTCCGATACACCACTCAGTAACGAGAACGAGACCTACGGTACTGGCACATCGCAATATCATACAGCGTGTGACTTTCAACAATGACGTTACGGATAATTTTCGGTTTCACCTTCTGCAAAAGCTTTCGCAAAATCCCAAGAAACTTACAGTTTAGTGAAAGCGTTTTGTGGTTGTAAGCCGATATTATAAGCTTCACACGCAGTTTGATTAAGCGTAGAAGAGTTCAAATGAAAGGTGAAACCGAACAATTCAAAATACATTTAAAAAAACAATCAATCAATAGTATTTTTAACAAAAATTTCTACTCTATACTACTCTATCAACATATTTATATTACCAAAACCGCTACCAAACCCCATGCACCAAACATACAAAAAAGCAAACATACATAAATAAAAAACTAGCTAAAGACAAGCTCTATGTGCTAGAGACTATTTATGGTTAGGGTAAAATTTAATGGGAATTATTAATACATTTACATGAATTGTCTAATGTAAGAGGGATGTTCTATGGTCATATGGGGTGACTGTTATAGCCTACTAATTAGAATGGCTCAGGTGAAGGCAAAGGTTACTGGAATGAGATCGAAATGCAGCAATATACCATTTCTGGACTGGACCAGGCGCAGTAGACAGACTGCAAGTCCGACGTTCTATCGAGGCGGTATCATCTAAATTAAACTTCCTAGGCGGGGTTAAGATTTTTTCACGGATTTTATAAGCATAATAAAATTTCAATGTAAATCTATTAACTTCACAACATCAATATTCAGTGGGACTATAATCGATGCAGAAATCAGGGATCAAAATACTCCTAGAGAAAATATTTCGATATAATAACAAATAACAACAACATCAAAATAAATAAACGACATCACATTAGTCTCCCGACGAATATATCGGCTAAAGAGAGGCAAACATCTAACTGCTGTATAAATGCACATATAGTAACGTAGACAAGACAATGATAATAACAGGACACGAGTGGCTGTGCGCGGCCGTGCCAGTGCCGCCCGCGGGAACACCACATTGACATACAGTACACGGACGTTACATTTAGGTTACGTACTTGCCCTGCCAACCATCTGGACGGCTCGGACGCCTTTCCTGAATGTAGCCACTAAACCAGAAATAATACCTTTTAAATTTTTGAATTCATACATTTAGTTAACCTGCTTACTGTGGGACACAATACGCAAATAAACATATACCTAAATACTTATGCAGACACAGATGCAAAGCTAAGGACAGTTTCTGCAACATGTCACCGATAGTAATACAAGATATACAAGACTTCGGATTACCTTGCCCAAAGGAAATACAGGATACTAATGTAAGAGATCAACAGGATAGTTCTGCTAAAGGTAATCGAAGTCACATGAATGATCTAGTCGTGGAATCTGTTGTGAGTGTAGGAGGTGAAATGCGCAACCATATACCGGATCTAGCCTAACTCTAACTCCACCATTTTATACCTAAATATTACTTATAAGCATTTCAGTTATTTTGTGATAGCCCAGCTGCCATAATCTAGCTGCGTGTAACGATAAACGTGTATTAGCGGAATACTGTAGCTCATTTCATATTGTTCATGAGCTTTGGTTAGTTGCTGCAAACAAACTAAAGTGTATAATAATACTGTTTGGGACTATCGTGTCGTACCGTCGTAAACATGGTACGTATTAACAGTTTGTTTCACCATTCCAGACTGCATCATCATCATTCCAACATCTGTAAAAATCCAAAATCTGACAAACACGTATGTATTCTAGAGCCTACCCTATCGGCGCGTCCGCGGGACGACAAGCCGTCGTGCGCGCACTATCGCTGATCTATCACAAGCGCGGGTGTGTGACATGATGGTAGGTAGCGTTTATCGCATTAATCACAGTTTAGCGCGGACAAGCAACTGCTGTAAAAGTCTTTGTCCCAGGAAGCTCACTCAGGTTTTAGCCAAATGTTCGGTTCTCATTATTTCTGAGACATGCTTTCATGGGTTTGTAAACTAAGTGTTTCGGGGTTCAATGACGGTGCGATTGCTTTGCGTTTAGTTCTACTTCAAGTTGACATGCATGCCTGTGCTGGACTGTGCATCGTGTTGTCTACTGATTTGCATCGTTGTGTTCTAGGGAGTTTTAATGTGAATTTTGCTGTGTTTGGTTCCTGATTGGATTTTTTTGGACCGTGTGAAGTTAAAACGTTCGGTCGGTGCCGATACAAATCAGAGCGATCTTAAAGGCATAGAAATGGTTGTCGAGTGCTTATCCGTGGCAGTTTCATTCAAGAGCGAGCGGACATACACAATGATCGCTAAGTAGGGTGTGAACGAGCACGGGTCAAGAAATGCCTTGCAGCCGATCCAGTCTGTGAGGTACGGACGCAACACCACTAAAGCAACTCAAAAATTATAGACACGAAAAATAAATATCGGAAAACGTCAATGTGTGGTTAGGTGTGGTGCAAGTTACCTATGTCGGCTCCAACCTTCCGCTGGTGTGCGGTCACTAAAAGTTTAGCCGGACAATATTCCATTAATCTCTCTTGAATATAAAGTAAACAGTGTGAGTTCGAAAACGACAGTTGGCTGTGTCCATGAGTCCGTAATTAGAACGGCCATATTGGTGTTATAATACACATGTGACATTATAAACGTACTCAAGGAAACATCGTGTTCATACCGTGAGTTACATACATCGTACAAGACACAGAGCGTGTGAACAGACAACATATATCATTCGTTATATCTCCAGAAAGAATGTCACAGAATTTTATATTTAATTTAGTAATCGTTAAAAACTTCATTGTAATTATAATATTATTGTAATTCTATGGGGGTGGGTGAAAGCAATTCAATGATCTTACAGTTTTTGCATTTGCATTTCTTGATAAGTGTTTCGTCTTTGATGTCCTCGTGGCAGGCTTTGCAGTAGTACCAAGCTCTGGAAGTTCGAGAATATTCCGTATTTTAATTATACGTCAACTATGATATAATGCCAGCAAAGTATAATGAAAACAACAGTTATGAGCAAAGAGTAGAAGGATAGTACCGACTTTAGCAGTCGGCAGCGTTACCGCACAGAGACAAGAAGTAGAGGTCCCTTGTCTAAACATTCTGGACAGAAGCATTTAGCATTTGAAAGATGAAGTATCATAGTCATAATCATACAGCACCACTTGGGCCAACAAATTATAAACTTAAATTTACTTGTATTAACTATTCTGCTTGCTACTTGCTAGATTTACCTTTTGACTTCGTCGGCAGATTGTGCGATGAAGAATCCTTGTGTGTTGGCGTGGATCTTGACGTTGCGAGGGTTGATGGAGATCTTGCTGTCGGCTCCCTCCTCACCTTTGATCTCGATGGCCAACAGTAGGAGCTTGAGTTTCGTGAAGCATAATCTGGGCAGAAATATTTGGCACTACAGATTCTGTAAGTTCCTAATTTTTTGAGATTTTTATTACGAATATAGATTTTTTCAAATATTGATTTTATATTAGAACACACTTATAATTTCGTACAGACATCATTTATCCACTTAATTAGCTTAATATTGAAGCAAAATGAGATTATTTTTGAAATGATACTGATATAATTGTGATAATTATAGTACAACTTAAATTATTGTATAGCGTGGCGTTGAACATGACAAAAGCGTTTGCCATATTATGAAATTAAGAAATAGATATTCACGTGAAAATGAGCATGCGATGATAGTGAAGAAATAATAACTGTATCATACTGCACTGAAATAGATCATTCGATTAGTGATAAAAATGTTACTAAGAACTAATCAAGTGTTGTCCTACGATTACTAATCCTACACAATCATAGAAAAGAAACCGGATACACATACCACTAGTCACTAATTTACCCATTCACATGCATCTATTGCTGAAAACCAGAGCATTAGTTAGTTCTATCTATGTGATCTAAGTTGCATTCCTCTTGACACAGACTATGTACGGTGGCGAAGATGAAAATCATAAGATCTTAAATAAACTCCCATTATAAAATATTTTATAGAGTTACTACATCTGAAGGGTGTATGGTACAAGGCCAGACATCACGGATAGACGATTAAGAAAAATCATGGCAAAGGCTAAATAAAATTAAAAATATTTAATAAGAAAATAGAATAAAATATTTAATTAGAATATTAAATAACTCTTGTGAACTACCAAGACATTTAGCTGTATATCAAGACATGAAGAGAAGAACTTTAAGAAAATTTAAGAATATTTTTTGCCAACGCATACCCACAAGTCTAAAGGTACAACGTGCAACTATCTAGAATATACGACTTCACACAGTGTCTACGGTGCAGTGCAGGCCAGGAGGAACCTTACTCGCTCGCTTGAGGGAAACTCATCCCCGTGAAGGAAGTCGACAGGGTTTCTGTGTACATCTCGCAGCCCGTACCCTGCAGGTAATCGTTCTGCCAAGCTTGCGTGTCAGGGGACTGCAATCAACAGGAGACGCTAAGCTCGTGCCTTGTTAACCGACAGCGGGGGAAAATCACCTCTAACATCACTCATTAGTTCCCTACTCTGTTATTCAGTGCAGTTCCTAAAACATCGAGACAATGGCAAACAAGTTCAAACATGAGGAAGCTATGCGTCATCGGTTAGTCGATTTTGGATGGTATGCTGAACATTTAAGTCTGTTGTTTGTGTGGCAAGCCCACTTACTCAGCGGCCCCGCCGAAGGCCATCCCGATAAACGTGCTACTTAGCTTCTCGGTATACATTTCCATCCCGGTACCTTTCAGGTAGTCTTGAGTCCACCTTGCCACTTCTTGCGGGCATGCCGAGTTTGTCGATTGGACCTGAGCATGATCAATGAGCAAGTGATTCGGGTACAAGAAGTTACATCTTTAAATTTCTATAAAAATATAAAACATGGTAAGATATCATTAATAGGAATAGAAAATACCCAATTACCAAGCTGTAATGGACGCGGACAACCACAGGTTTGATTTGAATTTTCAGTCTTAATCAGTAGCTGCAATTAATTAGTTAATATTTGAGAGGAATTCAATTCAGGCAAAATAAAAGCTGACCGTTTTGAAGCTTCTCATGGCGAAGAGATTGGCCATCATAGTAGAGAACCCGGGCGCAAGGCAGCTCTGCGCTATAAAACCCAGTTTCAGCTCCGCTAAGCAGATGACGTCGTCGCCTTGCTTCCAGTCCCACGATGGAATGTTGAGAAGATAAGCCTGGAAGAGAATCAGATTATGCAGATTAGTAATAGGTCCAATCTTTCTTTTCGATCGAAAAAAAGCAACATTCTACACCAAGGCAAATATTATCTTCTCACAGAAAAAAACATAGATAACACTATACATGGAGATATTTGCATTTGCATTTTTTTTAATTAATTTACTTAAAAGTTAAATATTGTAAAAGTAAAATTTTGTTAGTTTCAATGAAGTAAAACAGGAACTGTAATCCTTCCGATATGGGACGCAATAATGCAAAGCTCACAGTTGACTGGTGTAAACAGAGTCAATTAAGAAGTGAGTGAGTGAGAAGTCGACATCATCCAAATCAATCATTTTAAAGGCCACAAGTCACGAATTATTGTGAACTCACAAATTTTATAAGCTATCTACAGATGCTCACCTTATTATGATACTGCATGAGCTGTATGATAACTCTGATGTCGTCTGAGTAATTTTTAATGGAAATAACCCTCATAATATTCGCAGCGTCTTCCGCGTCTGGGTCCTGGCAGTATTTGTTGGCTAATACCAGACAAGCATCGGCTTCGTGTACCTATAGAAATGAATTATTTAAGTAATCTTCCAGGAAAATCAATTTGGAAAATAATTGACATAGTTTTAATGATTTAAAGTTTTTTTTGAAAAACATAAAAGTGTTAGGGGACTTCATTACTCTTCTGCAGGTACTAAAACTTTGATAATTACTGTAATAAGAAAAAAAAAACAGGCTACGAAACTATATAAGCTAAAATTGATAGTACCTACTTTATTTCACAGTTCAATAAGAGCTTAAAATACTCTAAATTCGAGTTAGTAAAAAGTTCTAAGGAATACATGGAATCTACAATACATTTATTTATTGAAACTAAAAGCATGAAGAACAGAGCATGCAAACGGTAGCTGGGACTGCAATTAATTAAATGACCACTACGACTATAATTGGATCCAAAATATTAACAGAAAAGGTACCCATCAGGGTCGAAAGAGTGAATCGTATTAGTAGTGTCATTCCGTAGTGTCCATTTAGGTAAAAGCAAAGGACGGTGTGAAGAGTGGATTAGACCATGCAAAGACCACATTCCAGAAAGCCATGCCACTTACCACAAACGCTCGACCATCGACAACTGTACTACTACAACTAATTTTTAACAGAATCCTTTCGTCGGCAGCCATTAATGCCAATATCTCAGCAGTAGAACAGTTAAGGCCAGCGCCCACCGCGGGTCAGCAGAGCAAATGATTTTAAGATTACTCAGTAAGGTTAAAATGTTCTGCAGTGGTGTCCTCTGGTGGGCTATGGCCCGGAATCGATATCGTGAGACGGGTTAGTCGGAGGACACCGGGTGGAAGTACCGGGCGCGGCGAGGACCGAGGGAGGACGGGCACACAGCGCCGGCAGTCGGCTACACACAGCACAGACAGCTCAGGTAGAAGGAAACACCAAACCCCAGACCCCAGGAACAGAACGAGCTTCGCTCTACAGCTAGGAACAATCTGTACATTTAAACCGACACCACGCCCAAACATCCAGTGCAGTGCTACTTACTTTCACCCGCTGAAGATCTATTGGATTCATAATGGTGCCTTGAAAGAATTCCACAGTGGTAAAGTGTCTCTTGAACAGGCCCTCGAGCTCCAGGTCGGGCGGTTTCCTGCCATCAACGCTAGGTTATCACTAGTGGCTGCACTGGCTACAGTCCGCCGCCTGATTCCCGACCATGCACGCTATACGCGGGCCGCGCGGTGGCGCCCACTGCCGCCACCGCGCCGCCGTGAAAAGCGATGATTGCATCAAAATAATCACAAGATCAAAATTACCAAAGTGATAAAATCCTACTGTGACTATGAGCACTTGTACAGAAGAAAAAAAATTAATTACTTATGCATGTACAAAAAAAATCACGTAGACGCGTTTTAATGAGAACGGCCGTGCGGTTTCTAATGCCTGGTCTATTTGTCTTACTCTAACCTTGACTCGTTCAAGGTCGACGGCATTCATCATTGTACCCTGAAAAAACTCGACGGTGGTGTAGTGACGCTTCAGCAGACCTTCCAGCTCTAGATCAGGCTCTTTTCTGAAAGCGTCGTGCGAGCGAACATGATAAACAATTTGTTTACATGTATAGCCTAACTGTACTTACACCGTGTTTTGTTTATATTTTATCAATGTCAATTGTAGCTTTAAATTACGTAATTATGCAACGATTTCTTGGACACAGAACATAATTATATTCGAAATTTATGGTATGAGTATTTGAGTGAAAATAGTTTGGCAGGTTTTATAAAGAATAATGTAATACTAATTATAGTAGAGGTACAACCCAAATAAAGTGACGGTTTGCGGAGTAGTTTTCGCGTAATTTATTTTCATGTTCTTATTATAAAATAATAGTATATTAATTAAGTATAAAAAATATACTGACCTGTGTAAAAAAACAACCTCGACGTCAACATCTTCCCGGTCCTCGTGTAGGAAGTCTTTTAAAAAATGGCTTACTGACTCATATGTTATGTGACCACATACGACTATGTGCCTGGAAACATTTACGATATTAAAGTACACTGTAAAATAATCGCTTAAATGCAACTACAAGCCATATCGAAATTTAAAGCACCAAAAGCTCTTAAAGAATGCTTTCATTGTAGATAAATTATGCGCAAACTTCTGCAGCGATAGCTCTCAATTCAGTAAGCAAACGTCCAGAAAGCATTTATATATCTTTAAAGATAGGAAAGACAGAATCCAGCAATTTGAAGTCTTATTTAACTCCTGGGACCACAAACGGTTACTAGGACATCAGATAACTGAGAGAATGGAACAACGGGTCGCAACAGGGTTAAACAAAACAGATTCGTGAAAAAGCATGAAAATTCTACAAATCATAAGAAAATACAACGTCTGCATTTAAACTATCGTCCAATTGGGGAAAGTAATCTATGGAAAACTGTTAAATAAAATTTTAATAAGAGTAGGATCTAAAATTTTGTTTTTATACTTCACTAAACGAAGACGTTGCTATAACATAACCTCCATAATTTACAACTAACATTTATTTGGTCATCAGTTTGTGGTTTTATAGCAAATATTCATTTTAATTTGAATGACAATTGTTAGTCAGCGAATGAACTTATGTGTTTTTGGGTGTTATCCACAAAGAAATGAACCACTTATCTAAGAAGCTCAGTTTCGGTCAGGATGTGTGTAACTATCTACCACACTAATAAAACAGGACTGGGAAGGATAACTTGCAAGGTTATATGAGGGGAGGGAACGATCAAAAACACAACATTGAAAAACTATATTCAATAATTGTAAATATATAATTTTGTAGAGAAATTTAAAAATATCTAAACACAGGCAACTTTTATTACTTTAATTTTGCAAAATTTGTTCAACATTAGACTGTGTTTAGACAGGAAAGCTTTAGGTAATATATAAGCCTTGTATCTTATTTAGGTAATTCCGGTGTTTCTATTAAGTTCAGTGATCTCATTAGTTAATTAGCGATTGTTAGTTATTGTTAATCGGAGAGGGTTAAATGAGGGTAGTCTGAGTGGAAAGTGTCGGTACAATGATGGAGGTTTGAAGCTCTTTCAAAAGAAGGGAAATGCACGCACTAAGTCATTCAAGAAAGATAAAAGTGGAGAGATAAAAAGGAACTCGGCAATCGCAAAACTACAAACAATCATGCAGACTATATTCATCTAAGGTGTGGCAAAGAACTGAACATTTTCTTGAAAATGTCATCAAAACTCTACCTTGACTTTAAGACCGCATAAACATTGCAAATAATTTACAAATTAATACATTTAAAAATCATTAATGGATCGTGTTCATTTCTAAGATGATTTCCAAAGTGTTAAAATGGCATGTCGAACTAAGCTAGTTTGCGTTAAAAATGTCCTCAATGCACACAGCCTTGCCACGCTCTATGAATTTACGTAAATACATTACACTAATTAACCGAGGGGGTCGATCCAAAGTACATAAACAGATGAAACATTAAGAGGGTCAACATTAGTACAGAACAGATACATTTACAGATACAGTTACAGAACAGAGTCGTGCAGGCAGGAGGGGAGGGGACGCGGGACGGGAGCGGGCGCGGGGGGCCGCCACAGCAGCCCGGGGGGACTGTCGCGGCCGAGCATCGCACACCACAACTCCAACGCACTACGATACGGTACCACTCAACATTTAACTCTCCGTAACTAAGCTTTACCATTAACATTCCTTTACGTACAGATACTAACAGAACATAAACATTAAACCTAAATATTTAGACGAGCGATAATACTAGCCACTATCTGCTGTTCGCTAGTTTAACTGAACTCAAATTCAAAGGTAAATTTACAATCAATATCGACTGATAAAACAAAGACAATGCGCGGGACAGCGAGCCCCGCTCAGATAAGTGAGAACACAGAAGCGTGCTAAGAGAGGAAAAGGAAGAATATAGATTCACAACACGGAACACATTCAACGGAACGGAGAGAAGACAGCGGCTCACCTGCGTCCCCGCTCATTCTTGAGGGTGCCGCCATACTTGGGTCTAGTGCCGATTAAGTCAATTATCTCTGGGATACAACTGGCAAATATCGCCTAGACGCCGACAGACAAAACAGATATTGACATTGAATCGAGTGGTGAGTGTGTGGGCCGCGCGGGGAAGGGAGTGGCGGCGCGCCGCGACTCGCTTCGGCGACGGACGTCCGGCGGGCGGGCGCGGGCGAGGACCGTGGCAGTGCCGGCTAGCGCTACAGCGTGGCGACAGGCATCGTGTGCAAGCGAACAAACCAAACACTACTCATCGACAGCATTACAAAACTTTACATCGGCTCTCTCCAGATCTAGTCTCGTTAGAAGGATTAAAAAGCTCAAGTTAACTCGAGTAAATTTACGAAAAAAGGCATGTAGTAGTGCGTCGGTCGGTCGCGCCTGTCTCTCGCGTCGGACAGAGGGGCGCGGCCGCCGCGAGCTAACTCTTCGAGCATGCGCCACGGCACCGAGAGACCGATTCTAGTGAAGGATTAATAAATTTCATTAGCAAACTCCGCATTCAATCAACCAAGATCGAAACCGTGAGAGGTAGGAAGGCGGGAAGCCGCGTGGAGCGGGGCGTGAGGGCAGGGTACCTGCGGCGGACGTCCTTGTTGTACCGGCCGCCGTATTTGTTGCGCTGCGCCGCCAGCTCCGTGATCTCGGGGATCCAGCTGGCGAACACAGCCTACGATACACGCAACACGTGAGCACGAGCGCACATGCCCCCGCGTCGCCCGCGCCCGCCCGGACCGTCGCCTGAGCCTGCGTGAGACTGTGGCTGCGAGTGGCTGTGTGGCTGTGGCTGCTGGCTGTGCGGCGTGGCAGTGCAGGACGGGTGCCGTGCCGAGCTACTACCGGGCGCGTGGGACCATGCAAAGCCTAAGGATACATACGCTAACTAATCGATGAACGGAACTTAAAAGAAATCGGTACGACCGGATCTTGGAACTACTGTGGAGCGGTGGGCGTTCGATATAGACGTCTGGTAGACGCGGAAAGAGGGCGGCCGCGCGCGGAGACTCCGGCGCGCGCTCGCCGACGCCCTACGCTCGGAGTAGGGCGCGGCGAGGCGCGCGCCCGGCCGCTGCGCGGGGCCGCCGACTGACCGCGAGTAGATGACACAATACATCTGACGGCACTGAGCAAGCTTTTCTTAAAGGTGATGATCTCACAGTTCTCCGAGAGATCGGGCGAATCATCGCCTCGCCGAGGAATGAGTCGCCTTCACTTCCGAGGATCGGTTCGTTATATCAAAGTGATACCTTTTTCCATGTTCGCGCTTCAGCTCGCCACTGTACTTGGACCTACTTCCTACCAGCTCTATAATTTCGGGAATGCTACTAGCGAACATTGCCTGCAACAGACCACGGTGCCGGTCGAGACGAGGTCGTGCGCGCGGACACCATCGCGTGATGCACGACAATGTCCACCCTGAGTCTCGGTTTACATTCTAGTGACGCAACAGTCGTAAGTGTAGCCGGTAGCGGAGCGAAAAAAAAAAAAAAGGAACGAGTGTGTGTCTACCGGTGATGTGAGCAACTGAACACAGCCAGGCACAGGTGCGGCATGCAGAGATCGCGAGGTGGGACAGGGGCGCGGCCGGTCCGGGCCGGACGCGGCGGTTCGTACCGCTCTGTCGTCAGTACAGTACCACTCCGCCCACTACAGTACAGTACCGTCACAGAGGCTCTAGCGCGCTGGGAGACCCGTCGCACGAATGCTCACTAACACGTTTTACGTAACAAAGCAAAAGAAAAAAACAGAAAACACTCATGCGGTCGCTCGAAATTAGAAGCAGATAATTTAGTGTTTGGCGATAGAAGAAAGATGTAGTAGAGCGAAGGCGGCGCACGGCCGGTGGCCACGCTTGCGGACTGGCGCGGCGCTGCAGGGCCGGAGCCCGACGCGAGGGACCGAACATCGACATGCTCTATAGTAGTGCACTAGACAGGCTTACAATCATTCACGAGCTGTGCGGTAACCAGTACGCTTGTAAAAGACCCGTGTCAGCTACTGCGTATTCTCCAAACGACAAGTCACGGTTAATTCCTTTTGCTTTGTTATACTTAGATATAATGCAAGGAATAGCAAGCTCGGCGCTATTAAGGTGAAAAATAGTTTACTCAACTCTTTCTTAAACATTGGTCATAAACTTGCCTCCCCTTGCGAAAGTTAAGAATCAATTTCGACAAATTATTAATTTAAATAAATTTCAATTGAGTCAATTAGACAAGAAGTAAGTGAAAATGAAACTTACCAAGCCAACGAGGAGAAAAAATACCAAAAATGTTCTGCCGAGGACAGTATGGCAAAACACATCTCCATAACCTACTGTGGACATTGTGACTATTAGAAAGTACACACAGGTCCAATATGAAAGCTTCTGTGAGTTCTCAAAATCTAAGGGATCACCGGAGTTTTCCAGCTGAAACAGAGATAGAGGAAGTTTAAACCTCAAACAGATAAGAACCTTTGACCGCGATAAAAGTAAACCCAGATGAAAATGTACACAAAAATATGATAAAGCTTACCAAATGAATAATTCCGGCAGCAGTAAGCCACACTGATATAAATATTGAAACTAACTGCGCCAACCGAATTGAGCTCGATGTCTTTAAAATATTGAGGTATTGCAAAATATCAGGCACGGTCATTAAGCGTAGAGCTCTAAGAAACCTCAGTCCTGAAAATGAGATAGGCGTATTGAGATATCACAGATCACTTTCTATTTGAAATTGAAAGGCTGATCTGTTTGTTGGGAACTTTGACAGTGTGGGAGGGTACTTACCAATCCATGTTCTATCCAGGTATATTGATACAAAGGATGGGGGTATCGTGAAATAATCTACAAATGAATACATTTCGAGCATGAACCATAGTTTGTCACTAGCTGCTATAAACTGAAACAGAAGGAAAACAATTATTCAATAATATAATTAGGAGGCGATAAAACCGGATGAAATTTCGAGCTAACTTACTCGTATAAAAAAGTAGACCATAAAAAATATGTTAAAGGCAAGGTCGATTTGCTGAGTGATATTGTCACTCCATTTCTGGCACCTCTCCACTTCTTCACTGAAATTGAAAGGGTTAACATAGATAACACTAACTAAACACAAATGAGGACATACGACAAACAAACAGAACATGTCACGGTTAAGCCACTGCTAATCAACACAGTTCAGCTGATAAAGGTAACAGAAGCTAACATTTAGACACTAGTTGCAGCAAACATTTTGGACCACATTTATTTATTGACAATGACTCACGTATTCCTTATGAATTCAGCATTATAAGATATTTGAAATTAATAAATGAGCAGATGATAGTATATAAATGAATCATGATGAAAGTTCGTGGATATTAAATTACCTGGATGCATCAATGAAGTAAATGATGAGCGATGCTATACTGAGAATGAACACCAGCACGACCTGAAATAGAAAGAAAACAAATACTGTAATAATATAATTCAACATTTAATATAATTATTTTATTTGCAGCTTTTTTCAAACCATAGCTGGGCTTAGGCCTGCCTGAGTGCCATCCGAAGTTAGTTTTTTAGTATTTAGCATTGCATTAGCACAACCGTAGCTGATCCCTAGGTTAACAAAACATGATATCTACATGATTTAAGATGGTCAGACTCGTCGATTATCTTATAATAATTAAGTAAGTCTTTTTTTTCCAAAACATTTAAGTACAGGTTTTTAGTTTTCACATTATTAATAAACATTATTTTTTTAAGTCAAACATAAAAATTTCGTGAAAATAGTTTTTAATTTTTAAATATTTTTTTTAGTTTTTAGGGTGATAGAGTAAAATGGAAGCAGAAAACATGTTGTGCCGAACCCACGTAATGTGAGATATGGTCGGGAAGATGATGGTGATGATGAGTTTTTACAGTATGTATCTAATTTCGGTGTGCTATACGACGATTATCTTAATCATAGGTTATTTTTCTATTTAGATTACCTTGTCATATTTTAAAACTTAATGATGGATTGTGTATTCAGTCCACGTTTCTCTGCTGTTTGCTAACAGCAAGTGTCGCCTCCTCATGTCATCTATCATACATTATGTAAATCTTGACCCTAAATTTAGACATGGGTTCAAGCGTATGAGCTTATATTAAAGTTAAATTGCCTACATAAAGTTAACTGAGCTTATTTTAGTTACTGGTACTGAAATTTACTAAGGTTGCCTGTTGACTCTCTTTTGAAATATGATCTGAGAATGTTATGTAGATTTTGCAAAGTTGTGGAGAATTTAGAAATCTATATTGTTGCAATGGGAGATATGTACAATCATAGACATCTTAATATATATAAATCTCGTGTCACAATGTTTGTCCTCAATGGACTCCTAAACCACTTAACCGATTATAATAAAATTCGCACACCATGTGCAGTTCGATTCAACTTGAGAGATAGGATGGTTTTTACGGCGAGAAAAATTCGATTAATTTCCCGGAAAATTTTATACCCGTGCGACGCCGGGGCGGGCCGCTAGTATGTATCTGTAAATTATCTTAAATAAATGAGTGCTTGTTGGATGGAAATACGACACGCACATAGCGGAAATTTATTTGAGGTACTAACACTAATTGGTGTTTTTATTTGCAAAACTGCGCGTTTCAATTATTATGCTCTATGCATCTTGGTTTAAAACAGATCACATTTTATAATCACAAACATTTAACTTTAACCACTTAATATAAGATATCTATATATAAGTATAATTTACGTTAATTTCTATAAATAATGCAATTGCTCTATCTGCACACCCCGTGGTATTACAACATTGAAAAAGTTTTCACGGTACAACTTGTACCAATTTTGTAAAACTTTAAAGTTCTTACATTGTTTGTTAACTTGCCAACTAACGAATCGTAAAATCAAATAATCAAAACTAAATGGGCAGCGAGAGAATATGTCCGAAACTGGAGCCATGAACCCAGCAATAAAGACGAGAGTACAAACCTCTTGGCAAAACTCCTTACGAGCATAGAGGGCTGGAATAATTTACATTTTGGCAGTACTATCCACTCGAATTCTCTAAGAAAACGTACTCTAATGTTAGTATTGCAAATGCGTTGACCTATAAGTTGGCACAGGGAAGACCGCATGAATCTGAGTGTCCCGTAGACAAATTCAATGGCAAGCTTTGTAAAATTATTACACGGTTCGTTGCTACGAATAGGCGAGAAATGGATGGCTTCTACTTGTTAGTAAAACGGGAGTTGGCAACCGGCCATAGCTTAAGGGGTTAGGATCCTTCCGAATCAGATTTATATTGTTTGTTGAATGTTGACTCCAGCCTTGCGACGACTTTGGAATTATTGGCAAGCGGTAGAGAATACCGTTCCAAAATTTCCATCTCCAATATTCTTAATTGATTTATGGAAAACTGCAAAAGAAGTGCATAAGCCAAGAGCAACAATGTGTTCCAAATCACTAGTTGGTTTTAATCCAGAATTCCGTATTCAAAGTTCAGAATACCAGACTTAACTTTGCCTAGCCAACTTCAAACGATTTGTTTGCTACTACAGTATAAGTTTAGATATACCTAGGTGGTCCATTACTGTGGTCTCAAATATATACCTAACTGTTAAATTTATCCAATGCTTATGCCATTGTGTATGCTGGAAGCCAGTTGTAGATCTCGAAGAAGCCGTATTCATGTCAGAAAGAGACAAATGCCGTGACTTGGCTTTGAAAGAGAAAAATAGCTTGTTTTGTTTCTGAATTTATGGGCGATTGTGACTAGGGTTCTAAGAACAATAGTATGTAAATATAAACAGTTGTTTATACATGTTCTTTTAGGAACTCTTCACCTTTATATAGAGCTATCTTGGTCAGTTACATAAGTCTGATTGAGACAGCATGAAAGCATTCTTAAATTAACATGTAATTCTAAAGGTGTATGACATTTTGTTGTAAATGTATTTAATATAGCAAGGATTTTTATAATGATTTTATAATTCATATTTCGTATCTAGCGTAACATTTGCTAGGTGGTACGAGTATTCTATGAATGCGAAGATCCCCTTGTGCCATTATTGGATTGTAAAATAACTGCACGCAACAAGGCTAATCCATTTATGGTATCCAATTACTGATGCAGTGCTGACTTCCTGAAGGTAACGCCTTGAATTCATGCAAGGGAAGATTTGTAAGCTTGCCCTATAATATCATCATCATCCACAGCCTGTTAAGCCCGCTCCTGGGCATAGTTAACCTTGTAGTCTACCTTCATTATTATAGGTGAATTTAATTTACTCTTGTAGATTAGGGAAAAGGAAAATGTATAGGTACTTATTCATACTTTACTAAAAATGCTTGAATAATCAAAAGAAATGTAAAGTAAACTTTGTCATAGGGCGCTTACCGTAAAATATATCGGAAGCAAGGGTCAGCCTAAACTATAGCCCAATAGCGGCTGAAATTCAGCTAACTCGAAGACTTAGAAAGAGTGATAGATTTCTGGTAAACTTATTTGACCATTTTAAGTTACAAATCGCTTTATTGACCCAAGTTCAACCATTGGATAATGTCTATTTGATCTCAAAGAAGCGGTAAAAGGAGTTTTACTGAATCTGATCGCATTTATAACCAATAGTGACATTTTGGCTTATTCTTCACCCGAAGTGTGGCCTATTCGAAGCCTCATTCTACAATAATGATAACACGCAGTGTAAAGATCAATACAACACTAAAACATAAAGTACCTACAGCAAATAAACAATAAATTTAATGACCCGCCTAATGTAAGCTTTGTTTCAGAGACATTGCGTAACTTTACGAGAAGTTCCGGCACGTCATAGTTCGTTCACCCTTATTTTTCGAGTGCCAACTGTCTAGCTACTTACTACTTACGTATTATAAAGGTGCGAGTAATGAGCGGTGCATCTTAATTTATAGAGGACGTCTATTTAAACCAAAGTTTAATATTTACTAGATTTTACCCGCGGCTTCACTCGCGTAAATTTCTGTCTTTTTCTTATTTCAAGAAGTTAATGTCTGAAGATCAAAAAAAGTATCAAAGCAACAGACTTTCAAAAATCGCCAAACCATAGTATAACACAACCATAGTATAACATCCTAATAGATACGTCAGTTTTGTAACATTGAAGTGTTACTACTACAGGAAAGCAATAAAACTAACAATCTAGGTACTTATTACAAGAACACAAAAGAAACTACTCTACTCGTTCAAAGATCCTTCTGATAGGCACACATTCAACTTTGAGCCAAAACCGGCCCGTTCCGTAAATGCGAGCCTATTCCAACTCAGTGAAGCTTGTTAAAGGTTAATACTAACTGTACGGAAGACTAAAATCGAATGCCTTATAAAATTCCTGAAAATAACGGAGCGACTGTGATGTTATACGAGTATCTTTTACAGGATACGAGTTCGGGGTAGGGATCAAAATGGGGTCACCCACATTCTTAATAGGGTCGGAAGTGATTTCTTAAGATTAATAAACATTATCATGTTATCCGATTATGAACGTAATAGAATCGTAATAGTTTTAAACAGAGAACTAGAACATTTAAGGCCTGTTTCACGATTTTTGAGGTAAAAAATCAATGGTTAAAATAAAGAGCTATTTAGCCATCTAACATTTGTCAGTGACTGACTGACGAAGATTGTTCTACCAATTAAATAGATTATTTTAAGATTGTAAAACAAGCCCATATAATTACACTAGAATTAAAACTAACAATGTACTAATTATTATAAGAAACAGAAGAAAGTCATGAACGGTAAATGACCGCACTAAAAGATCTTGACAGGAACATATTCAACTTTAACTATTTAAATTACGTTTATTTATTTAGATTAGGTATTTTCCTCGGGTAAAATAAGATATACCTAAGCAAAATACCTCAAAAAACAAAAGGTACCTACAAGCCATAATTCGGTGAAAAAACAACCCTTGACTGTTATTAATCGGTTATTAAGAATTTGTATACCTTCATACCATGATTTTTCGCAATATCGGAAAACTCAAAACCGTCAAATCATGGTGTGTTACCCGTTTCAAGTTTCAACATTATATTTTGAGCGAAAACCGGCGAGTTCCGAAAGTGCGAGCCTATTCCAACTCAGTGAAGCTCGTAAACGGTTAAGACTAACTAGACTGAAATCGAATGCCTTATAAGTAAGTAAAATTCGTGAAAGTAACGGAAGTGAGATGTTATGTCTTTTAAAAGATGCGTGTTCGGGGTAGGGAAGAAAAATTGGGTCACCCAAATTCATAATAGGTGTGTGGGCCGGAAGTGATATTCTCGCGCTAGCTTCCAATGTTTAAGATAATATCAATATTAAATTACTATCTATGAGGTATTTGGATTTTATGATTTGATTGGATTGGTGCAGAAGAACTTCTCTATTACAAAGACCAATAAATGGTAAACAATACGAAACAAACAAAAAGTTACCCTTAATGCGTAATAGGTGGTCTTAAGCCAGTCAGTTCTTACCAACGAATTTTAAATTGAAAGAAAAGGAAAGTCATTTGAATTAAAAAATAAGCTATGAACATAACTAACCATTGCTTATTTAAAAACTCGGATTTAGTAAAACAAGCCCTAAATCTACACATTAAAATCTTAAATAAGAAATAAGTTTTTGAGGGTAAATATAAAAATAAAACACGGAAACAATGAACGCCAACGCAAGCCGAAAGGAATTTCATCACAACCGTATGCAGAGTTAAGAATCTACAAGAATTTCAAATTAAAGCATGCTGACAAGTGTGGCGAGAGATACCTAAGTAACATCGTTATCATCACCATCATCATTTGAAGTTTATGAAGTCTACTGTTGGACTTGCCTGCTTCATAGTTAAGCTTAGGCGGGGCAATATGGTTAATGACTTAAAAAAAAAACTAGTATGTTATTTAGAATAGGTGAAAAAATTCACCTTTTTTTAATACAGAAGATCATCATCATCATCATCCTGCCCTTGTCCCACACTATAGAAATTAATAGAGAAGATAACAAAAAAAAAATACAAATTAGTCACAAGTTGTTAGTAGGTACTATTATGTATTCTGTGTTAGTAGTTAGATTTAAAAAAAATATCACCAATTTTTTATTTAGCTTGCATACGTAAACTCAATAATTTTTTTTTCTTAATTATTTAATTATTTTTTTTTTGCAAACAAAAAATGATAAAGATGATACAGATCATTGAAGTTTCGCGTGCCATAATGCTTTCTTGCGATTTGTACTAAATTTGAACATCACAAGCAAATCAAAGCCCATTCCAGAACTTTGATGCTCCAAATCTTGGCATTTTCTTATTAAATTTGTAAAGCGAAAAATAGGTGTACAGTATCCAGTGGAGGGGCTAACAGATGGACAAACAGAATTGTTTAACCTTTTTATATTAAGTCATCATGCCTGTTACAAGGATGTATTCTTCGGGTAAATAAGACATAAGCAAAATACTTCAAAAGAACACATGGTTCTAACCATAATCTATATATAAAAATGAATTGCTGTTCGTTAGTCTCACTAAAACTCGAGAACGGCTGAACGGATTTATCTTATCTTAGTCCTGAAATGTTCATGGAGGTCTAGGGAAGGTTTAAAAGGCGAGAAAAAATCGAATAATTGCCGGGGAAAATTTGAATAAAAGCCGTGCGAAGCCGGGGCGGGCCACTAGTTCGATTATAAAACAATCCTTGACTATGCCTTGACTGTAAATAATAGGTTATTAATCATTTTGATACACTTCGGTTGGAAATCTACTTACTGTGACAACCCTTACCACGACCTAGTCATAACACATTGACTATTTTAAATGAAAATAAATTTAATTACATCTATATCTATTCTAATATTTTAAACTGAAGAGATTGTTTGTTTGTTTGAACCTGTTAATCACAGGAACTATAAGTCCGATTTGAAAAATCTTTAGGCTTCTTTTTACCGCGCGTAAATCCAAAAATACGGACAACGCCGTGGTAAAGCTAACTAACAAGAAAAAGCCAGAAAAAACACAAATAAAACATCTTCTGAACAATTGCATTTTTTAAAGTATGTATTTAATAATTAATATGTATTTAAACCACGCAATAAACATGTAAAGCCACGTAATTAACAAGAGACCAAATTGCAATTTGGGCTGGATGCAAATGAAACTCGCAAAAGAGCACAAAGATCATGGCGGCATTGTGGAACGGACAATAGCTAGTTCCGGTGCCTGGAAGCGCAATCTAGATACTAAGCTGTTTAGATTATGTAGACCCCATTTTACATGAAAATAAAAGAACGAAAGCTGGAATACCACAAACATATAGGTGGATATCTCTAAACGCTTTTGTGCATTTTTGGCAAAATAAAAACAAGTTAAGAAGCAGTATACGTTGAAGCTTTAATGACCTCAAAGCGATTAAAAATAATTACCTTAACTTGGAAGGGACGTAAGTGTTATATTATTAAACGTGGAAACATTATTTTAATCTTCACAGTAGCCATAAACACTCTCCTACCATCTTTAATGGGTGCTTAGTTAACCAGATGCTTGGAACGCTTGGAAAACAATAAAATATTATTCTTTCTGGCGTACTGTTACCCATTCAATAATGAATGAACAACTCCAACGGCCTCCAACCCTTGCCCACACGAGGGAGCATTCACTTGTCGAGTGTGTGGCCGAGCGATCCTTTCTCGCATCGTTTTCAGCCACGAACGCAAGTGCCACAGCGATGCTACAAATATATATAAATACTAGAGGCCCGCCCCGGCGTCGCACGGGTAAAAAAAGTTCCTGGCAATTTTTCCTTATTTGCTCACCGTTTAGACCTACCCTGGACTACGAAAAACATTTTAAAACCAAAATCAGCTCAATCGGCCCAGCCGTTCTCGAGTTTTAATCAGACTAACGAACAACAATTCATTTTTATTTATATAGAATATAGATAAACTCCGCTATTTCAACAATTAACAAAAAAAAAAAAAAATTTTAACTAAGTATTTCAAACTCATGTCAGAAAAAAATGATTGAAAACTATGTTGAATATTGAACTTTCGAGATATAAACAATAGCTCAAAGTTTAAATAACCACCACGTATGAATAGCTTATCAAGAAAAATCATAGACAACCTATAAAAATACATTTATTATTTTACACTTTTGTTAACCTGTAGATAATAACGGAAAAATATTTAGCAATAAATTAAAATTGCGACTATAACTTGAGATTTAAACTATCCTATCTCTCAAGTTGGATCGAACTGCACATGGTGTGCGAATTTTATTATAATCGGTTAAGTGGTTTAGGAGTCCATTGAGGACAAACATTGTGACACGGGATTTATATATATTAAGATATTTACATATAAATTATTATTGGGGAGTAAGGGGAGAGCGGAAATTATAGCTTATCCGACCCAATTGTCAACCTCACCTGCACGCGCTATAGGCGGCGGCGGCCAACTACCACCGTGGTGCTCCCTGCTAGACAACGGACGAGGCTCTGGCGACCGAGCAATGGCGGTATAGCCATACCCCCCGACTGGGAAACCTTTCGGAAGAGGCAGCGGCGGCCTTGGAGTCCAAATAACTCCGAAAATGCATGGGGCAGAAGGCAACGGGAAACCACTGCTACTATTTCCCAAGACAATCATCATGGATAGCAACGTAATGGATGTGAGTTTGTCGTGCAATCCGGCTGACGCCCGGCGCCACCCTTCCGGACAGGGCGGTGTGAAATCTGCTACCGGCCATGCCTTAGTGACACATCAGGCTACGCATGGAAATTCAGTTACTGGTGATACCAACACCATCAACTCGAGACACCCACATCGAATCGGAACCTGGAATGTACGAGGGTTGAATCAACCAGGCAAACTGCAGATTGTGGAGAACGAAATGCAAAGGAAAGATATACAAATTTTGGGACTCAGCGAGACTCACTGGAGGGGACAGGGTCACTTTTACTCCAAGTCACGGAATAAAGTGTTATTTTCAGGACCAGATGATGAAAGCAGTAAGGGAGTTGCCTTCCTTGTTCCACCTCAAGTAGAAAAATGCGTGTTGGGATACAAACCGGTCAGTGACCGTATAATTACCATAAGGTTGAACACCAAACCATGCACGCTAAATATCGTGCAGATATATGCACCAACATCTCAGTCCAGTGAGGAGGAAGTGGAAACCTTTTATGGCAAGCTTGCAGCTACTTTAAAAGAAATACCGAAGAGGGAAATAACTGTCATACTAGGGGATTTTAACGCTAAAGTTGGCAAAACTACGGATGACAACCACCTTCGTCGTATAGTCGGTAGATATGGTATTGGAGAACGGAATGAGCGAGGCGAGCGCCTGTTGCAATTTTGTAGCGAAGAGAGTCTCTGCCTGACTAATACCTGTTTTAGACACCATATTCGACGGCTGTATACGTGGATTTCTCCTGGTGACAGATACAGAAACCAGATAGACTACATCTTGATTGGTTCACGGTGGCGTACATCAGTTATGAACACGATCACATATCCCGGAGCAGATTGTGGCTCTGACCACCAGTTACTGGTCACAACGCTGCGGATCCGACTGAAGAGCCTGGTCAAAATAAAAGTGAACCCGAAACTACAGCAAGTGGATCTGTCAAGATACAAGCAAAGCATGACTCAGAGGATCGCAAACGAATCTTTTAAAGGATCAGGATCTGTCAAATGGGGTCTCCTAAATTCGGTGATAAGCGAAGTAGCCAAAAAGCATTTGATCAAAAAGGAGTCCATGAAGGATTTCATAACACCAGCGACAAGCCGCGTAATTCTGGAACGCCGAGAGTTGAAAGAGAAAGGAACTAGCTCCGCTGAAGATCAGGCAAGGTACGCAGAGCTAAGTCGCGATGTCCAAAAAAGGTGCCGCCAAGACTATAACGCTCACATCAGAACCATATGTTTAGAACTCGAGCAGCATAGCGTTCGGAGCGAAACGAAAGATCTGTTTCGCAAAGTGAAAGAGCTGGCTGGTTCGCGTAAAACCAGGACATGTGTAATCGAAGATGAAAGTGGAAACCTCTTGACAGACACATCACAAGTTCTGGAACGTTGGAGACGGTATTGTGCAGCGCTCTATGACACTGGAGATTCCATTGGACGGAGCACACAATGGGTACCTGATGAGCCCGACATTCTGCGTTCGGAAGTGGAAAACGCCATCAAGGCACTCAAATGTGGCAAGTCGCCTGGAAAAGACGGAATTCCTGCCGAGTTGTTGAAAAATATGGGAGCTGAAGGAACATCGATCATGGTAGAAATATGCAATGAAGTCTGGAAAACTGCAAAGTGGCCTGAGGATTGGACGGAATCTGTGTTCATCCCATTACACAAAAAAGGCTCCACCAGAATGTGTGATAACTACAGAACCATTGCATTAATTTCACATGCCAGTAAAATTATGCTTCATATCATCAACAAACGGCTCCAGCACTTTCTAAGGAGCCAAATACCGGAGGAGCAGGCAGGTTTCGTGAAAGGTAAAGGCACAAGGGAACAGTTGCTTAACATCCGTCAAGTCGTTGAGAAGAGCAGGGAGTTTAATAGCCCGGTTGTCTTGTGTTTTATAGACTACACTAAAGCATTTGACTGTGTACAGTGGGATAAGTTGTGGACTGTATTACGCGAGATGGGGACTCCTGAGCATCTCATCAACTTAATCCAAAACCTCTATGCTGAAAACCGCTCTTTTGTCAGACTCGGCACCGATTGTTCCAATGTGTTCGAAACAAAAATGGGAGTTCGTCAAGGATGCATCCTGTCCCCCGGTTTATTCAACATCTACGGGGAATTTATTGTCCGGAAGGTACTCGAAAACTGGGATAAGGGATTTCCGATAGGCGGGAAACGGATATCAAACCTGAGATACGCAGATGATACAGTCCTTCTTGCAACGTCTGTAGATGATATCCAGGTACTGTTTCAGAGGCTCGAGACCGAGAGCAACTGCATGGGTCTCGCAGTAAACAGGAGCAAGACGAAGATCATGGTGATAGACCGTGCCGGAAAACTAACCCCCACCACCAACATCATCCCAGGAGTTGACGTAGTAGACCACTATGTGTATTTAGGCGCATTGATACACAGTGATGGTAGCTGCGCACCGGAAATAAAGAGGCGTATTGGAATAGCTAAGGACGCCATGACCCGACTTAACAACATTTGGAAGAGAAGGGGAATTACCAATGCCACCAAGATCCGGTTGATACATGCTTTAATATTCCCAATATTCCTGTATGGAGTGGAAACATGGACTATACGCGCCCGTGAAAGGCAAAGAATCGAAGCATTCGAGATGTGGTGCTGGAGGCGTATGTTACGGATTCCGTGGACAGCCAAGCGCACCAATGCATCGATTCTGACACAGCTACGGGTCCAGACACGCCTCTCAACTATCTGTCAGCAGAGAATACTCACGTATTTCGGCCACTTAGTGAGAAGGGGGGACGAAAGCCTGGAGAAGCTGATCGTAGTTGGAAACACGGAGGGTAAAAGAGCCCGTGGTCGGTCTCCAACCAGATGGTCCGATCAAGTGAAGGCCTCTTCCTCATCTAAATTCTGCTCGGTTGTCCGTGACGCCATGGATAGGCACCGTTGGAGGCAGATTATTAAATCCAGGTGCACCACAGCACCGTTGTCCACAACCTATGATGACCACGATCCTCAGCCATGAGGGAACGACCCCAGAGAGAGAGACATATAAATTAAATGAAACACCAACCACATATATTGCTGAACTCACACAGCATCATCTCACCTGGCCAAGCGGAGGTATACTATGTGTTTAGTGACCTAGTAGGTGATTTACTACAGGAATTTAAAAGTTAAGCTGTTATATCCGAAGAAAGTCTTATCCCTAGTGCTTCACTATTACCGTTAACGCAACACTTGAGAACAATATGGCATTCATAAAAAATAATTTTCGTAGCGAGGGTTAGCAAAAAATTGTCTCGTAACAAAAATACTCGGCTGGCCCTTATTTTGTTTTGACTCAGATTATCTGTGGTTTTGAGTAGTATAGTCCCTTATATCCTAGTATAGTCCTCTACTGAACCAAGCTAGCCTTCAAATTACGATATCCAACTTTAACCAAGACCAAGGAGTAATATGCTCCAAAATGTATGCTGTGGGCTTATGTAGACGAACTAGTTCATCTTGAGTTTATTAGATAGCATTTAGTCATGATACGAGTAAGAAGACTAGGCACTGTATTATGCAAACCAAATAATCATCAGACTTAAATTATTTTCATTCTAGAGCGGCGTTACGCGAGTGTTAGATCTATTTTAATAGTGACACAGAAATCCGCCGTTTCTACGGCGAATGACAAATGTTACTGTATAAATAAAACGAATTCCTTGCCTGTTTGAACGTGACCGGCAGTTTACCAATTTTATCTTTTACTTCAGTTTGGGATTGAGAGGAGACACATGTTGAATGTCGGTTCATTTTGGTTTAATGCGACTTAACAAAATACAGAATACAGCGCACTGGAAACATACTCTTTCTGTAACCTATTTTTGTGGTTAAATTAAAAATACTATTATTTTGTAGAGAAGTTTTATTGAATATCAGCACATCGTTCGACATTCACGGCAGCATAGAAAAACGTAGGTACATTACCAAACATATTACAGAAATCTATGTGCAGCACGTATTTGTAATACATTTTTTACAGGCAATATCTAAGTCATTACTTAATGTTCTGTTCTTCGCTGTTACTTTTTATCATCAAAACATAAATAAACTTATTATTATTACATATCACGAGAAAATCTCCTGTGAAGTTCAACATTTATGAATACACGTGTTCATAAAATTAACGCTATAATCATCATCGTTACACGCCCACTTGAACATTTATTTATTATTAGGACCACCAACAAGAAAATACACTTAAAAAGCTTAATAATAATATAAAAGTAACAATATTCTAGAACTTTCTAAATTATAGGTAGCCATAGCGTAATATTTATGTTCTTATTTCCTAAAAGAAACCCAGTGTTTAAGGTTGATCAGCAATTACTACGAAATTACGGTCCTTTAAATTATTCGCCATCTTGCGCTTGTGAAAAACCGAACATTAAACTACTAATCGGCAATATGTATCATATCAGTTCATCTGATATATTCTCTCCGCTTAAATCCTCCGCTTCCCGTTGATTTACTGCTAATAAACTAAAGCATAGGTTTAAATTTAATAGCCGTTTTAAAGTTCTCATCCTGCGTTGTTTATAGTATCTTTATATGCCATAGGATGCTGTGGTCTGAGTTAGTTTTTATGTTTTAAACTTTAGGTTAAATATAATAATATTCCAGGAAAATAAAACTTTTAACGCAAAATTCACAGAATTTGTGTTTTTTTTGCCATTATATGAAAAACTTATTGTTCATACATAAGCATAAACACCCCTATTTACGTTCCCACTCACCTAACAGGGACTTCGCTGGCCAAGTGCGGTTTGGTGAATGTCACATGTCCCTTAAACTCTCCAAATATCTCAGAACATGCCGGTTTTCACACCATGTGCCTTGCATTCATAATACACGATTTAAAATTATTTTCACAATCATTGCCAATTTATTTGCAGTAAGCACTTTTATAAAAGGCAACTTAAATTGTCGATAAAATACTAAAAGTAAAGTTGCAGAAGTTTGCAGTATTGTTCTAGGTTTTCCAAAATCGTGCCTATAATCCATATAATTAAGTTAGTCCCTATAATAATCGACACAGTTAAAAAGTCAATTATTGCCATTTAACAACAATAATTCTAAAATACAGCCACAATATTGCCCAAATCGGCGTTATTAATGTAACGGTGTCACGCATATTTTTAACCATAGGGCATTGACTTTCGGGTTTTTATGCGGTTGATTTGAAAAGGATATCAAAAACAGTTTTTAATGCAAGGCCAGAGACTTGGTGTATTTCTGGACAGCCTTATTGTTGGTGATGGCCCTAAAGCTGACACGTATGGAAAATTTTAAACACGCAAAGAACACTGATTAAATTGTATTGACAAATTGTATAGAGAAGTACCTACCTATTGACTTTGTTAAAAATGTCGATGATTATAGGTATTACTTTTTATGATTAAAGAATTTATTTAATGTATATTTTAGTATGGAAGCTGTGACTTTGTTTCTGAGTGATGAAAGTGAACCTGTGGGTTGTAAAGTCCCTAAAGCGGTACGGCTTGGCGTGGCTGAGTAGACCCTTAAGTAATAGAGAGTGGTCATCTGAGCCCATGGGATAGGTTCACCTGACAGGTGGGACATCAAGCCTACGTGGTTTTGCGTAAGGGGTCAATCAGCCTGTGGGATAAATATTGAAGCGAAATGTCACCACAATGTTATTTCCTTAATCATATTTATTTTAAAAATAATTTTAAGTTGACCTGTAAACCATTGCCATGTATGCCCTGTGCGTCTGCGGAAATAAACGTTTTGACTTTGATATTATAGATTTTCTATAGGTCGAGTTGCCTACAGAATTGCTTTTCGTCGTTTCCGTTCGACCGGATAACATAGAGATCATGATTTTCCAAAACTCATTAATATTTTGTCTAGATGTATCTCTGACTCTCATTTCCTTATACAAAATAATGTATTTTTATTCTCTTTGACTTTATTTTTAATTTATTTACTTGGTTTTGGGTGTCCGATATTAAAATCTAGAAAATAAAGCAACGGTTAGAATTTGTTCCATTAAACATTCATAAAACGACACGAAACGACCCATCACCTCTTAAGGAATTACCATAATCTGCACATTGTTACGAAGTCAAAGCACCCATTGGAACAATTAGGCATCATGCCAATATCCATAATTACATTTGTTTTATTACCAGATTCGTTGTTCTATGGGCATTACGTGGTTATTTGTTTTCTGACTGTAGATTTTGTTAGATGTCTAGATTGAGTACTTAATGTAGCCTACTGCCAAATAATAAACGCCACGCACCAAACTAGGTTATGTCTGGCTACTTTGTATAATTTAGGATGAAATATGAATAAAATAAATTGACCCATCGATCTACTATATCCTCATGATTATTGTACGCAACAATATTCACACTACATCGTCTACACTATGAAGGACTCATATTAAGAGGTTCGCCCTTTTCAGATATCTAAGTACCAATTGTTCCACTTGTTTTTTATTTTGTTTTACTGGTTTAAGTTCCTGTGGTGTGTATAATAAAGCGTTTGTATTGTATTTTATATTGTAATTGCACGCGATATTTTATATTCGTGCGATGCTAGTGGACGCTATATATTCCCGCATGTCGTGGAAAACCTCGAATCAAACTGTGGCAATTCTCCATTTCAGGTAAGGTCAAAGTTTTAAGTCACCTTCACAATTTTTCAGTTGTTATAAATCTATCTGGCAGTGTTTCGCGATTCGCCCACACAAATCATCAAATCTATCATTTATACCGCCGTATTCTCTTTCATTGCGTTCATAACCTGAACCATATCATGCATTCGCCACACGACAAATAACAGTTTCAGTTACAGCCAATTCCATTAGCCCTTTGTTCTATCACTAGCCATAAATCCTATCTGTGATGTATTGAAGCCAAACGTATATCACGCTCATTTTTTTCAAATTTACGGGAGTCCTAGCTGATGCGTTTGGAAATCCTGTGTTGTTCCATCGCGGTGACTTCTTCTGTGTCTCAGACTACAGGTATCTGATAAATAATGATGTAGTTTCTATTAAGAAAATATACCAACTTATTCAATCACAAGTGTTTTTGCAAAACATGTAGGTACTTATTACTAAACCGTAATATTAGGGGTGTATCTATTAGACAGGTGTGCATATAAATCAGCCGAGGATTGTCTTGATATCCGGCCCACAAATAAAAGAGTTAAATTATTTATTTATTTATTTATTTATTTATTAAGAAAGGACACCCAACACAAGTTAACACAAGATACAAACATAAAATAAACATGACTAAAAGGATTAAATGCGATGTGTTCTCGTAATAACAGGGCATCACATCGAGTACAATATAAAATGGCAACAGACAGTTAAAATAACATTAGCACAAAATAAAATAAGCAGTGGACAAAGAACAAAAGAAAAGAAATTTAAAACTATTATTATATACACAATATTATTAATAAAACATATAAATTTTAACAAAAGGAAACAAAAATTAAAATCTTCATTCATACACAGAAAAGTAAGTAAAAATTAGACAAAGAGGTTAAACTTTTTATAAAATTAAGTCTAGCAAATGTTTTTTAAATTTAGGTAAGGGATCAGAAATATCAATTTCGCTAGACTTAGACAGAATATTATATTGCTTGCTAAGCCTTGACATGATAGAGTGTTGACCAAGGTTTGTGTTCGAGTACGGTATGTTAAACAGATTAAATGCTTTTATTCTAGGTAGTCTCGTGGGGGCTGATAAATTAAAACTTTTTATGAGATCCATGGAATCAATGGATACAATAAATAATAATAAGGTACAATAGGGATGAGAGCTTTTTGTCTTGACCTTTAAGTCCAGTTAGATAACACCAAAATATATTATCGAATCGCTTACACTAAGCTTCTGAAACTTGACTTTCACCTGTTTGGTATAAGGTTGGGATTGACTTGAAACGTCCAAGTCCTAATATCGCGTGTTGATAGGTCATGTGGCCTTTATTATGTGGTGATAGGATTCAAATTGATGCGGCAGATGGTAGGGAAATGTCGCCTTATACCACGTCCGGAGCACTTCAAAGTGATTTTACTTTCTTTTATATACATTAAAATATGTAGATGCGGTTATGGGTGTCACCGTTCTAGCGTGAATAATAACTTCTTTGTAGACGATAACCCGATCTTCTACTCGTTATAGCTACACATTTACTATTACGATTACTCTCTTTTTAACTAAGCAGAATGTCACTCAAAGGTAGGTATTTATATGTTCTCCTAATGATATTTAGTAACTTAACAAAATCCATGATGTCGATATTTTAACTGTTGAAAGACTTAACAGGCAACAAAAATTGAGGTAATTACATATTGATGTTTTAATACTATGACGTATGTGTTTTGCAATAAATAAATAATTTAAACAAAATACACCATGTGAATGCAAATAACCATGTTCTTGGTCTTAGTTTATTAGAGTCTAGATAATGAATTTATAACATTTATAACATAGGTAGTATAAACCTATCGCTTAGAGCTTTGTACCATGGGTAAGGCTGGTAAGTTTATAGTATGTATAATTATAAACTTACCAGCCTTACCCATGGTACAAAGCTTTGCTAAGAACACATGGACATTGTGATTAATTTTGGCAGTTAATTTTTGCCAGTTTTATAGAAATACCGGAGCTTAGTCTTGACACCTATTCGAAACATTGCTGTGAACCCGACACAAGTTACCTACTCGTAATTCTCAACGAGCCAATTCAGCGGCTTTCCAGTGATTTTGGGCTGACAGGTTTCTAAGCCAAAGTCTGTTCTGTGCCATATTCTGTGGTCGTGTGACATGGCCGGTTATTTTTAGCCGGGTAAGAATAGTCGGAGTGGCGCGTCGTGGATGCGTACGATCCCTAACATTATAAATGCCAAAGTGACTGACTGTTACTCACCACGCTTTTGCTGAAAAAATATGATGTTGGTAATGACGTTTTCAGTAAGTGCAGAAACATTTATTAACACTAACAAAAATTAACACTGATAAAATTATTTATCGGTTTTCACATTGACATCTTATTAAAATATATTTAACTATTCATAAAGATTTTTGGATAAATATATCAATAAATCTTAATATATTATAATTCAATATTATGATGTCCTAAAGCTCTCTCTTTCTGATGAATGAGGTAGGCGTTAGGTTTTCCTGATAACTTTTGGCAGTAAAAAGTAGGTACTTACTTATGTAAACCTTGCTTAGTATAACAAAATCTAATCCAATCCATCTGCACCCCTAATCTTTCATCACGTTGGAAGCGATTCGATCAAGACCTTATAGTTCGCAGGTAAAATATGGATCTTCATATCTCCAAGTTTACTAGCTCAGGTCACGACAACCTGCGAAGGTCACGGCTAGAATGAGCAGTTATTTCTCCGCCGATCTTTTTCTTTACTGTAGTTCTATACTACATTTGATTATTATTCCATACTGAAATGCTATCATGGAATGTGGATATTGCATTTCTTGAAAGACGAAGAGAAAGGTACCTACTTACTTACCTAAAGATTTATTTATCACTAGCGGCCCGCCCCGGCGTAACACGGGTAAAAAAGTTCCCGGCAATTTTTCCTTATTTTCTCACCGTTTAGACCTACCCTGGACTACGACAAACATTTTAAAACCAAAATCAGCTAAATTAGCCCAGCCGTTCTCGAGTTTTAATCAGACTAACGAACAACAATTCATTTTTATTTATATAGATTTAGTATACTAGCGGTCTGTCCCGGATTTACGCTGCTGGTGCGAATTATACAATAAAACTTCCTCTTGTTAGTCACCCTTTGTTTCGGTGAAAATTTAAATATAACCCGTTGAGGTTCAAAAATATAATAAAATAGAATATCTATTATATTTTTATTCAATTATTTTTACGAATCTGCATATTTTAATTTAATTATTTTTAGGAATTAGAATGGTAATAAAAATGTATCTAGAAATTATTATTTTGTTAGAAATATATTATTTTTTGCCATTTTTTTTATTGGACCAAGTCTTGACGATTTAGCTTTGAATTTAAGGATAAATAAAGGGAGATAGTGCTTATCAGAGGCTGAATAAAACCTGAGTTAGTAGCTTTCCGACCTCGGTGTTGCCAACCTAACATACAATAGTACAAGTTCTTTTTAGTTTGGTAGACGTATTATTAATTTATCTTTATGACCCGTAAACCAAGTTGTTGGCTTTAACACCAGTCCTTAATGTTCTTTAATCTAAATAAACACGTGTCTTCTCTTCATTAATTTGAAGACGAAGTTGGCCGCATTCCCTTCTCAGTCCACGTGAAAAGCTCTTTTTGTCACTGTTACCTTGGATATTGTACCTAGACTAGGTAGATTTCTACTAAGTGTCTAATAATACGGCATCGAGTATCTACGAAGGGCGTTCTAAATTAAATTGCACGCTATTTTGTGCCGGAAAGAAGCTTTGAAACTGTGTTAGTTAATTATTTATTTACCATAAAGTTGTAGACAGAATTCGAAGAACCGAACACATTGACTAATTATGTTTTGACGTCAACTATTTACTTTTCATCTTGAGTGAGTTATTGTAACTGTGCGAAAGGAATTAAAATATAGGCGACATTATTTCGTTTTCTTCACAAAATTTTTGCGCTAAGGAGCTCTAGATAGGCAAACTTTACTCATCTAAGTATTAAAGTCACAGATTGGTTTCTTTAATTTAATTTGAATGTATGTCAATATTTTTTCGATATTTTAATTAATAAATAACATTTTGATTAATACGTTCTAAAATTACAAGGAAACTGAAAAACCAGTTGACATTAAAGGCAACGCATTCTCACGGTAAGGGCATTTCTAGGATTTAAATCTTTGATTGTAAGATGATGCCGACAAGTGCATTCTATTCAGCTGACTGGATTTTATTCTTTTTCACAGTCCATTCAATGTTTAAAAGGGGTTCCGACATTTTAGTATGAAGCCTGGCATACATACTAGTCGCAGAATCACGTTTTTATTTAAAATGGGTAGGAGCCGATTTTTTATAGAACCCATATCACCCCTCGGAAACCGTACACTTTAGAGGGTTGGTTCCTTAGCACTTTTTGTTTGCTAGAATTTCATCGTTTCATCAATGGCCGCAATATCATTTTTCAAGGCGGACTAGTTGGAACCTATTTGTAGTTACGAAACAGAATTATAAAAGCACTTACTCGTACGAATTGCGAAACATTAAAAACATAAACTAATCCGTCTTATTCTCATTCTGAATCTGAAGGCTAAAACTGCTATAGAACATGGTGTGATTAAAGTAGATAATTATGCAACGAAAAGCCTGATGGTTATAGCACAACAATGCCAAGCTCAGGTTTCAACCTTAACCCTTACCTACAGCTTGTTTCGTAACAGTATCATGGAAATTACGTAACATGGTATCAACCTACAAATACCTAGGCGTTGAATATAGTTCCTAAGTTATGGTTCAAGTTCTAGATTGGAGACTATCAGATTCTGTGAGAGGTTATTACACGCTACATCAATTCTCTATGCTATTAAGCCGATTTTAAAACGGAAGTAGTTTTTGTGATTATTTGATTCTAGTCGGCTTACTCGCTCTTTTGTTAAAATTGAATTTGTTGTCTAAACCACATGTGTACCTACTGACAAAATACTTTGCTCACTATCAATTTCACTACGGAAATATTTAGTGAATATATCCAATTACATTTAAGCATAGAGTTATTTGCCACAGAACCATGTAAAAGCTGTGAAACAGGTTGTTAAAACGTCAATCTCTGTTTTACCGAATAGTGTCCCCACGTGCGAAAATCTAACAAATATCTAGTGGGGTATTTATTGCCCCAGTTATCGACTATTTTCCGTCAGTTATCCGAGCATTTGGGAAAGCCGATTCATGTGTTCATAGCATGCCAATTTACATAACAATGACCCGTGAACTATATCCAGATACAGACAAAGGAAAACTGTTGGCGATAACCATAAGCTTAGTGATTCTATCTATACAATGTTCAGAATAAAAGATAAGATATATGTCCGTTTGGCACTGTAATAAAATAATCTTATTTTTCTGCTAAACACGCGTATCTTTGTCCATTCTAATGGTCCAGATTCCTGATAATCCACCATTAGAATGGACAAAGATACCGGTCTCTCACTGGTTTAACACATGTTAACGCATTCTTCCCTGAACTTTGTTTTGAGTCTGAGAAAACTGAAAATGAGGATGGATCACAAAGAATCTAGGAAGTCTATCTTGTCTTGAAGATACTCATTCTGCAGAAATACGGAACCAAGGTATTATACCTAGTCATGGCAATGTCTTGGAGTAGAAAGCGGATCATTAAGTATTATCAATCCAATAAGTAGCTAACTAAACTATACTTTTTGTGAAGTGGATAAATGAAACCAATTAGTAAGAACACGATGATAAATGACACGAAAATGCAGCAAAAGAAAGCACGAAAAAGTTTGCGCCGAACAGAATTTTCCAATTCGATCCACATAAGCTGTCGATAGCTGCATCAAATTACTCGACAGTTGAATCGCCGCTGGGTGTTGACACCGAATGAGTTTGGGTCTGGATTGGCAGCCGATAATCAATGCCAATATACACTATTCATACCTACAATAGAATATTTTAGAATTAATAGCAGTTTTGATCACGATTGATGTGAGTATTTATAATGTCATTTAGTAACTGTTTTTTTTAGGGTTTTGTTTATTTTATTTATTTGTACAGAGGTATCGCGACCATAGTTTTTTGAAATTCAGTCCTAGCTTCTCATTTTAGTATGCGCTGTGTGTTCCTTTGTTCTAGATCTGATGGAAAGGTGATCTAAGTAAATAATATAAATATATGGATCGATAAGTAAATTATTAAATTAATTAAGTCAACCACAAATTTGTGAAGCTGACTTATCAAAGCAATGAAAAGGCACACAACGATAAATTACACTGAATTTCAGCAAAAGAAAACGCGAGAAAGGTCGGATCGAACAGCAATTTTCAATCCGATCCACTTAAGCTGTCGATAGCTGCATCAAATTACTCGACAATTGAATCGCCGCTGGGTGTTGACACCGAATGAGTTTGTGTCTGGATTGGCCGATAATTAATCAATGCCAATCTACACTATTAATACAATGGAAAAGTTTAGGAATAGCAGCTTAAGTTTATACACAGGTTAGGTTGTATTTCTAACGGTGCTGTGGATTTGTTTTTATGTTTTAGGAAAACATCTAGTTCTCATAAAAATGGTAGGGAAACTTTACAATAGAAAGGTATTAATAATTATGGTCTATATTAGCATCTCGAAACATTTTCAAATAGGAAAGTATACTTTTGCCTTGTGTTAAGGATAGTACTTTTTTCTACAGAAGATTCTTGTATTTTTGGACCTTAATCAGATTTTTAGCCTATCCTAAACCATAGGGTTCTTTTTTCCGACCCAAAATTGATGCGAATAGTTTGATACAAACAACAATAATATGGCATGCTTGAAGTTGAGTTTCGGATACAACATATTTCAGTAACATTCATTACAGAAGATGTAAGTATCGTTATCTGAAAAAAGTTCAATAAATCCCGGGAAAAAAAACATTTTATCGCGAGAAGCATGGACGGAAAGTTACTAGAATGTGAAAATACGTGGCTCAAATTTAATATCGGGTTAGCGAACACGCTGCGTATAATGACTTCGTATCGAAATTTACTGAAGCAACGATAAAAAAATAAAAAAAGGTTTTTGTTTTAAACTGGGTTTGAATAATAATTAAAATTTTTGTTTTATTTTGTTCTTTGTCCATTGCTTATTTTATTATGTGTTGTGCTAATATTACTTAAAAGTCTGTTACCATTTTATATTGTACTCAATGTGATGCCCTGTTATTACGTGAACACATCACATTTAATCCTTTTAGTCCTGTTTATTTTATGTTTGTATTTTGTGTTACATTGTGTTTGGTGTCCTTTCTTTTATAAATAAACTGTTTGTCTTGTGTCCTGTCTAGTATAGAAAATAGATATGTAGTTCTCTATTTTTCACACCATGTTTGCCTTGAAGAGCCATTCGTCATCAATGACATTTGATGCGCTATGCCGTGTGAAAATGATGCCAAATATTAGGGCAATGACTCTGTGCATAAATAGCTAACATTAAAAATAATAACTATTTTAGATCAGCAGCTATAGGTAGGTTTTTTTTTGTCGCGATATTGTGTTTGTGTGGTGTGAAACATGTCCCAGCTCTAGTGATTCATCGACTCGAAATAAAAAACTGAGAAAGAGGGTAGATCGGTTTGTCTGCCAATAAAACTGTTACTCCAATCGCTGCAGCTTCAGTTAACTGTGCCGAAATATCGGGAAACTCGAAAGACAATGAATCCTGGTAAATATCCCGTTATAAAACCATGATATGGTTATCAATACTTTTTAGATTAGAATAGTTTCAAAAGTTATAAACTTTTTCTTCGTTTGAAAAACTATAAAAAATAAATATTGCTGGACAATCGACACAACGATATCTAGCCCCGCGGTAAGCTCTGAGCTTGTGTTACGGGTGCTAGACATCTGATATACTTAATATAATAGACATACATACTTAGATATTTTTTATGATTATACGCATTAAGCACCCAGGCCAAGGGGTCTGGACCATATTGGAGTACTCTATTTATGTACGAGTAGAGCTCATGATATTTGTTATTTTAATAGGCATGATGACTACATAAATAAATTGGTATACTGTTAAGTTTGTCTGTTGCCCGTCCAAAAGGTACAATTTTTTTATTTATTAATTTAATAAGAAAGTGCAAAAATTTAGAGCCGAAGTTCCGGGCTTGTGACTGAAATTTAGTATAATTCGTACGAAAGTTTTACGTCACGAGAAACTTCAACGCACTGTAACGTTTTGATTATTCCTTTACAAGAAAACATAAAAAAATACGATAACATTTTTTTAAATAATCTAACCTTTATTATTTTGTTATTTACTTAAGTTTTTCCTAACTTTAAGATAGATACTACCTAAAAGCTCGGTACCAAGCCATAGTTTATAATTATCGTAAATTTAGATTTAGGTTATTTGAGAAAATAGAAATATATTTAAATCCACGTTCTTAATTTGAGGTATTTATTCATGAAAAGCTTACCACACCTCAGATTCTTTAATTTCTAAACTGGGCATAAGATTCGACATCGATACGACACGTCTTTCCCATATATGTATGAAGATTTGAAGACACTTTAGCGAGCTATGTCGGTAACACGCATTATTTTACGTTTTACCTTGTTCCTGATAAGATCTCGTAAAGAAACCCCGTGCTTAGCCTGTTGAGCGACTCCGAGCCTAATGAATCGCTCAACAGGTTTTTATTATTGCGAGTTTTATGATTACTTTATCTCACCTAATGGTGAGTGAGGCAAAGATAAAGCGTAGGGTTGTACTTAAAGCTTAGTCATCTATAATAAATAAATAATGATAATAAATAAATATTGCCGGGCAATCCACACAACAACATCTAGACCCGTGGTAAGCTATAAACTTGTGTACGGGTACTAGACATCTGATATACTTTCTATGATAGACATACATAGATAGATATTTTTTATCATACATATTAAACACCCAAACCAAGGAGAAAATGCTTGCAGAACATACAAACACTTGACCCCTCGGCGGGAATCGAACCCGCTACCTCTTGCACCGCAAGCGCAAGCGGACCTCCGACGACCGCGCCACTGAGGCAGTCAATCTTTAGCAAACGCAAAATGCTTGAAGACTTTCTATAGTTATTCTATAGTAAACACAAGTCGTTAAAAAGCCTTATTAGCTAATTCGGAGTTCACTCGACTTTAATTCCGAAGGTCGTCGATTCAAATGCCGCGATCTCTGTTCACGAGAAATGTGAGCTTTTAACATGTTCTGAGAACTTTGAAGAGTTTGGAGGACATGTGACATTCACCTACCTACACTTGACCAGTGTAGCGTGGTGAATTAATAATTAGCGTGGCCTTATCTCTCCAAGGGAAGTCCCAGTTTCCCAGCAGTGGGAACGTAAATAGAGGTGCTTATGCTTACCAAGTACCCAAGACCATTATGTCTCAACTTAGTTAATATTTTGAAAATTGGCACATGTAGTGTGCAGTATATGATTACAGGATATTAGAATGATTACACGTTGTCCTCATGCATATTGATTTTATGTACAGCTTATGTTAATGTAATATCACAATAATTTTATCTAGTCTAAGGTCTTTAGTATATCTATATACACTAGACCTGTTTTTATGGTCTTTAACCAGCGACTATAATATTTATGTTTTTATATTTTTATTCATTATATTGACTGTTACCCAAAAAAGAAGATAATTTATTTAACGCGATTATTTATGAATGTCACCTCACTGATTTTTCTCCATGAAGTTTGGAAAGTTATTTACTTCAATTCAAGCTTTTAGTTTTAAAGAAATTATAATTTTGATTTTGCTTTCAAGTTGGTTTTGAATTTTTTAAGAATCGGTCTAGAAGTTTCCGATATAATAATCCAAATTTTACACACTCAAAGGCGGTTGTTTATTGCTAGCTAGTTAGGTTGGGGCTCGAGTTTTCCAAACGTGCGTAAAGCTTAGTGACCGCCGTTTTAACCGAAGTTGCGCCGAATTAAACAAAGGTTCTTTAGATTTTCATTTCATTCAACTTGGCTTTAAGCTAAAACCACATTATATCAATCTCAGAAGAACGTTATTTCCTTTAAAATTATTCATTTTAAAAACGGATTTTATTCACGTAAAGATATAGAGTTTATAAACTTTCATGTTACGTCTCTTTCCATTTGGTGCGCTCGTTAAACTCGATTTTAAGCTAAAACACTTTTAATCAATCTTCGAAGAACGTAATTTTCCTATCCAAATTATTTATTAAAAAAACGGGTTTCATCAAACAATTTCAAGTAACTTCTTCGTCTCTTTTCACATGGAGCTCTGGGCTTACCGCCAAACTCACCAATGAAAACTTGTCTTTATTATGAACTTTAACTCCAGTTATATACATGTATAATGTTTCTAAGAGCAATAGGACATTGTGCGTCTATTATAATAATATATTAATTTATTTCAGGCTTCAGAGGCCTACATATAAATGATAGCTGGCCCGGTGAACTTCGTAGTTCGTTACTTGAAATATTTATAAGTATGTATCAAATAAAAAATTGGGGTTGATCTAGAGGGGTGAAAATTTACGGTTGTTTGTATTTTTGTATATCATATGTCATATGTCGCTTAAGCATGCATCGACCTTACAGACTATGATGCATACAGAATAATAGCGTTTATAAACAGATAATGACGTACAAACACCGAACTAGGTAAATCACTAATACCGGCGTTCTTACGCAAAAACCACTCAATCCCCATTTATTTTCACATCAAATCACGTGTTCTAAAGATATGATTCAAAACAAATACAACTTTATAAATAAGATCTAATATTCGGAGACAGGACAGTTGGTATGGCGTATTGCCAAGTACTCCGAGAGTGGAGCGGACTTGCGAGTGGTGACGTCATTGGAATCAGAGATGTACACGTCACCGACAGGCGCCTTTTGCTGTCATTGTGTGTGTGTTGCGATGATGGATAGATACTTGACCTGACCTATCGCAGACGTATGCTCGTTTGAATTCAAATCTACCTATGATACTACCAGGAAAGCTTTTTAACCCCTTTGGGGTTAATAATCCCAAAAGGAAGGGGCGTTTGAATAAATAAATAAATATTTCCGGACAATCGACACTCTGAGCTTGTGTTACGGATACTAGGCATTTGATATATCTACTTAATATAATATACACACTACATATCGATATTTTTATATACATATTAAACAACCTAAAAATTGTGTCTGACTAAGTTGGCGGTAATATTTTAAATATTCATATACTTAAACAACAATAACTGTTATTGTTGTAAATAAATAGTTAAAAAAAAATATTTTTCTATGTCCATGTAATGTGCTTCCACTTGTAACCCCGCTAGAGTATATTTGCAAGAATTCGGTAGTTCTTCACCAATTTCACCCCACAACTTTGAAAAGCCTGTACTGATTTTCATAAACCATTTCTAAAACACTCGCACATAAGTTATTTTTATAATACACAAAAAATTGAAATCGCTTCAACCATTTGGGAGCTATGATGCCACGGAGAGACAGACACATAAACATAAAAAAAACTCTTTTTCCGACCCGGGTTAAAAAGACACATTACGAATTGGTAGAATCATTCTGTAAGTAAAAGCATTAGCCCAAGGCGCTACCTTCATGCATTGCATGAATAATATAAATAGGTAGGTATGTATAAATAATTCAGAGGCTAAGAAGGACGACTGCAAAGTACCAAGAAGGTCACACTCACAGAGCTGTGCCTGAAACGTGACAATGCTGCTAAAAGACTAACAACGTATTCATAAAAATATTACACTTTTTATTTTAGTCTTATAGGAGTTTAATAGATCGTTTCATATAAAACGTTATTCATAAACCTACATAAGTGCTTATAACCGCTGTATTCATAAAATGTATCATTTTTTATTTTAGTCTTACTTACTTATAGGAGGTTGATAGAACGTTTGATAAAAAAGTATCTTATTGCATTTGTGTTTAATCATTTAAATAAAAGCTTTTCACCCTTGTTTATCTCTATAGTAGTCGCAAAATAAAGCATAATTGGGATTATTGTGTGTTTTAGCTAATTCAGTTTATAAGCCAGAAATAGGAGTTTTTATGAATCACAACATTTCTTTGTACAAAGAGTACGGATCATGAAACTATATTTATATGTCTTTGCAAGACATATTTAAAAACAAGATTGCTGTTCTGCATTTGAGTAAATAAGGCTGGTTGGTCATTTTTAGGGTTCCTTAGCCGAAAAACGAAATCCTTATAGATTTGTCATGTCTGCCACAGCTACTTATTTCCGACACTATTAGAACTATATTTTGTTGAAACTTGATAAGTAGAAGTGTTATGCGAAAGGCATTCAGATATTCACACAAATTAGAAAAGAAACAATAAATTATATACACAGAATACCTACATAGAACTGGAACTTTCTTAATTATCATGGTTTTTAACAATATTAGTTGTTTCCGTGATCATGGCGCTTGCAACAGCGTTGAATTATCGGAAAACTCAAAAACCGTCAAATCATGGTATGTTACCGTTTTAAATCATATTATAGAACTGGAACCCACTTTTTTGTGTATGGATAGATCCTAAAAAATAATATTGAGGTTTCAAATATATATTTTTCTAAGCTTTCTAAGCAGAATAGCTTGCGTGAGAGACACTTCGAAAGTGGTAAAATGAGTGTAACCATGTAACTTCTTAAATAAGAGAATGATGAAACTGAACAAAATACATATATTATGTGTCTACATTATTACAGTATTCAAACTTCCACCTAAAATTGGTTTGAAATAGATCTTGTAAGTAGTTTCTTTTAATAAGTCAATAATTTACCTTTCATTTTATAAAGGTTGATTGAGATCAATACTTGGATGGGTGACCGCCCTGAATGCAACTTTTAACAACTATTTTTTTCTTTTATAATATTATGTTTAGGTATCTAAAAAACTGATGAAATACACGAAACCCTTAGTGTTGAATGATTCTTGAACTTTGTAACAGTTAATACCTATTATATATTATAGGTGGCTTAACTTGTCATTGCTAAGAAGATTATACACAGGGTTATTATGTTAAAACGGGCTATATACCATGATTTGACGGTTTTTGAGTTTTCCGATATTTCGACGCTGTTGCGAGCGCCATGATCACGGCATTAATATAAAAACCTTCAAATCATGATATATTACCCGTTTCAAGATTGAATTTAGCTAACGACCATGCTAATATAAAAAGGGTTATTATGCTACTAAATTGTAGATAATATTAATATTGTATTTAATTCTTAAATCATTATTCTGTTGTATTATAATATTGGTGTTTCAATAAAGAGTATTGTATTGTATTGTGATATTTTTGAGTGTTTTTTAAATGACAACTACTGTACCAAACTATCTGCTATATCCACAGTTAGATGGTTTTGAGCAAATTTTACTACCTATAAGTTAACTAGCGGCCCGCCCCGGCGTCGCACGGGTATAAAATTTTCCCGGAAATTATTCGAATTTTTCTCGTCGTAAAAACCATCCTATCTCTCAAGTTGGATCGAACTACACATGGTGTACGAATTTTATTATAATCGGTTAAGTGGTTTAGGAGTCCATTGAGGACAAACATTGTGACACGAGATTTATATATATTAAGATTTAAGTTTCTCTATATTATTATTTAACTATCGACCTAGCCGAGTGTTTACTAAGATCTAAAGGAAATAAACGTCTTGAATTTGAAGTAGGTACTGTAGCAGCACGTGGAAGAGAGCCCACTAGTATCCTTCACCCCGGCACGTCCTGGCTGCAAGCGGCAATCGATAGGCTCCGCCCACTGACCTATTTCCCAGGATTAGGAGATACGGAGGCTCATTCTGCCCACTCAGCGGTTAAACGCAGGACGCCCTTCTGTACTTTGCAAATGGACTATCTATGGACTATCTATAGACTATCCAAGGGTTGGAATATACCTAGTTGATAGTAAATCGCTTTAGTGATGGAATGATTGTAAGTGTTGGAATGTTTTGATTGTGAAACGACTATTTGACTAGAGATGTGCTTTAGCTTGGCCTGTGCCTGGAATAGGGAATATAAATAGGACTTAGACTGTTTCTATAATTTCGTTATCTTTAGTGTATGAAAAACATACTTTATGTAATTATTTTTAAAGTTAATCATAATTTGATCATCAAAAAGTATTGATTATTATATTCCTTCGCAAATTCCAAAACGTAGCCCTTGGCTGAAACAAAATATGACAACCTGATATCAAACCTGATTTTATCAAACCTTTCTGAGTACAGGCGCGTCAAATGGGAGCGTTTGAGTCGCCTGGTTTATATTTTGTTATCTTATATATAAAATTCAGTAGGTCTGAGAATCGGCTACTATCTGTTTTTCATTTTGCAAAACAGCAACGGGTCAGCTAGTGTATATATATTTTTGGTAATATTATAACTAGTAGAAACGTTTAAAGCGTATTTTTTTTCTGCTCTAAGCGTGCATATTCCCTGATATTTTACATTAAATGGCTTTACACACGATCGCAGCCTGTTTCGAGGGTAAAGCCCGATTGGAGAAGTGAAGGTTGATGTAATAGTAGGAATTATGTCTACCCGCATTTAGAATTAAATCAAGTCAATTTCCTACAGTACAAGGCAACCCCTTGCACATGCACAACATTGAGTATTTGTCTTCTATTAATCTCGAAACTCTTTTTAAATCCCTCCAGGAGCTAGATTTGCCCAAATACACCTTTGGTTTGAAAAAAAGGCAGTAATCTTGAACCTGCAGACTCGTTCGAAAGTTTTTACAAGATGTCGAATGCTCCGATATCCAAAATTCCAATGACGTACGGGTTAAAAACCGTGATAACGAAACTTCAAGTAAACATACTAATTATAGTTTATTTTATTTAAATACTTATTTTAAAATACTCATCATCAGTCACAAATCGAGTGTTAATCGGCCAAATTATCAAAATTTCGACAAAAGTTTCAAGTGAACAGTAATCGAAAAGAGGCATTTTTAAAAGCCTTTAGACGATTGTCTCATCTGAAACTGAATGAAGTAAGTATAATATGAATTAAAAAGTTGCAAAAGCTTCAAATTGTCTTGTTAAGGAAGTATCATCGTAAAGTGTATGAAATCTTTGATTTGATGGTGTAACATGTCACGCAAGCACAGGAAAGATGCGTGATCAAAATCGATTGCGTTTTCGTAAACTTAAGGTCTTCTGGTTCCTATTTTGACTCATAATTCTATAGAAAATTGATGAATATCACGTAACAAAGGATATTGAATAATTTCTTTACTAACTTAGTAAGTTGTGAAATAAATTATTATGACTGCTACAGTAGTGCAGTAGATAGATTGTTCCTTTGGGTAGTGTTTAAGGTATGAAAATAACTCTAAGTATAAAAAATTATGCAAACTGTGTGTAAGATAATGAAAAATAAATAATAGTTAAAAAAAACTAAAAAACACGCTTTTTATAGAAAACCGAACTAAAAAATAGAAAATAAATTTTAATGAATTTAAATTAAGAAAATAGTGTTAAAAATTTCAATGAATATAAATTAATAATAGTGTGAATAAAAAAGAAAATATTTTATTTAAAAAAAAGCGTGGGGTGCTTTTTAAGATATTATCGAAATGATAATCACTCTACTCATATCTGTCAATAAAAAATTTATAACTATTGACACCATGCACCCCACGCTTTTTTTTTAAATAAAATTATGCTTTTCCCGAATTAATTCAAAGTTACAAAGGTTTAAAGAACCGTAATTAATTTAAACCACCTCAGACGCGCAAGCTTTAATTTTAAAGAGGAATTTTTGAAATCGGCTTACGCAGGTAGTAAATAAGTTACCTCAGTTTTAAAGTCTCTTAAAATACCACGCAAAAAATTACATTTATAGCTTGCTACTTAACTATGTGATAAATTCCGGTATCTCGATATGAAAACAATAACGCAATATTGAACAAAGGATAATGCCAATCCACCGTGCCCTGGTTAACTGCGTAAGGTTTCGTACAGGGAGAAAATTGATGTTATCTAACAATTGGCCTAACAAAATGGACCGTAGGGTTCGCAAATTGATGGCTCTTTAGTAGACCGGGCCCGCTAGAACCGGCTCCGGGCCCGGTTTTAAACTGTCAACTGGCCCCTCTTACTGAATTTGTTAATAGGATAGACATTATGATAAAATAAATAGACTAATAGGTTGACATTTTTAAATCAAATATGCAATCGTGTCCAACTTCAATTTATATCTGTGAGTATGTTAAGAGCCGCGAAACACAAAGAGGGACGTTTTTAGGCAAAAATGTGCGATCTTAATACTGTGGCATTTTCTATCAATTAATTTACCTACTTAAAAACACAAAATTCCAGACTAAACCTATCTTTTCCCTCTGCGCAAAGATCTACCCTATCGGCCTTTCGGTCACAGAAAAGTTCACTTTGTCTAAAGCATTGGTAACAAAACAGTTGCCAGGGCCTTATCCTGATAAACAGCCCTAACAAAAAGTATTTACGAGTGGAGAGCCCACTTGGGCTCAGAGGCCTGGGCGGGCGGCGGCGCCTGGGTTGGGCGGCTATTCTCGGGAACCCTTTTTATCACTGCTTTATCACAGCCCTGCGATATTGCTACTTGCACGTTGATTTATATGCTCCTTTGAGTCACATTACGTTTTACTATGCGTTATGCCTACCAAGCCTGGTGAGTATAGGCAACTCTCTTATTATGACAGCGTGAGGCCTATTTCCAGCAGTGTCAAAGTCAAAGTCAAAGTCAAAACGTTTATTTCCTTAGAAGCACATAGCCTACATGGACAGTGGACTTCATAAAACTTAAATGGTGATGATAGGGTATCTAAACTTTAGATAAGTTGCATTAAAGTCCATGACTCAATACCTATAGTATATGGCTGGTTTTGGACTCTCATGAATAGTCTGAGCAATATACAGCATAGTACAGCTTGTACATATAATCATGATATAATCATAATCCTAATTGCGTTACTCTAATTGCACTTTGATAATTTGGCTTAATGACTTTAGGTAACATTTATCATAATTATCACAACGACACTAAGCAGCACTATAACGTGCTTCTGTAGTTAGATACATCAATAAACAATGACGTAAGAGATATTTTAACCAACACCTTAATAAAATGAAAATCGGGATGTCCTGCAGTAGTAAAACCCTTGTAGTAAAACTAACATGTAGGTACCTAATGTAGGTATGTGATGTGATGAAAATCTTGCAGGACTTTACGAGGTAAGGTGAATCTTGTATGGCTATATGGTTTATATGGTCGTAGCAGATGGTACATAAAGTCCTCGATTTTTGTTAGGGCTATGTTACTATAGTGATGGAGAGGGTGAAAGTTCTGCTTTGAAACAGACAAGTAGATTTTTAATAAAAATCTACTATAATAGAACTATATTTAATTGTTTATGCTTCTTTTAATTATCACTTATAATGATTCGTCATTTGATGATTTGTAGAGTTAATTTATTTTTTACTTTTCAGTTTCCGTTTTGAAGTTGGTTTAATTTTTGGCAAAAAAGTTTTATTTCATTAAAAGTCGGTTAATGAAGACAATTGCGTATCACGAAGAGTATTTGAATGCCAGCTACAAATGCCGTAGAACAGCTACGAAATGACTCGCAGCGCTACGGACAAAATCGCTACGAAGGCAATGAATGTAGTAAAATAAATGCAATTGAACATATCTGATAAACGATGGGCCTCATTACCATGATATGCAAATGTTTTTCTTCCATTGCATACCATGGCAAAGCTTCTTTACATAGGCTTCTTATAATATGGCCAAAATTTTTAATACTAGATGGAAATTCGTAGTTTCTAATAATATTTGATTACTTTCAATCAATGGTTACATCAGTAATAAGAGATTATTCGCGACTATGAAATCCGGCTGCAGACTGTTATCATCCAAGTTAAAACCGTTTTACGTTCCGTATGAAATTAAGCATTCATGCCTAATAAAACAACCAAAAATATAATCCCATCCTCTCATTAAAATACTATGGAGTCATTTATTTCCTGCCATGAAACTAAACTCAGATAAAGTTGAAAATAAAACAGTAGTGGTACAGAAAATATTATACGGCAGAACAAAAATAAATAAAAAAGGTCGTATTTGAGACGCAGCTGTTTCTCATAACAAAATACCGATTCCTATTCAAACAAACATTGTTTCAACGCAACATGGTTATTGAATAGAAGAGTTTCTGCAAAAGCTGTTACAAAACATTCATAGGATTTTGTACCTTTTGTAATGTTTCTAAAACATAATGTGGTTTACCCCCGTCAGAATGTAACAATTCGTCAAAGCTGTCATGCTGGCCAATTGGACTGGAAGGCTGGAAGTGATCAAATGGGTCACACGAGCGTATTATTGATGGCATCTACTACGGGTTTAGAAATTAGATGGTTAATGAAATAACTGTGGTTGACGCTTTAAGAACGATACGAAATAACTTACAATTGTTGATTATATAGTTGGAGGCACATAAAAGTAAAAAACTCTGAGTTTATATTAGTAGGAAACTGAGTTTGTGTTTGATATTGTTTTACAAATCTGACTTAGCAAAATAAGCTTTTATAAAAGCAAATTTCCTATACCTTCGTATAATGATTTTAGCTCGAATGAAGGTATAACATTTCATTGGGTCGAAGGCCGCAGGACAAAGTTTCGCTACTTGCTTATAAATGTGGAATTGAGAACAAATCCTAAAATAGACTCCAGGTTGATATTTCACCTGACCCAAAATGGTTCTTGATCGGACCGACATCCATCCCCGGATATGTGGATTAAAAATGTAAAGAGGCCATGCCATTATAAAAATATAGTTTAAGTTGGAAATAAATTGACAAACCAAATAGCTACAAAATTGTCTCTATTAAAGTAAATAAAATAAAATAAAAAAGCCTTTATTTTCCTTTAAGTTACCAATGTTTCACTTTAAAATATTGTAATATCTATATAATTTTATTAATATAACATTTTTAAAGGACCCCTCTACGGGTATAGGCCTCCTCCAACATTTGCCATTTATCTCTGTCCTGTGCAACTATGTGAAAAATTGTCTCTATTGTCATCGTCTAAAGAACGTCCACCGGAAAAATCCAACAAGATGGACAGGCATTGTCAAAGCCGCAGATTTTAAGGTGTATTCAGGTCGTTAGTTATTATCTAATTTTTATATGCATAGTTATGAAATAAGCACCTAATACAAACCTAAAACCACCTACCACCACCGCCTGAGTCGATTCTGGGCGCCATGATACAGACATACACAGCAGTCTAATTTACCTACTTCAAAAGCTGTTTCATATAGCCCTTGAGACGTCTACTGCTGGAAATGGTTATATCTGCTGCTGTGTGATTAGTCCAGAAATATTTATTCATTTATCACATTTATATCGAAATATAAAGGGGTATAAATCAATCATGGACATCCAGTGCTTGTTGGTGAGTGTGCCAGACCATGATGCTTGTTCAGCAAAGGATACTACGGGCTGGTAAGGTTAACTACGGTCTTTAGGATCGTGTTTGAAACAATTAGCTCCTCTCAGAGCTTTTTATCTCGTGTTATAAGAGTTAAGCTTGCTGAACATCACGAATGACCTAGCCAGTCGAAATACCGATAGCCAATACCGATACCAGTTTTCGCAGCTCTGAAATAGCTAGAGGTCACAGTGCCAGACGCTCCAGATCAGGCTTTTTAGCTTTCCGAGCTGTATTCTATTCCGGCTGCAACTTTTATAGGTCACACTGGCTCAGATGCATTTAACAAGAGGGTGGAAATAGAATAGCAATATCTGGCGATGGCTGGATGTCGTCGATATATATCGTCCTACTTGTGTTGTGTTGTTGTCGAAAGAAGAACAACTACATAACTAAGAGCCGATTTTTAAGTTAACCATTTAAGAAAAGAATGTTGAATGTCTAAAATGTTGAAATTCCAATATATTAACTTTTCCAGAATGTTGAGTTTTATTAGGTTTGCAAAATGTGGAATTCTTAATATTTAAAAGTTGAATTTCCATAAAGTTGACTTTGTGACGTTTTGTTAAGTATACATTTTAAGTTTACAAGAATTCAACTTTCTGCTCCTACATTATTAAAAAGTCGATAAACGCAGATGACTGGAGACGCGATACAGTAGATTGAAGTTGTCTGACTTCTAACTTCAACGTTTGACGGATATCACGCCATCATACCCTTTATTCGTTTGTTCATTTTTAACTGATATTGGAAAAGTTGCAACATAGTCTAAAATAGGATGTTTTCTTTGGTTTCTGGTTAAGTTATCTATCCGACATGGGTTGTTTCGTGTCGTCGTGTTTGGATAGAGTGCAGAAGTTTTTACAAATTTAAGGAGTGGATTTTATGAAACAGCGCGGAACTTTGAATAAACTTGGTAACATACGCGGCTTAAAGGGAAAAAATATTGGTTCACACAATATTTCGTCGTTATAGTTGGTGAAAATCGCGAGTAATCGACGAGTTTGTGGATTTTTTATAAACAAAAACTATCAAAACTTTTTTATACAAATATAATAAACCTGAAGAGTTTTTTTGCTTGTTTAACCGCTAATCTCAGGAACTATATGTTCGAATTGTTAGTCTGTTTTTGAAAAAATATTTTTGTTTAAGATTGCCTATTTATCGCAGGAAATACGTTGTTACGGTAAAATTAATCTATAAACGCAACGCACATTACGGTGTATATGACCTGCGCAGGTGGTAAAACAAAAAGGTGGTGGTACAAAGCTACAAAGCTTTATTTTCCTGATATGCGGAACCTTAAGACAGAATACATTTTCTATGTCCACAATGCTACAAGTTTTAAACTGACAAACAGACGAAGCGCGTAGGGGCCGTAAACTTTTATCCTATAGTCCATTTGTGTAGCTGCTATGAAAGTTATATAGGTCAGTCGGGTGTGGGTGACGTCCCGATGCATTTTTCATGTTAAAAGAGTAGAAAATGGAATTTTGGTACCGTAAAGAATTGAATTTGAGGACTTTAGAACGCTTTTTAAATGAGGAAACTTCTGGCTGGTTTAAGAGGCATTTGCGGAATTAAAGAAGTATAAAGGGTTTTTAATTGTTTTTGAAAATGATATTTTTGCCTTTTTACAATTCAGGTTTAGAATAAGCACCCTTATTTACGATCCCACTGCTGGGACGGCGACATGTGTTTCTCTTTTGATATGATAAGGCACGAATTCATAACGCTGGCCAAGTGCATATTGGTGAATTTCACGCATGTTCTTCATACTTCTTAAAGCTCTCAGAACATGCCGGTTTTCCCAAGATGTTTGCTTTCACGTTCAAGGCGTGTCTTACATGTTTTAAGTGCACATAAATTTTTCGATAAGAAAAATACAGAGGGGCGCGGCGCCGGCGGTGGTTTGAACGCAAGACTTTTGCAATGAAAGTCGACTTTGCTCCCACTTAATATAAGTGATTATACGAGTATGATTATGATTCCTACTCGAGACGTCTGGAGTTTTCGTATAGGGGTTGCCACACAGACAGACGGAGAATAAAGTGAACTGTGCAATAAAGGTTATCTACTAATTTTCTGAGTTTGGAACCCTAAAAACAGTTATAGATTCGGTAGGCATAGAAAGTTTGTTTAATAGAGAGGGTAAGTTAAATTAATAATGTAAGGACGGAAGCACACGCAACGCGCGACCCGTTACGACCGATACGACTTGCTTAAAATAACGTAGTAATCAACACGCTTGCTAGGGACTTTTTGTTTACTTGGAAGTCTTTCTTAAGTATAAATATAAAAGCCACTCATATACAGGGAATTCAATTTTAGCTATGAAAAACTTTATTTGATTTCTAATTTTTAACCCCCGAACGGATGAAGCGATTTCAATTTAGTTGTTTTGTATGAAAGGTGAGTTTAACCCGGGTGTTCGTATACATGTTTCATGAAAATCGGTTGAGCCGTTCAAAAGTTATGGGGGTGAGAGTGGGGAAGGAAAACAGAAAATCTGCAAAAATACTAGTGTGGGGTATCAAATGAAAGCGCATCGCGTCCACATTACATAATATTGTGTTGTTTTACATTTAAGGAAATAAAGGCATTGGAATCGGGGGTTTTTCATAAATTTTAAATTTAGATATTATTAATTAAATATAGATAGATAGATAGATAACACTTTATTGCACACCACACAAAACACACAAAAAAAAAAAACAAACATAGACTTAGCATAATCATAATGTTGGAGTACAATGGGCGGCCTTATCGCTATGAGCGATAAGGCTATAATATATATAAAAGGTTTCTTGTGGATGTTCAGGTACTGGCTAAGACCAATACCTAAAGCACGTAGCATAGATGAATATTGTATAATTACCTTTATAACGCGATGACAAGAAGTCCCCGTGTCCCAGCAGTGGGAGCATTAATAGGGGTGCTATGTTTTTAGCGAGGGAGTAGCTTAAAATAAGTTCAGGTAATTAAAATAGCATAGCATTAAATAAAACCTACTATTTAGGTATACTGAGTACCTATATCTTTATTTCGCAATTCAATAGTTCTATAAAGAATAATTAAAAAAAAAAAGTTTTTATTTATTCGTAACGGTTTACATAAAACAACTGAATATTCATACCAACGGGGCTTGTCCGACACCTCATAAGGTAAGTAACCTTCGTTAAATTTTTGAAGTTGTCTGTGACTTTTTAACCTTACAGGACATTCGGTCATTGATGCTCTTAAAGTCATAAATATAAAATTCACAAGTTTAGACACCATATTATCCAAAAGAAGAGACATAAAGACTACGACGCTAAAATATAAAATGAATAAAGATAAATAGTTTAATATATTAACTACATATTTAAAAAAAATGTGTGTGTGTCAGCTACGACGCACGATTGGAGTTTACTCCTTACGACGATAATCTATACTAATATTATAAAGAGGAAAGGTTTGATTTTTTGTTTGTTTGTTTGTCTCGAATAGGCTCTGAAACTACTGCACCGATTTAAAAAATTCTTTCACCATTTGAAAGCTACACTATCCCTGAGTGACATAGGCTATATTTAGTTTTCAAATATAATATGATTTCTTACCAAACTCCGATAATGTAACCCATGGTGAAAAAAAAGAAGATAAAATCTTTCTTGAATCGCAAATGCTGCGAAAACTATTGAATATATAACAAAGTGATGTATTACAACTTTTTAGAACTTATCATTATCTACAAAAATCGTCGTTACATCATATCTCTAACTATTATAGTTTTGTGACAATAAGAGATTTAAAAAAAAAAAAACCTAAAATCTTTCTTTAATCGCGAATGCTGGAAAAACTATTGAATATATAACAAAGTGATGTATTAAAACTTTGTAGAACTTTTCATTATCTACAAAAATCGTCGTTACATCATATCTCTAACTATTATAGTTTTGTGCCAATAAGCGATTTTTTTGAAAAAATAAACCTAAAATATTTTTTTTATCGCGAATGCTGGGAAAACTATTGAATATATAACAAAGTGATGTATTACAAATTTGTAGAACTTATCACTATCTACAAAAAACGTCGTTACATCATATCTCTAACTATTATAGTTTTGTGACAATAAGCGATTTTTTTATATTAAAATACCACTGTTTGAAAAGGCTCTTTATTTGTATCTTGGTATTAATCCTTAACAAAATAAATAATTTATTATGTAAATATTTGCACGCCTGCTTGCAGGCTGAATACAGTGACATAAACTATTATTTAAGATCTGACATGTATTATTAATTATGTATTCTCGCAAATAAACGATTTCATTTCATTTCATTAAGATTGCTTTAAAACCTTTATATAACTTTTTGAATTATTAGATTCTGACATTCCATTCAAAAGATATCACGCCATCAATTTTTTTTTAAATACCGCTCGGCGGCTAACTATGCGTTGTGGAGTGTCAGGCGTCACTCGGGCACGGAGGTACGGGTATCTTAACCCCCCCTGGGTTAAGATCACGAAATAATCTGCCGCGCGGGGTCGGCTCCCTACTGAATGGTCGAGTGCGGAAATAAAAAAATTGTCGCTTGATATTTAATATTAATATTATTATTATTTAATATTTTGTCGCTTAGTTAGTAGTTAATAATTCGTTAACAGGTAACTAATTCCATCCAAAAAGTTATTTTCAGAACTAAACCCTAGCATATAGCATAGATATTGTACATTATCGTCGGTCGCAGGTTCAATTGGGTTAACCACCAAAACACGTAAAATAAGTTGAGTTTACAGTTTTTATAGTTTTTTTCTGCTCTTTCGAATAGCATAATAATAGAATTCTAGCTTTAAAAAAATACAGTTACGCTACACATTTTAACTGTGAATTTGCAGACTTCCGTCGTAATTATGTTGTAACTGAGTAGGTATGTGATCCATTTACATAAGTCGAATTGTTGTATTCCTATCCTATGACCAAAGAAGGTTAAGTTGGTGTATGTATCTTGGCAAACCAGCATTGCTCTTACACTAATTCTTAGATTGAACAAAAAATTATAACCACACATACACCAATATAACACAAAAAACTAACGTTTCACCAATTGACCCGAACCAAGTTTATGTTTGTTATCGGTTACACCAATTTGAGCATTGCATATGTTTTCTCTTACCTTAATCTTCTTAAAAATAATAAATCTAAATCTATACTAATATTATAAAGCTGAAGAGTGTGTTTGTTTGTTTGTTTGAACGCGCTAATCTCCGAAACTACTGGTTCGAATTGAATAATTCTTTTTGTGTTGGATAGTCCAGTTATCGAGGAAGGAGGCTATATAACATCACGCTACGACCAATAGGAGCAAATATATAGTGGTAAATGTGTAAAAAACGGGAGAAATTATTTCATCTTTGAAGCCTTCCGTTGCGTGCGCCGTGAAAACGGTTCAAGATACACAAAAAATAAGTATTAAAGAATAATAGCTCTTTTAATGATCTAAAAACAGTCCGTGATAGTATATGTCTATCTTTTAAGATTAACTCACAAAAACCGTTTTTATGGTACCTACCTAATTTGATGGAAATAATTTGTTTAAGTTGTATCAACATAATAATATTAATCTTTATTCAAATAAATATGTTGTTGGTTAAGAGTACTTCATTGTAAATAAAATTGTCTTTGACATAACTTAATTTCAACAAAAAACTTTAAAAATTACCGGGAAGTTTTTTTTACCCGTGCGACGTCGGGGCGGGCTGCTAGTTATGATATAATATCAAATAGAAAAAAAGGGTAAATGAACGCATCTGCTAAAATGATAAGAGAAACAAACATATATCTGTAATTATTCGGATTATTTATATTACTTCAATAAAGCGTATTACATAAAGTATGTTACAAAATAATATAAATAAAATACAGTGAGACTACGAAGTATCGCGCAAAGAGGAGACCCCGAGAATGAGATACGCTGTGTAATGTATTCCATCACATTCTTTTACACATTCAATCCTACAGTTATATATTATATGTTTGTCTCTTTCTACGTAACGACTCAACTTTTCGTGTTACACTTGATTTTACTCCTCATAAAATTTCCGTACCGGGCCTTATAACTCAAATCGTTTCCTATGGAGTAAACTCCAAAAAACATTAACACTGTAGAGTGCAACACCATTTACCATTTGTTTATTATCTGTAGGTATCCAATCAATGTATCGATTAATCGAATACTGTGAGCGGTCGCGGGGGCCAACCTAATGATCGATACTTTATCGATCATTGATCGATTGATTTCCCGCGCCCGAGCGTTTTGGCAGTTATGCACTAGCGTCGATTGGCTTTGTAGACCCACCGATATGTGTAACGTAAATAAAAGTGAATAAGTGAAAAACTGTCTTTCGAATGACTACCAACCCTACAAGACTTATTAAATTATCATATCATCGTTTTTAAATATTAAAATTTTAAACGAGTAACACCATATAATATCTTAAAAGTGTTTCAACGGTCACTCCAGCACACGGTTAGTGTAGAGTGTAATGATCGAGTTGCGTTGGAGAATAAAACTAGTAGGAACAACACTATTGTTTGTCAAATCGGCAATAAAATACTCAGAAAGAGGGAGACCGTTTTGTTTGTGAATACCCGTCTGCGTAATCGCAAAGACAATTAGTTTATGCCATGGCGCTTGCAATAGCGTCGAAATACCGTCAAATCATAGTATGATACCGGTGTCAAGTTTTAATAAAAAATATAGAATTAAGAATAAATTGATGAAATACTAAAGATACAATTATCTTTTAGACGTAGGTATTTTATTGTAATTCTTCTCTTTAGGTCGACTTATCTATCTTCTTGACGAGAAACGTACTTTTCAATTCAATACTTCTATAGAATTAGAATAAGATAATATTTACTTGTGGTTTAAATTGAAAGCGTCATAGTTACGTTACGCGAAGCGACAACTAAGCGATAATAACGATTAAAATAACGTTACTCTGAAAACGTTACGCAGGCAGGGTACCAGTTATAGTAAACTGTAAGGAAGGTAATGAGATTGCCCCAAGCACGACCGCAAAACCCTGACCTAGTTCGAGTTATCGATGCGAACTCCCTTTCGTTGCTTTCCCATTGATGCGTTCAAAGGAAACTAGCTTTAACTAGCTGGTGTATTGACTGCGCTAGAGTTCAATGTGCTTTGTAAATAGTGTAGTGATGCTATGATACTGTTTGTTGAGTACAGTGGCATACAGTTTAGAGGAGAGCAAAATAACATAAGTGGTTTCAATTCGATATGCTACGTTTAAGTCAAGCGTTATATATACAGATTTTTTCAATTAGACCTTTTAAAAATTTCAGTTAAATCATTTATTTTTAACCCCCGACAAACAATAGGGGTGCTATAAGTTTGACGTGTCTGTCTAGGACATCGTAGCTGGATGGAGCGATTTCAATTTAGTTTTTTTTTTGTATGAAAGGTGAGTCTGGCGCGAGTGTTCTTAGACATGTTTCATGAAAATTGGTTGTGCCGTTTAAAAGTTATGGGGGTTAGAGTGGGGAATCTGCATAAATACTCGAGAGAAATATCAAATGAAAGCGCATCGCGTGCACATTACACATTATTTTGGTGTTTTACTTTTAAGGAAATTAAGGCATTAAAATCGGGGTTTTTCTTAAATTTTAAATTTAGATTTATGTACTAGCGACTTCGCACGGGATAAATTAAACAACCTAATTAACCTTCCACTATCTAGAACTATTGCTGAAAACATATTTACATCTGTTTTCTAGTGTAAATAAAAGATCTAAGCGAACAGACATCAAGGGCTGAAATTACCTACTTAATTTTATGCGGAAAAAATGTAAGGGGTAATATTAGAAAACGAATAATAGTACATAATATATTTGTTGTACAAGAGTGCAAAGAGCTCAATTCTGATGACGGAGCAAGCGATGGATAAGATTCCATAATTCAAACCGAAATTAGAATCCTCAGCATTACCGAGGCAATGTGATGTTTCATCCCACCTCAGCGAGGAATAAAAACTCTTAACCACAATTACTAAGTATGAGGAGGTTCGAAGTCAAAATAGTTCTAAATTCAAAATAGTTCTATTATAGTAGCACCAAGGAGATAGAAGTAAATAGGTTTAATGTTGTATTGGAATCACAAACTTAGTGCACACTAAGTTCTAAATTCAAATATACTTTATCCCCTATAGGATGGTAACGGCTTTTGCGCTCATAACTAAAACGTAGTGATTATATACTCTCTGCTCATAACTAGACGATCAAAGAGCAAATACAAACACTTTTCGAGATTGGGGAATGAAAAATAATATACCTACTTCTGTCACAATAGGTTCTTAAAGTTGATATACAAAATCAACCACAGGGATTATATTTTTTTAACATTCCGATGATATCATCTATGACCAAGTGCTAACATCTTGTATCTAACCGGATTAGTGAATACCGAATTTATTATGTATGCACTATTCCTTTAACTTTTTCATGACTCACACTGTTTTGTTAATATCTTGAAATATGAGTCTCGAAGTAAAATTTCAGATGAGTAGGTACCTAATGGAAGGATATTCCTTTAAACTCACAGACTTATTTTTACGATGAGTAATATTTTTTTAGATGGTACGAGTACCAAACACCATGATAATGCATACCCTATACAGCAGCAACTTAGTGGTGTTTTGAATTAATTACTAGTTATCTTCACATGACATGTCAAAAATGAAATTATTTAATTAAATTTATTTGTATTATAGCAAAATTTGACAATGCCCCTGTACAGCAGCTCCATTTATTAATTATTATGACATTCTTCATTTATTTTATGTTTTGTCAATGCTACTTTTAGCAAAATGTGCTCTTTACTTTTGGATTTTATATTATGACATTTATGTAATTGATGTGTTGTCTGTGACTTGCAGAGTGCTTATTATTATTATTATTTTGTAATATACTGTTTTAATTGAGATAATATAATATTTAGTTAAATAGAGTGAACGAAGTCAAGTGTACAGTGTTACCTACGACGAATAAAATACCAAATACCAAACGCAAAACTTCAAGCGTTTGTGGTGTGGTCCTGGAGATGCTTCGTGGAAAAGCGAATCTATTTGACTTGAATCGGTTGGATTCTGCTATTTAGGTGGTTTTGCGTGTTATTTTTCTCGTAAGCTTGTGTATGTGTGTGTAGTGGATGAGAGTTGCATGATCATTTTGTAGCACTAGAGAAAAGTGCGCGTTTAGTACTTATTATTTGGTTCCATAGAAGAAGTACTTAGAATGGATTTCCGCAAAGTAACTACTGAATCTAATAACAATGATAATAACTATGTTTAGCAAAATGTCCCTAAAACTGATAAAATTCACCCAATTAATTTAATACTAACTATCTAAAAGAATCAAAAACCAAAAGAACTAGCCCAGCTTCCTGCAGGTGATCCCATTAGCTCATTCTAATTGATCTTGTCACTCATAATAAGTGCGATTGAGTCAGATCTTGGAGATGCGTCTATTAATAATCGGACGCAGGTTTTTTCCTCTGTCACAACAATAGGTAAATCCCTTAGTATTAAATATTTTAAATATAAATATTTCCAGACATTTCACACAACAACATCTAGCCCCGTGGTAAGCTCTAAGCTTGTGTTACGGGTACTAGATATCTGATATACTTAATATAATAGTCATACATATATAGATATATATTTTTTAAAATACATATCTGCAAGCACGATCTCCTTGGTCATACAAACACTTTCACCCTCGGCGGGAATCGAACCCGCTACCTCTTGCGCCGCAAGCGGACTCTCGCCCATCGCGCCACTGAAGCAGTCAAGTATTTAACTACTCAATGCCAGGGGGACCAAATCGTGTCGCTTATTGTACCTGCCAGATTTTATGGATTCTGGGCACAACAGGGCTAAGCCGAGTCGGAAAGCGTTTATTTAACACAAGCAGTTCCTCCGATAAATTTATCAGCGGTATCTCATTATCTCGTGGTAAAAAAGTAGCCGTCATAACTTCTCAAGCTTTAGAGAGTCTGTGTGCCAAATTGCATTCTAATCGGTTAAGATGATCCAGAAATTACGTCCTACAACTAACGGTTTGGATTAATAACCTACAAACACAACCTTTCATAGCCAGGTAAATATTTGGAGATCCACCAATCAAAATAGATGTATGAATAGATACTTCTCAGTTAATAAATCTATATTTCAATTTAAGAAAAACCCCTGAATCCAATGCCTTTATTTCCTTAAAAGTAATAAACCATAATATTATGTAATGTGCACGCGATGCGCTTTCATTTGATATCCCACTCGAGTATATTTGCCGATTTTCGGTTTTCCTTCCCTACTCTTACCCCCATAACTCTTAAACGGCACGACCGATTTTCATGAAACATGCGGAAGAACACTCGCCAGAACACCAGGCTCACCTTTCATACAAAAATAAAAAAAAAGGTGTGTGTGCGATTCACACACGATAGAAGTGAAACTTCAGTAAATCGACGAAAGAATAAGAAGAATAAAAAAAAGTGTGTGTGTGTCAGCTACGACGCACGATTGGAGTCTACTACTTGCGAACTATAATTATGATATATATCGAATAGAAAAAAAGGGTAAATGAACGCATCTGCAAAAATGATAAGAGAAACAAACATATATCTGTAATTATTCGGATTATTTATATTACTTCAATAAAGCGTATTACATAAAGTATGTTACAAAATAATATAAATAAAATACAGCAATACCTCTTTGCGCGATACTTCGTAGTCTCAACTACGAAGTATCGCGCAAAGAAATTTAAATAAAGCATTGTATTTGCGTCTCTTACCATTTCCGTTTCATCTTTTTGCATCCGGTTTGAAATCACTACGATTCTATAGAAGTTTCACTTCAAAAACTAAATTAAAATAGTTCCATCCGTTCGGGAGCTATGATGTCCCAGGCAGACAGACAGACACACAGACAGGCACGTCAAACTTATAACACACCACTTTTTAAAAAATCATTTGGGTTTATTATAATGCCAGATTGTCAATATTGGACGTTGATATATTATCTCCAAGGTTCAAATTGAGTTTTCTTCTAATCTAAAGTTTGTCGCGAAGTAATTGCCTGTGGGAGTCGGGGACTGTTTGAAGCGGGTTCAATAAATAAGAGGAGTCTTAATTTGTTGTACCACATTAGTAAGTATCCTTCAGAGCCCTGTTGCAGAATAAAGACTGGATCCGATGATGATATTTGTGCCAGAAGAACAATTACTATAGACATAATACTAAATACTTTTATTACTTACATAATAATGGTTAATACTAAAAACTTTTTATAATCTTAAGGAATTGCACGAACATAAATAAACTCCAAAAATATTAAATACCTGTTATTAGTAATATTTTTATTATATATTTTTCATGTTCTAAGATTTGTTATGTTACTTTAGAGTGTTAAAATTTATGAGTAAGATTAAAAATTATGTCATGTTATCATTATTGTATGCTCAGATTGGGCAAACTGTTGAAACAATTTTATAACCGACCATCTACGTACACAGTTTTTTACAATAAATGTTCTTCTTCTTCATAATATAGCATAAAATGAAGTTTAAATTGGTCAAAAGAAAAAAATGATAATAACACCGAGAATCGAAGTAAATGCGATCACTTACTTAGGACACATTATTAATTCCTTTACTTCTAACAAACTACAATAGTCAGTTACTTAACCACATAAAAGAACAAATAAATTATTATGATTACTTTTGACTTAAATTAATATTATGGTGATAGTGAAGACCGAGTTGTGTCAAGATGAGGAGCAACTCTTAAATGACATCAAACATGCTACCAATCTGCTTATAGTCGGCGACTAATCGTAGATTAGCCATAAAAAAAAAACATGTTTTTTTATGGCTATCTACGATTAGTCGTACGTAAAGTCTTTTTTTTTAAACCCTTTCTCATCAGTTTCTTTTGCTATTGACTGTACTACATAGACTTTCTATACCTACTATATATTTATTTTACCTCTTACATCAAACAAACAAAGAAGTTACTTATCTCAAATGAGGTTTATGATTAAAAATATCTGTTAATAATAATGTTTTCCATAGTTTTCCCTAGTTGAGGCGTGCGAGGACGATGAGGCGTAAACAAGTCGCGTCTAAGGGATGATATCATAACGATATTGGATTCCTTTGCGTTCATAGAATCGTCGATTATATAGAAGAAAAGAACTGAAACTCATTAATGAATGGCTGCACTATTTTTTTTATTGAATTAGCAACAGGGTTCCTACGTATATCATTATTGATTGATACAAGTTTAAAGTCGGCGTTATGCGAATATCAACAAGAAAATACTATTCACACAATTTTATCAGATTCTAGTCGAAACAGAGTAACTCGTATTTTAATCTTGGATGCTATTCGCAACTATTTAAAAATAAAAGCATAATAGGTTATATAAATAAAAATAATAATTTGTCCATCATTTAGATGATGTCTTCATTGGAGACAGGAAATATTTTAGGCATGTAAAGCTTATTCCGCAGAGGCAAACAAGCTTTGAAAATGTTGACTACATATTTTATTCTACAGTGTTTTTTGTACTATCATAATATGTATGCATAACAGCGGACCTGGCCCTCTTTTTCAATTATAAATTCAGCTTATTAAATGAGCCATCACTTAAAGTATGTTTTTATTTCTAAAATATTTACAAAGTAACTAGACTTAATGATTTAAATAATATGCTTTTTTTATTTATGGTATATGAAGAAATTGGATAGATAATTTGTGTTTGTTTTATGCGCCTTTTGTGCTGTCCATTCTCATAGTTTTGTATTACTATATATTTTGTTATAAGCGAAAACTTTATAATTGGCCTTCAGTATGTAAGTAATTTTCTATGTATTTATTTTGTATTATAGTATAGTTGTATCTTGCTGTAAGTTTTCCTAAAATCTTAAAATAAATAAATAATAAATCCCTATTCCTCTGGAGTTTCAGATCTGTACAACTTGACATAGGGATGGCATGACGTCATTGTCCTACAAAGCCACAATCACTCGGAATCTAGACGAGATGAGATGGTATTTTCATGGCGTTTTCTACGAGCATGCAATAACATGCAAATTACATTGGTGAACCCATAAACGAAGCATATGGGATGCAATTTGTTAATGTTTTCTGGAAATAAAATGAAAATAAATTAGAATTTGACAACAGTTTTTTTATGTTTTTAGAGTGATAAACCCCACTTATAGGTTGTAACTAATATTCTAAAGAATCAGGTCAGCACATCCATGCGTTTAATGGAAAACGTGGGTTCGAGTCCAGCATCATGCTAGTTAGCTACGTTATTTTTTTTCTACATAAATTTACAATATTGACAACAGTTTTACTTTAAATAAATAAATCAATATTTCCGGACAATTCCCACAACAATCAAAGCTCTAAGCTATTATACTTATTGTTATTATTACGGATATAGTTACGGGTACTAGGCATCTGCTACTATATCAGTAGTACCTACTACTACTGGTGTACAACTGATGGTGGTACTAAAAAAGACCTGTTACACATTATTGTCATTGGACATTATTGGCGCTGACACCGCTACGCAGTTTTTTAACTTTTGATGTTATCAACTCACAAATTGTACCGTATACCATTTAAATCACATAAAGATAATGATGATGTACCCCATAAAGATTTTTAAAATTTTTATTTTTTGAATACACACAATGACAAATAAATTTGCTTAACACTGCATCCTCGATATGTTTTTATTGAATGTGATTATTTGAGAGTTCTGCACTTCAGTTGCTATGTGAAGTGAATGAGTCATTAAACTGACAAAAAACAATCGTCAATTTATTAGAAAGGTCAAGATATGATTCAATTCAAATCCAAATCCAGTCAGGTGAGTAATAGCCGCAATCAGATTAGACAAGTCACGTCAACTTACAAAATACTAGCATTCCACCGGCTTTGCCCGCGTTAATAGATTTTCCCGAGGTAGAAGTTGCTTTTGTTATTAACTGAAATTTTGAAGTTCATAATTTATAAATTCTTTATTGCACACAAAAATACACTTACAAAAGTTGATAAGTGAGCCAAATGACGTTTTTTATGCTATATTAGTTGTTTAAGTAAACATGTTTTTTGTAAAATATAAATAATTAAAAAAAACATTAAACCTAAATAGCTGAGATACATATATCTTAAAAGCAGTAGGTACTGATTTTCTCCTACCCTCATTACGGGACCTTTTCCCTGTGCGCTGACATTTGGCAGTCCTCAACGAAAACCGATTAAGAACCCATCAGAGCGAAAACTCTTTACGGGGTCGGCCCGCAAATTATTACTTAATTGGCAATAGATAAGTACCTGTCTTAGTAAGTCGACTCTTAGTTTAGTCACTCTTAGTTATTTTCTTATTTAATGTATATAAAATAAAAAACTAAATAATGGAGCTTAAAAAGGCCTCATTATTCAATCAATCATTTATTAAAAAAAGAAAGTATTATATAGTTCATTAATTAATTAGGGGTTTTTCTTTGTGGACGCGTCCCTAAAGCATATAATTATGTTTTTTTAAAGGATAAAACCTCATATTAAATTTAAATAAGCTTTTCAAGACACGGGACGTTGATTGTTTTATTTTATTTTTTTGCGTGAACAACGTATTTTCTATATTTCTATAATAAATAGACAGAATAAAATAGCCTTCTTGGATAAACAGGCCATGTAACAATTAAATAAAATTTGCTACGCTGACTAAAATTAGTTGCAAAATGATTGCTGACTCAGCTAGATTTTAACTAGTAGATTAAGAACCATTGCTGTTTTTCCATCATAAGCATTTTTTACATGTTACGAGCAATTGAACTAAAACAATATTTTTTAAAGTTTGGCATTGTGAACTCTGAAATCTGATGATTATAATTAATTAGGTACGTCTTACAGTAGTCGTCGAAATAAATAAAACCTTTAAAGATATAAAGGATAATTATTTCCATTCTTATAGAAACATTAGAGAAAACAAGAAAGAAATATTAGAAACTAGCTGACCCCAGCAAACGTTGTTTTGCAAAATGAAAAATTGATAGTAGCTGATTCTCCAGACCTACTGTATACGCATATAAAATTTGGTAAAAATCGGTAAAGCAGTTTCGGAGGAGTACGGTAACTAACATTGTGACATGAAAATTTTATATACTTTTGATAGATATGATCTTTGACGTTAGGAACACACCTACATTGCTTAGACAACAGTGAGTGCTTGTAATTTAATATGAACTTTATACCATAGCAATAAAGCTCAAATTGACTACGTTTTAGTTACAAATCATTTGTATGGGAAAAAGAAAAGGGCTATTTTTAGGGTTTTTCCAGCAATAATTCTAATTTTTCTCCGTAAAAACCATCCTTGAATTTCAACGAACATTTAAAAAAAGATTTGGCCAAATTGGTCCAGGCGTTGTTGAGTTATGCGCTTACCAACACATTTTGCGATTCATTTTTATATTATAGATAGAATTCAATTATTTATTTATGTCAGCTGAGCTTAATTTGGAATTATTTTTGTTTTTAACATAATCAGCATTATAATATAAGTACGAGTAATGCAATTCATTACAGATTATGTAGGTAATTAAGTTTGTATCTGATTAACAAACAGGTCCCTAACCTACCATCTTACTAAAACCACAGAGAACAAATAAATAAATACTCTATGAGTGCGACATGCATTAACCTTTTTGAAATACCAAAAAGTTATCGTCAAAAAGGTCACATAAGTCGAGTATAGAAATGTATTAGCTAATGGTATGGCCACACCTAACTTGGTTTTACTGATCTACCTGAGACTAAATAAAAAAAACAGCATTTATCTAAACACTTTTTCTGACCACAAAATAACATAGTATTAACATAAATTATATGAATAACATAGGTATTTTTAAAAATAAAATATATATATTTTCATACCATAAAATAATAGAAACAGAAATACTTGTAAATATAAACAAATATAAAATAATCTTTGGTAGAAAAACTGGCTCTGTCTCAGCATGTGCCAGATTACTAGCATGCTAGTAACCAGCGCTGGTCTTCCGACAGAACCAATTTGTTATATTGCAGTACTAATTAGTATTATGTATATTACTGATTGAAATACGTAATTTGGAACGTAACGTATAAATACCAAGTTATAGACATAAACGGGAGTCGGTTTGTCTAGCGCGCCCAAAAATATCATACAAATCCTACCTACTAATATAAAAAAAGCGTAAGTTAATGAGGACGTAAGTGTGAGAGTCAGTGTGTTTGTCGCCCTTTTGGGTTTGATTAAACTTAACAATAATATAGCTTAGATATCAGAATAACACATAGGATAATTTTACCTCGGTAATTTTTCGCTTTCTGCGGGAAAATACAATTATTACGAGAAAAGCCCGATTTTGGTCAAATTTGGTGAGGACATAGCTGTTTTCCCAGTAACTGACAAAAGCTACTTTATATCTGTGTTTATACCTAGAAAATTTACCTACTATAACACGGGCAATGCTGCGGGCGCGCAGCTAGTGTTGATATATTTAAACAAAACTAATTATTTAGCCTGTTGGCATTAAAAAGATTATTTCATACGTCTAGCAGCCGGCATTATCATTAGGTACTATCGTTTCCCCTCAACCCACGGGAAACGTAGTACCTAATGATAAATAGCTTTTGTCACTCAGCGATAATATTGTGCCAGTCTACTAGTAAAATCTATATAAATAAAAATGAATTGTTGTTCGTTAGTCTGATTAAAACTCGAGAACGGCTGGGCCGATTGAGCTGATTTTGGTTTTAAAATGTTTGTCGTAGTCCAGGGTAGGTCTAAACGGTGAGCAAATAAAGAAAAATTGCCGGGAACTTTTTTTACACGTGCGACGCCGGGGCGGGCCGCTAGTAATTGATAAAATCAGATTCATATTTTTAATTCTTAAAGATCCTATTAGGTGCTTCATAATTTATCAACGTGAAAGCTTGTATGCATGTTTGTTACACTTTTACCTACTTGCAATCTTAAACGGTTGAGTGGTCTTCAATTAAACTCAATTTTATGATATTTTTTTTATAATCTGAATAAGCACATAAGGCTACTCTTTCCTGTGTTTCCTATAGGAAAATATTATTTTTCCGCGGGGAAATCCTATAACGCGGGCAACACCGCAGGGCACTTGTTAAAATGTATTCCGCCTTATAAATTATCTCGATATATCGATTGTATGTGAGAACATTTACAAAAGCGCCGATGTGGGAAGTGAATGATGGTTCACGTGTGAAATGTCACCTGCCCTGCCTAGGATTTATTATTCAGTGTAATTTACTGGCACACACGTGTTCAAGATGTTTTGCTGATTCTACGAATGAGTTAGCCCTTTTATTAGTATCAAGGACACACTGCTAGGTAAAATGATTATAGCTTATGTTGTCAGTTCTTAGTAATAAGTGGTGTTTTAACGAAATTGTTTCCTGGTTTACATAATTTATACATAGGTTTAGGTATAAAGAATATACGTCTAGAATAAAACACGTGGGTTATATTAAGCTCATGATATTTGGACATTACCATAAAATTCATCGATTTCTAGACATTGAGTATAATGTAAGTATTTTATGGTAGATCAATCAGGATAGAATGAAGGCAAATGACATAAGTTAATGTGTACAGTGAGTGTGCAGTGAGCTATGTTTTTTTGTACTAATTTAGTAAGCTTATAAGACAACTTTAATGGAGACTTGCTTTAACTAGCTAATTATTGACGTAATTAGCGAAATTATGAAAGTGTAAAAAAGCAAAATTACTCGTTGTGTTGATCGGGTAACGATCGTGAACGACCGTCATTCTAATGAATATGGATATGGTTTTATGGAGCTGAATAGATAGCTCTCGATTAGAGGATGAGGGGATACCTTCTAAAAGTACTTTGATGAGGAAAACCAGGGTGCACTCACCAGAATCCGGCCTGTGGTGGTCTGACCAGAGATGAGCTCGCCGGCCCAGTCTTTGGCTTCGGTCATGAAGGTGCCCTCGAACTCCTGCTTCCCCTGGCGCGCCGCCTTCTGCTCCTTCTGCTTGGGGTCGTTGGGCGCCAGCTCCGGCTCCTTGTGGCAGCACACGAACGCGCACGCGCGCCATACCAGCACCACGCACAGCCCAGCAAGGAACGTGAAGATCGACGACAGTAGAAAGCACCACCATTTTCGCACATTGAGGCATTCGACATCGTCAGGGAGCGACGTAGTCGTCTCTTCCTCGGACGAAGCCATTCCCCAGCGCGAGGCATCCAGTCAGGCGTGCCATGCAGTCGCGGGACGCGCGCCTGTCGGGTCTCCGCGCGCGACTGAGCGGCCCGCCCGCGCGCGGGTCGATGCCGCGCGATCGATCCGCGCCGCGCCGCAGCCCGCCCGCCGCGCCCTCACCGACTGCTCATGCAGCGACCTCCTCTCTCTTCCACTGCTCACTGCTCCATCCTCTCCTCGCCAGCGTTCCTCAGCAGTGCTGCCCTGTCTCCAGCCTCGGACCTCGCCCCGGCCGCAGCTCACTGCGACAACTGCTACGGTCTCGTAGACGTCTACGAGCGCCGCGATTGGCTCTCGGCTCCCGCCACTAACTTCACTCCGTCCGCGAAAGCCTATTTGTCTTATTCTTTGTTAGGTACGTAGTTTTCGGTGTACAAAATGTACAAATGAGCCAATTAGCGGCTAATGATAGTTTTTTGTAACAATTACAATGAAATGGAATAGTAACAGTTGTAAGTTTTGGCACGATTCGGGCGAAATTTTACTACGGCAGAAATTTGTTTAAAACTTCATGAATGCAGTAGTTACTTGTGTAATAAAATGTAGGCTAGATTAATACATTCTTCTTTTGGTAATTTCGAAAGTTTTTTAAGTTATTATAAAAAATTGATACATTGAAATGTAGATAAAAAGGAATTAGTGTATATTCCTTATTTAACTCATGGCTTCACCCTATTCCTATATATATATATGAGCCGCTACGCATGTGAATAAGGCAAAAATGGGTTAGTATTTTTCTCTACAGAAATTGCCTTGAATAATTAAATATTTTGAAGAAGTGCGGTGATACTATTCTATTCCAACGAAAGTGAGGGTGTTATAGAAATATAAAAAAAATAAAGTTAGTGAGATTAGTTTTACGAAGTCGTGCATACTTACCTTAAGTTTACTTTCGTCAGAAAATTAATTAATTGATTAATTATATATTTGATATATAATTAATTTGATATTGAATATATATTTATTATTATTTATTTTGAGGGAAATCGTGAGAGGAGATAATTATGGCACCTCAAATAAAAAAAAAGGTAATCACTTATTATATCAGTCATATAATAACTATTTCTGCCTAATTGGTATTGAACCTAAGATAACCTAAGAAATTTGCAAATTTGAATAAAAAACCTACCAAAAATTGTTTTTTTTTTCAGTTAGGTACTATGCTGCTGAGGCTACAATAACAGATTATAACTTAAGATTATATTTAAGGCCTATTTTTAATATAAATTTTGATGGAGTTACAAATACTACTACTACCTACTATGAGCACTTTTTAGCGCAGGAAAATATGTAATTTTTCGGGAAAACGCGGGTTACAACACAGTCCGTTATTAAAAAAACTATTGGCATGGTCGGTATTTTGTTATAAATACAATACGTTATGATTAGAACGAGTAATAGTAGTCCACGCAAATGACGCGGTTTCGTGACAATCACAACATAACTATCTATAATATTGTTTTATATACGTACGAAAATTTCGGACGTGCGATATCTAGTATCTATGGAGGCTGCCGCACTCATTAAAAAGAGTGTCTAATAATGTCTAGTGTCGTGACAGGTCATGGCACGGCGATGATGGATTTTATTGAGACAAAGTTCAAAATAGTGCTTTATATTTGGACTGGTAATTTAACAGTAAGTTACAGTTAGTAGCTAAGCTAGGCTGGGGCAGTGAGTGCGTGAAGAGATTTTTTCGAGTTTCGTAATGTGGCCCGGAGATGCCATCTACTTTCTGCTCCATCTTAGACCACATCGTCACTTTACATCAGGTGAGATTGTGGTCAAATGAAGGCTTATCTAACATAAAAAAAATCAAATCTATCTTTATTCAACCGACGAAAAGTGCAAATTAATTCACAGTAACTAAACATGAACAATTTATGTATATTGTAAGTATTAAAAAATAACTGGACACAAACTTCTTACAATCTGTTTATACCTACACTGTGTAACACGGTCGACGGATCAACGAAAGCTGGGAGATATATACCTATCGTTTTACCCCTATGTATATTCTCAGATTTTTATAGTTCTGGAGATACTCAACTTTTTTAGTTATTTTTTGTATCACATATGGTTCAGAGCAACTGATATTTTGAGAAAAACGTTTATACTAAAGTCGTGATTTTTGGCACAAAAATAGCATTCTTTTGCGATACTTACTATAAAATCAATTTATATAAGTATTTGGGCTTTAATTAAAGTACCTTAAGAACAAAACTTAAAAAATAGTTTTTTTTTGAGAATTATGTAGGTAAAAATATATAGACCAAATACCAAAAAGGAACACGGAATATTTAATTCCTTGTTTTTTTTATAATAACTATTTGACAAACTGTATTTTATAAGTAATCTGGCTTATCTCCTACACATGTTTGTTTAAATTATAGGTTTTCATATAAATAACCTTTTATGTTCGCAAGTACCACATTAAAACCGTAATTATAATTTTAATTTTAAGAAAGCCAAGGTACCTATACCAAAACCTCGTTTTAGCCAAACTGTTAATAGTTCCGGCGTCTCCTAGACCCAAAAAAAGATTTTTAACCGACATCTTGAAACTGACATTAGTAGGTTATCGTAGGGAATGTTGTATTTTTAACCCCCGACAAAAAAGAGGGGTGTTATAAGTTTGACGTGTCTGTCTGTCTGTCTGGACTATCATAGCTCCCGAACGGATGGATAGATTTTAATTTAGTTTTTTTAGGATGTAAGGTGAGTCTGGCGCGAGTGTTCTTAGAAATGTTTCATGAAAATCGGTTGTGCCGTTTAAAGGTTATGGGGGTTAGAGTGGGGAAGGAAAACCGAAAATCTCCAAATATACTCGAGTGGGGTATCAAATGAAAGCGCATCGCGTGCACATTACACATTATTATGGTGTTTTACTTTTAAGGAAATTAAGGAATTGAAATCAAGTTTTTTTAATAAATTTAAAATTTAGATTTATATGCTCGGGGGTTTTTATTACTTTTAGTACCAATATAGCGAAGCAGTTTGGTTGGGGTTCACGGTGGTTGCAGCTGCACGTCCAACAGCGAAAGTCCTACAGCTGAAATGACAATGATGATGATGAACTTAATAATTATTCTCTCTTCACGCGAAAATTAATTTTAAATAAGTTTCTAGTCTTATTCCGTGCTGTTTACTGAGCAAGAAGTAAAACCAGTAGACGCCTGGATGGGATAACGACCAAGTGATAATAATTGATCAGTTATCGAGCGGGATGAAAAATTATTAAGATACTAAAAAAATAAATAAAAATAGGGATCGGTGCCGATCGGAAAATTTAGGGTTGTGTGTATTTATAATGCCACATGATTTTTTTTTAAACGAACGTAACGTAAATAGCTAAATCACAACTCACTGGGTAAAACACACAAAAAATATTTAAGCCTTATTTTGCGACTATATAGAGATAAATAAGGTTAAAAGCTTTTATTGAACTGTTACAAATAAGAATCACTACTAATTTAAGTTAATGAAAACGTTTTTACCAAAAGTCCTTTGAGTCTTATTTAAAAAGTAAAATATTTTTATGAATAAGTACCTACATAAACAAACATACAATAGACAAAGACACCGGACACCGAACACTCGATATTATTCACCGAGGTTTCATATATAAACATGTGTGTCTCTGTTTTTCAATGGGAGAACGTAGTTTTATGGGACCTCAACGAACTGTTAATTTTGTTTTAAAGATAATGTCGATTATAGAAAACAACTGGAGAACTGACCTGTTTACCTCTAGATTATAATAATCTTGACTTAGGTCAACTGGTAAACTGATTTTCATAATCCTTTTATAAGAAACCAGTTTGTAATTTACTTGTTTTATAGCCGGGAAATAGAAAATCTGTCAGCTACTAAGGCAGTTTAAGCAGAGAAATAGCACAACTACCAAATATAGAATAATCTGATGACCTTTCGCCTCGTATTTTGAGACAACGTTTAAACTAGGCCGTCCATGATTGGAACCAAACTGAATCAAGGATGCTCTGAAAATACTTACGAGATTGGCTGATCCCATTTGAGTGAGGCTGGAATAGGTCACATCATAGATAACAGCTAAGTGCCCAATTCTTTAGTTACACATTCGCTTTACATAATTATTTCCTTATTTACACTCACATTGAAGGCTATTCATTTTATTTTAATTTTTTTTTTACTAATGGCTGTATTTTGATAATTAAAATACTTAATTCAAGGGAAATCTTATAGGTAGGCAAAAAGGGGAACTAAGTCTTCTAAACAAAAGTAGTAAATTATTATTATAAACTGTTATATTATTCCGTTTTTAATGTTAATTCCTCCCTTATTCAGTGGATTAGTTTTAATCTTGAAACATAGGCCTCCCTCAAACATAATCTGGAGGTTGCCTAATACTTGCCACGCTAAGCAGGAGGTTGTCCAGCGCATAATTATAAGTGTTGTGGTCGAAAAAACCCTGCTCCCAGTTGATTAGATCCTCTTGGCCGTTTTAAAATCCTAACGGGCTAAAAACTAAAACTGATGAACCCAAACATGCCATGTAATTTAATAAATTCTGCCTATTTTCCAGCGCCTTAGCACCATCTTTCTGTAGCATATAACTTAGGTTACTCAACCTGAAAAGGTTTGTTGGTGTAGTGAAACAGTTTCAGTGTGCGTGAACTACGTAGTTCTTAATCTTTTGTACAGATGCCGCTATTCATGAATAATTTGAAAGGCGGTATTGGGTGTGTGTGTGTGTGTGTGGTGGGCAGAAATGACTTTAACGGAGTGTTCATGTCGTTATAAATGAGACATTTAGGTAAGATTAAAAAATATGTGCAATTTTTTTTATCCTACCCTACCCAGTGTCATTCTTACGGTCAATACGAATTTACCGACACCTCTCAAGCTAAAATCCATCGAGCCACGGTACTTAAATAATAGAACCTTGCAGGCTGCCTAATGTGCAATACAATTTAATTACACTGGGTGTTTTTCTGGTAGTTGCTGAATGGATAAACATTGAAATTTGTCACTATTACATAATCAGTAGTAATTAAGCCCTTTTAGCGCTAATCTTATCGTTAGAAACCAATTTGCCTATTATTAACCCCCGACCAAAAAAGAGGGGTGTTATAAGTTTGACGTGTCTGTCTGTCTGTGGCATCATAGCTTCCGAACGGATGGAGCGATTTCAATTTAGTTTTTTTTTTGTATGAAAGGTGAGTTTGGCCCGCGTGTTCTTATACATGTTTCATGAAAATCGGTTGAGACGTTTAAAAGTTATGGGGGTGAGAGTGGGGAAGGAAAACAGAAAATCTGCAAATATACTAGTGTGGGGTATCAAATGAAAGCGCATCGCGTCCACATTACATAATATTATGTTGTTTTACATATAAGGAAATGAAGGCATTGGATTCGGGGGTTTTTCTTAAATTTTAAATTTAGATTTATTTCATTTTAACTTTTTACGCGCGACGTGAAGTCCAGCGGACCATGTGATGATAGTATTAATAGAAAATTAGACATAAGTATTTTAATATGATATTAAATTATCTTTTGTTAATGTGTTTACATTAGACTAATTTAATAGTAGAGAAAACAAAATACCTATTTTGATCTACATATAAATTAAAAATGACAATTATAAGAATGACATACATCGATTATTTGGACGAATAAATATCGTTTTAATAGGTGGGTACCAAAAATATTTTCCCTCAACAACAATATTCAATCATAGAATAATGGCTAAATCAATAATAGAAACAAAGAAAGATGACCTTTTTTACAAACTGGACGCTTTGTAAAAAAGGCGGAATGAAAGTCGAGAATGTTCCCACTTATCCAACACGGCTTGTCTCTCGACATAACCTCAAGTTAGACATATTTAAATTATTAATTTCGTATTTAAACTTAAGATTTTTTCTAGTTTTTTTTGTGAAAATTTTAACGCAGTTCACAGAATACATCTACTAACCAAGTTTGAACAAACAAAGGTACAAGGGTAAGTAAATAGGTATAATGCATATTCTACATAGGTACCTACATGAGCTAACTTATATTTAAAAACACGAAAATGATTTCCAAAAGATTTATTAGGTAGGAACTTATAATAATGACTAAGAACTTAAATTATCTTTTCTACACATAAGTTAGTGTGACTGATAACTGACCAGCATGTAAAATGCTGTAACAAATTTATTGGGCCTCTGGTACATTCTCTCCAATCCACTTCAAGTATGGTGGGTTTCCATTTTTGATCGGCAAAGAGATGACCTCGCAAACTTCATAGGGATGGTTTGATTTGACATATTTTGTTAGTTTGTCCACTTGTGTTGTTCGTGTTTTTATCATCAATAGAGCCTGGAACAATAAGTTGTTTAAATGTTATTGTTTTAAATGTATTGTTATAGAAAATGTGATCTGCTCTGACTTTGCCTCGGAGTCTTTGTGCCTTACCAGGCCCTAACCAGCCCAACTCACTAATGTAGCGGATAATTATGAAGATGCATATGAATAGGAGTTGATAATTATTTTTACCTTTTCCTATAAGTATAACAATCTATGAGCAAGTTGATTGCATTATAAGAAATATAAGACTTATATGTTGCAGCAGTCTCTCTGTTTAGGTCATACAAGCATACAAGTGGCTTGTAAATTGGTAGTAGGCACAACATTACAAAATAAATAAAAAAATAAGGGTATGTACTTAATTAAGTTTATTGTATGGCAGTGGGTGGATATTTATTTTAGTATTTGCTGTTAAAGCAGCACCAGACAATATACATCATTCAACTTGCTAGCTTGCAAGGTTCTTGAGCTCAGCAGCAAGAGCAGTAGCTTGACCAGCCAGGTGTCAGACAGACAGACAACAAAGTCTTAGCAATATAGCCCATTTTACCCTCTGGATACAGAACCCTAAAAAATAGTGTAGGGTCCAGTAGGTAATACTTACTTCATTATCCTCATTGATTTCATTCTTCCATTCATATATTGAAGTGACTTGCGGAATGATGTTTACACAAGCTGCAAGTTTTTCTTTCACAAGCCCTCGGGCAATTGTTTTGCCCACATCTGTGCTCGGTACTGTTACATAGGCCACTGAATATATGTCTGAAATTTAACATCATTTATTTATATAGTTTGATTTACTAAGCTTGAAAACTAAATTATTGTGTCAAATGAGGTTGTGTTTGGATGGAACTATGTTAGCAATAATATCTTGTAATCAACACGTTTGTAAGTTATACATTTTTATTTTTAAGTAATAATTAAGTAAAGTAAGTAAGTAAAAAACATTTATTTCCGACTACAGACACACAATAATAAAGAGATACAAAATAAAACAGTTACAATATAATACAGAGAATATAAATTGCAAAAAAATATACAGTTGCACATTGTGTGTGCTGCAGTACGTCAAATGGTCGAGGCTCAACGTGAAACATGCTCAAGGCGAGCAAACGCTGATTTTCAGCCATAACCTACATAGTAGTGAGCAAGCAGAGCGAGGCGTAGACCACATGAATCGTTTTCATAATATAGCAAATACAATTATAGTGTCGAGTAGTAAATTAGGTAATATCGTTGAGGTGGTAATACAATCTATCTTGCAGTATTAACAAAGGGGTCATTAATAATTCCATTAAGAATAGGTAGGTTTGGTTGTTAAACCAGTTGAAATCATCTCTGTAAAATAAAATAAGTAGGTAGATAGTTAGTAAAAAATAGAGAACGCGAAAATACGTTTCCTGGCATACTAAAAAATTTTGTTTTATGGTGAGCTACGGATATATTTTATTTTAACAGTAATAGTTAATAGTTAGAGCTGAAAAGACATTGCAATGCATAGGCATCAGTAGAAATTCCACCAATTATAAGTTATTAGTTATTAGCTCTAGGAGCGTTTATACTACCTTTAAGTGTTACAACTGCTCCTGCTCTGAAGTGGTAACTCATAAGGTCCTAAGTTTTCTAAATGTTTCTTACCGGCGGCGTCAGAGCTTCCAGAAGACATATTTGCGTAAGATATTGATAGACACGGCCTAAGAAATGTAAAATATAATGCAAATAAATGTTTTCCGTTTAGCGGAAGAAGCATTTCCTTCGTTACGTTTCCTAAACAGAAGTTTTTCAGTTCAGAGAAGACCTTTTTTGAATAATTTTTTGTTTTGATCTTTGTGATGAAAGAAAACAGGAGCTTCTTTTGACTCGATTTTGACATTCTTTGTGTCAATGTCGAAAATGATAATGACATTAGGTACATTATGCACGGGATTTATTGACATTTGTTTTTAAATTATATTTTTATTTAATTAAAAAACACATATGTACATGTAAAAAACTAAAAAAAAAACAAGGTAAGGTTTTACAAAAATACTCTTACCACAAAGTATATAGGTATATATTATCTAGATAAGTAAGTGTTAAAGTAAAATACCTACTACAAAATAAAATTGTCTTTATTTTTAACCTTCCTCTACTCGCGCTTTGATCTATGAAACCGACGGAACACTTGTGTGTTTATTTTTTCTCACTGGTGCTGTGGTTTCGGGTGTTTTGCTAGCTTCCGCATTTGTAACTAACACCTTTAGTTTAAGTTTCACTTAGGTATGTTGTCTATGTAGGTAGGTACCTCCATGTAGCCCTACTTGATCCCGTTCGGTCTGTGAGACCATCACGAGTAGGTACATTTTGTGCTGATACAGTGAAATGTACTTATTATAGCCCTTATTTATTATAGTTTCATTCATTAAGTATGTATCTATATTCATTAAGCTTTTTACTGGCGAGTTACAATCTGACATTTAGGTACTTGCTCCAGAAATGTGAGCTTTCAACTCCAAATTCACTGAAAACCGTAAATAACCGTAATTTTCACGGTTTTTTGATGAAATTAACAAAATGCTACATAATGTCAAAATGTTGAGACAATTGTCGTACCTGTCGCCGTAGTGAAATAGGGGTCTGGTATCCTTTTGTATTTGTATCAAGCCGTGATGGCTAAGTGGGAGCACACGCGACTTTCATTCCGAAGGTCGTGGCTTCAAAACCTGCCACGCACCTCTTAATTTTCTTCTTGAAAAATCTATGTGCGCTTTAAATCACGTGCTTTAACGGTGAAGGCAAACATCTTGAGGAAACCGGCATGTTCTGAAAACTTTAAAGATTTTGAAGGACATATGACATTCACCAACCTGCACTTGGCCAGCGTGGTGAATTAGGGCCTAATCTCTCTCGCCAAGAGAGAAGTCTCTATGTCCCAGTAGTGGGAACGTTAATAGGGTGATGATGATAATGATTTCCTAAATATCTGCATTCTAATTGGCTTAAACTATAAATAGTTAGGCTGTAACTGTAAATAGTTAGAGCTAATTAGAAAGTTTAGAATAGTAAACAATTGTTTTTGGTGCTTGCTCGTGTTTACTTAATCAACTTTTGTGGCTCAGCGACCCAAAGTGGGTCTTGGCCTCCGAAACGAGAGACTTTCCCCGGTCTCTATCAGGTCGGAGCTCACACAGGTCAGCCTTCACCATGTCCTTACAGCGATATCTAGGGCGACCAACTGGATGCTATCCACTCTGTTCTCTAAGATAATGATAATTATCTATACTCCCCGATCGTTGCCCATTCTGACTAAGGCAATATAATAGGAACTGAAGCTATTTCGCTAGAATTCCTTTTCCTACCAAATTAAAGAAAACACATTATTGAGTTATTTAACAAGTAATTTACTTTTATAAAGACTAGAGTACAAAATCTTAACCAGAATGTACATAAGTAGGTACTTACTAAGTATATAAGATTTTCATTTTTTTAAATATCATGTTTAATATGCATCTATTAAAAGTCGGTACCCTAATGATCGTTTTTCGTTTAATAATTTAAAGGAAAATATAGTTAAAGCTCGTTTTTAATCAAACGATGTCATTATGTATGGATATCAAAATGTTCTTTTAATTGATTTTATGCTACCTCTATTAAAAACGAAAAACTACCATCGAAATGGTACCGTAACCAAATTGGAAACGGAAATGTCTGATCGGAATGTAACTAAATAACGAAATGTACCAAAATGTTGAGATGAACGATACATATTATAATAATAGTTAAGGTAAAATTATGGCTGTACAAAATTCGTCGAGTTTTATAAAGTCTTTGTAGAACCGGCTATTTTACACTGCTTATGCGATCTCTTATGTATTGAAATGCATCGACAACTCCTAGAAAGCCTCTTTATGGCTAAATCATCGTCTAAGGTAAAATCTGTGTCAATCAGACCGGGACATCTTGATGTTAACATTCGGTCACTTTGGTATACCATCTAATGGTGCCAATTCACAACTGCCATAACACTAAAATGACAGTTCAACCCTACGTAAATCACCGAAAGTTAAGTGCATTTTCTTTTTATTGCAGTTAATGCAATCAAGTATGAATGTTAGAATGCCTTTTTTAATTTACATTAATGAACTCTTTTGCAGTAGAATTGAATCGAAGATGCTATTATTGGACTTATTAAAACAGATGTCATAGAATCAGATGTCTGGAAACGGCTGCCGCGATGGCAATGGCACAAGACGCTAGATTGTGGGCAAAGTCTACTAATGAGTGGAGCCTACCCTATGCGGGAATTGACATGCACAGGATAAAATGGTGGGACAACGTTCCCTTACATTTTGGCCTGAAATAGCAACGAGTTGAGAGAAAAGGAAGGAAAAATGGGAGGCTTTGGCCATGAAGTGGGGCGGAGCGGCTTGTTCATAATAATAATCAGATGCCTTGTACCCGAAACTAAAGCTTGAAGCCGTGCTTAGAATGCTATGTTAAGTGTGCCTTTTCCAGCAATATTTATAATTAATTTATTCTTTCCGCTTAGTAACTAAAAGTTCTTTACTTGGAAGTTATTGTTTTTTTTCCAAATCAAATACACGATGTCGATTACACATCTGAGTAACATAGAAATACCTAATATAACTAAAAAGAGTTACGCTAAGTTAAATATTTTATGATTTAACTTAGCATAATTTTTTTTTGTGTTTCTGAGAAAGTACCTACCGTTTTAAAGTTAACTCTGCAGATCTAGGTATGTTTTTTAAAGTAGCAAGTCAATGCATATCTAAATCTATATACTTAATATAATATGATATTTAATATAATATAAATTTTTATAAAACTACAATTGGAAGTAAGTAGTCTTTAGTGAATTAAAGTTTTTTTCTTGTAAGAGTCGAAAGGGGAACATTCGTTAGTACCTAAACTAATAAATTTTGCCACAGAATGCTATCGAAACTGGCATATTCGATAAAACCATAAAAACAAATAAACCACAAGTATCAAATGTGATATTATAGAAGAAAATTAAAAACGTTTTAAGAAGGAACAAACATTATATTTTCTTCATTATGATGCAGTCATAATATTGATAAATTTGATTTTTCTAACTTTAAGCCGCTTTTCTGTAAAGTAGCGCTTTTGCACTTTCGATGATTTACTTGGGGGTCGAAATATTGGAAGCTGATGTCATTTTAGTCATAAGACATCATACTATTCAGTTTAAACTTGTTGTGAATGGTCACTGTCTACATTGGCCTTAACCAACACAATTCCTGAATGAACAACTAAGATTGTTGTAAAGTGACTGTTCATTAATGGCGGAGTTAAACTTATAAAGTGGAGACAACACAGGAGCAACAGCTGGGCAGTCGCAGGGACTTCTGAGCGACGGCTTTGTTGTTGTCGACGACTAGGACGCTGCGGTACGCGTACTTCTGCACGCATTTGCTTGTGTAGCCGGGAGGGAATTGAGCCAGTGGCGAACAGCTTTTGTCTATTGCCCTGGAAAAGAAAAGCGAGACATTTTATGAAAAGTAGGCACGTCAAAATTCAAAGCGTTCTATCTGCTTTTAATAGTAAATGGGATACCACATTTATTTAAAAAATATTAATGAAAGTAAAATCAATTCAATTTAAATTATATTACTTATGTTATATTATATTGGACTTTGCGCTTGAAGCGACAATTTGCCAGTGTCGAGTTAAATAAAACTATAAAGTGAAAAAGATGTTACTCAGTTAAACGCCATTTTGCGTCCAGTATCTAAGTACTTAAATTCAATATCTTATTGTTGATCTCTCCGCTTGAAGAGTCAGTTTGCCAGTGACAAGTTAAGTAGGTATATAAAATTATAAAGTGAAAAATATGTAACTCAGTTGAACGCCATTTTTATCTCCTGAGTAAGTATGTTGACATTATCTCTATGTCATCGTGTTGATGACTTGTTATACGAACTGTGTTTTAACCTTGATACTTCCTATTGATTTAAGTACATTCTTAAGCCAAAGGTACTTCCATTGTATAGAAAAGTAATTACGATTTCAATGTTTAGTGATTAACTTATGAAATGATTTGATTGAGAACATAGAGAGTCAATCGTTTTGTCTCCACTAAATTCTGTCTTTAGACAATAATATTTTTTTTTTTGGTGTTTATCAGTCGGTTTTTTTGTTATCTTAATATTTTTTTTTTACATATTTAGTATGGTGTCTCTCGCACAATTACGACGAATCAATTTTTTCCTGGCATGTCAAAAACCGTCGAGCCGTTCAGGGTGTAGGAAGTGACAAAGAAATAGATACATTCATACATATTCTCAAAAAACATAACAGCAGTAGGGTAACAACAATACTATTATTAAGATCTGAGCTAAGATAGGGGGTTGTAATAAAACTCTTATAGGGTTAAGCTCGCCTTTGTACATGACCATTGTAACTAAACCTTCATGCATCCTTTTTGTGTAAAATAAAGAAATTATGAATTTTTTGTTCAATCACTTTTTTGGAACGTTTACTTACGAGTCTTTGCATGTCTCAGCTCTGAATGCTTGAGTCATGTTGTTGTCTCTGTCCTGCAGCACCGTCCACCAGACATTGTTCCTATCTGGCAGGGAATCCGGGATTAACAGCTGAAACAATGAAGAAAACTATAATATAGCTATTTACAATCCACACTCTCACCTGATGTAAAGTGACGATGTGGTCTAAGATGGGGCATGAAGACCTGTAGATGGCTTCTCTGGACCACATTACGAAAAACGAAAAAATACCACCAGAGACTGTTCTTAGCACCACCCGTAGGTCTATTAGAGGGTTAACACATACGGTCGTGAACAGAAAAAAAACTCCAAATATCTTAGCATGTTCCTATGCTATAGCCTATGCTCAATAGAACATTTCGTAGAATTCTCTATCACTTATCTATTAGTCTTTTTCTGTCTATACGAGGTGTTTAGAATTTTGTATATAAAGCGGAAGGGGTTCGGGTTAAAAATACATAAACTGATATAAGGCTAAACGTAACCTAGAGATTAGATCAGGATAAAAATTATAAGAAAACTTTTATAATAAATAAACCTTGAAATCATAATCATCATTATCATCATCCTGCCCTTGTCCCACACTAGGTGGGGTCGGCTTAACATGTGTTTTTCTTCCATTTCCCCTATATCATCCGTCATCTCAACACTCACACCTTTCTTACAGATATCTTCGTAAATACAGTCCATCCATCTTTTCTTTGGCCTTCCTCTTCCCACATATCCATCCACATTCATATCTAACGCTCTTCTCGTAACATGACTTTCGTTCCTTCTCAAAGTATGCCCAAACCACGCTAACCTATTACCTACCTCTCAACTTATCCGTAACTGGTGCCAAACCTTGAAATCGAAATGTAAAACAAAATATGTTTTTATTTAAATTAACTATAACTTGACCTGCCCATGTATGTCCTGTGCTTGTAAGGAAATAAACGTTTGGCTTTTTTGGTGCATGCCATTCACACACTCTTTCCGTTACAAAGTTGTAAAGTGAAAGATAAAACATTAATGCAAAATTATAACAAATTGCATTGTAATATAACCAGGACGTTGTGAGACAGGCCCTTAACAATAATTAAGACTTTGAGAATTAAAGAGCACTTTTAAGTTACTATCGAAAGTAACTGAATCGTCCTTTCTGTTGGTGATGACAACAGATGACCTCACAATGTATGTACAAGTATGTAGATTTATTGAAAACATAAGTACCCTTTCTGGATCAGTCTCGCAAAGCCCGAAAGAGACTCCTTCTGACCCAAACCGCTGAGCCACTTGCACGTCGGTGTCTAGCTCATCTGATTGTAGTCTGAATTTCAAATCATCGCCCAACTGAAAGATAATAGAAGAAATATTAACGCATTGACTACAAAAGTACTTTACAGTATCTACCATCGAAAGGTAGGCAGAGGCTGAAATGAAATTACTGATAAGCTTAATTATAGACAGGTGATAGACTAATTATGACATTATGATTGACGCGATACGTTACTTTGCATAATCTGTAATGTGCTTATTATTTTATCTGCTCGTAATAGCAAAGTACCTTGACAGTGATTATGCTGTTGTTAAAGTTGCTGATCTTAGTAGTAGTTACGATAATGTTGAGCAAATCCGCTTCCAAAATCAAGCAATTGAGGTTTTTAACCTATAGGGTTAGAGAAAGTAACGCACATATTTAGGTATATATTTAGGTACGGGTACTTTGTCCGAACTTGATATCTTTTTCTTACCTTATTAATAATGTCTCTGACTTGCTCCTTAGGATAGTTAGGGATCACCTCACAGTAGCCCCGTCTGTGGCATTCCTCCGATATATGCGGTGCATATCTGGACTTTGTGGATGGGCCGGGAAACACCACCTCACTTGATTCTGGTAGAGCTCCTGGAAAACCATTGAAACTTTTCAATTAGGAATATTTTTTACTAGGTTACTTCGTCTATAACCCGTAACATAGTGACTCAACGCGAGTGCGGTCCTATGTGAATTCATGTGTCTGAAGGGGTGTGTTGTTGACATACGTGTGCTCGAATCATCCATTTTCGTCACCACCGCCGTCCTAGGCATGCAGAAATATAAAGCGATTCAACAACTTTGTTCCGACTTATAAGCTCGGCGTTTTAAACCCCAAAATTGCTCAATTTGTTCACATTAGACGCCACACCCTGCAACGTATCCGAAAAAGCTAAGTAGGTAACTAAACTAAAATTCATGACTTATTCCAATCCACAAATCCCCTAAGCGTTTATACAGCATTTAATCATCACCAAGTAGTTACCTAAAACTGTAAACAGCTCCAACAACAGCCTGGATAAGCTAATGAAATGCGGTCTTTGCCCACCTCTTTTGTTGACCTGTATTCTATATCCACCTTCTGGTCTTCCGGTTACCCTGTTCTCTGGTTTTGGTCTTTCGAGCGCTGAGTTTAGAGTTTGATGGCTGTGGTAGTAGTTCTCGTGAGTTCTGGTGCCCGGGAAGCTGATGCTGCGCTGGTTCTGACGGTTGTAGAAGGTGCTTTGAGATCGAGTTGCTGATAACTGTAAGGAAGCGGTTATTTTGTATGTTAGAGATTGATGGATTAGCGAAGTTTGCGGAAATAAACCTGGCTGCATAGGAAATATTTAAGGACGGCCTATAAATTTTTAAATTTGTTATTATAAAATAATAACTTAATATGCATACTACTAATATTAACTTAAACTAGACATTTAAGAACAATAACATTTTGACCTTTGAGATAAGTAACTTTTGATTTTTTACTAGGTATATTATTTAAGACTGCAGAAAGATACATGTGACGAATTTTCATTTAAAAAGTCGTAGTTGCAATATCTAATAATTTATAGGGTATAGGATGATTGCTTACGACTCAAACAACATTAAGTAATATGATTTCACCAAAAATAAGTACCTACTCACTGCTGTAAAGAATTAACCATAGCAAGGTAATGTAGTATCAGCCCTATTAAAAATAAATTAAACATCTATCTATCATATTTTGTTTAGTTCGATGTTGTAACAACTACATAATAGGTAGGTAATTATGTATCAACAAAAACATTTAAATTTGTATAGCTGCAAATTATACGGAAACCAGTCATTATCATTCAAAATACGACGTGGTTATTATTTTCGTGCTACCATCATTGATGATTTGTGTGGTGTGTGAAAAAACTGACTTGATATTTAAGTAGGTAGGTACTATTTAGAACAGTTTTTATTATGTTTAAAGTAGATACGAGTAAATTAAAGGGTAGCATTGTTAATTTATATAGATACTTTTGTGTGGTGAGCTTAAAAATAACTGACTAGACATTTGAGTAGTTAGATAAGATAGGTACTATAATATTTAGAACAGTTTATATTACGAATTCGAAAATTCGGTTAAATGGTACCTTAACCTAGTTATCGGATTAAATTTTATAAGGGATTAAGAAAACCTCGTGAATCGTATTTGCTCCATTACGTACGTTTTTATTTAAGTACTAGCTGAACCCAGCAAACGTTGTTTTGCAAAATGAAAAATAGATAGTAGCCGATTCTCAGACGTATTGAATAAGCATATAAAATTTGGTAAAAATCGGTAAAGCAGTTTCGGAGGAGTAGGTACGGTAACTAACATTGTGACATAAATTTTATAATATTAGATATTTGACAAGTATGAGATGGACTCTAATGTACCTACACATTTTGCAATATTATAAAAAGTAAAAAATATATAAGTTGAAAAAGATGCAGTTAGAGCGGTCACCCATCCGAGTACTGAGCTGGCGCAACGTTGCTTTACTTTATAAATATCAAGATTTATATGTGTTGTATGTGGTCCTCATAAATATTTATTTGTTACTAGCGGCCCGCCCCGGCGTCACACGGGTAAAAAAAGTTCCCGGCAATTATTCGTTTTTTTCTCGCCTCTTAAACCTTCTCTAGACCTCCACGAACATTTCAAGACTAAGATAAGATAAATCCGTTCAGCCGTTCTTGAGTTTTAATCAGACTAACGAACAACAATTCATTTTTATTTATATATAGATAGATAGATAGATGTGTTATTTGTATTCGTTGCTATAGCGGCAAGTTAAATACTTCATCATTCAAAATATCTACTCTCTATCACGGTTCTTGATAAACATCCTGGTGACAGACAGATGACGAATTCAGTAATAGGTCCCGTATTACCCTTTGGGTACGGAACCCTAAAATATATACAAAGTCAAAGTCAAAGTCAAAACGTTTATACCTAGATATTACCGTATGTACCATATGTAGGTATGTATTGTGTATGATAGTACCGTAGACAAGACTGTATTGTATGACGAGTAGACCAGAGGCATTCACTGATCTGCGGTGTTACGGTTTGCAGGATTTGTAATGGGTCCTTGAGTGAATCCATTCTCCAAAATTTGGCCTTGACCAAAATAGGTATGCGAAAATGTAAAATACTTTTTTACATATTTAACGCTTTAGTTAGAGTGAAGAAATGTGGTAAGTATAGTGAGAAATCCTTTAGGGACCTTTTTAACAATGGGAGCTTCGTGTCATTTAGTTTAATTAGATTATTATTTAAGACTTATACCTTACTCCTGCTTAGTGCTTATTTTACAAAATACGAGCCAACTAAGCAGGACGAAGTTTTGAAAAACAATGGGAGCTTCGTGTCATTTAGTTTTATTAGATTATTATTTAAGACTTATACCTTACTCCTGCTTAGTGCTTATTTTACAAAGTACGAGCCAACTAAGCAGGACGAAATTTTGACGACCTCTGTGGCTCGGTAGGCGAACGTCCGCCTAAGGCGCAGAAGGTTGCGGGTTCGATTCCCGCCGGGGGACCAGATTGTGTACGATCTACAATTCCTGGTTTCGGGTCTGGGTGTTTTCTATGTATCATAATATGTATGTATTTACAAAAAAAATGTATCTATGTAGTATATCAGTCTCCTAACACCCATGGAACAAGCTCTGCTTAGTTTGGGGTTAGGTGATGCTGTGTGAGTAGTCCGGAAATATTTATTTTATTTAATAACCAATGGTTAGAAATATCAATAATACGCGTCAATGGTTAGTTATATTTTATACTAGCGGCACGCCCCGGCTTCGCACGGGTAATTATTTTCCCGGCAATAATTTGTTTTTTTCTCGCCGTTAAAACCATCCATTAACTACAACGAACATTAAAAAAAATTGGCCAAATTAGTCCAGGCGTTGTTGAGTTATGCGCTTAGCAACACACTTTGCGATTCATTTTTAATATGTATAAGATTATCGAGTTGTTGTGATATTTAAAATTGTGTTTTATTTGTTAAACGCTTGCACATCTTTAAGGATTTTTCATTTTAATCGACATTAAAAAAAGGAGAAGGTTCTCAGTTAGTCGTTTATTTTTAATTCACGATTTATTTCAGTAAATTTATGTCCAAAAAATTCTGAAATGGTCGCGCAACATAAATTAATATTTGCCAAACAATAAATAACTCGGTGGTATTTTGTTAAAAATCTACTTGTTGTCAATCAGATGTACAGCTGTTTTGGAAAGGCCTAAATTTTGCGAATATTTCGCTTTATTTGGTCACAGTACCGAGAACTGTATAAAAGTGATTGCGAATGGCCTTCGGTGAGTCCATACATGCAATATTTACCTACCTATGTAAACAGTCACATATATCTACCACTTCATTACTTTGAAGAATAAATTTAAGAGTTAAGATATTTCTCGAGAAGATACTTATCTGATCAGTTCATATTTATCAATTTTTTTAACATTCAAGTAAATGAGTTTTTATGTTTTTTTTAATTGAGTGTATGCTATAACTTTTAAAATTATCAATTATACCTGATTGTTTTTAACAATATTATGTCTTAAAACGGGTAATATACCATGATTTTACGGTTTGTGAGTTTTCCGATATTGAACCCAAAAACTGTATTTTCATCGCATGTTACCCGTTTTAAGTCATAATATTGAGTGTATGGTGCTCTACATCTATCCTGGTTCTGCTTTGAAAAAATAATTACATCTAGTAAATCCACTTAAGATTTTTTTTTTATTATCGTACCTAATGCTTATTTTAATGGATCTTTAGAGACGACTTATAAGTAAGAAAAAAATGTTGATAATATACTGATTTTATGCATGGTTATTTCTTCTTCTTCTTTTATTTGATGGCGTCCGTGACTGGCTATATGACCGTCAACAGCCAATGTCCAACAGGACATTGTTGATTCGTTAAGATTTTCAACCATAAAACAATGGGAGTCCAGTTATCAAAAACAAAAATAAAAAAAAAATGTCCCAACAATAAAAAATCATAATAAATTAAAAAAGTTGATTATTGACACTGAGAAACTGGGTCATTCTTAGTTAAGAGGTACTTTCTGCGGCCAGGACAAAAAAAAACCTTTTTTTAATATTTATCTTTGTAAAAACCTGTCTATTTCTTATAACTAAGTGTTTTCTACATGCCCACTTAAATTTGTAAAATAAATTGTACGTATTTTAGTCACTATTAGCCCCAATATAAGAAAAATGTCTCTACCCTGGTTTGTCCCCCTACCGACTTTATTTGATAATCCGTAATTATGAATGTAATAAAATTCTATAATAACTTTCAGATCGTTAATTATATAAACAATGATAACTAAGTAACAATATCTTACAATAAAAATTGATAATATTTAATTTTTTCATAATAAATTTTAACGCCGAAATCTGTCCTCCGTATTACGCGTCTCATACCCTGGTTTTTTGTTTTCGTTTAAAAATCTGATTTGCTATAATAGTCTGTGGAATTTATGACCTTAAGTACACAGTCTGTGACGTGGAGTTAACAGCAAGCACCGCATTAGCCTACTGTGCAGCTATTTTGTCGCCCATTTCGGTCACGCCACTCGCTGGGTGCAGAAGTGTTGAGTGAATGCAGTCTTTCCTCTGGTAAGATTTATTTCGCAATTATTTCGTAAAATACTAATATATATACTTAATATTACTGTGACTAGTGCATACATTGTTACGTTTGATTATAAATTGCGTACGAAAAACACTTTTACGGCTATTTCGGGTTTTTATCGAAAATGTATCTCCCCTGGGGTATTTCCCCTGGCTCTTTTGATGCCAGGGAAGATACTTAATGTACAGGGGAGATACATTTTTACTTGTTTTCATTAATATTTGTTCCGCTTTCTCGAGAGCTTTGCTTGGAATTATGTCTATTTTAGTTTGACAATAAAATACTAGGTTTTTCTTTACAGAAAATGGCATCTCGAAAAAAATTGAAGCGAGAAGAACGCCTCGAGAAAAAAAGGAATAAGAATTTACATTTCTTAAGCGATGGGCCGGTCACCCAATATCGTAATAATATGATGTTCAAGGTTTTGGCAACGATGTTGGGAGATTTCTACCCCAACCTTCAAAATTTCACGTGGCGTGGCAATTTCATGTGTTTCATGAGGCAGGTTACGGGAAGGGAGCTCCCGGTGGAGTGGGTGCTACTTGCAAGAAAACTGCTGATAAACTAGTTGGGAGTGGCACCGATATTTCAACAATAGATGACTTGGCCAAAGCTCTCGAGAAAACCTGCCGGAATATAAAATCTTCACCGTAGATGACGCGGACATATCAGAAAAAGCAGCGAAATTGGAATCTACTAAACATATAAAGACTTTTACAGGCACACTAAAAGTTCATCAAGTTACCGGTAGCCTATTTATACCCAATTGCCTGACATTGAAACTTTTAAGCTGCTTCTGTGACTCTGAGTTATGTCGTCATTTCTATTTGGGTACATTTAATTATCCACAAACACATCCTGAATCTCATCTGCGGGTTGATGATATATATGGAGCTAGTGTTTCAGATGATGAACCACCAATAAAATATGTATCTGAACAAGGCACGAAGATGCTTCAAAGAATATAAAAGCTTTCTGAAATGGGAACTTTGTGCTGATTAAACTTCAATGTAGAAAAACGGAATATCGTTATGTTGCAATGTGAGGCGTCGAAGACAATGATGAAGTTCAAGTAGTATTTTGTAAAATCTGTGACGAAAGTGGAAAAAGCTTCATAATTAATGATGACGATGTTTCTTTCATCACCTGGGATCAGGTTTTAAAAAAACTTCCTGCCCCTTTATTAAAAATGAGAGGGCAGCGTATTTTCTATGCTTTTAATGAAGCTGTTGATGTATTTGAGCGCGGATTTAACAAAAATTAAGTTCCTCTAGAATGTATATGTTTTTATTTAATAGCTTAATACGTACAAGCAACGTTTAATATTGTTGTTTAGAAGAGATATTTATGTACTTTTATATTTAATTGTTGCCTATTGATGGTAAGTTTTGTTATATATTTTTGTTTAAATGGACAAAAAAGAGAGATTTTTAAAGTTACCCAGTACCTAAACACATATAATAAAAAAATAGACTGTTAAGAAATGAAAAGTCTGATTATAAATAACTTCAAATATAAGTAAAAATTAGTAAATAAAGTTGATTCCTCAAAATAACCTTGGTTTTCATACATGTCTGTCTCTCCCCTGTTCATAAAGTATCCTCCCCTGTGCACCTTGTCTCTCCCCTGTACCGAGTATATTCCCTGGTCACTTATAAAACGAGATAAAACCAACAAATTGATTGGCCACTTTGTGAATGCTTTTAATATTGCAGTCTCAATAAAAAAAATACATGCTAAAATAAATTCTTTAAAAAAAATGCCATGCCGCCACTTCATACAACGAATTACCTCTTAACTAAGAATGACCCAACTACATAAACCTAAATTAAATGTGAGATGAATATCTATGGATTATTAAAAAAATATATATTAGGTACAGTCGAATTGATAAACCTCCTTTTTTTTTGAAGTCGGTTAAAAACTACGGAGAGCACACGTGACCCATCAGTCTAAGTCGACACATACCCTAGTTGAAGTTGTGATTTTGTTGGCTTTCCGATATTTGAAAACCAAGGTTTAGTAGGTATATCTTTCTGAATATCTCCATAGTGCCTACCTTTGCATGGCATTTCATTTGCATTTCAGTATTTCTGGAAACAATTTGACAGTTCACGAGCAAATCACAGATAATATTTCATTTGTGAATCACATAAACGGGGTTCCGTGGACGGAAGTGACTATTTAAATTCGATGTGAAGAACCGGCCTCGAAGTTTTAGCACAGTCAGTTGAATTTCAATATATTTTTTATCCACTACTAGTAACTATTAACATGACTACAGATAAGGTTTGAAAAACTCAATCTTCTTATTTTCAAAACCCATTCTCTTCACTCATACTTTTTTCTTAGACTTTACGGATTTTTGAAAGGATCTTCTTAAAAAGCTGTTTTTTACCATGGATAAGAATACATTCAATACAAAATACATAATAAATCTAAATTTAAAATTTAAGAAAAACCCCCGATTATAATGCCTTTATTTCCTTAAAAGTAAAACACCATTATATTTTGTAATTATAGTATATTTGCAGATTTTGGCTTCATGAGCTATGATTTCCCAGACAGACAAACAGACACACAGCAAACACGTCAAACATAAAACACCCCTCTTTTTTGGTCGGGGGTTAATAATGGTATCAACCCATTTATTCCATAAGAATTTGCTAGATCTGTCAGTATTGACTAGCTAATGTTGTTAAATAAATTAACGAAAACTGCACTAAAATCCGTTCAGTAGTATTTTAAACTAAGTAGACTCGAGTAGTATCTAAAAAAAACACAGAAGCGTGGTCGAAAATTGGTATTTTACTATCAGATGCAGTCGATTTCTTATGTTTTTCAAGCTATAAAACCCATTTTGTCACACACAAAAGCGAAAAAGTCGCGGACGACCGACGTTCAGAAACATAAACGAGTATCAATTACTTATCCACGTTACATAAGCTCATGAGTACTAGCAAGCGAATAATTAATAGTTTCATAGTTTCTCATGGTAATCCCGTGTTGATTGTTTATTGCTACTAATTAGATTTACTTCTATAAGTATGCCGATACGGCATGATTATCAGCAAAAAATCTGATTACAGTCACAGCCTTAGTATGAGCACAATACCACCATCAAATCTTTTTGTAGCTATTAAAGTGTTAAGTACCAGTAAATACCTATTTTTTTAAAGATAATTGCCTATTTTTAACCCCGACCAAAAAAGAGAGTTGTTATAAGTTTGACGTGTCTGTCTGTCTGTCTGTCTGGGACATCATAACTCTCGAACGGATGGAGCGATTTCAATTTAGTTTTTTTTGTATGAAATGTTTATTTAGCGCAGGTGTTCTTAGACATGTTTCATGAAAATCGGTTGAGCCGTTTACAAGTTATGGTCGTGAGAGAGGGGAAGGAAAACCGAAAATCTGCAAATATACTCGAGTGAGGTATCAAATGAAAGCGCATCGCGTGCACATTACTAAATATTATGGTGTTTTACTTTTAAGGAAATTAAGGCATTGGAATCGGGGGTCCGAACACTCCTCTTTTTTGGTCGGGGGTTAAAAATGTCTCGCATCGCGTCCAGTTTCCAGCGTTGCTGTCGCGTAGGTTTGGCCAAAGCCTTAAAAAATCCGAAATACCTATCAAATAACGACAAAAAAATATTTCCTGGTGCTGAAAGACATCATTATGATTGCCGTGTTTTAACTAATAACTGGCCGATTGCTTAGTAGAATATATTGTGCAATTTATTTTTTATCAAGCCTGTAACATGGAGGTTTTTCTGTTCACTTCCGTAAGTGGTAACCCTCTGAATCCTCATACGTGACCTCCGGGCTGGGCCAGTGCGTGAAAGATTTTTTCGTGTTTCGTAATGTGGCCCGGAGAAGCCATCTACCTTCTAGATCTTCATGCCCCATCTTAGACCACATCGTCACTTTACCTACATCATACAGGTGAGATTGTAGTCAAATAAAGGCTTATCAAACATAAAAAAAAAGCTTTATAAAATTCTCGCAAAAATATAAGACCGATTTGTTATTAAGTCTGCAATCAAACTAAAACCTAGTTATTCAATTAAATAAAATAAATATTTCCAGACATTTCACACAACAACATCTAGCCCCGTGGTAAGCTCTAAGCTTGTGTTACGGGTACTAGATATCTGATATACTTAATAAAATAGTCATACATATATAGATATTTTTTATTATACATATTAAACACCCAGACCTAGGAGATCGTGCTTGCAGAACATAGGTACAAACACTTTAAATCTAAACAACGTGATTATTTTAAAACTTTCTATTCCATTTACAAAGTATTTACTTTTTATTTACTAAAACAGTATTTATAATCAGAAAAATAGATGGAAACTTAAACTAGGCAGATGTAATTTATATGCTTTAAGTTCACCCTATCGTATGTTTACGTACCGCGCGGCTGTAGATATATATATTCGAGACTGGCCTAATTGGAATACTGTATGTAAAATTACCGTGCCCGTTGTCTCAACACTAGTTTACAGCGATATATAAATCATATTAAAAGGCCTATGTTATCCATTTTATTTCCTCTGGGAAGTTTTCCTTTTAAGGAAATATGCTATAGGAATATAATACGTAGGTATGTCATACATTAAACTGTCCCGCGAGATGACTAACACACAAACGTCAAAGTTTCTTGAAAAACATGTTGATTTGTATGAATGTAACACAATAGTAAGGTACTTACTAGAGCAATATATTCTGTATTACCTACACTTACTAATAGAGATTTTTCACGTAAATTAATGTAATAATGGTAATGTTTATGATTTATCTATGTATTTACTATTATAATAAAATGACGGGTGATAGAGGGAAATGGAAGCAGGAAACATGTTGTGCCGCCACGTAATGTGGGATAAGGACAGGAAGATGATGATGATAATGTATTAACTCTGAAGGGTTAAAACGCTATAATTTAATGTGCTCGTATAAGCGCGGTTTCCTATTTATTTTGGGTAAGGTAGTTGGAATAATAATTGTAAATTAAGATGAGAGAGGAGCGTAGCGTTATAAATTTGCGAAACTAAAAATATATAATGTAAAAGGATCCACACTGCATGTTGCACACACATTTAATTACTCATAATAGTGTATACCTACTATTTAATACAAAAATTTGCTCAAGTTAAATATTATTACAATATATTTATAACAAAACAACAAAACATTATTTCTTTCCAAATACTTGCGCATTAAACGGGTTTGTGTCCACCGATCCCGGGATCGGTTCCGTATAGTTTTCTCCACCCGATATCGGTGGAGAAAACTTGGCGGTATCAGTGGACAATAAATTCTGATCCCGGGATCGGTGGACACAAACCCCATTAAACAGGTTTAACGGTGAAGGCAAATATCGTGAGCAAATCGGCATGTTCTGAGAACTAAAGAGTTTGAAGGACATTGATACCTATTTACCAACCCGCACTTGGCCAGCGTGGTAAATTAAGGCCTATTCTATAAAAGTTCCTGTGTCCCAGCAGTGGGAACGTTAGTAGGATGATGATGATGAAATACTTCCGTATAGTGGGTTATAACTTATTATTGTTTAACCCACAACGTCCCACGGCTGGGCAAGGCATGTATATAAATGGTATTCTTTGATTGCATGTCTTAATACGAGTAGATAATTGGGAAAACATTTCACGGGTGTCACACCACCTATCACAATCTACCTGGATTAATAGTTTTTATTTATAAGTTCAATCAGTTCCGCCTCAATTTTAAAATAATAAATTATTACAGCGCTAATTAGCGAATGAGTTAATAAATCATTTATAATTAAATGCAAAACGCTTGTATCGGTTCTTTGTCCGCGATTGGGCGCTCGCGCATAAAGAAAGTGACTGGCCACTTTCGCGTATGCGTGCTGTGGCAGGGAACGTCATAATTAAGCGCTGATCAAGCTAGTTGCGTACGTAACGAAATTATAAACGAGTATTTTATTGAGGAAAATTTACGAATGTTCTCGATATGCCTGTTTGGGGCTCCGTAGCCAAATGCTAAAAAAACGCACATAAACCGCATTAGGATTTACACACCAAAATAGAAATAAAAAATTCGGGTCTCTATACTTGGTGCTTAAAATTATGTATTTTTTTTTCATTTGATAAATCAATTGTTGTACACACTTGGGTAAAAATTAATGGGTCATTTAAAAAATGATTATTGAGGGTTCTAATATATATTTTTATTAAATAGTTTGCGGGAGAGACTTTTACAAGTGGGGAAGTTATGTGTGTTGTTGTAAGTTCTAAAATAAGAAAAAGATAAAACTTAAAATATATTTGATGAAGGTACATTACCATACAAACTTCCAGCGAAAATTGTTTTGAACGTGATCTAATCTTTTTCATACGTCAAAAATCATAAATTTACCTTTAATTTATAAAGGTAAGCAACGATAAGCGTGGTCAATAGGTACTTGGATGGGTGAAAGCTGACTGCAACTGTATTCACATTTTTTTTAAGTTTTTTTTTTACAATAATTGTGTAAACTGTTGATATACACGGAACCTTTGATGTATAAGTCCATCTTAAACTTATCAAATTTTATTAAGCTTTCTGTTTACATAGTTGCTATGAAATAACTAGTACACTTGCTATGACAATCTCTTCTTACTACTTATACAATTATAAGTCATAAAATAATTATTATGAATTATAAATTATTATATCCAGTCACATAAGAGCCCATAGCAGAAAGTGAAGCAAAAGTCGTCGACATCGAAATCAACGAGGATACCTATATATATTTATATATGTATATACTACTTATAACCAAAAATGTTTAAGTCCACAGAAAAACATTTAAGTTATGTTACAATTTTATTGTATCCAGCCATATACAGGTGCTGTAAATGGACTAGGTCAGGTGAGATTCGAGCAGGTGCGATTAGGCTGGGTGCTGTAACTGGACAACTTCCTATTCCAGTTTACACTATGTAGACTTAGGTAGGACTATGTAGTTTCACAATTTCCGAGTAAACTAGTCAATACGGGTTAAAATAGAGAGCTATGACGGTTTTTCAACTGTCATTTGATCTGACAGTTATATATTTTAACCATTGACTTATTTAACTCGAAGAAAGTGTAACCTCGAATGAAATTATTCAACTTCCCTTACAAACATAAAAACATTAATTAAAAATATGATTTAATCACATCCTTTTTATATCGTTGCTGAATACATGAGTTGTTCATTTTCCAGTTCTTAGCCAAATATTGTGTCTAAATATAGGTATGTATGTACTATGTAGTACTCAATAGATAACTAAATGTACGTATTCATGTTTCTATGTTGTATGTTTTTACTGTTATGTAATACTTATAACGTTATGGTTAGTAAATTAATTAAAATTGTAATATTTCAACCTACAACAATTCATCAAAACTGCGCAAAAATCTTAACCTAGGATTAATTATGGTAACATAATTTCGCCAAGCAAATATGTCGCAACTTAATTTGATGAAATTGGGGTTTCTCTAATTTCCAACCTCTGATTCCGGATCTAATGTTGTCTCTCTGCAGATTGAGAAATATATTGCTATGCTTAATAGAGTGCATAACTTATAGTTTTTGACTTCTTGATGCTTCGACGGCACTAGGCATAATGACTACCTACATAAATAAAACTTAATTCAAAATTTAAGAAAAACCCCCGACTCCTAATGCCTTAATTTCCTTAAAAGTATAACACCATAATATTGTGTAATGCGCTTCCATCTGATACCCAACTCGAGTATATTTGCAGATTTTCGGTTTTGCTTCCCCACTCTCACCCACATAACTTTTAAAAGGCACAACCGAAAACATGTCTAAGAACACTCGCGCCAAATTCACCTTTCATAAAAAAAACATAGTTGAAATCGCTCCATCGGTTCGGGATCTATGATGTCCCAGACAGACAGACACGACAAACTTATAACACCCCTCTTTTTTGGTCGGGGGTAAAAAAATTGTATTCTGTATAGTCTGATAGCCCGTCAAAAAATACTGGACCACTATTTTTTTGCTTTATCAATAAGAACAAGAATAAGAATAATTTATTTGCATAAAACATGAGTGTATACATGGTATTAAGTTTAAAAAAAAAGTGTTCTACAATTCAATAGAAAGACACTAATTTCTTTATTACACACAACAAATAAAGATCCAATACAATAACAAAATAAACACTAAACCTAGAATGTGTAATGGGCGGTCTTATTGCTCAAAGCAATTTCTTCCAGACCACCGTGGATGGAGAGAAAAAATACAAAACGTAATTAATAAATTTAATATGAAAGTACCAAGATAAAGAGCATCTTATGGGAAATTAGACGTATAGATTTAAGTGTGGGCTTTTGACGTAAAACTTTAATACAATATCTTGATTTTTTGCTTGTAAGAAAATTAAATAAACTAGTGTACAATTTTTTTATTAATTATTTTGTTTGTCATCCAGGGTGAATGACAAACTACTTAGTGTAAAATGTGTGGTAAATATCAAATCCATAGGTTTAAGGTGCTTTCAGACTGCATACTATCAAAGCGAACGGAGAGTATTAATAGGTATATTTGTTTTATCAATAAAGGTTGCAACTACAATGTTAATGATAAATTATAAAATGAAGGTTATTAGATAATCATCATCATCATCTCAGTCCTTAACGTTTACTGTTGAACATTTTATTATATTAGAAATCATTTTAAACCGACTTTCAACGAAAAAAGGAGGTTATCAATTCTTCGCGTATGTTTTGTTGAAAGCAGTAGCATCTACCGTTTACCTAAATTAATGAACATTAGTATATTTTTACTTTTCCTTTTATTTATTAATATTTAATTTATCTTAAAACGTATCAATTTAAGTTTTTAGTTAAGTAAATTATAATTAATTCAAATACTAAATATTGTATTGTATAATTTTTTTTACGAATAATTTAATACATGTATATTATAATAATATTTTGTTAGGTTGAAGAGTTTTGGGTAGGTACGTAAAGTATAGTAGAGTTGACTCTACCATTATATTGCGTTTGAAATATACCTTAATTATTTGTTTTTAAAATAAATTAGATTATGACTAGACATGACGACAAAATGTTCAAGATGATATTTACCTTGACAAAGGACACATTCCAATGCAAATGACTTGTCTATTATGTAATTACCAATTTGTTCAAGCCTTTAGTTAGACGGTCACTACACGGTATGGACGGTTTTTGGCAAAATCGGCAGTTTTTCACATTTTAAATTAAATATTTTCTCAAACCTTTCAAACTTGTTAATTAAATAAATTTAAGTATATTATTTAGTTATTCACTTACCACTTGACAATAAATAAAAAATACAAGTGTAAATATACCTTAACGATATGTACTCGTATTATTTCATGTTAATACTCATTCTAAAAGCACATTACTTAATTATTGTTGTTTTTCTGACCCGAAATCCACTAAGCTAAAGTTTGTTTTACGTAGACTTTCAAGACCAACATCATAAAACTAGACCGGAGCTATTAGCTTTGATTACATTAGCGGAATATACAAACATAATACTTACGACAGATATCCAAACTAGGCACTGCAATATCCACGTCATTGTGCACTTAAATGTTCGAATCGTTGTAAGCAATATTATAACACTACACACAACCAAACTACAGCAATAACAGATTTCTCACATATCGACACAACACAACACTATTCACCTTAGGCATGGGACATGGTACCACCAAACTATCGATACACAACCATCTGTCGATGAAGACGGTCAACAACTGACAGTCGCATCGTCTGGCCACAGTTCAAACATCGCAATTTGCAAACGTCCAGAATACGTAGACCTATGGCTACAGAGGAGATTTTGCGTATTTTAACCTCGATTATCTGCGATGCGGTTCTGGTTTCGCTGGTGTTCCGCAAGGGCCGACCTAGAGTCTGATTTTCAAGTTTATTGACGTTTAGTTGTTTTAATAGTTCATTAACGTGTTATTTATTTATGTTGGTACGTCGATAGCTAATTAATGTACTTAGTATGTTTAATCCCCGCCCTAGAGAACTTAATGGATATTCCTCGAATATTTATGGTATGATGAATAATATAATTGGTCCAGGTTTAATTTTATGACTGAAATTCATAGAATGGTTTCCTTAAATTGTCAAATAAGTATTCAAAGCATGTATTATATATAAGTCAGTGCGTAGGTATAGATATTATCTATCTATATATATAAATATATATAGATATCTCCACGGGCACTTAGTGGCTGATCTACAATTTTTGTTTGAGGTACTTTATGATAAAACTTACCGTTTTGCTGAAAATCGCGAAAAACCATTTTTTTTTACTTTTGACCTTGAGTACAATTTTTTCCTTACACGGGAATCATGGGGAACTTCTAGACATTGTTTATAATTATGTTTTGAACTATTTCACAGAAATTCAGCTTGTTGGGACTTTATGTAACTTCGAATGTTTACATTGACCGGACTTATATCCGTCTGCGATGATTTAGCTGAATTGTAGTGAAACAACATACTTCCCCACATACTTTTCGAGAAGTTGGTGTTTAAAAATTTGTTTATGCTCTTGCGTTTTTTCCCGATGACGTCTCAATATGGAAACGTATTGTTGAAAAACCCGTTGTCCACTACAACTACTACTGGGCTAACGTCATAAAGGTTGTTGGTAAGTCAAATTGGCGCTATTTAATAGGGAAAATATAGTGAAATATTAGGTCCTTACATATGAAATTGGCGTTTTGTATGGGAGGAACAAAAAGTCGAATATTTTTTAATATAATATATTTAATTAATCAAAGTATGAACCATTATTTTCTATGCACTTTTGCCATCTTATAGGTAGTTCATTGATCCCTTTACTAAAAAAACCAGTCGGACGGGAATCAATAAAATCTTTGAAGGCGATTTGGACTGCCCCATCGGAGTTGAATTTTTTCCCTTGCAAGAAGTTATCCAAATTTCGAAAAAAATGGTAATCTGTTGGAGCAAGGTCCGGGGAGTACGGAGGATGTCTTAGACTTTCCAATTGAAGCTCTTCTAATTTAGTAGCCGTCTGTTGCGCAGTGTGTGGTCTAGCGTTGTCGTGAAGCAGCAGTGGCGTGGAGCGATTGACCAGCCTAGGTTGTTTAGCCGCTAGCTTTTCCATCATGGTTTGCAATTGCTGACAATAGACATCAGCCGTAATAGTCTGGCCAGATTTGAGAAAACTGTAATGAACAATACCGGCACTAGTCCACCAAACGCTTACAAGTAACTTTTTTGGGGTTAATTTTCGCTTGGGGCAGGATTTGGCTGGCTGGCCAGGATCCAACCATTGCGCTGAGCGCTTCCGATTATCGTAAAGAACCCATTTTTCATCACAGGTAATGATTCGGTTTAAAATACCTTCATTATTGTGCCGGTTTAGTAATGTAACGCAGCAGTCGACGCGCGTTTGCCGGTTTGCTTCAGTCAATTCGTGAGGTACCCACCTTTCAAGCTTTTTAATCTTCCCAATTTGCTTCAAGTGAATTAAAACAGTTTTATCACTAACACCGCAGCCTGCAGCTAACTCGGACGTGGTTTGCGATGGATCCGCTTCCACAATAGCCTTCAACTCTTCATTATCAACTTGAGTCTCAGGCCGTCCACGGGGCTTGTTCTGCAAGTCGAAATTTCCAGAACGAAAACGTTGGAACCAAAAACGAACTGTGTTTTCTTTTGCAACACGACCGCCATACACATCATTCACCCTTCGAGTTGTTTCCGCAGCACTAGTGCCACGGCGGAACTCGTACTCGTAAATAATGCGATATTTTAAGTTTTCCATTTTGTAAAATGAGTGACGCAAACAGAAAAAAACAGAAGAAAAAAAACAAATGAATGACGATCATCGAAGCACAAATACATGAGTCTATAGCTGTACAAATTTGAATTTGGAATTCCTTACCAAAGAGGAGAAATTTGTGATTAAAGTGGCCAGTACGAAAAACGCCAATTTCATATGTAAGGACCTAATATAAATAGGTGAAATTTTAGGTTCCCTGGAAGAGATCGCTGTAAGTGATAAGGCCACCGATTGTACTACTAATAATGTGGCTATTTAATCTTATTAGCCTTATGACCTTATGGCTTAAGCCTAATGGCTTTTATACAAATACATAACATTTTGTTTTATCATCATCATCACCCTATTAACGTTCCCACTGCTGGGACACGGGGACTTCTCTCTTGGTGAGAGATTAGGCCTTAATTCAGCAAGTTGGCCAAGTGCCGGTTGGTGAATGTCACATGTCCTTCAAACTCTTTAAAGTCAGAACATGCCGGTTTCCTCACGATGTTTGCCTTCCCCGTTAAAGCAAGGAAATTTAGAGGTGCGTGGTGGGGTTTGAACCCACGACCTTCAGAATGAAAGTCGAGTGTCCTCCCACTGAGCCAACACAGCTCTTTTAAAGTTTTGTATTATTATTCAGATCTATCTAAATCATCCTAAAGAATCTAATCTTAATATTAAATATTATTTATATTTTTGTTGTTGATGCTGTGTGATAAGCTGATTAGTACGAAAATAAAATTATTTATTTATATTATTAGAGAAACTTTTATCAGTATTGATTTATTTATTTATTTATATTGAAAATGAAATAATAGGCTAATTAGTATTAATTACAATTCTAAACACGGCTATTACTAATCAGCACCGATTGCTTATTAAAGTACCTCATAGATGAGGATAATACAGTTTCGCGTGTATTTTAACTATAGACCTCTAACGCATTTTTTTTAGTCTGAGTACCTAACTTCTCACTTTTGTTTGGTTTCTAATACAAACAAAGATAATGATCTTTGTTTTCTTATCAAATTAACTTTTTAACCCCCGACAAAAAAGAGGTGTGTTATAAGTTTGACGTGTCTGTCTGTCTGTGGACATCATAGCTCTCGAACGGATAAAGCGATTTCAATTTAGTTTTTATTATTATGAAATGTATGTATGTGAGTTTCCCGCGAGTGTGCTTAGACATATTTGATAAAAATCGGTTGACCCGTTACTAAGTTATGAGGATAAAAGTGGGGAAAGAAAACCGAAAATCTGCAAATATACTCGAGTGTCGGTTGAAAGCGCATCAAGTGCACTTTCCAAAATAGAATGCCTTTTTACTTTTAAGGGTTTAAAAGGGGTCGGTTCTGGAGTCGGGGTTTTTTTTAATTGAAAATTAAGATAATGCTAGACGACGAGAACATATCTATTACTTACATTTATAATGTAAAAAATGTCTTAGATTAAAATTCTTAAACAGATCCTCGAACATTGATCTGGATCTATTTTGTATGAGCTCGGATTCCTTTAAGCGGCGGCTTAGCCAGGATTTTTTAACTATGTAGTTTATAGTAAAAAATGTGTTTTTTTTTGTTAGTGTGTGTGTTTTAAACATCCAGTTACTATTTTAGATTATGTTCTGTGTTTAGACTATATTGACGTGGGTGTTTGTTGTACTCACATTTTATATATTTTGCTGACACTAACCGTGAAAACTTTTTATTAGCTTTATGTATCTGTATGTTTTTTGTATACCTAATAGTGTTCGGATGTAAGTATTCCTTAAGTAAATAAGAAGGAATAATAAAATGCAATTTATATAAGTTTTCATGATAAGCTATTTTGGCAAGAAAATAATGAATACGACGTAATCCACTTGCTAAGTTTTTGTTGTCTTTAAAAAGCTTACTGAATTAATTAGTTAAAGGTTTATTAAAATCAGGTGGTTTATAAAAAATATTTTCTCTTTAAACTCATGCTTTAACGGTGAAGGTAAACATCTTGAGGAAACCGTCATGTTCCGAGAAATTGAAGATTTTGATGCGCGGCCTACCAGCGCGCTGAGCTAAGGCCTAATCTCTCTCTTCAAGTAAAGTCCCTGTGTCCCAGCAGTGGGAACGTTAATAGGGGTGATTATAAAAATAAAGCATATAATGTTCCAAAGATATTTTATTCCAACTCATCATCATCATCATCTCAACCGTAAGACGTCCACTGCTGTACATAGGCCTCCCTCAAAGATTTCCAGTAGTTTCGGCTGGCAGCAGCTTGCATCCACCGTGAGCCAGCAGCCTTCACCAGATCGTCCGTCCATCTAGTTGGTGGACATCTTTCCGATCCGTCCAACTAGAAGACGGTTATTAGGACATAATACGTGGACAAGTATATGTTTTAGGAGTATGTATAAATTTCTGCCCCTGACAGGCGCAATCACCTGGTACATATGCCTCTATCCTCTTTATTGAATAGTCGGTGTATGGTTTGCCATCTACGAATAAAGAGCCGTTCCGATTTTCCACCTCATCTATAGGTTTCTTTGGAACATACATAGTTTTTATTTGATCATTGCCTTGATTACAACAAAAGTGCACGGATGAGTTGCTCGTATCGTCAGCCTCGCAGTGATTGTCTTTGGAGTTCCTGGAAATAATAAATAATAATAATAAAAAAAAAAGTTTATTTAAGTCAAGGGTTTATTTACTTTTGAATATGATACAAGATATCAGTTGCTTTTTTTTTGCATCCGGCGTATCAAACAAGAAATACATTTGATAAGTATGATACCAAGAGCTGGATTAGCTACATATACATTTTGCAATAAAAAACAGAAATATATGTTAAACTAATTAAAAGCACAGATTAGATATGTATCTAATCTGTGTTAAAAGTGAAAAAATGCAGTTGGAGCTATAACCCATTCAAGTACAGGTCTCGCGCAACGTCGCTTAAATATATCTTTAACCAAAAATACACACACAATAAAGTTATATATAAGATTAATTGTCAATTTTTAGTATTTGTTATAAGCGAAGTAAGAGAAATACATCATCCCTTAAAATTTCAACTCTCTATCTACCACGGTTCTTGAGATACAGCCTAGTGACAGACAGACAGACAACGAAGTCTTAGTAATAAGATTTTTTCCTTTGGGTACGAAACCCTAAAAACAAAATAGAAATTGAATATTGTTTGGTCAATTCTTGGTTATAAAGTAAAGTTTTTAACCCCCGACCAAAAAAGAGGGGTGTTATGAGTTTGACGTGTCTGTCTGTCTGGAACATCATAGCTCCCGTACGGATGGAGCGATTTCAATTTATTTTATTTTGTATGAAAGGTGAGCTTAGCGCGAGAGAGAGAGAGACATGTCTCTCGAAAATCGGTTGTGCCGTTTAAAAGTTATGGGGGTGAGAGTGGGGAAAGAAAACCGAAAATCTGTAAATATACTCGAGTGTGGCATAAATATATTAATCAACTGAAAGCGCATCGCCTGCACATTACAAAATATTATGATGTTTTACTTTTAAGGAAATAAAGGCATTGGAATCGGGGGGTTTTCTTAAATTAAATTTAGATTTTTACAATACTCGGTCATCCAGCTAGGTACTTTGGGTGTAACTTACTCGCATTTAAAGTAATAATGAGCCTGTAGATTGAAGCCCTGCCCTGGCAGAGTGACAACGTAGTACCACCTGCGATCTTCCACCCCCATCACCACCGTAGGAGGTGTAAACGACTGAAAAAGGAATTTAATATAACAAAACTGAAAATACACTATGAGAGAAATAAAGTTACTTTATAGTACATAGATCATAGTTCATCCGTTCTTCCTCAACGTAATGACTTAACTAATTTAGGATGATGGATAAAAGCAGCACACTCGACTTTCATTCCGAAGGTCGTCGGTACAAGCCCCGCCACACACCTCTGGATTTTTCCTCTTGAAAAATGTATGTTCGCTTTAAATCATTCTTTAACGGTGAAGGCAAACATCGTGAGGTAACCGGTATATTCTGAGAACTTTAAAGTGTTTGAAGGACATGACATTCACCAACCCGGACTTGGCCTGCGCGAAGCGTGATGAATTAAGGCGTAATCTCTCTCGTCAAGGGAGAAGTCGCTGTGTCCCAGCTGTGGGAACATTAATAGGGTGATGATGATTAACTATTTTAGGGCTGATTCTTTCACTGTTTGGATGCGAAACGTACACATTTGCACAGAGGCAGGCGCAACTCGAGTTTTGAGGTGTTACAATAACGTCAAGTACCCTGTGGCTGCTATGCCGGTGATACGTAAGAACGGAACGTAAGACAAAAACTAAGAGTGTTATAAGTTTGAGGTGTCTGTCTGTCTGTCGCCTCATAGCTCCCGAACGGATAAAGCGATTTCAATTTATGGTTTTGCGTGAGTGTGCTTAGACATGTTCGATGAAAATCGGTTGTTCTGCTTAAAAGTTATGAGGGTAAAAGTGGGTAGGAAAACCGAAATAATACCCGAGTGGGGTCTCAATTGAAATTGCATCACATGTACATTACAAAATAGTACGACTTTTATAAAGTTCTGAAATTTGTTTTTTTTTTTATTTGAATTTTGTTTTATTATAGAAGCGTTGGTATTGCGAACGCACGACAGCAGAAATGTTTTTTATAATTTAATATTAAGGCTAACTACCGCATGGGAATTTTAAATCCTGTTTAGTAGAAGGATACGCAATGTTATTTAAAGATTTTGTCTGTGTATGTTAGTACCCAGATTTTAATCTATATGTATGGCAAATGATCTTACCTCATTTCCTTTACATGCTGTGTCTCCGCCTCTGTTTGTTATATTTGGTTCTATAGAGCTCAACATTTGAATTTCGCTCGGACTTAACTGTGGGACAAACAAAAATTCTAATTATTTCATCAATATCTAGGTAGATACTTGTATTGATAACTATCCGCCCGCGGCTTTGGCAGGGAAAAATATATTTTAACGTAGTTATTGTCCTTTATTGGGGCTACAGCTAAATCCATGCCAGATTTAGTCAAAATCGGGCTTTGCTTGCAATAGATTTTCCATTAAAAAGTGGTATTGTACCGCCATAAAAGTAGAAAATAAGTGCTATTTTGTGTAAGAAATACTATTATTGTGAAGTTTCAACAAAATCCATTCAGATTTATTTTCGTTCAAGAGCAACCAACATCTCACTTACTATCATCTTCACAAAGTTTTGCGTTTATAATATTAGGAGGGTAGTACGATTAACCTATATACATACATAATATGTATATATATTGTGGCCAGCGTGTTGAATTAAGGCCTGATCTCTCTCGTCAAGAGAGAAGTCCCTGTGCCCCGCAGTGGAAGCATTAATAGGGTTATGATGATGATGACATCGGCGACCTTTGCTTCAATTTCTGTTATGGTCTCTTATGTGAGACCCCAAACTTTGATAACACTCTGCTGTACGGAACCTCTGTGGTGTGGCAGTAGAACCGACCAGCGGAGTAATCCTAAGCCCTAGAATCGCTCTACTTATTGCTAAAAACTTCAAGATGTGGGGCTTAAATTTATAATATTGATTATTATATGAATATTTTTTTATATTTCTCTACAGTAATTTATAGTCAGCGTTCTTTTTGTTATAGGTAGGTAGTCAAATGTATTAATATTTTTTTTGTAATATGGTCCGAAATAAACTGTTTCATAACTGTGCGTTTAACTTACCGATTTGATGACATTCATCATGAACTCTTCTGGTACGTTTGCATGGATATTTTTATTTATATCTTCTTTATCGGCATTCTGATATTGTGAAGATCGGATAATACTCCTAGGAAGCTGTGGAAATTAAATAAGTTTAATTATAGTGATGCAATATTATAATATTAATATTTGATGTGTTTTCCTTTAACAAAATAAAAAAATGTGTGTGTGTCAGCTACGACGCACGATTGGAGTTTACTACTTACGAACTATAATTATGATATTATATCGAATAGAAAAAAAGGGTAAATGAACGCATCTGCTAAAACGATAAGAGAAACAAACATATATCTGTAATTATTCGGATTATTTATATTACTTCAATAAAGCGTATTACATAAAGTATGTTACAAAATAATATAAATAAAAAACAGCAATACATCTGTAGTATGGCGCAAAGAGGAGACCCCGAGAATGAGATACGCTGTGTAATGTATTCCATCTCATTCTTTTACAAGTTCAATCCTACAGATATATAATGTTTGTCTCTTTCTACGTAACGCCTCAACTTTTCGTGTTACCACTTTTTGATTTTACTCCACATAAATTTCCGTACCGGGCCTTATAACTCAAATCGTTTCTTAAGGAGTAAACTCCAAAAATATTATTAAGTAATTGAAAATACACACAACATTTACTATCAAAAATCCTAAGGTTTTCATGGATAGATTGCATTTCTAATGGTATATTTTAAAATAATTTATATCAAAATAAATATGCGTCCAATTGTGGACCGTCACTTTTCCGAAAATGATTTTTTTTAAACTTTGGTGTCCCAATAATTAATTATATTTCAAAATGTATACAAAATTTTTGCAACGTCAACCTATAACTAACTTTTAAACAAATAATGGATATAAAATATCAAAAAAGATACTAAATGATTATTTTACACCTTTCAATCCCCCAGACGTTATGGCTCTAGCAGAAAATAATTATTTATTATATTTTATTACGAAAATAACGTCATGCACCATGTAAAGAGTTGCTTCAAGACAATCATTACGCACCTAACACATTTTTTTAAAAGTGACGATAATTGATTTTTTTTTAAAACCCCTGACAAAAAATAGGGGTGTTATAAATTTGACGTGTCTGTCTGTCTGTGGTTCTGTCTGTCTGCCTGTTTGGGATATCAAAGCTCCCAAACAGATGAAGCGATTTAAATTCAGTTTTGTGTATGAAAGGTGAGTTTCGCACGAATGTTCTTAGACATGTTTGATGAAAATAAGTTGAGTTGAAAGTTATGAGGGTAAAGTGGGGAAGGTTAACCGAAAATCTGCAAATATACATATACTCAAGTGGGGTCTCAAATGAAAGCGAATTACGAGCACATTACAAAAAAGTATGACTTTTTGCTTTTAAGGGAACTAATCTTCTGGAATCGGGGGTGTCTTTAAATTGTAAATTTACTGTATTTTAATTTTAAACATAAATAATATGTTTATTATTTTTTTGAAAATACTTACGAGTGTAAAAGCGATACAGGGTGCCACAGCCACAGCGATCAGAATAATCTGAATAAGCCGCAACATCTTGACAGCACGACTGAGTTTCACAACTGTATGCTTCAGTTGAGTCCAGGACAGCTTTTATACCGCGATTCGTACATTATCCTGTTGCCTCATTATTCTTATCAACGCGCTGAAACTAATTTAAATTATTCGACGGCTACGGTATAAGGATGTGTGAAGTAGTTAACAGGCATTTTTTAGGGCAGTGCAAACATTTTTATGGATGCAAGGAACACGCAGAGGGTGTGTCCTTCATAATGGATATTCCGTTAAGTGGTAGCCTAGATATCAGACTCCAATAATAAGATTATTTAATTAATAATCCAATAACTCCAATAACAGGATTTTCAATTATGTGTATTTAACCTTCACAAAAATACAAGTTTTGAAAAAAAAAGGTAATTTTCTTTGAAAGTTATTTTTTTAATGTATTACGAAATTTTATTTAATAAAGAGTACGGTTTCTAATAACTACACAATAATACAACATTTTGTTGAAATAGCAGCCGATTTATAAGCCAAAGAAGCAAAGATTTAACATAAATTAAAGAGCATCACTATTTTAAGACTTTTGGTTATAATGACATAAAAATTTGATTTTATTTCAGCGTGATATCTGACCAGCTCTTAACGGATTATCTATTATTAACTTCACACCCTGTATCTAAAAAAGTTTGATAGGGCTAACATTTTATTTGAATGGTTTATCATAAGCATTTACCCCAGGTACTTTCTCTTGACGAAGGAGCTAATATAAGGCTTTAATGCAACGCCACCAATATAGGAAGTTTTTAGATTTTTCATTCAAAATATATCGTCATTTTTTCAAATTATACGATAAAAGTTACCTCTAGAATCGCTCCACTTATTGCTGAAAACTTCAAGACGTGGGGGCTTAAATTTATAATATCGATTATTAATTATATGTCTAATTTTTTTTATTTCTCCACAGTAATTTATAGTCAGCGTTCTTTTTATTATATGTAGGTAGTCAAAATGTAAAAATATTTTTTTTGTTATATGTTCCAAAAAAAAATGTTTCTAATTCTTATTCATCGTCATCTTTACGGACAAATAACTTCCTTATAAAATTGTTTGCGACACGGTCGCCATTGAAATAATGAAGCAAAACCCGGTACGCCAAATCCATACTCATTTCGTCGTTTGCTCTTAGACAATAATAAAAGTGGGAGGTAGTTGCAATAATTTTGGAGATGACGAAGATTTATATACATATATGAATATGGCTTAGGTAAATACAAGATACTCCGTGATTCATCTTAATGGACATAGAACTATGAACCGATATAGTTGTGGTTACACTTTGACTTTGTCTTTCTATTCTATATGATGTAAGTCTCTTTATTCTATGAAAATCGCGGAGTATGTTGTAATACTGTCGTTTCCGTGAATTGTCATTGCTCATTTATTTATTGAAATCTAACTAATGGATTTCCTATGCAATTCAGACAAATCATTTATGCTATTGTGTTTCCCGGATCAAAAGATTTATTTATTTTCTTTAGTATCTACCCATTACTAAACTCGTACTGATCACTGAAACTGTACCTACGCCAAGGCAGCCAAGGTAATGTAATAATATATTATAATATGTCATAGTCATAAAATGTCGTAATATGTCATAGTAGGTACGCCATTAAAGGTAAGTACCTATAGTTTATTTTACTATATTACAATCACGCATCATATTATTCATAAACCGCTGATGACGAAAATATAATACCTACATGATAGTTGCAGTTGAAAGAATGGGGGAAGGCCTTTGCCCATCAGTGGATGGTAACGGCTGATAATAACTAAATAATGGTTGCAACAACACTAATTAATGATCAGCATCACTCAACACTATTTATCTACAACGAACGTTATTTTTTGCACAATAATAACGTTCGTTAAGTGGGTTTCTTTTTGAAGGGTAGTTGTTATAATATTCTTAAACAGTGTTAACAAGAAATCATATAATACTGACAAAAGCGTGATTCAGTCCGAACATAGTATTTCGATTTAGATCTAAATAGAAAACAATCTAAAATTATTTCCTGTTAAAATATATAACACATTAATTAATAAAAATATTATACAGGCTGACGTCAAAATAACGATCAAATAAAGCAATAAAGTGGGAAAGAGCTACATGGAGAGGCTCGGGGTTTCTCTTCAGGATCGAATCAGAAATAAGGAGATTCGTAAAAGAACGCGGTTCACTGACATAGCCAAACGGATAAGCTCTTTGAAGTGGCAGTGGGCAGGTCAAATAGTACGCAGAACAGATGGTCGTTGGGGCCGAAAAACTCTTGAATGTAGGCCACGGATCGGCAATCGCAGCGTAGGATGTCCAACAACTAGATGGACGGACGACCTGGTGCTGGCTGCGGGCTCAAGGTGGATGCAGATCGCTGCCAGCCGAAATTACTGCAGATCTTTGAGGGAGGCCTATGTCCAGCAGTGGACGTCCTACGGCTGAGATGATGATGATGATGACCAATTAAACTTTGCAGATATGTCGTGGTCATCAAAGTCAAAACGTCTTTTTCTTAGACGCACAGGGCATACATGGTCATGTTAACAATATTGTGATATTTCAACGTAATAATTAAGGGCCCCTTATACCGCAAATGCTGTTTTTAAAATCAATATGAATCAGTCAAAAATTAACGTAAAATTTTGAAAAAAATATATGTTTCAGTTGAGGATCTTACAGAGTGCAATTCGCTTACATTTACACAATAAGATGAACTTCGCTCGATAGAAAAAAATACCAAAGTTGCCTCTTTTTAAAAAACATTTTCAATACTGTGGCTAAAATAATAAATTTATTGACCTTATTTTTACACCAATCTTTAGATAAATCATTTTTCTAGTGCAAATCGCTGAGGTGTGTGTTGTAGTGTTATTTTCCTATTAATTATGCCTAAATACCTACAAACCCGCGAGCGACGCGACGCCCGCGGGCTTCGTCAGTCGCGCGGTGGCGCTTACCGACGACGGACCTATGCCAGTGCTCTTCCCGCCCGACGAGCGACGTGCGACGTGAAAAAAAAAGGTGTGTGTGCGATTCACACACGACAGAAGTGAAACTACAACAATTAATAAAAACCGTAATTGGTTTTACAAGGACAACTGCGCGACATTGCTGTCGCGACGGCAATGTCGATTTGGTATTTGGGCCGGGGAAAAAGAACCAGTCAAAGTCAAAGTATCTTTATTGCATTATTACATGTAGTTTAAATGGTAGGTATTATATAAGGTTTTGTATCAATGTAATTTGCCCATTGGACATTTTGATTAACAACAATTTAATAATAAGAAATTTTAAATAATAATTGTATATAATTAAAAAATAAACATGTCAATAATTTTATAAATCAGATTAAATTAAATAAAATATTAGTTAATGATTAAAAATAATTACACATTACATTTATTTACCAATGGTTTTGTCATTTAAATATTCGGCAACTGTATAATAACATTGTATAATAACAGTACATATCGAAAGAATCGAAAAAGATGATGAATTTTGGAAATCAAAGATGGAATCAAAATTATCACACTTTTACCACCTGTCAAAATGTCTGCTGCCAGAAATCGTCAACCCCAGACACACTCTTGGTTGCCTCTATACGGAATCTGACACTTGAATGCGAATCCCGGTGGATTCGCAAAATCAAAATCCGAAAATAAAGAAAAAGAGATTTTTTTATCGCAAAACATTATTAAATTGCAATCAGGACCTAGCACTAGAACTCTAAATTACAATGAAATAAAAAAGCATTTTATTCCTCATATAAAATGTATTTTTTTTTTATAAATGAGAATAAATATTGTACATAATAATTATGTTTGTTTTCATTTTGTTGTTTGTATTCTTTACCACAAATTCTTCAATCATAATTATCACCTCACTAATTCAAAAAGTTTAGTAAGAAAAATTATGTAACAATACCTACTACAATAAACTTTCATTTCTATCAAATAAAAGAATATAGTCAATAAAATAATCAATATACTAAAAAAATACAGTCAATAAAATTAAAATCACCGTAGCTACTGCATTTTGCTGTATTGTGGCGTTCTTGCTGCCTACAAAGTTCGCCGGAGTTCATATCAAGTCGGCTCCCGCGTAACGCGCATGCAAGTCGACTGGGCGAGTAAAATGCCTAAATCTTCGAAACAAGGTGGCCTTAACCTATATCTAAATAGCTATCGTAAACTCCCTGGCATTATTAAACAATAATTAATTCTTTCAATTTGGCCATAATGTAATTAAATAAATATAGATAGTATTAAACCCGATTTCATCCATGGTTACCTCAGAGAGCGCAAACTGGTTCAGTATCCTTGTCGAACTTTCACTGTACAGAAATATGCTCACAGCTAAGTTACTATGAGTACCTACTTATATCTACAAACTGTAACATGTACAATTTTTGGTTTCGGGCCTCGGTGTTTTCTAACTTTTCTAAGTAATATATTTATGTAATTACAAAAAATAAGTATGTATGTAGTATATCAGTCACCCAACACCCATTCATAGTACAAGCTCTGCTTAGTTTGGGGTTAGATGATGCTGTGTGATTAGTCCGGAAATATATTATTTATTTATATTGAACCTGTAGTATTTGTCACAGCATCCACAAAGATGACTAAAAAATAATAATTAGTCCGTCATTTTTAAAATACAAAGGTTTTTTTCTTTCAAAAAAAAATACAGTGCATTGAGGTTCCCACTTTTAAATTTCAATGGTTTTACTTGGATAACAGTTGATTTTCCAAGAAATTTAAATTTAAGTTCAATATATACAATGTATACCTATGTATACAGACGCAACGCTGTACCATTTTAATGCGCTGGAGTACATAATTAGGCTCCTGTGCTTTATAAACAATACATGGTAATTTAAAATATTTATATTTTCCCTGACTCATCATCAAGTTTATTTGTTAGTTTATTTTCCTGATGTCCTTATATAACTATATTTATGTTTGTTTATTCTATGTAGGTATATCGACGAGTATCTGTACGGCAAAAATAAAGTTAATCACGGGCGAGATGTTTCTGGTGTATGTTGATGTGTATGTCCTAGATACTTACTTAATAGTAGTCCATGTAGAGTATCAAAGTAGTTGGCTAAGTGGGAGGACACTCAATTTTCATTCCGAAGGTCGTGGGTTCAAACCCAACCACGCACCTCTGGATATTTCTTCTTAAGAAATTTATGTGCGCTTTAAACACGTGATTTAACGGTGAAGGCAAACATCGTGAGTAAACCGGCATGTTATGAGAACTTTATAAATAGTTTGAAGGACATGTGACATTCTCCAAACCGCACTTGGCCAGCGTGGTGAATTAAGGCATAATCTCTCTCGTCAAGAGAGAAATCCCTGTGTCCCAGCAGTGGGGACGTAAATAGGGTGATGATGATGAAACGTAATAATATTACATTTATATAATAATTACTATATATACATTTTTAAATTGTTATGAACAGACACTGCTGCCCAGTCTCGTAACGAGGCTGGTGTCCTCAGTTGCAATATTAGTTCATATTATATTTATAGTATAATCTTAAATGGGACCAACCATTTCGGATTATTTATATTGATATCCAGATCTTATGATAGTTGTGTGTTTTGTAGGTACTTTTCTAATGTGTACCTACTTAGTTTTAATTAGTATGGAAGTATATTTTGCAATGCATTTTGGAGGTTTTTTATGTTCACGTCCGTAAGTGTTAACCCTCTGAATCCTTACACGTGACCTCCGGGTGGTGCTAAGAACAGTCTCTGGTGGTAGGCTTCGGCCGCGGCTTGTCACCACCCTCCGGGCTGGGCCAGCGCGTGAAACGTTTTTTTCGTGTTTCGTAATGTGGTCCGGAGAAGCCGTTTTACAAAATAAAAAACTCTCTCACTCTCTGATTAATCTTAATTTAACTGGGTCATATTCTTTGTCTTCAGTTACAAAAATACCTGTCGTATCCGTAGTGTGAAATCATATAACAACTAATGACGAGTATGTAAGGAGCTAGGACACGCAGTCGAGTTTTTTTGCAACTTGGGTTTTACTGATTTTATTTCGGTAAATCCGTTATATATATTGGCCAATGCAACAACATTTCGATAGGGTAAAAGTGCTATTGTGAAAACCAACTCTATACCTACAGCAGCAATAAATATTTTAAATAATTTATTTTAACTCATTGCATTATTATTTTTATAATATTCATACAAAAAGATAAGCGTCAAACATGGTAAGTTTTAGTTACTACTAAACGTCTGCTATCCTACAGTACCCCGCCGACCTACGCTGCTGCCATTATTTCCTTTTAATTACCTGTCTATCCGAAGGTTAACTGGAAGAGAACTCTCATATCACTATGGTCGCCCTTTGAACCCTATTTTTCATTTAATTAAGGTTATTGTAGAGTTGATTCTTATTAGTATGGTGTACATTATAGATTTTTCTATGTTATCTAAAGTAAGCTGGGTTGTTTTACTCGCATCTCAACTTAGTGTAAAACATTTAAGCGAACTATCAAGACAATGTTATTTCCTTTATTATTCTTAGTTTTATTTAAGTTAAGTTTGCCTGTCCACTTATGCCGTGTGCGTCTAAGGAAATAAACGTTTATGACTTTGTTAAATATTGTTTGTCTAGAAAAAAGTATCGGCCAACGTCAACAACAGAACGAGTTACCTACCATTTCTACAAATTTGTATTAAATACGTATATATCATCATAATTGTAACCGTAGAACAACCTTCGCTGGACGCTGGGAAATATAAAGATTTCTAGTTATTTTGGTTGGAAAAAGCCTTCATCCACCTTGAACCCGAGACTTCATACATCAGGTCTATGGTTCTCCAGCAAGCACTTTCTTCTTGGTCTGATTGTTGGATATGTATAATAAAAAATATCTATACAATGTACATAATGTCTATTATATTTAGTAAATCAGATTACACAAACTTAGAGCTTACCACGGGGCTAGATGTTGTTGAGTGGATTGTCCTGAAATATTTATTTATTTTAATATGCACATTATTTATACTAAACTAGTCGACCCGACAGACTTTGTCCTGTCCCACGTCTCAAAAAACAATAACTAGTTGACCGTATTGTGAATCTAAACCATTCCCGAACCCACTTAAACACACACAACAAATTTCATCAAAATCGGTCCTGCCGTTTAGGAGGAGTTCAGTGACATACACACTCACAGAAGAATTATATATATAAAGATAAGCAGGCTTATATTTATTGCCTCGGTGGCGCGGTGGGCGAAAGTCCGCTTGCAGAGCAAGAGGTAGCGGGTTCGATTCCCGCCGAGGGTTAAATTGTTTGTATGTTCTGCAAGCACTTTTCTCCTTGGTCTGGGTGTTTAATATGTATAATTAAAATATCTATATACGTATGTATATTATATTAAGTATATCAGATATCTAGTACCCGTAACACAAGCTAAGAGCTTACCACGGGGCTAGATGTTGTTGTGTAGATTGTCCGGAAATATTTATTTATTTATTTATTTACTTCTTTCTTAAAAAATATCCACATAAAAAGTTAACCTGCCCTGAGCGGACTGCACTGCACTTTTTGTGCTATAACTTTACAGCATCTCGTTCAGCTTGAGAAATCTTATGGTGACAGCTGAAAATCAGTGTTTGCTCCATGAGCAACTTTACGCTGAGCTGTGGCCTTTTTGTTTTACAGCAACGCACACATGCGCTAGTCATCTTAACTTTCACAGCTTATATCTAACCTTAGTTAATAATGTATCCTTTTGTTTTTGCTCGATTATTGTAAGTGCGTGTGATTGGAGTTACAAATAACGTTTCATCTATCTATATATAATTGATGGGACTGATGGGGAAAATATAATAATTTACTTTTATACTACAGGTACAAATAAATGTTTTTATTATTATTATATTAGGTAAATAAGTTATTGTATGTACAATCGGTCACTAAGGAAATCGAGTATATAACTAATAAGCCCTGCAACTTTATCCTTTCCAGGAATAACATTTAATTAGAGCTTATCAGAGTTATTTTATCTATATCCTTTCTGTATATATTATAATGTGCAGTATACTAATGATTGTTTCTTTTTGTTACCCTCATCATCATCTACAGTCTATATATGCCCACTGCTGGGCTAATGCCTCCTTTAGTTTGTGCTATCTACCACATCTCGCTACCAATAGCGAAGAACAAGGGTGAAGGGTTGGACAAACGGTCAACGTTTGACCGGATGTAGTTTATGCCAATGTCTTCTCGCAACGTCTGAACGGCTGAAACGATTTTTATTAATGATAGGTAAGTCATTGGACTTTTGGACTCAGTTCAGTTCAGTTTCTTGTAATTGGACTTGGATTTGGATTTGGTTTGCGCTTGAAGCGACAATTTGCCAGTGTCGAGTTAAATAAAATTATAAAGTGAAATACTAGATGTTACTCAGTTCAACGCCATTTTGCGTCTCATCCTTTTGGACTCCACTTGATGACACAAGTGACACTTGCTACATTAAAATGTCAAGAAATTTAAATGGTGGATTTTTTATGACATTCTAATAAGAAAGCGATAAATAAGTTCTAAGTTATCAAACATGAAACGTCTCGCTGAATTGAGAAATTTCTCTTGTTTTTGGAAGTTAGTTGTAAATTACGCATTATTTTGTTTTTGACACGGTTTTTTATCAGAGATAGCTCTATATTTGTCCACAATAACACCTAATTTTTGTTTTTACACTCTTCATGCTTTTGACCTAAGCATTTAATAGTACCTTTAGAAGATGTTTCTGCGCATAGAAAAAAAAAAGAAGTTGTTTATCTAGATTTTTTAATAAAAAGTACTGTTTTAATCTCAAATAAGCATAATATAATCCTTACCACTAAAATACTTGAATGCTTAAGGCTACACAAATATAGTTTCCAGGTCTAGGTCTAGGCCGGTTAATTTCGAAAAACCAGATATTCCATGTTTTGGATTATTTGATAGTTTCATATTATTTACCTAATATTATTAAGGGCTGTTTGTTTTTGCACTTTATTCACTATCATTATCTGTTCTAACGATGCAAATGGCTTATTCAACGCTTACATTGTAAAACCTAAAGGTAGGTAGGTAACCTAATGCAGATTTAATACAATTGTCAAAGTATTCCATCAAATAATTAATTGGTCATAATATACATATAATGCTTCTCAATCTTTCAGTATTGTATTTTTGTTTTCTTTCCTATTTCTTTATCTATAGGATATCCGAAATATTACGCTTTTTTTTTATAAGATGATTTTATAATTGCACGAACAACATATAGGCAATTCAGTTTCAATTTTCTCTGTGCCGCCATTGGAATCGTCGACTAGGAACTCCCATTGACTATACTTCTGTTTGCAGAATGTCTTGAACTCAGCTAGTGGTGGGAAGGCGGTGAAGCAACGACCTCCGGGGTTTCTGAAAGATAAGATATATATAGCTTCCAAGGATTTCCAGTCATTCATATTTCATAAAATCACCTACTACATCTCCTCTGGTCTAGTTCATTTTACAGTCTTCTTTTAAAATGAAAGGAAAATTAAACCTCTTCCTTATTTTAAATGCTTTTTGCCTTTATAATAAGAAAGAGGTTTCAATTCGGTGCCTATTTTTTACTGTTTGTTTCCTCTTAACAGTTTTCCCAGTGAGTTTGATGATTTGTGTATTACAGTTGTTTCTTGCAACTTGAGTAATATTTTGTTTTTCATGCTAATGGTAGATTTAGAATAAATTGAGTTTCCAAATTATTAGTTCATATTTATGATCTGTACTCACTCAACCCGATTCCCACCATTCATCATCACCCCATTAACGTTCCCACTGCTGGGACACAGGGACTTCTCTCTTGACGAGAGAGATTAGGCCTTAATTCACCACGCTGGCCAAGTGCGGGTTGGTGAATGTCACATGTCCTTCAAACTCTTTTAAAGTTCTCAGAACATGCCGGTTTCCTCACGATGTTTGCCTTCACCGTTAAAGCACGTGTTTAAAGCGCACATAAATCTCTCAAGAAGAAAAATCCAGAGGTGCGTAGCGGGGTTTGAACCCACGACCTTCGGAATGAAAGTCAAGTGTCCTCCCACTTAGCCAACACGGCTCCCCACCACCATTACATTTAAGCAAAATGGAGTCGTTTCCGCTGTCCCTTCGTTAAGATATTTTGACTAAGCTCAGTTTTTCATAATATGTATATACCACGGATATAATACTGATGTAAAAGTTAGGTATGTTGCTTCTAATATCTAGAAAACGCGGGATATATTTATCATCCTTGGCCATGGTAGAATACTTTGGTCTTAGGAGCGGAGTAAGTAGGTTTAAATGCGAGTACTTACTTGCAGGTTTCAATTCGAACTCGTTGCACATAGTTCTCTTCAGGGGCTTGCACCACCGTGTGCCATCCTCGTCTGCTTTTCACTTTGTACAGGGGCTCATACTGAAACATAAGAAAATGTACTTTGTAAACGACTTAACTCAACCTTTTAAAAGATCATTGTTTTTAACCAATAACGGGTAACTTTTTAAGCTGAGAATGTGGTGTTTGCAACATGGTGTTTGTTTGAATTTTTATCATCATTTTTATTAACGTTCCCACTGCTGGGACACAGGGACTTCTCTCTTGACGAGAGAGATAAAGCCTTATTCACCACGCTGGCCAAGTGCGGTTTAGTGAATGTCACACATGTCCTTCAATCTCTTTAAATTTTTCAGAACTAACAGGTTTTCTCACGATACGCGAATCACGAATTACGCGTCAAGCGGAACACTTCAAACGGATCTCATAACTCGCGCGTCTCGCACACCGTGAACTCCGAGGCTGTGGTGGAATACATCCGAACCAAGACTGCATTCTTGGTTCGCGTCGAAAGGTGGGAATCTCGCAGTAATGTGAGCTTCGGTTCATTTATGGTACGGGTTCCAACTCAACATCTGTCGACGTTCCTGAATGAGCAGTTTTGGCCGCAAGGGGTCAAGTTTCGACGGTTCATCGGTCGCCTACACTGCAAGGTGACACCGCCGTAACAGATGATCTACGATGCTGACACTTTAGTTTATAAGATTTATATTTTTATGTATGTTAGTCTATAAGGTATATGTTTATGGGCCTTAGATGCCTGAAATAAATGTTTTTTTTTAATTATTATCCACTCCTACGTCCAGCGCCCTCAGCGTAACTAGCCACGTAACGTCCCAGCCCGCGTAACGCGAGCGGTGCGTGACACGCTGCGCGATCTTCCCGATAAAACTATTTATCACATAAAAAGTACTAAACCTATTTCATTTATGATTAATGTAGCTGGGTAAACCCAATATACGGTGCTGAATATTTGACATCGGTCTCCTGATTAGGTTAAAATAAATTATGCCTCTTAATTATGTGCTCACCGAAACTTCTGTCTCACAATCGTCAATTTCATCAGGATCTCCTTGGCGATTTGGCGGTGACTCGTCTACTACAAGGGTCGGCTGAGGTGCAATTTTCTGAAAAAAATATTCCACGATTAAAAATAACATCCCAATAGGCGTGGTGGAAAAAGCCGTGTTGGCTAAGTGGGAGGACACTCGACTTTCATTCCGAAGGTCGTGGGTTCAAACCCCGCCACGCACCTCTGGATTTTTCTTCTTGAGAAATTTATGTGCGCTTTAAACACGTGCTTTAACGGTGAAGGCAAACATCGTGAGGAAACCGGCATGTTCGGAGAACTTTAAAGAGCCAACCCGCACTTGGCCAGCGTGGTGAATTAAGGCCTAAACTCTCTCGCCAAGAGAGAAGTCCCTGTGTCCCAGCAGTGGGAACGTTAATAGGGTGATGATGATGAGGCGTGGTGACTTAATTCAGCTCAGAAATAAGAAAGAGCCAAAATGTAGAGCATTAAAGTTCCGTAGTAATGGTCTGTGACGTAAACATTTAGTACATTTTGCTCGAAAGCATTACGTCACGCGAAACTTCAATGCCTGTAGCGTCTTGATATTTGTTTGCAAGAAAAAATATGGGAAGAATTTTTTTAAGTAATTTATATGACAGACAAATTTTTATTTAGTCTAGAATACCCTATTGGTCTTAGAAGGGTTGTTGGTGGATTGAGCAGCTTGTAAAAAGAGATGTGTTAATTGGATTCGGTTGAAAAAGTTTCTAAATATAATTGAGAAGAGAGCAATCTTATCTCACTCTTTAAAATGTAGAGCACCCACTTCTAGGCACAAGTCTCCCTCACAGATAACGTTATGATTTATAAGGTGTTGCCACTTATGCGTCGCTTTACAAACGACTAGACCAGTGGAGTATTTATTTTTGTGTTCCAACAAGTAGCTGCTACAATTATCTCGTCAGATTCCTGTAACCGGGTGTTATAGGACCGCATTTAAGAGCTGGAGGTTCTATTTCAATGCACCGGTTCCCGTGGCTTTGGATATTAAATATAAAACAAGTTCCAATAGACTCGCTAGATATTGAGCCTTGAGCCCAAAGATTATTGACCGACAATACCCTGACTTATTCATTTTGTATGTAAATGTCATAAAGAGTATGTTAAGGTTGCCATCTTTAAATTTTAAAACCCAGGATTTGAATATAGAAAATCAAACATTTCCGTTATAATAAAGGACATTTTTTTATTATAAAGAGAGTCTGTTTTCTCATATTTACGAGACGATATTCGTCTACGTGATGCCTATTTCGGATTTTGACCTATAACATGTTCATTAACAATAGTATTCCTAAATTACATTAATGTTCAAATACCAAGCAGGACATGTCATAGAAAAATAATGTATGCTCATATTTTATACAACGACTCGAAAACAGTGCTGTAGCAAAGACTTTATGTACTTATATGACAGAGTCAAAGTTCATTATGTGGACTGGTTTATCCTAGGTTTCACCAAAGCCTTCAGACTATCCCCAAAATAAATTCTTATTTCGATCTATGATGAAATATATATCATAAAACCTAGAAGTTCTAAACTTTCCAGTCAAACCTCGAAATTTAAAGAAAAAATGAAAAAATATATATTTCGACGACATTTGCACAGAATTTAATTTTATAACAAAACCAAACTATAATTATATTGTTCTTTTAAATAAATATTTCCGGACAATGCGCACAGCATCACCTAACCCCAAACTAAGCAGAGCTTGCGAGCAGACCTGAAACCAGAAATTGTGGATCGTACAAACTCAGGTCCCTCGGCGGGAACCAAACCCAAAACCTCTTGCGATTATTCAAGTCAATGTATAACGAAATGTATAGACAGAAGTGAACGAAATACAAGATGTGTGAAAAAGCAGTATTCAAAATAGTATTTTATGAACCTGTTTACCACTAGTGTAACTTGTTTGCGTAAATAGGTAAGAAGCGAAGGTCGTGGAAGTTGTTCTCACAGTTACTGATAAAGGAATTTATTGTTACTAAAACCTTTTTTACTTCATGATATAAGCCCTCGTCTGTAAACTTTATCAGATACCTTACCCTACTATGGGTGCTAGGTGACTGATATACTACATAGATACATTTTTTTTAATACATATGAAACATAGAAAACACCCAGACCCGAAACCAGAAATTTTTAATCGTACAAAATCGCACAATCTGTATTGTGAAGTAAGTTTTATAAATATGTGTTCGTTTTTAATTGGAAGGGTTGATGTTGTTGTTTTTTATAGTGACCTTATTTTTGTTCTTATGTTATAGGGAAATCTTTGGCAGTGTTAAATCTAAACATAACTTGGTTTTTGTAGCTCATCCGTTAAATGTATGAACGGAAATGAAATATAAGTTATAGCATAATTAATCTTTGGTTATAGGTTTAAAGAGATTTAATTTTTTTATGTATTAAATATATATTATACAGTTTTTAAATATTAATAGCGTGGTGCTTCATTGGCGCGGTGGGCGAGGGTCCGCTTGCGGCGCAAGAGGTAGCGGGTTCGATTCCCGCCGAGGGTGAAAGTGTTTGTATGTTCTGCAAGCACTTTCTCCTTGGTCTGGGTGTTTAATATGTATAGTAAAAAACTATATATGTATGCCTTATATATTAAGTATATCAGATTATGTACATCTAGTACCCGTAACGGAAGCTCAGAGCTTACCACGGGGCTAGATGTTGTTGTGTGAATTGTCTGGATATATTTATTTATTTATTAGAAAACTGTTATGTTTTAATTAAGTTGTAAGTAGTATTTAAGTTTTTTGTAAATAGAGTGCACTCACGCTCTGCACCAATCGGTTACCACGGAAGACCAGCGTTACAGCAGAATAGTCTGCTGTAGCATAATGCTGTGTGGAAGCCCTTTTTGTTACAATCTATGTACTAAACAATTTATGTGTAATATGTTGTATATTTGTAACAAAATAAACATTTTATTATTATTACATATTATAAAACTACAGAGACTCGCAATCAACAAATATCAATAAATAAAGATCAAACTAAGATGACAATGAGAAACCGAAAAAAAGAACAAATTAAGTAATAAATTCGAAAATTCAGTATTAAGCTCACCGTTCCTTTAAAAATTTTGTTGAACTTGTCCTGCGGGTAGTCTGGCGGCTTCACCGTGCAGTAGTTCTTGCTTTTGCATTCATCCGGAACGTCCCCAAACCTGCTAGCCAGCACCCCCTTCACAGGGCCCGGGAAGCTTATAGGGGAGGGGTCTGCGAAACAAGTTAAGCCCTTTAGTCAATAGCTGATGTGTAAATGAGAAGAAGGGGTATTGACCGTACATACACTATACAATAAAAATAAAAAGCAGTGTTGGCTAAGTGGGAGGACACTCGACTTTCATTAAGAATGTCGTGGGTACTGACCCTGCCATGCATCTCTGGATTTTCTTTTACTTCTTGAGAAATTTATGTGCGCTTTAAATGAAGGCAAACATCATAAGGAAACCGGCATATAAACTGATAACTTAAAAAAAAGAGAGACATTCACCAACCCGATCTTGGCCAGCGTGGTGAATTAAACCCTAATCTCTCTCGCCAAGAGAGAAGTCCCTGTGTCCCAGCTGTGGGAACGTTAATAGGGTGATGATGATGACGATGATTACTCTGCACATAACGTGTTACTCTGTCTTTACAGACAACAAGTCGGATTAATTAATTAATTAATTCATTCATGAGGAATGCCTACAGCTAACACTGCGAAATAAGTAGGTAGCTAAATTAATTTACAGCAAGATAATTCTAAAGTCCTCTTAGACAAAAGACAAAATTCTTAACAAATTACAACGTTAAACAAAAACAAATAAAACTCTTTACAAGACTGCGTATTTTAACCAAAAGAATATAAACTACTAAACTTTACTACTATATATTTGTAAACCAACAATAATAACCGTAGATAAAAAAATGTATAAATGCTATAAATAACAAACCTAAAAAAGTACGTAGAAGAACAAGGTTCATCGATATTACCAATTTTATCGCGGTAAGTGGCAGTTGCCTACCATATACCTAGCACTTAGAACGGATAGTCGTTCCTACTTACCAAGTCCACTTTTAGGAGCAGCCCCGTAGGTCACCCGATTACCAAAAGTCACCTGAAATCAGATAACATGTTGACTCATGAAAATCCTTTTTAATCACTTCGCCCTAATATCACCTCAAAGAGAATTTATCTGCATGAAGATCTCTTTGTAGCTTTTGCATATATCCCGAGCATAAAGACAGCATAAGTCGCGGTGGGGGACTTTTTTTATAATATGTAATTAACCTTCTTCATGTTCCAATGTTACGTACAAATTATAGGCAGAATGCATTTTTAACAGAGCTAGTAGCGGCTTTAACTGTTCGGTTGCTGATAATGTTGACATAATACTACTTGTAATGAAACAAAATGTTTGTTTCTTAACTTATTTTTAAGCGATATTTAGTTTGTTTTGTATATTTGTTGGCTTTTAATTTATTTATGTAATTTAGTATAAAAATTTAATATATTTTGTTTAGTGCGCACGTTTGTTATGTTTGTTCATTATTTGTGGAAACTTTTAATTAGCAAACAGAACATACAAACACTTGACCCCTCGACGGGAATCGAACCCGCTACCTCTTGCGCCGCAAGCGGACTCTCGCCCACCGCGCCACTGAGGCAGTAGTTTCCCTAAGACTGAAATTAAAATAAATTTCTGCTTAGTTTAAATTTAATGCGAGTTGTAGAGTCTTCGACAAATGTAATAAGAAAGTGACAAGATGGTATCCAGGGGAGTGAAAAAGGAAAAGAGGCTGACCACAGAAAAGATGGGATGACGACATCAGGGAAGTAGCAGGTGTGATGTGGAACAGAGTGGCGCAAGAAAGGTCAGAATGGAAAAGGTTGGAGGGGGACTTTGCCGATTGGCAAACAGATCTACAAAAAATAAACAAACATCAAATACTGTGGTAATTAAGTGAAAAATAAATTTAGTTTTGTATATAAATGTTTGTATAAATAATAGTCAAATTGATCTGAATAAAGGCTATTATTATTATGTAGAGTCTACGCATACCTACTTTGTGAAGGGTTTACAACTCACATTCAAGTTATTTTAGTTGGTGCAGAGTGCTGTGTGAATAAAGAGATATTATTTGCGTAGCTATTACATTAAAATACATATTTTCCTTGCATAATTTTATTAGCAAACATCGATGCATTTGTTTAGGCTTACTGTGGTTTCAACTCAGTCTTATAACAAGTTATGCAAATATTTTAACAGTAAAGCGCTTTACACTTACTTTTAACGGCGAAGGTAAACATTGTGAGGAAACCGGCAAGTTCTGAGAACTGCGGATGGGTTGAAAGACATGAGATATTCACCAACCCGCACTTGGCTAGCGTAGTCAAAGTCAACACGTTTATTTCCTTAGAAGCACATAGCCTACATGGACAGGTCAACTTATAAAATTAATAAAACTAAATTATTTAAACAAAAAATATCAACGAAATAAAATTCTTTTGACAGTTCGCTGTTTTATACTGAGTTGAGAAGCGAATAGAACAACACAGCTTTATCAGTTATTGCAATTTTGTAGTTATTAAAATTTTGGAGTTCTTATTTGTGAATTAAGGCCTTATCTCTCTCGTCAAGAGAGGTCCCTGTGACCCAGCAGTGGGAAAGTAAATTTTACTTCTTACTTTTTCTATTTACAATGGAGTTTTCATTTGATGACTATTCGAAAATCAATCATCATATTTAAATTTAATAAAATAAACTTGATAAAGTAATATGTGTGTATTTGTGTTTTTTTTTCAATGCAAATAAAGTCTACAAAATACAGACTGCATTTCGTGGTTTTTTGGAGAGCTATGTGGAATATATCCATTTATGATAAGGAAGGTATGTATTAACATCGTAAAGTTACTAAAGAAAATTGCACAATAACGAACATTATAATTATTGCATTCAAGGAAAATCCTCAGATAACCTTCAAACACCTACGTTACTGATATCACTATTATAACTGTACATTGAATACGTATTAAAAGCATAGATAATTATGTTGGTAAGCTAGTCGGGCAACTTGTAGAGATCATTCTGAAAGGCACATAAGAGTGTTTTTCTTTTATGATAATTAAATTTAATCGATAAGGCCGCCGATTGTACAACAAATGTGGCTACTGATTGTTATTTTTAAGTTAGTCTGTAAGCATTGGTGTGCAATAAAGATATTATCTATCTATCTATTAATTGATATATCGTAGTAGCCATGCTCCGATGCTGTTTCTTTATACAAATAAATATAAATGGAGTGTCTGTTTGTTATATTAAAGTAATTTATTTATTTAATTGCTTATATTTATAAATGTGACAGTACAGTACTTGAACTATACAGTAGAATCTACTTTTAAACTAGATTAATTAATTTTAATTCAATTTTTACTAGATATGAATACTAGCAACTTGCAAGCATCAGCTGTCATATAAAAAAATAATCATCTATGTTCACGAAGATAAAAGTTTGGAGAAAGTTTACATCAAAAATCTAAAACTTCTCTCAGAGCTTGTTGCACAAACTCCGATTAAAAAAGTCAATGTCTAAATATATACTTAGAGCAATCTCTGTCAGTCATTCACTGACAGTTGTCAGTTGACATAGTAGTTCAATTACTTAAATTTTAACCATTAGTTATTTTACCCGGAGATAGCAAAACATTCTTCCTAAAAACGTATTTTTAAATTCAATGCCGAATTTTAAACTCCATTGTTTTAGATCAGTAAAAATACGTTTATCATTCCACACGCAGAATACCTGCAGACTTATTTGTACCTCTATGAATCTTGTTCGACCTTTTATTAAAGTTAACCCTAAGTTAACCTTAACAGGCAGTGTACGGCAGGTTGTTTATACAGGACATTGCCTCTCCAGTATACTAGTGATGTTTATAATACGAACAAGAACGCGAAACAAGTTAACTATCTGATCACTTCCTCATTCTTAACCTTCTACCGGTTTGCAGATTATCTGCAACGATTTGAACTGTAGATTGATTAAAACAGAGTCAATTTTCAAACGATATATAAATCATCATAATTTCTGATGTAGACTTACTCCAGTTGTGCCTATTGGAGACAAAAGAGAAAAAAATACCATTTGTTGTACTAATCAAAATTCAAAGCATAAATCATTATTCTCCTTGGCCATGTCAGTTACCTGAGTTGGTGGAAATGGTCAAAACAAATTGATACGTGCTTGCAAAACCAATTCTGCTAGTAGACATAAATAAAAACTTTGCAATGAGGACACTGTTTTAATCGTCACCTAATATTCTGTTTTTAATGCGTCATTTCTGTGTTATTGTATTTTTACCTCTACTTAACCTACAAGAAGCTGGCGAGTGAAGCGATTTATGTACCATTTAGGTTATCAAAACCATGGCATGATGTTTTTAAGATTTTAAAACATGTTTTCTAAGATTTGTAAAAGGTAGCCAAGCAATGGATATAAATGATTTTTTATCTTGTATCTTTAAGTCTATTATTCTTTAAAAGTAATATTGCAATACCAAAATTTTATCGTTATAACTAATAAAGCTGTGTTGTTCTTTTCGCTTCTTAACTCAGTATGAAAAATTAAAACGAACTGTCAAGACAATGTTATTTCTTTGATAAATTTGATTTTAAAAACTTAGTTATATTAATTTTAAGTTGACATGTTATTGTAAGCCCTTTGCTTCTAAAAAAATAATCGTTTTAACTTTGACTTTGAATAGGTATTTCATATAAGAGAGATTTTTAATACCGGAATTGGTATCTAGCAATGATCGTATTATTAGTACCAATGCATTTTCCTGTAATATACACATGTATGTTAATACATTTATAACTAGGTACCTACCTATATATCCCCTTAATAATAATGATTAATTGACATATTAATAATTATATTATCCTTGCCTTTATACATATAACTATAATATCCAGTATTGTACAAGCTAGAGTTATATAATATGTAATTATATAATAATGTAGTTTATACAGTCTTAGTACCCAACATAAGTTCAGCTTAGTTTAGGGGTAGATGTTGTGTTTATAATACAAATTGTGTATGTAATAACCCAGAACATAGTATTCACTCAACATCCGAAATCTTAAGAACAAATTTGCAAATGGCATATCAAAGATGAAACTCACAAGTAAGAGAGATATTCCAAGAAACACCATTTTCACGACACAAAACACAATACTTAGAACTACACGAGTGATTCCCTTGTGCTTCGACTCAGTACTGAGCATCTCAACTTTGTCTTGACTTAAGAATTTCGCATTATAGATACAGTCAACAGCAAAGGTAAGTGATCAAAATCAAGGGTTCAATACATTTTTAGTGTGACGTACCAGATGTAACAAGTTTTACTTAAGTGTCAATTTCAAATGAACATTTACTGAGTCAAAAGAAAATTTATTTATTTCTTTTATAAAATAGGCTACACCAACAGAATGCACACACTTAAAAATGATCAATACATACATATAGTACATTATACTATGATAAATATTCTAATGAAAGGTAAGCACAGTAAAATGATCTTAATAACAACAAGGTTCAAAATAAATATATATTAAAAAAAATAATAAATATTTCCGGATAATCCACACAATATCTAGCCCCGTGGTAAGCTCTAGGCTTGTGTTACGGGTACATCTGACATCTGATATACTTACATTATATAGATATTTTTATCATTCATATTAAGCACCCAGACCAAGGAGAAAAGGCTTGCAGAACATACAAACACTTTACCCCTCGGCGGGAATGGAACCCGCTATCTCTTGCACCGCAAGCAGACTTTCGCCCACCGCACCACTGAGCCAGTCAATAAATGTGATCATACAAGTGGGTGTATCACGTCATTTGGTCATTTCATCATCATCATCATTTCAGCCGTAGGACGTCCACTGTTGGACATAACCCTCCCTCAAAGACTTCCAGTGACTTCGGTCGGTAGCAGCTTGTAACCACCGCGAGCCCGCTACCTTCACCAGGTCGTCCGTCCATCTTGTTGGTGGACGTCCTACTCTGCGTTTGCCAATTCGTGGTCTCCATTCAAGACCCTTCCGGCCCCAACGGCAATCTGTTCTGCGCGCTACATGGCCTGCCCATTGCCACTTTAGCGAGCTAATTCGCTTTGCTATGTCAGTGACCCACGTTCTTCTACGTATCTCCTTATTCCTGATTCGACCACGTAGAGAAACCCCTAGCATAGCCCTTTCGTTAGCTCGTTGCGCAACTCTGAGCCTATTCATGAGGCCTATGGTGAAGCACCACGTTTCGGAGCCATATGTCATCACTGGCAACACACAACTGGTGGTTAAACACCATCATTTACTTTTAATAAATTACAATAGTCATTTTATCACTATAACGAGTTCATTAATGGAAATGATTTTAGAAATTCATTTCAATTTACATTATCATTATTTAATCTTTTATTTCAATTTATTTGACATAAATTAAAATAATCCATTGTTGACATTCGTATCCATTGTTAATAGTAATTTTAAATTGACATTATTTATATTTCTTGTTGTTAATGTATTTCAGATTTTGACATTTAATAATAATTATCGCATTAGTTATTTTGTTTTGAATAAGTTGTGACATTGGGAAACCACGTTAAAAACCAAATTGTGACTTATAATTTATATTATGAATAAATGACTATTATGACTATTAACTTTGGGCTTGATTTTTTGTATAAATTATTTTGGGACCCTTTTTCATCAGTTTCTATTGCTGTTGACTGTACCTGCTTTGAGCGAATTATGCGTCATTTTGTATGCAGTCGTAGTCGCAATGATTTATTATAGCAATATAAGTGTCTCAGAGATGAGAGTGGATTTTTAATGTTTCTTCACACTTTGAATAAAATAGTAGGAATGCTAGATTTTTTACAAATTAAGAGGATTGTCCATTATTATTGTTAAGGTCATGGTGGTATCATGAGTAATGCTCAAAAAATAAATAAATATTTCCGGACAAGCCAAACTACAACATCTAGCACCGTGGTACACATCTGATATACACTCGAGAGCAATGAATCCGGGTCACTCAAAGAATCCAAAAAATCTCGGAAAGTAAGAATGCTAGGTTAATGCAATAAATTGTATTTAATAGACAATTTAATACTCCTTAAATGAAAGTTAAAAAAATATGAGTCACCATACATTTTACAAAATTACATAAAGAAAAAAAACTGCTGATCTCTCCTTAAAACAAAAATAGGAAACATGAAATTTTTGAACTTTATGACGATTTTCTTAAATTTCAATACTATTCGTATTACCTCCTCGTGCTTCCATTACTGCGTTTACGCGGTTTGGCATGCTGTACACCAAGTTCCTTATACGATTTTGGGGCATATTCTCCCATTCCTCTGTGAGAGCAATTTTGAGCTCAGGAAGCGTGATTGGGGGAGGGTTTCGTTGTTTTACGCATCTCCCTAGCTCGTCCCAAGCATGCTCGATCGGGTTGATATCCGGGCTGCGCGCTGGCCACTCCATACAAGTAATGTTCATCTCTTGAAGGTAGTCATTCACAATCCTACCTGTATGAGGTCGGGCATTGTCATGCATAAATATAGCATCCTCACCCAAATTGACCATAAATGGACCAACGTGTTCGTTGAGGATTTCTTCCACATATTATCTTACGCTAGTTAAAGAGCCGTTTTCTATGATCACCAGCTCTGTGTGACTCATATTTTTTTAACTTTCATTTAAGGAGTATTAAATTGTCTATTAAATACAATTTATTGCATTAACCTAGCATTCTTACTTTCCGAGATTTTTTGGAATCTTTGAGTGACCCGGATTCATTGCTCTCGAGTGTACTTAATATACTAGCTATATAAATCTAAAGTTACAATTTTGTAATTTGCACACGATGCGCTTTCATTTGATACACCACTCGAGTATGCAGTAGTTATCGGCATCCTTATGGAAGTAATTTTTTTTTCTTTAGCCTATATTGTCCCACTGCTGGGCAATGGAAGTAATTAAAACAAAAAAAAACACCTTTTAGATATTTTTTATTATACATATTAAACACCCAGACCAAGGAGAAAGTTATTGCATAACATAGAAACACTTGACCCGGAATCGAACCCGCTACCTTGATCCCTTGCGTCGCAAGCGGTGTCAAAAAATAAGTTAAACCAAATTACCTACTAAAAACTTATAATGTATATTATCAAAAAACACTATTATGACGGTTTTTATTATTCATCATCATCATCATATCAGGTCCACGGCATCCACCGAGAGCCCGCAGCCTTCACCAGATCGTCCGTCCATCTAGTTGGTGGACGTCCTACGCTACGCTTGCGCTATTTATAAAGCCTGTTTTTTTTAAACAAAGGGATCTAGGTAAGCTTCATAGCGTCTCTCTTCTTTTGTTCTAAGTAAACTTTTACTTTGCTCGTAATTATGCGACACTTTGTATGCACTCCGCGTCTATGGTAATTTGTACATTACGGTGAAATGGCAAAAAAAAAGTATTTGCATTCTAAAGTCGCTTAATGCGCAAATACACGGATAAATTTACTTTTTGGCAGTTTTTTCAAGCGTTACCACGAAAGAATTTTTTTCATCGACTGCCTCAGTGGCGCGGTGGGCGATGGTCCGCTTGCGGCTCAAGATGGGGTTCGATTCCCGCCGAGGTGTCAAGAATAGAATAGAATAGAAAATATTTTATTACACACCAGAGAAAAAACAGTACAATAAGAAATTAAAACTAAGCCTAGAATGCGTAACCGGCGGTCTTATTGCTAAAAGCAATTTCTTCCAGACAACCGTGGATGGAGAGTGAAAATTACAAGTGTTATGGATGGTGGCTTATACAATATAAATACTGATGCTAATAATGCTTATACAATATAAATAATGGCTAATGCTAAACCTAAAACTATCCTATACTCAAGTATTTGTATGTTCAGCAATCACTTTCCTTGGTCTGGGTGTTTAATATGTATAATCAAAAATATCTATCTATATATGTATGTATGTCTATTATATTGAGAATATCAAATGTCTAGTACACGTAACACAAGCTTTGAGCTTACCACGGGGCTAGAATTTGTTGTGTAGATTGTACGGAAATATTTATTTATTTATCTTGGTTATATAATGACTCCTTACCTTCGCTTATAAGAGTGATACTTACAGTAGTCGGTATATGTTTTCATAAATACATACTTATCTTTGTCTTATGCATAGGGCAGCGGTAGTAGTTATTATATAAAACTAAAGAAGGTGTTAATTATGTAATAATGTTGGTCTTTAATGAATTATTGATTGATTTATTGATACAGTATTTCAACTCGGACGGGATTACAATACACTCGGCCCGTTCGTGACTGCGGCACACTTGCGACTGTCAGTATCTCTCGTGTATCCTTCGATTGAGGCACGTACATACATATAGCTCGCGTTTTGATCGTTCGATGAAGTTGGAATACTGTAAATAATAGTCGTTTCTTAATAATGAGTTCCTCACAAATAACTTTATATTTCCTCTGACCCTACGGTCTTCGTAGGAAGGAAAAAAAAGAAAAAAAAATTGGTAGGAAATCGATTCCGTATTAGTCTTTCTGGTAAAATTGACAAATAATCCATTTTACCATTTTATTTGTTATTAAATGTGTATATTTTTCTCTTGTGATCTATTTTTTTAAATAATAAAATGTTCTTTACTAATTCAATTATAACAGGAATATTGCTATTCATTACAATGACCAAGTATAATCATTGTGATTACGGACAAAATGTGAATCAGTCAACCATGACGTGCGAAAAACTAGAGTAGAATAATTTATGAGGTAGGGTATTCCTGTGACTAAAGATGATAGTGACGTCACAGTCATATAATTAACACCTATTCTACCTAAATATGTATGTATGGTGTAGGAGGTAGAGGATTCGATTCCCGTCGAGGGGTTTGTATGATCAGCAAGCACTTTGTTGTTGGTCTGGATATTCAATATGTATAATAATATATTAGGTCCTTACATATGAAATTGGCGTTTTGTATGGGAGGAACAAAAAGTCGAATATTTTTTAATATAATATATTTAATTAATCAAAGTATGAACCATTATTTTCTATGCACTTTTGCCATCTTATAGGTAGTTCATTGATCCCTTTACTAAAAAAACCAGTCGGACGGGAATCAATAAAATCTTTGAAGGCGATTTGGACTGCCCCATCGGAGTTGAATTTTTTCCCTTGCAAGAAGTTATCCAAATTTCGAAAAAAATGGTAATCTGTTGGAGCAAGGTCCGGGGAGTACGGAGGATGTCTTAGACTTTCCAATTGAAGCTCTTCTAATTTAGTAGCCGTCTGTTGCGCAGTGTGTGGTCTAGCGTTGTCGTGAAGCAGCAGTGGCGTGGAGCGATTGACCAGCCTAGGTTGTTTAGCCGTTAGCTTTTCCATCATGGTTTGCAATTGCTGACAATAGACATCAGCCGTAATAGTCTGGCCAGATTTGAGAAAACTGTAATGAACAATACCGGCACTAGTCCACCAAACGCTTACAAGTAACTTTTTTGGGGTTAATTTTCGCTTGGGGCAGGATTTGGCTGGCTGGCCAGGATCCAACCATTGCGCTGAGCGCTTCCGATTATCGTAAAGAACCCATTTTTCATCACAGGTAATGATTCGGTTTAAAATACCTTCATTATTGTGCCGGTTTAGTAATGTAACGCAGCAGTCGACGCGCGTTTGCCGGTTTGCTTCAGTCAATTCGTGAGGTACCCACCTTTCAAGCTTTTTAATCTTCCCAATTTGCTTCAAGTGAATTAAAACAGTTTTATCACTAACACCGCAGCCTGCAGCTAACTCGGACGTGGTTTGCGATGGATCCGCTTCCACAATAGCCTTCAACTCTTCATTATCAACTTGAGTCTCAGGCCGTCCACGGGGCTTATTTCCAGAACGAAAACGTTGGAACCAAAAACGAACTGTGTTTTCTTTTGCAACACGACCGCCATACACATCATTCACCCTTCGAGTTGTTTCCGCAGCACTAGTGCCACGGCGGAACTCGTACTCGTAAATAATGCGATATTTTAAGTTTTCCATTTTGTAAAATGAGTGACGCAAACAGAAAAAAACAGAAGAAAAAAAACAAATGAATGACGATCATCGAAGCACAAATACATGAGTCTATAGCTGTACAAATTTGAATTTGGAATTCCTTACCAAAGAGGAGAAATTTGTGATTAAAGTGGCCAGTACGAAAAACGCCAATTTCATATGTAAGGACCTAATATATCTATGTATGTATGTCAATTTTTATCAGAAGACTAGTACCCGAAAAACAAGCTCAGAGCTTACCACGGGGCTATATGTTGTTGTGTTGATTGTCCAGCATTATTTAATTATTAATTATATATATTAGGGTTCCTTTCTTCATGGGGATAGAAACTCGTATAGATTCTATGCTACCAGTGTGTTGCAACTTGTCTCGGGCTCCACAAAATTGAAAGCGATATTATAGGCCAACTTGGATCTAAAAACAATAGAAATTGTGCTTTGAGAAAACATGTTGTGCCGACCCCACATAATGTGGGATAAGGTCAGGAAGATGACTGATTAATTATAGTACCCGTAACACAAACTTAGAGCTTACATGGCTAGATGTTGTGGTGTGGATTGTCCGGAAATATGTATTTATTTATTTTATTCTTAAATCAAATTTCATTTAAGGCGCACTTAACAATACGTGGTGTCTAAAAAAAGAAGAAGGTACCTAATGGTAAAAAGATAAAATATCTAATGTTGTTGATTGATGAATCAGTTAAGTTACAAGGAAAATATAAATTTACGTAAGCAAAGTAATTTAAAGTGTTTTGTAAAGGAAAAATGAGAAAAAATATAATATTTTATAACTTAGAACTTTTCACGGCGAGAATCCACATGCAGTTTCAGATAATTCTTCAAGAATACAATATATTTAAGCCTATTCATCGTCAACACCCTATTATCATTCCCACTGCTGGGACACAGGGACTTCTCGCTTGACGAGAGAGATTGGGCCTTAATTTACCACGATGGCCAAGTACTGGTATGTGAATATCAATTGTCACATGTCTTTCAAAGTTCTCATAACATGCCGAAAATACATAAAGCTAATAGTCTATTACTTTCTTAGATAAGTAGCTATCTCATCATTATTACCCTATTAACGTTCCCACTGCTGGGACACAGTGACTTCTCTCTTTGGCCCTTATTCGCCAAGCGGACCAAGTGCGGGTTGGTGAATGTCACATGTCCTTCAAACTTGCCTTCACCGTTAAATCACGTGTTTAAAGCGCACATCAATTTCTCAAGAAGAAAAGAAAGAAGAAGAAAAGAAAAAAGAATGAAAGTCGAGTGTCCTCCCACTTAGCCAACACGGCGTTTTTATCTATTAGCTATCTATCCATCTATAAATCTTTTCCTCCTCCTGGATGATAGATGGACGGGTGATATTGTAAACCTGTTAGATTAAGGTAGCATTGTGACAAGCGTGGCTTTAGGTTGATGATGAATGATTACGATGATGACAATGCACCTTTACGAAATTTTATAATAATTCTGTAAACAGAAAAACAAGTTTAAAGATTTATGTTTCCTAAGGATATTTTTAACAGGTTTTTGTGCCTGCTTTTTGTTAAGAATAAAAATAACAATTAATTCATATTGGTAACCTAAGTAACTTTTTATTAAATATTTTTGTAAACATATTAATAAACTTCAAACAATAATAGAAAAAGAGATAAACAGATACATAATAGAAATTATGTAGGTAGATATCTATATCTATACCATAGACATCTATACATAATAATATGTCTGTCCTTATATTTGCTACAAACTCAAAAGCTACAAAACTGATCTTCGTGCAGTTTTCAGAAATACGTAGATCAATTCAACAGTGTAAATCAATTCAAGGTTATTAGTGTGTAATTTGCTATTTGTGGGAATTAGTTGAATTATGATGAAAAAGTCGGAGATAAATCCAGCATTTATTTCGTAAGCTTTGTTTACTTATATAGGTATCCATGGAAAATGACACTGAGTTGCGCATATGGCAATACAACGATTGCCGGGTCAGTTAGTACTATATGAGATATGTTTTATGAAAATCAGTTGTGCCGTTTAAAAGTTATGGGGGTTAGAGTGGGGAAGGAAAACCAAAAATCTGCAAATAGACTCGAGTGGGGTATCAAATTAAAGCTCATCGCGTGCACCATACAAAATATTACGGTGTTTTACTTTTAGGGAAATTAGGGCATTAGAATCGGGGGTTTTTTCTTAAATTTTACATTAAGATACGAGTATATAGGTAATTTTTTACACGTTTGGTTATAAATTGAAGATTTTGTAAGGATCCCTAGTCTTTTTTAAAATGAAACATAGCCTATGTTACTCGGGGTTATTGTAGCTTTCCATTGGTGATTTTTTTTAAGTAGAAGTAGAAAACAGTAAGTATAAATAATAAGCACACAATAGCAAAGGTATCATTAGTAGCCGATATCCTTAAACTTGATCTTGCAGTAGCAGCTGACGGCGACGCTGAAGTCCTGGGGCTTGATGGAGCCGTTTTCGAAGATGAACAGCGTCACGGTGGAGTAGTTCTCCGTGCACTCGGTGGTGATCCGGTCCTCTTGCTCCCTTAAGGTATCGAAACAGGACTGTTGTTTGTCCCTGTAAAGATAAAGTTAGCAGATAAGGGTCAGCATACTCCTAGCGAGATGTTAGTGCAGATCTCTGTCTTCCCCTTTTTAGAACAGAATGGAGGTAGAATAGAATATATGTATTGCATGAAATACATGTGGTTACATTGTTGTTACATTTCAGAGTTTCAATGTATTCTGACCTCATGAGCGTGCAATATTATTAGTTACATTTGTCAAAATTTAAATAATTAAATGGAATGTCACAAAAAATAATAATTAGGTATAATAAGAACAAAAAAAAATTATACAATGGAATTAATTTCAAACTACTGAAACATTAATTTGGACCATTATGTTGGTCAGTATTAAAATTTATTACTCGAAAATTCATTAAATGTTTAGTAATATTTCTGAGTCAAAAGTTCATTCACTTTCTTCCGAAACATCGAACAAGGTAGTTCTCTAATAGATTTAGGCAATAGAAAAAGAATAAGACAAGCCCGTAACTTTCGCACGCACAGGATACGAACCTGCATCTCTGGGATAGCGCCCCAGCGCGCTACCAATTACACCAACGTGCCATTACGTGATAGGTCGAAATGGAAACGATGCCGTTCTTGCTCATTAAATTTTTAAATATTTTTTATAAATTTTATGCAGAAAAAAAATTATAAATAGTTTCACCTACAAAGTGAGGTTTATCACTTATTAAAAATTTTTAATTTGTCAGTTAGAACACAGATAAACTACTGATCAAATAATACAAAAATAATATTATTTTGTTTGTCTTTTAATTGTGCCAATATGTTGAATAAATATGATGCTTGCACAACTCGTCACTAATTAGAAAAATAATATATGTATTATATGAAATTTAGGAATACGCGTTAAAATCTTTTGCTTGCATAAAATTCTACGATATGCGTCATCTTCCATGTAAAACTATCGCTTCTACTATCTATAGATAAAATAATGCAGTACCATGCTTATACTTGGTCATTTGCCTAGCTTCGTAAAGCATAGTTGTAATTAGTGCTACTGGTACTAAACAGGTCATAAATAACTAACCCTTGGCTTTGAAATTGACTTTGTAAGGAACATATCACATCCCTCGATACTCATCTTCGCAAAAGGCGAGACGACTGAACAATAATTAATAACAAAAAAAACTAACTCAGTGATTTCTCTATTATTTCTATATTTTTGATCAATTTAGTGTTAGTTTAGCTAGCTAAAAAAGATAGCAGTTCTTGTTATTTCCATATATGTTGTTGGTCTAATTTTAAAATACTTAATTATATGTGTATCTAGATAGGAAAGTGAGAACTTGCGTCTTCTGAATTTTTAAAATAGCACTTGTTTAAACATTTATGGTTTTTGTTGCTATGTTAGTTGCTTAAGTATGTTTTCGTATAGGAATAAATAAATAAATATTACTTAAACCCATTTATGGATGATCTAAGAGACAGACTAAACAAAATACTTTTTTTATGAAGTTGTCTCGCCTATTATACTTGAATTCAGGACTCCTGGGACTTGTCAAGAACTAAGCTAATTACTATTATGTTACTGTGGAACCTTTATTGGTTTATGTTTAATTCTAAGTTTATTATTTTAAAGTATTGTGTACTGTTTGTTTCCCATATAAAACAAAAACAAAAACAAAAAAAAGTTTTCCCCTTAGCCCTTTAATTGATGGTCCTGATGTTATTCGCATAGCAATATGTTAGCCGACTTTGAGTAAACTTACTGGCACTTGGTAGTTTTAATCCTCTGCTCAAGGTATTTAGACTGAACAACCAGTTTTGTTCCGTTCACCTGTATGATGTAAGGTTTATGTACCTAAAAGAAAGGAAAGAATAAAGTAAAGGGATTGAGTGAAGGGTTGCGTTTCCATGAGGTAAACAATGTAAGGTAAAATATTATTTACTGCCATTTTGAAAACATAAACGTGAATTTGCGGTTAGTGATGAAACACATGTCCATCCTAGATAGATAATGTTTAATGTTTAAAAACTGGCCCAGCCTGGAGGGCGATGACAAGCCGCGGCCGAAGGCCGAACCAGAGACTGTTCTTATCACCACCCGGAGGTCACGTGTAGGATTCAATTACAGTTATGGAATTTTTTCCCGAATTTTGTTTTTCCGATTACATACAACCCGACCACCTTTAAGACCAGTGTGAATAGGCTTTTTCTGTTGACCGTATCTCTGCCTTTTTGCTAGACTGTAGTCAAAAATAAGAAAAAAAAGAAACACTCTGTTGATTGTCATAAGATTCATGACTCGCCGTAAAACCAATTTTATTTCGAAATGGCGGACTAATATGTATGCGAGAATGTTATAACCCCTTTGTAGGATTAAACTTAAATTGTACTTGACTTACTTCTTCCACATAGTCACAGTTTTCTGAGTCCATAACAAAGTTGGGCTCTAAGTCTTGAACCGGAAGGTTTCTCGCTGACGCACCCAGCCAATACTGAAATTAATATGGTCAATGTCAATGTCAAAATAGCATCAATATTGTTGGACAACCTGCACAGCAAAATTCTAAGCTAGCATAGCGCTTATCATGGAGCTGTTAAGCTCCGTGATAAGCGCTATGCTTGTGTTAAACATAAACAAAATAACATTGGTTTTAAACATAAACGTTTATATTTATAAAAAAAACCTTTATTTCCGACTAATAAATATGAATTGGTTTAAACTAACAATAAAGCTATATATGTGCTATTTTGAGACTATTATACATTCATTGCTGCATTCTACGAGATTTATAACACATGTAGTACGTTTTCTGTGGTACTGCATCATCTCACACGTATTCAGATCTTTAAAACCTTTTTAAAAAAGAAAGAATATTTTTCGCGATTCATATTGAGGGTAGTAGCGGATACTCGGCTAGCTCGGAGGTCGTCGTCGGAGCTGCTTTCATTCGTTTTTCGTGTGTTGCATCACCTACACTGTGGCAAAATTATTTATCGGAAATTTAAAGTTAGTTTGTGAAGTGCACGAAGATGGGAAAAAGAACAAAGGAGAAAACAGGCGATGAGATCCAACGTAAAATCAAACGTTTGGAGAAAGAATTACAAACCCGAAAAGGAGTATTGTCCAATTATGATCAAACAGAAGGTTGGTTACGAATTTAATATAACAATTTTTTCTTTACTTGAAATTTTATATTTCCTTGGGGATGGCACGCGATGTCATCCGGAAATAATAATTATGGACATAATTATGTCAAATATGAACTGATTTTAAATGATCAGGTGTAGGTACTATATTTTGTACTTCCTCCTTATACATATTTCCTAAGGGGTGGCACGTGATGTCATCTGGAAATATTATTACTTACTTTCTTAAGGGGTGGCACGCGATGTCATCTAGAAAGTAAACTTACAAGCTAATTTAGCTTTTTATTTTTCATTGAAGGTCACTGCTCGTTTTACGACTCTGCATACAATTACCAAGAGGAAGTAGAACTTGACCAATATGCCGGAGATAAAAACGCGAGTGATAAAGAGGAAATCGCTGATACACTGTTGCCTATTCCAATCGATGACGTGGACTACCCACAAAGCAGTTCAACGCCTTTTGAACAAAACGATCATGTTTCGAACAATGTACAGTCAATGGTTGTTCCCTGTCAACCAGATGACAATTCAGCTGAGGAATTCATCCCTGACGAAATTATGGCAGCACTCGGAGAAGCCAAAAAGTCTGAAGAAATTTATGGGAAGAAAATCCCACTATCTGTCTCTGAACGGTTGGGAAAAATCCTAGTCGATGGTTTAGCAAAAGAGCATAAAGAAACCTTGTTAACTAAAACGCTGATAATACCAGAAAATTTTCAATTAGCTAAAGCACCTAAACTAAATCCTGAGGTAGCTTCCGTATTAAATGAAACCGCCAAAAATCGAGATAAGCGGCTTGAGCATCTACAAAATCAGCTTGGATCAGGAATCGCAGGTTTAGTTAACCTGACAACAGAATTGCTTCACAATGACCTAGATAAAATGGACATAATTAAGAAAATATCGGAGATTAACCAAATTTTCCTCGATTTACATCATGAGGAAACGATGAGTCGCAGAAGATTAGTTATTCCAATGCTCGATAAAAATTTTATCAACATTATACAAAATGTGAAACGAGACAAGTTTCTTTTTGGAGATGCTTTGGGAGAGAACATAAAACATTCAAAATCGATTGAAAAAACTAGCCTTCAAATCAAGAAATCGATAACGCAACAATATTCGAGTCGCAAACAACCAGGCCCCTCGGGAAACGCGCGAGGTCCGGCCCGCCGGGTGAGCGGGCCCACAGCTGCGCGCGCGCCGCCCGGGCCCTCGCAGTACTACCCCCCGCCGCCCCCGCCAGCCGCAAGGAGATTGCTGCCAGCGAGCCGCCGCGCGCCGCAACCACCGCCGCCGCGCCGCTCGGTGCAGGACCACCGCACTCGTCGCCGATAACAGAGGTACAGCATGCTGGCCGTCTACAATACTATATAAGTAACTGGGTACGTTTAACAACGGATCCCCAAATTTTAGAAATGGTTCAAGGTTATAAGTTAAAATTCTGTACAACTCCGCAACAAATCGTTGAGCCCAGTAATCCACCTTTTGCAGAAAATGATATGGTACATTCTATTGAGAAACTGAAACAAATGGGATCTATTGAATTATGTTCAGAATCTGATGACCAATTTATTTCTCCTATTTTTCTTGTTCCAAAAAGTAATGGTACACAGAGGTTTATATTAAATTTAAAAAATCTTAATAAATTCATACAGCAAGAACATTTTAAAATGGAAGATATTCGTACTGCGACCAAATTATTTTCTAAAGATTCATACATGGCAACCATAGATCTTAAGGAAGCCTATTTTGTTGTACCTGTACACAAAGATTACAGGAAGTATTTGAGATTTCGATATCATAACCTTCTATATGAATTTACATGTGTCCCGTTTGGTTTGTGTTCGGCCCCTTTTGTTTTCACAAAGTTGATGAAACCTGTACTTACGTATCTTCGCAACGCAGGCCATAAATTAGTTGCATATCTGGATGACATTTGGTGCGCGGCCGACGATTATGACTCTTGTTTAGATACAATAACAGATATTATCAAAATTTTACAACAATTAGGATTTGTTCTTAATAACGAAAAGAGTATGTTAGAACCCACAAAAAATTGTAAATTTTTGGGAATGCAGCTTAATTCAGTAAAAATGACCTTAGAACTACCTACTGAAAAACGTAGAAAGATTTATGATATGGTTCAAAAGATTTCTAACAGTAGATCAATAAAAATTCGCGAATTTGCACAATTTTTAGGTATATTGACCGCAGCTTGCCCCGCCGTGGCATACGGCTGGGTGTATACCAAAAGATTTGAAAGAGAAAAATTTCTTGCTTTATCATATTATCAAAATTACGAAGCAAAAATGAATATAAGTTCTTTACTTTCTGATGATTTTTTATGGTGGAAAAGGGTTATCAATTATATTGATAACCCTATTCGCATAGGTAATTATGAATACCAAATATTCTCCGATTCTTCTCTTGTTGGATGGGGAATTTTTTGTAATGGGGAAAGTGTTAACGGGTTTTGGTCATCTTCGGAAACAAAAAACCACATTAATTATTTAGAATTACTTGCTGCTTTTATGGGATTAAAATGTTTTTGTAAGCATTTACAGAACGTTGAAATTCTGCTTAGAATAGATAATACTACTGCCATTTCCTACATCAATAGGATGGGTGGTATTCAATTTCCCCACCTTAATGACTTAGCACGTCAAATATGGCAGTGGTGCGAAGACAGAGGTCTTTACGTTTACGCCTCATACATTAGGTCACGTGATAATATTGAAGCTGATAAGGCCTCGAGAATTTCAAATATGGATACAGAATGGGAATTGCACGAGTCTTGGTTTCAAGAAATAATTAATGAATTTGGCTTACCAGATATTGACTTGTTTGCTTCAAGGCTCAATAAAAAATGTCCAAAGTATGTATCATGGAAACGAGATCCAGGTGCTTATGAAATTGACGCATTTACATTAAATTGGAATTCATTAAGGTTTTATGCATTCCCTCCGTTCTCACTAATATTAAAAAGTATGAGAAAAATCATTAATGATCAGGCGGTCGGTATAGTTCTCGTGCCTTACTGGCCAAGCCAGCCATGGTTTTCTCTATTTAAATCTCTGACGGTATCCGAAACAATATATTTTAAGCCCAACAAAAATATGTTACTTTCTCCTTCCAGAACCCCTCATCCATTATGGCCCAGTCTTACCCTGGCGTGCGCGAGATTATCAGGGAGTTATTCAATCAACAATCGTTAGAAAGTGATTCAATAGATATTATGATTCAGTCCTTATCAAATAACACTTTACAACAGTATAATTGCACATACAAATTATGGTTTAGCTTTTGTAAAGACCATAATTTAAATATTTATAAGCCATCTATTGCAATGTTAGTAAAATTTTTAACAATTCAATTTAAAAATGGAGCTAGCTATAGTAGTTTAAATACTTCCAGATCTGCATTATCTCTTATATTGGGAAAAGAAATTTGTAATAACGACTGTGTTTCCAGATTTCTTAAGGGTGTTTTTAAAATTAAGCCAAATCTTCCTAAATACCAATGCTCTTGGGACCCGAATATTGTGTTATCATACCTTTCAAAATATTTTCCTAACGAAACATTAAGTTTGGAAGTAATAACTAAAAAATTAGTAACTCTGCTCGCATTGTCTACGGGACAACGAGTCCAGACGTTATCCTTAATTAAATTAAATAACATTTCAGTTACAGAAAGCGGTTTTGAAATCAACATTGATGATATTATAAAAACATCTGCACCTAATAGAAAAAACCCTAGATTGCGTATTCCCTTTTTTGAACAGAAACCTAGTGTCTGCCCTGGAAAAGTTATTTCTACATATTTAACTATGACAACACAATTTCGTGATAATCCAAGCACAGATAAATTAATTTTAACTATTAAACGCCCTATTCACAACGCCAGCTCTCAGACTATAAGCCGCTGGATTAAGAACATTCTCAAAGACAGCGGAATAGATATAAGTGTGTATTCGTCGCACAGCACGCGGCACGCGGCGACGTCAGCCGCGCGGCGCGCCGGCGTGTCCCTGGACGTCATCAAGCGTGCCGCGGGCTGGTCGGGTTCTTCTCTTTGTTTTGCTAAATTTTACAACTTACCCTTGCCTGACATAGTACAAGACAGAACTTTTGCTGAGGCAGTTTTTAATGTAAATACTTAATCATTAAGTGAATTGTAATCCATATTTTGAATAAATATGATAACTCCTGATAATATGTGGTTAAAATATATTTCTATTTTTTAATGATCTACAAAGATATTTGTTTAATTTATTCTTATATTATCATTCCATAATTATGCGCTAAACATCTACATGTGTTATAAATCTCGTAGAATGCAGCAATGAATGTATAATTTATGGTTGATTGAACTTACCTAAGTGAACTTCGACCATAATTATACTAATTGCTGCATTCGTAGAGATTTAAAGTCCCATCCCACCCGCTGGTTTTTTCAACTCAACCCTTTTTTGAATTATGGAAGTGTTAATATAGGTTCCCCTTATTCATATTGCAGCTCTAAACGAATGAAAGCAGCTCCGACGACGACCTCCGAGCTAGCCGAGTATCCGCTACTACCCTCAATATGAATCGCGAAAAATATTCTTTCTTTTTTAAAAAGGTTTTAAAGATCTGAATACGTGTGAGATGATGCAGTACCACAGAAAACGTACTACATGTGTTATAAATCTCTACGAATGCAGCAATTAGTATAATTATGGTCGAAGTTCACTTAGGTAAGTTCAATCAACCATAAATTATAGAGATAATAATATTAAAATTCACCATTGGCTATATAAACGCGATCAGATCAAGCTAAACTCGTTTTTACCGAATAACTTAGATCTTTTTATTTTTGAGATATAGATCTCTGTTTGTCCACAATTCTAGAATTATAGAAGGTCTTAAATACACTAAGGTTATAGTTATTAGGAAAAACAGCAGTTTTATTACATACCTACCTTGTTTTTTTCCATATGCTGATCCAAATCATATCCCAAGAACTGGTCATAGTTGTCCGGTTTTGTATCGCAGTAATCCTTGCCCTCACATTCCGGAGCTACTTGTATTTTGCCACCTAGATTGAAACACAGTACATTCGTCAAAATAGAATGATAATAATAAATCATTTATTTTGTCTCACTAAATATTTAATTATGCAGTAACCTTATATAAGGTCCTTACATATGAAATTGGCGTTTTTCGTACTGGCCACTTTAATGACAAATTTCTCCTCTTTGGTAAGGAATTCCAAATTCAAATTTGTACAGCTATAGACTCATGTATTTGTGCTTCGATGATCGTCATTCATTTGTTTTTTTTCTTCTGTTTTTTTCTGTTTGCGTCACTCATTTTACAAAATGGAAAACTTAAAATATCGCATTATTTACGAGTACGAGTTCCGCCGTGGCACTAGTGCTGCGGAAACAACTCGAAGGGTGAATGATGTGTATGGCGGTCGTGTTGCAAAAGAAAACACAGTTCGTTTTTGGTTCCAACGTTTTCGTTCTGGAAATTTCGACTTGCAGAACAAGCCCCGTGGACGGCCTGAGACTCAAGTTGATAATGAAGAGTTGAAGGCTATTGTGGAAGCGGATCCATCGCAAACCACGTCCGAGTTAGCTGCAGGCTGCGGTGTTAGTGATAAAACTGTTTTAATTCACTTGAAGCAAATTGGGAAGATTAAAAAGCTTGAAAGGTGGGTACCTCACGAATTGACTGAAGCAAACCGGCAAACGCGCGTCGACTGCTGCGTTACATTACTAAACCGGCACAATAATGAAGGTATTTTAAACCGAATCATTACCTGTGATGAAAAATGGGTTCTTTACGATAATCGGAAGCGCTCAGCGCAATGGTTGGATCCTGGCCAGCCAGCCAAATCCTGCCCCAAGCGAAAATTAACCCCAAAAAAGTTACTTGTAAGCGTTTGGTGGACTAGTGCCGGTATTGTTCATTACAGTTTTCTCAAATCTGGCCAGACTATTACGGCTGATGTCTATTGTCAGCAATTGCAAACCATGATGGAAAAGCTAGCGGCTAAACAACCTAGGCTGGTCAATCGCTCCACGCCACTGCTGCTTCACGACAACGCTAGACCACACACTGCGCAACAGACGGCTACTAAATTAGAAGAGCTTCAATTGGAAAGTCTAAGACATCCTCCGTACTCCCCGGACCTTGCTCCAACAGATTACCATTTTTTTCGAAATTTGGATAACTTCTTGCAAGGGAAAAAATTCAACTCCGATGGGGCAGTCCAAATCGCCTTCAAAGATTTTATTGATTCCCGTCCGACTGGTTTTTTTAGTAAAGGGATCAATGAACTACCTATAAGATGGCAAAAGTGCATAGAAAATAATGGTTCATACTTTGATTAATTAAATATATTATATTAAAAAATATTCGACTTTTTGTTCCTCCCATACAAAACGCCAATTTCATATGTAAGGACCTAATATATTATCTATGTTACTTGAGTGCCTCAGTGGCGCTGTGAACGAAGGTTCACTTGCGGTGCAAGAGGTAACGGGCTCGATTCCCGCCGAGGGATCAAGTGTTTGTATGTTTTGCAAGCACTTTTCTATTTACTTATAAATAAAAATATTTATAGGTAAATAAACTAGCAGAAGCTAATATTTAAAGTACGTAGTTCACAGTATCGAATATTTCTTTCACTGTTAGATAGCTATTTATCGAGGAAGCTATCCACACCATAAAGTTCTCAGTGTTTTATGGATTGAACCGCTTCAACGATATATTTTCCCGCGGTTTAATCCATAAAATACTAGTAACGAATACAACCGTTAGAAACTTATATATCTTACCATATCCTGAGACGGCAAGCATCATCTGTAACGGAAAATATCATTACCTATGTACATTAATATCTTATCATTTTCTCTTATCTTTATTGTTTTGAGGTCAACAGTCATTTTATAATGAGGAAAAGTCCGTGATTGATAAGCCGGTCACAATACACATCATATGGTCGGATCTATGGGACTTTTGACAAATTTATTGAAATAGTATTTCCATAATTCATGCCAATTTTTTGCATAAGGCGAATAAATGTAACCTTACACCTATTTATGAACCAATTGAACTGAATTATGAGCTCATAATAACGAATGTAATCTCTGAAAACAGATATAATATTAAGTGTCTATCTATTTTATGAAGTTTAGGATTTGATTTTTTATTTACTGTAAGAGGATTTAAGTATTCAAGCCGTAGAAAAAAAAACTACACTTGCTTCCAATAATAACAGGTAAGAGTCACATAACCCCAAATATCTCTCGAATATATGCTATCCTAATGAAACGAAGACTGCTCAATTGAGAATTTAATTATAAAGAAAAAAAGTAGAAAACAAGTTATTTGAACAATTTCGAAATAAGAAAAACAAACGAAAGTCATATTTTTTGTGATTGCGTTTTTCATTACTTTCTTCATTTTAGTACTTTGTATTGCCTCCAGATCCACCATCTCTTTTGACAGCTTCCAAACAATTAAGCATGAAGTAGACCAAATTTCGGAGCCGGTGCTAAGAAATACCTTCCCATTCCTCCACCAACCTCCTTTACAACCAGTTTAAATAATATGTAGATAATAATAGAAGCGATAATGTATTTATTCTGTTTTTTATTTCATCTAAATTTTACAGTTTTGGAGATATTTAAATTTTTGTCTGATCCGTTATTTTTGGAACAGACTGTAAAAAACGCTGGCAAAGCCGTGAGATGCAAATCCAGTGTAAAAAACATACTCGATGAATTGAGAACCTCCGTTTTTTGTTTGAAATCGGTCTAAAATTGATTCACTCCGTCACCTTTTATAATAAAAAGACTTATCACTTAGTTTGTGTAAAAAAAATCAAATCAAGACTTACCAGAATTAATACGAAATATTTCATTATAATTCAATAAATTAAACTTGTTTTCGTTCAATACAGCAATATTATAAAAACACGTCATACCGCACCTTTAACAGACATAACAATGTTTTATTTAATTTATATGTTAACTATTTTTCCTGTAGGTATGTACAGACCAACATGACGTAATAGCCTGTTAATCTAAGCTATTTCGTTTCAATTAATTGCTAATTGTTTTGATTTATATAATTCAAAAGCCGTGTTGGTTAAGTGGGAGCACACTGGACTTTCATTCCGAAGGTCGTGGGTTCAAACCCCGCCACGTACCTCTAGAATATGCTTCTTGAAAAATGTATGTGCGTTCTAAGACACTTTAACGGTGAAGGCAAACATACCACAACAAACCGGCATACTCTGAGAACTTTAAAGAGTTTGAAGGTCATGTGACATTCACCAACCCCCACTTGTACAGCGTGGTGAATTAAGGCCTAATTCTCTCTCGTCAAGAGAGAAGTCCCTGTTTCCCAGCTGTGGGTTCGTTATAGGGTAATGATGTGATATAATTAATATCAGGAAATGGTGACTGAAGGTACGACTGTCTGTCCGACGTACGTCAAACTCCGACGTCACTTAACGCGTAAATTGAAAGCACCGACTGTAAGTAGATTTTAGAACACCGTTGGGCCGAAAAATTCTCGGAGACTGGTTACACTATGGTTAAAATGATGATTGATGATAAATAAATAAATGTTTCCTCTCTCTCTCTCTCTCTCTGTCAGATGAAGTGACATGCGAGCTGTGAGCATTCCTCTCTTGTTGATAATAATTATCGCATTTAGTGTGACTAGCTCGACTCTCATGTCATGATACTTTGTGATAACGCCAATCCACTGATTTTCCACTTTTTGCATTCCACTGAAATGAAATGAAATAAATTTATTTTGGTACATTAACAAACAACAGCACAGTGGACAGCATTAACAAACAAACACAAGAAAATTAACATAAAAAACAGATAATTAGATGTCTTTAAAGTACCTACACACCGATTTCAGTGGTCATAAACTCAATCAGATCAGGCTAAGCATAGTTTTACTGCTTATCTGAGATCAAATTGCCATTTTGCATTGGTTGAACTCGATGATGGTTTGATTGTAGCATAACTGCTCCTGCACACGACATCGCCACCGCGCAGCCCCTGCGAATTCACTGCCCCGCCGCCACGCCGCCAAAGCCTAATTTTACCGATCCACTGTTCGGCTGTTAGTTAACATCGGCGGCGGCTTTTAATTTATTTATTAAGGATTTAAGGTATTTTTATTTATGAGTAATTTGGTATTTTAAGGATACTTGAATAGTCACTCTAGTTTTTTTGGAAATCGATGAAATGTAGATTAGGTATATAATTTTTGAGATTTGTTAGTTTTATTTTATTTCAATTCATGCACTATTTTTTAATATATTATAAAAATGTAGTCACGTTCGCTGTCTCTTGTTTAGATATTTAGACTATTAAATATGAACTAAATAATTAGGTTTGAAGGCTGCGTTAGTTTCAGAGGGTCAAGAGAAATATCTAATTTACACCCATGCATTATTTATTTATGTATACAAATTTCACAAACATACATCCTATATTAAAACATTCTGAAAACCCTTTATTGGGTTGGGTTGGGTGGTCGGGGGTTGGGTTTGTTTGAATGATAAGTTTGCATGAAGCTCTGTTCACACGGAATCGTGTCTCTTTGAATCGGATTTTTTTGTAGTATCTGGGTCAAATACCACTCACCATAGCTACTACACACAAGCATTCAGTTTCTTGATTTGATAGTTTTCAGTTTTAAAGACGTTGTGTGCCCAATAAACATATGTGAAAGAAGTCAAATTATACTCACCTAAAACTTTATACAAACACGAACACTTTTTTGAACAGTCAACAGCAGAAGAAACTGATGAAATAGGGTCCTAAAATAATATATGCAATAAATTGTAAATGTAGTTTATCAGAAGTAAAGAAAAATATAACGTGCTTTAGGTGATTAGGTACATTTACTTCGAGCCTCGTTGTTACTAAGATCATATATTTTTTACTAATAAGAATTTCAATTAGAACTGACACTACGTTACACCAGAGTTTATATAATATTATATATAACTAATAGATAGACTACGAATAACTTGTTGGATCTGGAACGTCACGCTAGATGCTTCAAAACGTTAATTTTGATCAACCTGTCACTGTTGACGGAACCAAGACCAATAAATATGGATGTCATATTAATTGTAAGGACAACTAAGAAACCTCTTCTTGGGAATCTCGTTACAAAACCTATTAGCAATAACAAAATTACTGTCAACACATGCCAAAGCACGACAATGCATAAAACCATCAAAATTAAACCATAAATCCTGAACAATAGACTGTATTTTGCAACAGAGGTCACATCTCCGTCGCGCCCTGTTTAGTGCTAAGATTGTGTGCATTATAACAATTGGGTACGTAATGTTTAGCACATTCTTAGCGTTGACAACACTTTGTCGACATATGTCGTGCATGTGGCTACCGCAATAATGTGGCGTAAAACTAAGGATGTAATTAACTAATATATTGTTTTGAGGGTTCTGAATGCGAAATTGAAAACAATACGGCTATTTTTGCAAAATAACTAGACTATAATGGGAAGCTGTTTGTTTTATCTTATAGGCATCTTCGTGTAAGTCTAATGATTGTAGAGACGATTGTTTTGACGATGCTTTATGTGATTATGTACCTAATAGTTTTGGACTAATAGTTTTTTAAACAGGTCCAGGTGGTTGCAGTTGCTGTTTATTTATTTTTAACTGACTTCAAAAAATACGCAGGTTTCTTAATTCGACTGTATATATATAATTTTTTTATGATAACTATTTGCGCCTCGGCGTTGCCCATGATAAAAAAAAACAATTTATTCGATTTGTAAAGCTGACATGCTAAATTATTACTAAAATAATACAGATTAAATATGTACTCGTAAACTAAACACAACGAAATGGTCGCTGACTCAGCATTGTGTTGATTACCAGCAGGCTAGTAACCAACGCTGTCAGCACATTTTCAACATATTAAACATTTATTTACATTAAGGTACACAAATATACAAGTAACAAAAGAAACGATGAGGGCGCAAAAGTTAAAAACTGCGGAGCGACCTCATCGCCCACCTCCTGAGGGTAATATTACTGCAAGTTAAATAATTTTATAAGTATAGTATAAAGATAAGTACTGAAAACAATAAGTATAGTATAAAGATAAGAACAAAGATAGGGAAATACTTATTTTAATCAATTTGCACTAAATTTAATATCACAAGCGAGGAATTTTGATGGTAATGTCTTGGTATTTTCTTTTATTATTGATAAAGAGAAAAATAGTTGTCTAGTATGTTCGGACGTGCGAACAGAAGGACTAAACAGAATATCTTTTATTTTATGAATTCATCGTGCCTATTGTAACTACGTTAATTGTCAGAATAATGATTCATGTGTTTTCCACTGATTAAATATTTGCAAGGGAACTCCAAAAGATGTGGTTTACCCGTTTGGACACAAGTGATCAAATTAATGTTAGTAATTTTTGCTCTCATCTCATCAAGTTTTGAAATATAAATTACATTATCAATGCCATATTTCATTTTAACCTTCTAGATAATATTTCAACCGTGTAGGAGCACTAGTTAATAAAATATATGGCACTTTCACAATTTAATATAAAAAAATATGCTGACCCAAAAGTTTACCACATTGCAATAGAATTGGTCCACTGAGACCAATTCCCAGGGCAACAACTTGACCCGTGGTAAGCTTCTGTTACGAGTACCAATATAACAGTCACCTGATATATTTATTAATACAAATACCAACATCACCGAACCCCTATTAACGTTCCTACCGCTGGGACAAAGGGACTCCTCACTTTCCGAGAGAGAAATTTCTCTAAGTCTGTAAGCTATGGGGCAGCATGCCCCAAAGAATTGCTGCAGTGATCAATGCAAAGGGTCACCATCATCATCATCATTTCAGCCATGAGACGCTCACTGCGGGACATAAGCCTCCTAAAAGACGACCAATTATTCCGATCGGTCGCTACTTGCATCCACCGTGAGCCAGCAAGTTTGACCAAGTCATCTGTCCATCTTGTTGATGGTCGTTCGACGCTGCGCTTATCAATCCGCGGCCTCCATTCGAGAACTCTTCGGCCCCAACGGCCATCTGCATCTGCAATCGCTAATTCAAACGGGTGGGCCAACTAAATATGAGTGATTTATTAAATTTCATGTTAATATAGTACTTTGGAAAACAAATTAGTTTAGTTTTCCACCTTAAACACGAAAAAGTCAGTAAATTTTAGGGTGCTTTATCCTTTTGGTCAAGGCTGTAGATATTATAACTTGTCGCTTGCACATGTCACACACACAAAACATGCCAATTCTGATCCCACAGCCGGTAATATACTCGCTACTTCTTGCACCGTATGCGGATTTCGCCCCCATTGAGAAAGGCAATGATAACCTAATAATATAAATATTTATATATATTTTTGGTGATATGAATATTTCTTGGAAAAGATAAAAAACCCAACAAGATTACAAATCTAGGACCAAAATGTTGCGTCCGCACTAGGATATTCCGGCTCTTATATCACCGTGAATGTGGAACAGATGTGCAATCACCATCCGCCGTTTTATACTGTTACTACAGTGGAGTCTGTTACTATTACTTTTGGCATAATAACATAATCTAGTGAGTAGATATGAAGGGGATTGTGTGAAAGGAAGTGCATGCTATTTAGCAATGTACCTATGAAATATAACTGTCTCATCATCATTCTTATTTAAATCGTAATAACAGTAAGCCTTCGAGTTTTTGAGTCATCGATTCTACCCACCTTAGCACACTGATGTCAGACGTGGTCACTAACAATAATCTCATCATCATCATCATCACCCTAATTAACGTTCCCACTGCTGGGACACAGGGACTTCTCTCTTGACGAGAGAGATTAGGCCTTAATTCAGCACGCTGGCCAAGTGCGGGTTGGTGAATGTCACATGTCCTTCAAACTCTTTTAAAGTTCTCAGAACATGCCGGTTTCCTCACGATGTTTGCCATCACCGTTAAAGCACGTGTTTAGAGCGCACATAAATTTCTCAAGAAGAAAAATCCAGAGCTGCGTGGCGGGGTTTGAACCCACGACGTTCGGAATGAAAGTCGAGAGTCCTCCCACTTAGCCAACTCGGCTTACAAACTTAACAATAATCTAAATTAACAAAAAAAAAACAGGATCTTATTTCCCTTAAGAGTCAAAAGTCACTATTTTGTAATGTGCACGCGATGCGCTTTCATTTGATACCACTTGAGTATGTTTGCAGGTTTTCCTTCCCCATTTTTACCCTCTTAACATTTAAACGAGTCAACCGATTTTCAAACACTTACAAAAGTGGTACCTCACTGGCCCCGCAACGTAGCACATTTTGTACGAATACGCGCTCGCGCCCGCGTAACTTAGCGTTAGGCCTGAAACTTTATAAAAGGTTCTAAGTCTTACTGAATTGACAAAATTAACGTCCGTAAGTGTTAATCCTCTGAATCCTTACATGTGATAATACGAGCAGTCTCTGGTGGTAGGCTTCGACTGCAGCTTGTCACCATCTCCGGGCTGGGCCAGTGCGTGAAACGATTTTCGGGGTTTCGTAATGTGGTCCGGTATAGCCATCTACCTTCTACATAGGTCTTCATGCCCGATCTTAGACCACATCGTCACTTTACTTCAATAATGGTGGTCAAATAAAGGCTTAGTATAACAAAAAAAATTTACTAAGCCAATTTTTTCCCACTGCTTGGAAATGGCCTCCCCCATATTTTTTCCAATTATCCCGCTACAGACGATATTCTATCGAAGTTCACACATTTATAGTTTGATGTGGCGACAGAATCAGTTGACACCAACCAAAGCTGCAGTAGGTAGCTACATTAAAGAAAACGGTTTATTGTCAAATACCAACATCAGTTCAGTTTCTTTTAATTGGACTTTGCGCTTGAAGCGACAACTTGCCAGTGTCGAGTTAAATAAAATTATAAAGTGTAAAAGATGTTTCTCAGTTGAACGCCATTTTGACCAGCCATACCAACATCAGTTGCAGTTTCTTTATGAACAAGATGACATTAACACAGTGCTCTATCTCAGACAACATAAATATGGCGTCACTATTCGAAGAGTAAATTTTTCTTCAAGTACGTTTTTTATAATTTGAATGCTGGTGTTTTTAAATTGATATATAAACTTGATAAGAATTGGTGCTGTTTTTGATCTATTAAAATACCGTTTTAAATTTCAAGATACCATTTTATTTGGAATCCTGCACATTTACTTTCAATAAATATTATGCCTAAATATAAATAAACAAAATGATGATTCGTCATACAATGTCCGTCGGTTGTACACCACTTCCATTGTACTTACTAGTATATTGCAAATAATTCTTATCGTAATTAAAATGGGAAACGGATATTAATCGAAGCGTTGCATCAGCGATTATTTGTAGGGATCCGTACAAAAGAGTAAAAACGAGACATTTTACCCAAAATTTAACTAAACACAACCTAATTCGCCAGCGCATTTTGGATACAGAAAAAACACTAATCATGCGTAGCCTCCTTGGCGATGATTTAGGTATTAGTATTATCGTTAAGTTTATATGCAAATATAAGAAAAAAATCGTTGAGAAGACAAAGCGCGAATAGGTAAGAAACAAGCTAACTTTGATGCGTATGATGTTATTAAGGAGTTACGGAATCTTTCTTTCGGGATTCTACATGCACTAGACAATTTTTTTAATTACGTTAACGGTGTGTAACATTTTAATAATTAGCTTGAAGCTATTTTAGTCGTAATTAGGAACCTAGATAAGATTCTACTAAGGTCACAATTACTTTGTTGGATGCTGAGAAATTAGTATTTCTATCATCATCATCATCATCATCATCAGCAGCACCCTATTAACGTTCCCACTGCTGGGACACAGGGACTTCTCTCTTGACGAGAGAGATTATTTTCGTATTTTTATCATAATCCTTTATATAATTAAATTATATACCTAACTGTTTCTTTGGTTTCATTTTTTCAATAGATTTGTAATTTCTAAATTTTTCTACCGAAGTTTTCCTTGTATTGTATCTACCGAATCCCGCTGTTGTGGCTTGATATAATCTTGCCCTTGGATTTATTCTGATCAATTTTTAAGATGAACTTCGAAGAACTACGAGACTTCTGAAGAATAAAGATAGTTCAGTTTCCATGTAATATTTTGAAAGTCCCTAAAATGTTTATTTTTTGTTAGGTACCGAATAGTTATTTATCAAAAGCAGATCGAACATATTCAATTATAGCCGGAGAAATTGCCCTGTTTTCAGTCAACTTCCAAAAGAGGGTAGGTATCATTCGGCGTATATTTTTTTGCCACGTTTAATGTGTTCAAAAATAATTACTTATTTTAAAAGTTTTATTTAATTGGTATAAGTGTAAGGGCCTGTTTCACAATCCCTGTTTAAAATATAAAGCTATCTAGTCAACTGACAATGTTCTGTGACTGACTGTGCTTAAATATTTGAAGCGTTGACTGTTTAACTCGGAGATGGTGAAGCAATCCCTAAGATTTATTAGGTTCTAGGACTTACTTGAAAGGCAATTAATCATTACCGTGATTTAGAAAAAAGAAACAAATAATGCGATAGTTTTTTCAAGGAAACAGTATTTACCCATCAACTCCAAGGTCTGTCCTTAATATAAAAAATAAGTATATTTTGCGATCTATGGTACACAACCGCAAAACAAGAGGCGGGGATAGTTTAAATAAAAACCTCTTTACAGTCTCTGGTGAGAGTGAGAGCGTCTTGGCCGACGACGCACGTTCCGCGCGCGAAAGTATAATTCGAAATACGAAATTGGCGCCATTCAAACAGTCATTCACTTCGCCGCAAAACTTCCATCTTTACTTTTTCAAATCATTTCACATAGGGAAGGTTATCAGTCGCCGAATTATTCGATATCGATAATATAAAGTGAAACTTAGTGTCCCTTTCGCACTAGTCGGTGCGTGGAAGTGCTAAGTGACTTTCGCCGATGACACTGATGATGGATTCACGTAACGTAAAAGTAAGGATTGAATGCTTATTTCATGTCAGTAAGTTAGTAACGATGATAAAACAATGGTTATATTGTTTAATGAGTTGCGTAAAAATAAATGACATTAATTAGATTATTTTCTTGAGATGATCCAAATCCCATTGGTAAAACAATTGCAGAATGCATGTAAATTTATGTTTCCAATGATGGGTAAAACGCAATTACCGTCATTAAATTATTTTGTAAGCTATATCAAGGTATCTTCTAAATATCTACGTGTATGTTTTATAAACTTTATAAACGATGGAACACACAAAAAGCCTTGCCTAATTTCATTTATATATACTATCATCATACATAATATCACCGAGGCCTTGGCTAATCAGTTTTAGCGTATGAAAGTAACAATTGAGCATTAAACAGCTAAAAACCCCTTTTCTAGACAAACAATGCCGAGACAAAAAGATGTGATTGTTCCGATAATAGCACGATCACATAATAAACACCGTTTAAGTACAAACAGAACTCAGAAAGTTGCTGGTCGATCAAATTTAATAGCTTTTGAAATAATGTACTTGTTTAAATTTCAATCTCTATCTTTTACGGAAAATTAAAGGTATTATATTATATATATAATCCCACAAGTTTGATTGTGAGTAACGTCTACAAAAATGATTAAATAATGGAGTTTTTGCCTATTTTCGATATTATAAAGAAACAAACCATTATCTCTTTTTAAATAATAAATAAAGGTGTATAAATACATGGAATTGACGTTTTGCTGGTAACATCAAACTAATTTTTATCTACCGAGTTTATAAAGACTACAAAAATATTACTCAGTGCAGAAAAATATCGATGTGCGTCTATTTCCTACTTCATAATGATCATCTTATTTGAAAAAATTATACAGACATAATCGACCGCATAATATTACCGATCGAACGAAAGTGAACATACAACACAAATCCGTTTTGCTTTCTGAATAGCACGCTGGCAGAATTATTACCATTTGTCGAATGGGCATGCTCTATGCTCTAATATCTATGCTAATGTTATCGATAGAAAGTGTCCCAACACTACCTGTCTCCGTGATTTCTTCGAATTTTCCTAACCTTCGAATTCCAAATTAGTGAATAATTAATACTCTCTTCTCTATATAATTCTCTTTGATAAAAAAAAATATTCTCTTTCACATATAAATATTCAACACAACCAATAAAGTTAGCTAGCTTTAAATTATTTGGTGGTTGGATGGTGGTTTGAATATAAATATAATGCGATCTCATACGATACTAAAATATCTTATCGATACCAGCTACGAGTCCACAGAACAGATATATTTTTTTTTCTGTTCGGGACACGACAGTGTTAAACAAATCAAAAAAGTTAAATATAAAAGCGGCCAAGTGCGAGTCAATATACACATGAGTATTTGGTATGAATTATAATGTATACTACGGGCTCATAAACATAGATGTAGTGTACCTTTTTATTTTTACAGTAGGTACTTATTTGGAATTATAAATTAATAGACATTGTATAATTAATTTAATTCTCAATATTATTTTTTTTTTAATTATAATAATTTATTAACTATAGATAATTAGTTATGTAGAACACACCTGACCTGTAAACTTTGTTATCAATTAAGAATCCTAAATCTTGCAGCCAAGAAAAATAATTATAAAAAATCTTTAATTTTATATGCCGACATTTTTCACATTTCAACCTGTCAAGTGAAGTCAGGTTAAACCCTAAGGCATGTCGTTATTAAAAAAAACAGATATATATAAAAAATAAATAAATAAATATTGCAGAACAATCCACACAACAACATCTAGCCCCGTGGTAAGCTATAAGCTTGTGTTACGGGTTCTAGACATCTGATATACTTAATATAATAGACATACATAGATAGATATTTTTTATTATACATACTAAACACCCAAGGAGAAAATGCTTGCAGAACATACAAACACTTGACCCCTGGGTGGGAAACGAACCCATATACACACCCGATCAATTAAAAAAGTATCACTATAGGGTCAGTAACACTTAATATCTCGATTCACTCGAATAGAGCGGTCAAAAGGATGTTGTAATACGGAGAGCAGTGGTTAAGTCATTAGCAGTAATACTTGGGCAAAACCGGAATCCTCAGAAAAGCAAAGACTACTTTCTTTCCTTGCAAGATCCGGCTCTGCGAATTAGTGTTTAACAGTTAAAGAAAAATAATTGTATTTAATGGTATAAATAGCGAGCAGAATAAAAATATGATTAGCTAAATCTTATTAGGTAGAACACATAGGCTTTTATGAAACTTATGTATGACTAACCTATCTTTCAAACAAAAGAAACAGAATCGAAATCAGTTTATGCGTTCGCGAGAAGAAGGCAGATGACAACTTGTTTTTTTTTCTCTGATGTCTCAGTTTAAGAATACGAGCATATTAGCTGGTCCATATATTTTGCATATCTACTGAAATTCCTTCAGCACCTAATTTATAATCTCTATTAAAATTTTAGATGTAAATCTGTAAATCCTATTTTCTTGTAAGTTTAAGTTATTTTTTTAAATGGATACCTTAAGAGTTGTCATGGAAACATAAAATCATTTAATATTTAATTTTTTAACTTGTTAATATTGTCGATCGAATCGTCTTTGATAAAGGTGAAGGCAAACATCGTGAGGAAACCGGCATGTTCTGAGAACTTTAAAAGAGTTTGAAGGGCATGTGACATTCACCAAACCGCACTTGACCAGCGTGGTGAATTAAGGCACGTCAAGAGAGACTTCTCTCTCGTCAAAGAGAGAAGTCCCTGTGTCCCAGCAGTGGGAACGTTAATAGGGTGATGATGATGAACTTGTTAAAATATAATTCGATAAAAATTTAATCGAATTATACTAAAATATTCAAACAGGCCAAAAAATATAAAAAGCTTTATTTCGAAAAAAAAAGACTCCAAATCAAAAAGTTGTAACATGCAATATTGAAATTTTGCGTGTCATACACACCCTTTCCGCCTTATACAACAATTTGGTAACAAATTGTATATAAATATACATGGTTAACACGTTAATTTTCAGCCATTTATATAAACTCCACGACCATCTAGTACTAAAAAAAAACTTAGTACATCTATTTTCGTCACTAAAACTAAAGCGAAGTCATTATTAAGGCGCATCGAAGCGTTTACCTAATGACATAGACAAGACGTGTGCCATTTCCTTTGATCATTTTTCATTTCAAACAAACGATGCACGGTCGTTACGGCTTGCGTAACCGCCTATGACAATTTGATGGACGTCTTCGAACGGATTTGTCGAAAGGTCTCTTCCTTGACATGATAGAAATAATGGTGCTTAGAATTATATTGTTAAGCGTCTGTCGCGCGGTATGTATTACTGCAATTTTATATTACAAGCGGCCCGCCCCGGCGTCGCACGGGTATAAAATTTTATACTAATTAATTAATTAATATTATACTATTTTATAATATATAATATATTTTTCTAATGTTATTATTTAATAATTTGCAACATGTAACCTGTTGTTATCAATAAATGAACAATGAGCTATGACTGATTGTCTTTTTAGTTTCCCGATATTTCGGCACAGTTACATGCGCCATGATCACGGTTGAACTTGAATTCAATCAATCATGGTAAATATGACGTTATAAATCTAAATTGTATTGATAACCTTGATAGTTTCAAAAGTTAGAATGAACTATGAGCTTGCCACCTACCCCGTGGGCCCCAAACACCTATAGGGCGGTCAAACCAATGTAAAATAACATTGTGTAGGTATATTCGGTAATATAACTTAAATGCACAAGACATAAAGTCAACAATGTTGCCAGTATCCCTTACCTGCAGAGATTTCGTTTAGCGTAGCGAGCAATTTAAGAAAACAAATATAATAAAAATGTAAATTGAGTAGTTCGCCCTGTCGTAAAGCCAAGACTCCCTCATGAGTCATTTCCCTTCCGGGGATTCTAATAAAAGGGTGCGATTTTGTTTCTTATATCCCGAACTTACTGAAGCTTTGGAATTCGTTTGAGTCAGATAAACGACGCAAAAGTTTTTATTTCATTTCCGTCTAGGAATGTTTTGCTTTGAGAAGCAGATGTTATTTACATAAAACTTATGTTAAAACTTATGTGTTAACAAAGACATGATGTTGCGATACAAACTGTGAAGACGTGTAAGCTCTTAGGTATGTGAAACTATGACTAGTTAGATAGATAGATAGAAAATACTTTATTACACACCAAACAAAGAAACAATACAGAAAGAAAATAAAAACTTACCCTGGAATGCGTAATGGGCAGTCTTATTGCTTAAAGCAATTTCTTCCAGACAACCGTGGATGGAGAGAAAAAATACCAAATGTAATGGACGGTGGTTTATATATTATAAATACCTAATATCTAAAAATACCTAATGCTAAACTTAAAACTAGCCTATACTTAATTACATACCTTTAAGCTACAAGATGAATTACAGAATAAACCTTCAATCAATAAAGCAATCAAACGTAATCCTTTGATTAATAAAGATTATTTATAACAATCTTAATTAATTATTTAAGGTAGACTCCCATTAAACGGCACTAAAGTAGTTTTTTTCTATAATAAAAAAATATTTCGTTTAAAGTTTTTTTATTTTTATAAGAATATTTCTAATAAAAAACACACCACGTCATACTTCGACCTATAAAGTACTTACGTTATGTATACGTATACGTTTAAAGACTGGTGTTGGAGCGTCGATTACGACTAATGTGCCTATAAAATTCTAGCGTAATTCATCTTAACAAATTACAATAATAAAGTAGATAAGAAAGATAAAAAAAAACCATAAAACGCCGAAATTAATCCAATTTGGAAGAAATATTACACTTCGTATGTTCTCACGTAGTATACGTCACGTAATGAAAATGCCTACGTCTTATCAACTGTAGTCAGCCTGTCGCGTGCCGCTGACGTGACGCGGCTAATTAAACTGAAACTCTTATGTTGACAAATTGAACTTGAAACTCATGAAACTGATATTCACAACGCGTTATGGTGGTAGTCTGCTTCGAGTATTCGAAATGAAGTACTTAGTTATTAAGACTAACACCGGTACATACCCTGACGGTTTATGTAGCATCTACATAATGTATGTGTTTCAAAAAGTTGTATCAATGTCAATAATAATAATGTAGATAGATAGATAATATCTTTATTGCACACCAATGCTTACAGACTAACTAAAAAATAACAATCAATAGCCACATACGTTGTACAATCGGCGGCCTTATCGCTTAAAGCGATCTCTTCCAAGCAACCTTTGGATGGATAGGATATGTTAGGAACACGAAAGACGGTACGGACAGTAGCCAGTAGCCCTACCACGAGTTGCAAGTAAAGACTGTTGGAGGTTACAACATGTTGTAATCCATACATTTGACAGATAAAGATGCAATTTTAGTTGTGAAAAATCTGTCAAATGCATGAGATTAAAACATGTTGTAATCTCCAAAAGTCTTTAGTGGCAACTCTTGGTAGGGCTACGGTAGTTGTGTTGTTAGTTGCATGACGCGCACGTGGTAGATTTTGATTCTACGAGTGGAAGCACTTTTAGCTCCATTAAAGCCAAAAACTGTTACCTATATAAGTATGCGCGGCGCCGCGCGGTGCCGTTACACGGTGTGGCCGATGCCAATTCGTATGGACATGACATGACATGGGTATGGAGGAATACACACACCCTTAGGAAGCCAACCTCGCGTCCGACCAGACCGTGGTTTCCTCTGTCGAACACTGAACGAGGCTCTGTCACAACCACCTACCAGAATTTTTGATATATGAATGAAATGAAAAATACTTTATTTGTCACAAAAACACGAATATACATTTGGCTTGTATTAGGAATAGAAAAGACATAAAACGCTATAAAACCAAAAAAAAAGAAACACTAACAAAATAAACACCATCATTGTGACAATAAAGAGTCAACTCATTGCAGCTTTTGATAAGTAATTTTATTACCTACTCTGCTGTTATATTATTTTAAAGTCCTTAAAATTAGTGTACCTATCTAGTAAATAGATTTGACTCTAAGATCCCTTTAATAATAAGTGAGCAGCAAGAACATTTCCACCATCCGAATTCCGTTATTAATTACAAGTTCAAAATTACTCGAATTACCTCTTCATTTTTCGTCTTTTTCTGAATTGAAAACCATTTTCGCTTAATAATCTTGAGCATCTCTTATCGAATTCATCGTTGGATGTTCAAAATTGCTCCTTTGTTGAGTGATGACATTCCAGGACTATTTGCAAGATTGTTCAATTTGGACGCAGGTGCCAAAAACACCCCTATTAGTCAAGCGTTAAGGTTGTCGACAAATAAATAGCTTTAAATCTTATTTATACAGTACTCGTAGATGTCATTTACGGTTTTGTTTTTGGGAAACGCAGATTTAATATAGCAATTTCGATATTTAAATTGCTTCTTCAATTCAATTTCTTTGGGAGTTTAAATATCTATCTATCTTCTATAATTCTACATAATAATAATACATAATAATAAATGAAGGTCCTGAATGAAGGTATACATAATAGTAAGCTAACAATTGCCGTGTCTGGGATGTTTTTGAAGTAAACTTCTTTAGAATCGTTGTGATTTCAAACCGGATGCAACGGAAAAAACGACAGATAAGAGACACATATACAATAGTCGTCTGTAATTAGTGAGCCAGAGCGAAAAAGCAGATGTCGGTGTGTATGTCTATTCACACTGTTTAATACTTGCTTGTATTTGAGCATTTAACGTGTGTTAGTGTATGTGAAAACTACGTGAGCTAATATTATACTACTGTACAGTGTATGCGGCTGCGTATTACAGCTTTTTAGTAAGATGTCAGCGTGGTGTGTTATTATCTAATAGTGTGTTTGTGACTATTTCTATATCTTGTTGTGCTAAATAATAAATTTTATAAGATGCCGAAAACTAATGTCGAAATGTGTCGTCAATATCGACGCAAAAAGAATTAAAATAAAACTAAAAATTAAAAAAAATCCAGAAACTGAATATATGGAACTTGAGCAATAGATTAGTAACATAATTATGTTAAATAAAATATAAAATATTTTTTAAAATTAATCAAAATACTTTCATTTTTAAACAATTAAACTTTGTAATTATCCTACCCTTGTTATATTTATGTATATTCATCTCATTCTTTTGTCGATTTACTGAAGTTTCACTTCTATCGTGTGTGAATCGCACACACACCTTTTTTTTGTGAAGCATTATGAAATTATAATAATAAATAATTTATTTGTTTTGTTTTTTTGGAGTAATCATCAATGGGGAGAGAAAACTTGGTTGGAGTTTTCTCAACCACAGAGCAAGAAATATGTAATCGGATGCAAACAAAGCGTAACTTCCCAAAAAAAATTTTGAAATTCAAGTAGATTGTTGTTGTACAAAAATGTTTTAAACAAAATAATTTATTCTGAGCTAAGATTATTAAATTTTATGTAGTTATCATGTATTATTTAGTATCTTAAAAAATGTAATTTCTGCTAAACATAAACACAGACGATAATGAAAAAACACAGGACTAATTAGATAATGAGATACATTAAGTTGCCGCACCAGCGTCAAGAATTGGTCATACAATATGACTTTATTCCGAAATAGTAATTCGCTCATTTTGTACGATTAAGAAATACCTACAAATGTCTGTCATATAAACCCTTTTCACTCCAATTAACCACTTGCCAATTAAGAAGCCTTACTGTCCCCTTACTGTACCCCTGCTCAAACTCGTATCAAACGGACGAGAATAAAATGGACTTTCAATTAGTTGGATATAAATCAGGGTTTGCAATAACATAACTGAGTACCCTCGTCTGTGCACCGCAGTTCGGGCCAGCTGGGGCCTTCGACAGAGGTATTGACGGATCTCTACAATAGGGTTCTATCAGGTCCCTGACAGCTAATACATATATGAAAGAAATGAAAAATACTTTATTTGACCCAAAAAACACGAATATACATTTAAGTTATAATGTAGGAACAGAAAATACATAAAGCGCTCTAAAACCAAAAGTATAAACACTTACAAAATTAACAAGATCATTGTGACAATTAAGAGTCAGACATTAGTCACATTGTAGCTTTTGGTGGGGTTTTAAAAAGAAGTGAACGTGGAGGGCTCAAATTAAATGAAGAGGTTTCGATATATCCATACTCCATACTTATATTAGTATGCGAACGTAACTCTGTGTGTCTTTTATGCTTTCACGCAAAAACTACAAAATCTTTTTAAATGAAACTTGTTTTACCGATTCTATACAGCCTAAGAAAGGACATAAGCCATTTTTACAGCGGGAAATGTGGACTTGCAATTAATTCAGATATAAATAAGGGTTTGCAATAACATAACTGAGGACCCTCTGCTCTGCACCGCAGCCACAGTTTGATCAACCAGCTGGGACTTTCCACAGTGATATTGATGTATATCTAATAAAGGGTCTATCAACTCCCTCACAGCTAATATCACCTATATTCCTCAATATCTATAACAAGAAGGTTAATTATATAGTTTTTTTTTAATTAAGGTAAGTAATCAATGACTCAAAAAAAGCCGTGTTGGCTAAGTGGGAGGACACTCGACTTTCATTCCGAAGGTCGTGAGTTCAAACCCCGCCACGCACCTCTGGATTTTTCTTGAGAAATTTATGTGCGCTTTAAACACGTGCTTTAACGGTGAAGGCAAACATCGTGAGGAAACCGGCATGTTCTGAGAACTTTAAACAGTTTGAAGGACATGTGACATTCACCAACCCGCACTTGGCCAGCGTGGTGAATTAAGGCCTAATCTCTCTCGTCAAGAGAGAAGTCCCTGTGTCCCAGCAGTGGGAACGTTAATAGGGTGATGATGATGAATCAATGACTTCTTTTATTTCGCTTGCTTAGTCAGGTACCTACTTGATTTGAGAGTCAGTACACACCTAATAATAGCGAACTGTAGTCTTTATAGAGTTTTTATTTTTTGCCGGTACAAGATAATTTTATATAATTGAGAGGCACTGCGAGAACTTAGAGATTATTATTCAATATTTAGTAAAGATTTTGCGACAACTCGGACAGAACAAGATAAGAGTCGTGTAATGTAAATGATGAAATAGAAAAGGCAAGACGCTGTGTTAGTGTTAGTACAATCATCGCAAGAAAGATATCCTTACCACGTTATAAGATCATCATCTATCATAAACATATTCAATAATATTTTCTTGGGTTACAAAATTGGGTCATTTGCACTTGTACTTCAAACACGTATTTGTGTCATTTAGTAATACAAATTATTATGTAAATAAATACATCGATGATAGGTACCTAATGCATTCCAATCTGTTGCATGTCAATAAAAAGGGAAGAGAAGATCTCAGACATTCATCATTCACAAATAGGAACCAACACAACAAAAAAAACTGCAGAGAAGCAGCTGTTTCCAACGTATCTGTGAGAACTCCATCAAAGTGGAAATTTTTAATTAATCCTGGATTAGTCGTGGAACTCTACTAGTAAGATGGATCGTTTTCTATTTCCGCTTAGTAATCTAAAATGAAGGGTCGTTAAAACACATTTTAGTAAAGATCTTCATTAACAAAGTCGTTACAACTTTTAAAACTATTGTAGTTTGTATTTGAATCATCATTTCATCAGCAGAGTTGTGGTGGACAGTTATACCTCATTGATTTACAGTTGTTGCTGTTAAACAGCCTCTAAGGTACAATTTTAGGCGCAAACACCATCTGTTCTACGAGCTATCCTGTACGTTTCCTGTACCGATGGTACCGAGTATATTTCTGATTGGATATGTGGGTAATCCGAGATATATATACAAAGTATGTATTCGTTCGTAATTAGATGATGACCGGACCTGATGTCCGGGGTATCTTTGCAGTGTCCGGAAGGCTATCTCCTTCTTATATCATAGCACAAAATTTTAATTAACATCCCTCCAATTTCAACATGTTTAAGTAAATGTTATTTACTAGAATCGTGATACAGAAATGTATCTAATGTAAGTTGTAAATCAAATTTAGATCCTAGAAAACGGTTAGTTAATTAATATTCCCTGCTAAATCGGCTACGTATAATTTGATTTAAACAAAGTTACGTGGAAGCCATGCCTTTCAGTGCGGTTATGAAACTTCCTGTGCGGGAAATGGAAAGCCTTTGGGACGCACTGTAGTTGGCTGGGAACTAATGATGCGTAGCCTAACATACTTTTGAATAGATACAGGTATAATGAACTGAATTGCGGCTACACAATTGTTGAGAGAGACCGAGACAGGGCGAGAGCGAGTATGTATGTACGTACATGGTGCTCTCCTCTCGTCTCGCTCTCGCTGGCGTCGCCTCGGCCGGTCTCGGTCGCATGGCGCCCGAGTTTGGATCTCCAATAGTCCACTGTAACGTCCAGCGCCCGCGGCGCCGGCGTAACTAGGGACTAACGTCCCAGCCCGCGTTACGCGAGCGGTGCGTGACACGCTGCGCGATTTTTCCGTTAAAAATATTTATCACATAAAAAGTACTAAACCTATTTCAAAACCAAAAATGTATTTATGTTCTTTATTATAATTATATAAACTTGAATAACAATATGAATCATCGTACCTACATCTTCATTTACTAAAAAAATATCAAAAATAGGATGTTAGCATTTTTAGACTGATTTGGAGACCTATTTTGATAAATTTATTTAAAATACTTCCTCTGAACATTTAATTATTATTTTGGTACCGTTTTAACGGGGTTGGAGTCTAGTTTTTTCAATAACATATTTAATTTTAATACAGATATCACAAGTAAATCATAAAGAAATTAACTTGCGAAAAATAGGAAAATGGCGGAAAATTTCTCTCACTTTATTGTCAAAATAATTTTTTTTCATAATTTTTGTTGCCAGGTATGGGTTTTTCTAATAAGAATTTAGTAGAATAATTATTGACAATGACATCTGACATTGACACTAGCAACTTGTCTTATTAGAAAATAAAGAAAATCCGAAATAAAAAAACCAAAAGCTCGTGTGGCACTCTAGTACCATGGACGTTAGTCGGCATAAAGTTTTGTGGCACTACAGTACCACTGGACGTTCAAGTGGTTATAACACATAATAATTGGATTGTACAGAGGTTTTCACTATATTATTCACAACATCTATTACTTCACTATATATTTATAACAATAATACCACTTCACTCTCATTTAACAATTATCAAGCAAAACCTTTAAACAACCAACAAAATTACTTTTTTTGTTTACCAGGTTAACATACAACTAAGGTTGAGAATGCAAGTTATGTTCGAAACTCTATCAACTTTTGTTTTTGAATACTGGCCTCATTTGAATTGGCTACCCGGTAAAGGTATATTCTCCTTAGGATAAGCATAACAAGTGGTTTTGGAGTCCTTTGTCTTTGAGTAATTATCTGTCTCATGATAATATCTGATGATATCTTCGTAAATAACTGTAAGAAGTGAAAATGACAAAAGAAGTTACGCCTTTACACGGCAGAGGCGCAAGTATATATAAATTTATTACATAAATCTACCTATGCCTATTTATTTACAGACAGAAAAACAGAAGCAGTGGACTCTATTCACATTGTATTATAATCCACTTAGCAACCTAGTACCATATAGCTAAGTATACTTCATGCCCAATTATACGTTTGCGTGAAACAATTCTCTAAAGAGCGTTTAAAGTAAAGGTTACATCAAGATAGCGGCGAGTTTATAAAACGCTCACGCACGAAAATCGAATTTGTATACAATAATCTGGCCACAAACTTGGCGCTTACTGCTAAATATTATGTAAATTTTTTTTTAGAGATTTTTTTTTATTTACGCTTACAATAATCCAAACAACAACATCTAGTCCCCGTGGTAAGCTCTAAGCTTGTGATACAGGTGCTAGACGTTGGCCGATTCTCAGACCTACTCAATATGCTTACAAAATTTCATGAGAATCGGTCAAGCTGTTTCGGAGGAGTACGGGAACGAATATTGTGACGCGAGAATTTTATATATAAAATTTAATTGCATAGATGAATATTATAATTGAATGTCAAGTAATATGTTGTTTAATTGTTCTGTGTTTGATGAAGACTCCGACTGAGACAATTATTCTTATATTTTACTAGTTTTTCACGCTACGGCGTCGCTCGTTTTTTATGCATTTTTTTTGTTTTAATAATAGGCTTTCTAACCGTGAAATAAATATTCAAATCGGACCATTTATTCCTGAGATTTATCAAACAAACAAACAACAACAAGCTTCTTTAGCTTTATATTAGGTCCTTACATATGAAATTGGCGTTTTGTATGGGAGGAACAAAAAGTCGAATATTTTTTAATATAATATATTTAATTAATCAAAGTATGAACCATTATTTTCTATGCACTTTTGCCATCTTATAGGTAGTTCATTGATCCCTTTACTAAAAAAACCAGTCGGACGGGAATCAATAAAATCTTTGAAGGCGATTTGGACTGCCCCATCGGAGTTGAATTTTTTCCCTTGCAAGAAGTTATCCAAATTTCGAAAAAAATGGTAATCTGTTGGAGCAAGGTCCGGGGAGTACGGAGGATGTCTTAGACTTTCCAATTGAAGCTCTTCTAATTTAGTAGCCGTCTGTTGCGCAGTGTGTGGTCTAGCGTTGTCGTGAAGCAGCAGTGGCGTGGAGCGATTGACCAGCCTAGGTTGTTTAGCCGCTAGCTTTTCCATCATGGTTTGCAATTGCTGACAATAGACATCAGCCGTAATAGTCTGGCCAGATTTGAGAAAACTGTAATGAACAATACCGGCACTAGTCCACCAAACGCTTACAAGTAACTTTTTTGGGGTTAATTTTCGCTTGGGGCAGGATTTGGCTGGCTGGCCAGGATCCAACCATTGCGCTGAGCGCTTCCGATTATCGTAAAGAACCCATTTTTCATCACAGGTAATGATTCGGTTTAAAATACCTTCATTATTGTGCCGGTTTAGTAATGTAACGCAGCAGTCGACGCGCGTTTGCCGGTTTGCTTCAGTCAATTCGTGAGGTACCCACCTTTCAAGCTTTTTAATCTTCCCAATTTGCTTCAAGTGAATTAAAACAGTTTTATCACTAACACCGCAGCCTGCAGCTAACTCGGACGTGGTTTGCGATGGATCCGCTTCCACAATAGCCTTCAACTCTTCATTATCAACTTGAGTCTCAGGCCGTCCACGGGGCTTGTTCTGCAAGTCGAAATTTCCAGAACGAAAACGTTGGAACCAAAAACGAACTGTGTTTTCTTTTGCAACACGACCGCCATACACATCATTCACCCTTCGAGTTGTTTCCGCAGCACTAGTGCCACGGCGGAACTCGTACTCGTAAATAATGCGATATTTTAAGTTTTCCATTTTGTAAAATGAGTGACGCAAACAGAAAAAAACAGAAGAAAAAAAACAAATGAATGACGATCATCGAAGCACAAATACATGAGTCTATAGCTGTACAAATTTGAATTTGGAATTCCTTACCAAAGAGGAGAAATTTGTGATTAAAGTGACCAGTACGAAAAACGCCAATTTCATATGTAAGGACCTAATAATATTAGTATAGATTAATACATATTTCCGGAAAATCCACACACCAACATGCCCCTTGGTATCAATTGTATGTCAACTGTGTTTATTGTTTTGCGTTGTATCAAGACTCCGACTGAGGCAGGTAATATTTTATTTACTATTTCATGACTACAATACACTAATTCTTGGGGTATAGCAAGAAACTTTCTGAGAATATTAACTATTTCAAGTCATTTAATTCTGTGTTAAACCTTTTTCTTCAAACATCGTGAAGTTACAAATTTTTAACAGTTGCAAGTATATAAGCGATTACCAATAATTCCAGTGCACAGCAAAATCTAAATATGTCCCGTCATTCAATTTATTTTACATTCATTAGCCCGAAATCGCTATTATCATAGCCCCAAGCGGAAGGCCGGTGACGTCACTGCGCGCGCGCAGCCTAACTTTCGCTTTTCATTTCACTGCCAAGGCTTGCGATCATCTGTCGTTTCGTCACTCAAATATTATAAAACGTTATCCATATAACTAATAACTTTTTTGTTAGCAGTAATTTCAACAAAATAGTGCGAGCAGTAAATAATAATTAGGACTCTCGTATTTACCTGCGGCTTCACTGGCGTGTTGTAGAGATGTTTTAAAATACCATGAAAATAGTAAAAACGTATTATTGTGAAATTAAAAAAATATAGGCTTAGCGCTCCTGCACACGATGCCGCCGTCGCAGCGCCCTACTGTAAACACGCCGCCGGCGCCGCCGCGCCGGCACCGTTTCGTCAAAGCCTAATTTTACCTGTCACTATACGGCTGTTAGTAATACATTGCTAGTTACGTAGAGCATTACAAGTTACTTTGCTGATCGGAATAGAAAATGAATATGGACTGTCTGAAATATGTTACCATGTTCATTCCCTAATTCCGTGTCTGTAAATGTTATAATTGATTTATGTGTTAGTATTTTGGGATTAAATATTTTCTTTATTACCAGGCATAACTATGGATAAGGCCTAGAAAATACTACAAGAATAGGGTGTACCAAAATATTGATGGATACATGGATTTCAAATGATAATGAAAATTGAATAAATTTTAATAAATAAAACAAGCACAATTTGTATAGTTTAATAATTAATTTTTGTCACACATTAAGCAATTGACGAAATAATAAAATTTCTGTCTTTCTTTAGTTTTAGTTTCATATACATAATCTCATTCACCACACAAAAATACAGGCTTATGGAGAGGTCAATGGTTTCGTTTCCGTCAATTTTTTTTGGGTAGAAATGATAGTAAAAGTGAATCTCTCGATGAAACAGATTGTGATTACAGCACAATTACAGCATTTGGATTTATTACAAAAACTGAGCTGCTTAATCTGTTTATAATTAAATGCTTTCTAAATAAGCTATATATGATAATTTACTTTTGGTATTAATTTTAACTGAGAATAAATTTGAATTTCATTTAGGTTTGGTATTTTTTATTTATAAAATTAACGAAATATTACCATGATTCGATGATTTTTCGAACTCTCGGGTTGAGGAATAAACTCCCGGCCGAGGTTTTCCCCATGGACTATCATCAAAACCCTATTAATTAACGTTCCCACAGCTTTGACTCGGGTACTTCTCCCTTGTCGAGAGAGGTTAGGCCTTTATTAATCACGCTGGCCAAGTGCGGGTTGGTATACTATAGTATGGGTTATTTCAAAAAGGGTATCCTGAAGCATTTGGGGTCGGCAGCGCGCAGGTTATCATATCTCTGATGCTGCAGGCGTACAAAGGCTGCGGTAGCCGCTTTCCATCAGGTCGCATGCTTGTTTGCTAACTTTTTGGTATAAAAAAAAGAAAAAAGCGCCATGATCATGATCATGGCGCTTTTTTCTTTTTTTTATTGCATTTACTGAAAAAGTTGGCTAGTTATTTGTGTGTAAGAATCTGCATTGCTCTATGGCTTCATAGCGTGTAATTGGGTGCGTTAAATGAATAGCTGCGTAAACTGCACAGGTACTATATATTTTTATAGCGCGGTTTGTTTGCACATGTCTAGCTTGGTGTGACAGGTCGTCCTGGTACGCGAAGCATGTTACAATCTTTACACCATACGAGGATATTACCACCAGTAAAGTACTCCTATCTCTTTAAGAAATCATTTAATAATACGCAAATAGGTGTGAAATAAAAATTATTTATTTTCAATTTTGCACGATTAAACCGGTAACTCTATGTTGGTAAGGATGAGTGGAGATAGTAAAATTTAATTTATCTATAGAAAATAGCAGAGAAATAAAACAGGCTTTTAGTAGGTTAATATTGTATTGAAATGGTTTATGCCAAGAACTATCTATTCAAATATTTATGTAAGAAAATATCTTCGCAAAACGGACTGGCAAAGTTGGCATTAAAGATATCTTGAATGTACATTTTAAAAAAATCGTTATATGGATACATCTCAATATAACCTTAAAATTATGACCTTTTTGGATTTGATTAGATTCAAATTATACAACAAAGTACAAAGTAAGCTTTCGAAGAATACTAAATATTTCGTAAGAAATATTTAGTATTATTCTACGTTATTATGCATATAATTATATTCTCAACTATATTTATGGATAATTTCATGAACATTGGTTGACAAACAAACTAATTTTATTTCTGCAATATTTTAACTCTTACAACACCTAAAGGAGGAAATCAAAATGAACAGGCATTAAATACAGAACGCGACTATAAAATCACCCAAATGTCTTAGCAACCTCACTAAAAAACATCAGCAAAACATACATGGGCTTGGTGACAGATGGTGAGAACGAGTTGTCTCACGATGAGGAATTTATTTTACATTCATTAGCCCGAAATCGCTATTATCATAGCCCCAAGCGGAAGGCCGGTGACGTCACTGCGCGCGCGCAGCCTAACTTTCGCTTTTCATTTCACTGCCAAGGCTTGCGATCATCTGTCGTTTCGTCACTCAAATATTATAAAACGTTATCCATATAACTAATAACTTTTTTGTTAGCAGTAATTTCAACAAAATAGTGCGAGCAGTAAATAATAATTAGGACTCTCGTATTTACCTGCGGCTTCACTGGCGTGTTGTAGAGATGTTTTAAAATACCATGAAAATAGTAAAAACGTATTATTGTGAAATTAAAAAAATATAGGCTTAGCGCTCCTGCACACGATGCCGCCGTCGCAGCGCCCTACTGTAAACACGCCGCCGGCGCCGCCGCGCCGGCACCGTTTCGTCAAAGCCTAATTTTACCTGTCACTATACGGCTGTTAGTAATACATTGCTAGTTACGTAGAGCATTACAAGTTACTTTGCTGATCGGAATAGAAAATGAATATGGACTGTCTGAAATATGTTACCATGTTCATTCCCTAATTCCGTGTCTGTAAATGTTATAATTGATTTATGTGTTAGTATTTTGGGATTAAATATTTTCTTTATTACCAGGCATAACTATGGATAAGGCCTAGAAAATACTACAAGAATAGGGTGTACCAAAATATTGATGGATACATGGATTTCAAATGATAATGAAAATTGAATAAATTTTAATAAATAAAACAAGCACAATTTGTATAGTTTAATAATTAATTTTTGTCACACATTAAGCAATTGACGAAATAATAAAATTTCTGTCTTTCTTTAGTTTTAGTTTCATATACATAATCTCATTCACCACACAAAAATACAGGCTTATGGAGAGGTCAATGGTTTCGTTTCCGTCAATTTTTTTTGGGTAGAAATGATAGTAAAAGTGAATCTCTCGATGAAACAGATTGTGATTACAGCACAATTACAGCATTTGGATTTATTACAAAAACTGAGCTGCTTAATCTGTTTATAATTAAATGCTTTCTAAATAAGCTATATATGATAATTTACTTTTGGTATTAATTTTAACTGAGAATAAATTTGAATTTCATTTAGGTTTGGTATTTTTTATTTATAAAATTAACGAAATATTACCATGATTCGATGATTTTTCGAACTCTCGGGTTGAGGAATAAACTCCCGGCCGAGGTTTTCCCCATGGACTATCATCAAAACCCTATTAATTAACGTTCCCACAGCTTTGACTCGGGTACTTCTCCCTTGTCGAGAGAGGTTAGGCCTTTATTAATCACGCTGGCCAAGTGCGGGTTGGTATACTATAGTATGGGTTATTTCAAAAAGGGTATCCTGAAGCATTTGGGGTCGGCAGCGCGCAGGTTATCATATCTCTGATGCTGCAGGCGTACAAAGGCTGCGGTAGCCGCTTTCCATCAGGTCGCATGCTTGTTTGCTAACTTTTTGGTATAAAAAAAAGAAAAAAGCGCCATGATCATGATCATGGCGCTTTTTTCTTTTTTTTATTGCATTTACTGAAAAAGTTGGCTAGTTATTTGTGTGTAAGAATCTGCATTGCTCTATGGCTTCATAGCGTGTAATTGGGTGCGTTAAATGAATAGCTGCGTAAACTGCACAGGTACTATATATTTTTATAGCGCGGTTTGTTTGCACATGTCTAGCTTGGTGTGACAGGTCGTCCTGGTACGCGAAGCATGTTACAATCTTTACACCATACGAGGATATTACCACCAGTAAAGTACTCCTATCTCTTTAAGAAATCATTTAATAATACGCAAATAGGTGTGAAATAAAAATTATTTATTTTCAATTTTGCACGATTAAACCGGTAACTCTATGTTGGTAAGGATGAGTGGAGATAGTAAAATTTAATTTATCTATAGAAAATAGCAGAGAAATAAAACAGGCTTTTAGTAGGTTAATATTGTATTGAAATGGTTTATGCCAAGAACTATCTATTCAAATATTTATGTAAGAAAATATCTTCGCAAAACGGACTGGCAAAGTTGGCATTAAAGATATCTTGAATGTACATTTTAAAAAAATCGTTATATGGATACATCTCAATATAACCTTAAAATTATGACCTTTTTGGATTTGATTAGATTCAAATTATACAACAAAGTACAAAGTAAGCTTTCGAAGAATACTAAATATTTCGTAAGAAATATTTAGTATTATTCTACGTTATTATGCATATAATTATATTCTCAACTATATTTATGGATAATTTCATGAACATTGGTTGACAAACAAACTAATTTTATTTCTGCAATATTTTAACTCTTACAACACCTAAAGGAGGAAATCAAAATGAACAGGCATTAAATACAGAACGCGACTATAAAATCACCCAAATGTCTTAGCAACCTCACTAAAAAACATCAGCAAAACATACATGGGCTTGGTGACAGATGGTGAGAACGAGTTGTCTCACGATGAGGAGTAACTCTTACATGACATTAGACATGGAACCAATCTGCTTATAGTCGGCGACTAATCGTAGATAAGCCATAAACAAAAAACTTGAGAGATGTCAAGGGAGAGAGAGTTCCATCCGGGTGTGGAACGAAGTTCTATTATTGTTTAATTATTTTTATTGTTTATTATTTACAAAAAACCTGTATACACTCAACAAAAATAATCGTCGCGACACCACACTGTTTAATGCAAAATAGAAATGAAAATATCTGGCATGCTTTCTATAAGAGAGAGAGAGAGACAGACAGAGAAACATGCGACGCCGCACAGCTTACAATAGCTTACTATAGCAAAGAGTGTCGTGACAACTTTTCGTAAGAATTTTTTCCGTCAAGCCCTCTTTCACAACGCGCGATAAGGAAGTTCGTTCCAAAACAAATTTTAATTAGAAATTGTTTCTCCTCAGGTGTGGTTCTGCGTGGCATGCCTAGCGTCCACCATGGCGCTACCAGCTCCCCAGCCCAGCCCACAGCTGTACCTCGACATCATAGACATGGCTGCCATCAGCCGAATGTCGCCGCAGCAGCTGGAGAAGCTGGCAGAAGGACTGGCTGCGGAGGAGATCATGAGGTAAGTACATTCAGAGTTGGTTCTTTGGATCTGAAGGTCAAGGCTCAAGGCTCTCTAAATAGGTTATACTAGCTAAAGCTATCGGTTTTATACTAAAAGGCCGTGTTGTCTATGTGGAAGCACAATCGACTTTCATTCCGAAGATCGTGGGCTCAAACCCCGCCGCGTACCTCTGGATTTTTCTTGTTGAAAAAATGTATGTGCACTTTAAACATGCTTTAACGGTGAAGGCAAACATCGTGGGGATACTGGCATATTCTGAGAACTTTGAAGAGTTTCAAGGGCATGTGACATTAATCAACCCGCACTTGGACGGCGTTGCGAATTAAGGCCTAATCTCTGTCGTCCAGATAGTTTCTGTGTCCCAGCAGTGGAAAATTAAAGACTACTCACACAGCATCACCTAACCCCAAACTAAGCAGAGCTTGTACTATGGGTGTTTGGTGACTAAACAGGGGTTGTTGTTATCATCATTCACCCAAAATGCATCTTCCCAAAATATATTTATTTCAAGCCAGCTCGTTCTCACTTTGATAAGCTCTTGTTAATTTTTAAGTTTCTTAATTTCTCCTCATTTAATTTCTCCTAATTTAACTTTTCTTTTACTTTTACTAATTCTCCCAGGACAAAGAGGTCGTCTGCTCAAGCTCTCACGTCAGTGGTGTCAAAGGCATCATCAGGGCTTCAGAGCAAAGTGGGTCTGCTGGGGCAGGCGTCCGCCTTCATCGCGTCGGCGTCGAGCAAGACGGGAGACGAACATGAGCACACGGGCTACAGTTATGAACCAGTAAGTATCCATCCAATTCATTTATTCAATCAAACTGTTTACAATCGCATATGAAATATAAAATAATCCTTAACAATAAACACATTAATAAACACATTAATTATAGAACAGTACGTTGAGAGGAAAATTTAATCATTTCGGATATTTTATTTATTTATTTAATAGGACCACCAACTAGAAAATACACTTAAGAATATGTATGATACACGAAATTATATACTAGTGCTTCCTAAATTACAAGTAGTCACAGCCACTACAAAATAAATTTTGAGGGAATAAACAATCATAATAAGATAATGTCAAAAAAAAAATTGCAATTATAGTATGCCACAACATCATAGCTAAAACTAATATAGTAAAAAAAGATGTTAAAAATTAAAAAGCTGTAATGCTTCGATTAATCTAGCTTTTGAATTTCTATAAACCATTTTGCAGTCAAGATAAAACCCATTATTTACCCAGAGAGAATATACTTCTTCAAAATATAACTAAATATTACCGTGAGCACTATAGGTATAATTATAGCTAAAATTCATATTTCTTAAATAGCATATTTCTATACAAGACTCTTCAATTTTGGTAAAAAAGTTTTTGTCAAAGAAGAGAAATAACTCACAAATTCAAAGTTTAACTTTCTCTGGCAATGAAGTTATTGGTAATTTATATGAATCCATATTTTCTGCATTACAGTTCTACATACCCTGAGGTTTGCTTTAAGAAAACTCTAATAGGGTTAAGCTCGCCTTTGTACATGACCTATGTTGTAACTAATATTTGTATATGTTTCTATGTGCAATAAAGAATTTATGAAAGTTCGTGCATGGAATGCCAAAAGTCACTCAAGCCTAACTTAAGACCAGATGAACAAATATTTTACAATTAAATTGCATTCATTCATTTAATTACTTGAGTATATTCAGATTTATAAACGGCACACAAAAACTAAAGTCAAGGAAGTCAAGTCTGGTAGCTCATATTAATCTAATACAAGTAATATGAAAAATAGCTCAAATGTAGAGAAAGTTATGCCCTGGCAATAAACTTTACTAGCACCTACAGTTACTCACGGTAACTTAAGACCGAATAAACAATAATTTGAAAAACCCCCTATTTCTGAAATTTTGTTCCCGTAAAAGTAAAAAGTCATACTATTTTGTAATATGCATGGGATGCGCTTTCATTGGACACCCCACTCGAGTATATTTGCAGATTTACGGTTTTCTTTCCCTGCATTGAGGGTTAAAAATAATATTTCCATAAGTGAGAACATTAAGATTTATTAACAACACACAAAAAAAAATCTAGTTGGTCATAAAACAAGTATTTACGATTTTCGACTCCGGCATTTAAAACACTTTAGATTCCTCGGCAAGCATCTGTCCGAGTTGAGTAGAATCAGCGCTATATTCGTTTCGTATGCAGTAGAAAGCTGAATGTATACAAAATGTTATATTTTTATATTTTATTTATAACTTTGTCGTAAACGTTTACTATGTGCTGCTTATTTTATAAATTTACTATACATTATTGAGCTTACAAAACTTATAATTTTGCCATGCTATATACCATAAGTCTATGTAATTTGCATAAAAGGCAAAGGCAATGATTTTAATTATTATAATTTTTTCAACAGCACGGCGAAAAATACGATTACTGGGGTCTGAAGAAGTCTATCCTGTACACCCTGTTCCAAGCAGTGAAAGCTATCACAGGAGGAGTGACGATCCTGAAGGGTCAGCTGATAAAGGGTGGCGGAGCGCTGGCCTCCACTCTGGGCAAGGTCATTGCAGTCAAGGGAGACGCGGTCAGCAACCTCGGGAAGAAGATTGTCAGTTCCGCAGCTTTGAGCCATAAGAAGCCTCATGGTGAGCGTTAGAATAAATCTTTATAATAATAATGATATTAAATATCTAATATTTCCGGAAAAATCACACAGCATCACCCAACCTCAAACTAAGCAGAGCTTGTACTAATGGGTGACTGAAATACTACATAGATACATTTTTTTGTAAATACATTCATATGATACTTAGAAAACACCCAGACCCGAAACCAAGAATTGTTGATAATGAAAAAATCTGGTCTAGCGGCGGGAATCGAACCCGCAACCTCCTGCGCCTCAGGCGGACCATGCCCCACCGAGCCACAGAGGTCGTTAAATATATTTTATTACATAATACATAAAAAAATACAATGTGAATGATTACACATTCTAATAAGTGTAGATTAAGAATGTGTTATAAATTAGCCAATTAAAACCAGATATTATTTCAGCGATGTCACGTATCGTATTTTTAGATTTTACGTACAAATCCCAGTATACCGAATGTTTCTAACGTAACGTACATAGAACGGATCTTAAACGTAAAAACAAAACAAAAACGAGATGTGAATTTAGTGAATGCTTCTTATTCTTTTTCTAAACAGGTTTGAATTGAAATTGTATTAACGTAGCGTAGAATGGGTACAAAATGATTTATTCCGGTTGTATTTCCATAGTTAATTAATTTAATCCTCGTTACGGTCCAAACAAGTGGGTATTTAGTACGAGACCACCAGTTTCACTTGCATGGCTTGGTGACTTTAGGTTACTTTATTATATTTCGTTACGAGTGCCAAAACACGTGATATTCTTTAATTCCTTCCAACTTAGCTTATTTTAAAATCTATGCAAACAATTTATAATTTTATGTTTAAGCGAATCTACGTTTTATAGTATATTATGTACATACATTAAACTTTCATCCCAACTATATTAAAAATGAAAATGATGTTAAGTTTATTTATTTCCGGTAAACGCTTATCTTCACAACCAACATTTGTGAAATTTAGCAAGCTTAATGTTGTTCGAAGTACGGCGTCTGATCTTGAAACATGTGGACTTCTCTCTGGGGTAAAATTCAATACTTTCTTCTATAAAATGTCACTGTCAATTTTATGTCATGAAAATACACTATAAGCAATAAGCAACAATAGGGAACGCAAAATGGCGTTCAACTGAGAAACATCTTTTTCACTTTATAATTTTATTTATCTCGACACTGGCAAATTGTCGCTTCAAGCGCAGAGTCCATTACCAAGAAACTGAACAAAGCAACAATACAAGAATTTCGATGTGAATCAATTTAACCATTCGAACAGGAGTTATAAACGATTCAGATGACATTAATATAATAATATCACGCATCATATCATTATATTTAAATACAATAAGTATTTTCTATTTAGAGACCGTTTTTTTCTGCCTAGACAATAATTGTCTTGTTAGGCCGCCGGCAGGTCGTATATAAATATGGAGATAGACGAGAACATGGGTCACTGACCTAGTCAAGCGGCGACCAATAAGCTCGATGAAATGGAATTGTGTGGTCTATCTATAATGCATAACCACGCAGACAGATGGCCAGTGAGTTCTGATAAGTTCATTTATAAAGACCGTATGTAAACACCAACCGAAGATAATGGATACGCAGTGTGGAGCGTTCACTCACGAAATGTCTTTTCTATATAGACGAAGAAGTATTTATTTATTTATTTATTTGTTGCATCATGTGGTTACATATAGGTGTTAACATACTAAATTCCCTGACATGAGCCCCGTTGGGGCATTACAACTTCAACTTAACTTAAGATGTATCCTATACTATATTTACTTAAATTAACTACATATCTTATTAATAGGAACAGTATTTTTTACCTAGAGGGCATTTTTTCTCTACCTAGACAATAATCGCCGTGCTAAGAGATAGAAGAGAACGAGGGTCACTGACCTAGTCAAGCGGATAAGCTTAATGAAATGGAATTGTGTGGTCTATCTATAATGCATACCACGCAGACAGATGGCCGGTGAGTTCTGATAACTTCATAAATAAAGGAGTATGTAACACCAAAGACATTGAATATGCAGTGTGGAGCGTTAACCAACATAACGGTGGATTTATACGGGCATTTATCTCTAAAGCTGGTTCACGGTGGCTGCAAGTAACTTGCAAGTGAAACAACTAGATAACTGGTTCTACTAGCTATTAACATTTAAGTAGAGATCCTTCGTCATGTCTATATAATTAAATTGAATAAGATAGTAGTTTTCGTCGCGGCCTTACAGTTAGTACTCGTTTAATTGTAAAATATATACTTATAGGTCAAAGCAAATCAGAGGATGAAAATATGTTCTAATATGTCTGATAGTGATAAGTAAGGCATTCCCAGACAGTAGACCTTATGCTTACTAGTATTAACACATCTGGTTGTTTTTCAATTCAATTCTTCATTGCTTACATGTAGATACAATTATGTAGCCTAAGATATTATATAGTCAGTTATGTCAATATGTAAATGCACCCCGGTTGGGAAACTGCAAATGGGGTTACGTCATTATTAATTGTGAAATGTTAAAAGAGGAATATAAATTACTATAACAAAAGAGAAATTACAAATAAAAGTCAAGATAATCATAAATTACAAAAGTAAAGTATTAATAATATATAATCACCTCTATCCAATTCGATGTTAGTTTAATTACATAATATTAATTTAATTTTAAATATAATTAGTAACAGACGGTGAGAGAACTGATATGAATGAATGAGAAGAGAGAATAATATTATTTCTGTAATAGTAATAAATAGTTTTAGTTTTTTTTTATTAAAGATAAAATATTTTCTTCACTCTTAATATTGCTTGGAAGTTTGTTTAATGTTTTTCGTTAATCTATGGTTCGTTCTTTTACTACCAACTGCAAAATTTCACGTAAAAAGGTACTGGAACAGGGATAAAAATGGTATACAATGGCTTAGAGCCAAGTAGGTTGGGGTTACTTCAAAACTTATGATTCAACGAGGATAATATCCTCGTTAATAAATAATAATTTAATAATTTCGTCGTTTTAACATATTATGTTAAAACGACCTTTATCCGGGTCACGCTGTGTCTCCAAAAAACCGGCACAGTTCCTATTGTGCCACTTTTGGCCATGTCCGGATTACCTAAGTTGTGCTGCTGTGTCAGTTATTTACATAAATTGGGCAACATATTGTCGTATGTTGCTATAATGTTAACCTGCTTATAACAAGAACGACTGAGAGTCATTTGTAACAAGGAAATTTTAAATTTAATGTGTGATAGTCTGCTAGTTTGAACTGTGGGTTGTGTCGTTATGTAATTTGTAAATAAGATACCAGCTGCTTTATGCCGATGATATCGTATTAGTCTTTGGTATCGTTGAAGAAACGCAGCGGAGTGATTCATTGAACTTGATAGGTCGCGCTTTCATTTACCTTACGTATGAAGATTTACACCATGAATAGACACGGTATTATAAAAAAGTAGATACTTAAACTTTCTTAGTTATACTTACTTAATTACTACTGATTTATTAATAATACTATTGATACTTTATAATAGATAAATAAATAGATACCTATACATTTGAGTTCAAAACGACGTCGTTTTAAACATTATTTTATAAAAAACTTAGGTATGTACCTAATTACATATAATTTTTTTACATTTTGAAATTTAATTTATAGTTTCAAATTTAACGGATCCTAGTAATATGTATGGAATATACAAATAATGTTTCATAGTCCTCTAGATATTTACTGCTTTAATAATACGTTTCCGCTACTCTATTGGCATATAAATGTATACCTAATCATACTTTTCCTTCGACTACTTCTATCTGTTAGTGAAAATGTGATGAAAATCCGTCAAGTAGTTTTTTAGTTTATCGCAAAGCAACAAACAGACGCAGTGTTGAAGTTTCTTTTATAATATGTAGAGAGAGTGTTGATTTTCGATTGGATTAGGTATATCCGTGAAATCTCAATAGATCATTGAACAAATCACAAGTCATCATGGTTTCGTTTATGATTCGTGACGATGCTCATATTTACCTTTAACACCCCAAAATATACAAATTGTCTACAGTATATTCTATTATATACAATATACTGTTGAGAACATCTATGGGATAGATAACAAAATTTAACTTAGCGCTTTCTTAGGTATTCATTATCTTAGGTAACCGTTAATTACAGCCTTTTAAAAGTTTATAGTGCTTATACGGAAAAATCACTTTCCGCATTCATACAGGTTACGTAGGTTAAGTACTTAGGTTGGTACTTAAATATTTCTAATGGAGAATAGGTGGGCAGAAGTCAACCTCTCTAATAAAGTTATTTAATGAATCGAGCAAATATATTTAGGTACCCATAATTTGGTGCTGGGTTATAATATAACCATATTATGTATACTCGACTTTATGTTAATAGTTATTTCTCAATTTAGAAAAGTTTGAAGACCGGTTAGTTCCTTATTTATAGCAATATTATACGGATAATTTAGTAGGACACTTCAATAAAATATTTAAAGCAATCTGCTGTGTTGGTTAAGGGCTTGCTGATACATAGTTAGTAATGGAATAATGCCCTTCTAAGCGAGATGACGGTGTAGATCACAGGTGTATACAAGGGAAGGGGTTAATTATGAATGATGTTTACAATTTTCAAAGAACTAAGCCCATTGTACTCCATTATTATGATTAAATATTAAGTCTATGTTTATTTTTTGTGTATTTTGTGTGGTGTGCAAAAAAATGCTATTTATCTAAGTGTTATTTATCTATCAAGCCAACTTCACTGGTCATGGATACACGTACCTGGTGAACAATAAACGATGCTCTGGCACAACCAACCTGCATAGGAGGGACCAGCGTAGCGTGTCTAACCTAATATTGAGGAAACCCATCAACCACTTTCATCATTCGCCCTGCAAGGATATGGAAATCCCTGCTGATGCTGTGTTTCCCAAAAACTTTAATCTGAGTATCTTCAGAAGAAGAGTTAACGAGTAAACATGTACCTTCTTGAACTTTGTGATCAAACCTTGTCGACATCGACACTTACGATCAGATAAGGTTGTTGTCAAACAACGTTTATTCTTAAAAACAAGTAACTTATACCATTACCTGTAATTCCAGCGCCCGTGTACGGCCCGCCCGCCCACGTGGAGTACGGGCCGCCGCCCTCCGCGTACGGCGCGCCCACCGCCCCAGCGCACTACGTCGCTCCGTCCATCCCGACCGGCTACGCCGCGCATAAGTATCCTTCTACTTTAGACGGTGAGTTCTATTTACTATATTTCAATAGAGAATTAGACTACACGCTATTCTGTTTATGACTAGTACACTCGTTTAAACAACTAAGTGTACACGAGTTTTAATGAATAAAACAGATACACGTGTTCCGACACTTTTATGTATACACTGTGTGTTCAATTTACAAGGCATGGAATATTATCCATTACGTTAACAAACATTTTGGCTGGGGATCCTAGTCATAATGTTATACTATTGATAATGTTTGAATCAATCAGACTAGGTATGCAATAAATATCGCTGGAATTATTGAATCAACTTTCAAATACTTAATAGTTTTCAATAATGTAATGTCAAACATCCTTATTAGCTGAGCATAAAAATATAAAATATAATTAAGATCAAAGCGAGTGTTTTAAATATAAGTCTAGGGGATAACATCTCTCTATGTTTAAAATATAGAGCTACTAGCTGACCCCAGCAAACGTTGTTTTGCAAAATGAAAAATAGATGTTGGCCGATTCTCAGACCTACTAAATATGCTTACAAAATTTCATGAGAATCGGTCAAGCCGTTTCGGAGGAGTATGGCAACGAAAACTGTGACACGAAAATTTTATATAGAATTTTATATTTAGATTTCCCTCTGGGACAAAGCTGTATAGCTTTTGACATAACTAAGCAATGACACGTACTTTTAACATTGCATTATTATTTTGTTTAATAAGCCTTAAGGGCTAAAGTAGGAAAACGGACTTTTTAGGAAACACCACCATACAAAATCATAATACTCTAATCGAATATCACAAACCTATTGACGACCAATACAAAGCTAATAACAAAAAAGAAGAAAAAGTGTATCTATACAAAAACACCGTCCCACTTGCCAAGTGTAGCAGATTATGCAACAAGGCTAACAAACTGGAAAGACCTAGCGATGAATTGCGGTTGCGCAACTCAGTTTGACAATACATCAAATTACTTTACGATAGAAGATTAAAGTGGGCATAATGGCGATGAGACGAAAGCATCTGAACTAGCTTGTAAAGATGTAATGATAGAATTTAATCATTGTAAAGCAGAATATAAGGAAGGAATAAAATTGCAAGGATCTAGGAAAGAATACCTGTAGGCTGGAGACAGGTGTTATTAATAAAGTAGAATAGATAATAAAGTAGAGAAGCAGGTATAAAATTATTGAAAATTTCAGCTACAGAATCAAGGAACGAATTTATATCTACAGGCTAAAGACAAGCCTAAGATAAGATAATAGTTTTGGTGATCTGAATATTATATATTTTTTGTGACTTCCTAACAAACACAAATATCAAAGATATGGTGAATGATTGTTAAGAACAAAATAATGAAAGATTGACTAGAGGTATATACTGCACAATATTTAGTATTGCAAGAACTTAAACTAAAATGTTAGGTATAATATTCGTATTATAGATTACTCCAGAAATCACCTATTAAGCATAACAGCAAATGCAAATTGTAAATTGGATATTGAAAATAAAAATCCCTTTTCGCAGCTCAAGCTCCCCGCGCAGGGCATTTTTGGAGAAATATTCCAAAAACCCCTCACAGGGGAGACTCGCAGGGCATTTCTGGAGTAAGCCTCGTATTACATGTGTACAAACATACTAATTTTAAAGTTAATGAAGATAATATGATTTCTTCAATCACAGAGATTGTGAAATTATTGCACTAAATCTAGGATACATTCTAATATCGATCAAATTACTATACGCATCAATATGATTGCCTCAAAAGTTTCATAAGTTACAAAAGTACATAAAATATATATGTTTACTGTCTCGGCTAGTTGCCATCTGCGCTGAGTTCCCCTGTATTAATTTATCTGAAATCGTCGAAATCATTGACATAACCTATTCGAAAGCTAATTTGACCAAAACTTTCCAGTAATAGGTAATTTCGAAGATAGTTCCTAAGCCTGTAAATGTTACAAGAGTCTTGTTCTTAAGTTATATAGCTTTCTCAGGCAGTAGTGTTAACCTACTTTAACAACAAAAAGATACAAAGTATATGCGTTTTATGATGTGTAAAATAAAATGTGGAACGTCTTCCTCATTATTATGCTAGCTGTGTAAAGCTTAATAAAAATGAACCTACTTAAAGTGGTGAAATAGCTTTTAGCAATTTCCGCAAAATAAATATCATACCATGTCTAGGTAGTTAAAATAATAATAGATTAATAAATATTAACATTAAACATGTGATATTTTCCGGAACAAAAAATTGTCGTGTCACCGCGATTACTACAAAGAGGTTATATACCTTGTGCTTGGAAAATAAATAAAGTTAGATGAGAAAAGACTTATGTATAAAGACGCATGTTTAACCGTTTACTTAGGTAGGTACATAATATTAATAATTATGTATTTAACTTTACAATATATGTAATTTCACGGTGCCAGTTTCACTGTTGATCCGTGCAAAAATGTCTTAATAGGTGCGAGTTTAAAATATAATTCAGTTTGTTGTCAATAAAATGATATAAATAATATACTATTACGTTCGTCGACTTACTTTATGAACATGAACTGTGGATAACCACAGTCTTATGGTTAATATACAATGAAAGTTTTCAAGCGGAAATTCTGCTTAAAGCAAAGTAACCATGACTATTCGCATTATACAATACGACGATATCGGGTTTGTAGGAACAACAGTACTTTCCTACAAACGAAATCTCAATGATGAAATATATGTAAACCTTAAAAAGTTCACGAACTGCTACATAAATATAGAGTGATAACAATAAAAAAATATAGTTTAATTACACACACCAATAAACAAAAATACAAATTAAGTATAGTAATATTAAACCTAGCATGCGTAATGGGCGGTCTTATTGCTTAACGCAATTTCTTCCAGGCAACCTTTGTATGAAATTAATTTAATTCAGGAAGGTTGTGGACGGCGCCGGCGGTGGTAAACAAAATGAAACATACAAAATTTTCAAAAATAAAAACAAGAACTTACTCTAACTCATATTTAATTAATCCTATTATTACTATTACCAATACAAAAAATGTAGAGTGCTAATAAATATACATATATATAATAATACCTACTTATGCCAAACTATTTAAAAATGCCTTAGTACGGTAGTTGGCATCACGACAACATGACTAAACTACCAAAGATGTTTTCTGTTGGTGAAGGCTCGCACGGGACCGTAAAATTTGCCGTGATAAAGGGGACGCCTTAACCTAGCAGTTGGTTTAAACGGGCTAATAGAATATAATAGAATAAAACATCGTTGTAACATTAGTTATAATATTATCAAAGGTTCTAAGGAATAAGGTATAAATGGAATTTTGTTCTATATTGAATTGATAATTCTAAAACTTTTCGCTTTTAATTGCCCTTTCTACCCTCGGCTTTTTCTAAGGTATCAATGACCCTAAAAATTAGAACTGTTTGCATATATTATATTCTGTAACATCCGCTACATCTCAAGCGTCACCTACAAAGAATTATGCAATACTAAAAGGCTTGAAAGTAAATAAAATCTGATACATCTTTGGAAGTAACCCAGAAACCAGAAATACATAAAAATTGTGAGGTAACTTATTAAGAAATGATGTTACGAGAACGCGATACACATTGGATTGTGAACGATTACTATCGTTTTGTACACGTCAAAGAAGAGAATAAATAATATAGAAGTCCTCTTACATAATACATGCAGTAAATAGATTTGAATGCATTTTGTGTATCGGTGTATGGGAATAAACTATGTGCCTATGGAACCATTAACGCTCTCTGAGTTACTGAACATTCCATACCTATCGCAATCAAATTACCAAAACAATGTTTTGTCCAACCGGTATGTCTTACATTATTTAAAATGTCTTCTTGTTTTCCAGAGCTTATAGTTATGTCTTCGGTAGCTGACACTGTCGTTGAAAAACCCGAACCTCCGATACCTTCCATGGAACTAATGGAAAGATATTATGATCTTATAAACGAAATCTAATTCGGTAAGAATGTTAATATTTGTACAACCTGTACAGTTATCTTGAGAATGTCTTCCGTTTTCGTTTCAGAACCATCTTCATAAATGGATTTTGTAATTAGTTGATTGTTTTGTATTTCAATGAGCTCTTTGCATGATATTCTGTGAGCACGTTAATCGGAATCACACTATTGTTTGGCGTGTATATTTGCATCGTTTATTGCATATTTATGCTTCGTTCTCTCAGGCACTTTCACTCTTTGTTTACCGTTGATGCGGCTGATGGTAGGTACCAAACGTAAAAAATCGTCGATTAAACATCAATGTGAGTGTGACCGACAGTTATCTTTCCGTTTTTCTTGAATTACTGCTTTGTTTTTACTGCTTTCTTGGATTATCTTCCCTTGATATCTTTTACAACTACGAATTACACTAAGCAACTTACAATCCTTTTGAGTGATTTACTTTGCAAATACAATTCGTAGCTGTATTTTCCCACCCTGTATCCACTCTTGTCGCTAAGTCTTGCAAAATTCTGCATGTTGGTGTTTTCAAAACACGCCCTACTTTTTGTCGGTCTTTGAAGCATGTCCAAAATGCTCCTCGCCTCATTTACATAGACTTTCCCCTTGAACGGAAACGACCGTTTGTTCTGTTATGAAATAACCTAAAACTGACAGACGCAACTATGCATGTAATTTGGTTAGAGCCATCAATTTATTATTTTGTAACCAAATAAAACTCAATGAAGTGGGAAAACATTGAAATAATCATCGTTCGTGTCCTATTTTGCGAAAATGTAAGCTTAATTTCGTCTGTGAAGCTGATAAGTCCAAAACAGAATTAAGTGTTAGGTAAAGTAATTAAGAATGCATCAGTCTAGTCTAAATAGTATGTGAAGACTTTCAAAAATGTTCTTACGTCACAATGCAGTTTTGTAACATAAAGTAGCGCAAAGATCATCAACTCGACCACCCTTCTACTATTGCCTAATCATGTAGGAAGAGAAGGTACATCTTTCTCTTGCCCACAAACCAGCTGATACCATTAAAGGAAATTGCACTAAGTCAATAAATAGCGGGTTACGACACAAAAATCCCAATAAATGGACTGAGTATTGGCAAGGAGAGGCGTGGCAACCTCTCACCAATGCATGCCCTAATTAGAAATAGGCATAACAAAATGATGTAACAAGTAGGCCATCTATCTAATTTAAAAATCAAATTGTGACCGCATATTAAAGATTACCCAAACATAGTCTCAAATCCTACTCATATAGAGTCGATATTTTATAACCTAAAGGCAGCAGATGATAATATTATATATTATTATATATGAAACCTAAATTCCATTTCTCGCACCGGCCTACCCTTTGGTGAAAGTGTTATGTCATGGAACTTGTTTGATATATCTGGTGGACTAGTGAAGTTTAAGTATGTATACACAATTTGATATTTCACTTTCAAAATTATCGTGAGTTCATTTTAAAAACGGGATTAACTTATATAACCGATGAAGGGCTTCTCTTGACTTCCGAGGTCCGAAACTTTATAAGGTTTTCAACACAATTTTTTAAAATGAACAATTTGGTATCATTTCTACATAGCTTAAAAAATACAAGTAAATCTGATGTGGTACTTACAATATTACCTATTTAAATAGTAAAGACATGGTTATAGTTAGTTATCTTTAGGTATATATTTTTTTATTAAACGTTCTACGTTTAAATATTTTTATTTCTTCGTACCTTGCATTTTTTGCCTGACACTTCACTTGTCCTGTTATTATTTTGATGACCATAATCAATATTCATGATGTGTATAAAAAATATAGCTAAGTGTTTATTTTTGTATCAATATATGATTTTTATTATGAGGTTTCCCTTAAATTAGATTTTTTATGATAGTCTGAAAGTAGTCGAAAGTAGGAAAAGCTTTTTTCTAAAGAAAGCTTCGTTACAAATAAATTAACACGATTTATATTTGAAATGCTATTTTATAATGCAATTAAAGAAATTACGGAGGATACAACGAAGTGTCAACAATCTCTCCAGTGCTAGGGTTTTCAAAACTTTAACCGTATGTTTATATGTAATATGTATGTGCATTATGTTTATATGTAATATGTATGTGCATTATGTTTATATGTAATATGTATGTGGTTTAGTTTTTATTTTCCTATTGCATTGTCTTTGTTTAGTGTGGGTTATAAAGAATTTTCTATCTATCTATATTTCGTTAAATTGGATACAAATATAAAATATTTTTAATTCTGCAAAATCTAATTTCAAAGAAATAATGTTCTATTTACCCAAGATTTATACTATCGACTTACTCAATCACATCTCCTAATTTATCTCTCGTCTTAAAATTCTTTAATTCAATCAATCGTTCAAAGTAATTTAACAATTTCAGAAGAGTTAAATTTATAAAAAAAATTTATTTTGAACATCATCATCTATAGTTTGTGTTTTGTCTCACTCAGTTTTTTATGTTCTTTAATATGATCATTTGGTTTTTTATATATATACTCAGTTATTGGCTTTACTGACTATGCTTAAGATCACACTACATCATAAGATTAAAATAGAATATATATTTATTGTATTCTGGCAACCCTACTCAAGTCGACTTCTGCGTCTCGTGACCGCAAATCCAGAAATGTTGCATTCTGAATCAGTAATTACTGTGTAGAGTAGACAACTTTCATGCCCCGTAAGGTAGCTGTTTTGCGAAAATATTAACATTTGGAACTTTCTAGATCTTAATACACTTCTGGATAAATGCCCTACTGGTGGGGAGGCCTGGGTGTGGTAAAGTGGAGTAATCCATAATTGGTACCTACTCATAAATAAAATAAATCGTATAAAAACATATATTTCCTCAGGGAAATTTATCACAACGCGGGCAACACGCGCCACCAATAATAATAATGATTTACTGATAATTCAATAAAATAATTCGATATAACCAAGCACTAATATTAGACTAGTATTTGCATCTACTGCAAGCTTGCTCTTGGTATATTTACATAAATAATATATCTATGTTACATAAATTACACGAAACTCAATCTCAAAACTTACTAAGCGATTAATTAATTAATTATTCTGCTATTATAAATATTTGCGACAAATAATCTCTTCAGATTAATTTAATAAGATTGCCTCATATCCTAATTACCGTTTGTTCTAATCATCTAATCTGATTCAGGTAACATCACCTTCCTCATACCGACCGAGGGTCTTAAGCCATTGTCTTTACAATTACACTTATCAACACATCAACACTTACACGTATCTTCCGAATCAAATCAGATTATGGTACGTGTACTCATGTGAGTCACTCTGAGATCATAGATTTATGAATTACACAACTACAGTAAAAGTGATCAAGTCAAGGGTCATCTCTTGCATAACTTGATCTTATAACAACAGGTTTAAATAACATTTGAACTAGTGGGTCATTCGAATTAAAATGAGTGGACCAAAGATTTTTGTGGGAAATTATGCGATTTCGTAAATTTTTGTCGCTTTACTAAATGTAGGGTACTTACATATTGCTTCTCAAAAGAGTTGATTGTTTTTAAAATGTATACACGACGCAACGTGAAGTCTTTTACCAAGAGACGATAATTCTTAGAATTTTACATACCTGTCTGTATATTTTTCACTAAATAAATAAATATAAATATTTCCTGACAATTCACAAAACAACATCTAGCCCCGTGGTAAGCACTAAGCCTGTGTTACGGGTACTAGAAATCTGATCTACTTAATATAATAGACATAGATATTTTTTATTGTATTATTAACACCCAAGGAGAAAGTGCTTACAGAACATACAAACACTTGGCCCCTCGGCGGGAATCGAACCCGCTACCTCTTGCGCTGCAAGTGGACCCTCGCCCACCTCGCCACTGAGGCAGGCAATCTTTATTGAAATAGCAAAATCAAATCTATCTTATCACTAGGAAATAAAATCTTCATTTATTTAAACTCGATACAGGTAACATACCAAGATATTATTATGTTTTTTAAGTAGGTAAGTAAATAAAAAACATAGTATGTTACTCGTTTCAAGTTTAAATATTATAAAAAATAATAATTATTATAATAATAATAATCCTACTACTATTATAAAGGCGAAAGTTTGTAAGTATGGATGTATGGATGTTTGTTACTCTTTCACGTAAAAACTACTGAATGGATTTGAATGAAACTTTACCACAATATAGCTTATACATCAGAATAACATATAGGCTACTTTTTACCGGGTCATCAGTTTTCGCGGGAAAATCAATTATTTCGAGTGAAGCCCGATTTAGATTAAATTTGGCACGAACATAGCTGCTTTCCCAGTAAATTACAAAGCTGCTTTTTACCGCGACAAAATCCCTTATTACGCAGTTAAAGCAAGTAATAATATAAACTTAAGATGAATCCTATCCTACTACTATTATAAAGGCGAAAGTTTGTAAGTATGGATGTATGGATGTTTGTTACTCTTTCACGTAAAAACTACTGAACCGATTTAAATGAAATTTGGTACATAGAATCTCTAGAGCCTGAGAAATAACATAGGCTAACTTTTTACCGCGGGAAAACGTCATTCCGCGGGAAAATCCATTATAACGCGGGTAACACCGCGGGGCACAGCTAGTATATAATATATCGTTTATTTCAAAAGGCCTTAACAGTACATTGTTTAGTCCTAGTTTCTTATTCTTAGTTTGTAATGTTTAATCTTCACTTTACTATAATTCACTTAGATCTGAACAATTAAAATAAAAACAAGAGCATTGTCGTCTACTGCTTGAATATCTTCCGACAGACGAATGTGTTTGTTCCAAAGGTAATTTGCTTTACCGAGTTTAATTTGCTTAGTACCTAACTTACCTACAACCAACGTAGATCGACGATCGTTAATTAACAAACCCTTGTCTCACGAGATCGACCACATGATGGGTAATCTTGAAAGATAAAAAGATAATTTCATTATTAGGTAAATCACTTTTAGTCTCATTTCTGATATAAATTTTCTAATGATTGTAATATAATCATTCTCTGGTCCGTTTTCCTACTTATTTCATCAAACTAAATCCATCTACCTATCTTAATCTTCTTATTATGTTTTCTTAGAATTTCGAAGTTTTCTCCAGTTTTCTTTGAATTTCGATATTTTGACAGAGTTTGTATTTTAAATAGGTACTAAAATACTTATATGACATAATATTTCTTCTTACATGATAGATACGCTTCAAACACGTTTTAGTATGATACCATAGATAAGCAAATCCTAGAATGGACAGGAGTCTAAACGAGTTTAGTTGAAAGTTGATAATCGACGTTGAATAAGAAAGCGCCAATCCACACTTTTTTATCGATGGCATCAATATTAAAGTACAGGTCAATGAATCAATTTATATTTAGACATAAATATTAATAATTTATACTTTTATGCAAACTACCTGAAACTGCGTTCATCAATGTAGGTTCATTGTAAGGCGTCGACGCATGCCTCACTCTGAGGCATAGGACATTGCATACATTATTTTGTGCATATGTATATCTAGCAAAAAATATCTGTCTATTTAATATAAGCAATAAGAAAATGTTATAAACTACTGTTAGCTGCAAATAGACTAAATGAGCTCGGGTACAAAGACAGAGGTATGACTGACGAACGATTGACACAAGTTAGCTATACAGTTAATTACTTTAGGAGGCTACAAAATTATTCCACAATACTTATATGTATTCTTAAATGTTTAAAATCTAGGTCTTTTATCAAGAGCTCTCATGTAATCTTTTTCAGATAATAAACATATTTTAACTTTTTACTGACTGATAATGTTGACTTTCTGAGACAGGACGCGGCAAGCTGAACGGCGTACACGCAGGCCTCGTGTTCCTCGCTCCCTTGCCGGAGAACCACGAGACCCTGGAGACGGCCCACTCGGGCCACACGCCCCTCGAGCCCCCGCCCTCTATCCTCCACTCCGTCTACAGTGCCATCAAGAACGTCTTCGCTGGCCATACCAACCCTGTTGAAAGCGCACCGGTCCATGAAACCCCCGTTCACACAGCCCCAGCTTCAAATAGCTACAGTCATACTGCCCCAGCCGCTCCGAGCTATAGTCATACAGCGCCAGCTTCCCCGAGCTACAGCCATACAGCGCCAGCTCACACCTCCTACCCAACAGCCCCCGCTCACTACCAGACATCCGCAGCATATCCCGGCTACATCGCCGCTGCCGCCCCCACTGGCCCCTCCGGCCCCGCTGAACCCTTCTCCTACCAACCTCCCCCACCGCCGCAAGCAGTCCCCCAATTCAAGCCCATGACATGGGCAGCCGTAGACTCCTACGGACAACCAGCCGCAACGGAAACCTTCCCCGACTTTGACCCGAGAAACCCGCACTACACCAACTTCGCAACCGCAAAGAGCTCCGTTCCCACTATATACAAACCGCACAAATCTGGCCTAACCGCAGATAAGCTCCAAAAGATAAACTTTAATCTTAACAAGCTGAAAAACTACATGAACCAGCAGCAGCGTTCTTCTGAGGTTCTCCCTACGTTCAACGGGTTTGAAGTCCTGAAACAGGGTATTATGAGTCCCACTCCTGTTGTGACCGATAATGAGATTGGTGTGCTTTCCGCGGAGTTGCTCCCTGACCTTGACACCGCCACCTCTTCCTCTTCCACGACTACAACGACCACGACGACATCGACGACGACAGAGTCACCAAAGAGCACCGTTGCGCGCAAGAATAAGGACGTGAAATTCTTCCTCAGAGGGAACACCATAGTACAAGTGTGACTGACGTAGACTGACTGAGGTACGTGAGACTTGGACTAAACGCGGACTGACTAATGACTACTAAAATGACTAAACTGAATGCTTGACAGTAGCTTTCCATACTACTACCGCAATTGTACATTCTGTAAATAATATCTTTAATCTTTCATCATAAAGACAATACCTTCTCAAAGAAAACAAATGTAAACTACATTTGACAGAAGCGTTGCGTTTTTTTAATTAAAATTCTCGGATATAGCATGACGTGTATTATATTTGCTTCTATCCTCTCAATTAACTATTTAGTTTTCTATAACTGAAATCTCTCGAGTAGCTTTGAAGGATATTGGATGTAAGAGTCGGTCTGAGACTGCTACAAACTATGATATATTATTATTTTTTTTTTTAAAGGAAAATTAACATCAAATTTTTTGTAAATATGTTCCAAAAACAGAATAACTACCACGTGTAAAGAATATTAAAGACTCTAAAGTATGCTACATAACATTTGTAGAAAATTTTAATTTTATTTTGGTCATATTTTATCTACACAAATTTAGAATATTAGTTTCAATCTAAACGTGAGGATAAACCTCACAACTCACTTTGTGAAAAAAATATATAGATTGAATTGCCTGGTTGACTACTTCTATTTAACCAATATAGCATTTTAGTACTTGTAAATAAATGATGACCTCTTTACCTTAAATCATGACTAAACCAAACTTAAACTTATCTAAGAATACCAACTAAAACTATTGTTTGTACAGTTATTTAACCTCTCGCTTGATCTTCACTTCACTCTATAACCTGTGAGATGTAACTATTATGCAAACCTCTTACTTCCTTATGTATTAGTGAACGTTACATACCATAAAAATATTAATTACTAAGGCTATAGGATATGAAGCCGTTTGTTACATAAGCTGTGCTATTTGCTGCATTTCTAAATCTGTAGATTATTTTGATAGGCTTAGGGCCTGTTTTACCATCTCCAAGTAAAGTTAGACAGTGTTCAAAATATAGAGCTTTTTCGACCAGACACATTTGAGAAAGCGAGATAGCTCTTGACATAAATAACCATTGCTTAGTTTACTTCGATTTTGGAAATAAGACCTTACACCTCTTTTCGAGCTACAAAATGCACTTCTCAAACACCAAAATATATTACATAATGTTTCTGAGATAAGCAGTCAATCTATGAAAAAAGGCAGTTTAATGTTGCTTAGAAAATGTATAGCTCTTTATTGTTAGTATAAATTATATTTTAGACTTATTTTTTCCAAACTCATGTACATACTCGTATTAACTAACTTACACTCTACTCATTATGTATCTCAATTAAATTTAAACCTTAAGTCCCGAAAACTGCAGAAAATTGTAAGTCTAATTCTACTTCAATGTATTTCTCGGGATAGTCGTCATCCAACTTTGATCAGATATGCACCTTAATGTGACCGATCAAAAGCCTAGTGTATTTTCGTGAGAAGTATACATTCAAAAATCAGTTTTAATCGTTAAACGTGTAATTTTGACACCTAAAACAAAATTTTTATAAAAATCTGATATAATCAATGTCTTATTGTTCTTCTCTCTTTTCAGAGCTTCCAATTGAGACTGCAGAGCTAGGCCCTGAAGTATTGCAACACTACTACCATCACGCCTAACAAACACTATAAAGTATAAGCCCAGATTTCATCATCGGCTATGAACGCCATCAGATCAGGCTAAACTCGTTTTACCGCCAAACTGAGATCAAATTCACATTGAATTGGCATTTTTCAATGTTTGAACTTGGTTCAATAAAACTCGATTTGTAGCATAAAATGGTGATATTAGGGCTTAATCTGTAAATAAGTAACAAATTGAATTTCCTATAGAAAAGCTACTGCCAATCATCGAATTTGAAGTTACCATAAAATAAGGTGCAAATGAAAATAATATTAATATACTTAGTAGTAAATGTTGCAATTTCAGTACAGTCAGTGACAAAAGAAACGACATCAATCGTTACGCAATGTATGATGGGTATTAGTTAGTATAATGATAATGACCATCTAACCTAAGCGAAAACATTGAGAAATATTGCAATTTCATTTAACGAAAGAGGCTGTTGAACTCGTCATTTAAAGACAAAGCGAGGCATTACCGATTATGACTTTCCGTTTAATATAGAAACCATAAACACTTATTATCTTCACAATATCGACGTTAAGAAGTAGAGTGAATCAATGAGAATATTATATACAGCTACCTAAACAAAGAGTGATAGCAGAAAACCGTAATGATATCGGAACAAATGGTAATCAAATATTTTTGGATACAGTTGTAAAATATTTTTGTTGCTAGTATCTTATTCAGGATTTTCTCGAAGATTTTGTAACAGGACCTAATACTTTATTATTTAAAACGTAACATTTGTCAAGAGTTTATGACTCATGACTTATGTGTGCGATTTTTTATTATTTTACTGGGTCTTGACGATTTAGAACCATAACCATAAATAATTGTTGAATGTGTCCTTTTCTGAAGATGGCATTATCTCTTTGTCCTGACTGTACCTTCAGTGATACTCCTAGACGTATTTTAAGCTTATGTTAGGAATTAATTTATTTCGTACGGCTCAATAAATTAATAATAGGCGTCAATTACCGAAATTCTTTTTACAACTCGGACCTGACGGAATACCCTGTTTACAATTTGTTTGTTGCTGTTTTAAAGAAATCAAGTGACAGTTCTACCTTTAATAAATTAAAAAAAATAAATACTTCAGTTTTAAAATTAAGTCGAGCTTAGTTACAAAATGAACTGAGTTTCATTACTTTAATTTTATTCCTGTAACAGTTGAGAAATATAATTATTTATGATTGTTTGTTGAGAATCATATATAACCGAAATAACCAATCTACTATACTCTTAATAAATGCTCAAATACCTAGTTGTCTTAGAAGGTTCGGTGTAAAATAGACATATTGTAAATAAATTAATTTATATTTTTGTATGGTTAAATGTTTTTGTAAATAAAGAATATGGAAAATTGTTATTGTCTTTATTTTTTAGTGTCCCAATGTAGGGCATATGCCGACTCCCCGCCCTCTTCACCGATATATTTATACCTATGCAAATAACAGACAAAACTACTTTTTAAGTGATTATTCTGACGAAATGTCAGAGACTATAAATACCTAGAAACCTAAATAAAGACTTATGAACTACTTAGAACTTATCAAAGAGAAATTACTTTTTTACCACTGATAATTCCGATGATAAAAGTTTTACAAAACTTCACCCCCAAGGGGGTAAAGGATTTTTATGAAAGTCATAATATATTATTAACTGAAATTGATGAAATTGAATTACATTTTGAATGAATTTTATAATGTAGGCTCTATATATGGTGTGAAGGTGTACTAATAATGTATCTTTAAAATCAACCCCCTTTTTATACCATTTAAATACCTTTTGGTTTATCTTTAGGTATTAGTAACAAGTTAGCCAAATAATAAATTTCACAAGGACGAAGTCGTGGCTGCCCTCTAGTCTATGATAAATATAATACACAATACGCGGGTTCATGGATGATGTAACCGCTTCCAACCGAAATAACTGGAACTGGAAGTATGAGGGTTTTGTCCAGCAGTGGACATCGAGATGATCCTAGAGTTTTTTTCAATCTTATTTAAACGTCCGCCATTGCGGCACACTCGCAACTGACAGTATCCTTATAGTAACCTTATATCGCGGCGCATAGGTAGAGTATAGCTGGCGTTTCGACCTTTGTATAAAGTTACTTACTACCGTGACCCAAGCCCGGCGGCCGCCATCTTTTTCTCCCCAAGCCCTAATTTATTACGACCTTATTCCGGTAATGGTGTTGCCCGATATTTCTAAATAATTTTGCACCCTTTTTGAAATTGACTAAGTTACCTAAGAAAATTATAAAACATTACAGTTTAAAAATAAATAAATATTTCCGGACAATCCACACAACATCTAGGCCCCGTGGTAAGCTCTAAACTTGTGTTGCTGGTACTAGACATCTGATATACTAAATATATAAGATATATTTATGTACATTCATATATATTTTTACTATACATATTAAACTCCAAGACCAAGGAGAAAGTGAACATACAAACACTTGACCCCGCAGCGGGAATCGAACTCGCTACTACTTGCGCCGCATGCGGACCGCGCCCCTGACGCAGCCGTGTATTTGCAATTTATAGAACGAAGAGCCTATCTACTTATCCCAACTTTTTTATATAAATTCATTTATTAAGGGGATCTATTTATAGATTTAGAATTCAGAAAATATTAGTAAAGCTTGCTTGACACAGAATTGTTATTATAGTACCTGAAAAAAATATTATAGCAATGTTTTGTGGCATTTATGAAAAACATATAAGGCTTTTTTCTACAAAAAGGTCCATAGTTTATTTAAGACAGAAGGTTAATTTAAAAACTTACTGATCTTACCACAAAGAGTAACATGATTTAACAACATTTATACATAACAAATATGTATAAATATTGTAACCTACCTAATTACATGCATTTAAATCTTGACAGTAATATGAATAAAAGTATCTTTATTAATATTTTATCGTATTTCAATTCAATTCAATTTCTTGTAATTGGACTCTGGTTTAGAAGCGATAATTTGCCAGTGTCGAGTTAAATCCTACTACTATTATAAAGGCGAAAGTTTGTAAGTATGGATGTATGGATGTTTGTTACTCTTTCACGTAAAAACTACTGAATGGATTTGAATGAAACTTTACCACAATATAGCTTATACATAAGAATAACATATAGGCTACTTTTTACCGCGGTAAAATATCAGTTTTCGCGGGAAAATCAATTATTGTGAGTGAAGCCCGATTTAGATTAAATTTGGCACGATCATAGCTGCTTTCCCAGTAAATTACAAAGCTGCTTTTTACCGCGACAAAATCCCTTATTACGCGGTTAAAGCAAGTAATAATATAAACTTAAGATGAACCCTATACTATTATAAATGTGAATGTTAGTTTGTTTGTGACGCTTTCACTCGAAAACTACTCAACCGATCATCATGAAACTTTGTACACATATTCTTGGAGGTATTAGAAGTAACATAGGATACTTTTTATCCCGGGAGGTTTGGAGGTATTAGAAGTAACATAGGATACTTTTTATCCCGGGAAAATATGTAATTCCGCGGGACAATACATTTAAACGCGGGTAACACCGCGGGGCACTACTAGTAAAATTATAAAGTGAAAAAGATGTTACTCAATTAAACCCCATGTTACGTTTTCATTATCGTATTAAAAATTTGTCTACTGTGTTGTTTGTTTGTTTATGTATGTACCAAAATAAACGCATTTTACGTTTTAATGTTTGGTTATGTCAATAGCAATCTCGCATTGTTGTGACACTCTCACATGTGACTGAGTGAAATAGCCCTAAAATTTTAACCATGGTACATACATAATATGAATATTTAAGATTTGACATTTATAATATTTTTCCTCTTAACATTTTCCATTTTAATTACTAATTTTATTTTATTTTTGTGTTATAATTTTATGTAGCTTGACATTGTCTTTGATTTGTATGTATTATTATTGTGTTTTGTTATAATTTACATTAGCTACATTGGATATATCTGTACTAGTTATTAAATTAAATAAATCAATCGTACAACAGGCCCTTAATGTGTCCCGCTCTCATTCTCATAAACATTGTGAACTACAAATTCTTATTCTCATAAACATTGTGAACTACAAATTCTTATTCTCATAAACATCATAACTCAATAACTGTAGGTATCTCACCCAGAGTCACCAGTCACTGGCAAGTTCATCAAACCTAATTACCCACCCCAGCCCTCAATCATACAGAAAGCGAGAGCAATGAGGCTTGAAACCAGGAAGGTGCAGTTATGGCTATTTCGTAACCATGGTGCGGCATTTCGTTATATTTCATGTTCCGCTTCCTTGCGGAGGAAATGCTAAAAACTATAATCAAACGCAGACTTCAGAATTTATCTGTTCGAACTACGGTTTAGTAACAGTAGCCTGTACAGTTTTTGAACAGCAAAAGTAGGTGATCAAAGTCAAAGTCAAAACGTTTATTTCCTTAGACGCTTATGCATACAAGGACAGGTCAACTTAAAGCTAATTTAAATAAAAACTAAGTATAATCAAGGAAATCACTTTGCCTTGACAGACTTGACTTAATTTTTTTACACTGAGTTGAGATGCGAACAGAACAACCCAGCTTTCATCTCTTATGTTGTTATAATAACAATATTGGTGTACAATTGTGTGTGATCAAAATCAACGTTGAAATGAAATGAAATTTGTTAATTGCTTGAAATAATGGTTTACATAGGTGTCAGGTTATTTATACAGTTCTACATACTTCGTCAATTCAGATTTGACATGCAAAGTCTATTTTATAATTAAAGAAAAAAAAATCATAATAGAATTTCAAATATTTAGGAAGTTAAGTTAAAAACATCTTCTAATAAGACGGGCCAGATGTAACAAGTTGTACCAATGTGTCAGTTTTAAATTAAGTTTTGATTAGTCAAAAGTTAATGAGCATAATCACCGACCTTTGAAATAAATGTAATTACTAATGACACGTTATTTGTTCCTCAACTTCTAGTAAACCAAAATAAACATTTACTTTTGCCTTAATTTATTATATTTATTATTCTGGGTTATTATTATATACCCTATTTAATCAGTTTATTCTGCTGATGACTGTACAAGTAAACCCATTCAACCGTTTCTATGGATGCAAAGTCAATGATATATGATTATACCAAATTGTTAAACTCTAATATGAGCCTAATATTCGGCATTTTTTATACCTTTATTACAAAATTCTAAATTTAATGATAATTATTTGATATATAATAATAACTAAGGTAACCAACTAAAGGCTAAGTCTAAATTTATTATACTAAGTATATCACCGACAAAGCCAAACGTATTAGCTCTCTGAAGTGGCAGTGGGCAGGCCATATAGCACGTAGAGCAAATAACCGTTGGGGCCGAAAAGTTCTCTAATGGGGGCCGCGGTATGCGCAGCGTCGGACGACCACCAAGATGGACAGATGACTTGGTCAAACTTGCTGGCTCACGGTGGATGCAAGTAACGACCGAACTGAAAAAATGGTCGTCTTTGAGGGCGGCTTATGTCCAGCAGTGGGCGTCTAATGGCTGAAATGATGAAGTATATCAGATGTACCAGTAACACAAGCTTAGAGATTACCACGGGGTTATTGGATCTAGACAGTTATGTCAAACAAAATGTTTATTTATTTATTTTATTAAAGTAATAGCTGAAATGCCCCAACGGGGGTCGTGTAAGGGTATGTAAAATGTAATACCTTAACTGTCGCCACATAAAACGAATAAATGAATATGATTGAAAATCGTAGGCTGTAACAAGAATAAAAAAAATATTCCTACCTACTTAATATATAAATGTAAATGTAAGTTTGTTTGTTACTCTTTCACGAGAAAACTACTGAACCGATTTAAATGAAATTTGGTACACAGATTCTCTAGAGCCTGAGAAAGGACAGTGTCATTCCGCGGGAAAATGTATTATAACGCGGGTAACACCGCGGGGCACTACTAGTAATAGTCTGTATTGCCTGAGTATTATTAACAAGCCGGTCTATCTACATTTGTATGCCATAATGACGGACATGTTACGTAGCATAAAATGGAACTTATTTACCCATTGTAAATCTATGTAAAAACTTATACACTTAGAGTATCAGTTTTACCTAGAACTAGCGGCACGCCCCGGCTTCGCATGGGTAATTTTTGATCCCGGCAATAATTTGTTTTTTTCTTGACATTAAAAACCATCCTAGGACTTCTACAAACATAAAAAGAAAAGAATTGGCCAAATTAGTCCAGTCGTTGTTGAGTTATGCGCTTACCAACACAGTTTGCTATTCATTTTTATATATAAGAGAAGATATCAGTCACTTAAATCCCTTAATTTAATACAATCTCTTTAGGGGTTCATAAAAAATGTAAGCCCAGATATATTAATTTATTCAATTATCAGTATCACTTACAGTAAAACAGGATGTTATGGCCGATAGATTTTGGAATTCCGTGACTGAACAGGCTCTCAAGGAAATTATGTAGATCGTATCTCTAATGGGATAAAGTTATACAACGTTTGGTCTTATATTATGGAACATTTCCTTGAGCGTTGGGGTTAAATACTATAATAACGTTTATGTTGTCTTAGAGATGATAATTTCTGTAGCTTTAATATGTCCGGCTTTAAAGTTACCTAACACTGGATGCTTGATGGCCTTGTTGCTTAAATGGCACATTCGACTTTCATACTGACGGTCGTAGGTTTCTTAACCCCGCCGCGCACCTCCGCATTTTTCTGGTGGATAAATTAATTCTCTCTCTGCAAGATAGAAGTCCCTGTGCCCCAGCATTGGGAACGGTAATCATGGGGTGGCTTATATGTAAAACTGCTTACCCGTCACGGTTCGTCAGTGGAAGAGTTGAGATGGAAGGCACGAACTCTGAGACCTTTGCCCAGGTGTGGGCAAATACAGGCTGTGGATAATGATGAAACACGGCTTATGCCGCACTTAGGTTATTTCTATGTCTAGAACAAAGATCTTCAGTGATATCTATATCCCTCTATGATGACTTTAAATGGATTATATAGGTACCCTGATTTGACGGTTTTTTGAGTTTTCCGATATTTTCCGGTTGGTACGTCATAATATTGTTAAAAACCATGATAATTTAAAAAAATAATCGATTGAACTTGGCCCTAACAAGCCCAACGATGTAACGGAATAGGACGCTTAGGTTACATATTACGCGTATATATTTAGGTACATAAGTAGGTTTAAGTGCTAGTGCTTAAGTTGACCTAAGTATTTTGCAGAGCGTGAAATATGTAGTTCGAACCAACACTTGTTATGTCGACAATTGAATGATAACAGCAACAACAGTTTATATTAATATTAATTCTTTTTTTTTTTACTAATTAACCCGGCATACATAAATGTACATGCCCAACCCCACCCCACATCTGCTAAGACTGTAGCCGTTTACACCCCATAATTTATTTTCTCTGATATTTGAATTCCCGTTTAGTTTTTAACCCCCGATCAAAAAAGAAGGGTGTTACAAGTTTGACGTGTCTGTCTGTGTGTCTGTCCGTCTGGGAAATTAAGGTATTAGAAACGGGGGATTTACTTCAATTTAAATTTAGATCACTTTAACCCCCATAACTTGTGAACGGCTTAACCGATTTTCATTAAACATGTCTAAGAACACTCGCGCCAAACTCACCTTTCATACAAAAAACACTTAATTGAAATAGCTCCATCCGTTCGGGAGCTATGATATCCCAGACAGACAGACACACAGACACACAGACAGACAGACACGTCAAACTTATAACAACCTTCTTTTTTTGTCGGGGGTTAAAAAAGGCGATACTCAGCAAATATTTTGCTCTCAGAGCAAACACTGATTTTCAGTATTAGAAATTAGTAGTAAGTTTCTTAGATTTGTTAAACCAAACAATGAAAATAAATGATTTTGTATCTTGTATCTATTGCCCGAATAATAAGAATAATAATAATAATAATACTCATCGACATAGCCATTCCTAACACCCATAACATACAGAATACCATAGCAGAGAAACTGAATAAGTACATAGAACTTAAAAATGAAATCACTCGTATGTGTCGCCTACGAAAGGTCGTCATAGTAGGTACCAATAGTTCTATCAGCAACAGGAGTCATACCTAAGCAACTTTTTAATTCCATAGATTCGTTAGATTTACCAAAAAATATATAATAATATAGTCTACTTCAAAAAGCCGTAATTTTGAACACCTGCAGAATTGTTCGCAAATTCCTGCAAACTGAGTTTCCTAGTGAAACTCGACCCAATGGAGCTCACTTGGCCTAGGCCCGTGCGCTTCATTTAATACCGGTTTTAATAAAAAGCCGAGCAGATGCAATCTGACACGACCATAATAATAATAATAATAATAGATAAGATTTATTTGAAATTTAAATGGCTATCAAAATTTTGTAGCAGCTATTAAAATATTTAATAATGAATGATCTTGTAGCTACTAATCAGTAATAAATAATAATACTTACCTAGTACTCGTCAACGCTCATTGACATCGGCTCGCGTGCGCAGGAGTCACCGACTCGCATGAAAAACACACTCTCACTCGCGAATCATTATTGGCTCGTTAGCTATACCTACCTATGCATTTGCTTAAGCATTCGCAAAATCGAAATCGAGGATTTACATAGCTAATCGTTAAAATATAGGTACTAGAGGGAGAGCCAGGGCCTGCCAGACCTACGTTAAAGTATAACGGCTGAATTTTTTTTCACGTGTTCTCACTGGTGTAGGGAACAATGTTTGGGGGTTACGAACCTGGGGTAACGGTGCCTTCAGTAGGTATCAGGCAATCAAGGCGTGCAGTACCTGAGCTCTCTCACGTCATTTTATAAAAGCTGAGATTTATACACAATATTCTAATGACCATTTTAAGTTATTATTCTAAAAGCCAGACATATCCGAAGGGTCTAACGCTTCCCCAGACACCGAAGAAAGTCAAATGCGAGAGCATTGCTCAGGTACATAAATCCATTTACTGTCTTAAATTCCTGCAATTTCAATTGTATAATTAAAAAAGAGTATATACGAATATTACTGGACAATTATCATTCAATAACCAGACATATTTGAAGGGTTGAACACCCCCTTAGAGCGAATAAAGGCAAGAGAGAACTACACATGAGAAACCATCACAAAACTGTTCAGTGAATTTAATACACAAAAAAATATTTATTCAGTATTTAATAATTGAATTTAGTTTGTTTATTTATCAATATAAGTAAATTAATCAAATTTAGCTTAATATAAATTAATAAATACACACATATATTATATATATTATGTATGTGTGTAATTATATATCTATTATTCATGCTTAATATTATAATATATTTTATCATCTTTATCTTCATCGCTGTCATCGTCATCTTCATAATTTCCATAATTCTCATCATTTTCCCAGTCATGTAATTGATTGCTTTCATTGGTTTCAATACTGTCTACTTCTAGCAACTTGGCGTCATAGATAATATATAAATCGGAAACCAAAAGAGCTAAACCTCGTGTGGCCATTTTGTACCATGGACGTAAGTCGGGGTTAAATTTTGTGGTACTTAAGTACCACGGGACGATCAAGTGGTTAAACACTACCTTCGACTTTCGGAGTCAAAGCTATACATCTGTTGAACCCAGTGCCCCAAAAAGACATTTCGAATTTTGACCTTGTACTACGTTTGGAGGGATTTTAGACCCTTTTCTAAAACCCACTAATACTATTTTATATGCATTTACGTATACAAAGACACTATTTTGCTTGTATTCCACTTTGTACTGTGTCAAGGGATATATGAGATCCTCCAAATAGACCTGTGTTTGAATATTCTTGCAACATAATTCAAAATAATATTTAAGATATTATACACAAATTCCGTTCAATAATATTAAATTATTCTAATTTTTTTCAGTTATGTCATTTTTAATTGAATAAAACAAATCTATTCATGTATATTTTATATTATTATTGAAAAATTATTGAATGATAATTGTCCAGTAATATTCGTATATACTCTTTTTTAATTATACAATTGAAATTGCAGGAATTTAAGACAGTAAATGGATTTATGTACCTGAGCAATGCTCTCTCTCGCATTTGACTTTCTTCGGTGTCTGGGGAAGCGTTAGACCCTTCGAATATGTCTGGCTTTTAGAATAATGACTTAAAATGGTCATGAGAATATTGTGTATAAATCTCAGCTTTTATAAAATGACGTGAGAGAGCTCAGGTACTGCACGCCTTGATTGCCTGATACCTACTGAAGGCACCGTTACCCCAGGTTCGTAACCCCCAAACATTGTTCCCTACACCAGTGTTAACATGTGAAAAAAAAATCAGCCTTTATACTTTAACGTAGGTCTGGCAGGCCCTGGCTCTTAGTCCATACGTCAGTAATACCCGTTCTCAAAATGAATTGTGGATTTTGTTTTGGAGGTTTTGTCACGTGACCTCCGGGTGGTGCTAAGAAAAGTATCTGGTGGTAGGCTTCGGCCGCGGCTTGTCACCACCCTCCGGGCTGGGCCAGTGCGAGAAACTATTTTTTCGTGTTTCGTAATGTGGCCCGGAGAAGCCATCTTCTATGTGTCTTCATGCTCCATCTTAGACCACATCGTCACTTTACATCAGGTGATATAATGGTCAAATGAAGGCTTATCTAGCCTAAATATATATATTATATATATATATTTATATATATAATATATATATTAATATATATATTATAATAGTTGTTTATGTAAATAGTTGGAAAGGGAAAAGTTGTTTAAATTGAAAGAAATTAGGTACCAACACCCTAGGTTCCATTGATGGACCGGCTCTTACTGAGAACTTGGAAGAGTTTGAAGGACATGTGGCATTTACCAACCCGCAGTTGGCCAGCGTGGAGAATTAAGGTCTTATCTCTCTCGTCAAGTTAAATAATCTCGTCAAGAGAGAAGTCCCTTTGTCCCAATAGTGGGAACGTAAATAGGGGTGTTTATACTGAACATAAAAAAAAACATTTTTGGCTTTTACTTTTTAGCTCCAAATGGCCACATTAAAACTTCAACGTGAAGGTTTACTGAATACATTGTGATACCTACAATGAACAAAGATTTCCAAAATCTTTGTTCATTGTAGGTATCTCAATGATTTTGAGATTTTCTTCCACACAAAGTAACAAGAAGTTGATCTACAATTTGCAAGTTGCGATGTTGAGAATTACCTAAACGATTTCGAAGCCAGTTGTAAGATAATAAGACAGGTAGGTAGTGTATGATTGAGCTCAAATAGCCTGAGGAATAGGTGAGGAGCGAAGATAGAGCAATTCTATGTAAGATATTTCTTTGATTTTCCCTAACAAATAATGGCAAAATATTATCTGCTTCTACACGCCACAGCCCGTATTTTTGGATTTTCCCTCGAGAAAGTACGTTGTTCCCCGGTAAAAAGTAGCTAAAAAGCGGTAAAACTAAACGAGTCGTCCCGTTTTTAGCCTTGCTCAATAAATGGTATATCTAACACTGAAATAATTTCTGAAATCGGACCCGTAGTTCCTGAGGTAGGCGCGTTCAAACAAACAAACGAACTTTTTAGTGAACATATTTGTATAGAAATAAAGTAGAAGAGTAGAAATTTTTAATATCCAAAATTATGGAAAATGCTATATTTAAATCTAAGTTGATATAAGTAGTAGGTATAATATAAATTATCACATATTTGTATACCTTTACGTATTTTTTTTTTACAAATGAATAGCATAATTAAATAAATGAAGAAATGTTATCCTTACGCGACCACAAAGCGGGACGTTTTCATGCAAAAAGTTGCCACATTCGCTTCCTTATGGTTGTATGTATAAACAAGATATTATACATACTTTTAAATGTATCTGACATTTTCCTACAATTTTGATGTTGAGAAACATTATTGTTCTAATTTGTGTAATATTGGTTGGTTTATTGGTAACTTTGTAACTAACCTTAATTTATGTAAGTTACCTACTTAATGTTACGTACCTACATATTTCCATGTAATGTAATTAATATTATACTTTATTTATCTTTTAGTAAGTAAGTAAATTATATATTTGCACTCAAAAAACACACACACATAATAAATGAATAGAAGAAAAAAAAACCTATAATAGTATATAACCTATAATACTATATAATAGGTACTTAATACATATGATGAATGTGTGTGTTGCAGTGTAGCAAAAAGGCTCAGTGATTAATGTTGCACAAAATGCAACCACTGATATTTCGATGTACATACACATGCTCAAAAATCGTTGACCATTATAGTTTCAGAACTCCGTTTCTACAAGATGTTTTATGATGATGAGCATAATTTTCTTCGGAAAAGAAGATTTAGTTTCTCCAGTTCTATAAAACTCAACACTAAGCTAAACAAATATCAAGAACCTGAACAGCAGAGATATCGTGTAAAACCATGTAATTCGCGATCAAAATCAACGTGTATATAATTGGTCTGTAATTTGACAGCGAGAAATTGAGATAATCCGAGGAAAGTACTAATCCGAGGTAAGATTTGACCATGATTTCAGAGCGCAAAATAACTACATATTATAATAGAATCGAGACCAATATTCAATAATCAAGTTGAATATAGTGCAGTATTAATAATTATCGTAATTGCGAAGATAACGTACCGCTAGTAAATATATTTATTATTGCGGCCTGTGAAATAATGGGCTCGATGCAATGCAAACAATCATCATCTATTCAGCTGTGGGACATAATTATTCGCCATGATTTCGGTGGAAGGCTGCATCCACCATGAATCTACGGCTTTTACCAATAGGAATGTAAACAAATTTAAACAATAATTAATTTGCAACAATGACTTCAATATTAAATACAATGTAAAAATAACCCCCGTGTCATAGAATAATAAATGCCCGTGTTCATAAAAATATTACCTACACTGTTAATATCAGACTTATTAGGAGGTTAATAGATCGTTTGATAAAAAACATAATTCATAAACCTAAATTGGTGACAAACCTTTTCAATAACCGTACAATAAAAACTTTTCATCCTTGTTTATCTCTATAATAGTCACTGGGCACTGTGCTCTTATATGAAAACGATCGAACTACCGTGCAAAATACGACTAACGACTCGTTTTTGCGGTAAAATCCATAATAACTCGGGTAACACGGAGGAGGAAAGCAAGTATAAAATAAATAATGAAAATGTTTATGTGACCATATAAGTGTTAAAGCTGAGAGTTTAAGGTTTTACATGTCGAATGGTGACTAAAAAAACTAACTTTTACAAATTTAGCCTATTTTTAAAAGCCATGTAGTGCCTATTTGTTTTAAACTTTGTTAGTTATCATCACCGATTTTAACCTACACATATTTTTTCGTATCGTTTATAGGATACCTACCGTAGATATTCTTAACAATTTGACAAATCATCGATATTCTTATTCTGTCGATATAATTACGAATGCTTTTCACTTTCTAAATAGGTACTTATCACAATCACAAAGAAAATAATATGATAACAAAAAAAATTGTTAACGTGCCTTAAATTCCAATATATAATTAAATCACCAGAAATAATTCGATAGACATTCAAATATATCCAATACGCACGCCACATTGAAAGAACCGCGAAAAGACCGCAACAGTTAAAAAAAGTTAGCCGTTATAAACTATTTTTTGCAAAATATGACGTGTCTATCATCATTATCGTAGTTAACACGTCTACTAATAGCATTTATAATCACACAGCTCATTAATCAGTCATTTTCCTATGCTTTTCCGTACACTGCGCTGGCAGTGGGGGCTACTATAAAAGTGTGCGGATGACCTATTTCGCGCTTCGTACAGTCTTGACCACTGGCCATACTTCTCATATCGCTTAGAAAACTTCATTGGAAAACCTTGTGTGGTACATTTGTTTGTGGGATCTTGTTTTGCTTGATCTCGGTGTTTGATTATGTGATTGTGTGTGGAAACTAAAGTGGTATTATTGGTGTGTTAGAGTGATTGCTGCTATGATGATGAAGGTAAGTGAAAATATTGAGAAAAGCAATTAATATAACTTTTTAAGAAACTAAGTACCTATATTAAAACTTGAAACATGGTAAATTAGACTGTTTTTGAGTTTTCCGATATTTTGACGCTAAAACAGTCAAATCATGGTATGTAACCCGTTTCAAGTTATAATGACCTGTCCATGTATGCCCTGTGCTTCTAAGGAAATAAACGTTTTTGACTTTGACTCATTAGATGTGGTGTTTGTATGAAGAGATGAAATCTCTTAAATACAATTTTATTGAACGGACCGGATCGAAGATAGTAAAGGAATTGTACAGCACTTAACACCTACCGATTATGAAATGTGCGTTATTTTAAATTTTACCAGTCTGTTATTGAAAATGGGTATCAGCCCTTAGCCGGTTTTGAATTCTTTAATCCTAAGTAATTTGATAACGAATGCCAGATAATTATCTATTTGAATGGACCCACCTAAGAAACTTACTAATTTTTTAAAATATTATACTAATATTAAAAACGTTAAAGTGTGTATGTTTGTTGCTGTTTCGCGCAAAAACTACTGAATGGATTTTGATACTTCGCCGTACCCAACGAAATGTATCCAAAATTTAATGACAGATAAAGCGTGAAGAGGTAACAAACAAACAAACAAATACATAATATTATGTTATTTAAGGTGAAGAAAGTTTTGATTAATCGTGTCTTCAAGAGTTTGAGTCTTAACAGGTGACACCAACGGCTTTTTAGTCACAAAAAGTAATTGAGTGAAACGCTGGTCTAATACATTATTATTTGCAGCACTACCTTACATTAATTACTTAATGAATGTTAATTTTAAAAGCTTAACCTTATCGGTCTTATCTCCTTCAAATCATAAATCTTCAGGCACTGCAATTTGAAAAAGCAGATTTGACCAATGCAATCTTCTTGTTTCGTTCAGGATGCACTTAATACTACATAAAATATAATTAATTTATAGGAAAAGCAATCCATTTTACGACACTTTCACTATGTGCTGCCTGGTACACTTAACCTAGAGTCTAAAGCCCTCGACTATTAGCAATCAACTTTAGATAAATTGTAATTTGATTCAAACAGGTTGTTTACCAATATAATTTAACTGTCCAATATATCGAAGCCAAATGGCAACTAAAACCAAACCAATATACTTAAACAACTGATTATTCAACGACCAGGCCATTATCTGTCCATAGTTCAGATAAAATCACTTTCTTCCAGACCAACCCTTCAAACAGCTTTGACGATTTAAGATCAAATCGAAAGGCAATTAAGTGAAATAACGCGTTCGGTGTCTGGAGAAATTCCATTAGCATAGAGTCGCATTTCAAGGCAATTACAAGATGGGAGCAGGCAAGGCCGTACGTTGCACTTGTTTGCGTAACTGATTTACAATGTTGCGTGCAGGGATGATCTATTTATTACTGCATCTGAAGGCAATGAAAGAAGATTTGCCAGCCGTGGTTTGACTAAAACCTTTTTTGTTTTGAGGACTGAAACTTTCCCGAACTGACCAAAATTTTCTTGATAAATAAGTATCATCATAAACAGCAGTAGGAAGGTAAATGGTCACAAACATAACTGGGGACATGGTGGGGATACAGGGACTTCTCTCTTGACGAGAGAGATTTGGCATTTATTCTTCACGCTTGCAAAGTGATTGTTGGTTAATGTCATATGTGCTTCAAACTCTTTCGAGCTCTCAGGAGACGCCGGTTTCCTCACGCCTTCGCCGTTAAGCACGTGTTAAGATAGGTATAAGTACTCGAAAACGCAAAGATTATTTTATGTTATAATCGCATTTGTGTCTTCATAAAATGGAATCAAAAGCGTAGATGTTCTACAAATTTAAATTATGAGTGATCAGAATAAAATGGTACTTATTAAATAATTCCGCATTATATCACTCTCTTTTTTTATGGAATTACCCTGACTTATTGGAATAGATCAAACATTATGAGAACACAATGTGGTGCTGCGAATAGTAATAGTGCAACCTGCTATAGGCAAGACTCTTCAATGTATGAGGAAGTGGAACAATTATCTTATCCACCAGTTCCTCTGTTCCGGGCAACATTGTATGTTCTTGTCTACGTAAGACTAACGTGAGATTAGAATCATATACACATCAGGTAACAAAATGATCTCAGCGGTTGATACCGATATAACTTATTTATTTATGTATCAATAATGTTTGAAGTATAATATAATGTACAAAAATGTTGATACTAGGACAACATTGATACAGTTTCAATTCTTGTATAATATACCATAATATCCAACTGAGTGCAGGTGAAAATTCAAAATTACATGTAGAGTGAGTACATTTTGGTCATATATTTTTAGACTGCATTAACATAATGTTAACAGTTTCAATTCTTGTATAATATACATGAGTGCTTACCCGTTCGACCCAAGATTTTTCTACCCAATAGGTATTTTGCTCCGTTCAACCCAAAACAATAGATTCAAGTTACCCGTTCTACCCACACCTACTTATTCCTAATTTCTATTGTTTGAATTCAAATAAATGTCATAGTGAAATACTAAAGAAGCAGGGTCATTCATTACATTAGACAAAAAATCGCCACGGCGTTGCCCGTGTTTTTGGATTATCTCGTGGGATCATATATCCAAAATCAACAACTACTAATAAATTGAAAATTAATTAAAAAAACATTGTCCAGCGGACAAAATTGTGAATCTAAACCATTCCCAGATCCCCTTGAACACACACAAAAAAAATCATCAAAATCGGTCCAGTAGTTTGAGAGAAGTTCAGTGACATACACACTCACAGAAGAATTATATATATAAAGATATACAAATTTCGGTGTCTGTACTATTTAGAATACACTGTGACTCAGATTTTTGCTTTGGGTAGAACGGGGCATATGTTTTGGGTTGAAGGGGTAAAAATATTATTGGGTAGAAAAATCATGGGTTGAACGGGTAAGCACTCATACATGAGTGCTTACCCGTTCGACCCAAGATTTTTCTACCCAATAGGTATTTTGCTCCGTTCAACCCAAAACAATAGATTCAAGTTACCCGTTCTACCCACACCTACTTATTCCTAATTTCTATTGTTTGAATTCAAATAAATGTCATAGTGAAATACTAAAGAAGCAGGGTCATTCATTACATTAGACAAAAAATCGCCACGGCGTTGCCCGTGTTTTTGGATTATCTCGTGGGATCATATATCCAAAATCAACAACTACTAATAAATTGAAAATTAATTAAAAAAACATTGTCCAGCGGACAAAATTGTGAATCTAAACCATTCCCAGATCCCCTTGAACACACACAAAAAAAATCATCAAAATCGGTCCAGTAGTTTGAGAGAAGTTCAGTGACATACACACTCACAGAAGAATTATATATATAAAGATATACAAATTTCGGTGTCTGTACTATTTAGAATACACTGTGACTCAGATTTTTGCTTTGGGTAGAACGGGGCATATGTTTTGGGTTGAAGGGGTAAAAATATTATTGGGTAGAAAAATCATGGGTTGAACGGGTAAGCACTCATACATGAGTGCTTACCCGTTCGACCCAAGATTTTTCTACCCAATAGGTATTTTGCTCCGTTCAACCCAAAACAATAGATTCAAGTTACCCGTTCTACCCACACCTACTTATTCCTAATTTCTATTGTTTGAATTCAAATAAATGTCATAGTGAAATACTAAAGAAGCAGGGTCATTCATTACATTAGACAAAAAATCGCCACGGCGTTGCCCGTGTTTTTGGATTATCTCGTGGGATCATATATCCAAAATCAACAACTACTAATAAATTGAAAATTAATTAAAAAAACATTGTCCAGCGGACAAAATTGTGAATCTAAACCATTCCCAGATCCCCTTGAACACACACAAAAAAAATCATCAAAATCGGTCCAGTAGTTTGAGAGAAGTTCAGTGACATACACACTCACAGAAGAATTATATATATAAAGATATACAAATTTCGGTGTCTGTACTATTTAGAATACACTGTGACTCAGATTTTTGCTTTGGGTAGAACGGGGCATATGTTTTGGGTTGAAGGGGTAAAAATATTATTGGGTAGAAAAATCATGGGTTGAACGGGTAAGCACTCATACATGAGTGCTTACCCGTTCGACCCAAGATTTTTCTACCCAATAGGTATTTTGCTCCGTTCAACCCAAAACAATAGATTCAAGTTACCCGTTCTACCCACACCTACTTATTCCTAATTTCTATTGTTTGAATTCAAATAAATGTCATAGTGAAATACTAAAGAAGCAGGGTCATTCATTACATTAGACAAAAAATCGCCACGGCGTTGCCCGTGTTTTTGGATTATCTCGTGGGATCATATATCCAAAATCAACAACTACTAATAAATTGAAAATTAATTAAAAAAACATTGTCCAGCGGACAAAATTGTGAATCTAAACCATTCCCAGATCCCCTTGAACACACACAAAAAAAATCATCAAAATCGGTCCAGTAGTTTGAGAGAAGTTCAGTGACATACACACTCACAGAAGAATTATATATATAAAGATATACAAATTTCGGTGTCTGTACTATTTAGAATACACTGTGACTCAGATTTTTGCTTTGGGTAGAACGGGGCATATGTTTTGGGTTGAAGGGGTAAAAATATTATTGGGTAGAAAAATCATGGGTTGAACGGGTAAGCACTCATATACATGTTAATGCAGTCTAAAAATATATGACCAAAATGTACTCACTCTACATGTAATTTTGAATTTTCACCTGCACTCAGTTGGACAGCTTACAACTGACGGCATAATGCTGAATTTTATTATGTTAAGCTCTTATATCGTTCAAGATAGATCACCAGGTGATTCTGTAGTCCAGTATAATTTAGACTTGTTGACTTCTTAAAATAAAGTTAATGTTTCAAGGTACTGGCGTAATGGCCATAATGACGTCACACGGGCCCTCCTCCCTCTATAAGGCATGAGAGTTCTAGACCCAGTCCGTCTAGATTTCACATCGTAATGCCCGTCACCGGCTATGTGTCAACTGATCTTTGAATAGGAAAAACCGATCTTCGTATAAAATCGAACCATGATTGGAGGTAGCCATGATAATATAAGTAATCTTCTGAAATACGTATTTTGTATGTTCTTCTCAGAAATAAACTATGGGTTCTTAAATGTTTAAGTAATATTTTTATGCAATAAATGACTAAATGAGCTGAATTGACAATTACAATGAATTTTAATAGGTACTATCTGCTCGTATACGAACTTCAACAAACTTTCAAATAAAATAAAATCACCATGATAATAAATTGATTGATATCTAACATTCTGAGAAACAAACATGATAATATAGGTATTCATATTTATACATAGATTAGTAACTTTTTTTTTCAATCGTTTGTTTATATAAATCACCTTCATGAAAATCAATTGATTGACATTGTGAGAAACAAAGAAATTTTATGATAGTTTGTTAATATTATTTCAATAGTTTTTTTTATCATTTTAGGTGCTTATTATATAATTTTATTGGTATAATTTTCTTATAATAATTATAGTGTAAAAAAATAGCACTTATTAGAGTTATTAGTGATAACAATTAACCCACAGGAAAGTAAAGTGACAAGCACTTATCAAACCCCACAACATTTACAAACCATAACATCAGTCATTCAAATCACTCGTACACTCATACATACAATCATACATGTTTCTTAACGGACCACAGCAATTAGACTGTGGAGCGCCGTTATGGGCTACTTTATTTACACAGGAAATGGTGAATACGATGCATCCTTAAATAAAATTATAAATAATTTTGATGAATTATATCTTAATTAATATTAATTTACTAGCGGCCCGCCCGCGCCCCGGCGTCGCACGGGTATAAAATTTTCCCGGAAATTATTCGAATTTTTCTCGCCGTAAAAACCATCCTATCTCTCAAGTTGGATCGAACTGCACATGGTGTGCGAATTTTATTATAATCGGTTAAGTGGTTTAGGAGTCCATTGAGGACAAACATTGTGACACGAGATTTATATATATTAAGATAATCGAAATATTTTTTTTGAAGTAGGTATGTGATGTGATGAATACAGGGTTTCGTTTATTTCGAACGTTTTTCTCTACACTTATAATAATGAAATGAAAACAAAAAAAAATTGTGCAAAACGTTGCAGTCAGGTCAGCGCGTTCGCCCAACCAAGTACTGGCCACGGTTGCATAACTTTATAAATGAAAGGTTAATGGCGGTTTACAATTCATGACGTATTAAAAAAAGAACTTACTAGATCTCGTTTAAACTAAGTTTATTTAGTTGAAGTTTGCATGGTAAGTACGTCTTAATTTTTTTAGTTACTTACTTATATAAATATTTTTAGATTACATTTTTTTTTTGACCTCTTTAGAAGTCTCTCGCACAAACTATTCAGTTTAGAAAAAAATATGAATCCATAAAGCTTTACCTGCGCAACCAAACCGACTGCGACGCGGGAGCGTCGCCAGCTACCAATGCTTTACTATGGCCATTTGCACACCTACGTGGACAACAACGAAAAAAAGATTTAAGGAAAAAAAAGTTGTGTTTCATTCCCATTTGGCTAGGGACCCCACAACACGTTTAGGTAATTATTGCTAGATAATAATTCATATAGAAACAACTTGCATTCTAGCCGCATTTTATAACGGGCATGTTTACATTGTACAACGGGACTTACTTATTCTCATATTATAAACAGATCCTAAAAATGGAAAAGTTCCTTTAATGCCAAGGATATTTGATAATTGTAGTTAGTTATACCTATTTGTAGTCCTCTACATGCAAGAGAGAGATATACGTAGCTAGTTTGTTAAACTTACAATGGGAAGATAGTAAATATTTTTTTTCTCAAAAATAATGGCTCGCGAATGGAAACGTCGGCTCCGATAAATCACGTTTCAAATCAAATACGGATGCAAAGCCGCGGGTGAAAAGCTTATTCTTGGCTCGGTAATTAATAAACGTGAAATAAAATAAAATTATTTATTACGTATTGAAAAAATATATTCTTATAAAAAGTGACCACCTAATTGTAATCGCGTGATTACTTAGATAATGAGCGTGTTACACCTAGAATAGTACCGCATTCATAAATAGGATATTGTGAAACTGTTATCGAATCGGATAGTCATAATATTATATTTATATTTCATGTATATTATTGTGTTTTTGTTTGGTTTGTTATTATTTGTCCGTTTATTGAATACGTATATATAATGTATGAAAAATTTTTTTTGTTACGAATATACTTTTTGATTTGATTTTGATTTTTATTTATTTTATTCGAACTTGCCCCTATTATTTTTCTGATTCTTAATTTTGTGGCAAAGCTAGCCTGTTAACCTAATAATTTCTACATTGAGTCATCTAAACAGATATGGCACAGGTTATGTTCCTTAACAAATAAAACTAATACTTTTGCAATTTACGCAAAAAAAACTATTTATTTATCGTTTGTTAAAGCAATGACGTTAAGTAGCAATTTTATATTCCGTGATATACGATCCAGTGAATTTCACTCGAACATCAGTCCACTTAAATCTAAGCTCATAACATAGCATACCTGCACTTAAGCTACTTTCGCAATAAGTACCTAAGCAATTTTTGATCGGTCGATCCAATCTGCATTGCATGTGGAAGATATGAATACTTAATACATCGTGTTTTTTTTTTAACTTTATGACTGATAATAAAAACCTATTTTTTTCATATTATGAGAAGGGATGAATGTCATGTGACGAAAAGAGAGTGAGATATGTGTGTTGATGGATATGTGGGAAGAGGTAGACCAAAGAAAAGATGGATGGACTGTGTGAAGGATGACATGTGTAAGAAAGGAGTGAGACGAGTGATGACGAGTGACAGAGGAAAATGGGAGGAAAAAGCATGTTGTGTGTGGGATAAGGGCAGCAGAATGATGATGAATAAAAACTTAGGCACTTGTATTGTGGTCAAAGAGAAAGAGATTTATAGCTAACGGCCTATTCTGGACGAATATAATTATTTTAATGTGTTTTACGTGTTTATAAAAGAAATAATATTCTTCTATAAACATACCATGATCTCAATGACATGTAGGTAGTTGTAACACTTTGCTAGTTCCCACGATAACTAAGCATAAACTTGTGTTTAGACGCCATAGCCCAGCAGGATCTATTGTAAATAATATATATTTTTTGGCGTTTTTAAATTGTAAAAAAAAGGGAATAAATTAGGTATCAAATATCTAATAGTTTATCAGTCATTTTTAAATATCCTACGTGTGAATGTTTTTTCTAAAAATGAACCAGGACATCATGAATATTGCCGAATAATTATATTTTCTACTGGGTTAAATGAAAATAACTTTGTTATACTTATGATGTCAAGGGCTCGTGCCTAGGTCCTTCTAACCTATGAACTTTGCAGATGAGTCGTTCTAGGCTATGTATTCATAGATATGATAACTAAATAAATATTGCCGGACCAATCACACAGCATCGACTAACCCTAAACCATAGAATAATAAAGTACCTACTACGTAACCCAAACTAAGCAGAGCTTGTACTATGGGTGATAAGGTGACTGATATACAACATAGATTTTTTTTGCACATAAAAACTTATCATATACATATAGAAAACAACCAGACCCGAAACCAGAAATTGTAGATCGTACAAAATCTGGTCCCCGGCTGGAATCGAGCCCACAACCTCAAATGATATGATACTAATAGCCATTTCTATAAAGAAGTTCGTTCGCCATTGTATTCTTAAATTCAAATGAAATCTTAGACAATAATTATAAACACTTTTCTTGAAACACTGCGATCAATTGACAAATGGACGCTCGCAAAAAACACAAACATCGATTGATGCTTCTGAGAACCATTTTCTATCTAACCGGTCAGACACCGTCTTTCCCCGCCGGTTTACTTACTCGGAATGTTGGTGGACAAGTGCTTCTACGCTATTAATATAATATGGAACAATTGATACGTGGAGAGCGATAGAGGATCTCAACTTCCCTGTAACACATTCTGGTAATGACTCAAGTCCGCGTGTTTTTATTGTGACGTGATGTTTTGTTCATAACAAACCATTTTATCTTAACGCTTTTTAGAGTACTCATAACACGTCCAGGTATGACTTTCAAAAATATCATGTCACGCTTAGACCGAAAATGTTGCACAAATCGTATAAAGAAATGAGCGACTATACGATTTGTGCAAACAAGATTATGAACATATTCAAATACTTTCCTACGATATATGACGCAGTCACGGTCATATTTGTACAGAGAAGTTGTTGACTAATCAATAATTTAGAGAAGACTCTATCACGAAGCTTGAAAATATCTGTAACCGATTGGACTTTTCTTGAAATCGTACATGTTTTGATTTCAACACACAAAAAACATATCTTAAAAATAACCAAACCTCTTTCCAGTACCCGCTGATCTTATTACTGGTCTCCCTCACACAAGCGGCGTACATCAGCCGAATGAGCATGAACAAATTCCGAGCGCCCTCCGTCTTCAGACCCGGCGTGAACCTGCAGAAGCCCTGGATCCATCGACTGGTTCCCGCGGCGTCCATGCGAGTGCCTTCGTATGTGCTCTACAGGAACCCGACACACAGGTAATATAGTGGTGGCTGTTCGTTAATGGAGCGCGTCAAAAGCATTGTCTGACGCGCTAGAATATTTCCATGTGTGTGTTTTTATTCACTATTTTTCAAGTCTGCCAAACAGCCTATACATTCGACCGTAATTTCATCATTCGCAACTAGGAACGCCCCCATGTGTAAACCAGTATCCTCTCATATAACGTGCCCCTATTCTAACGACGGTGTTCGAGGAACCGCGGGTGTGAGAGTAAGGGTGCGCATGACTCTCTTCTTTCCTATGCTCGACTGGATACCTGACCTGGGGCAGGATCTGACCTGCAAACAAGTTCCGTGTTGTCGATTTTTCGACTATGATTCGATTCGAAGAACGCGAGGGAGTGAGATATCATCAGCTATCAACTGTATAATGCCGGGTTTCAATAAACAAAACGGAGTGCTTAATATACGTATCGTTGGTAATGTTACGACAATGACACATCGAATTCATAATAAAGTTATTTGTAACTGCTATCGATGCCGGTTCGTTGAGTATATAAACTGGGCATTAATCGAGATGCTGTCTCCAGTCCTCGGTCCTCGTCGCGACTCATGCTGCTAATGTCAAGAGCCTCGCTCGTCCAGATCATCTATAACAGTAAACTCTCCATCCACAGAGTGAAGCACTACACTCCAAGCACGAGACTATACGCCACCGGACCATGGAAGACCACAAGGATGCCTGGACCCACCAACTCGGAGTACGAGTTCGTACGAGCCGCTTCCTCGGCGCCTTTGGTGCATAACGATGGTGGTACAGTTTGGCTAAAGTGCACACTAGCACATCTACCTATTTACTTGGTTTATTTATTTGGTTGTAAAAGTAGAAATGTAGACAAAAAACTATTTTTATTTATCCTATACGGTTGACAAGCGATCAACTGTTTCTTCCGACCTTCCTCTGTCATATTCATCGTAGTATATAGTGCAGTAGAGTAGTATCCTATAGGTTTAGTAATATCGCATATAATGTCAATCGTAGTTTTAATTTTAAATATGTTTTTGTTTGTGGTACTCTGTAGCGACTATTTGGCGTTTAAAGGCAACTTTTAGAGGTTTCTATTATACACATCTCGTTTCATCTAGTTAGTTCAATTCTGTAGTGTTTCTATCTATTTTCACTAAATTATAAATTGTAATCATTTCTTTCTAATGAAAATATTTTCTTGTTAATTTTATAGAAATCTATTAGATTACTATTCTGTTTGTAACAAATTTCATTTCGTGCACTTTTGCACCGAATTATATAACCAAGTTCGACCACATCAGATTGTCACAAATCAAGCAGGTAGGTAGACATTTTCCCCGTAGACAAATTCTGCCTCCAGTTCAAAAACTCTATTTCCAAAATGATATGAAAAACATTTATATAGATTGCAGTACTTTGTTTACCATAAGTGTTACTTACGATGGAGATATCTGTTGAGTGGATTAAAACTATCAAAATGTAGAGACAGACTATCATGCGAAAGACGAAATACTTTGTGACACTGTTGTGGTCGAACGCTAGAAATGTCAAAGTGGTCTGACTCACAGGTGCCATCCACACGATCCCAGCGCCCAACCTCAGCTTGTTAGAGAAGCCGATAGTTGTCATCGAGGCATCTGAGAACCAACATGTACAGCTGCCAAGCAATCCCACTACGGAAAATGTAAGGAACTATTTAAGCCATAATGGCGGTTTCAGATTTAATCACAACCATAATTAATGTGGAGGCAATGCAAGGAAGGCTGGCTCTTTTGGTTGTGTTTTACATCCACTATTATGTCATTTGATCTAGTAAACCCAAAAAAAAATGGTAAGATACTCAAATGATTAAATTTAACATTTTGTGCAGTCAAACGCCAAACCAGCCTACGAAGTAACGGAAAAATTCCAAGAGAACATGTTTCAGGTCGCTAAAATTGAAACACCTATTGGATTTTCAAAACAAGTAAGCTCCGATAGTGTTATTGTTCCAAAATCTTCATAAAAAGCTTATTATCAATTTTCAACTACCGCAATGCATATGGGCTTTTCGCAACAATATTTAACTTTGCAAAACTACGTCATCTAAATGCAAGCTTCTAAATAAAGCATGGGCTTCACAATCATGTATTGCATAAATACAGATGAAGATTCCCTACCTTTACTCTTCTAATTGCTTTTGAGGTTTCAGTCCTTACAACCACCTGAAGCGATGTTGAGACAAGCGCAGGCCTTACATCAAATGACAAATGAGTATGGATTGGGGATACCACAAGCTCAACTGATACCTCAAACACAACAGTACACAATACAGGTAGGATCAAATACATAGGTAGGTCTATTGTTCTTTTTCACTTACAGCTCTTGAATGTACTGATGTTCTGATTGTTTTCAGGGCTTTAACGGTTTATCGGTTCCTCAAGGCTTCAGTGGTATTCATGCACCACATGGGTTTACATCGATACAGAATCCACAGCCATTCCACGCCGTGCACAGTCCGCAAGGATTCACCGCAGTCAACACTCCGCAAGGATTTACCTCGATGAACACCCCACATGGGTTTAACTCAGTTAACACCCCACATGGGTTCAACTCGATCAACACCCAACATGGGTTCAACTCGATTAACAACCAACATGGGTTCAACTCGATCAACACTCCACACGGTTTTAACATACCCACACAACATGAACTACTGAATTCAGGAGCAGACGGCATCATGATATCCCCAAGTGCAATACTACAACAAGACCCGATGTTCTTACAGAAACTGCAATCACAACTCGTACAAAGATTCCCTTCAGTCGAGTTCATACCGTACACGGCTGAAATACAAAACCCAATCCAACAAAATAATCAACTTATTAATCAGCAATTACATCTGCTAGGAAACGAAGAACTGAAAGAAGAATCATCGTCAACCAGTGAATCCAGAAAGGTGGTCCAAAGAGAAACGTTAGAAGGATCTGCACTTACACTGATACCACAGAATATTATAACTTCTTCTGAGAATCCAGAACATACAACTACAGCTCAGACAGTGCAACCACACAATATAACCTTAGAACTTGTCGCAGCAGAATCCAGACCGGTGTCAACCACTATAAAATACGTTATAGAAAGCACCGAGAAAGAAAACAATGGAAAACACAACACTACGCCAATTTACTACGCACAGATAGGTCAAAGTGTAGGAAATATGATAGCGAATGGCTTTTACTCAGCCATCAATGATGTAAGAGCATCGTCCGCTCCTGACCAAGTTGAGAAGCCAAATGAAACGACGACAGCTCAGATGAACATGACAACGGTATCTCCAATACAGCCGATATTCTTCGCAAAAGACGACACGGAAGATAAAATTAATGTTACTGAATTGAAGCCAGTAAATGGAGTTCCATTCTCTAAGGCCCCCGAGGGTTTCAAATTAGGCTACACAATACACAGAATGGAAGAAAAAGAACTTAAGCCTGATAAACAAGGAGCCGTGTACGCCGGTCAAATAGTCGAAGCAAGTATTACTGAAGACCAAGAGTTTAACAATGAAAAGGCTAATCTTCTAAAACGCCCACCACTACGACTGTTTGCTGTGACCGAAAAAAAGGACACACATAGTACTGCTTCAAGTCCCACGACTAAAGTGACTGTGGTAAAGGCTAAAATCCCGCCGAAAAGTAAGCTAACCTTTGATGAGCAGACAGGGGAACCCGTTCTAAGGATATACGCAAGTTATATAAACTCACCTACGCAGGTAAGAAACACCAACTATTTTACATCTAACTTTATGCCCTGTCCGCTGCTTGTTGGTTAATGAAAATGAGACTTAGCTTTTATTTTCATCCCATGACGTTTTATATGAAAACGTTTTATAACGTTTTTTTTTCATCTACGACGTCTAAAATCTTAAGTTCTAAAAATTTCAACATAAAAATTGTAGAATAGAATAGAAATCATTTATTTCCTCAAATGTAGGTACAATAGATCTTATTTAACGTGATGTGAATGTTAGTTCCATTACATTCTGCCTGTCAAGACGTGCAAATTATTATTTAATTCATATGCTAGTTATGGCAATGTTATTTAGATGAAAAAATTCTACATGTAAACCAAAATAATAATAAGGAGAATAACAATAACTCAGAATAAATGTCTTTAAATGTCAAGAAATCAAATGAAAAATGTATGTTCCTTATTCAACATAAACACTTCCCAGTACAACCTATTCTGAAAACACATGAAAAATATTTTACGACGGATTCAAATCTACTAGTTATTATTTAATATATTTACGGTAAAGTAATGGTTACTATATATAATCTGAAATTTTATTAATTAAAATATAAAGTTTTACAACATTGATCTCTTGCAAAAAAATCATCATCATTATTATAAAAGATTAATGACTTTATGTATGAGTTAAGCTTTAGCCCGAATTTTATCATGAATATTGAGGGAATGTCATGGGCTGAATGTGGTACAGTCAACAGCAAAAGTAGGTGATCAAAATCAACGTTTCAAAACATCTCCTACTGTAACGTTCCAGATATAAAGATTATGCCAAAGTGTCAGTTTTAAATAAAGTTTTAGCTAGTTAAAAGTAAATTAATATAACAACACCGAGACACTACACGTTGCATTAAAGAAATATCAATAAAAAAATATTTAACTATTTAATACCTTACAACAACCTAAGGTACAAGAAACTTAAACTTAATAATTTAGTGTCGTTCGTGAACAGAGATATGATGAGAATACTCCATTATATTGCTTGTTTTTATTATGATACTAACGGGCCGCCCCGGCTTCGCAATCGGCGGCGCCGGCGCCGGCCGGCGGGCGCAACAACTATTAATTTTTCTTATTTTGCTGTTGACTGTACAATTAAATACGGTCCCTTTTTGTACCATAAATCTCGCGCGCCGTTTTGTTAGTTCGCAAATATTTAACTAGATGTCGCTACTAGAAATATTAGAACGCGCTATCGGAGCGTTTGAGCCAAAAAAAGGTTATCGTTCAGAACCGCTTCAACGATAACTTTGCGCAGAGGCAATATCGTAACCAATGAGGTTAATCCGAGGTGCGATTATTGCTAGTTGAAAACTTTACCAATACCCCGCCATGTGGACGTGAAATACCGTCCGCTACGGCAATTTTTGAACGGCTGTCAAAAGCCTAATAAAATAAATCTCTAATCTCTATTGTTCTGATCAAATCAATCAATTGACCGGAATTCTGTATTCAATATAATTTCAAAGTTATAAGTTCATGTAGCACTGCACTTGTTAAAATTAATACAATACAATTATAACATTAAACCAAAGCAGATTATTAAATTTGCACCCCACTAAAAAAGACACGAGTCAATTATTATTAAACATTCTTCATCTTATTATAAAATTCACCTCTCACTCTCACAATGTTAGTTACCGTACTCCTCCGAAACGGCTTTACCGATTCATACCAAATTTTATATGCGTGTTCAGAAGGTGTCTGAGAATCGACTACAATCTATTTTTCATTTTGCAAAACAACGTTTGCTGGGGTCAGCTAGCAGCTAGTAGTATATAAAAAGCAAAAATTACTTACCTTACAAATTTGAAACATTACAACATCAATTTGAAGTGAACTGTCAAGGCAATGTTATTTTCTTGATTATTCCTAGTTTTTATTTAAATTAACTAAGTTGACCTGTCCATGTATGCCCTGTGCGTGTTAGGAAATAAACGTTTTGACTTTGACGTTGAGGTGGCTGTATTTTTATAGCAGTTCCCCCTTAATACTGAATTTTTGCAAGCAAGCTGCAAACTATTATAAACGTTATCTTTGTCCTTAGTTCTATAATAACGTAAACATTTTTCGTTTTAGCTGTCATTCATTTTACCATTAACTTCAACCCAGATCCGGCGGAATACCCAGTAGACTTTTATGTTAATTTATGAAACATCATCTAGATTTTCAAAATCTTTCAGAAGGACGCCGCTAAACCATCGACAAAGCAAGCGAGGCAGGCAGTGACCCAGAAATACACAGTGGAGGACTTCAAATCTGCAAACACCAAGGCAGCAGCATCAGAAAAGACTCAAGGATACGACGGGAACCAAGTCACCGGCTTCGGGCTCAAGCTGCGGTCGAGAATGGACGATTACATACCGCTTTTTGACGAGTACGAAGAGTAGAACATCCATACGATTAAGTGATTAATGGTGGCAATTCACAACATACTTAAACGTGCTGAAACTTCTTCTTCTTTTATTTGATGGCGGTGGTAAAACTAAGACTAAAATGACATTAGAGCCTTCTGTCATTATTATGTATTAGGTTTACGCATATTGTCGATGATGACGCAAAATGGCGTTGAACTGAGTAACATCTAGTACCTATTTCACTTCATAATTTTATTTAACTCGACTCTGGCTAAATGTCGCTTCAAGCGCAAAGTCCAATTTCAAGAAACTGAACTGAACTGAACGCATGTTGTCATTTGCCACTATTATTGCTATTGCATTTTAAAGACGAGAAATCTGACTTGATTCTTTACTCATTGATAGTAGACACAGAACAATAAATTAGAAACGAAAAGACGGTAGATTACTAAAAAAATTTTATCATCCGTCATTTAGATTTATCAAACATATTAATTGTGCCCGTATTTGTTTCTTTTTTATTTCAAACAATAAATCAAATTAGTTAAAGTGCATTCAACTTTCGCGCGATAAATCGTAGGTACTAAATCTCTCCGTTACAGGCCACCTACTCCAGAACCAGTATTTTTGGAAGTGCTAACAGAATACATACCAATCTTTTAATGTAGTTATCATGCCTGTTGGTAATTAAAACTAAAATATGAAAGAACAAATTTAATTTTCACTAAGCATGCTAAGTATTTAGCATGACGGGGATGATCTTGTATTTTACTAACCCGCCGCTAGTGAAGCGTGTTCAAAAAGTCTTACTGCCACGCAACGCAAAATAAAATGAAAATTGCATTATAATCAACATCATAATTCTCACCTCACAACTAATTTAATTGATACGAAAAGGAGCGTTGTCACGTAAAATGAGCTCTTAAAACATAAACAAGACTTGGACACGTGTTAAATAGTTGTTTAAAATATAGTATCTATGGATCACTTTTGCTAAACAGCTGTTGAACGCGAGTTGTGTTTTTGTTTTTGTGGTAGGGTTGTAATTAGATTTTTATTGTGAATAAGAGAGCAGAGTCGAAGAGCAGAGTTTAACCTTTTATGCTTAGCCTTAACAAACACAAAATAATAATAACAGTAATTTATCATTAATAATAACAGAAATGTCCTACTTACCTTGAAACGATTAAGTTAGAATAAGAATCTGAACTTTGAAATTTTTTATATTTTGAAATGTTCTATTGTTTCATAAATTTTGTCGTGTAAAATTTTGTAAATAGCCTATTTATTTTAATTTCTGTTTAGTTTTAACAATATTTTGTTAGTGCATTTAGTAATTGTTATACCTGTTATACGTAAAATATTATAAGAAATAAAAGTATTTTTTGTATTTATAATCCATTTATTCATTCTCCACTCAAATAACAATTTTACAAATTACAAAATCTATTTGTATTGTGATTGAAGTAGTTGTTTTTTTTATATTTTGGCTTTTATGAGCAGCAGGCACAAGTTGGTATATTATATAACAAATACCTATAAGTGCGACCAAGATTAGGCTAGGTAGTAGATATAAGGTCATTAAGATATTTCCACACAAAGAAAATAAAATCGCAGAAAAGAAATTTTGTGACACAATCATGATCAGAGTTTCAGATTAAAATCTGTTAAATCGAAAAATTCCTTGTTTTCGATAAGGGTTAAACTACTGTATATGTTTTAATTATTATTTAATTAGAAACATTCCTATAGGCCCTTTTAGAGCCTTGTTAATGAAATTTTTAAGAGGTATGACATATTTAAGTCATTTACACAAAAAATAAATCCAATAAATATGAAAATACAACTTAAACAATTTAATCAATAGGTACAGAAACTAAATATGTTATAATATTACTATTATGGACAAACTATAAGCAATCCTATGAGGTGACAGATAGAAATTGTATACAAAGACACAGTGTGCAATGTAACTATTTTTGCATTCAAAATATGAAAACTCACACCAGGACCTCAGAGTATATGGTCAAATTTTTCCTTAACTAGTTGATGACAAAACTTGTTAGGAGTACATTGCAATCATAACACCTAATTCTATGCAACTAGCGTTGTACATACAAGTTGTTCAAATAATATAAATCTAGCTACTCTAGTAATTTACTCATATTCTAACTGTCAAACTTAACCTTGTACCTGAAGTAATCTTTGGATCCTAGATACATAAATCAGAATGCATCTATTTTAAATGAAGGAGTCAGTACATATTTGAGCAAAATAGATATGTCTTCCGCACACTATTTTTATTTTCCAGACATTATTAACTTTCAATACATAGATAGATTAACTTACAATATAAAATAATTTTTAACAAGTCGTTTTTTTATGATAGAAACATTATGATTTACTCAGAAATTTAATTCTATTGCAATTAACAGTCTTACCAAAAATATGTATTATGATTTATGAACAACCTTTTGTCACAAATAAAAATATTACAGTTAAATTTATGCAATTCATACTCACATTTAGATAGATAATAATGAATGGGAGAGAGAGGAAGAATATCTTAGTCTTAAAGTCCATGAAAAGTGGACTGTGATTTCATTGGCATTTTATTTAATCGTAAAAAAATTTAGTTAGTAGGTAAAGTTTGACACTACAGAAAGTACAAACCACAGACATACATCTACCTAGATAACGCCAAGTAACACGACTTGTTATGAAGCTTGCCATCTTTTGCCTGTATTATATGAAGTTGAAGTGATACGCGACAGTATCGCTTGTTCCGATATTTATCGCCTCCTAATACACAAAGTTAGATCAAACGACCCATGAAAACGCTAATGCAAATTACTTGGACGTAATGTGAATATTATTAAATATTTTTAGCGGCCGTCTGGCTGCAACATCATCATCATCACCCTATTAACGTTCCCACTGCTGGGACACAGGGACTTCTCTCTTGACGAGAGAGATTAGGCCTTAATTCACCACGCTGGCCAATGGCGGGTTGGTGAATGTCACATGTCCTTCAAACTCTTTTTAAAGTTCTCAGAACATGCCGGTTTCCTCACGATGTTTGCCTTCACCGTTAAAGCACGTGTTTAAAGCGCACATAAATTTCTCAAGAAGAAAAATCCAGAGGTGCGTGGCGGGGTTTGAACCCACGACCTTCGGAATGAAAGTCGAGTGTCCTCCCACTTAGCCAACACGGCTTTTGCTGGCTGCAACAACGGACGCTATGGTCTGAAGTTAGCGGCGACCAACCTTGAAGCTTCGTCGGGGTTCGGACACGCGAAGTAGCTGCATGCATTTGCGTTATCTAGGTATACAGATGTATGTCTATGGTACAAACAGTATCAGTCACCTCACAGGGATGGCGACTGAGCTAAGACCGGTTCGCATTCAGCTGATCCAGCTGGTCGAGGAACCACGGCCGGCCGGTGTCGCGCGCCGTCAGTATCTGGCAGCCGGTTTCCGTCACCAGGAGAGTTTGTTCAAACTGGAATTTATAAAATTAAAGATAAGTTTGTCTCACAATGGCTTTTGCCCCCTTTCCCCTATTCCCTGATGCGCCGGGTAAGGGCCAGCACCAGTAGCTATCTGAGCGTTATAGCTGGCAGGCTGGACACGGACTGCGCTTTTATGAAGCACTGGACGCACATTCATAATGTCATGCGTCCGTAAACGCAGGATGTGTTCTTCCTTTTCTATTAAAAATAAATGTATTTTTAGCCGTAAATTACATACCTACATTAACTCTTAACTCTTAACTCTATGGCTGTAACTATGTGAAGCTGAATTAAATAAATTGAATTGAATTTTGCCATAGACTCGCGGTTCCAAGGTGACTTGCTAACGTCCTGTCAGACGGAGAGCAGTTCAGACGTACAAGTTCGTGTTTTTCTGAACGCGCAATTGTGAACAACATAACTACAAAACAAAATAATTGTTGTCAACGCAGAAAGCTGGAACGCTAGACCACTCTGTGTCTGACAAGACCCTTTATGTCTGTAGCTTATTGACCAGCAATTTAGCAGGTATCATGACATTGCATTCATCACAAGCCCTATCTCGGCACTTTATTATCAAATTGATAACGTGAAAAAGAAGTTTTCCTGTTTTTTAAACAGGCCAACAGACAGAACAGAACACCTAATGTAGTCATCAAGCTTATTCTAGTGAACAAATGATACTCTAATAGGTTCTAGGAAGCTAAACAATTATTCAAACGGATTCAAATCGTTATAATTAAGGATTTGTATACAGAATAGGAACCATTTGGCAAAGTCAGTATATCAGTGAAATGAAAAGCCAGTTACAGAGTTATTCCACCAACCTGAGCAGATCGGGAACCATCAGCGGTGACTGCGGTCCAGTGGTCCGGCCACTGTTCGTCGCGCCAACCGCCCTCGTTGATCATCGGCTCAATGGTGAAACAGTGGCCAGGCTTCATCACGCCAACCGCTTTGTTTTCTGAAAATTAAATACAATTGAATACAAGTTAATTACATTACTAATAAATAATACGAAATAGAGTAATTCTTTTCAAGATAGAAAAAATTGTTTTGATAGGACTGGACAAAATTTGATTGATATAATTAAATTAAATATTTCCGGACAATCCACACAACAACATCTAGCCCTGTGGTAAGCTCTTAGCTTGTGTAACGGGTACTAGACATCTGATATACTTAATATAATAGGCATACATACATAGATATGTTTTATTATACATATTAAACACCTACACCAAGGAGAAAGTGCTTGCAGAACATACAAACACTTGACCCCTCGGCGAGAATCGAACCCGCTACCTCTTGCGCCGCAAGCGGACCCTCGCCCACCGCGCCACTGAGGCAGTCAATTGTTGTTAATGTTGCGAGTTGAACAGTGATAAAACTCCATACATTAATTACTAGATATTAACCTATTTCAGATCATAAAAAAATCTTGTCTTGTTGGAACAAGGAAAAACAAAGGAAAACAAGGATTGCCGATTTGTATAAACCAAATCACGAAATCATATGGGATTATCCTATGGGTTTATGTTTTTATCAGACTTTGTTAAAAGTTGTTGTTAAAAGCTATAAGTGTCCAATATTTGTATTTTTATAACTTTTGAAACTATCATGGTTATTCATATTATTTAGATTTATAACGGGATATTTACCATAATTTATTGTCTTTCAAGTTCAACCGTGATCATGGCGCATGTAACTGTGCCGAAATATCGGGAAACTCGAAAGACAATCAATCATGGTAAATATCCCGTTATAAATCTAAATAATATTTGTATTTTTCTTCAAAATAAACTTAATATGTACCTAATAATGAAAGCAAAGGGGAAGAGTGGCCTATAAATTTGGATGATAATCAGATTAACAATATTTTCAAGATTCAATTATTATAAAATTTACAGGCATTTTATTATTTTTATTTTAATAATGAAAGTGAACTTACTAGCATAATGTGGCACATTGGGTGCTGTATGGAAGAGTCTGTGTATTCCATGGCCGCAGTAGGACCTCACTACACTGAGGCCATGGGCTTGAGCATGCTTCTGAATAACATTTCCAATCTCTCTGTACTTTTCACCTGGCTTCACTATTTCAATAGCTTTCATCAAGCATTCATGAGTGACCTGAAATTATAGTATTTATGATTGTAAATTATAGTATTTTCATGAAAAAGTTAAATTCATAAGTTGAGTTAGATTTTTTTAAAAAGATTATCTTCACAATATCTGTTTTAACATAGAGCTTCAGCTTTTATTACTTACAAACTATTTGGTATTTGAAAGTAATTTTTTTATCAGAAGTCAATTTACTTTTCAGTGTCTATATTTTTGTAAATTTTATTGGATTCTTCACTTAATTCTGGATACATTTTGGTTATTATGAACTGTGACATAAACAATCTTAAAATAAAACTATAAAAATTGTTAATAATAGTAGATTCCTTACAATAAAACATTAAAGATTACTATTAAGAGACATTTAATAATCATAATATTCCGACTCAAAGTTGAGCAGAAATGATTGTGAAAATGATAATAATATCATTTATTAACGCCTTTTTGAGGACTTTACCTCCTGTTCTAGTTAAAAACTGTGTTACAGCAAAGATGTAGTTGACATTTGTCTTTCAGTTAATTCCTGTTAAATTTAAAGTTTCCTGATATTTTTTTTCTTTACTTTTTTGTATTTGTATCTTGCAATCAGTCATACTAGACTTTAATGTCTTCTATGCACTGCTTCCATTGAGGCAGTCTGTTTACTACTAGGCAAAAATATTTCGTCGTTTTTTAAGTGGATGAATAGATTCTGGTATGGTTGTCCCGTAAGCTGATATGTATGATTGTCTTGGCTTTTCTTGTACTTGTCTCTGTATGTAGCAATTTCTTCAACTATCATTGGCATGTTAAGAATCTGTTGTATTTCTGCTGTTCTGATAAGCTATGGTGAGTTTGAGATTTGTTTCATAATGTAGTTCTGTGCTCTTTGTATGAATTTATGATAAATTAAAACTAATAATTGACATAATTACCTGTACTAATTTGCGAGAGCTTTCAGACACATTGCCTACGAAGAATGTCTCATTGAGATCCCCATGGAAGCCATGGTGGTAGACTGTCACATCTACATTGCAAATGTCACCATCCTAAAAAAAATAATCTTTTATGGTTTGAGGTTTTCATGAATGGCAAGCATTTATAAATAAATATTTCTGGACAATTCACACAACATCTAGCCCCATGGTGAGCTCTAAGCTTGTGTTATGGGTACTAGACATGTGATACACTTAATATAAATAGACATACATACAGTCATATCTAATTTATAAAATTTCCATGTCACAATGTTAGTTACCATCCTCCTCAGAAACGTCTTTACCGATTTTAACCAAATTTTATATGCATATCCAGTAGGTCTGAGAATCGGCTACTATCTATTTTTCATTTTGCCAAGCAATGTTTGCTGGGGTCAGCTAGTGTACTATAAATATGTTTGTAATATACATAATAAACAACCATTAGAGCACAATTCCAAATAAAATGAAAACAAAAAAATAACAAAACAAAAACAAATTCCATCTTATGTTAAGTGGAGATGTAGTAAATTATAGAGCATAAAGGCCTGGGCTTTTCTTATGAATAGAATGGGGACTTATTATAACTTATTAAGATTTAAGTGTCCTATTAGAGTCATAAGTCATAAGACCTTAATATAAATCACAACACAATAAACATACAGTGGTGGCAATAAATATTTTATGATTATGATATTAAAGTCTGTCCAATAAAACATCTTTATTTATTTAATATAGGTAGTAATAAGCATGTAAGAGTGTTAGAGCACTTGATAACTTACCTCTAATGGGCGGGTATCAGGTATACCATGGCAGATAACCTCATTTACAGAAGTACAACAACTGTTGGGGAAGTTGTGATAGTTTAGAGGACTCGGGTAACAATCCCTTTCTATACAAGCTTCGTGCACAACACGGTCAATTTCATCAGTTGTCACTCCTACACCGCAAACCCTGGAAGTAGTAAGGAGGTAAGATCAATGTATAGATATATAAAGTGAGTTTCAAATAGAATCATAACATAATAAGTAAGGGCAAATTGTAGTAACTCAAAGTGGAAGTATATTCTCAGTTTTGTTGGTCTACACCATGCTAGGAAACTAATGGATAAGGATTTCGAAGAATATTGTTAGAGGTAAATAATAAAGGCTCTCAAAGATTTCAAATAGATTGTAAGTAGAGATGATGATGATGTCCTCCTTGCTGTTCTAAGTAGGTACATCAACTGTGAACCTTATTTGACACTTTTGAGCTGTTTGTCAGTAAATAAGAAACAAACTCACTTGGCAGCTTCATTCAAGACTTCTCTCCCAAGACGACAGGCCACACGCATGCCCTCAATCTCCTCATCGTCCAGCACTTTGATGTGTCCGGATCCCTTAGCAGCATGCTCCGATGCCGGGAAACCGGTAGGATGGTCAGCATAATCAGGACGCTCGATTTCCGCCGGCACAGTCCGTTTGGAACCAGCACGGTACGGCCTCAGCTTACCAGTAAATCCATAAGAAGGCCACGGATTGTATTCCGCATTCGTTGCATCAGTACTTTCACCCTCTACAACAAATATCACATTATCACTCCGTAACCCAACACCAAGATCGACACATAACCTCAAACCCTTGGCACTTACTCGCCAACGAGTGGATTATTTTGTGAGTTTTCCACGACTTCTTGAAACACTCTTGTGTGCAGAAAAAAGAGCCTTGAACACCGAGTTTTATACACGTCGGACATTGTAATTGAGCAATTGATTTGCAATTGGGAGTTTCACACATTCCAATTCCAATCGCCGCCATTTTTGTTTGACTGACAAAACAAGAATTGAATTTGACAGACAGTCTACTTGACATTACGTAATCCTATGTCAAAGTCAATTTAGGCATTTTTACAGGAAAATATTTTCCAAACTACAGCACATTCCATCATAAAGTTTGTCAAATTATTAAATCTTCGCTTTGAAATCAGATAATTTAATGAATAAGAAATATAATATTGAAATAAAATTATATTCCTAAAAATAGATATGCGTGCCAGTTGTGGAACTACAGTCTCTTTCAATAATATAAACAAAATCAGGTACCTACCACATAATTTATGTCTACACAAAGTCAAAATATGGTAACGGCACATCCACTTTAAGGATGAGTCGTCGACTTCTTTTCAGTCGACGAAACGAGACCAGTTTATCGTTCACGATAAACTGTTTATAAAACAGTCTAATTTTCGACTGGTTTATTGCCTTTATTCGTTTAGGACATGAACGATCGTTGAACGGTGAACGTCGATTCACTGATTGGTTGGTAAACGACGACTAGATTAAACTGTTTATATTATATAAGATATATCTGTGTAGGTATCTGTGTGAGTGCCTGTGGCGTGACAAAAGGTCCGATTTTGATGCGGTTTTTTTCTTATGATTTAGTTTTGTTGATTTAGTTCGAATAAAATGAACTTCCCTTCATACTTTTTCCAGGCATAGGACTGGCAGGCCTCATAATAAAGTTATTTTAAATAAGAAATTTTGTAGTAGGTACAAAATAATAATGTTAGCAAACAAAATTCAAAAACCTGATTTCCAACTAACAATAATACATTGTCATGCATTGCAATAGAGTTTATTTTTACACAACACCCTGACGCCGCACCCGCGCACCGCTATTATAACTCTGTAGAAGTTGAGAGCATGGCGAAAGAGAGAGAGCCATATTAGCGTAACGTGCAAGTGTGAAGAGAACGGAATGCTTGATAGACAGTGGCAGCTAGCTGGCTAGAGAAACAGTTTCGTTCGGCAACGCTCGACCAATGGACTGGACGATGCAAATGTATTACGAGTAAACTAGTTTATCGGTGGACTGTAAACCGGTTTATCAGTCGACGGCAAATAAACAGTCTAAATAAACTGTTCGTTCATTCAACGACTATCCCTAATCCACTTCTACCATCTTGTGTGCTTCGCTACACAGTTCTGTAAAATTTCAGTATGATTAAAACAAACATAAATCAACAATTTACACTTACGGTACGCCTTTCGAATGCTGTACAGCCAACCCTCTGGTTGATCTAAAGATCGCACTACAGCGTTCCGACATTGATTATAGAGATAGTTAAACGAAGAACACAATTCAACAACGTCCATTGCACTCACATAAGAATTTTAAATCAATATCTCAAGGTTTTTATATAATTTTTACCGAAACTTCAGCAACTTTGAAAGCTATTTTTGAGTTTACAGTGACAAGTCAGTGGGAATATTAAATTGATGAAAGAAGGTTTTATTTGAAAAGTCACTGAACGTTCCTCGAAAATCGAACTGTTACGCTGCTACTTGCAACTGCTAGCTATATCGTAATTCGTAGTTTTATAAACATGCCTCTGATCCAAAGCTAATTATGCGTGTGCGTTCTATTTTGGACAGAACTACCAAACAAGATATTTTTTCTTACACGTAGCACACTGGAATAAGGAGTGACTCGTTACATGATTGTATAAAATACGTTCCAGAATTAAAATGTAGGTAGGTATTCACAAAACAAAAATTCGTAATAAAACAAGACTTAGCGGGAATCGTTAGCCAGTTATTTAATCCAGCCTGAAGGTCTAATCCAAATCCAACGCAAAAAGTCTTTAATCCTGAGCTAAGCATTATTTATTGTCCACTTTCTTATTTGCTAATCCCTACAATTTCGTACGCAGGGATTTTTAGCGGGGAGACCTAATGATTGCGGAGTTAATCCTAAAGCGCATTGTGTTTTTTTAAATTGACTTTCAAATAAAGAGGTTGTAATACTTATTTACTTTATCCTATCTAGCTAAGTAGAGTTTTTCTATACTGCCGTCCTTATCATAAGTGCAATAACTCGAGTTTTGGGCCAAACAGAGTTATATACATATTCGTGATCAGCAAAATGAGATCTACGTTTTCTTCTTTGACAGTTTTTACGTATCTATTACCATTCCCGTTTTTTTCTTAAGCATAACCGCAATATATTATGGATTTGGTCTTGTTTTACTTATCAAGAGTGAAATAACTTGAGTTGTGGCAAGGTAACCTAAAATAATTCATTGAATTACTAACGATAACTGCAATAAGTATGGTTATGATGGAACGAAACTGTGTCTGGACGAAGCCAAGAAGACATCATTTCTGCATTCAGATCCTTTTTAACCCCCAACCAAAAAAGATGGGTGTTATAAGTTTGACGTTTCTGTCTGTCTGTCTTTGTGTCTGTCTGTCTGTCTGTCTGTTTGGGACATCATAGATCCCGAACGGATGAAGCGATTTCAATTTAATATGAAAGATAGAAATTAATTTAATAGAAGATTAAAATTTTTGTATGAAAGGTGAGTGTGGCGCGAGTTTTCTTAGACATGTTTCATGAAAATCGGTTGTGCCGTATAAAAGCTATGGGGGTTAGAGTGGGGAAGGAAAACCGAAAGTCTGCAAATATACTCGAGTGGGGTATCAAATGAAAGCGCTTTGCGTGCACATTACAAAATATTAAGGTGTTTTACTTTAATGAAATTAAGGCTTTGAAATCGGGGGTTTTTAATATTTGAAATTTAGATTTATTAGTACATAAACTTGACGCAAAACATATAGTCTTATGGGTTGATAACTGTTCAGCTCAGAATAAAAACTGGGCGTTTATGTGTTTTTTGGTAGACTTAGATAGCAATCTGATTGCTGCTGATGAATCATCAGTAAAGTACTTTTAGCCTGGACACACCTTTATGTCCTCTGATCATTTTAACCACCAAGTCGAATTGTCACTTTAAAAAAAAGTTTACGACTTTGATGACTTCATAGATTCTGTGAAAATGTCAAACTAAAAAAAAATACCGTTAAAGTCATGACAGTGTCTGATTTTTATGACTATGAAGACTTTTCATCTCAGCTTAAAATAACACGGAAACACGGTACCAAGAGTTTATTTAAAACTAGCGGACCGCCCCGGCTACGCACGGGTTTTTATTGATTTTTTTTCCCCGGCAACTATTCGATTTTTTCTCGCCTTTTAAACCTTCCCTAGACTTCCACGAACATTTTAAGACAAAGATAAGATAAATCCGTTCAGCCGTTCTTGAGTTTTAGTCAGACTAACGAACAGCAATTCATTTTTATTTATATCATCATGGTGGTCAGGGTCAAAAGGGAAACTTTCATGTTAAAGGACAAAGAGAAACATGGCAATAGCGAATGGAAAGAATTGAATTTCCTTCAAATAAAAATTAACAAAAAACATTTCCTATTGTTCCAAATAAAAGTTCTGTAAGCTTAACTACTTAACAGATAAAACAATACAAAAAGGGACTTACTGCTTAATACAAAATGCGTAATGGGCGGCTTTATTGCTTAAAGCAATTTCTTTCAGACAATCTTTGGATGGAGTGTAAAATGCACAGCAAATAACTGGACGGTGACTTAGAAATAATAAAAATAATTAATAATAGTAATACAACAAAAAAATTATATACAAATATTTTATACTATAGACTTACATATTACTCCACATATAAATAAATATATAGATACTCATAAAAATAACATATAAATACCTATTATAATATAATACAATATAATATATTATATTATAATATTAACAATGTATAAATATATACCATATTATGCTAAAGAATCAAATAAATTTTTTTTACTTGGCGTTTGATTATGTATGTATGACATACAATAAAGATTCAATTACGTACCAAATTGTTTTATTTATACAGAATAAATGTAGGTACTGCCATCTAATCTGTGGTACTGCGTAATAAATTAAATATCCAACTCCAATTTATATAATATAACAACTCTGACATCTAAGCTTGTTTTACTAATGAAAACCGAAATATGTCCGACACTTATTGCACTAATCGGTTGAACATACAAGAAAAAATAGGGATTGCCTGCTACTCAAAAGTGAAATATGTTAAATTGCTTATGATAAGCGAAATAACTATACTACTTATTTCGGTTATGACTAGTAATCATTCTATCTATTTATATTAAAGTACTAAACATAAGTAAAATTCTGTGATTTTAGGTAACTAAGCCAACACTTTTACCAATTCAAGGTACTTCATAATATTCTACACATTTTAATCTATAGCCTTGTGAAAGTTTCAAGTCAATACCTTGTATAGAAATTGAGATACATGAAAAACAAAAAAAAAATCTTTATGCGCGTTTTTCTCGAAAGTAGCTTTTACCTAGTTATTGCACTTATGATAAGGACGGCAGTATATCTACGACGACGCCTCGTCATAATGGACATGGACACCTCAATAGGAAATTTTATAAAAGACGCGTGGAGGTTTTATTTTGCTAAATAGTGCCTACCTGAATAAAACACATAACATAATTGATAAGCAAATAGGTTTAAATATATATTATTATCGCACCACCGAGCCACACTATCGATAGAAAGAGCATACCTACATTTTTAATTTCTCCAAATCTTAAAATCGTTATAACTTTTTGAATAATTATCTTACTTAGGATTAAAAACGCCACAGCAACTTGCAACAGCGCCTAAATATCGGAAAACTCAAAAACCGTCAAATCATGGTACGTTACCCGTTTTAAATCATAATAATTCTTATAATCGTTTTTTAATTCGGTTCTCGAAGTTGTTGACGCGTATGTGTTCCTAGGACAGACGGTACAATTAGGTAGGTCCAACTTCGAGAAAGAGGTCGCTCGCCGAATCCAGCTCGGATGGGCAGCGTTCGGAAAACTACGCCACGTCTTTTCCACAGCAAATACCGCAGTGCCTCAAGACAAAAGTCTTCAATATGTGTCTGTTGCCAGTGATGACTTACGGATCCGAAACGTTGTGCTTCACAAGTGGCCTTATGAATAAGCTTAGAGTAGCTCAAAGAGCTATGGAAAGGGCTATGTTCGAGGTTTCTCTACGGGATCGAATGAAACAGAAATGAGGAGATCCGTACAAGAACGCGGGTCACCGACATAGCCAAACGTATTAGCTTTTTGAAGTGGCAGTGGGCAGGCCACATAGCACGTAGAACAGATGGCCTTTGGGGCCGAAAGGTTCTCGGATGGAGGCCGCGGATTGGTAAGCGCAGCGTCGGACGACCACCAACAAGATGGACAGATGACTTGGTCAAACTTGCTAGCTCACGTGAATGCAAGTAGCGACCGATCAGAATAATTGGTCGTCTTTGAGGGAGACCTATGTCCAGCAGTGGGCGTCTAATGGTTAATATGATGATCATGATGAAAATCTTAAAATCCAATTATATCGGATTTCTAAACCCAAAAAGCGATCTACCTCCCAAATTTCAAGTCTCGTACTTTTAAAACATTGGACTTTTATACAAACTACCAACTCCCGCTTTTTTCCCGTTATAGGATGATTATTAAATTCTTATTTTTTTTTGCGTTTTAGATTGAATTTCATTTGAATAACTTCAAAATCATAGAACAGCCGCTGATGATTTTTCGTAAGTTTGTCAATTTACTATTACTACTAATTAATCAATTTACGATTCGTATTATTTTCCGGTGATATAATAATGCACTATTTAGACTTTAGAGATTGGTAAGTAAGGCATTTTATGTTATTTCTGATATAAAAACTTTTTAATTTTATAGGCAATTGTAAAACCACACTCTCACTTCTCACTCACTTGTAGGTATGTATTATATTTTTAATCCCTTAATCTCAGAAAAGCTCAAAAAATTAGGGGACATGAGCGCGAGCGCTATCGTCGATTATTTTTGCCTATTTATTAGTGTACCTCATAGCATTTCTTAAAAACCGTCGGAGATGACATTTACTCTCCACTATGGAGGTCTCTTGTGCAGAGAGTGATCACTGAAGGAACCTTTTTCCTAGATTGATCGCTCTCTGCATGGGACAGTAACTGTCTAAGTTTTATATTATGTATGTTTATTTTTCTTTAATTTTGTTATTGTTTCTGATCACTTTAATTTATGGACCTGTGTCTGAAATAAAAGATTTTTATTTTATTTATAGCAACCTTTTTTATGAGTGTATTTAAGTAAATTACAAGAGACAATAACTCGTGCCGTTCCAATAACTTGCTATTATCCTTATCTTCAGCGCAAAAAACAATGTTGTAAAGATTTTTCCATCGCCGCGCCGTTACAAACCGATCACAATAGCGACGCTCTGAAAAAGTATTTCTATAGGTCGCTGAAAAGGACTCACACTTACCTTAGGGTAATTCCCGTTAAGACTGTGGTGGTCACCATCATCATTTCAGCCGTTGGACGTATACTGCTGAACCTATCTACTTAAACCTAAGCTTTATCATAATATATCCAGTACTTCTATTGGAAGAGGCCTGCATCCACCGTGAACTCGTGGACTTTACCAAGGTATCTAACCAATCATAAGGTACCTATCTAATCAATCATAATATTAGGGGGAATACTTTATCCTTTTTTTTTGTAATTAATATTCAATGGTGTCACATACGTCTCAAATAGGAAAAGTGGTCGAAAATAATATTATACAACTTTCATGTAGATGCAATTCTCATTAGAGCATTTTATGACTTTTGACTTTCAATATCTTAAAAGACGCGGACACGATACCTAACATAGGTTTATATCAATATACACAGCCTATTATGTTTTATCCACAACTTGGGAATAATTCTTATAATATTTTATTTGGAATATATATTTTTACTAAACTAACTGGGCGCTTTTCGAGTCTCGGACTCCACTCGAGAAACTTCATAATTTTATAATTTAATTTTAGTAGGAAAAGATATTTCTTTCACTACATAATGAGCTAGCTAAACGATTTATAGTAGTTATCTTCCAGTACCTACCCACAGATTTTTGCAAACCAGTCTAAGTCTATTTCTTTAGACTCCGAACTCTAGTGATGTAGCTATCGTCTCCCTAAACTACTGAAAAAGTGGGTAGACCGCTTTGTCTGCCAATAAAACTATGACCCAAATCGCTGCAGCTAAGTTCAACCGTGATATTGGTCCATGTAACTGTGTGGAAATATCGGGAAACTAGAAAGACAAGAAATCATTGTAAATATCTCGTTATAAATCTAAATATTAGTCTTATTCTATCAAACTATGCGGTCTGGTTAGGACTGAGCCCACCGTAATGACTGCCATTTCAATAGAAGAGCCTTTCTCTCGAGCATGGCGACAGTTGTTTATTTTTATTTAAAGCCCCATCTTCAATGATAAGGGAACACTGGGGTGTGGGAAAATGGACGATCAACGTGTTCCGCAAAAGATCTCCGATATTTTATGAGACGGCAATGCAATATTTTGATGATAGGTATATTGATAATATTGAGCTTACCACGGGGATATCTTATGTTGCTTTGTTCAAATTTTAATCAACTGGTTTGAGGCTTTAAATTACTTACAGATTAGAAAAAAGAATAGCCTTAATAATTTCTTAAGGAAAGGCCTCTAAATCGAAATGTTGTAATTGTAAAACAAAATATGTTCTCCTGGTGCGAGCCATTCACACCCTTTGCGCTATAAATACCAATTTTGAAACACATTGTATAAAGGAATTGATTCGTCATTATTCTATGACCAAACTTTGTTTTTGATAAATGAAAATCCAAGGGTATGAAAAAACTTGGTAAGTTGAACTTAGATAGGCATAGGAATATACCTATCTGAGATCAACGAACCTAGCCTAACTAGCCACGTTTCTACTCACATGACATTTAAATCCATTTCAGCTGCAAATCAGTTTTAATTAAAATAGTTTAACACGAATAATCTGCAAACCTACCGAAAAGTGCGCTAACAACCTTTCTGGGCTCATTAAATCTGCAGGACTGAATATAACAAATATTCGTACTGCGGGTTCAACAGACAGCTTTAATGAGGATCCTAAAAACACAACTTAACTACTTAAACCATATGAAATTATACTAGGATTTTATGATTAGAAGCAACCAACGTTTATGAATTAATGGAATAGAAGAAATAGAATATTCGGCACTATTTAAATTTCGATTGAAAGGATATTTACTGGCCCGCTATAAATTTATGGTCTTATTAACCGTTAAATATTTTAAAGTTATTTCCTACCCAATAAAAGCCTGCATAAAAAATATTCAATTTATACCCCAAAATATAATATAAATTACCTACTATAATACTACCAGTTATAAAAGATGTCGTGATAAAATATTAATACCTACCTAAATAAAATTTAAACCCAATTCAACCGAATTTAATAGGCATTATGACTACTTACACAAAAAATAGGTATTATGTTTAGTCCGTTCAAAGTGTTATAAGGTAGGGTGTTATAAGTTTGACGTGTCTGTCTGTCTGTCTGTGGCATCATAGCTCCCGATTGAATGGAGCGATTTCAATTTATTTTTTTGTATGAAAGGTGAGTTTGGCCCGGGTGTTCTTAGACATGTTTCATGAAAAAGTTATGGGGGTGAGAGTGGGGAAGGAAAACCGAAAATCTGCAAATATACTCGAGTGTGGTATCAAATGAAAGGGCGTCGCGTGCCCTCACTACTAAATATTATGGTGTTTTACTTTATAAGGAAATTAAGGCATTGGAATCGGGGGTTTTTCTTAAATTTTAAATTTAGTTTTATGTAGCACTCTAAATGATGGACTTTTTTTTCATGTACGCTTTTGTATAAATAAGGATTATTGACACTACCTCTACATTGTCATTTACCAAAATTTGATGCAGTATATTTAATAACTATTACGTAAGTCTTATATAGAGCCTTGGAAAATGCTTTAAATCCAGTAAATACTACAAAAATCACAAAGTGATATGCTACACAGCCTAGCCTAGTATAAACCATAGAGCTGATTGCGTTAGGTGAGGGCGGGCGGGAGTCATAACGTGTTGGGCGGCCGAGCGGACGCCCGTGTCGCTTCCCGCCCGCCCTACTCTCGCGATCTAAGTTCGCGAGTGTACGTAGCTTCTCCTTGGTAAGTGTTTGTTTCTTCCAAAATCGTAATTTAATAGATATATGAATAAAAAAATCTTTATAACCTACCCACAACACCAAACAAAAATAATACGATAAGAAATTAAAACTTAACCTTCATGGGTGGTCTTATTGCTTGGTAATAATTGATTTACTTACATAACTTATGGGTAATAAAAATGATTAGAGTTATTTTGAAATATAAACCCATATATTTCAAAATTAATCTATTTTTTTCTAATTTTGATAGGCTGGCAGATTTGGCTAAGTCGTTGTTCAAAACAATGGTTCCCCGCTTCAATGGAAAACCATCTCAGCTCTATGAATTAAGTGTCGCAGTTTGGTAAATGCTATTCGAGTTTCATAATAATTTTGATAGAAATTCAATAATTACCTGGAAAATTATAATGGATGATAGCGAAGGCCGTCACTTTTCTCATAATCGGTTTATTCACTCAGCGATTAAAAGATTGACTAGTTAATTAATATCACTGTAACATTAAAAATGTCCTTATTGAGGTGGTTTAATTAATCAAGCTATTTTTAGCTATGTAATTAAAAAACATCATATCCATAGTGAATTGTATCACTATCGATATGATCTACTTAAATACCTTAATAATTACGATTTTCCTAAAGCCAAAAACTTTTTTTTTAATTTTTGATAATAATTTTTACCTATTTATGCAAGGCAAGGGATTGGCTATTGTATGTTCCTTTGAAGCATCATAAATACTAAACGCCTGGGCCGATTTTTATCATTCATTCAGTCGTCAGTCAAGCAAGTGGTGGTATACAAAATAACTAAATAATTCCGCAATTTGTTCCCAATGCTTGCAATGCTTTTTCCAACATTAGAGATGTTGTAGAGTTTGTTTTTTACGTTTCAGTTATATTGTTACTATGCTTGATGAATGAATGAATACTAAATGAAGGCTTATAATATTCGATGAAGTTTAATACAACATGAAAAATAGTACACTTCAGTTTAAAGTTACAGACAAAAACAAAAAAACAATATTATTTTTAAATTTCTACAATTACAAATATTTTTAATGCCGCTTTTGTACCGAAATTGTATTTTGAATAAAATACACCGTTCACTCAAACAGAAACGAAGAATAAACCAGATGAAGTAGTTTTCATTAAATATATAAATAAATCGGCTTTTTTTTAATAGCCAACATATAATTTTTTTTAAATCTGATATTTATCGATATATTTGTGTAGTATATCCAGACATTTCGTTTGATCAAGGTTCGAAAATACACATTGTATACTTATTTATTTTGTTATATTTTATAGGCTATTTAGTAGACTCAAGTATAGATAGTAGGTACAAGTATTTCAGTATACGTAACTAATGATATGATTATCTTTATGATCACAATTATGACACAATTATTCATTTATATTCTTTGACGACTTCTGTGGCACAGTGAGGTATTTACAAAAAAAAGTTTATCAGTCACCTAACACCCTTAGTACAATCTCTGCTTAGTTTGGGGTTAGGTGATGCTGTGTGAGTCGTCCGGAAATATAATATAATATGAAATATATTTCATCGGCTAGATAGTAGGTACACTCAAGTATTTCAGTATATGTAACTATGATATTATTATCATATTGATCACAATTATACCTAGGGCACCTATAAAAAATTGCGGTATTTGTTACGAAACTCCTGTGAAAAGGACCTATTTTTATTGAATTTTTTGTACATATCATAAAAATATATGGTACCTAAGTCTGAGAATCCGCCAACATCTAATTTTAATGCCAAAACAACGTAAGCCGGATCAGGTACTCGGTACCACCAGCTTAAAGCTTAGCTTTGTTGCTGCGAGGATTGTCCAGAATTATATTTTTCAATATCAATAGGTATATTCAGTCTCAGAACCTTTTTAACTTCGATTAAACCAAGACGAAAGCAAGTGCCTTGTTATACAAAGACATTTATTTATAATCCTCGGGTCACTGTCTATCATCACAACTTTGTAATCAAAAAAACTGATCTTATCCGAGATTCAATTTTCAGTCTCTCTGAGAATTATCCGATGTAATCCCTCTCGGCCGCTTTGACGGGATTTTTACGAAATTCGGAGTAAATTAGTTCGCTTGCTTGTTTGGGACGAAGTTTTGAGATGTCAATGAGTTATCTTGAGTTGGTGAGATTATGTTAGTACCTGTAGGTATGTTATGTTAAGGTATTGAGCAGGCTTTCAGGAAGTGAGTTTTTACTTTTTAGACATTTCGCAGACAGATAGTGGTTAGGCAGTGTGACACGGACAGAGCGTTCCCTTTTGTGTTGTTTGCGAACGTTGAACGCGGAGCGCTTGAACGTCTGACCGCTCATTGCGTCATAGAATCCTTAGTTATAATTAGTTAACTCTATTTATGTGTTATTTCCTAGTCAAGTTTTGAAATGCTTACGGATCATAAATTACCCTCTAAGAATAAACATTATTCCTAACAGTCCGCCGTTGGCTCTAAAATTACAAATGAAGACCTCGGATCGGGAAGAAAAGCGCCCAAAACTCAGAGTTAGTGTTTCAATTTAAAATGTCAGACGTCCTCTTACAAAAAAGAGAATTCGGTACGATTTTTAGATAACAAACCTCAGCGTAGGACATCAAGCAACTTTATTAACCGATAACTCGATAAGCCACATCAAAACGATTAGAAACTAAGTAACCTACATAGTTGATCGCGGATCAACCACACAGCCAAGCGGATTATTAGCTCATTAAAATGACAGTGGGCAGGCGATTTGGTTGATTATGGTTGTTGTAGCTGAAGAGTTGTCTAATGATGGCCGCGTCTTGGCAAACTGAGTTGGACTACGGACTTTGGACGATCACTGACAAGACTGACGGATGGCTTTGTGAAGGCTGGTTTATGGTGGATGCAAGGCCGATAGATAGATATAAACATAGAAACCGCACCATTACCATAATTGCAGCAAATACACTCGAGAGCAATGAATCCGGGTCACTCAAAGAATCCAAAAAATACGTAAATTGGAGTATTGAAGATTGGTCGAAAGTTATGTTCTCCGACGAATCAAAATTTATGCTCTACAAGCAACATGGAAGACACAGAGTGTATAGAAGACCAGGGGAAAGATTCAAGCAAGCATGCATCGAAGAAAAAGTAGCCTACGGTGGTGGGTCTGTACTTGTGTGGGCCGGAATTTCCTCTGAAAGTCGCACAGAGCTGGTGATCATAGAAAACGACTCTTTAACTAGCGTAAGATATGTGGAAGAAATCCTCAACGAACACGTTGGTCCATTTATGGTCAATTTGGGTGAGGATGCTATATTTATGCATGACAATGCCCGACCTCATACAGGTAGGATTGTGAATGACTACCTTCAAGAGATGAACATTACATGTATGGAGTGGCCAGCGCGCATCCCGGATATCAACCCGATCGAGCTTGCTTGGGACGAGCTAGGGAGATGCGTAAAATAACGAAACCCTCCCCCAATCACGCTTCCTGAGCTCAAAATTGCTCTCACAGAGGAATGGAAGAATATTTCCCAAAATCGTATAAGGAACTTGGTGTACAGCATGCCAAACCGCGTAAACGCAGTAATGGAAGCACGAGGAGGTAATACGAAGTATTGAAATTCAAGAAAATCGTCATAAAGTTCAAAAATTTCATGTTTCCTATTTTTGTTTTAAGGAGAGATCAGCAGTTTTTTTTCTTTATGTAATTTTGTGTAAATAAAATGTATGGTGACTCATATTTTTTTAACTTTCATTTAAGGAGTATTAAATTGTCTATTAAATACAATTTATTGCATTAACCTAGCATTCTTACTTTCCTAACTTTTTTTGGATTCTTTGAGTGATCCATTGCTCGCGAGTGTAATATCCCAACACGAATCGAATTCTGTAGCGACCCTTTAAAACACTCGATGATTAAGAAAAACTAAATCGGTATTTAATGACCCTTCATTTATTAAACCAAACAAAAATTGTGTACTGATAGTTCATTTTTGTAACCAGTAAAATAAAAATGTCAATTTTAACTACGTCGAAAACATTGATCGTAACAACATTTAACACAAGACAGAGTTAAAGCAAATGAGATCGTAGGACTTCGCAAGACATTAAAAAGTTTTCATTCGATATGAAACTCGCTCTGGCTGTAAAGCGCTTACTGGCAGTATAAAGCGCTTGATCTCAGTCAAATTGAGTGTTTTGTTCAGTTGGCTGGCTCGGTAATTCAATTTCAGTGAACTGTGGACTTTATGGTGGTCTTTGGATCAACGATAATCGCAAATCAAGTAGTAGCGCAGTGTTTTCCTGATTTCATTAAATATTTTATGTACTGCTAAGTTGGACAAAGTTGGGATTTATTGTTACTCATTTTAACTTACAAGCTCAATTTAAGTTTGATTTTGTCACTAATTGAGTAAGTAAAGTACCTACCTACCTACTTTTGAGAATGTAAGTCTAAATAATTTTTCATACTACACCTATGTTTCCGTGTAAAAATTATACTCAACTTGCAATAAAAAAAAAAAAAAATTGTGCAAAAAGATGCAGTTCGAGCGGTCACCCATCCAAGTACCTACTGGCCTCGCGCGACTCTGCTTACCTAGTATTAAATTACGTTTGGTGTGTGGGAGCCACCAGCCATTTATATCTAGTATCTACGTATCATATGTATTTACAAAAAAAATGTATCTATGTAGTAGGTATATCAGTCACCTAACACCCATAGTACAAGCTCTGCTTAGTTTGGTTAGGTGATGCTGTGTGAGTAGTCCGGAAATATTTATTTATTTATTTATTTATATATTACGCGTTTTTAGTCTTTGTTGTTATAGCGGCAACAGCTATTCATCCCACAAAGTTTAAACTTTAAGTCAACGTCAAAGTCAAAACGTTTATTTCCTTAGAAGCACATAGCCTACATGGACAGGTCAACTTAAAATTAATAAAACTAAATTGCTTAAATAACAAATATCAAGGAAATGACATTGTCTTGACAGTTCGCTTCAATGTTTTATACTGAGTTGAGAAGCGAATAGAACAACACAGCTTTATCAGTTATTACAATTTTGTAGTTATTACAATTTTGGAGTTCTTATTTATAGGTAACTATTATAAGTTTAACATTTACAATAAAAAAAAATGTTTGTCATATAAGGAAGCTATTATAACTTTCAAGCTATCACGTCTCTTGAGATACAGCCTGGTGACAGACAGACGACGAAGTCTCAGTAATCGTTTCTCGTTTACCCTTTGCGTACGGAACCCTAAAAACCTACATAAGCCACACTGTGTCTTGTTATAGTGGTCAGGGGTTTGGTTTTCCAACGTAATAACGTTGAAGATAATAAAAAATTATATTGCTATATTTAATATTGTTTACCCTTGCATCTTATTCTTATCATTATTTCGTTCTGGGGCGAGGAATTTAGAAAAAAAGAATTTGACCCAGAACACGGTTTTTGGAATTTAGGAGGATGTAATGTTATCCTCTCAGAGCCCACCTCGCTGGGTGCTATGAACCTGGTGCGTTTATACCGAGTAGTATGTAGTGCGCGCTTGCAGTCGTTTACTCAATGACGGTAAGCGCAGTATTTATGTCATATTTATGTATTTTACATTTAATTAAATTTAATTATGAACTAGTTTATAAGGGTGACATGCTCACAAAACCCTGTATAAATAAATAAATGATTTAAAAAAATATATATTTCGTTTTACGTCTGTGATGTGTGCAATAAAGCGTTTATTTATATTCTGTATTTTGATAAAGATTCGAATCGTTCAGTGAAAACAGAAATTCTCAGTAAGATGAATTTGATTTTTGACTGATATAATATTTTAGTGTAGAAACCACTGGATGTTATTTTACCACCTTTAGTAGGTATTGAAAATAAAGAACCAACTTAATTTTTGTCTCTCGTTACATAAAAGCTTTTCTCCATGTCTAGTGTTGGAATTTTTTAACGTAGTGTTTAAATCACCCTCGGAATAAACGCTTTCGAATGAGTGATCCTCAACAAAATAGTAAGTTATTGACAGGCTTAAGTCCTTTATTATTTTGTTGAGCATTTTATATAGAATATTGTTGTTGAGCGTTAATATAGAATTCTTTTTCACACACACCAATGAACGTAGATAAAAAAAATGTATCGTAAGGTAACATTTAAACATTATATGCGTAATGGGCGGTCAGATTGCTTAAAAGCGAAGCGACCAGATACGATAAATTTATTGCATATTTATCTTTAAGCACATAGGCTTCTGTTGTTCACTGGATTTTTCTTCTAGATAAATTTATGTGCGTTTTAAACACGTGATTTGACGGTGAAGGCAAACATCGTGAGGAAACTGGCTGTTCTGAGAACTTTAAAGAGTATGAAGGACAAATGTGACATTCACCAACCCGCTCTTGGCCAGCGTGGTGAATTAATTCTCTCTCGTCAAGAGAGAAGTCCCTGTATCCCAGCAGTGGGAACGTAAATAGGTGATGATGATGGACGACTATTGTTTTTTATTTGTATTTTTCTTTTTTTTTGACGTTTTATTTGTAAATCTAGTTAAAAGATATTTATTTTTACTAATATCTCAGATTACATCATATACTAATACTAAGCATGAAGAGTGCTAAGAAAAAAATATATACTAACTTAATACTTATGTCAAACTATTCATAGAATTTTTTAACCAAATTTTAAAAAGTGAAAGAAAAGAAGATTAGATAAGAGTTTAACAGCTTTAATAACATTTAAAAGTCAAACTTCCGTAGACCAAAGTAAAATTACATATTTATGTTACAAAGCCTCGAATTGCACTTAATAAGCTCACATAAGCACTAGATGCACTAATAATAGCCGGTAATAAATACTGTCTGTACAGTATTCTTACTTCATACAAATGGTCAAAACGCGAGCTATATATTATCAACGCACCTCGAACGAGACATACGTGGGGTATACAGTGTGGAAATTAAACTCAGGCCCTGGAGGGAAACTACTTAAAATCCTTAAGCTAGCTCATTTTACTTAAAGGAGACATTCCTTTATTTTTAAAAAGAAACAAATCTGTATTAAAATATTTTTTTAAACTTGCTTGCTTCGCCCGGGACTCGAACCAACTAAAATTTAAAAAAATAAACACTCTTTATTTTATTATACTAATCGGTAGTATTAATATTCAGGATAAAGTTTCTGTAACAAACATTTGGTCTTAAAAATAAAAATAATCGTTAAATCTAACATCAACTTTATTTTACTATCAATTTTGTAACACTTAAATTATTTAACTGATAAATTGTTCGAAATGAGCCCCGTCGTTCCGGCTACACAACATTAGTCGCCGTTGAAATTCATTTCTTGTAGCCTTCAGCAAAGTGTTGTGGTGTATGCCCCTGATAACATTTTCTACCGCAATCCTTAGCTCTTGAACGGTTTCATAGCAAGTTTCATAAACAACATTTTTTACATGACCCCATAAAAAGAAGTCCATGGGCGTCAGGTCTGGACTTCTTGCAGGCCATCTAATCGTACCGTTTGTACCTATCCAGGCATTGAAATTTTCATTAAGGTATGCCCTGGCAATTCTGCTGTTGTGGGCAGGTGCACCATCTTGTTGAAAAATGATATTATTTCGTTCCTCTTCTGGCAGAAGGTTTAATTGATTTTTTAAAAGCTCTAATATTTCAATGTATTTTGCTGCATTCAGATGTCCTTCGTAAATGTGCAACAAAACAACCATGTTACTTTTGATTCCACACCAAACATTAAACGAAAATCTGACCTGATTGTTCGTTTCACGGACACGGAATGGATTTTGACGAGACCAATAATGATTGTTATGTCTGTTATACATTCCATTATTACTAAAATTTGTTTCGTCAGACCATACAATACAGTCCAAGAAATTTGGGTTGAGGGCTATTTCTGTTCGAATATTTTCACAAAACTGTAATCTCCTTTCACTATCTCCGGGATGTAGTTTCTGCACCAATCGCCCATCACGATAACATTTGTATTTGTATTTTTTCAGAACTTTAAGTATACTAGTATGGTTGATGCCTATCTCTTGAGCAGCTTCCCTGCTTGAAGCTTTCGGGTAACACTCGAAGTAGGTTAAAATGTTTAACTCAACATCGCTATAGTCCAAATTTTGTTGCTGTGGGCGTCCAGTCTTCTTTTTAAAACTTCCAACGGTCAGTAAATTATTCACAATTCGAGACAAAACCTTTCTAGATGGTAGTTCTCTGTCTGGATACTTCTCGCGATACCACTGCAGAGCTAAATCGTAGCTCTTGTTGCAAACAAAGTAAGCTTCTAATAAATCGAATTGTTCTTGATACGCCATTATGAGATAATTTAATTACGTAAGGGAAGCAACACTACTTAAATAAAATCTGTTGATAAAAATCGTTCGAATTTTAAAATTATTGTCCCGCCTCGCAAACAAAGTCAAACGTTCCATTTTTAAACTTCTCCACTGAACGCCTCGGATCATGTAAGAAGGAAATGTGCATAGAGGTATTACCACCATTGAACAATTTTCTTATCGAAGATTTCAACAAGGTACTTAACGATAAATAAGCAAGCGTGTACTTCATACGAAGTCTTTGAGTGTTGGAGAGATAACAGAACTGTTACGTGTCTTTTACTTGTTAAAAGTGAACAGTAACCAAATATTTTTTAGAGAAACTTTATCCTGAATATTAATACTACCGATTAGTATAATAATAAAATAAGGAGTGTTTATTTTTTAAATTTTAGTTGGTTCGAGTCCCGGGCGAAGCAAGCGAGTTTAAAAAAATATTTTAATGCAGATTTGTTTCTTTTTAAAAATAAAGGAATGTCTCCTTTAAGTAAAATGAGCTAGCTTAAGGATTTTAAGTAGTTTCCCTCCAGGGCCTGAGTTTAATTTCCACACTGTATATGCAGTCGCTAGTGTGCCGCAGTGATGACGTGTTGTTTTTAATAATAACTGCCCGATTTTAGTAAAAATAAGTACAGCTGATTTGTATTAAGTCTGAAATGAAGGTAAAAATGGAACCCTTATAGGATAACTTTTTTGTCCGTGTTTTGCTCAGGTACGCGTATCAAACTGAAATTCATAACAAATACTCAGATCTACTGTCAAATAAACAAACTTTTACTCCAATGCAATCAAAGATGCAGCCGTTGACGTCGCAAAACCGGCTAATTATTTTACTTTTTAAACCCACAGGGCAGTTGCATACATCCTAGAATCTTAAAATTTGGCATATAGCAAAGTTTATATCACTAAAATAAACAAAAACCGAAAACTATAATGCTTTGTGCAGATTTACATCTAACAATTTTTATTATTGATTTCTACCTACTCCTTTGCATATTACGTATGCATACAAAATGCATACCAATGCTCATAAAAACAACAAACTTATAAAAAAAGTCAATGCAGATGCTGTACGTGGGCAGCCGTATCGCATGTTAGCATACCGCGCAACTGTAGGTATTTATATTTGAACGATTCGGCCAAGATGGAATACTGTATAGATATTATTACTGTGCTAGAGCCAAGGCTTGTAATACCAGCCGTATCTTGAGACGGCACTTGGGCAAACATAATTTGAATGCCAACATTATTGGCTGCTACCTAACTGCACATAGCCGTGTTTACAGACGTGAAGTGCTGGACAATTAGCTTACTATATAGCTATTGATCGGAACTGATAATGCAATAGATACCTACAATAATTAGATTTGGCTTTGTAGTAAAATGTGTAGTTAACTTCCAGTGTTGAAATTTTCTCTATAAAATCTCTATACCTACCTAATATAATTTTCTCCATATTAAGCATTGAATATCTGTGTAGCTACATTTTTCGGTATCATTAGAAATGATTAAACATCTTCATTACACACAAAAGAAGTGAAAATTATTACATACAAATACTTCAAACTATGACCGCCATTAGGTCTTATCACTAAAGAGCGATCTCTACCAGACAATCTTGAATGGATAGGATTATTAGAAATAAAGCAAGAAAGAAAGAATTTCTTTACAACAGTTGAGTTGGTAATTTTTTTTATGTACTTATTACTAAAATTGTACATATATAATAAGCTCACATAGGCACCAAAAGCACCTAGAACGGATGTACAACTAGCCGTTCTAGGTGCTACAAGTGAATGCTCTATCACCTAATTAAATTCAAGCTATATTGGGGATATTACGCGAAAATCGAAAAGCGGATGGTGCCACTAGCACAGGCAGTAAATAATTCCTTTTTAGGACTTATGGCATTTGTGACCTCCATGATCAAGAAACTCTTTTTTCGCTTTCGAGGGCTCGTTATATCAATGTAAACTAGAATCAAGAAACTTCAATTTGCTAAGAATATGACGATATTCGTGCTTTATGATCTATGTCCATCCCAAGGTTGCCTGGAAGAGATCGCCCATAAGGCCATTGATTCACAAATTTTGTACATTTTTGTGTTGTATTGTAATGTTGTGTTCAATAAAGAGTATTGCATTATTATGACTTATAACGGGTAACATAAAATGATTTGACTGTTTTTGAGTTTTCCGATAATTCGACGCTGTTGACGCCATGATCACGGAAACGGTAGTTGTGTCAAATCATGGTACCTATGTTACCCGTTTTAAGTCATAATATTGTTAAAAACCATGATAATTTAAAGAGTATTGTAAATACAATTTACTGCCCACGCTTGGCTCATATTGAGGCATATTGGTATTTTGCGGTATTATACTAAAACTATTTTAAGCTGTACTTTCCCTAAGACTTGGAAACGGGCGTTAGTGAAACCAATTCCAAAATCAAATTAAGTCGAAGGCTATAAAGATTTAAGACCCATCAGTATTTTACCTACTCTTTCAAAAATATTGGAACGAGTAGTTCTTAATCAAATGGAGTATTTCATTAGTAAAGAGAACATATTACCAAATTACCAGTCTGGATTCCGCAAGGCTCGGGGAACGGAAACTGCATTGTTAAAGGTAACTGATGATATACTACAGGCATCTGATTCAGGGCTATGTAGTGCACTAATACTGCTTGATTTTTCTAGAGCTTTTGATTGTTTGGACCCGGAACTACTTATAGCAAAGCTTTCGTACTACGGTTTCTCTTTTAAGACTTGTAGCTGGTTCCGATCTTACCTTTTGGGCCGAGAGCAGGTTGTAGAGATTGAGAATGAGCACGGAGAAAAAATAATATCTGATGTAAAGGAACTGGGTAGAGGCGTTCCCCAAGGATCAATAATCAGTCCCTGTCTTTTCTCGATTTTTACTGCAGATATGCCAAATCATATACGGACATGTAAATACCATCTATACGCAGATGATACACAATTATATCATCACTTTAAGCCTGAGGATACTGTAGAAGCACTCAAACTTGTAAACGAGGATCTTAGCGCAATATTCGACTGGGCTAGTAAGAACTCGCTGGTTCTAAATCCGTTAAAATCAAAATTTTTGTTATTAGGCACCAAAAAGCAAATTGAAAAAGTTATGTCCTTCAATCCAGAACTGGCAATAAATAATATTAATATTCCATTAGTTAAAGAATCTCGTAACCTAGGACTGATTGTCGATAAAGAACTAAGATTTGAATCTCATATAAATGAAAAAATTAAGACCGCTTTTTTTAGACTTAAATCTTTATATGGAATCCGAAACTACTTATCTAGGGAATTAAGGCTCAATCTATGCGATACATTAGTATTATCACCTTTTAATTACTGCTCTACAGTTTATGGACCAAGAATTTGGAACAAAACGGAAAAAGCCATCCAAAGAGTGCAAAACGCCTGCATGAGATTCAGTCTTGATATTCCAAGAAGACATCATATAACTCCGCACCTCGTTACACACAATATTCTGAGTATGAAGCTAAGACGAGAGCTCCATGCAGCCTGCACTACACACAGAGTTATTTGGACAAAAAGGCCAGAATACCTCTTTGATAAGTTGGTATGGATTAAAGACATCCAGACAGCTAACACCCGATCGAAAACTCTCAATAAGCTCGTCATCGTTAAGCACAAAACTGTCGGATTTAAGGGAAGTTTTAAGTACAACGCTTCAAAAATATGGAACAACCTTCCGCCACCATTAAGACAAAAAATAAATACATCTACATTTAAAGTAAAATATAAAAAAATACTAATGGAGCGGCAGTTTGCCAACTTTGAGACTTCCTTTAAATTAAAAATCAAGTAGTGTTGGCGTTAGTAACTTGCCACTACTATACTTTTATACATTAAATAACAATTATAAATATTAAATATTTATTGTTTTGGTATCTATGTATTTATTTAAATTTTGTTGCTACTTCTATTTTAAAAATACTTAACCTATTAATAATGTATGATATTTATCTATTGCAGTACTTATGTCCTAGTTCTTTAATTAAAAAGGTCACACACAGAAGTAATAAATACCTTGCGCAGATTGATTTACCCAAATACTTTGTTCTACTAAATTATGATTAAGTTAGAAACAGTTTATTAACCAGTGTTATAATAAGTGAATAAAACGCAAATGATAGCTAGCAAAAAAAAAAGATGATATATATTAAACATAACATAATGCAACATCAGTCAGTCGTATGGGATTATCTGAAAATCAGCGCCGCACAAGTTAAACAGCTTGTCGGCATCAAGCTGAGATTATCCCTTTTGCCTAAAGTTATTTAAGAGAATTAATATTTCATTTATTAATTTAATTGTAACTAATTAGCTATGTAATGTTAGTTAATGTTTTAATGTTAGTTTTAAGTTCTTTTTTGTAATAACTTTAAGCAATAAATGTATTTTATTCTTATTCTTATTCTTAACTTGCGGTAATATATTAAGCGAGCTTTAAGGTGGTGAATTCTTAAACCCACTAATGGTCAGCAGCACAAAGAAGGTAGTAAAACGTAAACCTGCGAAGTTTCTAAAAAGGTTATAAAAATAAACGACAAAGAAGACCACGAAAATGCCCCGAGCTATTATGTAAACAAGATAATAGGTACTTCAGTGGAATTATGCTGAAACAAGCCCGGAATACTGTCCGGGACTCGAGGAATTTGCGGGTAGGTACGTTGAAAACAGGACTGTTAATAATATCTAAAGTAACCAATTGACCCCGATTGGTTTATGAATTATATTAAAATTAATTTAAAGTTAAATTGCTTAACTTTATGTAGGACGCCTTATAGGCATGACTGCATAAAAAAATTGCCATTATTTTAGGTCCGTCTGATGACTGGCTAAAAATACTGGACAGCCATTTTTTGTTTCGCTTGGTTTTATTCGCTTCAGGAAGTTCAAAGAAATACTTTAAGCATCAAAGTTTCGGGTTGTGACTGCGAAAGTAAAAATCGCACGACGCTACGTTACGTCACGCAATAATACTTCAATGCACTACATCATGCGAAATCTCTCTAAATGACGGACTTCATTTTATATAACCACCCTATTCGTTAAAAGTTGCCATATTTATAGAAGGCAAGTTTGTTTATGACGGAGCTTAGAATGTTAGGAGTCTCTTTAATATGATATATTAGCATGGACGATGTCACCGGAAATTAATAAGTATCGTAAATTGATACATATCCTAGTAGGTTGATCAACTTACGGAAAATCATTAACGGCTGTTGGTATGTATTATTTTATGTAATAATTTTTAGTTAATTGAGCAACTGGCGGTGTCAGGACGTATATTGATAAATTAACGATTTTGCCTTACTTAAAATCATACACAAATGAACCAATCACTGCTAAATCTATTATTTTAAGTTATGGCACCTGTAAAATAATACACTGTTATTTGATTGGTGGATGAAAAGTGTTTAGTAAATTGCATCTTTATTTAATTTTCAGGTTATAATAGAAGTAAAACTTTGACTAGGCGTTCTATCGCTTCGGCGGCCGCCATAACCACTGGAAAGTAGATAAGAATGTATTTTTTTGAACAAAGATTCGAAAACTACATAAATAAGCCTTGTGAAATCTAGTTAAAGGAGAAAATGTTTACAGCAAGCCCTGGGGGTTCCTTTAATTTGACGAAAGAAAAGTTTCGTCCAAACGAAGTTCTTTTGTTACCAAAGTTTGATGTAAATAAGAACGAAAGTTTAACCTTTTCTTTTGCGTTTCCTCACGGGTCGTTTTCAAAGAATGCGTGTAGGGAATTTAAATCTACGCAACTAGGTAGACGGTAGGTACGCAACGCAACGCAACACATAAAGATGCAGTTTCACTGTCAAGCAAGCTTATTCTCAATAGATAGCCCACTTAACGAAGGAAAAATAGGAAAAATAATTAGTTTAAAAGCGATTGTTGGGATATTTGTTTGTATCGTAGTACAGTATAGGTACCTCCACGGTTTGACTACGTTGCATCTCAGAATGGTAGCAATTTTTCCATGTATACCACTGTTTCATAGACACTCGACCCTACATTATTATAATATGAGACATGGTCTCATAAATAGGTGAGCACAGCATTTAATTTATTATAAATAAAATCCTCCCATATTAAATAACCCATATTTTTCATACTAGAAGGCGGTTGTTTTTTGTTAAAATGTTATTTACTCAACCAGGTACTTAAATTTTAGTAACCCCTCATAATGTGGCAATTTAATGGCAGCTGTACACACTCGCGAGAACTCTCGCCGAGAGAGTATGTACACACCCGTTATCTGCTCGCTCTATTGGAGATCCAAACTCGGGCGCTAAGCCGACAAGCGACCGAGACCGGCCGAGGCGACGCGCCGCCAGCGAGATCGAGATGAGAGGAGAGCACCATGTATGTACATACATACTCGCTCTCGCCCTGTCTCGGTCTCTCTCAACAATTGTGTAGCCGCCATTCAGTTCATTATACCTGTATCTATTCAAAAGTATGTTAGGCTACGCATCATTAGTTCCCAGCCAACTACCGCGCGTCCCAAAGGCTTTCCATTTCCCGCACAGGAAGTTTCATAACCACACTGAAAGGCATGGCTTCCACGTAACTTTGTTTAAATCAAATTATACGTAGCCGATTTAGCAGGGAATATTAATTAACTTACCGTTTTCTAGGATCTAAATTTGATTTACAACTTACATTAGATACATTTCTGTATTCCGATTCTAGTAAATGAAATTTACTTATACATGTTGAAATTGGAGGGATGTTAATTAAAATATTGTTTTATGATTTAGGAAGGAGATAGCCTTCCGGACACTGCAAAGATACCCCGGACATCAGGTCTGGTCATCATCTAATTACGAACGAATACATACTTTGAATATCTCGGATTACCCACATATTCAATCAGAAATATACTCGGTACCATCGGTACAGGAAACGTACAGGATAGCTCGTAGAACAGATGGTGTTTGCGCCTAAAATTGTACCTTAGAGGCTGTTTATCAGCAACAACTGTAAATCAATGAGGTATAACTGTCCACCACAACTCTGCTGATGAAATGATGATTCAAATACAAACTACAATAGTTTTAAAAGTTGTAACGACTTTGTTAATGGAGATCTTTACTAAAATGTGTTCTAACGACCCTTCATTTTAGATTGCTAAGCGGAAATAGAAAACGATCCATCTTACTAGTAGAGTTCCACGACTAATCCAGGATTAATTAAAAATTTCCACTTTGATGGAGTTTTCACAGTTACGTTGGAAACAGCTGTTTCTCTGCAGTTTTTTTTTTGTTGTGTTGGTTCCTATTTGTGAATGATGAATGTCTGAGATCTTCTCTTGACATGCAACAGATTGGAATGCATAAGGTATCATCAATGTATTTTTTTACATAATAATTTGTATTACTAAAATGACACAAATACGTGTTTGAAGTGTTACAAGTGCAAATTATATCATTTTTGTAACCTAAGAAAATATTATTTAATATGTTTATGATAGATGATGATCTTATAACGTGGTAATGCTATCTTTCTTGCGTTGATTGTACTAACACTAACACAGCGTCTTGCCTTTTCTATTTCATCATATAAACGACTCTTATCTTTTTTTGTCAGAGTTGTCGCACAATCTTTACTAAATATTGAATAATAATCTCTAAGTTCTCGCTGTGTCTCTCCATTATATAAAATTATCTTTTACGGGAAAAAATAAAAACTCTTTAAAGACTACAGTTCGCTATTATTAGGTGCGTACTGACTCTCAAATCAAGTAGGTAACTGGAAGTCATTGATTACTTACCTTAATTAAAAAAAAACTATATAATTAAACCTTCTCGTTATAGATATTGAGGAATATAGGTGATATTAGCTGTGAGGGAGTTGATAGACCCTTTATTAGATATACATCAATATCACTGTGGAAAGTCCCAGCTGGTTGATCAAACTGTGGCTGCGGTGCAGAGCAGAGGGTCCTCAGTTATGTTATTGCAAACCCTTATTTATATCTGAATTAATTGCAAGTCCACATTTCCCGCTGTAAAAATGGCTTATGTCCTTTCTTAGGCTGTATAGAATCGGTAAAACAAGTTTCATTTAAAAAGATTTTGTAGTTTTTGCGTGAAAGCATAAAAGACAAAGACTTACGTTCGCATACATAATATAGGTATGGAGTATGGATATATCGAAGCCTCTTCATTTAATTTGAGCCCTCCACGTTCACTTCTTTTTAAAACCCCACCAAAAGCTACAATGTGACTAATGTCTGACTCTTAATTGTCACAATGATCTTGTTAATTTTGTAAGTGTTTATACTTTTGGTTTTAGAGCGCTTTATGTATTTTCTGTTCCTACATTATAACTTAAATGTATATTCGTGTTTTTTGGGTCAAATAAAGTATTTTTCATTTCTTTCATATATGTATTAGCTGTCAGGGACCTGATAGAACCCTATTGTAGAGATCCGTCAATACCTCTGTCGAAGGCCTCAGCTGGCTCGAACTGTGGCTGCGGTGCACAGACGAGGGTACTCTGTTATGTTATTGCAAACCCTGATTTATATCCAACTAATTGAAAGTCCATTTTATTCTCGTCCGTTTGATACGAGTTTGAGCAGGGGTACAGTAAGGGGACAGTAAGGCTTCTTAATTGGCAAGTGGTTAATTGGAGTGAAAAGGGTTTATATGACAGACATTTGTAGGTATTTCTTTATCGTAAAAAATGAGCGAATTACTATTTCGGACAAAAGTCATATTGTATGACCAATTATCGACGCTGGTGCGGCAACTTAATTTATCTCATTATCTAATTAGTCCTGTGTTTTTTAATTATCGTCTGTGTTTATGTATAGCGGAAATTACATTTTTGAGATACTAAATAATACATGATAACTACATAAAATATTAAATAATCTTAGCTCAGAATAAATTATTTTGTTTATAAAATTTTTGGAGTAACTGACGATTCGGACACATTACATATTCAGACACAGTGTCCCAATTGACACTTTTGATTTTAATATATTTATTACTGTCGATTCGGACACCATTAAATTATTAAAGCTGTTGAGTACAGTCAGGTTATCATTTTCACACAATCTTAACAAGTTATACACCAAGGCCTATGAATAACCTATTGCTGAAAACCGCATAAAAATCTGTTTTGTAGCCTTTAAATATATATCCCGAACATAAAGCCAGACAGACGCGTGGGGACCTTCATTTATTATTATGTATTATGTAGAAGTATAGAAGATAGATATTTAAACTCCCAAAGTAATTGAATTGAAGAAGCAATTTAAATATCGAAATTGCTATATTAAATCTGCGTTTCCCAAAAACAAAACCGTAAATGACATCTACGAGTACTGTATAAATAAGTATGTCTGTATATAGATTTAAAGCTATTTATTTGTCGACAACCTTAACGCTTGATTAATAGGGGTGTTTTTGGCACCTGCGTCCAAATTGAACAATCTTGCAAATAGTCCTGGAATGTCATCACTCAACAAAGGAGCAATTTTGAACATCCAACGATGAATTCGATAAGAGATGCTCAAGATTATTAAGCGAAAATGGTTTTCAATTCAGAAAAAGACGAAAAATGAAGAGGTAATTCGAGTAATTTTGAACTTGTAATTAATAACGGAATTCGGATGGTGGAAATTTTCTTGCTTCTCACTCATTATTAAAGGGATCTTAAAGTAAAATCTATTTACTAGGTAGGTACACTTATTTTAAAGAATTTAAAATAATATAATAGCAGATCAGGTAATCAAATGTATCTACTTATCAAAAGCTGCAATGTGCACATTTAAATTACATTTTTTGATAAGTAGATACATTTGATTACCTAATCTGCTGTTATATTATTTTAAATTCTTGATAAGTAGATACAAAATATCAAAAGCTGCAATGTGCAATGTGCACATTGCAGCTTTTGATAAGTAGATACATTTGATTACCTAATCTGCTGTTATATTATTTTAAATTCTTTAAAATAAGTGTAGGTACCTACCTAGTTGACTCTTTAATGTCACAATGATCTTGTTAATTTTGTTAGTGTTTTTTTTTTTTGGTTTTATAGCGTTTTATGTCTTTTCTATTCCTATTACAAGCCAAATGTATATTCGTGTTTTTGTGACAAATAAAGTATTTTTCATTTCATTCATATATCAAAAAATCTGGTAGTTGGTTGTGACAGAGCCTCGTTCAGTGTTCGACAGAGGAAACCACGGTCTGGTCGGACGCGAGGTTGGCTTCCTAAGGGTGTGTGTATTCCTCCATACCCATGTCTACGAATCGGCATCGGCCACACCGTGTGACGGCACCGCGCGGCGCCGCGCATACTTATTTAGGTAACAGTTTTTGGCTTAATGGAGCTTAAAGTTCTTCCACTCGTAGAATCAAAATCTACCACGTGCGCGTCATGCAACTAACAACACAACTACCGTAGCCCTACCACGAGCTGCCACTAACGACTTTTGGAGATTACAACATGTTTTAATCTCATGCATTTGACAGATTTTTCACAACTAAAATTGCATCTTTATCTGTCAAATGTATGGGATTACAACATGTTGAAACCTCCAACAGTCTTTACTTGCAACTCGTGGTAGGGCTACTGAGCACTGTACACGTTCTTACACGTTGGCCGATGCCGATAACTACATTTTAGACGATAACTACATTCCGTCCGTACCGTCTTTCGTGTTCCTAACATATCCTATCCATCCAAAGGTTGCCTGGAAGAGATCGCTTTAAGCGATAAGGCCGCCGATTGTACAACGTATGTGGCTATTGATTGTTATTTTTAAGTTAGTCTGTAAGCATTGGTGTGCAATAAAGATATTATCTATCTATCTACATTATTATTATTGACATTGATACAACTTTTTGAAACACATACATTATGTAGATGCTACATAAACCGTCAGGGTATGTCACCGGTGTTAGTCTTAATAACTAAGTACTTCATTTAGAATACTCGAAGCAGACTACCACCATAACGCGTTGTGAATATCAGTTTCATGAGTTTCAAGTTCAATTTGTCAACTTCTGAGTTTCAGTTTAATTAGCCGCGTCACGTCAGCGGCACGCGACAGGCTGACTACAGTTGATAAGACGTAGGCATTTTCATTACGTGACGTAGTCTACGTGAGAACATACGAAGTGTAATATTTCTTCCAAATTGGATTAATTTCGGCGTTTTATGGTTTTTTTTAATCTTTCTTATCTACTTTATTATTGTAATTTGTTAAGATGAATTACGCTAGAATTTTATAGACACATAGTCGTAATCGACGCTCTAACACCAGTCTTTAAACGTATACGTATACATAACGTATGTACTTATATAGGTCGAAGTATGTCGTGGTGTGTTTTTTATTAGAAATAATCTTATAAAAATAAAAAAACTTTAAACGAAATATTTTTTGTTTATAGAAAAAAACTACTTTAGTCCCGTTTAATCGGAGTCTACCTTAAATAATTAAATTAATTAAGATTGTTATAAAACAATCTTTATTAATCAAAGGATTACCTTTGATTGCTTTAGGTTTATTCTGTAATTCATCTATTGTAGCTTAAAGGTATGTAATTAAGTATAGGCTAGTTTTAAGTTTAGCATTAGATATTAGGTATTTATATTATATAAACCACCGTCCATTACAATTGTTATTTTTAAGTTACGGTAGTTAGTTTTCTCTCCATCCACGGTTGTCTGGAAGAAATTGCTTTAAGCAATAAGATCGCCCATTACGCATTCTAGGTTAAGTTTTTATTTTATTACTGTATTGTTTCTTTGTTTGGTGTGTAATAAAGTATTTTCTATCTATCTATCTAACTACTCATAGTTTCACATACCTAAGAGCTTACACGTCTTCACAGTTTGTATCGCAACATCATGTCTTTGTTAACACATAAGGTTTAACATAAGTTTTATGTAAATAACATCTGCTTCTCAAAGCAAAACATTCCTAGACGGAAATGAAATAAAAACTTTTGCGTCGTTTATCTGACTCAAACGAATTCCAAAGCTTCAGTAAGTTCGGGATATAAGAAACAAAATCGCACCCTTTTATTAGAATCCCCGGAAGGGAAATGACTCATGAGGGAGTCTTGGCTTTACGACAGGGCGAACTACTCAATTTACATCTTTATTATATTTGTTTTCTTAAATTGCTCGCTACGCTAAACGAAATCTCTGCAGGTAAGGGATACTGGCAACATTGTTGACTTTATGTCTTGTGCCTTTAAGTTATATTACCGAATATACCTACACAATGTTATTTTACATTGGTTTGACCGCCTTAGAGGTGTTTGGGGCCGGGGTAGGTGGCAAGCTCATAGTTCATTCTAACTTTTGAAACTATCATGGTTATCAATACTATTTAGATTTATAACGTCATATTTACCATGATTGGTTGAATTCAAGTTCAACCGTGATCATGGCGCATGTAACTGTGCCGAAATATCGGGAAACTCAAAAGACAGTCAAATTAGTCATAGCTTCATTGTTCATTTATTGATAACAACAGGTTACATGTCGCAAATTATTAAATAATAACATTATAAAAATATATAATATATTTTATAAGTTGTTACCAAAAACAGTTAATAATTAGTACTTAAAATGTCTTGTTATTTGTAGTATAAATAAAATTGTTATTAAAAAATAATTCAATAAAATCATTGAAATTAGCTAGTGATGTTGTAAGAGATAATCTCTAAATCTACTGAACAGATTTAAATTAATTTTGGTACAAATATTATCTAAAGCTTGAGCCTATGTCATAAACTTAGCTTGGTTTATGACATAGGCTAATCATAGCCGCGGGACAATATGTGTTATTTATAAATCAACAACCATATTTATTAATGATCATCTAATCATCAAGAAATATCTTCATCATTATACCACTGACATCCAATTTCTCGAAAAACTAAGGTGTATGTTCTATAAGAAAAAACTGCTTTGATTCCCTCTTCGTTAGATAACTATTTGGTCCAAATGGCACTGCTTTGGTTTACTCTACGTTAAAGAACTTTTTCCTCTAGGGGCCTCTGTCCCTCGTGCTTCCTTTATAAGTGCGTCATGAAATATAGCAGTTGAATACGGAAATATATTGAAAATTCTAAACTTAAAATCAATTTGATATCTGTTCTAAGTTTTTATAGTTAAAGCTTTCAAATGCAATCGTAAAAATATGCATAAAAATCGATTTCCACCAGCTATTTTTAAAACACATTGGAGAGCTGGCTGGAAGAAACTATCTTTAAACAATTCACAAGATTCAAGAATTAATAAAAAAAAAATTGGCATAGTATAAACATCTTTTAAAACATAAGATCCCTAACCTACAAGAACATAACGATTAATTAAAAACTTACTGTTTTGAATAACGTAAAACAGCAATATTTTCTTCATATTTCGAGCACCAAACAACTTGTATTTTTCTGCCTTCGACATCCGTTAAATTACGGCGCTTGTTGAGATCAAAGTGTTCTTATCTGATCTCCCGCGTCTCCGGATAAATCACGTATTGCGACCCATGCTGATTCTGCCGTGGACTTTTTAATAGGTTTCGGTATTTTGTGGGATATTTCGGTATTTTATTTTGTTCTGTGTGTTTTGGTATTTTGTCAGTAAATAAGATCTTCGGGATCAAAATACTTTTCCCGAGCCGAAGACTCGAAGGTAGAGGATATTATGTCTTCTGCCATGGTTAAATCTCAATTTATCTCTTATATATAAAATTTCCAGGTCAGATTTTAGATACCGCACTCCTCCGAAACGGCTTTAGCGATTTTTACAAAATTTTATATGCGTATTCAGGTAGGTCTGAGTACTATCTATTTTTGACATAACATTTGCTGGGGTCAGCTAGTATATATATATATTTATATAATTTGTAAAAGGTAATAAATTTATCAATAATGTCACAGTCTTTAACTAGTGCGTGTTGCCAGTGATGACCTATGGTGCCGTGGTGCTAGGTGGGGATAGGCCCTTGCTCAGTGAGCTATGGAAATAATTATGCTCTGGATTTCTCTACGTGATCGAATCAAAAATGAGGAGATACGAATAGTACGAATTAGTTTGCTGAAATGGCAATGGGCAGATAGTACTCGACTGGAGGGCATGAATTGGCAAGTGCAGCGAATATTTAAAAATGATGTTTTCCCATTTTCTTAAGCAGCTACACCGTGTTTATAATTTTCAAGGGCCATAACGCCATAGCAAAAGTTTGTAAGCATGAAACGACGTTTATTGAAAGTCAAATTTATTTAATTATATTTGTCAAATATTTGTCTATTAAAAATCTCAAACGGATTCCAGTGAGTTTTCAATATTTCGCACAAAATCATTATTTTTGATGAACTATCCATAAGTACCCCACAACGTTTGAGTAATGATTTTGAATTTCAATTCTTAGTATGGGGTGGTATGGGGAACCCAATATATTTTTGTATTTTTTCTAGTTTTTGTTGTAAAAATCCTTATATACGGTTCCCAGAATAAGTACATCTATTTATCAAGTTCCAACATGAAACGACGATTATTAACAGTCAAATATTTGCCTACTATTTCAGTTCAGTCAGTTTCTTGTAATTGGACTTTGCGCTTGAAGCGACAATTTGCCAGTGTCGAGTTAAATAAAATTATAAAGTGAAAAAGATGTTAATCAGGTGAACGCCATTTTGACGATCCAATTCAATTCCTTTATTGCCTATTAAAAAGCTCAAACGAATTCCACTGACTTTTCAATATTCCGCTCAAAATCATCATTTTTGAGGGATGTCAGTGTAACTGCGGACACAGCAGTCCATTAATTTAGCAATCAGGTGCAGGTGAAGGCTGACAAGCTGCCAAACGCCTGCTTTCCGGCCATTTTACTGGAAATTCAATTTACACCCTCGACAAAAGAGTTTTTTGTAACGGACTCAAAAACACCGTTGGGCTTACAAAATTTCAATTGGGAAATTGACTGTTATTTTGTGCGTCGTTTTTTTACTTTTCCGTCGTATAAAAGAATGCTAGAGAGTTTAGCTAATATTTTTACCCGACTGCGCATCGCAAGAGAGTGGTAATGTGTTCAACAGTCTATATAGTATGTACGTATGTGCCTTTGTGCTATTTTACAGTCTAAGTGGCTGGATCGATTTCTATGATTCACACGTCAATTGATTCCTTTCAGTACGACGAGTGTCACTAAGGATACGACGTTAGTGAAAATTCAACATGGCGACTACCTGACGCCACTTAGTAAAAATAAAAAAAAATTAAGTCAATAAACTATGTCATGTGGGGTATTGTTGAAAAAGTATTTGAAACTCATTGACAGTTTTCTTTAAAAAAAATTTGATCCGACTGAACGTTAAGAATCTTTGTCCATTGTAACCATTCTCACTTAAAAGGTTTATAGACAGTAGAAATCACCAAAAAGTACAGACGCAGTCAATTTATATTTATCTTTATTTCAGTTTCTTCAATTCCGATTTTAAAATACAAAAAAATAAGTAGCCAAACTATTACTTTACTATTTATATTATTGTTTGTCACAACCACCTTAATACGCTTGCAGGATATCCTATATTTAAGTGGACACGCAAAAATGTAGTACCAACTATTCTCTATATATTGACCATGCTTTGTGTTTTCCTTGTTGTATTTCCTATTTTGATAAATAAATAAATAACTTTATGAAATCACTATCAGCATTCATTGATTATTTATTTATTATATTCATCTGAATATCCTAAAGAGACGGACAGACTGGTAGAAATAGGAACAGTTTACATCAATCAGAGAACACGGCGATTTAATAAATTGCTCTATTGTATATGGTTTATACTCTATGCCTCTATGGTTACGGTCTAGCGGTAATAAGGTTTCAAAATAAAGTTATTAAAATGGTTTTAAAAAGGAGGTTTTGTATTATACGCGTATTTACCGAACCTCATAAAAATAGTGTAGGTACCTACTAGATTTAGACCCCTCCAAAAGAATGTAAGTTCTCAATTTGACTTTCAATTCAGTGTTCTTTTATGTTCTTCAGAACTTTTCATTTTCCATGTTTTCGATTATTTTAATAATTGAAATTAATATTTAACTATACTATGATTTAAAACGGGTAACATACCATGATTTGACGGTTTTTGAGTTTTCCGATATTTCGACGCTGTTGCAAGCGCCATGATCACGGAAACAACAACGGAAACAACAAAGTTATAAAAAGTTATAATATTTAACTATTTATAACATTTTATTATCCTACTACTATTATAAAGGCGAAAGTTTGTAAGTATGGATGTTTGTTACTCTTTCACGTAAAAACTACTGAACCGATTTAAATGAAATTTGGTACACAGAATCTCTAGAGCCTGAAAAATAACATAGGCTACTTTTTACCGCGGGAAATCGTCATTCCGCGGGAAAATCCATTATAACGCGGGTAACACCGCGGGGCACAGCTAGTTTTTATATAAGTATATTGAAAACGAATCATTTTGAATTAGCATTCATTGGCATCCCAAGGTATATAAATTTCCATATTAATGGCGGAAACCAATCTACAGCTATATTTGATGACTAGCTGTGCCCTGCGGTGCTACCCGCGTTATAATGGATGAAGTACTCTTAACCAACAACATATTTATTTGAATAAAGATTAATATTATTATGTTGATACAACTTAAACAAATTATTTCGACCAAATTAGGTACCATAAAAACGGTTTTTGTGAGTTAATCTTAAAAGATAGACATATACTATCGTGGACTGTTTTTTAGATCATTAAAAGAGCTATTATTCTTTAATACATGTTTTTTGTGTATCTTGAACCGTTTTCACGGCGCACGCAACGGAAGGCTTCAAAGATGAACAATTTCTCCCGTTTTTTACACATTTACCACTATATCTTTGCTCCTATTAGTCGTAGCGTGATGTTATATAGCCTATAGCCTTCCTCGATAACTGGACTATCCAACACAAATAGAATTATTCAATTCGAACCAGTAGTTTCGGAGATTAGCGCGTTCAAACAAACAAACAAACAAACTCTTCAGCTTTATAATATTAGTATAGATAAAGTACTGTGTTTTCCTATTAAAAAAATTTAAAAAATAGAAACGCGAATCATGTGAGAATGTTGTGTTTGTTGCCAAACAATCAAACAAACAAACTCTTCAGCTTTATAATATTAGTATAGATAACACGAAATCATACGAAGTCAACAATCTTTAGATGCGAGAAACCACTCAAAGATTTTTAAATTAATATCGGGACAAGAAGAAATAGGTCGAGTTTGCATATATTAAAAGATGTGGCAGAAAATATGACACTCAAAGAGTATTTACTCTGCAACATATGTACGTTCATGCAAACAGTATTAAGTTCTTTGCAGGAAAACAAGGAATCATATTTAGATGCATACTAATATTATAAATGTAACTCTGTCTGTATGTTTTTCGTGTTTCGTAATGTGGTCTGGAGAAGCCATCTACCTTCAAGGTCTTCATGCCCCTTCTTAGACCACATGGTCACTTTACATCAGGTGACATTGTGGTCAAATGAAGGCTTATATAACATAAAAAAAAGATACTGCTTTTTACTGCACGAATAGCCTAGTAACATCTCGGGGCACTACTCATCTTCTCAGCCGTAAGACGTCCACTGCTGGACATAGGCCTCCCTCAAAGATTTCCAGTAGTTTCGGCTGGCAGCGGCCTGCATCCACCGTGAGCCCGCAGCCTTCACCAGATCGTCCGTCCATCTAGTTGGTGGACGTCCTACGCTGCGCTTGCCGATCCGTGGTCTCCATTCTAGAACTTTTCGGCCCCAACGACCATCTGTTCTGCGTGCTATATGGCCTGCCCACTGCCACTTCAAAGAGCTAATCCGTTGCACTACTATTTAATACAAAATATAGACATTGAAAGGATTGAAGTATGTCGATTCAAGTACATAACTATATATACATCGTTTTTAGATTTTTTTTAATCACGCAATTGCTATATTAGTGGACGTTTATGTCCAGCATTGGACTATGTAAGAGCATAACTTTGGGATGCAAAATATATAATCTACTAAGAAACTAGCCTAGTCGTTACATTTTCTTTGATTTATTGTATAGAAACTTCAGTGAGCAACCGATATAAGAAGCCATTATTTTTCAGTAAAGTGCAAAGTTGCCGGGACAAGTGGACAAGTCTTGGGAGTTGCAACTTTTCACTTTTTGTGTGGACTTCAGTTTAGGGTTCGATACAATGGTAACAAAGAACCCTTTGTATATCATCTAACTCTGCCCATAAGGGAACAAGTTTTTTAATTCTTATCGTGATCTCTCATGTGTCTATATAATAGATTATTCGACGGTAAAAAGTTGATTTAGTCCTTCACTGTTATGATTATGGTAAATTTGATCAGAATCGGGATTTACTCGCAATATTTTTTTATTTCGCGAAAAATGATATTTATCTATGTAAAAGTGGCTTAAATGTTTTTCTGATAATAAACGTAAGCTATATTATAATGGTAAAGTTTCATCAAAATCCATAGAGTAGATTTTGCGTAAAAGAGCAACAAACATCCTTACTCACTCAGAACCTTTTCTCCTTGCAATTATTTAGAGGTACATGTTTATTGATGAAAACTGTTGCATGACAGTAGACTATTTCAAAAGAAACGGTAACGCGGTTCGTAACAATCCATAAATTTTCATACAAAGTCAAAGTCCGTTGATTTGTTTTGTTTGCGTTTCATGTTTTAGAATAGAAAAATATGGAACCCTGGGTGCGAGCTTAACTCGCACTTAACCAACTCTCATACTGTCTGTTCCCCAGTTTTATTATTTAAGGAATCGCCACACAAAATGCTTTATTCATTTGAGGGGGCGCTTAGTCACTTCTCCGACTACAAAATCAAATGGACTGAGAAAATCGCCCGTAGAGATAATAAGTTAAAATGGATTTTGATTTCCACACGGTCTCAATACGAGGTCGTGTATTAATTTAAAGAATACTTTATCATGTTTTTATAATTATCGATAATTTTAAAATAAAGACTGTCTATTTATTTTACTCGTAACTTTTTTTAAAAAAACTATTACTTAACCCTCAACTGGAATGCTCGTGGGAAAATAATAAATATTCCGGACTACTCACACAGCATCACCTAACCCCAAACTAAGCAGAGCTTGTACTATGGGTTAGGTGACTGATATAACTACATAGATACATTTTTTTTTTAAATACGTACATAGAAAACACCCAGACCCGAAACCATAAATTGTACATCGTACAAAATCTGTTCCCCCGGCGGGAATCGAACCCGCAAAATGGCGAATAATCATAAGTTTTCTTACAAATACAAATAAAAAAAATAAAGTTATATTTTTTTTATGTGTCATTAATTGTTTGACTGCCTCAATGGCGCGGTGGGTGAAGGTGGTAGCGGGTTTGATTCCCCCCAAGTGGCGTTAAATATGCACCTATACTAAAATTATGTTGATGCATACTGATGTCTTGTAACCATAACTCAAGCTTAGTGCTTACCACGGGGCTAGATGCTGATGTTTGAATTGTCCATTAATACTCATTTATTTTAATTTTAATTTAAAAAAGTGTTAATGATTATAGAGCTCCTAAACGGATCATCTTTTATATTCCATTTGATTATAAACAAAGAAACCACGGTGTTAAACCATCTTCAACTGAAATGTTTTCACTAAATAAAATTTTATCTTTACGCATTAAACATTAAATGATTCTCGAATGAAAGCTTAAAATTTTACTGGGCAGTGTCTGATGAGGTCGGTCATGAGAGAATATCATATTGTGCTGTTAGTCAAACAATCGACGAATAAAAATCGGTGCGATTCGTGCAGGTGCGATTAGGCTGGGTGCTGTAACTTGACTAACATTTAAAATGTCATGTCAAATAAAATTTCAATAGAAGGTGACCACACCAACTGAGTACCTAACATCTTTTTCACTTTATAATTTTATTCAACTCGACACTGGCAAATTGTCGCTTCAAGCTCAAAGTACAATTACATGAAACTGAACTGACCACAGCTGTCTATTATTATTTAAATATTTTTTTTATTAAAGTGAAATAAAAAAATCTTTTTTTTGGCATAAATTTTTAGGAGGATTATTTTTTTAACATTTTCTGTATAAATAAAGGTAATTTTGTGATTTAGTGACCATATTATAATAAACAAAATGCTTAAACATACTTCCAATCAATTACAATGTTTTCCTTTTTACCTGAAAAATTTAGACTATAAATTATGTAACATACTAGCTCTCTGCCCTCGGCTTTGTCCGTGTCATAAAAGATTTACTCTTAAAAGTAGCTTTTGTCATTTACTGGGATTATAAGCATGCCCGTGCCAAATTCGATCCAAATAGGACTTTGCTCTCATTAATTACTTTACCAGCGAAAAGTGGAATTTCACCGCGTTAAAAAGTAGCCTTTGTATTAATGTGATACGAAAGCTTCATCAAAATACGTGCAGTAGTTTTTGCGTAAAATAGCATCAAACACTCATCCTTCCAAACTTTTGCGTCTATAATATTACTTAGTATAATTTTTTGCCCTAACTGTACCTTAACTGTATTCTGACCTCGAGTTTCACCAACCCATAGAGTTTCTCTAAAAACAGCCCTTTTAAACCCAAATCCTAATCTGTTCCGCGAAAGGTCTGAGTGCTCAGCATTAGCAACAATGAGCCGTTGCCTGCTACCGACAGACCATTAATTTAAAACGATTATGTATCGATGTATCGAATGGGTCCATATTCGATACATATTGGTAGGTATCGGGTATTGTGTGCGTCTAGAGGTTTTTGCTTCTGAATTCGTCTTTGTTTGATTTAGATCTGTTTTTTTTTTATTTTCTTTGGCTTTTGATTTAGATTTAATTCTGTACCTCCTGTGTTATGTGGTCTAACTTAAGTTGTACCCTTTTTTAACCCCCGAACAAAAAAAAGGGGTGTTATAATTTTGACGTGTCTGTCTGTTTGTCTGGGACATCATAGCTCCCGAACGGATGGAGCGATTTCAATTTAGTTTTTTTTTTGTATAAAAGGTGAGTTTGGCGCGGGTGTTCTTAGACATGTTTCATGAAGATCGGTCTAGCCGTTTAAAAGTTGTGGGGGTTAGAGTGGGGAAGAAACACCAAAAATCTGCAATTATATTTGAGTGGGGTACAAATGAAAGAGCATCGCATGCACATTACTAAATATTATGGCGTTTTACTTTAAGGAAATAAAGACATTAGTATAGGTTTTTTTTCTTAAATTTTAAATTTAGATTTATATGAACTGGTTAATTAGTAGGGGTTTTTTATACTTTTTTAACAAAATCCTTTTGGTTTCCAAAACAACAGAAGAGAAATGGCCTTACGATCGACACGCGACAGATTTAAGAACGGGCTTATATAACTTTTATAGTTTTAGCTCTAAACACACTCATCAAACCTAGCAAGGCTTGAAGACACTATAAGTCATTGTAAAAGTGTATATTATGAATAAAGGCTTTTTATTATTTTTATTATCAAACAAAATCTATGCTAATGAATAGATTATTGTATGTAAACATGATGTTAGCCAGATCATAAAAAAAATATCTTACGAGATAAAACATTACGACATATTTCTCTAGAAAGTCCATTCTTAACTTTTCTTGTTACTACATACATATTATGTGGTATATTTATCGATATATCGAATGTGAACCGCACGCAGTAGGCTGTGTCTGACAGTTGATATTTTATTGCCCAGATCCCGCCCTTGCTCAGTTGACCGGCAAACTGTACTTTATGCTTTTATTGCTAAAGTTTGTTGTTGCTTGTAAAAAAACAGCAGCTGCGGCAAAAGGCATAATCTATATAAATAAAAATGAATTGTTGTTCGTTAGTCTGATTAAAACTCGAGAACGGCTGGGCCGATTGAGCTGATTTTGGTTTTAAAATGTTTGTCGTAGTCCAGGGTAGGTCTAAAATCTAGTGAGCAAATAAGGAAAAATTGCCGGGAACTTTTTTTACCCGTGCGACGCCGGGGCGGGCCGCTAGTAATAAATATTATCTGTATCATCTATTTCAATTGCACTTCTATCATGGAGGCAAAAATCTTGGAATAGATTTGAATTCGAATTTAAAATGTCGACACCTCAACATGTGTCTTATATTTTTATTGGGGTTATTTGAGTGACAACGCTGTCTGGGGGATGTTGATGCAAGAAATAAACTGACAGATTGTTTTGTCAGATGGATGGATCGGTTCCATCATCATAATGTTTTTATTTAATAAGTAAAGCCTATTTATTTTTCAACATTTATCTTTCATTATTTTAGCAATTTGCAACATCCGTCGTTTTTAGTTTTTCTCCAGTCCATCCAAAGGTTGTCTGGAAGAGATCACTTTTAGTGATAAGGCCGCCGCACTATTATTTAATGTATTTTAGTTCTTAAGCATTGTTCTGTTTTGTTATATCTTTTTGTGTTTCAATAAAGAGTAATGTATTGTATTGTATTGTAATGTTTCAACTGTGAGACTTCCACTGTTGGTGAAAAGCCTCCCTCAAAGATTTCTAGTCATTTTGGAAGCGGTCTACATTAATCGTGAACCGATACCGATGCTTAGTAGTATGATGGTAGATGCCCTTTGCTATGCTTGATTACCTACTATACCCAATTATACCAATATTAAAAAACAAAAGATATTTTTCTTTTTGTACGAGTAGAACGTGCTGTACTCAGGAATTACCTACTGTAATTTATTATTCTATGCTACTGGCATAATTTAAAATATTTCATTCTTTTAAAACCCATTTATGTCGATAAATGGGTTCTATAACCGCTTTAGAATAGAATACAATAGAAAATACTTTATTACACACACACACAAGATAAACATCATCATCATCATCATTTCAGCTTTTTGACGTCCACTGCTGGACATAAGCCTCCCTCAAAGACGACCAATCATTCCGATCGGTCGCCACTTGCATCCACCGTGAGCCAGCAAGTTTGACTAAGTCATCCGTCCATCTTGTTGGTGGTCGTCCGACGCTGCGCTTACCAATCCGCGGCCTCCATTCGAGAACCTTTCGGCCCCAACGGCCATCTGTTCTTCGTGCTATGTGGCCTGCCCACTGCCACTTCAAAGAGCTTATCCGTTTGGCTATGTCGGTGACCCGCGTTCTTCTACGTATCTCCTCATTTCTGATTCGATCCCGTAGAGAAACCCCGAGCATAGCCCTTTCCATAGCTCTTTGAGCGACTCTGAGCCTATTCATAAGGCCAATAGTGAAGGACCACGTTTCGGATCCGTAAGTCATCACTGGCAACACACACTTATTGAAGACTTTTGTCTTGAGGCACTGCGGTATTTTTGACGAAAAGACGTGCCGTAGTTTTCCGAACGCTGCCCATCCGAGCTGGATTCGGCGAGTGACCTCTTTCTCGAAGTTGGACCTACCTAATTGGACTGTCTGTCCTAGGTACACATACGCGTCAACAACTTCGAGAACCGAATTCTCAACCAAAACGGGGACGGGCACAACATGGACATTTGACATGAGCTTCGTCTTGTCCATGTTCATCCTAAGGCCCACCCGTTGGGAGACTCGATTGAGGCCTTCGAGCATAGTGCTGAGTTCTTCCATCGTCTTCGCCATGACCACGATATCATCAGCGAATCGAAGGTGAGTGATGTACTCGCCGTTGATGTTGATGCCTAGTCCTTTCCATTCAAGGAGTTTGAAAGCGTCCTCTAAAGTGGCTGTAAACAGTTTCGGAGATATCACATCTCCCTGCCTAACTCCTCTTTTCAACGGGATCGCTTTCGAACTCTGTTCTTGTACTCGGACTGACATGGTGGCGTTTTTATACAAGCACTTCAACACTTCGATATATCGATAGTCAATACGACATCGCTGGAGAGACTCAAGCACCGCCCATGTTTCCACCGAATCGAAGGCTTTCTCGTAGTCCACAAACGCTAAACAGAGCGGCAAGTTATATACTCTTCGGTCTTCTGTATAACCTGCCGCAGCGCAGTTTTCAAGATAAACAATACAATAAGAAATTAAAACTAAACCTAGAATGCGTAATGGGCGGTCTTATTGCTAAAAGCAATTTCTTCCAGACAACCGTGGATGGAGAGAAAAAATTACAAAACCGCTTTTATACCAAATCAAAAATATTAAGTTAAAATTAAAAGTTATTTAAGCGGCAAAATTCATAAACCAAAAGGATAGCGAGATATCTTATCGCTTACAATATAGTCCGGACAATAAGATTGACTACCAAAAATACCAATTTCCTTGCGGCAAATCTATTCTAAAATCCAAGACACAAAACTAAAAGTATAGCTTTCCGGTATCATCATAACTTACTAAAACTTTGTTCCCACTTTATAACCGAAAAACGGGAAAACCTTTGAGACTTAATACTTTCTCATTAATTCTGAACGATTACGTTACAAAGTCAACAACACCTCCATTAAGTGTAAATCATAAACAATTGAGGGGCTAGTGTTGCCAGCTACCGATTATGCTGAATAATGGGCGACCCTCGTCATGTTAAATCGGAGATGAAACTTCGAGCTGTAGTCTGTATCGCGACTTTTGGCTGATAATTGATGCAGACTCGGGCCTTCGATTTACAAAATCAATCGAAAACAATTACAAAATCTTTCTAAATAAATATATAGTAGGTAGGTTTTTTTTCTTGCAGGATGACTGTTAGAGAATGCTTCTAGCATTAAGACCTCCTCTATACATTGTTTTTTTGTGCACAAACTATAAATAAATATTCAAAACCGATTGTGGTTTTACGACTTATACATTAATTGTGTTAGTTTTGGAGCGATACTTTTCTTTAGCTTCATCGTGATTATCTAGAAGCGTTAAAAAAAACTAGTATTTTTAGTTAAAGGGTTCCGTAAGAAAAGGGTAAATCAGGACCCCTATATGGTGGGTACTAAGATAGTTGACATTTTATGGGATGAGATGTATTTCTGTAGCTAGAACAACAAATACTGAAAATAAATATGCTGAATAATGGGCGACCCTCGTCATGTTAAATCGAAGATGAAACTTCGAGTATTCTGTACTTTTGGGTGATAATTAATGCTTACTCAGGCCTTCGATTTTCGATTTAAAATACACTACGTTCCAAAAATAACGGGTCAGTAAAAAAACTAAAAATTACCTTTAAAAGTTACATTAATGAAATAAAAAAAACAGAATTAAACATTGATAGTTGTGATTCTAATAACATCTTTATAGAGGTATATACGTACGTGTGTTAGTCATTGAACTCCACCTAAACGGCTGGACCGATTTTGATTTAAATTGTTGTGTGTGTTTAAGTGGGTTCGAGAATGGTTTAGATTCACAATACGGTCAACTAGGTGCGAAGGGGGCGGCTTGTTTTAAGTATATAAATTAAAGACAAATACATTTGGAATAATTGGATTCCTCAGCACCGTTACAAAGTCCTAATTTGTTAAAAGTGATCAAAAACACAGTACTAAAATAATTTTGAAATTTCAAAATCAAAATCGGTTGAGCCGTTTAAAAGTTATGGGGGAGAGAGTGGGGAAGGAAAACCGAAAATCTGCAAATATACTCGAATGGGGTATCAAATGAAAGCGAAGGAAATTAAGGCATTGGAATCAGGGTTTTTCTTAAATTTTAAATTTAGATTTTTTATCAAAATTACATTGCTGGGGTCAGCTAGTATTATTATATTCTCCAACCTCGTAGAAACACATAGAACCTCCTTTATACTTTGCAAATTAAAACCTTTTTTCTCGCAACACGCGCCTGACGTTACATTAAATGGAAAGCGTCAGCCTATTCCGCTACTTGTCACGAAATCAATCCGAACTCGGAGCTATTGACAGTCGATTCCCCTTTTGCTTTTCCATCGGGAATTCAAGACTCACTCGAATTTTATTCGCAATTTTAGGGAACAGATTATTTTCATCATAAGAGCAGGCGAAGTGGGTTAAAGTTTGGCTTGGGTAGCGGGTTCAATCGTCATCATCACCCTATTAACGTTCCCACTGCTGGGACACAGGGACTACTCTCTTGACGAGAGAGATTAGGCCTTAATTCACGACGCTGGCCAAGTGTGGGTTCGTGAATGTCACATGTCCTTCAAACTATTTTAAAGTTTTCAGAACTCAGTGTTTAAAGCGCACATAAATTTCTCAAAAAGAAAAATTCAGAGCCGAGAAGCCGGGGCGGGCCGCTAGTAGGTAAATAATATATAATATATGGGGGCTCTCATGCAACCAACGTGATTTTTATAGAGTTAGAGTTAAGCGTTGTTTTTCAGGGCCAGTGCTTCGATGGGTTATTCCATTAATCGGACTGCATGTTTTTAAATATAAAAAAAAAACGATTTTTGTTTCAAATACCATATCTCACTCTATTTATTAAAACTATAAAAAATAAAAAGAAAATTTTTTCAGTTATCTGGTTGTTTCAACAAAATTTAACTAGGCCCATGGGCTTCCTTATAATTTAGCTGGATGCATTTTACTATATTAGTGTACGTGAAGGTCTGGTCAGTAATGTCACTTACGATATTGTTCGTGTAAGTTTATATTTTCGACGGCAACAGTAAAATCTTCTTGCGATATTATTCGTGTAAATTTATATTTTCGATGGCAATGGTAAAATCGTGTAACGCTATTATTCGTGTAATTTGTTTTGTATACTGAACATTTGGACCGTGTTATGCCAAAATGTTCCAGTCCACATAAAAGCCAAACTGAGATATTAAGCGTTAAAGGTAAAGACGTGATTTGCTCCATAATCCACTTCTTCTATGATATTAATCCATACATCGATTTAAAGAACATTGGATTGAGGTCACTAGTAGTAATTCTTTTTTATCAATTGGATTCTAATTTTAAAGATATTGACGAAAATAGTCGTCTAGATCATTTCTGCAAAAAAATACTTTGTATTGAAGTAGTTTTTTAAATCATTCTGCAGAAATGATTCAAACAATATGTATTTTGTTTATGCTTATAATAGTGGTTTCTTTCGCAAGTTTTATTGAAATAAAAAGTATTGTAGTAGCTTTTCTAGTTCACGAACTGTATCTATGCAGAGTAAAGTCCAAATCTGTCCACCCGTTAGGACGTAATTAAGCTACAAGAAATAAACAACTTTATCAGGTAAACTACATTATATCAGATTTTTGTCACATTATAGATTCTTTGATAATAACAAAGCTTCTACCACACATTAGTATAATGTAGAATGATCGATATTTCTGTGATATACAAGTACCTACGTAGTTTAACCGAACTTATCCAGAGTTTCACAAAGAAGTTTTCGCAATATCCAGAATTTTTAAAGTAAAATAGTGTAGAGACTCGACACACTGAAATAAACATACCAGCACCAATGGTGCTCGTCTATAATTAAATAATAATAATACCAATAATGTAAATCAATTTTATGTATATCACAGAAATATTTATCACTATTGGGCCGCCCCGGCTTCGCACGGGTTATTATTCAATTTTTTTTCCCGGCAATCATTCGATTTTTTCTCGCCTTTTAAACCTTCCCTAGGCCTCCACAACATTTCAAGACTAAGATAAGATAAATCCGTTCAGCCGTTCTTGAGTTTTAGTCAGACTCACGAACAGCAATTAATTTTTATTTATATAGATGAAGTACTCTTAACCAACAACATATTTATTTGAATAAAGATTAATATTATTATGTTGATACTACTTAAACAAATTATTTCGACCAAATTAGGTACCATAAAAACGGTTTTTATGAGTTAATCTTAAAAGATAGACATATACTATTGCAGACTGTTTTTTAGATCATTAAAAGAGCTATTATTCTTTAATACATATTTTTTGTGTATCTTGAACCGTTTTCACGGCGCACGCAACGGAAGGCTTCAAAGATGAAATAATTTCTCCCGTTTTTTACACATTTACCACTATATCTTTGCTCCTATTGGTCGTAGCGTGATGTTATATAACCTATAGCCTTCCTCGATAACTGGACTATCCAACACAAAAAGAATTATTCAATTCGAACCAGTAGTTTCGGAGATTAGCGCGTTCAAACTAACAAACAAACAAACTCTTCAGCTTTATAATATTAGTATAAATTCTATAATGTTAATGTGTTGTAGAACCTTTCTACTTAACGTGCCAAGCACTGGTGGCGTGGCACATATAGTTATGTAAACTCTCCCAAGTAAAAATCTAAAGTTGTTTTAAGATATTCATTTATTACCAGCTAAAGAGATTATACTTAAATATCTAAAATACTCTTCGCCGAGATACTCTTCGATTTCAAAATCTGGTGTGCCAAAACCTTCCAAATCATTCACAACTCTATTATAAACAAATCTATTATTAACAACAAAATTATTTTTCTTATAACGTTATAATCCCAAGTACCTATTTTGGATCATTATGGCTTTCATATTTTCTCCTATTTTATATTGCACCAATGATTCACACATACTGGAACAAATTGGCTTAAAATTTTTGAATGACTTTTACCTAAATGTAATGATTCAAGTAGCGTGAATCACATTTGCATAAAAATTACCAACATACCCCCTACATGTGGGTTGGTATAGTATGGTTTAATATTGTCTCTGGTACAGATAATTGAGTGTGTGTCTTTGCTACATGAAAATAGGATTTATTTTGGATCGTTTTGTATACTCAACTCAATTTTGGCCAGAGTGTGGTTTGGATCGTTTTGGCATAACACGGTCCATTTGTAAAAGCCAATTATGTGGTTATTCGATTGTTTGACAGTAACGTACATTTTATTGTTATGACTTTTACTGTTTATTTGAATAGTTTACTAAAGTATTATTTGGTGATTTTTTTAGTATATTTTATGAAATAAAGCCTTAATTTCATGAAATATACTATAAAAATAAAGGGCATTCTAGTAAACGAAACAACTTTGGTTAGTTTGAGAAAGCACGGTAGTTATTATTATTATAAAAAATGACACTGCACTGAAGACACGACTATTACACTTGATTACACAATCATGAAAATTATAATAAGGTCCTATTACAGTTAAAATTCTTAATCAGAATCCTCATCGTGACCTGATTCAGTATCACAAAAGCTTAAGTTCCTATAAAATTGTTGATAATGGTGGGGAATTGCTTGGGAGTTACACAGGCTTAGGAGATCGTTATACAGAGCTTTCTTAATAGGGAGGGGCTTGTCGTATGCTGGCTTTAATTCAATACTTTCAATTGATTTGGACACCTGTTTCTGCCGTCGCTGTCTACTTCTGCCTGCATCGTAATCCAATTCAATATCCTGCATCCAAACCTAAACGAGATGAGGAGTTAAAAGTGGAACAGATGGATTTATCAGGTGATTTACGTATTCTGAGAGAGGAAATTGCAGATCTTAAACAACACCTAGCATTGGCCGTTAAGACCATCGTCTCTTATGAGTCCAAACTGGAAAAGTATGCCGATCATGTACAATTTCTACATAATAAGGTTATAGAATCAGAAAGCCGGTATTTTCAACCTCCGCTTGGGTCATCTGACGGTAACAAAACGTTGGTCGCTCCAATACAACTAGTTGAGACTCCGTTGTCGTCCGACGAGTTCCCGGTGTTGCCACTTACTATGCAGCCGCTTACAAATAACCATAGTATACGAAGACCAAAGAGCTCTGCGGTGTCTAAGTTTCCTATATCGGCAAACAATACTTTGTTGGTGACAAACAATAATGGAAAGGGCGATGAAACCGAGATGACTACTTCTACGAATGTTCGAGGTTGGACTTCAAATAAGAGGCTCTCCGAAATAAAAAAAGGGGAGAATAACTTGTTGAACACCATCGTGGCTGTAGAAAGGAAAAAACACCTTCATGTCTGGTTCTTACACCCTGAAACTAAACGCCGTGCAAAACCTCTGAGGTTAAAGTTGAGAAAATAAAGCCGAAGAGTAAACGTGATTACTCATCGTTCGTAATAGGTGTTCCTGAAAGCGCTTACGAGCTGTTGTCAAATGGTTCCGTATGGCCTGTGAATGCTGCGTTCTCTGAATAGCAGTGGTTTCGAAAACACACAGCAAATCGCAACGCCGTCAAAGCACAAAAACCACCTTCGCTCTAAGCCTCGCCCCCAATATGCGAGTATATACTACCAGAATGTACGAGGATTAAGGACAAAACTAGACTTGTTTACCCAGGGCATGCTGGCATCATCAGAAGACCTATTCGCGATTACTGAAACGGGTTTGAATGACTCGTTCAGCGATGGCGAGCTTATACCTCCGGGCTTCACTGTTCATCGTTGTGATCGTGCGGATGGACGGAAACAAGGAGGCGCTTTACTAGCCTCGGCCCCGTCCCGCCTAGACTTGAGAAATATTGCACTATCCATTAATGTAAATGATTTCGTATTTGAACTTGTATGCTCTATGATAACAGGAAAGAGTAAAAACCTTTTTGTATTTTGCGTTGTATACATACCTCTTGGTAGTAAAGAACAAGAATATTTATCATTGTTTAAAGAAATCGAGAAGTTATGCTCTCGTTATCGTAAAATGCTAGTTGTAGGGGATTTTAATTTATACTCGGCCTCAACTGATATAAATAATTACTACGAGTATTTTGTTGCTTACTGTGGATTTCATCAGGCTAATAATATAATGAATTGTAACGATCGAGTTTTAGATTTAGTTTTGTCCAACTTAGATGATTTTGATATAGAGGTAAATGTTTGTAATAACCCGATTGTACCAATTGACAATCAACATCCTCCACTTGTTGTAAACTTGAGATATTTTGATAGTCACCGGCTGAGTGGTGAACCCTGCCATACTTATGTTCAGTCTGGGAATCAAAGATGTCAATGGGATTATAAGAGGGGGGACTTGCTAAGTCTTTATACTGAAATCGGTACTATAGACTGGTTGATGTTATATAGCATGAAAGATATAAATAGAGCTGTACCATACTTTTATTCATTAACAAATAATGCTATCGATAGGTCGGTGCCGCGCAAGGATAACTATAGTCATAAAAAACGTCCCTGTTATCCAGATCGGTATACCCGTGATATTAAATACGAGATAAAATCTAAGAGTGAACTGCACAAAATATATAAAATTAGTAAGAATATAAATGATTACCATGATTTCTCAAATAAGAGAGCGCTTGTAAAAACAATGATTAAAGAGGCTTACGATGCATATATATATACGTTACAAAGTCGTTTTTCTAAAGATCCGAAGTCGTTTTGGACTTTTATAAAATCTAAAAAGTCTAAATTACGCCGCTGTTGTATCATTAAAGAGGGAAATGAGCTGTCTTCGTCAGAATGTAGTCAAGAATTTGCGAGCTATTTCCATTCAGTCTACAACGATAAACCTCCTAGACTTGATGTTGCAGAGGCTATGCGCGCGGCGGTAGGAAGCAGCGCTCAACGCGTGGTAGTAGAGCGCTTGACACACTCCGATGTCAAATTTGCACTGAAAGTGCTTAAGCCGAAGTTGTCGTATGGTCCTGATGGAATTCCATCTTTCGTTGTAAAGGATTGTAGAGAATTCTTCATAAATCCTCTTTTGTATATTTTTAATCTTTGCATAGAATCCGTTGCAATAGGCATAACCGAAGTAAGGAGCCACTCGATAATGAATATGGCTGTATATCGTTTTCTAAATAAAACCCCGAATAAACCTGTACTAGCACTTACTTAAATAACGTAGAAAACTTTTTACCCGAATAATATCGTAACAATGTATACTGTCAAATCATATTGATATTTTGTTTCGTAAAGATCTAAAACCATATTATTCGTTTAAAATAATTTTTAATTATTTTTTATGGAATATACGCGTAGTTTTTCATATCTTCGTAAATAAAGATAGAAACATTCTGAAAAAAATTCACATGGTGTATTTTGACTTCTAGATGCCGAAAAACGCATAACATGAAAAACCCCGTAATAGGTCATTACCGGATTATTCGCGGGGGACGTCGATATACAAAAAAAATTGAATGTCAACAGAAAAATTGAAAAAAACAACAGCTAGCTGTGTTGTTCTATTTTTTTTTTTCTATTAATTCGTTTATTGTAATAAATTGAAATTGTAACTTTAATCTTTCTTTAAATTGTATGAGTATAATGCCGATGAGTCAAAAATACTTATTTATTTTAATTATTGCTACTTAAAAAATAAATAAACTATACAATTTTGTATATAAAAAGAATCACTTGTCTTCTGTTGACATACACATTTTTTAAATGAATGTTAATATTAACTACCATGGCAAAACTATATTTAGTTAGTCGGTACCTTTTAGGAACTTCGACAGTAAATTAGTTTGACAAAAATTTTATCTATTTTCACTGAATGGAGTATAGAGGTAGATATTGCTTCTAAACTAACCTACCATTGTTATTTTTCTAAAAGACCCGACCTTGACTATTCTCAGCTACTATCACTTTCAGTTTTTGCTATCACTTTTTTACAAAAACATTCGTTCCCGAAACCCGCTCGTGGCAGAGATATCTCGTTTGCAAGTACGTAGAGATACAGACGCGGCGATACATCACTCAGTTGCCCTCGGGATTGGCGCACGACCGCTTGTACTCGCGTTCCGAGTTCGCGTAAATGAGAATAGTTATCGAGTTACCTCTAGTTGTTGTGTGAGTTACGTACAAGTGGTAGGGGTTGCGATGTGTTTTTCGGCGTGACTGTACCTTTTATGTATGGTTATTCAATTGTTGTAATGGTATGTTTATTTTTTTTTGTCAGCAAGGACTTTGTGAGTAATTATAATCTTAAGGGTTCCGTACTTAAAGGGCAAAACGGGACTCTATTACTGATCTATACTGATATCTGTCTGTCAGTCTGTCATCAGGCTGCTGTATCGATAGAGAATTGAAATTTTGAAGGATGTTGTATTTCTTTTGAAACTGTAGCAACAAATACTAAAACACATTATATATGTACATAATAAGCTCCCAAATAAAATAATACTTAAAGCGACGTTGCGCGACGCCCGTAGGTAGGTAGGTACTTGGATGGGTGGACCACACCAACTGAAACATTTTGTATCTACATTATAAAAAAACTTTTTTTTTATTGCAATATGTGTATAAGTCCATCTCAACTTATCAAATTTATTGATTTAGTCACTGGCCACTTTTCAAACGACAAAAATTATTTTAATTCAAAACGATTTAATATATTTTTTTTATTAATGGTTGAAAGTTATTTTAAAGTTGGTCGAGGCTAAAAAGTTGAGTTGATCCCGTGAAATATTTGAAAAAGAACTTGTTTAATATTGTTTTCAGTGATTCCGCTGCATTTTTTTATTTATAAGTATTTTTATTTTGACATAAAACTTGACAATTTATAAGGTACTTTTTAATTTGGTAGTTTATGTAACATTAGCATCATAATTTGTGATATTTTTAGGCAAAACAAAAGTACCTGTGATAACACGAGACGAGAGAACAAGATAAAAATATAAAAATAGACCCGTGACATCTTATAATTGCGTCATTTGTAACATTAATGACCTAAGCGATTTTTCAGACAGGATATGTATGAAGAAAACGCATAAACAAAAAAAATGAACAGAAAAATTTGTCAAAAACAATAAGTCGTCAACAATTCGCTGAAAATACAATTCGTCTAAGTATAATAATTTATAATATAATAAGTTTTGCCGTGAAAGTCACACACACACATACAATTTCGTTTTCAAAATATTAAGCACCAATAGTAGTAGTACTAGTAGAAGTAGTTGTAGTAATAAAGGTAAATCTACACTAATATTATAAACCTGAAGAGGTTGTTTTGAGATGATAATGCTTCGACGGTTGTAGCTCGGTTCCACTAGGATGGACAAAATATCTGAATTTTGATTTTTTTCTGATAAGAGCCATGTTTGACTCGCATTTGTTTGTTTATGTTAAATGTATATGTGTTAACCAACATGGTTAACATACATCAATTTTGTTATAATAACAACATAAGAGATGAAAGCTGGGTTGTTCTATTCGCTTCTCTACTCAGTGTAAAAAATTGAAGCGAACTGTCAAGACTTTATTTCCTTGATTATTCTTAGTTTTTATTTAAATTGTTTTAAGTTGACCTGTCCATGTATGCATATGCGTCTAAGGAAATAAACTTTTTGACTTTGACTATGTTTGTTTGTTTAAACACGCTAATGTCAGGAATCGAATGGTCCGATTTGAACAATGATTTCAGTGTTAGATAGCTGATTTATCGAGTGAGGCTACATAATACTTTTTACTGCAGGAAAGTACGTTATTCCAATTAATTTTAGAGAAGTATCATAAAAATGATACTTCTCTAAAATTATATTTATAGCCCCTATTCTTGACACTAATGTTGACAAGTCTAATTATAATTATTAACAAACAAACTTTGAAGGCATTTATGTTCGTAATTTCAATTTCGCTGCCAAAATAGTTACTTTACAAATTACTGTGATAATTAAGTTATGTGGTTTCTCTTGTTGAATGATAATTTGTAGCGTAAACAATCGAATAAGTCTGGCTGCGTGTTGATTAAATGGGTGGTTGCCACAATTAACTTTATAAATATGATAGTAATTTAGAGGTCAGATAGAATTTTGTATATATATTTTTTTTAAGCTTGATAAGCCTTCATTTGACCACAATCTCACCTGATGTTAAGTGACGATGTGGTCTAAGATGGAGCATGAAGACCTAGAAGGTTGGCTTCTCCGAGCCACATTACGAAACACAAAATAATCGCTTCACGCATTGGCCGAGCCCGGGGGTATTTGGTAAAAGAAATAACTCTGATAGCTGTGTTTGTGTGCTTGTTGCAAAGTAAGTATTTTACTTGCGGATCTTGCAATCATGCAAGACAGCATTTAAATTGCATATAATACCTTCCGTAAGCCAATTAAAATTAAAATAATAATAATTGGTGACTCGAAACTGGTATTAATTTTGAAACAATAATTTAATCAGAGACAAGACACCATTTAAATTGCGTAAGTAGGTACTTTCTGTAAGTCAGACAAAATAAAAAAAAATGAGTTGGTGACCCAAAACTGGTATTAATTTTGAAACTATAATTTAATTATTATCACTAGCATTTCCGCCAAGAGAAGTCCAATGCTAGACACAGGCTTCCCTCAAATTATAAGGGGGTTTAAGGATGATTTGAACCTCACTCATCTCCAGCTCTATCATTTCGGTGTCCTTTACCAAGTCCATCCACGTAGTTGGTGAACGTCTTACGCTGCGCTTGACGATTCGTGCCGAACTCTATAATTTAGCTTTTTAATTTTGCTTCATAATTCAGCTCTATCTTAGGGGTTCATTTCATAAAATCCGAGTAAAATAACCATTGGTTAGTTATGTGAATAATACGTGCCAAATATTATTGTGAAGTTCATCAAAATCTATTAAGTAGTTTGTGCGTGAAAAAGCCACATACAAACACACTTACATACCTCACAAACTATAGCGTTTATAATATTAGTAGTACCAGTAGTACATAGTATCTTCGATTTCAGAATCTTTAGTATATTCGTACATTAAAACCAGCCTTAATGTTGGTAATGTACTCTGAATGAGACCGCGGCAGGCCTCCTGAGCCGTGACTAGCAATCCTTGAAAGTCCCGTCAGCTAACCTCTAACTGAGCAACATAATCAGGATATGCGTGCCCTAAATGGTTATGATTCTCACGTTTTGCACTTAACACTAGTATAATATTTTTTTATCTACCTCAGTTTTTAAGCTTAAATAAATAATAAATATATCCGGAATAGTCACACAGCATCACCTAACCCCAAATTAAGCAGAGAAAGAATGAACAAAAGATATGACATATTGTAAATTTGTTACAAAAATATAGATAAATTTTTGAAGTGAAACTTCTATAGAATCGTAGTGATTTCAAACCGGATGCAAAAAGATGAAACGGAAATGGTAAGAGACACAAATACAATGCTTTATTTAATTATTATTTAATTATTAGCTATTGCTGTATTTTATTTATATTATTTTGTAACATACTTTATGTAATACGCTTTATTGAAGTAATATAAATAATCCGAATAAATACAGATATAATGTTTGTTTCTCTTATCATTTTAGCAGATGCGTTCATTTACCCTTTTTTTCTATTCGATATATATCATAATAATTATGATATAATATTGAATTATTATAGTTCGTAAGTAGTAGACTCCAATCGTGCGTCATAGCTGACACACACACACTTTTTTTTTATTCTTCTTATTCTTTCGTCGATTTACTGAAGTTTCACTTCTATCGTGTGTGAATCGCACACACACCTTTTTTTTAGAGGTTTTTCTCGAATGGTTTTGAAAACCCAATGGAATGGTTTGGAATTTTCCAAAGGATAAAGATTTTGATAAATATAAGCAGCCATATTTGAAGAATAATAATTAAAAAAGTACACGTTTATAACCCTTAAAACTATAAAATAAAACATGATTAAAGTATTTATTATCGAATTTCTTGGGGCGTATCCCACTATTTACTGGAAATAAATAGGAGGAATTTAAATAGGAAACTGCGACCAGCGTTTTTTTACAAGTGATTTAACTGTGAAGGCAAACATCGTAAGGAAACCGGCACGTTCTGTAAAATTTTAAGAGTTTTAAAGATATGTGTCATTCACCAACCCGCACTAGGCCAGCGTGGCCTAATCTCTCTCGTCAAGAGAGAAGTCCCTGTGTCCCAGCAGTGGGAACGTTAATAGGGCGTTGATGATGATGATGATGATATAAATATAGATGTTGTGTTTCAATTGAGAACCCCCTCCGTCATGATAATGCAAGGGAAAATTGAAATGAAATGAAATAAATTTTATTTGAGACACAATACATATAAATAAAAGTAGAATTATTTAGTAATGTCACTTAAAGTGTCCCAAAAAGGCTTCCAACTCAGCATTTGTTGACTTGTATGTAACAAGACAACGCAGACGGGATGGTTGTGAGTTTATAATAAGACACGAAGAATGTCTTCCGTAAATTTTCGTTTTCACCTACATATCCATTAATTACCTGCAGGTATCTTCATATATTCAAATGTGTATGCTCGGTAATCCGACACCCTTGTAATTTATGACGTGACAAAGTGAGTGACATGCTATGATTACGCCGACATCCACACGTCATTTATGTCAGTGTACGTCCAAATCTAAAAATATATGTGTTATGAAATAAAAGCAGCCAAGTGCAAGTCACACTCGCTCAATAGGGTTTCGCATAAACCTGTAGGTATGTTTAAAAGTACACCCATCAAAATTCAAAATTCTTACTAAAATGTATGGTTTTAGTTATTCAAATAATTCCTACATCAGTGCTATTAGATGTTGCTTCATGCCTCATTTCTAAATTCTAGGATGACTAGAAGTACAAAATATTCATTTTATTTGTAAATGTATAAAACAGATAATTTTTGAACATGCGTAAATGCTTTGCAAACATTTAAGATCTCTACACATTCATGTTTTTATTATTTCGTCAAAATGAGTTTGTGGTCGATAAAAATTTAGGTATAATAATATTCAATAGCAATTAAGTCTGGAAAATATTTATTTATTTATTTATAAATAATTGAAATATGAATAGAAAATTGCGAGTATGGAATATTTACTCAGAGAAAAAAATATAATGCTTAAGCACGGTAAATATGCTATAGATAAAATTGAGGATGGCAATAATAAGCTGTTTAACATATTTCAGAAGAACCTTTTTTACGATTCCTTAATATATTTTTTTTTTGTGATAGGTAAGTCTTCGTTTGACCACAATCTTGCCTGATGTAAAGTGACGATGTGGTCTAAGATGGAGCATGAAGACCTAGAATGTAGATGGCTCCTCCGTACCACATTACGAAACACAAAAAAAGCTTCACGCACTGGCCCAGCCCGGAGGGTGGTGACAAGCCGCGGCCGAAGAACCAGAGACTGTTCTCATTCAATAATTTATATCAAATTTCTTAAAATTCGCGAACACGGTTGCCTCCAAAATGGCGCGCGATTGACGACTCGTACCAGTAAACTGCTACAGACGGTGTTGGACACATTATAAAATTAATTAATTATTAATATCACACGCATTTTAATAAATAGCGTTTTTAATCTAATCATCAAATATGAAAATATTTGTCTTGGCAATTTAATAATCATATTTTATAAAAATCTTCAGGATAAAAAATATATCCTAACGATTTTTATAAAATAGTGAGTTAGCTATCTCGGTTTGAAAAAGTTTTTACTAACAATTTCCCAATTTTTATTTTATTTTATTATGCGATTAAAAGCTAAAGCTAGCTTGACGGAAATAAAGATACTTATTGTTAAAATATGTGCCGTACCCATTAAAACAACATAATTATTCGATCAATATCTATACCTATTTATGTCTATTATAATCAAGTATATTAGATGTATAATAAACAACCGTAACACAAGCTTAGAGTTTACCATGTTGTTCTGTAGATTGTCCGGAAATATTTATTTATTTATTTTTTATGAATTTCCCCTATTACCGCAATGTCAATGGCAATGTTTGAGATAATTTCAAAAACAAAACGAATGAACGGATTTACATACCTACAGTTTTCATCAAATATGTTTGTAGTTATTTACACCCGTTTGAGCTTGGGGCGAGTCGCTAGTACATAATTATTTTGGGTAGGCCTTGAGCAGCCTAGAACACAATTGAATTTTTTTTTTTTTTTGGATTTTGGATTTTGAACACATTCGATTTTTGACTAGTTCCAAATTTACTGCTAATTGGTTAAGTACTTCTTTCTGCAATTTTGATTTTGATTCAATGTTATTGGACGTGGAATTTATCTACTAAGACAAAAAAATTACAGTTCCGAATATTTTGTATTTTGTAACAAACCCCCTTAATGAGGGTAGAACCAACACATCCATTACGCGCAAGCTCCATATAACACGAGATACAAAGAAAGCAAGAATATTATTGGAATGTTTGCCACTTATCACTACTGATAACGGTGACCGCTCGCATCCTACCACAAACCAAAACGGCACAACTCAACACAGACGCACAGAAAACGAAACTCTATCCACAGTACAGTAGACTGAAACTGGCTTGCTTTGGAAACAGGAGATGTTGTAGCGAAAATAAGATGGAAAGGTCAAAGAACATTGTCTGATTAGGCGCGATGATTGCAAGTACTTAACGGTGTTTTGTACTAGTTTCGTTGAATTAATTGCATTTCAGCTAAATATAGTTTTATGGATCAACTGGAACTCAAAAATATGTCATCAAACATAAAAAAAATTTTGGATCGCTTTCAACAAAGCGACATTTTAGTAGCTGACTGTGTGGCTGCCAACCTTGAGTAATTAAGTGGCAAGTAGAAGATAACAAAAATCACAAATATCATCATCTTTACAAATGATGGGCGGACACAATACATCATATAAGATACAAGATACAAAATCATTTTATCCATTGTTAGGTTTTACAAATATTAGAAAAGTCAAAAATAAAATACAAAAACAAAAATAATAAACAAAGGTGCTTATAGATTATATAGAAAATGAAGTTATCGTTTATGATCAATTCCTTTTTTTTTTGCAAAAAAAGTATAATTATTTTGCTGACATTTTTCTCTATCGCCCGTCATCTTATCACCATAATGTCAACACAAACTGGTTTTAAAGACTGTGTGCACTGAGATATCCGATGTGGATTCAGCATAAGGAAGTCATGACATGTGACTTGTGTGGACTGGATGATTAAAAACGGATGGCATAACTGTGCTTTCAAATTAGGCGTTTCGAGACTTACGTCTGCGGCGAGGCAAGCGGTGCGTTTGACGTACGTTCGATTGTTCATCGATCGATCATACAGTCTCTAAGCGCTAAAATTGAAAGCGCCTTTACTTTTCATGCAGTACATTTTTACTTTGACCTACTTCTTTCATCCTTTCTCATTATAATGCTAGATAATGAAAGCTAAGTTCTCTTATAGGTACCCCTTCATGTAATATACGTCTATGAGGGTTGTTTTAGGACAAACTTGTGAAAGAAGTCAATCGCCGAATCCACCTCTGTCAGCGTCTGGGAGCGTTTGGGAAACCTCGCAGTTTATTGGTCTACATTTTTTGGTAAAAAAGTAGGTTAGGTCAAAGTCAAAGTCAAAACGTTTATTTCCTTAGAAGCACATAGCCTACATGGACAGGTGTATAATGTCAGACATGATAGTTATTTTATAATGTTAACGTATGTTTTGTTTTCCGTTAAAGCGATGTGATTGCTCAGCGACCAAGCCTTAAGTAACAAAATTGAAAAAAAATGTATATTAGAGTAATACTTACTATAATATACATCAGATGTCTAGTACCCATAACACAAGCAATAATAAAGTGTATTTTTATTATTTTTAAATAAATAAATAAATAAACAACTTATTTTATTACGGATAAGAGGTTTTCAGTAATGTGTGAGTAATATGAAAATCAGTTCATGAGATAGCGTAATGACACTGGAAGCTCATTAATAAATTCTGACGCATAATTCTCAATATGATAGAAGATGTATAAATAGATTAATGAATGCCTCAGTGGCGCTGTAAGCGACGGTCCGCTTGCGGTGCAATTGGTTGCGGGTTCGATTCCCACCGAAGGGTCAAGTGCTAATAAAGTATTTATAATACAAAAAAATATTTATGAAGTATTTCAGATATCTTTGAAGAGTATAAGAAATACTCTTCTATTCGATATCTGAAACGATTTTACGATTAGGAAGACCATTCGACAAGATACTTTAATGTGTAAATTAGTTAATGTTAAAAAATATGAATAAAATACAGTGTCTATTATATTATGTAGGTATATCAGATATCTAATAATCAAATAATGAATTTATTGGTAAAATATAAGTTTACAAGTCAAAAATAACATAAATAATTAAAATAATATAAAATCATATTTAAAAAATCAGTTAAGTTTATGTCAATACAATACAATTAAAAACAGCAACATTAATTATATTCTATCTATATCTATTACCCGTAACACAAACTTTACAGCTCACCACGGTGTTAGATGTTATTGTGTGGATTGTACGGAATTATTTATTATTTTATTTAATAAGAATAGTAGCAGGCCGAATCTACTGTAACTAGCAGAAATCAATGAGCCGTCAGCTGCACATCCTGCTGACAGGACTGAATCGCAGACGTTCTGAATAGTTTGGACTTGACCCACTTAAGGTCAATCGGTCGTTCACTGATATTGACTTGATCTCGCCCGGTCATTGTAACAGGAAAATAATAAGTATTAGTTGAAAAGGATATCTTTATCGTGCCCGTGATCCCGCGCTTATCAGCTGAGGTCATTACATTTTTCTTGCAGACTAGAATAAACCTGACTAGATAAAATTGTTGACTGTCATACACAAAATAGGGAAAAAAGGTAAGTTAAAACGGTATCTCTATCTCCAATCTTCACGAGAATAGATGATTAAAATTGATGGATTCAGACAAAAACATAATTACAAAGCATAAATAAAAACTTATAGAAGATTTATGAATATGCAATATATGTATATATAAATTTTCTGTACGCGTGTTAGTCATTGAACTCCTCCTAAACGGCTGAACCGATTTTGATTTCAAATTTTTTGTGTGTGTTTGTGTGGGTGCAAGAATGGTTTAGATTCACAATACGGTCAACTAGGTGCGAAGTGGGGGCGATAAACAATATATATTTAAAAAAAAATCTAATTTTATGTTTGCCAGTAGTTTGAAACTTCATTTCCCTAATATGGAGTGTTTGTGTGGGTTCGACAATCCGGAGCTTTAGAATCAAGTCAAAGCTTTTACAAAATACGTTTCCTTCTCAAACTTGCTTTGAGGATATCTTATATTTCGCTGGCCAACTTCGCCAGCCAAGAAAGCTATATTATTTTGCTTTCAAAAGCATCCTAAATTAAATATGGCCGACTCCTAGCCGCGGTTGAATGCACGAAATCAGGGCTGCAAACTTCGGACGCAATAAAGTGATGCAATTTTCGCCTTTCAGGCATCTTTAAATGGCGTTTCACCCCGAAAGTTTTCAGTGTTACTGCGCTATTAGGTACATATCTTTTAAAATTAAACTGCAAATTAAAAAAATATGGACTTACTAGTATTGTAAATCAAGTCTAGTAGACGAGGAGTATTAGTTTATAAACTTGGTTAATAATGTTTAAATCAATATGATCAAAGTTTTATATGAAAAAAAGTTACTAAAACATACCACTTCAAACTTCGTCAATGTTTGGCAGATTTTTTTCATTTTGTTCGGTACTTTCAGTATTTTCAGTATTTTGATTTTTAATTGTTATTTTTATATTGTTTTTATTTATAATTCGTAAACTATAATATTTTTTTATTTTGGAAATACTTTTAATATATTATTACTGTATAACAGCACGCCAACAATGTTAGCAAACAATACAGGTTGGCAGGTAGAAAATGCCTAGGCATTAAGCCCACCTTTTTGTACAAAGTTTTTTGTTCAAATAAAGTATTTAAATAAATAAATAAAAACTTTTTTTAGTGTATTTCCGACTTGCTTTTTTAAGAAGTGTTGAGTGTTTAAGTTAATCGCGGCTTAGATATTTTAGTATTTAATGGATATCTATCATGAATATAAGCAATAAATAATAGTATGGAAGACTCAACGAAAGTAAACCATACGAAATTGTGAGCAATAGTATATGACATAGATACTTAAATTTCATATAAATTAATACTCTATTTTCTTTTTGTTTCAGATACCAAAACATTCGTAAAAAATATGTAAACGTGTCTGTGAAGTGGTTAAAATGAAGATGCGCAAGTGTGAGCGTGCATCGTCGACGATGGTCGGCGCAATACTGACGTTGTTTGTGTGTATAATCCTTGAAGTAACCTCGGCGGAGGGGATGGGGGAGTCCCATAAGTTCACAATAGAGGATCTTTTGTCTATGTATGTAGAGCCGAAAGATTCTGGAGATCTTGGAATGGATCCTTGTAAAGCAAGTAAGTTTTAGATTCAAACATTCTCTATTTGTTATCTATCCTCGAAATTCTTGAATCCTATTAAGTTGGGGTACGGTTTTAATAGCTTCGTTATGCAGTGAAAATCTATTTTCTGTGAACGAAATTCACTTAGGTTGGGTCGCAATCTTTCGAAACCAGTTGAAATTCTTGAGTCAATAAGGGTTATTTTCCAGTTCAGTTTCATTGTTCTGTGGAAAGTTACGCAGGCGTAAAAAGGCAATATGGCTACTGACGGAAGGGATTTGGACACCTTATGATGACCGTTCATTGCGGCCATTAGGGATTTTATGGAGTTTCACGTTTAAATAAAACCTGTAGATATTTTCAGTTACCTGCACAAAAGCTATTATGATTTGTATCATGCTTGCTGGAGCTAACATTTTTCTATGCCTGTTTTATATTCTGTGACGGAACGATAACAAAAATATTACATCTAACAAAAAGCACTATAACTAGTATTTAGAGAAAACATTTGATAATGCCCGCTAAGCTTTTTGAGCCTTACGCGTAATTTGACATATACAAACCTAACCTAACATTTAAGTTCTCTAACAGTTATTCCTGTCGCAAGTTGACCATCACATACTTTTTATTTTAGTAATTATCATCAACATGCCTAATTATATACAGTTCTCGGCTTATTTTTTACGACAAATTGTTCTTGATTTTTTTGCATACGCAATGAGGTGCGTTTATCCAACAGTAAACTACCTAGAGCCGAATTGATGATAATCTTTAAGGAGGTCATATTAAAATAATCAATCAATCATTTATTAAAAACCAAAGAAAGTATTTCATAATTAACGCAAACAACGATATTAACGATTCAAAGATCCTTTTACAAAATGACTATAAAATGAGCCTATGTTGTATTCCACAACCATAATTAGGATCAAATCTCCGATTCCATGTACGAAATTAAATGATAACCGCGGGATACGCGGGAGATTTATCTTTAATTACCATACATAAGAGATGAATCTCTCTTGTTCCCTAGTTTTCTGTTGAGCCTAACAGAATACTATGGAGCATGCAAAGTAATCCTATTATTCAGGATATTATGGTCTACTTATGTTATAATGCCATAGTTTTCATTCTTCTAAGTGATTCAATAGAAATTAATAAGGTTTAAGTCTTCTTACAATGTCCGTGATAATGATGATAATGACGACTATTATTTCAGTTACAATAATATAAACAAAACTAATCCACACAGGGGCTTATGAATCTCTCTTGTTCCCTAGTTTTCTGTTGAGCCTAACAGAATATTAGGGAACATGCAAAGTAATCCTATTATTCAGGATATTATGGTCTACTAATATTATAATGCCATATTTTTCATTCTCCTAAGTGATCAATCTAAGTGATTCAATAGAAATTAATAAGGTTGAAGGAAACATAATGATAAATACACTAATGTTTAAGCATTACAAAATAACGTAGTGAAAATATTTATTAGTTAAGTCTAATGTTGGTTAAAGCATACCACATCGCTGGTATGTCTGGTAAATGTCAATGAATAGTTATTTAATTTTTTAATGGATCTTTCAAATAAATTATAAATAATTATATTAAATCATTTATTTTCTCTCGCAAAACATTACATTGACTTATGCAGTAATTTTATTATCTATGTTACTTAATGCTACAACATTTTTACATCTAGCCGTAAAGGCTAATCAGTAAAATAAAGAACGTGTCCATTAAAATTTTTCTTACTATCTCTACATGTTGGGAATACAAAAAAAAAATCTTTAAAATTGTTATCTACCCTCACTCCACTAACATTGACCTTGACTAATTTAAAACACTAACTCAAACGGTTAGGTCCGTTTTAATCTTCTCACAATGTCCGTGCTAATGATGACTATTATTTCAGTTACAATAATATAAACAAAGCTATTCCACACAGGGGTTCAATTGAAATCTGGCACTCTATAAAGGTTTAAAGCCAATAAATTTCAACCCCATCCCATCATAAAATCGGACAATACCGGTTCAAACTGGTTAAATCCGCACTTTTGCAGTTATTTTCCGATTTATTTTGTGTACAGTGTTATATACGTTTTAAATGTGTTTTGTTATTTAATCTGATAAATGGTTAAAGTATGGATTTTTGTTCTATTGTTTTAATAAGCTTACAGATTATTAAATTGGATATAAGGTTTGTTAAAACAATAACTTAAAAAAAAAAGAAACGAAATATTAAGCTACGTTCTGCGAATTTGTGACCTTCCTACAAATCTTATTTCAATGTTCTTACTTTAACGATATTCCGAAAACCCTTAGAGGCTCTCAGAAATAAATTTAACAATCTTAAAGCCAACTTTATTCATATAATCTTATTAGTTCCTACGCACTACCAACCACAAGATACCAACAATGAGCAAAGTTCTTTAGGATAATTAAATTGTCTGTTATATTTAGAAAAACTTCATTAAACAAGTTTAAGACTTCTCTGTGTATTTATTTCTTTAGATGAGCATCTTTTTTAGAATACATAGAACATTTAGAATATTTAGAATACTCTACATACGAAGAGTATGTAGAGTTTATAAAAGCCAATTTCAGAAACACATTTTTTTTACGGATGGGCATACATTTATAGCTTTCTAGTTTTTCACGTTATTTTTTTTTTGCTATGCTCGTATTTATGAATTTTTCAGTAAAAAGTTTACTGTAGCCTTCCTCGAATAAAAATCGGACCAGTAGTTCCCGAGATTAGGGAGTTCAAGCAAACAAACAAACTCTTCATCAATTTTCTCATAGTTTAGATTTAATAATGAAGGCTATAGCACGTAGAACAGATGGCCGTTGGGGCCGAAAAGTTCTCGAATGGAGACCACGGATCGGCAAGCGCAGCGTCGGACGACCACCAACAAGATGGACAGATGACTTGGTCAAACTTGCTGGCTCTCGGTGGATGCAAGTGGCGACCAATCGGAATGATTGGTCGTCTTTGAGGGAGGCTTTATGTCCAGCAGTGGGCGTCTAATGGCTGGCATGATGATGATGATGATGAATGTAGGCTAACTTGAAGCTTTCTCCTTGCTTGTACCACGGGAAAATCATTTTTCCACTTCTTTTATTCAACATACCACTCAAACTTTCTTGCAGACTTTGGTACTTCGATTATAAATCGCTTTTCTCGTAAATAAGACCTCCAGTAATTGAACCCCGCTCCCAAATCAAATTGAATTAACTACAGATCGATCACAAGCAATTTGAAAGTTTTAAGTAAGAGTCGGCTATTAATTTTGCCTTTCCAGTTGTAATTGATAAGTATATTCCAGATTTACGTTATACCACGGAATACATGCTAATTTAATATAGGTACAACTTCCAAGTAAGTATACCTACATATGATGAAACATAATTTTGTTGTCTAGAACAGCAGTTTTTGATAATCAATCTCAATAACAACTTATATACGTACTGAACTTGTCTGTCATACAAACATTCAAATAATCGTCTTAAATAATAGAATAACTGCTTTGTTTCAAAAACTGTGCCAAGTTATGTACGAGTAGCGAAAGTACCTACCGAGGTAACCAATCTCAGGAACTAAAAAAAAATAATGTCTGATTTTAATAATTCTTCAGTGTTTGATATCCCATTTATCGAAGGAGGCTTTAGATTTTTACCGCATTAGTGGAAAATAAGTTATTCTCGTAAATCCAAAAAAACTGGATACGCCGTGGCGTACAAAGCTGATATTGTATATCATCATCATCTGCACTTGACTAACCTGACTTCACCCACTGCTGGGTATTAGGCCTCCTCTTGCTCTCGCCACTTATTTTGGTCCTGTGCTAATTGCATCCAGGTGCGCCCTGCAACTTTAGAGATATCGTCAGCCCATCTTGCTGCTGGACGACCGACGTTCCTATAGGCGTATATTGTACCTCTATATAGGTAGAGCTAAATGTGTTCACGCCTTCAGTAAAGATAATCAAAATTAAAAAAAAAACCGATTCCAGAACTTTAGTTCTCTTAAAAGTTAAAATTCACACTATTTTGTAATGTGCACGTGATGCGCTTTCATTTGAGACCCCACTCGAGTATATTAGCAGATTTTCGGTTTTCCTTCCCGACTTTTACCCTCACAACTTTTAAACGGGTTAACCGATTTTCATCATGTCTAAGAACACTCGCGCAAAACTCACCATTAAAAATAAACTAAATTGAAATCTCTCAATCCGTTCGGGAGCTATGATGTCCCAGACAGACAGACACGTCAAACTTATAACACCTCTCTTTTTTGTGGGGGGTTAAGGACACTCTAAAAAGCGTGCCGTTTTTATAAATACAAAGACTCTTCAAAAACCGTGCCAATGTAATAAACACCATAAAGGTTGTCGCATGGTTCAGTACATGCTGTATCTCTCCAATCTGGCCTTATTAATAAGCAGGGACGCGTAGGTGAGCCAGGATTACGGCCTGCGGCTAATGGATTGTTCTCATATTCATTCTAATGAGACTTTATACTGTATAATCTTAATATATATAAACCTCGTGTCACAATGCTTGTCCTCAATGGACTCCTAAACCACTTAACCGATTATAATAAAATTCGCACACCATGTGCAGTTCGATCCAACTTGAGAGATAGGATGGTTTTTACGGCGAGGAAAAATCGAATAATTTCCGGGAAAATTTTATACCCGTGCGACGCCGGGGCTGGCCGCTAGTAGCTCTATAAAATCTTATTACATCAGCTGTTCTATCTCGAAATGTTGTAGAACAAAATACATATGTGACCTGGTGCGTGCCATTCACATCCTTTCCGATTTATATGCCATATCAAGAACACCTTGTATATCCTACTAAATAAAAAGCGTTCTACATATTCACATAATTGACGCTCGCCCCGTCCATAGACACACCCAGACTAGAAACACCCTGTCTTTTACTGAAAACCACACAGAAATCCCGTTTGTACTTTTTAAAGATTTTCGCAAACGGATTGACGGACACGGCAGGGTACATTAATTAAGAATATGTAGAAATTAATATACGTAATAGTGGAAAGGATTTACTGGAAAATTAATTACAACTTGGTAGGGCTCTCAGACAGCAGTGATGCTGCTAAATGAAGCCACAAACTCATAACTTCAAAAGCTATTTTCATATTTTATAATTAAACTAACTTTATACGCTACCTTTGTCCGTATTTTTTTTTATTTTTCCGCGGTAAAAAGCCTTTAGCCTTAAAAGAGATAAATAGGCTATCACTGTAATATTTTATCAAATCGGACCAGTTGTTCCTAAGATAAGCGCATTCAAACATGAAATTAAATGAAATGTATTTATTTGCTGCTAAATGAAGCCACAAACTCATAACTTCAAAAGCTATTTTCATATTTTATAATTAAACTAACTTTATACGCTACCTTTGCCCGTATTTTTTTTTATTTCTCCGCGGTAAAAAGCCTTTAGCCTTAAAAGAGATAAATAGGCTATCACTGTAATATTTTATCAAATCGGACCAGTTGTTCCTAAGATGCGCTAGCATTCAAACATGAAATTAAATGAAATGTATTTATTTGCCAAAAGTATGGTACAATAATAGATATTAAGTTGCTTAGAAGGTTTCACATACATTACCAGTAAAATGGCATGCAAATGTTATAATGCTTTTAATGTTTTAACAAACAGTCACACACCCTTCAGCTTTATAATATTAGTTTAGATTCTTACAATAACTGTCAATCCTTCTAAAAATAAACAGTCTGTCATGTCAGTCAAGTCAAGCTGATTAAGGCCACCTTGTTTCGAAGATTTAGGCATTTTACTCGCCCAGTCGACTTGCATGCGCGTTACGCGGGAGCCGACTTGATATGAACTCCGGCGAACTTTGTCGGCAGCAAGAACGCCACAATACTGCATAATGCAGTAGCTACGGTGATTTTAATTTTATTGACTGTATTTTTTTAGTATATTGATTATTTTATTGACTTTATTCTTTTATTTGATTGAAATGAAAGTTTATTGTAGTAGGTTTGTAGGTATTGAATGTATACATAACTTTTCTTACTAAACTTTTTGAATTAGTGAGGTGATAATTATGATTGAAGCATTTGTGGTAAAGAATACAAACAACAAAATGAAAACAAACATAATTGTTATGTACAATATTTATTCTCATTTATAAAAAAAAATACATACATTTTATATGAGGAATAAAATGCTTTTTTATTTCATTGTAATTTAGAGTTCTAGTGCTAGGTCCTGATTGCAAATTAATAATGTTTTACGATAAAAAAATCTCTTTTTCTTTATTTTCGGATTTTGATTTTGCGAATCCACCGGGATTCGCATTCAAGTGTCAGATTCCGTATAGAGGCAACCAAGAGTGTGTCTGGGGTACGATTTCTGGCAGCAGACATTGGACAGGTGGTAAAAGTGTGATAATTTTGATTCCATCTTTGATTTCCAAAATTCATCATCTTTTTCGATTCTTTCGATATGTACTGTTATTATACAATGTTAATAGACAGTTGCCGAATATTTAAATGACAAAACCATTGGTAAGTAAATAAATGTAATGTGTAATTATTTTTAATCATTAACTAATATTTTATTTAATTTAATCTGATTTATAAAATTATTGATATGTTTATTTTTTAATTATATACAATTATTATTTAAAATTTCTTATTATTAAATTGTTGTTAATCAAAATGTTGCACGCTCCAATGGGTAAATTACATTGATACAAAACCTTATATAATACCTACCATTTAAACTACATGTAATAATAATAATGCAATAAAGATACTTTGACTTTGACTGGTTCTTTTTCCCCGGCCCAAACACCAAATAGACATTGCCGTCGCGACGGCAATGTCGCGCAGTTGTCCTTGTACTTGTAAAACTAATTACGGTTTTTATTAATTGTTGTAGTTTCACTTCTGTCGTGTGTGAATCGCACACACACCTTTTTTTTCACGTCGCACGTCGCTCGTCGGGCGGGAAGAGCACTGGCACAGGTCCGTCGTCGGTAAGCGCCACCGCGCGACTGACGAAGCCCGCGGGCGTCGCGCCGCTCGCGGGTTTGTAGGTATTTAGGCATAATTAATAGGAAAATAACACTACAACACGCACCTCAGCGATTTGCACTAGAAAAATGATTTATCTAAAGATTGGTGAAAAATAAGGTCAATAAATTTATTTTTTTAGGCACAGTATTGAAAATGTTTTTTAAAAAGAGGCAACTTTGGTATTTTTTTCTATCGAGCGAAGTTCATCTTATCGTGTAAATGTAAGCGAATTGCACTCTGTAAGATCCTCAACTAAAACATATATTTTTTGCAAAATTTTACGTCAATTTTTGAATGATTCATATTGATTTTAAAAACAGCATTTGCGGTATAAGGGGCCCTTAATTTCTAGCGGAACGCCACATGCACACATTTAGGTACGTACACGTGCCAGTACAAATACACAGATACTGAAAAAGAACGCGTTCAAACAGCGCGACCCTTCTTTTACATGTCGAGATGACTGTTTAGCATTTTTTCCCCTGAAATGTGGAGTGCTACGCGGGACACACTGCTCTAGAAGTTGACAATCAAGTACCTCCTTAGATTTATAACGGGATATTTACCATGGTTGATTGTCTTATTAGTTTCCCGATATTTATCATGTTAAATATACCGTTATCAATCTAAATAGTGTTGATAACCATGATAGTTTCAAACGTGATAAGTACCTTTTTTTCGAATACTAATGACTACATGAAAAAAGGTATTTTGTTCCGTCTGTTCGTCCGTCCAAAAATATTTAACACTTTTTCCTACTTATTATCAATTTAATACGATAGTGCCGACGCCGAGTGTTGAGATACAGAACATCAAAGTTTCGAAGTGGGGGCATGTGAAGTATAAATGTTAATACATATCGCATGAAAGCGTAACTTTACGCAAAATTTTAGTGCAGTCTTTTTGGTCGCAAAAAAGTAGGTGTAATATTTTTTTTATTACTACTTATATACTTAATCTAAATTGCGGACAAAATAAAATTGTTTAGTCATCTACCCTATTTGCCTCTTTACTGGCAAATGCGCCCAATGGAGTTACGATATTATATGGTTAATTACATATTATATGGTTAAAAAAACTCCTGGTGACAGCGCGCGTCGCCAGAGGAATGGAACCTCTATATGGGACGTAATAAACCCCGGCCCTTTACGACTGTTGTTAAACCCCACTTATGTACATTATTATTATGTACGATTGACGTATGGATCATAAAAATCTAGGCGATTGGTCTGTATAGTGCTACAAAGGAACATACATTCATAGACTGGTATATGCATTACCATTCCTTTGCGGAGCGCAGTCTCGTAAAAATCCTAAAAACGCCTCATTATTTAAGATTGGCGTTCTACAGAGCACTGTGTCTCCACTCTGACATGTGAAAGGAGCTCAATATCCTGGTGACAGCGCGCGTCGCCGGCGGAATGGAACCTCGATAAGGGACGTGATAACCCTCGGCCCTTTACGACTGTTGCTAAACCCCCTTTGTGTACTCAAATGTCATTTTTAACTTTATGACCGGCCTAAACAATTTTAGGACTAATCAAACGTGATGTTTTTTGTGATCGTTAAACAACGTTATGGTTTTTTTTTGTTTCTTTATTCTTTGTTTTAAATGCACCGTAAAGAGTAGAAACACATGGCGATATCTCTATTTTATGTAAATTAGTAATTAGTGATACGGATACTATTACTAATAATATTTGAACAGCTAAAGTTGGTGGGATTGCTTTTGAGTTTGTGACGTTGAAGGAGATTATCTCTGGAACTATCGACCCGTGGAACGAAAAAATAACCTATCAAGGGATCTACCAACCAAACCAACATCCAACCAACCAACATCTCATATTTCACAAGTGGTTAAACTATCGGTAAACTAAGAAAACTAAATCCTTTACTGTAATGTTGTGTCATTTATCAAGAATCAGCGGAGGTCAAGGCGAGGGTTACAAATGGGCCCACTAATCAAGCGTGCCGAATCTTTGCAGTTCTTAGGTTTGCGGCGGGCCTGTGGGTTATGGAAGGGAAATATAAAGAGGTCGGTTTTGTTTATGGTTTTGACGTTGGCACCTAACAGTTACTAAAACGTTTATGTTATTTATGTTTAGAACTATTGTCGAATTTTACTCAGGACGTAAATGGCGTTCAACCGAGTAACATCTTTTACACTTTATAATTTTATTTAACTGGACACTGGCAAATTGTCGCTTCAAGCGCAGAGTCAAATTATAAGAAACTGAGCCCAAAAAATCCATATTTTTTTCAAACTGTATCAACTGAAGCATTAATCCAACTCAACATCTGTCGACGTTCCTAAATGAGCAGTTTTTTGCTTTGTGGTTTGCATTTGTGTACAAAAATAAGACAGATAACATTATTAAATTAAACTTAATTTACACTGCAAGGCGACACCGCCGTAACAGATGATCCAAGATACGGCCACGATGGTTATTTTAGTAATAAGATTTATATTTTTATATACATGTATTTTAGTTTGAATGGGCCTGTGATGCCTGAAATTAATGATTTATTATTATTATTTATTCATGAAACGCTTTGATTTTTTTTTTAACTCGAGCGAGTTCTTGATCTTTTTTTCTTGAATAGTATCCGGAAGTGCTCATTATTTGGCCCTGTAGTGAAATGATGAAATAACCAGAGAGAATATAAATCACTATTTTATAAATGACATCCATTATGTATGACGGAATTATCACACTTATCGATAAAGGAGCTAACAATAATATACCAAAATTTTGTGGGTCCCAAAATGATATAAGCAGTAAATTTCGTCAAAAGTTACGGACTATTGTACAAATAACCTGTCAAAGAGATTACATTTATTTCGATCCTCTTGGTGTTATTATTATTTCATTCATTTATTCTCTTTTAACCAATTAAAACTTCAAATAAAATTGCCACTTTGTTATAACTTCCTACATCTAGGAATACACACTAGAAGAAATTCTGAAACGTTGATTTTGATCACTTACTTTTGCCGTTGACTGTACTGGCTAATCTAGTAAAAACATAGTCCGAAGCTATTCAAATTTGTTTTTACTATTACATAGAAATCGTAATTTAACCAAAATTTAATCACAAAAAGTAGGTAAATACAAACAGTCATCTAATCTCTTTGTAAATACCGAATGGACGCAATTTGGACGAAATAGGATTCGACACGGCTCTGATCCGTAAATAGCTGACTGGACAAGCAAAGGACTTGTTTTGATACCGACCCGCGACCGTAGATAAATGGCTAACTCTACGCTTACGGAAATTTTTGCTATAAAAAATACTATATTATGGAGCATAACTGTAGTGCTAATGGTTGCTTACCGTGCTTACCCTGGGGCTAGATGTTGCTGTGTGGATTGTCCGGAAATTTAATTATAGTGCATTTCATATAGAAGGTATAATCAATCTAAGGTTATTTGGCTTAGTTTGTAATAAAATAATGTTGTGATAATAATCTAAAATTATTGAATTTAGATTTGAGAAACTAAGAGTTTTATATGTTTTAATCTAATTAAATTATTTTATTTTCAAGTTCTTCAAATTTATGCTCGACATATCTCTACTATACTTTTAGCTTAAATCATTTTATAATGAAGAAATTGAAAATATTTTGAAGACATTGATCAGGTGATCTAAATATAAATTTATACATTATTTATGAGAAAAGCGTGTTCTAGTTAACTTAAGGATAAAAAAAAACTATTTGCTATAAAATTTCTAAAAACTTTTTTCTATATTTATACCTACATAGTATTCGGAAATAAGCCCCGCATTTAATCACATCTGTTAAATATAATAATATTTGTTTAACCGTTTGTCTGAAATCTTCAATAACTTCTATTATTAACAACAAATACATGATTATGATGACAATTTTGTTTTTTATTTAGATTTATTAGAACTAATTTATTAACAACGAACGACGGGTAATTAAATTTATAAATAACTAGTAGCCATTATTATTCAGAACTGTTGTCCCGGCAATTTTTTTTTCTCGCCGTCAAATCCATCCTTGGATTTCTAAGAATATACAAAAAAAAGTGTGTGTGTGTCAGCTACGACGCACGATTGGAGTTAACTCCTTACGAACGATAATTATGATATATATATCGAATAGAAAAAAGGGTAAATGAACGCATCTGTTAAAATGATAAGAGAAACAAACATATTATATCTGTAATTATTCGGATTATTTATATTACTTCAATAAAGCGTATTACATAATAGCATGTTACAAAATAATATAAATAAAATAAAGTGAGACTACGAAGTATCGCGCAAAGAGGTAATGTATATTGTATGTAATGTACAGTAATGTATACGCGTGTGTAATGTATTCCATCTCATTCTTTTACACGTTCAATCCAACAGATATATATGTATGTCTCTTTCTACGTAACGCCTCAACTTTTCGTGTTACACTTGATTTTACTCCTCATAAAATTTCCGTACCGGGCCTTATAACTCAAATCGTTTCTTAAGGAGTAAACTCCAAAAAGAATCGTCTAAATTGATCCAGACGTCGTTGCGTTATGCGCTTAGCAACACATTTTGAGATTCATTTTTATAATATATCACCTATCACTTAAAACCAATAAGTACCACATATTTTTACTACACCAATGATAAACTAGCTGATTCCCGTTTCGCTTTCTTCTTCACTCACCACTGCCCGCAGCCCTGGGGCATATGGTCCCAGTAATTAAAGCTCCTACTGTAAATATTTGCTCGCAGTAATGGACATTCAGATTAAGAAGATGGTCGGAGGTGCGACTCGCTTTTCAATGTTTACGCTTGAATAGGGAAGCTTTTAAAAAAGATTCTTTTAAGCTTTGGAATGAGTGACGAACGGACATTTTGTATTACGATTAAGACTAGTTTTTTTTTAAATCACATACATTGATCATGTAAAAAATGTAAGCGAACTGTAACGACAATGTTATTTCCTTGATTATTCTTAGTTTTTATTTAAATTAGCTTTAAGTTGACCTGTCGATTATCCATGAGCGTATAAGGAATTAAACGTTTTGACTTTGACTTCGACATATTTTTGTTTCCCTTAATATTAGAATAAAACATTATTTATTACACATACCTACTAATAACTACAACTTAAAAAAATAATAAATACATATCATATAATTAATGCTTCTAATTTTTTAAATACCTATTAGAAATAGCAATTACATCTCCTGGTGTAATTGTTTGCTCGAAGTAATGGACATTCAAGTTAAGAGGATGATCGGTGGTGCGGTCGCTTTTCAATGTTTACACTTTAATGGGAAATGTTTTTGAAACAGACTCTTTAATATAGACGGTTTTAAACTAAGGTAACGATTGGCATTTCGATTCTCTTTAAAATAATCGATCTCCGATTCGATTTAAATCGAGCATGCTAGAACCGATTCTTGTTTAAATCGAGCATTAAAAGATCGATTTTCGATTAATAGCGCCAATTTCTAACGCGCCTAATATAGATACAGGACATAATTGATGACCATTTATCGCAAATACAAGTAATTCGATAGAAGTTATTAAATTAATAAACATAACATCACGCATAAATTTCTCCGAAATAATGGGTAGAGGTGGGGATCGAACCCACGATTTTTCGCTCAACATCTAAGTAAGTCAGTCAATAAATGAATCAAATTTTAAATTTATAATGTTTTATTAAAGTTAAATACAAATTTAATGAGCATTACATTTCCCAGTATTTTAAGTAGAGTGACTTTAAAAAAAATTACTTATCTAATCAGGATCTAAACCTACCGTAGCTAGTTGAGAAATATTTATTATCGGGTAGTTATTTGAATTGATCAGTCCGATTCGGGAGGTTTATAGATCGATTCATTGAATCGATGCAGGGTCCAAAATCGATCTGAAAAATCGATTATATAAATCAAAATAATCGATTAATCGATTTTAAATTTACATGCCTAGATAACGATGGGACATTTCTTTTTATATTTTCATTCTAGGACGTAATATTTTTTGTGACTATGACATGACAGACCATAATCAGGTTGACTTCTGTTTATAGGCTAAATATAATTATATAATTAGCATATTATAATTAGTGACATTTAGTTGTGGATGTCATATCTATGTCAGTTTATCATTTAGAAATTCTTCAACGGATTAATAACATTTCTGTAATGGTAATTGTTTTAGTTTTTTATGACAAGATAATATATTTTGTAATAAGTATAAGTTGTTGAGGATACCTACTCTATCTCATTATTTGTTTAATAATACCCCTATTCCTAGAATCCTTATTTGTTAATTCAAACCCAATCATTTCTTGTAAACGAATGAACTGATTCCTTTATTAAGTTGAGTCTTACATCAATTTCTAATTACTACAATCAGAACCTGTTTCAAATTATAACTACGTCTACTAGTCTTATTTTCTATAGGAATAAAAAAAGATATCTTCATCTCCATAAAATTAAGTTGTACCTACCTAGTACTAATTATTCAAAGCGAAAAAATATCCTTGAGTCGGAACATCATAATTTTATTCAGAAAGGTAAATTGCGCCAATTTTTGGGGCTATAATTTTAAAATTCCCTCGTACCTACTAAACAATGACAAATGTTGCGGTTAGCGGCGCCAAAAGGGCTTCTACTTTTAAATGAAAAACGCGGATTGGCGTAGCAATAAATTTTACTTTGCGCTAATTGGTCAAAAGCGGTACAGTATTTTTGGTGGGTTTCCAAGTTGGTTTTATGTGATTCACTGCTTACTCTGATTAAGACCCGTCCTTCAAAATTTGGCTAGTTTTAGATTTTTAAAGGAGATTACAAAGTCGAATAGTAACGGCGAATCTTCGACAGAGTGGCGAATTGCTATTCACGATACATCACACTTATTCACTATAACAATATGTTGAGGAGTTTTAAGGTATTTAATTTTTTTGTTTGTATAGCTTAAGCATACAACGATTGGCTATTGATTGTTATTTTTAAGTTAGTCAGTAAGCATTGGTGTGCAATAAAGATATTATCTATCTATCTATCTATCATACATATATAATTAATTGAAAAAATTAACTAACTAATGTAATGACCACAGTAATTAAAATGCTAAATAATTTGCATGCCTCATTGTGCGGCGCAAGAGTTAGCGGGTTTGTTTCCCGCCGATGTGTCAAGTGTATGCATAATCTGCAGGCACATTCTCCTTGGTCTGGGTGTTAATTAATAAGGTATAATAAAAATATATTAACCTATCTATTATATTAAGTAAATCACCCGTAACACAAGCTTAGAGCTTACCACGGGGCTAGATGTTGTTGTGTGAATTGTCTGGAAATATTTATTTATTTAATAAGTCTTTAGCCAATAAACTCGTAGGTATTTGTTACAAAACGCGCACGGACGCACCCACAAATAATTATACAACAATTTCTTTCAACATTCATAGCATCATTATAAAAGATTTGCAAAGCAACAAATTACGCACGTACTAATCCTATTATACGGTATACAATTATCCCAACAAAAAGCGAAACCAATATCATTAGTGAAATGAAAAACGTCCAGTCGAATATTGGGCCGGCCAACAAAGCTGGGAGGAATTCAATGGAACCGGAGAACGTAGCAATGTTTGTTTGTATGGTTCGCATAAAAAGTGTCAGAAATGCAGTTGCCTTGTTGCAATACAATATAAATGCAATTAAATTACGTGGAATATAACTTTTGAAACTGTCATGGTTATCTAGTGATGCATCGACCAAATAATAGAGTGAGAAAGATGTTAGACCAATTTGTCTGCCAATAAAACTGTTACTCCAATCGCTGCAGCTTCAGTTTAACCGTGATCATGGCGCATGTAACTTTGCCGAAATATCGGGAAACCCGAAAGACATAATCGAGTGCTTACCCGTTCGACCCAAGATTTTTCTACCCAATAGGTATTTTGCTCCGTTCAACCCAAAACAATAGATTCAAGTTACCCGTTCTACCCACACCTACTTATTCCTAGTTTCTATTGTTTGAATTCAAATAAATGTCATAGTGAAATACTAAAGAAGCAGGGTCATTCATTACATTAGACAAAAAATCGCCACGGCGTTGCCCGTGTTTTTGGATTATCTCGTGGGATCATATATCCAAAATCAACAACTACTAATAAATTGAAAATTAATTAAAAAAACATTGTCCAGCGGACAAAATTGTGAATCTAAACCATTCCCAGATCCCCTTGAACACACACAAAAAATTTCATCAAAATCGGTCCAGTCGTTTGAGAGGAGTTCAGTGACGTACACACTCACAGAAGAATTATATATATAAAGATATACAAATTACGGTGTCTGTACTATTTAGAATACACTGTGACTCAGATTTTTGCTTTGGGTAGAACGGGGCATATGTTTTGGGTTGAAGGGGTAAAAATATTATTGGGTAGAAAAATCGTGGGTTGAACGGGTAAGCACTCACATAATCATGGTGAATGTCCCGTTACGAATATCTTTAGGTACTTTTCTTTAATGGTACAAAGTAGTATCACCAGTTCCATAGTTATTATCGGTTAAAATTAAGGGGGAATATCCTAGTTTTTCTTTACTGGTAAAGGATACAAAGTTGTGTCACTTGTACAACCAATGGTACTTCTGGCATAAAGGCAAATTGACGCGTCGCAACGGATATGGTTTTAAGTTACAGTTTGCGCAGAAGCATGATAATACTTTACATAGATAAATCTAAATTTAAAATTTAAGAAAAACCCCCGATTCCAATGCTTTAATTTCCTTAAATTTAAAACAACATAATATTATGTAATGTGGACGCGATGCGCTTTAATTTGATACCCCACACTAGTATATTTGCAGATTTTCTGTTTTCCTTCCCCACTCTCACCCCCATAACTTTTAAACGGCTCAACCGATTTTCATGAAACATGTCTAAGAACACCCGGGCCAAACTCACCCTTCATACAAAAAAAAACTAAATTTAAATCGCTTCATCCCTTCGGGAGCTATGATGGAACAGACAGACAGACCAGACAGTCACACAGACAGACACACAGACAGACACGTCAAACTTATAACACCCCTCTTTTTTGGTCGGGGGTTAATTAAACTATTAAAATTAAACATTTGTTTATTAATGAAAATTCCATGTCACACACAAAATACAATGGGGTTCTGACTCCTAAACTAGGGTTACCTGTATATTTGGAGTCAGGTTCTTCCAAACAATGATATTATTATAAATTAGTAATTAGCAATGTAAATTTTACTAATCATTAAGTATATTAACTTTGCAGATTAATTAAGTACACATAATGATGATGATATAGGTTTAAGTGTTATTAGAATTATATGAATTACTTAAACAAATATACAAAAATAAATATATATTCAGTGGGAAAAAGAATGGTATTATTTAAAATTGGTTAATTTCAAAATTTCCAATAAAAAATGTTAGCCGTTGTAAAATTTTATTGAACATTAAATTAATAATTTGAGTATTATAAACGCTTTTTATGTTAGTCAAACCATAATGCTTAAAAATTATTGTACTAACCGTATTTTTCTACCTCACACATCGGCTTCTCTAGCTTAAGCGCTTGTGTGAAACATGTAGGTACTTGCAATAAAATTAAAAAGAGATTGCCTTTTTGAAATAAATTGCTATGTTCCTTCAATCTCCAAATATTTAACTGAAAATATCAATCTTCGTTTCTTTAACAGGAAACGTTATTATTTTTCTATAATGGACCAATCAACGACATTGAATTTAGGATTCAAAAAGAAAAATATATTTTTATGTTAACTATGACTATATTATACTACCTCTTGTAACTACTTCCATTAATAACGGACTCTCTTGAATCATGGTAATATGCTTCTTTGTCAATTTACCATGTGACCGATTTCACATGTGGCTTATCCGAATATATATATATTTAAAACGCTTATACATAATTATACTCGTATAGCCTGATTTTCTTCGAAAAAATTCCTTGAACACTAGGAGGAGGAGTTTAATGACTAACACACGTACAAAAGATTTATATAGCTATCTAGGTATGTATATAAAGATATACGTCACAAGGCCCTACTCCGGAACTATGATGCTCTATCTTAGCACTTTCTTATTAAAGTGATAAAGCGAAAAATAGGTGTCAAGATATTAAACGGGCAAACGGACCGACTAAACAGAATTAATGAGATATGCGTTTTCAAAACGTTTAAATTTTTTAAATTCTTTATTCACGTGCTTCGGCACCATAACACTGTAGCAACATTAAGTAAAAAAATAAATAAAATAAAATAAATATAATAATACAGTGACAATAATAAATTTAAATACTTAAACTTCATTATTATTTCCTATTTGCATCCCGATGCATTTTCTTCAATCGTAGCTATCGTTATAAAACGAAGGATACATTGTGAACTAAGCAAAGGAACGGTCAGTCCGCTTTTGTCGTAATAGCGTTCCCATTATAATGTTGTATTTATTCTCTTTGTTACATTGCACAAGTTTATAGTGATGTACCCCGCACTGAAAGAAACAACAATAAAGCTGGGCTAGGACCTCGTTCATCGTGGCCCTATCGCGAGAACTGATAGGTAGTCATAAATCGATAGTTATGAATGCCTAGTGTTGTAGCGTTTTACAATATTAACATCGAATGGATAAAACCATTTCAATGTCGTTCTTTTTTGTGTGTGAATTATTTACGAGCTTTCTTAGACATGTTTGATGAAAATTGGTCAAGCTGTTTAAAAGTTATGGGTGGTGAAAGAAGCGATGAATAAGCGAAAGTCTGCAAATTATATTCGAGTGAGATCTCAAATGAAAGCACATCACGTGCAAATACAAAATAATATGATTTTTTTACTTTTAAAGGCAATAAGGTTTGGTATCAGGGTCTATTCAATCATCAATAACCAAGTTTATTAACTTATTAGAATAAATAAAATAATAATAAACTTAAAATGTCTTTGAAAGCACGTTTTCTTTATGAAGACTGTTGTTGCAAAGCTGTAGGAAAATATACCTTTTAATTAATCTAGGTATAGTATTATTTGTCTTGGTCTAGATGCCTTTTCCATAATAGAAAGTATGTTCACATTTCAATATTATTTTCGAAAATGTTTGTGCAAGTATGTTCTTATCCATATTCTATTCACAACTTACTAAAACCACCTGTTGTATAGTTAAGCGTTTTCCCTTTTCTGAGCATAGCCCTCCCCAATAAGGTACATCCAATATAGCTATCATATAAAAAAAAGATCCTTAGTAAAAATATTAAACCATCGACTACTCTGCACAACACTAAAAACCGGAAGCGAGCGCCACATTTACGTTCACAACTGTCCAGCTGGCCGGTAATGTACTCGACAGTACCTGCTCGTTTTAATAGCCGCGCTGTGAATACATCCTACTCGATAACAGGAGCAACAGTACTGTCGAGTAGTAAAGTGATTTTAATTATTTTTCATATTTTTTTTAAATCATTGACATCTCTGCTCAGTGCAGCGCTAGAAACCGGAAGCATATTTACGTTTGCAGATGTCCAGCTCAACGGTAATGAACTCGACAGTACCTGCTCGTTTTAATAGCCGCGCTGTGAATACATCCTGCTCTATAACTATAGCAACAGTGCTACCGAGTAGTAAAGTGATATAAATTGTTTTTTTTTTTAAATCATCCACATCACTATAACACTAGGAACCGGAAGTGAGCGGCACAGTTAAGTTTGCAGCTGTCCAGCTCGACGGTAATGTACTCGACAGTACCTGGTCGTTTTAATAGCCGCGCTGTGAATACATCCTACTCGATAACTGTAGCAATAGTACCATCAAGTAGTAAAGCGGTTTTTAATGTTGTTTTTTTTTATGTTATGGAATCATATTTCTTCAGTAACTAGGTATTTACTATAGAAACACCATATAATTTAAATGTCTTTATTTTCTAAAACGCCTGTGAATTTTAATGTTTCTCTCTGCAAATGTATTATTTTTTATAAATAAAACAAAAAAAAATTTTAGCCATTGTGTTTATCTATTTGCTATCTTATAAAAATTACAAAATATTTTTTTCTAAAAAAATCTTAGAACAACATCATGATATTTGAGCTTTTCCTACATAATATAAGGCGCTATTGAAAGCGATATGGAGATAATACTATTATAACTTGTAAAATACTAAAAAACAACGGCATCATTTTACTGAATGAATATTAAAATAATCAACACTCAACTAACTATTCCAAATATCTAGCTTAAGAATTCTTTAATGACATATTTTTTTCAAAATATGACTCTATTTTTCATTATTAGGATGTGGTATTAGTAAAAGAAGGAGAACTTATGTCTATTGTATTCTAGAATTTAAGAAATGTATGTTGTCACCTTTGTAGTAGTCCTTAAATAAATAAATACATTTTAAATTCTTTATAATTAAAAAGTAGACTGTCAAAACATTTTTCTGTTTCGCCTTCATCTTCACTATTTTTCTTCAAATTTGCTAGGTACTTCTTAAACATTTTTTAACTTCGCTGTCTAATTTCTGGAACAGATTTTCTATTACTGACTGATTATAGCAAACTTTCTGATGTTTTCGTATGTTCGCAAACTTATCGATAAATTTTGTCACACTCTCTTTTTTTTACCTATTTTCACTTTGCATTTGAATATTTAAAAAACTTTCGAATGTATTTTGAATGTTGAGCAACCAGAACGCGTAATAAAAAATACAAACAAGTTTTAATACCTTGTGGTATTTTGTATCAAGTAACCAGAACAGAGTTAAAAAAAAAACATTTTATTCCTTTTAAATGGAAAAAAATACGAAACCGTGTTGAGATTTCCCAGTGAAGATCTTTAATTGCGCACCGTATAACATAATTTATTTCCGTGAATTTGGAAACCTTCTTTGTACCTTAATCAGCATTCATCAAAATCCACATAAATCAAACAGACGTACTGAGTTTCCCGTCTTGAAAAGCCATTTCTAAAATATTTGTCCTTTTCGTGACCTATAGGCGGGAAGCAGTTCAAAATAATATTATTCTACGTGACAACGGAATAAAATTGACATGACATTGAAAAGGGATCATCATAAAATATTTCATAATGTGTATTTCTCGTTACTCAGAAACAAAAGCATTTTATCTCGAATATCATTTGTTTTAGCACATCACCGGTTTTGCGTAAAATGTTTTTGTTACAATGACAGCTGAACTGAGCGGCGATGAATCATAATTCTTTTTACTCATGAGCTCTTGATCACATTGTGAAATTTATTGCTTTTTTCGATGTCAGTTTGTCAAAAGGTACGGATTATTTAAAATGTATATTTAGCTTAATATGGATGGGTCAGTAACATGTATGAGAAAAATGAGACAGTATGTTAAAGTTGTGTTGGACATAATTTACATTTTGCATAAAATAAAATAAAATAAATGATAATTTACCAAGACTTTTCAGACAATTGTTGGGATATATTCAAAAATGCTAAGCTTGCTATAAAGTGAGCAAAAAACTTCTCACTATTGTGGCATGAAACCCCAAATTTTATTCCAATCTGAAATAGTAATGGATTTTTTTTAAAACATACGTCATTGTAATAAAATACATAGATAAATATTCAAAACTCTCAACCTTTGTCGCCTTCACACTTCCACTGAGGGCATCACTGAAAATCAAATGAATGCTTCGAAAATACTATTTTGTAAATTGAATTTATATAAAAGTGAGCACAACTGTACCCAGTAATCAATTGAAAGCGCGGCTCCATTCAACTCGGCACGCCGGCCGTGGGTGGACCCGTGATGCATTGCAGTATTTAACGCATTGTGCGTTTTGCGACATTTTGTACATGACTGTACTCTGTACTTCAAGCCTATTGTGGGAATAGCTCTGAAAATAACTAATATTTTTTGTGAACATGATGTTTAACTTTAAATCTCTGCTCTTTTTCAATTAAACTTTTATTAAAATATTAAATAATTATCAAAATTCGTTCATTATAAAAAAAAGGTTTTCATAGGAAGAAACATGACTAAATCAACCTCGAATTGAAATCCCGCTCTTAATTTTAAAGTCGAACAAAATAAAGTAAGATATCAAAATTATTAAGCTGAATAATTTATGGACTCTATGATTGTTTTAAAACAATCAATGATGAAACCCTGTCCTGGCCTCAATCAGCATTTCCTATAACAACAGTGGGCCCACCCCCGAACAAAAGGGTCACATAATCCCTTCTGGTATAGTGCATTTTCGAAAAGGTTGAAAGACTACAGAAATAGAAAAGAAAGAGCCAAGATATAGAGTCTATATCCTGGCTCTTTCTATTCTAGCTCTATATTATAGAGCATCAAAGTTCCAGAGCGGGGGCTTGAAATGTATAATATATATCGCTCATTTGCGACAAGAATGGTTTATAACATTTATGTATCGTTTTGGAATAACAGTATATAAAAATCCGCCGTATCGCGCTCTACTTGCTACAAGAACGCGATATTCCTAGCCCCAAAATTGACAAAGATATGGGGGAAAAAGTCGACAAGATGCGTTCTAGCTCCCTCCTTTACAACTATGAAGTTCGTTTCAACATCGGTATATGTCATTGGAGTCCCTGCGCTCGACGAATGAGGAGCTGTTCAATTGCATCAAAAACGTGACACAGTCAGTGTGTCACGTTTTTAATGGAAAGGTAAGTGCATTCATTTAGTTATTCATTTGTTACTAAAGCGTGATATCATGGTTTGAACCACTTTAGCTGTAAAGTAATATTTTACTGTATACATTTTTAGGCTACCTTGTCACGGTTTTCGCGCAAAAAAATTATACTTTTTCGGAATAAAAGGATATGTACCGTTTTAGATGATGAATGAAATCTCTAGAGGTTTAGTTTTGTATGAATTATTACCACGTATCTCGTTGTTGTCGTAAAGTGTGTATACATTTTGTCGTGATAGCGGAAGTCGTTGCATTACAGATGATGACACATATTTAAACCACCACCTTATTCTTTCAGATGGAGTCACAATCGCGATCGAAAAAGATTTTGGGTATACTCCAAAAAGAAATAGTTGATGCAATAGACAGTATAACTACAGACAGATTAGATCCACCTCAGGATACCGAAATAATACCCACTACTACTACTGACTCGACAACCACAGTGGGGTTTTATTTCTTCTTATCTTTAGATAGACTCAGAAGGAAACACGATACAACCGAAACGAACCAGCAACAATGCTAAATGTTTTTTAAAACACGCTGGCAATAAATAATCGGCCAATAACTACAGCATTAAGCAGAACTTATGGAACTGGTTACTAAAAACCCCATTCCTCGATATTATAAATCTTTTTTTCTTCCTCGGTGGCGCGGTGGGCGAATGTCCGCTTGCAAAGCAAGTGGTAGCGGGTTCGATTCCCGCCGAGGGTAAAATTGTTTGTATGTTCTACAAGCACTTTTCTCCTGGGTGTTTAATAATCGTTTACCGCCCATTACGCATTCTAGGTTAAGTTTAAATTTCATATTGTATTGTTCATCTGGTGTGTAATAAAGAATTATATTCTATTATTTAATATGTATAGTAAAAGTATCTATTTAAGTATGTATATTATATTATGTACCTATATCAGATGTCTAGTACCCATAACACAAGCTTAGAGCTTACCACGGGGCTAAATGTTGTTGTGTAGATTGTCCAGAAATATTTATTTATTTATTTTTTCGAATCTCTATAAGCGCATCATCATAGATTTGTTAAATTGAATGTTTATTAGTATTTTTAACCCCTGACCCGAAACAGGGGTGTTATAAGTTTGACGTGTCTGTCTGTCTATCTGTCTGTATGTCTGTCTGGGACATCATAGCTCCCGAACGGATGGATTTCAATTTACTTTGTTTTTGTATGAAAGGTGAGCTTTGCCCGTTGGTTCTTAGACATGTTTCATGAAAATCGGTGGAGCCGTTTAAAAGTTATGGGTGTGGGAGTGTGCTCGAGTGGGGTATCAAATGAAAGAACATCGCGTGCACATTACTAAATATTATGGTCTTTTACCTTTAAGGGAGATTTTCTTAAATTTTAAATTTAGATTTATGATTACATTCCATTTTATTTGATAACACACTGGCTGTCAAAATATTGATTTGTTACTTTCTATAATAATGTTTAGTATACTAATAAGTGCAAATGTGAAGTGCCATTGTTAATATTATAGTAGAACTAATTAAAAATAACTGTGATTGTTTTTGCTTAGATGTTTTGATTATCTAATAGTAAGTAAACGATGATTACAATTATTGACAGACATCATTGTTCGTATTAGGTAAGAAGTGTGCCATGGTAAAGCAAGACTTAATTATAGTCAAGACTGTTAAAATGAGTACAAAAGTATTATGTGTAATTGAATTTATGGTCGAAACTGATTAAAATAGTACAATAAGTACGAGTATAACGGTGTTTTAGTAATTTTTTTTTGTATAATTTAATATATTTTGACTGCAAAAACGTGTTTTAAATTTGTAATATTGCAATATTTCGTTAGTTTAACAAAAATATTAGCATATAAAACGTGATACGCCAGTATATCTAATAAAAATATATATATATTGCTGCAAAAACGTAACAAGTGCTGCCATTTTCGATAAAAAACATGATATTATTATGAAAATGAATGAGATACCAGCTCCGCATTGATTTTTTCGAAAAAAGAATTGTTGGCGCACCTTAATCGTCAATAAAAAGTTTAGAAAGTTCATTAGGAACGAAAATATACAGATTTGAAAACTTCAAAGTCGTTTTCTGAAAAATCACGTTTTCTGACTTGTCACGTTCTTGTCGCAGAAGAGCGATATACATTCAGTACATTTTGCTCAAAGGTCACGCGAAACCTCATTGCACTGTTATCGTCTTGAGTTTTCGTTTGCAAGAAAAATATGGATAGGTACATTTTCAAAGTAAGTCATTTAACTGACCGACTAATTGTTGTTTTATAACCGACTTCAAAAAAAGGAGGTTTCTCAATTCGACCGTATATAATTATTTTTTTTTTATTTTGTCCGTGGATAACTTCGTCGTTTATGAACCGATTTTGATTATTCTTTTTTTGTTGGAAAGGGAGTATCCCAAGGGTGGTCCCATGGTAAGGAAACCTGGATCTGGTGGTGGAATCCTGAAGAAATTGAGGGAAACTCTTGAAAAAATTGTCTTTCCCACTTGTGTGTTCCTTAATATTATTCAATATAATTTTAAAGTCCTTTTATAAATGAGGGTCTGGTGTTGATCTGATGATGGAAGGAAAGGTGGTCGAGGGAACTCCTCAACGATTTACAGCAAGTACTTTATGTTTGAGCTTGATTAACTTATATTACTGAGACCGTTCATCTAAATTGGTTTTGACTGATATTAGGGGTCTGATGATGAAAATAAAGGACAGTCAAAGGAACTCTATAAGGTATATTTTAGTCGAGTAATCACTAAAAATCGTGAAATAAAACTTTTTTGGCCAAAAATTAAACCAACTTCAAAACGGAAACAGTTAAAAAAATATATAACTTTACAAATCATTTCGACATTATAAGTGATAATTAAATCTTAATTTTTTCTGCACACTTTGAATATTAGTTTCAAACTATATGTGGGGTTTATTAAAAAACATTAAAGGTTTGTAAGGTTTGTCTTAGCCTGCGATGCTTGAAATATATGATTTATAATTATTATAGGTAGACGAAAGAAAATCATAAATAATTTATCGTCGTCGTCTTGAATATCTTATCTATAGTATGGCAACCAGCAGCAACTTGCAAAAAGGTTTGTGACTGTGTAACCTTATGCAAGTTGATTGAGGTCTCACCAACTTGTCACTGATTGTTCACCAAAAGTAGATGCGCATGCAGGAACTTTCAGTGAAAGGATTTCGCGTTGGGTTCTGCGATGAAAAGAGCCATGCGTAGACTAACTCTTTTGTTATTTTATCCCGCCGTGGTATACGTGCAACCAGAACTGTGTCAGGTTTTCTTTCATACTGACAAGCCACACCTACTTTGTTTGGAATCTTCGAAACCAATTTACAATCAAAAATAATATTCTCCATATTTACTATACTGTTTTAGTACCTACCTATTGGTTTGATTAATAATTTGATTAGAAAAACACTAAAAACTACCTATATAATTGGCAAAATAGATATGTAATATAATAAAATAGAAAGTAGGAACATTAAACGTAATATAAAGTCCTAAGGGAAAACAATGAAGTTTAATTTAATTTTCCCCGCTTTCCAGCCATAAAATCTTTACATTCCAATTTCAAAACTTTATCGCGAGCTTAGTTTAAAAACCTATTAATTTCAATTCCCACCATTATCAAATTCGGAACATAACCTCACTTTGAATACCTATTCATTCGCACCTATCGTAAACTGCGGTATCCATTGCGCGCTTGTTAGCACACATAGGCAATTAATTAGTTACCAGCCAGCGTTGTATACCATCTGGCGCATAGACACGGGTCTTGCCCATTAAATTTTATGATAGCGGCAGATGGACCCCAGCAGTCTGGGTGTTGCAAACAAGATACGAATTTGCGACGACACAAGCTCTAATTTTATCTATTTTGATACTAGCGAATTTTCTATCTCATCTGTTTAACATAGATTGAATTAGATTGAAAAACTCCATTAAACTAACACATGGAATTGGTTTTGCAAATATATTAAAATTTTAATTTCACATTATGTGAATACCAACAAAGTTATCGAGAATTTGGATGAAAGTTAACCACCCAACATTGATACAACAATTTAAAAACTTTAAAATTAATAATTACATATTTGTACTCCGATGTATTGTCTTGTTACTGTTTACTGTTTGCATTATATTTGTGGTGTACAATAAAGAGTTATCTATCCATCTTTTGTTTTGTTTTTTTCCACATTAGATTTATTAAATTTGTGATTGATTTATAAATGTGTTGCTCGTATACACAGTTCCTTAATGACCGTATGCAATCGGCCATGTTTTGTTGAATTTGAATTTGGAATTGATTCCAGCTGGTTTATTTTAGCGCTTGGTCGCATTCGAGATTTCAATGGGAGAATTATGAAATTCAAATTGAAAATGACTGTGAAAGTTTTTGTAACGGAAACTTTACCAAACTTTCCGGCGCTTTTTGTGAGAAAAATAGAACTTTGCAAATGTTGCCGACTCTATAGAATTTTCAACAAAATCTTATTCAGAACCGAATGACAATTCTTTGTATTTTGTTACAGAAAACTTTCAAGGGGACATAGCTATCCCGGAAGCAGATCTTCAAAGGTACGCTGTCAAGCCAGAGCCAAAAATTAACAAATCTCTTCAAGAAGAGGTAGAAAGACTGAAGAAAGAGGTTCTACTTGAAGGGCTACAAGTAGAAGAAGAAGGTATGCCCGATATTTTGAGAAAGAGGACCAAGCAACCCTCCTCTATAAGCTCAGATAAGCCCCAACAATATAATGACGCTGTACTTAATACAAAAGTAAGTATATAAATGTGGATAGGATAAGACTTCAAGGCAAATACTTAAGGGTAAATAAAGTTTTAAAGTTCTTAGTACGGTAGTAACTTAAATTTTGTTCCAAGGCATGTCATTCCATAAGTTTAATTTTTATATTCAGGTGTTGTTCTTTTTCTTTTGCAGATACTGCCAGCCGGACTAGATAAGTCAATCCTTTTAAAAAACGGCAAACTCCCTCCAGAAGAAACAGAGAATTACACCAACATAGTAAACGAAGCCAAGTTAGAAAATTTTACTCAAACTTTCGACAATCTCACTGAGTCGGACAGCTTAGAACAAGATGGTGTGCTAGTCGTCAATATTTCAACTAACAACATCCTAAATCTAGACGAATTCTATCCACAAATAAAGATTCTTAACATATCTAACAAAGTAGATGAAATAACAAATAAAATTCAAAGCAACAGTAGAGAAATCACAGGTGATATAAACAATAATCTTAAAGCCAAAGATATACCAGAGAACGTTACTGTAGGTCCTGCTCCGACAAATGGTGTTCTACCGTCGAGTGAGCAGGATGAAGAATTAGTAAATAAGACTGATGATATAGATAAGCCGGTGATCAATAATTTATTGAAGCCAACGGAAAGCTTGCAGAATTTGGAAGATAATAAAGAAACAAGGAGAAAACATAGGAGAAGGAGACATGGGAATAGAAGACGGTGAGTTTTTTAGAACATCTGTATTTTCTATTTTCACTAAAGCAGTTATGAAACTAACAAGATTAATCTAAAATCTGATTATAATTATATACCCGAATATTATAATTTTAATCGATGTCCTCTATAAAATAAAATGAGGTAAGTATAATTTATTCATTAGGGACAGAAAATTGAGTCTAGAAAACTACAGCCTGTTTTTAATACTGATATAGATAATACAAAGCTCAATATATTTAGCATTAGAATAACTTAAACATTTTGATATTATCGAGAGTAAAATCTTTGAAAAACATGGCGGTATTTATAAATAAACCCGGTAAGAAATATACTGACTCTTTAGTGAGAGAGTTCTACAAGAACAAAGTAAGAATTATAAAATAATAGCTTTACACGCCATGGCCTTGCCGTGTATACAAAAAGTATTTTAGATTAATTTTTGAATTTAAGATTTATTATCAAACTTATTTATGTTTTTGTATGGTTGTTTTTTTATGTAATTGTCTCGATATTTTTAATGTTACCTTGTTTAAAATTTTAAAGTTTTCAAACTTCAGATATCAGGTATGCGGGATGTTTCAATCTGATTACAACCTTTGCCGAATGTCACAAAAACGCCGTTTTAGAAAAACGTTAAATCTGGTATTGGAAAAGGCTACACACAGTACAAAATAACATAACCTAAGTCGTCGAATATAAAGTTTACTTTAACTTCTTTTTTTTGGGTTCCAAATAGATTTTGTTAGGTAAACAAACTCTACATTTTTAACCCCCGACGCAAAACGAGGGGTTAAGTTTGAAGTGTCTGTATGTCTGTGGAATCATAGCTCCCAAACAGATGGAGCAAAAATCGCTAATAAAAGAAATTTAGTTTTTTTGTATGTGTTTCGCGTGTGTTGTGTTGAGACATGTTTGATGAACATCGATTGACCCGTTTAAAAGTTATGAGGGGTGGTGAAGTGGGGAAGAAAGACCGAATATCGGCAAAATACTTGAGAACTAAATACTTTTTAATAAATTTTATCTACTTTTACTATAGTAAGGTACTCAGTTTTTTTTATAGGTATGTCTAACTATTTATAAATTTATATCTCAAATGTTTCACAATGAGGTTTTTTTCTGAGGGTCTGGGTGTTTTCTATGTATCATATGTATGTATTTACAAAAAAAAATGTATCTATGTAGTTTATCAGTCACCTAACACCCATAGTACAAGCTCTGCTTAGTTTGGGGTTAGGTGATGCTGTGTGAGTAGTCCGGAAATATTTATTATTTATTACAGTATGGTGCTCGTACTAGCATCTAAATCAAAAACGCATCCAATATCACAGCTATCTTCCTTTGCCCGTCGTATCCATTTCAAACGAGAGTTACCACATTTCCCCACTATTTTTCCTCTTGGATGTATGAGGCACATAACTGCAGAGCCTCAAAGGCCCTTTGCTAAACGCTGGTATTAGTTTAACCGGAATAGGAGCGAAATGCGGGATTTAATCGTCCTGGCTTGCCAAATGTTTTTGTAGACATAAACTTGCATTTATGTTTGTAAAGCAAATGTTTCACTATTAGAATAGAAAAGAATAGAATAGAATGTCTTTATTGCTTCAAACATTGTATAATGGTGATAATAATTACACATAAGGTCCACATGTTTCACTAAAAACTAGCATGTAATAATTAATTAAATCTAGGATAAATGTCAAAATAATTCATTAATGTCATAAAAAATATTTCCATTCAGCCATTTAAATAGTTTTTTCTTAAATATATAATTATTCATTAATTATAGGTATAGTGTATATAAGAGTTATAGAGTTAAACTAAGTAACTTTTTGATACAGTGTCTAAATGATTGATGCAAATGTACCAAAATAATATCAGATAGAGTATATTTGAGTAACGGTCGTATTCATAAAAAATATACTTGTGACTCATATTATTGAATTGGATAAAACACACAATCAAAATCTCAATCAAACCAAAATCTCTATAATACGGCTGACATAAGCTATTTATGCCTTATTATAGAGATACACGATTCAATTGTTTTCAAACAGATTAATTTAGGTTAATGCGTTACGTTTTTTATCAAATGATCTATAAAACTCCTGTATCTGGTATAACAAGTTCATATTTTTAAGAACACGAGAGTAAATAACCAATGAGCCTAATTTTTTTTAGTAAAATACGCATTCCCAGTATTTTAATACTAATATTATACCTATCCTTCCCTCCGAACCGCTGCCCCGAACAGTCGTGTTACAACGTTACTCTATATTCCGTTTTATTTATTATTTTATTCAATTTAAATACAATAAATCAAGTATAAAAAATAGGAAAACAGAAGTTCATAGGAGCTCCCCGCACATCATGAACTTAAACAAAATGAAATTAGGTGCAAAGGTGCATTTTAAAAGTCATATCTAGTATAGGCATAGGTAGTTTTTTTATTATTAGCTTATGTTGTCCCACTGCTGGGCAAAGGCCTCCCCCAACTCCCTCCAACAATCAATAACAAACAATAGGTAGTTTGTGTCTTAAAAATCAAAAATACACCTTATGAACTCTTCATAACTGGTGAATATCCATATTAATGTAATTAAAAAAGATACGAGCTACGATTTTAATTTAGTAATCAAAAGCGCATCCCATATTACATCACTATCTATCTTCCTTTGCCCGCCGTTTCCATTTCAAACGAGAGATGCCTCATTACCACACCGTATTTCCCCACTATTTTTCCTCTTGAATGTATGAGGCACATAATTGCAGTGCCTCAAAGACCCTTCGCTAAACGCTGGTATTAGTTTAGACGGAATAGGAGTGAAATGCGGGATTTAATCTTGCTGAGTTACTTGTTTTTAACTATAATGTAAAAGATTTACTGTAAACATTTTTAATCATCATTGTTGCAGTACCATACATTTTCTGTACAAAACACCTAAAATAACATTTTAGACAAACTGCTCAAAGCACAATAATTTGTAATTTTGATGTAAAGGATAAATTAGTGTACTTTTATTTGTTTTTCATGTCAAAAGTGATTAAACAGATCACGTGCTATTAATAAAAATAAAAATCATTTTAAATCATACCTCCACCAGAGGTCATAATAACAAACAATCAAGACATTGTAGGCTGAAATGACTACAAGATCAATTTATCTCCCTATTTCGGGCACTGGCAAGATCCCAAGTTGCCGAACTTAACCGTTATTATTCCGTGGCTTGGACTAGTAAAACAATTTGGACCGAGCTGTATAAATTACCCACAGTGGCAGTTAAAATATTTGTGTATTTGTCACATTGCTTCTTGGGATCGGGTTGCCTAAGGCGACCTTTTATTACTTAGTTCTAGGTATTCAACTCTTTCCTAGCACCTTATGGTTTAACTCCTGATCAATGTGTGCCTTAAATTGGTATAAGAACTCCTATAACTTTGAGAGGAGAGATGCCACACACATCTATATTTACACACTAGTAAGCTGATCATCTAGTTGAAATTGAGAATTGAAAAAAGTGGGTTAAAGAATATCGCAACTCCTCGACTTTAAACTAATCATCTTGGTAGTATATCTACACAAAAAATGATAAGTGGTATTGCCATTATATCGTAGCCGTATTGCACGTGGATCAGATATTCGTTAGGGCCAAAACGTTCTTGGATGGAGTCCGATAGAAATAACTGAAAGTTAATCAGAGATAATATTCATCAATGGGCTTCGTATTAAGTTGCTCTAATTTTGACAAAAAAAAAGAATCACCGGACTTCAGGAAGTTAAGAAGGATTAACTTTTACCACCTGATGAGATAAATTTAATCTTATCATGGACAAACCCTGCAAGCTTAAGTCATGTTGGTAATAATATCTCAGACTATTTTTATCACTGAAATCGATGTCTATATAAAGATATGGTCCTACATTTTCAATAAAAATCTTTAGGTTTGCATAAGCCTATTTGATGTTAAAAGGAAATAAAGCCCTACTTTAAACATAAGAGGATTAGTTTTTATATTAATAATATTATGTTTTGTAAGAAACTTCATAACTACCCAATTTATTAAGTTATACATCACTTCAAATATAAATTGGCTATTATAAAAGTTGTCAATTTATGCCGTACAATTATTTCTCCTATTCACGATTCTGGACCTTGAAGTGTTTGCAAAAATAATGAGCATTTCGTTTATACTAAATTGGCGATGAAAGAAAATAAAAATACGGGATGAATTTATTAATTTCGCAACTTCCATTGTGATGCATTAAAACTTTATTGTTAAGATAAGGGTAAAATTAGAATAACTAATGAAAGAAAGTTTGTCATTCACAAGGCACATGACACGGAAGCTATCGGAAAGTATGCAATTAAATGAGAGATTTTATTAGAATAATCATAAACTCCTACATATATCGTTAACCATAAAAAGGTCCCTAACGAACTATGGTTCATTGGGTACTCCTCAACATTAGTTTAATGGTTTCCCCTCCACTTTATAACAAATTGTAAAACATGCTAACCATAGGCATAATAATTGTTATTAAATTTAATATAAAATAATTTTATTTGTCATTTTTACCTGCCTGTAATGCTGCCAGCGACGGACTGCGTTTGTAGGCGGATGAAGGAGATGCAAACAATGCAAATTTCATTTCTCGTTCTCAATGTCGCTTTTGATATATTTCTAAGAAGATTGTTAACCGCGTACCGCAGGTACATAGGTGACCACTCCACCTTATATTTATATATTTGTCCCCCGTCCCCCGCCGCGTCCGTCTGCATGTATATTTATAATAATAATTTATTATTTTTTAAAAAAAACCATGGCTTAGGTACCTATACAATTAAAGTTTGAATTATAATTTAAACACTACTTTTAACTAATTAGATGTAATATTACATTCTTCCACATCCATATTTGAAAGAGTACAACGCATAATTTGCCAGTACAGTTTTTTTTATTCGCATATTTAAGAGGTTCATTAATTTTACAGTTAATAAAGCTTAAGCTAAATTGTTTGTAAACATTTGTAACCATTTTCAAATAACTTTCAGATTGCGAAATCTTCACTCAAGCGAGCAAGAACAAAATACTTTAACGGAAACTAACTCTCAATTTACAAGGAAAAAGTTTTTTCGTCGCCACAAACATAGCAGTCCAGAGCATCGGGAGAAATTTGAAATACCTGAGCACGAATTTGAAGAAAAATTCGAAACAAAACCTCCAAAGAAGAAAAAGTTAGTTAATAGAAAAAGTAAAGAAATCAAAGAACATATCGATGAAAAGACAAAAGAAAAAGATGCAACTAAATCAGATGACAAATTATTTAAAACTAAGGCAACAAACACGTTACATAAAGATTTAGTAGATACAAACAGAAACAATAATGATCTTAAGCCGAACGTAACTGAACAATTTAATAACTGGTTTTTTCGTGATGATGAAGAGGACTTAGATGCAATGGAAAGTCAGTTTTATAACAATATTGATAATGGGGTAAGCAATTATTTTTTATAAGATAAAAATGCTTTTATTCATTTGAACCTTAAAGTATAACGAAACAGTACATAAATAAATAATAATTAAAGATTGAAAATAAATTTAGAATTTTTATACGAATTACAAAGAGAGAGAGGTATATTTGATAGATAAGAACAAAGATGAAGGGGTACTTTATTTAATTGATCTATAACCTACTTAACTTAATGCAAATCCACTCAAGAAAAAGTTAGAGCTCAACGAAAATTCAGATTTACCAACCAAATTTTTCAGTATGTCTACTCAAACTTACCGAATTAAAATATAAAAACGGTCATATCAATTTGGCTGCGCGCCAACAACTGCTGCATTCGAGTATTTTATAGCTGCATTTTTAACCAATAATTCTTAAAATTTTCCATATTTTCCAGACATCTCTACTTTGCAATGGGCTCGCTCTATTAACAATGTTTTTTAATATTCATTGCTCGGTTTTTCCACTTTCGCATCGAAAAGTGTTTGGAGTCTCTGATTGAAATAATGAAAAATAAAATACCAAACAGCACAGACACGCTTATTTATACACAGAGATATTTATTGTGCAATATTACCGTACAGAATTTACCCCATTACTTACTTTATCGTTGAAATCTGTTCCACAGACCAAAAGACATCGCTCAATCCGCGCGGCCACCAACCGTAAAGAACGCATTTGGGAGCATGGAGTGATACCATACGAGATCGACGGCAACTTCAGCGGCGCGCACAAGTCCCTGTTCAAGCAAGCCATGCGGCACTGGGAGAACTTCACGTGCGTCAAATTCGTGGAGAGGGATGCTGTGGTGCATAAGGACTATATCGTCTTCACTGAGCGGCCTTGTGGGTAAGAATATAGCATCGCTCAATCACAACAATCAACCATAAAAAAAACATTTTGGGGACTGTATCACGTCGTCTAGGTCATCAAATACAAAACTTTTAAATAACATTACTTGTGGTACAATAGGCGGCCTCATCGCTAATAGCGATATCTCAAGTGATTTTGTATAAAGTTGAAATTCAAAACAATAGGAGTAGTGATTTAATAGAAATGTAAAAGTCTTTCTAACCATGAGTTTGACACGTCAACAGAAAACAATATGTCTGTACATTTTTCATGACAATTAGTCGCTAAAGATGTCGAAATCCCCGCTCTTTCATCAAACCCAGTGGGGATTAACCTAAATCTGTTCTACGAGCGCTTATGACTACTTATAAGTTACAATCCGCTATTCAATAGATACGCGTATAAGGTATTATAATCATCATCGTATTCTATCCATTGGACGTCCTCTACTGTACGAAGACATGTCTTTAAAGATTTCCAGTTATTTTAGATTGGAGCGCCCTGCATAATTGGTTTAGAGAGAAATATTTTTGGAGATAAATAAATATGCGCTGTATTGAGAACCCATTCCTTTTTTTGAAAGTCGGTCGACGTAGCCGTTACAAAAACATCGACTGTAGAACAAATATTGCTATATAACGAATCAGATATATGTATAATCAAAAAAATATCTACATAATGTTTATCTATTATAAAAGGTTGTCTGGTAGAGATCGCTCATTAGCGGTAAGACCGCCATTTTGTCACATAGTCTTAAGTGCTTATTAATGTTTTGTGTTTTTAAGTATGTGTGCAATCTATATAAATAAAAATGAATTGTTGTACGTTAGTCTGATTAAAACTCGAGAACGGCTGAACGGATTTATCTTATCTTAGTCTTGAAATGTTCGTGGAGGTCTAGGGAAGGTTTAAAAGGCGAGAAAAAATCGAATAATTGCCGGGAACTTATTTTACCCGTGCCATGCAACGCCGGGGCGGGCCGCTAGTAAAGAATATTTATCTTATCTTATATTAGGTATATCAGATGTCTAGTACCCGTAACACAAGCTTAAAAATACCACGGGGCTAAAAATAACAAATAGCATGTTGTTGTGTGGATTATCCGGAGATATTTATTTATTTATTGTTTGTCATCAGATGTTGCTCCTTCGTGGGCAAGCGAGGCGGCGGCGCTCAAGCGATATCCATCGGTAAAAACTGCGACAAATTCGGCATAGTGGTGCACGAGCTGGGACACGTGGTCGGCTTCTGGCACGAACACACGCGCCCGGACCGGGACAAACATGTGCAGATCATCAGGGACAATATTATGCATGGTGAGTTTAGGTGTTTAAAAATCCCGAGGCTAACAGCTGTTTATAAAAACAAGGCGAAATATGTTGCACATTTTTGCTGTCGTAAACATGGGTAAGGGATAAAACTGGCGACTGCTTTCGGTTTTATATTGAGCATTCTGTATTAAAACATTTATTTTTACGTAAAATATTTACCCGAATTTGGTTATAGGTACGTTATGCTCTTAAGTATTGAAGAGATTGATTCAAGCTTTGGGGCCAAACATATTATTTTGAAGCGATAACTTCTTATAGTAATGTAAAAACCGGACAGACGCTTACATAGTTATCACTTCTGCCGAACGTCCCAAGACGTTTTTAAAATGTTTATATGGATATTGCCCCTCTCAGTTCTTTCAAATTTACTCAATGTCCATTATCCTCGAATGTCTAATTCTTCGAATAAATACCAATTTATCATTCGTAAACCGTATTAAGATAAAATATATCAAGCGGTTTAGTCCCCCGAGCATGCCAAACTTTTTAATTAGGCACCAAATATTTTTTTCTTTCTTCTCGCCTGCTGGCGCAGTCGGGTAATTAAGACAAAAAGTGCAAAGATTGAGGAAGTCATGATATGGCACGTCAATATCAATTGACTCTCAATAGGTACATCCAAGCTCTTTTAGTTATCTGACTTTCATCTTCATCCTTTCTCTTATCATGTCGAGTCCTCCTACAACATGTCAATCTAGCCATAAAACATCCGTACAATTTCTTATCATAACATTCCCATATATATTTCAAATGTCAAAGCGGATAATTCCCAGAATGGCCCTGTAATATGCATAACAGTAGCCCATTCATAATTTTATCGCAACTCACCTCGAAACTAAGTCAGGCCATCTGAGGAACCTTAACAATTCCGATATTCAAGTTTTAAATACTCCCATGTCGCAATTTCAACTCTATCCTCGTAATATAAAACACAAAATGGCTTGGTAGTTGAAAATTTTGGAGTCTGTCAGTAAATTGAAACTAAAGTCATAGCTTTTAAGGTATAATTTCGCTGGTCGTTATGAACGCTAGAGGATAGTTTGAATGCCAAGGGATTTCGGCGTTCATTCGGTATTTTAGTTATCCTGCTTAAGAACAATGGACTGAAATATGTCTCCAAGTTTTGCTTCCGTTCAGCTTTTGCGACGTTGCTCTTTGGAATTTAAAATTGACCTACATTAGGTTTCAGGGCATTCGGATCTTGTCGTCTCTTTCTCTTAGACTTGCAGGCTTATCATGAGGCCTAAAACTTGGCAGGTAAAATTTATTGTAGGTTTCTTGGACTAAGCGTAGACTCGTAAAGGCTAGGATTTGAAATAGGTTTATTTATGTATGGGTTTGAAGAAGATATGCAGAGATACTTAAAAAGTACGAGCTGGTCTCTTAAATATTATTCAAGGGTGGCGATAGACCTTATTATCTAAACGGAAATTTATACGAATCGTAAAGTTATCAATTTCCTAGTAAATTGGTTAATCAATCTTAGCAATATAAGATAAACCATTCTATAAAAATGACAACAGTATAGTACCTACAGAATAATCTTGCAATACTAAGGTTTAGATAATGATAAACCAAAACGCTATCATGGGGACGTAATCTATACATAATGTAGATTTAAGTCCCCCGCTGCGTCTTTGTGTTCGTTAAACTCAAAAACTACAAAGCGGATCTATTATTATGAATATGCGGTTTTGTGCAATAAGTAGATGGATTCAAAAGGTTTTTGTATCCAAGCAAAGTCGGAACGGTCAGCTAGTAAATTCTGAAAATAAATGAACTTCAATCTCAATACAAGTGTCTAAAAAAAAAAAGGCTATCTGCTATTAAAAAATTGGTCGTAAATAACAAATGCTCATCTTCATATTGATTCAAAAAGGTGCAAATATTCTGCCACGTGGTCTTTATTGATGCTAATAATATCAAGAAAATTTCATTCACGTAGGTATTTTAATATATTCCGTTTAAGAAAGATCGGAGGAGATCTAGGCCGCTAGATCATATAAGATAACTCGTGGAGTATTTTATGATGACGTAAAAATCTCGTAAAGAATATTGGACTCCGTAAAGTTGGTACAATATCTTTAGCCTACTCTAGACCATACGAGTTTGATGTAAGAGTTGGTTGAGATTTTTTCTCTCCTAAGTCCAACAAAATACTATCAACAAGTATCTACAAGTGTAGATTTATCATTATCAAAAAAGTTAAATCTCCTTTATCTCAGATAGGGTGAGTGAAGTTTAAGCTTCAAATTTTTTTTGATGATACTTTTTATAAAAGAAAGCTGTTGCAAAGCAGTTAGTAGATAATTTATTTAAAAACCGGCAAAAAATGGCGGAGGTTCTCAATTCGACGCTTATAGGTATATATATATATATATATATATATAGACTCTAAAAGAAATACTAGCGAACAATTGTGCCAAATTGGTATATTTATTTATTTAAAATAGTATAAATTAAGACAAACACTCGTTTTTTTCTAAACTACTTTTATTACAGTAAACAATTATGCGCTAGTATTTCTTAAAATTGTTCGCTAGTATTTCTTTTATAGGACCTCAATTCAAAGACACCGCCGCCATTCACAAATAATGAATATATTTATAAATAAATATTTCCAGATAATCTACACAACATCTGCCCCGTGGTAAGCTCTAAGCCTGTGGTATTTTTTATTAATAAGCATTTGGTTTGAATATGCCAGTACCTAACTGTTTTGGTTCTTAGCCTACACAAGTATACACCTAAAAGCAAATTATAGTAGCTCGTGATTGATAGAACAAATCTCTGTTCCCCACACAATCACACTCGCATATTCAAATTTTCAAAGTTAGCTAACTTGATCCATTAGTAATCCAATCCATTTGGATTTGCAGTCGTGGCGATAATGACTCGCCGCGCGAATGAGACCAGATTAAGTAATTGGGTAATAACAGTTAGATGAATGGTTCTACCTCGGCTAATGCAGTTTATTAGACGAATTAGCAATGTCGCGATGCCCTAGTTTAGCTTGTCTTTAATATATTGGAGATGGACAAAGTGTGAAGGCAATTGGGTGAAAGCAAAAATGGTATTGGTGAGGTGATAGTAAAAATGGTTGAAGTAAATTAGATCATGGTAAATGCTTATGGACGAAGTATTTAGAAGATTAAGATGGTCTTAGAAGACTTTGTGGACAAAGTATTATTCAAATTTTAAAAGTTATCTAATTTGAGCAATTAGTTATCCAATCCTTTTCGATCTGCAGTCATGGCGATAATGTCTCACGCGAATGACACCAAATTAAGTAATTGGGTAATAACAATTAGATGAATTGGTTCTACCTCGGCTAACATTCAATTAGCAATTTTGCGATGCCCTAGTTTAGCTTGTCTTTAATATAATGGAGATGGACAAAGTGAAAGGTAATTTTAATTGCTTCTAATTTTTGGTGCATAAATACATAATGTCGCTTTAAGAGAAATTCGCTAGAGAAGCGCACTACTAGGTTGGTATTTTTGTTAAGGATAATAATAAGAAAATATGTATAAAACGAATAAATTAATGAAATAGGTACACATTTATTTGAATACATAACACATACAAAAGAAAAAAAATACAATCCATAGAGTACACAAACAACATGGCAAATTGTTTTTTGACTAAAAACATACTATTATTGGGTTACACACTAGTAACACTACTAGGATGTTCAAAACATATAAAGATTTATATAAAAAGTTCCTCTGTTTATATTCATAAGGATTTTCAGGGATCAAAACATACTGCTATTATTGCAGCTAATTTATATTCAATCAGAGGGCACGAGATCTCAGTATCATCTCGTATACGTGCCGCTTCCGGAGTGCTTTTTGGGACACGTGCTGGATTACAGTTACACCGTAGCGAGCGTAAACCATTATACAAAGTAAAATACTTAGAGGCATCAATAAATAAAATAATATTTTGGTCTAGAAATAAATTATAACATAATATCTACAAGATTCCAGTAGGTATGAGATATGAGGATTATTTAATGTCTCTAAAATTATTATGTTTGTTACGAGCACCTTGATTTTTTTTCTTTTAAAACGGATTTTGAAGTTTGTTTTAATGAAATCTGTTGCTTGCAAGCTTAATAACAACTATTGAACCCTAATTTTCGAGACATATTGAATTAATCCTCATATCTCATACCTACTGGAATTCTGTAGATATGTTATAATTTATTTCTAGACCAAAATATATTTAACATTGGAAAAGTTCAGCAGAACATAAACTTATAACGACCGCCGATCCCTCGGCGGGGATCGAAGCCTTCTACGCCATAGGTTTACCTTTAAGCCAAGCCAATAAAATCTGTAATTATAATAAATTAAAGTACCGCTTCTATATTTTTATGTTCGGGTTAAACTTAAAAACTACTGAACAGATCTTAAAACGGTTTTCAATTATACGTAAAATAATTCAAGAGGAAGCTTTATGTTTTTGGTTTCCTTGCAAAGCTGGAGCGCGCCAGCCAGTCGTCAAATAAATTTGAAATCCATACGTCATTATTTTATTACAGTGTAAATGAGTCCATGTTGTAGGATGAAGGCAAGACGCATTGTCATGTAATAGGGTCAAGTATACAGTGCGTGCGTGCGTGATTCACTTCTCTAGCTATGATCCCGACGTTCCCATTCAGATTGCGACTAAAAGGGTACTCAAGAATGCTATTTATCTGTAGGACGCAATTTTCATTTTTCAACATCATCATCACCCTATACAAGGTGTTTCCTTTATGGTATATACTCCGGAAAGGGGGTGAAGTATTTTATTCTACAACTTTTCGATTTCTTGTATTCCCACTGCTGGGACATATATACTTCTCTCTTGACGAGAGAGATTAGGTCTTAATTCTCCACGTTGGCCAAGGTGTTGTTTGGGTTGGTGAATGTCACATAATATGCCCTTAAACTATGTTAAAGTTCTCAGAACATGCCGGTTTCCTCACGATGTTGCCTTCACCGTAGAAGCTCGTGTTTAAAGCGCACATACATTTTTCAAGAAGATAAATTCCAGAGGTTCGTGGCTGGATTTCAACCCAAGACCTTCGGAATGAAAGTCAAGTGTGCTCCCACTTAGCCAACACGGCTTAATATTACAGAGAATTGTGCATAGGGGTATTACGTTAAATCTTTCTTTCAAAATAAATCTTCCTCTATCTAATACTGAAAAGAAAATGAAAATGTGCCCAGTGATTTAATATATCTACGCGAACACATATAGGATGCTTCCTGCGACGCGACTGCGTTTAAAACTAAAGTAGACTGAAGGCAATATTCGCCCGAACCCGAAGGTAGAATGATGATATCAACCTTATTATCTTATCATTTACACACTGGACATATACGGGAGGCCTTATGTCCAGTGTGGACAACCTAAGATATTGATTTGTCATTGGTTGGGGGCTTGCACTTTGTCACACACACAGGTCAGGCGGAATTGGCAAGGGCTGTTTTACAAAAAGATGCAATGTGAAAAAGATAATTGCACTTTTCATCATTATAAAATTGCGTTTCTTTGTTCAAATGTCCAATCACAAGTAGATGAGCACTACTTGTGATTGGACATTTGAACAAAGAAACGCAATTTTATAATGATGAAAAGTGCAATTAACTTAGTTTATGGCTTTGAAATATAACCGTGTTAATTTTATATTCTAAATTATATTTTTTGTTATGTTTGTATTTATATATAAGTGATTAATGTTGTTGCATTCAACAGCGACAATCTGTACAGAATAATCATATAATAATAAATCTAAATTTAAAATTTAAGAAAAACCCCCGATTCCAGTGCTCTAATTTCCTTAAATGTAAAACAACATAATATTAATATGTAATGTGGACGCGATGCGTTTTCATTTGATACCCCACACTAGTATATTTGCAGATTTTCGGTTCTCCTTCCCCACTCTCACCCCCATAACTTTTAAACGGCACAACCGATTTTCATGAAAGATGTCTAAGAACACTCGCGCCAGACTCACCTTGTTTTTATTCGAAAAACTACTCAGCCGGTCCGAACTGCTCCCCAGAATGATCCCATTCAACCACATTTTAAAAAATGATAAGATATCATGAACTTCGTAGGAACTTCCGATGATAAGGGATGAATTGTTGGTTTTCCCAACATGAATAAGGATCTCTGATAGTCCTATACTTACACAGGCTCTTGTCTATGCTACATTGCTAAGGATAACGTTTCAGCACACAATGATAAATTATGCAAACGTACCTAAATCCTTCTTCTTTATTTTTTATGTACTTACTTAAGAATTAAATAAATATACCTCATAAATAAATATAATAATAATAATAATAACTCTTTATTACACACATAAAGATAAAACAAAACCAAAATGGACTTAAAGCTAAATACAAATATTTCCAAACTAAGTAGCTCTGCTTAGTTTTAGGTTAGGTGATGCTGTATGATACATTTTTTTTGTATATACCTCTACATACATATATGATACAGAGAATAAAATTCGCCTCCTTATTTTGAACACCCTTTTTAAGCCACAGTAATAAACGTCTTAATTGGTAGGTCGGCATGCCATACAACAGTAAAGTTTCTCCAGAGTATTGTTTGACATTCCATTCATTATATACTAATTATTATATCAATGAAATACCTCATTAATCTCACCTGTTAATGTTAGCTACACACTCTACCTCTATATACCTCTATAATATTATGTAAAAACATACTTTCCCGTAAGTGTGTGTGTTCCATTCAACGCTCGGTAAATCTATTTTTGCGAGGGATAAATATTTGTTCCCTTAAACCGATATTGTGCGAACGAGGGATGTTTTTGATGGAGGTACAGAATGTATTTAAATCTCTGAAATGGTACAAAGTGTTTAAGGGTTTTTAACGTCCAGAAAATGGGTTTCCTTTGTGATGTCATAGACAAGATACTGTACCAACAAGGAGACTGTCAGATGGCTAAATCGAAACTTTTATAAATCTTATACCCATTTTCTAACAGATGGACTCATAATTTATCTCCTTCTGCAAAGATTCTATAAGCCCTAATTTTGTGAAAAATAATATACTTAATATAACAAACCCGCCGCGTCAGGTGTATAATCGGTTCATACCGTTTCATTTCTCTTTTCTCTCTTGACCGTTTTTTGGTCTGCAATTTTCAGATCATTCTGTAGAATTGCTGATAGGGATTTTTATGCGGATTTTAGAAATAGATACATGTGGAAGGTGTATGGTTCTACAACACGCATAATTAATAATTACGTTAATTTGCACGCATGCAAAGCTGGGGCCGAACTCTATAGTAAAAATAAAATTTGATAGGGAATAATAACTACCTATTTAATTTAATGGCTAAAATGACAGTAAAACTTCGGATATAATATGAGTCAGCGCTATTCAAAAATTGCGTGGAGTTTGGGTTTTATGCTTCTATCGCAGTTCCATACGCGTTTTTGGGGTGAATATTTTATACTTTGTCTATTTTCATGACACTAAGCATTAATTTAAATTTGATTTGAAGGCGAAATGATCAACTAAACCTATTTCAGATAATATTCCGCTATTATTTGTATTTTTTTAGATCAATTACATTGACAATTAATTCTCTTTGTGTGAAAGAGAAAATTCATTCTAACTTAAGTATTATCTATTTTAGAATAGTATCTATTTTGCATATGAGGGTTAAATAACGCGTGTACGAGATATCTGATACCTTCACGTAGGTACAAAATAAAAATACTTATACAGATATTTATTATATGAATAAATACATTTATAAATTGTATCTTAAAAGTTTCAATAATTAATCTCTGAATAAACCAGGTTTAGGTATACAAATAAGGGTAAACAGGGGCAAATGAACCATTATCTAAGTCAATGTTCCTGAACAGTGGGATTGAAAGACTCTAACGAATCAAGACAAAACAAACCGAGCTGCGATTCAACCCTTAAATTATACCCTTTAATTAACTTCAGCCCATTCGCTGTTTGCGGAGTTTAATTCAACAATTTGGCCTCCTTACTGAGGCTAACCAAATGAAATTTTGCAAGATCGTTTGTGAAATTATCAATAGTGGTCTTCGAGGGTCTATGATATTATAACGAATTCCATATATTATTATTATAACAAAAGTTGGTAGATTTTTTTGGTTTTCTTACGAACTCGTTTTAATTATAAGCACGAAAGTTAACTAATAAAGGCCAATTTTAGAACAATCACTGTTACGTATAAAGTAATTAAATATCGAAAACACATAATAATATCTAGCCTTTTTTTTTATATTTGAATTTAATAAAAATCAGCAAGCTTAAAATTATGTTGAATATCAATATCATCATGATTTCAGCTGTAGAACGTCCACTGTCGGGATATAGGTCTTCTTCAAAGAATTCCAGTTATTTAGGTAGGAAGCGGGAAGTCTGTTAAAAACTTATATAGGTACAAATCGTAAATCTAAAATATAAGTAAATACCTAACCAATTTTGCAGGCGCGTGTATTTGATTCTGATACAATCAAACTTTCACACATTTCCCAGACACTAAAAGAGCTATGTTAACGCATGAGTGACATGAAGACACATAAAGGTCACGTCATAAAAGGGCAAAGGCAAATCTGTCGCACAATCAAAATAATCCAATTATCCATCCCACCCACACTGCGCTCCGAACTCGACATCAAAGGATCGAGCCCGCAGCAAACAATCATGCAAACACGAATTATTCAGCAAATAGGGAAATTACAGCATGCGTCGAATTACCGCTCTTTATTTGTTTTACAGGCATCAGAATTTACGGAACGGATCGAGTTTATTTTGCCTTCACCAATTTGTTTTCCAGATCAAACAAAATAATATTGAACATAATAAAATAGCTTTACTAACTACATTATAAAAAATTAAAGTGTCCCTACCGCCTTGGTCTTTATGTTCGCGATAATCTCAATTTATAAGAATATAAATTATTGTATCGCGTCTGCCTATTCTGTCTAATGTTGGCGATAATAATCCTCTAGTCCAACCCATCTCACTGCTGGCAATTTCTACCTCTTAATTAATCTTTGGCAAAATATTAACTGCATTATTCCTTACCAGGTCAAGAATACAACTTCAACAAGCTAACAGAAGAAGAAGTGAACTCTCTCGGCCAAACGTATGACTACGATTCAATAATGCACTACGCGCGGAACACGTTCAGCAGAGGCACGTATTTGGACACCATTCTGCCGTTGGAAATGCACGGGAAGAAGAGACCTGAGATCGGACAGAGAATTCGGCTGAGTGCCAGTGATATCGCCCAGACGAACCTGCTGTATAAGTGTGCTAGTAAGTAGACAACGTTATTAAACTATTTAAAAAAATACTTCCTATCTTTCGACAGAGTGTTCAATAAATTGTATGCATGGGAGGAGTTAAAGTCTCCTTTGCGTATGCTTAGGATATCTTGCGAGTAGTTTTTAGACCCAATTCTGTCGCCCTTCAATTTAGTTGAATAGAAGCAGCAGATATAACTTTTCGCCATTTATGGCAAAATCTAATCTGATCGCTTTATTAGTGGACACAAACACCACGCATCATGGTTATAGTACCTATAATAATAATGCTCGTTAATATGTTAGCGAGAAGTATGCCTGCACACAACATGTAAATGATTACCGGTCTAATATTTATACACAATATCACGATCGTAATATGTTTAAAATTAAATAAGGAATCTAGGAATTGTCGTAAAATTTTGGCTCACGAGTGAAAAAGTTCTTTTTTGAACGTGCGTCTTGTTAGACCAAATCTTATAGTCCATGTATTTCACACAGGGTTTTGTATTTCTACCTCACGTACTTATTCAAATAAACATGGGAATGGGCTTTGACTTCTAGACGAAGCAAAAGTTCCATCTGAAATTACTGCAATATCTTTTATCGAGTAGGTATGAGTATCATTTAGCAATTCACTGTTCTTTGTAGAATGCGGACGGACTCTTCTCGGCAACTCGGGCTGGTTCGAGTCTCCCGGGTGGGAAGCCGGAGAGCCCACGGGATCCCTAGAGCGCTGCGAGTGGAGGATCGTCGCCACGCACGGGGAGCGAGTGGTGCTCAATATCACTGGTGAGGACTTGTAGCAGTGCCGGCTCTGACTAGCCTAGGAGATTCCACGCCGCGAGTGGAGGATCGCCCCACGCACGGGAAGCAAATGGTGCTCAATATCACTGGTGAGGACTTGTAGCTTGTAGCAGTGCCGGCTCTGACTAGCCTAGGAGATTCCACGCCGCGAGTGGAGGATCGCCTCACGCACGGGAAGCAAATGGTGCTCAATATCACTGGTGAGGACTTGTAGCAGTGCCGGCTCTGACTAGCCTAGGAGATTCCACGCCGCGAGTGGAGGATCGCCCCACGCACGGGAAGCAAATGGTGCTCAATATCACTGGTGAGGACTTGTAGCTTGTAGCAGTGCCGGCTCTGACTAGCCTAGGAGATTCCACGCCGCGAGTGGAGGATCGCCTCACGCACGGGAAGCAAATGGTGCTCAATATCACTGGTGAGGACTTGTAGCAGTGCCGGCTCTGACTAGTCTAGGAGAGTCCACGCCGCGAGTGGAGGATCGTCCCACGCACGGGAAGCAAATGGTGCTCAATATCACTGGTGAGGACTTGTAGCTTGTAGCAGTGCCGGCTCTGACTAGCCTAGGAGATTCCACGCCGCGAGTGGAGGATCGCCTCACGCACGGGAAGCAAATGGTGCTCAATATCACTGGTGAGGACTTGTAGCAGTGCCGGCTCTGACTAGCCTAGGAGATTCCACGCCGCGAGTGGAGGATCGCCCCACGCACGGGAAGCAAATGGTGCTCAATATCACTGGTGAGGACTTGTAGCTTGTAGCAGTGCCGGCTCTGACTAGCCTAGGAGATTCCACGCCGCGAGTGGAGGATCGCCTCACGCACGGGAAGCAAATGGTGCTCAATATCACTGGTGAGGACTTGTAGCAGTGCCGGCTCTGACTAGCCTAGGAGAATCCACGCCGCGAGTGGAGGATCGCCCCACGCACGGGAAGCAAATGGTGCTCAATATCACTGGTGAGGACTTGTAGCTTGTAGCAGTGCCGGCTCTGACTAGCCTAGGAGATTCCACGCCGCGAGTGGAGGATCGCCTCACGCACGGGAAGCAAATGGTGCTCAATATCACTGGTGAGGACTTGTAGCAGTGCCGGCTCTGACTAGTCTAGGAGAGTCCACGCCGCGAGTGGAGGATCGTCCCACGCACGGGAAGCAAATGGTGCTCAATATCACTGGTGAGGACTTGTAGCTTGTAGCAGTGCCGGCTCTGACTAGCCTAGGAGATTCCACGCCGCGAGTGGAGGATCGCCTCACGCACGGGAAGCAAATGGTGCTCAATATCACTGGTGAGGACTTGTAGCAGTGCCGGCTCTGACTAGCCTAGGAGATTCCACGCCGCGAGTGGAGGATCGCCCCACGCACGGGAAGCAAATGGTGCTCAATATCACTGGTGAGGACTTGTAGCTTGTAGCAGTGCCGGCTCTGACTAGCCTAGGAGATTCCACGCCGCGAGTGGAGGATCGCCTCACGCACGGGAAGCAAATGGTGCTCAATATCACTGGTGAGGACTTGTAGCAGTGCCGGCTCTGACTAGTCTAGGAGAGTCCACGCCGCGAGTGGAGGATCGTCCCACGCACGGGAAGCAAATGGTGCTCAATATCACTGGTGAGGACTTGTAGCAGTGCCGGCTCTGACTAGTCTAGGAGATTCCACGCCGCGAGTGGAGGATCGCCTCACGCACGGGAAGCAAATGGTGCTCAATATCACTGGTGAGGACTTGTAGCAGTGCTCGCTCTGACTAGTCTAGGAGAGTCCACGCCGCGAGTGGAGGATCGCCTCACGCACGGGAAGCAAATGGTGCTCAATATCACTGGTGAGGACATGTAGCAGTGCCGGCTCTGACTAGTCTAGAAGATTCCACGCCGCGAGTGGAGGATCGTCCCACGCACGGGAAGCAAATGGTGCTCAATATCACTGGTGCGGACTTGTAGGAAGCCGGCTCTGACTAGTCTAGGAGATCCCATGTCGAGGAGTATCTACGCCACGTACGGTAAGGTAGGACTTGTGGCAGTGCTAGCTCCAGATAGTTCCCGTTATCTCACGGGATCCACAGAGCGCTATGAGTGCATGTTAGTCTTTCGAAAGAGTGATTCTTTATTAATTCTAAGGATTGGATAAACAAAATATCATAACCTACCAATGTAGAGACATGTTATACTGTAGAGTTCACGCTAAAGTCAAATTTACCACGACGGTCTTTAAGAATAATGAAGCTTATTTTAAAAAATCCTCTAAAGCCACCCTTTATAATCAGACCCTTTTTAAATGAACCAAAACTGTAAAGCTATTTAATATACATTTTAAAAGGCTTATAAGCTATATTTCAGTGCTTGTAGTATTAACAGGTTTTATATGTACTTATAATGAATAGCATTAAATTCTCCAAGGAACTTCATAATCCTAGCCGTACTCTTCCACACAATGGTCGCTAAGCTGCACCGAGTACCCTTCACTTAGCCGAAGCTGCCATAAGGCCCGAGGGCTTACATAAAGCGGTATCCCTTTTTTCAAGGAAACCCTAGAGTATATTTACCTTCGGTAGATTTATTACTGTGTCCGATGGTCACTTGAAATAAAAGCCAGCGATAAATTCATTAATTCTGTGGGACCATTTGTATTCTTACGTTGTTTTGCATCGCCCCATCGGTTTTTTTTTGTGTGTTGAGAATGTGTGAATGGGAGGAATCCAATATTTATTTGAGTGCGGATAATCCTATTGAGTTCTAAGTATACAAAAGAAAAATCTATCTATACCAACGATATTATTGATAAACGATATTATATTATTAGCATTGAAAAAAAAAATTTAATTCAAGTAATTTAAATAATTTAATTGCTATAATCTAGTCAAATATATGGAAATAATATTTTCTTGAAAATACCTAAGCTTCACTTTTTTGAATATCGTCTTGAGTAAAGAACAACACAGCTTTTTCATTGTGCGTGTGTTTGTTTGTCACTTGCCATGCCTATATTATTTTGTGCTGTAGGTATGTGACACATACCATACAATACATACACACATACTATGTGTGTATATTATTTATAGCATTGTCTATTTTACAGGTTGTTTCATAATTGAGATATATAATCAAAGCATTGTGTTGTATTATGTTTTTTGTTCTTGTAATATTGTAATATTGAAATGTATAATAATAATTGTAATATCTATAACATACTTACATATATAATGTTCTCATACCAGTCTATAACGGCGTCAGAGAAAAGAGGGGACTCTTCTAATACAGGTTATTATAACTTACCAGAAGAGCTCCCAAACCTAGTTATAATTTGAACTTGTAAAATTGTCAATAAATATTTTTGTATTTTTGTATTTTTTGTATATAGTGCAAAGGGTGAGAAAGGTGGGCTCATGCCGAGTATTAAACCCATTTGTCGTATAAAAGTGCAAATCTGTAAATCCATAGTTTTCGTAACTTTGGATTTCGTTATTTTTATTGGTTACCTTGAGAATCAATTAAAGTATCAATTAAAGTAAAATCTATCTCATTTAGTATCATAATAAAAACATTAATGTAAAGATTTTACTTAATATTTTGAATTTCTTGTAATAAAATATTTATTACAAACGTTATGAAGCTAAGGATTACCCAGAGATTAAATTTAACTTTAAAAAGTATACCAGAACGAAATAGTGCGTGCCAATCACCCCTTCTGGTTTATATTAAAGAATCGTATTATGATAGTAGTCGTGGTCGTATGTATCGTGTATGTATCGTATACAGACTAAATGAATGTAGCTTCATAAGTTCAGTTCATTTCACAATAAAATACTTCAGATTCTGAAAATTTGTGAGATAAAAGTATTCTCCCCACACAAAGACGTAGTAAAACTGAACAATAATCCTCTTTAGAGCAAATATTAGATTTATAGCTTCATAGATATTCGCCTGATAGTCTACGGTTGTATGCGAGTCAATGAACAAGAAATTCATTTGATATCTCGCTTCGTATTCAGTGCAGTTCGTTCTAAAGTGTGTTATAGATAGGCAATATCAGAAACAATTTGAAAGGGGTTGTATCAAATATATCGTGTGGAAGATCATTGAAATTGTAAGATATATATATAAAAGTATACGTATATTTGACTAGTTGTTTTACGAAACGTTCTCGTTGGCGGTCCATATTTATGGATATAGTATCTTTTACGCCAAGGCTTTTATGTATTTTCCCGGGGACACAACGTATTTTCCCTTGGTAAAAAGCCTTCCTCGATAAACAGGCTATCTAACAGTGAAATGTTTTTATCAGAACGGACTGGTAGTTTCTGATATAAGCGCGTTCAAACAAACTCTTCAGCCTAATAATATTAGTGTACCTAGATAAGAATAATTAAATAAATATTGCATCTATCTTGAGATTTGGAACTCAAGAGTTTCTGAACCCAGTCCTCAGAGCACAAAAGCGATGTGTGGGATCGATTTGTGGTATCAGACAAACGGAGAGTTGTAAACCATTCTTTGAATCCCTAGAAATACAAACTCTTTCGTCGTTAGATAAATGTTTACGTTCCTAATGTCCAAAAACAAATTGAGTCAATTATGTTCAAAAAGCTCATTACAGCTTTAGTTACTGTTTAGAAGACACATTTAAAGATATTTATGACATTTTCTTATTAAAATTGTTTACAAATTTTTTGGACATATTATGCCTATCATGTAAAAAATAAAATATCTACCACTAATGGATTTAAGTCGTGTTTTCGCAAAAATAAATGGTTTGGTTTGCCAAACCAAAGCCACGATAAGACATGTTATACCAAAAATACCTTTAAACTTAATAATTATTAATAAGTGATATACCTCACTTTTTAGGTTTAACAATTTTTATTTTTTTAAGTAGAAATAGATTAAGGTACATTCGCACACAGGATTCGAACCGGCATCTCCGGGAAAGCGCCCCGACGTGCTACCAATTACACCAACGCGTCAATTGCGTGATAGGTCGAAATTCTTTTGCACTTTGTAATATCGAGTGAAGCCCCGACTAACGACATCTCAACAAAATCCAAGGTATATTAAAATAAAAAAATAAGACCTTTTGTCACAAAAATAATCGTATTTCAAATTTAATTTCTTCAAAACTTCGTTTCTGCTCTGATGAAACGGTTACATTAGCGGCCTACGGCGAATATCACGAATATTCGCCGTAAATACAACGCGTTGTGTGTGGCAGAGAACAACAGCCATGCTTAGCGTGGGAGTGTTTTTTTTTTTTTTTTGCTGTTCGTGCAACGTCATACTAATATTTATCCGCTAATGGACAATATAACCAATACAATAATGCAATTTTTTTATGAATTTTATCATAAAAAATTAAAATAATTTAACCTAAAAAGTGAGGTTTATCACTTATTAAAAATCATTAACATTAAAAGGTATTTTTGGTATAACATGTCTTACTTACCTACTTGATCAATTGTTGGCTGTACGGTGCTGTGTGGATATTTAAATTAAACCATTTATTTTGGCAAAAACATTGCCTATACCCTATACCCGTTCACGATAATTTTAGAGCGCAGCTTTCGCGCTCGAATGTAGTCGCACCATGAACGTAATCAATTTTGATGTTAATCTCCATATAATTTGACAATATCCTTTCTTGCCCCTTCCTTGTCCACGGACCCAACAGTAAGCCTCGGCTATTGTAATAGTATCAAGTACGCCCGACAGCTATTTGTCTCAGGAACGATCTCCCTAACGGGTCATGACCATGTCTACAAAGGGATTATAGTGATTATTGTAGAGGCACCTACGCTTGCAGATCTGTTGCCAGATAAGTTTCGTATTGTCATATAATTTATAAGTACTTGAATTTGAAACACTCGGTCCCAAGTCACCTATTTGATTTAACTGCTATAGATACTACAACTACGCGTATCTGCATCTATAAAATGTAATGACTGACGAATACTTACGTTTTATTGTTAACTTGTTACCATCCCGCAGATTAGCCCACAATTTATATTATCTAGCTGTTCCATTCCGGCTTTGCACGGGTACAAAAACCTTGAATCACTTTAGCTATTGCTGAAACCCCAATTAGGATCCGTTCTATAGTTTTCGAGTTAATCGCAAACATAGGGTCACACAGACGCAGCGGGGGACTTGAATGTGTAATAAAAATAGTTATAAGATTCCCTCAAAAATTTTTTTATTGAATTTATCATTTGAATTACTCTTTCTAAAGTTAAAATGACCATCTCATATAATGATAATAAGTGTGCGAAACTACAATACAAAAATTCTTTACTACAATACCGCAATAAAAGAATATACATAGTTTTTTTTTTAGCCATAAATATTTTATCTTTGCGTTTTATAGTTTTGCACATTTTATATGACATAATAATATACTTACTCAAACTCAGCGCTCACAAGACAAGTAGACAAGTATATCTATAGACAGACTTTTTAGTCTAGTCATAAGCGGCTTCATCTGTTCTATGATAATAATAATAAAATTCATTTATTTCCTTACACAAACCATAATAATAATGGATGCAAGTTGGAATAGGGTAAAATTTAATATAGGTTTGTGGGAGACTGGTGCCTGAGGTAGGTATATCAACCTGTATTACTGGTCACTAGGGTCTCTCACTTGCGAACAAAGGATGCAGGACAGTCATATTTCATAATTATAATGATTTAGTCTCAAAGCCATGAGTATAAAAGAGGCAGTTTGAAAGTAGCACCACTTACGGATAAGTTGAGAAGTAAAAGATTACCGTAGTATGGACATGTCATGAGAAGAGATGAAAGTCATGTGACGGGAAGAGCGTTAGATATTAATGTAGATGGTTTTTTTTTTATGATCGATAAGCCTTCATTTGACCACAATCTCACCTGATGTAAAGTGACGATGTGGTCTAAGATGGGACATGAAGAATGATGGATATGTGAGAAGAGGTAGGCCGAAGAAAATATGTATGGACTGTGTGAAAGATGACATGTGTAAGAAAGAGGTGAGTGTTGAGATGAAGGGTGATAGAGGGAAATGGAAGCAGAAAACATGTTGTGCCGACCCCACGTAATGTGGGATAAGGTCAGGAAGACGATTATGAATGAGTTAGTCTCAAGACAGATACAATTACATCACAAAAACCGCGCATCTGTGGCGGACAGCGCAGCAAAATCCCTCAGATCCGTAAGTGTCGTCCGTAAGGTGCCTCACAAAAGGACGTTGTCACGAGTGTTTGCAAAGGGCCGCCGCCAATTTCACCATAAGGGCATAAAGGACACTTCAGACTGCCTTTGTGTTGTACCCGTCTTCACTTGGATTATTTTGCGGCCTTTACATTCTTGTCTGATTTTCTGTTAAGGAATGGCCTTCTATAAATAGTATAAGTGATGTCGCTTTCACTGCCTGTTTGCGTTTTAGGTACCTAATCAATGGAATCTTATACAGTTTTCATCAATAAATAGATTAAATCAAGAGGTAGGGCCGTACTTGTCTAAACGTGTAAAATCGGGTCAGGTCGAATAGCGGTCATAGCTAGACGAAAATAAATAAATTTGATAAGTGTGAAACTCAATGAAAAAGTTAAGCAGATTTGGTTTAGGTCAGTACTTGGATGGATGACAGCTCCGACTGCAGTAATTTCTTTTATCTTAATGTTTTTGAAGTGAAACTTCTATAGAATCGTAGTGATTTCAAACCGGATGCAAAAAGATGAAACGGAAATGATGTAAGAGACACAAATACAATGCTTTATTTAAATTTCTTTGCGCGATACTTCGTAGTTGAGACTACGAAGTATCGCGCAAAGAGGTATTGCTGTATTTTATTTATATTATTTTGTAACATACTTTATGTAATACGCTTTATTGAAGTAATATAAATAATCCGAATAATTACAGATATATGTTTGTTTCTCTTAACATTTTAGCAGATGCGTTCATTTACCCTTTTTTTCTATTCGATATATATCATAATTATAGTTCATAAGTAGTAGACTCCAATCGTGCGTCGTAGCTGACACACACACACTTTTTTTTATTCTTCTTATTATTCTTTCGTCGATTTACTAAAGTTTCACTTCTATCGTGTGTGAATCGCACACACACCTTTTTTTAATTATAAACTGTTTAAATACACGGAATCTTTGGTGTATGAGTCCATCTCATAATTATCAAATGTATTTGCCATTATGCTACGGAACTCTAAAAACGGACCGAATAGAATCCGAAAAAAAATAGTGATAGAGATAATAATAATTCTGACGACATAAATAAATTAGGTTATAGATATACATATATTACAGTACATCTTTATATATTAAATCTTCTGTACGTGTGTTAGTCATTGAACTCCTCCCAAACTGGACCGATTTTGATGAAGTTTTTTATGTGTGTTTAAGTGGGTGTCAGAATGGTTTAGATTCACAATAAGGCAACTACTTAGGTGCGAAGCGAGGGCGGACCGCTAATTTAAACATAAAAGTAGGCGAACTTGTTTAGAAACTTTATGATCTTACATATAATTTTAGTAAAATGAAATAATTCAACAACTGTTGTTGCCTACAAAATTGTCTCCTAGCCTTTTCAATAATCATTTCATAGCCCTTTGTTAATTTCATTACGCTTCGACAATACTTCATTATAATAACAAATAGCTTTGTGCAGGAAATATTAAATCATAACGCATTGTATAAATTGTACGCAGAAAATTATTTTGAATAGTTACAGTGTGTCAGAAAATACAGGTGTTATTAGGTATTTTATTAACATTTTATTTTATCATTCAGCAAAAAGTAGATTTCTCGAATTATATTATTTGGGTTAGAATACATATTTTTTTGTTTTTAAGTAATCACCTCCTGTCTTCACAAAAAAATGTGAGGATTTAGTTAAAAAATCACAAAACCTAATGGCCAAATAAAAAAAATTCAAAGCAAAACTATAAAAGTTATAGTCGATTTAATGGAACACTCATACGGCTAGTTTTGAAGAGTCCTTTTATGGTTTATCACAGGTTCTTATGTACCAATTTTGTTCATTTGAAGCTAAAAAAATATCGTAATAAAGAACTTTACTCTTCTTTAAGTTTGATTATGTTTTTTTTTGGACCTTGTTCTTGTCTAGGCTTTAGGAACATAAATATCCTTCGGACAGTTAAAGTGTGCTGTAAATACTCTCCAACCATAAACAACACAATAACATTCTATGTAACTTTATCATCAAGAACAATGTTTATTTTATCAGAACATCCTGTATGCAATCGGTTATCAGTTTTGCGTGCGCTCTGCGGTTTTATTCAATTAGTAACCAATTTAATTTACTGTTTGTACCTATACTTTAATATAGTACACCACCGAGTAAATAACAGTTACTGTTACAGACTCCCAAATAACTACCACTAATTTTGAGTGCTGATGTATTACTGTTGATTATAAAACTATAAGGGGGCACCCATAGAACATACGTGATTTTTATAATGTAATGCAACATTACGCCAGGCCAGTACTTGGATGGGTGACTGCATTTGCGCTTTAAAATAAATCTTTTTACTTATTGTTGTGGTTTTTTTATAGCGAAATATGTATTAACTGTACACGGAACACTAGGTGTAGTATGCATTTATTTTGGTTATTTATTTATTTTCATATTTATTTTGTATGTATTTTGGTGCATACGAAACGCATGTACAGATTGCAGAATATACAGAGCTAATCTACTCCACTCAAACACTCAAACATAAGAGATTTTGTGGCTTACTTATAAATATAACTTTTGAAACTATCATTATGGTTATTATCGAAAGACAATCAATCATGGTAAATATATATCTCCTTGGTCTGGGTGTTAAATATGTATAATAAAAAATATCTATATATGTATGACTATTATTTATTAAGTATATCAGATATCTAGTACCCGTCACACAAGTTTAGAGCTTACCACGGGGCTAGATGTTGTTGTGTGAAATGTCTGGACATATTTAATTTAATTTAATTTTAATATCCCGTTATAAATCTAAATTACTTATAAATGTATGTATCACATTTATAAGTAATCTATAAATATAAAGTACTATATCTATAAATAAAACTATAAAGTAATCTATAAATGTATGTATCACATTAATAAGTACATACATTTATAAGTAATCTAAAAAACTTTTTAAATTATCATGGTTTTTAACAATATTATGATTTAAAACGGGTAACATACCATGATTTGACGGTTTTTGAGTTTTCCGATATTTCGACGCTGTTGCAAGCGCCATGATCACGGAAACAACTGAATTGTCATTGTCTTTGCGATTTGGGCAGACGGTTATTCACAAACGAACCGGTCTACCCTCTTTCTGAGTCTTTTATTGCGAGGTTGACACTCACTAGTGCTACTACCACTTGTTTCATTCTCGAACGCAACTCGATCACGACACACTACACTGACCGTGTCTTGGCGAATAACCGGTGTTACATACGTTTGAGTTTTGCATAACCGCACTACAGGATTCCATGCTCCTGACAATTGGAAGCCATCTTCACGATTGAAGTTCCTATATTTAGTAATTTCAATAGCCTCTCGAACCAATCTAGGTATATAGTGCCGCTCTGTTGAAATTACCCGTGGGTTATGCAACTCAATCCAGTGATTGGAACCAGACTCCAGTAAATGTTGTGCAATTGCAGACTTGTGGACATCTGCGTTCTTCACTGCCTTAATATGTTCACCTACACGACACGCGATAGTTCTCTTGGTCTGCCCTATATATGAGCTCCCGCAGCTACAATCTACTTTATAAACACCTGAAAAACCTCAAAAACCGTCAAATCATGGTATGTTACCCGTTTTAAATCATAATAATCTAAAAAACTTATAAAATGTATGTATTTAAGTTACCTTTTTGTTGATAAAGTTCCGATTTCCATTCCACATAATCGTAGAGCTTTCGTAGCAATGTGCTACACTTTCGTAGAACGTGCTACGAATCTTATTATCTTAGAAATTACTAACTCGCTTGTTATTTCGTAAACTGTTAGTTCTTTTACTTTACCAAAAACATTTTCAAAATGTTTTATTTGTAAGAAGAAAATCCTTACTAGGTATTTTTTGCCCGCATTGTAATTTTACTCAAAAGTATTTTCCTTTTCCTCAAAATTATATACCTATTTTAGTAAAACATAATTTTGTCTCTTTCCAACAAACACAAATCGAAGAAATGGACAAACGATTGCTACCATTTCAGTTAAAATAGGTTTAAGTACTTAACTGTAACTACACACACACCACACTGGCGGGTTCCAAATTTTCTAATAAAATAGTCGTTATAATGGATTTTGCCACGGTAAAAAGCCTATATAATATTAGTATGAATGTAGGTAGTAATAATTTTAACAATTGTGGTATTTTTCAGAAATTGACATCCACAAATCAGAAGAATGCCGTTCGGAGTGGGTGGAAGTACGAGACGGATACATGCCAGACGCACCTGTCTTGGGCCGCATATGTGGCTCCGGGAAAGGACCCATGATGCGATCCACGGGCTCTAGACTGACTATCGTCTACCAACCTGGGCTGAGGCCTAAACCACATCGTGGCTTTCAGGCTTTTTATGAAGGTGAGTCTGAAAGATCATCTCTTATATGCCTGATGCCCTTGGGCATTTTGCCATGGAATTGTGGCGAACTAAAAGTTCTCATGATGCGTTCGCATTATGAAAAAGGTACGTTTTGCGAAAGGTGTTTAAAACTAGGTAAATATGAGAAATCTTCTCTACATGTTTTATTGTAGTTCGAAGTTAAAACATCAGTATTTTGGAGTTTTTATAAAAATATTAGTATTTACCTACCTACTTATTTAAATATATTGCCGAATAATCCTCTAACCCCGTGGGAAGCCCTTAGCTTGTACCGTGTGGTAGCAAATACACACGGTCTGGTAGCAAAAGAAAAGTTTATGTAATTACAAACAGTGATTACTATGCGGAAATTAAACTCTGTTATTTTAGTCTTTCATTGCAAGCTAACTTTAGCTATTATGCCTAACAAGACTCAATTATAATAAAATTTAATTAATCGAGTTCGATGATAAAATAAAAACTGACAAATCCTTAGAATTTTGCAATATTTTACATCAAGTTTCCACAGGAAAATCCTTAAAACGTGTGGTCAAAGCAAAGTCCGTATTTGTACAGACACGTTAAAATTTACAATGTTTTTAGCGGTGTGTGGAGGCGACATCCAAGTGGACAGCAGCGGTCACCTGGAGTCTCCAAATTACCCAGACGACTACCAGCCAAACAAGCTTTGCGTTTGGAGACTGTCCGTGCCGCAGGTAAATAATGATATTAATAATCTTCCTTCCACTATAGTTGGACAAGCAAGCGCTGTACAGCGCTTTCGTTATTAAGTGCATGATATAATTCACACGCACTTAGAGATTCATATGAATAGTCATAATAGTAATTTATTGATAAATATAAATAATAAGTCTCAATATGGTTTTAACGTGGTTCCCCATGCTACAACTTCAGTTTAGTTTCTTGTAATTGGACTCTGCGCTTGAAGCGACAATTTGCCAGTGTCAAGTTAAATAGAATTATAAAGTGAAAAAGATGTTACTCAGTTGAACGCCATTTTGCATCTCCAATGCCACAACTTATTTAAAATATAATAACTAATGTCATAATTATTCTTAAATGTCATAACTGAAATACTTTAATACTTTATTCCTAATTAAAATAATGTATGATCCACCATTTTGTTTATTATGGCTAAAGAAAAATTTTGGCAGTTTTTATATTAGTTAAATTTTCTTATCATCGTTTCAGCCGTAGCTTAGGTTTTTTTTTCGTACCTTTCGTATTGTTTCGGAAGTACCAACGGTACGCCTCATATTTATTGTGTTGTGTAAGTATGTAACTGGTATTTTTGTAGGTACCAAACAATAAAGTGTTGTGTAAAAAATATTTTGCAGGATTACCAAGTGGCGCTGAAGTTCCATTCCTTCGAAGTAGAGAACCACGACACGTGTTCCTACGACAAGGTGAAGGTCCGAGATGGGGACTCCATGGACAGTCCTCTGCTGGGCATGTTCTGTGGGCATAAGATACCTCCGGATATCAGGTAAACGTTTTATTTGGTACTTACATTACTTTTTTATAACAATAAACTCATGTTTTATGCAAATAAATGATTCTTATTCTTAAATTTGTTAGGTATGAGATAGACGCATACAACACTTCTGCATTTTGAATAAAAAACATTTTTTTTTAGTGCAAGAAGATGCAGTTAGGTCGTTTACCTATCCAAGTTTTAAATTGTATGGGAGCCCCGTTAAACATTTATTTATTATTAAACATAAGATACCTCGTGTTTTCAGTATTTGATTTTATAGCGGCAACACAAAATTTCAAGCATCTATCTACAACTTTTCTTGAGATACAGCCTGGTGACACACAGACAGACGACGCAGTTTCAGTATTAATACGGACCCTAATACGTTTTACACTTTGAGTACGGAACCCTTAAAAATGTAGCTTTCCACCGCCACGGCGCGGCGCCATGGCGTTGCTGCGAGAGTACCTAAAGTATTTTTTTTTATTAAAAGGATATCTCAAATGTAACAAAACAAAACACATTAATCTGGTTTGTCATCTGTACAAAAATTACACAAATAAAAAAATTGAACTAATAGGTGTATAATTATGTTCTTCTTTATAATTATTATGGCAATTTACCAGTTTACAAGATAACTTTATTTCAATCTCTACTAGCTTTTCAATTTGAGATAATTTTCATTATTTACATCGACATTATAGCGACATCAGTATCCGATGAAGCTTAAATTATAATAAAACCAAACGAAGAGGTTAAGCAATCCTAAACTGACACATTATGAGAGAATCCTGCGCGACAGTTACTGAGTGAATAAGTAATGCTTGGGGTAATTATGGCCATTAAACTTTAATGTTACTTGAAAGGAGCATTTTTGTCGCCCTTGGATTGAGGTGAATCATTTATTGAGGTCATTCTGGAAGGACGGGCTTGTTTATTTTGAAAACAACTGCACATAAAGTAATTTAGTTTGCTTTGATAGCTAATCTTTGAATCCTTGAACATTACTCGTAAGTTGTTGAACTACTTAGCTGATTAAATAATCCACACAACATCTAGCCCCGCGGTAAACTCTCAGCTTGTGTTACGGGTACTATAGACATCTGATATTCTTATTATAATAGATATACATATTTCGTTTTTTTTATTATAGATTTGAAACACCCAGACCAAATTACTGCAAATGATGCTGTTATATATTGTTTCATTTTCAATTACCTAGGTATGCGACTTGCAATTGTTTAGGCAACTTATTTCTTTAGTAGACCGAATTTTGTACTAAAAAGAAAACGGTCAAGAGTGTAAAAAATGTGCTGATTCAAGTGTCTTTGTAACGTAACTTCTGTTTCGGTCATCATAATATAATGATATAGCAGAATCTTCCTCTTGGGTGGGATAAAAAAAAATTTGACTGTAAAGACATCGGTTTTAGTATAAGAACAGGACGAGATGCGTCTTGGCTCATAGTCAGATTAATCAGTCTTACCTACTTATCCTTGATAAAAAAAAACATCAAATCAGGCTCAGTTTCTTTTAATTGGACTTTGCGCTTGAAGCGACAATTTGCCAGTGTCGAGTTAAATAAAATTATAAAGTGTAAAAGATGTTTCTCAGTTGAACGCCATTCAGATAAGCATCTGACATGTAGAATCGAAAATGACGATGACTATAGGTAGGTACTAGTATAAAATGGCACTGTCAGTGGTCGAAATTCCATAAATTATAGACACGGGCAACGGCCCGCGTGTTTAACGGATTTTCCCGGGGGAACGGCGTATTTTCCCAGGGTGAATATATGCCTATAGCTGAGGCCTATCTTACAGTGAAAAAATGTTCAAATCGGACCAGTAGCCTGAGATTAGCGCGCTCAAACAAACTATCTTTCATCTTCATAATATTGGAGGATAAATTTGCGTTCGTCCATTCACGCATTTCAAAAAGAAAACAAAGTTTTCTCCATAAAGTTTTATTCCCCGATTCTTCAGGTCAACCTCCAACAAACTCCTAGTTATCTTCGAATCCGACAGCACGGTCCAGAAGGCTGGCTTCTCAGCCACCTTCATGAAGGAATTCGACGAGTGCGCGTCCATAGAGCACGGCTGTAGCCACTCCTGTGTGAATACTCTCGGAGGGTATGAGTGCGCGTGCAAAATTGGCTACGAATTGCACTCCGATGGAAAGAAATGCGAGAGTGAGTATACTGAATCTGATATTTTGCCACCAGTTGAACTTTTTCCTAAGACAACGCAAATATAGCTTTAACAATATTTATAATGAAAGCTGTGTTGGCTAAGTGGGAGCACACTCGACTTTCATTCCGAAGGTTGTGGGTTCAAATCCCCGCCACGCACCTCTGGTTGTTCTTGAAAATTTTTGTGTGCACTTTTATACGTGATTTTACGGTAAGTGAAATCGCTTCACCCGTTGGTTTTCTTCTTTTTCTTCTTCTTCTTTAAAAGTTATGAGGAGTGAAAGTGGAGAAGAAAACTGAATATCTTCAAATATAATCGGTGTGTGAGTGGGGTCTCAAATGAAAGAGAACTAAGGATTTGGTACCGGGGATATTTTGTTTTTATTATACAGTTTGTAGCTTCAACTTGTGCTTTTAATAGATGCATGCGGTGGGTCTCTCTACGGTCCCAACGGCACAATCACATCCCCGTCGTTCCCGGACCTGTACCCTCCTTCGAAGAACTGTCTATGGGAGATCGTCGCCCCGCCGCAACACAGGATCACCTTGAACTTCACGCACTTCGACTTGGAAGGAAACAATATGTATCAACAGGTTAGTACCTATTAATTTGTTTGTAATTTGTCAAATAGTCGAGGCTCAACGTGAAACATGCTCAAGGCCAAGCGCTGATTTTCAGCCATAACCTACATAGTAGTGACCAAGCAGAACGAGGCGTAGACCACATGAATTGTTTACATATGTACCTACCTACACCATTACGTAATTCGCGTATTGTTCCTAAACATGAATTTCTAGGGTGTTATGACGAGGGGATGGGCTTTACCAATACCCATAGGTAATAACATTTTAAAGTCACATGACTATTTTACCTTCTAAATACATAGTAGGTATGCTTTTCTTATTTTTGCATTTATGTGATAAAGCTCACCATCATCATTAAGATTTTAATGTAATTTTATTTAACATGACCATGGCAAACTGACACAGAAATTGATAAGAAAATGAATTGAATTGAAAGATTTAAATTTCCATCGTTCTAAAACTATAGATGTAGGTATAGGTAATATACGTAAAGTGAAACCGTTACTACGAGAACACATTGTTTTATTTTCTTTATTAAAATGTCTATGTTTTGTAAGTGTTTTGTGTTGTCTTTGTTTGGTGGCATTTAATAAATTGTATTATACCAATTAATTAAATTTAAATAACGTTTTGTCCATAGGAGTGCGAATACGACAGTGTGACAGTACACTCCAAGCTAGCCGACGTGTTGAGGAGACAAGGAGCCTTCTGCGGCACAGCACTGCCTCCACCGATCACTTCTGAGGGCAACGTGTTGAGAGTTCAGGTACCTATTGATCTCATTTTCATGTTCGCTCAAATAACCTTGTAGTGTGGTACTAATGTTTTTGGCTTATTCCTACGATGTATGCAAATGCAGAAATGCTATACTCAAACAAATCGAACTTGAACACAAACTTGTTTCGTATATAAGATTTGTGTAGTTGCCAAGTACCTACCTATAAAATTATCTTTATTGGTTAAGTTTTAGAACTTCCTATGATTGGTTGAGGTTGAGCCTATGATTTAGAACAGATAGATCCTTTCGTCAGCATATTTTTTATAATTTCAGTTCCAATGTGGGAAACCTCTAATGACCTTTACGTCAGATGTCACATTCGCAATGACATTAAACATTTATTGGCTGGTGGTTCACTCAAAGCAAATGTTTACCCATTCCAAAAAATTAGTAAACATTCTTAAACTCGCACCAGAACACGTGACCTGACTGATGATTAAAATACTTAGGTAAATATTTTTAAATAAACGGAAAAATAAGAGATCTGCCGACAGTGCAGTACAAAAACAAACTTATTAACCAAACCAATAATAGGCGTTAGGCAGGATCTTCCTATCTTAGGTTGTGTAACTTAATGCTATTCTATTTACCAGTTCACTTCAGACGCATCAGTCCACCGGTCGGGCTTCGCAGCCGCCTACTACATAGACGTGGACGAGTGCGCGGAGAACAACGGGGGCTGTCAACACGAATGCCACAACACCCTCGGTGGGTTCGAGTGCGCTTGTCACAACGGGTTCACTCTGCATCCGAACAAATATGATTGTAAGGAAGGTGGATGCAAGTATGATGTCACACTGCCGCATGGGACGATCTTCAGGTAAAACTCATAAATATAGGTATAGTTAGAAAACTCTAATAGGGTTAAGCTCGCCTGTGTACATGACCTATGTTTTAACTAGTATCTGTATATGTCTCTGTATGCAATAAAGAATTTAAGAATTTATATTAGTTACTTGGGTGATTTACTATGTATTAGCACTATGAAGATGAATGGGAGATTGTGTGCTATATGCTAGGTATCCTAATAATGGTGATTGTTCTTAGCTGCGAACTGAAAAAGTAAATTTAAAAGTATGTTCGCAATAATATGTTAAAACTACAGAATGGATTTTCAAGAATTTTCAGATATAGATTATTTAGTGTGTCAAATATAGGCCGCTAAGTTCCAAATAATCAGAACATTTATTTATTCATTTAAACGTGAAGAGCCTGTTGTTTATTTTTGAGAGATTGTTATAAAGTGATTTATATTTCATAGCAACCAAAATCCGTAATACCTAGCATTTAAATTTTCATGTTCTTTTCAGCCCGAACTATCCAAAAATATATCCTCCACGAAAAGACTGTGTGTGGCAGTTCTCAACCACACCAGGGCACAGAATTAAGTTGATCTTCAACGTCTTCGAACTGGAGTCCCATCAGGTAAACTATCCAGTTTTAGATTTAATTTTACGTAACGCGAATCATCATTGTAACTTTTTCTTAAATAATCCATATAACGGACTAATTATGATTTTTAAGTTATCTAACCTATACCAGGATGTGTTCTACCTTTTCAATAATGTATTTTTATGTATAAATTATGTACCTACACTAACTATTAACTCCCTATGGCTGTAATATTTACTTTGTGAAGCTGAAATAAATACATTTAATTGAATATACCTATTCGCACCCTTGCACAGTCACTTTCACAAAACTTATTGATATGTGCAATGTTGATATTTCAGCCAAATCTGCTCCGTTACATCTAACTATCCACGCTGGTTTTCAGGAATGCGCCTACGACCACATTACTATCTACGACGGTGCATCGCCTGACGTAAAGACTCTGGGCACATTCTGTGGAATTAAGTTGCCACATCCGGTGGTGGCGTCTCAGAACCAAATGTATGTCGTCTTCAAGAGCGACGGCTCCGTGGGGAGAAAAGGCTTCTTGGCCACACATTCTACAGGTAAGATTGTGAAATCATCACGGTATTTCTGCCAATTAATAAATGTAGGTTTAAATAAGATCTATTGTATCTACCTATCTATCATTTGAGCAAATAAATTATGTCAATTTCTAGTAGTAGTTGCATAACTACTAGAAGGTACAACTAAGATCTATCGATGTAACTACATGTACGAAGCAGCAATCAAATGTTTGCCTTTTATAAACCATCTATCAGGTTTCTCTATAAGATCGATTGAGTAAAATATTCTTAGCTCATTGATCTCCAGACATGAGTAAAATTATATTAACAATTGTGTTAACAATTTCATAAATAACCGGCAGCGCTTATTTATGAAATATGAGTCTCAATTATGCACAAAACATCAATTTAGTACTTGGGTACCTGTTTAGAAATGATGGCCTAAGCGCGAATTAGCTCCAAATCCACGTTAAATACAGGTCTCTTCCAACAAAATAAAAACGTACTGAGTCGATGGATGCCTAAGACCTGACACTGTGTTACGCGGACTCGGGCGCGTTTGCATACAAAATGTGTAAGTGTAAGTCTTGAATACAAGTGCAATCGTAAGGGTAGTAATAATTCCCAAATTTTATCAACATCAACGTATTTGTTTCAGCTTGTGGCGGTTACCTAGCAGCAACAGAAACAGTAAAGCATTTCTACTCCCACGCCCGATACGGGGACAACTCCTACGAATCCCGCGCCGACTGCGACTGGAATATCGAAGCGCCCCCGAACTGCTTCGTGAAGCTCACCTTCTTGTCGTTTGACCTGGAGCCGGAGACCAACTGCAGATATGACTTTGTGCAGGTGTTTGGAGGGCTGGATGGGAGTGGGGGAAATTATGGAACTTTTTGTGGGACCAAGGTACGAATATAGGAGTTTCGTGAGGAACAACTTATCAAACCGTAATAGACAATGATTTTGTTTTGTTTCTGAGAAACAAATTCCTATTTTGGCCTAAGAGGATCCACTCAAGAGATTTGAACATATTTTTAAAGAGTAGCGGCCGCCATTTTGAAAATGTATTTGCCATGGTCGCTGGGCCATCACAAGAAAGAGTTACAGTTGGGTCAATTTAATAGGCCACATCTGACAGTGCTCTCAATAGCACTGTTATACTTGTACCTAGGTTATATGTACTTGAAGTGCTAACATATTATACCTACCTTTCTGTTGATTGTATTTGAATGCCATCAGGTCAAATAATAGACTAAGAGGAACACTACTATAGTTTAGTTTACGTAAACTTGAAAAAAAAATAGTGATATAAATTCATAGGTAGCTACTATTTTATAAGCTGCTGATATCGTTGATAACTGAATCAATAATAACGTTATTAACTCACCGACTACATTCACAGATGCCACCAGAAATAGTATCAACGTCAGAAGCATTACTGATCCGCTTCCGCACCGACGACTCGCTAGTGTTCAAAGGGTTCTCGGCGTCGTACCAGGTCGTGAAGCCGCTGTGGAGCGAGGAGGACAGCCTGGAGGGCGGCGAGGACGACGAGGAGGAGGACGAGCAGGTGCCGCCGCTCGTGGTGACGCCGCGCGCGCTGCCCGCGCCGCCGCTGCGCTTCGTGCGCCGCCCCACGTGACGCTGGCCGGCGCCGCGCCATCGGAGCCGCGCCCATCGCATCTCGCGCTATCTGCTCTGAGGAATATCGGTCTAGTCTACCGCGAGAGAGGATGAGACCCTCCGACAAATATAATGGAATCATACCTTATTGGAGTTTTTCCGAATTTTAGGAACAGCTCGTTCAGTTTAGTTTATTATGACGCTGCGCTTGAAGCGAGTTTGTCAGTTTAACAATCACAATTACTTACACATAAATTAATGCCATAGTTCTATACGTTATAAAAGAATATATTATGTCACTCAAACTCAAACCAAAAGTACGCATTTATAGTGATTATCTGCTCTCTAGCATTTATGGCGTAGTTGCATCTTGATCAGTATCACTCATTCACTGAAGCTACCGCCAAAATATTTAATTTTAACAATGATATCAAAAACTTTTAAATTTCGAACTGTGACATATCATTGCGAAAAGAGGTTCGTATTGCTGTAATTTTTAGCCTGTGTTTTTAGGATTCCGTAAAGTAAAAAGGGGAATTTTGTTAATAAGTAGATAAATCATCTTCCGTACCTATACAAAAACGATCAAGCGAATTAATTGGAGTTAATAATATAAAGAGACATATACGAATAACGCTTTGAATTCGTTTCGACAATTTATGTCAACCAATTTAAATCTCAATAAAATTGCCTACAAGTTCATCAAAAAATCGTAAACAATAAACTTATGAATAATCTTTCTTATTCTATGTCAAAAACATGACTCACCACTCTGATGACATGGCATTTATTTTACATAATTAGAAATCATGTATTTTAACAAATAATACCAGTATAATTTATGAAACGAAACGGTTAGCAATTTCGTTCCGGTGCCTTGCATGATATATCAAATTTATCGGACGCCGTATATCCGGTTCAAGAATAGTATGATTTTGTTCCTTGGAAGTCTTTGTCAGTAAGTCACCGAGCCGAGTCCCCGTTTCATTTAATAAACTATAAATAATAAATCAGTTGTAACTAGTCTACCAAATAAATCTCAACTTCGCTCTGGTCGAGAATGGAAAGAGTTTTTAAAGTCTACATACAGTCATATTAAAATAATTTTTTACTCATCAATAGAGTAGTGAAGTAGTACTTAGTTATTAGCTTAGTTAAAGACTACTGTGACAATATTGTAAAATTAAGATGAAAAATGGTAGTTAAGTATTAATTTAAGATAGATTTTCAATAATACCCCAAAATTCCTACATTTACCTATTATCTGCTAAAACAACCAGCTTCCATCATTCTCATTTTAATCTTGAAAATGCCATTATTATATATGTATAGTAAGTTTATTTTACAATATAATTTGTTATTTTCTCAACTTAATCCATGCACTAGCAATGTTTAAATCTCTTGAAACACTTTCTTAATTAGAACCTAATGTTTAAACCTATCAATTAATTTTGTATTAAGAAATACCTATACCAATCTAACATTCCAATTTTACTGTACTTAATAGCTACTTTAATTTAGCCTATATTTAATTACGGCCTCTTTCTACCTGGAGATACTTAGGTATCAATATAACATACTTCTTAGTGTCGCATGTAATGTAGAAAATATCTAGTTTTGTTTAGTATCAAAACAATACCAAAATAATTTGTGCCAAACTTAAACATCAGTGTGTTGTTGTTCATTGCCATAATAGTAATTAAGTGTTTTATAACTTAATTGTATGTCAATAGAATAATTATGAATGTAGGAATGTTATTTTGAATAAACATTTTAAAAATGTGTTTTATTTTGCTGAAATTAAAAAACCCTCTAAGTACATAATCATGTTTTTCGTTTCTAGCTTCCTTATTAGTTATCTATTACTAACCGAAACTAGTTAAGTCCATGTTTGACCATGTTTGAACAGTTTATTAACATAGTTACTGTATTCATATTTTTGTCCACTTTTCCCGTTCCTCTGAAAAATCTGATTCCAAATACCTTGATTACCTGTAAACATAACTTACACTGCGAGTAATCTCACAAAGTGAAGTTACGAAGAAACTATACCTAAAATATATAATTGCTATGTCTCATCATATCACGGTTAACTAACGGCCTCGCCCTCAGTCTAGTTTGGATTCATGATACATTTTAACAATCTTCAACACCTATATTTCACTGGTACCTAATCCTCATCTTAGCTTAGATTCAAAGTCTACTTAGCACCCTTTAAAATTAAAAAATAAACTACATAGTTAGGTACGTATTTGTTTTTTAAATCAAATTTCACTGATTATTAGATTACTACGTAAAAACAAAACTGAAAAACTTGCATAATTTCGGCAAAAAATAAAATAATTACGAATTAGTTTTTTATCAAATTTCAAACCACTGAATCGTAAATTACTACGTATAAACAAAACTGAAGAACTAGCTCAATTTAATTTAAGCCAAGGAACTTATACCCAACCTGGACTGTGCACCGACATTATTTCCTCGATAAAAAAAAACCGTATGTATATGAAGTTAAGTTCTATTTTCAAATAACATTTAGTCAGAGAGAAATCCGGTCCGAGAGAGATAGCGCTTCGAGAGCCCTCTGTCCCTTTCTTAAGTGTTGCCAGAAGGGTTGTTTTTAAAACGTAGTAGGAATGGTAAAAAAAAACAAATTTGTCATCTCTTGTTAAAAACTATATTACCATCTTTCTAATTATCCTAATGATCCATATATTTTTAAATTATCGTCTTTAATGAGATTTTCTTTATTGCAAAAATTTAGACACGATATTAAGGTGTTGTTTGAAAAAGAATAGGATCTATGTAAATTGAACTGGCATCCCATCAGCCATTTTGATTTGTTATTATTTATCCTACCGTAATTCGGCAATATTTTTTTATTCATACATAATAAATATGGTTAAAAAATGTGCGATTCCAGGCTGTAAAAGCAAATCCTATGCGGGATGCGGTAAATCTTTCTTCAAGTAAGTATTTTTAAATTCTTGAAGTAGTATGACCATAATGAACAGATTTTTAGGATTAATTCCGTAATCATATTTTGTTCAAACATATAAATAGTAGGTACCTAATCTAGATTAAACTTTATGTGCTAATCACTGATTTGTGTGTCACTACGTATTATTTTAAATTATTAATTAATTTCAGATTTCCTATTGAAGAATCTTTGAGAAAAAAGTGGCTGGATGCCACTCCAAGTAATACAAATATCAAAAATTATTCGCATAAAACTGTTTTATTCAGTAATGTGAGAATGAAAATATTTACCAAATATATGTTTATAAATCGTAACATGTGATTACTTTTATTTTACGAGTAACACCTCCCTGAGGGCTCTCACAAAACTATCTCGCTCGGCTCGCGCATCCGCAGCCTGTGCACATTCCAGGTTGGGTATAAGTTCCTTGATTTAAGCATATTCATGTTTTAACGGGACTAGTAAACATATTAATTCTTTAATTATTTTTATTATTATGTGTAGGTACCTAATTTTTTTGTGTTCATACATATAGGTAGTTTATTTTGTAACTTTGTTACTATTTTTATTTTTGAATTCATGGCTGTTATTTTTTATTTTTGCTATATACTCTTTATGTGTGTTATGTAGTGTCAGTGTCAGTCAGACTCGCGCCGGCGCCGTCAATAAGGTACCACTTGAAAATCACGCTGTCGGTACTCCCTGAGCAACTTCAGCACATGCTGAGTGGCAACCATTTTGTTTCTGTAGTGTTTTATTAGTATAAAACATATTTATATTTTTATCATTTTTATTGTTTTATTAATTAACTTAAAATTATGATTAATTTTTATTTAAATTTTACTTGACTTATTAAATGTATCTAGTATTATATAATTTTTCTCTTTTATAATAATTATTTGATTGTGATATTTATGAATTGATATACTAAGCTATTATTTAAATTAATTAATGTAATTGGTATCTAACCGTGTTAATTAATATTAATAAATAAATAAATAAATTATTATTATACAATAATACAATAATATTTATTTCCAAAAACATAATAAAACATATACAATAATCAATGGTTCCCAAACTAGGCTGAGCCTGTACTATGGGAACCTCCTTCCATTTGACACAAATCATAGCAAATTGATACACAGAAAGAAAAAAAAAGAGATAAAATTATTATAAACTAAAATTTTGTACAAAGCATGATAAGTAAAAACATATTATAATAAGTAATTCAATAGTATTAAAGTTACAATAAAGTTATAAGGCGATATATTTTTATATTATAGATGATGAGTGTAGTTGTATGTTTGTGCGTGTGTGTGTGTAAGTATGTGTTGTGTAGTTATGAGTGTGTGAGTGTGTGTCTAAGTGTATTATCTATACTAATATTATAAAGAGGAAAGGTTTGATTTTTTGTTTGTTTGTTTGTCTCGAATAGGCTCTGAAACTACTGCACCGATTTAAAAAATTCTTTCACCATTCGAAAGCTACACTATCCCTGAGTGACATAGGCTATATTTAGTTTTCAAAAATAATATGATTCCTTACCAAACTCCGATAATGTAACCCATGGTGAAAAAAAAGAACCCAAAATCTTTCTTTAATCGCGAATGCTGCGAAAACTATTGAATATATAACAAAGTGATGTATTACAACTTTGTAGAACTTATCATTATCTACAAAAAACGTCGTTACATCATATCTCTAATTATTATAGTTTTGTGACAATAAGCGATTTTTTTGAAAAAATAAACCTAAAATCTTTCTTTAATCGCAATTGCTGCGAAAACTATTGAATATATAACAAAGTGATGTATTACAACTTTGTAGAACTTATCATTATCTACAAAAAACGTCGTTACATCATATCTCCTATTATAGTTTAGTGACGATAAGCGATTTTTTATATTAAAAAATTAAAATACCACTGTTTGAAAAGGCTCTTTATTTGTATCTTGGTATTAATCCTTAACAAATTAAATTATTTATTATGTACACCAATTTGAGCATTGCAATCAATAGTATGTTTTCTCTTACCTTTATCTTCTTATAAATAATAAATCTAAATTTAAAATGTAAGAAAAACCCCCGATTCGAATCCTTCAATTTACTTAAAAGTAAAACACCATAATAATGTGTAATGTGCACGCAATGCGCTTTCCTTTGATACCCCACTCGAGATTTTTGCAGATTTTCGGTTTACCTTCCCTACTCTAACCCCCACAATTTTTAAACGGCACAAACGATTTTCATGAAACATGTCTAAAAGCACTCGCGCCAGACTCACCTTTTAAACAAAAAAAACTAAGTTGAAATCGCTTCATCCGTTTGGGAGCTATGATGTCCCAGACAGATAGACACGTCAAACATATGACACCCCTCTTTTTTTGTCGGGGGTTAAAAATGAATCGCAAAATGTGTTGCTAAGCGCATAACTCAACAACGCCTATACCAACTTGTAAATTTATTTTTTTAAATGTTCGTTGTAGTTTAAGGATGGTTTTTACGGCGAGATAAAAAAAGATAGAATAATTTTGAAACAATTTTGAATAATTACCCGTGCAAAGCCGGGGCGTGCCGCTAGTATTACTATATCCTTTTGAAGTCACCGGTCTCTTAAGAGGCCGGTCGGTGACTTCAAAAGGAAGGACTTTTATTAAATAATAAAACACTACAGAAACAAAATATATATACCTACCTAACTAAAATTTTGTATGTTGTTATTTATGTTAGAGAAACAAATAAAGATTTTCTATTCTCTTCTATAATACCACATGAGACCCAACCTCGAATGCTGCCATTTGCATTTGCAGACAGTTTTTTAAAGCGTATGCAGTACCGGCGCACATAGGATTATTTCCAGCGAGTTAAATAACTACTGAACACTAGAGGACCGTTTCAAGGGTTTGCATCAGCGCAGCGCCTAAAAATCATAGAGCAGTCGGAACAGAACTTGATTGTGGCTCCATTATAATCGTATTGTGTATAAAATATCACTATCAGTGTTGTTTTTATTGTTATCTAGCTTTACAAGCCACGGCGTTGCCCGTGTTTTCGGATTTTCCCGCGGGAACAACGTATTAGCATGTAAAGTTAGTTAGTTCAGTCACTCAGTGAAATCTAATTAATAATTAGAAAATACAACACATCAAACGGATTTTTGTAAACAGTTCTTTTCAAAGTTTTCAACCTACGACTGACTGATCCACCATACAAGCGTGGCTTGACGGTGCTAAAGCCATAACCATAACCAGACACAAAAGCAAGCACAAAAGTCATAAACCATAAAGAAGAAGATGCTTGGCTTGGTTTGCTATCATGTCTTGTCTTGCTTGATCGAATTTTATGATACATTTCTTTCTTTATCTCACTCACTTCATTCATTCACTAGTCATTGTTGGTGGTGTCAAAATAATTTTCAGTTGCTTCAAGTCAAGTCAAGTTTGACAAAAGTTTCTAATATTTTCTCCAGTGATTGTTATTCAATGGTTATTCATTGAATTTATAGCCTACGTTAAATTTATTCTGCTCGTAAAGTTTACTTTCAGTGAGATTGAGAAATGGCTGCGTTGGCGTTCAAAGTCAAAAGCAAAAATGGTCAGCAAATATTGAAAGATTTGACCTCTGAGAGTACTGTTGGTGAATTAAAACTTTTTCTGTGCAGTATCTCTGATGTGAGTGTAGAAAGAGTTTGCGTTTTGTGTGGGTATCCACCGAAACCATTAGATGTTAGTGATGACAACAAGACTCTGAACCAGATAGGTCTAAAAACTGGGGAGACTTTGATTGTGGAGGAGAAGCAGGGCGCTGTGTCTATAGTAGAAACTGTCGTACCTCCTACAGAGACGCCTAGACCCTTGGAGAATGGAACATCTCACCCTAATATTAGCAGACCTGGTATTCTGATGAAGCGAGTAGTACCTTCTGATAACTCTTGTCTTTTCACTAGTATAGGTAAGTATTGATAATGGACCTGTGGTTGGATATATGTAATTGGATGTTTTCTATGTATTATTATGAATGTATTCACAAAAAAACATCAATGTTTATAGGCCACATATCAAACAAGTGTGTATGGGGTTAGGTGATGCTATGTGATTGTAGTTTAAAACTATGTTAGAGGAAAGTTTACCTAACCTAAGACAATAGTCACAAATGCCAATATTATTATTTGATTTGATTTGTACATCATGTATTTGAATACAAGGCTTCTAGATTGATCTATTTCATCATAGTTTAAAGAAATTTACATCATCATCATCATCATTGTCGATTGTGAAATAAACTTATATCAGTTTATTTCACAATTGAATGCTATCTTTGCTTGATCATGATTGCATTAACTTGGAAATGGCATGATAAAGCAACTTTGCACTTTTCACTGCAGATTCAATAATGTTTAATTATTGCATACCCTAATTCCTAATTTGTTATAGCTGGGCTTACCAGCCTATTTGACATTACCAAGTAGTACTAAAGCTGTTTTTGTCTACTATTTAGATTTATAACGGGATATTTACCATGATTGATTGTCTTTCGAGTTTCCAGACATTTCAGCACAGTTCAATCTTGGTAAATATCCCCTTATAAATCTAAATAGTATTGATAACCATGATAGTTTCAAAAGTAATTAAAATATATATAGTATATTGTAATATTTCCAGGATTTACGCTTAATGGTAATGTTGACACTTCTGCACACTTACTAATGAGACAGATTATAGCAATGGAAGTTGGCAATGATTTAGACACATATACTGAGGCATTTCTGGGACGGCCAAATGCTGAATACTGTACTTGGATAATGCAACCAAGTTCTTGGGGTGGAGCTATTGAGGTAACATTCATCATAAATCAAATTTATTCAATATTTTTCTCGGAATTATTAGACTATTCCTACAGTAATGTGGTGAAAGGAAAGAACAGTTTTAGCCAACACTAAAAAGTAATGTAGCATATATTCCTCAAGTTTAACAATTACAAACTGAAATAAATATTATTATTGGTGCAATTGTTGGAAACCCATACTTTTACCACTGAATATAGTGCTTAGACCAGTGAGATCTAATCAACTTACCAGTTTGGAAAACTTGGTTTTGTTTCTGGGCCAAGACATAATGCATAAAATGTACATAAAAACAAATAATTCAGTCTGGTATCATTCATAACATTACAAGTGCCTCAGTAAAAATAATTATAATTTTAAATTACATTTTACTGTTTCAGGTAGCAATATTATCAAGATTTTATGGAGTAGAGTTGGATGTGGTAGATACATTAAATGCAATAATAAATAGATTTGGAGAAGATAAGAACTATGGGCAGAGGGTCTTTCTTCTATTTGATGGAGTTCATTATGATCCTCTGTATTTAGAGCAAGCTGATGTGAGTAAATTACTTTTATTTGAATTAATTGCAATTTTTCTATGCTCAAATTTGAAGATGATATATTAAAAAAAAAAAAAATATATAAACATTTTTCGTCAATTGTCAATTCATATTGGGTAGTTTGTGTGTACTTTTTGTACTTTATGCAGACTCACTGTATTACTAGCATTTCATGCGGGGATCTGGGCTTTATAAATTACAGTAAAGAAATAAACCCTACAGTTTATAAAATAAAGACTTATTTGGTAATCTAACTGTATATACTTCTATCTTTCAGGGTGGTGTGCAGACCATCTTTCCTACAGAAGACATGGATGTATACAGAGAAGCGGAACAGTTAGCCCATGAGGCAAAATCCTCCAGACAGTTCACAGACCTCAACAAGTTCACATTGAAATGCATGATATGCGATAAACTATTGACTGGACAAGTTGAAGCTCAGAGACATGCGAAGGAGACCTCCCATACAAATTTTGGAGAGGTTTAGCAGCAGGCTTAGGTTGTGTCCACTCAGAATAGCTTTGTTTTAACTAGCCACCATACAGAGGCTATTAATATTCATACTTGCACCCTAAAAATCTCTTGAGAAATGAATTTATATTCTCTGTTTAAGAGCTAATTCTTTTATGATCATGCCTGGTGTTGTTAAAATATCTTGTAAAACCAGAAAATCACACACTGCTCTTCACACTGCATGGTTTCAAAACTCCCAACTGCATGGCATATAAATGGTATATAAATACCTTGAATTTCGAGTGTTATTTGGATGATCAGCTCACTTGGAGGGCAAGACTGGACAAATGTTGCTGAGGGAACTGTTCACAAATAATTATATGAATATTGTACCTATGATGAAGATATTATTTTGCCTTATCACGAATTTACAGACATTTTATGGCAAATTACCCAAGTAATTTCTGACAAAGTAAGAATATTAGTGGAATCTGTTACAAAAACTAAGCAGTTTTATAATATTTACCGTTATTAAAAATCATTAGACATTTAATAGCAGAGATGGATTGAATAAAGTAAGCATTTTTATATTCCAGAGGTTTATACACCATTGACTAAAGAATAGTTTAATTATAAATTTGCTCAATAATCTTCGTAGCTTGTCCAAAGGATACATTTATTTGCTGATTTATTGTTCAAATTTTGATAGCAATTGGACTAATAATATTAGTTATGTAAGACCCCAGGTCTTATTTAGCTTATTCAAGTTTGCTAGCATTGACTCACAAATAGTATATAAGCTAAGCTAAGGCCGGATTTTTCAATTGCATGGTAGGTTCTAGGTTGACGTTATTCCCTTACATTTAACAGTCTGTTAGACAATATCAGTGGATTAAAAATGTTTTCCTTAGACAGGATAAACCCACACTTTTTCTTTACAGTTTGATGTATGACTAAATGGCCTTTTTGATATGTAAATGGGCTGTAAGCCACACACAACTACTACACAACTACAATATAATCTTATTAAAGTAAAATGTTATTGGACACACCCCAGCTAAGTTTAATTTTGTTTGTTGATGTATATTTAATTTACTGAGTTAATTATTCTCATAATCCCTTTTGATTATCACCTTACAAATCTATGTATTTAAATTATTTAAAGGGTTTCCTAATACTCGTAGTTTCAATTGTATTGCTAGATTTTTTTTATATTTCCCTAATCTAAGTAGGTAATTTGTTTTCTTTAGTAGGTAAAGTATTATAATTTGATTAATCTTTTATTAATTTGTGAGTACCGATCATCGAATATATTTTAATGTATTATATAGTAAGTATCTGTTTATGTGTATTAGGGGTTTTAAACATCACATCTTTAAGATCTCATCTTAACTAGTTTAAATGTAACCACCATTTGAAAGTTCATAAAAAAACCTAATACACTGGAACTGTTTGAATAGGAAACGATTTGCCTTAACTCTGCGCACATAGAATAATGAAATAGAGCTATTTATTATTATTGTTAGCCTTAAACAAATTTACCTACAGACAATATGGTGCATGCATTATGTATAAAACTAGAATAGTTTGTTGAATATACTAATGGCTATGAAAATGTATTTATTATTTTTTTAGATACTCAAGGGCCTACTGGATGTTCAGGGCCGATGTTTCAATATTCAGATAGGCAATCTGACGATACTGTAGTACTAGTTGTCAGAAAAAAAAAAACAGTTTACGTTTCAATCGATTTATTTTAACACAAATGTACAATATCAATAAATATAGTCACATCGGTTATCTATCACTCCATTAAACTAAACTTTATACAATGTTGTTATACAACGACTTAAATGTAAGTTCTGAATAAAATTGTGCAGTTTAGACCAACAGTATCTATTTTACTATAGGTTACAACTTTAAAAGGTCCTTATGTCTGAATCGATTATCGAACCGAAACATGGACATAGATTTTTCTTTTCTGGCACCTAAAAAAGGGAATTGTTGAACAACTAAACATAATTATTCTGAGAAAATTATAAATAGTGACAAAATGTGAACATTTTATTTTTTAATCAGTGGAGTTATAAGTTCGCCGTTCAGGTCTGAAGTAAATAATATTGTGCTAACCAACTACGTTCTTATATAATAATCTCTTTAATAGATCTTAGTAGTCATTTTGAATGTCGATTATTAAATTTTAATATCCACAGGAAGTGTATAACTCATCTCCAAAAAATATAACTAGAAAAATAATAATGTTCGACATTGATTATGATTTTCGCTTACAACTAATAAAAACAAATTCTAAAATAAACCTTCCTTGAAGGGTAACAAATGCTGGGATTAGCTAGAACACGGTATCACACGTACAGCTAAGTTTTACTCTGAGATCCTATACTTAAATGTTTTTAGGAAAGTATTTTTGCAGCATGTGACGCGACGTGGTTGGTTATTATCGGTGTGCCATGCAATATATGTAAAAAAATCTTTAGTTAGTATTCTTCTTTCGTCGTAGAGCTATAGAAAATAGCTGAGAAAGAGCGTCAAAATGTGGCAAAATAACTGAATATTGCATGGCAGTGGATTTTATAAGCTGTGTTTTTTAATTCCTGTGCAAGCAGATAGTTTCTTAATAGGAACGAAGCATGAAACATTTTTCTTTGTTTTAGTGGAAAATGGAAATGGGTTAGTATCACGTCACTTCTTGATATGGACTGGACTTATAATATTATATGTTATACAGCAACAAAATTATAGGGCAACAAATATATTGATTCTATAAATATTTCGTCGTTACTGATAATGCTTAACCTTTTGCTTGAACCAGAGTAAAACAAAGTAAATCGCCAAATAATATCACTAATTAGACCTTGAGTCGATGAGACAAAACGGTTGAATTAGAGTTTGAGTCAAAACACTATATGCCGAAGAAACGCGACCGAAGTTCGGTCAGATCGGATCCAAATCCACGCCACAACAGCGCAAAAGGCACCGAATACACACACAGTTACGCAGTTTAATTTCTGCCGCGTAAGTTCGGTATCATATCAGCCGAATACGTCGTACGATATACGAAAGTAAAATCAGCCGCGGAACTTCGGTCATGTAAGTTCGGAATAGTGTGTTAAGATACTTAAAGAAGTTGCAGGGTCCTATTGCGGTTTGGCAAAGGAGAAGCGGGGCAGTGATATGCCGAACTTGGTCTCGAGCCCGGTGAGAACGGGCAGGGCTATTTGGTAGCCGCCGATGTGGTGCGGCTTCTTCACCAGGGACTCGTCGACGGATGTGGCCACGTGGAGCTCTGAACCGGTCGGTCGGCTGAAAATGGTAAATATTTGTTAGTACGGACCACATGAGGTTGTTGAAAGAATCATGATCATCGACCTATTAACGTTCCCACTGCTAGGACACAGGGACTTCCCTCTTGGCCACAGTGATAAGGCCTTAATTCACCACGCTGGCTAATTGCGGCCAAAAAACACCGAAACCAAGCCACCGGTGTCAAAAGAATAAATAGTGCTAAATACTCACGATCCTCCAAAGTCGACGTAGAAGAGTCGCTGTAATATTTCGTAAGTGACCAGCGTCACACCGAACTGCGGCGAGGAACGGAACACGCGGGCTGAAATAAAGTTGATAATATTTTAGTCTGCCAATGTTGACTAAATCCAATATACTCGTACGACAATATTGGGCCTATAGCCTTTTCCCTCACACTTACGGCAACGACAAGCATGCTACTCTTCTCTCACTCTAACTCACAGCGCTAGATATTCATCGGATTATTAAGTATATCGATGGGGCTCAAAATAGAGTATGTTATTATTATCGCCTTACCGACAGCACCCTTCCAGAATGCTCTGAAGCCTTCCTCTGCGTAAATCTTTCTAGTTGCGTCGAACACGCCGTTGTACGTGGTCTGTCCAGTTCTCGCTACAACCTGAGAACAAGGAAATTACACTGACTGCACGATGATTTGAAAAGGTCTTGAGAAAGGAGTACTCACTTCGAGCCGAGGCGGCGGGTGGTTGTAGACTAGACTGACTAGACTGTAGACGCTTATATCAATTTGATACTTTACGATGGTTTGAAAAGGACTTGATGAGTACTCACTTCAAGCCGAGGCGGCGGGTGGTTGAGCGTGTAGACGCTAGTCAGTCTACTAGACTAGTCTGTAGACGCTTATTATCAATTTGACACTGGACAATGGTTTGAAAAGGACTTGAGGAGAACTCACTTGGAGCCTGGTCTTGATGACGTCAGCGGGCGTGACGAGCGAGGCGGCGGGGATGCCGGCGATGGCGCCCGCCGACAGCAGCGTCAGAGGGTGGTTGTAGCCGTTCTCGTCCGCGAACTTGGCCTGGGGAACCATACGTTATGAATATTAAGCCTTTTCAACTTTCTAATAAGATTGTTTCTTTATTGTACGCCCATACTTCTTCTTCTTCGGTTGCACTCTTGACAGAGTGGTCATCATTTCAGGTGTTGGTGGCAAGCTTCACAACACGCCGCCACTCTTCTCTGATGGCCGCCTTCCTGGTGCATTCATGCAGGGATGATGAGCCATTTATCGCAGTCTTTTATCTGGTCGGTCTATCTCATAGGGGATCTTCCTCGTGGCCTGGTGCCCTCAACCTTCCCCTGGACAACAAGTCGCTCGATAGTCACCTCCCCTCGGCGACATACGTGACCAAAGAAAGTGAGGATACGAGACTGTACCAAAGATGACAACCGCTGTTTGACGCCCATACTTACAGACTAACTTAAAATAACAATCAATAGCAATATTACTAGTTGTACAATCGGCAGCCTTATCGATAAAAGCGAGAGAAATAAATATTTTACGACCGACTTTCCGAATATTCATGTTTGCTATCTAAGCTAACTCAAGACAATTGAAAGCTATACTAATAATAGGTTTATTTATAATTTTCATAATACTATTTGGAAATAAATGTATGTACTCTAATCCTTACCTTTACATGCGCGTAGGCCGGGAAGTAGATGGCGCTGAAGGGCATGTCCCGGAGCAGGCAGGCCTTGGTGCCCTTGTAGAGGCCGAAGAAGCCGAGCTCCTTGACCACCGACCAGGCGCTGAGCTTGGTGCCGCCCGCGATCTCGCCCGCCACCTGCAGCCGGATCTTCACTATCTCCAGCGGGTTCGTGAAGATTACTTGGCAGCCGCCGGCCTGAGAAGGTCAATAATTTAGTTATTACTGAACGTTAAAGCTGGCAGGCTGGACACGGACTGCGCATTTATGAAGCACTGGACGCACATTCATAATGTCATGCGTCCGTAAACGCAGGATGTGTTCTTCCTTTTCTATTAAAAATAAATGTATTTTTAGCTGTAAATTACATACCCACATTAACTCTTAATTTCTATGGCTGTAACTATGTGAAGCTGAATTAAATAAATTGAATTGAATTACTAGCTGAACCCAGCAAACGTTGTTTTGAAAAAGGAAAAAATGTTGGCCGATTCTCAGACTGACTCAATATGCACACAAAATTTCATGAGAATAGGTCAAGCCTTTTCGGAGGAGTACGGGAACGAACATTATGACACGAGAATAAATAATAAATAAATAAATGTTTCCGGACAATCTACACATCAACATCTAGCCCCGTGGTAAGCTCTAAGCTTGTGTTACGGGTACTAGATATCTGATATACTTAATATAATATAATGGTAATATAATATAATATTTTACTATACATATTAAACACCCAGACCAAGGAGAAAATAATTTTATATTTGAGATTATAAAATAGCACCTATATCTGTCCGCCCGCGGCTTTGCCTGCGCAATAATGTATTTTGCTACGGTAAAGTGTATTTTTTTGCTCGCAATAACTGATTTTCCCGCGAAAATTGTTAGTTTACCGCGTTAAAAAGTAGCCTATATGTAAGCTATATAATTGTGAATGTGTGATTTAGTAGTTTTTGCGTGAAAAAGCAACAAACACAGTTGAATACAACTTTTTAAACATTGGCGTTTATAATAATATTTCCGGAATAAATATAATACATATTTCCGGACTAATCACACAGCATCACCTAACCCCAAACTAAGCAGAGCTTGTACTATGGGTGTTAGGTGACTAATATACTACATAGATACATTTTTTTTTTTTGTATATACATACATATTATACAAAGAAAATACCCAGACCCGAAACCAGAAATTGCAGATCATACAAAATCTGGTCCCGCGGCGGGAATCGAACCCGCAACCTCCTGCGCCTCAGGCGGGCTTTCGCCCACCGAGCCACAGAGGTCGTCATAATATTAGTAGGATAGAAATTAAAAGAATTAGAATTAGGCGTAGAACGTAGAATATACTCACGCAACTACCAGCTAAAACTTCAGCGTAAAGCTTGATATTTCCATTCTTGTCCATGAATTTGTCACGAACTAAGTCGTTCACCTGAAACAATAGTTATTAGTAGTTATGTAGGTATACAGTTAAAGAAATCTGCATTGTGTGTACAGTCTCTTTTATTAAGATCAGTTTTTTCTCAGAAAAAGAATAATCAAAAACGTTTAGGAGAATATTTGTGTCGGCTGAGATTGTTCTATTCGCTTCTCAACTCAGTGTAAAAAATGAAAGGAAACTGTTAAGACAATGTTATTATGATATTTTTTGTTTAAAAGAAATAGTTTTAATCATTAAGTTGAACTGTTCATGTATGCCATGTGCTTCTAAGGAAATAAACGTTTTGAATTTCACTTTCAGGTAAAAAAGAATATAAAAGGTGTCGGATAGGGAACGTACCCATCGACGGTGCTGCTAACTGGTGCCATCAATTAGAACGTTTTACAGGTTTTGCTCTATCAGTCAAACTCATCGACGGTGCTGCCATATGGTGAGTGTTTTACCATATCGACCTTAATTTGACATTCTGAACTTCGTTTAAATTTTATGGAAAAGTCGTTAAAAATGCGTCTCACCGTCAGTTTCATGGCCTTTTCAGGGTTCGAAAGAGTCGAACGAGTTCTTGTACGCGACGTCAACCCAGAGCATATATACATACATACATGTATACTATACACCTATAGGTACTGTTACTTAAAGGAACTTATACGATTGACTATGTCGATGACCCTCATTCTACGTATCTCCTCATAATCTCACTCGATAGCTTAGAAAAACCGAGCATACATTTGAAGTTACTAAAACGGTCTTATAAATAATGTATAAACAATCTGAATTTAAAATTTAATAAAAACCCCAATTCCAAAATTTTTGTTTCCTTAAAAGTAAAAGTATGACTTTTTACTTTAGTAAGTAGTAAGTAAAAGTATGACTTTCTTACTTTTTACTTTACTTTAGTAAGGTAGTTTGTAATGTGCATGTGTTGTGCTTTCATTTGAGACCCCACTCCAGTATATTTGCTGATTTTCAGTTTTCTACCCCACTTCAACCCTCATAACTTTTAAACGGGTCACTTTCAAGGGGGGTTAATGAGTCTCACCATTATATTTGTTAATTTTCCGTCTTCTTTCCCACTTTAACCTTCTTAAACGGGTCAATCGGTTTAATCGGGGGGTTAATGAGTCTCACCGTAAGTTTAATAGCTTTCTCAGGGGCGACTCCAATCAGCTGCGGCACCAGTCCGCGATACAGCCCCAGGAAGCCCTCATGCCGGATCACTTTGCGGAAGCAGTCGAACGAGTTCTTGTACGCGACCTCGCCGATGAACGAGCCCGTGCGCTGGTTCTGCATGCGGGTCTTCACCAGGTCTATGGGGTATACTGCTGATGCGCCCACAGCTGTCAACAAATACATAATATAGATAAGAATAGTAATAGTGTAGTAAGGTTTGGTGCAGTGACAGACTGCACCAAACAGGCTGCAAACAGAGAAAGATGGCGGGCGATCGTTAAGAAAGCTGTGTCCGTCTCTAACACCTAATGATGCCTCAATGTGACCACGACCGCTCTGTTAAGAGTGTAACGACAGAGAAGAGAAGAGAAGTAAGGTAGTAGTAGTGAGAAGGCCGCCCATTGTACTCCAACATTATGCTAAGTCTGTTTTTTTTTTTTGTGTGTTTTGTGTAGTGTGCAATAAAGTGTTATCTATCTATTTATCTCATCATCATCACCCTATTAACGTTCCCACTGCTGGGACACAAGGACATCTCTCTTGACGAGAGAGATTAGGCCTTAATTCACTGGCCAAGTGCGGGTTGGTGAATGTCACATGTCCTTCAAACTCTTTTAAAGTTCTCAGAACATGCCGGTTTCCTCACGATGTTTGCCTTCACCGTTAAAGCACGTGTTTAAAGCGCACATAAATCTCTCAAGAAGAAAAATCCAGAGGTGCGTGGCGGGGTTTGAACCCACGACCTTCGGAATGAAAGTCAAGTGTCCTCCCACTTAGCCAACACGGCTTCTATCTATCTAATAGTACTTAATCATTTTATATGTGTATATTTATATATATATTTAAATAAGTTTTATATATATAGTGCCTGATTTGTTTTCTTGCACGCCCAGGATGACTGATAGAGAATGCTTCTAGCATTAAGTCCTCCTCTGTACATTGTTTTTTGTGCACAAAGTATAAATAAATAAATAGGTCCGGAAAAGTATATTTTTATAGATCAATAACAAGTTCTTAAAGCTCTTTCCTTACGTACCTAGACCTAGTCCGTCTAGTCTGTAATGTTAAGGTCTACTACCGGTCTAGTCTAGGTCTACCTAAGGTTAAATAGTTAGTCTGGGTGTTTAATAAGTAGACACACATAGAACTTTTTGTAGTATACAAACCAAAAAAAATATTTCTATATATGTGTGTCTATTATATTAAGTATATCAGATATCTAGTACCCGTTACACAAGCTTAGAGCTTGCCCCGCGGTGTTACCAGTATTATAATGGATTTTCCAGCGGACTGCCATTATAATATATTGTCTTTTTATCAAATTTAAGAGAATCTATGTTCTAAATTTCATTCTAATTTGTACCAAAAACGCCTCAAACTTTACCTCGTTATAATATAAGTAAAGAATTTATAAATTTTATGCAGAAAAAGAATAAGACACATCCCTAACTTTCGCACGCACAGGATGTTAAGAAAAATAAGTAAAGAACTACAGATTTCACTAACCACCAGCCAATGATCCGAGAGTGAACCTGTACACGCTCTCCAAAATCTGAATCAGGACTCCTCTGTCTTCAGGGCTCTGAAACAATGCAGACGAGAATAAACCCTAATTCTATAAGAGTTAGCAATATACGAATAGCCTTGTCACTTTAACATGGTGCTTGCAAGTGCTTGATGTTATCATGAAAATTGGCTGAGGGTGCGCTAATATAAAATGAGTTTTACTTAGTATTTAAAATTATAATTCTGGAAGATTTTGTTTCATGTATAGCTATGTTTAATTAAAGGTTCATCAACCTAGGTTAAGAGCAAACTAAATTATGCCACAAAATTCTAGGTTTTAAAAGTTAAGAAGTTGATATTGTATAACGTTGATATGAAATACACAACTATTGAGTTACCATGAGTTTTAGCTGAAAGAGAAAAAGCTTACAAGTTGAATATAAATAATTACATTAGTACTTAATATTTATCTACCTATTTATGACTGTATCTATCTACCGAGTATAAAAAAGTTGTCGCCACTACCACTAGCAAGATAATAATGGTATTAAGTAATAACTATAGTATCTTAAATACTTACAAGTGCGGTATGATGTAAGTGAGTTGAAAACATCAAATATTTTATGAAAATACAATAATTCTCCCCAATAATCTAAATTTGTGTAGAAAAAATCAAGGCGAAATAACGTTACGTAGTAGGGAAATGCGTAGGTACTACCGTTACACTAACTTAGCCTTGTGATCGCTTGAATGTCTTCTAAACTTGCAACTACGAGTCAAAGACTAAATTAGTATTTAGATAATTAGTTTCAACCTTAAGATTTAACTTTGAAACTTTTATAACTTTGTAAAATCATAAAATATTTTAACTATTTTTATATATTTATCGCAATCCATTATCGCTTAAAGCGATTTCCTACAGCGTGTATCCTCAGCACAGTGCAGTGAAATACTTATTTATTTGTATTTATTTAACCAAGATAGTTTTAAAATATATATTAACTAAAGATGTTTTACAATTAAGGCGCAAATCAAACACTGGGGCCTGGCGAGGACACGGCGCGAACATCATTCTGTTTCATTCAAAAACCCTACCAAACACACCGCAATAAAAAATAATGGATTGCGATTGAATACATAAATTGGATAAATATCCTGCAATATCCAGATAGATATAAACCGTAAGTCTAACCTTAAGACAGTAGAGAAGGGAAATGTAGAAACATCATAAACTCTGACCTTACTCACCATGGAATAAGCTACCACCCGGAAACCAGGCCTCATTATATTTACCTCCTCCTTTTGCGCATTGAAAGAGATAGACCATAAGTTAGTGATGTTTCCAAGACAACTATTGTGACGTTATTCGTTAATTCCGCTGATCAAGTTATTTATTTGTTAACAGCCTGCTATATAATTTGATAACATCACAAAATTGCCGAGACCTTTTGCAGCCATTTCGTGACGTCACACACGTTCATATTCCATAGGTTTCTAGAGGTAGTAAGCTACTAAATGGCATTTTGATATATCTCTAATCATTACTCAGAGTATGCGACTATGCCTATTCTAATAACAATGCGTGAATACAATGCATCATTCCTTTCGATGTTTAAACTTTTTCTTTCGTTTAGAATCCTGCGAAAGTTTGAAAAATGACCTAGAAAATGGATATATTATATAAATTTACGATTCGTATTATTTTCCTGTGACAGATTGATAGTGATTCGATCTGCAGAAATTTTCGGACAATCCTACATGTATATAGTATAACTGCCTTTTGCAGCAGACAATATATATATTTTTCGGTAGTTCCAGTTATTCTATGGATTGAAAAAGCTGTATAGGAATGACACCCAGTTGTAGATATAACTATTGGTTACTTTTTGTAGTCGCCACATGCGAGTTATTTAATGAGTAATGTCGGGTCTATCGTTATATAATTTATAGTTATATATATCAATGACAGTTTTTGGGCTATATTTATACTAGGGTTAAGTATTTTCGCTAACTTTGAGATTGTATTTAGTAACTAAGTTTTGATGTATGATGTTTGCCACTTGGTCATGCTTGAACTTATAATCGGTCTGAGCTATTGACTTGCAAGCTCCGGTGATGTGTTGTATAGTTTCAGAGCGAATATTATATCGTCTGCATTAATCAGTGGATATGTATTTCTGATAGTTTCGTGTCTCGATTACTTGATCTTGTTTTGCCAGCATAAACCCTTCAGTCTCGGAGTTCACCGCGTCTTAGCCATGCGTTAATTAGCCATTTAAGGTGTCAAGAAATTCAGCGGGTTCCCTATTTTGTTTTTCGTGGGTGGTTTATGTTTATTATTATTATATTAAATTTATTAATCAATAAATTTAATATATTATTATAATAAGCTTGACTAATTTAATAATTATACCCCTATATTTAATTGTTACTACAATTATTTAACTAAAATGAGCATGCTAAATGTTATGCAAGAGAGGATATTATATTCCCTCTCTCCAGAGCATAAACTACCAACATAAAGGCACCACTTATCCAATTTGAAAAGGCCTACGAGAAAGACCAAATAAAAAATGCGCTAAGTTTTCTTTATACGCAAAAGAAGCAAATACTTTCACAGCATTTTACTCATACTTAGAAACAAGATAATTCAGCTACAATCCCATTTCGCTATTATGGTATATTTGATAGCGACCCACATGGGTATTCAGAGTTTATTTTTGGCAAGAAAAATCGAGAATGAAATTTTACTCGATATGAATGTGAATTCATCGAATACATGCGAGACGACGCGACGATGCGAAGCGTGATAGGTTTTATGTTGGTAGTAGAGCCCGCCTGCAGCTTTGCCCGCGTTATTATACATTTCCCTACGGTAAAAAGGGGGTTTTGTCATTCTCTGACAAAACAGCTATGTCCGTACCAAATTTGACCCAAATTGAACTTTGCTCGTATTATAGTATTTTTATTTACCTGCGATAAGCGGCTATTTACCTAGGTGTAATTCTGATATGTAAGCTAGGTAGTATATTAGTGCGAAGTTTCATCAAAATCCATTAAGCAATGTTCCAAAATCCATGTTTCGCGGGAAATTAATTATTGCGAGCAAAGTCCAATTTGGATCAAATTTGGCACGGACGTAGTTGTAGTCCCAGTAAAGGACAAAAGCTCTTCTTCTCTTTCTACGTAGGTGGAAAACTAGTGTATCATAATTAACGGCGTAATAGAAAAGTATTTGCTTCCTTATCTAACTAAAAAAAATCTTTCGTTATTCCTATATCGCTACAATACGCTACGAATTTTGTATTATTGCCTACACATAGTTTAATTTCCATCCGTTGGTCCTGCAATGTGATAGAGTGAGACAGCAATATTAATTTTCACCATAGGAGTGAGCGGGTTGGTTATACTTACGGAGACTGCTTTGATTTCGGCGATCCTTCTGTTGACTGTCTTGTAGTATTGCTCGGGGGTAATCATGTTGAGATCTTTGTATACGATGCGACTACGGAAAAAAGGAAATATATGTTAAATATAAGTATGTACTATTAATGATTGATTATTATTTCGTTATTCGTATTAATGGAGGAAATGCATAGGGTTTAATCAAAGGAAAATAACTTGTGCATTTCTTTGCCTCGAAATTTCCATCGAATATAAAATAGTTGGTGTGGTTTTTTTATGTTAAACTAAACAAATGTCATCAAAAATATTGTCTGGTAGTAATCGCCCTTCAGAAATGAGAATCACAAAGTTTTATTCCTTATTTGCATACTTTATGTTGTTGCGTTAAATGCATTCCCTTGAAAGATAGGAGAAACTCATATTGCTAACATTCATACCGGAACAACGAACTGTTCCTGTGGGTTTTATATCATCATCATCACCCTATTAACGTTCCCACTGCTGGGACACAGGGACTTCTCTCTTGCAGAGAGAGATTAGGCCTTAATTCACCACGGTTGGTGAATGTCACATGTCCTCCAAACTCTTTTAATGTTCTCAGAACATGCCGGTTTCCTCGCGATGTTTGCCATCACCGTTAAAGCACGTGTTTAAAGCGCACATAAATTTCTTAAGAAGAAAAATCTAGAGGTGCGTGGCGGGGTTTGAACCCACGATCTTCGGAATGAAAGACGAGTGTCCTCCCACTTAGCCAACACGGCTTTTATATACGACTTAACAAATTTCAGTCAGCAAAAGTGAGGGGTTTTAGCTACCTCTGTGTACGGGAATAAATTACGTAAATATGGTATTTGCAAGACAATCAAGTAATTAATTCGCTTATATGGAGTATGGTTTATGACATTATCACAGATATACAACAAGTACAATGATTGAGAATCACATTGAGGGATTACCTCTAAAGTAACGCTATTGATAAATTTGGCTATCGTACAAGAGATTCATAAATTAGCAATCCGATAACGATGTTGTGACCGATTTACAAAGCGCGTGTAGTAAGCGTGATAGGGAGTAATTATTGATAATGAAGTAATTATTATCTGTTCAATTGAGAGATTATTTCACAAAATCCGAGTAAATTAAGCAATGATGTTAATAATAATACGTGTAAATTGTAGGTCAAGAGCTCGCTTTTCCACTGTCTAATTTTACTCGGAGAAGGCGAAACAGGGCGAATTAGGGCCCTAAGGATCTCTAGTACACGATACACAAGCTCAGAGCTTATCACGAGACAAGATGTCGCTGTGTGGATTGTCCAGCAATCTTTATAACTTTATCCTTGTGAAATTCTGGAAGAGTAGTGTATCCCTAGATGATCTGTATAATCTTATCTGTGAGCGCTAATCTGAATATTTAATTATTAAGGCTTGATCTTGATGAGAGATGAACAGACATGTGAATGTGAAGACAATGTGAAGTTGTTGAAGATTTGCATTATCTGTTATTAGTGTGTGTACGCACTCGATCATTAAGATCGCACATGTCCACACATTTTACCATTTTTTTTTTTAAAGCAGAATTTTTTTTATAGTATTCTGACAGTTCCGCAATGCACAGCAGCCAGATCACTTTATAAATTGTTATTTAATATTTGTTTATAGAATAATAATTACTTTTAAAAACAGGGCTGTTATAGCTCTCAAACGGCTCAAAGCTCTATAATTTGTAAATTTGATATAAATAAAAAAAATCTTACACTCATGATCTTCTGCTGAGCAAAGGACACTCAAATTCCTCTCCTTGATCCGAACGATCGCTTGTGAATTACCTTACCAACGGGGCGACCTGAGTTATTTCACCATTGCGGCCGGAAAACGTCCAATACTAGACAAAGGCTTCTCTCGAATCTATAATGAGGTTAGACTCGTTCGTCCCATGTGCGTTGGTGGGTGTCAACTTCCAACGGATTTAAGTGACTCATCATCTTGAGCGAAGTTCAGGAACTCTTTCTTCGTGATTACCTGCGTTCTGCCGTGCGACGCGTTAAGGTAAACTCTATCAAAGGTCTAGTAGTAATTACTCACCCGTTGCAATGTCCAATAGCGTCACAGAGCGAGTACAGTATATCAACTTCCAACGGCGTGACCTGACTCATCATCTGCGCGGAGTTCAGGAACTCTTCCTTCGTGACCTCCTGCGTTCGACTGCCCTGCGACGCGTTGAGGTAGACTCGCTTTAACAGCTCCATGTTGTTTAGAACGCTGTTGAACGCTATGAAGTAAGGGAAGCTAATTTTTCTCTCGCCTTGAGGGAAGCCCGTTGCCTGGAAACAATAGAAATAATAAATAGCTAAAAATATATGCCGGAATTTTATAGTAAGCATAAGCATCAACATCTACTTGTATGTAATAGCATTCTATTTTTATATGTTATATCTACGAAACTGCATTTGTGTGAATTTAGCTGAAATAAGTAACTGAACAGAAAATTCCTATTTACTTATTTGATATTACTGATATTATTATTGTCTATATTTTAGTCTAATTAAAAAACAACCTTACAACTAAATACTTGTGTACTATAACTTAACTATACATACTTTAGTTTTAAATTTTAACGCATAGTGTACCAAATACTAAATACAACAAATAAGAATGATATGAAAACATACCATAAAATAAAACATCAAAATCTACTTGAGAACACTTTAACTTACATGCAGATTAAAAGTTATAGCTTAGTTTTAGCCAATGTTGTTTCTGGTGCAACCTAGACAAAGAAGCGAGTGAATTATATACCCTTTAATATATTTTAGGGACCCCACTTTGCACTTAAGAATTCTTTTATCTATAGGTATGCTGTAAACAACATTATAATCCGTCGAGCAGAAAAAAGATATAAACGATATAAGATACTTCCTGATAGTTAGTATCTTTAACAGTATAAATATAGACGCCTGAATGTACACTGCCTGTAGTTTTGAAATTACAAGCACTTAACAAATAAACAGTTATGTTTTAAAAAAAGTGCATTCCATCAGAAAATCTTATACTTAATACAGTATTTAAAAAAATGCACGGTACAAATCGACAATATACAGTGTATCATTTACCAACATGATTTTAAAACATAGTTTGTCCCTTACTAATAATAAGTGTTGTGTTCGCCTATTATAGGCACATATCATAGTTTAGTATTTAAAATGTCTGTGTATTTTTTTTTCTTATATGTGCTGTTGGTGATGCCATAATAAAAATACTTGAGAGATGTCAAGGGACACCCGGATGGAACGAAGTTCTAGCTTGCTTTCTATAAGAGAGAGAGAGAGAGAGACAGACAGAGAATCATGCGACGCCGCACAGCTTACAAGCTTACTATAGCAAAAAGTGTCGTGACAACTTTTCGTAAGAATTTTTTAGCACCCTTTCACAACTCGCGATAAGGAACTTCGTTCCAATAAATAAATATAAGTCAGGCCCGAGAGTAGGTGCCTATAGGAAAAGTTATTACCTCCACGCGTTAGGTCCAAGGTTCTTGATGGTCGCACAGGTTTTGGTCGTGTGATAGTGAGTCCACTGTAGGACATAGGCAACCTTCAATCACAATGGTGCCAAAACTCGCCACGTTTAGCAGGTGGGTTGGCGAGCACAGCTGCAAGTGTTACTTTGGCCGGATTCTATGGCACTCACGGGAGGAGATGGGAAAATATTCTTGCGTCGTCGTTTTTAAGGAGTTTTAACATTTTTGATCGTTGAAACCTGGCATCAAATTCTACTTACATTTAATTAAAAGAGATGAATGCTGGGTTGTTCTATCCGCTTCTCAACTCAGTGTAAAAAAATGAAGCGAACTGTCAAGACTAATGTTATTTCCTTGAACAATCTTTTTTTATTTAATTAACTTTAAGTTGACCAGTGCCGTGTGCTTTCTTCCTATTATTTATTATTTTATGGGCTTACTTTTACAACAGTCTAGCCAGAATGGCAGAGACGAGGTGCACGATGGAACAAGTTTGCCCAGAAAAAGCCTATTTATTCACTCTGGTCTTAGTAGTCTGGTATGTAATGGCTTCCAAAAACCAAACTTCGGTTGCTTCCCAGGAAATAAACGTTTTGACTTTGACTTACATTAATAACTTTAGCCTTCATATCCTTAGTCAGCAGGTGGTTCTTCACGGTGTACATGATGTCCTTGAAGTCGCCGGCGCTGATGAAGCCTTTGCCCGAAGCGTCGTACTTCTTGAAGGCCTCCACTGCGCATTCCTCGTGGAAGTCGTGTAGGAACTGACTGAATTCTTGGTACGTCACTAGTCTCTTCTTATCCTGAGAGTGTGAAGGAAAAGTTATATAATTCCTACTATTATATAAATGTAAAGAGTAAGATTAAAAGTGAATAATAGCAATTGAATCAAACCCATCCTACGCGTCAGCAACGCGGGAAGCGACTGCGGCGCGGGAGCGACCTGCTTTGTGGTCACGTAGGTGTGCAGAGCGCCATAGTAAAGCATGGGTAGCGTCAGACGCTCCCATTTCGCAGTTGCTTTGACAATTACCTTGCCAAAGTAGAGGCTGAAGAAACTGCTCTGCAGATTGAAAGGTACTTTCTGGTAGAGCACCGTCTTCTGCATGACGTCCGTGAACTCATCTGCAACACAAGAAAAGCGTTATAAGATTTAGAATGTTTATGAGTAGCCCTGCCACTGCTCGAATAGGACTCGCAAGGGATTTGTGAAAGTTTTTCCAATTATCCTCTTGGCAGGGGATACTCGCAGGGCATTTCTGGAGTTAGCCGATAAAAAGGGTAAAACAGGACACTTCTTTCACCAGGCTATATCCCAAAAACTGTGATAGATAGATTTGAAATTTGGAGGTATAATGTATTTTTGTTGCTGCTATTACAACAAATAAATATTTAAGGGGGCTCACATTCAACAAACGAGATTTTTTAAAGTTAAGCAACTTTGCCCCGGTTCAGCACTTGAATCGATCTGCCTGCAAAAAGATGCACGTATTTTTACTTGAAATACTTAGCTTTTTACTTGTTTTTTCTTATTGCAAAATATTTATCAATTGTACATGGAACCCTAGGTGTAGTAGGTATGGGTCTATCTCATACTTATCAAATTCATTTTATGTAATTTGTCACAATGATGCGTCAATTTTACAGAATGACAAATTCGGCGACATTACTTACATAAAAGTCGCCACTATCTATCAAGAAACTGGCTGGAGCTCAAAGATTCACCTAATGTTTACGATCGGTAAAGTGCAAAACGAAACCGTGAAGTGTGACATCATCAAATGATTGATTAATGCATAGCTTTTATCAAGACAAGATAACATCTACAAACAGATAAGAATAGAATACACAACATATTCTAGACAAAGTGGAAACGTAAAAATAGTTGTAGAAAGTCCTAGAGAATGTCATATTATAGAATGTTATGTCTAGTACCCGTCACACAAGCTTAAAGAGCTTACCACGGGGCTAGATGTTGTTGTGTGGATTGTAAAGATGAGATTTAAGGCCCGTTTCAGCATTTCTGAGTAATATTAGAGAATTGTTAAAATATAGAGCCATTTCGCTCAGTTGCATGTGACAAAGCGAGATAGCTTTCGACATAACTAACCATTGACACCATATTGCTTGAACACGTGCATTAACGGTGAAGGCAAACATCGTGAGGAAACCGGCATGTTCTGAGAACTTTAAGGAGTTTGAGGACATGCGACATTCACCAATCCGCACTTAGCCAGCGTGGTGAATTAAGGTCTAATCTCTCTCGCCAAGAGAGAAGTCCCTGTGTCCCAGCATTGGGAACGTTAATAGGGTGATGATGATGCCACCATATTACTAACCACCATAACCCTAGTTAAACCGAATTTTGTGAAATAAGTTATTTAAAGTTATTACTTGAACCATTATATTACCAGTTATATTTCAAGAAGTATGGATACTTCTTTAAATATTATGTTTATGCAAATTTTGTATTGTGTCTGTGTATTATCGTGTCATGCGTCAACCTTGGGATAAATTGACGTTCAAAGAAATATTTTAATTATGCAACTCTTAACTTTAGGTAGTTTTTAAGGGTTCCATAACCAAAGGGTTAAAACAGTACCCAATTACTGGGACTTCGTCGTTTGTCTCCAGGCTGTATCTCAAGAACATTGAGAAACAGTTTGAGGCAAAATATTTTTCTGTTGCCGCTATAACATCAAATACTATAACACGTACTACGTAAATATATAAAGGGCTCCTTATCCGTTTAAACAACAAAAGTGATTTTTATGAAGTACACTTAAAAACTTTTTTTTTCACTTATTCTGTTATTTTTTATATTTCAAAATGTGTATAAACTGTACAAGACCCTATATGAGTCTCATATGAGATTATAAAATTTATTTACAATAACTGATGCTCAAAACATACATAACCTTGCTTTATTCATAAAGTACCTAATGACAATATCGCGTGTGCCAGTATAATGAAAATTGGCAACATTACAGGAAATAATTTCAGTTGCTTATTGTAATTTTGAATTCTCTATAAGTTTCTGATCATTAATTTATAAGCGTCTTTATACTTAAACACAAAATACTATTAGAGCCTGTTTCACAATCTCAGGGTAAAATATAGCCAATGGTTGAATTATACAGCTAGACGACTGACAGAGATTGCTCCATATTTTAACTTATTTTACTTGACCTTTTGACTCGGAGATGGTGAAAAAGCCCCTAATAGAGTAATATGTCAAAATGTATTTAATAATGATGAAGTAATGTATAAATTTTCGAACTGTTAGTTCACTATTAACGAATAATAATTAATATTAACTGAAAGGATACGACAGCTACATTCACAGTAAATATTATGATATGAAAGCCATTAGCCAATTATCGCAGTCGCTGAGGCCGAAAACGGTCAAGACTAACATTATTATTATTAACGAATATACTAGGTATTATAACTCCGTGATAGATAATTATAATTATTATGTATCTTAATCCAACCCTTACCGAAAGCCACAAGTCCGTTGCCGTTGGTGTCGAACAGTTGGAATGCGGTCTTGTACAGCGCGTCGGGAACGCACAGCAGCCCCTCAAACGCTTGGAACTCCGAGAAGGATATAAACCCATCTTTGTCCATGTCCACGATGCCCGCGATGAGCTTGACTGATTCCTTGTTGAAGTCATCTGTAAATAAATAATAAATAAATATTTCCGGACAATCTACACAACAACATCTAGCCCGTGGTAAGCTCTAAGCTTGTATTACGGGCACTAGATATCTGATATACTTAATTTAATATACATACATATATTTTTATTATACATATTAAACATCTGTAAGTGGACTTGAATTTAGTTAAATCGTATTAATAGGGAACAAAATAAATACGGATTGTCGAGACAATCCAATCCGCAGAATATAGTCATATGGTAAGTACAAAAGCTTGGGTTACAAGTACTGGATACCTAAAATAATGTACTTAATGTAATCATAAATCGTTTATTTGCAACCATGTTCTAACATTAAGGTCTTATAAATATGTGAGAACAGAAACTTTGACCTTGTTTGGGCACAACAAGTCTGAAAAATATTAAGCATATACTTTATAAGGAATAAAGCCTATTAGGTACTTGTTGTTTACCCTATCCCTATCTAATCTCTAGTTGAAAGAGCAAGTGAGGATTTTGATAATAAGGTATTATTAGACAAGGTGTTTCAAAATTGGTATGATATAAATCACCTTTGCCCGGGTGAATTTGAGTTAAGTATAGTTAAGTCAACTTCTAATCAACGTCTAACGTCTAAGTCAACATAACTGTAACTGTGTGTGTGTGTGTGTGTGTATATATGTATTGCTGACGTTCTGTGTCGGACTTCTGCCTCTAGGTATTTGTTACAAAAACAACCCAACGACAATTTGACGATTATTAGTTAGTAGCAGGAAACCAATAAAAGACTACGGTGTTTGAGGTAGATATTATTTGATAAGAGAAAACAATTTCTACTGCCAGGTGCATTTCGGAAAACGATAAAATTTAAGAATTTTGTGAAGAAAACAAAATCTAGTCAAATCTAGAAACTCTATTCCCGCAGAATGTCATTTTTCAGCGGTAAAATTAGCCTATGTGCTTTCTCGGGCTCTGGAGAATATGTGTACCTATAGTTTTCAATTAAATAGCCCAAAACTGGAAAATAACTCAATCACGACGCGATTTTGTTCTTTAATCGTATGAACTCACTGCGGGGTACAGAATATATTTAGGCCAGTATTGTCTAAAAAATATCAAAAACTATTTGTATCGCCTTCAACGACTTACCTTCGGTGAATAATCCTAGGTATTTTCTGACGAAATCTTCACTTGTTATGCACTTTTCACCGTTTTTCTCGACGGTGGCGAACTTCAAGAATATCTCATGTAGTTTTTCTGAATCAGCCCTTTTTAAATAACCGGCCCCCTGGAACAAAGATACTTAATTAGCATTGTGTATAAATTTTATTTAGATGAGGATTTTCGGGGCTCCTAACCATTTAGTACTGTACTGGCCCGGCAATACTTCGCGGGAACGACGAACGAAGCAACATAGTATAGAAATAATCAGGAGGATGAATGTTAACCAGCTGTTATTATAGTTACATTTACTTTATCTGACGATTGAAAGGGTATGTTATAATATAATCCAATAACAGATCGTTAAGTAAGAGTTTAAATAAAAAAGACTATGTTTCTACCCATACTCAAAAGCCACAGATTACAATTTAAAAATCTATAGAAGATAGCGTTTGTGGGAAGTCTGATTGGTGTTTAAGTATTTTAACCCCTATGGCCTTATAAGTTGACTTTGTTTTTGATTACAAAAAAACTGGATCATCACAAAACAGATGAATACATAACCGATAACTTGGTAACTAGTTATCACGCATAATTAGAACTATTGACGTATGCATGCCATGAGGAGGTTAATAATAAAAAGGTATAGTATATTATATAGTATAGTATCATAAGATTAAGGCAATCACGAATTGCACGTAATTGTGCAATTGTGTAACGGATACAGGTATCTACAATTAATAACTAGATATGGATAGATATTATTATATCATAATGCTGTATTAAGATTAAAAAAATATATTTCAAAATCTCAATGCTTACTCTAAAAACGGATGGTGAAGGAGTACCTAACTCAGCCTTAATTAACCGGTGGAAAATCTAAGAACGCGAAAGACCCCTGGGTTTCGCTTTGAACAGCCAACACAATTATTGTGAAATTTTATTCTTCCCAGTAAAACTGTTAGTACCTATTGATAACTTATCGTTGGGATGTTATGTCGACGCCATATCACATTGTTACGATTTGTTTACTCCTTCTACGTAGGTATTGTTTACTAGGCAACAACATGATGAAATTACTCACGGTGGACTCTTATTGTATTGATTTTAATTTTACTTTTATTTATTGTGTAGATTATGACATTAAAACGCAGCTTCATCATCATCATCATCATTCATCTCATCACCCTATTAACGTTCCCAATGCTGGGAGACAGAGACTTCTCTCTTGACGAGAGATTAGGCCTTAATTCACAATGCTGGCCAAGTGTGGGTTGGTGATTGTCATTTGTCCTTCAAACTATTTTAAAGTTTACCAAAAGTGACTAAAATTAGATATTATTTATAGAGAATGCAAATACTAGTGATTTCGGTACAGATTTTACTATTTGAAATGTTTTCTGTCTTCTTGTATATGTAAGTGTAAAAAAGTGGTCCAGATATTATAAATATAAGACTGAGCCATAGAACTATTACTAAGTAATAGCCTAGCTTTAGAGAAAACTTTAAAATGGTAGTTACTATTATTAACTCCTTGACCCTCAGGTAATAAGGTCAAGTAAGTGGTAACCGGTTACCGCTTGGGGATTAACAAGTTAACTTCTATCAATTTATTAACAATATTTATCATTATTCGGTTCAAATTTTGTTTTATTTCACTGTCTTTTAATTGATATATTGAGATATAAATGATTTTTTAGCAATAAGGAAAAAGTTATATATCACAGTTTTCTTTACTTTTAGGAGTTTTTGTACAGTAATTAAAAATAATGCATATAATTAACTACCAACTTGATCCGTTCAATTAAAACATAATTTTCATATTTAAGCCTCTTCATTATTCATTTATTGTATTTGTTTGAGAATTAATAAACTAAAATGTTGTACCATAGAATATAATAATTATCACCATGTCACTGAACACACAATGGCACATGTAATAACAAATAGTCTTCATGTTTTATATTGGGTATAATAATATTATTATTAATGGCATGCATTATAATCCCATTCATTATTGTGCTTGAATACAATGAAGGGTTTGTAGCTAATTTATAATCATAGTAGGGTACTCAAATGGCCATTGTGTAGGTAGGCCTTTGCTGCTACTATTAGGTAGGTACTTGTACCTAATCATTTAAGAAAGAGATATCAATAAAACACCACTAGTCCTACTACGCTACATGACACAATGACTTGGAACTGGTTAGGGCTAAATTAGGGCTTAAATACACACTCCTGCAAAACCGCAGCTGCAGATTGCAGTTCCCCCAAACTATAATAGAACTAGGATGAAATGGAAAGAACTACCATATCGGACCTATGCTTCTCAAGTCTAATACTGTAAGGGACACACAAATCTGCGCTGTCAACTTTTTATGGAATGATTATATTAGATGAGTATTGTATTGAGGAACAGAAGTTTTACGAAATCTTCTGAAGGCCATAACCACTCATCACAAACACATACAGTTAACTATGACAGCATCGTCATATCTTCAAACAAAATTTCAGTTGATAAAATTGTAGAATTGAGTTGGTTAGTCACAAGATTTCAAAGAGCAAATTAAGAGAATTGTAATTGAAAATATGTTAAAAAACTAGGCAATAGCTATATTTATTGTTAATGAATTATTCACTGAAAATATAGTACCTACTTAAGAAAGAAAACAATAATTTACTAGGGTATTTTTTAAGCTTAAACATGTTAAGATAATTTAGAGACAGGATTACACGATTAGATAATAAACTGGGTTACTGTGATAGGTATTTAATTGCAAGGTTAGGTAAATGTTTAACCAATCAACATACAAATAAGTAAGTAGTAGGTGCGAGCCCCTCCGTTAAAAAAAGAAAAGAATCCAATGTATTCCAAAGCCAAGTTCACTTTTTTAACCACACTTGTCACTCACTGGCCACACACTCACACACATTCTAATAAGAAGATCCATATTCAAATATTTATCAAAGAAAAAAATATATATATTACCCGACGAGATGTCATTTTGTTGAGAAGATATATTTCATACTGATATGATTACGAGCGGACCTTGACGTAATTGATAAGAGCTTATCATGTGTGCACTCAATAGATATTATTTAAGACAACAAGTCATTTGCTGATGCCTAGTAGCAGGTCATCTTTCACCTCAGTGACTCTGTTTTCGTGTTAAATAGTCAGGTATGTATGATACAAAATTTCACCTTTGACACAATCCAAAAATATATTTGGGAACCAATAAGTAAGGTCTCTGAACTTAGAAAAACAAATGAGATCTACCGAATTTAGTTACTAATAATAATAATGGAATTACGAATTTTAATTTGAACTGCGAGTATTTATCGCGCAAACTGGTTGCCTCGTAAATATGGAATATTTGAGCCTTCTAAGTTTGGTTGTAAGGTCAAATAGGTTAGGTTGATTATCTAATGAGTTGTTACCATGTAAATAGCCGGTTAATGTGTATGTGTATGATGTATGCTGAGAGGAGGTGGAATCAGTGTTGTCATGCAACAAGATGTAGCCGCAGTAAGAGTGACGTTTCCTACCGAGTTCAAGGACGGGCGACTCAAGGTCAATCAGACTGTAAAATTATCCGCATCGAATAAAACAATGCATTTATTAATATCATGACCTCCGAAAATAGATAAATCTTTCGGTAAATCAAAAACTTACCCACCTCTTGACAGTAGGCCTCAGTTACCAAAGAGCTGAACAGAGATTTGAACATTACAGAGTTTTTTGTTATTCACAAAACAATGTTTTCTGAGAGAAAATTGTTGTTTTCAATTCTCCGGCTACTGTGTTGAGTTGGATTCGTCCTGATAACACGTCACAATACGTAAAAATGTACCAAAATCTATTTTTGCGAGACACGCACAGAGCTCATGGTCGTCTTGAAGAAGTCCGGCACAGGAGGATACTGCTAGTTTAAATACACCTCTACTATTAATGAGCATCTATTGGCAGACGATGTCTTTTTACTTTGTTAGGTTAATACCTACATAATACTCTTGAAATCAAACAGACATTGACAGTTTTGTGATCTGACGGATGGTAGCAACTGTTACTGTCACTCAGTGACTTAACTTTAGAACAATCACAATCACGGTCACGGCCGCCGGTCCCAGTCCGGATGAGGCGGAATTTTTATATGATGTCCAAAACTCAATCATCAAACATGATCTAAGCTAAATAATTGCAGCCACATTTTTATTGCCACTCTAGTACTTCGTCAATAAGAGTAAAAATGTGGTTTGTAGCTAGGGCTACTATCCGTCCAGAATTCCGTGGATTTGTTGTCCTAGTCACCTAGGGCGTCCAAGGCCCGTCCGGCTTTTCCAACAGTTGTAATCCTAAGCGATAACTTAGAATAAATCTCAGTAAAAATTAATTCCGTATTTGCATTCAAATCGGCTCGACAAAATAGTCAACGTTTGAAAAGAAAGAAAGATATATTCTATCGAAAATCTGGGAGTCTGTGTAAAATAGCAACAAAATAATTTAAAAGTTAGGAGTTACTTATTGTTATCTAGTTATTAATCAACAGATAATTAATAAAAGGATTCCGCTAAAATTAAAAGGTATTGTTGCTTTAAGTAAGCTTAACTATTAGTAATTAGTGTTATGATAAATAAATAATACTTAGGTACTTACTTAATTTGATTGATACCAAAAATGAGCGTTACGAATTATTGTTACCAATAACACCTCTGAAGGAGGAGGATTAAATTGTATTATATAATAGCATTTCGAAACGTCCCATTCTAAGAGCCCGAAGGGCGATTCATACCTTGGTATAAAAAGCTCGCAGTATTATGGCTAAAGACCCCTTTATGCGACCCATTATCGTTAAGTTATATAGATATACTTATACGTTTAAGCAAAATCTACGGCCATGAAGTTAGGCAACTTAATCCAGCTAAACTCAAGCACTACCTCTACCTCACACATGGAAAGCTTCTATTATTGTATCAAGAAGCACAAAACCGAATCTGGTATATAATAGGTAGGTACTTAGGTATGTACTGCTACCATGAGACGTCTCAGCTAAATACCAGCTGGCCGTACTAGACTCGATCGAGCGAGGAGCCTGTAGGATTCTAATAGGTGATACATAATTTGGAAAACAAAGTCCAAAATCCAGAGGAGGTTGTCTGCCTTTCTATCTTTTTTATTACAGGATACACGCACTACAGAAACAGCAGACTTATGGCACAGTACAGTACCATCCATAGTGACGTGTTGTCATATTGACGAGTGGACATGGACATGGACATTCCCTCCACTCGCACCAAACGGTTTTCTTCCACATTTCTTATCGCATAACCATTACAAGAAACAAAATCATTTATTTCCATCATTTGGTTTTACAAAACTTAGATTAGAGGTATCGAGCTGAAATTCTATTAGGTATCTTGGTCCGGCGAGTGTCAATAAAGACAACGTTATTTAAAATCTATATATATAAAAGAAAGTCGTGTTAGTTACACCACTTATAACTCAAGAACGGTAGAACAGATTTGGGTGAAAATTGGTATGGAGGTAGCTTAGAGCCAGGAGACGGACATAAGATACTTTTCATCCCGTTCGACAGTTGGTATGGAGGTAGCTTAGAGCCAGGAGACGGACATAAGATACTTTTCATCGACAGCGTTCCCGTGTGACTTGACATGAAACGACAGTCACTATAAAACGTGTTATAGCAAAAAAGAATCAGACTTGGAATAACAAAACGCAAATGATAGCTAATTAATTGACGTATAATGACAGCTATGTAATGACGTATAGATGACAATTTGACTATTCTATTAAATAAATGAATAACAATTATAATGTAATGATATAGAGGGAGAGCCAGGGCCTGCCAGACCTACGTTAAAGTATAAAGGCTGAATTTTTTTTCACGTGTGGTGTTTTTTTTCCGTACTGGTGTAGGGAACAATGCTTGGGGGCTACGACCCTGGAGTAACGGTGTCTTCAGTAGGTATCAGGCAATCAAGGCGTGCAGTACCTGAGCTCTCTTACGTCATATTATAAAAGCTGTGATTAATACACAATATTCTAATGACCATTTTAAGTCATTATTCTAAAAGACAGACCTATCCGAAGGGTCTTAGGCTTCCCCAGACACCGAAGAAAGTCAAATGCCAATGCATTGCTCAGGTACATAAATGCATTTACTGTCTTAAATACCTGCAATTTAAATTTTTTAATTAATAAAAAGTATATACGAATATTACTGGACAATTATCATTCAATAATTTTTTAATAACCAGACATATTTGAAGGGTTGAACACCCCCTTAGAGCGAATAAAGGCAAGAGAGACACATGAGAAACCATTACAAAACTGTTCAGTTTAATGAATTTAATACACAAAAAAAATATTTATTATTCATGCTTAATATTTCATCGTCATCTTCATAATTTCCATAATTCTCATTATTTTCCCAGTCATGTAATTGATTGCTTTCATTGGTTTCAATACTGTCTACTTCTAGCAACTTGGCGTCATCTATCTATATAAATAAAAATGAATTGTTGTTCGTTAGTCTGATTAAAACTCGAGAACGGCTGGGCCGATTGAGCTGATTTTGGTTTTAAAATGTTTTTCGTAGTCCAGGGTAGGTCTAAATGGTGAGCAAATAAGGAAACATTGCCGGGAACTTTTTTTACCCGTGCGATGCCGGGGCGGGCCGCTAGTTTAATATAAAAATAAAAATGTCAGTCAACAAACTATGCCATGTTGGGTATTGTTGAATAGGTATTTAAAAATCCTTTTCAGTTTTCTCCCAACATTTTTCGATTCGACTGACCGTTTAGAAACTATATCGATTTAAAGTTGCGTAGGTATTAACGATTCTCACAACATGATTTTCGAGTGCATGTATGTAAAAAAAAAATAATAATAATAATTTGACTGCCTCAGTGGCGCGGTGGGCGAGGGCCCGCTTGCGGCGCAAGAGGTAGCGGGTTCGATTCCCGCCGGGGGGTCAAGTGTTTGTATGTTCTGCAAGCACTTTCTCCTTGGTCTGGGTGTTTAATATGTATAATAAAAAATATCTATGTATGTATGTCTATTATATTAAGTATATCAGATGTCTAGTACCCGTAACACAAGCTAAGAGCTTACCACGGGGCTAGATGTTGTTGTGTGGATTGTCCGGAAAAAAATATTTATTATTTATTTATTATTTATTTATTTAATAATATATTATTAAGGAACTTTTAGAATTTAATTTGGGTGTGAAAAATCGTTTGTTATTAAGATACATAACATTCGAACAACAATAAATATGTATAATCTAACAGTTATTGAAATTGTTGTTTAGAATAAAAAAAAGGGCGTGAGTAGTATTTCTACTAAGATTTGATAAAAAAAGTTCGTAATATCTATATAAATAAAAATGAATTGTCGTTCGTTAGTCTGATTAAAACTCGAGAACGGCTGAACGGATTTATCTTATCATAGTCTTGAAATGTTCGTGGAGGTCTAGGGAAGGTTTAAAAGACGAGAAAAAATCGAATAATTGCCGGGAAAAATAAATGAATTAAAATCCGTGCGAAGCGGGGGCGGGCTACTAGTTGTAAATAAATAAGAAAAGGTTCCGTAGTGACCGTAGTGACTTCGCCTATTTTCGTCTTTGAAACCTAGCGGTCACAGGCAGGCAAAGACGACAGTAAGTCGTCGCTTGGTTCGTATTTGCATATGTATGTAAGGAGTCATACAAGATTCAAAGCCATTTATTTCCATTGTTTGATTTTACAAACATTTTAGAAATTATCACATAGTAAATGAGATACTGGCATTTATCCACTGCACTCCCCTTTCCCCTACCTACCTACCCACTGAGGTGGCTTAATTACTTATTAAACATACCTACTTGCAAGTAGGTACTTGTGCTGAGGTGTTTTAGCTTCAGCTGATTAATAAGCTTCCAAAAGAGGCAAGATTAGTGTAAAACACTTTCGGCACACACTTAACCACAGACCAGAAGCGCCTAAATTAAAACCATGTCCAATCTTACCCTTAACCACAGATACTCAACAGTTTTTACGGCACTAAGCCCCTTTAAAAATATTTCGCCCTGAAGGCATATTAACAATATCGAGAACAATCTATTACCTATGAGGGTATCCCTATTGGAAATAGAATAACTGTTTTGTCGTATTATTCCGTTGAAACTTAATGGTGCAGTTGGCAAAAGTGCGTCGCATTGAATAGAGGGTTTCAATCTCGATGACGATTTTTTCCCTCATCTCATGCTCAGCTAAAATATATAATGTAATCTGTGGCTAAACTTCAGCTCAGAATAGTTGACCAGAGAAGATACATTACTATACTTATTTCTTGAGAAGTACAATAGACAGGAACAAGTAGCCTTTGGCAAAGGACCGGGTCCTAAGCAATTCTAATTCAGGTCACTTTGCCAGTGTGATACAACAGCATACCATCACTTAATTCGTCTATCCTGTTTCCTAAGTTTTTGTAATGGTTATCGAATGCGATCTTAAAAGACGAGGGCGAGAATGGGCTCCTGATCTGGCCTAATCTTTATTATGAGAAGAAGTACCTATGCGCTATCGACATTATTTTACCAGAGTCCGTTCCCCCAGGAGTAATTTCTGGCATAAACCCTGTACCTATTTACGAGGGCCTGTAAGCTATCGGATGAATTTATATTATGAGCGTGCGTTAGATTTTATAGTCATTTGCGCCGCTGCCTCCAAATATCTCATACTATAAAATTTATTAAGCATTGTCTTGTTTTATTACGATAGATAGAAAGTCCAATAAATGGATCAAGTTCTGCAAGATATTTGTCTCTTTTTTTCAGTTAGGTACCTACATAAAGCGGGTCTTATATTTTAATTAATTGAATTTGTTACGTCGGTTTTAACGTAATTTTAATAATAGCGTGAGTTCCCAAAAAAAAAACACAAAGTCAAATAAAATAAAAAATGAAACTAATAATTTCAGATTTATACAGTTTTATTATTACAAGCCTTGTGTTACAATTATTGAATAAATACAAAAATACAATACAAAATACAAAAACGTTTATTGTACAACACAGTGATATAAAAAATCTTAATATAATGGTTTCCAAACTAGGCACAGCCTGTATCTTGGAAACCTCCTTCCTAATGAATCCAATCATACATAGAAAGTACTAATAAAATAATATACGTTTACATTTTATAGAGATAGACAATTATAGTAAAATACAAAATTAAAAGTAATTAATTAAAGGTATACGCGCAAAGTAGTTAAAAGTGTGTTAAGATATAGATATCTTATTAAATATAGATATTTAATTTAAGTAAATGGGTGCCACCTATGTGTGGATGTTAATAAAAATAATATACAATAAAAGACAATAAAAAATGTAATTAAAAACATATTAAACGACCACGACACACATTGAATCCTGCTACGGCTCGACTGAACGATGAAAGACTAATGATTTATGACACTATGGTAAGGGATGGTCAACCACAATCCCAATTAATCGATATTTTACAGATACGTTGTCCAGAAAATTAATCTGAAAATGTGTAGGCAATTATATCTGCACCGAGGTGGATTTATGAAAAGTCGGAGGTAGATAATAAAAACATAGTATTCATAACTTTATGGTCGGTTATTGAATATACAGTCAATTACCTGAAAAACAGAGGACATAATATTAAGACAAAGAGACGTTAAAACAAAAGACTTTAACAAATTGCACTTTAGTAGGTTATCATTATCGTTGTCTTAAATAGAAGCAGGTGTAATACAAAACTTTAAATGCCGCTATTTTTAAATAGGGCCCAAAACTTGTATAACATATTAAACTCTTGCAGTCATATAAAAATAATAAAACAAAAGAAAATCTTATAAGTTGATCCGGTAAAACAAAAGGTAAGCAAATACTTATCTACTACAACTGACAGCAATAGGAAAACCCACACTGGTTTTGCTTGTAATCCAATGACCATAAAACTTATTGCACAAAGTAAATAAAAACTAGTAATTTCCCACATTTAGTTGGCAAAATAAAAGACATCAAACCTTGTGTTTTTGTTCCGTCCAGTCATTATCCCCCAATTTAACAATTTTTCAATACAATATCAAAACATTGTGTTTTAATAAACGTCATTTCTAGCAATATTTTACTGCAATTTCTCCAGAGGGTACAACTGGGTCATCGAAAAATTCGACATCCCAGTTGTCCCCTCTGAGTGACCGTTAACTCGTACATCAACAAAATGTAGGGAAAATAAAAACGGTTTATTTTCAAATTAAACCACGTCAAGTTTATTTTCGTTTCATAAGACTGTTTCATGTTAAAGTAGTACTTTAGAAGCAAAATTATAGGCGTTCGGACAATTTTGAAGTTTCCCAATGTTCAAGCCATAATCCTCACAATGGTACCTTTATGTCTCAGGAATCTCTTGACGAATATTTCTGAGATTTGGCATGTCGATTTGACTATTTCATGACTATTTTTAGAACCTTACCCAATTCGATAGGATTAACCGCAAAAGGTAAGCACAAGAAATAAAGAAATGTTTTCTTGCACAAGAAATGAGGATTACAGTTTGACGTTTAAGCCATATTCCTCAATAAACTATACCTATAACGCCGAAACTATGATGCAACTATTTTTTTTACGTGTATCTATTACTATTACTATTCATGACTAAAGTATTTCATGATATTTTTTTAGCGTTGTCATAATTCATTCTCTTAGAGGTTTAAAATATGAGGTGTACAGATTGAAGCACACGGTTATACGGTATTAGCTATGTAGATTTATAATAAATTTCGATCATTGTGTACCTAAGTCTGTGCGTCTAATTTAATCACCTAGGTACATAATTTACATGTTTCATAATAATAATATTAACTTTATAGTCATAATTATACCTAGGACGATGGTCATGGGGTCTCTCCACAGATTTTTACTTGAAAAAACATTAAGTGCACGTTCTTTTTGTTACTTGTGGGTTTTGTTCCTCAAATATATAAGATTTTACAATATACCTTTAGAGCCAATGCATTGTTTTGAACCATGGGCTTGAATAATTTTCAAGTTTTATATTATCCATGAGATACAGGTGTCAAGCAGAATAAGGGAGTAGGTAATGTCATTTTGTAACCATCATGAAAGAAATCTTTTTTTTTTATTTTAAGCTTTCTTCTGCTTAGTAATCGTATACTAATTTAAGAGTCAGCGTTGCCAGGCTATTAAAAAACTGGCTTCTTGTAGTGCAATTATTTTTTGACCTATGTCGATCACTCTATAATTTACACACTGTAATCTCGAGGGACCCACACTACCCTTTTTAACACTACCTTTAAATACGTGGCATATTTGGCATTTAAATATGTTAGCAGATGTATATGAATATGGTTTGTTCTAGGTAAATCCTTACAGACATGAAGAGCAACGTAGCGCCTCAGGGCATGGTGGTGACTCCACATCATCTGGCCTCGCAAAGTGCAGTCAACATACTCCGCGAAGGTGGTAATGCCATAGAAGCAATGGTGGCTGCAGCAGCAACTATAGCGGTAGTCATGCCTCACAATAATAGCATTGGTGGTGATGGCTTTTGGTTAATTGTTCCCCCTGACGGAGAACCAGTTGTTATAGAAGCTTGTGGAGTAGCAGGCTCTTTAGCCACGCCGGAGTTCTTCACTGGACTTTCCAAAATTCCATCGAAAGGTTCAAAGTCTGCAATTACTGTCGCAGGTACTGTAGCGGGCTGGGAGGAAGCACTTCGGTATTCAGCAGAAAAAGGTTACAAACGAAAATCAATTCATAAACTCCTAGCAGATGCCATAAGATATGCTGAAGAAGGCGTTGATGTAACTGAATCTCAACGCATAAAACTAGAAGAAGTAAAAGGAAAGATCAGATCTTTTGAATTTTGTAAAATCTTCTTAGCGGATGGAAAAATCCCAAGAGTTGGTGATATTATATATCAGAAAACTCTAGCAAAAACCTTAAGGACTTTATCTGAAAATGGCCTTATAGATTTTTATAGAGGTGAGGTAGCTAAAAATATTGCTCTCGATGCAGCATCATTAGGATTGCCTATTACCGAAAAAGATTTGGCTGAACATTCATCTGTTAGGAAAGTCCCTTTACGACTCTTGCATAAATATGGAGAAGTTTTTAATGTTCCTCCTCCGTCCCAGGGTGTATCTTCACTTGGAATTCTCGGAGCATTAGATAAACTTGATATAAAAGGTGATCACACAGGGGAATTAATCCACGCAACAGTTGAAGCTACTAAATTAGCATTTAAGTTAAGAGACCGATATGTAACAGATCCATGTGAGATGAAAATTGATCCGCAAACTCTTCTTGCCAGCGATATTCTTTTAAACATGGCAAATGAAATAGATGTTAATAAAGCTGCATCGTATGGTAGAGCAAAAGGTCCTGGCGATACAGTATGGATGGGAGTCATGGATAATAAAGGATTCTCAGTAACATTGATTCAAAGTATTTATCAAGCCTTTGGTAGTGGAGTTGTACTACCAAGTTCAGGAATTCTATGGCAAAACAGAGGGGCAGCATTCACTTTAGAAACCAACCACATGCTGTACATAAAACCGGGTAAAAAACCTCTACATACGCTTAATACTGCTGTAGCTAAACTTCACGATGGACGAGTGATGATATACGGGACAAGCGGTGGCGATGGCCAACCACAAACTCAAGCGGCAATTTTCCATAGATACGTTGTCCAGGGTAAAGGATTACAGTCATCAGTATCTGACCCCAGATGGCTATATGGAAGAACTACTGATGACATCAATAATGATTTACTGAAACTCGAAGGTCGGTTTGGACAGAATACTATCGATTACCTGAAGAAACGAGGACATGAAATAGTGATGGTAACAGATTATGACCTGGTAATGGGGAATGCTGGAGCACTTGTGAGGCACCCAAATGGAATGATTGAAGGGGCTTTCGACCCTCGCAGCAACGGAAGTGCAGCTGGGTTCTAGTTCCGAAAGTAAACTCTTTAGCTTTTTAGTTGTGCTTTATGAAAGTATTTATTGATAGCTTTCAATATTTCGTGAGGGTTAAAGCAGGCTAACAAATCCTTTATTATAAGGTACCTTTTGCAAAAATTAAAATTAATAAGGGAAATATAAATGACTGGCTACTGTTTTTGGATTATCCCTTAGGTAATAACTTATTTTCTTAAATGGACTATCTAACACTGAAATAATTTTCAAATCGGATTAGTAGTTATAGAGATTAGCGCGTTCAAACAAACTTCTCAGCTTCATAATATTAGTGTAGACGTACCGCTTTTAAAAGATGCGCTAGTTATAATAGCTTTCTTGATTCATCGCTCAGCATCAAGAAAGTTTTAAAATTATTAGGTCTGTCACGATTACGCTTGAAGTCCGGCGGCTTTGGAAATTTCTGACATTTATCCAGATTTTAAACTGTTATCTCTTTGAAATACTGTCGTTTAGTTCGTCGTTTTAACATTTCAGGGTTATTAGTTAGATTTTTATAAGCTAATCAACTAACTTACTTTAAAATGGCAGTGGGCCACGCAGAACAGACGGTCGTTGGGGCCGAAAAGCTCTAAAATGGAGACCACGGATCGGCAAGCGCAGCGTAGGACGTCCTCCAACTATATGGACGGACGACGGTGAAGGCTGCGGACTCACGGTGGATGCAGGCCGCTGCCATCCGAAATTACTGGAATTCTTTGAGGCCTTTGTCCAGCTGTGGACGTCCTACGGCTGAAATAATGATGATGACAGCGATAAGGCCGCCCTTTGTACTTCGATGTCTTGTTACTGTTTGTATTTTATTTGTGGTGTACAATAAAGAGCTATCTATCTATGATGATAAACTAATTTGATCTTATACTACTGGGGAGGTTAGGTTTGTATTTTGTTAGTATATTATATTTTGTATTCAACGATTATATATTGGGGGTTTTGCCATATATGGCTGAAGCAGTTATTTTATTACGCCGTACTCCAAATCCCTAAAAATAAGTAATTTCCAATATTTTCTTGACGACTTCTGTGGCTCGGTGGGCCAAAGTCCGCCTGAGGCGCAGGAGGTTGCGGGTTCGATTCCCGCCGCGGTACCAGTTTTTGTACTAAGACCTACAATTTAAGGTTTCGGGTCAAAGGCAAAGTCAAAACATTTATTTCCTTAGAAGCACATGGCTTACATGCACAAGTCAACTAAAAATTAATAAAACTAAATTGTTTAAACAAAAAATATCAAGGAAATAACATTGTCTTGACAGTTCGCTTCAATGTTTTATACTGAGTTGAGAAGCGAATAGAACAACACAGCTTTATCAGTTATTACAATTTTGGAGTTATTACAATTTTGTAGTTATTAAAATTTTGGAGTTCTTATTTATAGGTAACTATTATAAGTTTAACTTGTAAGTTTTACAAAAAAACATGTATCTTTGTAATATATCAGTCACCTAACTATAACACCCATAGTTTGGGGTTAGGTGATGCTGTGTGATTAGTCCGGAAATATATATCATTTTATTTATTTATTAATTTGTGTTACTTATCTGTCAATGTCTATCAACATCAGTGCTATAAACGTAAAGATAAAGTGACAATGTTGTTTTCATACTTACGACATCTAGCCCCATGGTAAGCTCTAAGCTTGTGTTTCGGGTATCTGATGTATTTAATAAAATAGACATATTAAGTATATCACATGTTATCATGGGTGTTTAATATGTAATCATTCATATTAAACACCCAGACCAAAGATAATGATAACATAATGTATGTACATACACTAGACCGGTCGGCGGGAATCGAACCCGCTCTTCTTGCGCCGTAAGCGGACCTTCGCCCACTGAGTCACTGATGCAGTGAGAAGTGGGTGGAAGCATGCTCGGTATCTTTAACCCCCGACCAAAAAAGAGGGGTGTATAAGACTCCTCTTTGACGTGTCTGTCTGTCTGTCTATCTGTCTGTCTGAGGGGTGAGAGGGGGGTCCTTTCTTAAGTTTGCATATTTTCGGGAAAACCGAAAATCTGCAAATATACTCGAGTGGGGTATCAAATGAAAGCTCATCGTGTGCACATTACAAAATGTTATGGTGATTTATTTAAAAGTAAATTAATCGGGAGATTTTCTTAAATTTAAATTTAGATTTAATCTCATACATCAAATTCTGACATCGGCTTACAAAAAAGCTTTTTTAATGTTAGTAAAACTTTATTTATTAAATATATTTTTCCGTGTTTAAAATGATATAAAATTATAATAATAATATTGACAATCAAGACCCTGTTTGTAACCCATGTGTGCAAATAAATGATCTGTATGCTGTATTAAATGTCCTTTACATACTTTACTTAGGCATACATAATGTAAATATGTAGAATAGACTAATTGTTTCGTGACATAGTTTTTTGTACTGACTACTGAATTTGCGTGAGTAATTCCTGCAAATGCAAAAGGAACCTCCCTTGTCTATTCCAGGGTAGAATAAAAAGCAACAAAGCCGGCTTATTTAAAATCCAGCTGCACTACCGTGGCTACGGATATCGAAAGCTCCTTCTAGAACTCCACTTGGATGCCTCACAAGGGCTCCGGCGTGACCCATAACAATAGTTTCGTAATCTGAAACTATATTCAAATGATGCCCCCTTTTTTTCAAGTAATTGACTGTATCTACATTAAACCGATCTTCCAGTGCAAGAATATCAGCATTTTTATTATCTTTCTTAGATTTTAGAGTAAGACGCCACCTCGGTGCAGATATTGACATTTGTAAATCTTTTTCCTGAACAACATATCTGTGAAATATCGCTGTTTGTGTTTGTGGTTGACCATCTCCACCCATAGCACCATAAATCATAACTCTTCCGTCGTTCAGTCTAGCCGCAGCAGGTATCAATGTGTGCCGTGGCTTCTTACCAGGTTTTATTTGCAGAATAATATTCTGACGAGACCATATTATGGTCTTTTTCTAATGTGAACATTTTAGCTCTGATGTGCCAAATTATTCCTGTACTTGGTAAAACAATTCCACTACCAAATATAGAAGAAATGCTTTGTATGTACGATACCGAAAATCCATTATTGTCCATCACACCCATCCACACCGTATCACCTACCTTTTCAGCCTTTCCATAAGGTGCGGCGTTATCAAAACTTACGTTATTTGCCATTTTTGAAATTGTTTCATCAAAAACTAAATATTGTGGATCAATTTCCATTTCCTTGGCATCTGTTATGTATTGGTCTCTTAGCTTAAAAGCTAATTTTGTGGCTTCAACTGTGGCGTGGATAAATTCTCCTTCAATTTCACCAGTTATATTGAGTTTATCTAAAACTCCTAGAATTTGAAGAGCACAAGCTCCTTGTGTTGGGGGTGGGAGGTTGAAAATCTCTCCATGCTTGTGCAAGAGACGTAAAGGAACTTTCCTCACGGGAGCATAGTTAGCAAGATCTTCTTCGGTTATAGGTAATCCAAGAGCTTTTGCGTCTTCAGCAATAAGTTTTGCCACGTCACCCCTGTAAAAACTATCTAAACCATTTTCAGCCAGACTCTTTAAAGTTTTACTCAACTGTTTTTGATAGAAAACGTCTCCAACATTTTGAATTTTTCCTGCTGGATGAAATATTTTTAGAAAATCAGGTGAAGTTGCTTTATCATTAACGTATTCAAGATCACTATAATGTCCTTCCGTTACTGCAACTCCTTCATCGGCATAACTAATAGCATCAGCTAAGAGTTTCTGAAGAGACATCCTCTTAAACCCATGTTCCGCCGAGAATCGAAGCGCTTCCTCCCAACCACCCACAAGCCCCGCTACTGTAGCGGCACCTTTCGGATGGTATTCTGGTATTTTTTCGAATTCTTTATAAAATTCAAGAGTAGCTAAAGAGCCTGCTGCTCCACAGGCTTCTATGGCAACTGGTTCTCCGTTCGGCGGTACTATTAACCAGAATCCATCACCACCGATAGAGACCATGCTAGGATATACGACTGCCATAGTTGCTGCTGCAGCCACCATGGCTTCCATAGCGGTGCCGCCTTCTCTGAGGATGTTTATTGCAGTCTGGGTAGCCAAATGATGAGATGTCACCACCATGCCATTGGTAGCTCTGTTACTATACATGTTAAATTAGTTTTTAACCTGTAACAAGAAGTTCTTGAGTAAATATTCGGACATTTACAACATTTAGCTTTGTAAATCTTGGGTTTTCAGCAACATGAACTTTACCTCTTTATAATATTTGTATAAATACAAAAAAAACTTATAATTCTGAATAAATACACACCTGCTTACTTAGTAAAATGTTTCACTCTGAAACTGAAGGCACCAAGGATAATTATGTACCTACTTTTACTGTATAAATGTATTACAATTTAAATACGTTACCTTTAAATAAGATTACACACAAAAGTCTAACTCGGAGGTGTGACAAATAAAATGTTTTTTTCATGGCGATCTTTGTCTGACTTAGAAATAGTGTTGTCCATGGTTTTACGTTATCCACCTATCGATAGTTTTATTTGGCAGGCAAATAGTTTGTAGAAGAAGTAATTATAGCGATTGTGAAGAACTCAAAGAACCTACGCCACGTTTAAATTATAGAGCAGAACTCGTTAAAGCAGAAGTTCAATAGGACACAAGTAGTAAGAGTAAAATTTTATTTTGAGTAAACTTTAGATCTTTCATTAATAAACTTAATTAATAAAAGGGTTTAGTTTGCCAATACACGAGGCGGTTTAAGGTACGATCTATTAAATCCAGGTGCACCACAGCACTGCTGTCCACAACCTGTGATGACCACGATCCTTAGCCAAGCGGGAACGACCCCAAAGAGAAAGAGAACCCCGTATTACGTATCAAATTTAATTTAATAAAATTATATGATGTTATTATCGATATGTACCCGCAACATAACCGCTTTGTCAAGCACTAGCGTAAACAAACAATTAAGTAAAGTATTTTGCATATATTATTTTACAAATTCCGTTTCTTAACACTAAAATAACAGCTATTGAAATAATATTTAGCAGTCGAAAATAATACGCTACGGTAAATATCTTTTAATGATTACTATCAGAAAGGAATAACAGGGTCGTGAAGTATTTAAACAAAACATGTAAGTACCTACCTACCTTTTATAAAATAAAATACGTTGCTTCATTTTCTAAATAATCTATACTAATATATAAAGCTGAAGAGTTTGTTTGTTTGTTTGTTTGTTTGTTTGTTTGAACGCGCTAATCTCCGAAACTACTGGTTCGAATTGAATAATTCTTTTTGTGTTGGATAGTCCAGTTATCGAGGAAGGCTATAGGCTATATAACATCACGCTACGACCAATAGGAGCAAAGATATAGTGGTAAATGTGTAAAAAACGGGAGAAATTGTTCATCTTTGAAGCCTTCCGTTGCGTGCGCCGTGAAAACGGTTCAAGATACACAAAAAATATGTATTAAAGAATAAAAGCTCTTTTAATGATCTAAAAAACAGTCCGCGATAGTATATGTCTATCTTTTAAGATTAACTCACAAAAACCGTTTTTATGGTACCTAATTTGGTCGAAATAATTTGTTTAAGTTGTATCAACATAATAATATTAATCTTTATTCAAATAAATATGTTGTTGGTTGAGAGTACTTCATCCATTATAACGCGGGTAGCACCGCAGGGCACAGCTAGTATTATTATAAACACTGGTCATCGAGTTATTGTTAATTATTTACGCCCGTATTTACAAAAACTGCTTCATCTGGCTTATATAACTGAATTATTCTAAATTTGTGTAGAATAATGAAGACGAAGTATCATAGCTTACTACACTACCACGTCTTTGATTATACGATTAAACATAAAGGCTTATAACTGAATTGGCTTAAACACAAAATTAGCCTTGGTATTATGGTATTATTGGTGCTTTAGCGACATGTGACTTTCACCAACCCGTACTTGGCCAACGAACGTGGTGAATTAAATCTTAATTTCTCTCGCCAAGAGAGAATAGCCTTTGTCCCAGCAGTGGGAACGTAAAGAGGGTGTTGATGATGACGAAGTATGGTATTTTGCAACTATTATAAACATGATAATCTCTCTATAAAAAAACTGATATTAAACATTATTATTAACTAATTTAGGTTTATGAATAAGTAATGTTTTTTAAACATTATTCTATTAACCTCCTGTAAGTCTAATATAAAAAGTGAATTATTTTTATGTATAAGGGGGTTAATAAACATTACCTACCTTACCGAAAATGAAGTCGCCTCATCAAATATTACAAGATTTTTCAACCTATTTTCTCCTTACAAACTATCAAAATATAATCCATCTAATATTAAAACACTGATTGCACATTTCTTCGTTGTTTTTGGAAGATTTTTAATTATACCAGCAGATTATATGCTCCAACAAAAATCCTCAAAGAAAGGGAGATTAAATTCTAGCAGAAAGTGATAATAAGAAACGCGAATATTTTTATATCTTTATTTTTAGATAAGAACAATTTTCACGGAGATTTTATAAAATTTTCAGAATCTGTTAATGCTGAACTGCTAATAAGTTTATTATAGTAATGGGATTTATGTTGTAGGTGGAACTTATACGTGGAAAAAAATATTTATATTTTTCTGTTGTTATTGTTAGGTTAGGTTATATTTGTAAGATTTCGTCCCTTCAATTTTAAATTATTAATAAAATATTCATTAATGTGTGGAACATAAGTATCATCACAGTGGATTTTGCTAAGTGGCATAATTGGATATCTTAGGGTAATAAGAAAATAAAACAAATCTAAATTTAAAATTTAAGAAAAAACCCCGATTCGGAAGGCTTAATTTCCTTCAAAATAAAACACCATAATATTTTTTAATTTGCAGGCGATGCGCGTTCATTTGATGCGAGTATATTCTCGAGTATATTTGCAGATTTTCGGTTTTCCTTCCCCACAATCACCCCCATAACTTTTAAACGGCACAACCGATTTTCATGAAACATGTCCAAGAACACTCGCGCCAAACTCACCTTTCAGACAAATAAAACTAAATTGAAATCGCATCATCCGTTCGGGAGCTATGATGTCCCATACTGACAGACAGACACACAGACAGACAGACCTCTTTTATGGTCGGGAGTTAAAACATAATGTATAATGCGGGTGCGGCTTCATCAGTGGTCGAAGATTCATGTCGCGCTAAAAACATCGTCTACGGGCTAAAGCGATGTTCCGCTCTACATCAGCGGGCAAAGATTTGAGTCGCGTTGCTCTCTACAAGAATTCGTAGTGACGCAGGTGTAGCCACGACCACGCTAATCAACGTCTTAATCACATTATTTTATAAAATCATTAAAAAAAAGGCGTGTGTGTGATTCACACACGGTAGAAGTGAAACTTCAGTAAATCGACAAAAGAATGAGATGAATAAAAAAAAATACTGTGCAAAATGATTTTGTTCGGGCGGTCACCCATCCAAGTACTGGCGTTCCGGAAAGTTGCTTAACCTTGTTAGCGTTTAAGATTGGCTTACCTGACGTAATTCCGTTGCATCCGGTCTGAAATCACAACGATTCTAAAGAAGTTTCACTTCAATATACAAAATTTTGGCCCGCAATATGGATGAAGGCATTTTGCAGGTTGTTTTGTCAGCTTTTTAATGAAAACTGTAATCATGTTAATTTTTAACTAATTTTAAGTTAATATTGTATCCTTTTTTGTTTTTGCCCGATTATTGTATGTGTGTGATTGGAGTACTTGTACTTTATCTATCTATCAAAACAATCAAAATAGTATTGATTTTTTGTCACAAGGCACATGGATTGTTTGTACAACGTCTAATACAGTTATAATTATAACAGAAACTATACCATATACTATATAAAATACCTACGCTTAGAAAAAGTATCATATTAACAACTCAGGAATAACCCTAAACATTGGAAATCATCATATTAATTTCAGCCACTGGACATAAACCATCAAAGGAACTAAAAGGTGACCAATTGTTCCGGTGGGAAGCTAATTGCATCCACGGTGAGTTTGCAGCTTTGGCCAAGTCATCTTATAATCAGGGTAAATGAGGGCAAATAATAATTAACCCCAATTTACCCTTATTCATCTTTATTATTTATCCGCGGTGTTCTCTTTTTCTGTTCTGCTGGGGTATTGTGATTGCGGGGAGGTGAAACGACTCGCGAGGGGCAGAAGTTGCCAGCTATTAATTACTATTTACCGTGTCGCAAGTTTATTAAATATTTGTGGAGTCCCAAACTGCATGGTTGAGTTTGCTTAATTTATGGCATACCTTATGCCCGCCTGTATTCTAACGTTGCAATTTAAACTCTATTTTGTAAGGAGCATTAAATTAAATAACTTTGGTTTTTGTTGATAGTTTATTTATCAACATCATGATTGTAATTGGAAAGTTTGTTGTGGTGGTGGACTCGTCAAAGTCAAAGTCAAAACGTTTATTTCCTTAGAAGCATAGGACATACATGGTCAGGTGAACTTAAAATTAATTAATCAACATTTAATTAATCATCAAGGAAATAATATCTCGTCTTAACAGTACGCTTCATTTTTTTATATATGAGTTCTTCATCATCATCACCCTATTAACGTTCCCACTGCTGGGACACAAGGACTTCTCTCTTGACGAGAGAGATTAGGCCTTAATTCACCACGCTGGCCAAGTGCGGGTTGGTGAATGTCACATGTCCTTCAAACTCTTTTAAAGTTCTCAGAACATGCCGGTTTCCTCACGATGTTTGCCTTCACCGTTAAAGCACGTGTTTAAAGCGCACATAAATCTCTCAAGAAGAAAAATCCAGAGGTGCGTGGCGGGGTTTGAACCCACGACCTTCGGAATGAAAGTCGAGTGTCCTCCCACTTAGCCAACACGGCTTTTAGAGTTCTTACTGAGTGCAAAATGAATGTCCAACAAAAGCGCTGGAATGGACACATAGTTTTTTCGATATATATCGATATATCGGTGTCATGGTTCCTAAGATCTATATCATCTTATGTCTTTCGTAAGTCTTATAGTTTCAAACTTTCCCTACTAAATACTGGAATTCTAAGAACAGCATTTCATCAGAAACAGTCCCAGCCGTGGTAAGGGTTGCGTTCCCACGGCTGGGACAGTGGGACTTCTCCCTTGACGAAAGAGATTAGGCCTTATTTCACCACGCTGACCAAGCCGCGGTGTGGTGAATATCACATGTCCTTCAAACTCTTTAAAATTCTCAGAACATGCTGGTTTCCTTACGATGTTTTGCCTTACTGTTAAACTAACTTTAGAGTGTATAATTAACTCTATAGTTTTTAACATACATAAGTAAACATTTTTTTTTTAATTTAAGCCATTTTGTGCGTGCTTTAACGGTGAAGCCAAACATCGTGATTAAACCGGCATGATCTGAGAACTTTAAAGAGTTTGAAGGACATGTGACATTCACCAACTCGCACATGGCCAGCGTGGTGAATAAAGGCCTTAGCTTTCTCGCCTAGGGAGAAGTCTCTGTGTCCCAGCAGTGGTAATACGTTAATAGGGTGATGATGATGATGATGAAGTAAAAAACTTAGCGTCCGTGTCTCTCAGTAACTCAGTCTCTCAGTGACTCAGTCTTTGTTCATTTAGAGCTCGCGTTAAACCTAGACGGTCAGTTCAAGTCGTTTATAGCTGGTATAAAGGGTGTAATCTCCCGTTTTAATCAAAGGGTTGATTAACTATGGTGGTTGTAAAGGCCGTAACCGATAACCGTTCATTTTATGGTAGAAGAACACAGGGTAAGAATTTGATGAAACTATTAAGTGCGCAACGGTGGTAATTTTATTTTACAATTATTAACTTTCAGACAAAGAAACCGTGCGTACCTAGTTTTCTATTGTTTCAAATGACGTATACCAGGTGTTTTAGCAATTTACACCCTTTCCACTATATATACCATCTCAGAAACACCTTTTATAGCTACAAGCATTGGACAAATCATTGGAGGGAAACTATTTACATAATGATAGCTCGTTTTACTCAAAGGAAACAATTATTTCGTTATTTTAAGGAAACAATCTACAGTCACAGATGTCCGAAAAATTTCTCGCCACAACTAGGTATAATCTTTAAGAAAAATTTATAAATTTGGTGGAAATATTTATTCCCCAAAAGCAGTTAACATAACCAGCCCCAAACCTAAGTATGGAACTTGAACAATTGTTTTGTTTTTTAATGTTTTTGTTTATGTTAACCCAGAATTGGATAGGTATTAAATATTGTGATATTCAATATGACCCCCTTAAGCGCAATAGTCATTTAAACCTATTAGATAATGTTGTTAGAATTTGTTGCCATTTGTACCCGTTGGAAAGAGACAAAATTCATGCTAAATAAGACAGCTTTTTTTGCAAAAGAAGAATATATTTTTGTATATATTTGACAACTTTTATATTTGTTTATTCCCCGGCAGGAACCGAATAGATTTTTGAACCTCTATCAACTTACTAACAAAAAAAAACTACAGCGAACTCTGCTGCTGATTACAACCGCCATCATTATTTTTCTCATTAGCGCTGACAGAGCTGGACCGATTAATTGTGCCCCTGATGAGCGAACTTGTTACGAACATACTTTCAATTCAGTTGCAGCGGCCATAACTGTATCTTACCCAAGTCTCTATATTCAGAAAACGACATCATAAAACAGTTATACATATACTTCCTCGGTTATATGACCATATAAGTTTAACTTTGTGATTTGACTACTTGGATGCTAATTTTACAAGACTATTAATAATGGTTTTGTCAAAAGGGGCATTCTGAATTATTAAGCCCCTAATCGCTGACTTATTTCATTTGTTTACAATGAAATTAAACTTAAACATTATTGTGTCCTTGCCATGTATTGCGAATGTAAAGGGAATGTTACCAAAATACCTATTTATTACATTAATTCGTTCCACTTATAAGTAGACATCTATGCATTTTATGAACTAATCTGTTCCCCACAAAAATGATGATAAATGAGACATTCGCCTTTGAAAGGTTCAAGGCAGTTTCTTTTCAAAGACATGAAAGATCCCAAGAACTCAACGTTTTTTAAACATGTCGCTTCATTCAGGTTTGCATTGAGCATGTTTAGTAGCTCATTTTCAAGTTTTGTAAAGAAAATATCCAAAGCCTACATTTCATTACGACGATTCGACCAACTTGGTGAATTTTATAACCTCATCTCTCTCGTCAGGAAAGTAGTCCCTATATCCGGAAGTGGGAACGTAAAGAGGGGTGCAAACTTCGTTTACCAAAAGGCATAACGATGAGATGTTTCTGCTGTAACTACTCCTAATATGGAATCAAGCTATTGCCCACGTGGGCACAAGATAAGTCACGTTATTGCTCACGTTGGCACATTAAGCATAGACCTAACACAAAGCATAGCAAATAAAGCATAGCAAATAAAACAATGCAAAGAAACAGATACCGCCTGTTAGTGAATTTATTGTTCTTTCCTCTATTGGTTAGGATAGGTATCTAGTGTTGGCTTGTACCGGGCAATTGAATTATACAGTGGATGGACCCAAGAATATATACAACTATGACCTATTGTGCTGAGTAGGTATACGAAGTACCACATATACAAAAATATTTTTGACAAAAATACTGAAAGTTCAAAGTAGTTTTATCAAAAATATGTGTGTTTAAAGCTCTCAAGATCTTTATGAAATAATAACACAACATTTAGATTGCAGATAATTATCTGATTTTATTTAACTTTTTATTTGTAATAAATTAATAATAATAACAAAACTCTTTTATTTAAATAGATAGCACTTACTCATTAGCTACTCATAAACTTCGATTTAACCATTGCAAAGTTGTTTTGATTCAAATAGTTTTATCCAACGAGTCCTGGAAATGAACTGGCCTAAAACCATAGTCGTAATTTTAAAGATGTGTTTGTCTCTATTAATTGCCATACACATATTTCGTAATTCTGACAAACAATATACATTCTTACCAGGCATTATTCGGTTTTTGATGATGGCAATTGCAATCACAAATATTTTAGAACAGAAAAAGCGGTTCCATACATTCAAATATTAATAAAAAAAATTCAAAAATATTATTAATTAAAAACAATTCTATTTCGTAACGTTACTTTCCATGTTCACACAATATAATACAGTATCTTAGTAAGTACTCCTAGGTATTTTAAAGATGATAGAAATGTTATTATTTTTATGTGCTCGCGATAAATAATCAACGAATATGTATTATCAAATCGCTATCAGAACATTTGCCTAAGTACCGAGACATCGCAGACAAGGCCCTGTCCGGAAATCCCCGGATTTATCGTGAGTCACTATTGTGCATATGTGCGCCTAATCCGACAATTGGTCCAATGGCTAATTGGCTCAATGTTCAATGACTTTAGCCAAGTCAAGTGTTATAGTTAGCTAAGGTTAGGTATTCTGTCCTTTCAAATACTCCACCATAAATACTTGTAACTAAGCCCCAATTCTCAGAGTACTTTTTCATACCGGAAACCTCGATTTCACCATTCGCTATAAACGTGATCAGATCAGGATAAACTCGTTTTTCCGCCTAACTGTGATCAAATTATAATTTTTCAATGGTTCAATAAAACGCGATTTGTAGCATAAAATGGTGAAATTGTGACTAAATCTGTTTAGCATTGTGAGGATTTTTTTGTGAGCGCAGTTTGTGAGCATAACGGACCAAGAGCTTCGCGTCTTTTGAATCGTCACATTGTTAAAACTGATATTACACTGAAATAACTAATATCAAATCATTATGCATTTCAGTATCAGAACATTTGCCTAAGCACCGAGATATCGCAGACGTCCGGAAATCCCGGAAATCCCCGGATTTATCGCGTATCACTATTGCGTCGGTGTAGTGCCGTGCGTGCCGTTATGTGTAGCAGAATTAGATTGTGGCCAGTCACAATGCTGGTTCAATGAATTTGGCTAAGTCAAGTGCTATATTATATAGTTACGTAGTACAGTTACCTAAAGTTGCTTTATCCTTCTTAAATAAAAACTTTTTTAAATATGTTCTACGATTTTTTCATTTGGAAGCCTGACTGTCGTGGCAGTATAATGAAAACAAGCATTTTATATTTTTTTTAGACATGATGTTTCAATCAATATCTAAATAATAAAATCCGCGCCCGCAGCCATAGCAACTCAATCAGAATGAGCTAAAGACGCCTTTTGGACTACCACGTTATGATGCGCCTGCGCCGGCGCCGGCGCATGAATATAGCTATCCTGTTACCTGATTTCTAATTATACATTAATCCGTTAGCACTACAAAATACACAACTTACTGAACAACAGGGGAACGGGGGGCAGGTCGCAAATACGATAAGTATATTTTCAGACAAGTTGCTACCTGATACAAAACGTAGATGAGAGGTTTAGGCCATTATAAAATGCGCAGACACTATAAAGGTTATTACTTTATGTTTCTGGTTTGTTCTGTCTAAACAAAATAAAAAAGACATGAACAAAAACTTCATCTAAAATGCTTCCCATAAAAGTCCATAAAAGTATATTTTCGCATTAACAGCATTTAGTTATTTGTTTTTCATAACTACACAAGCAGGGATAGCACAGTAGAACTATGTGGAACTGCAGACACTTCTCAGCTAGTATCAAATAGTAAACGTATTATAGTGAACAAACTGCTGCAGAAGCTTATAGTAAAATTCGTCCATACTCCTGAAATAAGGAACGAAATCGACAAAATAATGGAAACTAATTTGCGAACATAACAGTTATAATTATTTTTTTTAGATTCTTTATACTCTATATTTACTACAAAGATCAACCAGATTTCAAGGAACACTTAACAATCGATTGTATTTTAAAGTATGGGTTCCCACCCAATAGGCCAATAGGGGGACACAAGTCAGTCATTTCTTTCCATACTCGAAGCCTAAATGGGCACACCTGAAACGAATTAAAATAACTTACAACTCGTCTATGGTCATTTTAAAAGTATATAAATAATAGCCGCTCACCTCTGGATATTTCTTTTTAATGTGCGCTTTAAACTTAGTCAATCTTAAAAAAATATTCTTTTTTTGACTGCAACTTGTAACATAATTATGTTGTTTTTTTTTGATTGAAGTATTTGAATATTTAATCTTGACAACTGATATAAGAAGCTGATACGAGGTGGGCGTAGGAATTAAATAAGTTTGGGACTTTTATGATAAAATTGTTATAAGTACCTACTCAATAAAAGCTGGTTTTAAAAAGGGGTGCGTTCCCTGTATGTGTCCTAGCTGCTTAATATTTGTAGCAGAATGAAATTATTCATCGAAATATTCTTCAGGGTATTTGTAGTTCGCACTTCAATAAAATCGAATAGATTAAGCCAAATGGGAACTCCCTTTAAGAAACAGGTTATTGTAAAAAAAATTGTGAATTGAAAACTCTTGATTTCATGAAGATATTGTATGTTGACGCAACGACATCATAGAAAATGCAATTGATCGCAATGATCTTGGAGTCACATCAAATAGAACTGTTGAAGTATAATGAAATAGGATAATAGTATAATTTCTTTTTTTTTTATTAATTTTATTCTTAATTTGTGTAGAAACAATTAAAACGAAGTAACGTAGCTTACAATTGGGGTTTATCACTTTATAAAAAAAAAAACATTAAATACGTATTCATTTTATCAAGCAATTATTAGGAAAAAATCTATTAACCGCCACTTAATGTAGGTGAAACGAAGGTTAAATACGATTAATTTGATAAGATGCCTTATTTAAAGTATATGTGGGTGTTTTGTTGCATTACAATCTTCAGTAGAAAAGCGATAATTACTTTAAATTATCAAACTAGCGTTCATTTGCAGAAAGCCGGCTTTGCAAAGACTATAATTATGTGATTGAATTACTCAGATAATTACTGTACGCGGGAAGACAAAAGCTTAGAGTCGCTTTGACGTATTGTAATTTGGATCTTCTAAAGATTATCCAGAACCGGTAAAAATAAGTAGGTATTCCACGTCTTGGGTTGGTAAATCACAATACGTACTCTTTTGTTTTTAGTATTATGTTGGTATATTAAAACCAACTGACTTGAGATTCGAGATAACCGTTTCGAAATTTCATAAATTAATCTACCCATTTTTACCTATGGGTCGATTAATTTATAGCATTTCACAACATAAATTAATATTTTATGAGAAATCTTAATTAAATAAAATACATCATACGGATCTTCACCAAATCATCGGATCTAAGCCAATCTCAAAAAATTAACAAATCACAATAAAAAAAAATAGCTGTAAGGGAAATTAAATAAGAATTTTAACATAATCGTCGGTTGCAGGTTCAATTGTCGTAACCGCCAAAACACAACTTTTCACATTAAATTGAACATAACTTTTTTTGCATGTGACCTTTTTTGGATCTGTTTTGACAGAAAAGTTTGAATTTTCTGGCAAAATATGAAGTTTGTTCCTAGTAGCCTTAATTTTGGATATAAGTTGTAGTTACACCAATTTTTATGGTATTTTTGTAAACTTTTTTTTTGTTTTTGATTAATAAGAAATTGATGTCACTTCTGCTAATAGTACTTTTAGGCCATTTTAGGATAAACACAGTATTTATTAAGAACATGAAGGATACACAATTCTCAGTCAAGGTAAAATTGGTTATATTAAATTTACATAACACTTTTATGAAAGCATTAGGCATTATTTAAGAACTTGGAAGAGCTTGAAGTCTACGTGACATTAATTCCGCACTAGGCCAGTGTGGTGAATTAAGGCCTAATCTCTCTCGTCAAGAGAGAAGTTCCTGTGTCCCAGCAGTGGAAACGTAAATAGGGGTGCTTATGATAAATAGAGCCATCGGAACGATGCCGAATTTCCTATCGGAATTTATAGATAAGTAATTTATTGCTCTGTGCTATCGATATGTCGAAGTTAATTCATACTTGTGCCTTTTCTTGGAAGTTATTTCATAAATACTATTTTTTTACGGTTAATAAGGGTAGGTTTGCACTGTAAGGTCCTAAATGTCAAATTAATATAAATACATATATTATAATCCTTCACCGCGATTTCGATGACGGCGACCTTTGCTTCACTTTCAGATATGGGCTCTTAGGTGACTGGCCAGACTAAACTTTTATATAAACACTGCAGCATGTGTGGCAGTACAGCTTACCAGCGGAGTTGTAGGTGTACGTGTTGGAAGCATTGAGCTCAATGGTTGGAAGGCTCAGGTCTATTTTCGCGAAGTTGGCGGTTTTCGTCAAGCCTTCTCGCAAGAGCTCGCTACCATAGTTCTTCTTGGCGCTTTACCATCTTAACCAAGATAAAATTTTTTGAAGGTGATCGTCTATAAATTAAAAAAAATATAATGAATAAAAAAAATGTCATTGACAACAATGCGTCACGGGCAGCACCTCTACACTGGCGCTTAATAGTTGAAAATCACAAAAAAAGGTGTGCTTTGATCGAACTATTGTAAATAGGTAGCCTTATAGTAAAGGAAATAAAATTGTAGTAGGAACAAACAATTATCAAACATCTATAATTCACTTCAGACACCTAAGTAAAAAGATTAAAGGGGCCTTTGACCCTCTTAGGGACGGCAAAGAATTTGGGTTCCAGATCATAAACACTGGAAGTTGACTCATGTCATTGTCCATGAAGCAAACTTTGCACAAAAACCAACTTAACTAAATGTCCAATGTTTTCGTAAAGTTTACAACTTTGCTGGGTCTGCTTTATAAAGTTTTGTTTCTGCTTCTAGTGAAATATGAATTATTCTCTGCTCAAATTATTAAAACTTTTTTTAATTCAGTCAATGGGGACACGTCTCAGAGGCTTTAAAAAGTTACTGGGTCTGTCACGGCCATGCTAGAGCTCTGGGCTATAGGGATTAATCAAGGAATTCTTTAATTATATACCTATTTTAGTCACATTCGTAGAATTTTATTCATAAAGTGATTGGTATTGCAACTTTATGTGAATGTTAAAGGAAAAATTGAGTCGAGCTCTTTATCCACTGTGGCACACATAAAAACATAAGTACCGTTACGTTCTCATCGCTCGACTCAAGGACTTCTCTCTAGAAGAGAGAGGTTAGGTCTTAATTCACCACGCAGGCCAAGCGCGGGTGACGAATTTGAAGGACTGTGACATTCACCAAATGTCACAGTCCATCAAATTCGTCAAAGTTCTCAGAAGATGCCGGTTTCCTCGCGATGTTTGCACGTGCTTAATAACTACATAAATATTTCAAGAAAAATCTAGAGGTGCTCGGCGGGGTTTTTACTCACGACCTTCAGAATGCAAGTCGATTGTTCTCCAGCTAAGTAGCTATCACGGCTTTGTTTGGATTTTATTTTTATATCGTCCTATATTTATTTTAAGACTGTAATGATTTGGCAATAGTTATTCAAACAATATTCTGTGTGCACACAAACACACATTTAATAAATAAATTATATCCGTCTGATTACACAGCATCACTTAACCCCAAACTAAACAGAGCTTGTACTATGGGTGTTAGGTGACAGATATACTACATACATAATTTTTTTGTAAATACATACATATAGAAAAAAACACCCAGACCCGAAACTAGAAATTGTAGATCGTACAAAATCTGGTCCCCCGGCGGGAATCGAACTCGCAACCGAGCCAGAGAGGTCGGCGTTATTTATGGTGAATAAATACATATTATTATGTCTTTTGCCTATTAGTATATATTTCGAATAGATACGTTATTCAATCTCTTTGTAATACTACCGCTCGTGCTCGTGCTCACCTGAACAGTGGTTCGCAATATTTCATATTTATTGCAGAGATAAGGGAACGGACAAAGACCCGTTTGAATGTTAATAAAAAATTGCTATTTTTAAATCATATTGAAGGACTGATCGGATCTAATATATTGGGAAAGTTACTGAAAGCTGATTGAATTCTTTTTGTTTGATTGATCTTTTGTCATTTTTGTATTGGAACAATGGGAGTTCGATGAATGTTCTGGAACTCATTGCCAGAATATTATTATTGGCGATGAATTGGACTGATATTTTACAATAATAATGGGTACGTAGAAAGTGAAAGCTTATGGAAGCTTCATTGCCGCTCATTTCCATGATGTCGGCGTATAACTAACTCTCTGTGATGTTTTCAGTAGATTATGGATTAGTAGAAGAAAAATCCAGAGGTGCGTGGCGGGGTTTGAACCCACGACCTTCGGAATGAAAGTCTAGTGCGCTCCCACTTAGCCAACACGGCTTTTTTTATCAGTTATATATAAATCAGAAGGCTTTCAGGAAAATATGAAACATTATTTCAGTGTTAAATATTCTAAATATAAAAATAATATACTACAGACATAATACGTCCGCACTCTTATAATCTAACACAAAAATTAAGACACTCGAGTATATTTACAAATTTTCGTAACAAAAACCGAAACGCGGCAGTCATCAAGTTCAAGTGCAGCGCATGATTTCGACCGCCTAAATACATTATACAAAATAATTTATTTCCATTATTTGATTTTACAAATCTTAGAATCAGTTGACGAGTTGCGGACTCTATTTTCGGTCCCTATTTCTGCCAGCTATTGCCATTTCAACCTATTTGGCTAAGTCTACTGACTGCTCACGTTCTTCCACGTATCTCCTCATTTAAACCATCCTCTAATGAAATACCCAAGAGAATATTCTCAAATAATGCGATTGCCGATTTTCAGCGATGACATTTCATTTGATATTTTGATGCAAGTTTATGTAAATAAAGGTTCGTTTTCGCAGAGGAAATGGCGGGCACGACGGAAAATTCAATTTCCTGACTTCACTTATCCGTAGAGACTGTATTACGAAGCCTATTCCTGATAAGATGTTTTAGAAAACATAAGCAGATGTAGAGGCCTCAAAGATATTGCTTGTTTCTTAGAAACGGGTGAAAAAAATCACTGCATCCAGTCAAAAATGTTTAAAAGTGTAATTTTCAGTGTCTAATTCGTTGCAATACTGATATGGGATTTTGATGATGAAATATGTACGGAGACGCAAAATGGCGTTCAACTATGTAATATTTTTTTTCTCTTTATAATTTTATTTAACTTGACACTGGCAAAGAAAAGAGTTTCTTGACCTGAGGTTGTACTTTCATACAACCTGGCACGTGCTGTTATAATACTCTTTGGTTGGACCTATTTCAAACTCAAGGCATAATAAAGCTTGCAACTTTGCAAGTAGTGATTTTATACTCAAGCTACTGGTATGGTGTATATACGAAAAGCTATTTGTAAAATAAATAAATATTTCCGAACAATTCACACAATAACATCTAGCACCGTGTTAAGCTCTAAAGTTTTTGTTACAGGTACTAGACATGATATACTTAATATAATATACATACATATCTATTTTTTATCATACATATTAAACACCCAGACCAAGGAGAAACTGATTGCAGAACATTGCAATCACATTATGACATCTCGGCGGAAATCGAACCCGCTAGTTCTTGAGCCGCAAGCAGACCGTCGCCCACCGCGCCACTAACATCATCCTTGCATCATATTTTAACCATGTAAAGAATTTACTTGCAACTTCAACGAACCAATAACGGCTACTGTAAATACCAAATAAATACCACCATAAACTACACTATCCTGCTAAAATATGTTCATAAAATCATGCCTCAGCTGAACTTTAATATATCCCTTGAAGAAATGCCTTGCATTCGGCGTTCTTGCGGGATGCATAGTGGCTTTGTAAACTATTCAAGCGCTTTGTGATATTCTAAATGTTTTGGTTTTTAACCCCCAACCAAAAAAGAGGGGTGTTATCTTCTCTTCTTCGGATCTTGTTAGCGTTCATGATTGGCTTACCTTTGAAATCATAACGATTCTAAAGAAGTTTCACTTCAATAACTAAAAATATTTAACGATTAAAACGCCATCTGCGTTTTAAACAAAATATTAGGGATGCACGGCAAAGTGGTCGCTGGACTGCATTTCACATGCTGCCAGCAACATAAAAATACCCTACTGCCAACGTGCAATATATTCAACAAATTCAACTAGGCTAAAATAAATAAATATAGACTTTAAAACATATTGCAAACTCGGAACAGAAAACATTATCCTAAAAGAGAACAAGCATAAAATCCCGTTGCCGTAAACACACCAGAACTAAGATAAGCTTAAAGTCCGTGAAAACAGCTAAGTCAGGTTACTACAGCCGTGAATTTTTATGTTTGGTAACATATTCGATAGGCATGCGCGACGTGGTGGTCTGCCGTGGCAGAGAGCCAAAAGCAAATCTCAATTGGCTAGTTCACGAGTTTAATGTCTGAATTCCGTACATATCTGATTCGTAGTGAAAACTTTGCTTATGACCAACGTAGAATTTCCACTCTGGAAATAAGCCTATATATTTAGTCATGTATCCATTACATAAATCATGTTTACTTAAACACTAATATAGCAACAAAACCGCTAAGGTTTAAACTAGCGCTATTATTAAAACTCAGACGTAAGTTCTCATGAACCTATCTAGCTACACATCGATTTTGTTTCTCTCCGAATAAAATAAGATAATGATTCAAACATACAGCAATTTCGCTCAGATACACGTAACAAAGAGAGATAGCTCTTGATATAAGTAGCCATTGCCACTCAAAGTCAAAGTCAAAACGTTTATTGCCTTAGAAGCACATAGCCTACATGGACACTTATTATTGACATAATTAACCATTGGTTAGTTAACTCGGATTTTGTGAAATAAGTCCTTAAGTTTCTTAATATAACGGGCGTAGCCATACAAAAAGACGTAGAGTTTCTCTTGAGCCTATCCTACGAAGGCTACAAGTGAAGATGGAATAAAGCTATTTAGCGTTTGTGGACTATGAAAAAGCTATTTCATTCTAAAAACTAACGCGATTTACACTAACCATTTTGAAAACGAGTTTTATTCACGTAAACTGTGTTGAGAAACGTCAGAGGACATTATAATATAGCCACAGTTTACGTGAGTTGAACCCGTTTTTAATTAGGTAATATGAAAAAGCTTTTGATTCGTAATATTGACGGAGTTAAAATATTTCCAACAATACCGTATTATTGAATATCTTTATTTATTTAATATTAACCATTATATCGGTCCGACTACAGGCCGTAGTTAGGGTATTTCGTCAATTAGACGTAACAACTACACTATTACGTAGACCGGGCCCGCAAAAACCGGCCCCCGGCCGGCTGGTTGGCTCAAAGCATTTAATTTATTACTTTTCTTTTGAAGACTAGGCCCTTTACCAATTTGAACAGAAAGCTATATTCTAATTTGTAATCCGTGTACAGATGTGAACAAAACGTACCTATCTTCTTATATATAAAATTCTCGTGTGACAGTTTTCGTTGCCATACTCCTCCGAAATGGCTTGACCGATTCTATATTTTGTGAGCATATTGAGTAGGTCTGAGAATCGGCTAACATCTATTTTTCATTTTACAAAACAACTTTTTCTGGGGTCAGCTAGTTGCTATATAAAAATTAAACATCATAGTAACAGAATATATGATACCATATCATACTAGATACGGTTCCCTTAAAAAAATGTTTTCTGGCAAACTGAACTGATCTCATATCAATAATTCCTAACTGAGCCCGCCACTAGGAAACTTGAATAGCACAGGTAACAGATGAAATTATAAACGAAATGTAGACAAACTAATTTCTAACTTCTCCTGTAATAATAGGGTAAGATAGTAATATTCGTTTTAATTTGTGTTTCTTATAACCTCAAGCGTGGAACCGCAAGATAATTTTATCTCTGAAATTATATCGATTTTCAGATATTCCCTTGAGTTTTACGATTCACAATCAAAATTAATGACTATTAAACCGAGCCTAAATCCACTAGCACTTAGTTAATCAGCCGTTTTAATACATTCCGCTAAATCAAAAAGACAGCTATTGTTTGGTTATTAATAAAATATGGTTTTATAATAACGCTTTCCTTCGCGCGGTTGTTAAGCGTCGCGGGCCAAGATCTTAGCGTCTCATGGATCGAGGCATTAACTAAACAATCCTTGCACACGTCAGTGATTAATGTGCCAAACATTTTTGATGGGTTTTCAAACGCTAAACCACGAAATGAATAAATCTCAATTCCACAGCAGTAACCTCAGCAGATGACGTATCGACTGAGATGAAGAATAATACTCACATTAATAAATTTAAAAAAAAAATAGGTACCTGTGCATTTATTCCGTGGTTTAATATTTATTGATAAGCAGCGGTGTAATCGTGAGGAGGCATGAAAACCTCGCCTTTCTGGCGTAAATTACGTTTAACAGCAATTTTATTGGCAATGAAAATTATTATTGCGCAATTTGAAGTTGGCAGACTAATCAAAAGAATAGATTTGATTCAACTAAAAATATTGCTTCAACTTGTACTGAATACAGTTCAAACTGGTTAAAATAGCCAATAAGCTTAAGTTTTGTTATTCATATTTAAATGCAGCGAAATGATTTTGTATTATAATAAGTTACTAATATAATAAATTTTAAGCAATTACGAAGTAACTTAAACAAAATTAAATATCTTGAAATAGTTTTGATTGACATTAAGTTATTTAGTTTATGCCAGTTTGTGCCAGTTCTTTCTAACCAACAAAACAAATAAGCTGTATGTTTATATCTTCAAGAACTAGGATACTTTCATGAAAAGAACCTATCATCCCCATTTAAACTCTTACACCCTTTAAGCTTCCTGCACACGATGCCACCGCTCCACCGCTCCACTGTACTTCCACTTGAATTTTTTTCGTAACTAGCAAAGTTTTATTAACTGTGGTGGTGTCGTGTGAAAGCGCGTTTAGGTAATGTTTATTTTTCAAAAGCTTAATCAAATTTATTTCTGACAAAAATTAAAGTTATATATTCAAAAGACATTGCAAACCAAGATAATACTTATAATATCATACACTGTACCTACGCGGCATGTCATAATTTGATAAATAGAAACAGAACTAAAATTAATCCAATTCCCCTTAAGATAATTGACCAATAACCGCCCGGAAACCCCCACAACATCGCCAATACAACAATAACAATTATCAGCAAACAATGAGATACAACAATAACAATTATCAGCAAAACGTTGAGATAACCTACAGACAGCATTCAATTAGGCGTCACTCGGGGTGATACCGCCGTGATCTGAAGCAATCAGCGGGATTAGCCGTTCGCACCTTGCGAACGCGGACGCGTTTATTTAATCTGAGGGTGCGGAGTTACAAGTCACTACATCTTTACTGTGTGTTGCTAGTGATGACATATGTATAGATCCGGAATGCGTTGCTTCACTAAACATTTTATGAATTATTGTCCTCAGAGAAAGAAAGGAACTATTAGAAACAGAGATAAAGAAACAGATGCCAGTTTTTGCGTAATATATATTGTTCACTTTTTGCCAGTCCAATATTCTATTCGGGCATCCTAATCATACTCATACTATAATATTATAAATGTGAATGTAAGTGTGTTTGTTACGCTTTCACGCGAGAACTACTGAACCGATTTAAATGAAATTTGGTACACAGAATCTCTAGAGCCTGAAAAATAACATAGGCTAACTTTAAAACACGGGAAAGTGTACATTCCGCGGCCACATTAATTAAAACGCGGGTAACACCGCGGGGCACTACTAGTAAACCATAAATTAATTTATCATAAATTATTTAAGGGACCGACTATTAATGGAAACTGATATGAATGCGGATTTTTCATGAGTACCGCAGTTTTACGGGACGAACGGCAGTTTTACGGCATAAATCCTAATATAATCAAACCTTAATCTAACAGTTCTTATAACTAGGTTGCAATACCTGTTTCATTAGCACTCATTTTAATATTTCAGTTCATGGTTTTTTTTAGCTACTTAACCCAAAATTTATATATTTGTATAAATAAATTAATATTCAAAAACATCGAATCAAATATACAAATTATTAAGACCTTATCAAACGTCCAACCTGCAAATACGCGCCCCGATATCGAAGCCTAATGGGAAAAATAATGGCTGCTTTTATCTGGTCTCTGTTGGCCTCTGAGTGGCCTCTTCGGCCTATTCTGTGACCTTATCTGAGGCCGTATTAATGACTACAGCTATTTGTGTTCGCCGTTCGCCAAACGGGAAATAAATAACGCCTATTCTGTTCTTACTTTTTGTTCGAAAGAAATTAGGGAGATAAGATAATGGACATATTTTTCGGTAATTAAAGATAAGGTGGAAATTATGATAGTAGAGTTTTCTGATCTTTGTGTAGGAAATACCTAGTAGAATAAACGTTGTTGTTTGACGATCTCTGTGACTCGGTATATGTATAGTATATCAGTCACCTAACACCTATAGTACATGCTCTGTCCTTAGCTTGGGGTTTGGTGATGCTGTGTGATTAGTCCGGAAATATTTATTAATTTTTTATTTTGTTATGTAAGTTATGGGTATTATCTATTTTAGTATCACATCGTGTAAATGGTTTTGAATTTTTCTGCTTTCACCCAACAAGGCCTCCTTTTACTCTAATACATAATATATAAATAATAATATTAAATTTCCGGTCAATACACAACAACTCAGACCGCGGTAAGCTCTAAGCTTGTGTGACGGGTACTAGACATCTAATATAATTATTACATACATAGATAGATATATTTTTATTATACATATTAAACACCCAGACCAAGAAAATCAAGAAAATAGTGCTTGCAGAACATACAAAAAATTTACCCCTCAGCGGGAATCTAAGCCGCTATCCTCTTGCGCCGCAAGTGGACGGACATTCGCCCCCTACTCTTCTTCTTCTTAATTGCTGTAACAAAAACTTTACCTATCAATAACGTTGAATGCTATTTATTTTGCAAGTTTATACAAAGAGCAACAGATGACGGTAGGAGCACGATGTACAAAGGCTTTGAGTTCAGGTCCAATTTATATTCATTAATACAGCCTCAATTAACAGCTGGACCTATCGAATGATAAAACATTTCGGGGCTCGATTCCGTGCAATTGTTGAATTGTCTTCATATTGGATTCCGTGCAATTGTTGAATTGTCTTCATATTGGGGTCGCCTATGACGACCCCATTCATGATGTTAATTCTTTTATTTTATTTTAGTTCGAGAACGCGTGTTGCCTACCTGTCAAAGCGGTTCATTATAAAAGCAATGGGCTCGCCTTATAGAAAGAACATCGAATGGTGTTTGGGGCTGATAAGTTCTCGAATGGAGATCGAGAATCGGCAAGTTTATCGTACGACGTCCGAAGATAGATGGACGTCACATGGGGAAGACTGCGGGTCCACGGTGGTTTCAGTCTGCTGCCATCAGAAATTAAGTGGCTTTTTGAAAAGCCTTATGTCCTGTAGAAATCCGTTTGGCCAAGTGCGCTACTCGAATTAAATTCCGAAGGTAGTGGGTTAATAAACAGCACCCAGGATTTTTCTTCCTGAATAATTTATAATGCAGCATGTTTTGAGAACTTCGAAGAGTTTAAAGGACTTGAGACATTCACCAACCTGCACTTGGCCAGTGTGGTGAATTAAAGTCAAGAGATAAATCACTGTCACCCAGCGGTGGTAACGTAAAAAAAAGTGCTCGCTACGCTAATAATCATCATCATCACCCTATTAACGTTACCACTGCTGGGACTCAGGGACTTCTCTCTTGACGAGAGAGATTAGGCCTTAATTCACCACGCTGGCCAAGTTCGGGTTGGTGAATGTCACATGTCCTTCTTACTCTTTAAAGTTCTCAGAACATGCCGGTTTCCTCACGATGCTTGCCTTCACCGTTAAAGCACGTGTTTACAGCGCACATAAATTTCTCAAGAAGAAAAATCCAGAGGTGCGAGGCGGGGTTTGAACCCACGACCTTCGGAATGAAAGTCGAGTGTCCTCCCACTTAGCCAACACGGCTTAATAAAATACGCTAATAATAAATAAATAAAAAACTATTTCAGGACAATCAACACACAACCAGCAAGTATTATTTTAACTCCTTTATAAATTTGCCTTTAACAAGTAGCTCGCGTTAAAGTTTATACGAACGAAGTTACGCTACAGAATTGCCCACCCCACACACTGAATTTCGTTTGTATTTTCGCGTTGTCGCGTTCAATTAACAATGCATGAATTATAGCTCCTATTCCGTTCACACTGAAACAGTTAAATTGATTTCGTGCAAACGATTTTGAACTCCATTGTTGTACTATTGAATGAAGATTCTATGGTAATTGCAGTTGTATTGTTCCAATCTATTTGCTGATTGAGATGGTGCGGCACTTTGCAGGGCAATCTTATTATGCAATTTGAATCGTCCACGGAGGTATTTAAAGTGTTAATGTATTTAGCTGGATAAAGTTATTAATTGTTTTAAAACAGTACTATTTGTCCATGTAGGCTATGTGCTTCTAAGGAAATAAACGTTTTGACTTTGACTTTGAATTTGAATGTTTTTGATTAAAACAATATGTTGATGTCTTCTTATGTTTTATTTATAAGGTTTCTTACAGTACATACTTAATATATATAATTAATATCAGGAGCTACATTGTGCTCGTGTCCTGGCCAGAGATCAAGAGGGGCCACTGTCAACGTCACCTGTCAACCGGTTACTCGTTGACAGGTGCGTTCCAATTCACATTATGCTACACTATTCTACATTATAATACATACAAACTCGAATCGTTTTCTCATGACTCTTATTCTGGTATATTTTTGGCCCTACATTTTTGCATTTTTTGCATGTTAATACGGGATATACAAAGAAAATTTTGGCTTTGGTTGTAGCCACTCATCTCAAAATGGCGAAGTTAAAGGCCTGTTGACTAGATAAATATAGAGATATCCACATACAACAATTACGGGTAACTAACAGCCAAACGTGTAAATTCGTAAAGTAGCAATGCGCAGGCCAAATGAGCAAGTACCGAAATGTTTATGGTAAATCTCAAGATAATTTTTAATAAGTCATTCTGATGTTAATAAATCATAAACATAATTGACTCTATAAGTTACCTACCATGGTATTTAACTATATTCAAACTTAAAACGGGTAACGTACCCGTCTTTGATTTAGCGTTTATTAGGGTTTCGTTCTGTCTGTCTGTCACCTGGCTGTATCTCAAGAACCGATTTTTTCGTGTTTCGTAATGTGGCCTGGAGAAGCCACCTTCTAGGTCTTCATGTCCCATCTTAGACCACATCGTCACTTTACATCAGGTGAGATTGTGGTCAAAAGAAGGCTTATCGATCATAAAAAAAAAAACCGTGATAGACAGAGAGTTGAAATTAGAGTTGAATAAATGATATTGATACATTCTTTATATATATAATTCTTCTGTGAGTGTGTATGTCACTGAGCTTCTCTCAAACGACTGGACCGATTTTGATGAAATTTTTTGTGTGTGTTCAAGGGGATCTGGGAATGGTTTAGATTCACAATACGGTCAACTGGATATTGTTTTTTGAGACGTGGGACAGGACAACGTCTGTCGGGTCGACTAGTAAAATATATAAAATTCTCGTGTCACAGTTTTCGTTGCCATACTCCTCCGAAACGGCTTGACCGATTCCCATGAAATTTTGTGAGCATATTGAGTAGTTCTGAGAATCGGCCAACATCTATTTTTCATTTTGCAAAACAACGTTTGCTGGGGTCAGCTAGTGATATAAAAATATATAACGGGACTTCCATACAACAAATATGTTTTTCATCCAGTTAAGCAACGTTGCACTAGGCCAGTACCTGGAAGGGTGACCTCTCTAACTGCATCATTTTGTGCTTTAAATTTAATTTTATAAATAAATTTATTACAAAATGTGTATAAGCTGTCCGTAAGTGTAGTTTAAGTCCATCTCAAAATTATCAAATTTATTTAAGTATCAGTATGCCGTACTACTCTCTCGTACGTCTCGAATTATGGCCTAATCTCTCTCGTTAAGAGAGAAGTCCCTGTGTCCCAGCAGTGGGAACGATAATAGGGTGATGATGATGAGAAAGAAAGAAAGAAAGAAAGAAAACACATTTTATTTAGGACACACTAAACAAAGTACAAAAAAATATATATATATAACATACAAAAACACACAGCAAGTGTCCCAAAAAGGCCCTCAACTCAGCATGTGTTATTTTGCACGTGACAAAATAACGCTGATCTTCCGTTGAAAGCCTTTCGAGTAACAGCCACATACAATTTAAACAAAGAACAATAAAACACGTGAAAACTAGCCAGAGAGTTGATTTCATCAACTAAAAATAAACAAAAAACAGAAAAAAGTTAAAGAAATTACATATAACAATCGACTAAAAACTAATTCCATATTTTCTAAATTATTCCATATATAATATAATTTATAATCCGATACATAAACTAAATTGATGATGATAAGTATGCATTTTATATTTATCACTTTATATATTATCATATTTATCACTTTATAATGTTATTTAACTAGACACTGGCAAATTGTCGCTTCAAGCCAAGGAACTTATACCCAACCATTATAAGGTTGGGTATAAGTTCCTTGCTTCAAGCAAAAAGTCCAATTACAAGAAACTGAACTGAACTGAATTTTTTATATAAACATAACTTCTGTAACCAGTGCCCATGAAATGATCTCCTTAGATTACATAATAGTTTATTATTTCCTGATCTCTTCGGAAATTATAGGTTATTATGGAAATGGAAGCAAACAGTTTTATTCATTTACAGATTCAGTTCTAGAAATTCCCATGTGTATTCCCCTAACACGATTTATCCAAAGCACTCTTCCGTACAGGTAAGTTCGTTTTTCTCGCCAACTACAGAGGATCTATCATGACTAAATAAACGAATGAAACGTTAACGTTCAACACTACCTATTTCATGTTTTATGTCTATTTTATTTATGTCCATGTATGCTCTGTGCTTCTAAGGAAATAAAAGTTTAGACTTTGATTTTTAATTATCACCTAAAGATTATTTAGAAACATACATATAATATTTCACAGAGACATTTTTTCATTTTTTATTTCGTAGGTGTGTATTTAAAATCTGTTTTAAGTGCTTTTTCATGTTTGAGAAATCATTTTATAATAAATTTTAAATTTATTTTAAAGGCCCATTAAACAGTTCCCTTAAGTTTGTCTTATTTTGCATACATTTATACACTATCTTACTATCATTTTTATTTCATATGAATATCCACCACCTAGTTAGTGATTTAACAATTAACATGCTAGGAATAAGAGTATAAAATACTATATAATGACAGAAACATTTATATAGAGGTAGAAACTTAACCTTTTAAAAGAATCTTTTGTATCCGAAATAAAACGTAGCAGTGACTTTCTGAAATGAATAAAATATCTCACGATAGTTTTAAAGTGGTATCGTGATAGAGCCTCATCTCCTTGATGCATCAGCCCCATGAATAAAGCATTACGGAGAAAATCAAGGCAAGTTTACCTTTCATGGCTGAACAGCTTAGACACTGTTGGCTTAAACTTAAGGTAAAAAGGTTCTGAATTTTAGTTTGAATTCTTGTTAAGTTATAAGTTCTTTAAATCGGACTGAAATTTTCTTTCTTGTAGCTAAACTTAGTTTTATCCGCTGGTTTTTACGTTTAATATATTCATTTTACTTTTATAGTTATTCCCATGGGAATCGTAAGTGACGGATGCTGCGTCCCTGACGGGAACATTAAAAGAAATAACTCTGGAAAGTTCAAATTTCTTTATTTGTGTACAAAGATGTTGTTATAATACGGATGAACATGGCCTTTATCCAGAATTGTGTGGATAGCAGAAACCGAGTTTATTGATTTCTATACTTTTTAGGGGACGGTACCTGTATATTTAGATGGTTCTACTATGAAGATTACATTGTCCGTCAGTTTGCCTGTCACCAGACCCTTTTACGGGACAAAAAATACGGCACAAATCCTTGTAAACTTTTAAGCTGGTCATCAACTTAGATAGTTTAAAATAGAACACGTCATGATGTTACTAGTCAAAATTACCCTTACATATTTTAAAAGACGAATTTATTGTATACAGTTGCATTTTTTTGGGTTCCGTACTCAATGGGTACTTATATAATACTGCACACTATTACTGAGACTTTTTTGTCTGTCTGTCTGTATGGCTATCCATCTGTCACCAGGCTGTATCTTCAAGAACCGTGATAGATAAAGAGTTTAAATGTTAAGGGATAATATATTTATCTAGCCGTTTTAATAATTAGTACTAAAAACATTGAATAAATTAATACAAAAAGGGGCTCTCATAGAACAAACGTGATTTTTGTAAGCGACGTGCAGGTCAGTACTGTAACTGCATGTATTAGCTTTTTCGAATTTTCTTTTACTTATTTATTTTAATGCAATATATAATTAACTTTACACGAAACCCTACGTGTAGTAAGTACTTCACGTGTGTACTTCGTATATACAACCTCGTGTTATTACAAATATGTAGGTTGACGTTGTGCATGAAAGATTCGATACGGCTCTAGTATTCTAGGTTTCCGTTAGTCAATATTCACGCTGAAAGCTAGGTTCCATTAGAACTAGCGCAGACATTTTACGATCGAGTATGTAGCTTTGACACGTCCCTCGCTCCCTCACCTCATTCTGTTCCGTTGACTATAAGCATAGCGTTCTTTTTAAGAGGGTCAAGGAGTTAAACGCTTTTTTAAACTCGGTGTTTTAAGACCCATCATTATAATAATAATTGCATAATATAATATACTATTATAGTTCACGATAAAATAAATTTCAGGATTTTAACTATGAAGCGGATATTAATTCAATGTTTATAATATAATTATAAACATTTAATTTAATAATGAAATATATCATTATAGGTTATTTGGAAATCCGGACCAACATGAAAAAAAGCGTTCCTTTTTCGACTACAGAAATCTTATGTTAAAATGTTTTTTAATGTTTAAACCTTATGAAGGTTATTAGGTGGTTTGTATGGTTATGGAGAAATAAGGTTTATGTAAGTATGGTATATGTTTAATTTTTGAATACAAAAGCAAGCGTGCGTTTGGAAATTACGTTGCTAACTAATTGGGTTTTGTTTATTGTAATAATATTTTGCTAAAAAAGTGAGTTTTAATTTTATAAACAAATCGAAGAAACGTGATGAACTCCAAATAATCTTTGACTTCAGGGCTAGAAAACTACTTTCGCTTAAACTTTAAACATATACAAAGTAGTCTCTGGTTTAGCTTACTCGTTAGTTGATAAAACTAAAATAATAAATGCACAAAAAAATAATCTATACTAATATTATAAAGCTGAAGAGTTTGTTTGTTTGTTTGTTTGTTTGTTTGTTTGAACGCGCTAATCTCCGAAACTACTGGTTCGAATTGAATAATTCTTTTTGTGTTGGATAGTCCAGTTATCGAGGAAGGCTATAGGCTATATAACATCACGCTACGACCAAAAGGAGCAAAGATATAGTGGTAAATGTGTAAAAAATGGGAGAAATTGTTCATCTTTGAAGCCTTCCGTTGCGTGCGCCGTGAAAACGGTTCAAGATACACAAAAAATATGTATTAAAGAATAATAGCTCTTTTAATGATCTAAAAAACAGTCCGCGATAGTATATGTCTATCTTTTAAGAATAACTCACAAAAACAGTTTTTATGGTACTTACCTAATTTGGTCGAAATAATTTGTTTAAGTTGTATCAACATAATAATATTAATCTTTATTCAAATAAATATGTTGTTGGTTAAGAGTACTTCATCCGTTATAACGCGGGTAGCACCGCAGGGCACAGCTAGTAAATGTATAAAATGTGAGAAGAAAGAAACTTTACATAAATTAACAATTCGAAGATTTTACTCGTCGAATTCAGTCCAATAAAAATAATTTCCTCTCGTTAAAATCTCTTTGCATTTTAACACTGAAAAAGACATTGCGCGTAGCGAGAAGAAATACCTACATATTTTACTCTGTGGTTGGGAAAATGGCGAGCCCAGAGAAGAATGTCAAAATACATTTATTATCTACCTATCCGAGAGTTGGGCTTGGACTTCAGAACAAAGAACTTTTTTCTCATATTTACTATATCTGTGGCTTGTACTGTCTGGAATTCAATTATACTACATATTTTGCTTTTTATAGCCTGGGTTCCTAACCGGGAGGTACCCAGGAGGGTAAAACTTGTATTTCGGGAACTAAGGAGTTAGTTTTTGACACATTCATATTTTAGGATGTAATTGTGTCACCTAAAGTAAAATTAATAGGACAGCTTGAGAATTGCACTTGGAAAGACGAATTCTGAAATTATAAACCATGTACATTTTACTATTTAGATTTAAAACGGGATATTTACCATGATTGATTGTCTTTCGAGTTTCCCGATATTTCGGCACAGTTACATGCGCCATGATCACGGTTTGGAAAAAATAGGTGCTAATAATGTCCTATGATAGCAGACTGAGAACAGAACTTTAAAAAGTTTGTTATTACTCACCTACACCTGTGACAGTAGTATTTCACCTATCCTGGATCCGGGTGTGATATGTGTGCGAATGCACGATGCGATATAATGTGAATTGTTTTTTTGTTTAGTGTTCACATATCCATTTGTACATTTTTATTTAACCGACTTTAAAAAAGGAGAATGTTCTCAATTCGACGTGTATTTTTGTTTAATTGAACTCATATCTAAAATGTTCAGAAATGGTTGCGCCCGCGGGAGGTGATCAGGGATCATTCTTGCCAATGTCCGCGGCCCGAATTTAAATCAATAATAAGTCGGTTATTTTTGTGAATAATCTACGTCATTTCACCGCGTATCATCATTATGGATACGATGACAATCAATTGTCAAATAAAACGAAAGTTTTTGATCACATTGCATACATTGTGAAATGACTTTGACGGATTACGACTAGGTACACTGTTAAAAAACCTAGTCGCAAAATAACTCATATTCGTAACACCTACAAAGCAGAATGTCTCAAATCAAATCAGTTTAATCAACTGCCTCAGAACTGCACCAACATCACATTTTAGCGCTTCTGACCCACCGTTGCACAGAAGATATTCCCAGGGTGGGTTAATGATTTTCCCTTGTTTTTTTTTAAATAAATTATTAGTAGTATTTTTAAGTTATTTTAATTTTTGAGACGTTATGCTGGTTAGACAAGAAATAATGCAGACTATAAATTGGACAAACCACTTTAGGGACATCGACTTGAAGCATTTTGCTTTGTAGGTATTTTAAATGTTTGTTATTCAGAGGGGCTAGGTCATAAAGCGATACTCCAAATAACTACCATCTGCAGTGCCTGTTTTTTTTGCTGTATATAATAGGCCTTCATTTGACCACAATCTCACATGATGTATAGCGACGAGGTCTAAGATGGAGCATGAAGACCTAGAAGGTAGATGGCTTCTCCGGACCACATTACGAAACAAGAAAAAATCGCTTCACGCACTGGCCCAGCCTGGAGGGGGTTTGACAGTTTATAAAAAGTTTTAACGTATTTTATTAGTATTTAATACGCTGCTAATGTGTTTTTTTATTTATCGCTTAATCTGGTTATTCAACTTTATGGTTCTGCATTCCGGATACCGAACAAATTGTGTATAGCTTCCGTAACATTCAAGTTACTGAATGACACTGGCAAGTCATAGCATATGGCAAGCACGATGTCAATAATAAGAACTAAACTGAACTGAACTGAATGTGTAAAATAATGTATCCGTCACAAATACCCAAGTTGTAAGCTAAGTTTAGTTAGGATACTGTATATAGAAAATAATCCAAATCAGCTTTCCGCTTCACGGCTTCGGCCAGAGCATAAGCTTCGATTTTAATGGGAGTTGGGATGGAAAGCTAAATTATTTAATTATTTGTTTGAAAACACCACAGCTGAGTAAACATAGAAATCACGCGGTCACAATCCGGCCGAAATGTGCCAAATCCACTCGTTTGGAATAGGTACCTAATTAACGGAATTATCGCAAATATTCCAGTACTATTAACTGAAATTAACAGCGCTGTAACGGGTTTTATTCTACTGTGATAAACATAATTGTTATTGTTATTCTCGTAGGTTTGTGACCGGGCTCAGGAGTGATTGTATTTAGTTGGTAATTTGGATTTTTTAAGCTGTTTATGTTCTTATGGCTTGTTTTTAACAGGTTGGATCAACAGTGGGCGTCTTAAATCGGTAAAAATAAAATGCGGAACTAAAACCCAGGTCTTCCATTATACGCATGGACGTGCTGGCCGCTACACCAAACTCGCCACTACGTCATCACTTCAATTTCTTCTACACTTGCAACTACGAGTTACGCTTTGTACCGCTCGCCTCGCCTCATATTTATTATTATTATTAAATTCTTCAAGCTCTGCTATCTTTTTGTAGTACCAAGAGCTTATATCAATGCACTTATTAATTTATAACTATGATTGACTATACCTAAAAGTAATTTAGTTGATGAGCGGAATACTGCAAAGTCACGACAGCTGCAGTTCGCTGTGTGCAAACTGCGACCACAGAGCAATACAGTTTTACGAGTCGCATTGGACTGTACGGCTGTTGGTATCGGCCAGAATTGCCCAATAGATTTCGTTCCCGCGCCCGCGTTTAGAACGAGCGGACGTTCTGGGTGCTTTTAAACCGGAGATTTGCTATGCAGCGATAGTGCGAGTATGTGAAAGGCTGTGAAAATATATGTGACGGTTTCCGCTAGTGCTAAACTATGCAGCGCGAGTAAGATGTCAAATAAATATATTTCCGGACCATCCACTCAACAACATCTAGTCCCGAGGTAGGCTCAAGTATGTGTTGCGGGTACTAGTCAGCAGATAAACTTACTATTTGGACGCGCACCTCTGGATTTTTTTTTAAAACTCGATGTGCGCTTCTCAAGTGCTTTAACGGAGACAGTAAACGGCATGTTCTGAGTACTTAAATATTATGGGTCAAATGCATACATATCAACGTAACAGCATAAATCTGGTGTAAAAGCACCCTTAGGCTGCGTTTCTATCAGAAGCGTATGTATCGTTTGTGGCTGTGTTTGATTTCGTATTCACCAATCACCAAATCTCAAACAGTCGGTTTGCTACTGCTTTTTCTATTCTACCCTAGAATAGATAAGCTAAGGGGCCTCCTTTTGTTTTTGAAGGAAATACAATTCGCATCATCGCAGTCATCGTGAGAATTTTCCTACACGAAATAATATGAACCAATTTCTACTCTCAAATGCAAAAATATATTCATTTCGGTTAACTTTTATGGAAAAATCATATTACGTTACATATTATGTTTAGGATTTTTCAGGGTACAAAAAAGTTTTCTTTGTATTCTGATTGACAATATTTATTCCCTTACTTAAATGTGAGAAATAAGGTTCCCACTACACACTTTATGTACAAATAAAGTACATAAAGGTATAATAATAATATATACACAAATGACATGAATATAAATATCAAATTATCTAAAAAATTATAAAATCAAAAATTATTTCGTAATTTGCATTCATTGAAACTTAAACCCGTTCATAAAACCACAAATCCGTAAACCTATATTCAACCTATTTTAAATCGAAATTCACACAAAACAGAATGAAATGGCAGCTGACTAATTAAAGAGAAAATTAATTTCATTCAAGTTAAAACAGTAAAAATTTCCCACATGGCGTCAACCAACACAACAAATTAATTATTCACGTCTGACGGACACACAGACAATTATGTGTATATTTGTATTATACGTACAAGGCGGCCCGGGAGAGGGTGTGATGGTGTAACAATAGCTACGCGGTGAAATGGGCTAATTTTTACTTTATATTCTGAGATTGAATTATCGTTGTATGTTCATTTGAAAATAAAAGCTTCTCCCTTTATCTTATTAACTATCTTCAATGACTTTATATGTTAAAGCAAACCAAGAAGCTTTTTAGCAGCGGTCATCGACAATTAACGGAAATTGGTAAGCTTTATGAAAAAGCTCAGTGACTTTCAAGCTGTCATGCAGATAGTATTAAGGATTATTCCATATTCTTCATAATTATATCGCTTATATATTATAAATATTAAACGAACGTAAATGCAATGTTCAGTAACCCAATATGGTTCTGGGTTAATTGCGTCCACTTACCGACCAGGGACCGAAGGCTTAGAATACCCAGCAATGGGCTAAAACAGACTGAACAATGAAAATAATTTCAGAATCAAGAGTACCTACAATTTGCCCCCGCGTGCGGAGAAGCGGCGAGTCGCTCATTTATTTGTTATCATCATTAATTTAATCGTACAAATACTGATAAAAATATCAAAATACTTTTGTTGCACACCTTGTAACGTGTGTCCAAATGATTTCGATAGAGTTGGCAGTTTTCACCCGAAGTGATAAAATGGCCGAAAAGTTATTTATTTAAGGGTTTGTTCACATGAAAATATTTTTGCTGTGAATTGGCTTGATGACATTCCATTATTATTTCTAGCCAGCAGAGTGTGAGTGTATAATAAGTATAATGTTACTTTCCGAAAATTACAAGTAAAAATTGCTGGTTTGTAACTCGATTGTAAGTTTGGTAGTAAGATCTCTTACCGAGAAGACTCGGTTTGGAGACAGCTACATAATTATATGTTTGAGTAGGTATAAATAAACAAATAAGTAATTTCATCACAATTCAAATCGCCAAAAAAACAAAATCGTAGCGGGACCACTTTTTTACGATCTACAATTTCTGGTTTCGGGACTTTTCTATGCTTTGTATGCTTGAAATGTATGTGTGGTATACCAGTCACCTAAAACTCATATGACAAGCTCTGCTTAGTTTGGGATTAAGAGATGCTGTGTGTAGTCCGGAAAAAAAATTACGTGTCTCAGATGTTCTCAGAAGGCATCCCGCTGTGAGCAAGATCAATTGAGTTAAGATAAGCGCACTTGAGATTCGAAACTTAAATTTACCTTAAATACTAGGCTAATCGGCCTGTAATAGAATAATGTTGATGAGTAAGACTTTGACCAGATGATCTTGTGCTAATTTAAATACGAAATAGTTATGGTTATTGTTTGTATTCTAAAATTGCTATTTATAACATTGACTTATGATATTTTTCTTTTTATATTAATTAATTGTTAATGCAATAAAGAATATAAATATTTTCTTAATTTATTTAGGTTAGATTATACCTAATGTGTTGGCAAGTGACTTTAAGCACCGACCTTTATACACATTACTTGCTATTAATTTAAGTAATGCTACCTACGAATGTGGTTAAGTAATTCGAAGAAGTTCTGCTCACAGCTCGACTTTTAAACAAAACAATTCACGCTCAATGTTTGTCTCATAACACTAAGTTTCTGCACCATTAGCAGATTAGTTTCCTAGAACTTATTCCACAAACTTACTTATCGTTAACACAATTCGAAACTCTCGATAAAGCCGAAAATAGACCTTAGTACGTGTTTATAAGGAGTATGTTAGATGGATAGTTAAAGTTGCTGTCTGTAAGCTGTGCTCAAGTAAGTGAACGCAAAAACAGGTGCTCCGATTTCGCATGCTGTAAGAAAATCCCTAATTAATGTCGCAAGTTGTTGGAAATAGCGCTGTTGGAATATTTTATAGGAGAAAAGAAAGGCAACGAAAGCTTCTAGAAGATATTGGATGAGTAAAAACAAACTTTGCTAATACCTTGGTTATCATTTACAAAATTACCAACTTATGCGAAACAGCATTCGTTCGTCCTCGTCGTCTTGTTTGTCCACTTTGACATTAGTGTAAGTTAGAAACAGACTATTCTGCTAACTGTAATTTATGCTAGCTTTGCTATCTATTTTGCTTAAAAAATATAGTTGTAAATAGCCAACTCTTGCATCCAACAAATTTTGTTGGATGTCATGGAATGGATGAAGATGGAAATGTCGGTCATAAATAATTTATTATATATTTTAAAATACACGGCACACTCTGGTTTTGCACGTGTAAACTATACCACAGAATACATAATAAGTAACTTTACATAGAAATCCTTGGTGTTCTTTAATCTAATATAGAAAATGTATGATTCATATCGTGACTAAATTATCAATCTATCAATTATTTATTAAAAACCAAGAAAAGTATACTTAGTCTTTAGAACTTTATTAATTTTTTTTTAATCATTCTATTTTATTGTAGAAAACCGCATAAATATAATTTACGCAGTTTTTTCAATAATCGGTAGTAAATATAAACAGTGTCTCTGTATTTCACATCATTATTGTTACCTCCATTTAGAAAATAAATATTCGCAAAGTTAGCACTCGCACATAGCTAAAAGCATCTATTCTAATGAAATAAGCAACGTATGCAAATCCTCAGAGGTTTAGATGAAAGCTTTTACAAAGGATAAAAATCAAGTTTGAACAAACAGGGGCTTCTTTCACTTACGATGTTTAAACTTTCCAGGCGTGCCAGGAATTTAGATAGGTTCTCTGTATGTAGGCAGCAGGAGTAGTGTGTGGTATAGAGTTTAGATATAAAGTCACTGAATATATTTTATTAGCGATTTTATTCAAATTATCAAAATTGGTATATAAAGCGGAATGTGTTGTTTACCCATTTTGAAACACCTTGTATAGTAACGACACAATCATATTGTATTGCGATTTTTTGTGTATTTTAATTAACGGACATTTATTTAATAAAAGGTTATTTTTCTTGGTCTTGGTTCCATAAATTTTTACAAAAAAACACCATGTAGTTTTTCAGCTTCTACATACCATATTGTTTATAATGAATGCTTTTTAGTTGATGTAATTTGTTATGGTCTTTTTAAATTTATATTATTATGTTATAATGAATATTTTAATAATTATGGCTTCAAATAAATTATTTACTTACATGCGGAAGTTTAAAATCAAGTCCCACTCTTAGTCCGTCTTTTTGTTTCTCTCTATCACTTATCTTTTCACACTTCAAACTAATGTAAATGGAATTAGGTTTAAGATATACCTGGAATCTTGCCCTTACATTGAAAAAAGCTCAGGTTTATCCACGGAATTCATATGGAAGATTCATGTTTATACTGAAACGATATAATATTTTATTCATGATAGAACCACTCTTTTAGACGACTGGTGTCTAGCTTTTAAATCAAATTCAGAGCTTTGTGATTTGTAAAATAGCTTTGTTTCGATTTCAAAAGAAGCATCTTCTTTGTAGTTTTAGAAATACTATATGTCTTTCTTTTGCTAAGAAACGTCCAAAGCTGCTGCACCTACACCATAATATACTTAAGACTGTAACATAGCTGTTAAAACTGAGTGTTACTTCATTAAGAGGAAGCCACCATGGACAACATGAAATTAACGCAACAATCTATCTGCCAGTCTGGATCGCATGAGGCATTTCATGGCAAGATTATTGTGTGACCTTCGGCACTCATTTAACATTACACACAGATAACACTTATTTTATTTCTAGGTTAAACAAAAAGATAATTCTTTAAAGGATCTAACTGGGTGACTTGGTATAGTCTGCAGGTTCGCGGTGGATGCAGGCCGCTTCCAACCGAAATTATTGAAGTTCTTACGCCCAGCAGTAGATGTCCGACTGCTGAAGTGATGATGAAAGAAATAAAGAATACTTATCAGTGCGCAGAAGGTATGTCTGAAATAAAAGTATATAATTGTAGACTAAACTTGTGTAAAAAATAGGTTAATCACGTAACTTAGTAGCGACATGCGGGATTTGAACCGACGACGTTAGGAACTACGCCGTTACATAATCGTTTTAATTTTTGCTACACTTTCAACTACAAGTATAATTCAATCAATCAATCATGTATTAAATGCCTAAGTAAGTGTTACATAATTAATGCTGTCTTTACGAATTTACCTACTGTGCCAGTTAGAAACTGTGTTACAGCAATTATAGCCCGGCAAACCACGTATACTTACATAGAAAATACCTTGCAAAGGCATTTAAATAGATACCTTTCACACTAAAATCTCATTATTATTCTCTTATAGACTGATACTCCTAGTTTTGTAATTGTGAATTAAAGCTATGCATACATTCGCAAAAACAAACCAAGCAGACTGAATAAGCCGGGTAACAAATGAAAAGGCAAGCAACAAAAAATACCCCTCACTTCAAATTTCAAATCAAGGGACAACTTTCTTTCAGCGCTCCATCTTACCTATCCCTCAACCCTTGCAGTACAAAAACATAATCAAAAGGCCGTGATAAATAGCCTAACTTCAGATTGTACTTTACCTTGACAAATTCCAGTACTGGACCAACTCGCAAAAACTCCTGACACTGCCTAATTGGGAGAGAAAAATGACTTGCTCGATGTGGGTTGACAGTGTGTTTTTCTTAGATTGTGTGTTGAAAATCAGGGGTTAATTTTGAAAAATGGTTACGGTTTCTATTCAATCTGGGGTTTGGAGTCTTGTTTTGTTAGAAGATAACATCAGCGGCTCTTTTTGTAATGTTGTCATTATGATTTACTGGAAGCTAAATTTCTTTGTTTACTTTATAAACCATTCAATTCAATTTCTTATCATTGGACTCTGTGCGCTTAAAGCGTCAGTTTGCCAGTGTTAAGTTAAATACTAATCCGTCCGTAAAGCCGTGTTTAGCCAACACGGCTTTAGGAGTGGGAGGACACTCGACTTTCATTCCGAAGGTCGATGGTTCAAACTCCGCCACGCACCACTGGATTTTTCTTCTTGAGACATTTATGTGCGCTTAAATACGTGCTTTAACGGTGAAGGCAAAAAACGTGAGGAAACCGGCATGTTCTGCGAACTTTAAATATTATGAAGGAAATGTGACATTCTCCAACCCGCTCTTGGCCAGCGTGGTGAATCAAGGCCTAATCTCTCTTGCCTAAAGAAAAGTCCCTGTGTCCCAGGGAACGTTAATAGGGTGATGATGATGATGATGAAGTTAAATAGAATTAAAGTACTTTTTAAGCAAGAATAAATATGTCACACCATTTGAAACTGACATTTTCTACCTTGACAATGACACTGACATTTATTGGACAAAATAAGGCTGGGAGTAAGGAGTCCATATGCAAACATTTTTCATCCTTGTATGATGCCTCTAATACGAGTCTACGGGTTAATTACAGGTTGGAATTTACAATTCAATCCGTTTTTTAAGGTTTAATTTAGCAGAGCATTGATGGTAAGTTTTTCGCGTCTCCCATTGCCATTGCGAGCTTAATGACGCCATTGGAATGACACACACTTATATTGCAACTAGCGGCCTGCCCCGGCGTCGCACGGGTATAAAATTTTCCCGGAAATTATTCGAATTTTTCTCGCCGTAAAATCCATCCTATCTCTCAAGTTGGATCGAACTGCACATGGTGTGCGAATTTTATTATAATCGGTTAAGTGGTTTAGGAGTCCATTGAGGACAAACATTGTGACACGAGATTTATATATATTAAGATATTGCTGTACACTACGTCAAATATAAAAAAAAAATACGAAGAATTTCTTAATACTGTCAATGAAACTATAATAGGTTATTTCAAGACCTATAAATAAATAAAAAAAACATGATTTTGTTTAAAATTAAATAAATATTTTATGTACCGTACAAAATTAATATGAAAATTGACGGAAGCACTATACTGGTATTCGAAGTCTGAGGAAATGCTCAGTCGCTCAGTTAGGAACCCAATTTTTTTACTGCGACTTCCGTAAAACTGAGCCATTCCGCCATTTTATCTATTGGCGATGCAAAGATTTTCCGCACACCTCTAGCGGCGAAATTTAGAAACTGTCTAAGAATGACACTTTGTTGATTTGTTGAAGTTATATATCTGTTTTGTATTTATTATTTATGTTTTTCCCTGACGTTAATTGTAACGAAAACTGTCAAAGCGTCATTCTTAGACAGCTTCACAATTTTGACACTAGAGGCGCTAGTTAGAATCTTTGCATCGCCAATATGGGGCTCTATTGAAGCTTACTAACTAAAGTTACCTAGGAACACAGTGTTTTCATCGAACTCTAATTTGTCGCCTTATTTATACCTATAAAACTTTGTTTTACGAGTACATTGGTTAGTGAAAATCGAATATATTCGGGTTTATTTTCATTCATTCATACGTTTTTGGATTCAAACCAATGTTGTTGATGTGTGATAGATATATAAAAAAAAAATTAATACCCAATCAATCGATACAAAATGTTTTTAAATATTTGTGTTCGAAAACAAATATGCATTTCATTTCCTTCCAAGTACTGCTAATACAGCAATTTTATATTTTCATCCACAAATTATTTGCAGTAAACACACTTCATCATTATACCAATTGCACTCTAAATCAAATAAATTTATTGCAATGCAGAAATGTATTCAATGATCGTTACTAAATTTGCTTTTTCATCATTAAATATGCTTTCCAATGTATTTAATAGTAAGCTCAAATTGATCTATTTATATTGAAATTTTAACGAACTTTTTTAATAATTATCTGGGGTTCTTAATAGTTAAACTTACTGAAATTTTGGTATTTTAAGGCTTGAATGAAAAATGCATAACAAAAAAGTTCAGTAAGGCAATTCTAGCGTCTATGATTAAAACTAATTATAGATTATTTTCGGTTTAATTGGGAATTGTTTTAATCATAAGCACAACACCTCTAACTTTCACTTTGACCTCTGAAGGCTAATTATTGTTCAACAGTCAGAGACAAAATTATTTTATATTGAAAAATGCCAAAAGCAACTAATCACATTAGGTTATACATAATTATATCAAATTCGTTATAAATCATAACCGCGAGAATTGACTTCCTAAACTTGAGTCATGAAGCTATGTGTCGTTTTCAGTAAGTCTGAGAAGTAGAAAGCTGTATGTAAACTTTAACATGAAATGTAAAATCGTGGAAAAAAGCAAGAAAAGAGTAGCCAAAACCGTGGAAGCATTTATCTTTTTTGGGAGAACTATTCGTTGTAGGTATAATATAGTAGTTATAGGATATAATAAACCTAAATTTAAAATTTAAGAAAAACCCTCGATTCCAATGCCTTAATTTCCTTAAAAGTAAAACAACATAATATTTTGTAATGTACGCGCGATGCGCTTTCATTTGATACCCCATACTAGTAGGTATATATGCACATTTTCAGTTTTCCTTCCCCACTCTCACTTGCATAACTTTTAAACGGCACAGCCGATTTTCATGAAACATGTCTAAGAACGCTCGCGCCAGACTCACCTTTCATACAAAAAAAAAACTAAATTGAAATCGCTCAATCCGTTCGCGAGCTATGATGTCCCAGACAGACAGACACACAAACAGACAGACAGATACGTCAAACTTATAACACCCCTCTTTTTTGGTCGGGGGTTAATAAGGTAATTATCATAACACTAATTTTAATAGTAGTGGAGCACCAATAAATTATGTTTCAAAATCGGGTTGGTTTTTACTTCGCAATAGCTTCCACTGAGTGCGTTGCAAAATCAGTTAAAATCTCGCAAAAATGATAAGTAAGTTCTAAAAAAGTCCGCCACAGGATATATCTTTCTTTACGAATGGCTCACCATCACCTTTTTTATGGTCACTCTAAAATATTGCACAAGGAACTTGCAAAGGTGATCTTTAAAACATGATAATAATCCGTATCAAAATAAAAACATATAACATAACATATAGACAAAATAACAACATATATTTACTCAAAATTTAACAACAACCCCATTAAACCTTAAACCGCTCTGTCAAGAGTGACCGGCTAAGAAAAAGAGAAATTAAATCTATTTAAAAATTGTTGTCCTTAACGTCATTTGAATGAATATCTTGGGGAATATCAAAGTTTTAAAATAACGACGCAACAAAATATAATCTATGGCGCGGCGCGACGCGGCCGCAGGCTGTGAGGCGCGGGCGGTCCGTGGTCAGCTCAACGAGTTACATTATCGCGTGGCTCGGATGCTTACACTCATCAATTTACTTTTAAAATTTATTTTATTCCAAAAAAACATATCGTATGGAGCATTTTTTTAAATTATTAATCTAAGTCCCCCGCCGCTTACTGCCTGTCCCTATGTAGCGTTAGCTAAAAACTATTGAACGTTATGAAGTTTTCAGGAACAAGTAGAGCAATACAAGAGGAAGTCTTATAATTTGTTAGGGATGAGTGATAATTGGTTGAATTATGGTTATAATTGTTGAACGAGTCGAGAAAAAAATATAGCAGTATATATAGTCGTATAGCAAAACAACGATTGCCGAGTCAGCTAGTCTATTATAAGGCGCAGGACACTGCTATAATCTGAGCATACAAAAGTCCTCATGCAAGGTTCCTTCATGTTATCTTTCTAGTATCATAATCTAAGCATACAAAAGTCCTCATGCAAGGTTCCTTCATGTTATCTTTCTAGTATCATAATCTAAGCATACAAAAGTCCTCATGCAAGGTTCCTTCATGTTATCTTTCTAGTATCATAATCTAAGCATACAAAAGTCCTCATGCAAGGTGTCTTCATGTTATCTTTCTAGTATCATAATCTGACCATACAAAAGTCCTCATGCAAGGTTCCTTCATGTTATCTTTCTAGTATCATAATCTAAGCATACAAAAGTCCTCATGCAAGGTTCCTTCATGTTATCTTTCTAGTATCATAATCTAAGCATACAAAAGTCCTCATGCAAGGTGTCTTCATGTTATCTTTCTAGTATCATAATCTGACCATACAAAAGTCCTCAGGCAAGGTTAATTCATCTTATCTTTCTAGTATCATAATTTAAACATACAAAAATCCTCATGCAATGTTAATTCATCTTATCTTTCTAGTATCATAATCTAACCATACAAAAGTCCTCATGCAAGGTTTCTTCTTGTCATCTTTCTAGTATCATAATCTAACCATACAAAAGTCCTCATGCAAGGTTTCTTCATGTTATCTTTCTCACTTTTCCTGCACCTGTAATCTCACACTGCAGTGGAAGTAAACAAACGGGAACTTTCTTCAACTAATACTAACGGGGCTGCTTTGTGAATAACTGAGCAGTTTGCAGCTGAAGGCAAGTTTCTAGTCTTTGTCTTTGCCGTGTTGCTATTAGAATATGCATGTTCGATTCGATCTGTTTACTGTGAAGAAATCGATGTCTTAGATGCGATTATGTTAAGTCTTAAGACTATTTTGTTATGTTTGTGTTTATTGTCTCCTTGACTGGAATCGAGGAAATCCCGAGGAAAGCGTAAACGTGGCCGTCCAAAGCTAAGTTGGCGGCGAATAAAGCTTAGTTCAATCGAAGTCAAGCCGCCTAGCCGTCGCCAGTCCGACTTGCAGCGAAATTAAGCGCGATGCTCAAGACAGAATGACACTGTGGATGCGCTCTGCCTCATCTAGGGACAAAGGACTTAAGTCAGTAAGTCAGTGTTTTTATCGCGTTCACTTAAAAAAATATTATTTTATCTTATTTTTGTTGTTGTTAGTTGCTATCTATTTATAAATTGGTATTCCAAAAAGATGTAATATGGAATTTGATTAATATCAATTTAATCATGATTCACATTACATCTTAGGCATATTTTTTTATCTTCGTTATCATAATTTAAAACGTGTACCTACTGCTGGACAAATACCTCCGTCTAGCTAATTTTGTCCCCCAGACACTCACGCCCTGACAAACATTTTGTTTTTCACCTCTTTTTAACGGATGGAAAAAAGGAAGAGTTTCTCAATTATATATATATATTTCTTTATGTATGACCGCGCTAAACAATTTAATGAGTTGTTTATCAAATATTTCACAATATATTATTGTAATGTTTTAAGTCTTTTGACTAGAGGTACCTACGTTACTCCATAAATCCCAAAAAAATAAGATGTTTACTATTCCTGTTAGTAGCGTCATCTGCACTGAGTTTCGTGTAACATATCCTATTGTTTTGCAACATACCAATTTAAAATTCAATTATCTTCAGTTCTAATGCATTTCAGTGGAACTTAGAACTGAAACATTAACCTTTCTGCGGCAGGTAGTTGCTCGCTGGCAGCGGCGGAGCAAACAATAAACAGCGCTGTGCTAACAAGTCAGAACTTCATGGCTTATGAAGGGTTGAAATGTAGTTGAAATTAAGACGCCGTCTTTTTACGCCTGCCATTGGATGTTGTTATTCATAAATTGTGAACCATCTTTGGAACAGAAACATTCTAAAATACACGAACACCATAATAACAAGTAGTTTAAAGAAACGGTTCACCCACCCATATAAAGTTTTCACTTGAAAAGTGAAAAACTGTTAAGAAAATCACAATCGTTAATACGGAGAATTATTTATCTTCCAACTATACTTTTACAGGAGGACCACCTACCTAGCATATCTTGAGCCCCAGACACTAAGTTCGCTACAAATTGTAAGAATTTTACACTCATTTTGTTGCATAACAATTGTGATTTACAAATTGTTTTGTAATATGAATTCAATAATCTTCAGTTCTCTTGCATTTCAGTGAAACTTTGAACTGAAACATTAACCTTTGCGCGGCAGTTCTTGGCAGTTATTACAATAAACAGCGCTGCGTTAATAAGTCAGAACTCCATGGCTTACAAATGGTTGAAATGTTGCGTGGAATTAAGTCTCCGGTATTTCACGCCCGTAATACTCATTTACATCTTTAGGTTTGTAAATTATGGGAATATAAAATATCTTTGGTACAAACAGTAGCGAAAAATGTGCGCGTCTCGAGACGGTTGACAGATGTGATAACTTCAAATAAGGTGAGCGCAGTGGCTTTGTGCCTGCCGCATCTGTAAGTTATAATGAAGTAAGTTTGTATAGTCATACTGGCGCCGTAACACCTTACGTTAAGACGAATCTCTCGTTGACTCTATTGTAAGTATGTATTTTCTTATAGGAGGGTGCTCCGATTCAAGAACCGGATATATAAGAACTAAGGAATTATCACTTAACAATTTACAATTTTCCTGCATTTCAGTGAAACTTAGAATTGAAACATAACCCTTTCCACGGCAGCGTCGGATAACACATTAAAATAATTACAGTTAAACTTATCATATCAATATATAAGGTACTGTCTGCAGTTTGATGCGGCCATTAACCTGCTGCCATCGACGGTTTTGCACTAAAAAACCGCTTAGATCGACAAAATTTTGCGCGCGAATCCGGCGTCGCTCCTTATAACACATAAGGAGCTTTTACGTCTAGCGATGGAATGAAGTAGGAGTAACTCGAGAAGCCAGAAATTGTTAAAAACTTCTTGAGCGGCGCAAACAGTTTGGTATTTCTGCTATTATCCACAAGAACCCTGTTAATTAAAAATAAGAATATTATTATTGAGTAAGAAATTGTTTATAGCTAAGTACAGTCATCTATATATATAAAAATTAATCCCTATTTCCCTTGGTCACGGCATCACGCCTGAACGGCTGGACCGATTTGGCTAATTCTTTTTTTGTTTTGTTCGTTATTGAAGGTGAAGGTTTTTATGAAAGAAAAAATAAGGAAATTGAGCGGAAAATTAGAAAATTTTAATGTACTTAACCACCATATAAAAAGCTAGCGAATGTAACCTATTTAAATGTAACCTTAAGTACACCTTACCTACCTTGTTACCTTACCAGTACCTTGTACATTTGACATAGAATTGACTGAATGCGTGCATCAAATATAGTCAAAGAGGATGAAAAAAAAATTACGTTCAAAACGGATTCTTCTGTCAATCTTATTTTATTGATAAACAATACAAAAATCTGCTCATTTATGGCGTCTAACGCGGAACAAAGTTCGCCGGGTCAGCTAGTTGAAAATAAAATATCACTTATCAAAATATTTTTTGCTGTATTTTATGTTAAATTTTCAATAATATATTATCGCAACGCGTTCTTCTCTCAATGTTGGTATGCGATGATATAGGTAGATACATACATGTTATGCTAAACAATAAAAATATTGTTTTGCGACGTACCTTTCATAACGTCCGCGATATTGTATAAACTGGAAACAACAAGGAAACCTAAGTAAACACCAGCTGCCACAGTATATTCATATTTGCTTAATGCACGACCATATTTGACGTTAAGGGCTTTCACAATCTCCGAGTAAACTATTCTATAATAATTAAATAAATATTCCCGGACAATCAACACAACAACATCTAGACCCGTGGTAAGCTACGGGCTTACGGGTCTAGACATCTGATTATTATGTACTTAATATAATAGACGAATATTTTATAGATATTTTTGTTTACTCATATTAAACACCCAGGCCTAGGACAAAATGCTTGCAGAACATACAAACACTTGACCCCTCGGCAGGAATCGAACCCACTGCGCCACTAAGGCAATATGGTTAAATTGTTATTTAAACTTGAAACGTTTATGAAGAAAATATATTAAAGTACTTAACAAACTTATATATTGTTTTCATAGTGTACAATTCTACATATTTTGTCAATTTAGATTTGATATGCAAAGTCAATTAAGATAAACAAAAATAAATAATACAATGTCAAGTAAATGTGAAAAAAGTGTACATAGTAAATTCCAATATCATAATGTTGTCTTATTATTGTGTCTAGTATTTAAATGATATATTATCTAAATAGGTTGACATAGTGACCTAGATTCTAAGGTGGTGGATTAAGGCTTAATCTCTTTCGTCGAAAAGTCCCTGTCCCAGCAGTGGGAACGTTAATAGGGTGATGATGATGATGCGATGCAAAATAACCTTAACTAGACATAATGAAGTAGCGCATTCATCTTCATTTCCCAACAAAACTAGTTTATTAGTTAAGAATGAACTTGTCCCAACTTCCGGGTCACTGCTCAGAATTCCGGCAAGAGATTGTTTGACAGTTTGTGTAGCGACATTGGATACGCTTTATTAACTTCTATATTTACTCGCCCTACACATTATTATCTTTAGTATAGGGGTTATAATCCGGAAAATTATGGAGCGAAATAACGTTGTAAAATTATACGGAGGATCGGTTGTTTGGAAACTGACTTTATCATGGTGTGGTCGCGAAGTTGCTGGGTAAATAAGATTGCATGAATATAGAAAATATGGGGACACTACCGCTATGCCTTTTTTAGTCTGTCGGCGGGTCTGTCTCTCACCAGGCTGTACCTGATAGATGATGACAGATCGAGACTTTAAATTTTCAGGAATGGTGTATTGTTGTTGCCACCATAGCAAAAACAACTTAAAAACAATCTCATAATAAACATTTTAAAAGAAGGATCACAAAAAGAGTATGCTGCTTGCATACCCTTTTTAATAATTGAGTACATAGGACTCATTATTAAAAAATTCTCAATATGCAAGATATGGATCAAAGTTTGTCAACTGAATCGTGTCAGAAATAAACAGATACTTATAATAAGTACAATTAACGCGCTTCCTTTTTAAACATTATTTTTTAAAATGTTGAATTTAAATCTCTTATCTATACTAATAATATAAGGAAGTAAAATTTGTGAAATTGTTTGTGACGTTGTTGTAGGGGGTATGTCTCTGAATCTACTGAACCGCTTTAAATTAAATTTAGTACAGATATTTTGTAAAGCCTGACATGGGAAACATGCTATTCCAAGGGAAAATCCTATAAAACGCGGGTAGCACCGCATGGCACTGCTATTTTTTTATATATAGCTATAATGTGCTTACTTTTGACTACAGTCTAGCCAGTAGGCAAAAAGAGGACAACTATGGAACAAGTTTGCCCAGAAAAAGCCTATTCACTGGGGTTTTAAAAGTGACAAAGTCAAACCCAAAACGTTTATTTCCTGAGACGTACAGGACATACATGGACAGGTGAACTTAAAGTTAATTTAAATAAAAGCTAAGAATAATCAAGGAAATAACAATGCCTTGACAGTTCGCTTAATTTTCTTCACTGCTCGATAAAGGCAAACACTATTATAAGATTGTCTTCGCTACTAGAATCTCGAAACTAAACCAGTTCTCGTATACCAAGTCTAAAGCCCGTGGTCCCAATATTTGTAGTCCGTAAATTCTTTGCGCCAATAAAAGGGGTTGGAGAATTCAGTCTATTTCATTTTCACGCCAGCTGTTTGGGCGTGGTTTTCACTTGTTTGTTTGGTTCTACTTCTTTCGGATTATATTTTCTGTATAACTACGCATTAATAAAAAACTAGTATCTAATACTCAAAAAAATATATTATTTATTTATAGATTATGATTATATTTATATAATTTTATTATCCTGTAGGTATTTACAAAAATCTAATGTTTTACCAAAACAGAAAGAAAAACATGTTATAGCTTAATGTATACAAATAAAATTACAATATTCTGACATAAGTTTTGTTCAGAGCTCATGAACTCAATAGTTCTAGTGAGATTTGAATGTTCCCAGAAAATCTAATTTTCTAAATATTTTTCTCTGCTTAGAGACAAAAACGTAAGGCTTGTTTCACAACCTCTAAGTAAGATTAGTCAAAGGTTAAAACACAAAAATCTTGGCCACATACCAGTTGTCTGTTGAGTTGAACACCAAAGTTAACACTAGAGGTACATATTTATTTTTTTGACTAACCCTGTGTGTAACATTCTGTGAGTAAGTAGTAGTATAAAAATCGATAATCACTTTACATTTAATTTAAAATGTAAGTATGTGTAGTTTACTGTGTTGGTTACATTATGTATAGATATAAAATGGTAATTTTTAATACTTTGTATTGGAATAGATTTCCCAGATATAATTAGTTGAGTTGTATAAATATTGCGCTTGCTGTTCCTAATTACAATTTAGAAAGCACTTAAACATTACTAGGTACATGTATTTCATTATTAAGGTTTTAAAGTGTTTTGATAGCTGGTGGCCCTTATAATAAATAAATATACCAATTCCATATTTTTCTATACTTTGACTCAACATTTGCACAGCCGCTTTCAGGATTAACACATTGACATGTACTACGTATTAAGTATCATGTATTCTCACAAATAAATTATTTCATTTCATATATCACTTAACATACCTTAAATAGAGTTGTCAATAAGCATATCAAATTGTAATAAAATGATACGAACGATGGTGACAATGAGCGAATGGGTTTGGCCGCTCTAAGCATGCGTAATGCAATGAACATGTCCACAGGTAATGCATCGCGGCGATCTATCATTTATTTCAACGTCAGAAATCCATTACCCGTTCTGGGCTTGCCAGAAGCACGGTATGTAAAACACAGAAGGCATGGTTAAATTTGCATATAGTTAGGGGAAAGCCATTTGAGCTTGTATCACATGAGCATAGCTTTAGCATGAGCTTGTATGCAAACATTTGCGTATAAAGAGGTTAAAGGTAAGTAGGTAGGGTAATCTTGTATTCATACATACATTTACCATATACGTTACCTGCCCATTTACAAGATGCCATCAAGTGATAAACTGATAAACACAGTGATGTTCTATTCGCGTCACAACTAAAAAAGTCAAGACATTGCTTAATTTTTTTTTGAATACTAAGTTAACCTGTCCATATTTGCCATGTGCTTATAAGGGAATAAACATTTTTGGCTTTGACTTTGAGTGGCCTGGGGGTATTTTCCCCCGGTTTTGAAACCTGGGCAAGACGCTTCGACTCGAGGCCCCACCCTGCGCTCTCAAGCAGTGGCCAGACATCAACGTCAAATAAGTCACTTTACATAGGATTTTCAGTATGTAAACGTCGTGGTGTGTTCCTGATGATGCTTTAGTGGACTTGCTCGGTTGGGTACTCCATTATTGTTAAAGGACTGTTCCTACAATTAAAATGTAGTAACGACCATAAAACAATTAATTGTAACAGTATAGCTTTAAAACACTTTGGCACCAAAACAGAGCGGAAGCCATTTATTGAGATATGCTTGAACTATCTGCGAAAGAGCTATACTTTGTGCTAAAAGACGATCTCAAAAAGCATAATTATCTTCATCAAATGAGGTGATATTTTTGTCAAATTATCTATCTATTAACAAAATATGAGCATAAGAAAACCGTTTGGAATTTCGTGACCAAATTGAAATCGTATTGATAAGCTTTGCTTCTGTAATAACCGTACTGTGCTTCCTCGCGCCGTCAACTCACACTATCTAAGCAAATACAGTAATGGAGTCGACGCCAACGATACAGTTGACGTTAATAAATATTTCGAGGTGAAAGAGCAAAATAGCTTTTTCACGTTTGCAGAGTGGTTGGTTTTCGCTGAGAAATGCTTGGCGTCAATTCTCTCGCGTGACTCGGGGAATCTATTGACACTGCTTATGTGTTTATTTTTGCTGGTTTAGAATAAGCACCTACAACGCTGCATACAAAGCGAGGTGTATATTGAGATAGCTTTGTTCTGAATTGCGTTAGTCTACCGTATTCAGGCACTGAGGTATTTTGGACGAAAAGACGTTACGAAGTTTCCCGAACGCTGCCCATCCGTGTTGGATTCCGCGATTTACCTCCATTTGTTTCTCCTCCTACTTCTGAAGTGAGAGGGCAGACCATGTAGCTCGTAGAACCGATGGCCGTTGGGCTGAAAGATTCTCGAATGGAGACCGCGTTTCGGGAAACGCAGCAACGGACGTTTACCAACGAGATGGATAGATTATTTAGTGAAAGATGCTGGTTCGCGGTGGTTATTAGTCGCTTTCGACCGAAATAACTAAAAATCATTAAGGGAGGCCTAATGTCCAGCACCACTGCTGACGTCCACACGTCTTGCGACTGAAATGATGATGATGATGAAGTCTACCGTAGGGCTTTCGCCTCTTCGAGGGTGTTTGCTCTGAGGATACTTGCCATGCTTGGCAGGCTGGGTGGCGAACGCTGTTTTAGGTTTTGTGGTTCAAGAAGAGGGTTAGAATCGAATGATTTAAATAATACTTTGACTTAACATTTATCCTTAAATTTAAGAAAAATGTAGAGTGGAGTTCAAATAGTCCATAACATTTGAAAGAAAAAAGGGTTGAAATAGTTAACTCTGCAGATGCCCTTCATCAAGCTCGAACCGAGGCGTTTTATCACCAGTTCAACTGTCATTTTGAACAAACAGCTCATAAAGCAACCCTCACAGTAAGGACGCGTTCATCTTTGAAAACCAAGTCGGCTCTGATTAAATCTATGTATAAATGAACAAGCAAACAGACACGCGTTCGAGACTAATGGATATTCAAGGGATCAGACATTCGAGGTAGTGGACATTCGGGAAATTGGTTATTCTAGGAATTGGATGTTTTAGGCAAAACAAAGAAGTCAAATCTTCTTAGTCTTGCCAGCAACAGTTTTTGATGGCTCTAAAATGCTAGCTCTTAGTTAATGTTACGGGTACATTATTAATTCTAGGCAAATAACCTTGTTTAGGTAGGACCTAAAAATTTTTACTAGACTGTTCTTTATTCGTAATGAGTTTTTGGTAATAAAGTTATAATTTTTAAAAGTATTCATTGTATAACTTACTAATTTATCCAACATTGCAATTAGTTCCATGAACAAGTCAAAAAAAAAAGGACTTGCATCTTGCTTGCGTCGAAATACGCAAAAAATATTGCATTCCAATACCATTCAAATAAACCAATTACAAAATACAGGTATATTGAAATTAACAACTCAGAGAAAATCTACGAGTTTTTTGCATTCGAGTTGTCGCTTTCTCGTATATTTAATTTAAATTAAACGTTCGAATGATATTGATGATTGATAATTTTAACTTTACCCGTGCCATAGAATAATAAATTACTACCCGTGCAAAGTAACTTACACAAATAAATATAATAACTTTTTTAGTTTTATATTAGTCGGTTGTTTTTTGTTAAAAATCTACTTATGTTTTATGTAAATAAAAAGGGTACGGACTCCCTTGTCTACAGTGTTTTAATGTTTATGTAAAAAAAAAACTTTCATGTGAATAGACCTTAACTATTGGCATTTTATCTTTTTTATCTGCCGACGCGATAAAACTAGAAACAAACGAAGGTCGCGGCATAAAGTTAGAACATGTTACTAATAAAAGTGCTAAAACTTGGTTCTACACGAAAGGGGTACAACATTTTGTTGCCCACTGCAATGATGAAAAAAAAAGTAGTTTCGCGCACTGGATAGGATACATATTTGGATTGAGTAAAAATCAGGCAATAAATGCAACATTCTCGATTATTTATCATAGATTGATAAAATAATAGATATATATATAACCAACTTTAATGCACAACATTTTCAAGAACTTAATTACAAAAAATAACAGCATAACGCTAGTGGTACAAGGGGCGGCTTTATCGCTAAAAGCGATTTCTGATGGGATGCAGTACAGCTACGTAACGTAGTTATACACTCAGGTAAAAATAGCGGTTCAGTCAAAAAACTATATAACTCTAGAACTGTTAATTAAAAAGTTTAGACCAATGAAATAAAAAAAGGAAAAAGGACGTAGTTCTGCTTTTAAAAACATATTATGGAATAGTGGTTGTAAAAAAGGTTGGTCAAAGAATGAGAAGGAATTCCTCAGCGCCGGCTCCGAAATTTGGTGTACATCATGCAAAATAAATAGCCTGGAAGCTGTAAAGAGAGCTTGTGGAGGCGATACAAAGTACTAAAATGAAGAAAGTGATGAAAAATACAATCTAAGTGTAGTAATATACAAGTTTTGATGACTTGATCGGACTGACAATGAATCTATCTAAAACCAAAATTATGAAGAATTCCCAACGCATAGAAACCAATGAATTAATTGCAATAAATAACGAACAAATAGAATATGTAAATGAATATGTTTATCTGGGCCAACTTATTTCAGCAGAAGATTGTATGGATAAAGAAATAGAACGAAGAATCAATAATACTTGGAGAAGATTTTGGTCCCATAAGGAGATAATGAAGAATAAAGATATGCCGATGACAGGAAAAAAAGAAAGTGTATGAAATTTGTATTGCAACAAGAAAATAAGTTAAAGGTCTGCCAAAATTCAATAGAAAGGAGTGTTTTAGGTATAAAAAGAAGAGATAGAGTAAAGTTACAAATAATTAAGAATAAAAATAAATTAAAAAATGCAAGTACAGTCTACAAACAACTTAAGTGGCGTTTAACGGGACATATGTTGAGAAAAAATAAAGAAAAATGGACTAAGTTAGTAACAGAAAGGTACCCAAGAGATGGAAAAAAAGTAGAGGTAGACAAAACAAAAGATGGGAAGATGACCTCAAGAAAACAGCTGGTCCACTATGGATTCGTCTAGCTAGATATAGAAATGCGTGAAAATCTTTAGAGGAGGCCTTTGTCAATAGACAAGCTGTTCCACAATCACAACCAGTTGCCGATCATTCTAGCATATGTTAGAAATAATTAAATAAGATTTGTTAGTTTTAGTATTTAAGTAGGCATTTAGTATATAAGTATTATTGTAAGAAAGAAACAGCAATAAAGGTTTTTTTATTATATTATTTTATTTTATTTATTTTTATTATTTATACAAGTTTTAATTTTACTTTGAATATTTTAACAGTCTTCGTTTCATGGGGTTATGTTGCGTAGTTCGGGAGATATTCGGGTTTATCTGACTGATCCATATTTTTGGACCCTAGAGCATACTTTTAGACCATGGTCTTGTATGTAACATTACTATTAAATATAAAATAAAATATAACAACCTTTTTACTAGTAACAACCAATCCAGTACAAGAAAAGTAACATAAACCTTTTCCAGTACTCAATAAATAAAAACTTCGGGGAACAGAGACTTCGAAACAAAAGTTTAAGTAAAACAATTACGTCGACAACTTGTAAGATTTAAAGAGGTGCCTTTTGACCCCACTTTGACTGGTAATCATTTTGTTTGGTTCTTGTCTTAAAGTTTTTAGAACAAGTGTAATGAAATCCTTTTGAATAAATGAGCTGACAATTATGAGGATTTAAGATTTCTTGAGATAGCCCTCAGTGAATTAAATTAAAACCAATAGACATGCTGACTACATGAAAATAACATACGTGACGAATTGAGAAGCTCCTTTTTTCGTTGAAAGTCGGTTAAAAATAGGTATTAAATATTTCCGGACTAAAATTACACAGCATCATCTAACTCCAAACTAAGCAGAGCTTGTACTGGTGTTGGGTGACTGATATACTACATAGATATTTTTTTTTGTAAATACATATTATGTGATACATAGAAAACTTTTAATGAATGACGAACTTTTAACTTTTTTTAAGTCTAATCTACCTATTCATTTAATTAACCATTTTTTTTCGGTGGTGCAACTCCGTATTAATTATTATGACAATCATTTTGTTTACTAATTATTATATTAAGCTGAATTTTTTGCAATAATCAGATAGGCTTATGTAACATTATTTTAAAACATTTTATTGCCAGCTTAGAAATTTTTTAACGTAATCATATAATAGGGTTAAAAAATTGACCCACCATGTTTATTTTATTGATTAAACGAAACGGATTTTTCGTCATCATTGTATATATTGTCACAGGAAGTTTCACAAGCGATTTGGCAACTGGCCATGTGGTTTGAGCAACCGACGTCAATTCATCTCAATCACCGGCGATTAAACAAATGGTGGATTTCATTGGCTCTATTTTGAAGGCATGTGATATTTAGTTACTAACATTAAAAGTTGTTTAGTTTAAAATATCGTATGACATTTAAATAAATGCCACCTGTGTTGTTAATGTTTTCATACCAGTACCTACGCTATTTAACGGCGTCAGAGAAAAGAGGGTACTCTTCTTATACTGGTTATTATAACTTAACAGAAGAGCTCCCACACCTAGTTATAATTTGAATACAAATTCAATTTTGTATTGTATTTTATTGTACCAATACCCCGCGCCTGTCATAAAGTACCTAGTAATATGCGGCCTATTTTGTTCGATTTGAGTCGTCAAAGAGATTAAAGTATACGAATAGAACGTTTTGATGTCAGAAGTCAGAAATGTCAGAAGACCTTCCAATGACCACAAATATGCTGTATAAGCATTAGGCGTTATCATAAGTGTACAATCGAGCAATAGGAATAGTTGGATTACGACGAAAATCTTAATTATAAGTACCTTATTCTTTAGTTATGACGATAATTAAGAAACTGTATATTTTTTGACATTCATATAAAATGCTCGGGCACCAATGTATGTTGCCCTTATCAATATGATAACAAAATTAATGATTGAGGGTTACGTCTAATGTGGACCACCAATAACTTATTTCAAGCTAAAAGTACGCACCAGTCCAACCGCTTGCAGCATACTCAAAATAAGCATGCTTATTTATTAATGTTTCGATATATTCTGCTTCTAGGTAGCCTCAGCAGTTTTAACCTTAACACTATACCTCTAAATGACTATGTCTAAATAGATATAACAAATATTTCCGGACTAATCATCACCTAACCCCAAACTAAGCAGAGTTTTTAGTATGGTTAGGTGACTGATATACTAAACAATTTTATCACGCATACATAATAATACATAGAAAACACTATCTATCTTTACATTTCCCTTCCATGCGAATTCCGTGCGTAAATAGAAAAAGTGACTTAACAAATCCACACCCGTAATGTCCAGTTAAATAAACCACACATGAAAACAGCCAGCTCAGCGTTTCCCATAGAAGGTATAAAAGAGCCTCGCCAGCGAACCAGCCAACAAAAGCTGGGAGGTATAAAAATTACATTGTAAAGCATACAAAACGCTAGGCTGCGGTTGTAAATCGACGCGGATACAAGGCAGAAATCCTTTTTACGAGATTTACTGACGGGATTCGGCGGGTCGTACGTACGCCTGCTTGGATTTGTGCTACGGTACGCGGGATAACATGAAGAGGTATGCTGTGACTAGCTGTTTACTGCGGCCGTCTATTTTTCGTTATTATTTTATGAAACTATCACTAAACGTAGTATTATGCCAAAAAAACGACATATTTCTATCTGACGTATCAAAACTCCTTTATACTCTTCATATTACAGACATTGGACACAGGTTTCTGACATTTCTAACAAAAAGTTCTACCCGAACAAACAAAAATGTTTGGTTGTCAATTACAAAATTTTCCAATCCGAAAAGTCAGAAGCATGTATCCAAGTATATGGAATATTCGGATTACGACTTAATTATAAGTAAAAGTGCGATTATTATTTAGTTATTTCAATATGCCAAATACTTTATTATTTTGTTTTATTTTGATGAGTCGAAAATCAAAGATCATTTAAAAAATAAATTATTATAGGTACTTCTATCCATGTTACTTTTTTAGTAACAAAGCAACATGCCATAATGATTTGGGCCACAGTTGTGTCCCGCGTTCGGAATCGTGTAACTTTTTACCTATAGAAAATGCGTGTAGTGGAGTGTTATCGCAATAATGCTGTCATTGTCAAAATAAAATAATGCAGAATAATTTCCATTTGCAAATATTGATTAGAGCTTTTAGAATATCAAGAAATATGCATCCAAATACAGATGCATCAACACAGATAATTTTGGTTTGTAATTTAGGTACTTCAATATGTTAACCGCTTTAATCTTGGACCACGGCCCAAGTCAAAGGTCTCAAAGACCAAAGGCTCCGATGGAACAAAGGTACATAATATCTTGTTCTGCAGGAAATATCTGATTCCAGGCTAATAACGTCGCCGGATGAGTTTTATCATGCAAATCTCACAAAGAACTTTTATGGAGCAGCTTGGCAATACATATAAGCATAGTTTATGTTCAGACGCAATCTTTATTTCTGGTTTGTACTAGCTTTTATTTAGTTACGCAATTGACAATGTTAAATGTATGGAAATTTTATTGATAGATTAATAAATTCCGGCGTTACTTTTGCGGAAATCCATAGGAATTTACACACTACACACACTCACCGGATACGTTTTCATCTTTCGTCATAATTTTGTAGAATCTTACCAAAGAAAAGTGTATTTTAAGCTTAACCGACTTTAGTAGAACATGATCTAAAATCTAGCTTTGAAATAAAAACATTGTGTCCTACATTTAAAAAACAATACTACAAGCACAGGTCAAATTTATAACATCCCTCTAACGTGTTAAATACTTAAAAGTATTACCTTAGTTCTCTGAAAAACCGTTCACACACGTAGTTTTCTTCAATCGCCCAGTGCTGGGGGCCACGTCCCGAGTTTGAATCACCTTTCACCGAGACGCATGGGATTACAACCATAGTTTAAACTTTCCAGCTACCATTGTACACTAAAACATTATTGTACTGACTTTTTACCAAGACTGTAATTGTACATAACATAATTATGTAACCATCACTAGCATTATAAGTTCAGAGATTTTTACTATTTTTAATTTTTACAAAACATTTCAATATGGCACATTTACTAGTCCGCATTTTTGAAAATAATGTGATTATGCGGCCAGTAACGAGCGTACCTATATCATAAAAAAAGTAAATGTTTACATATTTTACTTTATATTCTAAGTTTTACATTTAAGAAAAACCCCCGATTCCAATACCTTTATTTTCTTAAAAGTTATACACCATAAAACTGTGAAATGTGCACGCGATGCGCTTACATTTGATACCCCACTCGAGTATATTTGGAGGTTTTAGATTTTCCTTCCCCACTCCAACCACCATAACTTTTAAACGGCACAACTGATTTTCATGAAACATGCTTAAAAACACTCGCGGCAGACTCACCTTTCATACAAAAAAACCTAAATTAAAATCGATCCATCCGTTGGGGAGCTATAATGTCCCAGACAGACAGACGCACAAAGTTGCATTAAAATTTAATGTACCAAACGTGAAATACCAAAACTGTCTCCTTAATGTTTTACTATTTACCTAACTTTATTACATAGATACATCTTAAACCGCGGACATCTTATTTTTAAGTAGGTTCATCATAACGTTCCCTTTACGTTCACCTTTTTAGTCGGTTAAATGGTGTCAATTAATTAAATCTTTACGTTATACGATTTCTAAGATGTATTAATATAAAAAAGGCTTTGGCCGCGGCTTGTCACCAGTCACCACCCTCCGGGCTGGGCCAGTGCGTGAAGCGATTTTTTCGTGTTTCGTAATGTGGCCCGGAGAAGCCATCTACCTTCTAAGTCTTCATGCTCCATCTTAGACCACATCATCACTTTACATCAGGTGAGATTGTGGCCAAACGAAGGCTTATCCATCATAAAAAAAATATACGTTTGATATAAAAAGCTTGAATATACTTCAATGCATTGTCATACATAATGAAGAGCCACAAAAATACAGTAAATGAAGATATTATTTTACAGGTTAATAGAACCGTTTTATTTATAAGTTAAACAATGATTACTTCATAAAACTGAAACATCTAGGTTCGTAAAGTATTTCAGTTTACTCCAAACCTTCAGCTTAAGCTCTTAAACCAAAAATGTTTCTGACTCCAAAAGAAAGTACTTTAATTTAAAACTTTTCGAGTTTTCTTAGTAACGCCAATACGTACTCCAGTTAAATAACTTTTGTAACCGGTGAGGAGTTTAACTCTCCGGTGATCGTAAAACATTTCTGCGGAACCGATCGACCACAGAACTAGAATCTGCTTAGATAGGACTGTTTGAATGAATTGTTATTTGAGAAGATGATCAAATTCATTGTTAACATTGATAAGTTACATACATAAAATGCGGGAACATATAAGGCTACCTTCATAACAAAAAAAAAATACAAAACTTTATTTTGGCAAAAATACAGCCCAATCACACAATACACCTAATATAATAACCAAATATCTACACGTAAATTCACATTGAGAGCTATTAAAATTATTTTAATAAAATGAATATTTAAAAAATAAATAAAGATACAAATTCATTTGGGAAAAAAGTTATAATTAAACAAACTAAAATTATAAATAATTACTATTAACAAAACGTTAAATTACCTACGTAAGTAAAACTGGCGAACTAAAAGTATCAATATAATTTACTTACCACGTTGTACCTAATAGGTTGCAAGCAGTAAACAATTTATGGATAAACCAATTTTATCAATTCAAAGATTACCCCAAATTATACGTTTCTTATATGACCTGTTTCACTATCTTCTAATTAAATTAGACACTAGTTAAAATATAGAGCTATTTCGCTCACTCACATAGTGCCAAAGCGATAGTTGTAGATAGTTCATGATAAAACTAAGTATCCCATTATGAATGAATGAAATGAATGAGTGAAAGTGATTTCTAGTATATCTACAATACACTACATTTAATGTAAATACCTGTTGTTGAAACTATTTTTGGTCACTTATTCTAATTATTTGCTTCTATTTCATTTTGTATCCGATTGTATTTTTAAATTAGGTTTGTTTATTCCTTATTTATGTTAAGCTTAGTTATTCCTATTAATTTTTTTTCTCCATTACTCATAAGATGTAATTATTGCCGCGAATTTGGAGAGCCTGGTGACCCGCAACACAGGTTTTATTAAACCCATCGCGGGCACCAGTCTCACACTTATTGCTCAATAATTCACTGATCACTCCTTCAATGTTTACCCTAGAGATAATTATGTAATAAGTGTTGAGAAAATAAGATATTCTTATTATTATTATATCTATAAATGTACACATCTCTGCTGCTGGGCCAGTGGAGATCAATGTGGTGGAAACCAACCGGTTTCGGTTTCTAAAGCCGGATGAAAGCAGTTGCACTGTGTTGGCTATTTATCGTGAGCCGGTTATTGGAGAACTTTCACAGTTCCTTGAATTGTGTTCTTCTCACTGAACTTCTGTAGTAAAACTTGTTAACTAAACTATTGTAACGAAACTCCGGAATTAAAATATCATCATCATCATTTGACGACCTCTGTGGCTCGGTGGGTGATTATTTATCATTGCGATTTGGATGCTAGTGCTGGATATAGGCCTCCATTATAGATTTTCAATTACTTCGGCCCACTGATTTATTTCATGAAATTTTGTTCAAATTAGTAATGGCATTAACAATTTGAATATTTCGTGATTGTAATACTAAAAGCATAGCAAAGACACCCTTGCGTACGTTCCCACTGCTTGGACACTGGGACTTCTCTTTAGAGATTAGGCCTTACTCGTAGTTCACCACGTTGGTTGGCCAAATCAGGTGACAAATGAATGCGGCGGCGGCAGGGCATGTTGTGTTATCGACGCTTGGAAAGCAAAATAGATTCTAAGTAAGGGTTTAATAATCATTTAGTTTACCTTTCTTTTTTGTAATCTTAGAAGTTATTGAGGTATGAATTTTTCATTCTAAACAAACCCCTAAGGGTTTTCAAAATGTTTTATTATAATAGGGATTAGTTTGAACGTTTTTAATAAATAAATAAAGAAGTGCGAGTTGGCGAATGGCACAATCTTCAAACCCCTCAAAGTCCTTAGGACATGACTCACGATTTTGCCTAAAACGTAAAATAATGTGTTCGGAATAAAATTCGAGTACGCAAATTCGTGCCCCCACGCAAAAATCGCAAACACGGTTTTTCAAATAAATTATAGTAATCATATTTTGTTGTTTTAAAACGTTGGTGTATAAAGTTTATTCTTCTATTTTCTCTAAGCTCTAAAACCAAGCAGTAAACTGCAATCGAAGCCACTATACGAGTTATCTTAATACATATCCTCCATACTAAAGCAAGCTGTACGATAACCTCCTTTCACCCCAGTCGGTTAATAATCCTGAAATCTATCGGAGCTTCGCATTTCTCCAGAGCTGTGCGCTGTTCTAATCTCTTCTTTCCTCGTTAAGGTATACACGGTCACTATGAACTGTATTTAATCATAATTTGGTGTACTCATAATGAAAAAATGAAGACCCTTTTATATTCTTTAAAACTACTTAACGGATTAAAATGCAGTTTCCAGCAATAAGTAGAGTGATTGAATGGGATGGTATGTTTGTGGAATTTACAACCGAGCTAAACTGGGGTATAATTATTGTTGTCTATTTTTTTTATCTACTGTCAACCACTGGTCAGTAATTAACAAAATTGTATAGGAAAAATATATTTTAATGTATGTCTATTATATTTAGTATATCAGATATCTAGTACCCGTAACACAAGCTTAGAGCTTACCACGGGGCTAGATTTTGGTGTGTGAATTGTCTGGAAATATTTATTTTTATTTATGTATGGCCGTGTACATCGTATAAATTATATTCAACTATTTTCTTATTGTGTAATATTGTGTAAACATTACACAATATTACGAGGGTCATATTATTGGCGGTGCATTTTAAGTGTAAATTCAACTGATTGTAGTACAAAATGTTCTTGAACTTTACAAAACATCATGTAACTACTCGTAGGCAGGAGTAGTTACATGATGTTTTGTAAAGTTCAAGAATATTTATCTTTGGACGAAAAAAAATTTAAATCAGCTTAAATACTGTTATTTTGCGGGCTATTAAGGGAAGTAACTTATAAATAAATTTGGATAAACGAACATTTTTAGATAAAAATATGTAATTCGTTTAAGGATTTAACCTACCCTGTATGCTGCAAAATCCCAGCTGCACTTTCATCAACGTCTAAACTAAGGGGTCCTATTAACAACAGGGCACTTTACCGTCACTTATTAAAGAGCCTTCGACTTTATTCTGCGGTTTATCGAAAGTCGATAGTGATGTATCGAACGCCGGAATGGAAAGTCAATTTATGGCGATTGCTTTTTTAGTGTTAAATCACTTGGTTGTTTTACGAGGCGGGTTAGGAAAGGTAAACATTTTGGTTTTAGATTTTGGCATAGCATTTATACGAGATACGACTAGTGGCTAAAATTAATAATAAAAAACAAATCCATACTTATCACACAGCATCACGTACCCCAAACTAAGCACTGGGAAAGCGCCCCGACGTGCTATCCAATTACACAAGCGCTTCAATCACGTGATTAGTCGAATACTTTTCCTTACCTATAGCTTCTTGTCTATACCTTAAAAGTGAGGTTTATACTATGGGTACTGTGACTGATATACTACATAGATACATTTTTTTTGTAAATACATACATACGTATGATACATAGAAAGCACCCAGACCAGAAACCAGAAATTATCGATCGTATAAAATCTGGTCGCCCGGCGGGAATCGAACCCGCAACCTCTTGCGCCTCAGGCGGACCTTGGCTCACCAAGCCACAGAGGTCGTCTTTAATAATATATTATAGACTGCATTTTTGACGTATTCCCAGCAGGGTAAGATCACTCGAGAAATTAAATTCCCATAAAATAACACACGATTTACTATTATCCCGTCTGAAGCCGGTTATCAATCTCCAACCAAACCTCTTAACCTTTCGTCTTATTAAAGAAGTTTTTGAACCACTTTAGAACTATTTCTTAAATATCCCTACTCTAAATATTACGTACAACTGTTGTAGAGTTACAACAATGTTGTATTCCCATCCAGTTGAGTCTTCATAGTTTTATGTCATCATATTTAAATTTAATTGTTTATTCATGCGATTCATATCGTTCATCAGCCTAATCGAAACTAGGAAGTGTCTTCAAATTGCAAGGCTTAGAACAAAATTTTGGATAGACACAACTAAAAAAAGGTTTTAAAATATCCAATACTGTGAGTTTTGCATAAAAACAGTGTAATTCAAGAAAATATTGAAATCTAAAAATCCCACTTAATATATTTTTGCTTACTTTAACCAAAAACAAAGAAATTCACTATTTCCCTATACGCTTAAAATCAAATGTCAAACCCCACTATGTTGTTACTATTTGTATGAGCACATCCATTGTTATTCGTGTGCATTGACGCCACCCATCTATCATGCAACATCAGCCTAACTAACCGAGACGGATAAATTAGTGTAGATAGAGAGCTGACTAACGTGAAAAACTCGTGATTATCTCGTGATTATCTCTTCAGATAGGCACCGTTGGAGGCAGATTTTATTAAATCCAGGTGCACCACAGCACCGTTGTCCACAACCTATGATGACCACGATCCTCAGCCATGAGGGAACGACCCCAGAGAGAGAGAGATCTCTTCAGAGTTATTTGGTTTTTCATCATCATGATCATCATCACCCTATTAACGTTCCCACTGCTGGGACACAGGGACTTCTCTCTTGGCGAGTGAGATTAGGCCTGTATTCACCACGTTAGTTGGTGATTGTCACATGTCCTTCAAACTCTTTTAAGTTCTCAGAACATGCCGGCTTCCTCGCCATGTTTGCCTTCACCGTTAAAGCACGTGTTTAAAGCGCACATAAATTTCTCCCACTTAGCCAACACGGCTTTTATATTGGGCTTTTATATTGGGCTTTTTAATACTGGTTTTTTTATGTTGAACACGGCTTAGTTTTATATTGGGATAAATCTTTATGTATATAAATCTTCTGTACGTGTGTTAGTCATTGAACTCCTCATAAACGGCTTGACCGATTTTGATGAATTTTTTTGTGTGTGTTTAAGTGGGTTCGAGAATGGTTTAGATTCACAATACGGTCAACTAGGTGCGAAGCGGGGGCGGACCGCTAGTGTATCTATCCAAAGGTTGTTTTTTATTTTTGTTTTTATGCTAGATAAGCCTTCATTTGACCACAACCTCACCTGATGTAAAGTGACGAGTGGCGTTGTCTGGAAGAGATCGCTTTTAGTGATAAGGCAGCCCATTGTTTCACTCTATATTATGCATATTTATCTGTATGTTGTTGGTGTTTCGATAAAGAATATTGTATTGTATATTAGCACTTAGAACAATAGCCTTAAAGTGATGCCTCACCGGGAGCATTCGCGTGTAATCTTATACATAGATTCGACTTAGAGCATTGCATTACAATACTACCTCCCTGACTTACGAGCGTTCGCGTTTAACGTAATATCACAGATTATATAATATAGCAATATTAAAGATTCGACTGCGCATTCCATAACAATATTACCTGCCTCCCTGATGCTCATTAACGTTTCATTACACGCGAATGCTCCCGGTGAGAGAGCACTTTAAGGAGAAGATTACGTATGCGTATATGGATGGTTGACTTGGCGAAGGCGTGGTTGCATATTCAAGTATTGGGCGTTAAATGATGGACATCCCTTATAGATTTTCACTTGGTCTGCATCCAATGTGTACAAGCAGCGGTACTATGAACTACGAGTATTACATGACCCCGCCAAGGGCAAGATTGGCAACAGTGTCTCTTGGAACACAACATCAAGTATAGAACAGGTATATAAAGGTTGGCTTGGCTTTAGAATCCAGCCGCAGGATTTTGGGGGTGCTGATGCGCGATTTAAGATGGCATTGGTTTCCCCTTTCCAAAAATACCACCCCCTCACCGCGGAGATGCGTACTTTTTTTTAATAAAAAAAAAATTGTTTTCGTGAAATGGAACGTTATTTTTGTATAAAATTTTATAATATGTAATGTTTTTACCTTAAAATTACAATGCAATCATATAAGTAGCGTCGACGAGTCGCGGGGAAGGTGAACCAATTCCATCGGGAAGTCAAGAAGGTAAGAATTACAATTAGATAAGGTTAGATTGTACCTTTATATCCTCACTTCAATTTGCAAATCCGAATCAGTGCACACTACATTGGGTTGATTTAGGTCACTTTAAGTTGCAAATCCGAATCAGTGCACCCCTAATTCCACGTGGTCTTGTCTGTCACACAACTAGAGTGTATATAAAAAGCCGGAGGCGCGGAGGGAGAGCAGCTCCCGCCCGCCGTTACAAAGCGCAGGCACCCGTTCGAGCCGGAGCGGCTGAGGCTGGTCGCCGAAGGCGACCAATAAGCCGAAGCTGCGGAGGTGAGCATGGGTGACTGCGCTTTGTTACGCAAGGGCGAAGGGGCTGCACTTCCCGCAGCGCCGGAGCAGTTTATTAATACTATTTTTTTTTATTAGAGCCTGAAGATGATGGAGTGCTTGTAAAGCGCCATTTACTTCGGAAATTGTGGCGATGTTTAATTTGGCTCGTCTGATACGACAACTTGACACTCGCCAACTCGAATCGCGTTTGCTGAAGAGCATGGGTTAATTTTATCAACAAAAGAGTGTAGAGTGCACCGTAAACCAATAAGGATTACTTAAATATTGTTTTTTATTTAATATTTGTAACTGAGAAGCTAAGAAATTATTTAAAACCCTATTTTTGAGGTTAGATTTTATTGAATTTCAAATTGCTATATCTCCTAAACTACATATTTCCGCGGGGGGGAGTGGTACAGGGGGTACCTCCCCCTCCTCCCCCCTCCCCCCCTCCACCTCCCCCCCCCAAAATCGTGCGGCTGGATTCTAAAGTTTTACCTAAAGGTTACTAAGTAATATTACGTAAGGCCGCTAAAAAATATATTAATTACTTTTACACAGTTAATTACAAATTAGTGACTAACCTTAAAACAGTCTCCATCAGCACACCACTACAACACTTTTCACTTTTTAGAGGTCTAGTCGCTACGAAGCGCAGAAACAGAATGGCGTGCTGGAGTCGTGAGTCGTCAAAGTTAGGTTAGGTTTGACAACCGGAAACGACTCAGTACTAGAGCTAACAATTTACGTAGTTTTAATAAATTAGTAATTCATGAACTATTGTATAAATAACAACAACAATTCTGAATATTTATGGTTACATTATATATATTTTATTGCAACAAAATCTTTCCAATCTAATTTATTTTTAAATGGCATCGTTTTTAAACTATTTAAAATCGACTAGATAATTTATCGGAATAAAATAACTTAGTACCTACATTGGATGAATTATAAATTATGTACATAATGAATAGTTATCCTTACAAGTAGCAGACATCTAATGAAGCGTTTGAGGTTTATTTCTGTTCACGTCGTCCGTAAGTGGTAACACTCTGAATCCCTACACGTGACCTCCGGGTGGTGCTAAGAACAGTCTCTGGTGGCAGGCTTCGGCCGCGGCTTGTCTCCAACTTCCGGGCTGGGCCAGTGCGTGAAGCGATTTTTTCGTGTTCCGTAATGTGGCCCGAAGAAGCCATATACCTTCTAGGTCTTCATGCCCCATCTTAGACCACATCACTTTACATCAGGTGAGATTGTGGTCAAATGAAGGCTTATCTAGCATGAAAAAAGTAGCACACTTCATTTCGATTGATACATTGTGAAGTTACCGCCGTTGCCTTCCGCCCTACGACAAGTGTACAACAAAGCGGGGCGTCGCTGTCGCGTCACTAACAATAGCGGGAATGTTAATTGCGATCGTTTGTCGCGCGACACTGATAAATGTTGTTACAAGATTTTGGTGTTCGCACTGGAGGTACTAACGCGGCCGGTGATTTTACATTACCTCGTTATATCTGCATTTTAACACCGTGAGGAAACCGACATGTTCTGAGAACTTTAAAAAAGAGTTTGAAGGACATGTGACATTCACCAACCCGCACTTGGCCAGCGCGGTGAATTAGAGAAGTCTTTGTGTCCCAGCAGTGGGAACGTTAATAGGATGATGATGATGATATAGATGATCTGAATATATTTTTTTAAATTGTAAAAGCGAAGAGATCTACAGATGTGTTTGTTCTGCAAACGTGGCGGGGGACTTTTATTTAGAATTAGTTTATTAATAAAGTTAATTTTAAAAGTAGATCGCTGAGTGTAATCTTTCCGCAAGGAGCGGACCAAGTCTGAGCCGCGCGGTATGGTAACTCGTAGAGTAAACTTGACCACCGACCGCCTAGTTAACTTGCTGTAAATAGCAACTAATGCGAACACATACTCACAAGTTTCGCGTTTTACTGTTTTTACCATATGTGATACCATAGCTTTTAGCAATAATTATTCGGGTATATTGAAATCATTCAATAAAATAATGTCATTAGATTATTTTATTGAATAACGACATAAGATGTGACACTGTATAAGATCTATATCTGTATAAATGTGTACATGTAAGCAAATAAATAAAAACTCACAGGTAACACATACAGTGCGTATTAACATAAACATTATGCTTTGAATTTAATCTCGAGATGAAAGAACATCGCCGCAAACAACAAGTAATTTGATAAGAGGCTGAGGTATCCTTATACCTCTATTATTAATTATGGCAACTTTTTATTTCTATTTTAAGGTAACTTTACGCTCTAACTCTAATTAATCATGGAATAAAAAACTTTATTAAAGCTGTAGCTTAGAGACGAGACAGACGAGGATATTTGGAAAAAAATATACTGTAGGTATTAAAATGTTGATTATAAATATCATAGGGAGCTAATATAAAGCTAAATGGACAGACGTCTTGGTGAAAACGACTTACGCTAGCCCAGAAATGGCCTAGGACTATCCCCTGCGAAGGGAATAGTTGCAATATTTTTCCATAAATGCCCTGTGCGTCAGCAGGGGATTTTTGGAAAACAATTATAATTATCCCCTGTAGACAGCTGGCTCACGGTGGATGAAAGTCGCTTTAAACTAACAGAAATAACTAGATTTTTTTTCGTATTTTTGCAGAATATAAAATATACAGTATACGTCCTACGGCTAAAATCATGATGATTATAGTAAAACATCACAAACTTTACAGTAAAATGAACACTCTCAAGCTTTTAAAATTACATATTATGTATTTTTCGAACAAAGCCAACCAACAAATCTTTTTGAAAACTTCGATCACTTCCCGAGAAAATCCATTCTCTAGAGGCCGTATTTCAAAACAAAACCCGGTACAATCAAACTTTCTAGAGCGCAATCAAACTCGAAATTTCATCTAAATAGCAACATTGTCCCACATGCTTCCGATGGCAAACTTATCTAAGTGCATTTTGCAATACCAAGTTGATCTTGTAACCGTATCGGCTTGATAGCGGATATGAGCAGTTTGGTCCTACTGAGAGCGTAGAATTAAGAAATACAACAAATATTTTGTTTTGGTAAGGACAAAAACCCTTTAATATAATAATAATAATAAAAATATTGCATGAAGTTTTAATTGACGTTGTTGTATTTATTTCTTTCTCAAAATGGTTTTTTTTATCGTCATTTAATTTGGTCTTAACTTAATAAACTTGACTTTACTTAAATTCAACTTTTTATTTTTATGATTACGTCTGTTAATTACTGTTATGTAACGATTACTATATTATTCATTAATTTATTAAGTTACTAAACGATCATTCACATTCATTCTACTTATCATTCACATCCATTCACATCCATTCCACCTTGTCATTCTTGTGATTGAACGATATAGTGACAGTTCAGTCGGTCGTTCGAGTTCGAGGGCAGTCGCAGTAGCAGTCAGTGAGTGAACATCATGTAAGTACGATTCGATATTTGTAATTTTGGTGAATACTTTATTTTAATAATAATATTTTGTGTGATTTTGGTAATTGTTTTATTTTACTTTTGAGCATACTTTTGAGACCTTTATAATTACATACATACATAAACACACCTATTAGCGTTTCCACTGCTGGGACACATGGACTTCTCTTTTGGCGATAGATAATTATGTCCCATGTTCTTCAAACTTTCATAGATCTGAGAACTAGCCGGTTTCCTCACGATGTTTGCCTTCACAAGAAAATAACATCTGTTGTTGCCTATAGTAAGCCTATATCAATTGTTATCAATTACATATTTAATCATAGATTCATCAATAATTAAGTGAAATGGCATATTCTACCCATGCCATCCCATTTCTCAAATCAACCTAAAATGTTATTCTTAACTCAAGCTATGACCACTGTAATAAATTGCGAATCGCGGCCTTAAAGTAAATGGTTAATAAGATTACTTATATGTAATTTGTCACAAAGTAATAAGAGGAACTCTCTTGAATTATCGCTAGCAGTCAAGCCATCGCATGAGGTCAAGTAAAGCTTATTGGGAATTTGCACTGAGGATATTGCAAAGAGCTTTTGCATACACTAATGTATATTTATCTTTCGCTTGTGGTGGCCTAATAGTACGAACTGTAATTTATGCATTATGTTATAGGCTTTCTGTGCTATTTGAATGTTAATGTCGTTGCGGGCTAATCGTGTATTGTGTTAGATTATATTCAGGTTTGGTATTGAGTCGGTGTGGAGTACATGAGTGATGTAGTTGGCCCATTTGCTTTGCTTATTTTGTTCTATAATCAATAATCACTTGTTTATGGTCAATGTGTTTTATACTCAACTTTTAACTCTTTAGAATAGAAGGAACACAGAAAGTGACGCTGCTCGCCGTAATACACAAGATGTAATACTATGATGTATGATGTGTAGCCATTCAGAGACCTGAACGTTTTAAAATATTTATTTAAAATATTGAATATTATTTGTTAGTTTATAATTTCGAGATTGTTTTCGGAGCGGTGGTAAAAATGTCGTGTAATGTGCCAGAATGTAAACAAAGACGTGATGTTTTAAAAGAAAATTAAATTAATACTGGCAAACTCACGCTTCAAGCACATTCCAATTTTAAGTAATTAAATTGGATTGATTGATTGGTTAGGCTGGTCACAGGCTTGATACCTACCTAGCCGGCGCAGTTCTTTCCGGCCCGTCGAACAGTCCGTCAGTAAGCCTGTCCAAAAATACTGGATACATATAATTTATTAAGTTTCCTCGGTAAGTAAACAATTTAACTAGCTGTGCCCTGCGGTGTTACCCACGAGAGGTATGGTAACTCGTAGAGTAAACTTGACCACCGACCCTTTGCGCCGCGCCTTGAAATCGACGAATACGCGCGTTATACTTTGATCATATTAACTGGAGGTAATTCATAATCACTTTCACTCCGAACTTCATTCCGAAGGTCGTGGGTTCAAACCCCGCCACGCACGCACTGGATTTTTCTTCTTGAGAGATTTATGTGCGCTTTAAACACGTGCTTTAACGGTGAAGGCAAACATCGTGAGGAAACCGGCATGTTCTGAAAACTTTAAAAGAGTTTGAAGGACATGTGACATTCACCAACCCGCACTTGGCCAGCGTGGTGAATAAGGCCTAATCTCGATCGTCAAGAGAGAAGTCCCTGTGTCCCAGCAGTGGGAACGTTAATAGGGTGATGATGAATTCATAATCTATATGACGAATTAATTATTTGTTTATTCATCTACCCTAATCTCAAACATAATTCAGTTGTTTTAAAAGCTGTTATTATTATCGCGCCCTTCCAAACCGGAACGCCGGAAGTAAACTTGAAATAAAATCAATTCGCTTTCTCTTATCAAAATTACCTACAAACGAAACTTTTTCTGACAATATTATAATAATTTCAGGAAACACAACTGTATAACAATGAGATGCACGTCCATAAAAATTATAATTAGAGAGATTGTTTTGCTTTGTAGCGAGGTTTAGAATTTCATAACGTTTGTAGCGTTTTGTAAGTGAGCGCTTAATTTTATTACATAGCAGCGTGAAAAATTTGTAACATTATACGGGTCGGCAGGAGTAGGTAGTTTCTTAAAAAAGGTATTTTAAACTTATGAAAAATGTAATGATATTACTTTTAAAACTATCATAGTTATTATGCTATGTAGTTTTATAACGGAGTCTTCTTAAGCACCTTCTTGTTTGCCCACTGCTGGGACTCAGGGACTTATCTCATGATAAGAGATATTATATCAGCATGCTGGCCAAGTACGGGTTCGTGAATGTCATGTGTTTATTTCCACTTTTCAATGTTTTCAGAATATGCCGGTTTCCTCACTATCATCATCATCACCCTATTAACGTTCCCACTGTTGGGACACAGGAACTTCTCTCTTGGCGAGAGAGACTAATCTCTAAGGCCTAAGCCTTAATTCACCACGCTGGCCAAGTGCGGGTTGGTGAATGTCACATGTCCTTCAAACTCTTTAAAGTTCTCAGAACATGCCGCTCCACTATGCTTGCACCAATTCTAGCACGTGTTTTTCTAGCTTACATAAATTTAGCAAGAAAAAAAGTCCAGAGGTACCCGGAGAGGTTTGTACCCCCGACCTTCGTGGTGAAAGACGAGTGTTCGCCCACTCAGCCAACAAGGCTTTGATATAATAATTACCAAAAATTCAGGGTATTTACCTAAATTTATTGTCTTTAAAGTTTTCTGATATCTCGGCACAAATACAAAATATCCCGTTATAAATATAAAAGTCAATAATCAATGAAAATAACCTCAATAATAATTAAACTTTAAAAATATAGTTCTTAAGCTAGTTATTCTGTATCCCTATCCCTAAGTATCTTTATTGACTCAATTTTTTTTATCAATCAATGTTGTGCCGCTAATTTTCTTAAATTTATAACATTTTTATAATATTGTAACATTTTTTGCGGAATTATTATGCTGTAAGCAGTTTCTTTCTAACATACAATATTATTTCATTTCATAGCAGGACAAATAGGAAGTGCTACGAATGCCTACGAAGGTTTTCGTAGCACTTCTTGCTTCACTTCGTAGCACCACGTAGCACTCTAGATTTCGTAGTAGTTCCTAGCACGCTTCGTAGCAAACAGTTCTGTTACACATACATAGCGTTATACTGAATAGTGCATCGATTCCATTATTCTACTCGAACAATAATTTGACTTTCTCATGTAGGTTAAGCGCCTTTGGCTTTATTATTTTCATCCATATGCGCATTGTCGCTATACATGACCTTACTACGTTTCGGATCCATAAGTAATCACAGGCAACCAACTGATACAGACTTTCATCTTGAACCTCTCGGGAAAATATTTGGAATTAACTCCCTGCTGCTGTATTTTCCAATAACAGTAACCTGAGTGTCTCTTAGACAAGATTGAATAGGTACCTTGCCATCAGGTGAAATTGTGGACAAAAAAATATTCATAAGCGAATTTCTGCAAACGCCCCACTAGTGTCCATTTCTTTTATTCGTTCACACATCTATATGCATAACTCATAAATATGAGCATTAATCTCCCTGTGAAAAGGCTACAAGGTGACTCTCAGTAATGGAGTTCTGTTGTAGCGGACTAAAAGTGCGCTCTGAAGTGCCGTGCGAGGTCCTAAGTGAAGGGTTGAAGGGGTATTTATAAATGCAGGCACCACATGTGATGTTGTTTATCGTGTCGTGATCTAACGTTACGATATTTACCTGCCGATGTAAACAAGCTCAGAGCTAACCGCGCTAGATGTTGTAGATTATCGAAACATTAAAAAAAATGATTGAGAACTATTTTTCACTCAAATTGACACACGTTCTCGAAATGAAGGTTTTGACAGATAGACAAACGACAGCTTAATCATTTAGAGTTCCGTTTCAAATGAATGAAGTTATATTGAAATTGTTTCAATCTAACTGCCTCGATGGCGCTGTGAGCGAATGTCCGCTTGCAGAGCAAGAGGTAGCGGATTCGATTACCGCCGAGGGTAAAATTGTTTGTATGTTCTGCAAGCACTTTTCTCTTTGGTCTGGGTATTTAATATAAATATCTATATATGTTTATATGTTATATTAAGTGTATCAGATATCTAGTACCCGTAACACAAGCTTAGAGCTTACCACGGAGCAAGATGTCGTAAAAATATTTATTATTAACATTAATAATGTGATAATGGGGATGAAACTAAATTTGTATGTGTATTCTTATACAGACAAGATATTCCGAAACAGACAGACCCGTAATAGGTATCAATTGTGTAGAGCTGAAACCCCTTATGCAAAATAATTCACTATACCTATAGTAGATAAAAAGTCGTTAGCATTCGTTTGTCCTTGTCACTCACTTTGACATTTGTGTATGTTAGAAAGTGACAGAATTCATGCCAACTTAGACAGCTTCGCTATTTATTTTGCTTTTAAAAGGAAGTATCTTTCACAGGCCAGTTTTCACCAAAGATAGTTTTGATATTATAGTACATAAATAAACAGACATGTTGCATTTATTATACTCGATTAAATTTTATTTTAAAAATACCCTTTTATAAATTCTAAATAAATTATCACTCCATTCAAGTCTGCCGCTATAAAATGCCCACAGCCGTCCTCAGCTAGCGTAGCCTGAATAATTTTATGCTTAGCAGAGAGACCATAATGTCTAAAGAGTGTCTTTAAGGGGTTTAATGTTAATACTTTGTGGTGTAAAAATCTTGGTAATGCAACATTTTTCCTCGGACAATGTCCGATACTTGATATGAGAGGTTATAGCGACGTAACCTACATTTTTAATGTTTGGTATTGAAATGACATGATTTATTTACTTAACGATTCAAAATTGTTCAAAGACACAATAACACTCTACTAAAAGACACAATGTATAGATAGTTTGAAGGATATGTGACATTCAACAACCCGCACTCGGCCAGCGTGGTGAATTAAGGCCTAATCTTTCTCGCCAAGTGAGAAGTCCCTGTGTGGGAACGTTAATAGGGTGATGATGCTGATCAAAACACACATGCTTATATTAGCGCGATGATTAGCAAGTCAGTAACGCATGCTCTACAAACTTTGCATGCTTTTGTTGAGCATGCTTTTTAGGCAATTTAATAACATACACTGTTAAAAGGATTTTTTCTATTTAGTGTGGTGCTTTACTGCAGCGTTCAGTGAGCTATGGTTATGGTTGAGTTTATCTTCGGGATCGAATAAGAAATAAGGTTTACGTAAGAGACCACCATCATCATCATTCTTATCCACCTTTATAATTCGCACGGCAATGGTCTGATGTTCGCTCCCTTCTGCTGTTTTTTTTCTAATTACTACAACCTGAGTGTCTTCATGACAAGAGTGAAAAGGTTTCTTCTTCTAGATCTATGTGATCCATCTTCGTCCACATCGACACTTTCCATTGTGAGATTGTGGACAAATATAGATCGCAAGTGTGGAATCCTTCCTATAGCACTTATTCTCTACGGATTGAATCCATTCAAAAAAGGTTTTTGCGTTATGTACAGTACAGAGCCAAAATATTTTTGAATAATTATGATGCCCGGTGCCGTAAATTTCATTTTCTTCCGCTCCACCAGCGTAGATCTGTGGCTGACATTGTTTATCTGGTGAACATATGTAATAGCGCCGTAGACTGTCCTGAACTGCTTGAGAACATAGGGCTACGCACAATCAAAGCTGCATTGAGGAAACCATGTACCCTATATGTACCCATAGTTCGAACTAACTATAGGCAAAATTCCTATTTGATAAGAGCCTGCAACTCGTTTAACTCGTTGATCTGCAAAGGTTTTGATGTTGACCTTTTTAATACATCTGTTAGTAAGGTTAGAAAAATTATTTCAGATGAATATTTTAAAGTCCCTTACTAGCATTATATGTTTTGTTTTTTATTATATAATATGTAACACTAAGTGTAATTATAATTAAGTTGTCTACTTACTTTTCTTTGCTTTTTTAATATGTTTAATTTATTAGCGGAAACTAGTAATTGGCCATCAGTCTACATGTGCCTATTTGTTTTGGCACATGTTAATTATAATATAATTTGATACGTAATTCATAACCTAGCTGTTAGTTTTCCAAAAATTGTGTAAATAAAATAAATAAATAAATAAAATGAGAATGAGGGCCACAGACATAGTGTCACCCGGATAAGTTCTTTGACGTTGCAGTGGGCAGGCCATGTAGCTCGTAGAACCGATGGCCGTTGGACCTTTTAAAATCCCGCGGTGCATGGATTTTCCTTCTTCTCAACTTGCGTAACCGGTTATTTGTATGCTTAGCAGAGGCAATCATGTCTTAAGAAAGTCTATAAGGTTTTAATTATTAAGTTAAGATTTTAACACCACAAAGTATTAACTGTGTTGTGCGAAAATCTTGAGTTATGCAACATTCGCGCTCGGACAATGTTCAATACAGGTTGCTGGTTATAGCGTCGTAACCTACATCTTTCATGTTCGGTATTAAAATGAGATTGCATATTTACATTTTGATTAAAAGTTTATCCTAATTGAAATTCGAACAACAGCAATAAATTACCATTTTATTATATATATTTTTTACTAAAAATCATTAAGAATAATTTAACATGCTTATAATTAACACGTTTATAACAAAGCGATAGTTGTTAGTTTAAAGTACGTAACGAGCCCGTACTTTAAACTTGCACCAACACCTATGCTTTTAGCATGCTTATTAAGGTTCAGTACCCAAAGGGTGAAACGGGACCCTATACTGAGACTTCGTCGTCAGTCTGTCTTTCTGTCCGCCTGCCACTAGGCTATATCGCAAGAACGATGTTGGATAGAGAGTAGACATTTTGAGGGATTATATAACAACATATTAACAACATATAGCCCCGTGGTAAGCTCTTAGCTTGTGTTACGGGTACTAGACATCTGATATACTTAATATAATATACATACATACATAGATATTTTTTATTATACATATCAAACACCCAGACCAAGGAGAAAGTGCTTGCAGAACATACAAACACTTGACCCCCCGGCGGGAATCGAACCCGCTACCTCTTGCGCCGCAAGCGGACCCTCGCCCACCGCGCCACTGAGGCAGTCAAAATATTATATATATTATATTATAGTATATTTCTGTTGACGCTATAACAATAAATACGCACTTTAAAAAATGGTTTTCAATTATTTTTTGAGATCGAAACGAAGTTCCTTACTTGGATTAGATAGAGTTTTTGCTGCGCGACCGAGCTGAAAAATTGTGATATTAAGACCGTAAGAAAAAGTCCGTGGAATAAAACCGTTAAGCGAGACGTGCGCAGGCGCGACAGTCGTATACACAAGCGAATAGTGTATAGTACCTTTCTCTTTCTCCTTCTTTCTTTAAATACGTAAGTATTAGTTTATTTAAAAATATAAAATATTTTACATTGGTTTATATTGTGTGTGTTTTCTAAGCATAGAGATTATGTGTGTGTGTAAGTTTGAGTGAATATTAATTTTTAAATACTGAATTTCCTAAATACTTTCCTGTACTTAAAAAAAACAAATCAGCAAAATTTAAGAGAAAAATCGAGAAAACCTACATAAAAATTAAGCATTATTTTTTTTTTACAAATTGTGTCTATTTTAAATTAGCCGAAAGAACTTCGTTCCTACCTGGTGTCCCACGACAACACATTTTTTTTTAGACACAAACCACTCACAGTTGAGACGTTCTTAAAAACACGTCCCTCTTCACCTGCGATGTAGATAGATAACTCTTTATTGTATACCACAAAAATAATACAAACAGAAAACTGTAATAGAAGGCAATACATCGGAGTACAAAGGGCGACCTTATCGCTGTTAGCGATCTCTTTCAGACAACCTTAGGAAGGACAGGAAAGAAAAGAACGAAATACAGTGGCGTTATGTAAAGAAGATATAACGGAGAGTAGAAATGAGTAGGTACTTAATAAACGAATGGAAAACAATATATAAAAATAGGATAGATAGGTACGATGTTCTATACTTACATAATAAGTAGCATGCTCAAAAATTTAATGGCCTACTATCTATATCTCTATTATACACTTGTTAATACAAAAGTTAGTCGCTTAGAGATTAATCATAAATAATTTAAATAAAAAATTGATTTATTTCTTAAACCTTCTTCCCTAACATAACTATAACTTAGTCAAATTTCACATGAACCGTATAATGTCCTATGAAAAATACATTGTTTTTGCTTCACTTGTTAGATTACATTTAGGGCTTTTGTTTCTCAATCTCCGGGTAAAATAGTCAACGGTTATAATATACAGTAATCTTTATCAGTCATTCAGATAGCTTTTAATTTTAACCATTGGCTATTTTACCCGGTGATTGTTAAACAGGCCCTTAGCAATTTAAAAAACACTGTCAAATTAAAAGACAACGAGTTTCCTAACGCTTACTACGTTAGTTATAATAAAAGTCTAAAAGTTAATTGAGACGGTCGGTAAAAATGTAGTTAATTTATGTAGCAGCACCTCACTTGTTTATTTTTACGGGAGTTGCGAACTTTTAACCGCTTTTTAACACGTCAGTAAAATTGTTTACATACCGAGTTTTACTCTGTATTAAATGTTTTCGCATTTTTTTGGGTTCCGATAATGAAGTGGTAACTCTATTAGGCATTATGCTTGGGACTCATAAGTATAGGTAGTTGTATACGAGAACCTACAATAACTAAAGTAATTAAATACCAGAGATCGTCGTATCCTACGACATACACACACACATACACACACACACACACACACACAGTCGAAAATGTGACCTATTATTTTTATTGTATTTATAGAATCTTCATCGCTTTGTTGTCCTTAATTTGAATATTAAAAACCCAATAAATAAAAGTCATTATATTGATGCACTTAGCCCCGAAATGGATCATAAACACTACTGTGATCCTTCAATGCGAACATTATGTAAACTTTATGAAAATAATAAAAACTAAGGATAAAGTTATTTAAATTCTATGAAACGTAGATCATCATTAAGCTAGAAATATACTATTCAGATTAAATAATATACATCTGTCATAATAAAAATCAATTAATAAGAAAAAACTATCTCCTGTAATGTAAGTAGTACATAGTTTGCAACTGTCAACTTCTTCGTAGGATATGAGATAATTATGCTACAGCTAAATGCATAAGAAAAAGTGGATCGAAAAACAGAAATTTTCGTGTTATTCTCATTCACGTTTCATCTCAATAAAATGTTTTACGTTCTAACTAACCTTTGCCTTTAAGAAAATTGTATCTGCAAAGAATTCCTTACATTTTCCGTATATTCAAAGATTAAATTAGCAAGGCGGATTATTGCCCGGTCCCTATGATAAATTCTTTCATTTGTTACATTTGCTTTCATTTAATTTATACAAATATCCCCCACGTGGCTATAAGCCCGCTATGTAGCAATACAATTCTCGGGTTGTAGACAAAAATTGTTTTTGCAAAGTGGAATGCGTTTTGGCCTAATTTTGTTTTCAGAATTAAGGCCGACCTTTCGCTACTGTTATGCGCCTGTGAAATTAATTCTCTAAGGATTTTAGTTGGATGAATACAAATGTTTGCCGGTTGAATTTAGCATTATGAGGTTATGAGGGCATTTTTATTAATTTTGTGGCTACTAAACACTCTAAGGGCCAGTTTCACAGTCTGCGGGTTAAATAAGTCAATGGATGCCACATGGAGAAGAACCCTAAAATACCTTAAATATTGAAGATAGACAATTTACTGCGAGAAGATTTATTTTAGATTTCAGAAACAGATTTTCATATTTCATATACCCGATGGGACGACGACATCGTCGGGCTAGTAGGAAGGCACTGGTGGCTCGCACAGGACCGCAGAATTTGGCGTGATGAAGAGGAGGCCTTTACTCAGCAGTGGGTGTACACAGGCTGTTAGATAGATAGATCGAATTCAGAAACTGTTGATACTACATTAAAGTCGAAATATAATGGAATCGGAAAATAGAATGGAACCCGCCAAATTGTAAAAAAAAATCATACCTTACAATTTCTTAACGATTGGGTAGTTTCTATTACGAAATATTAATAAAACCCAGTGCTAATAATAGCCAATTATTTATATATTAAATAGATCTCATTATTCGTTTTAAACTTGGGTTGGTTGATCCATTAGTTAAAATTATGTAAAATTTTGCCAACTACCAAAATAACTACGTTAACGTAAATTTAATTAACGTTAACGATGTGTGAATATTTGAATTTTATTATGAGGCGTTTGTACTAATCTCGCACAAATTTATTTTGCAATTTTGCAGCATTTTGTGCAAAACCGGGGCGAGTAAGTACCGATAGCTATAATTTTAGTATCTTCACGACAAGTGTGAAAAGATTTCTGTACTTTGAAACATGAGGCTAGATAACAAACAAAATACAAGTTAGTCCACATCATTTAAATTATTAAAAAAAAATGCTTGATATTTAATTTTTTACGATACATTATAGAAGTTTGAAGAAAAAGTTTAAAATTCGTTACGTTAAAAATCAATTGTTGCGAGTAAAACCCGATTTGAATGAAATGCACGGACAAAACTGTTTTACCAGTAAAGGACAAAAGCTACTTTAACCGCGGAAAAATCTAATAATACAAGCAGAGTCGCGGGCGGAAAGTTATTCCTTTATAAGAATTTATTGGATGTATTAGAACAATATGAGGTACCGCGACAGGCAGACATAAGTCACGTCCCGGAAGCAGGTGTGTCGCGACATAAATGTATAAAATTGATACGTGCCGCTCCGGAAATATTCAGCCCATTGAACACTTTAGCTTATTTTGTAGTCTCTTTTGGACGGGACAAATGTTATGAAGTTGTCAATGTATTTTGTGCTAGAAATATGGAAATCTGTTGTACAATCTCAGTATAAAATTAGGCCGACTCATTTATTATTAAAGCCGTGTTGGCTAAGTCGGAGCATACTCGATTTTCATTCCAAAGATCGTAGGTTCAAACCCCGCCACGCACCTCTGGACTTTCTTCACGAAAATCGTATGTATGCTTTAAAACACGTGCTTGAACGGTGAAGGCAAACATCGTGAGGAAGTCAGCATGTTCTGAGAACTTTGAAGAGTTTGAAATACATGTGACATTCACCAACCTGCACTTGGCCAGCGTGGTGAGTTATCGCCTAATCTCTCTCGTCAAGTGAGAAGTCTTGACGAGAGAGATTAGGCTCGAAGCATTGGGAAAGTTAATAGGGTGTTGATGATGTTTCACGATCTTAGAGTAAAATAAGCTAACGATTGAATGTAAAGCTATCACTGCCTGGATATTTTAATCATTGACTATTTGGCTCAGAGATGGTGAAACAAGTCCTTATTGCAGTATGAAGTATGTACTTGGAATTTGTAAGAAAGTTATTTATTTACTAACGCCCGGCCTTGCACGGCTTGGCTCAATACAACGGTAACATCACTAATTTATTATATATTTTAAAATTTAAAAAAAAAACCCGATTCCTATGCCTTATTTTCCTTAAAAGTAAAACACCATAATATTATGTAATGTGCACGCGATGCGCTTTCATTTGATACCCCACAAGAGTATATTTGAGAATTTTCGGTTTTCCTTTCCCGCTCTCATCCTTTTAAACGGCACGACCGATTTTCATGAAACATGTCTAAAAACACTCGCGCCAAACTCACCTTTCATACAAAAAACTAAATTGAAATCGTTCCATTCCGTTCGGGAGCTATGATGTCCCAGACAGACAGACACGTCAAACTTATAACATCCCTTTTATTGGTCGCCGTTTAAAAAGAACTTCCAACAAGGAAAACACAAAAACATGGTCAATAGATACAGTGTAGTTGGTATTACATTTGCGTGTCCCCTAAATTATAGGATATCCAACATGCGTAATTTTGTCATTCACTCATTAAAATTTAATTACTCAAACATTTTCTACAACATTACTCCTAATGCTTGAGTGTCTTATGCAATCACATTAGACCCTCATAAATAATTAACACGTGTCATCCATTATCACCCCAAAAATATCATCCATAAAATTAGAAAGACGATAAAACATCACGAGAAATTGTCATCCGAACCCCAAATTGATATAAAGTTACAAAACAAAGTAGGATATTTGCATACGTCTTTGTGCCTTTCATAGAATCGTGAAAATAATTCGGAGTGGCACAGACTGTAATAGGCCCCGAGTTCGGTAAAAAGCGAAAGGATTTTGTGTAGTGTACGATACGATTTTAAAAAGATTTACGAATCTTTACATGGTCACGCTTCAAATACAGTTCATGTTGCTGGCTACAAGATTCTGAAGTGACTTAGGCGAAGCCATGCACACCCTGAGTGTCCATTGTCTTTTCCCGAATAGGTAGTTTGCGTTTAACATTACAAACTCGACTTTCATTCCGAAGGTCGTGGGTTCAAACTGGAGTATTTTATTTTGAAAAATGTATGTGCGCATTTGAACACGCGTGCTTTAACTTTTTCTACTACATCATTTGATTTTTATGTGGAATTTTAAGTTAAATTTAGTTTTTGTTTTTAATGTGATATGGATTGACATTATCTGAAATAAATGAATAATAATAAATAATAATTTAACGGTGAAGGCAATAATCGTGTGGAAACCGGCATGTACTGAGAACTCTTAAAGAGTTTTACGCACATGGTGACATTCACCAACCCGCACTTACATACTTTCGCCAAGAGAAATTCCCTGTGTCCCAGCAGTGGGAACGTTAATAGGGTAATGATGATGCTTAATAATTATAAGTGTATATACCCAGTAAATACTTCAACCTTTCAACAGTCTTGACGTGTTATTTAAAAAAAACCTTTGAAAATAATGCTTGATTTATTTTAAAGATATTAAAAAACTTACAGCTAATTAATTCAGAATAATAATAACACAACATCAACAAATGATAGCTCTTAGATGCACACAGAAGGAAGATTAAAAAGTTTCCACAAATAGTAAAGAATTAAATGATGTTTAAAATCGTACGCATATAAAAGCCTTAGTAGTCCGATGGGCCCCAATGTCTTGAAACAAACGGGGAAATGGAATTTTGTCTCGTTCGAAATAAATTGTCAATTTATCTGATGAGTTTATTGCAGTGCGAACTTTGTCGTGGAATTACGGTTGAATGGCTTCCGTGGGAGCTTCAAAATGTTGTACTACTTCGTTTATTTAGTATTTAATACTACTTGCTAAAAACCTTCCTAAACTAAGGAGGCTTTTCATAAGCTTTTATCATTAACATTGAAGCTGTAGTTAGAAAACAAGACACATTTTTTGCGAAGTAGATTTTTTTGCAAAAGGTATGATGGGAACATAAAAAAATATGTTTTCTTTTTATTCCGTCTGTTAGCACCTGTCCAAAAATACTCGACACCAATTATTTGCTTTATTAATTTAATACGTTATTTATTAGTATAGAGATCAAATCTCGCGAAAGCGCTACGGTACGATAATCTTAGAAACCGTAATTAGAGGTGCTGTTTCTTAACACTTTCTGTTTGTTTAAATTAAAAATTGTAATTGATTGATTGAATTGATTTTTTTTGTCACTGTCCGCTACATCACGTTTTTATTTCAAAATGGCGGACTAGTTCTTAGTCAGGCTCCATACTTATGTTGAATCCCTTTTAGCTTTAAAGATTTAATTAATTCAAACATCAGGACAAGCTAAACAAAATACAAGCTTCTCAAATGCATGTAGTGCCAATCTCACGGGATAATCAGAAAATTTTGAAAAACACAACAAAATATAGGTACTACAGACAAGTCAATTCTTAGAGTATCTGTCTGTCAGTTTATCATAAAACACAGATTCTACCCCGATAACAATTTATGTTAATTTAACGTCTTTCATAATGAATATTTGTTATTCAAAAGGGGACCATTGAATTACGACTTTTGTTATTAATATTAAAACCTCGTGTTTCACAGAATACTGAAGTAAATTACTGAAGATATTAAGGAACTTTGGCTCTTTGAGTTTATTATGCAATTATTTAAATAAATTAAAATACTCTAGAGGATAAGCTTATTTTAGTTTATATAATAACATATTTACTTAAAATATATTATCATAATTTTAAATTAAAACAACCTCCGATTTAAAGACCTTAGTTCCCTTAAAAGTTATATTTTTTTATTTTGTACACGTACAGCGCTTTCATTTGATATATTTTTAAACATTGTTTTATTTAATTTCTAGTTTCACCCCACACAACTTTTAAGCGACTCAACTGATTTTCATCAAACCCTTCATACATAATACAATTTAAACACATAAAAAACTAAATTAAAATATCTTCATCCGGCCCGGTTTTTGCCCCGGGTGTTCTTAGACATGTTTCATGAAAATCGGTTGAGCCGTTCAAAAGTTATGGGGGTGAGAGTAGGGAAGGAAAACCGAAAATCTGCAAATATTATACTCGAGTGCGGTATCAAATGAAAGAGTATCGCGTGCCCTAACTACTAAATATTATGGTATTTAACTTATAAGGAAATTAAGGCATTGGAATCGGGGGTTTTTCTTAAATTTTAAATTTAGATTTTATATAATGTTTCATGGAGTTACTCTATTGCATTAGGCAACATCCCGTTAAGATAGAGAGAACAAAATTGTTCTTGAATAAATAAATAAATAAACATTATTTAACCAAGTTAATACTATTCAACTCTTAGACTTACTTTCAAACAAATTTAATCATTGGTCAGAACGTACCCAGGCTACCCGCAACTTAACTAGTGCGTGACGTCACGGCCCGACTAATTGACCGAAACTGAGTGAACTGTGCGAGTAAGTGGCCGTTCACTGCAGCTGCTCAAAATGCCACAGATTCAAATGAACTGAACCACAGAAAATAATACTTTTTTTTTTTTTTTGTATAAGCCTTCATTTGACCACAATCTTACCTGATGTAAAGTGACGATGTGGTCTAAGATGGAGCATGAAGACCTAGAAGGTAGATGGCTTCTATAGACCACATTACGAAACAAGAAAAAATCGCTTCACGCACTGGCCCAGCCCGGAGGGTGGTGACAAGCCGCGGCCGAAGCCTACCAGAAACTGTTACTTAACTATCCTAAAAAAGAAAGGAAGAAATATTTATTTATTTAAAAATATACTTTATACATATTCTGTTATAACTTAAGGCCAAATAAACGGATTTATATTATACAATTATTATTTTTTAAACACACCGTCACAATGTAGTTCATATAAAATTATATTTATGTTGCATTATAAATATTGCCGGACAATCCGAACTACAACATTTAGCCCCGTGGTAAGCTCTAAGCTTATATAAGCTATTCTAAATATTATAGGCATATATGTATGTTATAGTTTTTTTTTAAATTATACATATTAAACATACAGACCAGAAAAGAAAGAGTTTGCAGAACATACAAACACTTAAACCCTCGGCGGGAAGCGAACCCGCTACCTCTTGCGCTCTTTAAATAATAATATAATAATTCTATTTAATTATATTTAATAATTTGTAACTTATTTTTTAAAATGATTTGTATTTTTCTATGTATACTAATGTAATTGGTTGCTAAGCGTGTTAGTGTACTTACATTAATAAATAAATAAATAAATAAATTGCGCGCAAGCGGGTCCTCGCCCACCGAGCTACTGAAGCAGTCAGATTGATTCCATTCAGTTTTTAAAGTGTATTAATGTAATCTAAGAAAATATTATGGTTAGGGAGGCGAATAGGGGAATTTTCGGCAATACTCGAGCGTGGCAGTTTAAGATATGAGAGATACCTTAGACCTAATAGAGCAACCTTGTAAAGTATTTAGCTCTATATGTAGTGACGCGCGCCTAAAATAGACGATCAGATTAGTAAAAAAAAATGGATAGTCTGAAATACTCGAGCGCGTCAGATTAAGATATTGGGGGTTGATTTTAGTGTTTAAAGACTAGATTTAACTAATCTGACGATACAGGACCTTACTTGAATAACTTATCGCCTCGGTTATGTCATTTCATTGTTCAAAAACTTATTTGAAAAAAGGTTATTTAAGGTCTTATCTCTCTCGTCGACAGGGAAGTGTGTCCCTGTGTCTAAAAAGTGGGAAAGTAAATAGGGGTGCTTATGATGATGAAACGAATTTATCCTATAAAAGCTATCAACATCAAAACTTTCTCCTTGGTCTGGGTGTTTAATATGTATCCTAAAAATTTCTGTTTATGTATGCCTATTATATTAAGTATATCAGATATCTAGTATCCGTAACACAAGCAATAGACCTTACCACGGGGCTAAATGTTGTTGTGTGAATTGTCTGGAAATATTTATTCATATTTTATTTTATTCTACACATTACTCAACCAAAAAAGAACCCTTTCTACCCTCAAAGCTTTCTTCAGACATACATCACTGCTCTCATAATACAATCCTGTGCTGGCTACCCACAACTTAACTAGTGCGTGACGTCACGGCCGGCCCGATTAATTCACTGGAACTGGAAGTAAGTGGGCGTTTAATGCAGCTCCTAAGAAAGCCAGAGCTTCTAATGAATCGGACCGCATATTGGGTTACTTAGAGGGCATACATATTTGTACATTAAAATTAATAAACAAACGCAAACATCGTGAGGAATAGAATAGAATGGAAAATACTTTATTACACACCAGATAAACAATACAATAAGAAATTAAAACTAAACCTAGAATGCGTAATGGGCGGTCTTATTGCTAAAAGCAAGATCATACACAAGTGGTCATATGAACGCTTATCTAACATAAAAAAAAACTCTGTGTCCTAGTGGAAACGTTAATAGGATGTTGAGGAAACAAAATGGCAAAACATACTTTTATTCATTTTTTGATAACGTAATTTTTTTCTCGTAAGCTGAATATTTCTCTATATTATTATTAAACAATCTGTGCCCCTGCTAAATGTGGTGCGTGGAAGCGGTAACGGCATCCTGAAGGTGGTGCCGAATAAGCCAGATTGCCCTTTAATGTGGTCAATCACACAGAGGACAATGTCTCGTAGAATTCATTGTTATAAATAACTATGGATAATTGGAACGAAGTTCCGTATTTAATTTGGTATTTCTTAAAAAGAAAAAAATTGTCTATTTATGTTAATTGTATATTTTTTCATGTGAATTGTTATTTAATTTTTAGTTTTTATGATATTGTGAATTTTATTTTTTGTGTATTTTGAATTTGTAAGTATTACGGATCCCCGTTGTCTGAATAAATGAATTATATAATATTATTATTATTCGACTTTTCTATATCCCTCAAGAAGAAATTTTCATCAGGAAAGCGGTAGGGCCTCCTGTCGCTAACTTTACGAAACGTTCGGCGCGGCTCACAGGCTTACTAAAACCCGTTTTCAAAATAAATAGTTAAACTCGCGTTAGTTTTGAAAGTGAGACATACATTTTATTTCTTAAATATTCGAAAATTTTTGACCCTGTTGCTTTAATGACCATTTGTGTAGAATGCCTTTCAACTTTTAAACTTATCAAATTATTAGTTAAGTCAGTTTATAGTGCAAAATCTTAATAAACTTGTAATACCAAAGTTATCCAAACTAATATTTCTACGCATTACCCAATTAAAACAAAGACTATCAGCCTCCAAATATTTCAAGCAAACAAAATATGTACAATCCTGGCTACACACAACTTATCTATTGCGTGACGTCACCGACTAACTGACCGATACTGAGTGAACTGTGTGAGTAATTGACCGAAACTTAGTGAACTTTGAGAGTAAGTGGCCGTTTACTGCAGCTTCTTAGAATGCTACAGATCCAAATGGAATGTACCATAGATAAATAAGGTTACATATAATTTACACTTATGGCAAAATGTTAAATCAAATTATTTCAGCCGTAGGATGCCACTTTTTCCATAGATTTCCTTATGTTCCAGTTTGGAGGATGTTCAAGGCTATGCTTGTCCAAAGTAAATATGTTTTTTATTAACTCACTTCAATATTATGGAGCTCATCAATACTATATTGTGTATTTTTCTCTAGAAACAAATTGCTGATTTATATAATATAATTTTATTTGAATGCTGAAAAAGAGACCACTTCTTAGTGTGGTTGAGTAGATGATTCGTTATCAAACGATTAATCTATAAGTTCAAATGTCATTATCAATAGATTTGGTATCATGAACATTCACTTAAGACTCACTTCAATGGATCAAATTAACCAAATCGCTAAATTACCATTTTAGCTAGATGATACCTACATAAATCTTAATTTAAAATTTAAGATAAACCCCGATTCCAAACCTTAAATTTCCTTAAAAGTAAAACACTATAATATTTATGAAAATGTGCACGCAATGCGCTTTCATTTGATACCAAACTCGAGTATATTTGCAGATTTTCGGTTTTCCTTCCCCACTCTCACCCCCATAACTTTGAAACGGTAAAACCGATTTTCTTTAAACATGTCTAAGAACACTAGCGCCAAACTCACTTTTCATACAAAAAAAAACTAAATCCATCGTTTCGGGAGCTAAGATGTCCCAGACAGACAGACAAACATGTCAAATTATAACACCCCTCGTTTTTAGTCGGGGTTAAAAACCAATTAATTCTGGCTTATTTATATGAATAAGACACATTAAGTCTAATTATGCCCTATTTTGCGACTATTAATAGTAATAAACAAAGGTGAAACGCTTTTTTTGAACTGTAATTAAACAGGTTCGGCCCTAATTTTTTAAAAATAACGTTTTTTATCAAACATTCCAATTAACCTCCTCTATGCCTAAAATAAAAAGTGAAATATATTTATGAATACGCGTGAATGTCAACATTTTATATACTACACTTATACATAATAACTGGTTTTATAATATAGTAACTTCCCTTCTTATCTTTATTTCATTTAAAACTTCTGCGAGTGACACGCAAGTACGACATAAAAGGGTTCTTTCTCATTACGAGATAAGAAACCATGACATATCATGACGCGACCCAGTTTCAACGATACATAATTATGTATATTACTGATACATATTAGCATTACGGAATTCTGTATCATCATTGTTTCAGTGGGTGGAAGTAGCTAATAATCGACTTAGTTCAGTTTCGCGGAATCTTAGGCGAGTCTTTGCGTGAACCAAATAACCTGTCCTTCTCCTAGTTTGACACCAATATATGAAAATATGTAAGTATATTTTTACCAGCCGTGTTGGCCAAGTGGAAGCATGCTCCACTTTCATTCAGAATGTCGAGGGTTCAAACACCCGCCTCTGTATTTAACCTCTGGATATTTCTTCACGAAAAAAATATGTGTGCTTTATTCCCGTGAAACCGGCATATTTCCAGAACTTTAATGAGTTTATAGAACATGTAACATCACCAACCCCCACTGTGCCAAGGTGGTCAAATGAGGCCTCATCTCATTCGCCAAGAGATTATTCCTTGTGTCCCAGCAGTTGGAATGTAAATTAGAGGTGCTTATGATGTAAATCAGTTGTCTAGTAGGTACTCGTCAAGCAAGCCAAAAGCTTAATGTGTTTAAATAACTTTCTCAATCATTACAGCGTCAAATTCTGTCCTACCAATTTACTTTGCGCCCGCTCGTTACCGATCGAATTTCGTTAGATATCTGACCTATAAAAAATGAGAGAAATAACTAAAAAAATTCCCCTAATAAAACCTGTGACATTCTAACTTTGAGGCAGCAGTGATAAATCACGCTGATGTCGGTGCTGCGTAAATCACACACACATTTGCCACAGTGGATATACACAGAAGATAAAGTTTTACAACCCGCCTGGGTTTTATTTACAGGAAATGTTTTACAGTAAACAGGCCAATGAAGATGTTATTGGCGTTCTGTGGTTGGGCACCTGATGTTGTTGAAAGTCTCTATCTGTAAGTGTGTTAGTTCATAAATAGTGAAAGTAAATTGTCCTGAAAACTTTGAACTGAAAGAAAACACATATGAATCTCTAATTTAAAAAGAAATACTGTATTTGTTGACCAATTCCTTCTCAGACATGAGAAAAGACTCAAGTCTTTGAAATTTACATTTTTTTTAACTCTAAATCCCACAACACGCATAGTTACTAGACTTATTCGTAATAATTTCCCTTGTTATTCGCATATGAATAAAAATGGAGTATGAAAAAGTATTTATAAACAGGGTGTGTCGTTTATAATGGATAATCCGCTAAAGGGCTACAGGCTACAATAAAATCATACTATGTTTTAACCTAGCTCATAGATATTTATTATGAATTTTTGCTTTACAAAAAACAAGAAGATTTTTGAACAGACTTTGGTATTTTGTGTATTGTTTGTCGTCGTACTTCTAAATACTTGTTTAATTCAATTAAATTTCATTAAGAGGCGTTCTTATCGTAAAATGTTACAAACATTTACATTCTAAGTATTTTTCCTAATTTTTTTCATAAACTGTAGTTTTGAACATGTTTGTGAAGAAAAACGTATGGTGCTATAGCTATCCATTGTCTTATTAATATGCTTGGTTTGTACAAATTTTAAAAAAGGTATAATTATATATAGCTAAGCTAGCATAATTAGCTACATAGAGTTTGTGGCCGTGCGATCCTTTCACGCATCGGTCTTTTCAACCTTTCAACCACCGCTATGCTACCTAAACCATCTGTCATAAATGCATAGGTCACATATAGAGCGTACCGGCATAAGTTCTAAAAAAGGTCAACGAAACTACTAGTTGCACATAAATCTAAATTTAAAATTTAAGAAAAACCCCCGATTCCAATGCTTTCATTTCCTTAAATGTAAAACAACATAATATTGTGTAACGTGGACGCGATGCGTTTTCATTTGATACCCCACACTAGTATATTTGCAGATTTTTGGTTTTCCTTCCCCACTCTCACCCCCATAACTTTTAAACGGCACAACCGTTTTTCATGAAACATGTCTAAGAACACTAGCGCCAACCTCGGCCAAACTCACCTTTCATAAAAAAAAACTAAATTGAAATCGCTCCATCCGTTCGGTAGCTATGTTGCCACAGACAGACAGACACACAGACAGACAGACAGACACGTCAAACGTATAACACCCCTCTTTTTTGGTCGGGGGTTAAAAAAGAAGCTTCGTCAGAAAAGACTATCTTCTCCCAGTCGCGGTGGTATTTATTTTCTTGTGTTCTTTACGGCTCTTTCTTAACGTGTTTTTCTAAAAGGAGCGGTATTTTTCAATGAACTGCGATATCTTAACTTAATTTATATTAAACGAATTCTATATTCAGTCCTTTTTGCTTCACGGCTTCTTGTGCAGATCACAAATGGGGTTTTAAACGTTTACGTGTACGTTTGTGATATCTCTCTCCATCCATGGTTGTCTGAAAAAATTGCTTTAAGCAATAAGACCGGCCATTACGCTTCTAGGTTCAGTTTTTATTTTCTAAATCTTTGTTTGGTGTGTGTAAAAAGATTTTCTATGAACTTATCTACCTAAAAAAATGGTCAGTTATCCGATTATCCTCGGCGAACGACGTCTTTTTTGCTTTTACACGTTCTGGTAGGTCATCGAAGTTTTTTGGCTTAAAATATGGAATGACCCATTTCATTCATGTACTTTGCAGCCTGAACGAGTGACATTTTGGTCCTTTAGGATAACAAAGCCACACAACTTCATAGCGGGAAGCATACGCGGCACTCATCTCTTGAAACGTGATTGTGAAGTGAAAACGAGAACATGGACATTGGACATGAACATTTTGAAAGGCAGAAAAAAAATCAAATTATTGATTTTTTTTTTGCCTTTCAGCTGCTTTCAGGTGCTTACCCAATCAGCCACTATCATATTAAATTTTTGATGCTACAATAAGCTTTCATTTGACCACAATCTCACCTGATGTAAAGTGACGATGTGGTCTAAGGTGGGGCATGAAGACCTAGAAGGTAGATGGCTTCTCCGGACCACATTTTACGAAACACGAAAAAATCGTTTCCCGCACTGGCCCAGCCCGGAGGGAGACAAGCCGTGGCCGAAGCTTACCACCAGAGACTGTTCTTGAGGTAACGTGTAAGGATTCAGAGGGTTAACACTTACGGACTTGAACAGAAAAAAAACTCCAAAACTATACTAAAACTACTCTATACTCTACTAACTGTCTCCTCATAAAATATAATTGGTGAAATGCTTTAATTTTTGTCACATTGATGTTCGGAGTTGACCGATACTGTGGCCACAAAAAGCAATGCTCAATAAACATCATACCGTAACAGTCCGAGATTTATTGGTTCCCGGACGAAAGTTTTGAGGCCCAGAGGACCATACTAAGGCTTTTATAAAACGTGAAAAACGGCAGCTTTTCAAGAACTTTTTCCTCTAGAAATATGAATTTCGTGGGTATTTATCTTGTATCACGAACGGTCAAAAAAATTACTAAAAGATGAATTATAAGTTTGAAGAATAGATTTTCTTTATAAGTAATTTGAGTTGTTAATATAACTATTAATTACTGGCTCATTCATATTTTTTTGACATTAAGAACAGAAATAGCAAGCTATTTACCCTGTTAATAGAAAGCCAGTCCCACAAAGTTTAGTGACTTTATAATATTAAATTTATAATTATCTAAACAACAGCTCCGAAAACAAGTACAAGCTATTTTTTTCTCTTATAGAGGTACAATCTTTTATCCACCATTTTAACCCAACCCTTTTTGGCGTGAAATCAGAGTTATTTCGGCACATTGTAATAGATAATAATGTATTAGTAAGGATTCATTACTCATGATTCTTAGACATCATGGTCCCTATTTGGAACACAAGTAATAATGTAAGGCTCAATCTGGGCATCGTAAAGACAAATTAAATTATAAATCCAAGCAAGTATACTCAAAATTTCCACAAGCTTGTGTGAAACTATAATGTACGTGAGGTCGTTGTCATAGTGTTGCTACTTTCCGGCAACTTAATACAAGAAGGTTCAACTACAATCATGGACTTTTTTTTTAATGCTTGATAAGTCTTCATTTGACCACAATCTCACCTGATGGGACATGAAGCCCTAGAAGGCTTCTCCGGGCCACATTACGAAACACGAAAATTTCGCTTCACGCACTGGCCCAGCCCGGAGGGTGGTGACAAGCCGTGGCCGAAGCCTACCACCAGAGACTGTTCTTAGCACCACCCGGAGGTCACGTGTAAGGATTCAGAGGGTTAACACTTACGGACGTGAACAGACACAACCTCCAAAAATATAAAGTTAAAGTATATAAAGTTCTCAGAATATGCCGGTGTTCTAACGATGTTTGCCTTCACCGTTAAGACACGTGTTTTAACTACAATCAGTACATAATTATTTTAGTTAAAACACGAAGTAAAATCAAAGTGGCATTAAAAATATGTATAAATAAAAAAATAAACCCTGTCTCGAATTCAATTTAACGAATCGTCAACATTCACTGAAAATTCAATGTCGTTTCAATTTAAATATATTTCAAGTTAACCAAGTTTATTTTTTAGCACACCATGCCGCCACCGCGCCGCCACCGCGCCGTTAAGGCCTAATTTTATTTATAATAATTAAGTAAGCAGCGACGCGGAAAAAGAGCTTAATTTTATAACCCTCAAGATCGCAATAAATCGCGCGAGTTTCTGGATTATTAATTTAAAATGGTCTAAATTATTTAATTTTATTATAAGTTTAAAAAAAATATTCATATCAATTTCTTAAAAAATTTAAGCTCTCTAAGGAAATGAGCTATTTTATATATTTTATAAAGATGACGCAATAAAAATACACTTTTTGCGTTATTACAAAAACATATAACGACCCAATGATTTCGTTAATATACTACACAGTACCTTATATATCTTTGTAAAAAGGCCTATATGTATTTAAACATAATGTGGACCATTCTATGAAATATCACCAATCGGGCTTTTCAGATAACTTGAAGGTACCAACCAGACATGACATTCCACATTGCATGGGTATCCGATACTGGATCCCTATTAAATTCTACGCTTTACATCCCTTTGACGGGAATTTGATTTCACGATTTGACGAATTCTTGGTGGAAAGGGCGTACTATTATTTCACACAGTGTTACCTATATAGGGTTGAAAAGTCACTAAAAATGGTTTTCTCTTAAATTTTCAAATTCTTTATTGCACACAGAAACAAATACAAATATGTATTAGTTATAACATAGGTCATGTACAAAGACGAGCTTAACCATATAAGATTACTCTTTCAGATGGATTTTTATGTCGTCTACAGTGTTTTGGTAACCTTTTCATAAAGTTCATGATTAAAACAAAAATAACCTTTTATTACATCAAATACTACACAGTCATGTTGTAATAATAATAATAGCTACGCGGCCGGTGATTCTCCGTTTTTATATATTTTTTACAGTAGGTTTTATTGTCCATTTTGTTTATATTTAAATAATGATGATAATGTTTTATGAAGTTATTTATTTCAGGCATCAGAGGCCCATATAAACAAGTACCTTACAAACACACGTTGTACAATATAAATCTTAAATATTAGAAACGACAGTGTTTATGTCATGGAGTCTGTCACGGCGGCGTCCCCTTGCGTTGTAGTGTGGGTGTGTGTTGAATGTAGATGATGACTGTCGCCAGACTTAGCTCAGGCCTGACTTATCGAGCATGCCTGGAACATTGTTACAACGACAAGCTGTAACAAAGTTCCAGGAATTCCCACCAAGATTGAGGACACATCAAAAAAATTCTGAGCATTTGCATAGAACAGTAACTCAAATCTGACACAAAACCATAACAACTGAATTTGAAAATTTAAAAAATGAAATTATATTTTGATAACACTGATTTAATAATAGATCAAAAAAAATTTGTTTTAAGTGGAAATAAAGTTTTTTAACTCGTTAATTTTTTTACGGCAGATATTAGTATATAAAAAAAAACACCACTTCAACCGACGAATTAAAGAGAGGAAAGAATTCAAGCTTATTTTATTTAACATATTTTTTTATGCATGATTACGCAGTATATTTTGCAATTTTATTTAAAAGAAGGTAAATTTAATTATTTTAACAGCTTGGTAAATATGATTTTAAGATAAACTTAATTATTTACAATGTTTCCGTTTTTCGGTGGTAGTTTTTAAAAGTTTTTTTATACAAATCTATAAAATAACATATTTTTCTTCTTTTTACTATATGAATAAAATTATCATAGATTATGAGATTTTTTGATGAAGGAGTGCTGTATAAATATTCAAAATTTGTTTATTAGAGTTTCTAGTAAATACTCGCATCTACATAAATTGTACCGGCCATCATAACATCCGGCCTTTGAATGCTCAAGTTCTTATCACTATGTTGTACCCTAAGGGCGCAAAGTCCTTGGCGTTAGTCATAAACGTTACCCATTCAGGAGTTATGGTGGTTCAACGAGATGGGATACTTAATTACTATACCTTTAGTTATGAAGATAGGTAGTACTCGTAGCTAGCTCGTAAAAATGATTTTGGGTTACTTGTGAAGGACGCTCACTTCAGGGTTAAACTTGCATGAGTATAACGAGATTTTAACGGAGAAGTTTCGGTATTCATTTTAAATGGTTTGATATGGATAGTTTCTGAAATTTTAGCCAAACCGAATATATATTTTAGCAACCTCTAGATAGCTTTTTTTTAAATTAAAACTTGTTGATATCTGTAAATGAAACAAAGTATGTTCGGATATCAAAATGCTTTGTGTGGTTTAACAAAAAAATCTAGTTTAATATTTTATAATATTGACTAGCTGGCCCGTTTCAGCTTTCCACGAATGCAAAAACCTTACTTTTAAATCGCTCTACCTATTACTGTAAACCATTTAAATTTCCCGAATTTAAAGACTGAAAAAAAACAGCCGAATTTAGTTGCCTGGAAGGGATCGCTTTTTAGTGATAAGTCCGCCCATTATACCGTCGGCTTATTGCAAGAAGTCATTAACCGACAAATCCAAAAGTGTGGCAAAATCAGTTTTAAACTTTTTATGACTTTAAGAGCCCATATCATCCAAACTACGGCAGTTATCAATATAATTTAAACGCCAATATATAGTGATATTTAATTATTATATAAACAGCTGAAATCAGTCTAAATTTAATCATGGCAATTTTTTTAAAAGCTAAAAATGCAAAGATAATGATTTCTTGCGATAAAAAGTTTTGACTAAACTGGAGTTAAGTATTTCTGTAACAAAGTTATTAGTGGCCTCTTTCAAGTAATAAAAGACAAAATAATCTTAAAATAACGTCTTTTATTACTAAAAACTTAAGGAATTACCTTGTTTGTTCATAAAAACTTAATAAAATAACTAAAATGACCACAGAAATCAATCAATCAGGAAATATTGATATTTCGGTAACTGTCACCTCATCGCTTCCTTTTTTCCCATCAACTTCAGACCACAGGTAGGTTCGCTAGGTTTAGGAGCCTTGGGTGGTTGTTCAACTTTTTTGCAACACGTAAACAACATAAATCTTCGATTGCTTTATCGTTAATATTCGTATTAATAAAAATAGAAATACTTACTTAACTATTTAATGTAGAATTTGAAACCAAGATAGATTAGCTCATTTCTCAAATTGTAACGAATTAAACAAGTTGGTATGAAACTTTAAATAGGTACCTAACTGGGTAGTAACCTAGGTATGTACATTATTTTATGTAATAATCATCTATTAATGAGAAACCAATATTCAATGTAATTATTACTACCAGTTTTGAATTGCATCTCATAGCTCTAAAATCATAAGTGTCTAAGTTTTGTAAAACCAAACTATGGAAATAAATGATTTTGTATCTTGTATCTCATAAAACTCGCCGGCAACTTATAAGTAAACAAGCATTACATATTGGCTTAAATGTTTGTGTGCAAAAGTCATTACATGCATTTTCCTGTATAATTTTACAATAACAAAAATCACTAATAAAACAATACATCATTCAGGCGATTTCAGTGTTGTATTAAGTTGTTTGCCATGTTTCGGCAAAAGTAATTAATGTGTATATAATGAATTCTATAAAAACGTTACTCGTTTTGATAGAAATCATTAAAAACCGTTAGTATTTTTTTTCCCAAATAGTATGATACGTCAAAACTAGTTAAGTGCAAATAATGAATTCAAGCAAAACTTAATCCACGGTTTGTAAACGTAAAAGCATTTTTAAAATGTTGATATGTCACATAAATGAATTATGTATGAAAATAAAAATGACAATTGTGTTTTGTTTTCTTTTGGTAAAATATATTAATGTAAGTTAATGAATTTTATGAAACCAGATTGACCAAAAATGCAGTTATTGACTTTATTACCAAGCCATAACTTCTAAGTTTGAAGAGCTACAAATTAGTGAGTTTTACCAAAATGTAGAGCTCATCGAGACGAACTCATTGGTGTATCTAACGCAGTTAGTGACTTCTTGCGACTAATGACTTCTTGCAGTAAGCCGACGATACATTTGTTTTTCTACGTGTTGTAAGACAGATGCGGCTGGGGACATTAATTTATATTTAGTATAGATTCATTAATTACTTTACGGAACTTGTTTGAGTATCATGGCTGTACAATTAGGCTAATTTGATGCAGGTTTCCAATTTTGTGTAACTTCTGCGAACTTTTACGTTACTTAATTAGGAAACCACGTCCAGTGAGCTTAAAACTAAGCTCATAGTGTCCGATTGAAATTTTCATTATTAAATTTGTAACGTAAATGAAGCGCGGATTGTTTTATTGTAAGACAAGTAATTGTGTAAAAATTGTATTAAATTATTAAAATGTATCAAAGGCCCACGACCTTCTGACGCAATAGTCTTTTGATAGGAGTTTTAATTTAATAAATATATCCTAAAATATAATTTTATCGTATAAAAGTTTAAGTTATTTTAAATAAAGTGGCTGCGGAACACCTATAACATCACTCAAATATATAAATGGTCAACCCCCTTCACATATATATAAAAAATAAACGAATGATCTTATGTGACAAAACTTATCGGTTTCCAATTATATATATTAATGATTTCAGTCCTACCCAGTTTATTTCAATAGTTAACCGTCAACTTCGCAAACTCGAGAGAGTCACTACTCATTTACATCACACCTGCGCCAAACGCGTGCAAGTCGGAGACGAAGGCTCCTTTAACTTCTTTCTAAGGCTTCTTTACTTTCTACTTTACATTTTAATTTCATCAATTCTTGTTCTAGGCACTGACCTAGAGTTTATTATGCTAAGCAAAAAGATAAGCGAAGGGTGAAGCGAGAAGTCTATCAAGTTACAATTGCCAGAGACAAAAAGAGACAGTAATTGAAGTACTAAATATGGCATAGTTTTTATTGACAAGAACGATAAGGCAATTTGTCTATAGCGCGATGAATTTTGTGTTGTTGTGAACATAGTGGATTTTAATGTTCAGTGCAAATTAATAATTATTATTATGGTGTCATGTTCCGTAGCTACCGTACCTAATGAATCAAAAACAAATAATCCGTGCAAAATATACTTTTCACAAATATGAATCAAGGAAAAACTAAAAAATCTAGAAAAGACCGGTAAAGAGGGCGCTGTCGCAACGCCACGTATATACGAAATATGTACTAAAGTAATAACAATGCGAAATATAAATAAATCCAATCTGGACCGGCAAAAAGGAAATTTTCAATTGTTATGGACCACGTTCGTGGTCTTAGAGACTGGACGTATTAAAACAGAAAGTCGCTCAAGTAGAGACTGAATAAATTAATAACCGACTTGGAATTACATGGATCTCACAACTTTTTACCGCAGACCAACTGAGTTGCGCGACTTGGTTTTTTTGACAAGTATTGTTTTTGATGGGATTATATTTGTACATAAATAAAATCTATAAATAATTTTCAGATTTATTTATTTATTTCAATGAAAACTAGAAGTAAATAACACAATAGTAACTTAATAGTAACAGTAAGATAATAAAAAAAATACAAATAGACATAAGTAGCTGATAATTATTGCTGCTGGAAATTCTGTTGAAATCGTGCGAAAGACACCCCGTGCAAACCTCTAAGCGGCAAACCTATTCGGACAATGGTCCCGAATACTAATATTATATCAGAGCAAATAAAACTTAAGCAGCCAAAATCAGCATATTCAACTTCAAACAGAAGTGCAAACAGGAGAGTAAAGTTGGTAGCACTTACTCCCACCTATGCAGAGAAACTAAGTGGCCCCATAAATTTCGCCGGTGTAAGTTTAAACGGGGACCAAAGATATATTGGGTACTAGATGGTCTTTTGTGTCTGTGGATATAATATGTTTTGGGATGGCAAAAATCGGTGTTTTCCAAAATAGTAAAGTCAGCCATCAGTCCCCGGCGTGGGACGTCCACTGTTGCACATAGATGCCTGACAATATAAGGGTTAGATTAGGTTTAACTAGTCAAAAATGATGTTATCTTCTTAACTGCATTTTGACACTTTTCATAGCAACCAGGCAGTGCTATCTAGAATTGCGTACGCAGTAGTTGTACAGTATGCATCGCTAACTGAAAATCACCCTTGTATTGGTGGTTTGTATGACATGCAGCATGTAAAGGGTTACCAGATAGTGACGCCAGTGCCATACTGTACAACGGACGATCGTTCGTGACCGAAAGTAGGTTTATGCTTCACCAGAACACTTAATCACAGTTTTAATATTCGACAGATCGCAACGAAATCCGACTTCTCTTACTTATAAAAAGTCATCGTTGTAGCAATGTTGAGGCTTCGTATACAACTATTCGATTCGTTTATGTCTAAGTTTTGTAAAATCAAACTATGGAAATAAATAATTTTGTATCTTGTATCTTGTATCTTTTATTAAAAACCGGACATCAAAATGACTATTTCTTAAAAATGTTGCCATCTCCAGTAACTTTACGCCGCTGAAACTTTTCCCCGAGGCATATATTTCTCCATACAGTGTTGTCAGTGTGTCTAATAAAGTGGTCACAGTCGAAGCAAGATTAACAGCAGCTCTTTATTATTGTTTGTGTTGTGTGCTGCGTCTCCCTGTCTCCCGGGATATGGGGAGTTTTGAGCTGGGGTTATGATATCTGGGATGAATGTTGCTTCTCAATGTTCTCAAAGGTATTGTTACTCTCTTTCAGTTGTGATAGTTGACTAGCTATTTTTAATGATTTTTTACGATGGGTATCAAACAGTATTTCCTGTACGCTTATTTTTATGGATGGTTGGATGGCTTTGAGGCTACGGCTCAGAATACATTGGATAATGTTTCTCTGTGGATACAGGCCGCTTCCTACGGAAATAAATGGAAATATGTATGAGGCTATTTTCAATAGACGTCCGACGCCAGAAATGCTCATGAAGCTGTAATTTTTTGTGTATTTACGTCTTTATACGGATATCTGTTTTAATTTTAAGTTGTGGTGTTGCCACCCTCACGGACCCTGGCTGAAAACCAGCGCTCTGTCATAGTGCTCCTACGGGCCCTGTGGCAGATGCATTATGCTGATCCAGGGACCGTTCATGACACAATGTTTAATTTCACGTAGGTTTAAGGTAAGTATTATATAATTATTATTAGTTTCAGATATTGCTTTTTATAAATGTTTATTATTTTTAGTTTTTGTGTAGTAATAAATATTTTTCTCTCTTTGTTAGTTACAACTTATATTATTAAAGTTTGCTGGCTTTTATCGTGTGACCTTTAAGTAGTTACGTAAAACTACGCCAGTGAGTTAAGTAAGAAGCTTAGTTGTTATAAATGAAGTAGCTCACAACGGGGCGTGTCTTAGGCCGCTAAGTATAATTTAAGCAAAATTTCTTACAGTTCTTAGTAATACAGTTTAGTAAGAAATAATATAGAATAGAATAGAAATAGAAAAGAAAATACTTTATTACGCACCAAACAAGAAACAAAACAATAAGAAATTAAAACTAAACCTGGAATGGGTAATGGGCGGCCATAACATAATTAATATATTTATGTATATTGAGTAATATAGTTCCTATTTAATTATTTTAAATTTATTTTCGTTGGTGTGTGTTATAGAGATTTTTATATTTTATTCCATTAATGTGTATAATAAAAAACTCTATGCATGTGTCTATTATATTAAGTATATCAGATTATGTCTAGTACCCGTAACACAAGCTAAGAGCTTACCACGGGGCTAGATGTTGTTGTGTGGATAATTGGAAATATTTATTTATTTATTCTACATAATGACTGACGGGATAGAAAGTAAATGGATAAAGTCTATACATTTTCTAAGATCGAATCAGGATTGAGGATATAAAGCCCGACTCGTGTTACCTTCGTAGACTAGCGGATTAGTTCGTTAAAGTGGCAATGGACTCGTTAGCACGTGAAAGAGATGACCGTTATGACGTTGGGAAGTTTCACCAACTTAACGTTCTTGGTGAAGATAGTGGGTCCATAGTAGATGCAAACCCGCTGCTTAGCCAAACTTGAAGGAACGCATTGCAGTTCTAATGGACCTAATGTACAGTTAACAGCAAATCGACAATAATCGACGATTCGAAACATCTTCTAGTGTAGATGTTTTGAAACGTTCCAGATGTTACAAGGTATACCAATGTGTTCATTGTAAATTATGTTTTAGTTTGTCAAAAGAAAATTATCATAATAACACCGAGGATCTAAATTAATATGATTTACTTACTTCTGACAAACTACAATAGTCAGTAGGTAACTTTTGGCTTTATTTACTGTACCATATATTATTTTGGGACACTATTTTGCCGTTTGTTTTGCTGTTGACTGTAGTAGGAGCATCCCAACCAAAACTAAGTAAACGCACTGTCCGTGACGTCACGAAGTCTCGGCCACGTTAGTTCACCGTGACGGCTACTGAACGGGTAAGTAGCCAATTACTGCATCTTGCCAAAACATGGATATTTGAGCTGCTGTTTCAGAGTACGTTGAGTGCTCACAAATGTGTTGAGTTAATTTGCCTACCCTATGTGGCGATGGTTTTGCTTAAGGATACCTCTACATGTTTGAAAAATGCATGTGCGCTTTAAAACGCGTCCTTTAACGGTGAAGGCAAATATCGTGAGGGAACCGGCATGTTCTGAGAACTTTGAAGAGTGTGAAGGACATGTGGCATTCACCAACCCGCAGTTGGCCAGCGTGGAGAATTAAGGAGTAATCTCTCTCGTCAAGAGAAATCCCTGTGTCCCAACAGTGGGATTTTTAATAGGGTGATGATGATGATGATGACCTAAACGATTGAATCAGAAATCGAAGATACATAATTAATTTGATAAGTATGAGATAGACTTACCTAGGATTCCGTTTACTGTTTATATACATATTGCAATAAAATTAAACGAATATATGTGTTTTTTTTTTAAAGTGCAAAAAGATGCAGTCAGAGCGGTCACCCATTACAATTACTGACATTACACAACGTCAATTAAATTTATAAAAATCACGTATACAACAAACGTGTATTATAAATTTAAGTGACGTTGCGGGAGCTTCCTCGTGTATTTATTTAATATGTTGTGTTTTTAGTATTTGTTGTTATAGCTAAAACAACAAATACTAAAAACACAACATATTAGCCGCAGACATACATAATGTACATCATTCCACAAAATATCAACTCTCTAGCTATCACTCGCTAGGTTCTTGAGAAACAACCTTGTCACATACAGAGATAGACGACGAAATCTTAGCATTAGGATCACGTTGTATTTGAGTAGGGAACCCTTAAAAGTGGTAATTGGCGGGTTATTATAGCATTTACAGCAGATAGCCGTTAAACCGTAAGGTTCTTGAATGAAGAATTGTGAGTCGGCATACGCTGGACACCTACCCACAAGAGGTACGGACGCTTTACTGAAAACTGTTGGCTTACGGTAACCTTTGTCTAGCATAAGATATCCATCGGCTTTAATAATGATGAAATAATAATGCTTTTATGACGTTTACAGAAATAAATAATAAAATTCTAACTTTAAAATTTAAGAAAAGCCTTCGATTCCAGTGCTTTAAAAGTCCTTAAAAGTAACACACCAAGTAATATTTAGTAACATGGACGCGATGCGCTTTCATTTGATATCCCACTTGAGTATTTATGCAGATTTTCGGTTTTCCTTCCCCACTCTCACCCCCATAACTTTTAAACGGTCCAACCGATTTTCATGAAACATGTCTAAGAACACTCGCGCCAAACCACCTTTCATACAAAAAAACTAAATTGAAATCGCTCGATCCGTTCGGGAGCTATGATGTCCCAGACAGACAGACAGTGAACTTATAACACCCCTCTTTTTTGGTCGCGGGTTAAAAACAATATGCTGTTGTGACCTCCGAATTAAAGCAGCCCTGTGCGTGACGTCATGGGGACTCTTAGCTAATTATCCGTGACGACGACTGAGCGAGTAAGTGCTCAATTACTGCATCTTGCCAAAACACAGATTGGAGCTATTTCAGAGTACATAATATGCTTAAACTGTCCTTAGATATTTTGGCTTATGTGGCAATGGATATGCTCTAGGTTTTCCCTAAGTGATCGTATCAGAAAGGAGAAGATACGTAGACGAACGAGGGTCAACAACATTGTTTTTACAACCCTACTTTGCAATACTTAATTGCAATAGAAAGTGTTCCGTAGCGGAATACTTAGGTACCTAATTGTAATATCAATTTAATTCAATCAATTGTTTTGGGTGACTGACCTCTCATTTTATAAGCTTCATATGTGTGGGCAAGCAATATGTCAATATCAAGAATACACAATTTTGAGGGTAGATCATGATAATTGCTTTTTTTAATGTTGGTACGACACGCTATCTTTATTTGCTACGAGATGGCGACAGGCAGTCCGTTGAAAGCCGCCTTTTAGACCACACAAGATAACACCTACGCGGGCGCCCGCGGTTTCACTCGCTATTCTAAGCTCAACGAATCATACTACGGTCCTTCCTGTGTCATGTTCTATGTCCCCATGCACCAATCGAGAAGATCACTCCAAAACTAGCACTGTGGAATTTCAATGTTAGCCGGAAGGTGTGCGTGACCAACACCTACCTGAAGAACCTCGTCTGGACGAGCCAGCGGGCAACCAATGGGGTAAGTCGGCCCACGAATTCACTGGTAATAAGCAAAAAATAGTACGGAAGCATTTAATTGTTAAAAAAATTATAATAAGTGTCTCCAACCAAAATAAATGCATTATTTGATATTACAATACAATCAAATTATCTTGACCTTCTTGACATTTTATAACTACGAAATATTTTTTTTATTTTTCTATGGTCTCGCAAACATATAAATGTCTTTTTGCCATGGCAAAGTTTGAGCTGTTCCACGGGTGGATTTAAATGTAGCTTTTATAGTTCGGTCTTTAGAGTCATGTCGCGTCGAGGTTAATGCAGAAACGATGACCTTCAACTAAGAACTTACAATTGTTAAATACAAATTTAACTTCTTTGTTAACAATGCTTAAGGAAGGAGTGAGTTTAGACGACGGGTGATAGAGGAAAATGGAAGGAAAAAACATGTGTCGACCACGTAATGTGGGCGCACGAGGAAATGTTGATGACGATTATAAAATATTTATTTTGACGACATCAGCAACGGTTCCCTACACTTAGTTTTTGTAAGTGCCTTTTTACATTCCTTACCATGACCATGTTCTATTTAGATTTACAACGGATATTTCCATGATTAATTGTATTTAACCATGATAGTTTCAAAAATTATTTGACATCTCCTTACCACGCTTAACTACGACTTCTCAACTTATCCTTAACTGGTACAATACAATACAAAACACTTTATTGTACACAACAGGAACATAAACACGTAAAACAAAATAAAAAATAAAACAAGTGGTACAATGGGCGGCCTTATCGCTAAAAAGCGATCTCATCCAACTTTTTAACTGGTGTTAGTTATGAAGTTTGAATCATTATATTATTTTGGCCATTATGCCACAGAAATGGTTCTTACGGAAGACCAGCGTGGGTTGTACTGCATACTTCCCGCTTATGCTGAGTAAGGTCCATTTTGCAGTGCTGAAGACAAATTATTTGTTTAACTATAATTATAAGTTGTATAATTTTTATGTTGATGTAATTTGTGTTTAGCTGCAAATAAATGATTTCTATTCTATTCTATTCTATTCTATTCTATTATAAATGTTGTGGAATGACTACTAACAAAACCATCGCAACATTTTCCTCCTCCTCACCTCCTTCACCTCCGCTGAAAACCAGCGCTCTGTCATAGTGCTCCTACGGGCCCTGTGGCAGATGCATTATGCTGAGCCAGGGACCCTTTATTACACAAATTTTCAATAGTTTTTAAGGTATATTTAATTTGTTATTAGTTTAAGTTTGTTGTTATTGTTTTTGTAATTGTTTTGTGTAGTAATCAATATTTTTCTTTCTTTCTTTCTTCTTTCCGCCGCGTGAAGCCCTCCATCAGTCCTTTCATAACAACAGCAACACTATACAGTGATATAAAAAAAGCTGAGTCGTTTTCTAGTACCCCGAAATTGGACGGAAGTTAGTCCATTAAACTTATACAATAGCCCGGCTCGTTACGATGATAAAAGAACTCCTGACAAATCGATATAAATCGTACAATTGGCTCGCGACATCTCCGAAGACGTTGATTGTTCAGAAAATGGAAAAGTTATTTTGTTATCTGAGGAATTGAGCCCTCATCACTCCATTTTTATTGAGCCGAAACTCGATTCTTGTTAAATTGTGAGTTTGTCTTTGATTTATTTCACAAAGATAGAATAAATGGGTGACCACTACTCCTCGGGTAATAAACCCCTGTACCTATACAACATTTAAAAAATATTTTTGTAGCCATTTCCGTGATTCAAAATATATATATTTTACAGACTATGAAGTCGCTCCCGTTATCTGTTTGCTTGGATATTTTTAAGTACTATTGAATCTAGTTAATAACATATTTTTAGTTCTCGTCTTCTCTCAATCTCTCTCTCACCTGTTAGAGTGAATACTGCACATGGTTCTTCAAGAGAGGTTTCGATGAAAATCAATCTTGTTACAGATTACCACAGTAAAGACAAAACAGTAGAATAAAAACACAAAATTATTATTTATATCCATAGTTTGTTTGACAAATCTTGAATGTAATTAAACACAAATACATCATATTACCTAGAGATTATCAAGAGATAAGTATAACGTTGAGTTTAGTTTTTTAGTTGATAAGTATAGCTTAACTTTTAATGGTTTTGAAAAAAATGCAAATAAATTAGAAACATTTATTTCAATTTTGACGACCTCTGTTTCTCGGTGGGCGAAGGTCCACCTGAGGCGCAAGAGGTTCCGGGTTCGATTCCATGATGATGAGGAGATAAACAGGTTACCGGGAACAAACATAGTCGATCAGTTTGTATAGGGAAGTGATAGAGTGAACAAACGGAAGTTGGGGTCAAATTACGACGAATACCATTGACCATGAGATGAACATGATTTGGTAAAGGCTTTAAAATCTATTAGATTTTTGAAGTGAAACTTCTTTAGAATCGTTGTGATTTGAAACCGGATGCAACGGAAGTGGAAATAACATTGCCTTACCCGACAGGTTAACAAGGTTAAGCAACTTTGCGCGACGCCAGTACTTGGATGGGTGACTTGGGTGGCCCGAACAAAATCTTTTTGCATAGTATTTTTTTTTGTTTTTTTTATTCTTCTTATTCTTTTGTCGATTTACTGAAGTTTTACTTCTATCGTGTGTGAATAGCACACTCACCTTTTTTTTTTAAATGGTTATCACGGTGGATTCAAGTTCAATAAGTTATAAAATGATTGGCTTAAAATATTGTTAAATTTAATTATAATAAAAACATTTTTAAGAACCGCTCTACGGGTTATGGCCTCCTCCAACACAAGCATCAACTACCTGCTCAAAATAGCCACAAAAACCAAGCCAGCGATATATACTGCAGTAACATAACATAATATTACTTTGTATTTATATATTTTTTAGCACCAATGGTTTTACTACCGTTCGTCAATAGAAAGATACAAGATTTTTTTCCATTGTTCGATTTTACAAATCTTAGAAACAAAATGTTCTTTAGAACGGCCATTTAGTACACTGGGCCCGGCACCGTGGGACCAGTTGTTTCATTGGCATTTAATTTAATAATTTTCTTTAGTTGACTGGGCACATTTCTAATTCAAACCAAAATCTATAGTCTAATTTCAAATCCAAGGACAGATGTGAAGAAAAAGTGCCCAAGATTAACAAAAATTAAACACTATGACTTTATCTTTCATACAGTTGTTTATTTATCGTTCGTCAATAGAAAGATACAAGATTTTTTTCCATTGTTCGATTTTACAAATCTTAGAAACAAAATGTTCTTTAGAACGGCCATTTAGTACACTGGGCCCGGCACCGTGGGACCAGTTGTTTCATTGGCATTTAATTTAATAATTTTCTTTAGTCGACTGGGCACATTACTAATTCAAACCCAAATCTATAGTCTAATTTCAAATTCAAGGACAGATGTGAAGAAAACGTGCCTAAGATAAACAAAAATTAAACACTATGACTTTATCTTTCATACAGTTGTTTATTGGAATATTTTCCTTTACTTCTACTTCAAATAGTTAAAATGCAACAGCTTCCGTCCCTTCATTCAATATAACTGTATCATATTTTACATTGTTACTCCTTTGCATGGATCACCGCATGTTCTTCATGAAAGAGGAATACTCTACGTCAAAAGCAATGTCGTGTAGGTGCATAATATCGATATACGATGATAGTGGACCGAATAGTGATGTAACCGTATGTGAATCGTTAGGCCATTTCTAAAGGGGATCACTGTCAATGCACGTTTAGTGCATTGTCGGTGATATGCGATTATGTGTTAAAACTAAAGTTTTCGGTATAAATGAAACCGGGCTCGTTTTTACCCAAGTATAAAGTTCTGTTGAAAAATCTGTTATATAATACACGAAAATATATTTTCGTCATTTCTATTAGAACAAGACCCGTTTATCCCATTATCTTGTTAACGCCAAATAACATTACAGTAATGAAATATTTGTGTCCAAATGATATTTGATTAAATAAAATCTTGTTGTTGATTGCTGAACATTATTTATGATTAATTTTACCATTTCTATCTTACAGTCTGATTTGATGAGAGAATCGAATAAGACTTTATTAAATTATTTTTTTTATAAATTGTGTATTTTAATAATTTAGTACAATGCAAATTCACTTATACAATTTTTAAATTTCTTTATGTTCATTGGCTTTTTACTATAAGTTTTGTTGTCCTACATTCACATATTAAAAATCTGAAGCGGCTAGGGCTAGGCAGATCTATGATATTGTAGATCAAATGACAAATGACTGTTCAGACGTTAACGCTGTCTAGTCCTATCTCGATCTAGTCAAATATCAATACAGTCCGATTGCGATGTTGTTCTATTCAGCTTTAGTCTTTTAGACAGCCTAGTCATATCGAGATGTCGTCATAAAGCACCTAACCCCTTAATAAGATAAATTTATATCATTGTCATCAATGTCACCTTTTTGTTGCTCCGTTATGGTATTAACTTTTATAAATTGTATACTTACCTTATAGGCACCGACTATTTGTCTGTTTTTTAACATAAGTATAAATAAATACAATGGTCAATTTGTTGAATACAAGCCATAATAAGCCACTATGGACACGCGGGATTCCCAAATTCATTATTTATCTGACCATCATTAATAGATGAGTTTCCGCCCAAATAATTTATAAAAGCCACTCAAATAATACGTTTATAAGCTCTGATTTAGCAATTAGCACATTTGCCCGCCGCTAAGCCACAAGGACCATTATTTTCAACCAAATAATGCTGTTCGGTAGATCAAACTGTGTTTATTCGAATAACATCACAACTTGTGATACATTATGATAGTATGGATTAGGGATTTCATAAAATACCAAGTTTATTGTTTATTGTATGATAGTGTATGGATTTATTTATTTAATAAAATAAATAAAATGGATGAAAGAGATTTATATATTTTTTATTTTTATGCTAGATAAGCCTTCCTTTGACCACAATCTCACCTGATGTAAAGTGACGATATGGTCTAAGATAGGGCTTAAAGATCTAGAAGGTAGAAGGCTTCTCCGGAACACATTACGAAACACGAAAGAATCGTTTCAAGCAATATCCCAGCCCGGATGGTAGTGAAAAGCCGCGGCCGAAGCCTACCTAAACTGTTCTAAGCACCACCTCACCACATCACTTACGGACGTGAACAGAAAAAACCTCCCAAAGATTGTTCATCATCATCATTTTTATTATCTTCGGTCTTTTGATTGATTTGTTTATTATTAAAAGTAGTCTTTAACTACACATTATTTATATAATAGCTGTCCACCTGAGGCTTTCCCAAATAATAGTTTTTTTTCCGTGGGATAGAATAGTTTAGCAAAAGTGGTAGTAGAAGCTTACTAATCGGGTTTTCCTCGCAATAATTGATTTTACCGCGGTAAAAGTAGCTAATGTGTTATCCTGATATTTAAGTACAATCCACAGATGAAAAGAATTATCTTAGTAAAGCCACGTAAAACACAGATTTATGTCTCTCACGGTCTAATCATCAACGAACAGTTAAAATACATAGTAAAATCGAGAGTTCGTAACGAAATTTCAATTTAACGGTCTAATGATGATTACTGAAGATGTTATGACTGTTTTAATGAAATTAATTTAAAGTTAATAATTATAAAAATGTATTTATTACAGTAGTTTTGTTAGATTTTTGTTATTATTATTTTAAGTTTATTCAATAATGTAATGCTATAATTGCATGCCTGGACAGGTAAAATACATTAATCCATGTAAGATTTAAGCCATAACATCGCTGCAACATGTATGTGTTTAAGCAAATAAAAAGTTCAAAGTTCATTTATTGCGTAAAATAAATGAACTTTGAACTTTGAAATGATAACGGACAGTAGTTTGCACCGATGAATAACGACGTTATTGTAGGGAAGTACGCATGATTAACAGACATACAATCAACCCACCACTCGCTTATTTTTCGGGAAGTAAAACAATTCCACGGTTTGATGCTATCTAACACTATATCAGTACATAATAAGGTAGAAAGGCGAGCTGAATGCTAAAGCAATATCTACCAGCTAACCTAAATCTAGCTTATTAAGCTTTTTTTTTGTATGCTAATAATTTTCTCACGGTCTAATTATAAACTGACAGTACGATACATCGAAATATCGCATGTTGTAACCAAATTTGTATTTAACAGTCTAGTGATAAATGGACAATAGTATCCACCAACGAACGACGGAAGTGATCTTCGGGAATTACGCATCTTTCTGTTAAATTATTAAAGAAAATAGGGAAGTACGAATCACATATGATTCTCGTTACCTTAGCGAAATGATTCCACAGTACGATACATAGAAAAATATCGCATGTTGTAACCAAATTTGTATTTAACAGTCTAGTGATAAATGGACAATAGTATCCACCAACGAACGACGGAAGTGATCCTCGGGAAGTACGCATCTAACGGTTAAATGATTACCGGAGAATTACGAATCACAAATGATTCTCGTTACTACCTTAGCGAAATTGTTCCACGGTTTGATGCTTAGCGACAATAGTTGTAAACTAGTTATTCCAACCACAGGCTCCTCAAACGTTCCACATGTGAATGAGTGACAAACGAGCTTTGGACGGAATTAGCAGGAGTTGTGTGACCGCGTCATTTGCAACACACGGAACACTGCGGTTTTGTATAACAATGATTTTGAAGTTGTAGGTATACATACGTACATGTTGTTGGCTTTGAATCATTACAACAAGTTCCTGTGAAACTAATGAAGATTTAATTGATTAGAGCTTCGTGTCAACACGCCGTATCTCAACTTTTGCATTATTACAATATATAATGTACATATATGACAGCTGAGTGATAAATTTGGATGAAAGTTGAACTTTTTAGGTATTATAGTGAGATGGTATGAGAACGATACTGCATCGCATCGTTAATAAAAAAAAACATAAATTTCAAATTATTTTTAAGAATCACCTTTTAATCGCGTGTTCTTCGGGAAGTGCGATCCACATGAAGTATCATTTTCCAAGAATTACTAAACAAATTTCTTTAATATTATTATTAGAATTAATTTCGTTATAAAATTGTAAATATAACGTGTAAAGTGTTACTCTCGGTTGTGCTAAGTATATTGTGTTATAATTTATGTGAAACTTCATTGTAAATAAGTGCAAGACTAAGAAATTTACTACTGACAACCGCCATTGGACGCTGGCTGTTGTAATTTGAAAACAAGAGGGATTTACACATTGCCTGTGATTGCTATAGAATTATTCACCCGCTTGGTACTGTTTAACGTATCTGGAAGACATATGAAATCATCTGTATCCTAATAAGCCTTGCCAGGAAGAGGATTCATCAACGGTTTTGGAAACGACGTAAACAAGGGATTCAAACTGCAACGGAGTTACGAGTTACAACTACGACCAAAAACCCGGGAAGTTGCCAAACCTTGTTTATTTAAATCTTATAATTTTACTACTGTATTTTTATAGCTACTAATATCTACACTCACTATACCTTACAACACATAAATAACACAGCTCACTTTGAGTGAGCTTCGCCACTTCTCACACACTGGCACCGTTTATTTCTCTCTTGACTTGACAAAAAGTGGAAGTCCAGTTGAAGATCTAAACACCTAGCCACAGACAATTTTATACTACTATCAGACTACACATGCAACAACTAATAACTATTGACATAATGATTTACCATTTAATTTTATAATCTGAGACAGGGCACTATAAATAAACACATATCTAAAGTCATAAGATATATATCATAGGTACATAATTACCTACATTAATAAGGCCTAGTAGAATAAATAGCTGTGCTAATTAACTACATAAATTAATTTTAGCTCCAAAAGTACATAAAGAATTAATTCAAAGCAATACTTTTGTTCACTTTTACCCTTAAATACTATTACTCTGTCTTTCTATCTTAATTTCTGGTTGCTCATCATCATCAACCTGCATCACCGGTCACAGGGTCTGAGACTCACCATACCTCTATAATCACAGAGGGTGACCACGAAGGCTCACAACCTCTCTATCTTTATTTTCCTCAATTTGTTTTGTTTTTATCTTTCATTATAATTTCATAACATTCTACTGTACTTACCTTTCTCTCCCTTGTTCACCCTTGTTTTTCAGTCTGACTTACATAATCTTACTTCATATTGCTATTTTCAGAAACTATCACAATGACCATGACAAGGAAGGCATGCCAAGCTGACCTTGAGGGAAGGCTAAAACAAGTTATGGCTCAGCTGAAGGAAGTTAAAGAGGACCGGGACAGGCTTCTACAAGACAGGGAGGAATGTGAAGCTGAGTTCCTTGCAAATCTTGGGAAAATGAAAACCCTAAAAAATGAACTCGCTGAAATTCATTCCCACTATGAAGAGGCCCTCCTTGATATCAACAGACTGAAATCCTGCTTACATTCTGTGGATAGCTGCCATCAAGAATATGACTCAGTGCTACGAAAAAACAAAGACTTAGAACAAGAACTCTCCGAGTGCAGGATAAAAATTGATAGGTTAGAATCTAAGCCATTGACTTCAGCGATGAGTTTTGCTAGCATGGATCTGCAAACGGAGCTACAATGCTCACTTAATATGCCCATAGTAGATCTTACTTCTCCTCATCGCTTGAGCCAAACACCGGTCATAAAAGGGAGCAAAAAAATTAAAAAATATGTTAAATTAAATAATTTTATCAAAAAATCAGAAAAAAAGCTTAAAAAACAAAAGCTACTTATAAATAATACTAGGATAAGCAAAGAAAAGTGTAAATGGGACATGCAGGAAGAATTAAACTCTTGCTACAATTTGATAGGAAGAAATACAAAAGAATTAGATTATATGTCAAGTAAAATTGTAACCTTAGAAAAGGAATTGCAAAATGTGTCTTGTAAATATCAGCAAGCCATGACAGAGGCTAAAGACAATTGCCATAAACTTAGTAAATATGAAGACCTAGTCAATAATACATCCATTTATGTGCAAGTTTATAGCAGCAGCACTCAAACGGACCAGCCAGACACCTCACACTCAGCCTCTCATGCTGGCGCAGGACAGGAGTTGGCGCCGCCTTTGGAACATGAAGCCATTTCTCCTGTGGCGGCGCCTTCGCCTTCTCCGGTGTGGGCTGAAGGCTTAGGTTTACCATCTTCACAGTCTATGGTAAAGCAGAACACCTGCTGTCAGACCCGGAAAACTGTGATCTATTCAGATAGGATTGGCAACGGAATGGGCTCACTTTTAAATGACCTTCTGTCACAGAGTGTGATTAATAACTGCTTTATAAATGCTGCAACTAGAACTATCACAAATTCTATTGATAAGGATGTTAGTTTTGATAAATTGACCTCACTAATAGTACAGTTAAGCGAAATAAATGTTAAGCGGTTAGATATTTTACAACTTTTTGAGGTATTGCTTCATAAATTAGAATGTGGTCTAGGTAAATTGATTATATGTGCCTTCCCATACTCAAAGTCATTGAGTATAAAACAAAATAGACATTTAAGTAATATGAATTTACTACTTTACAACTTGACATGTCGTCATAGTGACGTTTTATTTTTAGACACTAATATTTTTATTAGTAAAAGTTTTTTGATAAGAGATACTTTGTATCTTAGCAACCAGAACAAGAATGTTCTTGCTAAATTATTAGCATACAATATTAATGACACAGTTATAAATTCTATAACAAAGTTTTCTGACGAGCCTATATCTTTAGCTAGTTATTCTGCTAATAAGGGTGTAGATTTAACAAAGTCAGCTTATCATAATTTAAACTGACTTTGCCGACAATGGGTAACAACTTGCAGTTACATGTAGTCCACCAAAATATTCAAGGTTTACCCAGCAAAATTCTGGAATTAGAATTATTTCTAAATAGTTTTAATGTAGATGTTATGTGCATATCAGAACACTGGATCACAAGTAATCAGTCAATACCATATTACAGTAATTATTCTTGTGCTAGTAGTTTCAAAAGAAGTACTGCTATTAGAGGCGGAACTGTTATCCTGGTTAAAAATAATCTTAAATTTAAAGAACGTAAAGATATTGCTAAGTTAAGTGTTGAGAGATGCATTGAACTGTCTTGTGTGGAACTTGAGCGACATATTTGTGTTTGCGTTTATCGACCTCCGATTGCGGATCAGGCAACCTTCGAGTCTACCATGGAGGATGCCTTACTGAAAATATTTACTTGTAATAAAACTATTATTGTATGTGGAGACTTTAACATTGATATCATTAGTAATCCTCTTGCAGACAGACTAATTAATTTATTTAAATGTTTTAATATGAGAAATAATTTTCATGACCCCACGCGCGTAACATCAACTACTGCAACATGCATAGATAACATGTTCTCCTCTCAGTCACCAACAGTAAAATCAGTAGTTAAACATTTTAATTCAGACCACTATGGTCAGAGTATTAAGTTTTCTTTAGAAAGAGGTCATAATAAGTTATTAGAATTTACATACAGACCCATAACTAATGAACGTATTTTAGCTTTTCAAAGTAGAGTAGAACAAAGACTTTTAACATTACCTACTGGTGATGACCCTAATGAATTGTTTATGTTTTTATCAGAAACAATAGCAAGGGAAAATAACGAAGTATTTACAAAGAAAACTTGCAAAATTAAAGAAAAAGTAGGATTCACAGATTGGGCTACGCCTGGTATTTATAAAAGTAGAAATAAGTTATATGATCTGTATTCGGAAAGAGAATCTAAACTAAATGATGATGAATTCATAACATATGTCAGAAATTACGGAAAATTGTTTAAACAAATATGCAACATAGCAAAATCAAATTTTCACAAGAATAAAATAATTAACTCTTCAAATAAAGTTAAAGCCACTTGGAAGCTTATCAATAATGAGACTGGCAAATCAGTACCCCGTAATAAACAGATTAAGTTAAAAATTAATGATAATATCTTAGTCAATGACATTGACATTGCCAATGCTTTTGAAAGTTTTTTCTGTAACATACCGAAAACTATAACGCAGTCATTAAACTCATCTACATCTAAGGCTGTGGAACTATTAGAGGCATCCGTAGATGCATGTGCTGAAGTCTTTTACTTTACTCATGTAACTGCCGACTGCATAGTGAAAACATTCAAATCTCTCAACATCAAATACACAGAAGATCTTTGGAATATCTCAACAAAAGTGCTAGGTAATATTATTAATGATATTGCCCCCCTCCTGGCCTTCATTTTTAACAGCTGTGTCGATGTTGGTATCTTTCCGGATCTCATGAAATATGGCAAGCTTGTCCCTCTTCATAAATCTGGTACTCAATTTGATCCTGCAAATTATCGGCCTATCTCAGTTCTTCCCGTAATGAGTAAAATCTTTGAAAAAATTATTTTAACACAATTAATTAATCACTTTGATCGCAACAGACTTCTGCATAGCAATCAGTTTGGCTTCACCAAAGGTAGATCAACTACTGATGCTGGAACACTATTGATAAAGCACATTTTGGCGGCTTGGGATAGAGCGCAAAATACTATCGGCGTGTTCTGTGATCTCTCCAAGGCTTTTGATTGTGTCTGCCATGCAACACTTATAAATAAATTAAAGCATTACGGCATTCACAACAAAGCCCTTGAGCTACTACATTCCTACTTGACCGATAGAATTCAAATGGTTCAAGTAGGTAATGAAAGATCCTCAGGATCAAAAATCGAATTAGGGGTTCCACAAGGATCAATACTTGGGCCTTTTTTGTTTTTAGTATATGTAAATGATCTCCCGTATTTTGCTAAAGACCTTTGTGACATAGTCTTATTTGCTGATGATACTTCTTTATTATTTAAAGTTGATAGGAATAAAAATAATTTTGACGATGTAAATAACTCACTGTCACTAGTACTAAATTGGTTTACGGTTAATAACTTACTGCTAAACGCAAGAAAAACTAAATGTATTAAATTCAAACTCCCTAATGTTAAAGAATTTCCTACAAAAATCATATTAAACGATGAAATTCTCGAGCTCGTTGACTCAACAGTGTTCCTAGGTTTACATATTGATTCTCGTCTACAATGGAAACCCCAAATTACAAACCTTGCAGGTAGACTTAGTTCAGCCGCTTATGCAGTGCGAACAATGAGATATATCACAGATGAGGGTACAGCTAGACTGGTTTATTTTAGTTACTTTCATAGTATTATGTCATATGGTATCCTACTCTGGGGTGCTGCAGCCGATATTCAAACTATATTCGTGCTGCAAAAAAGGGCTGTACGTGCAATATATAAAATGAAACCACGTGACTCCCTCAAAGAAAAATTCAAAGAGATTAACATTCTAACTGTAATCTCACAGTACATTTTTGAGAACTTGATGTTCACCCACAAGAATAAGCACTTGTTTTTAAGAAAAAGTGACGTACATAGTATTAACACGAGAAGTAAGGAAAAATTACTAATTCCTACTTACAGACTAAAAAAACTAGGCAAATCATTTATGGGTAACTCTGTACGTTTTTATAATAAGCTTCCTCATAATGTAACAGAGCTTCCTATTAGAAAATTTAAATCATTTATTAAGAGAAGTCTAATGAAAAAAGCGTATTACTCTATAAATGATTATATAAAGGATGATGCAGCTTGGATAGATGTTGCTTAGTTCCACAGTAACAGGCTCTAATAATTCTGGTTGACCAGGACTGATATGCTCATGTTATAATAGCTTCCTTATATGACAAACATTTTTTTTTAATTGTAAATGTTAAACTTATAATAGTTAGGTACCTATAAATAAGAACTCCAAAATTGTAATAACTACAAAATTGTATTAACTGATATAGCTGTGTTGTTCTATTCGCTTCTCAACTCAGTATAAAACATTGAAGCGAACTGTCAAGACAATGTTATTTCCTTGATATTTGTTATTTAAGCAATTTAGTTTTATTACTTATTAATTTTAAGTTGACCTGTCCATGTAGGCTATGTGCTTCTAAGGAAATAAACGTTTTGACTTTGACTTTGACTTTGACATTGTATTGATTTGTATTTTATGTTGAAAAAGGACATGTAATATGATAATGAAAATTTACTTTGAAAATTTTACACATTTTACGCAAAAAAAAACCATAAAACGAGACAACGCCGCGGGGTGGAAAACTGAATTCGCCACAATTTATATTATGAAACGCTGATTTGAATGGAATTCTGAATGGAATGATGGTTTGAATAGTTTTCGACAGTAGTTTGTCTATTTGTGGTTTATTGATTTATTCCAAATTGCTGTACAAATATTACAGTTGTTACCTTCCAATAGTGAGGATTTCAATAATTAATTGTTACAATTTTAACGCTACCTAGAGTTCAAGGAAACCCCGCAAGGACTGACTAGGGAGGCTGTCAGACAGCTGTCTGTCGGTATTGGCAGGGCAAGGAGTGCTAAGAATCCCCAGCAGACTCAAAGTGAGTAATTGTGGTCAGTACCGACCTGCGCTACTATGCCATCTTTTTTAAAAATTACATACATCCAGTTACATCCCATACAATTTCACACGAAATATTATTCAAAAGGAATACATATTTTAAGAAAAAAATAATAAACGTTGAAGATTAATAAAAACTCTTTATTATACAGCACAAAATGATAAAACGTTACAAATTGTTACAACAATTGTTATCGTTGTTTGTTGTTGTTTGTTGTTTGACTGCTCCAGTGGCGCAGTGAGCGAGGGTCCGCTTGCGGCGCAAGTGGTAGCGAGTTCGATTCCCGCCGAGGATTAAAGTGTTTGTATGTTCTGCAAGCACTTTCTCCTTGGTCTGGGTGTTTAATATGTATAATATCTATATATGTATGACTATTATAGTAATTATGTCAGATATCTAGGACCCGTAACACAAGCTTAGAGCTTACCACGGGGCTAGATATTGTTGTGTGAATTTTGTCTGGAAATATTTATTTAAATAAGGTTACACAATGTGAGCGATCTTTTCTAGGCAACCTTGGGATGACGGAAAACAGCGGCTTTAAACAAATATATGAAAAAAACTAAATACGTGTATAACTGCATATAGCAACTAAAAATGTATTTATTTGGAATATATAACAATTACAATAGAATGGGGAGCAAAAGTGACCGAGAAAGCGTGACTTTAGTGGAATTGAGGTAGATGGCTTCTCCGGACCACATTACGAAACATGAAAAAATCGCTTCACGCACTGGCCCAGCCCGGAGGGTGGTGACAAGCCGCGGCCGAAGCCTACCACCAGAGACTGAGGTTGCTGCAGATGCAAACATCATAATCTCCTATCGTCCGTTAGTAGATGTTATATCGATTAAAATGAGCATCTTGCTGGCCTGTTCACGTCAATACAATATAGGCGAAATGACTACATAATTAGTGTCGTATCCTTAATTTTTTAAAACTTTACTATGTGTGTGTGCTTTTGCTTCTGTATTTTTTTTTTGTAATGTGTGTCAAAAATAAATGTTTTTCTATTTCTATTACTATATAAAAAAAAAATCTGCTACTTTATCATCATCATCACCCTATTAACGTTCCCACTGCTGGGACACAGGGGCTTCTCTCTTGGCGAGAGAGATTAGGCATTAATTCACCACGCTGGCCAAGTGCGGGTTGAAGAATGTCACATGTCCATCAAACTCTTTAAAGTTTTCAGAACATGCCGGTTTCCTCACGATGTTTGCCTTCACCGTTAAAGCACGTGTTTTAAAGCGCACATACATTTTCAAGAAGAAAAATCCAGAGGTGCGTGGCTGGGTTTGAACCCACGACCTTAGGATTCTCTCGTCGACGTCTAATAAATTTCTGGAGTGAACGCCACCATATTGTATAAATCATACCTAAACGTGACGTTACGCGAAACTTCAATGCATTGGTTTCGTCTTCATTTTTGGGTTGCAAAATAAAATCTTAATATATATAAATCTCGTGTCACAATGTTTGTCCTCAATGGACTCCTTAACCACTTAACCGATTATAATAAAATTCGCACACCATGTGCAGTTCGATCCAACTTGAGAGATAGGATGGTTTTTACGGCAAGAAAAATTCGAATAATTTCCGGGAAAATTTTATACCCGTGCGACGCCGGGGCGGGCCGCTAGTATACTTATAAAATTTAATTGAATAATCTAGATGACGGACTTATTATTATTTTTTAGTCGTCTCGTTGGAATTTAAAATGTATAGGTTGCAAAATGATTTTATTTTATTCATACTCATAACGTAGCAATTATTAACACGCCCAAACATTATTTCACCCCGAGGAATAAAAAATTTCGTTTGAAAAATCCATTTAGTAATTTGAATTGAGGTCGTAAAATTAATATCTTAATTTATTTTTAAAATTGGGTCATTACGCGCACATTTTAATTGGAGTGACAGCCCAGATGTTGAATATTTAAAAGTAATGAAGCCGTTAAAATCTCGGTATATTTACGCATGTCTTTGGTTTAAGTTAAAATCGTTTGCGGCCGCAATTGTACAAATATATCCTTCGTAAATGATGCTCGGAAAATGTTATTATTCATGATTATTATTTATTGTTATGGCCGATAATATTATAACTACTTATTATCTACTGTTCAACTGAGCAATGAAAAAAAATGAAAAATACCTCTGGCTCTGGCATACCCACATGCCAGATTTTTTTTTCGTTGTCGCGTTCCAGTTAAAACAGGCCTACAAAGTGTGAGTAAAAAGCTGTATTGGCTAAGTGGGAGGATGCTCAACTTTAATTCTGAAGGTCGTGACTCTAAAGACATGCTTTAATGGTGAAGGCGAACCGGCATGTTCTGAGAACTTTAAAGAGTTTGAAGGACATGTAACATTCACCAACCCGCACTTGGCCAGCGTGGTGAATTAAGGCCTAATCGCTCTCGCCAAGAGAAAAGTCCCTGTTTCCCAGCAGTGGGAACGTTAATAGGGTGATGATGATGACTAGTTAAATACTTTGTTACAAGGTAATGGCCCGCAAATCACGTATACATCTTTATATATATAATTCTTCTGTGAGTGTGTATGTCACTGAACTTCTCTCAAACGACTGGACCGATTTTGATGAAATTTTTTGTGTGTGTTCAAGGGGATCTGGGAATGGTTTAGATTCACAATACGGTCAACTGGATATTGTTTTTTGAGACGTGGGACAGGACAACAATAAATATAAATATTTCCGGACTAATTACACAGCATTACCTAACCCCAAACTAAGCAGAGCTTGTACTAATGGGTGTTAGGTGACTGATTTTTTGTAAGTACATACATATATTACGTAGAAAACTCCCAGACCCGAAAACAGAAATTGTAGATTGTACAAAATCTGGTCCCGCGGCGGGAATCGAACCTGCAACCTCCTGCGCCTCAGGCGGACTTTCGCCCACTGAGCCACAGAGGTCGTCCTACATACATATATAATGAAACCAATTAAGTACTTTGCCAAAAGTTCGATATTTTGATATATCCAATAATAACTTTACAATGGGAATTAAATACGAAATCGTTGACACAGTAAGCCCATCATGCCAAATGCAAATAAAAAATTAACAGTATTTTACTGCAACGATTAAAAGTTATTTACTTTTAATACCCTTGACGAAGTGTGCTGGGTTTATTCGCGATATATTTAATATGGAAATGTTTGGTAGAAGTAGTATCGAATCAATCAATCAATAAAATCGAAAGTAGTGTAGAATGTGATTTAATTTATAAAATCATTATAAATTACTATGTATTACTTATATTACTCTCAAAAATCGGAGGTTTTCATTACGGTTTTTATATAACAATAATAATATAACTCTTTATTACACAACAAGACAAAACAATACAAAAATGGACTTAATGCTAAATACAAAATGCGCAATGGGCGGCCTTATTGCTTAAAGCAATATGTTTTATGTTTGTTATAGAGAACTAACATTTTCTCCGGAAAACGAATGGATGGTTCTTTGGTTGAATGATGTCAACATTGAAATAATAAGGTAAGGAACAGCATTTCTCAAGTTATATTTTAAGTTGATTTAATTTAAATATAGTAGTCTTGTATTGCGTTTTATAATGGTGACATAGGATCAAACTTACAGATTTCCAAATACAGCAGTTGGTTTATCACTACAACCTTCCATCTAGCTGTGGACGTCTGAAACAACTATATATTTACTAGAATACTGGAATTGACTATATTCATGTTATTCCTTAGCCACAAATCACATAAGCTATTACAAAAGTATTAATATTAAAAACATAAACGTGTAACATAAATAAACTATAACTTCTTGATTATATTCGCATTTCATTTTCTTTCTCATATCTGTAGCTTATTTTCTTTCATAAATAATAACTAAGCAAATTTTATGAAAGTAATGCACATTGTTCATAAATCACCGGGTAAAGAAACATTAGAGAAACGTCAAAACTAAGCACAGTAGTGTTATTATATAGACCAGACTCTGTTAGAGTTAGACTTAGCTAATATTGCTTTTATACCCACACGACACGATATTAGGATTCAAATATACATCAGTTATAAATGTCAGTTGTGCTTACGTGGTTTTAGTTGAATAATAAAAACCGACAAATACATGTTGTATACTAAATGAAACTAACAAAAAGTTGCATTTAATAAATGTTATAATAGTAAACAATGAAATCGCTATATCAGCTAAATATTTATTTTAATTCAACCACTTATCAAGTTATCACAATACCGATACAATCTCAAAGACAAGTTCATCAGTTATTTATACAAGATTTGCCACATAAGGCAAAGACAACATAAAAAATATGGTCATCTGTTTTGTCCTTCTGTTAAGTGCAGGTGTTAGTCCGTTTAAAACTATTAAACCTAAATATATGAACTTATTGCTTTTTCAATTAAAAAAGAAAGTGCAATGACATTATGTCATCAAAGTTCTGAAGTTGGGGCTTGTGGTTTTACGTTGACCTGTCCATGTAAGCATATGCTGCGAAGGAAATAAACGTTTTGACTTTTTGACCTTTTTAACCCCCGACCAAAAAAGAGGGGTGTTATAAGTTTGACGTGTCTGTCTGTCTGTCCGTCTGTCTGTCTGTCTGTCTGTGTGTCTGTCTGTCTGTCTGTGTCACCATAGCTCCCGAACGGATGGAGCGATTTCAATTTAGTTTTTTTTGTATGAAAGGTGAGTCTGGCGCGAGTGTTCTTTGACATGTTTCATGAAAATCGGTTGTGCCGTTTAAAAGTTATGGGGGTGAGAGTGGGTAAGGAAAACCGAAAATCTGCAAATATACTAGTGTGGGGTATCAAACGAAATCGCATCGCGTCCACATTACAAAATATTATGTTGTTTTACGTTTAAGGAAATTAAGGCATGGGAATCGGGGGTTTTTCTTAAATTTTAAATTTAGATTTATAAAATTATTTTTAAGTAAAAATCGCGCGAAAGTCTAACGTCACGTGAAACTTCAATGCCAGTGCAGTGACTGTGATTTGTTTTTTTTTTATATTTATTTATAGAAGAAGTATAGTTACCTTCTTGATTTGTCGTTAGCGGAAAAAACCTGTCATTTTTTTTAAATCTAAATAACGGACTATTTTATTTTTTTAGTCATTTAACCTATTCCAAAGATCGTGTCGAATAGTATAAGTAGAAGTTATACTAAGCCTGGATCATACCTAGATTCACCACGCAGACTTATGGAATAGTCTCAGGAATAGTCTAGCGACAGCTTTATGAAGACATAGTGGGAACGTGCCGAAAGACGCAGTTGTGGCATGAATCATAATATTTATGCGAATCTAGATCTTATTGCTTTAGCGGACAGGTCAAGGATTTTATGAACCTGTAGCTTCAGACGTTTACTTTTTAGAAAGGCGTTGACTGATTCAATAAAAATTTTGGAACAAAATCAGTGGAATTAAATTTAATAAGCATGAGATGGACTTAGATCTTTGTATATAGGTAGTACTATATTTCAACAGTTTTTTTCTTTTTTTTTTATGATTGATAAGCTTTTATTTGACCACAATCTCATCTGATGTAAAGTGACGATGTGGTCTAAGATGGGGCATGAAGATCTAGAAGATGGGTTCTCCGGACCACATTACGAAACACGAAAAAATCGTTTCACGCTCTGGCCCAGCCCGGAGGGTGGTGACAAGCCGCGGCCGAAACCTATCACCAGATACTGTTCTTAGCACCACCCGGAGGTCACTTATACACTTATTTAAAAAATATATACGAAATAAAATCTATAAGTTCAGTTTTTTTACTATTTTACGCTACGGAACTCTTAGCAGTGAATTATGGAAGAATTTGAATGGGTCGACCAAAACCTTAACAAATTAGATTGAGTTATACTTGAAAGTAACATTATGTTTGACTTATATAGCGGGAAAATCCACAAAATAATATTCATATTACGTTCACAAAGAGGACATAATATGAATATGCCTGGTTGTGTGCTATTTTTAACGCGTTTTCCCGGTTTGCCACTTCAATCTAAAAGTATTTCTGGAAATACAAATGGGGGAGGTGTTTGGAATGAGAGCTGTGTGAATTTTGCCGTTTATAAAAGGAAAAATAATAAAGAAGATTTTATCGACCGATTTACGTCTGTACTGTCTTTGATTTAATAAAGGTATAGTATACTATTGTTAACGCTTATCTACCTTTATTAAATGTAAAAATGTTATCACATACGTTCGTCATTTTTTTGAGAAAGTTTGAATAGTGCCAGAAAAACTTGTTGAATTATACATACCTAGCATTTAAAAATATTTAGCTTTTATGTATGTGCCAACTGCTTTTTTTGTAATGTTAAATTTGTTATTGGCCGTGAAGGACTTTTTTTAGCTTAATTGTTTCTAAATTGAGTGTATTTCGGTACACTTTATAAATGTTTTGTAAACTGTAAGCGTTCCTAAATAAAATAAATATAGCTATATATCATCAGCCAGCCCAAGAAGCAAGTACATATAATTTACCAGCTCGTCCCTCAGCGGGAGTCGAATGCAATAGTTTGCATAGTAGTGGCATAAAAGTAGACTCTTTGCCCACTGTGCCACTGAGGCATTGGCAAGGCTAAATGCAATTCGTATTAGAGAGTCGAACTCTCTAAAATCGAACAACTGTTGCAGCTAAAAAGTGCCATTAGCCTGGGCATTTCCCGTTTTCCTTTTTGCTGTCAAAATTGGACTGAAGTAATGCTAATAGTGGATCTACTATGGGTTCTTTTTTAAGATGAATATAATGCACATTCGTAGTTTCACGTTTTGATGTTCATAAGGCTCGACGCAAACGGGTTGCCGACTACAGCCACCTTTGACGGACGCGCGCAATCGTTACATCTGTATGATTTTGAAAGTGTCAGAAGCGAGCGACAGCCATCCAGAATCCAGGTTCAAACCCCGCCACGCACCTCTGGATTTTTCTTCTTGAGAATGTATCTGCGCTTTAAACACGTACTTTAACGGTGAATGCAAACATCGTGAGGAAACCGCCATGTTCTGATAACTGAAAAATATATATTATATAGTTTGAAGGACATGTTGTGATATTCACCAACCCGCAATGGCCAGCGTGGTGAATTAAGGCCTAATCTCTCACGCCAAGAGATAAGTCCCTATGGCCCAGCAGTGGGAACGTTAATAGGGTGATAATGATGATGATGATGAAACATAGAAAACACCCAGACCTAATTAATGTGATCTGCTAGCGGCTGGTTACCGCGGGTCGCTGTGTGTCCGTTTGCGCCGAACCTAAGTCATCACTCACAACATACATACTAAAGATATTACTTTACTTTCAATATACTTATAACAGGCAAAAATAATCTGATGGAATCATGTGCACTGAATAAGAAGAACTAACCAAGGCATCCGTTTGAATTTAACGCTTCAAGATCAAAGAGATTGCTAATCAGTTGATCAAAGGCGTTATAAGCAGATCTAATATAGAATGTGAATTAAAAAGAATTCATTCCGAATCGTTTTAATAATCCTTATGATATTCTGTTAAAATTAGATTTTTATTTATAGTTCTCCTTTGTAATACTTTGTGGGCTATATTATTCTGGCTTGTTTAGTTGCGCAGTGGGCTAAAGTGTAAGGGTATGAAGAAGGTTTTCACCCCCTGAAGGAGAAGCGTTGGATTCAGTGTTTACAATGATAACTCCTTTTTTTTAAGTACCCGTCTAACAGGAAATTTGACGATTGAAAAAGCATTGAACAAAGTTTGGGTTAAGTTTTAGGGTACTAACTTATAAGCTATTAGCGCTTTATAATGAAGTTATCTGCAAAACAAACCGCGATTCCCGGTCAGCTAGTTATCTATACTTTTGTATTTTATATTATAGCTGTATTGTGTGTGTATTCGGGTGCTATCGCCAGGCATTGTTGATGTCTGTCGATAGCACCCCAATGGACGCTGTGCATTGTGCGCGTTCTCATAAATAGAATAATAATAAACCTATGTTTGAAATACAGTGAAGTGAACAGAGTGAAAGATAAAATGGCAAAGCATTTGATCTACTGCACGACACCCTTTTTACCAAAAACATTTTTTTTAACCAATAAAACACGTCAAAGTCAATGTCAAACGTTTATTTCCTTATAAGCACCCTGTGTTACATGGACAGTTCAACTTTAAAATAATATAACTAAATTTATTCAATAAAAAATATTAAGGAAATACCTTTCTCTTGACAGTTTCCTTGGTATTTTAAGAATCTAGAAATCTGCCTTTAATATACTGCAATTTTCATATAACAGATGTAAGTACGTATTTACGTACAAAAGCCACAATAGGAACAGGCCTTCACAACCACAATAGGAACAGCCCTTCAGAAACATTCGCTCAACATTAATCCGCAGATCCACATGTCGCATCGGAAACCATCAATCAAATAATGTAATTTACTGCTTTGTCTGTTCTGTTTGCGTGGATATTGAAGACGTCTCAGAGGTTTTCCGCTTTCCTGCTGTTCAAATCCATCTTTTTATCATCATCATCAACATTAATGTCTCATTATCAATTTTCATATTCATCATCATTTTCATTTCAGGCGTAGGACGTCCACAGCTGTGCATATCTAGTATAAATAAACAGTCTCTTAATTTATAACGTAGCCACGTAATTAAAAACAAAATTCCCAATTTACCTAACTATTTTATTATTCTGTAGTACCTATTGATTAAATGTGAAAAAGAAAGTTTCTCTAAACTTAATAATTTCACTAAATTTATAAACCAAAATTGAGGTCTGACACTAACAAGACTTAAAATAATTAACACATTCGCATGCCTAATTAGATGGCTAGACATTGCACGACCTTTTAATTCGATTAGTGAGGTATTTTGGTTGGTTTACTCGTACACAGGGTAAATTTTTACGTTACCCGAATTAAAATAAAATTAAGCGTTTACTTTGTAATTAAATTGTCATTGAATGGGCAAAACTGCGTCCATTCATCGAAGCTTTCGGCGAACAGTACAAGCTATACAGCCAAGAAGAAGATAAAACGTCATTTTTTTGTATTACAACTTGTTTTTAAACGAAATACAAACAGCTGCTGTTGCTGCAATTAAAAATCCATAATCTTACCGAACATCCTCCTTTTTTGAAATTCGGTGGAAAATATAAATCTTATCGCAAATTAATAACGGAGTTTACGCCCAAATTAAATCATGTCAATGTGTATTATTTTAAGTACATCCAAGAATAAGTATTAATTTAAGAAGCATTCCAAACGGTCGCATCGTGAATGGGCACCTGTTTTCACAAGAATATAGAGGTACGATTATATCTGTGTATCATACAAAGGACTTTTTAAACAAAAATCTTATTATAAAATTTAAAAAAAGACGTGTTTCACTCAGAGACTTCCGCGGTAAAGCTATTAAATTGCATTTTTTATCAACTTATGCAATTATATTTCTATATTTATTTAATAATTTATGCAGTGTTTTTTTCCTTGATACCATTGAAGAAGGTGATTACGCATACGCAGTAACGCCGATACAACCAATGCCACCCAAAGGCGGGTTGCTGAACTAAAGAGACAAGCGTGATATTTCCAAAAGTAATTAAAAGTTCTGCTATTTATCGATAGATGGAAAAACTCAAAAAAGTATCACCGCTGTGCCGGTCGGAATGGGGTAGTTAGGTTTTTTTTCGTTACGGAATTTATGGATTCTGTCTCCACGCTCAAGGCCCGCGATAGAAGCTATGCAATAGCTTAAAAAAAACTGTTGTCTGTAAAGTCGGTTTACTGACGATAGTTGAATGTGACAACAGCGGATGGTGCCTCTTTGTCGCTCGTGCCGCGCTCTCGCTTGCACTTCAAGGCTTGAATGGAACGTCCCAGAGCTATGTAACGCCGCATGAGTCATATTAATTTAGTCGTGCGTGCAGCCAGCTCCATAGAATTATAAGACGTTGTCACGTCAAACCCGATTCCAAAACCCTAATTACCTTAAATATCAAATTATTTGCAATGTGCAAATGATGCGCTATCATTTGACACCCCACTCGAGTATTTTAGCACACCATCAGATATTCAGCCCCACTTTCACCCCCATAACATTAAACGACTCAACCGATTTTCATCAAAATTGTCTAAAAACACCACCGCGTAAGTCACTAAATCACAAAACAAAGATGAACTATAGTAATATTGTATGAAACCTCGTTACACCCCTCAATTACTTGAATGGGATTAACCTGACACGACTTAAGGTAAGCGCCTTATTCATCATGCCCTAAGCACTCCTCCTGAGCATAAACACTTGCAAGTACACCCGCGTGAAAGATAATAGGTTTGTGTACAGGTGGATATAAGATAGAGGCCTGCAAAGAACTAGCATTTCATATCAAAATATATTTGCATTGATTTGCATTTGATAAATGTAAAAAAAAATTAGTTAATATGAAATACAAACATAATTAATGAATTATCTTAAAATTAATTTAAAAATGTTATTTGATGATATAAATTTACGTAGTATTAAAATATAATCCTAATTCGTATTTATAATTACTTATTTTTAGCAATCTTCATACCGAAACTTAGAATCTACCCGTTTTGCTGCAATATTGGTAAAATAATAAATAATAATACAATTCTTAAGTCTTAAGATTTACAATTATCAACCCGCCTGCCAACTGTTGCGAGAACGGTAATGCCCCATTATGATCTTAGGGATTGTATTTATTAAGAAAGTCTGACATAAACAGTTTCAGCTATCCCTCAATGCACTAATGAACATTATACAGTTCAATAATGAGATAAGAAACTCTACCCAAATCACAGTAAAGTGTAGACAAAGTAAAGTAAGCCTCATTGTAGCAATATTGCATGAAACCTCGTCACACCGCCTCAATTACTTGAATAGGATTAACCTGGCACGACTCAAGGTAAACGTCTCATTCATCATGCCCTAAGCACTCCGCCTCAACATAAACACGTGCTATATCTGCGTGACTAGTAATAGGGTTAATACAAGTGGAACAAGAATTTAGAGGTCTGGAAGAATACTATACAACAAGATTCCCAAAGAATAGCAACAGTTGTCACTGTTACTAATTGATTTATTAATTGGAGGTTTTGTCTGTTCACGTCCGTAAGTGGTAACCCTCTGAATCCTTACACGTGACCTTCGGGTGGTGCTAAGAACAGTCTCTGGTGGTAGGCTTCGGCCGCGGCTTGTCACCACCCTCCGGGCTGGGCCAGTGCGTAAAGCGATTTTTTCGTATTTCGTAATAATGTGGTCCGGAGAAGCCTTCTAGGTCTTCATATTCCATCATGGATCACATCGTCACTTTACATCGGTTGAGATTGTGGTCAAACGAAGGCATTTCTATCATAAAAAATAAAAATTACTATATTTAAGAATATTGTAAAACACAATCTGTGTAAAAAAGCTTAATTATAAAATATCGGATTACCTTGAGGACAAAACTGCTTGGGACGACGTTATCTGCTCCAAAACAAAATCAAAAACAAGACTAACAAATAATTATTGTAAAGTTTCAATACAAAAATGAGCTAGAGTTTCTAATCGCTTCTTTGCTCTAGTGTAAAAATAGCGAGGCGACCAGATACCATTCATTTATTTCCTATTTATCATTAAGCACTTTAGAATATTTTTTTTTGTATTTTATTTTGACGTGACTAAGTTTTGTAAAACCAAACAATGGAAATAAATGATTTTGTATCTTGTATCTACAACGAATTCGAAATATATCTAGAAAGTGGATATTTAAGGAAAATGACGAATTCGTGATTATAAATAACATATCGAATAGAAATACGTAACTTCAAAAACCGCTAAATTCACTTTCGTTATGAAATATATAAATAAATTCGCTCACTCATCATAGATGTTCTTTATTTAAGGTATCAAATGACGTTTTTTCTTGTTTTTGCTTGCAAGATCATAATTATTAAAATTCCACAAAACACAGCACAAATCGCGCACTCAAATGTGACGAAATTGCAAAAATCACTACATTTTTATTGTAAGCATTCAAGAAACTCTGTCGAGTTCCTAAGTCGACAGTTTTATTAATATCGAAAGCATTTTCGATTTATCATGGTCCCCATTATATATCGACTGGTGCAGTTGAATAATAATTTTGAAAAATTTTGCCAGGTGAAGGTGGTGCGGAATTTGTACTAAATATTAACATCCATAATGAATGAATGAATGAATGAATGAATGTATTTATAAGATCTAAGCTAGCAATCTGAGCCAGCGACGACATTTAATTCTTTGTAAATAAACAATTCGAAGTTTTCAAGTACTTCATATAAATTAGTGTTAATTGAACACGTTTTTTTTCAGTTGGTACATCCTATATACCACGTAGCTATAAGATAACCGAGAGTTAACCAGTTTAGCGTTTGCGTGGAAGTCTCTGCGTTTGTCAACGTCTTGTGTCAAATAGCAGACATTAACATCCCGGCTCTGTGACGATTGTTGGGACATGCCGCTGGGAACTTTGAAGAGCAGACTATGCTGAATCCTGTGAGAATTTTTGTAGGTGACTGTAGATATTACCAGAAATATTCACCATACATATACTTATAGGTAAAAATGAAAACAAAACAAACTTTGGTATAAATCTAAATCCGGAATTCATAAACAAATAATCTTTGATAATTCATCTGTAATGGGTATGATAATGTATGTACATTAAAAATAGTAGGTATTATGTTTAGTCTATCTGTTAGCCCGTCCTGAAATACGAAACATCTATTATATTATGTTTTATATATAAAAAAAGAACTTATTAAATTCATTTAAAATCATTACACAATAATATTACCCTGTATAGAGTAATTTATTATCTGAATTTTAAAAAAGTGAGTGGTGTTTTTTTTACATTTTAATCTGTTTATAAATTCCGGCCAAGCGTTATGTACCGCCAATTAGGGGTCCGATATGTAGTTGCGAATGACGTCCTTTCGAAACACGACCGATTTGAGGGCTCGGGGTTTCCGAGCACGAATTGGTCAGAATGTGAACTACATCAACCAACACCATCAGCTGTTTTTTCATCATTTATACATCAGAAGCACCCCTATTTGCGTTCCCACTGCTGGGTCCCAGGAAATTCTCTCTTGTCGAGAGATTGGCCTTAATTCCAAGTGGCCAAGTGTGGGTTTGTGAATGTCACACGTCTTTCAAACTCTTTAAGGTTCTAAGAACATCCGTTTTTTCCACGTTGTTTTGCCTTCACCGTTAAATCACGTGTTTTAAAGCGCGCATACATTTTACTCACGACCTTCGGAATGATAGTCGAGTGTCCTCCCACTTAGCCAACAAGGATCGATTATTATCTATATAAATAAAAATGAATTGTTGTTCGTAAGATTGATTAAAACTCGAGAACGGCTGAATGGATTTATCTTATATCATAGTCTAGAATGTTCGTGGAGGTCAAGGGGAAGGTTTAAAAGGCGGAAAAAATCGAATAATTGCCGGGAAAAAATTTAATAAAAACCCGTGCGAAGCCGGGGCGGGCCACTAGTTTTTAATAATTATAATAATATTTATTTCCAAAAAACATATTAAAACATTTACAGTCATCAATGGTTCCCAAACTAGGCTGAGCCTGTATTATGGGAACCTGTATTATGTCTGTTTAACGATTTTTGTCTTTCATTACCACTTAATATTAATAATCTGCTTAGTTTTGTGTCAAAGGGAAGGAGCCTTTGACACAAATCATAGCAGATTATTGTATTAAGTGGTAATGAAAGACAAAAATCGTCAAACAGAACAGCAGTGTGTAAGGCAGGAGTTATGTGCTCGGTGCGTTGTTCCAGCCGTGATCCCATCGAAATGATTGTCCTCAAGCTATCTGTGGTGTAATTCACTTTTTTTGTCTCACTTTGTGAGGGGACATATTTGTACCGTTTAGACGCACCGAACAAACATTTTAAAGTGGTTATGTACCCCTCCCAGGAGTTGCCACTAAACGACTGTTGGAGATTTCAACATGTTGTAATCCCATGCATTTGACAGATTTTAACAACTAAAATTTTATTTTTATCAGTCAAATGTATGGTATAGCAACATGTTGTAATCTTAAACAGTCTTAAGTGTCAACTCGTGGTAGGGCTAATGTATAGATGGTTTCGCATGAATAATTACTATTTCTTGAGGCCTGCAAAACCTTATTATTATAATTTTTTTTTATGCTTGATAGGCCTTCATTTGACCACAATCTCACCTGATGTTAAGTTACGATGTGGTCTAAGATGGAGCATGAAGACCTAGAAGGTAGATGGCTTCTCCGAGCCACATAACGAAACACGAAATAATCGCTTCACGCATTGGCCCAGTACGATTCTTCGTAGAAATAGCCTAAATGACTGCCTCAGTGGCGCGGTGGGCGAGAGTCCGTTTGCGGCGCAAGAGGTAGCGGGTTCGATTCCCGCCGAGGGGTCAAGTGTTTGTATGTTCTGCAAGCACTTTCTCCTTGGTCTGGGTGTTTATAAAAAAAAATCTATCTATGTATGTATATTATATTAAGTATATCAGATGTCCGGAAATATTTATTTATTCATTATTTATTTATAGTAATTTTTGAAAATCAATCAGCTAGGCTATGCTTATAACTTTTTTTAAAGTGTTTCAGTATTTATCTTTGATAAAATAGTATAGACTAGCTGACCCCAGCAAACGTTGTTTTGCAAAAATTTTTTTTTTTTCAAGTAGATGTTGGCCGCTTCTCAGACCTACTGAATAATAAAATTTCATGAGAATCGGTCAAGCCGTTTCGGAGGAGTTCGATTACGCACCCCGTGACAGAAGAATTTTATATATTAGAATATATCATATATAGCGGCACGCCCCGGCTTTGCACGGGTAATTATTCAAAATTGTTACAAAATTATTCGATTTTTTCTCGCCGTAAAAACCATCCTTAAACAACAACGAATATTTAAAAAAATAAATTGGCTAAATTGGTATAGGCGTTGTTGAGTTATGCGCTTAGCAACACATTTTGCGATTCATTTTTAACCCCCGACAAAAAAGAGGGGTGTCATTGTTTAACGTGACTATCTGTCTGGGACATCATAGCTCCCGAACGGATGAAGCGATTTCAACTTAGTTTTATTTGTTTAAAAGGTGAGTTTGGCGCGAGTGCTCTTAGACATGTTTCATGAAAATCGGTTGTGCCGTTTAATAATTGTGGGGGTTAGAGTGGGGAAGGAAAACCGATAATCTGCAAAAATCTCGAGGGGGGTATCAAATGAAAGCGCATTGCGTGCACATTACACATTATTAAGGTGTTTTACTTTTAAGGAAATTGAAGGATTAGAATCGGGGGTTTTTCTTATATTTTAAATTTAGATTTATTATTTATAAGAAGATTAACGTAAGAGAAAACATACTATTGATTGCAATGCTCAAATTGGTGTAACCGACAAAAAACATAAACTTGGTTCGGGTCAATTGGTGTAACGTTAGTTTTTTGAAGAAAGTTGGTTTTATATTGGTGTATGTGTGGTTATAATTTTTCGTTCAAGCTAAGAATAAGTGTAAGAGCAATGCTGGTTTGCCAAGATACATACAACAACTTAACCTTCTTTGGTCATAGGAATACAACAATTCGACTTATGTAAATGGATCACATACCTACTCAGTTTCAACATAATTTCGACGGAATTCTGCAAAATCACAGTTAAAATGTGTAGCGTAACTGTATTTTTTTAAAGCTAGAATTCTATTAATATGCTATTCGAAAGAGCAAAAAAAACTAAAAAAAACTGTATACTCAACTTATTTTACGTGTTTTGGTGGTTAACCCAATTGAACCTGCAACCGGCGATATGTACAATATCTATGCTATATGCTAGGGTTTAGTTCTGAAAATAACTTTTTGAATGAGATTAGTTACCTGTTAACGAATTATTAACTACTAACTAAGCGACAAAATATTATCAAGCGACAATTTTTGTATTTCCGCACACGACCATTCAGTACGGAGCCGACGACGCGACGCGGCAGATTATTTCGTGATCTTAACCCCGCTTATTTTTACAAAACTATAATAGTTAGAGATATGATGTAACGACGTTTTTTGTATATAATGATAAGTTCTACAAAGTTGTAATACATCACTTTGTTATTTATTCAATAGTTTTCGCAGCATTCGTGATTAAAGAAAGATTTAAGGTTTAATTTTCAAAAAAATCGCTTATAGTCACAAAACTATAATAATTAGAGATATGATGTAACGACGTTTTTTGTAGATAATGATAAGTTCTACAAAGTTGTAATACATCACTTTGTTATATATTCAATAGTTTTCGCAGCATTCGCGATTAAAGAAAGATTTTAGGTTCTTTTTTTTCACCATGGGTTACATTATCGGAGTTTGGTAAGGAATCATATTATTTTTGAAAACTAAATATAGCCTATGTCACTCAGGGATAGTGTAGCTTTCGAATGGTGAAAGAATTTTTTAAATCGGTGCAGTAGTTTCAGAGCCTATTCGAGACAAACAAACAAACAAAAAATCAAACCTTTCCTCTTTATAATATTAGTATAGATACCCACATGTTACGATTACGAGTACCAACGCGATAATCAGTTCAATATTTTATAACGAACTATTTAGATTTCTAACGGGATATATTGAGTTTTAAGTTTCCTGATAGTACGGCATTCTAAAGTGTTGATCACTGCGAAAGTTTTAAAAGTAGTACCTATTTTAAAAAGAACAAAACAGTTTGGATAAGTGTCATCATCATCATCACCCTATTAACGTCCCTGCTGCTGAACAAAACAGTTACGTACCCGCAGACTGAGTTTGTAATTTAGTGACATTAAAATGAGTAAACATACTAAATTCAGATATGAAATTATAGAAAATGGAATGAAATTTATTTTTTTGCTAAAAGAATGGTGTAATAATAGATGTTTAGTTTGATATAGGGTTTCACATCCTCTTCCAGTAAAATGGCATGCAAATGTTTTAATCCTTACACTAATCAATTGAAATTAATTTAATTAATATTATTTACGATGTCAAAGTTAAAGCTATAATATATATAGAGGTATATATTTGTGAATAAATTTATAATAGTTACCTATAAATAAGAACTCCAAAATTGAAAAAAACTACAAAATTGTAATAACTGATAAAGCTGTGTTGTTCTATTCGCTTCTCAACTCTATAAAACTTTGAAGCGAACTGTCAAGACAATGTTATTTCCTTGATAATTTTTGTATAAACAATTTAGTTTTATAATTCTAAGCTATATTATATACCGATCACATTCTGAACACGGATATACGCTCGCTTACAGGCATTGCAGATGTAGGAGTTTCAACAGCAAATCTCAATTGGCGGTGGGCTGGGCATGTTCGTCGGATGCACCCCGAAAGGTGGGCACTTGCTGCAACGGCCTGGATTGTTGGAGGGGTCTTTGTCTAGCAGGGGGACAACATAGGCTAATAAAAAAAAAGCTTTCCTGTCTATGTAAGCCTGTGCTTCTAAATGTATTGACTTTGACTTTAAAAAAAACACCAATGTTAAAAAACAATGCTCTCCAAACACACATAGTTTTGTTTTAAAATGCCGCATTGGTAATAATTCTCTCAAGTTTTTTGGTAGTTAGGAATCATTTCAGCAATATCAAACCACCACATCTATGATATAATTCACACTTTTTGTCTCACTCGCTAATGGAAAAATGACTAACAGCATCTTATGGCTATAAGATACGCAATTTCTCTCCGAAATAACGAATCCACATTTTTATATGATAAAGATTGAGTGAGCACATTTCTCCCTTTCTGGATCAAGTTCTGTTATGGTGAAAAAGTCGTGACTTTTATATTTTTAGTTTTCATTGTCATATATTTTTTGGCTTAGGTTAAGTTTTTTCTAAGGTTCGATTTTGCAATAAATCAATTGTCTGTTCACTATCTTGATTTTCAAAAGTATGAAAATAAGGCTCAACCTAAAGAGATTGTTTTGAAGTAAAATATATATATTTACTAATACAATTTTGTGCTTAATATTTATCGTTAGTCTCCACACTAGGCCCACTGTGTTGGTTTTTTTACTTCAATTTAATGGCTCACTCATCAAGAAAGGCTCTAGTGTACTTTTATATTAAGAAAATACCTCATTCCAGCTGTTAAATCAATGAAAAATTGGTGTTTGTACTTTTTAAAAATATTTTATAATCAGGATTAACAACAAAACAAATTTCAAATTTATGACATAACTAGAAAATTACAAAAAGTGTTAAGGGAAGAAAATACACGATGTTAATATTTAATTTCAAAGTTAGCCTGTAACTTTTTAGATTTTAATGAGCAAACTCCTTAATTAGATATATGAGACTAGGAACACGCTTCCGCCTCGCAAGGGTGTTTGTTTTCCGCTACGAATCTATTTATAATATAATATCATTTAAACATGTCCGGTATACTGTTATGGAGAAACACGTGGGGAATTTTTTTTAATAACTAACAACATAAAACATAATAACATAAAAATTTTGGTCATTTATCTATGTTTGCATTAGGATAAATTTAATTTAGTATAGGCTAGTTTTAGGTTTAGCATTAGATATTAAGTATTTATATTGTTTAAGCCACCGTCCATAAAATATGTAATCTTTTTTCTCTCCATCCACGGTTGTCTGGAAGAAATTGCTTTTAGCAATAAGACCGCCCATTACGCATTCTAGGTTTAGTTTTAATTTCATATTATATTGTTCATCTGGTGTAATAAAGTATATTCTATTCTATTCTATAACTGATGAAGCTGTGTTGTTCTATTCGCTTCTCAACTCAGTATAAAACATTGAAGCGAACTGTCAAGACAATGTTATTTCCTTGATATTTTTTGTTTAAGCAATTTAGTTTTATTAATTTTAAGTTGACCTGTCCATGTAGGCTATGTGCTTCTAAGGAAATAAACGTTTTGACTTTGACTTTGACTTTGAAAAATAAGATGTGGTGTCGTGGGACCAGGAAGGAACTAAGTTCCTTTGGCTAAATGTAGAATCGACACAATTTGTAAGCACAAATCTTGCTCAATTGTATATAGGTTTTCTTGATTTTTCTCTTAAATTTAGCTGATTCGTTTTTCAGGAAAGTATTTAGGAAGTTCAGTATTTAAAAAGATATATTCACACACACGCACACACACACACACACACACACACACATATAATCTCTATGAAGTTTCATAGTTTTTTTATTTTTATTTTAACCGTATGACCCTCAAAACAGCAAGAAAGATAAACAAGAAAACCTTACAAAGATTTTAGTATGTATGTACACACAATATTACCTACCCATGTATAATATTTTATATTAATGAATAAACTAACACTTACGTATTCAAAGAAAGAAAGAGAAAGGTATTATACACTACTCGCTTGTGTATACAACTGTCACGCCTGCGCACGTCTCATTTAACGGTTTTATTCCACGGACTTTTTCTTACGACCAAACTAAAAAAAAATGTGATAGTAATATCACATTTTTTTTAGTTCGGTCGCGCAGCAAAATCCCTATCTCCTCCAAGCCCGCCGTAATGCACTGTGTCCCAAAAACTATGCGAGAGAGTTTTGGGAAATTATGTTTTAATAAAATTTAAAAGTGTGAGATGATCTCATACATTGGGTTCCGTGTCTTTTAATAAAAAAATATATTTACATTCTACATTCACACAACATCTAGCCCCGTGGTAAGCTCTAATCTTGTGTTACGGGTACTAGACATCTGATATACCTAATGTAATAGACATACATTATATAGATATTTTACTAAACATATTAAACACCCAGACCAAGGAGAAAGTGCTTGCAGAACATACAACCACTTGCCCCCTCGGCGGGAATCGAACCCGCATTGCACCGCAAGCGGACCAGATGGCGGGATAGATGTGTTCTTCAAATAAGGGACTAGGTAGATATTGTTAATTGTTCTTATAAAGCTGTTTCATTTATTGTTTGGTGGACCTCGCTTATCTCATCATCATCATCATTTCAGCCGTAGGACGTCCACTGCTGGACATAGGCCTCCCTCAAACACTTCCAGTGGCACACCCGTTGGGACCCGAGATTATGGGGTTACAACATTTGGGCATAACTACCAGCACGCCATTTTGAAAAAAAAACACGTGATGATGACGGCGTGTGCTGTAACTTATGTCAAGCACTTTTCTCCTTAGTCTGGGTATTTAATATGTATACTTAATAAAAATATCTATATATGTATGTATATTATATTAAGTATATCAGATATCTAGTACCCGTAACACAAGCTCAGAGCTTACCGCGGGGCTAGATGTTGTTGTGAAGAACGTCCGGAAATATTTATTTATTTAATTATTTATTAATATCTCAAAATTTAAAAACAATTCTCCCTTTCAGCATTAAAAATGTATTCTGTTTCGTACAAGGAAAATCAAATTAGGGTTATAAAACCCGTTCCCATTATTCTGGGAAAGTCACTTCTGAATTCTAACCAAAAAGCTACGAGTGGCAGTGTCACGGAATTCCAAGTTGTATTTTTTACTTCCGTTTTATTTTCCGACCAAATGGGGACGAGTTAACAAAACTAACGAATGCATTGACTAAAGAATTTAAAACTTTAAGTACGTGAAAACAAGGCTGAATATTTTAACTGACCTTTGGCTTTCCTATTTACGTGATTATATTTGGTTGCATTCAGATTTAGATCGTAGGAATTTATTTGGTTAAGGCTGGTTGATAAAAGTTACTGAAGATATTGACTGCCTCAGTGGCGAGGTGGGTGAAGAGGTAGCGGGTTCGATACCTGCGTGTTTGTATGTTGTGCAAGCACTTTCTCCTTGGTCTGAGTGTTTAATATTACCTTTGTTAAATAAAAATATCTATATACATATATGTATGCCTATTATATTAAGTATATCAGATGTCTAGTACCCGTAATACAAGCTTAGAGCTTACCACAGGGGCTTACAAAGGTTGTTGTTTGAATTGTTCGGAAATATTTTTATATAAAAGTATATACCCTGCCCTCGCCCGCTAAAGGCAGTTACTAAGAAATAATAAATTGTCATATCCAACTTAGAATGGCAGCAATCGGGTAATTATAAAGTCATTGGATCAAAAATCCTCTGAACAGTTTTTGCTGTCAGCAATGACTAACGATAGACAAGCAAGTAAGGGAAGCTACGTGAAAATAAAACTTCATGAGCCTGGGGTTTCGCTTCGCAGGGCAAACGCCACTTTCCTTCCAGACGTTCCTGTGTAAATAAATAAATAATAAATCATTTATTTCAGGCATCTAAGGCCTATTTAAACATATACCTTATAGACTAACATACATAAAAATATAAATCTTATAAACTAAACTAAAGTGTCAGCATCGTGGATCATCTGTTACGGCGGTGTCGCCTTGCAGTGTAGGCGACTGATGAACCGTCGAAACTTGACCCCTTGCGGCCAAAACTAATTTATGAATTATGATTATGATTTACGACTAACACATACGCTATTGAATGTTTATCTTTCCCTTATTGAACCCCGACCAAAAAAGAGGGGTGTTATATGTTTGACGTGTCTGTCTGTCTGTCTGTCTATGTGCCTGTCTGTCTGTCTGGGACATATAGCTCCCGAACGGATGAAGCAATTTTAATTTAGTTTTGTTTGTGTATGAAAGGTTAATCTCTCTCGTCAAGAGAGAAGTCCCTGTGTCCCAGCAGTGGGAACGTTAATAGGGTGTGATGAAATGAAAGGTTAGTCTGGCGCGAGTGTTCTTAGACATATTTCATGAAAATCGGTTGTGCAGTTTAAAAGTTATGGGAGTTAGAGTGGGGAAGGAAAACCGAAAATCTGCAAATATACTCGAGTGGGGTATCAAATGAAAACGCATCGCGTACACATTACAAATTATTATGGGTTTTTTTTAAAAGAAATTAAGGCATTGAAATCGGGGGTTTTTCTTGAATTTTGAATTTAGATTTTATTAATACGTGGTTTGTGGGGCATTACCTTGCTGTAACAGTTTCTAGCACAGTAGGTAAAGTCCTAACGAGTGCGTTAATTATGTAATACTTGCTATGATTAATTGGTTTCAACCAAAGGATATTTACATCTGGACAAAGTCCTCCCTTAAATTTCTCAGCTTTGTAAATAAATTATAAATAAATAAATATTTTCAGACAATTCACCCAACAACGCAAGCTTAGAGCCCCGTGGTATGCTCTAAGCTTGTGTTACGAGTATTAGATATCTGATATACTTAATTATAGGCATACGTATATAGATATTTTTATTTTACATATTAAACACCCTTTCATCCTCGGCGAGAATCGAACCCGCTACCTCTAGCGCCGCAAGCAGACCCTCGCCCACCGCGCCACTGAAGCAATACTGTTTATATACGAAATACACGATCGTGTATCAATAAGTTTATACGCCTGATATACCTACATGTTGGCCGAGCGTTATCGACTGAAGGTAAATACCAGCGTATAGACTATAATTATATTTACATGAATGATATTATATCAAATATATTTTTATTCCACCATAACATAAAATGCACTATGAACTATGAATGTTAGTAGAATTTATAGCCTAGTAAGTTCGATAACTAGAGTATAGAACACATTTTGCATAGCTTGCGGTCCTTCGCGACTCAAGTAGTCGCGGAGCACTGTCAAATTTTCTGTACAAATCAAAGGCGCTCGCGCGCACTCCGCCAATAGTCCACGTGTTTGTCAACCATTACGTGGTTGGCGTCGGTCGTGCCGAACGTGTAGGCAGTAGCACTTGCCTTGTATCTTGTACTAATTTGCTTCCGCTCGTGTCTGCCTAAGCTCGACCAACATGTATTGCTGGCTTTAAATATAAGGGATAAGGCCATAACCCATGCTGGTTTAACGCAGGTTGGTGTGCCAGTGCCTCGTTCGTTGTTCAGCAGCAGATACAATGGGCCGGTGAGTGTAGCTTGGGTCCCTCTTATGGTACATAATGAAGAAACCCCTCATTCCCACATTCGTATGTAGTAAGTATATATGATGTAAATCATGTAATCACAATAAAACGAATAAATGATTCTGATTTTTAAGTGAAACTTCTTAAGAATCTTTGTGATTTCAAACCGGATGCAACGGAAATACAACAGTAAAGCCAATCTTAAACGCTAACAAGGTTAAGCAACTTTGCGCGACGCTTGTACTTGGATGGTTGACCGCCCGAACAAAATCTTTTTGCACAGTATTTATTTTATGTTTTTTTTTTATTCATCTCTTATTTTTGTTGATTTACTGAAGTTTCACTCCTATCGTGTGTGAATCGCACACACACCTTTATTTTATAGTACTCTTTTTTAAAATAACGTTGAATATCCTTTGATAGGGCGAAGATTCTTTGTATAAATTAGCGGACAATGATTTAGGTCGCGCGCTACAAGATTATTTAGTGACGTAATTGTAGCCACGTCCACGCCAAACACCACCTTCGCCTGAATACTTCACGTCGCAACGATGTACGCGGCCACACACATCGCGTTGACATGAATATTCGTCGTAGGCCGCTAATGTAACCGCATCATTTTCGTTTCTCCACACGGTGCTGCTGCAACTCTTGAACTATTGTTACGAGTATGTATGACGCCATAAATTATGCTCCATGCTGGCCGCTCCGATCAGTTGCAATGCTAAACTAATTTCCTAACGTGAAATAATTACTAAATTAGATGCTTATTCAGCTCTGTGCATTTAACACCTGCCAGCTAAATCTAACATGTCTTAATTTAAAATTATGGCAGGTACGAAGTCAAAATGATAATGTGGCATGTGAGTTGAATTACGAGAATTACATTTGAAATTGCATATTGACAAGTTTTTGGACACAGGATTAGAAGATGATAATGAATTTATGTCCTTACCGTTTTTGGTTAAGCCTACACATGTTTTGCCACCTCACATGCTCATCAAAATACGTAACAGTTAAGTTAGTAAAAATAATAGCCGAAACTTTCGTTTTATATCCTTAATTTACCAGTACTTAGCCCTAATTTTCTTAACAATCCGCAATCAACATCAAGAAAGACAATCCCAGGACCATAACTATTAAAATAATCTTTCTTTCCTTTGTGCCAGATAAAACAAAGTAAAAACAACGACAACTTTCCTCATAAACAGCAATCAGCAACAAAGTGCGGGCGCTAATCGCGGTATTATTGCTCTAAAACAATGCATTTGTCCGTTTGTTTGCGCAATCGTCGGTTTAGTGGCCATTCGAGTGCAGCCGGAATGTACGCGATGTCTAGTGGGCTATTTGTTAGCGACTGGATTCTGTTTACTGTTTCCAATGTAACGGGTTGAAACGTATAGGAATGACGGATTACGACTTTGTTATTGTTTCAGGCGAAAAAGCAGCTATTCTAGCAGGTCTTAGCTCATATTTCTTTTAACACCTCTAGATGGCGTTAGCTAATCGTGCGCTCGCGCTCGCACGATATACGTGGCTATAATCACGATATTGCCATAATGTGTAAATCTAAGAGCACAAATTTCAGGTAATATTTCATATTACCTGAAATTTGTGCTCTTAGAATACAACTTATTAAAAAATAATAGTTGAATTCAATCACCGATTCCTGATTGTTTCTGACCTGTCCATGTCAAGAATATATACACTTTTGGGGGTAGATCACGATATTTTAGTGTTTTTTTTTGTGAAATTAATGGTGCGGCATATTAGCGTCTTACGGCGAATATTCGTGTTAACGCGATGTGTGTGGCTGGGTACAACTTTGAAACGTGAAGTATTCGGGGGAAGACGATGTTTGGCGAGGGTGTGGCAATCTTTTAGTGCGCAACGCGACACGAATGCCCTTTCCCCGCTGATGTAGCCGCACCAAAAGACAATAGGATCCCAGCATTTCAATGTGTTTCGACCCTAACTTAACAAAGAGGTTTTGTTACTTACGTATCAATGCTGTAAAGCTTTTGTTGCGATTTTATAGCTGATTTGTAGCTACATCCGTTTCCGTTCCGTTTGGATTAATGTCTCGAATGTTAATACCTGATACTCAAAACGTTACGAGTTAGATAAAGTATAATATATAGTATAATACATATTCGTTATAATGCCTGTTAACTACATATTTAATCTGTTCTCTTTTTGCTATTATTACTTTAACTACTGTAGAAATTTATAAGCCGGTATCAGAATAAATTTTGAATAATGTCATTGTGTGTTTACATAATTGAAAGAATCAATATAATCCAATGATAATTTCAACATTAAGAAGTCCACGGCTGCTGTTTATTCGGAATGTTGGCAAAACAGCAATGTAAGAACTGACTTTAAAAATCTAGATCTATCAGCTTGTACACACCAACTGTTCTGTAAAGGCCTACAGTTTTTTTTTAACTTGTCGACTTTTACAGTCCTGTGCGAGCCTTAGCCAGTGCCGGTCCAAAATCTTGATAACGTCATTATATCATTTTTTTTGGCATAAGGTCTGCCTTGACAACGGTAACATTCACTACCAAAAATAATTTAGGGACCTTAATAAGTCAACTTCGTCACTACTTGTATGGTACATAAACAATAAATACTGAAAAAAAAGTTGTACACTTACAAATTTATTTCAAGCCCAGTACGTTATGATTATCAATACATCACTATCTGCTACTAGTTAATTTCAAAAAGAGTTAGAATGTAAGTTGTTATCTGATTTTCGTTGAACGCGTACAGAGTTTTTTTTTATTTTACAGGTCTTGTTTTAAGACTTATCAATGTACACTTAAAAGTTAAATATATGGGGAAATAGTTGAAAGTTTAATTTTTTTTCAATGTGTAAATATCTATTCTAGTAAAAAATTGTATTGATAAATCCATAAGTAAAAAGGCTTAGAGTTTTTCCATGGAGATCACATCCCTATTATAAATTATTATTATTTTTATAATATTATAAATCTGAATGTAAGTTTGTTTGCTACGCTTTCACGCGAAAACTACAGAACCGATTTGAATGAAATTTGGTACACAGATCTCTATAGAGCCTCAGAAAGGACATAGGATACTTTAAACCGCGGGAAAGTGTACATTCCGCGGGCAAATTAATTAAAACGCGGGTAACACCGCGGGGCACTACTAGTCATATATATTCTTATAAAAACAACTTTAACTGTTTATGTTTCGAGAAGATTCTATTTAATATCATTTGGTTTCCAGGAAAAATAGATAAAATCCAATAGTTTTGACACATGTCTTTGCCTCGTGCCAAGTCAAAATACGTACTTAACTGTATATAACCTCATAAAATAGTTTTAAATAGGTTATCTCTCTGTGTGTGTTCTATCGCCTGTACAATGGCTTGTGTTCCGATGAACTGTTTGATTTAGTGCCACCAGCTACCTTCTACAATCGCACCACTCGCCATCGGAAGAGATTTCATCCACACACCTTGGAGCCGTTTAGTTCGCGGACTGTCAGGTTTAAGAGGAACTTTCTTCCGCGAACTCTCGGGTTGTGGAATGATCTCCCTCCCGAGGTTTTCCCCTTGGACTATAGTATGGGTTATTTCAAAAAGGGTATCTTGAAGCATTTACGGGGTCGGCAGCGCGCAGGTAATATCTCTGATGTTGCAGGCGTCCATAGGCTGCGGTAACCACTTCCCATCAGGTGGGCCGCATGCTTGTCTGCCACCTTTGTGGTATAAAAAAAAAAAAAAAAAAAAAAAAAATCTTCCACATCGTCTCTTTACATCAGGTGAGATTGTGGTCAAATGAAGGCTTATTCATTTGTGAGGGATAGATCTACATATCGACGAGGATGGATCACATAGATCTAGAAGGTACCTATACACTCTTGTCTAGAAGACACTCAGGTTGTAGTTATTAGGAAATACAGCAGCAGTGTCTTACTATTGTCACATGTCGTAAATGTGATGTCAAGGTTATCTTTACTAATATTATGAAGGTTAAGAGTATTTGAAAAATAACCATAATGTCAACTTTAAGTAAAAAATAAGCATTGCGATCCACTGGGTGAGCAATTCACAGGAATAACCAGCCTTCGCAATTTTCAGTATTAATCCGCAACATTTTTTATGTATTCATTAATAAAATACAATAGTGGAGAGATCTGTATGCACCGAGGGATACCGTTCGCCCTGCGGTTGGAACCCATTGAGAAAAAGCGCTCAGTTATTTATGAACCATTAATCCGGTTGAAAGCTTGCTGTAAGTATAAAGACGTAAAGGAGTATAAACTTTTGTGGACTACGTGTTGGTTGTTTAATATTTATTTGGAAAATAGAAGGTTGGAACAGCCGTCACCTGTTTTTCCGTCAGATTTATCATTATCTTTTAACCAAAGAGAATATAATCACTACGTTTACTAATAACTTGAAACGTGCTATCAGAATCTCGGAAACGGCATAGATAATCAATACATCCTACTAATATTATAAACGCAAAAGTTTTGTGAGAATGCAAGTGTGTTTGTTGCACTTTCACGCATTAATGGATGAATAGTGAAACTTAGCAGTAAAATGTGTCATAGACAGTTTTTTCAGTAAGGGACAAAAGCTTTTTTAAGTCAAAATCAAATTCAATGCGTTTATTTTATTAGAAGCACAGGACATAAAGTACAGGTCTACTTAAAGTTAATTAGTAGAAATTGAACAAACTCGTGTTTAAATCCTTCTTGTCATGTCGTGAAACATAAATTGTAAGTTATCCATAAGTACAAAATCAAATCTTCGGGCGATTATCGAATCCACACGACACTCGAATCTTCACCCAGTAATGTAATAAAGTCTAATGTTAACTAATTTTTAATTATTTTCATAGATTTATCGTGACTAGAGAGACAATGAGACAAGTAAAAGTGACATAAAGTCAAAGTCAAAGTCAATACATTTATTTCCTTAAGAAGCACAGGCTTAGATGCATATTTAATAAAACTGTTTATACAAAAAATGTCATATTCATAAGGTACTAGTCATTCTGATTTAGTCAGCATTATATAATATTAGTGACTTAGTGGTCTACTCGTAACAATAGCTTAGAACTTATCGCAGGGTTTTTTTTATTACCAAAGCTTAGGTCACAGTGGCCGAATTCGGCTTGGTGTATAATATTATATATACAATTATGAAAATAAAAACACATATATTTTTCATACATTTCTTATTAGAAGCTTTTATTTCGTTTCACCTGTATGCTCGTTTGTAGTAACCAAATCATCAAGCAAAATTGACCTACATCCCGGTTTTTGATTGAGTTACAATTCCGTACGCGTCACATCTATTGCATGACAATGCAAAAATAAAAACCTTTAAGAGAATATTATTTACATTTAATCCTGTTTTTAATGTAACATTACAAACCTTTGTTTATGTCTATGTCATTGTAAGCCATCATTTGTGATTTTTGTAACTATAGTTTTGTTTTGGTGTACAAGGTGTTTATTTTTTTGTAAAACTTTTCTCTCATAACTCGGGCCATAACCATCGAAACAATTTAATCACGCTCTCCTATAATCCGGAATATTAATGAAGTAGCCAGCATTTCATTACGCTCGTATGGCGCGGACATGTTGTATTCCGGTGCCACTCAATTCGGCTTATTGCTAATTGTACTATGTATAGAAATAAATTTAATGCAACCCTCTGACCGAATTCAGCTAATTTAGCTGGAGTGTTTAAAAGGATTAGTCTGGTATATTTTGATGGCATTGCATTTACATTTAGTATTTTTGATTGATTTTTAAAAGCCGTGTTGGCTAAAGTGGGAGGCCACTCGACTTTCATTCCGAAGGTCGTGGGTTCAAACCCCGCCACGCACCTCTCGATTTTTCTTCTTGAGAAATTTATGTGCGCTTTAAACACGTGCTTTAACGGTGAAGGCAAGCATCGTGAGGAAACCGGCATGTTCTGAGAACTTTAAAAGAGTTTAAAGGGCATGTGACATTCACCAACCCGCACTTGGCCAGCGTGGTGAATTAAGGCCTAATCTCTCTCGTCAAGAGAGAAGTCCCTGTGTCCCAGCAGTGGAAACGTTAATAGGGTGATGATGATGATGATTTTTAATTGAATAATATTTTATGGCATCAATTTAATATTTAAATGATGATGATGTATGGATGAATAGCTATAAGTTATTATCATTATTAGTAGCAGCGAAAGGCGTCCACTAACTACATGGAAGGATTACCTGGTGAAAGCCGCGGGCTCACGGTGGATGCAGGCCGCTGCCAGCCGAAATTACTAGAAATATCTGAGGGAGGCCTATTCACAGCATTGGATGCCCTATGGCTGAAATGATGATGATTATTTTTGGTTACTACACTCCCCATTCCTACAAAGAATTCAACAAATTATAATTCACTCCAAAAATACGGTGAACTAGCTTTTCTTTGGACAGTCTAAGTCATAAATCTTAGAAATTCCACGTTTCTTACAATTTTTCATACAGACATTTAATCTCCAGAGCTAAAACAAAATCCAGTGCAACAAATATATTCGCTTCATAGTCCGATATCATTTTTCAAAGGAACCGCAGCGCAGGCCATCTCATCATTTTACAGGCTATGGATCGGATACGATATCTCATTGGGAAATTTACCGTGAAGCTTCCAAGAATGGGGTTATTTGCGTTGATGCTTATTGTATTAGATACTAAGTTGATTTTCTTCAGGCACAAATGAGCGCTACTGGACTTGTTTCTTCTCTATTGAGCCTCCCTCATCCATCATCCTTCTTATCGTAGGTATTTAAAACACAGGCCACGATAGACAGGTTGACCATTGCACTATTTGATGCGTTTCAAAAGTATACTGTAGCCTGTTTGTTTAAAGAAAACTTTTGTACACAATTCAGCTTTGTGCAAATAAAGTGTTTCAAATAAATAAATAAACATAACCGGATACAATCACATCCATTGGAGATATAAGGGATGGCTATTTTAAATATTTGTTTAAATCCTTATTCAAGTAGGTTTTTGACTATGTGGAATAATATAAGTGAGATGTTAAGTTTTTTTAGAAAAAAAAAGTTGCTGTTCTATTCCAGAAAAATGGGTATCAGGATATTGCACAAGCCTATCCTGGAATAAAATCTTTGGATAACAATTATATTGACAATTTACGCGACTAATCCTATTTTTGAAAACAGAACTAATAACTCCCAAGTTATTAAAATATATTCATTAGTTAGAGATTTTTTTGTAAGTGTAATAGATAGAATCATAGAAAGCTGTATTCAATCTCCTCTCCTTACCGCGAATAACCTCTCTTTTTCCCTAACGACGGCCTAATGGTTGAATAACGACAAATAATCGGCGTAGATCGGCGATACCACTCATAAATTATTCATTCCGCAATTAATATCGGTGCCATTAGCATAACTCTTAATTTTTTTATGTCGTTGATATGATCTTGATGTCTTAGTAGATTTAAAATGGATGATAAAATACTTAAGGTGGGGCGTAATTGGTTTATGATAAGTACTGTATCAGACAAAGATAATGCAATAACAATATTGGTCTACAAAATAAGTTTAGCAAAAATAATCGATACATTTATGAATTTTATATTAAATATATCAGATGTCTAGTACCCATAACTCAAGCTAAGAACTCACCAAGGGGCTAGTTGTGTGGATTGTCCGGAAATATAAGATTATATTTTGGAGTGCTTACCCGTTCAACCCATGATTTTTCTACCCAATATTATTTTTACCCGTTCAACCCAAAACATATGCCCCGTTCTACCCAAAGCAAAAATCTGAGTCACAGTGTCTTCTAAATAGTACAGACACCGTAATCCGTATATATATAAATCTTATACGTGTGTTAGTCATTGAAAACCTCCTAAACGGCTGGACCGTGATTAAATTTTTTGTGTGTGTTTAACTGGGTTTGAGAATGGTTTTGATTTCGACGAGACTAGGTGCGAAGCGAGGGCGGACCGCTAGTATTTATAAAAAATCTTGATGTTATTATTACTCACAGTAACTACAAATTTTGTAACTACAATAAGGAGGTAATAATTGTTTATGATCTCTTTAAACGAGTGCACGTGCAACACCTAGAAAAATTAAGGAAGGAGAACTTGTTGTATGTACAATAGATAATCCAATCAACAACGGTAAGGATTACTATTGTTTTTCTTATCTATTGAGGTAGTGTATGGATTTGGCTACACCGAAAATTTCAGTGGGACATTGTTTATAAGAACTGTCAACTTTTGTATCTTAAATGTGTTTTTTTTATCTGTGTGTGTATTCAACACATTTACAATTAAGATGATTTTTATTTATGTTAATCAAGAACATATTTTTATATCTATTATACCATCGATAGGTTTCATATAGTTTATATTGTACCTATTGTTACGTATAATTCATATATATTTTATTGAATCAAAAATGTGTACCTGTATCAGAGTGTTTAAAATATGTGATCACGAAAAAAATTTGATTTTGCCTGACTGATATTATGTACCAAGATAACTTAGAAAAGTAACTTTATATTGACCTACCAAACCTGAATCTGAAGAGTGATGTACTATTTTTTATAATATAATTATTTGATTATGTTTGTTTCTTTAAAGGTTGATTATTTTTATTATAAGACAAGTAGACAAATATTTAACTGGCTATTATCTAAACAAAAAAAAATTATTAATAATGAAATATTTTTCATGAGTTTCTGCATTTCTTGTCTAATGTAATGAATGACCCTGCTTCTTTAGTAATTCACTATGACATTTATTTGAATTCAAACAATAGAAATTAGGAATAAGTAGGTGTGGGTAGAACGGGTAACTTGAATCTATTGTTTTGGGTTGAACGAAGCAAAATACCTATTGGGTAGAAAAATCTTGGGTCGAACGGGTAAGCACTCATATTTTGTTATTATTAACCAAAATCTTGAAAATGGGTTGATTTTCAGTTATTTCCATTTTACCACGTTGGTGGAAGTCCAATGGTATGCGCACCGATCCACTGTCTCCATTAAAGTGTCTTTCTACCCAACGACCTTCTGTTCAACGCGCTATAGAAATAACATAGGTAATTATATATGCCTGCATGTATGGATCCTTTTATTATGTAATATAACTGTAGTTTCACCAATCCTTTTCCAAAGAATGGAGGCCAACAAAGTATTTCTAAACATATGAAAGAAGTAAAAAAAACTAATAAAAATATAACCTGCACAGATAAGAAATATCATTTATGGATAATTCTTGTGCTACAGCCGCATTCAGTCGCATTTAGACGACAGGTGGCTCAAATAGATTACATTCCTCAGAATATAATGAATAAAGTTTTCTATCCAGGAAAATTATTTCCTTTTGAAGATGATTCTTCACGAATGTCTTTGGGTGTATAATTTTATTGTGTTCCAAGTTATGGTTCGAACTTGTAGGTTAGCAATTTAGGCTTTTTTTGAATGTTCTGTCTCTTTATTTGTTTTGCTATTGAATTGAAACTGGGCATAGATAGATTATAATGATTAATTCAAATAGTTATTAAGCAACATTTTACTTGATTTATTAAAATAAAAAATACATATTCATTTATTTACCAACTTACATAACATTTCATTTACTTAAGGTTACTCCGCAATAGGATTAGATCCTAAAACGCGGAACACCGAAATAAAAATTACGTTTATATACGAGCGTAATTATTTATAGTATGTACGAACATCACAAAACCTTACCCAAGTCTTTCCACTTTGTGTTAAGGAAAATATCACCAGTCTGTATGGCAATTTAGCATGGGGACCAGAAAACCAAGTAGAAAGAGATCCGTACCCCTATGGGGTGGGTTACCCATAATAAGATAGCTATTATCACATAATGGCATGACCCTTTTTGTTTTATTTATTTATTTATCAAAAAATTCAATGCACAGCGATAAAGCGATACAAAAGATTTACTTACAGTCATCTATTTACTATTTATCATCATCATTTATCAATGCGGTAGAGGGCATATAACATTGTAAAAGACAATTAATGTATTATTTCGACGTAAACGTTCGTAAACGTTTAAGATGGCTAATTGTGTGAAACGCCTTTTTGGTTTTTCCATCGCCAAAAATTTATTTCAAAACCAGTTTTGGTCAGGTAATAAATCACCGTCGCTTATTAGTAAGCAATCGACTAACCTCGTTAAGACGGGGTTCCGTACGCGACGCGATGTTTCACCGCATGTGTGCTTGGGCGCCCGTAATAGACCATTAGGTTGCCGCGGCACGATACCGTTCGATAGGATTCTACTATTTATTGTTGCTATGAAGATTTCGAGCTTCATGGTTGAGCTAGGAAAGCCGCGTTTGATTACCAACTTATTTACTTATCTTATATATAAAATTCTCGTGAATTATTGACAATGGCATCTGACATTGACATTAGCAACTTGTCTTATTAGAAAATTAAGAAAATCCGAAATAAAAAAACCAAAAACTCGTGTGGCACTCTAGTATCATGGACGTTAGTCGGCATAAAATTTTGTGGCACTACAGTACCACTGGACGTTCAAGTGGATATTGAGTAGGTCTGAGAATCGGCCAACATCTATTTTTCATTTTGCAAAACAACGTTTGCTGGGATCACAGCTAGTTTTGTATAAAATTTGATTATTGTATGGGCCAAAAGCACCCTGTAAATGCAGTGTCTGGAGTTTTTTTCTGTTCACGTCCCGTGTTAACCCTCTAAAACCTCAGATGGTAATTTATTATTACGTCTAAGTATAAAACATGTCGAACTCGTAACAAAATCATCATTAAAAGGTTCAATCCCTATACCCTTCGCTTTAGTAGACCGGGCCCACTCCAACCGGCCCCTCGGGTCCAGTTGACGTGATGTTTACCTTCTTTTCGATTCTTTTATTATCAATTTGACTCCTATAAGTGTTTTTACAAATCTTCAATTCATGGTATTTTATTACCTCGTTGGTAGCTTGGAAAGTTTAAAATATATCAAACAAAACCAGTTGATACATCGCAGGATTAGTGAAAAGATACCTATAGTAATAAAAGAAAAAGAATGAGATGTTATTTTCTCTTATTTTCTTATAAATATAATAAGTGAGATTCACGTTTCATAGCCCGTACCAGAAGATTTAGTAGGTATTTCCGTTCATGTCGGGCTCTCTCAAATCTAGTGCTCAAGTGTTTGTGCATAACGGGGGTGCTATGCGGAATCCTGCTCAGATACTGATTCAATTGTTTTAGATATTGCGTTTGTGTTAAAATTTATGGGGTTTGTGTTTGTTTTGTGGATTGTCCGGAAATATTTATTTAATTACCTTCAAATTTCAACGCATACATAACTTATTAAACAACAATAGCTGACTCGGCGAACTTCGTCCCGTTTAATTTTTCCCCATTTTTGTTATACCTTGTATTTTAATGTTTATACAAACATTGTGCTAAAAATAATAATCACACAAATAAATACTAATCTTATGTTAGTTATGTAGTAGTTCAGAAGTTATATTTTATTTGTTATATTTTATTAAAAAGCCGTGTTGGCTAAGTGGGAGGACACTCGACTTTCATTCCGAAGGTCGTGGGTTCAAACCCCGCCACGCACCTCTGGATTTTTCTTCTTGAGAAATTTATGTGCGCTTCAAACACGTGCTTTAACGGTGAAAGCAAACATCGTGAGGAAACCGGCATGTTCTGATAACTTTAAAAGAGTTTGAAGGAAATGTGACATTCACCAACCCGCACTTGGCCAGCGTGGTGAATTAAGGCCTAATCTCTCTCGTCAAGAGAGAAGTCCCTGTGTCCCAGCAGTGGAAACGTTAATAGGGTGATGAGGTATTTTATTTTAATCGGAAAACAAACAGTTTTAATAAACTTATTACTAACACTAAATAAAAAACCTATGAACCATTTACATATTGTCTCACTTTTTGCTACGCACAATTCTTTGTAATATTATTTTTTATGGTGTGAAACATAAGGAATATTGTATTGTATTGTACAGATAAGCAGGAATTCTTAACATTTATAACAATTATTTAAAAACGGTACGGCTCACACGAGGACCGCAGTTTTGTCACCACCACTAACCATTTTAAAATGGCCGCTATGGTGAGATATCGTTAATCAAAAATAACTTAGTTTTGCGTTCAAAATAAACTCGTAACTTCGAAATAATGTTATTAGACATTTCCGAGCTCACGCTCCAACACCGCCCTTAGCGGTAAATTCACTCGCGACTGGCCTCAATTGCGCGCGATCTCTCTAAACCTTTTACAAAACGACTAAAACACAGCTAACTTTTACTAACAAGTGTTATTCATAATCCGTCAGAGCTAACCCAGCTGCTAACTCGTTGGCTGTCGACCTGCTGATGGTCGGAGCTCATTATATAAATTACTCTCATCCAGAGAGTAGCAAAAAGGCAAAGCGGCCGAGGATAATATTTTACTGCCACATAGCTCGTAGATGCTGCCGCTAGAGTACTTATTAATGATTGTATTAAATAAGTTACTAAATAATCACTTTAAAAAGGAATGTTTCCTCATGGTGTAGGAAAATACGCCCTGCTGCCCTGCCCGTCAGAAAAAGAGGGGTGATAATAAGTTAGACGTGTCTGTCTGTCTGGGACATTTTAGCTCCCGAACGGGTGGAGCGATTTCAATTTAATTTCTGGATGAAAGGTGAGTTTAGCGTGAGTGTTCTAAGACATGTTTCATGAAAATCGGTTGTGCCGTTTTAAAATTACAGGGGTGAGAGTGGGGAGGGAAAACCGAAAATCTGCAAATAATAATATACTCGAGTGGGGTATCAAATGAAAGCGCATCGCGTGCACATTACAGAATATTATGGTGTTTTACTTTTAAGGAAATTAAGGCACTGGAATCGAGGGTTTTCTTAAATTTAAAATTGAGATTTATTATATTATGAATAGCTTTTCATTTCACGGCGTTGACCGTTGGCGTTGTTTTATAGATATGCAACCGGAAAAAATCGTAGCCTATATTATATGAGATAAGCGCGTTCAAACAAACAATCTCTTCAGCTTTATAGTTAATAGATTCAAGATACAAGATACAAAATCATTTATTTCCATTGTTTGGTTTTACAAAACTTGGACACGTCAAAATAAAATACAAAAAAACAAAAATAAAATAATCATAGGTGCTTAAAGATAAGTAGGAAATAAATGTCACTACGCTTTTTTTACACTAGAGCAAAGAAGCGATTAGAAACTCTAGCTCATTTTTGTATTGAAACTTTACAATCATTATTTGTTGTCTTGTTTTTGATTTTGTGTTGGAGCAGATTCCGTCCCAAGCAGCTTTGTCCTCAAGGTAATCCGATATTTTATAATAATCTTTTTTACAAAGATTGTTTTTTACAATATTCTTAAATTTAGTAATTGACAACTGTTGCAATTCTTTGGGAATCTTGTTGTAGAAGCGCATACATTGCCCTTTGAATGATACATTAACCTTATGCAGCCTAGTGGTGGGCAAAGCGAGTTTATATTTATTTCTTGTATTTGTGTCTTACATTGTGTTAATCACTATTTATGTTAACAAATTAATATTCTTATGCGTATACATAATGGCTTCTTAAATATATCGACAAATGACGGTCAATAACGGCTTAACATAGACTATTTACCCTACTGATTTTTTTCAAAATTACTGAACTAGCTTTACAATTTTGAGCTGTGACTCTGATCCGTTTTTCTTTTTTCTCGCCGAGATTGTGGGTTCGATAATTATTTTGCTTTAAAACTGTTTATACAGATTTCATTGCACAGGACCTGAGCTCGGAATCTAGGTCGTTCTTTTCAAACCGACGCGTCGTAGCTAGGTCATTGACGATACTGAATAAGTTGTAGCAATCGATTGAACTGCTGATGAGATTTATAGAAGTAAAAAGTAGTCCTACCACGAGTTGCCACTAACGACTGACGGACTAATCACACAGCATCACCTAGCCCCAAACTAAGCAGAGCTTGTACTATTGGTTTTAGGTGACTGATATACTACATAGATACATTTTTTTTTGTAAATATAAACATATTTTATATAGAAAACACCCAGACCCGAAACCAGAAATTGTAGATTTTACAAAATTTGGTCCCGCCGCGGAAATCGAACCCGCAACCTCCTGCGCCTCAGGCAGGCGATAAGAACATGCTGTTATCCCATGCATTAGACAGATGTTTATTAACAAAAATTTTATCTTTATCTGTCAAATTTATGGGATAACAACACGTAATCTTCAACAATCGTAAGTGACAACTCGTGGTAAGGCTAATCAAATGGTCACTGACCTTTTTACTTGCAAAAGTGATACATAGACACTTTGGTGAAACGTGTCTAAGTTTCTTTTGTTTTTCGAGGTAGGGCGGAAAATGTTTATGGATGTAATCTAATTATTTTAACACTATCGGAATTCTGCGCCTTTTAATAGCAATAATTTTCAATGGGAACGGTTTTTGTTTTCGTTCACAATAAGGTACGATACATTTTGACTTTATTTTGACTACTGCAGTATTAGTCGAGTCAAATAATTAGAAGTCCTGCACACGATGCCGCCACCGCGCCGCCACCGCTTTTCACTTCATTGTCGCTGCTTACTATTCATAATTAGCAATGTATTACTAACAGCCGTGTATTGGACCGGTAAAATAAGGCTTTGACGGCGCGGTGGCGCGTGTGTTCAGTGGATCGGTGAGGCGGCGGCGCGGTGGCGAGATAATACAATTAAAAAAAAATTAAGAATAATAATGTTACTGGACAATCCATTTATCTGATGGCCGTTTAACCAAAAGTTAAGAATCGAAAACTCAAACGCAATGAATCAATCATTGCGTCAAGCGATTTACGATAAACAACTGCGAATCCACGCGGTAACAGCCCCGGTTTGGCTTGTAACGATCTCACATGAATAGCCAATTATAAAACTAAATAAAAATTAAATTTAACTTTATATATTGAAATGGATAAGGGATGGGGCATAGATATAAGATACAAAACCATAATTTATTAACCTTGTCTTAGAAACGTCAAAAATAAAATACAAAAATCGTAAAAAAATTAAAAATTAAAACTAAGAAAAATTGTGCTGACGGATTAGCGCGTAGCAATCTATATGGAAAAGCCGTGTTGGCTAAGTGGGAGGACACTCGACTTTCATTCCGAAGGTCGTGGGTTCAAACCCCGCAACGCACCTCTGGATTTTTCTTCTTGAGAAATTTATGTGCGCTTTAAACACGTGCTTTAACGGTGAAGGCAAACATCGTGAGGAAACCGGCATGTTCTGAGAACTTTGAAGAGTTTTGAAAGACATGTGACATTCACCAACCCGCACTTGGCCAGCGTGGTGAATTAAGGCCTAATCTCTCTCGTCAAGAGAGAAGTCCCTGTGTCCCAGCAGTGGGAACGTTAATAGGGTGATGAGGATGAATCTATATGGAAAACAGACAGTGCTGAGCGGTCAGAGTCTAAAAGGTTTCTATAGCAACCTTATAGATACGCGCCAATCCGTTAGCGCTGATGGTCAGGTATAATAAGGGCAAGATAATAATCATGATTCTGAAAATAAGCATTCATCCTACTTTAGGGAAAGTACGAGGAAAAGACGCCCAAATATCACTTACATTACTTAATCTGAATCCCGTCAAATATATTCCCACTTTAATATTACAATAACTTGTCCAAAATACAAATATATCATCACTCGCTCCCGGGAGAGACGACCTAAATCTACCGTTATTAATGAGACAAGTTTTAATTGTGCCCGCTCGCTGTGTGTTACCCTTTGTGGACTTATGTAACGTAAGGATGCCTTGATAACTTGCAGGCTTCATATTCGAGAGTTCTCTTTGCATTGTATTATTTTGGGCGAATAAAATGATTTAAATCTAGGACGTAGAGAACTGCGTTCGAAACGAATCCTTCCTTCACAGGCTTCGTCGATGTGAATAGGAAATATGCACGAGACTTTGATGTGGGCTGTTTCTTTTTTCTTGTAATTATTATTGATTTGAAACATTATACAATCATTTTTGAAATTTATGATATTATCGAAGTGAAACGGTTAATCATCTTAATCATCAAAAAAATATATATAATCAAGAAAAAGTTAATCATCAAAAGTTGACTATTTTTATATTCCGTCGCAAATGTCCAAAACGCATCGCTTCGTCGAAATAATATGTGACGACAAAATCTATTGGTTTTTATAGTAATAAACGGAATTTATCAAATTTTAAGTAAGTTTGTGAGATAAAACTTCGTTACTGACGTCACATGACACGCTCGACAAAATGGGCGCGTTTAAGTCGCCTGCAAAGGATAGTTATTTAAATATACTCTTTATAGCTTAGTGGTTTATATTTTGGATGTGTTAAATACAAACTTAGTAATATACTAGTGAAAACGTTTATACAAAAAAACGGTCTCGGTCTCGGTCGGTATTGAATATTAGTTTTGATATTGAACTAGAAATAAATTATTTGTAAGGAAAATAAAATAAATTGTTTGTTTGTCTCAAGTGATAAAACCGACAATATAGTCAATCGACTGCCTTAGTGGCGCGGAGGGCGAAGGTCCGTCGCGGTGCAAGAGCCAGCGGGTTCGATTCCCACGAGGGGTCAAGTGTTTGTATGTTCTGCACGCACTTTTTCCTTAGTCTAGGTGTTACATATACATATAAAATAAAAAAATCTATATATGTATGTCTATTATATAACATGATTCTAGAACCCGTTAAACAAGCTTAGCGCTTACCACTGAGCTAGATATTGTTGTGTGGATTGTTCAGCAATATTTATTTATTACTTGCTGACCCCAGCAAACGTTGTTTTGCAAAATTAAAAATAGATAGCCGATTCTCAAGCCTACTGAATACGCATATTAAATGCGGTAAAAATCGGTTAAGCCGTATCGAAGGAGTACGGTAACTAACATTGTGATATGGAATTTTAATATATTAGATTAATACGAGGATTTTTTTAGGTTAGATATGGTTAAATTTAACATAGTTAAATACAGTTGTTTCTAATAAATTTTGACTTCCTGTCAAGATTATCCCTCAGCTTTAGTATCTAATCTTCTCCGTATAGCACTCAAGAGACAAGGATGCCTTATTAATTAACTAACCACTAGTCAGAGGCAGTTGGCGACATAATATCTATCACAGTGACATGTGCCTGCCACTTGACACGGACTCGGGATTATGCGACTAATTACTGCAGATAGCATAGCTCAATACTTGGTGAGTAATTTGTAGATAACCGAAATATGTTCAGAAACATCCCCTGTATATAATATGTAAAGCCGTGTTGGCTAAAGTGGGAGGACACTCGACTTTCATTCCGAAGGTCGTGGGTTCAAACCCCGCCACGCATCTCTGGATTTTTCTTGTTGAGAAATTTTATGTGCGCTTTAAACACGTGCTTTAACGGTGAAGGCAAACATCGTGAGGAAACCGGCACGTTCTGAGAACTTTAAAAGAGTTTGAAGGGCATGTGACATTCACCAACCCGCACTTGGCCAGCGTGGTGAATTAAGGCCTAATCTCTCCCAGCAGTGGGAACGTTAATAGGGTGATGATGATGATATAATATGTATGTTAAATGTATTTATTATTAAGGATACCATATGTCTAGTACCCGTACCACAAGCTTAGAGCTTACCACGGGGCTAGATGTTGTGAAGATTGTCCGGAAATATTTATTTATTTACATCTCAAATCTATAGGTTACTGTCGATCACTTACAACAAATAATTAAAATAGAAAAACAACTGAATTGAACTTGGGCAAATGTCTGAATTATCATGACCGAGTCAAAATTCAGAATAAATTGGAATCGGAATAGGATTATAAATAGTTTGTTTTAATGTTATTATATATGAATTATGAAAACTGGTTTTACTCATGTGTAAATGTTACGAAGTTATGACACTATACAAGTATATGATCAAAAGTAGTTTTGTAAATGTTAGTACACCCCTGTCCCAATTCGTATTTCCAAATCATAATTTTCCAAGATTGCCTGGAAGATAAAAATGCGGCCTTATCGCTCATTGTTATTGTGTTTCAAGATTCGTAAACCAACGCGGGTTACCGAAAAAACAAACTGATCGGTTCATTACTCTCACACCATATTATATAAAGATTTTGTAAATATTTTATTCTATTTTAAAGCTATATTTAAGCTCCAATGTAATAAACAATGAAAATATTCAAATAAAGAGAATGTTCTCCATAGCCAAATACTATGAAAAAGGAGTTATGTGGAACTAAAACAAAGCTTTTGTTCAAAAAATGCTATTCAAACCTAAATAATTTAAAAGTTATCAAAACTACCAATAAACGTGACGAAAATGCTGTGGAACTAAAAAATGTAACTCTATTTTCCGGGACCAGCCATTGCTATAAATTAAAAATTTGCTGCGACCGCATATACGGCAGAAATATTTTATATCAAAAGTTCAATCGGCATTCCGTTTGTGGTTTTATTTAACCCATTCAGATATACCTTTTCATAATCTAATAATATCCATCGGGCGGACATCATAATTAAAAGAGTTTTTTTGATTGATCGTTCCAACACAAAAATAGTTACATTTGCTTAAACAGGAGCGAATTAAATTAATGGGTCTATTTGCAGTTAAAAGCATACAATTTAATGGACGCTTGATGTGCAAGTCGAGTAGGTTTACCGACCTCACCGATCACATTCCGTTGGCACCAGAATTACTGAAGCACAAACACACACACACGTAGCGCATAGAACCGATAACCGTTGGGCCCGAATGGGTTTTGAATGGAGGCCGCGTATTGGGGAAAGCAGCGTCGGACGTCTAGCAGCAAGATGTACAGACGATTTAGTGAGTTCTTAGAATGCCGGTTTCCTCACGATGCTTTCCTTCACCGTTTGAACCCACGACCTTCGGAATAAAAGTCTAGTGTACTCCCACTAAACCAACAAGGTTTTTTTTTATGAAGAATGACTTATCATAATTTATAAGGAATGACTTATCATAAAGTCAGTTTAAAAGATATCATAATTCAAGATACAAAATCATTTATTTCCATTGTTAGGTTTTACAAAACTTAGACACGTCAAAATAAAATACAAAAAAACAAAAATAAAATAATCATAGGTGCTTATAGATAAGTAGGAAATAAATTTATGGTTTCTGGTCGCTTCGCTTTTTTTACACTAGAGCAAAGAAGTGATTAGAAACTCTAGCTCATTTTTGTATTGAAACTTTACAATCATTATTTGTTAGTTAATAAGGCTTACGGCGAATATTCGATTTAATGGGATGTGTGTTGCCTGGTACATTGTGCAACGCTAAATATTCTGACGAAGTCGATGTTTGGCGTGGACGTTGCTACTTCTACGTTAATTCAGAATGTATATATGTATGCAAACACAAGACAAGAATATTTCGGTTTTAATTCTGTAGGTAAAACAAGCTTTAGAGCTTACGGTGCTAGATGGTGTTGTGTGGATTGTTCACAAATATTTTTTTATATTTTATTTTTTATTTATTTATAACGGATCATAACCGGTAGGTTTTTTCCTCAGCCTATGGTAGCTAGTGTCTCACTGCAGAGTGAAGGCCACCCCCATATCCATATAAAAAAAACCTCAGTATTCTACCTAAATTTAGTAAAATTTATAGATTTTCAAGCAATTTATTATTAAAGCCGTTTTTCTTACCCAATTTTTTCGCATTCTACCTCTAGATTAACCGACATACTGTGAAAAAGTGTCGTGCATTTTATGACAGTGTCTGATGTCAAAGTATCCATGCATCCATCTCGTAAACCAAAATCTAGTTAACTTTCGGCCCTCACAGACTTTTACACATAAAAAAATTCCATGGATTTTAGTAAGCAGTACCCAAAAAATCTGTGGTATGGTACTTTTACAATAAAATGATAAATAATGGAAGATTTGCCGTTCAAATATATTCATAGCTCATCGCTCGTTATAAGGCATGTCATCTTAAATATATACATCTGTGTGAAATGTCCTCTTGGGTAGAAAACAAGAATGCAATTAAAGACAAAAGAACCAGAGTGAAATATAGATCCAATTTCATATAATTTTCAATTGTCACAAGGTTCTTAGCGAGATCATAGTATATTGCAGGTCTGTAAGATATTACCACTCAGTTGCAAAAAAAAAATATGTTAAGCTTACTAAACGTCAAAATAGCATAACCATTCCGGCAGCAAAAATATACCATCCGTTCAGCCTTAAAAAGAGTAAAATCCGGCTAAAACGGGAAAAATCTGACAGTATCGGCAATTCGCCGCCATATTAAATTGGCGTGCAAGAGCGAATTGCTTTGGTTTATTAGTGGGTTAATTTGATTTTATGTCCGGCCACTGCTGGTCGTGACTGGAAAGGTAAACAAATGAAGTACGTGCTCGGCTATTCTCGACCTTATTTCGGATGTAATCTTAGGGGAGTGAAATCAAGGTTCGTTTTACGATTTATGTACATGTGATTGTTCGTTTAGAGCGCTTTGGAGACTGGACTTTTTCGGTCTGTGGTGTTTGTTGATTTTTCTTGGGCTATTTTAAAGGAGTGGATTGGAGTTTCTATACCAACGTAGGAGGCCATTACATGGACTGTGGCAGTGGTTAGAGATTTTCAACATAACAGAAAGTTGGTTTTTATATAACGGTTTGAAAATCTTTATTTCTCATTAATAATTTACAATAATGCGCTTAGCGTAAAAATATATAGTAATAAGTTGGTTTCTCTACATGAGATACAGTAGCGTGTAGATTTAATGATGTTATAAATATTTTATGAAAAGGTATGAATTAATATAGTATTTTTTGTTTTCTATGTATCATAATGTATGTATTTATAAAAAAAAAATGTATCAATGTAGTATATCAGTCACCTTACACCCATAGTACAAGCTCTGCTTAATTTGGGGTTGGGTGATGCTGTGTGAGTAGTCCGGAAATATTTTTTATTTTTTTATTTTATTATTAAAGCAAAGTATGAGTAGGAGTTAATCCATAGACTATAAAAATATAACAAGAAAAGGTTTTTTTCTACTAAACGAACTGTAAATATGGTGTTATTTCTTGCTCAACGTCTTTTCGGTGAGATTAAATAAATAAGAATAATGAGTGACCAATTAAGACGCGTGGTTTCCTCATAAAATGGGTATGAGGACAAAGGCTTTAAAATAAATCACCGCTTAGGTAATAAAATGCTGAAACAAGAGATCCGTGTGATCTGGCTGAAGCTATTCACGTTACTATCTAATTAACCTAAACTGGATAATGGAGGCTTATACCTAACAATAATAGACGGCGGTATATCTGCTATTTGAAAATTTTAATATGGTCTTTGCATACAGATTAGTGTTAGTAAGATGCGACTTATAATCATCATCATCATCATCATCATCACCTTATTAACGTTCCCACTGCTGGGATACAGGCACCTCTCTCTTGGCGAGAGAGATTAGGCCTTAATTCACCACGCTGGCCAAGTGCGGGTTGATGAATGTCTCATGTCCTACAAACTCTTTAAAGCTCTCAGAAGATGCCGGTTTCCTCACGATGTTTGCCTTCACCGTTAAAGCACGTGTTTAAAGCGCACATTAATTTCTTAACAAGAATAATCCAGAGGTGCGTGGCGGGGTTTGAACCCACGACCTTCGGAATGAAAATCGAGTGTCCGCCCACTTTGCCAACACGGCTGTCTTACTTATAATACCGACTTATAATTCATGACCTCTGTGGCTTGGCGGCGAAGGTGCGCCTGAGGCGCAATAGGTTGCGGGATCGATTCCCGCCGTGGGACCAGATTCTGTACGACATACAATTTCTGGTTTCTTTTCTTTTCAATTGGTGTTTTCTATGTATCACAAGTATGTAGGAGTGTATCAGTCACCCATAGCACAAGTTGTGCTTAGTTGTCGTTTTGGGTGATGCTGTGTTATTGGTCGGGAAATATTTTATATTCAATATAACACAAAAACACTTTATTGTACACACACGAAAAATTTAAAAATAACAAAATGATAACAAGATGGGAAATCTTAATATTTTTATTGCGTGTTTTGCTTTCTCGTTAAAATGCGATCTCTTCCAGGCAACATTTGGAAGGAAAATAACTTAGATTAAATAATACACCCCGCATACTAAATGCGGGTACGGTACAATATTAAATAAAACAATTTAGTTATATAACTTTTGAAACTATCATGGTTATCAATACTATTTAGACTCCATACAATCGGGTATGGGTGTTTTCTATGAATCAATATATATGTTTGTATGTATTACAAAATAAAAAAAAGGTGTGTGTGCGATTCACACACGGTAGAAGTGAAACTTCAGTAAATCGACAAAAGATTGAGATGAATAAAAAAAAATACTGTGCAAAAAGATTTTGTTCGGGCGGTTACCCATCCAAGTACTGGCGTTCCGGAAAGGCGTTTAAGATTGGCTTAACTGACGTATTTCCGTTGCATCCGGTCTGAAATCACAACGATTCTAAAGAAGTTTCACTTCAAAAATGTATCTATGCAGTGTATCAGTCACCTAACACCCATAGTACAAGCTCTGCTTAGTTTGGGGTTAGGTGGTGCTGTGTGAGTAGTCCGGATATTTTATATTTTATATTTTTTGTATAAATATACACTATAATCTCCCTTGCGAAAGAAAATCTTTAATCAAGAAAATGTCCCTTTGAACAAAACCCTCAAAGGCGCGGACACAGGACGCCAATACCTCCTGAATAAATTCCTCAGCTAGAATTTCAAAAGGCAGTTCGAGTCAATAAAATTGTCGTATGAGTGAATTATAGTCAGTTCCCTCCTTGGTCATTTCCTGGGATAAAACGAATGTCGCATTCGTGACTGTCCACGTCCAACCATGTGTGCAGACTTTATTACTATTTGAATTTAATTTCACTAGTGTGAAATCAAGGTATTTCCTGTTCTAAATTTATCAAATTTAGTAGAAATTCTGCTTTTAGTAATTTTCTCTCATTTGCGGTATGTTCAATATGAAATAAAATAAATCATAAATCAAATGAAATAAATGCTGACAATTAAAATTCTTTGCTCTTCGAAAACATATAGCTGGGGTGTTTAGTCGATTCGTACCGCGAGCTATTCATACCATGGTATGTATCGCCCAGGGTACTTTTAGAATGGGTCGTTTCGCAGCCCAATAGTGGTGCGAAGCGCCCAAAGTTAAAAATTGGTCGATTCCGTCCGAAGGACGTCCAAAAACTAGGTGGACGAATGATTTGGATGGCTTGCGTAGTTTCCAGGTGGACTGCCTCACTTAAAATCTATAAGATGTCCAACAGAGAAAGTCTTACTGCTGTAATGATAACTATGATTAATCTTTATCTCAAAAAGTTACTGTGTGAATTATCAGCTTTCTTTACAACTAACTTATTTTCCCTCTATTTCTAAAACAAAGCACATTTTGTCATTACTACCTAAGCTCTTAAACATTCCGTCCCGAAAACAAAACCTTCGTTTTACGCAAAACAAGAAACTGACCCTCTTCTCAGATCATTAGGCAACTAATTTAATCGGCCCACAAATCTGCGCTACAAAGAATCGTGGCCTGAATCTCATTTGTTCCGGAATCAAATTACTTACAAGATTCCGACTGACCTCTGGGGCAGAAATCTGAATAAAATCGCCTTTGGTGTAATTAGGTTATTTAGGTTTTGTGATAATAATGTACTAAAGCGTCATACAGACATATAGTCAGTGTAATATATTCAGCAACAGATAATTATTTAGACATAGTTATGAAAAACCTATGTTTATAATATTTATAATCATAGGTACACATTTTTTAAAGTGAAAGTGCGCTTACGCCTACCTACATTACGCTTTGACTTGAAAATCGATCATAATGAAACTTTTACACAAATATGAAGGTATTGAAAGAAGATTAAATAGTTTTAACTAAAAAAAAATAACGAAAAATATATTTTTCCTCAACTGAAACGTGGGCAACGCCACAAGGCACCACCTACTCCATAAATGTGTTACATTTAAAAGCTAAAAAGTGCAAAACTCCGCAAAATATTATGACATGACAAAATAAACAGAACTCTCTTCGCTCCGAATGTATTTTTAAAAATTGCCTTCATATCCTCAGGGTTCCATATTTCCCCGTCACCCCTCAACAATAGCGGGCCAAGTGACGATCCCTCTTTCATGCCTTTTTCCATCACATAAATGCTTACTAGCATTTTAGCACTTTTCTCCGCGTGAACTTAACCCTTTCTAGCTGAGAGGTATTCGTATGGCATAAACTTATTCACGACCAGTTAGTCGCGACCACGAAAAGGGTTGAGATAGTTTGGTGATATGTATGCAGCACTTAGGCTTAACCCTTATCTATTGAAATTCCAAATAAAGTATGGTACATAACTACATTATACCTATATGGTACAGTAACTGAATATTTATATGGAATTACATTAAAAGGGATTCAAATTTGTGATTTGGGCTTAAATTATGTGCGTTGACAACGCTATAAATACTCGATATTGTCAACAAATATCTAAATACGGTATTTAGATTTATAACGGGATATTTACCATGATTGATATCTTTGAGGCTTCTGATATTTCAGCACGGTTATTTGGGTAACAGTTTTATTGGAAAAACGTAGATGTATCACAAATTTTGTTGATGTCAAACTGTCATCAGTTTCAAAAGTGATAACAAATACCAAATTAAAAAGGTAAAAGGATTTCGACAGAAAGATTTCCACAAAAATACCCTTGTTCTTCATACGTAATATAACGCGTTTTTGTATACGTTTGGATGGTATTTTCCGCGAAATCATATTTTTCCCATGTAATAAGATATTTCCGTAAACTAACTTGATGTAACTAATTAACATGGAATAATTAATAAACGAGTCTGCGGTTTTAATTGGACTTTTGATCTTGCGACTTGATGCAGTTTGTGTAAATTCAAAGGCAAGCATGAATATTTTTATTCTTTGCACAGTTTGATTAAAATAATTAAGTAGCTACTACAAATATTTCTCGCTGAGTGTTATATAAATCGTAGGGTTCTTTATTTATTCTGTCTAATTACGAATACCATAGGAAATATTTACAGTTTTTTCGATATGTGACTATTTAATAATATTTCAGCAACGTAAGATGATTTATGGAGACATTATCGAATTAAGAATCAAAACAGATGTTTTTGTCATACATTTAGTTAAAGTAAACCATTACCGTTTACTTCATTTATGTATAAACTAAGGAGTTGTCGATGGCGTACGTCCACTGTATCCGGCTTTTTTGTTTAGTTTCGGGTGTTTTCTTGAGATTGACGAAGACATTATTATTAGTTTTGCGACTGAAATGTGTGACGTCACCAGCACGCAATGCATTTTTTTATAAATGCCGGCTTTCGTGGAGATTATATGATTTTACATTAGTAGGTCATATCTTAATATATATAAATCTTGTATCACAATGTTTGTCCTCGATGGACTCCTAAACCACTAAGCCGATTATAATAAAATTCGCACACCATGTGCAGTTCGATCCAACTTGAGAGATAGGATGGTTTTTACGGCGAGAAAAAATCGAATAATTTCCGGGAAAATTTTATACCCGTGCGACGCCGGGGCGGGCCGCTAGTAATATAAATAAATAAATATCTCCAGTCTAATCACACAGCATCACCTCCAACTCAACTCCAAACTAAGCAGAGCTTGTACTATGGGTGTTAGGAGACTGATAAACTACATAGATTTTTTTACATATGATACCTACTTAGAAAACACCCAACCAAACAAAAAATGTTAGAAAGAACAATAACTGTTCCCCCGACAGGAATCGAAGTACATCAAGAGTATAATTATAAAGTTTTTATGTTTAGTGCAATATCCTTCCTATAAATATGACACAACCTTCATCATACGCGTCTTTTCCTAGCAAGGAGGGAGATGCTCGCGGGTCAACATAAACTGGCGCCACAAACAAGCTTTCATGAACGTAGTACGGCATGACCCATTTCTTACAACGCTTTGGACGAAATATTAGTCCTAAAACCTTGGATTCGTATGAATGAACATATTCTTTTGCGGATAAAGGGTTAGTATTGGTTTATAAAATGGGTGAAAGAGTTAAAATAATTTGGGTAGATATGTAAATTTTATACAATTTAAAATATTCAGGTAATGCATGATTTTTCGTTAAAGTCTTTTAGCCATCATCATTCTTCTCTTCAGATGATCGTATGATCTATGTTACAACTAAGATTAGTTTCTGTGTATTATAAGGAATTTATTAATCATTTATTATTACCACGTCGTCCACTACTGTCCTTTTAGCCTTCTATATTAGAACTAAGACCCGTTTGCGTACTCGAGATCTAAATTAGGGTTGAGTGTGGTTTATTAATACGGACAATTATTTTGGGGAGGTTTGTTGCCAAGATTGACAGGCGGGTTTATTAGTTTACTTTGTCTGTATAAGACTGAGAGTGTAAATAAATATTTTTGCCCTTGGTATCTAGATATTCATTGGCCTTACACAGTCGCTTGTATAGCATAGAATCACGCTTGCTATTTCCGTGTCTAAAATTTTCATAGCATTCGTGCAAAAATAAAACTAGGCATTTTGTTATAATGTCCAAATTTATTTACACCGATATTTCAGTTCAATAACTATGTATTTACAAAATTTCTATCATATCACAATCAAATTAGCGAATCAACATTCAAACTATTCCTAATCTCAATATCATATATGTGGGTATTGTGATTTACAATCAAATAACTATGCTTTACAAAAAAATAGTTATAAAATAGGATACTACGACTTTAGAAATGATAAATTAACATTCAGGGTTTTATCAGACAACGAGCGGTTAGGCGTTCAAGCGTTTCGAGCAATACAAAACCAAGCCAAAGGAAATGTTCTTCGCTTGAACGCGTAACCGCTCTCTCTCTCACAGATTCCTAAGGAATTAATAATATTTGAACTTATAATAATATTGATTACAATAATTTTTGATCTCAAATAAAAACCACGACAATATTAGTTTTATGACGTCAGCAAAATCAAAATGGCGTAAACCAAAATGGCCGCCGAATGGCTCGGCGCGCGCGACGCTAGCGCCGACGCGGGGTTGCGGACGCAGGCGCGAAACTCGTGGTAGTCTGCTCTCGTGATGGCACAGTAGTGCACGTGCACGCACGCTGTGTCGCATTCTGAGTTCTCATGGTTGTGGCGGACACGAAGCGCTGATAGATACCTGGCGGTAAACAAAATATTTTATACATTAAACTGTATTGTTTTCATGCATTGTTTTCTATACCCGGTTAAACCTTATTGTAACAGGTCTCCCGCAATACAGGATTGCGTCGTGCAGGGACCGCTGCTAAGTGAAATTGTAAGGTAAATATTTTTGTTTGGCGGTGCGAATATAAAAAATAGAAAAAAAACTGTTTCGTAAGAATCGATGAAAACTTTTTTTTAATTTCACGGCCGATATACTAAAAGCATAAGAAAGTTTTTTTTTTACTAGTAATATTAACCATGTTTTTTTTCGTTAGTTAGAAAGGGATGGGCTTAGCTAAGCTTGATTCTATGATAAAAAAAACAGATGGAGGACGATTAATCTGTTGACTTACTTATTGAAAGTCCCACGGTCATAGTGACTCCTCATTCTATCAGCCAGAGCGTCCAAAGACACTGCGCTCACGTCCCGTAGGCCGTAGTACTGCGTGAGGTTGTACTCGACCGCCCAGTGCAGCTCGCCTCTAGAACTAGTTACGTCTAAGTAATACTGAGTGTAGTCTAACACCTGGAACAACAACATTTGTGAATACATCTTTATTTTACACCTGGAACAAAAACATTTGTGAATACATCTTTATTTTACACCTGGAGCAAAAACATTTGTGAATACATCTTTATTTTTAACGCCCGACAAAAAGAAGGATTTTATAAGTTTGACGTATCTGTCTATCTGTCTGTCTGGGACATCGGGAGCTTTGATGAACGGATGGAGCGATTTCAATTTAGAGTTTTTGAATGAAAGGTGAGATTCGCGCGAGTGTTCTTAAACATGTTTGATGAAAATCGGTTGACCCGTTTAAAAGATATAAGGGTAAAAGTGTGGAAGGAAAATCGAAAATCTGTAAATATGCTCGAGTGGTCTCAATGAAATCGCATCACACACCTGCTCATTACAGAATAGTATGACTTTTTACTTATAAGGGAACTAAAATTCTGGAGTTGGGAGTTTTTTTTTTTAATTTATATTTTAGGCAATGCTTGAAATGTTTTCTAAGGCTTGACGCTGCGTAAGGGCGCGTATTTATTACAAACACGTACAAAAGTGATACGTCACGGCCACGTGACGTAGCATTTGTATAAATATGTAGTGCCCAATAACATTATGCCCAAATTTAAGAAATCTATAACACGACAATAAAAATAAGTAAATAAATAAAAGAGTTTATTTCAGTGACTTACTCTATACAATAAAAATTAATACATTGGAAACTCTTTCATCTTAAGGGCATGCAAATCATTCAATAACATCGATGAAGTAGATTTAGATTAATTTAATACCTCAACCAAGCGTCTTAAACGCTGGTTGAATAGTTTTTTCTTAACTTAAGTATTTAATGTAACTTGTAGTTTGTGTTTTAAACAAAATGTGCTGTCTTTTTCCTTATTTGACTGTTGTATTTAATAAGTATCTTTTTCTTATATCTCATACCAAGTGTACTATTAGTTCCTAATGTAAACGATTAAATTAATTACTGAATTACTTATGCTTATTCGTCAAACGCCAATTTTAAGATTTTCGCAAGTTGCAAGTTTTTAAATTTAAATATATTAATTATAATTGATTGCCATATAACCTGCAAATTTACTGACCTTTCCAGTATTTGAGTCAAATTTATAAAGCCTCAATCCTGGGTTTGATGTGGTTCCTGCTCCTCTAGGTGTCAATGATGGAGCTAAAAGAGCCCAGGAAACTGGCCGTCCTGAGAAAAAAAAGAACTATTTGTATACAAATTAATAGATCAGAGAAGGATGGAAACGGAATATTTTATAATGCACTTGGTATTAAGGGTAGACGAGTTAAAGAAATAAGAATAAATTCGTTATTTAAATTATATCAAAATATTTCACCCGTCTTATTTCGTAAGTTAGTGTAAATAGCAGTACCTTTTAACACTAAAGTAATATTTATAGTGACAATTGAGACACACAGAAAAAGGCAGGAAGAAGTAGCATTCGTAAATATATCTTATGCACATGACAAATCATTACTGCTCAAACATAAACTTACCTTCACTATAAACAAGTCTAAATGTATCCGCATGTCTGTGCCCGTAGAACTGTCCAGCGATGACGTCACTGAACGCTCGGATGACGTGTAACAGCCGCGCGTTGGCTGAGGGTGTCAGTTCCCCTCCTCCAGCTGATGATGCGCTTCCAGCATTGTGCCGCTCTTCCATACCAGGTCCGGCGTGGGCTACGAGGTATACCTAGAGATATAAACTTGGTTAATTTTTTTTAACCACTTAATAGGCCTGAGTCGTGGAGGTCACGGTTTTAATTTTCGTCGTAACACCAGATTCTGTCATCATTTTCAAGTCAAGGTAGAAGGACCATGTAGTAGTCCGCGTTTGCAGAAGGTTTTTCGTGGTTATTTCGTCTGGATTTCGCCATGTTGCAACATAATGCTAAACTTTATAAATGCAGCAGATTTACGAGTTGGAAGTACACTCGTCGGTCCTTTATGATTAAATGCATAATTATAATAATTATTACATAATTAATACCGTATCGAAAATAGATGGATGTAAAGTACGTTTTAGATGCGGTCCTACACGTTTCATTATCTAGAGTTATTAATAAACAAATAAAAAAGAGTGTTGTTTTTCTGTTATTATTGCTATCTCATTTATGTTTATCACCTTGCTGAGCATCAGCCACCCTCACAGTCTGTCCAGGTGCAGGCAGTCGGTTCACCTCTATACGCAGTTTGCGGTGTGACTGCTCTACCAGAGAGTAGTGGTGATGCTACTCTCTGGTAGAGCAGTCACACCGCACGGCCCTTGAGAGTGATATATCTTACCATCTCGTTTTTCCTCCTCGCCTTGCTGAGCACCTGGTCCAGCCACTCCCACTGCGCCCTACCCTGGTGCGGGCCGTCGGTTCGGGCTGCGCCGCCGGCCCACAGCACGCTGTTCAGCACCACTATACGCAGCTTGCTGTGTGACTGCTCTATTGTGTAGTATCCACCTGTTAGAGAAATAGGTAATGATTTATTAAATAAGAACTAATCAGGGCCTAAAGAAATTCGACGATTGAATTGTCTCGTTTCTTCTATTGTTCCCGCGTTCTATTGTTGTTCTATTGTACCATATTAATGGTAGATGACTGAAACAATAATAATTAATCCGTCACTTGGACTATTTAAACAAAATGATACCTCTTTTATTTTTTTTGCAAACAAAAATGAAGAAGAAATAGTGCATTGAAGTTTCGCGTGACATAACGCTATCGTCCAATTTGTACTTAATGTATACGTCAAAAACTTCCACTTCGCAACTTCGATGCTCCATAATAAAATTGAGAACGCGAAAAATAGATGTTCAGTATTTTTTTGACGGGCGATCAGCAATCTAAACAGTATACCTCTTTTATTTATTTAGTCACCATGACTATTGTTTAATTGCATTTTGCACGGAACTCGCATACTTAGAGAATCAAAGCAAAACATTTTTTTTTCCTAAATGCGTAGTGATCATACACCGTGTCAAAAAACTATAGTTATTTCGCTAGTAGAGACCACGCCACAAATATCCATCACAATTATATATTCGTGAGTACATGTGAGTATCTAAATTGTTAAGTTTGAATAAGAAAATACACCCAAAACACAAAGTTTTGTTTGTTTTAAAGTCTTCTGTAACCGTTTAGCAAATATATTATTTAAGGAATTGTTTCAAAGTTAACGAAATCACAAAAGTTTCTTCGTTAAGTGAAGTGGTGTTGAATTTGGTGTTAAGAGTTTAAATAATTAGGTACCTAGGCTCCGTCCGTTATGTTAGGTTGTCTGGTAGAGATCACTTTTAGTGATAAGGCCGCCCATTGTGACACTATATGTATATTTCATTTTTTTTGTAAATATTTTTGTTTTGTAAATTGGTGTTCAATAAAGTGTATTGTATTGTATTGTACCGACTATACGAGTATAAACCAGTCAGTTTTTGGTAGAAAATAGTACTTTTGACAATTTGTAGTGCGTAATTTGTAACCACTGTAATAATAATGCTATTTCGAATTTGAAAATCATGAAGATATTATGTAATAGAGCCTTATTGATGATGTCTCTCTTAAGATGAATATACTCATATATAGTAATTAGGAAATATAAGCGAATGATGAATTGGATGAGAAATGTTTAGTGCGAGTTGACAAAACATCCACTAAATAGAGATTGTAGCTCTATTCAGAGCCAATTAGAGCTCTATATTACCAGTTCAAAAGTCTGCAGCGCCTCGGTCGGCAGCCACTGTATCCACATGTCTACGAGCCGCCTGCGCTGCGATGGCACTGTACGCTATATTACCATTATCTACCTAGAGCTGAAAACTCTAAAATGAGCCGTAATCTAAGCTACTACGATGGGACTGGGTCATTGTTGCCCAGCAAGGGGAGAACGCACTGGTTGCAAACATTCAAAACTACCCCTATCTTGAAGTATTCAGAAAGGTGCTCCATTGATGATGAGATAATTATATATACAGCTGTTATTTTAACAATGCGTTCTATATAAAGCTGTAAGCTCCATAGCAGTTTAAAAAGTCTTAAGCGCCTACAGCGGTTGCCACTGCATTCACGTACCACAGACCAACGCGACGGGGCAGGGTTGTTATATCCCAGCGCGAGAAAAACAAACTGCTGTATACAGTACTGTAAACTGTCTAATAAGCTCTAAATAGAGCTGTATATATACCAGTATACTATATACCAGTTTCAAAAGTCTGCAGCGCCTCCGTCGGCAGCCAGTGCATCCACATATCCACGAGCCGCCGCGACGGCGCTGGGTCGTTGTGTCCCAGTGCTGGGAAGACGAACTGGCTACTGAACGTGCGGCTGAGGACGTCCGTGACATTCCGAACTGCTTCTAGCTTGAAGTCTTCGGGAAGGTGCTCCATTGATGATGAGAGGATGTCCCTGGTGAAATATTGATTGATTAGTTAATATACTGGATAATTGGTAGAAAAGAGAGAGTCAATAGAATATCTACGAGGTTTCTACACACAAGTTTTTTCTCTTAGTTATCCCCGTTTAAAGTAAAATAAATAAATATTTCTGTACTAGTCGCGCAGGGTGACGTAATTTAACCCCAAACTGAACAGATATTGTCATATGGATGTTAGGTGATATAATGATATAATGCTATTCATACATATTATATTGTTAAAAGGCTTAACGTCCAAAGTGGGCCTGCTTTTACTAATAATTAATTCGTATTAAATGTATTTTAGATATACAGCCGGGTATTAGTAGCTTGCTTTTCAGTAGTCAACCATTTTAAGTGGCAACATAGCACCTACATATTACTTATATGGACCAATTCAAATAGGAATTGAATTTACTGATATCTGTTTTTTTCAGTTCAGGTACTTATAGGACTTTACTAACCCAGCCCAAAACACAAACTCCAATGTAATAGGATACCTTTATTTATTATACGGATATACGGAAATATTTATTTATTTTATTTATATAAAGGGATTGAATTTACTCACCCAGTCCAGAGCACAAACTCCAAGGTGTCAGGATGCCGTTCCGCCATGAAGGCTGCGGCGCTCTGTATCAGAGGCCACGACGTGTCGCACGTGTGGTCCCTATGCCGGCCGTTGCGGTGCGTGTGTTCATTCCGGTGGCTGTGCTCGTTGTTACCTCGATTGTGCTTGCACCCTAAACAGATATAACACCTACTTAGAGAGTCAATACACCTACATATGATAGAGCGAGCCACTCGATATTTTATTAAAGCATAATAGAACAAACCAACGACCGTGGGGATGTAATAGATTTGTTAGATGAGTTCCCCAAAGTTGAGTATGTTTTAGCATTTTAGCATGCATCAGGCCGTCATCCGCCTGTTGTCGATTTTCATGACACATATCAAAGGCGTAATGGGCGAGTGATAATAACACAAAAAAAAACAATGAATTTACAAATAAACTGCAGGTTACAAATTTAAACAAAGAAATATTAGAAACAGAAGCAAAGTGACTGTACCTCTAAAATACAGCTTAATTTTACATATACAGCTTGATTTCTTTGTTTTGTTATTATCACTCGCCCATTACGCCTTTGATATGTGTCATGAAAACCGACAACAGGCGGTAGATAAAAGTTTCTAGGATAATCGCTTACGGCCAAAAATGCGGAACGAAAATTATCTGCAAGGAATAGCTGTATTACTTGCCAAGCGTTTTATTATGTTTCAAAATAATAAATGTCAATACAATAGTCAGATTTAATGTTAAAAAAAAAAACACTCCGATCGTTAAAGCTTTTTCATAGCGTTTTAATCAATATAATATTTTTATATAAAGTGAATCACCACAAATTCACTATGACCGAAATTTCCTTCACATTTCAACAAGAACATGCGTTTTTAATAGCGAATTTTATCCTCATTACTATCACGTTACATTATACCTCTATTTGTACTTCTTTACACAAATAAAATACGTTTCACGTAAAAAAAAACATGGGTGAATATTTACCAATCAGATTTCGTGACCCGACGTCGTAAGGATACAAATTTAATACAAGATCAATACAGGAATAAGTCAAGGACACTGATTACTTGAGTAAACATGGCGTGACTACCGCCTTCAGGTAAATGCCCATAGCTTGACAATTTCAGATATTTACAGTGTGGAATTTTACTATAGAAATATTTAAGTTTATTCTAATTTGTACGATTATTTTCCGTATGATATACAAGATTTCATCACTAACGTGGGGAACGTTAGTGATGAAATCTGCTGGACAAGGACTTCTCTCTTGACGAAACAGATTTGGCCTTAATATCCCACGCTGGGCAAGTATATAAGAATATCAACACGACAAGATAACAAGTTTTACAATTATTAAATCTGATTTTATTTTAATAAAATAACAGAACCGGCAGCCCTACTGAGACTTAGCTTAGGTACTATTTTACTCATCTGATCTGATATAAAATTTACTTATCATTTCTCTAGAGAAAGAATGATGTAGTATTTTATACAACCCTCGATACTCAAAGGAGTTTATTAATAATGATACTTTAATAGTATAACTTACTTAATTTGGGTTTAATAATTTATCATTTTAAGTGTGTTCGCATTTTAGGGACTGGAATTGCAAAATTTAAATACATTGGTGTATAGAGCTTGTATGAAAAATTATTTCATGGCAGTACAGTAACTAGTAATAATTCAATTTTGCAGCTTTGGCACAACTTTGCAAGTTCAATGAAATAAAAATAAACTTAAAAAAAAAATATTTTTTTTCATTAATTTAATGATAAAGTTTATAATTCAGTTGTATTGAGTCTCCTGTTAAGTATGAATAATATACCTGTGCTAGGAGAACTTGCTCTTCATTTGTACTTAAGCAAAATGATTAAATTTTTCAAAATGTCCATTCCTTTCGGATTTTATATAAATTAGTTTGTGTTGAAAAAAATAACAAGCAAACCGTAAAAGAACAAACCAATTGATTTTTTTTTCTTAAAATTGTGATATTAAAATGGGCTTTATTACATACTTTATATATTTTATTTGCTCTCTGTAATTATAATAGCTTGAATTGTAATAAACCGGCTGTTGATTTTCCTTTAAATAAACATGGGAATTTCTTAGCTTTCATTCCTTGTATTTCCACTGAGATTAAAATAAACACTGTCCAAGCGCAGCTTAGCATGTTCTACTAAAGCGATTGCCGATGCAACCAAAACTTGGTCTCTTCTTAGACCAATCTGCGGCTATTCGAGTGTAAATGAGCTTAAGAAGTTGCGCCTTACTCGAGGCTTACAGCTGTGAATTGAATTTCAACGCATAGTTGTCTCTCGTCGAGTTCCGAACAATAAGTTAAATTGAATTGGCTAAATAGAGAATTAGATAAGGGTTATTCATTGCAAGGAAACTATCAAATTCTTGATTTTTTTTAGGCAGAGCTACTTTGTAGTAATTTAATGACAAAGTGTAAATCAAAGACGAGGATATGGAAATAAATAACCTTGGGTTATTTTGATATCCTCGTTAGAACAACACTTTACAATTTTAAACCTATATGAAAATATTGCAAAATATTTTGCATGACAATAAAAAATTTAATCCCTCCTCTGTGACCTAATAAGATAGCGAGCCGCAAGCAACAGTTTTCCATATTAAAACAAAAACAAAGGATCGCAAACATAATTAACAATCTGCGGTGTAGATAAACTTTACCTTTATGAAACTCCGGGGAGTTGTGGAACGGGTCATAATGAAGATCTGTGATGTGCCAGAAATACCCTGGAATTAAACAGAACAGGTTAGCGAGGTATGATGGGCCGGAGACATGAAATTAGCAATGGCGGAAGTAGGTTACAGTAAAATCTCATCGGCAGCACTGCTGCGTGTAGCTCAGTTTAGAATCATACACAGGTACGATGTTGCAACATCTAGTGCTGTAAGTAAGCTCTCAAAGCTACGCTAAGTTCTGGTATGCCTTTACAACTCTACTTGTTTTTATTAGAGAAACTCCTTAATCAAAAAAACAACTCTTTTTCAGTGTCTCTTTGGGCTTGTCATCATGGTCACCCTATTAACGTTCCCACTGCTCTTGACGAGAGAGAATAGGCCTTAATTCGCCACGCTGGGCAAGTGCGGGTAGGTGAATGTCACATATCCTTAAAACCCTTAAGTTCTCAGAACATGCCGGTTTCTCCGCGATGTTGCCTTCACCGTTGAAGCGCGTGTTTTAAAGCGCACATACATTTTCAAGAAGAGAAATCCAGAGGTATGAACCCACGACCTTCGGAAAGTCCAGTGTGCTCTCATTTACCCAACACGGCTTAGCGGTTTTACGGTTGGGCTTGTACATATGTGTAAAATATACGGTGTTGCATGTGTTTTATGGATTTACCCGGGGGAACGACGTATTACTATAATAACGACGTATACGTGAACGGTCAAAAGTTACCTATAGCATTCTTTGATAAATAGGTATCTAATAAAGCAAAGTCAAAACGTTTATTTCCTTAGACGCTCATGGCATACATGGACAGGACGAATTATAGCAAATTTAAATAAAACTAAGAAGTTCTAAACAGTTCAACCGTGATCATGGCGCATGTAACTGTGCCGAAATATCGGGAAACTCGAAAGACAATCAATCATGGTAAATATCCCGTTATAAATCTAAATAATATGAATAACCATGATAGTTTCAAAAGTTATAAAACTAAGAAGATTCTTGGAATTAACATTGTCTTGACAGTTTATAATAAAATAAATAAATATTTCCGGACAATCCACACAACAACATCTAGCCCCGTGGTAAGCTCCTAGTTTGGGTTACGGGTACTAGACATCTGATATACTTATTAATAATAGACATACATACATAGATATTTTTTATTATACAGATTAAATACCCAGACCAAGGAGAAAGTGTTTGCAGAACATACAAACACTTGACCCTCGGTGGGAATCGAACCCGCTACCTCTTGCGCCGCAAGCGGACCCTCGCCCACCGCGCCACTGAGGCAGTCAAACTGACTTTGTTTGTTGTTGTGTGGATAGATAAATAGATTTTACTACGAAAAAATACGTTGTTCCCCTCAATTTTTTGAGCGTTGCCCGTGATTTTGCTTTTCTTTCGGGAACAACGTAGTTTTTCGCAGTAAAATCTATTAATTTATTATCGATTTCTAAATCGGACCTAGTAGTTCTTGAGATTAGAGCGTAAAAATTTTTTAAACATCATATGTTTGTTCATACTTTATAAATAAGAGTATCTTGTCAATATTTTGCCTCTGCCGGAATAGCCTAGGGCACCATCGTTATTTAGGCTAAAGTTAATTAATATCTGTTCATTTGAATGTTTGTAGTTCCCAAAATGAATCTAATTTCGGTTCCTCCTAAAGAGCACTTTCGTAATTAATACCTTTATAAACATTCCAGAATATATAATGTTATTTTACATTTAATGTTAAGCATTAACGTTTACAATTTATAGCCTACATTTTGTTTTTTATGAAGTGTGGGGGTAAAGATGGATCACATAGATCTGAAGGATATAATTAGGATCAAATAAAGACTAAATTCTCTAAGTCATTGGGTCATCCAGTGTATTATGATACCGTAAGTCAATCAAGCATTAATCGGTTATCATGAAGTAAATTTTTAAAGACGTAATTATTTAAATTAAATAAAAATAAAAAACGTATCTCAATTATTATGAAGAGACATTTTTTTATCAAATAGTATTTTCTTTGCAATTAGATCAATTTTTTATTTGTAATTTGGTTTTCAGTTGGATCAAAAAATTCAATTTTTAAAGTTTTTTCATAAGGTTCATTTTATTAAAGCCATTGTTAATTATTCATTTTAATGTATGTCCCGGCCACTATTCTGCTATGTTTGTGTCAAAAAATCACGAGTCTATCATGAACATTTTTCATGGGGGTTAAATCGATAAGTAATTAGGTCACCTATCTTTCGTTGATCCGTCGACAGTATACACCGTGTATATTATTAACTAAGTATTAAGAGTTGACTTCAATAAACTCGTTTTTAAAGTCAAACGCATTTCTTTTCGACAAAGCGAAGAGGGCTCGCTCCCTTGACAGATTTCAATTACCCTCATTCAATGAAATTAATAGGCCCAATTTAACGCTAATTCGAGGTTACATCAGGCTTAGGGTATGATTGGATTTTTGGCTCCAAATAAAAACATGGGGACAAAGGGGTAAACCTTGTATTCTTTATTTTAAAGTAACAAGTGAATAGATTGTTATAATATATTTTTATACGAGTAAAATTTATCGTTTTCAATGTAAAAGATAACTTCTTACTGTATCATCGCTTTCGTGTGTTCTTAGAGCAGGCACTCAAACTCAAGTTTAGTTTGCAAAATGTGTGGATCGCCCCAAAGGCTCAAATAAGTTTAGCTTGAGACACCAGAGCAAAAAAAAAATGTTTCCGTAGTCATGACCCTTCCCACTCACTCAGGTCGCGAACGAATGAATCGATTCCGATTCTGTTTTTGGTTAGAACTAACTCACCAGTCAAAAGTGCTGGCTGAAATGATGATTGTGAATGAAATAATATATTTGACGGTCCTCACATTTAGCAATCTCAACTTCCTCTACTGCCTGCTCTATATTTCCGTTTTATCCTTCCCTTTATTTTTTTTGTGCAAGAGAAAGTATCTTTAGTTATTATTGATGGCATCGCGAATGCCACTTCTTTACAAGCATTTAAAATGTATTGAGTATAATAGACGTTTATCTGGCTAGGGCCGTAGCGCAAGCTTAGTGTTTACGGGACTGGATGTAAGAAGCTATTTGGCTTGTCTGGATTGATTTTTTTAGTATCGTAACTGCCATTAAAAAAACTTAATACTTCTGTTACTTCTTTTTTAAGTAATTCGATTTTATTCCAAATACTCTAAATACATTCGCAACGCCGTGGCGTCTAAAGGTAGATTTTATACTTAGAGAGCTAAAAATACCTATGGATAAATACTGGAGTGCAATTACTTTAAATCTTAAGGTTAGCCCATATTACTGAAAGGAAACATTGGTTTACTTTCGAAAAGTAATAAAGCTGAATTCAAAGATTCTCGAAATGTTGGGGCGGTATACTTAATTCACCTAAGTTAATTCACCCAGGTGCATTACGTATACTTTTAGAGTCTACTTTTTTAGTAGACTACTTTTTTTGTGTTCAAAGTTTTCTTCCACCATATGTATATTGGTATAGATATAGCTTATGATTACTTTACCAATTTTAGCGTCAGTCAAGTTAAGCCAAAGCAGGCTAGTGATGTACACGACGAAGTTACTGGGCCTCATGTTAACGGCGTTACGTCGCGTCGCGCTCTCGCCTCCACGCCGTTCCCATTACCTGGGGACAAACAAGTCAATATTGAAGGGAGTGTGCAAGCGCCTTTACTTCTACATAGAGGTATAAAGTTTGTAGAATTAAAATGTGGTTATGGTAAAAATAGCTGTCTGGCTGCGGACTTAACCGCGTTTTATGTACCCATGGTAAGAAAAGTTGTATTTTACAGCTGTCAAAAGTAGCATTATGTGTTAATTTGATATCTATACGTACTATATTATTGTAAACTTTCATCAAAATCGATTTAGGAGTTTTTCGTATGAAAGAGCAACAAACACTTAAATCCTCATTAACTTTCGCACTTATAGTATGATTATGGTATATATATTAGTGGTATAATTATTTGAGACTGGTATAAACGTACGGTTTGTTTTAAGTTGTAGTCTAAGATCCTAAACCAGCTTGAAATTCTTACAATATGAGCACATTGATACTGCAGCCGGATCCTATATGATTAAAAACGAAATAATATACAAATCAATACTCATTATTGATCTCCTTCAACTGGCAACTTTTCGTTAGGTTAAGGAAATAAAATAGATGGCGTCCGTTATTCTTACAACGATCTCGGTCAGAGAGGACCGATACAAATTGTTTTACTTTCAATTTAAATTAATACATTAAAGGTCCACAAATTAATAAATAAAGTGATTGGGTAATAAGAACACATTTAAAAAGGGTTTTTTTTAATTAGATAAGCCTTCATTTTACCACAATCTCACCTGATGTAAAGTGACGATGTGGTTTAAGACGGGCCATGAAGACCTAGAAGGTATTATTAAAACGCATAGAATTTCGACCTTCAAGCTTCGGAACGATATATCAATTGTACATTAAGTAAATACAGAATAAGGTAAACATAGCATGCTTGGTGACTACATAAAGAGTAGGTATTCTGTATAATCAGTCCTAAAATACTGGACACAATCTATTTTTTGCTTTATGAATTTAATAAGAATGTCATATACAGAGCATCAAAGTTTCGAAATGGGGTTTTCTGACGCATGCATTTAGTACATTTAGTTCGAAAGCATTACGTTACGCGAAACTTCAACGCACTGTATAGACTTGATTTTTCGTTAACAAGAAAAAAAATAGAAGAAAAAAGATATAGGTACAATTTTTCAAGTAATCTAAATGACGGAATCATTTTTTTCAGCCTACCCTTGATACCGTATAATATAACACATAGTCATAGAACCATAGTCAGAGTTCAAACGAAAAGCGATGTCCCGGTTTGAATCAAACCAACCATCTATTTGTATCATTGACAATCATAAACAATTCAAGAGCACAAAAGTATCATAAAAAAGGTTATCAATAAATTTTCAGCTTTGACACAACCCTTTATCCAACAAAGAGCAGATGAGCTTTCCATTGTGCTACAAACCCATCTCGAAAAAACATTGCAAGAAAATCGCGTTGCTTTGTTGAAAACATTTATCATCTCTCTGTTGAATTTTTCATTAGTGTTCTGCCACAGAAAACTAAATAGTTGCATTCTTCGTAAGTTCCTTCCGTCAGTAAACAAAAAAAGTGGAATATTTCAGCAAGACGTCAGAACTAGTACACAATCTTCGATGCGGTAGGAAAATAAAAATAGTCGTGGTTTCTCGTATAAAATGGTAATAGAACGGAACTATACGTTTACTGTGACCTTTGCAGCACAGAGCGAGTTTCAGTTGGGTTTGAATTGTGCCACTGTTCAAATAGGTTGAGTATTTTCTTTGTGATTTTTTGTTTATCCTTTATAAGCTTTTCTATCGTGGTTTCGCCGTGGGCTTTTTCTGTGGAAATATGGATTTAACGCGATCTATAAATAGACTACTGTTAAGTAATACGCTTATATTTTAGTCAGTCAGCTTGTACGAGCTTATATACTTACCCATTTTTATAAATAAGTGGTTCAACGGTTAAACTTAAAATGGTAAATAAAGAGACAAAATAAATAAAAGACGTATTACCTTTTCATTTTCCTTAAACAATACATAAAGCGACCAGAAACAACACTAACATTTATTTATCTGCGTTAAATTGCACGTTCATATAATATGTAGTTTACAAATTTACTCAAAAGAGACTCTTACAGAATTCAAATGCTCCAACCGCGCGGTACGTAAGCATGCGATAGGGCTACCCGCCAACATCATTTTAATTATAATTTGCCTGCCTACATTAGATCCTGTCCGGGTTTACAAGTTTTGTTATTCATCATCATCATTTCAGCCGTAGCACTTCCACTGCTCGACTTTTTTTATGGTAGATAAGCCTTTATTTGACCACAATCTTACCTGATGTAAAGTGACGATGTGGTCTAAGATGGGGCATGAAGACCTTCTCCGGACCACATTTACAAAACACGAAAAAATCGCTTCACGCACTGGCCCAGCCCGGAGGGTGGTGACAAGCCGCGGCCGAAGCCTACCACCAGAGACTGTTCTTAGCACCACCCGGAGATCACATAGGCCTTCCTCAATATATCCATTTATTATGGTTGGAAGAATCCAGCATCGACCGTGAATGTGTGAAACCTCGTGATGTTATGTTATTGTCAACTGAAAACTAACCCATAAGGTAGATTTTTTTTTTTTTTTTTTTTTTTTTTATAATTGATAAGCCTTCATTTGACCACAATCTCACCTGATGTAAAGTTAAGATGTGGTCTAAGATGGAGCATGAAGGCCTAGAAGATGGCTTCTCCGGACCACATTACGAAACACGAAAAAATCGCTTCACGCACTGGCCCAGCCCGGAGGGTGGTGACAAGCCGCGGCCGAAGCCTCCCACCAGAGACTGTTCTTAGCACCACCCGGAGGTCACGTGTAAGGATTCAGAGGGTTACCACTTACGGACGTGAACAGACAAAACCTCCAATAAACTTGATATTCTAAAAACTTTTAAAATATTAATTTACAATACTAATATTGTAAATTAATATTACTATGGTATATTATTATGGTATACCTTATACCATAATAATACAATATTGAGGCTAATAATTAATTATTATCGTAAGTCTCCATTAGGCACACTGCCTGTGCCATGAGGACCTGAACCAATTACATTATGTATCAGTTTAACATTTTATCTTGTATGGACATACTTATGTTTACATACTTATGTATAAACATAAGTATGTCCATACAAGAGAAAATAATATAAGTTAGTTGACAGTAAACATTGTTCAAAAATACTTAAGTGGTAATTTAGTGGGTTATCGTAATTATACATACTAAGGAAAATCTGTCACATTGATTAAAATCGTTCTGATCGCGTTTATAACCAAGATAAAACGGCTCTAAATAAGATGGTTTATGTTGCAACTGGATGGATTGTATACTAGAGCGTTAATATGTTATGACCCCAAATTAAGCAAATCTTATATCGAGGACTGAAAATTATTCACCAATGATATATGCGAAGTGTGTAATAGATTATTTGGAGGTTTTTTCTGTTCACGTCCGTAATTGTTAACCCTCTGAATCCTCACTCGTGACCTCCGGGTGACTATTGAATAGACTTGATTAGATTTTTGTTTGGAACAGCAAAACAGTGACCCGTCGCAAAAAGCCAACGTCTTCAAGCGTAGTTTTCTTTATTTAAACGGAGCTGAGAAAATACGGGTCAAGCCTGAACAGAGCTTGTATAACTTCTAAGTTCGCGGAACATTGAAAAGACTCAAAGAGATGCGGTGATAGGGTTCTCATAACATAAACTTGCCGGAGTTTTTGTCGGAAACTTTGTTGTTGCATGTTTTCTGTGAAACGTTTCCGGCGGGTGTCCTGTCTTATGTGTTTCTGTGATACTGGTATATTTTTAGTGAAACAGTTTAATGATATACTAGATGCTACTCACTTATAGTTGTAATAAAATATATAAATATTTACGGACAATGCCCATAACAACATCTAACCCCGTGTTTAGCTCTTAGCTTGTGTTAAGGTTACTAGAAATCTGATCTAGTAATATAATAGATTTTTTATATGAATTTTCCAAACGCAGTATAAGCTAATATTCCCACCCGGAGGTCACGAGTAAGGATTCAGAGGGTTAACAATTACGGACGTGAACAGAAAAAACCTCCAAATAATCTATTACACACTTCGCATAATATCATTGGTGAATAATTTTCAGTCCTCAGATATAAGATTTGCTTAATTTGGGGTCATAACATATTAACGCTCTAGAATACAATACATTCAGTTGCAACATAAACCATCTTATTTAGAGCCGTTTTATCTTGGTTATAAACGCGATCAGAACGATTTTAATCAATGTGACAGATTTTCCTTAGTATGTATAATTACGATAACCCACTAAATTACAACTTAAGTATTTTTGAACTTAATGTTAACTAACTTATATTATTTTCTCTTGTATGGGCATACTTATGTATAATGTTAAACTGATACATAATGTAATTGGTTATGGTTCAGGTACTCATGGCACAGGCAGTGTGCCTAATGGAGACTTACGATAATTAATTACTAGGCTCAATATTGTATTATTATGGTATAAGGTCTAATATTGTAAATTAATATTTTTAAAGTTATTAGAACAGGCTAATCTTAGCTAATCAGGCTAATCTTATCTTAACAGGCTAGGTTTTACAGCATGTCTCAAATCAATTTGGCATTAAAATAAAAATTTTCAATGATTGAACATGGTTTAATAAATCTCGATTTGTAGCATAATGTTTACAAAATAATGAAATTGGGGCATGGCTTAGTTTTCTGACAATAACGCCATTTAAACTCTTCCATAGAAAACCAGTGATATATTTAGAACACAAGAATACCCTCACGTTACGTTATTTTAAAAGTGGTAACGTCCGTTCTAATTAGAGCTTTCGCAAACAAAACACAACAGCATGCAACACGACCGCAGCAGGTGTGAGTGAGGTTCGGGCGAACCAACCAAGGTCGGTGCATTTGCATGCTAAAATATGGAATGTTTTTGTATATTCGAGAGCTATGAATAATGTTTTGAGGAACATTTTTCTGTGTTATAAATTTCACCTCTCATAGCACTGCTGTCATATTTATAGGATACTAGCTTTATACACCGTGTTTTTGCATTTTTCTGCGGGAAGAACGTAGTTTTCCTCCAAAAATATGAGGTCTATTATAGCTTTCCTCGATAGACAGGCTATTTAAAACTGATTTTTTTTTAAATCAGATTAGCAGGTGTTGCACTAATCGTGCATTAGAACAAACAATCAAACAAACTCAGTATTATAATGTTAGTATAGAAATATATCTTAATTAATTCTTTGTGGAATTTCGGATGTACTATAATTGCTGTGAGTTGCGGGTTGAATTTTATATTAAACAACGAAAAAAATGAGGAGAATCTCAATTTGACGCGTATATTTATTGTGCAAAATTTTTTTAGTTTTTGAAAGTTTCTCTGATCAGAACGACAACTTTTTTTAACATTAAAAAAAGCACTCACCAGATTAGTTTTCTATTGATATTTCAACACATTTTCCTATATATGAGATAGATTTATTCCCCTAATACCGGTTTCCTTACGATGTTGAGATAATACAAAACAAACACTTGAGTATGATAAATTAATTATGTTGCTCAGAGATAACAGCTCGTTGCGTTTATATTATGTTTAAGAAATTTTGCATTTTGCATGTGTTATATCGCAATCAAGATATTAAAGCTAATTTTCTTGTTAACAGAAAACTTATGAAAGATTAACATGAAAATACTTTTTTTAACAATTGAACACTACAGATATGACCGTCCTTATTCTTTTCTACTTAATAATTAAATTCCCAAATTTATAAACAATTTTAAACACGTTCGAAGCACTCTCATTAAAGAGTATTGAATAAAATACTTGATAATACTTACGTCTAACCCTATGATGCATAATACATGTGCATTTAGGTTAAATTAATTTCAACACTTTCTACAAACACAAAATGGCAAAGTTTTCGACAAACATAAATAAATTCTGGGTACAAATTCACTTTTAGGATCATGCAGTTGATTTTCCTTGTTTATAAAAGTGTTGCTTATAACAAGTTGTTTTATAGCAGAATTATGCATTAATGTGTAGCCTTTATTCCCCGATTTCGTGACGCAAAGAAGTGGTAACATCTTTATTAGTTCTCTTCATAACTCTCTTTTACAGAGTATCAAGACATTTCGAGTTACGATTTCAACAGTAAACTGAAATGGTATTTTTTTTAAGAATTCCGGACACAAATGACGGACGTGTACAAAAATATAGTTAATTCTTGCAAAGTCTTAAAAAACCCAAACAGCGAAGAAAGGTTGGGTTAAGGGCTCTTAGAAAGGTGTTGCTTTTACGAGCGGTCGGGACGGAAACTGTGTTTTATTGTGTTTTACTGTGTTTTAGTTTCGGGGCAGAGAGGAATGGCACAGTTCAAGGTTTAAAAGTATAGGGCGCAAAGAATATTCTCGGAATTCTCTAACTTTGTGTCAGATGTAGTTTTATTTTTGAAATTCCGTTTGAAGTCCGACCGGAGTCGAGCACTTTCTGGGCCAGTGCGTGAAGCGATTTTTTCGTGTTTTGTAATGTGGTCCCGAGAAGCCTACCTTCTTCATGCTCCGTCTTAGAATACATCGCCACTTTACATCGGGTAAGATTCTGGTCAAATAAAGACCCAGACCCCAGAAAGAATTCCTGCTTCTATAAATTTTTGAAAAAAGAAGATATCTTATTTAATAAATTTATTTGTTAGGTTTTCACTACCTACAAAGCATAGACATATCTCTTTCAATATTGTAAACTCAAAAAAGAAAATAAATTAATTGAGGTTTTACAATCATGCTATTCCAAGACAAGTTATATCCTTCTGACTTATTTCGCGGTATCCAGAAAATAAACTTCAAGACCTCACCAAGCCGCTTTGCTCACGATGTTACCTTTTTTGAGCAATGTGATAAAACTTAGACATTTTCAAGAAAAACATATCCACTGGTATGTGGCGGGGTTTGAGCCAACATCATTAAAAGTGTCTTTACTGAAAAGTTTTCCAAAAAAGCAAAAACTTTAGCTCAGAACTCGTTTATAAGGTAGAAAATGTATACAGTCGTGAATTTTCAAAACGGATTAGACTGATTAAACGATGTCATTATTCAACATAATATTTTTTTCTAATATAGACAGTAATGTAAAATAGTATAAGCATTACGGACTTATTTTATTTTAATTTGAATAGAAAATGCCTTGTAAAGACGGTACGAAGTAAAGTCTCGACAAGATTCGAAGATGCGCAGTATTTCTAATAACAAACGAGTCATTCACAAAATACCGCGTGTTCTTGGCTTGGCTATCATGTATGTTGTAATACCGTTCATTCATTGACAAATTCAATTATTCATTCATTCATTCCCACCGTGAGTCAGTCACATGATTTTATAATTGCGTTTATAAGGAAACACATCAACTTCTCATTCCCAAAATCCTCGTCACAATTAACCAAGTGAAAGCTCCAGATTTACGTAAAATAAAAGAGACTGTGAAACGGAAAATACTGTTTCAGGTTCCCTGTTCTGGATTAAAGCTGCCAGCTTTGTACGAAAAATTTCCATTTTTCATTTTCGTTGCGGATGTCACAAAGTCAAGGTACCTGGTGGTTGATATTCTTTGTACGGAAATAAACTGATACGGCTTGACATATTAAACACAGCTAGATAAATTATTTTAAGCTATGGCTGAGATATGGAATTGGCTTGTTTTCCTTTGCAGTTTCTGTAACTCCTTGGAAACCTAAAGAGGACGAGAACTTATTATTGAAAAATTATTCTGTATTTAACGAGCTTTGAATTAAAAAACGGTATTAAGAAAAAACTATTTATCAAGTTCTCAAAACTTTCCGAACGAGTGTTCCATTAAATCGACTTTAACGTTTATAGTTTTGCTTTGTAGATTTTTATTTGGCTATTAGGTTTTGTCCATTTTTAAAGTAAAGTTAACATTAATGTTCATTTGACCATTTACATATAAATCTTAAAGGAACATAATATATCTTAAAATTAATAAGGAAACAATGTAAAAGGTCACCACACAGCTTTTTTGTAAAACATATCCCTTCCCCCTCCCCCTTCCCCCCGGACCTCGATTACGAGTAGACGTGTAAACTGGACCTCTGCCAATTTTATTTTAATTTTTAAATAAATTCTAAACAGTTTAAATCAGCTTAAAAAAATAGGACTGCAGAAAGCTTAGGAGTTAACAAGAGAGCGCACGCGGACACACACACCAGCTTACGAGTGAGTCATTCCACATCTACCACAAACTCACGCTCTCTTACTACATACAAACGCTCGCACGCACTGGACTCCGCCTACCAGCTCGTGCTCATACGCCGCTACAGCACACGCGCATACGCTGGCACCTGACTCCACCTACCAGCGCTGACTCCGCGCCGCTGCAGCTCACACACATACTTCCGCACGAGACTCCACCTACCAGCGCTGACTCACGCGCCTGCGTCTTTGCAACTCACACGCACACGTCGGGACCTGACTCCACCTACCTGCGCTGACTGACGAGCATCCGCTTCACACACGCATACGCGTGGGCTGCACCCTACGGCCTACCAGCGCTGACGCATACAGGGCCGCCACCCCGCTACCACCAAACGCTTATACTTTCCTGGTACTTTATTTACGCCGCAGTTTTTGTGTAGCCGTAGATGACAGCAGTCGGACATTTTTTCTGTGGGATCCTGCTTTACTGGTGCTACCTAACAGACGTATTATACGTAGTCTAGCCTTGTAATCTTTGGCTGTTTCTACTTACCGGATAAATTGAAATGCCACGCACAAAGCGAACCCCTCCTAAGTCGTCATTGGCCACAGTTAAGTCGCCCATGGAGAAGTACTTGACGCCTGAACCCGTCAACTATGATTCGGCAGACTCAGCACCAGACCTACCTATTGCAAATTCGGTTGCAATTGAGCGCTCCGCTCTCGTATCCACCCGACTTTGTAAACGGAAATGGCGTGAAATTGGTACGGACGAGTTAAAAGCGTCAATTGACGATATGAAAAAACTTATGTGTACCTCAATGACAAAACAGGACTCTAAACTGGAGGTCCTTATGACCACTGTCAAAGAAATAAAAGAGTCAAATGCTGAATTTCAGAAAACTATTGATTTTCTATACAATGAGTACAATGACCTAAAACAGAAATTCTTAAAAGTGGAGAGCGATAAAAAAGATCAACAATTGTATATTAAATCACTAGAAGAAAAACTGGAAAATGTGGAAAGATGCTCGCGTTCAACTGGTTTGGAATTTCGTAATTTTTCACAACGAACAGGGGAAACCAAAAATGACCTAGTAAACATAGTTGTCAAAATGGGAGAAAAGCTCCAGGCAACTATACGTAAAGAGGATATAAAAGACATCTTTCGAATCAAATCTAAAGTAGAAAATAAACCCATTATTGTGGAATTTACGTCAGTCCTGAAAAAAGAGACAATTCTTGAATCCTTAAAAAAGTTCAAGCGTGAAAGGAAGGGCCAGCTAGAATCCTCTTCGTTTGGTATTCAAGGACCGTCGACCAGAGTCTTTGTTTCGGAAACCTTAACTAATAAAAACAAGAGACTGTTTACAATGGCCCGAGATTTCTCCAAGTCAAACTCTTATAAGTACTGTTGGACGTCACATGGATACGTTTATATTCGTAAGGATGATGGTCAGCCAGCCATACGCATTGCTAGCGATAACGACTTAGAGCGCTTGCAAACGACCTTGTGACTAATGCTTTTTTATTTGAGTATGATATATAATGTTAAACATATCATGTTTAGTATTTATGATATTGTAATATTTTTGTTATTTGTCCAACAATTTATGCGATATATTCCACACTTACACACATACAAATTACACCATATATTTAATTCCATTATTTATATATTACATGTACAATATACACACAATCACACAATTCTACACTACAATGCTCTACTTATCTTGCCATTAAACCTTAAATTCCTATTAACATATTTATTAAAAACTTGCAGCCCACTTATAGTAGAACCACAGATCATTCTAGTGCCAAATTATGGATAATAATTCTCATAATTTAATAACTCGGGAACTTGACGACCTCACCATGACGAGATCTTTTTCTTGTAACCTGGAAGATACCGGATCATATATAAATAATTCTCAAATTAGTAGTTTAATCATGACTTTAAATATTAGGAGTGTTTTTAAAAATATTGACGAACTAATTGTTATCTTACGTAGATGTAATATAGAACCACATTTCATTATACTTACTGAATGCTGGTTGCAAAACCGACACTCGCCTCCTAACATTCCAACGTACTTAAACTACTTTACAACTAATCAAAGGAATCAAAATGATGGTGTGGTGGTTTACGTAAAGGAACATATAGAGTGTACTTGCGAGGAACCTATTTTTATTGACGGTACTTGCATGTTAATTAAATACAAAGATACGGCTATTATTTCTATATATCGCTCGCCTTCTATTAGAAATATAACAAATTTTCTACAATCTTTAGAGACATTAGTTAATAAAGTAAAACATTTTAATCATGTATATATTGTAGGTGACATAAATATTGACATTAAACAGAGAAACACAGATTTAAATAGCTCTGACTACCTAGACCTTCTCTATGGACTGGGGTTCTTACCTGCACACTCATTAGACACTAGAGAGGGAAAGTGTCTAGATCACTTTTTTATTAAATCTGTATGTTCTGGTACTTGTTTGGTGTTAAATACCTTCGTCACCGATCACAGGGCAATTTTATTTGGAGCAAACAATATGCCTAAAATGAAGCCGGACATAACCATCAATAAAATTAACTATAAAAACGCCATAGAACACCTCCAGGACACTGATCTTTCTAGTATTTTACTTTCTTGTGACCCAAATTACGCTGCAGAATTCTTGACTAGGGCTATTATGAATTCGATCCTTGTTAACTCGATCTCCATGATTATACCCCGTAATCAACGCATCTTGAAGCCGTGGATCACTCCTGGGTTACTAAGGTGTATACGAACTAGAGATAAAATGCATCAGAAATTAAAAAAAGATAACAAAAATAAAATCCTCATGATCACTTATTCTAGGTACCGAAATTTCTGTGGTAGAATCTTAAAAAACTTGAAAAATGAATACGAAAGATCAGAACTGGAAAAAGCTAGCGGCAACAACAAACTCATGTGGAAAAAAATTAAAGACTTGACAATAACAAATAAAACCAAATCCTCTCCAACAGAATTATTATTAGCCACGCCTAATCCAGAAAAATCAGTAAACCTTGTAAATGATTTCTTCGCAACTATTGGTAAAAGTCTTGCTCAAAACATAGAGAACTCTTGTAGATTAGATCCCTCTCATACAACCCCAAAGACACAGTTCTCTTCTTCTCAAAGTCTAGTACTCTTACAAACTTCAGAAAAAGAAGTAGAAACCTTAATTAAGAGCCTCAAAAATAGTAGTGCTTGTGGCTGGGATGGAATACCTACGTTGTTTGTGAAGAGGGCTAGCCATGTAATTGTTCCTTACTTAACACATATATGCAATCTTTGCATTGAGAAAGGCGTCTTTCCTGAAGTTTTTAAAAAGTCTCTCATTCATCCCATTTACAAAAATGGCGAAAGGACAGACGTTAACAATTACCGACCCATATCTGTGCTACCTGTACTTTCGAAAGTATTAGAAAAGCTACTGAACAATCAGCTTGTCTCGTACCTAGAAAAAAAACAACTAATCTCTGGCTTACAGTTTGGTTTCCGCAAGGGCAGGAGCACTGAAGATGCTGTCAACCATCTTGTAGATAATATGACAAAGGAAGTCGATAACCGGAAAAAAGTAGTAGGTGTCTTTTTGGACCTTAAAAAAGCCTTTGATACCGTATCAATACCAATTCTTCTGGAAAAGATGGAAAGATATGGTATACGTGGACTTCAACTAGATATCTTCAGAAGTTACCTAAGTAATCGTTTTCAAAGAGTCGAAATTGGTACTTACATAAGTAACGACTCACCTATATTATTTGGTGTTCCACAAGGCAGCGTTCTCGGTCCAAGTCTGTTCTTGATTTATATAAATGACCTCTGTAATATGACCTTGTCCAATGGTTCTGTCATAAGCTTTGCTGATGACACCGTTCTACTATTCTACGGAGATTCTTGGTCTGAAGCCAAGTCAAATGCGGAACAGGGGGTTGCTAAGGTGTCGACATGGTTAAATCACAATCTTCTTACGCTTAATATTGAGAAGACTAAATTCATGACATTTGTTATCAATAACTCTACTAGACCCACCGATGACTTCAAATTAATTATTCATAATTGTTATGATCATACACTATTTACACATTGTAATTGCCCAGAAATAAAAAGAGTAAATGAAATAAAGTATTTAGGAGTAATGATTGACGATCGTTGTAAATGGGACTATCACATTGACTTGTTAAAGGGAAGAGTGCGTAAGCTCTCATGGATATTTAAAAAACTAAGGTCTATTGCAAATAACCATCTAATTACCATTGTTTATAAAGCAGTATGTCAATCAATATGTCAATACTGTATAACAGTGTGGGGCGGTACATACAAAAGTACTTTAATTACCCTAGAAAGAGCTCAAAGGTCTATTCTAAAAGTTATGATGTCTAAGCCACGTAAATATTCGTCTACCCAGTTATATGCTGACTGTCAGCTACTAAATATTAGACAGATATACATTTTACAGACAATTCTTAAGAAGCATAGACTAACTCCCTACGATAAAACGATACGACCTAGAAGAAGAAATTATTTAGTCTGTTCAAATACCCAACCCCTTTCTGAGTATATAAAGCGTCAGTTTAGGTACATGTCGAGCCACCTATACAATAAAATTAACAAATTACTAGGTATTTATGAGATGTCTCAATCTGAATGCAAATCTAAAACCACTCAGTGGTTGTTATGTCTGGATTACGAGAAAACAGAGGAATTCATGTTGTTTACTAGATAGAGTATTAGTGTATCCTTGAAATTAACAAAAAACAAAAAAAAAACATCCACATTCTTCTGTTGCCCGGCCTCTTAAGAGACCGGTGACTTCAAAAGGATATAATACACTTAGACACACACTCACACACTCATAACCACACACACACACACTTACACACACACACGCACAAACATACAACTACACTCATCATCTATAATATAAAAATATATCGCCAAAAAACTTCATTGTAACTTGATACTATTGATTTACTTATTTTAATATGTTTTTACTTATCATGCTTTGTACAAAATTTTAGTTTTATAATAATTTTATCTCTTTTTTTTTTTTTTCTTTCTGTGTATCAATTTTGCTATGATTTGTGTCAAATGGAAGGAGGTTCCCATAGTACAGGCTCAGCCTAGTTTGGGAACCATTGATTATTGTATATGTTAAATTATGTTTTTGGAAATAAATATTATTATTATTGTATTGTATATAGATTTGTTACAGCGCTGGTCTCCTGTGGCTTCTTTTTATTAAATCCTCATACATTTTCGTGAAGCTCTGAGGTCACACTCAATGGCATGCATACTTTTTAGAACCACCAAATGAAAAACTCAAAACTAAACTTCTTTCTCCAAACCATTCTAAAGTAGGACCTAAACCAATCCAAGTAGTAAATAAACAGTCGCAAGTTGATAAGTCCTCTAAAGTTATTTCCTAAGACTTGGCACACTCATCAGCTCGACAGAACAAATAAACGACGCTTCAGAGCCCTCGACGGTCAGTGCGACAGACAAATGGGTCCTCAACTACACTCGACTCACTCGACCACTTGTGTGGTGACAGGGAAGGGTGACAGCGATTTAGAATACGCGTTCGAATTCTGCCAACGTTCTGCTAATGACTGTCATTGAATGCCAATCCCTGCTGTCATTTTGAGAATACCGGAATTAATTCACACACTCTATCGCTCGTTCTATTGAACGCAGGATTACATAAGAAACCCTATATACGTTCCCACTGCTGGGACACAGGGATTTCTCTCTTGACAAAATAGATTAAGCCTTAATTCACCAAGCTGGCCAAGCCGGGTTTTTGCCGGTCAAATGTCCTTCAAACTTTGCCAAGTTGGCATGACGGTTTCCTCAAGATGTTTTGCCTTTACCTTTAAAGCATGTGCTAAATGCGAGCATATTATTTTACAAAAGAAAGAAATTTAGACATGCGCGGCGCGGGTTCAAACCCACGACCTTTGATGAAAGTCGCGTGGTGCTTGATATTTCTCTATGACTTTCACATACTATATCAAACACGTTTCACGCGCAACAGTGTGTGTAAATGCAGCCATTGCCTATATGTATATTTGTGGATTAGTTTGACATTCATGTCAATGAGATTACTCAGTAGAGTTTGAATGTAACAAATCAATTTACATTTACTCCTAATTTTAAAGTAATAGTGAATATTATACCGTCATTTTAACCCCATTGAAATTTTCAGGCTTTGATAATCGCAAAAGATGGGAAGCAGTCTTTTTGGACCACAATACTTAACCCTCGAAGCCTAACCTGTTTTTTTAGCGTACACAAATCCTTATCATACGTCTCAGAGACGTACATAGAAATTAGTGTTTTAGAGCTATTTCAGGAATATTGTTTAGAGAAATATATTATTTTGAACTAATAACAAGGTAACTCTTGTTATTGATTTATTACATAAGGATCAGGTGATTGATATAGTAAAGTGTTCATAATATGAATACAACGGTTTGTCAATAATTTTAAAACTTGCAGATTATTGCAGAGAAATAAAAGATGTCTTTATTTTAAAATGATTAAATTAATTTCCATAAAACTTGGTGGATGGTGATGTTATAGTTATGACCTTGCTTAGTTGCGTTATGTTATGACCCAACCCGGGTATATTTGTAAGTATCAGATTTTTTAATGCTATTCAAATATTCTTTAAAATGGCCCTTTCAGAAGCAAAACTAAGAGATATTCCAAATGAAAGTAAGGATGAAATAAGCTATGTCATTTTCATCTTCGGTTTGAAAATTGTTGATAACGTCGTTATACAAAACATCAGTATCAGAAATTTCGAATTAATACCATTATCCATAAAATTTGTCTTATTATAAGACATTTTTAGGCGTTTTTGTTTGTATTTAGATGTTACTGTTTAATACAGTAATATCTTAAACTTACAAACAAAAACGCTTAATATAAAAGATAAAAAAAGTACAAAGCATAAAAATACTCTTGATTAATTTATCAAGAATACAGAAAATTAATTTATAAAGTCTTAACATACGCTGCGCAGGCTATACACCGGTAAATTCATCAAAATGGCGGGACTCATCGTATTGACGTCAGCACTAGGCAATTGTACCGTCTAGTAGTTAAGTAGTCTTATTCGGTTGATTTTGCTGAAAAGTTTCCCAAAAAAGCAAAAACTTTAGCTCAGAACTCGTTTATAAGGTAGAAAATGTATACAGTCGTGAATTTTCAAAACTGATGAGTCTGATTAAACGATGTCGTTATTCAACATAATATTTTTTTCTAATATAGACAGTAAAGTAAAATAGTATAAGCATTACGGACTTATTTTATTTTAATTTGAATAAAAAATGTCTTGTACCCTGTAAAGACGGTACGAAGTAAAGTCTTGACAAGATTCGAAGATGCGCAGTATTTATAGTAACAAACGAGTCATTCACAAAATATCGCGTGTTCTATTGACTTCTGGCTTGGCTATCATGTATGTTGTAATACCGTTCATTCATTGACAAATTCAATTATTCATTCATTCATTCCCACCGTGAGTTAGTCACATGATTTTATAATTGCGTTTATAAGGAAAAACATCAACTTCTCATTCCCAAAATCCTCGTCACTATTACCCAAGTGAAAGCTCCAGATTTACGTAAAATAAAAGAGACTGTGAAACGGAAAATACTGTTTCAGGTTCCCTGTTCTGGATTAAAGCTGCCAGCTTTGTACGAAAAATTTCCATTTTTCATTTTCGTTGCGGATGTCACAAAGTCAAGGTACCTGGTGGTTGATATTCTTTGTACGTGGAAATAAACTGATACGGCTTGACATATTAAACACAGCTAGATAAATTATTTTAAGCTATGGCTGAGATATGGCATTGGCTTGGAACTTAAATGAAAGGTTTTGATGGATTTGAAAAAGAATACTGGAACTGATGAAGATAATTGTTTTCCTTTGCAGTTTCTGTAACTCCTTGGAAACCTAAAGAGGACGAGAACTTATTATTGAAAAAATATTCTGTATTTATCGAGCTTTGAATTAAAAAACGGTATTAAGAAAAAACTATTTATCAAGTTCTCAAAACTTTCCGAACGAGTGTTCCATTAAATCGACTTTAACGTTTATAGTTTTGCTTTGAAGATTTTTATTTGGCTATTAGGTTTTGTCTATTTTTAAAGTAAAGTTAACATTAATGTTCATTGGACCATTTACATATAAATCTTAAAGGAACATAATATATCTTAAAATTAATAAGGAAACAATGTAAAAGGTCACCACACAGCTTTTTTGTAAAACATATAAGTACAGTAATATCTTAAACTTACAAACAAAAACGCTTAATATAAAAGATAAAAAAAGTACAAAGCATAAAAATACTCTTGATTAATTTATCAAGAATACAGAAAATTAATTTATAAAGTCTTAACATACGCTGCGCAGGCTATACACCGGTAAATTCATCAAAATGGCGGGACTCATCGTATTGACGTCAGCACTAGGCAATTGTACCGTCTAGTAGTTAAGTAGTCTTATTCGGTTGATTTTACGCCTCCGAGGCGAAGCTTAGGCTTCTAGGGATAATTATAAAAATAAAATAAAAATATTTTATTTCGGACAACAAAAATCCAAAGTTTGTTATTAAACTAATACTGCGAATTTGTTGCCAAGCGTGCAAAGTATTGGCAAACCACCTTTAATAATTGTAGGAAGCCTACATCCTCTAGTAAACTTCCCAAAGCTGAAACGTATGAGGGAGTAATTATTTTAATCTCCAGAGTCTATAACTTAAAGCCCCACACGTCGTTCAACGAGATTGACACACTACAAACCTTTGTACATCTGCCTGTTGTCAGCATTTGAGTGTAAATGAGTTTTTCGTTTGTACATACTCTACTCGATTGTGATAGAACTTCATTGTTTAACCAGCTTTGGATGACGGTTGATTTATTTTATGAAAACATTATACCCATATTCTTTAACAGAAAAGTGTTATTTAATTGAGTAGTATTTGCGCGCCACCACCAACGATACCCTTCCAGCAATCCTTTTAGTTCTTAAGATTTTCTATATTTGTCTATATAAGTGTAATATGCTTGAAATAAATACACATTTAATTGAATACGATAAGTGCATTTTTATAGACGCAACCTACTGCAATAAAACAATTCGACGAAAACAGCTTAATTCAATTATTTCGTTCCTTACAAACGTTGGTTGGCACTTAAGTTTAACTTTGGTAAGTTAAAGCACTTAGCATAATTTGACTAAGTGGTTTACCTTCGATTTGATTGTAGAGCCTTTTGTCATGCAATGGCAACCAGAGTCGGATAATAGGAACAATTTTGTCATTTTCGTTTTGTTAATTAAGAAAATAGCTTGTATTCATGCTAAGAGCGATAAGAATCTTATTCAATTTGTCAACGACGGTACAACAAAGCTATTGATTGATGTAGTAATGAATTTTGCCTATACCATTTGAGTTTGGGTTGTTGACGCATACATTTCTCAACTGTCAACTTCTTCTTCTTTTTGTTGGGAAAACTGGTTGATTTGTGTGTAAGAAATGTATCTCTAAATAAGTTTTGTATGTTTTTTTTTTTTTTTTTTCTCTATTTATTGCCTATTTTGTTTTAAAATATCTATTAGAAGTTTTATGTTATCATTTTTAGTCCATTTTATTTGTTTTTGTTTAATTTTATTACTTTTTATATCTTTTTTTATGTTTAATATTAAGTCGTCGCTCGTGATGTCTGTGTTCAAGGTCTCGTCTGAAAATCAGCGCACCTCCGTGCTCTAAAGTGTGGGGTTGCATTATGCTGAGGCGGGGCCTTTTGGCACATCTCACAAAATGTTGCTGTTATTTGTTGTGTTTCTTTGTTGTTTTGTATTTTGTGTTGTGATGTGTCAATAAATATTTCTCATTCTCATTCTCATTCATTCATTTCTGAAATAAGTTAGTTTTAAATTATCAATTAGCTAGATATTCAGTCATTTAATTTACTATCTTTGAACAATGTTATTTTATTAACCTGCTTTCAAAAACTGAATTGATGAATATGAGGCTAAACATGATCTATAAATTAGATTACCCAAAAAGAAGAGGCAATTTTTCGAAAAAAAAGGCTTGTTGCACTTAGACCAAATTTTGTTGATCCGTCGTCAACCAGTTTATAATAAATTCCATTTACGTCTATCAGATGGAAGTCCTTATTGAAACTTCCATGTTCTTTTATTACAAAGTACAGTATTGGGAACTTTCGTTCTCTTTGATGGATCGTGAGCCGATGTTACTCGCTACATTGTAAGGTGTCTGTTGTTTTGTTTCGAAGTCGAAGAGTATTAAAAAAGTTGTACAAAGGTATGTTAAGAGTGATGGAAGTTTGTTGAAAGTATTTTTACGGAAGTGGTTGTAAGATAGATGTTGGATATTCAATAAATTAGAAGAATGGACTTCAAGAATGACCTGATACTTTTGCGTTAATAAAGTTAGTTTCATATTTTACTAATGAAATATTGACGTTTTCCTGTGGGAGGTAAACAACACATACTTAAATCTCAATAAAATATGAATATTCAAATAAATACAGCTTCCAAGTAACAACTCAATTGTGTCTCCTGCCCATTACTCGATATTAATAATAATTATAATGTACACTGTGAAAGTAATAATCATATATATGATGATACATATTACAATAGAATGAGATATATGTATTCCTTCGATCTCCTTGGTCTGGGTGTTTAAATGTATAATAAAAGATATCTATATTATATGTATGCCTATTATATTAAGTATATCAGATATCTAGTACCCGCAACACAAGCTTAGAGCTTACCACGGGGCTAGATGTTGTTGTGTGAAATGTCTGGAAATATTTATTTATTATTTATATTTTATTTCGTTCTATAAATTATAAGGTTCTTAAATGGAGACTAAAGAACGGAAAACGTAGCGGCGGACATCCTCCATCAAAATTAAGAGCTAACGCTTCTAATTCACGGTGGTTCCAGGTAACTTCTGACCTACTAATCTAATTGAGGAAGGCATATTTCCTCATTTTTTTATGTGGAATATCCTAATACCTTATAATATGTCACAAATAACAATGAATTTGAACAAAAATACATACTATGATTTAAAACGGGTAACATACCATGATTTGACGGTTTATAAATTTTGAAAGACAATGACAATTCAGTCGTTTCCGTGATCATGGCGCTTGCAACAGCGTCGAAATATCGAAAACTCAAAAACCGTCAAATCATGGTATGGGTAACATACATTTTAACATTTTAACAACATGCGTTTTAAATCATAGTATTGTTAAAAACCATGATAATTTAAAAAGTTATAAAAAATACATACTCACACAAATTGTATTCCCTGTCCAGCCAGATGCCAAACATCCGAAATAAAAGCCCATTTTAAAAGTTGGTAACCATATTTCTGCAGAACCGTCGGGCCTAGAGTGATGTTACAAAAACATTAGCATTAAGAAGTGTCCCAGGTGCGAGCGTCCGCTTGATTTATAATTTAAGCTCGGGGAGGGTCTGGTGCAAGATATAAGGGGGAAGAACTTAACAAAGAATCTAAAAAGATCATTAAAATATCAGTAAAGTTTAAGTTACTGCTTCAGCACCTCGTTATACCTACCGATAATAATAGATAAAAAGCCGTGTTGGCTAAGTGGGAGGACACTCGACTTTCATTCCGAAGGTCGTGGGTTCAAACCCCGCCACGCACCTCTGGATTTTTCTTCTTGAGAAATTTATGTGCGCTTTAAACACGTGCTTTAACGGTGAAGGCAAACATCGTGAGGAAACCGGCATGTTCTGAGAACTTTAAAAGAGTTTGAAGGACATGTGACATTCACCAACCCGCACTTGGCCAGCGTGGTGAATTAAGGCCTAATCTCTCTCGTCAAGAGAGAAGTCCCTGTGTCCCAGCAGTGGGAACGTTAATAGGGTGATGATGATGAATAATAGATAAAGCACCATGCTTCATTCGACAGAATCATAATATTCTCATAGTCCACAAACGCGGAATAGAGCAGCATATTATAGTCTTCAGACTGTGGTGGTCAACAGCAATATAACATGAACCCTCACAATACTTCGGTCATTGGAAAATAATGTACTTGCGGTTCTCATGTATTTCCACTTTTTATACAAAATCGTTTCTGGTGCAGGCTATACGATTGTGGAACTTACTGCCTGTCCTGTACACGTCAAACGTCAAGTTAACAAAATGTTTCTTGATTCTTTAGCATAAAATGGTATATTATATATATATATATATATACATTGTTTGATCTATATATTGTAATAGGTATTTATATGTTATTTTATTAGTATCTAAATATTTATTTATATGTAAAGTAATATGAAAGTCTATATTATAAAATATTTGGATATTAATTTGTTGTTCTTTTATTACTATTACTTATTATTATTTTTATGTCACCGCATCGTCCAGTTATTTGCTGTGCATTTTCCTCTCCATCAAAGGTTGTCTGGAAGAATTTGCTTAAACCAATAAGGCCGCCCATTACGCATTTTGTGTACATATTTAGCATTAAGTCCATTTTTATATTGTTTTATCTTGGGGTGTTATAAATATACTGTATTTGTAATTATAAAAGCTTACTGCCTCAATTTCGGACCCTTTCGCATTAACCTTAATTTTAAATCGTTAGGCGTTGAGCAGTTTTAAAAATGTCAGCAATCAGACGGCGGAAACGGTTCCATCTCTAACTTTGTAAAATTATGATTACTCGTAACTGTATTTTATATATCCAATATTTACTTCACTTGCGCCATACAACAGCAAGAGACGTTCCCCAGAGCACTTTCGGAATAATCGTAAAAATGCGGAGTCCCGAAGAAAGCTACTTAACAGCAGTGTTGTATTTACTTCGTCCGTAATGAAGTTCTCAAAACTTCTGGAAATGTAAACCGCTTGGAAACATTAGTTTGGCTTTTAGGTGAGTAAACTTCAAAATTTAAGCCTTCAGTACACAATGGTGTATCATACTGGCGTACTTCAGGCGATCGCCATTGTGTAAGGGGGTACTCATGCAAGTACCACCGGGAAAGTAGACAGTTACTGGTACGAAATAGTTCCTAGATCGATGCGACTCTTATTTGCCACTTACTTTTATAACTTCGTCTAATTCTTCGAATAAGTTCGTCTTCGACCGCTGACCAGGATAGTGAACTTTTTCTATTACTTTTACGTCAATCGCAATTTGTCAAATAGCAATCACGTTATTGTGTGAACAAGAAATGGGGAATACAATTTAAACAAAGGTATGTCTTTTTTAATATTATAAAACAGTGTCCAAAAAAGGCTTGCAAGTTTCAAAAGCCCATCCCATACCATTGTGTAGTTAGGCCTTAAGTTGATAAAACTTGAAAATTACTGTGGAAGTGTAAGGCCTCATTTATTGTGCCCGAGCCTTGGGCTTTTGTAGCTTCATTTAATTATGATGATATGTTTTAAGTCTGCTTCACTAAGTTTGCATTGTGGTCCGATCTTAGTGTACATAACATCTATCAGAAGTGGTCGATATATATTTACGTAATGCCTTATTTAGTTGGCCATCTACATAATACAACATAATATGAATAGTGCTGTAAAAAGGATTTACTTAAGAACGTAAAACGGATAACATACCATGATATTTTGACGTTTACTCAGTTTCAAGTTTTAATATTGTTTTGTTATACCATGATCATTTAAAAAGTAAAATAATTGTTTCAGTAATACCCCAAATCTTAAAACTTAATTTTTATTTCAGTAAAAAAGTAACAAATAAATTTATTACATTTTTGTAGTATTATATCAAGTTTAATATGCTTCATATAAGTTTTCTAAATTGCCCAATATTATAATACAACAGGTTTTGTACATAAGATTTTTAAAAGTCCAGAAAAAGAAGAGTGCAATAAAAAGTTGCAAAACCGTTGGTTCTCAAGAAATGACAGAGCAAAGTTACCCTAAAATCTCTTTTTCCGTAAAAATAATAAATGCTGATAGACCTCTTAAAAATATATTTACAAAAGACGGAATTCATTACATCACTTTCATCGCAAACATTTTTTCAACATCTCAATAACAATGGTATTTTCCTCAAGTTTATTTTTAAAATGGGGGAAAAGACTAAGATAATAAATTCTACAATAAATTTAAGACAGCAATAAAATAACTTCAAAATCCTTTAGAAACTTTGCTTTATTAAGAAAACAATCCAATGTAAAACCACATTGTATAAAATAAGCCTAAGATTCTGCATCAAGTTCAAACGATTTTGAGTAACGACATAACGACCAATCAATTTTAAACCCTATTTCCTGTTACATAAAGACTGTAATATTTCATGTGATAATGAGGGACTTTCAGAACGATCCCGGGTTAAATCTTTTACGATCAACATAAAAATGCCGTTACTTATCCGGTATGTAGATGGAGAATGGGTTCGGCTGGTGGCCCGTCTCTTCAACGTTAGCCTGTACTACTTAATCTCAAATCAAATATCGATATCGAATATGATCGTAAAAGGATAATTATAAACTAGCTGCCCGCCCGCGTAATAATACATTTGTAAAATGAGCTTTTTGTCTTTTACTGTTAAAACAGATATATCCGTACCGAGCCACCGAAATTTAATCCAAATCGCGTTGTTCGCAATCTTTGAAGTTTCGCCATATTGAATGACGACATCACAAAACCAACCATTCCATTTTGCGTGATATTAAAAAATCGGAACTATGGCTTCACTTGTATAATGATGTGAATCAATGTAGGCACTATGCAATTCAATTCAATTAAGTGTTTTTGAAAGTGTATTTTCTAGTTGGTGGTCCTATTAAATAAATAAATAAATTCCTTATAATTGGACTCTGCGCTTCTAGCGTCAGTTCGCCAATGTCAAGTTAAATAAAATTATAAAGTGAAAAAGATATTACTCAGTAGAACGCTATTTTGCGTTCTCAGCTATGCAATGTTTAGATCAGTTCTGGTATTATACGAGTACTAAACATTTCCAAAATGAGTTCACAGATGGTGCTATTTTGAAGGTTCCAACTAGATCTTCGTTAATATAACCTATTAATTTCATAAGCATAAGTCACTTAGACATAATAATTAATATTTTTATAAATTTAAAGATATTGTTAAAAACCATGATAATTTAAAAAGGTAATCAAAAGATTTTCTAAAATAATAGAAATTGGACGTTTCTCTGTCAATAATATTAATGTAGATATGCCACTTATGCTAATGAAACCACTTTAAGATATCTACACCCATCAAAAGGTCCTATAATATTATGACTACTTCAGACAAAAGTACCTTATGGGATACAATACGATTTTTTCAATATGAAATTACCTCATACCTAAGCCGTATTGCCACATCTCAAAAGACGAACCATTGTTTGGGAATACAAAACAAGAATATTTCTCATATCCCAATTCTGAATTTCTATTTTCTCGAAAACATCCTTTGAATATAATGAAAACGTAGGATGAATGGATTTGAAGAGCGCCCTTTTTCACGTTTTCATGATACTTCAATTAGGTGCCCGTGGATTGAATAGAATAGGTCCAATTGGTTGATTGCATTGGGTCTCGTGGGAATCATGTACTGAAACGGCCGACGTGAAATGATAAATACATAAATATTGCTGGGCAATCCACAAAACTACATTTATTAGCCCCGTGGTCAGTTCTTAACTTGTGTAACGGGTACTAGACATATGATACATAAGTATTTTACATAGATAATTTTACCATCAATATTAAATTATCAATATTATACACCCAGACTAAGGAGAAAGTGCTTCCAGAAAGTACAAGCCTACGACCTCTGTGGCTCGGTGGGCGAACGTCCGCTTGAGGCGCAGGAGGTTGCGGGTTCGATTCCCGCCGGGGACCAGATTTAGTACGATCTACAATTTCTGGTTTCGGGTCTGGGTGTTTTCTATGTATCATATGTATGTATTTACAAAAAATAATGTATCTATGTAGTATATCAGTCACCTAACACCCATAGTACAAGCTCTGCTTAGTTTGGGGTTAGGTGATGCTGTGTGAGTAGTCCGGAAATATTTATATTTTATTTACATATTTATATTTTAAACACGTGATCCCTCGGTGGGTACCATGGGCCACCGCTCCACTGAGCAGTCATAAAAGTTGAATAAAGTCTCTTTTTAAAGCGTTTATGGTATATATACATAGAAATTATGATGTCTTTAGAAAGAGTCACTCTTTATCTTTATTTTAGTATTTATTGAATGGGAACAAAACAACCACAAGTTTTTATAAAAATGAGGTTCTAAGTTCGACGTGAATGCCTCGATAAATGAAATCATCAATCATCAAAACGTACAATTGTTTTTTATTGTCATAGTTTTAGTCGTGATTTTGACTCGAAATTGTCATGGTAACGCAGCGCGCTTATGTATCAGTTACTTCTTGCAAAGTAGGAACAATAAGCAATCTCTCGAGCGTCATATTTGTTGATTCTATGTCATTATAAGATATATTTATTTTCTACCAAGGTAAAGTAAATACTGAAATAAGTAAGAAGACTGAAAATATTTAACCGAAATTAAATTGGGTTATTTTTTTTAATAGCTAGGTAATATAAAGAGGATTGAAGAATCAGACCTCCGTTATTGGAAAACCTTTAAGATTTTATTAAATAAAATTAAAAAAATCAATTCAAGTCCCTTTCATCATTACTGAAACATAAAACAACACTCACTCAACTGAAAATCGACATTTTTCCATTCAATTTACTTTAACGAATAAAGAAAATCAGCCTGTCGGTAAAAATGCGCTCAATTAAATAAACGAACACTCCACGCTACTCCTCAATTCATTAACGAAAGGTGAACGAAAATAAATAATCGATACGTTGAATTTTTACTCGATTCTTGTTAATCGAGTTGAGGGCCGTGTCCTGTTTGAGCACACGGTTAGGTGGTGGTGATTGCTATTTTGTAGCATATAAATATTTAATGGAGTGTTATGGTAAGTTTTATTCACTTAATATACCAACAGATATTTCAAGGTACCAAATTATCGTCAAACATCGTTAATCATCATCAACCCTATTAACGTTCCCACTGTTGGGACACAGGGACTTCTTTCTTGACGAGAGAGATTAGGCCGTAATTCATCTAGCTGGCCAAGTGCGAGCTGGTGAACGAAATATGTCCTGCAATCTCTTTTAAGTTCTCGGAACATGCCGGTTTCCTCAGGATGTTTACATTCTTCAAGAATAATAATCCAGAGGTGTGTGGCGTGGGTTCGAACCCACAAACGTTCGGAATGAAAGTCGAGTGAGCTCCCACTTAGCCATCACGGCTTATTAAAAAATAGTTACTTTGTACGAAATTATGAAGTTTTATTTCTCGTATTCACTCTGAATTTTTTCCTCGTAAGCCCTCTCAATTAAAAGTAGAGGATGTGATTTTGTTTTCTTGTTACCTATTATAAGTACAAGTGAAAGATGCTCGAGAGGATGTAAGTAGATGCTTAAAATACTTGGGTTTTACTTGAAAAGCAGTGATTTGTCCAGTCACATTTACTTTGTAAATCAAGAACTTAAATAGTCTAAAGCTAACAAGTAGATTTTGAACAAATAATAACCGACTTTCATTTTGGAATATATTCATTAGAAATAGAATTAAAGTAAGTTTGTCCTTATGCATGTGAGATTCACTAATTCGCACTTGGCCAGTATGTTGAGTGTTCCTAATCTCTCTCGTCTAGAGAGAAGTCCCTGTGTCCCAGCAGTGGGAACATAAATAAGGTGATGTTGTGCAATTTGGTACAGGTTATACCCTGGATTATGACATCAAATCCAGTGTTAAACCCGTACCAATAAAAATAGATGAGAATGTCTTATCTGTTTTTATCAAAAACAGCTAAGACTTCTTAACGAAGAAAATATTATTATTCCCAACGGGAAATGCAATAAATAAGTTGACCGAAAACAAAGCTTCGTGGCAAATGTATGTCCAAACATAATTTTATGGCTAAACATTTTAATCAACCTATTTCGTATTTGACGGTCTTTATAGAATTTTTTAAGCGTCAGAACAATCCAGAACTTCCTGTTCCAACTTCGAATTATTTAACTTTTTCTGACTTTTTTGTACAACTGTCACGTAAAAATTACAATTTTATAAAAGTTGCGCAAAATGTTGCGAACGACAAAAGCAGTGAAGGTAGTTACAGTTCGCAACAGAATTTGTTATTGCTTACTGGCAATATTTCACTTTAGGCTTTGGGGTATTATTTGTTCACCTTGGGTTCCGTAACTCATATAATTTTTTAAGTTTATCAAAATAAAGTCGACAAAAAGAGCTTGTCTCGCATATTAATGACATTAATGTAGTTTTTTTGTAGTTCTGTGCAGAAATTATTACGCGTGAAAAATGGAGATACAATTTTGAGTAATCATGTTCCAATACAAAATACGAGCCTTAATGGCACATTTTGCGCCATAACTTAAAACATGGCAAATGCATTAGCATTCTAAAAGAAAGATCTAATTTCTCTCACATCTCATCTCATTACCTACACTAATTCTGTATTTCTCGAAATCACAAAATAAAACATCTATACAATCAATTTAGTTTTTTTTTAATTTTCTTTAACTTCCACCTACCAACCTACAACCCTGGCAACATTTAATAATCCTAATCCAAAATACTCAACAAGGACGAATTAAAATTAATCCCGTTATTTGAGATGTTGCAAAATGCTGCGAAATGTAATAAGTACTGCTATTTAGATCATTTATTTTGAGAATGAGCTACGGGCAGAATAATTCTCCTTTGGGTATTACAGTAATTTCGCAAAGACGAATTGAAATGGCACAGCCGTTTTTTTTTATTAAAGGTCTTTAGGGAGTAAGACAAAAGCGCTTTAAGTCCTGGGACGAGATTGAAGTGTAGCTTTTTCACTATAGTTTCATTAATAAGTCAAGAAAAATAAGTCAAAGATTTTATAAGAACTATAATTAAACTATAGTTAGGGCCTATATCACCATCTCCGAGTAATATTAGAAAATAGTTAAAGTAAAGAGCTAACTCAGTCACAGGCGTGTGTTAATTCGAGATAGTTCTCGACATAACTAACCATTGACACGTATTTTTCGGTTGTATGATTTTCATTCAAAAATACTCTAAAAAGAAATCTTAAAAAATCTTAAATCTAAAAATAAATTATGAATTTTCTTACAAGTACACTTTAAAACTTCAAGGAATCAATTCAACATTCAATCAGTGACACAAATAAGACGCTTTAATAATTATAATGTAAACTGGTTAGTTAGACATAACAAACCATTGCTTACTCAGACGTTGTGAAATAAGCCCTTAGTAATCAAACATACAAGATTTTACGAAACTTTTTCTGTACATATTTCTCTATAACTTAAACAATGCCGACTCAAACTAGAAACTTCACAGCTTTAGTTTTAACCCTTAAACACTTACGGTCTTACGTTAGCAATAACTACAGGCTCACCTATAACCAAGGGCCTCTATAACTAGGCCCTAAAGTTACGTACTTATATAGCTCGCCTTAACAAGTTGGGCTGAGTTAACGCCCTAATAATTACCGGTAATAATGATTAACCTACATGGACTTTATTCCTATTTCAAGTATTTGGCTACGCAGGGTTAAGGGTGTGTGTCTACTGGTTGCTACCATATATTTAATCAAAATAATATACGAGGAAAAATATATTGGCAACTGCAGGGTAATTACTTAAACATGATGTGTTTTCTCTTTGTTTAGTTAGTTCAGTTTACTAATAAGAAATACTTTATTTTTTAAATTAATGTAACTGAGCTATTTAAAGGATCTCTCCAGTACCTAAAGTTTTTTTCCTATCCTGAATACTTAATAACCACGGAGGTTTTACCATGTGTCTTGGAAAGGTGTTGCCATCAAAATAAAAGAAGGCGTTGTCCAGATTTTTTTTATGACAGCTGTCAAAATGTAAACTACAAATTAGATAGAAAATAACTCCTACTCTGGTTTCTGAAAATAACTCCATTGTAAACTTGTGCTACTTAATTGTTACTAAACAGGCCAAGCCACTAGAATAGTAATAATACGGAATAGTTCAGTTTACTAATAAGAAATATATATTTTTTTGATATTAAAGTAACTTAAAGGATATCTCCAGTACTTAAAGTTTTTTTTCTATCCTGAATACTTAATAACCACGGAGGCTCTACCATGTGCCTTGGAAAGGATTTTTTTTATGACGACTGTCAAAATGAGAACTCCAAATTGATTAGAAAAGTACTCCAATGTAAACTTGTGCTACTTATCACTAAACAGGCCAAGCGACGCGACGGAATAATAGGGGCCTTCAAAATTACACTCAAACACGTTTAACGAGTAGCTAGTACAGTTAAGTGTTTGTTGCCCTTCCGGCTTTACAGCTTCTATTTAAAACAAAAGCTAAATTGTTTTCGGGGCATCTTTAAATGAGAAACTACTAAACTTGTATTACGAGTTACTGTTTCTCTTTAAACTGTTTTAAGCACTTTTCTTCATACGTGTATGACTCAATTTCGGTAACAATATTGGACAGTTAAATAATAACATACAATGCACAATAACTGGTGTAAAATAAAGATAAGATGGTCTGCATCCAGGGAACCCGCGGCCTTTACTAAGTCATCCATCTTCAAGGTATTGGTTCTACCTACTTAATAATCTGTATCTATGTAGAAAACGGCGCTAATAATTTCCGTGATAAAGAACAAAGTTATATAAATTAATTTGCATGTGGTTTCAGAGGCGATTAATCAATCTAGTTAGTTTTTATTTGTAGGGAACGTGGATTTACTGAAATAAAAAGCAAAAAAATCTGAGTCATCCGGTTAGAAAACAATAAACAGTGACTGGTGTAGGACAACAATAACAAAATGGTCAATAACGTTCCATTGTGTTTCATGTTCAAAAAGCAATAGTTTTTTTTCCGGTGTTTTTTTTTATTTTCTTTAGTGGACATAAGGTTTGCCATGAAATGTGACCTTTACTCTTCCTCAACAAATGCTCAAAGAATGCAAAGCTTAAAGCATTTCAATCATTTTGGTCTTGGTTTTGGGAGTTCTCAGATTTGTTCGTGCATTTAATTGAACAAACTATACAAATAAATATCAGTTAATTCAGTGAAGTCACTTTAAGCCTAAAGTATAAATTTAAACCCATAGTATAAATTTAGTGTGGGTTTAGTCATTACAAACTAAAATATGTTAACTCCAAACAACCGACTATGTTTGGATTTGTATCAGAGTTCACCATCGAAGTAGCGATTTTAATATTTAAACACATGTCACAGGAATCTATTCTGATAAACTTAATTTATATACAAAACTCTGTGTCCGATCGATACAAACTTTATTTTTAACCCCCGACCAAAAAAGAGGTGTGTTATAAGTTTGACGTGACTGTCTGTCTGTCTGTCTATGTGTCTGTCTGTCTGGGACATCATAGCTCCCGAACGGATGGAGCGATTTCAATTTAGCTTTTTATGTATGAAAGGTGAGTTTGGCGCGAGTGTAGACATGTTTCATGAAAATCGGTTGTGCCGTTTAAAAGTTATGGGAGAGTGGGGAAGGAAAACCGAAAATCTGCAAATGTACTCGTGTGGGTTATAAATTAAAGCGTATCGCGTCCACATTACAAAACATTATGGTGTTTTACTTTTAAGAAAATAAGGCATTGGAGTCCGGGGTTTTTCTTAAATTTTAAATTAAGTTTTATAGAAAAAAGTTTTCGTAGCCTTGGAAATAAACGATCTCCAGTTATTTCACCGTGAGCCCTCAGCCTTCACCAGGTCGTCCGTCCATCTAGTTGGTGGACGTCCTACGCTGCGCCTGCCGACTTATTTACTCGATTCCTATTTTAAGCAGAAACATTTAATTCTAAAGTCCGAGTTCTCAAGCTATTTTCAAGGCATCCCTATTATAGGTATTTCATCCCTTCACGTTAGTCTGAGCAGAATTAGGTATGCAAAAATAACGACGAGTCCGCGTTATCATCCGGAATGACATCTGGCGAGTTTTAGCATAATCTTCACAGCTAGTACAGTCAACAGAATAAACAAAAACAAAAAAAAACATATAACATTTCACAAATAAGCACGATAACAATTGGAACGTTGAAATACTGCGAAAGTTATAAAAACTGTTTTGCAGTATCAGCGGATTCTTACAAACAAAGGTATGTGCTGTGATAGGTACCAAACAAATACATAGAATATTATCCTTACGTTTCTGGGTAAAGAATAAAACAGAATACTGAACAATGGTGAGGCATTTTCATCATGATCATGTGCGTTACTAATACGATTAGGTATTTAAAATTATTTTAAGATTCAAAGCTAAAGGTATAAATTGAATGCGATTGTTTGGCGAGATTGGGGGAGAACTTCAACCAATTAGTGGAATATGAAAGGCTGAACAAAAAGAAGCTAAGGTATTTCAAAGATAAAGGTTGTGATGTCGTACCAATATACTGTGTACGTTACATACCAATACCTCAGAAATAATCAAACTTGCTACTCTTTGAGCAATTACTCTTAAAAGGAAGAATACTGTAAGTTAAAATTTGTAGTTGTTGATGACAATTTAAAACATCCGATTAATAATTCAATTGCATTTAGACTCTTATAATCAACTGCATAAGCACAAGCATCCCTATTTACAATGTCCCAGCAGTGGGACTCACTGCTGGGTGACACAGTAACTTCTTTATTGACGAGAGATTTTAGATCTTAATTTACCAAATTGGCAAAACTATTCCAAATACTCTGTACACGGTGTTTGCATTGTCAGTTTTAAACACGTGCTGTGTTTAAAACGCACAAATTTTTTTTTAGGAGAAATCCATTGGAGTTTGAACCCAAAACCTTTAGTATAAAAGTCAAGTGTTCTCCCACTTAGCCTACACAGCTTTTCCTCCAGCTTATAATCAACTGAAATGTCTAAATTGATTCTGTTTTTAGCGCTCCTTTAATATATCAGAATGTATTAATCAATTAACTTGATCTAGAGCATCCTATTACGAAGTTTTAGACCAAATTCTATGTCATTGTTATTTCTTATTCTAAACTTATTTACGGATAAATCAATAGTCAAATGTTAAAGTATACCTACTTAGTGATAAAAAATATGATAATTATTTAATTTTGCAACGTTCGTTGTCAAGTTGGTATGGTTTGTCACTCAAATAGTATTGTAATCTAATAGGAACGGGTCCCAATAACTCAGAACCATGGAATTTGAGAAAAAATACTGCTGCTTCACTGTAGGTAAACCCTACATGATATTTATCGAAGTATGTCAATACAAGAGTTTTTCTACAAGTTAACTATTAAATTACCTACAAGTTTTCGAGACCCTCGGTTCCCTACTCAGACTCGAAATAAGCCAGTTTTTTTCCTTTGGTCATAAATTTGAATTATCCGAGACGGAATCTCACATATTAATTAATTTATCTTGGAAATGTGTTTATGCATAATATATTTAGCTGAGTGTACAGCGGCTAAGCAGGATAATGTAATATAATGAGGACCCCTCGTTTAGAAAGGCCTAATAGGACCCTTTGAAGACGCACCTAAGTGATATAGTCTTTGTGCTCTAATTAAATTGATTTACCCTTAAAAGTTGTGATGAGAAACCTCTTATTAAAACGAAAGACTTAGAAAATAATGTAATTAGAATAACTTATATATTAAATTTAGAATTAAATGCATTGCGCATCTCGGAACGATTGATAAAAGTAAGATAACTTGAAGTGTAAACTGCCGGCTCGCGGTGGATGTAGGTTACTGCCAGCCGAAATTAATGGAAACCTTTGAGGGAAGCCTAAGTCTAGCAGTGGACATCCTACGCCTGAAAAGTTGATATGACTATTACTGTAGGTTAGCGATAAAATAAAAGAAGGAGACGAAGAGCAGTCAGACAGACTGGATTTGTGATTATGTTACGAACCGTTTATCTAAAAAATCCCATAAATAGTTACCACTTCAATATAAATATATAAATAAAAATAAATATTTCCGGACTACTCACACACCATCACCTAACCCCAAACTAAGCAGAGCTTGTACTATGGGTGGTATACTTTATACTACATAGATACATTTTTTTTTGTAAATACATATGATACATAGAAAACACCCAGACCCGAAACCAGGAATTGTAAATTAATTGTAATAGATTCAAAATAGTAATTGGTTTCATTGTAAAAAGTGGGATTACTAACAGAACTATAGAAAGTAAAAGTAAGTAAAAAAAGTAAGTTTCTATCCTTATATATTATTCTTATTTTTTTTTATCTACCAAATTAATGCATCCAAAATAGTCTCTAATTTCAATTGCTAAGGTGAATTTCACCTTGCTTACATCACAGTATTTAATTAAGTTAAGCGTGGTTATAATTTTAATTGGGGTTATTATTATTAACTAATATGCAAAGCCACGGGATGGCAGTCGTTTATGACGAAACGGCTCATTGGAGCATAGCCGAGGGATTAGTATAATTATATTAAGAGCCAGTATTTATATCCAGAATTAGGTTCGGCTAGAGTGTTGAAATGTGCAAATGTGACTCGTGTCTGTTGTGATGCGTGTTTAGGGTTTTGAATAATCAACGAGACTGCATATTTAAGTTCCAATTTATTGTACAAGAATTGTTACATATTTAAACTGTAAGGGAGAGTAGATGTGATTGACGACGCTCGCGCAGCTTGTTAATCATAAGCTTGTTAATAAAAATAAGCAAACACTGTTAATGATAATGTCTAGTGGCCGCTACATATCCTCTTAAAACCTCAAATTTATTTGACTCTGAGTTTGTTCGCGTGGAATCTAGCAACTTAACTTTGAAGTGGCTTCAACCGATTTAGCTGAAATTTAATAAACGTATGTTATATATAAAATGCTATGCTATAACACTTTTGGTTGAGATGATAGTGCATGTTTTTATATGTGACATCATTCTAAATAAAACATGTTCAATATGAAATAATAAGAAATATAATTGACGACACTCTACGGTTTATCTACCTTAATTAATACAGATGCAAATAAAGATATTTAATCAAATTCGAGTTGGTCCACTTTCTTAACTAGCTATGATAAATCATATTTTACTTTTTATTTTACTCGTTATGACTATTGAACAAAAAATGGCCTGCTTTGAATAGCACCCGTTATAGCACAAAAGCACCTGTAAATTATCTAATGAGATTTTTTTGATGATTAGCTCGAATATTACAGTTTGCATAATAGTTTAGCATTTCTTTACCTTCAAGGCCTAATACCAGGAATTCTAAAAAGGTTATTGTGACCTGTTATTTTGACTATTTATCAATTTACGTACCTCTCCACAGTTACTGATAACCTGGTACCTGATATTGTTTTTGCTGTTCTCATTTGAATGGTATAAAAATATTTTTGCTTACCTCTTATATTATTATATTAATAAAACAACTCTACTACTTAGTATTTTTACCGATACTGGACTTTTCCTCCGATGATAATTATCGGTCCAACAAAGGAAAAATCTCGTCAACACTTTTGCTACAACAGTAAAATCGATATCAGGTACCAGGATAGCAGAAACTATGGAGAGGATTCAAGTAAACCTCAAGATGAAGTTACGATTACGTCAATAAACCTCTTCACGGCCTTGGAATAAAAGTTATTTTGCTTTGTGTTATTTTGAATACCTACTTTATTTTTAAGTTTTTTAAGTCCAACTTTTACTTTAAAGAAAGTGAACCAACCTAAAATAAAAATAAAATTCTCTGTCAAAAACACGTATATTTTTAAACATTTAATTAATTTAAATACAATGGAATTTAAACCTGTCAGTTGCAAACATACTGCCTTTGATTACAAAGTTCAATACTTCAAATCCAACCCAATCAAATACATCGCAAGCCCTAACAAGAAAACTTACATTAAGTTTACAAACTTTAAAAATTAAAACTGGGAACAAACCATGTTGTAGTTACAAGTGCTACGGCATAGTAGCAATGTAAGGGGTCTACGAGCTACGCTTTCGTAGCAGTGCTACGAGATGGTAGAGTGTACTTGTTAACTTTGTAATGCTTGCCACTGAGCTCAAAATGTTAAATGTGATGTCATAATTGGAGCGATAAGCTAAGCGATTAAAGAACGTGCACAGAGAAAAATATATTTGACAAGAAATTAAGTGGTAAAGTAGCTGTAAATTATTATTGTTTATTTATTTATTTATACTTTGTGCACAAAAAACAATGTACAGAGGAGGACTTAATGCTAGAAGCATTCTCTACCAGTCATCCCTGTCCGAGTTCTGATATTCCAATAATATGACTATTAATATTTTTGATAACCTATCTACCTTATTAAAAAATTCTTACGCAATGTAATTTAAAGGTAAATCAATTAAAAAAAATCAATTTTTTTTTAACTGAAGCACTTCATACGATTTCGATTAGATTATTAAGTAGTTATTAAAAAATTGTATTTTAACACCTATTCCGCTAAAACTATTACATTATGATTATTGAATTTTTATTGTCAAAGTCAAAGCAAACGCGTTTATTTCCTTAGGTTCACAGGGCGTACATGGACAGCTCAATATTGTTAAACTCTTCGCTTATTTTTTTTTATCATGTTATATACTGTCTTTCACAACGAGCACCGACTTATTTTCTAACGCTCTCACCGCTGGAACTCAAATAGTCAGAAACAATGCAAAATGAAAAACCGCTATAAAAGTGTAAACAGATTGAAAAGTCCAGTTTTGTTCAATATTACAACAGCGAAGTTTTATTAAAGCGGTCAGTTTGGAACTAATGCAAATGGGGGAATTCTCCGTAGTTGAGTCTGTCGGGAGTTTTACTTTGGATGTTTATTTATTCAAAACACAAAATAAAATGTGGTTTAGCTATCTAAATAAATATAGCGTATTTGTACGCAATATGTTTGTTCAGTAGCGGGCTTGTACGAAGCCTATTTGGATTTTGAAAACTTTACCTATGGCTTGGATTCAGATTTTTCCTATCTGGGTGATTCGGAATAAACATATTTTTGATGCAAAAACGTCTAGGTTTTAATCAATCAATCAATCATTTATTAAAAAACAAAGAAAGTAATACATAATATTAGCAATATGTCAAATGTAATGATAGTTTTACAAATCTCAGGCACATAAGGGTGTGGAAGAATAGTTACCAATTGTGTTATTTAATTTGTTTTAAAATAATATGGGGATCACTGCGATTAGTGCCAGAAAAAAAAAGTTATTCTTGATTCGTGATGCGGACAATGTTTTGGCAGAGGTAAAATGAGCATAATTAGACCATTTTTATAGTATACTAGCTGACCCGGCGAACTTTGTTCCGCCTTACACGCCATAAATGAGCAGATTTTTGATTTTATTAAGTTGATTGTTTTATTATATAAAGTTGACAGGTTTTTTTTTTTCATCCTGTTTGACTATATTTGCAGCACGCATTTAGTCAATTCTATGTCAAATGTCTTAAGGTTACATTTAAAAAGTTTAATAATTTTATATGGTGGTTAAGTAATTTTAAATTTTCTAATTTTCTGCGCAATTTCCTTAATTTTTATTTCATACGAACCTTCTCCTGATAATAACGAACAGAACAAAAAAAGAATTAGCGAAATCGGTCCAGCCGTTCAGGCATGATGCCGTGACCAAGGGAAATAGGGATTCATTTATATTATAGATAAATATTGTTTACTGTGTGAAAATATGTTGTTTCCACAACAATAAAAACTCCATAATTGAAATAACAACAAAATTGTAATAACTGATAAAGCTGTGTAGTTCTATTCGCTTCTCAACTCAGTATTAAACACTTAAGTGAACTGTCAAGACAATGTTATTTCCTTGATCATTTTTGTTTGAGAAATTTAGTTTTTTTAATTTTAGTTGACCTGCCCAAGTATGTCCTGTGCTTAGGAAATTAACTTTGAAAGTTCAAAAAAATGTAATGCACAAAGTCAAATCTACAATGTTACCATTACTAGCGAATGCTCCCGGTGAGGGAGCAACTTAAGCCCGCAGTTACGCTGTATATTAATTGAAAAGAACAAAGACATTTTTCATTGTACCTAAAGGAACTAGATAGCATTGTAATGAATTTTTAAGAGAATTGGAAAAGCTATTAGGCTTCATTGCGATTAAATTCTATGAATACTTTAGTTTCAATTTTGCCTGCGACCTACTAAGTCTCGCATTAAATATTATTATAATTGCTAAGAGGTCTAGCTAGTACTTAGAATTTTTTTTAATATTGCGGGTTCTATGATTAAAACGTTTTCAATTACATTAAGAGTATTTTTTATTAATTAAAACACTTTGCAAATGAATATTAAAGCTGATTAAAATACGATCAAACGAACTTTAACTTCTTATGAGTTTAATTTTGATTTATATTAAAATTGTAGTGTAAGTGTAGTAATTACGAATTTTCATTTGTATAATTAATGACTAAAAACATCTCACAGTTCGAGAATGTGTCACATCAAAACCTTTATAATAAACAATAACATTAATTTTACATTCATTCATAATACGAATGTTGTTGTGAAATTTCATTCATTCATTTACTTCATACGAAGTATTCATTAATTGGTGGTCAAAATTCTTCAGTCACCTGACTGAGAGTGACGTCATATTTTACCAGTGTTTTCGCTGTCTAAAAGTTTTCTCCAATATCATCTAATATATAAAATTTCCAAGTCACAATGTTACGTTACCGTACTCCTCCGAAACGGTTTTACCGATTCTTACCAAATTGTATATGCGTATTCAGTAGGTCTGAGAATCGGCTACTTTCTATTTTACATTTTGCAAAACAACGTTTGCGGGGGTCAGCTAGTATATATTATGGATATATAAAAGATGAAAACTTCGAATAAACTGGGCGTGTCGCTGCGAGCACCAAACGTGGGCGAGGCAATGTAAAAATATTATTTCTTGAAAATTAATTGACCAATTGGCTAAGTGGGATCATAGTCGACTTTCATTCCGAAGGACGTGATCTAGATAGCCTAGATTTTTCTTCATGAAAAAGTATTATATGTGCGCTTTGAACACGTATGGAGGTTTTGTGTGTTCGTAATGTGGTCCGGAGAAGCATTCTCTTAGGTCTTCAGGCCCCATCTTAGAACACATCGTCTCTTTACATCAAGTGAGATTGAGGTTAACATAAAAAAGAAAAAGTTCTTTACTGTGAAGGCAAACATCGAAGAGGAAACCAGCATATTCTGAATACTTTTACTAGTTGAAGGACATGAGACATTCACAAACCCGCACTTGGCGTGAATTAAGGCCTAATCTCTTTCGTCAAAGGATAAATCTTACCGCGCCGATTTGTGATTTTATATGTTAAAATCTGTTCAAAAACTGAACTTGAATGAAAAAATACCATGACCCCTAAAATTTACTCATTTATTTATAACTTCTAGACTCCAATCAAAGCAAGATCCATTATCGTACCATATGTCAAAAAGGTTAATTTCCGGCCTAATGACCATCAAAAGTAAACTAATATCTCATAAATTACTATGATAAAGTTGAAAAGCACTTGGATACATGACTATAATAAAATTAATAAGCTTTCATGTAGATTATTGAAAAGAAAATTAACACCTGTTTGTTATTTTGTCTTGCAAACGAAAAATCAAGATGATCAGTGCATTGAAGTTTCGCAACAGAAACGATGCAACGAGCAAAGACTTTTTTTTTATTTTTTTATTTTTTATTATTGATAAGCCTACATTTGACCACAATCTCACCTGATGTAAAGTGACGATGTGGTCTAAGATGGGACATGAGGACCTAGAAGGTAGATGGCTTCTCCGGGCCACATTACGAAACACGAAAAAATCGCTTCACGCACTGGCCCAGCCCGGAGGGTGGTGACAAGCCGCGGCCGAAGCCTCCCACCAGAGACTGTTCTTAGCACCACCCGGAGGTCACGTGTAAGGATTCAGAGGGTAACCACTTACGGACGTGAACAGACAAAACCGCCAGACTTATGGCTTTCGTGCGATTGGTACTAAATTTGTACCCCTCTCCAGAACTTTGATGCTCAACATCTGGGGATTTTCTTAAGCGAAAAATAGCTGTCCAGTATTTTAGGTTTAGATAACAGATAGACGAAACAGAAAATATTTTTTTTATGTAGTCATCATGCCCTTTATTTAAAATTTATCTTCTTATACATATATATACGTGTGTTAGTCATTGAAGTCCTCCTATACGGCTGGACCGATTTTGATGAATTTTTTTGTGTGTGTTTAAGTGCTTTCGAGAATGGTTTAGATTCACAATACTGTCAATTAGGTGCAAAGCGGGGGCGGACCGCTAGTTTCTATTAATAATTTGACATTATTGACGAACAAAAGTATTGTGTTTATACAATATATATTATGTCATACTTATGTTGAGATGACGGATGATAGAGGAAAGTGGAAGCAAAGCTCACATGATGTAGGACAAGGTTAGGAAGAAGTTGATGTTAAATTCCTATTCTTTTATTCATAAACTAGCTGTGCCCTGCGGTGCTACCCGCGTTATAATGGATGAAGTACTCTTAACCAACAACATATTTATTTGAATAAAGATTAATATTATTATGTTGATACAACTTTAACAAATTATTTCGACCAAATTAGGTACCATAAAAACGGTTTTTGTGAGTTAATCTTAAAAGATAGACATATACTATTGCGGACTGTTTTTTAGATCATTAAAAGAGCTATTATTCTTTAATACATATTTTTTGTGTATCTTGAACCGTTTTCACGGCGCACGCAACGGAAGGCTTCAAAGATGAACAATTTCTCCCGTTTTTTACACATTTACCACTATATCTTTGCTCCTATTGGTCGTAGCGTGATGTTATATAGCCTATAGCCTTCCTCGATAACTATGGACTATCCAACACAAAAAGAATTATTCAATTTGAACCAGTAGTTTCGGAGATTAGCGCGTTCAAACAAACAAACAAACAAACTCTTCAGCTTTATAATATTAGTATAGATATCTTTTCTTAGTAAGACTGTACTAATTAATTTTTCAGTTAACTAATTTAAAATCGATTTATTTAAGGTTATCTCGTTTGTTTTCTTAGGTCATATTTAGTAAGGCAATGTTAAAATGATTATAATAAAATACATTTTTCAAAATTAGTCTTGCTATTACGCCTCATTTTTTTAACACTTATGTTGAGAGCAAGCAATGACACAGAGTTTGTATATTACAGCTCAATTTTATTCTAAAATACTATTTTATTTTGTCACACAAGAACCAGGGATATATCGAATATTATCAGGCAAAAGTGACAAGGTGTCTAAAAAAAGTTTATAGTTATTAATTTTACTGCGTGAACGCAACTGGGGTTAGTTTATTCGGTAGTCTGGCTCTTGGAAAGTTAGTAACTATGGGTTTCTTAGGCACTTGTCTCACCGGCAACGGTTAACGAGTAACGAGTGGAGCTAGAATTAGAAACGAGTTTGCGAGATGCGGGGAGCGAGTGCGTATTTCCAATATTTGTGTAGCTCGGCCATAAGCAAGTGTGTGAGTGAGGCGAGCGATTACTCGCATCACTCGCTCATATTAAATAAAAAAAACTTGTACTTTCTGATACGCTCTGTAGAGAAATGATCACTGATTGCTTTCTCGGCGTGAGTTCTAATCGCTTGGCGAGTATTGCTGAGCGAGTGTTATATTTCATAGCTCTTGTCGCTCAGCGACAAACTAGTGAAGCGAGTGCTCGCCGGCAGTGTGAACAGTCAGTTCACACGCAAAGTATATCTATTGTACGTTTCTTGAGCGAAAAAATAGCCGATAGTTAGTCGTTTTCTCGTCGTTGGTGGGACAACTGCCTTAGGAGCAGGCCGCGCGTTGTGTTTGCGAGAGTTTTACAAAACCAGTTTGGCGACTGCAGCGTGTAGGTGATGCGAGGAGTATTCGAGGTTTTTGCCGCTCAAATGATGCGCCAAGCATTCCTTTGATTTGAAAATGGGTTAAAAAGTTTAAAAAGAGCCGTGCAACGCTGGAAAAACATAATATCCGACTATATAGGTAGAAATCGTGGAGTGTTAATCAGTCTGTGATGATCCGAATCGTTCCGTCATAATTAATTAAACTGTTAGATTAAATGAGTGCCGCGAACGCAAGGGTCTACAATAATAATGGGCAACATTATTTAAAAAAAATCATTAATTGTGTATTTTATTAATCAATAAACATATATTAGATACACCGGTACCCTTTTTTTTTTAAATGGATCCTCTAAATATAAACTGTCTCTTGAGACACCTTGTATTTTTATGGTATGTTTTGTCAATAATAAAATAAAGAGTAATATTCGTATAAATCGAAGAAAGGCTTCCTCGTAATTGAAAATGTTCCTACGGCTTCCATAGAAGATTACTTGTCCTTCAAAAACTGAAATTGGAAGCTTTCAGGATATTTCGATCAAACAACGAATTTCAATTCTACATTGCGAATTGTATCTTTTGTTTCCAGGTTAATTAAATTTGTATTTAGTATTGTTAATTAAATCTGTTTCCGACACTGTTTTATTGTTTTACATATAAATTTTGTATAATTTTGAAATGGGTAGAGGTCGAGTGGAATACTTATGAAAGGAAAGTTAAGGTTTGGGTTATATTCGTATTTGTTAAGTTTGATCTACAGGGAGTTACGTAATGTTTGAGTCAGTTTGAAAAAATATAAGACATACGAACGACGTAGCCCGGTACGTATTTAAATTACGAGGTACATTTATAAATTACGAGTGAAGTCGGTTTAATAAATTTTTCGTTTAATTATTTTCTTTACAGTAGATAATTAAAAAAATATTAATTATAGCGACAACATTAAATACATCATCTGTGACACCAATTTTATAACGAGACATAATCAGTCTTGGAAATAGAGTTTGGTTTTTACCCTCTTCGCATGGAACCCTAAAAACAAGCTTGAAGCAAAAACTAAGACCGTTTGCATTTTAATGATAAACAGAATACAGAAAATTATTCGTGCAACTGTTTTGAAGCGCTTCGTAGAAAAACTGTTATCAAACGCTTCGTTTCTAAAGCTTTTTCACAAATGAAAGAAACTTGCAAACTTTCATTTAAAAGTCGAAATCATGTATTGTTTCATTGTAATGGACAGAATATGAGGGACGTAGCGGGAAACTTTCAAATTGAGTTAAAGTTGGGAGGGTGGCTTTGAATTTTAGATATGTAAGAAGTTTCTATAACTTTCGTTTCAAGTAAAAATCAGTCCTTGGAGAAGCGCGTTGTGTGTCTCGTTATTTTTCACTTTAAGTTTCTTAGACTTGATGCTTTTAAAGGAATCATTTTATTTTTAAATATAATTTACCTCGACACTGGCAAATTGTCGCTTCAAGCGCAAGGTCCAATTACAAGAAACTGAACTAACCTGAGTAGACTATGTGATTCTGGAAGTATACATGACACTTTCAAATAGTGAAACTAAGACATTTTACTATTGCCTTTTTTTGAAAAAAATATTTAAAAAAAACAATTAATTAGATAACTTAAATTAAAAAAGGTTGGAATATTTTGTTACTTTCTTTGTGACTTTGTGTTTTCTCATAAGCGAAAAATAAGTTTAAGCCAAAAATTATCATATTTGAAACATTGAAAATCTTGCGCCATGTAATTTAAAAGTTTTTGACGAACAAAAGTTTGTTATTGTAAGCATAATTTGATTCCTAACCGAAGTTCAATATTGAATTTGAGTGAGTTTGTTTTCTCCGTGTTGGCACGTTTTGTTTGTAACTTTATTAGGTTGGTACGAGTATTTCCATGGTGCAGATGAGACCAAGTTAAATTTTATGAGCAACATAAACGAGAAAATAGAGTTAAATGTTGAGATATTACTTTTTGCGAATTTAAACTAGGATACATAACATAATTTTCCTTTAATAATTTTCCATAAGTTACCTAATAAGTGTCAAATTATGCTCGGCTGAAAATAATAGCCTTTTACTCCGCGACTTTATCATAGTATATTTATGAATTTAATTAAATAAATAAAGTAGTTTCCTTTTATAAATAAGTCTAAAGCCGATATTAGTCGATGATATATGGATGGTATGGACAAAATCAATGGGCTTTACAGAAAAACAACTTTAACGAGCATTTTACTCAAACGAAATATTCTTTTACTTTTAAAAAGTAACATAACTGCATATAAATAAATTCGAAAATTTGCGTAGATATCTCACACGGGAATTGGATCAACTCAAAAAAATATACACCTTTCGGCGTTACTCAACATAGCTTAAAAAAAACCGTATAGGCTAAGTGGGAGCAACTCGACTTTAATTCCGAAGGTCGTGGGTATAGATAAACACGTGCTTTCACGGTGAAGGAAAACATCGTGAGGAAACCGGCATGTACTGAAATCTTTAAAGAGTTTGAAGGATATTTGACATTCACCAACCCGTACTTGACCAGTGTAGTGAATTAAGGCTTAATATCTTTCGTCAAGAGAGAGGACCCTGCGTCCCATCAGTGGGAACGATAATTCAAAAATTCTTATCAAACCAAATCAAATAATTTAATAATTACATTTGATAATGATAAGATGGATTCATACTACACCTTGATTTCATAAAAAAAATATTTCATAATTTTTTTATGCACACACAAAAATGCACATATAAAAGTTTATAACTAAGCCAAAAGTAAGTACAAAAGGTGAGCTTAACAATAAAAGAGTTTTCTTACAGTGGTTATTTAAAAAATTAACTGAAAAGAGATGCAGTAAGAGTGCCTAATTCAAGCCACCATTCAAGTCCTCGTGGCCTTGCGCAACTTCGCTTAACTTTATGAAAATCACGTTTGTGATATGGCAGCCCATTATATATATATATAAGTATATATTAATTGTGTGTTTAAAGTATTTGTTGTAATAGCGGCAAGGAAATATATAATTCCTCAAAATTTCAACTCTGCATTTAACGCGGTTCTTGAGACGCAGCCTGACAGACAGACAGACGACGAAGTCTCAGTAATAAGGTCCCGTTTGACCCTTTATACCCTTTAGGTATGGAACCCTAAAAACCTATCAAAATATTTATTAATTTATTTACAAAATTTTGGGAAAGCTAACAGCTAGTATGAATTTTAAGACACTTATATAAAAGCTTGCAACTGTAACAGTCAGTTACAAGCACAGAGACGGCCAATTATAACTTATTAACTTTAATTATATTACTTAATTATCGCAGTTTTTGGACTTTAACTCCTGTGCTATAAGTTCAACAGTTAATCTTAGAGTTTGTCCTTTATACTTTTAACATCGATAGATTCTTATTAATATTACTTCTTAAACTTAATAGCGCACGCACCCTTTCTGATTACCTATGTAAAACAAAGCTCAGGGCTCGTGAGGTCGACAAAGCTCAGACCCCTAAAGGGGATCTTTCCCTTCCTTATCTCATCGGAAGATCGTTAGAGTAATATGCTTTTTGTTTCAAACGTTTAGGGTAGAATAGTTTTCGCGGTGGGTGTAAAAAGGTTGGGAACGGGTTATAAAATGAATGATTGAAAAACCCCTATTTAAGAGAGCTTTTGCAACGAATTGATGGTTTTATTAAAGTCAAAGAATCAAAACGGCTGAAATATTAATCATGAAACAAGTTTTAATTTTATTAGAGCAACTTCCAACATAACATTTAAACTTATGATGTTCTTAAAATAATTATTATGAAGAAAAACTTTGGGATTTAAAATACTCGTTTCAGTCAGTCAGTTGTGACATTAAAAAATTAATAGGTTGACAAAAATCCGTCTGCCCATCGCATCTAATCAGTAAATCCTTATACTTATAAATATAAATGAGCCATATTTGTAGTTTACTAGCACGAAAATAATCATATTCCAGCTTTGCTAAGATTCAAAAAACTTAAAAAACATTCTTAGAGCATTAAACCGCTTAAAGATCCGTATCTAAGTAAATCCAATTAGTTTTTTTTTTATCTTTGTTTATCTGAGTTAGTTATATCCGTTTTTTATTTAATCCCAAACATAAAGACAGACAGACGCGGCAAAGACTTTAGTTTATAATACGTATAGATTAAAACGTTTATTAATATAATTCGTTAATAAACTCCAACTCATATTACAAAGAGTAACATTATCGGAATGGAGTTATGGAAAATTCGTTTTATTATGACATCATTTCCCAATTTATGTTTTACGGCTGAGTTTTATAGACTCATAAAAAGGGTCAGGATAAATACAACAGTATTTATTTTTCTTGGATTAAAGTTCTTGCTAAAATTGCAATTGTATGTTCACTTAGACTTCTTATCTTATACGAGGATAATTAAGCAATAAAAATATAATTCTATAATATTCGATACAACACCCATAATACAATTTCGGCTTAATTTAAGGATAGATTAGAGACTGTGTATGACTGTAATCCTACTACTATTATAAAGGCGAAAGTTTGTAAGTATGGATGTATGGATGTTTGTTACTCTTTCACGTAAAAACTACTGAACCGATTTAAATGAAATTTGGTACACAGAATCTCTAGAGCCTGAAAAATAACATAGGCTACTTTTTACCGCGGGAAAACGTCATTCCGCGGGAAAATCCATTATAACGCGGGTAACACCGCGGGGCACAGCTAGTACAGATATATATAAAGAAAAATTAATATAAAAAAATATGAATAATCAAACTTAGGTTTTTAAAAAAAATTGGATCAAAAACTTAACAAATAATATCGTAAGAAATTAGAAACGGTTATTAATGGTAAAATATAAAAAAAAACGGCTTCTCGTCGTTAAAGAAATAAAATATAGCATTCTTTTTATAATAGCATTCATTGGAAACATTTACTCATACAATGATACATTGTGGTAAATGTTATTTATTTACATTAAATCATCCAAAAATAGAAATTTGTTATCAATGTCACAAACAAAACCATAGTCTATTTTCAACAATTGAAACAGAAAATTTTATTGGAAGCTGTTCCAAACCAAATTGACAATAATCTATATTCACAGAAATTCATAAAACATCAAACAACAAAAACGACCCCAGATATCCTCAACGTTTTCGATCAAACATTCACTAAAATAAAAGCAAATCCCGCCTCAACCCGGAAATCAAATCAACCGTAACAAAACTGACCGCGAATAAATAAAAACACAAAAAACGCGTTTACATGCGCATTCCGCATTCAACTCGCTATAAACCTGCCATTAACGAGCCAAACCGTACCCTCTCCAAAAAAAAAACAACAATCATATTAGCATAATAGAAAAAAGGTTCTTACGTATTGCGTATTCCATCGACGTTCTATAACCGGTGGAAAACGACACACGATTGAGTCAAATAAATCACGATGGAACTTCACAATGGCACTCGCGAGCGGAGCTACTGTTGAGGGACGTGCGCCCGGCTCCGTGGTCTGGACTCGAATGACTCGCCAGTCGCCCTCGCAGGTGCGAAGCAGGGTTGCTGAACATTTGGCTATTTAGATCGAAGTGGGGTAATCTGAATTTGTGCCGTGTTTTGGTATTGACAGATGTGTTGGCGTTAACATGATAAAGAATTTCGAAAATGACATGTTAGCTTAGTTGGGATACTTTACTATAATGTTTATTTTTGCATTAATGTAATCATGGTGGGTTAATAGCATTCATGATTCGTTTTTAGTAGTTACTAACCAAATTATTGCTGACTAAAAATGTTAACTGTCTCAACATTCTTAAATATTGTAAATCACAAGCTTAAACCTTAAAATTGCAACAGACAACAGATTTGGGTAGCTACTCGGAATATTATAAACAAGTACTTGTTTGTCTTATTTATCAATATAAATATATTTCCATAAAGATACATTATAACGCCGAGAAACACCAACATACGCTGCTAGTTTTAAAATATATTTGCATCAAAAGTTTTCCTTGCTTAATTATTTTATTTTATTACCTCTGTCTAAGATAAAAAAAGTCATTGTGTAGATCGTATTGTTCAAAATAATTTGTAAATTGAATAAGTTTCAACTGCCGGAAGCGGCCTTAAAACGAGCCTTATAATTTTAATAAACATTGCAAACACAATTTGTGAATGCCTTAACTAGTCCTTATATTAGGGTGACCATGGAATAAAAAATACATTTATCTTCATTCAGACTTAAATAAACGAAAATATGAAAATGTTTTTGCTCTGCGAGTAACAAATCTTTTAATATAATTGTGTTTTTTTTTCTTACGATTATATTCACTTTTCTCCTTGTTCTGGGTGTTTAATATGTATACTAAAAATATCTATATAATGTAGAGGAACTTTGAAAGTAGCACCAGTGACAGAAAAGTTGAGAGGAATTCGGTTGGCATGGTATGGACATATTATGAGAAGGGATGAATGTCATGTGACGAAAAGAATGTTAGATATGTGTGTTGATGGATATGTGGGAAGAGGTAGGCCAAAGAAAAGATGGATGGACTGTGTAAAGGATGATAAAAGTAAGTATATATATGTAAGAAAGGAGTGAGTGTTGAGATGACGAGTGACAGAGGAAAATGGAAGGAAAAAACATGTTGTGCCGACCCCACATAATGTGGGATAAGGGCAAGAGAATGATGATGATGTATGTATATTATATTAAGTATATCAGATATCTAGTACCCGAAACACTTAGAGCTTAGAGTTTACCACGGAGCTAGATGTTGTTGTGTAGATTGTCCGGAAATATTTATTTATTAGTCTAGTCTTTTAAGGCCAAGTGCGAGTTACTTTATACCTTACTCTTTTCGGTACTGAATACGTTTAATTAGATTTTCTAGAGAAAATATAAGGTCAACAGAGCTGAAAAGTTTTTAAAATTAAAGTTAGGTTAAAAGCTTTACGATTTTTACAGCATTATGGTAAAAAAATATCTCATGAAAAGTTCGAGATATGTAAGTAGAAAATCAAATTGCCTTTGGAATCTCCATGTTTATTGCAAAGTAGGCATAAGGAGAGATTTGTTTCACTCAAATAAATAAGGTATTTGAAGTGTAAATGTGAAGTCTGGGCATCAAATATCAAACTAATTTCGATAATAAAAAACTTACATCAAAGGAATAGGTATTTGCTTAGCTTGATATTACAAAATAAGACTTATAACTGATATTATGGTCACTATAAGTCTTGCTTAATTAATCTATTCAATCTTCGTTAATTAGAAATCTTAAGTGTAAAATATTAGATTTCCTGATCATTGCTTTTGTGTTGTATTTCTAATGATGATTTAATTTTCCGTATTTATGTTTCAAAATATTAACACTGTTGTTGAGAGCTTTTAGCTATAATAAACGGAATATATAAATGATTCAACAAAATATATAAGGAAGTTACTAGATAATTGGAACGTGATTTTTCCCGCAAAATTGATTTTTCTTTGAAGGAGTTTCACGAAAGGTAAAATGGCCTAAAACTGTTTTTTAGTGATTTCTTTAAATAAAATATATAATCTTAAAATACGTTCTAAATAAAAAAAAACTGTTTTCAGTATATGTTATGAAACATTCACAACCCAACCTCATTCACGACTTTTTACAAAGTGTGGGAATAGTGCTGTTCGTTGAAACAAAATCATCAACTAAGTTCTGAGTTACATTGTGATGTATAAATATAAATTTAAAACCTACATAATCATCATCATCGCCCTATTTACGTTCATAACAAACATATTTTTTCTTGAAGAAAAATCCAGAGGTGCCGGGAGGTTTGAACCCACGACCTTCGAAATAAAAGTCGAGTGTTCTCCCACTAAAAGCCGTGTTGGCTCAACAAGGCTTTTTGAAATGAAGAATCGTGTGTGCGGAATTAGAACTAAATTTTAGGTTCCATATAGGTATTTAGAATGGATTTCCGCAAAGTAACACCTAATTCTATCTATGATATAAACATTAATCTAAATAATTATTCTAAATTTGTGTAAAAAAGTGAACGTAGCTTACTAGCGAAATGCGAGAATATTAGTTTCAACCTATATTTATTTATTTATTTACAAAATTTTGGGAAAACTAACAGCTAGTATAAAATTTTAAGACACTTATATAAAAGCTTGCAACTGTAACAGTCAGTTAACTGTAACAGTCAGTACAAGCACAGAGACGGCCAATTATAAGTTTCCACTTATAGAAAAAGTATAAAAAAATATATATTGCTTAACCTATCAAGACTAAATACTACTTACATAATATTAGGTCCTTACATATGAAATTGGCGTTTTGTATGGGAGGAACAAAAAGTCGAATATTTTTTAATATAATATATTTAATTAATCAAAGTATGAACCATTATTTTCTATGCACTTTTGCCATCTTATAGGTAGTTCATTGATCCCTTTACTAAAAAAACCAGTCGGACGGGAATCAATAAAATCTTTGAAGGCGATTTGGACTGCCCCATCGGAGTTGAATTTTTTCCCTTGCAAGAAGTTATCCAAATTTCGAAAAAAATGGTAATCTGTTGGAGCAAGGTCCGGGGAGTACGGAGGATGTCTTAGACTTTCCAATTGAAGCAGCTCTTCTAATTTAGTAGCCGTCTGTTGCGCAGTGTGTGGTCTAGCGTTGTCGTGAAGCAGCAGTGGCGTGGAGCGATTGACCAGCCTAGGTTGTTTAGCCGCTAGCTTTTCCATCATGGTTTGCAATTGCTGACAATAGACATCAGCCGTAATAGTCTGGCCAGATTTGAGAAAACTGTAATGAACAATACCGGCACTAGTCCACCAAACGCTTACAAGTAACTTTTTTGGGGTTAATTTTCGCTTGGGGCAGGATTTGGCTGGCTGGCCAGGATCCAACCATTGCGCTGAGCGCTTCCGATTATCGTAAAGAACCCATTTTTCATCACAGGTAATGATTCGGTTTAAAATACCTTCATTATTGTGCCGGTTTAGTAATGTAACGCAGCAGTCGACGCGCGTTTGCCGGTTTGCTTCAGTCAATTCGTGAGGTACCCACCTTTCAAGCTTTTTAATCTTCCCAATTTGCTTCAAGTGAATTAAAACAGTTTTATCACTAACACCGCAGCCTGCAGCTAACTCGGACGTGGTTTGCGATGGATCCGCTTCCACAATAGCCTTCAACTCTTCATTATCAACTTGAGTCTCAGGCCGTCCACGGGGCTTGTTCTGCAAGTCGAAATTTCCAGAACGAAAACGTTGGAACCAAAAACGAACTGTGTTTTCTTTTGCAACACGACCGCCATACACATCATTCACCCTTCGAGTTGTTTCCGCAGCACTAGTGCCACGGCGGAACTCGTACTCGTAAATAATGCGATATTTTAAGTTTTCCATTTTGTAAAATGAGTGACGCAAACAGAAAAAAACAGAAGAAAAAAAACAAATGAATGACGATCATCGAAGCACAAATACATGAGTCTATAGCTGTACAAATTTGAATTTGGAATTCCTTACCAAAGAGGAGAAATTTGTGATTAAAGTGGCCAGTACGAAAAACGCCAATTTCATATGTAAGGACCTAATATATGTGAGGTTCACTTTGTTAAAACATAAAAGGCTTTAAGCTAAATGTAAACAAAACCGTTTTTACACTGCTTAAATATGGTCACATTAGGCGATGGGTTGTTTGTGGCTCAAGGGGAACTAGTTTGTTCTCAGGTGTTTGTGTTTGTTATATCCCACAAAAACTTTTTCGTTTGTATGTGTGTTTCTAATAGTATTAAATCAAAAGATTTTTTAACAATATTTTAGCATATTTATTAGTAATTAAATAGTAGTGTATATGATGATTATAATGGTTATCTGAAATACAATCTTACTAACGATGTTGTGTGGATTATCATTGTTGTGTTTATCAAAAAAAGCTGTATTTTTTTATTAAGACATATTTTAAATGAAAGTTGTCGCTGTTAGTTCAGTCATAGATTACAGATTTTAGAAGCAGCTTAGATGATCATGAGTTATGTTAAAAACAAGCCTTTTATTGTTAAAAAAAGTGAAATAAGAATCTAGGTAATTCAGAGTATATTCTCTCAGCAATTTCTTCTTCCAAATTATCTAAGACTTGTATTCCTCATATCTCTTCCCACCTATCAATTCTTCATCGGTGAAATCCGTCATACTGTTCATATCGTACGCGACATCTTCACCAGATTCCTGATTCAACCTGTTTATTTCTTCCAATCCCTGCTGAAACGCTTCAAAATGTTTCTGTCGTTCTGACGGATCCGGGTATGACTTTTGGAAATCTTTTAAATACATTGCGTAAATGTCTTCTGCTTTATCTGGAGGGTAATGTGACTTTATGTAATGGCCTTCTTCATCTCTCTTAGGTACATAATCAGCTGGTATAGCACCTCCTTCTAGGTTTCGCAGTAAAATAGCGGCATTACTGTCACTTGAGCTTGGCTCGTTACTGTCACGGGCGTTTGAAAGTCCAAAAAGGCACAAAACAATAAATAGCTTCATTTGGACGTAACGACGTTTGTGAAACTTGAAGTAATTTAGAAAATATTGGTATTAAAATCCTATTTATATTTTAATAGCGAAACTAATTGATTGCGTTATTTAACTGTGAATTATTATAATTTCAAAGCTATTAGCAGAATTTAATACGCTTTTCGGTAATTGATCTAGATTGCTCCACTTTGTTTGTGGACTAGGCCTCGTGCGGTTTAGATTTCTAGGTGCTCTAACTGGGCTACCTATTGGTTAAATATTTACTATCTGTGCCCAAAGACATTGTTTTGTCATAAATAAAGTGAATACTTATTTACTCTACTCTATTTCTTTACTACATGACTAATTACTTAAACAAAAATAAGTGTGATCCTAATCCATGCAGGGACCTTGGGTTTCTTTGAGTATGCCTCTCATACTTAGGTCCCTGAAGATCTTTATCCTATTAAGACGGGCAATATTATGATAAGAAATAAAGAGTTTTCTGATATTTCGACACTTTTAAAGAGTCATGATCGCGGAATAATCTGCCGCTGAAAGTCGTAATATTGTTAAAACCATTATAATTGTATGGTAATAAAATTCCCTACATTTTCTGTTATTTCTATGGGGAATTGCTTCTTACCATCGTTAACCATTGATTTTGACCAAATCAGCAGCTGTATAAAAATCCTTTCAATAAATCTATAGTATTCAAACTAAACAACCATAACATTTATCATTAATCAGGCATAATAATTACATAATATACATTATATAACGTTTTCTTTATAAAGAAAATAAAGTATATTATTTTTAAGAGTAGTTTCTTTTTGTTGGCGAATGATTTTTAATAATCCTTTAAATATTTCATATACAGATTTACGAATTTTTGGTGTAGTAATACAATGGTATGCATGCAGGGATATGATGAGGTATGGATGTTGTTTTTAACCACCGACCAAAAAAGAGGGGTATTATAAGTTTGACGTGTCTGTCTGACTGTCAGACAGACACTTCAAACTTACAACACCCGTCTGTTTTGGTCGGGGTTAAAAACTGTTTTAATACGATTCTATCTTGGTACATTTTATAAACATTTATATAATGCATAAAGAACTTGAATTATATTCAAACAACCAATTTTTCCATTTTGATATTCGGTTGATTTAAGTTCAATCTAACTTACCATTTATACTGTCTAGTTTCGCGTTATTTTGGCACAGTTGCATGTATTTCCCGTTATAAATCTAAATATTATTGATAACCATGACAGTTCAAAAGTTATATCAATCTAAATTGTTTTTATTGTTGTGTTGTTTTTTATTTAACAGTACCCCGCGGTGCTACCCGCGTTATTATTATCCCGCGGGATGACACTTTCCCGCGGTTTAAAGTAGCCTATGTCCTTTCTCATTTAAATCGGTTCAGTAGTTTTCGCGTGAAAGCGTAACAAACAAACTTACATTCACACTTATATATTAGTAGGGATAAGTAAAACTGGAATGTCAATCAATATAAGTCAATAAACAAATGATGAACGCGAATAATTGTCTCTCAGCCATTTCTTCTTTCTAAACGACTTAGATTTGTACACCTCATATCTCTTCGCTCCGTTTTTTTTCAACTCATCATCAGTAAAATCCGTCATACTATTCATATCATACAAAACATGACCACTAGATTCTCCATTAAACCTATTAATTTCCATCAACGCACGTTTAAACTCCTCATAATGTATTAATAACTCCAAAGTACTCGGGTATGTCTTTTGGAAATCTTTTAAATACATCGAGTAAATATAATGTGCTTTATTTGGAGGGTAATGTGGTTTAATGAAATAGCCATTTTCGTTAATTTTAGGTTCATATACAGGCGGTAGCGTTCTTTTCTGTTTTTCTAAGACTTCGGCACATTTGTCGCATGAATTCGATTCGTCACTGTCACAGGCATAAGAAACTGCCAAAAGGCATAAGAAATGCAACTTCATTGGAGGTAACGTTTGTGACAGTGAAAATAAATAGCAAAATAATTTGCTTTGTGTTGAAACATTAATAATTTTGATTGGATTTTTTGTGTTTTCAAAACAAGACGAATTGATTGTCTATGGTGCACTGTGAATAATTATAATTTCAATGTTAATTACATATTCTTTTGGTTTTCAGCAATGGCAATAAGTTCCTTTTTACTTCTTGGCGACGCAGGGCGGATTACCATCCTATTCAGTTATTTTTTATTGGTTTTGCATCCACACACATTAAGATTCTTATCAGCCTTAATTGTTCGCGCCGCAAAGGTTTAGAGTCGCTGCTTGCTGCTGAACATCCTGATAAACTATAGCCTGAGTATTATCAAAACATGATTAACTAATAAAATATGGACACTTTTTGGGAACAGGAATGACGACATGGTATGCGGTACAATTTGAGAGGCGATAACCGCAAGAGTTAGAAAAATAATGCAGAGCGGAGTCACCTTCAATGACAAAAAAACCGAAAACCTAGTTTGATAAATTATTTAAATGTGAATGCTTTTGCTATCCTTTACAAAATAACGTCTACATACAAAAAAAAACACACGTATAAAAATGCGTCAGTTCTCTATGTAAATAGTTTCAAATATGTTCATTGAATATTTGTAACTATCTACCTCAAAACAAAAAGGGACAACCGAACTGAACAAAAATATTTCCTTAACTAATCATAAATTCCATTTGGTTTCAGTATAAGAAATAGAAAATCTGAAGGGACAGCCTTCGCAGTTACTCAACTATATTTTTTATTTTTCTGCGAAAAGTTTTCTCCGGGGTAGGAAAAGTATGATTAAGTTCAAACTTTTGTTAGTAAGAAGAGTCCAGTGTGACCACTAGTAAAAACTAAGAATTATATAAATATCTTTGTACATGCTGCAAAGGAGATATAATGCTGCATATGACCTTTTTTGAAAATAATACAAAAAATTCTTAATCAATGAATCATGGTAAATATCCCGTTATAAATCTAAATAAATAAATATTTCCGGACTACTCACACAGCATCACCTAACCCAAAACTAAGCAGAGCTTGTACTAAGACAGTTATAGTTTCACAGTTTCATAGTAGTTTATTCATCATAGGCAACATTGTACACTTGATTTCGTTAAGTTCTAATAATGATTATAATCACACATAGAAAATACAGCAAAAGACACAGACAAGATGTTCAATAAGATATGTAACATAATAATTGAGCTGCAGAGTAGTGGCATTGTCAAATTAAAAACTACTAATATTAGGAATGTAAATATGTAAGTGTAAATAAACAATATTAATAAATTAATTAATGCTGCTTTAAAGTGGCATTGTCATTTGTGAAATTAAAAATAATTAGTTAGGTGACTGATATACTACTAAGATACATTTTTTTTTGGAAATACATACATAATAATACATAGAAGGGATGTACGTCTTAACAAGCTAATACATAGAAAAGTGTTTTCATTCCTCTTGGCTTGTTAAGATGTACCTACACTGGATTCATTAAGGACTTTCAATTATTACAGATGTAAGAGGGACGGCTCCGACCGAGAACCCAGGTTTCTCAGTTCTACGTGCTATCTATTGGCCATATATCACGTAGAATATAATAGTCACTGGGGCTTTCTAGAATGTTGGCATTTTAAACTATAAAACCTTTTTTATTTTTGTTGTTTCTTTTAAGATAGATAAACCTTCATTTGACCACAATCTCACGTGATGTAAAGTGACGATGTGGTCTAAGATGGAGAATGAAGACCTAGAAGATGGCATCTCCGCCTTATGAATAATAATACATTTTAGGGAGTCAACGGGTACAGTCCTAAGTTACTGTATCCTTTTTGACTCCCCAAAATTTATAATATCTAGAATTTTTTTCTCGTTCCATTTTTCTCCATTTTTTATTTTCACCATTCTGATATTTACCCATTACTTTTTGGCCTCATTCTTATAATTTTGGAGATGGCTATGCTTGGAGTTTTAGTATGAGAACGACTAAGGCCAAACGCTGCCTCACTCGACATACCTAATTTGACAGATTATTAACAACAACAAAAAAAAATTGTCAAATGTATGGGATTACAACATGTTGTAATCTCCAGTAACAGTCATAAGTGGCGACTTGGTACGGCTAATGCTCAGAAGCACTGAAGAATGCTAGTTGCTATCTAGTAACATGTTTGTCGAATACACTTTTCTATTTATAGCATTCTCAATAATCTTCAGCCCCGCATTTTAGGCCTTATCACTACTTAAAAAAATTGTAATCTGTTAAGCCTGTCTATTAGCTCGCTTAAAAATGCGATTTTCTTTATCAATTTAATAAGAAAGTGCAAGGATATAGAGCGTCCGAGTTCCGGGGTGGGATCTTGTGACTGTGAAATTTACAAATATAGTTACGTCACGCAAAATTTCAATGCACTGACGTTTTGATTTTTTATTTGTAAAAAAAAATAAAAAAAACTGGTCACAATTTTTTTTAGATAATCTTATTAACGGACTTATTATTTAAATAATTCACCTACCCTATTTTTAATCCTGTGTCTTAATTTTTTCTGCATAAAATTTAAAAATAGTTTAAATTGCAAAGTGAGGTTTATCACTTATTAAAAATCATTAAAATCTACCCTATTGCTTGAAATAGCATGCTTAACGAAATCTTATGGCCGTTTGAACAGCATGCTCGTTGCTTGCGTGCTTCTAAGCACGCTATTACCTTTTATAAAAAGGTAGGTATGGAAGCAGCACGAGTTAAGTCAATTTCATAAAAGTTAAGCCTCATAAAAGGCTTCCGACCTGTCAAATGTGATCGACGTGTTATAATGAGGAATAACATTTTGGAAGGTTAAGTTTACATGACTTTAAGGCTTCCAGGGTAAGTAGCAGAGCCTAGAATTTTTATGAAATGTTTAAGAGGGAGGGTTTCAATTCATGTACATTTTTATGAAGTTTGTTTCAGATATTTTTATATGAAGACTAATTGTGAAGATATTTGATTATATTAAAATTTTCCAGGATTTTGTAGTTTTCTAGTGAATTATGATTTTGTTGTGCTTAGAGAGACTGCAGTGAGTAGTTGATATTTAAATTAATTGTTTAAAATTAATCTATTTAGATCTCACTTTCAAATTGATTTGAGTTACAATATTCATTACTTACTCACACTAAAATGTATACTATACATACATAAATACTTGTTTTTAAGGAATATTAAATTCTTTATTTTTAAAGTATGAAAAGTTGTAGCACTTTATATCGTGGCAAATATATTTTACTTTATTAATATTGCACTTACCAACTGGTTTAATAAACTTTTAAAAAGTAGGAAGTTATAAGAACCATTGAAAATAAATTAAAAAGTACAACGATCGGTTAAAAGCTTTGTTGCGGGGCTACTCAGAAATGATTAATATATTTATAGTTTTAAGGGTTACGTCCCCAATTACAAAGCCGTCATTGTCCATCCATCTGTCAGTCTATCTCCAGGTTTTATCTCTAGCTCTGATATAGATTGAGATTTGAGAGCTGAGAGAGAGAACTATTCTTAATTATAAATTGAAGTTTTATACTTTGGAATGATCTATGTAAAAATATTATTTATGCCATTTTTACTGCCAGTGGCGTAGTGGGCAAAGCTCCAATTGCGGTGCAAGAGGTAGCAGGTTCGATTCCCGCCGATGAGCCAAGTGTGAGATTTTGTATTTTCTGCAATGGGTCTGGGTGTTTTATTTGTGTAATAAAAAATATCTACATTATGTATATATGCCTATAAGCCCCGTAACACAAGCTTAGAGCTTACCACGGGGCTCAATGTTGTTGTGTGGATTGTCCCGAAATATTTACTATAGGAAATTTTAGCTCACTAGGTGAATGAATATAAAACATTAAACGAGTTAATAGCTAGATTAATGTTAAATACGTATCGTTGATTGCTTTTCTTAGTAGACGTAACGTTCACGTGGTGATAATCAGTTTAGACACGCAAGGGTTTAACCGCTCGACAATATAGGGGCGAACATACCGATAATGCCTTAGTCTTGTAAAAGTTGGTAATTCTTGAGTAACTTATTTAGTATGTGAAGCTTTGTATAAAATACTAGCGACCCGCCCCGGCTTCGCACGGGTGCAATGCTGATACTAAATACACTACAGAAAAACTGTGAACGTTGTATATAAAAACATAGCGGCCCGCTCCGACTTAGCACGGGTATAAAATATATAGCCTATGTGATTAAAATCGATCTCTACTATTTAATGGATGTAATTATACATACAAACCTTCCTCTTGAATCACTCTATCTATTAAAAAAAACCGCATCAAACTCCGTTGCGTAGTTTCAAAGATTTAAGCATACAAAGGGACATAGGGACAGAGAAAGCGACTTTGTTTTAAAACTATGTAGTGATATACTACATAGTAAATTAATAAAAGCTGTAGTTATCTGGTAAGTCAGGGTTGATGTATTTCTATTGCCGTCATAAATAGGTACCCAATAAAACACATAATAACTATATTTAAAGGTATCTCATACAACAAAATATGTGACTTAGCAGGGTCAAGAAATTTCCTTACAACCTTACCTTTGATAAGGTGACCTATGGCTTGTTATCTCATGCATTTGACAGATTTTCACGCTCAAATTTTATCTTTATCTGTCAAATGTATGGGATTACAATATGTTGTAATCTCCAACAGTCGTAAATGATTATTTTATAAGCACCTATGATTATTTTATTTTGTAATTTATTTTGACGTGTCAAAGTATTGTAAAACCAAACAATGGAAATAAATGATTTTGTATCTTGTATCTTGAATGGCAACTCATAGTAACTTGAAACATATGTAGACTTCTCTGTAGGGTAAAATTCTAAACTTCTTTTTATCAATATATTTTTTAAATCTTTAATATGGGACTGGAGTCAAACTTGCTGGCTCACGGTGGATGCAAGTGGCGACCGATCGGAATGATTGGTCGTCTTTGAGGGAGGCTTATGTCCAGCAGTGGACGTCAAAAAGCTGAGATGATGATGATGATGTGACTGGATACCAGTATTTTTTTTCTATTTACTGTTAGGCATAAAAAATGACAATAAAGGGTCAATATAATTTGTTTCATGTATTATAATAGTTATGTTTTGTTTTAATACGTAGATAACTGGGTAGCATGTTAGTTCACAATGTTGACACACCTCATCGCGAGATTTCTATCCGAACTGTACTCGCACGAACTAAATTGAAAACGTGATGTTTCGCCATGAAAATTATACATACCTACACTTATTTATACGACCTCATTTCCTGTTACCGATGATAATAGACTATTTCATAGTAAACTGAAAGATAAACCTATCTACTGCCTCAGTGGCGCGGTGGGCAACGGTCCGCTTGCGGCGCAAGAGGTAGCGGGTTCAATTCCTGCCGAGGGCTCAAAAGTGTTTGTATGTTCTGCAATCACATGCTCCTTGGTCTGGGTGTTTAATATGTATAGTAAAAAATATCAATATATGTATGTCTAATAAATTAAGTAGATATATCAGATATTTAGTACCCGTAACACCAGCTTAGAGATACTACGGGGCTAGTCCGGAAATATTTATTAATTTTTATAACTATAAATATGAAGTTTTTTTTTTTGTAGTAGGTCATGGACGCTTATTATCTGTCCACGCGTGTATTAATAGATATTCCCATGCTAAAAAGAAGCTTTATCATTTACTGAAAACAGTTACATGACCGTGCCAAATTTCACTCAAATCGGGCTTTGACAGCATTAATTGATTTTATCGCAAAAAAAATTACGCGTTACGCGGACGCTCGAGTATTTCCACGATAAATACGTACAAAAGTGAACCAGTAACTGTGTAGCAGCTATATAGCCATATTATGGCTTGACATTTGCCACTTTAACAAAACTTGAACTATTGTCACTTAAAAAAAACTGTTTCTTGAAAACCAGCATGCACACATTAGCACAACATGCCGATTTCCTCACGATGTTTGCCTTTACCGTTATTAAAGAAAAAAATTCAAGCACACAAAAAATTTACAGAAAGAAAAATCCAGAAATGGGTTTATGGGCCTGTTGGCATCTTGTGATAGTTTTGTAGACAGTTTGTAGGACAATGAAACATTCACGAACCCGCACTTGGACAGCGTGGTGAACTAAGGCCTTATCTGTCTCGACAAGAGAGAAGTCCCTGTGTCCCAGCAGTGGGAACGTAAATAGCACCCCCAGCTTATGATGATGATGACACCCACTTTAATTAGCTGATCCGCTGGGCTATGTCAGTGAATGTCAATGTATAAATAAATTATTCAGTAACAGTTACCGTACATGGTATTTATTTAGAAAGGACATGTTCTAACAGTTTATACCGGCTTAAAACTTACAGTTAGGTAAACCAGCGTTTATTTCTAAGCTCAGTATTTTAAACATTTACCGCAGTTTATCTAAACGCTGTTTGTTATGTTTCTTTAGCTTTGAATGTAGGGTGTTGTCAGACAGTCTAGAAAATATATATATATAGGGTACACAGTGTACATAATATACATAGCGATTGTATTAAGGTTTTTGTTAAGTTTATTTTTTAATTGTGTAATGTACAATAAAGTGTTATCTAATCTAATCTATTGAATGTATGACAGTATCTGCTCATACTGATAAATTTGATAATGCTTTATTAAAAATATTTTATGGTTTATTTTCTTAAAAATATCTGTGTACGAGGAAACACCCTTTATTATAGGTAATTCCGACTGTCATTTCATTCAAAGGTTCAAATTTAAAAGTTAGTCATTTTGAAAACACATTTTTAGTCATTTTTGAAGTTTTGAGTATTTAACTAGCCAAATATTTTTTCTCTGGTGGTAGGCTTCGGCCGCGGCTTGTCACCACCCTCCGGGCTGGGCCAGTGCGTGAAGCGATTTTTTCGTGTTTCGTAATGTGGCCCGGAGAAGCCATCTACCTTCTAGGTCCTCATGTCCCATCTTAGACCACATCGTCACTTTAAATCAGGTGAGATTGTGGTCAAATAAAGACTTATCAAGCATAAAAAAAAAAAGAATACATCATAATTATGCAGCATGATTCAATTGTTTTTAATCTTTAAATAACGTAAAAAATAACTAACTTAAAAATAACGTAATATTTCCAACCGTGTATAGAACGTAGATCATAAATAATGCAGCAACTAGTTTACGTGCGAGCGTAAACGGCTTGATCTTACACGAACCGGTTTAATCCGGTTTAAATATTAACCGACTTAAATCAACTGAACTTTGATTTGACAAGAATTAGTCCAGTAATGCATCAGCAGTGTAGCTCTCAGGTCATATTTGTATCATCATCATCATCAACACCCTATTAACGTTCCCACTGCTGGGACACAGGGACTTCTCTTTTAACGAGAGAGATTAGACTTTAATTCAACACGCTGTATACAATGCATACAAGTATATTATGTATTTATTGAAAATTAATTGTTTATCCGCTGTATTTGTTTTTTGGATAACTGGATATCTTTATATATATAATTCTTCTGTGAGTGTGTATGTCACTGAACTCCTCCTAAACGGCAAGACCGATTTTGATGAAATTTGTTGTGTGTGTTTAAGTGGGTTCGAGAATGGTTTAGATTCACAATACGGTCAACTAGATATTGTTTTTTGAGACGTGGGACAGGACAAAGTCTGTCGGGTCGACTAGTAATATATATATATATTTTTATTTGATTTGTTTTGAAAAAAGAGCTTTGTTTTAATGATTTATTTTATTTCACAACCCCGTCATGAAAAAGGCTTGAAAATGGCCCATGCGTTTTTATTTTGTCTATAATTTACCCCCATGGGTAGGGGTTTTTATGGAACAATAGCTTATGGTGTTCCGTTGACCGGAACAGGCAGAGGGTTAACATTGTGCCTACTTCCGTCCGCTTGCTCACTTCCGCTGTCTTGGTATGGGGTCACATTTTTAAGTGCTGATAAAGAACAATATTTAAACTAGTTTTCCCTTAAGCTTTTATTCAATTGTGTTTTATGCGACTAAAAATATGATGTTCTCAGTAGTATAAAGACTATATAAAAAAAAACTGTTCAGTCCGTCTGTTCGCTCGTTTAAAACTAGTGGAATTTTTCACGTTATCAATTTAAGTAAATACAATGATATTGAACATCAAATTCCGAAGTATGGCTGGTGACGCAAAAATGTAGTACAAATTGAAGCGTTAGCGTTGAAAGCATTAAGTCACGCGAAACATCAATGCACTGTATCATAAAAAACATTTTTCGTTGGCAAGAAAATATATGTACCTTCTTTTTCGCTATCTCTCACATCATATCACACATAATGTATCTACGTATACGTACGTACTGTCAATAACAAAAATGTATAATACTAAAATTTCACATTTAAATAAAAAGTGATGTCAATTTTCCTCAAAAAGTATTTTTAATGAATACCGCAATTTGATAAAAGCTTTTTAAATCATTGCCTGGAGCCATTGTGAAAATCTCTCAATTTAGCTTTAATATTTATGTTTAAAAAGGCACTGCATATTTCATTCATGTGCATTGAAACGTGTATTAATGAAGTCTTCGACCACTTGAATGGGTTGTGGAATAAAAATATCGTTGAACGCAGTGAGTTGATTAAAATGCGGGAATATTCATGAATTTTCTGTATACTGGGTATCTCAAACTATGCGATTGGAGGGAGAAAATACACACAATATGCACTGATGGAGCATTCACGAGTGATGCATAACTCAAAATGCACCCGTGGTACATTTTGAGTTGCAATTTGATGCACAAACAAATTTTAGTAACCATTTTCAAGTCGTTCTAGTTTTTAGTTCGATTCTCAGATACCTACAACATTTTCATGAAAAGCTATTAATTTTAAATTTAATCTAAATTTAATTTTATTTGTAATACATTTTTTTAAATTTATACTCATATATTATAAAGCAGAAGAATTTGTTTCTTTAAAAAGTACTGGTCGGATTAAAAAAATCCAATGTTCGATAGCCCATTAGGAAGGAGGAGGAAGGAAGGCTCCCACGGGGTTAAAAGTCACAGGCTACGCAGTAGAGTGGCGTGCAAAGTCTGTATAAAATAAAAGTATAAAATAAAGTATTAATTGATCTTCGATATTAAAGTGACTTTCCCTTCATGTCAAATTATCTTGCAAAGCCCTATAACAGTACTAGTTAACCTAAGGAGCTTTCATTTTTCATTTAGTAATTTTCAACCCTATTTTCACTTAAGGGTTAATTTTTTAAAAGTCATTCTTATTACCTAACTAAGTGCAAAGTACCTCTTGTCGAAATAAAGTTATTGTAGCTTTAGAGGTTTCCTCACAACTGAATTTGGTCTGGCTAATACATAACATTATTTTGTTACATAACAGTTCGCTTTTATTACATTTGTGGAGAACTATTAGACAACAGTATACTAAATTTAAGAAGCCATTAAAAATTATTATTATTTTATTATTATCGCAAACCCCCTGTGTTCCACTGCTGGGCAAAGGCCTCCCCCCCCCTCCCCAATTTTTTCCACAGCTACCGTTCTCCGGCCACTTCACGCCAGTCATGACGAAAAAGCCTAGTAAAACTAAGCCAAAAATTTAAAAGGCGGGAAATAATGAAAGACTCTTCAAGGAACGGTTTTATCTTAGTCAGCTACTATAAATTATTTAGCAAAACCCATAAAAAGATAAATCAGCTTCCCTAGACGTGGGCTCACCTCAAATCAAGGTAGCTTGGCAAAAACCACGGGAGCGACCGTAAACTTTGATTAGATTCAACCACGGAGCACAGCGCGTTGGCACTTACCAGTGACTGGAACGAGCTACTTTACCAACTCACTTGGCTATGAGCGAGAGATATTTACTGGACAATCCGCACAGTAATATTTAGGCTCGTGCTTTACAGTGTTATAATAAAATTGTCTGTAATTTACAGTTTATTCTGTATTATAGACACTTAAAAGTAAATAAATATTTCCGGACTATTCACACAGCATCACCTAACCCCAAACTAAGCAAAGCTTCTACTATGGGTGTTGGGTGACTGATATATTTCGTAAAAAACTTATTTTTTGTTAATACATACCTAGAAAAAACCCAAACCCATTTATTTATAGGGAGATAATAAATAATTTTTTTCCGTAGCGTACTTACTACCTTCGTACTTCAATAAGAAAGTTGCCGCCCATTATTTTTACCATTATTTAGTCTAGAAAAATAAACCAAACGATGGGCAGCCCCAACACCTAGTACTGCAGTTCAGAATTTCAAAAATGGATAGTCTCCTAGGAAACGTTTCCTTGTAATTAAAACGGTTAATGAGCCTTCCCTTATAGTACATTCTCAAAAATCTACCCTGTATTACTACGGATGAAATGATGTTGAGAATTACTAAAAACAACATCCAGATCACAAAAAAATAATTATTAAATAATACATAATCACTGCTACTTATTGGGAATCACAACCAATTCGCTTTATGGTGCTCCGTCACCTTGAGCATTCGCGTGTTATGTAACATTATAGATTCAAGCATAAGATTACAATAATAAATCCCTCACCGAGAGCATTCGCGTGAATTACAATACAATACTACCTTCTTCACTGATGTAATGTAACGTTGCATTACAAGTGAATGCTCCCGGTGAGGGAGCATCTTTAAGCCGTTCGCGTTTGCCCCACAACACGACTGAGGCAGTCAATTATGTTCAATGACTACTGCCTGACTGCAATATACGGTATAGTGCACTGTCTTATAATAACTACTAGACCTGACTAAACGCTCCTTCAGTCGTACATTAGAGCGCGTGAACTGCTCAGTTTGTATAATTGAATTTTTCGTGCCATCGCGCAGGATCCCCCGAATCTGAAGATTATGCGCCTCAAATGTCTGAGAAACTAAAACTGTGGCATTTTTTTGAATTTTTATTATGGCAATGTTTTTCGAATTTGGAAAATAAAGCAGAATTTTAGTTAGTAGGTAGAATGCGTCCCTGAAAATGAATGAAGGGTTTGAGTTTGGAATGCCTCTGGGTTGATTTTTCCTCCAATCAACCCAGAGGCATTCCAAAGAATACAAAAATGTTTCGTAGGTTGAATTTGGAATACTATTTTAAATTGATTTGAGAAATGAGATGAGATGATATAAATCAGGCCTTGCTTGAAATAATTGTATTTTCCCGGAAAAGTCGTATATTATCGCGGTAAAAAGTAGCCTGGGTGTTATTCTGATATGTGAGCTATATTATTGTTAAGTTTCAACAAAATCGATTTAGTAATTTTTTACGTGAAAGAGCAATAAGCATTATCCTCCTTAACCTTCCTATTATCCTCAATAACTTTAGCGTTTATAATATTAGGAAGATCATCCATCTAATATATAACACCAACTTATACCTTCTGGAAATTCACATAACATCAAAAATATGACATGTAGAAAATTTCACCTTTCCTAAAATGACAAAAACTAACAAAATTCAACATCATTTTGACGACGCGACATGTCCTATTTTGATGGGCATGAATAATTTGATGATCCCTTCGCAAATTGCTAAAGGGTTAGGTCAAAGTGAATAACGTCGTGAGTGCTATTACGCAAAACACGAGTTTTATTATAATTTTCCAGTATTTCATATGCGACACTTTGTGGGGCTTTTATTTTTTCCGTGTTTTTACTAAAACATAAAAGTATCATGAAACATATTCTAATAATTTAATTCAAAGTGACTTCAAAAACGTAGTTCCACAAAAGATTATTTTTCTATTTGGACAATGGTTTACTCGTTTACAGTTTTATATAGAAATTATACAAGTATTTGCAACAGAAACACTATTTTAAGGCCAAATAGGGATACATATCCCGAAAACGCTTTCGATATTTATAACACTGTCGATTTCTTTCGTTTGAGTGTATTCGAGTTCCTTCCAGTCCAGTCCCGCTTAGATAGGAACGTATATAAAATTATTTAGATACACTGAAATCTGCCTTTACGGGGTATGAATATTACAAAATATTAAATAAAACAACCTTTACTGGGGTCACCAGTAAAGGTTGTTTTGCAAAATGAAAAATAGATGATGGCCGATTCTCAGACCTACTCAATGTGCTCACAAAATTTCATGAGGATCGGTCAAGCCGTTTCGTAGGAGTATGGCAACGAAAACTGTGATACGAGAATTTTATATATAAGATTACTATACTAATAGTACATAATTATGCAAATTGCGTCTTTTAAAATGTTGCCTTTTTTCGTCCCGAAAAATAAATCTGGATGATAAATAATAAAGCAAATGGATTAAAGGAAAGTTAATGACAGGAGTGAACTAGTAGTTGTAGGTGGTTCACGAGTAAGGGTGCGTGACCTTTAGCAGGCTGGGCGCCTACGTGGCTTAAGCACTACTTAGTACCTACATTATGTGTGTTTCAGTTTTATAATGAACGCGGCACGCCCCGGCTTCGCACGGGTTATTATTTTACCGGCAATCATTTGTTTTTTTCTCGCCGTAAAAACCAACCTTTAGTATAGTTCCGTATTTTGCGATTTGGCTACGGAACCCTTAACAATAGAATTGCAACTATGGCATAATTTTTGTTCCTCTTGTTGCTTTGTTCAACAACTTTAGATTATATTAATATTTTGTACGTGAACTTTGTTAAACGGTAGGCAGAACTATTGAATAGTTTTTGGGAGTGTCTAGAAAAATAGATGTTTAAGTTTAGTATATTAAGTATATTAGTCTAGTACCCGTTACACAAGCTAAAGCTGGGTCCACATTTGTATCATTTCGGTGTATCGTATCTCCGTCGCGTGGCCTCGGCACGTATCATGATCGCTAGTTTGGACGCAAGCTGATACGCGTTAATGATACATGCCGTATCCGATACGGCCCGATCCGCACCCGATCTCCAATGACCGCGTATCTTGATACACCTCGTATACGATACGCGTATCACAATCAGTGGTATGGACGTATTTTGATACTGTATCGTGATATGATACGTGATACACCCCGAACCACCCTTTGTCGGTTTTTCCGCGATCATCAAAGGGGATACGCGTTGCATCGAACAAGTTTGGACGTGAATACATTTGATAATATAATAATATTTGATACAAGGATCGGCAGAAAAAAATGAAGCGTCCAAATTTGTAAAGTTAAAGTCGATACGCTGACATGATACAGTATCACATAAGTATGGACGCGTTTTTATAAGATAGGCCTTAACGATACGACATGGATAAAATGAGCGTCCATACTTATGATACGGATACTCGATACGATACTCCTGATCGTGATACACCGAAATGATGCAAGTGTGGACCCAGCTTTGGGCTTACCACGGGGCTAGAGGTTGTCGTGTGGATTGTCTGGAAATATTTATTTATTTATAAATAAGAAAAGACGAAGGGACGTTCACATTGTTTGTTTTATTTCTTTTATATAAAGATCACCTAACCTCTAAATCCTTGTTTTATACCCTCACCTCCTGGGCCTCCAGAAAATTTCTTACAATAAATAACTGCCTTTATAGTCGGGACGCGTGCAATTCTCGCGACCTGTAATTTGATGTACGAGAAAAGCCCGTTTTTATGTTTCTCTTGAAGGTCACAGAGATTTGAGACGATGTGCCCGTATGACAAATGTTAGCCTTCGTAAATAAATTATTTGATTGACAAGTTGAACGTGACTTGTGTTTGCTTTATTTTTGTCTGTATCTTTGCCCTTTTTTTTTTAACACCCGACCAGAAAATGGGGTTGTTATAAGTTTTACGTGTCTGTCTGTCTGTTTGTCTGTCTGTGGCATCATAGCTCCCGGTCGGATAGAGCGATTTCAATTTAGTTTTTTTTTTGTATGAAAGGTGAGTTTGGCCCGGTCTAATCGTAAGTAAAACAAAATTAAAAAAGACCGTTACTTTAAATTCCCAAAAAAAAAAACAAATATGTACAATTTTTTTGAATAATCAGACGAATAGAAATTCTATTTATTTTCCCACTCCATTTTGTCGCTTTGCAAACACAACATCACACATAGGTTATTTGATGTGATACCAAGTATGTCAAGTATCAATACAAGAATAATTTCTTGTAAATACCAACTTTCGCAATTCCTGATAGTTCAATCAATAAAAGCCGGCTTAACCGTACAAATCCTTCCTTTTCATCAAACATTACTCATCATTTCGATTAAAATGGCAACTGGAAATCTACTCGCGAAATCCTCGATCTGTCGCAAACGTAATCTTTGCTTATCCTATAGAAAAATTCAATCTTAAATAATCCAGTTCGAAATATGCTTTATATTTCTCTTATTTTTCCTAATCTAACCAGAAATCGGCTTACACGTGAAACCTTTGTAAGTTCCGCGAATGAAATCTCATTTTGTTTCTTTGTACGTGACTTTATAAGCGGTCATACGCTGGTTAAGGGCTTAGAAGGCAAAAGGAAATCTATGCGAAATTTGCCTTTGACAATTTGATTGTGTTGTTTATGTTGTGTGGTTATTTGCATTTTTAACCCCCGACAAAAAAAGAGGGGTGTTATAAGTTTGACGTGTCTGTCTGTCTGTCGGTCTGTCTGTCTGTCAGTCTGTCTGTCACCATAGCTCCCGAACGGATGGAGCGATTTTAATTTAGTTTTTTTGTATGAAAGGTGAGTCTTGCGCGAGTGTTCTGAGAAATGTTTCATGAAAATCGGTTGGGCCGTTTAAAAGTTATGGGGGTGAGAGTGGGGAAGCAAAACAGAAAATCTACAAATATACTAGTATGGGGTATCAAATGAAAAGGCATCGCGTCCGCATTACATAATATTATGTTGTTTTACATTTAAGGAAATTAAGGCATTGGAATCGGGGGTTTTTCTTAAATTTTAAATTTAGATTTTATAGTAGTCAGAAGCACACATATCTTTTCCCGCGGGAACAACGTACTTTCAAACTTATAATAATGAATAGACAAAATTTCTACATTTCTAATCGCTTCTTTGCACTTGTGTAAAAGAAAACGAAGCGACCAGATACGATAAATTTATTTCCTACTAGCGGCCCGCCCCGGCGTCGCACGGGTAAAAAAAGTTCCCGGCAATTTGTCCTTATTTTCTCACCGTTTAGACCTACCCTGGACTACGACAAACATTTTAAAACCAAAATTAGCTTAATTGGCCCAGCCGTTCTCGAGTTTTAATCAGACTAACGAACAACAATTCATTTTTATTTATATAGATTTTTCTTTATGTACCTTTTTCTCGGTTTTAAGAGTTATAAATAAAATAAAAAATGATTTTGTATTTTGTCCTTCCTCGATAAATACGCTATCTAACAGTAAAATAAAATAATTTTGCAAATCTCACCAGTAGCTATGCTTTAACTACGTAGGTTTAAGTTACCATTCAAATGTAGGCTTTATTGTCCAAGGTTATTAAAAATGTATTGTATTATTGTGTAAATAAACGTGAGCCTCACACATTACATTCACATTACACTCACACGTATATTTTGATTAAATTTCTCATTTATGAACCAAATTGCACGGTTCATATGAAAACAAATGAATTGAGTATTGAAACAAAGATTTTATTTATTTTAGACAACATGCTTCATAGTATTTTATTTTGTCTCTTGAAATGAAATGAAATTAGTTTATTGTTTAAAATCTGGTATACATAACTATGGTATGCTTATGGGTCTTCCCACGCGGCCGAAAACCACACGACAAAAAGACGCAACTACATCGCACCGACAATGTTGCAAAATGGGTGAATGCACTTCTTCATTTTGCTAAACCTCATTCTTAACAATTCTAACATTCTTGAACAATAAATCGTCACCTATCGTTAGAGTAAGAAAGCAATCAACGTAGACATTCGGCTTTTATTAGCTGTAAAAGTTTTCATTGGCCTTTACTTTGTTTAATTTTGTATGTCTGATTGTCATTGACGATCTATTTGAGTGCCGCAGTGGGACAGCGAGTTTTGTTACAGGTTAATAATACCGAGAAACACTATTGGGTGGTGTTTGTATGTTCTGCAAGCGTTTGAAATCAAATTAAATTTAGAATGGTAGAATGGTAATGGTAGAAAATACGGAAATACTCAATAATAGTCGAGAAATATCGGGATATCCAGGAAGGCACGGGAATTGTCCTGACAGTAAAAACACAGCTGTTTTATTCACGATTTAATACCTACTTATTACTACTTTAATAATAAACAACATTAGAAAAAATATGGAAAGGTAAATAATGTTTTCTAAACTTACGAATGATGCGACACCGCACACAATACATACATACAGTATCTGTACGTATACGCAATGCGATTTGATTCGTTACTCGAACATAATGAGGTATCAAAAGTAACGAGTAACGCACCGATACGAAAGTAGCGAGTACTGAATGATATACATAGGTACATAATAATAGTTACGAATTCACAGAAACGGGCACGCTTTTAATCGTTACTTTAAAACGATCTATACACTTCTACCGAGCTACAACCACAAGAAGCAATAGGTCTACTTTTTTGTTGATTTATTGTACCGATAGGGATAGATACAATGTTTACGTTCATTAATCAAGTGCCCGCATATATGTTTTATTCATTAAAATATGGTTCTTATACAAATGCAAATATCCTTGCGTTACACCGCCGGCGCCGTGTGGCGCAAATGTGAAACTCCTTCTGAAGTAAAGCGGTTGTACCCAAAAGACAAGTTTATTATTAATACTCATTAATAAATTGATAGTTGTTATACATATTATGTATATATTAACACTGAATAATTAAGGCTTACGCATGTATTTGGTTTACTTAACAATACATATTGTTAAGTATTTATACTTAACAATACATAGTAGTATAATAAACTTATTGTTAATGTCCAAATAAATGATTTTTATTTATTTTTATTATTTATTTTGAAATCACAGCTTAATGCTGAATGATATAACCCTTTTGTCACAATTAGTACTTTTTTTTTAACTTTAATATAATTATTACAATACTCTTTATTGAAACATCAATATTACAATACAAAATGGTAGTAAGGTAATAAAGATAGTTTTTTGTAGTTTTAAGTAAATTACACATAAACATTTCTCAAATCCAAGTCGTAATAAGACAAAAAAATTATGGACAAATTTATAAGTACACTAGCTAAACCAAATAAAACCTGTTGTCCAAAAAATAAAAAAAATATTTTAGGGGTGGATAACTTTTATTTTAATACTCTTTTTCTCGTAGCCGATTCTCAGACCTACTGAATACGCATATAAAATTTGGTAAAAATTGGTAAAGCCGTTTCGGAGTAGTACGGTAACTAACATTGTGACATGGAATTTTTATATATTAGATTTTATGATTATAAAAATCTTAAAAGAATACATTGCTAGGGGGAACAAGATATTATATTTCATAATTCTGTTTGAGTTAATCTGAATGTTCTCATTGAGTTATAATTTCTTTTCCATATTTTTTTGACACACCAAAAACTTTTTAACATTTTTCATTGTGAATTCAAATACATAAAGTATACAGAAATATTCCAAAGCCGTTTCCGAATAATACAATCAGTGAGCAACTTTGCAGAATTTACAAATTTAATTTTCAAAAACTCTGCGTCCGTAATCAACTCAGATCCAGATGTGGATATGGGGGCAGGCAAATACGTAACTAGGGATATATTGGGGCAACGAAAATACTATGGATTACATTAAATAAGAAAGAGATAATACTCCTTACCACTTTAATCACTTTAGGCACTTTTTCCTTGGTCTGGGTGTCTAATATGTATAGTAAAAAATATCTATATATGTATGCCTATTATATGATATATCTAGTACCCGTAACACAAGCTTAGACCTTACCACGGGGTTATATTTTATTTGTTTTTTTTATGCTAGATAAGTCTTCATTTGACCACAATCTTACCTGATGTTAAGTGACGATGTGGTCTAAGATGGAGCATGAAGACCTAGAAGGTGTGTGAAGTGGCTTCTCCGGGCCACATTACGAAACACGAAATAATCGCTTCACGCATTGTCCCAGACCGGAGGGTGGTGACAAGCCGCGGCCGAAGCCTACCACCAGAGACTGTTCTTAGCACCACCCGGAGGTCACGTGTAAGGATTCAGAGGGTTGACACTTACGGACGTGAACAGACAAAACCTCCAAAAATATGTTGTTGTGTGAATTATCTGGAAATATTTATTTATTTATTTTATTTAATAATGATTGCATTGCACTAGGAAAGCTCTTAGCTTATGATTCGGGAAAATTAAAAGTAATCCTAATTTATATTATAAATATGATGGTATATATTATATATTCAGTATTTTAGGAAATATTATATATTATAATACCTTCTTTTGTCACTTTGCAAGTCAAATATTGTTATTGCAGTTCACACATTTACCTCTTGACGCAAACACATCTCAACTCTCAACAACTAATAAAAATTTTGCTTACAATGACAAACTTGTACAAAATAAACCATACTCTTCCATACCAAAATAACGCAGTCTTCCCGAGGGATTTACGATAAACCTTGAGAATTAACGCGGAAGCCCTTGAATGCATGAAAAAATAATAACACGTGAATAGAAATGAAAAATGATAAAAATTACACGAAAATGTCTTTTGCAGAACTTTAAAATACTGGTCTTGAGTTGCAGCGAAGAAAGTAATAGGGAGCAAGGATTTGTTTGTTTCTCAGTCCTAGAATACTAGTTTATACGCCTCGACTTTTTACATCGGTTATTCCTATAATAACTGCTGGCCCTTCTGTTAAGTTCTTAGTACAGCCCTGCCGGGCCGCCCTCCCCTGGTTTGAGACAGAACTGAATAATGCGAAACTTTTAATTGTCTTCACAGCAACACCTTCATTAAAATTCGTTCTGTTGTTTATACACAACAGCCTTGTTTCTCGTTGTAAGTGACTCTGACTAGCTATGGGCGTAGGTATGCCTTGAAGGATTGTCAAAATAGTTGCACTGTAGCAAAGAGATTTCTTTCTTTGGTGCTATTCGACTGAGTGCGCTTCGGTTTGGTGTTCTTTGAGGAATAACCTGTTTCACATTCGTATAATAGAAGCCCACACCAGTCGTTTTTATCGTTGCATCCGGTTTGAAATCACGACGATTCTAAAGAAGTTTCACTTCAAAAACTCAAGTTTTAGGGGCATTTTAGAAAACTATTAATTAAGATTATTTGATTACATAGTCATGTCATGTTTTGCGATGAAATTGCTTGCCTATAAAGTTTTTCATAGTAATTTAACTTAAATGGAATTTGATTTACGACTTTGATCCCAAAAGCACTTCGTAAATAGTTTCGGCAACCGAACGTTTAAACATTATTGTATGTGGAGGTATGCAAAGTTTGACATTTTGAGGTCTTGAGTTGACTTTGCTAAAGTTTCTGGAGGACAATATAAATACAATATATATGTATGTATTGTATTTATAGTTTAAGTTTACTTACAGGTCATTATATAACTAATCTCGCTAGCTTATTGGGCTTGGTTTTAGGTGTCTATTGTGACTGTGTTAGTGACTATTATATACAAAGTGAAAAAAATCTATGGGCTCAGGAGGAAAAGCACCTACATTTATTCCTTAAACTAGCTCATTTTAATAACACAAATAGTTCCTTTATTTAAAAAAAAGATTTTCTTGATTTGTGTCTTAAATTTTGCTGGTTAGTTTTTATGTAAGTACAGAAAAGTATTAAGGAAATTCAGTATTTTAGGATTTAAAATAAATTAAGTACGTAAAATAAAAAAAAAAAATTTTAATTATTAACTGAAATAACAAAATATACCTCTTTATTTTTGTATGATAACATAAAATTAAATAGAAATAATTATAAATGAGAGAACGAAAAGATAGAAGGAGTTAAGAGAAAGGTATTGCACGTTGCTCGACTCACTTACGGTTTTACTATCACATTTTTTTTCAGTTCGGTCGCGCAGCAGAATCTCTATCTCCTCTAAGCCTGCCGTAAGGAACTTCGTTCCAAAAGTAAATAAAACCCCATTCAAATATTTTGAAGAAAGAAAACAATTATATTCTTCTGGGAATCTGAAACTTTCGATGAATTAAAAAAATCCTGTACTGTTTTAGCATACGAACACGTAGGAATCCCGAACCATTTCAGGAACAGCAATTTCAATATAAAATTTCCTAAAAAAATATCTTTTCGAAAACTGATACGAATTTCAAATATTATATTGTTTGTTTTAATACTTCATTCCGTTATTGTGGAAAGATGGCATATACAATTTTTATTTGAGCTATCGTTTACCAAATTTGCAAAAATAATAACTTACTCTTACTTATAAAAATATATCATTTGTTAAAAACCAAAGAAAGTACATAATTAACGCAGTCTTTAGGACTTCACTTCCTGTGCTGGTTAAAAACTGTGTTACATAAAAAATGCCTCACAAAGTCATGTAAATAAATACCTTACAGACTAACATTTATTATACTATTAAATACAAAAGTCAAAGTCAAAGTCAAAACGTTTATTTCCTTAGAAGCACATAGCCTACATGGACAGGTCAACTTAAAATTAATGAAACTTAATTGCTTAAACAAAAAATATCAAGGAAATAACATTGTCTTGACAGTTCGCTTCAATGTTTTATACTGAGTTGAGAAGCGAACATATAAGTTAAAACAAATTAGAGATCCTTATAACTACTATTGCCAATACTAAAACTAAAAAAAACCGTGTTGGCTAAGTGGGAGGGCACTCGAATTTCATTCTGAAAGCTTGGGTTCAAATCCCGCCACGCACCTCTGGATTTTCCTTCTTGATAAATTTATGTGCGCTTTATACACGTGCTTTAACGGTGAAGGCAAACATCGTGAGGAAACTGGCATGTTCTGAGAACTTTAAAGAGTTTGAAGGACATGTGACACTCACCAACATAGGGTGTTCATGATGAATGCTAAAAATGAAGACTTATTACTTGACTATCTGCCACTGGCAACACAAGATTTGGTTTTAAACAGACAGCGCCTACCATTATATTTGGAAGGTGCTGTCTGTTATGTAACAATCGTGTGTCGATGCTTTGTTCGTACAATGAGGCTCCCGAACTAATGGATGAGTACACTGGCTCTTGGCATTGGCTTAGGGCCATCTGGAGAAAACAAATATAAAATAATGAAAGTCATAATAGTATAGTAAAATTTTTTACATGTCATTTCTTATATTATAGTATTAAATTAAAATACATTATCACAATAAAATAAAATTATATTAACTCAATCAACAAAATTTTACAATTTTAAATGTCAAAGCTTAACAATGTAAAACAATAAATGAAATCGTTTAAGAAATGACAATAAAATTATAAAAATGTCATTATAATAATACAAATGTCAAAAGAATTATAGAAATGTCAATAAGAATAAGTTAATTACCGAAATATGAATTCCTCATAGGAATGAGAATAGGTTTTGAGTTTATCGCGAAAAAAGGGACAGACAGACTCTGTGAGGGACTTTTATTTATAATTCAAGAAAAGGTATTTATACGATTATATTTATTTAAAAATATTACTTCTTAGAGTATATTCAATTGTACCGCGCGGTATGGTAAATCGTAAAGTAACTGTCACCACCAACCGCCTACCATGCCTCACTACCCGCGTCGCGCCTTATCAGCACGAACGCGCGCGCTATACATTAATCATAATTTTGCAGCGACGTTATTCTAAAACTGCGATATCTCCTAAAAAATTCAATGAATTCAAATGATATAATAGATTAAATACTTGTAATAAATAAGCTTATTATTTCGTAAAGGATTAATAACACCTTCGTAAGTACATTATGCATTATTTTAAAAATTTGGTTACTATAAAAATATATTTTTGTCGGCCTTTTTTTTAATCTTTTTAGGAGGAAAAATTCTATCACACATCTTTTTTGAAAGACTAACCGATTTCGCATCTGACTCAGCGGAAGCTATTGCGAAGTAAAAAACCAACCGGTATTGCAAAAATTCTTCATTGGTGCTCCGCTTCTATTATTATAAGCATTATTATGTTATGTAGCCTTCTTCAATAAATGGGTAAAAAATAACACTAATATAATTTTCCAATCGGAACGGTGGATCCTGAGATTAGCCCGTTCAAACAAACAAACAAACTCTTCATCTTTATAATATAAGTATAGAAGTATCTTCTTCGTTGGAGAGTAATCGTGGTCATCATTTCAGGTGGCAAGCTTCAAAACTCCACTCTTCTCTGATGGCCGCCTTCCTGGTGCATTCATGCAGTGATGATGAGCCATTTATTGCCGCTTTTATCTGGTTGGTCCATCTCATAAGAGATCTTCCTCGTGGCCTGGTGCCCTCAACCTTCCCCTGGACCACAAGTCGCTCGATAGCATACGTGACCAAAGAAAGTGAGGATACGAGACTGTACCAAAGATGACAACCGCTGTTTGATGCTGAGTTCTCGAAGTATGGATTCATTGGTTCAGTTCAGTCCACGATACTCAAAGAATTCTTCTCCAGCTCCACATCTCTAAGGCGTCTTTCAATAGAAGTATAGATAACCGTGAAACTCTAATCTAACTTGATCTTTAACTGTTCTACTTTCAAAATTAATTTCATACATTAATTATATTAGTAAACATTGCTTATAGCCGTATGGTTGCACCTTCAGTTCATTCATGATTGACACGGGCAGGCGGTGATGGGCTGCCAGTATTGTTCTAATATTAATGGGCTGGGCTGCGGCCGTATACCTACTTCTGTATGACCAGCTTCGTTATTGTTTTGAAACCTGCGTTTGATGTGTGCGATTTATTGTTCAAATTGTTGAATTTGTAGTAAATCGCGCAATTGTTGAAAATGGCGCGTTTAATAGGAATAAGTAACAGATTCTTTAACATTTCCATTTTTATATTTAGGACAATATATATAAAAATGACTATGTATATAAATAAATAAAATAAATAATTATGAATATATTGACGACGAACATCGTTTGCGCCCAAATACTTCGTGTAGCTACGATGTACCTTGCCACACACAGCCGCACCGCTAGTCGCGTTAACAAGAATATTCGGCGTGGATTGGTAATATAGCGACATCATTAAGTATAGCAAAATTACCTATCTAAAACTTATATTAGGTCCTTACATATGAAATTGGCGTTTTTCGTACTGGCCACTTTAATCACAAATTTCTCCTCTTTGGTAAGGAATTCCAAATTCAAATTTGTACAGCTATAGACTCATGTATTTGTGCTTCGATGATCGTCATTCATTTGTTTTTTTTCTTCTGTTTTTTTCTGTTTGCGTCACTCATTTTACAAAATGGAAAACTTAAAATATCGCATTATTTACGAGTACGAGTTCCGCCGTGGCACTAGTGCTGCGGAAACAACTCGAAGGGTGAATGATGTGTATGGCGGTCGTGTTGCAAAAGAAAACACAGTTCGTTTTTGGTTCCAACGTTTTCGTTCTGGAAATTTCGACTTGCAGAACAAGCCCCGTGGACGGCCTGAGACTCAAGTTGATAATGAAGAGTTGAAGGCTATTGTGGAAGCGGATCCATCGCAAACCACGTCCGAGTTAGCTGCAGGCTGCGGTGTTAGTGATAAAACTGTTTTAATTCACTTGAAGCAAATTGGGAAGATTAAAAAGCTTGAAAGGTGGGTACCTCACGAATTGACTGAAGCAAACCGGCAAACGCGCGTCGACTGCTGCGTTACATTACTAAACCGGCACAATAATGAAGGTATTTTAAACCGAATCATTACCTGTGATGAAAAATGGGTTCTTTACGATAATCGGAAGCGCTCAGCGCAATGGTTGGATCCTGGCCAGCCAGCCAAATCCTGCCCCAAGCGAAAATTAACCCCAAAAAAGTTACTTGTAAGCGTTTGGTGGACTAGTGCCGGTATTGTTCATTACAGTTTTCTCAAATCTGGCCAGACTATTACGGCTGATGTCTATTGTCAGCAATTGCAAACCATGATGGAAAAGCTAGCGGCTAAACAACCTAGGCTGGTCAATCGCTCCACGCCACTGCTGCTTCACGACAACGCTAGACCACACACTGCGCAACAGACGGCTACTAAATTAGAAGAGCTTCAATTGGAAAGTCTAAGACATCCTCCGTACTCCCCGGACCTTGCTCCAACAGATTACCACACGGCACTAGTCCACCAAACGCTTACAAGTAACTTTTTTGGGGTTAATTTTCGCTTGGGGCAGGATTTGGCTGGCTGGCCAGGATCCAACCATTGCGCTGAGCGCTTCCGATTATCGTAAAGAACCCATTTTTCATCACAGGTAATGATTCGGTTTAAAATACCTTCATTATTGTGCCGGTTTAGTAATGTAACGCAGCAGTCGACGCGCGTTTGCCGGTTTGCTTCAGTCAATTCGTGAGGTACCCACCTTTCAAGCTTTTTAATCTTCCCAATTTGCTTCAAGTGAATTAAAACAGTTTTATCACTAACACCGCAGCCTGCAGCTAACTCGGACGTGGTTTGCGATGGATCCGCTTCCACAATAGCCTTCAACTCTTCATTATCAACTTGAGTCTCAGGCCGTCCACGGGGCTTGTTCTGCAAGTCGAAATTTCCAGAACGAAAACGTTGGAACCAAAAACGAACTGTGTTTTCTTTTGCAACACGACCGCCATACACATCATTCACCCTTCGAGTTGTTTCCGCAGCACTAGTGCCACGGCGGAACTCGTACTCGTAAATAATGCGATATTTTAAGTTTTCCATTTTGTAAAATGAGTGACGCAAACAGAAAAAAACAGAAGAAAAAAAACAAATGAATGACGATCATCGAAGCACAAATACATGAGTCTATAGCTGTACAAATTTGAATTTGGAATTCCTTACCAAAGAGGAGAAATTTGTGATTAAAGTGGCCAGTACGAAAAACGCCAATTTCATATGTAAGGACCTAATATAAAATTCTCGTGTTTGTAATCTAACTCCTCCGAAACGGCTCGACTGATGTTCGACATCCGAAGGATGCATGTCGGTCAGGGTGGAGAATCGTAACATATCTATTTTTCAACCCTCTAAATGTTAAGGGTGTTTATGTTTTTTTCCTTTTTTATTCATTTTTATTGTTTTATAATACAGCATACATAAATACATACAACCCTAAATTTTCACCCGTCTACGAACTACGATTTGTATCTACATAGGTGATACGAAGTTCACCGGCTTAGCTAGTTTTATGATTATTTATTATCCTATGTTTAGTTTTGACAATACTTGTGGAAAGGCTTCAATAATAATGATCCGATAGAAGCTCCCTTTGTAGTCTAGAAACTTTTAACTAACTTTACCGTTTACTCGTAACTTTATATTATTTTAACATATCTCTATAATTATTTGTGTAAACTTTGCTCATTATAATAGGTTTACCATAATTTTAATATTAATACCGATCGTAAGTTTTTGCGTTGCTATCCATTTTTCAATTTTATGACACAGCAAGACAAGCATTTTTTTTATTGTAAATGTTAAACTGTGTAGCTTTTGTAATAACTGATTAAGCTGTGTTGTTCTATTCGCTTCTCATCTCAGTATAAAACATTGAAGCGAACTGTCAAGACAATGTTATTTCCTTCATATTTTTTGTTGAAACAATTTTGTTTTATTAATTTTAAGTTATCCTGTCCATGTAGGCCATGTGCTTCTAAGAAAATAAACGTTTTGACTTTGACATTCTACTACTAGAGGTAATACTACTATTAATATGATGTACAGTCAATAGACAAAGTAGGGGATCAAAATTAACGTCTCAAAACATATTCTAGCGTGACGTGCCAGATGTAACAATTTATACCAAAGCGTCAGTTCTAAATGAAGTTTGTAATAAATCGAAATTAAATGATAATAATGACACCGAGGTTTGAAATAAATGTCACTTACATATGTCACTTTTAATTGTTCCTTTACTTCTAGTAAACTATATCGGATTAAATTGACGACAAAACTGCTAGGGACGGAATCTGCTCCAACGACAAATCAAAAACAATTATTGTAAAGTTCCAATACAAAAATAAGTGTAATAAATGAGTTTCTAATCGCTTCTTTGCTCTAGTGTGAATAAAGCGAAGCGACCAGATACGATGAATTTATTTCCTATTTATCTTGAAGCACCTATGTTTATTTTATTATTTTTGTTTTTTGTATTTTATTTTTTACGTTTCTAAGATTTGATAAACCAAACAATGGAAATAAATGATTTAATTTAATGTATTTAATACATTTTTTTGGGAACCCTATTTCATCAGTTTATTTTGCTGTTGACTTTATTTTGCGTTTGAGAAGGTTGATAATTTCCACACAAATTTGTGTATGCTTTGCAAGCACATCTTACCTTTTAAAACTGCGTACAACTGCGTACTAGATGAGAGTGCTGTACTGAAAACTATGTTTAACTGATTTCACAATAAGGTTTAAATTGGCTTAGACATGGACCTACATAATGTTCTATAAATTAAAGTTACTATTATAGAATATAATAGTAAATCGAATATAAATATAATCCTCCTCGGTTTTAAATACTAAATGTGGATAAAAGTTCTTGTTAATGCCACCATTGCTTTTTCTTATAATTTTGGCTCTTCTTGATAATAACTGTAAAGCTTCAATACTTTGTAATGCCGAGAAATCTTACGCTCGTATACATAAACACTGTTTTTCCGCTTATTTATTCAATTAACGAAACGACGAAAAGATAAAAATATAAGCAAACTTAGCAGAGCTTGTACTATGGCTAGGTGACTGATATACATCATAAATATTTTTTTTTTGTAAATACATACATTTAATACATAGAAAACACCAAGACCAATATTATACTAAAATGCATACTAAAATTTTTAATAGACAAAGCTCTGTGTAGCTGCAACAACTACCTATTTGTGAATTTGTAAATTGCTCAGAATTTTATCTTTACCAATTATAATATTATATTTTAAATTTTTATTTCAATTTTAAATTATTATTAATGAATATTATTGTAAATCGAATAAATCAATTTTATACAATATGACAAGGCCACTATACAGCCTTGATTAGATGTTTGTGTTTTATAGTTATTGAATTACTGTATTTTTTGTCGAAACTAAGTGTATTGTAATGTACCTATGGTTCGAATAAATGAATTGAATTGACCCAAAACCAGAAATCGTAGATACTACAAAATCTGGTAACCTTTGGGAATCGAACCCAAAATTTACTCGTAGTTCTCAATAGTTCACAGAGATGTTCCATAGTTCACCGGTTCTAACTACTAAACTCTTGTGTTTTCCTATACCTACTGAAATACACAAAGATCCTTTGAAATGCAGTACCGTATAAAGTTCTCAATATTTTCTGAAGTCTCTATTGAACAAAGAATAATTTGATCTCAAACGAAGCCCGTGGGATCTTTGTTTATTAAAATTTAAACTAATATTGTTTGAGAAACGGATTACCTTTCATGAATTAGTAATTTCAGACATATTGACATTATTGAATGTTACGGCAAATTCATCATCATCATCATTTCAGCAACTGGTCGTGCACCATTACTAGTATTTTTTTTAATATTCTTTAATTTAACATTTTGTTAAAGTAGGTTTTTTTATATTATGTATCCAAATTTAAAGGGTTATTTATTTTAAGAGTGAAACTAGGACAAACATACTAATATTTCAATGTCCGTTTTTCTATGACTAGGCTTTTTGTTCATGTGTCAGTCAAATTAATGTAAAAAAAACTCAAACAATACGAAGAGAAAATTAAAATTAATCATTATTATTATTAGCCCCCTGTGTCCCACTGCTGGGCAAAGGCCCCGTTTGTTCCACAACTAATTAATCAAATTATTATTCAGAGTTTCTAAGTATAATCACGTATAATGTATGTTGAAAAATGTTATTTAACTGATTTATATAAAATGCCATAGATTTCTTAACAGAGCTAAAAATATGACATGATGATGAAAAAATAACAACCGTTCCATGACTTTAATAGGCATGAAGACAACATAAAAAATAGAAATTCTACTTCTAGTTAGATGTCAAAAAAACTAACTGAGCAACTTATTTTCAAGAGCTTATTTTATAGTAACATTTTATGTCAAGGTCTAGAAAATAAAATATTCCTAGATTAAGTCTGCTACAAAGTCTGACAGAAATTGCTTTAAGCAATAAGACCGCCTATTACGTATTCTAGGTTTAGTTTCTCTATTTCTTATTGTATTGTTTCTTTGTTTGGTGTGTAATAAAGTATTTATTATCTATCTATCTATACTATACATTATTAATGCGAAATTAGTTCGGTAAATCAGTTCTTCAAGCTTAAAAAATAAAAACGTATTTCCAGAAAAAATATATTTAATGTTCTTTTTAAATGAAATAGGTAACTACTTATCTATAATCTGAAATACCTCGAAAAATACTCAGTTGAACTCTATTTGCTCGCTTATGAATTTTCTATCATACAAAATAATCCTAAGTTCAATAAATTATAAGCAATGATGAAAATTATTTAGAGATAATAATAATTTTGGCTTATATTTACAGACGAAATTAAATAAAATATTATTATTCGTAAAACTCATCGAAAATATTTTATTAGTAAAATAGTTTTATGTTTTCGCACAACCATTCAAATTTGATTGTAAAAAATAAACGAAGTCATTTTTGTAACTTTATTTAATCAAAATGGTATGAGAGGTCTTTAGTAAATCAATTTAATGCTAAAGCCTGATTGTAATTTCTGATAAATTCTAACCGTGCTGAGAGTTGAAATTAATCATCCATCAATGACAGAAATACATTTCTGTTGCCGCTATAACAACAACTACTCTTTTTTTTTTTATGATCAATAAGTCTTTATTTGACCACAATCGCACCTGATGTAAAGTGACGATGTGGTCTAAGATGGGACATTAAGACCTAGGAGGTGGCTTCTCCGGGCCACATTACGAAACACGAAAAAATCGCTTCACGCACTGGCCCAGCCCGGAGGGTGGTGACAAGCCGCGGCCGAAGCCTACCACCAGAGACTGTTCTCCCTTAAAATTATATAAGGGAGCTTCGATAACAACAAACGTGATTTTTATAAAGTTAAGCATCGGAGATAAGTTAAGTTTTGCACGAGTCCAATACTTGATTGAGTGATCGCTCTGACTGTATATTTTTGCAGTTAGGATTTATTTTTAGCATATATATTATAGTTTTTCTTGCTTGCTTTTTTTTTTAATTGTAATAGACATTATGTCTTTAAACTGTTCGCGGAACCCTAGGTCTAGGTGGAATATGAGTCCTATTTTACATCAAAATTTATTTTTATATAATTATATTGTAATTTAGACTTATGTTTACCCGTTGATTAATCTCTACCTTAGTATTGTATTACATAAGACGCTGGGTTACTAAAACCCAGATTCAAAGGTATAATTTATAAGGATTCCATCCATTATCCAACCCTAGTGAAAAGCTGCTTATTTGAATCAAGTTAGGTCAATCACCCCACTAACATAAGTGTAACACTATTATGTTTAAACAAGGTACTGTAAAGGTCATAAGTGAAAAGTTCAGTTGTAATTTATTTATAACTATGGACCCGCCCCGCATTTGCACGGCTGTAATGCTTATCTGCAACAGAATTTGTAAAATCACTCTTTACAGTTTTTCGACATTTGTCAATTTCTTAAATCTACTTATTGTATGAGCTGGCCTAATTCATCATCAACAACCTATTAACTTTCCCACTGCTGGGACACAGCGACTTCTTTTGACGAGAGAGATTAAGCCTGAATTCACCACGCTGGCCAAGTGCGGGTTGTTAAATGTCACATGTCTTTCAAACTCTTCAAAGTTCTCAGAAAAATAGCCTTGAAGCAGCATAAAGCCGGCTTATTTAAAAGCGTTTTATCCGCGCAAGCTGACCAGTACCGTCGCATTCGCTAAATCCCTGCATTTTAAATCTGTAATATCTTCGAAATTATTCAATTTAACTACAGATTGTAAAGGGCTTTAATTGATCTTTAGTAAATGAAAAATGTATATATAAGGACTAATGCCGTATTGCTTCAAATCGCAATGATGTCTCTAATTAATGGTAATTATGTCACTATTTATCTTGAAAAGTAAATAATTTAAAATGTATCTTGCGGATTATCCAAAGATATTATATACCAAAAAAATATATTTTGGGTTCTGACGAAAAATTGTTGTTTATTTTTCTGTTCATAAAATGGTTATACAAATAAATGTATCGTAATAAAGATCAATCACAAGGACATGTGACATTCACCAACCCGTATTTGGCCAGCGTGGCGAATTAAGGCCTAATCTCTCTTCCAGGAAGAAGTCCCTGTGTCTCAACGTTAAGATATTTTTTGTATCATATAAATAACGGAATTATTATATTTACAGTCGTCTTGGTAATTAACTACAGTTTTGCTACCTATGATTTTAATAATGAAGATTCTGTAATATTCCGCGATTCACGCGCTGGTGTAGGTAAAATATAAAATTAACTTGCACTATGATTGTGTTCGTACTAAAAAACAACTGAAATTATGACATATAATTTTATAATCAATAAATGACTTTTAATGACTAGCACCTGAATCGCGACATCAATAGCCATTGACTCATACTCGTACATACAAGTTTTTTTTCTACTCGTGGAAGTGCTTTGACAATAACATCTTAGATCCCTCAGCGCAAATACAGTCAGCGTAAAGCAGCAAGCGGACCTTGGCGTCTTTGGCAGACTGTATACATTAAAAACCTGCATAACACTTATGCACGTTACTGTACATAAATCTATACAGGGTGTGCCTTTACTCGTGTCAGTGTGACGTCAATCACGCAGCTAGACATTACTTTGCCTTCTGTTTCAATAGGCAAAGTGTTTCAATAGCCAAAGTAACTGTATGAAATACGTTGAAACTTTAGCGATTAGAACGAAATTGAATAAAAAAAGTATTTTTGGGGCGGTGATTGCTCAGTCGATTGAGTTTGGTGATAAAAATGAAATTATAGTAAGAATTGTTAATGTTGGATATTATTTGGTTTTATCGGGTGAAGTAGAACAATAGGCATTATTAACGATGGTTATAATTTGTTTTAGTATTATTATAATGCGCATTTGCATACCTGTGATATAAATTTAAAGTTAATAAATTGTAAGCTCACTCGGGACTGGAAATAAATGATGATTGACAAGCTCTGTTCCATTTAGAATCAAATTGGTTCTTTCAGTTAGATTCGTCAGATCTAATTAAATTCTTCAATTGGTGAGGTTTATGCGTCGTTTTGTGAATATAATGATATTTAAATACTTAGTGGTTATTCCATCCACTCGTACCAAGTGATTCTCATCCACCTTCATAATCTATACTAATATTATAAAGAGGAAAGGTTTGATTTTTTGTTTGTTTGTTTGTTTGTCTCGAATAGGCTCTGAAACTACTGCACCGATTTAAAAAATTCTTTCACCATTCGAAAGCTACACTATCCCTGAGTGACATAGGCTATTTTTAGTTTTCAAAAATAATATGATTTCTTACCAAACTCCGATAATGTAACCCATGGTGAAAAAAAGAACCTAAAATCTTTCTTTAATCGCGAATGCTGCGAAAACTATTGAATATATAACAATGTGATATATTACAACTTTGTAGAACTTATCATTATCTACAAAAAACGTCGTTACATCATATCTCTAACTATTATAGTTTTGTGATAATAAGCGATTGTTTTTAAAAATAAACCTAAAATCTTTCTTTAACCGCGAATGCTGCGAAAACTATTGAATATATAACAAAGTGATGTATTACAACTATGTAGAACTTATCATTATCTACAAAAAACGTCTTCACATCATATCTCTAACTATTATAGTTTTGTGATAATAAGCGATTTTTTTGAAAAACTAACCTAAAATCTTTCTTTAATCGCGAATGCTGCGAAAACTATTGAATATATAACAAAGTGATGTATTATAGAACTTATCATTATCTACAAAAAACGTCGCACATCATATCTCTAATTATTATAGTTTTATGACAATAAGCGATTTTTTATATTAAAAAATTAAAATACCACTGTTTGAAAAGGCTCTTTATTTGTATCTTGGTATTAATCCTTAACAAAATAAATAATTTATTATGTAAGATTGATTTAAAACCTTTAGATAACTTTTATATAACTTTAATAGCATAATAATAGAATTCTAGCTTTAAAAAAATACAGTTACGCTATACATTTTAACTGTGAATTTGCAGACTTCCGTCGAAATTATGTTGTAACTGAGTAGGTATGTGATCCATTTACATAAGTCGAATTGTTGTATTCCTATCCTATGACCAAAGAAGGTTAAGTTGGTGTATGTATCTTGGCAAACCAGCATTGCTCTAACACTAATTCTTAGCTTGAACGAAAAATTATAACCACACATACACCAATATATAAAACCAACTTTCTTCAAAAAACTAACGTTAAACCAATTGACCCGAACCAAGTATATGTTTGTTGTCGGTTACACCAATTTGAGCATTGTAATCAATAGTATGTTTTCTCTTATCTTAATCTTCTGAAAAATAATAAATCTAAATTTAAAATATAAGAATAACCCCCGATTCGAATCCTTCAATTTCCTTAAAAGTAAAACACCATAATAATGTGTAATGTGCACGCAATGCGCTTTCATTTGATACCCCACTCGAGATTTTTGCAGATTTACGGTTTTCCTTCCCCACTCAAACCCCCAAAATTTTTAAACGGCACAACCGATTTTCATGAAACCTGTCTAAGAGCACTCTTGCCAGACTCACCTTTTAAACAAAAAAAACTAAGTTGAAATCGCTTCATACGTTCGGGAGCAATGATGTCCCAGACAGATAGACACGTCAAACATATGAAACCCCTCTTTTTTTGTCGGGGGTTAAAAATGAATCGCAAAATGTGTTGCTAAGCGCATAACTCAACAACGCCTATACCAATTTAGGCAATTTATCTTTTTAAATGTTTGTTGGAGTTTTAAGGATGGTTTTTACGGAGAGAAAAATTCGAATAATTTTGAAACAAATTTGAATAATAACCCGTGCAAAGCCGGGGCGTGCCGCTAGTAATAATAATAATTCTTTATTGCGCACACAATTATAACACAAACATAACAATAATTTTCTTAAAACTATGCGACAATTGGCGGTCTTATCGCTCAAGAGCGAGCTCTACCAGACAACCTTGAATGGATAGGATCATTCAGAGATTAAAGGGGATCTGTGTGCAAATATTAATTAATTATAGATACTTTCAGGATTATATATAACAAAAGTGACTAAAATAAATAAAATAAACCTTCATAATATGTAAATATAGATACTATATCTAACCTAATTAATAAAACATAAATATATACATAAACTACATAATTATAATGTTTTATTAGGGACAAATGTACACTTTCTACAGGACAAATAGTGTTATTTGACCATGTTTTTGAATATAGGTAGTGACTTAGCATGCCGGACCGGGACTGGTAATGCATTCCACAATTGGACTGCCCGCACAGTAAAAGAATGGGCGAAGAAGGAAGTAATTCCTAATTCGCAATGCAAAGATTTGGGATTCGCTCCCTGCTGCTGTATTTCCTTAAACTTATTATTGAGTATTTTCAAGTACCAGGTATTAAGTAGAATGGAACCTATTCTACTTACTTACTTCTAGATTTTTGTGATCCATCCTCGTCCACATCGACACTTACTATCAGGTGTGATTGTGGCAAACCAAAAATCTATGGTCCATAAAAAAATACCAATCAATTTGATTTATAGTATACTATTTTCTAACACCTTGAGAATTATCGATTCAAGCCTAGCATGATTATTTGCTCTAGTAGCGAGTTCAATCAAGCAGTGCACGGCACACGTCGCTCATCGTTAACTAATACCGCGTCACTTTGACGGCTCAACATCGAGTTTAAATAAACAGACTTTGACTTTGACTTTAACATAATTTATCATAAATGGCCTATCTTAGCCCGCTACTAGGCATACGCCTCCTAGTACTTGTGAAATCCACCATAGTCCAATGCTAACCACTATCATTTATGATTTGATATGTTGTCAACAAATCTTGCTATATTTTTTTTAAATGAAATGATTTAAGAAACTATACTATAAAATACCATCTGAACTAAGCTCAAAGTAAAAATTATGATGAGCGTTATATCATAGGTATGAGGGAAATAACATTTTAAACGAAATAATTTATTTGTAATTCCTATTACGTATAATTTTGAGTGTTGATGGCAATCTGCAATCTTTTATACAAAATGGAGTACATCATCTAATAACGGTTCTATTATTTTTTCACTGTACTTTCATGCCTTAGAATCGATTTCAGCCTAGCATAATTGCTTGCTCCAGTAGCAAGTTCAATCAAGCAGTGCACGGCACACGGCGCTCACGCAACACGCCGCTCATTGTTAACTATTACCGCGTCACTTTGACGGCTCAAGTAGAGTTTATATAAACTAGATTTTTACCTAAAACAAGGTGAATTAATTTCCTTTTTTGTATAGGATATTTGGTCTGTTTGACGTGGTACTTGCGATGTTGAATCAAGAAACTATTTATAAGAATTCAGTTTTTTCACTTATTACATTACGTTTCGCGTAAAAGAAAGATATAATATTTTTTGATTTGCAATCGTAAACAACAATCGCTTGGGTGCGATTCCTGTCGAGGGGTTTATTTAATATGTATACTAAAAATATCTAAAAAAGTATATTTATTATATAAAGTATATCAGATACCTAGTACCCGTTCCACAAGCTCGCTTACCACGGTGCATGATGTTGTTGTGTTTGTCGGGAAATATTTATTTATGAATTCTTTATCGGGGTTCTTGTGAATTTTAATGGAAATAAAAAAAAGCTGAAGGCACTTTATGGGTAGCGGAAATAATTTAAAATATATTATTCACACTGTATAAGGAAAGTGGTGCCAATGTTTCTTGGAAAAAGAACGCTATTGGCGTTACTTTTCTGAGAAATTGAATCAATAATTAATTATCTTCTTCATCCATGTTGAACTTAAATTTCTCTTAATATATTAAAATTTGTTGTTATGTTGTCCTGTAGTGCGGTTATGTTATTATATTCGTTATTAAGTGGATATACCCTCATCCACCTTTATAATTCGCACGGCAAATGTCTGGAACTCGCTCCCTGCTGCTGTATTTCCTAATGCCTGTAAAAATAGTTGTATGTTTTGGAAAAATAAATAAATAATTACTACAATCTGAGCGTCTTCAGGACAGGAGTGAATAGGTACCTTCTAGATCTATTTGATCCATCTTCGTCCCATCGACACTTTCCATCAGGTGAGATTGTGGACAAGTATAGATCTATCTCCTATAAAAAATAAAAAATAAATATATTATAATTGTATCACCCGTCACTCGTCAGAACATGGTTATTGTAGTGTGTCGTTAATGCAAAAATAGTTAGACCACTAGTGAATGTCAACCTCCTAATAAAATACTCAGAAAAAGGGTAGACCATTTTTGTTTGTGAATAATCGTCTACGTTATCGCAAAAACAATCAGTTTATGCCGCGATCGCGCTTTCAACAGCGACGAAATATCGAAAAACTCAAAAACCGTCATATCATGGTATGTTACCCGTTTCAAGTTTAAATATTGTACAGAACCATGAAAGTTTCCATAATTATTTTTAATTTTAATACTGTTTTGTAACATAGATATAAAAAACAATAATTTTAGCGATGAATTTATGTGGTGAGTATGATCAGCTATTAAAAGCAACTTTAGGGCCTTGTAATTAGTCTACCTTTTTAAAAGACCTTAGAGTATTCAAGTGTACCCGAGTAACATAAGTCATTCTGAAAACAGAAAACCCAATTTACGTCAATCCCAAAAATATAGGTACGAATCAAAAGTACCAAAGGGCGAATGTATAACAGACAACAAAAAGCCTTTTGAAAAACAAATCCATTTGCTAAAAATCTCTTCCATTACCAAGATTTATTCAATTATTCAGAAGTAAATGATTTATACTGGTTTTTCGCTTTTCAGCAAAACCCCGTAATGGGGCTCATGTCAGCTTTTATCAGTGGTAATGTGAGGTGTGTGGGTCTGGTGCTACCTACCTACCTTTATTACAAATACGAAAATAAAAGTCTTTTAGTCTGTTAATTTAAAAAAAAAATGTGAAGGAGGTCAGTGGTTGTTTTAAATCTGAAAGTATTTTATGAGGTTTCATATTCTATACTTATTTTATACCAGAGTCAATTCCATCAAAACCGGAATGGGCCAGTAAGTGGGAAATAAATAATTAGATAATAAGACTGTTACACTGCCTCGATTCGGATGTTAAATAAAGTTTATGTTTGTAAAAACGAAACGTCGACTCGGCTTAACAATTTTGATAATATAACTATAGAAATCATGTTATTGAATTTCAATATGAACCGCTTTCAATATTGAAACCATCTCTGCTATGAGAATTGCTATCAATACTTGCTTTAGCAATAAAAAACAGAAGTCACTTATACGGCCGCGGATACATGATATATGTATTATGTATAACCTGTTAGTTCGGCGACGAAAATTCCGCTTACCTAGCCTCACCCTAATACAGAAACATAACTCTCCAAATTATCACGTGTTAAGAAACCATCAAGAAAACAATTTTCTCTGTTGATACCCATCAGTATTAGCACTCGAGAAATAAATACAGACAGAACACACCGAGGGAATTTCTGTATTAATACTGTAGCTCAGTGTGATACCGGCTATTTAACTTATATGTTTAAGCACCCCTTATAACCGTCCCAAGGCCTTAATTCACCACGCTGACCAAGTGCGGGTTGGCTTAGATTTTTGCTATCACTGTTAAATCACGTGTTTAAAGCGCACATACATTTTTCAAGTACAAAAAAGTCGACTGTTTTCCCACTAGCTAACACGGCTATTTTACTTATGTCAAGTTAAAGTGTATAGAATGAGACATTCCTACTAGTAAAGTAGTGCACACCGATGAGGAGATAGACCAAAACCTAACTGATAAAAGCCTTAGGGATTCCTTAACGAAGAAAAATCACTAATTCCCTGCACGAGTAATTGAATGATATAGCTATCCATGATGATTTGGCAAAATAAAATGAATAAATGACAACCAATTTGACAGATGTAGTTTCAACAAGATGGCCGCTACCAACTGTCAAAGTGACGTGCCTATTGGAAGACCCTTTACAAATGTGCTACTTCGACGTAAGTGGGTGCGTCGTAGTAATCCGCGCGCGCTTTAACGTAGTGTCAGCCCATCTTAACTACTTCTTTAATCTTTATCTAATATGTTTACCAGAGAATCTGAGATAATTATTTTACTACCTGAACCAGCTGTAATGATAAAGCTGTTACAAATATTATCCGGCGTCAGTATAAATTAATCCTTAGCGTCAGGGCAGAATGCCGAACAATAAACGGGTAGTGTTAAACTACAACGTTTCTTGCCAATAAGGGACAGTTTTGTGTGGATGAGACTAAACTTTGCCCAAACTCAAGAATTTGCTTTTGAATAGACTAAGAGCCTGTTTCCCCCTAGAGCTAATCAATATTTGATACTTTACTTCCCTCGTAAAATATCATTGGAGAATACCAGCGCCGGTTGCAAAACCTGCAAAATCTGATCTGGGACCATTTCGTAACTTAATAATTCAATATTATTTTATTAACTTATGTTTCATATGACACAATTGCTATTTTTTATGTATTTTTGTTTGTTTATTATTTTATTTGTTTTTTTTTTATCGAATTTGTATGACATTGTTAATGTTTAGTTAATAATAAACTCATTTGATTTGATTCCTAAATGTTTCAAATTGCCGTGAAATTAGCTTAAAATAATTAAAACAACAACATCGACGATTAGTCCAGGCTTTCTTTCTGATTCTACTTAATTTTAGATAATTAACCCTCTTTATTATCAAGGTATTATCCACACAACCTTTCCCTCAGACACATCCAAAGGTGCCCCCTTAATTTGTTGACCGTCTCCCCTTAATATCCGACATCACCATCAAATATCCGAAAGGACTGTCTATAACCCGTGAAATTAAGCCCATGTCTACCTTCGTTATTTAGCCGGATCATTTTACTGTTACAACCTACAATCTTAGAAGTTTTGGATACTCCTCTTTACATTATTTTCGGTAAGTATCAGCGTAGCTACTGAAAATATTTATCCATCTAGCTTCTAGGTCTTCATACCCCATCTTAGACCACATCGTCACTTTACATCAAGTCAGATTGTGGTCAAATAAAGACTTAGGTAGTATAAAAAAAGCGTGCAATTAATATAATTAAAAAAAAAAAACAGTGTTGTTACTGTAATTATTTAAGCAGAACATTAACAATTAAAGTAGCTGTGCAGTGCAGCGTCGCGGAGATACTGTCTATAACTAGTGAAAGTAAACCCATGTCTACCTTCGTTATTTAGCTGGATCATTTTACAACCCCCTAGTCTTGTAAATTTTGGAAACTGTTCTTTACATTATTTTCGGGAAGTATCAGCGTCGCTACTGAGAATAGTCAGCTATGCAATATTAGAGCAAGGAAGCCGACAAAATACCATTTACGTTCAAACTGTGTGTAATTATTCTATTTAAAATAATGTACAACACATTATTTTAAATAGAATAATTACACATTTTATTTGTAAAAAAAAATTGTCTTCGTCATCATCACCATTTAAGCCGTAGGACGTCCACTGCTGGACATAAGCCTCCCTCAAAAACTTCCAGTGATTTCGGTCGGTAGCAGCTTGAAACCACCGCGAGCCCGCTACCTTCACCAGGTCATCCGTCCATCTAGTTGATGGACGTCCTACTTTGCGTTTGCCGATCCGTGGTCTCGATTCGTGTGTGTCTTCTACGTATCTCCTCGTTCCTGATTCGATTACGTAGAAAAATGAAATTTTTGAGTAAAGAAGCCGACAAAGCAAAATTTTACCGATCTACTTATTGTATGGTTGTTACTGTAATACATTGTTATTTATGGTGAACATTAAATGGAGGGAAAACCGGCGGGGCGCGGTGGCAACATCCACATCATGCCAACGCCGCACCGCTCCACTGGACACAAGCGCCTCCACCGCGCCTTCAAAGCCTAATTGTACCGGTCCATTATACGGCTGTTAGTAATACATTGCTAGTTACGAAGAACATTAAAAGTCAAATTTCTGGTTAGGAGTGCTAAGTAAGCACTCGGAGCGCGGTGGAGACGCGGTGGCGGTACGTGCGTGTGTACAGTGGAGCGGTGCGGTGGCAGCATCGTATGCCGGAGCGCTTACTGTCTTTATTTTTTATTTTTTTTATTTGGAAAACAAACAGTTTTACATACTAACTAAATCACAATACAAACATAACTACGAACCATTTACATGTTTCCACATAGCGTGACTAATAACAAAAAAACACAAATCTTACTTACTTATAACTAAATTTGCTAATTTACAAAGAGTATTAAAAACGGGGAACTGAAAAAACAAATAACAAGAGTTAAAGAAAATCGGCAATATGATAAATAACTAACAATTAACAGATTCAAACCAGCGTTTTGTCAATAAGCTACTGACTCTGCTGGCTTTTGTATCAAACAAGTCGATATCGGGTATATCAGTAAAAACATTAAATGAAGAAGAGGCTCTGCAAAAGTACGAGTTTTGTCTTTAATTTGTATGGCAAATGGGGTTTCCAATCCAATAGGATGTCTAACGGGTCTACTAGGGACTTCCTTCCTGTAGTCCTCCCACGAGTTGCCAAAGACAGCTAAATATAAAATTTTAGTTGTGTAAAATCTATCAAATGCATGGGATTACAACATGATGTTATCTCCAGCAGTACTAAGTGGCAACTCATGGTAGGGCTACGTGTATGCTTATAAATCGTTATATAAATGCATGTTTTATTAATAAATGATTCTTATTCTTAATGCTGGGTTTACGAAAGCAGTGTGTGAGTAGAACATGCTATTTTCTTGCGAGTTAATAAGCATGTTATTTTATGCGCACTGTAACTGTAGTGTTAATTTTAATTGTTTTTTTAAAACATTCTTCCCGCTTCATAAGACGTACAGTCAACATAAAATGTTTTTTTTTTTATAATTTTGCAACTCTTTGTTTCTTTGTTCTTAATTTTACAATTTTTATTTTTAATATTAAATTTGTGAATTTTGTACTTTGTTGAAGTATACAGGGTGTAATCAGACGACTATCGAAAAAAAAGGGGGGGGATGCAGGACACCAAACCAAATCAATATAAAAAAACCGCAGTCCAAAAAAAAAATTGTAGCCGGAGATATCGATGGTTGAAATTTTCTGACTATTTAGCCAACCAGCAATGTAACCAGTAATGTTTTTATCGATAAATGGCATCGTTTCGTAGCTTGTAATAAACGTTAGTAGTAGCAGGCAGGCAGTGGGCGGACACTCGACTTTCATGAAATTCTTCTTCGAGAATGAAAGTCGAGTGTCCTCCTACCTAAATAGCCCATTTATGCAGGAAAATATTGGATTTTACCGCGGGAAAGTACTAGTACGCGGTACAGCTTTCCCGCGGTTTTTACAGCAGATACCCTTCTCGTAATTCTAAAATCTCTCAGGTCATTGAACTTACTCAACATTCTTAACATAGGTACTCTAGAAACATAATGTCACGATTTTGACTAATTAATAATAACACTTGTGGTGTTATTATTATTATTACTGTGAATTATTGTTTTCTTCAGAGCCGCGTTGGCTTAGTGCAAGCACACTTGACTTTCATTCTGAAGGTCGTGGGTTCAAACCCCGCCACGCACCTCTGGATTTTTCTTCTTGAGATATTTATGTCCGCTTTAAACACGTGGTTTAACGGTGAAGGCAAACATCGTGAGGAAACCGGCATCGTCTGAGAACTTTAAAAGAGTTTGAAGGACATGTGACATTCACCAACACGCACTTGGCCAGCGTGGTTTAATTAAGGCCTAATCTCTCTCGTCAAGAGAGAAGTCCATGTGTCCTAACAGTGGGAACGTTAATAGAATAACATTTGAAGGCATTGAATGTACTTAGTTACTTACCTAATTTCGCTGTCGCCTCGGTCGCACAAGAAATGGCTCGAATTGAGCTCCTCCTCTTTCATGGCACATCTTGTACTCACACACACACTGGCACTCTGTAGTCCTCTGCTCTGGAGGCATTTATTTCCTCATGCCTCGCCGTAACACATTATAACATTTGTCCATATTCTCTCGCACTAAACATTGCCAAAACCACATCACACTAACATTTGAATAACAATCACTCGTCACTTTACACTACTAACCGAAATAGACAAATCTATCCATCTATTCATACTATAAAATAAAAAAAAAACTTTAACTAAATTTTTTGAAAAAGAAAGGATTTTACTAAAACTAATTAAAGAGAAATACTAGAAAAAATAAGCTGAACAGTGCATAGATTTGCGATGCGACGCGCAAGTATTCAATACGAGTTATAAACACCGACTGAATTGATTCTCAAAACACTACGAAAATAATAGGCAATAATACATATCTTCAAAAAGCACCGCCACGCGGCGCGGCTTATGGCAAAGGGTGCCGACATTGCCGGCGTCTTCAAACAGGATAATTTATTCTTTGCAAAAGCCGTGTTCACTATGCCTACGAAAATAATTAGAACAAACTCCGTTTGATAAATACCTTTCCCTATGTTAGGTATGACTACAAAAATAAAAAATAATTGATTATTTTTTAATGCGAACGAACTCGAACAGCTGGTTTAGATAAACTTACGTGTATTATTTAACATAATTTAAATACTTACTTATGTACCTACCTAGGTTAGGTACCAAACTGTTTTTAATAAGAATATTAGCAATTTTATCCAGATGTCGTTCGTACAGTAGGCAAAGATTGCAGTAGGCCGATAATCTAATAACAGGGTGAGTTGAGTTCGTTCCAGCCCTAGCAACTCCATTACAGGACATAGGCCTCCCTCAATCTTATGATAGGTAGATTGAGTAATAAAAATAAATTTTGAATTATTTTGTAGGTAGGTACTTGAACTTAACTAACTTATGTGTGGCGGGAATTGTGCACGGATTTTAATAAAATCCATTATCTAGGTCACCAGAGTTTATTGCGCTCGAACAGCTGTTTTAGATTTACGTGTATTATTTAACATAATATTTTTTTAAATGCTGTTATCTGAGTAGTTTTTATTTGATTTTTGTTATTAAGACTTAGAATAAAATACTTACTTATGTAAGTACTTTCCTAGGTTAGGTACCAAACTGTTTTTATGAATATTAACAATTTTATCTAGATGTCGTTCGTGCAGTAGGCAAAGATTGCAGTAGGCCGATAATCTAATAATAGGGTGAATTGAGTTCGTTTCAGCTCTAGCAACTGCACTGTAGGACATAGGCCTCCCTCAATCTTTTATAAGATTGAGTAATAAAAATAAATTTTGAATTATTTTGTAGGTACTTTAAATTAACTATGATGTGGCGGGAATTGTGCATGGATTTAAATAAAATCTATTAACTAGGTCACCAGAGTTCATTGCGCTTAGAGCAGGATAGCGCTCGCTTGCGTGTGTGCTATGGGTCGTACACGCAAGCGCTATCACTGTGTGGATGCCATCAGCTGTGATTACGTGTTAGGGTATTAGAATGAATATCGGCGCGAACGGCGCGCCGGCCGCGAAAGCGAGCGCGAGAGTGAAATTAGATTCACTGATGTTTTATTTTTTTTATTGTATTTTTTGTATTATTAGTGTGTTAATTACGTTGGCATGTTCTTAAATTAACGTATGATGACTAAAAAACCTATAAATAGAAAAAAAAATATTATGAAAAAAAAAAAAAAAAAACCTTTTTTTTTTCGATAAATTTGTTCAGTATCGTGGTCTGAATCTCCCCTTTCATTTTTCGATAGTAGTCTAATTACACCCTGTATTTTTAATAATATTAATATTGAATAGTATTTTTTTTTGGGATAAAAAACAGGTCTTCATTAACTTATTACTAATGATTACATTAACACATCTGATAAACATTTAAACGTTTTCACATAGTGTTTTCACATACCGAGTCATTATATGAGTGATCACATTAATTCCGAACTTTGCTGTTATTATGTAAAATTGTTTGACTACTCATTTAAAAGAAATACTTTTGTAAAACTTTTTACATCTGGCATGTCAAATAAAAGATATTATGAAACATTGATTTTGATCACTTACTTTTGCTTTTGACTGTATCTACCTACTGTTTATTGTGTAAAAGTGTGAATGTGTGAAATACAATAACTTTTATACATCGTTTGCGTGAGTAAGAAGCATTGCAATAAATAGTGGTAAGGGCAACATAACTAATACCACGTGAAGGGTTACAACTTTAAATAGTTTTATTTCATTTGAATTACCCATAAAAACTGATAGTTATGAAAAGGAAAATACGTTTTTCCGCCGTAAAAGTTGACTGTGATTATACAGATTGTTATTTTTAGATCACGTTTTCAACAACGTGTCTTAAATAGTTCATCATCATCATTTAAATAAATAAAAACATATTTCCGGACAATCCACACAACAACATTTAGCCCCGTGGTAAGTTCTATGCTTTTGATGCGGGTACTAGAAGTTTGATATCTTCTTCTTATATAAGAAAATCAACAACGCCTGGACCAATTTCGCCATTATTTTTTAAATCTTCGTTGGGTTTCAAGGATGGTTTTTACGGCGTGAATAATTCGAATAATTGCCGGGAAAACAATATGAATAATTACCCAAGCGAGGCCGGGGCGGGCCGCTAGTACTTAAGGGCCCCTTATACCGCAAATGCTGTTTTTAAAATCAATATGAATCAGTCAAAAATTAACGTAAAATTTTGAAAAAAATATATGTTTCAGTTGAGGATCTTACAGAGTGCAAATCGCTTACATTTACACAATAAGATGAACTTCGCTCGATAGAAAAAAATACCAAAGTTGCCTCTTTTTAAAAAACATTTTCAATACTGTGGCTAAAATAATAAATTTATTGACCTTATTTTTACACCAATCTTTAGATAAATCATTTTTCTAGTGCAAATCGCTGAGGTGTGTGTTGTAGTGTTATTTTCCTATTAATTATGCCTAAATACCTACAAACCCGCCAGCGACGCGACGCCCGCGGGCTTCGTCAGTCGCGCGGTGGCGCTTACCGACGACGGACCTATGCCAGTGCTCTTCCCGCCCGACGAGCGACGTGCGACGTGAAAAAAAAAGGTGTGTGTGCGATTCACACACGACAGAAGTGAAACTACAACAATTAATAAAAACCGTAATTGGTTTTACAAGGACAACTGCGCGACATTGCTGTCGCGACGGCAATGTCGATTTGGTATTTGGGCCGGGGAAAAAGAACCAGTCAAAGTCAAAGTATCTTTATTGCATTATTACATGTAGTTTAAATGGTAGGTATTATATAAGGTTTTGTATCAATGTAATTTGCCCATTGGACATTTTGATTAACAACAATTTAATAATAAGAAATTTTAAATAATAATTGTATATAATTAAAAAATAAACATGTCAATAATTTTATAAATCAGATTAAATTAAATAAAATATTAGTTAATGATTAAAAATAATTACACATTACATTTATTTACCAATGGTTTTGTCATTTAAATATTCGGCAACTGTATAATAACATTGTATAATAACAGTACATATCGAAAGAATCGAAAAAGATGATGAATTTTTGAAATCAAAGATGGAATCAAAATTATCACACTTTTACCACCTGTCAAAATGTCTGCTGCCAGAAATCGTCAACCCCAGACACACTCTTGGTTGCCTCTATACGGAATCTGACACTTGAATGCGAATCCCGGTGGATTCGCAAAATCAAAATCCGAAAATAAAGAAAAAGAGATTTTTTTATCGCAAAACATTATTAAATTGCAATCAGGACCTAGCACTAGAACTCTAAATTACAATGAAATAAAAAAGCATTTTATTCCTCATATAAAATGTATTTTTTTTTTATAAATGAGAATAAATATTGTACATAATAATTATGTTTGTTTTCATTTTGTTGTTTGTATTCTTTACCACAAATTCTTCAATCATAATTATCACCTCACTAATTCAAAAAGTTTAGTAAGAAAAATTATGTTTACATTCAATACCTACATACCTACTACAATAAACTTTCATTTCTATCAAATAAAAGAATATAGTCAATAAAATAATCAATATACTAAAAAAATACAGTCAATAAAATTAAAATCACCGTAGCTACTGCATTATGCTGTATTGTGGCGTTCTTGCTGCCGACAAAGTTCGCCGGAGTTCATATCAAGTCGGCTCCCGCGTAACGCGCATGCAAGTCGACTGGGCGAGTAAAATGCCTAAATCTTCGAAACAAGGTGGCCTTAATATAAAAGACTTACATAGTCCGACCATCTGTTCTGTGTGCTGGCCTGCAGACTGCCACAGCTAATTTGGCTATGTCGGCGACCCGCGTTATTCTACGAATCTATCTAACTGTGAACTATTTACATCCAGTTAAACTGGACTCGTCAACAGTGCAATGAACTGCGAGTATTTTGGATCAAACTTCATTAATATCGTAGGAGTCCGGAATTCTAAGTTTGCTGTTTCTGAAGCGCCAAAGCATCATCATCTATTTGAATTGTGAAGATTATCCAAAAATCTACGTCAAATACTAAACTATATAAAGTTGAAGTGATTGACAATTAAGAATATTTTTTAATTTATTCTAATTATGCCCCACTATTAGTTAATAATTAGCAAAAAAACTGTCACATGTTGATACGCCAGAAATTCATAGAATATTTATAATATTATGCACTTTGTCTTTCTGTTAACCAAAACGTTTTATATGTCTTAACGGCTTCACTTATTGCATTTTTGTTACAAAAACCAAATATTATATTCGTAGGAATAAATAATTGCCAATCTCTAAGATGACGGGTGATAAAGTGAAATAGAAGCAAAATACATGTTGCTCCACGTAATGTGAGATGGGCAGGATTTTTTTAATTTTTATTTTTTTATTCTTGATTTATTATGTACAAAGAGGGTTTTGTCACACAGTGACGATGTCACCACCATGGGAGATAATTTCTACATTACATACTTATTTTATTATTTATAATATACAACTGACCAAGAAAAATAAGGTAACTCAAAATACCTACATATCAATCTACCTATTTACATAATGAACGAATAAAGCTTAACTAGCATTTTGACTTCTTCAGAATACGGAGACGACAAGAAGCTATTACACATACCGACATCATAAGGAAATGATGATGATGATTGTTAGGAGTAATATTCATTTGATTTATAGCGTGTGTTACACTTAATTATATCGGCATTTTGACTTCTTCAGAATACGGAGACGACAAGAAGCTATTACACATACCGACATCATAAGGAAATGATGATGATGATTGTTAGGAGTAATATTCATTTGATTTATAGCGTGTGTTACACTTAATTATATCGGTATTTCATCATTATCATTTTAGCCGTAAGACGTCCATAGCAGCTTTGCATATTTCCTGCGGCTGGAGATCGGAATCCCTCACATCCAATGACTTCGTTTGGTAGAAGCTTGTAATCACCGCGAGCCCGCTACCTTCACCAGGTCGTTCGTCCACGTAGTTGGTAGGTATAGGTATTTAGGCGATACGAATATTGTGTAAAATAACTTGATATTGAATTTTACTTTCGGCACCTACCACCTTTTTTTTGCTTATTAAATTTCAATCAATAATTGTCACATGTCCTTCAAACTTTTTTAAAGTTCTCAGAACATGCCGGTTTCCTCACGATGTTTGCCTTCAGCGTTAAAGCTGCGTGTTTAAAGAGCACATACATTTCTTAAAAAAAAAATTTAGGTGTGTGGCGGAGTTTAATTCCCCGACCTACGGAATGAAAATCTAGTGTCCTCCCACTTAGCCAACACGCCTTTTTATAATATGTTTCTCAAAATGATAATGATGAATTGCCAATGTAGCAGCGCTCTAAGCTTCGCCGCTCGCCGTGAACATAAACCTTACAACCCGAACAAAACACAAAATTTAGTACTTAAACTTGTGAAAATTAAAATGCTACAATTTACGTCGATCTTGGCTCGTAAATCTGTTCTCTAATTGGCTCCAGCTTGTTCCTATCGTAAATTGTTTATGGGCATGGCTTGCTTGTATTAACTTGCGAATATTAATATCAAATTTTTTCATGGATTTTGGAATTTAAGGAATGTCACCACAATCTTACCTGAGTTGAGTGAGACTCATGAGAGTGAGGTTAGATATTGATAAGATAAATATTCTTCACTGCACAGATAACATACAAACCCGTTACAAAGAGAAACTATCTCTATAAAACGGATGTTTTTATTCATTTCAATAAAATATACCTAAAGCCGCTGGACGGTTGTCTATAAAAATAAATAAACTGAATTCAAATTTGTCCAACTGTGTTACAGCAACCAACAAATACACAAATCGCGATCAAACTCATAACGTTTAGTAGCGGAGTACCGACTTTCACTCTTTGCCAACATTTTCAGTATTTAATACAAATATGATCGGAGTACCAATTTTTGAATAAGAATAAGAATAATTTATTGTGTCACAATCACAATAAAATACAACGTTTACATAAATTAACATATATATAAAGCCGTGTTGGCTAAAGTGGGAGGACACTCGACTTTCATTCCGAAGGTCGTGGGTTCAAACCCCGCCACGCACCTCTCGATTTTTCTTCTTGAGAAATTTATGTGCGCTTTAAACACGTGCTTTAACGGTGAAGGCAAATATCGTGAGGAAACCGGCATGTTCTGAGAACTTTAAAAGAGTTTAAAGGGCATGTGACATTCACCAACCCGCACTTGGCCAGCGTGGTGAATTAAGGCCTAATCTCTCTCGTCAAGAGAGAAGTCCCTGTGTCCCAGCAGTGGGAACGTTAATAGGGTGATGATGAACATATATATATATATATATATATATATATATATATATAAGGTTACAACAATAGATAAGAACATGTTGTGACAAAAAAGGTAATTATTTCAGCATAAGCTGAGGCAGAACGGGTCCAACTTGCAAATTTCTTTACAATTTATCGCTTGACAGCTTTAATTAAATGAAATTATCATATTTTATAATCCTGTGTCGACTATTATAAGCTTCAATACTTTCGGCGCGGTGCTTATAGTTTATTTTGTGTTATGAATAGAAGTAAAGTAACATGAAAAGGCTTCGCTACAAGCACAGGCTCATCAGATATTAATGAACCAATTGAACACTCGAATAGGTCAATGTTATTTCATCGAGTCGTTTAGGTCAAATCAGAAGGGGTAGGCTTGCTGTAAATACTTAATCACCAAGGACTGATCAATAGGCCACCGTAAAATAAAAGCGAAGTAAATTACAGGACACTTTGTAGCAGGCTTTTTGAAGCTTTAAATAAAAAAAAAGCTATTCAGTAAAAAAAAAGCTTAAATTTTAGGGGTGTAATTTGTTTGCCTTATAATCAGTAGAATTTTTTTAGGGTTCTGTTGTAAAATTTCTACCCTTATGGATTCGTTATGTGTGTCGGTCACATGACATAGCCACTTTTTTTTTGACTAAATCACTTTTTTAAATAAATATAAAATAAATATACATATAAATGGTTAGTAGCTATTATATGTGTATTTAGATAAGGATTTATAACTGTTTGTTTTCCGAATAAAATAAAATAAATAAATAAATAATTACCAAGTATAAAGGTAGACAAATTCTGTGAACCCCGATAATATTTTCACACAAAAATAGAAACTAATGATATGTTCTGGGGAATCCACATAATTAAAACTTTATTCATCAAAATCTTTTAAATTATATTGAAGTATTCAACATTATATATTTTTTTCCTGAATAGCTTGTGCTAGTGACACTAAAACGTGTGTGTGTGTGTGTGACCCTCCTCAAGTATGATGTGCTTACTTTAACATTCAAAATTCCAGCGAATATTATTTATATTACAGTAAGTGAGGAGAGAACGCAGCTCCACTAGAAGAGGGAAATGGAGAGGATCACGGAGGATTGGAGAAGAGAAGGGGAGAATAATCTAGAGGTAAGCATTTAAAGTTAAAAGCCGTGTTGGCTAAGTGGGAGGACACTAGACTTTCACTCCGTGAATTTAGATTTTTCTTCTTGAGAAATTCATGTGCGCTCTTTAAACACGTTCTTTAACGGTGAAGGCAAATATCGTAAGGAAACCGGCATCTTCTGAGATATTTAAAGAGCTTGACGGACATGCGACATTCACCAACCCGCATTTGGCCATCGTGGTGAATTAAGGCCCAATCTCTCTCGCTTTGAGAGAAGTCCCTGTCTCCCGGCTGTGAGAACGTTAATTGGGTGATGATAAACCATTTAAAGTAATGTATGGTTGAGTATAAACTGTTGTAATACACAGAACCCTTGGTGAATGAGTCCATCTCTTACTTATCAATTTTGTAACAGAACGTTGCAAGGGTATTTTCGACCTTTAATAAGATTGGTAGTAAAATATATTTGACCGCTTTGCCTGTCTTTGACACCAAGTGGACCCATTAGGGGTATAAGCGGTTTAAAATGTAGATATTGTTATTAATAAAACAAATATCAACTTCGATAGCGAATATATATTTTTTACTGCATTAATCGTTTCTGTCAGTTCTTACATTAGCAAAAATAATATAATAATGTATCCAAATTACAAAAAATTAAGCTAAAAAATTAATATTATGTCATTATCCTATTTGGGCGACTTAAACGCGAGAATAATTGAATCTTTACTTCTAGGTACGGATTCTTATCGAACACATAACAAAAATAAATATAATATATACATTTTATAAAAAAATATATCTTTAAATATAAAACCCACCCTTTCATAGTAGGTATTCAAATAAAAATCATTGAATCAGTACGAAAAGGGCGTGCTACCATGAAATTAATAAAACCATTACACCGCTCGTTTTTCTGCGGCGGACAGACCTGACTTATGGATGGAGGCGTGACCGACCACTAAAGGTGGGTGCTGACCAAAGTTAATGTAATGTAACATTTGCAGCGAACGCTTTTCGCGAAAATGGGATTTTAACCGACCAAAGTGTGGTGTAATCATACTTTTACCCCCGACAAAAAAGAGGGGTGTTATAAGTTTGACGTGTCTGTCTGTCTGTCTGGGACATCATAGACATCCCGAACAGATGGAGCGATTTCAATTTAGTTTTTTTTTTGTATGAAAGGTGAGTTTCGCGCGATCATTTCTTAACATGGGTGATGGAAATCGGTTTACCCGTTTAAATGTTATGAGGGTAAACACCGAAAATCTGAAATTATACTTGAGTGGGGTCTCAAATGAAAACGCATCACGTGCACATTGCAAAATAGTATGACTTTTTACTTTTAAGGGAACTTAAGTTCTGGAATCGGAGGTTTTATTTAATTTTAAATAAGATTTTACCAAGTGACATTCGGTTCATGATTTCCACCTGTCAGTTTTGACAGGTGGAAATCGATCGATAGATTGAGGTGACATTAATATATTAGTGGCTTATTTCACAAAATACGCTCCTCCAACCACAGCAGAGGCACCCCACTCCGAGATAAAAATTCCTTCTTGAGGGGCGGGCATGGAAACGTCGGAGTATATACTAATATATATATAATTGTGTCATTTTATAATGTATTCAAATTAATAGTGTAGTTTTGAAATTGTAATATTTTGCTCAGTCACATGTGACAAAGCGAAATACAACAAACCAACCATTGACACGTATTATTGACACAACTGACCATTGCTTTATTTAATCGGAATAAGTACACAAGACATGAGATATGACATGACATCATAAATTGGGAGATACATAGAAGAACATGGGTTACTCATATGGCCAAGTGGTTGCTTGGCCATATCCCATGTTCTATAATATAGCAATGGGCAGCAGGGAACTAAAAAGATGACAGCTGCAATGATGATTACTATTATTTATCCCTCCATAAGCTATTACGGCTTGTCCAATGTCCATTGCCTTTACTTTAACGCAGTACTTCTAGAAATTCCGGTCAGCAGTCAGTCCACACCTTAATGCTTCGGACAATACCATTTCTGATTTGATTAAATTCTTGTGCAATTTGGGTTTAGGGTATAAGATTTGTGGTGAACCTGGCAATAAAGAGATGGAAGGTATGCTGACGCATTCCTTTCACTTCAGGCCATTTACTCGTACCTATAGTCGAAAAAATGAATCTTGAGACGCCTGACAGAAATCATATAAGTCAATCACTTCAAATAGGTAAAAAAGAGAGAGACACTTGCTTATCGCATGCTTATCGGGAGAAAAAGGGATAAGGGATAGACTGGCGCCTATTTCACAAGCGTTGCGTAACAAACCGGTTCACCTTCTTGTAAGAAGTAATCACGTTGAACATTTTTGTGAACTCTTTACAAATGAAGATTTCTCGGCAACTGTGACGTTTCTACACTTCAAGGCAAACCCAATTTTATCATAATAGCACTTGCATAGAATAGTTATTGCAAAGGAAATCCAATTTATACCCCATCCGGCGGAATGCAAGAACAGATTGAAAATTTAATCGAATGCCAATTATGAAGCGTCTAGCGTCTGTGACGGTTATCAGGTTACTGAATTGGCTGAAGTTGAGATGGGGATATCTTCAGTGAATAAACGTTTCTGTTCGACTTTTCTTGAGTATTTACGGACTATTCCCTGAACCTACGTCTTTACTAGATATAAACTATGAGTGCTTTCATCGCAGAAGGTATAGGAAGGCTAAAGTATAGGAGAAAGTTATAATAAAAGATTTAAATAAAATTAACTTTACAAGCTACATAGTCAAACTTGATGGTGGGGTTTGCTATCGCAATGAACGAAAATTTATGGACTATTTTGGAAGCTCCCAGTTTAATACCCATTCTTGGTTACTCTTTTGTTTATTATGAGTCCAATTCTAACCTTTTCTAAAATGTTTGATAAATATTGCCCAATACTAAATATTTTCTACCATATCATAAATGGGATATGTGAAGAACGCTGTTTACCGACATAACCAAACTTAGTTACTTAAAAATATGTTGATCTATTTGGAAGAGTATTGGCGAGTGTCAAGTGCGTCAAATTCTGTGTTAGATGAAACAAAACAACGTCGGTACAACATCAAGGAACCCTTCTTAAAAATTCATTCACAATCATAATGTTCCAGCGCGGCTTAAAAACACTTAAAACATACTTCTCATCCGTGGTGCTTTTTCCATTAATTATTTAAATACGAGTTTTTGGCAAACCTGTTGAAGCATAATCCCTGAACAAGGCGTCTAAGCATTTATTTAAAGCACAATTTGCCTAAACTGCCTATTTTTACGATAATCGGCCTTAATACCTGTTGATAAGCAGAAATTTGGCATACACCATGCTTTTTTACCCGCTAACGCCCTAACAATCGTTATAAAAAACGATTTAACGCCGCTTTTGGGTTAAATGTTGTAATAATTTAACATGTGTGTTTTCTTCTTTCCATCACAAAGTGTTTTTAAAATAGCAGTAATGCAAATTTTATGGGATATCTGATTTCAATTAATGTTTTCTGTAATAATCCTGTTACTTTTGAACCCGCAAAATTAATTAATAGGCAAATATTAATAACAATTAAGGCCTAGAGACAGTTACTTTGCGTCACTAATAAATTTCGCTTCTGTAATTAAATAGATTTCCTCGAACTAATGTTACGAATCTTATTAACCTTCCCAAAAAGGTTTTATCTCCCAAAGGAGAAAAGAAAATTTCAAAAGAAATCTGACTACGTACCGGGAATCGGTTGACCCTTTAGGTGTCCGGTATGAAGCACTATTTTATTTATATGAAAATAAATATTACAGTGAGTAGAAATATGTGTACCAAGTGATATTTATTAGGGTCATATTACATACGCGTGGCTCTGGCTGTCACAGGGGTGTATTAAGAACAAAATAGTCTATCTATACTAATATTACACCGCCAAATATTTTGTTTTTGATTATACCTGAAATAACGCATTTCGATCATAGTTCTACGCCATGAAATGTGGAACAGATGAATGATCAGACTGATAAGACTACGGACGCTGTGGATCGGTATTCACAGATTAGTACACCCTCACCTATTCTTAATGTAAAGTATTCATAAAAATTAAAATATTCATAAAAAAGAAACGAAAACTAAAAATTTATTTTTTTGGTACATGGCAGCACAGCCTGGCAGGTAATGATATGTTTGTGGTTTTTTATGTTATTTTTCATGTGTCTGTTTGTTTATGTTGTCGACTGTGCTGTTGTTTGTACCAAAATACATGTACCTATTTCATTTCATTTCAAAACGAAATCAAACCGAAAGATTTTATCAACGCTAAACCTAAGTAAGCAATTTTTTCATGAAAACTAAAATAAAAAATAATTTCATTAAATGTTTCTGTTTGCTCTACGCATCGAATCCTAATATTATTTTGTAAGGCGTCGCAATCTAGTAAGCGTTACACTCAATTATTATTCAAAAAGTCAACGTCGCCTCATTCCATATTCATTCGGCTAAATTGTATCGTATTGACCTAGCTCCGGCCCTGGTTATCTCCCATTTGTATTCCGCGTAAGCCTCGCGGGCCGCGCGGTACCTTACCTTAACTTGTGACCCCTGTCTCAATAATACTCTAAATATTACAACAACAGCCGTAGGTTTGATAATAATTCAATATGGGTTTTTTAAAGTTCTTTACGACATCAAAAATCATCATATTTATACGGCCAAAATGTTCACGTCAGTTAAAAATTTATAGTTATTTTACTGCTTAAAGTATTTATATTAGTTTAAACAGAATACAGTGTTTTGTCAATGTCAATACTGAACCCCTTACCTTAACTTGTAACCCATAAATCTCAGTAATACTCTAAATATTACAACAACAGTAGTACAGTAGTAGTAATACTCTAAATATTACATTTAAAGATTTTTATCCGTCTTATACATTATTATGTTTTTATTGACATATACATTATATTTACTTCGTCATTAAAACAATTTTTGTCTTAGAATCGTCTACATGTTTCAAATACAAAACATATTGACTGTAAAAATTTACAGTGATTAAATATACTATACCCAATTGAATATTCTACAAAATGCTTAACATTGTATAACAATTTATCGGTCATACTGCCGTATGCGAAATTCGTCAAAAAGCAATGAATTTTTTAGAAATTTTCAATCTTACTCCGCTAATACTTGTATTGAATATACTGAAAAAGTTGGCAGACAGCGAAACTCGGCCCTCCGCTACTCATGTGATTTATGAGTATAAATAATTTATTGATTACAGTGATGATAGCTATTTTTTTCCGGGCAATGGAGGAAAAAACAGAATATTTTTTTTGTAGATAAGAAAACATTAAATATAAGCATTACGACCTTACGTCTCTGGGCGCACCAGGAGGTATCATAGGCTCATTAAATTATACAAAAAATATTTAACACCTAACACCAATATAAATTATAAGATAAAGCTTAAATATTAGCAATATTAATAAGCTTATAATATTTTTTAAGTTGGTCTATAAGCATTGGTAATACAGAATAAGTGCGATAAAGAAACTAGCTATCTAATATTACTATACAACAGAATAAATATACATTTTGCACATTTTCTTTACGTAAGCCTCAAGTCAATGATTTTAGGTCTTCATGCTCCATTTTAGACCACTTAACATCAGGTGAGATTGTAGTAAAATGAAGGCTAATTTGGCATAAAAATAAAATATTTTCTAAAAAATATACTAATTGTAGAGGACGATAGATCCTCGTTCTGCACGCCAGTAATTATAATTACACTAAACACTGGCTCGGCAATGTCCACGTATTAGCTTGTAACTTCACCCCCGTGCTAGCCCTGCATCCCCAGTGACAGTTACTTTCCCGCCAATCCGTGACACACGAGACAGTGACGTATGACGTTTGAGCTACCAGCTTTACCGCATACACTACATCCCTCCCTTGATGTTAAATTAGATGAATAACAACAAAGGTTGAAATCAAAACAATTTATTCCTATAATCAGTCTTCCAAGGTTAGACATTGACGCTACATAACATTAGTTAGATAAAACATCTCTAGCATTTGCATAACAACAATAGGAAAATTAGTAATTAACAAGGCACTCAATCACAGATCACGGTTGCTCCATTTCGTCACTATCACTATTTTTATTCCCTTCAGCGTATCCAGCTTCCAGATTCTCACCCTGCACTGCTTTCCATTGTCCTTCTACTCTTTTTACTTACGTTCTTTACGGTCACATCTCCTGTATTAGAACTCTGAACTGTATGAGGTATTGGGTTGTAGTTTGGACATAGCTTGTTGGATTTATCCATAATATTAACATAAAGTTTATCACCTTCAGTTAGATTTGATTACACAGCTCCTCTCCTTTTATCTGCATACTCCTTCCCTTTCTCTTTCTGAATTTTGTCTCTGTCACGCACATCTAGATCAACATCCATTCTTTCCAGTCTATCTGTTGATGGAATTTTGTCCGTGTTCTTCTAAAGAACAGTTCTGACGGAGACTTGCCTGTGGTTGAATGAGGTGTGCATGAGTAAGTAATCCAGCAGACTTTCTTTCATGTCTTTTTTATCCAGATGACTGATCTTGAGACGTTTAATTATATCTCGATTTTGTCTTTCATCCTCAACATTCTGCTGGGCTGGGACCAATATGGCACTGTATTATGAAGGAAAATGTTACAATCTTCGCAGAAACAAAGAAACTCTTCGCTCACAAACTGTCTACCGTTATCAGCTGTAATTGATATAGTATAGCCTAGTCTGCTTAAACAATCTCTAAGTAGCTTTATAATCTGTGAGCTTGTGACAGTTTTACTGATATTGACCTTTATACCGACTATAGTAGTCAATCAGAACCAGAAGATAGTCACTGTTGGGTAAAGGACCCAGCAAGTCCATTGCAACATTGACACATGGAGCTATAGGAAGTTCACATCTTCATTTCCTGGTTTCATATCTTCATATGTTCCTAATTGATCATTGACAACTTCCAAAGTGTTAGCTTCTGTAATTATTTTCTCTAAAGTAATCCTGTCTCCTATAGTAAGAATGTTCTTCCTTAATTCTGTTAAGGTACATTTCTCAGTTATTTGATCAATTAAGTGATCGTTTATCTTGTCAAAATTGCATTTCTCAGCTTGACTACGGAGTCGTACTACAAAACTTTCAAATTTCTCTTTGTCTTCCTGTTTAAGTAATCTGAACATGTGTCTTTCATAAACTCTGTTGATTTTTGGAAGGAAGTACACATCGAGTTTTTTGATAGCATCCTTGAAAACATCAACTCCGTCTTTGGGTTTAACATTTGCACCGGGTATACTATAATATATATCTTGCAGGGCTGCTCCCCCATAATGCAGCAATGTAGCTCGTTTTGTTGTATCAGCCGTGGTTTCAGTAAGCTCAAGATAAATGATCAGTGATCTTTTCCATCTCTCCCATTTACTGCCAATGGAACTCCTGTCCCCACTCAAGTCAAAGTATTCCATTGACGGGTGTTAAGCCATTGTTCTTCTGGGTAACCTTTTTCCTCGTCGCCACTTGTAGAGGACGATAGATCCTCGTTCTGCACGCCAGTAATTATAATTACACTAAACACTGGCTCGGCAATGTCCACGTATTAGCTTGTAACTTCACCCCCGTGCTAGCCCTCGGCTGTGTTGCATCCCCAGTGACAGTTACTTTCCCGCCAATCCGTGACACACGAGACAGTGACGTATGACGTTTGAGCTACCAGCTTTACCGCATACACTACACTAATAATAGAACCTTTTTCATTAATTTGTTCACCAAAGTCGATTTTGTTTCTGGTACAAAGATATAAAACCTAACAATGTTTTTGATTTAAAAAATCCTGAAATTCCCAACAACAAATTTGTAAATTTAAATATGTAATAGAAAAACTAGTTTCCATTCGTTATACTTTTAACCAATTAGCTTTACTCAAACAATTCAAATGCATTTCTGTTCAAATTTAGAATAACCACAGATAAAAAATCTCTAAAATAACATTTTAGTTTTACCATTTCATTTGCTAAGGGAAATTGAACGCTACGAGCGAAATACTTGATTAATAATACGTAGTTATTAATCATAGGTAATTTGTGTCTCTATGATGCTGGACTATCCTTGCCACAGGGGATTGCTTTCCATATTCGAATTTGAATTTGTTACATCAACAAAATGGCGGAAATTGGAACCTAACCTCATTGCTTGGCAGTAGATAATAAGGTTTTATGCAAAGCTGTGTTCATTCCCAATGTTAAATAGATTCTGGGGTAAATTCACTCTATTACTTAATGGATTCATGTTCGCAATAATTTAAATGATATATGGTTTATGCTGAGTAATTATTGTGAAAATGGAATGCTAAATCTGTTTTTGTACATTAATATTTGATAAAGTAGATAAAATTTTAAAAGTTCAACAGTCACGGGTAAGTTATAAAAAAGAAATTAGCGTGGTAAAGATATAATGTATGTTTTATATAATACTAGCGGCACGCCCCGGCTTTGCACGGGTAATTATTCAAAATTGTTTCAAAATTATTCGAATTTTTCTCCCCTTAAAAACCATCCTTAAACTCCAACAAACATTTAAAAAAATAAATTGGCTAAATTGGTATAGGCGTTGTTGAGTTATGCGCTTAGCAACACATTAAGCGATTCATTTTTAACCCCCGACAAAAAAAGAGGGGTGTCATATGTTTGATGTGTATGTGGGGGTTTTTCTTATATTTTAAATTTAGATTTATTATTTTTAAGAAGATTATGGTAAGAGAAAACATACTATTGATTGCAATGCTCAAATTGATGTAACCGACAACAAACATAAACTTGGTTCGGGTCAATTGGTGTAACGTTAGTTTTTTAAAGAAATTTGGTTTTATATTGGTGTATGTGTGGTTATAATTTTTCGTTCAAGCTAAGAATTAGTGTAAGAGCAATGCTGGCTTGCCAAGATACATACACCAACTTAACCTTCTTTGGTCAAAGGATAGGAATACAACAATTCGACTTATGTAAATGGATCACATACCTACTCAGTTACAACATAATTTCGACGGAAGTCTGCAAAATTCACAGTTAAAATGTGTAGCGTAACTGTATTTTTTTAAAGCTAGAATTCTATTATTATGCTATTCGAAAGAGCAGAAAAAAACTAAAAAAAACTGTACTGTTTTGGTGGTTAACCCAATTGAACGTTCATGTTGTAAGCGCTAATTAATTTTAAGACCAAAATTGTACACATGAATGCAATAAACGATTTTGAATTTGAATTTGAATTTGAACCTGCAACCGACGATAATGTACAATATCTATGCTATATGCTAGGGTTTAGTTCTGAAAATAACTTTTTGAATGGGATTAGTTACCTGTTAACGAATTATTAACTACTAACTAAGCGACAAAATATTATCAAGCGACAATTTTTTATTTCCGCACACGACCATTCAGTAGAGAGCCGACCGACCGCCGCCGCGGTTATTTAAAAAAAAATTAACTCGTGATATCTTTTGAATGGAATGTCAGAATCTAATAATTCAAAAAGTTATATAAAGGTTTTAAAGCAATCTTACATAATAAATTATTTTGTAAAGGATTAATACCAAGATACAAATAAAGAGCCTTTTCAAACAGTGGTATTATAATTTTTAATATAAAAAATCGCTTATTGTCACAAAACTATAATAGTTAGAGATATGATGTAAAGACGTTTTTTGTAGATAATAATAAGTTCTATAAAGTTGTAATACATCACTTTGTTTTATATTCAATAGTTTTCGCAGCATTCGCGATTAAAGAAAGATTTAGGTTTATTTTTTCAAAAAAATAGCTTATTATCACAAAACTATAATAGTTAGAGATATGATGTAAAGACGTTTTTTGTAGATAATGATAAGTTCTACAAAGTTGTAATACATCACTTTGTTTTATATTCAATAGTTTTCGCAGCATTCGCGATTAAAGAAAGATTTTGGGTTCTTTTTTTTCACCATGGGTTACATTATCGGAGTTTGGTAAGAAATCATATTATTTTTGAAAACTAAATATAGCCTATGTCACTCAGGGATAGTGTAGCTTTCGAATGGTGAAAGAATTTTTTAAATCGGTGCAGTAGTTTCAGAGCCTATTCGAGACAAACAAACAAACAAACAAAAAATCAAACCTTTCCTCTTTATAATATTAGGTCCTTACATATGAAATTGGCGTTTTGTATGGGAGGAACAAAAAGTCGAATATTTTTTAATATAATATATTTAATTAATCAAAGTATGAACCATTATTTTCTATGCACTTTTGCCATCTTATAGGTAGTTCATTGATCCCTTTACTAAAAAAACCAGTCGGACGGGAATCAATAAAATCTTTGAAGGCGATTTGGACTGCCCCATCGGAGTTGAATTTTTTCCCTTGCAAGAAGTTATCCAAATTTCGAAAAAAATGGTAATCTGTTGGAGCAAGGTCCGGGGAGTACGGAGGATGTCTTAGACTTTCCAATTGAAGCTCTTCTAATTTAGTAGCCGTCTGTTGCGCAGTGTGTGGTCTAGCGTTGTCGTGAAGCAGCAGTGGCGTGGAGCGATTGACCAGCCTAGGTTGTTTAGCCGCTAGCTTTTCCATCATGGTTTGCAATTGCTGACAATAGACATCAGCCGTAATAGTCTGGCCAGATTTGAGAAAACTGTAATGAACAATACCGGCACTAGTCCACCAAACGCTTACAAGTAACTTTTTTGGGGTTAATTTTCGCTTGGGGCAGGATTTGGCTGGCTGGCCAGGATCCAACCATTGCGCTGAGCGCTTCCGATTATCGTAAAGAACCCATTTTTCATCACAGGTAATGATTCGGTTTAAAATACCTTCATTATTGTGCCGGTTTAGTAATGTAACGCAGCAGTCGACGCGCGTTTGCCGGTTTGCTTCAGTCAATTCGTGAGGTACCCACCTTTCAAGCTTTTGAATCTTCCCAATTTGCTTCAAGTGAATTAAAACAGTTTTATCACTAACACCGCAGCCTGCAGCTAACTCGGACGTGGTTTGCGATGGATCCGCTTCCACAATAGCCTTCAACTCTTCATTATCAACTTGAGTCTCAGGCCGTCCACGGGGCTTGTTCTGCAAGTCGAAATTTCCAGAACGAAAACGTTGGAACCAAAAACGAACTGTGTTTTCTTTTGCAACACGACCGCCATACACATCATTCACCCTTCGAGTTGTTTCCGCAGCACTAGTGCCACGGCGGAACTCGTACTCGTAAATAATGCGATATTTTAAGTTTTCCATTTTGTAAAATGAGTGACGCAAACAGAAAAAAACAGAAGAAAAAAAACAAATGAATGACGATCATCGAAGCACAAATACATGAGTCTATAGCTGTACAAATTTGAATTTGGAATTCCTTACCAAAGAGGAGAAATTTGTGATTAAAGTGGCCAGTACGAAAAACGCCAATTTCATATGTAAGGACCTAATATTAGTATAGATAGTATAGATATGTTGTAATGTATGTTTTTTGCCGTCATGGGAAAGGATTTAATGGTGACGAGATGAACATAAGGTAAATATGAGTGTTGATAGATAGTAGGAAGTGGTAGTCTATAGAAAGGATGAATGAACTTTCTCAGAAAAGAAAATGGATGCAAACCATGTAAAACAAAATACAATGTTGTGCATATTCTGTACTACATACATATTATAAATTAAAGTCCCTTCAGTTTGCTGTCAATTCAAAAGCTACCAAACGGTTCTTTGTGATGTTTTCAGCCATCAAGCAGGTCAGATCAATTTAAAAAGAAGGTTTTTATTACATAATTTGTTAGGAAAATGAGAAGGAGTCGGAGAAAAATCAAGCATTTACGTCTTAAGACTTGTTAGGTATCCATGACAACTGACATAAGATACAAGATACAAAATAATTTATTTCCATAGTTTGGTTTTACAAAACTTAGACACGTCAAAATAAATTACAAAAAAACATTATAGGTCATAGGTGCTTAAAGATAAGTAGGAAATAAATTTATGGTATCTGGTCGCTTCGCTTTTTTTACACTAAAGCAAAGAAGCGATTAGAAACTCTAGCTCATTTTTGTATTGAAACTTTACAATCATTATTTGTTTGTTAGTCTTGTTTTTGATATTGTGTTGGAGCAGATTCCGTCCCAAGCAGTTTTGTCCTCAAGGTAATCCGATATATTATAATAAGCTTTTTTACAAAGATTGTTTTTTACAATTTTCTTAATTTTAGTAATTGACAACTGTTGCAATTCATTGGGAATCTTGTTGTAGAAGCGTACATTGCCCTTTGATTGATACATTAACCTTATGCAGCCTAGTGGTGGGCAAAGCGAGTTTATATTTATTTCTTGTATTTACATTAAAGCAAAACAACCAATTGTCGGGTCAGCTATTACAAGTTTGACAGATTGTGTTTTCTTCGTTTGAATGTGGAAAAACCATAACGTCAAGAGAGCAAGACTTCCATTTACAAAAAACCGCACTGGCTACTAAATTCAAATTAGGAATAGGCAAGCGCGGGAAAGAGGATGATTGCATAAGTTTTTGCTCGGACGGTCAGCGGTTAGTCGGTGAATGAGAAAAGTTTGACCTTGGATTATACATAGGTGCACTAAATTAAACGGTTTTTATTACAACTATTCTTAAACTTTAAATGATAAAAGATTATTTACATGTTTTAACAAAACCGCAAATTTACATTAAACACATTAAATGATGTATGTGTTAAAGTTGTTTTAAACTTTAACTATGTTTTTCATTCAGTAGCGCGAAATATATACCATGTTATATGAATAAAACAAAGCCGCCATTTTGTCGACGTCACAAATTCAAACAGCCATTGAATTGATAAATAATTTGATCCAATCAATAAATTCTGCGATCAACCCGAAGGCGAAAGCTATTTTTCTTTAGACGGGCCGTCTTATCCCCACCTTACGTAAGTTAAATTTCAATCGATCTTGAAAAGCTTAACAGCTTACTCGTACTTCTAAATCCTTCGACAAATTGCGAGTCAGTGTAGCTTTTCCATTAAGATCAGATGGGAAGTGACGTGTTTACCTCGGGTTACTAAACTTGCTCGAGTGTGTATTTGTGAAGCCTTAAGTACTAGGTACTAAGTATTGACAAATTGAAATATTGAGTCGAAAATGTTTAATAAAAAATTGTTATGTTGAGAGCTCATGAATTGACTTGTTTTATTAGTTTTAGATAATATATTTAAAATTCTTTTAAAAGTTTTTATACGAGTAGCACATCTACTACGTGGATTTTGGGGCTGCAATGTTCTCGAATGGACACTACGAAAGCAGCGTCCACCAACCGGAACTAGACAGAAAAATATTTATTATTTCACAAAAAACATATAAATACTTAAAGAATAGATTCTCGGCCTTCGCCAAGCTATCCTGGAAGTCGGCTGGGCTACGGTGGATGCAGGCCAAAATATGTACACTTTTGTAATAGCCTAAGCCAACCGAGATTTGTAAACTTCCGTAATAGCCTAAGACAGGCTGTTTTCGGCTCTCTAAATAATAGACATGATGACTACATAAATAAATATAAATTTAAAATGTAATTAAAAACCCCGATTCTAATGCCTTAGTTTCCTTAAAAGTAAAACACTATAATATTTTGTAATGTACACGCGATGCGCTTTCATTTGATACCCCACTCGAGTATATTTGTAGATTTTCCTTCCCTACTCTAACCCCCATTACTTTTAAATGACACAACCGATTTTGATGAAACGTGTCTAAAAAAATCCGCACCAGACTCACCTTTCATACAAAAAAACTAAATTAAAATGGCTCCATACGTTCGGGAGCTATGATTTTCCAGACAGACAGACAGACACGTCAAACTTATAACACCCCTCGTTTTTGGTCGGGGGTTAAAAATAGGTGTATTCTGTTTAGTCCATCTTTTATCCCGTCTCAGAATACTGGACCGTTTTTTGATTTATCAATTTAATAAGAAATTTCTAAGATATAGAACATCAAATATCCGTCACGTTAAACTAAAATATACTGACATAATATCGTCTTGATTTTTCGTCTGCATGAAAAAATAAATACAGGTACAATTTTTTTAAGTAATTTAAATGAACGGGCTAATTATTATTATGTAGTCAACCCTATTATGATAATACTAAGACTAATAAAAGTATTTACGGTCGTAAACCCATTATAGCAACCCTCTAAATCCGTGACCTCGGGGTGGTGCTAAAAACAGTCTCTGGTGGTGGTAGGCTTCGGCCGCGGCTTGCACCACCCTCCGGGCTGGGCCAATGCGTGAAGCTATTTTTTCGTGTTTCGTAATGTGGTCCGGAGAAGCCATCTTCTAGGCCTTCATGCTCCATCTTAGACCACATCGTCACTTTACATCAGGTGAGATTGTGGTCAAATGAAAGCTGATCAATAATAAAAATAATAATAAAGTCCCAATAGTAGGTATTTATTGATAACAATTGTTACGTGTCATTTCTTATGCATAAAATGTAATAAATTATAATCCATAATCGCATATCGATATCATAATCGAATAAAATCAAAATTTAATCGAGTTATTAAAATTGCAATTTAATCGAGTTAATAAAACTACTTTACACTTCAGTATTATTCTACAATAGTCAATACTAAGCTGGGACCATTGAATCTCTCAGCCGTCAGATCTGCGACGGCAATAACTTTTCTCATTTCGCCGCCAAGTTTAAGATACCTATACAACGGTTTCTAAGCGCGGAGTCATAGTTCCCACTGATAGTTTGACGGTATTTTGACTGTTCAGTTCCAGGTTTACAATACTATACAATACTTTTTATTGAACACAACATTACAACAAAGCACAAAGTAGAGAAAAATAAAAAAAGCGATCTCTTCCAGCCAGGTTTGGGATGGACACATCTCATAAAACATGATTAGGATGGGAATAACAAATTGTGTATAATACAATACTAATTATATAATATAATACTCTTTATTGAGCACAACATTATAATAAAACACAAAATAAGAAAAATGTACAAAAACTAAAAAAAAAAGTGATCTTTTCCAGCTAACCTAGGGATAGAGAAGATGGGAATAACAAATTGAATATTTGAATTTTTACTATTTTAGTGAAACTGGATGTTCGTTTATGGTCACGAGTTACGTAAAACCCCATAACAAGTATTTTCTTGAGAATTGGTGCTCTTTGTGGGATAACTTTGGAGCTCTTCGGCTTGGAAATCTTCAGCTTTTTGCTCAAATTGGAATACCTATAAACAGATTTAACCCTCGCCGAGAATTTTCGAAAGTAGACCACGGGTCGGTATCGTAGGCATTTCTAGGACGGAAAAATGAATAAGTATATCCGGACAATTCACATTACAACATCTAGCCCCGTGATAAGCTTGAAGCTTATGTTACGGGTACAAGACATCTCATATACTAAATATAATATACATCATCATCATCACCCTATTAACGTTCCCACTGCTGGGACACAGGGACTTCTCTCTTGACGAGAGAGATTAGGCCTTAATTCACCACGCTGGCCAAGTGCGGGTTGGTGAATGTCACATTTCCTTCAAACTCTTAAAGTTATCAGAACATGCCGGTTTCCTCACGATGTTTGCCTTCACCGTTAAAGCACGTGTTTAAAGCGCACATAAATTTCTCAAGAAGAAAAATCCAGAGGTGCGTGGCGGGGTTTGAACCCACGACCTTCGGAATGAAAGTCGAGTGTCCTCCCACTTAGCCAACACGGCATTTTACATATATTTTCATAATACATATACATATTTAAACTCCCAGACCAAAGAGAAAAGTGCTTGTAGAACAATAAAACACTAGAGGTAAACTCCTCAGCGGGAATCGAACGTTATCGTTTAGGGTCTGTTTCAAAATCTCCGAGTTAATTTAGCCATTGGTTATAATGGCAACTCGACAATTCAAAGAATGCTGGCAAATCAACTGACAACCATCAGTGACTATCTGACCGACATTGCTCTCTGTTTCAAACCTTGACTAAATACTTGAATAATTCGAAGATTGTGAAACACGCCCTCGTTCTCATGCATTTGACAGTCACGCGATTATCTAAGAGTTGTTAAATCCCCCGTTATTTTCTAACCCTATTTTAAAAACCATCTGCTTTGTCTTAGTAGTTTATATCATAAAAATTCCATATATAGAAGTAAAATTTAATATTCCGTCGATCGAAGCGTCTAGCCGTCTTTACAATTCATTCAAACCATCCATTGTCTCATATACATAGATACAAGTATGCTTTGGCAGTATCAAGCCTGTTATTATCTAAAGATAGCGTCAGCAAAATACATATTATTATGATTTCTTATCATCAACACCCTATTAACGTTCCCACACAGGGACTTCTCTCTTGACGAGAGAGATTAGGTCTTAAATTTACCACGCTGACCAAGTGCGAGCTAGTGAATGATACAGGTCCTTCAAACTGTTATTGAAATATTCATAACTAGCTTTCTGCACTTTGAAACGTAATAATGCTTGAGATTTTGTGAGAATGAAGAGTGAATGTGAATTGTTTGTATGAATGAATATAATTTATTATTGTTTTCTTGACAAGTTCTTCTTGTAATTGATTATATAAGAATAAATCAATTACAAGAAGAACTTGTCTTGTATAGTGTACTGTTGTTATTAAATTATTTTAAGAACTTTATTTTCTTAAGTCTTTGGAAGCCTTTAACCCTTTTTTATATATTACTAGCTGACTCCAGCAAACGTTGTTTTGCAAAATAAAAAATAAATGTCGGCCGACTCTCAGACCTACTCAATATGCTCACAAAATTTCATGAGAATTGGTCAAGCCGTTACGGAGGAGTACGGGAACGAACATTGTGACACGAGAATTTTATATATAAGATTTTCCCTTAGCCAGATTGGTGCAGAGTATATTTACCGGTTCGTAAAAGCAGGGGGTTAGTTAATCCACGGGTTTCTCACACACACAACTAACATCAATTTGTAGCTATTGCAGTCATGTGTTTCAACTGAACTAACGAACAGAAATCCTACTACTATTATAAAGGCGAAAGTTTGTAAGTATGGATGTATGGATGTTTGTTACTCTTTCACGCGAAAACTACTGAACCGATTTAAATGAAATTTGAAATTTGAAATTACACAGAATCTCTAGAGCCTGAAAAATAACATAGGCTACTTTTTACCGCGGGAAAACGTCATTCCGCGGGAAAATACATTATAACGCGGGTAACACCGCGGGGCACAGCTAGTATTTCATAAAAGCTTTGCGAATCCCATGAAACCATTTAAAATCTAACGAAAAAAAACGAGAATGTTTTATGGGCTATAAAACTTAAAACTCACTCTAAAAGTTCACAGCACTCATTCAAACGAGTTTTACAGCGCAATATTTTAATTAAAACCTCTATACGACTGATCTATGTGGTGTTGTTGTATTTGTTTTTCAGGTTGCAGTCAAAATTGAAATATCGGTGTTGATCATATTTACTGGATACGTTTTTAATCATGAACTGAAAAGTTTATCATGATACATATTCATTTTGCGGTTTTTATTTGAAACCTTGATTAAAAATGGGAAGTTTGTGCAAATATTTAATTGAAACGTGCATGCATAATATTAATTAAAAATGTTGAAATATATTTATAACCATAACTTAGCAATGTGATTCCAATGATTACGAAAATTTGAAAACTGCTAGCATTCAGTCATTTTCTATATATCATAGCATATTATTTTCCATAATCTTTAATCTTTAGGTAAAAAAAAACAATCAGTGTTTAATTTATTTAAAGAAATATATTTAACCGCAGAAAACATTAATTATTTATTAGCCCGCACACGTGGTCTTCTCATTTCTATTTAATTCTTGTAATACATCCAATCTTTCACCGCAACATAATTATACAGCTATGTAGCTATGAAATATTAATAAGCACGCGACATTTTTGAAGCGTTTAAATATTTATGAGATCAGACCACGGGATCTCGTTTACTCAATCCGTGACAGCTGGTGACCAGTAGCCCTAACACGAGTTGCCACTTACGACTGTTGGAGATTACAACATGTTGTAATCCCGTACATTTCACAGATAAAGATAAAATTTTAATTGTGAAAAATATGTCAAATGCATGGGATTACAACATGTTGTAATCTCCAACAGTCGTAAGTGGCAACTCATGGTAGGGCTACTGTACCCAATTTATTTAGGGATAATTAATGCAAGGTTAATGCTGTTAGCAGCTGTCATTATCTATAGTACTCGTAGATAATAATGATCTATAAAAGCAAAAGCACTTTTTTAGCAGTCACAGATTAATCACGATATTTTAGAAACTACGATAAAGTCAAAGTCAAAACGTTTATTTCTTAAGAAGCACATGGCCCACATGGACACGTCAACTTGAAAATAATAAAACTAAATTGTTTAAACAAAAAATATCAAGGAAGTAACATTGTCTTGACAGTTCGCTTCAATGTTTTATAGTACTGAGTTGAGAAGCAAATAGAAGACCACAGCTTTCTCAGCTATTACAATTTTGTAGTTATTATAATTTTGGAGTTCTTACTTATAGGTACAACAAATACAAACTTAAAATTAGACGGTAGGTTTCTTATTGAGTGACGAGATCCGGAACCAAATCTATGAAACGTACCCGAGGGTACAACGGAGACTGAATATTTTTATGAAAGCAAAGTCTTTAGAGCCCGGTAGTATACCTATGTATATGATCTGAAAACACTATTATATTTCGTTGTAATTTTATATAATTTTGATTATATTTTAATATTAATAAATGAGTTAAGTAAGCATTTTTTACTTCCAGAAGATGTATCTTTACTATTGTGTACGTGAAGCAAAATGAAGTATCGCGAATTAAACAAATTTTATTAATGTATGAATTTGGAAAAGCAATGCAAATTGCTATTTAAGTTCAAAACTAGATTTTGTAGAATACCACCACTGGGCATATAAAGTTTACAAAAATGTAACAATCTACCTAGGTACAGTTTTTGTAAAACAATCAATTTAGAATAATTAGTGTTTAACTTTCATCCTTTACTTTCACTTTAGATCTGATTTGCAAACCATACATTTTATAATTGCTAACATTTACGTTTTGAATTCCCATTCTCAACGGAACTGATTGTTTGAATATAATAAATGTCAGATTGTTAATTTTGACAGGGACTTCTCTGAATCTGGAATGTATAACGCCATTGTGGCAGGATCTCATTTAGGTTTCCTTTGGAGAATTCAGAACTTGCGTAGGTATTCTGATAATGTTATTCAATTTGTCAAACTATTAGATCGACGACCTCTGTGGCTCGATGGTCGATTTTGTACCTTCTACAATTTCTGGTTTCAGGTATGGGTATTACCTATGTATAATATGTATGTATTTACAAAAAAATATGTATCTATGTAGTATATCAGTCAACTAGCACCCATAGTACAAGCTCTGCTTAGTTTGGGGTTAGGTGATGCTGTGTGATTAGTCCGGAGATATTTATTAGAGCGGGCTTTAAAGGAAGTTGAGTTTGGAAAATGTTAGGGCCGTCAGATATGCTCAAATTCGTTTAGCTGAGACGCCAGAGAAAGTAATGGGTCTGCTCTATATGTAATTATTACAATTTTGACGCTTTCCTTGAATCTTTATCGACCTTAAACCAAAGGCTGCTAATACCACGATATGGATCGCCCAAGTGCTTTTTATAATGTGTCGATTCGAACCACAATAATGGTTTCAAGTGAAGTCTGATAGAAAAGGTTATATAATTAATGTGTAAAAATCTTAACTCAGGCCTTTAAAACCTTGCTCAAAAATATTGTACAAAACTCAAAACTGACTCTTGTTTTAACGACCTATAACTATAGAAATCAGTTGCATAATATACTATTACCATTATTTAGAAGTCTGGAAAAGTTTTACTGTTCTTAATAGAAGGTCCGGCCACTATAAGAAACTCATTGACTATGTCGGTACAATACTTGGATCTCCAGAAATCGATACCCGAGGCTAGACATCAGCAATCCAGCTTTATATAAAATATTCAAGTTAACACGATTACGGACAACCACCAATACTAAAGCTAAACACCCATTTCCTTTCAACCTACTATAAAACCGTAGATTTACAAACGGTCCGCCATGGGTCGTGATTAATAGCGCTAGTAATTGCTGCCTTGACTCGCACCTGTCAGTTTCCCGCTATGTCATAATTATCTGAACATCAAATTGTACTGACTGGCAGGATGAATATGTTATTTCATTCCATCATCATCATCTTGGTCTGGGTGTTCTATGGGGTTATTGTAAGTTTGCCATAAAATGATAAAGAATCAGAAAAATATGTGTATGTATGAAACTACTTTCATTTTGTATAGTCAGCAGATAATAATTATGATTATCTCAGTACTTGGACTAACGATAATTTCTAAGGATAGTATTGTTATGAATAAAACAGGTAAAATTTTAAATTTATGACTAACATGAGTACAGCGAGGCCGATATTAGGTACCAGGATAGCAGAAACAATGAATAATTACGTCGATTCATAGAGTCAAGATTAAGGGGTCACGAAAACCTTTTCTTGGTTTATGCAGTCCTGGTAAATATGCTATGCTTCATTATTCAATCGCCACAATTGGTTTTACTAGTGATTTTTGGTTGGTCGGCGGACCAACGGCTACCTTAATATCGTAAATTATAAATTAAACGGAAATCCATATTAAGAGACAAAGCGAAAACTGTATACTTACTTATTTGGTATCGAAAGGGTGATTAAATGTAATACAATAATAATTGCACTTAACATTACATGATTCTTTATAAATAAATAAATATTTCCGGACTAATCACGCAGCATCACCTAACCCCAAACTAAGCATAGCTTGTACTATGGGTGTTAGGTGACTGATATACTACATAGATACATTATTTTTGGAAATACATACTGATGTATGATATATAGGAAACACCCAGACCCTACCGAGCCACAGAGGTCGTCAAATATAGCCAAAGATTGGCAAAAAATAATAATTTATCAACGCTTATATTGCGCATTTTCGAATATATGTTGGATTGGCTATGGAGTAATTTCGTGCAATTTCTCTTTCTCTTTTTCTTACCAAATTTCGATTAGGTGTTGTCACTAAACATCACGTGATTTTGTAGTTAAACAAAGGAAGAAAGAAGAAAACTTTAACAACGTTTATTTTGTGCATTATTATAATTTCTCACCGTTCTTATCAGTTTTTTAAAACAGGTCACATGTCGATCCTACAATCTGACGGGAGTATTATTTATTTTACATATCCCAAAAAATGGACAAGGCCGCTATAGACGTTTTCACTTCATAAAAAATCGTTTTAAAATAATATGGAGAAGACGTGCCTCAAACCGAATAGTCATAATAGTCTATTTTATATATTTTAATTGAATAACAAAAATCATGCATCAGCAAAATCCCTTAAATTTATATAAGCTGTAAAATTAACTTCGCGACTGTTTTGTTTTACATGTTATATCAATTTAGGGAAAATTCCAAGCCGATTATCCTTAAAGTTCGGAAACCTCTAATATAAACTTTTAAACGCGCGAAATGATTAGGTAATGAAACTGTTTTGGTACCAGTTCCGTTAAGGCTGGAATACACTTTATAACACTCTTCACAAATGTTGATTTATTAATTAAAATATTTAGAAAAAAAAGCAAGAAGGGGTTTACAGATCGACGGATACAATTATTTTCTTCGTCGACATAAGTTTATCCATAAAATGTAACATTACAGTCAATTAATAAAAAACTTATAATAATTTATATTAGCTGTCCGCAGTGCCCCACAAGTATTGGGTAACACGTACAAATACTTACATAGAATAATAACAAAAATATTATTATTATTAAATAATAATAATTGACCGGTGATTCTCCGTTTTTATATATTTTTACAGTAGGTACTTTTATATGATTTTTTCTGTAATCTAATGTAAAAAAATATATTTTTGACGTGTTAAAAATGAATTAAAGAGAATTATAATATTATAATAATGATTGTATTCATGTACTCTTTTCTTTGTGTTAATGGTTATAAACGTCTGAATTTGACATGTCGACGTAAGTTGGCCTAAAAAGCCGACAGTAACGGGGTTCGATCTCGTCGGCACGAGCCCAACTCCTTCCAGACATTTGTCCATAATGTCTACAGATATTACCGATAGATCCCACAGATACTACCTTATAAGATACTTTAATCATTATACCGTGTAGTGTTAGGTGCTTTCATTTAAGATACGTAATTAGGGAACAGTTTCAGAAAGGAGGTCCCGTATGAAACACTTAGCCGGAGCAATCGGGGCCGTTGCAAATCCGATTACTGCCTCCACTTTTACAGGATTACGGGTATGTGTATTTATTGCTTTGCTGAGCGATTCTGAGCCTTATTGCTAAATGAGTTTTATGGTTGATTGTATTCATTCTAATGGGAGATTTATTTGCTAGCTGAAACTCTATTTTTCTGGTGACTGAGTTGTTTGTCTAAAAATTTATTGAATGAATATCACGGTATTTTACTGTTATATTTTTATAATAGTTTTTAATCTTGAGATCTACAAGAAAGTTTAAAGTTGGTAGAAAATCTTACTTATATTATAAATGCAAAGTCTTTGAGTGTGTGAAGTGTCTTTGTTGCTCTTTCACTAAAAAACTTCTAATACATAAGCTTATAAAAATGTAGCTTACATATCAGAATAACACATAGGCTACTTTTTAACGTAAAATACTCAGAGCAATGCCCGGAAAAATCTTTTACTACGCGGGCAAAGCAATGGGTGGAAAGCTAGTCTAAGATATTATTTAAACAATCAATTTACCTAAGAAACTAGATTAAAAACTTGAGGAAACAGGAAACACATTTTCTTGCAAAATGAATAATCAAGACGATGCACTGCATCGAAGTTTCACGTGACGTAACGATTTTGTAGGATTTGTACTTTGATGCTAAATAACTTGGCAATTTTATATTAAACTAGCTGTGCCCTGCGGTGCTACCCGCGTTATAATAGATGAAGTACTCTTAACCAACAACATATTTATTTGAATAAAGATTAATATTATTATGTTAATACAACTTAAACAAATTATTTCGACCAAATTAGGTACCATAAAAACGGTTTTTGTGAGTTAATCTTAAAAGATAGACATATACTATAGCGGACTGTTTTTTAGATCATTAAAAGAGCTATTATTCTTTAATACATATTTTTTGTGTTACCGTTTTCACGGCGCACGCAACGGAAGGCTTCAAAGATGAACAATTTCTCCCGTTTTTTACACACTTACCACTATATCTTTGCTCCTATTGGTCGTAGCGTGATGTTATATAGCCTATAGCCTTCCTCGATAACTGGACTATCCAACACAAAAAGAATTATTCAATTCGAACCAGTAGTTTCGGAGATTAGCGCGTTCAAACAAACAAACTCTTCAGCTTTATAATATTAGTATAGATTCATAAAAAGTATAAAAGGTGGATGGGCTGACAGACGGACTAAATAGAATACCTATTTTGTTGTAGTCCTTCTGTTCCGACGACTAGCATTTTAGACCAGTTGACCGTATACAAGCTGCTCTTAAGACGAATCGTTACTATCCTGATATTACTATGACTTTAGAAATTTACCATTTACAACCTTCCTTTCATCAACATCACCCTATTAACGTTCCCACTGCTGGGACACAGGGACTTCTCTCTTGACGAGAGAGATTAGGCCTTAATTCACCACGCTGGCCAAGTGCGGGTTGGAAAATGCCACATGCCCTTCAAACTCTTTTAAAGTTCTCAGAACATGCCGGTTTCCTCACGATGTTTGCCTTCACCGTTAAAGCACGTGTTTAAAGCGCACATAAATTTCTCAAGAAGAAAAATCCAGAGGTGCGTGGCGGGGTTTGAACCCACGACCTTCGGAATGAAAGTCGAGTGTCCTCCCACTTTAGCAAACACGGCTTTCAAACCTTCCTTTATGTGGTTTTATTTATTACCTTCGAATTCGAATAAATCTACATCTAACTAACTATCGATTCTTATAAAAATCATTTTAAAAAAATCCCTAGACAGTAAAGCTTATTAGGTATCTAAGAGCACGCACTAAGGTCAGTGGAACCCTATTATATTAGCCCAAAAGGGTTGTAAACCCTATTATGAACTCTGAATACACTAAGCTAAAAGCGAAATTGGACGATTCTAAAACAGTGTCTTCATCAACCTATTATTATCTCGTACAAAAGAGGATCCGAAAGTAATTTAACGTAAGCTGATTATAAAAGGGATTCTATCTTAAACGATTTTCTGTCAACCGTATCAACCAACCATCGCTGCTTTGTTAGGTATCGCGATTGTACTAATTTGCTGTTTATTCACATTCAAAGGCAGTTTTTGGAAAGGAATTTTATTGAGTATTTGTGGGATTAAATTGTACCTATCGGAATGATTTTGCAACAGAATGGATTTTTCAATATTTTTGTGAATGCAATTTAATATCTTTATTTGCACGAATAAAGGTTTTACAGTCAGTTAGAGGTAATCAATATGATTGTATCACAATATTCGAACACACTACTAAAAAGTATACTAAAATACAACTATAATGCATTAATCATCACTAAATTAAAGGTGATAATAATAAAATATTAATAAATAATTCCGGACTAATCGGACAGCATCACCTAACCCCAAAATCAGCAGAACTTGTACTTTGGATGGTGATTGATATACTACAAAGATATTTTTTTGTTTTAAATACTTACTGATACATATAAAGTTATTAATTGTTACTTTTATTATTTTAGCCTGTGCGAAAACATTTAGATAGATAGAAAATTCTTTATTACACAAATAAAAAAAAATAATAATAGTTAAATTAAGCCTTACATGCGTAATGAGCGGTCTTATTGCTTAAAGCAATTTCTTCCAGACAACCTGTATGAAAATAATTTAATTCAGGAAGGTGTGGACATTTGTTGTGAACATTTGTCATTCGTTACTTTGAACTACAAATACAAAAATCATGCACAACTATGAAGAAAAACTCCTCGTTTAACCTTTTTTTTTTGATAAATTCCTTATTTTGGAAGCCTATAATGATTTCAGTATAGCAAATTTAATGTTGTGGTTTGAATTTTTTTTTATTATTTACCCACGACCTTCGGAATGAAGTCGAGTGTGCTCCCATTTTGCCACTTTCTGGCTTTTTTCATGCTTTTGTTTCAATGCTAACATAATAACCTCATATTACGATACTTATCAGCATAAAATATTATAGCACGTTCAAAACGAATGTCGCAAACTGGCAAACAAGTAGATATTCCTCAAGTAGCTGTTATAATTCTAGTATCTGTAACTGTCATGAGGTACCGCAGATAACGTCAAGCCCACGTCTAATCATAGCTGTGGAACACAGAAAATACGTCAGAATAAAGCCGAACGAAAACCAGACAACTATGAAATTAATAAAACTATCATACAAAAATTTACAGTAGAAAAAAAAGTGGCATTGTATCAGAATAAGAAGTTAGGTAATTTTTTTTTTACAAATGATAGATCTGTGTTTGTTTACAATATCACTTGATGGTAAGTGTCGATGTGGACGAGGATAGATCACAAAGATCTAAAAGTTAGTATACAAAGTTTTTTTTAATAAAAAAATACACATCATTCATACATAAATATTTTATAATACCGTATTATATATTGTTAACCTTTTACATTATAATTGTAGTAGCTTAATTAAAAGGCGGCCTTATTGCTAAAAGCAATAATGTCACTGAACTGGTAATTTTTGGACGAGAACATTACAAGCTCAAATAAGTCAGGCATATTGTAGTGTAAAAAAACTGAAACGCTAAAATGTATTTCACATACTATCTGTATTTGTATAAACATTAATTCTACGCTTAAAAAAGTAATGCTATGTTATTCCATAGAAATGTATAAAAACATAACGTATAGAACCCAAAAAATGAAACATAAAACGAATTAGCCCTACCAAAGCCGTTCCTAAACCTTCATATTCATATTGGTGAGTTCGCAAAAAAACATGCAAAGCGGGTCACATACAATTTACATTTTATTGCAAACGCTACTTTGGGAGTGTAGCAAGGTTTTTTTAGAGGGGCGTGTTACCGGAAAAGGCGATTTTTTTTCTTTTTTTTTTAAGTTTCTGAAATTACGTATCTTGCCGTTTTTTATTAAGCCAGGTACTCAATTGTTAATCAAGCTTGCAATGGTTACTAACCACAACCATTGACAACCCGTAACTCGCAAGCCGTCGACATTGGGCAGCATAGTCCGTTCTGGTAGTGGATACCGTGACTGCGCAAACCAAGAAAGGCTTTCACCCACATTGAAAGTAAAGTAAAGTATATGTCGCATTTCCAGTCAAGTCACCTGGTGGCTGAAGCTTCAACTACGCCTCGGTGTTACTGCGATAAAATAGTATAGCGCGACTGGCGCTTTTGATGGCATTACTAGAGTTCAGTGTTGCTACATTAAAATTATTAGTTTGTTAGGATATCGAAATGTCAAGTGAATACTTGGGTAGAATCGATCTTGCGGAATGGCAACACTGGTATTGATTGAGTCGGTCAATCGTTCCTTCTTATTTGAAGTATAAGAGCCGAGAGTAGAGCCGTTCATTCGAAGGGGAATGGCGGCTGCTCACTTGTTGATTGACCACGAAGCCATTAGCACGTTCGCGTCTACCGCATTTCGTAATCCATTTGAATCCGCCATATTTGAAGTATTTCTTGCGATTTTGTGATTCCGTGTGTAAGATTAAATATCAACGAATCAAGTCACGGTTTTATTTCAAACAAAAATCATGGACTCCGAGCCATCCGATCCTGAATTACCCCCGATGCGATATATATATTATTGCATGAAATATATGTATCTGTTACATTAGGTCTTATAATGTAATCAATTTGTATCAATGTAATTTTTGTAAGGCGTACAATGTCAATTACAATATTAGATATTTCTAATTATCATACTTTATTAATAAATACTGTATTATTCTAATACTATAGGTACTTATAATAAATGATTACTTAATTTGAATAAAACTTCTTTGGAGACTTTTTCAGTACACGTGTTTGAATAAAAACAGTCTCTGGTGGTAGGCTTCGGCCGCGTATTGTCACCACCCTCCGGGCTGGGCCAATGAAACCATTTTTTCGTTTTTCGTAATGTTGTCCAGAGAAGCCATCTATCTTCTATGTCTTCACGGCCCATCTTAGACCACGTCATCACATTAAATCAAGTAAGATTGTGGTTAAACGAAGGCTAAAAGGCTAGATAAGCATTCGTTTAACGTATATCGTAAAAAAAAAAATTGTTTGCGTAATCAATGCTAATCATAATATGTATATAGACGAACAGTTGAAACCCGCTAATTTTCTTTCAATTTCTAAAATGTTATGTTTTTATGATTCGCAGCCGATAAGTATTTCCATCGTACAGAATACTATTAAACGGTCTAAGACAACAACAGCTGTACCAGCCCCTTTTAAAAAAAGTACCTTCGCTGTTTTCACAAAACTCGGCCCTACTCACGAAAGTACGCCTCTGTGCCCCCCGTGGAGCATTTCAAACTCATTACATTTGAATTCTTTGAAAACGGTTCAGCGGAACTTCGATTTTTTGTCCCGTTTTGTTCGACCACTATTTACCTCACGACTTTTGTTTCGCAATTTACCGATGGAGGAGTATTTTAGACATTTTTTTACTGTGTAGCATCGCTGCGGGTTGTTCGCGTTTTGTTCGGCACAACGCTGAAATGTAAAAGTAAATTGGTGGCCATTTTGTTGTGGAATGTCGTTTTTCATCGAATATTTTCTGGTGGATTAACTTGACACAGTTTAGCGATATAGTTTACAAACGGCCGATAGTAAATAACGGAGTTTAAAAATATAGAGAGCATTTTTAACCACCTAATAAAATATTATATTGCAATATTTTGATGTGAAGGTAAAGCAAAGTTTTTGTAGTTGTTTCTTTTTGAAGTGAAACTTCTTTAGAATCGTTGTGATTTCAAACCGGATTCTTCAGTATTTTTTTTTGTTTTTTTTTATTCATCTTTTATTTTGTCGATTTACTGAAGTTTCACTTCTATCGTATGTGCATCGCACACACACCTTTTTTTTTCGACCACGATCTTACATGATGATCGAGGAGCTCGAAGTCTTAGAATAGGAATGATGATAACCTACATAAAAAAAATGTATTCTGCTTAGTCATCATCATCATCACCCTATTAACGTTCCCATTGCTGGGACACAGGGACTTCTCTCTTGACGAGAGAGATTAGGCCTTAATTCACCACGCTGGCCAAGTGCGGGTTGGTGAATGTCACATGTCTCTTCAAACTCTTTTAAAGTTCTCTGAACATGCCGGTTTCCTCACGATGTTTCTGCTTAGTGCGTCTTCTCAATTTCGACAAATTTTTGCTTTGAAATTGAGAACAAATCGCACGAAAGCCTTACGTCACACGAAACTTCAATGCATTGAAACGTCCTATTTTTTCGTTTGCAAGAAACTGAAAAAAATAGGCAAATTAAAATAAAATATCTATATAAGTAACTGACTTATATATTTTTTTTGTCATCTATCTAATATAATATATTCTAAAGTATCTTCCATACGCAGAGTAGGACGCAACCTACTAGATGGACGAATGACTTGGCCGACTGGTTTCAAGCTGATCGCTTCAAACCGAAATATAATCAGGAAGGCTAAGTTTCGCTCGAGTCCATCACTGGATATCCAGCTGAAATGATGATGATAGCAGTTTAAGGTAGGCTTTGCATAGTTAGAAACCCCCAAAAAAGGAAATGGATATCAGTAAACTTCATCAGGTTTCAGAAACGGCTGAAACAATTCGTGCATTGTATCGTGACTGGATGTTATTCGACGTGCGTTCCGTTCCGCCGTGCCACAGTTGCGGGAAATGGTAAAATGGCGAAATCCCCGTTGCAATCGTTTTGTTATTGGAGTTGGAAGCACTGGACGATATTTTCATTCGATTTTGGAACATTAAATAGCTAATTCTAACATATTATTAAAACCACAGTTTCAACACAGTACATGCATATTTCGAAATATTTTGTCATTTTAATCTCTTCTACTGTTTTGGCCACATTACAGGCAAAGATTCATACAGCGTCATGGGTACGAATCTTCATATATCATGGCGATATGGTAGACGGAGATTACGAAGTGATGTAGGTGTACCACACAACCGAACTTTGTCGCGACAAATCTTGCGCCTAAAATGGTATTCAGTATTTTCCGCGTTGCAACAATGTAGCCCACCACACACATCGTGTTACACAACACAAATATTCGCCTTAGTCATTACTTTGTGAGCGGCAAAATGAAATAACTCAGGTCCTAAAGTGCAACCTCCACTAAGCCGCGCTGTTGTGAGCGATCCCGAGCCGTGTCGCGGTGATTGCGTTTTTTGACCGGAAAAAGGCTACTTTTTACTCAAAAAAGTCGTCGATTTTGACAGATGGACTCTAGCCGCTCTGAGCGCCTTTGCTAAAAAATGGCTCAGTTACTATTCAGCTTTTGCTTTTTTTTGTTGATGTATTGCGGATTGGTATTTTCATCTTTCTTTTAAAGATTTTCGTTGATATTTTCTGAATGCGGATGTTTAATTTTCGGTTAATATATGATATAGATAGATAGGCAACTCTCTAATTGTACACCACACAAATAATACAAACAGTAAACAGTAACCGAACAATACATCAGAGTATAAAGGACGGCCTTAACGCTGTACATAATACATATATCTCTCTGTTTTCTTTCAATCGTTGATTTTCCACTTTTGGATTTTAGACTCCCTTAAAACTGTAAAATCCCTTTATTAAGAATTTCCAACTTTTTGTTAAATTGGTACAAAGCAATTTTGCAAGTGGAGGCGGTTTGCATCTACAAAGAATCCCAGCCCTAGCTTGCTGCTTAAAACATAACTGTAAGAACTGTAAAAGTCAAAACGTTTATTTCATTAGAAACACAGGGCATACATGGATAGATAAACTTAAATATATAAAAAATTGTTTTAAATAAAAACTATCAAGGAAATAATATTGTCAAATTGTTATTGAACTATTCAACAATAGTTATTTATATTTTAAAGAACGCATACTCATTTATTAGTACTGGGCAAAAAACATGACTCAAATAGCATAAGCTTTGCATAAGCATATTCATATTCATAAGACCTAGCAAAGAAAGTTCGTTTTGGATCTATAAGGCTTTACCTGGCAACAAACACTATCTTATTATTTTATGATAATGTCTAAATTCATAATTAAGCAACAATGGGTGCCCATGTAAATACGAGGGTGTACATATATGATTACGCGTGGTAATTTTGTATTCGCCCTGCTAATTGAATTTTCATGTTTGATGTTGTTTTGTTTATAATTTCCGTATCTTTATCAAAGTGGGTTTACGACACTTTGTAAATTTAACTCTTGCAATTATCCTGTAAGTAATTTGTAATCGGAGTAATCTAACCAGAAGATGTTGAGCATTAGCGCCTTATTGGACTATATAACTTTATATTGCACTTGCCAACCCGCCTGCTGAGTGTGACGAGCAAAACTATTGGCAAACCTCTTTGTGAATGAGATGATTTTTATTGAACTTCAAAATGAAAAAAGTATTTAAAATTTCTTGCTATAGTTTTTTAAAATGATAGTTTTAAGGTGGTCGACTAAATTGCTCTCCGCTTGCGTATAAAGTACTTTTACTGTACTTTTCTTCCACCAGGCAGGAAGAAAAGTACTTTGTATGCCTGTTGGGGTCTGACAGGCCCCATTATTCATCAGAAAATTATTTTTGTTACAAAACAACGGTTTTAGCCTAACGTTTATTCATAGAACTGAGAAAAATAAACAGTTTATAGCACAATAGCATTTTTAATATTTTTTTCATAAATTATAATAAATTGAAAGCTAACTTTGAACTAAAGTCTTGCATGTTCCATATTAATGAATGGTATGCTATTATCGTTGCAAGTTTGACACGATAACTGCTGACGCTGCAACACATAAAGCCTTAAAATTAAATAAACTTTATTCCCTCATTCCCGTTCCGCGGTTCACCACAGAAACCTTTTCGATACATTTATTTCATTCATTGGCTCGTGAAAAGCAGATAACGCGGCGGTGTCGTGAATTATATAGGGGATTATCGGGTGCCATAAAAACTGTATTCTTTTTATGATCTTGTTTCTTTCTTTATTTGATGCTCTTACTGTTGATACAACTCGATATTTGGTCGATTGTGAAATGCGATCTTGTTGTAAATAAAAAATCTTAAATTAGAGAATAGAAGATTAAGAATAAAGAATAAAAAAACATTTATCACTTAGAGATATTACACATACTAACTAAGAAGAATTAAATTTATAAAAACAATTATTAATTCTCTTGAATAACTTTAGGCAAAAGGGATAATCAAATCAAAGGGGATTGAAGTGAGAGTAATATTATGTTTGCAAAATGAAAGAGTGAGTCTGGAAGTGATAAATAAGGTTATACCAACAGAATTTTAAATTCGAGCGTTAATAACTAAATGTGACAATTTATTGTTAAAAAAAATATATAATTCTTTAACTCAATTTATTTGCTTAAGCAAACACAATAAACACAATACACACAATACAAAAACACAACACACACAATTAATTGTGTACTTCTCATACACCCACATAATATCTAAGTTTATAACTTTAAGCCCTGAAATACCACGGGGTTTAGGGCTACCTTGATTTTTAACCCCCGACCAAAAAAGAGGGGTGTTATAAGTTTGACGTGTCTGTCTGTCTGTCTGTCTATGGCATCATAGCTCCCGAACGGATGGAGCGATTTCAATTTAATTTTTTTTGTATGAAAGGTGAGTTTGGCGCGAGTGTTCTTAGAATTTTTTCATGAAAACCGGTTGTGCCGTTTAAAAGTTATGGGGGTGACAGTGGGTAACGCAAAACCGAAAATCTGCAATTATACTAGTGTGGGGTATCAAATGAAATCGCATCGCGTCCACATTACATAATATTATGTTATTTTACGTTTAAGGAAATTAAGGCATTGAAAGCAGGGGTTTTTCTTAAATTTTAAATTTAGATTTATCATTTAGATATATTCATATTTATTTATTCGTTGTTTCATGTGGTTACAATTTAGGTGTTAAATTTTGTATACATAAACCCTTACATGAGCCCCGTTGGGACATTACAACTTTAAATTAGACTTAGACTATATATATTAGACCTAAGCCAATCTTACTTGGCCTGCGGTACACCCGAACTAGTAAGAAATCTCAATAAGTCTAAATATTATAACCAATTCGATATACATACATTATGTATAATCTAAAATCAGTGTTTTTTGTCTCTTTTCTTTCGAATTTGTTTTAATTAAAAGCACGAGAGTTGCCCTCTGACGGTCAATTGCTGAACAATCACGCACTAAATTATTTAATATTGATTATAGATTAAGGATATATTGAATTTGTTTTAATATTAAAGTCACGAGAATTGCCTTTCTGGCTTATCCACAAAACCCGCATCGGGACAGGTTCATGGATTACCCCCCATTATTTTTGAGGTAGGAATGTGTTTATCAGTGAATGTCAAAATGAATCGTGAAATTAAAATACCATTTAGTACCATTAGTAGGAACTTATTTGATGTAAGATATAAACTTACGAAATGTTTTATTGAAATTTATTTCAAATTAGGTTACTGTTTACCGAGTTTTATGTTATTAATATTTTATAGATTTCTGTGTTTATACGAGAACAGGAACCTATTGCGTTTTTAGGTGTTATGTTTATACCTCTACATAAGAAATGAAAATGTATGTTTTGGTAATTAAATATTTTTAGTTTTTAGTGAAAATATAAAAATCATATTTTATTAGTGAAAGCATAATACTGTGATTATACATGTATTTATCAATATTACTTCTCAATTTATCCACAACTGGTGCTACTTTTGAACCTATTCGTACTTGTTTCATTTCTTTTTTAAGTAAGTAATCTTTATGGTACTTCCTCCCTTCCTAATTCTAACTATTATAGCCTTCCGTATACCTGGTGAGGTCCAGGAGACCTCAGATAATGTAAAACTGGACATTCTCTTAGTAGCTTCCTTTCATGAAATAGACGTAAAAATAATCCGAAGATTATTCATTTTTAAGAAGACTTCTGTAATGCGATTTGGTAATTGATAGAAAATATTATAAGGCTTCTGTGATAATCTTTATTATACGCTTTATACATAATGTAAAAAGCAAATATTCTAAGATTTTATAATAATTATAAGACTTTCTTTAAATTATATTTGTTATTTAATTAGTTTAACCCCCAAATAAGGAAAAAATCTATTTGAGTTTATTGAGTGTACACAGTCTAAGTAAAATACTTGCATCATTTTTTAATTTGTTACACTGTGAGGTCAACATTCCTTTTAAAAGTGCACATTTCAGAAAATCTATTGTTTGGTCCTTATTTGATGACTTTTCTACAAAGTAACGTTATATTTTATTATAAAACAACATTTTGTTTAATTTCCCTACATTGAATAACCATAACACGACATACAAACAAATCTACCGCCCACATCTATGTTCACGTTATTACGCGTATAAAATTGGCTCGTCACCTACAGGGAACCTTTCCGGAAATTCAAAAACCACGGAGTTAATAATGCTGGACTTGAAAGTAGTATTTCATTTTGTGGCTATGGAAACTAATATGAAGTCAAAATCATAGCGTGAAATAGTTCATTATTTTAAGAAATACTGCAATTATAATAAACTAGGTGGAAATGGAATAGGTGTATTATTTCACGATATTTGGTAAAAGTTTTGATAATCACTAAACCTTTCATCAATTATAAAAGTATACACTGATTATACTACATTCAGTACAGAAGGTCATTTAAAACAGATTTTTGTTGAATCGAACCTACTGAATCGATTCACAAATTAATTAAGTCAGCATCAATAACAGTTTCAGTGGCGCAGATCTGCTTCCAGTGCAAGAGATAACCAATGCCCGTTTAAACATATATTCTTCATAAATCCTGGGTGATCTGGCTACGTCAGAAGAAGTAAACTATAGTAAACATATTAAAACGCGAGATCAGTGTTGCTATGTTCTGCAAATATTTTCTATTATGTTTACTATGTAAAAAAAAAAACTTTGCCAGATCTCTAGCACCCATAAGCCGTAAAGCCACATTACTAGAATAGTTGATTTGCGGAATGTCTAACAAAATAGTATGTTATATTGCATTCTGTGTTTGTGAAGAAACAAATAAAAAAACGCAAAATGAAATAAAATTGACTTCAAATTCTCGTCCAGTGGTTACCCCTCATAAGCAAAGGATTAGCACCCCAATCCCTCAGCAGATAAATTTAAAATTTCGTAATATATTGTGTTCATTTTGCGCTGGGTCGAATCGCGATAGTAAAACAAAGCCACGCTGTTTATTAAAAATTTAATTAAAACACCATGTTTCTCTTTTGCTCCCATCTTCATTTAATTTTGACGCTTCGTTTTTTCAACGACACAGCTGCAACGAATTTGATATTATTGATAAATATGAGTCAAAAGTGTTTTCAAAGCTTTTTATGTGACTGTTTTAATTTGGACTGCGTAGAAAGAAGGACGATGGATGGTTTGATCAATTTTATATGCTTTTAAGATCAATTGTAAGAAATGTCCAAGGCATAAATCTTAATATCCGCGTTTTGTTCTACGACATAACGTATCTACCTACATTATATCTAATCTATTCCTAAGACAGTTTGCTCATACATTTGGATTTTTTTATAACCCTTAGATATTCAAAATATATCAAAACCCATTAACGTTACCACTGCTGGGACTGGGCTTTATTTACCACGCTGGCCGGTGCGGGTTGGTGAACGTCACATGTCCTTCAAACTCGTCAAAGTTCATCACTATATTAGACCTTCACCGTTAAAGCACGTGTTTATAGCGCACATACATTTTTCAAGAAGAAAAATCCTGAGGTGCGCTGCGAGGTTTGATCCCACGCCTTCGGAAATAAAGCCGTGTGTGCTCACACTTAGCCAACACGGCTTTAAAAAAAATCCTACTATTACAACTATTTTTATAAAGAGGTAAGAATGTCAAGAAACAATTTCTCGAACATTATTGTACTGATTTGTATTTGTGTTGAAAAAGGATTATGGAATACATTTACTTTATACGAGTACTGCCCAGAAAAATATCTAAATATATTTTAAAATAAAATATTTTTTTAATGGTTACAGACTAACTTTAGACTTATCCATTTGACCCTTATTAGTGACTACACGGCTTGTTTAAAGCTGGTTCCGAAAGCTTCACCTAGTTGAAGATATATCCTCAAGTATCGAGCGACGTCATTATAGCACGGATTTCCTAATTACGCGCTGCGCTCCACTGACTTTTTATAAAACGAAATCTAAGGCAGGGCGCACACGTGGACACTTTTATATATTTTGTGAGGTAGGTACACGCTACTAAGGGACTTTTTATTTCTACGAGGGTCTCATAAAACACGATGTATTTATTGTCTTGTTTCTGTTTACTGTTTGTATTATATTTGTGGTGTTACAATAAAGAGTTATCTATCTATTGAACTGATAAGGCTTCTCTGGGCTAATCCATTGTCTAGCAAACAGCATAGACAAAAGTCTATAAAAAAGTATTAAATTCACTCCCTGTGATACTGTAAATTACTCTCTAAATAATATAAATTTTTATAACATATTTTCATGTGACTTTTTCTTAAATTAAAGTTGACTCTACAAGACACAGCAACTACGGTACCTAATACTATGCCGTGTCTACAATAAAAAGTGTCTACGTTTGCGCAGCACCTAAGTCGCAAAGCACAGAAAAAAAAATTAAAAGCATCAGTACATTTCCCACTTAGCAGAATTTCGTTTTGGTTATAACGAACTGGATTGCTTACTAAGTATGAAATGAAAGCGAAGGTCAGTCGGCCCCTTGGAATAGATTTTAATTAAGTCCGATGCTTTCCCTTATTCCTTAATTTTTGATGGCCATTTATAACTGTTCCGTATTTGTGTTTACATGACCCGAATTTATGAAATATTGGATGAAAATTTTATTTTTGGTATAATGTTGTTCGTAAAAGGTTTTCCTTGATATGATAACAACTTGAAAAAGGTCCTACAAGTATGTTGTAAAAATATGTATAAATAAATATTACTAAGAGGTTCACATAATCAACATTAACAATGACCTGTCTTATTGGATTTGATGAAATATGATTTACGAAAAATATATTTCTAATCGCGAATTAAAGTGAATATATCAATGAGAGAGAAAACATTTTGTTAATTAATTACTTTTATGAGCCGATTACTAGCAGAAATTTCAGAAAAAACAAGGTATGGAATGTTCCTTCAGCAAAATAATTCTTACTTGTGAAAAGTATACGAGTATTTATATGTTTTATTTGTTTTTTTTTTGTTTAACTTTACAGTCAGTTATGGGACACGGCAACATTATTGTTTATTTGCACTGCACATTAATATCCAATTTTGTCTCTGGCAATTTGAACTCAATTGGGACTTCTCACTAGTAACCTTCTTATTTCTTTTCGCAAGCAAAAAAAAAATCAGTTCTTTACATCTCGCACACATACAATATTAAAGACTTGACAACAATCGATGAAGGTTTAAACGAATCAAAAATGAGGATAAAGCTACCCCTCGTACGTAAGTGCCCTCACCTTCATCATCATCCTATTAACGTTCCCACTGCTGGGATCCCACACAGGGACTTATCTCTTGACAAGAGAGATTAGGCCTTAATTTACCACGCTGCCTTAGTGCGGGTGTGTGAATGTCACATGCCCTTTAAACTCATCTAAAGTTCTCAGTACATGTTGGTGTCCTCACGATATATGCCTTCACCGTTAAAGCACGTGTTTTAAAAACACACATACACTTTTCAAGAAGAATAATCCAGAGGTGCGTGGCGGGGTTTGAACCTAAGGCCTTCGGAATTCGAGTGTGCTCCCACTTAGCCAACACGGCTTCGCCCTCGTGAGCGATAATTATAGTCAACCAGAAAAGTGTGTTGAAATGGCAGTGCGCAGGTCATGTACAGTTGTGGTCAAATAATTAAAAACGCTTAACGCTTAGGAACATTTGACCAAATTTACCATTTTACCAAACTTGACTTTACTTAAAATTACGTGTTTTTTGCAAAGCTCGTGGGATCCCAATATTTTCGCATATTATTCGCATTCGTTGATAGATATGAACGACTAAAAATATAACAAAAACGTTAATATAATATTAGATCTCAACCTAATGTACTAACTAGTTAGTCTTATATACAATGTATATTAGTTTATTAATGTTTTTAATATGCGGCTTGCGTTTTCAAATACAGTGGGAATTAGATAAAGAAAATGTTTCTTACGTGTTAAATCGTGTCTAGATTATAATGGCATGTAGGGAGAAAAGGTTTACGATTGGAGTCAGCGAAGGGCAGTGTCGGACAACCAACCAACAAGATTGACGGGTAACCTGGTGAAGGCTGAGGGCTCACGGTAGATGCAGGCCGCTGCCAGCCCAAATTACTGGAAATCTTTGAGGGAGGCCTACCGTCTACCAACAAAATTAACGGATGATCTAGTGAAAGATGCTGGTTTACTACGCTTACAAGTTCATTCAGAAATACGTAGAAATGATGATGATGATGAATCTATGAGGAAACTTGTATTCAAGTCAAGTCAGTCAAGTTTATATGTATATATTCCTCTTGAATTCTGTGAACAATTCTATTGAATGACGCTGTTCTTATTGAATAATACGAAACAGCGTCTCCACTTCACGTTCAGAGGGTCTTCGCTTACATTATAACGAAATAAGTATATTTACAGAATATAAAAGCTTTTTCAGTGAAGTTCTAACTTGAATTTTGGAATGAAAGCCAAGCTATCTATTTTATTAAAAAGACGAGATAGGATAAAGTATAAGATAAACATTTTCAACTTGTGTTTTAATACATACTGACAAATTTAAAATAACGATTTTTTTTATATCTGTGTGTTTTTAGTATGTAGGTACTTTAAATTGAAATTATGTACTGTCACAGTATGACACGAGTATGTGTTGTATTTGACGTGGCTTTCCACTATGCGGTTTTGCCCGAGTTTTTTAAGCTTGTAACATTCTCTCAGGGGAAAGTAACTTTAGCCACTGCAATAGACCTAACATCATCAGCCGTTGCAATCCTACATGAGCCTGATATTGCATGCATACATAGTCGATACATCGAAACTATCAAAACAGCTCAAACCGCAAACTAGTGACATTAATCCGTGTATCTGAATGCATTTCAAACTGATAGTTTATCAACCGCCCCTAGAGGGCGAGACGTCTTGCAAAGTGAACTATTACAGCTGTATATAATTTGATAGCGTGACTTACATAATTCCGCTTGTTCGTGTAATTGGTAGGACATTTCTCAGTTGAATGGCTGTCTGGGGATTTCAAATGACAAATTGAAAATACATGAGAAACTAGAGTGTACTAGCGACGTATCCTGGCGCCGTCATCCGTTTCTTAAAAAAATCTCATTTGATCCATATCAGTAGATATGGCTATTAGAGACAAGAAAAATACCGCTCAGTATTAACCGTCCAACCAAAACAATAATTTATTGGGAAAATTATATCTCAGTAGCTGTAGGTCTATTCTGGATTTGGTGAATACATTTGCTGTAGACAATCCTTGTATAAAACAAGGTGTTCCAAAATTGGTATATAAAGCGGAAGGGGTTCTAAAAGTAGGCTCATCAAGACATAAATTTTGTTCTCCGATTTTACGATTTGGAAGCCTATTAAACCAAAAAAAAAATTTAAATCCAATTTTATCGTTATTTTTTAGTCATAAATTATTATTATTTATTGGTTACCTTGAGAGGTATCAACTAAATTAAAACCTAGTTCAATCTGTATCATAATAATAATCACTAATCATACGGTGTTATAATTTTCTTTTTTAACGTGTTCCGTAGCTTTAAATAAAATTTAATCAACTGACATGTGAGTAAACATGACTTATAAAAAAAATTGGGCAAAAAAAATATAAGGTTGTTTTTGTGCAATGGCAAATGCTTGGAACAAAAAATGTTCGGCTATCGAGTGCCATTTATGTACACTCCTTCCTATTTATATATCAATTCGAAACACTGTATTGTATCATCAAATTATTCGTAAAAATTGTATTATCAATATTTCAGCTGTAAAACGAAATTTATTCATATAAATATCTTTGATGTGCAACTATATTAAGCGACTGGTATGAAGCGACTTGCTGCCACCGAAAATCAGTAACTAATGCCTATTTTCAATAAACTCACACAATATTTTAATACTAGTGACTTCAATAATAAGGTTAAATATAAAAATACGGTTAAATACGGAAATATCAGACTGTAACTCAACACAAACTAAATATTACTCAAGTTTAATCTGTAACTTGAGTGCATTACGATTTACCTCGACTCTCGGTGAAGTGAAATGCAGGAACCTGAATATAGATACGAACAGAGATACGTTCAGTTTGCGTGTATAATGCCAGTTAATCACTATCTCCCGGGATTGCGATGCTTTTAATATAGAAGATTGCCGATAAATATTGTGACACATGGGTAAAAAAAATAGAATTGAAATAATAACTGCTGTTTATGTAAAAATTTTATGTGGTAACATCTTTTGAGAGGGTATATAGGTCTTCGGTTCACGTTTTCGTCAGCCCGATCTAGATCCTAACCTTACTTAGGATTCTTTGTCTGCTTGGTCTAGGTGTTTAATTTATATAATAAAATATATCTATATGTATGTCTATTTATTATACAGAGTATTTCACAATCTTAGCGCTTACCACGCGGCTAGATGTTGTGTTAGATGTTGTGTGGATTGACACAGAAAATTTGCTGTAATTACTTCTATCCGACGGCTTTCACATAGACTTTTTTTATAAGCAAATATTTTATTTAGTGACTACAAGACGGCTTTTTCTTAGTGGAACTAGATCCCAAACCGCCGGTCTTTTCTTAAAATATTGATTTTTATCAAATTAATAAAATTACGTTTAAGATTAAGGTTGTATTATTTTTTTATTTCCGGTAAGTTTAGGAATGTTTGCCAAAGTTTAGTGAAATTAACGAAAACTTACAAACTGTAGTAATTATTTTAAATACTAACAAATATTTTTTTACATTTTAGGAACGGAATTTAGTTACGGAAACTATAACGATAAAATATCGACACAACTAATTTATACTTTTAAACTTTGTAGGGTTTTTCTTGAATTTGTTAAGCCGTGAGTGTTATATGAAAAACTTCCCATTACATGATAGTAGTTTTTTTTTGTTTTGTAATGCATACAGCAGTACCATATTAGCTGATTGACGTTTGGGATTTATCAGATAAAATCAAACCCGGAAACTTTTAATAATTTTATTGTGTGAATCATTGTTTGTAATGTTTTTCTCTTTCACACTTCATTGCTTTTACATGTGTAAGATTAATTCTTCTAATTTAAATTGTATCTTCTAATTTTAATCTAAAGTTTTTAGTAACAAGTATTGAATCGTTTTAGTTATATTAATTAAATTTCGTTTTCGATAATTAAAGGGCTGTCATCGGCAATACCTACGGATCATTATCTTTTCGTTAGTAAAATTATCTGTTAGATTATAGAAACTGGGCATTAGGCAAAGGTGCTGATTTTCAGTGGCTGCAAGCCGTTCCAGACCAAATCAACTGGACATCAAAGACGCTTATATGAATTAGTTTCGTTCTAAGGCTGATGGATTTTTTTCTATGCTTGATAAGCTTTCATTTGACCACAATCTCGCGCGATGATGGGGCATGAAGACCTAGAAGGTAGATGGCTTCTCCGGACCACATTACGAAACACGAAAAATCGTTTTACGCACTGGCCCAGTCCGGAGGGTGGTGACAAGCCGCGGCCGAAGCCTACCACCGAAGACTGTTCTTAGCACCAACCGGAGGCCACGTGTAAGGAATCAGGGGGTAACACTTACGGATGTGAACAGAAAACACCTCTAATGTGAGTTGTTCAAGATATTAAAGACTACGCCAGCACAAGTCGCTAGTAAACTCTAGTTTCTCATGTAATTTCAATTTGTCATTTGAAATCCCCAGACAGCAATTCATCTGAGAAATGTCCTACCGATTACACGAACAAGCGGAATTATGTAAGTCACGCTTTCAAATTATACATATACAGCTGTAATAGTTCACTTTGCAAGACGTCTCGCCCTCTAGGGACGGTTGATAAACTATCAGTTTGAAATGCATTCAGATACACAGATTAATGTCACTAGTTTGCGGGTTTAGCTGTTCTGATAGTTTCGATGTATCGACAATGTATGCATGCAATATCAATGATAATGGCTTATGTAGAATTGCAACGGCTTAAGATGATCCTAAGACTATTAGAGACGCTCAAGCTACTTTCCCGAGAGAGAATGTCATAAACTTCGAATTGCAGGAAAAACCATAGATTAGTAAACTAGTTTAGTCTAGGTTCTAGTCTAGTCATATAATTTTTTTTAATTTGGTTTTAGAAAAAAATAATTTGATCCAGGACACGGTTTTGGGAATTTTGGAGGATGTAATGATACTACAAACTACGAACCTTGTACGTTTATACGTCGTTTACTCAATGGCTGTAAGCGCATTATTTGGATTGATTTATTTTCAACTTTAATTAAGAACTAGTCTATTAAGGGTGTTCACAAAACGCTGTTTAAATTAATAACCTTGATAACAAAAAAAACAACACTGACATACCTACCTAATTCAGACTTTTGAAATTTGACATTATAAAAATATGTATCAGTGTACAAATTTAAAATGATAATAGTATCCTATATTCTACCTCGCCTATTAAATTTATAACTTGGCTTCCATTTGGAAATACGAGTGAGAATTTCACTGAAATAGCTTTTATATTCTGTAAGTTATTTCGTTATAATGTTAGTGAGTGAAGTGGAGACCGCTACATCGGTATTATTCAATAATCAATTATTCAGTTCAATAAAAACAGTGTTACTCAATATAATACAATCCTCAGAATTCTAGAGGAATAAAATAAATTCTCGTTTGTTAATCATAATTTTATCCGTAAGACGTTGACTATTTAATGTAAATAATATATTTTAAGGCTGCCACTCACGAGAAAACTAGATTTACAGATTTACACTTTAAAGTTTTTTTTCGACAAATTGGCTTCAAAATCGAAAAATCTTCGAATAAAATATGTTCACCTAGTGCATGCCATTCAGACCCTTTCCGCATTATATGCCATATCCAAAACACCTTGTATAGTAATGCAACCTTAAGTGACAACAGATATAAAAAAGTATAATTTTCCAAATTAGTGTTGATAAAATTAAGACGAAGTAACGTAGCTTTACACGTCTTCCATTATGCGCATGAACGTAAATTTAGATTATTAGTTTCAACCTGCGGAGTTTATATAAAATTAGAACATTTAAATAACAAAATATCTTTCAAATAGCCCTTTGTATAATTGAATAAAAAGTGCCGCTCAAATTGATACGCCACGGGTTGGGCCAAAAATACTGTCAACAAATTTTTAGCAATTCGGATTTCATATTTACACAATTTGCAAGTATTTTTCAAGCACACTGTCTGCCACAAACAACAATTCCAAGTCGTTGAGTAAAAGTAACCATGCTGGGTTTCAATATCTGAACATGAAAAAACCACATCACTATTATAGAAATCACAACCAATTTGTGTAATTGAAAAAAATTGGCGCCCAAATTGGTACAGCACCATGTTTGGTACCAAAAAATTCTTTTAAAGGAAACGTCATCAATCGAAAAAGGCCCTTCACAATTTGCAAGTTATTCCCTAGCTCACGTTCTCAAACCAACTACATTCTACGTCGTTGAGTCAAAGCAATATCCATACTAGATTAAAATTATTTTACAATATTCTTTTAAGTAAATCCTAAAAAAAAAATATGCTGGATTGATTATATAGGTCGATCTTGTTGTAATATTAAACTCTGTTCCTAACACATAATGCATAATTAATTATATATAATTTTATAATGATAATTATGTCTCTTTGCTATTTTTAATATATTGTGTATACCACAATATTTTTACGCTATTTTTTCTTCCTTCAATATTGTATTAATTCTGTGTATTTTTCTATTTTATTTTTAAAATATATCTATTTTACCAAAGATTAAATATTTTTAGATTATAACACACTATTATTGAAATCACAACCAATTTATGTCATTGAAATAAAGTTGGCGCCCAAATTGGTACCTGCACATGTTGGGCGCCAAAAAATTATGTCAACAAAATGTAATCAATTTTAAAAGTGCTTCACAATTTGCACGTTCTCAAGCCACTAACTACATTCCACGTCGTTGAGTCAAAGCAATATCCATATTGGATTCCAATGTCTGAGCATCACTCATTAGGTGGGTAGCGACTCGTAAACCTTAGGTCGGCTGTACACAGGCATTTTGAGCAGTCACGATAAATTAATGAATGCTGTCTTTGTAAGCCATTAGCGATACATAAATAATGTTTGTCTAATGCCTTTAAGCTTTTAAATAAAAAAAAACCTTTACCTGCAAGCTTGGAACATCCACCATCTGAATGAAAAACACGTCTTTTTTAAATAACAAAACAGGGCTTTGTGCCTTCAACATCTTGAACCGATAATAATAGAAATCGAAACAAGATACACTAGTCTTTTTTTATATTTTAAACAATAGATTTATCACTTTTTTATAAATGTATTGGAAAACTGCGAAAAGTCACTGGAAAGTCTATACGCAGAATGATATTATGTAATTAAGAGTATTGGGTATCATGGCATTTCAGTCAGTACTCATAGCTAATGTTTGTGAGTGACGTAACCAAGTCATTTATGTAGATGTCTCGTTATTATAACACAAAAAACCATGAAATTCTATAGATCTTCTGACTAAGAACACAATTATATTCAGTTCTTCCTAAGATCTCATTAGTGGCAGTAGGTATACCGGCTACAAGTTAATTAAATTAGTAATAGGGTCTATTATAATGCAGAAATGGAGTTACTCTATCGCTTTAGGGAATATATTGAGAATATTAGCAAAGTTGTTTTATTTATTTATTTATTCAACAATATTGTTAACTCGTTCTATCCCTAAAATGGATATTGAGCTTATAAAATCTTGGTTATTTTAATAAAACTATTTCCAATGGTCTGGCTTTTTTATTATTCCTTTCTCCAACCGCTTCTTCTTCTTATCTTTCCAACTCCATGCCATGGTTTATACAGAGTGCCTCGGATTAATCCCATAACACTGGATAGATGGAGTAAGCAATATTGCTGAATAAATAAAACAACTTTGCTGTTAAAGCCCGTGTAAGACCGCCCTTAGGCCTATATATTACCTGTAGCCAGATGTGCTGATGTGTTAAATCTGTTGACATTACTGTATTTAAGCCATCAACATTACTGTGTTAAATAATTGAAATCATACATAGATTTACTTCAGATTGCATGTAGATCAGACAAATGATATTATCCGTAGGTTAAGTGTATTCATGTCAGGTGTCTAAGACTGTCAACAAAAGTCAACAACTTTATGTTTGAATTTAAACTACTATTTCAACGTATGTTTTTCACTGGAGTCAGTTTTACAATTAATAAAATAATTTACTCGGTTAATTATTTAGAATCCCAAGGCTAAATATAAGGCTGAGATAGATCTCTTCTTCTTATTTTTCATATTCCTCTTTCATAATGTGGAAACATGTTTCCTGTTGCATCACAAGTATCTAAATAAAAAAATTACATGACTTTAAAAAAAATTACAACATGAAAATACACAAAACTGAGTAGATCGATGCTTTAATACATGTTTATTACTCAATACATCTTGCAAAGTTTAGGCACTCGTTCTTCTATATTTTGTTCATAAATCATCTTTGTTAAAACTATTCGGGTCGCCAACATTTACAATATAATATTCGTCAGCTGACAAGCCAGCTAATATCCTGTGCATGGAAGCGACGCAACTGCCAACCTGACGGAACCAACCGTTCAATTTACAAATTCTACGAGTAATTGAATTAATGCACTCGTTCATCGATGGTTTCGAATTTGATTCGAAAGAACTGAGTTTTGGTTGATTGTCGAATTCCATGTTTGAATTTTAAATTTCTATAAAAAAATTGAATCTGCATAAGAAGCTTAGGTACGTATTTTCTTTTACTCAAAGAAAATATTGAGTTTTCATTTACTTCTCATGGTAAAAAATTGTCAATAAGATGGGTAAGCATCCCATTGCTTAATTCACATTGATTTTAGTACTCGCATCGCATCTCTATGTAAACTACATATACGCATAGAGACACATATTACTATTATGAGGTTTTTTTTATTAAACTTTCACCACATACTTAATATCCATGCCTAATTTATGAATTGATTTAACATAACATTATTGAGCTTACAATTATTACACATATTTTTTATATCAGCTTCAATTTCATGAGGTTCAAAGTAGAAATATGAAGATAATACCAAATTTCACACCACCCAATAAGATTCTTTCGTGTACTCAAGCAGTGGTCAGTCCCAAACATTGCTTTCATAACTTGGGATTATCCATGTTTGGTTTTCGTCCACTTTGGTGGACTTAGGACTAAGTTTTTTCAATTCGGCCCTACCCCATTTTCTCCGGCTTTATTTTTCTTTCATTCTGGTTGAAAGGTTGAAACACAAAAGCAATCTTCAAAATCAAAACATTGTTGTTAATTTAAGATACAAGCTGGCATATTCCGGGCACAAAAGCGTACTTCTTGAATCACTCTACTTATTGCTGAAAACTGCATAAAGATTCGTTTAGTACTTTTTTAGTTTAACGCGAACATAAAGTCAGACGCGATTTTTAACTAGAATTTATAACTAGTATAGTCTATTTGATAAATAAATAATGATGAACTATCAGCATAGACAAACTTAGCTCCGTGATTTGCTTTAAGCTTGCGTTATGGGTACAAGACATCGGCTTACTCCAGAAATGCCCTGCGAGTATCTCATGCCAAGGGTATAGTTGGGAAAACTTTACATAAATCCCCTGCGAGGTCCATTCTAGCAGGGGCAGGGCATTTCTGGAGTAAGCCCAAGAAATCTGATAGACTCTTGATGTTAGGCTGGAATTCATAGTCGTAAATAATTTTGATTCCTTTCAGACAATGATCACATCATTGCCTATACTATCAATTGTTACAAATTACAGATGTAATCATTGATTGAAAGTAATTAAAAATTATTCGCGACTATAAAATCCGGCCTTGACAACGGATTATGATGCCTCACAGATAATTTATATTGCGATGCAACAAAAAAAAACTGGCTTACAACATTTTGTATATATTCCAGACAGATTTTTAAGTAGTTGTGAGTAGATTTGTAGGTAAAGTTAGTCACTGTACCAAATTATATATCTCTTCAAAATTAGTGTTTATTATTTTTTAACAAAATGTCTTGTTATATACATACCTCTCAAATAGTCTTGTGAGTAAATGATTTATTAAAATGAATTAATATTTTAATAAAAGAGAAAAAATGTAATATCACAGTTTCTCAGAATGGCTTCAAACTTAACATTTGTAGCGTGATATTTCGTTTACCGTGAACCGTCTTAAATATATTGATAATTCACAGAATCATAGAAATACGGCGCATATTTTGCCAAGTAACATTGTTAGTTCGTTAAGTCCCATAATCTTCTTAAATTACTCAAAGACAACATACACGTTCTATTGATAGATTAATCCTATCACAAACAGATCCATAGCCCTCAGTATGCCTGATTCCTCCGGTTAGATTGCTAGATACACTTCTATTATTCATGGGCGCTTTGATCTGTACTAGTACCGATTGGTATTTCATATACGGGGTTGCCAATCTAACATTCTATTTAGATATAGCCAATTGAACTTGTGAGGCAAGTAGTTTAGCTCGTCGTAGTTTGAGCTGATACAAATACGCAATCGTCAAATAAGTTTTAATGCTCCTGCACTGCACTCGATACCTCCACCGCGTCGCCCCCGGGCCTCCACCGCGCGGTCACAAACCTAGTTTTACCGGTCCACTATAACGACAAAATTTCAAGTTACATTGATAGTAGTTAATAGGTAAGTAAGCAGCGAAGCGTTGAGGGAAAAGCGGTTGTTTTGTTTATGTTCTTGTGTTGTAAACAATAAAGCGTTTTTGTATTGAATTGCATTAAATGTTAATCGACAATCAATACGTGATCTCTAACATATACGGTTTCTGAGATATTAAATGCCAAAACGTAGGAACCCCTTTGATCACTGGCTCATTGATCAGTCCCTGTAGATATTGTATGTAGTATGATGTATCAAAGGGTTTATGTTATTGCAAGCAAAGTTATGTTATGATACATAGCTGGTGATTACAACTGCAATAATATGCAATATAATAATAACATTCTGAACCATCAATCCTCTCTTATCATTATGCAAATTATCAAACCTACTTATTTCTAATCAGATACATAATTATCTCAATCAGGGATTAGCATTTGCCTGTGAAGATAACCACTAATACAGGGTGGATTTTTGAGACGTTACGTACCATAAGGGGAGGTACATTAACCGTAATAGTTACAAAGAAAGGTAGTTAGGAGACTATCCAAACTTTAAAGGATATTATGAACTGCATCCACTCTCTCAATTGTCTCTTTTTTTCCTTAGTTTATATAGGTATTTAAGTATGAATATTTGTCTTAAGGTTTACTGTATTTTTAATTGTTTAAATAGTTTAAGAACAACTAGCTCAAGGTGATCATAGAAGAACAGCGCTGTGGTTTGATTCGCTCAATTACAGCATAACGCTGAATTTTGTCGCTTTTAGTCACATTCTTTATTGTTTTTTGTTTATTTTATGTTATATTTAGTTTTTTGACTATGTGACAAATAAAAGTTTCTTCCTTTCTTTCTTCTTCTTTTTTTCATTCACAGCTTTTGGAAAAAAGGTACAGTCAGTCAAAACTGACAAAAAAACATAAATATTTCATGCACCCCAATCGATCCTATATCAAAGGAATCAAAATACTGTATCACACATCACATCACAAGTATGAATACTAAAAAATATGTGAATCGCCAAAAATTTATCCCTTCTCAAAAATCCACCCACACAATAATATCACTGATACTATATATTATTTCACATTTATCAACCAAAGCCAGCAAAAGAAGCCAAGCCCAATAATAAGTGCGTCTATTGATGACCTCTGTGGCTTGGTGGGCGAAGGTCCGCCTAAAGCGCAAGAGGTTCGATTCCCGCCGGGGGACCAGATTATGTACGATCTACAATTTCTGGTTTCGGGTCTGGGTGTTGTCTTTAAATCATAAGTATGTATTTATAAAACATACATATATATATTATATACTAGCGGCCCGCCCTGGCGTCGCACGAATATAAAATTTTCCCGGAAATTATTCGAATTTTTCTCGCCGTAAAAACCATCCTCTCTCAAAAGTTGGATCAAACTGCACATGATGTGCGAATTTTATTATAATCGGTTAAGTGGTTTAGGAGTCCATTGAGGACAAACCTTGTGACACGAGATTTATATATATTAAGATATGTGTAGCATATCAGTCATCTAATACCTATACCTATAATAGTACAAGATCTGCTTAGTTTGGGGTTAGGTAATGCTGTGTGATTAGTCCGGAATCATTATTATTATAATTTTTAAGTGAGCGTCCCATGATGGTGATGCTGTGTTTGTGAGTATAATATCCGGCAACGGCGTTGCACCAGTTTCTACCGCGGGAAAAAATGCAATGCTTCTGTAGTAAACATTGCCTATTTGAATACCCCTAACATGGGCTATAGATTTTCAAATCGGTGTGTAGTTTCTCAGATTAGTGCGTTCAACCAAACAAACTCTTCCAGCTATATAAGCACTTATAAGAATAGATTATAATCATTAGCCAGTTAATTTCATAACAATAGGTTATTGTTATGCATCGCAAATCAAACAGCTCAGGTGAAAGGGATTTAATAAGCCGATAGTTCAGTAATCCTGGCTTTACGGGTGATTGGTTTCGAGTGAGATACAATAATGACAAAGCAGTGTTGATTATTGAAATCAGTCTTTAGATATACAGGGTATCCCACGGCCATATGGCTACAAAGAAGTTGTGAGGATCCTGGCACAACTACTAGTCCGCCATTTTGAAAACATGATATCTGATCAATTATTTATGTAAAAAAAAAGTGTGTGTGTGTCAGCTACGACGCACGATTGTAGTTTACTCCTTACGAACGATAATTATGATATATATCGAATAGAAAAAAAGGGTAAATGAACGCATCTGCTAAAATGATAAGAGAAACAAACATATAGATAAGACCGCCATTTGTCGCATAGTCTTAAGTGCTTATTATTAGTTTTGTGTTTTTAATTATGTGTGCAATAAAGAATATTTATCTTATCTTATCTTATATCTGTAATTATTCGGATTATTTATACATATTACTTCAATAAAGCATATTACATAAAGTATGTTACAAAATAATATAAATAAAATACAGTGAGACTACTAAGTATCGCGCAAAGAGGAGACCCCGAGAATGAGATACGCTGTGTAATGTATTCCATCTCATTCTTTTACACGTTCAATCCTACAGATATATATGCTTGTCTCTTTCTACGTAACGCCTCAACTTTTCGTGTTACACATGATTTTACTCCTCACAAAATTTCCGTACCGGGCCTTATAACTCAAATCGTTTCTTAAGGAGTAAACTCCAAAGTTGCAAAATGTTGAATTCTATTTGATCAATGGCTCATTGATAAGACCCTTTAGGTATAGTAGGTATGTAGTAATCCCAAGGAATTTATAACCACAGGAAGCGATATACTGTCATTCTTGCCCTTACCCCTCTAGCCAACAACCGGGAAATTTGACCTCGGTAAACGATGCATGTGTCTCAGTTGCAATCGACGATTCGAAGAATTCACAACGTCGAAAAATGTCGAAATGTGCAGTGCTAATATGTAAAAACTACAGCAATCGAACAACTGCTGTTTCCTTTCACCCCTGAGTACGAATTTATAATGTATTAGCGCTTTATTTTATGTTAAATCAATAAAATAATAACAAATTTGAAAAATAATACGCCTAAAATAAAAAGACTTACATTTTAATGAATATTTTACAGTAAACCTGTCCTACTTAAATCTGACGGATTATGCCATTCACTCACGCCATTTTTACTTCGTTCTTCGTTCAATATTGACGGGGCCTTATCGATTAACAATATCGATATGAATGAAATTATTCATACAAAGATAAGGGGGTAAAAAGTATTACGTAATAGGTACCAAGAGTGTAGGAAACTGTTTACTTTCGAGCGAACGGAGTGAGTATGGAAGTATTGTAATCGTAGCAAAATGAGATTGAGGATTGATTCTCTATGGTAAAACGAGTCCGAAAAAATCAAATGCTTTACTTTCTGTATGTGCGTGCGCCTGTTTTCCTTCGTTCGCACTAGAGCCTGAACCACTGAACCGAATTGGATGAAATTTTGTATTGGGGGTAATGTTGTAAATATCTCGGACAGTTTTTGTTTCGTATTTTATGTAACTTGATAATTTAAGCTACCTGTGATATTCAATATTATAAGGAAATATTCGGTATAATTATTATTTAAGTACTTTTTATTTTTGTAGTATTGACTGTACGAAATCAAACGTTTTATTTATAACTTTTATAGATTCGCGACCGATCCAGCAAGAAAAAGAAAGTGGGTAAAAGCGGTTCGGAGACACCAAACATGGATCCCAACAAAGCATCATAGAATATGCAGTCTGCATTTCACGATAAATTGTTTTAATGCCACTAAACAAAGAAAACTGCACAAAGATGCTATTCCTACATAGGCTACTTTTTATCCCGGTATTCCCACGGGAACGGGAACTACGCGGATGAAACCGCGGGGCACTGCTAGTTAGTACTAAAAGGTAAGAAAAATAAATAAACAACTTAGAAAAATAGATAAGTTCTTGTTTTATTTGAAAACAAAAACAAAAGTAGTTACAAATGATACCCTCTACGGATCCACGTAAAATATACAAGTAGGTAAAAACATAGAAAGTATTAAACTTATTGGTGCCCCCTTACCTACTGGGTACTGGTATAATCACTTGTAAAACTTGTCCAAATTATGCTTATTAATGTTTTACTTAGTTAATTACTTCTTCTTCACTAAATCGCAGTACCCCCTACCTCGAAAATTTAATTCATTCATTAGTTCGTTCATATCGATAATCAACTTAGGGCATCCCTAGTTTTGACTAGTTTTGACAGCAATATCACTCGATAAAATAAAGAAAGTCATCAGTGTTCTTTGGAAAATAGATAGCGAAATATTTTCAACACGAAAGAGAGCGAGACACACAATTCGTTCGTATTTGGTCGGATAATAACCTCACCCCCCGCCAATGTTGGTCGAACGAGTTTTCATAGTATCTTCAGCTCATTTCGCTTCCTGTGGTTATAAATTCCTTGAGTAATCCTGATGGCCGGCTACATAGCCTAAATGGAGGGACATTACCTTAAATTCTGAATACAAAACATTTCACCTGAAGATTTCATTTTGATGTTAAAAACAATTGAAACTACATTCAAAGATTTCTGTAAAATGGTCTATCTAAAACAGTAGTCGAACGCGCGCCAAATTAAAAAAAATCGCATCTAACTTTACAATGCTATAGGCACTATATAAACAATTAACATTTTTATCTTAAAAAACAAAAGGCTGGCAGTTAAATTTTTGCCATGCGTCGACTGTGGTGACGGTTTATCCGTAATTTTTTTCATCCACGTATGATTTGTCACTAAGTATTCGCCAGCTTCCGATAAATCGGTGACACATAATAGTCCAACGCACACGTCCTACAATAATTCGGTCAGAAATAAAAAGAAGAAAAAACTATCTACACACAACCTTTTAAGATTTTATATTTTTTGTATTATTTGTTCACCGATCGTTTGTGTATACTTACTTTCATCAGAGTAAAAAAAAAACAGTTTTTATCGGTTATTTTTTTTAGGTCCAAACCATGCTTGCTTTGTAACAGTTAAATTAGTTGTTGTGAAGCGTAACGGTTCTACCGACCGGCAGCTAAATAGAGGAACAAAGGCTAATGATATGTTCAAATGTACCTACATTTCGTAGTAGCCGCGCTTGCCTGTGTTTTATCCATACCAATCAATCCATCGGCATCAAGTAGGATTTCCACCAACTAGATGGACGGACGACCTGGTGAAGGCTGCGGGCTCACGGTGGATGCAGGCCACTGCCAGCCGAAACCACTGGAGATCTTTGAGGGAGGCCTATGTCCAGCAGTGGACGTCCTACGGCTGAGATGATGATGATGATGAATCAATATGTTACTTCATACAATAGAAATACAAAGGTAATATTAATATAATAAAAACAATTTAAGATTCCCACAAGCCATAATATTATTATTATAAATAAAACTTTCCTTTTAAACAATTTTAAATTCAATTATAAATAATTAATCCCATCAAAAACAATACTTGTCAAAAAAACCAAGTCGCGCAACTCAGTTGTTCTGCGGTAAAAAGTTGTGAGATCCAAGTAAATCCAAGTCTTCAAATTGTGTCTCAAAATTCTTTAATGTTTTATAATTAATATATTAAGACTTGGCCATCGCCTGAAAACACGTGTTAATTCAATCACCTGAAAACACGTGTAAATTCAATTATTTAGTGCGATGGCCAAGTCTCAATATATTTATATAAAACATTAAATATTTGCAAGGATGTCTAGGTTATAATTCGTTAAAAACTAGAAGAGCTGTAGATCAGATTTCAACGATTTGTAAAATTTTCCGTGGTACCATTGACGCATCTGATCTGCTCAATGAGTCACTTTTACTCTTTGTTCCAAATAAATATCTCCGCGGAAGAAAGCATGACCTCTTTTTCCCACCCATGAGTCGTACTGTTGCGCGCGCTGCGTCTCCCGTGCCTCGCGCGCTCACGGCTCTCAATCAACTGCTCAAAACAAATCCGGACTGTGACATATTTTATGATAAATGGACTAAATTAATGATGACATGCCTTAGGCACTGTGAGATAGAGTGACATGTATTTTATTTGTGTAGATTGACATAATAATGTATTGTTTAATTATTGATTTGTTTTTTAAAGTGACATTATTGTATACTTAACTTTTATTATTATTATAATTTTTATTTATATCTTATTACGTTTTAAATGAATTTATTGTTATTTATTAGAAAATAGTTATTTTGCTTGAATCAATGCCTTTATGGTTTTTGTTTTAATTTGTATAATTATTGTGTCTTATTAATTACTGTAACTGGTGTAAGCCGTGGTGATTAAATAAATAAATAAATAAATAAATAAATAAATTAAAGAATTTTGAGACGCAATTTGAAGACTTGGATTTACTTGGATCTCACAACTTTTTACCGCAGAACAACTGAGTTGCGCGACTTGGTTTTTTTGACAAGTATTGTTTTTGATAGGATCTCATTTCTTTTTGTATTTTGTAGACAGTTCTACTTTTTTCCTTTTCGGTACCTTCTACTTATTGTATATTATGTCCATATAATTTTCTTTTTGCCGGTCTAGATTGGATTTATTTATATTTCGCATTGTTATTACTTATGTACATATTTCGTATATACGTGGCGTTGCGACAGCGCCCTCTATACCGGTATTTTCTAGAATTTTTAGTTTTTCCTTGATTCATACACCAAACACTACTTATTTTCCAAATTTGAAGCTTCTAGGTCTGCTAGAAGTGCCTTAGAATTTTGATGATCGATGAGTCAATGAGTGACAAAATTAAGAAATTTGACCCGTTATAATTCTTAAAATACTGGTTCAAATTGAATGAAATTTGAAATATACCGTGTCTTTACAATGCCTGCATGGTTACTGAAAATTTCAGTCTTCTAGTTTTATCCACATCGAAGTTACAGGGGGTCGAAAATGGCCTGAATTGCTTCGAGAAAAGGTACGACAGCGCCCTCTATACCGGTTTTTTCTAAGATTTTTCCTTGATTCATACACCAAATACTACTTATATTCCAAATTTGAAGCTTCTAGGTCTGCTAGAAGTGCCTTAGAATTTTGATGATCGGTGAGTCAGTCAGTCAGTCAGTCAGTCAGTGAGTGAGTGACAAAATTATGAAATTTGACCCATTATAATTCTTAAAATACTGGTTCAAATTGAATGAAATTTGAAATATACTGTGCCTTTACAATCTTGCATGGTTACTGAAAATTTCAGTCTTCTAGTTTTATCCACAACGAAGTTACAGGGGGTCGAAAATGGCCTGAATTGCTTCGAGAAAAGGATGGTACGGCCGTGCCGCTTTTTTGCTCGACTTGGTGGGGGCACTGCCGTGCCCCCAGATATGTTATGAGTTACCTAGTATAGTCTAAGTCTATTTTTTCTATAAGCTGTAATGTCCCAACGGGGCTCATGTAAGGGTATATATAAAACTTAACACCTAAATTGTAACCACATGATACAACGAATAAATGAATATGAATATGATTAAGGATGTGTTATGGTAGTCCATCCAAATCCTAGAATTAGCTTGCGTTTATCAGAGTACACATTTTTTATTTTAAGATATAATAGGGAAAGTAAAATAAGATTAAGTTTGCAAAGCATTATTTCTTTGTATAGTAATATTATAAAGCAGATAAGTTTTCTTGTTTGAAAGCTTTTGATTGCTTTTCCGATTTGAAATAATGTGTTACCCATTTATCGAACTAAAGCTAGTTTAATAATAAATAATAAGTGTCCATTAATTGTGTACACCTCAGCAGCATCAGTGATTTGTTTTCGACGACGTTGAGTCGACGAGTCGCACAGATAATAACAGTGCATAAGCAGCGTTCATCGCATTGCCGCGTTGTCGCATTGTCGCACTCTTTATCATTAGCATTAGAGTCGTAAATTACGAAAATGCATTAAATCTATTGTAAAGTGATTTCGGCTCTATTATTTAGTAGCAGCATCTATGGAATAGTTAGAGTTATTTTATACAATATGCATAAGTTTATCTGCGTTTTCAACAAGTATTTATGAGTAATGATAAATAAATATTTCTGGAGCGTCCACCCAACATTAAGCCCTGTGGTAAGCTCTTAAGCTTGTGTTACGGGTACTAGATATATTTAATATAATAGACATACATTATACAGATATTTTAAAATTAATTTATAATATTTATTTAGCCTCTACTGTCTCACTGCTGGGCAAAAGCCTCCCTTTTAAATGAAACGAATGCTAGTCGAATATACAAGTGATACTGCAGCGATGAAATTCCTGTCAACTAAGCCAAACCCTTATCTAACCTAAACATCGACCATTCATCATAAATTCTGTTTTCGAATCAACGAAGCCAATAATCTGCCAAATAAATTATTCACCTATGCTCGCTCGCTCACAGTTCAAAAATTTCAGTTTTTTTGTTGCAGCTGTGAAACAAGATAAATGTATAAAGATTTCTCGAGACATCACATCTTGTGTTCGTTCTTCCAAATAGGTATGTAAATACATACTTATTTGGAAAATTCAAATGAATCAGGTACATTTTTAACAAAAAACGAGCGACTTTTCATACAAATACAAAAATTATGAACTACAATACCTAAATAACATACATACATAGGAACATACATAGGAGATACACACATACAAAGAGTGGCCTTATCACTGATAGCGATCTCTTTCAGACAACCTTTTTTTTCTAGATAGGCTTTCATTAGATCACAATTTCGATGCGGTGACGGATGACGATGCGGTCTAAGATGGGGCACGAATACCTAGAAGGTACCTAGAACCTTTCAAACCATCAATCTTTCAACGTCATATTTTGGAATATAAATATGAATTATTGAGAGGGCATCGGCATAAGTCCATGAGAATGGTACTTCTCTCCCGTGGGTGCAACCACTTTCCAACATTTTCGATACAAACTGAAAATAATTATTGAAAATAACAAGAGAACTAAAAATACACGCCAAATTCAGAACGTCCTCTTTTTTATGGTGTTTATGTGGTTTACAATGAAAGATGCACAAAAACTCTAAACAAAAAAAAAACAATTTACAAAAGTATAAAAAAACAACACCAACAACACGTGAGATTTAAGTACCAGTACCCAGGAGAGTATAAAGTATAAAATAAGGTTATTTTACACCATTACTCGAGAACTACTTAATCGATTGTCATATTCAATATAACTCGGTCTTCGGCGATCAAAGTTCTGCGATAAAAACAATAAAAAAGGAAAAAAGACCTACCGAATTCGTACTGAGAACCTACTTTTTCATTAAAGTTTTGGTATAATATAATATAATGTCTATTTTTTTTCTTTCAATAACCTACATCCGTGGGATTGGGAACACGCGTGGGCGTGGGCATAGCAAGGCCGTGTCCGAATTCAAGGATCCATTTCTTTCCATTACATAATTTGCTAAAAGTAATAATTCAATTCCAGTGTCTATTCTTTAAAAACATTATTTTATTAAATTATTGCGATTCAAACTCTTTTTATGGAGTATCAAAGAATCCAAATAAATCCTTTGCTATATACTCGTTGCAAATTATTGGTAGCGATATAGTTAAATACAACCGCGTCCGCTCGTCTGTGAACTAGCACGTGCATTGAACATAAATAGAGATACGCCCGCTAATATATTGCACGCAGGTGGCGTTGGGATACTATGGATATGCTAATCTGATTAGTTTCCTTTTGATATAGCTACTACAGCATATTCATATTTCCTTAAAAAAGTTCGTTATAAAACTAGTTTGGACCACTATTGAATGTAAACCACTTGCACTTGTAACTATGTTAGATCTTAGGTTTTTTATGGGAGATAGATCTTATGCTTGTCCACAATCCCTAGTTGGTTATAGTTTCAACGCTATTTTCAGTTAATGGATATAACGCAGTGTAAGTCAGTGTAAGTCAGTGTAACGTCAGTGTAGGCTACTTCTTGCCACGAAAGAGTGCTGTACCTGGAGAAAAATCTAGTTTCACTCCAGTCAGTAATTGGTAAATAAGTGCATATTTTATTCAAATTTTTTAAGTATTCACGAACAAAAACAAATACAAAATTCATGCAAAAAAATTAAAAGTAAAGATAATAGATTTTCAACGTATTATTTAATGATCGTTTTCAATCGATTGATATTATTGATGATTGTTTTCAATCGGTAAATGAACGTTATTTACGCTCAATATACAAACTTAGTTTTAAGAAGTTAGTCTTTCTTAGTAGTTGTATAAAAGAAAGAAAAAGAAGCTCAGTACCATATCCTCACTAAGTTTTCTTCAAAGAACGTCTCGGTGGAACTATTCAAATCACGGACATGCACAGCTATTAATATCGAGAGTTCCGGTACAAGAAGTGCCGTTAACTCTCTGAGTTACTGACACTGCTGAATTACGGTCGTCATCTGTAATAAATCTAAATTTAAAATTTAAGAAAAACCCCCGATTCTAATGCCATAATTTCCTTAAACGTAAAACAACATAATATTATGGTAATGTGGACTTGATGCGCTTTCATTTGATACCCCACACTAATATTTGCAGATTTTCGGTTTTCCTTACGCACTCCCACCCCCATAACTTTCAAACGGCACAACCGATTTTCATGAAACATGTCTAAGAACACTCGCGCTAGACTCACCTTTCATACAAAAAAAACTAAATAGAAATCGCTCCATCCGTTCGGGAGCTATGGTGACACAGACAGACAGACACGTCAAACTTATAACACCCCTCTTTTTTGGTCGAGGGTTAAAAATATTATAAATACCTGATGGGACGAAATACCGGGGCCAAGAAACTACAGCAAATCTATGTGGTAATTGAGCGACTCTTTGACAATCAAAGAAGTAACAGTAAACTGGGTTCATCTGTTTGCAGCTGACTTGCATATAACAACTTTATATTCATTATCAGCATTTCAGCTGTTGGACGTACACTGATGGTTAAATGCGATTCAAACACATTTGTTATCTCTGGCAACACACACTGGTGGAGACTTTCGTCTTCAACTACTGTTTTAATTTGGACGAAAAGACGTTGCAATGTTTCACGATCGTTGCCCATACAAGCTGGATCCGGGATTTTAATACTTCAGCGCCATGTTTATGCAATAAATTTTACTTTTGCATAAAAACAAACAGCTACAAAAATATGAAAAAAATAATTGTTTTGTGTTAGATTTTGTACGATCTACAATTTCTGGTTTCGGATCTGGTGTTTTCTATGTATCATATGTATGTATTTACAAAAAAAAAATGTATCTAACCTAACACTCACAGTACAAGCTCTGCTTAGTTTGGGGTTAGGTGATGCTGTGTGAGTAGTCCGGAAATATTTATTTATTTTAATTGTTGCACCATCCACACATTTACATTAAAGAACCGTTTCCAAGAGCGAGTCCGCCCTATCTTCATCGGGTAATCTCCACGAGCGAGTATTTCGCCAGCGTATCGTTGCCACTCGTAACGGAATCACAACGTGTCCATAACGAGTCAGCGAGCCCCTAAAAGCGTCAGGCTCGCCACGATATAACGACGCGACGATTCGCCCAAATTCCGCTTCACGCGATATCATTGTCATGAGGAGATACATGCTAAGGTAATGTATAGAAACACGACAATGACATCGATGCGATTCCCTCGTTCGTGGAGACGCTCCCTTAGCCCTTGGTATAAGCTTTTACGGTTCAGCTGTTCTTGTGTTAATGATACAAGATATGCCATAATTATGTAGGTACATTAATTATGATATTTAAGGACACCAACGACAAACGTAATCATTTGAAGAAAATGAAATGAAATGAATGAAATACATTTATTTTGGTACAAACAAATAACAGCACAGTAGACAACAAACAAACAGACACAACAAAAAAAACATAAAAAAATCACAAATAGAAAATAAGCTGCCAGGCTGTGTTGTCATGTACAAAAAAAGGAGCAGTCTCAGCTTAATGCCACTCCGCTCCCCGGGAGAGGGATCGAAGCAACGCTGGTTTTCAGACTGCTCCTGATTGGATGACATCACAGAAAAATTGTGCTTGTGTGAAATAAAAGATTTTTATTTATTAAATGAAACAGTAAATGACGCTCACCGCTAAATTGAACGGCAGTAATTAGTAATACAATAGCTGCAACATGAAATATACCTCCCTCGACGCCAACTAAGGCACGTGGTCAGTTTTGGACAATTAGCTATCGATTTATCGGAAACTCTACCTTATGCACGTTCCACCTCATAGGTACAAGTATCTAAGCGGTAGCAGATAATACAAGTCTCAAGGCGAATACAGATAATACTTTATGAATGAGGAAGGCGACAAGTTCATTAAATATAACAGTTATATAGCATGAAACTCCTTACAATGGGTAAGACTGGAACCTTTTTATTTTATATATCTATGTATGGAAAACTTACAGCCAACCACAATAATAAGTTAATTACAAGTTTTCACAAGTAGTGACAGCAAAATTCATAACATGTGTGAACAGCAAACACCCACGACAGTACAGTCTAACTACACAAAACATAATAACTAACTATTTCTATATAATTATTTAGCTATTTATGAAACTACGTTGACTGTCTATATGTATTTTACTAGATGCAAGGACTAATTACTGATATTATCCTGACGCTGCGCTTACCGATTCGTGGTCCCCAGTTTTGAACTTTTCGGCACTTTCAAATTCATTTATCTACATTTTTTTATCGATCTTTTTTTATATTATGTTATGCTTGCGCAATACAAGCTTAACATATTATATATTGCTGAGAGAAGGCCTCTTAAATTTAGGTATGTTGTGTTAAAGAAATTTTGTAAAATCTATATCTAATCTATTGTTAACAAAACTGTTTTAAAACCCATTAAGTAGTTCAAAGGATAATTTACAGACAGCGGAACTTCATTTCAGACTGTATTAAGATATTCACTGTATTTCATCCGATGAAGCTATCAAATTTAACAGCAATGGACACAGCAAAACATTTCTATTTCGGCCTGCATGGTATTTATTTTCCACCCAAAAAAATCCATTGTTATTTACATTGGTGGGTGGGTGTAATTTAAACCACTTAAAGCATTTTAAACAAAATTCCGTCTTTTATTTAAATATTACGAGAATTTAGTATACAACAATTAAAGCAACCGAACTGCCGGTATATTCCATCCGATAGAACACAAAAGGTATGGAAATATTCCGAAAACTGTATTGTTCTGTTTCTATGGACCTTTGACTGAAACTGGCAAAGCTCTTTATCGAGACAGTTGCCAGTTAAATAACAATGGCTGAAAATAAATACCATGCAGGCCGAAATACAATTGTTTTGCTGTGTCCGTTGCTGTTCAATGTTATAGATTCATCGATTACTTCTAGTGTGACGTAAATCTGTCACGTCACACTAGAAGATTTTTTGAATAACAAGTTATACCAAAGTTTCCATTTCAAATGAAGTTTAATCGGTTAAAAGAAAATGATCATAATAAACGTGATCACTTTCTTGTTCCTTCATTTCTAAGAAACTATGAGTACAATTATAGTCCGTCCCTTTTGACTTAATTTACTGTATATATTATTTTAGGACCATATTTCATCAGTTTATTCCGCTGTTGACTGTACCTACCAGGTACGTCTATTCATTCAGTAGTCAATACTGCGTCATTGACACAAAAAATATTCCTTGAACACAAAAACTTTTATTTATTTTCTTGTTTTCCATTTATTTTATCTCTTTACGTCCTAGTTGAACAATAGCACCCAATCCGTTTCCATATTCCCTTCTTTCATAGCTAGCTCATAAAAATGTAATAAAATGATACAATAATAGAATTTTCGACACCAACCCCGCCGTACAGCCTTTTACAGAAGACGTTTTGTTTTTCCCATAAAAACAGTTCAAATTGGCTGTAAAACGGCTTTTTAAAAGTTAATTACCTACCTACAACTGAATGGAGCTGAAGAAAGTGAAGTCCATTTTTTGCGACGTTTAGCTTCGTCTCTTAGGCTCGGTCTGCGATGTTTGCTGACTCACAGGTTGACAAACTGAGCGTTTAAGTTAAAGTAAATATTACCTAGTGATTATAGTCGCAATTAGGGGTCAATAGGGGTCGCAATATAATGACTAAGAAATTAAACCTACATTACTTAAATACTTAAGTTACTGTACGTTTCGTGTGATATTTCTTTACAGAATACTATATTGCGATTCGTACTAAACTTCGCATTCACAGGCAGTCCAGAACTTTATATAATGCTCTAGATCTTATCGCTTATTGATATAGTCAAATAAAGCCTTGAAAGTAGGTGTTTTGTATGACTGACAAACGGATTTGGGCTGACAAACGGACTAAACAAAATACCATTACCATTATTTTGGAGGTTTTGTCTGTTCACGTCCGTAAGTGGTAATCCTCTGAATCCTTACACGTGACCTCCGGGTGGTGCTAAGAACAGTCTCTGGTGGTAGGCTTCGGCCGCGGCTTGTCACCACCCTCCGGGCTTGGCCAGTGCGTGAAGCGATTTTTTCGTGTTTCGTAATGTGGCCCGGAGAAGCCATCTTCTAGGTCTTCATGCTCCATCTTAGACCACATCGTCACTTTGCATCAGTTGGGATTGTGGTCAAATGAAGGCTTATCAATAATATTAAAAAAAAAAAATCAATTTTTTATAGTCATCATGTCGTTTGCAGCGAACGAACACTGGCTTAAGAATGATGAACGCCGCCCATGGACAAAACAAATCAAGTGTCCCAACTGAAAGTTTTGACTTTGTTTTGAATTAAGTTTATAAACTTGCTCCTCTATTTTTTTCTTCTCGCGAAAGAAAAAAAAGTATGTGCGCTTTAAAACACGTGATTCAACGGTGAAGGCAAACGTTGTGAGGAAGCCTGCATGTTCTGAGAACTTGAATAGAGTTTAAAGGACATGTGACATTTCAACCCGCACTTGGCCAGCGTGGTGAATTAAGGCCTAATCTCTTTAGCCAAGAGAGAAGTCCCAGTGCCCCAGCAGTGGGATCGTGAATAAGGTGATGTTGATTTAGTTTTTATTTGTTATAACGGAGGTTCAATGTTCTACAACGGAAGATAGTGAGAGCGTTATTAATTTGAGAGTATAGAGACGTACGGCTGCGACGCAGAAGCGGTGAGTTTGGCGTACGTTGTACGAGTTCGATTGTTTTTTAACCCCCGACCAAAAAAGAGGGGTGTCATAAGTTTGACGTGTCTGTCTGTCTGTCTCTCTGTCTGTGTCACCATAGCTCCCGAACGGATGGAGCGATTTCAAGTTAGTTTTTTTTGTATGAAAGGTGAGTCTTGCGCGAGTGTTCTTAGACATGTTTCATGAAAATCGGTTGTGCCGTTTAAAAGTTATGGGGGTGAGAGTGCGTAAGGAAAACCGAAAATCTGCAAATATACTAGTGTGGGGTATCAAATGAAAGCGCATCACGTCCACATTACATAATATTATGTTGTTTTACGTTTAAGGAAATTATGGCATTAGAATCGGCGGTTTTTCTTAAATTTTAAATTTAGATTTATATACAATAACGTCGGCACTGCGAATGCACGATAACTGATATATTTGTCGAGTACGAGAATAGTAACGTACATTTTATGTTACATGTCAAACCCACCGCTTCGGCACAGCAGTAGTTAGGACTAAAATAACTCCCATAAATTTTTAATTTTCTTTTCAAATAAAATAATAACGCTTTTCGTTTGGCATAAAGCCGCAGCCTCCATAGTTCTTGTACACAAAACAATGCTAAAGCCAATTTGATATTTGCTCAACTTAACTCTAGGGTCTGCAAGAGGGTATTCATGTTGTAACAATGGCGGAGTAGGGCCACAGGGAATGCAGTAGTGACAAGGTGAAGGTGTATCACTTTACAAGACATGCTATGTTTCTCGTTAAGGCCAATTTGATATTTGCTCAACATAACTCGAGGGGGCAACGCTATTAGACTAGCAGATGCAAGATACAAAATCATTTATTTCCGTTGTTTGGTTTTACAAAACTTAGACACGCCAAAATAAAATACAAAAAAACAAAAAAAAGGTGCCTAAAGATAAGTAGGAAATAAATTTATGGTATCTGGTCGCTTCGCTTTTTTTAACACTAGAGCAAAGAAGCGATTAGAAACTCTAGCTCATTTTTGTATTGAAACTTTACAATCATTATTTTATTCTTACAAGACTAACAAATAATGATTGTAAAGTTTCAATACAAACATTTTTGATTTTGTATTGGAGCAGATTCCGTCCCAAGCAGTTTTGTCCTCAAGGTAATCCGATATTTTATAATAAGCTTTTTTACAAAGATTGTTTTTTTACAATATTCTTAAATTTAGTAATTGACAACTGTTGCAATTCTTTGGGAATCAGACTAGTGGGTATTCATGTTCTAACAATGTCTGAGTAGGGCTACAGGGAATGCAGTAGTGTTAAGGTAAAGGTGCGTAAAAGCTTAATAAATTATTATATAGGTATATATACAAATTATAGCTACGACTCAATTTCAGGTAATAAAACCGTACGATTTGCTCAACAACATCTAGTCCCGTGGTAGGCTATTAGCTTGTGTTATGGGTATCCTTAATATAATAGACATACATTACACAGATTTTTTGTTAATGGCAAATCCAGTAAATACCTAATCGTTTTTAAAGCAACTTTGTCAGTCCGTAGCCAAAATGATACATAGCCTATGTTTTAAATCCGGCGATAGACCTTGGTAATGCAGGAAAACGCGGGCGCAGCGGCAAAAAGATACTGTAGATCCATGTCATAGTAATACCTATATGTAATCTTGCCACGAACTAACGGTACGGTTAAAGGTAGGTATTAGGTTGGTACTCGTACTAAATATTTGGTTTAATATAGGTATTTGGAATCATAATTTCAGCCGTAGGACGTCCACTGCTGGACATATTATAGGCGTCCCTCAAAGACTTCCAGTGACTTCGGTCGGTAGTAGCTTGTAACCACCGCGAGCCCGCTACCTTCACCAGGTCGTTCGTCCGTCTAGTTGGTGGACGTCCTGTCGTCTGTTTGCCGATTTATGGTCTCCATTCGAGAACTTTCCGGCCCCACCGGCCATCTGTTCTACGTGCAACAAGGCCTGCCCATTGCCACTTTAGCGAGCTAATTCGCTTGGATTGTCATTGACCCGCGTTCTTCTACGTATCTCCTCATTCCTGATTCGATAACGTAGAGAAACCCCGAGCATAGCCCTTTCCATAGCTCGTTGCGCAACTCTGAGCCTATTCTCAAGGCCTATAGTGAAGCACCACGTTTCGGAGCCAAACGAGAGCCATTATGTCATCACTGGCAACACACACTATAACAGGTATTTGGAATGGCTTTCCTCATAGTAACTCCTAAATCTATCGATATCATAGCAAATAGGCAAACCAAAACCATTGAAACATAGAACTAGACTGAGAAACTACAAGTTAGAAGATGCGAGTACGGACGGAGTTGTAGCAGAGTGACCCGGCTGGATAAACATTGATCTTAAACGGGCTGTTTGTCTTGAGTCTGCAAACAGGCTTGAGATGGAAATTGAAGACATATGTCTCTGGTCTCACGGACAAATAGAATAGAAACACAAGATTTAGTATTTTTTTAGAAATATGTCTCTGGTCTCACGGAAAAATAGAATAGAAACACAAGATTTCGTTTTGTTTTTTATTTACGTACTTGTTTTGCTAGATCATTCACAATAACATAATTTAAACTCTTTATGGGTTAAGCTCGCCTTTTGTACATGTTGTTTATTGTACGACCCTTTTTGTATTACTGTGTTTTTGTGTACAATAATGAATTAATTATTGTTTTGAGCAAGTTTGTAAATGCCTAAGGTGAGTGCCTAAGTATTTGCAATTTGACATATTTATTAAGTAATTGAATTTAATGTTTTATTTTTTTTGGCATTATTAAAAAAACAGTGTTACCAAAATGTAATTATGACGTATAATTATATTATCAATAAAATACTATTAATGACTAAATCTATTTTTAACTTTAATTATAAAACCTTTTCTAGCCGAGTTCACCAGGCCCTATATTCGGTTCGAAATGACACTTTCTAAAAATAATAGGCCGATTCATACCGTGGAACAGCTCGCGGTATGAAACGACTAACACCCCATTTATCTAGGTTATTGTTAGTTTACCACAACTTTTTTTATATCTGTGGAAACTTATAATCTCAAAATTATAAAATAAAAATAACATAAACAAAAAAAGCACAGACCAAGAAAAAAGTACTTGCAGCATAAAAAGTAATCCTTTAATTATATTTTATGAAGCTTTTTTAAGGCTTTAGGGATTAATTCACAAATTCCGAGTAAACTGAGCAATGGTTAGATAATGTCAATAATACTTGTCAATGGTTAGTTAGTTAGTTCACAAGCTATCTCTATTTGTCACATGTGACTGAGAGAAATAGCTCTTTAATTTGAGCATTGTCTAATTTTGCTTCGAGACGATTAAACAGGCCTTTACTCGTTCACGCGAAATTCTTTAATCTAATCTTATTTGTTATAAATTTAAACGCGACGACACTGAATTATCTATTTATTGTATACATAGTTTTTTTTTTATAACAAAGTAACAATATTTCATTAATTTTTTTTAAAAAGAACACAATTAGTTAAGAAATGAAAACATTTATCTTATACCTTCTGTTGACTTATCGGAGAGAAGAGACTACGTTCATTATTGTATTAAGAAATATTTAGAATTACTGTAATAAATGTCAGATACCAAAATATCTTAAAAATCACTAAAACTATAAAGCCTGTATCCCTTAGGATTCTAAGTACTACTTCTAGGACATACATTATCCCCGTCCTCCAGTAGGAAAACCCAGTAGAACCAAGAGGAAACGGACATAAAAAGCGAAAATTTGCTTATAATAAAAAAAAAAAAAAAAAAACCCTCCTTTTGCCCCCCTTTCATCACCCTCTCCATGCGTAAATAATTTAGCTCATTGGACTATTGTCTTATCGCAAGATCTGTTTGAATCATTGACTCACTTTACCGTTCGTTCATTGATTAATAAGTAAAGGATCCACCATAATAATTAATTTATTGATAATATAAATTTTAAGTCACTATATGGAATCCAGGTAAACATACAAAAATGACATTAAAAAAAAAAAAAAAATTTTGCCAGTGATAAAACTTTTTACAGCGAAATATCTTAGAAACCGTAAGACTTATAGAATTGATTCTTTAACACTTTTATTTGTAATGATTTACTCTGTCTATTGACATGCGATTACAGCCATAGAGTGTAGGTACTTATATCTCATTATCTATTCCAGGGTGTAATAGAAAGCAAATTAAGTTGACCTGTCCATGCATATGTCCATGCATATGCGTCTAAGGAAATAAACGTTTTGACTTTCACTTTGAAATCGCTGTGCTAATCCAGCTGGTCCGTCTGCTTTCGATTTATAATACAAAATCAAGAAGTACCTTCGTTACGATATACGTTAGAAACTTAAAAAAAAAATTACTTTACTTACGTTACTTTTCTACGTATAACGTAACGAACGTTATACGAAACGTATACGTTCATAATGTCAGTTTTTAAATCTATCATTAGTTTTTAAATATATCTAGTAGCCTTGACACAGACATTTGATGTGCTATGTACATAGTTGTCAAGGAATATTTATATGCACTCCCGCTTCGTGGTCGCTTTTTAACAAATTTTCTCCCGGTATAATAAGCCTATAGTCTTTCTCGATAAATGGGCTATCCAACACTGAAATAATTTTTGAAATCGGTTAGTTAGTTCCTGGGATGAGCGCGTTCAAGCAAACAAACAAACAAAATAAAATAAACATTTAAATATTTCCGGACAATCTACACAACAACATCTAGCCCCGTGGTAAGCTCTAAGCTTGTGTTACGGGTACTAGATATCTGATATACTTAATATAATATACATACATATATAGATATGTTTATTATACATATTAAACACCCAGACCAAGGAGAAAAGTGCTAAACAAACAAAGAATATCTTTAGCTTTATACTATTAGTAAAGAATAATGCCTTTACTAGCAATTGAAAGTTGAGTTAGGTTTTCAAGTGAGTTCGGCATTTACACTAGTGTCAGTCGAAACCGACACAAACAGTGACACAATCTTGTCAATTCAACTGAGAAGTCTTTGTCCTGCCCTTTGTGGCGGCAGAGTAAATATTTAGATCGGCCGAAACTTCACAAACATGTGGCATTGTTGGAGCCACGTGTGGGATTGGAGACGCAGACAGATTGACAGGGAGTTGCTGAACAAGGGAACAAGTGATCATGCTATTGAATGGCTGTGATATTATTGCCAAGCTGTTTATGTTTGGGATTTTGGTGGCAGAAACTATTATATATATTTTTAATCCTTGATACATAGACATCTGCAGCATAACACTAACCTTACAATCCGTCAAGTACAGAAACATTTGAGCGCGGTTTATGTACCTCTAGGGTTATGAAGCTCAATGTCGCCACCATCGTTACTATGCCACCTTTTAAAAAAAATAAACATGAATTCCCGTAAGCCGACTTTATACATTTTGAACCAGTCTTGCCGATATGCCGACTTTCCTTCAAAAAACTTATTATTTAAAATTAATTATTATATAAGTAGTATATATTATTATTATATTAGTCTGGAAGGAAGGTAGGGAGGCCTTTGCCCTGCAGTGGGACACCACAGGCTCATAAAAAAAAAAAAAAAAAGGTGTGTGTGCGATTCACACACGATAGAAGTGAAACTTCAGTAAATCGAAAACGAAACGAAAGAATAAGAAGAATAAAAAAAAAGTGTGTGTGTGTCAGCTACGACGCACGATTGGAGTCTACTACTTACGAACTATAATTATGATATAATATCGAATAGAAAAAAAGGGTAAATGAACGCATCTGCTAAAATGATAAGAGAAACAAACATATATCTGTAATTATTCGGATTATTTATATTACTTCATTAAAGCGTATGACATAAAGTATGTTACAAAATAGTAAGATATCGCGCAAAGAAATTTAAATAAAGCATTGTATTTGTGTCTCCTACCGTTTCCGTTTCATCTTTTTGCATCCGGTTTGAAATCACTACGATTCTATAGAAGTTTCACTTCAAAAAAAAAAAAAAAATTATATAAGCTAAGGTACACCGATCACGTAAGCTTCGAACCAACGTAAAAGTTAACAAAAGTAACAAAATTTTGTAAAGTAACATAAGCGTGAGTATCGGAGAATTTTTTGGTGCCGAGTTGTCGCTTTTTTTTTTTTTTTTTTTTTTTTTATGATCGATAAGCCTTCATTTGACCACAATCTCACCTGATGTAAAGTGACGATGTGGTCTAAGATGGGACATGAAGACCTAGAAGGTGGCTTCTCCGGGCCACATTACGAAACACGAAAAAATCGCTTCACGCACTGGCCCAGCCCGGAGGGTGGTGACAAGCCGCGGCCGAAGCCTACCACCAGAGACTGTTCTTAGCACCACCCGGAGGTCACGTGTAAGGATTCAGAGGGTTACCACTTACGGACGTGAACAGACAAAACCTCCTTTCGCTTTCAATATTTATTTAAATTATTGCGACTACTCGGACAAAACATGATACAGCCGTATAGAATAGAGGAGTTGAATCCTGCTTCTTATGAAACACGCGGAATTACCAACTGAACCGCTGGAACAGACTGGCAACATAATTACTGTACTTATCGGAGAGAACACAATCGATCATTGGCAGCAGTCAACAATTCTCTAAGTCCAGAATTTCGTGCCCTTTCTTATTGAGCACTCAAGAAAGGCTGAGTTGAAGTGAAAACAGTACACGCAATGTAATCGGGCACGCGAGCACGCGATGGGTGCCTGAAGCACAAGTGGAAAGATCGATAGCGAAAATATATTAGACTAGTAATACCCCGCGGTGATACCCTATGCCTAGGCATAAAGCCCACCTTTTTGTACACTATTGAAATTTGTGCAAATAAAGTGTTTAAATAAATAAATAAATACCCGCGTTTTTTGGATTTTTCCGAGGTATCTCATATTTTCTCGCGATAAAAAGGTAGCATTTGTCACTTCTCAAGTTTTAGAGAATCTGTGTATCAAATTGTATATAAATCAGTTAAGTTGATCTAGATATTGCTCAATATAACGTCACAACCATTATCACAAACTTTACCTCTCTATAATATTAGTACACATTTTAACGATTTGACCAAAATCTCACCTGATGGAAAGTAACGATGTGGTCTAAGATAGGGCATGAAGACCTAGAAGGATGGCTTCTCCGGACCACATTAAGAAACACGAAAAAAGCGCTTCACGCACTGGCCCAGCCCGGAGGGTGGTGACAAGCCGCGGCCGAAGCCTACCACCAGATATTTTCGGACTACTGACACATCATCACCTAATTTATTACAAACATCGGGTGGTGGCAGGAACATAAAAAAGTGTGTAAAAAAATCGTTTTTCTGCTAGGGGCACTGATCGGTTGATTACTTGACGTGATTACGTGTAGATGATTTTTGTATTAGTTCAGTCATGGCAGTTACTTAGAAGCAGGTCGCTGGATAAATTAACTATTGATTGGAATGCTTTTTAACTACTTTTAACGTTTTTAACAAAGAATTTGTTAGTAGACTTAGTTTAGTTTTATATTACGGCGCCGTGAATTCTATATACATAATCATGATTTTTTCTAGTTGAAATGATTCGGACACCAGTGCAATTTCTGACGTGGTAAGATTATTTCAGGACAGAACGGAAACGGAAAAAAATACTAATCTTCCCACAGATAATAACTAGGTTTTTTAACTCTGCAGCAAAGAAATAATTAGAAACTTTTGCTCATTTATAACAAAAACAAAATGGAGCCTTGCAAATAGATGGCTAATTTATTACCTACTTTGTAATAATTGGAGTTGCTATACATATTTCCCATTTAATAGATTAAATTTGAAAATACCCGTCTCATGTCACAGCAATAAAACCTAAATTGAACTTCAATGCGTTCATATTACATGAAAACTGAGTCTGCACCATCTATAAATTTATTTTATCTGTACGTAGTTTTACGACACAGCTAATAGCAATAATAGCACGTGCACAATTAAAAATATAATGTCATATTAACAGTAGTTAGCGCGCTATGCAAATTATTGATGATCTTATATAACTAAAGAACCATGAGAGCAAAGCTGAAAAAAAAATGCCGATTTCCTATATAATATTTCGAATAATTATTTATTTATTTATTCAACAACAATTGTTACTCTATCGTTACAGGATGTTTGCCAATGCAATAGAGAAATTCAATATAAATGCTATATATAAAATTCTCGTGTCACAGTTTTCGTTCCCGTACTCCTCCGAAACGGCTTAACCGATTAATATGAAATTTTAAATGCATATTCAGTAGGTCTGAGAATCGGCTACTATCTATTTTTCATTTTGCAAAACAACGTTTGCTGGGGTCAGCTATAGTTATAATATAATACTTTTACTAATAATGATCTTACTTTATCTTGCATGGCATCAACATCCTGGCTTCTTCTCATGTTACCGTTCTTGGCGTAATTATTTATTTTTTAACAAGAAAATGATCATGAGAATTGGTTCACAAGCGACAAATTTGTCCATGAACAACATCAAAAAATATATACGGTTGAATTGTGAATCCTGTTTTTATGTAACAGACAAGCGCTCACATATATTATGTAAATACATTTGAAGTGCATTCAAAATGGCGGCCACAAATATAAGTTTATATTATGATGAAGCTGCTTAAGAAGCACTGTGGCAGTCAACTGGTAATTTATTAGGTAATAACTGTTACCTTAACGTTACTGTGATTCTAATGTTGCCATATAGAACCGTTAATTCAAGACTCTCGCATTATTACGTGATTTTGATAACGGATAACTCCTTATTGATAGGCGGTATAAAAAACGTGGCGTGCGGAACACACTGCGCCAAAATAATATGCGTAACTCTAAAAACAAATTATGAATAAGTATTTTTGTATCATGGTTGAAAAAAATTACTCAAGAGGGAGCTAGTTACCTTGAATTGGGATTTAAGTATTTGGTCAGTTTATATCATTATATCAATAGAGCATTTTTTAGTAAATGTTAAATTTATATTAATCATCATCATCATCCGCAGCCTGACTTCACCCACTGCTGGGTATAGGCCACCTCTTGCTCTCGCCACTCATTACGGTCCTGTGCCAATTGCATCCTTTATAATAGGTAACGAATAATTTTAATTTTTAGAATACGAAAATTGTATAAAACTGATAATGCTGTGCTGTTACTGTTAATACTTAGATTAAAGCGAACTGTCAAGACAATGTTATTTCTTTGATATTTTTTATAATAAAAAATTTTGTTTGATAATCTTTAAGTTGACCTGTCAATTTATGCCCTGTGCTTCTAAGAAAATAAACGTATTTTGACTTAAACTTTGACTATCAAATGGCTATGGTTCGGTTAACTATACTATATAAAATCGCGTGTTTCCAACAGATCCAAATAGAATAACTCGTTAAAGTGGTAATGAGCAGGAAAATATGATGACTTTGTACAACAGTGGACTTCTTGCGGTCAAAATAATAAATACACATTTCAGGACAATGCCACAAAGCTCTATGTTTGTGTTACGAGTACTAGACATCTACGGGTACATTTAATTTATTAGACGTACATTATGACACCCAGAATTAGGAGAAAGTACTTGCAGAACATAGAACCACTTGACGCCTTGGCAGGAATCGAACCCGCTACCTCTTGCGCCGTAAGCGGGCCTTCACCTACCGCGCCATTGAGGCAGTCATACGAATTATGATTGCGTAAAAAAATTGTGATGAAGACGTGAAAGTATGTATGAATTGCAAACAGAATTGCCAGCTGAAAAAACTAAGTTACCTCGTCAAAAACTTTTATATTTAGTAACATAAAAACAGTATAATAATATAATAACCAATATGCCCAAATTGCTATAAAAACAATCTAAACAAACATAGTTTTCTTAACGGCCAAACAACAAAACTAATTGCCACAAAACGTACAAGAAAAACAATTCTGCCCTCATTTTCCGGGGAATGTAAGAACATGGGGGCTAGTAAGGTAGCACGTAGACTAAACCAGTGTGAATGTTTCTTCAATTGGTGGTCAATTGAAGAAACATTCACACTATACTATACATAAAATAGGAGGTAAAATAGTAAAAGATTCATTCTATAACACAAAAAGACTAATTATGCCCAGATATATTTGAAATTATGATATATTTTTTTGGCGATGGGAGGTTATTTCAACACTTCGTGACAGCTATCTATCTAAAACTACCATTAAATGAGATAAGCTGAACGTTCATTTTTAGTTACGTCAAGAGGTCGCGAAATGGTGTTGACAGCGTCTAAGAACAGTCTCTGGTGGTAGGCATCGGCCGCGGCCTGTCACCACCCTCCGGGCTGGGCCAGTGCGTCAAGCGATTTTTTTCGTCAACAAAATCAATTTAAAAAAAAATACACGCATTTTGGACACTTTGAATAAACTTTTCAGACCGTTTCAGTAAACTTGATTCAATGACATTATCCTCATAATTTACATTAAAAAAAAAACAACATTATCATTCTAAGATCGACGATCAGCCATTTTGTAAGAAATATCCTCTTGATTTACTATTTCTGAAATTACACTAAATCCTATTATTTTATTTTTATTTATTTATTTGCTCACATGTACATTATACATATACAGATATAAGTAAATTGTTACATCTTAAGTCAATATGTACATGCACCCCGGAGGGGCACTGCAGATTTTAAGAGACTAGGTGATTGATTAAAGAAACAAATTCATTAAATAAAAAATTTTATAGACTTACATAAAATATCCATACATACAGACATTTTGTCAATGTTAATTATAATACATTAAAGGCATACAATTATGTAAAAATATAATCTTAAATATAAAATTCACCTGTCACAGTGTTAGTTAACATACTCCTCCGAAACGGCTTAACCGATTATTATGAACTTTTATATGCATATTCAGCAGGTCTGAGAATCAGCTACTATCTATTTTTCATTTTGAAAAAACAACGTTTGCTAGGGTCAGCTAGTTGTATATAAAATACAATTATAATAATTTATTAATTAATTTCATTCCTTAAATAATTAATGCCATAATTTCTTATTAACCTTGTCTGACACGTGCCATTAATAAATTATTTTATTTCTCTACGAAATGTTATAATCATAAGATTGGTGACAGTCAGAATACATTTTCAGCGTTTTTTTAGCAAAGTCCAGAATATGTAACTGCTGTTTTTTCAGACAAGTGGTTTGACAGACAGGCTCCCTAAACATAGAAAATACATTAGGATCAGCACGTTTACATGAGTTCTGGGCGCACATTCGTCGTTTGTCAAAGCTGCCGAATGCCGATCTATCTTCGGGTCCATTCGTCAACTTAAGTGATTCTTACGAATTTCGACATTCGAGTAGTGAAGAGTTTGTATACATTCAGTGTCGAAAAATGTAATAAAGAATGTTTTTTAAGGCATAAACCCGTAGTTATTTAGTTACAGCGCCCAGCCAAATCGCAACAAACGAACCGCACCTGATCTAGATCATTTACAGCGCCTGTCAATATTGCTGACACAACAGCATAGTTCTTGCTGCTAATTAGTTCATGTTAGTGAAAAATTAAGATACCAATTTAAAAAACTTTTTATAGGTATTCACTTTTTATACATATTTATAGTATCTACAACATCCAAAGATATGTTTACACATATGTTTTTTAAATTTGTTCCTGAGCGAAATACGTAATTATTCGTTAAGACTACTAAAAACAGGGAAATCGGTATCAACAACATAGTACAAAATGATTATATCTAGTGATACATACTCGTACTATAAATTTGTACAATAAACATTTTATTATAAAAAAAAAACATATTTTTTAATACAAAATAGTTTTGTTTGCATATCGATTTGTGCTTCTTGTTGTAGGTAGGTATTGTGTATAAATTTTAATTAACCATAATATTATATACAATACATATTAAAGTCTTCTCTGCACATATTTTATCTGCAATATTAATTCATATCGTACCAAACATTTTTAATTTACCATAACATACACACTAATGTCTTTTTGACACATTATTTATCTGAAATACGAGTAGTAGTTCAAATCGTACCCAACATTTTTTCCTACAGTGCTCTACTCTTCTCAGAACATTATATAAATGAACCCCATTCTTTGTAAAGGTCAAACCCCGCCTACGTCATCACATTAATATTAACATTTACTACCACGCAGTCCGTTTCATATGTAACTGAATATTCTTGTCAAATGCAGTTGTATAAACTAATAGAAATAAAATAAAAGATGACACAAACACGCATTTAGAAAATTGATACTTGAATGGTTGTGGCATTTTATGTTGAAAGTATCGGGGCTTGGAAAGGGTAGGCTATGGACTCCAGTTTTGCAGGTAGGCGCGGGTTTCTTCGTGTTAAATAAATGATTGGTTGATTGATTGGTAAATAAGTAGGTTGAAAGTAGATTTTTATGTTGTAATAGGTTGTTCTTCTAAGATCTATCTATTATATCAGATAAGATGATCTGACTCTGGTTCTGTAAAGTCATCATCATTTCAGCCATTAGACGCCCACTGCTGGACATAAGCCTCCCTCAAAGACGACCAATCATTCCGATCGGTCGCCACTTGCATCCACCGAGAGCCAGCAAGTTTGACTAAGTCATCTGTCCATCTTGTTGGTGGGCGTCCGACGCTGCGCTTGCCGATCCGTGGTCTCCATTCGAGAACTTTTCGGCCCCAACGGCCATCTGTTCTACGTGCTATGTGGTCTGCCCACTGCCACTTCAAAGAGCTAATCCGTTTGGCTATGTCGGTGACCCTCGTTCTTCTACGGATCTCCTCATTCTCATTCTCTCGGTTCTGTAAAGTGCTGACTGGTTATAAAACTGGTTTTGACCTGGCAAAGTCGTTTATCGTAGATCTCACGGGCACAGTGTATATTTCGGGATAGAAGTAATTCCCTTTTATCCCGAAAAAGGTACTGTAGTAGGTTATTATTACCTATTACCTTCCCTGTACTCTCAACTACTTAATGTACCTATAGTACAGTATAGTATATTAGTTTTGTACGATCTACAATTTCTTCGGGTCTGAGTGTTTTCTATGTCTTATATGTATTTACTTACAAAAAAAATTACCTTTGTAGTATATCAGTTACCTAACACCCATAGTAGATCTGCTTTGCTTAGGGTTAGATGATGCTGTGAGATTAGTCTGGAAATATTTGTATAATTAAAGAACATTTCAAAAAGGTTGGATAATATATCAAACAAGATTCAATGTAAATGAATATGTTCCATCGTCTAAACACCTTTGGGTTATTGCAGATAAGTAATCTTAAAATCCTGCGGACAAAAACATTAAGTCATCATATTTTTATAAAAAAACATCAAAGTAATTATTTATAAAAAATTCCATAAATCGGCACTCCATTGGTTCAATACAAGTACACTAGGTACTTGTATTGAACCAATGGAGAGAACCTATTTAATTACTAAAAAAGTAATTTATTTATTTATGCAGAAAAAGATTTATATTAATTCGAATTTAATTTATTAGTTATTAATCCGTTTCTGTATAAAATTTTCAAATAGTTTATCATTTAAAGCGAGGTTTATAGCTTATTAAATATGATAAAAAAAACTTATGCTCTCAGTTATAAAATAAAGAAAAGCAAACCTCACCAAGCTCATTTTTTTAATCCAGTACCTGAATAACAGGGATACTGACTATATATCGTTTCTCAGGCGTATTCGCGTTACGCGGCCCGACTACGAGATGTAGAATATTGCCGATATAATGCTTCTGTAAATATTTCATGTGACCTCCGCCTTATTTACGAGTTATTGGTGCGTATCCAGGATTATACGAAATGTGTTTAAAGCTAGAAATCTTATGCTTGAAGATTTCCGGCGAATTTTTAGCAAGATTTTCGGGTTTCGTGGAGTTGCAGGTTCGAATCCTCCGTGCGAAGGTTACGGATGCGTCTTAATCTTATTCTGCATAAAATTTATATATGATTTACCTGAAAAGTAAGGTTTATTACATATTCAAAATCACTAAGAGTTAATAAATTTTTATAGGCTACGAAAGTGTTTTGTACGACCACGAATTTGCAAACGAAGCATATGACCTCAAACATGTATATCGACCAAATAATTTTAAATTCCGCGGTAGATTGATAATAAGCGGCTTCTCTTCATTCTAAATAATAAATGTAAGTTAGGGTATGTAAGGTAAGGGCAGTTATAATTGGTGTGTTCACTGTTAAATGACTATTTATTTAGTAAATAATATTCTATTCCAATTCCTACGTTAAGTTCAGAAATATTACTTTTTATTTAAGAGTTTAGTGGATGCCAGCTGTGAAATGACCCCAAAGTATTATATCTATAAAAAATTTGTTTCATGGTTGAGGGGCTAGAAATTTTTAATCGTATTTGTAATTCGTACTTGAATTATATGCACAAAAGTTTGTAAGGATGTAAGTGTGTTTGTTGCATTTTCGTGATGGTTCAAAAACGTGATGGACTTTGATAAATCTTCACTATACTAAAGCTAACATATCAGAACAACACATGGGCTATTTTTCACCGCGGTAAATTACCGGATTTTTGAAAAAAAAGTAACTTTATAACGTCAGCAAAGCCACGGGCTATCAGCTAGTTTATAATAATTATTAGTATTGCTAGAAATAAGGGATTCATCTGACATCTCCATATATCATACAAAGAAGCTCCCTAATTCAGGATATGACAGCTAAGCCCCGTCACATTAATCATGCTAACCCTTTGACTAGTAAATGACGTGCGCTGTGTGTCGGTACTGTGTGATTGCAAATTCCATTATATAGCGGCCGCTACTATGGGATATTCTCGAAAATTATTTGTATCTAACTTTGTAAACTTTGTAAATTTCTCTGAAACAATAGAGATGTACTCTGTACTCCATCCAAAGGTTGGCTTAAAGAGATCGCTCACAGCGATAAGGCCGCCATTTGTACTCCGATGTTTTGTCTTGTTACGGTTTGTATTATTTTTGTGGTGTACAATAAAGAGTTATCTTTTATTTATGTATGACAAAACTGGAACTATCGTTCTTTTTAGCCATACTAACTAATAATAGTCATTGTCGTCACCGATTTGGTCGTAAGATATATTTTTCCTCTCTGCTAAACATAGTTTTCCTATCCTATTCTATAAATAGTTTAGGTGGTGTACTATTGTGTAAACTTCTATTCAAAATTAATCCATCCATCTACATAGGTGTATGTAGATGGATGGATTAATTTAAATACAATTTTTGAAACCCAATACCAAGTTTTTTGGTCCGACCGATTATGTCCATCTGAAATGGTTATTTACAAATTGCTGAATTATTCTGTACTTGTCTTTGTTATTTATTATTTTTGAGATTGAGCCTTATTATACCGGCGCGAATCGCACCTGAACTAATCTATTTACAGCACTTGTCAATATTTTTGACCCAACAACCTAGCTAAGCACTGGACACTGTTGTGTCAAAAATATTTCCATAGATTGCCATTTTTTTACATAATTGCTTAATTTATATCACTTTTAGCAATGGAACAGGCGAGTTTCAATGGTTGTGCTCAGTGATATGATTTGCATTGACAAAATACAATTCCGATTGTGGAGTGACGTGATAGAGTAATCTGCCGAGGATTGGACGTAATGTTGTCACTATACATGTAATTTCTAATCATCATCATTTCTATCTAATTACATGATCAATTTTAATGAACGAATTAATCCATTTGGCTATGTCTAGTCTGTGTCTTTTGCTATCTTTTCCGTGTATAGACTTACTAGAATTGGCGAGACAACTAAAAGAAAAGGTAAATTAAAAATCTATTTTTGACGTGTTTTAAACTGAAATAAAGAGAATACTAATAATAATTCTTTATTGTTCACACACATAAAATACAAACGTAACAAAAATATTCTTAGCACTTTGTGGCAAATGGCGGTCTTACATTTACTGTTAGACAGTCTCAAAATACTGGACACTTATTTTTTTCTATAGTAATTAAATAAAAAGAACGAAAATCATGAGCATAAAATTCTTCAGTGAACGTCAACGTGACGTTACGCAAAACTTCAAAGCATTGCATATTTTTCATTATTTTGTTTAAAAAAAAATATATACGTAGAAAATAAAATTTAATTGAATAATCTAGATGACCGATTAATTATAATTTTAGTCGTCTCGCATATTGAACGAAATCAAGTGCACAACATACTACCTATGATTAATAAATAAACTATAAACTGAACTATGATGTCATGAGATTTTATTCAGATACATGGTCAGAATCCCTCAAAGAGAAATGGTTAGGACTGTGCTTGGAGTTTGATGAAGCGATACGTAGAACTTAGGTCGTCGAAACCAAATGGATTAGTTCATTAAAATGGTGGTTGGCAGGCCTTTAGAATAGTATTTTTAACTGACTTCATAAAAGGAGAAGTTACTCAATTCGACTTAATGTCTTTTTTTTGTATGTTTGTTACGCGATATCTCCGTAGGTTGTGAAACGATTTTGAATTTATTGATTTATTCTAAAGGGTTATGCTTGCTTAGTAATCCCATTGTCACCATGTCAAAATCTGATGATGGGATCCTAGAAAAATCGAGAGCATCTCTGGAATTTTATTAGATGTTAAAGTAGGTTTTATAAACTATGCTTATATTAAATTTATATATACATACAAATCATATACAATAAAGTGATTTAAATTCGAGTTAGATTTTTATACAAACATTCATTATAATGCAGTCACCGTACAAAGTTTCCAGTTCGTAACGAGGCAAACAATGATACATTATACTGTATTATACAATGATACTGAAAAAAAATATTTAGTCCGACTCGAACGCAAATTTGCGTTCGAGTCGGACTAAATATTTTTTTTAATGTTTTTTTTAAAACTAAACAAGTAAGTTAAATTTTTTACCGGGATGATTAATTACAAGGAGTTTTCCTAATTATTTATCCTGTTTGTCAAATAAACTTCGAGTACGAAACAAATAATTTTGGTATAGTGAAGTACCAATCAATCTTCAAACACAAGTGCTACGAAAAAACAGTGTAAAAAAGAGCATGAACGTGAAATAACAATCCAATTTTTGGTTATCACGTTACAAATAACAAGTTGGTACTAACGATATGTAGATATGGATACGACACAAATTGAAACACAGCATGGAAAAGTGTTTTAAAACTACTGACTCTACAAAAATTTTAATGTTAAGAGTGAGTTGGAATTTGGATAAGGTTCTTTATTTATTTTACTAGCTTTTCATAAACAGCGTCGCCCGTGCTTTATGGTTTTTCTGAGGTACGACGTATTTTTCAGAGATATAATTTTTCAAATCGGACCTCTATTTAATGATATTAGAAAATAAACTTTTCAGCTTTGTAATAGGTGAATAAAGTCTACTAAAACTAAACTTAATGTACCTACAATATTGGTTTACATTCCTTAATTATTTATCGTATAGGTACCTATTTCATTAAAAAATACTTAAAGACTTAGTCAAATCGATTTGATAGAATATAATATTTTTTTTAAATTAGAATTAATTGTATCGCCACATTTTTATTTTGTGGTGTTTTATACAAATATTAACTAAAAACTAATCATGTATATAAAAAATAAATAAATAAATATTTCCGGACAATCCACACAACAAAATCTAGCCCCGTGGTAAGCTCTTAGCTTGTGTTACGGGTACTAGACATCTGATGTACTTAATATAATAGACATACATACATAGATATTTTTTATTATACATATTAAACACTCAGACCAAGGTGTTTGCAGAACATACAAACACTTGACCCTCGGCGGGAATCGAACCCGGTACCTCTTGCGCCGCAAACGAACCCACGCCCACCGCGCCACTGAGGCAGTCAAATACCTCGTTATATTAGGTCCTTACATATGAAATTGGCGTTATGTATGGGAGGAACAAAAAGTCGAATATTTTTTAATATAATATATTTAATTAATCAAAGTATGAACCATTATTTTCTATGCACTTTTGCCATCTTATAGGTAGTTCATTGATCCCTTTACTAAAAAAAACCAGTCGGACGGGAATCAATAAAATCTTTGAAGGCGATTTGGACTGCCCCATCGGAGTTGAATTTTTTCCCTTGCAAGAAGTTATCCAAATTTCGAAAAAAATGGTAATCTGTTGGAGCAAGGTCCGGGGAGTACGGAGGATGTCTTAGACTTTCCAATTGAAGCTCTTCTAATTTAGTAGCCGTCTGTTGCGCAGTGTGTGGTCTAGCGTTGTCGTGAAGCAGCAGTGGCGTGGAGCGATTGACCAGCCTAGGTTGTTTAGCCGCTAGCTTTTCCATCATGGTTTGCAATTGCTGACAATAGACATCAGCCGTAATAGTCTGGCCAGATTTGAGAAAACTGTAATGAACAATACCGGCACTAGTCCACCAAACGCTTACAAGTAACTTTTTTGGGGTTAATTTTCGCTTGGGGCAGGATTTGGCTGGCTGGCCAGGATCCAACCATTGCGCTGAGCGCTTCCGATTATCGTAAAGAACCCATTTTTCATCACAGGTAATGATTCGGTTTAAAATACCTTCATTATTGTGCCGGTTTAGTAATGTAACGCAGCAGTCGACGCGCGTTTGCCGGTTTGCTTCAGTCAATTCGTGAGGTACCCACCTTTCAAGCTTTTTAATCTTCCCAATTTGCTTCAAGTGAATTAAAACAGTTTTATCACTAACACCGCAGCCTGCAGCTAACTCGGACGTGGTTTGCGATGGATCCGCTTCCACAATAGCCTTCAACTCTTCATTATCAACTTGAGTCTCAGGCCGTCCACGGGGCTTGTTCTGCAAGTCGAAATTTCCAGAACGAAAACGTTGGAACCAAAAACGAACTGTGTTTTCTTTTGCAACACGACCGCCATACACATCATTCACCCTTCGAGTTGTTTCCGCAGCACTAGTGCCACGGCGGAACTCGTACTCGTAAATAATGCGATATTTTAAGTTTTCCATTTTGTAAAATGAGTGACGCAAACAGAAAAAAACAGAAGAAATAAACAAATGAATGACGATCATCGAAGCACAAATACATGAGTCTATAGCTGTACAAATTTGAATTTGGAATTCCTTACCAAAGAGGAGAAATTTGTGATTAAAGTGGCCAGTACGAAAAACGCCAATTTCATATGTAAGGACCTAATATTTGATTAAGAATATTTAAAATAAACTTCATCATTGGTTTTGTTAGGGTGGAATATGTACAAATTCTGCAAACACAGACAGACTTCAGTGGTATCGACGATTCACCGAGTATTTATCTTCCAAATTTCTAAGAGACTAACTTCAGAGTATGAAGTATTGGCAGTTATTGGCACATTCCAATATTTTTTATTTTATCAAATTCGGAATAAACTTATACATGGTTTGATAACTATAGTAAGTCGATTTATGCCGTATTCATCCCGGATTTCTGGCCCAAATTAATAAAAAATCCTCATTCGGTTCACATGATAACTGATAAGATTCCCAATATTTCGACACTGATGCCAAGCGCCATAATCACGGCATAAACTAAATCATGGTATTTTACCCGTTATAAGTCTTAATATTGTTAAAAACCATAATAATTTAAAAAGTGTTAAAAATACCAATCATGCAATACATAAATAACAATAAACAAATTATTGTGCTTCTGATCGTTTCCATAACTTTTTTTTGTTCACGTTACCCTAAAAATCAGTGAGTTGCGTACTCTAAAATCCTATACGTGTTTTTATCAAATTGATACCCGTGGGGAAATCCAATTACTCTCCGGGCTCTCTCCGGAACGGGTACTAACTAGCGCGTTGCACTGTTACAGTACAACAACATACTGTTATTTAGGTACAGTTAGAGCGAATTTTTAATTTGGTGGTGGTGTTACCTGAAAAACATCACGTCTCCTTCTGCAAGAGTTCTTATAATTCTTCGCTATAAGTTCTTTGGGTAAATAATGATACATTTGTACGTGCGTTCGTGTCGGATTAAATATATTTTTTTCTGATTCTTCTTAGGTCAGTTTTTTGCCGGGGGCGATTCAATACTAGATTTTTAAAACTTATAATAATGCTCGGAAGATGAACAGCTGCGATAGAAAAAGAGAGTAAGCACAGAAATACATCATAATTCATGTACATATTATTCAACAAGCTTATTTATTATTCAACAATCATCTTTTTACTATTTTAGAAATTTGCAACATCCGTCTTTTTTAGTTTTTCTCCAGTCCATCCAAAGGTTGTCTGGAAGAGATAACTTTTAGTGATAAGGCCGCCCATTGTTACACTATTATTTATTGTATTTTAGTTCTTAAGCATTGTTATGTTGTATTATATTTTTGTGTTTAAATAAAGAGTATTGTATTGTACATACCTACTTCGCGTGTCCGAACCCGACCAAGCGTCGAGGTTGGTCGCCGCTAATTTCAGGCTGCGCGCTTCCGTTGTTGCAGCCAGACGGCTGCAAAAATGATTTACTTACGTCTTATTACGTTGCCGGGCTGCTTTGGATGTTTGATCTAAACTGTGTTAACGTGTGTTACGATAAATATCGGAACAAGCGATACTGTCGCGCATTACTTCGTCTTCATAATACAGGCAAAAGTTCGTATGTCTGTTCACGTCCGTAAGTGGTAACCCTCTGAATCCTTACACGTGACCTCCGGGTGGTGCTAAGAACAGTCTCTGGTGGTAGGCTTCGGCCGCGGCTTGTCACCACCCTCCGGGCTGGGCCAGTGCGTGAAGCGATTTTTTCGTGTTTCGTAATGTGGTCCGGAGAAGCCATCTACCTTCTAGGTCTTCATGTCCCATCTTAGACCACATCGTCACTTTACATCAGGTGAGATTGTGGTAAAATGAAGGCTTATCGAGCATAAAAAAAAAACTTGCTTTGTTTCAATGCAAATCGTGATACTTGCGTTATCTAGATGTATGTTTGTGATCATAAGCTACCTACTTCTTTATGGCTTTTCCTCTTGTTTTTCTATAAAGCTACGCAGACAATGGGCAAAACCAACTTTATCTAATAAGCTTATGACGGTATACTTACTTACCTAATGATGTTGCAGTGCTATCTTAGTGCTACCAACCCACCACACGATGGTCGTATGTGGGTACATATACATGTCGTATGGGTGTACGAACATCGTGAAGCGAAGTAGTAGACTTGATCGGTTTGATTCTACATTTTTGGAGTTTTATAAGTGCTGTTCTTTCTGAAAACGTATCAATGCATGAAGTGTCAGATAGCGCCATCTTGACAAGTACTTTCTCTGGTTGCATTGCATGTGTGTGAGTGGGCAGTAGGGTACTGTGCGTGTTCATTCCGTAGAATCATTCCAGAGACAAGTTTGTGTGAAATAAGTACTAAATTTGTATCGACATAAGTATGTATAATGGATTTCCGTAAAGTAACGCCTGAATCTATCAATTATCTGATTTATTTTTGATTATTTTTGGAGTCATGTCCATATAATTGCGAGAAATATCGTAACCTTTTCCGATCTCTGTTCATCACAAAGGCACGTTCTCATGTATTACCAATTATTTCGGCCGAACAAATCATAACTGATTGCAATACTCTCTTCAACAAATCGGTTTTACTCCTACTTGCGATTATGAACTATTGTTGTCCGAGTATAAATAGCTGAACATTTCAATTTTATTTATTTATTAAGAAAGGACACCCAACACAAGGTAACACAATTCTCTTGGAAGGGTACATCGATGCTTAAACTGGTACCTAGCTAAAAATCTAGTTAAAAAAAACCTCCAAAAAAGTTTCTCATATAGTTTTCTAGGTTTATAGTTCTTCATAGCTAGACCGTGCGTAAGAAAGTTCTTGCGCAGGACTTTCTTACGGTGCTCACAGCTTAAATTTGGCTTGATTACCGCCAATCCATTATAACGCGGGCAACACGCGAGCAAGATTTCGAGGCCGACCATTTAATTTCCTAAAAATTATATACTTATTTAGTTTGTTTTGTTGAACGCGCATATCCCAAGAAATATTATCTCGATCGAAAAGATCGAAATTGAAATACATCTCATGGTTTGCCCATTTTAAATAGCCTGCACATTTTGCGACTTGCTCATTTTACTATGCAAAAGCTCCCATATATTAAATAACTTTACCTGTTTCCGAGTATGTCGTAGGCGCAAACATTCTTTAATAACATTTTTGAACATACGAAAAAAGTTAGTTGTGAAAAATATATGTCAATTGCATCGGCTTGCAACATGTTGTTATCTCCAACAGTCCTAAGTGGCAACTAGTGGTAGTACTAACTATCACCCATTGTACCACTGTATACGAGTACTGAATACATTTCTATTGTGTTATTTTTCCAGTTATAAGTGTTTAAATAAAGAATATTGTGCTGTAACGTACCTGAGGCAAAGGGAGGCATAAAATATTATGTGAGATACAAATACAGATAACAACCTTACTACTGGATTACAATATCCACACAATAAACCCTACTAGGAAAAGCATTACTGTTCGTCAGATAATTGTGTATCAGCCAAAATTGCTATAAACCAATTACAACTGATCTAGTTAGAAAAAGGGGATGCAAAGTTATGTTGACATAATTTGTTTGTAACATGTAATGGGAGGGGAAGGCTGGTTGCATTCACAATGCTAACTGGCACTGTACTACGTAGAACAAAACAGAATAGAAACTGCAATCATCAGCACAGCCTTTTGGTTAGAACGTTCCTTACTGCCGATGACAGCCGCTGTTATCAAACCAGATAGGTAAATAATGTTTTATTTCTGTAATATTCATCCGCCGTAAAGACAGATTTCAACTAACTTAAATAACTAAAATATTTTTAAGAACTTTGTACCAACCTGAATTTCTATGAATAAATGATTATGATCGAGTTGTTTGATACAAAAGCCAGCAGAGTCAGTATCTAGCTTATTGACAAAACGCTGGTTTAATTCTGTCAATATTATTTTTCTATTTCTATTTGTTTCCTCAGTTCTCAGTTTTAATTACTCTTTAGATATTTTCAGAATTAGTTATAAGTAAGTGATTTGATTTTTTTTTGTTTCGCTAGTGGAAACATTCAAATGGTTATAATTTATGTTTGTCTTGTGATTTAGTTAGTAAGAAAAACTGTTTGTTTTCCGAATTTTTTAAACACACGAATTAAGTTTGGTAATTCTGTGACTAGTGGTACAATCCGTATAATTGAATTCTAGACTTTCGGTTCCAAATTTTGTTTTTTTTTTGTTTTAGGAGGAACTGGGGGGCAATTAGTTTACTTACTGGAGGACCTTAGCTAGCAGTCTCGCGCCTATAATATAACGAATTCGATGTTCAACCTAATGCGTGTATTTTTTTTTTGTTTTTTTTAACAATACTTACAAGAATAATAAGGCTTAAGAGTTTGTTTGATTATTTGTTTATTTCTAATCTAATCTCAGGAGCTGTTCCGAATCGAATAATGCTTTCACTGTTAGATAGCTTATTTATCAAGGAATATATATGTTACTTTTTAAATCCATAAAAAATTTACCATATCCATAAACCCGAGTTTTATGGATTTAAAAAGTAAAAGCAAGTATTAAATTATTTTGTGTGTTTAATAAAAATACTTAATCATGTTTAGGATCAAAACAATTTTTATGAAAACCGAATAATTCTACAGACTTTAGGTTTAATCAATTCACTAGGTGCGAGAATTGCCTTCCTAGACCTGACTAGAATGTAGGTTTATAGGCCAGCCTTTGCTTACAGTAACTTAGTTAAACTTTAGCCTCAGTGTACTGTCAACTTCCTTCAATAAATTATTGGTTTATGGTTATGAAACCATAGCGTACATTTTTCCGATACGTCATTTTCTTTCGAGAACTGTTGTAATAACTCTTTCACTATTTCGGTGCTTTCAAACTAAGCGTTTCGTGAAACAGTGCTGCACTGTGCACTTTTTATGAAAACAGATTCAGCTTCAGATTCAGATTCAGATCATTTATTGTCTTCTAGTGCAGTAACTATGACTCGTCAAACAGAATTAACAATATGTCGTGTAAAGAGGCACAAAAATGCCAGATAAAACAATATAATAATTAATTTAATATCAATAACTGTGAGAACTATTAAAAATAATAAGTTACAATTTAAAACAAAAACAAACAAATTGTATAACAACTGTACCGACCGTACTGTTATAACCCCTAATACTATGAGACTTTGCTTACCTTGCCTTGCTTTGTCATTATAACTAACCAATAGTCATAATTTGATCCATTCAGTCAGTCCGGTCTGAGCCGGTCCATTGGAGCACATCTCCTAATTTTTATATTCTATTTATTATTTCTGTCTCTGAGTTTTTTGTTTAATTAATTTAAAATTAAATAGGTAACTTCGAAAAAAAAATATATTTTTTCTTAAACACATTTTCCACGTTTCTATGAACAGTACGACGTACATCAAGTGCACCACTTCGAAGAGCACCTTTGCAGAATCTGCTTTCTGTGTATTGTTTTCCCGAAACGCACAATTATAGCGTAATTGGTCACATAACAAAGGGAATTCAATTAGGAAATGAAAGCAAATAAAGTTACCTTATTTTCCGCGTTCAATTTAAATTGAAAAGGACGTTGAAATACAATCAAAATACTCAAAGATTATTAAGGAAATTGACAATTTATCAATTTTATATTTTGCTTTGAAAACTTATCTATGAATTGTTGATTAGGTTTTTCTTTTGTGATATACCAGTTTTTGTTTGTGTGCGAATATATATTAGTTATTTAGTTTTATATGTATGCTTGCAAAAAGTTGCAAGCTATGCAACGTGTTGCAAGCATTGCAGTTTTTGTGTGCTAAATAAATCAAATCTCATTTTGTGTTATTTTGTCTTCTGTAACTTCCTTCCTAAAGTCTCTTAGGAATATTCTCATTACCTCTCTACCAATTTTTAAATGTTAAAACAGATGGACCATTTTAATGTGGTTTTATTTATTAGAACAGTGGGTTTTCTTCCTTTTAAAGGTTATAAGTATTTGTGCCTGCAATGGCTATACGAGTATAATTAATATAAATAAATATTTTCGGAAAATTCACACAAAAAACCTAACGCCAAACTTAGCAGAGCTTGTATTTGTTGGTGACTGATATACTACATAAATACATTTTTTTGTAAATACATAAGTACTTATGATACAAAGAAATCACCCAGACCCGAAACCAGAAATTGTATATCGTACAAAATCTGCTTCCTTAGCGGGAATCGAGCCCGCAACCTTTTACGCCTCAGGCAGAACTTCAACCACCGAGCCACATAGATAAGAGGCTTCGACTTACATACCTATATGTTTTGGATAGATTTGTTTGCAATGTTTACCATGATAGTTTTGGCCAAATTGTGGGCAAGCCTGTCCATTCTATTCGTTATGAATTTCACAACTCCAGCACGCTCCAAGTTAAACTTCATAAATTGGGTAACTAGAAGATTTAATTGGTTTTTCGTCAGTTACAATTGAAATACTAACTAGGTTAGAAACTAACTTGCTTTATACGGGACGCAGTTTGATGCTCTCGTCCGGTTGGGATTTATTTTCAAAACCGCTTAGTTTTCAAGCTTTCTTTATCTTACGAGTTCACAAAGAGAAAACTTTCAATTTAACAGAGATATGGTTCTGAGAACGCATTTTGATGATCTTTTTACCTGACTTCGCAACGCAAAGGAGTGGTAATGTGTAGTAAGGAGTAGTTTATGTAAGTATGTATGTATGTTCCATTATCCCACTATACAGACCAATTATGATTCACACGTCAATCGATTCCTCTTAGTACGGCGAGTGTCACTAAAGACATGACGTTAGTGAAAATTCAACATGGCGACTACTGGACGCCATATTGTAAAAATAAAAAAAATTGAGTCAGTAAACTATGTCATGTAGGGTATCCTTGAATAGGTATTTAAACATCATTTCGATGTTTTCTTTTTCGTTTTTCGATCTCGCTGACTGTTGAGGATCTATATCGAATCAAAGTTGCGTTACAACCATTTTCACTTTATATGCTAAATTATTATTGTTATTATTACTATAAAAAAAAACCAAAAAAGTTAAGTCGCTGTCGTTTTAAATTAATAATTAATTTCAGTTTGTTAAACTATGTAGATGCTGTGGCACTAGCCGCAAAATCAAGTTATACTTTTCAAAATGGCGGACTATTCGTAGGCATTCAAAATTATACTTACATTTATACAAATAAAAACCTTTTTGAGCGTTGACTGAACCTCTTTCCTGTAAAAACATAGTCTGCTTACAAACTTTTTACACAAATTTGCCAAAAGAGGGGACACTTGACATCCATTTTCGCACATTGAAGGAACAAAGTGCACCGCCGTACCTTTCTTGAGAACCCTTTGCCGTTGCTAATGGACTCTTGCTTTTTGCACTTACTGCATAAAACAGAAGGTTTAGGGTACCGTTGCAGTAGGTATAACATACTTTCAACTTAAATTTTCACCTATACCTCCTCCTAGCTTCGTGGTCCTCAATGCTGAGGGTCGTGACCACCCTTAAGAATCACTTTCACTCGTACGATCTTTTTCCATCCATTTTCATTATTTTTCTTATACAAACTGAAATAATTTGAGATGTAATCATCATCATCATTTCTGCCGTAGGACGTCCACTGCTGGACATAGGCCTCCCTCAAAGACTTCCAGTGACTCCGGTCGGTAGCAGTTTGTAACCACCGCGAGCCCGCTACCTTCACCAGGTCGTCCGTCCATCTAGTTGGTGGACGTCCTACTCTGCGTTTGCCGATTCGTGGTCTACATTTGAGAACTTTCCGGCCCCAATAGCCATCTGTTCTACGTGCTACATGGCCTGCCCATTACCGGTTTAGCGAGGTATTTCGCTTGGCAATGTCAGTGACCCGCGTTCTTCTACGTATCTCCTCATTCCTAATTCGATCACGTAGAGAAACCCCCTTTGAGAATTTGAAACTTTGAGATCTTATAATTAAACAAAATAATCTTAGTTTAATATTAAAAAAACCCCTTGATTCCAAATCCTTTGTTTAAGTAATAAGTTATAATATTTTGTAATGTGGACGTAATGCGCTTTCATTTGAGACCCCACTCGAGTATTCTTGCAGATATTTGGTTTTTCTTTACCTCTTTCACCCCTCATTTCTTTGCTTAATTTCTGCAAGTACTTACACCTTACAAAACGCATACAAATAACCTAAATTTAAATCGCTTCATCAGTTCTGGAGCTGTGATGCCACAGATAGACAGGCAGACAAGTTAAACTTGTTGCACCCCTCTTTTTGCATCGGGGGACTTAGCTAATTGATACAAAGAAAATTGCTACAAGGGTGTTTGTAGTTTGAAGTTTAATCTCTGCTCAGTTTCGTCTCAGCTGTAACAAGATCACTGGAAGATCTAGAAGAGGCCAGAGAAAGAAGTTTACAAGAAGTTTTTCTATCAGATCCTTTCCTAACTTTATTACACTAAATTTATAGCGGAAAATCTTTTGTGTTTGTGAGGGGTTTTTTAGGTTGTTGTTACCCAAAAGGTAAAAAAATAAGACACTGTTTACATTAAATTGGTATTCGCATTTCTGACGTCTGCTCGGTAGAGACAAAGCAAAATAATTTTTTTTTTAAGTCGTTGTTTATAATTACGAAAAGATAATATTATATTTTATTGATTTATTTATGTTTTTATAAAAATTTTAGATCGTAAAAAAAGATATACTTATTATATTTCCGCCCATTACGCTTGCTAGGTTTAATAATTTTGTACATATGTTTATTGGTGTGTGTATTAATGAATTTTCTATGTATCTATTTTCTATAAATAAACAGCACAGCGTATTTTTCTTTAATTTGAATCCATATCTACACCCAAAATATAAATATAAATCACATATAGGTACTGCTAAGCCTAATGCAGAATACAGCAAGTAGTTTATGATTAAAATAGACGCAAATTATTCGGGCCTCCACCAAAATTTGTCGATTTGGGCAACACACAAGTCACTTTTTCCTCAGGGAGCAAACCTAATTTTCTATCCGAGATAAAACAATACAATATACTGACGATAATACGTACCTACCTGGGGATATTGAGCCTATAGCCCTACGGTTGGAGGAAGTGAAAATATAAATTTCGCTCTCAGGGTTGTAGATAACCCTTTTGTGCTCATAAATCCTTATAAATTATAGTTCGCGGTGGAAATGTAAGGCAACTCCAATTATTAGGATGTTTACCTTTTAAGAAACATCGGTTCATGTATATCTCTGTTCTAAAGCGGTGTCGTAAAGGGTTAATACTTTTTAACTCATACAAGCGAGTTCAGTGCAATGGTTGATACTTGATTTATATTCAGAAGTTAACTAACTAATTGAACAGGGGTATTAAACAACCATTTGAACTGAGATTAATTGCATTAATTAACAGCTACAATACCACAAATATGTACATACATAGAGAACTAAAGCCCCCTTATGCTTTGAGGATCAAAATTATGTTTGTAATATTATCCATACAAATGTTATAAACGCGAAAGTAACTCTGAATCTTTCAAGGAAGAAAAACTTAACCGATTTAAATGAAATTTGGTACACCGATTCTCTAAAGCCAAAAAAGGACATAGACTACTTTTAACCCGGGAAAATCCATTATTACGCGGGGCACTAGACCTAGTCTTATTAAAATGTCGTAATAAAGCTTATAATCCCTTGTTACCAATAACACAAGCAGATGGATAAATAAGTCGGCAAGTTAATTTGTATTTCATAACGCGGCCTTAGCAAAATGGGAACCGAAAATGTCGGTACCTATCGTCTGAAATCGTCATAACGTCAGGGCTGGGATGAAGGGAGGCTGGGATCTGAACCCAACACGTCGCGGCGACGCAAATTGCCTATAATAACGTTACTGCTCCATTGCTCTATCGTTTTGCCACATTATTCTAGTACAGAATAGGCATTGACGTCTTTATTTCAATTTATTGGGGATAAGGTTTCTGCTCATTTTTACCTTGTTAGAATTGAACGCGTTGTATTCGGGTTACAAATTATCTTCAATATCATTTTCGTTATAAATACAAATACAAAAACACTTCATTGTACACACAGATAAATAGAATACAACAACACGTAGAAAAAAAAATGTACAATGGCCTTATCGCTAAAAAGTGATATCTTCCAGGCAACCTTTGGATGGAAAAGAACCTAAATAATACACACTTATGCGAAGCCGCATACAGTAAAAATTTGCAAAGTTTCATCAATTGCGTGCAAAATGTTTAGTACTAATGTTGCTGACCGATTATAAACTGATCAAATTATCGTGATTTTAATTCATAAAAGTTACAGAGGTAATAGGTATAATGAACTGAATTACTTAAAGTATTTTGTTTCATAAACTTTTGTAGGATTCCAGAAAAACATTAAGTTTATAATTGTACAGTCGCCTTTCGGAAATTTATAAATTTGCGACTTCACATGTTAAATTTATAAACTAACAACACAATCGTCCACATCTCTTTGAATTTAAATTTTCTGGCCTGGTTTTTTATATACAAACAAAACCTAACCTTATTTTATATTCTTTATTCAACCAATCAGTGTGCTCTGATTAGGTACTTTAACAAAGGACTCCGTAAATTTATAAATAATACAATTATCTCTCGTTAAGAATAAATACTACGAAAGTTTATAAATTGCCTAGGAAATTTTAAAGATCTTGTTATTTCCCGGTGACGTTAACACGTGAAGTGTTCCTTCAATGAGATAACATAATTATGTAAAATGACTGCCTCAGTGGCGCGGTGGGCAATTTAATATTCTTAGGTCTGGATATTTAATATTGTATAATTAAAAATATCTGTAAATGTATGTCTAACTATTAAGTATATCAGAAGTATAGTACCCGAAAAACAAGCTTAAAGCTTAGAATTAGAAATGGTTTATTTGCTCTTATTTTATGTCAATGTTAGTTATATTACTTACCATTACGACTAGACGTTGTGTGGATTGTCCGGAAATATTTATTTAATAGAATAGAATAGAATAGAAAATACTTTATTACACACCAGATTAACAATACAATAAGAAATTAAAACAAAACCTAGAATGCGCAATGGGCGGTCTTATTGCTAAAAGCAATTTCTTCCAGACAACCGTGGATGGAGAGAAAAAAATTACATGTGTTATAGACGGTGGCTTAAACAATATAAATACCTAATATCTAATGCTAAACCTAAAACTAGCCTATACTTAATTAAATTATAAAATAATAATTTAAATATATTACTTATCTATTTATAAATAATTATATTTAATACTAGCGGCCCGCCCCGGCTTCGCACGGGTTATTATTCAAAATTAATATCCCGGCAATTATTCGATTTATTCTCGACTTTTAAACCTTCCCTAGACCTCCACGAACATTTTCAAGACTAAGATAAGATAAATCCGTTCAGCCGTTCTCGAGTTTTAATCAGACTAACGAACAACAATTCATTTTTATTTATATAGATAATAATTCGGCTAGTATCTTCATCTGTACATCCTCACGACAGTAGGTATCAGGCGTGTCACCACCTCGATAATTTCCAATAGAGCGCGCATATATGCCTCAAAGCCGTATTATTGGTGTAACCACGATATATCAATATTTTCATATGCCTTGTCTAGCCCAGGGCGTTGCTTTAGTACGCTTTTACGGTTGAGCCCCGGGTTTATGGAGTCAATAAGGTTTGTCTATTTTTTAACGATGCGTAGATAAAGTAGTGTACTTTGTACCCATTTATTACATTGGACCCATGGCTTGGGGCATAACTATGGCGATTTTAACATGACTATTTTTATTTTGATGCAGAAAAAGATTGAGACACATTTGTAAGCGTCGCACGCAGGATTCAAATTCAAATTCAAATATGACGTTTCAGATTGATAAACGTTTTTGTTCTTTTAGATTTCAGAAGAAAGTTTTCTTTTCTAGAAATAAAAGAAAAAGATGTACAAAATACTCACATTCATAGCTTTCACGGCATTTGTGGTTGTTAAAATTATACAATGTCAAACCGTAAATAATATAAAACCAAGGATTTTGTTCCAACTCAGTATAACAGAACAAATTTACTTTTCCTAAACAATAGTTTTAATTTGTAATATTCTTGACATGAGCCTTTATAGAAAATGTTTGGTTTTCCAGTCCATTTCACGTATAACAAAAGAACTAGAGAGCAAATAACGCTGCTGTGGTAAACAAGGCACCGACGTTGAAGAAAAGTCAAGAAGACTTGTGGCTAATGATATTGTTACGTGGTCGCAGTCAAAACCCCCGTTTTCAAAAAAATATTTCACTTTTTGGTTCCATAGCAAAATGAGCAAGTAGCAAAATGTTAAGGTTTCTTAACATTGGCAAATCGCAAAATGTGTTCAGATCTTTTATTGAGCAGGTGCAAGTAGATCTTATAGGATTGTTGTGTGTTTTAGCTTATTCAGATATAGCCAGAAATAAAAGTTTTTGTTAGGATATTTCTTATGTCTGTCTGTTCGTGTATGTCACAGTTACTTTTGTTTAAAACTATAAGAACTATATTGTTGAAACTTGGTAAGTAAGTATATTCTGTAAACCGAATTAAGAACTAGAAAAAAGGGGTTTCCCATACTAAGAACTTATTCATTTTTTCATTCTATGGAGTCTTTAAATAATAAAAATAAACTAAATAGTATGCGCGAGAGACACTATCAAATCGTAAAAGTAGGCCCTAGACATGAAACGATCTATATTAACTTTATTTACATATATTTTCTGTCCGTTTTTTAACTCCCGGCCAAAAAAGAGGGGTGTTAAAAGTTTGACGTATCTGTCTGTCTGTCAGTCTGTCTGGGACATCAGAGCTCCTGAACGGATAGAGCGATTACAATTTAGTTCTTTTTGTATGAAAGGTGAGTTTGGCGCGGGTGTTCTTAGACATGTTTCATGAAAATCGGTTGAGCTGTTTATAAGTTATGGGAGTGAGAGTAGGGAAGGAAAACCGAAAATCTGTAAATATACTCGAGTGGGGTATCAAATGAAAGCGCATCGAGTGCACACAACTAAATATTTTATGGTGTTTTAGTTTTAAAGAAATTAAGGCATTAGACGCCGTGTTGGCTAAGTGGGAGGACACTCGACTTTCATTCAGAAGGTCGTGGGTTTAAACCCCGCCACGCACCTCTGGATTTTTCTTCTTGACAAATTTATGTGCGCTTTAAACACGTGCTTTAACGGTGAAGGCAAACATCGTGAGGAACCCGGCATGTTCTGAGAACTTTAAAAGAGTTTGAAGAGCATGTGACATTCACCAACCCGAACTTGGCCAGCGTGGTGAATTAAGGCCTAATCTCTCTCGTCAAGAGAGATGTCCCTGTGTCCCAGCAGTGGGAACGTTAATAGGGTGATGATGATGAAGGCATTAGAAATCGGAGGTTTTTCTTAAATTTTAAATTTAGATTTAATAAATTTATTGTTTTCTTTGCCTTTTACCAAATAAAGTTGTTATACATCTATATTTTAAGTTTATATATTTTCGCTTAGCTTGCATATTTTAATAAATTATCGCATCCCTTATTTTTTATTTATACCTTCATATTTCATTTAATTGTGCGTATGAAAACGCAATATGATATATAAATCTCCCATCTTTTCCCAAAATGTCCAACTGGTGATTGCAGGGAGGCTTAATAACTTTCATAGAACCATGGTATTACAACGTCTGCAGTGTTTTTATTTGAGAAAAGGGGGAACTGAGGAACACAGAATATTTTAGTGCTCGTCTAGAACTGTGACGTTGTAAAATTGAGAGCGATGTGCCCTAGAACTTAACTTTAGATTGTTTTACGTTATTGTTCTAAATGCATTATAAATACTGTTTTAAGAGATCTCGTTTGTATTGTGTTATGCATTTGACATAGTCTAAAGTTAAAAGGGTTATATTTTGTAATGTTAGCGAGGTTTAAAACAACTTTATTCTACCTTTGTTGACAGAATATTTAACTAAATTTTCCATAATTTTAAATTAATTTATTATTAATCTGAAATTTTTGAAGCTTAAGCCATTCAATTATAAATTTACGGTCGTTTTTAAAATCAACCGGAATCTGGGAATCCGGAAAGAAAATTGAAGTAAATATTTTACAATAATAGGTATCATCACCATAATTTCAGTCGTTGGGCGTCTACTGCTGGACATAGGGCTCACCTAAAAGATCTCCAGTAATTTCGGCTAATATTAAAATTTTATATTATGTTAGATAAGCTTTCATTTGACCACAATCTCACGTGATGTAAAGTGACGATGTGGTCTAAGATGGGGCATGAAGACCTAGAAGGTAGATGGCTTCTCCGGACCACATTACGAAACACGAAATCTATACTGAGGTATAATCATAGATTTTTTATCATTGTTGGTTTAATTAATGTCATTAAAATGTTGATTCAGTTTTTTATGGCTATAATAATAATAAATAAATAATAATAAATCATTTATTTCAGGCATCTAAGGCCCATAAAAACATATACCTTATAGACTAACATACATAAAAAATATAAATCTTATAAACTAAAGTGTCATCATCGTGGATCATCTGTTACGGCGGTGTCGCCTCGCAGTGTAGGCGACCGATGAACCATCGAAACTTGACCCCTCGCGGCCAAAACTGCTCATTCAGGAACGTCGACAGATGTTTAGTTGGAACCCGTACCATAAATGAACCGAAGCTCACATTACTGCGGGATTCCAACCTTTCGACGCGAACCAAAAATGCAGTCTTGGTTCGGATGTATTCCACCACAGCCTCGGAGTACACGCTATAAAAATAATGATGTATGTACATCATCCATCAAACTTTCGAACTCTCTAACGGTTCTTGAGATACAGTCTGGTGAGAGACAGACGAAGTTTCAGAAACAGAATTCCGTTTTACTCTTTGGGTACGGTACCCTAAAAACACATTCTTTCCATTTGATAAGAATACTAAAGACTTGTAGATGAAACAGTTTAACCTTTCAATATAAATATTATTGAAGTATTTTAGCCCCGTAAACTTGTAAACTCTTAGAAAGTTACGCTCAATAGGCAATCAAATGAAAATGTTGATTCAAGTAAAAGCTGATTCGTGTATCTGACAAGTTTATTGGAACTGTAATTTTGGTTTATTGAATGCTACAAACGGTTTAAGTATATTTGGTGAGATATCAGCAAAATTGAAAAAAAGTCTAAACGAGTGCGGTATTCGAATTTTACGAATTTCTGACACCTTTTTAAAGAATCTATTATAGAAAGAAGTAATGTTAATTCACACAGTTACATCTGTGGTGATATATTTAGGGCCTGGTTCAACATTCAAGTACAACGTCCATTGCATTCTCTGTATTTTAATCATTATATTTTATAGTTTCAGCTCAATATCCACCTTTTTTTATTTTCACTATTCTGATATTTTCTCTTAATCTGTTGCAACCTATCTTAAAAATGCAAATTATTTTCTCTACACGATATTTCCATAGCTCGCTGAGCAACTCTTAACCCCTACCATACCTACCAGTAATGTGTATAGCCCTTATAAATAAGGGCTATACACATTACTGGTAGGTCATCACTGGCAACTCTTCATATAGTGCCTCTCCATTACTGAAGGTCGGCGGTCATCTTTTTAAACTTTTCCTTATCCAGGGCTAGCCTGAATAGGTCTTCTGCCTTCTTTACCTAGCCTACCTCGTTAAACTATTAATATTTTTTCGTGTTTCGTAATGTGGTCCGGAGAAGCCATCCACCTTCTAGGTCTCCATGTCTCATCTTAGACCACATCGTCACTTTACATCGGGTTAGATTGTGGTCAAATAAAGGCTAATTGAGCATAAAAACAATACAAATAAAAACGATTTGAAGCAAAAAATTTTAAATTGGGGCTAAATATGTTAAAAACTCATGTGAGCATGCTGTGAGTTAGCTTTATCAAAGTTTCCTCTTAACAATAACAGCAAAGCAATAAATAGCCATAAACCGTTCGGTGCTAAGCGATATAAAGCTTCAGCCAAACCTGCCGCGTGGACGTTACCCATATTATATGAATATGGCTTTTTTCTAACCTACGCTACCAAAACGCAAAAAAAAAATCATTTTCAGGTAAAAATGTCCCACGTTGCAGACGCAAACGCGTCGCGTCCCGCTTCCCGCGTTGCTGATGCGTAGGATTAGCCAAAGCCTTAACCTACACCATTACCCCTGGTATAAAATATATATAACTAAAATATTTTGCAAGCATTTGCTTACGGCTTTTAAATAAATTCTAGAAGCTTTTTATAGCCATGAGATAAATCAAATATTACTAGTTTATGTTGTTTATTAGCTGGTGGTCGCATAGACTTGAAATTAATTGCTATTGGAGGCCAATATTGTAGCAATAATTTTATGCAATTATTCTATGCATAATTTATCTTTATGATGTCTTTTATGTTATACTAGCTAACCCGGCAAACGTTGTTTTTAACCCCGACCAAAAAAGAGGGGTGTTATAAGTTTAACGAGTCTGTCTGTCTGTGTGTCTGACTTTGTGTCTGTCTGTCTGGGAAATCATAGCTCCCGAACGGATGGAGCGATTTCAATTTTTTTTTTTTTTTTTGATGAAAGGTGAGTCTGGCTCGAGTGTTCTTAGACATGTTTTTAGAAAATCGGTAGTGCCGTTTAAAAGTTATGGGGGTTAGAGTGGGAAAGGAAAACCGAAAACATGAAAATATACTCGAGTGGGGTATCAAATGAAAGCGCATCGCGTGCACATTATAAAATATTATGGTGTTTTACTTTTAAGGAAATTAAGGCATTGAAATCGGGGTATTTTATTATATTTTAAATTTAGATTATTATATAAATATTGATAGATTCAGAATAAGGATGCAATTTATGTCACAATAAATAACAGTCTGCTTGGATGATAAACTTTCGACCGATCGAGTGTGAGATGTTTCTTAAACTATTAGAATACCCTTTTTTTATGACTCCTTTTGAATACGTTATATTTTTTTCATTTTAAGTCAAAGACAAAACGTTTATTTCCTTAGACGCTTATGTATGGCATACATGGACAGGTCAACTTAAAGCTAATTTAACTAACCAAGAATAATCATGGCTACAACATTGTCTTGACAGTCCGATTTAATTGTTTACACTGTTATAAAATGCATACCTATAATACTATAATTATAAACAAATGTAAAAAAATACTATGTGACAGAGGGCTGGCCACATAGAATGTAGAACAGATTGTCGTTTCTGAGGAAAACTTTTCGCAGCATCGGACGACCACCAACAAGATTGACAGAAGATAAGCCAAAGTTGCTGGCCTCAGGTGGATGCAATTAGCGTCCGATAGGAATATTTGGTCGTCTTAAAGGGAGGCGTATGACCAGCAGTGGGCACCTAGTAGCTGAAATATGATGATTTCAGCTACTAGGTGTGTATTTTGATAGCGACATCTGTATTTATTCAATGGACTAAAATGTATCGTCCGCCGCTTCGTAGACATCTACGCCGTAGCACTCGCTACGACGAAAACATCAAGATCATTGTAGTTTGAGCAAATAAGCATAGATGGCGTTGTTTGAAACAATTTGTGTCAACATAATCTACAAGGTCTGTGGTAAATTGGAACTGCAATATTCCTGCATAACCTCAGATGTTTTTAAACATCGATCTGAATTTAAATCAATCATACAAAAATATCAGCCAGAGATTATCGAGCCTTTCATATCTACCTCCCCTTTGCCCCTCTCCATTTAAATACCTTTTTTTCCCTTTTTACTATCGGTTTTTCGCGCCAAAACCAACTAATGGGGTTGAATCAAATAAAACAACGTTATCGGAAGTATAAGTTATAATAAAAGTTTATATAATTTAATTACAGCATAAATTTTTGGTACATGTATAACTAGCAGTGTTCGAAGTACATTCTCAACGTGAGCATTATTCCAAAAAAAAGTATTACATAGCTAATTTACTTGCATTAAAATTAATGAAATGGGTTTTCGTATCGACTGTACCTCAATCTTCCCCTTTATTGAAGTACATCCCATACTTAGATAACGAATATGACATTATTTAGTAACTACTCCATATTTCCAACCTATGTTTACACTCAGAATATATAAATGTTACTTAACCCTTGTGCGCGTTACTGTAACATTGGTCAAGCAGTGTGCATTGAAGATAACGAGCACTTGTGTAAACTTCCCCGGTTTACACAATAGTAAAATAAGTACAAACTATATTATTCTAAGGAAATATTCTCTATAACATTGATTCACAACGTTTTCTCTCTTAAAACTTCACGAAGGAAAGCCTCTTAAAATTATAGTCAATTTTAAAAGTCTTATAGGATAGAAAGCGGATAGAAGCTGCCTTCTTAGACCCTTCTCGTTCGACTCAGCTCACTCCCACTGAAGAGATGGTCCCCGTAAATAAATTCTAAACCTACATATGTCGCTTACTGTAAAGCATTAGTCTAAGGCAGGAAATCACGAAACCTAGCTTTCATTTACTTAGGACAAAGAAATGTGAAGAAATTAGACTTATCTAGGTAATCGACTCTGAAACTATCAAACTACAAAAAATGCCAAAAAGCGATCCATTCTAAATGCTATAAAAGCTAATCGCTATCCTAATACTTAAACTATGAATATACTTGAACTTGTGCTCTACAACTACTTTGTGTTATATTAATCCATTTGTGACTGTGTTTTATTTTAAATAATTAATGTAACTGTTTAATTCTAATATAATTTATTTATTTAGCCTATTGCTGAAAATATGAGATTTAAATATTATGTGTCTTGATTTAGAGGCACTTCTTAAGTGGCTGAGTTTATGACAGATTACGATAAGTGCGATATTATTGCTATAAAATATGAATATACTTCTAGAGTTCAACCATTGGTAAATATATTATCACAAATTCTGTAAATTTTGGACTGGATATAATGAACGAGTCTATTCACCATTGTTGTTGTTATATTTATGTTGTTTTTTTAAACTTCACACATAGATGTTACAGAAACCTACCACATTAACCATTATACATTTAATCATGTATTTATTCGAAAATCATAAAAAGGTTTCTTAAACATACAAATAAAAATACACAAGAAAACTGCGTAATGCATCACATTTCTTCGATAACTTCAATCATCTTGTGTAAATTTACACAGCGGTGAAGTGTAAAGAAACGCAGTGTTGTCGTAATAGGGTTAGGCGTCGGGAGCTCTAATCTCCACGGTGACAGAGGTCGGCCCGGGTGCTGTGGGCGACCTGAGATTTGTAGATCGCAGGGACGTCGCGGAGTGACCACTGCTGGCTCTAGAACCGCGTCGAGACCCTGGAATCACATAACATTGGGTATATAAGTAAACGTGTTATTGGAGTGCACCCTAAGAATCTACTAGGTACGTTTAATCAAGCGCTTGTGAACATAAATCTTTACAATACATAATTAAATCCCCGGAATACAAATAAGTATGAATTTAATGACCCTTTTGGTCACGATTTACGAAAACAGCGCTTGCCCTAACGTAACTATTCTACTGTATAATGCAGGTTATAACAGTGGAAGTTTATTTACATAGTTCTTTTTTAATATAATATAATTTAAATGATAGATCCTGTTATCAATCATTAATTGTATTTAACAGGACGAGGAGAGAATCCATGCTTAAAAATGGTTCAAAGTTAAAATTAAGAGATATTCAACTTAATATTATTTGTAGATACAATCAAATAGTTTCTATTGGTGTCTGAATGGTTGCAAACTCCTAATCTAAATTAATACAAAGAATTTAAGATATTTTTTGGAAGTTGTCTGCAGTAGAAAGAGTTTCGGAGCCGGAAACATGTTAAATTTCTACAAGTGCCTATAAGAACTAGTCTTTATCTAACAGATTAGGTACTTAATTTGAAAAAGGAGACAATGTTTTGCAACAATATTGAAAACCAAGTAATAATTTACATTAAATTAAACATCAAAACACGGCGCGTCGTCGTTAGAGAGTTAGGCGCTTGAAATCCAATTTAATGTATGGAACAACTATTTTAAAATTATAAATCTCTTATAATGTCCGAACCCCACTGTGTTAGATTTGTCAATTCAATATAACATCAAAAAAAGTCGAAATGGACCAAAAAAAGTTCTTAATTTTAAAAATCGTGTCTCCTTTCTCAAATAGTACTGCTGTCCTCAGACGTCCCTTAGTACTCTAAATCATCAGAACATCCTGTCTCTTTTTATCATTTGCACTCAAAAACAGAGAGAAGAGGATAGACATAGACGACTAAACAACGTCTGATTACAGAAGTCACTCTAATTTTATATCCAATATTGTTCTAACGACTACTTGATCGACTATTTCTAATTCTCGATTGCAGCATGCGCCACCTACCGGGTTAGTGCTAAACTACAAGCTAGCAAATAAATCCACGGTAACCTGAGGGCTTTCGGTGTAGCTGATGGTTTTGACGTGCTGCTGGTGAAATCATCATGATTGTTAGCTTGGTGTGTTGAAAACAAATTAAATGGGTTTCATAAAAAAACAGAACGAGGGCCGCTGTTTTTGGGATCTCTAGCGGGCGCCAATGTAGAGTGAGTCAGTTCTCAATAACAAAAATATTAAAATTTCTATTAAGTTATTTTAAATATTAAATTAATATAAAATTATTTTTACATTAGTAACTAGAGTTCATTTATTAATTTGACATTTCAGACCGCACGCTACACCAGCGCCCCTGGCGGCCAGTTTACTAGCGGTGGTGGACCTCATTGCATTAAGAAATTTTGAATCGGGCGGGACTCGAACCTGCAACCAAAGGACCTAGACTACGGCCGTGATACATATCCATTTTTAAACAACAATTTTATTTTTTTGCAAATTAGACAACAGAACCTAATTTTTTACAAAATTTTTTGAATTATTTATTGTTAATAAAAGAGTTATTAATTGTTTTAAAAATAATGATACTTAGTAAGAAAAAAAAATTTATTTGATGAAGTGTCAGTATGTTAAAACATAAAGTAAATACAAGACTTCTAAGACATCACGATTAAAAAACAGTCAAAATGGTAAACATTTTGACTGTTTTGAGTTTTAGCGAGTGAACAAGTTTATTTTTATAGAAACAACCTATCAACCGAATTTTTTACAATATTATTCTCAATATCCTGTTATAATATTGTTTACCTATTTAACTTTAACGTTTAGGTCACGAAAATAGCACAAGATTCTTTCCATAATTTAACAGCCATATTAATTAATTGTTAGTTAGGAGAGTCAATCTCTTGTAATTTCTATGTATGTCATTTACTTTGTAGTAATGACATATCACATAATAATTGAACATTCTCAATCAGGTTAATAGCATGAAGTTTCATACAATACTATCTTGTTTACGATTTAAAGACATAGTAAATTTTGTGACAAATGGAAAATTTATGTTTTATTTTAGAACTTCGCGAGGAATGAAATAAATTTCATGAAAAATAAAATCGATTTAGGTGCTCTTATTCATGAAACGTTTTTGAAAACAGAAACACCGCATAATTGGAGAACAAATTTGTCTTCTGAAATTCTCTATCCAAAAACAGAAACACTCGACATTTGGTAAACAAAGTTGAAAAACGATCTCAACATATTATGTTGGATATTTTGTTTAACAATAACTATTTGATAAAGATGATTTTGAGAGTAATTTCCATTCTAATTGTTTTATCTAAAAAAAAAACCATCCTTGTTCACTCGCTATTTAATATTGTTTTAAACAATATTGTGTTACCTGGGATCGGAGAATGCGGTCTCAGCTCCTGTTGGCTGGCCTGCCTAGAAGGAGGTCGCATGCTCACGCGAGACCCGCGACGATCCTGAAATTACAATTATTGTTCATATTGTATAATGACAATGTGAATTGACATTTCAAAATTTGACTATCTGAATAGACAGTTATGAAACAGAATGATATAGACCTTATAGAGCTCCGTCCTGACAGAATACCTGCTATTGTAAACTCGGCCAATTTGAAATATACCGAGGTGTAGGAATTCGCGCTAGCAACTTCCTTGATGCTGAATAATAGAACCGAAATCACTTGACAATAGATTTATTGCTTATACGTAATTAACGATTCTAATGATTGTTCTGATGAGTGTTCGAAGTGAATCGAACACGAGGGTTATATTAAATAACTTAGGATGATGATATCATCTATATAAATAAAAATGAATTGTTGTTCGTTAGTCTGATTAAAACTCAAGAAAGGCTGGGCCGATTGAGCTGATTTTGGTTTTAAAATGTTTGTCGTAGTCCAGGGTAGGTCTAAACGGTGAGAAAATAAGGAAAAATTTCCGGGATCTTTTTTTACCCGTGCGACGCCGGGGCGGGCCGCTAGTATTGAACAATAACAAATTAGGAATTAAAAAAGTCTGGCATAATTTATGAAATATTGTTGTTATCTTAAAGATCCAAAGTGTGATATTTTAGGCTTTTCACTGTTGAATGTTACAAAAATTGCATTAGAAGGTTGGTCTCTTAAAAAATAAAGTAAAATAAAATTACCTGTGAATGTAATAGCTTGGAATCTCTCAGCAGAGATACATTCATCAGTCGCGGGTTCGGTGTGTTGAATATGGTTCGGTTTTCACGCCATCTTGCCCTGAATTAACATATAATTTAATTTAGTTATTTTATATAATTGTGTGTAATTGTCACGAATAACGCTTGCATTTCTACACTATAATATTATAAAGAGGAAAGATTTGTACCTATGTTTGTATGTTTGTAATGAATAGGCTCAAAAAGTACTAGGCTGATTTAAAACATTATTTCACAAATGCTACATTCTTCCAATTTGACATAGGCTACATTTCATTTTGAAAAAAATTAGGGATCCTCGGTAAAATTTGAACAATGTAACCGAAGGTGTAGAAAAATGAGTCTTAAAATGTCTTTCGTCGAATGCGCTGCCGAAACTATAAGCCATAGAACAAAGTAATGTACAACAACATTGAAGAACATCATAAATTAATGTCTACAAAAAACTCCGCGGTAGCATATGTCCAACTATTGTAGTTATGTCACTACAACAACTTTTTTCATTTTAAACATTACTTAATCTTATAAAATATCGAATAGTTTCCGGGAAAATTTTATACTTGTGCGACGTCGGGGCGGGCCGCTAGTAATTTAATATAACCGCATAGCGGTGAAACGAAATAACGAGAAGTGTGTGGTTTAACTCACTCTTCTCGTTATAGTATCATTACACAATAATAATAATTGATTATTATTCATATTTGTACCCTTTCACGTTTGTTTCCGGTATGGTTGGTCTGGACACAATAATAATAATCTATTTATATAAAAAATAATTGTTGTTCGTTAGTCTGATTAAAACTCGAGAACGGCTGGGCCGATTGAGCTGATTTTGGTATTAAAATGTTTGTCGTAGTCCAGGGTAGGTCTAAACGGTGAGCAAATAAGGAAAAATTGCCGGGTACTTTTTTTACCCGTGCGACGCCGGGGCGGGCCGCTAGTATTAAATAAATATTTCCGGAAAATCCATACAACAACTTTTAGCCGTGTTAGGCTCTAAAGCTTTTGTTACGGGTACTAGACATCTGATATAAATTATAATATACACACATACATAGATATATTTACTATACATATTCAACACCCATACAAGACAGCAGTTGCTCACTCTAGTGCACTATTTTAAGCTGCTCAGTCGCACAGTTGCCATCCTTGAAGCATTTCAGCTAATGGGATTGGCAGTACCGAAGTTCCACATGACGTGAAGCAGTCCGTCCGCGGCGCAGACCGTGCGTCATCAGGTTTTGGAGGTTTTGTCTGTTCACGTCCGTAAGTGGTAACCCTCTGAATTCTTACACGTGACCTCCGGGTGGTGCTAAGAACAGTCTCTGGTGGTAGGCTTCGGCCGCGGCTTGTCACCACCCTCCGGGCTGGGCCAGTGCGTGAAGCGATTTTTTCGTGTTTCGTAAATGTGGCCCGGAGAAGCCTTCTAGGTCTCCATGTCCCATCTTAGACACATCGTCACTTTACATCAGGTGAGATTGTGGTCAAATGAAGACATATCAATCATAAAAAAAAAGTCTTCAATCAACATTGACGTAATTAGAAAGTAACTTACTTGCTAAAGAGACGGAGCACAACACAGATGATGACGAACATGAGCGCCATGCCGACCAGCACTCCTATCATCGCCGGGTCCAGGGTCTTGAGAGATTCCTCCACGCGTTTCTCCGCTAGAAACAGAATGGTATGGAGGTATTTATATTAGGTCAATTAACATACAACTTGCAAATATCAATATTAACCATTTAATGAAAACCATCGTGAAAACCTTAATTAAGCTTTCTAGTATTATATTGATTTGTTACTATGCATTTTTAAGTTTTTGGTTTTCCAATAAATAAATAATATATTACATCTAAATTTAAAATTTTAAGAAAAACCCCCGATACCAATGCCTTTATTTCTTTAAAAGTAAAATACCATAATATTTTGTAATGTGCACGCGATGCGCTTTCATTTGATACCCCACTCGAGTATATTTGCAGATTTTCGGTTTTCCTTCCCCACTCTCACCCAGATAACTTTTAAACGGCACAACCGATTTTCATGAAACATGTCTAAGAACTCTCGAGCCAAACTTACCTTTCATACAAAAAAACTAAATTGAAATCGCTCTATCCGTTCGGGAGCTATTATGTAGAAGACAGACAGACACACAGACAGACAGACAGACACGTCATAACACCCCTCTTTTTTCGTCGGGGGTTTAAAATAAACAAGAAATATGCTCCAAGCCAACTGCAGTACAGTAAGTAGGCGCAAACATCTCATGATATTTTTTTGATGCAAATGCAAATTGCTTAATCATATCGCCGAGATTCTATTTTGCGAAGCGATATTTAGCTGCTCGCTGATATACTAATAGGATCACCTACAATAATAGGATCCTCTAATAGTGCGGCTATATCAGCGGTTTAAGATTGTATCGCGTTTCTCGCTACAAGATTCTGAAGTGACGCCAAAGCCACCTCCTCGCCAAACATCGTCTTCATCCGAATACTTCCTGTTGCAACGAGTTGTTATATTTAGGTAACAAGAATATTCGCCATAGGTTACACAGATTACCTTTGCAGGCCACGGTTCCATCGGAGCTGGTCTCCGGGACCATCTCGAACTTGCACACGCAACGGTCGTTCCTGCACTCCGTCATGTACACCATGTCCTCGCATTGTTCGTTGAATGAACATGATTCGTTGACAGTAGCAACTGGAAATAACAGTAGTATTTTAACTATATATCTACACCCCGTTCGTACAAAAAACAGTAGATAAAAATTTTGGATACAACATAAGAAATGAAAGCTGGGTTCTATCTTCTATTTGCTTCTCAACTGAGTGTAAAAATTGAAGCAAACTGTCAAGACAATGTTATTTCCTTGTTTTTATTTAAATTAGCTTTAAGTTGACCTTGTCCATGTATGCATAAGCGTCTTAGGAAATAAACGTTTTGACTTTGACTTTTGTCCATTTTTGGCTTACACAATATACGCCATTTTTAGGACCAAAAGGTAAAACGAGACCCTCTTAATGAGACTTCAACGTCTGCCTTTAAGTGCGTCTGTTACCAGACTGTATCTCAAGAACAGTGATAGCTAAAGAGTTCGAATTTTGAGATTTGATATATTTTATTTATTTTAGCTTTATTATGTTGCCGCTATAACAACAAATACCAAAAACACATAATTAATTATAATTTAAGGGGTCCCATTAAATTATAACATAGCCTAGTACAACAAACGTGTTTTTTATCAAGTTATGCGACCGTGGTTTTTGCACTTTTTAATATTTTTGTTACTTTTTTTTTAATTGCAAAATGTGTATAAATTACTCACGGAAACAAAGGTGTAGTACAAGTCCATCTCATGCTAATCAAATTAATTTAAATTTGTTGCCAGTGCAACATCTGCGCCTTCATAGCCATCACCAGTGTGAAGAGCTATGTAGGCGCAGATGTGCAATACAACTAGATTTATGATGTAAATCTAATTTCCTATTTTATTGTTATGATCCTCATTAATCAGCCTAAGTATATAATTTTGCCATATTATTAGCAGTCGGACAACTAATGTCCCTAATTGAATTTTAATATACCCTTGCGCAATCGGCTTTAACTAGCACATTCACCCATTACCATTACGATCGCTATGAAGTTAGCATTGCTAGAATTGTTATTTTTTGTATATACTAATATTATAAAGGTGTATAAGTTGTTTGATTGTTTGTTTAAGCGCGGTAATCTAAGGCACTTACTGGTCTTATTAGAAAATGTATTTTAGTGTTAGATAATCTATTTATGAGCTTCACATTAAGGAGAGACTATCGTCGACTGTGGTAATACGAATACTGAAGTTTTTTGGACACGTGGCACGAAACGAGAACTCAGACAAACAACAGAATGGAGGGAAAGACGTTTCTGGGTCGCTCTCTAACAAGGTCGGACCTCATCTCAAATTTGACTCAGTCCACTATGACAGACTGCTCCTGCAACGCAGCTAACAGGGAACGATTTAATCGAGAAAGGCACTTTTTACAGCGGGAAAATACGTGTTTCTTGTGAGATAACCTAAAAATACGGACAACGCTTGTTAGCTTATACTATATAAAACGGAATAGATACCTCAGCGATAATAAATAATGATTTATAACCCAGTTGAACTTGTTAGATTGTATTTATCGCGCATCAAGGATACGTCAGCTTGCTCCATCAACACGACGTGTCATAACATATCCTTGGAAGTAATGTCACTTTTACACGGATATCAGACATTGTTATAGACTGACCTTGGTTTGCAACATCTATCCATCCTTGCGGAGTGCAGAAGGTTGTAGAAATGGTTCGAGGACATGTTTTATAAGGATTCAGGGTTGGAATGTATATTTTACATAGAACACGTTTGGAGATAAACACATTAAAAAGAGTTTTTATCTTCTAATCGCAAAAATTTCTTAACGCAAGTTAGAAGATCGGTTTCAAAGCAGAAATTAAAGGAAATTTATCCAACTTTTATGTTAAACAATAAAAATTAATATAACTTGTATGTGTGTTGAAGTCGCAAATAAATATTTTTTACTTGACTTTACTTTAACTTTTGTTAAATATTCAATAATGCAGAACATACAAATTCTAGTTCAGGGCTTGAATTAAAATTGAATCTCGTTAAAAGCGTCTGTATTTAAAAAAAAAAAATTACATTTCTTCTACATTTTATATTATTGAAAACCATTGAGATAAGCTTTACTTTGAAGTGGGAGATTCTGTGTGTACAAACAAATAACAATGAGAATTATATAAGCCATTATTTCAGTTGAATTTAACAAATTTTATTTACGTTACAAAATTTTGCGGTTGCTAAGTACTTATAACTATCGTGAGTCTTTATGTAAAACAAAAATCTCAATTAATCCTTGCATAGTTTAAAAGAAACATGTTTTTTTTTACGTTACGTTATACTTTGAAACAATGATGAAGATAAAAATTCTAATTTGTATTTAGCTAATACCTAGTCGGGTGTTTAGTCTTTTTGAACTACGAGGTGTAGTTCATAATACAGTATAAATAGCCCAAAGTCATTTTTGGTTTATAAATTTAAGTATTTTCTCATAATTAATCGGCATTTGGTTTAAAGTGGAATTAGGAAAGTTGTGGTTCGGAACGAATTATAAAAGAAGCTTAGAAATCATAACAAACACACCCTCGAATCTGTTATAAGTCGGCCTGTCACGCACCAATTAACGTTATTTTAAGCTGGGTCATTGTTTTAACACATCAGCTGTCATCGAATTATAATCAGTCACTTTTGTGTGAACTTCATAATGAAAAAATTAAGTTGTTTCTTTTCTAGTTGTATAATCAACTTGTTTCATAATATAGTTATAAACTTAACTTTAAGTGCAATACTCACATTATTGAGTTGCCACATGATATAATTATGTATACATAATGTTTTTGTAAAGTGGTGGTTAAAATAATAATATAAACAACAGAAATCTATTTCTTCAGGCTCGATACGGTAAACAGTGAGTTCACTTAATTAACAAATAATATCTTTTAACATTGTATTTAATTGCAATATTTTCCAATAAAATTAAGCTTACGTTTATTTCATTCACGGCCAACGTAATACTAAGTAGGGTCGGCATGCAATATTTCCAAAAGGGATTTTGTAAGATAAAAACTAGTGCTCTCAATTATATCCTTCATTACTAAGTCATATCGCCTAAAGTATTCCACGGTCATGGTTTAGTATTTTCGATCAGATTCCTCAAACAAAATAAATGTCCCTAAACCCAAGGGCACAAAGAATGATTCATTTAATAACTGCATAGACCATTAACATTAGACTAAATACAGCTACATTGTGGTAAAGCACGCGACGTGCATGCTTCGTATCGACCCGGGTTTTCCTGAAACTCTACTATCGTTGGTTCGATGGGGACTGTAGCGACGAAAGTCCGAGGGAGTATTACTAAGAGAGTTATGGTGAGTTGCTTCGTTTCATTATCTAACAACGTCCAGCAACATACATGTTGTGGACTCTACTTGGCTGCATAAGCTTAATAAATATTGCTGAGCTACACCTATTCCTGTGGTAAGCTCTTAACTTGTACATACAGAGGCTAAAGAACCATATTGTTGCATACCATAATACTTATAGAGTAAATACAATACAAATATATCAATACATATATTTGTTTGTACCATATATAGAAAAAATAAGTGCTTTAACAGTGAAGACAAACACAGCAAGGAAACCGTCATGTTCTGAGAACTTTAAAAAATTTTAAGGTTGTGTCATATTCACCAACCCGCACTTAGCCAGGGTGGTGAATTAGTGTTCCAGCAGTGGGAACGTATATAGCGGTGCTTATGTATACAACGATATTTATCATATAAAAAAGAAAAATACCCAGTTCTAGGAACAGACTGATCCCTCAGCGGAAATATAAATTCTTAGCGGACAAATTAATGGGAATTATTAAACGGACAAATTAAACGCCTTATAATTAAGCCATCACAATTTGTACGACACATTAAAAATAATAATGAAAAGTTAACTTGTCATCAATTTAGACAAAACACAAATCTCATTAATAAAATAATTGGAAGTTAAGAAAATTTAAACTACGAAAATCATCATCCATTTTATTCCCTTTCAATTCGATGGTTCTTTACAACTGTTCAGTCTTTCTTTATTTTCCCAATAAAATGTGCTGTTAGGTACAAAAATATATGTTTTTCTATTTGTATCCTCCTGACAGGTCAAGTGCGACAAACGACTTTGCTGTTCCGTAATTTGTTATTTGTGTGTTTCCGAGTCTTTCTGCTTTTGAACACAATTTTAGGAAATGTAGGCAAGTTATCAGGCTACATTTCCTAAAATTCTGGTAATACAAAGTCCGTGAACTTTAAGGGCATGTTTCACCATCTCTGAGTAAAATTATACAATGATTAAAATAAAGAACTATAGTTCTTTATTTATAAATTAAGTTAGCGATATATCGCTCAGTCACATCTGATAAAGCGGGCTAGCTCCTGAAATAACTAGCCATTGCTTAGTTTACTTGGATTTTGTGAAATAAACCTTTATTCTATCAAAAATAATAAAAACCTACATTAAAATTGTGTTAACCAATATAAAATTAGATAAAATTTAAGTTAAACGTGCTAACGATAAAGTAACCTAATGAGAAACAAACTAATATTTAGCAACGACAATGTTGATTACTCACATACCAACTTCAAGCGAAACACACCTACGGAAGTATTATTAAAGCCATACAATCTTATGATATCAGAATATGCTAATTTTATTATTCATGCATTATATTCCATTGTCTCCACGATAATTAGCTTTATGCTAATATTTCGCTCGAGCTAAGCTCACAGCAAAATGCAGGGCAATGAAAAACTCGTTATGAGAAGTTCATTGCTAAGTTTTATGTTGAAAATGGCAACTCATTTTAGCAAAGTAAGTATTTTGTAGTGTCTAACTTTACTGGATAACTAAACTGATCATAAACAGCAATACTATTTAATTACGTCCTACAAATTGTTATCCTACAAAATACTTAAATATATTTATATTATGGTAAATATTGAGGTTTTGATTAACCTCTAAACTTGGAATCTGGACGAATTTATGCGCACGCCAATTTAATGACTAAGGTTATCTAAATATGATTTATGTTCAGTTCAATAAATAACTCAAACAAGTAATTTCAGCTAATTTGAGTTAAGGTTGAAGAACAGATGACTCCAAGTTTACGTCTCCAGCAGTCATCGATCCAATTTATAAGATTGTTCCGAAACGGACTTAATGTAACGTCCAAGTCATAAGCCGTCTCAGTAACAAGCTGTAGAAACTTTCCTTGATACGTGTTTCGAACAGATATTACTTTGATTTATTTTTATTCATACATACTAAGTGTTTCGTACTAAGAGTAAAAACGGGCTCTTATTTCTAGGATCTTATTGCTTAACTGCATGATTTTCTAAAGATGGTCCATTATAAGATGAAGAGGAAAATATTTACATTAACATTACAATATTCTTCAGCACAGCTGAACATCATGGAACACCGCGTCTGGGAACTTGCTTCTGACGTCACTGAGCAGGCACTCCGTAGAACTTGTTTGTGACGTCACTGTTCAGTATACTCACGTTTGCCGCACTTGTCGAGATAATTGGTGGCTGGGGTCTCCGGCTGGCATTGGCAGGTCTTCTGCACTTCGTGGCACACCGAGTCTGGGAACTTGCATTCTGACGTCACTGAGCAGGCATCTCCGTAGCGGCCGGGTTGGTGTTCTGGAATAACATAATTACCACATTAATCATATTCTTCCATGAGCACCGTACGGTCAAGGGAAACTCTTTTTGGACCACTGTGGGATGGCCGTGTTGGCTAGGTGGTCCACATTAAATTTTCGAACCGAAGATCGTGGGTTCAATTTAAGCAGCAAACCTCTGAATTTTCATCATGAAAAGACTATGTGCGCTTTTAACACGTTCATTAACGGTGAAAGCAAACATGGTGAAGTAGCCAACATATCCTGAGAACTTGGAAGAGTTTGAAGGACATGTGACATTACCGCACTTGGCCAGCTTGGTGAATTAAGGCCTAGTCTATCTCGTCAAGAGAAAAGTCCCTGTTTCTCCATGTCTTTTTGAACCGCAACAGCCAGCCCTCTTTAGCGTGACGAATATTGGAAAACCATCTCATAGGCAAATCTATGTCAAGCATGGACGAAACGACGACGACGCATTAGCATAATGCATTCAGGAAACTAAACCTGCTTTATAGAATAAAAACCGGAAACAGACAGACCTAAAGACCTAAAGGCTGTAGTTTTTGTGTGGAAAACCTCCAGGTAGGAACGACCTGCAAGTATGGAGTTTTGGCTTGCTTTCACTTTAGGAAATATAAGTATGTGCTATCGGCTGTATAGGATGCGATATAAAATATGATAGATCTGTTATAGATAGACACGTCAGCTTTATTTACCGATCGCTATAACACTGTCTTGTAACACTTTATGATCTGTTACAGCAAGCCTTCTTTGTTATTTAATCTGTGTCCGCTCACAAGTGACGCTGACATAATCGAACTCGCCTGACAGGTGACGCATGACTGGTCATATTGGAGGACTGGGTTGTATGCCTTCTCTTTTCGCTTGCGCTTGCACCGGACCTAACGGAATTCTAATTGGGAAAAAATAAACAGTAGGTAATTACTGTGCTTAGGTAGGCACAAGAAAATAAATGTTTCAAATTGGTATCTTACTTTCGTCAAAGTATTAAGGCACATTTTAACATATTTCCTTTGAGATAACATTAATCAATCACGTCGTTTATGACCGGTCTTCTACTGTGTTACCTTCCCCAGCCAGACACTCCATAAAGCTCAGGAAGTTGTGATTATGATGGATTAAGATACTTTCGTTGCAGTATAAAGATTTAATTTCATATATTTTTTATGTAATAGCATCAATAGTCACTGATTCTAAATTTATTCTTTAAAATACAGCCAACATAAAGTTAGTCACTTTGTCATTTTGTTTGAAAAGTGACGAAATCTGTTATTACTTTGCGAAAGCAAGTTCCCGTCAATAAAGGACGGGGATAAAATTTCAAAATCTTTAATAAGGAAATCGCTTTGGAAAATATATTATGAAATTCCGTTGTTTTTGTCAAACGGGCGGTCGGGCACATTCCCTCTTGTTGTTTTAATAAAAGTTTTAAATCTCTTTGCATTCGATGTTTTTTGGCAATATAATCAAATAACGTTGTTTTTGTCAAAGGGGGCGTCAGAATATCATGTTGTTTGAATAAATGTTTTAAATTATTTAAAACGGAGCTTACAACGGGGCTTATTGTTGCTTTGTGGATTGTCCGAATATATTTATTAATAGCCATCAGGCGTCAAAAACAAGATAGCTTCTTCCGTAGCTCGATTCTTTCTTTTACTGTCATCGTGAAACAAAAATACATTCTATTTAAATGTTATTCCCAGACATAAACTCGATACATCCTTGTAGAGTGTTTAATCAATAGAGTGCAATGCACTGCAGCTTGTCGCATAAAGCCGCACTGTAATTATGGTTATATTTAAAGGTACTTTGCTTTCGTTGCTATGAAAGGTAGTCATTGCATGATGACGTCAGTAGATCAGCGGACAAAGTGAAATTATCATTTAAAAGGCATATTTTGTTATTTCTGAAACGGGTTTATAAGGCCTATGACAATCTATATCAGATTTTTGAGATTTTGGTCTGTTTTACATGAGTTTACATGAAAGATTTAAAAAACTAAATTTTCCCGACAGTCCAACAAACAACATCTAGCCCCGTTGTAAGCTATAAGCTTGTGTTACGGGTACTATTATAATCTGATATACATTATAATAGGTACATGATACAAAGTCATTTATTTCCATTGTTTGGTTTTACAAAACTTAGACAAATCAAAAATAAAATCCAAAAACAAAAAAAAGAAACATTGTGCTTAAAGATAAATAGGAAATAAATTTATCGTATATGGTCCCTTCACTTTTTTTACACTAGAGCAAAGAAGCGATTAGTAACTCTAGATCATTTTTGTATTGAAACTTTACTATCATTATTTGTTAGTCTTGTTTTTGATTTTCTGTTGAAGCAGATTCCGTCCCAAGCAGTTTTGTCCTCAAGGTAATCCGATATTTTATAATAAGCTTTTTACAAAGATTGTTTTTCACAATATTTTAAAATTTAGTAATTACATAGACATTTTACATGTAGATAAATCGCCATTTTATGAGTTTGTGTTATCCTCAAAAATGATTTTTAACAAACTATTGATGCTTTCATCAATAGTTTGTTAAAAATCATATACATAATGTGTACGTCAAATTTAGTAGCTAATTTCATTTTTTTATTATCATTAAATCGTCACTCATCGCTCATCGCTCATCATGAAAATCATAAAATAGTAAATGATGATTCTCAAATAAAAAAAAATAGAATCGACCACGACATGAATATACATGATTAGGCTAGATGACTAAATTGTTATTTTTTTTATATATAATCGTTAAATCTTCTTTTGACCACAATCTCACCTGATGTAAAGTGACGATGTGTTCTAAGATGGTGCATGAAGACCTAGAAGGTAGATGGCTTCTCCGGGCCACATTACGAAACACGAAAAAATCATTTCACGCACGGAAGGGCTGATTCAATTCAATTCAATTTAATTTAATTCAGCTTCACATGGTAAATGTTACAGCCATAGGGAGTTAAGAGTTATTGTAGGTACATAGGTAGGTATGTAATTTACAACTAAAAATACTTTTTTTTTATTGAAAAGGAAGAACATGTACTGCATTTACAGACGCATGACATTATGAGTGTGCGTCCAGTGCTCCATAAAAGCGCAGTCCGTGTCCAGCCTGCCAGCTATAACGTTCAGATAGCTACTGGTGCCACCCCTTACCCGGCGCATATATCCCTATGACCTATATGTTTTTTTGTAATCTATTTTGACGTGTCTAAGTTTTGTAAAACCAAACTATGGAAATAAATAATTTTGTATTTTGTATCTTGTATCATCAGGGATGCTGTTCTGTTGCGGATGATTGCTTAAAAGTCTTCAACGCGGGACTCTGCAAACATCCCGGACGCGCTACAGAAGCGGCGCTAAATGACGGACTTAGCAGAATAACAATTTTTGAAGGTTTTGTCTGTTCACGTGACCTCCGGGTAGTGCTAAGAATAGTCTCTGGTGGTAGGCTTCGGCCGCTTCTTGTCACCACCCTGTGCTGGGCCAGTGCGTGAAGCGATTTTTTCGTGTTTCGTAATGTGGCCCGGAGAAGCCATTTACCTTCTAGGTCTTCATGTCCCATCTTAGACCATATCTTCACTTTACATCAGGTGAGATTGTGGTCAAAAGAAGAATTATCGAGATTTAAAAAAAAAAACAGTAAATGGACAATGAGTGGTCTAAATTTACTTCTGAAGTTTGATCCTCAACTTTCTATTCAGGTAATTTATCAAAAAAGTAAAAGTTACAGAAAAATAAATTTTACCCACAGAGCTAACAAACTTATCTAATTCGGCTCCCAAAAGACACTTCAGAATATTAAACCAGCCACCTGTTTCCAAATGAATTAAATTCTGGGAGGGACGAACCATTGCTCATATTACATTTTTGCGTTAACTTTATATTCATCGGGTTATTTAAATTCAAATGATCTGGAATGAGGACGAGTAAAAACTGGGAGACAACGGGTATTATCCATCTTCAATCTATCAAATCTTCTGTACGAGTACGTAGCTTAATATGTAAGCTTTTTGTATATTATAAAGATGAGGATTGGAATGTCTGGTTCAAGTCTGTTTGTATTCACTTAATCCTAACATTTCTTTTTTAAGAATTCTGTCGCGGTGCGTATATGAATGTCGAAAAATGTCCAAACAACCAGTGAAAAAGAATCTTTGAAGTCGTTCAGCGAGGCGACATATTGGCCTCGAGTCTCGGCCGGCGACGAAAAACGTCGCGAGCGCGGCGAGCTTTGCCGCTCGGTGCGTGACGTCACAGTGTATCCGTCAGAGTCAGTAGTACCTGAGGCGTCATGTTCGCTGGCCCCGAGCGCCGGCACCGCGACGAGCAGCGTCGCGAGCGCGGCGAGCGAGGCCGCTCGATAGGAGCGCTCGCCTCGCATGCCGCCCGGTGCGTGACGTCACATGCCAATGAAATTCCTGTGAAGAAGAAAACATCCATTTATCATACAATACAATACTTAAACCCCCGACCAAAAAAGATTGATGTTATAAGTTTGACGTGTCTGTGTGTCTGTCTGGGACATCATAGCTCCCGAACGGATGGAGCGATTTCCATTTAGTTCGTTTTTGTATGAAAGGTGAGTTTGGCGCGGGTGTTCTTAGATGTTTCATGAAAATCGGTTGAGCCGTTTAAAAGTTATGAGGGTGAGAGTGGGGAAGGAAAACCGAAAATCTGCAGATATAGTCGAGTGGGGTATTAAATGAAAGCGCATCGCGTAAATATTATGGTGTTTTACTTTTAAGGAAATTAAGGCATTGAAGTCAAGGGTTTTTCTTATATTTTAAATTTAGATATATTGAACACAACATACAATAAGACACAAACAGATAAAAATTAACAAAAATTGTTAATCACCTTTTTTTTATTATTTTTTTAAATGTTTGTTGGTAGTGCTGTGCTCAACACCCAGACGGGCGGCACTGAAAACCAGCGCCGTGTCTACATTCGTGCAACACAGCACATGCTCAGTGTCGACCCATTCGAGTACTAAAATCTAAATTTAATTTAATAATGTTCTGTGTTATATTTTTGAACGCAAATAAATATTTTTCTTCCTTTCTTTTCTTTCTTTCTAATTAATGTGCAGCCATATCATACAATGTTTCAATAAACTTAACCCAAATTGTTCCAAGCACAAAGCAAATGTGAATCTGTTCACAGCACCGGCTAACAAGGTAGAATGCCAGGCCTTTGCGGCTGAAAGTTTGGCACAGTATGCATAATGTGTGCATCTAACTCGGTGTTGTGGTTGTGAATCACTGACACACCTCGTGGAGATATAATAACGGAACTTGGAAAGTGAAACAGAACTTTGGTTTGAGAAGTCATGTATGTTATTGAGGCAATTTGTGTTGCAAATTATTACCATTTATCATCATCATCATCTTCCCGTCATTATCCCACATTATGTAGGGTCGTCACAACATGCCTCTTGCTTCCATTTTCCTCTATTATCCGTCATCACAACACTCACCTCTTTCTTACACATGTCATCTTTCACACAGTCCATCCAACTTTTCTTCGGCCTATCTCTTCCCACATATTCAATTATTACCACTTATTGTATGACTATAACAGGCTTAGTCAATGCGCCTAGATTATCATGTGTAGGTACCATAAGCAATGCGAGCTATGCATAATTACATTATGCACAGTATTGAGTGTCACTTTAGCGAGTACTGTGTGTGCGTTGAGTGTTATTTAAATGGGAATTAGATTAAATACTTATTATGAAACAAAGCATTTTATACTTATACAAAAATTATTACTACGATAATAAAAACTTTTCTCGGGAAAGATTATAAGGAACACGCACAGTAACGACCACACTAACATGCAATGCTACCAGCACAGGCAATTAATAGCTTATAAAATATTGGTATGTACAAATCTTTTTGGATTAGGTAAATTAAATAATTTTAACCTTTCTTCAGCACATTAACACAAGCCGAATCTCGGTTGTTTTTTAACATAAGAGTAATGTTAAACATTTTTGGTTTTCACAAAAGAGCAAATAATTAAATATTCAAAATATGAAAAGCTAGTAAAACAATGTATCTTACATGGATGTTTAAATTGAAAACTGGATTCCTTTTTAAAATCTCTCGAGATTTAACGAAATAGCAAATAAATTTTAGAGAAAAGTTGCAATTTGTCGTTCATTTTAACGTTATTGAAAATATATATCAGTAGCAAAATGCAGCTGACACTTTTAATAATCCGCTTCTTTTTTATGGCCCATTAAATAAATACTGCTAAATTAATGTATCAACCCAGCCAAGCAAAGTATTTTTATATCTTTTTGAAACATGATTGACAAAAAACAATAATTTTTGCCGCACAATACTATTATGTGTTTTTTATTGGTTTAAAACTGTTTCCAGACAAAAAAAACGAGAACTGCAACATAAATGCCTCAAATTCCCTTATAAGACAAACTTATTTAGTCTTTAAATAATATAAAAATCTAAAAAACTTTTAAATAACGAAATAAACAATACTTCATATAGTTTATGTGAGGTTTTTTTGAAAAACAAATATCTGAATAAACATGGTGCTCACAAACGTGGAATGACAAAAACCTTTTTCGTTGAACAAAGAGGTGCAAGAAAGAGGTCGCTTGGGCGTGGCCTGTGACAAAATTCTTGAAGGAAAAAGATTATTTTCTTCCGGAACTTATTTAAGATGAAACATTCGCAGCATGTGTACCCCATATTTCCATTCACTTTACGAGTATATTGGTCCGTATACTGTCAGCCATCACCGAAAATCTTTTGTCTTTTCGTGCACATAACTATGTAAGGTAAATTTATTCAAATATTCTCTCCATTTTATAACCAAAACTAAGAAAACCTTTGCATGATAATACTTTTTAATATAGACAACTTAATCAATCTGTGCCATCAAACGTTAATATATATTTCAATAAATAAATCTTAGAACTAAGATCTCAGCTATCCATTGAAAAAATTCTATTTGAATTGGTCAACCATTGTATGAGCTGGAAGTGCCAAAGACAGCCACAATCATACTTATAATACTTTTTTTGTAGTAAATAAAATAGGAATTCAAAGCGTCATTGATTTTTCTATATAGAACAAAAAGTAACACAAAGTATGAAACCCCAGGTCAATTCGCAGAGCAGATACAACTGAATATATCTCAGATCGATTCGGAAGCTGCTGAAAAATAAACCCCGAAGCCTCTCGAAATAGCAACAATTGGCTACAGGAATATCGACTTTATGTCAAGGTGTTAGGGAATAGTTGGTAACTTCATTAGTCGGAAGTCGGGAGTCGGGTACGGATTAGGTTAACGAATTCAGGTCAATATTACCTGCGATAGGTACAAAATGGGAGAAGGCGGCAATAAATTGTTCCATGGAATTCTCTCGAGCATTCTCTTGTAATTTGAGTAACATTACTTTGGTGCGTATGGTTTAATATTAGTAGTAGTAGTTAGTCGCACAAAACCTAAGTATTAAACGGAGTAGCTACCTTATTCGTAGTAACATACTGCATACTTAACTTCGTTTTAGCCCCAATTTTACCATTTTTGACCATTGAAAAATGTCAGATTAGAGTCAATTTGATCTCAGTTAGGATGTAAAATGATTTTATCCTGATCTGATCGCGTTCATAGCCAATGGTGAAATCGGGGCTTATTCTATAAGATTTTAAAATCTTACTATACTGTAAACTTGACTTCGATTGATTTAATCTATAAATTAATAAATAAATTTTATTATATTAAACAGTGTGCAAGGAACAGACAAGACTCTAGCTGATTATGTCATAGTATGTAATACATTGAAACATGGAGATAAATATTGAAAATGCTCAATAGCGGCATTTAAAAAAAAAACAAACAAAAACAAAACAAATAAACTGTAATTTTAACATGTTTTAAATAAATATATACAGATTACATATTAATAATAATACTGATAAAGCACTAGACAATTTTTGTTTTCATAGATTTGAGAGATTGACCCATTACGCAGTACTCAATTAAAGCTGTAGACAAAAATCAAATTGTATTCTAGACAGCCATAGACCACCCGTGGTCAGGTTTTTTTTATGTTAGATAAGCCTTCATTTGACCACAAGTAGTTGGTAGATGGATGGATGGTAGGTTATGTAGAACACAAATGAAACGGCCCTTATTGGGTCGAATAATTATACAATTTTGGTCATACATTCGTAGCAGCTGAAAACGGTAGAATAAATATACAAAGGAAAGTTTCATATACATTTGATAATTTTGTTATTACAGTTAAAAACACAAAATACAAAGTCCGTTCATTTTGTTATTGTACATCTATCATGCTTGCCGATCTGCGGTCTTCATTCAAGAACTTTTAAGCCTTTGTGCATGTATTGTGTTATAGATTCAAAGGCTTATTATTAAAACCTTACTTGGGTTGTGCTATTTAAATTGGTGTGGAAAAATAATAAGACTCGTCCTTCTAGCGAAAATAGTTACAGAATGTGTCTTTTTTTTACTATAAAAAATAAACAAATTTGCAAAAATACAACACTTAAGTGGACTCTTAAACTTGATATACAGTACATTCATATTCATAAAGCATCATAACATCAAGTCGTATCATTTATGTAGCAGCGTCTTAGCTCTGTCTAGAGCTTGCCAAGCAATCTGTACTGTCTAGGTAATCTCGTTAGGTTTAATGATAAATGCAGATGCCGGCACCTCGGGACCGCCGCTATCATTTCATATGACTGTTATTATAATGGACAGATTTAGTACCCTGTTCTAAGCAAGAATAAATGTTGGGTGTTGCGTTGTTTGAGGCTAGATTGCGTATATGAATAGTATGGTATTGTTAAGACTTCGCGGAAATAAACTGTGAGTGGAGTCAATAATTAAAGACATCTCAATCATTCTTGCTCGAGACATGGTTAAATTTGGCACATTAATTAAGTTTCAAGTGCAAACAGTTGCCAAAAACTGAGCGTTCTCAACAAGTTGAAACAGTGCTGGTCAGCTTTTAATTTATATGTAGTTTTGCAGCCTATTTGGGTAACTCAGCTACCAACTCGCAACTCTACTCAGTGAAAAACTACTTCTGATAGGAGGTACTATAGGAGTATTATTATTTATTATAATAAAATATTTTCAAAACTGTATTTGCAAAATAGTATGGATATTGCGATTTTAAAACTAATACTATAAAGCTTAAGAGTTTCTTTTTTTATGTTTTGATTTTAATAATTATTGCACTGTTAGATAGCCTATTTACCGAGAAAGCTGCTTTAAAATTAAAATTATTAAATAAACATTCAATTTTAAAACAATAATAAAAAAAACGTCTCCACCTAAATAAAATGTCTGAGTAAAAAGATAATATAGTCAGTGCAGACTGAACGCAATAATACTTCTAAAGCTATTTCGGTACCAGCTATTTCACCGCAGGCGATCGTAAAATCTAATCGATGTTACTTGCCAATATTGCTTGCTGATGGTATGACTACTGGTCCATTACATTAAATATATGCACGAGTAATTAAAACTCAGAGTGATTGACCCAAGAGAAATACGCCTAGGACGAATACGATTTTAACTTAAAGTAGAAATATTGATATATATATATTATTATATTTAAATTTTTTCCGGACTACTCACACAGCATCACCTAACCCCAACCTAAGCAGAGCTTGTACTATGGGTGTTAGGTGACTGATATACTACATAGATATTTTTTTTTGTAAATACATACATATTATGATATGTATCATAATATGTAAACGCCCAGACCCGAAACCAGAAATTGTAGATCGTACAAAATCTGGTCCCCCGGCGGGAATCGAACCCACAACCTCCTGCGCCTCAGGCGGACATTCGCCCACCGAGCCACAGAGGTCGTCAGAGAAATATAAAAAAGTTACGTCAAAACTACAAATACAATATGTATATAATATAATATAAATATAATAATAATAGCCTGTATTCAGATCAATTTGACAATTCTTTAGACAAATCTTTATTTTAAAAACTAAATTTATTTTCACTTAATTACCACACTATTTGATATTTGTTAATTTTTTTGTAGATCTGTTTGCCAATCGGCAGAGTCCTCCTCCAACCTTTTCCATTCTGACCTTTCTTGCGCCACTCTGCTCCACATCACACCTGCTACTTCCCTGATGTCGTCATCCCATCTTTTCTGTGGTCTGCCTCTTTTCCTTTTTCCCTCCCTTGGATACCATATTGTCACTTTCTTATTCCACTTGTCATGCCCTCTTATCATATGGCCAAATACAAATACAATATGTACAGAGCAAATATAATATTAATTTAAGTTAAAATGGTTTTATTAAAAGAAAAATTTAAGTTAGTTTTTAATGTCTAAGAGTAACAAAATCGATTTTAAGTTTAAAATAAGTATTGGTTATTGAAAAGTAGCAACCAGCCCGTTTTCGCATAGGTGCAAGTAATATACCTCTATAATACACCTCCCTGTTCTAACAGGAAACTCGGACTACTATTGTAGTAATTTCCTGACGATTTAAGTGAATAGACAACATAATCGTTTTAATTCATCTCACATAGACATTATGTCTAAATAAAAAAAATAAAGTTCTCTTTAGTTCGTCAATTAGCCCGTCCAAAAATACTGATACTTTTTTTCACTTTAATTATTCAATAAGATGTCCGGATAGAGAGTATCAATGTTTAGAAGTGGGGGCTTTTGACGTATTATTTTTTTACGAATCGTATGAAACCGTTACGCCAAGCCAAACTTCACTGACATCTTAATATTTTGTTTGCAAGAAAAAAGAAAAAATGGTGTTTTTTTTATATTATACCTATCCTTCTGACATTACAAATTATAATCTAAATATAGTTAAATATTATATAAGATCTGTATAATATTTTGAATAAATAGAGCCAAATAATTCTAAGTAAATATCCCGTTTTAATACATATACAGAAAGCTATACCAGACGTCGGTAATTAATAGCTCAAAAACGCCTAACCACTTTTACCAATTACGAACAATCTTGATAAAAGCAAAGCGAATAATATTTCCTTCTCTTTGTTAAGCTGGCCCCAAAAGCTTAACCTTTCTAATGGGCAATTGAACTCGGTTCCAAGTTGACGACTTGAAATATTGAATTGAGCTTACAATTGTCGTAATAGGAAATTTAATAAAGCTTTGATTCGTAAGAAAAGGAAGGAGAAATGTCAAATTGATAGATGTAACATTGATTTTAAAATGATTGAACTATGTTTAAAGAACATGTCGTTTTTCTCACGATTTTTGATAATGTGACATTCACTAATCCAGACTTGGCCAGCGTGGTGAATTAAGGCCAAATCTCTCTTGTCAAGATAGAGGTCCTTGTGTCCCAGTAGTGGGGAAATTAATAGGGGTGCTTATGTATGTTTGAATATGGTTTCTTAGTGATTTTACTGGTTTAAATGGGACCAACAAGTCAGCTTAATGTTTCATTATATTTTACTTTTAGAAATGACTTTGATGAAGATAGATCATTATAAAACAATTGGTGTTCTATTTAGTCTTTAAAACTGGACAGGTCTTTTTGCTTTATGAATTTAATAAGGGAGTGCCAGGGTATAGAGCATCAAAGTTCCCAAATCATGGTGGCTTGTGACGCAAAATGTGTATGTAAAATGTACTAGATATGAACTAGTACATTTTACTAGAAAGCATTACGTCACGCGAAACTTCAATGATAAATAAAAAATAAATAAAAAAATTAATTATGTATATTTTTTGTCATCTTATCTATTACATACATCTAATATAGTAAGTAAACTTAGATTTATAAATTACCTAGCTTTTGTTTGAGAAATCAGTTTACCTCAATAAGTCACAAATTGATTCTTAATTAATCCCCACAGCGCCATTTTTTGCTCAAAGAACCATTAATCACATCCAATTGGTTTCTTTGGGCAACAAAGTACCTACCTAGGATTAGAATTATTTGATTTGACTAACTGCTTAGCATAAATTAATCTTTTAGGCATTCGTGTTTGATATTCTTATATAAGGTATTTGTAAGGTTATAATTCAATAAGGAGCTGGCATTTTCGCATTGCAAAAACGGTCCCTTCTATAAAATTTTGAAATCTATAAAATTTTGAAAATAAAGTAATAATGATGCATTATAGAGTGCATACTTCAGGTTATTGTATTTAGAAGTAGAGTAGTTGTTAAAACTTTAACGGAAAAAAATAAGTGGTAATGGTAAAATTATAAGTTTTTGCTGGAAAATCCAAAAATACTGGCAACGCTTTAGCATGTTGAGTGTATTATAATAATAATGGCTTATTTTATTAATCTGGGGTGATTTTATAGATATTTTACGACATCGTCTGTAAAGGTCATACTTTTATGAAGCGTTATGGTCTGCAAGATTATTTGAGGATAATAATATTTTTACCAGGACAGTAAATCAGTATTAGAAATCTTAATAAGCTGTTCTCCAGAGACGAAACCAAAAACACAATCTTTCTTAAAATGTTTGAGTTTCGACTTATAAAATATTCATAAACTTCAAATGCCAGAGAAACATTTTCGAAATACAAACAAGAATTTTAAAAGTAATGGAATTGACTTCCGCCCTACCAAGAGGAAACATGTTACTTGACCCTATCATAAATACCGATAAACAATTCTCAAATATCTACATTAAAATAAAAATTGCATTAGCTCCATTATATTTTAAACTCAATTTCCATCCATTTAAAGCTCAAGTTAGCTTAAGCAATAACTAAGTAGATAAAGCGTTTCTACACCATTGAAATACCATCTCTATTACGAAAGCAAAAGGTTACATTTCTTTGAAATTCGAATATGTCAAAATTCTCACCTACGACATTCCAAAAAGAAATCTATTCGTTTAAAACAAGGTTGAAATTCCTTGAAGGTTTTTCGTGGTAATAATTTAAGGTGCGTGTCACACGAACCTTGTCGCCAAAAGTAATTCGAGGGTAAGAAATCAATGCAATGTGCAGCTCGTTCTCGTGTGATTACGATTAGTAGGAAATTGTTGGCGTTTTCATAAAATACTTTGGTTAAAAAGGTTACATTGTTACAGTGGGAGTGAGTTTTCTCTTCGATTGGAGAACAATTACTGGATATAAATGTTATGCCAAGCTTGTTAAGGGTTGGGAAGCTAGGCTTTAAATAAATGTTTAAAGAGAACTACAGGACGAATTTTTATAAAATGAGAAAACAAGTCAACATACAAGTCAGCTAAAGTCAAAAATAAATAATAAATAAATAAATAAAATAAAAACAAACTTTCAAAAATGTTCAATGTCAGTCTTTATTGTTGAGACAAGTTTTTGTTAAGCTTGCGCCGTCACTCAGTTCTCCCTAAATTTTATCCTTCTTCTGATGAGTAATAACTTTCCTTTTTTTTTAATATTTAAAAAAAAAAAGGAAAATTTTTGATGTGTTAACTTCTGAAATATTTCAAGAAGACGTCACTGCATATCTTGCCTAACTCGTTTGCCCGGAAAAGAGAAACTAGGAAGGTTTAATGGGGCCCATGGAAGGAGAGAGGAGGCAATATTCTATCACAAGTGGGTACCACCGTGGGCATTATATGGGTTATTGAAAACATATAGAAACTTTCCATTTGCCAGTTGTTTGGTTTGTTTTCTATATGGATAGTATGGGTTTTTAGGGTACCGTACCGAATGGGTAAAACGGGATCTAATTACTGAGACTTCGTCGTCTATGTATCACTATCGTCATCTAGTAATCACACTTTACACATAAATAAAGAAGAAAAACCCAGAGGTGCGTGGCGGGGTTTAAACCCTGGACCATCGGTATGAAAGTTGAGTGTCCTCCCACTTAGCCAACATGGCTTCACGGCTTAAACTGTGTTCCTATATATTAAAATAGTTAAACTCATTATAAAACTGTAATAAATTAAAAGAGCTACGAAGTTCTACGGGCGGCGTAGGTATTGCTACGAAGAACGTAGCAAACGCTACGAAGGTCTACGAATTTTTATCATGGCAACATTTTGCTTGGATATTAAGTATCCATTATTATTAAATAAATTTACTTTAATAAGTCCTTACGTTTTTATTTTAAGCTGAATATAATAAAGTCGAGTTCAAAGCGTTTCTAGTAATTATTTATGTTTAAAATGTTTGAAAAATCACAATAATACAAATGTTACAATCATACCTAAAAATAACAAAATGTGAGTTGTTAATAAAGTTGCCACTTTTGTTGCATATCCAATTTTGTGCTTTAAATAAAGTAGAAGTTCAAAGCGTTTTAACAAATTATTTTAGTACATATAAAATATTATAATAAAGTATTTAAAACCCAGTTTGTAACTATATTTGCATTTTCATTTATATAAATAAAAATGAATTGTTGTTCGTTAGTCTGATTAAAACTCGAGAACGGCTAGGCCGATTGAGCTGATTTTGGTTTTAAAATGTTTGTCGCATTCCAGGGTAGGTCTAAACGGTGAGCAAATAAGCAAAAATTGCCGGGAACTTGTTTTACCCGTGCGACGCCGGGGCGGGCCGCTAGTACAAAACAAAATACTCTAGAATAATTTCCAAAATGTAAAAGTAAATAAAAACGTTTTCCTCAGTGATTCGGCAACTGATACGGAGCTCTCGAACGAGCGCTAAGCACCGGCTCCATTAACGGTTGACAAGGATCCTCCATCAAATTCTCTGGGTATAGCTGCGTAATGTACTTATTAGGCTTGAAGTTGCGTTAAGAGGTAGCGGACGCGGTTTTATGTCAAACACGTACATAAGTGTACATAATTAGTGATCCGTCGCGGGTCTAGCACATTTGTATGAAAAAGCGCCAAAGCCCGCGTAACAATCGAACAACGTATTTCATAACCATTATTTTACAAACCGTTTTGAACATGTCTGAATTTAATCTAAAAACAAAATAGTAATTTTAATTTATAAATAAATAAAAAAATCTCCTAGTTTACCTATGTTACCGCAGCTCGGGAATTATCAAAATGGTAAACCTATTGGGAACCATTGTCTATATTGTAACCTATGTATTAAGTTTTTTGGAAATAAATTATTATTATTATTATTTAACTAGGAGAGTTTTTTATACATTGTCAAAATACATAATATACAATATCTTAAACGTTGGGGTAATAATTTTATCACATCAACGTGTTTGTCTAAGTGTCTAAGTTTTGTAAAACCAAACTATGGAAATAAATGATTTTGTATCTTGTATACGTGTATTTCTTACTAATTTTCTAAATTTGCCCATGGTTTGCAACAGATGACTAAAAACAATAAGTCATTCAGATTATTAAAAAAAAATTGTACATTTATTTTTTCTTTATTCTTGCAAATGAAAAACCAAGACGATAAATTGCATTAAAGTAACGCGTGACGTAACGTTTTGCGATTTTTACTTAACTTATACGTCAAAAGCCCACATTTCGGTACTTTGATGCTCTATAACTTGGCACTTTCTTTTTAAATTGATGAAGCGAAAAATAGATGTCCTAACAGACGGACTAACCACAATACAAAAAAGTTCCATTATTCTGAGGTCTTACTCTTACTTCAGTGGCTGGCCGTCCATTTCGACAAGATAACGTGCTTGTTTGAGGGACATTACAGACCTTAAATATTAAATGAATTATTTAATATAATACTAACGGTTATCTTTGAGCCATATAAAATACGGCTCGTATTTTTTCATGGGTATTTTATAATATAAAAAGTGTAACCCTAACGATTACTAATTTGATTAACGTAATTTATGGATACGTAAGAGATTTTTTTTATTTTAAAAAGAGTCAGTGTAAAAAAACTAGTTACAAAAAGCGTTATTATAATAGCGACAACAATTATTATCTATAGGTAATTTAACAATATCAAAATACCTGTTTTTGTATATCCATAATCTACAAGCAGGCCATCAAAGCGCTTCCCATGAAATCCAGCTTTTCAAGTTTTGCGGTCCACACAGCACGAGCCAAACTGCACTTTATAACAATACACAAAAGGTTGCAAATCCCTCGTGCGTTCTACGCATGCGTGAAGCCTACACCGCAATGCGCGGCGCCGACCAGACGTGGAAACCCATTACAAAAAATAATACGAACTATTTACAAGGATCCGTGATTGGAACGGTGCCAAGGAATGATGATGACTTTTTAACTTGGCAGATTTATCTGTGGGGAATTCAAATTTGGAAGTTTCAATTTTATGGAAGGAAAGAGTTTCAATCGCATTTTTATGAATGTTTGAAAAAAAAGGGTTTTTTTTTGTGTTTGTATAATTATTGAGTCATAGACGTAACAGGGTATTAACAACAATGTGTCTATGATAGATCACTCACAGAAACTTTTTTTAAAACCCAGATTGTATTCAAACTTAGGTTGTCTAACTTTCAATTTTTAAATGATAAACGGTGCTTTTGCGATGTAAGCAAGCACGCAAACCCTTTGTCGTACGATTTGATCGCTCAAATTGAAAACGCCCCAGGAGCTTATTTTACAACATTCAAGTAAACTAAGCAATGTCAACGGTTACTTATGGTTACGTAGTAATTTATTATTCTACGCTTATGGTAAGTCGCTTTGTCACATGTTACTGAGCGAAACAGCACTTATTTTTTACTCAGAGATGGTGAAACAGGCCCTAATTATTTGACAGATAAAAAAACTACTACATTACAAGTTTTATTGATTTTTAATTTGTTCTTCATTTATTTCATATATGGAAAGATAAATTATTAAAATCTATATATATAAAAATGAATCCCTATTTCCCTTGGTCACGTCATCACGCCTGAACGGCTAGACCGATTTCGCTAATACTTTTTTTGTTCTGTTCGTTATTGTCAGGAGAAGGTTCTTATAAAAGAAAAAATTAAAGAAATTGCGCGGAAAATTAGAAAATTTAAAATTACTTAACCACCATATAAAATTATTAAACGTTTTTTAATGTAACCTTAAGACATTTGACATAGAATTGACTGAATGCGTGACGTTTAAAACGGATTCTTCTGTCAATCTTATTTTATTGATAAACAATACATTTAAAATAACTAACTTAATAAAATCAAAAATCTGCTCATTTATGGCGTCTAAGGCGGAACAAAGTTCGCCGGGTCAACTAGTATAATATATATCTTACTCTATCTCAAAATACAAATATCTTTGGAACATTTCAAACTCGCATAGTATTCAGCGTAAACAGACCACAAATCAAAAGAATGCATACACGCCTCACTGAGGACGTGCAATTATTCAAGAGCACGGGTGAGCGCGTAATGCGAGGGTGAGTGCCGTGGTGGATATATTATGCAATAACTGCGAATGGACGGAATTTTTAATGTTTTATTTTTTTTGAAGAAATTTGTGTTTGAAAAAAAGAGTAGAAAACAAAAATAATGTTAAAGAATTAACACCTATTTTTTCTTTTTACTTTCTTGCAAACGAAAAATCAAGATGATACAGTTTATGAAGTTTCGCGTGAGGTAACGCTTTCGTGCGATTTGTACTACATTTTTACACCACAAGCCCCCACTCCGGAACTTTGATGATCCATATCTTGTCATTTTTCATTATATTGATATAAAATAAATAAATAATAAATAAATAAATATTTCCGGACACTCAACACAACAACATTTAGCCCCGTGGTAAGCTCTAAGCTTGTGTTAAGGGTTCTAGACATCTGATATACTTTATATAATAGATATCTATACATTATATAGATACTTTTTTAAATACTGGCTATTTAATAATGTATAACAAAAATACCAAGCACCTTCTCCTCGGTATACCAATTGGTAAACAAAGGAGAAAGTGCTTGAAGAATATACAGACACTTGACCCCTCGGCGGGAATCGAATCCGCTACCTCTTGCGTCGCAAGCGGGCCTATAATAATAATAATATTTCCGGATCACACAGCATCACCTAACCGCGCAAGCAGAGCTTGTACTATGGGTGTTAGGTGACTGATATACTACATAGATACATATTTTTTTTGTAAATTCATACATATTATACATAGAAAAATACCCAGACCCGAAACCAGAAATCCATGCATCGAATATAAATTTTTTCAATAAAAAAATAAATTTAAGTCCAAAAACTACTTTACTATTATGACTATTACTGTTATTGTTTTAGTCATGTCATTTTAGCTATTAAAATTATTTTCCTCTAAATATTATTGTAATAAAGTCAAAATTTATTATTAGGTTTTAATAAAACCAGGATATTTTGTCCAGGAGTCGGGCGTTGATACTACTACACAGTTGTAAATCTTCGTTAGTGTCATCGTATCCTAGTGTCGGTAGTTCGGTAGTGTACATATTGAATAAATGTTTTTTTTTTATTACGGAACCATAAAAATACATATATACACGGCTGACGACGTGCAATTATTCAAGAGGCTGGGCGAGCGCGTAAAGCGAGAATGCTATGCATATTCCTGCGAATGGGGAACGTGCTGGAATTCAGGATGATGCTACAAATGTTTGAGTATCCGTATCTACATAATATAACTCCGATATCGGGTAATAACTAGAATGGACAGTCCATTCTAGTTATTATAATGTGCTTAAATATTTCTGATACTCATTTAATACAATTAATAAATATATTAAATACTTCCGGACAATCCACACAACAACTTTTAGCCCCGTGGTAAGCTCTAAGCTTGTGTAACGGGTACTAGACATCTAGATCCCATCAAAAACAATACTTGTCAAAAAAACCAAGTCGCGCAACTCAGTTGTTCTGCGGTAAAAAGTTGTGAGATCCAAGTAAATCCAAGTCTTCAAATTTCGTCTCAAAATTCTTTAATGATTATATAAATATATTCGTTTACTCCCACCTGTTCTGTTGAGTAGTTCTGTTGACAAAACTACTGGGATTTTTTCCCCCATTAGTTTTGTGACTTAAAAGACTATGCTTTACACCTGACTTTTATCTCTACTATTCCCACCTGTTTTGTTAAGTAATCTGATGACAGAACTTCTGGTAATTTCTCCGCATTAGTTCTGTGATTTAAAAACTTTACCAACCTATGTACATTATATATACTAATATTATAAAGAAGTAGCGTTTGTGAGTTCGTGACGTTGTAAGGGGATAATCTCTGGATCTATTAAGACTTGGCCATAGCCTGAAAACACGTGTAAATTAAATTATTTAGTGCGATGGCCGAGTCTCAATATATTTATATAAAACATTAAAGAATTTTGAGACGAAATTTGAAGACTTGGATTTACTTGGATCTCACAACTTTTAACCGCAGAACAACTGAGTTGCGCGACTTGGTTTTTTTGACAAGTATTGTTTTTGATGTGATCTCATTTCTTTTTGTATTTTGTAGACAGTTCTACTTTTTTCCTTTTCGGTACCTTCTACTTATTGTATATATGTCCATATAATTTTCTTTTTGCCGGTCTAGATTGGATTTATTTATATTTCGCATTGTTATTACTTTAGTACATATTTCGTGTATACGTGGCGTTGCGACAGCGCCCTCTATACCGGTATTTTCTAGATTTTTTAGTTTTTCCTTGATTCATACACCAAACACTACTTATATTCCAAATTTGAAGCTTCTAGGTCTGCTAGAAGTGCCTTAGAATTTTGATGATCGGTGAGTCAATGAGTGACAAAATTAAGAAGTTTGACCCGTTATAATTCTTAAAATACTGGTTCAAATAGAATGAAATTTGAAATATACCGTGTCTTTACAATGCCTGCATGGTTACTGAAAATTTCAGTCTTCTAGTTTTATCCACCACGAAGTTACAGGGGGTCGAAAATGGCCTGAATTGCTTCGAGAAAAGGTACGACAGCGCCCTCTATACCGGTTTTTTCTAGATTTTTTTAGTTTTTCCTTGATTCATACACTAAACACTACTTACATTCCAAATTTGAAGCTTCTAGGTCTGCTAGAAGTGCCTTAGAATTTTAATGATCGGTGAGTCAGTCAGTCAGTGAGTGACAAAATTACGAAATTTGACCCGTTATAATTCTTAAAATACTGGTTCAAATTGAATGAAATTTGAAATATACCGTGTTTTTACAATCCTGCATGGTCACATTTCAGTCTTCTAGTTTTATCCACAACGAAGTTACAGGGGGTCGAAAATGGCCTGAATTGCTTCGAGAAAAGGATGGTACGGCCGTGCCGCTATTTTACTCGACTTGGTGGGGGCACTGCCGTGCCCCCAGATACAAGATACAAAATCCAGTGTTTGGTTTTACTAAACTTAGACACGATCTGATATAGGTATTTAATATAATAGACATACATAATATAGATATACCTACCTTATTATATACCAAGACCAAGGAGAAAAGTGATTTCAGAATATGTAAACTCATGACCAATAGTTGTAGCGGAATCGAACCCGCTACAACTAGCACCGCAAGCGGACCTCTGGCCACCGCGTCACTGAGGCAGTCAATTAAATCAAAATAGGGTAGAAAAATATTATAGAGGTAATTAGTCCGTCTTATACCTAGATTATTTAAAAACATTGCACATGTATTTTTCTTATTTCTTGCAAAAGAAAAATCAGGACGATTCATTGTATTAAAGTTTCGCGTTCGCATATTCTTTGTAAATGACAGCTTGTTCAAGTATTTATGTAAATTTCTGTACTGAAAGAAAAAAAATCTACCGTATTTCATTTACTAAACAAAGTATAAGTTAATTCTACTTAAAACAGTTAATCCTAACTTTCTCCATTAAGTTGCTTGCATTATCTCAGATCGAGAACTAGTTATGCTGAATTCGTTAATAAGTAATTAGCTTAGCTTTAGTTAAGGTGTAAATTGGGATTAAATTTTAATAGAAAACAAAGAGAAAAGAATTGTATTTTATCTTGTATTGCAGTTTCAAAATGTATGTATTTAATTTGAAGCGGTGAATTAATTTTTTTTATATACATTCGACATTCAGTTGGACGATATCATGGTATTGAAAGATTGATACTTGCTATTTGTATATAAATTACTGTATATTAAAACCTGAGTACCTTCAGGTTTTAAATAATACCCACCATGAAAAAACCTTGAAATAAAAATTAAATTATTTTAATTTAATTGTATTTCATTCTTAATTTGTCAATATTCCTTACAGCAGCTGGGTTTATAAGTTTTCATGACTTTATATATTTTTATCACTTCTTTGTTTTAAGTTTTAATGCCACTTTAAAGCAATAACAATATTTCTACGTGTTTTATTATATTTCATACATATTTAACTAACGTCTTGTCTGTGACTTGCAGAGTGCTTAATTTTAATACTATTTAAATTATGATAAAAAACATGATATACACTAAGTTACCTACAACTACTAAATTACTATGAACTATCTTCTAGTCAATCAAATCTTCAAAAGAAAAAATACATTAAAGTTTCATTAAACTCAATTCCCCGCTTCCTAATATTTTTCCTTCCCTTTCCTTATATAGTGTTTTTCATAAAAAAAATTCGTTGAAGTTGTTTCAAATGTAATTTCAATATTTTATAACTTCTTTTGTTTTCATGCACTGTTTTCTGTATATGTTTAAAAAACATTGTAACATTCCCACAATACGGGCTTGCCTCGTTACGGAACCGCTGCTTAATGAAATTGTAACTGAGTATTTGGTAAATTAATCATCATTCTCTTGCCCTTATCCCACATGACGTGGGGTCGACACAACATGTTTTATCCTTCCATTTTCCTCTGTCACTCGTCATCTCAACCCCCACTCCTTTCTTACGTTTTTTTACTCAAGTTTTCAAGTCTATCTCTCTACTCACTGTGTAAGTATTATTTAAAAAAAATATAAAATCAGAAACATGTAACATTTGCAATTTTATATTGGATAGAAAGAAATACAATATCGTGAAACAGCACTATCACAGACAAACATTTAGCTCAAATACTTGTATGAAACGCGATTGTGTGAAAGGCGCCCGAAAACACGCCACAATTACCGCAAACTGTTTCTATCAACAAGAAAAATAAAGCTTTATCCCTATGTATACATGAGCTAGAATTGTATAAAGCTTTACTCATACAATGGTCTGGCAGATATATAACCTATTGTGTATATAAATAAGGTTGGAAATGGCATGAAATTTAAACTGTGCCAAGCAATGAACCATTTTTCGTGTTTGTAAATTCTGGTATTTTAGTGCAAGTCTGTCAAGGAAGAATTATAAAGGCTAGGGATGTACTGTGTAGCTGCTTATTAAAATTGAGTTAAAATATTCCAGATTAGACTCAACAAACAAGATGAACGAACGATTTGGTAAGGGCAGGTAGAAGGTGGATACAAGCCACTCAAATCCAAATAACTAATTAACATCCGTCTATGAGGGAGACGTGTGTCCAACCAGCTGATATTATATGAAAAAGTTATTTTAATACTTACTAGTTTCTAATATTCTTAATTTGTTTAATACTAAGTTAATACTAGTTGAAGTAACGTATACTTCGTTTTTTTTCTACTTTCTAACTATTAAAAATAAAAGAAGATAAAAAATTAACAAAAAATTTACATTAACAGTTATTAGTTTATAACATAAAAATATGAATTATTGGTATAAACTAAAAAATATGGAACCCAAAAAAAAAAACAGATTTAGAATTATTTTCATAATTTTTTATTTAAGTTGAATTCAAAACTGGAACCAAATAAGAAGCAACTGCTTTCATATGAAATAATCTTCAAAATCGGTTAACGGAGGAAATAATCTTCAAAACTTTTAAGGTAACAAACATAAAAAAAGGTGTGTGCGATTTACACACGATAGAAGTGAAACTTCAGTAAATCAACAAAAGACTGAGATTAATAAAAAAATAAAAAAAACTGTTCAAATAGATTTTGTTCGGGCGGTCACCCATCCAAGTACTGGCGTCGCGCAACGTTGCTTAACCTTGTTAGCGTTTAAGATTGGCTAACCTGTCGTTTTTTCCGTTGCATCCGGTTTGAAATCACAAAGATTCTAAAGAAGTTTCACTTCAAAAACTCGGTGAATTAAGAACCTCCTCATATTTTGTAAATCGGCTTAAAATTTTCAGGTTCCCAGAAAGCACGCACGCTCTTTACCAATTCTTGCGTGTCAATGTTCTCTATTAGTTCTACTTCCAGTATTAAATCGATAGATTCCATCGGAACATAGTAATAGTCAAATATCGACATTTTCTCGACAAGGTCACGGTAGCGTCGAATCAGGAATAATGGACTAGACGAGACATTGACCTTGCCCGGACAAAGGAAACTTGTCTAGGAATTTACAACCATTTGGAATCTAGACGAGACAGATTGTGTTGCCGGAATTAATCATAATTTGTATTGATAAACACATAATCGTTAATCAAGATTTGAACATTTTTAACCCCTGACAAAAAAGAGGGGAGTTTGACTGTGTCTGTCTGAAGCTATTTCAAATAGGTTTTTTTTTTGGTACGGAAGGTGAGTTTCGCGCGAGAGTTCTTTGTCATGTTTAATAGTTGACCCGTTTAAAAGTTATGAGGATAAAAGTGGGAAGGAAAACCGAAAATTTGATAATATACTTAAGTGGGGTCTCAAATGAAAGCGCATTACATTCACATTATAAAATAATAAAATAATATGACTTTTTACTGTTTAGGTAAATAAAGTTCTGGAATCAAGTTTTTTTTATTATAAATTTAGATAATTATCCACGGAGTCTCAAGGTCCAACAAATATTTGATGGCTACTAGTTTTAACTAGATTACCCCCCGGCGGGTTCGGGTTCGGGTCAAGTGTTTGTATGTTCTGCAAGCACTTTCTCCTTGGTCTGGGTGTTTAATATATATAATAAAAAATATCTATGTATGTATGTCTATTATATTAAGTATATCAGATGTCTAGTACCCGTAACACAAGCTAAGAGCTTACCACGGGGCTGGATGTTGTTGTGTGGATTGTCCGGAAATATTTATTTATTTTATTTATTAGTAAAAAAAACACGATTAGTAAATTATTATAAATTAAAGTTCTCATACGCTTCTGTCTTTATGATTGCGATAAACTCATACACGAATGAACTGATTTTTATGCTGTTTTCAGCAATGGGTAAAGTTATTTAAGATCAGGCTTTTCGTATTCTTGCTAAGCCTTAACGGTCCAGCTAGTTTAAAATAAGTTATTAGTCTGTTAAAAGGCAATAGGATCAAATGGTGCCTTTTATGACCTTAAGAAACAGCTTGGTGATAAATGGCACTGAAGTGCTTTTTAGGCATAAAGAATAGCAAACAGATAGTATTGCAATAACTTTTCCTATTTTAAATAAGGCAATACAAACCAACTAAAAAATAAATTTAATAAGTATGAGAGGACCCATACTACACCTGGGTTTCGGGTACAGTTTTGACACATTTTGCAATAAAAATAAACAAAAATAAGTAAAAAAAATAATGAATAAGATGCAGTTAGGTCACCTTTCCAAGTACTGGCTTTGCTCAGCGACGCTTAATTTTATTAAAATCACGTTTATTGTATAACCCTCCTTATACATTATATATGCATATATTTATGATGTGTTTGAGTATTAAATATATAGATAGAAGATAGAATAATCCCTCAAAATGTATATATTTACCTTTCTCGGTTCTTGTGATATGTCCTGGCCACAAACAGACAGGCAGACAAACGACGACGTCTCAGTAATAGTATCCCGTTTTACCCTTTGGGTACGGAACCTACAAAATATGTATAATCAGAGCTAGTGCCTGACAACCACTTAACTTAAAGGGATGCCAGTAAGAGTGGCGCTGTTACACGTTACGAAATGAACCGTTCACTCTCCTATAAGACGCTATTCCTCAAAATAATCATTGGACTGCATGACTCCATGGATTAAAATGCTAAAACAGAAGCCCTTAGGGTTTTTTACCTATAATTTTCCACTGGACCTAGTTTCCAGGGTAGCCCTTAGGGTAAAAAAGGTGTGTGTGCGATTCACACACAATAGAAGTGAAACTTCAGTAAATCGACAAAAGAATAAGAAGAATCAAAAACAAAACTATGCAAAAAGATTTTGTTCGGGCGGTCACCCATCCAAGTTCTGGCGTCGCGCAAAGTTGCTTAACCTTCTTAGCGTTTAAGATTGGCATAACCGACAGGTAAGCCAATCTTATTTCCGTTTCCGTTGCATCCGGTTTCAAATCACAACGATTCTAAAGAAGTTTCACCTCAAAAACCCTAAGGGCTACACTAGGTACTGATCTATATTTCAATCACAAAAGTATTTCAAAATATTTTTCAATTGTGATATTTCACTATTTATTCCCTTATCAACTAGCAAAAGCTCATAAATATAGCTGTTGGAACAGCTGATCAGTTACAAGCGATAACCGGAAGCGATGGATGGCCACCGGAAATTAAGTTATCTGGGACCGGATATCACGCCGTCGAGCAATCTAGATTACAAAATTACGGCGATTAGTTATAACTTAACTTCAACTTCCATAGTTTGTGCTAACGCGGATTCGTAATGTGTTATTAAAAACGAATGAATAATGAATATCATAGAAATTTAGTGATTCATCTATAGTAGCATAAGGATAAATTTAGTTAAGTATAGGCTAGTTTTAGGTTTAGCATTAGATATTAGGTATTTATATTGTTTAAGCCACCGTCCATAAAACTTGTAATTTTTCCTCTCCATCCACGGTTGTCTGGAAGAAATTGCTTTAAGCAATAAGAGTGCCCATTACGGAGTCTAGGTTTAGTTTTAATTTCTTATTTTATATGTTGAATGCTGAACATAGGGCTGCCTCATGGATTTCCAGTGGATTTTTATTTTATTTTTTATTCTGAATAAGCCTTCATTTGACCACAATCTCACCTGATGTAAAGTGACGATGTGGTCTAAGATGGGACATGAAGACCTAGAAGGTAGATGGCTTCTCCGGACCACACGGTTTCCGTTGTAAGATATCCTCCGATAATCCTTTGCCTAGTCGTCTATCCCCTCGTTCGTGGACGTTCCACGCTGCGCTTGCCGACCAGTGGTTGCGGTACGGGGTTTGAACTCACGACCTTCGGATTGAAAGTCGAGTGTGCTCCCACTTAGCCAATACCTCTTTTTAAGAAGAATATATTTATTACTAGCTGACCCCAGCAAACGTTGTTTTGCAAAATGAAAAATAGATGTTGGCCGATTCTCAGACCTACTCCAAATGCTCACAAAATTTCATGAGAATCGGTCAAGCCGTTTCGGAGGAGTATGGCAACGAAAACTGTGACACGAGAATTTAATATATTAGATTAATTTACGTCGACATACTTTTTAGGTTCATTAAACACTAGCAAGAGTCTAAGCCCCAATTTCAAAATTGAATATAATTACGATCAGATCGGGCTAAACGTGTTCTACTGCTTTTTCTATCTGAGATCAAATTTACATTTATGTGTCATTTTTTGTCATTATACTTCATCGTGGTAACATTATACCAGCTAGTGTCTCTAAGCGTGACGTTTGCCATCGATTCAAAGTGAAATGGGAGTTTCTGCATACTTTTACATACTTTTTACAGCGAAATTATCAGATTTTTACATCAGATTACTGTGAAAACCGATTACCAGTCATTACGCATTAATAATCCCGCCCTAACCATTAAGCCGTACCACTTCGTACCATCATATACCTCAGTTTTAAACTACTGTAAATCATAGTGTTATTCGAGTTCAAGCAATCCGAGTTCGCTCACCTATTTTATAATGAAAGTTACAGTGAAGGGTGGAATTATAGGTATTTTCTAGAAGTTCTGTATGTATTTTTACACAAAAGGACAAACTCGAGGGTGCGAGACACGTTGCTGTAGTGAATGTGACTGCAAACTGAAGAAATCTATAAATCCCATATTACAAATTAAGCTAGATATATGGTTCACGATTCGACGGATATATAATTTAGAATTTAATCTTTATAACAAATTTTACACTTCGTAAAATTAAAATATTTAAATCTTAAATAAAATAAACAAATATTTCCGGAAAATCTACACAACAACATTTAGCCCCGTGGTAAGCTCATGATATACTTAATATAATATACATACACTAGCTTCCGCCCGCGGCTTCGCCCGCGTGAATTCAGTTTTTGTCAATCCTCCCATATGTCTAAGAGACTCTTACAGGGGCCAGCCTCACGTTGTGTACAAAAATATTTTTAAATGACCTAATTTAAAACATTTTTGTACACAACGTTTGCTGTTTTGTTATCATTTGTTAAAACGTGGAGATTGTTTGGACTCGACACTCGCGAGCAGGCCACGTACAGTTGGCCATGCGAAAAACAGTTTTTCTCTAAATGGACACCTGCTACTTTAAGTGTTTGCCCTTGCGCTTTGTTTATGGTCATTGCGAAGGCTGGTTTGAGAGGAAACTGGATTCGTTTAAATTGAAACGGTAAATCTGTAGGGATCATGGGTATGCGAGGATTCAAAACGTCTTCACCTTTAGCTATACCTGTCATTATAATTGCTCTAATAATATTACGTCCTAGCTGCGTAATTTGCAATCGAGTCCCGTTGCATAGTTTCGGCGCTTCGAGATTTCTCATTAATAAAACTGGAACTCCAACTTTCAGTCTCAGTTTATGAGACGGCACTCCTGACAGCTCTAAAAAGTTTAGAAACTCGGTAGGATAAGACGTCACCTGTTCACTGTCCATGACAATATCTACTGACAAAAAAGTTATACGAAACAATAAAATAATTTTACTGGATCGAAAAATGTAATTCTCTATAGCTCAAATTTCTCTAATCGCATACGTGCGACAACGACGTCTGCCCTCACGTGTCGTGCGCTCCCCCACCACACGACAGCGCCGCGCCGTTGCCTGCCGCAGATGCCGCCACACTTCGGCGAATGTGCATGTGCGCGACGTCGACCGACGGCAGCGGCGCGGCGCCGGCGCGGAGCGCGGCGATGCAGAGTATTCGTTAAAAGGAATTTAAACTTCACCACTTCACTTCTGCGAACTTTTTTGTAACATGATATTAAAACTTTGTATATCCTATGAGACCTACGTACCAAGATTCATGGTCTTATCTTCAATTCAACCCCTATTTCACCCCCACCCCCACACTGGTAAAAATTTCAAATTTCTAGAACAAACTATTTTTTGTTTCTTATGGCGTGATATTTGACGAACTTTCATACTAACTTTCAACCCTTATTTCACCCCCTAGCTGGTCGAAATTTCAAAAATGCTAGAACAAATAATGTTTAATGATTTCTTATCAAGTGCTTAAATATAAAGTTTCATGGTTTTATCTTATAAAATTAAGAAATCCCATACAAACTTTAAACCTCTATTTCAACCCCTTCATCCATTTTTTTTCTAAATAAAAAGTAGCCTATGTTCTGTCTCAGGGTCTAAAGATTATCTGTACCAAATTTCATCAAAATCGGTTGCGTGGTTTAAGCGTGATACTATATTTGACAAATTTGCATACTAACTTTCAACCCTTATTTCACCCCGTAGCTGGTCGAAATTTCAAAAATGTTAGAACAAATGTTTAATGATTTCTTATCAAGTGCTTAAATATAAAGTTTTCATGGTTTTATCTTTTAAAATTAAGAAATCCCATACAAACTTTCAGCCCCTATTTCAACCCCTTCATCCCTTTTTTCAAAATAAAAAGTAGCCTATGTTCTGTCTCAGGGTCTAAAGATTGTCTGTACCAAATTTCATCAAAATCGGTTGCGTGGTTTTAGCGGGAAAGCGTAACAGACAGACAGACAGACAGACAGACAGAGTTACTTTCGCATTTATAATATTAGTTAGGATAAATAAATAAAATAAAATAAATAAAACTAAGCAGAGCTTGTACTATGGGTGTTAGGTGACTGATATACTACATAGATACAATTTTTTTTTTTGTAAATATATATAGATATTTTTGATTATACATATTAAACACCCAGACCGAGGAGAAAAGTGATTGCAGAACGTACAAGACTTGACCCCTCGGCGGGAATCGAACCCGCTACCTCTTGCGCTGCAAGCGGGCCTTGCCCCACCGCGCAACGGGGGCAGTTATAGGTCGTACATGTATATTCTCAATAAAAAACTATAAAAAACATCAAAGAAAATGTACCAGGTCATAAATTTTATACATTTTCCAGTTGAATATACTCGCTGTAACTTTGATTAATCCGCTTAAATACTTAGTCCTTTGTGGTTTTCGTCTCAAGTTGATACTAAAAGCTTTGCATTTAATAAAATTTCAAGCCGCACCCTCCGTTGAGAAACCTTTGTGGGAATTAACTCATACAAACCACGACAACCTACCGTGAAACCTTTTGCGTCTCAATTTACTAGATTTGTCTTTAACTATTTTGCTGATAATTATTATCCTGGTAGGGTCGCCAATAAGGTGGGACCAAAGTTAAACAAGCGCTCTGTTCTGAGGCATGATTTAATCTGTTCTTAATAAAATAGATACACGATTAATTGTATCATACAAGCTATGAGTACATCTACTACAATAAATCAATCAAATATTATTTCTATTAACATCATGCACATAATCAATCAATCAAAAATAAAAGGCTTAGTAGGAGAACACTCTACTTTCCTTCAGGGGTCGTAGGATTGAACCCCGAGCCGCGCAACACTCGATTCTAATTTTCTTCTTGAAAATTTATGTGCGCTTTTATCAGGATAAGTCAAACCATTAGGAAACTGCGTTTATAGAATTTGGAAGAGTTGAAAAACATATGACATACACCTTATTAACGTTCCCACTGCTGGGACACAGGGACTTCTCTCTTTAACGAGAGAGATTAGGCCTTAACTCACCACGCCGGCCAAGTGCGGGTTAGTAAATGTCACATGTCTTTTAAACACTTCAAATCTATAAATTATCATGCGGGTTTCATCACGATGTTTGCCTTCACCGTTAAAGCACGTGTTTTAAAGCGCACATAATTTTATCGAGAAGAAAAATCCAGAGGTTTGTACCAACGACCTTCGGAACGAGAGTCAAGTGTGCTCCCACTTAGCCAACACGGCTATTTTTCTTTATGGCGTGGTTCATTAAGGCCTAATCTCGCTTGTTAAGAGAAGTCACTGTATCCCAGCAGTGGCAACGTAATTGGGGTAATTATGACATAGTTACTGTAGATAGCTAATGTTAATGAACCACCTTAATTAGCTAACCTTTTGTGATTTTGACGTTTTTTTTATGCTTGATAAGCCTTCATTTGACCACAATCTCACCTGATGTAAAGTGACGATGTGGTCTAAGATGGTACATGAATACCTAGAAGGTAGATTGCTTCTCCGGGCCACATTACGAAACACGAAAAAATCGCAAATCGCTTCACGCACTGGCCCAGCCCGGGGGGTGGTGACAAGCAGCGGCCGAAGCCTACCACCAGAGACTGTTCTTAGCACCACCCGGAGGTCACGTGTAAGGATTCAGAGGGTTACCACTTACAGACGTAAACAGACAAAACCTCCATCATTATCGATCATTATAAACGTAAGCATTATGTTAAATTTATTTATATTTTTTAAGGGTTATTTAATATTTGTGAAGTAAAATAAACATGTTTAGGCGTGAAAGAGCAACAACACGTACACACATTCTCACAAACTTTCGCGATTATAATATTTGTAGGATTTCGCTCCGAGTCTAACCGACCAGACCGAGAATTCATCGCATAATTCTATACCTACTTTTTGCATCTGACGCTTTACCGCGCCCTGATAAAACGTTCTCCAGCTTATCTCTAACAAAGACGATGTTGGTTATTGTCCCTTTCAACATTTCATCGAGAGAGTGACACCTATAGTGACTGTTCGTTGACATCTTGCTATCGAATCGTAAGATGGAAGATTTCAAAGGCTTGAATTGTTTTTTGTCTTGATTCTAAGGCTTGATAATTCAAATTCAACCATAGAGAGTTGGAAGCTATTTTAACAAGCTAGCTAGTTATGGATGGATGTTATGGAGGCACTATGTTCTATCATTCATTCACTTCAGCCGTAGGATGTATACTGCTGGACATCGGCCAAATCAAAGATTTCCAGTAATTTCGGCTGTCAGCGGCCTGCATCCACCGTGAGCCTGCAGCCATCCCCAGTTCGTCCATCCATCTAATCAGTGGACGTCCTACGCTGCGCTTGCCGATCCGTGGTCTCCATTCTAAAACTTTACGGCCGCAACGACTATCTATTATGTTCATAACAAAGTAGACCTAAATAATATATTTTACGGAATCTTTAGTTAATCTTGCTGGTCCAATACCGATTATACTGAAACTTACACGTTTCTATTTTTCTTCTGCTTCTTTCTTCTTTATTGTATACTAGTGCCCGCGGTGTAGCCCACATCCTTTCTCGCAATTATAATATTAGTTCTATTTTTCAATTCCAGATCATTTCAAGCCACAACTCAATCATGTATTTGTGACAGTGATAGGTTATGTCTATGATATTCATCAGGTCACTGTCAGTCCATCTTACTAATCCGTTTGGCTATGTCGACAGATGCAAAATGGCGTTCAATTGTTTTTTTTTTTTATTTAACTGGACACTGTCAATTTTATTTAACTTGACACTGACAAACTGACGCTTCAAGCGCAGAGTCCAATTAAAAGGAATTCCATAAGCCATGGTCGTTTCCCACCTATCTCATATTTTATTCCGGTAAGAAAACGCAGAATAACCCACATCCCATTACAATTATAACAAGGCAATTGAGTTTACTTATCTGTGACCCGTATTTCTTGCTAAAACCTACATCTCTTGTGAGACCTCTCGGCCAATTCTACCTCAAAGGTACGAGTATCCCTCAAGATACGGACCATGACAAATGGTAAAAGAAATAAATGGAAGTGGGGAATGTTATCTAAGTAACTATTAAGGTAAGTGGCAATTTCGGAAAGAGCCCATTTCACCTGTTGATTTGAGAGGTATATTTTGATCAAAGATGGTTTAGCCTATAATCAAATTGAATGTGTCAATTAACCGTTTTAGTATATTAGTAAATTTACAAATTCCAAATTTATGTAAAAACCCTGTATCTAATGGGTATCTTACAATGAGCCAATATGCAGTAACACTATATTAATGGTACCCTAAAAAGCCGTGTTGCCCCGCCACGCACCTCTGGATTTTTCTTCTTGAGAATCTATGTGCGCTTTAAACACGTGCTTTAACGGTGAAGGCAAACATCGTGAGGAAACCGGCATGTTCTGAGAACTTTAAAAGAGTTTGAAGAGACATGTGACATTCACCAACCCGCACTTGGCCAGCGAATTGGTGAATTAAGGCCTAATCTCTCTCGTCAAGAGAGAAGTCCCTGTGTCCCAGCAGTGGGAATGTTAATAGGGTGATGATATTAATGGTACCCTTATCGTGTGCATCTTGCGATCGCAGGTTTGTTGCTAGAATTGGGTACATTAGCCACAGATCTAGATCTAGACATTGCTAAGAAGGTCACTGTAGCCGAAATCGGCTAGGTGTATTATATAATTAGCCAGTTAATTTTAAAGTTTCTTTACTGTTTTGTAAACAAAACTATTGTTAATACAATAGCTTAATATAGATAATAACAATATAGACAATATTTAATAATTATTATTTATACTTATTAAAGATCCCAGCCGCGTTAGATTGACCCTATGTTCTTTGAGAAACTCAAAAGCTACTGAACGGATCAACTTTATCCGGTTTTGAGTTATACGTGGATCAAAATCTATTTATATTATGCAATAGAACAGTAACAACTTTTATCTATGAAGCTGGATTTATGTAGAATATGCGCTAAGACAACACGGTATCGTGTTGTCTTGGCGCATATTCGCCAGAGATATTTCAGAACATTTAAGCCCGAAATAATCGGCAAATCAGAAAATCTATTCAATTTGGAACAAAGTTATCTTCGAAATGTGTAACGTTACTGAAGTACTACGAAAATCTTCTAACTGCCGATGTGATGATGATTTCTACATTGTTACAAAACGGTGTATGTCTAAGGTCAAATATTTCAGAACATCATAAGCCGCATATCTTCACATGACGTCATTTTCGCATGAACCCGAGATTATTTCCAGACCCTCATGTAAGATATCTCTCATTCAAGATATGAATGGTTGAACTTTAACCCTTCTATTCACTGGGGTAAAGTTCAGTTTGCTATGTTGTGAAAGGCAGCAATGACGCCTACGATAAATGCTTGTCGTTTAGGCCTCGTACTTGCCCGAGAAGGAACTAAAATACGAAAGATTTTATTTAGGTCGGTAGATTTCATACATATATCATCATCATCACCCTATTAACGTTCCCACTGCTGGGACACAGGGACTTATCTCTTGACGAGAGCGATTTAACCCTAATTCACCACGCGCTGGCCAAGTGCGGTCACCCATCTAAGTATCTTCGCTCAATGTTGCTTAACTTTAAAAAATCACGTTTGTTGTATTGCCTTTATATATTTCTTTATATAATTATGGTGGTTGCTAGTTGCTTCCGACCGATACTTATAAATGGATATGATTAAGGAAGGCCTATGTCCAGCAGTGGACGTCATGCGGCTGGATTGATAACGTCAATTGAGAGATTCAATTTTAAAATACTATTTCGAGAAATAAGATTGAAATTCTACTTGTAATATTGCTTATTCTGTAAAACTAATGCTGTTTAATGGTTATATTACACTATTATTCTATTATGATGACGCGATACATCGATAAAATGTATAATGTTAAAAAAATATCTATATAATATGCCTATTATATTAAGTATATCAGATGTTGAGCATGTTTCACATTGAGCCTCAACCATTTGACGTACCTACTGCAGCACACACAATGTGCTTCATTCTTTTGCAACATGTGTATTCTCTGTATTATATTTTAACTGTATTATTTTGTATTTCTTTGTTTTTTTATATCTTTGTGTGTCTGTAGTCGGAAATAAATGTTTTTATTATTATTATAGATCTCTAGTACCCGAAACACAAGCTTATTACGTACCTAGCCGACTAAGCAAATACTGTCACAACAAATCTCATTGATAAGAGACAGATTTACCGACAGTACCTGATAATATATTCATATAATGTAGCATTTGCGCCAGAACATTTCTGAAACTTTGCGAACGTGTTTCAAACGACTCATCAGAAACATTTGACAACGAAACAAGAAACTTGATTAACGAAGTTGATACTTTGATTAACTCTTGCAAGAGTGTTTCATTTTGTAAAATAATTAAATTGTTTGCAGAAATGAAATTGCTTAGCGTGTTAGGTTATTCAGAGATGTTGTGTTAATAAAATGTTGTTTGATTTTGTTTTTTTTTAGTACGCATTAATTATGGTATATTGTTATAAGACATGTAGACCTACCACGAGTTGCTTCTTAAGCTAGGAGATTACATCATTTTGTAATCCCATACATTTGACAGATCAAGATATTTTTATTTGTTAAAGTTGTGAAGAATCTATCAAAAGATGCATGAACGAATATCTTAAAATTCTTGAAATGTTGAATGATGTGATTATAGCATGTTGTAATTTCTAACAGTCGCAAATAGCAACTCCTGGTATGGCTTATGTTCCAGGGTAGGATTAAAGAAAATATCTAAGTAATCCATTTTAAAACGGGATTTATTGCTAAAAATTTTAATGTTTCTGTCAAAAATAGTCAAGTGAAGTCTTTCATTGGGAGGAGGGAGCGTTGACACGATCTCCGTCTCTTTCCACTGGGCTACAAAAACGAAAGAGATAGTAAAAAAATGGAAGGAAAGAACATTTGTGCCATTGTGCAGACCCAAAGTAATGACAAGAGAGGATGAGGGATGGTTACTGCCGCGACTTAATCCATATAACACGGGTAACATTTTAAAACAACGACATTTTTTTTTTGCAAAGCTGTACAGCATGTTCACATTAAGTGGATAATTTGAATTAGGTGTTTTCAGTAATACTGTTTTTAGTCTGTTTATCTAGCCTATTGTTTATGTCTGAGATACAGGCTTACCCTATAGTTCAGGCTCATTTATTCCATATCTGTTTTAATCAAAGCCAAGTCAAAACATTTATTTCCTTAGAAGCACATGACCTACATGGGCAGGTCAACTTAAAATAAATAAAAGTAAATTGTTTAAACGAAAAATATCAAGGAAATAACATCTTGACTTCAATGCTTCAATGTTTTATACCGAGTTGAGAAGCGAATAGAACAACACAACTTTATCAGTTTATTACAATTTTGTAGTAACTGCAATTTTGGTTTTTATATATAGGTCACTATTATAAGTTTAACATTTACAATAAAAAAAATGCTTGTAATATTATTATGATGTGAGTGAATTTTGTGAATATTAAGAATAAACTTTATTTATTTATGTCATAGTAACACAAAAAGCTACCTTTTCTTAAAAAAGCAAGGTTATATTTAGAACTGGCTAAGCGTAGCTTTTCGCGTCTGGATTATAGATTGCCAACTGGCGTCACGTACCCGCGGAATGCGACATGATTTACGAAGGGGACGCGGCGCCACCGCCCAAACGAGCTGGAATTGATTTGATATAGTTTGATTAATGTTGTTTAACCAATATAAGGCATAGTAAACTTTAAACACGTTTTACGTGAGAAAAAGTCAAAACAAATATCTTAATATAAAATAAAAATAATCTATACATTATAAATCAATGCATCGGAAACCCCCTTTTAAGTATAGAGATCCCTGTGTTAGAGGGTTTCGCTCTTAATTTGTAAGTACGTTCAATAGTGCAAATTGAACGTACTAACAAATGAAAAAAGTGTATACAACTAATATTAATTTATTTCGTATAATAAATTACAGATCTATATAAATATGTGTAACATAACCCACAGGGTGCGCTTTGAAATGTCCACAATTTTTTTTTTTGCTACTGCTTCTATGTAAATGTCAATGAAAGTAATTAAAGTAAGGATATTTGACTTACCAAAGATTCTCAAATAAAATTATTGATTCCAACCAAATTCTTAAGGTAACCTTTAATTGGTGGCTTAAATCTTTAAATGTTATAATCATAATTCTTTATTGCGCACACAATTATAACACAAACGTAACAAAAAAATATTCTCCACACTCGTCTTGCGTCTACCAGACAATCTTGAATGAATAGAATAAATAAGACATTAAGTAATTATAGGGATGTGTAAATATGAATTAATAATAGATACTTACAGGATTATAAATATTCTATGTATCATAAATATTGTATTTACAAAAAAAAAAATCTATGTAGTATAATCAGTCACCTAACACCCATAGTACAAGCTCTGCTTGGTTTGGGGTTAGGTGATGCTGTGTGATTAGTACGGAAATATTTATTATTATTATTACATGAAGTATTTAGCACGGTGAAATCTTTTTGAAATTTCCATACAAGTGAGATAAACACTTAATATTATTTATTAGCTATTTGGAATATTTCGATGGTGTAATTTTATGTATCAAAGTCAAAGTCATTGCAGATGTATTAATTAACATCACGTCTTGTTAATAAACGCGTCGTTCACAATATTTTAGAGTATAAATAAGAACAGTTTGTGTATGGACTAGACTAGTAAAGAACTGACTGAAAAAGTTGGAAGTAAGTTCTAAGTGAGTGTTGCTGATTCGAAAAGTTTCGTAAACTTGTCTACGAAGTTTTAATTAAAAGCATTTTCATTCTTCTAAACATCTAACTTGTGATTAAAATTCAAATTTTACAGATGTTTTTATCTATAAATTGGTCACTCGAATACTTCGCGTTGCAACGATATACCCGGCCACTCGCATAGCGTTGACACAAATCTTAGGACGCTAATGCAACCACACCATCCGAATAAGATAATTAAGATTAATAAAAATCCACCAAAAGGACATGAACTTCTGCTATCATTTATATTTACTATATTAACGGGAGGCCTATACCCTCAAACACTTCAAACGGGGTTCAAAACACCGAAAACTTATGAACACAATTTCTATTTGAAAAAAAATTAAGATAAAAACTATGCAAAGTTTGGAATTAATAAAGCCTTTATTATTATTATGGTATTGTCAGATTGTATCTGCTCGGCTTTGTTCAAAACCGGTAGTAAATGAAGCACACGGGCCTAGGTCAAGTGAGCTCCATTGGGTCGAGCTTCACTAGGAAACTCAGGTTGCGGAAATTTGCGAACAATTCTGCATGTGTTCACAATGACGGCTTTTTAAAATAGTAGAATGTATATTTTTTTATTATTATTATACTTCCGGAAGCCCCTTATTTAAAACAAAAATTATTAGTTGTAAATTATTATTTCGCCAAGGTTACTCAACTGTGATATTGGAGCTCACAGGTAAAGAAAACATTATGGAGCTCACAGAACGTAAACCCTAAAAATATTTTCTTCAAAAGTTTTTCCTCTCGAGCCAAAGCGCTTTTTAAATATTGAATGAGTACACTTTAAGTATGTTAAGTTCATGGATCGTTAAAAGTTCAAGTCGTATGAAACGACTTAAGTTAGTATAACAACTGCTACTACTCTTAGGCTTAAGAAAGTAATTGGTTTGTTGAACACCAGTAGGCGCAGTCAATATTGCGAGTGGGTAAATTTTTATAAAGAAAATAATTTAACTTAATTCTATTTTTTTTATATCCGTACATAAATTAACCAAAATTTATAAATTTTATTTTGCATCCGTACTCAAAGAAAGTCATGTTTTTCAAGTGGTTCTACAATGGGTTAAGATGATTATAGTTCCCGCGCTCCCTTTACTATGTGCGTGAAAGAATACGTGAATTTTTAGTCAGCAGAAGTCTTACAATCTTCCAATTGGGGCTGGTAGATATCCATGGAGGATTTTCTCACGATAAAAAAGGGAATGTTTTTGAGGTTGAGTACGGAACTAAAAAAATAATTTGTACCTTCTGTGGATTGACTATGAAACAAATTAGGTTGGAAATAATGACAGGTGGGTTAAGTTGTGATGGGTACAATAAATAATAATAATAATTATGGAACTGTAATGTTTTGTATTGAAACACTTGTTGATATTTACTTATGTTTTATTTCTCACTTTACATAATTAGTATAATTAATATTAGGAGCTACATAGTGCTCGTGCCCTGGTCAGATATCAAGAGAGGAGTGCCTTCAACGTCAGCTGTCAACGGGTTGCTCGTTGACAGCTGCGTTCCATTACACATTATGCTACATCTTCCCCTTTTAAACAAAGAATTATAAAACTATGTTTATATAAACAAATTAGGATACTTAATTAACTTACTAAGTTTTTATAATTAAATTAAATTATCTTATGTTAAAATTCAATGCTTTTAACCGCTTTTCCTTCCCCTTCCAACAGGGAAAAAAAAATAACTCACAATAGCTATACTTAATTAAGTTAACACTAGCAATCAATATAACAAACAAATCAATTAGAAGCTGTACATTCGACCAACCAAGGAGCTGCTGGCTGGCCCGGTGAACACCAAGTCATGCCAAAGTATGAAAAAATACTAATTAACACATCAATTATGGATTTAGAGCTTTTATTAGTTAACAGTTTAATATATAGTCCTTTAGAATAATAATCATATACTACCAGGTAATTATTTGCTTTAAAATCCATAATGTCAATATCTAATTTACAAAAGGGTAAGCTAAGTATATTGTGGGGCCTTAATGGCTCTTTATTATTATTTTTATTATGAGCTTGACATGTATAACATTGCTTAACAAATTCTTCTATATGTGAGTCTATATGCAACCAATAATATAAATTTCTTGCTAGCTATTTAATTTTTGCCATGCCAATGTGACCTTCATGATTAATAAATGATTGTCTCAAATTTTTAGGAACAATTAATCTATTATTAAAAAAAAAACATTAATTTTTTATCAGAGTCAATTCAATTCTTAATTTGTGATAACTGTGTAAACCATCAGGAATATTTTTATTATTAATACCAACCATATTTAATGAAATTTCTTAATATTTCTAATTCCTGATCATTGGAACTTTCATCTAAATATTGTTTTCTGTTCTGTGGTGTTAAAATTATTGACAAAACTATCAGGGCGCTCTACCTTAGCAATGACTTTATGTCGCACCAAAGCCGCCAGCTTGTCCGCCAGGCGCGTCTTGAGCGCGTTCGGCACCCGCCTCGGTGATCTAACCACGGGCTTCACACCTGGTCGAATGTGCAGCTTCAGCGGAGTTTTAAACTCGCCTACACCCTGAAAAAGTTTAATGTTTTTATTAATTAAACAGTCTTTACTGTCCAATAAGGATGAATTAGTAATTAATATATCTTTAATATTAGTATTATTACTTATCAAAACATTCTTTGTTGTTTCTTTAATATTAGCATTTACATTATCAGTTTTAATAGTATTAATATTAGAGTTCTTTAATAATTTTAATTGAATTAATGAGGACAGCCCTAAAATTTGCTTGACCTTTTCTCTCACAATTAGGAACTCCATTTTAAAACTTTTAACATTTTTAATATTGGGAAAAATATTTAGTAATACTTTTCCTAAAGGAAGTAATTTCCCACCTCCGAAGACTTCAATTAATGTTTTTGTCTCAGATATCTTAATATTATTATCATCATTGACAAGTTTCTTATAATCACTTAAGCTGATCACATTAATTTGAGCCCCTGTGTCACATTTGAAAGTAACTTTTTTATTTTGCACTATAAGGGACTCTGTCCAGTCACTGTTACCAAGATTAATTGAGTAAACTTGTAATAACTCCTGAACATTTTTACCACTAAAATTACTGTTATTATTATCTGGCCTTCTCTTATTAAAATACAACCTACACTATAGTGATTCAGTCTTTTACAATTAGAGCATCTCTTGCCATAAGCGGGACACTGCCTTGGCCCATGCTCGGAGTTACATTTTTTGCAAAGGTAAAATGATCTGTTATAAAAATTATTCGACTTTACTGAACTGCGGGCTCTATTTTGATTATTCATAGTATTAAAATACTTAGCTTTATTATTAGTGGTATGGTGCTGTTGTACATTTCTCGCCTGCACTGCATGCACCTCCGGGGAACCGCTGAGGGTCTTCATAAATCCTTTGGACAGCCGCCCTGCAGATCTCGATGGTCTTGTCCAATGAGAGATCTTTAACTTCCAGCAACTTTTGCTGTATTCGCTGTTCCCGAACCCCCATTATAATTTTGTCCCGCAGCATCCTGTCCTTGAAATCACCAAAGTTGCAGTTTTCCGCCAATCTTCTTATTGAAGAGTAAAAATAATCAAAGGTTTCCCCTTCTTCTTGATGTCTTTGGTTAAATTTGAAGGTGATGATTACTTCGTTCTGCTTCGGCATGAAGTAATTATCAAAAATAATTATTATGTCTTCCAATTTTTCTTTTTCTTCCGTCTTGAGGACATTATAATAGAGTTCCTCAGCTTGCTCTCCGATGCAATTTATTAAAATTTCCGCTTTTCTTCCTTCTGCCAATCTTTCCAAGCCCGCCGCCATTATATAGGTGCGAAATGACCGCTTGAACCGCTGCCATTGCTGCCAGCAGTTCTCCAGATCTTCTAAATTCAGTGCTTGAGGCCTTCTGTATTCAACGGCCGTCATTTTATCACACAGTTCCTCTTTGTTCATATTTACTATTAGTATTTATTTGTAATATGTAGTTCTTCGACCATGTGCCTTATTTCACTTGAGGTTACCTTGTGTGATCCGACTTAATCTTGGAGACTTCGGTTCTTTTTCGGCTGCGCCATGTAATGTTTTGTATTGAAACACTTGTTGATATTTACTTATGTTTTATTTCTCACTTTACATAATTAGTATAATTAATATTAGGAGCTACATAGTGCTCATGCCCTGGTCAGATATCAAGAGAGGAGTAGTGCCTTCAACGTCAGCTGTCAATGGGTTGCTCGTTGACAGCTGCGTTCCATTACACATTATGCTACAGGAACAACCTGAAAAAATTTGTCTAAAGTCACATTTAGTGATTTATATATTTATTCACCTTAGGACGTTAGGACAGTTCTAAGCGAAGTTTTAACTTTTCAAAAATAAATGATCAAAAAACACCGAGAGCAAATGTAATCACTTACTAATGCCACTTTATTTATTCCTTTACTTTTTTTTTTAATTTTTTTTTTATGGACGATAGATAGATCTTTGTTTTTCCACAATCTCACCTGATGGCAAGTGTCGATGTGGACGAGGATGGATCACAAAGATCTAGAAGGTACCTATTCACTCTTGACTTGAAGATACTCAGATTGTAGGTGTTAGGAAACACAGCAGCAGGGAGCGAATTCCAAATCCTTGCAGTGCGAACTATGAAGGTGGATGAGAATCGCTTGGTCCGAGTGGATGGGATATCCACTAAGTAAGGATGGTAATTCGCTGTGCGTCTGCTTGTCCTGGAGTGGAAGGGAGATGGTGGAATTAGGTCATGAAGATCCTGTGAACATTCTCCAAAATGTACTACTTATGTTACTTTCTAAAATTGACAGTAAATTTTGACTTCATTTATTGTATACAAATTATTTTGGGACCCTATATCACCGGTTTCTTTTGCTGTTGACTGTACGCAAACCCTAAGTAAGAGGCAAACATTTCCTAGAACCTTTTTTAGGTACCTTCGAGTAGACTTGGCAAACGTTGTTCTGATCCCGGTCTAGATAAACACATATTTTATGGTTAACTAGATAAGATTTATCTCGTAACTTATTTATAGCTTATTATAATGTTTGTTTATTATAATGACGACCTCTGTGGCTCGGTGGACGAACGTCCGCCTGAGGCGCAGGAGGTTGCGGGTTCGATTCCCGCCGGGAGACCAGATTTAGTCGGATCTACAATTTCTGGTTTCGGGTCTAAGTGTTTTCTACGTATCATATAAATGTATTTACAAAAAATATATATCTATGTAGTATATCAGTCACCTTACACCAATAGTACAAGCTCTGCTTAGTTTGGGGTTAGGTGATGCTGTGTGAGTAAATATTTATTTATTTATTTATATTATAATGTTAAGAATCGATACCGCCCTGTAAACTTGACATATATAAAAGAAATGCGTATACATGTCAATTCAATACGTATTTATAACAAATTACCTGATTCACATAAAGATCTACCATTATTATTTTTTATGAAAAGATTGACCAACTGGCTTTTAAGTAAATGCTTTTATGATATTAAAGAATTTATGAACTCAAATTTTAATGATCTTTAATTGTGAATAAATGATTATGATATATGTTCTAATATTATGTGGCTGAATGAAATGGCGCGTTCAAACTAACTCGTTTAAACGCGCCATTCTCAGGAATTATGGGTCCGATTTTAATAATTATTTCAGTTATTGTTACTATGCCTATTTATTGAGGAAGGTTGTAAAGCTTTTACCGCGGTTAAATTCATTAAACAAGGGCAAAAATAAATCTACCGATATCATAATACCTTATTTTGTTTATATGGGGTTCTAAACTAAAAAAAAAAGATTTTTTCTTCTGTAGCTTGAAATGTCCCACTGGGCAAATGTCTCCCCAAAGCCCCCCAAAAGTAGACGACATGATTAAAATACATCGTGTGCTGAAAAATCTATTTTTATAAAATTGAAACTCGTACAGTATGCTTCGCTAACTGGTTAACTCTTGCAGTAGTGGTTTGTATGCAGAATGGGTCACCAGTTGATAACGCATACATCCTTGCTTCCAAATAAGATTGCATTGTAGTACGAATTCTTAGTGTAGGTAAAACTTACAAGAGTGCATATCTATTGACCTTATTGTCCTCGTAAATCCGTGCATCCTCTCGGCTTGGCGCGGACCCAAAAGCGAACGCATTAAGTGCCGCGGAATACATGTTAAAGAACTCTGTTGTAAACGTGTAGCTCTGCTGATGCCTCTGATATTGTTGTGATGGGATGTTAATGCTAGGCTCTTGTTGCCAAATTCTCGCGAATAGCTATTCGCCAACCAAGAATCATAGCATAACGAGAGATAAGCCAAATACAAGCAAAATTATCGGATTCTTGCGTATTTCATACAAAGATTCTCAGCAGAATGATAGTTACACCTGCAAGACTTTCAAAGAAATCTTAGCAAGTAATCCTTGGGACGCCTTAAGATTCAAAGCACGAGGAGAAATCCTGCAAAAATCTTGAATACATTATTTCCAGAGAGTCGAGCAATAAATCCATAGATCGACTCTTTCATTTGTACAAAGGTTTGTGATCGTAGAAGTATATCAAAATTGAATTAGGTACTACCTTTAATAAGCCATGTAGAACAAATGAGTAGAGTAGGTAAAACCAACAAGGGTGCATAGGTACTGACCTTATTGTTAATCCATGCAACATCTTGGCTTGGCGGGGAGCCAAAAGCGAACGCATTAAGTTGTGGGAATACAACATAGTAAGAAAGAATTCCTTCTTCTTGTCTTGAAACGTGAAGCTTGGTCGATATCTCTGATTACGCGCTACGCACAAGATTCCGTAAAAGTTGATAGATAAAATAAGGCTTTGACGTCGGCGGGACCTACGTGGTGCATGTACGGTACATACGGTCTGGTAGAGATCGCTCTTGAGCGATAAGACCGCCAATTGTCGCATAGTTTTAAAATTATTGTTATATTTGTGTTATAATTATGTGCGCAATAAAGAATTATTATTATTATTACATACGTGATGCATGTACGGTACATACGTGGTGCATGTACGGTACATACGTGGTGCATGTACGGTACATACGTGGTGCATGTACGGTACATACGTGGTGCATGTACGGTACATCGGTATTTACAGTAAAACGGTGCGACGGCGGTGCAGCGGCAGGAGCGCTTTTTTTGTTCGTGTTGACAAACTCTTTCTAATATCCTAACCAGATTCGATACAAGATATTCCTTCAAAACATTCTTGTGAGAATGTTGAGAAATCCTTCGTACCTCTCTTTATGTTTTTATAACAGTAATAATTAAGCACATGGACAAAATACTTACAAAAGTAAAGAAGACTGTTGTACAAATTAGAGATTTTTATTAACTCCGCGCAAAGATTTAACTCTGTTGTTTATTATACCAGGAGTTTAAATTGTTATATAAAGCGGAAAGGGGTCGAAATTATCTATTTTATATACGAGTATTTTATGATCTACGATTTTTCGATTTAGAAGCCCCTTTGTCTAAATTTTTAAAGTATAAATCGGTAAATTAAATGTTTTCTTGAGTGATAGTCTTAAATTTTTTTTTTTTTATTGGATACATTACAATAAGCCAATCTTATTTAGTATCATAATAATAATGACAACAAAAACAATGCTCAAAGTTTTTAATAATAACTTTTTAACTTCTTTCAGGAGTTAAAAAAATGTACTAACAGATATGAGGCTAAACGTAACCTTTGATTAGATAAGGATAAATAAATCTAAATTTAAAATTTAAGAAAAACCCCCGATTCTGATGCCATTATTTCCTTAAACGTAAAACAACATAATATTATGTAATGTGGACGTGATGCGCTTTCATTTGATACCCCACACTAGTATATTTGCAGATTTTCGGTTTTCCTTACCCACTCTCATCCCCATAACTTTAAAACGGTATAACCAATTTTCATAAAACATGTCTAAGAACACTCGCGCCAGACTCACCTTCATACAAAAAAAACTAAATTGAAATCGCTCCATCCGTTCGGGAGCTATGGTGACACAGACAGACAGACAGACAGACAGACACGTCAAACTTATAACACCCCTCTTTTTTGGTCGGGGGTTAAAAATAAGAGGTTTTTCTTGAAAAAAAGGTCTCCAAAAATGTTGAAGAACCAAATATGTTCACCTGGTGCGTGCCATTCACACCCTTGCCGCTTGAATACCAATGTTGAAACACCTTGTATAATGTGGTTCGAGAAGTAGCAAGTAGAAAATAAATACAATTCAATGAATGTTGTGCTTCAAATATTGAAGTAATGTATGTATAGTGAAAAACATGTAGGGTATCATCTACAGAAACACTTGTCTTTGTTAATCCATGCATCCCCTTGGCTTGGCGAGGAGCCAAAGGCGAACGCATTAAGTGTTGGAAATACACGGTTGGCAAAGTCTTAGAACGTGTTGCTCTGCCAATGCTGCCGTGAACGTTGCTCTGTCTGAATGATTCGAAAACTTCTGTTTTAGAACCAAAGTTTCTGATTAGAGTAAATGATAACTGAACTGTACGTACACTTTAAATCCTATATTAATAATACCTACTGACCTAATTGTCCATTTCAATCGATGCATCCACAACTTGGCTGAGAGCCAAATACGAAGGGCTCTGGCAATACACGGGAAGAAACTTCATTTCGGACGCGTAACGTGTGACTTTAAATACTGGAAAAGGGTTTTCTCCTTCCCATTGCATTCATATGTAACTTGTCTTATTATAAATGTGATAAATCTCTTATTGATTCTTATTATAATAATATTAAATGATTCGATGACTTCCAAATCCGAGCGCAGTAGGAAATACATTATACTATGTGCGCAAAAAAACAATGTACAGGGAAGGAGCATTAAGCTAAGAAGCATTCTCTACCGGTCATCCTGGGCGTGCAAGATAGTAAATTTGGCAATATCAATAAATCTAAGCTAGCTCAAGAACGGATGGAGCGATTTCAATTTAGTTTTTTTGTATGAAAGGTGAGTTTGGCGCGAGTTCTTAAGACATGTTTCATGAAAATCGGTTGTGCCTTTTTAGTGTGAAGTCAATGAGATGAGAGACCTAATTTATTTTTATATTTTAAAAACTTTTGCTAATATTTTATTACACAATCTATATAAACTATTTAATTACACGGAACGTGAGTGATCCAACTTGCAATAGTATACTTTACCAAAATAGAAAAATAAAATGAAAATTATAAAAAATGCAGATATATTGTAGATTGTCACAGAGGATTTTCAGGGTTTCGTAGCCAAAATATTACAATAATTGAAAACTATTGAAATACACGGAGCCCTGGGATAATAGAGCCACTTAAACTTTCAATTTATTTTTAAATACATTCTCGTATATTTTCGTAGACGAAGGGGCGTCGAGAACTGCGGTATGGGAAATAATTGGCATACAATGTACATAGCATGCTACATTGGCATGGAGGCGTTTGGCATGCGATGGGCACATGCAGTTGAAATACTTTGACCGTTTAAAAGTCACTGTTAACCCATAAATTTAAAATATTGATGCTGTTTTTGTATGTAGCTCAGTTGTTTTATTTGCCTAATGGTTTTATTTTTGGAACGAAGTGCCTTACAGGCCTTGGCAGGCTTGGAGGAGATAGGGATTTTGCGACTGAACTGAAAAAAATGTGATAGTAAAACCGTAAGAAAAAGTCCGTGGAATAAAACCGTTAAATGAGACGTGCGCAGGCAATTTAATTTAATTGATAATTTGAATTCCGTTATTTTTATTTTAAGTATTTTATTTGATTTCCTAAAGTGCTTAATTTCCTAAATACTTTACTTAAATAAAAACTGTACTTAAATAAAAACTAATCAGCAAAATTTAAGAGAACAATTAACAAAACCTACATAAAATTGAGAACGATTTTTTTTTTACAAATTTTGTCGATTTTACTATAGCCGAAGGAACTTCGTTCCACCCTAGTGTACCTGGTACCCACGACACCACATCTTTTTAATAATATTTACTTGATTTTATGTTTCTTTTAATAGTATATTCAGTCCTTGTTAATTCAAGTTGTGGATATAATGATGATGACTTTCTGTTTCTGTTGAACACAAACATATGCAGTGGAAATGACTGAACTTTATATTCACAGAAATAAATCATTTTTAATATCAGACTTATAGGAGCTTAATAGAATGTTTGTTAAAAAACGTAATTCATTAACATAAATCAGTGTCAAATCGGACAGTTACAACAGTTGTTTATCTCTCTAATAGTCGCTTAATAAGGCGTCAATAGGCGTATTGTGTGTTTTAGTTAATTCTGATATATTAGCCAGATATCGAAGGAGCAGTGTTAAAACCCGATAAATTCAAATAAATCGTAAATACGTATTAATAGCCTACTAGAATCAGAATTCTTTGCTCTTTCTAGTGATTTTTACAGTTAACGTACACTATTTTTGCACACTTATCTTTTATCACTGCACCCTCGATATTGAAGTATTTTTTTGGAAAATTGGGGTTTTGCCTCACGATTTAAGCCGCATCTGGCATAACACAAAAAGTTACACCTTATACAGACATTATTTTCAAATACGTACCGACGGAATTATTATTTTAATGTTGTAATGTTCCAACGGGGTCATGTTATACTCGTATATAAAACTTAACACCTAAATTGTAACCACATGAAACAACAACAACAATGTGTCCTAAACTCCAATTATTTTTGTGTTCGCATTATAATACATATAATAAACTTGTTAGTTATTAAGTTTCTAGAGTTCAATAGAAATGAGACATGTGTTTCATAAATAAAACGAAATTGATTAAAGTGTACATGCATGGCATTATTCATAATTTCCGGGAAACCCTGTATCCGAAGAGTTGGAAACATATACAAAAAACATGCTAAATTATTCCTAAAACAATCCTTTGTTATTTGATGACATTTTATAGGTTTTTAATATAGACATTACACGCCTTACTCGATTTGAATACGTAGGTACACATAATGTTATGACCTATTTACCAAATGTTCCATAAATTCTCCCGTGTCTACAATCGTACTCGGCTTTTGGCGCATTATATTCCATGACATCTTTCCTGTCTTTGTTAGAAAGGAGTTAACACTACATTTTCATTGACATAACAATTTTGTTACGCAAATAGAGAAATTGAATGTAAAATACATGTTGACACGCAGCAGTTTTCACGTAACAATTTTACCAAACAGATTATCTCTGTCTTTAAAAATATAGTATAGGCATTTGAAGTAAATAACGTAGCGTAAAGTTCTCAATTCGAATTTTAAAATTCTTTCTCTCCAGGTAGATACAATATCAAAAAGTTTGCATGCTTCACTATTTCAAAAATGGAAGATGCTTTAGAATTATTTTCAACGGATTATTCCAAATTCAAAACAAAGAACTCACCGTATCATTCCGGCTGCGAAAAGCTGCAATAACAAACTACCCCGGCTTGTGCCACGCGATATTGGATCTTACGCCTGTTGGCCACATGTGTTAGAATCCAGTGCACAGTCGATGCGTCGGGCAAGACGGGCGCGGCCGACGGTAGCCCGCGGACTGACTGGGCAAGGCGGTAGGGATGGGGTGGTTAAATGTAAAATAATCGTTTCTGTATAAATACAACCTTCTATGTCCGAGTATAAAAAAAGTAAAAAACATTTCGCTATCTAGATAAAATTATGAACATACGTTGGGAGGTCCTCATGTCCTCAAATATTTGCATATGTTAACAGACTTCATACTCGAAAGTATGTTGTTAAAAACATGTTTAACTAGCTGTGTCCCACGGCTTTGCATGGGTATTAATAGATTTTCCTCAAACAAACAAACACATCCTCAAAAACTTTCGCATTCATAATTTTAGTAAGATAATAGTAGGTTCCAAGTCTTCTTCTTTAATTTACTCTATTATTATTTTAATGTTTAAATTTAAATGTTTAAATTGTAATAAATGCAATAAACAAATCAAAATGATGAATTGCCGTTTTAACCAGACAGGTAATTATTACAGGCGAGTTGACGTGCGCAGCGCTAGGTATAAAATTCCAAAAAAGCGCTGCCACCTATATTCTAGACTCTAGTGAGTTTACCTTGTCCAGTGCCCCCGGGAAGTGATAGGCTTTCACCGACCCCAGCGGCAAATGTCATGTAAAATCCACCAATAAATATAAGTCCCGATTGAAAATATCGATAGTATTTCATTTTACCCCATCCCTACCAAATGTTCTACGCAGGCGCAGAAAAGCGAGCAAGCTTGCGGTAGTTCAGTAAATAATACATCAGATACAAACTCAAGAAATGTATTGTACGAAGATTGTAAGCTGTAAGCTCAAACTTGTAACGGAAGTTAGGACATAATGTAATTAGAAATAATGGACTCTATTTGTAAGTAATTAGAGTTGGGACTTGTTTGATTAGACATGTATGAAGTTGGGTTGATGAGAAAAGTAGGATGTAATGTTTTTGTTCCTTTTTATGTCGGTATTCATAGAACCCCGAGGTTTTGGAGTGGAGGCCATATTTCCCTAGTCTATTGGTCTTGGTCATAATAGACCCAAGTTTTATGAGGTCTCAGACATTAATAGCCCTAGGCTTTAGAATATTGCTAATTTTAGCCGCATTGCTCTAGTTGCCCTAGATTTCAGTTTACACTATATTAATTCATCACTGAACACATGCAGACCTGGAGATAGCTTATGGAGGTCTCAAGCACCCCTTTTTACGTAAAGATATACATATCATGTATATCCCATGTATACCTTAACGTAAAAAGTTTTAAAGGGCATACTAGCTGCGCCCTGCGGTAATACCCACGTTTAAATGGACTTTCCCACGAAATAATATTTTTTACCGCGATAAAAAGAAGCCTATGTGTTATTCTGATATGTAATCTATATTCATGTGAATTTTCATCAAAACTATTTAGCAATAGGCACACACACTTACCCACTTCACATCTTCACAAACTTTCGCGTTTATAATATTAGTAGGATAAACGAAGAAACGGAAATACTAAAACTGTTTGCTAATCGTCGTGTCGTCATGGTCGCTTTATCCTATATATATATATATAATATTATATTATTAAAATTATAAATGCGAATGTAAGTTTGTTTGTTACGCTTTCACGCGAAAACTACTTAACCGATCATCATGAAACTTTGCACATATACTCTTGAAGGTATTAGAAGTAACATAGGATACTTTTGATCCCGGGAAAATATGTAATTCCACGGGACAATACATTTAAACGCGGGTAACACCGCAGGTCTCAGCTAGTTAAATATATAATAGATTTCGTATGCATATTTCATAACCGTCTGAACCGAATAATGTCATATTGATAGCCGCACTAATATAGAGCTCAGAATATCGTATTGATCTCGGATTGTTTAAATATGAGGGTTGAATTTTGTGACGATGGTGGTGTTTACATCACTAATACTTTTTATTGACCATTTGTAAATAAATATATATTTCCGGACAATCCACACAACAAAATCTAGCCCCGTGGTAAGCTTTAAGCTTGTGGGTACCTATTTGAAATACTTAATTATAATAAACATACAGGTTAGGTTAGATTATAATTTTGAGTTTTCTTTTCATGGTATTTTCCAAAATGCGTTTATTTTATTAATTGGTTTAAGCATAAGTATTGGCCACTCTTCAGCTATGTTTGTGCTAAATCACGACTCTAGTGCAACAGTTTTTTCAAAATATACATTTTTGTAAGCCAAGTCGGCAATCGAAAAAAATCTATAAAATTTGAATATCTACAAAACTATCAAAAATCGTAGAACATTGTGTATTACACATTATATACATGTATATAGGTGAAATCGATGCACAAGAACCTTCCCTATCGTCCATTAAAATTTGGAGTGCATGAAATTAATCAGCCTGTATACTAAGACGGCCTTTGCCCAAAGCGCCACTATTTCAACTGCAAACATTACAACAACAATTTTACGATACATAAAATATACAGATCTAAGAGATATATAAATAATATACATAGCTAGATATATATAATCCCATCAAAAACAATACTTGTCAAAAAAACCAAGTCGCGCAACTCAGTTGTTCTGCGGTAAAAAGTTGTGAGATCCATCTAATACCAAGTCGGTTATTAATTTATTCAGTCTCTACTTAAGCGAATGTTTTATATAAATATATATAGACTTGGCCATCGCACTAAATAATTGAATTTACACGTGTTTTCAGGCGATGGCCAAGTCTTAATATATTTATATAAAACATTCGCTTAAGTAGAGACTGAATAAATTAATAACCGACTTGGTATTAGATGGATCTCACAACTTTTTACCGCAGAACAACTGAGTTGCGCGACTTGGTTTTTTTGACAAGTATTGTTTTTGATGGGATCTCATTTCTTTTTGTATTTTGTAGACAGTTCTACTTTTTTCCTTTTCGGTACCTTCTACTTATTGTATATATGTCCATATAATTTTCTTTTTGCCGGTCCAGATTGGATTTAAATATAAATTATTTCGCATTGTTATTACTTCAGTACATATTTCGAATATACGTGGCGTTGCGACAGCGCCCTCTATACCGGTCTTTTCTAGATTTTTTAGTTTTTCCTTGATTCATACACCAAACACTACTTATATTCCAAATTTGAAGCTTCTAGGTCTGTTAGAAGTGCCTTAGAATTTTGATGATCGGTGAGTCAATGAGTGACAAAATTAAGAAATTTGACCCGTTATAATTCTTAAAATACTGGTTCAAATTTAATGAAATTTGAAATATACCGCGTCTTTACAATGCCTGCATGGTTACTAAAAATTTCAGTCTTCTAGTTTTATCCACAACGAAGTTACAGGGGGTCGAAAATGGCCTGAATTGCTTCGAGAAAAGGTACGACAGCGCCCTCTATACCGGTTATTTCTAGATTTTTTAGTTTTTCCTTGATTCATACACCAAACACTACTTATATTCCAAATTTGAAGCTTCTAGGTCTGCTAGAAGTGCCTTAGAATTTTGATGATCGGTGAGTCAGTCAGTGAGTGACAAAATTACGAAATTTGACCCGTTATAATTCTTAAAATACTGGTTCAAATTGAATGAAATTTGAAACATACCGAGTCTTTACAATCCTGCATGGTTACTGAAAATTTCAGTCTTCTAGTTTCATCCACAACGAAGTTACAGGGGGTCGAAAATGGCCTGAATTGCTTCGAGAAAAGGATGGTACGGCCGTGACGCTTTTTTGCTCGACTTGGTGGGGGCACTGCCGTGCCCCCAGATTTAGGTATACAGCTCTTTTCATCAGTTATGTTCACATTTGCGCGGCGGATGCTATCAATAAGACATAAGCGGGACGTATTCAGACAAAAGTGTCCCGCGTTGTAGACGCTGCGGGATCGCGTCCCGTGTCCCACGTTGCTGATGCTTAGGTTTGGCCGAAGTCTTTATCGCGGTAATAAACATTATTATGTTTTCCACCTAGTCTCAATATTATGTAGTTTGCCTTCTAAAACTTGCTTATAAAAGTCCATTGTCTTCTCTTTCTTTTATTTATATTAAAATACATTATTTATTTTATTAGGAATTGGACCTTTCCATCGAGGCACTCAAATATGAAGGTTACTAAAAATAAAAACATTCATTCGGATAAAAAAAGTAAAAAGCTAATTCAGCATGTAGGCCTCTTATTTAAGTGATTGGATTCAAAATGGCGACGTAATATCAAAATTATTCCCATTACAATATGAGAAATTTAAAGAATTCTTAAATAAAATATCAGATGACTTAGAAAAACATTTTCTTTACAAAATACAAAAAAAAATTCTTTGAAATTTCTTACTTGAATACCATTTATCTACTAATGTTATAGACGGGTAAAGTTTGTAAGATTGTTTGTGACGCTGCAGGGGTTAACTTTGGATCTACAGGATTTGAATTAAATTTAATACACAGATTCTCTATAAAAGATTCTCAGATTCTCTTGAGCAGTGACTTAGTCTTTATACCTCAGGAAAATACTTAACAGATTTGCATGAAATTTAGGACATTTTCTCTAAAGATGATTCTCAGATTCTCTTGAGACACTTCCAAGTCACTGCATATACCTCTTAACGGTAGAAAATATGTGGAAATATGTAATAAAAAAAAGATATAAAAATTTAATAGAAATAAAAAATGTTATTATATGTTATATAATGTGATATTTTAGGAAAATAAATGTATTTATTTTGTTTGTTTGTTTAATATGTGAAATCAAATAAACGCGAATAACACCGCGGGCTACGGCTAGTATAGAACAAACCTTATTTATCTAAAAACATTCTTTATCGGAGCATCTTTTTGGTCTCTAATGAAAGGGTCTGAAAAGGTTTCAGCAGACGGAAACAGGATCGACTGGAAAAGGGTTGACTTTGTCTAGAAATACCTTTAACATTACAATTGATTTTTTTTTTTTTTTTATTATTGATAAGCCTTCATTTGATCACAATCTCACCTGATGTAAAGTGACGATGTGGTCTAAGATGGAGCATGAAGACCTAGAAGATGGCTTCTCCGGACCACATTACGAAACACGAAAAAATCGCTTCACGCCCTGGCCCAGCCCGGAGGGTGGTGACAAGCCGCGGCCGAAGCCTCCCACCAGAGAAAATTTTGACCCTTGACTCCTTCAATATTTAGTATAACCTAATCTAGGTTTACATATATACTGTTTTTTATGTTACTATATTTTTGACAACATTTTGAACACGCTTATAGACAGAAATAGTCTCTTTAACAATGTTATGACTTAAAACGGGTAACATCAAGATTTGACGCAGACCATGATTAGAAAAGGGGAGACCGGTTCGTATGTGAATAATTGTCTGCCTATACCGCAAAAACAAAGTCAATTCAGTTATTTCAATGATTATATAAATTAAATTAAATAATCTTAATATCTGTAACAAATTACATGGTATGATTTCTGCTGTAAAGACCCTCAATTAAACTTAAAAACTTGTGTCAGAGGGCCTCGCTCTTCTATATCATTATAGATACAAAAGAAAAAAAAACGTACTATTAATTAATAATAGGTTGAGTGTGCATTTTATGTTTTCTAAATAATGTAAGTACTTTACATTTTACATTTTCACGCTGGCGCTAAGTGCGGGTTGGTGAATGACACATCATGTCCTCCAATCTCTTTAAAGTTTTCACAACATGCCAGTTTCCTCACGATGTTTGTTAAGCTCTTACAAAATATATAAAATACAATAGTATAATATATACATTGTAAAAGTAGCAATAATATTTTTTTTTTTTAGGTACCTATTTATAAGCCTTCATTTGACCTCAATCTCACCTGATGTAAAGTGACGATGTGGTCTAAGATGGAGCATGAAGACCTAGAAGGTAGATGGCTTCTTCTTCTAGGTCTAAGTTAAGGAATATCGTTGAGTTACTCAATATTATAGGCATACATATAAATGTATATATATTTATTTTTTATTATATTAAATTTCTGTCCAAATAGCACCATATACCATAGGTAACTTAATGTGTTGGGTTACCCCAAAACATAATGGCGAAACATTACGAAAGCAAATTGCTTGCAAGGCTTTCAGAGATTACATTTCAATCTTCTTCAAAGCTACAGACACGAGATAAGCCCAGCTAAGCTATATGGGACTTTATGTGGTTCGGTCAAGGTTGAATTTAAAATGTGAAGAAAAAACTTGAGATCCTGCCAAATGGTGAATCGATATGAAGGAAGGTCGCGCGGTTTAAAGGAGCAAAATAAAATGTAGTTCACAGACAAACTTTTGAATGTGGTTTATGAAGGACAACTGCTTAGTCAAAGTTTGTTATTATATTGTTAGGAAACGTTAAATACACTATCGCGTTCGACTGCTAAGATTTGTAACATCATATCAATTTGTATCTTGTATCCAACCGATTGTCTATGGTCAGGTGCCTAAAGGTTGGTGGGAATTAATCATGGATCGTTTGGAAGCCGGTTGTCCGACCGAAAGTTCGTAGGTATCATCGCAAGAGCAGCCCTGTCGATGGGCTTTGTCGGTCGTGGCTTCCGATGGCTTTCTATACGGTCGGAACCGATCATTTTGAGCTAACTGGCTCGGTTCGCCTTTTTCCTGCAGTTCGGCGCGGTGACGTTATCGTATGCAGGAGCGCTCAAGCTAAAGAACACCCTACAGACTGCAGTGCGTCCTCATTCATCACACTAGCTAATTTAATTTACTATTAGCTAATATTATAAAGGCGAAAGTATGTGATTGTGTGTGTGTATATTTATTACATATTCTCGTCTGAACGGGTGAAGCGATTGTGATAAAATTGGTATAGAATTAGCTTGGAGCTGCACCGCACCTTGGATTAACACATAAACTAGGAAAACCTGTCATTTCGCGGGAAAATTATAACGCTGGATGTAAATATTAAATCAATCAGTTTTTGCTGTGGATGTGTGTCAACGTATCTGGGAATGTATTGATTTTCGCAAATGTATGATATTTTTCTTCAGGAACTCGGCATCACAACGCGTCTATCGACACTAGTACAGACGCGCATACTGCAGTACTTTGGCCATGTCTCAAGACGCGATAACGACTCCATAGAGCGACTGGTCGTGCAAGGAAAAGTGGAAGGAACCAGGGCCCGCGGGAGATCACCTATGCGCTGGACTGATCAAATAAATTCCGCAGTAGGAGTCCCAGTGTCAGACTGCACCAAACAGGCTGCAAACAGAGAAAGATGGCGGGCGATCGTTAAGAAAGCTGTGTCCGTCTGACACCAAATGATGCCTCAATGTGACCACGACCGCTCTGTCAAGAGTGTAACGACAGAGAAGAAGAGATGATATTTTTTCTGTGACAATAAAATTATATGGAAGGGTTATTGACATCAATCACAGCATACAAGTATTAAACGTAAGAAAAGCAAACTGAAAATAAATATTTAATATGATTATATTTCCTTGTTTTTATGTGGCTACATAAGCGTCCTATACGGCGAATATTTGTGCCAACGCGATGTGTGTGGACGCGACATCGTTGCAACGCGAAAACAATGTTTGGCGTCGGCTAATTTATTATTCTATGGCGTCGGCGTGGCTACAATAACGTCACTTCAGAATCTTGTAGCACTCAACACGAAAATAATATTTGTCCGCTAATGTAGACAACGACATCGTGTATACCCGTTCACGATGATTTCCAAGAATCGCCTGCTCATGTAGAAGCATTATTATCAAAATGCTAATCGAAATAATGAAATCCTACAATGCCAATTGGAGTAACATTTCTGGTTTTCCATTAATTTGCGTGACTAATTCATATAACCATGAATTCGAGTTAAGTGTCAACTCCACGAAACATACTAACACTGTAGGTACCTACTACAAGGTGCCACAGATAACATTCAGATATTTAGTCTAAAATGGAATTAATGTGGTTTGATGTTTTATTTAAAAAAAAAACATTTTTGGTACCCTGAACTAAACCTATATTATCAAATTATTTAAAACAAACCAATAAAATATTTTAATTTATGTGCCCGTATTATATTTTAGTATTTATTTCATTTTCATTTATTATAATATATTTTAGTATTTATTTGTAGCGCGTAGAACAGATGGCCGTTGGGGCCGGAAAGTTCTTGAATGGAGACCACGAATCGGCAAACGGAGAGTAGGACGTCCACCAACTAGATGGACGGACGACTTGGTGAAAGTAGCGGGCTCGCGGTGGTTACAAGCTGCTACCGACCGAAATTACTGGAAGTCCTTGAGGGAGGCCTATGTTCAGCAGTGGACGTCCTACGGCTGAAATGATGATGATGATGATGATTTATTTCATTTTGCTACATTAGATAGATAGAAAATTCTTTATTACTCACACCAATAAACAAAAATACAAAATTATTAATAGTAAAATTAAACCGTAATGGGTGGTCTTGTTGCTTAAACCAATTTCTTCCAGACAACCTTTGTATGGAAATAATTTAATTCAGGAAGGTTATTAAGGTCCTAAGATAAACATGCACAATCGCTGATCTAATTTGCGCTTTCCCTAGTATTATTTATTTATTTATTTATTAGCCATCCTGTCCCACTGCAGGGCAAATGCCTCCCTTTTCTCTTTCCATTCGCCTCTATTGCTTGCTACTTCAGGCCACGATGTTAGGTGGGCGTCGAGCTCGTCCCGCCATCTCATCCTGGGCCTTCCACGTCGCCTTCTAGCGTTGGGTGGGCTCCACTCAGTAGTAGTCTTTGCCTACAAGTCGCTAGCCATTCGGCAGATGTGTCCAGCCCAGTTCCACTTAAGGCTGCCCGCTTTTTGACCAACATCAACTATGTTAGTTTTGGAGAGTATTAGGCTGTTTTGTATGCGGTCTAAAAGATTTACTCTTAAAATAATACGCTCAATATTTCGCTGGCAAACTTTTTCTCCTTCGTAAATATAAAATAATCTATTTAACTTACTTTATACTTATAAAATCAATGTTTTATTATGCGGACACAGAGTGCAGGTAAACTCTCTGTGTCTGGTCAACCCTTGTTTATAAAACCGGATATCCAGTTTCAGACACATATTACTTGGCACCTTGTACAGAAGTAGTGCCAGCTTTCAAGGGCACGTTAAAGGTAAGGTTTAACTTAATTCTAACTTAACTTCAGTTTTAGTAGCATGTTTGCTAGTTTTTCCACATTACTGCTTTATATAGCTTTATTTATATAAAAGTAAATCGATGGTAAATAGGGTATATGACTAAAAATTTAAATAAATTCTGCACCTATATTTTCTTTTTGCTTACAAACGAAAAATCTATATGACACAATCCATACTGCCGGCGAAATTTTTGTTTTGTCGTCAGTGTTAGTTTCGTAATATTTTCGCGATTTTTTGAATTTTAAATCCGTTTTTTTAATAAGTCAACGACCCCAATGTTATTAAGGAGGACACTTCTCCGTCGAAATAGGTTTTCTAACACTGGAATTTCTTACCAGTTCTTTATTAGGTCAAAATTACATATACATTTTGTTTAACATCTTCATCAATTAATAAATACATTCCTACACACTTTAAATATATTTCGGATCTTATTTTTTATATTCACAATCTTTGATTTAATGGGTATTATTTTTGTTTGGTAAGAACTTAAGCAGCTTATGTAAATTATTAATTGTTATCTCTATATTTTAACAGAAACTTTTGTGAGAGAATCCAGTGAGAAATCAGTAAAAACTAGATTCTTAGCTAACTGATTTTCAGACTAAATACGAGTAGGCACAACAGGGTTTAAACCCACAAACAACTACCTGAACAAAAATCCATTGTCTATTCCAGATCCATCACACCTTCCAATATAGTGTAAACAGCCTTACCGTTATTCTCCTCGTTTCAGGAATATTCAGGGCGAACCTGACATGAATTTATAACGGAATATTCTGTGCTCGCAGCATCGGCCATTTATGGAATTGCGGAAGACTTCCTCCCTTCCTTGAAGTATTTATATTGTATTGGGTTCGTGAGATCAAATATCGTTTATGGAATATTCTTGTGACGCACGGAGAGGTTATAGTAGAAGGAAAATTGTTTTTTAGCTACGGAGATTGGAGAGTAGTAGTAACAAGTGACATACAAATAGAAATAATGAATGAAATATATATTGAAGATAATCTTCCAACACCAACTCCAACTTCCAACTTCTTCTTTTCTAACATCTAAAAACATTTTCTTGTAAAATGTAGCCAAGACCACATTTAAAGATATCATATGTCGTGCCAAAAATTGAAAAACCGTTTTTAAATATAATTAATCGACGAGATGCTTGGGGAAAGAGATGATTAGCCCGATTAATATAACTCTACACGCTCTCAACTATACACGCATCTTTCGCAGCCATATTTATGTAAATAACATTTTTTTCTTTTACACAATAGTTCTTGCGGGAAGTCAAAGGCCAAGCTACTATATATATATTGCAAGAAAGATGAAAATTAGTGTAGAGTTGGGGGCGTTATAATAATCTTGGCTATATTCGTATTGACATCTGATAAGTTTTTGAGAGTACGCGCCATGTGGGCTCGCTATCTTCTTAGCTACATTTTTAGTAAAACTAAACACACATTTTCAGTTAAATGGATTCTTCTCAGCATAAAACAAAGCAGGTGGTTTCGGCAGGACCTGAGTATGAAGAGTAATTTCAAAACAATAATTACAAACCAGAATATTACCTTAATTTATTTCATTACCCTTCGCGGCATTTTAAACTCAAATATAAATTCCTTGTCTTAGTATTCAAGTCGCAAAGTTTTAATAAAACTTTTCGCTTTAAAAAGATTTTGGAGAACAATCTGTACACATTAAACGTGTTAATAGTAGAGAATCACTCTTTATACCGTATTTTAAGGCAATTAAAGTTGAGTTTTGCGTAACTTGCTACTAGAAAAAAGTTTTTTTAAGTAACTTGAGTCTTATTTTTAAGACGATAAAGTTGAATTTTCAATACGGTGCAGTGCATTTGATACGGGAATACAGGTCAGGTTCATCATTGCTTATTCAATGGGGTTGCTGGTCGTTGGGAAAAAAGAAGTTCTTTCGAAGTTTTATGCAACTGAATTTAAGGTCTACTGTAGCCTAAGGGTTTAACACTGATTTTATAGCAAAATTTCTTAAAAAAGTCGATGACCTTGTGAATGCAAGTCTTAATGCTCCCACTTAGCCAGCATTGCTTAGGGCTTTGAACTCATCAATCATCATTATTCTACTCGAATAACTTTGTGTGCATTAAAAAGTACATGTGGCTTCATCTTAGTTTTTATGAATTACGAAGAAAAACACTACTTAAATAAGGACTTACCTGACATATGAGGAAGAAGTACAAAGGGCGGCCTTATCGCTTAAGATCTTATAAAATTACACATTATACATATAAAGATAAACAAGATATTTGTTCAAAATGCCTCATACACTCCACATATACTCATTCCTAAAATTGGTGCCAGCTCTCGGATAAATATCCGATAGTGGGTTTGAAATCAAACAACATGTCGCTATAGGCGAGAGATAGCTAGTTTAATTCAAGCACGGTTGGTACATTGCATTTTTCCGTTTTATTTTGTGATAGTATTCCAACTGGTGACATTGCTATTTGAGCTACTCGCTGCAATATACCGTTGCAGAATATCGAGACCTGCCGAAACAACTGGCGTCCGATTTTCGACGGACCGCAATGCTTGGTTTCCTATTTTAGTCGAGAGATTGAATTTTTTATTCTCTAGTCCCGTTGAAACATACTCGTACCAGCCTGAATAGAACTGATTTAGAAATTTTAACGAAACACGCTGATACCGTGTTTGCTAGCTTGTTGAACTGTCTTTTTCAACCGACGAAATAAAAGGAGCGACCCGCTTTTTTATACATAATTTATTACCGAGTAGTCCGATTTTGATAATAGTATATTGGAAAAGGAATCCTAAGTGATCCCAATAAAATAAAACAACCACTAACTTTGAGGTACCCTTTCCATTACTTTATACTACTTAAACTACTTTAATACTTTTTACTTTTTTTTTATAGGTACCATTATCAAAATCTGTAACTGAGTAAAGTCATGCATATCGAGTAATTTCTGACATGAAATGATGATGATGTATGACTAGGTAGTAATATCTTTAGCAGCCTATAAAGTTTATAATTTAACTAGACCTTTCAAACTCAAATGATAGGGCTCATTTGACATTCATGTCACCTGTTCTAAGATCAGATTATGATCAGATTTCTTAACACAAAATTCATAAGTTATATTTTAGCTGTCAGTATTGCGATTCAATAATTTCATCAAGCGTCAATATAATTTCCATTTAAATTTATATACATAATTTATTTACGCGAATTGCAGGAAATATAACCAAAGCATTTTATGATTGACAGTTTTATATGAAAGCTGGTACACGCAATCCCCCGCCACAGTGGCACCAGTAATTATGCAATGACTATACCCCGTGGGAACCGAGCCTGCGAACTACCTATGCTACAAATTATTTTATACTGCAATTCATAACCATTTCCTATCATATTAATTTGTAGCTGGCTAGCTTTCCGCTAGAGAATAACCAGTGGAATTATATAATTTATTGACTGAGCCGAGTGCTATTATAAATTCGGAAGGTTTAATTGTAAATGGTTTGGGTCTACCATAGAGGTGGTATAATCCGTGTTCCGACACCTACAGCCTGATGAACAATTAATACATAAATAAACACGGCCCTTTTTACGTTCTTTTTTAAGGGACTTTTCTTTTGAACAAATCTTGAAGGTTTTTTTTTTTTTTTTTTTTTTTATTATTGATAAGCCTTCATTTGACCACAATCTCATCTGATGTAAAGTGACGATGGGGTCTAAGATGGAGCATGAAAGCCTAGAAAATTAGTTATTAGTTCTCATTTCGACGCGAATATTGCGTTTTGTTGACTGTTCTTAACTTGAGAAATACCTCTGTATTATGTTATGTCTGTATTGTAGTTGTCAAACTTTTTAAGTTCTTTTTTAAGGGCTCGATAACAAAATATCAAAAAACGGAACCCTTATAGATTTTTCTTATCTGTCTGTCTGTCCGTCGTTAGTCACAGCCATTTTTTTCCGAAATAATAAGAATGATACTTTTGAAACTTCACATTAAGATTTTCAAACGAAACCTATATTCTTCGGGTTCATTGGTGTATGAGATCATTTTATATTTTGCATATTATATTATATAGATAGTATCGCCTATTCGAAACGCTCTTTGTGTGGATTTAAGAATTACCCCAATAACTTAAAATGAACGTACCAGGGTAGGAAGAAAATATTTAAGATTTCTATGATTTGTAAAACCAAACAATGGAAATAAATGATTTTGTATCTTGTATATTTGGTACTGCGATATGAATACAGATTACAGTAATTGCATGAAACTTTAATGTAAATATCTAGAACTTTACAGCATTCTAAGTCTGTTTATGCTATATATATAGAGCTCAGTGAACCGTAGCTGAACGCGTGACCCAGGAATCGATTCGACTGTAAGTAATTTGCTTGTAAGTACTTAAATATATATATATCTATAACTAGCTGCACTACCGGCTACACGCCGTAGGCAAGTGAACATGATATATTACATACTTTACTTTTTACTTACAACAAAGTAAGGTATATATTTATTGCATGAAATACATGTATCTGTTACATAGGTCTTATAATGTAATCAAATGTAATTCTACCGTAAGGCGTACAATGTCAATTACAATATTAGATATTTATTACTTACTATAATATTATTATTATTCGAATACTATTATTCTTTAAACTTCTTTAAGTAAAATTGCTTTTCTCGGAACGGACTGCCTCATTGGCGCGGTGGGGCGATACCCAAAGAGGACAAGTGTTCTCCTTGGTCTGGGTGTTTAATTACGTATAATATAAAAAAATCTATGTATATAATGTCTATTATATTAAGTATACCAGATATAACTTTTTAAATTATCATGGTTTTTAACAATATTATGATTTAAAACGGGTAACATACCGAACGCAACTCGATCACGACACACTACACTGACCGTGTCTTGGCGAATAACCGGCTATATAACTATATGCCTAGATTGGTTCGAGAGGCTATTGAAATTACTAAATATAGGAACTTCAATCGTGAAGATGGCTTCCAATTGTCAGGAGCATGGAATCCTGTAGTGCGGTTATGCAAAACTCAAACATAATTATGTAACACCGGTTATTCGCCAAAACACGGTCAGTGTAGTGTGTCGTGATCGAGTTGCGTTCGAGAATGAAACAAGTGGTAGTAGCACTAGTGAGTGTCAACCTCGCAATAAAAGACTCAGAAAGAGGGTAGACCGGTTCGTTTGTGCAAAAAAAAAAAGCAAATTGCAAAGACAATGACAATTCAGTTGTTTCCGTGATCATGGCGCTTGCAACAGCGTCGAAATATCGGAAAACTCAAAAACCGTCAAATCATGGTATGTTACCCGTTTTAAATCACAATAAGTATACCAGATGTCTAGCACCCGTAACATAAGCTTAGAGCTTAACACATCTAACCTAGACATTTTTGCGTGGATTGTTCGAAAAAATTTATTTAACTGTTGTCTACCGATTAATTTATCTTCCTGAACGGAGATTCAAGAGAGAAGTCTCTGTGTCCCAGCAGTAGGAACGTTAAAAGGGGTGCTTGATCTGTTAATGATTATTATTTTATTCAAACGCTGGAGCTTCTTGATTTCCATCAGTCTTAGTTCTAAAGAAATGTTAATCATACGTATACCTAAGGCATAAAGTCGCCATCTGTTATTTTTCGCTGGAACCATATTATACGCCAGGGTTTACAAACCTACCAACAAAGTGTAACACTTAGTGCCGCTACCAGCCATATGGTGGCGCAAATGTAAATATTTATATAAAAATTCAACATTGTAAAATATATAAATTCCTTTATCCACTTGAGACCTAATTATATAAATACTTTTCACTCGTTTCTAACTGCTTAAACTATTACATCTACAATTGTTATGTCATGTTATCAGTATTACGTAATATATTATTCTATGGTATTACACAATTATTTCAATATCTTGTGTAACTTCTAATCTTCATCATTTGTGTATACCTCCACATAAATTATTTACACATAAATAATCTGTTGCCTACGTGAGAGAAATATCACGTAGGCCGTACCAATAATCATTAAACTAATTGTCCAATTAATCATTCCTGCTTTTTAATTGTGTTAAATACTTTTAGATATTTCGTCATTGCTTCTTCATCATCAGCCCCTATTTACATTCCTACTACTTGGGCACAGGAACTTCTCTACTGATGAGAGAGATTAGGCCATAATTAGTGCGGGCTGGTATTTGTCATTGCTTCATTTGTCACGAAAAACATATCTTAGGAAATGCTGTGTTAGTCTACGTTGTAATGGTTTGATCGAACTGCCTGCCTCAGTGGCGCGGTGGGCGGAGGTCCGCTTGCGGTGCAAGAGGTAGCGGGTTCGATTCCCGCCGACCGAGGGGTCAATTGTTTGTATGTTCTGCAAGCATTTTCTCCTTGGTGTTTAGTATGTATAATAAAAAATATCTATCTATGTATGTCTATTATATTAAGTATATCAGATGTCTAGTACCTGTAACACAAGCTTATAGCTTACCACGGGGCTAGATGTTGTTGTGTGGATTGTTCGGCAATATTTATTTATTTTTATTTAACTCGGCTTCAGTAGGTTTAAAGAAAACATAGGGTTGATTGTTTTCTGTACTTAATTTATTCATATTCATTTATTCGTTGCTTAATGTGGTGACAATAAGGTGTAACATTTTAGATACCCTGACAGGAGCAACATGGGGCTCATCACAACTTTACTTATATTTAGACTTAGCCTATAGAAGTTACTTATAATATATAATAAATAAATAAATAATATATAATGAACTATCCTTATAATAGCTGCATCAAATATTTATCACACATGCTTTATTTGTTATACAATGAAAATTAAAGTAGGTAAAAAAGGTAATTATGAGAATATTTCGATATTGACATATTTTATTGGGAAATAATAAGTTTGCAAGTCAAAGGAGTGGTAATGTCTTTATCAGTATAAGTATGTAGATGTATATTATTCCTTTTTAGACCTAACAGGAGCCGTGTTGGCTAAGTGGGAGCACACTCGACATTCATTCCGAAGGTCGTGGGTTCAAATACCGCCACGCACCACTGGATTTATTGATTACTAGTAGTGCCCCGTTACCCGCGTTATAATGGATTTTCCCGCGGAATGACGTTTTCCCGCGGTAAAAAGTAGCCTATGTTATTTTTCAGGCTCTAGAGATTCTGTGTACCAAATTTCATTTAAATCGGTTCAGTAGTTTTTAAGTGAAAGAGTAACAAACAACCATACATCCATACTTACAAACTTTCGCCTTTATAATAGTAGTAGGATTATTGAAAAATGTATGAGCACTATTAAACACGTACTTTAACGGTGAAGGCAAACATCGTGAGGAAACCGACATGATCTGAGAACTTTAAAGAGTTTGAAAGACATGTGACAATCACCAACCCGCACTTGGGCAGCGTAATGAATTAAGGCCTAATCTCTCTCGCCAAGAGAGAAGTCGCTTTGCCCCATAGTGGGAACGTCAATAGGGTGATGATGATAAGACCTAACAGATCAGATACTAAGGACAACTTTTATTATTCATCTTAGTTCGGTAAGTGTCATTAAAGACATGACGTCAGTGAAAATTTAATATGGCGACTACTGGACGCCATTTTTAACCCCCGCCCAAAAAAGAGGGGTGTTATAAGTTTTACGTGTCTGTCTGTCTGGGACATCATAGCCCCCGAACGGATGGAGCGATTTCAATTTAGTTTAATTTGTATGAAAGGTGAGTCTGGCGCGAGTGTTCTTAGACATGTTTCATGAAAGTCGGTTGTGCCGTTTAAAAGTTATGGGGGTGAGAGTGGGGAAGGTATACCGCAAATCTGCATATATACTAATGTGGGGTATCAAATGACAGCGCATCGCGTGCACATTACAAGATATTATGGTGTTTTACTTTTAAGGAAATTAAAGCATTGGAATCGGGGGTTTTTTCTTAAAAATTTTATTTCTATAAAAATAAGCAAAATATTCAAAAAACTATGTCACGTTGGGTATCTTTCAACAGATATTTAAAAGTATTGTTTAGTTATTATCAACATTTTTCGAGCCGACTGACCGTTTATTATCTATATGAAGTTAAAGTTTTGTAACAACCATACTCACATAATATATATTCTCACATAATAACAACCATTCTCACATAATTGTAAAAAATCCCAAAATAGTTAAGTCTCAGTCGGGTATATATTTTAGGTAATTTCAGCTTGTTATCATTTTGGTTGATATTTTTAATGAACGTGTCTTTCTTCTTTTTCAAATTATAGATATAGAATATCTTGTTGCAATAGGTCAAAGTTTTTTACACAAATCTAGAAAGTTTATCTACTTTATATGAGAGTGCAGGCAAAAAAGTTGCTGAGCAAAAAAGACAGAAAGAAATTTGATAATAATATTATATTTGCTAATCTACAAGTAGATACCGGATTATCATGACTTTGCCACAAAAAAAGCGAATATAATGCTTCAACTTTTTATTCTGTATGCTCAACCGACTCAGCGACCACTTGAACTGAGAAGCTTCTGAAACTTTGAGTACTATAGATACTCTAAGTTCTGAAACAATTGGATAAGTACTTGTGCCATGAAAAATATTAATCTTATCCCGTTTTTTTTTTTTTTTTTTTATTATTGATCAGTCTTCATTTGACCACGATCTCACCTGATGTAAAGTGAAGATGTGGTCTAAGATGGAGCATGAAAGCCTAGAAGATGGCTTCTCCGGACCACATTACGAAACACGAAAAAATCGCTTCACGCACTGGCCCAGCCCGGAGGGTTGTGACAAGCCGCGGCCGAAGCCTACCACCAGAGACTGTTCTTAGCACCACCCGGAGGTCACGTGTAAGGATTCAGAGGGTTACCACTTACGGACGTGAACAGACAAAACCCGTAAAAAATATATTGTTCTGTGCTTATACCGAATATCAATTTGATATTTCTTATTAAAAATCATGAGAAATAGGGATCTCAATTTTATTTTTATCAACAACCCAAAAATTTTCTATTAAAAATTATTTTTTGGTATTTTTTTCAAATAGTCAGTAAACAAAAATATGTAGGGTATTTGTACATCCAAAATCTGCTAAAAAAAATGCTTATGAATTTTAACCCAAACAGGAGAATAAGTTATCTCTCGTTTTTAACTGATTTTGGTGAACGTCGTTTTTTGTCGTTAGTTTTTATGCACAAACGCTAATTAAGTAAGAGTGTTTTTTTTTAACTTTAACCTTTGACGCCATTATGTGATAGTAAGTCATAGTCATACGATTTTCTTATTTTTATATTAATGAAGTTTGTTTGTTATAATCAGTCATGATTTTGTGCATAGAGAGGCGTGCCGTGATTTTGTGATGATTTGATGACCCAGTGGTGTTTTTACCCTATAGTGTTATGAGTTGAATTTTGAGTTTTGACAATAACAATTTGAATTGTGAGTAACAATAAGATCTAAGCAATAAGATCGCCCATTACGCATGCCTAAAAACATGTCTAAGACATGCTAGTGTTCTTAGACATGCTTTAAGCAATAAGACCGCCCATTACGCATGCTAGGTTTAATTTTACTATTAATAATTTAGTATTTTTGTATAATTGTATGTGTAATAAAGAATTTTCTATACTATTCAATTATCCCATTCAATGTTATATAGTTATTAAGATATTTGAAGATAAATATAACATTTTGCGGGCAAAATCCATTTAAGGCGGGTAACAACAAAATTCGTGCATGAACAAAAACTAAATTAAGTAAAAGCCCGAAAATATTGAAAAAACTTAGAAGAAATATATAGAGCGAAGATTTAATTTTAAAGAAAGATTTTATATATAAATTTAAAAAACTAAAACCATAACTATAATTACAGACATTTAATTAATCCTTTGAAGATGTTTCTCAATGATAAAGTGCCATAGATATGACATCCACAACTGACCATCTGTTACTAATTATATTTAAAATTAAATTAATGTTGTGTAATTAAACTAATATTCAATTTGAAATAGGTGACTTTTTATATACCTCTAATGTAGAGAAACTGGATAGTCATAGCTGAGCTTGAAATATAAGGGCGCTTTGACGTACATTTGATTTTATTTATGCAAAGTGCAATGTTGCCATACTGTACGGCAACATTTCAGTTTCGGTTGTCAAGACAACCATTCCTGTTGACGTGCGTTCCCGCGAACTGCACCATATGCGTAGCAGCATCTTCAAACGCACCGCAAGTGTAGGATCTTGTCGAAACGTAATCGAAAAATAATTGATTTCCATTGTTGTTGCCTGGAAGAGATGCTTTTTAGCCATAAGACCCCCATTGTACCACTTGTTATTTTATTTTACTTATTTATGTTCCTGTGTTGTTTACCATAAAGCGTTTTTGTATTGTATTGTATATATTTGTCGTTGTATATGCTGGAAATGAGCCCCCTAACCAAAAAAGAGTTAAAAGTGATTTGCTTTATTTTTATTAATCTGATTAAAATTAACAAAAAAAATGTCACTTACCCATCAAACATTGAAGTAAGACGTCAGACGACTTCAATCTGCAGTTTTATAGTTTATTGCTTTTGTTAACTTTATCCTACGTTGCAAAAATCCCTCCCCCAAAACAGCATCCCTATAATATAAAATTATAGGGAGGCCATAACCAAAGACGCTGGTCAAAGAGGGTACCCAATGGTCAGAGAAGGTGTTTGTTAGGTGTTTTTTGGTGTTTGTATATTTTACTTCAATTTATTAAAAGTTTTATTAAAATGTATATAAAGTAAAAAAAATATCGAAAACTTTGTCTTTGGTAGAAAAAGAAACTTTAATTCAAATTTTGTAATAGATTTAGTATGTTAATCGATATACGTAAATAAAAATAAATTCAATAAAACTGTTTTCTAACCTTACTAAAGTTTAACATGTCATGTATAATTAATAATAATGTCCGAAATGGATGAAATTGTTGAAAATTATGCTACATTCTAAGTTCTTATGTAAATTCAACACAATTTTACATTAAATGGATATTCTAAATTGTATCTCGTTAGGGTCCAGTTATTTCAAGAGCGAATAAGAGGTACAGCGTGTTGTTAGTTCAAGATTTTTTAGTCGTCATCATGACGTAAAGGGATAGCGATCGTTTTTGTCACGTCACAACGAATGCAAAAACAAATTAAAATAATCTTATTTAGGTATCTACTACATCATTATAAGACATCCCAGTTTTGAACTGGTCGTACCTGGATTTTTTTTTATGTTTGTTATGGTTTCATTTGACCACAATCTCACCTGATATAAAGTGACGATGTGGTCTAATATAGGGCATGAATACCTAGAAGGAAGATGGCTTCTCCGGGCCACATTACGGTGGTGACAAGCCGCGGCCGAAGCCAGAGACTGTTCTTAGCACCACCCGGAGTTCACGTTATTAATAGGTAGGTCTTATTAGGTAGTCTGGTTAATTCATATATCCAGTTTATTCTAGTTTGGTATATTTATTATTCTATCCAGTTAATTCTGGTTGTTACTATCTGCTATTGTGGCAATTTAGCTATGTAACTCTAATACTTAAAAACTGTTTGTGCGTTTTAAACACGTGCGTTTACTTTAAAGGCAAACATCGTGAGGAAATCGGGATTCTAAGAACTTTGAAGAGTGAAGGACATGTGAGATCTGTCAACGCGTAATTTGGTCAGCGTGGTGAATTGTGCCCTGTGACTGTGACCCCAGCAGTATGAAATTAAATAGATATGACTATGGTTAATGCAATAAACTAACGTGACGTTTATATTACAAGGTATTTTAAAAACAAAACCACTTATACCTTAAATCCTGAAATATTAAAAAAATATATAATTCTTTATTAATATTTACACTAAGCAATGGTTAGTTATGTCAGTTATATAAACTTCGGAAAAAAAGGGAAAAATTCTAAATGCGTCTTTACTGACTCATAAATCCAATAATAAACGCCACCTAACATCATAGTCGCAGGTCATTCTAATCTATGATGGGGCCATGCACATACAAACTTTCTTCCTTTTTAAAATAACAAAGGCTTAGCTGTTCTCAGCTTAGCAGTCGAGCCTAAGGAGTTTAGACGTAACAATAACTAATATTTCCATTCACACCCCTTGATAAAGAAATTTGATTCAAAATCTGGTAGTTGATGGGTTATATGTCAAGTAAACCATAATTTGATTTGATGTACTTCTCTGTAAAATAAGTATATTAATTAATCCATAACAAAATGCTATGTTATCCCAAATTAAATATAAATTGATTGAGTTTTATACTGTATCGGAACTGAGGTTTAATTTTAGACATCTGTACCGACTAAAGTAACCACCACCCAACCTCCATATTCGCTGGATATTATGGTCTGTGTTGGAGACATGTGCTGACAAACTTTCAGTTTTAACAAAATCATGAAGATGTGACTGTATATTGTGTAGTTTTTTAAATATATTAAGGGATATAAAGTAGTACGCAATAGCTAGTTTATAAAATAAATAACAAACTTGGACTCATCAAAAACATTGATAAAACAGATTACTTATCAGCAAAGCTCATTGTTAAAAAATGACATGTAACATGTTAAAAAAAGCTAAACCCAAATATTCCATTGACCTTTAGTTACTATAAAATGATTTCACAATTATTTTGCTAATTACAAATGTTTTGTCTTGATTGCGACACATAGCACTAATAGTTACAACACTAACGACTAGGTGCTTAATTAACTAAATAGTTAGTTATATATGGGCCAAAATAATTCAGATTGTTTAGTTTGCTTCAACCAGACCAGAGTCATAAGGTACATATTTAAGAATCTTAAATATTAAATATAAAAGATTTATGATACTTTTAAAATATTAATCTGTTATGACTCTACTCCAATTCTTTATAAAAGGAGTACTCTAATCTCATTTAACTTATTTTATATTTTAGGTCTGTGAAGGTCTGCGTTTTGACAAAATAAAACCAGGGTCCATTTAATCCAAAATGGATACCTTCGGGTATAACAGTTCCAATTTAGCGGAGGAGGAACTTCCTATAGAGTTCTTGAAGGGCGTTGGAAGGATATTCTACGTCATCAACCCGAAAGATTCTCAGTTTGAACATGAAGAAGATGTCCCAAACTTTTATGTTCAGGTAAGTCCTATGTTTATAATCATTTATTAACTTCATTACGTTGTTGTGGTGGTATAATTATTATTCCATTATTAATATACGAGTGTTGTTTAGAAAATATTTGTTTTCTATGACGCAACACTTTGTGTGTCCTGCATCAACACATTTATTATTGTAAGTAAATAATTAAACATATATAATATGTATTCTAAAACTGTAGATCACCGATAAGCATTATACACCATGCCTTGGACTTATAATATTGATGTATTTATCATGAAACTTTAATTTCACTCAACAGTATTGCACCTTGTGGTAATCCTGTTTCTATATTAGGATTAGACTTAAGCCATAGTTATTTCATAGTGAGTTTCTTTCACAATCGTTTCCTAAATACATTATAGTATAACTCAATGTTACGCAATGATTTATTATTTAAAACAGGTTTTTACTTAACAGTTTAGTTAGCAGACGAAGAAAATCTGTTTAGAGCACGTGAGATTGAGATTACAGGGCATTCCACATACCAAAAAAAAAGAGACTTTGTATTAATGTGAACTTTGAGAGCATGTAATATCAGAACCACTTGCAATTATTTTTAATATTATAAATATAAAATAATTTAATTTTATCCATAAAGGTTCTGCGGTTACTCTGGTTCAAGTCTGTCTGTTTGTTTCAGTCATGGCCGTACTTCTTCATGTTCATGGTTCTGGAGCATATTGTCCTGAAGCTGGAAGGGAAGAAAGGATTGAGGCTCAACGACCAGATCACAAGCGTCTCCAACGGGCTGTTCTTGGAGAGTGGCAGGTAATTTGTAAAACTTTTTTTTGCAATTTCAATGTTTATCATAGTCATGGACATCGTCGCACATTCTTTGCAATGATATTGAGAGGGACGTGCCCACAGACCGTCCCTCTCAATGTTGGTGTGCCAACAGTTGGCGAGCGCAGAGTTAGGTGTTGACGACCTGGTTCATATTCTAGTTATTTTTCTTAATCAGGTCCTGAGCTTAATTAAAAAAACTTTTTACTTCGAGTTCACGGCCTAATATTTGAAGTAATTTTTTATAAAAGTAAATGGATAAAAGTATCCACGGATCCCGGATAAGTGGATAAAAATATTTAATCATTTTTTCATTGGAAACCGATCCCGGTATCGGTGGAGAAAACTTAGCGGTATCAGTGGACAAAAAATCTGATCCCGGGATCGGTGGACACAAACCCAAATAGCGCCATGGTGCGGCTAAATCCGCGAGCCAAGATCCATGTCCCGTTGGCGCGCGCTAACATCATCGTGAACTACACGCGATGTTCTTGTTTCACAAAATTTTGTGTCGCGTTGTGCGCTACGGGATTCTGACGTGAAGTGATTGTAGCCACGCCCACGCCAAAAATCGTTTTCGCCCAATACTTTTCGTTGCCACGACGAAGTGTGTGGCTTTGTAAGCCACACACTTCGCGTTGACACGAATATTCCCCGTAGGCCGCTCATGTAGCCGCACCATAACACAGTATTCTATTAGCTCGTGCGTCGCCAGCTAACATGCTATATTTAATAATGCTTATTTTTAGTAGCAATTTGTAAACTGATCTGTGACCGCGCCTAAATGATAAGCAATCTTAAATTGTTTTTGTACACGAAAATAACAAATTTCACGATAAAAATGTAAAGGAAGGTAATAACAATGACGGAATTAGTTAAAACTAATCAAACTCCTATTTGAATCCAAGGAAAATGAATTTTCACATTCAGTAGGTATATTATTTCCAATTACCTTTGCTAATCAATTTATTGAGGCAGTAACCAGGAATTCTACATGATGTTACCGTTTCGCTTAGTAGAATTTTGTTAATTTAATTTTCAACAAAGCTCAGAAGTCATTGGGACGGAAGATAGTAGTGATGTAATTAATGTGACTGGTTTCCGAAATTTGGATGAATTATTCAATCCAATGTTTAATTCAATTATAGTTTCTCCCTTGATTCAAGTCCGTTTATTCTAAACTAGCGGCGCGCCCCGGCGTCGCACGGGTATAAAATTTTCCCGGAAATAATTAGATTTTTTCTCGCCGTAAAAACCATCCTTGAACTCCAACGAACATTAAAAAGAAAGTTGAGTTAGCAACACATTTTGCGATTCATTTTTATGTTTAAGATTAATAATATATATTTTTTTAATGTTTAATTAATTAATTAAAAATTAATTTAATAATTAATTTTCCTAATTTTTTTCAAAATGAAATATAGCCTATGTCAAATTGGAAGCATGAAAAGATTGGTGAAAGAATTTTTTAAATCGGCCCTGTACTTTTTGACCCTATTCATTAAAAACATACAAAAATAGGTACAAATCTTTCCTCTTTATAATATTACTAGCGGCCCGCCCCGGCGTCGCACGGGTATAAAATTTTACCGAAAAACTATCCTATCTCTCAAGTTGGATCGAACTGCACATGGTGTGCGAATTTAATTATAATTGGTTAAGTGGTTCAGGAGTCCATTGAGGACAAACATTGTGACACGAGATTTATATACGTGTACTAGCGGCCCGCCCCGGCGTCGCACGGGTATAATTTTTTTCCGGAAATTATTCGAATTTTTCTCGCCGTAAAAACCATCCTATCTCTCAAGTTGGATCGAACTGCACATGGTGTGCGAATTTTATTATAATCGGTTAAGTGGTTTAGGAGTCCATTGAGGACAAACATTGTGACACGAGATTTATATATATTAAGATTAAGATATTAGTGTAGATAACGATATATCTCTGAAAGACAGCTATTTGAACATACGTTTTTAGGGTTCAAAGGTACCGTATCCAAAGGGTAAAATGGGATCCTATTTTGCTCGTCTGACTGTTATGTCAATCACTAGGCTGTATCCAAAAAACGAGATGAAATTTTGAGGGATGATGTTTTTCTCTTGTCGCAACAAATACTAAAAATACACAATAAATAAATATACGAAAGACAACAAACGTGATATTAAAAAAGTTAAGCGACGTTGCGCGCGGCGAGTTCCTGGATGGTTGACCGCTCCAACTGCATCTTTTTGCAGATTTAAAAACCCTTTTTTCCTATTTTCCATCTTATACTTATCAAATTGATGTGTTCCTTATTTTTTAGATTGAATAAGAAATTACATAAACGATGAGCCAATAGACGCCTAAAAACAGATTCAGCTCGATTATATTAAATGGTATCATTCTAATTTCCAGCCAGACATTTTTCTTAAGAGGCATTTAGCATTCCTGTCTATCGATCGGCTAACAAAGACAACACATTCCAGACAATTCACCTACAATGTCTTTTAGCTACAAGGAATTAGAAAAATTTATTTTAACTCAATAAAAATCCTGAGGCTTAAGATACATACTAATATTATAAATGCGTAAGCAATTCTGTCTGACTGTTCTTCTTGCACGCAAAAACTACTGAACCGATTTAAATGAAATTTGGTACACAGTTTTTCTAGAGCCTGAGAATGGACATATTTAAAGAAAGAAAATCCATTATAACGCGGGCAGATCCGCGGGGCACTACCAGTTTCATATAAATATTTATTGTTTTTGTTCGAGTGCCGTGTTGGCTAAGTGGGAGAGCACACTTGACTTTCATTCCGAAGGTCGTGGGTACAAACCCCGCCACGAACCCCTGGATTATTCTTCTTAAAAATGTATGTGCGCTTTAACGGTCAAGGAATACTTCGTAAGGAAACCGGAATGTTCAGAGAACTTTGAAGAGTTTGAAAGACATGTTGTGACATTCACCAACCCTCATTCGTCAAAAGACAACTCTCAAAAAGTCTCTGTGTCCCAGCAGTGGGAACGTCATAAGTGGTGCTTATTATATTATGCTTATTTGTTCAGATTAATATGGCGCGGTGCAGAACACTATGCGTACTCCTGGATTTACACCAACTACAAGTTAGTCGACCTGCCCTGGGACCATGTTTCCACCTGGATCCTGGCGGCCATTGGAGTGGACTTCTTCTATTATTGGATGCACAGAGCTTGCCATGGTTAGTGCAGCTTGATTTATCAATACAAGGTGCTCCAAAATTTGTAAATAAGGTGGAAAGATTGTAAATGGCACGTACCAGGCAAACATAGTTGTTCAACATAATTTTTATTTGGAGGCCTTTTTTCCGCAATAAGGAACTCTTTTATTATAGCCTCACCTAATATTTAAGTCATGTTATTTTCTCAATATCTTTATGGGTTATTATTTGCACAAAAGATGAAGAGCATAATATTTTTTGATTTTATGACCTATGATCGAATTTTCAACACTAGGCTATTCAATTCAATTCAATTAATTTTATTCAAACCTAATACATTACATAATGGAATAATTATAAACACAAACATCTAATCAAGAGGATGTATAGCGGCCTTGTCTCATTGTATAAAAAGGATTCAATTGATTAACAATAGTAGCTACAGCTCAGTATTGGGTTTTGAGATGTCGTTTTATATTATGCTTGTCTTCCGGCCGCCATCATGGAAATTTAGAATTTTATCCTATATATTATTTCTTATCTATATTTTAATTTTAATTATATGTGCAGAAAATTAAAATTATAACAAAAAATTTTATAACGATGATGATACAAAAGGGTTTTATAACAATAATAAAAGTTATTATTTGCGGTATTATATTAATTTGCTAAGCTTTTTTTTTTGATTCGACAGTTAATTACTTAGGTACTACTTACTTATGTAGTAACTTAGGATCGAATATATTTAAGAGCAGATAAAAGTTAAGATTGGTTCAAATTGGTCAAAGCAACGTTATTCACGTGTATTAATATCTTGCTAACTTTTTTATTTGACTAAAGTGAGTCAAGGGTATTTTTTTTAATTTTCTTGTTTGTTTATTAATTGGTACATATTCTGATAATACTGATTGATAAGGAAAAAAAAACTAAGATACTATTATAGGTCAATTAAATAATGTCATGTTTCTTGCCTCTGCTTGATAAAATTATTCGTCATAAAATATTTTCAATAGTACATAGAACATTATATTTATTTTACATCTAAGCACTTGTAAAAAAAAAGTTTTATTGAGAATTACGCCAAACAGTGCTATTCAAACGTAAAAAAGCAACGAATTTGAAAAAAATCTTGTAAATTTTGTATATTTGTTTTTAAGAACTATCAATAACTGTCTTCACCGTAAAATAATACTATCGTAACTTAAGGAGAATCATCAACGGCTGTTGGAATGTATTATTTTACTCTAGAACTTTTTGTTAATTGTTCAACTGACGGTTTCAGGACATAAATTAACTATATTATGATTTAAAACGGGTAACATACCATGATTTGACGGTTATTTCGACGCTTGCAACAGCGTCGAAATATCGGAAAACTCAAAAACCGTCAAATCATGGTATGTTACCCGTTTTAAATCATAATATTGTTAAAAAACATGATAATTTAAAAAGTTATAAATTAACTAACTAACGCCTACGTTAAATCAACATTAACACAAATTTACCAATTGCTATTAAGTGCATTAATTTAAGAAAACATGGCACTTATAGTGGCTGTTATCTGATTGGTTGAGTGCTTAGTCATTACATCTAAATTGAATTTTATTTAAGTATCTGAAATTTAAACTAATTTATATAAAAATAAAATAGCCTTTATTGCTGTTTCTTTCTTACAATAATTCATATAAATGCCTACTTAAATACTAAAACTTACAAAACTTATTTAATTAATTCTAACATTTGCTAGAATTATCGGCAACTGGTTGTGCTAACGATTTCCACGCATTTCTGTCTCTAGCTAGACGAATCCATAGCGGACCAGCTGTTTTCTTGAGGTGATCTTCCCAATTTATATATATTGATTAAAATAATTGTTATCTCCAGAGATCCATATCCTGTGGGCCCAGCATCAGGTCCACCACACGTCTGAAGACTTCAACATGGCGGTCGGCATCCGACAGTCGGTCTTACAAGGATGGTGCGGATTTGTGAGTAGTTCATCAATAAATATGGAGAGGGCGCTTAACTTAAAGAAAACAAAGAAGGAGGAAAACAATAATTTGAAAATAATATTCTTTGATGTATTTTGGAATATGGGTTTGGAGGTTTTGTCTGTTCACGTCCGTAAGTGGTAACCCTCTGAATCCTTACACGTGACCTCCGGGTGGTGCTGAGAACAGTCTCTGGTGGTAGGCTTCGGCCGCGGCTTGTCACCACCCTCCGGGCTGGGCCAGTGCGTGAAGCGATTTTTTCGTGTTTCGTAATGTGGCCCGGAGAAGCCATCTTCTAGGCCTTCATGCTCCATCTTAGACCACATCGTCACTTTACATCAGTTGAGATTGTGGTCAAATGAAGGCTTATCAATAATAAAAAAAAAAAAAAAAAAAAAAAGAATCTATGTGTATGTTTGAATGTGAACTTAAGATAATTTCCAAGCATAAATGGCGTTATATGGTAAATTAACAAAAACAACCAAAATCTGATCCAACGAACGGGTTTTACCATATTCTACCCACGCTATATCATCCCATTTCTTAAATCAACCTTAGATGTTATTCCAAACTTAACTTATAAACTAAAATAAAATAAATAAAGTTGTAGTTACGTCCTGGTCGAACAATCTACGTTACGCGCAACTTCTATGCACTATTTCGTCTCGATTTTATGAAGAAAAAAATTAAGTAATCTCAATGACGGACTACTTAATTATTATTTTTAGTCATAGAACTAAGTGTAGAACTTAGGCCGCTTGGGCCCTACGAAAAGGCACTCGCGCCTGAAATGGGTATTGACGACCCACGAATTACGGCGAGCGCTTGATTACTGGGCGCTCCTGACCCACATCGAGGATGGAATGGTCCTTTACGGAGTATCTACTGTTGTGCGTAGACACGGACGAACGAGTGTCTTGAAGACACTCAAGAATTAATATGAAACAAAACTGCTTCAAAACAGCAGACCACTGTCCACCACAGAGTCAAAACAATACATATAGATTAAAAACAAATTTATGGGAATAAAGTTGTCTAAAACATTTTAAGTATTTTTCAGAAAAGCTGCTTAGTGCTAATGAATTCTCTCAACAATTGAAAATAAATAGAGGGCTTATTTTAAGAGAAAATCGATATACCCTAGACTATTATTGCTATTACTTTGCTATTTCAAGTAAGAAATTCGTCACAACTTCTGTTGATCCCAAATAATGTAGTTTTTTTTTTGGCATTTCAATATGTATTGTTAATTTTTAAGCTGAACAGACACTTAAGAAGAAGCGTTAGATCGAAACATACATTATTTTATTATTTCTGCCTGTTTCCATTTAAAAATTAAAGTTAATCAATCGTTAAAGTATGTAGCTATGTACCTACATACACCGTGGAACAAGATTCACAAAAATTAAAAAAAATCTTATATTACGTTATTTTATGGTACTTCTCAAGTACTGAGGGTTTCAAAATGGTCTTGTTCAAAATCAAGCAACTACGAGTAAGTTCATTCGTTTACAAGTGTCACTTTCACGTTCAAAAGGTTTTGCACAAAATCAATCAAAAACTTTTATCTTTTATATATAAATTTTCTGTACGTGTGTCATTGAACTCCTCCTAAACGGCTGGAACGATTTTGATGAAATATTTTGTGTGTCTATAAGTAAGTGGGTTTGAGAATAGTTTACTGTATTAGCCGTGCTAAATACACACTCAACTTTCATTCCGAAGGTCGTTGGTTCAAACCCCGCCACGCAAATCAGGATTTTTCTCCTTTAAAATGTATGTGACGGCAAAAATCGTGAGGAAAGCGGCATGTAAGAACTTTAATAATTTAAAGGACATGTGATATTCACCTGCACTTGGCCAGCGTGCTGAATTACGGCCTAATCTCTCTCGCCTAGAGAGAAGTCCCTGTGTCCCAGCAGTGGGAACGTTAATAGGGTGATGATGATGATAAGAATCCCATTATTTTGGATTCTTCTCCAATAAATCCAACTACCTTGTTTCTATCTAGCACCTGAGCAGTAAACTAGGTAATCCTATTTACCCAGGCAACTATTGAAAGCGTTGGGCCGTAACTTACACTCTCACACATTATTCCCGTATTCAGCAGATTATAAAGGTCTTCGTAGTTTTGAATAACTAAAAGGTAAATTGGTTTTCTAATACCCAAGGGCTATTATTTCTAACACTGTTAAGGGAAGTTGATTTATGCGTAGAGCGGTAACTAGACACTACTTTGGAAATTTCCTATGGCTGAAACATTGTACATATTATGACATAAACCGTCAAGTCATGGTATGTAACCCGTTTTAAGTCATAATATGGTTATTTGAGTGGTAAATAAAGTTATATTTTGTATTACTATCTTGAAGAGTACGCGCTGCGCCCGGCCGCGCCCCGACTCTTCTCGTTCTGAACTGACCCTTATATGAAATTTAGTATCCATACATAAAAGATAATCATTATTTCTATTATTTGATCGCAACAATTATTTGGACTAGATTTATTTAACACAAATAGGCTTATAAATATTAGTATGTGGGAAAAGTCACTATACTCGTATAATCTAATATATAAAATTCATCTGTCACGGGGTGCGTGATCGAACTCCTCCGAAACGGCTCGACCGATTCTCATGAAATTTTGTGAGCGCATTGAGTAGGTCTGAGAATCGGCCAACATCTATTTTTCATTTTATAATATATATAAAATTCTCGTGTCACAGTTTTCGTTGCCATACTCCTTTGAAACAGCTTGACCGATTTTGATGAAACTTTTTGTGCTTATCCGGTATCTATTCTTTTTTTAATTTTGCAAAACAACGTTTGCTGGGGTCAGCTAGTAATAATATAAACAACGCAAGGTGCTGACGTGCGTGATTTTTCTGCGTCCACGGGATCAAATGGGGTCAACTTACACAGGTAAATCTAGCGTAAAATTATCTTCAAATACTTATCTACAATCGTTTATCTACTTTCAGATCTTCTACCTGCCGCTGGCGCTGGCTATCCCCCCCTCCCAATTCATAATGCACCACCAGTTCAGCTACCTGTACATGTTCTGGATCCACACTGAGACCATCAAGACTCTTGGGCCTTTGGAGTACATCCTCAACACCCCTAGCCATCATAGGATCCATCACGGTAAGAATATTTGAATTACTTTTAAATCATTCATGGTTTTTAAACATATTACTTATAATAACGGTTAAAATACCATGGTTCGATTAGTTTTGAGTTTTCCGTTATTACGACACTGTTGCGCTAGTTGCCACTTACGACTGTTGGAGATTACAACATGTTGTAATTCCATGCAATTGACAGATTTTTCACATATAAAATATTATATTTATTTGTCAAATGTATAAGATTACAACATGTTGTAATCTCCAACAGTCGTAAGTGTCAACTCGTGGTAGGGCTAATGATTTTAAGGGATATTAATTGTTTCTTCTTAAGATCACGAGAGGCGGTCAGTAATAACTACAGGTTCCTTATTACATTTTTATTAGAGAGAGAGAGAGAGAGAGAGAGAAAACATTTATTGACACAACACACACATAACCAGTAAAATACAGTTAAATAAAATAAAAAAATAAGATATTTTATAATAGAACTAAATACTAAACATAAATAATTGAATGTGTTGTGCCAAAAAGTCTCGCCTCAGCATAAGCAGACCCACCATTAGGTGGATTTGCGCTGGTTTTCAGACGAGACCTAATGACAAACATAAATGCTGAATGATCAAGACATAAACTGATTGTCTTTGCGATTACGAAGTCGGTTATCCACAAACAAACTGTATTAATCCCCTTACGAAGTCTGATGCGAAGTCGACAAAACTATTCTTTAAACTACTTGTTACATAGAATCATTGTTACCTATATTAACAGGTAACAATGATTCGATGATGATGATTCTAGTAGAATTATAATCTAATAATTTGTGTGTAAAACTATGTACAAAAAACCAACAACAAGTGTCGTGAAAAAAGTACTTTCAGATTTTGAAATTGAAGTTGTTGGCCATTAAGTTTTATAATGAGATATTTACCATGATTTATTGAGTTTTATAAATCTAAATGTTGATAGCTTTAAAAGTTATTTGGTGGTAGCTGTTATGGTAATGGAAATAACTTCGCAGGGAAGAAGTTCATTCCGAAGTAAATTGCTTGTTTATTTATATTGAAACTTAAAAACTGAACTTTTATTGTGTTATTTAAAGTAGTTGATTATTTTGACTCCGAAAGTGTTTTACTTTTAAAGTTATAAAATAGTTTGAAACCAAATCAAGTCTATGAAAAGTTTGTTTAGACTGAATCATAATTTTAAACGATAAATAAATACCACAATGCCATCGGTTGTGCCGTTTAAAAGTTGTGGGGGTGAGAGTGGGGAAGGTAAAACCGAAAATCTGCATATATACTCGAGTGAGGTATTAAATGATTATGGTATGAAAAATATAATGGTATGAAAATTATTATGGTGTTTAACTTTTAAGGAAATTAAGGCATAGGAATCGGGAGTTTTTCTTAAGTTATTAATTAAGATTTATTTAGAATATATACCCCGGTTAATTACAGGTAGCAATCCCTACTGCATCGACGTGAATTACGGAGGCGTTCTTATAATTTGGGACAAGCTATTCGGCACCTTCAGAGCAGAGAAGGAAACGGATCGTATTGTCTACGGGCTCATTTACCAACAGCCGTCATTTAATCCTCTACACTTACAGGTAATATTTTCAAAATCAAATCAATAAGTTTATTTATTCTAACTAAAAATTTTCAATGTCATACAAATAAATTAAACAATAATTCAATAAATTTCATAACTGCCATCGCGTTTGACTCAAGGTAGGAGCATAAAGGATATCTTAAATTCTTAACTATAATGTAAATTTTAATAGCAAACTATCTCGAAAGAAACTGATAAATTATAATAATGATTATTGAAGTATGTTATGAAGAATATTAGTGATTGAGTCCCAATTTCACCATTTTCTGCTACAAATCGAGTTCGATTGAACCTAGTTAAACTATTAATAAATGTTAATTTCAATTTGATCTCAGTTAGGCGATCAAACAAGCTCAGCCTGATCTGATTGCGTTCATAGCCAACGGTGAAATCGGGGGAAAACTGTTTTAAAAATAGTAACGTATCTATTGTTGTTTGATTATTGATCGTTTAAAAATCAAAAGTTAAGCAAGCAAAGTAGGTAAATTAGTAGGTTTTGGATGAATTAACACAATTACAACAGTAGTCCAGCGAGTTCAAGCCCTTATAAGGATTACATAATATTTGACAGACGACTTGGTGAAAGCAGCGGGCTTACGGTGGATGCATGCCGCCACCAAATCTTTGAGGTAGGACTATGTCCAGCAGTGGACTCTCTACGGCTGAAATGATGATGATGATGTAATAAGCCTCTTGCCAAGGGCCTTGCATAAGGCCAGTGTTTGTATGGACCTGTATTATGGATTGGTTTCGGTATTTCCTGTATATAGAATATCGAGACTTAGATACTTCAAAATATTTCTCTTTTTATATCAGTCTGAGAAAGTTAATAGATTGTCTGATAAAAAAACGTTATTCTTAAACCTAAATTAGAGTCAAATCCGTTTAATAACAGTTCAATAGAAGATTTTCGCCCTTGTTTATCTTTATAATAATCGCAAAATAACTCGTAAATAAGCTTAATGTGTTTTTTAGCTCATTCCGTTATATTATCCAGAAAAGAGTTTTTATGAATACTTGGGCTAATGTATAATTAACAAGTAGTAGATACCCATAATCGTAACACAAGCTTCTATCTAAAGTTTTAAGAATTTTTTTTGGACTACGCAGCGTTACCTAACCCCAAAATAAGCAGAGCTTGTGCTATGGTTAGGTGACTTATATACTACTACACAGATTTTTTCTAAGTTTTTTTTCCATTTCCAGTCGTATTACACTGGCTACGTGGTCCAGCGGATCAAGAGCTGTGACTCCTGGTACTACAAGTACTGTGCCATCTTCAACAGGCCCAGCTGGAAGCCTGGTGACTTCACGAGGTTCAAGGATATGGAGGAAGATGTACGTATATTAATAAGACCAAGTTCTGATAAGTGGAACAGATGATTGAGCTGGGATTGAACCAGCAAGCGCAACAAGCGCAGACTTTAGGCAGAAATTAAAGGGATAAAAGGCGTTATAAACATTAAAATCAAGCGCATATTATATTACAATCAAAAAACTGAGACTTAAAAGTTGTAAGTCATCCTAAAAAATGCTATTCGTAAGTGTAATTAATTTAGATATTAATTTTATTCATCCACTTTAGGACATAATATTACACTTGGTTTCGTAGGTCGTACGTGTGAATTCCCATCAGCGGCTTATTAGAAGCCTTGTCAAATCTATAAATAAAAATGATATTTTTTTATTGGTTAAAATTCCATTTAAAAAATTCGATTGGGTTCTGACTTTTTGACTAGGGTTACCCGTGTGTCAGGAGTTTCTTCCATACATTCTAGGAATTAACAATGGTAATTTTACAAGGCTTATATATATTAATATTTATTTGATATTTCCTCTATTCCAGCCTGCCATCCACTCAAGACCTAAGTACAACGTGGTGCTACCTTCATGGTGCACCAGCTACCTGTTACTGCACTATTTCTGCGTCCTCTGCGGGTTCTATCAGCTATTTCTCACTCATAGTGTAAGTATTACTTTAAAGAGTTTTAAGGACATGTGAAATTCACCAACCCGCACTTAATCTCTCTCGCCATGAGAGAAGTGCCTGTGTCCCAGAAGTGGGAACGTTATTAGGGTGATGATGATGAGTGTAAGCATTATGGAGACTGATTCAGTAGCGCGGTGGGCGAGGACGAGGTAGCGGCTTCGATTCCTGCCCGGGTCAAGTGTTTTATGTCATATAGTTGAGATATTATGACTTTACTTACAAAAACTCAATGAGGAGCAAGTCAAGAGACGCAACTAAGCCCCAATATCACCATTTTATGCTACAAATCGTGTTTTATTGAACCCAGTTCAACCATTTAAAAATGACAACTATATGTATATTTGATCGGAGAGGGGTAGTAAATCAAGTTTAGCCTGAGCTGATCGCGTTTAATGCCAATAGTGAAAGCGCCTTCTCCTTGGTCTGGGCTTTTAGTATGTATATTTTATATACTCGTTTTTTTTAATGCTAGCTAAGCTTTCATTTGACCACAATCTTACCTGATGTAAAGTGACGATGTGGTCTAAGATGGAGCATGAAGACCTAGACGGTAGATGGCTGCTCCGGGCCACATTACGAAACACGAAATAATCCGTAGCCCGTACTTACTTATTGCTGCGGCGCAACGACCCGAAGTGGATCTTGGCCTCCGACGTCCAAAGACCGCTTGGCTTCTCATATAGTTGTCAAAACATAGAGACCGATTTATTTGCCGATAAATGGGAAAACATTATTGATGTTTGCTTGAGATTTTGTGATACTGAAGAGTGAATGTGAATTGTTTTAATGAATGAATGTACTTTATTATGTTCTACTTGTAATTGATTATACTTATTTATTGTAAATTTGTTATTTAATTTAATTTTCAAGAATTAAATTTTATTTTTATTAATTTATTTCATATGTATAAAATGTATGAATTTGTGTACTTAATTGATTTGTATGTCTTGCTAATTAACTGGTTCAGCCCAATCATCGGCCACAAGCTCACGCAGATCCTTCTGAACTTAATATGTATAATTAAAATAATATATATCTAGATAGACAAACATAGATTATGTATGTCTATTATATTAAGTATATCAGATGTCTAGTACCCGTAACACGAGCTTTTCACTAGATTTGTGTGGATTTTCCGAAAATATTTATTTATTTATCCTTCTTCCAGGTCCTCCCCCATATGACGGTGATACCCCTGGTCATCTACATCTTCGGCTCTCTCACCACCTTCGGAATGATCCTGGACGCGTCTCCTAAAGCTCCTCTGTATGAAAGCATCCGCTGTTTCACTCTCCCGATTCTGGTGAGGTTGTTGACCCCGCTGATAGTGCTGCCACCTAGCGCCGAGTTGATGTACATTGTGTCGGGATTATTTTGGTTCCTCTTCGTTTGTAAGAGTGATGAGATTAAGGCTATTAGAATTAAGGCGGAGTAAATTTTAAAATATTTGTAAAAATGTTAATAATATGTGTTTTAATTATCCTCTGTTTTGTTTGTTTATGTACGAAATGGTTGATAAAGCCGGGTTTGTTAAAATAAATAAAATTATGCTATATTTTGTTATAGTAAAATATTTTCAATGAATGTAATGCTTTAAAAAAGAGACCGAAAAAGCTAAAAAAAGCTTAAATAATATTGGTTGATCAATAATAAAAATGCATGTTGTTTATTATGTTATGTGTATACCTTAATTAATAAATTAAATAGAAACTTATAAGTTTTTTAGAATTTTTTAGTAGGTAATGTATTATGTTACTGTTAAACTCCATTCTAGTTTAAACGCATTGTTCCTAGTCAGAACTAAGGCCTTGGGTAAAACGCCCAAAGTGCAGATTGGTTTGTGTCCCAGAATTTCATTTCTTGTTCGGCAGGGGATACCGCGGGTAAGGTTAAGGGCCTCTTTCACTATCTCCGAGTCAAGTTAGACAATTTTTAAAATATAAAGCTATTTCGCTCTGTCACATGTGACAAAGCGTGATAGTTTTTCACATAACTAACCATTGATTAGTTTACTCGGATTTTGTGGAGTCACCCTAAGTCTCTAGGAGGGTGTTTGAAACTTCTAATCCTCCAATCACTTATATTCGATAGATACCGTATTTTTTTTTACAATTTACAGAACAATATTTAGCCCCGTACCCTAAAGCTTGTAAAACGGTTACTAGACATCTGATATACTTAATATAATAGACATAACATTCATAGATATTTTTATTTAACATACTTAAACCTCTAGACCAAGGAAAAAGTGCATACAAACAATTGACCCCTCGGCGGGAATCAAACCTGCTACTATCTTGCGCCGCAAGCGGTCCCTCACCTGACGCACCACTGGGGCAGGCAACTTGTCATTTTATACATTAATTGTAATTCATTCTTTCTTTCGCTCCATCGTCGCCTTCGTCTCCGACTTCGGGCTGAACTACGCTCAAAAGTGAGCCAATAGGATAGACGACAAAAAAAATATAAGTCCATCATTTCGATTATTTAAATTATATTTTAATAATTTTACTATTTTCTTGCCAACGAAAAATATATACTATAAGTAGACTTTATTCACCGGTGAATAAAGTCTACTAAAAGTATACTTATAGCACCTGGGTGAATTAACTCAGGTGAATTAAGTATACTGCCACGAAAAATCAAGACGATACAGTGCACTAAACACTGAACTCGTTTTGCGTGACGTTACGCTTTTCTGCGAATAGCCCTTGGGCGATTCATACCGTGGTACTCGTGGCGGTATGAAACGACTACCTTCTAGGTCTTCATGCCCCATCTTAGACCACATCGTCACTTTACATCAGGTGAGATTGTGGTCAAATAAAGGGTTATCGAACATAATAATATAACATTCTAAATTTCTACATCACATGATGCTCTATATCTCGGCACTCATATAAATTTTGTTTATTGAAATATAAGTGTCTAGTTTATTTTTCGGACGGACTAAACAAAATACTTTCTTTTATAAAGTGATCATGCCAATTGTAAAATTGTCGTGATATTTGATCACGATAAAAACAAACAGAGAGAAATTCCAGAATTACAATAGTTCAAACAGTCATAAAACTGGTACAATTATGGAAAACAATTCAAATCGTTTTATAACACCAATTATCAAACTAATAGACCTTAATTAACACTAATCACTTAATAGTACATTTTATTGCAACAAAAATAGATTAATGCAATAATCAATTACGTTGGGTGAGACGTAAAAAAGATATTTGGGCTGTTTCCATACAAATAACACAATTTTTTTTTGAGAATGGTTTTTTTTCTGATGAAATTCATTGGAAGTTATATGCAGGGGATTTTGGCTTCACAGAATAAATAAATTTAAAATTTAAGAAAAACCCCGATTCCAATGCTTTCATTTCCTTAAAAGTAAAACACCATAATATTTTGTGATGAGATTTTCGGTTTTCCTTCCCCACTCTTACCCCCATAACTTTTAAACGGCACAACCCATTTTCATAAAACATGTCTAAGAACACTCGCGCCAAACTCACCTTTCATACAAAAAACTAACTATTATAAAAATAAATATTTCCGGACAATTCACACAACAACATCTAAGCCCCGTGGTAAGCTCTTAGCTTGTGTTACTTAAAGCACCTGGGTGAATTAACTTAGGTGAATTAAGTATACTGCCCCGAAAAATCAAGACTGTGCACTAAACACTCGTTTTGCGTTATTATATTAACTAAATTGAAATCGCTCCATTCGTTCGGCAGCTATGATGTCCCAGACAGACCGGCATACACACAGACAGTCTGCTTCAGTGGCGCGGTGGGCGAGGCTCCGCTTGCGGCGCAAGAGGTACCGGGTTCAATTCCCGAAGTGTGGTCAAATTAAGGCTTATCAATAATCAAAAAAAAAATACTTAGACAGATAGACACGTCTAACTTATAACACCCCTCTTTTTTTGTCGGGGGTTAAAAATGGACAGAAATCATAATTATTTCATCTTAATAAGCTTATTGAGTGGCAAGTGTTCAAGGAGCGATATTTAATCTGAGCAATCCACAAATTTGTTTTTTTTAAACAAAACAATAATATAAAGCCGAAAAATGAGTTTGTTTGATTGTTGGTGTGATTATTTGAAAACTCAAGAACCACCGATTCGATTTGAAAAAAAATTGATTGCCAGATAGACAATTAATCGAGGGAACCAGCTACCGGGTTTTTACCACGGGATCATACGTCGGTCGTTCCCGCGGAAAACCCATAAATCTCGGGCAACCCCGGCCGTGGCGTTAGAGCGAGTATTAAATAAAGTGTTGTTGACGACCTCTGTGGCTCGGTGGGCGAAGGTCCGCCTGAGACGCAAGAGGTTGGGATCGATTCCCGCCGGGGACCAGATGTTGTGCTATCTACAATTTCTGGTTTCGGGTCTGGGTGTTTTCTATGTATCATTGTATGTATTTACAAAAAATAATATCTATGTATATCAGTCACCTAGCACCCATAGTACAAGCTCTGCTTAGTTTGGGGTTAGGTGATTCTGTGTGAGTAGTCCGAAGGTATTTATTTATTTATTTGACTGCCTCAGTGGCGTGCTGGGCGAGGGTCCGCTTGAGTTCGGTTCCTAAAATATCTATGTTCGTATGTCTATTATATTAAGAATATCAGATGTCTAGTACCCGTAACACAAGCTAACAGATTACACGGGATTGACATACTACATAGATACATTTTTTTTTTGTTATTAATACATACTGATCCTAAAAAAATATATATTATATACTGTTCATCAAATTGGTAAAGTAACGTGTCCTATGCTTGTTAAAAGATTAAAAGACTATCGGCGTTCTTAATTACACCAACAAATGAAATTATAACTAAGAAAACAAAAAACCCGACACCCGGGAACAAGCTGTGCCAAGAGGTGGTAGGTAATTAATTTTTAAAATCTGATATATAAATTTTCTACAAAATTTTAATATACCTGGCATAATAACCCACACATTTATTATACATCAAATGATACCTCGGACGTCAAAATCCGTCGAGAAGTTTAGGAACGCAATTTTAACCATTTCTCTGCATTCTTATAATAACGAATTCGAAATATATGTAAACAATATTACTAGCTGATATACAATGTGTATTTTCGAACCTTGATCAAACTATCGGATAAAAAAAATGTATATGTTGGCTATTAAAAAAAAGCCGCTTAAATATATTTTTTTTAAAAATACTTCATCTGGTTTTAAAATACCCATTTTATCCCGAAAACACTTTCGACTCAACAGAATTTCTCGATTGTTTACAATAAAAATATATATTTTTTTGTTATTTCGTCACATTTCTACTAAATAAGTACTGTTTTATGGTCAGAACTGAGGGTAGTAGTGTTTTCCTCCGACTTTATAGGAATTTGTGTTGTGTTGTGCTTTGTGGAAGTTTGATAATCATGAATATGCAAGCCAAAGCAAAAGGCGTCTATCCTAACAGTGTGAGAAAACATCGTCATTTGAGTGCCTTGGAAACAAATAAGGAACATTATAATGATTGATGATTGATGAGTGAACGAATTAAATTATATTTGTCATAGCAAATGTGAGTTTACCGTTTTTATAAATATTGCTATTTTGTTCGAATGTGTGATTTTGCTCAATATCATATGGCAGTACGAGTAAGGTAGCTCTTGCCCTCCCCGAAATCGATTAAAAAAGAGGTGACACGTTTTGTATGAAACAGGCGTTAATTAATTAGATTGATTGCTAATCACTTTGCTAATTCAATCGTCATGACGCAATAAAGTGAGTCGTTGCTCTATGGAAATTAAAATATTTATGAATGTAAAATTATGAAGTCATTTGAATAGGATTCATTGCGATGACAAAAGAAGTATTTGTCTTTGTTATTTTACTAAAGGACTTAGCGCATTCGCTGTGGTTTGAAAACAGCTTGTCTGTATTCAATTATTATTGTAAATAGCTTGCATTTCATGCCACGGTGATTGTTCCTATTTTATGGTTGTTTCAGCAGTTAACTTAAATCTTCTTTCGATAAATGGGCTTACATTATTGATTAGAAAAAAGGTTTTACTCACGGAAATATTGTTTATTAACAATATTTCATAATTTTGTGAGTAATTTATATCAGACGTTTCAGTTCCATTCAAGAGAAACCGTTATGTGGGAAGAGCTAAATCCTCAAACAAACAAACTTATTTAGCTCTAAATTAGTATTGATTATTCGGACAATCTCAAAAATCTCCAATACAAAAAGGATTTACATGACTGTAGCCTTTACTCCCTAAAATGTCTATACTCTAGTATTTTTAATCCGATAATAACGGTTTTCAATCATATTTCACCAAATCCGAGTAAATTAAGCAATGGTTAAGTCAATAATTTTCGTTTCAGGGGTTAGTTATGACATGGGCTATCTCGCTTTGAGCGAAATCCCTACTAACATATTATCGATGTGAATGTAAGTTTGTTTATTACGCTTTTTTACGCGAAAACTGCTGAACCGATTTAAATTAAATTTAGTACACAGAATCTCTAGAGCCTGAGAAAGGACATAGGCTACTTTAAACCGCGGTAAAGTGTCATTTAATTAATAAAATTAATTAATACGCGGGTAACACCGCGGGGCACTACTAGTAGGTATATATTTTAACAATTGTCTATCTCCGAGTGCATATAACACTAGTTATAGGCACTAAGTAATTAAAAGGCATAATTTGATGATCCGTCGTCTGGACTATGTTACGGAGAAAAAGTCAACTTAGATCGAGAGAAGCCACTCAAAAAGTTACATCTATTTCTGTCAAGATCAAATTTCATAGGTTTTTAGTTAAGTTACATTAATGACATTAAATCTGTAAAATCAAACGAATCGCGGCTGAAAAAACGCCCCAGTTTTTACTCCCCAAAAATATCAAAATTCTAACTCAGAGAAGTAGAGGTGCGTCCCTTTTCCTAGCTTAATCTGATTATGTTGTCAAAATAATATTCAGGGCTTGTAGCAAACCCTAAAGTTTATTGCAGGCTGAATAATTACTAACAAAATTTTAGTTATGTAAATATACTGAAATTACGGGACTAAAACAAGGTCTTATAGTTGCTATCTGTTATTTTCTGGTAATATTTTGGAGTTGGTTGGAAGGTTGGTTGATTTTGGGGAAGGTTTTGGATTAATTATTAAGTTAATTTTATCTGAAAATAATTTTACAATAGTTTATTTGATATTTATTTTTTCTCCTTGTTATATGTTCTTTACGTTATGCCACTGTCTATTCTATTTCTTTCCTGTCCATCCAAAGGTTGCCTGGAAGAGATCGCTCACAGCGATAAGGCCGCCCTTTGTACTCCAATGTGTTGTCTTGTTATTGTTTGCAGTTTGTATTTTATTTGTGGTGTACAATAGAGTTATATATCTAAGGTTGGTTTCGCGGGTAAAAAAATATTTCATGACAAGACTTTAAAAGACTTTCCAGCTCTTCTAGAATAGGCTGACTTAATAAAATATGAATTCTGCTTATTCCGTCTGTAAGCCCGTCCAAAAACAGTGGGAACGTATTTCTCGCTATGTCGATTTAATGCAAAGATACAAGTTACAAAATAATGTATTTCCATTGTTTGCTTTTACTAAACCGAGAAATGTGTAAAATCGTAGTACTGCATACTATACTTCACGAGCCCCCGTGTATAAGTATACAATGTGTATTTTTGACATAAATTTATCGATAATTATCGATTCCAAAATGTATTTGTTGGCTATTTAAAAAAAGCCGATTTACTTTTTTTTAATGAAAACTACTTCATCTGGTTTTTTCTTCGTTTCTGTTTGAGTTACACCGTTTACTCAAACAGAAACGAAGAATGCACATTTCGTTTGATCTAAGTTCGAAAATAATGTATAATGTATGTACAAATCGTTCGAAATCGGTACGTCACGGCGATGCTAATTTCAAACCACCCCCGCTGTGCAGTAATTACTTGAATAATCTATTTTTAATTGTTGAATCCGAACTAAAATTGGTATTTAATGGCACCACAAGTTAATTGGACCTGAAGTAATTTAAATAAAATATTGAGTAACTGTGCATTGTTGAAAGCAATCTTGGTTTTAACACACTGATAGATTTGTATTTTCCGTGAGGATATAATACCCCTAAGTTCTTTAATAAGGAGAAAATAGGTAGGTTTTTTATATATTTTGACTTTATAATAGTAAATAGTAGGTATTGTAAACAAAATAACATTAAGGGCTGATCTCACCATCTTCGAGTTAAGTTATCCAATGGTTTAGATATAGACCTATATTGCTCAGTCACACGTGACTAATAGATATCTCTTGACATAGTTACGTCCAGATACAACCATTGATACATATAATTGATAGAACTAACCATTAGTTTACACGGATTTTGTTAAATAAATAAAAATTAAATAAAACAAAAATTATAATTGTAACTAAAAATTTCATACATTTATACATAGTCAACTAACGAAGAAATAATAATAAACCAACAAAAATACAATTACTTAAATACCAATAATTATGTCACACTAAAAAAATAAACACTAAGTTTATTTCAAAATTTATAAGTACCCTATGCATAAGTACATTCATCTAAACATTTTAAGTGACAAAATGTCTTTTTGAGGATAAATATTATATAAAACTTAACATTTTCCATACATTCCATCCCTTCATAATAACTTCATAATGCTCGAAATATGCCCGAAAATCGTTTTACATATACATTTGAAAATTAAAATTATATCGGAAACAGTTTCTGTTTAATACATGGTACCTCATCATCATAACCCTATCAACGTTCCCACTGCTGGGACACAGGGACTTCTCTCTTGGCGAGATAGATTAGGCCTTAATTCGCTAGCCAAGTGCGGGTTGGTGAATGTCACATGTCCTTCAAACTCTTTAAAGTTCTCAGAACATGCCGGTTTCCTCACGATTTTGGCCTTCACCGATGAAGCACGTGTTTAAAGCGCACATACATTTCTCAAGAAGAAAAATCCAGGTTTGAACCCAAGACCTTCTTTAATACATCTTTATATCTATACTAGTTAAACTGAAGGGTTTGTTTGATTGTTTGTATGAGCGCGTAATATCAGGAACTACTGGTGGCCATTCGCAAAATTCTTACTTTTACTGCGGGCAAATGCGTTGTTGAAATCCAAATAAGTTAAAACACGAGCGTATAATTTTAATTAATAAAATAACTTAATATATCATAGGAAAAGACAAGCTGTTGTGACAAACAAGTCAATTCTCAAAGAACTTGGCATTGGAACTCGACTGTCTACAATCTGCATGCAGAGAGTACTAAAATTCTTCGGCCACACTGTCAGGCGTGACCCGAACAGCCTGGAGAGGCTGATAATTACTGGCAGTGTGGAAGGAAAGAGAAGTCGAGGCCGCTCACCCACACGGTGGACCCACACAACACAGGACGCTACAGGTGGCACTCTCCAAGCATCAATACAGTTGGCTCCTGACCGGAGTCGATGGAGAGAAGTGGTGACGAAGCTGATGAGACGCCATAGTCACGTCCCTCAGTCATGAGGTTACGACTAAGAAGAAGAAGTTGTGACCTGTCAAATACGAGTATTGCAACATGGTATTCTTTATGCTTATCAACCTGCTTGGCCTTTCGGTTAAAAAGGTATTTATTTATTAGAATAGGACATCGTACCTACATACAAGGAAAACACAAAACATGGTCAATAGATACAGCGTTGTTATTACATCTGCATGTCCCCTTAATTAAAGGATATCCAAACAATAAGATTTTCGGGGTAATCGTCGATCGTGGTCAGTCGGGCCTTCACTCGATATTTCAAATTGCAGAAGAATTTCGACGTACATTTCTTTAATTATTTTTTTATGTTTTTAGCCTTCATTTGACTACAATCTCACCTGATGTAAAGTGACGATGTGATCTAAGATGGAGCATGAAGACCTAGAAGGTAGATGGCTTCTCCGGGCCACATTACGAAACACGACAAAATCGCTTCACGTACTGGCCCAGCCCGGAGGGTGGTGACAAGCCGCGGCCGAAGCCTACCACCAGAGACTGTTCTTAGCACCACCCGGAGGTCACGTGTAAGGATTCAGAGGGTTACCACTTACGGACGTGAACAGACAAAAGCTCCATTATATTATATTGTTTTTTATAATTACATTATTATTTTTTAATTTTTATAATATACCAACAATTACACCAACGCTTGACGCGGTGTAATTGGTAGCACACCGGGGCGCTCTCCCTGAGATGCAGTTTCGAATCCTGATACGGATGTATTGCGTCCTAATCTTTTACTGCATAAAAATTAAAAATAGTTTTTGTGGTTAATATACCTTGGTCCTAGTAATTTATTATTCTATGCCTTGGTATTTATCATTAAATTTTAATTAATAATTGATTTTTTATATTGACATTGATGATGATGATAAGTATAAATAAATTGTCACCCATGTATACCAGGTACCAGCAGATACTTAATTAACAGATAATGTTAAAACCATGGAGATACTCGCGTTGGTATAAGTTATAGTACCTTCTCAATGCCGACTTTCGTGCTATGCCATCTTTTCAAAAACAATTTCCATAATCTTATGTCTACAAACGGCCGAGAGAAACGATGTATGTATAAATCTTCGGTTTAAAGATCTTAATACAACATATACTCTGCGTTTGCAGATTCTTAGTCTCCAAAAGGTTGATAGTCTTATTGAGTTGTGTCTTTTAAACTTTACGTCATTTATATAATTAGGCAGAACTCTTAATGACCTACAAGAACACACTTACCTTACTCTTAATGATTTATTACACGGTTTTAATTATTCCCCAGTAGTTTGGGTACAAAAGAAAACATAATGCTCTATTTTTTACGAGTATAGAAGATACCCTACTTTTTAACCCCCGACCAAAAAAGAGGGGTGTTTAGTTAAACTGAATGACATAATTAAGTTTGAGGTGTCTGTCTTTCTGGGACATCATAGCTCCCGAATGGATGAAGCAATTTTGATTTAGTTTTTTTTTGTATTTTTTGTGAGTTGGGCGCGAGTTTTCTTAGACATGTTTCATGAAAATCGGTTGTGCCGCTTAAAAGTTATGGGGGTTAGAGTGGGGAAGGCATACCGAAAATCTGCAAATATACTCGAGTGGGGTATCAAATGAAAGCGCATCGCATGCACATTACAAAATTATTATGGTGTTTTACTTTAAGGAAATTAACGCATTGAAATCGGGGGTTTTTTCTTAAATTTTAAATTTAGATTTACTATTGCATCATTATCGAGCTATGCATGATTAAAATAATATTCTATATTTGTGTAGAAAGATTAAGACGAAATAACGTAGCTTACCAGCGAGATGTGGGACTCGAAACCACGCCTTTTTTTATTATACTTAGAATGCACAAAACACTCCCAGGCGAGATGTCAGTGCAGATCTCAGTTCCTACACTTAGAATTATAATTAGAATATTATATCATACTAGCAGACCCCAGCAAACGTTGTTTTGTAAAATAAAAAATAGATGTTGGCCGATTCTCAGACCTACTCAATATGCTCACAAAATTTCATCAAAATCGGTCAAGCCGTTTCGGAGGAGTATGGCAACGAAAACTGTGACACGAGAATTTTATATATTAGATTTAGAATATTAGTTTCAACTTATAAGTGGCGTTTATCACTTTGTAAAAACATAAAAGGCTTATGATTAAAAAAATATAATATTAAGGTATTAGGTACCTATATTATGTACGAAAGAACTTATATGGTCTGGTCATACAGAGAGCGTACAAGCGATCAGAGTTTGAAACATTTATTTTTATATTTGTGATGTTCTGAACTGGAAAACGCTTGAAGGCATTATACGCCGTTTTTTTTTCCGACAAGACCCTAAGGTTATTTGTACCATAAAAGCCGCTGTTTACAATTATTCGCGTTTTTTTTACTAAATACTAAAAATATCAGCAAGAAGTACGCAACAAATTATAATTACATTATGAATGATAATAATATTCAGAACTAATGGTATACTTAACCGGTTTCTTAGGAAAGTGGAGTAATATGTTGCATCATTATGTTATCAAGTTCATTACCATTGATGTTGTTTATTTACAATGTTGTAGGGGAAGAGGGGGCATAATGGGGACCTTTTGAAGGGCATTAAAACACTATTTTTAACCCCCGACCAAAATAGAGGGGTGTTATAAGTTTGACGTGTCTGTCTGTCTGGGACATCATAGCTCCCGAACGGATGGAGGGATTTCAATGTAGTTTTTTTTGTATTAAAGGTGAGTTTGGCGCTGGTGTTCTTAGACATGTTTTATGAAAATCGGTTGAGCTGCTTAAAAGTTAAGGGGGTGAGAGTGGGGAAGGAAAACCGAAAATCTGCAAATATACTCGAGTGGGGTATCAAATGAAAGCGCATCGCGTGCATATTACTTAATATGATGGTGTTTTACTTTTAAGGAAATTAAGGAATAAGGAAACGAGGGTTTTTCTTAAATTTTAAATTCAGATTTTTTATTTAGATATTCTTAATATAAATCTTTGAGAGTGAGCTCTGTGCCAGAAAATAAATTCAAACCTTAACCTTTCATTTTTTGATTCCTAAAACGTATCGTAAAAAAAACAAATAATAATACTGAAACAAACATCTTACCTGCTAGTATAATTGGATGATCAGATATAAATTTTAGTGAGTGGTTGATCGTTTATATTGAGGTGTAGAACACGTGCTATGTTTGTGCAATTTGACAAAAACAGAGTTTTTGGCGTAACTCAAAATCCGATGAATGCTGGCTGATAAACCATACTTCGTCGCGTTATTACGAGTCAGAGCGGCTGTGATCGGTCATTCAAAAAGGCAAAGTCTGTAAATGTGTACTATTTGGCATAAGGGCCTTTGCCTCATCTTGCCCCCTTTTCCCCTAATGGGTAAGAAATCATTAATTTATTGCTAAAACAATTTCCTGTCTCGGTTTCCTCCTTTAAAAGGGTTTCGCCATTGAAGTTAAAATTTCCTAAGAAACTTTTAACATCCTTTTAATATATTGAGAAATTAACTTACTACATAATATCCTGTCGAGGTTTGGCATGGTTACTAATTATATATAAAAAATTATAGACCAATCTGTTTTTTTTTTTTTTATGCTGGATTATCCTTCATTTGACCACAATCTCACCTGATGTAAAGTGACGATGTGGTCTAAGATGGGACATGAAGGCCTAGAAGATGGCTTCTCCGGGCCACATTACGAAACACGAAAAAATCGCTTCACGCACTGGCCCAGCCCGAAGGGTGGTGACAAGCCGCGGCCGAAGCCTACTACTAGAGACTGTTCTTAGCACCACCCGGAGGTCACGTGTAAAATCCGAGGAATCTATTCAGAGGGTTACCACTTACGGACGTGAACAGACAAAACCTGTTGAATAACTCTATATATTGCAATAAAATATAAGGTTATATTCAATTTAAAACCTCACGTTACATTCCAACGTTTCCGTTCCATTCAAAAGGAACCGTCATCTGGGAAACGCAAACGCTTCTATAGCCAGCAACTTTACAGTAACACTCAAGTTACTGATTAATAATATACTAGCAGCCAGCCCCGGCGTCGCACGGGTAAAAAAAATTCCCGGTAATTTTTAAAGTTTTTTGTTGAAATTAAGTTATGTCAAAGACAATTCTATTTACAATGAAGTACTCTTAACCAACAACATATTTATTTGAATAAAGATTAATATTATTATGTTGATACAACTTAAACAAATTATTTCCACCAAATTAGGTACCATAAAAACGGTTTTTGTGAGTTAATCTTAAAAGATAGACATATACTATCACGGACTGTTTTTTAGATCATTAAAAGAGCTATTATTCTTTAATACATATTTTTTGTGTATCTTGAACCGTTTTCACGGCGCACGCAACGGAAGGCTTCAAAGATGAAATAATTTCTCCCGTTTTTTACACATTTACCACTATATCTTTGCTCCTATTGGTCGTAGCGTGATGTTATATAGCCTATAGCCTTCCTCGATAACTGGACTATCCAACACAAAAAGAATTATTCAATTCGAACCAGTAGTTTCGGAGATTAGCGCGTTCAAACAAACAAACTCTTCAGCTTTATAATATTAGTATAGATTTAGATTTATTATTTTTAAGAAGATTAAGGTAAGAGAAAACATACTATGCAATGCTCAAATTGGTGTAACCGATAACAAACATAAACTTGGTTCGGGTCAATTGGTGAAACGTTAGTTTTTTGAAGAAAGCTGGTTTTATATTGGTGTATGTGTGGTTATAATTTTTCGTTCAAGCTAAGAATTAGTGTAAGAGCAATGCTGGTTTGCCAAGATACATACACCAACTTATTCTCTTTGGTCATAGGATAGTAATACAACAATTCGACTTATGTAAATGGATCACATACCTACTCAGTTACAACATAATTTCGACGGAAGTCTGCAAATTCACAGTTAAAATGTGTAGCGTAACTGTATTTTTTTAAAGCTAGAATTCTATTATTATGCTATTCGAAAGAGCAGAAAAACTAAATAAAACTGTACATTCAACTTATTTTACGTGTTTTGGTGGTTAACCCAATTGAACCTGCAACCGACGATAATGTACAATATCTATGCTATATGCTAGGGTTTAGTTCTGAAAATAACTTTTTGGATGGAATTAGTTACATTATATAAGCGGTTATTTAAAAAAAAAATAACTCGTGATATCTTTTGAATGGAATGTCAGAATCTAATAATTCAAAAAGTTATATAAAGGTTTAAAAAACAATCTTACATAATAAATTATTTATTTTGTTAAGGATTAATACCAAGATACAAATAAAGAGCCTTTTCAAACAGTGGTATTTTAATTTTTTAATATAAAAAATCGCTTATTGTCACAAAACTATAATAGTTAGAGATATGATGTAACGACGTTTTTTGTATAATAGTGATAAGTTCTACAAAGTTGTAATACATCACTTTGTTATATATTCAACAGTTTTCCCAGCATTCGCGATTAAAGAAAGATTTTAGGGTTATTTTTTCAAACAAATCGCTTATTGTCACAAAACTATAATAGTTAGAGATATGATGTGACGACAATTTTTGTAGATAATGATAAGTTCTACAAAGTTGTAATACATCACTTTGTTAGGTATATATTCAATAGTTTTCCCAGCATTCGCGATTAAAGAAAGATTTTAGGTTTATTTTTTCAAAAAATCGCTTATTGTCACAAAACTATAATAGTTAGAGATATGATGTGAAGTCGTTTTTTGTAGATAATAATAAGTTCTACAAAGTTGTAATACATCATTTTGTTATATATTCAATAGTTTTCGCAGCATTCGCGATTAAAGAAAGATTTTATGTAATTTTTTTTCACCATGGGTTACATTATCGGAGTTTGGTAAGAAATCATATTATTTTTGAAAACTAAATATAGCCTATGTTACTCAGGGATAGTGTAGCTTTCGAATGGTGAAAGAATTTTTTAAATCGGTGCAGTAGTTTCAGAGCCTATTCGAGACAAACAAACAAACAAACAAAAAATCAAACCTTTCCTCTTTATAATATTAGTATAGATTATATAATTAATCATTTATTTCAGGCATCTCAGGCTTACATTAACATATACCTTACCTTACAGAGTAACATACATACAAATACAAATCTTGTATACTAAAATATAATCGTATCCGTATCATACTATCATTTGTCACGGCGGTGTCGGTCTGAAAAATCGGAAAGGCAAAAGATAAATATAGATCATTGTTTCAACTTAACCTTATAGGTTTTTCAAGATAAGCCTAGATAATAATCGATTAAACAATAGTTTAAACATATTTAAACTTTTGTGCTTAGACAAACCATATTTTATAATAAACAATGGTATCTGCAGCAATACGCAAGAAAATGACAATTTTAAAATTTAGTCCTACGCTAAAATTTCAATGTCACTACATTGTCGTCCAATTATGGGCTATCAATTATTTCTAAACTTTTAACACTAAAGAGAACGTCATTGAATATTTTTTTACAATATTTTTTTTGGTTAACATTTGATTTTATCTATGTCACAATTGAATACTTCAGTCATGATAATGTCAATTGTTTTTCACATTTATGTAAGTTGACTTTATTATATATATCGGGTTATTTGTGACTCACAAAAAAAAAAACTGTGGTCCTGATCTATATTATACTTAACAAAACTTTTTATCTATACTAATATTATAAAGCTGAAGAGTTTGTTTGTTTGTTTGTTTGAACGTGCTAATCTCCGAAACTACTGGTTCGAATTGAATAATTCTTTTTGTGTTGGATAGTCCAGTTATCGAGGAAGGTTATAGGCTATATAACATCACGCTACGACCAATAGGAGCAAAGATATAGTGGTAAATGTGTAAAAACCGGGAGAAATTGTTCATCTTTGAAGCCTTCCGTTGCGTGCGCCGTGAAAACGGTTCAAGATACACCAAAAATATGTATTAAAGAATAATAGCTCTTTTAATGATCTAAAAAACAGTCCGCAATAGTATATGTCTATCTTTTAAGATTAACTCACAAAAACCGTTTTTATGGTACCTAATTTGGTCGAAATAATTTGTTTAAGTTGTATCAACATAATAATATTAATCTTTATTCAAATAAATATGTTGTTGGTTAAGAGTACTTCATCCATTATAACGCGGGTAGCACCGCAGGGCACAGCTAGTCTAAAATATACATTGATCGAAATATTCCAGTCAATACATAATAATTATGTCATTCAGTTTAACGATTTATAAGCAAAAACTATATCGTTGGACTTAGATACCTAACAAATTGATTAATAGCAAGATCATAGTGATCTAGATTTTTTGTTTATAAATAGCTCAGTAATTATAATTAAACATAAGATTTTTTTTATAAAAATAACAGTTGCCAATTAAAAACTTGTTTGACAAGGAAGTTGGTTTCAGTAGGCCAATGTCTTTAAATTTTAGCTAGACCTTTAAGATTCTGGGTGTCAATAAGGAAAATGGTGATAATAATAATTATACAAGTTTCGTTTTTGAAGAATGTAAAAGTCATTTGAATATCAAATCATTTTATTCCTGACTAGTGGCCCACCCCGGCTTCGCACGGGTTTTTATTCAATTTTTTTTCCGGCAATTATTCGATTTTATCTCTCCTTTTAAACCTTCCCTAGACCTCCACGAACATTTCAAGACTATGATAAGATAAATCCGTTCAGCCGTTCTCGAGTTTTAATCAGACAAACGAACAACAATTCATTTTTATTTATAATAGATTATATAAAAGATATGGCTCTTAATTTGATTGTATTTTATCTTCGTTTCTACTACCTCATCCTTTCCAACTTCAGCAATAAGCACGTGACTAAAATTATTTGCACTAAAGTGCAACTAATTTTATTTAAAAAAAAATCAGCGTTGTGCAACTAGGGTTTGAACGTTCGAAATTAAAGTCGAGTATATGCCCACTTAGCCAACACGGCTTCATCAACAAGAAGACATAAATAAATAAAAAAAAAATCAATTTAATTTTCATTCACTTATAACGCCAACCTTAGTACCTTCAAGATACAGTTTTTGATAAGTGTGCCAAGTTCCAAGCAGAAGAGCACCAAAGTTATTCCACAAAGAGCGCCCATCTTCGTTCAGATCGTTACTTACCATCAGGTGACATTGTGGGCAAACAAAATTATATTTTCCATAAAGAATTAAAAAAAAGAAAAGTTGACTGATTTTTACTGTGCTTTTTTGATTTAGTTTCGAATTATTATAAAATGTTTCAGCCAAGAAAGGAAAAGTTAAGAACGTTTTAACTTTTTTGTATCTGCATCATAGCGTAGGAAATGCTCCAGTAAGAGATCCCTCCGAATAAATTTTATTTATCCCATTTGGTCTGGATGATAAAGCGAGCTATTTATGAATTCAATGAATTAAGTATTCATTTGTAAATAAATTTAAAAAATTTGAAGCCGGAATATCATATTATGTAATAAAAACATTGTAAAAAAAAACTTAATTTCCTTTATCCGTTACTAAGAAATACCAATAAAAATATCTTATATTATTGCTATGATTAGTTTTATGATAGCCACTTACAAATAACAGGTTGTTTTCTTATAAATCGTGCTGATTTGAATAGGTTCACCGCATCCTTGTTCATTTAGAAGGAAAATAATACCTAAAAATTAGTAATCATAAACAATTTTCTTGTTGCAGAACAGGTAGATAAGTTGGATATGCTAAAAACAAGCGGTTAAGAGTGAATTTAAATTAATATTCAATACTCAATTCATTTATTGCTGTTAACACATTGTTTGACTTAAATATAAGACATAGTTATTGGATTGGTATGCATGTTTCACAATGTGCACCGATGCTTTTATATGTTAATATATTTATAGAATTTTATATTGCTACTAGCTCGGTTCCACTAAGATGGCCAAAATAGCAATTTTTTTTTTCGTTATATGAATTTTTGACTAGTAATGTTAAAAGTTAGTGGTAGCAATGTTGTATTGCAAAGGACTTATATTGTTATAATAACAACAACAGAGATGAATGCTGGGTTGTTCTATTCGGTCTACTCAACTCAGCTCAGTGTAAAAATATTATGCGAACTGTCAATACAATGTTATTTCCTTGATAATTTTTAGTTTTATTTAAATTAACTTTAAGTTGACCTGTGCATGTATGTCCTGTGCTTCAAAGGAAATAAACGTTTTGACTTTAAATAATAACAGGTAACATATCATGATTCGATGATTTTTGAGTTAACCGATATTTCGACGCTGTTGCACGCGCCATGATCACGGCATAAACTGATTGTCTTTAGGTACAATTAGGCAGACGGTTATTTACAAACGAAACGGTCTACCCCCTTTCTGAGTCTTTTATTGCGAGGTTGACAAACACTAGTGTTGTTACTACTTGTTTTATTCTCGATCACGAAACACTACTCTAAACGTGTTCTGGCGGGGAACCGATGATGCACTTTTAAGATTTCTACATAACCGCACTACACGATTCCACGTACCAGACAATTGGAAGACATCACGATTAATTCCTGTGCTTGGCAATCTCAATATCCTACTGAACCTAACTATGTATATAATACCGCTGTGATGAGATATATAGTAGCGCATACTTGCGGGTTGTATCATTCTATCCAGTGATTAGAACCAGACTAAAGTCCATAATAAATGCCGAGAAATGTCTGACAATGTTCGAGTATATGCGTTTGTGAATTTCATTATAGTTAACAAGGTCCTTTGGATTGTTAACTGATGCCCTCTTCAGACTTCGAAGGCGAGCTAGGGGCTGCAATAGGCAAGGCGCCTCCCAGTATAGTCATCATCATCATCATTTCAGCCGTAGGACGTCCACTGCTGAACATAGGCCTCCCTCAAGGACTTCCAGTAATTTCGGTCGGTAGCAGTTTGTAACCACCGCGAGCCCGCTACTTTCACCAAGTCGTCCGTCCATCTAGTTGGTGGACGTCCTACTCTCCGTTTGCCGATTCTAGGTCTCCATTCAAGAACTTTCCGGCCCCAACGGCCATCTGTTCTACGCGCTACATGGCCTGCCCATTGCCACTTTAACGAGCTAATTCGCTTGGCTATGCCCAGTAGGTATAGTATAGTAGTAGTAATAGTATAGTTGTTGATAGTATAGTGGTAGTATAGTATAGTTGGGTATAGTATATTTGTATTTTGTTTGAGTTTATTAGCATTTTAAGGTGTAATCATTTCAGCTATTAGATTTCCTCATTTGGGCATAAGCCTCCCTTCAGCCTCCTCACAGACGAGCAAATATTCCGATCTCCTATCCTATGGCCGAAATACCTTTAAAAATTAAAGAAACAACATTTCATGTACCTTCAAAGTATATTTTATATACTTCTTACAATACCAAAGTTTCAATAATACCCAACAGAAAAACACAGAACTAATTAAAAAAATAACCTTAATTGAAGTATAGGCGCTAACTTAATATAAATCCTTAAATGTGTTTTTCAATTCAATTTCTTATCTCTTGAAGCGCTTCATAATATAAATATAATATATTTCATATCAAGCGAGAGTTTGCATTTCCAGTACAAAGAAAAAAAGATTAATAACCAACTAATTAGAAAAAATGCCTATTTATCGCAAATTAATCACGTTACTGTGTGTGGACAAAGAGGTTTTGCCTCAGCGTCATGTTTATACCAAATACCACGTTATTAGGAGTTATTACGACATGCAATATATTTTTTCAGCTCCAATTTGTGTAATTTATTGAGCTTTAATAATAGATTTTTATGCGAGTAACGATGCCTGAAATTAAATATCTGGAAAAACCAAACCAATACAAAGTCTTGCAGTTTTTTGTATCAAAAACGTAACGTAATGGATATTATCTACAACCATAATAGCATTAAATTGTGGTATTGAGCAGATGTCAGAATATACTTGTTAATGTCAAAAAAACGCACAGACTCTGAGACGGAGAAACCTGACAGGTTACGGTCACTTTATTGATATTAATACAACTTGAAATTAGAATTTTTTTTTCATTAACTTATTGTTATCTTTGTAATTGTATGCAAACAAAGGCCAGGCAAATATAATATTAACACGCTAATGAAAAAAATAAAAAAATTGATCAGGCATTAAAAAAAAAGATAAGTCATTTTTAACGGTACAAAAGGGAAAAAATCGAGAATGTACTAAAAATGACTTATAAAAGAAATTTTGAGACCTTGGTGAAAACTTTTGGGCTAGTTAGTTTGCCGACCACCATGTTTCTCCAATGTGATGGTTACAATAAGTGATAGGCGAACAAAATTAAGTGTTTTGTCAATGACAGAAATTAAATCATCGACTGAGCTTCATGACTGAGATCGATTTTTATGCAACAACCTAAAGGTTGGTAAGTGGTTAACCACTTCAATGAGAAAATATATTAGACCACCAATCAATAAAATGTTGATAAGTTGAAGAAAAAATGTTTAAATATTGTGAAACAGAAATTAATGTTCTAGATAATGATGATACACCCGTTATCGAGCAAAATACGGAGATTTTGTTCTAAGTAGTTTGTATTGACCGATAAGAATTTATTAATCGAGCGACCTGCGCGAGGTGAGATTTCTCTATAATTTAGTTAATCCCGTCTTTTGCACTTTAGTATTGTGTGCTTACAACAATGAAATGAGGACGATTTTCAGCGTTACTAGAATAAAAAAGGAACCCTTTAAATTATAATATTTTTGTGTTGATGTCAATATCACACATACATTGAGACAAATTTTGGAAATAAATGACACATACCTAATTGTTACAAATAATAAAAAATAGTAAAAAACTGTCAAGACGTAAGCGCTCATACGCCAAAACGATTATCTATATGAAAAAAAACGTTAATACATTTTCTTTTTTTTTACAAAAAATAAATTGTAGGTCTGTAATTTCAGTATGTATATTATGTTTTTATCGCAAAATGAGTCGGAAAGGAGGCATTGATAAAAAAAACTTGTTTTAAGCTCTATGTTTCCAATATGGCGGCACGTACGGGAAAAATACGAGGTGCAACGTTGAAATACGAATAGAGCACATCAAAATTTCCACAAAACTTTTCTTTTGAGCCAAATGACCCGCTGCATTTTCTAAAAACTTTCTGCCACTACGCTGTAACAGTCGTTTGAGGTCAACAGTTCGATATTTTCGTATCTCTAAAATATGAAAATAACTGATTAACCCCTTAAACGCGAATGTTTATTTACAGCACGCCTTTAGATGGTGTAAGTACTTTTTGTGTGATTTTGATAAGTTTTTTTTATTATAATATATTTCCTTGTTCTTCGTGCAAACGTTTTTTTATAAGCCTGTGATAGTGTATCTTCATAATTTAAATTGTAAGTTTTTATATTCTTTATCATTTTGGTGATTTTTATTTATCATAAGTGAAAACGCCAAAAATTTCTAAATTTTTTAACGACATTATTAATTTGTCATATTTTTATATATGAGCTATACAGTGAGTTCCTTTTCTGTGAATGTTATCCATTTACATTTCTGTTATATATTTTCTATTTTTTAACAATCATTAATCACAGACATATAATATACATCACAACAATTCAGTATTAGTTAAAAAGTCGGGACATACTAAGAAAATTAAACATATTATTTAACATATTCTCGATAAAAATTCGTTAAATAGCCTCAAGTCTGTGTATATAATTTGTTTGTTTTTGCACAAACCGTTTTATACACAAGCAAAAAAAATTGCCCTCTGAAGGCCAATTGTCGAACATACACAGACAATTTAAATTAATATCGAAAATTACGAAGAAAATCTGCCGACTTTATGTTATAATTATGTTTACAGAATTTGTAATTATAATAGGCGTGAATATTGCCTTCCAGCAGTAAGTTTTGTTGAGCTAATCGCAACGAAAATTCGTTAACCCAATCTTCATTCTTTCAAAGATAAACTTAGTCCTCCAAAAATAGTTACCCGCGTATATTTTTTTGTATCTATTGTATCACAACAATCGGAAAGCTCAAAGTGTATTTTCGCCTTAGCGTATGCCTCTATTTATACAAAGCGACCTACTCAGACCGACTGATTCAACTGGTTACCTTGTTAGTGCACGCTTCACTCGCGCATAATTTTATTTTTATTTAACGAATATATATTTTTTTTTTGGTGCAGTCGAAGAAACGTGAACATTTTTTGTGATAGTGTTGGGTTATAATGAAAAGGAGATAAGGGAGTTATTTTAATTAAATAGGTAAGTAATATTATTTTCTTTTAGCAGATTAAAATTTAATTTTATGCAAGTAGCCACCGATCGGAATAATTGTTTGTCTTTGGCGGAGGCATAATGTCCAGCAGTGGGCGTCTAATGACTGAAATGATGATGATGAATTATATTTTTATGTTCAATAATATTGATAAATCTTTTTGATACAAAAAATCAGGGATAATTTTTCGCTAAACCATTTTTGCAGTAGTGTAAAGAGACATCGTAAATAAATATATAAATATAAAGTCAATTTATTATTACAACATTATTTTATGATTAAAATGCGAATTTAAGTATATTATTATCGTAATTTTTGTTTTTGTCTAAATTACCACAATCGATGTTTTAACGAAGAAAAACTTTTAAAGCGGAAACATTATTATTAAGTATGTAATTTTGTATTTTTTATATTATTTTCTACCTGCCAACTTTGTTGGCAAATTTTTTCGTTCATTTGTGAATCGAATGAACTAACATAATTTCGAATAGCTATGAATTTCTGACTCATATTTTTTACATTATGAAATAAATAATTGCGAAATCATTTAAAATTTAATGCAAAAAATATGTGTCAATGAACTCATAGAAAGACATCATTAATATAGGTTTTAAACAAAAATAATACTTCAAAAGGGGTAACATTACATGACTTGATGATGTTTAACTTTTCCGATATTTCGAATCGAGTTTGTCAATAAATTACACTAATGAAAATGTTCACGTTTCTTCTAATCTGAAATAAACGAACAATAATAATAATAAAACTGAAAAAACCATTTTGCCCTTTAACAACGTTATACATTATACAACCACAATGTACATACATACACTTTAACAATATTAACCCTTTACCGCATACTGTGACAAATTTGGAACACTCAGCTTTTGGTGTAATTTATTACTGCCTGCAGCATCTATGATTTTTTCATGGAACTAATTCGCAAGCAGGGAGTGTAACTCACCGAAATATGTGCCAGTGGCGCCTCCACAGGACGCTTAGGAACTAGAATCGACGCTTTCATCAGACGATCGCCCAAATTTGACAGATTGCCAATTCGCAGACTTTCAATTCGTTTTTTTTTGTGATTATAATCAATAACTGAGAAATAAAAGTGATTCATCTGATGGAACAATGGACCCACAAACGTTTTACGGTAAAAGAAGTAAGTTCAAACCATAATTATGTAGTGAATATTATCATTTCTAAATGTTCCATATTTGGAACACCATGCATTTGTGAGGTTTTTTGTAGTGCCAAATATGGAACCTTATGCACTCCAGTCAATAACTTACAACTTACAAATTTGGAACATTATGCAGCGTTAGATATTTTTATATTTTTTGATTAATACTAAGTAGGATAAGTAAAAGAATCGCATACCTAAAGTTTATTTAAATAATTGTATTTCAAGCGTTTGTCTGATCTCCCACCCTGTCTGACTATATACATTTTATTATATATTTATACGTGATAATTTTTTAGTCAATTTGCATAATTATTTTAGGTAAGCGACCTCGTCGAGCATTCGTCGTGATTCCAGAGAGCAGTGAGGATGAAAATGTATCAGGTGATGTTCTTTCATTTCATTGATCTCTGTTGCGTGAACAGTTGGCTACTTTGGCGGAGAGTCATGAAAGAGAAAGGTGAAAATATTTACATTCCACTGCTTGACTTCAAATTGACAATAGCAGACATATTGATGCACAAAGACTCAAAAGTATATACTCCGACTACACGCAAACGAGGACGACCACTGAATCAAGATGTTGAGGCAATTAAAAAAGGTCGATCAAAGAGACGCATAGAGCTGCCTCCATTGGAAGTAGCTGGAGACGGGTTTAATCACTGGCCCGATTGGAAAACTGATCGCCAAAGGTGTAAAATGGCAGGATGCAAGCAGAAGTCCCAAGTGATGTGCGAAAAGTGTGGTTGTTATCTTTGTTTCAACAAAGATCGCAACTGTTTTAAAAACTTCCATGTTTAGTAATTAAAAACTTATGCAAATTTTGATGTTGTTTCTTTTATTTTTTAATTCCTGTACATCAATCATACATTATTATAGATCTCACCGCATGTTGTACCAAATATGGAACATCAGAATTTTAGAACTAGAACGCATGGCGTTCCATATTTGGAACAATTACTTAAACCTATATATTTTTTTTAATAGGTCTTCTATATATTTTTTAATATTTTTTAGTGCCCTAATATATACCCTATATTATCATATATTTTTTCCAAAAGAATCAAAAAATCCATGCGGTAAAGGGTTAAATCAATTGAATCGCGTTAGCCTAATTGGAGTCAAGCGCAGACAGAGTCGTTGACCCCAACTGAATGAACGAATATTCAACTGAATGAACTATTTTAGACATGAGTGAATGGTAATACCTAACTAAAATACCTAGATAACTGGTATTTTCTAATATAAGGATTGAAATATTGGAGGGTTTTGACAAAGATTTGAAAGCAACAATTGAGATCTCAGTCACAGTAATACTATCTATACAGTATTCTTCGAAACGAGAGCTGTAGGTACGTATTAACGAACGGTAGGAGCCGCGGCGCGGCGACAACGGCGTTGTCAATAAGAACAAGTTCTTATCTAATATAACAATTCGAATATATTACGTTAATGTTTTATAACGCTTAATCTTCTATTAACTTAAAAAAGAAAGTTTTAAATTTAATTATAAACCATAAGATTTAAGAAAGTTTTAAATTTAATTATAAACCATAATCATATATCGAGCCAAAATATTTTTCAATTCAACCTGCTTTTTGTTAGTATTTTTCTTTATCATTTACACAGTATTCTGCTTGTTTCTATTTTACTCTAACAAAATTATACTTATGGAAATTCAAACTAGGCAGATATAGTTAAATGCTGTAGTGGGCAGATCTATCGTATCTTCACGTACCGCGCGGCTGTAGGCATCATTTCAAGACTCGGCTAAGTTGGAATACTGTGTAGATAATATAACCGTGCCTCAGTGGTCTTTGGGGCATAGGTTGCGGGTTCAAAACCCAGACCCGGATCTAAATATATCGTACAAAATCCATGCCCTAGGGGGAATTTAACATTCAATGGAATTAACAAATTTTACCATCAACCACCTATAACAATAGAAAATATGACTTAGACTTTTTCGGCTTATAACCTAATACAATACTGCCCTATAATTTTGTAGCTGTGAATTATATACTATGAACTCGCCTACCTATTTCACCTTTCGTCTTATATATCTGAAGCAAGAATCTAAATATAAATAATGATTTTGGACGTGCTAATTGTGGTATTCCTAAACATAATAATGTACTTATATAAAATTTGGCATTTGGCACTCGCCATTGTTTGGCAGTCTGTCAAATTAATAATTTGAAATGGTTTAACTTCGCAAACTTGTAATGAATATAGTTTTCAAAAGCAAAGCACTGAGTCATTCATAACTTTCCAATGGTTATTAGATTGAAATAGACTTCTAAGGATATTTATATCTACATATAGTTATATTATAGAGCTGAAAAGTTTGTTTCTTTGCTTACTTTAACGCGCTAATCTAGTTCCTTAGATTCTAGTCTAAACTAGTTGGAAAGAACATTTCGGGGTTAGATATTCCGTTTATCGAAGAAAGGATTAATACTATTTGTTCCCGTTCCCGCGGATAAATCCATAAAACACAGGCAACTCCGTGAAAGCGGGTTAATATTATAAAATTGTAGCAAAATATTGACATCGCTTGGAATGAGAATTTGTGGAAGGAAACCGGAGACAATAGGTCAAGGTCAGGGAGACATTATATCGCATTACATTGTAAATATTAATAATAACGACGCTTTTGTGTTTAATTTCCTTCAAAAATGAGATAAAATGTCGGTAAAAAAATACACCGAAGGTGTTTTTTTTGTGTTTCAGCTGCTGCAGTTTTTTCCGTTAAAAGATTTTTATGTCAAAGTCAAAACATGTATTTCTATAAATACAAAAAGTATGCTTGAGACGCAAAATGGCGTTTAACTGAGTAACATCTTTTCACTTTATAATTTTATTTAACTCGTCACTGGCAAACTGACGCTTCAAGCGCAGAGTCCAATTAAAAGAAATTGAATTGAATTGAAAGTATGCTTAGTAATGTCAAAAAAAAACGTAATCAACTAAAAATGTAAAGTCAAAGTTAATTATCATATGATTTTGTTATATTATGTATTAAAGTTGTTGCTTGCTTGTGGATTCCATTCAAATTTGATCTCTTTTTGCTTATTAAAGTATAATAAACTAACACGATTTATAAAACCAAATACATAAGTAACTATCGATTAAAACAAATATTTATCAAATTATTTAATAATTCATTTTATAAATTATTTAATTATTTTGGGTTATGCTTAGGCTCAATAACCAGGTTAACAATAAAATATTGGCAAACATTTTTCGTTAAAATTTACCTTGTTATACTAACTGTATAGTGATCTTTATTTACAATGTTCTATTATGTGTGTGTGTATGATTTAAACCCTGCCTAAGATCTAATTAATGCTACAAAGATAGTCAGAAAACAGCCGTGTTTATGAAGTGCGCAATGACCTCGGAACGTGTAATAGGTTTGCATGAGACAGATCAGTGCAACTAACTAATCGCAAGATGGTGCTAGACTAGATTTATTTTTATAACAAGCAGCGATGATTTATTTTAGCGTAAACAAAAAACGAGCGTTTGGATGTAACATTTCGTCGCACACTTGTGCGAGCGCGGGCGATGCGCTAAAGCCGTTTTCATTCGAAGGTCGTGGGTTCCTACCCCGCCACGCACAAATTTAGGTGCGCTTTAAACACGTGATTTCACGGTGAAGTCAACAAAAAACATACCTCAATATAATTGTAATTAAGTTATTTAATTTCGTAGGCAAAAAAAAACTAATTTTGCATACAGGAAATATACTGGAAAATAGTTAAAATTTACTTAACCTTTCACCCAACCTGATGATAAGATAGGAGTTGAACAAATTTTGAATAATGTGGTGAAATATTTTTTTTTTGTACAAATTTTATCATTTACTAACGAATGATAAAATGTGTACGCAAAATGATACTGTTAATATTATAAACTAGTGGTGCCCCGCGGTGCTACCTGCGTTATAATGATTTATCCCGCGGAATGACATGTTCCCGTGTTAAACCTTTCTCAAGTCAGGCTATACCAAATTTCATTTAAATAGGCTCGTTTTTGAAAAAGGAACGGACAGATTTACCTTCGCATTTATAATATTAGTATTTTATTATTTTAGCGAAAAAAGGTATTATATCTTTCTAATGATTAAATGATGAGGTTTATTAATTTTTTTTTCTTTAATTACAATTGACATTGCATGTCAAATCTGAATTGACGAAGTATGTAGAACTGTATAAATAACCTGACACCTATGTAAACCATATTTCAAGCAATAAATAAATTTCATTTCATTTCAATGATATAGGTAGATGTTGGTTACTCTTTCAAACACAAACGGCAACGAATTGAAATACTCATAGCTTCGGATATTATCGGAGTATAGTGTATTTCAGCAAGACACTTCTAACGCTTAAAATGAGAAATATAAAAAGTGTTGGTACTTTTTTTTAGTCCAAAACTATGTCAATATGTCGATCCCTAATGTTTTTCGCACACTACGGTAACACACAGAAATATAAACATTTATAATCATTTGCCAAATTTGAAAAAATATATATGCTCGGTTCATTTTCTACACTTTCGACCTTTCTTTCAAGGGTTCCGTAGCCAAATGGCAAAAAACCAAATATATTCCTTATAGATTCGTCATAACTTTGTCTCCGTCTGTCCGATTTCACACAAAAGAAGAAAAAAAACATTGAGGTTCCTAATATCGTTGTTTATGAAAATAGTCACTTTCTTAATCGTGAAATGTAGCTTTTAGAACTTACAGGGCACCTTGTTAGTTTTAACATGAGATAAAGATAAATTAAAAAAAAAATAACATTTGTGTACAACCAATTTTCGACCACCATGCAAACTTCTGTCGAAAATTGGTTTGAACATGATCTAGTGAGTTTTTTTTTATAGATACATCATAAATCGTAAACTCTATTTACATTCTATTTATAAAGTTAAGCAACGTTTTATAGCAGTTATTGTATTAACTTGAACTACACGGAACCCTTGTAAGAATGAGTCCATCATAAATAATTCAAGGAGGATTAATTTACTATCAGTCTGTACATAAATTTATCAGTTAGTTATGTCGATCTTTGTAATTCTATATTTTATAAACAACAATCACCCTAAGGTCGAAGATGGATAGCGGTTACCATGTTGCATTAAATAGATCACTATATACCTACCTTAGGTTATTTTGAAAATTGTTGTAAAAATCTAAGTTCTTGAGTTCTCATCACCCTATTAACGTTCCCACTGCTGGGACACAGGGACTTCTCTCTTGACGAGAGAGATTAGGCCTTAATTCACCACGCTGGCCAAGTGCGGGTTGGTGAATGTCACATGTCCTTCAAACTCATTTAAAGTTCTCAGAACATGCCGGTTTCCTCACGATGTATGCCTTTACCGTTATAGCACGTGTTTAAGGCGCACATAAATTTCTCAAGAAGAAAAATCCAGAGGAGCGTGGCGGGGTTTGAACCCACGACCTTCGGAATGAAAGTCGTCCCACTTAGCCAACACGGCTTTTTGTTTCGGCGGCAGTTCTTGAGTTAAAGGGGTTAAATGAAAGTTGAAGTAGTAGCAAGTCAATTCATTGCCCCGGGAATATCAAGCATAGGAACTAAAATTCATTAAAATTGTTGGGGCTGTTTCCAAAAGATTATGCTTTATAGTTATAGGTTATGGCTTCGGCCAAACCTACGCGTCAGCAACGCGCCTGAAAACGCCCTGCTCTGTGATCGTGTAGATGTCAAAAATAAACGAAAGTTAATCTTCATTAAAAAAAATTTATCAAAATGATAATGGAAACCATAGAATTTGAAGGACATGTGACATTCACCAACCCGCATTTGGCCAGCGCGGTGAATTAAGGCCTAATCTCTCTGGTCAAGAGAGAAGTCCCTGGGTCCCACCAGTGGAAACGTTAATAGGGTTATGATGATGAAATAATAATAATCTCCAGTGGGCTCTTGAGTAGACTGGGCCCTATCGAACCGGTGTTGCCGTGATGTAAGTTTTGAATCGGTCAACTGGCCCCACTTACTGAATTTGTAATAAAAATAGACAATAATATTTTTGTACACCCTGATACATATAGATAAATAACTTAATTAAGCTTCGTATTAATCATAATAAAGTACTTGTTTCCGGATATCCGGTTAAACTGTGCGGTCTACTTAATCATTGCTGGCAGTTTTTCCTGGCTCGTTCAATAAGTTTAATGATAATATTACACGATTACTCTTAAAGCAAACGAAGTAAGGAAGGAAAACCTAGTAATATAAGGAAATAAATTGACTTAATATATTTTACTTGTTTTTATCGATCTTAATACGTGCCTTAACTATGACTATATATATCAAATTATATAATAATTTATATAGGTTGGGAAAAACAATATTATATTACGGATATTACTGCAATGTCCATAATTATCAAAGCCGTGTTGGCTAAGTGGACACACTCTAGCAAACTCGACACGCATCTGGATTTTTCTTCTTGAAAAATGTATGTGCTCTTTAAAACTCGTTCATTTACGGCGAAGGCAAACACCGTGAGGAAACCACCATGTTCTGAGAACTTTAAAGAGTTTGAAGGACATGTGACATTCACCAACCGGCACTTGGCCAGCGTGTCCCAGCAGTGGGAACGTTGATAGGGCGATGATGATTACAGCAAAAATGCTCGCGCCAGAGCGCAGCAGACAGAAAAGAAACTAGTTTCTTGATCATAGAGGTCACAAATGTCATACTCCTTAAAATATTTACCCATCTCTCTTACCATCGAGAGAGAGAGAGAGAGAGAGAGAGAAAGCTAGTGGCGCCATTTTCGCTAATTTTCGCATAATATCTATTACTGATAGCTTTCTGTACCCTAAGCGAAAAATCTTTATACACTGCAAAGTCTGCAAAGGCTGATAGATAACACCAAGCCGGGTTATTATAATTGAAAATCACACACGATAACACTCATTCAAAGTCAGATATCGCTATAATATAAACGTTGAGATAACCCGTTGAACTTTTCTAATACAGTGTTGTTCTGCAAACATGTTTAATATTGTGTAATCTATATCTATACAAGTATATTAATTTATCTGGACCCACGTATTGCCAATTGGATTTATTATTTATTTATTAATTTATCTTTAATTACAATATGCATGAGGACTACCTAAGTATGGTAATCTGTTTTGTCAGTCTGTTAGAAATTCAATAAATAATGGGCCCTTTGTGGTTAATATTACGGTAACTGGGACCGCGGACCTAGTTTTGTAGTGGGCCCAGTCGTCTGTATCCTCCCCTATTTTTTGCTTTATTAATTGAATAAATAAGTGTAAAGATGTATAATATATATATATACTAGTGGCCCACCCCGGCTTCGCACGGGTTTTTATTCATTTTTTTTCCCGGCAATTATTTGATTTCTGCGACTATAATTTGAGATTTAAACTATCCTATCTCTCAAGTTGGATAGAACTGCACATGGTGTGCGAATTTTATTATAATAGGTTAAGTGGTTTAGGAGTCCATTGAGGACAAACATTGTGACACGAGATTTATATATATTAATATATATATATATATATATATAAGAAGTGTAAAGATATAGAACATCAGAGTTTCGGAGTGGGGGCTTGTGACTGCAAAATTTAGTACAAATAACACGAAAACGTTACGTCACGCTAAACTTAAATTCAATGTAACGTCTTGATTTTTCGTTTGAAGGAGTATTTTTATAAAATTTTAATTCAATAATCTAGATAACGGAAAAGTCATTTAAAATAAACTTGATATTGCGGCCATTGATGAAACGCAAGTCCATCGACAATTTTCTTTGTAATTATTTACTTTTACCTTTGACAAGCGTTTCATCACTGGCGGCAATATCAAATTGTTTTTTAAATGGCGGACTAGTGATGCCTGGTTCCATGCACGCAACAATGTTAGCAACCAATACAGGTTGGCTGGTAGAAAATGCCTAAGCGGACCTTATAGGTCTTCATTCCCCATCTTAGACCACATCGTCACTCTACATCAGGTGAGATTGTGGTCAAATGAAGGCTTATCTAGCATAAAAAAATGTATTTGAACAAAAACATTTTTGGTAGAAAGTTTTATTTCAAACTAGCGGCCCGCCCCGGCGTCGCACGGGTAAAACAGTTCCCGGCAATTTTTCCTTATTATCACCACCGTTTAGACCTACCCTGGACTACGACAAACATTTTAAAACCAAAATCAGCTCAATCGGCCCATCCGTTCTCGAGTTTTAATCAGACTAGCGAACAAAAATTCATTTTTTTTATATAGATAAAGTATTTTAAATAAATAAACAATAAGATCGTAACCCCTTTAATTTCGTATCATTAAAGTAGATATACAAGCTGATAGCAACAATTTCTCCTATTTCTTAGTGAGGCCTCAAATAACTTTTGAAACTTTCATGGTTATCAATACTATTTAGATTTATAACGGGATATTCACCATGATTGAAAATCGGGAAACTCGAAAGACAATCAATCATGGTAAACATCCCGTTATTAATCTAAATAGTATATTCGCTAAAGTTCAATAACTTTCAGAAATATAATTACATAACTATTCCTACGTACATGTTTACGTATAGGTTATAGGTCTCCACTAATCTATGAAGCGGAATATTTATACATTTTATTTACATAGAATTTTCTAGAGACAATAAATAATCTATATTTACAGAACAAGGTATCGCGATATTTTGTATAATCTTCACACACTTTGAGCAAGCTTATAGAAATAGTAGCATAAACTCTATTATAGTTTTTAACTTGGTACATTTATTGTATGTATGTATGTGGACCAAAATGATATGCGGATTATGGAGAAGGCATATACTCAGCAGTGGGTATTAAGAGGATGATGATGTATTAACTAAAATAAAGTATCCTTATAATTGGTCAAGTTGTAAAGAAAGTAGAAAGGATTTTTTTCTTTTTTAATCGAAACCGATGTGAAGGACATAGCTATACAATACAATACAATACTCTTTATTGAACACAACATAATAAAACACAAAAAAAAGACAAAAATGTACAAAAATTGTGAATCAATGGGCGGCTTTATCGCTGATAGCGGATCAGCTATACTAATTTTAAAAAGCTTAAGAGTTTTGGTTTTTGTTTGTTTGAAGTTTCTAGTTTTTAAATAATATTATAGCTCCATGTGCCTATTTGCAACTATTTCTAATTTAATAAAAATATATTATCTTATATTTAATATCCTTATAATATAGTCTATCCAAACCCATAGTACGCATAGCTCTGCTCTGTTCTTGGAGTAAAGATTTCAACTCTATAAATAACCATTATCTCAATACGAGTACTTACTCCTGTCGAGTACTATCATAACGGTATTATTATGCTTTCATCCTTTACACAGTAGACACTAAAGTCTAACTCAAAAAATGTAAGACGTGTGAGATAGATTAATACTACACCTAGGTTTCCATATCCAGTTTATACAGATTATGCAATAAAAATAAATAAAAAATGTCAGAGCGGTCAGCCATCCAAGTTCTGACTTAAGCAACTTCGCTTAACTTTATAAAAATCACACCCCAGGAGCCCCTTATAAATTTATTTATTATGCGTTTTTAGTGTTATATTGTTATAGTTGAAATTATAGCGACAAGGGAAAAAACATCATGTATTTCCCATGCCACTATAATTTCAACTCTATCTATCACTGTTCTCGAAGAAGTCTCAGTAATTAGGGCCCCGTTTGACCCTTTGGGTACGAATCCTAAAGAGGATAAAGCTGTTTTAGATATACCTGTACTAGTGAACCGGAAACCAACACTTGAGTGCTACTTACAAGCTCAGGCAGTTGACCTGCCATAACCTAAAGTGGCTTAAAAAAATTAGAAACACGACTCAACTTTTAAAAAATAACTGCCAATAAAAGAAAAGTTTAAAAGAAAATTGTTTTTAATACAATATTAACCAAGTGCTTACACTAATAAAAGTAAAGTCCAAACATACAAAAATATATAAATGAATCGAAATGAAAACTATGCAATTTTTTTTCGTCAGTTGAAAAATTACGTTACGATCACATAGTGAAAATACAGGCCAGGAAATGGTGAAAGCGGTAGTAATCGATACAACCGCCCGATATAGAACTCACCACTTCTACGGTTTCGCTATAGTATTACCATTTCTATTCGGTACGTAGGATATACGTTAACCATTATGTTATCAAGATATTAAACTTTGCTCAACACGTGGAGATAAGGGACCACTCGAATGTTGTTAAGGCTTTGGCTAAAACTACGCGGGTTACTACCTACCGTCTGCAATACGGGTCATTTTTGCCTGAAAACCAGCCGCATTTGGGATGCTGATAATTTGGCCATGAATACCACCATTTCAACCACAGTACGTCCACAATAAATATTTCATGGGCTCCAATACAATATCCAATACAACAAAATCTTTTTGCAGTTTTTTTTTTTATGCAAAGTTTGTATAATTTGTACACCAACCCCTAGGAACCCTAGGTAGTATGAATCTCTCTCATACTTATCAAGTTTATTAGTTTCATATTGTATTGTTTCTTTGTTCGTTGTGTTTAATAAATTATTTTATATCTCTCTATTTTTCAGAAAAAATCTACCTCAATGGCGACGGACTTCTTCAACGGGACCGAAAGCGGTCTGACAGACATGATGGGAGACCATCTCAAGGGCGTCGGCCGGCTCTTCTACCTCCACTCCCCCCAGGACACCATGTGGGAGAGAAAGGAGGATGTGCCTAACTTCTTTAAGCAGGTTCGCTTGTTCACATCAATCAATCAATCATAGAATTCACTTTAGAATGCCCACAGCTGGACTTGAAAGATCCTTGTAGATGAGGCAGTTGTCTTACTTGCCACTCTTGACTTTGAATGGTTTTTTAATTTTTTTATTAAGTCACCATTAACAAAACAATACATACAAATTATATATATGTATACGTTAATTTTAAATACTTAATTATGATATATGCGCCTCTAATAGGAGAGCGCAACACTTGTTAATAACGCACTAACAGTAGGATAATCAAATATAAAATTAAACAATAACACAGAAATTCAATTCAGTTCAATTTCTTATAACTCGACTCTGCGCTTAAAGCATCAGTTTTCCAGCGTCAAGTTAAATAAAATTATAAAGTAAAACAGACGTTACTCAGTTGAACGCCATTTTGCGTCTTCTCAACACAGATATTAAAACACACGAAAAGGTAAACAAACAAAATTGTTACTGTAACCTCCACAAAGTTTAAACACAGTCTAATGATGCACCAGGAAAAAATATACAAACGGCACGAATTGAGCATTTATTCGCAAAATAAGCGCATAGTCCCAATGTCCCAATCAATCTAACTATCACATCAACATATTGAATCAAACATACCTTTCCAAGTCAATCATGTTTTGTCAATACAGCGTCATTGCAAAACGTTTTGGAGTCAATATCAAATGTCGTAATTTTACAAGCAGAATGTTATGTGAAGGTCGTAATATTTGTCAATCTCGTATTTTAATTAAGTGGTTCTAACATGCAGCGGCACGTGTTTATAATTATCATCATCATAGTGATATTAATAAAACAAACCATTATAGAACATTAAATTAACAATTAATGTAGGAAACTGATCACCTCTCAGATTTAGATTTTCATATTTCAAGCAATAAACAAATTTCATTTCATTTGTGTTAGACATCCAAAAAGACATTTTGAATTTGGCGCGTAATTTTTTGTTACGATTAAACTTGTTACCACAAATGCCAAATACGTAAAACAATAAAATTACGAATTTTGTTCGTTATAGCAAAAAAAAAATATAGCAACGTTAGTATCACTGACAACTATTGACCGATAGCTAGATTGTAATGCGCTGATAAAGTAAGTTGATTTAAGTTGTTTTTATTAATACCTTTAAGCGTGTTTGTTTTGTAAATGTCGCTGTCAAACTTGGCAATAGGCATTTTGTGGCTGCGTCACAGAAATTGTGGTACCTACCAAAGCCTAATTTCCAAAAAACCTTCTTCATAAAAATCTCTATTATATCTAATTATTATGATGTGTTGCCCATCATAATAAATAGCTTGTCATTTAGATTACTTATAAAAAATTAACCCATACTTTTTCGTTTTTCTTGCTTACGAAAAATATGTGCTAAATGTATACGTTACAAGCCCCTACTTAGGAACTAAGGATTTTTTTTTTAAATTGATAAATATAAAGATATTAGTCTATATTATTAGACAGACTGGCAGAATACCTATTTTTTAATGTAGTCATCATGCCTATTCCAACATAACAACACACATTTCAATACGTCGTCTGTAGCAACTCGTTTGACTTTTATTAGGATCTACAAAGTACGTTTACGCAATATCTCTCTCTGTCACTTATCTCAGTTCAATACAAGTTTGCAGTTTCCATCAGAGGTGTTATTCGCAATAGTATCAGATTCCGACGTTCACTGCACTATCCAGTGTCAGCGGTTACACATTGCCACATACTTGGTACTGTTTCTACCTAGGCTAACATGGTTAACCTTAATGGGGCTTAACTTAAACAATAGTCGACAGCCGGAGATTCATGTCAAACTTGAGCGAAACAATTCCCTTAAAAAAAATTCATTAGGATTTTTTTAGTTTCATAGCGACTGAAAAAAGAAAAATTTATAAAACAATAGATTAATATATCGATTAGGAACAAAACAATTCACTTTGAAAAAACTAATTTGAATATTTTTGTTGCAAAGCGACTGGAATTGGAAAATTTATAAAACTATCCCATGAACCAAACCTTTATTCATACTATCAAAGCTACAAACTGAGTAATTCGGTGAGTAATTACAGATGAGATTGGTAAGCAAACAAAGATTTAAAAAAATCAGAGACAGTGAAAGTCTATTTCACTCGTAGGTCGTCCACTGATGGAAAAAGACCTTCCTAAAAGATTTCTAGTCATTTCAGTTAGATTATACTTATCATCCCCATAATGGTACAACATAATAAACTTTTTTCTTAATATCAACTATTAGACAGGATGTCTAGAGGTGGGCACAGGCCTCCTTCAGACACATTGGATTATTCACCCACTACCTAATATGTTTTATAAGCCTACTTTTTATTTGTGTTGATGTATTTTATCATCATCACCCTATTAACGTTCCCACTGCCGGGACACAGGGACTTCTTTCTCGGCGAGAGAGATTAGGCCGTAATTGAACACGCTGGCCAATTGCGGGTTGGTGATTATCACACGTCCTTCTAACTCTATTAAGTATTCAGAACGTGCCTGTATTTTTAGCTAACAAAAAATCTACATGTATTTACATTTCACAGTCATGGCCGTACTTCTTCCTCTTCATGGTACTGGAACACATCGTTCTGAGGTTGGAAGGCAAGCCCGGGATCCGATTGAACGACGGCATCACCAGCATCTCCCACGGTCTATTCCAAGAGTGCGGCAGGTAACCATACCATGTCAAAGTCAAAGGCAAAGTCAAAACGTTTATTTCCTTAGAAGCACATAGCCTACATGGACAGGTCAACTTAAAATTAATAAAACCAAATTGCCTCAACAAAGAATATCAAGGAAATAACATTGTCTTGACAGTTCGCTTCAATGTTTTATACTGGGTTGAGAAGCGAATAGAACAACACAGCTTTATCACACGGTAAATAAATATCTCCGGACTAATAACACAGCATCAACTAACCCCAAACTAAGCAGAGCTTGCACTATACTATGGTGATTGATGACTGATAAACTAGATAGATACTTTTTTTGTTAATACATACATATGATACATAGATGATAACATCTTTAATATTGGTTTGGCTGCCCGGGGTAGCAGGTTTGATACCCGCTGAGGTTCGTATATTCACGAACTTCATGCTGCAACAACTGCACTATTTCATAAAAAAAGGTTCGAAATTTTAGTTTTTAAATCATTGAATATACAATACTTATTTATACCCCTCTAGCTACCTATTCTAGCTGTCAATAAACTTAAAATAAACCTACATAGGATCAGTCCTATGTAGGTTTATTTAAAGTTTTATTGTTGAGTTAAAATACTCTCTTTTTGTAAATTTTTCATCCTTCAAAATAAACTAAAAGTTTAAGTCCCATTTTAAACAGAAAATAGCTTGACAATTTTATCTTCTATTACTTAAACACAAGAGGTAAAATCGTTCGTAAGCGCAAAGATCTCGTTCTCAGTCCGTTTGTGTTCTCATGATAAGCAAATGAGCTAGTTAGAAATGGAAATACTGTCGTTATTTCTCCTTTTACTGCAGCAAATGTTATTCTTAAACGTAGTTTTGAAAGTCAGTTCGCTTTGAAGTAAAATACGTTTTAGTCCAAACGATAACACGGTTTGATGAGGGTCAGGTCCACCGAGATGGATGATGGAGACGGGTAATTTGATTAAGCCTTAGGATGTGGCTGTAGGTTGTTCCGAAACAACTAATCTTTATTTATTAGGGGCTACAATACAATAGAACACGACATGTACATACATTATTAATGTTTAAGATTAAAGATTAACTATTTATTATGTATGCCTCATACATGCATGGGCATAAGATAACGATGAATTTAAACGCAAATATAATTTGGACCCGTAAAAGAATAGAATATGGTAATGGTGGTTGGCTCAATTCCAAACTTCTTTTCAAAATTTCATACATCCATTCCCTCAATGTACCTAAGCTATTATTTTAGTATTATTATTTATTTATTTTCTTAGGAATGCCTACAGCTTACCAAAACAATTTAAAGCATAGCGATACACACCTAATATTACAAAAATAAAAGCAAATAAGTGGCCTTCACGGCCAAACAACTAAATGTTACGAAATTGTTGTTGTTGTGTACAAAGCTAAAGCATATGACACTTTCAAAAGCTTAACATTTTAGTAATTAATACTACTTAACGCTATTTAATGTTTTCTCTCAACAAACAGATGTGAATACCTACTAGTAACAATTACCTTCCAATTGTGACGAGACGACCTCTGTGGCTCGGTGGGCGATCGTCCGCTTGAGGCGCAGGAGGTTGCGGGTTCGATTCCCGCTGGAGGACCAGATTTTGTAAAAAGTCAAAGTCAAAGTCAAAGTCAAAACGTTTATTTCCTTAGAAGCACATAGCCTACATGGACAGGTCAACTTAAAATTAATAAAACTAAATTGCTTAAATAACAAATATCAAGGAAATAACATTGTCTTGACAGTTCGCTTCAATGTTTTATACTGAGTTGAGAAGCGAATAGAACAACACAGCTATATCAGTTATTACAATTTTGTAGTTATTACAATTTTGGAGTTCTTATTTATAGGTAACTATTATAAGTTTAACATTTACAATAAAAAAAAAATGTTTGTCATATAAGGAAGCTATTATAACATGAGCATATCAGTCCTGGTCAACCAGAATTATTAGAGCCTGTTACTGTGGAACTAAGCAACATCTATCCAAGCTGCATCATCCTTTATATAATCATTTATAGAGTAATACGCTTTTTTCATTAGACTTCTCTTAATAAATGATTTAAATTTTCTAATGGGAAGCTCTGTTACATTATGAGGAAGCTTATTATAAAAACGTACAGAGTTACCCATAAATGATTTGCCTAGTTTTTTTAGTCTGTAAGTAGGAATTAGTAATTTTTCTTTACTTCTCGTGTTAATACTATGTACATCACTTTTTCTTAAAAACAAGTGCTTATTCTTGTGGGTGAACATCAAGTTCTCAAAAATGTACTGTGAGATTACAGTTAGAATGTTAATCTCTTTGAATTTTTCTTTGAGGGAGTCACGTGGTTTCATTTTATATATTGCACGTACAGCCCTTTTTTGCAGCACGAATATAGTTTGAATATCGGCTGCAGCACCCCAGAGTAGGATACCATATGACATAATACTATGAAAGTAACTAAAATAAACCAGTCTAGCTGTACCCTCATCTGTGATATATCTCATTGTTCGCACTGCATAAGCGGCTGAACTAAGTCTACCTGCAAGGTTTGTAATTTGGGGTTTCCATTGTAGACGAGAATCAATATGTAAACCTAGGAACACTGTTGAGTCAACGAGCTCGAGAATTTCATCGTTTAATATGATTTTTGTAGGAAATTCTTTAACATTAGGGAGTTTGAATTTAATACATTTAGTTTTTTTTGCGTTTAGCAGTAAGTTATTAACCGTAAACCAATTTAGTACTAGTGACAGTGAGTTATTTACATCGTCAAAATTATTTTTATTCCTATCAACTTTAAATAATAAAGAAGTATCATCAGCAAATAAGACTATGTCACAAAGGTCTTTAGCAAAATACGGGAGATCATTTACATATACTAAAAACAAAAAAGGCCCAAGTATTGATCCTTGTGGAACCCCTAATTCGATTTTTGATCCTGAGGATCTTTCATTACCTACTTGAACCATTTGAATTCTATCGGTCAAGTAGGAATGTAGTAGCTCAAGGGCTTTGTTGTGTATGCCGTAATGCTTTAATTTATTTATAAGTGTTGCATGGCAGACACAATCAAAAGCCTTGGAGAGATCACAGAACACGCCGATAGTATTTTGCGCTCTATCCCAAGCCGCCAAAATGTGCTTTATCAATAGTGTTCCAGCATCAGTAGTTGATCTACCGTGTACGATCTACAATTAATTTCTGGTTTCGGGTCTGGGTGTTTTCTATGTATCTATGTAGTATATCAGTTACCTGACACCCATAGTACAAGCTCTGCTTAGTTTGGGGTTAGGTAATGCTGTGTGTAAAAAAAAAAAATTCTAAAAATAATTTTGGATAATTTTTTACCGCCTTAAACAGGTAAATTTTATTTCAAGAAATCCTTCTTTTTACAGGATAATATGGCGAGGAGGAGAATCTTACCTGTACACTTGGATCTACACGCACTATAGACTGGTGGAGCTGCCCTGGGACAGCACCCTCACCTGGTATGCAGCAGCTCTGGGCGTAGACTTCTGCTACTACTGGATGCACAGGGCTTGTCACGGTAACACTTATTGAATTCACCCTGGTATTTTTTTGACTTACTCAGAAGCCCTGGCAACAAAAGTTGGCATTAAGTAAAAGCTGTTAAAGAAGCTAAAATTTTACTTTATAAAAAACTTGACCGAATGTAGCTCTGAAAGGTGAGACGAACGGGTTATTTTTATATAAAAATGTGTTTAGGGACGAATGAGGAATATAAACTTGGATAAAAGCGGTTTTTTTTTTTGTGGGCTAAACTTTCACGTGACTAATACGGCATAAATCCTTAAATTTTGCAAGTATTCTTGCTGAAGTTGCACTCAGATGGTAGGAGATGACTATAAAAGCAGACTTCTGCTACAATTAGATGCACAAGGCTTGTTACGGTAAGGGTTTCTTTAAAAGTCCAGTTTTAATAAGTACATTTACCACACTGCGGGCTACGTTTTAGACAATCACTATGAGAGAAGGTAGACCGTTTCGTTTTCAATAATAATATTTTCATGAAGATGGCGCTTATAACAAAACGATCCATTCTAAGAGAGCCCTTGGGCGATTCATTAACGGTGAGGGTTATTATCAGTAACAGTTATAACAGGAGCTATTGGTACAATAGCAGTTGCGTTATTAGTCCCAAGAACAGCCGGTTATTGTGAATCATCGATATATGGATGTATAGATGAATGGTATTGTGTATCGTATGGATGGATGGATGGACACATGTTTGGGTATAAGGATGTGTGTATGGATGGATGTTAATATGGATGTATGGACAGGTGACGAATGTGTGTATGGATGGATGCATTTGTAGATACTCGGATGTAAAAATGCATGTGTCGATGCAAAGATGTATGAAGTATTAATGTACAATGTAATTTACCTAAATTCATATCATAGTTATGTTTCAAGTTTTTATATTGTAAAGAACGATATGAATTCAAAAAGTTTTATTCGTCCTGTTTCTTGTATTTCAATATTCATTAAACGTAATGATATTCAAATGAAAGCGATGTTCTAAACCATTTGAAATAAGCGATATACCCTCCAGCCAAATCTAATTTCCGGAAATTGTCGCAGAAATTCGAGAAAGACGGAAATACTTATGTATATTATATATACTTATATTAATAAAGCTCAGATTATAAGACTTCTTGTTCAGGTTCCTGTGTTTAATTTTAGGTTAAGTGACAATAATTTACCTTGCATTTAAAAAATGAGTACATAATATATTTTGGAGATACGAACTTTCAATGGAAATAGGAATATTCATATTTGCAATGAGGATATTTATACTTCCTTGCATTATAATAAAACTTACAATTCCTAAGTGTTTTAAGAAAAAAAACTGCTTAGTAAATTTACGAGCCGTGGGTATTGGCGTATTAGAAGAATTTAATCATATTTATACTAAAAGAGTTTATTTGTGTGAGTGCGCTAATCTCAGGAATAACTGGTCCGATTTGAATAATTATTTCATTGTTAGATAGCCTATTTATCGAGGAAGACTATATGATATTTACCGAGGGAAAATACGTTGTTCCTTTGGGAAAATTCTACAAATACGGACAACGCCGTGGCGTGAAAATATATTTTTTTTTTTTTTTGTTCTGAATAAGCCTTCATTTGACCACAATCTCACCTGATGTAAAGTGACGATGTGGTCTAAGATGGGACATGAAGACCTAGAAGGTAGATGGCTTCTCCGGACCTCATTACGAAACACGAAAAAATCGCTGCACGCACTGGCCCAGCCCGGAGGGTGGTGACAAGCCGCGGCCGAAGCCTACCACCAGAGACTGAAGAAGATAGTATATTTATCGGTTTGGTTTCGTTTCAGAGGTGCACATCTTGTGGGCCCAGCACCAGGTCCACCACACGTCCGAAGACTTCAACATGGGCGTCGGCATCCGGCAGTCGGTGCTGCAGGGCTGGGGCGGCTTCGTAAGTGATGTCTGACTCTCTCTCCTATAATCAAATGGCTTAAACTGGCCTGGACCCTTCCATAATTAAAATAAACATACTCAATTAATAATAATTATTATAATAAAAGCTTGTGTTATGGGTACTAGACATCCGATATACTTAACATACAGACGGAGGCAGTCAAATGGCTACGGAACCCAATGAAACTAACGATGTACGGTAAAATAATAAAAGTTCTAATAAAATATGACAATCAAGCATGTCAGCAAAATACACAAAGTATTTTTCTATTTTGGCAACGATCTCCTTGCAAGACTACTCATCGTCATCATTTCAGCCGTAGGACGTCCACTGCTGGACATAGGCCTCCCTCAAAGACTTCCAGTGACTTCGGTCAGTAGCAGCTTGTAACCACCGCGAGCCCGCTACCTTCACCAGGTCGTCCGTCCATCTAGTTGGTGGACGTCCTACTCTGCGCTCGCCGATTCGTGGTCTCCATTCAAGAACTTTCCGACAAGACTACTACTTACTTTAAAATTAGTCAAAACTTTCTCAATAAAATATCGCTTTCTGATATTACGGCTCCTGCCAAACCTCCGCGTCTCTAACGCGGGAAGCGACTGCGACGCGGGAACGTCATCATCGCGGGTACTTTTTGCAGTAGGTTTGCAAAGGGCCATAATATAGTATGGGTAGCGGTTTGGCCGAAGCTTTAGTCCATAATATATTAAGAGAGCCCAAAATATTCATTTAAGTATTCAGTCAAACCAAATTGGGCTTAAGTGACAAACAAACGACACGTGACTCCGCATATGTTTAGAATAAAGTGGTGTTTGTCATTCAAGGCATGTACTTCCATAAATTGAATTCCATATTGCTGACATTTTAATATGAATAATATAATCCTTTCAAATTGATTCAGCACCAGCAGATGTATCATCATCATAGCTATTTACTAAGCGGTTATTGACCTTGAAGGGGATGGAGCTGGTCACGTGGTCACACCTCTCACTCCACCCGATGAAGACATCTGTTGACTTGAAGACGAAATATTCTAAATTTGTGTAGAAAAAATTAAGACAAAGTAACGTATATAGCTTAAATTTAGAATATTAGTTTCAACCTACATATAAACTTTTCTCCTTGGTCTGGGTGTTTAATACGTGTTATAAAAATATCTATATATGTATGTTTACCTAATATACCTAAGTATATTAAGTATATCAGATATCTAGTACCCGTAACACAAGCTTAGAGCTTACCACGGGGCTAGATGTTGTTGTGTAGACTGTCCGGAAATATTTATTATTTATTTATTATTATTATATAAAAAATATATATTGAGAACCTCCTTTTTGCATTGAAAGTCGGTTAAAAATAAGTCTATATCATACTTAAGCTGTAGGTAATTTGTCCAATTGCTCACGTTAGTCCTCGAATTTTTTTATTTATTTACGTTGCTTTTATTTATAGTGAGCATGATGGTTAAAAACAATTTATACGTCCATATCTCTCTATCGATCTCCATCTCTCTCTTCACATCTACACAAGAAGGCCTGGGACCACCAGTAACAACTATACCTACACCTGATTCTCCTTCCACAGATCTTCTACCTGCCTCTAGCCATGGTGATCCCACCTGCTCAATTCGTGATGCACCACCAGTTCAGCTACTTGTACATGTTCTGGATCCACACGGAAGCCATCAAGACCCTGGGACCTCTGGAGTACATCCTCAATACCCCTAGTCACCATAGAGTTCACCATGGTAAGTTAACGTGAAGAAGTAAAATATAAATTGATAGATAAGACTAATTCTATACCTAAGGTTGAGTTTATTCACATTTTTAACCCCCCACAAAAAAAGAGGGGTGTTATAAGTTTGACGTGTCTGTGTGTCTGTCTGGGACATCATAGCTGCTCCCGAACGGATGGATCGATTTTAATTTAGTTTTTTTTTTGTATAAAAGGTGAGTCTGGCGCGAGTGTTCTTAGACATGTTTCATGATAATCGGTTGTGCCGTTTAAAAGTTATGGGGGTTAGAGTGGGGAAGGAAAACCGAAAATCTTCGAATATACTCGAGTGGGGTATCAAATAAAAGCGCATCGCGTGCACATCACACATTATTATGGTGTTTTACTTTTAAGGAAATTAAGGCATTGGAATCGGGTGTTTTTTTTTTTATTTAAAATTTTGATTTTGTAATAAAAAAAACAGAAATAGGTAAAAATATAATTTGAAATGCAAAAAGATGTAACTCAAGAGGTCACCCATCCAAGTACTGGCCTCGCGCAAAGTAGCTTAACTTTAAAATTGCGTTTGTTATTTGGCATCCTTTTGTATATATTTATTATTTGTTGTTAGCGGCAAGTGTGACATCAACCCTCAAGATTTGAACCTCAGTATCAAAATTTGATTGAAAATTTAACAAAATCCCTGTAATATATTTTTCATCAATGACTTCGCGTGAATATTCTAGGTCTTCATGTCCCATCTTAGACCACATCGTCACTTTACATCAGGTGAGATTGTGGTCAAATGAAGGCTTATCCAGAATAAAAAAATAAATTACTAGAGTTAGACGGTCACTTACCCCTGGGACATATAGTTCATTACTGGACCATTCACGAAATATAAGTATCTTCGAATTCGCACCAGTGATGCATTAATTGATGTAGACAAGCACATAGGTCTTCAAAATCTACATGGGTGGATGACTTGGCAAAGGCCGCCGGCTTACGGGCGCTCCCTGCTGAAATAACTAACACAGAATGGGTAATGTATTCAGTACCTTGATCAGAATGTTCTCGGGATAAAAGCTAGACCTTATCACAGGGTGTTTCTGTGTGGATTTTTGAACAATAGAATATAAACATGTGGAGTTTTAGATAGGACCCTATGGAACATAAACCGTTATAGTCACAAGAAAATGGCCGTAAGAGACTATACATATTTTTTAAAGATATTCTGAACTGCATTCACATATTCTGAAAAATGTAACAGTTAGCTAGACAAATGCTGAAATAGCAATATATATTTTTTTAATTTAAATTGATCCTAATGATTGTAGGGATCAAAATACTCTAAGAGGCCAATAAAAGTTCGAGTACTTAAAATCACAGAAAACACATACACGTACCATTACGAAAAAAATGTATCCTTAGAATTTTGCCTTGTTATATAACGGTAAATATATGCTCCTACCCTGAAAAAAATATTACTTCCGTGGAACTTTGCCTATATCGTAGTATTTTATTATTCTATGCCTATATCATCCTTTTCCAATTACCTTTAGAGCATATAAATTCATCTTTTGAAATTTACTTACAATATACAAATACAAAAACTTTTATTGATAACTGTTGTACAATTAGGTGTTTTATGAATAGGGTACAAGTTTTAACAGTTTATCCTCAATAGGATGTACAATAATATACTTACATACTAAGTAAAATTTTAAGGCTTAACTAATTTATAAAATTTAATTAAATAACAAAACACTTTGACTGCCTCAGTGGCGCGGTGGGCGGAGGTCCGCTTGCGGTGCAAGAGGTAGCGGGTTCGATTCCCGCCAAGGGGTCAAGTGATTGTATGTTCTGCAAGCATTTTCTCCTTGGTCTGGGTGTTTAGTATGTATAATAAAAAATATCTATCTATGTATGTCTATTATATTAAGTATATCAGATGTCTAGTAGGTACCCGTAACACAAGCTTATAGCTTACCACGGGGCTAGATGTTGTTGTGTGGATTGTCCGGCAATATTTATTTATTTATTTACTTGGTGTATTCTTAATTATGTTAGCTATATCACATATAACATACTTTTGGTACATTTATTTGGTAAATGAGCAGTCTCTTTCGTAAAATTCTTTTATGTTATAAAATACTTTTGACAAAAGCCATTTCTTTAGATGCGACTTAAAGGTATGGGTATTTTTAATTTCTTTAATGTCTAATGGAAGATTGTTATATATACTTAATGCTTCTACTAATGTACTTTTCTTAAACATTGTATTATTTATTTGTGTTATAGGTATATAATGCTTATGCTTATTGCGTAAAGAATTATGCCGTGTAGACTTCTTTTCAGAAAAGTATTGTTCATTATTTCTAGTAAAAAGGCAAATTTCTAAAATATATATTGAAGTAAGTGTTAAGAATTTCTCGTTTTTAAATATGTTACGCAATGAATCGGTACTCTTTAAATGATAAATAGATCTTAAGCATTTTTTCTGAATTATAAAGGTTGATTGTACATCTACAGAATTACCCCAGAATATAATACCATATGTTAATTGAGGATAAACAAGGCCATAATAAGTTTGCTTTGCGACTTCTTTAGGAGAGATCAGACTAATTATTGAGATAGCATAAATATATTTTGATATTTTCTTGTTAATTTTTATAACATGTGTTTTCCAATTTAAGTGTGAATCTATGGTAACACCTAAGAAAGTTGTTTCATTAATGATTTCTACAGGTTGATCTTTGTTTGTTACATTTAAATTAATTGGTGGAGTTTTATAGTTTTTAAATCTAATGATTTTAAATATTTTACTTGTCGGTAGATACATTAGTTTCACGTAGGTAAATCCGACCGACATATATTCAAAGTAAACACAAGCATAAACACCAAGATAGTGTTATCAATTATCATTATCATCATGAATATTACAACAAACAAGATAAATTGATCAAATATTTACTCCGGTTGATAAATTGACAATATTGTTTTATCGCTAAGATAAACTTGAGATTCTATGCTTTATTCTGCAAGGTAAATAAACCTAAAAATATATATATAATTATGAGTTCAAATACTGCAGATAGATTGCAAATAAATACTTATGAATGAAATGCAAAACAAAATAATCTAAAATAAAAAAAAAAAACTCGATTCTATTTCGACCTATAATTGAATAATACTTTCTAAGTAAATGCTTGATTTTTTCTCGACTCGTTTAATCATCATCATAATTGAACTTATTCTCACACATCCTTAACAAATAAGACAAAAAACTCTGACCTGAGATATAGATTAATTTCTTAGATAAGCGCATTCAAAAAAAAACAATTAAACAAACTCTTCTTCTTTATAATATTAGTATAGATTTAAATAGTGAGGCACAATTAACTGATATTTAAAACATTGGAATGCGCAGCGTTTGATGTTGTAATTTGAATTCTCTGCTATCCAGCATCTGGTTAGTTTTCCTGCGTTTACTTTACAAAGATAAACAATGTTCTGTGACTTTCAGTACCTCCTAGCTATAGCCTCAATTCAATTTCTTATAATTGGACTCTGCGCTTGAAGCGTCGGCAACCAAAGCTTCAAGCGCTGAGTCCAATATGTCAAGTTAAATAAAATTAGAAAGTGTAAAAAATGTTACTCAGTTGACCGCCATTTCACGATTCCAATATAGTTCAGTTCAGTTTCTTGTAATTGGACTTTGCGCTTAAAGCGACAATTTGCCAGTGTCGCGTTAAATAAATTTATAAGGTGAAAAAGATGTTACTCAGTCGAACGCCATTTTGTTTTCATAATGCAAGTCATCGATTCCATTAGAGCCTAAGTAAGTTTCTTTACGAAAAATATGAACGTCGCTATGACATTGACAGTGACATATTTGGTTTTAACTAGGGTTATCTATCACATTTCAACTGAGCCAAACAAAAAGGTTATCATGAACAAAAAAATCGTTTAATTTCAAAGTTTTTACCGATTTTTCTAGCATCTAGTTGCTATGTGTGACATAGTTTATTATTTGCTTTTTGTATTTGTTATGAAGGCAACAGAAATTCAGCATACATCAGCGTAAAATTTGTAAAGGTTCAGTTGCAAAATACCTACTTTGCATATTCATTTTTCAGTTTCAAATGTGTCTCCTAACAAACACAAATAACGAAGTGTTAGAGAAAAACATAAAAGAAAATTACGTTAAAACCTACTTCTACTCCTAAAAAATATGTTATAATAAATAAAGTTTATCTATTAATAATGAATACTTTATAAAATAGTTTAAACTTCTGTACACTTTAGCTAAAATTGCCAATTATGGGTGACGGGGTTAGGTAGTTATTTTATTACGAAATCCTAAAATAAAGTCCCTTGGTATTCAACTATTTAATAACCGAATGTCATAAAAACAAGAGTTCTCTCACAAAGGTTTTAGGTAATGTCTATAAAAGTTTTATCCCAATGATTTACGTTCTCCATCTTGATACTGTAATCTCATGAATAACAAAATTGAATTCCAAAGATCCATCGGAAATAATTCAAGAGTCATTTACCCATATTATGGGACAACTTTCAGATGAAAGAGGATGTAAATACGATTGGGAATTGATTAATAGCTGAAAACTCGTTTAAAATTGATCGGTTTTTGATTAAATTCTTTGAATTTGATTATTGGAATTGCCTTGAGTTCATATGGGGTGTTGAAGCTGAGGGATATAAAAGTCAGATTTTTCCCACTTTATGGTTGCTTCTAAGGAATATTTGAGTTTTTCATTTCTTTTTTTAATGACTTATGGCGCAGTGAGCTACGCCCACGTTTGTGTCGTTTAGGTCGGGTTTGATTCCTGCTGTTTGCTAGTTTACTCTACAAGTTTAACTCTAGCCCTTTTTACCAGCATTTTAATAGATTTTGTATGAATAAAACTAAAATGTTTCAATGATATAACACATAACCATACACATGGCGTATGACCCATTTGAGAATCTTAGTGAACGGACCTATTCGATTATTTACGATACCCATACGATTCGGCATAGGCCTCCGATAAATCAAAGATTACCAGGAATAAACATATTTCTTTCATTCTTTCTAAACCTCCTGCCAAATGAGTGAGAGAAAGGAAAGCCAGTCAGTCCGAAGTCCAGTTACCGCACCCAGTCTAATCGCACCTGCACGAAACACAACTGTCCTAGTCCATTTATAGCACTTTTCAATCTTATCTAATCAAATCAAATGATTTCACCATATACACAGGTACAGTTTACAATATTTTTGACAAAACGAGCTGCTTATACCCCTATAAGTACATAATATGATGTGTAGTTACATATTTTTTTATTGGGAACTGTTTCCTTCTACAGGCAGCAACAAATACTGCTTGGACGTGAACTACGGAGGAGTCCTCATCATCTGGGACCGCCTCTTTGGCACCTTCAGGCCCGAGAGCGACAAAGTGGAAATCGTGTACGGACTCATCTACAACCAGCCTTCCTTCAACCCTCTGTATTTGCAGGTTTGTTTATTTATTGCATTTTTGTATCAGCTTAGTTTCAAAACAATTTGCTTTGGTTTTAGTATGCATATTTAAAGAACAAAATAAGATTAAATCGCCCAATCCGAGTAAAATAAATGGTTGGTTATGCCAAAAATACGTGTCAATCTAACTATGTCACATGTGATTGAGCGAAATAGCGCTAAATTTTAACCATTATCTTATTTTAGTCGGAGATGGTGAAATAAGCCTTAACCCTAATTTTCTCTCTTAAAAAAAATCTCTAAAACTCCAGAAAAGGCCTGGGCTTCGCTATTATAATTTGTAAATAAGGGATCTACAATAAAACTTGATTCATAGTGTTATTTTTGCTCTCAGACTGACTCTTCATTTCGTTGTACTCTTAGAATGCAAAATACCAAAAATCAACTCACAAATCGAATCAAATTATTTATTTTGTATATGATTCATGTACCTATAGGTTTCTATGACTTGATAATAAAGACTAAATCAATTTTAACACTCAGATTGACGTTTTTTAAGTGAATGAATATGCATTTCTGTGTAGTATGACATGGTATGCATACCTATTGTGTCTGCAGTGAGTAGGTACAACCACATATCTTACCACATGAGGATAACAGAATCCTACTGTACACTACAGGTAATAGCACTATAGGCTTCTGAGTATGACTAATGTTCTTAAAGGGCTGAACACAATGATGCAATTGATTTAGTCTATTGTGCATTGTTTTTGGTGGTTTTTTTTTTGTGTTACTAATGATGAATAAAGCGTAATCACTTTGCGTTCTCCCCATTTAACTAATGATGACTAATTTTCTAGATGAATGAGAGATCATGTTGTTGTGTTGACTCCATATCTAGTAATAAGCTTTAAGTTTCCAGGTTAAATAAAATACACAAACTCAGAAGGTGTCATCCTCTTTAGAATATTTTTCACCATAACAAAATTAAATAGCTTTTTATTTATTCCATTTTGTTGTCACTTTTATTTTAGATATCACAGGATATTTTTCACTCAAACTAAATGGAATAAACGAAACTTAGTTTAAAATTAAAATGTGTAACGGGATATTTCCATGATTTACTGTTTTACGGCTCATGTACTGTGCCGAAATATCGGTAACTCATAAAACAGTAATTCATGTTTTTTTTTTTTTTTTTTTTTTTTTATTCTGATTTATTTGTAAGGACTTTTGTCATACAATGACATGTCAGTCCTATCATACCCTAAACAATTATCTAATTACACTATAACTTAACTAACTTATAAACAATAAAACAATAACAATAAACTATTAATAATTTCCTTACTCAGCAATAAATACATTAAACAAAGAGATGGCTGCTTCCGACGCAGGATCTGTTAAAATATTTATAAATGTGCCTAAATCAAATCTATTTAACTTAAATTTTTTGAATAAGGCCTCTCTTTGATCATTGTACTTACTGCATTCCAAGAGGAGATGATGCACATCTTCTAGGACACTACACGTTTCGCAGTTAGGTGAATCTACTTTTTTCATCAGGTATCCAAATTTTCTAGTTGGATAATGTCCTGAACGTAATCTGTGAGCCATAACAATGTACCTTCTTTTTAAATTACAAGTAACAAACCATGGGTAACGAGGAGGCTGATATTGTATTGTTATATACCAAAGACCTTTTTCCTTGCTCCTTTCATCAAAGTACTCTGTAAATGAATCATAACATATTTTTTTAATTGTAAACATTTTCTCCAAATAATTTGGTTTTAAATTATAGGTATTGCCTTCAGTGCTACCTAATTTGGCTAATCTATCAGCCTCCTCATTGCCCCGTAATCCTATGTGCGACGGAACCCATTGCAACTTCAGATTGACCCCCTTAAGTTCGAGTTTATAAATACTGCTCAAAATCTCATAAGCAATTGAAATACCACTGACACCAGAGGCGCATCGGGCTAAGTGTTGTAATGCACTCATGCTGTCAGATAAAACTACTACATAATTTATATTTTGGATATCAATATTATTAAGAGCTTCTGAAATTGCAATGAGTTCCAGTGACATTATTGATACAGATGAATTAACTTTATAAACACCACTTCTACGATGTGTTGTGTCGTAAAAAGCAGCCCCTTGCCCAGAATCACTCTTTGACCCATCCGTATAAATAGTTTGCCTCCCCCTATATTTGCAATTTAATTCTTTTATTATTTCATATTTCAAACAAGTAATATCATGACTTCTTTTTGAACCCTTTACACTATCTAAATTACAATTAATTATCTCCTCAATATTTACATAGGTGACCCAAACATCCATTGAAAACATATCTAGTTGATTTGAGCTGTATATATCAAAATGTTTACACACATCATATAGTTTGACGAGTAACGGTAGCTTTTTTGATAACCAATATTCATTATTTTTCAAAGAATGTAGGGTGCTTAAGAGCTGTATAGTTACATTGTTTTGCCTAGACATACTTTTCAAACAATATTTGTAACCCAGATACAATCGTCTTATATGTAATGGATGTAAAAATGTTTCTCACTCCATGACATGGATGGGCGTACTTTTGATGAAACCACCAATAACTCTCAGGGCCTGATTTTGGACTTTTTCTAATTTATATAAATGAACTTTTGCACTTGTATCGTACAAAAAACACCCGAAATCAATTCTACTTCTTATCAGTGATATAAACAATGTGCGTAGGTACTTGGGATGAACTCCCCATCCCGAGCCAGCGAGCACTTTAAGTAAGTTAAGAAATTTAGATGTTTTTTCGGTAGTTTCTTTAATATGCCTATTCCACAGTAAAGACCTATCAAGCCACATGCCAAGGTAACGGACATTTTCCACTTGGTTCAATCTAATGTTATTAACTTTCAGATTTATTGTTTTTCGTCTTTTACCTCGACTAAACATACAAACAACGGATTTACTGCTCGATAACTCGAGCCCTAATTGATTTAAATTATTTACCATTATATCTAATGAACTTTGCATGAATTCCTCACAAAGTGCCAAATTATCATTACTTATATAAAAAACATAATCATCAGCATATTGAGATACAGTTATTTTTTGCAGCAACTGATTACATATATTATGTGTTGTTATGTTGAACAACAAGGGTGACATCGGATCCCCTTGAGCTAACCCTGTTGATGTCCATCTTGAATGCGATATTCTATCATTTTCTTTCGATTTTATCGTCAAACACCTTTTACTTAAAAAAGACCAAATATAAGTGCATATTTTGGAACCAACATTTATGTCGTTCAGTGTACTCACCACACTTTCAACCAGAACATTATTATATGCGTTTTGTATATCGAGAAAACAAGCTATTGTAGGCGTATTATTAGTCAAAGCTATTTGTATATGAGTAATTAACCTAGACAAGCAATCGAGGCAGGACTGACCTCTTCTAAAACCAGCAGTATTCAATGAAAGGACGTTATTTTTCTCAATATACCACTCCAGTCTCCTGACTAATATATTATGAAATATTTTACACAAACAGGAGATAAGCGAAATAGGCCGTAACTTTTGTTCTGATGAGCCGTCTATAGAACCTTTAGGTATAGGTACAACAACTATGTTTCGCCATTGTGTAGGTACGTAGCCAGTTGCGTAGATAGCATTGTATATTTCAAGTAAGATGTTTTTCGCGAGTAAAGGCAAATGATAAATCATCGAATAAGTTATCTGGTCACTCCCTGGAGAAGTATCTTTTTTCTTAATGGCATGTAATAGTTCTTGAATGGTTATAGGTACTTTTATGATATTATTGCTAGACGTTATGCTGGGTTGTTGATTTTGAACCGAATCGGGAGTTAATGAATGCAATAGTTCTTTTAATTTTGTATCGGTGGTCGAAAATTTTGTTTGTTTATAACCTTTATACCAACGCATCTTACGCCACATAATCGAAACTGATGTGCTCTCGTTAAGTCCATCACAAAACTGTTTGAAGTTGTTCGATCTGGCTTCCTTAATTTTTTGATTAGCAATTGCAATTTTTTCCTGCAATTTTTCATAGTTATCCGGGGTGGGATTCCTCCGGAATACACTCAGCGCTAGTCTACGTTCACCTACTAGTTTAGACAACATAGGAGTCCAATATTCTTTCGGTTTGAATTTTGAAGAAGGCTTCTTACAAATTTTAATAAATGGTATATTATTATCTGCGCTTTTTGAAATATTATCTAAAAATGTATTATATTTTTCTTGAATTACTGCATGAGTGATATCTTTACAACAACTAATGCTGGTGCTGTTAGCAAATAATTCTTCCAAATCTGCGTTATATTTAACCCAGTCCGCTTTCTTAAAATTACGTTTTTTCTCTAATTCAAAGCTATCAAGAACATCTAAAGTTATTTTTATTATTAAATGATCGCTTCCCAAGCTTTCATTCATAATTCTCCAACTAAAATTAATTGCAATACTAGTTGAAACAAAAGTGATATCGGGTGATGTTTTTTGTACATTCCCATTAACTAATTTTATTCTGGTTGCTTCCCCATTATTAAGCGACACCATATTATTGTCCAGAGACGAGTCTAAAAGTTGAGTTCCTCTTTGATCCGTTTTGTAGGACCAATTTGTATGGTGACCGTTAAAATCACCAGCTATTAGACTTTTACTAGAAGTAGCTGAAAAAACTGCATCCCAATCGGCCAATGTTGTTGTAACAGAAGAAGGACAATATATAGCGACAATATCTTCTAACTCACTACAATTTAAAATTTTGACATGTATAATCTCTATACCAGAGTTATGTAAAGCAAGCGGACAGCAATAAGAAGAAATAGAACTATGTACTAAGATGGCCACTCCACCATATGAGTCATACCTGTCTTTTCTGTAAATTTGATAGGCACTTATATTCACCACAGTTTCTATGTTGAACCAAGTTTCACTCAAGATAGCAATATGTATCTTTTCCTGTAATAATAAGTTTTCAAAACTACTCAGTTTGGGTTTCAAACTTTGAGAGTTCCACTGTAGTATGTTGATTCCAAGTTTCCTGTAGGTGCCTTCTGCTATGAATATTCAAAAGAATGTTGAAACATTCTTTTGAAAAACTCACCTGCAGCAAAAGTATTCAACAAAAACGACTGTAATTCTTCAAATAAAATTTTCACTACATTTACTATTATAACATCTAATGGTTCTTTCGATAACATAACATTTTTTATCTTTTCAAATACTTTCCTCCATTCGATTTTATTTTTTTTCTGCTCTGTCTCTTCATTTTTATCATCTTTTGGTTTCTCACTACTTTTTTTATTAATTTTATCATTATCTTCCAAAAATAAATCAATATCCATGTTCTCATTATTTTTCTTGTTTCTTATTCTTTTTTTCTTAACAATGCCATGGGGTTGTGATTGACGAGGAGCTTCATATTCCATTGAATCACTCGTTACCACATTTTCATCAAAAGTAACTTCAATATGCGAATCAACTTGCTTAGTTACAGATCTTTGTAGAAGAGGCGGGAATTCATGATCGTCGTGGCCTGTTTGTTGTACTTTTTTCTTCAAAAAAAGTTCTAAGGCCTTTTTATACGTCATATTTTCTTCACTCATTATCAGACGTATTCTCTTCTCTTTGACGAAGATAGGGCAAGTTTTGTCTAGGGACATATGTGGGCCCTTACAATTTAGGCATGTATATTTTGTTACATTACAATTTTCGTGGGCACTTCCACATTTAGGACAAAACTTTTAGCAGTGGGGCAGAATTTTTTAATGTGTCCAAATTTCCAGCAACCAGAGCATTGTGTTACTGGAAACACGTAGCGATCTACTCTAAACCTGCATCCATAAGCATTTACGAAGGCGGGGCAAGTAGGGCTTTTAAAGCTAAGTCGTACCGTCTCACTAGGTACCCATTTACCATTTATATCCACGCGTCTCAACCTAATAACAGATATAATTTCGGCCGAACAGCTAAGTGACTGAATTATTTCTTCTTCATTTATATCTAAATCAACTCCTTTGATTAGTCCATAAGATAAATTCATTGAAGTAGTAAATTGTGCTCTTATGTCCATTTCGGTTAGTTTCGGGCAAAAAATAAGAGTTTCAGCTTGCTGCTTGTCTTCAAATTGAATATAAACTTTATATGGTCCTTTGTATTTAATATGGGTGATTGAATTAATGTTTAGGCTTTTCAAAATTCTGGCAAAAGCCATCTGCTTTGGCAGTATTTTAAGTGACGTTAAACAAATTTCATACAAATTATTAGGCTGACTGTCCTGATTTTGTATGCTTACGGTTGGTTTCAGAAAAATATCAGTTGAATTACCCTGCGACTCATTTCTAAGCACTTTTTTAGGCTTGCTCTTCATTTTAGTGATAAAACCATCTTCGCTACTCTCATCACTTTTTTCTATACGTCTCTTTTCAGCAATTCTCTCAGTAGGTTGGTTTTCCGTACACGACAAACCCTCATTCTGTAATAATTGTTCTTCCTCCTCAATTTGATCCATATCGGATAATAACGTCGAAAATCTATTACTTTCACTCATCGCTTATCAGTAGCGACCGGTCCGAGCCGGCCGCCTTATCAGTTATTGAACAATAGAATATTATTCAATGGGCGATATGCGTGCGCTCGGGATAGTGCACCACCCCAGACTAATTCATGTTTATATCCTTGTATCTTTGGTAAATTTTCAAGTTACGAACTCATACATTTTTATAAGAAACCTGCCGGGTTTGCATTTGTGTAATATTTTATTTATTTATATTTATTTAAAATAAAATAAATTATTTTCCAAAAACACTATGGCTAGTCGTCTGTATCCTCCTTAACTCTACTAATGTAGCAATGCTACGGCCACACAGACAGAGACAAATGGGCTAACTAATCTACCCTTCCGTTGCGCGCTGTTGGATTAGTTTTTATTATTTTTCCGGAAAAAGCAAACATAATGCTAAAAGTTTCGTGGACATGTTTGTGTGAATATAGATGTATGAGTTGAGTATTCACTGATTTTAATGGAAGCAAGGGAATTTAGAAAGAGATCTTTACATGATGAATTGATGAACATGTGACATGTTTGTCAACATTTGTCTGGAATATTTAGTCACCTCTTTTTACTTTCTTCACGAGAGATATTAAGCTCTAATGACCCTTTGGAATAAAAGTCGAGTGTGCTCCCACTTAGCCAACATGGCTTTTACTGGTACTGGGCTTGGTACATCTAAATCTTATAAAATTTATTTAAGTGATTTTGGAGGAAGTGACGTGCTTCTTATCAAAGCCTTTATTAGATCTGATTTCTAATTTCAGCTGTAAAACGGCTGCCTTTGACGCCTTCTCTTTGATATCTCAATCTTGATTTGTTTTAGAGAGTAGTAGTTAGTAGATTAGCATAAATAAATAAAAATAAAATAAATATTTCCAGACATTTCACACAACAACATCTAGCCCCGTGGTAAGCTCTAAGCTTGTGTTACGGGTACTAGATATCTGATATACTTAATATAATAGTCATACATTATATATATATATATTTTATTATACATATTAAGCACCCAGACCAAGGAGATCGTGCTTGCAGAACATACAAACACTTTCACCCTCAACAACAAACATTCCTTGAAAGTGAAATATCTCAAAGTTACTCAAAGTCATTATTGCTAAAGAGCAGATAAATTGAAGTACTCCAGATACAGCACGCAGCGTTATCGCACCTAAATGAATTGCATCTGACCTGCGTAATTTACAGCACCTGGCATTGTTTTTGACACAGGAGCAGTTGGCGACCCATAAACTAAAGTCTAGGTTGAGAACGCTAAACTAGGTTAAAGTCTTATGAATATGTCTTGTCAGTCTTATTTTCACAGAAAGATCCTTCGAGAACAATAAAGGAAAACAATAAAGAAATTTGTGGAAAATTCTCGAAGACTATAGAATTTTTTAGAACCATTATTTGTGTCTATCCTATCAAAGCCCTGTAGGTTGGGCAATAAATGTTGTCTATTTAGTTTTTTTTTATATATCAAACCCAGTAATTTCAAATAAAAATTATGATTATTTCCATAATAACGTTATCAGGATAAAACGCTCGAGGGAAATTATACACGACATTTCTTAGAATTGTTGTTGTTTATTCCGTCTTTGTCGTTATTAAATACAGCATCAGGCGTGTTTTTTCCATTCATGTAATAACTACAATTGGTGGACCATTTTGAGCAATTGGTGGACAGGTTTTGGTACCATCTGTTTCATTAGAAATACAGTTACAATATAACATATAATTCATTTATAACAGCAAAGTACACCGTTGCCTATTTTTTATGGTGCGGTTACATTTGGGCGCAGATTCGTGTCGCGTTGGGTCTCTAAAATCATCGTGAATGAGTGATATGCGACCTTCTTGACTACATTAACGGACAAATTATTTGTTTCGCGTTGCGCGCTCCAAGATTCTGACGTAACGTAATTGTAGCCACGCCCAGGCCATACATCGTCTCCTCCCGAATACTTCGCGTTGCAGCGATGTACCCGGCCACACATCGCGTTGACAAGAAAATTCGCCTGCCGCTAATGTAGCCACACCATTAGTAACTTTGTGTTCAACAAATGAATAGTTCCACTACAGACAAACTCAACAATATAAAACAAAGTATAGAAATTTTGTATTTTGCATAAAACCTGGGATAAATATTTTCAATAAAATCTCTTCAAGCAGCATCTTTTTTCTACTGCTTTCAAAGGCTTTAAAGTAACAAAAGATTCAAACGGATTGAGAACCCCGTTGACAATAAAAATAATGAACGTATAAAATTGGATTTTCTACCTACAAGTAAACATTCAAAGACTGCGATAGCGATTCTTATCAATCCTTACGACTTTAGTGCTAACTTAATGTTTACCTATTCGTGAACAAACGCAAAGCTTATAACTGATAAGGGATTTCCTACCTTGAAGGGAAGTCACCTTTACGACAGTAAGTAGATGTTTGTCGATGCTAGCAGAAACTTCTCCGAACGCTAACAAGTTTTTTTTATTGTCCAAGGGAACTTGAAAAGATTATCTAATATTTCCATGTCACAATGTTAGTTACCGTACTCCTCCGAAACGGCTTTACCGATTCTTACCAAATTTTATATGCGTATCTATTCAGTAGGTCTGAGAATCGGCTACTATCTATTTTTTGTTTTGCAAAACAACGTTTGCTGGGGTCAGCTAGTATATTATGAATTTTAATCTAAAGAAGCACAAATAGAAGAGTTAATTAAAAATTTGGCAGTAATCAGCAATTGACTTAAATAAATTTGAATATACGAACGGATGCCAACGACAGTACTCTTTGGGAAGGAACCCTAAAACGTTTTATCGTTTTTGGTAATTTTGACATTTTAATTAAAAGACGTCACGATGTGACAGCCACATCCACTTTCAAGAAATAATGAAAGGACTTTGTAAATTACCAAAATTCTAGTCATTAGGAAGTTTAGCTGGTTATCAAAATAGGTACTTATAAGCTAAATTATTAATTAAATATTTACCGACTCTATTTAGACTTATAACGGGAATAATTTACTGGTTTATGTTTTATGTATATTATTTTATCCAGAAATCAAATAGTTTTACATACAAATGGTTCAGAGTTATTTCTAAATTGTTAATATACAAATAACCCTTTATTTTAATATTGTTAATTTACAAATAACCCTCAACCATTTATGTATATGTTTCCACAAAGCAAATCGAATTATTCAAGCACAAAAACTTACTCTATAAAAAAACAAATAGAAAAATTTAGTGATATCGTCAAATTTAAATCAGGGTTTTGATATAACAAATATCGAAATTAAACATTGTATAATAAAGGGTCCCTGGCTCAGCACAACGCATCTGCCATAGGGCCCGTAAGAGCACTATGACAGAGCGCTGGTTTCCGGCCAGGGCCCATGAGGGTGGCAACACCACAACTAAAATTAAAACAAGTATCCACTAGTATTAAATGAACTATCCATAGGAACTACATCTTAAAAAAAATCTCACTGATTATATCTTGCTTGCTCACTACTATGTAGGTTATGGCTGAAAATCAACATTTGCTCGCCTTGAGCAAATTTCCATTTTTTTTTTGCAACATAATGTCTCTGTATTATATTGTAACTGTTTTATTTTGTATTTATCTTTGTGTGTAGTCGGAAATAAATGTTTTTATTATTATTATTATTATCTTTTACAGGCATTCTACACAGCCTACGTGGTCGAGAAGTACCGGGCCTTCGAGTCCTGGGGCGACAAGTTCCGGGCTGTGTTCTGGGGCCCGAGCTGGGAGCCCGGGACCGCGCGACTGGGCGAGGAGGCACTCAAAGTCGATGTAAATATCCTTATAAATGAGGAGGTAGGATATTTTTTTTTCGGAGCAGGAATCATTCAGCGTTGGGCTGATCCATCTGGACCTAAAGGAATTCACAATAGCTAAACTGAACTGAACTAAAGATAAGGATAAAACCTATTTCTTACAGATTAGGGCTAAATCACATTTTTTTATGCTGAATAAGCTTTCATTTGAACACAATCTCACCTGATGTAAAGTGACGATGTGGTCTATGATGGGGCATGTAGACCTAGAAGGTAGAAACTTATTTTAATGCTAAAATGTTAGTTGGGATGGCTTCTCCAGACCACATTACATATACATACATATTACATGCATACATACATATTTCCGGACAACCCACACAACAACATCTAGCCCCGTGGTAAGCTCTTAGCTTGTGATACGGGTACTAGACATCTGATATACTTAATATAATAGACATACATACATAGATATTTTTGATTATACATAATTATTATTAAATACCCAGACCAAGGAGAAAGTGCTTGCAGAACATACAAACACTTGACCCTCGGCGGGAATCGAACCCGCTACCTCTTGCCCGCAAGCCGACCCTCGCCCACCGCGCCACTGAGGCAGTCAAACACTAACACACGACGTATTACGAAACACTAAAAGATCGCTTGATGCTCTGGCCCAGCCCGCAGGGTGGTGATAAGCCACAGCCAAAACCTACCACCAGAGACTGTTCTTAGTATCACCGTACCGTACCATCATAAAATTAAATTGAATACGGATAAAAATATGTTAATGCTGAAATTACTAAAGTATTTTCCGTTTGTTGCCTAGGAAAGGCATATTAAAAGGCTGCTAGTAAAAAATATATTATTTTAAGAACATGGCTGGTAATTTATCTCTCTCTAACCAATAATTTTCAAATATGGTCGCAACATGCATGCAATTTGAGTCTTTTAAGGTAAATCCTATCTGCTGAATCCAATGCGCGCTCATCCAATTCGAAATGAATTCTACGAACTCTACAAAGCTCGTATGAATTTCTGACATGTTTTGTATAACTTATAACCAAATTACATTTCTAATTTATCCATTTTAAATTTGTAAATTATTGTTAAGATTTTGCATGCCAAATGAATGTGGTAGAACATAAATGTACCTATAGCTATTTTAAGACCTTACTTTTTTTACTTATGTTCGTGCAAATAAAGGAATTTGAATTTGAATTTGAATTTGAATTTGAATTTGGAACCGAACCGCCTACCAATTTTAACGAGTATAAATTTAATTAACTGCATGCATCGCTGAATGGAATTCTATGCTAAAATATGCATGAATAGCATAGCGTAAAGTAGTTATATAATTATATATTTGATCTATTCAGGCGGCGGCAATCCACTCTAAATGCTTATATAAATATAATTATTTAAATAAATATTTCCGGACAATTCACACAGCATCACGTAACCCCAAACTAAGCAGAGCTTGTACTATGCTTGTACTTTATGGAAGCAAATAATTTATAATATATTTATAAATGTTTATAACAAAATTTTGAACTAATTCAAGAGTGAGAAAGACATAGACTAACCCGAAAAAAGGAACTAACTATGAGACATATGATAAACGCCTCTGCAAACTCAGCCCCTGCTAAAAAAATATTTGTTTTATCACTTTATTATTGTTCATAATATTTGTAATGCGCTTAATAAGACAATCAGCCCCGTGGAACCGTTTTTTCGCGGGCCCAGTCTACTAATGAGCCATTTTGACGCCCACAAAACAAAATGAAATGTCAAAACTCTAGCACTATTTCACTTAGTAAGTTGAAGTTTGAAACAGAAACTTCACAGTCGTCACGCGTGCAAGTATTTAACTAATTAAGCACAAAGTTACACATTGTATTAAGTGCTAAACCTCGTTCAAAAGTTATATTACACTTTTGACAAATATCACACAATGGCATAATTACTAAACATAGTACATTATGCAACCAGTATGTAATAATGAGCCCTTTTTCCATGACGAGCCGAAATGCGATTTTAATAAAATTTTGTGAAATAGACGATGATGATAATAATAACACTAGCGCGTGCGTCCGGCTCCGCTTACTATACTTATGGCAACCTAAAACTTAATCGTGAATTACTACCTATAACAATAAGCCGCATAACGATCCATTCAGTAGTTTTTGAGTCGATCCCGGACATAAAGACAGACCTACGCGGTAAGGAATTTGAATTTATAATAAGACTAGCAGACTCCAGCAAACGTTGTTTTGCAAAATAAAAAATAGGTGTTGGCCGATTCTCAGACCTACTCAATAGCTCACAAAATTTCATGAGAATCGGTCAAGCCGTTTCGGAGGAGTACGGGAACGAAAACTGTGACACGAGAATTTTATATATATGATTAGACACTCACACTAATATAGGGATTTTAATTTGTTTTGTTATCGCAAGTAATATACTAAAATTATAAAGCTGAAGTCTTTGTTAGTTTGAACGAGCCAACCTCGAACCTACTGGACCGATTTCCATAATTATTTTATTGTTAGATAGCCTATTTATCGAATATGGCTCTACAAGTTTATATAACACTAGCTGTGCCCTGCGGTGTTACCCGCGTTATAATGGATGAAGTACTCTTAACCAACAACATATTTATTTGAATAAAGATTAATATTATTATGTTGATACAACTTAAATAAATTATTTCGACCAAATAAGGTACCATAAAAACGGTTTTTGTGAGTTAATCTTAAAAGATAGACATATACTATCAAGGACTGTTTTTTAGATCATTAAAAGAGCTATTATTATTTAATACATATTTTTTGTGTATCTTGAACCGTTTTCACGGCGCACGCAACGGAAGGCTTCAAAGATGAACAATTTCTCCCGTTTTTTACACATTTACCACTATATCTTTGCTCCTATTGGTCGTAGCGTGATGTTATATAGCCTATAGCCTTCCTCGATAACTGGACTATCCAACACAAAAAGAATTATTCAATTCGAACCAGTAGTTTCGGAGATTAGCGCGTTCAAACAAACAATCAAACAAACAAACAAACTCTTCAGCTTTATAATATTAGTATAGATAAGTCGTTCCCGCGGAAATATCCATGTGTTGCTTTATGCCTATTATAAATTACAAAAATATATACAGAACATGGAAGTGCATATTTGCCAATTTGATCGCTTAGTACTTTCTAGTTTCAAGCATTTCATGTCCTAATTAGGTAATTAGGTATTGAGTAAATTAATTGATCATGGAGATTTATGGAGATAATTAAGAGGGATAATTAGACTCAGTGGCGCGGTGGCGGAAGGTACGCCTGCGGCGCAAGGTTTAGCGGGCTCGATTCCCGCCGAGGAGTCAATTGTTTGTATGTATGATCTGCAAGCACTTTCTTCTTGTTCTGGGTGTTTAAAAATGTTGAATAAAAATATCTATAAATAAATAAATATTTCCGGACAATCCACACAACAACATCTAGCCCCGTGGTAAGCTCTTAGCTTGTGTTACGGGTACTAGACATCTAATAAACTTAATGTAATATACATACATACATAGATATTTTTTTTATACATATTAAACACCCAGACAAGGAGAAAGTGCTTGCAGAACATACAAACACTTGACCCCTCGGCGGGAATCGAACCCGCTACCTCTTGCGCCGCAAGCGGATCCTCGCCCACCGCGCCACTGAGGCAGTCTATAAATGTAGGTATATAATATTAAGTACATGTTTAGTACCCGTAACACAAGCTTAGAGCTTACCACGGGGCAAGATGTTGTGTAGATTGTCCGGAAATATTTATTTATGATTATCCGGTAGCCAGCGTGTCCGGTATATTTCTGTTGATCGGTTATTTCATTAACTACAAAAATTGCACCATAGCTATGGTATTATTCTCATCAAGGCGGTTGATGTCATCCCAGCAGCTAATCTGCAAGTCCGGTTATATTGGTTAATTTAAACATAGGATAATTTATCGATTATGATTTTAAGCCTTTGTCGATGCAATCTAAACAACAAATTATAATAAAATAAAATAAAACATATTTTTCTATAAATATGTTTTTAATTATATTATTTTATATAATTTTAATTTAATTATTTATAATAAAACATAAAATAAAACATTATATATATTTTGATATTCCCTAAAACAAATATAGACCCGTGTACACACAAGAAAGGCCGCATTTATAATAAGAGTGTTTTTTTAGTTATTTAAAGGTTTTGCTTTAGATTTGTTAAAGTGATATTGATTCATAGTAATTTATTCGTTGTAGGTACTATACACAGCAGGTACTGTTCACTTGATTTCGTTTCAATCTATATACCTTAGTATTATATTAATCATTCCCCTAACATAATTTTTAAACCTAAAATACAAATAAATTTTATTAAAATAATTTCATTTTCATTGCAAGGACATGTGAAGATAATTAATTAATTCAAAACAATTCAAAATACCATTTTGTTGCTGCTGGCATAGAATAATAAATAACTTGCTGGTAAATAATAGTGAAAAACTCTGTACAATCCCATACTTACAATGTTTTGAGAGTCACTCAAATTGTGTCAGTGAATTTTAATTATTTTAAGATACTAAATAAGTTATTTAAGCCTTATTGGATTTTGCGTGGGAAAGTTTGAATAGTTAACAGAAACACCCACATAATTATTTTTGGAATTTACTTTCATATCTCTTCTGATAAAATCTTTGATTTCATAATATTCTACGGGGAATAATGTTCATTTCGCATGGTTTACACAAAGTTCTAACTTTTGCGAGGGAGGAAATGTTTAAAAGTCAAATTGGAAAAACATGTTCTCATTCTCATTATTTTTGTTTGTGTTCTTAATATTACAGATTCTTCTATATTATTTTAACACATAAACATACTCTTATTTTCGTTCCCACTGCTGGGGCACAGGGGTTTCTCTCTATTTCACGACGCTGGCCAAGTGGGGGTTGTGAATGTCACATGTCCTTCAAACTCTTCAAAGTTCAAGTTCTTTTAATTATATAAAAAATTAACAAAAATATTATAATAATTTAAACTGAGCAATAGTTAGATATGTCACTCAAACAATGACACATATAAATTTTTCAGCCCCGTGGTAAGCTTGTGTTACGGGTACTAGACATCTGATATACTTAATTTAATACATAAAATTTTTTAATTTTAACGAGATGTCGTTACTCGGCGCTTCACTAGATAATACAAAGTGCCGAAAAATTTCGACCTATCACGTAATGGCGCGTTGGTGTAATTGGTAATTGGATGCAGGTTCAATCCTGTGCGCGCGAAGGATGTGTCTTAATCTTTTTCTGCATAAAATTTAAAAATAGTTTAAGCTGCAAAGTGAGGTTTTTCACTTATTAAAAACCATTAAACATAGGTGCATTATGTTCTATTATACATTTTAAACACCCAATAACGAACTAAATAATCACTATTCCTTAACCTTACTCTACCACACGGTTGTAAAGCATCGGTAGTGTCATCGTATCCTAATTTAATTAATTTAATTTTAACTTGATTATTTTTGTTTCAGGTGGAAGTTAGACCCAAATATGATGTACATCTACCAACCTGGTGGAACGTCTATCTGATATCCCATTACGTCATCGTGTTCTACGGATACTTCGAACTAGCTGGTAGATATATGGTAAGTTGCATAAAACATCAGGTGAATTTCCTAATAGGCCGGACAACGTAATAAAAATAGGTATTGTGTTTAAATAAATGACGCATTGCAGTAGATGGATCCGATAGGACCTCATATAATGTTGACACCCGACGTTCCTTCTGGACTCCTCCAATCTCTCGACGACGCCGGAACCAACTGTTGTTTCTCTTGAGATAATTCTCTTCAATATCTCTCTGCATCCACTGTTTGTGGCATTTCAGGTAGACTCTGTAGCCCATTTTTACTTCCAAAATCGATGCTGCTTGATGTCCGCACTATACGATCCGCTGGAGGCATTTTGGGCAACAATGACTCTTTTGAATATTCAAAAGAGTTTACCCATTTTCAACTTTTAACACGGTTATATAATATACGCACTGATCTGTATTAATTGTAGGTAATACATATTAAAATGATAAGTCCATATTAGCAACGTAGCGCGAATCCGATCGAACACGTGACCTCCGGGTGGTGCTAAGAACAGTCTCTGGTGGTAGGCTTCGGCAGGCTTGTCACCACCCTCCGGGCTGGGCCAGTGCGTGAAGCGATTTTTTCGTGTTTCGTAATGTGGTCCGGAGAAGCCATCTTCTAGGCCTTCATGCTCCATCTTAGACCACATTGTCACGTTGCATCAGGTGAGATTGTGGTCAAATGAAGGCTTATAAATAAAAAAAAAGGAGAACTGGCAGGGTCGCCATATAAGGTTCGGTGGACGGCATCAATCATGTCACGCGTCACGCGAATCTTTTATGCACTATATCATCTTGATTTTGAGCATCAGAGCTCCGGAGTGGGGGCTTGCGACGTACAAATTTAGTACAAATATCACGAAAGCGTTACGCCACTTGAAACCTTAAATACGTGTATCGTGAAAGCATTTGTTATAACAAGTTAATTGCTAACCTTCGCCATGGTTTGGGTATAAACTTACACCATGTGATGTCCAGGACCAAGAAATTATGATAAGCCTTTATGATGTTTGTATATAACTAATTCACTCTATTTTCTTCCAGGGTATGACTCCAATCTCAGTGCTGGTCTTCGTGCTGTACATCATCGCGTCCCTCACGATCATCGGCATGCTGTTCGACAACTCCAAGTTCGCGCCGCTGCTAGAGGTGTTGCGGTGTTCAGCCCTGGCTTTCCTCACGAGGAGTATAGTTGCAAGGTATGTAGACACCATCACAGGGCGAACATACATTCTTACGGCTTCTTAATTAATAATAGTTTCTTAGGAGTAACATATGTAGGTCATGTACAAAGGCGAGCTTAACCCTATTAGAGTTTTCCTACAGCAAACTTTAGGATAGCGTGTACATACAAGGCATGGGCGATGAATTATAACAGAAATTTCACAATTACTTTTTCCTCCCCTCGGTTTATGGCTTTGTCACGGAAATTAGGCTGCCTCAGTGGCGCAGTAAGCGAATCTCCGCTTGCTATTTTCGTTTATTTTTAGGAAAACTATCCGAAGTCTTTCATTAATGAGCAGGCCAACAAACATTTAACTTTAAGCTCAAGCTTAGAGCTTACCATGGGGCTAGATGTTGTTGTTTAGATTGTCCGGAAATATTTATTATTTATTTCTTATTATTTTTTATTAAATGGGTGTAGTTGTTACTGAGGTTATGCTTACAAATTTACAGTTCACAAACTTCTCATTAATAGAGGTATTTGAGGTAGTTCTGGTTTCGGGTCTGGGTATTTTCTAAGTATCATATGTATGTATTTACAAAAAAAAAACTGTATCTTTGTAGTATATCAGTCACCTAACACCCATAGTACAAGCTCTGCTTAGTTTGGGGTTAGGTGATGCTGTGTGAGTAGTCCGGAAATATTTATTTAATTATTTATTTATATTTATTTGTACCTATAAATAACATGTATGTATAGTCGAGTTCATAAATAGAATGAGCCTTACCAAACTTCAAATATAACCTTCATGAAAGGTCAGGTGCAGATATGAGCAGATTCATCAATCAAGATAGGTACACATGCCACTCTGCCAATCTACTCGGATCGGTATTTCAACGCTCTTGGTTCAGCTACATTATCGGCCTACGGAGAAAATTCGTGTCAACGCAATATGTGTGGTGTGGATTCAGGTGAAGACGATGTTTGGCGTACGCGTGGCTATAATTACGTCACTTTAGAATCTTATTGCGCACAACGCGACACAAATCTTTAAATAAATAAATAAATATTTCCGGACAATCCACACAACAACATCTAGCCCCGTGGTAAGCTCTTAGCTTGTGTTACGGGTACTAGACATCTGATATACTTAATATAATATACATACATACATAGATATTTTTTATTATACATATTAAACACCCAGACCAAGGAGAAAGTGCTTGCAGAACATACAAACACTTGACCCCTCGGCGGGAATCGAACCCGCTACCTCTTGCGCCGCAAGCGCCGCGCCACTGAGGCAGTCAATCTTTGTCCGCTAATGTACACTAGTTCATTGCGTATACGATGACTTTAGCGCCAATTAGCCGCACCATCACACACCAATTTGTGTTACATTAAGGCAATATTGAAGATTTGGCAAAGCTCACATATTTATAAAACTTGACTTAAATTTCACAAATTTCAAAGCCCAAACGAAAATAGGGAAAATCGTTTGTTTATTTTTTTGTCCACGGTTCATCGGTTCTGTTTATTGGCTTTTGATCGCAGAGGGGGTTTTCAGTATCCTTTAACCGTACGACCCAAACAAAGATGGCGGAATGGGTTTGAGCAATTTTATGGCTGAATTTGTGTGTCTGTAAAGTTTTTGGAAGGTTTTTGTTCGTCCCTCTTACAATATTGTTACAAGAGCAGATGGAAACGGCCCTTATAACAATATTATTTATGCAATCTATACTTATATTATAAAGCTGAAGGGTTTGTTTGTTTGTTTGAACGTGCTTATCTCAGGAGCGGTATACTAGTCCAAATTTTTTCAAAGTTCAAAGTTTAGTTGAAAAAGCGTGCCAGTTCTGAGTTGACCGTTGAACGGTCGTAAAGGCACGCACCGATCGAAACCGATACTTTATTCACTGTTAGATAGGCTATTTATCGAGGAAGGCTGAAAGCTACTTTTAACATTAAGAAAATACGTCCTTCCCGCTGAAAATACAAAAAACACAGGCAGTGCTTTGACATGAAGTTCTAATAAGTATAATTTTGTTCCAGCCCGGGGGTTGGGACCGCTCTGCAGACTTTCTACGTGGCCAGTGCTATGTTCTGGGCGCTCAACACACTGAAACTCTTGGAGATCAAGAAAGTACAGAAATTGGAATAAATTTACATAAGAATCATCACTAGGATACCAGTAGACTGATTTAACCAACAGTTTGTCATGGGTGCAATTTTCGCCTTGATGGTATAATATCGCATGAAATATCATAGAAGGTTATATTTATTTCAAAATGGATTATAAAGAATGTCAACACTGAACGAAGCAAAGAATAGAAAAAAATGGGATAAGCAGGAGCTTTCTCTGGAAAGTAGAGAAAAATTAAATGGAAAAGAAATTGCATTCGTATTGCTTAGATTTGTTGAACAAATTTCATTTTCTTACCATGAGAATACGAATAGCATGAAATAAAATTATGGTATGTTACATTTCAGTGCGATAGGGTATCCTAGATGAGACGTAGACAAATATTAATGACGAGGCTATTAACAATTTTAAGGGAATCGACGAAAACGTAAGTAGGTTTTTTGGAACATTTTGGTACTTTTGGTATAGAAGTGTTGAAACGAGCCAGTCAAGTACTAAATTACCACCCATTTAAATTTCTATTTTTTTTTAGTTTTCAAAGTACAGACAAGTACTTAGTGACCATCTATTTCAGTGTCTTCATTTTTTAAGCTTTTCAAGGTGCAGACTTGTACTAAGAAACCACCATTACTAAAATCACTTTGGTGTTTTTAGAATCTTTTCAATGTGATTCAGGAAAGTTAAACGGAATAAAATTATCAAAACACACATCATAGATTAACCACCACTAGTGGAAGTTAGACTAAATAGTGATTTAATAAAGCATAAAATATCGTAATAGTTAGAAACCTGCTGCCATTTATAAATAAGTGCCTTTTCCATGCTTTATGGTAACTTGCTGAGCTTTTTTTGATGTTGTAAGGAAAGTTCTTATATTGATAGCAATTTTTTGAGATCTTGTTTAATACTTTTATGTGCGTATATTATATAAATCCGTTTCATATTTTTGAGAATTTTTAAAACAAACAACTATTAAAAAGATATTTAACGATATTGATGAACCCACACGAAATAATATTTTTTAACGTTATAATGAACTGGATTAGATAATTATTATATTAGTACGATTTTGAAAAACATAATGGATTTTTATGAAGATGGAATTAAGCAACATACCAAAAACCTAGATAAGATTGTAATTTAATGGATAAAATGTTTTATTACTTATTAATGTCAGCATTTGTGTAGATTTTAATCGTAATATTATAAAAACATATTATTTTTATGAATTAAATATTTAAAAATACCATTGCATATTATTTCTAATATAAATGATTATAGGTAATTATGGGAAATATTCCATTCTAAACAATACCTCGTTAAATATGTTTGTAAAATATGTCTTAAACTATGTACCGTGACTCATTTCACTGTATAACATTTTGTTTCATTGCATTGTTTGATTATAGCGGGTTTTTGAGAAAAAGAGTCTTGAATAACAGACAGACGGAAAACAAAGTGATGGCTTAAACTTATTCTTTTCAGGTATGGAAAAAAAAACTAAAAAAAAAAACTGAAAATCTGTGAACTATGTACACCCATACCCATGTAATAAAAACATGTGAAAGGGAAATTTAAATTTTTTTAATTTAAAAAGGAACATATCAATTTCTATAATAAATATCGAACGTGGTACTAATCTTATCAGCGTTGGAATTGTCTCCGAGATAGCGAAAAAATGAAGGAAGGAAAATAAAACATAATTAGATCACAGAAGATACTTGCCAGCACTCTAAGGAGATCCAATTTTCTTGTTTGCCTCCTTCAATGGCGGAATGTGAGGCTTTTAAAAACTTAAAAAACTTAGTTCGTTATTGTCTATGAATTTTTGTAAACGTAGAAGTGAATCATAGTTTTAGTACTAAGAATGTTGTAAACAAAGCAGGGTATTATAATTATGTTTTATACATAATACAATTACTATTATTATGACTATGACTATTACTCTTTACTGAACACAAAATTACCTACAATAGAAAAAAATACAAAATTTGTGAATCAATAGGCGGCCTTGTCTCAAGTAGCGATCTGATGGTATAAATAGCTCATAACATTTTGCAGGCGCGATTTTGATACTGTGTTTAAAAACTTTGTACACAGGGTGTGTCGTTAATAAATTAATAATCCGTTAAGGGTGATTGCCCATCTATGAGGCTACAATAAAATCATATTTTTATGTAATTTTAGATTGTTTTTTAAATTTTGCGTTTTTGGCCATACAATCTGCTGCCATTTTAACAAAACTTGGTATTATTGTGACTAGGTAGATATCCTTTTAGTGTACATATTTAATATATTTTTTTAAATAACCTCAATACGCTAATAATACATATTTGAAATGAAATTTCATATCTCCCATGAAAACGTTAGCATTTCAATCTGAAATGTTTTAAGTCAAAACGTTTATTTCCTTAGACGCTTATGCATACATGGACCGGTCAACTTAAAGCTAATTTAAATAAAAACTAAGAATAATCAAGGAAATAACATTGTATTGACAGTTCCATTCAATTTTTTACACAGTTTTTCAATTTTTTCGCTTCTGTTTCGCAAAAACCATTCAAATACCTTAATATGTATAAAATCATAAGCACCCCAGAAAGACAGGTCAAACTTATAACACCCCTTTTTTTGTTTTTATTTACGTTCCCACTGCTGGGACACAGTGACTTCTCTCTTGACGAGAGATTTGACTTGACGATACTTAATCCATGGTGAATGTCGTCCTCTCAATCCTATCAGAACATGCCGGTTTTCTAACGATGTTATGCATTCACGGTGAAAACATGTGTTTTTAAAGAGCACATAAACATTTTTAAAGAAGAAAAATCCAGAGGCGCGTTTGCATTGGCGGCTGTGTTTGAACCCACGACCTTCGTAATGAAAGTCGAGTGTGCTTCCACTTAGCCAACACGGCTTATTTGAAACGATTTTTATAATATATCACTCAATATCAACACATTATATAAAAATCAGTTGCAAGTTCTCACTTTACCTGTTACATTAAACAGTCGAAGAACAAATAATACAAAATAATTTTTAAAATACTCTAAACTTACAATTACATAAAACTGTTTTTTTTTTAAGTGAAAAGGCATACTATTATTTAGTTTGATATAAGGTCATAAATCACCTTAATGATTTTAAGGAAAGTCTAAAAGAAATTTCTCTACAGTTTTGGCTGATGAATTAATCTTATAATTGATCAGCCAAAACTGTAGAGAATTGGTTGTTAATTGTTTACCTCCCTAGGGGAGGTAAACAATCGGTAAGTAACTATAATAATAGTAATATTTAATAGTAAGCCATATTAATAAACAGTCTGAGTTCAACTTTATTACTTACACGAAATATTAAATTTGGAACCCACATATTTAACCTACAAAGATAAATTAAAGTAAATTAACTAATTTTAAAGTAAGCAAAAAAGAGCACGTACTAAAAAATACACACCTACAGACTGCCTTGTGTTTAATTCATAATTCATAAAATTTATTCAATTCACAATTTTTACATTGTATCTGAATGTCTTTAATATAATTTAATAAAACACATTAATTATAACCATTTATCTCTCTCGTCAAGAGAGAAGTCCCTGTGTCCCAGCAGTGGGAACGTTAATAGGGGGGTGATGATGACATTAATTACAATTCTTAAAACTAAATTATTTCTATATTAGCCCTCAATATTGTAATAAAATCATATAAAATAAAATAATAATAGTCAGTAATTAATTAAGATTAAAATTAAAACGTAAATAATGAAACTTAAATTAAAATGTCTTTTTATAACAATATTGTGAATAATGTCATTGAAAATTATATAATAGAGGACATAATATTGAAATGTCATGAAGAATCTAATCAAAGACGTCATCAAGAAAGTCCTGGAGCGAGTAGTAACACCCCCTTAATAAAAGTTATTTTAATTTGTGCTTAAATAAGTTGTAATTGTCCATAGTTTTCATGTCACTGGGTATGGGTAATGCATTGAACAGTATAACGGCTTGGTACCTGCAACAGTGTTTTGAAACCATAAGTGTTGGTTGATTTAAATTAGGTATGCAATATTTAAATAAAAAACCTACTTTAAATTTCAATTCCGCTTGAAGCAGCAGTTTGCCAGTGTCGAGTTAAATAAAACAATACAGTGAAAAAGATGTTACTCAGTTGAACGCCATTTTGCGTCTGAAAAACCTACATATTTTGTTACAAATAACAATAATGACACTTGACACTATTGTAAGTATGACATCTAGCAAGCACATTTTGCAATCACTATTATAGTAACGCCAAACGGAATACTTGATTGTCCAAAAAAAAGTAAAAGGCATTCTCTATTTCCAACTTCAGTCGTCTGAAAGCTCCGTAGCGAACACACGCGCCAAATTTTCCCGCGCTCTTTCATAGACAAGTCGTTGTCATTCTGGATTTTAAAAACTTCGTTCGTAGTTTAAATTTAAAAAAAGAAGCTAGTTTGAAATAGGAATTGTGTTGTGTCATTTCAAGTTTGTGAGTCGGGAATTATAAATAAAAATAAAGGTAGGTGGTTTCTTCCTTTTTAAGTTTTTAAGGTGATAGGTATCATTTTTTATTTATATTTGTAAAAAAGTTTTAGATGTCAAGGATTTATAAACAAGCAATATAAGAAATAACTTCGAGCTATTGTACAAAAACAGATGAAATATAAAACTGTCTTTGAAATTATTGGGTTAGACTATTATTATTATATTTTTATTTTTAACCCCCGACCAAAAAAGAGGGGTGTTATAAGTTTGACGAGTTTGTCTGTCTGTCTGTCTAGGACATCATAGCTCCCGGGCGGATGGAGCGATTTCAATTTAGATTTTTTTTTGTATGAAATGTGAGTTTGGCGCGAGTAGTCATAGACATGTTAAAAAGTTATAGGGGTTAGATTCTGCAAGCATACTCGAGTATATTTCGAGTATTATCTGGGGTATCAAATGAAAGCGGATCGCGTGCACATTACAAAATATTATGGTGTTTATCTTTTTACAAAATTAAGGAATCGGGGGGTTTTCTTAAATTTTACATTTAGATTTTAAAATTACAAAGCTCGATACATTTTGAATCCAGGTTAATTGTATTAAAGTCAAACTGTAAATATTTAGTGCAATACTTATTGAATATATAATTATGTCTATTATATTTTAATTTGTAGTATTCATATTCATTTATTCGTTGATTCATGTGGTGTTAAGTTTTATATTATATACCCTTACATTTATATAATATTATATATATATACTTAGTATTTTCGTGATGTATTTTTCTTGCATTTCACATGTACGTGACTTGGGGAAGTGAGCAATATGCCTTTTTGTGCCTGAAGAGGCTATTAGAAGAAGAATATAGCTCTTTCTAGAAAATTGCCTTGAATCACTTTTTTTATTGCTATCTCCTTTCAACGGGTCTGAAGGTCTTTGTGCTCGTCGTTTAAGACACAATAAAAGCTGTAATGTTCGCTTCTCAACATAGTGTTAAAAAAGAGAAGCGTATTTTCAATTTATATTTTGTTTTTCTACCTCTAGGACATTTGGGAAAGTTGGTGGCAAACGGGTCTGCCTCTGACTCAGCTCGCGTTGGTGCGCTAAAACATCGTGTACGGGCTATGGTGCAGCCACATTAGCAGCCAACGTAATATTCGTATCATTTACACACAATACAAAGTCAAAGTCAAAACGTTTATTTCCTTAGACCCAAATGCATCTATAGACACCTGTACCTATATGAATGCATTGACCTCAACTTAAAGCAAATTTAAATAATAAATCTTAATTTTAAATTTAAGAAAAACCCCCGATTCCAATGATTTTATTTCCTTAAAAGTACACCATAATATTTAGTAATGTGAACGCGATGCGCTTTCATTTGATACCCCATAATAATATGATTGTATGAAATGTGAGTTTGGCACGGGTGTTCTTAGACATAATTCATGAAAATCGGTTGAGCCGTTCAAAAGTTATGGGGGTGAGAGTGGGGAAGGAAACCGAAAATCTGCAAATATAGTCGAGTGGGGTATAAAATGAAAGAGCATCGCGTGCCCTAACTACTAAATATTGTGATGTTTTACTTAGGTATAAGGAAATTAATTTCTTATGTTTTTATACTCTAATAAAAAAAATTATCTTTATCATCATCCTGCCCTTGTCCCACACTAATTAGTCGTACTACGTCTAATTAGTTTTCAAGAAATTTTACTTTAAAATTAGCGTGCCCGATGCGCGTGACGTCACAATTTCAACATCATATTTTCCCGCGGTAACAGCCTACAGGGGTACTCAAAAGGTTAACTATCTGAACTGTTTTTTTACGATTTAGTATGATATTGTAATAAAAAATAAAACTGCAAAGAAACTAAGCGTGAGTAAAAAATTAAATTGGTAAATAATATTAATGGAGATAAGTTTTGATCTTATTATTATTATTACCTACGTTGCCTGTATCGTGGAGGAAAAAGTGTTTTGTTTTGACTGAAGGCGGGACTCGGTATTAATTTTATGTGAACTCTGAAAGCCTTTGAAATAATAAACACTATACTTTTGACCCGCACTTGGCCAGCGTGGTGATTTAAGGCCTAATCTCTCTCGTCAAGAGAGAAGTCCCTGTGTCCCAGCAGTGGGAACGTTGATAGGGTGATGATGATGATACTTTTGACTAAAATTTAATCTAATGTAATTGTATACGTAATGACGTTGATAAAATACAGATTTCGATTCACCATATAAATATTCCTCACAATAATAAGGACGCATTTTGATAATCTAAGGTACATTAAAAAGAAATAAATATTAAATATGAGATGGACTCATCACGGAATCCTTGGTTTCTGTGTATATTACAGTTTATACACTTATTGTTGCAGAAATATACTCAAATAAATTAAAATAGTGCAAAACCTGCAGTGAGAGCGGTCACCTATCTAAGTCATTGTCTGACCGAACAACTCAACGTTAAACTTTGCTTAACCTTAAAAATGGAAATTAAACTAACATAATTGTGGCTTACATTTTATATCGAATTAAAAAACTGCTTACTAGATCTCGTTCAAACCAATTCTCGGTGGAAATTTGCAAAGTTATGCAAATCATATATTTTTTGTGTACATGGCACCCCCTGTAACTTTGTGTTACTAAGTGTTTCTCTCGCGTTACATTTCTTATACGTTAACCTCTATATCATTTTGTAAGACCTATTTATATACTGACAAGTTTGGGAATTACTGAACAAAATAATAAATAATAAAATAAAAGTATCACTTTTAAGCATGTAGAACCCCCAAAATTTATTGTTTTTTTTTTATTTTTCGTAATAACCTTAATGCGTTTAAATTATCAAGTTTCCAAAGTATAGTTCTAATAGTTTCGGAAAAAAATAGCGGTGATATACCAAGGGACAGACCTGGAGGATAGTTTTTTTTGCGTTTTGGCTACGGAATTCTAAAAACAAGACGCAAAAACAGTTAATAATGCATATCATAAATAAATAAATAAAATAAAATAAATATTTCCGGACTAATCACACAGCATCACCTAACCCCAAACTAAGCAGAGCTTGTACTATGGGTGTTAGGTGACTGATATACTACATAGATACATTTTGAAGTGAAACTTCTTTAGAATCGTTGTTATTTCAGACCGGATGCAACGGAAATACGTCAGGTAAGCCAATCTTAAACGCTAACAAGGTTAAGCAACTTTCCGGAACGCCAATACTTGGATGGGTGACCGCCCGAACAAAATCTTTTTGCTCAGTATTTTTTTTTATTCATCTATTCTTTTGTCATTTTACTGAAGTTTCACTTCTACCATGTGTGAATCGCACACACACCTTTTTTTTTTTGTAAATACATACATATGATACATAGAAAATACCCAGACCCGAAACCAGAAATTGCAGATCGTACAAAATCTGGTCCCGCGGCGGGAATCGAACTCGCAACCTCCTGCGCCTCAGGCGGGCTTTCGCCCACCGAGCCACAGAGGACGTCAATCAGCAAAAAAGGATAAAGTTGACGATATTTATTATTGATAAAAACACTTTTGATTGACCACTTTCTCACCTGGTTAAATTTTCGATGTGAATGATGATCTCTCGTTATTGGAATTGATAACGTGTTCCTAGATTCTACACGATTGGTGCGCTTTCGGGAATAACTTTGGTGCGCATCGGCTGGGAGCGCATCGGTTTTGTAAGCGCTGAGGTATAGGCACACCTCTTAAGTAATAATCTATATAATTTAACAGACAACATCTGAATGAACCAATCAATCATCAATAACTCAAAGGATATAGCAATGTCAAATATTGAAAAGAAACTATCTCTATCAAATATTTTCGCTATCTTTTTACCCTCGTCAATTCCAATAGCGCTTTCAAACTTCAATCAGAATTTGAGTATGCAGAAAATTAAACCTTAACCTGAACACATTAAATGCCATTATTGCTAAAACCAACTTGAGGTCAGGAGGAATGCGGGCAGATGCCATCAGAACATCGTGATTGACATTCCAAAGACAAATTTTGCGGCATTTTGCTCAAGCGACAGATTTGTTAGCAAATAATTTGTCTATGAGGCATCCGCTTGTGGTTTGTATTGGTACAACACGAACCATTCAGAAATAGTTTGGACATCGACTTTACCTATTTGTATGCTACAAATATAAAGTTAATACATTTTTCCGCTTTAAATAATATGTATGACTATAATTAATAATGACCTTATCATATTATTTAAGTGAATATACTTACCTACTACTTATATTACTTATCTGCTAATATTATAAACGCAAAGGCTTAACAGGATGTAAGTAAGTATATAGTTGTATTTGTTGCGCTTTCACACAGTAACTACTTATTGGATTTTGATGAAACTATACAATAATAACAACAGAGCTTCTTTTTATCGCAAGGTAAAGTACCGCTTTTTGCGGGAAAATACAATTATTGCGAGGAAAGCCCGATTTAAGTCAAATTTGGCATGGACATAGCTTTTCACAGTAAAGGACAAAAAATAATTTTTCTAATTTTAACTGCTGGAAAATTAATTATTACAAAGGAAAGTCCGTGGGCGGACAGCCATATATGTATATTAATTAGTGTTAGTTTATATTTCAGGACTATAAAACTTTTGATGATAGTATCGTGAATTTCATAATTTTCTTTCCAAAGACGACAAAAAGCCCAAAAAAAGCCCCAGCGACCAATTTGTTAGCTTTGTTATTTGTCTTTCAGCAATCCGCTTGTGGGTTAATGTCTATCTTAACTTTGTTTTCATGAACCTAAAATAACTTTTGGGAAATGCTTGAGTGTTTTAATACTTAGATTATTACGAACTTGTAAAAGAAGCCTGATATAAACTCAATATCTTTATATATATAATTTTTCTATGAGTGTGTATGTCACTGAACTTCTCTTAAACGACTGGACCGATTTTGATGAAATTTTTTGTGTGTGTTCAAGGGGATCTGGGAATGGTTTAGATTCACAATACGGTCAACTGAATATTGTTTTTTGAGACGTGGGACAGGACAACGTCTGTCGGTTCGACTAGTTTATATATAAAAATTCTACTGTACGTGTGTTAGTCATTGAACTCCTCCTAAACGGCTAGACGGATTTTGATGATTTTTTTTGTGTGTGTTTAAGTGGGTTCGAGAATAGATTAGATTCACAATACGGTCAACAAGGTGCGAAGCGGGTGGACCGCTAGTAATACTTTAATTATGTAATCTGTGATAATACTTTTGGTTGCATGCGATACAAATTGAATAAAATTAAATTATTTGTTTTGTTTACCCAAACCATTAATACTCATAATAAAACTGTTGTACAGGTTTCCCTTTAATAATGTATATGTGTAATTTTCATATATGCATTTCAAAATTTTTTATTTGAAATGAATGATGAAAAGGCAATGACAAGGGTTGGATAAAAAAACTCTCGGTCGTGAATTTTGTGATTGAAACTCCAAATATAATATTTTGTACCTTTTTGTTTAAATGACGGGGTTGTTAGCAAAAATATCGTATTTCAGGTATTTGTTTTGTTTTTTAAACATTGTTATCATGAAATAAAAAATAATTTGGGTTTTCGGCTTTAAAAAATTAAGGCTGCCAGTTGTTTAAATTAAATATAAAGTTGCTGTATGGATCATCCGGCCATATTGATTTTTATATAAATAAATTCATAACACGACTTAAAACGCATCGTGGGTCTTCAATGGAAGCGTTTTGTACAAGACCGTGGTGGATGTCACAAACTCTGGGAGGCCTATGTCCAAGTAGTTGGTAAAGCAGCCTCTATAGTAGTAAGACCAAACATTACAATACAATAAATTACACAAGTAAAAAACGGGATTACTCACTTAATGAACTAGAGTTGATATACTTTCGAAGTGCGACTTTGAATAGCGTAACGCTCTGGGCGCGCGAACTGGAAAGAGACCGGGCTCGCGTTCACTCCTTTCGAAGAAGGACTTCTCTTCAGAAGTCCATAAGTCGAAAGTTTGTCAACTATATAGTTCATTGCGTGAGTAGTGTCATTATCGTCACCCTATTAATGTTTTCACTGCTGGGACACAGACTTCTCTCTTGGCGAGAGAGATTAGGCCTTAATTCACCACGCTGTCACACATGTCATGTCCTTCAAACTCTTTAAAGCTGTCAGAACATGCCGGTCTGCTCACAGTGTTTGCCTTCACCGTTAAATATCGTGTTTAGAGCGCAATTACATTTTCAAAGAGAAAAATCCAGAGGTGTTGGTGGTGGTGAAGGGTTTGAACCCACGACCTTCGGAATGAAAGTCGAGTGTGCTCCCACTTAGCCAACACGGCTTTTTGAGTAGTGTAACTCACGATAACTTTTAAAGTGAAATTATGTATTGGTATCTCAGGTTAAGATAACAACTCAAAGTATCTCATAATTTGTAATAAAGTTAGGAGTATCAGAAACAGCAGAGTTAGCTTTACTTTTAGAGGCGATAAAAGCAATATTGCCGCTCGTAATCACGCGCCGGAAAATTGCAACGAGATGAACATCGGTATTTATAGCGGCTATTATAACGTTTGCCTTGCGGTGGTATTGTGGAGGCTTGATCAAGCAATGACCAAACTTGAGAAATACTTGATCAAGCGTTAAGCATACAAAATGCTTTGCATTGCTCAAGTTTGGTCATAGCTTGATCTATACTCCACAATACCACCGCAAGGCAAACGTTATAATAGCCGCTATATATATTTGGATATGTGGGAAGAGGGAGGCCAAAGAAAAGATGGATGGACTGTGTGAAAGAAGATATATGTGTAAGAAAGGAGTGAGTGCTGAGATGACGGGTGATAGAGGGAATCGGAAGAAAAACACATGTTGTGCCGACCCCACATAGTGTGGGACAAGGGCAGGATGATGATATATATTTGGTATTGAACCAAATTAGAGATTTGATTTTTAACGTTTATATTTTTTATGTATGACCGCATAACTTTTTAAGTCCGTAGTCCGATTTTGATTTAGAACAAATATTGAAACAAAGTTTCCCATATTTTTAAATTAAATATATAATTTAACTGATTATTTAAGCCGAAAAAATAATGTTAGTATCTAGTATTTAGGAGGAATCACAATGGTTCTTGTCCATATCTACAATCACACATGTTCATTGTCATAACGAACACAGAGGTGTGTCTACCTTTAAAAAAAACCTACGTTACTAAGCCAACAATGTCCACTAAATTCATAATGATCGATTAGCAATCAATAATATGAACTGTTTATTTACGCTCGAATTCAAAATGATTGTTAGAACTTAAGCCAAAACTCAGCCAAAAGGTACGTAGTGCAAGAATACAACCTTCAAAGAAAAGGTTCAATTTACGACCGGATTTTATTGCATACAATCATTGATAAAAGTTCGACCGCTAAAAAAGAAATTTATAACTGTAGGTTATTTTATCACCGCTTACTTATATGAACAGAAATCAGGCAAAAACCCATAGGAAACATTATATTCTTTATTTATAATATTAAATAATTTATTGCACACAGTACCAGTTCTACTACTGAAACATAATATTATAATAATATTTAAAATTAAATTATTACTTGGTCCAGAGTCTTATTTCTTCAATAAGTCTTTGTTAAGTAATAAATAAATAAATATTTCCGGACTAATCACACATCATCACCTAACTCAAAACTAAGCGGAGCTAGTACTAATGGGTGTTAGGTGACTAATATACTACATAGATACAATTTTTTTGTAAATTTATATGATTCTTATGATACATAGAAAACACCCAGACCTGAAACCAGAAATAGAATAAATTCAGTTATATTAGCCCGAAATAGTTTTTATTAATAGGAGCGCAAGATACTACAAAGTCATCCACAAGTGCTCACTCATGATCGCCTCCAATTCTCACTTATTTTCAGCAATTCTAAAGAGAATAAAGAACTCGTCTGATCTCAATTTCTGAGGCTAACAAGTCTCGTTTAGTTTTATTACACCGACTTCGCGGTGGGTGTATTCAGGAATAAGAAAGAGGTGCAACATTTTAAGCCGACACAATCTTTTTCATATAAGTTTTTATATCAGTCTCAATTCTTACACTCGTGTTAGTTACAAGTACTTTCAGCGGGAACGACGTATTTTGCCGCGGTATAAAGTAGCCTAGAGATGTGGTGTTGGAGAAGAATGCTTGGAATATCATGGACAGAGTTTCGCACCAACATTTCTATTCTCCAAGAACTCGGCATTGGGCAGCGTCTATTTTCAGTAGTACAGTCTCGCATACTTACGTTCTTCGGACACGTCTCTCGACGCGACAATCAGTCCATCGAACGTCTTGTTGTTTAAGGAAAGGTAGAGGGCACAAGGCCGCGTGGATGGTCTCCCAAACGATGGACAGACCAAATAAAAACTACCGTAGGGGGACTGTTAAACGATTGCAGCAGGATGACCTCCAACAGAGAAAAGTGGCGCGCTGTCGTGAGGCGAAAATCATCTGCCCACACCGCCGACACATGGCGACCACGACGGCTCTGTCAAGAGCGTAACGGAAAAGAAGAAGATAAAGTAGCCTATAGCCTTTCTCGATAAATAGGCTATCGAAAATTTAAATAATTATTCAAATCGGACAAGTAGTTCCTGTCATTAGCGCGTTACAAACGTAAACAAACAAACTCTTCATCTTTATAATCTTATACATAACATTTTCATGTCACAATGTTAGTTACCGTACTCCTCCGAAATAGCTTACAATCTATATACATTGCACACAAATAAAAAGAAATCTGTCATAAAATGTTAAGTTACCTATACAATCAATACGAAAATAAAATATTTATATAATTACTAGCTGTGTCCTGCGGTGCTACCCGCGTTATAATGGATGAAGTACTCTTAACCAACAACATATTTATTTGAATAAAGATTAATATTATTATGTTGATACAACTTAAACAAATTATTTCGACCAAATTAGGTACCATAAAAACGGTTTTTGTGAGTTAATCTTAAAACATAGACATATACTATCGCGGACTGTTTTTTAGATCATTAAAAGAGCTATTATTCTTTAATACATATTTTTTGTGTATCTTGAACCGTTTTCACGGCGCACGCAACGGAAGGCTTCAAAGATAAACAATTTCTCCCGTTTTTTACACATTTACCACTATATCTTTGCTCCTATTGGTCATAGCGTGATGTTATATAGCCTATAGCCTTCCTCGATAACTGGACTATCCAACACAAAAAGAATTATTCAATTCGAACCAGTAGTTTCGGAGATTAGCGCGTTCAAACAAACAAACAAACTCTTCAGCTTTATATATTAGTATAGATTATGTTTAAATTGTTAGAAAAACTCAAAAGTCATCAGGCTTATGATAGTTAAGGATTCTGAGCTTAATTTGATGCCGCCTTAGCCCTGCGTTTCAAACTAGACGTAGTAAAAAGTCACATAAATTATATATTTTTAATATTATATTCAGTTATCATTAAAATAAATGCTTATTATTTCCCTTATATTATGCCTGATTGCATCCCTGTAAAGTCTTTGGAGAACGTCCCTTGTTTCTTGTTTATTCCTCAGATTAAACGTTTTCTTCAGCCTATTTTATTTTAGTTAGCTTGTTGGAAACATTGGAAATTATATTTTTAGCATAATAACTTTCTCAGAAAATACGCTGTCATTGTATTTCCAGGGTATCTCTTGTTTTATCTCGTCTTGTAAGCCATTTGTAAGGCGACGAGCTCTGTCAAAAATTATGCCAAGTAATTTTCCTGTTGACATAAAATTGTGGTTTCAAAGTGCTGCCTGCTTTGTTTTCTTACTTAAACAGTAAACTTTGGTTAACGTTTCCACCATGTAATTGACTCTCTGTAATTTATTTTTGAGTTTGGTAGATGAGAAATTACATTTTTTAATTGGTTCGGTAATGTCTAATCAGCTTTTGCCTAAAGCCCAAGAGTAAGAACTTTTTTCACAAAATCCGAGTAAACTAAGCGATGGTTAGTTAACTCAAAAATACTTGTCAATTATTAGTTATCTTCTCTTGGCACTGGCAAGTCGTAGCCAATATTAGGAACTAAAGATTTGATCTCGCTTTGTCATATGTAACTGAGAGAAATAGCTCTATATTTTAACGATTGTCTTACTTTCCTCGGAGATGTTGAATAGGTACTAATCTTCTAAATTTAATGCCCTTAGTGTTTCACCATCAAGCCAGCGTAACATTAAACAAATTACATAAATAAATAAATTGGTTCGGGTTCGAACCGTCACAGACGAAATTTTGAATAGTTTTTGAAGTGAAACTTCTATAGAATCGTAGTGATTTCAAACCGGATGCAAAAAGATGAAACGGAAATGATGTAAGAGACACAAATACAATGCTTTATTTAAATTTCTTTAGGTATTGCTGTATTTTATTTATATTATTTTGTAACATACTTTATGTAATACGCTTTATTGAAGTAATATAAATAATCCGAATAATTACAGATATATGTTTGTGTCTCTTAACATTTTAGCAGATGCGTTCATTTACCCTTTTTTCTATTCGATATATATCATAATTATAGTTCATAAGTAGTAGACTCCGATCGTGCGTCGTAGCTGACACACACACACTTTTTTTTTATTCTTATTATTCTTTCGTCGATTTACTGAAGTTTCACTTCTATCGTGTGTGAATCGCACACACACCTTTTTTTTTTTTATTTATATATTGACAATTTAATAAAACATCTTTATAGGTTATTTTTTGGGCCCTAATGCGATGTTATATTTATATTTATAACAAACACAACAAAACAGGTTAAACAGTATAAAAACGTAGTCCTTGTAATTATTAAAAGAAAATCTTTTCGAACCGTATCTTAAGTTAATAATAGAATCGAACCCAGTCTACCATTATGGTACCCTTTATACCGATATATAAGTCCTCTCATACTTAAGTAATAATGTGTACAAATATCGTGATATTTTTGGACGCAATAAGGCTTTTGTACAATAATATTACAGAGCTTACGCAGCTACAAGAAATATTTCTTACTTACTGGCCAATATTTTACCATTTAAATGTATGTACTTTGATAAACCGAGAAAAATCTCTCATAAACATTCATTATACTTAGTAATTATAGGGTATTACGGTACAAGCAAATTTTATTTATGTTTTAACAAACCAGAACGACCAAGGCTTGCTCGGTATTTTTTAAGCTAGGTTTATAGTTAAAAGCGGGATTTACTCACGTAATGACCAGTTAATAAACTTTCGACTGGAACGAGTTATTTACCTGTTAATAAACTTTCGACTGTGAACTAGTGATTTAACTGTTAATAGACTTTCGACTGTGAACTAGTGATTTACCTGTTAATAAACTTTCGACTGTGAACTGGAAGGAGACAGGGCTCGCGCCGACAGTCACTCTTCCTGATAAAGGACTTCTCTTGACTTCCGAGACTCCGAATCGACAAGCGCAGCGTTGTTTGAGGTGGTCTAATTAGACGCAGGTCGCTTCCAACTGTTTGTCTTACGGCTCTTATTATTTAATAGCTTTTTTTTATGATAAATAAGCCTTCATTTGACCACAATCTCACCTGATGTAAAGTGACGATGTGGTCTAAGATGGGACATGAAGACCTAGAAGGTAGATGGCTTCTTCTGACCACATTACGAAACACGAAAAAATCGCTTCACGCACTGGCCCAGCCCGGAGGGTGGTGACAAGCCGCGGCCGAAGCCTACCCCCAGAGATTGTTCTTAGCACCACCCGGAGATAAGGATTCAGAGGGTTACCACTTACGGACGTGAACAGACAAAACCTCCTGATTTTTGTATTGATAGGTTTTTTATATTTCCATAACAAAGTTTAACCCAATCCACATAAAAACCGAATAAGGTTTATTTTTAGGTTTTTATATTCCGAATGTTCTTGCTTATTGAATAAAACGCCAAGCGAAAACTAAAGAAAGTTGTTCGGAAGAGTCGTATCCAACAGCAGTATATTGGCAATTATTGCTTTTTTACTGCCGCTACGCGCGTTCGAATAAATACTTATTTCTTTGCCAATTCAACGTATTGTTTTTATGTGGAACTCTGATGGCAACGTCTTCAGCAATGAGATATAAATCTAGAAATGTTTTCCTGTTATGATGCTGAGGTAGAGATAGAAAATTATGGAGGTAGATAATGGCACGTAATATGTAAAGTATCATATGTATGTATTTACAAAAAAAAAATGTATCTATGTAGTATATCAGTCACCTAACAACCATAGTACAAGCTCTGCTTAGTTTGGGGTTAGGTGATGCTGTGTGAGTAGTCCGGAAATATTTATTTATTTATTTAATGTAAGATAGTAAATAATGTGGTCTAATGGTGGTTATATGTTAGGCTCAGAGTCGCTCAAAGAGCTATAGAGAGGTCTATGCTCGGGTTTTCTATACGGAATCAGAAATGAGTAGATTCGTATTAGAACGCGGGACACCGACATAGCAAACGAATTAGCTCTTTAAAGTGCCAGTGGGCAGGCCATAATAGCACTCAGAACAGATGGTTGTTCTGGCCCAAAAGTTCTCGGAGACCACGGATAAATAAATAAATATTGCCGAACAATCCACACAACAACACCTAGCCCCGTGGTAAGCTCTTACCTTGTGTTACGGGTACTAGACATCTGATATACTTAATATAATAGACATACATAGATAGATATTTTTTATTATACATACTAAACACCCAGACCAAGGAGAAAATGCTTGCAGAACATACAAACACTTGACCCCTCGGCGGGAATCGAACCCGCTACCTCTTGCACCGCAAGCGGACCTCCGCCCACCGCGCCACTGAGGCAGATAACCAGGTTGTCCGGCCATCTAGTTGGTGGACGTCCTACGCTGGTCTTGCCCGGCTCACGGTGGATGAGGGCCGCATGATGAATGTGGTCTGCATCTTATATAGTATTAAATAAAGTTCCTTTCTGCCCTCTTAGATCTTTTAAACATATTTCAATAGGTGCTTGTAGTTATTTTAACAATATGTGTTCCATCTATTCTAGTTCTTCATGGTCCATCTTAGACCACATCGTCGCTTAACATCAGTTGAGATTGTGGTCAAATGAAGGCTTATATTCCATAAAAAAAAAGATGAGGATCAATTAGTTCAAGAGGTTATTGTGTACGGGTGGAACACTTATAAACAATAAACTCGAATCAAAAATATATTATTACGGGTTTCATGATTGTTATCAATGATAGTACCTACTTACTAAATTTGTTTTATCAATAATAATAAAAAAACACACAAACACACAGCACAAAAGGTTTCATAAAAAAATTGTGCGTTGTTTAATTTTTTCTTATAAACAGAGTCTACAAAATCTAAAACCCCTGAATCATGGGCAATCATCAACCACTTATTTTAATATTATTTATATAATATAGATATGAATTATAAATAACTTTATGACATATTTTATGTATCTCAATGATTTTATTTTTAATAAGTCATATACCTCACTTATAAACCTCCCGGAAGTTTACGAATGCATCTTTATCTTTTTCTGCATAAAAAATGTATTATACTACTAAAATATATATCCCGGACTAAGTCACAGCGTCACCTAACCCCAAACTAAGCAGAGCTTGTACTATGGGTGACTAATATACTATAATAGATACATTTTATTTTGTAAATACTCGTACATACTATATGACACAAAGAATAAAAAAATAAAATATTTTACGTATGTCATAAATTCTAAGATTTTGTCAACCTTCCTCTTACAACCCACCTCAACAAAGCTAGCAACTCTTGAAATGAACCTCGAGCGATTCAACCCTTTTCATGACAAGCTTGACATGCCTTTGCGTTTATATCTCATAGAGGCAAGACTATGTTTCACCGCTGTGTTTCACAATCAGACTTCCCGAATCACTGGCTTGGACAAATTAAGGTAATAACTTGTAAATTAACGTAAGTAAACGTTAATACTAAACAGGATGTCCCACGGCCATGCCAGATGGACACCCCTTGAATATTGGCGGTAGGGCATTTCGAAAAAAACTTCAATTTATTTTTAAAAGCAATGTAAATTTCTTCCAAATATTTTCCAATGCCAATTTTTTTGTTGCAATTTTTTTTGCCGATTAAGAAAAAAAAATACATACCAAATTTAATAGCACATAATGAATTGAAAGGCGCTATCTAAGGTCCTTTCCATGTGGCATGGCGACGGGACACACTGTAAATTTATAATATTTCCGTGGTAAGGACGCGTTTTTAACGCGGGGAGGTGAGAAAATGTGAAAGATCATTAATGGAATTTAAACTCCATTATAGACTTAACATCATATTCCGCTTCAAAAAGCACTTGCACGGTGAAGGCCAAACAACGAGTTAAAAGGACTTGTGACGTTAACCCGCCCGCAATTGGCCAACGACGTTACCTGGTGAAACTTATTTCACCAAAAAGTCACACTATTAACTTTTCTTTGTTGGAAACATCGTCTTTATAACTTTTTTAATTCTACGTCTTTATAATTTAGGCTGAGGCCTAATCTCTTTCGTCAAGAGAGAAGTCCCTGTGTCCCAGCAGTGGGAGCTATAAGGGCTTATGATGATGTCGTCAAATATTAGATAATTTTAAGATACTACTTCCATAGAAACATATTTCACAAACGTCAGGAATGAGAAAATTCGTATATTAGATGCGCTAAATCACGCGCCACGTCTAAAGTTAGTAATTTCGAACAATGCTTCGCAAAAAACTTTTGTACAAATAAATTTGACTTCATAATTCAGTTTAGACATGATTGGACATGATATTGAGTAGGCACGTATTAAAAGTTATAAAGACGATGTTTCCAACAAAGAAAAGTTAATGGTGTGACTTTTTCAATTTAAATAATCCATTCTAACTTTTCTCCGTAATTGACTGAACTCTTTCTTAGAAAACTTTTATTAGAAGTCAGTTCATTGACTTGAAAATAATTACATTGGTAGATGACGTAGACTTCTTTTGTTGGAGATTTTATTTAGATTATTTTTTTTGCAAATTAATTTAAATGAAGGTTCTTTGGTACTTATTACATTTATTATTGAGGTATAAATAGTATAGTATATAGCACGATTTTGATCCCAACAAAATACATATAATCTAAATCTGTTAATAATACGAATATATCTGCTAATTAGAATAATCTTAATTTACAATTATAAAAAACGCCTGATTCCAGAACCCTTACAAGTAAAAAGTCATACTATTTTGTAATGTGCACGTGATGCGCTTTCATTTGAGGCCCCACTCGAGTATATTTTCGGTTTTCCTGCCCTACTTTTACCCTCATACTCATACTACCAACTTATTTCCATCAAACATGAATAAGAACACTCGCGCAAAACTCACCTTTCATACAAAAAAAACTGCAATCGATTTATCCGCTTGGGAGCTATGATGTCCCAGACAATCAGACAGACAGATAGACCCACAGGCCGACACGTCAACTTATAACACCTCTCTTTTTTGACGGGGGTTAAAACCAAATTGATAAATAATATAAGTACACCTTCTGTAATGGTCATTATAATTTATTTTATAAAAAAGCCGTTTTATCTCTCGTATTATATTGGCCCGACAAAAATAACAGAACCGGCACCAATTTTGATGAAAGGTAAAAATACTTCATATTGAATTAATTATTATAAGTAAATTTGAAAAAGGTTTGAGATAGCTTAATACCTGGAAAGCTGCTTGTGTTATATCAATGTTCGTTGGGCATAGGAAATTGATGATAAATAAATATGATTATAAACATACTCAGTATGTGTAATAGTAATAATACATATTATTATATTGTATGGTAAACGAAGTGTAGGGCATATTTAGGCATTTTCGGCTAAAAACAACTTTTTTTTTAGGAAATGTACTAAGATGTTCCTATAATTCTAAATGTGTAATTTATTTTGGTTAGTTTTTAGCTTAAGCGAATTAGTAACAATATTGGCTGTGCAAATCAAACCCGTTAAAACGATTATTTCCTTGGAAGCACAAGGCATACTTGGCTGATCAACGTAAAGTAAATTCAAATATGAAACTAAAAATGATCAAGGAAATAACATTGTCTTGAAGGTTCGCTGAATTTTTGTCTAAAAAAAACAGAGTAGTTGCTAAAGTCATAACTAAAGAAATCAAGCAAAAATAGTGCAACGAGTCGGCTGTTTTCACTAAAATAAAAGAAATAGCATCTAAAAAAAACCAATAGCGTTATACATAGGAAATATTTATTTATATCGATGATTTCGTGAATATTAATATATCACTAGCTGGTAATTTGCCCCTGGGACATATAGTATTAGGCTATTTCCCAAAAAGAGCCTTATAAAAGTATGTCTATTATACTAAGTATATCCGATGTCTAGTTCCCGTAACACAGGCTTAGAGAATACCAAGGAAGCTGTGGATTGTCCAGCTATACTTATTAATTGGAACGAAGTTCCATATCGCGCGTTGTGAATTATACGAATGATTTTAGGAACTAGAGCGAATACTTAATTTATCTTTCATTCTGTCCACGTGCAGACCAAGAGATCTTTCCAAATAGTATATAGTTTTAATTTAGTTAGTTCATAAAAACCAGCTCACGTAGATTAAATTAAATTAAAACAACAAACTAAAAAGACTATCCCGTCATCTAGTTTCCCCATTTGGACCCGGATCAACTCACAAAGTAAACTAAAGCGACCCAATTAGCTTTTTAGTCCGTGTCAGTTTGAGGCCAACAGTTTTATGGTTAAACTTTGGCACGGCGCTGTGCATGTTATGGTGATATCACACTGTTATGCGAATTAATGTTTGCGAGACGAAATGATAATAGGTGGATTAAGACAATCACTGAGTGGCGTCCAAGGAACGCCTATAGGAACGTCGGTCGTCCAAAAGCAAGATGGGCTGACGACATCGCTAAAGTCGCAGGACGCACCTGGATGCAATTGGCACAGGACCGTAATAAGTGGCGAGAGCAAGAGGAGGCCTTATACCCAGCAGTGGGTGAAGTCAAGCTGCGGATGATCATGATGATGATGCGAATTAAAGCTTCATTCTTCTTCAGAAAACCGAAAAAATCTAGCGACTAGGTTAGTTATCGAATTCGTTATAATATGATAGGCGATGAATTGCTATTCAGGTCGATAAGCTTCGGATCTATAGTAATGGGATAATTTGGTTATATGATTCAAATCCGGAATTAATCGTTTTGCCTAAAATTTGGCAAGGGTCGTCCACAGCTGAACACAAGTTTTTAAGGATTATCTCCATTTTTTTTTTTTTTTTTTTTTTCTTGTATATCCTTTCCCATTTTTTAGAATAGAATAATTTATTTGCCAAAAAACATTGTGTATACAGGATCCTTCTAGTCATTTCGATTGGAAAGCGTTTACAAATCACATTTTAGTTTTTAAAGCGATTAGCTGGTTATTTTTTTATTCCTAGCCTTATAATTATTAACTATTATAGTTATTTTTCTGATATTCTATTTAGATTTCTAATTAGATTTAAATTTTTCTATTTAGCTATTTTATAAATTCTTAAATATAATCTTTCTAAAATGTCCAATACAAAGCAGGTTAGATGCCTTTCCTAAATATAGATTTCAGGGTAAATTTTGTGTGTAATAAAGAATTCTCTCAGTCCACACAAAAGCCTTAGATTTAGTGTAAATATGTCATTGAACATCTTTTTAATTTCTTTTTTTGGCACAAATCTTATTACTGTTCACAAAATATCGTATGACAAGCCGGCGGAGCACATAAAATAATTTTTCGTAGGCGTGATCCAGAGCTTAAATTACAAATCTAGTTAATTTATGATGTTGCTTCCATAGAATTCTTCATTATATAACATTCATTATTTTGGCTATGAGACTTCTGCTGCTGGACTTAAGCTTCCTTATAAAATAAGATAAATAATGGGATAAATAATATAGAAGAATACATTATAATAGATAGAGAATCCATTATAATTAATAATACATGTCAGATCTTAAATAATAGTTTAGGTCAATGTATTCAGCCTGCAAGCAGGCGTGCAAATATTTAGTCAAATTTATATTAAAGTTGTCATTGTAAAAATTTAGGATACATTTTTCATCATAATGCAAATATTCATTAAAATTATAGAGGAATAGCAAAATGGCGTTCAACTGAGTAACATCTTTATAATTTTATTTAACTCGACACTGGCAAACTGACGGTTCAAGCGCAGAGTCCAATTATAAGAAATTAAAATTGAATTGAACATTATAGAAACATTTTTCAAGCAACCAACTACATAATCTGTTCTAAAAAATAACCATTCAATCTTTAATAGACCAAGGGTCAAATGCGGGCTGGTGTGTGACAGAGCCTCGATTGTTGTTCTCCAGGGGATACCACGAGCCAGTGAGGATGACGTGTCTCAGTTCGTGTGTGAATCACCTTAACTTCTAATAATATCTACAAAAGTAGCAATAATCCTGCTGCACATTATGAACAAACCTAACTTTTAAGTTCACTTTTCTTTTAGAATGTACATACTTTCACAATGCAATTAAACTTCATCGTAACTTGTTAAAGTAAAAAATAAATGGCTTTTTTATTTTATTTATTAATCATCCTGCTGTACAAGTTTTTACAAATACCGAAATTTACAGTTACTTTTATAGGTACTTACTTACCTATTTTTCTTCACCTTTTGAAACATTCATTGCATTATCTCGTTGAAAGCCTTTCTAATCCCTTAATCCAGGTAAACCGGTAAAGTTCCCCAATCTTGATGCTGTGGGATTCTCTCGATTACGTTGAGTGATGGTTCTCGGAGTCGGCCTTAAGATTGATTGTTGAATCTTGTTAGATTCAACGAAGCAAATTGGGAAATTCGATTGAAGTACTGGAGCTAACTCGTGTATTGATTTTAGGTCCGACATAGACATCCCAAAAGGATTTGCAGACTGTCACCTTATAAATATATTATATTATATAAAATGTATATAATATCTTTATTATAAAATATTTTTTTAGACAAAAGTTAAACGTAAGCTTTAAATGCTTTTAAAAAGTGGTCGCTGTTACCAACTTGTAACAATTACATCGTCCAAACTTTTAGACCTTTTCTTATCCTTTTTACGGATATCAAAACTTTTTGGAGCTTAAGGATACTTGTTTAAAAGCCTTCAGCGTCGATTGCTTGTGGTTTTTAATTATGTGAGCTTGGGTAACTCTCATCAGCTGATATCGATGGTTAGATGACCATTGCTGGACATCATCATTTCAACCTTCGTCCACTGCTGGTGAATGAACTCCGTTATTGATTGTTATCAATAATTAAATTCCAGGAATTAGTTTGTCAGGGAGTTTAGTATGTTAGCACCTTTATGAAACCACATGATGCAACAAATAAATAAATTAATCATTTTGATGGAGGTTTATCCGATACTCATCACGCGGCGTTATCTGCCGTTCAGGTCAGGTCAATGGGAAGATCTCCTTCAACAATGAAGGAAATTTTTATGCCTGTGATGTTTAGCGCCTGCTATACATAGGAATAAATAATGGAGATTATCGAAAGCTTTGCTCTTTCAAAAAGTTAAAAAAAAGGAGTTTCTCAAAACGTTCGCTTTCATGCATTATTACATTGTTCCCTAAGGATTTATTCTACGATCACAGATTTAGACGCTGCTCCTTTTATATGAAAATTATTAACAATAGTTGATGTACAAGTTACGACGTAATCAAATATTTCTACACCCGAAAACTGTTGTTTATGTAACGATAGGAGATATATATAGGATAGAGATACATACGAAAATAGGTATTCTGATTAGTCTGGCTGTCAGATCTTCAAAAAATATTGGACTCCTATTTGTTGCTTTATTAATTTCATAAACAAGTATAAAGCTTAACAGCATCTAAGTACCGGAGTGGCGGCTTGTGCCGTCACCGCAAGTAATGAACGGTACCTTCTCGAGACATACCGCAAAATTTTAATGCACTGTCGTCGTCTACATTTTTCGTTTGCAATAACAAAGAAAAATAACTTTTACAATTTTATTCAATAATTGAAATAAAAGACACTTTTATTGTTTAAAAGGTGAGGCTCAATTCGATTCAATTAATTTTATTTTGTATGAGATCGATTGAAGATACCTCCTAAGTTGTGAACGGATTTTGAAAATTCCTGGTTTATTCGAATGGTTATGATGTCAGAGTGATACCATTGTCGCCATGTTAAAGTTTGATAATGGGATACCAGAGAAATCGAGAGCAACCCTGGAATTTAATTAGATGTTGAAGTCGTTTTTTCAAGCGTACCTCATATTTTATATTGACTAGCTTACAGCTAAAAAGGTAGAAAACGATAGTGACGCGATTACAAAGGTTCCTAGAGTTAATTCATCTCCGTATTTACCTTTCAAAGTACGGTTCCCTTTTACCGAATCTGATTGTTTGCCCGTGCAGGTATTAAGAGATTTGCACCGTTGTATTGATTCCAGACTCAACGTTATACATATGTAGAGCTTAGCTTATAGGGTTCGATTCCCACCGAGGGGTCAAGTGTTTGTATGTTCTGCAAGCATTTTCTCCTTGTTCTTGGTGTTTTATATGTATAATAAAAAATATCTATGAACGTATGTCTATTATATTAAGTATATCAGATGTCTAGTACCCGTAAAACAAGCTAAGAGCTTACCACGGGGCTAGATGTTGTTGTGTGGATTGTCCGGAAATATTTATTTATTTATTTAAAGTACAAAATGCTATGGAACTAATACTAGTTACTTTAAGATAACGTTGAGCTCCGTTGGATTGTAATGGCTAAAAAACTAGATAATTATAAATCCAGTATTAAAAATAAGTAGAAATTGAAATTGCTTTTTAATCGCAAAAAAATTTGTATTGTAATCGCAAAAAAAGATAAAAACATATTCCGGTATTCTATTAGTAATGGAATTGATTTTACTGAGAATACATGAATGACACTTAAAATATCAACATAATCTTTTAAGCCATTCCATACTGAACTAAAGCCTACCTCATAGTTTTTCTGTTGTTTCGGTTGGAAGCGGCCTGCATAAAATTTTAATGTGTTTTAGCCTTCATTTGACCACAATCTCACCTGATGTAAAGTGACGATGTGGTCTAAGGTGGGACATGAAGACCTAGAAGGTAGATGGCTTCTCCGGGCCACATTACGAAACACGAAAAAATCGCTTCACGCACTGGCCCAGCCCGGAGGGTGGTGACAAGCCGCGGCCGAAGCCTACCACCAGAGACTGTTCTTAGCACCACCCGGAGGTCACGTGTAAGGATTCAGAGGGTTACCACTTACGGACGTGAACAGACAAAACCTCCAAAACATTCACAGTGAATCTTGGTGACATGGTTAAGGTTCATCGTTCATCAAGTTGTGGTTGTCCGAAGTATATATTCAGAAATCATTCGATCTCAACATGTATTTAATTTTGTTCTACGCTTATTAGTATGATGTACAAGAATCACATAGTTTGCTAGATGTGACTAAAAATAACTTTTACATATGATTTTTGCAAATTGAATTTCGCATCGCGAATGATATTGAATATCATGTATCAATGGAATATAATATATTACTGTAAACATATCATTCCGCGCCGATAACAAGCAGAAATTTCAGAAAAAACAAGGTTATAACAATTCCAATTGCAAAATATTAATTACTTGTGATTAGTATATATATATACAATAATACTCGAATTATTTGTTTCGTTACATTATAGTGGGTTAAGGGACAGCATTGTTTATTTTTACTTAACTTTAATATCCGCTATGTAAAAATACAGAAAACTTACCGCGATGTAAACAAAACAAGTTACAAGGCTCCCAGCAAGAAAAACTATGACACATTGAATACTTCAATTACTGTCTCTTTTTGTCTCTGTCAATTTGAACTTAATTAGGACTTCTCGCTCCTACCCTTCTTGTTTCTTTTTAATTAGCACTAAAAAATCTAGTTCTGTGCTTCTACGTGCTGAACCTGCTCATTGCTTTCATATTAACGAATTTATCCGTTTGGCTATGTCTGTAATCCACGTTCTACTACTTTTTACGTTAATAGACTTGGACTCGTTAAAAACCAGATAAAAGTATTATTAGTCCAAGCCTGTATACCTTACCCTGTACTTTTATAAATAAAAATATCTAAACAAATATATTTGTAAAGTAATATAATTTTATTTCAGAATATTTAAAGCGAAAAAACAGAAGTAAATAGTAAACATTGTAATTACAAGTTTTGCTTTTGTTACTTTTGAGTTTTTCTTGCTTTCAACAAGAAAGAAGAAGTTCTCATTTCTTTTAAGACCATTCTTAGGTGAAATGAAAGTAAGTAGTTTAGGTAAGCTTTTTGCTGAAATTGCTCAAAGCTCAAAAACTCCTTTGAGTGAAGTCCAGTCAACCTGAATGTATTCTTGCTTGCTGACGATCTAAACTGGACTCAGGTTCTTTAATATTCGTAGCAGACTTAAATATATTCGATGTTGAGTTCCTGCAACGTGTTTTACTTAAATGTAACTTTTTCCCTAACTTACCGACGCTTCTAGAAATTACAGGGGTAAGAAGTAGCAGCATTTTTAGATACCTACAGTATTAGATTTAGTACCATGGTCATTAAACCGTTTTAAGCCGACTTAAATAGGTGGGAAGTTCACTATTCTACGCGTCTATTTTCAGATTTTTATCATTATAATTTGAAAGCCGCTGTTTCGTGTCAACTCCATTTAAATTGCATAATAATCAATGAGTAATCGTTAAGGTAACGTAATTAACACTGCTGGTTGATTTATTTAAAATTAACTCACGTTAAGTAAAATCCAATACATCAAGGAGTATTTCTATTCCAAACGTGTTTTTACTGCAATGAGGTCGTGTGGGTGCAATTCCGGAGAGTGATGGAAGTGGCGTCGAGAGCGAACGGACAAATGAACATCCGTCTGCTATAACTTTATCTACTCACGGTATCGGCATATACTGTATGTGATGTACTATGCCTCGGCTAGAAACGAAGTATTCAGACGAACTCGTAGTATGTCACCTGTTTTAATCTGATTCTCTTTTTGCTACTGTATTTGCTGATAACAACAACCTGAGTGTCTTCAAGACAAGAGTAAATTTTGTGATCATCCTTTTGTCGATCGGATCGAAAATCGACACTGTGAGATTGTGGCATTAAAACCATTCAATAAAAAATCTAGGATAAGGCTGATTTTAGTGTCAGTATCATCTGCATTGGGATAAGATAATACTAGTAGGGATATTGTCGCTCCTGCTATAAGTAGGTGATATACTACACCGCGGATAGAAGCGAAGGTTTCGGAGCAATGTATTATTACGCCTACATCAATCTTTCTGTATCGATGGACAAATAAACATTAATGTGCTCTATCTTTACCTTATCTCAATGTGTGATGTATTTTGCCGCAGCTAGAAACATTTTAAGAGCAACTTTGAGATGTGAGTTTTGCTAAAACTTTTATTTGTAGTTGGAATACGTATGTCAAAAGTTCATGTTTTAAACAAAGTTTCAGTATCATGGTCTCTAAAGAGTAACTTTTCGCCGACTAAACCATAGTTCGTCTACTTATCAACTCGTCTAGGGTCCTTATAAGTCAACTTTGTCTCGATATTCATGGCACATTTACAATTTACTATTGAAATAAAAAGTTGTACAGTTACGAAATTAAATATAAAAAAAAACCTTTTAAACAATTTTAAATTTAATGATAAATATTGAATTATGTAATAAGTTACTTACCTACTATAGTCTAAGACTATTTTTGTATCAGTTGTAATGTCCCAACGGGGCTCATGTAAGGGTATATATAAAACTTAACACCATTTGTAACCACATGAATCAACGAATAAATGAATATACTTACTTCAAGCCCAGTACGACATGATTATTTTAACGTTGTTATCTGCTACTAAAGCGTTAGAATGTTCGTTGTTTTATGATTTTCGTAAGACGCATACAGATTTTTTTATTTAAAAGGTCTTGTTTTTAGGGCTATCAAAATAAAAAAGTACAGTTACCTACAAGTTAAGTAGATGCCCTATTAGATGCTCTTTTAGAACTTTTTATAAATATAAAAATGTTTTAAAAAATTTGCTCTGAAAAAATGACTGTGTCATTCGCTAATTGGTCTATGTAGCGATTTATTTAAATGGAGACTCAAAATATATCTTAAAGTCAAAGTCAAACGTTTATTTCCTTAAACGCACATGGCATACATGGACACTTGGACAGGTCAACTTAAAGCTAATTTAAATAAAAACTAAGAATAATCAAGGAAATATCATTGTTTTGACAGTTCGTTTATTTTTTTTACACTGAGTTGAGAAGCCAATAGAACAACCCAGATTTCATCTCTTATGTTGTTATTATAACAATATTGGTGTACACATAGTTGCCACATATACATTTAACATTAACAAACAAATCTGTTGCGACTAAGCCCTGGAAACTATAACTCAGCATAGTTTCTTAATATTATGTACTTTTGTATCAAAAAGGAATAAATAATTTTGAATTTGAATTGAATTTGAATTGAAAATTTAAAAATAATTCATTGTTCTTGAAACACTAGTCAGCCAGAGTCACAGTTATAATAACTAAATGCGTATATTTTCGTATTATTTGTACCTTGTTACCCTATGTTTAAGTTTTCCAAATAAATACATTTTTTTATTATTATTTATATATACCTCTAGATGTTGTTGTGTGGATTGTTCGGATTTTTTATTTTATTTTTATATTAGAATAACACATATATATGTATGCTACTTTTTTAGCTCATACCTAATACAATTAATGTATATAAGATGATGTGATCTTAAGTACATTTAACTTCTTATCCCATTAATGTTTAAACCTATGTAATTATAAAATAATTTACCAACAATCATTATTGTCCAACATCAAACGAAACTCCGCCGCACCGGCCACCAACCCGCATTGCTCCAATGAGTGCCTCATGTTATGTTCTAGCCCCTTTATAGTTTTAAGGAAGGCCCATAATATTCCATTCGACGTGTCATGGCTAAAATTATGACATCATTCATAATTTCGGACATGAGACTGTTTGTCAACATCAACAGTTCGTTTTTCTTTTCACAGGTTCTTGAGAGAAGGAGTTTCGTAAAGGATCCAAGATTTCGCGTCAAAAGCACCCAACTCCTGTACATATGAAGCGCAAACTGTGCGCGCCGCCGTTCAACTGTGACGACATGGAGGAACTCAATGTGGTAAGTCAAATCATATATATTAGCTTACGTCCTACCGCGTACTCGCAACAAATATTTACCCTCCCCTTTAAATCATAAGTTGAGATTGGGAGGGGGATGCTTCTTCTTCTTCTTAGTAGTAACCTCATGACTGAGGGACGTGACTATGGCGTCTCATCAGCTTTGTCACCACTTCTCTCCATCGACTCCGGTCCTGAGCCAACTGTTTTGATGCTTGGAGAGTGCCACCTGTAGCGTCCTGTGTTGTGTGGGTCCACCGTGTAGGTGAGCGGCCTCGACTTCTCTTTCCTTGGGATTGGGATGCTACAATGAAACAATAACATTCTTACAATTACTTTAATAAGAAAGTTACGAACTAGACAATAGATTGAACACATAATTAAGAAATTAAAATATGCTATTATAGCATATTATTCATAAATCGTCTCAACTGTTATTACATTTGATTAATAATAAAATATACAACCTTTAAAAGAATAATACATAATGCAAACTAAGAATTGCTTACCATGAGCCATAGTTTTAATGAGCGCAGACATTGTTTAAAGCCAATTAGAGATAAACACAGAAAGGCAAAGTATTATGAGTTAGCAGTTACAGTTCTGTTATAAATATTTACATTGTAATTAGAATGGAGTTTGTTATGAAAGCCGACTGCAAATACAACTGTAGAATCTTAACACAGAATTATATATCAATCTCAGTTGCATCTTCACTCTCTTCCTCTTCAGCTTTCTCAGCTGTATGTACAGGTGTAGGCTTTGAAGCATTTTGGATCCTTGATTTATGCCAATTTACATACTGCTCGTAGGCATTCAGAGCCTGCCTTCTCTCCTTACCCTCAACCAATGTTGCGTCCCATGAAAACGGCACCTTATAAGGATTTTCTTTAACAATCTTATAAGCACTCCTCTTTAGTTCATCGTAGTCATCCAGGTATTCTTTCTTCAATGTAAATGCATTTGCTCCAAGGACACTTTTTATTTTCCTTTCTTCTTTTTTTATAGCCTCGGGGAAAAGAATTGCAACTGTATCGTTAAATATTGTTTTCTGATTCTTCATTATATCTAGCATTCTTCTTTCTTTTTCCAGTCGTTGAGCCTCAAGCTCTCGTAAAGGTTTTTCGTGTTCAATTAATTCGACGCGATTGATCCTCTTCTTTACAGCAATTGTCTTTTCTATTAACTTTTGTAATACCATTTGCCATCTTTCCTCTGGTCCTATTACTCGTAACATTTCTAACCGTCTCGCTTCAGCCTCTTCTTCTAAACGTTTTGCTTCTTCTTCACGAAGCCTTTTTTTAGCTTCTTCCTTTTCCGCTAATAATGCTCCTTCTTTTCTTTTCATTTCCAGCATTATTTCTGGATGGTTTTTCATCCATTCTTCTTGCCAACGGGTGAATGATAGCATCACCTTTAAATCTTTTTGTACCATGCTATTCATTCGTTCTGTGTACGACGCATTTTTAATCATAAATATAGGTGGGCACAGAAACATTCTAAATGATCCATACATATCGCCTACGCCAATGATGTTTGTGGCTAGTGGGAGAGTATGCAGGCTAACGCCGGTGAGCAGTGACCCCGATAAGGTTTGTACGGCAACAGGCTTATCGCTTCTCAACAATAAATCCCAAGTTTCAAGATCACCCTCAGCTGTAGCTATAAATATCATGCTAGCTTTATACATAGACCATCTCGCATCTGTTAAACGTGAATTTCGCTTTTTCCACATTAATGGTCTTCCAGGTAATTTGTCAGACCACAATGCAAATATCTTACCACCCACCGACAATGCTATGTCATTTAAAAATGGGTTTTTCTGAACCCAAGTAATTACTCCATCGTGAATACAACATGTATATTGTATGTCAACATATTCAGAGTTCACGAGTTCACCGGTATTAAAATTATGTCCTTCCCATGTAACTTTTCTTATTTGACCGTGCTGAGAAGCGACGTACAATACTCTATTTATGCCTGTTTCATCTTCAGGCAAGATTTCACACTTGAAATATTTTCGTCCATTACAGGGATTTCTAGGTGTATAAATATAATCCAATTTTGTTGTACTAATCCCAAAACTTTGGAGAGCAAAGTTTTGCTGTTGACCAGCAATACCCAGCATAATTTTAAAACTTGGTTGCAAATTACGATCTAATACTTTAAGTGGTGAAACATCAACCAGTAGTCCTGATGGCCGTCTTTGAACTCTCTTCGATTTTTTTACCTTCTTGCCTTCCATGAATGTGTGAACATTTTCAGTGGATAAATTCCAAGCCAAGATTGTTCCATCTTCTGATCCTGTAAAGAATATACATGACTTCGAGTCTGTTAAAGTACTTATCTGCCCCGTATTTGATAATAAGAAATTTGGCGAAAGCCATTTTATAGTTGTAACAGGGCCGAAATGACTGGTCAACAAACTAGTTAGAACGGTGGCTGTCACAACAGTCTTGTCGTGAACTTTCTTCATCCATCCCATATGTGCATTCATGGCTATACGATACTTCTCTCTTGTTTCACTGAGAACTTCAATTTTTTCTACGTTTTCGAGCTTATTCGTAATATCCCATACAACTACCTGGCCATTTACACACCCTCCGATCAATAAGTTTTCATTGAATGGGCAAAACGACAATGTTTTTACTTCCCTTGGTGCCTCTAGATAGAGCTTAGGTCTTAGACTGTCCAAATGACTCCATATCATCACTGGGTTCAGGCCATAAACTGCTCTTTGGATTGGATCAGGGCGAGTGCTCACAGTCTTCATGACCGCCGGAGAACCGTCAGCGTAGCAGATCGCCACAATGCCTGTCCACATCGGGTGAAAAACAGCACAAGATACGAATTTATTTTTAGCTCTTACATCAGTAAAACATACGTATTCATCAAAAGTCATTGAACTATATAGACCAGATGACTGATACATCACTAAATTTGAGTAATCATTGCGATAGATGTCCATCACGGTATTAAGTTCTATTATGGAATCCATTTCTTTTTCTGTCTGTGTCGCAAACGTATTAATTAATTTTATGTACGAATTCCGTTTCATACGTTTATGTGCATTCCTATAAGCTGCTAAGCCGATCTCATCAGAAGGATCTTTTACCTTTCCCTCTTCTTCGGAATCAGTGCTTCCTTCATCAAAGTAATCTTCCAGATCTGCACCAGCATCTCCACTGCCTTCTACGTCACCTTGAAATGTTCCTAAAGCATCTGCGATAGACTGAGTCCACATGTTCTGTGGATATTTCAACTCTGTCTGCGCTTCTCTATCAACTTTTGGATGAGCTGCCTGTGACGCGCAGTCGACTCTACGTCGGAAAACATTAGAGAATTTCTGCCTATACGGAGTTAGCTCAATTAGACCATCCCTGCATGAATTGGCATCTCTTACATTAAATGCTGACGGTTGATAAACTGTAGGAAACTTAGTGGTTATCTCCAATTCTATCAACGTTCTTGCGTTTACCGGCTCAAGTTCAATGATCTCAACATCACTTCCAAGACAAATCCAAGGACGTGGCGTCTTTAGCACGGCCTTCTCCAATTTCTTCTCTTGTCTTTTAATAAACCTATCAGATTGCTGTTTGCAATGGTCTCTAGACTCTTTGGTAACGCAAATATAGAATTCATCTGTATCTTTTGATTCATCAACGATGTAGCCTATTAGTACTTCATCGTCTTCATATGCTTCAAGTTGTTCTTTTAACGGAATGAATTCGGAGATTTCCATCCCAACGTCTATTTGTTCCATGATTTTGGCTTTTGATATGGTTTTCCAGGGGTATTGTGCACTGACATGCAGACCGATCACGCACTCTACTGCTATTTGGGTTTCTTCCCCGATTTCCACAATGTGAACGCCTTCGACATCGTACTTGGGTATGAAGCGCTTCCGGCGCGGTTTTGGCGGCTCGTCTAGCGGCGTAACCGTCGTTGGCACCGCTGCCATTTTTTCTTGATCGGCTGCAATATCACGAAAAAATTTAAATCTCGCTTAACAATGCAAACTGTTGTTTATTTTGTTTGACTGATTTACAGAGACAATTTGTTTGACACCATTTGACATAATCAATATTGACGTGGGGTAATATAAAAAGGTTGACTATTTATTAAAGGTTGAGTTTAATCTGAGAAACCATATAGATAAAACTCATAAATATCACTATGTGCAAAATTCGTAAACTTTCATAACGCTCAATTTGACCGGTGCGCTAGTTTAATTTTGTGAAGATAAATTACATATTATTCCAAATCATTAGACGTAAGCAAAATTGAGAACAATAGTAACTTATGGTGTGTAATTTCGGAAACTCAAAAATCTATAAGTATTTATTTTTCTACTGGCAAAACGAAGGTGTTTATAAGAATTTCAATAAATGTTATTATTTAAATGTTCTCGAATTATTTTAAACTATACTATAAACGAGTTAAGTACTTTGTTGTATTCAATAGTATAATTGTTAAAAAAATATATGTATATTCTATTGAATATTCAAATTGCTTTAATTAGAGTAATCCCTTTCCAAACAATAATAAATACAATAGAATAATAAATTACTGCGTAATGAAGTTTTTTAAATCCGGTCGTTTTTTGAATGGAAAATATTAGAAGTACTTAAATTGTCCAAAGAGACCGGCATTCGTGGGTATTAACCAAAAGCACCACTAACCACCATCTCCAACCTGTTCCTCATCATAACTGGACTCGGAGCTGGAGTTCCTCCTCCTGACTTCCACCACGGGCTTCGGGGTGTCATCCTCACTGTCTGTACTGAGTGCTTCTGACATGAGGAGCTGCAAATGCATTGTTAATTAATTAGTGGGTATTTTATCCAGAAAAAACGATATCGTCACTTCAATGGTAAACTTACGAATCTGCAGTTTTTGTGATTTTGACATTTCTTCAGAAAACTACACCTTATGTTGTACTACATAATGTGGGAAATTTTGAGACGTCTATCTCTAACGGTTGTTGGAATCAAGTATTTTGAATCTCCATTTATTGTTGATACGCCCAACAGCAAACTTACGAAATTGTTTAGGCGTAGCCGAATATGAAGAATCCGACAAAAATGTACCACGGTTAACGTACGAATCTGCCATATTCGTAAATTTACATCGAAGCATACTTCAATTAATGGTCGAGCAACTCACAGCAAAAATACGAATCTGGCAATTTCGTACATTTACATTGGTTATATTTGTCATTCCAAGCACCATAAACGACGCGACGATGCCTATCTGCGTCGCGACGCTGACAAAGCAGCAGCAAAGGATGACCCGAACACTTCGGCTTTTAATTTTGACCCAGAAGCTGTCCTCCAAGCCCCATGGAACATTATTTTATGTTAGAAAACTAGCTGTACTTATACAATTTGACCTTTTTTAAATTTGGCGATCAAGACGATTATTGTACATACATGGGACAAAACAGAAGGTAAAAGGGGAAGTGTTGAAATTGCGTCTTTCGTTTACAAATATATTTGTAGTGTGGTCGCAATCAAGGCATAACACAGTCATGTGAGAATGTGAGAATGATGTCAAACAATTATGGAGACAAGCGTAAAAAAAAAAAATGTTGCATGTTGCTGCACTTAGTATCAAAATATTCAACAATAAATATAATTGATCATGCTTTCTATGATTCTGGACATAGTCACATGGAGTGTGACTCCATACACTCTAAAATGTAAAAATACAGCTATATACACTCTTTAATCCCAATCAGTGCCAGTTTGTGAAAGTAATATCGAAATAAAATTCTGAAAAAAGAAATGTACAAATAAAGTTAAAAGAAATAATGAACATGAAGAAGAACTAGACGATACAAGACCAAAACTGAAGATAAATTTCCAACATGCTGTGTGGATTCAGTACCGTAATGAAAAACCTAAATCAATCCATATTAAAACTGATTACAATGACGCGACTTTCAAAGAACTTAAAATAAAACCAAAAAGAGGAAAGAGTTCAGCCGATATATTTATACCGAGTAATATTTATACACAAAGAATCCCGATTAACAAAGGAAAAAAAAGCTTTAATCAATCTATGTAGATTATCTCTACATAGATTGATTACCATTACATATACCAAAATACTACCATTATTTTTACGAAAACCTACCTGATTCGGAAGGAGTTCAGGACCGCTTGTCCGAATCAGAGTATGAAGAAGAATAGGAATTGTAGGTACATACTGGAAGGTTACTTGTAATAGGGTTATTTAGTAAACTTTTAGTTAACCTAGCCTAGTTAAACCCCGGTTAGGTGTCCTACATTTGTCTAACTAGGCTAGGTTTGCTAAAAATTTCGATGTCTCAAAAACCCTGTAATTTTCGATGTCTCTTAATGATTGTATGAATTGATTGTTGTGTCTCTTTTTTGCTTGTAAGTTTGTTGGTTTGATTTTATTGTATACTATTTTGATTGTGAGATTGTAGAAAGTTTTCATTTTAATGTTTCATATTTTGTCGTTTTATGTGTTAATAAGTTTGGTTTTTGTCCTAAAAATAATATCAATTTGAATTACTTATTTTTTTTACCTTTATTTCATTCATAATTTTGTGATTTTACTTTAATTATTTCGAAAACAATGTTGTTTATAATCTATTTCTTCTCTAAAACAAGTAATTTATGCCTGGTAAACTTACGAATGTGGCACTTTCGTTAGTTTAGCAAACATTAAATATGATACTTTTGCTATGTAACTTACGAAACTACCACTTTCGTAAATATGCTTAAGCGAAACTGCATACCTAAGAACATTCATGTATGAAAGTGCAAAGTTACGAATATGCATTTATTTCTGATTCTTGATATATATTTAAAATCCATTCATTGTAGTTAATAATAGCAGGGTTTTAATTTTTAAATATATCACAGGATTTATTACATTAATCTCTTAACAAAAGTTATTGTCAATCGAATGTTTCAAAACGCTCCCCTGTAAAAAGTCATTTTTTCAGTTTCGTAAGTTTACCATTGATGTGACGATATATATATTTTAATAATAAATAAAATTATTTATACACATAAATAAGGTTTACAAAGTACTATACACATTTAATAATGATGTACTTAATTATGAAATATGTATCCTCTCCATCCAAAGGTTGTCGGGAAGAAATTGCTCTAAGCAATAAGGCCGCCCATTACGCATTTTTGTATTTAGCTTTTAGTCCCTTTTTGTATTGTGATAACCTGGTGTGTAATAAAGAGTTTTATTATTATTATTATTAATTTAAAATACATACAGGTCTTAGACCTACAGAATGAAATTTGTAAGTACTTGTTTATAAAACCTTTGGAAGTACAAGACCACTTCTCTAACTAAACCTAAGATTGTATTTAGACGCGAGGGCAGAACATACGTTGGTCTTCTCAGGTTACAAACATAATATAATTTATTTAAAGAAGAGCTAATACTGAGAGCGATTTAAAAATAATATGCGGGTAGTTTAAAAATAGGACAGGGAAAATAGGTTTTGTACTACATACTTCTTTTATACTTATAATTATGTAATTAATTAAAAATGTTTTTCTCAAAAAAATTTTGGAGCCCCGAGTGATTCAAGATTTAAACTCACAAAAACCAAAATTTATTAAACCAAACGTATATTTATTGAGGAAACAAATATCGCGCGCTTGTGATAACTCTAATATGTTTTTTTTTGTAAACAAACATTTCTTTATTAGTTTATTACAACTTAAAACTAGTAGCTATTGTACGCATTCACTCACGATACTCACCTGAAAGTTCAACGTTTTTTTTACCAAAACAGAGGTTTAATGAAATAAGGCTAAAGAACTAAAACCTCACACACATAGGTCAACAAGAGAGATAGGTAGACTACTTCCTTAGTATATGATGAGTGTTATTTGCATAGTACCCAAACGGGCACAATGTTTCCTCATTAAATCCGTAGTTTGTTACTAAACAGTAGCCGGGTATACAAACTGGCAAACAGTGGTCGTTCGAGCGCGCATGCGTGAACTGCATGGTACATATTGGTACGGTTATCCCCCAGGAGTACTGTAGTTAACATAAACTGCTTCTAACCTAGAAATGTGAAAGACAGTTACTGAGTGGATTGTTCAAAAATTCCAGCAATATTATGCAAAATTGAAATGGTTTTGTCGGAAGACCAGCGCTGGTTACTAAAATGCTAGTTATCGTAGAGAGTTAGAGACAGAGCCAGTTTTTCTAGCGAATAATATTTTTAAACTTTGTGTCTATTTACAACTATTTCTATTTTAATTATTGTTTCATAGAAAAATTAAAATCTTTTTATCTTTATTATTACTTCTGGTTATCTTTATTACTGATTCTTCGCGCAACAAGCACGTTTAGTAGTTTTGTCATTTTTATCGTACCATGGGTGGTACATAGATAAATAGATACTTAAAAAAATATTCAGAAACGCACACAAATTACATTACATGAACAACACACAAAAATATAATTAAGCCTAGTATAAATCACAGAACATTTGATGGCAACAGATAACTGAGAATTTAACAAAGAAAAAGAAAACATTATCATTGTAAACCTTGTTGGGCGCTGTAACGAACAAGTCTCAACTCAGCATTGTGTCAACTGAACTAACCGTTTTGGTACATTTATAATTATATTATTCATTCCCTGACAAGAGCCCCGTCGGCTATTACAAGTTTAACTTAGCATGTTGTCGGTTTAGAATATAATAAAATTGAAAATACTTTAGTACACACCAGATAAACAATACAATAGAGGTTCAACGACGCCTACAATGCAAGGCGACACCGCCGTAACAGATGATACACGATGCTGACACTTTAGTTTAGTTTATAAGATTTATAGTTTTATGTATGTTAGTCTATAAGGTATATGTTTATATGGGCCTTAGATGCCTGAAATAAATGATTTATTATTATTATTATTATTAATAATAATAAATACAATTTAATTATGAAATAAGCTATATTTTAATACACAGACGGAAAGACGCGATAGGAGACTTTTATTTGTACTAAATTAGTAATTAATTTTTAAGCATAATCTATATTTTATGGCAGTAATTACCAAAACTAAATAAAATGCAAACTATAAAGATTTAAAACTAAGCGATCGATATTCTCATAGACTATTCAAAAACTCTACAATGAAGAAGATTAATCTATAATAATATTCTAAAGCCAAAGAGTATGTTTGTTTGCTTGACCGCGCTTATCTCAGGAAATACAGGTCCGATTAAAGAAAATATTTCATAGTCCATTTATTTAATAAAGCTTATATGAGTTAAACAGTAATTTACCCGGGAAAATCCAAATACACTGGCAACGCCGAGGCGTAAAATCTAGCCAGATTATCAAATTTAATCAACGTTCAAAGAGCGTAGCATCTTACGAGTAAGAACAGTGTCAATTTTGACCCTTGTCACGCCAACTGTCCCCGAATTAAGCCGACTCATTTGTACCCTCCTAATCGAAGGGTTAAGGATCGCTAAAACTCAAATAATCATTACAATGACAAGTACCTACCCGTTACAGTCCATTTATAATTAAAATAGCAAATTATAAAACCGTATTGAATCACTACCTTTAAAGGATCTAAGAAACCTGATTTTCTTAGTTCACATGACGGTTACTTTAGAGCCATCAGGCCTAATATTAAAAGTTCAATTTCATATGGAATTTTGGTAAGTTTGGATAGACTAACATACACGTTACTAACATAACAAGTGGTATTTGTAGTGTACGACCATGGTCTAAGGCGGAACAAAGTTCGCCCGGTCAGCTAGTTAAATTAATAAATAAAAAAGAGGTGTCCAATATTTTTGGTCAGGCTAACGACGGGCTAAATAGAAAAATAATGTTTTATGTAGTCATCATGCTTATAATAATATAAATAAATTTTAACATAAATGAACCCGGATTGGACGTTTCTGTTGGACGTTTATATGCAAAAATATGTAATTATATATTTTACATATATGTAGCTTTATATATTTAGCTTAGAGCTTATCTCGAAACTAAAATGTTGCCGTGTGGATTTTCCAGGCATAAGTAATTATTTATATTTATTGTTTCAGACATCATTGTCACGGCGAAAAGAGTCAGCTGCTCCGCTGACGGGGGAAAGAGACACTTCAGTGCTGCGTCCCTCTCTCAACTACCCCCTGGCTCTGATGCTGAGGCTGCGGGTTCTGCAGGTATGTTGACGACCTCTCTGGCTCGGTAGGCGAGAGGTTGCGGGTTCGATTCCCTCCGGGGGACCAGATTTTGTACTATCTACAATTTCTGGTTTCGGGTTGGGTGTTTTCTATGTATCATATGTATGTATTTACAAAAAAATAATATCTGTGTAGTATATCAGTCACCCAACACCCATGTACAAGCTCTGCTTAGTTTGGGCATAGAATAATAAATTACTACGGTTTGGGGTTAGATGATGCTGTGTGATTTAGTCCGGAAATATTTATTTATTTATGTTCCACATAGAGACTTAAGTTGAAGGAGTCAGCAACTTCAATGATGGAGGAGAAAGACACGTCAGTCACATTTTATTTATAATAGGGTTAGGTTCCACTCAAAACACTGTAACCTCACAATACAGGCTCTTACGAGACCTAGTGCGAGGGACAGAGAGCTTAGACTAGGGCACTATCACTACTTGTTTAAAAATTCGAATAAGTGCTAGTTTTAGTAAGTAGCTACCAAATGTTTTTGTACATACAAATATATTTTTTTTATTTGTTTGCATACCTGAGGAAACCTACAGAATAGTAAAACTTTTTATAAGGCTGTTTTGACAAATTATTTTGGATCTCTAATGGCTTACATAAACGATAAAACGACTTTACAAAACTTACCGTATGAGTGTTACATTGTTATCGAATAAAACTTCTACAGTTTTGCACTGATCATTTTTTATTATTAGGTATTTTTTTTATATAATCATTTCAAGTTTTTTCAAGATCGGAGCTTTAAACACACTCACTGGGAATGACTACTCTTATTTTTATAATTGTGATTATTTTTAAACAAAAAAAATTACCTTTAGATAGTTAAATTATACAGATGTGTCCATAAATGAGTACCTACTCATACTAATTGAATATATTAGAATTCCCAGCAAATCAATAATTATAACCTAACTATTACTAGGCATCAAATTATCAGCATAAAACTACAACGCAGTTTTTTTATTCATAACTTAGAAATTAATACAGAATCAAGAATTATGTTGTTATAATAATTGTATCAAAAGTTGTGGGAATACTTGAAGTTGAGTGAGTTACTGTAACTAGATGAACTCGGTAACGCCCCGTAACTTCGGTAACTTTGTCCCAAAGTGCATTCCGTTTGGCAACTTGTTAGTTCATATAACCTACAGTTTGAATAGGCTTGGCAGCTAGAACTTCATATTCAGCCTAAACAGGTCACATTTAGAACAGTAAGTGAGGTAAAGTTTGAAACTTTGAGACACATTTCAATTGGCGTTCGCATGTCTCAAAGTTTCTTTTAATTAGGAACCACGTCATTCCCATTATCTTCGATTTAGGTAACAAGGAAAACTGCACAAGTACCTAACTTGTGCAGTTTTCCTTGTTTATTATTTATTAGTCCAATAATAGGCTTGAGATTAATCAATTCTCGAGCTTTTTAATGTACCTAACGAAGAAACGATGACTCAGGAATTTTAAGATATAAAAATAACATTATTTCTATTCAAGTATCCATTGTGTACTGAACATTATCATCATTATCCATTGTGTGCTTGGGGTATCGTGGACTGAACACCGTACAAACGTTTCCATACTCCAAGAACTCAACATCAAGCAGCGTCTATCCTCCATCGTCCAAGCCCGTATTCTCACCTTCTTCGGACACGTTTCTCGGCGTGGGGATATGTCCATAGAGCGTCTGGTGGTGCAGGGTAGGGTTGAAGGTACCCGTGCGCGAGGCAGGTCGCCCATGAGGTGGACAGATCAAATAAAGGCAGCAATGGACGACCCCTTATACGAATGCGCCAGTCGAGCAGCTGTTAGGGAGGAATGGAGACGAGCCGTGAAGCGTGTCACAAGTGGAAACTTCCAGTGATGACCACGACCACTCTGGCAAGAGTGTACCGATTAAGAAGAATCCATTGTGTATGCAGAATGTAACAATATTCATATAGACAGTGAAGTACACGATTTTTTATTCATATAACTGAACTGTTCTGTGCTTGAAATTTCCTAAAATACTTACCTTTAACACGAAACCTACATTCTACGAGTACAATGGGGAAGATGGCATAAAAATATTCCGTCATTTATTTAATTAAGGGGCGATTTTTCCAATGTCAGTTAAAAATTAACAAACCAATAAAAGGTAAGATGGCGGCATGGCATTGTCACTTACCCGTTAAACATTTAAAAGAGACGTTAGACAACTTCAATCTGCCATATTATAGTTTATTGACCTGTTAACTTTATCTGGACGTTGGAAAAATCGGCCCTAAATACACATATTATTCTGTTTTCTTGCAAACGAAAATAAATACTATACAGGGCATTGAAGTTTCGCGTGGCGTAAGGTTTTTGGACGATTTGTATAACGAGTAAATTTATGCGTTTCAAGCCACCACTCCTTAACTTTGATGCTCTTCATCTTGGCACTTTTTTATGAAGTTGAGTAACCGAAAATGGTTAATAGTGAGTATTCTGTTAAGTATTGCGGACGGGCTAGTCATCATGCCTATTCTAATGATGTGCCAATATCACTAAAAATATAGTTTTTGAAGTGAAACTTCTTTAGAATCGTTGTGATTTCAAACCGGATGCAAAGAATAAAACAATATGTACACAATGTTTCTCCCGTCACTAATGTCACTAACTCTGAAAACGCAACTTGATCAACTCGGTAACATGCAGTGAGGCTAATTTCCTAATCAGGCTAACTTTGTGAGCTTTGTACCGGTGACAGTGCTTTCTGCTTGGCAACTCGTTAGTTCAATTAAATAAAATCAAATCAATCATTTATTTGCCAAAGACATTTCATTTAAAGTACACAAACGGTATGCAAATGTATGTACGGTATAAAAACATAATAATTAAAATGATCAAAACCAATTTTAAAAAAAATGCCAATAAAAATGTCATATTACTTTAAATCAATGTAACCCTTAGCACTATAAAAACTTTTGTCCTTAAGCCTTTTTTTATTTTAAATAACCCCTAACCTACAGTTTGAACAGACTTGGCTAGAACTTCATATTTATTCTATGAATTACCGCATTTAGATAGGAAAAGGTTTGATATTTTGAGACATTCGAATAACTCTTTGAACCATGTCAGCGATTCTGGTGACAAGATAAACTGCTTTACTTCTAGAGGTATAATTTAAAACTAGCTAACCCGGCAATCATTTTGCTATATTTTCAGTTGCCATGGATACTTATAAATAAACAAAATTATCTTGATTTTTCTCCGACTACTTTAACAAATATCATCATAATTCAACTTATTCTGGCACATCTTTTACAAATAATGCATTAAAACTTCCACTTGTATTGTTCTATCTGTTTCAGAAGACTGTATATAGATGCGTAAGATAGTTTTTTAGTGTACCGTAAACTTAGGGACAGAGAGGCGCGGCGAGAACTTTACATTATAATCATAATCATCGTTTCAGCCGTAGGACGGCCACTGTTACATAGGCCTCCCTCTCCAGTAATTTCGGCTGGCAGCGGCCTGGCGTCTAAATTATAATAATTATAGATAACTAACGGTTCACTTATTAAGACCCATCAATTTAAAAGTAAAATAAAAGTAAAATACTAACACTTATTTTATAAATATTAATAAGACCCAGTTATGCAGTAAAGATCCATCCCACAAGTAATGAAGCGTTAGTTGGATCTTTTCTGCTTAACAGGGTCCTTGATTGATTATCGCAATGGGTACGTCCAATTTATTAAAGAGCAATCTGGCGTCGGCCTAGAAATTTTTACGGCAAGCTGAAAGATTCAATTCAGTTTAATTCCCTACAATTGAACTTTGCGCTTGAAGCGTCAGTTTGCCAGTGTCAAGTTAAATAAAATTATAAAGTGTAAAAGATGTTACACAGTTGAACGCCATTTTGCCATTTTCATATGATGATTTATCAAGAATTTTACTTCATGTCAATTGCTTCACCAAGACATATCGTATGACGTATCATTTTCTAGATGAATCGCGTCGAAATGTCATGATATCTAAATGTATTTGGTCTCTCATTGAATAAGCTGACAAACATTTGAATTTTATCTATTAAACTCGAGGTTACGCCGTAAATTGCTTTGAAACACATTGGTTGGATTAAGGTTTATTCCCTTTATTTCTCCGTACAAAACAGCAATTGTTATCAAATTAGTCTGCTTGAATATTCATGCGTGAAACGTGGAGTTGGATGCTTTAAACAGGCGTTATGTTGTTTGAAAGCGCTGTTGTGTTGGGAATTACCGAGGATTTACGTGTTGTAACGTAATAATTGCTGATTTTAAATGTATTATGTTATTTAGTTATATCTAGACTGTTTTGACGCTAAGCTCGCGTCGTTAAGGACATTATTAAAAAAAAAGTTTATTTTTGCCTAACCTGCAGGTTTGCTTGTTCACATAGCCATAGAAGAAAATGTTTTCCGTAAAAGTTAGTTCCACGCTTGCATTATTTGGCTCTTATTGTAGGGATGGGAAGACATTTTTTTTCATGATCTTGTGTACGCCGTTTTGTATTAAAAAGTAGTAGAACGCGGAGTTGCGATAACTACTTAACAAACTTGTTGCACAGTTTCTGGTGTCGATACCGTAGGAAAAGGTCCTTTTTTTATGTTCAATGCAGATCCTGTTTTAGTAAATTTCGTTATCCATTTCTTAATCAAATTTATCCTCGGTGCTGCCCTTATTCGACAGATATTTTACTCAGAGCAGAAATTGGGCCTGGCTTACAGAAGCCAGAAGTAGATCCGAACGAGCGAATACCCAATCGTCAAATATGCCTCGATAGCGATCGCGAGATGCGATCCACTCCAACGCTTCATCGTGACTGACATATCTGCACGATTGGCGCGTCGAACAAACCCGCCCCGTTGCCTTAGTTATCGCTTCACTAAAGAGTATTCAAATATGAACTTTCCCAGAGGTCATGGTCATCCTGTATAAACATCGATAAGAACCTTGAAAGTTTAAACATAACCAAACTTACCCCTAAATCTAAATCTACAGTTTCGCGAACAATAACATCTCGTCGCAAAGTTGGATTTACTCTTTTTATAATTAAGGATGTCAATTCTTTAAGATTGCTAAAACGATTGTGACCGACGAGATTTTAGCCTTTGAGGTTGTTAAAACGAAGTAGTCCAGTTACAGATCCCAGAATTGCATCTGCAACAATCGTATATGATCTAGTCCATTTACAGCACCCTTCTCAAAATGAACTCATTTCTTTTTTTTTATGCTATATAAGCCTTCTATAAGGTGAGATTGTAGTCAAATACCACAATCTCACCTGATGTTAAGTGACGATGTGGTCTAAGATGGAGCATGAAGACCTAGAAGGTAGATGGCTTCTCCGGGCCACATTGGCAACAACAGGGCCGAAACACGAAAAAATCGCTTGCCCAGCCTGGAGGGTGGTGACAAGCCGCGGCCGAAGCCTCCACCAGAGACTGTTCTTAGCACCACCCGGAGGTCACGTGTAAGGATTCAGAGGGTTATCACTTACGGACGTGAACAGACAAAACCGCCAATTTTTTATTATTATTTAAAATCTTTGCGTCTTGCGACGATCTTTCAAGAAAGCAATATCTTTAGATGGTAATATAGCATTTACTTGCAATAGTATACTACCAGTATAGTACATAATAGTACCTGTATTTATACCATGAAAATACTTGTTGTAAATAATGCAGCTAGCAGGGAAAATGTTATTATCCTGTTTTCATTAGACAAGACAGTTTACCCGACTGTCGTCATACTGTTTTAATTAAAAGTAGACGGTAGGTAAAGGTAAACTACCTAACATCGTCGCAAACCTTTTTTTTATTATAAAAATGTTAAGCAAAATTATTTCATCCTCTAATTAATAACGACTCGTTATGGTATTATGCTCTGCTTAGTTTGGAATTAGATTTGTGTAAAAGGTAGAAAAATAAAAATTATCAACCAAGTCATTTTTTATAAGTTACAATGTTAATATATCATAAACGGGCACTTTTAGACTTGATAAAATATCGTTTACAGTCGTTCAATGTGGAATAAAATGCCGGTAAGTTTATTCGCCGCAAACCTATAATCTGTGCTCTAGTAAACAAAACAAAAATAAAATATTATAGGTCCCTGATAATTACAAGCATAAATGTTAAATTTATTATAGATTTACTATAGATAAGAGCACCAAAATTATGATAGCAAAATTATAAAAACTGATAAAATATTTGTTGTTCTATTCGTTTCTCAACTCAGAGTAAAACAGTGAAGCGATTTCCTTGATAAATTTGATTTTTTAAATCTTTAGCTTGATTAACTTTTAAGTTGACCTGACCATGTATGACCTGTGCTTTTAGAAGAACAATTCAACGTTTTGACTTTTACTTTAAATAAGGAAAATTATTTCATCCTCTTATTAATAAAACCGCGAGTTCAAAGTCTGCTCAGGCAGGCCGATTTCAACCGAAATAATTGATAATCCTGGTAGGATTGTCAAGCTAGATTGTAGACTAGGGGCTAGAATCGGTTCTGTATGTTTTTGTAAGATTGTTTCTGACGCGACCGAAAATCGGTGGCCGACATTTTGTAGGTGATAAATAGAACGTACTGATATCAATAGTTCAACGCACACGACCTACAAAAAGTTAGTGAGAAACAAAGTCGGTGCATCCCGACACACTACTCACCGACTCTCCACCGACTATCTACAGTGTTGCCAATTTAACATTTTATATGCTTAATTTTGGCATATTTTAAATAAAATAAATATTTCCGGACCAATCACACAGACTGATATACTACATAGATATTTTTTTTTTGTAAATACATACTATTATACCCAGACCCGAAACCAGAAATTGCAGAACCACCGAGCCACAGAGGTCGTCAAATAAGAATAATATTGAACTTTGCTCATCGTAACAAAATGCCTAGCAACTAAAATATATTTATTAACTAGTGGCCCGCCCCGGCTTCGCACGGGTTTATATTCAATTTTTTTCCCGGCAATTATTCGATTTTTTCTCGCCCTTTAAACCTTCCCTAGACCTCCACGAACATTTCAAGACTAAGATTATATAAGCCTTACTTTAACCTCTTACAATCATATATCTCTGAAAGATTCTTTCAAGTCAAAGACGGTGAATACACTTCTAATTTCTATAACATACAAGCGGGGGTCCCCCAAGGATCGGTACTGGGTCCAGTATTATACACAATCTTCACTAGTGATCTACCAGAAACCAGTAATGTAACGACTGCGACCTTCGCAGATGATACTGCCATCCTTGCTAGAAACAAAGACCGGACTAAAGCATCAGAATGCCTACAAAAAGGTCTTGATAAAATAGAGAGCTGGCTGAAAAAGTGGCGAATAAAGGTTAGCGCGACAAAATCAGTCCACATAACATTTGCTCTGCGAGCTGGTGACTGCACTCCAGTGAGACTCGGTAACAATGTACTCCCACACACTGAATCAGTGAAGTACCTGGGCATGCATCTTGACAGACGCCTAAATTGGAAAACCCACATTCAAAAGAAGAGAGAAGAGCTCAACTTGAGATACCGGGATCTACACTGGCTCCTGGGAAAAAATTCGGTCTTGAGTACAGACAATAAGCTCCTGATCTATAAAGTAATTCTAAAGCCAATTTGGACATAATGGCATCCAGCTGTGGGGATCAGCCTGCAATTCAAACGTAGCCATCATCCAAAGAACACAAAATGGAATTTTAAAAAACATTGCAAATAAATAAATAAATAAATAAATAAATAAATAAATAAATAAATAAATAAATATTTCCAGACAATGCACACAACAACATCTAGCCCCGTGGTAAGCTATAAGCTTGTGTTACGGGTACTAGATATCTGATATACTTAATATAATAGTGAAACATATATATAAATGCCCCATGGTTTATAAGAATCGCAGAACTTCATGAACAATTGCAAATTAGCACAGTTCCTGAAGAAGTCAAAAAGTTCTCAGCAAGCTATGTGGCAAGACTTAACCAACATCCAAACCCCTTGACTGATGATTTAACAACTATCAACTACCCTAAAAGACTGAAAAGGCATCACATAATGGAACTCCATAAATGACATCATAGGAAGAAGAAGCTACTGGGCTTCCCTATCCTGAAAATCCTGCAAAACTACCAAAACATCTGCTCATAGTTTCAAGAACTGATTGCAGATACAAATGGAAAAAAAAAAAAAAAAAAAAGATTAATTATAAGCTGTTCTCGAGTTTTAATCAGACTAACGAACAACAATTCATTTTTATTTATATAGATAATGTTATGTAGGTTTATACCTATGAATCTTTTTAATAACACTGTGTTCGTTGTATACATAATTTAATTATACATAGATGTAGTAAGATATCAATCTACCATAAAAAATGATTTAAATTTCATGTTAATCGGATAAGGAACACAAATTTCCTAAAGCATACAGGCTACTTTTCACCGAGGGAAAACATATTATTCGGCGGGAAAATCCATTATAACGCGGGCAACACCACGAGGCACTGCTAGTTACAAAAGACCTCATACGGCCATGGAATCTCAATACTATCTTTATTATTCCCGTGAAAAATACGATAGACATCTCCATTACTCTCCTGCAATAAAAAAATGATATTGCCGATCCGATTATGAGTAATGTGGCTTCGCTTAGGACTAAGTGGATAAAAACGTTATGTGTTTCGGGAGAAATGACGATTTTATTGGAAAACTTTGGATTATCTGGTAAGGATATTGCTTACGATGTAGGGATATGTTTTTGTTGTAGATGGTTATATTATTAACTATTTGTGTAAGAGTATCTACCCTTAAGACTCCAGTGTAGATAAGCACACCTGGGTTTGTGATATATTTATGAACATTTGATTTTTTCATTTACTTTTGCTTTCGTGTTTATGTTAATATGGTACCGAACATAAAGGTACCTTGATATTCGTGAGTTTTTAAATATTTTTTTTTCTGCTGTTTTGTTTATTTTACCAAGTATTTGTAGATTTGACGCTATTGGATGGTTAAAATATTTATTTTAAGAACTTTTTGAAAGTTAGCTTAGAAGCTTACCAAACCAACACTTCACGCTAGAGCGTGAAGTGTTGGTTTGGTAAGCGTGGTTTGCGTGGCCTTGCTGTCACACAGTTTCTAACTAGCAAAGTAGGTTTAAAAACCAAAGACTTGAATTACTTTGGTTTTAAATAAATGATTGAATTTATTGAAATGAAGTCAAGCTTATCATGGGGCTAGTGACGGTGAGCTTACGACATGTCATCCCATAAAGAGTTAATTTTTAGATCAAACTTGCATATGTCTGGAACTACTCTTGAACTTTACTTATAAGTAGATCTGCATACCTAATTAGATTATATTAGTTTTGTTAGTTATTGGGTACCCCAATGCTTATTGTTTTTGAAAATTCTTTATTTATTCATAGAAAAATTATATTTTTTTCTAGTTTAAACACGGTTTAGTACTTTAGACGCTATGAGAATTTAACTAATAACTTTAGCAGGATATTAAGCGCCTATAACAGTTTTTTGATCAAAATAACAAGGTAGGTGGAAAACCCCCATTAAAACAATGATAAAAGCTTCTTCCAGATTCTTGATTAACTAATAATGTTTCTATAAAAAAACTAAAACCACATTACGAAACACGAAAAAATCGTTTCACGCACTGGCCCAGCCCGGGGGGTGGTGACAAGCCGCGGCCGAAGCCTAACATCAGATACTTCTTTGCACCACCCGGAGGTCACGTGTAAGGATTCAAAGATTTATCACTTACTAACGTGAACAGAAAAACCTCCATATCACCTCAATAAAAAAGCCCGATTTGGAACTGCAGGTCTAGTAGGCACGTATCGACCGGGAGCCGAGTATAACTCGATTGGGGACATAAAATACAATGTAGCTAGAATTGATTCACTCCGCTTCGATATCGCTTCGAGACATCTGCATTCGAACTATTCTCGATTTAGAAATCGAGTTCTGAATCAAATCTCAGTTTTTCTGAAATAAAATCGATTAGATAAGACACTTATTATCCTATCCTATCCGTCCTATCCTATCCTATTCTATACCTATACTATATAAATTTGAATGTAAGTTTGTTTGCTTTCTCGCAAAAACTACTGAACCGATTTAAATTAAATTTTGTACACAGAATCTCGAGAGCCTGAGAAAGGACATAGGGTCCTTTTAACCGCGGGAAAGTGTCATTCCGCGGTAAAATAATTATAACGCTGGTAATACCGCGGGGCACTACTAGTAAATAATAAATAAATATTTTCGGACAATCCACACAACAACATTTAGCCCCGTGGTAAGCTCTAAGCTTGTGTTACGGGTACATCTGATATACTTAATATTCGAAACCACAATAATATTTTAAGAATAACTGATTTTTTATCATTTATTTGCATAAAACTAGTGTACACCTGGTGGTTAGTTTTAAAAAGTGTTCTTCAAGTTTTTCCAATACTCCAAATTTATAAAGATTTTTTATAGATACCCTTATACTCGTACGTTTCCCCTTGTTACCCCTTCATAGGTTTGGGTTAATGAAAAAAAGTTTTTGAGTTTCTGTTCTATGGTATGGAGAACCCTGTTCTAAGTATTGCAGTATTGCTCCTTGGCAGTCAAACTATAATAATCTAACATAGCAGCTTTTATTATAGCCACAGATTAGATACATAATCTAATCTGTGGTGTAGCTAATAGATGGGGCTTTTCGGACAGCCGAAGCGCATTAGGAAACTTATTTATTTTCTAAGTAACTAAATAAACTTTAAAGGATTAAAATCCACTACAAGAGACACATTGTTGAGAGGCCTTACGCAATTATTCAAATATAACAGAACATTCATAAATCATATTTCCGTTAAAAAAGTGTTTCCGGCCTATCCAATATCAAAATTATTCATTATTAAATTTTCTGAGAAGGTGCGCTTCTTAGATTAATTCTGAACCAACCTTTAGCTCTTGAAATGTTTGATGAGAATATACTCGGAATTTCTGGTTAAAATAATAAATTCTCGCCCTTGTGGGATTAAGTCTTAGTTTTTAAATAAATTACATAAATAAATTACTAAAATAAAGCTCTAACTCTAATGACAAAATTCTAAATGGTTTCAACAAGAAAAACATTGGATTTTAATAAACTAAACAATTACTTCTTATTTCTGTAATTTTTTGCAAGTAAATTTTTAAACATAATCATAGTGTAAGTAAGGTTGATCAAAACTCTTTTCAAATCATAAAAATAAATTTAAACACACAATAACCTGTTCAAATTATTCTTCTGACAAAGTATAAAAATGTTTAGTTATTTTATGCATATCATAAACTAATAAAATATAATATTTAATTGGTTAAGATTAATTATTAATAATGACCATCTTCTTTACAGATTGTCTGCGGCATATCAGCTATGGTGATGGGCAGCGTGGCCTTCATAGAGGAACGACAGAAGTTCAACATGGGCCTCGGCATTCCCGCTGGAGGCATCAGCGTGTTGGCAGCAGGTAAGAAGGGTCCGCCGGGAGGCGGGTTCGATTCTCGCCCAGGAACAGCAAACTCCTTGCAGTTTCCTGTCCCCGATTAGGAAGATTTGCTTCTATCCTGCGAGCCTACTGCGACGGAGATATTTGGGTGTTTTATTAAAAAAATCCCCCACGCGGACCCTACGAACATTTTTTTTTTTTTATAATTACGCAGGGGTTTTTTTTTAATTATCGATCCCCTTTTTTATTTTATTAGGTACTAGACATAAGGTATTTCAGAACTCATGAAGCATTAGTTCTAGTGAGATTTATAAATATATATTGTACAATCACTTAATTAATTGGAACAATGTATTATGATGCTGATCAGTCACTAAATAAATCATACAAATTATAAAATGCAGTCGCTAAAAACTTAGTTAGTTAGTTAGTCAGGGGGGCCCTGTTTTTCCGCACTTAGACTCAAAGGTGGTCCATTGTGCGTGGAGTGGGGCGCTAGTGTAACCAGCCCAACTCCGACCAAAAGCGCAGAAGTTTCCTGGGGTCTTCGCAGGCTTCTCGGAGTGACCTTGGGTTCTTAAGGATTTCACGTCGCTGTGCTGTTACTCCCTCGCATTCCAGGATGACGTGGGCAGCTGTTTCGTCTTTGTTGAGGCATCCTCTGCAGAGTGAACTGTCTGTGGATCCCATGTTATAGAGGTGTTTGTTAAGGGTGATGTGTCCTGTGATAGTTCCTATCAGGACTCGAAGGTCCGTTCTTTTAAGGTTTAATAGGCGTTTGGATTGCCTTGAGTTAAGGTCTGGCATTGCTGTTCTTGCCTGTCGGCAGTCTGTTAGATTATGCCAGCGATCGTTGTGTAGGTCTTTTATTCTAGTTCTCATCCAGGTGCGCAGTTGCGAGAAAGGCAGCGGCAGGAACGGAGACGGACCTTCTGCTTTCCTTCCTGATCCTTGCCGTGCTAGTTCATCTGCTGCATCATTCCCGAATGATCCACTGTGACCTTTGATCCACTGAAGGGTGATCGTGTTATTTTTGGAAGCCTCCTGTAGCATTAGGTGCCATTCGTATGTGTCGCTAAAAACTTTTAAACTAGTCAACCGATTTTAACGCAGATTAAAGCATTAAAAGGAGTGAAAGCTCGTAATTTTTTGGGCCTTGAGGCGTTTCATAACGCGTGTTTCATCCTGCGCCCGACACGACAACGCAGCGACATAGTTTAGAAATAAGCAGTAGGTATGGAGTCACTAATTTTATATTAAGACTCATTTAGAATGGGTCGTTTCGCTCTGCAGTGATTGTAGTTGCACTCGTATAAAATGGGAGTGGGTATCCGAGTATATGCATACATTGTATATACTAGCTGACACCAGCAAAAGTTGTTTTACAAAATTATAAATAGACAGTAGCCGATTCTCAGACCTACTGAATACGCATATAAATTTGGTAAAACTCGGTTTCGCAGGAGTACAGTAACTAAAATTCTGACATGGACATTTTATTTAGATATACATATATATATATATATATTTTTAAAGATTGTGAGAATGTTTGTTACGTTGTAGGTGTGACCTCTGGATTTACTGAACCTATAAAGCTTGAGAACTGACATAGGTACACTATTTACCGCGGATAAATATGTGATACCAAGGAAAAAAACATTATTCGCGGGTAAAGTAAACAGTAAACACCACGGAGTTCTGCTAGTTGAGTATCAAATAGCATGTTCCATAGGTATGAAGATAATATATTTTTTTAATAGACTTCATTTTGGGGAATATGCAAAAACGCCTCGCTCGCCAACCGCCTATAACCAAATTACATTAACGAACCGAGCTTGAAGCTGAAAATATACATTTTAAGCGAAATATTCCGAAAATATATTCACGGAATAACTCCTTTTAACGCCACTCCACTCGAGTGCAAAATCATTTTAAGTTGTCGCAGTATTTATAGCTGATATCGGATATTTTAAGCGATACCAACTTTACACCCACTTAAGCTTCAACGTTTAAGCCGTGTTGGCTTAGTGGGAACACACTCGAGTTTTATTCCGTCGTGTGTTCAATTAATCCTTTAGATTTGAAAAAAATGTATGTGCGCTTTAAACACGTGTGTTAATAGTGAAGGCAAACACCGTGAGGAAACCGGCATGTTCTGAGATGTTTAAAATAGTTTGAAGGATATGTGACATTTACCAATCCGCACTCGATGTATTTCTATAACCACCTTAGCAGTAAATACTAAAAACACACAATAAATATGTATATTATGTATGTATAAGGGCTCCCATGCATGAAACGTGATTTTCGAAAACTAAGCGACGTTGCGCGAATCCAGTACTTGGATGGGTGACCGCTCCAACTGCAACTTTTTGCACTAATACGTTTTTTTTTTGGCAAAATTTGCACAAACTTTACACGGAACCCTTGGTGTAGTTTGAGTACAAATCTGCAGTTCTTTTTTTTATCTATCATTTAATTGTATGTGGAAAAAAAACTTTATTTAGTGTTTGAGATAACCCATAAAACAACCATAATTAGAAAATTCCAGCAATATTAGATATTAGAATATGGAATAAAGGATTTTTTTCTTCAATTAGAAAGAGAACAACAAAAAGAGCTCGTTAAATTTGTACGGGCTTTATTCAGCGAACGGCAATTAATAATTAAGCCGTAACCACGGCTTTGCAAACCACTTCATTAAGCAAAAAGCAATTGGCAGAATAAAATATATTTTCCAGTGACAAATTTCCGGTAGAAGTGTAACTGGCTGGAAAATTTAATTACGTCACATTTGCATTATTTCCGGTGAGTTTGAACTGAATGCTTTATTAAAATGGCCGGAATAAAGGCACGAGCTTGTTGGAGATCATAGAGATTTAAATAACAGTCATTTTATTGATCAATTTGATAAGTATAAGATGGGCTCATACTACACCTAGGGTTCTTGTCAAAGTCAAAGTCAAAACGTTTATTTCCTTATAAGCACATAGCCTACATGGACAGGTCAACTTAAAATTAATAAAACTAGGAACTTCTCTCTTATCAAGAGAACTTATCTATCTCTCTTATCCAGCCGTGGGCACGTAGATATTGCTGACGTTATTTGTTGTCTACGTCTAAACCGATTTGTTGAAGCGTGAATAAGGCGAGTAAGCAGACAAAACGATTTTTGGATTTATGGGCAGGTACTTTATAACTATCTATCACTAAGCATTTTATGAGTAGGGTTGTCTGGGTGTTGATGTTTTATAGCATAGCATTGCAAAAGCAATCCTAATAATGTTACCACTGCTGGAACTCGGAGATTTCTCTCTTGATCTTCTATAATAGGGTACACAATAATAAGTTTATTTAATTTGCAGAATGAATTCAATCATATTTTTTGTAATTATAAACTTTATCTGCAAAATATTTACTCTAAAATTACCCGACTTTAGCCCAAGCAAGATTTCGTCCCACATAACGAACTCGATGTCCTTTTTTAAGATTCTGCCTTTCATACATCTTGACATCACGTACGTTTACATTACATGGCCTTACAAATATCTTTTAACATCAAAAGACTCCAAAAACTGTTTGGGTTACGTCGCAAATATTCAGAAGCGTTTGAACGGCAGTAAATAAATACCTTAACGAAAAATAACTAACAAATGTTATATTTTAAAGGTTTTGGGACTGTCGAAAATGTACATCATTATTCTGTTGAATTAATTTGCTTTGCTAAGGCCAAGATAAAACTGCTTACATAGAAACAGTAAAGGTACGTAAAGGGGTCCCTCGGCGGATATTAAATCAATTTCATTCACTTTTGGGACATTCTAGGACTGAGTTACGCCAAATTGAATAAAATCCAACCGGCTACTGCTATTGCCACGCCTTCTAAAGCGAATGAAATTCATGGAGCGCGCAATGACAATCTTCATAGAAGTGCTACATTGTTGATAGGCGAGCGGAACTTTTTACAAAAATTATCACATTACTTCAAACGGACTGGTTAAGGACTTCCTTCAATTCGCAACGTAGAACATTCCCTTTCCAACTAGCTACACACTCGCAATTATCGGCAATGGAAGGCAAATCGCATTCTTTCGTTAAACTCTTAAAAAACGAATGGTGGCTATTTTCTCTTTTGGACAGCTATTATTCAGATATTTGCACTTCGCTGTGGAAGGCGGGCATGATCGGCTGACTCCAGAAATCCCCTACGAGTACGCGAAGGAAATAGTTTTTTTTTCCAATAATCCCCTGAAGGGCTTCTTTTTATCTAGCAACCTGGCGATATATTTGTGAGCACTGAGCGATCGTGTACACTACGATAACAGATTGTCAATGAGACTAAGATCTGAAACAGACTGTTAGAGAAACAGTATTAGATATGTCTTTGTTATTTGGCGGTTTTCATCAAGCTTTTGTAGACGTGCTTGTTTAGTAAAGTTGATTCGTCTTGTCAGTCTTTTCAAAGAGCTGTAAATAGTTTTAATTTAAAAGTTGGAATGGAGCTATTGTAAGTCTGTTGAAAGCGTTATTTCCGCGAAGTAATTTGATGTTGAAGGCTTCACAAGTGTTCTTCCGCTTTCTCGGTATTGTTATTGTCAAGTAAAATTAATAATATAATAATACATATCAAATTAACATACATTAATTAAGTAAAAATATGACCCTTCAGCGATATAAAGTTTTGAGAGTATTATTTGGCGTTAAACCCGTTATTTTGTAATTTTTTTCAAACATGACCCTTTTCTGGTGCGGTCGGTCAGTAAAATCGCTGGACAATCTACTTAGCAATATCTAGCCTTGTAAGTAAGCCGTTTCATTCTCGAATTCTACTCGATCGTGACACTTATCCTGCCGAACGCACAGAGAACTTTTACGACATTTTTAACATAACTGCCGGCTTCCACGTTCCAGTCAATTGAAAGGCATTTCTTGATTGAAATTTCTCTGTTTGGTATTTTCAATAGCCTCTAGTACCAATCGGAATATAGTCCTGTTCTGCTGAGATTACTTTTGGCTTAAGCTGGGTCCACATTTGTATCATTTCGGTGTATCGTATCTCCGTCGCGTATCCTCGGCGCGTATCATGATCGCTAGTTTGGACGCAAGCTGATACACGTTAATAATATATGCCGTATCCGATACGGCCCGATCCACACCCGATCTCCAATGTTCGCGTATCTTGATACACCTCGTATCCGATACGCGTATCACAATCGGTGGTATGGACGTATTTTGATACTGTATCATGATACTGTATCGTGATACGATACGTGATACACCCCGAACCATTCTGTGTCGGTTTTTTCCGCGATCATCATACGCGTTGCATCGAACAAGTTTGGACGTGAGTGCATTTGATAATATAATAATATTTGATACAAGGATCGGAAGAAAAAATTAAGCGTCCATATTTGTAAAGTTAAAGTCGATACGGTGACTTGATACAGTATCACATAAGTATGGACGCGTTTTTACAAGATATGCCTTAACGATACGACATCGATAAAATGAGCGTCCATACTTATAATACGGACACTCGATACGATACGCCTGATCGTCATCATCACCCTATTAACGTTCCCACTGTTGGGATACAGGGACTTCTCTCTTTGACGAGAGAGATTAGGCCTTAATTCACCACGCTGGCCAAGTGCGGGTTGGTGAATGTCACATGCCCTTCAAACTCTTTTAAAAATCTCAGAACATGTCGGTTTCCTCACGATGTTTGCCTTCACCGTTAAAGCACGTGTTTAAAGCGCACATAAATTTCCTAAGAAGAAAAATCCAGAGGTGCGTGGCGGGGTTTGAACCCACGACCTTCGGAATGAAAGTCGAGTGTCCTCCCACTTAGCCAACACGGCTTTTTTTTTGCCTGATCGTGATACACCGAAATGATACAAGTGTGGACCCAGCTTTATGTAATGCTTTTATTAGTGATTGGGGCCCGTTAACAACGTAAGTAGGCGATGTGACCATGAAAATCCTGACTTCTCTGAATACCTCCGGGTGGTGCTAAGAACAGTCTCTGGTGATAGGCTTCGGCCGCGGCTTGTCACCACCCCCCCGGGCTGGGCCAGTGCGTGAACCAATTTTTTTGTGTTTCGTAATGTGGTCCGGAGAAGCCATTTACCTTCTAGGTCTTCATGCCCCATCTTAGACCACATCGTCACTTTACATTAGGTGAGATTGTGGTCAAATGAAGGTTTATAAAGCATAAAATAAAAAAGACATGAAAATACTTAAATCTCATCATGACAATGAAGACATGTTATTTTTTCGGTTATTTCAGTCATTGGTCATCCGCTGCTGAACAGCTTCTCACATTGATTGGTATGAATATTAAAGGGGGGCTTACCAAATCTCGCCGCGCGTGGCATGTTAGTTGGCGATCACACTAGGTCTACACTCGGTTTCAAAAATAAGGGGTCAGTCTCCTAAGCCCGCATATCTTCCGAACTACGTATGCTTCTAGACTACACTCAAAATTTAAAAAAAAGTCTAACCTCCTGATACAGGGTGTCTCAAAAGAAAGTTCACATTTGTTTTGGTTATTGCGTGAACGCAACTATTCTGAGGGGCGCGGGGGGAGTGTCAGTCGGTAGCCTGGCTCTTGGGAATTTAGTCGCTATGGAGCATTTCTCGGGAGCGGACCGTGCGTTGTGCGTACGCGAGTTTTATAAAAACGGTAAATTCTGCAGCATTCGACATATTCGTCACTTGAATGATGCGCCAACCACTCGACTCATTGCAAAATGGGTCGAGAAGTTTGAAGAGACCGGTTCAACACTGGAAAAACCAAAATCCGGGCGTCCAAGATCTTCGAGAACGGTCGAAAACGTAGACAGTGTCGCCCAGTATATTCGGGACGATCCGAACCTTTCAATTCGGAAGCGTGCTGTGGCCTTAAACGTGCACAGATCGTCATTATGCCGCATTTTGCATAAAGATTTGAAACTGCACCCGTACAAAATTCAGTTGGTGCTAGAATTAAAGCCTCAGGATGCTGGTCAGAGGCTTGACTACGTCAACCAGATAATTGAGCGCTTTCCAACGTTTACCAACATCTTCTTTTCGGATGAAGCCCATTTTCATCTTACTGGATATGTTAACAAGCAAAATTGCCGCTACTGGAGTGCAACCAATCCAAAACAAAAACATCAGACACCCCTACATTCGCCTAAAGTCACCGTATGGGCCGCAATGTCGGCGCGAGGAATTATCGGCCCTTACTTTTTTGAAGATGGAAGGGGACGCACAGTTACAGTGAATTCAGAGCGTTATGTGGAGATGTTAGACGTTTTCTTCGTGCCTGAGCTGCAGCACTTTCCTTGTTATAACCAAAGAACATGGTTTCAGCAGGACGGAGCCACTTCACACACGTCCAACAGGTCTCTGCCAAGAGTTCGTGAATTTTTTCCTGGCAAATTGATCTCCAGGAGAGGTGACATAAGTTGGCCTCCACGCAGTCCCGATTTGACACCTATGGACTTTTTCCTGTGGGGTTATCTCAAATCCAAAGTTTACGCCAACAAACCGACTTCCCTGGCACAATTAAAAGAAAATATCCGTCACGAAATCGCAGCCATCTCGGAGAATACCTGCAGAGCCGTCATAGCAAATTTTAGTGCTCGAATAAACGAATGCCGTGAACGCAACGGTTTACATTTGGACGATGTTATTTTTAAAAAATAAATTCCCAAACAGTGTATTTTAATATGTAATAAACATTTTTTCAATAAACATCTTACTTTTTTTTTATCGATTTTTTAAATGTGAACTTTCTTTTGAGACACCTTGTATTAGCAGCGCAACCAAAAAGTCTTTATTATATATTTATTTCATTAATCTTACATTAACAGTTCTAGGAGATTGTTTTGTTTTATGACTGACCCGTTAGTTTTCGAACGAGTGTGGGTGTTGAGAAGATAAAAAGTTATATTTAGTATTGAGGTCTAAGAAGGCGCTCCTGTCCATCTTCTGATTTATTGGTCATAATAGCGTCCATGGGAAGACATGTGTTTAAATTAAAACTCTTTTAATTGGCCCATCATATTTCTTGCTCTTAAAGAACAAAATACTATTACACGTGTTCCTTCAAAATTATAATCAGCCAATAAGAAGTCCACAAATTTTAAAGGTACTTCCACTTCTTCCAAATTTATAAATACTGTTTTGGAAATACCCAGTGATAGGTTTCTTGTATTATAAAGACCATGCTTCACATTTGAATACGATGGAAATGCAGTTAGTATGTCATAAGTAGAGTTTTTGTATTTAGCTAAAGTCTCATTATATAATTTTGGGATAGGCTCATCAGAAACTTGTACTTGCTTTTTTAAGTTGTCCATTGACATAGAAATCGTATTCCCAATTATAAGTGCACAGCAATTTTCGGAATGTACCGAATGTTTCACTATTTTCTCTTTTTGCTAAAAATTCATACAAAAAAGCTTTAATTAGATAACGAAAGAATAAATAATATTAATAGAATAATAATAAAATGGTCATGGGAAATAAGAAATCGTATAAATAATGAAATTGTTAATACGCACGCTAATGGTAACCGATCCACTACAACGTTTTTTCTTTTTGTTCGAACATCTCCAGTAAGCATTTCCATTTTTATATTCTCGAACTTTATAATATTCGTAGCCTTCTCGTAACAGTACTTTTCCACCTTTTCTTTCGACGTAAATATTCGCAGGCGACACGTCTTCATCCATTTTTATTTAGATTTGTGAATAGGGATTATTTTATATAAGTATACTGTAAGGATAGGACAAGGATCTGGTTTTTGATTGATTAGTCAATGATGACAATGTCAAGTCGAATGTATTATTTAATGCAATTTGATAACAGCCAGTACTTATTATCAAACCTCTTTAGATCATATCTGAGCCACTCTCACTCGTCTACATTATTATATTCTATAAAGCTAAATAACCACTGACTGACTGACTGACTGACTGACTGACTCACTGACATAATTGTTCTCCTTGATGGTGGAGGGGGAGGTATCGTATAAACCTACTCGTACATTACTCTGGTTGAAGGACATTACATTAAGTTCTGTTTCAAAAACGTTGTAAAACTAATTATTTAATTAAAAAGGTGCTGTGGTTACAATAATTGCAGTTGTATTATTTGAAATTGTTTTAATTGGACCTGGGAACTCTACTATGGTGCCGTGGTCCAACTGCAAAGATAGTTGGACCACGACCCCTAGTAAAGAACTCTACTATGGTGCCGTGGTCCAACTGCAAAGATAGTTGGACCACGACCCCTAGTAAAGGCCCGTAGTCCAACTAATTGGACAGAGCAGTTGGACCACTGCCCCGTAACGGTTGCGAACACATGTGGATAAGAGTCAGTCAATCCCTTGAAATATTGGTACTAAGTAATTTTAATGAAACGACGTACTCTGAGATTATACTGTTTTATTATGAAGGGTTTTCCTTATATGTATACTTTCCACCCTAAAATGACTAATGTACACGTGCCTGGGGCTATGGACCCTTCGGTATACCTCTTGTTATTTAGCTTGATAAAACAATAGATTAAAATAAAATGATACTCGGGTTACACTTTATATATAGGTGAAGGATATTTTGTTTGTAAATACTTAAAATGAACATTGTTTTTATTAGGTCTAGTTACAAGATAATTATGGATGTTTGGTCATTTCATACCGTTAGCTGTTTAAATCACCCAAGGGAACTTTAAGAATTGGTCGTTTCGCACCGCTATGATTTCAGCGGTGCGAAGCGACCAATTTATGTTCAACTTATGTTCAAATTTGCTTATCATTGATCCAAGTAATATGTAATTTCCGGAATCTAACATCAAAAAAAGCTTAATGCTCTGGCAACTTCACAGAGAATTCGGATACGATAGATCCAGATCATTATAAAGGAAGCCTTGAAGTTCTTCTAACACGTTACAACGCCCAATCGTGTAAAGCTAACAAAGGCTTATTGATACAATCAAATAATACTAGCTGTGCCTTTTAATTAAATCGTCATACCCACAGTACAAGCTCTGCTTAGTTTGGGGTTAGGTGATGCTGTGTGATTATGATTAGTGATTAGTTTGGATATATTTATTTTGTTCATTCATTTATTGTAGTAGTAGGCGTTTTACAATAGACGAGAAAGAGGAGGTGTTCAATTCAATGCTTTTTTTTTTACTTGGGTATACATCAATGAGTGTAAGACCTTGGTTAATATGGTTTTAAAAAACAACGTCATTATTTCAATCTTATTAGTTTTTCGGCGGTATTTTTCTTTTAAAGTATATTCTTTACTTGGTTGAAAGGTGGCTTATTACTATGCTGGCAGTTTTCATTAGAATGGATGGAAATAAATTTGATAATTATTTGATGGATTTATAATACACCTAGGGCTGTGTACAGTGTATGAAATTTAGGCTATAAAATAAATTTAAAATTTAAGAAAAACCCTTTATTCCAATGCCTTAATTTCCTTAAGAGTCAAAAACCATAATATTTAGTAATGGGCACTCGATTCTCTTTCATTTAATACCCCACTCGAGTATATTTGCAGATTTCCTTCCCCACTCTCACCCCCATAACTTTTAAACGGCTCAACCGATTTTCATGAAACATGTCTAAGAACACCCGGGCCAAACTCTCCTATCATACAAAACTAAATTGATCAATCGAATCTCAGAGAATATAATCATATGTGTTTGTTCAATACTAAAGGAATCTACTTAATTTCACAATAAATTATTTATTGAAAAAATTTAATGAAACAAAATGGTTTACTTTATTTGGAAAATAATTTGAGGCGAGGGGGCCTCTGCTCCTTTATTGCCCCGAGGCCTCTGTACCTCTCAATCCGGCCCTGGTTATTTGTATGTGTTGTATTATAATTGCGGCAATTATAGAAATATGTACATCATACTTCAAAATTTCAACTCTCTATCTATTACGGTTCAGGCTGGTCACAGACAGACAGACAGACGCACGACGAAGTCTTAGTAATAGTCAAATTAGAGAATGGATAAAACATTTCGAGCTATTTCTCAGTCACAAAGAGTGCTAGCTCTTGACATACCTAAACCATTGCCATGTATTATATAATAATAATAAATCATTTATTTCAGGCATCTAAGGCCCATATAAACATATACCTTATAGACTAACATACATTAAAAAATATAAATCTTATAAACTAAAGTGTCAGCATCGTGGATCATCTGTTACGGCGGTGTCGCCTTGCAGTGTAGGCGACCGATGAACCGTCGAAACTTGACCCCTTGCATTGGATGCAAGGGGTCAAGTACGCTCAAGAACTGCTCATTCAGAAACGGATATTATGTATTATATTAGGTCCTTACATATGAAATTGGCGTTTTTCGTACTGGCCACTTTAATCACAAATTTCTCCTCTTTGGAAAGGAATTCCAAATTCAAATTTGTACAGCTATAGACTCATGTATTTGTGCTTCGATGATCGTCATTCATTTGTTTTTTTTCTTCTGTTTTTTTCTGTTTGCGTCACTCATTTTACAAAATGGAAAACTTAAAATATCGCATTATTTACGAGTACGAGTTCCGCCGTGGCACTAGTGCTGCGGAAACAACTCGAAGGGTGAATGATGTGTATGGCGGTCGTGTTGCAAAAGAAAACACAGTTCGTTTTTGGTTCCAACGTTTTCGTTCTGGAAATTTCGACTTGCAGAACAAGCCCCGTGGACGGCCTGAGACTCAAGTTGATAATGAAGAGTTGAAGGCTATTGTGGAAGCGGATCCATCGCAAACCACGTCCGAGTTAGCTGCAGGCTGCGGTGTTAGTGATAAAACTGTTTTAATTCACTTGAAGCAAATTGGGAAGATTAAAAAGCTTGAAAGGTGGGTACCTCACGAATTGACTGAAGCAAACCGGCAAACGCGCGTCGACTGCTGCGTTACATTACTAAACCGGCACAATAATGAAGGTATTTTAAACCGAATCATTACCTGTGATGAAAAATGGGTTCTTTACGATAATCGGAAGCGCTCAGCGCAATGGTTCGATCCTGGCCAGCCAGCCAAATCCTGCCCCAAGCGAAAATTAACCCCAAAAAAGTTACTTGTAAGCGTTTGGTGGACTAGTGCCGGTATTGTTCATTACAGTTTTCTCAAATCTGGCCAGACTATTACGGCTGATGTCTATTGTCAGCAATTGCAAACCATGATGGAAAAGCTAGCGGCTAAACAACCTAGGCTGGTCAATCGCTCCACGCCACTGCTGCTTCACGACAACGCTAGACCACACACTGCGCAACAGACGGCTACTAAATTAGAAGAGCTTCAATTGGAAAGTCTAAGACATCCTCCGTACTCCCCGGACCTTGCTCCAACAGATTACCATTTTTTTCGAAATTTGGATAACTTCTTGCAAGGGAAAAAATTCAACTCCGATGGGGCAGTCCAAATCGCCTTCAAAGATTTTATTGATTCCCGTCCGACTGGTTTTTTTAGTAAAGGGATCAATGAACTACCTATAAGATGGCAAAAGTGCATAGAAAATAATGGTTCATACTTTGATTAATTAAATATATTATATTAAAAAATATTCGACTTTTTGTTCCTCCCATACAAAACGCCAATTTCATATGTAAGGACCTAATATTATGTTGTAGCAAATGCTGAGTGACGACCTTTTCGTACCACCGTTTTTTTTTCTTAGTTCCTTATATGTTTGTGTCTTATAATGTGTCTGTATTTGTTTTTCTTTGTTTTAAATTTATTATGTATGTTTTAATATTTACTGTGGTCCGAAATAACTGTGACTTATTCTTATTATTACAAAAAAAATGTATCTATGTAGTATATCAGTCACCTAACACCCACAAGCTCTGCTTAGTTTGGGGTAAGGTGATGCTGTGTGAGTAGTCCGGAAATATTTATTTATTTTATTTATTATTGACATAGCTAACCATTGCTTTGTTTACTCGGATTTTGTGTTAGCCCTCATTATTTATTAATCTCTCAAGTAATTTCGGGGCGTCTACTTACAGAATAAACGAAACTTACATCTTTGTTCGGTTCCTTAGCAAAATTCGACCCGAACATTATCATTTATTAATCTTATTGTTGTCCAAAGAGAAGCGAAGTGGAACAGTATTCCCCTGAAAGTTATAAGGGTCACACGATTGTGTTTAAGGCATTGTAGTTTATCTTTTGATATTTATCTTACGTCGTAGGTTATACTCGTAGTGGTTATAGAATATAGACTGGGGTTCAATATTATATGAGCGACTATAAATTTCATTTATAGTATGCTTGAAACTAGTAGGTATACCTATGCAAATTCCTAAGTATTTATTTACCAATACACACGTTACAATTATTTTCACTTAGCAGCGGTCCCCCCACGAGGCAAACCTGTATTGCGGGAGACAATTTGGTTTAACCGGGTATAGAAAATAAATAATAAATATTTCCGGACTACTCACACAGCATCACCTAACCCCAAACTAAGCAGAGCTTGTACTATGGGTGTTAGGTGACTGATATACTACATTATAGTCCGGTCAATTTAGACATTCGAAGTTACATAAAGTCCCAACAAGCTGAATTTCAGTGAAGTTGTTTAAAACATAATTATAAACAATGTCTAGAAGTTCCCCATCATTCCCATGTAAGGAAAATTTTATATTCAAGGACAAAGGTTACAATAATGAGTTTATCGCGATTTTCAGCAAAACGGTAAGTTTTATCATAAAAGTACCTGAGACAAAATTATAGATCATAAAATGATCTATTTAAAATGTATGAATACTTTTTTTCTTACGAGCCACCATTTCTGAGATAATAAAGATTCAATAAGTATAAATCTAAAATTAAAATTTTAGAAATCCCCCGGTTCCAATGTTTTAAACAATTTCACTGAAATTCAGCTTGTTGGGACTTTATGTAACTTCACTCTCATTTTTTGGTCTAAATTGACCGAACTAACATTTTTTTTTTAGAAAATAGTGCATGAAAGCAATGCATGCATGAAAATTCATGGAGGAGTAGGTCTTAAAAAGGGACTTTAAAGCTTCAAGCAGTGATTTCTTTTGTAGGAATAGATAAGAGAAAGGTACTTCATTATCCTCGTTGAAAAAAAGAAGAAAAAGCATTTTTTTCCTATCTTTACTGATCTCCTATGATTCCTGCATTTTGGCAAAAATAGCGGACTAATAGGTATGCCAGGCTCCTTCTAAGACTTCGGAACCCCAAATAGTATTATGTTCAGAAATTAAAAATCATGTTAATTAAAAAGTTATTGTGTGGATATATGTATATGGAGATTTAATGTTTAATGACTGCCTCAGTGGCGCGGTGGATGAAGGTCCGCTTGCGGCGTAAGAGGTAGGGTTCGATTCCCGCCGAGTTGTCAAGTAATTGTATAATGTTCTGCAAGCACTTTCTCCTTGGATTATGTATGTGTATTATATAAAGTATATCAGATGTCCAGTACCGTAACACAAGCTTAGAGCTTACCACGAGGCTGTTGTTGTGTGGATTGTCCGGAAATTATATATTAATTAATTAATAGTTAGCAGGCTTGGAGGGGATATGGTTCTCGATCGAACTGAAAAAATGTGATAGTAAAACCGTAAGAAAAAGTCCGTTGAATAAAACCGTTAAATGAGACGTGCACTGGTGCGACAGTCGTATACACAAGCGAGTAGTGTATAATAACTTTCTCTTTCTCCTTCTTTCTTTTCGTTCTCTCATCCCTTCTCTCACTATTACCACTCCACCCCGCTAATATACCTCTAGTATATACTCATGAATTCATGGACAAGTAGGTACGTGGCGAATACTCACATTATAGATACATTTTACTCTTGAGTAGCTTGTTATCAAATAAATATAAATAAATAAATAAATTCTCGATTATTGTATGTGTGTGATTGTACAAAGAAATGTTTCATCTATCTATCTTTTTGATTAAATAAGCGTATACAAACAGACCCGTAACTCGTACGTTCTAGTAATTAAAACACTTCGACTCATTCCACTTCCTCGGCAGCGGTGTCAATCCACACGTCTCGCGGTTGGGGCACGGTGACGAGCGGAGCGGGCGCGGGCGCGGGCGCGGGCGCGGCTCTATGGGCGGCAGCGGGCTGCCTGCTGATCGCTCTCATCGTTCAATGCTGCAGAACTATACTGGACCCACCAGGATTTGAACTGGGGTATGTAATTAGAGTAAAACTATAGGAACCTCCCATAATACATACATCTGCGGGCGACTCCGCATTCAAGGCACGATTAAAACGATGGCTCATACAACAGTCATTTTATACTTATGATGAGTTCTTAGAGTGCTCTCTGACAAATCATAAGTAGCTGACATATCAATTAATTTGCTTGCATTGACATTCCGTTTGTATTGTAATTTATTTATTATTTAAAACTTGACATTTGTGTTATTGACTATATTATTTGCAAGTTGACATATTTATTAAGTAATTGAATTTGATGATTTGTTTGGTTTGACATTATTAGTACTGAAAAACCAGTGTAAACGAAATGTAATTGTGACGTATAATAATATTATCAATAAATGACTATTAATGACTATTATTAATGACTATTAATTATTCTCCATTAAAAGTTCTAATGTAATGTTTTGTATTTGCTTTATGAGGTATAATAATAAAGAAATTAAAATAAAATTGGAATATCTGTTTGTTATATCAAAAACCAGCTCAAATTCTATGGATGTATATGTATGTATACCTACTCGGTAATGAAATGAATTGAAATGATTTATTTGCAAGAATACAATATTATTAATACAATATCGGATCTTAAAAAGTAAAAAGTCAATGTATTCAGCCTACAAGTAGGCGTGCAAATGTTAATATAATTAAACTTTTCATTACATTGTAATGAAAAATTTAAGTATATTTTAATTTAATCAAACAGATACTCCAATTTTTTAATTATGTCATGTCATAATTAAATATTCACGAACGCTATAAAAACACTTTTCGAGCAACCAACTACATAATTTTGTCATAAAAATATATCCATTTAACTCCTTTTATTGTTCTGGTATCTGTTTGTTCCTTCTAAACTCTGAATCAGCTGGTCAGCAATCAATGTATGATTTTTTATGGAAAATAGATTTATATTCGTTCACAATCTCACTCCTGATGGTCGAGGGTGGATCACATAATTCCAGTAAATTAAAAAAGGTAGGTCTACAAGTGTGTGTTGTGTAAATTCTTGTATGTAATTGTTATATTTGTAATTTTTTGTGGGAAAATACATAAAACGCGGTAACGCCGCGGGAACGCCTTAACTTTCAATATGCATTACCTTGTTGGAGACTCGAAAACAAATCAGTTGGATAACGGTATATCCATTGAATATTAAAACGACAGCTCATCTAATATGAGGGTAAGTTGCTCGAGGGCTTTCATTTAAAATAAGATTCGGTATGGTTTACCTGAGACAGCGTATTTTGCGAAAATATACATGCTTCGGGCTATGAGATTCCCGGCAGGTGTCGCTCTTGTCTGTTGACTTGTTGAATTCAAAGGTCTGCTGATTCCTAAGGAAAGTTAATTATGTAGAACCTTAGGAGTTACGAATACGAAATTATATTATACTAGTTTAATATACCTACTATTTATTATTACGTGTTTATGGATTTTCCTGCGGAATTATCCCGCGGTGTACCAAATTTCATTTAAATGGGTTCAGTAGTTTTGTGTGAAAGAGGAACAGACAAACAGTTACTTTCGCATTCATAATATTATAATGTATTCTATCGTTTTAATGTAAGAACTCAATCGAGTCTTTCAGACAAAACTCATATGAAATAACATTTTTGTCCCTAACCCCGTTATGGTTAAGAACTTGATGCTTGAATTTTTTGACGCGTTTGTATACCTAGGACAGACGGTCCAGTTACGTAGGTCAAACTTTGAGAAGGATTTCAACTCGGATGGACAGCGTTCGGGAAACTTCGCTACATCTTTTCGTCCGACATACCTCAGTGCCTGAAAACGAAAGTCTTTAACGAAAGGTTTTTCACAAATAGGTGGGAGTGATTTAATAGGAATCTTTTGGTATCCGTGCATAGCCTGAGCGGGCCAGTTAGTTAAATTGTAACACTTTGTTTCAGCGATGCCTCATCAGAAGAAGACTCTGCTCCAGCATCCCGCGATCTCGTCGTAATAGCCGTGGTACAGATAACCCTCGCCGCCGCGACGCTCTTAAGCGCGGCTGTGTGCTTCCGAATCGACTGCGCGTCCTGACGCGAGCCGGCCGTCGCGCGCGCTTTGACGCGCCGACGCGTCAGCGAGGCGCCGCCGCAGGACGAGCCGCCTGAACCCAGAGAGAAGGGCGGGCGCGTCGCTTGGCTGATATAAGGGACTCAGATTTCAGATTTTTAGACTATTGTGATTTTATAAAAATAAGTAAAAAATGTATAATAATATATAATAAAGCGGGTTCTTAGATATCGCTAAACTCTTAATAATAATAATTAAACAGTAAGATCTCATAAGATATTTAATGTCATTTTCGTTGATTAAATAATCATTTCGTTTATCACATGCATTCGAATATAAATTTTCTAGTGAATGGCTGTAGGTTAAGAGGGGACTTAAGTTATTGGAACCAATTCATAAGCGGAATGCCAAACGACTCCGCAGGACGAATTCACCGAACCGAGAAACAAGGGCAGACAGGTTACTTGGCTGATAAAATGATTAAGATCTCAGATATTTAGGTATTGTAAATAAATGGTATTGTGTGTAAAGAGTAGTAGGTAATACATAGGTTTTTAATATTTTTTTAGTGTCAGTAGCAACCCGTTCTTAATTATCGCGATGCACTTAATAATTATACTATTAATAATTAAACACTATGATCGCACTTATTAGAGCATTTAGGTTTTTAAATATTATTAAGATACTAATAAGACTTTTCTAGTAAAGTGCCAAACCTGCGGCAAGAGTGAAAGATAGATTGAATTTACTTGCAACCAATAATTAAGCAGAAATACATGAAATTAATTAATAATAGCTAGCTTGATGGTTATTTTAGGCGGGCGATGGCAATTGGGCTTTTGTTGTTACCTTCAGCATCAGACGAATGAAGATCAGTTTAGGGTTAATACTCGTAGATTTTATATTGTTTATGGATATTTATAATGTAAAAGAATAAAAAATCCTAATACCACAAACGATAGCCCAAAATTTTGTAAGTTCTTTTAAATTATCCTCAACAAAACCTAAAAACATAGATATAAATTTTCCTGTACAAATTTTCGCTAAATTATAACTTGTTTGTTTTTGTAAGATCTATAAAAGTCTTAACTAAGTACTGTAAGTTGCCAAACATTATTCCTTCATTTTTTAACTTTACTAGTCTAGTCGAAACGGTTCCAATAATATTTGTTTAAATGTCATTATATCTATCGACTTACTTATATAATTTAATTTTACATTATATGACATATTGTTAATTGTTATTTGGCTTTAAAATGTTAAGTTTTATTCAAAACGTAGCCTACGATTTATTTCTTAACCTTTAACTCATTACCTCAATCAATGAATCTCTCTCAAAATTAACCTGATTAATTCTTAGAATTTCGGGCTATGACGCTAAAGAATAGAAATGTTAATCTTTGACCTTGTTTTGAATTATTAAGCCTTTGTGGCTTAAAGTTACGACTTAAGGTGGTTGTATGCGCTAACGCGACTTTTTCAAATTGATATATCTACTTTATGAGTGAATAAATATGTATAAAAAAAATATATGTTGCAAAATAGATATTAAATTACAACTTGAACGTTTGAAATTATTGTATCTTCATTATTACTTAATAAAAAAAATATTCAAAGTAAGGCATTTTTTATCCGAAATTTGGATATATCTTTTAAACGGTATTGAGTTTGAGTATTTTTCTTTAACTTAAATATTTGTCAAAGTATTCCACACAAACTGTACGTTTGAAAATTAAAACAAATGATTTATACGACTACAAATAATTATTTTGTGTTTTCGGTATGAAATGGAACGACCGGGTCTGTGCGGGGGCGACGGGCGGCAGTGTGGCTCAGACTATCGGACGGGGAGGTTGTGTCGCGCGTCTTCGTCATCGGTCCAAATGCATTTTTCGATGTAACCGTATAACGATTATTGTTTGCGCATGGACTCTGTTGTTTAGTTTTATATTTTAGAAATAGGTATTTTAGTATATTCGTTGGACAAGTTCATTAAGCAATTAGCAGGAATAAAAGTTAGTAATAAATAAGTAATGATTATACTTACTACCTACCAACTAGTGAATTAAGTACCAAGCTAATATAATAAGTACCTACCTATTAATATTTATAAACAAAAAAAAACACTTATGAAAAAGTTGTTTTTTTTTTAAAAGGGTTACCTAGTTAACTATCTCTGACTCTGAGTGCCTCGTAGGCGCGGTGTGCGAGTGTCCGCTTGCAGAGCAAAAGGTAGCGGGTTCGATTCCCGCCGAGGGTAAAAGTGTTTGTATGTTCTGCAAGCACTTTTCTCCTTGGTCTGGGTATTTAATATGTATAATAAAAAATATCTTTAAATGTATGTATATTATATTAAGTATATCAAATATCTAGTACCTACCCGTAACACAAGCTTAGAGCTTACCACGGGACTAAAATGTTGTTGCGTGAATTGTCTGGAAATATTATTTATTTATAACTAGCACAGACTTGTATAAATATAATTAAAAATTAAATAATGAATTAATTGTTATATATATTTTATGTCACCGCACCGTCCAGTTATTTGCTGTGCATTATCCTCTCCATCCTAAGGTTGTCTGGAAGAAATTGCTCTAAGCAATAAGGCCGCCCATTACGCATTTTTGTATTTAGCTTTAAGTCCCTTTTTGTATTGTGATATGGTGTGTAATAAAGAGTTTTATTATTATTATTATTACTAGGTAGATGATACAAACAAAGTATATACAATGTGTATTTTCGAACCTTGATCAAACTAAATGCGGATACACGACATACATTTATGGATAAATCTATACTATCTATACTAATATTATAAAGCTGAAGAGTTTGTTTGTTTGTATGTTTGTTTGTTTGAACGCGCTAATCTCCGAAACTACTGGTTCGAATTGAATAATTCTTTTTGTGTTGGATAGTCCAGTTATCGAGGAAGGCTATAGGCTATATAACATCACGCTACGACCAATAGGAGCAACGATATAATGGTAAATGTGTAAAAAACGGGAGAAATTGTTCATCTTTGAAGCCTACCGTTGCGTACGCCGTGAAAACGGTTCAAGATACCCAAAAAATATATATTAAAGAATAATAGCTCTTTTAATGATCTAAAAAACAGTCCGCGATAGTATATGTCTATCTTTTAAGATTAACTCACAAAACCCGTTTTTATGGTACCTAATTTGGTCGAAATAATTTGTTTAAGTTGTATCAACGTAATAATATTAATCTTTATTCAAATAAATATGTTGTTGGTTAAGAGTACTTCATCCATTATAACGCGGGTAGCACCGCAGGGCACAGCTAGTTAATATTATAAAGCTGAAGAGTTTGTTTGTTTGTTTGTTTGTTTGAACGCGCTAATCTCCGAAACTACTGGTTCGAATTGAATAATTCTTTTTGTGTTGGATAGTCCAGTTATCGAGGAAGGCTATAGGCTATATAACATCACGCTACGACCAATAGGAGCAAAGATATAGTGGTAAATGTGTAAAAAACGGGAGAAATTGCTCATCTTTGAAGCCTTCCGTTGCGTGCGCCGTGAAAACGGTTCAAGATACACAAAAAATATGTATTAAAGAATAATAGCTCTTTTAATGATCTAAAAAACAGTCCGCGCTTTAAGTTGTATCAACATAATAATATTAATCTTTATTCAAATAAATATGTTGTTGGTTAAGAGTACTTCATCCGTCATCCATTATAACGCGGGTAGCACCGCAGGGCACAGCTAGTTTAGGATAAAAAAATTATATGTTGGCTATTTAAAAAAAAGCCAATATTTTTTTATGAAAACTACTTCGTATGGTTTTTTATTCGTTTCTGTTTGATTAAATGGTGTATTTTATTCAAAGTAGGCTCATTTGAAAGCTAGATAGTTTACATCATCATCATCATCAGCCCTTATCCCATATTACGTGGGGTCGACGCAAAATCTTTCTTCCTTCCATTTTCCTCTGTCACTCGTCATCTCAACACTCATTCCTTCCTTCAAAGTTCAAAATTAATTTATTGCGTAAATACATGTTACAGCGTTGTTATGGCTTAAATTTTACATGGATCAATGTATTTTACCTGTCCAGGCATGCAATTATAAAATTGGCATTACATTATTGAATAAACTAAAATAATAAAAATCTAACAAAATACAGTACTAAATAAATTTTTATAATTATTAACTTTAAATTAATTTCATCAAACATTTATAACATCAGTAATCATCATAGTAAGCAAAAATTCAAAGTCATAAAACTAATTAATGTACAATTTAAAAAGTCATTATCTTAGAAACATTTTTGTCAGTCATTTTTGTTCTTACGCATGCCATCCTTCAAACAGTCCATCAATATTTTCTTTGACCTACCTCTTCCCACATATCCATCAACACACATATCTAACACTCTAAGCTAGATAGTTTACCTAATTAAAAAAATTCAAAACAAAATACAATTTTGGTACAAGAGCCCGCAAAATTTTTTTTTGTAGAAATTTACCAAAAATTTTTTTTTTTATTTTGTTGTTGATCTATAATTTTTAAACTTTTTTGCATTATTTATTAAACTTCATAATATTTTTCAAAGGTTGTCTGGAAGAAATTACTTTATGCAATAAGGCCGCCCATTATGCATTTTGTATTATGCAAGTCCATTTTTGTATTGTTTTATCTTGGTTTCTAATAAAGAGTTATATTATTATTATTCTACAAATTCTACAAAGAGTATGGGTCTACCTTTTTTCGTTGTCATGTTATTAGCCATTTTAATTAGGTACTTTCTGCCTTGTAGTGCCAAATATCAACCGACAACAAATTATGTATCTTAAGTTGCATTAAAATGATCACGCACGATTGTGGTGAAGTGAGCTGGAGCGTCACCATGAATCACACCAGCGAATGAAATAAGAAACGATCGCGATGTACTAAAAAGAACTTGTGAACTGAACGTGGCTTTACTTGAACGATATGCATTGAGGAAAATGGTTGGCATTTTGAACAATCAATAAATTAATTGAAAGTAATAACTTAAAATGTTGTATTACTTAATCTTATCATTATCCACCGTTAATATCCCACTTTTGGGCAAAGGCTTCGTTCCGTTTCATCTTATCTTGCCTTGATTCATTACATAATTTGCTGTCTGTTGATCTCTGTACAAGGCAGAAAGTACCTAATTCGAATAGCTAACATGACAGCAAAAAGAGTTTAATTAACCTTTTTGGTACGTGGGCTACCCACCAACCTTAGAGTATCTATGGATACCAACAGTGTCAGTCGCGTAGTATTTCAAATAATTTTATACTATCTACCTGAAACTTAAAAGGAAAAGCAAAATACCACAAAAACTTAGTGACTGACCAAAACTCTGAAATTGTACTCGTCTTTATGCCCGATTTTCTAATCCTATGACATTATGAATATTGCAGATACTACCTAGATTCTATCAGACGATTGTCCTTCAAGCAAAAACCAGACATTATTCATAAAATTAAAACCCTTACTTTTTAGAAGAGATTTGTTGTATAAATTATGAAGTTTAATATGACATGCAAAAAAGTATACCTCAATAATCCAGTGTAAAAGTTACAGATTAAAAATAAAATAAATACCAATTTTTTTTGTTAAATTTCTACAAAAAAAAAGTTTTAATAGGCTTTTGTACCGAAATTGTATTTTCTTTTAATTTTCATAGCTAGGTAAACTATCTAGCTTTTTAATGAGCCTACTTTGAATAAAATACACCGTTTACTCAAACAGAAACGAAGAAAACACCAGATGAAGTACCTAGTTCTCATAAAAAAATATTAAATCGACTTTTTTAAATAGTTTACATAAAAAAAAATCTGATATTTATCGATTAATTTTTGTCATGTATCCGCAAATTCCGCAAATCCGCGTTTGATCAAGCTTCGAAAATACACATTGTATAGGTAACTAGCCTACCCTGGCAGGATTGGCTTAGGATCTTATTATTAGGTTGGTACTTAGTAAGTAAAGAAAACCTAGTTAAAAAAACATACTTATTATTTATTTATTTATTTGTTATATTAGAACCACCAACAAGAAAATACACTAAAATAGTTTAAAAATTAAGGTTCATTAATATCTAATAATAATATACAATTAATTTTAACAATACATTTTATAATATATACATAAATCTCTAGGTAGAATAGTTTTAGCGTAATAATGATGTAGTTGGAAAGTCCTTATTTACGGCGTCGCGACTCGCGAGGACCCGGCACGCGTGACCGCTTGCCGAGAGCGCAGGCCGCGCTCTGCGTCGTAAAAATGTAGCGGGGAATATGCGGGTGGCGCGGGGAATAATTTTGACTCCGCCCGAATCCTCAAGGCCGTTGGCCCATACAGGCGCCTTAAGAACAAAGTTACTAAGTGCACCCATTTATAAAGCTCAGACACACAATTTTAGTAATATTAAATATATTATTATTATCAAGTTAGTTATTTTAGTTTTTAAAAGATCTTGATTGAAATTATAAATAGGAAGAATAGTATAAATCCAGTGTAAATAAAAATTTACAGAAATTCAAATCACATACGAAATGACACTCATGCGTGCTGTACATATTTGATTATTTATATATATTTTGATTTTAATCGGCAATACCTACTTATTTACTAACCATAATAATTAAAATTGTCCTAATAGGCCATTTAAGCGCACTTTTGGCAATGTGAAATTGTTTAATTACTGAAAAATTAATGTGGTCTGTTTATAATTTTTTTAAATTTTTATATACCTACTTTGGTTACTTTTATTAAATTTCATTAATTTATTTCTTATGTACGTGAGTAATCTTAAAAATTGAATGAAATTAATAATAATAATATGTATATGCATTATAATTTTATAATGTAAATTGAGTTACTCTGTTGCATTGGGAAACATCCTGTAACGACAGGGTAACAATTGTTGTTGAATAAATAAATAAATAAATAATATAATAAGGTTTATCAAAATTATTCATTATTTTGTTTAATAGGCATTTGAATTTGTTTGTTGAAGTTGTATGAAGTAGCATGTTTTAGGGATCTATATGTATATTATAACATACATGTCTTATAATTTTTCTAAATGCTCTATAAGAATAATACCACCGTGTAAATACTGTACAAAAATTCTTACTTAATAGTAGTACTTTAGTGGTTTGCAGAGTTATACATTTTGTAACTTTTAATTAAATAAAATCTTCGTATTAGAAATGTTAGTTTATTTTTTTTATTTCACGTTAAGTAAGACAATGTAGCAAACAAAGATAAAAAAAAAATATTTCCAGACAATCCACACACAACAAGCTTGTGTTACGGGTACTAGATATCTGATATACTTAATATAATAGACATACATTTATAAATTTTTTATATTATACATATTAAACGCCCAGACCAAGGACCCCTCGGCGGGAATCGAACCCGCTATGAGTTGCGCCGCAAGCGGCCCGTCGGTCGCCCACTGAAAATCTTGAAGTTTGTACATACTAGGTAGATCGTTGCAAAGGGATAAGAACATAAGAACCTTATTTTATATATTTTTATTTTATTCGGAAAACAAACAGTTTTACTTACTTACTAAATCAAATTACATACATAACTTAGAACCATTTACATGTTTCCACATAGCGTGACAAAAAAAGAAAACACAAATCACTTACTCAAAGTTATAAAGAGAAAAAGAAAAAAATAAAATAAAGTGAAAATGAAAAAAAATAACAAAATTGGCAGAATAATAACTAACAATTAACAGAATTAAACCAGCTTTTTCTCAATAAGCTACTAACACTGCTGGCTTTTGTATCAAACAAGTCGATATCTTCGCACAATCATTCCATTCATTCTTTTCGTTCCCGTCATTTTATAAATTGCTGTAATAATTTTTCTATTCGGACCAATTAGTTCCTGAGATTAGATTATTGAGTACACCTTCACCGTGTTATAAAGCGCACATACATTTATCAAGAATAAAAATCAAGGGATTTGAAACCACGACCTTCGGAATGAAAGTCAAGTGTGCTCCCACTTAGCCAACACGGCTTGTATCTAAAATGGTTATCAGTAATTGAAAGCTATCCTCACTGTTATAAATAGTGTCCTTCCTTAGCTTGAAATGGCATCCATAAAAAGGTTATTACGAGGTTATAGGCCCATAATACCGTGAAATATGGCAGTCGGCCACTTCTGCTGGAAATGACTTTATAATGGCGTCCATTATGCCTCTTTTAACTAGAGTAGACCGCCTGCATGCAAAATGGGAACTGTCGACACGATTGTGTTATGAGCGGAACTATTCTGAGTATTTAATTAGGGTAAAAAGTCGTGTTGGCTAAGTGGGAGGACACTCGACTTTCATTCCGAAGGCCGTGGGTTCAAACCCCGCCACGCACCTCTGGATTTTTCTTCTTGAGAAATTTATGTGCGCTTTGTTTAAACAAACACAAAATAATATAAATAAAATACAGCAATACCAATAAATACAGTAATTAGGGTCTGCTTTAAAGCAGACCCTAATTCATCATCATCAGCACCCTATTAACGTTCCCACTGCTGGGACACAGGGACTTCCCTCTTGACGAGAGAGATTAGGCCTTGATTCACCACGCTGGCCAAATGCGGGTTGGTGAATGTCACATGTCCTTCAAACTCTTTTTTTAAAGTTCTCAGAACATGCCGGTTTCTCACGATGTTTGCCTTCACCGTTAAAGCACGTACGTGCTGCACGTACGTGCTCAGCATAATTTTCCGTTTAAGTCTACGTTTTGTCTGGGTATCGTCCATAAGTGGCTTCGCTAAAGGGTTGGGGTGGTTTGAAATCCGTTTCTTGTAGATCTTTGTATAATTATAGATTTCTTGTTTAACTGTGTTGACTTGTAGGTCGTGGTGTAGCTGTTCATTTGTGACATACCAGGGTGCATTGGTTATCATTCTTAACATTTTGTTCTGGAATCTTTGTAGTATTTCAATGTTAGAATGTGAGGCTGTACCCCACAATTGGATCCCATACGTCCAGATTGGTTTTCGTATTGTCTTGTACAGGAGAAGTTTGTTATTAAGAGAAAGTTGTGATCGGCGACCTATTAACCAGTAAAGTTTTCTTATTTGTAGTCCCAGCTGTTTGCGTTTGGTAAATATGTGTGTTTTCCACGTGAGCTGCTTGTCCAGGTGTAATCCTAAATACCTAACATGGTCTGTTTGTGGTATCTCGTGATTGTTAAGTGTTACTTTCGGGCAATTTCCTTTTTTTAAGGTGAAGGTAATATTAGCGGATTTGGTTTCATTCGCTTTGATTATCCACATCTTGAGCCAGTTTGATACTTGGTTAAGTCCAGATTGTAGCATTTGTGTGGCTTCTGTTGGGTCTTGGTGGGAAGCTAAGATAGCAGTATCATCTGCGAAGGTTCCTGTGGTTATGCATCCCGAAGTTGGTAGGTCTGAGGTGTAGATAAGGTAGAGTAGCGGCCCCAGTACGCTACCCTGGGGGACACCTGCATTAACAGTTCTAAGACTTGAGTAGGCCTCACCATTTTGCACCAGAAAGTGTATATCCTTTATAAAATACTTCAGGATTTTTATGCGTTATTTGGAAGCATGGATTTGATTTTATATATCAATCCTTCATGCCAAACGCGGTCGAAAGCTTGAGATATGTCAAGAAAGACACTGGCGCAGTATTGTTTTGCTTCAAAGGTTTTGCCTATTTCATTGATTAGTCTATGTATCTGGTCCACAGTAGAGTGTTTTTGGCGAAATCCAAACTGGTGGTCAGGAATGAGTCTATGCTGTTCTACAAATGGTAATATTCGAGAGAGTTGTAAGGATTCGTATGTCTTTGACAGAATGGGCAGTAGACTAATTGGCCGATATGACTTAGGGTCTTCAGGCGGTTTTCCTGGTTTTAGAATCATTATGATTTGTGCTGTTTTCCACTGAGGAGGGATGTAGTGTAGCTTGGATATCGCGTTATAAATTGCCGTAAGCAAAGTTATTCCAGAATTCGGTAGTTCCTGTAGAATTTTATTGGTGATGAGATCATATCCTGGTGATTTCTTGGACTTAGCTTTTTGTATAACTCTTCGAACTTCTTTCGCGGTGAATTTGATTGGCGTACTTTCGTCTGAGTCTGCTGATTTGAGATATTCCAGGATCATTCTCTCATGTTCTGGCGAACCTTCGTAGGGATGCGGTTGGAACACGCCTGATAAATGTTCAGCAAAAGTATTTGCTTTTTCCTGGTCGCTACGTGCCCAGCCACTGTTTGGTTTTTCGTAGTGGTGAGGAAGTAGTTATAGGTCGCTTTATATTCCTTGTCGCTTTCCAGAGCGAGTAGTCTGTACCTGTGGTGGCATCGAGGCTCTTTAAGTATTCTTGAAACCCTGCATTTCTGTCTTGTTCAAGGATACGCTTTAGTTCTGTTATATAAGTAACAAATAACTTATGGTATAAGTTAATTGTTACTTATATAATATGCCAGTCATGCATGTTAGTCTTAAAATTAGTGACAGTCAAATAAATTTAAATACAAGTCAAAACAAACGGGTGGGTAATAAATTATGCACACTCTGCAATCGAACGAATGAGTAAAATAGGAAAAGTTCCTATTTCATCATTATCCGATTACAGTGTATGAGCAACGGACAATCACATCTACTGGCTAGTGCAGCCAGGATGCTGTTGGTACTCCCCTGCAATCTGCATAGTAGCGAGAAAAAATAAAAAATAAATTAAAAATAGATATAAAATTGAGAATATTTTCAATAGGCGTGTATTTTTAGATCTCGAATTATCTTCAATACATTTATATCGAAAATGTTCGGAATTGGTTTCGCCCACGGGGGAGTTGGGTCCAACATTCTTATGCCGATGCCCGCAGGTCAAGTTTGCTCAATAATTACTTCATATTTTCCAAACTTAAAGTTGTTTGCTTTTTTATAGAAATCTACTTGTTATTTAAGGCATATAAATATTACCCAATTTGGTTAATCCCGGGTGGGTTTGTGATTAGATAGATAGATAGATAGATAAAACATTTATTTGTCACCACAACACAGAACATAGGTAAATAAAAATAGAACACACAATACATTGGTAATTAAAGAAAGACAATACAGATAAAAAAATTACAAAATAACTAAATAGAGAACATAGATTAAAATGGAATAACAAATTAAAAATAAACATATAACAACAGTTCTCAAAGATTTATAGACCTATGTGTGTGCTGCAGCGTGACAAAAAGGCAATTCTCAGCGCATATTATGCTCTCAGAGCAAACACTGATTTTCAGTATTGCCCTATGATTCGAGTTGCGTATTTTGCACCCTTGGGAGGACGGGGGGGGCAACATACTTATGGACTTATGCCGATGTCCACAGGTCGAGGTAACTTAATAATTCATTTTTTTACTATTGTCGGGTGTTTTCTGTTAATAATCTACTTGTTAATATAATAACATAATTTCGCACTTGTTTATTGTGTATTTGAAGTCCTGACTAGAAGAATGGTCAATGCAGATATAAGCACAATTTTTTGGAACCTACTTAACAGATATGTGTGGAGAAGGGGAATATCCTTGCTACTTTTGATTCCGAAGGCAATGGTGTGAGCCAACCTCACACGTGAAGCACCTTTGACGCGCGCAATTCGCACTATTAACATCATATCACGAGAACTAGATATATATTATTGTACCCTGAACGAATTTACTGGGATAACAATGCTTACATAATGCTTACTCAATGGACTCCTAAACCACTTAACCGATTATAATAAAATCCGCACACCATGTGCAGTTCGATCCAGCTTGAGAGATAGGATGGTTTTTACGGCGAGAAAAATTCGAATAATTTCTGGGAAAGTTTTATACCCGTGCGACGCCGGGGCGGGCCGCTAGTTATGCTATAATAATTTAGATAAGCACACTATTGTTAATACAATACAAGTACAAGTAAAGCCTGTAAAAATAGTTGTATGTAAGTATTGGAAGAAATAAATAAATAAATGTTAATAAATGTAACTTTGTACTAAAGTTTGACTTAACTTCGCCCGCATGTACACATAACTTTGCAAAATAATTTCCTTTTACTTTTTTGAGAGAAATAGGACAACGAATGAGAGACAACAAATCGTAACTAATTTGATTTCATTTCCTTTTCCTATTCAAATACACATATAATTGAATTTAAAAAGGTTTTTCTTACGTACTTTCCTTTTCAGGGCCTTTATGTCCGTTCTTAAAACGTAATAAAATTAAAAATGAATGACGAAATCTTAGTTTTTATTTATAGCTTTATAGATGCTAATTACTTGGTTCCAACAACTGGGGGGTGACTTTAATGTAGGTTAACGGTAAATAAAATGAGTAGGGCGACAATTGTCTATATTCAGAAATGACTTAGAAGAATGCCGATTTATTTACAAACATAAAAAAGATCGAAGTATAATAATAACGAAATAGAAAAATTCCGAAGAAGAAATAGAGTCGAAAACTAATTAAGACGTGGAATAAAAATGTCGAGACATACCTACGAAGTACAAATAAATCTCTATATCAGGTACCAGGATAGCAGAAGCGATGAACAGGGTACGTAAATTCATGAGTAACGGTCACAAAACATCTTCTCATGGTCTATGCATTCCTGGTAAGTATTTAGCGTTGGAGTAAAAACTATGTTTAATTATTTTGCAAAATGTAATCTGAACTATTATATAAAAAAATATATATATATACGGTTTAATTGAGAAACCTCCTTTTTTTGAAGTCGGTTAAAAATGTAATCGTACTATACAGCCGAACGAAATTTATTGCAACTGTGGAGGTAATCAGTTAAAATAATATTTTCCGGACTTATCACCTAACCTCTAACTAAGCGGAGCTTGCAGGTAGGTACTATGTGTGAGGTAACTGATACACTACATACATACATTTATATATATGTATAAATACATACATATAATACACAGAAAACACCCAGACCCGAAGCCAGAGATTGTAGATCGTACAAAATTTGATCCCGCGGCGGGAATCGAACCCTCGAAGGAGGTTGCTCCTGCGCCTTAAGCGGACTTTCGCCTACCGAGCCACAGAGGTCGTCAAGCTATACAAAACTAGAATAGATTTTCCCGCGGTAAAACCCTATGGTATGTTCGTGCTTTATGTTTTGTGTCCATCCCCAGGTTGCCTGAAAGAGATCGCTATCAGCGATAAGGCCACCCATAGAGTAACGATTTTTATACTTTTTGAAGTGAAACTTCTATAGAATCGTAGTGATTTCAAACCGGATGCAAAAAGATGAAACGGAAATGGTAAGAGACACAAATACAATGCTTTATTTAAATTTATTTATTTTTACGCAAAGAGGTATTGCTGTATTTTATTTATATTATTTTGTAACATACTTTATGTAATACACTTTATTGAAGTAATATAAATAATCCGAATAATTACAGATATAATGGTTGTTTCTCTTATCATTTTAGCAGATGCATTCATTAACCCTTTTTTTCTATTCGATATATATCATAATTATAGTTCGTAAGTAGTAGACTCCAATCGTGCGTCGTAGCTGACACACACACACACTTTTTTTTAATTCTTTTCTTCTTATTCTTTCGTCGATTTACTGAAGTTTCACTTCTATCGTGTGTGAATCGCAAACACACTTTTTTTTTGTGTTTTATTGTATGTTGTGTTCAATAAAGAGTATTGTATTGTTACTCCTCAAGCTTCCGAGAATCTGTGCACCAAATTTCATTCAAATCGGTTCAGTAGATCCAGATATTATTATAATATTCCTAAGTATATCTATAATAATTACTAATAATATTATGAAGAGGTTAAGTTTATGACGTTGTAGGGGGTACTAATAGAGGTAATGTTTTCAACGTCAGAATAATTATGACAGTTTTATTCAGGTATCCAGTTAATTTGTCAATTTCGTTTCAGAACATCCCGCCATTTATTATTCATTATTCATGACCGCCATATTTCAACCCCAGGTGAGACCTTTCCGCTTCCGGATAAAATATTACATCATATTTCTGTTTTAGCAGCGCGTTAGAATATGATCCAAGTAACATACACTATTATGAAATTAAAATAATGAAATACGTGCGCCAGAAAATACTATACGGGAATTTAGTTCAGTTTCTTGTAATTGGACTTTGCGCTTGAAGCGACAATTTGCCAGTGTTGAGTTAAATAAGACTAAGTAACATACACTATTATGAAATTAAAATAATGAAATACGTGCGCCAGAAAATACTATACGGGAATTTAGTTCAGTTTCTTGTAATTGGACTTTGCGCTTGAAGCGACAATTTGCCAGTGTTGAGTTAAATAAGACTAAGTAACATACACTATTATGAAATTAAAATAATGAAATACGTGCGCCAGAAAATACTATACGGGAATTCGGTTCAGTTTCTTGTTATTGGACTTTGCGCTTGAAGCGACAATCTGCCAGTGTACAGTTAAATAAGATTATAAAGTGAAAAAAATGTTACTCAGTTGAACGCCATTTTGCGTCCCGAGCGTACGGGAATTCTACAATTCAATATCTGCATTTATTTACCGCGCTACTGACTGACTCAGTGGAGCGGTGGGAGGACGTCCGCTTGCGGTGCAAGAGGGAGCGGGTTCGTTTCCCGCTGAGGGTCAAATGTTTGTATGTTCTGCAAGTAATTTCTCCTTCTCGTGGTCTGGGTGTTTAAAATGTATGATAAAAATATCTATTTCAAACCAATCATGGTAAAAATCCCGTTATAAATCTAAATTGTACCTATTGTCACAGATTAGATACTATATATGTATCTAATCTGTGCTATTGTTAACCATGATAGTTTCAAGTTATAAAAAAATATCTATGTATGAAATGTCTATTATATTTATAAAGTATATCAGATGTTTAGTACCCGTAACACAAGCTTAGAGCTTACCCCCGTAAGCTCTAAGTTTACGCCCCCCCGGGCGGGGTTATATTGTAGTGTGGATCGTCCTGAAATATTTATTTATTTATTGTATATATTTCTTATCAGGGCCACACAAGCCTATACAATTCTAGCACTTTGTCTCATATAAAAGCCCCATCTCCCTAGATGAGGGTCAAATAGAGTCACAAAAGGAGATAAACTCGGTCCCGACACGAGTTTAATCAGATGAAAAATGTCGTGCATTATGTACCGAGAATGAGCCATAATACTTCGTGATTTGGCAGTTCTTTTGAACGCGAAAAACGTCTTTATAAATAGAGGATATTATAAATAGAGGAGGAATTTGTGTAGTCATTGGCTTTTGGGTAGTATTAAATGAAGATTTTTCGATTAGGCATTTATATTTATTTATTGCATTATGTGTACATTGGCCTGATATATGTATAATACATATATTTTTTCTACTATTCTCCCATCATCTAACTAAACACTTGTGGAAAACGAATTTTGAATCCATTATATAATTTGCATAATTTACTGTTTATACTGGCTGTTTATTAGCAACACTTAAAAATAACAATATTTTTCGATACTAGCAATAATTTTTGATGTTTATATACGACTTGTCAATTTTGGGTTCCCTTCATGTGTGTGTTCTAAGGTCCACGCATGTACTATTTTACGTTTATCTATTCAATAGTCCATACCACACTGTTGTTTCAATAATACAGTGACGATTTGACGATAATGTATTTAAGCACTGATAATGTATTTTCTTGAGAAATGTATGTGCGCTTTATACACGTGCTTTAACGGTGAAGGCAAACATCGTGAGGAAACCGGCATGTTCTGAGAACTTTAAAGAGTTTGAAGGACATGAGACATTCACCAACCCGCACTTGGCCAGCGTGGTGAATTAAGGCCTAATCTCTCTCGCTTAGAGAGAAGTCTCTGTGTCCCAGCAGTGGGAACGTTAATAGGGTGATGATGATGTAAAGGTATTTCAGAATGCAACAGCTCATCTAAATTCTCACATAATTAAGTGTATCGAAAGCTATATAACCTGGTAATTAGGAACTCAATAGCGTATTCTAGGCGTAAGGTCAATGCTAATTGCCTAAAAGAAAGTGGCAATAGTTAATTCCGGCCGCTCTGCTAGTCTGGACTGAAGCCTGCATACCAAGCGGTGGTCCCAAGAGGTCTGGGCTGATCGTGCCGAAAATATCACTGATTCTTACAGCCTGCTGTGGAATTGGTGATATACTGCTGGGATTTTACAAATGATTTTATTTTATTTATTTTTATTTTTATTTATTTAGGACAACAAACAATTACACTACAAAAGTTAGGCAACTAATATTAACTTAAGTCTATTTATATTATAAGTGTAATCAACACCGTTGTCCGCGTATTAAATTATAATTATGATATAGGGCAAACCGTAATACTAAACCTAAGTATACTACAATCCAGCGAACACTGTAAGAGAACAGTAGAAAGTCTAAGTAAGGTATTACTAATCAATACATTACTAATGAAGTGTCGTTTAGTCAATTATGAAGAGACACAATTACTTACAAAACAACAACAAAAATATTCATTGCATTGCATATCTACACAATACATTGCAAAGATTATACTTAAATAAATGTATAATTTAAGAAGTACTAATAATGGTTAAACAATGAAAACAAAATGCCGGAAGGAAACAATTTTACATAAACGCAAATAAGAGAAAATGACAAGATTCTGCTGTTATTTCTAATTATAAATGGGACTCAATTGTTTATACCGCAGCTTTTTAAAATAGCAAGAAGTGCTAGCGAGTATGTCTATATTTGTGAAAAACGTACAATAATAATAACATTAACCTATGAAGCAGCGTGCATGCGTTTTACCATGATACAAGTGCAAACGTATTTTGTTTACGTTCTCGTTGATGAGAGCGATATGGAATGCGTATATACCTAACCTACAGTTGATTCGAGAGTGTGACAATCAAATTTGTGGTGACAAATATTGTACAAGAGAGTTAAATCTAACATCATTCTTCTCATCTTTAATGTGTTACCATTATATTTTATCAAAAGGGCGTTATATAGGGACTTAGAGCGATAACAGCGGTAATTCAAGGATCGTAAAAAACTTGCGCTGTATACGTTCTACCTGATAATTGTATTTATCGAAGTAAGGATTCCAGACACTAGTTGCGTATTCCAGCTGAGATCTGACTAGTACTTTATAAGGTAAACAAACAAAGCCGGTTCCTTGAAATGAGTACCAATTTACATAACAAAACCATATAATTTAAAAGCCTTGCTTGTTATAAATATGATCTATATGTCTTTCAAAATGTAATTTATTTGTCGTACAGTAACTACCGAGCCGATCTAGATCGTCTTAAAGTTTTACGCAGTCATCAAGTGACGAAGAAGTTGGTTTAATAGATGTAGTCTGTGTTTTGTAATTTTGTTAATATTAGTGAAAACATTTAAATAAAGGGGGGATGTAATACATCAATGGGAACGAGAGGATTATTAGTAAATGGTTTACATATGCAAATATCTATGTTATACATAAAAATATATAAAGTTCTATTCATGGTATTTTTAGGATACCTAGTTAAATTGTCTTCAATCAGTTCAGTTCATAAACGTATAGATAAAATCATGCAATATTATGTATGTTCAGTGTCGGAGCTAACGTATCTAGTCGAATTTACAAAGATCCCTGTTTATCAATGGAAGGCTAAAATCCCCTTAAACATATTATATATATATATATATATAAGTTACTAAAATTTAATTCATTTCTAAGAGCTAAAGAGTTTAAGAATGATTGATATAAGGATAAGGGTTGTAAGGGAGTTATATTACCACCGCAAATAATATAACACACACCCTTGCAATTGACTTTTAACAAAATAGAATCGACAATTGCCGGTATACTCGTACGCACATCATCCGATGATAATGAATAAATAAGTTAATGAATAAGTTAGTAACATTTAAAACGGAATTCAACTTAGATTATTTGATAAAGCTCGAAGGCACCAAATAATATTAGTAAGGCAGTTGGGAAGAATATGGTAAATGAAAGAAAATTATAAAATCCGCCATCTAAATTTATTTTTTCTAACAAATGCTGCCTTTTTCGAGCAAACGTGCCGTGTGTCTAGCAAACAACGAATGCTTTCGAGTAAAATGTAGATACTAAATATAAATATACATTTAGTACCTACATTTTGACATGCGAAACTTCAATGCACTATATCATTTTAATTTCATAAATCGTTTACTAGACGTATAAACGGCAGAACCTCCGGAACTGTGATGATGATGATCTATATCTTGGCACTTTATTATTAGATTGATAAAGCAAATAATATTTATAAATATAAAAATAATATTTTTGCACGGGTCGGATAAAAGCCAAGCTAAGTGAGAGGACACTCGACTTTCATTCCAAGGTCGTGGGTTCTAACTCAGCCACGCACCTCTTGATTTTTCTTCTTGAGAAGTGTAGGTATGTGCGCTTTAAACATGTGCTTTAACGGTGAAGGCAATCATCGTGAGGTAACCGGCATGTTCTGAGAACTTTAAAGTGTTTGAAGGACATGTGACATTTACCAACCCGCACTTGGCCAGCGTAGTGAATTAAGGCCTAATCTCTGTATTCAAGAGTGAAGTCCCTGTATCCCAGCAGTGGGAACGTTAATAGGGTGATGATGAAAAGAGACGGGCTAAACAGAATATCAATTTTTTATGAAGTAATCATGCCTTTTATTTTTTAATGGCCTAATTTTCTGAGATTGAATACACGATTTTTAAGCACAATATGCTTTGCTTGATAAAATGTTGCTATTATTTCAACGTCCCAATTTATGTCTTTATTATGTATATAGTATATCAGATGTCTAGTACCCGTAACACTAGCTTAGAGCTTATAACGGGGCTTAATGTCAACCTTCATAATTCGCACTGCAAGGATTTGGAATGCGCTCTATCTTTATCCCTGTTGCTGTATTTCCTGATACCTACAACCTGAGTATCTTCAAGTCAACGGTGAAAGGTAACTAGATCTTTATGATCCATCCTCGTCCACATCGATACTCACCATTAGTTGAGATTGTGGACAAACAAAATATGTTGTTGTATAAGGACAATCAAATATTAGCAATATTCATTTATTTTATTCAATGATCATCTATAAGGGAGGCTCAAATGTTGTTGTGGACGTTCCACGGTTGTAGATTTTGAAAGGACTTTACAAAATCCGAGTAAATTAAGTTATGGGAGACGCAAAATGGCGTTGAACTGAGTAACATCTAGTATTTCACTTTATAATTTTATTTAACTCGACACTGGCAAATTGTCGCTTCAAGCGCAGAGACCAATTACAAGAAACTGAACTGAACTGAATTCAGTTATGACAAGAGTTTTGTCTCATGCATAGATTTAGAATTTCCGCTACGCTAAATCTCATGCGACTCAGCAAAATAGCTCTATATTTTAACCATTGTCTAAATTTACTCGGAAGTAGGGCCTAAATGTTAAACGTTAGTAAAAATATCGTAGCGATTAAATCAAAAAGCTCAGTTTTCCATTTCTCAGTGGGTTTATAATTAAAACCATAATTATAAATAGCTTCATTACCAGCAATGCCTGAATATTTTATTTTATATTGTATTGTATTAATGGATCCTGAGTCTGAAATAAAACATTATTATTATTATTATTATTATTATTTATTCATTAAAATTGAAGCTCCAGTAGCAAAGCTTGAATGGAGCGTTATGTGCAGTAATTAGTGAGCGTTTCATAATTATTTACAGGAATGACAAACAAGGAGATATATTTAGAGATTTTGAGTGGAGATTTAAGAAATAATATGTTATATTATAAAATAATATATGTGCGCTTTAAACAAGTGCTTTAACGGCTAGGAAAACATCATTAGGATACCGGCATGTTCTTGGAAAAGTTTGAAGGACATGTGATATTCACCAACCCGCACTTGGCCAGCGTGGTAAATTGAATCACTTGGCCTGTGTTCCAGTAAACGGGAACGTAAATAGGGGTGCTTATTTATGATAGGTACTAGAATGTTTAGTGACACTAAGCATAACGCCAAACAATTCGCCTAGCCATTTTTATTAGCTTTTAATTAGCTTTACTTGTATATATGTTTGTAACCGACTTCTTTAGGCGCGATTTTGACCCACTTGACAGCAGCCAGATTTCGTTCAAACTTTGTAGATTTATCGAGGACTGATGATGATGACAATACACTATTATGAAAAAAAAACAAAATAAAATTGTTTAAAAAACTTGTTTTGTAGTTTTTTTTTAACTAAGTATTATTCATTTGGCCATTTTTTGGAAATGCTCTATGTAGCACCTTAGGACCTGTAGGAACTTAGGACAGATCATTATGGTTTTAAAACCTTATTGATCTGTCAATAATTGTCACCAAATAAGTACACTTTGTAAAATATAGCCCCGCTTGGATAATTTCGATAAAATGTTAATGTGCGTGGATTCCAAAAAAATGCTGATCCCAGAACACTTTTGATCTTTTTTATGTAGGGAATTCTACACGAATAAATTGGGGACACGTAAAGTAAATACAATCTGTCTTTTTTAGATTTCAGAAGAGTAATTCCACGGCCAGTCCTTTATTTGCACAATATTAACACAGAAGGGTAGGCTTAGTGCAAAGGCAATACTTATAAGTGAGAACCTATATTATAAAAAGCAATTAATTATATTTTCTGTTCAGCTCTGTTTAAAAGCAGTTTGCTAAACAACTTGTAACCTGCCGCAACAATTATACTTAAAAACCATCCCCAAGAAAATGTTTTCAAATCTGCATTAAACTATTAAAAACCGTGATTCGTGTCGCGTTGTCGCGCTAGAATCATCGCACCGGGATATACATAATGTACTTACGCGATGCTCCTGTCTACTTGCGTCGATGTGACGTTATTGTACGCTAGTTTAAAAAATATTTAAACTATAGAATTTTATAAACCTATCCGCGAACTACGATATCAATGACAGCGAGGAAATATCAGAGAACTATAAATCTGGTCCCATCAACCCTCGAGGGTAATTTGTAGTTGAGCGTCGAAGGGACACTCGCTATTCATTTCTGCGGTCAAAACATACGCATAAGCATTAAAACTGTCAATTAGTACTTATACCTAGAGGAAATTGATAAACGCTAACATAGTTTAATAGGTATATTAAAGCTAAAAATATGCAATACTGTTAAGTACCTATATTTTATAGACTCAGTTCATATTCTTTAGTCTCTGCTCATGGAGAGTGAATTACAAAGATAAAATAATGTTACACAAACAAACGACATCTTGCATCGTATTTTCTGAAATCAGAATCCTTTAACCCGATATATCAAGCTACTGACATTGAAATAGGCAGAGCAATCACAGATCTCTCAAATAATAAATCACAGCGAACAGCTCCTTTGGGATAAATTACTGATAAGACGCAGTCTGCTGATTTATTTATAGAAACTAGGTTTCTCGCGGGATAGTCGTTTTATGCGAAAAAAAAAGCCTTAGTCTTTGTTTGTCTAGGTCGTCTGTAAGACATCGTCCTAGCGAAAGATGTACCTTTTGTAATTGTTTACAATAAAAACCATTTTTTTTTTGTAAACAATTAATAATTCTTGAGTTATCTACACTTTACTTTAGGTAAGATTAGGTTTAAAGGGTATAAGTAATATAACATTTTTTTTTCTAGCTGACCTGGCAAACGTTATTCTGTAGATACAATAGAGAACTACAAAAAATCTGCTAATAGTTTAAATAAATAAATAATAATAACTGCAACAACGTAGATGCAAATTACTTATTCCTACTTACAGACTAAAAAAACTAGGCAAATCATTTATGGGTAACTCTGTACGTTTTTATAATAAGCTTCCTCATAATGTAACAGAGCTTCCTACTTTTTCTAATGAAAAAAGCGTATTACTCTATAAATGATTATATAAAGGATGATACAGCTTGGATAGATGTTGCTTAGTTTCACATTAACAGGCTCTAATAATTCTGGTTGACCAGGACTGATATGCTCATGTTATAATAGCTTCCTTATATGACAAACATTTTTTTTATTGTAAATGTTAAACTTATAATAGTTACCTATAAAATAAGAACTCCAAAATTGTAATAACTGATAAAGCTGTGTTGTTCTATTCGCTTCTCAACTCAGTATAAAAATATTGAAGCGAACTGTCAAGACAATGTTATTTCCTTGATATTTGTTATTTAAGCAATTTAGTTTATTAATTTTAAGTTGACCTGTCCATGTAGGCTATATGCTTCTAAGGAAATAAACGTTTTGACTTTGACTTTGACTTTGGAACAAAAAAAGATACAATAGATAATTAGAAATGGTCGTACTGTTCGTTTGCCTGCCCTTAGCTCGAATAAAAAAAATAAAACACTTAAAAAATATTTTTAACAAAAAATCTTCTATCAGATATTTTTTTCTACCAACCTTCTCCTAAAAGTAATATACCTACAAATAAGAAAATAAATCATCCAATTTGGTGCAGTAGTTCGGAAGTTAAACGAGAAAGTTACATAGTACAACACTTCGTCAATACATTTTTAACCCCCGACCAAAAAAGAGGGGTGTTATAAGTTTGACGTGTCTGTCTGTCTGTCTGTGTGTCTGTCTGTCTCACTGTCTGGGACATCATAGCTCCCAAACGGATGGAGCGATATCATTTTTTTTTATGAATGGTGAGTTTGGCGCGAATATTCTTAGATAAGTTTGGATTGGGAGGTTTTGTCTGTTCACGTCCGTAAGTGGTAACCCTCTGAATCCTTACACGTGACCTCCGGGTGGTGCTAAGAACAGTCTCTGGTGGTAGGCTTCGGCCGCGGCTTGTCACCACCCTCCGGGCTGGGCCAGTGCGTGAAGCGATTTTTTCGTGTTTCGTAATGTGGCCCGGAGAAGACCTTCTAGGTCTTCATGTCCCATCTTAGACCACATCGTCACTTTACATCAGGTGAGATTGTAGTCAAATGAAGGCTTATCTTGCATAAAAAAAAACCTAAGTATGTTTCATTAGACTCGGGTGTGCCGTTTAAAAGTTATGGGGTGAGCACTCTCACCCCCATAACCGAAAATCCGAGAAGGAAAACCGAAAATTTGCAAATATACTCGAGTGGGGTATCAAATGAATCACATCGCGTGCACAGCACATTACAAAATATTATAGTGCTTTACTTTAAAGGAAATTAAGGCATTGGAACCGGGGGTTTCTCTTAAATAATAAACCAACGTTATAAACGGAATCTTTTTACTTGCCTTCTAGGCTAAGGCAAGTTGAAGACATGTTTTTTTTTATTTATCTGTTTATATTGTTTGCCTAGCTGTAAGTTTTCTTAAAAATTTTAACATTAAATAAAATTTTCAACCCCAAACTAAGCAGAGCTTGTACTATGGGCGTTTATTGTAAATAAATACATATGATAGATAGAAAACACGCAGACTCGAAACCAGAAATTGTAGATCGTACATCTCCGGGTCCCTCGGCGGGAATCGAACCCGCAACCTCTTGCGCCTCATGCGGACCTTCGCCCACAGAGCCACTGAGATCGTTAAAACCTACTTCTAAATAACCTCTCGTGGGATTTACGTTATACGACTGCATTAACGCTTCACTTTCCAAACCTCGTTCAGTGAACAGATTACGTTTACTTCTCGTGGTACATTTAATGTTTCCATAAAAACTTTTGAAACGTAAAGCTCTGAATTTCCGGAAAGCTTCCGGCAAATTTAACCTTCCGATTGAGTGGGACTTATTGGGATCATCCATCAAGCCGGTCAGGAACTTTCGGTTATTTTCAGATAAATGTATTTATGGAGAATTCCCAAATAAAGCTTCATAGATTCTCTGTAATTGAATTTGAAGTACACGCTGAGCCCTGGAGATTTTACAACGACAAACGGTTTTTTGTAGAAGGATTATGTAATTAATTGATTTTTAAAAAGTAAGTGCTTTTTAATTAGACTCCTGGATTTTATGTTTGTTGCCAAGCTTTTCTCTGTAAGACTCTTTTTTGATGAAAAGATTTTGCTTTGAAGTTGGTCCCATTTAATTTTTATAAGAACCAGTCGAGATGTTATTGATTTAATTATCTTCAATAATATTCCTTTTTGATGGTTGATTAAAATTGAAAGAAAATATAACCATTAAAATTTGTATTTATAAGAGTAGGCGCTTTTCAATTTTAAACGACATCTGAAAAAGTAGTCAAGGAACATTAAAGTAAGTAAGCAGTAACGGATTTACAAATATTCAAGGTATAGGCTGAATAGTTTTTGCCGCCTTTGCCTCAACAATTGTCATATCATACATTATTTCTACAATGCAACAATTTCGTTGAAATTGCACGTTAAATAATTTTTTCGTTTTAATTTCAAGCTAATCGAAGCTCAACAATTATATATGGGCGGTTTAATTAATGCTATTTACACAATAATCAACATTTGGTAAATATCTATTGATTTCTATGAGGTAAAAAAAATCGTTCCCAAAATCAGCCGGCCTAGGCTTGAGCCTACTCAGCCTGCTCGTAAATCCTCCACTATAAAGTAAGTTCACATTTTTTATTTTATTTCCATAATATCCGCTCTCTAAGCTAATTACTGAAGATTTATATGGGGGCGGTAAGTTCACAAATAAGTCTTCTGGTATCTGACTCTTCAACTGAGCAAGTTGCAGAAAAACTTTACTTAGTAAAGTTCACTGCGCGAGTTCTGTTTGTGGGATCTTAAAAAGTTGCGGTTCACCGCAAACGTAGCTGTCAACTTCAATCAAACTTGAGAACAGCGTTTTAAATTAACTTTGGAAGTAGTAGTTTAAAAAACAAAATTAGTAAGGCCGCCCATTACGCATTTTGTATTTAGCATTAAATCCATTTTTGCATTGTTTTATCTTGGTGTATTATAAAGAGTTATATTAATAAATAGTTGTTATAAGTTTAAGATTGTAGGGAAACTATGGACCAGAAAAGCTTTATACCAAGCAGAGTGGAAAGAGATAGAGGCCTTTGCCAAAGTTCTGCAAACAGACAAAGTTGTTGATGTCATCGACTACACAGACTCGCCAGCTTAAGATTTTTTTTTTATGTCTGAATAAAGGCTATTATTATTATAGAGGTAGTTATATGTTTATTTTGTGTGCCTACATCGCTCGTGGTCATATCGTTATATTAACGTCATCGTGAAATGTTTGTGAAATATTACAAAATAATCATTTACCAACTATATTCACTAAAATATTCACCTTACATTATTATAGAATTTCTTAAAACATAAAAACGCGGCCTGTCGTTTTAAAAATCTCCTACTTTTTTAAGTTTTTAGGAAAGCATCTACAACTATCCATAAGTTGTAAGGATCTGCAATTATCTGTAATAGTTACTCTTCTTATTAAAAATGAAGACATATTTCAGAGAGCAGGAACTTCATTAATAATTCTGGTAAGTCTAATACCAACATATACCTACACAGAGCAAGTTTCAGAAAAACTACGGGAGTTCTGTTTGCGAGATCTAAAAGAGTGTGGCTTACCTCAAGCCTTTTTGTAGCGAACTTCGATTAAATTTGAAAAAAGCTCTTTATAATTTACTGAAGAAGTGGTATTTTAATAAACAATTACGATTTAAGGTCATTTTGTTTTGTATAATACAGTGGGCATGATCGTAGATAGAATTGACGTCATCTTAAAATGTACGAGAATTTCATGACATATTTTACAGTCCATCAACTAAAGTGTAATTTCATGACCTATTTTACAGTCCATCAACTAAAGTGTAATTTCATGACCTATTTTACAGTCCATCAACTAAAGTGTAATTTATCGTCTTTTAAAGAGCAGAAGGTTCTCAATTATATGTTTTTTATGTTAGTTACTAATCACCTTATTTCTCTAAAAAGGGAAAAAAGGATTTATTGATTCTGTTTAAAAGTTAAAGTTACATCTTATTTTTATTTGCATACCATCGGTTGTTCTTGCTATTTGCTGAATGTCTGTTTCAGAGGGCGGGAACTTCATAAACGTCTTCTGGTAAGTATGTAACTCCGCAACAAAGCGAGTTGCAGACGAACTTTACAGCGCAAGTTCTGTTTGTAAGATCTTAAAGCGATGGCTCACCGCAAGCTATTTCGTTTCAAACTTCAATTAAACTTGAGACAAGCGCTTCAAAATTAACCTAGGAAGTGGTAGTGTTTAGGAATTGCATAGGTCCGTAGGATTGTAAAATTTGTTCAATATGCTTTGTAGGTGGCTTTTTTCATATATAATTATACTACTGTTATAATTTCTACTAAAAACTCCAACGTTATCGAAAGCAACCAAACACGATATAAATAAAAATCTATTTCCTTGTAGGTTTTGTTTGTTTACACAGATGTCTTAACATCATGCGAAAAAATTCGATATACCGAAATAAGTCCATACTCTACTTTAAATCAATTAAGTTAGACAAATCGACTCACAGCTGAGTTTATTTCTAGGTAACTGATTTTTTGAAAATAATACATTCTTACTGAAGGAAATATTCAAAACAATCATAACGAAACGTAAACAACATTCAAGATATCTTCTAAATTCTGTAAATGCCTCAAAGTGCCCGAAATAATCCGATTCGATGGCGAAATTTCAAGAACTTTCCATTATTGGAATAGATTCCTATTATATGAAGTATGATTCTATGGAAATCAATTTCCTGTATTTAATTGCCCTTGAGGCGAGGAAGCCCTATTGATTTGATGCCGTGTTAGCTGATTAGGTTCAAAGCCCGCCGCCTGAGAATTTAAATGCTTAAAAAATACACTCTTATATATACTCTTTAAACTCGTGCTTTGTTGGTAAAGGCAAACATCGTGAGGAAGAAGGAGATTGAAGGACATGTGACATTCACTAAACGGCACTAGGCCAGCGTGACACTTATCAAGAGATAAGCCCCTGTGTCCCAGCAGTGGGAACGTAAATAGGGGTTACGTATGCCTAAGAAACCTAGGCATAAGTACTTCTCCTCCTCAATAACCAGGATTATTATCTACATGCTAGCATGACCCGTTCATCCGTCCAACTGTCTGAGCGTAAAAGAACACAGATTCAGTACACAATAAATAATATTGAGAAAGGACTATAGACATGAGAACTTAATATCTCAAGTGCTCAGTTGTGTCCAATGTCAACCAAAAGCAAACATATTTTTTTTTCATCTTTTATATCGAGCTCGATATTATATAGCTACAAATAATACTGCAGCTATCAATTTAACGAAAAAGCAAGAATCACTAGTAATTATGTGATTCTTACTTTTGAAAAAAAATATTTACCTGAAAGAATACTTTTTTTAATAACTAACCAGCAACCTCTTACAAAAAATGCCTGTATCGTGGAGATTATTATTATATTTATGAAATTAACAGATCTGATACACAATGCTATAAATAAATAAATAAAATAAGCAAATACATACATCCGGACAATCCACATAAAAACATCTAGCCCCGAGGTAAGCTCTTAGCTTGTGTTAGGGCTACTAGACATCTGATCTGCTTCATATAATAGACACTCACGCAAAAACTACTGAACCGGTTTACATGAAATTCAGCACACAGATTCTCTAGAGCCTGCCTTATTATTATTATTATGTAATTCCGCGGGAAATCCATTTTAACGCGGGTAACACAAATAAAAGCCATGCTAATAGAACTAAAACCATGAGCGAAATGGATAGAATTAGCCAACAATTGAATTAGTTCAACAATAACGGGGAAAATGTTGCCATTCCAAAACTAACAGTTGCAAATCCGAATATAACGAGAAATTGTTTGCAACATAGACATATTGATCTACAATCTGCATAATTAAGCGAACCAATAATCGAATAGTCTGAATATGTCTAGACGATAATAATTTTATTATGGTGTGACTGCATCAACAAGCGGAGATTTATGTCGCGTGAGTTAGATAGATAAAAGTACTTAATTCATCATCATCACCTTATTAAAGTTCCCACTGCTGGGAAATAGGGACTTTTCTTTTAGCGAGAGAGATTAGGCCTTAATTCACCACGCTGGCCAAGTTGTTGAATGTCCTTATACATGTCCTTCAAACTCTTAAAATTTTTCAGAACATGCCGGTTTTCTCACGATGTTTGCCTTCACAGTTCAAGCACGTGTTTTAAAGCGCTCATAATTATTTCAAGAAGAAAATCCAGTGGTGCGTGGCGGGGCTTAAACCCACGACCTTCGGAATGAAAGTCGAGTGTGCTCCCACTTAGCCAACACGGCTTTATAATAACTTATACGCATTGTAGTTTTTCGTGAATTTTTTACTAAATCACCAGTTTCGTAATGTATTAAGCCTCACAGCGATAAGGCCGCCCTTTGTACTCCAATGTATTATCTTGTTTTTGTTTGCTACAGGAGATAACGTTAAAGATGATGAATTAAAATACAAAAATACTTTATTATGGATACAAATTGTGTTTGTGCTAATACACACATGAACATAAATTGTCTGTAAAGAGTAATGTCCATTCACCTTGACATTTATACGGACGTCAGCAGTGCCGCCTAACTTAGAGGCTTCTCAACTTACTCTGATAATGATGTTGAATGGGGGAAGGAGTTTAACTGAGGTTTTCTTCGTAATCTAGTTTGCTTTGCCTTATTTCCTTTGAAAACTTTATCAATGTTGGTAGTAATGTTGCGATAAAAGCCTGTATTGTCTTGTTTTCAAAATTAATACTTAAATTAATTACTTTACTTATTTTTTACTTTTGTAACTTCATCGTACTACCATGTAATTATAACACTATCTTTGTACACTGATTAATAAATAACTTTTTACTTTTTTTTTTTTATTTGGAAAGCAGGAAAAACCATACATACTATTTTCAATATCATTTGCGTCATTGAGGATACTCGCTACTTCCGGTCTGTTAGTGTACTATATCCAATTTATATTTTATTGCTTACTCTATAATCTCCTCGTCTAGAGGAATTATCATATGAAAGGTCGTGAAATTGTAATAGTACTTAGAGACGTTTCCCTGGGAAACTCTTTCGATTTTGTGTCATTTATGTAACTGTTCTCCATATAAATCTAAAATTCCTTTATCTACCAACTTTATGATATTGACACAAATACGAAAAAAAGTAATGCGAATAAAATATTAATAATAATAACCTATCGGCACTCTGCTAGTCTAGTCTAGGGTTAGGTTAACTATTACCATATTGTTTAAGTTTTTTTATTATATTGAACTTGATCCAAGCTCTTATTTATCCAATGATGTTTAAATTTATACTGGAAATTGTTATTGATATAATTAAAATCTTTCCACAGGTTAATAAATACAGAAACATTATTTGTATAGACATTAAATTGTACAGAAAAGTGTGCCGCAGTAGTATTCCGGTCAATTCAAGGGAGGAGACCATAAAAGCGTATGGTTACTGCGGCGATTCCACTCCTCCGCCGCCGACTGTACTTCATTGCCTCGTGTTAATCTAATGAATTGGCAGTGTGACTGGGCATCAGTATGACTGACAAACAAGCATACTAATCTATCTTTTTTTTATTCAGGTCTATATTAACTATGCACAGCTTTACAGCTTCACAGCTGTGTGGTAGTGTCAACGCCCGACTCCTGAACAAATTATCCTGGTTTTACCAAAAATCCATAAAAATAAAAGGCTTGTGTGTCAATGTGAGTGTACAAGAGTGTGTGAGTTTGAGAATATAATTATTATACCTCGTTTTGTTCGGACTAAAATATTATACAACGCACAAAATTGTACAAATCTGCTATTTTTAATTTAAGACTATCCTATGTAAATGGAGAGTCGTAACTAAATTTAATAGGAATTGGTCGAGCAGGCCTATAAATTCCATACATCTGGTTGGTTTTAAGATAAAACTAACTAACCCCAGTTGTTGCTTTGCAAAATGAAAAATAGATATTGGCCGATTCTCAGACCTACTCAATATGCTCACAAAATTTCATGAGAATTGGTCAAGCCGTTTCGGAGGAGTGCGGGAACGAATATTGTGACACGAGAATTTTATATACATATATGTTTACTCATGTTCATGAATTTTGAGTCACTTAGTAGCGTCATATAGACAAAGCAATGGCGTCGTTCTTCGAAATCGGTTATTGGTCTAGCCGTAAAATAGCTACGCTTATTAGATAAAGGTAACGTAAATATCTACCATATTTACCTTTATCTAATAAGCGTGACTACAAAGAAGAATGTGTGTGTTGCCAGTGATGACTTATGGATCCGAAACGTGGTGCTTCACTGTTGGCCTTATGAATAGGCTCAGAGTCGCTCAAAGAGCTATGGAAAGGGCTATGCTCGGGGTTTCTCTACGGGATCGAATCAGAAATGAGGAGATCCGTAGAAGAACGAGGGTCACCGACATAGCCAAACGGATTAGCTCTTTGAAGTGGCAGTGGGCAGGCCACATAGCACGTAGAACAGATGGCCGTTGGGGCCGAAAAGTTCTCGAATGGAGACCACGGATCGGCAAGCGCAGCGTCGGACGACCACCAACAAGATGGACGGATGACTTAGTCAAACTTGCTGGCTCTCGGTGGATGCAAGTGGCGACCGATCGGAATGATTGGTCGTCTTTGAGGGAGGCTTATGTCCAGCAGTGGGCGTCTAATGGCTGAAATGATGATGATGATGACAAAGAAGAATTAGTCAAGATAACTTAAAAAGACTTACTCGTGGCACTCGGAGACTGCCGCGGTAAAGCTATTGCAAAGCAATTTTTATGAACTTATGGAATTATGATTATTTATTCTATTTATGGCCCTCGCCCGGCGCGCCTCTGAGACACATTTGATTTAATAACCTGATATTGTTCTCAGTGATGAGTTGCGTGGTCTGTCAATTATAAAAGATTTTCACTCCACGGCGTGACCCGTCCTTAATGGTTTATTCCTTCCATCGGGCGTCTCAAGGCACACTTTTGTATGTCCTCTGGCTGTAACGGCTGATGAATTCCGCTACAGTGATTGGTAAAGTTCTGATCTACTGTTAAGTCTAATCCCGAACCTTCGCGCTCTCTCCTAATCCGACCAACGTAAATCCATGCTGAGCCCATCTTAGATGTTCCTTTCAAAAGTTTTGTTAAGAATATACTAGTAGCTGTAAAGTATTCTTTAGTATTTTAGCATCGGTTAGCCTTTGAAGATTTTCTTTGGTTTGAATTAATTACCAATCTTACATGATTTGTGAGAATACACGCATCAACAAAAGGAAATTAATAATTTTTAGTTTCTAGCCTGTCTGGCACCAGACTGAATTTCAAAAACCGTCATAGCTAGAGTAGTGTTGAAATATAATATCATAACAAATTCATAGTGATGGAGCTCTTATTCTCGTCTCCGAAATGGGAGAACACGGAAATAGTAATTTAGTAATTAATTTATTCATCCACCTTAGGAATTAATTTTACAATAGTACAGTCAACAGCAAAAGAAACTGTTGCTATAAGGTCCCAAAATAACATAAATTAATTCAAAAGTTACTAACTACTGTAGTTAGTAAAATCCACACAACAACATCTAGCCCCGTGGTAAGCTCTAAGTTTTGTTACGGCAACACGACGGTTAATATAAAACACTTACATACATAGGTTCTTACATTATACATATAAAACACCCAACCAGACCAAGGAGAAAGGAAATATACAAACACTTGACCCCTGGGAATCGAACCTGCTACCTCTTGCGCCGCCGGCGGGCCATCGCCCACCGCGCCACTGAGACAGTCAAGAATAACTTGTTACACGGCACGTCACACTAAGAAGTTGAAGTCAAATACGTTGTTGATTTTGATCACTAACTTTTTTAGTTGACTGTACATTTTTTCGGGATGAATTATGTACTTTTCTGCTCTTCCAACTATAGGTAGATACATAATGTAGCAGAACTTCAAGAAGATTGCTTTAGTTGAAGAAATAACCGACAAACAAACTTTCGCATTTATAACATTTCTTGGGAAAGTGAATATAAATTAAAACTAATAGAGCTTTTGTTTGTTCTTGAAATTTAAATGTTTATTTTTGGGAAACCAAATATTAACTTTTCTTTATCCTAGAAGTTGGTTATTTGTTTTAATAACTTGATTTTTAGCCCCCGACCAAAAAAGGGGGGTGTTATAAGTTTGACGTGTCTGTCTGTCTGTCTGTCTGGGACATCATAGCTCCCGAACGGATGGAGCGATTTCAATTTTGTGTTTTTGTATGCAATTCTTAGACATGTTTCATGAAAATCGGTTGTGTCGTTTAAAAGTTATGGGGAAGGAAAACCGAAAATCTACTCGAGTGGGGTATCAAATGAAATCGCATCGCGTGCACATTACAAAATATTATGGTGTTTAACTTTTAAGGAAATTAAGGCACTGGAAAAGGGGTTTTTCTTAAATTTTAAGTTATCAATGCAAAATTTTAATTTAGTTTGATTCGGGAGTAACAAACGAGCTTACTTTCGCATTTAAATATTAGTGAGGAAAAACCGATCATTCCTCATAACCAAAATTCTGAAAATAATTTAATAAATTAATAAACGAATTCCACAAACTAAACTTAGTATACAATACAATACAAAAACACATTATAACACATATAGGAAAATAGATATACCTACAACAACACGTAAAAAAACTATGAACAATATAGGTACTTAATGTACATAATATTTATTATAAATTTATACATACTTACACATACTCTACTTTGCACTATTGTCTTATGCAAATATAATGCAACTGGAGGTTGTATACAGCGAACTCCCGGCCGGCTTTAACCTAATCCGAGATTATCTCTTAATTGCCGGCCGCACTGCAGCTACTTCGAACTATAGTCGATAGTGGGCTTTAGGCTGCGTTTCTACCAAAGATGTGCTAGGAAGGTGATCGGTGCGGGCTCGAATAATAATTTATAGAATAGTTACTAAAAATACATAGCACTTAGAACAGATCGTGATCGGGCCGAAAAGTTCTTAAGTGTATCTCTGATCGTAAAAATATAAATACAAATATAAATGTGAACTGCCAAATGCCTATCTCACATTATCGACGTGCGGTCGGTGCTTATTCATCCATATTCAAATTTGGAATTAAAAGCATTCGAATTAATTGTGCGCTGAGAACAATTCAAATATTTATATTTTTATAAGAGTTTATTTATTTTCTGTGCCGATTTTTCACCGTAAATCGAATCTTGAAATTTAAATTTAGAAGAACGCGGTTCTCCGATATTGCCCAGTGGATAAGTTCCTTGAAGTGGCAGTGGGCAGCAGATATCGCTCGTAGAGCAGATGGCCCTTTACTTCTCGAATGGAGACCACCGATCGGAAAACATGTTAAACGCGTAATTGCATGGGAATATAAATTTAAAAATTAAATAAAAATAATTAAATTTATCAATGATATCATTATTATGACATTGAGCCGATTATGATGAAGGAACTATAATATGGTCGTGAAAAATCTGTTATATTGAAAAGAACAGAACTCGCTATTTTGATTTGTCTCGATGCGAATATTGAGAATAGTGTGACAATAGCTATTAATAACAAGCTACGTACTTTCCTGATACATGTAAAAGCATTTAAATAAAAAAATAAATAATCATAAACCTACCTATCTCTTGTCCAACACAAATATTTACACAAAACCACATTCGACGGCTTTTTGTTTATTCATGCATATTCAAACATAGAATAAGCATTGGAACTCATTGTGCGCTCGGAACAATCAAAACATTTTGTTTTTCATTGAAATTCAAACATGGAAATTGAATTTCATATTCATTTTGAATCGAGAACAAACCAATCGTTCATTCCTCAAATCGTACATTCATTAATTCACACTGTTCCGGAGTTTTAATGGGAAATCACGTTCCATTGGAAGTTTGAAATAGCTTCCATTTTCGAATCGAGTGTAGGAACTTTTTTGCACGTGTCCTCAAAACTTGAATACCTACATGATTGAAACCATAGATACTACTAGAGACATGTAATATTTCTGATTATTCAAACAATATAATATGTAGATGTCAATTATTTACAATGAAAAATTTTTTATACTGATTGTGTGGATAAGTATCACCTTATGAACGATTAACCTAATTTATCACTATTAGCAATATAATTTACTGGTAAGTGCTAATATAATAAATCCGAAAAGTTAGAGGTTTAAAAATTGATGTATTGGATAACCCAGGTTTTGAGAAAATAATTATTATACCGTGGGAAAAAAAATCACGGGAAAATCTATAAAATAATCTACATTATGTATATTCGCCTGTAAGCTTATATCTCTGCATTATTTATTTCCATTGCATTACTGCTTTCACACAATAATATCCTAAAGTGCATTTAAACTACTAAATTTATATTCGCATGCAAATCCGCAATTTACATATGGTATATATTCCACCGACACATCCTAGCAAAATGAATCTTCTATTTAAAGAAATAAGCTTTAAATTACAAAGCAAATGCAATGAAAAATAAAACTTTTGATAAAGTACATCGCAGACACCTGTGAAACGAGGTGAAGACCATTTTCAAGACAAATGGCTATAACTGCCCAGAAATAAATGAACCCTTGCCATATAACCTTCTCACTGAAATGCAGTTTATTTTACGGTGGCTGTTTGAATCGCCAATTTTTCATGGCCTGTGGTTTTAACTTTGTTAAATCTAAACAAAGGTCTGTATATAATGGCGGGTAATAACCAATGTTCCCTGAAACGTTGTGTTGATGAAAACACGTAGAGAGTAAGGTCTGATAGAACTGGTGTAAAACATATATGACTGGAGTTAGAGGAATGGCTTCGTGCAACGGCTATGAGTGCCATAAAGAGTATAGTATGTATTACAGTGATTTGTATTCAAATGCATTCAAATAACTCCATCGCTATGAAAATAAACACACGACTTGCAACCAAGCTGAAAATTTCCCACAAAGATAGTCTGAAGAGGTTTGAACCTACGTAACTTATTGAGGCTTGGTTAGCTACTTACTGAGATATATACTCTTTTAGAATAGAAAAGCATACAATAAACATTTATTTGGTACAACAGAAACAACACATAACAGCACACACTAAATATACAAATACAGTTTTGTTCGATAAGACATTGGTTCATTATGTAGAAGTTGGAACTACATAATTGGATGTTCTAAAAGTAGGTTAGTATTTTCTTAGCGAAAAAAAATCCAATAGCAGTTACTTAGAAATAAATGTTGCCCGCCAATATTCCCACAAAGTAGCCAACAAATTGCCAACTAATACCGACGCTTACTTACATTAGGGAGCGGAATGGACGCCGGCACGCAATTGGACCGGACTTATTGTTCTTATGAGCTAATTGTTTTTGTTATCATCATCATCAATAATATACTGACTATTTTGTTAAGAAAAAGCTATACGGTTTTTTACAGAATTACATTTATTTGTTTATTGGAAAACCAAAACTTACAAACACAAAGTAACAAATCAATATAACACTAGAAAGTTTGGGAGCTATGGTGCCACAGACAGACAGACAGACAGACACGTCAAACTTATAACACCCCTCTTTTTTGGTCGGGGGTTAAAAATAGATAAAATCACCCAGTTTACCAACTACATCGTTTCATTAGACATTATTTATTATTATTTATTTCATTTTTATTGTATTCGAGAGTCTTCTGAACATATTTATTTAACTATTTCCAAGAAATAACTGAAGTTAATAAATTTAATACTTACTGAAAAATCCGCTGGTTTCAAAACCATATTTACGTTCCCACTACTGGGACACAGGGACTTCTCTCTTGGCGTGAGAGAGAGATAAGGTCTTAATTCACCACGCTGGTGAAATGCGACTTGGTGAATTTCACTTGTCCGTCAAACTCTTAAAAGTTCTTAGAACATGCCGGTTTCCTCACGATGTTTGCCTTCACCGTTAAAGCACATGTTTTAAAGCGCATATACATATTTCAAAAAGAAAAATCCAGAGGTGCGCGTCATGTTTTGAATCCATGACCTTCGGAATGAAATTCGAGTGTCAGCTCGACAAGGCGTTTATAAATTTATTTTTGTACATTAAATTGTGCATTATACGATAGCATCAATAAAATAGTAAATCTTTATTATTATTTTGTATGAAGCACAGAAATCCCGAAAATCTCTCCGGAAATCTGAATTATATCCCGGATACGACGTTTTCCGGCTCTCCGTCCGCTTTGGTAGGTAACAAAGTTGCCGTTTTGTATCAATAATATTAGTATGTACATATATTTAAATTCGTAATCGTTACAATACGTCACTCGTTAAGTATAAAAGTTACAATAAATACACGTTCAATTGATAACTCACTTTGTATCTAAGTACTTTAAAGTTGTTTCAAAAAGGCTTTAGTGAACGCTGGTGTAAATTTAATGCTTGATATCTGTGTATGTTGAACACTCGCCTTACTTCTGATATCAAATACGTGCAAGTACGTACTTTCCCCAGTAGATGTGACTCGAGTCGTTACTTTCTGAGTTCCTGAGTGGTATGAGGTGCGTCCACATCTGACCGAAGTGCCGCGAAGCAGCTGCGCGAGTATGTTCGAGCCGTAAATATTCTGTTTACATCATAACACAACGGCATTGCACTCAATTCTCGGATTAACAATCTGAGAAATGAGTGCGTGCAAATTCCACGCGGGTTTCCGACATAGCCAAACGAATTAGCTCACAAAAGTTGCAATAGGCCAAATAGGCAGGCTATGTGGCACGTAAAACAGACGTTCGTGGGCCGGAAAGTTCTCGAATGGAGGCACATTATGTTGGTGGACGTCCAGATCTTTCCAGATTCGTGGTCACTTCAATGGCTTGATCCGCGTCTAAAGTACTTAAATTATGCGGGGCTTGATTATGTATAACAAGTGCGCGCAGCGTGCAATCTGTGCGAACTCTAAGTCTACTATCAAAAATTTCGGACCAAAAAAAATTGAAAAAATTTCACTAGTGACTGCTCGCGCAGGATCGATGCTATAGAATAAATGAACGCGCGTAGCTTTCAGGTACGCATCAGCACATACGCTGCACATTCACCAGATGTGGATACACACTAACGTCACATCGTGTCGTCTGACTGAGAGCGCTTAAAGCAAGGCCGCAAGTAATGAGGCACTCGACAACCCTACCGCTTATGTAATTAATAATAAACCATACTTGCTTATTAAATGTTGTTATATACATACATAATACGTGTTTTAATGGTGAAAGTAAACATCGTAAGGAACCAGCATGTTCTGAGAACTTTTTAGAGTTTGAAAGACATGTGACACTCACCAACCCGTGAAACAATACTTAATCTCCCTCGTCAATATAATAGTTTAGTTTATAAATAGGAGCATACTCGACTTTTATTCCGAAGGTCGTGTGTTCAAACACGTGCTTAAGCGGTGAAGGCAAACAACGTGAGGAAAGGAAAGTTTCTGAGTACTTTAAAATAAGTTTAAAATTTTCAGAACATGCCGGATGTTCTGAGAACTTTAAATAGTTTGAAGGACATGTGACATTCACCAACCCGCTCTTGGCCAGCGTGGTGAATTAAGGCCTAAAGAAGTCCCTGTGTCCCAGCAGTGGGAACGTAAATAGGGGTGCTTATCTAGCGCTAAGAGCCTCGCGAACTCTCGATGAGTTCCGTTGTTCGTGCCTCAAGGGAATGCCCTCTAATTAAGCTTCTGTTAGATTTATTAATTACTCGATTCGTTTTATTGCTGACTCCTTAATTAGTGAGAGATGATTATAGGATTTTAGGATTGGAAAGCAAATTGGACGAATATTCTTGAAACTTTATAAAGGAGAGAATGTTTAAAAGCTTTTTAAATAAAGGTTACGGGCCTGTTTCACCGTTTTCAGGCAAAGTTAGACAATGAAACACGTGAAAAAGGGAGATAGCTCTTGCTAAGCCCATAATATACCTATTATTTCAAGTAGGGCTCGTTTCACAAAATCCGAGTCTACAAAACAAGGTTAGTTACGTCAATAATACGTGTCAATGGTTAGTTATGTTCACGTAGTTATTTATTCTGTGGTTATACCCAGAGCTTGTATATTTTTAGCTATCTCTTAATTTTATTCGGATATGGTGAAATTTTCTGAAGCCTCTAAAGTGGCACGAACGTTTGAGTGGTTAGTAAAATAGAGATAAGATTAAGTTGACAACTTATTCGCAAGAAGTTGAATTTCTCCGAGTCACTTTACTTTTTTGTCATAAGTATGAAATTCTTAACTTATTCGCTATTGCAATCACTGAAACCGCTGAATGTGAGTCGTGTTTTTGAAGAAATAATTAATTCGAAATGGCTTCCAACAAAAGGCAATGTTCAGCAAAAGCATTGAAAGTATAGTGAAGTGTTTGTTGTTCCAATTAAAATATTTTTGGTAGACTATTGATCGGAAAAAAGAATACCTACGGGCAACACTACGGCGTGAAAAATGGTAATTTAGAATTTATTTGACAATAGGGTCACGAGCACGACATCCAAGATAAAAGTTTCCGCTATGAAAAGTACTCTATGGTAAAACACTTGTTACACGATCCAGAAAAAGAGGTTCCTTGTTCTTAGATCCGGACCGGCCACCAACTGACAGCTACACACAAATAGTCTGACAATAATTAATTACATTAACGCCCACTGCAACATCAACCTATCATCGGTCCGCAAACCTGACCATAGACAATCGGTCGGTGGTCGGAGTGGTTCGAGTATTCGCCGTTAAAGCACCAACTTTGAAGATAACCGACACACAAAGACAGCCAAAAAACAGTGTATAAACTTGTATATTGATTTATTGTGTGTCGTAGCAGGTTTCTCATGTCTTTATGCAATAATATTAATATACAATATCGCAGTAATATTGGCGATATTGCTCCGCGGTGTAACGTAAAGTCACTTAGCTTCTCCTATTACGTAGAAAGTGGAAACGTAGAGTAATTTCCTAAGAGACCCGCCTCAAAGACAGGTGCGGAGCTACCGTCAGCATTGGCTGGGCCCTCGAGTCCTGGGGGCCCCCAAAGACCTAAAATAAGTCCTATTATTCAATTAATGAAAAATCTACCTACTTCGGAATCTAGATAAAATAAGCTACCAACAAAGACATCATATAACAAGTTATATTTTTAAGTTACCTATTTCACTGATAATAAGGATTTGGGCGTAAACAGCGGACGTGATGCCCATGTGTTTGAATAGATTATTTCCCCACGTTAACAGTTTAGGGGCCCCCGTCTTTTTGGCCCTGGGTCTTGGTCATCTAGCTACGCCACTGCTCAAAGGGCTTGATATGAGCATAAAATATGCAAGGCGGTGCTTTTCTTGATACAAATCAATCCTTGTAAGCGCTCGCAACCCACACTTTGTAGTTAACAAAACATTGTTGGCAGATGTTTGAATGAAGCTTGGCATTGACTTTCCACTTTTAGCACAACTTTCGTCCCAACTTTGTCTTTCCAATGTTGTTTCTTATTCATTTTGACGTGACATTTGTTTTTGTTACGTTTCCTGTTGAATGTTGCTTTAGAATACAACAGAAACATCATATTCGAGTAGGTAGGTATACCTACCTACCATTAAGTGATTTAAATGTTATATAAATTCATTAATATAAAACATTACTCGTTATAAAAATTAGTAGTCCAGTGCTAAGTGTAATGCTTTTAAAGCTTTGATAATGTAGGGGACGCAAAATAGCGTTCAACTGAGAAACATCTTTTTAACCCCCGACCGTAGTAATTTATTATTCTATGCCCCGACCAAAAAAAGAGGGGTGTTATAAGTTTGACGTGTCCGTCTGTCTGTCTGTCACATCATAGCTCCCGAACGGATGAAGCGATTTAAATTTAGTTTTTTTTGTATGAAAGGTGAGGTTGGCGCGAGTGTTCTTAGACATGTTTTATGAAAATCGGTTGTGCCGTTTAAAAGTTATGGGGTGAGAGTGGGGAAGGAAAACCGAAAATATGCAAATATACTTTATTTATTTATTTATTTATTTATTTGTTGCATCATGTGGTTATAAAGGTGTTAACATTCTAAATTCCCTGACATGTACATACTTAAGTGGGGTATCAAATGAAAGCGCATCGCTTGCACATTACAAAATATTAAGGTGATTAACTTTTAAGGAAATTAAAGCATTGGAATATGTGGTATTTGTTAAATTTAGATTTAACTCTTTAAAATTTTATTTAACTTTACCCTGGTAAACTGAAGTGCTGAGTCCAATAAATCTAAATTTAAAATTTAAGAAAAACCCCCGATTCTATTGCCATAATTTCCTTAAACGTAAAACAACATAATATTATGTAATGTGGACGTGATGCGCTTTCATTTGATACCCCACACTAGTATATTTGCAGATTTTCGGTTTTCCTTACCTACTCTCACCCCCATAACTTTTAAACGGCACAACCGATTTTCATGAAACATGTCTAAGAACACTCGCGCCAGACTCACCTTTCATACAAAAAAAACTAAATTGAAATCGCTCCATCCGTTCGGGAGCTATGGTGACACAGACAGACAGACAGACACACAGACAGACAGACAGACAGACAGACAGACAGACAGACAGACAGACACGTCAAACTTATAACACCCCTCTTTTTTGGTCGGGGGTTAATTATAAGAAATTGAATTGAGAAGATCGATATTGATATTACTAATACTGCTGGACATCTGTGGGCACTCAAAGCCTTATTCATAAAGTTTTTATATTTGTATAAACCATCTATGGATATCTATATAAATAAATGGAAATCCATTTAAGACAAATCTGAGAAACTGGCTACATAATAGAGTTCACTACCCTAAAACACCAACCTAAAAGAATAGTTTGAGTGTTAAATGTATTTGTTGCAATAAAGGTATAATATAATGTTGTAAGTAAATAATTTTACTGTGTATGACCATTCATTACTATTGTATGTCCGCGACGGATAAAACTGTTGATACCTCATTGTTAACATCAGCGCAAAGCATACACAATTTTTACAATAAAGATTTTCTTTCTTTCTTTCTTTCTAATAATTAGAATAGAAAATCGGTAAATCATTATATAATTGAACCAGCTTTATACGTCACGGCGTTGCCCGTGTTTCCCGCTGGAACAACGTATTTTTCCGCGGCTAAAAGTGACCTTGAGCCTTCCCCGATAAATGGGCTATATAACAGTGAAATATTTTTTCCATATCGGACCAGTATGTCCTGAAATAAGCGCGTTAAAAAAAAAACTCTTCAACTTTATAATATCTTCTAACACATAAAATTTTCATGTCACAATGTTAGTTACCGTAGTCCTCCGAAACGGCTTTAGCGTTTTTTACCGAATTTTATATGCGTATCTATTCAGTAGGTCTGAGAATCGGCTACTATCTATTTTTCATTCTGCAAAACAACGTTTGCTGGGGCTGACCCCAGCTAGCTGACTAGTCTTAATATATATAAATCTCGTGTCACAATGTTTGTCCTCAATAGACTCCTAAACCACTTAACCGATTACTTTGAAATTTTACATGCATATTCAATAGGTCTGAGAATCGGCAACTATCTATTTTTCATACTACAAAACAACGTTTGCTGGGGTCAGCTAGTTGTAAATAAATAGGGATGCAGGTTCGACAACATTTTAACTTTTCTTTCAGATTGGACTTAAACATTTACTTGGACACGACAATGGACTTGTCTGAAAGACCATAAATTACCAGTTCCGAGTAAAGTGGAGGTAATATAACCAAAGAACTCTGTTTTTCACAGAACCCAAGAACTTTATTAACTAGCCTATTGCTTTTCTCCGAATACGTCCGCGGTATTTTCATTATCGACAAAAGTATCTACAAAGTTCTGTGTTTTCGCTCGAATATTGTCTTAATGTTAAATATAATGGTTATCGAGAGAAAAACAATAGCGACTATGACTTTATAATTCTACTTACTTAAAGTAGATTTATGATGGGCCAAAAGCAGTGAGAGGTTACTCTGGGTCCGTTAGAAAAATTGTTAAGTACCTTAGATAGGTAGGTACCTAGTTTATTCGATAGATAGGTTTCTTAAAAAAATAATTCTACTTTTATAAGTACCTACCAGCCAAAGTTTACTAATTCGTAGTTAAGTAATAATTTGAGTAAGTATAGTAATCTGTGGTATAGTTAAATAATATTTAATCTATATGATAAGGCTTAAGTACAGTCAACTTCAAAGGAAGTGATCAAAATCAACGTTGCAAAAAATCTTCCAGTGTGACGAGCCAGATGTAACAAGTTATATCAACCAAATAGTCCAATCAAATGAAGTTTTATGTAGGGTCAAGGAGGCAACAGTGACTCGGATTTTTTCAAATGGGTGAATATTGAGAAAATTATTATTGGATTTATCTAAAACTTGTACACATTGACGGTTAGGTATTATAGTTTAAAACTGCATTACTAAAATAACACAAAATATTACTAAAATAAAATGAGAGGCTAAAAACTAAACATCGGGAATTGAGCCACTGTGTACACCTAGGTGTACACAGTGACTCAACCCCGTAGTACACAGTGACTCTAGTAGTACACAGTGGCTCAACAGTAGAAATAAAATGAAAGATTATTACTTCTAATTATATTTATATTGAAAATCAAAAGACAGTTATAGTTCTCTTATAAAAATAAAAAACTTAGGATATTTTCTACCTTCTAATCAGTTCACTTTTGGTTCTTACAAAGCTATTTATCATTATAGAGATTAACAGTTACTACACATTTAATCAACGATGTTAAACTAATCATAATTTGAACTAGAGATGCAACAGACAAACAAAAACTACGTTTTTAATAACTAATCAATTATTCAGTCTTGTCAACTATAGTTAGATAGAACATTAATAAATTTAAAAAAAAGTGAAATCAATTGTAAAGTAATTAATGGTCTGGTAGCAGTTCCAACCATTGAAGGCTTTGGCAGTATATATTTTAGATCATCCTCCCTAATAAGCGAAAGATCTGGCTTATTAGGCATAAGTAACTTTTTAGTGCCTGGCTTGCGTTTTAAAAATGATATGTAGTATTCCAGGTCGCTATTTCTTTCTTCTAATACCTTCCCGATGTACAAAGATCGCTGTTTCTTTGTTGTCAACTCCACTATAACATATTCTCCTTCCTTGGGTGAATGTGGTAAAGGATTCGTTAAGTCTTTCTCTGTTATAACCATCTCATCATCAGCATTTATATCTTCTTCTGGTGATTCAAGCCAACAAGAATCATCATCAGAATCTGCTAACACAACTTCATCGTGCTTTTCCATTTCATCGTCGCTATCTAGTATTGTGCGTGAAATTTTTCTTTTCTTGGCTTCGTTTCTTTTTTTAATCATATTCTTTTCTTGCTCTATCATAGTCTTTTCAGGTGTATCGGTAGGTATCAGGCTACGTCCAGTTTTCCTTCGTTTTCTGTTTGTTTTTCTTGGTCCAGCTTTTATAGGGTCTCTAAATTCAAACGGCGCGGCATACTACAAACAAAATGAAAAGGTCAAATTATTTTATTTAAAAGTGTTGTCTATATTTGGTTATTCAAAAAACATTACTAATTAAGAATCAATAACATATAGTACACAGTGACTCAGAGTCACTGTGTACTTCTTAGAGTTGAGCCACTGTGTACGACTACGCCATTTTTTATATATCTTATCACAGCATTCGAGTCAAATAATAATTACGATAAGCAACCACATCAATGAGGACACTATAGTATGAACTAATTGGCAAATATAAAAGGCAATACAAATTGTCACAGCCTGATGTATGAAAACAAAAGAAACTCACCTCAAAAAGTAATTTTGTGGACACGAAAACAAAAACATGCCCTGACACTACCGTACGACGCTTGACCCGCCGACCGACTGGTAAGAACTTGTTTTGGGTTCACATGCTAGTATTGTGTGACAATGAGCGAAATATCTCGCGTGTTTTTCGGGTAATAACATGAATGAGTCATTGTATCCGACTGAGCAACTGTTGCCTCCCTGACCCTAGTCACAAGATAATAATCATAATAAGCCGAGGACACAAATAAATGTATTTGTTCCTTTACTTTCGGTGGGCCAAGGCTCGCTTTCGGCGCAAGAGGTAGCGGGTTCCATTCCCCCGAGGGGTGAAGTGTTTGTATGTTCTGCAAGCATTTTCTTCTTGGTCTGGGTGTTTAATATGTATAATAAATAAAATCTAAGTATGTCATTTATATAAAGTATATCAGATGACTAGTATCCGTAACACAAGCTTAGAGTTTACCACGGGGCTGGTTATGTGTGGATTGTCGTGATAAATTTATTAATTTAAAAAACTAATTATGTATACCTATATTTTAATTTAGGACCCTATAGCAGCAGTTACTTTTGCTGTTCACTGCACCTGCCTACTAAAGTAAAGTTAAAACCGAAAGTTGTAAAATTAATTGTAAAAAAATGGAAAACTTCTCAGCAATTCCACATAAAAAGAAGATAAAAACTGAAAGCAGATCCTACGTGCCAGGGATTTATTCAAGCATACAAATTAAACTTTGGTAAGGATAGAACTTTACAAGCCACAAATTAAGGGAAGTTGAGAGCTCAGTACAAAATGGTTTGATACAAGTATTTGCTTCTTAATACTGCCGGAATAAGTTTGCTCGGGGGAAATCTCTCTTAGTTTTAGTTTGCTATTCATTTTGCTGAAATTAAAGCTTGAATTTAATTTTGCATAAACGTTGAATAATTTCATGCATGTTTGTAAACAGAATATCTTTGTTGTTGTAAATATTATTTAAGGAATAACAATGTTGTTACTATTAGGTAGGTAGGTAGTCAAAACGCGACGCGGGGAAAATATGTTTTTAAAAACTATATTTAAAAATAAAAGACGAACAATTCATTCAGGAGTCGATATTAGACTGTTTTAATTAATAAAATTCCTTAGGGCTAGACATCTTATCAAATACCACGAAACGCCTACGCAGTCTGCGATGCAGGTGCATTTATGCGGAGTGTGCGTTCCGCGTATAGGCCAGGAGCCATAACTCCTCCCTCCTTAAGTTCGAAATCATCTGAAAAACAATTTTGATTCGGAGGATGATTTCGACCTGGGAAGAGTTTACAAAATTTAACATTGAAACATTTTTTATATACGAGAAAAGATATAAAACCTATAACTAAAATTATATATAAGACAATGGTGCCTATGCTAACACTCTTCGTATTCACTCCACTATCACTCTGTATTTCACTATTTTCCAACGCATATGATAAAACTTTTAGATTTGTTAAGTCAATTCCGTTCAGTTTCACTGGTTTCACGATTTTTGGAGTCTCCATCTTCAGATTATCAGGAAGTGTAACTAATGGCAGCTTCGGATAAGAAAGGCTTTCTCCAGCAGCTGTATGTTTTCGTAATCGGTGCTTCGCTATATTATAATCGCAATCATCATCAATAGTGAGCAAGTAAGTGCCAAAAATAGTGTAATGTAGTATTTCATTAGCGCATAGTCTGGTAAGTTCAACAGCTGATTTAGAGTAAATTATCCAACGGTTTCTCTGGATTGGTTCGATCTTAACATGCTCAAGTTCTATGGGTATCTGTTTACAAGGGACGTTTTTAGAGTATTTCATCAAAGCAAGGATACAGGTGTCTTCAACGGGTACTATGGTCTGCGCTTCATCACATAGGTAAGTTTTATCTCCAATGGTACGACAGGGGGTAGACAAAGAGTTCGATTTCAACCCCTTCACTATAAGGTATGGATATTTAGGCAATATAATTAAGGTAAGATTGGTCTCAGGTTGGGTGACGGGTATAGGAACAATTTTGTAATAAAAGTAAGTATCTTTCTTAACTAACGGAATTTCTATAACAAAAGTTATCTTACTATCCTTAAAATATGATTTTAATGTCATAGACTGTTCAATTTTTATAATATTATCAAGAGTTGCCTTAAATATAAGTCTATCTGTTTTTTCTATAACATTAAGAATTTTAATAAGTTCATTTGAATTAATTACAGATTGATGTAGTACTCCTATTTTACTAAAAGCTAAGATGTTTTCAATCTCGTTCAATTTTGCATGTATAATCTGAAAGTTGTGTAAAAATAAATTGTAAAGATGTATGATATCATTAGTGTAAGTGGTAATCGAAATATCGCTATTAATTTGATTAATTGTAGAGCTCAATTGTGCGAGATTGTCAGTTGATGTAGAATTCGTAAACAGTCTCATCATTTCAGCTACAAGAGTGGTTTTCATTTCTATAGAGTGTTGGCGAGAGTTTAACCTTTTTATTATATTGTCATATTTAATTGCATCATTGTTATCCAAGTTGCCTGTAAGGGTTTTTATTAAAGATCCTAATGGGTTGATGAGTCCTCTCTTTTGACGATTACTTGGAACAATTTGTGAATATTTTTCAAATGTAATACTCAGGACATGGTCGACTTGAAGCTTTACATCATTAACGTAAATTAAGGCAGATGTACTTATGTTCGACGGAGAGTTAAAAACTAACTTATCTAATTCTCTTATCTATTCGCATTTAAATCTAAATCTTCCTTAATAAGCCTAGTATCTAATATCTTAATAACTAGCCAGTTGTCATACGACATAAGAGCGGTTCCTTCTCTGACCGGGAGCACGCCGGGATTCTTCTCAAGCTTCTGGAGCTGAAGAGCCTGGGTCATTACTGCTTGGGTCAGTAGCAGGACGAACCTGTGGAGGACGTCGTATATCTTTAGCTGGAACGTTAGTGTCTCTCGCATTAATTTCTTCTGTAACTACGTTTCTATCTATCTTTTCTTTTACCTTGGCCCTATGATACCTAGGTTTATCTTTGCCTCTATTAACACCCTTGATAAAGACAGTTTCATCAGTGTCTCCTACTTGAACTGATAATAATCGCTGGTCATCGTTGTTATTTTTACCTAAAGTTTTTAATCTAATTTGAGAGAGTGCGTCTGCATTGTTATTTTCATTTCCGTTCCGCAGGCTTACTACTGCCTCCTTGTTACGCAGATCAACAGGAATTTTTAATAGATTTTCAGAACCTGGTTCAACGCAAACTGTAAATGGTGGACTGTAAATTATGGGAATTTCAGCGTTACTTGTTTTCAAAATAAGATTTTTCATATCGATGTTAGCATCCAATTGTTTCAATAAATCTGAGCCGATTAGTCCTCCATAATTACTATCAACATTATAAACATAAAATTTGTGAGAGTCTGTACTACGAAAAGTTTTCAAGAGCGGAATGTGAATGACTTCGTTATGAGAGCTGCGCGCGTGAGTACTAACTATCTCAAACGGTTCACTATATTTTAATTCAGAAAAATGTTTGTTGGCAACTTCCGGGCTTAAGAATGATTTGGTGCTGCCAGTATCAATCATGAATTTTGTACCAATTTCTGGAATTTCAATATGAGGTAATTTTTCAGCCTCATGGTGGTTAATTTTTATTACTTCCTTTGGTTCCGAAGCTGATAACTGAACATGTTTATTTTCTGAAACATCTTGTGAAGCTGTGGTACAATTAATTTTGACAATTTCATATGCAGGTGCTTTTGGATAGTTATATTGAACATAATTTTCCGGGTCACAGTTATTATCCACAGCGTATTCCGTGTATTCCGGCACGGTTAATTCGTTGGTATAAAACAAATTATTTGATGTTCGTGGAGCTACATGAGCTGGTTTTAATTGAGGTGCAGTACGCATTGAGACGTCATTATCATAAAAATTATCAGGTTGCTGTTGTTGGTGTGTCTGTGGAATACCAAATTTGTATTGGGGTTGATTATTAAATCCGAATTGATTATTGTTATTCACAAATGGTGTATAACCTGTCGGTTGTGGGATACCGAATTTAAAGTTAGATTGTTGTGGGATACCGTATCTAAAGTTAGCCTGACCTGGGATACTATACTTAGAATTGTCCTGTCCTGGGATACCATACTTAAAATTGTCCTGTCCTTGGATACCATACTTAAAATTGTCCTGTCCTTGGATACCAAACTTAAAGCCTGATTGATTTTGGGGTGAAAAATTTGGTACTAAATTATTGTTTTGTGGAAAAATTGGCTTTAAATTTTGCACTGGTTTTATCTGATTTGAATACTGCTGAGAAATTAAATTTCGATTTTTATTACGTGAATTATATTGGTTTAAGAAATTCACTTCCTCCATAACTATAGTTAAAGCATCTTCCAACTTATCACATTTTTGAAGTCGCACTACACGTATCATGTTCTCCGGTAAATTATACAGAAAAACGTTTAAGGACATGTGATTATAAATTGTTATTTTAGCTTTTCTAAGACCATCATCATTAATTAAATTTAACTTGGCAAACAAAGTGCTTCTGACATTCTGAATACGATTACAAAAGTTAAGATATGATTCGCCATGTGAAATTTTAAGATTTTCCAACTCTATAGCAATGCACTCTTCAGACCTAGGGTCGCCGAAATGTTGAGATAACAATTGTTTTAATTCGTTCCATGAAGTCACATCTTGACGCTCACTGATAAGGTGGGCGGCCTTGCCTATCAGGCGGCTGGTTATGGTATGAAATATATATATGTCTTGTGCCGTATTTTGGAATTCTGATCTAAATGAATTAATAACATATTCACTTTTCTTTAAGAATAAGTTTAGCATTCTTTCATCACCATCAAAACGAGGGATGATATCAATTATTTCTCGAGGAATAGTGCGTATTTCCTCCATTTTTCTTAATTTAAGTTTATTCTACACAATATTATAATTACTTTAACACTTTCAAGTATTTAATTTATGGATTTATTTTATCCAGTTATATATTTCACATTAATTATTTAATTTATTTTATTTCAATTAAATTTCTTAAAAAAAATATTTTATTTCTTTTAATTTATTTTAACTCTTTTCACATTTAATAAAAATAATATTCAAAAATTATATATATATTTTCTTAATTAACACACTGATATAACTCCTATAGATGTTGTATAGAAATTATAAATTATGACTAACTTAACTAATTACACAGCCAATGGAATAAGAACAGGGATAGGCAGGATAGTGAAGAGGTCTACTCACAGTACGCTTTTCCCCATTTCCTCCAATTAGAGCTGCTGCTGAATGTTGTTCACGTCACCATATAACCCGATCGAACGCGCGACAAATTTATTTAGGTTTCGTGGATATCGGTTCACGTTAATACGTTCGCGAAACAGTTTTACACTCGGACCGATGCGAGGTCCTCACAGGTGCAGGATAATTTCGCGCCGATATCCTGTCCGCAGCGCCAGTCAAAACGCGACGCGGGGAAAATATGTTTTTAAAAACTATATTTAAAAATAAAAGACGAACAATTCATTCAGGAGTCGATATTAGACTGTTTTAATTAATAAAATTCCTTAGGGCTAGACATCTTATCAAATACCACGAAACGCCTACGCAGTCTGCGATGCAGGTGCATTTATGCGGAGTGTGCGTTCCGCGTATAGGCCAGGAGCCATAACTAGGTAGACAATCGGTACCGTTTACCTACCTAGGTATCTTCATTTACAAAGATTTAACCTGCGTTAAAAAAATAAAATTACAGATGTTCTCATGGTTCTATTAGCATTAAGTCTTCGTCGCAATTATTTAGCCTGTAAGTACCTGCATATTATCAAATAGTAAATTAAGTAAGTCAAAAGTTACTGACTGTTGCAGTAAATTATGATCATTTACTTATGACTAATTAAAACATATTAAATTAATCTTAGATTATAGTACACAAATGGTTTCTTGTTCTTTGAAACGTTGATTTTAATCAGCGCCATGCCAATAAGAATTGAACTTCATATATTTTTGCTAATTAATCATAAAAGGTCCGTAGAAAAACGATCCATTGTGATTTATTCAAACAGGGCATTGTCTACCTTAACCGATTCAGTGCGGCTGTAGATTTTTCAAACTATAGCGCCTGGCGGCGAACAAATTTTTCGTGGCTCCTCTGAGGCGCCAAACGCCAGGGACTTTCTTGGCTCCTCTCGTGCGCCACCCGCCATGAAGTGTAACTTATCGCTTTTTCTTCGGTTTCCACTTGTTATTGTTGTAGTCGCAACCCAACATCGAAAGCGAGCGGTTATAAAAGCTCGTTTTAAGTGTTTCCATGTGATTACATACGTGTTTTTAACCGAAATGGAAGGTAAGTGACTTAATTAATCAGGTGTCGTAAACCTTTGGTACCTATATGTTTGGCTGAATCCATGATTTGTGTTTATTAAATATCGAAATATTTCCGTGCTAGTCGTGTAAATCGCAAAATCACTCAATAGGTTAAACACGATACGAGTAGTTGGCTCATCTTTGATACATTATGAAATACCTATATATTAATACCTTAATAACATATTATGATTTATTTTAGGATTTTCAAGAAAAAGAAAATTTATTCCTGAATCACAGATAGAAACGCAGTGTGATGATGACGACTTCGAACAGAATTCCCAGACTTTTGATGATTGGGATCTTAATCGAGAATGTCAAGAAATTGTAAATGATAAAGAAAATATCTGTAAGAATTGTGCAAAGCGGTTAAAAATAGCCACAAAAGATAATTCAACGTGCACGGAAAAGAAGATGGACAATAAAGATCAAGTTCCGGAGGTTCTCGATATTCATGGGTGCAATTATTTTGGGCAGTTCGTTTGGCATTTTCTAGATAATTAGTAAAAAATATACAGTCGAATTGAGAGCCTCTTTTTTTTGAAGTCGGTAAAATATCCAATCGAGTTTCATTCGTAATCTAAATCAAAATTAGTAGTGTCACTATCCTCAATTTTTTTTTATAGCCAGTTACCAATAGGTACGTTAGTTAATTGTAAGTAGGTACTTTTATTTTTATTCACGACAAATGATTCGGTTTCCGTATCATACCTAATGAATGATTTTTATATTGAAAAGGTTTACGACTCCTGAAGTATGCGTTTTCATGCAATATCCCGAAACTAACACTGGAATCGTAATCTGCGTGACAAATAAGGACACTTTCATTTACGGATAACCACTGAAAAATGGTGTTTTATCAGAGTTTTACAGGTAAACATTTTGGCTCCTCTCGGGCGCCATACGCCATTCACAGAAAATACCTATGGCACCTCTAGGGCGCCATCCGCACGGAATCGGTTAAACAAATATATTTCACTTACACAAACTACCCCATTCTTACCTCGGCCTTTCCTATTTATTTCCTTTGAAGGTAGTTTTTCAGTTTGGTAGGTTTTCGTATTTCCTCGTCATGTGGTCTTCAGCCTTTGAAGCGCACCTTCATACCCACATAGCTTATTGCGGTCATCCATCCTCATGGAAGGCAACACACAACACACACACGTGTGTGTGAACACGGTGAAACGCGATTATATCATGTGTTGAATAAAAATGAGCGGTATTTAGGTTGAACTTGTGTAGAGGAGCGTTCACTGACTGTGTGGGCAGCTAATGACCTCAAAGGAAATTGTTGCTTAGATCTAGATCAAAGACATATTTAACTTATTTTTTTTCATGTCATTATATCAGACGTAGGACATCCACTGCTGTATTTAGGCCTTCGATTGAGGAAGTAATTTGAATTGGAGGCGACCTGCATCGCATATTACATTAACTAGTTGCGTGAACTTCCTAAGCTATACTTTGGGCGAAAGACATTGAATTTTTTAAATCTCTCTTGTCAAGATAAATATCCCTGTGTCCCAGCAGTAGGAACGTTAATAGAAGAAAAATTTTGCTGGTTAACATTACAGATAATATGTGTCTTGGATTCGGGAGCTACTTAATAAATAATAACAGAGGCTCGTGTTCAATTACACTTTATTTCGACAAGATAAGAACATCAACAAATCTCTTAGAAATTACAATAACGAAACTTAGTGTACCAGCTACCTAACGCTGCGACTGTTATTTACAAAAAGCTCTTTGGCCTGTACAAAAATATATACAAAAAAAAACATAAAAAATAAAATAGCTAACCAAAGTCAAAGGTAACGTAATTTAAAACTATAAATTTTCAACAGCGCTTGGAATAAAATTATACAAATCAAAAATGTGCAGGAAAATCTTACGTGCATTTATACAAATACAAATCGGAATACTGAACGGTAGAACGATTTATTGCTAAAATGTACAAAAATCTTAATTTATTCATAATTTTAGAAAAATTTTAACAGTGCATGGTTTGCAAAATAGTGAAAAATCGACAATTCAGAAACCACTATACAATGTAATGTCAAATGTCCATACTGACGTCATCACGAAGGTATGGATGCAAGGCCTGGCGCTAAGCTGTTACGAGGACACGGGCCGCGTTTTCATACGAATTTGTTTGATATAACTTAACGCAGCGTCAGACCTTACACTACACCGAGAAAATAGAACCACAGATAGCACTCACAAAACTGGGAAAATACGGGAAATAAATGCACAACTATGTTAAATAATCTACCTGCAATATTATGTGAGACCGAGAGAATTGCCTCTGTGTCTCCGACATTACCATAATAGGTATCATAGGATATCCTACAACTTCCATCTTTCAAGCTTAAGTAAGTACACAGATGCAATGTTCCCCTAATGTAACCACTAGACAATACATACCACTTTACATATTAATTGGAAGTACATAACAACTATGTAAACAAGTTTACTCACTCGCTCTTAGCATTAGGTAATAGGCTGGTTCTCACCTAAATATTATCGATACTGATTCATCTGTACAAATGTTCTTTGTATAAATAAAAAGTTATAATGACTGCTAATTTGGTCTTTCATACTGTTTTCCGTAGCGAAAACTCTGGTGCGTATCTACGTATCGTAGACGGATCGACTAATTTGTTTCTTTTTTATGAAAGACCAATGTTTTAGTGGTCTTACTCGATACAAATCGGTACAGTCATAGCCATACAGATACTAATAAAATTGGTTCAACAGATTGTATTAAACAATGATCAAATGTCCCCAAATAGGGTATCATCGCAGATAAAAGGGGGTTTCTTAAAATTTTAATTTTACAAATTGTGAACAATCAACTCATACCTATATGTAGTAAAAGTTATGTGTAGAACATTTGGAATATTAAATTAATACAATTGTGATGATTGTTTTTTTTTTAATTTTTATATTATTTAAGATGAGAATCAGCCGAAGCGTAACTAACTAGAGAGTAGGCACGAAGGGGTCAGTACATTTGGCTTAAATTGGGAAACCTTAGGTATCACATCAACTGTTAAATAATCCCTGGGTGATCACTTAAATATGGAATGTAAGTGAAATTCTACATACATATAACAGAAAAAAAAATTATACGATACTACCATTTAAGTTTGTGTAGAAAAATAATGAAACGCCACCCTGAGTGAAGTCGCCGAGATTTCGAGTACATACAAGTTAAAAGATGTAGTTCAATCAGTATGATGTTTATCACCTTGTAAAACTATTACGATTTTAAAATAGCTGCCATGTTACTTTATGACAAATTAATGTATGAATAAAAAAAATAAACATTAGTGATGAATAACCACCCAAGGAGCTAGGGTAAAGCGACAATTTTTCTCTAAAAATACAATTATCCTAAATTTTACCCTACTATAGCATTGAGCTGAGATCTTGCACCCTAAAAATTTAAGTTTACCCTATATTTTATACCCTACTACGAAACATGAATATCGCATTTAAAATCATATATTAAAGTTTCTTAATTTCTTTCCGATTTATCTGCAAATGGCAATCCAACTTTATATAATTAATATGTTTTTTGTATGAATGGATTGTATTTGTAAAGATCAATTTTCATGTTTCGTACACCTAAACGACCCAACTTGTAACAGTACAAATCTAATATTGGGTTTAATATTATCAAAAACACCGTAATTTTAAAACATCTTATTTGTAATGTGCATAATCTGAATTTGGGGACACTACTAACGAAATACACCCTAATATCCTCTAACCTACCAAATAAGTTACATTTGAACTATATAGCCGGATATGTAAGAACATTCACTAATTTCGTATAATTTTCTAGATTAATTAACTTTTAAATTGACAGACGCAAAATTTTACTAATTTCAAAATATGGATAATTACGGATAACTTGATACCTTTACTATTTAAACATTTACGTATAAGTACATACGCTAGGTAATGTATAGAACTCAATGTTATTACACGGCAGAGAAAGACTAAAACAAATTTCAACAAGTTTTCCTCAAGAAAACCCCGTAATATTTTTAGCATGAAATTATATTTTTTGTGTTATTTCTGCCATACAATAAACTGAGTTCAGTTCAACGTGGTAACTACAACAAGAATTTCTGATTACACTTCAGTCGAAACATTTCCTTACAATGCTAAACCTGTAGCAACAAAATAAAATTTCACTTAATATTCATAAATAATTCCAACTCTGAATTAAAACGGATAATTTCCATAAAACATTCATAATAAATAATTACAATACGAATTGTATTTACGAGATTAGATAAGATTTACGAATATAGTACCGTAGAATCTAAATAGATTCACAATTCAACGATATTTTTTACGAATCCGTTAAAAAATCGGATAAATCCGTAAATCTGAACGATAGAATCACAATTAAACGACGATTTTTAAACGACGAATCTGACGAATCTGATCCATAGAACCACAAGTGACGTAAAAAATTCAGATGATCCATAAACCAACTACGAGTATGTGCACCAACCGTAACAATTACGGATATATTTAGACTATGCTACCGCACTTGCCGTTGGTGAGCGACAAGTTGGGTCGCCCCAGAGTCGCGTGGGTGAAGTTGGCCCCGTTGGTCTCGTATCCGTTCATGTACTGGTTGTTCTGGAGGCCGATGAGGATCTCCACCAGGGCGTTGGCAGCGGCCTGCGCGTTCAGCAGCTCGAAGATTATGCAGTTGCATTCCGGCTCTGGGTTCTTGATTGATGATTTTGCGCTTGAACTGGAACTGGTGGAGTTTGTGCCTGTAGGGCAAAAATAAATATTATAATAAATCTTAATTTAAAATTTAAGAAAAACCCCCGATTCCAATGCCATAATTTCCTTAAACGTAAAACAACATAATATTATGTAATGTGGATGCGATGCGATTTCATTTGATACCCCACACTAGTATATTTGCAGATTTTCGGTTTTCCTTACCCACTCTCTCCCCCATAACTTTTAAACGGCACAACCGATTTTCATGAAACATGTCTAAGAACACTCGCGCCAGACTCACCTTTCATACAAAAAAAACTAAAATGAAATCGCTCCATCCGTTCGGGAGCTATGGTGCCACAGACAGACAGACAGACACACAGACAGACAGACAGACAGACACGTCAAACTTATAACACCCCTCTTTTTTTTTTTGGTCGGGGGTTAATAACGTTCGATTTGTACCTATATTATGCTGTTTGGACATTTTAAATGGCAAGCCTAGAACCAAACGTTTTAGATTTAAATACAGTACTTATAAATCCAAAAAACTTGTGATTGAGTGACACGAAACGAGAACTTGAAGATCGTATCATACTTGAGTAGAACTTTGTCCAAGTCTATTCATTAATTCCACTAGATTTTTTGAAAGGAATGAACAATTATGATGATACTGGTGTTGTTATAACGTATTAAAGTGGATTATGGACAAGCAAGTCTGCCTTAGTCTTAGATGTTGGTGGATAAAAGCATAGCATAAACACTACTTTTTACTTTCCTACTGCTAGGACACAGGAACTTCTCTCTTAACTAACGAGAGCGGACACTTTTGTTGTAGAGTGCACTAACGTATGCCACCACCCTCCGGGCTGGGCCAGTGCGTGGCGCTTTATTCGTGTTTCGTAATGTGGTCCGCAGAAGCCATCTACCTTCTAGGTCTTCATGTCCCATCTTAGACCACATCGTCACTTTACATCAGGTGGGATTGTGGTCAAATGCAGGCTTAACTAGCAAAAAATATATATTAAAAAAAAAAAGTTGACGAGTTTTCGCGAGTATTAAAGAGTGTTAGTGTGTGTTGAGTCGTTAAAGTGGCAATGGGCAGGCCATGTAGCGCGTAGAACAGATGGCCGTTGGGGCCGGAAAGTTCTTGACCACGAATCGGCAAACGGAGAGTAGGACGTCCACCAACTAGATGGACGGACGACTTGGTGAAAGTAGCGGGCTCGCGGTGGTTACAAACTGCTACCGACCGAAATCACTGGAAGTCCTTGAGGGAGGCCTATGTTCAGCAGTGGACGTCCTACGGCTGAAATGATGATGATGATGATGATGAAGAGTGTCGGCGAGTGTTGGCCGGTGGTAGCGAGTGTTGGCCGGTGGTAGCGAGTGTTGGCCGGTGGTAGCGAGTGTTACCTGAGGAGGGCGGCAGCGCGGGCGGGGAGGGGTGCAGCGGGCACGCCAGCTGCAGCGTGCGCGGGTACTGCGGCGGGATGCCCGCGAGTTGCCCGGCCGCGGCGCGCGCGTAGAACACGCAGCTGTGCCCGTCGCTGTCCGGGAAGTTCGAGTGTTACCTGAGGAGGGCGGCAGCGCGGGCGGGGAGGGGTGCAGCGGGCACGCCAGCTGCAGCGTGCGCGGGTACTGCGGCGGGATGCCCGCGAGGTGCCCGGCCGCGGCGCGCGCGTAGAACACGCAGCTGTGCCCGTCGCTGTCCGGGAAGTTCGAGTGTTACCTGAGGAGGGCGGCAGCGCGGGCGGGGAGGGGTGCAGCGGGCACGCCAGCTGCAGCGTGCGCGGGTACTGCGGCGGGATGCCCGCGAGGTGCCCGGCCGCGGCGCGCGCGTAGAACACGCAGCTGTGCCCGTCGCTGTCCGGGAAGTTCGAGTGTTACCTGAGGAGGGCGGCAGCGCGGGCGGGGAGGGGTGCAGCGGGCACGCCAGCTGCAGCGTGCGCGGGTACTGCGGCGGGATGCCCGCGAGGTGCCCGGCCGCGGCGCGCGCGTAGAACACGCAGCTGTGCCCGTCGCTGTCCGGGAAGTTCGGGTTGGCGTTGTGCTGTACAAACATACAATTGTCGGTTAAACATGGTATTGAAGATGCTAAGCTATTTAAGAAAAATATCCCGGTCAAGGTGATGCTAGGGTGGCGTCGTCCAACGCCACGGTGTAGCAGCGTATCTATGTATATTTTAATCGTTCACAGGGTTACAAAGAATGTATAGCCTTACACCTTGGAACGTGATGGATGACCCTCACTCACACTTTAGCGGAAAGTCTGCGCCGATTGGGCCTTTTAGTTCATAACGTGGCCGCATCAGCCATACCGGTGTGATTTTTTTTCACAATTCTGCGTATACGGACACAGACGGGTCACTGTTTCAAAAGCTTCGAAGTCAATTTCAATCGTTTTTAAAATCGAAACGAAGTCCGCCACCAAAATGTTAAATCTTTAATATCAACGGTACTCTCTGTCCATGCGGGACATCCTGTATATATATAGTGAGTATGAGTTACCCATTTATGAGCAGCTGCGCGGCGGGCAGGTGGCCGGCGGCGGCGGCGGCGCGCAGGGCGAGCGCGCGCTCGTGCAGCGCGGGCGAGTATCAGTAGATATATACTAAGTATGAGTTACCCATATGAGCAGCTGCGCGGCGGGCAGGTGGCCGGCGGCGGCGGCGGCGCGCAGGGCGAGCGCGCGCTCGTGCAGCGCGGGCGAGTATCAGTAGATATATACTAAGTATGAGTTACCCATATGAGCAGCTGCGCGGCGGGCAGGTGCCCGGCGGCGGCGGCGGCGCGCAGGGCGAGCGCGCGCTCGTGCGGCGCGGGCGAGTATCAGTAGATATATACTAAGTATGAGTTACCCATATGAGCAGCTGCGCGGCGGGCAGGTGGCCGGCGGCGGCGGCGGCGCGCAGGGCGAGCGCGCGCTCGTGCGGCGCGGGCGAGTATCAGTAGATATATACTAAGTATGAGTTACCCATATGAGCAGCTGCGCGGCGGGCAGGTGGCCGGCGGCGGCGGCGGCGCGCAGGGCGAGCGCGCGCTCGTGCAGCGCGGGCGAGTATCAGTAGATATATACTAAGTATGAGTTACCCATATGAGCAGCTGCGCGGCGGGCAGGTGGCCGGCGGCGGCGGCGGCGCGCAGGGCGAGCGCGCGCTCGTGCAGCGCGGGCGAGTATCAGTAGATATATACTAAGTATGAGTTACCCATATGAGCAGCTGCGCGGCGGGCAGGTGGCCGGCGGCGGCGGCGGCGCGCAGGGCGAGCGCGCGCTCGTGCGGCGCGGGCGAGTATCAGTAGATATATACTAAGTATGAGTTACCCATATGAGCAGCTGCGCGGCGGGCAGGTGGCCGGCGGCGGCGGCGGCGCGCAGGGCGAGCGCGCGCTCGTGCAGCGCGGGCGAGTATCAGTAGATATATACTAAGTATGAGTTACCCATATGAGCAGCTGCGCGGCGGGCAGGTGGCCGGCGGCGGCGGCGGCGCGCAGGGCAAGCGCGCGCTCGTGCGGCGCGGGCGAGTATCAGTAGATATATACTAAGTATGAGTTACCCATATGAGCAGCTGCGCGGCGGGCAGGTGGCCGGCGGCGGCGGCGGCGCGCAGGGCGAGCGCGCGCTCGTGCGGCGCGGGCGCGCGCGGCGCCGGCGCCCATAGCAGCCGCGCCAGCAGGCCCACCTGCACACAAACAGACACACACCGTTAAGCCTTGTTCGGACCAGGCTAGTATTTTAGTCTAGTAGCGAGTAATTGAGTAGCTAAACGTGTCTGAACACCAAAAAATTAGTCGAGTAATCCACTCGAAGTAAGTGATTTAGTCGAGTCAATTCATTTTATTCTATTTTTTTAGTAGTCTAGTAGCCGAGTAGCACCCCCCACTACGCGACCGTGCTCACTCGTCCGTGACCACCAAAAAATCGTGCTCAATTTTATGTAGGTTTTCTTGATTTTTCTCTTAAATTTTGGTAATTAGTTTTCATTTAAGTACAGGAAAGTATTTAGTAAATTGATTTTTCTCTCAAATTTTGCTGATTAGTATTCATTTAAGTATTTACAGGAAAGTATTTAGGAAATTCAGTATTTTAGGAAATTAAATAACTATCACATTTTTTTATCACCTCCAAACCTGCAGTAATGAATTTCGTTCCAATTCCAATATTTATATGTGTACAAAAATACTACATAGACCATTATTTATTATTAACAAATGTTTCCGTTTTAACGTTGAAAGCGATCGTCGTGAGATACTCAGCATGCGCTGTGAGCTTTGAAGAATTTAAAGAACATGCGACAGTCACGGAGCACCTGGCCGGGGCGCGGTGAATTAGGGCCTGATCTCATTCGCCAAGGGAGAACTCCAAGCAGCTTCATAGCAATCAGTTTGGCTTCACCAAAGGTAGATCAACTACTGATGCTGGAACACTATTGATAAAGCTCATTTTGGCGGCTTGGGATAGAGCGCAAAATACTATCGGCGTGTTCTGTGATCTCTCCAAGGCTTTTAATTGTGTCTGCCATGCAACACTTATAAATAAATTAAAGCATTACGGCATTCACAACAAAGCCCTTGAGCTCCTACATTCCTACTTGACCGATAGAATTCAAATGGTTCAAGCAGGTAATGAAAGATCCTCAGGACCAAAAATCGAATTAGGGGTTCCACAAGGATCAATACTTGGGCCTTTTTTGTTTTTAGTATATGTGAATGATTTTGCTAAAGACCTTTGTGACATAGTCTTATTTGCAGATGATACTTCTTTATTATTTAAAGTTTATAGGAATAAAAATAATTTTGACGATGTAAATAACTCACTGTCACTAGTACTAAATTGGTTTACGGTTAATAAATTACTGCTTAACACAAAAAAAAACTAAATGTATTAAATTCAAACTCCCTAATGTTAAAGAATTTCCTACAAAAATCATACTAAACGATGAAATTCTCGAGCTCGTTGACTCAACAGTGTTCCTAGGTTTACATATTAATTCTCGTCTACAATGGAAACCCCAAATTATAAACCTTGCAGGTAGACTTAGTTCAGCAGCTTATGCAGTGCGAACAATGAGATATATCACAGATGATGGTACAGCTAGACTAGTTTATTTTAGTTACTTTCATAGTATTATGTCATATGGTATCCTACTCTGGGGTGCTGCAGCCGATATTCAAACTATATTCGTGCTGCAAAAAAGGGCTGTACGTGCAATATATAAAATGAAACCACGTGACTCCCTCAAAGAAAAATTCAAAGAGATTAACATTCTAACTGTAATCTCACAGTACATTTCTGAGAACTTGATGTTCACCCACAGGAATAAGCATTTGTTTTTAAGAAAAAGTGACGTATATAGTATTAATAACACGAGAAGTAAAGAAAAATTACTAATTCCTACTTACAGACTAAAAAACTAGGCAAATCATTTATGGGTAACTCTGTACGTTTTTATAATAAGCTTCCTCATAATGTAACAGAGCTTCCTATTAGAAAATTTTAATCATTTATTAAGAGAAGTCTAATGAAAAAAGCGTATTACTCTATAAATGATTTATATAAAGGATGATGCAGCTTGGATATATGTTGCTTAGTTCCACATTAACAGGCTCTAATAATTCTGGTTGACCAGGACTGATATGCTCATGTTATAATAGCTTCCATATATGACAAACATTTTTTTTATTGTAAATGTTAAACTTATAATAGTTACCTATAAATAAGAACTCCTAAATTGTAATAACTACAAAATTGTAATAAATAACTGATAAAGCTGTGTTGTTCTATTCGCTTCTCAACTCAGTATAAAACATTGAAGCGAACTGTCAAGACAATGTTATTTCCTTGATATTTGTTATTTAAGCAATTTAGTTTTATTAATTTTAAGTTGACCTGTCCATGTGGGCTATGTGCTTCTAAGGAAATAAACGTTTTGACTTTGAGCGGGAACGTAAATAGGGGTGCATGTTATTACATGCGGACAAACAGACGCACACGGTATTAACAACCTAGGATTAACAATACTGCTGCGCATTTACTCCTATCCCCGATTTCACCGTTAACGCGATCGGATCAGGCTGAACTCGTTTTAGCACCTACAGCCAGCTGTGTTCGAATTGATATTTCATTGTGATTTTACAATAGTTGAACTAGGTTCAATAAAATTGTATTCATTGCATAAAATGGCGAAATTGGGGCCTAGTTGTATGCAACTGATACATTCTCATCCTAACTATGGCTTTTCAGTAATATTTTGCCATTGGATTTTTTAGAACCCTGTTCTGCCAAATTTCTGCTAATGATCGGCTCAGAAAAGCATGTATTAGTGTTTTTATTTATATTTTCTTTTGATATATTAAAACAATTGAAAATGAAAATTTTATGTAAATGTACATATTTTTTTGGTCACATCTCTGTCACTATATAGTCTATGTGAATCTTGTATATCCATGTTTGGCATGTGTAATGCCTTGTACAAAATCCATGTGAACTCTTTACATCACATCTCTCATCTTTAGTTATACACTCTTTATTCATGTTCAACCAGACTTTATGGCGCCTTGGCGTTGATACACAATATATTTGATATTATTGTTAATTATGTAGTGTACCTGTCCACGTGCGCCCGCTCCCCGTAACGCTTCCGCTGAGGTGGTGCTGTCTGTTGCGGAGAGGAATGCTCGCCGCTCGTATTTTAGACGTATCCATCTAGAAAACAAACAAAATAAATACAAACATCATATTACTAACTTAAGGATGTAAGTGTGTTTGTTGCTCTTTCACTCAAAAACAACTGAAGGGTTTTTATGAAACTTCAATGTAGCTTACATATCAGGATAACATACCAACATAAATACCAGTTTCCACACGACAATCAATTATTTTTCTTTGATTTGTAAAACCTAACAACGGATATAAACGATTTTGTATCTTGTATTGCGAGTAAATCCCGATTTGGATCAAATTGGAATCGAACATAGCTGTTTGTGAATGATCTGAATGTTAAGAAAACTTCTTTCATCACACTGCACACAGATAGTTTTGGAGGATGTGATGTGTGTGAGGCTGATCCAATTTTCTATTCTATATGGTACGTCGTCAACCGAAGCTTCTAGCACCTATTATGTGTTTGCGAAGGTATCCGTCAAGATAAACACATTTATATTTATTTATTTATTTATCAGTTATGATATACTTGGTTACTATAATATTACTGCAATGCCTATATGCCAATTAAACATACCTTTCTTTCTCCTCTCGACTAGATGTGGCGATGGGTTTGATGTGTCCGCGTAGGTCCGCTTCCCAAATAGAATTGGCGAGGGAGTTTCCGATTGATACCATTACGCTGACATGTCCCAAACTGTAAGCAAATAGTTATTTGTTAATCATAAATTAAATGTGGATATTGGCTGAAAGCAAACAACTTTGATTTAATGCAGTTTGAACTCAATCTAGGTCAACCTTTTTTTCCTACAAACATTTTCAATAAGGGTCACATGTTCACAAAACTCTTTTTAAATAAATAAATTATTTAAAAAATCATTTTCAGACATGTATTATTTGATTCACACAATGGACTACCGTAAAAAATAATAATGAAAACCTTATGTCCATATTATGTATTTAGATTTTTGCTATTCATTTAGGTAACTTAAATGGAGTTATATTTTAAATCAATTATTTAAATAATTTCAGTTGTTTCGGTTCGAAGCGGCCTGCATCCACCGTTAACCTCCAGATATTTAACCTCTTGGATATTAAAATATCTTACATAATAAGCAACATATGATAGGCAAAATTCCTATTTGATAAGAGCCTGCAACTCGTTTAACTCGTTGGTTTGCAAAGGTTTTGATGTTGACCTTTTCAATACATCTATTAGTAAGGTTAGAAAAGGTATTTCAGATGCATATTTTAAAGTCGCTTACTAGCATTATATGTTTTGTTTTTTATTGTATACTAGCTGTGCCCTGCGGTGCTACCCGCGTTATAATGGATGAAGTACTCTTAACCAACAACATATTTATTTGAATAAAGATTAATATTATTATGTTGATACAACTTAAACAAATTATTTCGACCAAATTAGGTAAGTACCATAAAAACGGTTTTTGTGAGTTAATCTTAAAATATAGACATATACTATCGCGGACTGTTTTTTAGATCATTAAAAGAGCTATTATTCTGTAATACATATTTTTTGTGTATCTTGAACCGTTTTCACGGCGCACGCAACGGAAGGCTTCAAAGATGAACAATTTCTTCCGTTTTTTACACATTTACCACTATATCTTTGCTCCTTTTGGTCGTAGCGTGATGTTATATAGCCTATAGCCTTCCTCGATAACTGGACTATCCAACACAAAAAGAATTATTCAATTCGAACCAGTAGTTTCGGAGATTAGCGCGTTCAAACAAACAAACAAACAAACTCTTCACCTTTATATATTAGTATAGATTATGTAACACTAAGTGTAATTATGATTAAGTTGTCTACTAACTTTTCTTTACTCTTTTAATATGTTTAATTTATTAGCGGAAACTAGTAATTGGCCTTAAGTCTACATGTGCCTATTTGTTTTCGCACATGTTATTAATAATATAATTAGATACGTAACTTTTAACCTAGCCGTTAGTTTTCCAAAAAATTGTGTAAATAAATAAATAAATGTAAGTAGTACTCACGGCCATTCGTCGAGATCCAATGAGCGGACCCGCGATATATGTGATCCAAGGTTCCTGTGAACGCCCGAGCACTCTATACAGATGAGTACGCCCAGGTTTAGACTCGCCCAGTCCGGATCTGACAAACAAAAACAATGAATATTAATGTTATGTATATAATTTTACAGGCGGTTAATAAGGAAGTAGATTAATATGACCTCTCAACCACTGAATATTAAATTAATGTCTCAACTGACAAATATTCAGTTCTGAGTGGATTTGGACCACCGTTCATGAGTTATGTGTGTAGTATTTATATGAATCGATAGAAAACGCAAGGTGGAAACAGTTGTTACTTCATAATGCATCACTCTCCATACCAACTTGTAGTTATGTGAGTTGAGGTCAGGAATAGGAGTTTTTATTGTACAAAAATACCATTTATTTTAGTAACTGGCGGCACGCCCCAGTGTCGCACGGGTAAAAAAGTCCCCGGCAATTTTTCCTTATTTGCTCACCGTTTAGACCTACCCTGGACTACGACAAACATTTTAAAACCAAAATCAGCTCAATCGTCCCAGCTGTTCTCGAGTTTTAATCAGACTAACGAACAACAATTCATTTTTATTTTTATAGATTATGTTTTTCTTATAGCATAACCCAATTTATTAATTTTTTCTTTCAATTCATGGCTCGTGGAGTTATATATGACGGCGTAACGTCCTGGTTCTTCATTGTGGTGCGTTTGTACCGAGTGGAAGTAGCATAGAATCAACTTAAAATGTCCGATGGCGTGAGCGGGCGCTCACGCGACTCGAGTGCGCGACGTTTACCTGCGGCCGGTACCGGTCGGTGCTAGCCGACCGGGCTAACAGCCAATTGGGTGACCGCAGGTGGAGGGGTTGTTTACGAGGTGCACTGCTATTTAAAGTAGAGTTCTAATGGTCGGAGGGTCATTCTTTCTTTGGCTTCTGCTCTGTGCAAACGCTCTTCGTAGGAGTTACTAGTTGACTTTATCTATATCTTTGTTAAACTGAGCCTCAGATGATTTGTGTGATTGATATTGTTCCATTAATCCCGTAATGAATTACTATTCAATGATGTAATCTGTTTAAATCACCATGTCAAACCTTTCACCTACATATATTTATTATTATTATGATATGAAGTTACCTGCAGCTCCACAATCACAGCAGGCGTTGTTCCCGTGCACGCGGCGGATGTAGTAGGTGGCGCGCACATCGCCCGTGGAGTTGGCCCCCGTCGGCGCCGGCAGCCGAGACGTCTGCGACAAACAACACTGGTTACTATCTAGACTCGAGTTGGGCTTAACTTGAATCGGGTTATCAGGTGTCCTTCAAACTTTTCAAAGTCCTCAGAACATGCCGGTTTCTTCACGGCGTTTACCTTAACCGTTAAGGCACGTGTATAAAGCGTATATACAAAGACATTTTTAAAAAGACGAAACATCCAGAGGTGCGCGGCTGGGTTCGAGCCCCCGACCTTGGAATGAGAGAAGAGTCTGCTCCCACTTAGCCAACACAGCAACTTAGATTCGGGTCCAATTAGAAGTGAAATAGCTGTAGGTACAGACCCGTCCCTGCAGCGAGGCCAGTATCTGCGCCTCGAACGCGCAGACCCAGGCGTCGCGCTCGGCCGCGGCCGCCGCGCCACTGAGGCAGTGAGATAGCTGTAGGTACAGACCCGTCCCTGCAGCGAGGCCAGTATCTGCGCCTCGACCGCGCAGACCCAGGCGTCGCGCTCGGCCGCGGCCGCCGCGCCGCCCGCCGCGCCCGCGCCGCACACCTCCCAGCGCCACCGCTTGCCGTCCAGGCTCACTATCGTGAACTCGCAGGACGTGTACTCCCCCTCTGCAAATAAAAAGAATACATTATATGAAATGAAATACATGTCGGCGTGACGTCCTGGTTCTTCATTGTAGTGCATTTGTACCGGGTGGAAGTAGCATAGTATCAACTTAAAATGTCCGATGGTGCCGATGGTACCGGTCGGTGTCAGCCGACCGGGGCTAACAGCCAATCGGGTGACCGCAGGTGGAGGGGTCGTTTACGAGGTGCACTGCTATTTAAAGTAGAGTTCTAATGGTCGGGGAGTCATTCTTTCTTTGGCTTTTGCTCTGTGCAAACTCTCTTCGTAGGAGTTACTAGTTGACTTTATCTATATCTTGCTTAAACTGAGCCTCAGATTATTTGTGTGATTGATATTGTTCGATTAATCCCGTAATGAATTACTATTCAATGATATAATCTGTTTAAATCACTATGTCAAACCTTTCACCTACATACATTTATTTTGGTACATAAACAAACAACAGCACAGTAGACAGCATAAACAAACAGACACAAGAAAAATAACATAAATAAACCACAAACAGACAATTAGCTGCCAGGCTGTACCGCCATGTACCAAAAGGGAGCAGTCTCAGCTTAATGCCACTCCGCTCCCCGAGAGAGGGATCGGAGCAACGCTGGTTTTCAGACTGCTCCTGATTGGATGACATCACAGTCTGTAGTGTTTGTAATTGAATACAAAAAACATTTTTTTTCAAATCACATACAAAAATAAAATCTAATCAGATCGATACACTATAAAAAAAATATAGGATTGAATTTCGCGAGCTTGCCGGCGCGGGCCGGTATTTTATAAAGTCGGGGATAGCTTATAGTTTCGAAAGTTAGTAATGTCGCAATGAAAAGAGCACGGAGCTCGCGCCATCTCGCGTCTTCTCGATCGGTCGTGGTAAAACTCATTTAATACGTTAAGTAGACAATTGGGGAACTTAAGTCTACTCGAGTCACCTCACGAGCACGCGAGATTGCTCGAGCCGGCGAGTACTTTGCTCCAACCTCGATCAATCTATCAAGCGTTTAATCTTCATGCATTGATTGCCTTGTATTTATTTTTTATTAAATACACAAAATTAAACTTACAGAGACGTCCGAAACATTCAAAAGTTAAAAATATTGTTGTGTGATAAGATTACACTGTCAACAGTAATTAATAATCAATTTAAAAGAAAAAAATAATAATAAACATTCAAAATATAAAGTTACCAAAGGGAATGATAAAACAATTGAAATTAAGTAATTCAGCTGTATGCTTTTGGGTTAAAAATTCGTTGGACTGTTCAGTAAAATGATTTATCGAGGCGATAGCTTGTGGTTTTATGTGTATAATAATAGCAAAAGCGTGTTGGCAAAGTGGGAGGAAAGCCGTGTTGGGAAAGTGGGAGGACACTCGACTTTCATTCCGAAGGTCGTGGGTTCAAACCCCGCCACGCACCTCTGGATTTTTCTTCTTGAGAAATTTATTAGCGCATATAAATTTCTACAACACGTGCTTTAACGGTGAAGGCAAACATCGTGAGGAAACCGGCATGTTCTGAGAACTTTAAAAGAGTTTGAAGAGACATGTGACATTCACCAACCCGCACTTGGCCAGCGTGGCATAATGCATATTCTCTCTCGTCAAGAGAGAAGTCCCTGTGTCCCAGCAGTGGGAACGTTAATAGGGTGATGATGATGAACTCTTTATTCCACACCAGGATATCACAATACAAAAAGTATGTAGAGTAGTGCATGTTCAATACCTTCCTCTCCGTTCTTCAGGCCGCTGCTCTTCATCCTGCGGTGTCGTTTCTTCACGTGAGGGGTGTCCTTGTCTCCGTTGGCGGAGAGCTCGGCCTCCGTAGCGAGCGATTGGCGACTCGACGCGGGTTCTTTCATCGTCTCAAACGCTGACAGCAGAGCTTTATCCGTCGCCCGTTGGGGTTTTTCTTTGTAACCTGGATAATAGTTTGTTTTAGTGCCATCTGTTGATATTCTTCTGTATTAAGAAACACGCTTGAATGAAACCCCAACTCGAATGAGGTTATAATAATTTGTTATAGCGCCATCTGTTGAAATTGTATGTAACCGATTTAAATAAGATACCGAAAGAGAAACTACAGCCAGAGGCGCTAGTGTAGGTTCGAATTATAAAACGTTGTTTAGATAGCTATGCGAGTATATAGATTGAAATAAAGTCTAAATTAAATAAAGTTAATATTAATTGTCTAAATTACTTGTAGGAGTCAAGATGGACGGATGATTTAGGTGAAGGTGGTCTTTGTAGATATAAGGATAATTTTTTTTTGATGTTTGTTTGGATGCGCTTATCCCAGAAATCACTTGTCCGATTTGAGTAATTATTTCACTGTTAGATAGCCTATTTATCTAGGAAGGCTAAAGGCTACTCGTTACCGTGGGAAAATACGTCGTTCCGCAGGAAAAACTATAAAACACGGGAAAAGCCGTGGCGTGAAAACTTATAATTAAACATGGAGCTGAGCTGTGTTGCCCTTTACGTTTTAATTTTTAGTTAGATCATTTTGAGTATGTATTATTTTTGAGCATGTTTCTGTGGTAATTAAAAATAATGTCTATGCCTTAACTAAGCTCACCTATAGACAGTCCCCCAATGCTATCATGTATGTCTAAGCTGACGGAGTGCGCGTTGTACCCCGGCACTGTCGTGATGATGGACTTGGACCCGCGCGGCTTCTGGCCCGGCACCTTCACGGTTACATATTGCAGTGAGATCTCTTTGCCGTTCACGTCTTCCATGTAATCCTGTAATTAATACACGGTTCGAATCAATATTGGGAAATACGTAGAACGAGGGTCACCGATATAGTCAAACCGATTAGCTCCTTGAAGTGCCATTAGGCCAAAAGGATTTTTGAACTGAGACCACTAATCGGAAAACGTATCATTAGACGTCCATAAAGTCGCTTCCGATCGAGAAAACGGTCAGTGATTAAGCGTGGCCTATGTCCAGCAGTGGACGTCCTAGGTATGAGAAGATGGTGATGATGATGTTGATGAATCTGTATCTAAGTCTGATACACGTCACAAAACACTTTATAATATTCTTGTTCAAGGATAATATAATCATCCTTCAGTCTATCGATTTTCTTGGACTTCAAATGAATTATGAATTTAGGTCAGTGTCAAGCTTTAATCAATACAGGAAACAGAACCCTTATAAGCAATCAATTGTCTACCTTTCTTTTGTAACCCCCCAACCAAAAAGGAGGGTGTTATAAGTTGGACGTGTCTGTCTGTGTGTCTTTCTGTCTGTCTGGGACATCATACCTCCCGAACAGATGGAGCGATTTTAATTTTTGTATGAAAGGTAAGTCTGGCGCGAGTGTCCTTAGACATGTTTTATGAAAATCGGTTGTGCCGTTTAAATAATGGGGGTTAGAGTGGGGAAGGAAAACCGAAAATCTGCAAATATTTTCGAGTAGGGTATCAAATGAAAGCGCATCGCATGCACATTACAAAATATTATGATGACTTTTAAGGAAATTGAAGTATTGGATTCGGGGGTTTTTCTTAAATTTTAAATTTAGATTTATGATTGAAAGCGATTCCATGTCGTTATAGTATCCTCGAGTGACAAAATATTACATCATACTTAGATTACAAAAGAAGAATCGATAAGTTAGCCGTTATTTTATTATCTCTAAAAACCTGTTATTGAATGACCATGTGATTTGAACAACAGTGTAATGTGATATGTTATTCAAAAACAACCTTTACGTTCTGTATGAAACGTACGTTATGTATGTTCTTTAGATGTATAATCTAAACTCTTTATATGGGTGTCTGTTCCTTAAACTGATTTTAATTCAATTTTCATCAAAAGATTAGACTCAAGAGAAAAGTATATGTGTAGGTAACGACGAGTAGTTCAGTTCAAGAAGAAAAATCCGTAGTAAATTTTTATTGATATATCATACAAGCCAACGCTGCGTTCACTCGAAGTTGTGTCTCTTGTTGTATTTTGTTTTGTGCCGGTTGTAAGGGCAACCGGAAATCGGCTGCAGCGAATTCAATAGTCAAAGCTTTGCGGTATTAGTCTCCAACCAAAGTAGCAAATTTTATATTTAAAAAAAATCGTATATGTAAATATATAAAACATTTTTCCATACGAAATGTCCGCTTCATTACTGTCGACTGACTAACTACGCAACATCTGAGACATTCACCAATATTCAGCCTTTGATTTCTGGAAAATGTTACAACTCCCTGTATAAATCCACTAAACACAACCCTCGAATTATGCAACATAACAGACTAACTACTTACTACTACTTAGATGAAATAAACAGATACAATTGGAAATAGCAATAAAAATTTAACAATATATTTGTAATTATGTAATTTAATTTATATGTACTTATTTTTTTCCATTGTCGTATTAGTTTTGCACTGTAATGGCAATGTTAAAGTGTAAATAAATAAACTAAAAGTAATAAACTGTACTCACATGTAAGCTCGGGTGATATGTCAGCCTGCCGTCATCACAGAGCGTCACATACTTCTTCTTCCACTCCTTGTTCAGAGCCTTGCTGCTCTTCTTGTACAGGTACCCCTGCTTCAGCGGTATGGCCCGGCCGGAACCCAACTCCCCGTTCTTCAATCTATCATCCTTCTTAGAAGGGGTGAAGAGGTTGGATCTTCTTCTTGATTTGCGGGAGGTGGTGGGTGTGGAGAGGGGGGTGGGGAGGTCCTTCTCCTTCTGGAGGTTGTCGAGGCAGTGGGGTGCTGTGAACTTCACGTTGTTGTTTTCGGTGGCGATTGAGACTAGCCCTGACGATGAGCCGTGGCTTCCTGTGAGGGAAACGAAATTATATTAGGAATGTAGTTAGATAATGATTCGAGCGAATTTCCAAGTCTACTACCGCACTATTATGTAATATGTTTTTTCGGAAAAATCAACAAAAGTTGGTTGATTTTTATAAGGCAGTTTTCTTACATATTATGTAGTATAAAATGCAATGATGGAGTGATTGAAGATGAAGGGTAATAAATATATGTTACTTTTACCACGTTTAAATTTCATATAATTTGGGATTAGCCACGGAGTAGAAAGCTAATGTACATTCTCGGTTTTTCGAGGGGAAAATTATCATGGGCCTAGCGCAGGTAGTGTGAGTTATGTATCTCATTGAATCGATGCTGTTTACATTGCATGCATAGATGCCAGCTTGTTACTTAGAAACAATCGAAGTTAAACGACGCCGATGAAGTCTATGGACTGCAAGTGTTATATATACAGTATTACCTAGAGAGTTGCCCCATCGGGACGAGGTGTCGGAGCCGTTCGTGCTGTGGATCTCGACCACGTGCGTGGACGAGATACCGCTGCTGTTGGACGACGCGTCGAAGGACTGGGCGCCGCGGTGCAAGTGGTGGGATGACGCTGACAGAGTGTGCTGGCTTCGTGGTAGAGAGTCCTGGGAAGAAAGCGAGGATAAATAAGGCATACTCAAAGAAATATGCATAAATAAAAATGTGTGTGCGATTCACACACGATAGAAGTGAAACTTCAGTAAATCGACAAAAAAAACAAAAAAAAAAAGTACTGTGAAACGGGAACGTTGACTTTGCTCATTAAAAATGAAGCATAGATTCAAGCAACCACTCGGATAATAAATACCAGTTAAATATCATTGAATCCGAAAAATCTATTTAAGTAATGATAGAACTACACTAGGTTAAAACTAAGTTTATCCGTGATCTTGCTTGCAATACAACAGCGTTAAAACATCGGTAAACCCAATAATCTCATTCTCATTTCAAGTATTTTAATCATAACAGCCCTCATTCACTATTACGAGACTAAATAAATAAATAACAATAATTATGTAAATCAATTTACATATTAATATTATGCAAACACGGCGGGCAATAAAGAAATTGACACACTTGTGAACAATTAACTGGTATACATTAATTTGCGATAAGTAATCGTAAACTTTAATGTATTGTATTGACACAGATATTCACGCAACTCAATTTCTCTGCTCGTAAAGTTTAATTTGAAACCCAAAGTTTGCCAATTAATTGATAAGATAGGTGAAATTATTGGTTTGTTCTCCTTTATTCCTTTATGATGTCATCTGAATACTTATGTAGGTAGTCGTTTTGAATTAGGGGTTTCTTAATTTGAAAGATAGATAAAAATTTAAGCTTTTTTAATAACAAGATTATCTCTACTTAGTCAGAAATTGCCATCCAACAAGAAAACAGTCATGCAATGACCAAGGCAACATCCATATTAAGCCATGTTATGTATTGATTAATGTACATAATGTGGAAGTAACCCATGGCCATGGATGTTCAGCAATTGGCCCAACAATGGTAATTGGCAGAATGGGCACATCACAGCCATACTCACATTCCTGAATTAAAATCACATTAGATAATGTAATAGTGGCACAGTTATGTTATGAAATTATGTGATATACAGAATTTTGGAATATTTATGTTCTGATTTACATTCTGTTTAAAACTCTCAGCTTTTGGTAGTAGACATTTTTTAGGCTGGATGGTTGATGTGTTAAACTGAATTTTGATAAGTTTGATAACAAATTCTCTGGTTTATCCAAAATGCAACCTGCTTCGAGACAAACTATACTATTTGTCAGACATAACTGAATTTATTCAAATATAAATACACTTGTCTTTGCTGCAGGTACATACTACTTAGTTGTAATTAAGTAAGATTTAATTTGGATTGGTATAGAAATCCCTGTTATATTTCCATCAGCCAAATAATATTAGATAGCACACCTGCCTATAACTTGCCTAAACAAATTAAATTATAATTTACTAGCCTTGGTATTTATTTCGGAAATGATAAAATTAGTCTCAGGAAACTTCATTTGCTGTACTTTATTGACAAATTGATAGAAATATAGGGCAGAAACAGATAATTTATATTTTCACACCAGACATCTTATTTTCTCCCTGTATCTCTTCAAACTGTAACTAAATAATGATAAGGATTATCTGAGCAAGATAAGATTAGTGAGTCATCGTTTTTATTGACATTTAGTTTTTATTTAGTTGCAACATCTTTGGCATTTTGATCTACATTGATTTAAATAATTATTTGTTGGAGACAAAGAATGTTCTTTGTCAATCTTAATTTCTACAATTTTAGCCACAATTTCTAAAATAATCTGATATATCTTTTCAATAAGGAGTATCTCAATAATGTGTCCCTTAAATACCTATCAGATGGGGACACAGAAAAATGCTTAATACCACACAAATAATGTTTATAAAGATAATTATTGCTCTTATTTCTTTTTAATCCTGTGTATTAACACAGGAATATGTACGTATTTACACAATACGGGAATATGGGTGTTTTCTATGTATCATATGTATGTATTTACAAAAAAAAATGTATCTAGTATATCATTCACCTTACACCCCTATTACAAGCTCTGCTTAGTTTGGGGTTAGGTAATGCTGTGTGAGTAGTCCGGAAATATTTAAATTTATTTTATTTAAATACATTTTTCAGTAACATATTCCTACCAAATATATATTTTAATTGTGCGGGAAGAAATTAGAAGCATGATAATATATTATACAAAACAAGTATCTGAATTATCTAATAGAATAGTTCTAACATTATAACAGCTTTTGCTGAGTTTACGGGCCGTGGCAACCATAAACACCATGATTTGTTACATAAACAGAACAAGTGTTTATTATAGTTATGAATATGTAATAGCCATATGCATTTTACTGTCATATTTGCAGCATTTAACATAATGCCCTGTAGGACAGGTACCATTTGTAATTATAATTTTATTGAGAACCAGATTTTCTGTAGTATTGCGGCTATTATTTTAGATTTATGATCAGACTTGGTACTGTAAGAGTAGATATTTACGCATTTATCATCAAAAACATTAAATGTATGATAATAATACTCTCGAGGTATTATTACAAGAGTAGAGATGTGTGATGGATTCATTATTTACCACAAGCAGGCTAACTTGACCTTTACCAACTTAAAATCATAGTTATTAGACTTACCTTGTAAAGAAATGAAGAATGATTGTGGCTTGGTGAGTTTGCGATGGGCTGCGGAGTGACAGGCCTCGAACCTCCAGCCAAACACTGCGAGGAAGCCGAGAGCCTAGTGCCCACAATCTTTTGGCATGCTGAAAAATAAATCACCACGATATACTTTCACTAAATTCACCACACAATAACAAGAAATCAATCACAAGTTTTCACGCACATTCGAACTTTGAAGATTTCCGCCGATCGCGTTCTTCAGCTCTTTGTATGTTATAACACGAACTTCGACGCCTCAAACTAGATATAGGCGACATGTTCGATTTAAATATGAGCGTTCTTTCCATGCTTCCATTCAAAATGCGAATAAATTACGGCAAAAACCAGCCAAAACAATGAGTTTATTAGCGTCGAAAAAATGTAAACAATACGCGACAGGCCGAGCGAGCGAATGAACGGGACGGGAACGAAAAATACAAAACGATCCGACCGCACGGCAGGGGGTCGGTGTTGCCACTGCACGAGATACGGCTCCCCACTGCCTACGCGAGCGAAACGAGACCCGTCTGTATCTAGCCAGCTCATCCATCAGGCCGTAAAATCACGCGAGATCGAGATACTAGTCGTACAAAAATCGGTTACGCAACTTTATAACTCTCTAAACATCAATGAATTCAATGTGAAGATCAAAGCACGATTATAAAGCTCTAATTTAGAAATAATAAAAATTACCAAATGGGTCTGTAATACTATATGTGTATTTGATTATCATTGGTGCTTCCTTGTACAAATTATCGCTATACTTCTACAAACACTTTTGTGTTTAATTTCAAATATAGGTCATCGTAAGGCTACATTAGTAAAATATAAAGTTCACAAATAATAATTAATTAAATAAATATGTATGCCGATAGCATTGTCATGGAAATAAGAAACGGTAACAACATTCCTAAGCCGCGCCATCGCATGTAAAAAAAGTACCAACCTAACTGACATCATCATGATTTAGAAATTCTACTGGCGTGTTTTATTTGTTCATTTTCTTACCATCTTGGAAGACTCGCTCCACGTTTAGGCCGTATGTGGCGCAGGTTTCATAGTAGGAACATCTCCGAAGTTCATTTGATAACTTGCGAGCTCGGTTATCATCCACGACGCGTGGGCTACTTTCACTTATGGCATCTGGAAAAATAAATGAATTCTTAGTAGTTAAAAATCTTACAAAAATGCTTGAATAGTTTTCGTAAAACTTTATATTCAGTTATAATAAGAATAGTTAAAGCAAAATATTGAATTCACGAACCAAAATGTCTTTACTCCTAATCAAATTTGACAGAATAAAAGCCGAATGAATGAACATTAAGAGGATATCTGCATACTGCCTACCGAAGCAAAGTGAGTTTTAAAAAATCATTTCAGAATTTTACTTTTCTTATGAAAATAACACAGAATGCGCAATATGCTCACTCACCTTGAGTCCCGACCAATATGATTGGAATTTCTGCGGAATTCCGGTAGTGGGACATTTTGTTGAAGTAATTGGCGACGGTATTATAGCTGATTTCGTTTTCAAGACTAAAAACGAATATTACTGCATCTACCCAAGCCGTAAACTGAAACAAACAGAAGATGTCGTTGTTACTAAGTGTCTGAATCTTTTTTTATTGAAATTTGTAATACTAGATCAAAAACGCTACTTTATTAAAAAGAGTTATATTCTTAACAAAACTCTTGCAACATCATTACGACATAACTCGCTTCATCTTTTATTTATAATAAGTTACTAAAGTTACTAAAGCCGTGTTGGCTACTTAGCCAGGAGGACACTCGACTTTCATTCCGAAGGTCGTGGGTTCAAACCCCGTCACGCACCTCTGGATTTTTCTTCTTGAGATATTTATGTGCGCTTTAAACACGTGCTTTAACGGTGAAGGCAAACATCGTGAGGCAACCGGCATGTTCTGAGAACTTTAAAAGAGTTTGAAGGACATGTGACATTCACCAACCCGCACTGGGCCAGCGTGGTGAATTAAGGCCTAATCTCTCTCGTCAAGAGAGAAGTCCCTGTGTCCCAGCAGTGGGATCGTTAATAGGGTGATGATGATGATGATGATGAAGTTACTAACCAAACGAAAATATTGATATTGCAGTATTGCTTACAAAATTCAAAATCAAAACGATTTTCCTTTTAGAAACACACGGCATATAAATGGACATTATTATTACGAAACCTATTCAAAAATTGGGCTCGTTTTCTTTAATGTAATGTCATGGTTTTACTGTTCAATATACTTACGTAGACCCCCTAACATCAGTTACCCTTGTATTACAAAATTGAGTCTGAAGAAAAAACATCCCTTCCCATTCCTCTAGTAATTACGTGGGGTAATTTTATGCAGTTACAGGGGTTCAAAGCGAAAGGGTTTCTATATATGACACACGATACCTATTACGAAAATAAACACTTACTGGCTAAAGATTAGATAACGAAACGTGTTTCTCATTAATTGTAATGTTATTTTATTACATAAAAGTGTTGAATTATAGATACAACCGGTTAGTGTGATAATGAAAGTTATGGCACAGTTTTCCTAAAGTCTCATAAATAAATTAATATACATAATAACTAATATGCCTTAACTTTCGTTTTCCGCAAGTTAACAAAACTTTCAAGCATAACAACCTTTCAACGTGAATGTCAATGGGTATCATAGGTAACTTACAGTGGCAATTTTTCCTCTGTCTATAAGGAGTACAATGAAAAGACTGACTCAGCTTCCACTTGAACGAAGATGCGTAGGAGGGTGTCAACCCTTTCCCTTGGAACAATTGACGACATGAGGAGCGTCATCCGTCAACCGGTATATACGCAAGAAATTATGTGTTTAAAAAAAATACAAATAGGATAACAAAATTATAAACCAATTCAGTCATTAAATAGTTTGCTCGTTCATTTTTAAGAAATAGGTAAAACTACTGGTCAGCCACTTCACGCGGCAAATCATACGTATAATTACTTTTCTTGAATCACTCATCATCAACATTATATTGCTAAAATCCCGCACTCTAAAGATATCATATGTTTTAATCTTAAAGCAGTTAATAATAATTATGCTGTGATGTAAAGTGATAAAAATGTTCAAAAACATCATTTTAAACTATACGATCCTAACGATATACTTGAAGCACGATATAAGCACAGCCAACTATGATGCTAAGAGTAGAAATGTGTCTGTGTAGGAATGTTTAATAAATTGTTGGTACTTAATGGTTTATCATTTAGGTATGAATATTATTAAAACATACTCTACTAAAGTTTATAAAAATATTTACCCGTGTTCACAGCGTATCATAACTGTTCCATCTTTATCAAAAGCGCGCACAATTCTTTAAATTAATCATAAAACAAGACATAAAAATCTGATATCAGTACAGTAAAACTCGAATGTGTATCCAGGGCGGAGTGCCATTGATGACTGGGCGGGCGGGAGGCTCTGCTTAGGCGGCGAAGCCTCAGTTATATCTATTTCCCTCACGCAGGTCAATTTTCCCAGAACCGAAAGGGATAGAAAACATTGCACACATATTAAATACAGACCCTGCAAGTTGCAGTCATCTGAATTCTTGCGTAAAGTGCTTTTGCATCTATTTTTATCATATCTACTGAAAACAATTTTAACGACATGAATATATTATTATTATGGTGATGCCTTAATAAGTATTGCGGTCACGTGAGTCACTAATTGAATATTTTTCTTAAATTCACCTCCTTAAAACATACAAACAATAATTATTTCAACCTAAAAGTAAAATACAATTTATTACGTTAAGAGATGATTGATTTAGCCCAGATGGATCATTGCCCCACCTCTCGAGGCTGTGCCCAAGTGTAATGCTCTTTTAAAAGTTTTCTCAGACCTTGAGTAGGCGGCCTACGAACTCTATTGGTTGAACAGCCTGAAAAAGGTCACAGGGCTTTAAATACTTATTTGCTTTCCAGAGAGATGAGTAAACTTTTGGGCATATTGCGATGATAATTTAATAAATACTAACATTCAAGTGACTTTGATAGCTAAATATCAAATTAGTAATGTATTATACTAGAGCTTAAGACTTCTTAAGATAAGTATTGTAAATAGAGATGTTATTGTCAGGAAATAAGAAAGGTGGTGGCAGTAATTATGTTGAGAACGCACTTTCATCTTCGATCAACGTAGACATGGGGAAGTGGAATATCGAGGAAGTAATCGTGCGTCGCACTCAAGCGTGCGCTGCGGTGACCGCTGAAAGCATCGGCACAATAGTTTCACTTACCCCAGCATTAGGAAGAAAATAATGATGAACTGGCTACTTAGTAATTAAACCGAAATATACATAAGTTTCAGTTTTCAGTTTAACGCTCAATCATGCATTTCGATAGTATAATATTTCATCACTATTCAGCTCATGTTTTATTTATCTTTTACGGCCAATGCACTAGAAAACAAGTAGGCATTCACCCGCTATGACAAAGATAAAATATCCTACTAGTTCCGCTGTAAATACCGGCTCTTACACATTCGGCTATCGAAGTAAGTACTCTACATTTAGTTGGGTTCATAAAATATAGTGCTGACAGTGCATCTACTACACAATTTGGTCTATTTTTGTCTCGGGTCTTGAAACAGGTTCTCATGCCCCCACAAGACGTGGGGTGCCTCGAACAAAGCGCGGTATGGCTATCTACGTGATGTAGTTAGGTTCTTTTTACGAAGCTTGAACAGGAGAGAATAATGTCGTGGCAGGTAACCCGATCCACAAACGTGACCCTTGTGGCTTTCTCGGCCGACATTGTTTAGGCGATATGATACTTTTGCGGTAGGCATGAATATCGTAAATCACATAAATCCGCTCAACTTATACGTATACTCTTTCCAGTACATTATGGTGACTGTTAATTTATTATTTTTAAAACCAGCATCAATAAAAAATGAAACAACATCAAAATAATAAAAGGTTTGAAGCATCATCATTAGATACAAACCTTATTTATCTCAAATTCAAAAGAGAACGTGACTAAACGCTTGAGCTAATTTCGTAAGACATAGTTGAATATGGTTTTAAATAAATATAAAAATTGTTTTTAAAAGTAGCATACGTAGTAGAACGAAACTTTTATTTCCATTAATACTGTTCAGAGTTATCTTTTTTTATCTATTGTTCTATTATCTATGTCTTAACTTTAACTGTAATGGTATCAACTCATATAAAATTTTACAAGCGTTGCATCTGACAGAGCGCAATTATAACATTTGAAGGTGGTTTATGCAAAAACAAAACAAGAGTTTATCATTTCGGAACTGAAAGGTTGCGATCTAATCTTCAAAAGCTGTTGAATCTATTAAAAACTTGAATGTTACCGTAATGTCAATCGAAATCGATATGGGTAGTGGGTAGGTAGTAAATTAACAGACTTTTTATACGTTTATAATTAATTTGTATAATCAAATGGATTGCGGTATATTGATGTCAAGACATGATTATTATGGGGCTTTAAATATTTGCTAATTGAACCTAAATGGTAATAACTTTTTCCAAACACGTACAGGATTGTCAAATACTGCTTAATTTATAGTCAGGGTATAGGTACCTGCCCTCTTTCTTTTTAATTCAGATCATGATCTGAGGGCTTTTCGCACAGTCGTTCGAATATTTGACCTTCGATACGCAGCTTTGCAAGTCAACCGAAGAATGCTCAGTGACCTATGAGAGCAACGCACTTTCAATGTGAAATAACGGTCTCTTGTTTGGGGCTATTGGGTCTACTATTAGGTAGATACGTGAGGAAATCGATTTAGAATAACTACTATCACGCTCCGAATCGATTGAGAGTGGGATGGTATTATACATCAAGTTTTGTACACGTTTTGCTAATAAAATTCAGTAAAGGTCAAAAATACATTAAAAATCATACCTATTTTTTATGTTATCTAACACTTTATTTTGATTCGTTATTAAAATACACTATAAAAACATCAATCAAGATTGTAGTGTACAGTCACCTAATAATGCCTACTTAAAGTGACTGCGATTATGCTATTGTAATTTGAAGTAGGTGCCAACTGGACAGGATGGCGCCGCACGCAATCACCCTATCACCCTCGCAAAGAAAACACAAAACGACACGATGTACCTAACTAACCCTATTCGAACGCCTCAAACAAATGCCGAGTGCATGGCGACCGACTGACGCCGATACTTAGGTAGTTTTAATTTTACCCTAGATTAAGTAACTAAGGATTATGCAAGCAACTCAGTGATAGCGCTCCTTGGCAAATTATTATCTTCTCATTCGGTCATTCATTTTCATTTTACGTGAATCTAATAAAGTAAAACGCCAATTATAGTAAACTTAAATACTTTTTTAACAACTGTAAACACGCGTAAGGCAGTTAATAATAGGCTACCGCTTGGGATCGTGAGGGTTAAATAAAACTAGTCTTTCACGGAAGCGCGTTTCATGCTTTATTTTATTTGAATGAATTTTAGCTCGTTTCAGGTGTAGGTACGTACGAAATTAGGATTGCCAAATTGTCACCTAAAATAACATAAAATATCAATAATTAAAAATAAATCACTCTTCTATAATCATCGAAAAGAAGGTAAAAATCAAACATGGGAGTTTGTAAGTATATGTACCGACTCGAAAAAAAAAAACTTTTAAATAAAATAGCTGTACGTTGGCTGTTGGTATCATTCTATATATATCATACATCTAACAAAGGGTAGACATTTATTAACGCAATTGTTTTTAATTGACGTTCCAAAGAACTAGGCAAAAACTCTACCTATAGGTCTCGCTACATACCTACCTACCTAGCAACTAGGTACGTTGTCGACTAACGCGAACTCGAACTACCACCGTATAATTTGCCTGAAGATTGTATGAAATATTAATTCCATGAAACTTCAAAGGATTGACTTCTAATACCGGTATAACAATGGGTAGGTAATAATGTTATGTACTTTCATAATTTAATTGTAATTAATTTTTAATCCCTATTACCTATAGCTACCATGTTTTATAAGGTTTTAATTTATAATGATAATGCATAACATGTTTAACTCATCTATCTAATGCAAATTCTCTTAAAGTTAGATCATAATACTTCGGATTAAAATAAAATTTAAACAATTTGTACGGTTTGCAAACCATACAGAGTACATGTTTCCGAACTCTATGACGACGTGCATTACATTCGCCCTTTTGGGCAGACTACTCTTTTAACACTACTTACTACTATAAGATTGTAGGGAGCACACTACATCTTTGTTTTTTTTTAACCGACTTAAAAAAAGGAGGTTTCTCAATTCGTTTGCAAACCGTACATAATTCAATTTACAGAGTAAGTTTTAATCTCAATCAGATGAGGGATGAAAATTGTTATGCTAAAGCATTTGCAATGTAAAATTGGAAACAAGGTAGTTTTCTAGAAGGTAGACTTTTGAAACCAATCGTCTAGGTACCTACCTAGGTATCTACATAAATAAAATTAATATGTATACTTTCATGACTTCTTTGTTGACTGATCATTATGTAACGAATATGTAGATAACAGTTAATTAATAAGCGTGAAACCAATTAAATTTTACTCTTCGAATACCTATCAACGATGGGTGCAATCCAATTCATATTTTTGACCAGTATGCTGACGTAAAGTTATTGATCGCGAAATACAATACCTACACCCCAACCACGCAAAATAAAACGTTTTAAACTAGAAGACGCTAACATTAGCATACGAAGGTATATAACCTTGGTTCAAAACCTAGTACCTAACTATTTAAGCACTGATCTCTCTAGTTGAACCTTGAATTTTTCTCAAACCGTTGTTTCCATAACCTTGGTCCTCAAAACGCGCTCCAATAGATTGCCAGCTTCGGCGACGTGACCGTTTTGGTAGGTAATGGTTATGTCGGCAATAGAAACCTAAAATGGTGGTCGTGCTGCAGGTCATTATTGTTTTATCGTCCGGCAATGGCGCAATTATGTCCGTCCACTTCTGCTGATAGCTTGAGCTATCTTGGGATTTAAATCTGGGTTAAATGAGATCTAATAATGTGTGGAACGGGCTCTTCTAATAAGGGAATGGTAGTATCTAATAGGGTAGGTTTATGAATTAGATACTAAGCAATAGGTTTGCCGACCTCAGTACCTACAGATCAGTCCAGATAAGACAATAATGTTGGTTGTCAACCGTTTGATATAGGTATCTAATTCTCTCATGTATCAAAACCTACACATTCAGTGAAGAGATAATAATTATACTAACATTTCACCGAAATAATTCACGTGTAAAGGCATTCTAATGAAAATGTCAGCAGCAGCCCGTAACGCCCACGGCAAACTACCTACTAGCTCAGCGAAATACCAAACCAGTAGGTAGGTACCGAACATTACCCGTAAACCCGTAATTTCCTAAGATTTCCTTGAAAGAACACCGGCAAGGCTACTGGTAAGTTTCCAATTGCGACTCATTTTAAATCCAGTTTTAAAACTTTGCAAGAAAACAAGGTTCTATTATGCTTCCCCAAGGTCGCATGATCTTGACATTTGCGTAATTTCTTAGTCCTTCTCATGATTGCTTTGCTGGTTTTGGAGAATTTAAACAAACCTTTTACGAAATCTTTGAAAGTTAAATACTTAGCATGTTTATTTTATTTGTTGTAGTGGTTTAAAAAATATACCAGTTATTTTTCAGTCTCTTACCAGCATATACCTACATTATTCATAGTTCAAGCTGTTTTACCCAAATTTAGGTAGAATTCATTTGACCTCATCAATCACTTATACATTTATGTCCTACGTATTTTTGGTTGTCAATTACGAATTTTTGCGTTACCTGTCGCAGAATAATCCTATTCAGCAAGGGAGTCTCTCGTTCACCACGTTCCACTTCCCTGGATGTGTCACCTTTCTATTTCCAGCGTGCGATATCGGACAATCACTTTGCGGGTCGCAGGTCAATCCCGACTAATGCGATGACGTCATACCCCATCCCGTATGCGAGTTGGGAAGGGTTAAGTGAGATTATGTCACTAAGTTCACGGCACGGATTTAACACGTTTTCCATATTCTGGATTTGAGGGGATCGCCTGTTAATTTGCTCTTAAATCTTGAGCGGGATGGTTTCATTGATCTATTATTTAGTAGTCTGTAATAATATGAATCTCCTCATTATCTTTGACATGGTAATATCTACATAACAACAGGGTACATTAATTAAGCTTTGTATTACACATTGATAACCCTACTTAGCTCCAAATTCAACATTTTATGCTACAAACCGAGTTTTATTGAATTTTTTTCGTGTTTCGTAATGTAGCCCGGAGATGAAGCCATCTACTTTCTAGGTCTTCATGCACCATCTTAGACCACATGGTCACTTTACATCAGGTGAGATTGTGGTCAAATGAAGGCTTATTTTAGCATAAAAAAGTTCAATCATTGCAATTTTACAATTTGATCTCAGTTAACCGGTAAATCGAGTAAACGTTTAGCTTGATCGGATCGCGTTTATAGCCAATGGTAAAATCAGGGCTTAGTAGTAGTAGAATGAATATTATGTCCTTCTGTCAGTTAATAGGCAATTAGTCTTCAGGTGGTGTTCGTTCAAGTTTCTGCAGAACTGAACTGCTCCGCCAAAACTACTCGAAATCTGAATGCCCGGCTTGTTCAGCTTTGTTTACTCGGCAAACTATTGTCAGGCATCGATTACTGGCTTAATTAATCTGCGGCGAACAGCGATATCGACTGAGTAATGGAAGGCGAGGTGGAAGGACGATTCGTTATACATCGAAGTTGCGATGGAACAGAACGGCAGAGCTAGTTCAATGGTTTTATGTTTTATGTTGTGTTTTAATGTAAATATACTTTTGGACTACTTGTTGGTTGTTCGTTTAATGTCCCCAATAAAAATAAATTGAGGTTGTAGTCTCAACGCCTGCTGTTATTCTAATTCAAGGAAATAATTAGAAGTATTGGTACATATTGGTAGCTTAATTTGCCTGTATTTTATTTCTTAACTCCAAATTTTTATTACAATTCCTGCAAAGCATTTTTAATTTTTAATTATTTATAAATAAATTTATCTCTTGTTTCTCAAATACTGTTAGACTTGGCTTGTGTTTTATGTTATGCTGACTTTACTGCTGTATTGTCTAGTTTACTTATTTAAGTTGGCTTAGGTACCTGCATATAATTAAGAATTATTAAATACTTACTCAATTATTTTAGTTACTACGAATGACTATTAGGCATTATATTTGATAAGATAATTCAACGTTGCTTATCTTCGCTTGTACTCGATAAAGGTAGGTATAATTGTTTTGCCTCTAAAACTCTTAGACTAACACGCATTCAAAGTCAATGTACAAGGTGTAAAGAAAATCAGAACAGTGTAAATACAAGCCATTTCAATAGAAGTTCTTGCTTGAGTTGAAACGATACGACGCGACGCCCACGCCAGCGCCACGCCGAGTTCAATGAAACTTTGAAAGGGTTGTTATAGAGCGAAACACGGTTGCTAATTTAATATTTCAGAACCCGTATTGTGGCAATACTAGGGTCGTTCTACACGTGTATGCCGTTGTGGAGATACCTAATCAGTTTTATTAATCTTTTCAGTTTGTAATTATAGTGACCCGCAGCGCACTACATAGGTACCTACTGTTTGTAAATGAATGGTAGGTATCTATATTATTAAGAAAGATTCTTTATTGATAACATAGGTACAGGTCAGGTTTGTATTAGGGCAAGTCCTTTAAAATGTACATACATATTCTGAATTATACATAGGTTTTTTCAATATTATCATTTGGTCAGTTTGCGAAAGCAGGATCTTGGTGCCATCGCTGTGGATAGCGGAATGTATGTAGGTACCTAAATCCTAAATGCGATTTTTTTTGGTTTTTTTTTTGTGTCCATAATAAATGTTTTTAAATTTCTAAAAGCGGAACTGTCCCGTCCAAAGCAGGACGTATGGTCACGTTATACATACAACCTTACAGCTAATTCTGATTTATAATGTTTTATTTCAGACTTGTATAAAAGAAAGGAACGAAGTTAGTCACTGATATCCTAGTTTAAGTGCATCAGTTAAAATCAAAAATTAATCTGTCGAATACAATTTAAAATGTTAAATTGCTATCTCCTACCTATGTCCCCAAGTTAAACCATAATATAGCCATGCACAAAACAGTATTAGTTAATTTTTTCTGAGTTGTCACTTTGCAATCATACAATGAATCCGTGTCAAAGTCTAATTGAATAATGTATCTACTCAGTGATTCTCTAAATGACATAGTTACACAATCCCAGTAACGTTATCCTACACACATTATAAATTAGGACAAGCAAGTTAAGTCAATTACTTCCTTCCTCATTTCTATGTAGTCCATACATCAAACAGAAATTAGCTGAAAATTTTTTAACTGTGTGTCACAAATTCCAGTTCCAACAGTTAGCTTGCTATAATTATTTCATGATATTTTTTAATACTTATGACATTTTATATTAGTCATGTGTTTTGTTCACGCTAATATAATATTTTTTAATTTATTGTTATTTAATTAATTACAGTAATTATATGTGCACGACCCAAGTGGTCGAATATAGTGACACATATTCTCATTTATCAATTCCAACTGACTGTGGAATAAAACCTCTATTCATGCCAATAAAGATATTTCATTAGTACATTTCATTTCATAACTATTTTGGGTTGCCGTATTGTTACTACTGTTCTGCTATTGGCGATTTTGAATCACCGTTATAAACTGAATGGGCACAAAAGATTTTCCATCTAAGATGATGCATACACGTAGCTTCTTATTGTATCTACATATGTCACTCCAGCTGAATAGTAGCTGAAAGCAGCCCATTTTTTAAATAAATGTTGCTCTCAGAAAAATGACTTATTGTCCTGAAATTTAAGGTAGATAAACTCTTTGACATTGAAAACTCGGTTAATTGACACGGTGTTGAAGAAATAAGTAAACAGATTCACAAACTTTATGTATCTTAAATTCACAAATAGGTATAAAACTTTATGAACAAATTTTGTAATGGGAAATGTGTAGGCGACAAAATTACAGTATAGTATGTAAAGACAAAGGAATAATGAGAGGTGACAGTCTTCTATATATGGAAACATGTTAACCACCTTCGTTTCTTACAAATATTTTGGAAGACGTAACGATATGAGCATAAGACCACATCTATGAAGATTAGCAATAGGTAGGTAAATTTTAATTCCTTCAACAGAAGCAAGTTCTATAAGATACATTTTCTCAGTGGCGCGGTGGGCGATGGTCTGCTTGCGGCGCAAGGGGTAGGGTTCGATTCCCGCCGAGGGGTCTAGTGTTTGTATGTTCTGCAATCACTTTCTCCTAGGTGTTTAGTCATCATCACCCTATTAACGTTCCCACTGCTGGGACACAGGGTCTTCTCTCTTGACGAGAGAGATTAGGCCTTAATTCACCACGCTGGCCAAGTGCGGGTTGGTGAATGTCACATGTCCTTCATACTCTTTAAAGTTCTCAGAACATGCCGGTTTCCTCACGATGTTTGCCTTCACCGTTAAAGCACGTGTTTAAATCGCACATAAATTTCTCAAGAAGAAAAATCCAGAGGTGCGGGGCGGGGTTTGAACCTACGACCTTCGGAATGAAAGTCGAGTGTCCTCCCACTTAGCCAACACGGCTTTTTAGTATGTATAATAAAAATTATAAATAAATACTTTATAATAAAGTACCTATATCTGATATCTAGTACCCGAAACTCAAGTTTTAGAGCTTACCACGGTTCTAGATGATGTTGTGTGGATTGTTCGGAAATATTTTTCCCTTCTTCTTTAATCTAAGTTCTTTTCCATCCAAAGGTTGCCTGGAAGGGCTCGCTTTTAAGCGCTAAGGCCGACCATTGTACATTTGCTTTTCTACATATTGCTGTTTTCTATTTCCCTGTGGGCACTATAAAGTGTTTTTGTACCTATTTATTTATTTTATTATCCATGAAATTACCATTGGAGGTAATAAAAACGTCATGTAAACATGGCATCAACTACGGTATCGTCTGTAAACTGGTGTCTCGCTCGTAAAGTGCGGAGGCATCGGCGAGAATGGCTGATCTATTAAACGGGCCCTTTATAGCAGGGATCGATGGAGCATCCTGCCGCGTGCACATTGCTGGGGACGGCACGACTTTTATTTATATCATATAAAAAAATAAAAGATATAAAAAAATTCTAATACCTATATACTTACTTAAATAAAAATGAATTGTTGTTCGTTAGTCTGATTAAAACTCGAGAACGGCTGGGACGATTGAGCTGATTTTGGTTTTAAAATGTTTGTCGTAGTCCAGGGTAGGTCGTAACGGTGAGCAAATAAGGAAAAATTGCCGGGAACTTTTTTTACCCGTGCGACACCGGGGCGTGCCGCTAGTAATAAATAATAGGGCAGATGACAAATAATAAGACTGTTATATAAATAATAAAAAAATGGACCAGTTTTTATTCTTTTTCTTTTTGCAATGATATCAACACTTTACAGTGCATTGAAGTAATGCGTGACGTAACGTTATCGAGCGATTTGTAATTAATTTCGCAGCCCAACTCCGGAACTTTGATGCTCCGTTCAATACTAAATAATTCTCTTACGGACGGACTAAACAAAATACAATTATTTTTATATAAAAAAAAATTATGACTACCTAATCTACCTATACCATTTTTTTTACATTCATTTCATTTCATTTCATTTCAACACTTTAAAATAATCAATACATACATTATTATACTATGATACATATTCTAATGAAAAGTAAAGCAATTTTTTTTGTAAAAGCTGTGAAGCACAGCATTTACAAAAAAAAAAACATTATATAGGTAAGACACAAACAACAGATAATATTGAAAAAAAAAAGTTTGTGTCACATGACTTTTTATTATTTATGCTAATTGGTGTGTGTTATAAAGATAATTTCTATTCTATTGTACGGCTAAGCCTTAGGTACTTTAACACTTATCTATCGTCAAGTGAGATTGACAATGTCTAATATTATTCAAATCTCATTTATAATTTAAATTCATTAGTTTCTATATTGCGTGTGTATGCTTTAATAATTGATTCATACTACCAAACTCAGCAAACCATTTTATTTTCGTTACTAAAACTTTGCAACAATGGAAACCGACAGCCGCCCAGTAGGTCACTCAAGCTATTTCGAAATACAAAACTCCCATCAGCCCATCTTCCATACAAAATGTCGGGTTGATTCTCATTGTCAGCCCACACGCGATCTAACAATCAAATCAGTTTGAATATTTTGTCATTATTGATTTTAGGGTCCACTGTTCAACTTTATTTAGGGATCGAGTGATACTGACATCCCTAATGGGGACGAGAATGACCTCCATCGGAAGTGAAAAGATAAAGAGCTAAGCTCCCGCTCTAGTCATTCAAATAACAAACTTTTTAAATAAACTAGTAAAATTTCTTGAAGTTACTGCTTAGTTTAGATATTGCCATAATTTGCATATGCGATAAAAAGCAATATTTTAAAATAAAAGTAGGTAAAAAAAAAATTATGCTCGTTTATTGATAAAAGGATTTTATACTCACTTGCATTTCCGGTGAGCCGCCTTCATCCCGTATTAGTAATAAGTAACTATGGCCATCTATGATTACTTCTTTTTTGAAACGTCCACCTGAAATAGAATAATTATAATTAGTTTTTATTAATTTTGCCTAGAAACGATTTCAGAAAATATTACAGTGCCATCTATCAGAAACTTGATGTAACCTCCAACGCCACCTATGCAAAGTTGCTATTAAGTTCTAACGTTCGCAAGAGAACCATCGGTTGTTCGTCACTCCCACTAGATGGCAAGTATATCAAAATCGTAAAAAGTGTTATAAAATATTATAATAACGTAATTAATTTGAAAAAAAGTAATTTCTATTGTTTTATATCTTACCCTCAGGGCTTTCTTCCTGCATATAAGTTCCAGTTAAGTACCGATGCACGAGGGCTGACTTCCCGCTGTCCGGAGAACCCAATACTCCGACTCGAAGCTCTGTGACTCCTCTGGCTGCTGTCCATTCTTGACTGTTTACAAATGAATCTGTAACACAAAAAAAATAATATTGCAGAATTTTATTACTGCTAGCAGTTTATTACGATATAAATAAAACGGTCGAATTTTTTTGGCTGAGCGCCATCTAGCAGTGTGTAACCGAACTTGATGCTCGCCACATCAAATGTTAAGGTTGCGACACAGATGGCAGGTGAATAGAATACATTAAGAAACAAATAGTCATTTTGGTAGAGACAAAGTCCGAAAGAAAAATAAAACATATATATGTTTCGCTTATATATAACCGTACTAAATCGTAAGCAAAAAAAAAAAAAAACATTAACGTGGTCATAATAGTTTTCAAATACATAAACAAAACTATTATTATTATATGTATTACTGTACTGCAGATACTAAAATCAAAGTAACTTTATACTTTACATATTTTAAAATATCTGCAACTACATTCATTAACAAACATTACCTGTAAGTCTATGTAGAACAGTAGTTCCCGTTTAGCGAGCCCCGATAGAATCTCAGTCATGTAACTTTATTACGTTACAACCAATCGTTTTGAAAAGTGTCCAAGTACAAAGCGCGTGCCATTGCGCAATTCGTGATTTGACACAGCCGAGTGCTCTAACCACAAGTACCCAGTTTTTTGTAGTGGCCATACTGTAGTTAGTGGTGAGGCCGCGAAGCTATGCTTGGCAATTTCTTGTTTAAATTTATATAATACGTTTGAGTACATATTATACTAGTATAACTTTTTAAATTATCATGGTTTTTAACAATATTATGATTTAAAACGGGTAACATACCATGATTTGACGGTTTTTGAGTTTTCCGATATTTCGACGCTGTTGCAAGCGCCATGATCACGGAAACAACTACCGTCAAATGATGGTATGTTACCCGTTTTAAATCATAATATATTATACTAGTATCTACCATCTACCTTCTAGGTCTTCTTGTGCCATCTTAGACCACATGTTCACTTTACATCAGGTGAGATTGTGGTCAAATAAAGGCTTATCGAGCATAAAATAAAAAAATAAAAATGTCATTAATAAAACAATCTATAGGTACTCATGTTGTAAGCTGCAGAGTTATTTGAACGCGCTAATCTCAAGAACTACTAGTCCAATTTCAGAAAGTCTTTCACTGTTAGATAGCTTATTTATTGAATTGCTATAGGCAATTTATTTGCAGCGGGAAAATAGGTCATTACGCGGGAAAATCCATATAACACGAGCAACGCCGTAGCTTAAAAAGGTAGTGGATAAATATAATTTAACACGCGTTACTAGGATTTTAAAGGAAAGTGACGAATTCAGAATATTTCTACTTCTCAACACAGAACTATACATATAATTATTATATATTATGTAGGTTGGCATATACTTAATATGTGGATATTTGTTTGTAACTCTTTCAGACTCAAAAAGCCGTACCGAATCGAACCCGCTACCTCTTGCACCGCATAATGTTGTGTAAATTGTCCGAAAAAAAATATTAATTTAATTTTGTGCTTATATAAGAAAATATATCTTTACGCAAATTCATTTCAACGCGGGGCTAGTATTCTAAAATGTCTAATGAAATTGCTTCAGTATAAAATAATCGCTGCTCAGCATAAACTCATCTGAAGAATAAAAATCCAACGATATTTCGTAGAACACGTTGGTATGTAACACAGCCTCTCTTGTTCCCATTAACATTATTTATAGCTGTAATTATTATTTATGTACAAAAAGGAATTGTATTTCTCCACTTTGTACGGTAAAGAAAAAAAAATATTGGTTTATTTCCTACATTAGTTTGCTAGATAGTTTGTTTGTTTCGTAATGTGAAAACGGTCCGGAGAAGCCATCTACCTTCTAGATCTTCATGCCCCCTCTAAGTCGACGATGTGTTCGTCACTTTACATCGGGTGAGATTGTGGTCAAAAGAACGCTAATCTAGGCTAAAAATACTAAATAACAATGAATGTATAATATTGTATCCTCTATTTCTTAACACACATCTTCGACCCGTTGCGAATCAGAATTGTGTCCACATTTCACACAATGGACCCTAATACTTCATGAATTGGTCATCAGTGCTGTTATAGACTTACATAATCGCTGATTTCTATCTAGGTTATAGAGGTACTGAGTATAGATTTTATTATCAGAAAAGAACTTGCAAAATGGATTTTGAATCACCAATAGAAATTAATCAATGCATCGCAGTGTTAAACCTAAAGCTACCAGATTACAAAGATTTATCACCAGAAAAGAAATTGGAAAATTGGAATTTGGATCATTTATAGAAATAAATCAATGCGTTGCAGTATTGAACCTAAAGCTACTAGATTACAAAGAAGCATGGTTGTTTATACAAGAATGGAAAGGTTGGAGGAGGCCCTTGCCGACTGGCAAACAGATCTATAATTTTTTTTGTAAAAACATGCATACCACAGAATAAGTTTATTTAAATTTAAGTTTACTTAGGATTAACTATAATGTAACAAAGATCTGAATAAAGGCTATTTTATTTTTATTTATTTAATTTATTATATAGAGGTACCTACTATACATAATATATTAAAGTCCCCTGACACGTCTGTATGCCATTATGTTTGCGATAAACTTCAAAACTACTCAAAGGATCTTTAATGCAGTTTCTGCAATAGATAGAGTGGTTCAGGACGAGGGCTTTTATGTAAGTTTTTATAAGTTATGATTATGATGAAAAAATCAAGCCTTCCGTGCAAAGCGGAAACGGCCAGATATTTATATTATAGTCCTTTCTTATACATAGTAGCATTATAATCGATAATTTTAAAATCAAGTCGATGTCTATAGATCTTGTGAATAGGCTCAAATTAGCAAGACTTGCACTTAAATTTAGGTATATTTTATTTTTACATCATTAAAAGTATTCATTAAAAAATATAGTGAAACTAAACAATACTATATACATAATGTGAGGTTAATTACTAGTTTTCACGTATAATAATATTCTGTTTTAAATATTACTTCGTGTAAAGTGTTATTTAAAGTTCATGAAATTGAGAATCATACAGTCTGTGACAGACAGATGGACAGTTGCACAGCGGAGTCTATGTAAGTCTTCGGTCTTCGATAATACTTTAAAACAACACATCCATCTTTTTCAAACTTTTGAGTAAAAACATTGTATTTACTATTTTTTATATTTAACCCGTAATATTCAACTGAAATTATACTTAGAATATAACCTCACTGTATAGGTATTAAAATTCGTCCGGCTGATGATAATGATGAACAGATGGGAACGTGTGTCGTTAGGAAGCGACGGAACGGCTTCCTTCCGGTGAGCGACCACCACATGCATGCGGCGCCGTAAAAGGTAACGCTTGACATTTACAACAGCCCTACACGAGTGTACATACTCACCTACAGAGGAGGTATGCAAATGTGAAACGAAACTTCCTTTCGAATAAAATAAAATGTTAAAAAGTATTAAGCGTTATTATGCATTAGCAAGTATTGTATGATATTTTTTGAGATTGATTTATATTGTTTTTTTTTTTTAATTTTTTAAAATAAAATAAAATTAATTATATTTTTATTTGTGTATAAGTACACCTTTAACATCTTGCCAACTAAAAATATAATATATAGATAGAGGTCAAAAGGTCACGAAAATCAGTTCTTTATCGAATATCACGCGACGCTATCGCTTCTAAAATTACTAGACTATACGTTTTCTTTCTTCTAAAATTTGACGGTTTTGTAATTGGAAGCTTATCTAAAATTTGTAATGCACTTTATTACCAAATAAATGGTTTAAATGGTTGATACAAATCCACCTACAGTTTTATTCAGAAACCATTATTTTCATATAAAACCTAATTTCTAGCTCAAACCTTCAAGCTTCAACCGTTAGCTTCCAACTTTTTATAAAATGCAAAAAATCCAATGTCACGATTTCGAACTAGAAAACATTTTCAGCAAAAACCTGATTGTTCCGTCGCTTCCAACTTCTTCAAAACTATTCAAACACGTTTACATTTTTTACAAAGATCATCAAAAAAAAAATAGATCACAGTTTGACTGCAAAAATGCTGACTATTTCGGACCTTATCTGGAAACAATAAAGCAGATTGTCGCGTGAATTGACTTCAGCGATACGTAATTTGTCGTAGAAAAGCTTTTAACGCTGTCAGGGACGATAGTGGAACGATAACGTGACATTTTATTTATAAAATTTGCCAAGGCTGCACTTTATGTATTCAGTTTTGCTGACAAGCAAAAAAGTTGGAAATAATATTGAATGCTGATTATTAAAACCTATATCAGCTAGTTATATTGGTGTGGTGTTAAAAAAAAATAACTAACGTGATACTGTAAAATTAAAACTAAGTATACCTACTACTGAGTGCTGGTTGTACTGTGTAGAATTTCATCGTCTGCTGTGCAAAAGCCTACCTGAAGTTATACGAATACAAAATCTTGTCATTAGCACTATGAGCAAAAATGCTGTCATATTTTCAAACCATGCATTGATACACAAATAAAAAATACCATCTGATAAGACACCGTAATTCCTAATGATCTCTATCTCGTCCCGTTTACATCACTTACAGATATGAACTCAATCGGGCATTGCCCTCTATTTGCAAGGCATCTGCCAATAGACAAACATCTCAAAAGGTGCTCTATTTACAAATTTAAAAATGCAGGTGGTCAAAATTCGAACGTCGCTCCAAATAGTATTATTGAAGAAGGCTTTTTGAAGGTATGATAGTCATAGATAAAAACTTGTCTTTGATAGAATAGTGACCGCTAGCGCTTTCTTGTAATATCTCAGTTATAAAAAGTAAATTGGTGCATTGTTAGTTGTCCTTGAACACGTGCGATTTTTTCTAGAGTACTTTCCAAGATGCTTTTGTGATTTTGGAACTCGGTTGGACATAAATATGGCTAATAATGTCCATTGAGTTTTTCAAGATAATATGCACTTCCTTGTTAATCTTATATATTAAGTTTATATTAATTACATCCGAGTGATTTCTATTATAAGGTCGTCCTCATGATTATGACCAGAGCGTAATAATAAATAAAAGTACCTTCATACTTATATAAAAGATACTTAAGTACCTAAGATATAAAAATCAACAATAGATTTATCCTTAACACAAACAATGAGTACGGATGATAGACTCAACCTTGCCGATTCAATGACAAAACTAATGATAGTCATTATGTAATGATCTTTGAAATGGAACAAAAATACTTAGAAAATTATGGGAAATTATGCTTTAACAAAGCTTAGGCTTGAGCTATTACTAAGCGATTTCACAAAATTACAACTACTACCTACTAGATTCAAGATTATATTATTTAAAAAATACACTTAAATATGGCTATAAATATAAAGAGGTTTAATACTTCAGAAGTCAACCTTGGACAACAAGACAATAAATCCTCCTTGCAACCAGACAACCAAAATTAGGTTGGCAATATGTATTCCATTCTCAAACTAGACGTAGTCTCACATAATTTCAAACAACAATGGCCGCGTTTACAAAAGGATCACTTGAAAAGAGGTTTACAATGCCAAAGGTCAGCTCAAGAATTATTGGATCTTTGTGCATATTGTGGGAGTTTTGTTAGTTTCTGCGAAGATCCAGAGAATGGGGAGCAAAAAAGGCCATAATTCGTATCTAATCAGTAATCACCTACAGGGTGTGAATTAAGACATGAATGAGATTTTGCCTCAATATAATATATGTATGTACAGTAAGCATCGCTAACCGGTAACCACCTTGTATTGGTGGTTTGTAAACAGAAGGGTATACCAGTATGCCACGCATAACGTACTACCTACGTACCTATAGTCCATTCCATAAATGTAGATATTTTATACAAACAAAAGTAGCATAAATTAATTTTAAAAAAAATTAAGCAATTTACTTTTTGAGGTTATTGCAAACAAAAAACACTACCTAATAAAATTTGAATAAGATTGAACGAAAAATTACATCATTATGTAAACTGGGAATTAAAATTAATTATTCATAAACAAAATCTGCAATCGACGTCGCCAGTTGGCGCCATGTTGTTATGCATAAAGAGTAGGTACGTGTACTTACTGTATACTTTCAGGGTTGTCACATTTTTTTTGTTTTTTTTTAATCATGACAAAGAAGATTTTTTTTTGAAGTTAGGATCTAGTAATATACGTATATACAATAAAAATCCCTAATAAAAAAATAAAAAATATTTCCGGACTAATCACGAAGCATCACCTAACCCCAAACTAAGCAGAGCTTGTACTATTTATGGGTGTTAGGTGACTGATATAATACATAGATACTTTTTGTTTGTTAAAAATACCCAGACCAGAAATTATTTTGTTGGAAAATATATCTAAATCAGGTTTCTAGTACCCATAACACAAGCTCACAGTTAACTTAGTCGCTGGCTGTGTGGATTGCCCTGCAATATCATTCACACAAGTTTCGCTTTATTTTTAACGAAATTGCAAGATAGGATTACCGTGAAGTTTGATACAGTTTCAATATATAAAAGCAGCATATAATTTGCTGAATCATAAACGTCACTGCATTTCACAAAAAAAATGCAATAAATATAATTAGGTGACAGCCCTGAAAGCCATGTCAAGACACAGCAGTGTCACACAAAAATGCACCTAAATACTATGGCATTAAAGGTAATTACATAACATAGGTTCTAAAAATATTCTGACGCCTTTAATGCAGTTTCTTCGTACAGCATGCATTGCGTAATTACCAGTGGCGTAGCGTGCCTTGTCGGGGCCCCGTATAAAAATTTTTTTGGAGGCCCTATATGGAGGTAAAGATTTTTCACAAAAGAAGAAACATATTGTGAGAAGTAATATTTATTTATCACATAATTTACCCATTTTACAAATAAAAATCGAATTTTAAATATTCACTCTCCTTGCCTTTTTATCGGCAAACTGATTGATTAAATCATTAATGGCTGGATGATGATTTTAGTTTTTCTAAAGTTTCTGCCTCTATGGACAATAGTGAGATGTCTGACAGCCGTTCTTGTCCCATCGAAGTTCTTAAGTAATGTTTTATTAGTTTTAATTTTGAAAAACTTCTTTCTGCCGTTGCGGTTGTAACTGGAAGGGTCAAGAATAAAAAGCATGCTGTGATTACCTCGGGAAAACTGGATGCAAGACTATTGAATTTTACTAGCAATAATTCAATGAGTTCTTTAATGGAATAATTTTTTTTAATTTCCTTTAATTTAAAGCCTTTAATTGGTCACAAAGATTAAGTGAGATGTCTTTACTGTATTTAGCGGACAGTTTTCCGGAAGCGTATCACTTTGGGGCCCTCCGTGGCCCGGGGGCCCCGTATAATTGATACGGCAAATACGGCGGTAGCTACGCCCCTGGTAATTACGTAGGTATTTAACGTAATGTAGGGACTCAGATAGTATCTTCCTTTAGAAAAACCTATTTCTAGACCTTTAAGGAAGTTATATGCTTATTGTTGACTTGGATGTAATATTTCATTTGTATGAATTTCCTGATTTTGAAATTGTGAATGTCATAGGAAAAAAATATTTGAACCTTACATGAATCAGGTCAGGAAAAATCAAGTTGTGATTCGACTATGATGTGGTAGATGTTGTTTCACAATTAATATTTTTAATTGAATAGTAATAAATAAATATTAGGTCCTTACATATGAAATTGGCGTTTTGTATGGGAGGAACAAAAAGTCGAATATTTTTTAATATAATATATTTAATTAATCAAAGTATGAACCATTATTTTCTATGCACTTTTGCCATCTTATAGGTAGTTCATTGATCCCTTTACTAAAAAAACCAGTCGGACGGGAATCAATAAAATCTTTGAAGGCAATTTGGACTGCCCCATCGGAGTTGAATTTTTTCCCTTGCAAGAAGTTATCCAAATTTCGAAAAAAATGGTAATCTGTTGGAGCAAGGTCCGGGGAGTACGGAGGATGTCTTAGACTTTCCAATTGAAGCTCTTCTAATTTAGTAGCCGTCTGTTGCGCAGTGTGTGGTCTAGCGTTGTCGTGAAGCAGCAGTGGCGTGGAGCGATTGACCAGCCTAGGTTGTTTAGCCGCTAGCTTTTCCATCATGGTTTGCAATTGCTGACAATAGACATCAGCCGTAATAGTCTGGCCAGATTTGAGAAAACTGTAATGAACAATACCGGCACTAGTCCACCAAACGCTTACAAGTAACTTTTTTGGGGTTAATTTTCGCTTGGGGCAGGATTTGGCTGGCTGGCCAGGATCCAACCATTGCGCTGAGCGCTTCCGATTATCGTAAAGAACCCATTTTTCATCACAGGTAATGATTCGGTTTAAAATACCTTCATTATTGTGCCGGTTTAGTAATGTAACGCAGCAGTCGACGCGCGTTTGCCGGTTTGCTTCAGTCAATTCGTGAGGTACCCACCTTTCAAGCTTTTTAATCTTCCCAATTTGCTTCAAGTGAATTAAAACAGTTTTATCACTAACACCGCAGCCTGCAGCTAACTCGGACGTGGTTTGCGATGGATCCGCTTCCACAATAGCCTTCAACTCTTCATTATCAACTTGAGTCTCAGGCCGTCCACGGGGCTTGTTCTGCAAGTCGAAATTTCCAGAACGAAAACGTTGGAACCAAAAACGAACTGTGTTTTCTTTTGCAACACGACCGCCATACACATCATTCACCCTTCGAGTTGTTTCTGCAGCACTAGTGCCACGGCGGAACTCGTACTCGTAAATAATGCGATATTTTAAGTTTTCCATTTTGTAAAATGAGTGACGCAAACAGAAAAAAACAGAAGAAAAAAAACAAATGAATGACGATCATCGAAGCACAAATACATGAGTCTATAGCTGTACAAATTTGAATTTGGAATTCCTTACCAAAGAGGAGAAATTTGTGATTAAAGTGGCCAGTACGAAAAACGCCAATTTCATATGTAAGGACCTAATATCTCCTAACCTAACCCCAAACTAAGCAGAGCTTGTACCTACTATGGGTGCTAGGTGACTGATATACTACATAGATACATTTTCATACATTTATAATACAGATTCTAAACCAGAAATCGCAGATAGTACAAAATCTGGTCCCCAGCGGGAATCGAACTAACAACCTCTTGCGTCTCAGGCGGACCTTCGCCAACTTCTAATAATATGACATGCGCGTCCCAAAGAGAATATAATCACTATGCGCTTCCCTATCCATTGGCGCCTCATGTCAGCTGTCAAATTGACATTGACAGAGATCGATGTTATTGATTGCGGATTTTAGCGGACAATTTCTATTTGCAGACCGCAAATGATTTATGACATGTATAATTGGCTATTAATATGATAAAATAAGGTAATTATAATTAAATTATAGAACGAGTACTGTTATTGGATTGTTTTTTGTGTGGTCTTTTGCTATATTACTATATACTTTTACATATACTTTTTACATGGTATTAACATGAAGTTATTACTGCCGTCTTTATTTTTAATTTGAAGGTTTCAAGGTGATTTGATAGTTTGGTTTTTAATTTCAAGAGGAATGTTTATAAATGGGCCTTTGATGGGATTATCAACGACTAATCTATTATAGTATTAAAAAGCTGAAAAGTTTGTTTCTTAAATTTTTGTTTCACAGTTAAATACCCTATTTATCGAGTAAAGCTATAGGCTACTTTTTACCGCGGGAAAATAAGTCGTTCCTGCGGGAAAAAAAACACGAGCAACGCCGCGGCATGAAAAGCTAGTTATAAAAAAAATACTTATTCTTTCGAGGGCAACCAGCAATTAGAATATACCCCAACACCATAAGCGCTGTCAAACCCGAGCCGTCAAACCAAGGGAAATTCAGTAGTGACGGAGACATTGATTAATCTTGATAAAATTATAAAATGTCAATTTATTTTAAGCAGAATCAACTTCTTATAATTAAGTAACATAAGTATGATAAAGAAAATGACTCGTCCCAGCCTAACCACCATAAACGAGTTAATTAGCCAGACTGACGCGACTTGTAATTAACTCGCAACGTGATCTTAAGTAATCTCGACTCTGAGTAACAATTAAAAACTCTGTTTACTTACACTTTGCTTAACTGTTCTCTGCTTGAGCGAGAAAATTACTGTAGTAAATTGAATTCTTTATTTTGGTTACCTTTTTCTTTAATACTGTCAGCAAGCATTTACGTGATTATAGCTGTCAATAGTTTCATATTAGTTTATTCATCATAGGCAATATTGTACACTTTCGCTAAGTTCTAATAATAAGTATTATATTCACACACAGAAAATACAGCAAAAGACACAGACAAGACGTTCAGTAAGAGATGTCACATAATAATTGAGCTGCCTAGTAGTGGCATTGTCAACAGAAATTATGATTAATACAAATAATTGTATTAGAATCCAATATGTTACAAATCTATCATAAAATATTTATTTCAGTTTAATACATAATCATAACAGGTTATTTTTTTAGCCCTAATGCGATCATATATTTATAAATAATAACAAATTCATAGTGATTAAAATAAAATAGTAATAATAATAGATCAACGTTGAACAATATTAACTGAATCATCAATAATTATATTCATATTTAACTGTTACTGCTGTATGGAGGCATTGTCAAATAAAAACTACTAAAATTAGGTACTTCTAGGGATTAAAATGATTAAATTGTCATTGACTGAAATTAAATTAATAATGAAAATCAAAACAAGTGTAGAATGGGCCTATAAAATCTTGAGTATTTCAATTAAGTACTATTTTCAATCGTCTTGTCTTTAATTATTTCTTTTTCCAACCGCTTCTTCTTCTTATATTGTCAACTCCCTCCTCATCCAACTATCGTATATCGATGGTCCCACAGTGGCTCGGATTAATCCCGTAACACAAGATAAAAATCTTGAAAATACCAAATACTCGATTCTATTTATTTTTTAACCCCCAACGCAAAAAAGGGTGTTATAAGTTTGACGTGCCTGTGTCTAGGGCATCATATTTTTTATTTGCTTGATGAAAATCCGAAAAAAAAAACCTAAAATCTGCAAATATACGAGAGTGGGGTATCAAATAAATCGCATCACGTGCACATTAAAAATAAAATGGTTTTTTCTTAAATTTTATATTTAGATTATCGTTATTTTAGTTGTCAAAGATGATTCAAAATCAAAACAAGATGTATGTTCAACAACAATTTTAAATTAGGAATTTTTTGAATTTTTGATGTAAATGTTGAGTAGGTACATTTCTGTGTAGAGGGTACACTACAAATCAATTTGTAATATCATAACTTTACCTACGCTTTTCATGTTGGCGAGCAGACTGTCATTAATAAAAGTGCTTTATTAATGTTTTAATTACAAAATCACGACCTCACCCTACAAACGAAAATGGACGCCGGTCACGAGGCTGGTGTAACCTTGCTTTGTATATTTTTCAGTTTTGTCTCCACGTGAAGGTCACGCCAGCCTTGAATTTTATTACCTTCCATTAGTTTAGTAGTTAACTTAGCTAATATTTATGTTTAGGGTTTTTTAGTTAGTTATTCTAGCTTGTTATTATTAAAGATAAAGATAAAAAACGTTGATTTTGTCATTTACATTAAAACACGTATTACAAATATATATGCGAGAAAATGAAGACTTTAAAATGACAAAAACGGCGACCACTCAGCATTAAATTTGCTAAGGAGCGCTAGTCTTTCGTGGTGACCTTTGCGAGATGCGGCTACACTTAAACTTTACAAGTAAAGTTTAAATTTAACTTAAACGATAAATATTTACCCAAAAAAATAGAGCTGTTCTACTCAAAGTTTCTATGTACATCATAATGGAAGATCTGCACATAGTAATATATTAGGTACCTACCTCTTTGACAAAAACGATTAAAATAATATTTGAAATTAAGAATTAAGTATTTGAAATGAGAATTTGTAACAGCCAACATTTAGAAAATAAAATCAATTATAGTTTTCAAATAGCGAACGGGTAGGGTTGTTCAGATACGATGTTTTGCGCAATGCTTCGTGGACCGTGAAATGAAATGCCAAGTCGTGCATAGGGCTTCCAGTGAAAAAAGGGTTCAATTGATATAAATTAAGGATTATTTCTCTTGAACTAATTTTCTCTATTAAAATAATATGATTGACTTCTTATGAAGTATTCTTGTTGCAAACTTTGTACGTCTTAGAATTATTTAATTTTGTTAGATTATAATTTATAATTAATAAATGATCAGAAGCAGTTTAACATAATATTTGAAGTTTTATATCTTTGAAATGTATTTAATAAAGAATAAATTTAATAAATTTGAATAAATTTCCCACATTTTTCATGTGCACGTAAAGTTCTCTATTAGCTAATACAATTCAATTACTTACTTTAAGACATAAATTAAAACCGCTCTATAATCCCAACACCTACGCGATCAGGCCATTAAATTTTAAAATACCCTATCGGTTCCACAAAATCGTTTAAGATTTTAATTTCTTAGTCTGCAAAAACGCATAATGAAATTAAAAGTGCCAACAATAGAGGCATCAGTTAGTTCCAGCATCTGCCAACTTGCTCCAGTTTACCTGAACATCTGCTCGCATTGTGGTCTGTGAGACCCTCGCGAATAGATTAAGGAATTTCGAATCTTTGTGAGGTGCAACCCTAATCATTGCCAGTGTTGGGACTTATGTGACAGTTAGGTCATCGACGTCGATAATAAGAATTACAACCGAATTATCTTTAAGTCGTTTGTTTTACAATTTTGTGACATACTTGACTATGACACGTTCCATAAATGTTGTGTTCCTTGTATTTAATTATAACCAATATATCTTCTGAAAGAAAGCCTTGATAGTGACTGTGAGATGTAAGCCGTTCCATAGTTTAAATTACCGTGTTAACTAGGTTTAAAGTTTGATTAATCATGTTATTGTCATGTTTCTAGATGGAAATGCTTATCGATAATTCACTCACATCTGGAATTGGTACAGTGAGAAACGTGTTCAATTTCAAAACATTCGACATTATTTAAAATTGCAACTTATCTGTCATTACATTAAAGATTACGATTAGACGCTATTTTCCTTGTTAAGATTACTATCGACAAAAACAAATTGATTTTCCCCTCACTGCTTATTTTATATTTTTAAAAGCCTTTAATCATATGTTTTCCGATACGTGAATTTTGGTTTGACGGATCATTATTGAGTCATTTATCCTCGGTTAAGGGACACACCCACTAATCTTTTTATTCATTATTTACGAACAGCGGGGTGCGTTTCGCACGCTTTAATGACATGTTTTAGGGTTTGTTTTGTAAACTCTGGGAATTATGTGTGATGGTAATGGTGGACGTGTTCTTAATTAATTTTGGATTGTGACATGTGACAATATGGTAATACTCATATGTGTTGGGCTGTTTTTATGATTGTTCATCATAGCTGATGTGGGAAGACATGTTTTGTTAATTTGTGAATTTGAATAATGTTGTTTTGACTGAATTAGGAAAATAAATTGCAAATGAAGTCAGTTTGACATAGACTTATTTGAGAAAAAAAATGTTTTATTTACCTAATTACTTAAATTTTTAGTTATAACTAAAAATTTAAGTATATAAAAATATAAAAAACATAAATGTTTTTTATAAAAGTCATTTTAATTAATAAGGCCAATAAGGGTAAACTTTTTTTAATTCGTTAAAGGTAAAAATAGTTACTAGAAATATTTCTAAATGAATGTTATGGCATAAAACGAGAACTGTGGTGTTCAGTAAAAGCACTTCTCGCCATTTCCACTCGCACTCGACAGCTTATATTCGCTCCATACATACTGCAAGCTGGAAACAATTCACACATTTTCACCATAAATTGCCTGCAAATGTTGCCAGCTCGGAGCTCACTTCCCACACGCGTTAGGACATCTGTGTCATATTACCAGCCTGGATTGTAATATTCACACTTAGCTGATTGGGGAGACTCATAATGCGACTTAATGTTTTCCTTCATTTTACCAGGATAGACACATTAACGATAAAAACCTCTATTTCCTGACTGCCTCAGTGGCGCGGTGGGCAAAGGTCCGCTTACGGGTTCGATTCCCACCGAAGTGTTTGTATGTTCTGCACGCACTTTCTCCTTGGGCTGGTGTTCAACATAATATACATATAACTAAAATATCTGTGTATGTATGTCTTTTATACTATAAAGTATTAACAGTCCAGGTTCGCCTTTGTCGGATACGACGCGGAGGACATCATCATCATAAAGTACTTATATCAGATGTCTGGTACACGTTACACAAGAAAAGCTTACCACTTATTATTATAAGAGCTTACCACTGGGCTAGATGTTGTGTGGATTGTCCGAAAATATTTTATTTATTTATTTAACCATATAGAATTTTTTCGACAATATTGTAATTACCTACCGAACCGGTCTATGGATGTCTATGCGTCATAATATATAAACATGAATGACATGAATCCTTAGAATTTTCATAGAAATATGAATAAATTGGTACCTACGTGAATAAAGAATTAGCTTATTTCACCATCACCATATTTCACCGTTCCAAAATTTGAAATTGGACTCACCAAATGAATATTTTAGTATACTGATTCATTCAATTACTCCAAATCTGATTCATTGTGCTTGCCAAAATAAATCCTAACGGAAATGGCTTTCTTCCCAAAAATCTAATAGGTCTTAGGAAAACAGCACGTATCATTATCGAGAGCACGCGTTTGATCGACTTACGACTCGATTTACGATTCAAGTCACTAAACAATCGCTTCCGCTTCCTGTCGCGCGTCAAAGCGCCACGTGCGTCCAACTTTGAATTCAAACTCGGAGCTTTTGCGCAATCAATTGAACGGATCAGTCGATGTTTTTTTTATCGATAAGTTAAAGAGTTACCGCACTAAAATCAACCTACTTGGAAAATTTTGATAGTATTTTGGCATGAGATTTAAAGAGTGTTGCCAAGATAATAAAAATGTATTGCTATTAAATTAGTTTTTGCTGCAATTATCTGACAGTAAGATATAATTATTTGAAAGCTGTGTGTTTGCTTTGCAGTGTAGGTCTTAAATTGAATACATCTAGTAAGGAAAAGTTATTTTAAAAACACTTAATTGATGTGATAAATATAAACGATCTTCATGTTATGTCAATTATTCCCATCCATCAAAAGCCGCCATTTTTTCCGTTTAACGCGCCGTTCAATCATTCACATTGCCATTAAAACCACGCTACTTTTATTTTTGCAAGCTGTCAACTCTATTATGAGAATAAATTGGTAGACGCGAACTAACGAGTTTGCATTGTATGTCGTTGCATAAAGATTCAAAATGGGTCAGCCCTTAGCGAGGGAGCAAATGGCTTTTCCTATTGCACCGCGCGACCTATTTTCAGGCATTTTCTTTTAAAAAGGTTCTTGTTGGTGCTTACGAAGCGGATGTTTTGATGCCGCTTATCTCGTGGTTGAATTTCGAAGCTGTACCTTTTAATCAAATCCCTGATAACAAAAGTTCTATATATGTACCTTTGTCGTAAAAAACTAAAATACAGCTTTGATTACTTATTGAAGTGCTTATAAAATATAAATCTATTTATTAAAACTCACTGAATTTGTTCTGACGCTGCTCAATCCAATAGAATGAAGTCGTAAGAGAAACCGTCTTTACTCTTATATCGTAGGAGAAGTAGTCATTATTATATCACATTATTGAAAACTAGCCTCTAAAGCCAAAGCCTTGCTGTTATATTGATTTTTCGTGAGCTACATTTTACCCCAATAATATTTTTTTATATTACACATTGCTATTTTATAGTAAAATCCTATCTCAATAAATGCTCTATCTAACACTGAAAGAATTTATCAAATTGGACTCCTGAATAGAATTTCCTGAGATACCATATTCAAGCAAACAAAATACGGGAAAATACTTTTTCGTAAGCGGACAACTGTCCGCTCTGGTGGCGCGGGAACTCTCTAGCGGCTTTTGCCGCTCCATGTTAATATCTAGCGCATCTGTACGTAGTTTGCAATCTCCTTCGCTTCCGTCCGCTGCAGAAGACTAATCGCTTTTCACTAGTTTTATTCACTTTAAGTTGTTTTATCGAGTTGTTGTGTACGCTGTCTGTTCCGCTTTGTAAGAAGCTAATTTTAAGTTTTGAGAATACATAGAGAATCATTGAAAAGTGTTTTTTTTTTGAAGAGGCTTTTGGTTGGAAGTCAAGGGTTTCAGAAAAGGGCACTTCTGGACTTGATACCAGAAAGGTACTTTTATTCAAAGACTTTAAAAGTTTTGTTCGTTAAAACATTATCCTAGCTACTCCGTATATGAAAAAACAAAGTCTTGCGAGTACCTTTAAGTATATGCATATTTGGTTCGATTATACATAGGTATTCGTTTTGACAGGATTGTGTTAGTACTTAAAACCAGCTGTAATTGTGACGTTTTATTTTTTTATCAATAAATGACTATGATTTGATGTTTATTAGTTTTAAAATTGAAAATTAGCAATTGTATTTCCTACCTTAGCAAACGAAAAAAAATAATATAAAAGCGCAATATGCTTCATAGCATTGTGAATATAAATAAATATATAAATAAATAAATAAATAAATATTTCCGGACAACTCACACAGCATCACCTAACCCCAAACTAAGCAGAGCTTGTACTATGGGTGTTAGGTGACTTATATACTACATAGATAAGTACATTTTTTTTTGTAAATACATACATATGATACATAGAAAACACCCAGACCCGAAACCAGAAATTGTAGATCGTACAAAATCTGGTCCCCTGGCGGGAATCGAACCCGCAACCTCCTGCGCCTCAAGCGGACGTTCGCCCACCGAGCCACAGAGGTCGTCTATTATATATATTTTCCATCCATAAAGAAACACATAACTCATACTGAACCCACAGCTAATTTGCTTTGCAGGGGTCACAACGCATTCAACTCTATAAGGTCAATTCGTGCTGTCGCCCGCGCGTAAAAGTCAATGTCAAATGACAGATGACATGAGTCAGGAAACGTCTGACGATGACAACATCGACTGTCTAGTAAATCTTGTAATCAAATCGACCAAATGGCGTTCAACTGAGTAACATATTTTTCTCTTTATAATTTTATTTAACTTGACTCTAGCAAACTGACGCTTCAAGCACAGAGTCCAATTAAATCTAGTAATTAAATCGTAAAACCACACATCGTTATCATCACCTGCGTTTGAATGGATTACCCACTAATAACTTATTATTGCGTCCAATTATTGTTATTAATTTCAAGAAGTTATGACACTAAGTGACGCTGACCCTGTCAATTACAACCGGACAACAGAGCCACAAAATGAAGTAGAAGAAGAAACAGTCATCACTAGCGTAATTTCACGCACTTTTCCATCAAATAAAAGAAGAAGAATAAACGCCCGATAAGGTTTTGCATGGATTGCGAAAACCCTTCCTTTTTAATCCTTAAAACCTTTTGCTAAAACTGCATAAATATCCTTTCAGTAGTTTGTGAGTTTATCGCGAACATATATAATGTAGATAGACAGAGCTATAGCCGCGTCTGGGGACTTAAGCCCTAGATTTTTAGCCATTTTTTTAAGATTTTTTTTCTTAGCTAATCTGTAATATAAAAATGAATGGTTGTTGAAATGTGTTGGTAAGCGCAAAACTCAACAACGTCTGAGGCAAATTAACCAATTATTTTTATTAATGTTCGTAGAAGTCCTAGGGTTCTTTTTGCTTTTTACGTAAAAAGCATCAGGGAATTACCGGGAAAGCAATTTTGAATAATTACCCGTGCGAAGTCGGGGCGCAGTTTATGATAAGTATAGATAGATATATACATACATAATGTATAACTAAAACCCGTCGTATACATTCTTGATGTATCTTACGTCTCCATCCTTCTCCATCCGTCTCCTTGTAGCCTAAATAATAACAAAGAAAATTATCGTAACATTTTTTTTTTTTAAATAGTACAATAGACATACTTTCATTTTGTAAATCATATTTATTAAAAGTAGATAAAAATATTCTGATTGCTGATATTTAGATTGCGATCTAACTATAAAGCCTCTTTGTTCTTTCGTTGACTTGAAACATGCATTAATTTTAGCGATGCAGTCATCAGATTTGTAGTAATTGATGACATCACTATGTTTTAACGTTGAAATTATTTCAGGTATGCAAAGCGCCATAGTAAAGCACAGACACTCCCGCTTCGCAATCGCTTTGGTCGCGCAGGTTTGCCCGAAGCCTTAACCGAGATCTAAACAAAAAGAAGAGGAAACGACATAATTTAACAAATTATAAGATCATAACACAGTTTAAAATAAATGTCGCGCGAGTTTTTTGCCACCGAGTGTGGCAAAACATATCGCTCAGCTTATCCCGGGCATTTGTAAGCAACAGAAAACAAATAAATCTAATTAGAATTATATTTATTCCATCTTCATTCGGCTTACCCTCGTCCCCCGAGATGTTCAGAAATAACAGCCGAGAACCTTTTCAATAACAACCCTTGGCCTTTCGGACCCCAATAAATTGGGAAAAAGCCTCAACTGGGGAGCTTTCGTGCCAAGTTTGATGTTATCTGTGGTTTTGGACCAAAGCCATGTGAGGCCTTCAAAAAAATTCAAGAATCATGAATGTTGTGTGTTGAAGATACCTATGTGCTCTAAATTTCAATTATAGTATGTTTGAATTCAGAACATCCGCAATACATGTTATAAACCGATTTTCTGTTCGAAAAAGGAAGTTCTCATTTCTCAGTTCTCGATTCTTATGTTTTTTCTTTGCTTTTTTAATACAATGAAAAATAATCACTTATCGTGAAAATAGCAGCTTTATTTGTTCGAATTCTGTAAAAACTTGAGATAGTTTTCTGATATATTAAAGCAAAACTTCTCCTTGGTTGGGAAAACTTTGGAAAGCTTAGAGCAAGTTATAACCAAGCAATAACTATAGTTTTATTTGAACACTAGAAGTGCCCCGCGGTGTTACTCGCGTTATGGATTTCCCGCTGTAAAATAGCCTATATCCTTTCTCAGGCTCTAGAGCATCTGTGTACTAAACTTTTTTTCAATAGGTTCAGTAGTTTTTGCGTGAAGGAGGAATAGTAAAGTTATATTAGTTACTTTCGCCTTTATAATATTAGTATGGATCAATATCAAGAAGATTATCTATCATAAAGAGATAATACCTTTATGTATGTCTATTTAATTAAGTATATCAGATGTCTAGTACCCGTAACACAAACTTATAGTTACCACGGGGTTAGATGTTGTTGTGTGGATTGTCCGGCAAATTTTATTTATTTATTTATGAAATGAAGGCGCTATTTATAAGAAAATTCTTTCGCTAGCGCTTATCAATTTCACCACTAATACGTAGAGGTTCCGCTATAACTATAAATGAATTTATTATGAATTCTGAAACTTTTGCAATTTTGCTGGTGCTACAAAGTCCCGTTTTATATGCTGTATCTTTTTTGTGTAAATAATTATTAGTACAAAATAATGGAAAATAATTTATTTGTGGTTTATATAGTTCATTTCATGGCTTTCAAGATTTAATGTTTCATATTTTTTCTATGGTTATTAAAAGTTACTTTAAACGCTAAATATTTATTTATTGACCAATTTACACACAGTTCGTTACTTATTAACATTATCTAGTAGACAACCTTTTCCAGGCTTGTCCTGTTTTTGTCAATAAAGTTAATTAAAATCGGTCAGCAGTTTAATTGTGAAGAATTAACATATTACTACGTACATTTTAACACACTTATTTTTTTAAAGTTATAATAGTTGCACCTGTATAACAAGTCAAATTTGAAATTTTGCATGCATATCTCAATCGTTAAGAAAATAATTATGATGATGAATTGAAGACATAGACATTTGAGAGATAAGTTGAAAGGTGACCATAAGAACTCCGATAAGTTACTATAATTATATAAGTAATCCCTAAAAGTTTAATCAAGTTTATATGATTCGTCGTCTTAATAAAATATAATTAGATATGTTTCTCGCTTCATTTCTCACCTAACCTAGTCAATGTCATGCGATATTTTTTCTAATACGCAGTCTAGCGTGAGTCTGGCGCCTCGCCCAATGTGTACTATTTGGATGGGCTCCAATGCGAGATAAACTACACGGAGATCATTGTGTTGACACTACACCATGTGACAATGTAGGGTGCCAGAATAGTCATTTGTGATAATCTACGGACACAAGTGATAAGGCTTCGACAATGGTTGGCAAGCAAGATGGCGTTCATTTGTGTCTGTGAAGTCTTTTTATACAGGGAATTAAATAATATTAAACACTTATTATATTCATAATAAATAAATAAAGAGCTGTGCTGTGCTGTCTTATATTTATATTCCTATTTTTTAAATTCTTAAGTTCTATTCTAAAATCAGAATTCTATTTCCATTTCATAAGAACATGATTATATTTTTGGGGGTTTTTCTGTTCACGTCCGTAAGTGGAAACCCTCTGAGTCCTTACACGTGACCTCCGGGTGGTGCTAAGAACAGTCTCTAGTGGTAGGCTTCGGCCGCGGCTTGTCACCACCCTCCGGGCTGGGTCAGTGGGTGAAGCGATTTTTTCGTGTTTCGTAATGTGGTCCGGAGAAGCCATCTACATTCTAGGTCTTCATGCCCTATCTTAGACCACATTGTCACTTTACATCAGGTGAGATTGAGGTCAAATGAAGGCTTATCTAACATAAAAAAAAACTCTCATAATATTTTGTGTACGTGGTATTTTTTTGAATTAGGCTGCTTTAATTTAATAATAAGCATAATTTTACTAAAAATATAACCCTCCGCTGAAGGGTTAAAATAACCTTGATTGGTCTAAAATCCTTTATCCATTATTTGTGTAGGTTCATTGCATCCCAAACTAGGAATAATTCTTGAAGACCACTTCAAGAACTCGGAACTCACAATTACCAGAAGTTTCACAATACCCCTGTTAAAAAGAAGGTTCGTTTACATAACACAAAGCCGTAGGAATCAAGGTCCACTGGAGTGCATCCAATTGGTTCGGCTGGATCGAGTCCATGTGACCTGATTGCAGTGAAGTCTAGATGCGCGCTGACCTGTATAGCCTATAGCCCATCTATTGACCTAACTATCAACATCAAGGTATGTGCTATTTCTTATACCTATTGATACAGCTTCCAGCAAATTTCCTGTCCAATTAACGTTTAAATTTAGGTAGGATTTGTACATTTTGCGAACCTATAACTTATTTGATTTGCATTCTGCAAACAATTCAAATATTCGTTAGTAAATTGTTGACCATTTTTGATTTAATGCCAAGTAACGATTGTTGTAGTTTAATTGTAATGAGGAAAAAATTTTAATCTTAATTTACCTTAACAGCTGAGGGATTTGTCAAATTTAAAAAATCTGACCAATTCAAAGATTTTGAATTTTTTTTGCTTTATTGACACCATTAAATTAATTGACGAAGGTTATAAGAAGGAAGTAATACCGTTTTTGCAAAATCTAACCTATCCATACAAGTCGTTTAAAACATTATTACCTTACACGAATTGTACAATCATTAATTAATTACTAATTTAAAAAAATTAAGTTCCTGGTAAGTAAAGTCTAGCATTTACAGCAGATAAATTTAATTAACCTATACCGTATGGAAATTTCTAGAACTAGATCTGAGCTTGCAAACGGATATCTATAAATAAACCCTTATAAAGCTAAGACCGTTTCCGTCTAGGGTTTTATAAAGTCATTATAAACTCGAGCCTAACTAGAAATTTATATCGTACTAAAGGTATAGCAAATGAGAGCTTTTAGCAGGATCCATAATAACATGATTTTAAAGTATCTGACGTTACTCCAAAAAGAAGTTTTTCCCGTTTTTACGGTTTTTGTTCACTCATCTTAGGAATAATCTGTTTGTATCCAGGGGATAAGTGAATAAAAATATAACTATAGATCCCTTAAATGGGATCTCACGCAACGGATTAGTGGACCGAGCCAAAGTAACATACTATCCTTCCTCTTAAATCCCTCACTATCTAGTGTGGCAAACTGCATTCAATTGCGTTGAGTAGTTCAAAAGATCTACCAAAGTTTGCCAATCGCCGCGCTAGGCAGGCGGGTTGCCAAGCGCAGTTTTAAGTGTAGTCTACGCTCTGACCTTTTTATAAATCTATATTTTTTTAAATAACATTATTGGATTACAGGCATTATGCCACATGGCAATATTTTTATGTTATATCATAATTACCGCGCAATAAAACTCCTTTCTAGAGACTAAAGATTTTCATCAGTATTTAACTTTCCTAGTAAGCTCCTCAGCTCGACGGTTTACTTTACAATTTCATAACGGCACCACTTACTCAATGAAATGTATCTCAGTGAGAAATGGAGATCGAATATGGCGGATGCATTAGGTAATTTGATTCGTGTCCGTCCGACATATCGGATTAGCACTAATGTAACCTATTTGGTATGCTGTAGAAATGAGGTCTAACCAACTGGGTTTGCTGTAGATAAAGATTCTTAAAAAAAAGATAGTTTCATAAAGTTCCAAAATAGTTATTTCTCTTATTTGAAACGACGATGTTCAAAAAGCACTGTTTACTTTAGCCATCGATTGCGTAATTGATTGATTATTATGTGAGTAAATAATTTTTTGTACAATTTTTCAAATCTCACTGATCTTAAAATGTCACCAAATAATATAACGCTGGAATTACAAGAAATGTTCAACAAAAGCTGTAACGGAAAACGTCAAAAAGTTCTGAGAAACGTGATTTTTTCATATTTAATGTTGGATGATAAGTTGTCTTTATCAGACGTTTTATTTTTTTGAAATATAATAATAATATATAATAAAAATAAGTCATTGATGATGATGATGAATAATATGTTTATTTGATAAAATTTCTGCCACAAGTGACTAAAGTTGTGACGTTTCGTCGCCATGTCATAATGTGACGTCACGGTGACGAGTGAGATTCCGATTACGCCTTTGTAATTCAAACCTCGAATGTATTGTTTTGTTTTTGCCCATGCCTTTGACGTAAGCAACCGTTAGAAAGAATTTTGAAGATGGAATTACATAAAGGGGAATATGCATTATTATACCCCCATGTCAGTGTCAAAGAAAATGAAGTAGCTCGCTCGATTCGACGTGGCCAGTGTTTTTATGCTTGGCGAGCACTTGTCCCTCGGTCTAGGAGTTTATTATCTATACTAATATTAAAATGTTAAAGAGTTTGTTTGTTTATTTGAACGCAGTTATCAAATAACTACTGGTCCGATTTGATGAAAATACGTATGTTCCCGATGGGCAGCACCGTGGCGGGTCGCAAAGTACACAAACCGCGGAATAATAAATATAATTAAGTATCTATACGAATATTATCAAGCAAATAGCACAATTTTCAACTAACAAATCAATTAATAAAAACCTCGTAAATTAAAACGTTTTCAACCGAATCGACCTAACATTGACACTAATTAGTGAATAATTGAAACCGACCGGAAACACCTGGCTGGCGTGTGCCGGTAAATGTCACAATATACGTTACAAATACCATTATAAATAGAACTGCAATAACTACCTGTGCACTTCCAATTTGAGCTCATATTACAACGGTTAGATTTTTGCCATTATAAATAGAACTGCGCTAACTAGCACTGCATTTCCGATTCGAGTTCCATTTAAAATGGCTCGATTTTTACTAGTGACAGCCAATGTAATTAGAGCTGCTGTAAATCGCAGTTTGCTTCCAATCAGAGTTCTAATTAAAATGCTTATTTTTTTTTCTTTGACTTGATCGGAAATAGACTTCCCTCGGAGTAAATTCTTTTAAAGTATTTTTTCTTCTAACGGTGATCTAGGTATGTTAATGGTTTTCAGTTTGGACTCAATAGCTAAATAAATAAATATTTTGCTGGATTGCATATCTATATATATAAAAATAAATCCCTATTTCCCTTGGTCACGGCATCACGCATGAACGGCTAGACCGATCTCGCTAATTCTTTTTTTGTTCTGTTCGTTATTATCAGGAGAAGGTTCTTATGAAAGAAAAAAATAAGGAAATTGCGTGGAAAATTAGAAAATTTAAAATTACTTAATCACCATATAAAATTATTAAACTTTTTTAATGTAACCTTAAGACATTTGACATAGAATTGACTGAATGCGTGACGTTTAAAACGGATTCTTCTGTCAATCTTATTTTATTGATAAACAATACATTTAAAATAACTAACTTAATAAAATAAAAAATCTGCTCATTTATGGCGTCTAAGGCGGAACAAAGTTCGCCGGGTCAGCTAGTCCCTGATAATTCTGTTAAAATTAATTGATAAGCTGATACATGGAAGGCTTCTAAGCAATATAGAATATTTCCTATACAATATAAATTAATGTAATAGAGCTAAATACTCTTAGAAAAAAAAATCTAATGATTTCTTTCAATAAGATTTCTCGTGCTTCCTCTTTTTTCCTAAAATTTAGATACTTACTAATATTAAAAAGAATATGACATTGTTTGGATAATTTAACGGCTTCCTTAAAGAGAAAATACCAAAGAAGTAAAAATAATACTTATCAAAGAGATATTTTACTATTTTCGATGCTAGTCATTTTAGCTAGGACAAAAATGGGCTTTTGATTTTCATTTAAATAAATAAATAATTTTACATAGTAAAATAGAATTGGACTAGAAGGAGAGGAATTTGCACCCGTGCGAAGTCGGCACGGGTCGCAAGGTAATAAAATAAAAATTCATGAAATAATCTATACCTATATATAGCCTTAACGCGGTAGGCTTATCATAGGATATATCCGATAAAAAAAAAATTACTATAGGTATTTTAACTTGATAGCTTGATAAGCTATTTTACATTTAAGAAAATATGCACCCGAAGATACCTGGTGAATAAAGTCTACTAAAAGTATACAACGTGCACCTGGGTGAATTAACTCAGGTGAATTAAGTATACCGCCCCGTTGTTCCTGCGAAAAAATCCCTCAAACACAACGCCGTGACTTGAGAAGCTAGTTAATAATACTCTTGTGACCTTTGACAAATCTCCCCAAATTATTCAAACTATTTATCACCACGGTCGTTGCACTCGGTCCAATTATAATTACACTTAATGTCATTATCATTATCCAAGGTAGGCCTGACATGGCGGGCCGTTGATCTACAGTTGATTAAACTGTTTGAACACCCTTGAGAGTAGTAAATTTAGCTATGGATTCTAAATCCAGTAACCTTCTTAACCCCCGACGCAAAAAGAAACGGTGTTATAAGTTTGACGTGCGTCTGTCTATCTGTGGATTTCAATTTAGATTTTTTGTAAGAAAGTTTTCGCGCGAGTATTCTTAGACATGTTTGATGAAAATCTGTTGACACGTTTAAAAGTTATGACGGGTTAAAGTGGGAAAGAAAAACCAAATATCTGCAAATAGGTCGCATCTGAAATATATGATGCCACATACAGACAGACACGTCAAACTTTTACCACCCCTCTTTTTGGTCGGGGGTTAAAAATAACTTAACCAGTTCAACGAATTTGTTCAAACTAATAAGACATAGGTTAAATTCTTATATGCTTCTAAAGTATGACCCGCCGACCGGGTCCATCTGACAAAACCTACTTAGCAAAATGACTAGCTAGCAATACATCAACACTTCATCTTCTCTTCATAGCATTTGAACGACATCGCTAAATTGACTTGGTAGCAAAAAGACTACTTTTTCAAAACAGGTACAGTCATTTACAAAAAGTTGAAATCCTAATCATGTCGTGTTTACTAAATACTGAAATTTTAAGACTTGTTAGAATGAGCAGTGGTTATGGTTTAAATATCATATAAATTTTAATGTTGCATCCTGATTCGGTTTCTGAAAAGTACTAGGGTTACAGAAGTTTCAAAAAGGTAATTATTAGCTTTCCTTTATGTACGCTAAACTAAATATAATTTCAAGTAAGTATATAGACATTAACTATTACCTCTTAGAAAATCATGTTGCTAACTAGTACTTTTTGAACAAAAAATACGAAATCGGCTACAACGGTGTTAATACTTCATGGTTTCAAACTTCGTAGTTTGAAAACAAGACTGGTCAATTATAAATTAAGAAGGAAGCAAGCTATCAAGCAGCACTATTTTAACAAATCACGATGGTTGCGTCGCCACATACAATTTGATAAAATGCTCAAAAATGAAATTACATCACTGAAACATGGACACATCAATGAGATGCAGTTCTTAGAAAACATTTTTGAAATTAAAAAGCAAATTCTTCAGCAGAACCATTAGAAACATATTTTTTTAAATTTTAGTAAGCCGATTAATTTTTTTTTTCTTTTTGTTGGTTATTAAACATATTTTTTCTAAATAAAATGTTTTTGTTACTAACAGTACTTTTGAAAAAGTAGTCTTTTTGCTACCAAGTCAATTTAGCGATGTCGTTCAAATGCTATGAAGAGAAGATGAAGTGTTGATGTATTGCTAGCTAGTCATTTTGCTAAGTAGGTTTTGTCAGATGGACCCTGTCGACCGATCGCGTGCACATGAATAGAATATCTTAACTTAAATCTTAGCTGGTTTTGAGTTTCAATTATCGAGATCTGATTAATAGATAGATCAATTTCATGATTATCCAGACGTGAAACGAGAAATTGAAACTGTTATTAGAATTATGTATATGAATTTGTAAAGGTAACCTAAATATTTATTTAAAACACGCAAGTTTGTGAGGGTGTGTGTTTATTGCTTATTCTCAAAAATTCTGCATGGATTTTGATGAAACTACGCAGTTCTAATACTTATATTAGAATAACACAAAGGCCGGTTTTTACCGCAGTAAAATACCGCTTGGATATACAATTCTTATGCGAGCAAAGTCGAAGACAAATTTGGTGAGGATATAGCTGATATCTGTGTAGATTACAAAAGCAACTTTTACCGCGAAAAATTTGATTATAAAGCGAGAATAGCCGCGTGCGGTTAACTAGCTATTAATAAATCCAACATTACCCTTTATAGGTATTAAAGCAATTCGGAAATATTTATTTTAGAGTAATTATCCTTGATAATATTATAATCGTAAAAGTTAATGGGTATAATGTAAATGTATTGTTTCTCTTTCGCGCTCAAATAGTAGAAGGACTTTGACAGAAAATAAACATAGCTTAATATCTGGATTCTCTCATACTATTCCTTTTTAGCAACTAGTGTGTTACAATTTTTAAATATTCATTAATAATGAAAGAAAATTGCGTGCCTCAGAGTAAACAATGCTAACTGATCATTTCGTAAAATTGGGTCAGGAATCACTCCACGCCCCAATTCCACAAAGTAGGCCTTATGGGAATTATGTCAGAGTTCTATTACCGACCTGCAAGTCATAAAGTAAATATAAAAGCAATAACATGTGTCCTGTTAGTAGCCCAACCACGAGTTGCCACCTATGTATGTTGGAGATTACAACATGCCCATGCATTTGACAGATTATTCACAACTAAAATAGTATCTTTATCAAATGTATGGGATTATTTACATGATATTGTAATCTACAACAGTCGTAAGTGGCAATTCGTGGTAGGAATACTGTCTATATAATATAAAAACATATGTGTGTGTAACACATATGTTTTTATATTATATGGTAATTTTATGGCACGTTAGCGATAAAACAGACATCTTCAAGGTACAAGTAAATACGTGTAAGTAAATAGGTATTTGCTCACAGTGGCGTAGCTAGGTGACCGAGGGCCCTGGGGCAAAAAATACTGGGGGCCCTAAACTGTTAACGTTGAACTATAGACCTATTGCTATAGTTCCCACCTTATCAAAAATTATCGTTGTAATTATCAGTGCTCATCATCATTCTCTTGCCCTTATCCCACATTACACGGGGTCGGCACACCATGTTTTTTCCTTCCATTTTCCTCTGTCACTCGTCATCTTAACACTTACTTCTTTCTTACACATGTCATCCTTCACACAGTCCATCCATGAAATTATCAGTACTATCAGGCTCTATTATTAGACACGAAGAAACTTTGACGAATTGTCAGCATGCTTATAGACCAGACAGATCCACATTTATCATCCACAAAAAAGTGGCAGGTATTTATCTAGATTTATCAAAAGCTTCTGATTCTGATAGTGATGAGCTTTTAATTGAGAAATTAAAAATGTATGGCTTTGCCGAAAGAAGTGTGAATCTCTTAAAGCCATTTTCAAATTATTGTGAACTAATAGTTGAATTAAAAGTTAAAGGCAAACGTGGGGAAAGGGAAGAGGAGGAGGGGATTCCGAATTAGATAGATTTTTGATAAATTTATTAAAAGAATTTCCAAGGAGTTTTGTGGCCCCCCGGACTTGAGGACCCTGGGGCCCCGCCTAGCGGTAGCTTCGCCCCTATTACTCAGTATTTTGATGGCGTTTTACAATTTTTACGTCAGCTGTAAATATTGCGCGATCTTTATGGATGTAATTTGTATGATTGTGGTTAGCACAGGTGTTTAACAACCAACATTTTCAGAGTTGACTTCTAGTTAACCAAATATTCGGAAATATAATAAATATTGGAGCATCAAAATCTCCCATCAAATTCATTATTTAAAGTTATTCTTGTGTTTTTCAGTTGTTTTTTTGTTGTATAAATAAATCAAAATTTGCTTTTTAATCAAAATTGTATTCAATTAATTTTTATTATATCCTTTGTCCTTGTCTATTTAAACTTGTTTCAGCCAGTATCGATCATAACTATGACATAAATAAATAGAAAACAATTGAATTAATACTAATATTATAAAACTGAAGAATTTGTTTGATCGATTGTTTACTTGAACGCGCTAATCTCAAGAACTACCGGTCCCATTAGAAAATGTGTTTCAGTGTTAGATAGGCCATTTGTCGAAGAAGGCTACAGACTATTATTACCGCGGGAAAATATATGAAACACGTGCAACGCCGGGTTCTTTAAAAAATCTTATTATCATGCCTACAAATGGACTCAAAGTAAAAATAAGATTTCTCAAATTAATAATCAATGAGCAATTAAACATTATTAATGGGACTGTTTAATTCTCTATTTGCGTTGAAACTATTACCGCGACATTGTGTAATGTATTGTAATTAGTAATTACATCACTGACATACGGAAGATCGACCAGTAGTCACGACAAAGTGCTATTTCTACGTGTTATAAATATTCATTTTTACATTTTCTAATTAACAATTATCGTTTGTCTGTTTATGTTTAGAAAAAATAGGGATTTATTGAATTATTTACAAGTCTAACATGATTTTTATGCCTTTAATTTAATTAACGAGTGGTAGATTATGAATTTTTAAAACAGGTTTTTACTAATAATACCTACTTACTTAGGATTATTGGAAGTAATTATAGTTTGGAAAGCTCATCATAATTACAGACTACTGTTTAAGTAATTACTATAGCGTTATTATTGCGCCTCATTTTTTATAAAATCTTATGTTCCTAAGTCGATGGTCGCGCGCGTCGTCGTCTATGTACAAATATGTTATGTTATATTTAAAGACTCTAGAATTGTTTGTATGTATTGTAAAACATTAAACTAATAATTGGTAATATCATAAAGAGTCTTGGTCTATAGATATAACTATATATTTCATTTATTTTATCTTAATATTCGTAAAAATATTTTTTTTTTTTAAAGAATGTTCTACCTACTCTACAAAAGTATGTAGAGTTACATAACAATATTTTAGCGGATAATCAGCGCTGTTTTATAGACATTCAGTCTGTAGATAAAACTATTTTTGTTATTTTATCTTAGGAATGCAGTTATTCGTTTTTACGTTTGATGTAAAAGCCTTTAGCTAATTAGAAGTTGTTCTGATAAGATTATTTTATATAACGGAGACACCTTGGTAGAGTACATTTCAACAATATGTAGGCTCCTATAAAATATCACATTATGGAAAACTAAACGTTCTTTAGAAGCCTTTAAAATAACGTAACAGTGACTTTAAGGCTAATCCTTAACAATTATTTATATATTAAAGTTTTAAAAAAATAATAGACCTTAATTGTAATAGCCTCCAACTTTAAAATAAAAAAATAACAAAAAAGGTACTCTACCACTCACCCGACTTCCGTTTCTCATTCACAAGAACCAGCGACTTGGTTCTCTTCACCCTCAACGAGCGCCTCCTGATGGACCTCATCAGAGCCTCGGGCATCCTCGAAAACCTCGGCGAGTCCACCCTCTTTTCCGGCATGAAAAAGTTCTTTACCGCCAACATCGTCATGATCACTATTATGCTACACTAATCCGAAAACACTTATTCCGTTTCCAGATATGGAAGTGAATCGGTCACTAATTGTTCCTTTTTTGAATTGTGTCACTAATGCTCATCACTATTTAGTATTCCGCGCGTTTGTGTCCTGCTGACATATAATTGTAGCGAGGCGACGCGCGTGCGGCCTCCGCGGCGGGTTTACGGCGACTGACGGCGCGCGAGCCCGCAAGGGGGGCGGCGGGTTATTGTATGCCAATTTGTTATCACGTTTTACCTATTGGAGGCCGTTTCGTCCATTGATAACCGTGAGTATGGAAATGAGTTTCGTTTTCCGATGTTACTTTTCGAATATATTTGGATAAGAAGACGAGTCAAACGCATTTTGAGAGCGTTTTTGAGTTGTGGTTTTATTTCAACGTGAGAATTTCTTTTGTAGCAACAATATAATGTTTCTTTTTTAATTACCTATTTTATAATATTATTGTTGAATTCTGTAAAATTAAAATTAGCTATGGAAATAATTAAAATACAATACGTTGTTACTTTAATATTCACACGTTGTGTAACTAAATATTATTATATGAAACCGCATTTATGTTCCATACATCTAGATTTTCCAGGAAGCTGTACACGCTGCGCTGACCTAAGGATCTTCATTGCACAAGCTCATATTCTGTTAAATTAATTTCATGGAAATTCGAGTTAGACAGTTTTGCTTCCTACCGCTCGAGTCATGCAAATTATTTAATACATTTTTTTTCCCCTATTTTGTGTTGCCTTGTATATGATTACAAAATACTTTGTCTTTTATTTATGTTATCTGCTAGTTACACCTTAGCCTATTTATATTTTGAAATAGTTTTTAACCGACTTCATAAAGGGAGGAAGTTCTTAATTCGACATCCGTATTTATAAGACTTTTTATTTTCCGTAGACGGTTTTGTATGATTTATTTATTTTAAAAGCTAGTGCTTCGACTGTTCTTTTAAAAAAAAACAAATTTGTTAAATACTTTGTAATGTTTGTTTTCGCCTCATGATGACTTAAAATTTGAATGTCATCTTAGGAGTCCTGTGTTTAATACGGCTACGGCTAAAATGGCAATGATAAACATAGCTTCTATTTCTTGCCTTTCCTGTTTCCATCCACCGTTAATCAGCAACAAAGTTATCTCAAAAGTCCTTTAACATCCAAACAACCAACCTTTTATATATACATAGATACTAATACAGCATCTTGCCTTCAAAGAATCGTGCTTATAGACTATCTTACAAATCTGCACGATCTATCAAAAACCACTTAACCGAGAGCCATCAGAGTCCCAAGTCCACAAAGAAGTTAGTGTAACATCCAGGCCTTGTAATGCTGGTGGTCTTTTTACCCGGAACTAAGTATGATAGTTAGAATACAGTTCTGGGGGTCTATTCTAGACATACGAACCGTTTAAAGTCGATTCAAAGCCAATCTAACAACTATTAAACTTTTAAGTTTTTAATTGTCATGTTTGAACAATAAATGAATAAAAATTAATCAAAAAAGTTTTAACCCTTTGTGTTTATGTTACTTTATTAACAACAATGTGCATGAGACAGGTCAGTGACTTGATTACCGAAACACCCTACTCACCCGGATGACATACCGGTTCGATTCCCAGCCCACGCTGCGTGGGCGCACGGCATTCCCTACTATCATTAAATGCATTAAACAGGGTTAAATAGGGACGGCTTGTTACTTTGTTGGATTAAGGGCCGGTTTCACCATTGTCAGAGTGAGACGTGAGGTGTGGTGAGTAAGAAAAGCCGCGTTATATTTTTTCAAATTGAAATTCAAATCATTTCTTTCAGACAACATTAATTTTGTGGGAAAACAAATTAAATGTTAAAGACAAAGATAATTTATTTGAAAAAACATGTTAATGAATGGTTTACAGTCAAATATGTATATGTGTTTCAGCATGTTTTAACCGATTTCGGTGTACAAATTAAAGGCTAAGGGTTGGGAAAGACAATTTTTTTTTCATCTAACACATGGGATAGATGAAAAAAAAATTGTCTTTCAGTTCTAATTATTCAGTTGAGTTCAAAAATATATCGTTTTCTCACTATTTTTGTGTAAACATCTTATAACGGTTCACATAACACATCAACTTTCGAAGTTTCAACAGTTCTTTTAGTTTCGGAGTTTGGCTACGGAACCCTAAAAATGTCGGGATTATTACCCCAAGAAAGTGAGAAATAACTTAGTAAATAAGTCTAAATACAAAGGTTGTTTTTAATTGCATATTCTGTCACGCAATTGACACATGTATTTCTGATTGATCGGAAACCGGAAGTGGGTCTGATTATTTTGCAAGAGTTGATTACGGACAAACATCGGGACAGACACAACAACTAAATAAAAGCATATACACGTAATAAGTACTTTATGTACATACCTACTCCTCATTTTCAAACGAATAGTGTTCATTAATTTAAATTTGGAATTAATTTTATTTTTCGAATAAATTGATGTTTTTGAACTGTTTGGTCACTTTATTCTCGTAGCAGGATTTTTGAAATTCAAATTGAATGTTTAAATTAAGACTTGAAATTTAAATATTGACTTTTATTCCATTATTTGTTCGGTATATTACTTGCACAGATGTGACAGAAATGGTAAGTATCGCTAGATTTCATGGTTATTAAGTTTCTATAAAGCAAAATGCCAATAATATTAATTTTATGCTTTTTTTTGTAGATAAACTGCTTATTAGAGCAAAATGGAAGAAAAACGCATTATGCTGACCCAACGCAGTACAACGGACCCAAACACACAACAGGTTGCCTGGTAGAAAATGACTAGGCATTAAGCCCACCTTTTTGTACAAAGTTTTTGTTCCAATAAAGTATTTTAAATAAATTCAATAGAAACAAACGTGAGTTGCAGAATGAAAATATTTTTTTTACTATTCGTCAACTCACACCAGTTGGGACAAGCTTCATGGTGTGACTTGACGAACGGCTCATAAAAACATTTACCAAAATTGTATCAAGCATTTCACGTCAGAATATTCAAACACCGCAGACCCAAAAACTTAAATATTCCATAGAATCTTTGTACTAAACTTTGCCCTCAAACATTTTACAGGCCTATTCAATTCTCTAATCTTAATCCATAATTTATCACTCCTTACATTTGGGAGAGGTCAGATGTTTCTGAAACTGTGGTCAAAGGGCAGTGAGAGCCTTTACCGATGTAGGGCTGACGATGAAAGTCGCTGAACATAGGTTGTATCACAAAACTCCTGTTATAGAAAAAATAGTAGGAGCAAATATTTATGTAACTAACAACGAAGTAGGTGGTTGTTAATGTAAGAACCCGATTTTTACAAATACATTACTATGGTATCTTCTATCTCGCTATATAAAATTCTCGTGTCACAGTTTTCGTTGCCATCCTCCTCCAAAACGGCTTGACGGATTCTCATGAAATTTTGTGAGCATATTGAGTAGGTCTGAGAATCGGCCAACATCTATTTTTCATTAACCCCCGACAAAAAAAGAGGGGTGTTATAAGTTTGACGTGTCTGTCTGTCTGTCTGTCTGTCTGTCTGTCTGTCTGTGTCACCATAGCTCCCGAACGGATGGAGCGATTTCAATATAGTTTTTTTTGTATGAAAGGTGAGTCTTGCGCGAGTGTTCTTAGACATGTTTCATGAAAATCGGTTGGGCCATTTTAAAGTTATGGGGGTGAGAGTGGGGAAGCAAAACCGAAAATCTGCAAATATACTAGTGTGGGGTATCAAATGAAAACGCATCGCGTCCACATTACATAATATTATGTTGTTTTACATTTAAGGAAATTAAGGCATTGGAATCGGGGGTTTTTCTTAAATTTTAAATTTAGATTTTTTACAAAACAACGTTTGCTGGGATCAGCTAGTATACTAATATTATAAAGCTGTAGAGTTTGTTTGAACTCGCTAATCTAAGAAACCACGGGTCCGATTTGAATAATAATTTAACTGTTACATAGCCTATTTATCGAGAAAGGCTATAGGCTACTTTATACCGCGGGAAAATTAGTCGTTCCCGCGGTAAAATCCATAAAACACGGTCGACGCCGCCGTGGCGTAAGAAGCTAGCATTTCATAATATTATTAACATGTGTTTATACGTCTATATGTATATCGTCATGTGTATAATGTCTGTTTATACGAGTTTTTAACCGATTACCAATACCAATAGATAAGGAGGTTCTCAGTTGTAATGTATCTAAGGTTTGTTCTTAAGGTTTGAAGATTATTATTGATTAAAGCCGTTTTCGCCTTTTAGTAATGGGCTTGATACAACTAAGATTGATGTTAAGACTTAAACGGGGAATATACCATGATTTTAAAGTCTTAATATTGTAGTACTTGAGTTTTTGTACCTATTATATAATATAATCCACATTTTTCAAACAGGAAGATTTATTAACTTGTTCAGCTATATTTGAAACACTAAATAACGGGATGATCATCACTTTATGTGATAATCCTACAAAGGGAAATGTACCTAAAAGGTAATTGGAAAGGATCTCAAATAGCTTAAAGCGTTGGAACCTTAATAAAGGGCTCAGAAAAATCCGGAACCAAGTTTAGGTGAAAAATATTGCTTTAGTTTCAAAAGGTTATGAAAATCTTTGTTAAAATTAAACCCTCTATTGTATTAGCGGGTCTTGCAAAATGTAATGTTTAACCTTTTTAGAAATATTAGTTTGGTACTGTGTTTATTCGTGCGATGATTTTAGTAAAGAAATGTTTATATTTTAGTTAATATAAACATTTTTAATAAGGGTTTGCACAAAACAATAGTCTAAGAAAACTTAATATCGTGGGAGCACAAAATACAAAACCACTCCACCGTTTTATATAAAATATCTGAATGTCGGTTTTCGCAAAATATCACAACGACCTTTATAATATAATTTGTATTGGAATAACAATTCCTAATAACGAGTTCTAGTAGCCCAAGGATATTTTTATCCTACGCACCTGCCTACGTGCTTCGACCCTTTCTAACATATCGGGAAAGAGTGGGAGGTATAATGTCTAATGTATGAGTTGTAAAGCGCGGGGCCTAGAATAGAACCTTGCGGGACGCCGCGTAGGCAGTTGATGTGATGTCTAGACCTTAGTATTTATATATGTGTGATGGCTTACTAGTAGTATGCGCAGCGATTTCTGTCCTGAGGTGAAATTATAAAAGTTTTAGGCTTTCGAAGTGTCTTTTTAAAAATTTAAATTTTATAAGCCATAGTGTTTGTATTTGTAACTAAGGTGAAATTTTAAAGTAGTTTTTAAGTGTAAGTATAAAATATCATTGAAGTCTCGTTTAATTGATAGATTCTTTCTTAACACAAAATATTGTGTCTTATATTTTTTTTATCTAATATATAAATAGTAGTCCTAAAGACAGCGTTAATTATGTAATACTTTTCTTGGTTTTTAATAAATGTATGATTGAAAAATAAAATTATTAAAGAAATTAATATTCTTGATTTATTATTTTGTGTGGACCATCTCAAAACTGACTTCTAATTCATGCTTCTGTCTTTCTATTGACTATACCGCTTCACCGCAATATATTAGATCTTGAAACTATGTATAAGGACTCGAAAATATATCTCATTCAAGTTACACATAAAGCCTTAACAACAGAACATTTGAATTAAAGTATTCAAAAGTTCTCTACAAACCACCATAAAAGACCGCCCCAAGGAGTTTCCAAATTACCTGAAAATAAAAAACTCAAATTAGATACATTCACGTAAATCTAAAACGAATCAATCCCTAATGGTGTCAAGATAAAATTTACTGCCTCGTAAAATGGAGATCGCTAAACGACTTTTTAAAACGGCAAATCTGAGGTATTGTCAAGGTTTACGACTTTGGTTGCACATTAATGTGTTTCATTGTACAAGCACAAATAAAAAGAGAGGAGTTAGCAAGCCACTGAAAAAAAATAGCATAAATAATGGCAAAGAAAAAATAATTCGATAAGTATGACATAGACTCACACTGTATCAGTGTACAATTTAGACACATTATGCAAATAAATCAAATATAAGTAAAAAAAAAATTTTTAAGTACAAAAAGTTGCCGTTTTGAGTGGTCACCTATCCAAATACTGGCTTCGCGCAACGTTGCTTAACCTGGTAAAAATTTGTTGTATTAGAGTACATAAATATTTATTTATTTTGTGTTATTAGTAGTTACTCAAAATATAAATTGTCTAGCTATTTCTACGGTTCTTGAGATACAGCTTGGTGACAGACAGACAGACCAAACACGAATACATAGACAAACCAATCATGTATAAATTTGCCGTTTAATAATTTATGGTATTGCGATATTGGCCACTTATAGTAGTAATACCATACCATTGCCATTGATGGTGCGACAACATTAGTGGACAAATCTATCTATCTATGTGTACTTTATTGCACAAGAAAATAAAGAATTGTACAAAAGGTGGGCTTAATACCAAGGCATTTTCTACCTGCCAACCTAATGTTATGTAATGTCTTGTCATTTGTAATATTTATGGACATCATAATAATGTGATCTAGTGATAATTAGTGATGGAAGGTAAATTAAATCTAAACGCTACACAAATCTTCACGTAAGTTGGTTTCTCATGTATGCGAATTATTGTAAATTTTTAATGAGATATAAATAATTTCGAACCGTATTTAATGTCTACATCTGTTAAAGTAGCATTTTGAGAAAGTCGACAAGTCATCAGATGCAATCACACCTGAATGAAGCCTCACGCAGCCTCAGCGGAGTGAATGATGGAAGCAACAATGCTATTAGAAATCCCGTGGCCATTAAAGTAAAAGTGTCTTCTGATTCTCTATCGGGTGTTAATGTGTTATTTCTATAAGAATAAAATGCGTGGAAGACGTGGAAGTAATGTTTTTGTGGTTTAAACGCAACATATTGACAGATATAAATCTTTGTGAATGTGAATGAAATCAGCACGCGAAAGTCATACCTGATGCTGCAGACCTTTTTAAGCTGTTGATTTGTCTACTTTCTAAATTCTTCTAGTCAAATGAAAACTATGGTCTCATTATATTATATTACTCGCGGCCCGCCCCGGCGTCGCACGGGTATAAAATTTTCCCGGAAATTATTCGAATTTTTCTCGCCGTAAAAAACATCCTATCTCTCAAGTTGGATCAAACTGCACATGGTGTGCGAATTTTATTATAATCGGTTATGTGGTTTAGGAGTCCATTGAGGACAAACATTGTGACACGAGATTTATAAATATTAAGATATTCTAATGTTTATTTATGTTTTTGTTGTATTTTATTGTGATTGTGACAAAATAAATGATTCTTATTCTTATTACGGGGAAAATTTGATGGTTTTTATTATCATCATCACCATCTCAGCCGTAGGACTTCCACTGCTGGACATAGGCCTCCCTCAAAGATCTCCAGTAGTTTCGGCTGGCAGCGGCCTGCATCCACCGTGAGCCCGCAGCCTTCACCAGATCCTCCGTCCATCTAGTTGGTGGACCTCCTACGCTATTATTAGGTTATTATTATACAGAGCCTATATTCTTGAACTGGACATTTTTTCGGTATAATTTTATTCGACATAACAGGAATTAATGTAAAATGTTTTGAAAAAGATGGCATCGCGGTAAAATCGGCAGTTCAAGTTGGTCATAAATTAAAAAAAGTCGGCATTACGGGAATCAACACGTCTTGATGTTTTGAAAAAGGTGGCATAGTAAGGATGGTCGGCATTGAGCACCATAACCCGTTGTTTGATTGAGATGCGAAAAACAAGTACTAATAAATCTATCTACAATAAATATATCGTTGGCGTTACAATGTATGAAGATTGTAACGATGTTACGTATATCCGTACGTATATGTTACGTATATGTATTTAATTAACTGACATCTGATTTTTTGTAATTTGTTTATGGATAATTTAACTAAGAAAGAATGTATAAAATGACTTACCTAGTATAGCAACCATTGTTATAATAAGGTGAAATAAATAAATCTGAATCTGAAATCTGAAATCCTACATTTCTGTTCCGAATCAAGAAACAACTAGCATCAGGGGCTTCCCTGATGTCTGGGCAAAACCTTGCGAAGAAGTTAAACCTAGTTTAAAGTTTTTATCTTAATCTTGAGACTTGAGCTTCGTTATAGACTTGACATCATAACGGAGGCGCACCTAGCATTCATAATCTAAACTAATCCGGGTTGTACATCTCGTAGATCATGCAAAAAGCGCTCGTTAATGCAGATTCGCAGGTTTGAATATGATAATGACTTAACAAGGTCATTTGTATAATCAATGCAGTTTCTCATTTACAATTATTAAGCAAGTGGAATGAACAAGCCTGACTCATGTTCTTTCAAGCATTAACTACTTCAAAACAAGTAAAATATTAACTGAAAACGAGGCTAAATTATAGTTTTGAGCAAGAAAATTTTGGAAGATTTAAAGACGGGAACAGAAAAGAGACTTGGGCGATTCATACCGTGGAATGAACCGATTGCGGTATGAAACGACTTAAGACCCGTGGCATTATAACTATTCAGTGCCCGAGGTACTTTTTAATTACAGCAATTTTCATACTATTAGTTTAATGCAGATATTTATTTGGCTCAGTAGCGCAGTGGGCATAGAATTATTAGCGGCAGCTAGATACTTAAGTAATATAGCAGACACCCAAATATCTATCTGTAAATATCTTTGTTTAGCCGATAGGACTGACATGTAATTAATTATAAAAGTCCTGTTAATAAATATGAATAAAAAAAAGGGTAGCGATTGCTATTTCTACGTGGATACCAACAGTTTTAGGGTTCCGTACATAAAGGGTAACACTAACACGGGACCATAATAATGGATTTTTGGTGTCCGTCCGTCTGTCTCCAGGCTATACATACATACATATATCAAGAATCGTGATAGATAGAGAGCTGCAACACATTTTTATGTTGTTTCTTTTATTACATACTAGTGGCCCGCCCCAGCTTCGCACGGGTTTTTATTCAATTCTTTTTCCCGGCAATTATTCGATTTTTTCTCGCCTTTTAAACCTTCCCTAGACCTCCACGAACATTTCAAGACTATGTTAAGATAAATCCGTTCAGCCGTTCTCGAGTTTTAATCAGACTAACGAACAACAATTCATTTTTATTTATATAGAATAGCTTTTCTCGTGTCAGCGTTGCCCGTGTTTTATGGATTTTCCAAAGACGTATTTTCCCGCAGAAAAACGTAACGGCCAGTGCGTGAAACGATTGTTTCGTGTTTCGTAATGTGGTCTGGAGAACCAACTTCTAGGTCTTCATGCTCCATCTTAGACCACATCGTCACTTTACATTATGTGAGATTGTGGTCTAATGAAGACGATAAGTCTTCATTTGACCACAATCTGTCATAAAAAAAACCTATAGCCTTTTGATAAAAAGGTTATCAAACATTGAAATAATTATTGAAATCGGACAAGTATTTCCCGAGATTTCACACAAACTAATTTTTTAGCTTTATAACAAATACTAGTCGACCCGACAGACGTTGTCTCACGTCTCAAAAAACAATATCTAGTTGACCGTATTGTGAATCTAAACCATTCCCAGATCCCCTTGAACACACACAAAAATCGGTCCAGTCGTTTGAGAGAAGTTCAGTGAGATACACACTCACAGAAGAATTATATATATAAAGATTATAGATAGTGTACAAACTGTCGATTTCCACGGAACCCTCGCTGCATGAGCCCAACTTATACATATTGGTAACAACAACCCGAAATACAATCTGCTAATTAAAACACTTGACATTTTGAATATGGGTATAATCTAAATATGTTGTAAATAACAAAACTATCCACATTATAAAATGTTTTAAGTATATCAGATGTAGTGATTACCAAGAGGCAAGATATTGCTCTGTCTTGCCCAACATTATTAATTTTACCAAAGTGCTATTAGCAATAAGTAGGAAGAGGAAACAGGTAGGTAAATTACATAAGAACAAAGATTGCGGCGGCTGTGAGCACAACAATAAAGATAACTGCCGGTTAGCACACAGATAATTCTTATCAGATAACGCGATGCGAACTGTTCAATGGTTTAGCGAGACACGACTGAAGGAAAATACAGCTAGCTCTTCGAAGGTTCCAACGGAAGACTTAAAAATTATGTGTATTATTTTATGATAATTATGTGTAACAAATGTAATTGGTTGTTTAATCGTGTTAGTGTACTTACTAAATAAATAAGTAACAATGCTAAACAAAACGCTTACCAATTCACAAACATTTCAGACTTTAATTGAACATGGGTTTGTACTTAGCGAAGGTCGAGGCTTATTCATAATTGAGGGAATCCTCGAATTTAATTTCTCGTGTCTAAATAGTATTAATGATTTATTTCTGTTATTTTCTTTGATCCAGATGAACCCGTCGCGACTGTCTAATTCATTTAAATGTTTAATAATGCTCGTTTTCAAATAAAATGGTTAATTTTGCTTCAGAAACGTCAGAAATGTAGATAAAACGAGGATTTAGGTAGATAAAACGAGGCGTAGATGTTACTGACGGTTCATTCAATATTGAAACCATAAGATTCAGATTCAGATCATTTATTGTCACAGAAAGAACACATAGAAACAGGTACAGGAAAAAAAATATATTTACAAATACTTATTCCAGTGCAGTAACTATGACTCGTCAAACAGAATTAACAATATGTGCTGTACCTAAGTGTAGTCATAGTAACTTTTGATAACGTTAATATTACAAGTCATCAACAACATAGATATTTTTTATTAAAACACCTGGACTAAGGAGAAAGTGATTGCAGAACATACAAACACTTGACCCCGGAATCGAACCCGCTACCTCTTGCGCCGCAAGCGGACATTTTCTCTATCTATCTAAAAATCTATTTTCATTCTGCCAGTTATTTCTTAAATAAATTATAATTAATAAAGGAAAAGTTTTCGTATTATGTGTATAAAAATGAATAATCAAATTCCAAATGTTTCATGTCATTGTGTCTAAATTTCGCTGAATGTGGAGTTTATTTTAAAATTAGTCTATCTAGGTCTCTAGACCGTCTAGGATTCCTATCGCATGCTAATTACGGAGTTAGCTACCACAGCGAGATTGGACATCGGTTTCATCCGTTAAATCCTACTACTATTATAAAGGCGAAAGTTTGTAAGTATGGATGTATGGATGTTTGCTACTCTTTCACGTAAAAACTACTGAACCGATTTATATGAAATTTGGTACACAGAATCTCTAGAGCCTGAAAAATAACATAGGCTACTTTTTACCGCGGGAAAACGTCATTCCGCGGGAAAATCCATTATAACGCGGGTAACACCGCGGGGCACAGCTAGTTTAATAATGAATCGTTTAATAGGCTCACTACCGCAGTCGCTCTGCGCGCGTAAACCATGCGGTAATTTCCCAGGAGTTTACTGCCAATAACCTAGTTCATTCATTCATGCTGAGTATGACAATCTACCAACTGAACTGAAAACAATTGACAGCCCTATTATAATACTAGCTGTGCCCTGCGGTGCTACCCGCGTTATAATGGATGAAGTACTCTTAACCAACAACATATTTATTTGAATAAAGATTAATATTATTATGTTGATACAACTTAAACAAATTATTTCGACCAAATTAGGTACCATAAAAACGGTTTTTGTGAGTTAATCTTAGAAGATAGACATATACTATCGCGGACTGTTTTTTAGATCATTAAAAGAGCTATTATTCTTTAATACATATTTTTTGTGTATCTTGAACCGTTTTCACGGCGCACGCAACGGAAGGCATCAAAGATGAAATAATTTCTCCCGTTTTTTACACATTTACCACTATATCTTTGCTCCTATTGGTCGTAGCGTGATGTTATATAGCCTATAGCCTTCCTCGATAACTGGACTATCCAACACAAAAAGAATTATTCAATTCGAACCAGTAGTTTCGGAGATTAGCGCGTTCAAACAAACAAACAAACAAACAAACAAACAAACTCTTCAGCTTTATATATTAGTATAGATATTCAAAAGTAAATTAAGGACACTTCTGTTAAAGGGATGCTACTATTCTATTGACGAGTTTAGGAACGAAATTTCTCCATTAATCCGTAGAGGACATTAAATTATTGATTTTTATTTTATACATTTATTCAGACATGACATTATTTCCCTTGACATTTGTAATTTTTCTGATAACGTAATCTAGTTTCAATGTAATATAATATCAATTCAATTTAAGTGTTTAGTTATGTTAATATATCATTGTAATTATTTCAAATACGATTATATGATTGTTTTATGAATAAATTAATATGAATATTATAAAAGCCGTGTTGGCTAAGTGGGAGGACACTCGACATTCATTCCGTGGGTGGTGGGTTCAAACCCCGCCACTCAACTCTGGGTTTTTTCTTCTTGAGACATTTATGTGCGCTTTAAACACGTGCTTTAACGGTGAAGGCAGGCATCGTGAGGAAACCGGCATGTTCTGAGAACTTAAAAAGAGTTTGAAGGACATGTGACATTCACCAACCCGCACTTGGCCAGCGTGGTGAATTAAGGCCTAATCTCTCTCGTCAAGAGAGAAGTCCCTGTGTCCCAGCAGTGGGAACACCGACATAGCCAAGCGAATTAGCTCCATAAAATGGCAATGGAAAGTCCATGTAGCACTTATAACCGATAGCCGTTGGGGCCAGAACGTTCTCGAATTATTGAATTTTAGTTTAATTGATTAATTTGGCGTTGAAATTAGTATTTTTTTGAATAACTGACGATTCAAGCGCATAGTCCAATTATAAGAAATTACGATTTACGTTTTTAATATACTGCATTGTAATTTTACTGAAATGTTTAGTAGTTTAGTTATGTAATGTAGGAATCAATTAAAATGGTTTTCCATAATTAGTCAACGAATTCATTTCATTGAATGGAATGCTGAAGGGTGTAAAAAAGCAGATAATGGAGCTAAATGTATGTATAATTCTACGAATAGTACAAAATGTAACTCGTAAAAACAAACAGACAATCTAAGTTATTGCATTGTCTTAAGGAAACAATAAAGTAATGTGTATAATTGTACCTTTCCTTACGTTAGTAACTCCGGAACTTTCACTATTTTCCGTGAATATGAAGAATATGTACGGAAAATAGTTAAATAAAATAAAAAAAATAAATAAATAAAATAATCTTTATTTCTGTAACAAATAACATGGTGTGATTTCTGTTGTAAAGACCCTCATTTAAGCTTAAAAACTTGTGTTAGAGGGTCTCGCTCTTCTATATCATTAAGTTACAAAATAAATAAAAAAGAACTTACTCTAAATAAATAATAGGTTGAGTGTGCATTTCACGTTTTCTATATGATAAACTATTTTTTTTTTACTATATTAATCATACATTATATAGTACCTTATTATTATATTTTCAGTACTTACATCAAACATATTCATCAATTATTAGTATTAATGTGTCTGTATATTGAGTTCGTAAATTTATAGCAAATGAATTAATACCATACATATATAAATATATATACCATATTATAAACATACATTGTATATATACCATACTATAAACATACTATAATATCATGAACATACATATATACATACATTATGTGGCATACACCTATTCAAAATTGATTAATTTATGACCTTCATTAGTGCTTCAGTCTCTTCATAACTTTTTGTTAATAGGAATTTGGTTAAAACTTTTTTAATATAATATAACTTGAGGGGATATATGTTCAAGATTTTATTAATTGAATTATATAGATATAAAGATTGATTTTTGTATTGTCTGCTAGCAAAGGTGGTTCTGCAACATTGAGATGTTACTCTGTGATTTCTCCTCTTATTTAAAGCAACTATAGGACTAAAAGATAGGGATTTATGTCGTCTTAAAATAACATGTAGAATATATAGCTTCCTAACAGATAGAAGATCAGAGGTAGAGTATAGTGTGCTTGTTGGAAACCTATAGGGCTTAAAGAACATGACCTTAATTAAGGCTCGCTGTGCTCTCTCTATTTCTAAGAACCTAGTCTTTGCCGCTCCACCCCATATTGAAACACAATAATTTTGTACGGATTGTGATAGAATGGTGTAAATGTTTTTTAATAATGGCTCAGGAGCTACGTTTCTAAGATTTTTAAAAACCCAAATCATTTTCCTCATTCTCGCGCTAAGTGCTTCGATTTGCTTATACCATGACAAATGTTCGTCTATAACTATACCGAGATACTTGATTGACGTTACTTTATTGATGTGTGGGCATGTACATGGATCATTATGTATATCATCAAAATCATGTATCTGAATGCTAAATTCATTACCGGGTTGATTTTTTTTATTTATAGAGTAACACATAAAATTGGTTTTTTCAGTATTTAGTGTCAGTACATTTTCTTTAAGCCACATAGCCACTTTAGCAAGACCCTTTTCTGTATCTATTTTGACCTTTTCCCAAGATTCGTTACTGAAAACGATTGCTGTGTCATCGGCGTAACAAAAAACTCTACCATTATCTAATTTGATACTACATAAATTATTTACATATATATTGAATAATGTTGGCCCTAAGACGCTTCCTTGGGGAACACCGTAGGTTATATCTAAAGGCTCACTAATATATTTTCCCAGTTTTACCTGCTGTTGACGACCGGAAAGGTAATCCTCTAATAGAGCTAAACTCGTACCTCTTATACCAATCTCTTCTAGTTTTTGGATCATCTTAGGCACGTGAACGGTATCGAAGGCTTTTCGTAGGTCGAGATAAACAGTAATGCATTTTTTATTTTTATCTACTTTTTCCACGATATATGATGTTAATGATTCTACAGCGTCTTCAGTTGACCTTCCATTTCGAAATCCAAATTGCGAGTCAGATAGAATTTCGTATTTATTTAAATAGCTAACTATTCTTTTATTTATAAGTTTTTCTATGATTTTTGATAGTGAAGGTAAAATTGAGATTGGCCTGTAATTGTTAATACATGTAGCATCTCCATTTTTAAATATAGGAGTAATAAGTGTTTGCTTAAGTACTTTCGGGAATATACCTTTATTAAAACATGTATTAGCAAGATGAGTTATTATAGGTATTAGGTATTGCTTAGCCAATTTCAAAAAACTCGTTGGAATATTGTCCCACCCTGGAGCGCTGTCTGATTTGAGACTCATGAGTATGTTGTTTACTTCATCTGGGTCTGTTTCTAGGAGTACAAATGTATTAAGTTGTGAGTTTCTCGCCACGTTAACTAGAGTGTCTGTGTCATTAATATGTATATTATTTGCTAATTTTTTCCCAATGTTCACAAAAAATTCATTTACGTAATTAACTGACTCTATGTTTGTTGATTTAATATTTAAAAGTTTAGTATTATCGGTATTATTATTTTTATTATTTGTGTATGTTATTGATTTAATGTTTTTCCACAGTCTTTTTGTATTATTTACAGATTTTTCTAATAGGTCCCTTTCATAATTATTCTTTGATTGTTTTATTATTTTAGTACAATAGTTTCTATATCTTTTGAAGGTTATTTTTAGAATATCGTTGAACGGATCTAACTTAATTTTTTTATGTAGTTTATTTCTATTTCTTATGCATCTTAAAATGCCAGGTGTTATCCAAGGCTTAATGACTCTCTTACGATTCGGAACAGTAGAAGAGGTAGTATTCTCTTTTAAGGACTCCATTATTTTCGTCACCAACTGTGTTGCTATATTATTGGCATCTGTACAATAGGAAAGTTCTATTAAATCATTTTTCTCTAATGAGATTAGTGCCTTATTAAAATCTGTTACGGTTTTATTTCTGATTATATTTTTATTGTATCTTTTATGGGAGAGTGTGAGAATTATCATTAAATGGTCAGTAACAGACGTGTTTAAGACAGCTATACGTGCAGATGATTTACTGATATCTAATTTTAACATAAAGTGATCTAGACAATTTTGCTCCCGTGTTGGTAGAAAATGGCCTGCCAACAGTCCATGTAGAGATAACATATTTAAATAGTTTAATCTGTTCTCTCTCTCCTGGGTTCTGTCGGTTTCTCTAGCTATTAAATTTATGTTCATATCACCTGTTAATATTATGTTTTTATAATCTTTTAATGTTTCAAGATGAGAACTGACAGAGTTTATAAACACACCAGCGTTTACATTTGATGGCGAACGATATATACCTATTATTACATCTGTGGGGGTTTCTAGTTGTAAGCAGGTAGCATGTGTGATATCGATTTCTTTAATATTGATTACTTTAAATGAGTCACTTAAGTAAAAAACAACACCATCATTTTGATTGAGTTTGCGTGTTGTTGTATAGCAATTGTAATTTGCAAGAGATGGAGTCGGTTTATTTGAGTCAAGCCTGCATTCGGTCAAAACGAGTAAATCTGGGAAAAAATCTAGTAGTCCTAAGTTTGCGTTCAGGTCATCTATGTTACTATATATACTTCGGATATTTTGAGAAACTATTGTGATATCATTTTTGCCAATAGGAAAATGTTGTTTCAAACTCTGAACATCGCACTGAATCGAGCTAGCTATTTCAATTTCGTCTATTTCCTGCAACGTTGAGAGCCTGCTATCCATATTGATTTATAGTGAGACTGCAATTGTTTTTAATACAAATAATTTTAAATTTGATACTAGTTATAGAGAGTTTTACAAAAGGAATGATATCGCAAATTGCTATAATAATGAGTAATAATTTGTATAAATAAATAATAAATCCATAATAAAGCATAATTAAATGTACTGTTTTGATATTGAGTATGTAATGTGTAAGTGTAATGTATAAAAATAAGTTTTGATGACTTTTAGTTTGTGTGAGTAATTTACTCATATAATAATTATATATAATATTTGAGCTAAGATGAGTTTTCATTATCGTTATCGTATGATAACTATTAAAATAGATTTGTTGTGTTTGCACATAGAACCATAAAAAATACAAAATAAAACAGTTAAAGTTAAATAATAATACATAAGTCTCCACTAGGCCTAGTCAACACTGTTGTAGAAGTTGCTGAACCTGTAATTCGGATTTTATTGTTATAATGGGTGAGTTCTCGTCCTTCCGAACATAGACTTTCCCGTACGCCGTCCAGCAAAACTTGTACTTTTTAGTTTTGGCCAGGTCCCTGGCCAAGAAGTGTAGACGAGAGCCTTTTGCGGTTAGTTGCTCTGATACATATATTGGTGTGTCTTCTGAAGTACGCAATCCCAGATGCATAGCTCGAAGCTTAGTTTTATGTCTAATATTGAATCCTTTACTTTGCTTCAGGATGTCGGTTTTCACCATCGTGGAAGATGTTTCCACTATGATAGGTGTATTCTGCGAACCCTCTTTTTTTGCACGTACTCGATAGATATCTTTAATATCCGACTCACTAATGCCGGCTCCGATACTTTTTGATAAACTTAAGACCATACCAATAAGTTCTTCCTTTGACTCTGAGGCCTTCTTTGGGACGTTTTTTATCTCAAAGTTTGATTTACGGATGCTCATCTGCATGTCCTCTAATTTATTTTCAAGTACAGCTATATAATTTTGATCGTGCTGAATCTTACTTTCCAAGGTTTCAATTTTACGCTTGAACTCATCGTTTTGAGTTGTGAGTAAAACAACGGATAGTTGTATGTTTTGACTACTACTCTGAATTTCCTTAAGCATTTTTCTTAGCTCATTTTCCTGAGTAAAAAGCATTGATCTTATTTCCTCTTTAAAATCATTGAAATCAGAGTTGTATTCCAATTCCCTTTTTCTTTTATGTATTAGGAAAGCTTTAGTAGGTGTACTACCTATAATACCTAAATCTGGCTCAGAGGTGGATCTGTCCATCGCCGTACCAGGAGTAGTCATTTTATTCGTAAGCGCAGAGAGTTCAAAAGCGATGAAGCTCAGTAGTACCAGGCGAGCAGAACAGTAAGGGAGTAGCAAGCGGCCTGTAGACGGTCGTAGCGTCAGTGCGCTTGCACTTAGACGTAGTCTGCACTAGTGTGCTAGTGTGCATTCGCAATAGAGTAGGAATGTATGGTTATGATGACTCACGTACTCGTAGCTTGCGATGCGGAGCGGCTCGGTGCGTTCTCACGTTCTGTAACCTCTTCACTTCTTATGTTGTCCTAATTTATTGTATTGATTTATTTTGTTCAGAATTAAGATAAATGTTTTATTAAATAATGTACGGTTTTTTCTTAATAAACGTCTGAGCACCTCAGCGGTCCGGAGGGAAGAGGGCGTTAATGATCTATTTTTAATAGGCTGCTCGTGAAGAAAGTCTGGCAGAAGGATTTAATTAGTGTGGCCTCATTTGAGCTACAAGAAAACCTACGGAAAAATAAAAACTACTACTGAATCCTCCTCCTAGCTTCGTGGTCCTCAATGCTGAGGGTCGTGACCACCCTTCTTCCATCTTTTTCCATCTGTCTCTGTCTCTTTTTTTTTTTTTTTTTTTTTTTTATTATTGATAAGCTATCATTTGACCACAATCTCACCTGATGCAAAGTGACGATGTGGTCTAAGATGGAGCATGAATGCCTAGAAGATGGCTTCTCCGGACCACATTACGAAACACGAAAAAATCGCTTCACGCACTGGCCCAGCCCGGAGGGTGGTGACAAGCCGCGGCCGAAGCCTACCACCAGAGACTGTTCTTAGCACCACCCGGAGGTCACGTGTAAGGATTCAGAGGGTTACCACTTACGGACGTGAACAGACAAAACCCCCTCTTGCGGTGTGAAGGGCGTTGTGAATGGACGAGTTAAGAGTGGTGCGGATCTGGTCGGACCAACGAACGGGGCTGCGTCCACGTGGCCTATGATATGTATATGACTACTGAATACATCATTACAATTCTAAATATAGCTATGTGTTGTTCTCGAATTTTCACAGGTTTTCCCCTTCATTCAATGGCCGATCTTGTTTCATGATTCACAACTATTACACTGAAACATTTCCTCGAAAAATAAACATGTAAATTCCTTGCTGCTTCCTATCCGTCGTCGAAATCTGGAACATTAGTGACGTCATATGCTATTATAGATAGAGGTTATGTTTACGCCAAATTTCTGCAAACCGTTTAATAGATTCAAGATAAAATATTCACAGTAGAGTAGATAACATTTGGTGGAATTTGGACTTCGTGTTTGTACAAGGAGGACCATTATAAAAACATTATAAAAATTTATTATATTATATTATTATATTAAAGACTCCGTTATTATGTAATACTTTCATTGGTTTAAAAAAAAAATTTGATTTGATTATTGGCTATTGGAAGATCATTAAGTTTTCAGACATTTTGCTGCATTATTGCCTACTGATATTTGTTAACGAAAAGATATATAAATAAAACTGTATTTATAAATGAGTTTAAATTATAACTTTTGAAACTATCATGGTTAACAAGTCAATTAAGATTTATATCGGGGTATTTACCATGATTAACTAATTACTTTTTTCTTTTGAAATATCGGGAAACTCATGAATTTGTTTTACGAGTATGTCAAGAATCTAGAAAGAGATAACGCTTATGTTTTAATAAACCAACCGTCCAGAAATCTTAATTAATAATATCTCGTTACGATTTTTTGTTTCTTATATTTAAAGTTTGCCTGGAAGAGATTGCTTTTTAGTGATAAAGGCCGCCTATTGTACATTTGTTTTTCAACGTTCTATAAAGTGTTTTGTATTTGCATTTAGGTTGATTCGTTTTTTTTCGTCGATTCAATACCGTCTATAAATTTTTTGAAAAGTCAACGAAATCTGTAATCTCAGACTTAACTTGGTGTACCAGTGTATTCCTTCGGTGAATAAATAGATACAATACAATGGCAATAGGTCTTATTCATATATTAACACCTTAACCATCCCCAAAATTCAACGGATGGTTTACGCATCACCGACCCGCACTTTCTTATGCCCATAAATATCAACCACAATGCTAAGTACAGGGTGATCTGGGCCCGACTGCTTTACGACCCAAAACGAATGCAGTTTACGATGATGCCCGATTTCATCCGATTAGCCACGAGTCACTTGAGGTAATATCGATTAGTTATTTATCGGAATCGGTCGGGCGTATAAGTCGATTGAAATGAGGTTTTTTTTCTCACGATTTCGACGGTTATCTTGTCAGTTGTAGTCAGATAGTTTTGATTTGGTTACTTTTGTTAGGTTATGTTAGTTTTTTCATGTTCTGTAATCGTTTAAGTAAATCATAAATAAATACTTATTTCTGAACAATCTACACATCCATATCTAGCCCGTGGTAAGCTCTAAGCTTGTGTTACGGGTACTAGACATCTGATCTACTGAATATTATAGACATACATAGGTATACAAATATAGATATTTTTATTTTACATATTAAATACCCAGACAAAAAGAAAGAGTTGTTTTATTAATTCAATCACATATTAAAAAAAAAGTGTTTATTTCAAGAATTCTAATTTCTTAGCCCCAATTTCTCCATTTGCTAGAACGCAATCAGATCAACCTAAATTCTTTTTGCCGCCTAACTGAGTTCAAATTAACATTAAATTGTAATTTTTCAATGTGGTTAAATAAAACTCGATTTGTAGCATACAATGGTAAAATTGGTGCTATATATTCATATCATTTTCAGAAGATCTTGCGTTATACTTAAGTGTTTTATTCTATACAGATACCATAAAATTAACCGACTTTTAAACACAGTAATAAAAGTCGTGTTTTGATCGTTACCAACTAATAGAAACAATATAAAAATCAATTATATACAAATTAGGGGTTCTATGTTTTAGGGTGAATTACTTAAAATTTTGTTGCGACATCTGGCAAAGTTATCGCGTGGCTTAAGTTAAAAACATTTGGTAAATTTAAACTAATATATTCAATTACGATGGTAGTTTAAATAGCATTTCGTAAAATTCATGTGTAAATTTTATTTAAATTAATAATCATGTTATTAACAATTAAATGAATATTTTAAATATTTTTAATAAGTGATAAACCTCACTTTGTAGGTGAAACTATTTATAAATTTTATGCAGAAAAAGAATAAGACACATCCGCAACTTTTGCACGCACAGGATCGATCCATAAAATGTAGAATGAATATTGCTCTATTTTGAGCCAACATATTTCCGTATGTATAACGTTATAGTTATACTGACGTGGGTAAGTTTGTTTCAGCTGTGGCGGGGGAAATGATGTTATATACTTCTTTTAAATAACTCTGTATATTTAATCCCTCTTAGTTAAATTCGATTAGTCATTACAGAAAATGCCTGAATATACATTAAATACGGAAAACGTGGGGTGGAAAGCTAGTTTCCATTAGATAGCTGAACCAGTTAAGTAAAAAGAGAAAAAAAATATATTTCAGAAGTTAAGCAACCTTTTGTGAGACATGTACGTATATTTTTACAGTTCGAAAAAAGGCAGCTTTTTGCTCTTTTATGTGTTTCTATATTGCAAAAAGTAAATAAACTCTCCATGGAACTCTATATGTAGTATGAGCCTATCTCATTCTATTTAAATCTATTCAATTAAAACGTGATAAGTTCGTAACTTAGGCTGGACTTACACTGCGCACAGTCAGTGGCGCGGCGAAACTGTCACGCTGGCCGCCCACGGGCACGGCAACACTGGCGGCATCGTCCATTAGCTATATCGAAACGTTTTACAAGCACCACCTCGGTTTGTTTAGGAGATATCATTATCATCCATCATTTTTGGACAATATGCCACTCTAATTTGAACTGCAGTTGTTTTAATAAAGATGTCAAATTTCAATGAAAAAATCATTGATATTTAGTATATAAAAAATAATAAAAAATAAATATTACCGGACAATCCAAACAACAACATCTAGCCCCGTGGTAAGCTCTAAGCTGGTTTTACGGGTACTAGACATCTGATATACCTACTTAATAAATAATATAACTCTGATTCTTATTAAACAACAGATGGCACAAACTCCAGCAGGCCCATTGGCCATAAAAACACAATATAAAACATATTTAAATAGAAAATCGTTAAAACAGAATACGGAGGAAAAGTTTCTGAGATAGGAAATTTAAAAAAAATAGGCGCTGAATTGAGAACTATCCTCTTTTTTGTCGCTTAAAATAAACAAAGTCATAAGGTAATTTACACTAAATAGCGTACTATATTACCGCCCAATTTGTCGGCAAGCCATAACTTCACTTATAACTTACGAAAGTTCCAACTTAATATCAACTTATGAGTGCCAATTAAGTAACTTCGGTGCTAAAGTGCTCTCAAAGTGCAACTTAAACTAAACTTAAACTTCAAGTTTGAGTAAGTACGATAAGTTTGCGGCGTTCAGTGCGGTATATTTTTATATTAAAGTTTTCGATATTGTTTGATCTAAGTATTTGTTTTTGTTGATGTTAGTCAGGCTTTATGATAAGGTTCGTTTTAGGAAAGATAAAAGAGAAGAGGTGTCTTAAGTTTGTACCATTTCTGTGAGTTGTAAATGCTCAAAATATATTTAATTCAATTCAATTCAAATTATTTATTTCACACAACATTCATTGTGTGCGAATACAAATTAAATGTCTATATTGAATTAACAAAACATTAAGATAATATTTTTTTGTTAATACGTTTTTAACAACCTGTATTAGACTTGATGGGGTAATTGTTAAATGCGCACTTCATAGTAGTTATTCCCAACTCCGTCTAGCATTTAGTTATTAGAAATTATGAATAATCACAAAACTGCCTGATGGTGGAAGTCTAGGGTCGATTTTTCTATTATCTAGTATCTCATAACTATCGCCTGTTAAAAGCGCGAAGGTAATTTAAGATAGAGCCCATCAGATAATTAAAATATCGGCTGTTAGCTAAATAAAAAAGTTCATTAAACTAAGGTCAACGACCTACTCCACCCCTGTGATGAAAATCTAAAAGAGTGCAAATCGATAAGGCTGCACTCCCACCCCGCCACGGGACACAACTAGATTACCACGCGTGGTCGCCCTCGCTACGTGTACTCGTATAACCGGAGCATAACTAGTTTAAATTTACTTGTTTTCTCAATAACGCTTTTATTACAAGTAAAATTGCAACCAAAATCTACTAAGCCTAAAATAAAATCTACAAACTGTAAATGTATGAAAAGAAGGTAACTGTCAAGGTAACTCTCGAAGTAGTACTATAAGGATTAATTAAAATAAATAATTAATAAATATTTCCGGACAATCCTCACAACAACATCTAGCCCCGTGGTAAGCTCTAAGCTTGTGTTACGGGTACTAGACATCATCATACTTATTAAACATAGACATGATATTAATTAAAATCCATATACAGAAAAAAAGTTTTGAGGTAAGCAATAAAAAAAAGAAAAAAAAAATCTTTTTTTTTTTTTTTTTTTTTTATTTTTGATAAGCCTTCATTTGACCACAATCTCACCTGATGTAAAGTGAAGATGTGGTCCAAGATGGAGCATGAAGGCCTAGAAGATGGCTTCTCCGGACCACATTACGAAACACGAAAAAATCGCTTCACGCACTGGCCCAGCCCGGAGGGTGGTGACAAGCCGCGGCCGAAGCCTCCCACTAGAGACTGTTCTTAGCACCACCCGGAGGTCACGTGTAAGGATTCAGAGGGTTACCACTTACGGACGTGAACAGACAAAACCTCCAAAAAATTTTTTATTTGAAGTTAGTTTAAAAATAGTGCAGATCGATAAAGCTGCACACCCACCCCGTCACACGACACAACTTTATTACCACGCGTGGATACCCTCGCTACGTGTGTGATTAATTTATACACTCGGATAGCCTCGCGACAGCCTCAGGCGTGGTTTTCGGCAGGTTTGCCTCGCAAGGCTGTCTATATGTGTATTTTTTTTTAAATCGGTCAGTATCTATGCGGCTACATTATTTTTCTTTTCAAGATTTTAATAATTGAAAAATCTAAGTGTCTGTAATCAAATTCGTGCGATAGTAATGGATAAATCTGCCTGCCTGAGTACTACTCAAACTAACTTTACCAAATTTAACTTAGCTTGAACTTAACTTGATATAAAAGTGAAATATTACAAACCTTTCACGGAAGTAAAAGTTAACAGTTATACATTAAAAAAACGCCCTTTTATTGTACCACATCGTCACTTTACATCAGGTGAGATTGCGGTCAAATGAAGGCTCATCCAATATAAAAAAAAAGCTGCTGACCCACCTCGTTACCCGAACTTACACAAATTGAGAAAAAATATATAAAAAAAATACGAATCAAGAAAGAACCCGCTCTTTTTTTGTATCGGTTAGAAAGAAAAGAGGAGATGCAATATATATTTATTATATATATTTCCTTTCCTTCGCGTAGCTCAATGCATTTCTACTTACGAATAATTACAGATTTCTAAGGGTTTTGCACCCTCTCCCTACAAGTGCATTGGGGTGGGGGTTGAAATCTGATGACTTCATTGTTCTCACCCTTAAATACTGATGGATTTCTCCACTATTAAGGCATAGCTTTCGCAAATATTTGAGGGATCTAATAACGATGGGGATGAAAAATGGAAAAGTTTTTGAGGAAATATTTTTTGTCCAGTTCCTACTTAGTAGCTAAGAATATTTATTGACGCACTAATAAATAAAATTATAATTATTTCATAAATTCAGTAGTTTATGTTAGTGATGAAAAATAGGATACTTTTTCCCATACCTGACCAACGAATTTAACCAAATATAATATGTATAAGTAACTTAAGACTAGGTACATACCTAGTATCAATCATTACCACGTTATGGGCAACTTTACAATACAATACACAAACACGTTATTGTACACCAAAACAAAACAGTAGTTACAAAAATGAGGAAGTTCAAAGGGCGGCCTTATCGCTTAAGAGCGATCTCTTCCAGGCACTTTATAGTTCATAGTTCATTTATTGATAATAATAGAGAATAGACGGAAATATTATATATTTAAATGTAGGTAATAATAATAAATTGTAATACCATTAATAAGGTGTCAACTAAAAAAAATCATCAAACCTATAAAACGGGTTTTTTCAAGCCAGTTTTTAAGTCTTTAATATACATACTAGGCATGACATTATAAACCAAAAGTTCTAGTAAGAAGAAAAGCGAAACACTTCAAGCGAGCATAGCATGCTTCAAAACAGCATTGGAGATCTAATAAGGGTATGCAACTACGAATGGCTAATATGATGTTTTTTATAAGTTCAAATCAAAGTACCTACTCCAGACTCCATAGCTGGACTCGAAAGTTCGTCGCAGGGAGGTAAAATTCGATGTCATGCCATTTTGAATTTTACTTCTTGCTGATTATCTAATCCACTATTTATTCCATTTTCATTATTGAACCAAGCTACATTCTCTTGTTAAAAAAATACATAAAAAATAAAAATATCTGAGAAACGTTATTTTAACGTCAAACTTGAAAAATTATGTAAAAGTGACGTTGTCATAAAGTAAGTAAGGCAATGGACTATTGTGTCAAATGAACTATTTTTATATAGTACAAAAAGCGACCTATTTTGCTGATAAATTGTGCGAAAACAAAATTAATGATGATATTTCAACACAATTAGATAAATTCAATATAAAACCGTTGAATGATCCATATTACGTCGAATTGATAAATGATATTTGCTATAAAGTAAATTATCGGAAATACGATTTTACCGGATTTGTATGACAATAAATTCGTAAACTTTTATGCATGTTTACATAAATCACACTGTTTATAATCAAACAGTAAAACAGTCGTAGTCAAACAATAACAAGTTAATTATAATTTGATGTTTTAAGGATATTATGAAATTATTTGATGTTGTAAGCATTTTATGTATACGATAGCGATTAATAATAAAACATATATTTTATACGAAATGAAACAATATAAAATATCAATTGTTAATTCGTAAGATTAGATTTAGACTTTGCTTGTTTTTTATTTCGAAATCTGTAATCTTTTTATTGTTTTTACAATAATGATGTTCTATCTTTTACCGCTTATAAAATCTTAATACATCAATGGCTCAAATATATTGCTTTCGCCGAATTTTCTCTTTTATTACCAACATTAAAATGTAGTTTAGTTAGTTAGTGTAGTACCGAACAAAGGCCTTTATTTATCTATAAACCATTCAAAATTATTAACCTTAAAATCAAGCATGCTCTAATCCAAGATAATCCCCGAACTGCCAAAATACACAAAGAATCATTCATAATGATGCATCGAACTTGACATTGAAAATGACAAACCGACAGACACACACAGCGGGGTGCTTGTCGCACAATCTTCAAGTCCGTCCCCACAAGTTAGTTCATTGAGAAGCATAGACAATAGATTTTATGCGTTTTTGTTTAAAGATAAAAGAAACTAAAAAACGATTCCTCAATTAAGAAAAAAGTTTTAATAATAAAATATTTATGTTTAAGTTTCATTTCGAAAATCCTATCTTTTAATTTATCATTTACCTTTTAAAACAGTTAGACGCGGCGGGGTGCTTGTCGTACAATATACAATATATAAAAATAGGTCTCTACCTATTGGCGATGCAAAGATTATCCGCACGCCTCTAGCGGCGAAATTTAGAAACTATCTTAGAACGACTTTCTTTGTTTACATCTGATTTGTATTTATTATTTATGTTTTGACCTGACGTTAATTGTAACGAAAACTGTCAAAGTGTCGTTCTTAGACAGCTTCACAATTTGACACTAGAGGCGCTAGTTAGAATTTTTGCATCGCCAATAATGGACGTAAAATGGTGTTCAACTGAGTAACAACTTTTTACTTTATAATTTTATTTAACTCGACACTGGCAAATTGTCGCTTCAAGCGCAGAGTCCAATAACAAGAAACTGAACTGAACTGAACTAGGTCTCTACAAGTAATACTTCATTCAGAAGAAAGGAGAATAGTCTTTGCGCCTCATAAAAGTATTAAAAATTACGTAACCAATTTGCAAAGTTTCGTTTATAGACCCTGAGAAAAATGATAATTACTTACTCGAACTTTTTTTTACATACGACATCATAGTAACCATCAAAAAGGTTCAGAACTAAAAACAGTTTTTATTTATTTAGAAACTTTTCATTATTTTTATATTATTTTTTATTAAAACGCCGCAACTATGGTGTTATTTATTATTCTATTAATAACAAGTTAAAAATCTAAAAACATTGTTTTGAAAACAAGGCTTTATTAATAAATTATTGTATTGTCACGCAATTGAAATATGTTCAATATTTTGCGCAATCGGAACACGGGCAATGTGTCAAATTGAACTATTTAGACAAACATCGGGACAGGTGAAACTACATGTTAATTAAATATAAATAGGGATCTTTTTTTGGGGTGAATTGACATTATGCTGAGACTGCTCCTTTTTACCCAACTGCGCGATGCAAAGGAGTGGTAATGTGTTATATATGTATGAAGGTTATTTACCAACCCGCACTTGGCCTGCGTGGTAAGGCAATGCGAAGGGCAGCTATTTTGAAAAATACTCGTTATTATTTTTGTCGTTGCATTATATCTGTCATGTTTCTGTATTTTTAAAGTGCTGCCCCGAGCATACACCTAATATATTTATAGACATACATAAGTAATATATTTATAGAATAGATAAAATAATAATGTTTTATTTGTTGTACCAATTAAATATATATTCTATAAATATATTACTTGGTGAATAAAGTATTCACTTTGTCTTTCCCTCAGACGTTAATTTTCAATTCTTATTTGGTAATATCTGACATGACATTTGTAAATATAAAAAAGGGGCATTGAAGGGGGTTTACAAAGTGTTTAGTGTAATCCTCACACCACCTATGAATATATTAAATAAACAAATAGAACACAAAAAAACAGCTGACGTCAAAAGAACCTTATTAAAATCATTTAATGAAGTTGGATATATTTTTAAACTCCTTGTAAGCGTGTGAGAAAAGAAAAAAAAACAATGGAATAGTATTACTTTAAAATTCTGCAGGTCATAACTTTTTATGTCATTTTGGGAATAAAATCTGCGTGTTACCCATTGTGTTGTAATGCAAGTACCACGCAATATAATTAAGCCTGTTTCTCCATCTCCGGCTAAAATTAGACAATAGTTAAAATATAGACCATGTTGCAAAGTGAGATAGCTCTTGACAAAGTCAAAGTAAAAGTCACACGTTTATTTCCTTCGAAGCATAATATGCATACATGGACAGGTCAACTACATAACTAAGCAGTATTTATTTTACTCGGATTTTGTGAAACAAATAATTATTATAATTACTTTTGAAGTTTTGAAGTTCCACCGTGATCACGGCGTTTGCATATGCATCAAAATATCGGAAAACTAGAAAACCGTTAAATCAAGCTAAAATCCCGTTTTTAATTAAAATAAAGTAAATACCAAATATATTTTAATATCAATGATTTTCGAGTTACAAACATCCATTATATAGAGGTAATTATCTTTAAAATATTTTTTTACACATAGAAAGTTCCCTAATTAAGTAGGAGAGTGACAGAGAGACTGTTTGTCTGTAAGGAGGGGTCTTCACGTAACTTACAAGAGCAAGGTATATATATATTTTTCAAAGTTCAGCGTAAAAATACATTTGAACGCTTATTGACTACATAATCTAGATTTGTTATGTAAAGCATAACTTATTTTACCATAAAAATTTAAAATTTAAGAAAAGTCCCCGATTCCAATTCTTTAATTTCCTTAAAAGTAAAACACCATAATATTTTTAGAGTATATTTGCAGATTTTCGTTTTCCTTAACCACTCTCAACCCCATAACTTTTAAACGGCACAACCGATTTTCATCAAACATGTCTAAGAACACTTGCGCCAAAATCACCTTTCATACAACAAAAACTTTAACTAAATTGAAAAAGCTCCACCCGTTCGGGAGATATGATGTCCCAGACAGACAGACCGACACACAGACAGACAAACAGACAGACACGTCAAAATTATAACACCCCTCTTTTTTGGTCGGGGTTTAATAAAATGGACAGCTAGCTCAACTGCAATCTCTTTTCTTATTTTATATAGTTCACATAGGATATAAAATAAAGAAATGCGAAAATAACAGAAATCCAAGTTCCCATGGATTCCCATGAACTTCGTCCATGCACTCATTGTCAACTTGTTTCATTCACGGAAACCGGTTGTGCAACACGGAAGCAGTCGATTCCTGTTTCCGACGAAATTTACTCAGTGAACTTGAACTCTGAAAGACCCTATTATCTAACTTGTAGCGAAAGTTGTTGCTATTGAAATATGATTGGAGATTAAAAGATCGTTAATAATAGTAATCATAGCACAATATTATTATTTTTTACTACATATGTAACACATTTGCACATATAATAAATTTTTTTATATTATCATTCCTGTAGTTCCTCGCCAAAAACAAAGTTAAAAAAGTCTAAAATTAAAAAAAAAAAAAGGTTCGAAAAAAATTTAATCTTTCCATATTGAATAAGTTGATATTTATTTAATAATTACGTTTAATTTTAATTGCAAGTAAAAATTGCAGTCCAGTTTTAACATTCTTTTAATCTTTGTGAAATATTTCTCTAAATAAAATAATATTACCGAACTTGAAATACAAATCATTTTCCATCGGCCAAAAAAATGCTCTATTTCCGTACAAGTAATCGCGCTACTGGACTTCTAAAGATTATTCCTAATATTTCTCGGTCAATGCATTTCTGAATCTTTTTGTATGGTCCGCATATGCAGTCGGGCATTGTTTGTATGACAGACTGACGAGTTTGATGTAAGATCTTCACTTTCATACATCTCTCATACAATGCAACCTTTGTATCTCTTCATGCTTTGACAGGAGCAAACTTTTTTTTTTCAACTTCCTTTATCCATTTTGGGGTTGCGTTTGGATAACTTGCGTCTTGGTTTCGGTGAATTATAAAAATGAGGGATTATCTACTTGGGAAATTATTTCCGAAGATATTGAATTAAGTTTTTGTTTGCGTTATTAGAATATAAAAATTGGTAGCCATTTCTTTTTATTTAAAATGTAATACACACTACAGACATAATTCGACCGCACTCTTAGTATCTGACACAAAAATTATCGGGACAAAGTTAAACAATACGAAACGCTCCCTAATAAAGAAGTACTAAAATTACAAAAAGTTAGTTGTATCTTAAAATTGTCATGGTTTTTAACAATATTATGACATAAAACGGGTAAATCATGGTATGTTACTTAATTTTTCGTGTCCAGGAAAAACAAGTTACATTTTTTAGGCATTTTAAATGACGGACTAATAATTTTTTTTAATCATCAACCCTATTTCCCGTCTTGTACACGAGCATGTCTCATTGATTCCACCTTCATAAATATCCTAGACATTAAACTGTCACAAGTCACAAGAAGCAACAAAAGTCAAAACTCGGTGAAAACATCAGTTACACACTAATTCACATTACTTTCACCCATTGTGTTTTTTTAAAAGCTAACCGATGCGTGGATCTATAATGCGCGAAATTACAATTATAGTGTGTCTTCACCTTTATAACTCTCCGTACAGCCGACTTCAGCTACTATTGCTGTATTTGATGAAAGCTGACATTTTGATTTGATAGGACCGTGTTTTTTATAGGCCTATTATAAAAGAAATCTTAGCCTGCTAGGCTAGCAATCAACTCTAACAATATAATTATGAACTATGAGATATTCATCTAAATTAATATAACAAATCGGAAATAATTTGTTATATTTTGCATTGAATAGGTTCCAAAATGATATGGAAGGTTTTAAAACCATTTTTTTAAATTTTAATAATTTAAAAATTTATATTTATAAGCTATCGAGAAAGGCCTAAACTACTTTTACAGCAGGTAAATACTCTATCACAATTTATGAAACACGGTCTTAAATCTCAGATAGATTGGATTTTGACTGCCAAAGTGCTTCGCTGTAACAGTTTTGGTAGTAAATCCTAAAGCTTTTTAAAGTTTATTTGTTTGCTCAAACAACAATTTCAATATCATTAATCCTTTATTCTAACAAATATTGATGGTAGATTTACATTTAAGTTTTACTCATCAAAAATAGGCTAATTTACTAAAATAAAGCTAAATATAATAATGAATATTTTTAAACATAGATTCTCATTAAATTATAATCATTGGTAAATCTTACTTTTAAGCTACGAAAATAATAGTTAAGTCGGGTATATAAATCAATTGAAAAATAATAAACATTAAGAAAAAAAAATGCGTTCAGCGTTCGTCATTCTTATCAATAACGTATCGGCTTCTCCAAGAACAATAATCTTATCAACAACAATTACAACCGACGTCATTTGTCTGTCAATCAAGCAATCGCCGATTGACACACGACATACGATATGTTATCTACCTGTGTTTCGTGTGAAATCACCCTTTAACCCCTTACTTGTCAAACCAACCCCATTCGTTCTTCATTAGAAACCCATTCTCAAGATTGAATGACGTCTGACATTTCTCGCTAAAAGTATCTTTTTGTTCTACACCAAAGGGTGTGACCCCTAGGTCAGATTGCCTTCATTTTAAGGTCATTGCATTTAATATAAGAAACTTATCTATTGTAAATTATAATCTTGTTTGATCTTAGATGTTGGATAATAATTGTGTGCATTATTAATAATTCTATTGTAATGTTGTTGGTAATCTCTTTATAATTGGGCTTTGATGTCTAATTTTAGTTAAATGGACTTAAAGGTTTAGTCTGAATTGAGATTATCAAAGATAATGCTGTTGAAAGCTTGTCGATAAATTTAATAGAACAATACATTTTCTAAATTGTCTCTGTTTTGTTTAAGTGTTCAATATACATTTTTTTTAATTCCTTCGTTAATTAGATGTAAAGTACGGGCAACGGAGAGCTAGAGACTATGCCTGTGCTTCTTTACGGGATCGAATCAGGAATGAAGAGGTCGTATAAAATATACGGGATTTGATTTAAAGGCGGGTCTTAGTGGAACAGAAATGCAGATGACCAGATGATGATGGCCGGTAGGGCCGAATTGTTCTCGGAAGAAGATCGCGAAAAATGCAGCTTAGGAATCAACCAATAAGATGGATGGATAGCTTGGTAAAGGTTTAATTCAACATTCGCAGGTGTAAACTACAAACCTATATATATATATATATTATATATATATGCTAAAATAATAAAAAGGAAAAGTTTGTTTGTTGGTTTGAACGCACTAATCTCAGGAACAATTGGTCCGATTTTAATTATTATTAAACTGTTAGATAGCCTATTTATCGAAGTTTCTATAAGCTAGTTACCGCGGAAAAATCCACAAAACACAAGCAACGCCGCGGCGTGAATCCTGGTAGTTAATATTTCCGTACGAATCACACAGCATGACAAAACGCTAAACTTAACAGAGCTTGTACTATGAACATTTTTAACATATATGTAAATCGTTTTTATTTTTCGTATCGTTCGTATTTGGCTGAAATTATTTAATTATGAACACCAATCCTTATTAAATACAGACAGTTTTCAATAATAACAAAGTTGAGACGAACAAACGTAATTCTTATCAAACTGCGGTCGATTTCGCCCAAAACCACCGAGAACATCTTAAAACACACCCCAAAATAAACAAACACAAGTTCACAACAAAACTGGAAACATATCTTACAAATACAGAAAAAGAGAATAAAACTAAAATTTAATTTACTCCGGGGCTTAGGGATCCCATCAAAAATTCGTACGGAGATCTCCATGTATTTTTTATGGCGTTCGTTCGAGGGGTTGCGAATAAAGATGCAATTTTAAGACGCTTCTATTGGGCGGTCGTGTGAGGGGCTACCGGGGCGGGTCTTAGCTCCGGTTTCTTACAAAGGGATATATTTATAAATATATATTTTAATTCTAGATAAGCCTTCATTTTACCACAATTTCACCTGACGTAAAGTGACGATGTGGTCTAAGATGGGGCATCAAGACCTAGAAGGTAGATAGGCTTCTCCGGGCCACATTACGAAACACGAAAAAATCGTTTCAAGCACTGGCCCAGCCTGGAGGGTGATGACAAGCCGCGGCCGAAGCCTACCATCAGAGACTGTTCTTAGCACCACACGGAGGTCACGTGTAAGGATTCAGAGGGTTAACATTTACGGAATAATTTATTATTAATTTCATAAGACAACTTTTCAGTGACCAATCGTCTGATCGCGGTCAAGAAATATTGTGACACTTTGACACACTATGAAACATAGTCGTACTAGCTGTGCAAGGGGTTTAAAGCCAAATTAATGGATTAAAAAAAATAATTATATTAATTTATCAGAGGGAATAAGGTTATTTGGCGTGTTTAAAAACAGTCTCGCGCCTTTGTTGATAAATGTGCTAGACAACAAGAAAAGTTTTTTTTTTAATCGGTCGGCCAAGCAAACAAACTATTCTATTTTCTCATTTCGTTAATGTTAAACATATGTAGGTATAGTTATAGATTTTATCAATAATAATGAAAAATTGTTTATGTTTAAATTTTAACGAAAACAATTAGGTCGAATATGGAGTACCTACGTAAAGTGTGTATTTTTTTCATGATGATGAGTTTTCGTGGCAAATATTATGGCATAAATACAAATTACCCATTTTAAATTGGGGGTGGATTGTCGATGCGACGCGTTTGTTTTTATATTCGTTATTTCAGGACTATTTTCTCCGTGAAAATAATTTAATGGTTTTTTGTTCCCTTTAAATTTCACAAGGACACAGAGAGGGCGTATCTTGTTTCTTAGGTTCTAGAATAACGTCTTTACACCAATAATTGTAGATTTAATTCATCTGTGTATATCAAAAGATCTAATTAATCCATGGAATGAATTTAAATACTCTACTTTGCAAAATTAAAGCTAATAAATTATTCTTAAGTACTGTACATTCATATTTTAATTAACCTACCTAATAGTAGGTGATGACCTGGATGACGGTTGCTATAGAAAGAGATGCCTGGAGAGAATGGGGGGAGGCCTTTGCCCAGCAGTGGGATGATACCGGCTCATAATAATAATAGTAGGTAGACAATTTTAATCCGCGTGAACAATACTTCAAACAACTTAATCAGATACAAAAAAAACGCAATAAAACACCATTACTAATACTAAACAATACCACAACAACAATTAACATACTTTTTAAACTTAAAACTGCAATAAATCAATGTTAAGTTGCGCATACGCCGCCGGCACAAAGCAAACTGACATAACTGCAGAAAGGTACGAATTCGAGAACGTTGACATAAATGTGTTAATGTCAGGATTACAAAGGCTTGAACTAATTTATGACGCGTATAACCGTGTTAGATATAAATCAGAGCATTTTGTACCTCTTGAATTATAATTTGGTATCGTGATGTAGCGAAAAACCGTAATAAAAGTATTGAGTTTTAAAATGGAGTTTTCTATTTCTTAAGCTATAAAATAATTAAAATATTTCCTTTTAATACTAATAATTAAAAAAAATGTTATATGTACTACATAAATAGTTATTCTAGTCTAGTTATTCTAGTCGGTCAATCGATAAGAAATGCTAAGATATAGAGTTCTGGAGTTGGGCTTGTGATGAGCAAATGTGTTACAAATCTCACGAAAGCGTTGCGTTACGCAAAACTTCCTTGGCAAGTAGAATAAAAAATGGTTTTAATGTTTTCTATGAATCATATTTTTTATATATCAATTATTTTTTTGGTCGTCTACCATACCTAGTGTTCAAGAAAAGAATAAATGTCCTAAGAGTAGAATCCGTAAATAAAGTTCTAAAATATTAAGCAAAAGTACGGTAAAGGTCAACCGCAAAATTTTGCCAATAAAACCCAAGACATATGATGACATTTTATAAAAGAAAGTCTCAAATTCCCTTATTTATTGAAGTTGCTCAGAAAAGCTATGGTATCAAACAAAAACTTTCCTATAATACAACAATTTTATATGAAAAGATCCTCTCCGTGCGCCTGTCATCTCATCAAACAACAAAGGGCTCCTAATGTTTTCAAAAATATTACTTTTATTCACAACGCCCCATATTAAATATTGAGTTTGATCTGAATGATGGAAAAAGATATCGCAAGCTCTTATCGCAAAGGCATAAAACCATTTTTATTAAAATTTGGGAAGTTTCGAATGTGGTTCACTTACAATCTAGTAAATCAAAAAGTTAAACTTAGGGTTGTGGTTCTATTGTTCACGTGAAGAAAAATTGCCACAAATGTAAATATTTGAACGAAATTTATTTAGATCCACGGAAATGTTGGTTCACAGACGATACTTAGTTACGCATCACTTTGGCTATTAATTCATTCCTATTTGAGATATAGGATGAAGTTTCATCCTCTTGATTCATATATTTAACATTTAATTTAAACCGACCAAACCATGTATGAATGAAGTATAAAATGTGCATAGTGTTAATTATTTCAGATGAAAGTAAGTGCATTTGAAACCAAAAACATTTTTATTTTTTTTACTTAAATCTGCGAATATACGCTCATCATCCTAGGCCTTCATGCTCCATCTTAGACCACATCGTCACTTTACATCAGGTGAGATTGTGGTCAAATGAAGGCTTATCAATGATAAAAAAAAAAAAAAAAAATAAAACATGTTGACTTATCATCATCATCATCACCCTATTAACGTTCCCACTGCTGGGACACAGGGACTTCTCTCTTGACGAGAGAGATTAGGCCTTAATTCACCACGCTGGCCAAGTGCGGGTTGGTGAATGTCACATGTCCTTCAAACTTTTTTAAAGTTTTCAGAACATGCCGGTTTCCTCACGATGTTTGCCTTCACCGTTAAAGCACGTGTTTAAAGCGCACATAAATTTCTCAACTTATTTGTTAACTTATATCTCATCTTAAGTTAATAATGTATCCTTTTGTTTCTGCCCGATTATTGTATGCGATTGGGGTTACAAATATATGAATGTTATGAATATTAATATGAATATGAAATAAACGCTTCATCTATATATCTGTTACAGTTTAATTTGATGTTTAAAAAAAGGTGAAACAATATTTTTATTCCGGAAGTTTGACTAACCACTTAAATTAATTCTCACAAGCAATATTTACCTAAGTAACAAGGAAGTAAAGGATTTTGTTGTTATCCAACAGATTTTGATAGAGTTGTTACCATTGTCTATTTGTGCCCGAGGGCCAAGGTGTAGCCAAGGACATGCAAGGGCCCTGTTATGAGAACTGGGTTTGACATTACAAAAGATTGGAGTTTGAAGGTTAGTGCGTATCTACATATATTGTAATAAGGCTATGTCACAGAACAGTTACTTATGTTAACAATGCTATTTTTTGTAGTCATATATTTTTAACTAACTTCCCATTATCAGAGGAAATACTTAACTCGTCGCTTGCCAAAATTGGAGGATATACTTCGGCGCGTATTTTTTGTATGTTTCGTCGGATCTTTTTTGTTCCTGCATTGAATTCGGTGATTTTTTTTTTGTATTAAGCTGATGCTGGCACATTGGTCCCAAATATTTTGAAATAATTGATCAAGTTCTCGATTTATCTTCTATTCTTATAGTCGATAAATTTTGTTAAAATTTTACTTGCTTTTATATAATAATAATAATACATACCCAGATATTTCTTAACGGATGAATAATCTTTGATATCCAATTTTAGTGTGTTTTTTACCTGCGAAAAAAGAAAAACTAATTATTTCTTGACGGTACAATTAGGTAGGTCCAACTTCGAGAAAGAGGTCACTCGACGAATCCAGCTCGGATTGGCAGCGTTCGGAAAACTACGGCACGTCTTTGCGTCGAAAATACCGCAGTGCCTCAAGACAAAAGTCTTCAATATGTGTGTGTTGCCAGTGATGACTTATGGATCCGAAACGTGGTGCTTCACTGTGGGCCTTATGAATAGGCTCAGAGTCGCTCAAAGAGCTATGGAAAAGGCTATGCTCGGGGTTTCTCTACGGGATCGAATCAGAAATGAGGAGATCCGTAGAAGAACGAGGGTCACCGACATAGCCAAACGGATTAGCTCTTTGAAGTGGCAGTGGGCAGGCCACATAGCACGTAGAACAGATGGCCGTTGGGGCCGAAAAGTTCTCGAATGGAGACCACGGATCGGCAAGCGCAGCGTCGGACGACCACCAACAAGATGGACAGATGACTTGGTCAAACTTGCTGGCTCTCGGTGGATGCAAGTGGCGACCGATCGGAATGATTGGTCGTCTTTGAGGGAGGCTTATGTCCAGCAGTGGGCGTCTAATGGCTGACATGATGAATTATTTCTTGCACTGAAATCATATTTTTTGGAAAGCTAGTAAACTTAATACTTAAAAAAACCCTTAAAATCATAAAGAGCTCACTTACGCCCTTTTACAACCGAGATTGCGATATTAAACCAACCCTAATTAGAAGTCGCGAATATCTTGTTAGATTCGAGATGGCCATTCATACCAACTGGATTATAAAATGATTCTCATAAGACAAGTAGCTGAAACCGGTTCACAGCTATCCGCCTTGTTAGCAACAAGAGGGGTGATCAGCACCTTGTTGAGGGTAGGCTAATGTGAGACACCGTGTTGGTTATGTTTGCTTACCATAGAGCGAAAAACTTTTAGATATGTTACATATAAATTTATTTAAATTCGGTACTTTTTAAAAACTTTTATTTAGTTTTGTGCGGATGTTGATCTTTAATTAAATTGTAAGTGTACGTTTTTATTCATATCCCGGTTTCCGAATGATCTGCAATTTTGCATGCATATCTCAATTACGTGGCAATACAGTATTATAATCATTATAATAAATAGGGATTTTACAAAAATACTTCTCTTGAATCACTCTACCTATTACTGAAAACCGCATAACGATCTGATCGGTAGTTTTTGGGTTTATTCTGAACATATTTAATGTGGGTTCGGTATAACATGTATTCTTTCTATTATAACATGACGCAGCCCATGTTTCTTTTATTTGGTGTACGTTATAAGATTTATAAGCCTTAAGTAATAAAATTATTAAATTAAAGGCATTTTCTATCCTTTTTCTGGATAATGGAAGCACTATATTATAATTGATACTTGTTATCAATATAATCTGAAATCTAAAACTGCACTAGGTTCGAAAAGAACGGGTCAGTCACATAAACCTCAATAACTCTCGAACTACGTATATAACAAAGTTTGTTCAATTGATAATTTTATTATAAATAATAAAAAAATAAAATTTTGAGCATAATTATTAAATAGAAAAATAACGTAACTCTTAGTTCCCTGAATTTAATTTTTTCATGATTGTGTTTTTGCCAATATAACTTTACAGTTCCTGTCTCCAGATTTTTCTTTTTTAGACTCACCCGTTATATTTGAAACCGAGTGTAGTTTTAGATTATAAAATATATCGCAGCCCATTCTAAACCTTCCATCATCTACTTCTTACATGAGGTAATAATGTATTGCTAAACAAGTTTCACTTCAAGCAGGGGTCCCGGTTTCTGGTACGACCTGATAAGCGATTTATCTTTGTTTAATTCGTGTTATGATCTGCGCCGGCGCATTGTCCACTCAATGGTCATTTGGGATATATTATAGGTTATAATTTGCATCGCGAATTCAGTATGTTTTATGTGACCGACTGTATTCTTGTTATGGGAATGTTCGGGCGGAGTGGAATGTTTGTATACTGTGAAATAGTTGGGTATTTTGTTGATAATTTGTTAACTTTTATTTTATTGAGGGTTTTGACCAATAAAAATCGTGGAATTAAGAATCTTCTCCTTTTTTGCGATTACGTTGCTGAGTACGCTCAGCACGATACATTATTTTTTATAAAAAATTTATTAAAGTTTGTATTTAGTTCGATATTTTTTTACCTTCTAGATATTCATGCCCCATCTTACACCACATCGACACTTCACATCAGGTGAGATTGTGGTCAAATGAAGGCTTATCTACCATAAAGAAAAAGGGTTATAAGGTTAATTTGCTGGTTTGAAATATATGATTTTGTTGTTGATTAATGAATTGCAGAAAATAAATAATTAGCTCATAGTCACAAAAAAAAAAACATAAATTACCGCCGAAAAACTGAGAAGTTGATATATAAACCATTTTAACCAAGTTCTTACACTAATGAAAGTACACAAAATTAAAATTGTGTCGTTGCCATGGGTAAGTAATAATAATGTAAGATTTATAATTTAATTTTGTTTTAATTTTGTTAAATTAAATATAAAGTAATTAGATTTAGATAAGTAATCCTGGATTTTTTGGCGCCCGGATAAGGTTTTTTGTGTATACTTTCTTTAGTGTAAGAAGGTTTAAGGAAAAAACTATTATACTCAACTTTTCAGTTTATCAGCAGTTATATTTTTGGTAGAAAGTATTTTCAATCTCATAGAGCAAGCATAGATAGATACTCTAAGTTCAATCTCTATTTTGCACTCTTTGGAGTTAGGACCTGAACGATTCCGGTAAATAATAGCTAATTTCAGCCTCGATCATATCGCTCCGATAGCCGTGATCGTCTAGTGGTTAGGACCCTACGTTGTGGCCGTAGTAACCCAGGTTCGAATCCTGGTCACGGCAGTGAAAACTGTCGCGGCGGGGCATACTTTTTGTAAGTTTTTACAATTGGTTTGTTCAATTTTTGATACCATTTCATTCATAATAAATGATATTTCGTAACGAAGTAAAAATTATAAAACAGCAATAGCAATTAATACAAAATAATTACATTGTCATCATCATACTGTTTCTAAATTAATTTTATGGATTTTTGTCAACTTTAGCTTTAAGTGATTTTCTGAATAAATATTATTAGTATTTTATTCTATTATTAATAAAAACAAAATATGAGGTAAAAAAAATATTGATTAAAGGAATTTTTTTTAACGAAATTTAATAATTACAAACATCGTTTCATAATGGAAAATAAATTGCTGAATAGCGTCATCTAGCGCAACCACTCAACAACTGAACAACTGTGAGTGAACGATGAACGCAAGCTAAGCATGTAGATTGGCTACTCGACACTAGATGGCGCGCTAAAAGTTTTCAAAACATTATTATAGATGGCACTGCACGATAATTCAAAGCGATTAGTTTGAAATGATTGATGTAAATTATGTATACATAATTTTTTTTTGCTAAATCTCGATCCTTATAGTCATTGGCTTCTAATTTCCTTACGCGTATAAATTGCAATATTTCTAGAGTTGTATTATAATTTTTCATATTTAAATATACCTATATGAACATTTTCCAAAATAAGCCTAGAACATTATGTAATACAATTTAAAACAAAAGAAAACAAATTTTAGTTCCTTATCACGTATCAGAGAAATTATAGTAGGTATTTAATTTTGTTTTTACTTCCTTAACATCCGAAAAAAAGAAACCAATTAAACAACATCCCAAAAAATGAGGTTAGGTAGGTAAAAGGTTAGGTAAAGGAAATCCCTTACTATTTAGTTATTATAAACATATCATAAATTTGATTCTTTTAATGAAAATTAAACAATATACCTTAAAAAAAATCGAGGCCAATTATTCCCACACGTAAATAAAAAAAGTAATCTCGTATGTATATTTAATATGGAAAAACGCGTCTGTATTCAGAAAACAATCTCAGTTCCCCGAAAAAATGTACTTACATTTACACCAATCGGAATTCTTGAGTGGATGGGAAAATTTGCGAATAGGAAAATTGTTTCCTAAATAGGAAATTAGGCGATTTTCCACGCAATGTACAATAAATGTAATCTCAACTTTACTTGAGTACAATTCGAGTTCACGTTCAAAATTGTTTTCGCATTTACATACATTTAGGTACTTAAAGATTTTTATATCGCCACTGACAAAACAATGTATATTATCAATATAAACTCCTCACACTTCCTTCCCTCTATATATATCAAGCCGCGCTATTTGTTAGGAAATATCAAAACTTATACTTTAAAACAAACTTAGACCTACATGAAAATTATAGCCTGCGAAACAAAAACAAAATTATACCTGCATCGACAAATATTAAATTAGGGAGTAAGAGTCCGAACCATAGGCTATCAAAAATATTCAATAAAATACCAATTAAAATTAAAAATGAAGAAAAAGATTTATCGTTCAAAAATAATTTGATAAAAATATTAATAAATAAATGTTATTATTGCGTTGACGAATTCCTTAGTGATAAATTGACATAATAATAATAATAAATCATTTATTCCAGACATCTCAGGTCCATATAAACCTATACCTTACAGACAATCATAAATACTAATATAAAACTTATATATACTTAAGTAGGTAGGTAGGTTAGGTAGGTAGTAGGATGTTCACAACTGACTATCGGTTTATTATATACTGTTATTTATATTTATCATTTAATTTTAATTTTAATTAATATTTTTTTTATATTAACATTGATGATTAGTTTGAATGACATAAGAATATTGTTTAAAATTGTTTTGACGCAAACCCAATTTGCAGTGCCCCTCCGGGGTGCATGTACATATTGACTTAAGATGTAACAATTGACCTATATCTGTATAAATGTACATGTGAGCAAATAAATAAATAAATAAGTTTGAAATAATTTTAAGTCAGAACAATATTTTGATTTACAGCAATATTGAATTAAGAGTACAAAAAAAACTATCCTCCTATTGAATCATTCTCTATATATTGCTGAAAAGTCCATTAAACTTTTATTTGCTCTATGTTTGTCCACAATCTCACCTGATGGAAAGTGTCGATGTGGACGAAGATGGATATAGAGATCTAGAAGGTACCTATTCACTCTTGTCTTGAAGACACTCAGGTTGTAGTTATTAGAAAATACAGTAGGGAGAGAATTCCAGACCTTTGCTGTCCGAATTATATTGTGGATGCGAATCGCTTAGTGCCTCAGTGCTCAGCTAAAATAATCTGTTTAGTATCTCATATGTTTTAGCTGGATTTTTCTTATTGAGAAATTTATGTGCGCTTTAAACACGTGCTTTAACGGTGAAGGCAAACATCGTGAGGAAACCGGCATGTTCTGAGAACTTTAAAGAGTTTAAAGGACATGTGACATTCACCAACCTGCCAGCCAGCGAGGTGAATTAAGGCCTAATCTCTCTCGCCAAGAGAGAAGAGAGAAGTCCCTGTGTCCCAGCAGTGGGAACGTTAATAGGGTGATGATGATGAGTAGCTTATAATATCTAAGCTGCCAGCTTAACGCAGCGATTGTTTGTCTAGGTAGAGAAGGAACGCTGTCTAGGTACAGTAGACTTCAAATACAAATAAATATATTCAAAACACCAAGTTACATGTCAGATGTAAATTAAGTTATTTATTAAATAACATTAATTAATTAACAAAAAGTTAGACTATAATATTTTTTCTGTTACAATTCACAATATTGATTTATATTTAATTATACAAGTTCATACCTCGTTACCTCAACTGTCTACGAAAATATATTATAATATAAATGTTAAAGGAGTTCGGATATTGTTCAAAATTTACCGTAAAGACCTATCGGCAAATAATGGATATTGGGTCGTCTCAAGTGAATTTGAGGGTTATCCTATAAATCTACAGGCTCTTTGTCTATAATTCGTTGGCAACCCTTAAAGGTTTATGATACAGTTTTTATCTATACTAATATTATAAAGCTGAAGAGTTTGTTTGTTTGATTGTTTGTTTGTTTGTTTGAATGCGCTAATCTCCGAAACTACTGGTTCGAATTGAATAATTCTTTTTGTGTTGGATAGTCCAGTTATCGAGGAAGGCTATAGGCTATATAACATCACGCTACGACCAATAGGAGCAAAGATATAGTGGTAAATGTGTAAAAAACGGGAGAAATTGTTCATCTTTGAAGCCTTCCGTTGCGTGCGCCGTGAAAACGGTTCAAGATACACAAAAAATATGTATTAAAGAATAATAGCTCTTTTAATGATCTAAAAAACAGTCCGCGATAGTATATGTCTATATTTTAAGATTAACTCACAAAAACCGTTTTTATGGTACCTAATTTGGTCGAAATAATTTGTTTAAGTTGTATCAACATAATAATATTAATCTTTATTCAAATAAATATGTTGTTGGTTAAGAGTACTTCATCCATTATAACGCGGGTAGCACCGCAGGGCACAGCTAGTTATACATAGTGATCGTGACTTTCATGATGTGGGTATAAATGTAAGTTAGGCTTTGGTTAGGGAGACTTTTGGAGTTCTGTAGCCAAATGACAAAAAACTTAACAATTACAGTTTCGTCGTGTCTGTCTGTTCGACTGTATATCACAGCCACTTTTTTCGAACTATATTGTTAAAACTTTTCTACGATGAGATGTATTTATAAAACGCATTCATTTTTAATAAAAAAAACAGAAATAATCATGTTAGGGTTCACTTCACTACGAACAGAAACTTTTAAAATAAGAGAATGATAATCTGAAAAAAATATGATGTTTGGTTTGAACGAAATCTAGTAATTAGTTTATTTTATAATACTTCATTGGCCGCAACTAGATGGATAAATAACTCTTTATCGTACACCACAAAAATAATACAACTGGATATAAAAAGTGTATTTATAACCTGGCTAATTAATAACTTAGAATGAGGGGTTGATAATACCTGAGAAGTTCGCAAGTCCCACATTAAAACTGTACTTTTCTAAAAAAATTTTATGTACCAAAACTACGATTTGAATTTACCACTGGAAAAAGTTTTCAAAAAAGAGCTTAACAAACTTCTAAAGAGTTAGGAGGGAAAGTTGTTACTTGAAAAATGTATCACCCAGAAAAATTTGAATTTCTATCACTAGCTTACAACTTCGCCACAACATGTTTATTCCTTTTAGACTCAAAAAAACTGAATTGTAAACCTTATTATTAAGTTACTGTAATAAAACATTTTTCATTCCTTCCATTTTCCTCTGTCACCTATTTTCATTCCATTCACTGTAATTCCTGCATGATTAGGCTCCTTTAAAACCGCTATGGTCTACATAATTGGACTCTATCCTAATACGAAACTACGTACGAACCATACCTATGAGTGAATGTATCAAAGCCTAAAATAAAAGTATAAATTCTATGCAAACATAAACATTTATTCCGCCATTGGAATTCAACAGTAAAATAAAAGGCCCAGAACGTGGAGTTATCAAAACGCAATAAGTCCGGGGTTCCGATATTGAATAAATTCTGGAAAAACGTAGCGAGTCCGTACTCGTAAGATTGATTCGTATACCTTATTGCTTTATTTTTACATTGAATATTGTATTTACCCAAACAATGGATGTTATCAATTTCATTTCCTTTTCCATGGATGATAAGGCGGGGGAAATATGTTTGTTTATTTTGTGAAATATTTTGATCGAATACTAGTCAAAGCTGTTTTGTACTTGAAGATATTTCGAGAATATGTTGTCTATATCACAGATATTCTAATAAAAAAGTAATAATGAATAGCCCTTAAGCTTTATAAGAGATGAATTAATTAGGGAATAATAATTATACAGGTATTAAACTCTGTAACAAACACAAGCGGTGTTTTAGGCTGTTTTATACAAGTACGCGTTAATTTTAGCGTTCGGTTTGAGTAAGGTCTTCTCATCCAATATACTGAGTGCCAGAAGACAAAGGTACTTAACCAGTGTGTTGCCACTACGTTTCGGAGCCATATATCATCACTACTATGATAAACATGCTTCACCATTGGCCTCATTCTTTTCACGAGGAGATACGTAGAAGAACGCGGGTCACCGACTTAGCCAAACGAGTTAGCTCACGTAAGTAGAAATGGTCAAGTTCTAGAATGGAGACCTCTTATCACCACCAAGGCCACCAACTAGATGGACGGACAACTTGGTGAAGGTAGCGGGCTCGCGGTGGTTAGGTAAAGGCTGCTACTGACCGAAGTTACTGGTTCGAAGTCTTTGAAATGAAATGAAATTATTTATTTGCTAAATGTCATTAATAGTCATTTATTGATAATATTATTATACGTCACAATTACATTTTGTTTACACTGGTTTTTTAGTACTAATAATGTCGAAACAAATAAATCATCAAATTCAATTACTTAATAAATATGTCAAATTGCAAATACTTAGTCAATAAGACATATGTCAAGTCAATGTATGGTACAATAACAGATGTTTAGTTTGAAATAAGGTTTCACATACTTTACAAACCACCAGTAAAAGGCATGCAAATGTTTTAATGCTTACAAATAACCATTGAAATTAATTTAATTAGGTAATATTATTTACGATGGCAAAGTTAAATCTATAATTAATAAAAATCATTAATTTGACAAAAACATTGATCTTAGCCACAAATACACTTTGTCTTAAACTGCAGCATTGGTAATTCTCTCATATTTTTATCTAGTCTTCATGGTCATAATGTAAAAAAAATCCTCTGTGAGGGATGCCTATGACCAGCAGTGGACGTCCTACTGCTGAAAGTGTAACTTGTGAGCAAAATAAGCTAATAAATGTGACCGAGTGAGTGTTTTACCCTCTGGTGTTTTTGACTGTGAATTAAAGAATGCTTTCTGTCTGCTTGCTGAAGAGACAAATCTCGATCCGGACCACTAGGTGTGTGCCCAGCCTTATACGTTCCTTGATGTTAATAATTTCCAACGCGAAATTTCACGGAATCTTTCTTTTCAAAGCACAAGCTTTAATTATAAATGTAATAACTCGATTCAGGTGAAAATAAGCCTTTATTTCGCGGCAGCCACTTTAACTTTACGCTATTTGGTCCACTTTGAAAGGTTTTTAATTAATTTAAGGAATTGGGGCGTAAAATATTTTTTTAAGTTGATGTGTTGTGGTTATGAAAATAACGATATATTCTAAAAGATTCATGATGTTTCAAAGTTTTACACGTAACTTATGATAAAAGAATTATACACATCCTGCAATTAAGCATTAGGGATCTTGAAAGTCAAACTCAAAATGTTTATTTCCTTAGAAGCACAGGGCATACATGGACAGATCAACTTAACTTCAACCCGTTTTTTCAATTTTACGTGCTACCAATCGCACCACTGCTACATTACGTATCCGGTCGTGGAATACATTACAGAATAGTTTTACCGTGGTAAAACCTTACGCCGCTGAAAAATCCCCCATCACGGCAAATCCGGAGGTTTTCAAAAGAGCTTGTTCTAAATAAAACCTAACAAAATATAAAAGTAACCAAAAAGTATAACATACAGCTGAGGATAGCCACTCATGCCAACCTAATTCGGTAGGGTTTTAGAAAAGGGTCCGTATTATCCGGTTTAATCCGGTTTAAGTCGGCCATGCAAATTGTATCGTTGCATTTCCTCACAGATTTCCCTAAGGACCGTCGACGGGAATTATTTATATACTATTATCTTGGAAGGGTTAATGTTTATCTGATAAGTTTTTAGATACAATCACAGGGGAATTAAATTATTTAGTTAGGGAATATTAGTAAATGACAACTAGAGGGATTTTCTTATTTTTTTATTTCTTTGATTAGGACCTAATGATTAGGACCTTATAAAAAAAAACAGGGGTTAAATGTCAAGTTACCGACAAACAAATATCTTTCTTTTTCAAGTACTCAGGTTAAAATTACAGTTCTCCATCTAAAATCGACTTTAAATCTAAAGAAAGTGAATACTTAGTATAACTTACTTGGGTCGTAGAAAATTAGTTATATTTTTTATGAAAGCTATATTGTATGAATTAAAATTAAATAACGACCCAGTCATAAAGAAAGTATGCAATAAAGATACTAGTGTAGTTACTCAGTATGGTCACGGTAATACTATCTTAACAGTATTCCAACTTCATACAAACGGTCGAAACGCGAGCTATAGCTACGCGCCTCGATCGAAGGTTACACGAGGGATACAGGCAGTTGTGGTTGTGCCACAGTGACGAATGGTTAGCATGTTGTTTTTTAATCAATATCCGCCCGATTTTGTTTGTGAAATCAGTACAAGTTCCTATTTAATACGACGAGTAGAATATATTCTGCGTTTTAATTTTTATTCAGTTTTATATTAGAATGCCGATTTTTTATGGTTTAAAGTTTACCTAACAATAGAGCATTTCGTTTATCCCAGTCGAGGCGAAATAAGTTTACTCGACTGCGCGATACAAATGAGTGGAAAATGCATTGCAGGCTATAGGCATTTATTTCCAAGTCTCGGCGAGTCGGAGTACTGTATATACAATATTACCGTTGTTTGGTTCGCGTTCACAGTAAAACCATGGGATTTCTAATGGCTACCGGCGGCTGTCAAACAGACATTGTTTTGCAAGTGTAGCCTTCACGGTTCAGAGATTGCTCCATACGAATTCAATGGTATATAACATAGATAAGTGTTGACTACAATACTACAAACTACATCGAAGTTAGTGCATTTTTTTTAAATATGGGCCATTGTTTTTGTGCTCTACTTTGGGCGCCACTAAAAAGAGTGACCGCTAAGGCTTAGACGTTAATTAACAAATTATGGAATTTTCATTCAAATATATACTTGAGTAACGATAGAAACTGAGTTATTTGACATTTCGTACCCTCACGCTTCACCAGCGCCTTTAGTGCGAACTTTTGGCACAAAAAAACTTTGATGTGTCTATTTGAAAGCTAAATTTATAAGCATCGGTAAAAACGTTCTTGATATAGGGTAGAACTAAAAGAACAATTAGTCCGTTAATTAGAGTATTTAAAAATTAACCTGTATTTATAATAGTTAACGAAAAAACCGTTACATTGCATTGTAGTTTCGAGGGACGTAACCGGGACTTAAATGCTCCACCACCGCGATGCGATGACAATCTTTGCACTTTCCTATTAAATAGATAAAGCAAAAAGGGTGTCCAGTATTTTTGGACGGGATAACAGACAGTCTAACAGAATATTTTTTTTTATGTAGTCGTAACATTTACACCGGTTCACGATAATAAACCATGTAATTTCTTATGCCTGGGCACGGTTGTCAAACAGACATTGTTTTGCGTGGCGCGTAGCCTTCACGGTCCAGAGATTGCTCTATTGCGAGTTCTATTGGTTATAGCGACAGATAAAAAGTACCTAGATGAGTGCAGAACCACTGTCAACTAAGTTGATACCTACCTACTACATCTATAAGTACCTACATGTTAAATTTATATTAGGTCCCAAAATATGAGGCTACCTTTTATGTATTTTGTTCGATTCGAGTGTGTGTATTTTCTGCAAGCACTTTCTCCTAGGTCTGGGTGTTTAATATGTATAAAAAAATATCGTTACATATATGTCTATTATGTTAAGTATATCAGATGTCTAGTACTCGTAACACAAACTTAGAGCTTACCAGTGGGCTAGATGTTGTTGTGTGGGTTGTCCGGATGTAATAAAATATTTAAAACACCAAACTTGTAAAAACGGATAAAACCTATGGAGTTCTATTCGCTTCTTAACTCAGTGTAAAAAACTGAAACAAACTGTCAATACAATATTATTTCCTTGTTTTTTATAATAAAACTAGCGGCCCGCCCCGGCGTCGCACGGGTAAAAAAAGTTCCCGGCAATTTTTCCTTATTTGCTCACCGTTTAGACCTACCCTGGACTACGACAAACATTTTAAAACCAAAATCAGCTCAATCGACCCAGCCGTTTTCGAGTTTTAATCAGACTAACGTACAACAATTCATTTTTATTCATATAGATATATAGATGTTGAGTCTAATTAACTTTAAATTGACCTGTCCAAGGATGTCCTGTGCTTCTAAGGAAATAAACTTACTTAATAATAAGATAATAATAGTAATAATAAGATATTTATTTTCTCAACACTTATTACATAATTATCTCTAGGGTAAACATTGTCGGAGTGAGCAGTGAATTAGTGTGTACTTAATGTGCGATATATAAGTTTAATGTAAAAAAATTGTGTGTGCGTTTCACACACGATAGAAGTGAAACTTCAGTAAATCGACAAAAGAATAAGAAGAATTAAAAAAAAACAAAATAAAAAATACTATGCAAAAAGATTTTGTTCGGGCGGTTACCCATCCAAGTCCTGGCGTCGCGCAAAGTTGCTTAACCTTGTTAGCGTCTAAGATTGGCTTACCCGACAGGTAAGCCAATCTTATTTCCACTTCCGTTGCATCCGGTTTCAAATCACAACGATTCTAAAGAAGTTTCACTTCAAAAACAAAAAATTATATCAATTTAAATCTATACTGGTTGTACCTATTAAGGTGAAGAGTGTGTTAGTTTGTTTGAAAGCGCTAATTTCAGAAACTACTGCTCCGATTTGAATAATTTTACACTGTTATAATTCATCGGAAAAGGCTAGGCTACTTTTTATCGCGGTAAAATTGGTTGTTCCCGCGATTAATACTAAAACATGAGCAACGCCGTAGCATGTACATCTTTTCTTGGTATATGGCAGCACAGTCTGGCAGCTAATTTTATCTGTTTGTGGTTTTATATGTTTTTTTTTCTTGTGTCTGTTTGTTTATGCTGTCTACTGTGCTGTTGTTTGTTGATGTCCACAATAAATGTATTTCATTTCATTTAAGAAATGATAAGTTAAATATAAGAAAGTGTATTAATTGAACCTTATAAACTTAGTTTTATTTTATACTAGCTGACCCCAGCAAACGTTGTTTTGCAAAATGAAAAATTGATAGTAGCTGATTCTCCAGACCTACTGTATACGCATATAAAATTTGGTAAAAATCGGTAAAGCAGTTTCGGAGGAGTACGGTAACTAACATTGTGACATGAAAATTTTATATACTTTTGATAGATATGATCTTTGACGTTAGGAACACACCTACATTGCTTAGACAACAGTGAGTGCTTGTAATTTAATATGAACTTTATACCATACAAATTGACTACGTTTTAGTTACAAATCATTTGTATGGGAAAAAGAAAAGGGCTATTTTTAGGGTTTTTCCAGCAATAATTCTAATTTTTCTCGCCGTAAAAACCATCCTTGAACTTCAACGAACATTTAAAAAAAAGATTTGGCCAAATTGGTCCAGGCGTTGTTGAGTTATGCGCTTACCAACACATTTTGCGATTCATTTTTATATTATAGATTAATATCACTCGCTTAAAAATAAAATAGAAGTACCTATGACTTCGTTAGTAAGATACCCAAGTTCTATAGTATTTTTCAGTCTCTGTCTTACCGCACGCACTGGTCCGGTTACATTCTTGAACATTGTAAAAATAGAAAAAGAAACAACAACATCTATCTCAAAACTCTAAAAATAGAAGAAAATGCTGTTCAGTGTTTTCCAATACTTTCCTCAACTTTCTAACGAGGCTCAGACTGCTCTCGGCGAGAGGGCTCGACGCAAGGGCTCTATGGCCAATGTGCCGCAGCTTGTAACAGGCGTGCTTAAGGCAGTTGTCCCACCGCAGGCGAGAGAACTGCTAACTGTCGCCTTTTTTAAAAGGGTTCGAACATTTTTGTATGGAGCCTGTCCGCCATTTTGAAAAAAACGTGATTCGGCGGCCAATTTTTTTCAAAATGGCGGTCGAATAGGTATGCCAACGATGTTCGATGCTCCTTCAGAAAAAGATTAAGTATCCGTAACTTTCGCACACATCCTCCATCCTTCATCCATGCATGCGCGCGAAGGTTACGGATGCGTCTTAATCTTATGCATATACATTTAAAAAATTTAAAGCTAAGAAGTGAGGTTTATAAAGGAAATCATTTAGATTTAACTATCGCCTGTTTTCTTTCTTACAGATAGACTTAAAGATATATTTATATATATATATATTCTTCATTTTGTGACGCAAAATAAATTTTATTTTATTATTTTTTTTTTTATTTATATACGTTTTTTTATAATTTATACTCAAAAAGAAATTTTTCTTACTTAAAATGTACACTGTGTGTGTGTTCTGCAAGTTTGTATTTGAACTGCGCTCCTTCAACGGTTAATATTTTTTTATACATTCTGTGTAAACAAAAGAGATGAATATAAAAATCGTTGAGACAGATAACACTCCCTCAGCGATACTCCATTAGAACTTACGCCGAGAGAACGAACAGCGGATGTGAAGTCGAGCCACACAACTATCGGAACTACGTTCTCGCTCCCCGCGGCTCGCTACCTCGTTTCAACATTCTAGCTCTACTCGCTACTAGTTCCTCGTTGCCAGTGGGACAACAGCCTTAAACAAAACTTGAGATACTACTCACAGATAGGCAAAGAGTTTGTATGCAGTGGCTCCGTAAAGAGTTTGCATTGCTATGTAATGAGTTTACATAATGAATGATGACTACACAAATAGGTAAGTATTATGTTTAGTACATGTGTTAGCTCGTCCAAAAAACCGGACACCTATTTTTTGCTTTATTTATTTACTCAGAAAGTCCGAGATATAGAACATCAAAGTTCCGGAGTACGGGCTTGTGACTGCGAACAGCTTGATTTTTCGTTACAAAAAAAATATAACTAGGGTACCATTTTTTTATAATCTAAACTAGTGGCCCGCCCCGGCTTCGCACGGGTTATTATTCAATTTTTTTTCTCGGCAATTATTCGAATATTATTTAAAATTTGACACTGCGATGGAAGCGCCGTCTGTCGGATCCAATGTAAAACATTCCAAAATCAACAACAACTAATAAATTGAAAATTAATTTAAAAAACATTGTCCAGCGGACAAAATTGTGAATCTAAACCATTCCCAGATCCCCTTGAACACACACAAAAAATTTCATCAAAATCGGTCCAGTTGTTTGAGAGAAGTTCAGTGACATACACACTCACAGAAGAATTAAATATATAAAGAAGATATAACTATAATGAGACTTTTATGTATTTTTTTTTCAGCTATGAATTATGTAGCATTAGCTGTTACTTCATAGGTAGATAGAGCCTTCATAAACATAATGTAGTTATAAACATTATGTTTGTGTTAATGCGTGAATTAGAAGTTACGAAATGTGCAGGTATCCTGCCACAGCTCGAAAGAGACGCGCACGGGGTTTTTGAATTTTTTTGCCTTTTATCGCAGGTGATTTCTGCAGGGTGGATTTTGTTCACAAGTGCAAAGACAGATATATTGAAAAATAATATGGATTTGCTTAGATCATTTTGTTAGTTTCTCGCTGCATTGCGGAGAATCGGTAATTTAGGAACAATACTCTCTTAACTGAAATATATTAAATATTTTAATTAACGAAGCACAGACTACTCTCGAGTTATATGTAAGATGACTTTAGGGCTAGAATAGCCAATGTGCTACAGCTTGTAACAAGCGTGCCATAGACAAACTAGATATAGGCAAAGAGTTTTCTTTGCAAACTCTTTGCATAGCTACGCCATAGATTACATATATTTATTTAAATTGTTGCTTCATGGGTCGGGAGTAAACGTAGAGATTAGTAGTCTATGGAATAGTCTCTTTTGTCGGGAGAATAGCTATGGGGATTTCAAGAAAGTAAACTATGAATGAATGACATATAATTTTGTGATTCAACGTTCGTTAATATAAAGCTCTTTGAATGCGACAAAAAATGGAAAAAAATGACATCTAAATAAAAATACAATTGAATTTTGCGTACAACTCGAGAAATAAATGCATTTATAATATAACAAAAGTAAAATAAAGGATCAGAATTTTATTAAAAAAAACACCTAGAAGATTCTCACCCTCCTTTTATTTTTTTACATCGTTTTAAAATGCTTGTTATACGGGCAAAGCTATATGTTTTATACAGTCCAGTAAAATACCTTTAAAAACGCGAAGTCCTTTCTGCGAAATTGCATTTTAGAACGAATGTGACGATTTATAAGCTCTAGGAAGTCATTTGGGCAATGTATGGGGACGCTAAAGTGCTATTTATTCCCACTAATGGGCTAGTTTCATTTAAGTTAGGAATTAGAAGATTTGAAGCTCTAGTTTTGCTATAGTTACTTTAACAAAGAAAATTGGGAAATTATTTATATAAGTTGCTAATACGAAGTCGTTTTATTCTACGTCAAACACGTTGATATGTTTGGCAAACTAGATTAGTTTGTATAATTGTTTTCCTGACAATCATTCGATTTTTTCTGCATTCCTAGGATTCAACAGATTTTGCGATTATTATTTAAATTAGAGGTGTGTTTTAAGTATTTGTTGTTATAGCGGGAAATACGTCAAGACTCAAAATTTCAACCCACGGTTCTCGAGATAGAATCAAGTGACAGACAGACAGACAGACTCAGTAATTAGGTCACGTTTTACCCTTTCGGAACTGCACGGAAACCTTTTAAAACTAGCATCTCTTATCCACATTAAAATTGCATACTGTTGCTTATATATCCCATATCCAATACATGGTGATTAAATTTCACCTTCATTTCTGTTCAGATGCAAATCAAATGCATCTCATTTCACTGCCGTAGATGTATACCAATAGCTTGAAATCAGCCTCAATGCTGCACCAGCTAGTTCAGGCAATCAGCCGCCCCCAGAGGCTTGACTGCTTTACATAACAATCATAAATCTTCCTCAGTAGTATGGTAATTGAGTTACTTAGTATATGAAAGTATATAGTGATAAGGTAACTATCTTTTTTTGATTTTTATTAGGCAAGCAATAATTCTTAATACAGCTGCGGCTAGTCAAGAACCTCTGTATTCATTTGTAATTTGTGTATTTTTAGTTACAAATAAATGATTGATTGATTGATGAAAGGTTATATTATTGGGGTTCGATTCCCGCCGAGGTACCGATAGTTTGTATGTTCTGCAACCACTACCTAGGCCTACTTATATGTTTTATAAAAAAAACTATTTTTGTCTATATTAAGTATTTCAGATGTCTAGTACCCGTAACACAAGCTTACTATGGGGCTAGATGTTGTTGTGTAGATTGTCAAAAAACAGAAAGTATGTTTAGACGATCTATTGAATAGGCCAGAATAAATAAATAAATAAATAAATATTTCCAGACAATGCACACAACAACATCTAGCCCCGTGGTAAGCTATAAGCTTGTGTTACGGGTACTAGATAATCTGATATACTTAATATAATAGTCATACATATATAGATATTTTTTATTATAAATATTTATAAATATTAAACACCCAGACCAAGGAGAAAGTGATTGCAGAACATGCAAACACTTTCACCCTCGGCGGGAATCGAACCCGCTACCTCTTGCGCCGCAAGCGGACCCTCGCCCACCGCGCCACTGAAGCAGTCAGAAGTAGGTAACCATAAAATACATAGTTGTCACACACAGACAGAAGGAGTAAAACCTTCCTTTTCAGATGTAGACTTCCTTTACAGATTTCCAGACGGTTGGAAACGGCCAAAACCGTTATCATTTGCTCATCTGGTAATCGCCTTTTGAACATTTCAGCCTGTCCATTGCCATATTGAGGTAATCCGTTTGACTATGTTCATAACCCTCGTTTTTCTGTAAATCGTATATTGCTGTTAAATAAATCTCGAGCATAGCTCTAATGTATGTAACGCCAAATTAATATATTTAATATTGAACAATTACATTTGTATCATCTCATATACATTTAATGATGAGATTCCGACAGCAAACCCTTATGACCCTACTGTACAAGCTGGAAATAACTAGTATAGACAGCGATAAACTCAAGGTACCATCTATCAAATTGTATTTAATATAGTTAAATTTATAAACGTGTTAATAGACTTAAATTTATAAACGTGTTAAACGAGTCAGATACAGCCTGGTGACAGACAGACAGACAATGAACGAAGTCTCAGTAATAGGATCCCGTTTTGCCTTGGGTCATCATCATCACCCTATTAACGTTCCCACTGCTGGTACACAGGGACTTCTCTCGTGACGAGAGATATTAGGCCTTAATTCACCACGCTGGCCAAGAGCGGGTTGGTGAATGTCACATGTCCTACAAATTCTTTTAAAGTTCTCAGAACATGCCGGTTTCCTCACGATGTTTGCCTTTCGCCTTGCGCACATAAATTTCTCAAGAAGAAAAATCCAGAGGTGCGTGGCGGGGTTTGAACCCACGACCATCGGAATGAAAGTCGAGTGTCCTCCCACTTAGCCAACACGGCTTCGCCTTGGGTACGAAACCCTAAAAAGACTTTGTTTTAAAGATTTATCGCACTTTGTATATTCAATCACATGTTATTACAAATGGCGTTGTCAGGTTGAAATCAGCCCTGCGTCGGCCACAATGGGCCGTGGCGTTGCTATTGTCCTTCATCGTTCTGTCCTGGCGGAGAAAAACTTGTGTGACAAGCTATAAGCAACAGCGGGTTTTTTTTTTAATTTTTTTCCAGACATTTCACACAACAACATCGAGCACCCTGGTAAGCTCTAAGCTTGTGTTACTAACTACTACTAACTAGCTTTGTGTTTGTATTTAGTAACTGTTGCTGTTAATTGCAACAACATCGCGCAATCTAATCTCATCTGTATGTCTTTCTATAATGTTAGAACTCCAAGTATTTGAAATAAATAAATAATAATAAAAACATTAATTACATAATTATATTATACCTTAATAACCTAACCAACGTAATTAGCAAAAGCGGGTTAAAAATTCTCGTATGTTATTGTGCGTTATTTAGCCCTTCAAACTGTGGAAGACTAACCGAAAATGCCAGAAAATAATGTTTTTTCAGAAAATGAAAATAACAAGATAACCACGAAAAACACGAAATTGCGTCAAAGAACGCAACATTCCGGAGATCTACATTCTATTGTATTGACATACCTATTTTTTCAGCATCTGCCTTAAACCGGGGCGGCTACAACTAAGTTACACATCTCAAGAAAGAAACGTATTCGTGCATTCTGGGAACAGTTATACAAGTAAGTTATGGTATCTGCCCGTTGTAACACAACAAGAAACACTCATATTTGTGTGAGAGATTGGCTGACGTGTCTACTTCTGCATGGTGTGTTTTTAAAATGGAGGCAACGACATTTTGACGTTTGACTTTGATGACACTAAATCATTCAAATAAATGTTTCATATTCTTACGAGCGTGAAACATGAAATTTATACAAAAGCCCTAGCTTACTCTCTTATAACTTGGGACAATCATGAAAGCTTTGTGCTCATGCTTCGGCGACAGATGAGATTAGATTGCGTGAGGGGCTCTACCGCCGACCACTGCACAGAACTACACGTATTTATAGCAAATATGAATCAGACAGAACATAGCTCTTACACTGTAGCTTGATTCAGCTGTTTGAAGTCTACTGTAGGGCTCAGACCCCATGAATACTAATTAGGGAGTTTTATGTTTATTTTTTTATTTATTTATTTAAAAGTTTCCACGAATACGTATTACTAATAAAACATTCCCTTAGGGGTTTGTTTAGAATAAATTTTCTCTCTAACTTATCATTATAACATAACAAAAACTGAAAAAAAAATTTGACTAGCGGCATGGTGCACTATTAAGTGTTGTGGTTAAAGCAGTTAATTAATGAATAGGGTAGATTGTAAATAAAAATAAGTCCGTTATTTAGATTATTAAAAAAAAAATAGTATTTTTTTTGCAATCGAAATATCATGACACTTCAATCCAATGCATTTCGCTTAACGTAACGCTTTCGTGCTATTTCTGCAAAATGTCGCAGTAACAAGCCCCAAATTCGGAACTTTGATGATCTATTTATGTTACTTTCGTACTTTCTTATAATCAATTGATAAAGTAAAAAATAGGTATACTGTGGTTTTGGACGGGCTAACAGACAGAATGAACAGAATAGGTACCAATTTTTATTTAGTCATCTGCCTTTAATGAATAGACTATCTTACGGCTTGAATAAAAACGAAAATCGAGTCTCGCTTTCTCTTAAAACTTGGGCTAAGTTTGAAGATTACAAACAGGAGCTTTGGCTTAGGTAAGTTTAGATTTCTGAATAACACCTTACTTGCGTTGCATCTGATTCGCCTGTTTGTTTGGTTTACCTGAAACGAAAGAAGAATAAGTTATACATGGAACTCAGAGCTTTAAATAAATAAATAGGTATAGCTAGGATTTACACTGCAACTTCTAGCCCCGTAATAAGCTTTTAAAATTGTTACGCCGAGTGCAACTGCTTGTTCAAACTCAATACATTGAATAATTTACAAGAATTGGTGAATTGTGAAAATTTTGACTCATGGACAGATATACCTAGGTTGAGACAGGATAGGTATAAAATACACTTAAATTACAAAATTTATCGGGAAAATCAATAGCCTTGACGGGGACCTACACCAGTGAATAGCTTAACGCTACTTATACCTCGTAAAAATGTTAAATCCCCCGGGAAAATCGGGGTGTAAGTTTGGTCTATATTTTTATCTCGCTGTTTCGTTTTCATGAAGTGAATTTAATTTCCCACAATAAACAATCAAGAAACATCAAAATGCTCTTAATGTCCAAAATGTAAACTGTCCAACTCGTTAATTCCTCTTCAAATATTTCATTATTGAGAGCGGCGAGAAACCGTCTATTTAATTAAAAACTCCGGAATCAATGCAAAATGCGGTCCTGATTCTCTCGCTTGTTAAAGCGGGAATTGTTCTAAACGCGGTTATTAATCAGATAAACCGGATTTCCCTTTATGGTGCGGCTACGTTAACGAATAACAGGGAATATTCGTATCAACGCAATGTGTGTGGCCGAGTACAGCGCTGCAACGCGAAGTATTCGAGCGTAGACGATGCTTAGCGTGGGCGCGGCTACACGTCACTTTAGAATTTTGTAGAGAGCAATGCGACACAAAATCTTTGCCCGCTAATGTAGACAAGAACATCGCGTATAAAAAAAATACAATACAATACAATACTCTTTATTGAACACAAAATAATAATACACACAAAAAGATAAAAATGTACAGAAATTGCGAATCAATGGGCGGCCTTATCGCTGATAGCGATCTCTTCCAGGCAACCTTGGGACGGACACAAATCAAAAAGCACGAATAAGACGGAAGTAGCAAAATAAAATGGAGATACGAGTATTAATAAATTAAATACAGATTAAATACAATATTGCAGGAAAATATAAACTTTATTGTTAACCCCGACGAAAAAAGAGGAGTGTTACAAGTTTGACGTGTCTGTCTGCCTGTCAATTTTTTTATTTTCCTTACACGATGATTGATTCAAATCTTCGCCCGCTGATGTAGCAGCAAGATTGATCATTTGGGCTATTACAACGAGCCTACTCAGGGTCGTTGTAATGTTTTGTTTGACACTACCACACAGTTGTAAAGCTTCGGTAGTGCCATCGTATCTAATATTTAAGTGCTTAATATTTCACCTGAATAAATTATTTTAATATATTATTTATAGAACATATTTCCTTCAACTTTTAATTTCAATTATAATGTACGAATATTTGGCGAGGCGCGGTGGATACTTGCAATTTTATTTTGAAGCAGATATCTTAAACATTAATTATGAAAGGCAATGCATGGTTAGCTGAGTGACGTAAGTATTGATGTATACATTATACATTATATGGTCTGTATGATATTTTGAAGTGAAACTTCTATAGAATCGTAGTGATTTCAAACCGGATGCAAAAAGATGAAACGGAAATGGTAAGAGACACAAATACAATGCTTTATTTAAATTTCTTTGCGCGATACTTCGTAGTTGAGACTACGAAGTATCGCGCAAAGAGGTATTGCTGTATTTTATTTATATTATTTTGTAACATACTTTATGTCATACGCTTTATTGAAGTAATATAAATAATCCGAATAATTACAGATATACATATGTTTGTTCCTCTTATCATTTTAGCAGATGCGTTCATTTACCCTTTTTTTCTATTCGATATATATCATAATTATAGTTCGTAAGTAGTAGACTCCAATCGTGCGTCGTAGCTGACATACACACACTTTTTTTTATTCTTCTTATTCTTTCGTCGATTTACTGAAGTTTCACTTCTATCGTGTGTGAATCGCACACACACCTTTTTTTTATATAAATTGCACAATTATGCACCCGAAAATGGGTCGCAAATAAAAATATGTCCTTTCTGGTCGGTAAAAATTAATAATAATCCAGCTTAACAGATAAAAGGAACTGAAATCATTATCCGTTACAAGTTACAACAAAGCTTATAGAAATCAAACACAAACTAATCTCTAAGAAATCGCCCGAACATCCCCTAATGAGCTCAGTTGTTTTTGTCCTCGTTTTCCCCACTTCACCCCCTTCACCCCACTGTTGTTGTGTTTACCATCGCTTGTTGTCTTGATGGGGATTTGTACTCTTTAATTGTTTTTTTTAGGAAAACGTCGTACCTCAATAATTGATTCTCACAAACTGAAATCTCTAATAAGTCGTTTAAAATAAGAATAATCAGCAAAACAAATATTTTCGCCCAAAAAAGAGAAGGAGGGTGAAAATCTGTTAAAATGATATTCGCCTGAATTGGATTCATGTAGTCGTTTCATATCTTTTCATGTCACCGTATGAATCGCATAAGGGCTCTATTGGAATGTGTTGATTTGAACCACAATATTAGGTCTAGGTGAAGTCAGATAGAAATAGGTTTTAAATTAAATTATTAAAAATATCCTCCTCTGGATTTTTCTTCTTCAAAAATGTATGTGCGCTTTAAAACATGTGCTTTAACGGTGAAGGCAAACATCTTGAGGAAACCGGCATGTTCTGAGAACTTTAAAAGAGTTTAAAGGACATGTGACATTCACCAACCCGCATTTGGCCAGAGCGTGGTGAATTAAGGCCTAATCTCTCTCGCTAGATAAAAGTCCCTGTGTCCCGGCAGTGGGAACGTAAATAGGGTGATGATGATGATGGTTAATAACATAACTTAGATCTTTATTTGCTATTGGTTATATATACACAAATAGGAACAAACAAAACAGTAGACATACAGTCGGATAAAAAAACCTATGGCTTTACTGTGCCCTGAAATGCATACAAATGCCAATTCCAATTAGCAGAACAACTGCAGAACAACTTTTATCCAGGGTTCGGCAATCAAGTGTCAGAACCATAACACGCGGAATTCAATTACGGTGCGCGCTGCCAACTTGCCCTGGGGGGCGTATGGACACTACGAATATTGCACTAAAAACATAATATAGCTTTACTGTGGTTCTGTTTACTGTGTCGCGTGCGGCTAACACAATGACACGCGACATAGTATACAAATCCAGATGTTTAATATCGTCATCATCATCCTGCCTTTGTCTTATATTTATATCGCCTTTGAGGGAGGCCTATGCCCAGCCGTGGATGTCCTACGGCTGTAATGATTAATGATGAGTTTACTCGATGCAAGTAAACTGTTTTAACATCTTGCTCATAAACATGGTTGCAAATAAAAACCTTTCTTATCATTATCAGTCCTTAAATAAAATCATATGCTTCGTTACGCGTGAAACCAGAGCGGGTTGTTTGTCAATATTGTATTTGTAAGTACTGTGTGTTTAGTAACTCACCTTTGTTTGGGACCCTTCATCAAGACCCATTTAGGGCCAGACAAACAGAAATCGATGCCCAGCGGCCCGTAGGGGTGTCACAGTTCACTACCAGTTCACTTTTACACTTACGACTGAATTAATAATTTGTATATGATTGATGTCTCTATTTTTCATATAAATAAATAAATAAATATTTCCAGACAATTCACACAACAACATCTAGCCCCGTGGAATCTCTAAGCTTGTGTTACGGGTACTACATATCTGAAATACATATTAAACACCCAGACCAAGGAGAAAGTGCTTATACATACAAACACTTTCACCCTCGGCGGGAATCGAACCCGCTACCTCTTGCGCCGCAATCGGACCGTCGCCCACCGCGCCACTGAAGCAGACAACTAAACTTGTATTAGATAAAATGACGTTGGTATTCGTTTGTCCTTGTCACTTAGTTTGACTTTGTATATTAGAAAAAGACAAATTTAATGCTTAACATAGACTTAGCTTTGCTATCTATTTTTCATAAGAAAGCATATTTGAAAGCTGAAGACTTTGTATTTTTGAACGCGCTTATCTCAGGAAGTACAGATTCAATTTACAAAAAAAAATACGTTTTTAAGTTTTGTAATGCAATTATAATAAGGTTTACGATCTTTATGTAGCTTATAAATGATGTTAAAATGTTGACAATGCTGCACAAAGTACAGATACATAATACCAATAATACTGGTTATAAGACTTTAATTAAAAAAGAAATGAATTAAAATTCAATTTATAATATTTATTGACCAGCTATTTTGTCTTACAATACAATTGAAAAAAAAACCATGTGAAGAAGTATCAGTGAGACCCCTCGAATATATTTGCAAATTAAATTTGGTACACAAATCTGTGTACCAAATTTAATTTGCAAATATATTATAGATATCATCTAGATACTAGAGCTACTTTTTACTGCGGAAAAATGTAGTCTCACGGGAATATCCATGAAAACTCGGGTAGCACTAAGGGGCACTGCTAGTTGTACAAAAATGAATCTGTTACGCTAAAAGGAGGTTTTGGCTTCGCCGTAGTAAATAAGATAAGAACGTGTTTGGTTGTTTTGGAGATCATTGTGTCTTTACTTAAATTTGTGAATATAGAGATTAAATATTTTGAAAATGAGTTTCACGATGACGATTTTTCTTCTGATTGCACTCTTTACAATATCGTGTCGTAAAGTATAAAGCTTCAAGGGGTGCGTCAGTCGTCCCGCCTAGTTCCGATGATTTACAACTTACTTCCAATTTGATTTCAACTAAATGGATTCGGGAAATTTAATGTTTATTGGAAATTAAAATGGTGCTTTATAAAGGCTCATAATTGAGGAAATAGGTTTGGATTTTGTGTTGAAATGGAAACATTAAATTTATATGCGAGTGGACAAATAATTGATATTCAGCTAATTGTTTAACGATTAAACGCTGAGAGCGCTGTAAGCAAAAATTACACAACCACCCTAACCTACAGTTTATATGAATAAATTTTAACTGTATGAGATGGACTCACAGTTCCGTGTACAGTTTATACACTTTTTATACGCATAAAATAAAAGGAAATTAAAAAAAATATTTACAAAAAGTGAGAGAGAGAGAGAGAGAAACATTTATTGCATTTATTAAGTGCAAAATGATGCAGTCGTCTCTGACTGCACTGTCTTTTTTTTATTAATTTTTTGTTTTATGTGCACAAAAAGTGTATAAACTGTCACCTATCCAAGTACTGGCTGCGCGCAACGTTGCTTAACCTTGTAGAAATCACGTTTGTTGTATGGGGGCCCCGTTATATATTTATTTACTGTATGGTTTTAGTATTTGTTGTTATAGTTGCAACAAATACACATTATCCCTGAATATTTAAACTGTCAAGCTATCATGGTTCTTGAGATTCAGCCAGTGACAGACAGACAGATCCGCTTGCCGCGCAAGATGTAGCGGGTTCGATTCCCGCCCAGGGACCAAGTATTTGTATGTTCTGCAAGCACTTTCTTCTTGGACTGGATGTTTAATACCTACCTATATCTGTATGTCTATTATACTTACTACTAGCGGCCAGCCCCGGGTTTGCACGGGTTAATATTAAAAACAGTTTTATCGATATTAAAAAAAAATGCTGTAATAAAGAATTTGCCAAATTGGTCCAGGCGTTGTTGCGTTATGCGCTTAACAACACATATTTCGATTCATTTTTTTTTTTTATATATTTTAGATATAGATACCATATAATAATATCTACCTACCCGTAACATAAGCTTTCCACGGGGCTAGATGTTGTTGTGTGCATTTTCCGGACATATTTATTTATTTAACTTTTGAATACAAAGAAAACTGTATGTCTAATACAAAAATATTGTCTTGCTTCAAATATTTTATTATCAGAGTTCAAATACCAGATTGTTTTTAAAAATAACGCGAATACTCTTAATTCTTACTCATCGTTTACAAAATTTCAGACATTTTCCTTTTCCATAATTTATAAATTAATTACGATACTTCATCTTCATCTGATCGATCAGCATCCAAGTACCCATTATCTCATCAGATGAGCAAAAATGGTCGGTATTTCATTCTATGAGCCATAATTCAAATTGAATCGAGGCATTACCTTAATTTAAGGAAAATATACAACGTAGGCAGTGGTTATTTTGTTATTTTTCACCATCCATTAAAAACAGGGCAAAACTGAGTCTTGTGTTAAGGGTTCTGTAGATAAATACTACTTTGTAATTTTTTTTTACAAAGTGCGATATAATTTTATCCTGTCCCTATTAATGTCTCCTGCCAGCCGAAATTATTGTAGATCTTTTAGGGAGGCCTATGTCCAGCAGTGGATGTCCTACGGCTGAAATGATGATGATGATTATGTCATGTATAATATTTTTTTTTACTTTTTACAGTAGGGTATATGACTAAAAAATAATTAATCTAAATGACGAACCATTAAAAATTCTAAAAAAATTTGTCAATTAATTGTTTTTACTAGATACCTACGTTAATTCATTGTTTTTACTAGATATCTACGTTAATTTTAATAAAGGATTTCACTTTTAGGTCCGTCTTATATGAGCACTCGTGGATGTACCTACTACAAAGCAATTAAGCCATTTATCCAAATAAAAGGCTTTTACCAAAATAATATAAAACTTTGTATTTGATTTACAAATTCTGAGACTTTGACTGCAAAAAACCATTCACAAATCACTATTGAATGAATATTTGATTTAAAGCAGAACTTTTTTAACCCCCGACCAAAAAAGAGGGGTGTTTTAAGTTTGACGTGTCTGTCTGTCTGTGGCATCATAGCTCCCGACCGGATGGACTGATTTCAATTTAGTTTAAATTGTATGAAAGGTGAGTTTGGCCCGGGTGTTCTTAGACATGTTTACTCGAGTGGGGTATCAAAATGAAAGAGCAGCGCGTGCCCTAACTACTAAATAATGGTGTTTTACTTATAAAGAAATTAAGACATTGGAAATGGGGGTATTTCTTAAATTTTAAATTTAGATTTTTTGCAACTAAAATAGATAATGTAGGAAAATGAATAACTAGCGCTTTTTACCACCTGATCGTAAATAGTTAATGAGGCAACTAGTTTCGGTAAGTATATCGTAATTTTTTAATAATTTACACTATCATTTTTTTAAATAATACAATTTTAATAACTAATTAAATTAATAAAATTAATTAAAAAAATTTAAATACAATTTTTTTAAATTTATTTTTAATTTTGTATTAAAAGAAGTATTAATTTAGGTTAAACTTTAAACATTGAGTTGTAATTTATATAATTAATTAAATATTTAATAAATTATTTTATTGTTATAATTTTGCGGAACTCTAAAAGTGCACAGCTTCTGCAAAATTATCAAGAGCTTCTGCAAATATCAATTATCAAGAGGGGACGCGCTCCGTACTTTATAGCCAATTGTGAGTCACACCTGTTTTAGCTGAGGACGGATTTGAAGGCTTTAGTCGTCTTTGACTAAATTCATTATAAAATGTACCTACCTTACATACATACATCATCATCATCACCCTATTAACGTTCCCACTGCTGGGACACACGGACTTCTCTCATGGCGAGAGAGATTAGGCCTTAATTCACCACGCTGGCCAAGTGCGAGTTGGGAATGTCACACGTCCCTCAAACTCTTTTTCAAAGTTATCAGAACATGCCGGTTTCCTCACGATGTTTGCCTTCACCGTTAAAGCAAGTGTTTAAAGCGCACATAATTATAAGAAGAAAAATCCAGAGGTGAGTGTCTGGGTTTGAACCCAAGACCTTTGGAATGAAAGTCGAGTCCTGCCACTTAGCCAATACCATACACCATACATACATACATATAGTTTACAAAATATTTTGTGTTACTAATATAAAAATAAAATGGTTTTATAAATAATTTGTTGTATTTCAAAAACTAACACAGTCGGTCGTTTCTTTACAAATCATTTAAAATATGAATGTTATTGTATTTGTGCGCATAATAATAAAATCCCTTCCACAGAACAAAAAAAAAAAATAGAAGACATTATCAACGCTATTTGATAATGTCTTCTATTGGCGTGCACTCAGAAAGTTAACATTCATGTACTGTGTCTCTCAAGTTTTTAACTCTTTTTACAAGAAATAAGAAGCCTCACATGTCCATCTTAGTACGGACGTAAAGAGCCAAGGAAGAGCAAGGAAGTCAAGGTACATACCACACTGAATACATGTTTTTGAATCTGAAAAAGTTGCTGGAAGTTTCACATAGGTCGTTTACATTTTCGAAATTTGTTGCACACATACACATCATCTGTATGCATGCAGGCTTGTATTTGTTCTGTAGCCAATAACACGAAGACCAAAAACTACTGAATACCGTCTCATTTGCATATTTTTCGAAAAAACTTTGTAAAAAGTAAACATTACAAATTTTGACACGCTTACAAACTGACTTTTGTGGCTTGATTGACATTTGAGACACTGACGGTGCGGATTGGACGGTTTACGTTGGTACATAGACCACGCGTTTTTGTGTTTGAGTAATCTAATTTACTAATATTTGGTGTTGGTATCTTGTTTTGTGTTGTCCTGTATAAGTAAGTGTTCTATTGTAGCTTATATCCGTTGAAACGCTCAATATTTCATGGCGTCCAATAGTTTGGACGCCATGGAGTTTGAGTTGAGCCGGGTGGCCACGCCGCCATTACCCGATCCTCCTGACCCTCCTGATATATCGGTAAGTGAAGTTTCGGTGAGTAAAAATAAAAGACGCCTTGAGGCTAAATCCGATATGCCGGCCAAAAAAACCATTACTTCTCCCGACCAAGCTTCTGCTTCAATCCAGTCGGTTTATACTCATCCTTCTATCGTTGTTGGTGCAATACAAACCTACAGTGACACCGACAATGGGCCATTTGTGGTTCATGTGTCCAGATCTGATCAAGACGTAACAACCATACAACTGAAAACTATCAAATTTGGGCAATTTTTAACTACAAACCGGTTTGAAAACATTTGTCCAGATGGGGTTAAAAAGGTAGGTCGTAACAAGATCTCCGTGGAGTTTAAGAATGCACAATCCGCCAATAAGTTTATAGCGTCCCCTATTCTTAGTATATGCAAATATACAGCAAATATCCCTACATATCATGTAACACGCATGGGATTAGTGAGAGGAGTACCAACAGATCTTCACATGGATGAGTTCGCTAGAGATGTCCAACTGTCCCCTGGTTGTGGCATAATAATTAAAGCCAGACGTTTGAATAGAAAAACTGTAGATGATAATAATAAAGTAACATGGGTACCAACCCAAACTGTAGTTGTGACCTTCCAGGGTCAAACTCTCCCTGCAAGAGTATATTTGTACTATAACTCCCTGCCTGTAGAAGTTTATCAATACCCAACCATTCAATGTCACGCTTGCTGTAGGTTCGGCCATACTAAAACCCAATGTAGGTCCAAACCCCGATGCTTCCGCTGTTCTTCAGAACATCCAGGAGACAGTTGTGAGGTTTTGGAAGTAGATGCCACATGTATGTTCTGTAAAGGAAATCACTTTGCAACCAGCAAGTGTTGCCCTGAACAGAACCGACAAAAGTCCATTAAAGCTGTCATGGCTCAAACCAGTGTATCATATGAAGAAGCTAGGGCGCAATTCCCTCCTGTGAATAGATCATACACTGAAGTTACCCAAGATCTCTCCTTCTACTCTCTATCCCAAAACTCCCAGGGTTCTACTCAAACACAATCCCAACCCCAATCACATTCCTACACTAAGACTAAATTTTCAACTCCTCGCCCTAAAATATCTCTGGAAAAGTCCTATGACAAAGTAGCTCATAGGAAAATCACATCCACCCCTTGCTCTTCTCAACCCAATGGATGCTCACTTTTACAAAATGTCCCAACCCAAAAAGACTCTAATACTAATAATAATAATAGTTTAATTGAGACTCTTCTCACTCTCCTAATCAACCTGCTTACAAGCAATACTTCTTCCTTACCGTCCCACGTTGCCCATAAGCTTTCCCAATTAATCTCTTCATCTACCCAATATGGATCAGTTGATCATGCTCCAATGGAACACACAGAGCATCCGGTCCAAAATTCATGAACTGAACCACTTAATTAACCAATCCCGCCCGTCAGTCATTGCCGTCTCGGAGACATGGCTGAGGCCCGGATCCCATTTTAGGATTTCGGGTTTCTCCTGCCTGCGGGACGACAGGGCTGACGGGCATGCCGGGAGTGCCTTGCTCATAAGGCGCTCCCTTTGTTTTTCACAAATCTCTCTTCTCCCTCTTCCCCTAGGTATCAACGCTGTGGCTGTTGATATCAAATCTTATAATATATCCTTTGTATCTATTTATGTACCACATCCTAACTCTTCACTTATTCCTGACCTTCTTCTTATTTTTAATTCTATACCATCCCCTAAGATCATTATGGGCGACTTTAATGGCCACAACACGGTGTGGGGCCATAGCCACTCTGATCTGTTTGGCCACTCATTGTTGGAAATTATTGACGAGGCGAACCTCTGCCTCCTCAATGACGGGTCTCCAACACGAAGATCTCTCCCTTCCCAAAATCCGAAGAGTGCCGTCGATCTCACTCTGTGCTCTCCGTCTCTTTCTGCAGATATCTTATGGCGAACTCTCCCAAGTACCTACGGTAGTGATCATTTTCCAATAGTGTCCATTCTCACAAATCCCCTTAATATCGTTTTACCACATTGTAACCCTTCACCAGTATCAAAATATAGAGTTTCAGGTGCTGACTGGTCAGCATTTTCGACAGAACTCGATTCAAAATTAGAATCTTTTGAACTCTCCCATACTTTTCCATTGCTGTCTTATGATAAATTTATTGAGAGTGTTAACTTTAGCGCCGACTTGCACATTCCCTTAAAAAAACCAAGGCGTGATTTTAGAGTATCCACTCCATGGTGGGATACTGACTGTACAGCTGCAGTGAATAATAGGAAGACCGCTGAACAAACCTATACTTTAAACATGACGGTCGATAACTTTAAAGAGTACAAAAAATCGGCAGCTAAATGTAGAAGGGTAACATCCAAGAAAAAAAAAAAAGGTTGGTTAAACTTCTGTGAAAACTTATCCCCCAGGACCCCATCTGCCCTTATTTGGAGACAGATAAGGCGATATAGAGGTTCATTTAATTTAGATAACCCCTCAGCTATGGACCCATTATCTTGGCTTGACGCCTTTTCAGATAAGCTTGCCCCCCCCACATGCCCCCCTATATCTGCCCTTCCTTCTTCCCCTTGTTTCCTTCCTTACACTTGCACATTTGATGCACCTTTTTCACTCTTTGAACTAAATCTTGCACTTAACGGACTGACAGACACTTCCCCAGGAATAGATGGTATACCATATTCTTTCTTAGTAAATTCATCGGAAAAGACCAAACTTGTATACCTCTCCTTAGTAAACCATTTCTTTGATTATGGCATGATTCCGGAGCTATGGAAATCCCAAATTATCATACCTATACTGAAGGCTGGTAAGGACCCGTCAGATCCATCCAGTCACAGACCCATTGCGCTGTCTACTGTAATGGCCAAAGTTGCAGAACAGATGACTAAGCGACGTCTGGAGTGGATGTGTGAAAGCGGATCGTTGCTCGCCAATACTCAGTATGGGTTCAGAAAAGGATATAGCACCATAGATAGTCTTAGCCTTCTAACCACTGATATTTTAACCACCTTTAAAGAAAAGAGCTATCTTGTTGGCGTTTTTCTCGACATCGCCTCTGCCTACGATAACGTCTCACTTTCTCTTCTCAGGAGTAAACTCTCACAGCTGAGAATACCAGATAAGTTGACCCGATTCATAGGTAATTTATTGATGGAAAGAACAGTGATTGTGAAGTCAGCCAATGGACTTCTACCACCTCGAAAAGTATGGAAAGGATTGCCCCAAGGTTCGGTGTTAAGCCCGTTATTGTATAGCATCTACACATATGACCTTGAGCAATCAGTAGACTCTTTTTGTAATATTTTGCAATATGCGGACGATCTTGCCCTTTACATCTCAGAACCTAATATAGAGACTGCTAGCACCAGACTAAATTCCGCTCTGTATTATCTTAATGTGTGGCTAACTGAACATGATATGACCCTATCAGTTAAGAAATGCTCAGTGGTTGTTTTTACCAAAAAAAGACAAATTCCTTCATTTGATATCTGGCTAGATAATCAAAAAATCCCTCAAGCCGACAGTGTGAAATTTCTTGGCATCACCCTGGACTCAAAAATGTCGGGTATTCCTCACCTAACAGCTGTAACACAGAAATGTGAGAAGAATGTAAACATCTTGCGCTCTCTCTCTGGGGTATGGTGGGGATCACACCCATACTCTCAAAAGCTTTTGTACAACGCTATAATAAGGAGTCATTTTGACTATGCACAGTTTCTTTTAAACTGGTGTAATAAATCAGGCCTTAACAAAATGGATAAAATCCAATCAAAATGCCTTCGTATTGTATTAGGGGCTATGAAATCCTCACCCATTAATGCCTTACAAATCGAAAGTGGAGATCCCCCACTTCACCTACGTAGGCAATATTTATCCGACAGATATGTATCAAAAGTGCTACAAAACACAGAGCATCCCCTTATCCCTAAATTAATCCACCTTCGAGAACTACTTAGAAACTCCAATAAGATCCCTTGCCTGCTTCGTAGCTATATATCTCTAACTGAACTACCCAATCCTATTTTCCAATATACCTTGAACCCACTGTATAACACCCCTTTTGAAGCTCTCGTCTACCAACCCAATATAATCCTAAATTTTGGCATTGATAAAGGCTCTCCCAACGCTCAGGCATATTTCAATGCCGAGATTGGATCTAAGTTTCAAGGCTGGCACTCCATATATACAGATGCATCAAAACTTGCACCAAATAGCGAGGTGGGTTCTGCAGTCTGGATCCCATTTACACACATCAATTTAAGCTTTAAGAGTCCAGCTTCTGCTTCAGTCTTTACTGGAGAAGCCATAGCCATCCTAGAAGCCATTATTTTTGTTCTTTCACATAAATTAAATAACTCCATTATTTTCACAGACTCCAAAAGTACCCTTCAAGCTATTTTGTCAAATCCCTTTAAATCTTCTCGCTTCCCTGTTATCCTTTCTATTAGGAAATCCCTATTTGAATGTTATCAAAAAGACATTAATGTAGTCCTGGCATGGATACCTGGGCATACAGGTATCTCTGGTAATGAAACAGCTGATAACCTTGCAAAAACTGCTATTCAGATAGGGTCGCTGGAGTACTATAAAACCTACTCCCATGATTTAGTTCTCCTTTCTGCTCAAACTTTAATGAACTCCTGGACGGAGAGTTGGTATTCCTCTAGATCAATAAAAGGAAAACATTATGCTGATGTCCAACCAGAAATTCCTCCTAAGCCCTGGTTCTTTAAATTTAGAGATGCAGATAAATCCACAACCTCAACTGTCTGCAGACTAAGATTGGGTCATTCTTGTACTCCTGTATTCCTGGCTAAGTTACGGATAAGGGATCACTCGGTATGTGAATGCGGCTTGGAAGACGGGACCGTGGACCACATATTTTTTAACTGCCCTAAAAACTCGTGTTCTTTATATGAGGCTCTACCACTGGATATTCCTCGTCCTACCTCCCTTAAATGTATATTATCTTTTTGCTTTACCCCTACTATAATCTCCCTCCTCTGTAAATATATAAAATCTAATAACATTAAGTTGTAAATATGTATTTAAAACTAACATTTTATTAACTATAATCTGTACTAATATTTGTAATATTATTAATGATTTGTTTTTTGTGTTGTTTCAGACTACTAACACCGATTTATCTATGTATACAAATTATATAAGTATCCATATTTGTGTATGTATATATTTTGCAGGATATTCAAACAACTTTCGTTTTGCTTTTCATAACCGTAAACCATGTCCTGATAACTAGTCTATGAAACCACAAACATAGACACTGGCAGAGTTGTGACAACCCAAACACAACAAGCCATTCAACCAAGAAGAAGAAGAAGAAGACACTGACGGTTGTGACACTGACATATCCAAACTCTAAACAAAGAGAGTTGGACAGAGGCTATTTCAACGTCGGTCAGTGACTTGTATTCGTAGCTGGAACCTTAACTCACGCTAACAGGCTATCAGTATGGTCCTCAAGTGCGCTGCATGTGGCAAATTCCTAAAAAAGGGCGTAATATGTCCTAAATGCTCGTCGTGCTCTCACTACGAATGTGTTGGTGTGCCTACAGGCACTGATGTACGCGATACTTGGAGGTGTGGAGACTGTCAAGTAAAAACTCCAAAGGGTAGAGACCCCATGACACCCGTACGTGGCACTCAAATGCATTTCTCGGATCTGCCAATATCTCAGGGAGAAGATGCTAAGGAAAATTCAGAGCCTATGGTACTAGACCAAACGGCGCACGACATTACAGCTGAGTTTAATGAACAAGAGTTACAGCTTGCCATGAGGCCACATCTGGAAGATTTTATGACGGAACTCCGTAACATTCGAGACACCATATCCAGTGATATGAGAGCCCTCAGGTCTGATATCGGCTCCCTAGGAAATGAGCTGAGAGAAGTCAAGTCTGAGATATCGAATTTCAAGTCTGCGCTGGCTGGAGTTACTTCCCGTGTTGAGATGTTGGAAAGCCGCCTTGATGTGATGGAGGAGGACCGAGCAGCCGCTGGTGCAAATCCACCCACTGTTATCTGTAATCTCCAAACAGCGGTGGCGTTGCTGCAGCAGGAAGTTGCTGATCGAGACCAGGAGGCGCTTCTTTCGGATCTGGAAATTGGTCATCTCCCGGAGGTTCAGGGCGAGAGTGCGTTGCAAGCCGTCACCATATTGGCAGCTAAGCTGGGAGTAAACCTGGAGCCGAGGGACGTGGTATATGCTGAACGGGTGGGCATGGTTCAGCGCGCAGGGGCAGTCGGAGAGCCACCTAGAGCACGCCGCTTGGTGGTGCGGCTCGCACGACGTGATCTACGCGACAACATGCTGGCAGCGGCCCGAGTGCGGCGCACGATGACCACGGCTGACGCTGGTCACGCTCCTGCAGCGGGCATCCATGGCCGCATATATATCAACGAGCGGCTCACACGGGCGAATCGCGTTTTGTTTGCGAAAACAAGCTTACTTAAAAATCTATTTCTAAATCTTGTTCTGGTATTACAACATAAACTAACAAATCACTATTTTCTTTCATTTATTAATTATTTGGTTTGGAATGAAAATATCATTGACTTAAAGTTTTCGAAATTTCTAAATTCGAAACAATCTATACATAAATTACATATATTCAAATTCCGAACCCAAAAGTGAAGATGATAGATCTTTATCAAATTGGGTGCGCTACACTATCAATATTCCATCATACTCAATCGCATCAAGCCATCGCAAGCCGGATTGCAAGCCCGGATCAGACGCGCTATTACAAGCCGGCTGTGTGCTCGCCCCTTAATCCTTTAATGGACGGACCAGGCAGGATCTAATAATATATTGGTGGTCGAAAATTGGTTTTACTATTTTGGTTACATTGTGAATTGAAATAGAAGGAAATTAGGTAATTGAACTGGTTATAGGTTGGTAAAATTGGTTTATTTCGATTTAAGTATTTTCTTTCTATTATAGAGGTAGAATTGTATTTCAAACGACATGTGAGGAAATTCGTCTTATTGTCAAATCGATTTTAAATAAAACATTATCATCTACATATATCAAACGAAGTGTTTAATTTTTAGTCATGAAGAAAACTGTCAAACTCGTCCCGCCATCGTTGCCGAGAAAAAAGAAAAACTATTTTCTTTGTTCCTTAGTAATATCATTATTTACATTTAAGGCTTCTAAACTGTTAAAGGGATATTAAGACAACCCCTCATAACTATATAAATCGAAATATTGCGTCAAACAGGGACAGTAATATTTTTCTTCAATTATTGATAAAACGTAAACCATCTTCAAATCCAAAACGAACTGGCATTTCACAATCTTTAGCCAGATTTTTTTTAACTTCATATAGGGTCTATATCGAAGCAAGCAAAGCGATAATATTAAAGCAGTATGTTATGTAGCGTAGTCAGTTGAGCGCTAAGCCATACTCATTAATTATTGCTATGCCAGTACAACTTACAAGTACTGTCTAAGACAAAACCCCTTCGGCCGCGTACGAAACTGGAGCTTCGTAACCAGTTGCGATTAAAAACTTTTTTGTACTTGTACGAAACCAGTTGCGATTAAATACTTTTTTGTACTCTTACGAAACCGCGGTTAACTTTTCGTAACTGGTGATGAGCAAAGAATTTGTATACCTTGTACGATACTAATTTCAAACTATTGTAGAAAGCGATAGCGATATTCCACATATATTGGAGGTTTTTCTGTTCATGTCCGTAAGTGGTAACCCTCTGAATCCTTACACGTGACCTCTGGGTGGTGCTAAGAACAGTCTCTGGTGGTAGGCTTCGGCCGCGGCTTGTCACCACCCTCCGGGCTGGGCCAGTACGTGAAGCGTTTTTTTCGTGTTTCGTAATATGGCCCTTAGAAGCCATCTTCTAGGTCTTCATGTCACATCTTAGACCACATCGTCACTTTACATCAGGTGAGATTGTAGTCAAATGAAGGCTTATCTAACATAAAAAAATAAATAATAATAAACTAATCTAATCTCTAGGTCGTGTTTAGCCTCATAACAGTTGATTTACCTTTTTTTGACACATGGAAGAAGTTGTAAAAATTTAATAATATTTTTAACCCCTGTTTATTTTGTGATTATTTGTTGATACTTTAGTTATTACCTCTCAAGTTATCAAATTAAAATATTTGTTGTTGGCTGTCGTTCACGAAAAAATTGGATCAACAGATTTACACTTTAAAGATTTTTTTTGACAAATTCCAATTCAAAAAGTTGTAGAACAAAATATGTTCGCCTGGTGCGTGCCCTTCACCCCCTTTTCGGAGTATATACCTTATTTTAAACACCTTGTATATGTATACTTTTTAGCACTCCACATTTTTAGCATTGGCAATTATTAGTAGTAATTATATTAGTTGGAGTAAGTTTTTGTTTTTATTTTAGTAAATTTTGTGTTTCATTTTGCTTACCACCGCCGTCCACAACCTTCCTGAATTAAATTATTTCCATACAACGGTTGTCTGGAAGAAACTTTAAACAATAAGACAGCCCATTACGCATGCTAGGTTTAATTTTACTATTTATAATTTTGTAGTTTTGTTTATTGGTGTTTGTAATAAAGAATTTTCTATGTACATATCTATTTTAAACAGCTTTTGCAGCAAGTGAGGCGAAGTTTTAGCATTTTTGAATTTTAGATACGTTAATATTTTAATTTCTTTATGAAATAAGAGACTTTAAATTATCCATAACTGCTATAATGTAATTGATTTTCTAATACGAATAGATATGTAAAAATGGAAAAAGGGGATTTCATATGAAAAAAATGGCAGAATTTTTTTTTCTGGCAGATACTTTCATCAATGGATTAAAAATCTGCCCTTAATTAAAAATACCTACTTATGGCTTAGCCGAAAATGTAATCAAACAAGTATGAAAAAATTAAAACTGAAAAACAAATGGAGATATCAATTCTATACAATGCCTAACTGTTATTTGGTTTAAGTACAATTCTACAATTGATTGATTAACTTCAGCGTCGATTTCTTAGGTACGCATGAGGAAAATAAAGTACCGCCTTGTAATTCATTACTTCATTACGATTTCTTATGTCGAAACCAGTTTCGTGAAAGGAAAAAAACCTATTGCTTCGTAACTAGTATCGTAAAAAGAAGATTTTTTCTTCTACCGTACCTGGTTACGAGACGCCAGTTTCGAACGCGGCCGAAGGCGACAAAACCCTAGTTATTCATAAATACAATGTTCATCAAAATTATCAATTTAATTTTTATTTTAAAAAATAACGACAAAACAAAAAACTTCGATTTTTTTGTGACTGGTTATTTATCATCCTAAGCACTCCTATTTAAGTTCTCCACTGCTGAGACCAAGGACTACTCTCTTGACGAGAGAGAATAGGCCTTAAATTAAAACACTGCACATAATTTTTCAAGAAGACAAATCCAGAGAAGCAAAGTGAGGTTTGAGCACCACGACCTCAGGATTTAAAATCGAGTGTGCTCCCACTTAGCTAACCACGTCTTTTTAGTCTCAAACTTGAGTGGTTATTAACATGAGTAAATCCAGTTTTTCTTTAATGAATAGTTTTACTTTTGCACTGTTACAACCTAAATGTTTAATATGTATAACAAAAATATGTATATATATATATATATGTATATATATTATATTAAGTATATCATATATCTAGTACCCGTAACACAAGCTTAGAGCTTACCACGGGGCTAGATGTTTTTGTGTAGATTGTCCGGAAATATTTATTTATTTATTTAATAGCAGTTGAATTACACGTACCCCTCAATGTATGAGTCCATATCATACGTATTTTATTTGTGTATGAGCGGTAGTCACAATTCTGCCCAGTTTTTTATACTATTATCTTCAGTTGACTAGGTTAGTACCTAGTAAAATTTCTGTATTTTTATTGTGATGGTGACCAATTTTTTTTATAAACTGTTGTTGTTGCAAGAAGATTTTTACACGTTTTTTTTTGCATTTTCGTGTTTTATTATCACACGAAAATCACTTTGGCCTCGTCTGTACTTGAAGATAACGATTGCGGGTAGCGGTCGGTGGTGTAATTTAGAGTGTTCACCTGAGCAGGTCTGCCGCGTTCTGTGGCTGATTGTACCGACAGTTTTGTAGATGAAATACTGCATATTTCTTGGTCAATATGTATATAACTTTAATAAACATTTCGTTAGCTATAATTGTATCCATTGGTTTTTTAGTTGTTGCGATCGAAATGCGTCCACAGGAAACCTGCTGTTAAATACAAGTCACCCGTTACCTAGTTTTTTTTTATTGTACAAAAGGCATACAATATAAAAAAATAAATAATCTATAATATAAAAATGAATCGCAAAATGTGTTGGTAAGCGCATAACTCAACAACGCCTGGACCAATTTGGCCAAATCTTTTTTTAAAATGTTCGTTGAAGTTCAAGGATGGTTTTTACGGCGAGAAAAATTAGAATTATTGCTGGAAAAACCTTAAAAATAGCCCTTTTCTTTTTCCCATACAAATGATTTGTAACTAAAACGTAGTCAATTTGAGCTTTATTGCTATGGTATAAAGTTCATATTAAATTACAAGCACTCACTGTTGTCTAAGCAATGTAGGTGTGTTCCTAACGTCAAAGATCATTATCTATCAAAAGTATATAAAATTTTCATGTCACAGTGTTAGTTACCGTACTCCTCCGAAACTGCTTTACCGATTTTTACCAAATTTTATATGCGTATACAGTAGGTCTGGAGAATCAGCTACTATCAATTTTTCATTTTGCAAAACAACGTTTGCTGGGGTCAGCTAGTAATAAAATAAAATTGTTGGATAACCGCAACAAAATCTAGCTTTGTGGTAAGCTAGATGCGGAATGTTGTCACTCTTTTCCCGTGGACGCTGTAGCACCGGGCCAAGGTAACAAACCAGCAGGTGGGAAGCAGCGTCATCTTGAAAGAAATTATCTAGCTAAAAAATATTTTAACCCAATAGCAAAAAGCTAATAGGTTTCCCAAAAGGACCCAAAACCTTATTTTAACTCTAAGCACAGGTAAACATATTACTTTCCCATCAATACCCAATACGTCTTACCCAAATCACGTAACCCCTCGACTGTCGGGCGAGTAAGTAATGACTCGGCTACCGCGGACCACGGCGCCAAGACCGGGGTTACTTGCAGATTCAACTAGAGGTGATTACGTTACGTGCGGAAATGCAAGATGGTGGCCACCCAATAGGGTTCCAAAATTAAAACAAATTTGTCCGCCATTTTGAAACAAACAATTTCGCGGCCGAAGCCTACCACCAGAGACTGTTCTTAGCACCACCCGGATCACGTGTAAGGATTCAGAGGCTCACCACTTACGGACGTGAACAGACAAAAACCTCCAAACTAACCCTTAAACAATCATTAAAGGGTTAATCGAGGGATAGTAGATTCTTAAACCAAAAGGCCCTCAACCAAGGACGAAGTTAATATCCTGTTAGTGGGGCACATAAATCTTGTTTCGGCAAAGGGCCGATACATTCTTACGGCCTGAGGGCTGGAGGAAGTCTACCGCGAAATTGGCATTCGCTTACCAGAGTTACCAGTAACGATATGGGACGAATTTGAGCCTCGACGCTTTTGGGGCTATTTAGAATTTAAGAGCACTTTGCTTTATTTTCTTTTAGAAATTGTTTAAAAAGCTTATAAAAGTTCACCTCGTATTTAATTATAATCAGCGCGCTATAGTTAATTCACCCGGGTTTATTCACCCAGGTGCCATGTACACTTTTAGCAGATTTCACCAAGGTGTTTCCGGGTGTCGTATTTAGTTCACTATTTTAGTAGACTTTGTTCACCCAGGCATCATTTTATAGTTACACTAGCTGAGCCCAACAAACGTTGTTTTGCAAAATGAAAAATAGTAGCAAATTCTCAGACCTGAATACGCATATAAAATTTGGTTAAAATCGGTAAAACCGTTTCGGAGGAGTACGATAACTATCATTGTTACAGGGAAATTTTATATTATAAGATAATTTCAGTAGCAAGATAGCAGAAACTACTGTCTCAGTGGCGCTGTGGGCATATGTTCGCTTGCGGCGTAAGAGCGGGTTCGATTCCCGCCCGAGGGGTCAAGTGTTTAGATAGAACATCTAAACACTTGACCCAGCACTTTCTCCTTGGTTTGAATGTTTATATGTTAAATAAAAATATATATGTATGTATGCTATGTGTGGATTGTCCGGAAATATTGATTTATTCAACCTATTTCATATTTTAGCCTGCATAAAGGATTATGCAAAAATTTTAACAAAAAAAAAGGTGTGTGTGCGATTCACACATGATAGAAGTGAAACTTCAGTAAATCGACAAAAGAATGAGATCAATAAAAAAAAAGGTGTGTGTGCGATTCACACACGATAGAAGTGAAACTTCAGTAAATCGACGAAAGAATAACAAGAATAAAAAAAAGTGTGTGTGTGTCAGCTACGACGCACGATTGGAGTCTACTACTTACGAACTATAATTATGATATTATGTATATCGAATAGAAAAATAGGGTAAATGAACGCATTTGATCATCTAAAATGATAAGAGAAACAACATAATATCTGTAATTATTCGGATTATTTATATTACTTCAATAAAGCGTATTACATAAAGTATGTTACAAAATAATATAATTAAAATACAGCAATACCTCTTTGCGCGATACTTCGTAGTCTTAACTACGAAGTATCGCGCAAAGAAATTTAAATAAAGCATTGTATTTGTGTCTCTTACCATTTCCGTTTCATTTTTTTGCATCCGGTTTGAAATCACTACGATTCTATAGAAGTTTCACTTCAAAAAATACATTTTTCTTAGATTTTTCACATGGTAAGAAAATTGTTTGTTTGTTAAAAATGAAGGTAAAATCTGTTAGTGAGGTGCATGGCAGAATATTGTTCCGAAAACTTGCTTGCTTGCTTGAAAATTCTTCCATAGCAGTCAAAGCGAGGGTGGAATCACATTTATAGCAACCCTAAGCTATTTACTCGATTGGACAACAAAAAGCTAAGATTATTCTTGTAAAGTAATATAAAATTACCTGAACTAGCTCGGCTAAGCGTTTATTTTATTTACAGTTTTGAATAAAATTCAGTTAAATAATGTTCACCAAAATGGAAAGTGGAAATGGACTGAATTACCAACTGTCAGACAACGTCGTATAAAAATAAGATTATATTATTATTAGGATATTTTTTGTATTGATTTAAAAATTCAATGCTAACCGCAAATGTACGCTTTTGCAAATATACGTAGTTCAGCAACTTATGCAGTTTGGACTGTGAGGCATATACTGATGAAGCCACCAGGATACTTTTTTATTTCAGCTACTTTATTTTTTAATATTTTTTTTAATTATATTGAATTAAGGTATTGTTTGATTATTATTGTTAGAGTATATTATAATTTTTTGTATGAAAGGTGTGTTTCGCTTGAATGTTCTTAGACATGTTTGATTAAAAACGGTTGACCCGTTTAAAAGCAATGAGGGAAAAAATGGGGAAGGAAAACCGATAATTTGCAATTATACTCGAGAGGGGTCTCAAATGAAAGCGCATAACGTGCACATTTCAAAATTGTATGACTTTTTACTTTTAAGGCAACTAAAGTTGTGGAATCAAGGGGGTTTCAAAATTTGAAATTTAGATTATTAATATTATTAAGGAGACTAACATTTATCCATTGACAAGACGTAAATGTAAGGAAGTGTGTCACAAATGGTTGCTTAGTCTTTCTTATGAAGAGACCGAACAAATTTTACAAAGAATTTCATGAAAGTATATATTTTGAATGTGAAATATATAATGTGTATATGTATATATAATATATATGTAAGTATATATCATATTATTTATATAAGATCAACATCGCACATATAGTTACGCCCACACACACACAAACACAACACACACACACAAACACAACACACACACAAACACAAACTCACACACACACACACACACACACACACACGCACACATCACATTTAACTATAAGATAAGAATAAGTTCGATAAAAATTTGGATACTACTGTTACGGAGAGGGCGTTAATATACGCGACACAGTTATAATAACTAAATGCGTATATTTTCGTATTATTTGTACCTTGTAACCCTATGTTTAAGTTTCCAAATAAATACATTTTTTTTTTTTTTATTTAGATTATAACGGGATATTTACCATGATTGATTTTCATTCGAGTTTCCTGATATTTCGGCACAGTTACATGCGCCATGATCACGGTTGAACTGAAGTTGCAGCGATTGGAGTAACAGTTTTATTGGCAGACAAATCGATCTACCCTCTTTCTAACTCTTTTATTACGAGTCGATGTATCACTAGAGCTGGGACATGTTTCACACTCCACTAACACACTATCGCGACACACAAAACTGACGGTGCTGTGTTTAACTTTTCTTGTGTTTAAATTAGAGTAAAAAAGTTAGAAATAGCTGGTGTTGCTCTCTGGTCCGACCGCCGTTGAATGCGTCGGCACGTCGCCCCTCAGCGCGTTTAACACGTATCATTGAACTAAACATCCTTTGCCGTGAATATGCAAGTTGTTACGATGCTTTTGTACTGTTTTCAGGGTTTATTAATTCTGGTATCGCCGTGTTTTTTGTTCGACATTCTTTTTCAACGCTAGACTTTGCACTAACATTGACACGAATTAATTTAAAACACTAACTCAAACGGTTTTGATTTGATAAGATTTTGTTAAGAAATTTTCGCCATAGCACTTCAATGGGCAAGAGCACAGCAACTCTGTGGCATTCATAACGCAGCCTTTCTCTAAAGACGGAGTCACAAACTATAAACTGAGAAACAACCTGGTAAAAACAATCTGATGAACAATTCAAACCATCCCCTTTCAAGTCCAATAGCAGCAAGTATTGAAGCAAACCCAATCTGTATCTTCTTTAACTGCACTTTTACACCCCACCCTCCCCATTAAGGGGGCGAAAGGGGGGTAAAGAGGCTTAAATTGGAGTTTTTCGGGGTGATTCAGAAGAATTAACCTTTTAGTACGAATGTAATCTTAATTAGGGGTGCAGGTTTATGATTATTGTGAATGGTGGCTATTTGGGAGGGGTTGCAAATAGGGGTTTGATTAAATTTAGATGTTATTTCGGAGCTCATCAAATTGCGTACTGGGTTTTTACTATGATAATAAAGGTTAACTACCGCAGATTCGTGTAGATACGTGGTCTGAGGAGTTTAGTCTTATTTGGGATAAGGATCGCTCTAAGGACAAGAGAGAGGGGATCTTTACAGTATAGAAATAGCAATTTAGAAGTGGTATCTTACGTACTGCGTACGTACGCAAAGGTTAACATTGAGAAACAGATTTACTCTTAGAATATGGCCTTTGGCCTTTGGCCGATGGGAGCGTTAAATCGAATGGAGAACACACAATGAGTAAACGCAGCCTTGGACGTCTTCCGAGCATGTCTATTTTACGGGCGACCACAAAATACGGGCATTTTTAATGGGCATTACGATTCAGATTTTTTTTTAATATTGAGTAATTAGTTCCTGAGGTAAGCGAGTTTAACCCAATTTTAATTTCGTTGTTCTTTAATGAAGATTAAACCTATGACTATATAAAATAATATTATCTAAACTTAAAACATCTACACATAAAAATAAACCCAGACATAACTACCCAACACATTCAATTCGCAGTATCAACTCCAATAAGGTCGCTATTCCAAAAGCCATTACGTGAAATATCACTTGAAATATCGTCCGAGAGACAAATAGACATTCTTGAGCTCTCGGGATTGGCAAGTCGTGACGCGATTTAACGTGATAGAACTGATCGAGCAACAAGTAGGGCAACTTGTCTGATAAAATGGTAATTTCTGAACGTTGTTAGTTTTAAATCGTAATTGTTTTTATTGATTAAAAGTGGATAAATAAATACAAAGATATTTATTTTGACAACGGATATAACTCACACTTATTTCGACGAAACATAATATATATGACATGTTTTATATTATACGAGAAGGAACCGTCATCAGCGGGGGTGACAGCGAAAAAACCTCTCCTGTCAGACCAGGACATGTCTGATTTTTTTCTAACCTGATTTTCTCGCTCACTGCCTTGAGCAATATAACCAAACTTTTCTTGCAATAGTTCTTAAATCATCTTCTATAATCTTTAATTAGTTTAACTTAAATACTTACATAAAAAAAGTCAGTTAAAGTAGTTATTTGAAATATATATATATATATATATTAAAATATTATTATTAAGAGTAATTAAGACAAGACAATATTCCAGACCTCTCAAAAGTCTACACTGAAACTTGTTGGAAACTCTGTCCGCCCGTGTGTCTCACCAGATCACGGTACCTTTCCTCAGTCCATTTGTTTATGAAACACCTGCTTTTAGCTTATTAATCGTCTGTCAAATTCGCTCGTTTATTAATTACTCTGACGGTACCTGTCTGATTGACACTTTGTCAGTGAGTCACTAAGGGTTAAGATTAAAATTTGTAATATAAAAGCTTTTTGTAGATTACTTTAGAAGATTTATACAATTATAATGTATTGTTATCAATATCTCAGTAGCGCGGTAGGCCAATGCCCGATTGCAGCGCAAGAAGTAGCGGGTTCGATTTCCGCGATTTCGATTTAAATGTTTTTAGTTAAAATCACGAGAAAACCGGCATGTTCTGCGAACTTTGAAAAGTTTGAAGGACATGGTGACATTTACCAACTCGCACTTGGCTAACGCTGAATTAAGAGGAGTCTCGATTTCTGGATCACCTAATTTATAACAATTACCGTCTTTGAACGAGTCCAATTCGCCCCGGTTTTTCCTTTACTCGCGCCTCGACCACAAATTCAAGTTAAGCCAATACGATACCCTACGCTACGCTAAGTATAATTCTTAGCAACACGTAAGTATAATACTTAAATACTTAGCACCACGTAACCGGAAGTATCCAATTAAGGGTAACCTGATCAGTAACGATCATCCGCCTCCGTAACACCGTAACAGGATAATGCGTTAATTACGTTACGTGACGTAATTATTTACGTTTTATTATTTAATAGTTGCTCACGTCGCGGCCGTCTTTTATGGATTTTGCCGAGGGAACGACACATTTTCCCCAAGTAAAAAAAAGCCTATAGCCTTCCTTGATAAATGGGCTATCCAACACTGAAATAATTTTTGAAATCGGATCAGAAGTTCCAGAGATTAGAGCATTCAAGCAACAAACAAACTCTTTAGCTTTATAATATAAGTATAGATAATATCCCTGATAATTATATCGCATACTTCATTCTTCATGATATATCGAATCTAACCTCTAAGGTGCGGAGATGATTCGCGTTGGCACGCTAAAATCATCGTGAAAGGGTATTACGAGAAATTGATGAAGTACTTTGTAATATTTTTTTTTATAAAAATAATTATTACCAACTACTCATCCGTTTCAATGAAAATAACATTGTTGTCTGATGTTTGAGATAGGCACTAGAATACTCCAATTGTTTATTTAAACTTTTGAAACTATCATGGTTATCAATACTATTTAGATTTATAACGGGATATTTACCATGATTGATTGTCTTTCGAGTTTCCCGATATTTCGGCACAGTTACATGCGCCATGATTTGAACTTTTGTTCCAAACTTATGCCAGAATCGGAATAGCAGTGGACGATCTGGGATGCTGGGCATTGTATCTGATGAACGCGGGATGATGAGAGTGGTAAAAGTCAAAGTCAAAACGTTTATTTCCTTAGTTAGAAACATGAATCCTTAGGACATGCATGGACAGGTCAACTTAAAGTTTTTAAAATAAATAATCAAAGAAAAAAACATTGAATTGACAGTTCGCTTGATTTTTTACACCGAATTGAGAAGCGAATAGAACAACACAGAATTTTAAAGTTTAATCTTTTTTACTTATAACAATTTTGGTGTTATTTGTGTGTATGTGTTAGTACATATAAAAATAACATTTATTTGTTGTTTCTTACAAATAATTAAGCATCTAAGTAGAACCTGCTACGCAAATATGAAAATACTCCAACATTCTATATCAAATAAAAACAACAGCCTTTGAAACAGACTCTCGGAAAATAAATTGAGAAAATGTTCAATAAAGTTGGAAAGCATAACAAACTGCTAAATCAGGTGGAAACAGTATTTTGCAATATTCCTCGGGGTATTTTGTTGTGAAACGGTTTTTGTTTGATACCATATTTTGGTTGTCACTGTCAAATCCTTTTAAATCGTGATAGGGGTAGTTTTATCTACACATAAGGGAAATACGTTAAATTTGATATAGTGGGCAACATTATGGGAATATTATGAATGGTAAGTCGCAGGACGGATAAGAAGATTTTATATACCTCAGACGGAATTAAAGAACTGTGGTGCAGTCGGATCCTTTTACATCGAGATAAATCTACCCCTAGTTTTATCTACGCATAAGGGCAGTACGGTAAATTTCATATAGTGGGGAATATTATTACTTAGTTCAGGTAGTTAGTTGCAGGACGGATAACAAGATTTTATCTGCCTCAGACGGGATTTTAGAAATAAGCTAAGAAAAAAAAATTACTGTAAGTAAATGTAAATTGATTAAAATTTTGAAGAGAGTGTGAAAGAGTTTTAAACCATTTCACAAGTCAATAACATTCAACTCGAAGAAGAGATTTCGCTCATCGAATATTATACATTTGTTTATGGGAAATGGCTTGTTATGGTTAAAGAAAGAGAAGGAAAATAAATAGTACTTGACTAAATAATTTACAAACGGATCAAAAGATAAGATTGTCTGTTTAGTTGATCGCGGTAATCTATACTAATAATTGAAACCTGAATAGTTTGATTGTTTGAGCGCGCTAATCTCAGGAATCACTGGTCGGATTTGAAAAAAATCTGTTAGTGTGAGATGGACTTGTTTACCGCGAGAAAAAACGTGGCGTTTTGCTAGCTTTAAACGCCACGGCGTCAAACTAATAAAAAAACAAATATGAATGACCAGTACGAGTTAATAAAAGAGGCTTAACTACCATATCCATTATTTTCTGACATTTCTTTCTTGAGTATTAATAAAAACAACCACTTTTAAAAACATAACCGCCTTCGCAGTTGAGTAAATTGGTTATTATTCTTCTTTTCACCGTTTTCCCCGCTGTATCTATTTCTCAATCGAATAAATAAGAGAGAATGCTGATAAAGCACAAAGACTGTTATTAAATGGGCGATGGGAAATAAAAATATTGCTGTGGAACCCTCATTACTTATTCCGTTTGGGCGATTTGTTCGCGAGTATTGTTTTAGGGTTCTGCAAGGCGATTGATCGTTTAAATAAATCAACATTGATTTTATTGTTTTCGAAGTAGGTATCGTTGATTTGGCCCGACGTCTTTATCTTAATTTCATTTGTACAGTAATTTTTCAATTACTTGTTTAGACAAATATTTTTCAGAAGTTGATTATTGAAGTGAAACTTCTTTAGAATCGTTGTGATTTCAAACCGGATGCAACGGAAATACGACGGGTAAGCCAATCTTAAACGCTAACAAGGTTAAGCAACTTTGCGTGACGCCAGTACTTGGATGCCCGAATAAAATCTTTTTGCACAGTATTTTATTTTTTATTCATCTCATTCTTTTGTCGATTTACTGAAGTTTCACTTCTATCGTGTGTGAATCGCACACACACCTTTTTTTTATAAATTTTAGATATTAGTTACAGAACTAATAAGCAATTTTACTGTACTGTACTGTCTGGCCTTTGTCTGGCCGATTTATTTTGTAGTTAATTAATTTATTGCTGCTTTAACATAAAACGTTCACAAAAGCTGAAAAGCATTAAATCAACTGGCCTCTTGTTTTTTGCGGGCTCAGTCTACTAAAGAGCCGTTAATATACCTATTAATTACCAACAGTTTCTGTCCTATTTACAATTATTTCTATCCAATATAAGTAACAAGGTTTCTTGTACTCTATCAATTTAAAATATCAATATATAAATTCAAATCGAATACCACAGAAATATCGAATCATCTACAAACAAAGCCACCCCACCTGTAATGTCCCATCCCTCAAGCGATATCTCATAATATAAATATCGTGTACGGAACCCTTTCACGCACAGTTATATCCCCCGTCTGAAATTGATATTTTTTATTTAGTTGTATGCTGAATTAGATTCGCCCACTTTATTTATATGCCGCCATTTTCCCGTTGTTTGGATAAACGTTAGATTTGGAGATTGTTTTCTTTAAAAATGTATATTTAAGTAACAAGACGCGATATAATTTGATATAAGACAATACTTAGTAATATAGTAGGTATTGACGTTTGTTTTTAAACGATATTAAGGACCTGTTTCTCCATCACCGAGTAAAACACGGCAATGGTTAAAATATAGAGCTATTTCAGTCACATGTGAGATAGCTCTGGACAGTACTAAACATTGATTAGTATTATTGACATAGCTAACCATTGCTTAGTTTACTCGAATTTTTTGAAAATAGCCCTTAGTCACTTAAATGTATTTTATAATCATTTTTACGTTTTGACGAGTCTCCTGTTGGGGCCGAAAGGTTTTTGAATGGAGGCCGCGGATTGGTAAGCGCAGCGTCGGACGCCCACCAACAAGATGGACAGATGACTTGGTCAAACTTGCTGGCTCACGGTGGATGCAAGTGGCGACCGATCGGAATAATTGGTCGTCTTTGAGGGAGGCTTATGTCCAGCAGTGGGCGTCTAATGGCTGAAATGATGAGTCTCAAGTGTCTCTGTGGTCAGCTCATAGCGAGCATTAATTTACCGTGAAATTTTTTGTGTATTATGTTTCGATGTCATATTCATCAAATTTATTCATACAGGCTAAAATTACATTGACAATTAACATAGCGTAGTAATAGATGACTCCTTACGGCTTTGCACGGATACGAAAATCTTCCTCTGGAATCGTTCCGATTGCAGAAAACCGCTTAAAGACCCGTGAAGTAGTTTCTGAGTTTATCCTGAACATAAAGAAAGACGGGTATGTCCCGCTGGTCCCCTCTAGGATTGTCCCCTTCGGACCGTGTAGAGGGGACAAGCGGGACATCGTATTAGCGATATCCCGCTGGTCCCCTCTACCGGTCACTCAGAGGGGACAAGTGGGCTGTTGAATTTTCCGATGACCCAGATGTCCCCTCTGGAGAAGTTGCAGTTCAATTAGACAGACGCGGCTGGGGACTTTAAATAATAATATGTTTAGTTTCGAGATGTAGCATTTCTAAAAGTTCGTCTTCCTACACTCGTTCGCCGCGAAATATTCCACAGTTTGCGTCTTGTAACATAACTTACACGCTGCAAGTCTCCAAACTCAATTCAACTTTTGAGAACATATTAACTTAGCAATGTTGTTTCAAAAAGGTTTTAAATATGAAGTTGCTCGGCTCCGTCCATTACAGTCAGACAGACGGAGAACTTGTGGAAAATTCACTCATTAGTAGTGACGTGTGACGTCATTTCCGGCGCGCTGCCATCTCGTGGCGGAATGGGGGAAGTTAAGGGAAATAATGTGTCTGATGTGGGCTTGAATTGAAATGCATTAGTTTTACATTGCACTTTTCAACCGACGAAAACAAAAGTAGCAGCTCCTCAATTAGACGATGTATGACCAATGCACAACTTTTTACTGAGTTCGATTTTGACTTTTCTATTTTTATTGGTAAGGGTCCCATAAAAATAAAAAATAATCCTACCCTAAGGTTTCAAGATTGCTTTAAGGTCAAAGACAATACTAATATATTAGTATTACGGGATTTTGTTTTGAGTCGACGCTATGATTAACTACTTTGTGATTTTCGTGTAGAATAAATAAATAAATTGTATTTATTGTACTAGCTGGCCCGTTCAAGTTTTGCACGGATGCAAAATCTTCCTTTTGAATCACGCAATAGACATATATCATCATCATCAACAGCATATATTAGTCCACTGCTGGACATAGGCCTCCTCTAATGAGATAAAAAAATGTCTTCTGGAAAAAGCCTTTTATTCTACAGAAGACTATATAAAAGATGATAATGCTTGTACGGATTTAGCTCCGTTCCACTAGGATGGACAAAATAGCTGAATTTTGTTTCTTTTTCTGTTATGAACTGTCAAGACAATGTTATTTCCTTGATAATTCTTAGTTTTTATTTAAATTAGCTTTAAGTTGACCTGTCCATGTATGCATAAGCGTCTAAGGAAATAAACGTTTTGACTTTGACTTTGAGCGCCACAGCGCCCTGTCCTCGGCTTGACGCATCCAGCATCCTGCCTGCAGTCTTTCGCAGGTCGTCAGGAGGAGAGGAGGCAGGGCGTCCCACACCACGTTTGCCGAGTCGTGGTTTCCACTCCAATATACATATGTATCAATATGTTATCAATATACACACACATGTATAACAGAAAACCGCATAAAGGGTAAAAACTGAAAAAAACCTCATCAATATAGACAGAGAGAAAAAAGACGAAACGATTTATAATATGTTGGTTGGTATATAACGTCAAAAAAGAGTTTCACAAACGCAATTTAATTCGGTGTTTTGATGGTATAAATCACTTACACTTACAAATATAAAAAAAATGAGTTTGTGCAAAGCTGAAGCAAAAAAAAAATTGTTACGTTCAACCGTATCTTGTGTATTAATCGACTACTTTCAAAATTAAACAAATACAATCATATTCCCATTAATGACAATCAATCAAATTATAATTGAGGCAACATACCTACTACTAGATCATCCATCTTCTAATTAATCCTTCCAATAACATTTTACATTTGATGTAATTTGACAGTAATCAATGTATTAACTATACAGTCATCATCATCATCACCCTATAAACGATCCCACTGCTGGGACACAGGGCTGAGTGAGATATAGACCAACTATACAGTAGGTTTAGTTAATGTTCTAAATCGAAATCGTGCTTCCTGACATATTTTGCTAGTAGGTTTAACTGTTCGGCCTGATAATATTATTGAAGATTTATAATTTACGGTTTAATTATTATTATTTTACGATGCGAGTTCAGGGTTAATGCGGTAGCGACCTAAAAAACGTGATATCTATGAGAAAGTCATTATGTCCTCCTATGATGTTTAAATGTTTGTAAATAAATATTTTTTATTATTTTTTTTTTATTATTTATGTTTAATATTACTGCTTCAGTGGCGCAGTGGGCAGTCTGCTTGCGGCGGGAAGGGGGAACTTTTTGTATGTTTCCTTTGTCTGGATGTTTAATATGTATAATAAAAGCATATCTATATATGTATGTCTATTATATTAAGTATATCAGATGTCTAGTACCCGATATTATGTATTCTGTGCCGAAACACAAGCAAGACCCCAACAAACGTTGTTTTGCAAAATAAAAAATAGATGTTGGCCGATTCTCAGACCTACTGAATATGCTCACAAAATTTCATGAGAATCGGTCAAGCCGTTTCGGAGGAGTACGGGAACGAAAACTGTGACACGAGAATTTTATATATAAGATTAAACTTAAATACCCAAGAGCCAAGAACAACAATTCATACAATGAGACTGTCGTTCAAAAACATCACAAGGAAAAATATTAAGAGTTGTCATGGCACATGGCATGTCGTCCCGTTGTTTGGGGCCAGTTGGAGCCATTCCGGGTATCTCCATAACGCAATTGTCTAAATGTGGGGTCGATTGATTCGCTTGTGTTATGATTTACTATTTACGTAACTTTTACTAACTCTTTGTTTAGATATTTCGACGATTTTAATAATAATCATTTGAACTGTAACATGCTTTGCATAAGGGATTACATTATAAATAAATACCTATTATCTCCGTGGTAATTATCGTGTGTTGATTGAAGTTTAAGTTATGTAATGTATATAAACCATAAAATTCCTAAAAAAAATCACTAAAGAGAAACGAAGATTAACGCTATTAGAGTTTGTGGTACAACGTTTCACATACAAGTTTCAATATAAGGTACACTCAGATAAATAAAGATGTAACTAAACATTTAGACATAGGTGAAGTTAGTTTGGTTATATTATATTTTATGAGTACTAGTTAGTATCCATATTTCGACTGAATCACTGCGCCGTAAGGTCTAACGCTGCATTACGTGGGTGCGGGTGCATTTTTTTACAAATATGCTACATTTTTGTTTGTGCTAGATAAGCTGTCATTTGACCACAATCTCACCTGATGTAAAGTGACGATGAGGTCTAAGATGGATCATGAAGACCTAGAAGGCTACCTCCTGGGGCCCGTCAAATCAGTTTTAAATCAGACGCTTAACGCAACGTCAGGCCTAACGCTTCCGCGTTCAAATCATTATAAGATAAATAAAAGAGTTAACGCTATTAGAGTTGGTCCGACCGTAGTTTCAAGTACTATTGTGTGTTGGCGGTTTGTGAGCTGACACGGATCCTCAGAACACTAGTTGGCGCGACAGTTGGCAGCTTATGCCAACAGTACAGGGTTGTGAAACTTACGCCAAGGTAATTTGGACCAACTTGTTACTTGGTTAGCGTTTCATTATTCGCAAGTGCATGTTGTATAATATATATATAGTGTTTTACATTTAACGTTATCAAACCATGACTTATAAATCTTATAATCGCTGTAAAATGCAAATTAAATAAATTAAATTAATATTTCCGGACTATTATTTAAATAATCTACTATTATCCAAATCGGTTGTATAGCTGGTGCAGAAAGAAATGACATACACTCAAATCATTAATTTAATTGATGTATAAATTATTATATGGAATTTGACATAGGTATTTAATAATAGGAAATTCTCATTGGATATATTTAAATGTAATTTGTTTTGACATGGTTGTGTTAGAATTAAAAACCTGCTGTAAATGTGACGTATAATTTTAATATTAGATTTTAATGACAGTCTATTTTATTAGTTATTTTGGCACAATCATGGCAAAGGAATCAGGTCATCATACTACGTCTAATCATAGTCATGCAGAGAAACGGAATTATCGGAAATAGTCCATAATTAACCTATGGCCACCAACAATTTGGACAACTAAGTCAAATCTGCAGAAAATCTTAATTTTTTTTATGTTAGATAAGTTTTTATTTGACCTCAATCTCACCTGATGTAAAGTGACGATGAAGTCTAAGATGGGCATGAAGATATAGAGGGTAGATGGCTTCTCCGGACCACATAACGAAACACGAAAAAATCGCTTCACGCACTGGCCCAGCCCGGAGGAGGGTGATGACAAGCCGAAGCCTTACCACCTGAGACTGTTCTTGGCATCATCCGGACGACGTGTTAGGATTCAGATGGTTAACACTTATGGACGTGAACAGAAAATACCTCCGAACATAACTTGACTATCAACGCTTGATTGAAGCGTCATCAACTACAATACAAAGTTGCAAACTGTCTGATTGGCCGCTCATCGCGCTTGGCTGAACACGATCAACAAGCTTTGAACTCTGGCTTCTGATGAGCTTTTGATATAATAATAACTATTTGCTAGCTATTTCTCTGCATGCGTTTATATGTATTTAATTAAGAATAAATCCAGAGTGTCTTCAAGACAATAGTGAATGGTATCTTCTAGATCTATGTGATTCAACTTCATGCACATCGACACTTATCATCAGGTGAGATTTTGTACATCTTACTCATAAAAAAAAGATTTTGTATTGTATTGTAGAATACTCTGCTTCTATGTTATGTTTCTATATTATGCGCTGGCAGGTAGCTAGATTATGTAGCAAATTTCTATGCTTTACCCAGTTTTCAATTTCAAAAGTAACAATGTAATAAAACTTAAACTTAACTTGGTTACTAGTTTTCGACGGAACCATTTTTCGTGATAAGTTTAGTCATTTGTCTTTAGAAATGCCTCTAGAGGTCTGGGCTAGTACCACAGATGCAATCAACTATTCCTGAACGTCCGCCTGAGGCGCAGGAGGTTGCGGGTTTGATTCCCGCAGCGGGACCAGATTTTGTACGATCTACAATTTCTTGTTACGGGTCTGGATGTTTTCTATTTATGTATTTAAAATATCAGTATATCAGTCACCAAACACCCATAGTATAAGCCCTGCTCAGTTTGGGGTAAGGTGATGTGTAAATAAAATAATAATAATAAAAATAATAAGTAATAATAATTTTAATAGTCCGGAAATATTATTTATTAAAGTAGGTATGAAAGTTTGTTCGGTGAAGGCAAACATCGTGAGGAAACCGGCATGTTCTGAGAACTTTAAAGAGTTTGCAGGCCATGTGACATTCACCAACCCGCACTTGGCCAGCGTGGTGAATTAAGGCCTAATCTCCCTCGCCAAGAGAGAAGTCCCTGTGTCCCAGCAGTGGGAACGTTAATAGGGTGATGATGATGATGATGAAAGTTTGTAATGAATTTTAAAATAAAATGATACAACAAGTTACAAATACCCCGCAATATTTCCAGCCAGCGTCACTTCACAATATGTTCCTTACACACCGTTGGGATGACGGGTGCTCAAATAAGTTCAGTCATTAGTCTGTATAGGTAAACGCTACACCTCTAGAGGTCTGGGCTAGTACCACAGAAACAATCAACTATTTCTATGAGTATGAGAGTTTGTATTACATTTTAAAATAAAATGATACAACAAGATACAAATACCCCGCAATATTTCCAGCCAGAGTCAGTTCACAATATGTTCCTTACACACCGTTGGGATGACGGGTGCTCAAATAAGTTCAGTCATTAGTCTGTAGAGGTAAACGCTACACCTCTAGAGGTCTGGGCTAGTACCACTGAAACAATCAACTATTTCTATGAATATGAGAGTTTGTATTACATTTTAAAATAAAATGATACAACAAGTTACAAATACCCCGCAATATTTCCAGCCAGCAACAATTCACAATTTTCATCGCTCAAAGTCCGGATGACGGATGCTCGAATAAGTTCACTCATTAGTTTGTAGATTGTCTCTACAAACTAAACTGTTATGTCAACAGAGGACTATCTAGTATAGACTAATAGATACTACAGAAAAAATTAACTATTATTATGACAACTCAACTTTTTATTTGAAAACATATATTATATTTTTTTTATATGTTGTTCACTTTTAGTAATATTTGATCTGTGCTTCAACTTTTTACTGAATCTGGCTAGTGTCTTATACATACCAAAATTATATCTATGTAGTTATATATCAGTCATTTAATATTCACAGAACAATGCAAGCGGGAAATGAGTAAAAAATATTAGTTTGCTAAGTTTTTTTTTTTATATAAGACGATAGAGTTCATCGAAGTTTAGCGTGACGTAACGCTTTCGTGTGATTTGTACTTAATTTATGCGTCAAAAGAAACTTCGCAATATTGATGCTCTGTATCTTGGCAATTTCTTATTAAATTGATAAATCGACAAAATAGGTGTCAAGTATTTCTTGATAGGCTATATCAGACAGACTGAACAGAATATTTTATGTAGTCATCGTGCCTATTGAAGAAAATATTTATTTATATTGATAAAGGTTGTTTTTTATTTGATGTTATTTATCTTATGCTTATTCTAGGTAATTAGCAAAAGCATCATCATCAATTGGTTGAAAGCCTCGGAGTAGAGTCCTCTTGTACAGTATTTTATGGGATTTTAGTTAATTTGCGCTCCATTGACGGCCGGGCTACTATTTGGGTTATATTGGAATAGTCATGAATAGGCGTTGCTCAATGGATGAGGAATAAGCTTTTGTACTCGTTTCCACGGGCTTTGAATGGAAATATAACTAGTCAAATATTTTATAGATGTTCTTTTCACTCTACGATAGTTAACGAAGTCTCAATAAAAACATGGTATAAATCAAAATAGCGTTGATAACCGTGATAGTTTCAAAAGTATTAGTTACTGAAGGTTTGTGTAAAGAGTCGATAAGGTACCTTTGTCCTTTATTTATGTGTTAATTTGAAAAATCTATACATAGACCAAATTTGCATATAATAGGCATAAACAGAAACCGCCTTATCACAAAAACGTTTTAATGGAAATAGATACTTTTGTTAAACAACTGTTAAACAAGTGTCTAAGTAGTATTGATGTTTTTTTGTGGTAAGGCGCATAGCGTTTAACACATAAAACTCTCTTTTATGTCGGGAGTTAGAAAATATAGTGTTGCCAGTGATGTCTTACGAATAACTAAATAATACTGAAACGTGGTGCTTCACTATTGGCCGTATGAATTAGTTCAGAGTCGCACAAAGAGTTGGAGATGGCTATGCTCGGGGTTTTCTCTACAAGTTCGAATCAGAAATGAGATGATCCGAAGAAGAACACGAGTCACCAAAATAACCAAACGGATTAATTATCTAAGAGATATATGTATTACCATGTAGTGCCCCGCGGTGCTACTATACACAAAATTAAACTTAACAAAATTTTACTAATTTAAATATGCCTACAACAAACAAATGAAAAGCCAACAAAAATACAAAACCAACAAGTTTCGATTAAAATAGGTAAAGAAACAAACGTTTAATTTCTGCAACAGTAGAAAGAAATTATATTAAACAAATCTATATCAACATTATAAGCAACCAAAGAGTTGAAGCCGTTGCTAGCTCTGTTAATAAATGCATAGGTACTGCTTATAATTTGACATTGGATCATGAAGAAGGTTAAGTTAACGAAGAAAATTCCCGCGATAAAGAGCATATTATGTCCTTTCTCAGGCTCCATAGAATCTGTTTACCAAATCCGTAGAGACAGATTTACTTTCACATTAATAATATTAGTATGGATAAAGAAATAAAATCTAGATTTTTTTGAAAAAGGATATTCCATTTTCTGTCATTCCTCAGATACATTAATGCTTCTGCGGTACAATAATCGCAAAATTCTGAAAGAAGCGATTGGAAAGCTTAAAAAAAAATCAGAACAAATCATACAACCATTCATACATAGGTCTTACCACGGGGACTTACGTATAAATAAAACAAATGGCGTACAAAACACACCCCTTAATACACTCCCAGTGAAAAATGTTTGTTCAAACAGGCCAGGCTCCATATAATAGATCAAATCGCACACTCTGTAGGTCGGTCACGTCCGCAAAAAGTGCTGGTCGTTACTGTACCGATAACATGGGGTGTGAGGATTCAGGTCCTCTGTATAAAATAGAAAAACAACTATGTTTTTCACTTCCACTGCAAGTACTTGACACTAGTTATATTTTTTTTACTGTATAACGGCTTATTGGAGCGTACACAGGTTCGTAACGTAACGCGTAACGGAGTCGTGTCTTACTCTGTCAATCTGATTTGTGGGCTCCAGGTCAGTGGAAAACGGCATTCGAAATTACATATCAGACCAGAAGCAACAGTACTTACAATATAAGTTCGCACGAGTCTTCGGTTTTATCCTATAACCGATTTTTTTTCTCTTTTGTCACTCTAACCCACAGTCTTCGCCGTAGGTGAAGTCATCACTTCGGTTAAGCTTAACGAGACACACTTTTTTCCTTATGGCACTTCCTTATGGTTCAAAAGGGAAACACCTTTTGATGAAGACTGCTGTCTACCAACTCCAAATTCGTGGTCCTTAATTTCTTCGTGATCGAAGACACAAATTATGTGCTCGAATTCGATAATTAGAATAAAGGCACAAAACGTTATCACCAACAAAATGCGTCAATTTTATTTAAATTATTAATCGTGTCCAGCATTAAAATTAAATAGCCTTCGTAATTCCTTCGACTCACCTTAATAGCTATCTTCAAACATTGTAAGAAGATATTTATTCACAACAAAGGTTTGAATTATAGCCCTTATAACGTGATACGGCCCGCCCGAACTAATGGTATCTGAAGGTTCTGAATTCCAGAGAAACAATTTCAGACCCTTGCTAGCTTTTGCCTGCGACTTTGTTCTTCATCATCATTTTAACCGCCAGTGTACGTAATGCGGGAATCGGGAAGCGACGAGGGTGTCGTGGTGACGTCTGCAACATTTTGCCTGAAAACGTCCCGCTTTGTGGTCGCCTGTGTGTGCAAACAGCCATAATGAAGTATTAAGATATGCCTATACCTATTCCCAATTTTAGTAGTTTTTCATTTGACAATGCCACTATACAGCAGTAACAATAAAATATGATTTTCATTATTTTATGATGGATTTGTAACATATTGGATATTAATAGAAATTGAACGTCTTGTCTGTATCTTTTCCTGTATTTTCTGTGTGTGATTATAATAATTATAAGAACTTAACGAAATCAAGTGTACAATGTTGCCTATGATGAATAAACTACTATGAAACTATTGGTCGTTCAGTCGTAAGTGCGCTCGCCGCGCGGCGTACGCTCTCTCTTCGCAGTCGCTTTAGTCGCGCAGGTTTCAGGTTTGGCCGAAGCTTTAGTTGTCCAATACTGCATGTAGGTTTCCATCTAAAGCTGTCCCGATTGGAAGTGATAGCTAATGAACCCGCAGCTTAAACCTAGTCAATCATATGACGTCTACCAACTAAACAACGTGCGTCCATGCGCTCTGTGTGTCATGCCCTCTGTGGTTGGTGGATGTCATATGCTACGTGAACGGATCCATCATTTTTCACGGATCCTTCTTTGAAGGACCCGACCATACGTTTTATATTTTCATTTTTGGCAACGTTTTAAATCCAAAACCACGAGCTTAAATAAAATAAAGATACAGAACACGAAAATATATTCGCTACACCAAATAGCGCAAAACAAGGATTGTTTTGTGTACACCATTAACGAAGCGTTTGTATTTTTACGACGTTATCGGAATTGTTTGAGTAGACACCCAACTTGGCCTTAAACAAAAAGTACTTCAGTTCATTCAGCGCCATTTTGAGAAACTGAAAAGAACGGAGGCGGTGAAAGAGTTTTATTGGTAAAGTGTAAATTCTTTATTTGTTTTCAGTTCAAGATAAATGATTCTGTAAAGGAACGTTGGCTGGAGCGAATGCGGATTTAGCTTGTAGGGTACTATTTAGGACTAGTTTTACTCCGTTGCCCGTATATTGTGGTTATTCAACCAAACAAAAATCAAATTCCGCTTTGTAATAATAAGTATAGATTGGAAACGTCAGAATATGGATGTTAAATGTGTTGATTTACTTACATAACGCAGGCCGTTATCATAACCACAAATATGGAAGGAAGATTGTATTCATCACATCAACGTAAGTGTATGACAAAATTACCTGAAACAAAACATATTATATAAATAAACAAATTTTATTTTAGAATTATAAAAAATGCAGTCAGTAAAAATTGCTTTAAATTCAAACAACTACTGAAGTATGAAATTGAGCGAACATACCAGTATCAACAGCAGCGGAAAAAATTCAATTAACCAACTTCAAAACATAAAAATTCTTTACAAACAAAATGAAGCGACATTTCTAACATTCTTAAAAGTGAATAGAAAAATCCCGGTACATTCCGCCGTCCGCCATTTTGCAACGTTGTTAACCAAAATGGCCGTCAAAACGGACCGAGAAGTGACCGCATTCCAGAGTTAAATGTTATGCTGCATTCTGCGGGCGGACGTCGTCGGGTGCAGACGTATAAAACTCTTTATTACGTTTATAATTAAACTACAAGGTTCGCTGTAAAACTGCGAATGTGGTTGATGTTCTGACTAATTTAGGTTTAGTGTTACCACGGGTACGTAAGCATGCCCAGTGAGTAGTACCTTCAATCTTTTTCGTGAGAATTTAGTAAAAAAAATCAAAACCTACTGGCCAAATAAAACTATAAAAGTTATATTCGATTTAATGGAACACTAATATGGCAGGTTTGGAAAACTCGTTTATTTGTTTATATTAAGTTTTACCGCACCATTATTGTTCTTTTAAAGCTCTAGGGGTAGAGAATAATTTGTCAAAACAGTATAAAAGTTCTACTCTTCTTTATATTTCATAATAGTTATAGCAAAAATCATCACAAGCCCCAAAATTTTGTTTGTTTATTTTTGATTGAATGACGTAGGTATCACAAAAAGTAACGCCCTGAAAGGAACCTAAAGGAAACTTAGAAACTAATATCACAAAAAAAACATTAGTTTATAAGATGCTTCTGTAAAGTAAGTAAATGTATCTTGCCCACGTTTTCTAATTTATAAACCTTTGCTAGAAATCTTGAATACAAAGAACTAGACAAGAACAACAAAGCTTATTCCAGCTAAATTAAACCATCGAGACGCAAAATAAAGTAAAACCAATACAAAGGTAACAGAGAATGGGTATTAGAGTAACATAGGGGAGGGGTGTGAGGTTTCTTTCCACGGGGCAACTTTGCTCGCGGTTTTACAATTTACCTCGTTTAAAGTAGTACAGTAGGTAGTATATTATTTATAAACTGATCTGCCATAGGTATCTGGCAGTGAAACTACTGAGCTTTACCCGAGTTTTCAAAATTTTAATTTTTCCTGGCAGTTAAAGTCCTCGCCTTTGTCAGAGTTTAAGATTTTTCTATTTTTCCTGGCAAAGTAACCTAAGTCTCTCCATATATCATCTGGATGTGAGCCAAGTTCAACCAAACTCGGAGGAATAATCAGATGCACAAAAAATTGTGGAAACATAATTTTGTACCTTCCGAGTATGCATAAATGAGTAAAATGTCGTAATTTAAAAATTGCAAACAGGTATTCCAATTTAATGAGTTTGTAGAAGTTTATAAGTATATATTAAAGAATTAAAGAAAAATAAACGATATTTTTGGAATTGAGGTCTAAGAAAGTCGCCGTAGCTAAAAGCAGGTTGCGCAACAATCTTGCTTTAAATTTCCGTATGTACACGGGGCTTTAGAAACGTAAATTGAAAATGAATCTCATTCGAGACTACAGACTAATAACTTAGGACTTATGAGACGCCCCTCCCACATAGCAGTGATTAAAAGCAACGAATATATTGAAATTTGCGACGAATTTGCGAATTTGAGTGACGGCTAGCAGTGGACGTGCTTCGTTAGATTGAAGTATTGTTTATCTGTCTGTTTCTGTTAGTTGTAATTAAACATGTACCCTATGGTGTAACATCATTATTATTGAATGTACCTACTAATTACTTATTATAGTGTGGTTTGACTTCTCTAAGTTTTGTGTATGCAAACAATAAAAAAATAAATAAATAAATGAATACTGAATACTAAATACGTCTCAATTTATTCAACTAAACACCATATTGCATTACTTAATTAAAGAAAATTCGAGTACCTAAAAATCGGAAAAGTCGAAAGGTTAACAAAAGTCGCCGCTTTAAATTTTATGCAGAATAAATCTAAATTTAAAATTTAAGAAAAACCCCCGATTCCAATGCCTTAATTTCCTTAAACGTAAAACAACATAATATTATGTAATGTGGACGCGATGCGATTTCATTTGATACCCCACACTAGTATATTTGCAGATTTTCGGTTTTCCTTACCCACTCTCTCCCCCATAACTTTTAAACGGCCCAACCGATTTTCATGAAACATGTCTAAGAACACTCGCGCAAGACTCACCTTTCATACAAAAAAAACTAAATTGAAATCTCTCCATCCGTTCGGGAGCTATGGTGACACAGACAGACAGACAGACAGACAGACAGACAGACAGACAGACAGACAGACAGACAGACAGACAGACACGTCAAACTTATAACACCCCTCTTTTTTGGTCGGGGGTTAAAAAGACGTTTATCCTTTATTAAAAATCAATAAAGTCTAAGTCAGTGGAGTCTGTCTTCGTGTCGCTAAAAAACAGGTTGCGCAACAAATTGCCTCGTGTACGCGAAGTATTAAGGTAGGTAACATGGGTTTAAGTTGAAATTGAGTCTCCTCTGAGGATACAAGCTAGACTAATAACGTAAGACTTACGGGACCCAACCCCCCCCCCCCCCCCCCGCTTCTCCACACCTCTCCCCACATCGCAGAGATCAAAAGCAACGGATATATTGAAAGCGACTTGCCCGTCTGAATTTTCATTAAAATGCGGACGATTTGGTGTTTCACTTGAAATTAAAAAAGAAACAACTGGCTTCTAGCGTAAAATAAATTGTACTTTTATGAAAAAATTTAATAAGGAAAGTTCGATTCAATCATTAAATAATCACCTTTAAAATACTATTACAACGATTCTTAAATTTTAATTGAGTATGCAAGGAACAGATTTCATTCGATATAAAAAATAATCAACAGAGAACGAAAAAAAAATCTGTTCTACCAAATGTACCTACTAAATAATATGCCTTAGAACTTTTAGATCAGCAATTTAGTTTATAAAATCTAAATTTAAAATTTTAGAAGCACCCCCGATATCAATGCCTTAATTTCCTTAACAGTAAAACACTATATAATTTTGTAATGTGCACGCGATGCGCTTTCATTTGATACCACTCACTCGAGTATAATTGCAGATTTTCGGTTTTCCTTCCCCACTTTTACCCTCATAACTTTTAAACGGCACAACCGATTTTCATGAAACATGTCTAAGAACATTCACCGCCATGCGCCAAACTCACCTTACAAAAAAAAAACTAAATTGAAATCGCTCCGTTCGTTCGGGAGCTATGATGTCCCAGACAGACAGACACGTCAATCTTATAACACCTCTCTTTTTTCGGGGGTTAAAAAACAATGACAATTATAAATAATGGTAAATTACGTACGGTCGTGATCTTACGTCTAAGCTTTAAATGAATTTGCTGAACTTAACAGCAATGGCGTCGAATAATAATGCAGATTAAGATAGAACCGATAAATATTATCGATCGATATTGTCGGCCAACTTTCGGACAACTTAATATACATCGATAAATCAAGCAGAAGTGCTCGTAGAAAGTTTGATAGTAAATTATGTTCAGCAACTGGCCTTTATGAATAAACTACTGACTGTACGAGGATTATCATGATTTGTGGCTTATTTAGTGTAATAGGGTGATAAACGATAGTAAATATGTATATAGGTGTAGCGGCTAGGTAGCTACAGTATTTGGGCTGACGCGTAGGTTTTGTGTGTCGTCCGTCGTCTCTCCCGGCTCGTTAGGTGCACTCATGTCATCATCATCATCTCAGCCGTAAGACGTCCACTGCTGGACATAGGCCTCCCTCAAGGCAGCGGCCTGCATCCACCGTGAGCCCGCAGCCTTCACCAGATCGTCCGTCCATCTAGTTGGATGACGTCCTACGCTGTGCTTGCCGATCCGTGGTCTCCATTCGAGAACTTTTCGGCCCCAACGACCATCTGTTCTGCGTGCTATATGGCCTGCCCAGTGCCACTTCAAAGAGCTAATCCGTTTGTCCTAGGTATACATATGCGTCAACAACTTCGAGAACCGAGTTCTCAACCATAACGGGGGCGGGCACAACCTGGACATTAGACATGACTTTCGTCTTGTCCATGTTCATCCTGAGGCCCACCCGTTGGGAGACTCGATTGAGGTCTTCAAGCATAGTGCTGAGTTCTTCCATCGTCTTCGCCATGACCACAATATCATTTGCGAATCGTAGGTGAGTGAAGTACTCGCCGTTCATGTTAATGCCTAGCCCTTTCCATTCTAGGAGTTTAAAAGCGTCTTCTAACTCATGTATTAATATTGTAATCTTCTTCTCAACATAAGTAGACTCAACAACATAATCCGTACATAGATATTTTATATTGCTGAACTATCCACAGAGGCATGTCTAAACCCGTGATGAACTTGGAGTTTGTGTCATGCCGGCTGTACAGTCAACAGCAAAAGGAACTGATGAAATAGGTTTCCAAAATAATATATTACCTAAAATTTACCAATACTGAAGTTTTTTAGAAGTGAAACAACAAATAACTTGCCATAAGTGATTCACACTTATTTCGATCCTCGGTGTTGTTATGATCATTTTCTATTGACTACTTAAAACTTCATTTGTAATAGAAACTTTGGTTTAACCTGTTATATTTGGCACGCCAAACTAGAAGATGATTTATTTTTAAACGTTGATTTTAATCGCTTACTTTTGCAGATGATTGAACCTGGTCGAGACACACCGAGACAGGGCGAGAGCGATTACGTACATGATGCTCTCGTCTCGTCTCGCTCTCGCTGGCGGCCTCTCGCCTAGCCTCGCCCGGTCTCGGTCACTCGGTTTTTGCGGCCGAGTCAAAGGATCTCGTTGGCGTATTTATTTTAGCGAGTGTGTCCACATATGCACTCGCCGAGAGCCCTCCACCGACGAGAGGCTCTCGTCGAGTGTGTGCAGCCGGCATTATGGCTGATTATAGAATACTCGATACAAAAGCATATACAAGGTTTTTTAAAATTGGTATATAAAGCGGAAAGGGCGTGAATGGCACGCACCAGGCGAACATATTTTGTAACATATAAGGGTTATGTAATTGCAAAACAGGATAAGGATTCTTGTGCTCCGTTGCAGATTTTTATTAGTAGGTACAAAACTACTACAAACTTGTTCCACTCTTATTAAGACAAGCATTTTGGTTAAAAATAGTTTGCCACTTAACCGTAATGCTGGCCTTCAATTCGATTATACGATTATCCTCTTTATCAAAGTACCTACATAGTCGTATTTAAGTTACTTTTAAAAAGGCCAACCGGCAAAAAGTTTGCATAACCTACGTAATTTAAATTCAGAACTCATTCGCGACAAGCACATAGCGCCTTTATTTCCCTGTCATATCACTCGCCCCTATTCAATTGATTCACCTACGCGGTCATTGAACCCATATTTGTATTGCCATCGGTACGAAAGGATCTCCTGATAAGGTAGCAAACTGCGCGCAATGCATATATAGCTGTATTACTGGCAATACCTTTTGTTGAACCTTTTTGGATGTTGGTGTATTGCCAGTTTAAATAACAAATAAAATTCAAGTGATTTGTATTTGTAGCAGGTATGGAAAATGGTGAGTAATAATTTCGAATGTTTCATATCTCGGTGTGTCTACGACATCGTATATTTTAAAGTGGTGGATCATTTCAAAAACTAGTTTTTTAGATTTTTGACTGATTTGATAGTTCTAAGACCTAGACACATGCAACTTAGGGGCCATCTGTTTATGACGTGAGGCTTAAAAAGTGGGGTAGGGATTTAAAATATAGGGGGAACGGAGGGTTTAGCAAGATATCATGATGTGTATTTCTTTTTGCGTCAAACCGGTGATTTCTAAGCCAAAAAGCGACATCATACCTGCACCTTCCTGTGTAGATATTCATAGCTTGGGATTTATTTTCAGAATTAAATAAGATACCTTACACGGTATTTTAAGAGAATATTTTAAATCTTAAACCATCACCAAGGGAAAGGGGCTTTCAAAACACTGTAAAAATCAACTAAGATTAATGGACAGCCCCTTATTAAAAAAATATTATGTTCAAATATAAAGTTGCTGAAAGACCAATGATAGAATAGATTTGAATAGAATAGAAAACACTTTATTGTTCACTACAACGATAAAGAATAAACTTAACAAAAACCTTAATTAAATTAAATACAACAACAATTATGAAATGGACGGACATAATTATTCTCATCACTTAAATGTTTCCGAAAATTGAGGCGTTTCTCCCAACTTTTTGGGAAAATAACCCTTCAATCCCCAGAGAACTAGCAAGAACTTTGCTTTCAAGTTAACATTTAAAACAATAAGAGCTCTTCACTACTTTTGAAATTTCCCGGCTTCACCCAAAACTTTAATTCCTTTGACTTTATATCTTGAAAGGAACGTTGATGTTATCTTTATACTCGTACTAGCGGCCGACTTCGCACGGGTAATTATTAAAAATTTTAATATTTTACAATATATATTATAATATTATACATATCATATTACTACTAGCTAACCCCAGCAAACGTTGTTTTGCAAAATGAATAAATCTAAATTTAAAATTTAAGAAATCCTCGATTCCAATGCCTTAATTTCCTTAGAAGTAAAATAACTTTTACGACAAATCATTTTCTGTGCAAGCTGTAAGATTGTGGAATTCTTTGCCTGAAAGATTGACAAAGAATACGTGTCAATGGATATTGTATGAAGAGCTATATCGTTTTGTCACGTGTTACTAAGTGAAATAGTTCTATATGTTAACCATTGTCTAATTTTACTCGGAGGTGGTGAAACAGGCCTTTAGTCATTCTAGTTACCGCCTAACCAGTTGATTAAGAGCGATAGATAACGATTAGACAGGCATTAAACTGACCCCGTTTCATTAGGATGTTGGTAGTTATACTGTAGTTGAACTGTGAGACTCTAAGACAATGATTGATGAGTCCAAATAGATATATACTTAATGGAATAACTATACTATTATTATAATATGTGTTGGCTAAGTGGAATGACACTCGACTTTAATTCCGAAGGTCATGGGTTCAAACCCCGCCACGCACCTCTGGATTTTTCCTCTTGAGAAATTTATGTGCGCTTTAAACACGTGCTTTAACGGTGAAGGCAAACATCGTGAGGAAACCGGCATGTACTGAGAACTTTAAAGAATTTGAAGGACATGTGTCATTCACCAACCCGCACCTGGCTAGCGTGGTCAATTAATGCCTAATCTCTCTCACAAAAGAAAAGTCATTGTGTCCCAGCAGTGGGAGTGTTAACAGGGTGATGATGATGATGTCTATTATATTAAGTATATCAGATGTCTTGTACCCGAAACACAAGCTTAAAGCTTACCACGGGGCTAGATATTGTTGTGTGGATTGTCCGGAAATGTCTATTTATTTTATTTAAAACTAGTGGCCCGCCCCGGCTTCGCACGGGATTTTATTCAATTTGTTTTCCCGGCAATTATTTGATTTTTTCTCGCCTTTTAAACCTTCCCTAGACCTCCACGAACATTTCAAGACTATGATAAGATAAATCCGTTCAGCCGTTCTCGAGTTTTAATCAGACTAACGAACAACAATTCATTTTATTTATATGAAGAGAGATTATTAATCTGAAGAGCTTCTTTGTTTAAAAGAGCTTATCTCAGGAATTACTGGTCTGATTTGAAAAGTTATTTCAGTGTTAGATAGCTCATTTACCGAGGAAGGCTATAGGGTGCTTTTTATCGCGGGAAAATACGTTGTTCCCGCGGGTAAATGCAAAAACACGGGCAACGAAGAAGTATATGCAGCAACAGTTGCACATTGTGTGCTGCAGTAGGTACGTTAATGGTCGTGGCTTGGCTCAAAACCTGCCATGATTTTTATTTAAATGAGTAGGTAATTAAAAAAAAAGCTATTTTCATAAGGAAAAAATGGTTTATTGTATATAACTCGAGAACTACTGGACCGTTTCTAATTAAATTTAAATAAAACCGATTTTTATTTTTATGTTTTTGTGTGGATATAATATGTATGTGGAGCGGCATAAAAGGCTTATTGTGTTCGCCACAATAATAGGACCATGTTGCAAGTTTCAATAAAGAAGAAAATTAGTCATCGGATAGGCTTACGGAAAATAGCTATTTACAGACGCAAGTTAGCATATCTCATGGAAATTTATCCAATTTGTTAATACTTTGACAGATAATTAATTCAAAATCAAATCAAATCAAATCAAAAAGTTTATTTGTATCTAAAACTATAGACTATATACATGTTCAATAGGTAAATGGAAAAATAATAATCTAATTAACATGAAATATATAATGATTTAGATACAAAAGGGTCCCAGCTCAGCATTTGCAGGTTTTGCAACCGGCGCTGGTATTCTGCTGGGGCCAATGGGACCGTTTCATATGGTTTCATTATTCATTTTAAGCGAAGTGTTACATACATACAAATGACATAAGTACAATAATTTACTAAAATTACGAAATAAAAAAATATAATATTTTACAAATCAAATTAATTAACATTACATAAAAAGAAAGAAAAACAACATGGTGTTACAATAAAATGAATCAGTTTGTTATGTTTGTTAAATAGCACTCGTATCGTGTCTGAGAATTTCCTGCTCCTTTTGCCAGTTAAGTAAAAACGTTTTAAGCTTATGTTTAAAATGATATAAACCATTTAGGTTCCTTATGGGCGGTGGGATATTGTTCCAACATTTCGATGCAGCATAACGGAAACTTCCTCTAAAGGCTGTTGTCTTATGTTGCTGAGTTAAGAGCTGCATCGAAAGTTGTCGTCGTTCGCAGGATCTCAAACTCGACGCCTCATCAAACTTCGCGTGTAGATAGGTAGGAGCATGTTGTTTTATAACACCGAACATAACACAAGCCAAATGTAGTTTTCTCCTATGACGCATTTTGAGAAGTGAGTTTTCATTTAGAAATTTTGAAACATGACCTCTACGTGGAATGTCAAAACAGAATCTAGCACAAGCATTTTGGACTCTTTGTATCAACTTAGCTGTTTTTTGGAGTAGCCGTGGTCCGAAGACAATGTCCGTATAATTAAGCTTTGAGAGAATAAGAGACTCTACCAGTTGGATGCGTAATTCCTCTGTTAGGTAATTTCTCATCCTGTAAATCATTTTTAACTTATAAAAACAGGATTTAACAAGGTTAGCTATATGCTCTTCGAACCGCAGATTGCAGTCCATTTGTAGGCCTAGATTTCGTGCTTTATGAACTCTTTCAATAGGTTCATTCATAAGCATGACATTGACATTAGGACAAATACTTGAAACATTATGTGGGCTACCAAATAACAAATACTTTGTTTTATTGGGATTAAGCAGCAGACTATTGTTTTTCGCCCATAGAGCAATATTATTAAGATCCGTATTAAGTTTATTGATTGCTTGATCTATATCGGATGGATAACACGAAATATAAACTTGTATATCATCTGCATAAATATGATACCGGCAGTGTTTAATGTGAGACTCTATATCAGCTGAATACAGTGCAAAAATTGTCGGACCTAAGATAGAGCCTTGTGGCACGCCTCTATTTATACCCATGACCTCTGAAAATTGCTCCGTCCCATCACTGCGCGTTAATTTTACGTACTGGAAGCGATTGCAAAGATAACTAGTGAACCACTTCCTAGTATTATGATCGAAACCATAGTAACTTAGCTTCGAAATAAGAAGATCGATATTGATAGAGTCAAAGGCTCTAGAAAAATCCAAAAGAACCAGTAGTGTGACCAACCCCTTATCTTGTGCCACCAGAATATTATCAGTCACATCCAGAAGAGCAGTGACCGTACTACGACCCTTCCTGAAACCAGATTGAACATCTGGGAGTATTTGATTTTTCTCTAGAAAATCAGAAAGCTGGCGACTGACTACTTTTTCCAAAATTTTTGAAATACAAGGCAAAATACTAATAGGCCGTAGATCTTTAAGTTCTGTTGGATTTAGTATTTTTGGCAGAGGACGCACTATCGCTAATTTCCATATATTAGGGAAGGTGGATGTTGATATGGAGGTGTTCACTATGTGTCTTATAGTATCTAAAGAATAAGGAAGCGTCATAAGAAGCATATCCAAACTGATCTGGTCACTGCCAACAGCATTAGATTTCAAAACTCTTATAACTTTAAATATTGTATCTAGAGAAACAGTCTCTAAACTAAACGTTGCATGTGATGGAAATTTATAATATTCATAGTAAGTGAGTTGCGAAATTGATATATTATCTGTGCCTGGTATATTTAAAAATTGTTTATTTATTGCATCTGGATCTTGTAAGAAAAATGGTAGCTCTGTATTGATGTCCGGCAAAAAAGTATCTCTTATATTCTTCCAAAGTTGTTTAGGACTTTTAATTTTATTGTTAATATTAAAATTAAAATAGGCTTTTTTCTCAAAAAACAAAGCTTGATTTACGGTAGATTTAAGAGTTTTATAGTAGTCCTTCTTATTGGGTGTTTTAAGTTTATGATAATCTGATAAAGCTTCGTCACGCAGTCGCATCATTTCTTTTATAGTGTCTGTTATCCACGGGTAAGAGGGCTTGTTTATGGTCACGGATTTTAAAGGGGCATGTAAATCAAACAATGAAACAACCCTGTCAGTAAAAGTTTCTACCAATCTGTTGACGTCCGTAAACTTCAGAAAGATATCCCAGTCGATCGAGTGCAGATCTCTCTCTAAATCATCTAAGATGATATTTTTTATTGGTCTATAAATTAATTTTCTTGGAACGGGTCTATCTCGCCTAATATTAAATTCACATATTATAAGACAATGTCCATAGAGCCTGCCAACATGATCCACTTTTATGCTGCGCGCTCGCAAATCAGTGCAAACTACATCAATAAGCGACTCTGATGTTTCCGTAAAATGTGTAGGAGATTTCACCAATTGAGCCAACCCCAAGCAGTCAAGAAATAAGTCGAACTTAGACTTCACTTTAATTTCGTTAAAATCGCCTAGTAGAATCAAATGATCATGAACAGGTAGAGCGTTTATGCTAGCTGTAAGGGCATCAAAAAATGTATCAATTTCCATCCAAGGGGGACGATAAGCCGTACCAATTATTAGCTTTTTACCACTACATGAAAAACTAATCCACATTTGTTCTACCAGCGAGTGGTCTGGGTCTACTGGGTGAGACCAAGTACGCGCATTTACGTCCCGTTTTATGTAAAAACCAACACCTCCTCCACGTTTCCTCACGCCGCGCGGTCTCGGGGTATGACGCAGTCTATATGCTGGTAAGCACGGAGCTTTACCCTCCTCACCTGTGTTCAACCAGGTTTCATTGATTGCAAGTATATCAAAATCGTAATGGGTGACTGAGGCTACAAAATTATCGTGATTTGTGCCTAAGGAACCTGGATTAAATAGACCTATTTTAAGCAACTTATTAACCATATTGTAACATAAACATCTTTATCTCGGAGCAACATACGCACGTGCTATGAAACAAATTATACAAGAACATTGAACATAAACAAAATACTGTAAAAATATGGTAGAAAAGGATAATATGATACAAGACAAATAGATTACTTTTACATAAATTACAATGAGTGTGTATTATTAGTTTCAAACTAAATATTAACCAAAAATTCGCGCTATATCGTCCTCCGACCGTATGGGATGAGCTGGTTTTCCTGGTTTTTTTAATTATCACATAATAGCATCGACCTAGCAGGCACCGCAATAACGTCATCGATTTTACAATCGAGTGAGCGACCGTTGACCGAGTAACCCGATCTCGATTATTCACCCTCATCGATTCTCGTGCATCACTTCACAAGCCTTTAAATAGTTGACCGGTGGGAATGAGGTAATGAGTTTAAATAAACCCCGTTTTATATGAACGAGAAATACATAAAAAAACTTTTATAAAACCATTTATTTATTTACAGATAAATTAAGGATTATTATATATTTTTTAAATCAGTGAAAGTCACCATGATTTTCTACAGAACTTTGTGAAGAACAAGTGAAATTTTTTTTACAGTTATTTTGGCCCCATAGCGTAAAGTTTACTAAAATAGAGGAGTTAATGCACCCGGGAACACCAGGGTGAATAAAGTCTACTAAAAGTGTACTTGATGCACCAGGTCGAATAAGCCCAGGTGAATTAAGTATGTATACCTACTGCCCCTTTGTTTGACTCAAAGTCAAAGTCAAAACGTTTATTTCCTTAGAAGCACATGGTCTACATGGATAGGTCAACTTAAAATTAATAAAACTAAATTGTTTAAACAAAAAATATCAAGGAAATAACATTGTCTTGACAGTTCGCTTCAATGTTTTACACTGAGTTGAGAAGCGAATAGAACAACACAGCTTTATCAGTTATTACAATTTTGGAGTTCTTATTTATAGGTAAATATTATAAGTATCATAGACCTGAACGACCTTAAGCGAGTACCTCTTAGATACTCTGAGTGTTAGGTATGCGACCCTGCTCGACACACTGTCGATGGCAATGATGTTGTTAACAAGGGACTTGTGAACGAGAAACCCGACACCACCTTGGGACTGTTGGTCGCCCTCCCGGTAGAAGAGCAGGTTACCAGATTTCAGGGTTATCGTATCCTGTCCCTTTCTACGGACTTCAGACAACCCCAAAATATCCCACCGTAGCCTGCTCAATTCTTCTTCCAGCTCAATTATCTTTTCATCAGACCGCAAAGTGCGGACGTTGTGTGTTGCCAGGGCCAGGTTTCGTTTGGTGTGGTAGCCGTGAGGAACCCGGGGATTCTTAGCACCCCTTGCCCCGCCGTTTCCCTGACCGCTACCGTAGCCAGGACTAGCGGGGCTGCCGAGGACTAGGGGCCGTGGTGTGTTCGTCGTCATCATTGAGGGGGGTTGCCAATACTCGCCACGCTTGGCAAGCGGGTTGGCGAGCGCAGTATGAGGTGGTGTTGGCTCAAGAAGACGCTGCTGCCCATCTTCCTGCTTAAATCCCTAAGCCGGGTCCTACGGCGCCCACGGGAGGAGATGGGGGAGCAACATTCTTATGCCGGTGCCCCGCGGCGAAATGAGGAGATTCGTAGAAGAACGCGGCTCACCGACATAGCCAAACGGATTAGTTCTTTGAAGTGGCAGTGGGCAGGCCACATAGCACGAAGAACAGATGGTCGTTGGGGCCGAAAGGTTCTCGAATGGAGACCACGGATCGGCAAGCGCAGCGTAGGACGTCCACCAACTAGATGGACGGACGATCTGGTGAAGGCTGCGGGCTCACGGTGGATGCAGGCCGCTGCCAGCCGAAACCTCTGGAGATCTTTGAGGGAGGCCTATGTCCAGCAGTGGACGTCTTACGGCTGAGATGATGATGATGATGATGATTATAAGTTTAACATTTACAATAAAAATATCCTTGAAATATAAGGTAGCTATTATAACATGAGCATAATATGCTATGTATGACCAGGACTGATATTATCAGTCCTGGTCAACCAGAATTTTATAAGCCTGTCAATGTGGAACCAAGCAACATCTATCCAAGCAGCATCATCATTTATATAATCATGTATAGAGTAATACGCTTTTTTCATTAGACTTGTATATGTACTGTACACTGAAATATTTATTATTAATCTGTGGTTAACACAACCAATTAGAAGCATAGAGTAGGATATTAAATCTATTACCGCAAAGGAACGCCACGTATTTCCGTGATATTTTCATTGAGAAGTTTCCTCATAAGTTTATGTCGGTAGTTTGTAAGTTTCCAACCTGCAGCTCAACTGGTATTACTTTAGTTTGCTCGCGGATAAATGTCGCGAACACGTAAGAAGAATAGAATAGAAGAGAAAATTTATTCATTATACGAAACACAAACTTAATATTATATAATAATTATAATGGTGAGCCAGGCAATTAATATAACATTGTCAAGTTAACTTTGTAAAAGGAATAAAAATAAAGTATCTTAATTCAATTATCAGATTAAATATTGAATAAAGAAGGAAACGTGCTTCAGGTCTTTTATTTTAATTTTAAGGGCCCCGTGCCCAACGGGACCATTTTGAGACTTCGTCGTCTGTCTATCACCAGGCTATCTCAAGATGGTGGTAGCTAGAGTGGATATTTTGAGAAATTATGTATTTATCTTGCCGCTATAACGACGCTTTAATACGAAAAAAACATATATGTATTTACATATAAAATTTATGTTATTATACAAATGCTAATAATACATGGAATGCTTATGAGCCATGGAATACCCATAAATATTCCTACGGATTGGTTTCTTAAACCCATAGGAATTAAGCAACCAATCCGTAGTCATTTTATCGGCGTAAGTGTAATTATCATCATCAAATCTATAAGTTTTACTTTTAAAAATGTCCGAACAACAGTGTAAAATGTTTGCTGACGTCATATCGAGCTAATAGAGATGAAAGGCCTATAGTAAATAATACTATTGACGCACGAGAGCCTGGAACTTCCAATCATCCATATTGGTCCATTCGGGATATTGCGGAACTCTAAAATGATTGTTGTTTTGAAATTCCATCTGTATTGTGTTTTAAGTAAAAAATTGGGTGAGTGGGTTGTACATTACAATTGCTTTTATATTGGCGTGATTGATAGTGGTCTAAAATTAACTAATTAAATATTTAGTATATTTTAGACCATATCAAGACTTAATGCACCCGAAGGCACCTGGGTGAATTAAGTATACTAAAAGTAGAATTATTGAACCCGAAGACACCTGGGTGAATAAAGTATACTTAATGCACCTGGGTGAATTAACTCGGGTGAATTAAGTATTTTTTTCCGATTTTAAGCTACACAGGGTGTAACTTTCGGTCAGTATGGGAAGGCCTAAAATATTAGATACAGGAGATTTGCTCTTAGGAAAAATGACATCGATTTTTCAAAATAAAATAAATGATATTCCACATTTATACAAAAATGTAATTTTCTTGGAATAAAACATACCTTAAGAAGTAAAGAAAAACACTATTTTTAAATATCGATTGTGAAAGTCAGAAGCAAAAAATTGTCTTACGAAACATGATGTCAATTATAATAACTTGGGCTTAGGTAATGCTGTGTAATTAGTCCGGAAATATTTATTATTTAATTTTTTTTATATATAAATTCCTATCTTTGTAGGTGAATTTCCTCGTCCGGCGCATTCGGGATTAGATGGGGGCAAAATGTTTATGGTTCCGAGGTTATAAAGCGTTGTTCTCACTGATTTCCTCGTCGATGTGGCCGGCGCTTAAGGCTGCGTTTCCACCAGGGATGTGCGAGGATGCGCTGCGAGGAATTTGTTTTTATGAACCAATAGAATCGCTTCATTTACCTAGCTCCGCTCAGCACAGCTCTAGTGGAAACGGTTTAGCGGAGCGAGGTTTTGTATATAAAAAACAGGGGAGAGATGTGTGCGAGGAATGTGTTGCGAGGGATGTGTTGCGAGGGATGTGTGTGCGGAATGTGTTGCGAGAAATGTGTGCGAGGAATGTGTTGCAAGAGATGTTTGCGAGGAATGTGTTGCGAGGGATGCAATCCGAGGTTTGCACGCACTGTGCCAGCCAGTCCGTAGACATTTCACAGCTTCGCAACTCGCAATGCATCCTCGTAACGCATCCTGGCACCGCACATTTATGCGCATTTTCACAGCTCCGCTATTTTCCTCGCACAACTTTGGTGGAAATACACAAACATTTCCACAGCACAGCTAGACATCTTCGCACGACACATTTCCCTCGCACATCCCTGGTGGAAACGCAGCCTAAGGCGTGCAATTAGAAGCAATTGCTTCAAATCGCTCCGATTAGTAAATTATACCCCGGAACGTAGCGTTTAATTGTAATTGATAAGGGATAACGAACGGTACACTTCTGTAACCTCGATCAGAAGTATCATTCTTGTGCATGTTTAACCCCCGACAAAAAAGAGGGGTGTTATAAGTTTGACGTGTCTGTCTGTCTGTCCCCTCATAACTCCCGAACGGATGAGGGGATTTCAATTTAGATTTTTGAATGTAAGGTGAGTTTTGCTCGGGTGTTCTAAGACATGAAAATCCGTTGATCCGTTTAAAAGTTATATGAGTAAAAGTGGGGAAGGAAAACCGAAAATCTATAAATATACTCGAGTGGGGTCTCAAATAAAAGCGCATCACCAGAAATTGTAAATCGTTGTTGGAGGTTTTGTCTGTTCACGTCCGTAAGTGGTAACCCTCTGAATCCTTACACGTGACCTCCGGGTGGTGCTAAGAACAGTCTCTGGTGGTAGGCTTCGGCCGCGGCTTGTCACCACCCTCCGGGCTGGGCCAGTGCGTGAAGCGATTTTTTCGTGTTTCGTAATGTGGTCCGGAGAAGCCAACTTCTAGGCCTTCATGCTCCATCTTAGACCACACCGTCACTTTACATCAGGTGAGATTGTGGTCAAACTAAGACTCATCAATAATAAAAAAAAAAAAAAAAATCGTTCAAAATCTGGTCCCCTTCCATCCATGGTCCATCATGCACCTTCTGCACCTCAGGCGGGTCTTCGCCCATTGGGCCTCAGAGGTTCTTACATATTTTGCAATATAATTATTATTATATTGCAAAATATGTAAGAACCTCTGTAAGAACCCTTCCCTTCTTGCACTCTTCGCGATTCAACGCGGTATCAGGCCATGCGCTCAGGTGAGAGTCTAGTTCGTCCAGCCATTTTATCCATTTTGCAATAAAAAAGAAGCAAATAACATTTTTTAAGAGCACCAAGATACAGTTACATCGGTCACCCACCCAAACTATTAATATTGTAGTTGCACATAAGTTCTCAATAGAACAGTCTTCGTTACATGAGGATAGCATACGTATTTCAGGAGATATTCGTGTTTATGTGACTTACCGAATTTCGGAACCGAGTGTATCATCATCATCACCCTATTAACGTTCCCATTGTGTATCATCATCATCACCCTATTAACCGGACACAGGAACTTCTACCTTGGCGAGAGAGATTACGCCTTAATTCACCACGCTGGCCAAGTGGGGGTTGGTGAATGTAACATGTCCTTCAGAACTCTTTAAAGTTCTCAGAACAGAACGGTTTCCTCACGATGTTTGCCTTCACCGTTAAAGCACGTGTTTAAAGCCCACGTTAATTTTTCAAGAAGAAAAATTCAGAGGTACGTGGCGGGGTTTGAACCCACGACCACGACACGGTTTCTTGTTTGAGTGAACCGAGTGAATATTGCTTTTATTTACAAAACAATAAGAGCTGCTAGCCCAGTACTGTTCGTTACGGAAACAAATAATGAGGACATATCTTTAATGATGAAACTTTGCAGGGAACGGTCGGAAACAGCAAAGCCTTCAGAACTTGTATTGAACAGCATTATATTTTCTTGTGAATCTTAAATTGATTTACTTTAAATGCTTTGCATAATTTTGCAGTTTTATTTTCAGTAATAAATTAAATCTATATTATAATGCGAAAGCGAAAGTATCTTAAGGATGTTTGAATGATATTTTTTTTAATAATTTGGTGCCATTAATCTTTATATCAAACTGTAAAGTGCGTATATTGTAATAGCCAGGGCCAAAGTTTGTCTCTTGGATTGGTAGCCATACGTGTCCTGGGGATTCTAAGCACCCCTGGCCCTGCCAATGCCATGCCCACTACTGTACTACCTGGCGGGGCCGCCAGAGACTCGGGACATTGTGTTGTAAATTTATAGTGAGAGCATTTGGCGAGGCGGGTTGGCAAACGCAGTATTTTGTTTAAGGTTTCACCTCAGCCAAGAAAACGTATAAAGAAAATATTGTATTAATTATAGGTACTTTGATGCAAGTACATTTTAAAAGACATACCTGTTTAAAATTGTAACCTGACTTTTAATCTTTGTTATAAATAAAGGAACTTCATGGCCGTGGCCCATCTTCATGTTTATATCCCTGGGCCGGGTCCTACGGTGCCCACGCGAGTAGATGGGGGTCAACATTCTTACGCTGCCGGTGCCGGGCTTATTATTATTATGTATTTTTAATATTTTATATTTACACCGTTTCACTTACGAATTTTCAAACTTTTCAAGCATAAGAGCCTGCCAAAGAAATATGTACCTACATGTATAGTCGCGTTCATAAATATATGAGCATAACCAAGGCTCGCATTTCGCTTTGTATTTAACAAATGATAACAGAAGAGTTCATAAATATCGGAACAGATTCGACAATCAAAAATATATACACAAGCCATCTATCATGCACTCGCATACACTCGAAAAAAAAACCAAAACACACTTTCTGGCGCATTCTGAGAAACATCGCCCTTTCCAATCCTTTATTATAGAGATACGTTATGACATTCAATATAACAGACGTGTGTCTACAATCCCCTGCATAGCCTACCTGCAGCAAATGAGAGGGACGAAATCCCTTACGGTGTATTTACGTACCGGGACATACGTGCGCTCCCCTAAGCAAGCCAATGGGTACCCCCTTTGATTTATTTTGTAGCATTTTTTAATATAAGGCTTCTGTGATTTGGAAAGATTTTCTGCAGTTTCTAAACCTCAGCTCGAACAAAGGTTTTCACGAATGGTTTGGTGATAATTTTACACATGTTTTTATAGCAGTAATTTTTCACTTAAATAATCCTGCTTACTTTAAAAAAAAAACGAAAAAAAATTACTTGGGTCCTAATCAAAACACTACCTCAAAAATCTATGGTGCAAACTTCTCGTCTTCGGTCTTAATTGTGATTTAACGTCTTAGAGATAATTATTTCTAAAATGGTTTTTACTTTAAATAGTGAAGGCCTTTGATTAACGTCAGTACAAACAACAAGACGAAGAAGAATCAAGACCATTCCTCTTAATTTTTTTTTTTTTTATTTGAATAGTTATTTTACAGTTTTCCACCAATTATAACCATCTTACACTAACTTACAAACTAAAAACTACGTTAAAACATTATTGAAGGCGCTTCGAAAGAGCTTTTACCAACGTAATTATAATACTATTTTTAACTATTTACTACTAGCTGCGCCCTGTGATGTGACCCGCGTTATAATACAATATAACTGTGGGTTAATTTCCTCGCTGAAATATGTATTTTTCTCGTAGTAAAATCAGCTGATGTGTTAATCCAGATTATAAGCTATGCATAATCCGAGTTTCAATCAAATCTGTTAAACCGGTCTGAGGGTTAAGCGTGAGAGGGTTACAAAGAAACATCCAAAATACAAATTTTCGCGTAATGTAAATGTAATGTAAGAAATTCTATAGATGTGTGGTCGGTACAAACAATATTGACCAGCAGAGCAGACGTTTACTGTCAACAAAATATTAATACCCACTTAAAGTCAAAAACTCGGCTGAAAAGCTATAATTCAATAATTTGAAATGATGTTGGAGCTTTCCAGGTGAGTTTTACGTCACCACCCCCTGTTTCAAGGGGGGTTAATTTCTCTTCGACACCATAAAACACCATTGCTAACCAAGTCCTATAATTAAAAACAACAATTTCCCACCCAAATTTTGATAGCAAATGGCTAATGAAAAGGGAGATTGTACTTTTATTAACTGTAAAGGTTTCAGATTTAATTACTTCCGTTTAGGATTGTATTTTCAATATTAACGTGTAAGGGATTTTGGGGAATAATTACACGGTGGGCAGATATTTGGAATGTTGCCATGGGGTTTGGGAAGTAAGAGTTAATTAAGGTATGTAATGGTAAGTACTGACTAGCGAATAGACAAGGAATTTAGTAACTTTACTTTTTAGTACTGCTTTAAACGTTTCTACTAATTGTTTCATTACCAAAAATATATATATACCAATATATTTCTGGTAATGAAAATTTGACTGCTTCAGTGGCGCGGTGGGCGAGGGTCTGCTTGCGGCACTAGAGGTAGCGGGTTCGATTCCCGCCGAGGGTGAAAGTGTTTGTATGTTCTGCAAGCACTTTATCCTTGGTCTGGGTGTTTAATATGCAAAGAAAAATTATATGTATGCCTATTATATTAAGTATATCAAAGATCTAGTACCCGTATCACAAGCTTAGAGCTTACCACGGGGCTAGATGTTGTTGTATGAATTGTCTGGAAATATTTATTTATTTATTAACATAGATACCAATAGAATTCTACGTTACATCTTATTTCGGTCAAGCGATGCATTTTGAAAATATGCTAGAGAAAATTAGGATCGCGGTTTCATTACAAATCCAAATTTCTTAGGAAAAATCAAATAGGAATGCTTAAAATAAACTATTATATTCCTGTGTTATGTTAATCTTAAGTAAAGTTTTTTTATGCTTTTAAACAGTTTTACCTGTTCCGATTAGATGAGTTTTCCAGTAATTTCTCTTGGGGGCGGTCTGCATCTACCATGAACCCGTGTGCTTTACTAAGTCGTCCATACATTTAGTTGTTGGACCTCATACGCTGTGTTTTACTACAGTGGGCTCCTAGTATCGGATATAATACGCATCACTATACATATACCAATCAATAGTACAATCAACAGCTACAGAAATTCACCACAATCTCACCTAATGTAAAGTGACGATGTGGTCTAAGATGGAGCATGAAGACCTAGAAGGTAGATGGCACATTACGAAACACGAAAAACACACACACATTACACATTAAATATTTTAATTTACAAATAAATGCCTCTTTCAGCTCACAATCTTTATGTGTCAACCAAAAGTGCTTAGTACTTAGATATTTATGCTGTATTTTTATAATTAAATTAGTTTGGTTTTTTAATTAACATTTTTTTTCTGTATTTGTTTGAATTATAATGTCTTTCTTTCTTTTTATGCTTTCTACCTTTCTTTTTTTGTTTTCTTCAAAATCCATTACAGCGCGGTTAACACCGCGGGGCACTGCTAGTATCTCATGTATCCGCATGACTGTACAATATGCCAATCAATGGTGCCAGTACCTATATATACTGCAAGGATACTATAATGTCCAATCCCATTAGCATTCCAGTAACGTCACCCGCGGCAGACTGGCCACCTGACTAGACAATATGTAATGAGTAATAGATCTGTATGGTTATTATACAGATCTATTACCTTATTCATCATCATCATCATCTCAGCCGTAGGACGTCTAAGCTGTTGCACGTAATGGGTACGGCCGTATAATAGAATCCCAAGAGACATAAGTGACGCCTCATCCTTACAATCTTTTAAAGGGAAATTGAAAAAATGGCTGATATCTCAATCTATCTATGACATTAATGAAATTATGACTTTAAAAAGTGTATAATTAATTTATTTAATTTTATTATGTATAAACCTAATTGTATTTTATATACGTCTATAATAATTATTATAGTACCTTACTTTGTATAATCTGACATGTAACTGAATGTTATTAATAAATGAACTGAACTGAACTGAACGTCCACTGCTGGAAATAGGCCTTCCTCAAAGATCTCCAGTAGTTTCGGCTGACAACGACCATCTGTTCTGCAAGCTATATGGACTGCCCACTGCCACTTCAAAGAGCTAATCCGTTTAGCTATGTAGGCGACCCGCGTTCTTCTATGAATCTCCTAATTTCTGATTTGATCCCGTTGAGAAACCTCGAGTATAGCCCTCTCCCTCTTTGAGCGACTCTGAGCCTGTTTATGAGACCAATAGTGAAGCGCCACATTTCGGTTCCGTATGTCATCACTGGCAACACACATTGATTGAAGATCTTGTCTTAAAGACGTCTCGTAGATTTCCGAACGCTGGCTGCCATTACCTCATTGCCGGGTATTTAACATTATAAGGGTTCCTCTCTAAGTACTTAAAATAAGAACTAATAGGCATATAAGGAAAGGGCTAGTCCTTTCAGATTATGATTGTAGGTCTACATGTTACCGAAATAAAATATAAAAACACTTGTCGCCCCCAGAATTCGGACGAATAGGATATTGATAATATCTTTTAAGTTTTTTTATTAAGTAAATAAAATGATAAATTTACTAGTAATATTTTAAAATGTCTATTTACTTAGTACCTAGATTGCTACTGATTAATCAAATGTCAAAACATGTAATTAATTATAATGTGGTACAATTTCCGAGCTCTCAAAAAAAGTGTGTGACGCGGTGGGCGCAGGTCTGCTTGCGGCGCAAGAGGTAGCGGGTTCGATTCCCTCCGAGGGGTCAAATGTTTTAATGTTCTACAAGCACTTTCTCCTGGGTGTTTAATATGTATAATATATATAAGGGCGATGAGGAAACTCCGCAGTTGTAAAACTTTTGTAACTTCATCATACTACCATGTAACTATTACACTATCTTTGTACACTGATTAATAAATTACTTTTTACTTAATAATAAACATGTCCATATGCATATTTATGTCTTTGCTTATTATATTAAGTATATGAGATGTCTTGTTCCCGTACCGCAGGCTTAGAGCTTACTAGAGCTAGATATTATTGTGTGGTTAATCCGGATGTATTTATTTATTTTTACTATAATAATGGTGTAAGAATATATAACATACACATAAAACGACACTCACATCCACAAAGTCAGGTAGTCATCAATTTATAATGAAAATTCGCAAAGCTTCCTCACAGAGCTGGCAACATTAGGGGAGCATTATAAAATATTTAACTGGAGCCTTCTGTCGTGATGTTAACAACAAACTGCCATTACACTCGGCTGTGTGCACATCAGCGGATTTTACGGTTACTGCGTTTCATTAACTATACTACATTATTATTATTATTATCAGCCCTTTCCATCCCACTGCTGGGCAAAGGCCTCCCCCATTCTTTCCAGACATCTCTGTCGTTGGCCACCGTCTTCCAATCGGTCAGAATTTGGTCTAGTTTATTTTGCCACCTAGGTTTGCCACGTGCGTCGCCTTGTAGCTGTGTCATACTAAATAACTAATATTTTATTTTTGATGATTTGATGATTGATTGGAATGATTAGATTAGACAACACTTTATTGCACACCACACCAAATATACAAAAACTAACATAGACTTAATATATAAAAATTATGTAACAATACAATGGGCGACCTTATTGCTATGAGCAATCTCTTCCAGGCATCCTTCGGATGGATTTGTTTTTGACATGATTGTGTTTGTGCTAAAAACTAGCTATAATTGTGACGTATAATTTTATTATCAATAAATGACTATTAATGAGTAATAACGTGAACGTGGTTAAAACAACCGAATTTAATAAAAAGTACGATTGTATGTTATTGTTTTCATGAAAAGCATAATAAAAGAAATGCTAAATGTAATAATTAATCGCAGAAAATAAGGATGAATAGGCGATACTTGCCATAAATAGTTTAAAGCATTTGTCTATGTTATATTTTGCAATGATTTTGTGTGAAAACAATCTTATCTTATACAAAAGTACGTACCTAACTAAGCATTGTATAACGCTACACTTCAGTAGTACTTGAACGCGTTCAACCAAACACTCAAATTATTCACTTTTTAATATACACTCGCATTATACGCCACGGCATTGCCCGTGCTTTTGGATTTTCCCGTAAAAAACCTATAGCGTTCCTCGATAAATGAACTATCTAACTAACACTGAAATATTTTTTGAAATCACAGTAGTTCCTGAGATTACCAAACAAACAAACTCTTCAACTTTATATTATTAGTATAGATAGGTAGATAAAATAAACACCTTAAATACGGTCTCAGATTTCTTTGCAATACTGTCTTAAAACCTACGGATATCCTCGTTCTTTTACATATTTTACAAGACATGTAATACCAACCCTGAAAGTATATTCCTAACCTAAATCTCTGTAAATCTGCATTACTAAAGCAAGGTTATTTTCCGCGACTTTCCTGCGTTATTCCCCGTCTTTATGTACCATCCCTTACAATAATACCCCGCTTAGACTGAGAACACATTGAGTACAGTTATTTATTATTAAAATTGTATGAAACAATATTTATTCAATTGATTACACTGGTTATGATTCCACCCCGCGGCATTGCTCAACGAATTAAGGCTTTTTCCGAAAATTATCATGTTTTCCCTTGTCAAAAGTAGTCTAAATATACCTAATAATAATTATCAGTGAAAACCACGTCAAAATTTTATATATATTTTATTTTATAAAAAAAAACTAATTTAAAATCGCTTCCTCCATTCGGGAGCTATGGTGACATAAATAGGGACGTCAAACTTATATCACCCCTCTTTTTCGGTCGTGGGTTAAAAATGTGTTGTACGCGTATGTAGCCCTCAGTGTGTCACCACCTCGAGTATACAATTACAGGTGTTTTTGTTGAAAATTGTTTTATTCTGTTTTGTTGCGGCTTCTTTGTAATTTGAGTTTGTTGAGTCTTTAGGGGAGACTTGGAGCCTTTTTCGGTACTTTACTAAATTATGTATTGTGCTGATCATTTTGTGATGTTCTATTTATTTAGGACTTCTGTATTAAACCTGATATCTCATAAATTAAATAAAATAAAAATATAACAAAAAGGCTTTATTTTCTACAAATTAGAAGAACTTGTGTTTTATATCTGATATCTTTAAACAGTTATAAAATATGATGTCAGATGATTCTTGATTGTAATTGTTTTTTTTTTTATGGTAGATAAGCTTTCTTTTTACCACAATCTTACCTGATGTAAAGAGACGATGTGGCCTGGATGGAGCATGAAGACGTAGAAGGTAGATGGCTTCTCCGGACAACGAAACACGAATAAATCGCTTCACGCACTGGCCCAGCCCGGAGGGTGGTGACAAGCCGCGGCCGAAGCCTCCCACCAGAGACTGTTAATTTTGAGGTTATGCCGTCGTCATTTATTAAGAGGCATTTGCATCATGCATGATAGAACTGGCCAATGGCGCTCTTCTTATTCCAAAAATACCTTGCGACTATCCTCTGTGGAGGGGATTCTTGGAATTTTGTCCAAAAATCCACTCGACGGGAAAGCGTCAGAGATATGTCCTTTAGAATTGGAAATATAAAGATAAAGATAAAAAAACGTTTATTATGTCATCAATCTTAAAGTAAATTGAATATTCTACAGATGTTACATAGTGATTCTTATCGACATATTTATTAATGTATTTTTGTTTTTTGTTTTTTTTTCCATTTATTGAATATGTATAATGTTTTAGATACAAATAAACTTTTTGAATTTATTTGATTTGATTTGACATAAATGGTCACCAGCGCTATGACAGAACTAGGTCATGTCATAGCGCTGGTCTTCCATGGTGACCAAAAATAGCGAGAAGTGGCTGTGATTATTTTGCTTTTTTGTGCTTTTAAATGAAGTACCGAACAATATATATGTAACTAGCGGCCCGCCCCGGCGTCGCAAGGGTAAAAAAAAGTTCCCGGCAATTATTCGATTTTTTGTCGCCTTTTAAACCTTCCCTAGACCTCCACGAACATTTCAAGACTAATATAAGATATTTATAAATTTTTATGCAGAAAAAGAATAAGACACATCCGTAACTTTCGCACGCACAGGATTCGAACCTGCATCTCTGGGATAGCGCCCCAGCGAGCTACCAATTACACCAACGTGCCATTACGTGATATGTCGAAATTCTTCTGCACTTTGTATTATCGAGTGAAGCCCCGAGTAACGCCATCTAGTAGAAAATCCAAGGACTATTCTACTTCCATAGCTGATATTGCAATTCAGATTCAATGGAAACGATGCCGTTCTTGCTCATTACATTTTTTTTTAAATATTTTTAATAAGTGATAAACCTCACTTTGTAGGTGAAACTATTTATAAATTTTTATGCAGAAAAAGAATAAGACACATCCGTAACTTTCGCACGCACAGGATTCGAACCTGCATCTCTGGGATAGCGCCCCAGCGAGCTACCAATTACACCAACGTGCCATTACGTGATATGTCGAAATTCTTCTGCACTTTGTATTATCGAGTGAAGCCCCGAGTAACGCCATCTAGTAGAAAATCAGAAGAATTTCGACATATCACGTAATGGCACGTTGGTGTAATTGGTAGCTCGCTGGGGCGCTATCCCAGAGATGCAGGTTCGAATCCTGTGCGTGCGAAAGTTACGGATGTGTCTTATTCTTTTTCTGCATAAAAATTTATAAATAGTTTCACCTACAAAGTGAGGTTTATCACTTATTAAAAATATTTAAAAAAAAAAATAATATAAGATAAATTCGTTCAGCCGTTCTCGAGTTTTAATGAGACTAACGAACAACAATTCATTTTTATTTAGATAGATAGATTGATACCTAACATATATCTATGTTTACGGATAAAAAAGCTACATTAATTATCCACTAGCAAGTTCTTGCGCGGCATAAAACTATTTTTCCGTAAACAATATTTTTAGTTAATAAGTTTTGACTTAATAAAATTCAATATTTCTCACACCAACCAATTTATCTTAGCCAAGCCGAGTTTTTTAATAAGAACTGTAATTCAGCAACATTATTTCGGGAACATGTGTGTTGTGAAGAAAATTACAAATATAATGGACGATGGTTTTTACATAATATAGATACCCTTAAATCTAATGCTAAACCTAAAACTACAGTACAGGGAGTGTCTTGCCCATTACCATTATTATTATTTTAGTTTCACAAATGGTCAAAATATGATTTTGAATTTTATTATCGAACCATTGTGTGTGCTCTAATTTAATAATAATTCTAGTAGTAATTGTACTAAATAGTTAGCTGTTAGTTAATATTTAAATCATTAACTGAGGATAAAGACTTGTCATGACAGATTTATTATAAAAAATAGTCCAACCAGTAGATTTGCATAATATCATAACGGGACTTGCAAGCTTTAATTCCGGCCTTCATTTCACCCTTGTTTTAACCCTTCGGGTGTAATTTTGCAACTTTTTTATGAGATTACTTCGTAAACAAATTATTCCATCTCCATTATTATTATTGGCTGAGTCTAAAAAACAACATGCACGAAAATCACAAGCATGTCATAATTTTTTTCCTTATACATAAATAAGTCCTCATCTTTTTAGATATTACATTTCTTTAAGTTATTAAGCAGTGATATAATTTCAATTTATGTTTGTATTTTTTATTAATTTGTTCATTTATCAGTTTAATATGAGACATGTATTGAAAAATTAATAATTTAATTTGATTTAACTCAAATTATTAAATTATGGAAAATAAATAAAACAAATAACCTAAGTAAGTTTATTTTCCATAAAAAATAGATAATTATGATTGTTGTTGCCTCAAAACTTTGTTCTCCCTAAGAGGATTTTAATGAAAGCTGTTGCCAGCAAGTTGATTCTTAGATCGATTACATACATCTCCTGAGAATCAGTTTAAAGATTTTCGAGTTCAATACTCCATGTTTTTCATTCCAAAAGTCGGCAACATTTTGTCAAAATATTGCTTGATATTTTCGGTGCAAAAAAAATTGTCAGTAAAAGCTGACACCTGAAATGCAGGGTACATCACAATATTTTGCTTTTCGCAGACAATCCCGTGCCTGCGCATAATAACTCACATTTTTCATACCTCGCCCGTTTTTTATGTTTGATATCGAGGCGGATATCCTTATGGGCTCCGATAGGCCTTGTTTGTTGTGAAGTGTTATTCTTTTGAAACGAATTTTACAGCATTCCTTCACGTGAAAAATGCAAGCTAAATGTAGGATTTCAATCGGCCAAAATTTTAATGTATCTAGGGTTCTGTTCGGGAATCGTGAAATAATTAAGAAGACACCGTGCACTCATTAATTTGGGTTTATTCCGACTGAACAGAAGCCAGTTGTAGCTACATATACCTCTATATACATATCCATCTATTTTATGAAATATTAGGTAGCAACTAAATAATATGAGAAAACACTTCAGTAACAAGTTAAAAGTTCTTTGAAACTGTAACGACAAATCTTATTTCCACGATGAATTTATTATATCGCCGCACGATTGTTGCACCACAAGAAGTAGCGTAGCGTTACGCGTTACGTGACAAATCTGTTTTATAACTTACTTTAAATTATTATTTTAATCTTCTTAGTCGTGACCCCATGACTGAGGGGCGTGACTATGGCGTCGGAACAGCTTTTTCACCAATCCTCTCCATCGACTCCGGTCCTGAGCCAACTGTATCGACACATTATTTTAATGAGGCCTTATCAATAATATACTCTGACTATACTGAGATTTAAATGTTACGAAAACGACTCCCTGTATTTATTTTTAAATATTACTTTGCCATTACTCAAGGTGTACCAACATTTTTGTATGGAGGGCATAAATAATAGTACGCCATTTTGAAAAAAAAATAGTGTTTTTACGGCTAGTAATGAAACGAATATCAATTGTAAGTTTTGTACTTTGTCGATTGGCATGTGTTAACTATAACTGGCAACTGCAAAAGCACGTTTTTTTTTGAAAATGGCGGACCAGCAGGTATTTCAAAACGCTGGCCACCACTCCTATATTAAAAATGTCAAAAATGTTGCATATTTTTTTCTGCTAGCAGTAGGCTATTTAAGTTTCATAAAGCTTACAAAAACTGTTGCCCGTTTTATACTCGTAGTGTCGCTTCGTGTATTTGAATAAATTACGAGGAGGTTGCCAGCCCGCGTTTATTAATGTTGAAAAATGATTTTTTTTAACGTCTTTCATGAAAAATATTTTTTAGGTAATTTAATGTAGTTTCTTCGGTACACAGATTTAATTTAAATCAAATCAAAAAGTTTATTTGTATCTAAAACCATATACTATACATGTTCAATAGGTAAATGGAAAAAAATATAATTATTATATTTTTATAACTTTAATATATATTTAATAATAATAATAATAATAAAACTCTTTATTACACACCAGGATATCACAATACAAAAAGGGACTTAAAGCTAAATACAAAAATGCGTAATGCGTATTTAGTGCTATACATACATAAATTTCGCTTTCGATTTTAAATGGAACTAATAAGGTTAAATTTTAACAGTCCTTCAATCATGGCACTTTTAACGGAACTAGAGGTAGTGTCGAGGAACGAAAATTGTGAGCTTCTCTGACAGAGTTTTAGCTATTTAAAATATTATGATTGTTATTTTTAAGTTAGTCTGTAAGTATTGGTGTGCATTAAAGTAATGATATATCTAAGTATCTATTTATTATGATCGACCAGGTGAAATATTTCTACCGAATTGAGGCTTAAATTATAGGGGCAAGTGTATGCATGTTCTGCAAGCACTTTCGCCCTGGTCTGGGTGTTTAATAAATATTATAAAAATAGTCTATACCTATATGTATTTCTATACTCGGTAAAACAACAAAAAAAAACAAAAAAAATGAAAAAAACAAATAAATGAATATGAAACCAAATTGTAACAGGTCTCCCGCAAATACAGGCTTGCCTCGTGCTAAGTGAAATTGTTACGTGTGTGTTGGTAAATAAATATTTTTGTATTTTGAATTACATTAATGTCTATTAAATGATGTACATCGGATGTCTAGCGCCCGTAACACAAGCTTAGAGCTTACCACAGAGCTAGATGTGGTTGTGTGCAATATCCGGATATATTTATTTTTATTTATTTATAGCTGTGTGATTCACCCAGGTGAATTACCTATTATACCTATTAGCCTACCGTGCGTAGCACTCAATTCACACACATGAATTCACCTTGCATTAAGTCTACGCCGTGTTGTAGTTGTAAAAGCCGTGTTGGCTAAGTGGGAGGACACTCGACTTTCATTCCGAAGGTCGTGGGTTCAAACCCCGCCACGCACCTCTGGATTTTTCTTCTTGAGAGATTTATGTGCGCTTTAAACACGTGCTTTAACGGTGAAGGCAAACATCGTGAGGAAACCGGCATGTTCTGATAACTTTAAAAGAGTTTGATGGACATGTGACATTCACCAACCCGCACTTGGCCAGCGTGGTGAATTAAGGCCTAATCTCTCTCGTCAAGAGAGAAGTCCCTGTGTCCCAGCAGTGGGAACGTTAATAGGGTGATGATGATAAGTCTACGCCCGGGACCAAGTGTAATGATTTAGGTACACTAAGCGTCAAGTTGATATGAACATCTAGTATGATTTTTTAGTCAAATAATCTGAAAAAAACATAAAACCAATTAAATAATCTACGCAAACAAAGATATCCAAAGGTAGCACGCAAACTTTGAGACGATAAATTTGAAACTATTTTGCACAGATAGTTTTGACCTTATCAACTTAGATAAATATAAAACATAAAAGTGAGATATTTTGAACACTTTGGGAGCATAAAATAATATGAGGTTTCGAACTGAATAAAACATAATGATAATAAATATAACGATGATTCTATCAATTTGGTTTTATGTTTTTTCAGAATACTTTGACTACTCTAGACGCTAATATCAATACAAACTCAAAATAATCAATAAAATTACCATGTGAAAGCACAATATGATACCAGACTTTAACATTCTAGCTTCAAACTTTGTTATTCTGAGCAATGTATCGGTAAATTTGATTTCGCGGTCGATTTGCAAGCAGATTTCATTCAAGTTTAACTTACTCCATCAGTGCTCTTTTGTCTGCTTTGGGGCTGAATAAATTCCACCTGATATATATTAAGAATTAATTTATTTTGTAGAAATTGCAACTCTGTAATTTATCGGACATGTACCAACACTTATCTACAATAAATTGCGGATCGGTTCTTAGTTAGCGAAAGGAAATTACTTAGTTATATTAATCTTCGAGAGGCGCAAATACGAACAAAATATGATTACAGCTCTTTACAGACATCATAAAATAATAATTTTAATCGATAAAGTTATTTACAATCGGCATGTTTTGAGTACTTTGAAGAGTTTGAAGGTCATTGTGACGTTCACCAACCTGCACTTGCCCAGCATGACGCATTAAGAACCCGTAACTGTCGTCAAGAGAAAAAAAATCTTTTTGCATGACACGGCTTTAAATTAATCATTTTTGCCTACCAACAACATAAAATATATGATACCTACTATAAATCATACTGGCCTCATAGTAACACTAAGTCTGTAGTTTTTAAATCGGATAGTGTCAAAAGCTATACTTTCTACATAAAAATTTCAAGACTAACGAACAGTGTCTGTAGCTATAATTATATGTTACAAGCTAAGGCTACTGAATTGTTAATGAGAAGAGGGTTTGTACTTAGCCTTTCTCTAATTGGCTCTGGAAACACCGAAAGAATAAAAAAGCCTTTAGAAAATTGAGATAATATAATTATAAAATGACAACTTATGGTCTTTAAGCTGATTAATCTATTTATGGTGCAAGAAATTTTATATGCGTTTATTTGATAGGAATTTAATATACATACTTTAACAAAATCAATATTGCTGGACAACCTTATTAATTTTATCATTGCAATAAAATAGTAATAAATAATTTGTGCATCGACTAACATCGACCAAATAAAAATACGTTATATCCAAATAGCTATTATTACAACGCTCGATTCCATTTATTTATTTAGTTTCAACCCGAGTAATTTCGTATTTAAAACAACAATGCGAACATTCCCTATTATATTTTATATTTGTACATCGCATTTTTAATATTTACAACAACAATGTAAAATGCAAATGTATACAGAGATACACATTATTGAAACCGACCAGGCAGCGCTCCGAATTCACAATGTATGGATATTGGGAAAGTTTGTGTAAAATAAAAGCGTTCGACCAGTGCACAATTTTGCATGTTATCATGTTAACTTAAAGTTTATATTCATTTAGCTGGAGTTTTGCGCTCACTGAACTTGTTTAATTTAGTCCCGGTTCACCTTTGTGTCGGATGGGGAATAAAAAAGTGTTTTCACTGCGTTTCTATAAAGCTGAAGGATGGTGACGTCAAAGGGTTGTAGAAATGTAGCTTCACAAGAGGCTTAGCAAAGTTTAACATGTCAAGGGATACCATTGCCTCAAACCAGGCACGATATGTACATATTGTATTATCACTCCAGCTATTTCCGTGTTGATGGATTATTGTATTGTATGTACATGACTGAGTACTGTACTTTTAACAACATAAAATCAAAGAGAAACTATTTCAGCGAAAATACTATTTGAATGCATAATCCGAATTAATTCAGTAAAAGCAATCAAACGGATTCCTAAATAGCTTTTGAACGAGTCGCTCTATCCGAATCGCTTACAATTGCTAATGCTAGCTTTTAGTTCCATTTGCTAATGGAAATTAACAGTCTGTGGCTTTATCCTGACCAGTTTAGTGAACGAATCAATTGTATGAATAGTGTGCGGTCGTGGACTATGGTCAGGCTGCCGCAGGGGATGTTGCTAGGGCTTATATTAATTAATTTGTTCAGCGATGTTCATTGTACCGGGTTCGAGGGACTACTTTGTAAATTGAAACAGAATATTGTGTATTTAACTCTGAGTTAATTAACTAACCAAGTATTGAGCTTGGTAGAGTTTATGCTTATTAAAGCCGACTTCAAGAAATATATATACTATTCATTAATGACGAACATAAAGCGTACACGAAATCCAGCAATGTGTAATAACTGCACTTCCCTAAGCGTTAGTACAATGCAGTTACAAAATGAACAGCACTTGTACGCCTCGGGGCAGATTTAACAAACGCTAATGCTTACATTGCCGCTATAGAGCGCGAAGCATTGTACAGGCAGTACGCCCCTCAGCGAAGGCTCAGCCCCATTAGAGAATCTCCATTCGCTTTGTAAATGTTCAAAAGAACGTAAAATGCTAAAGATTATTCAATTTGTAATGAACGTGGAATAGCAATTGCTTTAAGTCGTTTAAAGCTTTGCTTTTCGAACTTCAAAAATAAAATCTAATTCAGTTTCAAGAAAATTACTCGCAGCTTATCTAGATTTAATAGCCAAGGTAAGTTATGAATTCAATTTGAATATTTATGCGTCTACGGGACTTTTCCCCATTACTTTTAAGTCTCGTAAAAGTTAAAATAAAACAGTGAATACCTTGCAAAAGTGAAAACACAAACGAGGGAACAACTTCGGAGCAGACAATGAAACATAAAGCTGGACACTAGAGAGCGGAATAATTGTGAGCAAAACGAAGATTTAGTACAGACTGAGTACCGCCTTTTGTAACTGTCCGGAGAATACAACACGAACGGAGAACGTAAAAATCCTGTAATGGACAACAAACTAGAAATAGTAGAACATGCTGAAATAGAATAGAATATCAGAGTGCTAAAGTAACAAGATTACTTACTTATGTAGGAGGTTCGTCTAACAACGTATGTAGGAGGGAATTTTAAGGTAAGGTAACAAAGGGCCATTATTTGAAAGATTTTATAGAAGCTTACAAAGTTGCGTTACAGAATAGCATTTATTATTAAGTTGAATAACGGTTAGTTACTATGTGTGCGAAGTAGAAGTAGCATATAAAGATAAATAATTATACGGAAACTAAACCAGTAGTTTTAAGTGTGTTTTGATTTATAAATTTATAAATTTTTATTTGACAGATGTTAGGAAATACATCTATTATGAAAACTACTCCAAAATGATTTTAATATATAAACCAATATAAAATAAATATCATCACATAAATTAAAATAAAATCTAAAAATTTGAATGAATGCAACAAATTATTCAGTTAATCCCAGGCTTTGTCGAGTCAAAGCTATAATATGTTGTGTGGTGAAAGCACGGACGGACTGTTCATTATCATGTGAGAGGAAACCTGAAGTGACAAACCTAGCTTTCCTAGACCCAGTCAACGTATTCCCAAGCCCTAGGAATGCAGTGACCATAGTACCGTTGACCCAATTCGAGCTGTCGACGAGCTATTTATATCTCGAGCTGTTGCATCTGCTCTAGATATTTTAGTGGTTGTTTGAGGAGCAGTCGTAGTATCTGGGGATTGCAGCCATGTTTGTCCTACATATTTGTAGAGATTTTTAGAATTATATGAAGCTATTTTTTGCGATAGCAAGAATCTACATAAATTATTTTTTATCTTGTATCTTGAATGGTTTTTAGCAATCACATATTTGTAAAAATACTCCATAAAAGCAAAGCGACTCTGCTAAACAATTAAGTTTCCTTCGACCAGCGTGGGTTGTACTGCATACTTCCCGCTTATGCTGAGTAAGGTCCACTTTGCAGTGCTGAAGACAAATTATTTGTTTGACTATGACTTACTTATTATACGATGTAAACGTTCTGCATATTACCTCCTGATTAATCTATTTTTAAAGGCGTGGATAAAATATAAAATGACTTACCATTACATTACGAGTCAATTTTTGTTACTTGTAATTTGATTGGATTTTACCTGGAAATAAAAAGAAGACTTTATTTATAATTATGGTAAACGCTCGTACGGTACGTATAAAGGTCAATAACCCGAAAAGCCACTTAAGATAAGCTTTATTAATTGTAGAAAATAATTGCTTTCAAGAATGTCATTGAATGTAATAGTTAATTTTAAGGAACCTTAATGCCCCCTTATGCGAAATAATGAACTAAACCTATTTAACATTACATGGAGCTAGCATTTGTTTGTCCTTGACGATCACATTGGCATTTCATAAAACCGATACGTCTAGGGTATTTACGGATAGGTCTTCAGGTCTCAGGAAAATTATATTGATTGGTATCAAATATGTATGTACATATTTTTTCTAAATTACAATAATTCATAAATAACAGTTTGCAACTTTTGTGTGTTTTACCAAAGTGGTAAAACACACAAAAAGTTGAAATACACGGAACCCTTAGTATCTGAGTCCATCTTATACTTAGCAAATTTATTAGATATATAATGCGACTCTTTACTGTAATAAAGAGTTATAAATAATTATTTTTTAACCCCCGACCAAAAAAGAGGGGTGTTATAAGTTTGACGTGTCTGTCTGTCTGTCTGGGACATCATAGCTCCCGAAAGGATTGAGGTAGTTTTTTTGTATGAAAGGTGAGTTTGGCGCGAGTGTTCTTAGACATGTTTCATGAAAATCGGTTGTGCCGTTTAAACCATCCTTGGATTACAACAAAAATTTAAAATAATAATTGCTTCAGGTGTTGTTGAGTTACCAACACATTTTGCGTTTTATTTTTATGTTATAATAAATACATTATGTTAGAATTTACTTTCGGTAGATAACTGCACGAGCAGGTACTTTATGAGTATTTGCATTACAAAACTATTGTTTTACATTGTAATTAGGAAACGAAAGAAACGCTATGTCGTATGATATTTCATTAGTTTATAACCCCCGACCAAAAAAGAGGGGTGATATAAGTTTGTCTGTCTGTGGCATCATAGACCCCGATCGGATGGAGCGATTTCAATTTAGTTTTTTTGTATGAAAGGTGAGTTTGGCCCGGGTGTTCTTAGACATGTTTCATGAAAATCGGTTGAGTCGTTCAAAAGTTATGGGGGTGAGAGTGGGGAAGGAAAACCGAAAACCTGCAAATATACTCGAGTGGGGCATCAAATGAAAGAGCATCGCGTTCCCTAACTACTAAATATTATGGTGTTTTACTTATAAGGAAATTAAGGCATTGAAATAGGGGTTTTCCTTAAATTTTTAATTTACATTTATTGTTAGATAAAAAGTTGCTACAGCCCAGCTTTTTATCGAACAAAAACATAGCTTATTATCTAATTGTCGGGTCAAGGCTTTGATAAACTATTCAATATCATAACCGGACACCCCAGAAGCGTTTCATTCTAAAGTTATAGGTACATCAAATTGGTGGTGTATAGGAGTATAGTTTTGTCTCTGATTTAAATAATGTTAACAATTCTGTTGTTATGTGTGTTAGCAAGTACAACTGCTTGGGAAGTTCCGGAGCGATGCGCAAGTAAAGAGGCAGCCAATGTACGAAACCGAAGATCTATTAACGAAAATGTTACACACGTGCCCATCAGACAAAATATTGTGGCCGAACAAAATCTGTTCCTTACACAGATGTACGCAAACCACACGATCGTCGGATTGCCCATCATGGATATTAAACTCAATATAACCAATAAAAAAATGAGTTATTATGCCCCGCATAGTTGTCGATTCCACATTCACACTCCAAGACTTCTGACATCCATGTCTTGCGGTAATGTGGCCTGCAAGTTAACTCGTACCTTGTCTACTGTGAATAGTTACAATTCTGTAGATGGACGCATATGGGGTACAAAAGTGCCTTCGAAAGAATCGTATTCGAATATATTTGAAGTTGGCAGCAAATTATCCCGTGACGAAGTGTTCTCGTGTACATACACGAAGGAGAGAACAACAGAAGATATCATAGAGTGCACCGAAGTCTCCGGGAAGAGTGGGCATCTCCGGTTTTACTACATCCATTCAGATTTGAAGTGTGATTTTGGTACAGTTACCTTAGAATCCGAGTTAAGAGATGGTAAATACAGTATTTCATCAGAGCCTCATTATTTTACCAACCGGGATCAAATAAAGGTACTGACATCGTCTGTTGAAGTCTCTAAAGTACTAGACGACAGTGTTACTCGAATGTATATAAGATTGGATGTAAATACTATTCCGCTTGGTTTATATCATAAAATAATCAAACAATTCCCGCTTTATAATCCGTACACGGATGTTATTGAGGTAAATATTAAAATAAGAGGTATAAATGCTGATAACATTTTAACAGTGCATTATTTCACTGTTGAATCGACAGACACCGATTACAGCGCTATCATTCCATTTACCAATGAAAATGGTGATTCCGCTTATGAATACGCTTGCTTGTTCACTCCAATTTAAAATTCATACACTAATTTTATTTATTTTTTTACATAGTTAAAACTTGCATTGTTGTCTACAAAACCTACTTTAGTTAAATTTGTTAAAAGAAAGCATTCGTTTGTCTTCTTAGAACCTGGCATTTTTTTTGTCAGTCATTCAAATTAAAAGTTCTAATGCCGTTCTCACTTTGACGCGTTGTCCTCTAACTGTCTGTCTCTAGAATCTACATAATATTAATACAATATTATTAGTAGTGGTCATCATTATGAAATAAGAAATTGAGGTAAAATAATACACTATCTTAATGAAAAAAATGCAACCTGAAGCAGGCTGTGGTACAAGATGAAGCTATCAAACTAGTTATGTTCTCAGTTAGTAATGGAATCTGCTGGGCGGGCGGCTCGTAAACCTGTAGTTCCGCCCTGAGACTCACGCTGCTCACGCCCGCCCTAACGGACTAGGCGACGTGTAGATAATGTAGTAACGCAATTTACAGAGAGATAAAGTAGTTTCTGGTTTATTTAGACTATGATTCTGCAAAATTGTGAAATGCATGTTAAAATATTACTAATTAAGAATTTATTCTTTTTAACATAAAATATCTAAACAAAAAATGTTTGTTTATTATTATTTGCAATTTAACTATATAACTTTATGACTCTGTTTTAATAGTTCAATAATTTTGTTAATAGTAGTTAGTAATTAACTTTATTATTATTTACGTATTATTTTATAATTAAGTCCATGCTACTTGTCTATTGTACGGCCACGGTAATACTATCTTATATATGACCGTATTGCTACGGTCTAGTGTCATAAAAGACACACGACCGTATCAATATAATATAATCGTGCCGTGCTACATTAGCGGCGGATATTCGTGTCGACGCGATGTGTGTCGCCGGCTACATCGTTGCTTTTTGTTTAAAAAGTTTTTAGAGTTTCAATGCGACCCAAATCTTCGCCCGCTGATGTAGTCACCATAAGTAAATGCTGAGAAAACTATATTATATTGTTAGTAGGTACTACTATGGAAAATGTATAGTATTTCACTAGTTCTCTGAACACTATTTTAACCAGTCTTTTAATATACCATTTACTAGTTCTATTCTCCAATTGTCTCGATCGAATGATTTCTGGCAATAAACGTATTTCGTTGCACATTAATATTTTGTTGCGATACTGTGTTTTCTTTACTATGCTGATGTGCCGAGGCAAACAGATGTGCCGGTATTCTGTACGGATTTCCCAAGCACATTGACTTCCGGCGGAAGCGGAAATCAATAACTGCTCATAAGAATTTTCGAAAGGTTGTTTGCTGGGTCAACTAATAGAAATACAAAAGTATACATTTGAAAAGAAATTGGGCACACATACATTATGTAAGAGAAGTGGCGACATAATTGTGTGTGTTATATAGACGGAAGGGTGAAAAATACAGCCCTCATTAGGGCTAGATGTTGCTGTGTTATGTTTTTATTTATGCATATACAAAAAACTTGGACTTATACAACAAGGGTTTCTTGTATTTCAACATTTTAAAGCATAAAGTGCATAATTAAAAAAAATTGTACAAAATATTGGAGTCTTAGCCCCTTAGCCCCTTATTCAAGTAGTCAGTACTTGGATACGCTCAAAGTTGCTCTATATATGAAAAACTTTAAATATATAATTATTCAAAACGTTTCAGTAGATAACCAAAATGTATGGTTTTATTTCAATTTTTGTTAAAAAAGCTTAATGCCGTTTACAGGATTAATCTACTTACCAAGTTTCAACAGTATATCTTACAGTTTTGTAAAAATTTGCTGTGACATACGGATGGACTGACAGACAGATAGACATGACGAATCCATAAGGGTTGAATTTTCGACATTTGGGTACAGAACCCTTCAAATAATATTTATTTTCAATTATATTTTAATGTTACTTTATCCTGTTTTTTTTAATAAATATACTATGCTTGAAATTATAGGAATTATCATCAGTCTAAGTAGTTAAACTACAAATTCTTCCCTGTACTATTCCAGGTGTCTTGGGAACAAATCCTTAAAAATAAAAACCGTTTTTCCACAATAGTTTTGCGAAATGTTTTAAAGCTTAACTATACACACTTGTATCTATCTTCATTTACATCGTAAAACCTAATGAATTACACCTATAAAAGTAGGTAAATAATACCCACACAGCATCAACCTAACCCCAAACTTAGCAGAGCTTGTACTATGACTTTTAGGTATACAACATAGATATATTATTTTTCGTCAATACATACATATGTATAATACATGGAAAACACCCATGCCGAAACAGAAATTGTAGATCGTACAAATCTGGTCCCGCGGCGGGAATCGATCCCGCAACCTCCTGCGCCTCAGGCGGACTTTCGCCCACCGAGCCACAGAGGTCGTCAAACTCAAATAATAGTAAATAAGTAGCCAAATGGCCTGAATTTGTAGGCTTTCTAATATTTTATCTCAACAACAACAGTAACGAAGTAAAGTTTACGAAAGATGTCAACAAACAAGTTGTAAAGGGGCGATAATCATTTTATCATAGATTTATTTTAGTTTTTTTGCTATAGAAACAGAAGTTAACTTATTCGGCCTTGGCACATCAAATATTTATATTTTTATTATGTTCTGGACAAATCTATCAGATGCTAGGTTCTCATACAATACCATCAATAGTTCATCCTTAATCCTTCCTTGTCCACATTAACTTAAGTGTCTTAAGGTATAAGTCTACTTCGTTAACATTGTTATGGTACTTCTCCAAAAAATACTGAAGTAAAAAACAGTACAATTACAATTCTTACAATTACAATTCAAGCACAGTGCGTGAAAATTCATCGCGTCAACAGTCACTTACAAGTCAAATGATGGTAAACTAGATATATAACGAAAAATACAAAAATATCTAGTTTACCATCATTTAAAACTAATATATTATATTAGTTTTAACTACTCTGAATAACAATTCTGTTTAGGATCCTTAAGTGTGACAACTTATCCACACTATTCTAATTATAATGTGTTTTCCCTTTATAATTGTTTTCTTAGCGTTTGTAAATAAATTTTGTAACTTGATCCCATCAAAATTTCTTACAACCTCTTATCCGTACTTGAGTAAATGCTGATTTATCTCATAACTCAATTTTATGTCGACCGCCAAACGCAGATAGCAGACAAGAAAAATTAAATTTTCAAGCACTTTTCCTCAAACCGGTAATACTTGTATCTACCCCAATCCGACGTAAATTGCATGGGACGCAGCGCCTTTGCATTGCAACGTCTCTTTTATTTTATTATTTTCGAGTTATACCGCCCAACGTAAGTTGAAAATATTTCTTACTTAGGTCGGTTATGTAGTTTATCTTTAGATTAAATCTCATTTATGATATCATCAAGATATAATTTTATTAGCTACTAGTTTTATTAACTACTAGCTGCCCACACTATATTATTTTCCGCGGTAAGAGTAGCCTTTGTTCTTGCCAAATTTGACACATAGCGGGCTTTGCTCGCAATAATTGTATTTTCCCGCGATAAACGGTATTTTATCGAGGTAAAATTTATTATCGGTATTATTAACGGTATTTTATGTGTTATTCTGATATTATGAGCTATATTATTGTTTCATAAAATCCATCCAGTCTTATTTTGCGTGAAAAAAATCAAAAACACACTTACATACTTACATCCTAACAAACTTTCGCGTTTATAATATAAGAAGGATTTTAGTTTAAGGCTGTAAATCCATTGAATACAGGGCTATAGTTAAACTATATAGCAGGATACTACTATCCCCATGGTAAACTAAGAAACGTAGAAGAACCATCGATCTACATACAAGAAAGATGATATACGTTATGGGTACTGGTACACAAGGTGTAACACGGTCGACGGAACAACGAAAGCTGGGAGACAGGTGACCTAAATACCTATCAATTTAACCCCCAAGCATGTTCCCCGATGTTGAATAGTTTAATTAATGTTAAAGTTAGTTAAAGTTAGAATAATAAAAAAATCTTTTATACTATAGTAGTCGCTTAGGATTATTTAAGCGCGTAAATTTATAACATTTAGATGAGACTTTCCAACATCATTTGTCAACCACAATATATGCGGTTGACGAAAGTGTGACGTAAGGCAACTTCAATCTGCCGTCGTTGTTTGTGTCGTATCGTCAAAATTTATTTGTAACTTTATTCTAACGTTGGATTAAGTGGTCCTTAAAAAAGAGCGATTTCTTTACATAAAATTATATTTATATTATACATTTGTTTAAGAGCACGCTCGACTATAATTCGTGGGTTCAAACATCGTGAGTAAACCAGGATGTTCTGACAACTTTAAAGAGTTTGAAAGACATAAGGCCTACTCTCTCTCGATAAGAGAGAAGTCCCTGAGTCCCAGCTGTGGGAACGTTAATTGGGTGATGATGATTTGTTTTAGAATTGTAATTGTAAGTATAACAATAACAATATCTCGTATCCAGTAGGCACGGTCCATAACTCTGTTTAACGACTTCGCCTCAAAATGTCAGTCTCATTTCGTATCACTTTGTGGAGCAGGTATTTTATTACCTACATACCTCGCGTCTGTCAGTTTCGCTTTGAATTAAATTTATCCCGGGCATTTGATGACGACTCTGTTGAATTGAATTTATGCGGTTGACGAAATTATTTGTTAGCTCTTTAATGCATATTTTTAATGGATGTATAATTTTACCTTTCTTATTATAGAAAGACTTAAGAGTGTTGTCTGCATAGCGCCCAAAATGTACAACAAAATACCAAAAAACATTAAAGCTTTAGAAGAAAAAAAGTTAAAATACAAATTGAAACAATTATTAATTAATAAATGTTATTAATTATTAATTTGCATTATTATTTAATCGACATATTAACATAATTTTTCTTGACTCATTAAAATTGTCTCACATCTTGGAATATATTTTAATGAAATTACGAATAAATCACAAAAAAATATATATTTTGAAAGCTTACCTACGTATAGCATAATTGAGACTATTATTTTTTAGACATTTGTTATCTACATTATCCTTCCAGTTAAGATATGTTCATTAGTAATGGGGCCAAAAGTTAATAGGAAAATATGAGAGTGGTGGAAATAAAAAAAGGGAAACAATGGAATGGGCATTTAAATAATAATTATATAAGCATTTATTACACAAAAGGGGGGAAAGCTTAATACAAAATGCGTAATTGCGTCTTTTACTTTCTGTGTTTTGTGTTTGTGATTAAACTACTAGAGAAAATAAATTTTGGGGTGTTAACGGCTATAGTCTTATTAGCTTTTACCAGCTGCTTGAATTTGCAGATTTTAAACAGTAGGTAAGTATTTTTTTATTGTAAGCCATCGATAAGCCGTGAACATGTCACCAAAAAATACACTTCTAGACTTATCACACAGCATCACTAACCCCAAACTAAGCAGAGAAATGGTTCCGCTCCAACCTAAGTACGTAGGGGACTAATATACCACTTAGTTTTTTTTTAAATTGGTACATAGGTACATAGAAAACACTCAGACCCGAAACACCTTTAATCGGTACTTTAGGATATACATATAATAAATTTAGTTGCCGAGGTTTCACAAATTCTTGTGTTTATTAACATACTTTATAATTAAATATTACAATCAACACAACAACATCTAGCCCCGTGGTAAGCTCTTAGCTTGTGTTACGGGTACTAGGCATCTGATATACTTACTTAATAGAATAGACATACCTACATAGGAAGTTTTTAATATACATATTAAACACCCAGACCAAGAAGAAGGTACTTGTATGTACTTGCATAACATACAAAAAAAACACTTGACTCCTCGGCGGGAATCGAACCCGCTACCTCTTGCGCCCCAAGCGGACTTTCGCCCACCGCGCCACTGAGGCAGTCAATCACTTTATTGTTTTTGTTCACAATTTTCACCAAAACACAGAGTTATTAAAGTTTCATAAATTAGTTACACAAATTCATTGTTTTATCGTTAGTCAAATTCATTTAACAATAGCTTATTTAAGCTTAGATATCCAAATCCCGAATTAGAAAACAAAGACAAAGGCTGGCTGACATAAAGAGATTCTTCAGAAACAACCATCTTTAGAGGACAGGCCATTTCATTGTTCATGTCGTCTTTCAAAGCGGAGAAGATTTTTTACTTCCTTCCTGCATTGAATAATGGACGGCACTGTTCTATTTTGTTATTTTAATTTAAGCTTTTCTTGTTTTAACAATCGCAGGTAAATTTTTAATTAGATGTTGTTCAAAAATCACCTACTGAGCCATAGCCTTATATTAGGTTTAGTAACAATGGTCATGTACAAAGGCGAGTTTAACCCTATAAGACTTTTCTTACAGCAAACCTGTGGTGATGAAGAAATCATTTATTTCCATTGTTTAGTTGTACAAATCCTAAAAAAGTCAAAAATAAAATGAACATAACAACATGTTGCTTACATAATTATATTTGTAAATGTATGGTTTTATGATAAATGATAAAACATAAAACAGGTGGTACTTAAGAATCTATTATTGTTCCCTTTGTAAGGTTTATAAGAAAAATTATATTTAAAAATTGTTGGATAGTTCATTATCAATTTAAAACATAATTTATTAAAGCTTAATTTTAACAAAATACCTTTAAGCTGTGAAATATTTTCTCTTAAAATATTCCTATAGCTTCCTTAAAAATAGTCAAAGACTTTGACTATTTTTAAGGAAGCTATAGGAAAATACCTTTAAGCTGTGAAATATTTTCTCTTAAAATATTCCTATAGCTTCCTTAAAAATAGTCAAAACAAAATACCTTTAAGCTGTGAAATATTTTCTCTTAAAATATTCCTATAGCTTCCTTAAAAATAGTCAAAGCTTTGACTATTTTTAAGGAAGCTATAGGAATATTTTAAGAGAAAATATTTCACAGCTTAAAGGTATTTTCCTATAGCTTCCTTAAAAATAGTCAAAGTCTTTGACTATTTTTAAGGAAGCTATAGGAATATTTTAAGAGAAAATATTTCACAGCTTAAAGGTATTTTGTTAAAATTAAGCTTTAATAAATTATGTTTTAAATTGATAATGAACTATCCAACAATTTTTAAATATAATTTTTCTTATAAACCTTACAAAGGGAACAATAATAGATTCTTAAGTACCACCTGTTTTATGTTTTATCATTTATCATAAAACCATACATTTACAAATATAATTATGTAAGCAACATGTTGTTATGTTCATTTTATTTTTGACTTTTTTAGGATTTGTACAACTAAACAATGGAAATAAATGATTTCTTCATCACCACAGGTTTGCTGTAAGAAAAGTCTTATAGGGTTAAACTCGCCTTTGTACATGACCATTGTTACTAAACCTTAATGTATCCTTTTTGTGTACAATAAAGAATTTTTGATTTATTTATGAACTCTTATGTTAAAAAAAGTGAAACAACCTATAATATACAGAAATTAAGACTGGCGTACCCGAAAAGTGAAAAAGTTGAGGTAGTCAATGTTTGTGAGGGGAGCGACTAGCGACACGTAACGTCACGTCATAAATTAAAAAGTTGATGCCGTTAAACCTTCGGCGTGGACACACACAGGCGTATTCTGGGAATGCATTGAATATAAACCCTGTTAAGCAGAAAAGATCCAACCAACGCTTCATTTCTTGTGGGTTGGATCTTTTCTGCATGACAGGTCCATTTTATTCTTGTTGTATTATATTGTTGTTGTATTCTGTGTTGTACAATAAACGTTTTGTATTTGTGTTTTTGTACTAGTAAAAAGTACAAGAACAAAAAAAAAACACAAAATCCGATAAACATCATACCTACTGTTTAAGGAAATATAACTTTCTGTTAAAACAATAAAGAAGTAAATGGAATGTAGTCATTCAAGCGCGGCCTAGACGTGGCCGCGCCTGTTCGAGCGGAACCGAAGGCTCAAGCGAGCGGCAAACGGTGTAATACATTCCTGCACTTACTTCGACTTCTGATTTCAGAATATTTATTGTATAGCCGGTGAATTTGGGGACTCTTATCTTATTTATTTATTGTATTTATTATTTAGATATCGAAACTGTGTTGTATTAGGTAATTGTATGTGTGTGTGTGTGTTTGTGTGTGTGTGACTCACCGATTTTGATGTATTAATAATTTAGTACAAAATCAACTTCTTAACTTAAGAAAAATGTTAGTAAGATAATAATTTAGTTTAGGTTATTTTTCGTTTATTTTTATTTAAGTTTTTAGGTCTAGTTGTTTAAAATGTATAACAAAAAATATCTATGTAGGTGTGTGTCTATTATAATTATTAGGTATATCAAACAAACAAACTCTTGAGCTCTATAATATTAGTATAAATAAAATATTACCGGACAATCCACACAACAACATCTAGCCCCGTGGTAAGCTCTTAGCTTGTGTTACGGGTACTAGACATCTGATATACTTAATATAATATACATACATACATAGATATTTTTTATTAAACATATTAAACACCCAGACCAAGGAGAAAGTGCTTGCAGAACATACAAACACTTGACCCCTCGGCGGGAATCGAACCCGCTACCTCTTGCATAGTTTTAGTATATTTGTATATAAAATTGCTCCAACCAACCCCTTAAAAAAGTGAAGCTTAGAACCTCTAGAATACCACCGCTATTGCATTTTTAATTTTCTCGTTATCAACCCGCCATAATTGTGCTATGGCAATTCATACAAACTTCGCACAATGCATTTTCCTAATGAATGGAGCCAGCTTTTTATGGTGTTGCCACAGCTAATTGAAAAACTTTTGGATTAAATTTTGCTGTATTTTTCCGTCAGGTGACAGTAACTTGTTTCTACACTTTCAAATAATTAACTCAATAGTAATAGTAGGGTTTTTTTATGTACTAAACGTTGAACACAGACTTAATGTCCGTAAGTACCTATTTTTAACACCTGACCAAAAATTAGGGGTGTTATAAGTTTGTCGTGTCTATCTGCCTGCCTGTCGCCTCATAGCTCCCGAGCGGATAAATCAATTTTTTTATGAAAGGGGAGTTTTGTGCTATGGTTTTTAGACATGTTTGATGAAAATCGGTTGACCTGTTTAAAAGTTATGTGGATAAAAGTGGGGAAGGAAATCCGAAAATCTGCAAATATACTCGAGTGGGGTCTCAAATGAAAGCGCATCACACGCACACTACAATATAGTATGACATTTTACTTTTAAGGTAATTATAGTTCTGGAATCAAGGTTTTTTCTTATATTTTAAATTTATATAATATATTTACTTAACGTGCACCTTATATGCCTATTAGTCCGGTCAATATAGGCAATTGAATACGTCCCGTAGCACACATGGGACCGATTGGGACTTTTGACACTTTATTTTTTATGGCAAACCTAAAGTCTCTACGGAGATTTGGCTCTGTCGGACTTTTCTTTATTTGATCACTTTTTTTATGTCTAAATTGTCTGGACTATATTTAATGAATTTGCTTTTTATTATTTATATATTATCAGCCGTCTTTTTGAGACTATTTAAAGACATTTAATCACCGATTTAGTAATAAATTATCACAAAATAATAATTTTCCGTAAATAAAATAGATAACTAAGTCTATATAATTAGGTAATATCACTATTATAAGCATACCAATTCCCTAGTGTTGAGGTTACTTGCAGACCGGAGCTTAAAAGGATATTTTTGCTTAGTTTAATGCATTTGCAATGCGTGTGTTTGAAAGACCCGATTATACACGATTGTGTGATTTTGCAATAATTCTAAGAAGAGTTTTGTATGGGTTTGCTTTTGAATTATTCAAAGGCGTTGTCCTAATTAAAGGTAGGTAGGCGATATAGTTAGTAATTTTCAAATTCTATTAGAAGCACTTGTATGTTAATCTATCATCAGATCTGCATAGATTGGCCTATACTTTAAAAAATGTCGTTCCTCAATAATACTTCACAATACATCATCATCACTATTAACGATCCCACAGCTGGGCCATAGCGGCTTCTCTCTTGGCGAGAGAGATTAGGAATTAATTCACCACGCAAAGCACACATATTTTTTTTCTGAAAATCCAGTGGTAGATATATATATGTATGTATACGCAATACATACATTATGTATATCTCTCTATTTATAGTTAAAGCTTAAAAATATATCAATAATAGATTCCCATTTAAAAGAAACCTACACAATAAATCCAAGTAATTTGAAACGAAATACGTTTTTCCTTTATGTGTAAACGTAAAAATATTTCGTCACATTACGCCCATTCTCATTAAAGGAGATAGGTAACTCCTAAAATGTGTCCATTTATTGTGTTTTAACGAGCGAAACTGACGTATTTGATGGTGATAACTGTGGCGCTTATATTTCTGTAGGCTTGTAATGTTTATGGTTTTACTTGAAAGAGTGCTCATTATTATATTTATTTAAAAGAACGAAAAGCTATTAATATTTACATAAATCACACGAGAAAATATAAAGAGCAAATAAAATGCTATCGCGAACATCGGAGGAGATAGTTAAATAAATGTATATAAAAATCTTCTGTACGTGTTTTAGTCATTGAACTCCTCCAAAATGGCTGGACCGATTTCGATGAATTTTTATGTGTGTGTTTAAGTGCCGCCCCAGCTTCGCACCTAGTGGACCGTATTGTGAATCTAAACCATTCTCGAACCCACTTAAACACACACATAAAAATTCATCGAAAACGGTCCAGCCATTTTGGAGGTGTTCAATGACTAAAACACGTGCAGAAGATTTTTATATAACAGAAGAATTTTATATTGGTATGCTTATAATAGTAGAACATATTTTATTCACAAGATATTATATATAAACATTTCTTATGCTAGATAAGCCTTTATTTCTCCACAATCTCGCCTGATGTAAAGTGACAATGTAGTCTAAGATGAGGAATGAAGACCTAGAAGGTCTATAAGGAAGATGGCTTCTCCGGGCCACATTACGAACCACGAAAAAATTGATTCACTCACTTATTGATGAAAGACCGGACCAATCACACCGCATCACCTAACCCCATACTAAGCAGAGGTTGTGCTATATGGGTGTTAGGTGACTGATATACTACAAAGATACATATATTATACTGTAAGATAAGTATGGTATATTCAAAATTTACTTTATAATAGTACTTGGCGAGTTGTGCGTGTATGTAAGTGAATTTTCTTGGAATATTTGGAAATCATCCGCTTTATCATCCGAATTAACTAAATCAGAACAGTAGAACATTATTTGTAAATGAATTTTACGACTAGCCGTCTATCTGACATCAACTCTTAGCTTGCTGTATTATTAACATTAAAATAATTATAAGGTACTGAAACTCTTTGTGGTAAGACACTTTTCACAAGTGCAATATGATCATAATCACCCTATTCACGTTCCCACTGCTGGTACACAGGTACTGTTGGACGAGAGAGATTAGTCCTTAATTCACCAAGCTCACCAAGTGCGGGTTGGTGAATACCACATGTCCTCCAAACTCTTTAAACTCCTCAGAACATGCCGGTTTCCTCACGACGTTTGCCTTCACCGTTAAAGCCCGTGTAAGCTCACACACATTTTTCAAGAAGAAAAATCCAGTGATACGTGGCGGGTTTTGAACCCATGACCTTCGGAATGAAATTCGAGTGTGCTCCCACTTAGCCAAAACGGCTTTTTAAAAGTGCAATATATGTAGGTATAGTTTATTAGGTAAATAACAATTCAGATTTTATTATGTTGCGACATTTGTGGCTATCTCTAATATAAGAACCTTTCATTCCATGTTCCCTTTTACTAACAGCCTTCAGCAAATTTTTCGTGGCGAGCAAAATGCCAGACACTCACCTTTGAACCAATTAGCCCCATTTATCGAGTTGTCGGACAGGCAATTGTAAACGATTTGTTACTATCCCGTCTAGCGAAAGTGATGAAATCGCTTATAGCTCAAAGTAATTCTATTAAATAATTTAAAAAAAAATATTGTTAACGGTGTTTTTAGGATTTTACCTCCTGTGCTAGATCGAAAATGCCTCGCAAACCACGTAGCTATATAAAATACCATACAGACTATCATGAAATATAATATCAATAAATCTAAATTTAAAATTTAAGAAAAACCCCCGATTCCCATGCCTTAATTTCCATAAACTTAAAACAACATAATATTATGTAATGTGGACGCGATGCGTTTTCATTTGATACCCCACACTAGTATATTTGCAGATTTTCGGTTTTGCTTCCCCACTCTCACCCCCATAACTTTTAAACGGCCCAACCGATTTTCATGAAACATGTCTAAGAACACTCGCGCAAAATCACCTTTCATAAAAAAAAAACTAAATTGAAATCGCTACATCCGTTCGGGAGCTATGGTGACACAGACAGACAGACAGACAGACACGTCAAACTTATAACACCCCTCTTTTTTGGTCGGGGGTTAAAAATAAAACTAAATAACAATGAAGTAACATTTGGAAAGTGTAGTCAGATCTTCAGATAAAATCATAGATACCTCCTACTGAGTAAATAAGCTTTCTCTATAGTCCGCCAATAATATCTCCCTCCACTTTTACTGCGAAAAAATATCTAATACCCTGCCCTATAACAGCATTTATCATAATAAAATCATCATAATATCATACGAATGTTGTTGAACTTGCTATAAATACCGGTGCCATTCAGAATTGGCTCGACTGTTGGACGGGAGCCAAACGGACTAGACGTAACAACCCTTAAGTACCTTATAATAATCTGATGACTTTATCTATTCTATTTTGTGATAACTTATGACTTTATCCTTTTCCTAACTTGACCATTTCCTTATTCGTCTTGTTCTTTTCCTGTATTAAATTAAAATATAAGAGGCAATCAATTTTAAATGGCTACATTCATTTATTTATTTATTAACTGTAGTACTGAGGCAGTCAAACTAACTCTCCACTATATAGGTTGGTACACTTTTAAAACTAAATTTTTGAATTATCTAATAAAGAAATATTTTTTTCTCCTTATAATTTAACCGGTTGTTAAATGGAATAAAAAGTGGTATGTTTGAACTGGCACCTGATAACAGATTCACTGTGAATTATCTAGTCAGATATTTTTTGTTCGGTAGATTAACGTTTACATCGTAATCACACGACCTTTCTCAAAAGCCCTTCAAAACAAACCTATTTATAATCCTTCAAAGCTATTTCAGACGACCCCAACAATAGGTAGGTACATAAACAAACAGTGCCTGCGAGCTGTAAAGCTGACCACAGACCTCCGTCAAACTGTATCTAATATTAACAACCGTACAACTATTGTTATTAATAACTAACCCTTCTGTTAAGTCAACAGGTACAGTTATTTAATTAAGGTGAGCTTTGAAATGTTTGGCTGGAATCGGCAAATGAGCAGTTTGAGTAACATCTTTTTAACCTCCGACCATAAAAGAGGAGTGTTATAAGTTAGACCTAGTTATACAAGGCGGAATGGAGGGAAAGAGGTCTCGTGGTCGCTCTCCAACAAGGTGGTCGGACCTCATCTCAAAATTGACTCAGTCCACCATTACCGACTGCTCCCGCACCGCAACTAACAGGGAACAATGGCGGCGCATTGCATAAGCAGCAACCCAATATAAGGACCCCCATAACCACGACCACTCTGTCAAGAGTGACCGACTAAGAAGATAAGTTAGACGTGTCGGTCTATTTAGATTTTGGGGTTCAGTATGGAACTAATAATTAATTTTTATTTTGGTTTGACTACGGAACAACCCACAAAACCTTACGTTATTTGTCAGTTTTCTTGTTTTTGGAGTAAGCAGTAGTGTCATTATACCACAAAATCAGTCATAGTTTTTGTGATATTAACATGTTGCCATTCAGTATTTTATAAGGCATTTTAATCAGCGACGATAATTATCCAAAATCAAACTCCTATCAAGCGATCGCTGTGCAGGTTTCTATCAAAGTGTTCGTCGAAGTACAGTCAATTGAGTAAATTATAGGTTAATTCCGTAAGCTTTGTTTCAAAAATCTTTATACGAGTATATATTATATATAAGCCCTTAAATTAAAGCCCCAGCACCAGCGATAAGGCTGCCCTTTGTACTTCGATGTCTTGTTACTGTTTGGAAATATTGAGGTGTATAATAAAGAGTTCTCAATATATATTATAAACGTACATCGATAAGAGTTCTTCCATCAAAGTTAAAGTTTTTCTTAATCAAAATCCTAAATTTAAAACATTAATTTCCATAAAATATGCCAAAGGATAATCTGGCTACTATAAATACAGTTATAGGTCTTATACCAAGATTTTTTCGATAACTTATTGATATATTTTATTATTAAAAAACCACTTATTAAATATTTTTTTTGTCCGAGAATAAATAATATGTTCTTATTATCTGTATTGTATTCAACACAGAGTTGCGTATAAGAGACTTTCAGAGTTCTTTATCACATTGTAATAATAATGTATGTACGTACAATATTCGTAAATCGCTCCGACTCATCATAAGCAAATAATATGTACCTACATTATAAAGCCCCTCTCCAATCACACTATTCCCTACCAAAAAGAGCATCAGAATACTTTCAATAGTTTAAAATATTTAAGCGAACAGACAGTGGAAGCGACTTCATTTTTATGTAAAAAAAATTCTATCAAACTAAAAAAAAAATATTATATATTTCCAGACAACAACACAACAACATCTAGCCCCGTGGCAAGTTCTTAACTTTTGTTACGGGTACTAGACATCTGATTTACTTAAGATAATAGACTTACGTATGTATATGTAGTTAGATATATATTTTTACTATACATACTAAATAGTCGTCACACTAATTTTACACCAAGGAGTAACTCTGACACTAAACCATTTATCGCCGACTGTACTTTTTCAAGCCATTACCAGAACTCAAGTTTAACAAGTTGGTCGAGTTGAAGTGGTTAAACTTCAGCTCCAAGTTTAAAATAACCCGTTGAGCTGTTAATTCGTTCCATCAGTACTTTTATCAGTTAACTTATGCTACACGGAATATTTAAGAAGCAATATGGTTACTGAATTTAGTTTATATAACCCTATTTAAGCAATACGCTGGCTTGCCTCGAGCGGGGACCGCTGCTTAGTGAAATTGAAACGTGTGTATTGGTAAATAAATATTTTTTATTTTTATTTAGTATCTGTAAGCGAGTTAGCCGTTAAGGTATAACCTATACTAATATTATAAAGCTTAAGAATTTGTTTGTTTAAACGCGCTTATCTCAGGAAGTAATGGTCTAATTTGAAACATTCTTTCACTGATAGATGTTCTATTTATAGAAGAAGGCTATAGGCTTCTTCTTCCTTTGGGGAAATACGTTAATCTCGCGGGAAAATCCAAAAACGCGGGAAACGCCGTATGGTGTAAAACTAGGCCCGATAGAAAGAAAGACGCCGGCAAGAGGACTTTAATATAAAATGGTTATAGAAAGATGTGTATGTATGTATGTATGTATATATTGTAAAACAAAGGAGATATCTGAAGAAGTGACAGGCTGGTGATGGATGCTGTGCCCGGGGATTATGCGCGGCGGTAGATGGATGGTGCTGGTTTGTTTTGCTAACCGTGGATACGAATATTTGGGGGAATGAGGTTTACTTTAAAGTATATAAAATATTTCGTTAAAATACTTTTCTGAAGGGAACTGTATTCTATTTGTCCAGCGCAAGCTTTGCCGCATTTTTAACAGGAGACGAGTAAAACAAAAATGTCTTAAGTTAAGGCCAATGCATTTAACTTTGTTTTTTTAATCCTTGTCGCACACAAAACGGGATATTTAAAGATTATTAGGAATATAAGGAATTATAATTATGCAAATGCTTATTTTACAAAATCCGAGCAAACTAAGCAGTTGTTTGTTATGTCGATAATACATGACAATGGTTACTTTTGTCAAGAGTGAAATAGCTCTTTATTTGAAACATTTTCTAACTTTACTCGGATTTTTGAAGTTTTTTTAGATTATGTAACAATTGCCCTTAGTCAATTAAAAATTAAAACAAGGTATTGAAAAGGTAGGAAGATATTGAAATTTTGGAATATAGATAAGGCGCAATAAAAAATTGCTTCTAGTTATAAAAGATAACCTTGAAATTCACATAACGAAGCGTTTCTAAAATGATAATGACGATTTATGAGATGTTCAATTTAGTATACCTACTTCCTGACTGACTCACGGTCTAACAATGCGTACCAGTGTCTCCGTCCAGAGAATCTCGTCTAATTCTAGAGGTAGTTATAAAAGGTAACCTTGAAATTCATATAACGAAGCGTTTCTAAAATGATAATGACGATTTATGAGATGTTCAATTTAGTATACCTACTTCCTGACTGACTCACGGTCTAACAATGCGTACCAGTGTCTCCGTCCAGAGAATCTCGTCTAATTCTAGAGGTAGTTATAAAAGGTTACCTTGAAATTCATATAGGTAACGAAGCGTTTCTAAAATGATAATGACGATTTATGAGATGTTCAATTTAGTATACCTACTTCCTGACTGACTCACGGTCTAACAATGCGTACCAGTGTCTCCGTCCAGAGAATCTCGTCTAATTCTAGAGGTAGTTATAAAAGGTAACCTTGAAATTCATATAACGAAGCGTTTCTAAAATGATAATGACGATTTATGAGATGTTCAATTTAGTATACCTACTTCCTGACTGACTCACGGTCTAACAATGCGTACCAATGTCTCCGTCCAGAGGATCTCGTCTAATTCACTGATGTCACTGGGATAATCTATTTTTGGAAAACCGTCATCTTAGAATTAAGACTATCAACAGAGATCAGAATACACAGTATAATTCGTTGTCAAAACCGTATCCTCACAAGTTTATATTTCCATGAAAACTATACAAGATATTCTTATTTTTAATTTTTATCTGAAAGCGGCTTTGTGGTCTAATTACACTTTTGTAGATTACCTTTAAGTTTAAGAGGCATCTTCGGATCGCACACTGTGCCTGTGACCTGTCGCCATTCCATCCATCCCACATTTAACTTCCCTGTCAATCTCACCATCATTCTGTACGACTGAACCGAGGTACAGGAATATATATAATTATTATTATTTTTTAAATTTATATTTACTTAAGTAATTAAATTTATTGTTATTTATTAGAAAATAATTATTTTATTCTAATCAATACTTTTACTGTAATTGGTGTAAGCCATGCTGATAAAATAAATAAATAAGTGGTCGCGTAGCCGTCAGCGTCCGCCGCGCGGCAGACGCTGACGCTTCGCAGTCGCTTTTGTCGTAGGTTGTAGCTTTAGTGTACTTCGAACGGTGCTTTCAAATTAGATGTTCTGAGACATAAGGTCTGCGGCGAGGCAAGCGGTGCATTTGTTTTCATATAAAGAGCACAGTGCGGTGTTCGTATGTGGTCTAAGATGGAGAATGAAGACAACCTAGAAGGTAGATGGCTTCTCCGGGCCACATTACGAAACACGAAAAAATCGCTTCACGCACTGGCCCAGCCCAGAGAGTGGTGACAAGCCGACAGTGGACAGTGGACGTTCCATAACAAAAATGATGACGAACAATGAAAACAAAGCTCAATTATATTAAAATCTGGCAGCTTTTCAACAATTTGTATGAGTTGTGTATGAAAGCGCTGTAAACAACAGCGCATGTGGGTCAGTGAACTGATAAAAAACATGTAATAGCTGTTATAAATTACGATTAGATAGTGTATTGTACTTTATCTGATAACATTTCATAAAGACAGATTATAATAAAAGCCTATGTGTTTGTTTACAAAACAATACACAACGATTACAGAACAATATTATAAGTATTTAAACTAGTCATACAAATTCTAGCCAAAGTTTGTATAATATTTTTTATCCGAAAGTTGGCACCATTTTATGGAAAGGTTTTCGAGGCAGCCTGTAAATTTACACATTTAAACCCTCCTTTAACCACCAACTCGGCAATTAAAAAATAAACTTTTTTATAAGTGCAAAATAATGCAGTTGGAGCAGTCACCATCTAAGTACTGTTCTTGCGCAAACGTCCGTTAACTGTATGAAACTCGCGTATGCTTTATGGGAATGCATGCAATTTTTTTATTGTTAATGATAAACTTATAATAGTTACCTATAAATAAGAACTCCAAAATTCTTATAACTATAAAATTGTAATAACCGTTAAAGCTGTGTTGTTCTATTCGCTTCTCAACTCAGTATAAAACATACTGTCAAGACAATGTTATTTCCTTGATATTTTTTGTTTAAACAATTTAGTTTTATTAATTATTTTAAGTTGACCTGTCCATATAGGCCTTGTGCTTCTAAGGAAATAAACGTTTTGACTTTGACTTTGATTTTGTGTTTTGAGTTTTTTTTAAGTGGCAAGTGAAATACTTTATCCCTGAAAATGTCAACTCTTTATCTATCACGGTTCCTGAAATATGCCTGTCCAGCCTGGTGACAGACAGACGACTAAATCGAATTAATTGGGTCCCGTTTTGTCCTTTGGGTACAGAACCCTAAAAACTCACCCTCACTAGTACTCGTATAACATATCAAAAGATAAGAGTTTTCCAGCTTAGCCGAAAGAAGACCTACATACCTCAGAGAATATAAAAATATCTTTTTTTTTTTTTTTTTTTTTTTTTATTGTTTATAAGCCTTCATTTGACCACAATCTCACATGATGTAAAGTGACGATGTGGCCTAAGATAGAGCATGAAGACTTAGAAGGTGGCTTCTCCGGGCCACATTACGAAACACGAATAATCGCTTCACGCACTGGCCCAGCCCGGAGGGTGGTGACAAGCCGCGGCCGAAGCCTACCACCAGAGACTGTTCTAAGCACCACCCGGAGGTCACGTGTAAGGATTCAGAGGGTTACCACTTACGGACGTGAACAGACAAAACCTCCAATATCTACAACCGTCAAAAGAACCAACCATAAAATTTTACTATAATAGAGCAATTATGTAAGTTTACTTAAATAAAGTGAAACTGCTTTCTCATTAGCTTTTTACCACAATTCACGAACAAAGATTGATAACAATAAAACAATAATTAGATAAGATCTTTCACACGAAATGAAAACCTGTTGGGTGTGCGCCCAAAACAAGGCTATGTGAGGAAAGTGAACGATGAAGGTTAGTGGACACTAAAGCACTAGATCTGTTACGAGTGTGCATGTCCAGTCCAGGTCTCATAATTAGTACGTACTGGCTTTCCGCCCGCGGGTTTGGCTGTGTAAAAATAGATTTTTTCGCGGTGTAAAGTAGTTTTCTTTAAGCCTTTTTTTGGACTACATCTGTCATGTCCATGACAAATTTGATCCAAATCTAGTATTGCTTGTAATAATTGTTTTTTTCATAAAAGTAGTAGTTAACCGCGGTAAAAAGTGGCATTTGTGTCATTCTGATATGTAATCTATATTATTGTAAAATTTCATCATACTCGCAAAAGGATTTTTGTTTGAAAGAGCAACAAAAATACATAAATCCTTACAAACTTTCGCGTTTACTATGTTAGTAGGAAATAGGTATAGGGATAATTGCCATGTAGAATTGCGAGAAAGTCTCTAACATTCTTGTTAGAGACTTTCTCGCAACTTTTATAAAACTGATCAGTTAAAAAAAAGTGTAACGGTGTATTGAATTTAAACGAATGTTTCGAAAATTACGAAAATTACTACCTGTGCTGTAACAAATTCCGTTAATTTATAATTTTACCGATAAACGCGTTACAAACAAGAGTTGCTAATTAATAGGCGCATATTAAATATGTATCTGAATTCCAAAGAGATCAGGTCTAACCTTTGTTTTCGCAACTCATCGTGTGTTTCTTACGTCTAAAATTTAATTTATGTAAAACAATGAACTCCGCCAAAATTTGCCGAAGAAAAACAAGCCTTAGTTGATATTTGTCTTTAGAAACTCCGTAAAAGTCTCAACGAAAACAAGAGTTTGTGAATAAGTTACAACACTTGGACGGAGAACCACTAAATCAGAAAGTTAGGGTAATTAGTGAAGTGATTAGCTACTTTTTGGGGGATTTCGCGGGGAATAACGATTATTATTCGATCCTATTCATCTGGGAGTAATAATTTTGGTAGATTGGTTATACGCGAGGTTTTATGTGATCGGCTAGCACTGCGCGATGTTTATCTTGTAGAGACGCAAAATGGCGTTCAACTGAGTAACGCTGAGGGGTGTTATAAGTTTCACGTGTCTGTCTGGGACATCATAACTCCCGAACGGATGGAATGATTTCAATTTAGTTGTTTTTTCTTGTAAAGGTGAGTTTCGCGACAGTGAGACATGTTTGATGAAAATCGGTTGTCCCGTTTAAAAGTTAAAAGTTATGACGGTAATAGTGGGGAATTAAAATTTGCATATATACTCGAGTGGGGTCTCAAATGAAAGCGCATCACATGCACATGACATTTTTACTGTTTTTAGATTATTCTTACAACAACATCTAGCCCCGTGGTAAGCTCTAAGCTTGTGTTACGGGTACTAGAGGTAGATATCTGATATACTTAATATAATAGGCATACATATATAGATATATGTATATCTATACCTATATATATTTTAATTATACATATTAAACACCCAGACCAAGAAGAAAGTGCTTGCAGAACATACAAACACTTTCACCCTCGGCGTGAATCGAACCCGCTACCTCTTGCGCCGTAAGCGGACCCTCTCCCACCGCGCCACTGAAGCAGTAACAAAAGTTTCGGTCAGTATGGGAAGCGCTGAAAATATAAGATATAGGAAGATTTGTTCTTAGGAACCATATTATCCATAAAATTGCATTAAAGTATTAAAAAAAATAAGTTTAAGTACTTCGCTTGTAATTGAACACAGACTTTAGAAAAATAAATTAACACAATTTTAAAATTAGTTATCGATTGTGTAAGAAATAAGCCATCATTCCCTATAGTAAAATATACATAATATTAATATATCTGAAATAAATAATAGGTACAAAAGGTGTTTTTTAATAAAAAGGATCCTGAAAGGTGGTTAACCTGTTTATGATCTTCATTTTAATAACCTATTTTTTTTATTGATTCCAATATTTTTGTAATTAAATTGAGGACATGTAAATGGTGAAATGTGGTTCCATAAATACAATTAAAAGAAATGGTCACATTGGCGACTACGACCCTATTCGTAGGAAACGACGAAATATGAATTTTAATATTAATATCTGAAATAAATTAGGTAATAATTATTATTATTGAGTTTTTTAAATCTCTTTGAAATATAATCCAATTTTCTAACGTTTTCTATTTAAATAAAGATGTTAAGTAAGTCATCTTGACACTAGTTATTATTCGTGCTATCGGGATAATTAATCAGAAAAGAATCGAAAAAGCGAATCGATTGAAAGCGGTGCTTAGATTCACTGCAGATCAGTAAAATCGATTTCTCACTTCTTACATCTAAAATTGAATTCCGACTAACTTTTAATTAGTCACTTTTTTACAAACCTATCGTATTAATTTGACAATATAGAGTTATAATGTTTGACTATTAATATAAATTATAGCTAAAATTGCTGCAACATACTCGACTGATTATAAAAACATATTTATTCTTAGATAGCCCATTTGTCGAAGGCTATTATTATGTTAAATCTTTTGAGAAGAGATTGAAAAGCGGTAAGAAAGAAAAAATAAAGCTATTTATATTTTGCCAATAAAGCGCCAATTACGCTCACAACGATGTTCTTATTTTTCAATATTTCCTGAAACAAGCAAAGGTGAGCCGGCAGGCATAATTAAGGATTAGGGAAACTAGGAAAATGTTCGGTTTTGGTCGTTTTCCTATTGTTGTCGTGAATGATTCCATAAACGTCATCATATTGGTATTTCTTTCATAAAGGATGATAAATCTTATATAGAAAGAAGAAATACATTCACAGCCAACCTACTATTGATAGCCACGATATGTTTACAAAATTAGACATTATTAAATATTAGATCGCCTAACCCCAAACTAAGCGCACCTTGTATTAAAGGTGTTAGGTGACTGATATACTACATAGATCCCTTTTTGTTCGTAAATACATACATACATACCTTTGATACATAAAAAACACCCAGACCATTATTTTCAAGCTTATAACAAGAACTGTTTATTGGTTCATTTGCCGTTAGAGTTTGCTTAGTTTTTTAGTTCATTTTGTATTATGATATTGTGTATTTTAATAATAAGGTATTCATAGAAATTTCGTTATTACAATCAACTGAATCTAACTGTTGTGTGTGACTATTAGAAATTGGTCAGAAATTATGATTTGTACAAAACCTGGCCCACAAAACCAAATATGTAGACACTCAATTATTTTTAATAAGTAGGTAAGTTATATTACAATTTCTAGTAACCACTAAAGATTTCGCATAAAAAATTGTGTGGAGAATACGGATGCGTCTTATCTTTTCTGAAAATTATAAAGAAGATGTTGACTCTGCTATGAACTTTACTGCTTGAAATGATAGTCTAGCTAATTTACTAAGATTACCATTGTGTCTACAACATGAAAAGCTGCCGTTACCTGTACGGTACCCACATTTCACAGTCGGCGCTCATTGAGGAGTTTCTATGGCTGGGTGATGCCATCAGATGGTATACCGTTGTATCATTACTTAACATTCAGATACGCTAAATGTATGTACATCTCTAGTGAACTTCTGTTCTCCTAGTACTTTTGCTTTCATATAAACTTGAATAACCAAGGTACAAAATTTTATAGGGGTATAATTGTTTTTTTTTGTGTTAGGTACTTTAAGTACAACCAAATTGATTTATGCGTCTCAGAGTACTCAAAATGTGAAAATCAGCAGATAGGCTAAATGTATATTTCCGGTGAACTTATGTTCTCCTGGTACTTTTGAATTAATGTAAACTTGAATAATCAAGAAGCATTATTATTTGAAATATTTATTTTTTGTGGTAGGTAAGGATAGTTAGGGTCAAATTGATATTAAGCGTCTCAGAGTATTTAAAATCTGAAACGACAGCAGATCGGCTAAATATACATCTCCAGCGAACGTATGTTCTGTTTTTGCATGTATATTTCCGGTGAACTTATGTTCTCCTGGTACTTTTTTGCCTTCATGTAAACTTGAATAATCAAGAAACAATATTTTGTTTTTTTTGGTCAGGTAAGTGCAGTCAGAGTCTAATTGATATAAGCGTCTAGATAAGTAAAAAAATGTGAAAATAAATAAAACAAAAATGATATAAAGCAGTCGGCGCATCTATTGTGCCAGAAGTGGAAGGGAGATAGTGGTATGCCGTGGTGTTGCCGTGAACTTTCTTCGAAATTTGCATCAATCAAATAACTAAGATTAGTCTCTAGACTAGACCTGTACTGATTAAGTGATATTTATTTTGTAGAGGTTCTTTATGGCGATCCAGTTTTGAATTTTCAAGTTTTAATTTTAAAATTTATAAAATTTTACATAAACGCGAATTTATTCTTTATATCTTTATCTGGCGCTTCTGTATATAAACTTCTATCATCACCAGCTGTCCAACTAAACCGTGAAGGCCGTTCTATAAAACGTGGCTCAGCATTTGTATGGTATAATCCTACGCAAGGCAATTACCATAAGTCGATTGCGTTTCAGCCTTATTTAGGGCAAAAGGCTAGTTGTACCAGGAGTCATTTGAATAGAGATAGTCTGTTCAAATCGTAATTGAACCTGGACCTTGCGCAAGGTGGAGTTTCAAAATGCCTACTGAAATTCTGATCTAGATGTTTATATGTTACATCTGTCTGCTTGGTCCTACTTCTTATATACTTAAGTTTCATTTTGTCTCTTAATCTGATGTTTAGAATGCTCCGTTCCATTTTATTCTGACACACTCTGAGTGCTCCGTTCTGCTTTTTAGTAAGGGCCCAGGTTTGTGCTCCATAGGTTAAAAATGGGAATATGCATGAGTTGAATACCCTAGTCTTATGTTTTATGGATATGTGTGGGTTCTTCATTACTTCTTTTAGAGACCAGAATCTTTTCCATGCTTTATTTATTCTTTTGTTATTTCTTTCTGCATTTGGTCTTCCGGTGCAATAATTTGTCCTAAATATGTATATTCATCCACATATACTATGCTATTATTGTTCTGAAAAATTGGTATTTTTGTAGTATTATTTTTTTTGTGTAACGCGTACTAGACATCTAATATACTCAATATAATATATTTAACAGGCGTCTACGCGAAGGAGAAAGTGCTTGCAAGACATACAAATACTAGAAGTGCGGTCTAGAGTTTGTATGCGGGAATCGAACCCGAATACCTCTTGCGCCGCAAGCGGACCTTCACCCAACGCGCCACTGAGTTTGTCTAAGATGTGGAACATAATAACTTTCAAATTCAAGGATATTATACATTCATCTTATCACTATTAAACATTCGTTGTATAAAAATTGTAAATAACTACTACCTGTCCATAAAATGACAGACATTTTTCCCAAATCGTTTAAATATTTTATCATGTTGAACCTTTTGAATAAAAATGCCTTCGTTCGCATGGGCATTAGCACTTCTATAGAAAGCGGGCCTTTTTTTTTGTATTTTAACTTTATGAGGAGTGAAAAAAACTCTCGCGGTTATCAACAATTTTATCTTATCTCTAAGAGAGAAGTGTGTCCCAGCAGTGGAAACATTAATAGGGTGATGATGATGATGATGATTTTAGTTTTGGGTTTATAAAGAAAAAAAACCCTACTCGTAGGTGATACTTTTAACCGAAAGGCAAAGAACCGACAACACATATCGAGCTAAGTTTTTGACAGATTAACTTGATTTTAAAAATAAATGATTAGAAATAAATAAATAAATATTTTTTTTCAGTTTCATTTCCGTCTTTGCGATAAAGCATTTTTAAATACTATAATATAATTTTTAAATAATATTAACAGTTCTAAATGTTAATATTAATATTTTGAAACAACAGCTCATTTTATTTATATTCACATACTGTTTTTTGATAGTGTATCTAAACATGAAAACAAATGCATACCACAAAACGAACAAAAAATCTCATTCACAGCTTCAAATTCCATTTCTGACCTCAACAAAATTCTTGTTGTGTTTCCAACTAGCAGTTCCCTTGTTCACTATGAAGCCCAATAAACCAAAAGTCCTTAGCTATTTGCATCACTGAGCCACACAGTACTCAGGTAGTCCCTACAGACTATTACAACCAAATGAGAGTCAACCTTATTTGGTTGTAACATGGTTGAAAATATGTAATCGTTATATATGATGGTTTCCGTTTGTGTGGTCCGTAAATAAATAAACACGTGGGCTGAACGGGATTTGCGTCTTTTGTGCGATATAACTTTTAAAAAAATCACCGTCAAATCATGGTTTGGTACCCGTTTTAAGTCATAATCTTTGTGCAATGTTACGGGTGTTCGTATGTTACTAGTGACAAACTAAGCTAGTGATATTGTTACAAAAAAAACAGTTCCATGGAAGATAACGATAGTTAACAAACATATCGATTTTTTCGATACGTTTGTTGTATAACATATTTATAATTCCAATCGACCTAGCAATTTTTTTATTGAATATCATAATTTCACTTGTTACCTTGATGTTTTTTTTGAAGTGAAACTTCTATAGAATCGTAGTGATTTCAAACCGGAAGCAAAAAGATGAAACGGAAATGGTAAGAGACACAAATACAATGCTTTATTTAAATTTCTTTGAGCGATAGGTACTTCGTAGTTGAGACTACGAAGTATCGCGCAAAGATTGCTGCATTTTATTTATATTATTTTGTCACATACTTTATGTAATACGCTTTATTGAACTTATATAAATAATCCGAATAATTACAGATATATGTTTGTTTCTCTTATCATTTTAGCAGATGCGTTCATTTACCCTTTTTTTCTATTCGATATATATCATAATAATAGTTCGTAAGTAGTAGACTCCAATCGTGCGTCGTAGCTGACACACACCCACTTTTTTTTATTCTTCTTATTCTTTCGTCGATTTACTGAAGTGTCACTTCTATCGTGTGTGAATCGCACACACACCTTTTTTTTAAATTGTTTTTCTCCAACAAATCAATTAATCAAGAACGATAGAGACTTATCAACGTTTGAAATGGCATTCCTCAATGACATTCTGACCGTCAAAAAGACAAAAGTCAAAAGTCTTCAATAAGTGTGTATTGCCAGTGATGACTTACGGATCCGAAACGTGGTGCTTCACTATTGGCCTTATGAATAGGCTTAGAGTCGCTCAAAGAGCTATGGAAAGGGCTATGCTCGGGGTTTCTCTACGGGATCGAATCAAAAAATGAGGAGATCCGTAGAAGAACGAGGGTCACCGACATAGCCAAACGGATTAGCTCTTTGAAGTGGCAGTGGGCAGGCCACATAGCACGTAGAACAGATGGCCGTTGGGGCCGAAAGGTTCTTGAATGGAGGCCGCGGATTGGTAAGCGCAGCGTCGGACGCCCACCAACAAGATGGACAGATGACTTGGCCAAACTTGCTGGCTCACGGTGGATGCAAGTGGCGACCGATCGGAATAATTGGTCGTCTTTGAGGGAGGCTTATGTCCAGCGGTGGGCGTCTAATGGCTGAAATGATGATGTTTATGATTCTGACCGTAACAACGCAATTGGCTTATCGGATCAGCTAATATGGCGGCGCGGTGTGAACGAAGGTCGTAATTAGATACACTGTGGGCGGGGGCCCTGTCACGAGCTAGGTTTAAGGTAAGAGAGACGAAAATGGCATACTTTTAATTTTTTCTGCTTGGATATTGGGGTATTTTAAAAAGGTCTTTGCGTCGAATATTTCATACAAATCGGAGAAGTAACGGCAGCGTCTGGCTCTCGTTCGACAGAGAAACAGAGATCATCATCATCTTGTTCTCTTGGACAATCCACACAACAACATCTAGCTCTTAGGGAAGCTATAAGCTTGTGTTACAGGTACTAGATATCTGATATTCTTAATAAAATAGACAGATATATTTTTACTTAACATAAATTAAACACTCAGACCAAAGATATTGGCCCCCCTCCAATTATAAGGGGACTAGACTATGACTAATCATTAATGAGGAGATACGTTGAAGAACGATCTTTTAAATGGCAGTGGGCAGGCCATTTAGCACGGAGAACTGTCGTTGGAGCCGATGATTTTTAGAATGACAACCAAAATTCGACAAGCGCAGCGTCGGACGTCCACCAAGTAGCACAAAAACCTGGTGAAGACCGAGAGCTCACGGTAGATGCAGGCCGCTGCCAGCCGAGGAGACCAGCAGTTGATTTCCAACGGCTGAAATGGTGATACTATGACTGCCAGGTTGAAGGGTGTGTGCCATAGCCTTAGAATAGCTTTCCTGATTAGAAAAAAAGCTATTTTAATGGAAGCAATGATAAATGGTTGCCCTACAATAAGATATTTTATAAACAATGTCGCCTACGCCATCTGGCAACACTCAAACAGTATCACAGATAACGCATATGATATATTTTCACCAACATTATAGTTCAAATGAAGTGCTAATAATGCACTGAGCTACTTCGAACTCTCACACTTAGCACTTTTTACGAGAACTTGTCACTCGAACCACTTAACACTCATCTAAGAAGTTACAGTCAACGCCAAAGGTTATGTTTCTCGCTTCTCTCTCTAGTAACTACTATGCAGGGTTTTACGACTCGCATTCAAGTTTTAATTGATTTTATTTATTTAGTGTTTATAGACTTTAGTGTTTGGGACAACTCAAATTTAAATAAAAAATCGTTTAACAATTAACATCGATCAATTTGATTATTCGATAAAATTAAGGCAATAGTGAAAATATCCACTATAGGTGACATTTAAGTTCCAAATAAATAGGAATTAACTTTAATTTAAACCTTTTTTAAGTAATATCATCATAGTCACCCATTCGCAACATGAATGCGTCTTTTGCTTTTTTTTGATTATTTGTAAATTGTTCCTGTTTTTTTTCCTTTATTCTTGCGAACATAGAATCAAGACATCACAGAAGTTTCGCGTGAAGTATCGCTTTCGTACGATTTGTACTTAACTTCGCAGTCGCAAAACTCTGCCTCGGCTTAACACAGGAAAACAGTATTGAATCAAACATTATCCTAAAAACTAAAAAAAGAATAAAGAAATAAATTTCTACATTTCCTATATATCTGTGAAAAAGAAAAACAAACAGAAAATAAAAGAAATAGTATAAAATTAGTTTCATAATTATTTGTAAAATATATTTATAACATTTTTAATTTTCAAGTTTTCAGCCACTGATAATATAGATATATACAATGCATACAGAATTTAGATACAATGCATTATATCTGGGGGCACGGTAGTGCCCCCACCAAGTCGAGCAAAAAGTGTCACCTTTTCTCGAAGCAATTCAGGCCATTTTCGACCCCTTGTAACTTCGTTGTGGATAAAACTAGAAGACTGAAATTTTCAGTAACCATGCAGGATTGTAAAGACACGGTATATTTCAAATTTCATTCAATTTGAACCAGTATTTTAAGAATTATAACGGGTCAAATTTCGTAATTTTGTCACTCATTGACTCACCGATTATCAAAATTCTAAGGCACTTCTAGCAGACCTAGAAGCTTCAAATTTGGAATATAGGTAGTGTTTGGTGTATGAATCAAGGAAAAACTAAAACATCTAGAAAATACCGGTATAGAGGGCGCTGTCGCAACGCCACGTATATACGAAATATGTAATAACAATGCGAAATATAAATAAATCCAAGTTAGACCGGCAAAAAGAAAATTATATGGACATACATACAATAAGTAGAAGGTACCGAAAAGGAAAAAAGTAGAACTGTCTACAAAATACAAAAAGAAATGAGATCCCATCAAAAACAATACTTGTCAAAAAAACCAAGTCGCGCAACTCAGTTGTTCTGCGGTAAAAAGTTGTGAGATCCATGTAATTGCTTTGTATTAGTTTTGTTTTATTTTTTGTTTATATGTAAGAATTTATGTTTTTGTTTAACCTGTGAATAATTTATACCTAAATGTTTTTGTATTGTGTGAGTAGCAAATAAATGTTTGTCTATGTCTATGTCTATGTCTAATTCCAAGTCGGTTATTAAATTATTCAGTCTCTACTTAAGCGACTTTCTGTCTTAATACGTCCAGTCACTAAGACCACGAACGTGGACCATAACAATTGAAAATCAGTTGTGTCTGGAATCTCCGTACTCGGAGCATGAAGTTGTTACGTAATAATTAACAGCATCTTATAGTGACGCATATCAATATTAAAATTCTTTAATGTTTTATATAAATATATTGAGACTTGGCCATCGCAGTAAATAATTGAATTTACACGTGTTTTGAGGCGATTGAATTTACACGTGTTTTCAGGCGATGGCCAAGTCTTAATATATTTATATAAAACATTAAAGAATTTTAATATTGATATGCGTCACTATAATGTTAATTATTACGTAACAACTTCATGCTCCGAGTACGGAGATTCCAGACACAACTGATTTTAATTGTCATGGACCACGTTCGTGGTCTTAGTGACTGGACGTATTAAGACAGAAAGTCGCTTAAGTAGAGACTGAATAATTTAATAACCGACTTGGAATTACATGGATCTCACAACTTTTTACCGCAGAACAACTGAGTTGCGCAACTTGTTTTTTTTGACAAGTATTGTTTTTGATGGGATATAACTTTGCACTTTCCCCTTAAATTGATAAAGCAAATAAAAACTAATTAGGTATACCTATTTTTTCATGGAGTCATCATGCCTTTTGCCTCATTTTTGCGCGCCCTGCGAACTGTAAGACTTCGTCAGCCTATCTTGTTGCTGGATGAACGGCTCAAATCCAATATTAATTCCGACTTTAAACATTCCACTACGATCGTTAATTGAATACAATTCCTTACTATCTGACTTATATAAATAACGAGAAAATTTGTGAGGATATAAGTAAGTGTGTGAGTTTGTTGCACGCCTTACACGTAAAAACTACTAAATGAATTGATGAAACTTTCCAATACTGTAAAATACCACTTTTTGCGGCAAAACCAATTTATTGCGAGTAAAACCGGATTTTGATCAAATTTGGCAAATTTGATATTATGTAGTAAAGGACGTATACTTCATACAGCTGTAGGAACATCTATTATTCCGCGAGCAAAGCCGCGCCAAAAAACCTAGTATACAACACTATATTTACATAGCCGTGTTGGCTAAGTGGGAGCACACTCGGCATTCATTCCGAAAGCCGTGGGTTCAAACCCCGCCACGAAAAATGTATGTGCGCTTTAAAACACGTGCTTTAACAGTGAAGGTTCGTGAGGAAACTGGCATGTTCTGAGAACTTTATTAAAGGGTTTGAAGGCTATATGACATTCTCCAACCCTCACTAGGCCAGCGTGGTGAATTAAGGCCTAATCTCTCCAAGAGAGAAGTCCCTGTGTCCCAGCTGTGGGAACATTAATAGTGTGATGATGATTATGACTTACATAGCTTTATAGATTCAACTATACAGAGTAAAATGAAATGTCAAGCGAGTTGGAACCCAAAGTTTCGTATTCTGTGAACTTTAATAAGCTTGGGGTTGTTGTGTATGCAGTTCGTTAGTTCGCGCTGTCTTCATTTTACTAATTATGATAGGTAGTTCATCTAGCTTAGTTTGTCATGCATTGAAATGCGGCGCTTGCTTCTAAAGTTTTAACTTAAACTTTTAACTAGTTAATACATATGACAAAATTATAGTACATTCCTCAGTTGACTGCCTCTGTGGCGTGGTCGAGAGTCGGCTTGTGGTGCTAAAGGTAGCGAGCTCGATTCCCGCTGAGGGTGAAAGTGTTTGTGTGTTCTGCAAGCACTCTTTGGTTTGGGTGTTTTATATGTATAATTCAAATATATATATGTGTATGTACGTATGTCTATTATATTATGTATATCAGATGTCTAGTACCCGTAACACAAGCTTAGAGCTTACCGCATAACTCAGATGTTGTTGTGTGGATTGTCCGGAAATATTTATTCTGTATTGGAAAGTAGTTTTGAAATTGAAATTTTATGTATTCCTTCTGCATTTCAAATCCCAAAGAAGAATTATTTAAAGCACACCTCAAATTAAAAGATTGTATGACTTACACTCAATTTTTCCTAGTAGTATTTTACATTTAGTCGTAAGAACTTAATGGCTGAAGAATTATGTAATGGAGTCCAAGAAGGAAGTCTTATTCTATGCTAGCTGATTTATCAACGAGATGGACAGACATTTATAAAATAAACCCGTAGGTTTCTTACAAACCTACATTATTACGCCACCTTAGGTAGGTTACATTATAAACCACCTTAAGCAAGTAAAACTCATTAACTTAAGGGCCGATTTGTTCCTGAATCAGAATAAAGCTAATTTAGCAATAAACTTTGTGACAGCAGTTTGAAGTAGACTGACATGTCACTTTAATGTTTAACAGACATGTGACAGTTTTATTTCGCCATCTTACCCTGTTTCGATCCGGAGGGCAGAGGGTAATTCTCAGTTTTTCGATATACTTCGAAAGCGAATAATTTGAGATAAATCGCGAATTCATGATTATAAATGTAGAACAAAAATTCCGAAACTTCATAAAATCGGTAAACTCACTTTTGATATGACATTAATATCATTGAATTTGTTCAATCAACACAGGTGTTCCTTATTTGTTTCCAAGGCACTCAAATGACGGTGTTTTTGCTCATTGTTAGGATTAAACGCCTCTTGTTTTGGCTTTCATGTTCACAATAATCGAAATAGCATAAAAACACACCACAACACCCGAAATCGCTTAAAATAAATAAAAAAAAAGTGTGTGTGTGTGTCAGCTACGACGCATGATTGGAGTTTACTACTTACGAACGATATTATGATATAATATGTACATCGAATAGAAAAAAAGGGTACATGAACGCATCTGCTAAAATGATAAGAGAAACAAACATATCAAACACATCTGTAATTATTCGGATTGTTTATATTACTTCAATAAAGCGTATTACATAAAGTATGTTACAAAATAATAATAATTGTGTTCAATTTATACAAATCCAATTTTAGGATGATTGATTTCTTTCACTTTGAATTATAATATCATTCGTAAATACTGCAAAGAACAAATTAATTAGGTGTCGAAACTATAGCTTCTTTTTAATATTTTTATTAATAAATAACAGAAGGTACTTATTATTATGTTCCAACGAAACGCGTTGAGAGGACCATAAATTCGTCAATTGTTTTAGTTCCCTGCACAAAAACGTAAAAGCTATCTTTGTAAGACGATATCCAAGTGAAAAAGAAACGTCCGGCCAACATTTTTTTTGTAAATATTGATGATTTTACTGAATAACTTTGCACTCTCACCTCTACTCACTGAGAAATTCTAAAAGTGAATGCTAGGCGAATACTTTTTCGAACGCGTATTCGAATGTCAAAAATAGTAACTCGCATTCCAGAGACACAACAAACAACCAATCAAAATGCGTTAAAGTTCTTATTTCGAACGAGACGTTTCGACGGTATTTCATCTCATTCTTTTACACGTTGAATCCTACAGATATATATGTTTGTCTCTTTCTACGTAACGCCTCAACTTTTGTTAACACTTGATTTTACTCCCCATAAAATTTCCATACCGGGCCTTATAACTCAAATCGTTTCTTAAGGAGTAAACTCCAAAAACACTACTGACCCGTATTCTGGCCATAAAACAATTATTATTTAGTACAAAATGTAACGAAATAATAAAAATCACTACATTTTATTGAAAATATTCGAGAAACTCTGTCGGGTTCCTAAGTCGTCCGTGTTATAAATATCGAAAGCGTTTTTGAGATAAATATTAGCTAGTGATATTTTTCTCATCATTTCGATATTTTTAGAATTCGTTATGATCTGGGAATTGCTCTCCAGTTAATTTTAATGTGACGTTGGCTAGTCGGCCCTTATAATGTGTACTTACAGCTTAAAATAAAGTCAAAAGCAAAACATTTATACAGGAAGCTTAAAATTAATAAAACTAAATTGTTTATACAAAAATTATCGAGTAAATAACATTGTCTTGACAGTTCGCTCCAATGTTTTATACTGAGTTGAGAAGCGAGAATAGAACAACACAGCTTCATCAGTTTTAACAATTTCGTAGTTATTACAATGTTGGAGTTCTTATTTAATTAAAAGTACATTATAATCCTATATCATAAAACTACAATCTATTGTGTAAAATAAACACCGTTCCTTTATTATATAGGCACAGATCAAATTCCAGTTCAAGTGTAAGTGTAGAAACTGAAATTTTAGATTTAATTCTTTGATAACTTGAAACAATGAAAATGTTAATGAGCTCCTTTTTTCCGGTGCCCTTCATGTACTAAATTATTTAAGTTAATATACAAATAATTGTAGTGCGGTGCACGGACGCGGCCCCGGCTTACGTTTTAGGATATGGCATCCCTTTCACGATCCGGAATTCTGCTTCGAACCGGTTTATGAAAGTATTCCTTGAACAAGCCCAGCTTTTGAGAGCAAATTTTTACTTTGATCCTAGTAAATTTGTTTCAAGTGATATTCTTCGTGTTTTCGACAACGTAAGTTAATTTTACGCAAACTCTGTCCCGAGGGCGGAAAGAAAATACATATATAATTTAGGTAACTTTTAGCGTATCAAAATTTGGAGAAATACGGATGGGACCCTTGAGAATGGGGATCAATCTTAAGTATATAGGTAAATGAACAATTTGCTGGATGCCCAAGACACAGGCTTCATTGAGAGCTACTTGTATCCATCGTAAACCTGAGTATTTGTACATAATTATCTCTCCTAATCTTCAAATGAAATAAAAAAAGCTGTGTTGGCTAATTGGGGCACACTCGACTTTTATTCCGAAAGTCGTGGGTTCAAATCCCACCACGCACTTCTGAATTTTTCTTCTTGAAAAAAGTAAGTGAGTTTGAAAACACGTGTTTTAACGGAAACCGGCATGTTCTTGAGTTTGAAGAACATGTGATATTCACCAACCCGCACTTGGCCAGCGTGGTGAATTAAGAACTAATCTCTCTCGCAAAGAAAGAAGTCCCTGAGTCCCAGCAGTGGAGACGTTAATAGGGTGTTGATGATAAACCTTCAATTGAAGTATTCCGTCCCTATTCCCCATTTCTCTTCTAGCTCTAGAGAGATAACCGTGTTGATGGCGCTCGCAATAAAGTCAAAGTAAAACATTTATTTCCTTAGAAGCACAGGGCATACATGGACAAAATTGTTTGTACAAAAAATATCAAGGAATAGCTTGGTTTTGACAGTTCGCTTCAATGTTTTATACTGAGTTGAGAGGCGAATAGAACAACACAGCTTTATCAGTTTCCAAATATCTCTTGATTGGTTGAAAACTCAAAAACCGTCAAATCATGGTATGTTACCCGTTTCAAGTCATAATAAGAGTTAATTATTTATTAATAGTTAATACTTCACTAAATACCCAAACGGAATTATGACAGTTCTGTCAGGGTAAACATTGCCTTCAGACAATTGAATTTAGTCACAGAATATTTGCGTTCCGCCTGTTCTCATTCCGTTTGAAGTCGCATTAATTACCTCAGCGTTCTGATAAATGATGCAGAGGCATGCCCAATATTAAATTAGACCTGGCTGAGTTTCAGGCGCCTTTGGCGTCTGATGCCGATGTAATATTCTATCAGACTTGTCAACTAGTTTTTGAGTTTCGGTTTTGTGGAATATTCGCTTATCCCATTGTGAAGTTTGTTTGGAGTCTAGGCACTATGGTGTTTTATACGGACTTCAATATAGGAGGTGTTTTTCAATTCGACTGGATTTCTTACTTTTTTGTATGTTTGTTACGCGATATCTCCGTAAGTTGTGAACCGATTTTAAAATATTAATTCGAGAGATCCCATTGTCACCATGTCAAAATCGGGTGATGGGATCTCAGAGAAATCGAGAGCAACCCTGGAACTTTATACGATGATGAACTCGGTTTATATTTTATAGTAATGACAAATTGGTGATGGCAACACCTCATCATGATGTCTATAAGGAATGCGCATGTCCAGTAGTGGTCTGAAAAGAAATTATGAGCTAGGAACGTTATTAAACTGTCTAGCGTTATTTAACCATCCCACTTTGCTAGTATAATTAGTAACGCGAAAGTTTGTGAGGATATAAGTGTCTTTGTTGCTCTCTCAAGCTAATGCACGCAAAAACTTCTATATGGTGTGTGTATGGATTTCGATGAAACAGTAATTTAGCCTACATATCAGAATAACACACAGGCCATAAAATATCACATTTCGCCGTTAAATCCATTATTGCGAAACCTGATTTGGATCAAATTTGACAAAGACTTTTTTGTTGTCCCTGTTAAAGGAAAAGGCTACCCTTGACCGCGGAAAAATCTATTATTGCACGGGCGAAGACTAGTTATGTATAAATGTCTCTGAGCTATTACTCGCATGTCGTTCCGTAGTATTTAAAAACATTTCCTTATGAGATCCCCGACAGCTATCAGCTCTACGTGCTTTTTGATACAATAATAATGATTATCTCTGGCCTCTCTCTTCGGGCGATAAACGTCACAATATATTGCTTTATTTAAAACAAAAGCCAATAAAAATTATAATTTGATTGTTGTAAGTAGATAGCCGTTGCATGACCTCGATGTATTGTTATCGAGTTACATTAAAAACTCATCAGGATGTTACATACATCATACATACAACATACGTGTATGGGATGGATAGCGATACGTTTCAGTGATTTCCATTTCAACGGAAAAACAAAATGGACGTTACGGAATGATTTTATAACATTATTCTTTTGAAATTACGCGTTTCAATTATTCTTTGAGTATTTACTGGACAGACGTCAGACAAATTTAAGTTTTGTACTAGTTAGTTTACTTATATATATTAATTTTCATTTTTTAAGTTATTTCTGAGATGTATCATTAGGTATTTTGATTTTATTAAACCCTATCGCAAGGACTTAAAAATTAAATTCTATCCTTCTCCCCAGAGCAACTAATTAGGATTCCTGTGTTGTTCCTGTTTGAAGTACGTACAGTATTTATTCCCAAAATTTATACATCTCCTCAATAGTATTATGGTAAAATCTATAAATAAAATACAGCAATACCTCTTTGCGCGATACTTCGTAGTCTCAACTACGAAGTATCGCGCAAAGAGGAGACCCCGAGAATGAGATACGCTGTGTAATGTATTCCATCTCATTCTTTTACACGTTCAATCCTACAGATATATATGTTTGTCTCTTTCTACGTAACGCCTCAACTTTTCGTGTTACACTTTGATTTTACTCCTCATAAAATTTCCGTACCGGGCCTTATAACTCAAATCGTTTCTTAAGGAGTAAACTCCAAAAATCTCTGCATCGCATCTATATTTTAAACTTTTCATCAGATATTTATACAATTTTCAGCAATAGAAAGAGTAATTCAAAGCCAAGGTTAACATGTATAGTTTGCACCTGTGTGACGTCGGAGCGGATCATCAGCATCATAATCATTTCAGCCGTAGGACGTCCACTGCTAAACATAGGCCTCTTTCACAGATTTCCACTTACTACGGTTGGAAGCGGCCTGCATCCACCGTGAACCCGCAGCCTTCACCAAGTCATCCGTCCACCTAGTAGGCGGACGTCCAACGCTGCGCTTGCCGATCCGTGGCCTCCATTTGAGAACTTTTCGGCCCCAACGACCACGTTCTTCGTGCTATATGGCCAGCCCACTGCCACTTCAACTACCTAATCCGCTTGGCTATATCGGCGACCCGCGGGAAGGATAGCTTCGTTTAATTAGGAATATAGTGCGGGTAACTAGTTATGCAATACCTTTGGTGCTCAACGCCTAGGTGCCTAAAAATAATCCGGGCTGGGCCAGTGCGTGAAGCGATTTTTTCGTGTTTCGTAATGTGGTCCGGAGAAGCCTAACTTCTAGGTCTTCATGCTCCATCTTAGACCACATCGTCACTTTACATCAGGTGAGATTGTGGTCAAATAAAGACCTATCTTTCATAAAAATAATAGGTGCTCAAATGGGAATACTTTAAACATACAGAGAACATCAGCGTGCCATACTTTTGACAGCCATATTGACAGACGCGCCAGTTCAAACCGGTTTAACGAACAATGGACTCCATGGTCAAGGTCAGGAGCAGTTCAATGGCAGATTTGATACAGTATCAAATAGCTCTCACGTACTGTCATGTGAGATATGATTGCAGTCAAAGTCAAAATGTTTACATCCTTAGGAGCACAGGGCATACATGGACAGGTCAAGTCAAAATAACAACTTTTTTAACTTTAAAAAAAAATAATCAAGGAATTAACATTGTTTTGACAGTTCGCCTAATTTTTTTTTATACTGAGTTGAAAAGCGAATAACAACAGCTTTATCAGTTTTAACAATTTTGTGGTTATTACAATTTTAAAGTTTTAGCAGAAGAGATATGTACAACATGCATGCCGCTAGAGTTATTTTATTCGTATATTTTTGTTATTGCAAGATTCTTAGTAGAGATTTTTCAAATCGTGTAAGGCATGTTTCTGTGATTTCTTCCTTTGTAATTGCTTTAATTCAATCTTATTTTATTAATTTATATTTCATATCATAAATACTATTGAATGTATTCTGTTATGATTTTGTTCTATTTTTTATTTGTATAACATTGAAAATATTAAGTGACAAATAAACAATTTAATTTGTTTTGATTAAGCTTATTATAGAATCTGATATTTTTGCGCGGTAAAAGTATCTTAAATCCTTTTGCAATAAGTGGGGTTTTACCAAAATGATTTATGAAATCCGTTTAGTAGTGCCTGAGGGTGCCCCCCTGGTGTACAACAATTCCAAACTTTATCCATTTATAATAACTAGTAAAGATATAAATATAGCTGAAGTGTCATACAGATACATTTAGCAATTTTATTTCGATTCGTATTTTGCACTCGAAGGCAGTCAATTGTACGGAGGTATAAATGTACTTATTTTTAACCCCCGACTAAAAAAGAGGCTTGTTATAAGTTTGACGTGTCTGTCTGTCTGTCTAGGACATCAATAGCTCCCGAACGTATGTATGGAGCGATTTTAATTTAGTTTTTTTTTGTAAGGTGAGTCGGGCGCGAGTGTTCTTAGATATGTTTCCTGAAAATCGGTTGTGCCGTTTAAAAGTTATGGGCGTTAGAGTGGGGAAGGAAAACCGAAAACCTGCAAATATACTTGAGTGGGGTATCAAATAAAAGCGCATCGCGTGCACATTACAAAATATTATGGTGTTTTATTTTTAAGAAAATTAAGACTTTGGAATCGGGGGTTTTTCTTAAATTTAAAATTTTGATTTATTATAATCATTAGTTTCGGCATTCATCATCATCAATGATGGATGGACTGTGAGAAAGAAGATATGTGCAAGAAAGAGGTGAGTGTTGAGATGACGGGTGATAGAGGGAAATGGAAGAAAAAACATGTGCCGACCCCACATAGTGTGGGAGAAGGCCAGGATGATGATGATGATGATGATATTACATTATTGATCGATCGAGATGGCTTTCGGCAACCATCATTTCTGTATAACATTAATATATTATATTATTCGTTCTTGAAGCCGGTATGTGGACGTCCTTTAACTTAAGTTTTTATAACGCGAACATATTTATTTGTAAAAATCATAAAATTATTGTCGAGGACTTATTGTCAGTGTAGAGTTTTATGCCGGCGTGCGTCCGCCAATCCGAGTTCTATCCTACAACTTGCTCTAAATAAACATGTTCGGCATAAACTCAAACTCCAACTAAAGTCTTGATTCAATTTCGCACCAACTCCCCAGAAAGCGTCGAAAACCCCTATCAGAATCCAGTAACAGCATTTCAAGTTGCAAAAAGCGGCGGTCGCAAAAACGCTGCTAAATAATTCATCGAGTTCGTTACACTGGCAACACTGTGTTTACCAGCTTCATAAATAAATTGACTTATCGGATAAGTTATGAGCTGAAAGGACCGCGGCTTTCAACCCGCTCGGGAAGCACCCATTTCGTGCAATTATTATAGAGCCCAGGTATTCATGGAGAGTTTTATCAATATGTCCGTATTTTTACGATAGCTTTTGTAAATTTGTAAGTGAGCTTTTATTTTTAATGGCTTCAATATTTAATGTTTTCTGGACTGTACTGTTTACTCATAAAGTTCCTTATAAGCGAGCGTAGGTAGTATGTTTTTGATGTACTGTCACTGAAATCTCGTCAGCCAAACGTGGGCAATATGACAACCTCCAAAAATAGTATCAATAAAAAAACTATGTTTAGCAAAGACTTTTTGTAAATCAGACACACCTCAATCAATTATAACTAATAATGATTAATAGATTTTATATTGGTAGCGTTAAAATCTAATTAATAAGCTCTAAACACATCGAGGCACTGCTAACTGCATTTTCGATTATCAAACTACACCTGTGCTTAGTGCTTTTAATAAAAACTAACGGTTTTCAACAGGCTAGAAGTCCGTAAATGATAATAATAATATGATACTACTCAACAAAATGGTTACGAAACGCTGTTTCGATTGATTGCAAATCAAATAATAAAAAAAAAACAGAAATAAGTACGTTTAATACATCAATGCCCTCAATAAGCTCAAACAAAAAGCAATAATGTACAATTGCCTTCCTTTAAGTACGAAATACAAATCGAAATAAAACGCAATACAGACGTTGGACAAGCCACAATCCAATATAATCAGGAAGTAATAAAAGCTTCAGCTACAAACGCGAAGATGGAGGAATCTTGCGGTAAGTACCACGACTTCTATCTATAAAATCTAAATTAAAAAAAATTTAAGAAAAACCCCTGATTTGAAGCCATAGTTTCCTTAAAAGTAAAACACCATAATAATTTGTAAATTTGAATTACCTGTGTGAAGCCGGGGCGGGCCGTGAGTAAACAAATAAGCAAATCTAATAATCGTTTACAAGATTTCAAATTGTGTAGTATAGATATCGGTGAGCTTAATCATTTGAATAAGAACCTGTGCAAAGCCAGGTGAGATGAAGTAGCACATTAAATCAGCACCCATGTCAATCCGAAGCCTTGAGTTGCTGAAATGTGTCCGACCGACAAACGACGGAGATCATTCACGGGACGGGTCAGCCTTAGGTGACGATTAACCCCTTATTATTGAGTACTTAGTTAAAGGCTAGACATTTATATCCATACAAACTGAAGACATGGACGCGTCAACAAAACACGAAGTATCGAAATTAAGCCCATTACGCTTGCTAAGTTTAAATTTTACCTTACAATTAATTATTTCGAGTTATGGTAGCTGTGTTGTAATAAAGGATATTCTATTTTATTCTAGTCTTAATTAATTTATATATTGGTCGAATTTTAATCCTAGGACCTTTTAAAGACGGAGATACATATGCCTGTAGCTTGCACACATGCACGTGTCAGCTACTGTTGCCTGTACTTACAGGCACTTAGCATAAACGTAGCTAGCAAAGCATTTGATTTACTTGCATGCTAGTTGAGGGAAGACACGCGAGGGCTTGCAAACTTCCACAGATTCAGCTTCTACGGGCTTACTAGTAGTTAAAAACCCATATTTTTCATGCAAGGACACAACGTGCATGTCTGTATTACTGGCAAATGTATTCGCTGTGTTCCAGTGACTCCTACGAGCCAGTACCTATGTTACGAGGTAGGGACCATTTGAATAAGAACCTGTCTGAACTCAGGTTAGATGAAGTAGCTCATTATGTCAGCACCCATGTCAACATCAACACCTAGAGTTGCTGAAATGTGTCAGGTGGCAAACTACCGAAATTAATCACGGGTCAGGCTTGCTAAGAGTGACGAATAATCAATGTATAATTATTGTGTAGGTAATTAGTAAAAGTGGAGGCATTTATTTCAATAGTAAAATCCAATTTGGGTAAATAATTCTTCAAATGGTAGATTTTCAATTGTACATACATACTGTCTGACAGTTAATTGAAAAATAAAATAACGACTATCTAACAAGTAAAAAGTTATATCAAGCATGGTAATAAGATTGTCTTGACAATTAATAATTAATAAATGTTTTGATATCGTCAAACTGGTAAATTAAAAAAAAAGGGTAAATGTATGAAAAAAACGAATTTGAAAATCAGGTGGAGGCTGTTTTGCAATTAAAAACATCCACCCTAAATAATTTCTACAGTCATTTGGTCATTATAGGCTAATCAAAAAAAGTAAATTACTAATGCTTTTGCTGCGGTTGTCAATAAAATGACGCCTGGCTAACTTTTACTTTATGGAAAAAATATACCTATACATTTAATATTATGGCATAAAGAACGGACAACGGACTTTCTGACAAAATTTTATAACTCCATCCCAAATCCAGGCTATTTGTACATGACGCTGGTTTTTTATCCCTGGAAGTTTTACTATATGGCCATGAAATTTTATATTGTTTAATATGAGCCTGCACTAAAAATTATGGAATGCTTCACAAGTCCGGGAAAATAATAAGACACATGGGCTCTGGGACTCATTAGGAGTATGGGGGTAAAAAGCCGTGTTGGCTAAGCACCTTGGCTTGACTTTCATCCGGAAGGTTGTTGGTTCACCATTCACCGCACATTTTTTTCATGAAAAAATTGCATGTGCGCTTCAAACACGTGCTTTAACTGGGAAGCAAAACATCATGGGGGAAAGTTAGTGAGGCTTGTTCTGAGATCTTTGAAGAGTTTGAAGGGCATGTGACATCTACCAATCCGCACTTGGCAACGCGTTGAATTAAGGCTTTATTTCTCTCGTCAAGAAAGAAGTCCCGTTGTCTCTTCATTGGGAACGTAATTAGGAGGTATTCCACATAGCGCACCAGATTATGATGTTTAAAATTTTAGGTGTTTGCAGGAACGCATTCACAACGCATTAGGTAGATCGTTACATCTAAATAAGTATAGTATGTTCAAATCCGTTCTATAATACATCTTATATATAAAATTCTCGTGTCAAAATGTTCGTTCCCGTACTCCTCTGAAGCGGCTTGACCGATTCTCATGTAATTTTGTATTATTGGGTATATTGAGTAGGTCTGAGAATCAGCCAACATCTATTTTTAATTTTGCAAAACAACGTTTGCTGGGGTCAGCTAGTATTATATATATTTGAATGAATTAAGAAAGAATGCCCTACCTAGATTGTAATGTATGCTATATTGCACCTGTAAAAATTTTATGTCTAGTGCCCGTTACACAACCGGTTACCGTGTTCTGGGTCCCCTCTTGTTTTTAGCCTATATAAATGATTTGCCTGCTGTAACTAACCATTCAATGACTCTTTTTGCGGACGATAGTACTATATTATTTATTAATAATAAATACCATAATTTTGAACTTGACATAAATACTACTTTGACATCTATTATACAATGGCTATCATCTAATAATTTGAATATAAATCTGACCAAAACACATTTAATGAAATTTAAGCAACGTGACAATAGAAATTTAGATATTCAAATACAATATCACAATAATATCGTTGGTGAAGTTGACAGTACTAAATTCTTAGGGCTAAATATTGACAGTAAACTAACTTGGAAATTGCACATTGATGACATTTTGTAAACGGTTGAAACGATTCTGTTTTGCTCTATCTAAATTAAGAAAAGTCTCAAACCTATCGACCCTGCTTGCGGCTTATCATGGACATGTATGCTCTGTTTTACGCTATGGAGCAATATTTTGGGGTAATGCATCAGATAAAATAAGTGTTAAGAGCACAAAAAAGCTGTCTGAGAGCGATCTGTGGAATAAAAAAACGTGACTCGTGTAGAGAACATTTTATTAAATTAAAAATACTTACGTTTCCTTCAATTTATATTTATGAAGTAGCCGTTTTTGTTCAAACCAATAAAGAACAATTTAATTGGTTTACCATAGGTAGTCGCTCAGAGGGCAAATTACGCCGTCTACCATGCCGAACTGGCCAATTGCGGAAAAGTTTATTTTGTATGGTGACAAAAATCTACAATAATATTCCAAAATCTGTTCGTGATCTGTCCACTAATGAATTCAAAATTAAACTTAATGACATATTATTAAAAAAAGCATATTATTCCATTGATGATTTTATTAATGACCATACTTTTGAATGAATTTGACATAAATTAATTGTTAATTGAATTGAATAATTATTTTATGACATTTAATGAGTAATAATAAATTTTATTTAATTTGTATTATTTTATTAACTGTTTGTATGCTCCTGTAGCAGAATTAATTGTACTTTAAACTAGTCTTACTACCTGACTCCATGTAACTGTAATTAATTCACAAACAATAAATGATTATTACTGATTATTACAAGCTTAAAGCTCACCGCGGGACTAGATGTTGTTGCGTGGATTGTCTTCAATTATTTATTCATTATGGTTTAGCAGTTCGGTAAGCGTTGTTCATAACAAACAGATGTTTTATTGATCGCATGCGCTTGATTAGTATGCGTGCAGGTTTCTTCACGGCCACGCCGGCCATGTTAGTTTTCATGCTCGTTACGGAATCGGAGTTTACTTCGTTCTGATTTTGTAGGTATAATAGTATAATGATGTTTGTGCTGTGTATGATAAATGAGTGTTTCTATCACCAATTGTCACGAAAGTTTTGGAGTATTAAGACATAATTTTGTTCAGGTGTTGATTTTGATTTGTGTAAGTTTTGGCTTGAAAATGTTGTCTATTACGAACACTGGGCATTCACACACTTTTGTTTATTAACATAAACAAAAGTGTGTGAATGCCCAGTGTTAAGCTTTCATTTGACCACAATCTCACCTGATGCAAACTGACGACGTGGTCTAAGATGGGGCATGAAGACTAGAAGGTACATGTTTTTATGATTATCATAATCCTTTATTCATAGAAATACAAAGTTCTTAATGCCTTCCTTTACACTCAATCGCAACTCTGAGGTCAGAATCAGTGGTTAAACTTGCACAAAAAGTGCTTATATATTAAGCACTTTCCAGACCTATTATCAATTACAGTCGGTTTTAAAAGGTTCAATCGGTCAGTTAAAAAACTAAATATCTTCAGAACTGTAAAAGTTTGATGAATGAAATAAAAAACAAAATAAATACTATTTAGTTGTGCTTCTAATAATATATTATTTAAACTGGTTTGTAAGGGTAGTTGGTAGAGAAATGGGAAGGGATTCCTCTTCACCGGCTCTGAAGTTTGCTGTACATGCATGTTTTATCGCCAGAAGTAAGCTGTCAGAATAGCTCGTGCAGGCAATACATAGTACATAGTATGAAAAAGTGATCATAATCAGCAAAAACACAATCATTAAAAAATACTTAATTTTCAGAAAAAAATTCTCTTTCTATCTATCTATCTTAAATTTAATTAAATTCTCAATTTAGTCTTCGTTTCATTAGGATAGCATACATAGTTCGGGAGCTATTAGTGTTTATGTGACGAGAGAGAGATATCGTTTCATCATTTTATTGCAAAGTTCCACGTTATATTTGTAAGGAAACACAGTAGCTGGTAGCGTATTACCACAGATTATAATAATATTATTACTTCGTTTAATGGTAAAGGTTGAATGAAACCCGTTTAGTGCGATTCGATTCACTAATAAGAGATAGTTATAAGATGTTATACAAGGATCATTAAATCAGTTTTATCCCTATTAATGTTATTAATGATGATGTAACCATTTCCGTCTTTCAACTCCACGCCACGGTAATATCATCTAAACAGTATTCCAACGCGATCGAGTCTTGGAATTATATGCCTACCGCCACGCGCTACGTGAACATGCGATGGAGTTGCCAACCTATACAGCATTTTTATTACATCTGCCTGCACGACATATTATTAAATTAACTTGTACTTTTACAAATATGTTATTGAGCGGATATTAAATACAACATGTCGACTGATTGCCATTACGGCGCACTCGTGTCCGCCTGTGTGGCCCGCGTGTGCCTTGATCGAGGCTCGCAGGTACAGCTCGCGTTTTGACCGTACTTATGAAGTGTGAATACTGTATTGATAGTATTACTGTACCTCTACGCTTCAAGGAATCTTTTTATTACTACCTAGGTATACAAACTTGCTGGCCAGAAGCTTTTATGTTGAAATAGCGTCTTACGTTTTATGTAGCCTGATTCATTTAACAAGACCCATAGTAAGTCCATAACGTACCATGATATTCCTGCCCTTGTCTCAAATTAGGTGAGATAGTTCACACCTCATGTATTTTTCTTGTATTCCTTTGCCAGTCGCGATCTCAAGACTTACACCTTTCTAACACACATGCCAATGTTCCTCATAGTGGCTTATCTAGCGAACCACACACACACATTAATAGCTATTTTCTTGCCATTCATAGGACTTCCATCCGTTCACATGACATGGGTATACCACGCTTATGTCCATAATTATTTTAGTCTACATAAGCGCAGAATTCGATCAAAAAGGGTTGGGATGGCGGTTTATCTTATAATTATTGAAAGTGGTAAATGTTTTATGCCATACTCTACCGTGGTAACATTTATTATCTAAGATTTTATTCTAAGCCACCAATCAAGTGTAAATATATATAACGTTAGTAAATTACCAAGAACAAGGTTCTCTTTTTTTATATGATAGGCAAGTTACGACGAAAAAAATTACGGCACATTCTCGGTATCCCACAACCTGTTGTCTAAAGAATAGTTCAATTGTTTAAAGCTTAAGTAAATGCAGGAATTATCTCAGGTAGTTACGTTTGTCTTTAAAAAGTTCCATTGATTATTATGAGCTCTGTTTATGGTTAATTAGTGGTATTGTACGCAGTATTGCTTGAAGGTAGAGATAAAGGTAGCTACTATTATAGTGTCTGTGGGAAATAATAATTAATTAGACAGTTATCTAGGTAGAGCAGCCTATTATTCTATAATTAACGCGTCATTCATCATTGATGTACGGTAAATGTACCACTTCTTAGCACGATATAACTAAAACAGAAGTAGAACTCTGAATCACTAATTTGTAATTTTCTACAATTAAATCTTGAACTAAAATTGAAACTCTACCTTTATTCCTAAACATAGTATAGCAATGTTTATAAACATTTCTAGATGTTTGTCGCCCTATTACTGTAGCCTTAACATACCGTTGAATGGCCAACTGCCTATGTATAATGCATATCAATTCAGGCAAGGTAGAGCAATGTAGAGTCCATTCATATGTTAGTTCAATACAATAAAGTTTGTATTTAATTCTGATAAAACTTGCTTAGTTTCTCTACGAACAGTGTACCTTTGATTAAATTGCACAATCAGTTGCCTATATATAGCTTATAAGCAAAGGTTATCGAGATCTACCGATAAACAAACTCCCTAGAAACGACAATGTAAACACGTCTCAAGCCAGCGTGGTGTGTTACCTTCGATAGCGACGACGTGGTCCCTTATCTGCTGGGCCAACAGGGGATCCGGCACCATTTCCACCAGGTCATACAACGCATAGATCGAGGGATGCACACTCTCGAACCTCTGAATCTCCTGTCGTATCGACAGAGAGGTGTTCAGGCAAGCCTGCGAGTGCTGCCGAGTACACGTTCCTCTGTACCCCAACATCGTCACACACTGCACTGCATTCTCGGTAAATAAACACTATTGCACTGTACACTGCACTTTGTGATGTAAATAAAGTAAACAATGGTTAAAACGCGTGTTGTGAGTCAGCCACCTCGGCGGCGGCCATTACCGAACTGTCGGCGTTCCCCGGTCGGCGTGTGTTCGTTTTGAAGGGGAGCTGTCAGGTGATTCTTATTACAGCGCCATCTTTATTGGCTTGTACAACTTCGTTCTGATGTTGTTACTGAGTGTGGTTCGTGAGTTTTGGGATAGATGGTGCTTATTATAACTTTAACCAGTATAGTCGATATTTTATGTCATTATAATTAAAGTCTAGTTCAACTGAACCCACGTAAATTCAAAACGGATATTCTTATAAAACCGATATTAAACAATCACGTTAAATAATAACATAATCTACACAGGAGCCTTACTAGAGTTATAAAATTATAAGATATAACTCAATATTTGCATAATTCATATAACCTCATAGCAAGTTTGTTTGCTTCTTAGCTAATTATCTGTGTTATATTACATGCTCTTTGTGTTTCATGAATAAATGTTATAAATAAATATGATTATAATTATGGTATTTATATTTTAATAAAAATATAGTTCTTCTGGTTTCGGGTCTGGGTATTTTCTATGTATAACTAGCTGACCCCAGCAAACGTTGTTTTGCAAAATGAAAAATTGATAGTAGCTGATTCTCCAGACCTACTGTATACGCATATAAAATTTGGTAAAAATCGGTAAAGCAGTTTCGGAGGAGTACGGTAACTAACATTGTGACATGAAAATTTTATATACTTTTGATAGATATGATCTTTGACGTTAGGAACACACCTACATTGCTTAGACAACAGTGAGTGCTTGTAATTTAATATGAACTTTATACCATAACAATAAAGCTCAAATTGACTACGTTTTAGTTACAAATCATTTGTATGGGAAAAAGAAAAGGGCTATTTTTAGGGTTTTTCCAGCAATAATTCTATTTTTTCTCGCCGTAAAAACCATCCTTGAACTTCAACGAACATTTTAAAAAAAGATTTGGCCAAATTGGTCCAGGCGTTGTTGAGTTATGCGCTTACGAACACATTTTGCGATTCATTTTTATGTTATAGATATGTATATGTAGGTGAAAGGTTTTGACATAGTGATTTTAACAGATTATATCATTGAATAATAACCAATTACGGGATTAATCGAACAGTATCAATCACACAAATAATCTGAGGCTTTAACAAAGATATAGATAAAGTCAACTAGTAATTCCGAGAGTGTTTGCACAGAGCAGAAGCCAAAGAAAGAATGTCTCCTGGACTATTGGAACTGTACTTTAAATAGCAGTGCAACTCGTAAACAACCCCTCCACCTGCGGCCACCCGATTGGCTGTTAGACCGGTCGGCTGACACCGACCGGTACCGTCCGCAGGTAAACATCGCGCGATCGAGTGGCGTGAGCGCCCCGCTCACGCCATCGGACATTTTAAGTTGATTCTATGTTACTTCTACTCGGTACAAATGCACCACAATGAAGAACCAGGACGTCACGCCGTCATATACATTTACAAAAAAAAATGTATCTATGTAGTATATCAGTCACCTAACACTCACAGTACAAGCTCTGCTTAGTTTGGGGTAAGGCGATGCTGTGTGAGTAGTCCGGAAATATTATTATTTTTTTATTATTATTATTATACGCCACAAAGCGAAAACATATTTATATTTCCAAAACCAAAACAGTTTTGTTCATTAGCCTAGCCTACTTTAATTTGTAGTACTTAATTTCATTGTTCTTTATAAATAAATATTTAAAAAAAACTCAAAAATGACAATGTGTTTTTATTCTATAACAATTTATAAAAAAGAAGAGTTATCTATCTAATATATAAAAGAAAAAACTTGACCCAATGAATAAAACTCCGCTGTCAGTCACTCAGACAGTCTGTCTCCAGACCGTATCTCATAAACATTGAACATCGAACTTACACTTCTCCGTCTCTCCGTCTTAGACTAGGACGCAGACGTCCGTCTTAGACTAGGACGTCTGCGTCCTAGTCTAAGACGCCCAACAATCGACTGAAGTCGTCGAAGATTCAACCACGTTTGTCTAGCAACTAGTCAGTCACAATCAAATGCCTTACTTTCTAGATGTATCACAAAACGACAGCATCCTGTATTTATTCGCCTTTTAAGAATTACAATACAGTATCAGAATTGTTAGTTCTCAGTGGTTGGTCAGAGGGAGCGCGCGTTGACGCTCTAAATTTTAAAATATTTTTTTTCGTGAATGAGGTTTTATTCAAATCGTATTCTGTTTGTTTTTTTTAAAGTTAAAGGTTTTATGCAGCCGAGATGTCGAAATTGAAGGTAAGTTTTTGATATTTTTAACGCTCTAATATTACTGTAACGTAACTAAAACTACAAATGAGATAATATTTTTTATAACCACTTTCATTGTATGTAAGTAAAGTAATCTTTCTTTTATAGTGACAATATTTTTTGTTGGACTCATTTTATTAATCAGAAATGTGTTTTCTTGAACAATAGAGCATAAAGTCAGAATTACTTCTGAGTTTTTACTGCGAAGACAATTAAATTACGCTATTTTCTATAGAGATACAACAACATAATATATCGGAAATGTTATTAAATATTTTGTGACGACATAAAAAACATAATCTCTTCTCTGTCCAGACTACTTATAATTATATAGTATGGACCTCTGTTTTATGTACTTACTCGTAGGCCTAAATAAAACTTGTTTTGACCTAAATAATAATTTATACGTAATGCTTTCGATGATTTGGTTTAATTAGGCAGTTAGTAACAATAACATAGAATAGAGGTACAATCAGTATTATTTACTATGCATAGATATATGGTGCGCTAATAATTATATAATAGTGTTTATTAAACTTAACAAAAACCTGTTAAAAGAGGAAAACACTTTTTTGTTATTAAAATAATTATAAACACAACCTTCTGTCCGTAGTTTATCCCTTGTTTATTTATTTTTCCGCAGGTTTTTCATATATTTTATTACTATTCTAAAATATTTTATATATCTTCCGACAGGCTTTTTGCTCAACTAAATCCCTTTTTTACAAGTTTTTATTGTACTTACCACACCTTTCTCATAATCAACTGAAAGTAATAATAAATCTAAATTTAAAATTTAAGAAAAATCCCCGATTCCCATGCCTTAATTTCCTTAAACGTAAAACAACATAATATTTTATAATGTGGACGCGATGCGATTTCATTTGATACCCCACACTAGTATATTTGCAGATTTTCGGTTTTCCTTACCCACTCTCACCCCCATAACTTTTAAACGGCACTACCGATTTTCATGAAACATGTCTAAGAACACTCGCGCCAGACTCACCTTGCATAAAAAAAAAACTAAATTGAAATAGCTCCATCCGTTCGGGAGCTATGGTGACACAGACAGACAGACAGACACACAGACAGACAGACAGACAGACAGACAGACAGACAGACAGACAGACACGTCAAACTTATAACACCCCTCTTTTTTGGTCGGGGGTTAAAAAACACAATAATGTAAGAATTGGCGAGTTATCGACTCGACTGATTTCGATAATTCTTACATTGTTGTGTAATTGTGTTTTTGCGTGATGCCAAGAGAAATAAGAGTAAACTTTTACAAATGTACCTATACATAAAGAAAATGAATAATTTATTTTCTCAGACTTGAAGTGAAAAGCAGGATGTTAATACGTAAAGAAACATCAATTTAATCCGTTTGTGTTTATTTTAAGTAAAATAAAGTCAACATAATAAAATAAACTTAAATTTAACAAGGTTTTTTAAGCTTGATAATGATAAACCTTCATTTGGCCACAATCGCACCTGATGTAAATTGACGATGTGGTCTAAGATGGGGCATGGAGACCGAGATGGTATTTTATAACAATGTAGAATATGGTCACCATTTGTAATTCAGTGCTGATTTGCTGCGGTGCCATGGACAGTACAGAGCGCAGCACTGCTTTACAATAGACAATATTCATTTGTCATTTTTTACGGCATTCAATACAAAATTTCGCTAAAAACTTCTCAATACTCTTATCTCTTTAGATAAAAATGAATTGTTGTTCGTTAGTCTGATTAAAACTCGAGAACGGCTGAACGGATTTATCTTATCATAGTCTTGAAATGTTCGTGAAGGTCTAGGGAAGGTTTAAAAGGCGAGAAAATATCGAATAATTGCCAGGAAAAAATATTGAATAAAAACCCGTGCGAAGCCTGGGCGGACCACTAGTAATTAATAAACATCAACATCAGTAAGATAACTATTTTTTTCTTTTAAATTAAGTGATTTGCCCCTGAAACCACTCGGTATCAACTCTAATTCATATTAATTATAAACACGAAAGTAAGTTAATATCTTATCGCTTCATCTTTTATCTACAATAAATCTTTGTTTGGAAGTACGGAATATTAATAATCTTGTGAGATTTACAATAAAGGACCCTGCAAATTTAGGAAAGCTAAAACGCGGGTTTAAGTAAGTCTACTATGTTGAAGGAAATAACAATATAATTTCAAAATAGATAAACTTAACTTGTTTTTGCTTTTTAGCTATTACATATTTAGTAACGTGTAATGATAAGTAAATATAACCATTGTCGAAAAAGGTTACACGTTAACAACGTAACTCCAATGATAAGCTAAATTACAGCAAGCCAACAAATTTCATGTCATCATTATTTTAGTAGTTGGCCTTAAATAATTTGTACACAAATTTCCCACGCTAAAAATGTTTTTCTTAATAATATACTTAATTATTGAAATTACCATCATAACCTTATATAACAAACATTTAAAAAATAAAATTATCTAACACACCTCGTCTTCAAAATGGGGGTCAGTCAAGTCTAAAAAGGTTTCGATTGAATCAAATTTAGATCACATTTATAAATAACTAGCTCTAGATACATGCCACGGCATTGCCCGTGAACTGCATTTACAAACAAACTGCATTGCAAAAAAACTATTCAGCTTTGAAAAAATTAAGTTCAACATAAATATCATCAATTCAATTTTATTATAATTGGACTCTGCGCTTGAAGCGTCAGTTTAACAGTGTCAAGTTAAATTTAATATATAAACTTTCCATTTCACAATGTTAGTTACCATACTCTTCCGAAATGGCTTTACCGATTTTTACCAAATTGTATTTAAATAATTATTTATTATAGAATTCTATACTTCATTTTGCAACAACGTTTGCTGGGGTCAGCTAGTAAAATTATAATGTGAAAATGATGACTTAATTAAACGCCATTTTGCGTCCCAATCTCAAATAAAACAGATTGAGATGGCGTAAAGTATTTAGCTGTCAAAATATAAATATGATTCATCAAAGGAAGTCTTTAATTAATGTCATTGCTATTTAATCTTAACAGTTGTCTTAGCCAAGTCTATCATAAATTATTTCCTTAAGAAAGATATTTTTAAGGTTCCGTACCCAAAGGGTATAATGGGACCAAATAACTGAGATTTCGTCGTCTGTCTCACTAGGCTGTATCTAGAACCGTGATTTATTTATTTATTTATTTGTTTATTAGGACCACCAACAAGAAAATACACTAAAATAGCTTAAAATTAACGTACAGAATATTTATGTGCTAGTGCTTTCTTAATTATAGGATATTAATATTATTATTTATTAGTGATAGATAGAGAGTTAAAATTTTGAGATATGATATCTGTTGGCACTTATAACAATAATACATAATAAATAAATATATTAAGGGGGCTCCCATACTACAAACGCGATCTTAAAAAAAAGGTAAAAACGTTGCGCCTTTTCAATTTTTGAATGGGAGAGCGGTCTCCCATTCAACTGCTTCTTTTTGCAATTTTTTTTTAAATGATTTTTCTTATTGCAAAACGTGCAGGGAACCCTTAGGTGAAGTATGAGTCTATGTCATAATTAAAAGATTTATTATTATGTCGTGTTAATAAACTATTGCTTGGTACTTGCGAGTTGTTGAACTGAACGGGCCCTGTCGTTAAATTTGTCAAAGGTCTTTCTCACTTAACCTTTAAATAAAGCTGATTTCATAACTACTTAGGTTCTGACCACATCAATACCTTTGCAGGCAAGGATTTATATAATACTAGCTTTTCACATTACGGCGTTCCCGTATTTAAGGATTTCCCCGCGGGAAAAACGTATTTAGCGGTATATCTCCATATCCTTCCTCGATAAATAGGCTACATTGAAATAATGATTAAAATCGGACCAGTAGTTCCTGAGACTGGCACGTTCTTATATAATACTAGCGGCCCGCCCGGCGTCGCACGGGTATATAATTTTCCCGGAAATTATTCGATTTTTTCTCGCCGTAAAAACCATCCTAAGACTCCAACGAACATTACAAAAAAAGTTGAGTTATGCGCTTAGCAACACATTTTGCGATTAATTTTTATTAAAGATTCATGTTTAAAATGAAAAAAGTTGTCACTACAACAACTTTTGTATTCAACATAACTACAATAGTTGGACATATGCTACCGCGGAGTTTTTTGTAGACATTATGATGTTCTTCAATATTGTTGTAGGTACATTATTTTGTTCTATCGCTAATAGTTTCGGCAGCGCATTCGACGACGACATTTTAAGACTAATTTTTCTACACCTTCGGTTACATTGTTCAAATTTTACCAAGGATCCCTAATTTTTTTCAAAATGAAATGCAACCTATGTCAAATTGAAAGAATGTAGCATTTTATTGGTAAAAGAATTGTTTAAATCGGGCCAGTACTTTTCGAGCCTATTTATTACAAACATACAAAAATAGGTACAATTCTTTCCTCTTTATAATATTAGTGTAGATGTAGATTATTATTTTCCAAATACCAATCTAACTTAAAATATTATGATATTTGCTATTAATATTTAATTTTGGATGATTGTTGTAGGTACTTAATATTGAGTATTTATTTTATGTAAAGAAAGTGGCGTGATTCTTGTGCTGCTTCACTTTGCTCTCGTGATTGAGAAGCACGAACTATCTTGGCGCTGTTCACGTGCAATTTCTTGTTCATCTTCATTCCTTTAATTTGCAGTATTTCGTATTCTTCTTGCATTACGGCTTTGTCGGGAAAGATTCGATCGTCTTGCTCGCGGCATTATTAATTAAACTTCACTTCACTTCAATTCACCTAAAAAATTTATTTCAATCATTTGCGTTTTGTTATTCCAAGTCATATTCTTTTTTGTTATAACACGTTTTATAGTGACTGACGTTTCATGTTAAGTCACACGGGAACGCTGTCGAACGGGATGAAAAGTATCTTATGTCCGTCTCCTGGCTCTAAGCTACCTCCATACAAACTGTCGAACGGGATGAAAAGTATCTTATGTCCGTCTCCTGGCTCTAAGCTACCTCCATACAAACTGTCGAACGGGATGAAAAGTATCTTATGTCCGTATCCTGGCTCTAAGCTGCCTCCATACCAATTTTCACCCAAATCTGTTCTACCGTTCTTGAGTTATAAGTGGTGTAACTAACGCGACTTTCTTTTATATATATATATATATATATATAGATTTATTTATTTTATTTATTTCACTGTTAGATAGCCCATTGACCGAGAAAGGCTATTCGTTTCGTTGTTTTGTTCGTAATTCGTTGTTTCTGCGGGATAATTCGTTAAATACGGGCAATGTTTTTCAAAATTATTAATTGAATTTCTTTTAATAAATTTATGACACTTAATGATTTCGCTACAAAGATTTATTTCGTATAGGGCTATGCTCAGAGTCTTTCTACTAAATCATCAGGCATAAGGAGAAGCGTAAAAGAACGCGGATCACCAACATAGCCAAACAGATTAGCTTACTAAAGTGGCATTGGGCAGCCCATAAAGCATGTAGAACAGATGACTGTTACTATCAAAAAGTTCTAAATTGGAGGCAACGAATCGGAAAGCGCAGTGTAGGACGTCCACCAACTAGATGGACGGATGACGAAGGCTGCGGGGTCACGGTGGATGCAGAACCGGTAAATACAGGAAATCTTTGAGGGATTCCTCTGTCAAGCAGTGGATGACCTACGGCTGAAACGGTAATGATAATGATTGTGTCGGAATTAAGTAAAATACAAGGTGTATCTCAGTTTTCTAGGAATAAGCCATCGCGTGTACAATCCAAGAATCAATCGACTTCATTTGATAAATGTGACGTCACAGAATCTCCCTTCGTAGATTACATTTATTAATAATAGCACGCTATGAACTTGTCAATAGCGTAAGGCAATGAGCTTAGTACCTTTTGTACCAAGGGCCAAAACTTCTTAGCTAAATACAAACTTAGAAACGCTTAGTTAAAATTTGATTCTACCAATTTGGCATGCTAAAGATGTTATAAATAATAGTTACTTATGTAACGAAATACAATTAAGTATATATCGCGTTTGACGAATGGGGACAAAAAGTAATGGGTAAATATCAGAATGGGGAAAAAATGGAACAGGAATTAAAATACTAGTGAAAACAAATTTTGGGCTGTAAACGGCTACAGCCATGTTTGAAATGAAACCAAAAAAATATTATTGATTTATTTTTTAAAAACGTGAGATTTCACAAATATAAAACACCGACGCTTTCGTCCTTAGAATAGGATAGAAAGTCACTCCCGCCGCCGCGCCGCCTTCATATCCCGATGATCTGCGAATGTCACATATAGCTGTCAGCTGTCAGTTATACCTCTGTCATAAGCCACGTTCGTTGGCTTAATAAGTTTTGGCGTGAACATAACGCTCTTTCTTTCAATCAAAGATTGTAATATTTATCTTGCATTAAAAACAAATGTCTATCAGCTTACATCGATTAGGTATTACTTCATTAGATACACATCAACATCACCTTTCACACAATCCTTTCAACTTTGTTTAGTTTACTGCATGCCACAAGTAGGTAGTTGAATATCAGAGAGAGTTTTTTTAGATTTTTTATTAACTGCTGAAAATTAGACTTGATTAACTTTTTTGTTTTAAAAGAATGACGTAATAATAAAAGAAGAATTTTTGGTTTAGTTTAAATTATAAGTTACTAGCTGTCCCGTGCCGGCTTTGCACAGACAAACTTTACTCTTGAATCACTCAACTTGCGGCTGAAATCGTAAACAGATCTGTTTAGTACTTTTTAAAATAATCGCAAACATAGGGACAGTTAGACGAGTCGGGGTACTTAAATTTATAATAAGTATTATCACCTTCCCTATTAGCGTTCCCACAGCTGGGACACAGGGAATTCTCTCTTTCAGCGAGAGAGATAATACGTTTAGATTGCTGAAAATCGGTAGGTAGCTCGGTATTGGGTATGGACTTTCTGAGTTTCAGCGCTTACCTTTTTGCTAGCGCAACATTTATAATGTTGATTCGAAAGGACCCAGAGATACGCCCACCGCGGTAATCATGATGATCTCCGTATTAAGATCAGTCCGGCGTCCTACATGCCTCAATCTCACGACATTAGCGGAAGGATAACGTCACTAAAAATAACTTTGACACGTGTCTTGTTTCAATTCAAACAAGTGACTTTATAAAAACCAGTTTTGCTATTTGCAATGCAGCGATTATATGAAGCTAGTGACCAGACCTGGGTGCAAGTTACCCTACCTAATTGATTACGAACTTTCCTCTGTGAATCACTTCTTTTCTGCTATAGAATTTTTTCGGGACTTGAGCCTTCTCAACTGGATGCTTATGGCGTTCTCCTCTGACTAATGTAATGTTGGTAATGTCTACATGTATGTGTGATAACTTAATAAGTCTTGTTGCTGTTTTTTTCGATATAGCCAAACAGACAAGTTTGCAGAAATGGCATAACCCGCCCAAATCGCACGAAATACAAAGAAAATCTTAGGAATCCCTCTTATGCGAAATAGTGAACTAAACCTGTAGGTGAAAGATAAAATTTCGTTTATTCGCTTGTCCTTGACATTAACTTTGAAGCTTTTGTTTGTTAGAAAGATATTATGATTTATTTATAGTACCCAACTATATAAAAAAAACTTGTATTGGGTAACAGACCACAGTCATAAAATTATACCCATTTGAATAAGCCCGCTGAAACGGCAGTAGATTTCTAACAGTAGACGTCCTACGCATAAAAAGATATATATTGTTGCTATGATATACCATTTATCTAGTTTTTCAACAATGTTAATCTATGCCTTCGCAAATGAAAGTTCTAGAATCCAATTCAGTTTTTAATCAAATAATCGAATGGAGTAAAAACAAGTCTATTATTCTTCACTAAAAGCCTGTAATGGAGCTAGACAACGCCATTTGCATTTCAAATAAGACTATCAATAGTGAGGCGTCTTTGTTTACTGGCACCACACCGTGGGACACAAGGCCTCGTGCCTTTGACACACATACTGCAATCACTTTTGTTTTCATTAACAAGATACAAAAAGTAAATTTATTTTAAAACAGGTCTATTATTCTTCACTAAAAGCCTGTAATGGAGCTAGACAACGCCATTTGCATTTCAAATAAGACTATCAATAGTGAGGCGTCTTTGTTTACTGGCACCACACCGTGGGACACAAGGCCTCGTACCTTTGACACACATACTGCAATCACTTTTGTTTTCATTAACAAGATACAAAAAGTAAATTTATTTTAGTATTTTTATAACTTTTCAAATAATCATGGCTTTTAACAATATTATGTCTTAAAACGGGTAGATTACCACGATTTGACGGTTTTTGAGTTTTATGATATTGATTTATGACAAAGATAATTCAGTTATTCCCGTGTTTATAAATACAAAAAACACAGGCAGGGCTTAGGTAACTACGTTGCGAGTTACGCGCTGAGCTAATAAATAGGGTATATATGCTCTGTGTTTCTTTACAATCGAATCAAGATTAAATTGAAGTTACCGACATAGCCAGATAGATCAGCTTTTTAAAGTGACAGTGGACAGATTGATAGATAGACCTATAGTTTGTAATGGTACATTTAGACCGAAACATTCTGGATTTTATTTGAATTCGCGGATTGGCAATTATAGAATAGATCATCCACCAACTGGTAGAAGGATGACTTGGTAACCGGGCCGCATATAACTTTAAACTTTAACGAATATAATTTGATGATGATTATTATGGTATCAAAACGAAGGCTGTAACCAGCTGGTGTGTTGGCAATGTTGACTTAGGAACTACACTAAATAGTCTTTCATTCAACGAGTAAGGGAAAGATTTTTTTTAAATAATCTCGTGATGAGTCGTTTTTTGGTTGCTGATGCCTTGGATTCGCTGTATCTGTTTGAATATATAGGGACTTTTTTGTTATGTTTTTAGTGGAGTTTTTGGTCATGGAAAGAGTTAATGCATAGAATACAGAATCATCATCAATAATCAATATTAACGTTCCAATTGCTGGGACACAGGGACATCTCTCTTGGCGAGAGAAATTAGGCCTTAATTCACCACGCTGGCCAAGTAAGGGTTGGTGAATGTCACATGTCTTTCAAACTGTTTTAAGTTCTCAGAACATGTTTGCCTTCACCGTTAAAGCAAGTGTTTTAAAGTGCACATACATTTTTCAAGAAGAAAAATCCAGAGGGGCTTGACTGGGTTTGAACCTACAGCTTACTTTTTTAATGAAAGTCGAGTGTGCTCTCACTTAGCCAACACGGAATACAGAATGGTATGAGTATTTCGTTGTTTATGGTGGTGAGGTCGAGTGAAGGCGAGCAAGGCCATTACATATTATTGCATCTCATTTTCACAATATTACATGTTTATTATCGAAATCTCGAAAGTAAACATAAATAAAACGAATAACGTAATAATAAAATAGCAAAGCGTTAGCTGGATTTCTCGGCGAGGGTTCCGTAGGTATATCAAGATACAATAATTATTATAAATTAGCTAATTTGATTAAAGTATAAAAAAATTTGGTTACCTTATTATTGATTTCACACTTGCTAAAGTAAAAAAAACCTTGCATACTTCTTTCTTTGAGTAATTAATAATAAATATATTTAAACAGAAACATCGAATCCGGGACAACGAGTTTTTTATAACGTATCTTTACTTAGACAACTATCTAAGTCAATTTTTTTTTATAACATAAAAAAAATTTGATTGTTTACGATAAATTTTTGATCCGATCGAACTGGCAGGGTCGCCATATAATGTTCGGTGGACGGCGCGCTGAGGCGCCCTAATGAAAAGGTGTTAATTCTTCTAATTCTCGATTTATTCTGTCTAGGAGGTACACGTTACAAATGATATAAGCATAATATCTATCTAAGTTAAGATACATCGTATAGCTGTAGAGGCATACATCACAGTTGAGTTACTCTAAGCCAATTCATTCATATGGCTTTTAAGTGGAGCTCGAGAGTCTGCATATTTAGGTATTTTATTTGGTTTCATACGATAAAGTGACAGAAAAAATAATGTGAAAATGTTCAACTATCAATCTATTACGGTTTCATGAGATAATGCCAAGCCTGCTGTCAGACATACGTCAAACGGACAGAGAAATAGTAGAGAGATAGTAAAGGAGTCCCGTTTTTATTTTAAGGTACGGAACCCTTCAGATACTATTTCGAGTACAATCCAAAAAGTCATTACGGACAGGTTGTCAAGCACGTAAGAAAATACAATAGAGATTGCATTGGAATCGAGAAATCAAATCAACTCATTGAAATGTTGCAATTTTCAATTATTGGTGTCTGACATGCTAGCAAAATGATCCCATTATACCTATTTAAGCACTATTGGCAACTAGTTTTGCCCCGCGGTGTCGTTGGCGTTAGAATGTATTTTCTCGCAGTATGTCATTTTCCTATGTAGCCTGGAAATAGGCTCTCAGGTTCTAGAGAATCTGTGTACATACTAAATTTCGTTTAAATCGGTTTAGTACTTCTTGCGTGTAATAGAACAGACAGAGTTACTTTCGCATTTATAAATCAAAGCAAGTGTGTTGTCTGAGTGTTTAATATGTATTGTATTAGGTCCTTACATATGAAATTGGCGTTTTGTATGGGAGGAACAAAAAGTCGAATATTTTTTAATATAATATATTTAATTAATCAAAGTATGAACCATTATTTTCTATGCACTTTTGCCATCTTATAGGTAGTTTATTGATCCCTTTACTAAAAAAACCAGTCGGACGGGAATCAATAAAATCTTTGAAGGCGATTTGGACTGCCCCATCGGAGTTGAATTTTTTCCCTTGCAAGAAGTTATCCAAATTTCGAAAAAAAATGGTAATCTGTTGGAGCAAGGTCCGGGGAGTACGGAGGATGTCTTAGACATTCCAATTGAAGCTCTTCTAATTTAGTAGCCGTCTGTTGCGCAGTGTGTGGTCTAGCGTTGTCGTGAAGCAGCAGTGGCGTGGAGCGATTGACCAGCCTAGGTTGTTTAGCCGCTAGCTTTTCCATCATGGTTTGCAATTGCTGACAATAGACATCAGCCGTAATAGTCTGGCCAGATTTGAGAAAACTGTAATGAACAATACCGGCACTAGTCCACCAAACGCTTACAAGTAACTTTTTTGGGGTTAATTTTCGCTTGGGGCAGGATTTGGCTGGCTGGCCAGGATCCAACCATTGCGCTGAGCGCTTCCGATTATCGTAAAGAACCCATTTTTCATCACAGGTAATGATTCGGTTTAAAATACCTTCATTATTGTGCCGGTTTAGTAATGTAACGCAGCAGTCGACGCGCGTTTGCCGGTTTGCTTCAGTCAATTCGTGAGGTACCCACCTTTCAAGCTTTTTAATCTTCCCAATTTGCTTCAAGTGAATTAAAACAGTTTTATCACTAACACCGCAGCCTGCAGCTAACTCGGACGTGGTTTGCGATGGATCCGCTTCCACAATAGCCTTCAACTCTTCATTATCAACTTGAGTCTCAGGCCGTCCACGGGGCTTGTTCTGCAAGTCGAAATTTCCAGAACGAAAACGTTGGAACCAAAAACGAACTGTGTTTTCTTTTGCAACACGACCGCCATACACATCATTCACCCTTCGAGTTGTTTCCGCAGCACTAGTGCCACGGCGGAACTCGTACTCGTAAATAATGCGATATTTTAAGTTTTCCATTTTGTAAAATGAGTGACGCAAACAGAAAAAAACAGAAGAAAAAAAAACAAATGAATGACGATCATCGAAGCACAAATACATGAGTCTATAGCTGTACAAATTTGAATTTGGAATTCCTTACCAAAGAGGAGAAATTTGTGATTAAAGTGGCCAGTACGAAAAACGCCAATTTCATATGTAAGGACCTAATATAATATAAATCTAAATTTAAAATTTAAGAAAACCCCCGATTCCAATGCCTTAATTTCCTTAAATATAAAACAACATAATATTATGTAATGTGGACGCGATGCGTTTTCATTTGATACCCCACACTAGTATATTTGCAGATTTTCGGTTTTGCTTCACCACTCTCACCCCCATAACTTTTAAACGGCCCAACCGATTTTCATGAAACATGTCTAAGAACACTCGCGCAAGACTCACCTTTCATACAAAAAACATCCGTTCGGGAGCTATGGTGACACAGACAGACAGACAGACAGACAGACACGTCAAACTTATAACACCCCTCTTTTTTGGTCGGGGGTTAAAAAATATAGTATGTATAGACTATGTAAGTGTATAATAAATATATCAATCAGATGTCTAGTACCCGTGATGTAAGCTCTACTTACAACGGGTCTAGATGTCGCCGTGTGGATTGTCAGGCAATATTTATTTATTTAATTTTAATATTAGTATGGAAATCCTCTAGTTTAGAACGAATTTCATAACAATTTTTTTTTTTTTTTTTTTAATGATTGGAATGAATGGACACCGATTTATCCAAATGGTTAAGATCGTTATTATGTGATTAACCAAATGGCTCGTAGACAGGTAGTCGTCAAGGCTAATAGACCACAGCTTGGTAAACAGATAGTAAGGCTCCAACAAGGCACACATAAAAAAAATGTACACTTTACAGTGGTCAAATGAGCTGCCAAATCGTAAAATCATAGAAAAAAAAATACTTGTCAGGAGCTCAACTTTTGAACTCATTCAGCCTTAATACCAATTTGTAAACAACCTTTATATCATTATTTATTTGTTTTATATCTTTTAATAATTATAATTCATTTATTTCCACAAATAAAATTATTTCACATAAATCACCATTACAATCATTTTATTTTGATACGGGAGTCACCAGTATTTGATCTCTAATCTTCATTTGATAAACTTGAAGTCGGTTGTTATTTTTTAAATATGTTTTAAATCAGAGTAAATGGTGGAATAACTTTGAGGTCGATGGCCCGATATGACTATAGATAGATGCCTCCCCGATAGATTTCTCGTTTTTTATTTATGTTTTTCATATTATTTAATTTTAATTTTTTATATTTTACAGCCTTAAGGAAACTAACAGCTATTTAAAATGATAAACGTATAAAAATATTGTTTGCTTAAAGGCTAATTAAAAGTTTCCACAAATAATACAAGAACAAACCTAAAAAACATGCGCTCTACACAAAAAAATAATTATAAACTGTTTAACTAAACAATTAAAAACACTAAATTACATAAATAAATGAAAAACCAACAAATATTACAAGACAAACTAAATATCGCTTAAAAATAAGTCAAGAAACAAACGTTTAATTTAATAACAAGTAGTACTATAGAAATCTATATCAACATTATCAGGACCAAAGAGTTAAAACCGCTACAAGCTCTGTTAATAAATGCATTTTGCCTATAATTTGTACGTGACATTGTAACATGAAGAAGGTTAGGTTTACGAAGAAAATTAGAGTTCGTTTTCAAAAGAATCTGCTGCAAAAGTGTTGGACAGTCAACAGTACCATTTGCCACGTTCATTAAATAACATAAACCCGCTACTTTCCGTCTTACTTCCAACGGGCATTTAGAGCATCTCTCTTTAAAGTCAGTTAGATAAACCGTAGCTTTAAATTTAACATGTCTCAAAAAACGCCTGTGTATCCGTTCAATCCTAGATATTGTATGTCATATAGCAAGGGTTCCATATTTATGAAGCGAGCACAGTATAGAATTTTAATCGTTTTATTACTTTGAAATTCAGATGACATTCGGAGCACAAAGCCAAGCGCCCTGGATGCCTTATTTACAATTTCATCTACTTGCCGATCAAATAGAAGTTTATCGTCAAAGATGACACCCAAGTTTTAAGTCACGTATATGACGAACTCTTTCCAAATAAATACCATTAATATTAAAATTAAAACTCTGAACGTGAGGCCTACATGTATTCGAAATGTAGCATTTAGATACATTTAATGCTGATTTATTATGTGCACAATATACCTCAAACCTAGTTAAGTCACTCTGTAGGTTAGTTGCATCTACAGCACTCCGTAGAGGACATAGAATTTTCATATCATCAGCATATAATAATATATCCGAGTATTTGAAGCAAACAGAGACATCATTGACGAAGATGGTGAAGAGGAAAGGTCCGAGCAAGGAACACCTGATGGAATATTTACTGGAGTAGAGCAGTAACCATTCAATACTACTATCTGACATCGGTTCCGTACATAAGAAGTAAACCATCGATACAAATTACCTCTAATACCAATGAGTTGAAGCTTTCTTAGCAACATTCAAATGCTGTGCTCACCTTTAATTAGAATATGTATCATAGTATAATAATGTGTGTATTAATTACTTTAAAGTGTTTGTTATATATTCTGTTGGTGTAGCTTTTAATAAATAAATAAATAAACATTAAATGGTCAATCCCATCAAAACATTTCGTGGAATCAGTATAGATTATGTCCACCAGAGCGGGCTCAAACATGTGCCGCGTCAAAAAGTCACTACATAGTAATAGGTTAGAGGTAGTAGACCTTACCCTAACAAACCCGTGCTGATGAATAATCAAATCTCAATTAAATGCCAAGTAAAGTTGCCTGTGCATTATTTTTTAAAGATTTTGGCAAACAAACACAATTCGGATATAGGCCTGTAATTTTCAATATTATTCAAGGCCTTTCTTATGGAGCGGAGTCACAAAAACTTTTTTCCAAATATCCGGTACCTCATCTTCGGATAACGAACGACGAAATAGAATAGTCAATGGGAGAGCTAAACAACTGGCACACTTAACAATAAAAATAGCAGGCATTTTGTCAGGTCCGGCCGGCTTAGTTATATCTATTTATTCTATTTATGGGCGATAGATCTACATACATATTGTCCACCTGATGGGAAATGTCGATGTGGACAAAGATAGATCTTAAAGGATCACATAGATCTTAAAGGTACCTTTCACAAGGTCTTGAAGACACTTAGAAGAACACACATAATGTTTCTGCATCCAACGTGATCCTGTCGCGTTTATCAAGAGACACTTCCAACTATTTGGTGTATCTCTTAAGTTGTCAATGACTGTCCGCGGTCTCTATTCATAATATGTATTCATTCATCCTGTGTATTTTGAAGTCAGGAGTGAATATGTACCTTCTATATCTTTGTTATCTATCCTCGTCCACGTCGACTAACACAGGTGAGGTTGTGGTCAAAAATGCTTTTTTGGATATACAACAATTAATATTTAAACAATAAATTTTAAAAGTATTAGATAGACGTCATTCTACACATATAGATCCGATTACAGTTTATTGAAATACATTTATTTTTATGTGTTTTTTAGAATTTGGTATTGTAAGAGGAATACTTGATGTATTCCCTCTCAAGTTTTCAACTCGCTATCTATCACGGTTCTTGACGGACAGACAGACGGACGACGAAGGCTCACTAATAGAGCCCTGATTTCCTTTGCGTACGGAACTATATAGGTATTGAACAGAGAAAAATAATGGATTTTGTTAATAAAAGTGACTAATAACTAGCAGAATTAAGTCCGTTTCCGTTTCGTTGAAAGGAAATAAATCTGAGGTAATAATAAATAAATATTTAGGTACGGACTAAACACAAAGCAACACCTAACCCCAAACTAAGCAGAGCTTGTACTACTTCCCGTCTTACTTCCAACGGGAGAAAGTGAAATTTAGAGCATCTCTCTTATAGTCAGTTAGTAAGCAGAGCTTGTACTATGGGTGTAAGGTGATTGATATACCTACTACATACTCGTAATGTATCTAACATTTATTTTGTAAATTGTTAAATATACTGCTTATAAACACTCAGACACGAAACTAGAAATTGCAGACCGTACAAAATCTGGTCCCGCGGTGGGAATCGAACCCTCAATCTCCTGCGCCTCAGGCGGACCTTGGCCCGCCGAGCCACTGAGGTCGTAATTTATAAACAACCTGCTTTTGGAAGTCAGTTGAAATAACAAGAATATTGTAAAAAACAATCTTTGTAAAAAAGCTTATTATAAAATATCGGATTACCTTGAGGACAAAACTGCTTGGGACGGAATCTGCTCCAACACAAAATCAAAAACAAGACTAACAAATAATGATTGTAAAGTTTCAATACAAAAATGAGCTACAGTTTCTAATCGCTTCTTTGCTCTAGTGTAAAAAAAGTGAAGCGACCAGATACCATAAATTTATTTCCTAATTATCTTTAAGCACCTATGATTATTTTATTTTGTTTTTTTTTGTATTTTATTTTGACGTGTCCAAGTTTTGTAAAACCAAACAATGGAAATAAATAATTTTGTATCTTGTATCTTAACAAAAATCTTTAGTGAATCCCCACATTTCGGATCCGTACGTCGTCACAGCACGCGCAGACTGTGACGTGGAAGCCCGTAATTCAATAAAATCCAATCAGTTCGTGTTGCGTGAATCAATACACTTCCTAGTTGTATCAGTAATGCTAAAAGTCTGTAATAGCATTTCATAGAATCGTAATCATTATGTTAGTAAAGATCGTGAGCATGTTTTTAAAACTATTTTTGCTGAAAGGAATGGAAATGGATTTCAATTAAAATGGATTTGCGTTGGTAATACTCAATTTGCAAGCGTGCTCCTTACATATACCCGGTCATAGATACGTCTTACATACATTATGTCATAGATGAAAACGCATACATAATTACATATAAATAAGTACAAAGAAAACATAGTGCAGTAATCATGATTAGTCATACAAAAAAAATTTCTAAACAATAATGTTGTAAACAGGCCTAAATTTAAAAATAAAATTAAAATATCTTTATTGACATAAACAAATGTTTAAACAAAGATATAGACCCATAGGCTCCCGAACTAGTAAAAAACTGTATTTCAGGCGTAAATGGCGTAAATGGCGTAATGGCGTCTTCAGATAGTCTCAAAATTTACTGACGCACTGATAAATCTAATCGCCGCGTTGAAGTGCTCTTTATAAGGTGGTTTAAAAACCAATGACACAGCGAGCAAAGCCGGGTGAAACACTAAAGTTCAGCTGAACTAAGAGTCACGTATCAGTGTTAAGGAAGATCATTATATATCTGTTTGTCGCCAAGAACATCCAGTTTTGCTTATGCTCTCTAGCTCAAGGCTATATGTAGATATAATAGACAATTCTTATAACGGTATTTATTAAGTACTAGTAGTGTCCCGCGGTGTTACCCGTGTTATAATGGATTTTCCCGTGGAATTATATGTAAAAAGTTGCATTATGTTCTTTCACAGGCTCTAGAGAAAGTGTGTACCAAATTTCATTTAAATCGGTTCCGCCGGTTTTTGTGAAAGAGGAACTTCTCACCAAAAAAACTGGCGTGCGCGACGATGCACCCGATTTCAATTTTATTGTTCTATGTAGAGCAGAATAGAACCGGACCGGACCGGACCTTGTTTGTAGGTTATGGCTAGTCTGAGCTACTCTTTACAAATACTTGTATTAGTAAAAACTCTTTTAACAGCAGAGATGTTACAGTTACAGTTATACCATATTATATAATGCTTCAAATTTAAATGGTTCCAACTTCTACACAAACAGTGTAAAAAGTCCAGGTCCAGGGACAATATTCTGAGGCAAATATTCAGAGCTTCCTTTTTTGCAGTCGGTTACAATGGGGATTTTTTTACGCTTCTTAAAATCCCACTTACATTTTCACGCTAGAAATTAGTACATTATTTTTAAATTAATTATTCAATTAATTTAGACGATTGCAATTATTTAAAAGAGTACTTATATCGGTTTGAAGAGTATTGCGTTAAAGATAAGCTGGATCTTAATGTGTCTAAGTGCCATACTATTAAGTTTACTCGTCGACCTAAACCATTTGATTTCTTTTATAAGCTTAAGGGAAGCACGCTAAGCGCGGCAAAGGAAATAAGGGATCTTGGTATCACACAAGATAGTAAACTCTTGTATGATAAGCATATAGATGCTACAATTAGAAAAGCCAATAAGGCTTTAGGTTTTATCTTAGGACCTGCTCTCAGTTTTCATGCATAAAGGTAGTCAAAATATTGTATTGCTCTTATGTGCATAGCGTTTTGGAGTACTGTTCTGAAGTATGGAATCCCCGATACGAGACCTATAAAGACTGTGACCTGAATAGAATCTATCCAGTACAAATGTAACACTTGATGATAACTAAGCTAAGTGCCGGCGTCATCACCTGCTACCGTTGCTTGAGAGGCGTAGAATAGCAGACATTATGTTTCTTGCTAAAATTGCCCAAAGTAACATTGATTCTCCTCAGCTACTGGAAAAAAATTGACTTAAAATCCCAACTAAATCAGTTAGACACCCCATTTGCTTAGACACACCGTCGTCGTAGTAACACTAATTATAGACAAAACTCATTTTTCTGTAGAGCTATGTCATCTTTCAATGCTCAGGCCGATATTTCAGACCTAGACTTGTTTAACACAAAGCCTCACAAGGTCAAGAATGTTTAATTCTTTGTAATTTGTTGTTCCTTTAGTTTATATACATTAAGTCAAAATCAATCTTCATTTATTTCAATGTTCTCTTTGTGTTTTTTATAGGAATTGTTAAGTTAAAGTTATTGTTAATTTTGATATTTGAAAGTTTAAGTCGTGTGTTATTTAGGGGCAATATGCGAAAACATATAAATGGTTAGTAGATTATTAATAGGTATATGTATTCAGATAAGTAATTATAACTGTTTGTTTTCCAAATAAAATAAAATAAATAAATAATTTTATTTGTAGGTAGGTATAGGTTTGTTTCAACAGAGTTTCATTTTCATCAAGAGCATTTTAGTTTTCTATTCCCTGGCTCACAATGCAGGGCTATTACGTTGCACGTGAGTGTACATTTGATATCGAGTCTCACGTCTACTAAAGCATTAGCTTTGAACAAATATTCATAAAGAATAAATGTAGAAAATAATAAATATATGTATAGATAGATACCATCTATAGATATGTGTATAGAAGTCCCATCATTATAATTTGTCACGAGCTGACCGCCCGTGGCTTTGCCCGGATAATAATAAATTACCCCGTAAACGATTGCTTTTGTCATTTACTGGGAAAACAGCGTTCATGCCAAATTTGACTCAAATCGAAGTTCGCTTACAATAATTGTATTTTCCCGTGCGGTATTTTACCTTTGTAGCCTATGTTACTCTGATATGTAAGCTATATTATTGCGACGTTCAGTCAAAATCCATACAGTAGTTTCTACACGTGAAAGTGCAACACACACACTCACATCCTCACAAAATTTTGCGTTTATAATATAAGTAGGAGTAGGTATTATGCAAGTATATATTTATAAATAATCTAAATTTAAAATTTAAGAAAAAAACCCTCATTCTAGTGCCCTAATATCTTTAAAAGTAAAACACCATAATATTTTGTAATGTGCACGCGATGCGCTTTCATTTGATACTCCACTCGAGTATATTTGCAGATTTTTGTTTTCTTTCATCACTCTCACCCCCATAACTTTTAAACGGCACAACTGATTTTCATGAAACATGTCTAAGGACACTCGCGCCAAACTCACTTTTCATACAAAAACAACTAAATTAAAATCGCTCCATCCGTTCGGGAGCTATGATGTCCCAGACATACAGACAGTCCCGTCAAACTTTTAACACCCCTCTTTTTTGGTCGGGGGTTAAAAATAGGCAAGCGCTGCGTAGGGCGTACACCAACTGCATACATATTTAGGACATAATTTAGGTGGTGGACGCCTGATCAGACTATATCAGTTGACTCTGTTAACATTATTTCAGAATCAAATAAATTCATCCACATTTATCTCTATACATTTTGTATATTAGACTTTAATAGACTTTTTATTTAAGAACATTAAATTACATAATATACAGGTAGCACATTTTCCGCCAAAAAGTACTATGATAGTGAATTACGCGGCGCGGGTATTGGTTTAGATTGACCTAGGATATTTGTTTATGTAAGCTTTACTACGTATTTCCCTTAACTCGTTGGCCATTTACAACCTCTCTATTACTGGCCACAATACGGTGATTACGTCCAGATACTGGCCAACAATACCGAACACATAATGGTTGATGGTCATCACTACATATGTATAAAGTACGTGAATATATAAACTTAAAATAAGTACCTTATTTAAAGAAAAAATATTGTTATATCTATAATCTTAATATATATAAATCTCGTGTCACAATGTTTGTCCTCAATGGACTCCTAAACCACTTAACCGATTATAATAAAATTCGCACACCATGTGCAGTTTGTTCCAACTTGAGAGATAGGATGGTTTTTAAGGCGAGAAAAATTGGAATAATTTCCGGGAAAATTTTATACCCGTGCGACGCCGGGGCGGGCCGCTAGTATACTTATACTTATTTATACTAATATTATAAAGCTAAGGCTGTGCTGATGTTTTTGCTGTTTTTCAACAGTTTCTTCATTTGAGTACGTACTATGAACACCCCACGAGCTGTTTTGACAGCTTCCAGGTGAGTAGGCATGCTGCACACCAAATTTCGAAGCCGGTGCTGAAGAATACCCCATTCTTCTACCAACCTCCTTTACAAGCAGTTTTAATGATATGTCAATAGAAGCGCAACTAAAAAGTCTTTATTTTGTTTTTTATTTCATTACCTTACATTTCTTGAGATATTTCGTTTTTTGTTATAAAACTGTGTACTTTACAAGCAGTTTTAATAATATGTCAATAGAAGCGCAACTAAAAAGTCTTTATTCTGTTTTTTATTTAATTATTCTAACTTTTACATTTCTTGAGATATTTGCAGTATCAGCGCCCTCCTATGTGCTGTTGTTTGTTAATGTACCAAAATAAATGCATTTCATTTCATTTCATTCCTCCTACAAACAAAAGGATAAATATTGATAGGTAATATACAAATACATATAATATTATCCTTACTTAACGGGGTATTTAAAATTAAAATTAGGTTTAATTTCAAATATCCTGTTACTAAAACTACTAATTTAAATTAATATCAGCCGAATCGTGGCTGAGGACAGACATATTATTAATATGACTCTAAGCACACCCTAAGACAATATTTTGTAATTAAATTCATTCGTTAGAAGAACTCCAATTTTAATTTGCAAAAAAAATGCAGTCACTTCGGTCTCCCATCCAAAAACGGCCGAGCGCAACATTACATAATTATAAATCTAAATTTAAAATTTTAGAAAAACCCCCGATTCCTATGCCTTATTTCCTTAAACGTAAAACAACATAATATTTTGTAATGTGGACGCGATGCGATTTCATTTGATACCCCACATTAGTATATTTTCATGAAACATGTCTAAGAACACTAGCGCCAGACTCACCTTTCATACAAAAAAATACTAAATTGAAATCGCTCAATCCGTTCGGGAGCTATGGTGCCATAGACAGACTGACAGACAGACACACAGACAGACAGACAGATAGGCTTAACCGATTATTATGAAATTTTATATGCATATTCAGTAGGTCTGAGAATCGGCTTCTATCTATTTTTCATTTTGCAAAACAACGTTTGCTGGGGTTAGCTAGTAATTACATATAAAGTAATTATAATAATTACATACAATATTATTTATTTAAGAATGATACCTAATTGTGATTTATCATATTATATCACAGTTAAAAATTTAACCATTATTTCTATAAAAAACAAAGTAATAATACGAGTAAACAAAAGTAGTGAACAACGCTGAGAATATTTTTTGATAAGTTATCTTCGAATTTCAACCACACTGTTTTTCTTAGTGTCGCCATCTGTTCGCAAGTAGCGAGTTCCAAATGAAAATAGTTAACAGCGCCATCTGTGTCTTATAACTTCAACTATACGGTATCACTACTTGCTACAAGATGTCACTCATGTAGGTTTATTAGAGCTTACTGGTATTAACCAAATTTAAGTTTCTTTATTATTTATTTAATTGAATAATAATCTTAGAAAATTATAGCTGATTTTTTAAACATGGTACTTTTGTAAATAGTTACATACATGTATACTAATCTTTGAAATATTTTCAGAGACCAATATTGTGCCAATATCTCAGAAAAATAACTTTACGATAACATTGAGTTTGCGTTATCTATTCTTTCTCCTGTATTTTTTTTCCATACATTTGGGACTTAAGTTAAAATGTTTATTTTTGTTTGTGTTCATTAAAAGTTTTATACAAAATGTGTTATGCCTTACCTTACGTATACCTACCAGTATATACTTTTTATAGCATAATAAACAATAACTTAATGATGCTATTTTACACAATTTTCATGGGTTTAAATGTTACCTTACCATAGAATAATAAATTAAAACTATTGATAATTTTACACATAATTATGTTTATTAGTGTGTGTAATAGAATTTTCTACCTATTTATCTATGTAAGGCACGGTAAATAGATTGTTGGTTTTCAAATAAGTAGGTTAATTAAAGTTCTAACATTCAATTATTTGTGTTTGTCTCAGATTTTTATATATTCAGTAATTTATTCCGAACACATCGCGATTTCTGGGAACGAAAAAAAATCGGGTTATTTTTAAACAAGGTCACATTGCACTGGCTGCCAACGGTTTTTAACTTATACTAGAATATATTATATTTCATACTTATATATATTATAGGCACCTATTATTATTATAAAAAAACTAGCTGACCTAGGCAAACGTTGTTTTGCAAAATGAAAAATAGATAGTAGCCCATTCTGAGACCTACTGAATTTGCATATAAAATTTGATAATAATCGGTAAAGCAGTTTCGGAGGAGTACGTAACTAGCATTGTGATATGGACATTTTATATATAAGTTGATCATTATCGCGGGTAGTTTTACTTTCTTATACGTTTGAGTAGAAGGAGGTAAGTCTAAAATATTGTTTTTATAAAACGGTAGCGCGCATGAGCACAGAGCACCGGACAACGCGTGGGAAACCACACATTATCTTGAGAAGTCCACACGGTTAAAACTTGTGCAACTAGTCACTAAAAAGGTTAGATATTGTGCTATGAGTGATCAATTTTACAATTTAGCAAAACGTCAATATGTAATCTAACACTTTAATATGATTTAGGTTACTCGATTTTTTTTCTACCTGTGTCATCATGATTGGTTGAAAATGGATTTCCGAAAATACGTAAGTAACTACTTTGCTCATCTAAAAAAAGTAATCGCTTCGGGATCTTTTGTTCCTAGGTTGATTTTTTTACGTTATTGTAAATAACATGAAGTACCTTTCTTATCTGGGTACCTTTTGTTTCTAGATAAAACTACATAAATAATTCTTAAGATTGTATAATTTGGTACAATACCTATCTACATAAAAAAGATTTAAACGCAGATATCAAGGATTTATATTAGGTACCTAACCATAACTACCTTAATTTATCAAATTGAGGGTTCAGAAAGTAGATTTTAAAATGTTTTACAAATAGAAAGTAAATGAAAAGTAAGCATAATGATGTATTCTCACTTTTTATATTAAACTATGAATCGGTGATTAATTTATGCCATGGCAACATTGTTTATAAAGAGTTTATTAGTAATCACAATAAAAACGTGGAAGTGACACCTTTATTCACCGCGCGAGTGTCCACTTCCTCAATACAAGTTATCCCATCAGAGCTCAGTGCGCTCATTATCCGCTCAAACCGACTCGTCTACGTAAACGTCCTTTTAATACGACAATTGCAAACGACCAGAAAATAGGACAAAAATCAACTATTTCAAGAACAACAAAACAAAATATAACCTAGTAAATTTCGTGAATGTGTGTCCCGTTTTGAAAGATGGAATCTTGTTTCGATGTGCGGCAAAACTCTTTTATAAATTGAAAAAAATAGTTGACGGGCTAAAGAAATTATCTAACTACATATTAAAAAGTGGAGTACAAATAGTGTTTGTTGACTTTAGACGTTTTAAATATGTGATCGATTAGTGATTGTTTTTTAAAGATTTTAAAACTGTGTCATATTATTAAATTGGACCGAGATAAATCGGTAAGTTAATTGTGTATAGATACATACCTAGTTTACCATAAAGTTTTCGTCTTAGAAAAAAATACTGGAATAAATATTAACCAAACGAATTTCAGAGTGAGATATTTCTATTAATAATAAATCGATTATAGTTTAGATTTATAACGGGATATTTACCATGATCATGGCGCATGTAACTGTACCTACCGAAATATCGGGAAACTCAAAAGACCATTAATCATGGTAAATAAATAAAAAGTATAGATAACCATGGTCGTTTCAAAAGTGGAGTCGATTATCGTCCTGAAAATCAATGAGAATAACCCAACATACCCATTTTATAAATAATAATCTAAATTGTTTGTTTGCTTGAACTTGCTTATCTCTGGATCAACTGATCCATTTGGAAAATGTCATTGTTAGATAGCATATTGATCGGAGAAGGATACTTTACCGCAGAAAAATATATGGTTCCCGCATGGAACATCCATAATAATAATATTATACAAATACACCTAACATAAAAATATAAATCTTATAAACTAAAGTGTCCGTTTCGTGGATCATCTCATCTGTTACGGCGGTGTCGCCTTGCAGTGTAGGCGACCGATGAACCATTAAACACGGACATAGCCGTGGAGTGGAAAGCTAGTCTAGCATAAAATGGGAAGAAGCTGTTTTTTAACCCCCGACAAAAAAAGAGGGGTGTTATAAGTTTGACGTGTCTGTCTGTCCGTCTGTGTCACCATAGCTCCCGAACGGATAGAGCGATTTCAATTTAATTTTTTTTGTATGAAAGGTGAGTCTGGCGCGAGTGTTTTTAGACATGTTTTATGAAAATCGGTTGTGCCGTTTTAAAGTTATGGGGGTAAGAGTGGGTAAGCAAAACCGAAAATCTGCAAATATACTAGTGTGGGGTATCAAATGAAAACGCATCGCGTCCACATTACATAATATTATGTTGTTTTACATTTAAGGAAATTAAGGCATTGGTATCGGGGGTTTTTCTTAAATTTTAAATTTAGATTTATTTATGCTAGATAAGTCTTCATTTGACCAGAATCTCACCTGATGTAACGAGACGATGTGGTCTAAGATGGGGCATGAAGGACTTTTTATTATACAAGTAGATTTTTAACAAAACATTTACCGATTTAGTTTGAAATTATACATAATGTATTACTAGCAGCGCCCCGCGCAGTTACCCTCTTAATCGCCGTTAATTGTAATCTTCCCTCGGATAAAATTAATCAACTTCCTAGTGTAATCTTTAACCTATCATCATTTAAAATTTCAGGCTTATCGGTTAAGTCGTTAAAGACGGACAAACAGACACTTTCCCACTTATAATATTAGGATCATATGACTTTTTAGTATAAAAAGCAATGACCGCATGATTCCGGTATACAATAAAATGACAGTAGATCCTTTGAAGCGAGGTTGCGTAAAAAGAGTCGGTGGACTGGTCCGCCGGGTTGTTTCTATGTAGATGCAATGCAGGCGAAGAGTCGAAATTTATGACAGAAACTGGTCGCTTTATGTGTTTATAAAAATGTATAGTTAATTTTGAAAAGTACCTGAAATTAGTGAAAGGCGGTATGATGAAAAAGCTTACTATTATTGTACATGTTCATTTAGTATGCTGAAAAGTTTGTTTGGTTGAACGCGTTTATATCGGGAATACTGGTCCGATTCAAATAATTCTTTCACTAGATAGCCTTATTATCGTAGAAAGCGATAGTCTACTTTTAACTCCGGGAGAATACTTAATTCCTTCGATATAATCTATAAAACACGCCTGACGCCTAAACAGTTATAGAAATAATAATCAAATCAAATCAATCATTTGCCAAATACATTTCAATTAAAGTACATATCACGATATTATTATAGTACAAGTATTATATTATAAAAAAAAGCCGTGTTGGCTAAAGTGGGAGGACACTCGACTTTCATTCCGAAGGTCGTGGGTTCAAACCCCGCCACGCACCTCTATATTTTTCTTCTTGAGAAATTTATGTGCGCTTTAAACACGTGCTTTAACGGTGAAGGCAAACATCGTGAGGAAACCGGCATGTTCAGAGAACTTTAAAAGAGTTTGAAGGGCATGTGACATTCACCAATCCGCACTTGGCCAGCGTGGTGAATTAAGGCCTAATCTCTCTCGTCAAGAGAGAAGTCCCTGTGTCCCAGCAGTGGGAACGTTAATAGGGTGATGATGATGATGATGATGAAGTATTATATTGTATTTAACCATGGGTATGCAAATATTAAAAATATTAAAAACAAAGGTAATTGAGGTGAAGAAAAACAACATTTCAACTCAACATGTTCAATCTCTGTTGCAAGGTACAAAGAAATGTTATGGGTTTCGCTTACTCGCTGTGAAAATCACGCGCAATAGAAATATTTATATTTATTTACAGAATATGCAGTATGATTACATTATTTATTGATAATTCGTCTTCTTTCTTTTTGTATTATTCCTAAGAATATAACATATTATGTTATACATAATATGTATATAATTGTATTCATTTTATGAAACAATGAAAAATCCGTGTTGTTCCTTACGCTTCTCAACATAGTGTTCAATAGCGTACATTTTGTAGCTTATATACATTTTTATTATGTTATCTTCTTCCGACGTAGCCAGAGGACCTATAGGACTTTAAGGAAATACCTAAAAGTCTTTCAGTTTGAATAATTTGTTAACCTAACCTAATAACATACATGTTTCTTTAAAAAAAAAAAAAACTAATATGGGAACAAAATCACTATGGCTAAGACTATTTATAAAATCAGACGAAAGTTCTCATTTACCTAGCCTATAATAACAAACATGGAAATAAAATAACTGCTCCATTATAAATCTATATTATACTAAAATTATTAGTAAAATGTAATTTTTATCTCACCAGTCCAATCCTAAATACAATTTTTTTTTCTATCAGTATAAGAAGATTTTTTTTGTATGTTTGATGTACTAAAGCCACCTAGTTATGTCTCTTTTCTTGTACCGTTCGAAGTACAGATGACTCAACAGACTTGGACGTGCTTTTAGAATGCACAGGTTAGCACACTGCCCACTGCCCACTGCCAACTGCCAACTGCCCACTGCCCCCCACAATGGGCACTCAGCTCGATTTTTGCTAATATTTACAAGCTTTTAATATACTGAAATAATAAATACAAAACAATAATTATTATAAATACTGAGTTACATTACATTTTTTTTTTTATTATTGATAAGCCTTCATTTGACCACAATCTCACCTGATGTAAAGTGAAGATGTGGTCTAAGATGGAGCATGAAGGCCTAGAAGATAGCTTCTCCGGACCACACAAGAACATAGAAACACACGGAACATAGAAATGCTCGAAGAATAAATTTATCTATTATTCAGATTTCAACCGCTTTGGAAACCGAGTTTGGTAACAGGTTTCCTAAAAGGTTTTTTATATACTTGTCCGAAATATCGGAAAACTCAATAATCTAAAACACTGAATCTGTATATTAAAAACGTTATAATTAAAAAAAATCTAAGACTCGTAGAGCCAAGCCTAACCTACAGTACAGATACCTACATAACATAAATATTAAAAATAACACACTTGTTTATAAATAAAATTGCGTATCTCGTGAATCTATGAATGATTCATCCCACAGTTGTGTGCGTGAAGTGCGCGAGAGTGTAAAAGTCAGTCACCGCCTGGGCCGGCGACCGCGGCGGTCATACGGACACAACATTATAAATTTTAATTATTATTAATTAATGTGCTTCGATTTTAAGTAGAATAAGGCCAGGTATGTTTTTTTTCTTTTATCTTTCACACAATTTAACAAAAACATTGACAAATCATGTATCTAATTGTTTAATTTTGTTTATTTATGTAGTTATTTTATTAAAATATCTGTATATAGTCTATAATAACTATTAATTAGATTTGTCGAGGGGTATTGGATTGATTCTACTATAGCCTGCGGTCGATACTTTTTTTTACATTTAAGATATTTTAATCAAAGTAACAGCGAGACTAACATGAAAATCACTATAAAAGCATTACGTCATATTTATAAGTTATTTATTCCAATTTACGGCTGTGATGTAACAAACCAAAATAGTCATTATGTCTGTCCTCCTGAAACTAAACAACCGATTTAAATGAAACTCGGTACACTGATTCTTTGGAGCCTAAGGCTGTTTTTTTCAATTCGGGTAAATATGTCAATATAAAATTCTAAAAAACAAATCTCTATTTCGTAATATTAAAAAAAAAACTTCCAGAGATTTATTTAAAGCATTTTTATAGATTTTGCTTCTTTAAATATATATGTACATACATATATACAAAAGTCAACATAGTTATAACAGTTGTTAAAATGGCTGGCTTTGCTAATAAATATTAAGATTATTTTGATAGTCTTTATTAATGACTAGAGAAATTGAATATTTCTCATTAGTTCTCATTGTCAACTTTTATAGTGATTAATTTTATCATGTTTAAAATATATACATATAAAATCTACAAGTGGTTGTGGATATTTTTTTAATTAATAAATTTACAAAAACACTTACTTAATTGACTACGGCACTTTCATGTATGTCTTTAATTTGATTAAAATGATTAATTTCATGATGTTTCTTTTTTAAAAATACTATGTTAGGTAAGCAAAGTTATTATTTTTTAGCTATTCTTTCGATTGGCATCATAGAAGTAGGATGTTTTTTTTTTGACATTTAAGTCGGTTCGATTCCCAGACGAAGCAAGTATTTTTTAGAAAATCTATGAATGCAGAATTACTAACTTTTAAAATTAACACAAAGTCTTTTTTAATCAAAATACCCTTCTACGATATTTAAGGTACTTCCCCTTCATGTCCCATAAGGTTGGGACGCCCTGTATATAGGTATTATAGTAGATACTGAAATCGTATGGACGGTATTGATAAATTTTTTCTCGCTCTTCAGCACTAGAATCTCCACTACTAGACATGACCCTTCTTTAACGAGCAAGATATTGCAGCCCATCTTCTAGTTTTACGGAACTGTAAAACAATCAATCAATCATTTATTAAAAATCAAGGAAAGTATTCATAATTATCACAGTTTTTAGGACTTTAGGACCTCCTGTGCTAATTAGAAACTGTGATACGGCGAGGTAATGGTCCCGCAAACCACGTAAACATAATAAAATACCTAGGTACATAAATACACTCACGTCCGTGGGTGGTAACCCTCTGAATCCTTACACGTGACCTCCGGGTGGTGCTAAGAACAGTCTCTGGTGGTAGGCTTCGGCCGCGGCTTGTCACCACTCTCCGGGCTGGGCCAGAGCGTGAAGCGGTTTTTTCGTGTTTCGTAATGTGGCCCGGAGAAGCCATCTACCTTCTAGGTCTTCATGTCCCATCTTAGACCACATCGTCACTTTACATCAGATGAGATTGTGGTCAAATGAAGGCTTATCTAACATTAAAAAAATACCAAGTTTAACTAGTCAATTAAATTTATTAATTTCATAGTCATAAGGGTCTGACATGATATTTCTAGATATGAACTGACCTTTACAGTTTAGTCTATCAAGATCAGAGACCTCTTAACAGCATCACAACCTGTACATATCACTATAAATTAAGAAGCATTTCTGCATAATGTTTAATTATAAAAATTACTAATCAGACCAGTAGTATTTGACATAAGCACGTTAAAAAAAAAAAAACTTTAGTTTTAAAATATTAATAAACTTAGTTTATAGTCCCTCGTAGCGTCTTATGTTTAAAAAACTACTGAACGGACCTTTACTGCTTCTTACCATACACGCCTGGGCCGATTTCTATGATTCACACGTGTGAATCATAGAAATCGGAATAATTGATGAATTTTAACGACGTAGTTAAAATTTAACATAATGACTGCGAGACCCAATTTTGTTAAAAAAAAAAACAAAAAAAGAATAGGAATTTAAAAATATTGTTTACCTTTCTTTCAAATTTTTTTTGATCTGGCTGAGAGTTTAGTATTTTTATCGAATCAAAGTTTCGTAACCACCATTCTCACTAAAAAGGCTTATAGACTGAAAAATACCAAAAAAAGTAGCAGTCGTGTAATATTAATTCTATTTTTCAGCTTGTTTCAGGTTTCTTTATTTATAACAAAGGTTACAAGTCAGGATACAATTTTATACATGTATGTAAAAATGTACATACATAATTAGTATATTAATACAATAAATTTGTTTTAATTAAGCAAACATAATTCAATAATAAAACATAAAAGTTATACACAATGTCAATTAATTTGAAAATCTAAATATGTCCTAGCTCAAAATAATAATTCATAATTCAAGATCAGATTATACTAAGAATTCATCGTAGCGATAGAAACCGACTGCGCTTTTATGAAGCACTGGACGCACATTCATAATGTCATGAGTCTGTAAACGCAGGAAAATAATAATAATAAATAATAATAATTAATGTGTTAAAATATATTTTATTTTAAACCCCCGACAAAAAAAGAGGGGTGTTATAAGTTTGACGTGTCTGTATGACTGTCTGGGACATCATAGCTCCCGAACGGATGGATGGATTTTAATTTAGTTTTTTTTTTTATGAAAGGTGAGTCTGGATGATTTGCATGAAACATGTCTAAGAACACTCGGGTGTTCTTAGACATGTTTCATGCAAATCGGTTGTGCCGTTTAAAAGTTATGGGGGTTAGAGTGGGGAAGGAAAACCGAAAATCTCCAAATATACCCGAGTGGGATATCAAATGAAAGCGCATCGCGTGCACATTACACATTATTATGGTGTTTTACTTTTAAGGAAATTAAGGCATTGGAATCAGGGGTTTTTCTTAAGATTAAGATTTATTAGTTGTAAATTACATACCTATGTAGGTACCTGCACTAACTCTTAACTCCTGTAACATACGTATCATTGACCAGTAATTCTGCCCTCCTAATACTTTGTACTTGGCATCTCTCAGATTCACGGTCGGTTAAGAGACCGTGAAATTGACCCGATCTTCTAAAAACTAACCTTGAAGTTAACTTATGAAGATGAAGAAACTGGTGACAATAGGATATATAAAAAAAGGTAGTCTGTTTTTTTCCGGGCTTTTAACGTATACATTTAGTACCAATCGCTCGATTGCGTTACGTAACGCGAAACTTTAATGCTCTTATTCACTGTATCGTGTTGATTTTTTGTTTGAAAAAACAATATAAATATAAATGTATCTTTTTTTAATGTCATAAATGACGAAATAACTATATTTTTTGTTCACCTAACCCTTACTTATCTTAAGTAAGGGTTAGGTTATATATAAAATTATAATTTAGTTTTATATTAAATATATTTTTAAAAACTCGTTGTTTTTGCAATGACCTGAAACTAGGTTTATAAATTTTCATTCAAAAGGTAAATAATACCTTTTCATCCCTTTAGTTGCAATAAAAACAAAACTCCTCTTAATAGCCGTACTGTGCCATATCGTAGTAGTTTTAAAGAATAAATAGATAAATTGTGCAGATTTAGTTAAATTTCGCAAGTAACCTACAAAATACTGATGCGAAGGTCAAATGTCACGCACAGATGGTACGTGACGTGCAGTACTTAGAATTATTTCGTTGATTTGACTGTAATAAGGTGAATTATTCCGTCATTTACATTACTCAAAAAACATTACATCCAAATTGTTTTTATTTACGAAAAATCATTAACATTCATTAATAATAATTAACCATACTTATACTGTATTTTATTGTGTTACGAGTACTAAGCCCTGAGATCCATAGGATCTATGTTATCCGAAATAAAAGACTTTTATTTTATTTTTATATTTTTTTTTTATCAAGACGACATAGTGCGTTACAGTTTTGCGTGACGTAACGCGTTCGAGCGATTTGTACTAAATTTACACCTCAAAATCCCCCACTTCAAAACTTTGATGCTCTTTAAGTTGACACTTTATTAATAAAATGAAGAAGCGAATAATAGTTGTCTAAAATGTTTGGACAGGCTTACAGACGGACTACACAGAAAATCGTTTTTTTATGAATTCGAATGAAGATGACCATCTGACGAAACCGTAAAGCTTACACCAAAGAGATAGACGGGTTTTGATAGTAACTGAAAAGAAAATGAAAATGTTTTTATTCAGTAATAACATGTAGGTACATAGTATTATTAATCATAGTGATGAACACCCTTTTAAGTGTAAAGGAACACTTGTGCTAAGCACTCATGCTCTTCCCAGATTGTAGTTCCAGTAATTGAAGTTACTCCCAGTATTTCTTAACTAAATATTCTAAAGTTGTCCAAAAAAAATTAAGTCGAAGTAACGTAGCTTACCAGAGCGAGATGCGGATTAGTTTCAAACTATACGTGGGGTTTATCACTTTGTAAAAAACATTAAAGATTACTTTAACTACTCTCAACTACAATGAATTTAAAATATACGCAAACTCACGAAGCGCCGAACTCCGAAAACAAAAAGACAATCAATTCAGGTTCAGCTAAATTTAAACATTTTTGGGGTTAAGAAAGGTCACATTTGATTTTATTTTTGAGGAAGAATTTTAGTTGACCTGTCCAAATATGCCCTGTGCTTCTAAGGAAATAAACGTTTTGACTTGGACTTGACTTTGAAGACATCTAAGCAGCCTTCATCCACCGGGATTAACGTTTTTTATATGTTTAGTATGTCTATTATAATAAGTATATCAGATGTCTAGTACCCGTTACACAAGCTAAGAGCTTACCACGGGGCTAGATGTTGTTGTGTGGATTGTCCGGAAATATTTATTTATTTATTTATCGAAACAACTGGAACTCAATAAGACGAAATGTGATGATGAACTGAAATGAGGATCATAATAACAAAATGAACCATAAATAAAATTAAAAAAATACTAGGAGTAAAGAAGATATCTCAAGACTGATTATTTTACTATATAATAAAATTGGACTATTTTGAGAGCATCTGCTTCATATATAATGAGGTAAAGATTAGATAAAACGATAAACACCAAAATACGTTCAAGAAGAAGCCTATCAAGATTAACCTTTATTATCTATACTATACTAGGTGACCCCAGCAAACGTTGTTTTGCAAAATGAAAAATAGATAGTAGCCGATTCTCAGACCTACTCAATATGCTCACAAAAATTAATGAGAATCGGTCAAGCCATTTCGGATGAGTACGGGAACGAACATTGTGACACGAGAATTATATAAGGTTAACCTATTAAGAACTTTTTTTAACCCCCGACCAAAAAGAGGGGTGTTATAAGTTTGACGTGGTTGTCTGTCTGTCTGGGACATCCTAGCTCCCGAACGGATGGAGCGATTTCAATTTAATTTTTTGGGTGATGATGATGATTACCACAGACTGTACATAATTATGCCTTTTTAATGAACTTAACATAATTAAGCTTAAAATTATTACACACTTATGATTTATGTACCTCTAGATGACAAATGTTAGTACCTTTATTAAATTATAATAATGAAAACAAATATAATTGAAAATAATTATTATTATGTTAGAATTTTGTAGGCTATTAATTATCTATTATAACTTTAAGAGCTGGCAATAATGTACCCAAAATTCTTACAAATAAATGAATTATGTGACGCAAACCTACAATTATTAGTAAATTCACCAATTATAGAATATCCTTATATTATATACCTTAGACTCCCTGTAGCATAGAGACAAGAATTATAAACAAAAATCAATCCTCGAAGTTAGTAATGTAAATAAAATTATCGATTGATCGAGTATAATGCGAAACTGCTGCCATCTATAGGGCATTGACTGAATCAGTACCAGTTTCTTGGCGAACCAAGAGGCATTGACCCCGTTCGGTTCAACAAACTATTATATTTGTTTGCATCATGATAAGAACAGTTAATCGTAAATATTTATGAGAAAAAACTAGTATTTAATAAATTTATTTTATATTGATATTATTTTAACTGTTATAACGTCTTTCCTATCAGATAATTAACGACATTGAGGGCTTGTTTCACATTCTTCGACTAAAATATTCTATGGTTAAAATATAGAGCAATCTCGGTCAGTCAGTCACTGATAGTTGTCCACTGCATAATTTAATTCTGAGATCGTGAACCTAAGTATATTAACCGGCAAAAAAAAAATGCAAATTTATTTAGTTCATAATGTCACCTTTACGAAATAAATACTAATATTATTCCCTACGTCTGTTACTACGACGACAAAGAAATTCGAGCAAAAATAATAACTAGGCGATGTGACCTTAGATAACCCCAAAATAACCAGAATTTATTATCTTTTTGTATTTGGAGTAAGTCGGTCGTATATATTTGTGATTGTTAACAAAACTATTTTATTTTTCACATTACTTTTTTTCGTGTTCATGTAAATATACATACCATTGGACTGGTAACGTAAAGGTATCTTAAAATTTTCATATCACGGACGCCATCGAAATAAAAGAAGAAAATTAAAAAAAATCATAATACTCGGAAAAATATTATTTACTACCATTTTTTTTTATTTTACCATGTCTTGACGATTTAGCTACTAATTTAAGAGCTAATGGAAATAACCAGATTTTATTACAACTCTGTTGAAATAGTTAAGTTTATATTAGTTTTTTTTTTTTTGCTTATAGTGTCCTACTGCATGGCAAATGCCTCTCCCATTATCCCTCCAGGTGTCCCGGTCCTGTGCAGAATGAATATAATTGTATCATAATATGATTTCAATATTTTTTTTACCCACAATTATTACCAACTTTTTAGCTAAGTAACTTATCTTGAATAAGAAAACAGTTTTTTTTAACTACGTAAAATTTAATCAAAATATTTTTTTAACCCAATTTGTATTTTATAAAAGTGGTTTGTGTTTTTTATATTTCGTACATAGGTACGGGGGTTATTAAAAGAGCAAATGATAGTAATTATACAAAGGTATGCAATCTGTCTTTTGAAAGATGTGCATCAGACCAAAGCTAATGACGTGCACTGTCGAGGTTCAGGTGACAAGCCTGTTTGCTTGGTGACTTCTGAGCAACCTTGAGAAGCGGTTCTTCTCAACATAAAAGCGTTGGAAAACTGTAACAAACTTTAGTTAGAATCAGATCCGGTTGCAGGGTTAGTTAGCTCATTATATGACGACGATTTTAATAAATAAAAATAAAAATAAAATTCGTTTATTTCAGGTATAACCCATATCACAAAGAGAATAGCCAATATTTTGTATTGCCATAGATAACTTTCGTCTTTCCCTATCCAAGTACAAACATAATATTTTTTACAGAAGCTAATTATTTTATTATACGATAGACATAAAGAAATGACATTTATTTGGTACATAAAAACAGTATAGTAGACAGCAACGACAACATAAACAACACACATGTACAGCTGCCAGGCTGCTGCCATGTACCAAAGAGGAGCAGTCTCAGCTTAATGCCACTCCGGTTCCTGGGGATCGAAGCAACGTTGGTTTTAAGACTGCTCCATTTGGCATAGGTGTATTCTGCTTAAAAACTTGAATAACTTTTCCTTAAGAGTCAAAAATATGCAAAAGTCAAAAAGCCGTGTTGGCTAAGTGGGAGGACACACCCTTCGTTCCGAAGGTGGGTTCAAGCCCCGCCACGCAGCTCTATTTTTCTTCTTGAGAAATTTATGTGTGCTTTGTACACGCGCTTTAACGGTGAAGGCAAACATCGTGAGGAAACCGGCATGTTCTGAGAACTTAAAAAAAAAGTTTAAAAGGACATGTGACATTCACCAACCCGCACTTGGCCAGCGTGGTGAATTAAGGCCTAATCTCTTTCGCCGAGAGAGAAGTCCCTGTGTCCCAGCAGTGGGAACATTAATAGTTCGTTTCAAACACCTGTAATGGAAAGGACTAGGTATTCATGCGAAATAACTAGAAGTCTATGAGAGAGGCTATTCAGTAGTGGTCGTATCATCATCAGCTGTATGAACAGCTTTTTATTCTTTGTAAATACATACATTATGATACATAGCAAACATGTTATAAGACTTGTCGATTACCCACTTGAAATTTGTAAAAACATGTCCACTGACGATTCTAGCTCAAAGATTCCAGCACTTATTTCGGATTCATAGATCTTATAGTAACTTATTTGTGTAAAAAGGTCACAACTTGGTCATAAGCTTAGTCTTCTCGAATTCGAAAAAACTCTGGTTAAAAGTCATGGAACTTGTCACGTCAAGTTTTGGCGCTTTACTGTCATATTTATGTCGATGTAAGTTTCCAGAAATCAAAGGAAATACAAGTTTTTAGATAATTGATTTATTGATACGAAGGTTTTGAGTTTTCTTAGAGAAAAACGTAATGCTGTGAATCGGTAAGACTTACGTAGAAATAAAAACCCATCATTTAAAATCTCGTAACACGCCCGCGGGGTTGAAACCCACGACCTTTGGAATGAAAGTCGAGTGTGCTCTTACTTAGCCAACACAGTATTTTCTATAGCCAAGTCATGAGCTGTGACGTCACACGCAAACCATATTGGAGGCAAAAGTTTTTCTTACACTTCTAGCAATTTGAAATTCATTTAAAACTTTTTTTATAATGCATTGTTTTTTTACCGAAATATGAATGCGGTATGTTTATAATGGTAATACCTTAATACTTTATTACCAGTGAAGACCAGCGCTACAGCAGATTAGTCTGTAGCATACTGCTGAGTGGAGGCCTTTTTTGTTACATTCTGTGTACTGAACAATTAATATTGGTATAAGGTGATCATGGAAGAACAGCGCTGTGGTTTGACTCGCTCAATCACAGCATAACGCTGAATGATCACCTTTTTGTCACATTCTTTATTGTTTTTTGTTTATTTTATGTTATATTTAGTTTTTTGATTATGTGACAAATTAAAGTTTCTTTCTTTCTTTCTTCTTTCTATTGTATGTGTTATGTGTAATTATGTAAGAAAATAAACATTTTTATTATTATAATTATTAATAAATGGTTTTCCATAGTCAACTAGCCTATACCATTGTTGCAGACAATGCTCAAAATCGGGGGTTGCGGAGTTGTACTGGCGGCTATCATAGCCGTGTTCGTGGTGGCCACGCAGGGCCGCGACCCCGACCTGGAGGCGCAGGAGGCGGAGGGCCGCGAGTACGTGCTGCAGCTGGACAGGGCCGACGGCCTGAGGCGGAGCCGCGGCAGCCTGGCCGAGTGGCGGTACGCCTCCAACATCACTAAGGAGAATGAGGATGACCTGGTACGTAGCGAAGGTCGGAATATCAGATTTCCGAATATAAATTTCTGAATATGCAAACGGGATACTCACGTTTATTATTATGTATATCCCCAACATCTAAATATTAATAATAAGTGGAGTCGGAGATTATCGTCTCGATAGTGAGTCCGTTAACGGCCTCATAGCGAATAGTCTCGATTAATACCTTAAAGCCGTGAAAAAGCCGTGTTGGCTAAGTGGTAGGACACTCGACTTTCAATCCGAAGGTCGTGGGTTCAAACCCCGCCACGCACCTCTGGATTTTTCTTCTTGAGAAATTTATGTGCGCTTTAAACACGTGCCTTAACGGTGAAGGCAAACATCGTGAGGAAACCGGCATGTTCTGAGAACTTTAAAAAAAAAAGAGTTTGAAGGACATGTGACATTCGCCAACCCGCACTTGGCCAGCGTGGTGAATTAAGGCCTAATCTCTCTCGTCAAGAGAGAAGTCCCTGTGTCCCAGCAGTGGGAACGTTAATAGGGTGATGATGAATACCTTAAAGAGGCTCTCGCTGGGAAGCTGGATCAAAGATCAGATTCAGAATGCAGTACTCCTGGACATTCCTCTCTCTACAGCCCTAGTCCCGGTCGCCTAGCTTCGCGGCCGGTGAGTCCCCGTTTTGATATTTTTTACAGTAAATAATAAATAAAAATAAGTGATTTTTTATGTAATAAAAGAAATATATACTCTTTTGACGTGTTTAAAATGAAATAAAGAGAATAATAATAAAAACATTTATTTTGTGCCACAATAGAACAACTTAAAACTGGTAATAGGTAATACAAACATTTTGGCAACAAAAACGGTAGATGCTCAGCATTTTGATCCAGTAGCTCAGAACTGCCGATCACTGATATTCTGCAACCCCTTACATAATGTCCATGAACTATGTTTAGTTAGCTCTCTACGCTCCGTTGTTCAGCGGATCATCATCCATAGCCAAACAAAATTTTACTACGAAACATGATGTCTAAAATAAATCATATATGATTTATTTTTTTTATAATTCTGAAATTTATTTAATAAGGTGTTTTATGTTGTACATGTTTTTTAAATACAATATTCGATAGTTGTAATTACGTAAAATTGTCTTTATGGTTATTAGTAGCTATTTGCTGGTATCAGAACATATTACAGACACTAATTTACATAAGGCATTGGTATGGTGGACTTTTTAAATTCGAATCGATGCAGCAGTTCTAGTTCAACCTTCAATAATCCGTATTTCTTACACCGGAATTCGGTGTAAAACATAAAATATGTACAATGAAACGTGTTAAGTTTATGAATGGTTTCTGTACTTTCAGCTGCAAATACGCCTGGAGATATCCCAGCAGGAGAAGAAAGCGTGGGAGGAGACAAAGATGTACAAGTGGCAGGATTACCAGGACTTCACGCTGAGGAGGATGTTCAAGAAATACAGCGAGCTTGGGATATCCGCCCTGCCTGAGGACAAATACAAAGTAAGATACAGGAACATAGGTATATAGGAACATAGGTACTTCAATAGCCAATGAGAAATATGAAATTTGAGAGGTTTAATAAGTATTTATATTTATAAATATATTATTGATTTATAATATACTCATGAAACTGTACAAATCACATTTAAGAGTAATGATCAGAGTAGTTATGATAAACATTTGAAAGTGTAAAAGTAACAGGCAGACCGAAGTCCTAAGGATGTTGTATGAGGCTCAGACAGAGCGTTTTATAGCTGTGTTTAGCTGGAAAATACAGAAGAATGTATAATAGGCATGATGACTATGTAAAAAATAGGTATTCTGATTAGTCCCTCTGTACCCGTCCAAAAGTTTTCTACCCTATTACTAAGAATTGCTAAAAACCAGACATCTTGACCTGTCAGGTTCTTAACGGATAACAAATATTAGATTATTTACATAAAGCAAAAACTAACAACTAAAAATAACTCTGTGAACGAATTGAGTAGCGACAAGTAGATAATCAACAAAAGAAGTAAGTATCATTAACACGCGAAGGCTATTATTTTTGTTTGTGTTTTGAAAACTCCAAAAATAATATGAACAACAACGACTCAAAAATTTACCAAGAGTCTAAACCCCTTAAATAAAATCGGAGAAAACCAAAACAAAATATTTTACTTCACGGTCCATCGATTTTGTAATCATAATAAATTTGCTAATTTGCATATAAAACGGGCTTTAGCTTTGTGTTATAACTTCATTTAAATTGCTACAACAAAAGGTAAATTATTATTCATAACGTTACTTATTGATTTCAATGACCATTACAAAATAATTGTTACTGTGTCGAATTATCCTTTTAACATATTACCAAAGTTTTGTTTTCAATGCTACCTGCTACCTGTGTAAAAACGTTTACGATTCGTTCCGTGGGTGCTGTATAACCAAGGGAAAGATTCACCAGATAATAGTCTTTCTTTCGTTGAAAGATGATGGAGATAGATACTGATGCAGGCAACAGCATCTACTTGGATCTAAAAGAATATAAAAGTTGCGAGTATTGGCAAACCAAACAACGCTAGAAGGCGACGTGGAAGGCCCAGGATGAGATGGCGGGACGAACTCGACGCCCACCTAACATCGTGGCCTGAAGTAGCAAGAAATAGAGATGAATGGAAAGAGAAAAAGGAGGCCTTTGCCCTGCAGTGGGACAGAATGGTTAATAAATAAATAATAAATAAATAATTGGCAAACCAGTTTTATAAAATGTAGTATAATGATTATAGGGTATTCTTAGAAATGTATGATCAATGAGGAAGGCAAATGTCCCGCAGTGGATAGTTAGTTGAAATAATTATGACTGATGATTTAATTTTTTCCCAATATTCAAGATAAATTTCAAAAAAGGCATTTGTCAAACTGTGTGCAAGACTGTTAGCGCCTGCTATTCTCTGCGTAGACTAAGACCCAACTTCACCATTTTATGGTACAAATCCAAACTTTTATTGAACCTATTTAAAAAATAGAAAAATGAAAATTTGTGTCCGATCTGATCGCGTTTATAGTCAATGGTGAAATCGAAGCTAAGCCGCGTAGTATATATAGTCAAAGTCAAAACGTTTCCTTAGAAGCATCTAAAAAAATAAACAGCTTAGCTTAGCATAAATAAACAGGACTTAATGTAAAATTAAACAATTACAAAAAAATACCAAGGAAATAACATGGTCTTGACAGTTCGCTTAATTTTTGACACTGTCTATCAGCATGTCTAATTCTGACATTGTCGCTTAACAACCACACAAGTATCGAGCTAAGCTGTGCGTACGCAACACGGAACGAGCTTTTCGCATGCATAATGCGATCCCAATCATTACAATTATTATTTTCAACAGGTATTTGATGTACAGCAAGAACAAAATAACATTTAGAGGTATAAATGTCTATGGTTTACAGAATGAAACTCTATTACAGACGGTTCCTACAAACTTATCTTCTTCCTTGCAAAATCGTATAAACTATGTTTTTTCCAGATTCTTATGAAAGCAGTATCAGGGATGGAGTCAAACTATGCAACAGCGAAAGTGTGTTCCTACAAAGACCCAACACAGTGTAATTTAGCCTTGGAACCTGGTGAGTTTTTTTTGACATCGTAAATGACTTTATGATGTCATCATACCATCATCATCATTAGATCATTCTTATACTAGAGTAGTTATAAAACAAGCCGCTTAGAATCTACTTGAACAATCCATTGAGCATGTGGATGGTATATTTCTTTGAGCTTTTCAATAAAGGGTGACCGAAAGGTTCAACGAAATGTTACAAGTAAATTCTCACTTACAGCTAATTAGGCCAAGCAAAGCATCCTTATGCCTAGAGTCCCTTTTCTTAGTAGGTAGATGACTAAAAATAACAAAAGGTCCATCGCTTAGATTATTACTACGACTAAAAAAGAGGGGTGTTATACGTTTGACGCGTCTGTCTGTCTGGGACATCATACCTCCCGAACAGATGGAGCGATTTCAATTTATTTGATCAAATGAAAGCGTATTGCGTCAACATTACAAAATATTTTTTGGCATTGGTAACCGAGATATTTCTTAAATTTTGATTTATTTATATTTCTTTCATACAAAAATTATGATGCTCTAATATCTAGGCACTTTCTTATTAAATTGATTAAGCTAATATAGGTGTCCAGTATTTAGAGTACCTGTTCTAAAAATTCTCTTCCTATTTCTTCCACTTTATTTTCCAGATCTAACAGAGATATTCGCCAAGAGCCAAGACCCTGAGGAACTGAAGCAGCTGTGGATCGAATGGCACGCAGTCGCAGGCGCGAAGGCTAAGCACAACTTCACGGAATACGTTAACTTGTACAACGAAGCTGCTAAGCTTAATGGTGAGAAATATATTAGTTATTTCATTTCATTCTCTTGCCCTAATTCCATATTACGTTCGGTCCATTTTATTATGTCACTGGCCATCTCAATACACACTTTGACCGAAGCAGCGGTCACAATATTAAAGTTAGAATACGTTTCTTATATCCAAACTCCTATCCAGGACTCATCAAGTAACCAAAGAATGTATACCATCGATAAAAATCGATACAAATTACGTATTCATATACTCAGAATTTTCTAAGATAATTTCAAGAATTCACGATATACGAAACAAATTCAATTTAAAATTAGGTATGGACAGTGTGCACTAATTCAGCCCAAATTGGCTTATCAATGAATGAAGGAGTGTATTTTCGCGAGACGTCAGTGCAGATCTCAGGTACCCTCAACTTTGAATGAGTATTCATTAAGTTGTTCATTGCAGGTTACGACAACGTAGCGGAATGGTGGCAGGCGGACTACGAAGTGGCAGACTTCGAGGAGCAGTTGGCCCAGCTGTGGGCAAACGTGAAGCCATTATACCAGCAAGTCCACGCGTATGTGCGGAAACGCCTGCGCGACAAGTACGGCGACCAAGTTGTATCTGCTAAAGGACCAATACCGGCGCATTTACTGGGTAACAAACAAAAACAAACAAACAAACAAAATACATTTATTTCCTAACAAATAACAAAAAAACTTATATCTATTATTACATTTTGAATATAACATTCACTTACAACTATTAAAAAAGATTAAATAAATAATAGATACAAACAAAACATAGGAAGAAAAACAAAAAAAAAACATTCGTTAGGAAAATGGCTACGTCTCAGCATCAGTAGTAGGGTAAGATACTCTTATCAAGTGATGGTGATGGTGTATGTTCTTTATAGAGTATTTTTGAATAAAGATCTTTAAACCGAAGATTAAGTATGGTGTCGGAATAAATCTGGAACCTACATTTAAGACAAGTTCAGGAAAATAAAAATACACAGAATGCAGTTGTGTTTTGTAAAACACGGACAGGACACGGACAGTGTTGGACTGTTGTGTGTGTGGAGTTAGAAGAAAACAGGTGGTAACGATAATACTCGTGGACAAACTCTTTATAACTGAATTAAAATGATGCTAAAAAAACTAATTTTTTTAAATTAAAAATGTTAAAACAAGACAAGGGATTCCGTCTCCTTTTTGCTTACAAAAGACAAAATTAATTAAGTTATAACAATTTTTTTTTTACACGAAAGTTAGCCTTTTTTGTGCACCGGTAGTTTTATTAAAAAAGGTATGAAGTTTTGATTTATTGAAAGGATAAGTTATTAGGCCTTAATTTTTGAATAACTAATATCAGTTATGAAAACAATTATAATGGTATAAAACAGGTAATTAGGTATAATAGTGATTACGAATACCATCATTTGACTGATTTATGCCACAGTATGTATGATGTCAATTTCCCGTGCGTGACAACGAATAACGTCCAAAATTAAATGGAAAAACAGCGGTCATAAACAGGTCGATATAACATGGTCTTGAACATTCACTTTCTAGTGTTTTGTAATATCGCTTTGTCTCCTAGGACCGGTGTGTTGCAACGCCAAACAAGTGTTTGTTGTTATTTGTTACCATGATGTAAATAATTAATGTTCCTTTGTTACTTATTGTTCCACACATGGATAAGAATGAGAAGCGGGAGTGTAGTTGCCGTAAGAGGCGTTGTGTTGTGTGAGGTCCGAAGCGTTTAATAATTTTGTTTCTATGGTTACGCGAGTTTATGTCGTAATTAATTCAATAAATTTATCATTGATAGTTATGCTTGAGGACCTCAGTCAGTGGCGCCCACTGATGAATGAGCGCAAAAAGGGTTCCTATTAGGTGCATACTGTACAATGATTATCAAATAAAGATTCCATAGATCTTCAGTTATTTAGTCGACCATATTTCCATAAAATCGGTTATTTGCAAGCAAAGTGATCCTATTAAGCTATGGCTATAACGCGCTACTTTTGCTGAACCGTGGTCCATATTTTTTTTATTATCAGACATAATCAGATATTAATTGAACTTGGTCACTTTAGAATTTTGGAACACCTTAAAAATAACACTGTTACCCAAACATTTTATTTCTCATTTACTAAATATTGACTTGGGTTAACTAAACCTTCCTTCCAGGTAACATGTGGGCCCAAACGTGGAACAACATCGAATCCTTCACCCGCCCATACCCGGACAAGAAGGAGCTGGACGTAACCCAGGCCATGAAAGACCAGGGCTACACCCCCCTCAAGATGTTCCAGATGTCAGACGAGTTCTTCAAGTCCTTGAACCTGACCGCGATGCCGGAGAAGTTCTGGAAGAACACCATCATGATCAAGCCAACTGATAGGGATATCGTATGTCATGCGTCCGCTTGGGACTTCTATGATGGTGAAGATTTCAGGTTTGGGTTTTTAAGCTTTTGAGTTCACGTTTGCTTGATGTGTGTGCAAGATCTTAGTTTTTTGTTCATTTGTTGGCACTTGGTGTATAGGTAAAAATTTATGGAAAGTTTTTGAAAAAATAGATTTAATAAGTGTCAAATAGTTATGCGTTTATACCAAAGAAGTAAATGTTACAAGAATTACATCGTCTCCACGGGATTGACCAGAAAAATTTAAAAATTTATGAGAATGCCATGTTTATTACATGGCATTCTCATAAATTATTATTTTTTAATTAGCACACTTAATTAGCATTTTCGCAAATTATGTTTTTCGTTGCAATCCATATTGAATATATATATGGAATATTATTAGAAGCAGAAAATTCCAAAAGCTAAATGTCACTTGTGAAAAGGTTTTTCTGTTTTTGTAAAATTACAGTTGGCTATGGGACACGGCACCATAATTGTTTTTTAGCACTGAACATAAACTTTACACAAAATTCACCGCACTGTAAACAAAACAAAGCATCCAAAATTACCTATGAAAGATAAACTATGACACATTCAGTAATTCAAAAACTGTCTCATTTTGTCTCTGGCAATTTGCACTTGATTAGGACTTCTCGCTCCCACACTTCTTGTTTCTTTGTGCATTGTAAAAATTCGAGTTCTGTGTTTTATACTATGATGATAGTTATAGAGATGCTTCTTTCAAATGCTAGATGATAACTTTATATGCTTTCACTGGTGGTGGTAGACTTATTCAAAATTCCATAACTATAAATTAACGTTTGGCTTAATTTAGGATCAAACAATGCACGACGGTCGATTACGAATACTTTCAAACGACACACCACGAAATGGGCCACGTCCAGTACTTCCTACAGTACAAAGACCAGCCTATAGTGTTCCGTGACGGAGCTAATTCAGGTGAGAATCAAGTGCGCTTGTTTGCAGGATCAAGATGTGCACTGTGGTGAACAGTGAGTCGTTAAGGGTGGTGCACCACGAGATGGGGCATGTGGAGTATTATTTACAATACAGGCAGATGCCAAACGTTTTCCGCAGTGGCGCGAATCCAGGTGACTGTTCTGGGCTTCATTTAACACGCTAACAGTATCCTAATTATAAGTAAGCTGACTAATAAATTGATATTGCCCCATGTTTATTGGCTTTGAGCGAACATTGATACAAGGTACAAAATCATTTATTTCCATTGTTTGGTTTTACGAATCTTAGAAACGTCAAAAATAAAATACTAAAAATATAACATAGTTACTTAAAGATAAATTTCTTTTTTTTCTTGCACGCCCAGGATGACTGGTAGATAATGCTTCTAGCATTAAGTCCTCCTCTGTACATTGTTTTTCGAGCACAAAGTATAAATAAATAATTAATTGTTCGACCGTAGCAACCCTATGCGTTGGCCACTAATTTATGAGTTATCTCACGCGGCGAGACAGCCAAAGTTTTTTAAAAAACAAGGAGTTTGCCACGCGAGGTCAACACAGCTTTAGAATAATTTTATCCCCTCGCATTTATTTATATATGTATAACTTATCAATTAGTAACAAAATCTATATCATAATGGGAGCTTCAGGGAGTTCTGGTAGACCATAGCTAAGCTAAGTACCTAGCGCAACCTAGGTTAAGTGCAATTTCACCGTAATACTCGGCACAGTAAAACTTGGCACAGTAAAACTTGGCACAGTTATACTCGGCACAGTAATACTCGGCAACGTCAATGGCAAATCATCAACGTCATGTTATATTTTAGGGTTCCATGAAGCCGTTGGTGACACGATAGCTCTATCAGTATCTTCTCTGAAGCATTTGCGAAGAGTTGGGCTCATGGTCGGAGAAGCTGAGGATGAACAGACTGAAATTAATCAACTTTACAAAATGGTAAGTTTAATACTATATTGTTCCACTTTTTCTGAATACGGGGATTGAGTTTGAAGCATGAAAATCGTCTCGCTTCATTGTCGCACCGGGTGGGTCTTAGAATATACATGGATAAGACGAAAAGCATGACTAATAAAATTGTTCCTGTTATGCCCACCTTTTGGTTATTGTGTCTAAGAATTCGACGCTCGAAGTTGTTGACGTAGGGCTGATAAGTTAGTCTAAGGGCCGATTTTTCAATCGTCAGATAAACAGTCAGATAGCCTTTATTCGTCGAATAGCAATATTCATGGTTTTTCAATGGTCAGATAGTAGTTAACTGTCGAATAAGGATCATCAGAGGAATAAAGTTACCTGCTACTTGAAGGACCAGATAAGGTTCTATCCCGCCGATAAGTTTGACGTTTAGGTTATGTTGTATAGTTTCGTTCGTTTTATTTTGTTTGATAAAACCGTAAAACGACATAGGTTCTTCCCATGATTTGTTATAAATGGATGTATTATGATGATGGATAAAGCAATTGACCACTTATCAATCGAGGAAGAACAAGAAATACTTAATTATCTATATCCTTCTGATAGAAAAACCCGAACTTTACGAGAGAGGCCTGATGATTTAAACACATGGAACGACACTGAATTTTAGAGAATGTTTCGTTTGAAAAAAGAAACCATAGCCTACCTACTTACTTTCATTGATTGAAGAAAAAAAATCATTAGTTAAATACTGGTAAAAATAAAAGAAAGAAAAGTTAGAAGTATACATATGTAGTACATCTGAAATACTGAATTTTTTATTGAAAATCCACAACCTACTTGCAATATTATCACTGTCATTACGTGCTCTAATATTCTAGTCCAGATGTATTAAGTAGAGCATATTGCCAACACTTTATCTTCAACATCATTGATATCGGGGGAAGTAGAAGTTCGGCCACCTGTACTATACAACTCCTGTCTAAGGACAGTCATCTTTTTCTTCGTAATTTTTTTACGCCTTAGTACTTTCATTTTAATGTTGTAGCCGTGCGTACTGCAGTTTCACTAGATGTCTCATTAAATGCTGTTGCAATTTTGGTCCATGCATCATCTTTGTCTTTGTTGGTTACGGCGTCGGTTTTCTTGTTTTCGATTACTGACCGATATTTAGTTACCAACTCGGTCAGTAAACGTACTTCTGAACTATTGAAATTAGTAGTACGTTCACGTTTCTTGGATAATTCCATTTTCTGATTCATTTTTAATTCGCAAAAGAACACTAATCGTATATTGATATTGTAGAAATAACAAGATTTGAACTGACTGAACTGTCAAATACAGTTTTGTTGCTATTCTTCACTAACACTTTGAATACAGTATCTGTGTATCTCGCTTGCACACAGATGGTGTGAAGTTGGTTTGGATAAACCACTGATAGTTATTCTCTATATAATAGACGATTGAAAAATTGAAAATACTTATTCGCGCGATAAACAGACGGATAATTTTATACGCTAAATAACTATTTGACGACTTAACTGAGGATTTAAAAATTGGCCCTAAATAATCTAACCTACCTCATCATACCGTTAACAAGGTCAATCGCGAAATATAAATTCGGATAAAAAAAAATCGTAAGGTCTTTTGAATACCTCACTCAATACAATTAATATCCTTTTTTACAGAGTCTCGACAAAGTAGTGTTCCTTCCATTCGCGTACACCCTGGACCTGTTCCGCTACGGCGTGTTCCGCAACAACACGACCCCTGAGGACTACAACTGTCACTTCTGGAAGCTGAGGGAGGAGCTGCAAGGAGTGGAGCCGCCTGTGGACCGGACAGAGAAGGACTTCGACGCGGCTGCGAAGTACCATGTGTCAGCGAATGTGGAGTACGCAAGGTAAGATTAATTAGTCGGATAAAATTTTAAAGCAATTTGAGCTATTACCTAGGGGTGCTGGTGTAGGCGCTAGCTGCCAGGCCAAGAATTGCTGATGGTAGGATATTCAAACTGGGGCGAAGGAGTTCTAAACACCATTCCTGAGACCAAAGACAAGCTCACTAGCTGCCGAGCAAAGAACGAGGTACTGTCACACCCGCATTGGACCAGCGTGGTGGGTTATAGTATTTTTCCTCTCATATCTTGAGGAAGAACTGACCCTTGAAGACTACAAATTGTAACTTTTGGAAGCTGAGGGAGGAGCTACAAGGAGTGGAGCTGCCGGTGGACCGAACAGAAAGGGACTTCGACGAGGCTGCAAAGTACCATGTGTCGGCTAATGTGGAGTACTTGCGTACTTGTTAAGGAAAAATGTAGCTGGATTTAGGTTTTAAAGGGTTTCGACCAAGTTTGAATGAGAGCTGGCGTAAATATCAAATTTCACGTAAGTACAGTAAAACTGTTAGTAGGATACTCATACTATGGGGTAATGGATTTCAAACAAAATTTAGAGACCGGCAAAGTATTATGTGTTGGCTAATGTGATGTATGCAAGGTCAGGAAATATAATTTAACTGAATAAAGTTATTTGTTTTCTCTAAAAGGAAAGACAATCTAAAAGCATTTAGAGGTATATATACTTTTTTACTAGCAATTCCCCGCGGTGTCAACCGCTCTATAAGTAGTCGATTTTCTTATGGAAAGATATCTCATGGTAAAATGTTATCCAGCTACACCTAATTAGTAAAGTATTTTTAATTTGATTTTGAGTCAAATACATTTAACTTTGAACGTGAAAGAGTTACAATATAATATGTATGTTTGTTTCTCTTTCTTACACCACACTTCCTACACTTTTTCGCGTATTTTTTTTTAAATTTGATTCTTACGTATCTCTTGATACCTGATGCAAGAACCTGAAGAATTACCAAGCATAAACCTACTCCACTGATAGTTGTGCAACTATTAAGGTTATTCGTAAGCACAAAATTGGGCTTGTTTTCACCATTAACCTTCTGTTTCAGATACTACGTGTCCTTCATAATCCAGTTCCAGTTCCACCGCGCCCTCTGCCAGCTCGCGGGCGAGTACGCGCCCAATGACGTCACCAAGAAGCTGGTCGACTGCGACATCTATCAAAGTGTGGCTGCTGGAAACGCACTTAGGTATTTATCTGTTCTATTTATATTATAGTGTGTAGAGTTTCATAACGTCTATTCACAAAAAGTTAAAAAAACATACATGAAAGAGTAACGCTACCAGACTTTAAAAGGAAATCCATCACCTAATCAATGATCATAGAGATTTCACCCTTGTACCTACACATCTAAATTGATACCGATACTTTGACATTGACTTAAATACTAGTACTGACCCTATAAGTTGTAAAACCTCCGCCGCCGCGCCTGTATGTATCTATGTTTGTGATAAAATTTAGGAAAAAACTACTAAGCGTATTTTCGTCCAATTTTTTATAAAAGGTATCCTCGCTAGCCCGTGGTGAGCTATTGTCTTGTGTTTTCTATGGGGGTGTAAATTTATCTCTTTTGTCGTACCCAACAATCTTGTTGGGTACTAAACTTAAGCCTTTATTTTAGACTAAACATCATGAGCCCTTGTCTTTCTCATGGTTAAAGATAAAGAGTGTATTCATGTATTTTGCAGGTGTCCAATATGTTTCTTCTTATATATTTTATTAGAAAAGAAGACACACATAGTTATAATTATTACGAGCAGCAACAAAATGGAATTGTAATCACTTTGTTTATTGCTATACAAATTATCGTGACCTTATTTTATGAAATTTTAAGATGAAATATTTTTTTATGGCGAGCCTAATATATAGATGCTAATAGACCCTGAGCATAATTATTATAATTTCGTAGTTGTAGGTACGCCAAGACAATACTGTATCATTATCTTCTACTTATCTTTTGTAGATCTGTACAATTCTGTTTGATACTGAATGACCTAAGAATATTGTATAAAATTGTTTTTCTTTCTTTAATGTGATTTGACGCAAACCCAATTTGCAGTGCCCCTCGGGGGTGCATGTACATATCGACTTAAGATGTAACAATTTACCTATATCTGTATAAATGTTACATGTGAGCAAATAAATAATAAATACTTCCAGTAACATGCTGAAGATGGGTTCCTCTCGACCCTGGCCTGACGCAATGGAAGCGCTCACTGGCCAGCGTCAGATGAAGGCTGATGGCATGCTGGAGTACTTCCGCCCGCTCCTCGACTGGCTCAAGGCGGAGAACCAACGCACCGGCGAGTACATCGGCTGGGAGCCCAGTTCCAAACGTAAGTGGTCACATTACACTGTTCATCAGTATACATCAAATCAAATCAAAAAGTTTATTTGCATCTAAAACGATATACTTTATACATGTTCAATAGGTAAATGGAAAAATAATAACCTACTAAATATGAAATATTTATTTATTTATATAAAACACATACAACTTACAGATTACTTATATAATCTAAAACGTAATTATGTGGCACAAAATTATATTAACTTTTAACAATATCTGATGTAATATAAATATTTTTTGTATTACAGAACTTGAGATCATTTTTCAACATTTTACAACTAGGGTTAATAGACAACGTATAAATATTTATATGACCTTAAAACTACTTTATACTAAATAACAGAGATAAATAACAGATATAATTGTACCACAAGGCTCTTCGTAGCCTTGTGGTAAAATTATAACATAAAACTTCAAACAGACTATAATAATACAAACTACATACTATTTTTGAAATAAAAGAAACAATTTTACCACCTGGTTTAATAGCCAGCATACAGAGATATAACAACAGTTTCAAGGAAACATGTTTAACAGAATCTACATTATAATGATTCAGATACAAAAGGGTCCCAGCTCAGCTTTTGCAGGTTTTGCAACCGGCGCTGGTATTCTGCTGGGGCCAATGGCACCGTTTCATATGGTTTCATTATTTATTTTAATGAAATATGCAGACCGTCAGGTTAAAAGGAACATCGTCCCGCGAACACTCATATTCCTTCCATCCGATTAATTCCCAAGTAATAGTATCTGGGTATAGGTTAGTTCAAAAGGAATTAAGATTCAGATGGGGGATCTCTTCTTACATATTTATCGTTGTGTGTTTACGCCCTATATCCATATTAGCAGTGAAATAATTTATTTAAATAATTTGTTATATTATGTTCTTAGTAAGTATCTTATTTTATCTAGATTCCGAAATAGGTCGTATTTCCAATAATTCAATAATGGGATTGCTGATAGCGGGCCCTGAGGCGCTGGCCCACCTAGCCCGACAGCAGCTACACCCTTGAGTTCCCTTAATTAGTTTCCCTTGGCCGGGTTCTACGGCACCAACAGAAGGAGATAGGGGTAAATTTGGGCCAGTCATTAATAGTCATTTATTGATAATAAAATTATACGTACAATTCCATTTTGGTTACACTGTTTTTTAGTCTCCACTAGGGAATGTTGTGTGTACTAATTTTAATGTATATTTCAGATTACTGCACAGCGGAACAGAAGGCAGCACTAAGCGCCAGCACATCGGCGGCCGAGGAAGCGCACGCGCAGGCGGCCGTCGAGGCGTGACATGTACTTACCATAGCTTAATTTACTTAGGGAAACAGTATTCATAATTAAATATTTTTTATACATTTCTGTTGTTTTTCAATGGTACCTTTCCTACAGTATAATGCAACAACAATTATTAGTCATGTACTAGCGACCTATACTAAATACCCGGTTGATCCACCAATCCAAAATCACATTTTAAAGGCTTAATCCTTTAAAATGTGATTTTCGAATAAATCCAAAAAAACCCGCGAAACTGTCGCGTGCTGTGGTAGGAGAATCGGTGATATCTGGGACATTAATAGCCATGAAGCTATGTGCGGACAATTTTTTTTGTTTAAGTGAGTTTTACCGAAACAATGATTTAGCTAACATTACGTGACGTAAATTTCTCAAAAATAATAATTATTTTATCGCAACCCTTACAACACTTTAATTCAACTTCGTTTATGAACTAGGTTATTTAAGCTCGAAGAGATTAGTTGAATTTTGAATAATCACTATCAGGTGATATAAAACATCAAGGATGTAATTAGTGAAAATACAATTTAGTTTTACACATATGCGTTCCTGTCCTGTGCATTAAGCTTCTCAGTTAAATAATTGAATGAAAGTGCCATAATGCCATAATGGAATGCCATACATAATTAAATTTTAACTTTACAAAGTTTGATGCAATTTGCATGCCATCTTTGTCGAAAATAGGTTTTAGAGTGAACTAAACAGTATGTCAAAGTCTTCTTCTTCTATTTTAATGGCGTCATTATCAATTTTTATTATATACTAGCTGTGCCCTGCGGTGCTACCCGCGTTATAATGGATGAAGTACTCTTAACCAACAACATATTTATTTGAATAAAGATTAATATTATTATGTTGATACAACTTAAACATATTATTTCGACCAAATTAGGTACCATAAAAACGGTTTTTGTGAGTTAATCTTAAAAGATAGACATATACTATCGTGGACTGTTTTTTAGATCATTAAAAGAGCTATTATTCTTTAATACATATTGTTGGTGTATCTTGAACCGTTTTCACGGCGCACGCAACGGAAGGCTTCAAAGATGAACAATTTCTCCCGTTTTTTACACATTTACCACTATATCTTTGCTCCTATTGGTCGTAGCGTGATGTTATTATATAGCCTTCCTCGATAACTCGACTATCCAACACAAAAATAATTATTCAATTCGAACCAGTATTTTCTGAGATTAGCGCGTTCAAACAAACAAACAAACAATCAAACAAACAAACTCTTCAGCTTTATAATATTAGTATAGATAAATTTTGTAACTGCTATGACAGTGGCAACAATAACCGCTTATTAAAATGGTAGACCTCAGTGGTGGACCCATTTTATCGTTGACGATGTGGGAGGGAGGAATGCGCAGCCAAAAATTGTCCAACCAAGTAAGCCCGACCCAGTAATACCCGGCCAAAACTTGATGACCATGGTCACAAAGTTTCTTGGTCGATCAATTCTAGGGTGAGCAATAATTGCTCGTGGCAGAACTTTGCAACCAAACAAAGTCAATACCAATTCCCTGGCCAGAAATTCCATGGATGAGTGACGCGACGTTGCCATCATGCAGGAGTGAAAAGTCGTTGTAAATTTTAAGCATAGAGTATAAATAATCACTACGTTTTAATTTAAAGTTTTGCTTTTTCTATGAAGACAAATGGTTTTGCTTATGAGAAAACATTGCATTGAAAAACAATGCCTTCTAAGTGTCGCACAATGGGTTGTGGTGGTACCAAAAACAAAACTCAGCCAAATTTATCGTTTCACGGGCTAGAAGTACCTATAAATTACCTTGTAAACTATGGGTGTTTTCTATGTATCATATTATATATGTATTTACAAAAAAAATTAAAATACCTATGTAGTATATCAGTCACCTAGCACCCATAGTACAAGCCCTGCTTAGTTTGGGGTTAGGTGATACTTTGTGAGTAGTCCGAATATTTTTATTTATTTAAACTGCTTACCTAGTTATTATTAACCCATTCTGCTCTGTATGTGGTATTTTATAATAGAAAAATCATAAGTCAATTACTTATATACATAATTGCTATTTTGTAGATAATGTTATTCCGGATATTTATATACCAAACAAAAAAGAATATCTATCGGATAAATTATCGATATCGGGTTAAAGTATTATTTAATACCACAGGTATTATAACTCGTCGGTCTATTTGTCGGTACCTGTCTATAGTTAATTTAAAAGGTGAAATTGTGAAGCTGTATTAAAATAGTATGAAACTGATGCCGTACAAAATCAAATGACCAAATTTACTCAGAAAATTGACAGAAATTAAAATAAAAAGCAGCCAATCGTTTGTCTGAACTTCCATGACTTTCAAATTCGTGAGCTCACTGGATTATAGGTTCAGACTGCTATCGCATGTGGAGATAAAGATATCGATGACATTATCAGTAACAATTGCAGATGTAATATTGATAAACTGAAACCCATCTCAAACTCGAGTAGTCTTAGAACTCAAGTGGCAGTGTGTATATGTAAGTATATTATGTAACGCAAAAAATAATAGTTATACAATCAATAGCAATATATCTTTCTAGGAAATCTTTAATATAAATGAATGAAGACGTTAACTAGTGTTATGATTATTTTCCGTATATTATTTCGTATAAATTAAGTCTGGAACTAATAGTCCGGTCAATATAGACAATTGAAATAAAGAAAGGTAACAAAACAAAACGCGCCGAGTACACTACCTCACAGGTGGTGTGGAAATGTGTGCATATATGTAGAACGTGATTCTTACAAGCGCAATATCTGGCAAATGTTGGGTCTTAGAGAAACAATTATAAGGCCTATTTTTATAGAAAATTTTGAGATCTACAACTTTTCCCTGCGGTACTTTTTCGACAAAACTTACCGTTTTCGAGAAAAATAAAAAAAAACCCAAAATTTTTACCTTTGGGCCCGAATAAGTCCCGTAGCACATATGGGACCGAATGGGACTTTTGACACTTTATTTTTTATTGCAAACCTAAGGTCTCTACGGAGATTTGGCTCTGTCGGACTTTTCTTTATTTGATCATTTTTTTTTTATGTCTAAATTTACCGGACTATAAAAGACCAACAAAGATCTGTTGAATGAACCATGACATCGCTTTTTGAAAAATTGTATTCAACTCGGACATTAAACCCTAACTTTTTCAAAAATAAAATTCAAAGCTTTATATTTAGACATCGATTATGTGATATATTTATTCATAAGTAGCAAATTTTACTATGAAATGCAACATCATAATGTATCACATTAATACCATGCATTGTTTTCATTTCCTATCATTTTTTAGTATTTGAATATTTAATGGGAATGACTTCAATTAACATTTATTATAAATGTATGTCTAGTATATTAAATAATTCAGATGTCTAGTAACTGAAACACAAGCTTAAAGCTTAACACGGGCCTAAAAATTGCTGTATCAAAAGATATGAAACACTTTAGAATTATTGAACGTCACGTGATCATGAAAACGGCATCACAATAACGCCAACAAGTCGAATGAAACAGATTCAGCGAATATTATTGTAGCGCAAACTTACTTTTGAATTGAGAGTCTCAGTAATAATTGCATTAAAGAAATTGCAGATGAGTGCATAGAACTAGAAATCTTGGTAACAAGCGCTATTTCTATTTGCAATGAATTATATGTTCATCTATCGCAGTAAAATTGTAAAAATCCGAAAATGTTTTGCTATACTAAATCTTATCATCATGTTGTCTTCCTGCCCTCGTCCCACATTAGCTTTTAATTATTATTTTAAAACCCATATCATTAAATATCATTATGATAGTCACTAATAAACAGAGGTTAATTATATTATTCTACTTTTTTAACTTCTTCAGAAAATTAAATCAACTTTTATGGGTTAAAACCCTAGAGAATAGATAAGGCGTAAAAATAATAAAAGTAAAATTTAATGTTGTAGAACAATTATTATGTTGTCCTGGTGTATGTCATTCACACCATTTCCGCTTTATATAATTTCCCTCCATCACCCGTCATCTTGCTGTTACTACTACTAGCTACATCAAATAATCAATTTTATAGGAACCCAAATATTGTTTACCTACCTTTTAAATATTTTGAATTTTAAACTGGCATGTTTTGAGAATTTTAAAGAGTTTGATGAACATAATATGACATTCACAACCCACACTTGGCCACTTGGCCAGCGTGGTGAATTAAGGCTTAATCTCCCTGCGTCCCGTAACGTATACATCGAATGGGGGCGTTTTTGGGGACGATGATGATGATGAAATATTTTTTTGGCCATGTAATTTGCTCGTAAACTAATATTTTGTGTAGGATTCATAAAGTAACATCTCAAATTCTCAATGTTATGTCTTAGTTAACATGAAAATAATCATCTGATCTACAATGGCGTGACGTTTGTTTTAAAGGATATTTTGTGTTTTGGATGGTTTTATGCAATACCTACATTTAAATCATTAATATAAGCTTATTATGGTAAAATATAGCAATTTGATATGCTAAACTTATTCCCCGAAACCAGCGCGTTACCCGGATTTTCTTGTGGTGAAAAGCATGCAAGCCAACAGCTTTTGTCGGCATTAAATGGTTTAAACAACAATTTTAGACTAGTTGTTCGTCTTAAACATCTTTTGTTATAATTGGCCTGTCTATTCACAAACTTTTCATTACCATAGACATATTATTTTAATTGTAAGACTGGCTGGGCACTAGCGTAGCCAAGTCTTATGCGATTGGACGGAAGCAAAATTTTTTTAAATCATAAGTGTGAAAATATGTTTTTATCCGGCTAAACCGATTTTGTTGATATACGACTTAAACATTTTATTGGCAGTTTCTACGTTTGTAGAAACTGCCAATAATAAAATAAAAACATCAATACAATTTTTGAAGACTTAGATACGGGTTTGATGAAAATAATCTATTTTTGAGTTTTTTTTTAATATATTATAAAAACTTTTGAAACTATCATGGTTATTTATATTTATAACGGGATATTTATCATGATTGATTATCTTTCAAGTTTCCCGATATTCCGGCACAGTTTCATGCGCCATGATCACGGTTAAACTGAAGCTTCAGCGATTGGAGTACCAGTTTTATTGGCAGACAAATCGATCTACCCTCTTTCTCACTCTTTTATTACGAGTCGATAAATCACACCCCACTAACACACTTCTCTCGACACACAAAACTGACGGTGTCCGTTTGGACCTCCCTTGCAGGCTTTTTTTGACTAGTAACACATCTTCACAACAGGGTTCCAGGTTCCAGATAATTGAAAACCATCTTCTCGGTTGAAGTTCCTGTGTTTGGTAATCTCAATAGCCTCCTGTACCAATCTATGGCGCATGTAACTGTGCCAAAATATCGGGAAACTCGAAAAGCAATCAATCATGGTAAATATCCCGTTATAAATCTAAATAATATTTTCTACAAAGTTCAAGAATACATATACTATCCAAGTTTCAACAATATAGTTCTTATGGTTTCGAAAAAGTGGCTACGACATACAAAGACAGGCAGACAGACAGAGAGATGACGAACTTATAATAGCCAAATATGGCAAATAACGGAATCCTAAAAAGAAGCCTGTTTTGAGTTCTTGTTTCTTGGACACATGATGCATACCGCCGTTTTTTTTTTCATTTGTTTCGGATACAAAATTATTAACAAAAGACTTCAAGTCCAACCATGACTGACAGACCAACCAGCTAATTCATTTACATGATAATGTTCTAGCTAAGTTTGTTTTTAATGTTTTTCAGTCAACTGTGGGGTTGCTGTCGTTTTGTAGTTTCTATAGATATTTTAAAGTATAACATTTTTAAGTTTCGTATTAATTATAAAGTTTTAAAAATGCCGTGTGGTTATTTCAGTCAAACTGCTAAGCAGGCTATCTATGTAAGTTATATTCAACATATATCTAGCTAGGGACTTCTAGTATAAAATGTGGAAACTCGTATATTGATAATTGATGACAGGTGAATAATGATTAAGCATTTAATTTATTTATAATCTGTAGATTAGCTAGCCATTAGTTCATTGCATGTTCACTCAGCCCTTACAAATAAAGCCAGCGATCACAGAATTCGCGAGACTTTTATTTTAATTATAAATTATTAGTCAAGTAATCACTAGCCCAAGCAAGGACTTCTCCATATGGTCATTCGAACCGTGTAACGAGCCTACGTGGGGAACATGATGAATCTTGTATAATTTACATAAGTACCTAGCTGCAACAGCTTTTGTATAGAAAACACATCAATATCCGATCAGGGAGCTAAAATTCTAAGCTACAAACATTAAAAAAAAAATCGTTTAACAATTAATATTATATAGCTAAAGTTGAATATATCCCCACAGTTCTTAATTGCGAACAGCTCTGAAAATGCCTCAAAAACCATTTTCAGAATCCTTCGAAATCCTGAATCCTGGTAGTTGTGAATTTTTGCATTTTTACCGATCCTTACATTTTGCAAGCTAAATTTTTTGTTGACCTCCTCTTTTTAATAGAAATAATGAGTTAAACCCTGTGTGTATTTGTAGAGGCGTAACAGGTTAAAAAAATATTAAATATTTTACACTGTTGGGCTCTTGTTGATTGATCCTGAGAGTAACTCAATTTAATAACGTCCTGTTGGGAATCAAGTCTAATTTTAACTCATTTAACTTATTACAGAAAATGCCTAATCTAGGAATAAAGAGTGTGTAATTTTATATTAATAACTACAGCATGGAGCTATCATATAATTTGTATAGATTTAGCATCTATACAAATTATATGATAGTTTATTACTTATGTTAGTACCATCTTTTTTACATAACTTAAGTAAAAGCCTCTTATGCTGCTCAATCTTATATTTTTGGTCATTATTTAATTCATTATTCGTTGTTCGTATCTAGACCGAGACGATTCCTTGACATCATAGATTTTGTATATAAATAGTTCATTTGTAGGAATACATTTCTTATTATTTGTGGACATTAGCTAGCTCGTGTTCTCACGGTAGTAAAGTACAGGTGTGGTTTAACAAAAGTTTTATTATTATCTTATGTTCGTGTCACAATGTTCGTACACCTCCGAAACGGCTTGACCGAAATGAATGATATGAAATTTTGTGAGCATATTGAGTAGGTCTGAGAATCGGCCAACATCTATTTTTCATTTCGCAAAACAACGTTTGTTGGGGGTCAACTGGTAATATAGAATTATTGCCTGACAATCCAAACAGCAACATTTAAACTGTAAGCTTACACTTTTGTAAGGTTTTTTTTAAAAAAAAAGGGCCCCAAATCTAAATGTAGGGTAGAACAAAATATGTTTGCGTGGTGTGTGCAATTCACACCGCTTTAGGTATATACCGCATCAAAAACACCTTGTGTAGATTTATTTTATTATATAGTGAAAAGTGTCTGTAGAACACATACACTGACCCCTCGGCGGGAATCCAACCCGCCATCTCTTGTACCGCAGGCGAACCTTCAACTTAACAAGATACAAAATCATTTATTTCCATTGTTTGGTTTTACAAAACTTAGACACGTCAAAAAAAAAAAAAAATAACTGAATAGTTAACAATTTATTAGAAACCTCGATATAATTAAAAAGAAATGTTTCAGTTCTAAGTATGGATTTTTTTTTCTCCCTCTATTATTAATGGGGTTAAATACATCTACTTACCGAGTTTCAACTCTACTTATGATAGATTCGGAAATAGAGAGCTGTAACATACGGACAGACAACACGATTTGTAAATAATTGTGTGGATTGTCCGAAATATTTGTTATTATTTATTATTTTATATAATTCAGATGATTATGAAGATCCTAGGCGAACTATGCCTAGTAGGCGCAGTAGCCTCCGTGTTCTTCGTGGCCGCGAAGGGGCGCGCGGCGGAGAAAGCAGCGGAGGAAGCTGCAGGGATGGAGTACATGAGGAGCTTGGACGAGATCATGCCCAAGGTCAAGAACAAGAAGACTGTAGCCACTTGGAACTATGAGACTAATATAACGACGTTCAACGAGGAGAGGATGGTAAGATTTATCTATATATATGTATATATATCTTAATATATATAAATCTCGTGTCACAATGATTGTCCTCAATGGACTCCTAAACCTGTCTGGAAATATTTATTATTTAAATATTTATATACGTGGCGTACTCATGCATATTACGACGATAACAACTTTTATAACTTTTTGAATCGTTATATCTCAGATACGGTGGCTCGTAAGAAAAAAAGTAATGATACATTATTTATAGATAATTGTATTATCTACAATTTTTGTCTGCGGTACTTTTATAATAAAACTTACGGTTTTACTGAAAATCGCGACTAACTAATTTTTTTGACCTTGCATAAAAATTTTTCCTTACAAGGGAATGATTGGGAACTTCTAGACATTGTTTATAATTATGTTTTGAACAATTTCACTGAAATTCGGCTTGTTGGGACTTTATTGTAACTTCACTCTCATTTTTTGGTCTAAATTGACCGGACTACTAATTTTTATAACTTTTTAAATTATGATGGTTTTTAACAATACTATGATTTAAAACGGGTAACATTATTGAGTATAGTATTGATTTGCATAACCTATGGGTAATTTCAACAGAGCGGTACTATATACCTAGATTGGTTCGGGAGGCTATTGAAATTACTAAATATAGGAACTTCAATCGTGAAGATGGCTTCCAGTTGTCAGGAGCATGGAATCCTGTGGTGCGGTTATGCAAAAGTCAAAAATATGTAACACCGGTTTTTCGCCAAGACACGGTCAGTGTAGTGTGTCGTGATCGAGTTGCGTTCGAGAATGAAACAAGTGGTAGTAGCACTAGTGAGTGTCAACCTCGCAGTAAAAGACTCAGAAAGAGGGTAGTCCGGTTCGTTTGTGAATAACCGTCGGCCCAAATCGCAAAGACAATGACAATTCAGTTGCTTCCGTGATCATGGCGCAAGCGCTGTTGCAAGCAACAGCGTCGAAATATCGGAAAACTCAAAAACCGTCAAATCATGGTATGTTACCCGTTTTAAATCATAGTATTATTAATTTTTAATTGTGAGTATTTACGTGGGTTGCTTCCAAAATATATTATTTCTTAAACAGATTCCGTAAAGAAAAAGCCGTAAATCTAGAGCCACCGTTTATCTAATCGTAATCGGTACTTTGTAAATTGAAATAACTTATTACATATTACTTCAGATTACCGTCAGTCTTTTATTAAGGGTCCGTCTCCACTAGCAAGAGACTCGCGAACGAGTCCGCGATAACATCGTTGGGTTATCTGGGACGTAACGGTAAGTCTATAACGTAAAACTTTGTAGTAGCAACAGCAACAGCAATGTGACAGCGACCGCTACGCGATTGGCTGCAAATTGTTTTTAGCCTGTTTCTGATCTGTTTCAACCAATCGCGTAGTGGTTGCTGTCGCTTTGCTGTTGCTGTCGCTACTGCAAAATTTTACGTAATAGACTTACGGAATCACTGAGTGTCCGCAGCGATTCAGGCGAAGTTGACGACGATCACGTCGCGCGCTAGCCACTAGAGTGACGCGTTCTGCAGCGAGCGCGCAGCGTGCTCGCCGCTAGTAGCGACAGGTTCGCCGCAATGCTACGACATCGCCCTTCACGCGGCCTGCAGACGCATTCTCTAAAAAATCGAATCCGAACTCGAAATCACTCAAGTGACCGAGCTCACTTCGAACGCTCGTCACTGAGGCGCTACAGGCGCTATCGAGTTTTACAGAATACAAAACTTTAAACTCACCGCGGATTCAGCTTAGTAAGAATCGAAATGAGTTTACAGAATGCGTCTACTGATCCACTTGCCGCATGGCCGCGATATTATCGTCGCGTGTAGACACATGATAAAGATAAATACGTCGCTCGACGATAACATCGCTGAAGTTCTATCGCTAGTGGAGACTACCCCTATGATGTGTCATAATAGGATATCTGATGAAAATAGTTAGGACAGATTATGTGTACGAAAAGTAATTTATTTTGTAATATCTTGCTAGTCTCATAAAACCCTTATATTATTATAGGACTGAGTAATAATTAAGATTCCTTTATTTTCAGTTGCAAATATCTCTAGAAGTTGCAGAATTGGAGAAAGAATACTGGAAAGAGACAATGAGCTACTTCTGGCATGAATATGATGATGGGGATCTCAAGAGAATGTTCAAGAAATATGCCACAGTAAGTTTTAACTTTCTGTTTGCCCGGAGATCCAACCAACATAATTATCATTGGGTTTAAATCTAGGGTACCCCAACTTAAACTCGCTTATAGAGCACAGAGAAGAACCGAGTAATATGTAAATACTTATACAAAAAAAAAACATTTAAATCTATGTACATAGATACAGTACAGTACATAGATTTAAATGTTTTTAATGGTTTTAGTCTTGGATATGATCATCATACCTAAAAATTTCAACTCTCTACTTATCACGGTTATATATCATATATAACTAGCTGACCCCAGCAAACGTTGTTTTGCGAAATGAAAAATAGATGTTGGCCGATTCTCAGACCTACTGAATATGCATATAAAATTTCATAATAACTGTTAAATCCGTTTCGGAGGAGTATGGTAACTAACACTGTGACAGGTGAATTTTATATATAAGATAAGATTACCTCTTTTCCTAGCTGGGAACTTCCGCCCTCCCCGATGACCTGAACGAGAGACTCATAACTGCCATCAGTAACATGCAGACGACTTACGCAAAAGCCACGATTTGCGACTACAATGATAGGAGCAAGTGTGACCTCCATGTTGAGCCAGGTAAATAGCAAAGTTCAACGGTTTTAAAATAACTTTTGTTTGATATTTTTTTAAATCTGTTAGTTAACTTTGTTACTTTTGTAGTCCCAGTAGATGGTAACGTTCAGTTGAACATGATCATTACCAGTGACCATATTAAGTAGCATATTCCATCGGACAACATTTTTTAATTATGCATGCTTGGTTGTTACATAAATTTTAATAAAAACCTTTTACGGGGATATTGTTTTGTGGATGGTCTGGAAACATTTATTTTATTACGATTTAATGTACCTACTTATTGGTATTTTACGTAATATTTACAGCCTGTATTATAATGATCTAATACTCCGACTGTCAAACCCCAAGATCATAATTTTCAGATGTAACTGACATATTTGCCAAGAGCTCAGATCCCGAGGAACTGAAATACACCTGGCTGGAGTGGCACAAAGCAGCAGGGAAGCCCTCCAAACAGCACTTCCAAGAATACGTCGCTATGGACAATGAGGCTGCTAAACTGAATGGTAATATAATAGACTTTTTCAATATTGATATAATCGACGCAGCGGTCATAAGAATTTCTGAAAACACGCATCTAATTATTTTTCTGGCTATTTGTTATTTGTTTTGATTTGATTGACTTTTAATTGGCATCCAAACCATCATCCATCAACCAACATAAATGTTGTGCCGACCCTAAATAGTGTGGGACTTTTGTGATCAGGCTGAAATGACGTGAAGATATTGATGCCCACCCAAAATCGTGGTCTGAGTTACCTAAATCGAGAGTAGTTGTAAAAGAATAGGGATGCCTTTACCCAACAGATTGATAGCATGGCTAACAAATCTATAGAATATGATGTTCACTATATTTGCAAAAAAAAAATATTAACTTTTGGTCTGTTTTCTACACCAGGTTTCGACACAGTAGCCGAATGGTGGCTAAGCTACTACGAAGCGGCGGACAGCGAGGATCAGTTCGCAGCGCTGTGGCAGCAGATCAGGCCGCTGTACCAGCAGATACACGCCTACGTGCGGAGACACCTGCGGGAGAAGTACGGCGAGAGCGTCGTCTCGGCGCGGGGTCCCATCCCGGCGCATCTACTTGGTGAGTTACTGTACTTTGAGGCTCACTCTGACAGCAGACCAGACTGCTGAGCAACCAGATACACCCATATATGCGTAGACACGTGAGAGATACGGCGAGAGCTTTTTTTATAAGAACCTTCAATGTTTAAGCGGACACCATTTTTGAGCGGCGGGGTTTGAACCCACGACCTTCGAATTGAAAGTCGAGTGTGCTGCCACTTAGTTTATACTGCTTCTTATTATACGAGTATGTTTCCTTCTATCTTTTTACAAAGAGATAAACCCCACTTATTATGATGAAACTATTACCTTATAACATGTATAACCTTAGCAGCAAAATAAGGGATCCCGTACCTTTACTTTTAACATACATCTGTTATATAAAAATAGTTTGGAATAAAATAATGATATTTGTGCTCAATAATTGTTGCATTTCAGGTAACATTTGGGCTCAAACTTGGACCAACGTAGAAAAATTCACAAGACCTTACCCTGAAAAGCCAGACGTTGACGTTACTGCCGCGCTGATTGCTCAGGTATTTTACACAGGAGATCAGAGAGAAGCATTTTAACAATAGCAAAAATGAATAAAATATTATTTATTCAGATCTTAAATCATTATGGTTTTACCTAAACTGAAATAAACTAACTTAACTAAACTTATTCTAGTATTTGATTGTTGCATATTCCTTCAAGATCTGTTTGCCAGTCAATCTTTTTCATTCCTTAAAATGCTTGCAGTTGAATGCTTTCAACATTCAACAACTAAAAGAAAATAATTAGTATATTTTTTTTTATTACTGTAGTGGAGATACAATTATACATAGACACATAATTATAGTTAACACAAAAAACATTAAGCAGTAACACAATTACTTTATGGGTCTGCACATTTTCTGTAATATTTGATCTTAATCTGTAATTTCTAAGACAAGACCAAAACCCACATTTCAATACTCTAATATATTACACTTAAATGTTAGTCCTTTAGGGCTGTAAATTATACTATGTGCATTATCAAGCAATAATGATTTACATTTGTTCCAGAACTACACAGCCTTAAAGATGTTCAGAACAGCAGAAGAGTTCTTCTCATCAATGGGTCTGCAGTCCACACCAGATATGTTCTGGGAGAAGTCCATCTTCGAGAAACCTGGTGATGGGAGGGATATGGTCTGCCATGCTTCTGCCTGGGACTTTTTTGATGCTGAGGATTTCAGGTGAACATGGCTTCATCAGATAGTTGTATAAAACTATCTATAGTTGTTCCTGGTCAAGGTAGCGGGCTTGCGGTGGTTACAAGCTGCAACCGACTAAAATTACTGGAAGTCTTTGAGAGAGGCCTATGGCATTGGACGTTCTACGGCTGAAATGATGATTATGATGAGTTGTGCCTGTTCTACCTCTACCAGATACTAGCCTTTTGTAGGTCATACCAGGACTATATGAAAGGATTTTATTGCACTCCAAAACAAAACATAGTTCCTTTATACACATAAAAGAAAAAGTACGGTCTATGGACGGCCCGAGGTTTTGACAGAGTAACTTCTTGTATTCGATTGTTGCTTGATTCCCTTTTTAAATCACGTTCACCAAACAGGTCTCATTTAAGTTTCATTAGGATCAGCCTAGTTATTCTTCAATAATGGGTAATATGCATGATGAATACATAAAAAAAAAAAAATTCAATATAGTCCGTCTGTTAGCCCGTCCAAAAACACTGGATATCAATTATTTACTTTATCAATTTAATAAGAAATTGCCAAGATATAGAGCGTCAAAGTTCCGGAAGAGCTTGTGACGTAAAAAAATAGTACAAATAGCTCGCAAGCCATACGTAACTTCAATTCACTTCTTTTTAGTCACATTTATTTTTCATATTTTACGGTTTGGTTGCCTGGAAGTAATCTCTATCAGCGATAAGGCCGCCCAATTGTACTTGTAATTTATTTTGTATTTTCTTTTCTTCTATGTTGTGTATTTAAAGTATTAATTAATTGATTTATTACCCAAGAAAAATGACCAAAACATGGGTACAATGTTAATAAACAATTTAAATGGCGGACTAATTATCATTTTTTATTAGTCATCTAGGGTAGATGATATGTTGTTTATGAAAATCTTGTATCATGCTTTGATCACACATAAGTTCACATAACACAACACATTAATATATCTATACTTACTTACATTTCATTATTTCTGTCTCAGAATAAGACAATGCACTTCCATCACGGACGCGTTCTTCAAGACCACCCATCATGAGATGGGCCACATCCAGTACTACCTGCAGTATAAAGAACAACCAGTTATCTACAGAGAGGGAGCTAATCCTGGTAAGAAATACTCAAAACCTGGAGCCTCAACTGACGACCTCTGTGGCTCGGTGGGCGAAGGTCCGCTTCAGGCGCAGTAGGTTCCGGGTTCGATTCCCCCCGGTGGGAACAGATTTTGTACGATCTACAATTTCTGGTTTCGGGTCTGGGTGTTTTCGTGATGTATCATTATGTATGTATTTAAAAATAAAATGAATCTATGTAGTATATCACATAGATACATTTTACACCTAACACCCATAGTTCAAGCTCTGCTTAGTTTGGGGTTAGGTGATACTGTGTGAGTAGTCCGGAAATATTATTTAACTATCACAGACCATGTCACAGTTCTTTCAATACCCAATTAATGTTCCCACTGCTGGGACACAAGGACTTCTTTCTTGGCGAGAGAGATTAGGCCTTAGAGTTTATTCACCACGCTGTCAAAGTGCGGGTTCTTTAAGTTTAGTTAATTGTAGAGAGTTTGCCAGATTGGTGAATAATTAGTCACATTGCAAGGGTTTGCACCAAGACTTGCTGACAAATTGTAGTACGCAGGTGAGAAGAAACAAGACGCGATAAGTCCTAATCAAGTTCAAGTTATCACAGACATAAATCTAAATTTTCCCCCGATTCCAATGCCATAATTTCCTTAAATTCTGGGTCCTCTTTTGTTTATTTTATACACAGCGGACATATCTAAAAGCATCCTTAACTGCAAGTACCATATATACGCGGATGACGTACAAGTCTATATAACGTTTAAACAAGAAAATGCCACGGTAGCAGTGAAAGAGCTTAACGAAGACTTGCAGAGGATAGCTGTGTGGGCTGAACAAAACAATTTAGTTCTTAACTCTAAGAAAACAAAATACATGGTTCTTGGTACTAGACTAAAAATCGAGAAAATTATTAGTACATCAAATTTAGATGTAAAGCTTCTTAATGTACCTATTGAAAGAGTAGATGCTGCTCGTAACCTTGGGTTGTATATGGACTGGGGGCTGCGCTTTGAGAAACATTTGTCAGACTGTGTTCAAAATTGTTTTTATAGATTAAAGGTACTTTATAAAATCCGTCCTTACCTCAGTGAAGACCTTCGCGTTCAATTAGTAGAATCACTTGTATTGTCCAAACTTAATTACGCTGATACAGTTTATGGCCCAATGTTGCTTGCTCGCACACAGACTCTTATTCAACGCGTACAAAACGCTTGTGCTAGGTTTTGTTTTAGTGTACCTCCACGAACCCATTTAACACCTTTTTTGAATAAACATTCTTTATTGAAAATGAAATCGCGACGCAAACTTCATCTGGCCTGTCTTCTTTTCGACATTGTAAAACAACACAAGCCCAAGTACTTGTATGAAAAGTTGACGTCTTGGTTCACGAGCCAACAGTATGGAGGAAGACAGTGCGCAAAACAATTTGCAACGCCGCGTCATAGTTCTGCAGCATTTCGTGGTAGTTTCCGATACGCGGCCACAAAGTGCTGGAATAATATTCCACCACCTATAAGAACTCTAAAAAATAAACAGAACTTTAAAGCAAAACTTAAAGAATTCCTGATCAAAGAACAGTGTCGAAAGGGAAATTTTCATATCAATACGTCTATTATATAACTTTACATTAATACTGTCTGGGTTTATTTTATTTTATTTTATTTTAATTATTTATTATTTTGATTCAGTCAATTATTTTATTTTATAAATTATTCAGTAATTTAATTATTCTACTTGCATACCGATTGAAATATTCGAATTTAATATTATTTATCTATTATTATCTATGCGCCTTTGTCTAATATTAACTTATTACTTATATTACTATAAATATACATATATATTTTATGGATAATATTTAATTATTATTTACATAATTGTATACTTACGTATAATGTTTTATTACATGTTAATAATTGTATGGTGCAATTTTTTTTTTTATTATGTTATTTATGCGCATTAGTTGTTGACCTGCTTGACGTCCGAACGCCACACAACACCAAAGGTTTTTGGCTGAAAAACAGCGCCGAGCGGCAACCGTTCGGCACATGCTGAGCCAACGCCTATTTCGGCTCACAATGTTTATGTGTCAACCAAATGAGTAGTACTGTTTTTTGTGTTGTATTTTTTATTATTGTAGTTTGGTTTTAAATATTCTGTATTTTTCTGTATTTGTGTTGTCGAAATAAATGTTCTTTCTTTCTTTCTTTCTTTCTTTCTTAAACGTAAAACATCATAATATTATGTAATGTGGACGCGATGCAATTTCATTTGATACCCTACACTAGTATATTTGCAGATTTTTGGTTTTCCTTACCCACTCTCACCCCCATAACTTTTAAACGGCACAACGTCTAAGAACACTCGCGCCAGACTCACCTTTCATATAAAAAAACCTAAATTGAAATCGCTCCATCCGCTCAGGAGCTATGGTGCCACAGTCAGACAGACAGACACACAGACAGACAGACACTCACAGACGTCAAACTTATAACACCCCTCTTTTTTGATCGGGGGTTAAAAAAAAGACAGAACTTGAAGTACTGAATGTGCCATAGTTTGTTATGTTTATAACGCGGTAACTCTTGTGTATTTTGTACATAGTGAATATCGAATCTCATAGCCGACTTTTATGTTACAAATACAATACAATACAGGCTTGCTTCATGCGGGGAACGCTATAAAAAAATCTAATAATCCATCTAAATATACTTTTCACAAGTAATACATATTTTGCTTAATGGCAAATTACTGCTAGTAATCTAGTAAATATTGAATTTTTTTGTTTATTTCTCCAAGCAGACTATGTGTTACATATTTAACCTACTTTTATGGTAACTGGATACATGGTATAGATGTATGTAATATTTTTTCTCTTTTTTTTTCTTTTTGTATACCTACAATCGACCGCTTGGCCATAATTAAATGAGTTCTGGGTTGGAAATTTGGATGTTGACAGGTAGACTCCATTGAGCAACTTATCTGTAGGTTTGTAATACATTGTCGTGTTATTAGTTTCTTCGGTCCAGTGCAAGGATTTGCCATCATTTGAGACGATTTATGTCATTTAGATTTTTAAGGACGGCCTGTGCTATTAGATTCCCATGTCTGCTTAGTCTGTCATTTAAATAAAGCCAGACTGTTCCTGAGATAAATATTTAAGACAAAAACATGAAGGAACGAAGTAAAGGTTTAACTTGCTCTTGGCATATCAGTTTCTCTCTCTGGGGTCGTTCCCTCATGGCTGAGGATCGTGGTCATAACAGGTTGTGGACAACGGTGCTGTAGCGCACCTGTATTTAATAATCTGCCTTCTATGGTGCCTTTCCATAGCGTAACGCACAACCGAATTTAGATGAGGATGAAGTCTTCACTTGATCGGACCATCTGGTTTGTATCTGTTTAGGATGTGCTCTAAATCGCTCTCGTTTGATCCAGGTTTCCACGAAGCAGTAGGTGATGTCATAGCCTTGTCAGTCACCACTCCAAAACACTTGAGAGTGATGGGTTTACTCGAAGAAGGACCTGAAGACGAGGAGTCTAATGTCAATCAGCTGTACAAAATGGTAAGACCTTGTATTTGTCCGAAGAGGTTTAAGTAGAATTATTTTGTACCTGCATCTACATGAGCATTATTGAGCACAAATACTGTAGTTGTAACTATCAACCCACGGCGCCACAGAGACAGTGAAATAAATTGATAAAAACAAAACATTTTATTAATTTTAGACAAGATGTTTCGTAGTAAAGTTTTGTGCTCATGACCTACACAATCGATAACTAAATAAAAAAAATGTTTATTTTTTTTATAAGTTCGGGGTCGATTTCATGTTTTTTTTTTTAATTTGCGAATGTAATTTTTAATTTTGCATGATTGTCCTAAAGTTGATGGTTTCTAAGACCAAATCATTCCTATGTCTTTATTTTCACCTAGCTGATGGCTTTCGTTGATCCGTCGACCGTGCTACACCTTGTATATTTTAAGCACCAAGAAGACCAAGAAAAAAGTGCCAACACTTGACCTCTTTGTATTAGTAAATAGAATAAATTTTTTGAAAGCATATTTTCGTAACGTAACCCGAACTAAATACATATATAATTTTCTGCTTACTTGCAAGCTGTGTGAATGCGTACCTACGTTCACTTCATATGTAGACCAGGAAATCCTAGTATGTGCTCATTGTTAATTAGATCTCCTAGGTTTCTTTTATTACGTTCTGTAGTTTGATATAATAGCGTGACCAACTAACATTTGCTTCTACGTACCTATTTAGTTTTTTTGAACATCATGATATTGATTGCCTTTTGACATGCAGTCATTGAAAATGAAAGGATAGATAACATTAATTTAATACGTATTTACGATACTTACCGAAATTACTGGACATATATGAAATATATTTAATAAAGATAAGACTGTAGCCGTTAACACCTAAAATTTTATTAATTAATTCTCAATTATTTTAATTCCTATTTTTTTAACCCCCGACCAAAAAAGAGGGGTGTTATAAGTTTGACGTGTCTGTCTCTCTGGGACATCATAGCTCCCGAACAGATGGAGCGATTTCAATTTAGTTTTGTATGAAAGGTGAGTTTGGCCCGGAAGTTCTTACACATGTTTTATGAAAATCGGTTGAGCCGTTTAAAAGTTATGGTGTTGAGAGTGGGGAAGGTAAACCGAAAATCTGCAAATATACTCTAGTGTAACAAATGAAAGAGCATCGCGTGCACATTACTAAATATTATGGTGTTTTACTTTTATGGAAATTACGGCATTGATATCGTTGGTTTTTCTTAAATTTTAAATTTAGATTTATTGCCTATCTACACGGAAATTATAATGATTGTTCTTAAACATTGATGGTTGTAACTGTGTACACTCAGTCAACATTATACTAAGACTAAACATACTTAGGTATATACCCTAAAAACCGGTTTTATTTGATTTTTTTACCGATAAAAAATGCATTAAATATACATTTATATTGCGTTATTAATACTAAAAATCTTCAAAGAACTTTCTGATTATCAGATTCCAATTTTATAGGCATTGAAACTTAATGCAACAACCATAATATTCAGTTCAGTTCAGGTCTCAAACTTTATGACTAAAACCTATGTATCCCCCAGGGTCTTGACAAGATAGTATTCCTCCCATTCGGCTACCTCCTCGACTTGTACCGGTACAGCGTGTTCCGGGGCACCACCAGCGATCAGGACCTCAACTGCCATTTCTGGCAGCTGAGGGAGTCCTTGCAAGGAGTGGAGCCTCCAGCCGCACGGAGCGAGGATGATTTCGATCCAGCTGCTAAATATCATATAGCAGCTGACGTGGAGTACATGAGGTGAGTTAGTATTAGGAGCTAACATCTTATTTGAGCTGTGAATAAACTGCAATAATTTGAGATAGCCCTTGCAAAACAAAGAGCCTTTCACGTCACGCAATAAGAATGAATAACTTGGACACCAAGCCTAAATAAAGATAAAAAAAACTTTATTGTTGAATTGTGTAGGTACAAAGATATCTTAAACAGTTAAAAAATTGTATCAAAGTCAAAGTCAAAACGTTTATTTCCTTAGACGCACAGGGCATACATGGACAGGTCAACGAAAAGCTAATATAAATAAAAACTAAGAATAATCAAGGAAATAGGTATCCATTATCTTGACAGTTCGCCATAATTTTTTATACTGAGTTGTGAAGTGAATAGAACAACCCAGCTTTCATCTTTTATGTTTTTATTTAAACAATATTGGTGTACAACATAGTTACTACATAATTATATAACAACAAGCTTTTTCCGCTAGGACAAACAATAACTACAATCTTAGAGGTAGGTACACAAAAATTAAAAAGAAAAGAAAAATGCGAATCCACAATTTAACATTTGTAGAATATATATTGAACACCTAAAGAATATTAATTTAAGATAATATCTAAACTATGTTAATAATACCTCTATAATATCTTGTTATTATACTTCATAGTACTCATAAAAACTGTAATAAACACTACTGATAATTCACTTTCAATCGAAAATCTATGTAATTGCTTAATATGCACTGGTAGGTAAATGGTTATACTATTATAGTTTTATGGCAGTAATGTAGGCGCTCTTGTGAAATTTTGTATGGATGCCAAGTATTTTAGGAGCTCCAACTGAATAAGACTCTGTATATAGATTAAAGTTGCAACATTATACACAGCAACATGGAACATATTCCAAAGTTGTATTTTTAATATTCGATGTTGCCTACACACACTGGAAAGTGGTTGTAAGCCACGGCGAAAATCTACAACCAAAGACTGTTTTTAGTATCAACCAAACATTATGTTTTAATAAATAAATAAATAAATAACCAATTAAATATTTCCGGACTACTCACACAGCATCACCTAACCCCAAACTAAGCAAGTGTTAGGTGACTGATATACTACATAGATAATTGTTTTTTGTAAATACATACTTACATAATGATACATAGAAAACACCCAGACCCGAAACCATAAAAAGTAATCATAATTTGAATTTACATACATTGTTTTATTCGCAACATTATTCGCGCCCTTTTTTAGATAAATACTGAATTGTATCCATCACATTCCACATTTCACAGTAGACCATTACTTTTGTTTCAGATACTACATCTCGTACATAATCCAGTTCCAATTCCACCGCTCCCTTTGCCTTCTGGCCGGGGAGTATGTGGCAGGAGACCCCGCCAAGCCTCTGTCCAACTGCGACATCTACCGGAGTCAGGCTGCTGGCAGTGCTTTAGCGTATAATATTTTATACTTTTCATAGTTTGATAACTACGTAATGTTGCCCTAATCTTCGGAAGAACCCGGTCAAGGGAACGTTACTAGAAGATGCATGTTCTTGGAACAAAATGATTACACTCGTCAACCTGCCAGCTATATATATCAACATGTAATAGCAACATCCCATTATGATGTTAATCTATTGGATATATACCTCTATACTGCATAGACCGTGAAACCAAGCGCCCTTACCAATCCATCAATCTAGTCGGTGGGCGTCCTACACTGAGCTTGCCATTGCGCGATCTTCTTTCGAGAGTTTTTCGGCCCCAGAGAATACACCTTAATTAACAAAGAAACGGTATAGGCCTTTGCTCAGCAGTTGGGATAGCGGCCTTCCTAAGAAAAGTAGTATCTTAAAATCTCTCACAAACAAACAGTGAATATTTTTAGTTTTTGCGTATGAATCGATAAATAAAATTATGTTTTATTATCATTATAACACAGTTAATGAATTAAACTCCCTGTAGAAAAATGCTCCAACTGGGTTCCTCAAAATCCTGGCCAGACGCGATGGAGGCGTTGACGGGTCAGCGCTACATGGACGCGTCAGGTCTTCTGGAGTACTTCGAGCCTCTCCACTCCTGGCTGAAGAAGGAGAACGAGAGAACGCGAGAGTATATTGGCTGGGAAGAGAGTACTGTTCGTAAGTATCTACTATTATTATTTTGAGCTAGGAATGCTATAGAGCTCCTGTGTTATAAATAGTTCTGGTTCTGGTTCTGGAACTATTTGGAGGTTTTGTCTGTTCACGTCCGTAAGTGGTAACCCTCTGAATCCTCACACGTGACCTCCGGGTGGTGCTAAGAACAGTCTCTGGTGGTAGGCTTCGGCCGCGGCTTGTCACCACCCTCCGGGCTGGGCCAGTGCGTGAAGCGATTTTTCGTGTTTCGTAATGTGGCCCGGAGAAGCCAACTTCTAAGTCTTCATGCTCCATCTTAGACCACATCTTCACTTTACATCAGGTGAGATTGTGGTCAAATGAAGGCTTATATAACATTAAAAAAAAAAAAAAATAATAATAGTTAAGTCCTTGCGACTTTAAGTTTAAAGGGGGCTGCAGGGCCAGTAAGTATCAGCGACTTATATCAATAACAGAAAGTACTGGCCACTTAAATGGAAGAAAACCATGCGTTTTTACTAAAATGATGATAGTAAATAAATAAATATTGCAGGAAGATCACACAATAATATTTAGCCTATGATAAACTCTACGATTTTTTTATATGTTAGAGAAGCCTTTATTTGATCACAATCTCAACTGATCTAAAGTGACGATGTGGTCTATGATGGGGCATGAAGACCTAGGTAGATGACTTCTCCGGGCCACATTTCGAAACACGAAAAAAGCTTGTTTTCGTCAAAGTTTTATGAAGTTGGAACTAGAGGAATTCATATTTCATGTAGTGTGATTATAAATTGTGTAGATTTCTGTGTTATTATAGTACATTCAACGTTTAGTCAATTGATATTAATCAGGTGTTGTTTTTTTTCAGCTTACTGCTCATATGAACAAAGAAGCATGATGGAAATCACAGGATTCAAAACGAAAATTCAGCGTATCAACGGACATTAGGTACAAATGAAATGTTTATAAATAATTTATTTTAAACCTAACAAATAATTAAATGAATTTAGGAATGAAATCAGAATTATAGAAATAAAAATAGTTCTTGTAAATACGACATGTTCTAAATTATTCATACTTAGTTGTTTTGTTAAACAATATTTTTTTGTAAAGAAATACAAAATCTGAATCTGAGTCTAGTGATGGTGCGACTACATTAGCGTATAATATTATAAAAAACTAGCTGACCCCAGCAAACGTTGTTTTGCAGAATGAAAAATAGATAGTAGCCGATTCTCAGACCTACTGAATATGCTCACATGAAATGAAATTTCATTAGAATCGGTCAAGCCGTTTCGGAGGAGTATGGCAACGAAAACTGTGACACGAGAATTTTATATATTAGATATAAATAATTATATGTGTAAAAAATTACAAATGACACCTTTTTTATGGACTAAGTATAGATGATTTTTTTTTGTCCACAATGTCACCTGATGGTAAATGTTGATGTGGATGAGGAGGGATCACAAAGATCTAGAAAATACCTATTCACTCTTAACTTGAAGATACTCAGGTTGTTGGTATCAGGAAGGAAACACAGCAGCAGATAGCGAAACATGAAAACAGGTTAAAATGTATTAAGATACACACATGGCTCGACGCTCAGCATGTGTGAGATTCGTGTCGCGTTAGCGCGCTAAAATCATCGTGAACTTTGAAGGTAATTCGCGATGTTATTGTTTTCATTAGCGGACAAAGATCTCTGTATCGCGTTGCGCGCTACATGATTCTGAAGTGACGTAATAGTAGCCACATCCCCGCCAAACATCGTCTTTGCCCGAATACTTCGCGTTGCAGCGATGTTCCCGGCCCCACACATCCCGTTGACACGAATATTCACCGCAGGCTGCTAATGAGGAATCACCATGAAAGGCACTATCACTACACACACAAGTATTTACTCATAAAAAGCACTATTTTCCAGTTTGTACATTTTTATTTAGACACGGGCTACAATGTTTTATGAAATTTGAGGCCGTCGAGCTAGAATAACTTTTTTCTACTCTAAACTAAATCTGACTTAAGATTCGTAACACCAACTTAATTACAAACAATAAAATGAGCAAGTCATACTACACTCGTTCTCCTTACTAACATGTTCCAAGTATTCTATTAATATATTCTATTGTATACATTTGATAATGATTATCTATTGAGATGGCTTTTATATCGGCCTGTGTTGAATAAGAAGTAAAATACGTAGTATTGGTGTAAATTGGTGAGATAAATTATTATATATAAGTTATTGAATTTAGTTAACTGGTTTATTTCAAAACTATCTCTCTATAAAAAGATGCACTAACATGTGTCCAACGGGTCAGCACTAGAATAAAGATTACTAGGGACATGTAATCGGAACTTCCCGAAATAATCGTAATATAGAAAAATAGGCGAAAATATCATGAAATTGTGATATCATAAAAACGAATTGATCCAATCAATATCACATCATCATCACCCTATTAACGTTCCCACTGCTGGGATACAGGGACTTCTCTCTTGACGAGAGAGATTAGGCCTTAATTCACCACGCTGGCCAAGGGCGGGTTGGTGAATGTCACATGTCCTTCAAACTCTTTTAAAGTTCTCAGAACATGCCGGTTTCCTCACGATGTTTGCCTTCACCGTTAAAGCACGTGTTTAAAGCGCACATAAATTTCTCAAGAAGTAAAATCCAGAGGTGCGTGGCGGGGTTTGAACCCACGACCTTCGGAATGAAAGTCGAGTGTCTTCCCACTTAGCCAACACGGCTTATCACTTATACACTTAGCCAATCAATCTAGCGCCATCGAAATAGCTTCGCCGCTATTTATTTTCTAAATTTATAACTAAGACCCAACAGAACAGTATCTCCACATTTCTGGTACAGAACCCTCGAGCAAAGCCGTGTTCAGAAACGTGGTTAGGGAATACATATTAATTACATAGAGATTATTCTTAGTTTTTATTAAAATTAGCTTTAAGATGACCTGTCCATGTAAGCATAGGCTTCTAAGGAAATAAACGTTTTTACTTTGAATTTGACTTTGAAAGACGTTTTCCATAACCACGTTTCTAATTCGATTGTAAACTCACAACACAACGCAACACACGCTGGTTAAAATCTTTCGTCTTAAGGCTCTGAGGTTTTTTAAAATATATTGCAAAGTTTTTTTCTAATAATAAGATGAGAATAAATATTTATGTTTTATTCATATAACACATCCGATATTAGGAAGAGCACTTATAGGTTATGGATTTTATTATGACTGTTATATTATAGACCACCATAGAGCGTGGGTTGAAATGGCTAACCTCCGAGTTCGTCAAATCAACCTCATAATAGTTATATCATAACTCTTCTTGATCATTGACCGTTATAGTTTGCTACAAACTGTTTACTACGAGAATTTACCATAGAAATTTTCCAAATAACTCCTGTCCTTAAAAATCTTAAAACACCGTATAAATGATTAAAAATCTAATTGCAATGAAAACCGTGAGATCTGTTACTCATTACCCTAATTATCTGTCGGCCTTAGACCAGCCTTCAATCGTCCAAACTATTTGTCAAACATAATAACCACACAAGACGAATGACAAAAAGTCAGACCGCCCAACCGGAAAATATGGAACGAAAAAATGTGACGAGGTGTAGACGATTGATTAAGTTTTTATGCAAGTGTTGGGATAGAGAATATTTTGTATGTTAAATAGGTACTAACTATGTGTTGATTCCTTACTTGTGCGTGTGAGGTTAAACACCACAAGCGTAAGACTTATTGACTGCCTCAGTGGCGCGGTGGGCGAGGGTCCGCTTGCGGCGCAAGAGGTAGCTGGTTCGATTCCCGCCGAGGGTCAAGTGTTTGTATGTTCTGCAAACACACTATAATTAAGTATATCAGATGTCTAGTACCCGTAACACAAGCTAAGAGCTTACCACGGGGCTAGATGTTGTTGTGTGGATTGTCCGGAAATATTTTTTTTTAATTCTTTTTTTTTATCTAAATTAACTTGATAATTATGAGACAGACTCATGCTACACTGTGTACAGTTTGTACAAATTTTGCAATAAAAAAAGGAAACAAAAAAAATATATTATGTAAAAATATGCCGTCATAGCAATCACCCATCGTACTGGCTGTACTGGCCTCGCGCAACGTCGCCTTACCATAAGGTTCCAATAAACATGATTTTTATATAAAAAAAATAATAATTAAATATTTTAAATTTTAATATGTTAATTGTATAGGACAATATAGGCTAAAGAAAAAAAAAGGGATATGTATATTTATTTATTATGTATTTTTAGTATTCATTGTTACAGCGGCAGCAGAAATACATCATCCCTCAACATAATAATATTCAAATTCAAATTCAAATTCCTTTATTTGCACGAACATAAGTAAAAAAAGTAAGGTCTTAAAATAGCTATATAATAATAATATAACTCTTTATTACACCCCAGGATATCACAATACAAAAAGGGACTTAAAGATAAATACAAAAATGCGTAATGGGCAACCTTATTGCTTAAAGTAATTTCTTCCAGACAATCTTTGGATGGAAACATTTCAACTCTCTATCTATCCCGGCCTGATGACAGATAGACAGAGCGACGAGTAAGTAAGTAGGTAAGTCTCAGTAATAGGATCCCGTTTTACCCTTTCAGTACGGACCCCTAATTGGTAACACCTCAGTGTGATTTGGTTTTAATCGGATGTATTAAAATTTAACCTGATCAATATAATTATGTCGCCATACATTATTGTCCGACTGTATTCTATACTAGAACTAAAAACCTGAGATTTTGTTTTATTTCCCTGCTTTAACGTCATAATCTATCGACGTGCTCGGCTAGGCGGCTATAACCTAGTTTTTTATGCTAGATAACCCTTATTTGACTACAATCTTACCTGATGTAAAGTGGTTATGTGGTCTAAGTTGGGGCATGAAGACTTAGAAGGTAGATAGCTTCTCACGTACTGGCTTAGCCTGGAGGGTAGTGACAAGCCGCGGCTGAGACCAGAGACTGTCTTTAGCACCGCCCGGAGGTCACGTCTCTAAGTGTTAACCCTCTGAATCCTTATTCAGAGGGTAAACACTACGTAAACACTACGGACGTGAACAGAAAATACCTCCGCCAGGAACGCCAAGAAACTACTTATTCTAGCTACAAAATTCATTCAACAAATGCAACGCCTTGATGTGAATTATGTGTGTCGTGAAGTATATATCCTGATCTTTGAGTAAAATAAGACAATGATTAAAATATAGAGCTGTTCGCCGAGTGACATGTAACAAAGCGAGATAGCTCTTGACATGACTATCCAAGACACGTTTTATTGACATAACTAAGTATTAAAAGCCGTGTTGCCTAAGTGGGAGGACACCAGACTTTTATTTCGAAGGTCGTGAGTGCAAACCCCGCTACGCACCTCTGGATTTTTCTTATTGAGAAATGTATGTGTTCTTTTAAAACAACAGTAAGTTAGGCAAACATCGTGAGGAAACCGGTGTGTTCTAAGAACTTTAAAGAGTTTGAAGGACTTGTGACATTCACCAACCCGCACTTGGCCAGCGTGGTGAATTAAGGCCTAATCTTTCTCTCCAAGAGAGACGTCCCTATGTCCCAGCAGTGGGAACGTTGATAGGATGATGAAGTAAGTATAGCTTAGTTTACTCGGATTTCGTGAAATAAGTTCTTATAGTTAAGTCAATGTGTTTAACTAATCTTAAGTTACTTCTCTTACAAAATAAACTCAAATTGAATTGAATACTTAACAAATAAAGTCTTAATGAATCCATCTTGATGCTGGACATCTGACGATTAAACTATTTGCAATTTTCTTAAACACCACAGGAAGTGGACATAATTGGAACGAGAAATTGAATTGAATGAATATCTGCATTTCAAACATAAAACGTAGGTACATAAGTATAACTTATTGTAACAATATACAATAGCCCACAAACCTTGAAGTTGCAGTTAGGACTAAGTAGCATAGTGGTGACCTTAAGGGCTAGCCTAGATTCGGCCAAGGCTTAAACATGTGAAAGGTCAAGTCAATAAAGACGTTTTTGCCAAAAAAAAAATAACACGAGACAAATATAACAAAAATACTTCCGCATTAATTATAGTATAACGGATACTAAGGTATTTAAGATCAATATTATGTTGTAAATGATCTCTTAACTATAATTACTACTGCTATTGTGTGACTAACATCTTCTTAGTTACAAAATTAGCGTAAAATGACTAAGATCAAAATAACACTTTAATAATGAAATTGGTTTGTCCATTACGCGCACGAACGCTCGCGAATTAGCGGACAAGAACAAGGTTAGCGTTGAAGATATTACGAATACCAAAAAATCAACAAAATTCAAGCTGTCATCAAAAATATCTTTATAGTGTAAAATATCTAAATCCAATGTTTTGGGTTTTGGTTTTCGGAAAAGCAAAACCTATGTTAGGTACCGTCTTAAAGTTCCAGATCCATCCTCTAGTGATGAATTATCGAGCTATTGATTTTCTCTTCATCATCATCACCTGTGTCCCAGCAGTGGGAACGTTAACCCTATTAACGTTCCCACTGCACATGTTTTAAGCGCACATAAATTTCTCAAGAAGAAAAATCCAGAGGTGCGTGGCGGGGTTTGAACCCACGACCTTCGGAATGAAAGTCAAGTGTCCTCCCTCTAAGCCAACACGGCTTCTCTTTCACGGATTTTCCCTTGCTTCAGACTTTTTTGTAATCATCTAGTTTTATAGTAAACTAGCGGTCCGCCCCGGCTTCGCACTTAGTTGACCGTATTGTGAATCTAAACCATTCTCGAAACCACTTAAACACACACAAAAAACTTCATCCAAATCGGTTCAGCCGTTTAGGAAGTTCAATGACTAACACACGTGCAGAAGTTTATATTTAGAAAGATATGTAAGGTCTAGTGTTAATTTTTTTTTAGAATCATAATATTAATTAGCAAACATGGGTCGTAGGTTGTTAACAACTGTAATAAGAATACAGCACCATACATGTTTCACCTAGGAGCTAAGGCATGCAAAGTTATATAATATAAATGCAGAAATAGTATTTATTCATTAAATTTATAGTATATACATTTTCGTATTCAAGTCTGTCAATAATTCGTATATATCATAATAGCATTTGGATGTCAAGAAAGTGTTGAGTTTTTTTTTAAACAATGACAAACGCAATTTTTTTATATTATTCGGCAGTTTTTTACATATTTTTGGTGTCATTCCATACACGCTTTCACATAATATAACCACAGAAACTTTACACATCCTTAACACAGCAATTCCCATCGATTACATAATCACAATAAATTATACCAGAATTTTCCATAACATCATAGCTAATACCAATTTAAAATGCAGAGAACTATGCAGTTTAGTAATATGTTAAATAAGTACTGCTAGCTTGTATTCCCACGGTAAGTGGGACAATAGGAAAATTGCGTATTTTATGCGTACAAGAACATAGAGGTGTGGATACCATGAGTTTAAGATGAGTTTGTATGTTAGTCACGTTTGTTTGAAGGGTTTGGTTGAAGATGGAATATGATACATTAAATGTTGTACAATGGTTGAAGTAACATTATGGACGGTTTATAACGCCAAGGCTCTATCTGATTTTTAACGTATATTTACAGGCGCCATACTACTAGTGTATGAAATTAAATAAATTTGATAATAATGAGATCGACTTATACTACACCGCGGTTACGTGTACAACTTAAACACGTTTTTCTATAAAAAAATTGAAAATAATTAAGTGCAAAGTGCGTGCTGACGAAGCTGTCACCAAATACTGGTTTCGCGCAAAAATCACGTTTTTTGTATGGGGATATATATATATTTATTATGTGTAATTAATTAGTTTTTGTTGCGTCAACAGAAATACATCTTTACCACAAAATTTCAACTCTGTATCTATCACGATTCTTGAGATAAGCACACAGGTGAGGTGACAAACAGACGACGTAGTCTCAGTTACAGGGTCCCTTTTTACCCATTAGGTACGACGTAGCCCTAAAAATAGCTTTAAATATAGCATATTAAGTTGGATATAATTACATATGAATATTCTGTGATAGCATATGACGATAACAATTATTTGCCGGCTATTTCTCTGCATTGTGTTTCATGTATTTAATTCTGCATTAATATTAATGGTTTTGTATCGTATTGCAATAAGGTTAATGTAAGTTTTATTAATGCAACTCTTCAGGCGGATATGTTAAATAAATAAATTAAAATATATATTTCCGGACAATCCAAACAACAACATTACCACTTAGCTCTTGTGTTACGGGTACTGGACATCTGATATAGGTACTTAATTAATAGACACAAATACATATTTACCAAGGAGACCAGACCAAGGAGGTGTTGTAGCAACTCTATAGACTCCTTTGGGTTTTTCCTATGAAAAGCTGGCATACCTCACTAATGTACTGTTCTTATCATGTGGAATGTCTAACTACTGCTAACAATTATTTTGGATATCAGAATGAAATTTTGGATGCGACCGTTTGTGAGGATGTAGAGGTATGTATGTTAGTGTAATTGTTGCTCTTTTAAAAATTACTGAATGGATTTGACAGCTTCCATAGCATAGAATAATAAATTACTACAATAGTATAAAATATAGATTACGTTTTACCGCAGTAAATTACCAATATAAAAAAAAACAATTATTGCGAGCAAAGCCCGAGGTGGATTAAATTTGGCAAGGTTTCCTACAGGTTTCCGTTTACCTATGGGATAAAAAATACAGTTTACCGCAGGAAAACCTTCTGTTACGCGGACAGCAAATAATAAATACTGGTAATTTTATAAGTCGTTTATCGACAATCTCAGTATCCATCATCACCCTATTAACGTTCCCACTGCTGGGACACAGGGACTTTTCTATTGACAAGAGAGATAAGGCCTTAATTAACCAAGCTGGACAAGTTTAGTGCGCGTTAATGCCCAGTATGCCATTTAATATATTTAGTTTTTTTTTTATGGGATGAATTTAAAGCCTGCATTGCACTGCACATACGTTTAATTTATACTTTTTGGCCTTATAAATAACTTAACAACTAACCAGTCTTCGTTTTATTGAGATAGCATACGGCAGATATTCGGGTTTATGTGACTTACCCATTATTTTTGAAACCGTGTGTATTAAATACAAATGAAGGCACATTACTATATCAAAATTTAAAATAAAGCAACCCCTTTTCCAGAACTACAGTTGGGATTTGGTTTAAGGGATTAAATGTAAAAAGTCACAATATTTTGTAATGTACACGTGATGCGCTTTCATTTGAGACCCCACTCGAGTATATTTGAAGATTTTTAATAGATTCACACTAAGAAAAATGCGCTTTCAAACAAAATAAAATCATCAAATGATTTTTCCATATATCATAATAAACTGTTTATCTTTCAAAATTCAGCTAAAAATTAGACTCGCTTGGCTACATACCCCATAGCTTGCAATCATTGTCGACAAAACTCCTAGTAAATAAATAAATATTCGGATTGACAAACACATCTATCACTCGTTATCTAAAACTACCAGGGGACCATCACACAATAGCAGGTCGTCACTTCCTGAGGCAGCCTCGGTAACCTTATCGCATCGCTTTCGCTTGTTATCGCTTTCTTCCACGCCTTTTGTGGAATCTAAATAGCTCCTTGTTATTTATGAATGCCTAGTACATGTTTTTTTCACATGCGTAAAAAATTTTGTATTATCGTAATATTAATAAAGAGTAGTACTTTGAATAAGCCTAATGTAAATTAGTTGAAAAAAAAGCCGTGTTGGCTATGTAGAAGCACAGTCGACTTTCATTCCGAAGGTCGTGGGATCAAACCACTCCACGCATCTCTGGATTTTTCTTCTTCAAAAATGTAACTGCGCCTTAAAACACGTGCTTTAACAGGAAGGCAAACGTGAGAAAACCGGCATGTTTTGAGAACTTTAGAGTTTGAAGGAAATGTGACATTCACTCTCACTTGGCCAGCGTGGTAAATTAAGGCCTAATATCTCTTGTCATGAGAGAAGTCCGAGTGCTTACCCGTTCAACCCATGATTTTTCTACCCAATAATATTTTTACCCGTTCAACCCAAAACATATGCCCCGTTCTACCCAAAGCAAAAATCTGAGTCACAGTGTATTCTAAATAGTACAGACACCGTAATCCGTATATATTTAAATCTTGTACGTGTGTTAGCCATTGAAGACCTCCTAAACGGCTGGACCGATTTTGATTACATTTTTGGTGTGTGTTTAACTGGGTTTGAGAATGGTTTTGATTTCGACGAGACTAGGTGCGAAGCGAGGGTGGACCGTATTATTACTCACAGTAACTTCAAATTATGTAACTACCATAAAGAGGTAATAATAGTTTATGATCTCTTTAAACGAGTGCACGTGCAACACCTAGAAAAATTAAGGAAGGAGAACTTGTTGTATGTACAATAATAAATGGTGTAATGGTTTCATATAGTTTATTTTGTACCTATTGTTACGTATAATTAATATATATTTTATTGAATTAAAAATGTGTACCTGTCCGTATCCGAGTGTTTAAAATATAATCATCACGAAAAAAATTTGATTTTGCATGACTGATATTATGTACCAAGATAACTTAGAAAAGTAGTTTTATATTTACCTACCAAACCTGAATCTGAAGAGTGATGAACTATTTTTATAATATTATTATTTTATTATGTTTGTTTCTTTAAAGGTTGATTTTTTTTATTATTACAATCGATGACAAATATTTAACTGACTATTATCTAAACAATAAAAAAATATTAATAATGAAATTTTTTAATGAATTTCAGCATTTTTTTTGTCTAATGTAATGAATGACCCTGCTTCTTTAGTATTTCACTATGACATTTATTTGAATTCAAACAATAGAAATTAGGAATAAGTAGGTGTGGGTAGAACGGGTAACCTGAATCTATTGTTTTGGGTTGAACGGAGCAAAATACCTATTGGGTAGAAAAATCTTGGGTCGAACGGGTAAGCACTCAGAAGTCCCTGTGTCCCAGCAGTGGGACCAATAAGACGATGATGATAAGAATTGTTGATATAGTTGGATTTGGAGTTTAAAAGAGAGTCTAATAAAATCACAAGTAGGACAGTTTTGGTTACGTTGTCTATTGCGTTAAGGACGAGTAATTGCAAACCAGTGTAAGTGCATAAATTAGGGCGACAGATAGTAAAACTAAGTAAGCACTTAGTGGTTCTTTCATAATTAGTGACTTTTGACTTGTCTGTTTTTTTTTGTATGTTGACAAAAAAATATAAATCCGTCATTTAGATTATTTAAAAAAAATGTAACGCTTTCGTTTGATTTATGGTTCGTCAAAAGTCAAAAGTAAATAAATAAATATTTCCGGTCGTTCAGAAGCCTTATACTTCGGAATGTTGATGCTCCATATTTTAGCACTTTCTTATTTAATTAAAAAAAATAGGTGTTTAGTATTTTGACTGATTATATTAAGACTAAACAGAATACCTATTTTTTTATGTAGTCATCATGCCTAATAAATATTTAGTTCCACGGAGGTTACGTAACTTTGAAAAGTTGTTATAAAACTTTGAAAAGTAAAGACAAAGCTGAGCATAAATTTATTGTTAAGGTTGAAATTTTCAATTTCTTTCAAATTAAAATAAGGTATACTTATAAATAAAATTTAACCTTCATATAATTAATTTCTTTTAAAATTCCTTTCAGTGGCAAACTTGACTAAATTTGTATTAAATGGAATAACTCTTGTTGCCGTTTTTGGCTGTAATAATATTATTTAAGTATTATAAAAATAATGGACAGTTTTATGATAGGCTACCGGGTAATCTATTATAATATAATTGTATCAACAATTTGACTTGTTAGTGATATTATCTCTCGTCAAGTGAGATGTCCCTGTGTCCCAGCAGTGGGAACCTTAATAGGGTGATGATGATGATATTATCACCCAATTATCTTGTTTATTAATTATCATACAGAACAGAGCTAGATTTCTTTTTATTTGAATCTACGCAGATACTAGTGTACCTAATGCTTCAAAATTTTTTATCAAGCCTGAAAATGAACCCTTTGAAGGTTACCTGTCATTGCAACATTTCCTCCATTAATTCGCATGCATGCTAACCGCGTCCCACGCATAGAAGCCCCACATTCTTCAGTCTGAAACTCTGAACTTGAAATCATGACCCTGGTACCTACCGCAAGACAAAGCCGCTTCTCACGGCCCGAGTTCAGAGGTAAGCCAGCTCCAGTCGACGCCGCGATACCAACAAAGCACCACGCTCCATTGGTCAATACAAAAACCTACATCGCCCGCGAAAATGGGGCTTCGACTTAACACCCTCAAGCTAATTCTCCTTGCTAAACTTTGCAACGCTCAACTTGACCTGCCACCAATCTCAAGCACCCAGAGAAATGGCTACGGTTTCGTGTCCAGTACCCAAACCCCTATCAACTCCCCGGGAAATCAATACGACGTAAACTATAACCAATACAGCACTGGACGCCCTAATTTCAACCAATTCAGCTCCGCGCGCCCTTCCACCCTCGATTACCCATCAACGCCTTACAGTCGCATCAACCCCGATATCAACAACAACGGATTCCCTAGCACAGACTACCCGAGAAATCCCAGTTCTACCGCCCGATACGACGACAGAAATCGGGACGATCGTATCGATATCAATAATGACCCGAATTTCAGACGGAACGACCCGAACTTCGTCCGTAATGATCCCAATTTCGTCGGTTCTAATCCTTACGACTTCAATAACCCGGGGATAGATAACAATAATATAGATAATAGGTTCAACCATGTGGATCTTCAGCAGATCAGGGATTTCTTGTTCAAAGCAGACGAGCAGTCTTCTAAGGAGTGCACGAACAATGTGGCTGCTCAGTGGAATTTCGAAACTGATGTCAACGATGGAACCCAACACGCTGCGGTAAGTTTGCTTTACCATATAATATTATTGTATAATAATTAAGAGCCCATAATTTATTTTGAGCAAATCAAATAATCTCTCGCCAAGAGAGAAGTCCCTGTGTCCCAGCAGTGGGAACGTTAATAGGATGATGAATCAAATAATGGGTTTACTGGCACTTGCTTTTTTGTCAACAATAATTTAAAATAAAAATAAAATACGTTTAGTTGACAGTCAATGTGCTAGTGTAGAATAAAGCTAATATTGAATTTAAAAATAAATATAAGTTTGAGTAGGTTCCTACATTATACTATTAGTCAGAATGAAACATCTATAATAGCATAAAATTAAACTATTGAACACTAAAGAAATCATCTCACAAATGCCAGGCTTACACTAATCCTTAAAACAAGTTAATATTTGATCTAAATAATATGTCTCGTAGCATTTTAATGGACAATATATTAACATTTGAGAATAATGTGGATCTAATATGTAGTAGTCTACATATTTTATCCACATTCCCAGTCGTTATCATTAAGAGTTTACAATTTAAAACTTGACTTCAAAACTACTATATAGCATTCTTTTTGTATCTAAATTATCTCACACCGCAGGTATATGCATACGTATTTATTATGGTCATTAAGCGCAAATGACTGGACAATTTCAGATCGTTATCAAATAAACAATGTGCAGGTACAGAGTAGAATAGGATGACGTGTCGTGCTATGTATGGGAAAACTAGTTAAAATAGCCACGGGTTTTAAAGAAATAATATTTTATCTGAGGCTAGAGTATTATTATATACTCCTGTATGACAAAAGTCTATTAATAAATAAAATAAATAAATATTTCCGGACTAATCACACAGCATCACCTAACCCCAAACTAAGCAGAGCTTGTACTATGGGTGTTGGGTGACTGATATACTACATAGATACATTTTTTGTTTTTTTGTAAATACATACATATTATACTTAGAAAATACCCAGACCCGAAACCAGAAATTGCAGATCGTACAAAATCTGGTCCCGCCGCGGGAATCGAACCCGCAACCTCCTGCGCCTCAGGCGGGCTTTCGCCCGCCGAGCCACAGAGGTCGTCTATTGATGAAACCTACTTAGATATTTTGTTATCAATTAAAAAAAAACAATAAATTTGAACTTGCCCTTAACTTAAAGCCCTTGCAAAATTTTTGTAGTGGTTGTTAATCCAATAAACACCTCAAATTTCCAAAATTATAATGTTCGTATCGTCAGAACTAAATTGCCTTTGTTAACCAAAATAGTACTGAGCTATACTTTCTACGTATACGTACATTAACAATACAGCAGTAGAGTAGCTACTTACGAATTTGATACCAAGTGTAATTCGTATTGGCTTTAAGCACTTTATTATAAAAACATAGTAATTTAATAAATATTGTTTGTCTTGAAGTTATTTCTTACAATGTGTATGAAAGTATCTCTCTTATTCAACTAGCGAAACTGTCTTAACCTTTTAACGGGAAGCAGAGATTTCAGTCAACATCTTCATAATTTTTAAAGAACATCCAAATAACTGAAAATGTCATTGTCATGTCTGAATCGCGCTATTATGTATGTCGACATGAACCAATTGTATCCATTTTTATTTGAAAAGTTACTTTATATAGGACGCCTATGTTCAACCATCATCAATCTAATTTAATTTTATGTCATGTATACAAAATTTAAGGTATACCATACCTTTATACAAACCGGAACTGTATATGTAACCTTTATTATCAATAAAGAATCTTCAATTCAATTAAATTTCTTATAATTGGACAAGTTAAACTGACAAGTGTCAAGTTAAATAATAAAATTATAAAGTGATAAAGATGACCCACTTTAACGCCATTTTTTTTTCACTTTATAGTTTTATCTAACTCGACACTGGCAAATTGTCGCTTCAAGCGCAGAGTCCAATTACAAGAAACTGAACTGAACGCCATTTTTCATAAAGAATCTTAAATCTTGAATCTCATCTTCTTCTTCTTCTTTTAATAGATGGCGTCCGTGACTGGCTATATGGCTTGAATCTCATCCATCTTTCACCAAATTGCCCGTCAAAAAACACAGTCCAAATTTGACAGATTGACAAATAGACCCGTTAGACAAATCAAAACATTTCCCAACGTTCAAAATGCGAAAGTTCCGGATCACACGGAACAATGTACGATTTCAATAGATTACGTTTACGTTTCTCGATGCGTTGTTTTTGCTTAGAGAGTCGTATTGTGCGGTGAGATACTAGGTGAGAATAGAGGGGGTAATTAGCTGTTTTGTCACGGGAAAGCTTTGCTAACTTTATTATTATAGTGACAAGTTATTAATTTCTTACACTACACGGGATATATAATATGCTAATCGGATTCTTACCGGTATATACTTATAAATATCAGGTGCCGCTATTTACGTTCCCCCTGCTGGGACACAGGGTCTAGTTTCTTGACGTGATAGTCAAAAAAAATTGGTCATCTATTTGAAGCTTATGTCCTACGGCTGAAAAGGAGTCTTGAACAATTATCTATATATATAAAAATGAATCCCTATTTCCCTTGGTCACGGCATCACGCCTGAATGGCTGGACCGATTTCGCAAAATTTTTTTTTCTGTTCGTTATTATCAGGAGAAGGTAAGAACCTTCTTAAGAATAAAACATATTTTTTTCTTTCATAAGAATGAAAGAAAAAATTAAGCGTTGTGCACACAACAATTAACTGAATAAAATCAAAAATCTGCTCATTTATGGCGTCTAAGGCGGAACAAAGATCGCCGAATCAGCTAGTTATTTAAAATTGAAACTTGTTCTGAACTTTGTAATGCTTCGGCCGAACCCAAGCGTCAGCAACGCGGGCATCAGCGGATTATTTTAAGACTAAAAACCTTCCGCTCTGTGGTCGCGTAGGTGCAAAACTCTTACGCTCCCGCTTCGCAGTCGCTCTGGTCGCATGGGTGTGTCCGAAGCATAACGTCATCATCATCATCACCCTATTAACGTTCCCACTGCTGGGACACAGGGACTTCTCTCTTGACTAGAGAGATTAGGCCTTAATTCACCACGCTGGCCAAGTGCGGGTTGGTGAATGTCACATGCCCTTCAAACTCTTTTAAAGTTCTCAGAACATGCCGGTTTCCTCACGATGTTTGCCTTCACCGTTAAAGCACGTGTTTAAAGCGCACATAAATTTCTCAAGAAGAAAAATCCAGAGGTGCGTGGCGGGGTTTGAACCCACGACCTTCGGAATGAAAGTCGAGTGTCCTCCCACTTAGCCAACACGGCTTTTTTAAGCATAACGTACCTAGGTTAAATTTCTGAGCATGTTTTTCCCTCTTTAACATAAAGACCAGTAAGAACTGTCGGTCGGACTATTGACTAAGATTGAACACGTTACAATCACACAAGACCGCGTTCCCACGGCGCGGCGTGGCGTGACGTTCACTAAATTAATTAATTACGAGATTAAATCTCCAAATACAAAAACTTAAACTCCATTGAATGCAAACAAAAACTGCGTTATTAAATTTATCTTCATGGTATTATGATAATTCACTAGTTTTGGAAGATTCGCTGAATTTAACAAGGTTTTTAAAACACAAGTTAAGCGGATTGTTTCTTCACCTTTCAAAGATTGGTAAATCAAATTATGGTTGTAAAACCATACATTACAGGTTGACAGGTAGAAAACGCCTAAGCATTACTAAGCCCACTTTTTTTTGTGCAAACAAAGTGTTTAAAATAAATAAATAAAATGCCACAATAACTGACTTTGTCTCAGTCATTATTTCATCATCACTTTAAGTATTTTACTGAACAAATATCTTTGGTATCCAAAGGTTCCGGAAATGTTCCTAATAAAACTAGAATTCTAGGACCAGTCAGTTTGCCAGCGACAAGATAATAATAATAATTTAATAGTAAATTTTATTCAAATATTAACAAAATTCACTTATAACTATAGGTATAAAAATGTTTAAAATAGGTATGGAATACATTATAAGCCTGAACTAGGGTAATCCTGTATCTCAGGCTAAAAGACATAAACAATAGGCTAGATAAATAAACTAATAAGCAGTATTTCTGAAAACATCATTAGAACAAAAAAAATGTTACTAATTACAATAACCTAGGTAAGTAGTAAATATAAACATTCTGTGCAGCTGAGTTTGCAAAAAATAGAATGTGTGTTAGTAGGAGTGTGAGTAGATATATAAAAGATGTTACTCAGTTGAATTGATTATATTATTTTTTGACTTATTACGTTGATAAATGAATTATCTTATTATATCTGTCTTTGCTGCACATACAAGGCAAAATACATTTGGCAAATCACTGTAAACTTGGCAAAGGACCCGTAAAACTCTTTTATGCCTAAATTAATAAGAATAAGAAGCATTTATTTTGCCACCATCACAAAAAATACAAGATACAAAAATTAACATAAAGTGAATACTATAAAAAAAATGATAACAAGATCAACAAACAAAACGACAAAAAATGCAACCATTCATGCTGCGGCAGAAGGGTACCACAGCGCTGGTCTTAAATGAGAAATACCTATATCCAATGCAAGGCCCAAAATGCATTACCAACCTAAAAAACCCAATTGAGTCAAAGGTGTACATGATTAGACAAATGTCGCTTAGAGCATTGTTGCGCAATGGCACTCACAAATTCACAATAGACCGGACGAAGCGCCGAAATCAATTAGGAACTGATGTTTTAGCCACGGTTTTGTAAGTAGAACAATGTAGGTCACCTAGAGGACAATACTAGACCCACCGGAGGCTGGAGTCATAAATACTTCTGAATTATATTTTGTATTTATTAATGTATTTAAATAGGACATCAGATTTTTTAAGGTTCTAAGTGTGCAAACAAAATTCTACCCAAATTTACTACCATTGAATTTCATTTAAAGCCTGTAACACTCAGCGACGTAATAAATAATTGTAGTTCCTTCCAAACTTGCAAGAAAAATCGAACATCATCCTGGTCATGAGTTAGTTTTCCGACGGGGTATTCTAAGTATCAGTGCTTTTGAATTACTATTCATAAAGCATAAGTAACCCTTTTTACGTTCCCACAGCTGGGGTACAGGAACTTCTCTCTTGACGAGAGAGTTCAGGCTTTAATACTCTACGTTGAAATTACTACTATAGCAAAATTCCTAAATTGAGATTCAAATCAAGATTACGGAACTATTATACTTAAGCAGCTGATTGCTGACCTAAAAGGCTAGTTATGTACTTTAGACAATAAGATAATTTGTCGCGTGAAGGTCACGTGGACTATGGGCCATTATGTCCATAGTAATGGTTATGGGTAGCGCATATAAATAGGGTTGTGACCATTTCAGTCAGTAATAGCATGCACTGGCTAAATACTGAGTGGTGATTTTCATTGTAGAATTTGACCATGGAGTGGGGCATGCCGAAAATAAACTACTACCTCAGACAAAGTAAAGTAGTAAAAGGAACAGGTTTCCAATAGCGATTAAGGGAAAAATACATAGAACCAATTTTATTTTAATAAAAAATCATAAAACATTTTGGTCATTTGTCTATGTTAGCATAAGGATAAATTTAATTTAGTATAGGCTAGTTTTAGGTTTAGCATTAGATGTTAGGTATTTATATTGTTTAAGCCACCGTCCATAAAATATGTAATCTTTTTTCTCTCCATCCACGGTTGTCTGGAAGAAATTGCTTTTAGCAATAAGACCGCCCATTACGCATTCTAGGTTTAGTTTTAATTTCATATTGTATTGTTCATTTGGTGTGTAATAAAGTATATTCTATTCTATTCTAGATAGATAATTATTATAACAGGGACACTGGTGGACATAAAGATACTGCTGGATATAGGCATCCCTTCCCTTCACGCTGGTTCAATGAGGATCTGTAGATGCACTAGAGACTCGTAGTATATCTTATTATATACTTCCAATATTCAACTATCTACAAGGAAATCTTTTAGCCGCTGAATTATGATGCAAAAAATTACATGAAAAAAAAGATATTCACGCCTATTCAATATTCGGTGATTGTGATTATGTTTACGTGGTTTCGGCACCAACACGTATCTTTCAATAAGTTTTTTTTACGTTTGTCTAAACACAATTCTTTGCAACCTTCAATTTTGTTTCATGCTTTATTCAGCAGATCACTTTTTTTTGTTTTTAGTTTACTTGGTATATTTTTTTATCAATAAGGTACCTATTTACCTAGTAATTTACTATTCTGTGACTATGGTAATAAAGCTTTAATCTTATCAAATCACACAGGGAAATGTTTTTGATGAGTTTAAAGTTTGATTTATTTTTCTTATCCATTCAAATATTATTTTCGATTGAACTGAAAGGCAGTGGTGGATTTACCAGCATTCTGAGTCTAGGGCGGCAGATTTTGGGGGCAGCAAATATAGGGAACATTTTTTTTTACCTCAATATAAATCAAAAATATTTTTCTATAACGGTTTTTTGATGTCTTACAGATAGAAGTCTGCAACAAATTTTGTCGATGTCTTTTTTCTCTCACTTGTCATTGCACATTCCGAGAGTAGCGAACTAAATTAACTTATACCGATTCGCTCAAATATATATCAAAAAAATATTTTACGTGAAATTTCAACGAAATTGTTGCATTGTAAAAATAATGTATGATACGATAGTTGTTGGGGCAAGGGCGGCAAAAACTATACCTTGAAAATTTGTAAATCCGCCACTGTTGAAAGGGGCTTAACATTTTTGGCATAGGTAGTCATACTGTTTCTGACATACATTCTATAAAGGTTTTTATACTATCTGTAATTTCAGACTTAAATATCTCTGAAACCGTATAACTGAGAGGTTACTTTCCACTTTTTGTTTGTAAGCATTTACTCTGTCGATTGGCATGCGTTTTATCACTGGTTTTACCACACACGCATTTTTTTAAACATGGCGGTATTCTAGGCTCCATACAAAAATGAACAAATCAGGGATCCCTTTGGTTGATGTAGACGACCCTTTGCATACACAACACATTTTCACCTATCTATCTATCATATATCCCTAGCGCTTACCATATCCACGGATGGGCCACAACAATCGCGATTGTTAGTTGTGTCATTCTTCAAAAGCGGCGTCCAACGTAACCATTTACCTCCCTCAATGCCAGCACACAATAAAAATAATGAGGCTCTATTAATTTCTCACGCATGCAAAGGACATTCTCACCGCGTCTTTGTTTCGCAACCAAACTGTGACGGCTTTCAGGAAATAGTTGATTCTGGTAAACTATTAGTGTGCTGTTTAGGGTTGAGATTTGATAGAATGATCTAATAGTTCTATTATTTTGCACACATATAAGATATAACATAGAAGCCTTTTTAGTTCACGATACACTCAAAAACTACTAAGTATTCGGATTTTCATAAGGTTTTGTATCTTTTAACATAGTCTTCTTCACCACCCTATTAACTTTCCCACTGCTGGGACACAGGGGGAGTCCCTGTGTCGCAGCAGTCTCTTGAGCAGTCTCTTGACGAGACAGATTAGGCCTTAATTCACCACGCTAGCCAAGTGCGGGTTGGTGAATGTCACATGTCTTTCGAACTCTTCAAAGTTCTCAGAACATGCCAGTTTCCTCACGAGGTTTGCCTTCACCGTTAAATAAATAAATATTTCCGGACAATCTACACATACAACAGCATCTAGCCCATGATAAGCTCTAAGCTTTTGGTATGGGTACTAGACATCTGATATACTTAATATAATATAAATACACACATAGATATTCTATTATACATATAAAACACCCGACTCGGCGGGAATCGAACGCGCTACCTCTTGCGCCGCAAGCGGACCCTCGCCCACCGGCCACCACTGAGGCAGTTAAAGCGTTTCTAGAAGAAAAATCCAGAGGTGACAGACGACCTTCGGAATGAAAGTCGAGTGTACTCCCACTTAGGCAATACGGCTTGTTTTCGTAGTGGTTTTTGAAAATCAACATGCAACCCGGGGGTAGCTCAAAAAATTCACTTGCATAAAGTGTTTTTTTTTATGTAATATTTGTAAGTATGCCTAAGTGACGTGGTGCGCGAAGGTCCGCTTCCGGTGTAAGAGGTGTCCCCTCTGTGGGGACAGTATTGGTACTTATATTCTACAGGCACTTTTCCCTTGGTCTGGGTGTTATTTCTATTTTTTAAATTAAATTTATTCATCTCACCAAAATTATAACACAAGGCGTTATACGAGGTAATTCAAGTTTTACAATCCAGAATCAATTTAAACAATCTATGTATGTATCATCTATCTATGTATGTATGAGCATGAGGAGGCCTATACCCAGCAGTGAGTGAAGTCAGGGTGCGGATGATCATGATGATGATGGTGATGTATCAATGTATGTATAAAAATATATATATATATATATTATGGATGTACATTATAATTATAAAGTATGTCCGTAACACTGCGCTAGGTGTTGTTGTTTGGATTGTTCGTGTTTTTTTTTGTAAAACACTTCAAGGAAATCAAATGTTTACATACATATAACAAGAATGATTTGGCAAATTACTAAAATGCGTAACAATATCTCACATGCGTCTGAATTTCCCACGATACAGATCTGAACTTGAAGTAGGGACTTGTTAATTATTTAAATATTACGACTCGCCTTGTCACGACTAATGACAAGGAAAACTGTGGCGCGGTGACTATAAGTAATTATTGCTGGGTGTATGGCGTTTTATTGGTTGTTATTATAGAGTTTGTAAAACTATACTACATTCTGTGTAAGTGTATCCTTAAAGTTTATTGTGAAATAATTTTCAATTTCATTTTGCAAAGATTTTGCAGATTCAGATTTGATTTCTGAAGTCTTCTTACTTATCTTTTGATATTAAAAACTACTAGCTTTTATGATATGGCGTTACTGGTCTTAAATTTTTCGGGTGGAATGAACCTATTCTTCAATACAATGGCTTCAGTAGAAATAATGATAAAATAGGTACTTATGTTCGCTTAATTCCGAACTCATAGGAAGGTCTCATGGGCCGTTCCTTGGATTACCTTATCAGTGTAAGACAATGCATAAGCAGGGTTAATCTATCGAGCACACATTAGATTAAGAGTCGTAATTTACGTATATAGAATTAGTCAATTGCAAAGTGATGTCAGCTCTTTTTTTTTTTTTTTTTTTTTTTTATTATTGATAAGCCTTCATTTGACCACAATCTCACCTGATGTAAAGTGACGATGTGGTCTAAGATGGAGCATGAAGGCCTAGAAGATGGCTTCTCCAGACCACATTACGAAACACGAAAAAATCGCTTCACGCACTGGCCCAGCCCGGAGGGTGGTGACAAGCCGCGGCCGAAGCCTACCACCAGAGACTGTATTATCTATTATCTAGCAGCAGCGTCTAAGGATTAACCATCGCGATTTCCTAAATGTTCGATCTGAATCGCTGATTGTCCTTGCAGTGTTGAAAATAAATCGAACAAGGTCTAGTATTATTCATTTATCGAATATTTTATGAGATTTGGGGAAATATAGACGTTCAAGCAAACAATCATACAAGCCATACAGCTGTGAAATACAGATTATTTGGACTTTAATTCTACAATAATATCAATTAAAAATATAGTAGGTTCGTGTTTATTCTTTTAATATTACTGTAAGTGTAGCTTAAAGAATAACTTTATTAAAATACCGGAAAGAAATTAATTATATCAATAAAATATTCAATAATGTGCAAAACGGATAATCTTTCAACACGATCCCACTCAAAAACTAACGAAAATTCCACTTAACTACGTGACAAACAAACAAAACAGCTTCATTCATAGCAAATCTAGTTCAAGTTTACAACGCGCGCTAAACGACCAGAATGCAACCAATTTACACGGTGCTACGAATTATATTTTGCACATTGGATGTTTATAGGAAAATGGTCTTTAGGGCTTTGAGAAAAGATTTAAATAGGGGTTAAGGCCACGACCGTATTCCGTCATCAATTAGCGGAAAAAACGCGTGGGCTGTTCCGTTTTTGTTGAAACAAACTTTAAGACTGAAAAATTCTTGGAAATGGAAATCGGAGTTTAGCACGCTTATGATTTTCTAAGATGATCTTTTTTAGTTTTTTTATGCAGATAAAGATTAAGACAAACCGTAACCTAAAAAAAGTGAGGTTCATCACTTTTTAAAAAATGATCTTTTTTAAAAGTACTTTATAGTACTTAATAAACATCACTATTGGTGGTATCGTAGGAAACAACAATCACGCAACATACCCCTGGGAGTATCGTGGGGGGTGCGGTGAGCCAAAAGCCTGTTTTGTTTTTTTTCTCAGGTGTAATAAAATAAAAAAATCATAAAAAAAGTATGGAGAAAAATCCAGAAATTCACAGCGGGGTTGTGGTGCGCGTGTGGGATAATCCACAAATAAAAAAAACTAATCACCGTTAAAATAAAAAATATATACCAAAGTATATAAAATTCTCAATTTTCTGATTTTAAACAAATCTATTGATATTCAAACACGTCTATAATATTGTTATATATGTATATATTGTGTCTATAAGTTGTAATTCAATTCAATTCAATTTATTTATTTCAGATAAAAATCCACAGATTGGTAATGTCACGGGTCAAACACTTTGCACTTGACCGAGTAATGCTCTGAGATGTAGATAATGGTTATCTCATTTGTCGAGGCTGTGCTCAACCATAAATGATCTATTTTGTATATTGTGTTATCGTGTGACTTTGTCTAGTTTTATTAATCTCTGTCGTTGTGGTGTTGAAAATAAAGTACCTTACAATATTTCTGTTAATATTTAATGTGTAATGGCAAAAAAAAAACTATAAATATGTCCAGACCAATCACACAGCATCTCCTAACCCCAAACTAAGCGTTTGTTTTGGTGGTTTTTTGTTAGAACACAGGGACTTCTCTTAAGAGAGATTAGGCCTTAATTCACCACACAGGCTGTTGAATGTTCTCATGTTCTTTCAACTCTTCAAAACTCTCAGAACATGCGGGTTTCCCCACGATATTTCCCTTCACCGTTAAAAACGTGTTTCAAAGCGAGGAGTGACTTTTTTTGAGAAGAGAAGTCCAAAGTTGTGTGGCGGGTTCTGAATCCACGGCCTTCGGAATAAAAGTCGAGTGAGCTGCCACTAAGCCAACACGGCGTTTACGGCAAGTAGCCTTTACAAAGATATGAAATACAAAACCACCAAAAAGTTGTTTAAAAACTGAGTACTAATTAACCAAAAATTATAAACAGAGCTTAGTAAAAAAGTGTGAACAAAATCCACGGTATTTAGCTTGTTAATTTACCCAAAAGCATTGTTTTATTTTATTTGATTCATCCGGGTATTTGTGGTAACTAAATAGTGCTTTGAAATGAGGCAAATCGTAAAGGTCATTTTGGTTTAAATGGGTAATTTTACTGTTTCTACAAGTAAAACGATTTTAAGATAATAGTGAAGTCAAACCGCCGTTTTCATACAAATATTTCATAATTCACATCAGATACTTAAGAGGTAAATAGAACGCTTGATAAAAACGTCATTCATAAACCTATATTAATGCCATATCTGTTAATTATCAGTTTAAAAAAAGCTTGTGGGCACTCTTGTTTATCTCTATAATAGTCAGAAAATAACCCATTTTTAAAACACAAAATAAGGTTTTGCTCGGATGCGAAAACCTTCCTCTTGAATAAAAATATACATATACTATTATATTACTGGACAATCCACACAACAACAATCTATCCCCGTGGTAGGTTCTAAAGCTTGTGTTATGGTACTAGAAATTTGATATACTAGACATTATATACTCATTGATATTTTTTATTATCTTACATTGCAGAAAACTGTATAACGATATGTTGAGTAGTTTTTAAGTTTATCCCGAACACAAATACAGAAGACTGACAGACGCGTCGGGAACTTTAAATTATAGTAAAGTATAGATAGAAAATTCCAACTTTTCTTTACAATACAGATAATAATTTAACTAACAACTGTTCCTAAGTTTAAAAACAATACATCATTAAAACAATAGAAGACAAAATATATACCTACACATAAAATTTTAACTATAATTTTTCACTATTACCATAGAAAAATAAAAAGGATAGAAGGCCAACTCTTTGTAAAGTTGCAGAGTATTTAAAAAACATTGATAGATGGCGACACAATGCTCATTTGAAATTATAAAATGCGGAAGACGACATTAGATTGAATTTTACTATTTTCTTTTATGTTATAACAATGTTTTAGTGTTAAAATATAATATTTCACTAAATAACAATTGAATATAACAAATAAATATTAGATTATTTTTCATCAATCTTTACGTTATCTAACTTGTTCGTAATCAGCATAATTTTGCTCGAAAGGCAACATGCTGTTGATACTAAATTCCGGTAGATGGCGGAAACGCTTAACGTACATTGCAAATTGCCATTGTGATGCCAGTCTACAGAAAAAACATGTGAGTTATTGTGAATCATGTTAATTTAGGTATACAATGTCGGAAAAAAATAAATCATAATTTTGTTATCTTACTTTTAGGTTTAGAGGAGTCAGTACTGGAGTCGTTTTTGTTGCTTTTCTGTATACAAAGAATTGTGCCGGGAGGGGGTGAGGAAGCGACAAATACAAGGTTACTAATAGATACAGTGTCATTACGCTCGCACACGTTGACAGAAAACAAACACATGCTCATTTTGACGCACACGAGCGTTTGACAAATGTCAGTTCTTGTATGAATTCTTATGATGAAATTTATAAAAAACTAGCGGCCCGCCCCGGCGTCGCACGGGTATAAAATTTTCCCGGAAATTGTGAATCTAAACCAGGTATGGGCAACCTTCGGCAAGTTGCGTGCCAAACTTATTAAATAAAAGCAGCTGCGGGCCATAACAAGAAATACAAAAGATTTTTTCATATATCTTTCTATTAGGTTTTAAACACTTATTAAAAAAAAATACGTGTAGTGGTTAATGTGATATTTGTGTTTGAACTTCAGAAACAAGTTTATTAATATCTGGACAAATTATACTTGTGCTTAATTACACTTTTTTTGAAATTGGCGACATTCTGTATTTACTCTCCGTTTTTTACCACCAGATAACATCTTTTCATTTATTGTTCACGTGCCTACATTAAATCCCCAAATTATAAGTCTGTGTAATAAGAAAGCGAACACTTTTGGAATTAGCAAAATAACGCAGTGTAACTTGCGTTCAATTCAAACATCGAACGAAAACAAAATGCACGAGTTGCTAATTTGATAAATTTAATTTGATTGGCTGTCGAATTGAGTAATTATATTACACTTCTTCTTACGTACCTACTAGATTTCGTTAAGTGTGAAATGGATGACAAGTAATCTCGTGAGGCTACAAGCGATACTGTGATGCCATTGCATCTTTCGTTATGTTACCTATTCATTGAATACAGAAAGTGAGCTTAACAAGCAATGGTTATCATTTATTTCAAGTGTTTGTTATTTTCATATTATTTCAATTGAGTTTTCTACACATAGTTATAGCGTGCGTACTCTGTTTCCGGGCGAAATTTCAAAATGTCTCGCGGGCCGGGTCCAAAGTCAAGGCGGGCCGGATCCGGCCCGCGGGCCGCTCGTTGCCCATATATGATCTAAACCATTCCCAGATCCCCTTGAACACACACAAAAAAATTCATCAAAATCGGTCCAGTCGTTTGAGAGAAGTTCAGTGACATACACACTCACAGAAGAATTATATATATAAAGATAGATAATACAATTATCTTAATCTTAATATACATATATAAATCTCGTGTCACAATGTTTGTCCTCAATGGACTCCTAAACCACTTAACCGATTATAATAAAATTCGCACACCATGTGCAGTTCGATCCAACTTGAGAGATAGGATGGTTTTTACGGCGAGAAAAAATCGAATAATTGACGGAAGAAAAAATTGAATAAAAACCCGTGCGAAGCCGGGGCGGCCCGCTAGTTTAATTTAAATTCGAATATATTGGTTCTGTGACGGAGCGTTGTAAGTTGCCAAAATGCTTGAAAGATATTATTTTTGAGCAAAACTGTACCGATACATTAAATTTAAAACTCATGTATGTAAATTCAAATTTAATATTTGTTTAAAGCACAAAAGAATTATAATCATGCATCTTCTGCTCGTCAAAATTTACGACTATTGTAAATCACATTAAATAAAAATTTTGTTGAACAAATTACATTCAAAATTAAGAATATAATTTTTTTTACATAATGTGCTTAAGTTTTTGTTTATTTTATAACACTCATTGCATTCATCGTCGATTATTCTGATTTATCTGTAATAAATTACCTGAAAATATTTTTTTAAATTTTACCTTTATTAGATGAGCTCCTTTGTAGGTACTTAAATAATAAATTAAGCTGCCTTTATTTTTATTGCTCGTTAAAAAAATCTTTAAAAAAAATTCTAATTGACCATTGTCGGATTTGATCCCTCGACCCTTGGCACGATAGTCGAGCTCCATACCGTAAGGCTATTATGTCACTGCCAATGTTACCAAATTGACTGATCGCTTTAAGACGTAATATCCAATAAATAATACTACAGCTCTGAGTTATAAGTTTCTACATTGCTCAGTAGATGGCAGTATAAAAGTAATAAGTGGAACGCCATCTAACATAATAGGTGGAACTAGGGGGTACCAGCAGCGATAATAAGTTTTAAGTAAGATTTGTACGTAGTATGGAGTGAGCCTTCTTTTCTATTTATTTTTCTATGCTATTACTTCCATTAAAAGTTCGAAGCTTCTTTAATATGTATTTCAATCTCTATTACGGAACTGACATATTATTATATCATTTATCGTGATTCAGACAATATGTATAATGTTTGTCCTAGCCTAGACTGATTCATCGTCTCTAACTCATAAAAACAAACTATTTTCCATTGTATTCAGCGACGATGATATCATATAATTTTAGCTCGTCCACAATTCGTTATGGTGATTAAGATTACTCAGATTTAATTAGGTTGATTGTAGTTGAGTCATGAAAACTTGAATGAAAAATAAAAACATAATGACCAACCAAAGTTTTTAAGTCTTTTTGTCGCTATACTACGAATAGTTCGTGCGATTGTCAGCCAACTGCATAATTTCAGACAAACATTTGCGTGTCTTCTTAAAAGGTTTCTTTGCGGGAAAAAGTAATTTTCCCAGCAAAAGTCAAAGTCAAAACGTTTATTTCCGTACAAGCACAGGCCATGGACAGGTGAAATTAAAGTTATTCAAACGGTTAATTATTGTTTTTATTTATTTTAAACAAAAGAAGTCTTCTACGACCTATCCATTGACACTCAAACTAGGTTTTCTATATGCTTGTATCTTTAATTTTTTATATAAATTTATATTTTTACTAGCTGACCCGGCGAACTTTGTTCCGCCTTAGACGCCATAAATGAGCAGATTTTAGATTTTATTAATTAGGTTTCTTAGATCCTTTAAATTAATATTTTAAATGTATTGTTTATCAATAAAATAAGATTGACAGAAGAATCCGTTTTAAACGTCATTTTTTTTTCATCTTCTTTGACTATATTTGCACGCATTCAGTCAATTCTATGTCAAATGTCTTAAGGTTACATTAAAAAAGTTTAAAAATTTTATATGGTGGTTAAGTAATTTTAAATTTTCTAATTTTCCGCGCAATTTCCTTATTTTTTCTTTCATAAGAACCTTCTCCTGATAATAACGAACAGAACAATAAAAGAATTAGCGAAATCGGTCCAGCCGTTCAGGCGTGATGCCGTGACCAAGGGAAATAGGGATTAATTATTATATATACCTCTATAGATAATTATCTAGGAATATCAGCTGTCGCCGTGATCGGACTCGGTTGGACACACACACACACACACACATACAATATTAAGTAGTTTATACCTCTTATCTCCCACTTTTGTTCGCTAAGAGCAATAACAGAAGCGACATACATAGATTGTAGTTATATAGTAAAGTTTATAGGTATCTAACTTTTCTTATTTCACAAAATCCGAGTAAATTAAACAATTGTTCGTTAGGTCAATAATACGTGGCAATGGATAGTTATGGCAAGCGCTATCTCGGTTTGTCAAAATAGCAGATAGCACTTACCGTTAACAATTTTTCTTCAAAAGTAAATGGGCTTACTTTTGACTACAGTCGAGAAGCGTTTTGTGATTATAGCTGCTGAACATGCTACTGTTCTAACATTTTTTTAAGAAGGTTATGTTTGTGCTTTGAATACATAATACAAATTGCATCAGAGAATTCCCACAAATTGTCGTTCAAGTTACATCCATATACGCTAGTTCATTGTACATGTGTTTGGCCCTGACTTCGTTCATGTATTCAAGGAGTGATGGATGATGTGGTCATAGGAAAATAATATAAACTATAGCAAGTAGACCTTGGTTGCATGATGTTTCCGTCAAGTGAGAATAAATTGTTACTTAATTTTATATATCCTTGGATTGTTTACGACTGAAAGTTATTTGTAATGATAAATAAACCCGTTTATGTCCTATCCTAGACTGATTCATCATGGAAAGATGGAACCCGGTTATTTATCATTATATCTTTGATGACTAGATTTTTATCTGATAATCCTTTTATTCGAAGTATATTTATATGAGGTTTCAACATCTTACTGTAGATTTCTCAATATAGATTATGAAAATATTTATACAAAAAGGGCTTATTTGGCCTTAGTATAAAATGGCTAGTTGTTTATATTTTTATAATATGCCTAAATAAGATACTAATTATGTTATAACTTCATCGGTTATGTCGAATACAAAAGTACCAGGCACGCAGAAGTTCTTAAGAGGTTTACTGATCCACCTTTGTTTGGTTTCAGCTGGACGCACAGCAAAGATACACGTTATTCCAAAGAGGGCTATGGGAGGCTGCTCAGCAAGTGCCGCGAGGAGCTGTGAGGGATTACGCCACCTTCAGGCAGCTCCGGCTCCTGTCCATCATTGGACCTGCTGCTCTGCCCCCTGATCAGCTGGATAGAGTGAGTATTAAGCTAAGAATTTGTTTTAAAGTAATTTAAACGTGTCCTGATATCTGGAAGATAAGAGATTTTAGACCCATACCATTTTAGCCTCACTACCTGTGGTATAATATACCCTTAAAAGTTATCTTAACACATCGTAATCATCAGTCAAGTTTTATGAGCCTAGGTTACATCCAACCATCTAAATTTTATTTTTCTTTTGTGCCGCATTTTTTGGCATATATATTTCATTTTTTCTATCATACACCACAACTTTCACTCCTTTCATACTCATCTCTTAAACAATCCAATGGTCACAACATTTTTAAAAGTTATCTAGGAAGACGTTATTTAACTAAAATAACATAAAAACCATAGATTATCTGTCATTTTAGGCATATGACGTCATTTTAATTCAATTTAAGCATGTTGTGAATTGCCAACATTATTATTTTTAAACTACCTGCTTCCTCGAAACCATAAATTATTCCAAGTAAAAATAAAACATTTTTTTATTTTAGTACAACCGTATCATAAACGACATGCTGGCCGTCTACAACACAGCAGAAATCTGCGCATACAATGAGCCCTTCAAATGTGGACTGCATCTTCAACCGGAGCTTCAGTTCATAATGTCACATTCTCGGGACTGGGATGAGCTGCAGCATATCTGGACTGAGTGGAGGAGAAACACAGGCAGAAGGATCAGGGATTTGTACGAGCAGCTGGTGGATTTGACCAATCAGGCTGCTAGACTGAACAGTGAGTGTCATTTGATAAATCATAAGATTGGTTTCTTGCCGAAGGTTCACAAATAGCGACAGTGAAGAACAGCATAAATAGACTGCAACTGAAAACCGTGGTAAAGTTCATAATGTCAATCAGACTGCTAGGTAGAACGGCCTGTTAATGATTTTCTGGCATTCATTAAAGCATATTTAATGATCCTCGAGCTGATCTATGTCCAGCAGTGATGATGAATATTGAGAATTATAAGTATATCTATAATAATAATATAAAACTGAAGAAGTTGTTTGTTTGTTTTTTCGAACGCGCTAATATCAGCAATTGTCTGATTGAAAAAAAATACTTCACTGCAAGATAGCCTATTAAGGAAGGCTTGGCTATTTTACAGCGGGAAAATACGGGAAACGTCGTGGCGTAAAAAGCTACTGACTAAGTGATTAGAAATAAAATAGAATCAGTGTTAGTTTGTTGTATGTTAATAGTTTAATTATATTAATTCAGATTTCACTGATGCCTCACAATACTGGATGTTCCCGTACGAATCACCAAATATGAGAGAAGAAATCGATGAAGTTTGGGAACAGGTGAGAATAATCATTTTACTTATAAATTTATCACTTTCGTGAAACTTATTTAATTGCCGTACTTAATACAAAAACACGACAAAATATACTATTTAGATTTTTAACGGGATATTAACCATGATTGATTGTCTTTCGAGTTTCCCGATATTTCGGCACAGTTACATGCGCCATGATCACGGTGGAACTGAAGATGTAACAGTTTTATTGACAGACAAATCGATCTACCCTCTTTCTCACTCTTTTATTACGAGTCGATGTATCACTAGAGCTGGGACATGTTTCACACCCCACTAACACACTATCGCGACACACAACACTGACGGTGTCCGTTTGGACCTCCCTTGCAGGCTTTTTTTGACTAGTACACATCTTTACAATTGCGGGTTCCAGGTTCCAGATAATTGAAAACCATCTTCTCGGTTGAAGTTCCTGTGTTTGGTAATCTCAATAGCCTCCTGTACCAATCTAGGTATATAGTGTTTTTCTACTGAGATTACTTGTGGTTTGTGTAGTCAATCCAATGGTTAGGCCCCGCCTCTAAAATGTGTTCTGCTATAGCCGATTTATGAATATCTAAATAGTATTGATAAACATGATAGTGTCAAAAGTTATAAGACAAAATATCTCTTTACATCTGCCCTGCGCCTGTTCCAGATCAAACCGCTGTACGAACTTCTGCATGCCTACGTCCGTCGCCGTCTTCGTGAATCCTACGGGCCCGAGCGCATCTCCCGGTCAGCCCCGATCCCGGCGCACATCCTCGGTGATATGTGGGGACAGAGCTGGTCCGGGATAGTCCCCTTCACGCTGCCTTATCCCGGGAAGAACCTGGTGGATGTCACGCCGGAGATGGTGCAACAGGTAGAGAAAAATTTAACAGAGCTCCCAAATTTGTAAAAAGATCTTCCTTCGAAGCAGAACGAAGGTTTCAGTTGTAATTTTGATAGACGTCAAAAGTTTGCAAGTGTAGCAAGTGTAGCAACAGCTTAGTAATTTTTATTCGTAATTTTCATAATTTCAGGCGTGAATTTTCTTTCTTTGCTAACCAGTTATTTTGATATCAGTGGGATGAGAGTGTTAGAGAGTAACTAATTATTATTTTACAATAATTTAGGTATTATTTATTTTTAACCCCCGACCAAAAAAGAGGGGTGTTATAAGTTTGAGACAACATAGCTCCCGAAAGAGCTTTCGAAAACCGAAAATCTGCAAATATACTCGAGTGACGTATCAAATGAAAGCGCATCGCGTGCACATTACAAAATGTTATGGTGTTTTACTTTTGAGGATATTAAAACATTGGAATCGGGGTTTTTTCTTAAATTTATATACCACTGCTGTAGCAAACAAACACGCGGCCCATCGGATAGAAAGCAACTACCACTGTAACTAAACAATGACTAAAATATTGTGTACCGAGGTAACGACTTAAACCACCGGAAATCAGAAAAAGTAAGAAATTTATCGTTGGTAAAAAAATTAAGTATTTTTAGGGTTCCTTACCAAAGGGTAAAACGGGACACTATCGCAGAGACTTCATCGTCTATTTGTCTATATGTCATCAGGATGTATCTCAAGAACCGTGACAGATAGAGAGTTGCACAGAGACATTCCACACAACAACATCTAGCCCCGTGGTAAGCTCTTAGCTTGTGTTACGGGTACTAGACATCTGGTATACTTAATATAATATACATACATACATAGATATTTTTTATTATACATATTAAACACCCAGACCAAGGAGAAAGTGCTTGCAGAACATACAGACACATGAACCCTCGGCGGGAATCGAACCCGCTACCTCATGCGCCGCAAGCGGACTCTCGCCCACCGCGCCACTGAGGCTAAATAACGTAATACTATTTAAACCTTTCCAGGGCTACACGCCACAGACAATGTTCCAGCTAGCAGAGGAGTACTTCCTCTCCATGAACATGTCCGCAATGCCTCAGGACTTCTGGCAGCTCAGTGTGTTGAACCAGCCGGCAGACAGGCACGTCCACTGCCAGCCGTCTGCCTGGGACTTCTGTAATAAACACGACTACCGGTGAGAGCTTACAAATAATAAATAGCCGTTTATTTACCGCGCGAAACGGTTTCAGAATGTTGGCCCGTATCTCGTGGGTGCAAGACACGACTGAGGCAACCGTACATACACCCTTTATTATTTTAGTTTAATTAGTTTAGTTTTATTCTATTATGTATTGCACGTATCTCTCGCTTCAAAAGGACCATTTGATACGAAACATTGTTAAAATAGGAGGGCCATTATGTCCGCGACACAGTTTTATTTTAAACTACTGCGGACATTATCGTATTCCAATAGTTATTAAGACATTGTAATGTTCCTGAATAAAAGTCTATTAAGTCTATTAAAAGTCTATTATTAAAGAGTATACGACATACTGATGTAATTTGTAAATAAAATATTTTTTTACGCTAAGTCACAAAAAAAATAACAAATTGTAACAGACACAACGACAGAACTTTCTAGGACTTTCTGTCCTATCTTTATATAGATTTCAATATTTCATAGGTTTTAGCCGTGAGCTGCTTATAGATAATTTTTATATTGAACTAGTAGTGCCCCGCGGTGTTACCCGCGTTTAAATGTATTGTCCCGCGGAATTACATATTTTTCCCGGGATAAAAAGTATTCTATGTTACTTCTAATACCTCCAAGAATATGTGTACAAAGTTTCATGATGATCGGTTGAGTAGTTTTCGCGTGAAAGCGTCACAAACAAACTAACATTCACATCCTACTACTATTATAAAGGCGAAAGTTTGTCCTACTACTATTATAAAGGCGAAAGTTTGTATGTATGGATGTTTGTTACTCTTTCACGCGAAAACTACTGAACCGATTTAAATGAAATTTGGTACACAGAATCTCTAGAGCCTGAAAAATAACATAGGCTACTATTTACCGTGGGAAAACGTAATTCCGCGGGAAAATACATTATAACGCGGGTAACACCGCGGGGCACAGCTAGTTTATAATATAGGATTCATCCTAAGTTTATATTATTACTTGCTTTAACCGCGTAATGAGGGATTTTGTCGCGGTAAAAAGCAGCTTTGTAATTTACTGGGAAAGCAGCTATGTTCGTGCCAAATTTAATCTAAATTTAAGCTTCACTCGCAATAATTGATTTTTCCGCGAAAACTGATATTTTACCGCGGTAAAAAGTAGCCTATATGTTATTCTGATGTATAAGCTATATTGTGGTAAAGTTTCATTCAAATCAATTCAGTAGTTTTTACGTGAAAGAGTAACAAACATCCATACATACAAACTTTCGCCTTTATAATAGTAGTAGGATTACATTAAGCTTCAGCCAAAACTGAGTGACCAAAGCGACTACGAATCGGAAGCATCTACCGCGCGGCAGACGCTACCTATGGGTAGCATTATTAAGTATGCTTAATAATGCTAATAATAATTAACCTTCAAAATAATGCTTTATTAATTATTTTCTTTAGATTTATAGGTTTAACAAGCTTTAACTGTAGGGTAATTTTGTCGGACCAGTCAGTCACTTTATTAAAACTTCAACGATGTAAAAGACATCGACGCGCTCGTAATGATTTTCTAACGCCGTTATTATAATGGTTAATTCATTTTGATTCAATGTAATGATCTATATGTGCTTACTAGCGTCCCCCCCCCCCCCCCGGCGTCGCACGGGTATAAAATTTTCCCGGAAATTATTCGAATTTTTCTCGCCGTAAAAACCATCCTATCTCTCAAGTTGGATCGAACTGCACATGGTGTGCGAATTTTATTATAATCGGTTAAGTGGTTTAGGAGTCCATTGAGGACAAACATTGTGACACGAGATTTATATATATAAGGATTATGTGTTTCAGGATCAAGATGTGTACTCATGTAGACATGAAGGACCTGGTCACAGCGCATCATGAAATGGCGCACGTCCAGTACTTCCTGGCGTACAGGAACCAGCCGAAGGTTTTCAGAGACGGAGCCAACCCTGGTAAGTTATCAGATCATCAGATCAGGGTTTCATAACACACATGGTACATTCGATTTATCTTTTTAATCATTTAGCTTAGGTAAGAGCTTGAGTCAAGATTGCACACTAAACACTTTCGTGAAATTGCCTTGTCTGTGCATATAGCTCTCTATATAAAACGTATGGGGAATCACACACAATGCAGCTTAAGTATATTTTGACGTGCATTCGAATTTAAAATCAGAATCCACTTCTGAGGAGCAATATTGTATAGGAGAGCTTTACAATAATACCAAAAGCAATAATATATTCCGCATGAATGTTTCATAATACATTCTGTTCGTCCGTATAACCTTTCATTTCAAAAACAAAAATAACTTTTGAAAACAGTTTAATCAACAAATAATTCTTATTAGCTTTTAAATCTAGAAGTCTAAAATAGAATAGCCGTTACAATAATTGTGAACAACGCCATCTCTGCCACGGCATGGGTACTGGCTTCATTGCAGAGGTCGGTGTCGCACTGGCAGTAGGTTGTGAACACGTCCCCAGTTCCGACAACTCGCCGACAGGGGGTGATAGTTTCGTTGTCGCGTAGGTAGCCGCATGATCGGACCACGCGAATTTTGCCGACAACTGAAAATATGCAAGAATCTCGGTTTTTTGACAAGTTCATAGAATACCAAATTTATTTTAATTTTGTGAATATAATAGGTTACCTATTGATCGATCATTAGGTTCTAATCACCATAGTACATAACAGGGATCCATAAATCATGCCAAAATAACAATGACACAATGGGCGCAATTGCACTGGGTGCTAAAGATAGAAAAAAAAACAATTTATAGGAAGTTAGGGTAAACGTGAAACAATTATAATAAAAATATGGTAAAGCAAATAATTTTGCATACCATTTCATCAGTCGTCAGTTACAAATTTTATCAACATTAGTTTTATTTATCGTTAGTTTTTTATTGTTCATGCTGTTGATTTTCCTTTCAAGAAAAAAACATTGATGATGATGTCCTCATTGCTGATTTCCGCTAAGTTGACAAGATTATTTTTAATTATGTTAGCTGTTGGTGCGCCTTAAAATTACTTGTAAAAATATCAACATCCTACTAATAATTATAATCATCGCGAATTTGTGTGAGGTTTTTAGTAAGTGCGTAAGCGAGTGTTTGTTGCTCTTACACGTTAAATCTACTGAATAGATTTTGATGAAACTTCACAATAATATAAGCTATATATCAGCATAGCAGAATAACAAATAGGCTACTGTTCTAAATAACAGTTTTTGCCGGGAAATCATAAGAAACTACGTGCTACTACTTTTAATTGAAATGATCGCATTGTTTACATAAATTCAAAACTCCCACCTTTATGGTTCTTCTACATTAATTTATATAACTTACTGTCCATCTTAATAGTCCTACAGAAGGTAGGTTCCATAGGCTCTATGTGGTCTGGCTGGTCCCTCAGAGAACAGTTGACGGTCCCAAGACTGAAGGGGTCGAACTCGGGACCGCAGCGGGGGTCGAACTCACTGTTGCAGTCGTAGCAAAATATTGACGTCACTGGAATTAAAGATAGATTTGGTCACCATGTGCATAACATTACTAGCAGGTAGGTAATCGGCCATATATAGCGTGTAGAACAGATTCTGTTGAATCGATTTTGTTAAATTATATCAATGTAATTGCAATTGTGTACCACTCCGATGCGTTACTGAAACTAATTCTCTATTTTAATCACAGGTTTTCAATAAAAAATAATTTTGCTTAGTTAGGTGAAGCTGTGTAAATAGTGCGTAAATATTAACTGATTATTCGAATTTAAATATATATATTTTGAAATAATTGCTTTTACATGTTTCAGGTGTTTTTATAGGTGTTAAACCTGTTTAATATAAATTATTTATTTCATGGCACCCGTATTTCCTACTGGGACACAGGGACTTCTCTTTTGACGAAAGAGATTATGCCTTAATTAATAATGACATAGAGTACAAGACCATTTTTAAACTTAAAAACACCAAAATGAAACGAATAAGGCTTATGTTTTTATTATCTTCTCGTTCCTGATTCGTTTACAAGTTTCAAACAATAGCCCACTTCCAACTTCACCGTGTGGCTATAAGAACATTCATAAGGCGCTAAAACTCCTAAAACGATTAAATCTAATTCTTCTCACATCGCTCTTTTCTGATTGTTACTTTAATACTTACCTACTTAATCAAATATCAAAGAAAATAAGATCTCAGGTACAGCTTGTGTTACGGAAGCCACACGTTTCCTTAAAATTGGATTATAGTATGGCTCACTGAACTTGGCTTTGGTTTCAATCTATTAGGTCAACTTATTGAATGTAGGTGACCAGTGTATATATTTATTTATACTAGCTGACCCCAGCAAACGATGTTTTGCAAAATAAAAAATAGATGTTTGCCGGTTCTCAGACCAACTCAATATGCTCACAAAATTTCAGGAGAATCGGTCAAGCCATTTCGGAGGAGTACGGGAACGAACATTGTGACACGAGAATTTCATATATAAGATTTTAACAACTTCCAACAGGATAACGAAGGATTTAAAGAATAGTAAATCTTACAAATGATAACAGTCATATAGTGTAAAAATCATATAATTTTTAATCTTTTAATTTTTTTACTACTTATAAATATAATACCTACTTATAGGAATAATAATTTTGTTAGGCCTGCAAGGTGCCAATATTTGCCTAATTAAAAGTATTTTTCGACGGGAAAATTATTATATCTCTTTATTTTTTATAAAACAACGAATCAAAGACATTGAAGATAGGGTTCGGAAGGCATAGGACAACCATCCACGTATGAGATGGACGGATTACTTGGAATGATGAAAACGATGTGGTGAGGAGTCAAACTAGCTACCATTACTGTAAACCAGATTTTAATTTTTTACGTTTAAGTCTTATGGGCAGACAAAGTAATAGTTTTGTACCTAAACTTTATGGCACTTCATTGAACACAAATCTTGCCCTGAAATAGGTAACAATTAAAATAAACACAAGCAAGATCTTTGAAAGCACTATTCTAAAAAAAGTGTTATACCTACCACATATAAAATAATTCAAGGCTTACCATATCTCACAGAAAAACATAACAACATTAACTTCACTATCATATTTTTATACATTTTTAATATTTATACATATAATATTATGTGAAGAAAGAACTCCAACCGTCAACCTAGTAACACTGAATTATATTTCTGCCAAGGGAAGCTATAATTCGATTAGTAGCCTTATCGCGTTTGCCTAGAAAGGTAATTTGAAACTGGACAAAATATTTATCTAGGTTAGTTACTAGTTGGTATTCCTTTTCTGTATTAAAGACATGCCAATCGACCCTTTACGTCAGTTAAACAGTTTTGATGAGCTTTGGTCGAGACGCAAAACAAAACGTAGTGATCCTACTACTATTATAAAGGCGAAAGTTTGTAAGTATGGATGTTTGTTACTCTTTCACGTAAAAACTACTGAACCGATTTAAATGAAATTTGGTACACAGAATCTCTAGAGCCTGAAAAATAACATAGGCTAAAATACTTTTTACCGCGGGGCACAGCTAGTTATTATATATTATCTTAAATATAAAATTCTTCTGTCACGGGGTGCGTAATCGAAGTCCTCCGAAACGGATTGACCGATTCTCATGAAATTTTGTGAGCATATTCAGTAGGTCTGAGAATCGGCCAACATCTATTACTCATTTTGAAAAAAAAATAATATTTTTTTTGCAAAACAACGTTTGCTGGGGTCAGCTAGTAGGTATATTATATTGTTCTCTCTGACGCAAAATGGCATTCAACTGAGTAACATCTTTTTTACTTTATAATTACATTTAACTAGACATGACTGGCGAACTTCAAAAACTTCAAACGCAGTCCAATAACAAGAAATTAAATTGAATTATGTTTTGTTCAGTATGGGAAGGTCTGAAATTACAAGACCTACGATGATCTGCTCCTAAAAACCATGTCATCGATTTGAGCAAAATTAAAAAGTCCATTCATTGAATAAAAAATAGCTTGTACCTACTTATGTCGGCAATCGAGCCCAGACTTTTTGTAAAACAAAGCAAACAAATTTTTACTATAAATATGATGTCTTTAATGAATTAAATGCATTTTTATTAAGTTTTTGTCCATGACCATCAATGACCAGAACTGGAATTAAAGTCCTAACTGCATTTAGTTGCGTAGTACTTTCTTTGGTTTTTTAATAAATGATTGATTAATTAAAAAAAAATCACAATGTTCAACACGGTTTACGTTTGTAAAATTGTCTCTACAGTTGTTTGCAGCTCTTTGCTGGTATAAGAACATGTTATATACACCGATTTACATAATTATGGCATTTGTATAGTAGTTATTTCAATCACCACCAAAAATAATTAAAATATAAAAACAATGCAAAATTTAGGACTCCATGTTTCATAGTAAAATGTATGAAATCCTACCTACAAAATCGATATCCAAAACGAAATGGTGTTAGCTTTTTTTACAAAAAGTTCGCGTTCGAGAATAAATCACATATTATTACTTTACAGCAAACTTTTTTACTTATACATTTTTGTTAGAAAATATACTGTTTACTGAGAAACGAATACCTAAAAGCGTTACAAATAGCACGAATTTTATGGATGTTTTATTTTCTGATTCCGTTGCGTTTCTAGAACAAGGCAGAAAAGGTCAGCACACTACATTGTGTTACGATTCTGCGCATGCGTCTGTTTACCAACCGTTGAATAATCGTTATTTAACTATTATCTGTTGCAGCTCGTTACGTAACGATAAACAGTATAATATGTGGAACGGATTAGATTGTTATGGATTTTACGTGACGGCCTCTATGGTTTGCACATCGAGATAGTATATTTTACAACTACCGTATAATTATGGGTCTTAAAACACCGTGTCCGTTGTTGACAGATTTGACAGACAATTGTTGTTGAAGATGCGCCGTAAAAGGTTCCTAAATAGCGATAGACGTTTATGAACCGTTTACGTTGACGTTTATGACGTTTATGATCTTTGTTACACGTACTTAAAAACATTTTTTCCATCATTATTTTCTTCGAAAGTCAATGTGTTCAAAAATCTTAAGCTACATGCCTGATATTTATAGGGTTTTAGGATTTTTCTTAACTAAATTTATCAAAAATAATTATGAATCGAAATAACATTATGTTATATTTAATTAAACTTTGTGCACAAAAAAACAATGTACAGAGGAGGACTTAATGCTAGAAGCATTCTCTACCAGTCATCCTGGTCTGTTTTCGTTTTACATGTGAATAATTTATACCTTTAATGTGTTTGTATTGTGTGAGTAGCAAATAAATGTTTGTCTCTGTCAATGTCTAAATTCATAGGAAAGCAATAACAAACAAACATAACCAACGTAACATTGCCAGTCAATCTGAAACAAACGACAGACCTGGATGCTTCCGGCTACGTAACGGCTCCGACCAGGAGTCGGTTCGTTTCCGGGCCTTTCACTTAGGTACTGCATCTTAGATCGAATAATTTATACTATTGATAGTGCTTTAGGAAAAACTTGGAGTTGGAGAACTGATGCGGATGTGATTGCAAAGCTTATAGCTTGATTGATGCTTGCGTCTGATTTACTTTGTAGAACAAGACATTGAGTAATACTATTCTGGATTATGTATAATATACATAATTCAGTTATAATGTATAACAAACATAGTTCAATGCATAAAATAGTATTTCAAATGATTCTTCCTAGCCAAAAGAAGAACATTTTAAAATGAAGCGTTCTTCCGTGAAAATGTTAAACTCATTAAGAATAAAAATACTTAAAATTAAGCTTCTGGGATATAAGGATCAAATCGATGCTAAAAAAGGTGGGAGGGTTTGATTATTGATAATGTTGTCATGTCCACATAATCTTAGTGATTTTACGAATAAAAACTGAATAAAAAAATATATGAGCAAAGTTGCGCAACTACTCCGGAACAACAAAAAATATTTCTGGGAAAGAAAGTAATAGTTTTAGAAGAAACATCAACAAACACCTTCTCGAAAGCCTCGTTACAGATACATTTTTCCTTTCCGCTGACTACGTATTACGGAATGAGTCGCAATTTAATTATTAACACATACACACACCCGTAACACAAACTTAGAGCATTCAACGGGCCTAGATGTTGTTGTGTTGATTTTCCGAACATTTTTATTAATGATTCTGTTATTTCAAAACCTCACAAACTCATTCCTGGATGGGCAGGATCTGTAATTTATTTATTAAGGTACACCGGTAAAGTTTTAGGTCGTCAGTCTTTATTTGCAACGCACCTCAAAGTCGATCATTTCACAAGTTAATGCTACGTTAACAGACTGCTTTTAGACTCATCGACCATCATATACACCAAACAAAGCTATTGCGTGCATTGTCTCCCAGATAAGGTGGACGATACGCACTAATTGGCAGGAAACAATACTGCGACACCTTTTGGTGTCTCGCAGTAAGTAGGCTGGAAATGCAATTTTTGAGTTATCATACTTACAGTCTCGTTCACCATCTCTTAGTAAAGTCCCAAGTAGGTAATTAATAGTCACATATACCTAGTTAATAAACTAACTCAACCTTAAGTTCGATCTCGATTGCACACTTGACAACGTCAATATACGCATGATTGTGGTACGTCAGATCACGTCAGATTGAGCTATTAAGTTGGATTCACACCATTTGGCGTGTGCGTCCAACTTATCCATTTCCCGCCCGAATGCGCGATCATGCGTCGGAAGCCTCTGAGCGTATTCTGCATTAAACAATCGACTTTGTTCTAGAAGATGCGATCGGCTACGGTCGCATAAACGTTTACGTGGCGCTGCGTTCCGCGCCGGTTGGTGTGAATTCCACCTTAAAGTAGTCTTTAGGGAGACTCAAGTCCAGTCCAGTCCACGACCTCTGTGGCTCGGTGGGCGAGAGTCTGCCTTTTAAGAGGTTGCGGGTTCGATTCCCGCCGGGAGACCAGATTTTGTTCCATCTATAATTTCTGCTCTCGGGTCTGGGTGTTTTCTATGTATCTTATGATTGTATGTATTTAGAAAAAAAATGTAGCTATGTTGTATATCAGTCACCTAACACCCATATATAATTTATATGATATATATATTTTATATTTATAGTTTAGTGGACATTCTACGGCTGAAGAGAAAGAGTAGGTAAGGATTTATTATAGCGGAAGTAGGATATTAAATCTCTATTTTCGTAATAAAATACACAATCTACTCTAAATTTATAAGGTAACGCCGAAATATTATTTAACTTAGAATTTGAAAGTTGTTTAGGACGATAAAATCCTCTGCTATCTTAATACTGTCAATTTATAAAAAAAATTAGTCAAAAAGAGCCTATTTGATGATTTAAATCTTAACTAATAAATAATTATCTGAGACACAAGGGATCACGACTAGTTGTTACGTAGCCTTTTATTTCTAAGGAAGTCTATTGCTACTCTTTACTGCCAATAAGTCGGAAAATCTATGAGAGGGTCAAATATTACATAATTGATTATGCACCATTATATATTATTTACATATATGAAGTCTCATCCGCTGTGTAGTTCAATACTACTTATCCGATTTTAATGCGATTTTGTGCAATTGATAAAGTAATTCAAGAGTAAGTTTAATATGTACTATTACCGCAAAATCCGTAAACATTATAAACATCATACACGCAGAGAAATCGGTGACAAACAGAAGTACTTAATCTAATTGTTAAAAGTAGGTTACAACAATTCCAGTTTGAAATACTTGGTCCTAGTTACCTTTATGATTAATTATTCAGTCGTACTAATCGTATGTTTCATAATATTATTTGATAAATGTAGCACACAATAAAATATCATTGAAATAAAACATCAATAATTATTGCAACTTATACAATAATTATGTTAATATGCATAAAATGTATTGTATGTGCTAAGAAAAAGAAATTCGCATGTAATAAGTGATCGAGTTCCGAATAATGATCTAACGTTAATTGTGGACTACATGTTTGTTTGTAATCTAAACAATTTTTTTTTTATTACAACTATATTATTGTGTGCAATACATATTATTCCAAGTATATTATACTATTCGTTTAGTTTGGTTTACTTTAGAACAGTGTCATTGGTTTTACCAGAATATTATAGTAAAGATTACTCCATAAACAGTAAACACTACAATGTAAGTATTATTCTATGCTATTCCGTTAGTGTGTTTTAAAGTAAAAATGTTTTTCTAAACAATAAAAAAACTCGCACAACAAAACGAACAGTTGGATAGCCGCGACTCCCGCGCCGCGCCGCTCTCTGTCTCTGTCACTGTCAGCCAGCCGCCATTGTGATTTAGACCGCGCTCAACAAAGTACATGATTTCACTTTGTAATTAATTTTATTTAACTCAACACTGGCAAATTGTCGCGCAGTCCAGTTACAAAAAACTGAACTGAACAAAGTAACAAGTTACTTCGTATATTTGCTATATAAAACAGTTTTCTGTGTTTTTTTTTAAAATAATAATTGGTGATAGTTCACAAAGATGGATGGGGACGAAGGTGGTGATATCCCGCAGTTATTAGGTACTGCAGTGGGGTTTACCTCAATATATCAATACATTTGAAGGTAAGTTGTTATATAAAAGTGTTTTGATAGTTGTTGTCCCGGCAGTTTTCGGCATCTATAATTACATATTATTATTTATGTATATTTCAGTAAACAATGTAACAATATCAACACTGGCGATGCTAGACAACAATCTAGTCAAAGAATTGATCGCTCCAATTGGAGACCGCGCCAAATTTTTGAGAAACCTGGAAAATTGGAAAAAATTAACTAGTAACCCAGAAGAGTGCGAAATGCCACCTACCAGCAGCAGCCCCGTAAGTATCTTCTACTTTTAACATGCTTCTATTAGCTTCACCTCGAAGTAATTGGAACAAATCTTAGAAGGCGATTTTAACCAACTTAGAATTGTTGTATTGATCAGAAAATTTGCAAATGTATTGCAATCCTGATGATATAACAAAAATTGGTTTTATCAAGCTGCAGGGCTAGCTTAACTTATGAACATACAGAATGACATAAGAGCTTGGAACTTTAACATCCGTATGAACACCTTGCATGTTTTTGTCTTTGGAAAGCGGTGTGAACTAAAGAGCAATGAACGATTTAAACTTTTGATGATGAACTAGTATTTCCTTTCAGTCTGTGATGGGAATTCATAAATTTTCATTCTTAGTTCCTGACCGACACTAGCCTATTTATTTTACATAGGCTTGTGTTGTGTAGTACACTTATATAAGTAGTACGTACTTTTAATAACTTATAATTGTATTTTGCAGGCCCCTATGTTTGAAAACATGCTTAATCCCAAGCACAAACAAATACATAGTATTAGTGAATTTCTGGTCCCTCTAAGTAATAATGATACCTCTACCCAATCAAATGATTCCAACATCATCATCGTAGCAACCAAAAGTGAGGATCAGATGGCTACATCTAATGAGCATGAGGTGGCTACCACTATTGGAGATCAGGATATGACAATCTGTAATGAAGATGCATGTTTGGTAAGATGAATACTTCAAATAAAGACTACTTGATCTAAAAATAAAACAGACAGACATTATGTGCAAATAAAACTTCAATATAATTTCCTACCTAATTCTTTTAATAAATAGGTATTTTGTGTTCATTTCAGCCATTGAAAAATCTCCTCCTAAAATCAAATGAAGGACGAGGCCTGCTAAATTTATACACTGAACAAGGCAAATTATCAAATAATGGGCGAAGAAAAATTTGTAATATAATAATCAAAGATCTTATGGATTATTAGAAGTTAAAGACATACTGGAACAACTGCAAATTCTTGACAAAGGCGAGTACCTACCTAGAATTTATAATAAGTATTTTATATGGGTACAGGCTGTATTTTAAATGAGTATTCAAATTGTGTCCAGGCATTAAGACTGCGCCGACCGTCAGTGGCGCCCTCATCTGATTTTCGTTTATTTCTTAAAATCTAAAACAAATACCATAATTTTATAGATTTCATTTGTGAAAAAAAAATCATTTTTTTCAATAAAATAAGATTGACAGAAGTGTTCGTTTTAAACGTCATTTTTTTGTTTTTCATCCTCTTTGACTATATTTGCAGCACGCATTCAGTCAATTCTATGTCAAATGTCTTAAGGTTACATTTAAAAAGGTTACATTCGCTAGATTTTTATATGCTGGTTAAGAAATTTAAAATTTTCTAATTTTTCGCGCAATTTCCTTAATTTTTTCATTCATAAGAACCTTCTGCTGATAATAACGAACAGAACAAAAAAAGAATTAGCGAAATCGGTCCAGCCGTTCAGGCGTGATGCCGTGACCAAGGGAAATAGGGATTCATTTTTATATATGTATATAGATTATTTATGTATATTTCAGTAAACAATGTAACAATATCTACACTCTCGATGCTAGACAGTAATCTAGTTAAGGAATTTATCAATAAACTAAATTATATTAATTAATAAACTTGTAACTTGTTTTATTTTATTTAAATGAAACTATGTACTTTATTTGTTTTCTGATTTTTTATTTATATACGTGTATCTTTCCAGAAAGTGAAACGGATGAAGACATCCAGTGGCGCCAAACTGTACGGAACCTTGGCATTTAGTGACAGAGAAGTGGCATAGTACAGCTAAGAAAAGATTTAAAGAAATAGAAACTACGGAAATGACCATTGATGCATACATAAATAAATATTTCATTGTATTTGACTTTTGTATAAGAAGTAATAAAGATATGCGCTGATTAAGATTATGACAAGATTTTGAATGATTGTGATGATTATAAAATAAATGTTATTTTTCTATTTACCTACTTAATATTTTTTATTATTCCAGGAAACCTCAAACTACATAATGGAGCCGAAGCACGTGGGACGTCCTAATAATGAAAATGCCGTTAATCTTAATTTCTTTGATTTATTTTAAGTTAAAACTAGATAATCGAAGACAAGTAGAATTTATAATAAAAACGGGCATTTTTCATTAAAAGGCGTCACACTTACTGAAGGCTCTTTAGAGTTTAGATGGAGCGCTCGCAATCCAGTGTACTGGCAACACCAAAAATGGATTTCTATTGGGTTTAATAATTGAGAAAATACAGTTTTGGTTGCTTATACTAAGACGAACAAAATTGTATTTTTGTCCATTAAAAGCCTGAGAGGATCCGTTAGTGCTGCAAGTGCACTAGATTGCAGGCTCCACCTAAGCTAGTAGGTATTAAGTATATACGATACGAAACAGTAGCGGTAACAATACCTAGAATGCTACCATTACCATGTGTATTGTGCATGTTACAAAAACATAAAGTTAACATAACAATACTAAAAAGTTAGTGTTACGATACGCATAGTTAATGTTTACTAGATTGCTCAGTAGTCCATACAATCAGTCTGGTCATCTCTACTACTATGTATGGTTACATTTACATGGGTACTGTAACAGGCGCGTTATTTACCTTGTAGTGAGTATTACATTGCTTGGTCAGTTGCTCTAAACATCTAGTTGTCATTAATAAATCTCTGGTAGATATAATAACAGAATGTTTTTTGTAAAGTAAACTCGTGGGTCTTGCTGTCACGACTGCAAACAGAAGTTCTAGTTGCAGTAGGGTTTTTTCTTGTATTGGTAGCCAGATTTTTCTCTGCGTGTACTAACTATCCTTACAGAAATGTCTAAAGTTTCCAAAAACAGGAGCTGTTTTAGCAATTATTGAAAAGACAATTAACAATCTTAAAAACCGTTAGAAAATATTAATATCCCAATTATATTACATCAATGCATATGCTCTGTTCTACTTTATCTCTGTACCTACCTACAGGTAGTCATTCACACGAAATCTTTACAAAGCTTCGTGATTTCATTAAGATTCCAATCAAAATAATATATTAATCGATTAAATAAAGATTCTTTATTTAGACATGCGTTAACTTCAACGACATATTATATGCCTCTAATATTATTACTAATACTACAACATACATAAAAAAATTATTAAGTAAGTTTAAAATAGTGTTTAAAAATTTAAACCTGCCAGTCATTTCACAAAATGCTCTGCAGGGCAGTGGACATGGGACAAGTTTACAGTTTCAAATACCTACTTTACCTTTACCTTCGGAAAATATAGTTCGCCCTTTGTTTTGACTAAGGTTGTATAATATGTTTTAAAGAGATGTATAATATAATATATATGTATAATTATGTTATGTAAGAGGAGGAACCTCTTGTTAAAATTCCTTGTCAGACCCCATGTTGTACCAGGCAATCAGAACTCACAAGAAGTAACTCTTCCAGGTTTCCACGAAGCGATCGGCGAGACTATTGCCCTCTCTGTCTCATCACCCCGCCACCTCCAGACCCTGGGTCTAGTCCAGCGTTCCGTGGACGACACCGCACATGATATCAACTACCTCTTCACCCAAGCTATGGACAAGCTGGCGTTCCTGCCGTTTGCCCTGGTGATGGACAGGTGGAGGTGGGATGTCTTCACTGGGGATGTGAGGAAGGAGCAGTATAATTGTCACTGGTGGAGACTAAGGTAAAGATTATTTGATGATATTTTTTTATTCTGCTACTTTTGTTTTAAAGATAGGTTACCGTAAAGTGTTCTTAGCTATGTTTCATATTAATACAGGCTGGCAGGTATGAAATGTCTTTGCATTAAGCTCACCTTTTTGTACAATGTTTAAAATAACTGAAAAAAAAACATGTAATTTTATTGTAAACTAGCGGCCCGCCCCGGCGTCGCAGGGGAAAAAAAGTTCCCGGCAATTATTCGATTTTTCTCACCTTTTAAACCTTCCCTAGACCTCCACGAACATTTCAAGACTTAGATAAGATATATCCGTACAGCCGTTCTCGAGTTTTAATCAGACTAACGAACAACAATTCATTTTTATTTTATTGTAAATACAGCAATTATTCAATAGGCTACAGTGTATTTAGGTTTAACTTTCTTACCAACTTTAAAAAAGGAGAATTTCTCACATTCAGCACCTTATTTAGTGTGATTTTTTTCATAAACATGGGATAGCACAATTAGAAGACATTACCTAATTTCCTTAGAAGACGGGGGCTCAACTGTCATTGCCGACGTAACCTGCGCAGTGTCATAACACGCGTCGGCCGAGTGCGCAGGGTAATGCGTATTTCTAGGTCACTTATCTATGGGGCACTGACCTTTCTAGAAGGGTCTAGTTTAGACTACAAGGCAAGATATAACCACGTTGAAAAATACTAATGTGTACAGGGTTACTTGTAATGTGAACTTTTTACCTTTTACCTGGCGTAAAGAAGGTATGAAAAAATATTTAAAATAATTATTATATTATTTTATATAAAATATTTCCTGCTTGACTCGTATGAATTTACATACTTTTTACATACCTTCATAAGAGACTAGCACTACATATTCATATTGTAGAATTGACAACATGAAATTCTCAAGAAATGTAAAAAGAATTCGAATTTTATAAAAATCGCATTTTAAATCAAAATTACTAGCAAGGATATCCAAACCTAAAGGTGGACCCTTTAAGTCTAACTTCTACTACCATCCTAATCTTAAAATTTGAATTTTTTCCTGTAACAAAATTCTAAATACCTAACTAAATTTTTTTGGTCTAAATTATAAATCCTAAAAATATATTGATGTGTTCTTCTGTTACTTCATTATATTAGGTCCTTACATATGAAATTGGCGTTTTTCGTACTGGCCACTTTAATCACAAATTTCTCCTCTTTGGTAAGGAATTCCAAATTCAAATTTGTACAGCTATAGACTCATGTATTTGTGCTTCGATGATCGTCATTCATTTGTTTTTTTTCTTCTGTTTTTTTCTGTTTGCGTCACTCATTTTACAAAATGGAAAACTTAAAATATCGCATTATTTACGAGTACGAGTTCCGCCGTGGCACTAGTGCTGCGGAAACAACTCGAAGGGTGAATGATGTGTATGGCGGTCGTGTTGCAAAAGAAAACACAGTTCGTTTTTGGTTCCAACGTTTTCGTTCTGGAAATTTCGACTTGCAGAACAAGCCCCGTGGACGGCCTGAGACTCAAGTTGATAATGAAGAGTTGAAGGCTATTGTGGAAGCGGATCCATCGCAAACCACGTCCGAGTTAGCTGCAGGCTGCGGTGTTAGTGATAAAACTGTTTTAATTCACTTGAAGCAAATTGGGAAGATTAAAAAGCTTGAAAGGTGGGTACCTCACGAATTGACTGAAGCAAACCGGCAAACGCGCGTCGACTGCTGCGTTACATTACTAAACCGGCACAATAATGAAGGTATTTTAAACCGAATCATTACCTGTGATGAAAAATGGGTTCTTTACGATAATCGGAAGCGCTCAGCGCAATGGTTGGATCCTGGCCAGCCAGCCAAATCCTGCCCCAAGCGAAAATTAACCCCAAAAAAGTTACTTGTAAGCGTTTGGTGGACTAGTGCCGGTATTGTTCATTACAGTTTTCTCAAATCTGGCCAGACTATTACGGCTGATGTCTATTGTCAGCAATTGCAAACCATGATGGAAAAGCTAGCGGCTAAACAACCTAGGCTGGTCAATCGCTCCACGCCACTGCTGCTTCACGACAACGCTAGACCACACACTGCGCAACAGACGGCTACTAAATTAGAAGAGCTTCAATTGGAAAGTCTAAGACATCCTCCGTACTCCCCGGACCTTGCTCCAACAGATTACCATTTTTTTCGAAATTTGGATAACTTCTTGCAAGGGAAAAAATTCAACTCCGATGGGGCAGTCCAAATCGCCTTCAAAGATTTTATTGATTCCCGTCCGACTGGTTTTTTTAGTAAAGGGATCAATGAACTACCTATAAGATGGCAAAAGTGCATAGAAAATAATGGTTCATACTTTGATTAATTAAATATATTATATTAAAAAATATTCGACTTTTTGTTCCTCCCATACAAAACGCCAATTTCATATGTAAGGACCTAATATCTATTAATAGGTTGGTCGGAACCCTTGGTGCGCGAGTACGACTCACTCTTGTCCGTTTTTTTAAATCCTGTTATCCACTACTAGATATTGACATATACATAATTTATTTGCTACAAAGTAAATTAGTAAAATAACACATTAAAATAGGAATATACTAGTCGATATTCGTGTGTTTTACTTGTTGGTTTTAAACCTATTTCAACCTACCTCTTTAGGCGTATCTAGTTATTGTATGAAATGATGATAATTATTTCTGAACGCTATTGTTATTGTACAAATATCTTACGGTCAATAACCGGCCTTGACTCGATATAACGGGTTCAATTCTCGAAGCGAAAGCAAAAGTTTATTCACAATGCTAAAACTTTCTCAAGTACAGCTTTGGCTTGTTTCCTCATTTGGTCAATAATTCTAATTAATTATTACACTTTGATTACAATTGATATTTTCAGAACAAAACAATTTTACAATAGCATTACTTTTTAGTATTTCTAGAATTGAAGATTTTTTTGATTGAGATTGACTTTTCTTATTAATTAAAGAAATAAATTGGTCTCACACTTCCTCTCTTTAGTCGGTCCCTCGTGTCTGAGGATTGTGGTCATCATCGTAGTTATATATGGAGCGGATAATCTGTCTCCACCGGGTTCTGTCGATCGCATCTCTAACATTAGAGTGGTAGTGGACAGGAAATAGCAAAAAGTTATCTAAAGGGGGCCATATGAATCGTCATGCTTCGAAAAAAATGGAATATTGGATGGACGGATACCTTGTTCAAGACCATGTGTTCAGGGTGTTTCCAGGCCAATTACAATTTATCTATAGATACCCGTTTTTCTCGACGATTATGTCAGTTATTACCTAAGAAATAATAGAGTAGATGACTAAAACATAACAATTAATGACTTTAAACAAAATGTACCCATATTTTTATTTTTTCTTTCAAACGTAAAATCTAGACGACACAGCGCACTGAAGTTTTGCGTGACGTAAATGCTTTCGAGCAAATGTACTGAAAGTAAACGTCACAAGCCACCACTCCGGAACTTTGATGCTCTATATCTTGCCACTTTCTTATTTAATTGATAAAGCATCATCATCATCATCATCATCCTGCCCTTGTCCCACACTACGTGGGGTCGGCACAACATGTGTTTTTCTTCCATTTCCCTCTATCACCCGTCATCTCAGCACTCACTCCTTTCTTACACATATCTACTTTCACACAGTCCTATTATATTATATTTATATTTTATCTTTTCTTCGGTCTCCCTCTTACCACATATCCATCCACTTTCATATCTAACGCTCTTCTTGTAACATGACTTAATTGATAAAGCCTAGATAACTAAAAAAAAAAACTAACTATTATGGCTAAACGACCCAGAGTTGGTCTTGGCCAAAACGAGAGACTTCCACTGGTCTCTATCCTGCGCTAGCTCTGACCAGTTCTCAACCCCGAGCTCAGGTCAGGTCAGGTCGGCCTCCACCATGTCCTTCCAGAGATATCTGGGACGACCGACTGGGCACTGTCCAATCTGTTGTTCAAGATATGCTCTCCATACTCCCCGATCCTCCCCTATTCTGACCAAGTGGCCGAGCCATCGGAGTCGGTGGGCTTTTATTTCTTCTAGGATATTTGTTTCGGTCACTAGTTCTTCAATCTCCGCGTTCTTTCGGACTCACCAACTTCCATCCTCCCTGTGTATTGGACCCAGGATCTTGCGGATAAGATAGATTGATTTAATAACAAGTTAATAAACTGAATACCTATTTTTTATGTAGTCATCATGCCTATTACCAGGGTGATCCCTGCCCAACTCCAACCCATAGCCGCCAGATAATTATATGTTTTTTTTATATTTTCTCTGGTGTCTCTTCTTTTCTGTCGTTTCACTCTTGACAGAGCGGTCGTGATCACATCACATTGAGGCATAATTTGGTCTTTGGGACGGACACCAGCTTTCTTTACTATCGCTCGCCATTCTCTGTTTCTCTGGTGTCTTAGCTAAACGAATTTGAGCATATTTGCCGGTCCTCACTTTTTGAAAACTCAACTACCTCAGATCCTGCTCATGACGATTACCAAAGTCAACAAGACTAATTCTTTAGTACATAGAGACAGTTTTTCACAAGTAAAACATGCAATCATTTTACGTTTGGTTAAGCTTTACAATTGCATACACTAATGATCATTACAAAATGCGTTTATAACCAATATTACAACATTACATACATTTGCGAACAGGCCGACCTGATTTTTACATATACTTGTTGCGAGAACCATCTCAGTTGTCTTGAAACTTTGAAAGTAATTTCTCGAGTAGGTACATGATTGCTAGCTTAATGCAATGTATTGGTTAATAGTCATTGTATGTAAGAATGAGATTATTGTTGGAAAATGCATTGTTTGACGCCAAGCGGAACTGATATCAACATCAGTACTGTGTTTATTACTCACTAGCGGTACTCTATGGTGTTACCCGCGTTTAATGTATTTTCCCGCAGTATCACATATGTATTTTTCCGCGGCAAAAAGCCTATGTCTCTTCTCAATTCAAAATGTTGTATATTGCAGGTGTTTTTGCTCACGCTAACCTTCAATTTATTATATTAATATATACTACAATACCCGTCAAATTCGGTCTATTCCGTCGAATATGACACATATTCTTATCAATAAATTCCAACTGACTGTTTACGAAATTTCATTTAAATCGGTTCAGTTGATCCAGAGATACCACCTCTGCCTTTTTCATAACTACGGATCTTGATGTGATCAAGAACAGGTGGCATACACAACGAATGGCATAATCTAACTGACTACCGAAGGACAAAAACAGCAATGCTAGACCTAAACTTAGGTAGAACCTATATGGAACGGATCTTCGAGTCCTCATTGGAACTATCACTGGACATGCTCGTATTACTCCCCGTCACAGGCTCAGGGCAACACACAGCTGAGATTAACCCTTTTTTGGTCACAATAATGCACAGTACCAGACTAATGATTACGTACCCTCTAGTGTGTTTATTGTTGTTCCTATGTTTAATTTCTTTTTATTTATTTTTTTAATCTTTACTATGTTTGTGTGTGTGCGTTTGATTCTGTATTTTATTTTTCTGTAATGTGCTGTTGTGTCCAAACTAATGTTTTCTATTTTCTATTTTACTCTAAACAATAAATATATTAAAATGCAGCAAAGTAATATTTTGTTAGGCAAGGTATTTGTGTAAAAAATATATAAGAACCAATTTAAATCCAACAATATAATATGTTGGTACACAAATACCCACATAGAGTCCAGGGGACTTCATAAGCACAATTACTTGCCTACACGCATGGCTAAGGCGCACGACCGCGTCACTTCGCGCGTGGGCTGTTACTACAGGAAGGTTATAGGATACGCAAAACAGTATCATGATGACTAAAATAAAAGTTCGCTTGGAGTCCCAGGGACCTCACACATCAATTAAGGGTTGAGAGTATTCTTTAGAAACACTCTTCTAACGAACTGTACCTTCCATTGTAAAAGATATGTAGATTTGGGAAATTGGAAGCATAGATAATGTATGCACAATCTTTGCTTATTTTTATATGTATGTTAAGGGGCATATTGTGTATCTGAAATAAACTGATTTTATTTTATTTTAATTTATTTGGTAAAGGTGAATGCGAATGATTTCAAACCGAAAGAACCGAACCCCTAAATAATTTAATGACGGTTTCGTATAAAAAAAGTCCAACGTTTGAATTTAGATATTTGTCTTATTTTACACTACAAAGGTGGCAAATAAGAATGCCGTGCATTTTACGAATTAGTTTCGCTATGCTCAGATTCAAATACCTAACAAAAAGTACATCTATGCTTCAAATTTCCCAAATCTACATATCTTTTCCAATGGAAGGTACACTTCGTTAAAAGAGTGTTTCTAAAGGATACTCTCAACCCTTTATTTATCTGTAAGGGCATATTGTGTACATGGTCCTTTATTTATGCTCATTACAATAAAGTATATTTTCAGGGAGCAGTACCAAGGCATCAAGCCACCTGTGCTCCGGTCAGAACTGGACTTCGACCCTGGCTCCAAATACCATGTGCCGGCCAACATACCCTATATCAGGTTAGTGACTTTTACTGTTTGGATTTCAGAAGCTTTTTTAGAAATGAAGTCGATTTATTAACTATGCCTTCATTGCAACAGATCATAAACTCATCTCGAAGCTGTCTGTAAACCTTTTCTGACAAAAAATTATGACAATTCAGATTTTTATCAGTCAGTTTTAGTATGTGTCAAAAATTTGATACGAATCGGAGAACCGAAGCTGAAGATGACTCCCAATTGGTAATATAATAGACCAGTCATTTTAGATATCATCTACGGGAAAAATTTACTGATTTTTTTTACATCTTTATAATGGCGTTCTAATTAAGATGTGGAATATCGACATGGATATCGTGCCAGCTAAAAAAGCTATGAGAAAAATTTAATTAAACTGACGTTGACGATGTTCGTCGTAACATTATTTACAAAAAAATGCCCATTGCATTTTTACTTCTACAAAAAAATGTTAATTTTACAGATTAATTACATATTTTGCCTATATAAATAAAATATTTAAGTATATTCACAATTTATAAATTTTACAATTTATCTCGATAGTGAAACTCGGCTCTCAAATAAAGTGTCAAAGACAAATTTGAGACGAATTTTACATAATGTCTACACTTCTTGAATGCAATTGAGACTAGTATTCATGTAACGTTTCATATAAGTACCGGCTTAATGAAAACATTATGGTTATTTAAAGAAAAGTATACCTGAAGTATCTAAATTCAAATTCAAAATCGTTTATTGCATTCATGTGTACAATTTTAATAATTTTAATCTAAATTGTTTATAAATTTACTTTTTTTTTCTTTAAACTGTAATGAATATCATTTACGCCGTATAAAGGTTACAATTTTAGCAAACTATTTGACAGAAAAAAACAAGTGTAAGAAACATTTTTCCAATAAAAAAACAAGGCTTATATTTTAAACAGCATCACAAGTTATGATACCACTTTTAACTCAAGTTATTTTAATCTTACCCGTCAAGTAGAACAAGTTGTGTTATAACATAAATAAGTTGATCCAACTTGATTTAATCGTGAATACGCACTGATAAATTACGTAAACGTTATATTACGCAATGCACCGAGGTTGATGAGTGCTGTATAGGAAATTGTTTTTTCTCTACTTGAGATTTATGGACGATAATTTATATTATGATTATGTAAAAGGTTTAGTCCTCGATAGAAAACGCAGTGCGCAACCCGTTCCTAGATTAAGGCCGGCTGCGTTATGCAGGCGCGGGCGCGGTTTTATAATGCACTAGCGGCCCGCCCCGGCGTCGCACGGGTATAAAATTTTCTCAGAAATTATTCGAATTTTTCTCGCCGTAAAAACCATCCTATCTCTCAAGTTGGATCGGACTGCACATGGTGTGCGAATTTTATTATAATCGGTTAAGTGGTTTAGGAGTTCATTGAGGACAAACATTGTGACACGAGATTTATATAGGTATATTAAGATAAATATTAACATCTAGCCCCGTGGTGAGCTCTAAGCTTGTGTTACGAATACTAGACATCTGATATACTTAATATAATAGACAAACACATATAGATACTTCACTTCGCCGAAACTACTGGAGATCTTTGAGGGAGGCCTATGTCGAGCAGTGGACGCTTACGACTGAGATGACGATGATGATATCGATACTTACGCTTGACTAGTATTACTACAAATTAAATACGAGTAGTATATCATTTGTAGTACACACAAAAATTGCTATTTCCGGCTTAAATAATTGAATTGGCTAAAACATACTAAAAGCCTATTGATGCCTTATTTTGCGACTGTTATAGAGAAAAGAATTTATTAAACTTGACTTGACTGTTATTAAAGAATTCGTTCTATTAACCTACTGTAAGACTTCGGCCAAACTGCAGTCTCTAATGTACATTTTTGTCTGAAAACTCACTTCGCAGTTCCTTTGGTCGCCGAAGTTTTGCCAAAGCTTAAATAAAAATAATTTTATGAATATCGGGGCGTAGTATTTTATTATTATATGACCGGGGTAAGTAAGTGGCTTTAAATACATAAATAGGGTGCTGTACGTTGTGATCTTTCTGTCATAAATGACAAAAAAATTCCCCCTAAATCTAAAAAGATAATCTATCTTATAAGGTGTTTCATCATAAACTTTTTTATGGTAACTGAATCTCTAAAATAATGCATTAGGTACTTGTGAAGGTGTTTTTTCAAACATGATTTTAATTCTTACCGAAATAAATACGTTATTTTTAACCCCCGACGAAAAAAGAAGGGTGTTATAAGTTTGACGTGTCTGTCTGTCTGTCTGGGACATCCTAGTTCCCAAACGGATGGAGCGATTTTGATTTAGTTATTTTTTTTAATATTTCAGTTCTTTTCAATTGCATTAACACTTAAGCAGTCGCTTATCCAGACCCAGTCGTCCATTGTTTGCATGGTAAATAATGAATCTTAAAAACACAAAGCTAAAATCGGTATTCTCTCAGCTATACATACTCATAGCACTTAGACATACGAATTGCAACTTTGGAATTGTCATGCTACAGATGTGTAAATTGTATTTTTACCGATCAGAATACCATTTTTAAGTCAAGTCATAATAGGATTTCGATGGAATCTCGATCCGATCTCACTTCAACAGGCTTCACAGAAGACCAGCGCTATTACAACCTACATAGGTAGTTATAGGAAATGCTACGTGAATACCTACTTTATCAAACCACCATTTTTTTTGTATTTCTTAAAAAAAAAAAAAAAAATTATGTGTTTGTGTTTGTTTATATATAAGGAATACCTACAGTATTCCTTTGTAATATATATTTTTAATTGATTGTGTTTGTTTTTATATTTATTGTGCTCCGAAATAAATGTGTCTTATTCTTATTCATTTACATTGTAAGGTTATTAAGAGTTATTAACCCCTGATATCAATCTTTGATTCACTAGGGCAAAATTGAGTTATGAATCTTAAGTCTGGGAAAAGCGTTTTTGCCTCGTCTAATTGAGCTGTAAGGTTACCTAACAGTATTGTGTACGTTAACGGAAGATGTACGGTCATTCACACTGTTTTATTTACTACCAGCTTTTACCGCCACGGATTTGCCCGTGATTTGTAGCTATTCCCGCGGTAAATAGTAGCCTACTGGACAAAGACTTTGAAAATTTTTCAAATTGGCCAGGAGTTCCTTAGTCTAGCTCGGTCAAAGAAACAAATTCTTTAGCTTTATAATACATATTAGTATGGATAATGTATTCAGTATTACGTTTACGAAAATAAATAAGTGTGGTTATTGTATGAGTGTCAGAAAAACACGACATCACCTACAGCTAATATTTAATAATAATCAATAATCATCATTTATTTGCTTCAACATAATGTAGTTTACAAATGATCTTAATATTAAATGTGTCTCAATTATGTAATTATTTTATACAAAAGTTTGACCTCAATGTTACTGATAAATAAATTTGGAATTCGCAACCTCATGTATCTATGGCGGACTTACGCCCACTGAGAACTTTAACAAACAAACAAACTTTATTATGCCAATTAATTATTTTTGAAAATATAGTCCCAAATAGATAAATCTAAATTTAAAATTTAAGAAAAACCCCCGATTCCAATGCCTTAATTTCCTTAAATGTAAAACAACATAATATTATGATAATGTGGACGCGATGTGTTTTCATTTGATACCCCACACTAGTATATTTGCAGATTTTCGGTTTTGCTTCCCCACTCTCACCCCCATAACTTTTAAACGGCCCAACCGATTTTCATGAAACATGTCTAAGAACACTTGCGCAAGACTCACCTTTTATACAAAAAAAACTAAATTGAAATCGCTCCATCCGTTCGGGAGCTATGGTGACACAGACAGACAGACACGTCAAACTTATAACACCCCTCTTTTTTTGTCGGGGGTTAAAAATAGGACCAAAAGCCATGAATAGAGTACAAAAGCGTTATATCCAAAGAGAATAACTTAGGAGCAATTCTTATACAAATGCTATTAAACTTGTTTGCATAAGGTCCCATATTAAACCTGTTTGCATAAGGTTCCATATTTTCGTGCCCACTTTCGCCGTTACTCGTACCACACAGGAAGTGAAGCAGATTTGTGTTACTGGTGTAACGAGATTTCCATCGAGGTATTCAATAATGAGTCTTACATAACTGGGTATAAGGTGGGTAATGGCTTTAAACAGGTTACGATTGTAACTCCACTGATTAAGGCTTGCGCTTTGTGCGCAAGAAATTTTCTGTATTAGTTGATATTGATTAATGTCTTGATGTAACGACTAAGTAGCGAGATAGGAATCTGATTTGATTATGTTTGATGTATCTATCGGCTTCAAACCCTTTTTTTTTGGTTATCATATATATGTTTATAACTATAGATATAAAAAAAAAAACGGTTTATCTAATGGAAGCAGGTTGGAAGCAGGAGGTGGTCTTGGAGGTTTTGTCTGTTCACGTCCGTAAGTGGTAACCCTCTGAATCCTTACACGTGACCTCCGGGTGGTGCTAAGAACAGTCTCTGGTAGTAAGCTTCGGCCGCGGCTTGTCACCACCCTCCGGGCTGGGCCAGTGCGTGAAGCGATTTTTTCATGTTTCGTAATGTGGTCCGGAGAAGCCATCTACCTTCTAGGCCTTCATGCCCCATCTTAGACCACATCGTCACTTTACATCAGGTGAGATTGTGGTCAAATGAAGGCTTATCAATAATAAAAACAAAATACGTAAATGTCCACTTTTGTTATCAAAAGATCTTAACAAGATTCTTATTAATTATTTTACTTTCATGTAAAATAACGCTGTTCTTTGTTTCTATTTTACTTTTCCATTGACATAATAGGTAATTTTATTTTGTATACACCAAATTATAGACACATCAATATTTTCGAGCAACCACCACCTTTAAAAATGTCTGTCTAACGCTAAAACTGTCAACATACATACCTATCTACAAGATATAAGTAAATCATAAATTTCCATTCTTCGATTTTACAATCGTGGAAACGTGAAAAACAAAATATATATAAAAACAAAATTGAACATACTTTCAAATTGTATGGAGTTGTATACATTATATATTTAAATTCTCCGAGCTATGACCTCTTCCTGTTAGTCGGTTACATGCGTGTTTAAATGCGCTTGCGCATTGAGAAACATTTTAATGACCATTATGACTACAGTGGCCCGGTTACCGTTTTCTCCTTCACAATTAGTTCTACAACTTAAATTTTAACGTTTCAACAACATTGAGAAGTTTATTACAATATGTACCGTATAAACATTTATCAATTCAAATCGCCTAGGTAAAGTTACGCCATCCTTTACAGAGCGAGGTTATTAATGTCTTGATTTGAAACTATTAGTAAACGAATAGTTCTTGATTATTTTCATCTGTTTTGTATTGCGAGGCTAAATTATTTAATTGCTCACTCCAAATACATGAAGCGTTGTAACTGCAATTAACAGCGTTGATGAAAAGTTTGTGAAACTATTATTCATAAATGCTTTAACATTGTCCTACATATCATCAAATCATACTAATTACTGACAAAACTAAAAGGATACATCATCTATTAATCTAGTCTAATCTACTGTTTCTTAACATTTCAGAGAAACAAAAACTAATTTTACAGTTTTGTTGAATACACCTGATGTTATATCATTTCTATCATCTAACACGGATTCTAGAGGTCTCACAAATTGCTTCGTCAAGTGCTAAGTAGGTTGTCACTAACTCGACTATAATTAGCCAAAACAATGGGATTACGATGTCTATGTTTTTGGGAAACAATAGAATGATGATATTTCGTAAAAGCGTCAAAATAATGGATTGCAGACTTAGAAAGGAATGAGAGTTTTAAAATCTTTGCTTTTAGAAAAAAATACAATAAAAAAATTGGAAAACGGCTTTTATGTTTTCCTTTATGATAATAGTGAATCCAATCTGAACTCAGCTTTATTTAAGTTATGTTAAAAAAAAACTAATTATTGCGAATTTTATATAAAAACCTCAATTTTATCTTCTCAAAATAAAATATTTTTGTTTTACTGTAAGCCATCCAAATATTGATTAAAATCTCCTACACTTAAAATTACATAAAAAAACGCCAATAAACAATTTATCACGATCTTTAATACTTTCGGTACTATTTACAAAAACACGTACATAACCAGTCATTCATTAAAACTAGAAAAACAACAACAAAAACTTAAGAGATCAGTCAGTGGTAGCCGTAACCTTCGTGTTGGTCCTCATGATGATGATGATGATGATGTTCGAGGTCCTTCACCACGGGTACTGGGACCTTCTCAACGTATTTCAGTTCTTTGTGAACGTGGTATGGTACGTGTTTATCAATATGTACTGGTACCGGTCTGTCCACTGGTACCTTAACTGGGATTGGTACCTTCTTTTCTACAGGGTAGGGGATTATCTTTTCAACTGGATACGGGGCTGGGACTTTGACTTCGACTTTGTATGGGACAGGTTTGTCCACGTGCACTGGTACGGGGTTGTCTACGTAAACCTTTACTGGGTATGGGGTTTCCTTTATCTGTTCGTATGGTACCTTCTTTTCTACGTGGACAGGGACAGGTTTATCTACGTGTACTGGTACCGGGTTCGGCACGTGAACATGGACAGGGTAGTGCACAGTCTTCTCCACTGGATACGGCACGTATACCTTGACTGGTACTTTGACAGGGAATGGTACTTTCTTCTCCACTGGTACTGGGTGAGGTACATGTACTTCGACAGGGACTGGAATGTGCTTTTCTACTGGGTACGGGACCTTTTCGTATACTTTGACTGGGACCGGGTTATCAACGTGCACTTTGACTTCAACGGGTACTTCTTTTTCTACTGGGTAAGGCTTCTTGATGTATTCGGGGACTTTGATAGTCTTCTTTACTGGGACGTGAACCGTTTTGTACACGGGGTATGGTTTTGGTACGTGGACATGGACTGGGTATGGTATCTTCTTTTCGACCGGGTAGTGTATACGCTTTTCTACCGGGAATGGTACGTGAACCTTCTTGATGGTAGTGATTGTTTTCGTGTGATGATGATGATGGTGGTCTGATTGAGTTTGGCCTCCTTGGTCATGGCCGCCGAAGCTTGCTTGTTCGTGGCCGCCGAAACCTCCATGGCTTTGTCCATAGCCTCCTTGGTCGTGTCCACCAAAGTCTCCTTGAGCATGGCCTCCAAAGCTTACTTGTTCGTGGCCACTGAAACCTCCTTGGCTTTGACCACCGTAACCTCCTTGTTCATGACCACCATAACCTCCTTGGCTTTGTTCATGGCCACCATAGCCTCCTTGGCTTTGTTCATGGCCACCATAGCTTCCTTGGCTTTGTTCATGACCGCCATAATCTCCTTGGCTTTGACCACCAAAACCTCCTTGGTCATGGCTCAACCCAACTTGATCATAGCCCAAACCTCCTTGGCTGAATCCTCCTTCGTGGCCGAAGCTGCCCTGGTCCTGACTGGCCTCATGACCTCCTCCTTGGCCTCCGAAATCCCCGTAGTACTCAGAGAGACCTCGTTTGTCCTGCTTCTTCTCCTGAACAGCCTTTGTACTATCTGCTGATTCCTCTGCCGTGGCCAGGCTTATTGTCACGGCCAGGACAAAGCATGTCCTCTGAAAAGAAAAAAAAGTATAATTAATGATACAAATAATCTAGATGTATGTTTACACAAACAGAAATATTTTATGTTTGTTTATTATTTAACTAGTACTTAGAAGCTTGTATATTTTAAAGGAACTATTATTACCCTTTACGAAACTAGTTGACATTAACAAATAGATGACATTATGTAATATACTTATTACTTTACTATTGAAGTTCCAAATAAAATCTAATGTGGAGGCTTACTAAAATTGTGTCAATCAAACGTTAATTTATAACTAATCATAGATCTTTCTGGAAAGTGTCAAACATTGCTATCCATATCAAAATAAACTCAACAGAGCTTTCTCAAAATAATATGTCAAAACACTAGTTAGAATCAAAATAGACAACTTTCGATCTCAATCCCTACACTTTCATTCACTAATCACTGATCAATTCACTGCACTGACACTTATTATCACTAATCCTGTTATCATACTAACCAATAGCTTCATTTCGCTTTGCTCGTTCAGCGAATCGCTTTGGAGTGTGGTGGTAGCTGCGTCCGCGCAGGTTTTATACCGTGTGTGTGTGAACGCGTATACTTTCGCCCGTGTGTATGTGTGGGTGCATCTTTCAGGCTTCAGCGCGTGTGTGCAAGGTCAATGAGGGTTTAGTCTTAGTGTCCTATTGGGATTAAGCTTTTCTTTGATGAAGAATTTCTTTATTTTTTTATCTGGAATATTGAAATATAATTTATGAATACTCAAATCATGTCACCGACACCTCTGCAGCGATAAAATTTCACATTTCGCGGGATTGTCATTATTGCTAGCAAAGCTCGATTTTAATTACATTTGGCACAAAAATAACTGTTTTCCCATTAAAGAACAAAAACTACTTTTTACCGCGGGAAAATCAACTAGTGGCGGGCAAAGCCGCGGCAGACAGCTAGTATCTTCATAATATTATCAATGAGCCAGTAGGATGGTTTTTTTTTGGGTGAAGTGCCCACCGAATGGCATTGTCATGTTATTAACATGTGGCAATCAGAAACCGGGAGTTTTGACAAATTTAACTTACAAGATTTCATAACAGACAAATATTGGGAGATTTGAAAATATATAAACTTTTTTATAATAGATTTTGACAAGAAAATAGTTTAGCGACGTCAATTGTTAGGAGCGAGGCAACAGCCACGGAAAACAATCAGGGCTTAAATTTATAAATATTTTACACCAATCAGAACCTATAATTTTAATGAGCCTGAGAATAATGAAGAAAGATGAAATAAATCATATAATATTATGTAACTTTAAATTTTTTCGAAATAATAAAACTAAGCCTTTAAATAATATACCTGAGTATAATAATGATTATTTCAAGTAATGTTAACGGCAACATGATGTTCTCTGTTAAATTTTTGAACACAAATAAATATTTTTCTTTCTTTCAAGTCAAAGTCAAAACGTTTTTTTCCTTAGAAGCTCAAGGCATACATAAACAGATCAACGTAAAATGAATAAAATTAAATTTTTTACATAAATAAATCATGGAAATAAAATTGTCTTGACAGTTCGCTTACATTATTTTTCTCATGTAATTTTGTGAGCATATTGAGTAAATATGCTCACAAAATTTCATGAGAATCAGTCAAGCCGTTTCGGAGGAGTACGGGAACGAAAACTGTGACACGAGAATTTTGCTTTTTATCAATTAGCCTGTGCAGTCTATCGTTTCCTATAAAAGTGATAATTTAGTAAAAATAATGTAAGCGAACTGTCAAGACAATTTTGTTTCCATGATTCATTTATGTAAAAATTTTAATTTTATTTATTTTACGTTGATCTGTTTATGTATGCCTTGAGCTTCTTAGGAAATAAACGCTTTGACTTTGACTTGAAAGAAAGAAAAATATTTATTTGTGTTCAAAATGTGTTGTGTGTGTTGTGCCTAGGTCTGAGAATCGGCCAACATCTATTTTTCATTTCGCAAAACAACGTTTGCTGGGGTCAGCTAGTAATTTTATAAATTGGCTAACTTCATTAGTAAGGCCTAAATGTAACCGGATTCTAATAATTTAAGAAGATAATATCAGTCATTATAAATCAGTGTCATTTGAGTTGTTATTTGCCTCATTATGTCTAATGAAGGTAATAACAATACTTTATTTATTACATAACTCCACTAATTTAGTTATAAGTAAAGTAAATAAGTAAATGATTTATTTGCATACATAAAACACAGACACATAAATGAACAAGAAATAAAAGGCCTCAACTAAAACATTATAATATAAACCAAACTAATAAATAACTCTTTATTCATTAGTTAAATATATATTAGTATTAGTAACTTATTAGTTACTAAATTATTTACTTCCATAAAATTTATAAGGCAACCTATAGAAAGGATGTTAGATGTGACAGCTAGTGCAATAGTTTTCCGTGGAATTATATTATTTGAAAAATACCACTTTGCCCGTCGTAAATCAAATATTGCGAGCAAAGAACGATTTAGGTCCAAGGCACATAGCTGTCTCCCCGGTTAAAACAAAAGCATCTTTTTACTACGAGGAAATCTATCATTATGCGGGCAACGTCAGGGGTGACAGCTAGTAAGTAACAAAGTCATAAGGCTGGTATTACATCTGACGGCACACCACGATAACCACGTCTAATGTCGAGTATTTATTTTAACCTCATTATTAAGCTCCGCTCCATAATCGATGCATCATGTTTGCATCATACTTATTAAGATACGAGTAGTATTTATGACCTAATAGCTTTCCGCCCGTGGCTTTGCTCGATTTATTAAAGAATTTCCCTCGGTAATTTAGCTTATGTCCTTTACTAGGACTATAGCTATGTCCGTGCCAAATGGCTTTTAGTTCGGTAAAAACTCTATTTGTAAGTTCAGAAAACAAACAGTTTTTCTTACTAATTAAATCACAATACAAACATAACTTAAAACCATTCAAATGATTTTTCATTTTTATTTATTCTGATTGTGTAAGCTATATTTTTGTGAAATTTAATCAAAATCCACTTCGTAGTTTTTGCGAGAAAGAGTAACAAACAAACACACAAACTTTCGCGTTTATAATATTAGTAGATTATACACATACAAGTAAGCGATGACTTGAGTGATTGCTCTGAAAATAATTGAGTTTAGATGTAATACTTCTCAACATAATATGTTGTATAGATTGAATAAGCTTCCGCTGTATGCTAGCCTGGATATTAGAGGTTAAACTACTCAATTTTAATGTAGTTTTCAGTAATAAAGAGATTCAAGACGAAAATTCATATTCATATTCATTTACCACAATCACCTGATGTAAAGAGACGATAATGGTCTTAGATGGGGTATATGTACGTAAAGGTATATATACCCTTACAGGAGCCCCGTTGAAATTATGTACAACTTTCCCAAATCGATTTACATCGAGGATTCCGTATTATTCAACAGTTACAATACTATACATTTCAAAAGTTATACCTAATCCTTGTACAAAAAGGAATAATACTACTAAAAACATTTTTTGCGCATAGATCCATTTATTTTGTGGCACTAAAAATGCGGTTTAGTCCATGTTATGGTTGCGCGGAGATCACGATGACGAAGTCTTAACTTAGTAATAGGGTCCCGTTTTTAACCCCCGACCAAAAAAGAGGGGTGTTATAAGTTTGACGTGTCTGTCTGTATGTCTGGGACATCATAGCTCCCGAACGGATGAAGCTATTTCAATTTAGTTTTCTTTTTATGAAAGTTTGGCGCAGGTGTTCTTAGACATGTTTCATGAAAATCGGCTAAGCTGTTTGTAAGTTATGTAAGTATGGGGGTGAGAGTGGGGAAGGAAAACCGAAAATCTGCAAATATACTCGATTGGGGTATCAAATGAAAGCGCATTGCGTGCACATTACAAAATAATTATTATGGTGTTTAACTTTTAAGAAAATTAAAGAATTGGAATTGAGGGAGGGTCTTTATAGATTTATATTCTTAGGATACGAATCCTAAAAGGCGTCTGGGAAATAAGTGCTTACAAAGGCATACTCCCATACAAAAATGTTCGAGCCCGTAAGTTAAGACATGCTCTTTCTTACTTATAAGACTCTCTTGCATTACTTAAAAGACTAACATAATACAAAAAATTATTAATAATGCAACGAAAGCAATCAATTTTATTATGATTAATTATTATAAAAGTTCAACATTAGATCTAGTTATTATAAATTATATAACTTACGCGATATAATGTACATATTATATATTCGATATAATAACTGTTTTATTGCGATTCTAGATTTATCATGCATAAGACATGATCATTTACAATTCTACTTTTGCGTGTTTTAATTTTACTTCAAAGTGTAATACTTTGAAAGGCAGACAGTATTAAATCGGTAAGGAAATACATGAAAATAAAGAACTAAAAAACTTTCCTACGTTAACAATTTTCACAAATGAATATAATTAATAGATAGTCAAAGTCAAAAGTACTTTCAGAGTCAGAGTTAGCATCTACCCTACCTACATCAGAAAGCCCGAAATTATAGATACACTCAGCTCAGGTGGATTATAAAACAATTTTTTGTTGATTCTCTGCATTAAGTCAATTGAATGCAGTAGCTACTGCTCATCTACCTACCTACTCACGATTCCAAGATGCAGCCAAGAACATTTATTTCCATAATAAATACAAAAGATATTCAATTCAATTTTATTTCAGATTAAAATCCATACACACATACATACAATTCAAATAACAAAAAAGAAAAAAATGTCACAAGAAAAATTTACTAAATTAATTTAATAAAGATATTAATAGTTCGGAATCATTAATCTTAAAAAAAATAAAAATTAATAAAAATAATTTAAAATTAAATTCGCATTAAATTAATCCGAAACTCATTATCGCTGAAAAATACTTAATTGAAATACATGTATATTGGCTACATTAAGCTATTAATCAATTAAAAAACATAATAAATTAAAATAACACTTCTTTATTAAGTCAGTCTATTTTAACCCGAACTTCTTCAAAACAAGAAGATGACAATTATTTACATAATCTGTGCAAATCTACTATATTTCCATGTCTAATATCTACTTTACCGTCGGCTAGAAGGCGGTCAAGAGTGACCCCAATCATTTAAAAAAAAAAACAGTATTATGTCCCTGACAAATACATTAGACATAGAACGCCAAATAATCGTTGTATTCCACGCTTTTCAGTTTTCATTGCGAAATGAATGGTGTCAATTAATTTTAACTATCTGACCTATGTATAGTCCGTTATTATTTATTAATAAATCTAAATTTAAAATTCAAGTAAAACCCCCGATTCCAATGCTAAAACGACACAACCGATTTTCATGAAACATGTCTAAGAACACTCGCGCCAGACTCACCTTTCATACTAAAAAAACTTAATTGAAATCGCTCAATCCGTTCGGAAGCTATGATGTCCCAGTCAGACAGACAGACAGACAGACACGTCAAACTTATAACACCCCTCTTTTTTGGTCGGGGGTTAAAAACATACACGTAAACTGGTCTGAACTGACCCCATTTTAATCTTTTCTTTACATTGCTAAGAAAAACAAAATAAAAGTCGTATTTTTTTCTTTTTGTCTTATCTTAAATTAATTATAACGCAGCGGTGCATAAATCGTTATTACGTAATTTATGAAGAACTACTTCAAATTTTATACAAACGAAAACTTTTACGCTGTTAAGTAAAAATATTATGATTTTTTGACATAAACAACCTTTAAATTTTAAGTTTTTAAATATTCTAATACTACTGGTTTATTGAAGATAATCACTTAACATTTCTTTTTATATTTAAATGAGAAAAAGGATCAAAATCCGTTCGCAAAGAGAAACATTTCCATTAATAAAAAAATTACGACAAACGTAATGTCGCGAAAACTATCATAATATGAAAAAATACTATATTAAAAAGAAAACTATGGTAAAATACTATAATTTATATGAATTTCACTAGTTTTTCCCTAAGCAGATACTAAAAATGTCTAATCATCAAAACAAAGGCACTACATTATAATTTAGGACACTCATTATAATGATTATGTAACTCCGCAATGCCAGAGCTATTTTATGTATATTTCCTCAGTTTGTCCAATAAACTACAATTACAAAATACTTTCTAGGCCCTCGTTAAAATTCTGCGGAGGCGTTAGCGGTCGGTAAAAATACAAACAGGTTCTAAACATTTCCTCTCTACGTGTTTTAGATTAGTAGAGCGGCTTCTGTGAGGATTTGAAATGTATTTGACGACCTCTGTGGCTCGGTGGGTGAAGGTCCGCTTGAGGCGTGAGAGGTTGCGGGTTCGCTCCCCGCCGGGGGACCAGATTGTGTTCGATCTATAATTTCTGGTTTCGGGTCTGGGTGTTTTCTATGTATGATATCAATATGTATTTACAAAAAACATATCTATGTCACCTAACATCCATGAATACAAGCTCCTATTAATAATAATATAACTCTTTATTACACACCAAGACAAAACAATACAAAAATTTACTAAATACAAAATGCATAATGGGCGGCCTTATTGCTTAAAGCAATTTCTTCCAGACAACCTTTGGATGGAGAGGAAAGTGCTTAGTTTGGGGTTTGGGGTTAGCTGTGTAGTCCGGAAATATTTATTTATTAATTCAGAGGGAAATATTGGAGCAAACAGCTATCCACCCGCGCATTATAAATGAAATATCTATATAAATAAAAATGAATTGTTGTTCGTTAGTCTGATTAAAACTCGAGAACGGCTGAACGGATTTATGTTATCATAGTCTTGAAATGTTCGTGGAGGTCTAGGGAAGGTTTAAAAGGTGAGAAAAAATCGAATAATTGCCGGGAAAAAAAATTGAATAAAAACCCGTGCGAAGCCGGGGCGGGCCACTAGTGTTATAATAGATTTTACTTTGGTTTAAAACTACTTTTGTCATTTTTACTGTGAAAACGGCTATATTCGTGTCAAATTCGATACTAAACAGGGTTTTAAATTATATTTTATATTTTGTATTTTCTTGCGAAATGCGGTATTTTAGCTGATAAAAGTAGCCTATGTGTTATAATAATACATAGACATAGGTAAGCTACATTATTGTTATGTTTAAAAAACTTAAGTTTTTATTTAACTTGGGGAGCTCTGTCATTATAAGGCAGTAAGCAGGCCAAACTCAGATTTCCGTTGGGGCCAAAAAGATTTCGAATGGACACCGCGGCTCGGTTAACGCAGGCGGACGTTCACTAACAAGGTGAACAGATAAATCGGTCAAAATGTCCGGTTCACGTTGGTTGTAAACCACATACGACCGAAAAACCAGTCCAGTATCAGGCTGGTATGTCCAGCGGTGAGCGTCGGGACGCTTAGCTGCGGGCAGCTGAAAATCTAATAAACGAGAAACCATTTAACAGCTTCGTGATTTAATATTATTAATATTATGATTATCCCAGCTGTCCTATCCCGCGTCATAATAAATTAGCTAATAATTAAAAAAGGAGCTTTTGTTAATTACTGGAAAAACTAAATCTCCAATCGGGCTTTGCTTATATTAATTGAATTTTCATGCGAATAACTGTATTATACCGCGTTCAAAAGCCCATGTGTTATTCTGATATGTAACCTACATTATGGTAATTTTTTTTATGCTGGATAAGCTTTAATTTTATCACAATCTCACCTGATGTAAAGTGACAATATGGTCTAAGATGGGGCATGAAGACCTAGAAGGTAGATGGCTTGTCCGGACCACAGTACGAAACACGAAAAAAACGCTTAACGCACCGGCCCAGCCCGGAGGGTTCAGAGACTGTTCTCAAATGTTTAATTATCAAGTTATATAAGAAATTTCATCAAAATCCATCCTGTAGTTTTCCGTGAAAGAGCAACAAACACACACACACACACTCACACTTACACTTACAAACTTTCTCGTTTATAATCTTAGTATGATTTTAGTACACACGAACCTTCAAGGCCAAACATTAGATAATCCGTTGTAATTTATAATCTAGTCTAGTTACGTTAGACATTACACATTCTATGCAACGTAATTATGTTAATAACGTAGTATCGGCTTGACAGATTGAGAGGACGGTAATTAAAGTGTAATGGGATCTACATTGTAGCGAGTGGCGAAATTAACTAAGCTACAGTCAACAGCAAAAGTAAAGTGATCGAAATAAACGTTTCAAAACACCTTCTAGAGTGACGTGCCAGATGTGTCAATTTCAATTGAAGTTTTAAGTTTTAGGTTGTCAAAGGAAAATGATCATTATAACACGGAGGATAGACATAGAATAATAAATTAGGATAGAGATAAATGTGATTATTTACTTATATCACGTTATTTCAAACAAACAACAATAATGTAGTATATTATAGTATATAACTTTTGACGTAATTTACTATGTATATTATTTTGGGGCCCTATTTCATCAGTTTTGGAGGTTTTGTCTGTTCATGTCCGTAAGTGGTAACCCTCTGAATCCTTACACTTGACCTCCGGGTGGTGCTAAGAACAGTTTCTGGTAGAAGGCTTTGGCCGCGGCCTGTCACTACCCTCCGGGCTGGGCCAGTACTTGAAGCGATTTTTTCGTGTTTCGCCATGTGGTCCGGAGAACCTAGGTCCTCATGACCATCCTCTTAGACCACATCGTCACTTTACATCAGGTGAGATTGTGGTCATATGAAGCCTTAGCGAGCATAAAAAAAAAACATAACAGTTTATTTTGCTGTTGACTGCACCAAACATGATTTGAGTTCTCATAATTAGTTAAGTAATTCATAGTTAGGGAAGAGCGATAAAACTGATATGTCGTGTATAGGTTAATAAGGTTGTTTCTAGCTTAGAGTTTTCAATGAATAATGTTTTTTTTTTAGCTAAACGTGTTCTACTACTAGACAAGACATCTCCCAAATCCTTCCACTCGTCTGTCCATTGCTTTCTGCAGACTCACCGGAGGAAATCTAGGTCGTGCCGCCAGCGCTTTCGTGACCGTAAATTATATTAGATACATGATATTTAAGGAAAATTTGAAAAAGGCTTTTAAAATTAGGCCTTTAATCACGCGACTTTGTTTTGTATTGCTTTATTAATTTACAAAGTTAAGCTACCTTAAGTGAGGTCATTGCTTGGATAGGTGACCACTCGGACAAGATACAAAATCATTTTGGTGATACAAATCTTAAAAACGTAAACGTAAAATATAAAAAACATTAAAAAAATTGTACATAGGCGAGCAACAACCTAGGTATGAGACTATCTCATACTTTTCAAGGTTATTTATGTATAATATACATGACTATATTATAGTACATGACTAATTATAGTCATGTATGACACACATGACTATATTATAGTCATGCCTATTCGAAATTACTGTTCACTTGGATTTATATAGCCTTAGCCTTCTACGCTCTGTTGAGAATTTTTGATGTAGATATTCAAATGTAGTTCTTTACCGAACCGACGACCTTCGGAATGAAAGTCGAGTGTCCTCCCACTTCGCCAACACGACTTTCTAAATATATATATTTATATAGAGATAGATTGAGATACTTTATATTTATATTTTTTAATCTTGTGCTTCTTATTTATGATAACATTGTCCTTTTGATACACGCTCACCTCAGCATTACAGTCGATGTGCACAATGGAGTTTTATAAAATAATAATGGAATCCTTTTTCCTAAGAGCTCCTTAAGATTTCTGTACGATATTATGGCTTGGAAACGGATTGGTCCTAGTGCAAGCGATTTTCATATGAACTCTTTATAAAGTTTTATAATGAGTTTTTAATTTATAATTATTTAAGTAAAATAACCCATATCGATAATTTTATTTTATATTGAATAATTATAAAACTATGCGTAATATTTACTATGCAATTGTAATGTCTATGGTCACTTTGGGGATTGAAAGGTGATGTTATTTGAATAGACCATAGCAGAACATTACAAGATGAGTTTTTAATTTGGAACAGCTGTCAAAAGCTTAAGGTAAATTAAGTACCCATACTATTTTGTATTCATAACTGACATACTCGTAAGGTTCGTATTTATAAACCACATTGAACCATAAGAAAACTTTGAAGTGGCCTTCAGCGTGCACATATTAAGTGTATTTATTTTGTTTATATTACATACTAGATAGCTGTAGGTTTTTCTAAAATCTTTAAATAAATAAGTTTGTATTTGAGTGTGCATTCGTCAAACGTGCGTATTTGACATTGTCAAAGTATATGCACTCAAGATCGATCTTAGGCTTAAGTTTTATTTATAAATACGGGCCTAATTTACTATGTAATAATATTTTTGTATGAAAGGTGAGTCTGGCGCGAGTGTTCTTAGACATGTTTCACGAAAATCGGTAGCAAAATCTAAAATGCAAATATACTCGAGTGGGGTATCAAAATGAAAGCGTGCACATTACAAAATACTATGGTGTTTTACTTTTAAAGAAATTAAAGCATTGGAATCGGGAGTATTTCTAATATGTTAAATATATAAATTTAAATTTATATACCCAAAACTATTATGCACAAATAAGCATATTAGATAATTTGTCATTTTCACCCCTTATATCTTTTAAAATGGCTTAATACTTATATATATATTAACAAGAACTAAATCACTTTTGACTTCTTTCAAACATAGGAAACAGAATCGAAATTGTTTTATCCGTTTGGAAACTAAGATGCCACAAACAGACACACTTCTTATTTTAATACCCTCTTCATGCGTCGGAGGCTAATAATGATGGACTCGGTAGTATTTAAAAAATAACTGAAATAGTAATACGACAATCAAACAAGCGCCCGCGAAATGTCGCACCAAACCTTGTCATAAAGTAAACTTACACAACTGCTGTTTTACGTTCTTGTGTTGAAGTTTCTACGTATTTGTGGCGGGTGTATATATATTCGGATCTCATTATAATACAAAGATCATAGAAGTTGCGTCATTATTCGTAACAAAAACCTTTTGACAATTTCCTGTGCAATTGAGGTGTCGCATGGTAACGCCCCATAAATTAGTTAGAAGCCCATTGCAGGACATAGGCCTTTTTCTTTCCCAATTAGGGGGTTTATTAATACTTGCCAAGCACTTGCCACGCTAGGCAGGCGGGTTGGCGAGCGCAGTATTGTTGGCGAGCGCAGTATTGTTGGCGAGCGCAGTATTGTTGGCGAGCTCAGTATTGTTGCCGAGCGTAGTATTGTTGCCAAGTGTTGTGGTTTTTTTTTTATGGACGATAATGTCCATTATTTATTAGGTACATATTGATTTATTTTCACTCACCTGATGTATGATGTCGATGTGGACGAGGATGGATCACAAAGTTCTAGAAGGTACCTATTCACTCTTGACTTGAAGATTAGACTTGGCTAGTTTCTCTTTGGGTTCTGCGGCGCCTACATGAAGTGATGGGTGGTCAAAATATCTGGGATAGGGTAGAAATGTTTACGCGTGAGTGATATTTTGATTGAATTTTATAATGTAACTGAATAATTAAAATCGATGATGCCTAAAAATTCGTTTAACGAGGAAAACGACCACATCGAATTTTATCGCATTTGAACAAAGCATGTGTTTCAGACATTATAATGGAGAATTTGACACTCAACTGACTTATTTCCATCGATATCGATAAACAGACACCACTTAGCCGGCAAAGCTTTGCTTTTTTAATAGGGTTGTCAATGACAACCGCTTATACATAATACTAGCTGACTCCAGCAAACGTTGTTTCGCAAAGTGAAAAATAGATGTTGGCCGATTCTCAGACCTACTCACTATGCTCACCAAATTTCATGAGAATCGGTCAAGCCGTTTCGGAAGAGGCAACGAAAACTGTGACACGAGAATTTTATATATAAGATTATTATTATTATTCGTAAGCCATGCTGTCCCACTGCTGGACGAAGACCTACCTTTGTATTAAACAAAATACTCTCAGACAAAACAAAATGGATCCCCTACCGCATCTTATTATATTTTTAATATCGCAACGTCTCGATTTGAGAAACAAAATGCAACCAACAGGAGATAGTCAGTATTAGGAGATTTATTTAAAGACAAGTTATGTTATGTTCCCAATAATAATAAATAAAGCAAAGGAGAACTAGATATTTGACTTTTTATCTTCTTCAGTTTCACATACTATCGACTATGTCCACTTTTCTTTATACATTGCGTAACTAGATTCTAACTTGTGTTCTTACATTATCATCTCTTAGTAATCTAGTGCTTGCAAATTATATGCAGAAGTCCATACTTACCTAATTATGATACTACGAAAGTGTCTTAAGAGAAACAAACACATTAACCTATAAACGATAATTATTTAATAAGTTCCCACTCAACAATCGTTCGATAATCTGCTTGTTTGTGTCTACATGAGAACAAACGTGTAAAAAGACTCTTGTTCGATACACGTAACTTCTAGTGCTGTCTGTTTATCGATATCGATGGAAATAAGTCAGTTGAGTGTCAAATTCTCCATTATAATGTCTGAAACACATGCTTTGTTTAAATACGATAAAATTCGATGTGGTCGTTTTCCTCGTTAAACTAATTTTATGCAAAATTTTATCAATTGAGTGTTCAATATAAAAATATGCATGGTCTTAAGCATTATTTATTAATTTACTTCGATAATTAATACTTAATTTTAATTATCTATACGTTTTTTTTTTGTCATTTATAAGCATACCCTGTCTGTCTTTATGGAAATAAAGAAAAGTTTTCACTTAGACTTTGAAATAACTAAAAATTAATATATCATGATCATGAATCCTAGTAGTTTAATGGTTTGGTAAAATTTTTTCATAAATAACTTTTAACTTTTAAGCATAACGAATTTTATTAGTAAGTTATTCAATTTATTCTATGTAGATCCTATAGTCTTGTAACGAAACATTGTTTTGCAACGATAACTGCAGTCCACTTTACCTCGCACTGGAACTTAATGCTTGGGTAACTCGATTACTTAGCCATGCAATATTCTTATCTCGATACTTAATATCGATGAAGTAACAACACTAGGCACAGATTGTGTAACTCTCGATCACAACTCTTCCGTTAAATTTAATTACGATACGTTAGGCTGCGATATTTACAGACACGTATAAAACTGTTACATAAACATACAATCTTCATGTGATGAAGTAAATGTATAAATAGTAATAGTCAAAATAATATATACGTTTCCATTTAAAAAATAATACATTATTTAATGTTGGCTAAACAACATAATGGCTTTATCCATTTATTGCGTTCTTCCATGAGAAATGAATACTGACAATAGTATTTTAAAAATACTTTTGAGTTGTCAATTGATGTAGGAAAATGGAAGGAACAAGATGCTATGCCAATATTTTTTTTTTGTGAGATAAGGGCAACAATAAAAGCCGTTTTGGCTAAGTGCCAGCACATTTGACTTTCATTCCCAAGGGCGTGGGTTCAAACCCCCCACACACCTCTGGATTCTTTTGAAGGACATGTAACATTCACCGACCCGAACTTGGCCTGGCTTGGTGAATTAAGGCCTAATCTCTCTCGCCAAGAGAGAAGTCCCTGTGTCCCAGCAGTGGGAACGTTAATAGGGTGACAAGAAAATTATCATTTTATAAAGACCAGATAATATCGAAGAGAATTTGTATTAAAACACATCATTATGTTACACCGATTACGTTGCATATGGCTTAGTGTTTTTTTTTATTTCCCTATTTTTCTTCAACCACATATTGTTAATTATTTAGTGGTCTTAATTAATAAAATAAAATGTATCATACATAATACATTCATAATTTTTTAGTAGTGAATTGTCAAGTACTGTTGGACAAGCCTTCATTTTTATTACCTAAAGTAAAGTAAAGTTAAACAACAGTTCAAACAGTTAAAAATTAAAATATAAAAATGAAAAATATATATTTGTATATTTTATGTCAATTATCAAATGCATTTTCTGCTCGACGATCTTCATGTGAATTCGCACAATATACTTGTCGGTAACACACCTTTTCCTCCTGTTTTTTACGTCACTGCGCGACACTAGTTCCCATCTATCGATACTGGTTTTTGCGATGCGGTCACATCACTGTTTCCTGGTTCCTTTATAGGTAACCTAAAGACTAATAAGAATCACATTATCTGAAGTGTGTAGTGACTCGTAATCGGTGAAGGACTATTATGAGGATGTTATGATGGGTAATGTTGAAGTTATTTTACTGGTACCTTGAACTCTCGTTTAAAACAAAGTATCAAATAAAAAAATAATGAATGGTATTTAATTAGAGGTGCTATGATGACTTATTTCTTAAATTCGTAGCTATATAAAAAAATCAAAATGACAATATTTTCAAATTTTGTACTGGTTTTTTTGTTTTTAGGACTTTTGATTTATTTGTTTCTACAATGAGACGATACAAGTTTATAATTAATTATTATACATTTAAGGAATGCGATTAGGCCTTTTCCACTTATGGATATAATGATTTTTATTTTTATGGTAAATGCTTTAAGCAATAGGACCGCCCATTACGCATTCTAGTTTTAAATGATACCTTACTAATTTTTTTATGATAATTGGTGTGTGTAATGTGCGCCAAACACTCATCGTTTAAGTTTTTGTATTACGAAAGCTTAGGTCACTGTAGCAGAAATCGACGAGTACAATATATACATTATTATGTGTAATGAATATTTTTCTATTAGATTCTATGCTATGGTCTAGTTTTCTCATAACTTATAAATTCATAGCCATTTGCAGTGACGCCTGATTTATTTAACCAGGAAGCTGTGAGAGCACGTTGCACAACGAACCGTTCGTGGTACTGCTCTACTAAAATATAATCATTTACCATGTCGAAGGATAAATCAATTATTATTTACAACATTCTGAAGCCTTTGCCCTCTATAAAGTTATGTTATACGATGCGTAGGATCTCCACCTGCTAGTTGACTTGGTACAGACAGCTGTTGACGTGTAAGCACTAAGCTTGATAGCTTCGGGCACTAGACATCATCATCATCATCATCATCACCCTATTAACGTTCCCACTGCTGGGACACAGGGACTTCTCTCTTGGCGAGAGAGATTAGGCCTTAATTCACCACGCTGGCCAACTGCGGGTTGGTGAATGTCACATGTGCTTTAACGGTAAAGGTAAACATCGTGAGGAAACCGGCATGTTCTGAGAACTTTAAAAAAAGAGTTTGAAGGACTAGACATCTGATAAACTGAATATAATAAACATTATGTACATCGATATTTTTAATATACATATTTAAACACACAGACCATGGAAAAAGTGCTTGCAGAACTTACTAACACTTTACCTCTGGGCGAGAATCGAACCCTCTTGCGCTGCAAGCGGACCCGCGCCCTATATAATCCTTATGACGGAATAAATAATTATTCCGCCATATTTAAGTCTTCTAACCTAATTGCAGCATACAGCAATTATATTACCCACCAAATCAGTTCAAATATTGATAAAGACTGACATCGGTTATACTACTCGGAACGTGGTGTAATTTATATCCCGCACTTAAACCACTGAGTCATTGAGGTCGTCTGTCTCATAAGAAAAACGCATAAACATTGATTAAAACATATGCATGCAATCTAAATTTAATTCCAATTCCTTAATTTCCTTAGAAGTAAAACACCATCATATTTTGAAATGGGCACGCGATGCGCTTTCATTTGATACATTTTTATACCTATAGTTTTAAGTGATTTTTGTTAACATTTGAATAAAATTTATTATTATTAAAGCCCACACGAGTATATTTTCTGATTTTCGGTTTTCCTTCCCCACTATCACTCCCATAACTTTTAAACGGCTCAACCGATTTTCATGAAACATGTCTAAGAACACCTGGGCTAAACTCACCTTTCATACAAAAAAAAATCTTTCACATCCATCTATCTTTTCTTCGGCCTACCTCTTCTCACATATCCATCTACATTCATATCTAACGACTCTTCTCGTCACATGACTTTCATCTCTTCTCATGGCATATCCATACCACGCTAATAAAAAAAAAATATAATAATGTCCAACTCCTATACATCAAGGAGTTGGGCTGGTTAGAGGCTAAGAACGCTTTGGAGTAATGCACAATTACACTTCCAAAGTGAGACGTCTGAGCGTTCCTTAGTCCCCTGAACCAACTATTTCCAAAGTACAAACTTTTGCGTTAAATATTAAGATGGAGTAAATATTAAGATGTAGAAAGTTTTGTTATAATGTGGTTTGTAGCGGAAGCTTTATGGCTTTATCTTTTATGTGCGTAAAAATATGAATATTGTCGACTACATTATTTGCATTATTGGCAAACGTTTCCTTTATCGTGGAGTTATATTATACAAGGTGTCCTTTATGGTATATACTGCGGAAAGGGTGTGAAAGGCACGCACCAGGCGAACATATTTTGTTCTACACCTTGTATATAAGCATGTCGCTATCAAATATACCATATAGATAAATGACATAGTAGCCGAATTGTCTGGGTTGTTTTCTTATACACTCATATTTCCGGACAATCCACACAACAACATCTAGCCCCATGGTAAGCTCTAAGCTTGTGTTTCGGGTACTAGAAATCTGATAAACTTAATATAATAGACATTATGTATATCGATATTTTTTACTATACATATTTAAACACCCAGACCATGGAGAAAGTGCTTGCAGAAGAAACAAACACTTGACCCCTCGGCGGGAAATGAACCCGCTACCTCTTGCGCCGCAAGCGGACCCTTGCCCACCGCGGCACTGAGGCAGTCATCTGTAGAACATTATTGTGTAGTCATCATGCTTCATGTTATGCTAGTTTTTTTTATAAATGTTAGATAAGTCTTCTTTAGACCACAATCTCACCTGATTAAGTGACGATGTGGTCTAAAATGGGCATGAAGACCTAGAAGGTAGATGGCTTCTCCGGACCACATTACGAAACACGAAAAAATCGCTTCACGCACTGGCCCAGCCCGGAGGGTAGTGACAAGCCGCGGCCGAAGCTTACTACCAGAGACTGTTCTTAGCACCTCAGAAAAACCTCCAAAAACCTCTCTGAATGAGAGAACTCCAAACTCACTGACATTTAGGGTAGGACTGTATTATGCACTATCATCTGTCTAACTAAGCCCTAACCAACCCAACTCCTATATGAAGCGGATAAGGATATTTAAGAAGATTTACTAAATGTTCAGTCCAGTAATTTGATAATTTATTCATTAATAATTTACACTCGTAATTATTTAATTCCAATCTGTTTCTTAAAGTTACGCTGTTAGGTAAATAATTACATGCTATTACAAGAATCAAAACTCGGAACGGCCTGGATACACAGTGATTAGTGAACTGGTATTATTTTTATAACTTGGCTTTTCCACAAATTAAAACATATTTCCCTTTTCATTTGTAATATAAATGGCTTTGAGCACTTTTAAGTAGACATGCACATGTAGACTTAAGCTAGTAATAAGACCTATGCTGCATAATAGTAATAGTATGTATGTGTAAGCAAAATATATAAATACAAATTTTTTAATACACATTTTATGCAGATAATAAATATAAATAAATAATATTAAAAGGTCCTTGAGCTAATGAGGACTTTATTTATTGAAATATGGCTGAATATGCATACATTAGCTACTGCATTCAAAAAGTAGATAATTAATAACTATTATGTGACAAAGCCGTGTTGGCTAAGTGGGAAGACACTTTACTTTCATTCCGAAGGTCGTGGGTTCAAACACCGCCACGCACCTCTGGATTTTTCTTCTTAAGAAATGTATGTGCGCTTTAAACACGTGCTTTAACGGCGAAGGCAAACATCGTGAGGAAACCGGCATGTTCTGAGAACTTTGAAGAGTTTGAAGGACATGTGACATTCACCAACCCGCACTTGGCCAGCGTGGTGAATTAAGGCCTAATCTCTCCCGCCAGCAGTGGGAACGTTAATAGGGTGATGATGATGATGATATGTGACATGAGAAGATGGCGGTAATCGAACCCGTCGCAAGCGGAACTTCGGCCGCCGCGCCACTGAGGCAGTCAAGTCAAGCTATGGGCCGATTTTACAATTGCCAGATAGGCTCGTTAATTTAATCGGAGTCATTAATAGTAATAGAGAACAATCTTTATTACACACACCAATAAACATAAATACAACATATAACATATATATACATTAATAGTAAAATTAAACCTAGCATGCGTAATGGGCGGTCTTATAGCTTAAAGAGATTTTTTGGAGTAATACGATATCAGAGGATTGCATAATCGACCTCAAATTATTAAGATTTTTATGTAGTGTTTTAATAAAATTTAATTGATTTTCTTTGTTACAGGTAAGTGTTAGAAATGAGCCGATGTTTAAGAACCAAGCCAAGAAATGCAAGCAACTCGGCGGTAAGTACCTGTATACTTTTATCATTTAGGCGACACATTATACCTGCATTTTAAAGTTATCGTGAAAATACAAAAACAAAGGAAATTTATACAAAAGCTTTGAAATCAGACGCAGCAAGGAACTTAACTCTGTCATGCGCTTGCCCATTTCAGCCAAATGAATTCTTTTTAGCTAACACAATTTTTTTATTACCTGATCGAGGAGTACAGTTAATTAGTTTTATTAACTTTAAGTTTACCTTTCCATGCGTGGTTTGCCCTGTGCTTCTAAGGAAATAAACGTTTTTTACTTTGTCTGACATACTTTATAATATATGGGTTAAGGTCAGCAAGATCCTGATGGAAATGAAATGAAAATAAAATGAAATGAATTCATTTATTAAAAATGAATTACATTATTTACAAACGTAGTTGGTAAAAATGTGATCAATTGTCTTATCATAATTTAGTTCGGAAATTGTTTTTAGAGATAAAAAGGAGATGACAAAAAAAAATTGACATGAAATTAATTTAGCTGCAAATTAAACAACGGGGTTAATTTAAATAAGCGATCGTAGCAACGCCTCTAGCGCCGCAAGAAACCGCGTCCGTTCTCAGAACTTATTCAATTTTTTGCTCGCTAGCGCAGTACTTCCTCTCACTTATGATTTTTTCATAATTTTCTGACAGCTCATCCATTGTGCGCTTGTTAGTTCCGAGTTTCGGGTATAGATGGCGTTGTAAGCAAAAATGCTTATGACACTGCCACAGATAAAAATAACTGCTTAGTTTTTAAAGTTTAGATGGTAACGTCATAAATTATTTGGAAGGTATCATATTATTATTTTATTAATGATTATTTTGTAAAAGCACTAATTAATTTAAGCTTACTTAGAAAATAAATTAATATAATTTGATAAGAGATTCAAATTAATATATCAAGTGATTTTATATTTACAATATTTGTAGTTATTTTGTAACCAATTATTTTTATGACAATGACCTAAATAAATGTCTGTGAAGGCTCTAATATTGTTTTATAAAATATTTATTAAAATTTATTCATTATTGCCATCAAATCTCTTGTACCTATATCCAATAAAAACTATAATCGATAATTTATTACCGATTAACCAATGCCATTAGATAAGTCAATTAATTAACAAAACTAGTTTAATAAGCAATTTATACAATAATTAAATTGTAACTGATGCTTTATTAACGGAAATGCCCAAAAATATAAATTATTTATGTAAAACATGCAATTTCGTGTCGTTTGACCAGCCCCGGCTTTGTACGTGTACAAAAACCTTATTTCCCTATAAAGGAAAACTCATATTATTTTGTAATGCTCACGTGATGCGTTTTCATATGAGACCCCACTCGAGTATATTTGCAGACATTCGATTATTCTGGCCCATTTTGTTAAAAATTACCTACAATCAGTTGAAATCTCAACACACACAAACCACACTACGCCCAGACACCAGCAACTTCATATTAAACTGTTAAAAGATTTACCTAATGTCAAATAAAAATTAAATAATTAACAAAACTACCACTAATAGCAATTTAAACAACCCATAAAAACAGTCTAAAGCAAACACCTATCTAAAAAGTTGGAAAATAAATAAATCTACAAACGCATTAATTTCAGCCTAGGCTCATCTACATACAAAATTCATCAGAATACTAATCTACATAATAAATGGTAATAACGAAACAAAAACGCGCGAAATCGCGGCCTATTACGGAACAGTAACGATAACTTGCGATTAACGCGCGTTTCGAATCAAGGTCACGGACGAACGAAAGCGAAATTGCTATGAGATGAACGGTAGTGCTAGTTGTATGGGATTAGACCGTGGCTCGGGACTTAGCCCTGTCATACATAATACTTAGTAAGTAGTGTGTGACGGTGTGTTGAGACAAATTTTGTTTCATTATTATAACACACGTTTTGGTAAAAACTAATCGGAGATGAAAATTTGCTCAAGTTCTTGCTTTCAATTTATATCATTAGATTTGCGATTACTCGAACAAAACAAAATAATTGTAAGAAAATGAAACAGGAGTAGATTTTAGGGTGTTTATATAGTCATTGCATGATAAAGAGTGTAACATTTATATACCAAAGAGTTTTTAAACGATCATAGTTTTTAACAATAATAAAACGGGTACCATACCATTATTTCATTATCTGGAGTTTTCTGATATTTCGACGCTGTTGATAGACGCGCCATCAGGGCATAAACTGGTAATTTTGCGAGTAGGAAGACATTGGTAAACGAAACGGTTTAACCTCTTTCTGAAAATTCAAGAGTTTTTGGTATTCCATACTGTAACTAGCGTCATAGCTAGCATTTTTTGCGGATATTAATTATAATACATTACAATACTTAATTAAATACACATTTACCTACAAGTGATCACTTCTAAGGGGAGTTAACCGGTTCGTTACGTAACTAAAAATAAAAAAGCCTTTTATTTTTTGCTTTTCAATTGAAATTCATAACAAAATCTTTCACAGACAGTCAACAATTTATAATCTTATTAATAATTCAACAATATATATATTTCTACATTAATTCTAATTTCATTTTAATAATAAATAATAGAATAAAATTCAAAAATAATTTTAATAGTAATTGCATGTAAATAATTGTTATAATCGAATTGGGTACAAATAAAATTATATTGATTAAATAAAATTAAAAATTTAAATAGTTACGCCGCGCCGTATTTAGCAAGCAAGAACCCTCTCCTTGAAAGGTAGGCCTTTACCTTTCAAGGAGAGGGTTTTGAATTTTATTCTATTATTTATTCCTCCAGAGACGTCCAGTATTCTCTCTATTCTGCCGCCATTGAATACCTGCTACCTACGTAACACATAACTTTTTCAAATTATCACTTCCGTCGGGGCTCTCATAACACAAACGATTGTTTTATGAATATATTTATTTATGAATAGCTATGATACAGACCATAGCACGGAACAATCTAGAACCGCTGAGAGTAAGAGTATTTTGATAGTGAGAGGAAACTGGTAACATGACTCTGAATAATGAAAGTTAGATTAATAGAATTACGTTGCTACATAATAAATTGATACTAAGTAGTCTTCTGCTAATGCTTTTTATTAAATTTGGCCGTATCTATTATAATCACAATAAAAACAATAACACATTTAATAATAGTAATAAATTCTTTAAAACACAGTAATACAAAAGGGTCATACAATAAATAAAATGTACAAAAAGGCGAGCTTTACCCTAAAAGAGTATATTCATTTAAATTTAGTTTTTTTTTAAGCATCAATTCCTGAATTACCTTCAAAACCTTTTTTTGAACTTGAATTGTGTCACTAGAAATTTATAAGTGTTAAAACAAAAAAAAACACTAAAATTTTTCCCCTGAGAAAAAAGATCTCACGTAAAAATTGTATTGATTGTATTAAACAACGAGCAATTTTTACGTGAGATCGACCTATTCCTTTTAGGTTCGTTAAAACTGTTTGTTGTTGGATAACATATATCTGATTAGTGAAAGATATATCTTCTTATATCTGTTGAAAAATCCAATTCATTATATATTTTTTTTTCATTTTTTAGTTCAATAAATAGTAAAAAATATATTAAAAATATACGAACTTCTTCTTTTCTTTTTATGTAGGCCACTTCCAAAACTCACCACAGAAAATCCATGAGACATTCATAGGACACATAAAAATAGGTTAATTTATGAGACAGGTAAAATCCAAAAAAGATAATTATACGCTGATGTTACCTAGTTACGACACACAAAACATCATTGATACAATATTTTATTAAAACTCAATCAATTAATACTATATAGTACACAACATAGAAGAAAAGAAAATACAAAATGAATTAGAAAGGGCGACATTATCACTGATAGCGATTTCTTCCAGGCAACCAAACCATAAAATCTGAAAAATAAATGTGACTAAAAATTGGTAGTACGCAAAAAAATATACCTACTTATAACAAACACACAATAATACTGTGATAGGAATAATCTAACTAAGGTCTTAAATATATAAATACAATATTTTTATATACCTATAAAACATAATCAACATCGAAAAGTTGAGTCGGCGAGAGCATCAGAAACAAAATAAACATCAGATGGTTCAAACAAAACCAGTTCTTTCATAACCTAAGTCTAGACTGGACATAATGGTTACTAAAAGCACTAGGACATTAATAATAGGATTGGGCTATTAATATTGTTAGATAAGTGCAGTCGAAATATCAATTTTTTTTTCAATTTTGTTTTGACCAACTTGGAGTATTAAAAATCGGTTAATAATAAAAATTTTCCTTTTCATGAAAAAAAAACTATCAAAATCGGACTACTCAGTAAACATTTATCATGCGTGGTCATACCTAATAGAAATAATATTATAATACGGTTAGAATTGAGAACCTCCTCCTTTTTTGGCTGGTTCAAAAATACCATAGGACAGGTAGGTGCAGTGTATGTTGATCTTACAATGGACAAGAACGTTGAAGGACGGATCACTTGAAAACTGGAAATTACACCTTTTTCAACTGAATCTAGAATGGGGACATCCAAGCACGTCATAAGGTGCATTGTCATGCTCAGGTAGGAATATGAATCGACCTCGAAACCTAATCTCTGCTAAACTCTGGTCTAGGTCTTCATGCCCCATCTTAGACCACATCGTCTTTTACATCCGGTGAGATTGTGGTTAAATAAGGGCTTATCTAGCATATAAAATAAACTAGAAATTCTTAGTGGAAATGCTGCCTAAGGTTTTGGCCAACCACACGCGTCAGCAATGCGGGAATCAGGACACGATTATTAATATATTTAAATGAAACGAAACAAAATCACCAATGCCATGTGTATTTAGGTACATATCGTTTTTTGAACAAAATTTTTCTTTAGGCAAGAGGTAGAAGTTGTTTTAGACAAATTAAGATTTGTGATAATCATAAATTCTTGATTTTTCTCTAACTTATTTGCATTAAAAAAATACTTTGAAATAGTGTCAAGTGATTTAAATTAGGGCAATAGAGCGCTTCCGGGGTTACATTGAATGTCATGAAGTAGTAGGTAGTCAGGAGTGACCATCAACCTTTGAGGTGGCTCCTTACCGTAAAGTAATCAGGTAGGTTGGTTCGCTGGGATACCTATCATAATTAAATTTTACATACGACTTTACTTAGTTTCGCCCGCCTAAGATGATGAATGTTTGATTTAAATTTGATTTTATGATCCACGCTGGAGCGTCTTGCAACGCAGACATTTTTGCCTGAACACATCCCGCTTCTCAGACGCATTGGTCGCGCAGCTTTTGCCAAAGCCTAAGGATGCTTTCTAAAATGAAAATAAAACTTTTTTGCCAAAAATTAAACCAACTTCAAACGAGAAACTGAAAAGTACAAAATAAATTAACTTTACAAATCATTTCGACATTATAAGTGATAATTAAAAGAAACATAAACAATTAAATAATTAAGTATTTAATAATTTTGAAGTCGGTGCCAAGTAAAACAATAACTAGATATAATATAGGTACCTAACATCAATCTTTTTCACAACTCAAGCCATAAGGTATTAGCAGGAAATTAACTCTAAATATCAGTCCATTCGCGGTATATCCGCGCACGCATTTCTATTTGGGTCCTAAATGCTGTTAATTAGTATGTTATTTTGACATATCTATTGATATTGTGTATAGTGTCGGTAAAAATGCATTTGTTACTGCATTAAGTTTTTTGTAATATTTACTTCGCACCGACCTCAAAATTATTAAATACTTAATTATTTAATTGTTTATGTTTCTTTTAATTATCACTTATAATGTCGAAATGATTTGTAAAGTTAATTTATTTTGTACTTTTCAGTTTCTCGTTTGAAGTTGGTTTAATTTTTGGCAAAAAAGTTTTATTTCACGATTTTTAGTTATTACTCTACTGAAATATACCTTATAGAGTTCCTTTGACTGTCCTTCATTTTCATCATCAGACCCCTAATATCAGTCAAAACCCATTTAGATGAACGGTCTCAGTAATATACGTTAATCAAGCCCAAACACAACGTACTTGCTGTAAATCGTTGAGGAGTTCCGTTGACCGCCTTTCCCTCCATCATCAGATCAACACCAGACCCTCATTCATAAAACGGCTTTAAAATTCATTATATTGAATAATATTAAGTAACACACAAGTCGGAAAGACGATATTTTCAAGAGTTTCCCTCAATTTCTTCAGGATTCCACCACCAGATCCAGGTTTCCTTACAATGGGACCCCCTTTGGGATACTCCCTTTCCAACAAAAAAAGAATAATCAAAATCGGTTCATAACCGACAAAGTTATCCGCGGACATACATAAAAAAAAAAAAAAAAAAAAAAAAAAAAATATACGGTCGAATTGAGAAACCTCCTTTTTTTTGAAGTCGGTTAACAATCGAACGTACGTACGACGTACGTCAATCACACCACTTCGGCACCGCGGCCGTACGTCACGAAACGCGTACATTTAAAGCACCGTACAATTTGATCATGCAAGCTGTATGCAAATATCAGAAAATATCTGCCATAAGTCCACAACAATGCTTATTTATACTGTAGGATTTCTTAAGCCATTTCTGTTTGTGTCACCGCACAGTATTACCTCTAATAACCATTTACGGGTTTTAACGAGAACGGCGTATGAGCCGTTTATTTCGCAACCCGCGTCCATTTTGGTCTTTGTCTACCTTTTACATCCGTTGTTCCACTTTTACAATTATAAAATCCAAAATTGAAGGTGATATCTCCTCTACCATTTTTTTTTCGAAATTTGATGTTTTGACGTAATATTGAGTAACTAAATATTCTGTTTTTTTTTATATTTGTATTATGAGTCTGCTTTTATTATGGGTATTATTTGAAACTGTAACCTATTATTAATTATAATATTCCGAAATAAAATTTATGGAAATTTATTGGTTTATCTAGGTCATTCAGTCTCTAGATTGCACTTTAAATTATCTTTGGTAGTTTCAGTTTTTCACGAGAAGGAAAACTAAATGAATTAAGTATTTGACATATTAATATAAAGAGATATATAAAGTAAAGTATAAGATAACTTCATACGTGGTTTTACGTAAAATTCAATACTAATTTGTTTAATTTGTGATGAAGGATGTGTATGTAAGGCATGTATGTGTAGGTTTAAGCGGCTTTTCACAAGAAGTGTAATAAAACTCACTGCGTTTTTAATTGTGCAAGTTACTCGCTTTGATGTAGAAAATTATGTATTGTACGTTAATGTCATCCATTTTGAAATGCTTCATTGACATACTTATGCGTTTAAGCTGATTGCATTTTTTTTATTAATTATATTTTTTTGTTATAATTATTGCGATTACTCAATCAAGGAAATTTAAATATTGCGTACATAGTAAATGATAGATAGGTGTTCAATTATTTGTTGCTCAAACCGTTTTTAGCGATATTAGGAGTTATAAACTGTAATTTTATGCAAATTACTATGGTATCAGTACTCAATCTTATATTCAATCATCATGAAATTTATGACATACGAGTACCGTATTTTTAGCGATATTAAGTAGGAAAAGGACTATAGAATGACCATTAATGTATCTGATAATTAACTTTTATTTTGTACGTTTCCCTTGAGTAATAGAGTTGGGCTTAATAGGTAATATATGTTTGTTAAGCAATTTTTTGGTAAATAATAAATGTGTGTAATTGCATTGCGTAAAGCAAAGATCGCGTATGTTCATTGTCAAGAGAGAAAATGTAGCAAGTTGCAACACGCGTAACCGGCGGCGATGCGGCCGCTTACCGCCTTAACTATCTAGGTCGCATTACGCATTTTGCAAATCACCCGCGATCATAATAACCCTTCGTAATTATAAAAATAAACACAAAAAAATTCAGTTTCACAGTTTTCGGCTACGCCAAACTTTATTTACAGTTCGCTTACAATTCGGACAGTAAAAGTTTTTTGTCTCTAAACATAACAGGTACATAAACTCACAACAGTCACCGATTTAAAAATCACAACAAAAAAAATTAGACTAAAACAGAGTATTTTCAGTGCGACGCGTGGAATAAGGATCTGGGGTGTCCACTATCCTGGTATTGCACGCTCGTTCGTATTAGTGCTAGCTTATCATTATATCACATTGCTCCTTGCATCCTAGTAGCTCTCATGGGCGTTTTCCCAGCCGTGGTTTTCGTGACCGAGGACGACGGGCACGGGCACCTTGACGGGGTACGGTACGTGCTTCTCTACGTGCACGGGGACGTGCTTCTCGATGTGCACGGGGTAGGGCCTGTCGACGGGCACTTTGACGGGGTAAGGCACCTCCTTCACCACTGGGTATGGGATGTGCTTCTCAACGGGGTAAGGCGCTGGGACGTGGACTTTGACGGGGTAAGGTACGGGCTTATCGACATGGACGGGGTAGGGCCTGTCGTAGGGCACTTTGACGGGGTAAGGCACTGGTTTCTCTACTGGGTAGGGCACGGGCTTCTCAACTGGGTAGGGGACGGGTTTGGGTACGTGTACGGGGTAAGGCCTGTCAACGTGAACCTTGTAGGGAACGTGAACTTCCTTGATGACGGGGTAGGGGGCGGGCACGTGGACGGGCACCTTTACGGGGTAGGGGACCTTCTTCTCAACGGGGTAGGGAGCTGGTACGTGGACCTTGACTGGGACATGTACTTCCTTCTCTACGGGGTAGGGCTGGGGCACGTATACCTTGACGGGGACGGGTCTGTCGACGTGAACGTGGACGGGGTAGGGGACCTTCTTTTCTACGGGGTAGGGTTGGGGTACGTGTACGGGGACCTTGATGATCTCTTTAACTGGGTAGGGTACGGTTTTGACAACGGGGTAGGGAGCAGGCACATGGACCTTGACTGGGTAGGGAATTTTCTTTTCTACCGGGTATGGAATGTGCTTCTCTACGGGGTAGGGCACGGGGACTTTCTTGACCACAGTGATGGTCTTTTCGTTCCATCCCCCTGCGTTGCTCCAATCGCCGCCGTATCCCGAGCCCAGGTCCCAGATGCCTCGCTTCTCGTGCTTCTTTTCCCCCTCGGCCGCCTTGTCCTCGGTCACTGCCACTTCCTTTTCTGCTTTCTTAGCCTCCTCTGCGTACGTGAAGGCTAGAAGAGCCACCAGACTGGCGGCCACGAGCTGCGAAAAAAAAAACAAATTTAGCTCACTTTTACATAACTAGCACTGATTGATGAAAACTTGAAAGTTATCAGACTGATTAACTGGTATGAAAATAACTGTTCGTTTAATGAGCGGGCTGGTCTAGTCGTCGCGACACACAATCGCACACGCAATGTTTCCTATTGCGTAAACTTTAGTGGGACAGGGTTTGAATTCCACCGCACATCCTGTGTTCCCAACTTCCCGATCACTGCACTGCTGGTTCTAAGTCACTGTCACTAGTTTTAGCATATTTATTATTTATATAATTAAACACACACCATATGCCTCATGATGCTGCTCTTGTGGGTGCACTGGAGCTAGCGAAGTCCTGAATGCGAATGATGCGTGTTCGTTCAGTCTTCGCTATATATATGCGGTAAGAGCGGCCGAGCGAATAAAAAAAATGGCGTCGATCTGTAGGACTATGTTACACTTTCGCTTTCAAAGGGGTTCGGTTTTGAGCGTAAAGCCAAAATGTACCATATCTGTCGCTGCGATATTTGCAATACCGGTTTTCGTATCAATTATTATTGTATAACTTCTTGCTAAAGCTTGTTGAAGTTTCTTGTTTTTCCCGCATCTTTTCAGAAGGTCATGAAGTTTGCACATAGCCCTACATTTCTGGCCTGTTATGGTCAGTAATTGTAAACAGGCACACAGTTTGACGCCCATATGAAAATATATTTAAAATCACAGATATTTTATCAAAACATGATTGAAATCGATTTTTCAAAAATTATGTAGATTTTACAAATCTCAGCAACCTCTCAGATATTGAGGTTATATTATTGAATACAATCTACGTCCCTGGTTTCCGCCACTTGCAAAATTAAAATTTTCATCAAACTAACCTTCCTTTCACCTTGGCCTAACAATATAAATTATTGTGATATAAATTTCATATATTTTGTTCATTAAAATTGCAAATATTTAATTAAATTCTTTCAAGCTTGGGCGCAGCGATCTAAGTATTCTACATTTTTAAAAGCGAATAGATTTAATAATCCGCCCATCCTTACATTTTGTAAGATAAAAGTGGGCCTATAGGTCACATTTTAATGAAAATAAGAGGTTCTTGATTATAAAACTTAATTCTTTTTTGTGTTAATTCTTAATATCAACTCTTATGAAATAACCCATAAAACGACAAAAAATCGAACAGAAATAACACTAAATGAACGTGTAAGATCAATATGCAAATGTATACTGTCTGGCACTGATATTATATCCGTGATTGTTTTAGTTTACATAACTTGGGATTTCATTTCTTTGTTTTAGTCTAAATTTAGTACAGAGAGAAGTCGCATAGTAACTGCCTGAACCTGTTTCAAAGTAAACTGAAAATCCATACTAATATAATACATACGAAAGTAACTCTATATATGGTTTCTTTCACGCAAAAACTACTGAACCAATTTAAGTGACATTTGGTACATAGTTTTTCTAGAGCCTGAAAAAGGACATAGGCTACATTTAACCGCGGAAAAAATATTTTTTACGCGATAGCACCGCGGGGTGCTACTAGTATATTAGGTTCACATGTATATAAAGTTCATGTATCCGTGAACTCTAATTACAAAGAGTTAAAATAAAAATATATTGTTTCAATTGCAACCTAGCTTTAGCTACAGAGCAAACTACAAAAAGGAAGGTTTGTTTTAACTTTTACATAGAGTCTTTGTATTACCATTTCGATTTCCTGTTTCTTATTAACAAAGACAGATAAAATGTTCCCTGGAATCATCGGAAACAAAACCGGTAGTAAAATACAAAATCCGATATCCATAAACCGATAAATAAACCATCAGAAAGATGAAGTGAAATGTCAAACGCATCATCAACGCGAAATATCGTCAAAATACTACCGGATTCATAAGGTCACACCCAAAAGGGAACTCCATAAAAAAATATGTGAATATGACGTGGGGTTTTGTATCGAGAAATGGGAAAAGGCAAACTGCATTTTAACAATTTATTTCCATGACGTTCTAGTACCCCTACTTGCTGTCACCGCTACGCAGTTTTTTAACTTTTGCGGTTGTAAACTCTCAAATTGTACCGTATACTATATATATAATATATATATATATAATTACTGTTCCCAATAAAGATTTTTTGAATTTTTGAAGTAGGTACTTAAGCTTCAACTGCTGGGATACAAGGACTTCTCTTTTGACGAGAGAGATTAGGTCTTTATTCCCCAAGTCAACAAAGTAAACAGGTTGGGAGAATTGATCAACTTTAAGATTACATAACAAAAAAAAACACGAAGTATTTTATTTTCTTAACCATTTTAAAAACTGTATTATTTATCTGGCTAACCTACACAATTTCAATCAATCAGAACGAGGGGTTCACATGAAAATAAGCTTTAATGTTTGCAAGTACCACATTGAAACCGTAACTTTCTAAGGAAGCCTATATACCAAAACCTCGTTTTGACCAAACTATTATTACCTCTATACCCGTCTCCTTGACCCAAAATAAGATTTTAACCAAATTCATTTAACTGAGGTTGCGTATACAAACGTAAAGCTTAAGCGTAAACAGCGATACTAACTTCTTCCGGCATTATAGAAAATTCAGCATTTTCTATTATGCCTATTACATTCAGAGGAACGTTTTATAGAACTTATTTATCTACATTATGTATGTATGTCAACTGCCGACGCGACGCTGGCCTTTTGAATACGAGCTAATTATAGAATTTTCCTGAGACATAACCATTATCATATCTAATACTTTTTAACCGAGTTTCAACTAAAAAAAGAAGGACCAATTGAGAGGTCGCGTATGTTTTTTTAATGTTCATTACTGATAACGATGTTTTTTTAATTAAAATTAAAGTGCCATTTAAATTTTATAACAATCTGTAAAGTGGTTCTCGAGTTATATTGAAATATGTCCTCATTTCATATCAAATTTGGTCGATCCCGAAGTCCGCGAGGTTCGAATCACACGTGTTTAAAGTTTTTTTTTTTAAGTCAGGGAATGATTATGCAGTGGGACTAACCCGCCATGTAACATATTGTGACATGCGACAATTGATAATAATAAATCGTATTATAAATATTATCATGAGCACGACTTTAAATATAACCTTAAGGATATAGCGAAGCCGTTGCGGACAGCTATTTATAGATTTATAGCTCGGTTTGTAATATAGCTTGGAATAGAATTATTGCTTCGCTGATGTAATGTAAAATATCCGCTGTTATAACACGATATAATTCTTCTATAGAACAAGTAAGAGATGCTATTCGACTTATTAGAATATGACTCTATTTTGAGAAGTTTTAAAGGTCTGAGCGAGTAGAATCTTCTTCATTATATAGAGGTACTATCACTAGCTGATCCATTTCGGCTTTGCTCGGATGCGAAAACCTTCCTCTTTCATAATTCTACCCAAAATTTTCCTGGAAGATATTGCTTTTTAGCGAAAGGCCGCCCATTGTACATTTGTTTTTCTATTTTCGTTGTTGTTGTATTGTGTTGTTGTATTTCAATTTTCCTGTGTGTACAATGAAGCCTTTTTGTTTTGTATTTGTAACTCTACCTGACAACCGCATTTATCTCCGTTCAGTAGTTTTTGAGTTTAACCCGAACATAAATGAGGGATAGGATTTAAATTTATAATATGTATAGATAACTAGCTGACCCCAGCAAACGTTGTTTTGCAAAATGAAAAATAGATAGTAGCCCATTCTCAGACCTACTGAATATGCATATAACATTTCATAATAATCGGTTAAGCCGTTTCGGAGAAGTATGGTAACCAACAGGGTGACGGTTGAATTTTATATATAATACTAGTGGCCCGCCCCGGCTTCGCACGGGTTTTTATTCAATTTTTTTTCCAAAATTGTGAATCTAAACCATTCCCAGATCCCCTTGAACACACACAAAAAATTTCATCAAAATCGGTCCAGTCGTTTGAGAGAAGTTCAGTGACATACACACTCACAGAAGAATTATATACATAAAGATTAACAGCTGAAATTAAATTCAAATGAGTTATGAAAAAGATCTAAGCGAACACAGAGCGGAAAGGGCTTCGTTTTACGTAAAGCTATGGAGGTATGGCAGGGTCACCAAACATTTGTAAAAAAAAATATTAACTAAAAAGGCATACAACGGTTATAAATGAAACACCAAACATTACTGATAATCAATATTGGTGTATTGTTAAAGATGATAAAATCCAAGGACAATGTTTTGAACACAGTTTAACAAAAAATAGTAAAATTTTAAAGAAAAAGAATTAGGCTTCTACTGCCGTTTTTTAGATTCATAGGAATTGAAGGGGACGAAATTAGGGTCGGGGACGATAATTGGCGATTCTACCTTACTATTATGTTACATGTGGTTTAAAATTATTAATTATTTCAATTCTCCTTACCCAATGCACTCGGAACTTGCACAAAGAATGTGTAAGTTCCGACTGTACAAAGAATAATTTATAGCTACCCTTTAAGCTCTGCAATTCAGCGTCTCAGAAATGACTATAGCAGTAAAATAACAAGGCTTTCAAACGCCTTAAGGCTTTCTTAGGACACCATGGTTTTAACTAAATGTCAATCGGTTGCGTAACTAAGTAACAGATAGACTGCAAACAAGCAGTTTTATGCAGTTTAGTTCAGTTTAAAATTGCATTAGACGAGCAGTCAAATAAATAGAAATAAATATTTCTGGACAATCCACACAACATCCCGCCCCGTGGTAAGCTCTAAGCTTTTGTTGCGGATACTGGACTTCTGATATACTTAATATAATAGACCAACATTATATAGATGTATTTTATTATTATGTACATGTTCAATATATGCCATTGTTTTGTCTTAAATAAATATTGCTGAACTTTATAATACACTATTTAGTCCCGTGATTATCTGTGAACTTGTATTATTTTATTTATAATACTAAACATATTGTATTTATTGAAGTAAATAAAATGGACGTAAGAGTATATAAGTAGAGTTTAGTAACTATTAATAATACATTTAAAATTTAAGAAAAACCCCCGTTATTCCAGTGTATTAATTTCCTTAAAAGTTAAACACCATAATATTTTGTAATGTGCACGCGATGCGCTTTTGTTTGATACCCCAATCGAGTATCATTGCAGATTTTCGGATTTCCTTCCCCACTCTCACCCCCATAACTTTTGTATGAGAACACTCGCATCAAACTCACCTTTCATACAAAAAAAACTAAATTAAAAAAATTGCTCCATCGGTTCGGCAGCCATGATGTCCCAGACGGACAGACAGACATACACGTTAAACTTATAACACGCCTCTTTTTTGGTGGGGGGTTAAAAAGACGTTACTTTCTTGCTTACGAGCATATTTTTATCCCGATGTCTAGTACCTATAACCATGGTAATCATTTCAATACAGTATTCCAACTTCGCCGAGTCTCGGCCCGTTTGCATAGCCGCGGCTGCCTGCGTGCTCCGTGTGTGCTTCGATCGAGGCACGTAGGCATAGCTTGCGTTTCGACCGTTTTAATGAAGTCAGAATACTGTATAGATAGAATTACCGTGTCGTAACACAAGCTTTATATCACAGATGATGCTAGATGTAACAGAGTGAGACTCGTAGTCAAGCAATCTCTATTTATTACATAGTATTTAATAAACATAATAATTACTGTCCAACCTCTGTACAGATAAGTATAATTTATTTTCTCACTAATACAACGTAAACAGATATACTTTAAATATGTTTTACGTAACGTCTAAATGCATTTATACGACCCACGTAACATAATTTTGAAATTTGACAAGTATGCATCTCAGCCAAGATGGCATTTATATATAGTTGTTGCACAAAGCTAGTACGGATTGCATTATGCACTGTCAGGCTAAGGATATAATTTATTGCGAGACAAACTGTGTTTTAGCTCTGTTTTAACAAATAATGAGGCATATATAAACTTTGTTAGTTTATGTTTTGCCTATTTGTTTGGAAATTTTAAGAAGTTGACTAATTAGGGACTATTTTTGATTAATAAGGTATCAGGTATAATATAAGGTATCCATTGTTGGAATCCTTAAAATAAATAAATAATTTTGTTTATGGTATTTCAGATTCAAATCAACAGCTAGTCATTATACATAATTAAGGATGGTAGATGTAGTTTCAACGCTCAAGGAGAATTGAAGTTTCTCCATAACTCATAGTTATATATAATCGGCCAATTTTTTTTAATTGTTTTTGATTTGCGCATTTATTTAAACCTTAATTTACGGTTACAAATAAACGGATATGGCAAATTTATAGAATGATTTATTTTTGGAGTATGCGTGTATTCAAATATTATATATTCAAAGATAGAAACAGAAATTAGCGCTCATATTTATAAAAAAAAACTTATTTTTCCAATAACTGAATTAGCGTTGTGCGTTTGACGTTCGTTGCACAGCACTTTCGATTGTTTTCATACATAGTCTCGACCTCTGTGGCTCGGTGGACGAAGGTTTGCTTCAGGCACAGGAGCTTGCGGGTTCGATTCCCGCCGGGGGACCAGATTATGTACGATCTACAATTTCTGATTTCGGGTCTGGGTATTTAATAAGTATCATTATCTATTTACAAAAAAAAAATGTATCTATGTACTCGTAGTATATCAGTCACCTAACACCCACAGTACAAGCTCTGCTTAGTTTGGAGTTAGGTGATGCTGTGTGAGTAGTCCGGAAAGATTTATTTATTTATTTTATAGTGTCTAGTGGTCTGGGATAATAATATGTAATAATAGTGTGGCATTGTAGGGCGTTATTTCAGGACCGATGATAAAAACTTTTAATCTAAAAGTTTTAATCTATAATCTAAAATTAATCCACACACAAAATGAAAAACTTAAAATAGATTATATCGTGGCAAATTAAAAATAAACAAAACGGACCTACCTTGTGCAACATAGCTTAATTCTTTGATTAATACATCAACTATGAAACTTAACATGAAATTAGTTTCAATTAATTTTCATAAAAACGCCAATTTTTCATCTTATTTTGTAATATTCTGTTACCTATGATTACATAGATTAGGATTAATAGACCAGCTTCGAACACGGATTGTATTCACACATGATTTATTGGATAAAATCAATTATGTAGATCAATTAATTATTCGCATGCCATTATTAAAACAATTGAACGCAGCGGTCTAAATAATTATTCATAGGGGGTAAAGTGGATATTAATTACAAACGCCTATTGTTAAAGCTGCGTTGGCTAAGTGGGAGCACGCTTGACTTTCGTTCCGAAGGTCGTGGGTTCAAACCTCAGTCACCTCTAGATTTCAATTCTAGAAAAAATTAAGGCTGATGAAGTTTTAATTTACTTTCTATATAATAATAATTATTTATTTACCAGACTTTGTGCCCAACGCTAAATAATTCATATATTTGTCATAATTTATATTTTCCAATTCTTTTATATGCTTAATGCATACAATACAGCAACGATTTTTTGTACAAATAGGAACAAAAACACGTAAAACAATAAAATACAAGTGCTACAAATGGTGGCGGTCTTATCGCTAAAAGTGAGACAGTATTCTGTGTTAGGCCGGTCAATGTGACAGTTAGGTATCAGAATTATTATGAGTATATTCCGACCGCGGCTTTACCTACGTTATAATATATTTTCCCGCGATAAAAAGTAGCTTTTGTCCACTACTGGGAAACAGTTCTTGTGTGGATTGTCCGCAAATAATTATTTGTTTAAATAAAAAACAGCGGACAGTGTGCAATCCACACTACATTTAGCAACACGTATACCTATCGATAAGTGAACGTGCGATTATGTCTATAGCAAATCAAAAAAACAACAACAAAAACGACCTTCGCGAAATGACAGACAGTCGCCGCTGGACTTTTGCGAAACACTAATAGTGCAATGTGTTGAGAGGAGATCTGATATGACGCTGTTGTACGCTCACCCTCGACACAGATTGGGTGAACGACAGAATGAATGGAGAGGAATTGAATGAAAAAGGGTCTTAAGCTATTAATTCGGCGATGTCGCTAGAAATGTTTTTTTTTTACCACAAAGCTGGCAGACAAGCATACGGCCCACCTGATGGGAAGTGGCTACCGCAGCCTATGGACGCCTGCAACATCAGAGATATGACTTGCGCGCTGCCGACCCCGTAAACGCTTCAAGATGCCCTTTTTGAAATAGCCCATACTATAGTCCAAGGGGAATAACCCCGAGAGTTTCGAGAGAGAGAGAGATTAAAATAGTTTTTTTTTGTAATTTACCAATTTAATATAATTGTCATCGATAAGACAAATAAGATTGTAAGCACTGTGAGTGTTTACGGGTTAAGGATTTTAAGTGGATTTTTTTTAGAGCGCACCACATAGTAGTGGAATTCTCTCCCGAAGTCTGAATTTCCATATGTTTTCAACCCTGGTTGGGTTTTAAGACCCAAGTGAATAGGCTTTTCTGGGTAAACTTGTTCCATCGTTGACCGAGGAAGTCTGTGACACATTTTCTATGTTACATGGATTGTGTCTGTTAAAAAATATTATTATTATGTAATTTATTGTTTTACGTAACAAAACTATTTCGAGATTCCTGTGGAAAGGAAGAAGAACCTGAGTTCTTTGTAAGTATGTAACAGTTTATATTATGCTTAAATTAATATAATGTGTAATAATATCAATTTAGCTTAAATTATTATTTAATCGTTACGTATGACTTAATTTTTTTTTATCTTTTGGTCTATACTAGTATAAATTAATTTGTATCTCAGTCGGAAATCGCGAACTGAAAACACCGGAATTTTCTGCTTAAGTTTAAAAAACAATAAGCAGTTAAAATGCTCACGATGTTTTACTGTGAGATTTTGTTAAATAATAATTATTATGCACGTCCTAATTTGCTTTATTACATAGATAAAGTTTTAATTGTCCGGAAACTGCATGCTATCGGTGCATAAATTAATATTCAGCTTATATCATGAAATATATTGTTTAGTTCGATCTTTCCTTAAAAACTAAAAACCTTAGCTTGTTTAAGTTTTCGTTTTAGAATTATATTCATTGGAAGTGAAATTTTATAAACGTGACGATGATAACTGGGATTTCAATTTCCCATTCTGTTGTGACCTCTGGCTACTAATGGGATTTATTTTCTCGTTTGTCAGTGCCTGCCAGTGGGAATGGAGAGGGTGGTGACAACTCAGAATAAGCCATCAAAATATATCTCAGGGACGTAAGAAAGAAATACTAGGTGTCTCAAAATAAACTTTATATTTAACTAAATAATAAAAAAAAATTAGGCTGCTTATCGAAATTTTTTTTGTTGATAATTGAATATGACATGACGATGAAAAATATTTATTGACTACGAATTATTTAATATAGTATCCTTCATCCTTTTCATTGAAATACACAATTTATGAATTTATTTCTTTAAAATAATATCCAAATGACCCTCGCGTTCGCGACACTCATTTAACCGAACAGTAAAATTACTTATGACGGTTAACGGCTGGGCAGGTGAACTCATAACTTGATGATTCTCCGCGCCGACATCGCTGCCCATACGGTCACTTTAGGCGAATGGAAGGGTTTCTGATGCTTCCCTTTCGGTTTCGTTGGATACCAGTCGCAGCAATATGATAGATAGATAGATAACTCTTTATTGTACACCACAAATAGAATACAAACTGCAAACAATAACAAGACAATACATTGGAGTACAAAGGGCGGCCTTATCGCTGTGAGCGATCTCTTCCAGGCAACCTTTGGATGGACAAGTTTGCTAATTTAATAAATAAAATAATTGTAATTAATTAATACAATAAATTGTAAGTTAGAATTTGGTTTTTAACGCGGTTCCCCCTATAAAACATAAATAATAATTTACGTGTCAAATAAAATATAATTGCGTTAGTTAGCTAAAAAAATTAACTTTCTTAAGATACTCCTTGTACAACCTATTTCACTCAGATTGATATATCAATCTTCAAATTGCTGTCAAATTAAACTAACAACATCTGATTGTCCATTGAAATCCCCCATCTCCAAATCAATCCCTGATTGCTTCTCTTGAGCTCTTATATCTTCTAGCTAATAGGGTGACTAACAACTTAATAGAGTCATGTTTCAAAACAGGAAGAAAGCTTTCGAGTTTCAATCGAAGAGATTTTCTGGTTGGAATTCTCAAACTTTATCAAGAACTTTATGATATTACTAGGGGCCCACCCCGGCGTCGCACGGGTAAAAAAAATTCCCGGCAATTTTCCTTATTTTCTCACCGTTTAGACCTACCCTGGACTACCGCAAACATTTTAAAACCAAAATCAGCTCAATCGGCCCAGCCGTTCTCGAGTTTTAATCAGACTAACGAACAACAATTCATTTTTATTTATATAGATAGATGTCTTAAGGTTACATTAAAAAGTTTAATAATTTTATATGGTGGTTAAAGTAATTTTAAATTTTCTAATTTTCCGCGCAATTTCCTTAATTTTTTCTTTCATAAGAACCCTGTCCTGATAATAACGAACAGAACAAAAAAAGAATTAGCGAAATCGTGGCGTGATGCCGCGCCGTGACAAAGGGAAATAGAGATTCATTTTTATATATATAGATAGTTTGAATATTGATTTCTTACAAATATCAAATTGTCATCTATACGTCATTACATAGCTGTCATTGTACGTCAATTACATAGCTATCATTTGCGTTTTGATATTCCAAATCTGATTCTTTTTTGTTAAAACACGTTTTATAGTGACTGACGTTTCATGTCAAGTCACACGGGAACGCTGTCGAACGGGATGAAAAGTATCTTATGTCCGTCTCCTGGCTCTAAGCTACCTCCATACCAATTTTCACCCAAATCTGTTCTACCGTTCTTGAGTTATAAGTGGTGTAACTAACACGACTTTCTTTTATATATATAGATTTCTCAGAACGTCTTTAAAGTTACGTTAATCGCTTTTGTGTATCAATCGTACAATCTGTGTGGTTTTAACCCGTGAAGGTTCTGCCCACATAGACAACCAAAATAAATATTTCCGGACAATCCACACATCAACATCTAGCCCCGTGGTAAGCTCTAAGCTTGTGATACGGGTACTACACATCTGATATACTTAATATAATACACATACCTAGATAGATAATTTTACATAATTAAACACTCAAACCAAGGTGAAAGTGCTTAAAAATATTCAAACACCGGGATACGAAGCCGCTACCTCTTGCTCCGAAATACCTTCGTCCACGGCGCTGCTTAGGCAGTTGAACCAACAAATTCAACGAATCATCGAATTGGAATCATGCAATTGTTTTAAATTTGAGTATTTTTAAATCACAGATTGTCCCTCCTGTAGCACTACCACGAGTTGCCACTAACGACTGACAGAAACAATAAAATAACGAATAGACAGATAAACATAAAACTTTAGTTGTTAAAAATCTGTGAAATGCATGGGATAACAGCATGTTGTTATCTCCAAGAGTCGTTAGTAGCAACTCGCGGTACAATAGCCCTATCTCCAAGCAGCATTCTGCATCAAGTGTACCGTACATTGGACAATTACATTCTCCGATCCTTGAACCGGAATGTGGAGCACGCGCATTGTCGTGATCAAGTGTCCCACGACGTTGCCAGTTATATGTCGAAAGCTTTTTGGAATGTCCTTGGCAGGGCCTGCCGAAATCTCTCAAAATGTAGATTGTACTATTCATGATATTATTGAAAATGTATGAAATAATATGTATTTTTAACCCCCGTCCAAAAAAGAGGGGTGTTATAAGTTTGACATGTCTGTCTGTCTGTCTGTCTGTCTGTATGTCTGTCTGTCTGTCTGGGACATCATAGCTCCCGAACGGATGGATTTCAATTTACTATTTACTGATTTTATTATTTTTTTTGTATGAAAGGTAAGTTTGGCCCGGCTGTTCTTAAAGATGTTTCGAAAATCGGTTGAGCCGTTTAAAAGTTATGGGGGTGAGAGTGGGGAAGGAAAACTGAAAATCTGCAAATATACTGGAGTGGGGTATCAAATGAAAGAGCATCGCGTGCACATTACTAAATATTATGGTGTTTTACTTTAAAGGGAATTAAGGCATTGGAATCGGGGGTTTTTCTTAAATTTTAAATTAAGATTTATTATTACAAAACTGTATTTTGTGATAAATTAATATTTTAAGCATTGCGGATAGTTTGTTGCTTTAACCCAATTCCTGTTTATTACATTATAAATATATATTTTTTTATATCTAGACGACGAACGATAGTGAATGTTCTGTTGAAACTCATTTCCCACTAAATATTAATGGAACTTAACCCGTAGCTTTAATACCGCTTGGTGAATTTACTAGAGCATCCTTCGTTGTTCGTATACCAAGGGCCTTAGAACCTACCAAGGGCCTGGTGTTGGCTTGGATCTCTAAGATGGTATGAAACCTAGATTGTAGCTCTAAAATAGTTTTGAAAGGGTTAAGTAATCATAGGGTTAAACGGGACCGTGATAGCTAGAGAGTTTAAATTGAGGGGTGATGTATTTCTGTTGTTGTATGACAGCCAATACAAAAGACATCCCTACCCTAATATAATATATAATAATAATAATATACTATGTATTATTAATATTTATTATCTAATAATATTATAAATGTGAATGTAAGTTTGTTTGTTTATCTTTCACGCGAAAACTACTGAACCGATTTAAATGAAATTTGGTACACAGAATCTCTAGAGCCTGAAAAATAACAAAGGCTACTTTAAACCGCGGGAAAGTGTCATTCCGCGGTAAAAATAATTATAACGCGGGTAACACCGCGGGGCACTACTAGTACAATATATATCTATTTGTTCGTTTTAGTCCAGATAGACCGATTTTTTTTTCTTATCATCGATAAGCCTTCATTTGACGAAGTGACCTAAGATGTAGCATGAAGACCTAGAAGATGGCTTCTCCGGACCACATTACGAAACACGAAATCTGAAACAGCGCACAAATTACTACACATGAATAACACAAAATCAAAATTATAAATTTTATGTCTCACACAACAAATGTCATTTTTACAAAGTTAACCAAGGTTATGTGATGCCAGTAGGTACTTGTACTAGGACCTATATGACAAAATCTTTTTGAGCTTTAAAAACTTATAATTTATATATTTTTTTGCAATATTGTGTATAAACTGTACCTCCACGGAACCTTAAATATAATCTTGGCCCATCTCATACTTATAAAATTTATTTTACTCCTCTAATGTTCTGTTATTAAGCTTAATTGCAATATAATAAATTAACTTGACAATTAGGAAGTCCCAAGTGTATGCCTACACTACTCAAGGCCCATCTTTGTTACTTAACATTTGCCTTCACGGCGCGGTTGCGGTGTTGCAACCAGTGCGTATCTAGAGCGCTGCGGACGTTGCTAGTCGTTGACCATAGATATCAACCATGAAGAATACATAGTTCTAGATGCACAAAGAAAAAAAAGTATTTATTTTGGAAAGGAGGTTTTATTTGTTCGAATTGGTAGATGGCCGCTTCCAAACAACCGCAACCGTACTATCTTGGAGATTTTGAGGCAGGTGTATGGACGTCCAACGGCTAAAATGTTGATGGTGAGCTTCTCATGCGATATTTTGTTAAACGTTTTCCCGAGAGAAATATGCTTTTTCACGCTGTGAAAAAGCATATTTCTCTCTAATGCGGAATTGTGTACAAATGAATTGTACACAATTCCGCATTATACGAAATATACAACAGTAAAATATTACTTTATTAAGTTCAGTTGATTTCAAAGACACAAGATTAAAATAACAACAACCGACCCAACACAATTTCGAATCAGTCGGCATAACCAAATAAGTTAAAGAATAAACCGCGCTGTGCAGCAATAATCTATAAATATAATTTATCTATAATTGCTTCAATCTATAGACAAAGTATATCTCTAATTGCCTATCATATATTATTATTATAAAAAATTGTACACGACATCGAATCTAATTCAGATACGTCGGTTATATATAATAGTAAAATATGATTCGGCAAGAATTATCTCATTAAATTAGCAATACCATGTTCACTAGAACTATTTCGACTATATCACTTCTTGCGATACCAAAAATAAATAAAAAACATTAACTACGATTATGTTCAATTTGCTCATTGCATGGTGTGATGAAAGTAATTACAGTTACTCTATCTTACACATAAGGCCGCTGTTTCGCAATGGTATCTCAGTCAAGGTTGCGGAAATGAGATGATGACTTATGTCAATGTCAATTTTGACAACTCTGCATTTACATTTGAATGTTCGAGTAACACAGAATTCGTGAGTCTCGGCGAAATAGAACAGGTGTCAAAGGAAATTGAGTATTCAACATATATAAAAATATTGAACTAAGTACCTCCTCAAGTTTGTCACTGACACGTTGACCAATTTAAAGACAAACTAAGTGACATTTTGATAGAAAGTACCGTTAATGACTTTTAAGTATTAGGCTATTTTAGAACGAAAATTATGTTTTATTTTTTATTATTATTATTGACTCTGACAATATTTGACATTGCCTAATAATTTTGTATTTGTTTTATTTTGAATGTATTAAGTGACATGAGATGTAATGTTTGTGTGCTCAAAGTAGCAGAATCTGTTTAGCTCTAATTAGTTATAAGACCTGACTATATTTCACCAGATTCGCAAACAATAAATTATTAATAAAATTTATTTAAGATTTATAAACATATGAGGACCGCGTTCTGTGTATAGTTTTAAATCCAGAAAATATTGCAAATGATTCTTGATGCCAGGAGGTTTCTGGTATATATTTTTCTAACCCATGCCTGCCCTGAGGGTGCGCTGCGTGGTTTGAACTCATGATAAATAAATCAATGAATAAATCCGGACAATCCACACAACAACATCTAGCCCCGTCGTAACTCCAAGCGTATACTCACGCTATCTTCGAAATGTAGTTCCAGTTTGCTCACACTTTAGCCAAGTGCTTTTTTATAAAAAATAATAATGTTGTTATATATCAAATCGTAAATCACTACAAACCAACAGGGCTGCAAAAGTTGCTTTCTGCTGTACGAAATAAAAAAGTTTTATAATGAAAGTGCCTACTTATTAGCTGAACACTTTCGCTCGAGCACGGTTTTTGGATTTTGATCCGATCGGTTTAACCGCGGTCTTGGTAACTGAGTTTTACGGATTTACAGCTGAATGTATTTCAAATAGATTTCATGCTATATATTTGTATCCCAAAATGTTTATGTTTTTCAAATGAGTTAGTATCAAGTTAACTAAAGGGGCTATTTTCCAACAACAGTTTAAAATTCACAAACCAATAAAGGGTAAGTTGGCACAAAATTGTAACTTAGACGTCCAACATTGAAGTGAGATGTCCCACAACATTTATCTGCCTTTTTATTCTCGCATTCATAAAAACTCCTATTTCTTATATAACTAATTTAGTTTAAACACACTAAAAAGCCTAATTACATACATCATATTTTGCCACTATTAACGATAAACAATGGTGTAAATATTAAATTGAACTGAATTTATTGATTTAACAGATTTGACCCTAATTTAGGTTTATGAATAGGTAAAGTTTTTTCCAAACCTTCTATTACCCTCCTATAATCATAAACTAAAAATTGAAGGAATACGGGGGTTATACATAGTTTATAAATGTATTACCTATCTTTGACGAAAAAATCAACTTTGAGGATTTATGTGTTTGCATCCCAGGAATTAATAAATTAATGACCAACATTAATCTATACAATCTGGGTGTATTACCAACAGAGTAATTAACACTTTTTAATTATAAGAATTCGCCATTCAATTCTCGACCTACGAATACTTACACACATAGTTATTTCATTACGTTACGTACATAAATTAAGCATATTTCATTAATAACACTGAATTCTATTACCATACATTTCAAGACGACACTTGAATTTATCAAATTACACATCTCAGGAACTGTTAAAATATTTCATAATTGTAGCACATCCGCTACTTATTATAGTAATTATAAACGAGAATGTGCAATAAACACCTTTTGTTAATTGTAATTGCTTATTTAATCTTTTATAATAGCTTTCAGTACTAGCTTTTTAAATATTATAATAGAAAATATAAAAAGAAATAGTTTATTCAATAACTTATAAAACAGTGAATAGGTTACTTAAAACTTAATATTATAAAGCTAAATAATGATAAAAAGCAGTCTCTATTTCTAACTTATTTATACACTGCATCTCTACCTACTCTTATTAACCCCCACTCTCATTAACCAAAAACGAGGGGTGTAATAATTTGACGTTTCTGTCTGTCTGGGATATCATAGCTCCCGAACGGATGCAGCGATTTCAATTTAGTTTTTTTGTATGATAGGTGAGTTTGGCGCATTTCATGAAAATCGGTTGAGCCGCTTAAAAGTTATGCGGGTGAGAGTGGGGAATGAAACCCATAATTAGCAAATATACTCGAGTGGGGTATTAAATAAAAGCTCATCGCGTGCACTTTTCTAAATATTATGGTGTTTTACTTCTAAGGAATCGGGGGTTTTTCTTAATTTTTTTAATTAGAATTTTCTAATACTATTTAGATATACGGGATATATACCATGATTGACTGTCTTTCGAGTTTTCTGATATTTCGACACAGTTACATGCGCTATGATCATAGTTGAACTTTATAAATCTAAATAGTATTGATAGCCATGATAGTTTTAATAGTAATTTTTTCAATTTATTGATATATTTATACTTAAAGTATAAATCTGTACTGACGATACAGTACAGACTGTTGAATTACATAGAGCTGTCGGTGTACACTTCCAACTATCCCAAATAAAAGGATTTTTTCAAATGTATTTATTCAAATATCATTTTTCAAAAGTGTTAATACAATCAATCAAACGTCACTCGCTCGCTTCTGTACTCGTGAAAGGCGCGCCACCGCATTTCGTAGACTAAATAAAAAGGCAACACACACGAGAGGTTAACGAGGACTCCTATGTAACAGAGCTATTAAGTTTAGTCTAGTTCATTTTGTAATTGAAATTTATTATGTAATACTTGATTAACCGTATTAGACAATAAACACCTCCTGATCAGTAAAGGTCTTCCCTTGAAAGAGAATAAAGAAAATTAGTTAATTTGGAACAGAAGACAGTGGAGTCAAACAACAATCGACAAGCAAGACAAGAGAGCAGGTAGGGGGTCTTGGGTTTGTTTGTTATGCTTGCACATTCTCCTTAGACTGGGTTTTGAATATGTATAAAAAAAAACATCTATGTACATATTTATGTTAGAATAAGGACTTATTTCACAAAATTCAAGCAAATTAAGCAATGGTTAGTTATGTCAACAGATATATAGCTTTGTTAAGTGACAAAGCTAACTTGACTAAGTTAACGCTTTGTCACTTGTGAAATAACTCTCAGTTTTAATCATTGTCTAATGTATAGTTTGGCAGACGTGCTCCAATAACTCCAGTTTCATAAAAAACAAAATAGCAAAAATTTATTAAATGTTAAGCATCAATTCTAGATTCTATAGATGGTGCATTCCAACACGAAAGCTTACTTTACTTTTTTACTTGTCATATGAATGACAAGTAAAAAAGTTAAGTAAATTAACTACTAGTAAGCATTACAACAATGCAACCTTATCATCATCATCATGCACAGTCTGATTTTTGCCCACTGCAGGGCATAGGCATCCCAAAGTTCGTGATATCCATAACGGTCCCCTCATAAACGCTTCCACTGATCAACGTCGCGGGTTTCCTCATAAACCCGCGACGCACTTTTATGACAAAGACCGCCGCGAACCTGAGGATATTTCTACTTGAATAATGTATTTGCGCTTTATGCAGGTACTTTAACGGTGAAGGCGAACATTTTGAGAAAACCGGCATATTTTGAGAACTTTAAAGAGCTTGAAGGACATGTGACATTCACCAACCCGCACTTGGCCAGCGTGGTGAATTATGGCCTAATCTATCTTGTCAAGAGAAATGTCCTTGTGGGAACTTAAATAGGGGTGCTTATATGCATGTGTAATCAGTTAGCCATTTTCTCACAACCTTTACTTAGAAAACAAAAACATTTTTAACATAATGATTCTTCAGAACAAACGCTTTATATGAGCGCTCGTTCGAAAACCGAACCTGTGGATAATGATGCTATACTAGTTTCATGACTCAATCGCAAATATTACATTTACGATTTTAATGTACGCACTGCGTCCACTTTATCGCTCAGATCAACATTCTATAGCACTTCTCTTGCGAAATACAATGCAACACTACTTACAGATGATTAGCTTTTGAAATAACTGTTTATGGTGTCCTTGTATAGTTAACTAGTTTAAGTAGTTTGGGGAAACAATTACTTTATTCTGAGACACGATATCGCATGTAAGCTGGCAACCATACAAAGTATCAGTGAGAAATTACATTTCTTATAACAATATCATTATCTCTACATGGGATCATAGGAAGTCGTTTCCGCTTTCTGTTCGCTTAGATCTTTCATAATACTCTACGGATTAAAATACTGTTTAAATAGATTGATCTATTCAGAATTCATCTATATCTATACCAATGTGATTCTTTGTTGTTGTTTGCTATTTTGTTTGCTTGGTTTATTTTGTTCAAATAATAAAATCATTATACTATTTATTAAAATACTTTTAGTTGGGTATTTTTTTTTAAAATCAATTTTGATTATTGTGATGTGCATCCACAAAGTAGTTATAATAAGCACGTGATACTCAGTGGCGGATTTACCAGCAGGCTGAGTAGGCTGGAGCCTAGGGCGGCAGATTCTGGGGGCGGCAAATTTGGAGAACGATTTTTTTGTACCTCATAGAATTCAAAAAGATTTTTTACGTTTACGTTTAATTATCGTGTAAATAATAGCATACATTACCCCGCCCATACGTGATGTTTGAGCTTCGATTAGCTCAAAAATATGCAATTTCAACAAAATTGTTGCATTGTAAAAATAATGTATGATTTGACAATTGTTGAGGCAAGGCGGCAACGCGGCAAAAACTATTCAGCCTAGCCCTTGTAAATTTGTAAATCCGCCACTGGTGATACTAAACTACGTGATTCAAATGTAAACATCAGGATATTTTATAACATCTTTGTCACGTGGTTTTACTCCAATAACAAATCGCACAAATTAAATATTCATCACAAATTATAAACCAAACCGAGGTCATCCAACATAATTTATACATTTGAAGAGCTACAAGCACTGAACTCTGTTGCCACTATTTTAAATAGAGATTTAAGTCCTTGCACTTTTATCATTGGACGCTTAGATTTAGGTAGGTACGGCTGGATTTTATGCCTAGTAGAAACTATCCTATAAGCAGCACAAAGCGCTTCTCGAATTATATTATTTGCGTGCACCGCTAAGGAAAACACTCCTATTTCTTAATAAATAACACCGGAACTTCTTTAAGACACAAGGCTTCTTCTGGGCTAGATTACTACAGTCGTTAGTAAGCACTTTCAAAAATAAAAAACTAAAATATTAACGAAACTTATCACTTAGATAGCGTTAGTGTAAGTAGTGATTTGGGTGACGATTGACCTCCTACACGCATTCGAACTCATCTAAGACAATGATCGATCAAACTGATCGAAGTTTTTACCCATAAAACATTATAAATCATAATTCTAATGACCCAAAGTTGTTACTTAAGTCACGATTCGAAGGTCAATCGATTTATAGTGAACTGTTTAAATATCATCAATGATTTATAGCGAGTTTAGCAAGACGCCGGCGCTCAAGTCATCATTGATCGATAGTGTATATCGACCTTCGATTAAGCTTAGGTAATTTATACTTACCATCATCAATACTATATAATTATACTCTCCTCTAATTTTAAGGTCCTGGCAGAGAACCAGCGCTCTGTCGTACTGCTCCTACGGGTTCTATGGCAGACATTATGCTGAGCCATGCAAAAAAACCTGTCGGTATATAGAGGGTCCCCTTTATTATACATGTTTTTTACGTAGGTTTAAGGTAGATTTAATTAGGTATTCGTTTTAGTTATTGCCTTCACTATTGGTCTCATAAACAGGCTCAGAGTCGCTCAAAGAGCTATGGAGAGGGCTATGCTCGGGGTTTCTCTACGGGATCGAATCAGAAATGAGGAGATTCGTAGAAGAACGCGGGTCACCGACATAGCCAAACGGATTAGTTCTTTGAAGTGGCAGTGGGCAGGCCATATAGCACGAAGAACAGATGGTCGTTGGGGCCGAAAGGTTCTCGAATGGAGACCACGGATCGGCAAGCGCAGCGCAGGACGTCCACCAACTAGATGGACGGACGATCTGGTGAAGGCTGCGGGCTCACGGTGGATGCAGGCCGCTGCCAGCCGAAACCACTGGAGATCTTTGAGGGAGGCCTATGTCCAGCAGTGGACGTCTTACGGCTGAGATGATGATGATGATTGCCTTTTATATTGTTTTTCTTTCTAAACAATCAATAATAATAAAGCCGTGGCTAAGCACACTCGACTATAATTCCGAAGGTCGATCATTCACACCCCGCCACGCAACTCAAGATTTGTCTTCATATAAAATTATGTGCGATGAAACAAGTGCTTTAACGGTGAAGACAAACATCGCGTATCCTACACACCTGTTCTGAGAACCTTACAGAGCTTGAAGCATATGCGATTTACCAACCCGCAATTGGCTAGCGTGGTAAATTAATGCCTAATCTTATATTTATTTATTTTGTTTGTTGTTATACCGGCAAGAGAAATACTTCATCTATCATGGTTCTTGAGATACAACCTGGTGACAAACAGACGACTCTCAGAGTCTCGTTCTCTCGTGTCGTAATAGGGTCCCGTTTCACACTTTGGGTATTACAGAAATGAAATTTTGGTGTTTTAACTGCGAAAGTCTAAAGAAGATTCTATACACATTGTAAAGAATAGTGTACTTTGCCCCTTACTATTTCTAAAATAAACACAAACATTTTATAAACGAAAATTAAGATTCCTAAAATGTTTCGTTCTAGGCTTTATAAAAGTCTCGTTCATGATAACGTTTTCTTAATTCCAAAATAAACTCAACAAAGAGGGTTTTGTAAATTTTGATAAACAAATTCATTATCTATTTTAAGTCTCATATATTTTTATTTAATTTGTACACTAAATTTTATTTATTTATTCTTAAGGAAGGCTAAAGTTAACACAGCGCAATAATTTGAATGGGACAAGTCACTAATAGGTGTGAAACAACAAAATGAACTTTAATTAGATTTGCAACATAGTCTGTTCTTAATGGATCATCTCATGTTATTTTAAATTAGAATGATTAAACTTTAATCGATTTTCATCTCTAAGACCCTTCTCCTCAACCATTAACACATAATAGTTTGGATTTTGCATCTAAGAAATTTATACGAATCTAATAATTATGAAATAATACTAATTGAATGATTAATGGTTTTTTTTAATGAATATATTGTTTATTTAATCCCCGCTTTTCACCACTGATTGTCAAAACGTTTGATTAACTTAATAGTAGATACTGGTTGCTTTACGGAATTAATTTATAGTTTCAAGATACAATTACAGCATGTACTTCTGGCTTTAGAGGGCAAATAATAAATATTGTATTAAAAAGTCTTCTAGTTAAAATGCCTATCCAGTGACGCAGTCGCCATGGCCGAGATCGGCTAGGATATGATTATTATTATTATTAATATATATTGATAATTAAAAGGTGTCTCTTCCGATAAGTAGCTAAGACCAACAACGGGAAAAATCTTGAGTAGGTAGTAGTTATGCACAAGTAAAATATAATGTTTTCTTCAATCTATACTAATATTATAAAGCTGAAGAGTTTGTTTGTTTGATTGTTTGTTTGTTTGTTTGTTTGTTTGTTTGAACGCGCTAATCTCCGAAACTACTGGTTCGAATTGAATAATTCTTTTTGTGTTGGATAGTCCAGTTATCGAGGAAGGCTATAGGCTATAGGCTATATAACATCACGCTACGACCAATAGGAGCAAAGATATAGCGGTAAATGTGTAAAAAACGGGAGAAATTATTTCATCTTTGAAGCCTTCCGTTGCGTGCGCCGTGAAAACGGTTCAAGATACACAAAAAAAATGTATTAAAGAATAATAGCTCTTTTAATGATCTAAAAAACAGTCCGCGATAGTATATGTCTATCTTTTAAGACTAACTCACAAAAACTGTTTTTATGGTACCTAATTTTGTCGAAATAATTTGTTTAAGTTGTATCAACATAGTAATATTAATCTTTATTCAAATAAATATGTTGTTGGTTAAGAGTACTTCATCCATTATAACGCGGGTAGCACCGCAGGGCACAGCTAGTCAATTTATATAGAAAAAGTTCGGAAATGGTTGCAGAATATTAATTCATTTTTTTCCAAACTAATTTAAGTTAAACGTAAGTTATTTTTCGTTAAAAATCTGATAATCCTCAATAATTCTTTTTTTATTTTTGTAACCAATTCTTTTATAAATACGTCACGCCTCTACTGCCCTCTATTGGTTTATTCGTGAAGTGCAATAATCAGCTGATCAAACTTTCTAAACTAACATGGCGTAGGGCGCGCTCGTATTTTAAGTTTCAAAGCTTTCCACTAGATGGCGTGATTACGGTATGATTCTTCTTAATGATAATAACAATCTTGTCTAACGATAATTTTAAAATGTTTTTTAAGTATTTATTCGCTTCTCAACACAGTGTAAAAAATTTAAGCGAACTGTCAAGACTATGTTATTTCGTTGATTATTCTTAGTTTTTATTTAAATTAGATTTAAGTTGACCTGTCCATGTAAGCATAGGCTTCTAAGGAAATAAACGTTTTGACTTTGACTTTGACTTTGTTTCATCTGTCAGGATGCACAGGGCTCTATGAAGTTAATTACTTAAAATTTGATAGGTATAGTTCAATTTAATGTACATATTTATGTTATCGAAAGTTATTTCCATAACATTTTATTAATACATAGTAGTAGATAATAATATTATATATAATATATATATATATATAATATATATTATATATATATATAATATTAGTTGTAAAAAATAATCTTAGAATAGTTCAAAATTCATTTGGCTTGTCTTAAGACTTCTTTATCTTCTGTAAAATGTATACATATAATGTAGTATATCAGTCACCTAACACCCATTATTACAAGCTCTGCTTAGTTTGGGGTTAGGTGATGTTGTGTGATTTATTTATTTAATTTATATAAATCTACTTTGATAGTTTAATGTATTCTAACATTTTGTTGTTCTTATTTATTCTGCAGTATCTAATGTGATTTATAGAAGTGAACTTAGAATGCATTGACTTTTGTTTAAGTTAAAGGATAACATGACGTGAACTTATGCGAACGCTACTAATACTGTACACTTGTGGTAAAAAAACGGTCCCCTTTTACACCAATAAGCCATTAAAGTAAATGGATAGGTATATTTGTTTATTAATACCAAGACATTATCAAATATATTATTTTATGAATAGTTTTTACAATGTTTGATTTTACAGAGTTACTTTTTAAATTGAAACTAAAATTCTAAGTTTGTGTAGAAGAAATTAACACGTAATATCAAAACTTACATAATAACGTTTTTGTGTTAATTTTACAATATTTAGGCATTTCATTTATTTATCAATATGTCACATCCAATGTACACATTATTGAACAACAAATTAATAAACTTCATCTTATAGAAAAAGTATTAAAATAAAAAAGCTTTTATTTATTAAGTGTTACCTAAAAATATATCTAAAACGGCCTACTCATCTTGACAAATCATACGAACTCAATACAACTTAATACATATTTTCCTTTTGTAAAACGTAGTTCCTTTGACCACCTTCCATTTAACTCCTTAACTCAGAGAACTTTTATCTGTAATAACGATGATAGGTTTTTTGAATAAAATCTGTGTAACTTTCATAATAATTTTATTTAAAAATATAGGTATATATTAAAGCCTCCGATAACAGATTCTGATCTAAAAATGTTTTTAAGAAATTTAATAACATTTGAAAATCCACACATTTGTCACTGTTATATTATTTTTTGAAATTATGATTGTGTTTAAATTATCATGGTTTTACAATATTATGACTTTAAACGGGTAACACACCATGATCCAATCATGGTATTATTGTAATAATTGTGTAAATTTTGAATAAAGCTTACTAATTAAGTAATTAACATTACACATGCATTTTTTCTGCAACCAAGTGTATTACGTGAGCGCTGCCAACAATAGGACAATGTGCTTTGTTTTGCGATTGCATTCACTTACTGGTGTATAAAAAGGGTCAAAGGTCTGGATTGGGCAAATACGTAGTGCTTTATACTGCTTAAAACGAGTTTCACATCTTTACATTTTTTGTCAATTGTCACAAACAGTGTGACGATATTTTAAGGTCAATTTCGTATTGAAATTGAGCTTAAGATAGGGACGCAAAATGGCGTTCAACTGAGTAACATCTTTTTTACTTTTTATTTTTATTTAACTCGAAACTGACAAAACGACGCTTGAATCGTAGAGCTCAATTACATAAATCTTAATTTAAAATCTAAGAAAAACCCCCTATAATTCTTCTGTGAGTGTTTATGTCACTGAACTTCTCTCAAACGACTAGACCGATTTTGATGAAATTTTTTGTGTGTGTTCAAGGGGATCTGGGAATGGTTTAGATTCACAATTCGAAGCAGGGGCGGGCGGGTCACTATTTATTATATAAGTTTTAGTTAAAATGCTTGACCTAAAAATATTTATGTATGTATGTCCATTCATCATCATCATCATGTCCATGTATGTCCATTATACTTAGTAAATCAGATGTCTAGTGCCTGCAACACAAGCTTAGAGCTTACCACGGGGCTAGATGTTGTTGTGTGGATATATTTATTTATTTATTTACCTGTGACATGTCGCCAAAGCCTAAATCGGTCAGGACACATCATCATTATATATAGAGGGAATAAGACTGATAGTTAACACACTGTCCCCATAGGAAAACCTATCTTAAATACAAATCGCTTACGAAATCCTTATGGAGCAATATTATAAAATGAACTGACTTAGGACATTTGCATTTTGTGAACTAGAACTAGGTCTTACACAAGAAATGGCTTATTTACATTCAGATCGGATCTGTGCGAAAGGCAGAATCGAATGTTTCCCAAACAATATCTAAATAGTGAAAGTTGTATTGACTGTTTTTGTTTTGTAATTCAACATAAATTATAATTAATAACAAAATAGATAAGATATTAAAGGATCTGTCGGAATGCGGAATGCAGCTACTTACCTATCAGAAGATATGTATCAGAAATCTAAGATCAGATCAGATCCGGGCTGGGCCAGTGCGTGAAACGATTTTTTCGTGTTTCGTAATGTGGCCGGAGAAGCCATCTTTTAGGTCTTCATGCTCCTAAGACCACATCGTCACTTAACATCAGGTGAGATTGTGGTCAAATGAAGGCTTATCTAGCAAAAAAAGGTACCCATTGAAAACAACTAATTCGATATTTTCAGGAATAAAAATAATATAAGTTGGTCACATCTCACTTAAAACTGAACATCCTAAATCGATATAATAATATAAAATGCATGAAAATGACCCGATGTAAATACACTGATTTAGAGTTAAGACATTAACGCTTTTATGAGCACAATTTTGTCAACTTTCAGTGCCCTGCGCCGAATACATAAGATTTTATGACTTTCCACAAATATCACTATGACGGTACATTTTATTAATTATTATTCTGTGACATTCACCAACTTGCACTTGACCAGCTTGGTGAATTGATGCCTACTCATCGTCAAGAGAGAAATCCCTGTATCCCGGGAGTGGGAACGTAAATGCTCATTATGATTCTGTTACAATGATTTCTAATATCAGTTGCTTCATATTAAATAATTCAAAGGTTTATCCATTATGAAACGTTCATTTTAAGTTTAGCATACAGATAATTCATTAATTGAAAGAGTATTTCTTTTATGCTACTGAGTTTTTTTTATTTAAAACGTAATTTTAATAAATCTCAAACTTGCATCAGAAATCAAGTGTCTTAATTTGTTTTTGGTTAGAAAAAATATATAAATAGCAAATAAATTTGTAAGGTTGTATTTTAACCTTGTAGAAAATTGTGTACCTACCTACCTTCAACATTTTCAACATAATTGCTGGCTCAACTCAAACTTAAAATAAATTAAAATTAAATATTTTTGTTTTATGAATTGGCAACTACCGTAGTTCTGTCTCTTGCATGCTTTCATGTTTAGTTATTAAAATAATTCGTTATCTAAGAGTCCGCAATAGGCGTGAAGGTCGGCCATTGTTGCGTTTAGTCACACAACTCATTCATTTCCATTCAATGCTTCCAAAAATAAAACACGGAACTTAATTTTATACTTTATTTTCATAGCTTTCCGTACAACTTAAAAACTAAAAATTGGTAACCTTTTAATATCACTACGTACACGTACGTTCAAACATTGTCATTATTTACAAGAATGGTCGTTTGCTGATCCCGGCCATCGGAGAATGCGAATGTTATAAATAAAATAATGATGAGTATTTCCTAGTGGTGGTAGTAGGAGCCGCCGAGGCTTAGGTGGCTGTGCTCGTGGCCGACGTAGACTGGCACCTTCACGGGGACGGGGTAGGGCTTCTCGACGTGCACGGGGTAGGGCCTCTCTACGTGCACGGGGTAAGGCCTGTCGACGGGGACCTTCACGGGGACAGCTACGGGCCTGTCGACCGCGACTGGCACGTGCTTGTACACGGGGTAAGGCTCAGGAACGGGCACCTTGACGGGAACAGCGTAAGGCCTGTCAACGTGGACTGGGTAAGGCCTGTCTACGGGAACATGGACGGGCACAGCCACGGGCTTCTCAACTGCGTAGGGGACAGCGACGGGCTTCTCAACTGGGTAGGGTGCGGGTACGTGCACGGGGTAAGGCCTGTCGACGGGTACTTTGACGGGAACACCGACGTGCTTGATGACGGGGTAAGGCTGGGGAACGGGGACCTTGACCTCCACTGGGTAGGGGACGTGCTTCTCAACGGGGTAGGGCTGAGGAACGGGGACCTTCACTGGGTAGGGGATGTGTTTCTCAACGGGGTAAGGCTGGGGTACCAACACCTTGACGGGGTAAGGCCTGTCGACGGGGACGTGCACGGGGTAGGGCACCTTCTTCTCAACGGGGTACGGGGCTGGCACATGTACAGGTACTTTGACGTACTCCTTGACTGGGTAAGGTACGTGCTTGATGACTTCGTAGGGCTGGGGCACTGGGACCTTGACGGGGTAAGGCACGTGCCTATCGACTGGGTACGGGACGGGTCTGTCGACGGGGACGGCGACGGGGACGCCTTTAACTAGGGTCACGGTCTTGACGACATCGGTGTGGTGTCCGAGGTTGTAGGCGGAGGAGTAGCCATGAAGGCCGTCGTCGATGACGTTGTAGGCGCCGCCGATGCCGTGTCCGCTGCCGAGGTAGCCGACGTCCAGCCCGTCTATACCGTACCCATAGCCGAGGTTAAGGAGACCGCGTTTGTCTAACTTCTTGTCGAGCGGCTCTGCTTTCTTGTCTGTCGTCTTCTTCTCGCCGGCAGCAGCCGCGGCTACCAGCAGGAAAACTAAGCAGATCTGCAATGATGAAAATCAAACTTTACTATCGACCCATACATTTACATGTGAAACTTAATTCCTATATACATTTTTTGCAACGCACTACAAGTTCATTTAAATCAATGTTCGTATTCGCTTTGCATAAGTGTTAAAGAATTCAAGTTCTCTTTGCCAAGTTCACAGCTTATATCACAAAGCGGGCTCATAACGTTATTTTTATTAATATGCGGCTTCTAATCAGGTTATAAAACATGATTCGTAATATTGATGAAATGAATCGGCATACGATATATCTTGAAATTATACACTTGCGGTCATGTTACGGCATTTGATGTATAGCCTATGACTGTATTGGGCAATGAAGCCGCTGAAGCGATAAAGGAAACATTACTGTACTTCACGGAGGCGTTGATACGAGAATACATAGATTACTTACGTGTTAATTGCTGGTAACTAGTTTTTGAACCAGGAATTTTGGAATAGAGTTAATAGACCGAAACATTTGGCGATTTTACTAACAAAGTTTTCCTCAAACCTATTTATTAACAAGAGTTAAAATAATTAATAATCGGTTCTTGTGTCTGCTATGAGTCATGTTTGTCCAAGCATTCATATGTACTATTAAGACTAAGTCTTTCGATAATAGATTCCATAGTCGATCTAGTTGAAAGGAAAAACCTTCTATCAAGCTATTCCGGTCAAGGACTGAAAATGGTATAATGATGATGATTTAGTTAATCTTGCAACATAGGAACTGGCTGTGCAAGTAACTGCGACAGGTCAACTAGTTGCTAATAACCCAACAAATGTAATTTGCTATGCAAAGTTATTTACAGCATATGATACAACGCGGATTATCGTGAATAATTCATAGTTACATAAAAAGCCTATGTAAATAGAGGTCAGTTGATAGTTTCTAAATATCAGGTTTGCTAAATACAAAAATAAAATTTTGGCTAATATTAGAAGACAGGATACTTCGGATGTAGGGATTAATGAAGGTGATAATAGTAAAGTCTAACTTTTAATAGGATTCTTGCAAAACCTCGGAAGTTGTAAAACTTCCAATATTCAAGTTTATTCAGATAGTCAGGTGCAAATTAAACTTTGATCTAACCTAAAAGAAAGTTGAGTACTAAGGAGGCAAAAGGTGAATAAGCGACTAACTATAAAGGATATAATCTCCAGTCTTGTAAGAAACCATGTAAGTCAAGTAAAGGCATGTATTAAAACTACGAAAAACTTCTGAACCTCTTGGCATAAACATAGAAAAACAACTCATTATAGATAAAGGCTCATAATTATATCTTCAAACGGTTGCAAATCGGTAAATACGCATGCGTTGCATTGCAAATATGATGACAGTTCATCAACTTGCGCAAACGGCGACGCAACTCCCATAGGCCACTGTTTCGCCATCTATCGTGAGAATAACTCATTAGGGTAATGAGGAGGCAAAAAGTTTAATGAGATGCTGTTTACATAGAACTATGACCACATGACACAGCCTATCATACTTTAGAGGCGGTAATAAGAAAATAACACTACTTATTATGCACTTAAGACACGACTTATAACAGGCTATTTACCCATAGTAATCACCTGTTGGTAATGTTTTCAAATATAGACCGACTAATTTTATTATTAACCTAATACAACCTATAGACCCATTGTCAGAAACAGTTGATGAGTTTAGATTGCACCTATAGATACTAATATAACACACTCGTATGTAATTCAGCACTTGTTTCATTCATTTGCTCTTCACCTATGAAATGCTCAAACAATAAAGTTTACACACTATACTATTACGAACAGTCAAACCATTGAGCAAATATTTCATACGTGAGAATTGACAGGTCAATGTGACTATGGCGACTAGCTTCGAGACAGCAAGTCTGCACAAACCTTTAATGAGTGCTAATTTTGAAATAGTTTTAAGTATTTAAATAACTGCAAAATTTACAAGATGGAAAAATAATAACTATGAAGAAACATAATCAATTAATTAATAAATCTACTAACATAATTATAATAATCAAAGAATTATATAAAAATAAATGATTTATCAAAATCTCTTACTGAACCTTCATACCAAGTCAAATTTTACTTGTCTTTCTCATATAAAATATACTCTTTGTTTGGTTTCTTATGTAGACCAAAACCACATTGCAAATAATGTATGGACCAAATCTTCTGTTGAACTTTGACTGCTTAACCTTGCCCAGTGACAATAACCTACTTTAGTATTACCTAATCCAGGTTATGAAACTGAGATGCCTGTCTGTCATTTCATTAAAATGGTTGGCATCGTGACCATGAATTTTATGGAGGCGAATTAAAATACTACGAACATTATTAACTGTCAGGAATGTCTCATTGTTTTTTTCTCTGTAATGTTACAGTTAATGTAAGATAGAAACGTCGTCTCTATCGATAAAGTACAGAATTGTACCTATTGGTTCTTATCGTATTGAGATTGTCAGTATTACCATTCACGATATTCAATAAGATTATTACGGTCAAGTGACTCCCACGTAGTTAAGCAACGATTATGATCTGTGCCAATCTTCGATAAACACAAACATGTCGAGTATAAAATGAGTATGTATCAATTACCCCAAATAGTGTAACCATATTTTAGATATGATCATCAGAACTTATGTAAAACTGATGTTATGATTTTGGGACTGTCAATTTATTTTTAGACAAAGAAGATATTCGTGATTTCACCATTTTATTGAAAACATTTAGCAAAAGTCCTTGTTTTAAATTCATCTAGTTCTGTCTTTTGTAAATTGGCGTATCTTTAGTGCCTACAATTAGGCTTAAAGTATGGTGCCGTAACTATCCCACAGTTGGATCACGAATTCTTTGTTCGGTTGTTCCCATAGGTTTTCTTGTATTTCCACTATTGCTTAACCGTGATCGTGTAATACAATTGCTAGTCAGGAAAAGCCTTGTCTTGCAATTTTACCTAAATTATCCTGCGCATTATAATGGTTGAGGATAAACATAATATTATCAGAAATTTATTTTGCTGTAGCTTAAAAAAACTGAGTAGATCAATTATTGTAATTTATGTTAATATATAGATAAATAAAAATTTTATTGCCATTTCATAGACCGTCAATTATGAAATATCCATAAAAATTAGATCATATACATAACGTGTTTGTTTTGTAATAATACTTAAAAATAATACTTCTTTTTACAATTATAAAAAGTATTAAAACCAGCTTCTTTAATTGGTCTTTCCGTTTTATCGGTCAGTAGTACGCGTATTTCAATAAGCTGTATTTTATCATAAATCTCTTTAATTGTCCAAATTATATTAGTTCAATTAGATATTGCTGTGTTAAAAACATATCAGGTTTTATAGGTACGTGTTTTTTGTTAACATTGTATTACTTCATAGTTTGCAATATTCATGTTCTCAAACATTGATCATTAATTATATTTATTGTAATAAAAGCATCATATATTTGCTTTAGTGTTTCTAGTGTTGCTTAATATTATGTCGGCACGTGCGATCGTTTACATTGGCTTTTCACTTTGTAATTTATTCTTTTGTTCTATTCATTAGAAAATGTTTATTTTAATGCATTTCCATTTTCATCTTAGTTGTTAAACATGTTTTGTAACATTTGACTTGTTTGTAATTTTTCATAATGTTAACTTTTTAAACTATCATGGTTTTTAACAATATTATGATTCAAAACGGGTAACATACCATGATTTGACGGTTTTTGAGTTTTCCCATATTTCGACGCTGTTGCAAGCGCCATGACCGTCAAATCATGCTATGTTACAAAAACCGTCAAATCATGGTATGTTACCCGTTTTAAATCATAATATTTTATAATGTTGTTTTAGTGGTTGTTATTGTTTGTTTTGCGTTTGTTTTCACGCTTTGCTGGTGTTATTAGGTCATCCTCAGTTCGTTTACCTCTAGATCTAGTTATGCGAACAATGGCTAGTAAGCAAACAGATGATAATCGTTCTAAGTTGAAGTGTTGCTTAGAATACAGAAGATTTTGTTTGGTTATTTAGCGACTTCTTTTTTATGTTATTGAGAAGGCTTTTTTCATTAAGGAAACGTCGTAAGATCTGTTTTGTACGCGCTACCTTTTTTGCGCGCTGTTTTTATCTATTTTTATCAACAGTCTTCAACTAAAAATAAATCGCGTCGTAAATGATCGCCTATAGTAATTTTGTAGCCCTTTTTAAGAAAATCGCGAGAGATAAGGGGCGCTTTATTTTACATAGCATTAATAATATTAAAATTTTAGCCACAAGTCGTCACTATTTCATTTAAATAATATTAAATCTTTTTACTTAAAAATGCTCTTGCTCATTTAAAAAACAGTATATATTTTTACTGTCATCTCCTTATAAGACGGTGCACGTAGACTTTGAAGGGTTTCAACAAAATCCTTTACCTACGGAATCTGTATAAGGTGAACTAGGAAATAACCTGTCCTAGAATTTGCAGAATCTGTTGAGTTCGATTGAGTAATTTTATGTAAAATAGCTTTACGCTACTTAGCTTTTGAACTTTGAGTAACATAACTTAAACAGTGATAACTATGACTCATAATATTAGCAACTTAAATTTAACTATTGTAGATTATTTTTGATATAACTCTACTCTCCTCCAAAGTTTTTTAAAACGGTATCCGTTACGTAAAAAATCAATATTTTGGAAATGTTAATATAGTCAAAAATATTTCAAAATTAATTTGAAATTTAATAAAATAATTACATCATTCGTAACATTTTGAGTTTCAACCTACTTATAAAAAGAGATTTCTCAATACAACCGTATTACGAGTATATTATTTTGAGTGTTTTTGGATAATTTCGTCTTTTAAATACTCAAATGATCCTTTTTCAATTATTTTATTTAAAGGTAATTTGTAAAATTGAATGTCGGTTGTCTTTGTTGAAATTTACTTATTACTTGGTCTTGCATTTGTGATTCTTGTAATAATAATGGGCTTGAGATGTGAGATAGGTCGAACAGGTGAACAGGTATCATTGATCGGTGAGCTCTCTTCCTGATGGTACAGGTTTGAAACCCAGGCCCTTTGTGACGCAACAAACCTCCTTTATGATCTACCTTGTTTCTGTCCGACTGTAGTTTTATTAAGTTGATTCTATTGCAATCGTTAAAATGGTTAGTGCAATAATTTTATGATGCAAGTAAATATATTTTTTTACAGCATATTAAGTATTCGTAATTTATGAACACGCGGAGGAAATTAATGAAGTTGTTTATTTATTTTCTGGTGCTTAGGCTTAGAAAGTTTTTCTATGTAACGAATTTATTATAAAAAAAATTCTCGTCTTATTATTATATAAATTGGTAATTATTTTATCAGTTATAATGCGTATTGTAAATTATTTAACACAATGATCCAAAGCGTTGACTTCAAAAAAGTGCGTCAGACACAACACACTAACACTAACTATCATCACTGTCCGAGAACTCATCACTTTTTTGAAGTCATCACTGAATCACTGCACTGCACAACACTGATGGTGGTGATCACTCACCGGTTTCATGATTGCTCCTCAACTTAGTGCGGAGTCGGGAATCGAACTGGATATAGTGTGTGGAGTGCCGTGTGTTTTTATAGGTGGTTATTTGGCTGAACTTTCGCCATCGCCCCCCTTGGCTGCGCCGGCGCAGAGTCCTTGCGGCGCATGCCCGGCGCGGCGCTCTGCTACTGGCTGCCGCGTCGCGGTCATTTTTTTTAAATACAGTAATTATAGTGTCACTTATTTATAAAAAAATACTTTGCGATAATTCTAGCTCAAATTATTTTACGTTTGTTTCGTGTTATGCATCTAGTAAACGTACAGTGAAAATAAGTTTGCCTTAAAGTTCTGCTAAAACTTTATACATCATGTTCTGTTTTATTGCGGTTTAGGCGATGTTTGTGTGAATAGCCCAAAAATAATAAAAAAATTACTATGAATATTTGAAAAGAAAACTATAAAAAAATTATTCAAAGTATTTTCAATTCAAACTCATGTTGAATTTAAGTTCATGTTGATTTCATAATTATTTCATTTTATAAATTAATTTTATTGAAGGTTTATCTTAACAACATCTCGATTATAATTTTAGTTATAAAGTTATTATCTCAAAATGTAAAATGCGTCTTAACTTTAATCTTTTATGACACTTTAATAGAATATACAAACTAACAGATTTTTTTTTCGAAAATAATTTTAATACATAACATTGTCGTTTAATTTTCTTTTGTTATGAAAATAGCGATTTCGAAAAGGTAGAAATGTTAATAAAAATGTTATTGTGTGACGCTGACGGGTCGTAATTGCGTGTTTGTTTACAAACAACTTATTATGGTAACAGTGTCTTGTGAAAAAACAAGTTGAGGTGTGTTGAGTTTCATACATTTGAGATTACATGAAATTGTATGACCAATGTTGTCAACGGTTGAAATACAAAAATAAACGTATAGACCCGATTTTATATAGATTATTGAAACAATTCAATTGAATTTCTGATAATTTGCGCTTGGAGCGTCAGTTGAAGATGATCGAAACAAAAAAAAAATTAACCGACTTCCAAAAAATAATGAGTAAGTATGAGTATTTTAATGTTGATTACTTTTACACCGTGAACGGATTTTGATTAATCTTACTTTGAAGTTGTTGCTTCCAAGTTGGCGAAAATAGATAATTTTTGTTTAAAAACTACTTAAAGAATTTTCAGATAGCGGGAAAATTTAGAATAATTAACTTTTTATCGAAAATAAGTTCCGAGTAAAACGTAATTATGTTTGGACTTGATAACTTCCTGTTTTATCGTCAGTCAGTCAACATTTGATCTCTAGCTGTTCGTTCCATGGCTTCTATTTAATAATATAATAAAAAAAACGAATTCTTAAAATTTCATATTCAAATTGTAACTGCTTTTCGATTTTACAATTATAACAACCTATATTATGTTGTAGTATCCAAGAAAGTTAATGTTGTTTAAATCATTTACAGATGTATATTTTTTAATGTACTTGCAAAGATTTAATTTAAGATTAATCATAACCATACCAAAATACGTAAATAATTTGCAGGGTTATGTAAAATGTGTGTTACTTTAGTTGATTTTTAGTATGAGCGCAATCCTAGGAAGTAATTATTAAGTAATTGGCAAAAAAGGACATTAGCTCTGTTTATAAAATTTAACGAGAACTTTTTGTGAAAAAGTGCCAGTTTCATGGTATTAGAAAACTAATATTTAAAAAAAACAAGCTGACCCCAGCAAACGTTGTTTTGCAAAATGAAAAATAGATGTTGGCCGATTCTCGAGAGAATGGGTCAAGCCGTTTTGGAGGAGTACGGGAACGAACATTTTATATATAAAAAATAAATATTTCCGGATTATCACTCAGCATCACCTAATCCCAAACTAAGCAAAGCTATAGACTATAGGGTAGCTATAGGGTGTGAAGTGACTGTTACACTACACAGTTTCTTTTTTGCAAATAAATAAATTTTAGGTATTTTCGGACAATCCATAAAACAACATCTAGGTCCGTAGCAAGCACTAAGCTTGTGTTACGGGTACTAGACATCTGATATACTTAATATAGTAGACATACATAAATACAAACATAGAAAACGCCCTGACCCTAAACTGGAAATATACATTTCAAAGCGCTCGTGTTCACTCATATTCTCATACATTTCACATAAAATTTTAATGTATACAATTGTAAAATAATTATGTTGAATGTATAAAATAAAAGATGAAATACATACTGGGCTTGAGTCAAAGAGGTTAAAGTATTTATATAACTCTATATGCTATAACTCGTAAAATGATAATTATATTACTATGACATCATAGAAATATTTCTAGTACTACTTATTTGATAGCAGTAAACACTTATAATAATTTCTTCATTGGTTTCATACAAGTTCACTTGATTACTATATATATATTTTTACATTAAATTATAATGTTTTTTATTTTTATTTATTGAATGTAGGCCAATGTATAAGGCTTATGCATATTGTAACTGGTTATAGTTCAGGTCTCCACGACACAGGCAGTGTGCCTAGTGTGGAGACTAACGACAAATATTAAGCACAAAATTGTATTAGTAAGTAAATAAATATTTTTCATTTTTTTCATTTCCATTTTCAACTTCACTTCATCAATGGCAACTTCCCGTTTAAGTTACCTATAATAAATAATATTATTACTTCATCATCATCACCCTATTAACGTTCCCACTGCTGGGACACAGGGACTTCTCTCTTGTAGAGAGAGATTAGGCCTTAATTCACCACGCTGGCCAAGTGCGGGTTGGTGAATGTCACATGTCCTTCAAACTCTTTTAAAGTTCTCAGAACATGCCGGTTTCCTCACGATGTTTGCCTTCACCGTTAAAGCACGTGTTTAAAGCGCACATAAATTTATCAAGAAGAAAAATCCAGAGGTGCGTGGCGGGGTTTGAACCCCACGACCTTCGGAATGAAAGTCGAGTGTCCTCCCACTTAGCCAACACGGCTTATTATATTATTACTTAATAGGTTCTAAGTAAGCTTACAATTCCTTCACAAATTTTAAATCTCAGGTATATTATAATTTGTTATCTCTTTCACGCAAAAACTATCTACTTAATGGATTTTCATGATGCTTCAAATTAATATAGCAATATCAAAATAACACATAGGTTACTCTTTATTGCGGATATATATGTAATTCTACGGGAAAATCCATTGAAATACGGCTTGGCTTGCTGTATTTCTATTTATTTTATTGCCTGCAAAACAAGCCTCTGACACACCCAACCTGTACTAGACCAGCTTGGTGATTAAGTCTAACTCTCTCATCTTTTTGAGGGAGATCTTGTCCAGTAGACGATTACCGCTAACCGAAATGTGATGATGAATTGATAGAAAATGTTTTGTTTCTAAACCTTCGTTTACTTATATCTTATACACTAACCCCTGTATTTAAAAAAAATATGACTTATTATAATCAGTCTTATAATAATAATAAATTCAAAACCAGTTTTGGTTAAGTGGGACCACACTTTCATGCCGAAGGTCTTGGGTTCAATCCCCGCCACGCACCTCTTAATTTTTCTTCTTGAAAAATGTGTGTGCGCTTTTAAACACGTGCTTTACGGTGAAGGCAAACATCGTAAGGAAACCGGCATGTTCTGAGAACTTTAAAGAGTTTGAAGGACATGTGACATTCACCAACCCACACTCTGGTGCAATAAGGCCTAATCTCTCTCGCCAAGAGAGAAATCCCTGTGTCGCATCAGTGGGAATCTCAATTATATAATTGGTGATGATGATGAATAATAAAATTTATTTATTTTTAATAAAAGTTATCTAAAAATACAATGAGGTTCTGACTCCTAAACTAGGGTTATCTCTGTGTCCTGTGTTATAAAGTAAAGAAAAAGTAAAAAAGTTTGATAAACGTTTGATAATAACTTCATTCTTAAATTATTTGTGACAAATCTGTTTCATAACAATTCAATAAAAGCTTATCACCCTAGTTTATCTCTGTTAAAGCTATAATATTATGAAGTTTGTTCCTGTAGTAATAAATTTATAAATAGGGAATTATAGTAATATTTATATATAACAAGCGACCCGTTTCGACTTTAACGATTAGAAATTGTATACCTTTACCATGTAGTTAAACCTCACTAACCATATTTACTAACTATATTAAAATCTAAATGAGTAGTGATAAAGATGAAGACGAACAGACAGCGGATACAACTTCAATTTATATTATATATTATACTAGTGGCCCGCCCCGGCTTCGCACGGGTTTTTATTCAATTACACAGAAACACAATTCAATTTCACAGAAGAATTATATATATAAAGATAATATACCAAGGAAGGAATCTATTTCCTCCATCTTCATTTATATTTCGTCATAATAAAGCGAGAATCATATCTCTCTCGTCAAGAGAGAAGTCCCTATGTCCCAGCAGTGGGAACATTAATAGTGTGATGATGCTGATAATAGAGCGAAGTATTCCCGTTTGAGAACCTATGCATTGTTCACCGAAAGTATTCCACCAATCAATATTTAAAAGTGGTGCAATGAGTTAAAAAAAGAAACTGTTTATTCCTTTTTGATTTTAAACCAATTTAGCATACATTTTTACATATAACTTATTGACACAAAAAAATTTCAAGAGTGTAATAAAATAAATTATTAACTTATTTTTTCAAGTATTTACATGGGATTTATGTCAAAGGAGCATAATTTGTTTTTTAACTTTTTGAAACTTTGGCTAGGTTTATTCGTATGCTATAACGATGTGTAAATAAAAACAATGATTGCCTCGGATTCTGGCAAACAGAATGCGTTGTGCGGCCAACGGTTGATCAATGTATGTATACTTAATCTAACTCAAAGATATACAATACAACCGCTTTGATTGATTTGCTAATGATTTAGATACAGTGAAAACTGGTCCATTGAGTTCTCAAGAGACCAATGATTTGGTTCTGAGAGTTTTCATTAATCCAGTATTCCAAAATGGCAGGTTTCAAATTATTCTTGTCGCGTTTACAGTGGCCCCCGCTTATAGGGAGCGAAATATACGATTATTCAATTTAATCATCAACACCCTATTAACATTCCCACTGCTGGGACACAGGGACTTCTCTCTTGACGAGAGAGATTAGGCCTTAATTCACCACGCTGGCCAAGTGCGGGTTGGTATATATCACATGTCCTTTAAACTCTTCAAAGTTCTCAGAACATGCCGGTTTCCTCACGATGTTTTGCCCTTGCCGTTGAAGCACGTGTTTTAAAGCACACATCAAATTTTCTAGAAGTAAAATCCAGAGGTGCGTGGAGATGTTTGAACCCACGACCTTCGGAATAAAAGTCGAGTGTGCGCCCACTTAGCCAACACGGTATTCCATTTATTGAGGAGAAAATGTATACTACATTTTATTGTATAAATTGAGTCACATAGCACCATCAAATGTATTCCCGGAGTCGTTCCGGACACGAATCTGTCCATAAATCACTTACCTACCAATAACTCAGGAAACAGTCAATTTCTTGACAGTAGCATTGAAAGGGTTTTTCCTTGTAATAATCGAAGCCGGAAATAAAAGGAATTTAGGCATAACTTTTGTATTAACTGTATCGTAGACTGAAAACGCGAGTTTGACCTTTACTGGTTTACTTCATAAGGTTATTTTTTTCCAATCGATTGTGAGTCATACTTTCAATTTTTGAAAGGTTTTTATTGACTGTATGAATATCGTGGACTCGAAAAAAAGTATTCGATACGAAAAATAAAAAAAAAACCTGATATTTATTTCAAGGCTTCTGTTATTTTGTAGTTATTTTTAGCAGCAGCACTAGGCTGTTGTGTCAAAAATATTGACAGGTGCTGTATGCGATTACGCTGGGTGCTGTAACTGGACTACTTCAATAACTTTTGGAGGTTTTGGCTGTTCACGTCCGTAAGTGGTAACCCTCTGCATCCTTACACGTGACCTCCGGGTGGTGCTACGAACAGTCTCTGGTGGTAGGCTTCGGCCGCGGCTCGTCACCACCCTCCGGGCTGGGCCAGTGCGTAAATCGATTTTTTCGTGTTTCGTAATGTGGTCCGGAGAAGCCATCTTCTAGGCCTTCATGCTCCATCTTAGACTACATCTTCACTTTACATCAGGTGAGATTGTGGTCAAATGAAGGCTTATCAATAATAAAAAAAAAAAAAACCTCGAGTAACTTTGGCACAGGTTCATCTCACGTAATTTACCTAGAAACATAAATATTTTTACAAAAATCTGTTCTTTAGTTTCAGCTCAATCATTTCTAGTTACGTACAACCATCACTAGACCTTTTATTAGAATTGGTGCTCCAATTGGAATAACTTTGGTACTCTTCATAATTAGTGCTCAATTAGAATGCCTCCTTTTCTTCAATATCCTCGAGTAACTTTGGCACAGGTTCATCTCACGTAATTTACCTAGAAACATAAATAATTTTACAAAAATTTGTTCTTTAGTTTCAGCTCAATCATATCTAGTTACGTACAACCATCACTAGACCTTTTATTAGAATTGGTGCTCCAATTGGAATAACTTTGGTACTCTTCATAATTAGTGCTCAATTAGAATGCCTCCTTTTGTATACTTTGTAGTGCACGCAGCGTTCACTCGGAGTCGTGTCTCACTCCGTCGAATCTGATATTTTTTAGGATCCGGTTCAGTAGCAACATAATTTCAATCAAAGTCAAAGTCAAAACGTTTATTTCCTTAGAAGCCTATGCTTGCGAAAATTGGATGAGCCGTTTAAAAGTTATGGGGGTGAGAGTGGGGAAGGAAAATCTGCAATATACTCGAGTGGGGTATCAAATGAAAGCGCATCGCGTGCACATTACTAAATATTATGGTGTTTTACTTTTAAGGAAATTGAGGCATTGGAATCGGGGGTTTTTCTTAAATTTAGATTTATTTTTATTGTTCGTTAGAATAATTAAAATCTCTTATCTTCACCTTAGATAATTGGAAATCTTTGAAGGAGGCCTATGTTCAGCAGTAACAAAATTGTCAAAACTGATAAAGCTATTCGTTGTTATTGTTCTATTCTCAACTCAGTGTTAAAAAATTAAGCGAACTGTCAAGACAATGATATATCCTTGAATATTTTTTTAGTATTAACCTTTAAGTTGTCCATGTAATAGTATACCCAGTGCTTATAAGGATATTAACGTTTTGACATTGACTTTGACTTTGAAATGGTCGTCCTACGGCTGAAATGATGATGATGATGAAGTCGAGGTGTAAAACAGCTATCATCATACAATACCAAAAAACAATCATTGTATTTTGCATTAACTGATCAAAGTTATTGGTCGCGGAAAGTCTACGGTATGCATTGACTGGCTGCAATGGTTTGCAATTTGCTTATCAGAATCAATAATTATGTCTGTACCAATGGGAAATTACGGCGCATTTTCAAAACTTCTGTGGAAACCTGTATATAACCTTTAATACCAAACATTACGGGTAGGTAGCTATTAAGTTGAGCCGCTTAAAATGATTGAATATGGCAAAAAGGCAATTTGACTGACGTATGATAAATCTCTGTCATCTTGCTTAGGAAAGACTTAACTAAAGTTGTTGCGTTCAAGCTGAAGTTTTATTCTATAAGTTTTTTTTTATATTATGTTCACAGAATTTTATATTTACGCGTAATTTTACATAGTGTAAGGAATAAGAAATGAGCCTTATAACAAAGTTCTTAAAATAATGTAGGTACCTATAATGATAATACAATTTAACTTTTCCAAAGGGTTGAAAAAAATGGGAGATCTCTTTTTTATCGAATAAAGGGATAATCGGCGAAGTGCAGAACAGAACAGGTGCGAGCTATTGAGACTCTTTCCGCTTTATATACCCAATTTTGAAACAAAACAAATTGTTTTTAAGTAATTGCAAAGAAGCATAAGCTATATAAGATAATTTGCGTCCCCCCGGGAATGAAACGCGCCTCAATTTTCCCTTTCCAACCTTCGCCCACTAAGCCATTGAGGTCACCCGATATTAATTACTGCATGACAGATTGTGAAATAATAACATTACGCATCGCAAACATTACGCATAAGTACCCCAGAAGTAGACCAGCCTATTAAATGTAGAGGTATATAAATATCTTTACACAGCAGTAAAATTTCACAGAGCACATTATTTACTGATTTATGGTGATAAAACGATAATTTGCATAACTTTCTCTGTGTTAATAAGAACTTAGTGATTGTGTGGACTGTAAGTAATATCGTATCGACTAATTTTAATGAAAACCATTTAGTTTAATGTAAACAAATAACACAACAAACTTCATTAAGGCCTGTCTCAGTAGCACGGTGGGCGACGGTCCGCTTGCAGCGTAAGAGCGTTTTCGATTCCCGTGAGGGGTCAAAGTCAAAACGTTTATTTCCTTAGAAGTAAGGACATGTCAACTTAAAATTAATAACTAAATTGTTTAAACAAAAATATCAAGGAAATAACATTGTCTTGGCAGTTCGCATCAATGTTTTATACTGAGTTGAGAAGCGAATAGAACAACACAGCTTTATCAGTTATTACAATTTTGGAGTTCTTATTTATAGGTAACTATTAAAATTTACAAAAAAAAATGCTTGTCATATAGGGAGCTATTATAACATAAAGTGAAGTGGGGTGAAGTGTGTGTATGTTCAGCAATCAATTTCTCCTTGGTCTGGGTGCTAATATGTAAACCCACCATTGAAGCTGACATGATGGTTACTTGATTTAAACGGGTTTTAGTTAATTTCAAGTAGACCTCAAGTTCATATTGCAGATCGTAATATATTTATCTCTGTATCCCCTTACCGAGTACGAAGTATACCTACTTATTTGAAAGGTAGTCGCTGAACCGTGAAGATATATGATATAGAATGGTATCTATTGTATTATAAACTAGAAGGAAACGGCTTTAAAATAAGGCTTATATAATTGGCTTATAAAATATGTATTGTGCGAAAAAAAAGATGGATCAAGTTTTCCAATTCCTGGAATTGTAATTTACTACATTAGTAAAATGCAAATATATTTTTCCGATAATAAAATATATTTATTTTGTTAGGCCACGAAATCTTTTTTGTTACTATTAATAGATTTTATTTAGTCCATATATAACTAAAAATATTCGTTATATATTCCGTATCTTTATAAGGTTGCAGTTGCAACTCAAGGCCTAATTTATTATTAAAACATTATGAAAAAAATAAACATAATTAATTAATTGACAATATATTATGCTAGATTTTCGAAATAACGCATTTTAAATCATAGAGCACGTTTTAAATTTCATATTGTTTGTGGTCTCTAGGCCAGCTAGTACATTTATCATCATTTTAAATGAAACCAATGATATTTAAAAATGGATCTGCGACTGATTGGAATAACTAAAAGGCAATTTAAACTAGTTTACATTAACATAGTCTACATTTTTTACCTTTATTTTAACATCGGCTTATCAATGATAAGGTAACTTTTATTAATTTGTATATTATTATTCTAATACTTACATAACAATCCGCGTGGGGTAATTTACACCCCTTTTAAGAAATTTCAAAAGATATATCATATATATGAAATATCAGGAACTTATAAATAGTTTAGTTGTTTAATTAACAACTTAATAGTATAGTGATAAGGTTTATGTATGATTATATAGATTAACTTGTATCCACTCCAAACAAAAATGAATTTTGCCACTGGGTTTGTACATATTGGATAACATAATTATGTGAGTCATTAAACATATTGATGGCATTTATTGCACAATCCTTCCAATTCTCGGTTTCAAGCTTTTGGGAAAATGCCACCCTCCTAAACCTTACAACCTTATAAAATGCTTCTGGTCACTTTCTGGGGTTTTCAGTTACCGGGTTCCGTGTCAGCCAATTCCTAAAACACGTTCTCTTACGTAAATCTTACATTACATAGTTTAATAATATAATATTTATTAGTTTTAGGGGAGCTACAGTAAAAATCAGTGCTGTGTAGGTACTTTAAACTACAATTACCAAAAAATTCAAACAAGCTCTGGGGTGTAAAACACTCCACGCGAGTAAAGGGATTTGACGCAGGTAAATACAAACTTTCACAGAAGTAAAAAAAAGCATTTCGTTGAGCGGCGAACATAAAAAAAATATTGACAGATTCTACATACTCGAATATCAATCTGTTGCAAAAAGTAAGCAACAACTCTCATTCCTTCCAAAAACTCTTAAAATCCATCGTGTCTAATTAACCTAGTTTTATCTTTCATCAATCGCATTGTTCATAATCTGAATAAAAAGATGACTTATCTTGAACTCTAGCATTATAACAGAAAGCGTAACTATTACCGAACACTCAATGTCAAGAACAGCGGTGCATCTCAGTCTATTTTAAAGTCTGGTGAACATGATTCTTTCAGTGCATTGAAATAAATCGTTTTAAAGTTTTAGAAGTAAACATTAACTTTTAAGTAATTAAAAGCCGTGTTGGATAAGTGGTAGCACACACGACTTTCATTCTGCAGGAAACTCGCTTTAAAACACGTGCTTTTACGGCGAAGGCAAACATCGTGAGGAAACCGGCATGTTCTGAGAACATGTGGCATTCACCAACCCGCATTTGGCCAGCGTGGTGAATTAAGGCCTAATCTCTCTTGTCGAGAGAGAATTCCCTGTGTCCCAGCAGTGGGAACTTAAATAGGGTGATAATGATGATTAACTTTAAGGTTACTTACATACTTTGGGTAGCCATAGGTTTATTCAAATTCAAATTCAAATTCAAATCATTTTATTTCAGACAACATTAATTGAGTAGGAATACAAATTAAATGTCCATATTAAATTAAAACACATTAAGAAAAACAAAAGAAAATAATAAAATACTTTTAACATTAATAATAATAATAAAATACATTAAACACTAACTAATCCTAACTAATCCATCCAAATTGCTGTCCAGTGCTTCATAAAAAGACAGTCAGTGTCCAGCCTCCCAGCAATAAGCTGTAGATAGCTGTTGGAGCTGTCGCGAACACGGCGCATCAGGGACGCAGATCTTTTGCGCATTATCGCCTTAAACCCGTCAACTCGTGCGTCAGCAAACATTCCTGATGCACTGCAGAAACGCGGCAGCCCCAACAGTACCCTAAATGAGTTGTTGTATTGGATCCGCAGGGCATTCCAAGACTTTTTGGTGTGTTTGACCCAGAGGCTGCACGTATAAAAGGACTGGCAATAAGCTCTAAAAAGCGTCGTTTTAACCTGCCTAGTGCAACGCGCGAACCTACGGGCCAGCATGTTTGCCCTAATGGACAATGCCCTACGTTCCCTCTCCATGTCCTGGTCATCCGCAAGGGACTCAGTGACCCAGTGGCCCAGATACTTGAAGCAAGGAACCTGCTTCAGCTCACTGCCGTTCAGGAAAACCGGCGGTATGGTGTTGTAGGTCTTATTGCCCGATTTGAAAACCATGAGTTCACTTTTGCTTGCATTGTATCTGAGCCCATGGGCCTCTGCGTATCTCTCACAGATACCAATTAACTTTCTGAGAGCACTGATTGATGGGCTCAGCAGCACCATATCATCGGCATAACTGATGTTATTGATCGTAACACCATCAATGGAGCAGCCGATCCCAGTGCTACTAAGCTCACGAATCAGACGGTCTGTGTACAAGTTGAAAAGCCGGGGCGAGCTCACCCCGCCCTGCCGCACCCCACATTCCAACCTGTACTCACCCGATAGTGATCCCGCCCACTTCACAAAGTTGCTCTGGTTGCCATACCAGTGCTTCAGGAGTAGTATGATCTCACTATAAGTTAAGTAAGCTTGTAACAATTTTTTTCCATTCTTACAAGTAAGTTTAAGAGATTGCCGTTTTATTTGTGATATTTAAATAGATGTTGATGCATTAAAACTAATAATTAACACTTATTACCTTAATTAGGACTAGTATTTACAATATTTTGAATTACCCTTCGCATTGTAAAAGCAGTTTAATCAAGTATTAATTTGCTTTTTGACACACATAAAAAAACTACGGCAGAAATACTCGCAAGATATTTAGGTATTATGGAACTAAGAATGAAGCGAAGGTAAATAAATAGCCTTAAGTTTCAAAAGTAGGTTTTCTGCATAACATACCCTTAAGGAGTGTACACATTTAGTAGTTAATGCAGTAACAGCAAGGTCAATGCTCATTTTTAACTTGAACTTGGTAACTGCAGCCTTTCTAAAGACATGCACTTTGCATAACTGCCGGGGTCAGAGACTAAGTAATTGCTACCTTATGTGCATAAGAGTACGCGAAAATAGACCCACTAAACTAATGATTTATGCCTAAATAAATCAATATTTCCGGAATATCCACATAACAACATCTAGTAACTTGGTAGCTTGTGTCACAGGTAGACATCTGATATACTTAATATAATAGATATACAAATACCTACAGATATTTTACTATACAAATTAAATACCCAGACCAAGGAGAAAGTTATTACAGAACATACAAACACTTAACCCCTCGGCGGGAATCGAACTGGCTACCTCTTGCGCTGCAAGCAGACCGTCGCCCACCGCGCCACTAAGGTCATAAAAAAAAATTTACGTTCTCCTTTTTGAAGTCGGTTAAAAAATAAAACTTCCTAATATTTTATGTTGTATTGTTAAGGAAGGAATACACCTCTGCCATATTGTTTCCTCACTCTGTTTCTTCATAAAAATGCATTCAACTTTAAATTTATTCCGATGTTATCAAAGAAAAGATATATTTTCTTGCGAACGCCGTTGGAACTGGGTCGCATTTTCACACAAGACTTGCAACAGTCCTTGGGTCTGCAACAAAGAAATCCTTTCAGAAATAAAAGATTCCATAGAAATCTTAACAGTTAAATGTGAGAGTGTTGTGTTTGTTGTTAATTTAGTTTAATACCTGTTTAGCCTTTATCTCTTAACTCTGGTTGTGTTGAAATCTTAAACTCAACCAATCTTTACAAATCAATCAATCATTTATTAAAAACCAAAGAAAGTATCGCATTTAATATGCGCAGTCGCTGTCTTCAGGACTTTACCTTCTGTGATTGTTTGTCCTGTGACTTTGACTTTGACTTTAGTTAGAAACTGTGTTTCAAATTCATAAATTCTTTATTGTACACACAAACAAATACAAATCATGATAGTTTACAAACGGTTGTACAAAGGCGAGTTTTCTTACATCAAACCATCAACCATTATTATCAGCAAGCATTTTTTGTTTAAAGTTAAGAATGAGAAGAGAGATAAAATACTGAGTTTTTAACACAGGTAATTCACGTGGGTTAAACCGTGAATAAATAAATATATTATAGAACAGGACGTTGACAAAGTAGTCCTAAATTTATGATCAAAATTGATTTTTTCTTCTCGTAACATCCAAAATACACAATATATTTTTGTTTTGCGACCTTCAAGATCCAGCCTTGATAGATCGCCCCATAACATAGAAGTATTACGTTCTCAAATCAATCAAAAGTTTAGACATTGGTATTTACGGGTATTGTTCTTGGACCCATTGTTTCGACCACTGAGAATATTCACGGAAAATGGACAGAGTAGGTACTCGTATTATAATAACAGTCATCATCATCAAAATAATTTTAAAAATTACCAAAAAGTATAAATTAATAATTTATATCAGGTTTTTTTTCGTGTTTCGTAATGTGGTCCAGAGAAACCACCTGCTAGGTCCTCATGCCCCATATTAGACCACATCGTCACTTTAAATCAGGTGAGATTGTGACGAAATGAAGGCTTATCTATAAATCTAAATTTAAAATTTAAGAAAAACCCCGATTCCAATATCCTTTAATGTAAAACAACATAATATTATGTAATGTGGACGCGATGCGCTTTCATTCGATACCCCGCACTAGTATGTTTGAGTGATTTTCATGAAACATGTCTAAAAACACCCGGGCAAAACTCACCTTTTATACAAAAAAAAACTAAATTGAAATCGCTCCATCCGTTCGGGAGCTATGATGGAACAGACAGACAGACAGACACGTCAAACATAAAACACCCCTCTTTTTTGGTCGGGGGTTAACAATAACACACACAGACCTTACCTTACAGACTATTATACCTACAAATAAAAAACTTTAAATACTGAAATAACACCGCCTTAGTCATGGAGTCAAATGTCACGTCGGTGTCCCCTTGCAGTGTAGGCGATGAAACTTGTTTGAACTTGACTTGACTCCATTTTAGTGATAGGGAATCATGATCTCATAAATATCTAGTTACCACGGTTGGAAGCTGCATGCATCAAAGTAGAACTAAGTAAAATTTTGGGAAAACTACATTCTAAACTTAGTAAATGCTTGCAACTGTAACAGAATGTTGGTAGACATCTTACGACCAACTTGCCAAATTGCCTATCCACGGTATCCATTCTATAATCAGGAATCTCATTTTTGTGTGACGCTGCACGTTGACCAGAGCTGAGAGATCGTCGCATAAATAAAATAAAAAAAAAGTTTCTTTATTCAGACAGGTTGTCCACATACATACAAAAATAAAAACATAAGACATTAAATTAAATTAAGTTAAATTAAAATTAAATTTGCAGCAGTCATTCAACAGACTCCCACCCAACCCATGGAGTCTAGTGAGTGAGGACTCTGTTGAATGTCTGCATGATGGGCGAGGCAAGCTTGCTGCCCACAACCTGCAGGATGTATGGATGTATTGCATAGCAATATGTATGGACGCTAAATAAACCTTTCAGAATAACGCCGACCGATCAGCACCGACAACGGTCTTAGCTGTCATTGTTCTGAGCTGTTAGCGCTGATCAGCCTGATCATCGAACACAAAAATCAGTCTCAAAATCAATCGGAGTATGTGGCTTAAACTATAATTATTTATTTTTTTGTTTTATAATTTTGTTTTTTTTTGGTATTACGGATCTGTGATGTCTGAATAAATGAATTACATAATTATTATTAAAAATTTTTCTTTTGACGCTTCCGGGCTACTATTCCGTAAGTTCAATTGTGTGTATTTAATAAATAAATAAAAATAGCCTATTCATAATTCGGGTTGCAACTAAGTATGAAGTAGTGTTTTAATTAATTTTATATCTTGAAAATTTGCTATATACTTATAATGTTTTTTGTCTGAATGCTATGAAAATCCCGTTGCCCAGATATTTTTAAACCAATTACTGAACAGCCACCCAATAATATAAAGTTGAAAGTTTTTAAGGTTAAACGCATTATTCATAATCCAGTAATTTGCCTCTACATTGGTACGTTGAAGTACAATCAAGTAAAAAACTCGTTATAAATAAGTCGTAGTGACCATATGCAAACAAGTGGACTTGTTTCATTTCCTGAGTATTTTTAAAAGGACAAGTACTTTAGGACCAAACAAAGAAGTTAAATAGGTTATGGTATTTATAACCATTACATTGTAAATCCGGTATTCATAAAAGCTTTTATCTTTTAATCAGGTATTTTTATGAAAACAGATCAACATAGTTAAACTTTCCTGAAAAGTAATGTAAAAGTTAAGTAGGTAATTATCTCCGAACAAAACCTAAGATTTTTACATTTCAGGTGTACCCATATCGTATCCCACTTCATATATTAAACAGAAAAAATGTGATGATGTGGGAAAGTGTGTAATTGAGAGAGTGAGAGAGAAACATTTATTGACACATCAAAACAGAAAATACAATAAAACAACAAATAACAACAAAATTTTGTAACATGTGCCAAAAGGCCCCCCCGCCTCCCCATAATGCAACCCCACACTTGGAGCGCGTGTGTTTGTTGCTCTGATTAAGTGTGTTTGTTGCTTTGCTTAAGTGTGTTTGTTGCTTTGCTTAAGTGTGTTTGTTGCTCTGCTTAAGTGACTTTGTTGCTCTGCTTAAGTGCCTTTGTTGCTCTTTCACGCAACTTTGATCAAATCCTTTCAGAAGTTTTGTAAGCTTCTGAAGGGATTTGATCAAAGTTCACAGTAACATAGCTTATACATATCAGCATAAAACATAGGCCCATTGATCTTCATTAATGCAATAAAAAAATTAAATACTTCATTTCGCGAGAAAATCCATTACGGCGATCGAACGCCGATTTAGATAAATTTTCACACGGATATAGATAGCTGTTGTCCTAGTGAAGAACAAAAGCTACTTTTACCGCGGGAAAATATATTTTCGCAGGCAAAGCCGCGGGCGGATAGCTGACTAAGAATAATATTAAATAAAATAAATAAAAATAAATAAAAATAAAAAAGCCTTTAATTTTCCTTTAAGTTACAATTTTTTTTACTTCATAATATTGTAATATCTATATAATTTTATTAATATAACATTTTTAAAGGACCCCTCTATTAGATATTAGTAGAATAATATTACAATGCTGAAAAACAGTAAAATTTAGTGATATTGCTCAGAAGAATTCTATTAAGCGAATTAGTTTTCTGGTTTCGCGTCTAGGAGTTTTATATGTATCATATTTATGTATATACAAAAAAAATTATCTATGTAGTATATCAGTCACCGTACACCCATAGTACAAGATCTGTTTAGTTTGGGGTTCGGTGATGCTGTGTTATTTTAATGAAATCCGACTATTCTAGCCTACTCAGAGCGACCTCGGCTTCCAAACCATTGATTTTATTCATTCACCACCGTTATCATTTCAGATTTTCCGCTATTTAGGTGTTATTACATTATTTCCCAGACTCTAGAATTATGAATAAATGACACATTTCCACTTTAATCCCACATAGATAAATTACTTAATCACTGGTTTGCTGTAGGAAAACTATTATAGGGTTAAGCTCGCCTTTCCATTGTATCCATTGTAACAAATCCTTCATTATCTATTACAAACTAATTTACTGTCTTTATGAACAAAATCAATCCTACGGATTTTTAATAAGTGATAAACTTCACTTATTAGGTTAAATTCTTCTAATTTTTGAAGTGAAACTTCTATAGAATCGTAGTGATTTCAAACCGGATGCAAAAAGATGAAACGGAAATGATGTAAGAGACACAAATACAATGCTTTATTTAAATTTCTTTGCGCGATACTTCGTAGTTGAGACTACGAAGTATCGCGCAAAGAGGTATTGCTGTATTTTATTTATATTATTTTGTAACATACTTTATGTAATACGCTTTATTGAAGTAATATAAATAATCCGAATAATTACAGATATATGTTTGTTTCTCTTAACATTTTAACAGATGCGTTCATTTACCCTTTTTTTCTATTCGATGAATATCATAATTATAGTTCATAAGTAGTAGACTCCAATCGTGCGTCGTAGCTGACACACACACACTTTTTTTTTATTCTTCTTATTATTCTTTCGACGATTTATTGAAGTTTCACTTCTATCGTGTGTGAATCGCACACACACCTTTTTTTTTTAATAAAGTTTCTTAATCTTTTTCTGCACAAAAAAGAATACAAGAACTTTTTACAACTCCGGTAGACCTTCAATCACTGATTAATTACCAATTAATTCACCGCCATTTTAACTTGGTCATCCGCCATTTTATTTATTTTCATCATCACCCTATTAACGTTCCCACTGCTGGGACACAGGGACTTCTCTCTTGACGAGAGAGATTAGGCCTTAATTCACCACGCTGGCCAAGTGCGGGTTGGTGAATGTCACATGTCCTTCAAACTCTTTTAAAATTCTCAGAACATGCCGGTTTCCTCACGATGTTTGCCTTCACCGTTAAAGCACGTGTTTAAAGCGCACATAAATTTCTCAAGAAGAAAAATCCAGAGGTGCGTGGCGGGGTTTGAACCCACGACCTTCGGAATGAAAGTCGAGTGTCCTCCCACTTAGCCAACACGGCTTATTTATTTTATCCGCCTTCAAATTTAATTGGTGTGTCCTATAACTTCCTTTCTCATAAGAACATAAGTCAAACTTGAATGCCAGTGGGCTAGTGTCAATGTGTCGCAAGCGTTTCAACTGACGGCTTCCGAACCCTAATACTTGCGGGTTCCGTCATTGCGACACTTAGCTAATTTACATAGAAACCGGGTTGAGTTTTCTAGTAAGTTATTTCATGCATATGTTTACTGGAAAGTTGCGCATTGTAAAATTTGGTTAATATCATGTGAAATCCTCTCGAAATTATTACTATAGTTAAATAGTATACCATAATTAGTTATAGGTTTGTTCTTCATTTAGACGTTTGTTTACGCGTAAAGCGTTGATTTTAATTGAAAGAGTCAAAAGCCAAAACTTTGGATATTGATTGTTGGAGGTAGCTGATGGAGGCATTTCCTCAGCAGTGCGAAAACTTATGATAGGCTAAGGAAATGTCAAAAAACACAACGTTTTCTTTTTTGTATGCTTTATTCAAAAAGACACATGTGAAATGTTTTTAACCTGCCTTTTGTACAAAATGTAAGTGATTAGTTAACATTAGTGGCACGCACTTTACGACAGCAGAAGATCATGATATGTATCTTAGTTATGAATGATGAAATTCAAACATTTTTATGGGTATTAGAACGTTGTACATTTTTAATACAATGATATTTTAATAAATTGCTTGTCAACTGATTTGTTTTCGACCTGTCGCTGACTGTTTATTTATTATTTTTTAATTGAATGCTATTGTTAGGTAAAATATCTTATTCAATTTTAGTTTAAATTCAAAAATCACAAAACAACGGTTAATAATAATAATAAATAATAAATTATTTATTTCACGCATCTAAGGCCCATATATAAACATATACCTAATATACATAATAAGTGTCAGTATAGTTGATTATCTGTTACGGCATAATAATAGGAAATAATAATAATAATCATAATAGGAACTGATCACAACATTACACGTACTAATGTAGTGAATAAAATTTAAAGTATATTTTTTAGTAATATGACTTGTTATTGACTCATGTGGTCACTTCTTCCCGGTGCTGATGACGCTGAGATAAGCCTAGTTCACATCTAGTGTACTTTATATCGCAACCTCCGGCGTCCTTCGTCCATACTTTTACTTCACTTGCGCGTGCGTTGATCGTTGACGGTTCCCACTGTCAGATTTATTTATTGTTTTGTTCTTTTGTTATGGTTGTTTTTAATTCTTTGGCTTGTAATATTAAGTTATAATACGGGTGAGATATCATGCTTTAACGATTTTTGAGTTTTCCGAGTCGACGCTGCTGGAAGCGCCTTGATCACGGCATAAACTAAGCCTTAGATTTCTTATACTGATTCTATGCAACTTTATGCTTATATTCAGAATAACTTCGATTCTAATTTTGATTTTTGATTTGAAGGACTCGGCACTTGAAGTTGTTGACGCATAATGTATACCTAGAAAAGACGGCCAGTTAGGTTATCAACTTTGAAAAGGAGGTCAATCGTGAATCCAATTCGGATGGGCAACGTTCGGAAAACTTCGCAACGTATTTTTATCCAAAATACCTCAGTGACTGAAAAAAATCCATTATCCATCATAATCCATATTTGTTTGTAATAATCTTAATAAATAAGTGTAATAAAATCTAGGTTGAGGTTCATATAGTAGAAACATTAATCAATTTAGTTAATGATGCTTTTTCATCGACCATTCTACAGAAGATTATTGCCTTCTTGTTTTAAGTATTGATCGATTACTACTGTCAACATCATCATTGTTCAATAATGTATAATTACTATATCGAATTGCCGATCAATAATTTATAAATCGTTTATTGTTGGATTGTTGTGAAGGCTATTGAAGCTGTTTTTATAAGAGGCAAGAAATAGAACGGCTTATGTTGTCCAGGTCTTTGTGTGCTTTATGCGTCTTTTTATTGTATAGATATACCTACTCTTTAACATAGCAATTTTTTTGAGATATCAACATATAAACTTTTTAACAATTTTATTTTACATCTTGATTACTATCAATTGGATGGAATCAATTGGAATTTCTTAGGATATTATACCTAATTTAGTACGTTATTATCAATCTCTTGATCGAAGCGCATCCAATCGACATTATAAATTTTCTCTCAATGGATATTGTTTTCTGTTTATTACAATGCGTTGTAATTATAACTCCAGCATAGTTACTAAGGGGCTGGATTTAAGTTGCTGTGTTGTCCACTTCACCCAACCCACGCTGGTGCGCAATATTTTAAAGACGAACGTTAGTAAGTGTGTATGTATGTTGTTCGTTGATAGCTAAACGGCTGAACCGACTTGCTAAAAATTTGATATAATAATAATAATAAATAATAATAAAATATTTGGATTCCGTGGATTTTCCCGCCGATAGACATATTTTCTATAAAATATATTAATTCTGTATACTATTAATACACAAGGGTAACACCGCGGAGTGTTGTATAAATACTAGCAGTGCACCATATACCATAACAGATATTAGGCACATCGGTTCGGGTTCATTTTGCCGTAAAGAAATAACAAACTTACAAACATATACATATACATGTGAAATGTAAGATTGTTCATGTTTCATGTTGTTTGTTCCTTCAATACAACATATTTTACTACCATAGTTGAAGTATTCAAGGCACGATTGTACCGTGAATAAAAACAACACGGCATGGCGCGAATTTGCGGAGAGAGGTGGCGCCCTTCAACGGGTCCGGCTAGCAGTTCCGGTAACCGGGGATATAGTATAACTTGGATATGACAGTCTGTACCTAACTATTTGCTGTTCAATAAGGAAGCCCACTGCAGAACAGGGGGGACGGATTAAAATTGAGGGCAACATTCTTATGCTGGCAGTTTATTTCGTTCTTCTATATAAAATATCTATGTATGTATATTATATTAAGTATAGCAGATGTCTAGTACCCGTAACACAAGCTTAGAGCTTACCAAGAGGTTTGGCTTTTTTTGGTGGGCAATATGCAACCAAGTTAAAACATACAAGCCTAGGTATAAGGCTTAAAGTAAACCTTATACCTAGGCTTAAAACCGCGATAAAAATAGGGTTTGGACGAATTTTAGTTATATTTCAGTTACTAGTTTATAAGCAGTTACGACGAATATTCTTTCGATACCACCTCCATAAATACCGCTGACTTTCGCAGCTCCATTTCGCATGACACATTGCAATACCAACATAACCATTCAACTTCATTCACATATAGATTCGTTGATTATCTCCAGTTAAGTGACTCGTTTAGGATGTAATTTGAGCCTAGATAGACCGGGTTTAGGTGGCTGTCCTTGCAAGAACGGATGTGTCGATAAATTAGTTTTTGCTAAAATGTTGTTAGAATGCGTAGGTAGTTGCTGCTGGTTTAAGACGTAATATTGTTTTGGAGCAAGCTAACATTATCTTCCTGCCTTAATTTCACACTACGTTGGGTCGGCACAAAGTTTTTTGTTTTAAATCCCTCCATCACCCGTGATTCCAACGCACTTACCCCTTTGTATTGGACCCAAGTAGCAAGTTTTAAATTTAACCGAAAAGCATTAGATTAACTCGTATACCGAGGGATATCAGTAATTCAACCATTTTTTCTTTATTTTTTTTTTCTTTACGTAGAAACGGTTTTATTTAGAGTCTTCTTAATCAAAACTGGTTTAAGGCGTAATATTGTTTTAGACCAAGCTAACATTATCTTTCTGTCTTCATCCCACTTCACGTGGAGCTTGATGTGCCTACCACATGTTTTGTTTCCATTTCATCTCAAGACTCACCCCTTTTGTATTGGACCAAAGTCACAAGTTGGTAAATTTAACCGAGAAGTATTAGATTAACTCGTATACCGAGGAGGTTCTAATTAATTCAACAGTTTATTCAATTATTCTTTTTATTTTTTCTACGCAAAAACGGTGTTTTTAAAAGTCTTCCCTACTCATCATATCTTGACATTAATTCATTTTAATGTACGATATTTCAATCTGAATATTTATCTTTGATTCACCTCTTTATTATGTACTTGGCGAAGCGTGAAAACAATAGTAAATTTAACGAGTTTATTTGTTCACGACATACATAATAACAATATTGAAAATTACGAAATATTAGGCTTTTGGTGAATTCGTGTAATTTTCGTGCGTACTCTCCAAAGCTTCTAAAATGGGAAGCGTGAGGGTTGGTTCACTGCCTTAACTAAATTTCCTAAGTAGCTAAAAAAAAACTTTTTAAATTAATTTATTTTACGTCTATAAAAAATATAGAACAGTTCATATTAAGGTTTTAAAGGTAATAATGGTTTTAAAATATCATATAAAAAAGTAAGCGGTTTAGAACTCAAAGGAGGGAAAACTCTGCATTCACCTTGCCAGAGGCAAATCAATATTAAGACCAGTTTTGTTAAAGAATACATTCAAAAAATATTTTTGATTGGTTTCTTTGTACAACTGAAGTTAATTTATTATATTACAGTCATCGTCATCATCATTAGCCTTGCCCTTTTAAAAGGATATTCCGAAATATATTTGCAACATAAAAATTTATTATCATCGTCCGTTTGCAATTACCTAAATAAAAAATCGAGCTTCGCACGTTGTAAAATATATTACTAAGCATTTATACGAGCTATATAAAAATACACACAGACCACCTACCCGATGGGACGACGACATGGTCGGGCTAGTAGGAAGGCACTGGTGGAGGCTCGCACAGGACCGTAGAATTTGGCGTGATGAAGACCAGGCCTTTACTCAGCAGTGGGTGTAAACAGGCTGTTAGAATAGAATATAATATATCAATATATCGCGGACATAGGCTTCCCACAAAATACAAGGTGTCAGGCAATAACACCCCGGTCATTTCTGTTGGTAGATGTGTCAGAGCCCTGTTCATTGTTGGGCAGAAGACACTACTGGTGAGAGTGGCTTGTGTCTTTAAGATGATTTGATGCTTGGAGTGTCACAGGTGCTGTTCTTCCAGTAAAAGTGTCAGTGCGTGACGTGTCAGTTAGTGACAGCTTGAAGTAGTTTCTTTGCAAATTACATACATTTTATGTTCCATATAATGTTATACCTGTTAAGAAAATTCTTGATTGTTTCAAACTCTGTAAAGTCAATATCTACGCTAACTTAGGAACTATTAATCCTTTGTGCGACGTGTAATTGAAGTTCAAACGATTATGGCATTTCACGGGCGTGTGCTTGTGCTATAGGCCTTGATCCTTGACTTGCTGCTTGTTTGTTGACATTTCACTTAGTTAAGATACAGTTACAATGCTCATTACTAATCGGGTAATATTCCACAGACAAATCACATTTGTGACCAAATGCATTGTGCCCTCTCAAATTTGCACGCCAGGATTTGCAAAACATGTAGAACTCCTTTTTTTTTAAACTTACCATGATGTATATACTTATATTTTATGCAAATAAATGAATCTATTCTATTCTACTTACTTAAGTATGCTATTGTGTAAGTCTTGGATAAGTGAAGTTTCCTGACTGCAACGACTTCGTACAATATTTGTGTTTCGTAATAGTGTCAATAATGAACATTAGATGTAGATACAACCAGTCCGTAATTTAGATTATTAAAAAAAAATCTACACGTATGTTCTTGCAAACGACAAATCAATACGATACAGTGCATTCAATTTTCGTGTGACGTAAGGTTTTCGGGCTATTTTTTTATATTTATACATCACATGCCCCCCAACTTTGATCGAACTCCGGAAATTTGATGCTCTTTATTTTGGCACTTTCTTATTCAATTAACAAAGCGAAAAATAGGTGTAGGTGTGTATTTTTGGACTGGCTGACAGACGGACAAAACAGAATACCTATTAACTTATGTAGTCATCATTTATGTTACTTGTAGCTGAAGCTCTTGGCTTTATCTCCAGGGGCTTTTTCTTATTCTTATTCAACTACCCCGGGTCTGTTGATGGCGCCCTGTAGGTTAGTAAAGCTATGAGCGTGTTTATTTCGAGCAATGGGTTAATGTGACTTTTATAATGGTTTTGTATAACTGTACCTTTATCTTTATAGTCTTTGGAACAAATCATGTTATAATTTATGTATTGATTTATAAATTTGTTAGATCGCAGTAATATTACGGTAAAGGTTTTTTAGTATCATCATCATATGTATATAGGTTATATATATAGATAGGCAGCACTTATATGACAGTCAAATATTAGGCCGTTTTAGTACCACTTTCAAATGGATGGCCCAGTTTTCAGCAAAGTCACTTTGAATGTTCCATTGACTGATAGGGCAAAACCGGTAAAACGTTCAAATTGACAGACATCACTGTCGATGCTCACGTTCCATATATTTGGATATAATTTGGGGGCTCGGGTGCGTTTCATAGAAATGACTGTTCGTGTACATTATTACCTATTATTCTTTTATACCTTTTATTGATTTATGTACAATGGGGCACTAGCACAATATGCTAGTGTTTTATTGTTTTAATTTATACTGTTGGTTCTACTTAAAAAATAAAATAAATGTTATCGCGGGGCACGCGACGGAGCATTTTTTGTTTATATTTGATACAGAACCGGCCCGATTTACGCAGTTTTGGGCCTAATTATTAACTGATTTCAAAAAAGCAGGGGATTTCTCAATTCGACCTTATTATAAGTTGTTTTATTATAATTAAATTGTTTAATGTAAATACTAGACGATTACCACATTGGTGTTAAGTTCTTTAGTTTAAAATGAAGGACACGACGTTTTTCTTGAGAATAGAAAACCACGGAGGATATATGTACATAATATCGTGACAGTTTATGCGAGTAAAACACGTTTTCAAATGAATAGTGTAACTCGCCTTAGTTTTGAAATTGTTCGCTCATTATTTTGGAGTAAATAAACAATATGCATTTTGTAAACTTTTACAGGATTATTATATTTGATAAGACAGCAGAGATCGTTCATTTTTAGCCCCCGACAAAACAGGGGTGTTATAAGTTTGACGTGTCTGTCTGTCTGTTTGTCTGGGTCATCATAGCTCCCGAACGGATAGAGCGATTTCAATTAATAAAACTTTGCGCGAGTATTCTTAGACATGTTTAATGAAAATCGGGTGACCCGTTTAAAAGTTATGAGGGTAAAGTGAGGAAGGAAAACCGAAAATCTGCAAATATACTCGAGTGAGTTCTCAAATGAAAACGCATAACCTGCACATTACAAAATAGTATGACTGTTAACTCTTAAGGGAACTAAAGTTCATGATGATCGGGGAATTTCTCAATTTTACATTTATATTATTATCTCTTATTTCGAAACTGTCGCAATGTCATACAAATTATTGATACACTTGTTTCGCAAAACCTAATAATCTCCTACTCTCGGACTTTCAAACCTTATTGTTTGGTGACACAACTATCCCTTCATTTCCCAATGAGCTCCAACTTTCAAAGGGAACGTTCTGAATAATGCTCGCACTCAATTGCATCACAATACCAACTAGCACCGCATCTAGGCAAGCGGCATACCAAAACCGGCGAGCTTGATTTATTTGCTACGAGTGACCGGAGAGATGCAGCTATGAGGCAACGCTAAATAGACCACTGTGTCTTCCTCGAGGTGTGGAATTCTCGCCAATTTACTAGTTTTTATCGGGCGTTTATCTCGCCGTGGAAATAGTTTCGAGAAATACTGGATTCGGTATGGTCTTGAAGTGAAATTATGTAGAGTAGAGCGAATAGAAATGGTTAGTTTTTTTTTTCAAAGCAACGAATAAATTCGATATGTGGTATTTGATGGATAGGAAATCTAAGCACACTGATTTTAATCCTTCTTATATTATAAGCGCAAAGTTTTAGGGCTAGATGTTGCTGTGTGGGTAGTCTGGAAATATTTATTTTATTTGCCACGATTGACCGGAGGGATGCAGCTATGAGGCAACGCTAAATAGACCAGTATCTTCCTCGAGGTGTGGAATTCTCGCCAATTTACTTGTTGTTATCGCGCGTTTATCTCTCCGTTTTTTTTTTAATCCACACAACAATATCTAGCCCCGTGGTAAGCTCTAAGCTTGTGTTTCGGGTACTAGACATCTGATATACTTAATATAATAGACATACATATATAATATATTTTATTATACATATTCAAAACCCAGACTTAAGGGCCCCTTATACCGCAAATGCTGTTTTTAAAATCAATATGAATCAGTCAAAAATTGACGTAAAATTTTGATAAAAATATATGTTTCAGTTGAGGATCTTACAGAGTGCAATTCGCTTACATTTACACAATAAGATGAACTTCGCTCGATAGAAAAAAATACCAAAGTTGCCTCTTTTTAAAAAACATTTTCAATACTGTGCCTAAAAAAATAAATTTATTGACCTTATTTTTACACCAATCTTTAGATAAAACATTTTTCTAGTGCAAATCGCTGAGGTGCGTGTTTTAGTGTTATTTTCCTATTAATTATGCCTAAATACCTACAAACCCGCGAGCGGCGCGACGCCCGCGGGCTTCGTCAGTCGCGCGGTGGCGCTTACCGACGACGGACCTGTGCCAGTGCTCTTCCCGCCCGACGAGCGACGTGCGACGTGAAAAAAAAGGTGTGTGTGCGATTCACACACGCCAGAAGTGAAACTACAACAATTAATAAAAACCGTAATTGGTTTTACAAGTACAAGGACAACTGCGCGACATTGCCGTCGCGACGGCAATGTATATTTAGTATTTGGGCCGGGAAAAAGAACTAGTCAAAGTCAAAGTATCTTTATTGCATTATTACATGTAGTTTAAATGGTAGGTATTATATAAGGTTTTGTATCAATGTAATTTGCCCATTGGAGCGTGCAACATTTTGATTAACAACCATTTAATAATAAGAAATTTTAAATAATAATTGTATATAATTAAAAAATAAACATGTCAATAATTTTATAAATCAGATTAAATAAAATAAAATATTAGTTAATGATTAAAAATAATTACACATTACATTTATTTACCAATGGTTTTGTCATTTAAATATTCGGCAACTGTATAATAACATTGTATAATAACAGTACATATCGAACGAATCGAAAAAGATGATGAATTTTGGAAATCAAAGATGGAATCAAAATTATCACACTTTTACCACCTGTCCAATGTCTGCTGCCAGAAATCGTCAACCCCAGAGACACTCTTGGTTGCATCTATACGGAATCTGACACTTGAATGCGAATCCCGGTGGATTCGCAAAATCAAAATCCGAAAATAAAGAAAAAGAGATTTTTTTATCGCAAAACATTATTAATTTGCAATCAGGACCTAGCACTAGAACTCTAAATTACAATGAAATAAAAAAGCATTTTATTCCTCATATAAAATGTATTTTTTTTATAAATGAGAATAAATATTGTACATAACAATTGTTTGTTTTCATTTTGTTGTTTGTATTCTTTACCACAAATGCTTCAATCATAATTATCACCTCACTAATTCAAAAAGTTTAGTAAGAAAAATTATGTATACATTCAATACCTACATACCTACTACAATAAACTTTCATTTCAATCAAATAAAAGAATATAGTCAATAAAATAATCAATATACTAAAAAAATACGGTCATTATTGACCGTATTTTTTTATAATTAAAATCACCGTAGCTACTGCATTATGCTGTATTGTGGCGTTCTTGCTGCCGACAAAGTTCGCCGGAGTTCATATCAAGTCGGCTCCCGCGTAACGCGCATGCAAGTCGACTGGGCGAGTAAAATGCCTAAATCTTCGAAACAAGGTGGCCTTAAGGAGAAAGTGATTGCAGAACATACAAACACTTGACCCCTCGGCGGGAATCGAACCCGCTACCTCTTGCGCCTCGTTTAACTTTATTCGAAGAAGATTATACAGCCTCTTTATATTTTGAAAAACAATGATATTTTTGTAATTTATTATTCTATGACTACGAGTAACAAGGTACGATTACAGACAGACGCCTGGACAGTGAAGCCAAATAAAATCGAGTTAGTTAACTTTTCTTGCATCAGTCAAAAGTAACACATACTCGGATGACCATTTCTCAACATTAACACAAATTACATTAAAGCAAGTAAAGTATTGCGCGGCCCATAAAAACAACTCGTCTACATCAATCCTTATTTACGTGTTAAAGCCACTTATTTCAAATACGATTATGCCACATTTTAGTGGCATCTGTTATATAAGTTTCTGGCAACACATAAAACTAGTTTATGATGCTACAAACAAAATATTGTGGAATTTACACTCCAGGCCAGAGATACGTTTATTATTTCAGCCGTGGGATGTCTTTTGCCTTCCTTATAGATCAAGTTATTGCAATTGGGAGAGGCCGGTCCACCGTAAACCGGCTTTTACCAACTTATCAGCCCAACTAGATGGGCGACGTATACCACTTTTGTTGAGGATGGAGGTCGCTGGAGCACGAGGTTTTATTTATTTATTTATTTATCTATTTATCAAACAAAATCCATAGCTTTAATATATATCTTAACTAGTAACTTATAATAAAAAAAAGTAAAAGAAAGGTTTCACGTTAAAAATGCAACAGATCTCGAAATTTTGACGTGTATATGATCATGAATGAATTAATCAGTTTAAATATAGTTTCAATAACTTACATCTCAATATTTTATAAATTTAATAGATTTCAAAGTAACCTAAATTACTCTTTATGTCAAAAGTCTTAAAAAGGCCTTAAAAATAAGGAACAGACGGGCAAACTGCATGAGCAACCCTATTTACGTTCCCACTGCTGGGACACAGGGACTTCTCTCTTGACGAGACAGATCAGGCCAAGTGCCGGTTGGTGGATATCACACCATGTTCTTCAAACTCTTCAAAGTTCTCAGAACATGCCGGTCCATCACGCTGTTTGCCTTCACCGTTATTTATTTATTTATTTATTTGTTGCATCATGTGGTTAATATAAAGGTGTTAACATTCTAAATTCCCTGACATGAGCCCCGTTGGGGCATTACAACTTCATCTTAAGATGTATCCTAAACTATATTTACTTAAATAAACTATCTTATTATTAGGTCGTGCTTAAAGCCGTGTAGGCTAAGTGGGAGGACATTAAAGCCGTGTAGGCTAAGTGGGAGGACATTCGACTTTTATTCCAAAGGTCGTGGGTTCAAACCCCGCCACGCACCTCTGGATTTTTCTTGAGAACTTTATGTGCGCTTTAAACACGTGCTTTAACGGTGAAGGCAAACATCGTGAGGAAACCGGCATGTTCTGAGAACTTCTTTGAAGGACATGTGACATTCACCAACGCACTTGGCCAGCGTGGTGAATTAAGGCCTAATCTCTCTCGTTAAGAGAGAAGTCCCTGTGTCCCAGCAGTGGGAACGTTAATAGGGTGATGATGATGATTATTAGGAACAGTTGGTAAGTAACTTAAATAAACTATCTTATTACTAGGAACAGTTGGTAAGTATTTAACATCATAATATTAAAAGAAAAAAAATTGTAAGTTAGGTAAGTATGGTATATTCTGGAATTTAACTGGAACTAAAATTTTACAATAAAATTTATATCAAATTTAAATATTAATATTAGTTAAAGCACCACGTGCTTAATATTCCAAACAGACAATCCAATGTAAATGACTTTTATAGATATTTAGATGAAACACCAAAAAGAAAAGCAATCCAGCCGCAAAACATTAAACATCCGTGGTACACAGTGTTTTCGCAACGAGAAGAAATAAAATGGATGGTGTATCAAATTCGGTGGTTATAAATTATCCGCGGTTTAATTGTGGTTGCCGAGTGCGGCCTGTAATGTGCGGTTAGAATTGACGGATAGGTCAAACTGTGCTACTGGTTATATAGAGACTAGATTGATATGGTGGCTATGTGGCCTTATTGTGGAATAGGGAATCTGCATGGTATTTTATATGAAACTAGTGGCCCGCCCCGGCTTCGCACGGGTTTTAAATTTTTTTTTTTAATCTAACCCATTCCCAGAACCCCTTGAACACACACAAAAAATTTCATCAAGATCGGTCCAGTCGTTTGACAGAAGTTCAGTGACATACACACTAACAGAAGAATTATATATATAAAAAGATTAGATTAGACAACACTTTATTGCACGCCACACAAAATATTCAAAAAATAAACTTTATAACCATAATGTTGGAGTACAATGGGCAGCCTTATCGCTACACTTCGAGCTTTTAAACGTTTCTAGTAGTTGTTACATCACCAACAATAATATTTAACGGATACTTTATCGCGTATTCAGTCATTTTAGGTTAAAATACCTAAAATTACTGAAAATCCTACTGGGATTTCTAGAATTTTAAAACGGTGTTCTAATGAAGATGTCGAAAATTGATAGGTTCGGCTATAAATGTTATAGGGGTCAAAATGTCGTTAAATTTTTTCGGCAAATTGCTGTCGCTTCGAAGGCATAAATTTTTTTTTTTATTTTTATTTCTCGAAAATTATTTATTGAAACACGTGCTTTAACGGTGAAGGCAAACATCGTGAAGAAACCGGCATGATCTGAGAACTTTAAAGAGTTTGAAGGACATGTGTCATTTACCAACCCGCACTTGCCCAGCGCGGTGAATTAAGGCCTAATCTCTCTCCAAGAGAGAAGTCCCTGTGTCCCAGCAGTGGGAACGTTAATAGTGTGATGATGATGATGATGATGATGACTTGTTGAGTTAGTTTCTATAATAACAACAATACATTCTATATTATAAAGAGTTATTTAGGGACTCTTATATGCTCTTTATAGGTTATGGAGGTTGTGTCTGTTCACGTCCGTAAGTGGGAACCCTCTGAATTCTTACACGTGACCTCCGGGTGGTGCTAAGAACAGTCTCTGGTGGTAGGCTTCGGCCGCGGCTTGTCACCACCCTCCGGGCTGGGCCAGTGCGTGAAGCGATTTTTTCGTGTTTCGTAATGTGGTCCGGAGATACCATCTACCTTCTAGGTCTTCATGTCCCATCTTAGACCATATCGTAACTTTACATCAGGTGAGATTGTAGTCAAATGAAGACTTATCGACAATAAAAAAAAATAAGAACTTCGATTTAATGGAATGTTGGTTAACTCTTACAGTTTTATCACCGTTTTACTATGCATTTCCCAACGATTATCCTTACGGCAGTGAGCAGATTGTTATTTCGAAACGGCGGGACCAGTTCAGTTACCTCACTGAGAGAGCTACTGCGATAGTTTTAATGGTTATTCATTTGCAGATCACATTAAACGGACGGAGTGTTAAGTAATTTAGCAATAGACTGAGTAAAACAGTGCTTGGTAGGTAGTTGTGTCATGTTTACTGTTTATAACGGTCACGTAACTGAATAACGAGAATTATAAAACTTAACATAAATGAACCTTATTCAAACGTGAAACGGGTAAATACCTAATCTATAAATAATTGGAATAAAATTTAGGTATCAATATGTCTAATTACCTATGTTTAGAGTTTAGAGTTATTATAACGTATGGAGTCAAGGTGCGGATAAATGAAATAATTACATATTTACGGACAATCCACACAATAACTTCGAACCCCGTGGTAAGCTCTGAGCTTGTGTTTCGGGTACCAGACATCTGTTAACCTTAATATAATTGACTTACATAATATACATAGATATTTTTTATTATATATATTAAACACCCAAAACAAGGAGAAATTGCTTGCAGAACATACAAACACTTGGCCCCTCGGCGGGAATCGAACCCGCTACCTCTTGCGCCGCAAGCGCCCACCGCGCCACTGAGGCAGTCAAATGGAGGGAGAATGTAGGTACTTTTCAGTGCCAGCGGCCATGAACTACCTACATATCGTCGGGGATAGTGCAAAACCGCGTAACCCACAAGTACAATACTGCGTATCTACAAAAGTAGCCAAAATCAGATTTCGCGTCAAATGCACGCAGAGACAGATTTACCAACCGCCTGTTTCACAAAAAAATTAAATTGACCAAAAAGAAGCGAGATATCTTAAAATAACAAAACCGCGTATTTGTTTTTGGTGATTTTCGGGAAGACAATCCCGCGGAACTGCATCATTATTGTGTTGTGTTTTAGATTATTATCTAAGAACATGAGAAGAAGCAAGTAAATACCTAATAGTTTCCTACTTGATTATGTTTAAGATGTACATTTTTAAAACGTTTACTGTTTACCGACCTAATGATTAAAGAGCAATTAATATTTTGAAGAAATAGTAATTCCTCAATGGTAACATAGAGTCTTAGCAATAAAAATGACTGATTATTTTGGTAAGAACATGAGAAGTAGTTTAGTGAAAAAAGTACCCAGTAGTTTGTAACTTGATTATGTTTAAGAAGAGTATAATTATTATTGTTTATTTATTTATTTGATTTGTACGGCTTGGTCTATTACACAAATTAATAACAATTAAAAAAAATAAAAATTAGCTACAACACAATAATCTGAAAAATTTAATGAATTAAGTCACAGAAACTATAAACTAACATTTAATTACATATTATTATAAAATTTTCTTATCCATTATCATAAAAATATCAATCAACAAAAAAAAACATGAAGTTATTACATAAAATTTAATACAAGCACTCAGAGTACTCTACGCAAGCAGCTCGGAGTTAATTTTTAAAGAGGACTGTTTAGGGATACAATTATTGATACCTAGTCATTGTTAACATCAGCTCATAGCATACACAATTTTTACAATTGAAGAAGGTAATTGTGATTTCAAAATGTTATTATTATCTTAGGTCTTAGCAATAAAACTGACTGATTATTGTACTAAAATCTTGAGAAGAAGTAATTAAGCGTTAAGTGAAGTAAGTACCTACATAGCTAATAGTCAGTTACTTGATTATGTTTAAGAAGTTAACTTTTCAAGAGTTTGGTAAACTCTTAAAAAGTTAACTTCTTAAATTATTCTATAATCCCTTGATTATAGAATAATTAACATTTTGAAATAATTGTAATTCCTAAATGGTTAACTAGATCCAGATGGTCTTAGCGATAAAAATGACTGATTATTATAGTAAGAACTTCGGAAGAAGTTAAGTGAAATAAGTAACTACCTACCTATTAGTTTGTTTATTAATTATGTCGAAAAAGAAAAAAAAAGTTTACTGTTGACCTACCTTCGATTGTACAACAATTTTGATGTAATTGTAAATTCTAAATGGTTAGCTACCTTGGATCTAAGCAATAAAAATTACTGATTATTTTAGTAAGAACTTGAGAATAAGTGGTAATCCTACCGGCTGCGCCATGTTAAAGTATTATTTTATACGGGAGCATAATGAGACGCTTGTGTGGTAGCAGTGAACTCGTTTATTGATCTACCTGAATTTACAGCAATTATAATAAAACTACCCACACCTACCTAATAGTTTGTATGTTATAATTTATTTTTGTAGAAGTTAATTTTGGAAGAGATTACTGTGCTTTTATTAAATATTTTTGTTGTAACTTAGATCTAATATTTTTTGTGTTTCAACTTCCTAATATTTTTAAGTGTAGCTTTCCTAATACGATTACGAGTTTAAATGTTGATTTTGATAAGTGTTTTGGAAGTTTTTAGTCTTAAATAAATAAAAATTATGTAAGCAAAATTTTGTTATAATACCGCGTAACTAACGACATGCAATACGCAGTAGTCAAGATAACTGTCATAACAATACAGCGTAAGTGTCGTACAAGAAAAATGAAACATATAAACAAGAAAATATTATTACTAGTATGTAACACACTAAAATTGGTTGCTTATGTACGAAAATGACTATGAAAGACCTAAAAATGACGGATCTGGATAAAAAAATGTCTCTCCTGAAAAGTTTGGTGAAGTGTAGATACGCAGTCTCTGCATTTTTCATACGCGCAATTGCACTATCCCCGACGATATCTGTACCGTGCGTGATTATTCTATGGTACATTATTAAGAAATTAAATCAATTATGCTAGATTGATTAATTAGAACAATTTTAAGAGCAGATTCGGGCAATCAACAATAATTGATCATGCAATGGCCCAAATAATAATGATAGCATGTGAAATAATAACAATATTGTGTTATTATCATTAATTTAGTTAATTCAAATCAAATCATTTCGTAACGTCCTTAGTTCAAGGGCCGCCCTTGAGGCGATGGTGAAATTGACATTGACTAGAAACTGTAACATTAACATAATTAACTGGATTGTCCAGTTATGTGACAAACAAACATAATAAATAATACATGTCACCTTCTAGGTCCTAATGCCCCATCTTAGACCATATCGTCACTTTACATCAGGTGAGATTGTGGTCAAACTAAAACTTATCTAGTATAAAAAAAAGTTTTTGGGCCGCGGGGCACCGGCATAAGAATGTTGATCATCTACCCTAACGTAGATGACCTAAATAAATAATTATTCCATCATTTAGGCATATATATATTGATTTTCTTTTATCTTGCAAACGAAAAATTCTAACGATACTGTGCTATGAAATTCGCGTGACGCAACTCTTTCTAAATTTATGTGTCACAAGTACTCCGGAACTTTGGTATAATAATCTTTTCACTTTCTTATTAAATTCCTTGACGACCTCTGTGGCTCGGTGGGCGAACGTCCGCTTGAGGCGCAGGAGGTTGCGGGTTCGATTCCCGCCGGGAGACCAGATTTTGTACGATCTACAATTTCTGGTTTCGGGTCTGGGTGTTTTCAATGTATCATATGTATGTATTACAAAAAAAAAATGTATCTATGTAGTATATCAGTCACCTAACACCCATAGTACAAGCTCTGCTTAGTTTGGGGTTAGGTGATGCTGTGTGAGTAGTCCGGAAATATTATTTAAATATTTATTTATTAAATTGATAAAGCGAAAAATACGTGACTTGTATTTTTGGGCGGTCTAATCAAGATACCTGTTTGTCTTCAAGACAAGAGTGAATAGACCTTCTATAGATCTATGTGATCCATCTTCATCCACATCGACACTTACATGTGAGATTGTGGACAAACACAGACAAGTAAATCATAAAAAAGGTGTGTGTGCGATTCACACACGGTAGAAGTGAAACTTCAGTAAATCGACAAAAGAATGAGATGAATAAAAAAAAATACTGTGCAAAAAGATTTTTTTCGGGCGGTCACCCATCCAAGTACTGGCGTTCCGAAAAGTTGCTTAACCTTGTTAGCGTTTGAGATTAGCTTACCTGACGTATTTCCGTTGCATCCGGTCTGAAATCACAACGATTCTAAAGAAGTTTCACTTCAAAAACTTTTTTATACTTATGTCAGTCATGCATGATGCTTATTAAGAAACCGGAAATTATTATTGGAAACCGTGGTAGTGTATCAACAACCTGCAAGATTAGTCAACCCGGGACAGGTCAAACAAAACCAAAAAAAACTTATAAAGATATCATAGCTAAAATATTCCGATGTGCAATCTTCACACAATTTCAAGACTGATTTCACCTGCCACGCCCAGAAGAAGAACGTTACATGTCGATATTATAATGCTATTAACTTAATCACTTTTAGCTTTTGCTCCCAATTTTTAAGTTACGAAAAGCTGCGCACTTGCGCTTCATTTCTCAATCTGCACCCCTACCACGAGTTGCCACGACTGTTGGAGATTACATTACAACATGTTGTAATCCCATACATTAAAATTTGACTTATCTGTCGACAAAATTATTGTTGTGAAAAATCAGTTGTAGTCTCCAACAGTCGTAAGTGGTATCTCGTGGTAGGGCCGCATATCACTGTTGTTAGTATCATTTTGTAATCCGCGTTATCGTCTTAAGGTCACATCTTGTTCAAATGTAGGCCACATTATTTCATCTGCCCGTTTTAGCCTTCATATCCGATTAAGATTACTCAATATTATACTGATCAGTATTTCTACGCGTTTTCCTAGAAATTATCATGTGATAAGGTTAAATTATGTTAATCCTAGGGCCGCGGACAAGGACAGGCGTAACATCAAGCGGCACGCGTAAAGTCAAAGTTAAAGTCAAAGTCAAAAACATCTATATCCTTAGAAGCACAGGGATACATGGACAGGTCAACTTAAAGTTAATTAAATAAAAAAAGGTGTGTGTGCGATTCACTCACGGTAGAAGTGAAACTTCAGTAAATCGACAAAAAAATAAGTTAGATAAAAAAAAATACTGTGCAAAAAGATTTTGTTCGGGCGGTCACCCATCCAAGTACTGGCGTTCCGGAAAGTTGTTTAATCTTGTTAGCGTTTAAGATTGGCTTACCTGACGTATTTCCGTTGCATCCGGTCTGAAATCACAACGATTCTAAAGAAGTTTCACTTCAAAAACATCATATAAAAATATCAAGGAAATAACATTATCTTGAACGTTCGCTTAATTTTTTTACACTGAGTTGAGAAGCGAATGTCGTGATGCGTGCCGCCTGAAACACAAACATAGGAAAATGAATGAAAGAATGAATGAATGAAAGGGGGAATGTTTCGTAGTGTGGTCCGGAGAAGCCGATCTACCGTCTAGGTCTTCATGCCCAATCTAAGACCACATGGTCACTTTACATCAGGTGAGATTGTGGTCAAATAAAGGCCTAATAAATAAAAATTTAAAATTTAATGAAAATCCCCGATTCTAATGTTCTAATTTCCTTAAAAGTTAAACACCATATTTTTTTGTAAAATAACTACAAAATTGTAATAACTGATAGAGCTGTGTTGTTCTATTCGCTTCTCAACTCATTATAAAACATTGAAGCGAACTGTCAAGACAATGTTATTTCCTGGATATTTTTTGTTTAAACAAGTTAGTTTTATTAATTTTAAGTTGACCTGTCCATGTAGGCTATGTGCTTCAGTTCAGTTCAGTTTCTTGTAATTGGACTTTGCGCTTGAAGCGACAATTTGACAGTGTCGAGTCAAATAAAATTATAAAGTGAAAAAGATAATATTCAGTTGAACGCCATTTTTTGGCTATGTGCTTCTAAGGAAATAAACGTTTTGACTTTGACTTTTTGACTTTATTCAACGCCTGAAGCACCGCTAAACGCGCATCTTGACGCTGTATAATCCACCTAAATGATTACTGTGGCTTAGTAACCTAAAAAAACCGTGTGGCTAAGTGGGAATACACTCGACTTTCATTCCGAAGGTCGTGGGTTAAAACCCCGCCACGCAGCTCTAAATTTTTCTTCTTGCCAGATGTATGTGCGCTTTCAAACACGTGCTTTATCGGTGAAGTTAAACAACGTGAGGAAGCCGGCATGTTCTGAGAACTTTAAAGAGTTATAAGGACATGTGACATTCACCAACCCGTACAATACAATACAATACAAAAATTCTTTATTGTAACACCACACTAAAGGAACATACATAGGAGATACATATTTAATACAGTGACACAATGGGCGACCTTATCACTAATAGCGATCTCTTCCAGGCAACCTTTGGATGGATCAGAAATTTGATAATAAGAGAGAGCAGTGGCGTTTACACAGATTTATAAATAAAAATAAAATGAGTAGGTATATGTAGTACAGAAAACAAACACAGTAGGAGTGTGTAGTAATGAACACAAATTATACATACTATTGATAAATATTAGGTGAAGTTGAAAGAAAATGACTAGAAACCTTATTTTTGAAAATTGTTACAGATTGAGCTTTTTTTATATTTATTGGCAGAGAATTCCATAACTTTATTGCACGCACTGTAAAGGAAGAGTTTGAAGAGTGAAAAGAATGATTTGGGGTCTTTAGTTGGAGAGTATCGACTGATCGCAAAGAGCGGGTGTGAGACTGATGAAGATACTCGAAACGCTCTTTGAGATAGTTGGGAGTGTTGGTTTGGAAAAGTATATTATAAAGAAGGGTAAGAAAATGAGCATCCCGGCGAAGACGGATCGTACTTGGCCAGCGTGGTGAATTAAGGCCGAATCACTCGTCAAGAGAGAAATCCCTGTGTCCTAGTAGTGGGGACGTAAATAGGGATGCTTATGATTATTATGTTATATCTTTATATATATAATTCTTCTGTGAGTGTGTATGTCACTGAACTTCTCTCAAACGACTGGACCGATTTTGATGAAATTTTTTGTGTGTGTTCAAGGGGATCTGGGAGTGGTTTAGATTCACAATACGATCAACTGGATATTGTTTTTTGAGACGTGGGACAGGACAACGTCTGTCGGGTCGACTAGTAATATTATATAATCTGTGATTATATACAATTACGTATGTACCTACTTATTTCGTTAAGTACATGTTTAACGGTAATTCTAATTCTAAATACATTCTTAACAACTTTTTTTAATAGCTGTCATATATTATTTCACAAATGCCGGTGTGGCGCTAGCCTTAACCACACCTCTCGCTTAATCCATATCTTAATACGTCTATATTATGCAAATAAACGTGAAATATTTGAATTAATAATTAACGAGGTTAAATATTTTATAATTAGTGATTATAATTCTGACATAAATACCTGAACTTGTCATTATTCCTGATTAACAGTAGTCTATTGGCGTAACAGACGTTTGAATTATTATCGATAGTAATTATAATTATGTATATAAATATTGTAATATTTAGGGTTTCGTAGCCAAATGGCAAAAAACGGTACCCAGATTCGTCATGACTGTCTGTCAGTCTGCCTGTCCGTCAGTATGTCACAGTTTTTTCTAAAACTATCAAAACAGTATGTTGAAACTTGGTAAGTAGATGTATTCTTTGAGTAGCATTAAGGTTTTCACACAAAATAAAAAGAAAAAAAATTGGGCGTTTTAAACACGTGATTTGACAGTGAAGGCAAACATCGAGAAGAAACCGGCATGATCTCAAAGCGAGTTTGATTGTCATGTGACATTTATCAACCCGCACTTGGCCAGCGTGATGAATAAAGGCCTAATCTCTCTCGTCAAGAGAGAAGTCCCTGTGTCCCAGCAGTGGGAACGTTAATGGGGTGTTGATGATGATACACGCGATTGCCAAAAAAGTACTCTAGTTATAATAATTACATATCCAGTTCCCCTTACAGGTTTCTCTAATTTATGTTGCGATTGATGAGCTTATAAATTAAATGGGCTGTTTCGGTCAATGATTGCAATCTGACAATATGATTTGATTTGATAAAATAAATTATGTTACGCGAGACTGATTAGGGTTAACAGGTTATTAAAAAGTTGATATCAGGTTGTCGAATTTGCAACATTGTGTTTTGTGTTTTTTACACATTAGAGCCCTTTTAAATATATTATACGATTCTTATCACAGTTAGGAAAATTGTATTTTGATGCCACTGATTGGAAAATCTTATTTTTCCAATAAGTGCCGTCATAAAACGGAGTAGAACGATATTATTTCGATGCACAGTGACACTTAAGACGCGCCTCTGCTTAGAATTTATTTTCCCTTAGGTTATTGTTCGATTTACTTCGAACACCTCAGCAGCATCAGCGATTTGTCTTATGTAGGTCGCACGGTTACTACCTTGGACCAAGCGAATCTACGTAAGACAGTGCTTAATTAGCGTGCATCCGCGTCGCACTCATTATCATTGGAGTCGTAAATTACTTATAAGCAATATACATATATATTGTTAAGTAATTGCGGCTCTAATAATTAGCAGCAAAGTCTAAGGATTTCCTACAGTTATTACGAGTAATTTGTTTAAACGTATAACACCCCTCTTTTATTTGGTCGGGGGTTACAAAACCTTAATAAAAGAGTCGTCAAACCGAAGCACAAAGAAATGAGGAACTCCGTAAAGTTCCATTTGAGTATTTTTTTAGATATGTATTTTCGTTTTCAATATATTATTATATAGTCATGCGGTAGGTTGCAATTTAAGCGTTTCTTGTCGCTGCGATGCGTTTGTCATTGGTCGTTACCGGTACATTGGCGAATGCTCGTTAACAGGAATGGTTGTCGTACGTACGCCGCACTGTGCACTTTGTTTAAATCAACAATCGACTGTCCGCCGAACGCGGCTTCGACACCGCAGCGGTACGTCACGCAACGCTTAAATTGAAAGCGCCCGTAGATTCCGAATCAATAATGTTAATCGTAAATAATATTTAAGTCAGCCGTCTTATATTATTTACAACTTCATAAATTCAAAATATTATTTAATGTTCTTCAAAAGCTGTGCATAAATCAATAAGCATCAAAATTGAACGCTCGTAAAGCATATGGAGTGTTATTTCTCAATAAATATTATAGACTAGCTTTTTCGAAAATTAGTAAAGTTTTAGCATTTTTTTTATCGGACCTGTAATTCCTTTCTTTTATTCTTTATAATATTAGTATAGATAGATAGTATAGATTATTCTTCTTATTGGTGGCTTCCGAGACTATTTTGCCGTCATGACAAAACTAAATGTACCTGAGTTATTTCACAGGTATAGGTAACGGTTTATTATGATTTTAAACCATTCAACAATTTGATGTGGATATTTTACTAACCAGCCTTCTTATGCAAAATAGATAGCAAAGCTTTCTTTCTGTTTTCATGTGTGTTTGTTATCACGAATTGTATCTCTTTCTAACATACAACAATTACACAGTGAGGGACAAAGTCAAACGAATCCTAACGTCATTATATCCATACAGTTTTGGTTAACTATTTCGCTTATGCCTAGGTAACGTGCCTAGGTTTATGCATTTAGTACCTAGGTTTATGCATTTTTCAGTGTGTCAAAAACAACTTTGCAATACCTCCATAGTTATATTTAATCAAGTTCAGCTATTTGGAGTAGCCATATTCGGTCTGCTTTTATTGTTGAACGAAATGTTGATATCCTCATTAAAGTATTATGTTAATTGCGATGGCATTAAAATAAATTATCCTCAAAAATTCTGCAAATATTCGATAAGCGGTGAGTGTTGTAAGTTTTATGTAAATGTTTGTTGACTTTTTCTTGATTGAGTAGGTATTTAATAAAGTTGGTTATTACATTTTATGGATAACTAAAAAGAGCAATGTATTGAAGTTTCTCAATTCGATCCGTATTTTTGTTTATTTTATTTGGTACTATGCTATGTATAATTTTCATCATTATTTAATTTTGTCATTTAGATAGATTGTTAGAAAATTCTTTATTACACACACCAATAAACACAAATACAACATTATTAATAGAAAAATTAAATCTAGCATGCATATTGGGCGGTATGGAAATAATTTAATTCAGGAAGGTTGTGGACGAAGTTGTGCATTTTATTTGACTTAATTTTATTGCATTGTTTAATTATACCACAATAACCTTAAAATTATTTTTATGCTATAGAAAAAAGCAAAACATGTACGGATCTGACCAGCTACTGAATTCAAGTTGTATTAAACCTGAGTTCTTTTATATCGGTTAACATTTTACTTCTAATTAAAATATTTTGTATTAAACTGATGGATGATGGAGAAGCCATCTTCTAGGCCTTCATACTCCATCTTAGACCACATCGTCACTTTACATCAGGTGAGATTGTGGTCAAATGAAGGCTTATCAATAATAAAAAAAAAAAAAAACTTGTAACTTCCTGCAAAATTAGTGTTTTCCTCTGTCCAAAACAAATTGCATAACGAAAGTTTAAATCGGAAACAGTAAAACTTGTTTGTCCGTAAAGTTCTAAGTGAACAAAGGCCACACGAAAGGGCCAGCAAGGACATAGGTAGCCTTTAATGTTATTATAATAACATGCGTAGAACGGACTGTCGATCTTGTTGAATAACTGCTTATTACCTCTACATTACGATTATGAAAACTTTGGCAATAGGCGATAGTAATTGGGTATTATACATTTGAATACGCGTGTCTGCGTCTGAATATTTACATCAATTATACAAGCAATTAATCATTTCAATAATTTATGTAACTTTATTTAACTTATTGCATTAATTGATATTATTATTTTAATTTATTTAGGCAGTTTTCCCTTCTCTGACATCTAAACATTATGTTGTGTCAAATCAATAAACCAATTTATTTTGAAATTGTGATTATCATTCTATTGTTGTGGTCCGGAGAAGCCATCTTCCTTCTAAGTCTCCATGCCCCATCTTAGACCACATCGTCACTTTACATCAGGTGAGATTGTGGTCAAATGAAGGCATAACAGGCAAAAAAAATTGTGTTTTTTGTAATTGTTGTGGTCCGGAGAAGCCATCTTCCTTCTAAGTCTCCATGCCCCATCTTAGACCACATCGTCACTTTACATCAGGTGAGATTGTGGTCAAATGAAGGCATAACAGGCAAAAAAAAGTGTGTTTTTTGTAAATACATAATGTATATCAATTAATGTTTTTGGGTCGTACGCAAGTGTAGGTACTATAAGTTCCTAAGGAGAGTGAATAAATGAATTACTGAAGAGAGGTTTTATAAATAGCTTGCAAGCTTACCTATGCCCTGCGGCTATTTATATATATTAGAAAGCTGAATAGTTATTTTGTTTGTATAAACGCGCTCATATTAGTAACTAATTTTGATTTCATTTTATAATTATTTCATTGTAGGTAAGTAGCCAATCAATGTATGTAAAGGATAGGCTACTTTTTACTGCGGGTAAATATGGAGTATAGTAACTCATGTACTAATAATTTAACACCAGAGCGTACTTGGTTTAGGCTTGTAAGTAAGGCTTACTCCAGAAATGCCCTGCGAGTGTCCCCTGACAAGGGGAGAGATGAAATATTCTTCCAAAAATGCCCTGCGCTACCCCTACGAGTGGTCGGCAGGGCATTTTTTAAATCAAACAGTTTATTTGCAGAATACATATTATTTTAACCTGTTTGAAGGTTTTATTATAAAGAGTATTATCGAGTCGAATAAACCTAATATTAAAAAGCTAAAAAGTTTGTTAGTAAAATAACTAGATAAGTAACAATCTTTACACGCCGCTTACACCGCTTTGCCCGTATTTTCCCGCGGTCAAGAGTACCTAGCATATAACCTTCCTCGGTAAATGGGTTATCGAACACTGAAGAATTATTCAAATCGAACCAGCAGTTCTTGAATTTAGTGAGTACAAGCAATCAAACAAACTTTTCAGTTATATTTTACAGTATAAATGATTCATCATCATCATCATCACCCTATTAACGTTCCCACTGCTGGGACACAGGGACTTCTCTCTTGGCGAGAGAGATTAGGCCTTAATTCACCACGCTGGCCAAGTGCGGGTTGATGAATGTCACATGTCCTTCAAACTCTTTAAAGTTATCAGAACATGCCGGTTTCCTCACGATGTTTTGCCTTCACCGTTAAAGCACGAGTTTTAAACGCAAATAAATTTCTCAAGAAGCAAAATCCAGAGGTGCGTGGCGGGGTTTGAACCCACGACCTTCGGAATGAAAGTCAAGTGTCCTCCCACTAAGCCAACACGGCTTATAAATGATTATGGCCTACTTATTACCGTGAAAAAATACCCTTCGCAGGAAAACCTTTTAATACAAACAATGCCATGACATAAACAGATACGCTCAAAATAAGCCATAAATGCACAGCCGCGAAGGCTCTGTGAAGAAATCTCTCACTCCCCGATAAGTAGGTAATGTGAACATTCCGCTGTTAACCAGAGCCCTTACCATAAAGATAACCAGTAATGCCATAAGGTAATGCCATCTTAGGCCCTTTTGAATAAACGTAATATCGCTACTGAGAATTGAGGAAGATGTTTGTCTGTTTGTTGAAATGAAATTGTTTAATAGCTTCGGTTAAGCCTGCACGACCACAGCGTCTGCGAAGCGGGAACGACTGCCGCGCGGCGGTAGCTACTTATACTTTACTATGGCCCTTCGCACACCTACGCGCCTGGTGACAGACAGACTACAAGTCACAGTAAGGGTCCCGTTATACCCTTTGGCTACGGAACAACCATGGATTACCGAAGATTACACGAGAACTGAACCAATGAACTGAGGCAAAGTTATTGGAAATGTTTTTATTAAATTACGAATCGTTTAAACCCGTTCAAGGAACAAAAAAAATTAACTAACAAACATATAAAATAAAAAACCTCGAAATTAACAAAATATACCTACCTATTGTAATATGAACATGCCTACATATGTTTTTTAAAAGCTTTATGAATGTAAACAAACAAAGTCACAGTACACTCACAGTATCATTACACAAGCTGACTTTTCTCGTTGATGTAACCTGCGTCTGCGCAGATGGCATGTGTCGCAGGGTCGCGGGGTCACTCACTCTCCGCTGGTCAAGCTATGAAGGTCACCTCTTTGTACGAGATTTATGTAGCAAGGCTGTTTGAATGGGCCCATGTTATTGCTGCTTTGTTATTAAAAAAACTTGTTTGTGGTCTGGTTGTTTCCTTTGCATAATTATTTTAATCTTTGTTTAAATAATGTTGAAATTTTATAAAATAGGTAGGAAATTATATATAGCTTACTTTTACCTGCGTTAATTACAAGAGTCATTCCTTGTAAATCCCAATGGAATAGTACATTGTCGATAAAAAATAAAAATAAATATACTGCCAAAAAACTGACAAGTTGAAAATAATGAAATTTTATTTTATTAAAATATATATTATTTCTAATACGCGTTGCATTGAGAACCTCCCCTTTTTGTTAATCGGTTTAAATGCCAGCCTCGTTTTCAACGCCCTATTAACGTTCTCACTGCTGGGACACAGGGACTTCTCTCAAGACTAGATTAGGCATATTATACTCCCAGTTAAATAAATGTTTAACAACTTTCAAACATAGATATTGTGGTTAAAACAATCTGTTGTCTACTATAAGTACATATTTGTAAAAGTGATTTTTAAAGTTAATATAAAGTTATTTGAACTTTCACACAACATCTCCTAACCCCAAACTATGTTGCGGGTTGTATTTTGAGTGTTAGAAGACTGATATGTTAAACAAATCGAAAAAAGTCGAAGAGCTGAAATTTAGCCATGATATGAGCTTCGGTTAATTTGTGGTGCGGGTTCCAACTCAACATCTGTTGACGTTCATATGTGAGCAGTTTTAGCCGAAAGGGGTCAAGCTTCGATTCATCGGTCGCCTACACTGCAAGAGGACACCGCCGCCGTGACTTTTGATGTCATGATGGTTGCATCATGACTTCAAAAGTCACGGTGGTGTTATTTAAGGGTATTTAAAATTTATTTTTATATGTATGGATAGTCTGAAAGGTATATTCTTATATGGGCCTCTGATGCCTTAAATAAAATAAATAAATATATCCACACAACAACATATTGTCCCGTGGTAAGCTCTAAGCTTGTGTTTCGGGTACTAGACATCTGATATACTTAATATAATAGACATACATAATATAGTTGTTTTTTACATATTAAACACCCAGACCAAGGAGAAAGTACTTGCAGAACATACAAACACTTGACCCCTTAAACGATTTACATGTATTTATTTTATTAATAGACTTATGTAATTACAAAAATTAGTTCAACAGTATCAAGTATAAACGTGTTGCCTTTTTTACGACCGTCCAACTAGTGTCTGTTTTGCAGTCACGACCGCGGCTCAGGCCAGGATAAGCCTTTCAAAGTGTACTACCTAGGTTGCAGCCTAGTACATAGGTATCTAGGTGAATATTCAGTTCACACGGGAAACGGACGATGTTGCGAAATTTTGACACTGGATGCCTGAATTGATAGGCTAATTATCTACGAAGGATTGCTACCTGTCTTTTAGCGGGTAGATTTGTGTTCGAAGGATGATATAAAAATAATGTTGAGAGCCGTCGGATAGGGTATTTTATTTCTGATGTAGATTATGCTTTTGACTTATGGCTAACCACACAGGCCTGTGTGGTCTAACTTCAATAAGTCCTATAAGATGATTTATGGAAGTTAGACCTATACCCATACAGTAGATGTCCTTTGTGCGAATTATGAAATATAATGATAAATATTAGTTTCACTCCACGAAATCCAATCTATTACCAATACAGAATCGTTTGTTCTTTGCAATGACATAGCATTTATAATAAAACTAGCAGCACCTAGCGGTGTTACCCGCATTTTAATGGATTTCCAAGTAGGTATGGTATGTTTGGATGTAACAAGTAGTCTTTGTCTTAATACAGGATGTCAGCTTAATACATGCCAAATTTTTTTGAAGTTGTTATTAACGGGTTTAATGGCACTAAACAGGAGGACATAACGCCCGAGCCTTAGATGCCACTGTTTCAGAATAAACAACGAAGCTCGCGTTTGTTTTGATGATAAAGAAGGTTTTTTTATTATGTAGCTAGCACTGTCCCACTGCAGGGCAAATGCCTGCCTACCCTGTGCCCACTATTCACGATTTAAGGCTGTGACATACCACGTGCTTAGGTGAGTACCCAGTTCGTGCTGCCATCTCATCTTGGGCCTTCCACGGGGACGACTAATCCGTGGGACCCATCAATCAGCTGTTCGCTAGGCCCACCTGTCATTCGATATACGACACAAGTGTCCGGCCCTGTCCCATTTAAGGCTTGCTTGAAAAAGGTTTACAGAACATTAAATAAAACCTCCTTGTTTCAGATACTTCGTGAGCACAGTACTCCAGTTCCAAGTGTACCGAGCGCTGTGCGAGAGAACTGGCCAGTTCATCCCCGGCGACCCGGGCCGACCCCTGCACAAGTGCGACATCTACCGGAACCCTGAGGCGGGCAGGATGTTGACGTGAGTTTGACAGCTGTCACAATAATTACGGGGCATTTCTTAATTTTTATTCTTCTTCTGGCAATTACTCAGAGCATTTACTATTGTGCATACTTCTTCAATATGTACTTTTTTAACAATATGATTTTAAATAAGTAAATGTAATAAATTTTAGTAAGTTACTACATATATGTTTTTTAGTATATTAACTGAAGTTAGTTTTCCACACTCAATAATTAAATTAAATACTAATAATTAACTTTTCTGATGAATATTTTAAATAAATTATCAAGTTTTTTATAACATTATCTAGAACATTTTGCTTGACCACAATCTCACTTGTTAAGTGATCGATCCTAAGGTCTGTAAGGTAATTAATTAATTACTCTAGACTTGAAGAGATTTAGGTTGTATTAATCAAGCATTACAGCAGAAGTATGCTTTTTACATAATATTTAAGTCCGCACAATTTGTTCGTTAACCGATTTAACAAAAATGATAGTTTATTTCTTTATCAAATTAATTATAAACAAGAAAAATCAAACTTTAAGGGCTTTTTTCACAAAATCCGAGAACACTAAGCAATGGTTGGTTATGTCAATAATATCCATTTGCATATGAATAACGTAAAAATCGATATTTAAAATTTAAGAAAAACCACCGTTTCCAATGCCTAAATTCCCCTTAAAGTAAAACACCATAATATTTTGTAATGTGCACGCGATGCGCTTTCATTTCATACCCCACTCGATTATATTTGCAGATTTTCTTCCCCACTCTCACCCTCATAACTTTTAAACGGCACAACCGATTTTCATGAAACATGTCTAAGAACAGACGCGCCAAACTCACCTATCATACAAAACAAAATTAAAATCGCTCCATCCGTTCGGGGGCTATGATGTCCCAGACAGACAGGCAAACAGACAGACACGTCAAACTTATAACACCCCTCTTTTTTGGTCGGGGCTTAAAATCAATCATCATCATTTTCATCTTCCTGACCTTATCCCACATTACGTGGGGTCGGCACAACATGGGCTTAAAATCAATATAATCGTAAATTAGTCCAACTCGGAACAATAAGCAACATAACCTCGAATTTATCTTAAAAGTTCAATTATATCACGGAGAACGGATAAAATTGATTCCATTCTAATTTCGCATAATAGATATTATCGCACACCTATAAAGTTACCTATAGCTCTTATTGTATGCCCTTGCCGGTCAAGGTTTTAATAAAAAACAATGGCGCCCGAAGCCAATGATTTGTGGATCCGGTAGGTAGGTACTAATAATTTTATTAATAACTTTGGCATAAATGCTATAAGTCAAGCTTTATAATTAAACTATTAGAACTCAAAGTACAAGCACAGATTATCTAATCTGTGATACAAGCAACAATAGAGATAAAAAGTTTTAAGTAAGCATCATCATCATTTCAGCCGTAAGACGTCCACTGTTGGACATAGGCCTCCCTGAAAGACTTCCAGTGACTTCACCAGGTCGTCCATCCATATAGTTGGTAGACGTCCTACTCTGCGTTTGCCGATTCGTGAACACTCGCGCAAAGACACCTTTCATAACAAAAAAAACTAAATTTAAATCGCTTCATCTGTGCGGGAGCTATCATGCCATAGACAGACAGACACGTCAAACTCCCCTCTTTTTTGTCAGGGGTTAAAAATACCAAGACCAAGACCGAAGTCTATTAAGTGAACAAACCCATGACGGCTTTGTTGTACAAATAGCTAGTTCCAATTATGCAGGCAAATTCATTTAATCATCATCATCACCCTATAAACTTTCCCACTACTGGGACACAGGGCCTTCTCTCTTGACGAGAGAGATTAGGCCTTAATTCACCACGCTGGCCAAGTGCGGGCTGGCGAATGTCACATCGCTCATCTGCGACAAGAACGTGACAAGTCAGAAAACGTGATTTTTCAGAAAACGACTTTGAAGTTTTCAAATCTGTATATTTTCGTTCCTACTGAACTTTCTAAACTTTTTATTGACGATGAAGGTGCGCCAACAATTCTGTTTTCGAAAAAAACGATGCGTAGCTGGTATCTCATTCATTTTCATAATAATATCATGTTTTTTATCGAAAATGGCAGCACTTGTTACGTTTTTGCAGCAATATATATATTTTTTTATTAGATATACTGGCGTATCACGTTTTATATGCTAATATTTTTGTTAAACTAACGAAATATCAAATTTAAAACACGTTTTTGGAGTCAAAATATAGTAAATTATACAAAAAAATATTACTTAAACACCGTTATACTCGTACTTATTGTACTATTTTAATCAGTCTCGACCATAAATTCAATTATACATAATACTTTTGTACTAATTTTAAAAGTCTTGACTATAATTAAGTCTTGCTTTACCATGGCACACTTCTTACCCAATACGAACAATGATGTCGGTCAATAATTGTTATCACCGTTTACATACTAAAATAATCAAAACATCTAAGCAAAAACAATCACAGTTATTTTCAATTAGTTCTACTATAATATTAACAATGGCACTTAACATTTGCACATAAATACTTAACATTATTATAGAAAGTAACAAATCAATATTTTGACAGCCAGTGTGTTATTAAATAAAATGGAATGTAATAATACCAAGCTCACCTTTCATACAAAAAAAAACTAAGGTCCCAGACAGACAGACAGATAGACAGACACACAGACACGTCAAACTTATAACACCCCTCTTTTTTGGTCGGGGGTTAAAAATACTAATAAACATTCACATTTAACAAATCTCTATGATGATGCGCTTATAGAGATTCGTAAAAATAAATAAATAAATAAATATTTCTGGACAATCTACACAGCAACATTTAGCCCCGTGGTAAGCTCTAAGCTTGTGTTACGGGTACTAGACATCATCATACTTAATTTAATATATATACTTAAATATATATTTTTACTATACATATTAAATAATATAATTCTTTATTACACACCAGATGAACAATACAATATGAAATTAAAACTAAACCTAGAATGCGTAATGGGCGGTCTTATTGCTTAAAGGAATAAGACCAAAAACGTTTATTAAACACCAAGACCAAGGAGAAAAGTGCTTGCAGAACATACAAACAATTTTACCCTCGACGGGAATCGAACCCTCTTGCTTTGCAAGCGGACATTCGCCCAACGCGACACCGGGCAGTCAAAAAAAAAAGATTGATAATATTGAGGATTGAGGTTTTTATTAACCAGTTCCATAAGTTCTGCTTAATGCTGTAGTTATTGGCCGATTATTGATTGCCAGCTTGTTTTAAAAAACATTTAGCATTGTTGCTGGTTCGTTTCGGTTGTATCGTGTTTCCTTCTGAGTCTATCTTTAAGGTTCGTTGTTTAGGAACTATTTCTTCTAAGCAATAAAAGCCCACTGTGGTTGTCGAGTCAGTTGTAGTAGTTGGTATTTTTTCGGTAGCCTGAGGTGGATCTAATCTGTCTGTAGTTATACTGTCTATTGCATCAACTATTTCTTTTCGGAGTATACCCAAAATCTTTTTCGATCGCGATCGTGACTCCATCTGAAAGAATAAGGTGGTGGTTTAAATATGTGTCATCATCTGTAATGCAACAACTTCAGCTATCACGACAAATTGTATACACACTTTACGACAACAACGAGATACGTGGTAATAATTCATACAAAACTAAACCTCTAGAGATTTCATTCATCATCTAAAACGGTACATATCCTTTTATTCCGAATAAGTATAATTTTTTTGCGAGAAAACCGTGACAAGGTAGCCTAAAAATGTATACAGTAAAATATTATTTTACAGCTAAAGTGGTTCAAACCATGATATCACGCTTTAGTAACAAATGAATAACTAAATGAATGCACTTACCTTTCCATTAAAAACGTGACACACTGACTGTGTCACGTTTTTGTTGCAATTGAACAGCTCCTCATTCGTCGCGAGCAGAGACTCCAATGACATGTACCGATGTTGAAACGAACTTCATAGTTGTAAAGGAGGGAGCTAGAACGCATCTTGTCGACTTTTTCCCTCATATCTTTGTCAATTTTGGGGCTAGGAATATCGCGTTTTTGTAGCAAGTAGAGCGCGATACGGCGGATTTAGATATACTGTTATTCCAAAACGATACATAAATGTTATAAACCATTCTTGTCGCAAATGAGCGACATGTCCTTCAAACTCTTTAAAGTTCTCAGAACATGCCGGTTTCCTCACGATATTTGCCTTCACCGTTAAAGCACGTGTTTAAAGATCACATAAATGTCTCAAGAAGAAAAATCCAGAGGTGCGTGGCGGGGTTTGCATATGCACCCACGACCTTCGGAATGAAAGTCGAGTGTCCTCCCACTTAGCCAACACGGCTTTTCATCAAAAATAAATTCATTTAATACTGTAGACTTATTTTGTAACTCAATACCTTATTAGAAATGCTGTAATCTATTAATCAATACTTTGACTGCCGGAAGAGATCGGCCTACGAAACCTGAGCCTATCCTGGTTACGTAACCAGCAGCCGATTGTCCTACTGGGAGGTTGCGTAAGAGGTGTTACTCTAGATCTGCATAGGGCTATCAATTTACCTATTAAAGGTGTTGTAAGGTCTTAAGAACTCGGCAGTCTATGTTTATTAATAACGTTATTCTGATACGTCATGACTTCCACAGCTAGAAATTTTACAGGACTAGCGGCTAGTGCGCGGCTTTGCTTACGTGATAATTGATTTTCCCGCTGTAAAAAGAAGCCTATGTGTTATTCTTACTTGTAAGCTACTACTGTGAAGTTTTATCAAATTCGTTAAGTATTTTATTTAAAGAAAAATATTAAGGTACATTCGTAACCTTCGTTATACGTTGTGTCTTAATCTTTATCTGCATAAAAAAATCAAAATAGTATAACCTAAAAATTGAGGTTTATCACTTATTAAAAATCATAAAGATTCGTTCAGTAGTTTTTGTGTGAAAGAGCAATAATCACACTACCATCTTCACAAACACTATTACAATTATTATTCCAATTTAATAATGCAATTTTGGTGTTTTAAATAGGTTACTAAAAGCACCGAACCGTTTCATTGTGCTAACAGTCACTCGTATTCAAAGTAAACAGTGCATCTGCACGACATTATATAGTCACAGTCACAGCCCATCGAGCAAGCCCATATTACTCGATATGACAAATTAAGAGCATTATAACCCGCATGGACCCGTCAAGTGGTCATTTCCGTGAACGCAGACGGCGTCAATTGTGTGCTCTATGCTTTATTTTTAATTCATAATACCAACAACTTTCACCCCTATCCTTAACTCGTAAAGTTCAAATTACTGTGAGCTTTTTCTATTAATTAGTGCCACGAATTGCTTATTGAATTTGGAATTTGGAATTCGAAATGGTGGATTGATGTGGCGGGACGTAGTTTGATTTACGAACGCATTGTAAAATATACGATTAAGAGTACCTACAGGATACAATGACCTTTTACTTATTGAATTTGGAAGCTTGAATTTAAAATGGTGGATTGATATGGAGGGACGAAGATTGAAGATTTGATTTTCGAACGACTTGTAAAATCGACCATTATAAAGAACTTTTACAAAAATCTATGGCCTTTTTCTATAAAATTAGTGTTAGATTTTGCTTATTGGAGTTGAATTTCCAATTCAAAATGGTAGAATGTGGCTTTATGTGTTTTGGTTTTCGAACGACTTGTATTTTACCATTAAATAGTACAAAAATCAATTTTATATTATTCTAATAATTAGTGCCACATCTTTCATGAATTTGAATAAAAAAATGGATTGGTTTGGTTGGCGTTTAGTATTTTATTTAAAATCTTTCTAAGAAAGCACAAAATACCATAGCCTTTTATGAAAATTTTGTATTTCGAGCGCCTTGTAGATTTGGAACGGCAAAGTGAAGACAAAGTTAAATGTTTGGGTTGGAAATTAATTTGGAGTTAGGGAGAAAATAAAATCGGTTGTTTTGTGATTAAATTTGAAAAGTTTTCGTACAATGAGAATTTTATTGGGCGTGTTATCTGAAGAAAAGCGTAAAGATAAATAACTTGAGATTATAGGGTAATTTTTGTTCGACTTATTAATTTGATGCTCTAACTGTATTGGGTATATTGGTATCATATTTTTTACTAAATATTATTTTTTTCTAGGTAAATTTAATTGAAAATAAAAGTAATTACCTATTAGTTTTAGAAATTTAGTTTGGTAAAAAGTGGCATTGACATACGGGCGGACGGTCACAACGAATCTATAAGGATTCCCTTTTTTGCTATTTGGCAACGGAACCCTAAGAAGTAGGTAACCTCTTATAGTCTGTTAAAAAATATCATAAAAATACCACTTTTCAAAGATAATATCACCTCAAGTTTCGTTACAACTCAACTAGTATCAAAGGTAGTAAAACAAGGTAATCTGAATAAAATGTACCAATTCCACTGTTTATGTACATATATACAGTATTTACGCAAGATCTGACCCGCTTACTGCTTCCTACAGCAACAGCAGAGATACTGTTGTTAGGACAACCAGAGTCACGATTTGTAGGTGCGCGTAACTACATAGGCTCAGTATGGACTTGAAAGTATATGGAAAGTTATGTATGGAAATAATTTTGGTACGGATCTGATGGACTTATACTATATCTAGGGTTCTGTATTATAAATTTTTCAATAAAAAAAAATTATAAGTGAAAAAGATTTAGGCCTCGCGCAACGTTGCTTAACCCTGTAATAATCGCGTTTGTTTTTCTCTTCTTACCATTTGGGTACGAAAGCCCTAAAAGGATTAAATTGGTTGCTTGTTGTTCTGCATTGAAAAGGCTCTTTAAAGTACCTACTTGACAGATTTGAAAAATATTTGTCGGATGTAAAGACATTTTATAAATAAGATTATGTCAAAGTCTATATAAATGTATCGTAAAGACTGAACCATAAATAAATATTTCCGGACATTCCACACAACATCTAGCCCCGCGGTAAGGTCTCAGCTTGCGTTACGGGTACTAGACATCTGATATCACTACATAGTATATAGATAATATAATAGACATACACACATAGATATTTTTTGTTATACATATCGACGCTGGAAATTTGAAATGTCTTAAGGGACATTTTTAACATTTTTTTTTTATCATTCAACTGGAAATCTTGTCCTCTAACGATCTGTATATTTATCTGTAAATTTTAATATCTCTTCAAATTAAGAAGTTTGAAGTCAAATTGTTTTGTCGTAAGTGAAATTGTAGTAAAATTTTTGAGTCGTATGGGTCAAGTTTTATTTATATAGCTTTTAGCAATGTCCTAAAGCTAAGTAACTGTCTGTTTTATACGGTGTATCACGCATACACAAAATTACGAATCCGTTACAACATTTCTTTCAAAAACATATTTTTATAATTATGGTCGTTTTTAACAACAGTATTTCACTTATTTCCTATACATATCTTAACTGTACAACTTAAAATGCTTGCGGGCAAAAATGAGCAAGGCGGTTCGGGTAGTTACGTTTAAAAATTTTAATTAGCTAAGGTTATAAAAAAAAATTACGTCGTAATGGACACCTCTTCAAAATATCCATGTGTAAAGGACACCTCTTCTTATATGTCAAGTGTAAGGGACATCATCTTTTAAACTATTGAGTTTAACGAGGTTAAAGTTATATTAAGCTATAAATCAATTAATTTGAAAATATTCTGTCTAAAAAGCATCCTAATAGGAAAAAAAATTACAAAGTTGTGACGTTTTACAAGAAAAACATTTTTTTTTATTACGCGTTTTCAAATTTCCAGCGTCGATATGATAAGACGAAAGTACATTTAAAATTATCACCAAATAAAATTTCTGTTATTTCAAACATAAACAAAATCATGGCATGACATCTGCTAAAAGTCATTATCGTGTGTCAAATTTAGCGACAGGTTCAACGTAATGTGACCCACTGACTGTGTCACAGCTGTAACCAGATCTTACGATGGTTGCGCGTTCGCTAAAAGTCATCGCAGTGTGTCAAAATTGACATTTCTTCAATCTTAATTACTGTGTTAATGGTCTCACCTTATTTCAGGTTATTCTTTTTTGCATAGGAATGAACTTTATGAAAAACTTAATATTGTTTAATTAATTAATGGTTATAATTGCAGCGCCCTATTATGATGAACTAGCTTTCCACCCGCGGCTTTGCCCGCGTAATAAAAGATTTCCCGCGGTAAATAGTTCTTTTTTTAAAGAAAAACTAATATTTAAACTTACTTTGTTAAGACTTAGACAACATCGATCTATGTATATCAATGTCAAATTGTATCCAAATCTAGCTTCGCTTGTATTAATGGAGTTTAATGCACGAAATGTGATATATTACCGCGGTAAAAAGGAGCCTATGTGTTATTCTGAAATGTAAGCTATATTACTGTGTAGGTTCATGAAAATCCCCAAGGTAGTTTTTACGTGAAAGACCAACAAACAGACTAACACGCTTAGGTACCCAAAACCTCACAAACTTTGGCGTTTATAATAAGACTAGTAGGGCCCCGCGGTGCTACCCGCGTTATAATTAATTTTCTCGCGGAATGACACTTTCCCGCGATTTAAAGTAGCTTATGTCCTTTCTCAGGCTCCAGAGAATCTGTGTACAAAGTTTCATGATGATCGGTTGAGTAGTTTTTGCGTGAAAGCGTAACAAACAAACTTACATTCACATTTATATATAAAAAAAGTAAAAAGTAGGGAGTAAGGTAGGGTACGGATTAGGATACGAGTAATACCCGTTTTCACCAAAGGTCCCTAAAAGTAAAATATCCCCTAAGCCAATTTAAGCCACTTAACGGCAGCAAATATTCAGTTATACATTCCACTATAGTAGCCCACCCAAAAACCACTATAAACTGACTCTCTATCTTCCAGCCGACTCATGGAGCGCGGGTCGTCCGCCCCCTGGTCGCAGATCCTCCAGGACTCCATAGGAGAAGGCAGGCTGAACGGCGAAGCTCTCCGGGACTACTTCAGACCGCTAGAGGACTGGCTCAGGAGCGAGAACCTGAGGACTGGGGAGTATCTAGGCTGGAGCTATGATGGGGATTACTGCAAGTTCAGGTATGAGTGACATTTAAATATACTGTTTTCCGCAACCTGTTTACCATACAATACAAAAACACTTTATTGTAGGCACACGAAAACAAAACAGTAGTTACAAATTTCACAAAAGAGGAAGAAGTAAAAGTGGCCTTATCGCTTAAGAGCGATCTCTTCCAGGCAACCTTAGGAAATTCAAATTAGACTGGGGTGTAATATTTTTATATTGCTACTTATAAGTTGGCAGCGAATTAATTTACAATTCAGTCTTAGATTACATACATATACATATGTAGATATGTAGAGGTACATTTATATAATTGAATTAAAATGCAATTTAGATTTTAAAAAAGCGTCAGCTCTTAAAATATCAAATAATTCCTTTTCAATTGAATGGACAGGATATTTTTATAGAAATCCAGTAATAAATAAAAGGAAGCAATTCGAGAGTGTAATTTTCAAATTATATTTCATTATTTTGTATTTTTTTGCAGTATTGAAACAGCTGGCCTGCAAGTATACGGTGGTTTCTACAACGCAGCGGTGCGAGGCTATGACGTCACGAGTTTCTTCACAATTCTGGCCGTATCTACACTTACAACTGTTTTAGCAATGAGAAGACGATAAGTTCTCGTATATATACGTAGCACTCCTTGTTCTATTTTATCAAACCTCTGGGGGAAAATATAAGTTTAATCAAAAACTGTTTTGTGTTTTTTGATGAATTAAAACAAAACAAATAATATATATAAATCTTGGGAGTAGAATTTTTAAAGATTATGTTTTTTTTAGATACGCACACATATACACAATATTTACTAAAGGTCTTTAATAATAATGAATAAAAAATATATAATCATTTGTTGTAATACAAATATTTTTGGTGCACAAAACAAATTGGTCTTCATTGTCACAAAAATTGAAATTCACTAAAATAACATATTATTTAGACTTTTTAATAAAAGTCATGTGACATATTTTAGTTATTTTTGTTTAACATCGAAGTTATATAATATATTCCAGGGTATATATTTGTATGTAAACTATAATCTTCTGTGTTTTAGATTGTAAGTCATTTATCTGATATAATGTAAATAGCATAACTTAACGTTGGATCGAAACGATTGTTTAGAAAATTGTGATAACCTTGAAAATAAAAATGTCCTTAAAAAATGTTTGTTTTCTTCAACTTCAGTAATTATTATTCAAGAAAAATATATCGACACATTTGATAATAAATCTAATTTTAAAAATTAAGAAAAACCCTTATACACCTACCAATGCATTAATTTCCTTAAAAGTAAAACACCATAATATTTTGTAATGTGCACGCGATGTGTCTGCAAATATACAAATATAATCAAAGGAAATTTATTATATTTGTATATTTGCAGATTTTCGGTTTTCCTTCCCTACTCTCACCACCATACCTTTTAATCGGCACAACCGATTTTCATGAAACATGTCTGAGAACACTTGCGCCAAACTCACCATTCATACAAATAAACTAATTTAAAATCGCTCCATCCATTCGCTATGATGCCAGCTATGATGTCCCAGACAAACAGACAGACACGTCAAACTTATAACACTCCCCTTTTTTGGTCGGGGATTAAAAATGGAGGTAGATAAACAAAATTTAAAATGCAAACGCAATCCATTAAAAGGCTGCTACTAAGTCAACAGTTAGTAACTTAAATAGTTAGGCTAAAAAAATATAAGGCCCTTGTCGTTAAAAAAGACCACCAAATTAAAATTATGTAAAACATATTATGTTCGCCTGGTGCATGTCAGTCACACCCCTTCCGGTTTAAATACCAATTTTTAAGCACCTTGTATTTAATTTGAAAAGCTTTTTTACAACAAATTAAGAATTTACTTCCTTTATAAATTTTTAATATTTTTATATAATATTTTTGCAGGTTTTTTCTGTTCACGTCCGTAAGTGGTAACCCTCTGAATCCTTACACGTGACCTCCGGGTGGTGCTAAGAACAGTCTCTGGTGGTAGGCTTCGGCCGCGGCTTGTCACCACCCTCCGGGCTGGGCCAGTGCGTGAAGCGATTTTCTCGTGTTTCGTAATGTGGTCCGGAGAAGCCATCTTCTAGGCCTTCATGCTCCATCTTAGACCACATCGTCACTTTACATCAGGTGAGATTGGGGTCAAATGAAGGCTTATCAATAATAAAAAAATAATAATAATATGTACAGTATACGTCGTAAACTAGTATCCCTATCTGCTATTGAAAGTGGGTGACCTGTTAGCGACGTACAAGAAATATACTAACCTACTTATGGTACAGAAACATTGACAAGCATTCAACAAATCTATAGGTATCCAATAAAATCAATGAATGTTACAAAATCACATAAAGTTATCAGAATAACGATCTAGGGGACATTGTAAGGCAATGTAGACATAATTTTCAATAACGGTCGCGACAACGGTTATATCTTGTAACGGCTATTTTATGGAACCAGTAATTTGGTTTATGATTCCAAATATAATGTGTGTGGTACTTAGATGGAAATATTGGAATTTCCTTCGCAAGATCGAGAGCGAATGCTTAAAGCGATGTTCTAGCCAAGTCAAAATCATTATCATCACTTCAGCCGTAGGACGTAAACTGCTGGACATAGGCCTCCCTCAAAGATTGCCAGTTATTCATTTGATTCATTCCTGCATCCACCGTGCGCCCGCAGCGTTCACCAGGTCGTCCGTCCATCATAGTTGAACGTACTACGCTGCGCTTGCCTATCAAGTCAAAATATTAGTTTATAAATATTGAGATCACTGAATTTAAGTTATAAAATAAAATTTGGTGTGCTCATAAATATTCGATCTAATTAGGGAACAAAATGTTTACATTCGTTCCGTCGTAGTTTTTGCATCTGACTGTACATAACAGCACCATTATTTAGTGCTAAATTGTTCAAAAATAAAGTAATTAAAAGTGTTTTTTCGGATAAATTGTTCGAAAAATTTCTTCTAAAACGCTATGTAGTTATTCGCAAAATTTTCCACATATATAAAATTTGTGAATATCCACAGATATTCTTGTTCTGTGACCGAAACCATCCATTTCTTTGCGCTGCTGGGGCTTTAATACGAAGATATAATATTACGAAATAAAATAATAGAGTTAACTTCAAATATTCTGTTTCAAAAACATGTTTGTTTATTTATTTAAACAGGCAATGAAGATTTTCAGATGTCTTTGAAATGAATAGACGTGTGTTTACTCTAAAAACAAACTCGGACGGTTCATTAGTTAAATTTATTGTACAAATTATTTAATGGATATAACATTCCCGTAATAACCTTCGAGTAGTGGATACGAAGGTAAATTATCATTATCATTATCTTAGTCGTTAGTTTTGTGTATATATTTTGTCCAGCATTGGAAATTATTAATTATTAAAATTAATTAATTAATAATAATTGGAATTGATTTTGAAATACTTTTATTTCGAAAAGTAGTATTTTACCGCGGTAAGAATTAGCCTGTGTGTTATTCTGATATGTAATTGAAGTTAAAATAGTTTATAGTTTTAAAGTTTAGAACAGTCTGTGTTGGTGGTAGGTTTCGGCCGCGGCTTGTCACCACCCTCCGGGCTGGGCCAGTGTAACATCTTTTTAAATTATCCGTATCCATGTATTAAAGTAAAGAGCATAAACGCAGGTATCTACATTACATAACATAGTGTATAACTACCACAAAACAAAAAGGACTTTATGTCGACGGCTACTTTTTTATTTCACAAAGTTGTTTACAGGTAAAGCCTTTCCGAAACTGAGTGCACGCAGTAAACAGATAAATAAAAAAAACTTGACAAATCCAATCCATTTCTCCTCTGAATAATTTACAATCCCATTTCGTGGCCTTTATCAAATAAACAGTGCATCCCTTGTCAACGTCCCCACTGATAACATTACTAGGATAAACAATAAACAACTGCACGCCAAAGTAAGCTTTACGTCCTCGGATTAGTGCTTAAAAGTCTATGGAATTGATTTACGGATACGGGGTACATTGGGGTGGAGTGGCGCCAGCCGCCGTCAGCATGTCGCCACCTTTATACAACCACTTTTGTATCTCTTGTGCGCCTCTGTTGTCCTGGTACTTGGCTCTAGTTTAGATTTGAAACAATGGGTCCAATTTTTTTTGTTTTCTGAGCTTTGTGAGTTAGCACGTTGGGTTGAGAATCCTTTGTGTTAATTTCTAGCTATTAAAAGTTTGAAATTGTATGAGGTTTTTATTAATTTCATAATTCAATATTAAGTCCTTAATGTAATTGACAACGCTAGAAGGCGACGCCGCGACGTGGAAGGCCCAGGATGAGATGGCGGGACGAGCTCGACGCCCACCTAACATCGTGGCCTGAAGTAGCAAGAAATAGAGGCGAATGGAAAGAGAAAAGGGAGGCCTTTGCCCTGCAGTGGGACAGGATGGCTAATAAATAATAATAATAATGTAATTGAATTTAAAACAAATGCCACGAAAATAATATTTTTTAAATATTTACACCATGTGAAGAATTTGTAAACCTAATTTATTTTATTTATTTATTTTATAAATCACATACAGTAGCCTTAATAGAAAACTAAAGAGCCATTGATTAATTAAACATTTTAGAAAGGAAAAAACATGTTAAGCCGATCACGCATTAATGTGTAGTAGTGTATAAATATGAAATTAGGCTGATAAGATATGATGAAATGATGATTTTTATTAGAACCATTATCACTCTTCAAATGTTACTTATTTCTCAGAACTAATTCTGATAAAACGGGTCTACTACGGGTCTGGCTTTATCGGTCCACTTATTAGACCAAAAACAATATTGTTGTGAGGACTGGTAACAAAAGCAATAACCCCCGCCAAAAGCAAACAGGAAGATTGCATTCGGCTACTTACCGACAACATGACGCCTTGTATCGATCCTTCTGAAACTCATGTGTGCCTGGTATCTTTGTTTGTATTGATAGCAATATTTTTACGATTATCTTTGTAATTTAGGATATTATTGAATTGAATTCTGCAACAGTTGAGTCTGCCCTATATCTGTGAAGATAATATAAAAAAACGAATTTCTAATTATTTAATCTGTAAATAATGCATTTAAATATCCTGAGTCAATACAAATATTTTATGATAGCGGAGTTTGTTGGCCTGTTTGGTGGTTTGGTTTGGCTGATTTTATAATTATTTTACTTTTTTAATATTCAGTCCATTTAACGACAAAAGTCAAATTTCATAAAATATGAACTACTTCTTGTAGGTAAGCCATAACATAACACTTAAATTGGCTTAAATTTTTATCGGACAAAACTTACTTTAGTACAAAAAAACCTAAACTTTTATTACACCATAGTGAATTCCGTCACTTAACTGGCTTCTCTGCCGTCATAATAAACCATAAAAGTTTTCCAATTACTCACTGAAAGAGGATTGCATCCAGCGCCCGTCTATTTGACGCCGCCTATCGATCCTCGCAGTTATGAGCTCCTGGTGATTCGTTCAACCGGCACTGATTTGTTTACCTCCTCCTCACTGCTTCCATCCTGGTAGATAAAGGTTGACAGCCTTCATTAATGTTCAGTTTACAACACAACAGGTTTTAGAATAATCCCAACATAATTTTTTTTAACCTTCGTTGTAGCACTTTGTTGTTCCTAAGTAAAATTTTAATATGAGCAACGACCCAACCAACGGTACACACCAAGATAAATAAATGCTATTTTATGTATGGAAAATACACCGTTCCGTGTAATTCAAAAATGTTTACACATTATGTCATAAAAATCACAAAAAAAATCTAACACTTTTTTCGCCACATGACATTCATCCCTTCTCATGTAGCTTTATGGATTGTCCGGCAAAATATTTCATACAAACCCAACAACAACAAAATCTACCAAGTTTATGTGTTACCATAAAAATAAGCAACACAATAAGTATATACACAATCGACAAAGTTGAAATTGGAAAAAGAACTTTAGATCGCAGAACCCAGCTGAGCATTCAACAGACCCCAATTCTCAATGATTGGATTATGGTCATAATCGAAGATCAAATATCCCTTCAACTCTCTACGACTTAAGTACTTCAACGACGATATACAATACAATACTCTTTAGTGAAACACCAATATTATAATACAATAGAACAAATGCCAAATATATACATGTAAAAATTGTGTAACAATGGGCGGCCTTATCACTAAAATTTGAGAGTTTTTGTAGGGCGTATATTGCACGACGATAACTTAATCAGGTAATGTTTCTTTTGTCAAATAGACATATCACATTTTGTGACGAAAATGCATTGTGCCCTCTTAAATTTGCACGCCAGTATTGGAAAAATCATAGAACATTTTCATTCAGCTCTATTTCAATGGCAATCATATAATTGATAAATATATAGATTATGCTTCTCGCCACAACTTTGCTGCTTAATTTGGTTTACTCGCGCTAAATTTCTTACTTCCTCAAGAGGAATCATATATGTATACTGCATCATCCGCTTGGTAAATTAAGGATCCATACCATATAGGTCAACTTCGTCACGATATTTATACATAAACAAATATACTACAAACAGTACAAAGTACGTTATGATTATTATAGCAAAACATTGTTGTAAGATAAAAAAAAATAGAATGTACGTTTTTTTTGTGATTTCCGTAGAACGCATACCTACAGATTTTTTGATTTAACAGGTCGTGTTTTAAGAAATTATCAAAATTAAAAATAAGACTAATTAGTTAAATAGGTTATGTGTTTAGTTGTACGATTTGAATTTTTTAGTTTTCGTGAAATATGCTCTGAATAAAAGTCTTGATTCCCTTAAATAGTCTATGCTAAGAATTAAAAAGACCACTTACAATACAACACAAAAATTATTTATTGTAACACCACAATATATACCTCTAGGATAATAGATAGACAACATTAAATAATCATTTAGTCGCCAAAATCAATGGACTTAAATCCATCGATCAAACCAACTGAGCATTCAATAGGCCCCTATTCTCACAATTATTGGATTATGTCATATCGAAGATCAAATTAACTCTTCATTTCAAGTTGACTTCTTCCCTACAAAATAGAGGGGTTTAAGTTTGACGTGTCTGGATGTCGGTTTGTCTGACTGTCTGAGACATCATAGCTCTTAAACGGATGAGGCGATTTCAATTCAGTTTTTTTTGTATGAAAGGTGAGTTTTGCGCTCTTGTTCTTGAGTTCTTAGACGTTGAAAAAATCGTTTGACCCGTTTTTTAATTTATGAGGTTAAAAGTGGGAAAAAAATCCAAAATCACCAAATATACTCGAGTGGGGTCTCAACAATCAAATGAAAGTGCATCACGTGCACATCACAAAATAGTATGACTTTTATTATTTATCTGTCCAGCTGGAGTTGCTCACGTAGCATGGATCTTATCGCTATCCTACAAAAATGTTTATTAATTAAGGACATCATGTTCTATCAAGATCGATATTTAAATCGAATTAGTTATTTTATTTCCGAACTGAATAATACTTTTTTTTAAATGAATGAAGGTAATTCTCTATGTTACCTACTCAAATCGTAAACATGGTTCCTAAGATCAGATTCAGTTTTAAACTTTCTTCATATATTATGTATTCTGTAATTCTGCATGGGTTGTATTGATTAACCAGCAATATTTATTTATTACCAGCGACCCGCCCCGCCCTGACTTCGCACCTAATCAAATATCATATTTGATATTTTCTCGCCGTAAAAACTGGTACTTGGTCAAATTGGTCCGCGCATTGTTGAGTTATAGAATAGAATAGAAAAATATTTATGCGGTAACCAACAGATTTAGCGATTTATTTTTATAGTATTCTTAATTTTAGTAGTGATAATATCACTGCAGAGTAGTGCGGATTATTCGTGTGACACACAAAAAAAAAAGAAAATTATTATTATTGTAATAATTTTTTTTTATTATGTGTGTCCCACGAATAATCCGCAGTACTCTGCAACCTACCGCAGGCAACATTACATTTATTTATCCTAACGCCGATTAGAGTATTGGGAATTTTTGGAGCCGCGCAACCCACCGTGCCCAATCTCCCCAATCTGGGTAGATCTCCCAACTATTATCCCGGCCAGTGTTCTCCCGACTGCGGTTGTTCCCGCATGTCTGTCTCCTCGCGTTTCTGCTGCCCTGGTACTTTTTACCTGTGCGTGTGATTTTTGGATATCTGTGTTTAATTGCTTTCACTTACGTGGGTGATTTGGTGAGTAATATGGGATATAATGTAAATTAATTAAGTTTTAAATAATATAAATGAAATAACTCGAAATGAATTAAATAAATTAAATACTATGAATCGTTTAAAGTTCGCTTTAATTATCCTCCATGAGGAACCCAACAAATTATTTAAATAAATACTTTTATTCCAATATTTCGGGCCAACTTTTAAAACAGGATATTTAATTTTCTTCTAAAATATGGTATTTATATAATAAAAAAATGTTTCCGTCTTGTAGGATGTACTAAGTAGATAATAATAATAGTAGAACTTGGTAACTATTATTTAAGTAAGGAGTAAGTGTAACAATGCTTAGTTGCCACAGTCAAAGGTTGCCAGCGCGTCCCTATTAATAAGGCTTCGTTGACTATCCTTCCGTCCGTTAAAGCCTTCAGGATACCTTTTGATCACATCGTATGTAAATTAGTTCTAATGTTTGTTAAGTTAACGTGAGGATATAGGAAGTATTTCTGGTGGAATAATAATTGAATTTAAGGAGATTGTAACGTCATTTTTTTTATTAAAAAAGAGCTTACTATAGAAAATAGTAAAAATGAAAAAATATATATACAACTACAACGCAACTGAGATTATACAACTGTGTCACTCATAAATTTTCCATAATTATATCACCTCTGTTTGCTTGCATATATTTTAACCCCCGACCGAAAAAGAGGGTTGCTATGTGTTATATTTGACGTGTCCGTCTGTCTGTGGCATAGCTCCAGAATGGATGAAGCGATTTCAATAAAGTTATTTTATTTTGTATTAATGGTGACTTACGCGTGAGTGTCCTTAGACATGCTTGATGAAAATCGGTTGAGCCGTTTCAAAGTTGTGAGGGTGAGAGTGGGGAAGAATAAAAGAATTTATTCAGATACGAGTATACTCGAGTATCAATTGAATGCGCATCACGTGCACATTACTTCTGAGAGAATTGAGGGGTGAGTTTTAAATGACTATTATTTAAACTTTTTCAGGACTTAAACTGCATATTTTCAGCAATAGACAGTGTGATATAAATTCACTTGCAAGATTGCACAATTAAATGATGTCAATTTATTTTTTATTTAGAATGAAATCTACTCCATGTATCTCGTTATCTCTAACATGCATAACAACCTCCATTTTGTAAACAGCACTCCGAAGTCTCAAGATACAAGCAGATTTGCTTAGTTTGAGCTTCGCTGATATTTGTATTTTTCTGTATGCTCTGCTTTGGTAAATAAATGATATTATTATTTATTTATTATTAATTCACCATACAAAACCGCGGCAGGCCAGTACAAAATAAACTTTACACCCATATCCAAACCGTTTTTCGTAACACAGAGAAGATTCTCAAGTTAATTACGTATCACTTCATGAATGGAGCGTTAGAAGCGTTCAAAAGAACAATGCCCACAGCTGCAAGCTCGCATTTAGACATTAATTGAGCTAATGAATATAGCACGCAACGTGGAGTTTAATGGATAGCTTTGATGCGTTCTACGGTGGTAATATAATGTTTAGTGGGTGGGAATTGTGGCGCGTACATCATTATATACCATGATACGGGCACTATGATATTTTAGTATACAATAGAATCCCGATTATCCGGATTAAATAAAACCAGGGGTACTCCGTATAATCGAAAATCCGGATAATCGATTTCAAAGCAAATCAAACCACTTTAAATTACATATATGTATAAGATTTATATAGCCATCTACCTTCTACATAGGTTTTTATGTCCCATCTCAGACCACATCGTCACTTTACAACAAGTGAGATTGTGGTCAGATGAAAGGCTTATAGAACAAAAAAAAAATTATGTGTATGTTAGTTTGTATTATGGGCCTGAGATACCTGATTAATTTACATGCATATTCATAGGAAAAGACTTATAGAATCTTAGAAAAGGTTATTTATTCTTACGTGTGGATTAATAAACGGATTATTTGTTTCTTTAATTTATAAATTCTTACAGAAGTTAAAACTAATTGACTAACTAGCGAAAGACAAATAAAATAAAATAAAGTTTTTTTTTAATTTTATTAACTGAAATTAAACACATGTAAAAACTATTAATAAAACAAACATTAAATATAATAACCCATTCGCATTACAATCTTATTCAATAAACAAAAATTATATATTTCTAGTTACATAAAATCGGTCCCATTACAGTTGCAGTTACTAGAGGACATTGAAAATAGTCTATAGTTATTGAAATACATAGCACTCCTCATTCATCATCATCATCATACACATGGACTTCTCTCTTGACGAGAGAGATTAGGCCTTAAGTCACCACGCTGGCCAAGTGCAGGTTGGTGAATGTCACAACATGTCCTTAAAACTCTATTAAAGTTCTCAGAACATGCTGGTTTCCTCACGATGTTTGCCTTCATCGTTAAAGCACGTAAATTTCTCAAGAAGAAAAATCCAGAGGTGCGTGGCGGGGTTTGAACCCACGACTCCGCATTTGCGATTGGAAAATATAAAAATATCATACTGAGGAGGATATTTCAGAACATCCATGGTAATGCTATTACCAAATGCATTATCCTAAATTAATAGGTATAAAAGTAATTAATATGGTAATAAATTTGATTAAGTACTGAAGCAATCAATGGCGGGAACAGAAATTGTGATACGGCGTAATATCCTATCTAATGGGTCACATCCTTTGTACTTACACGAGTCTTTGTACTGGAAATCATTTGGTCTTAATTGTTTTACAATCAGTAGGAATAATAATCATTTATTGTTTGAGAATTAATTACAGAGTTATATGCTACCGAACGAAGTCACTGGAAGTCATTGAGGGAGGCCTATGTCCAGCAGTGGACGTCCTACGGCTGAAATGATGATGATTTATTTATTTATTTTATTTATTTATGATGGAGTCAAATCGTAAGACTAGATTAGGACAATTGATTCTGCTACAGGAGAATACAAACATTATTATGTAACAGTTAATACAATTTAAATAAATTATAATTTATAATAGATAGTAATTGTTATAAATTATATGTTATTAAGTTATTTTTTTGTAGATATTCCGCTTAATAGGTACTTACTATACTTAAACTATACTTGTCATATTTTTACCACGTTTTGTAAATATTTCATAATTTTATGCTACAAATCGAGTTTTATTGAACCAAGTTCAAACATTTATATGAGTATGAATATTTGTCTTTAGGTTTACTGTATTTTTAAATTGTTTGAATATTTTATTAACAACTAGCTCAAGGTGATCGATGGCTAAACTTTCACTTCTACCGTGTGTGAATCGCACACACACCTTTTTATATTGTAAAGTGTTTTGATTTTTGAGGTTTTGCCTGAACAAGCAAGCGATTACTACGCATCGTGCATCGTAGAAACTTTTTTTTTTTTGGGTGTTTTAAATTAAATTATATCAATCACTGCTGTTTTTAGAAAAAGCTTTTTTTTACTAACATTCTTGATCTTATATAGAGAAATATTGAAATACTATTCATAACCATCCCATAACTTTTGAACAGGATGTAAAATGTATCCCCTCCGCTGTGAATTAATTCGTTGAACGGATGGGGCCTGTTGGCGGTCTATTAGACCTAGTTGTGATAACGGCTGACAAAATATTACACTCGATGGGTTAAGGATTGATTGATAACTATTGTTTTATTTGGGACCCAATATGTCATAATAGTCATAAATCTATCGATACAGATACTTAAATAAAATTGGGGTATCTGCATGTACCTAATGTTGAAATAACCAAGTTTTGCTAAATGCACATGAAATACACGATACATAATGCCAAAATTACGTATTTTTAACCCCCGATCAAAAAAAGGGGTGTTATAAGTTTGACGTGTCTGTCTGTCTGTGTGTCTGTCTGGGACATCATAGCTCCCAAACGGATGGAGCGATTTCAATTTAGTTCTAATTTCTTGTATAAAAAAAGACAGGCATTATATAGACAGACAGAATTGTAGACATGTTTCATGATCATCGGTTGAGCCGTTTAAAAGTTATGGGGGTGAGGTGGAAGGAAAACAGAAAATCTGCAAATATTATATACTCGTATGGCGTATCAAATGAAAGCGCATTGCGTGCATATTACAAAATATTATGGTATTGGCATCGGGGGTTTTTCCTAAATTTTAAATTTAGATTTATTTTTAACAATTTGTGAACTGAACTATCGTTTGTATGTTCTAGAAGCAACCGCGGTCTGTTTTTATTATTAGGAGGATGAACTAATAATCTTTTTTATTTAAATGTTTCTCTTTAAACATACAATACGAAACCCATGGTGCATCTTATACTTTTCAACTTTATTTGTGAATAAAGTACTCTATAATAAGTCTTAAATATCTGTGTAGTCAGTAAAATATCTGAATATAGGTACACCAAACAAGATGCACAGAATGATTTATTAATTGACATGTACACAGACTAGCTTCCGACAAAAATACATAACCGTAAATCAATGCATGATATTCAGCAAAGATCTTGCGGTTGAAATGATGATGATAATGCAAATGGAATAGAATCTTACTTGTAGTTATCGATAACATTCGTTTATCTGTTATAAGAAGCCGAAATACCTATATTCTTTATCTATACAAACATTATGTCACAGCCCTATCTTTTATCAACAAACCACTTCAAACATTATCAGAAGCTTAAAGTTAAATATCCTCTACAAACCCCCACTAATTTATTACCCGCTGTGGGAAGTGGCATAGGAATGTTGTCCTCATTTTGTCATTCAGAGCTGGTTCATTTTTCTGTAAAAAAAAAACATTTCTTTTTTATTTAAACTGGCCAAATTGATGCAATTCATTTTTTTATTATAGATTAATAAACCTATAACATTTCTTAGTACCTTGTGGAAATGTTACGTCCAAACGTTTTGTTAAGAGTTCCTTGCCTTAGTTTTTTGTTACGCTTCAATGAATGAACAATTCCGTTCATTCATTCACTCCTGTCATTGTGCAAGCTCCCAGGGCTCTCAGCAATCAAAGTGACAGTGCGCGTTTCGCGACAGGATACGCCGATTGTCGTGTTATCAATGGAGCCGACGACCTCTTTCTGTGCTATTGAAGTTCATATTCTTATTTAATTCATTCAACTATTGAAGGATTTATTTTATTGCCACAAAATGACAAGTTATTAGCCCCCCATATAAAAGAGGGGTGTTATAAGTTTGACGTGTCTGTCTGTCTGTCGCATCATAGCTCGCGAATGAAGCGATTTCAATTTGTTTTTTTTATGAAAGGTGAGTTTTGTCTTAGACATGTTTGATGAAAATCGCTTGACCCGTTTAAAAGTTATTATATTCAATCTTTTATCGACTCTTTCATTAATTGTTCATCAATAATTTTAAAATTAGTTTTTAATAACCATTTTCTCCGCGTCGCGTTTCGACAAGTTATCTCATACATACACCGATGCAATCACACGACTAGTCAGGTGGCCTCAGTTATCCAACATTTACATAAATACAAATAACAAAAAGCTAAGCTGCGCGAATTAGTTTTCTACGTAACCTGCTGTCCCGGTCTTTTCGTTTTAATAGCATAAAAATAATTTCGATTGTCAATAATGTCTGTCTACTCGCAATTAGCCGTGCTTATACGATTGCAGAATAGAAACTGGGACGAAAGCTGATTTTATTTATAGGCCGAATATCACGGGACGAATAAATCGCATAAATCCACGGCAGCGTATACAAATAAATATCTGAAAACTCAAAAAGTCTTACATAAATGACATTAATCCCAAAAATTATGGTGTAATACAAGTTGTTAGTATAAAGTCACCATAATTTAAAAAGTTCTATCACATTAGAGTCCCCTAAGTAGCTATGCATAGTGCCTTTAATCAAAAGAAGCCATCTCGCTCTCGACATACCAGGACTTTATTAACTCTGCCGTGGAGCAATTAGGCACAGATTACACTGTACGAGTGTCACTGACGAGCTACTCGACTAGCTAAACCATTTTTAATTTATAATAATACTAGCTGTGCCCTGCGGTGCTACCCGCGTTATAATGGATGAAGTACTCTTAACCAACAACATATTTATTTGAATAAATATTAATATTATTATGTTGATACAACTTAAAAAAAATATTTCGACCAAATTAGGTACCATAAAAAAAAACGGTTTTTGTTTTAATCTTAAAAGATAGACATATATTATCGCGGACTGTTTTTTAGATCATTTAAAGAGCTATTATTCTTTAATACATATTTTTTGTGTATCTTGAACCGTTTTCACGGCGCACGCAACGGAAGGCTTCAAAGATGAACAATTTATCCCGTTTTTTACACATTTACCACTATATCTTTGCTCCTATTGGTCGTAGCGTGATGTTATATACTTCTTCTGCCTTCCTCGATAACTGGACTATCCAACACAAAAAGAATTTTTCAATTCGAACCAGTAGTTTCGGAGATTAGCGCGTTCAAACAAACAAACAAACTCTTCAGCTTTATAATATTAGTATAGATATATTTTGAGTGTAGTACCAAATATGGAAAAACATATTGTTTTTTACGAATAATTCACGCAAAAGTTATATAAATACAAAGCTGTTACTGATAATTACTCATAATCATACAGCTGCTGACATTTTTGTAGGTCACAATTTTAAGGTAAATTGATTAGTTTGAGCTAAGAAAATAATTTAAGACCCAAATAACAAAAAAAACAACTAGTTTTGGAGTAAGTCATTAAAATTGTTATTTAATTCAATATAGGTGATGATGACCAGAGATCGCAATGCAACTTTCCCACTGCTGGGACACAGGGACTTCTCTCTTGACGAGAGAGATTAGGCCTTAATTCACCACGCTGGCCAAGCGCGGATTGCTGAATGTCACATGTCCTTCAAACTGTTTAAAGTTCTCAGATCATGCCGGTTTCCTCACGATGTTTCCTTCACCCTTAAAGCACGTGTTTAAAGCGCACATAAATTTCTCAAGAAATAAATCCAGAGGTGCGTGGCGGGGTTTGAACCCACGATTATATAAAAGTTATTAGATATATAGTACTAGTACCAAAATTTAATAAAGTTTTGTCAAGTCTGATTCACATGTAAAATTGTTTTTAATATGTGGAGATATTAAACAATTTGGAATCGCGATAATATATTTTTCTGTCAACAGTAGGTAACTATATTAACAAGAGGATTCCACTTCCCGTCCGCTTTGACCATTTAGAGGTATACAACTCAGCTGGTTTTAATACAGTTTTCAGCATTATAGATACAAGACGTATACTTCGGTTTCGAGTCACTAGTATTTTCATAACTTAAACACACAATACAGATAATTTTAAACGCTCTTATAAATTTACATCGCAATATCACAGTAAACTACGCTTAATAAATACTCTACAAATAAAATCATTAAACATATAAATTGATAGCAGACTATTAAAGTATATTCGATCCAAGTATCGATATAACACAATCCACTCATTTCAGCTATTTCCTGTAGTGTTGAGGTAAAGATAGCGACTTATAGAAAGCAGACTATCGGTAGCTACTCGCTTCGTTGAAATCGGGCCGCCGCGCCGGTCCCCTATTACGGTCCATTACAACACATTTATCGCACGACAATTAGTCCTGGCCTGCATACGGCCCCCATCCTGCCTGGTTAGTTGACCCCGCTGAATGTTTGATGGAATTGAGCACTGGTCGGTTCTACTGGACTGGAAATAGCTCGGTCATTGTTTTGCCTATTATGTTATGCAAGTTAAATGCGGGCTGGTCTTTTATTGTAAGGTTTTCAGTCAACTGATAATTTTAAATTCTTTATTCACTTGATTTTGATGACCGATAGATGTTAGGAATCATTTTATCTTTGTTGTGTTCAAGTTCACGATCATCATCATTATAATTTTATTAGGACGTCAACTGCTGGGTGGCTATAGTAAGGCTGGGAGGGTACGTACGTAGCTACAGCGCAAGCCGGTCGTAGCGGGTAGCCGGTCGAATTATACGCCAATAATGATAAAGTGCGATGATGAAATGAGATGATGATGTATAAGACCAAAGATAGTGTGTTCAAGTCGTCGTTATTATTATCATTATTTCAGCCATAGGACGTTAACTGCTGGACATATGCCTCCCTTAAAAATCTGTAGTTATTTAAATATGAAAACGTCCTGTATCCACCTTCGACCCGAAGACTTTACCAAATTACCCTTCCATCTTGTAGGTGGATGACTTGTGATGAAAGTTAATGTTACATGTGATTTGTTATAGTGTAACACCTTAATTATCAATATTATATAAGGCGAGGCAATATTAACAACACTCTCGCGAAAGCCCAAAGCAGGAAGTCTATAGCAACACAAACGAACTAAATGGAAACCAAATATCTCCATAATCCGACTTAGAGTATCAAGTTAAAGCCTGGTACAAAATACCCAAGACCCTGAATGCGAAAACTTGGCACGGAAGGTACATTAGGAGCAAACTTCGTCGATAACTCACCAACCGTATCTTTTAGCCGGCTATTTTCACTAAGTACACTTGCAAGAAAATATGGTTATTGTAATAGCGTGGAAGGTATGAGCTCGGAAATGAGGATCATGAGGAAAGACGGAGTTGATATTTACATTTGTAAGTAATCTGTTTGTGTAACTTTTAATCAACTGAAAGGGGACCAAAAATGTTTGTTGCAAAAGTTAACGTATTCGGTAACCAGATTACAAATATATTTTGTATCCACTTTAACGGTGAAGGCAAACATTTTGAGCGATCTTCAAATAGACCTCACTCAGACAAAACTCAATAGACCTCACAATATTCTGAGAACTTGAAAAGTTTGAAGAACATTCGACAACTTGGCCAGCGTGGTGAATTGAGGCCTAATCCCTCTCGTCCAGACATAAGTCCCTGTGTTCCAGCAGTGGGAACATAAGTACATAAGTAGGGGTGCTTATGCATGTTATGTAAGTTTCCTCTATCCAAATGTATGCAAAATTTATTGAACAAAAACTATGAAAAACTCTTTATACATGGAACAAGGCGCATAATATGCCAGTTTCCAAAAAAAAGTTGAATAAGCAATCTATTTTGGTAGTTTGTAGTTTTTGTATGATTGTGGTTAAAAATAAACATATAAGAAATATCTTTCTTTCTTTCTAGCAATGATGTGAAAATTATTAATGTTTATTAAAGGCAGCCCACGGTGTGCCACCATTATGTCCACCGCAAAATATATATTTTTCCTTAGCCAGATGAACTAAGTGTATATATATATATAGTGTATATTCTAAGTTATTAACATATCCACTCTACTGTTGGTACGAGTACACACCATTCGCGTTATAATTGATAGATTCAGGCGTGACTCTGAAATCTTCGTGAAATCCATTCTGAATGGACCTTAAATCTTTCCCGAAAACAGTTAGTGTGGAATTAGTACTAAATATTTGATTCCATATAAGTATTCGCGTTATACATAATTTATACTCGTCTAAGAAAGAGGTTGCTAAAGACGGTATTGGCGATGCAAACACCGCACGCCTTTAGCGGCGAAATTTAGAAACTGTCTAAGATCGACACTTTGTTTATTTGTTGAAGTTATATCTGATTTGTATTTATAATTTATGTTTTTCCCTGACGTTAATTGTAACGAAAACTGTCAAAGTGTCGTTCTTAGACAGCTTCACAATTTTGACACTAGAGGCGCTAGTCAGAATCTTTGCATCGCCAATAGGTGACGAATGCAAACAAAACGCTAAAGGTTTATGTCTTCCACTTTATTTGACTCGTTCAGGTATATCTGATACAGGCTATCATAACTAACCAAAAAGGCTAAAGGTACCTGTATCTGTGCTGTGCTGAGTTAAAACCAAAGAGTTCTAAATAACAACATCTCTTTCCAGACACCACAGCAATGTTAGAATAGACATGGAAGGACGCGATGGGTACAATGGCGTGAGAAAGTGGTGACAATGTGCCGCGTGTCAGTGACTCTGGGACTATGGTGTGTGGTGCTGGCGGCGTGGCCCGTCGACTGCCTCAATGGGGACCACGTCTGCATGGTGCAGCAGAAGTAAGCTATCCAACTTGACTATGAGGCTGTATACAACACAACAAGGTACACTGGCGTGAGAAAGTGGTGACAATGTGCCGCGTGTCAGTGACTCTGGGACTATGGTGTGTGGTGCTGGCGGCGTGGCCCGTCGACTGCCTCAATGGGGACCACGTCTGCATGGTGCAGCAGAAGTAAGCTATCCAACTTGACTATGAGGCTGTATACAACACAACAAGGTACAATGGCGTGAGAAAGTGGTGACAATGTGCCGCGTGTCAGTGACTCTGGGACTATGGTGTGTGGTGCTGGCGGCGTGGCCCGTCGACTGCCTCAATGGGGACCACGTCTGCATGGTGCAGCAGAAGTAAGCTATCCAACTTGACTATGAGGCTGTATACAACACAACAAGGTACAATGGCGTGAGAAAGTGGTGACAATGTGCCGCGTGTCAGTGACTCTGGGACTATGGTGTGTGGTGCTGGCGGCGTGGCCCGTCGACTGCCTCAATGGGGACCACGTCTGCATGGTGCAGCAGAAGTAAGCTATCCAACTTGAATATGAGGCTGTATACAACACAACAAGGTACAATGGCGTGAGAAAGTGGTTACAATGTGCCGCTTTGTCACTAACTCTGGGACTGACAGAAGTAAGCTAATCTTAATGCTTATCTTCCATTTCCATCATTTGCAAAGGTGATGTTGGTAATACATGGTAAATACTCTCTTTGATGCTGTGTGTCCTGATAACTACAAATCTGTAATAAATAGCTAGACCTTACAATACAATACACTTTATTGAACACCAATTTACAAGCAAAAAAACAACCTACCCTTAGTGATCCAACATCTACACTACTTTTCTTGACGAGATGAGAGTCAGGTTAAAATCTAACGAAAATTTTAATAGCGATGCATTATTAGGAACGCTGAATGAACCTCTTGGTGCAACTTGAGTTAGTGACTATACCTGAAGACATTTATAGATATAATGTACTGACAGTTAGACTAGATTTAACGCTGGGTACAATAAGGTGTGTCGTGTGTCAATGAATTTGAAAACTATGGTATATTGTACTCGGAAATCTGAGATCGATCACTCAGCCAGAATTTACAGCTAGAAGAAATTTATAAGCTAGTTGAAATTTATCAGCTAGTACAAATTTATCATCATCATCACCCTATTAACGTTCCCACTGCTGGGACACAGGGACTTCTCTCTTGGCGAGAGAGATTAGGCCTTAATTCACCACGCTGGCCAAGTGCGGGTTGGTGAATGACACATGTCCTTACTCTTTAAAGTACTCAGAACATGCCGGTTTCCTCACGATGTTTGCCTTCACCGTTAAAGCACTTGTTTAAAGCGCACATACATTTCTCAAGAAGAAAAATCCAGAGGTGCGACGCGAGGTTTGAACCCACGACCTTCGGAATGAAAGTCGAGTGTCCTCCCACTTGAGCCAACACGGCTTTTATACGGCATAGTACGTAATTCCAGGTACAATATAACGAAGCGCGTGAAGTACCGGGCCCCGATGTCGGTGCGCACCTACGAGTGGTGCTTCTCCATGCCTCCGCGCTGCTCCAAGTGGAACACCGAAATGAGGGAACTCACCAAGCTAGAGGTACTCATTCTGTTGATAATCAATATATATATTTTTTACTTTTATGACATTATCTTCTCTCTTCTATCTTCTATATAAATAAAAATGAATTGTTGTTCGTTAGTCTGATTAAAACTCGAGAATGGCTGAACGGATTTATCTTTTCTTAGTCTTGAAATGTTCGTGGAGGTCTAGGGAAGGTTTAAAAGGCGAGAAAAAATCGAATAATCGCCAGGATTTTTTTTACCCTTGCGAAGCCTCTAGTTTCGACTATAACTTTTGAAACTACCATGGCTATCAATACTATTTAATTGTCTGAGTAATCCGCTTGCGGCGCAAGAGGTAGTGGTGGCAGTGGGTTCGATTCCCGCCGAGGGGTAAAGTGTTAGTATGTTGTATGTTTTGTTTTTGTGTCTAAGTTTTGTAAAACCAAACAATGGAAATAAATGATTTTGTATCTTGTATGATCTGCAATCACTTTCTCCTTGGTTTGGGTGCTTTAAATGTATAATAAAAAAAATCGATATATGTATGTCTTTGATATTAAGTATATCAGATGTCTAAGTACCCGTAACACAAGCTTTAGAACTTACCCTGGGCTAGATAGTGTTGTGTGGATTGTCCAGAAATCTTAATATATATAAATCTCGTGTCACAATGTTTGTCCTCAATGGACTCCTAAACCACTTAACCGATTATAATAAAATTCACACGAGAACAATTCGAATACTTTCCGGGAAAATTTTATACCCGTGCGACGCCGGGGCGGGCCGCTAGTATTTATATATAATTTTATCCTTTGTCTAAGGCTGTCGATATGTCGGCAGACAAAAATTGAAGGTGTTGTATATTATGATGAAATAAACATAAAGTGCTTGCAGAACATACAAACACTTGACCCCTCGGCGGGAATCGAACCCGCTACCTCTTGCGCCGCAAGCGGACTCTCGCCCACCGCGCCACTGAGGCAGTCAAATACCAATTAATAAGTATAATCAATCAAATATAATGCTATTTGCAAGCATTATATATGCATACATATTCACATATCTTCATTCCATACAAGCAATATTTATGAAGTGTCGAAACCATTGACGTTTCGATTGTCACATTCCGCAGATATCTTCGACTACTCGGCATGTCCTTGAGAAAAACTAGATCAAGTAAAATCACAGTCACTTGTTTTTAATAGCGCATTCTTCGGATATCGCCATGGCTATGGATGGAGACCGTCTAAATAACTTAGTATCTTAGCTTGATTATGGATCTTGTTTCTAATAATTTTCTTATAATATTTAAGCTGATACAAAAAAAAATCCCCAGTGGTCCCAGTGGTTCACCCATTACCGGCTCCACGGGTAATGCTGTACTGAAAAATGTGTATGACTGTACATGGAATCCTAGGTGTGGTGAGAGTCATATACTTATATAAATCATCATTATCATCATCACCCTATAAACGTTCCCACTGCTGGGACACAGGGACTTCTCTCTTGGCGAGAGAGATTAGGCCTTAATTCACCACGCTGGCCAAGTGCGGATTGGTGAATGTCACATATCCGTCAAACTCTTTAAAGTTCAGAACATGCCGGTTTCCTCACGATGTTTGCATTCACCGTTAAAGCACGGGGTTTAAAGCGCACATACATTTTTCAAGAAGAAAATCTAGAGCTGCGCGGCGTAGTTTGAACTCACGACCTTCGGCATGATAGTCGAGTGTGCTCCCACTTAGCCAACACGGCTTTTTTCTTAGTACTACTAATATAAATAATAAAAATAAATAAATTAAATCATTTTATTGCAGATATCTACGATCCACTACGATTAAAATACATAGAAGAATATATTAGAACTTCGAAATATCACATTAAATTGTTTAATTAAGAAGATTATTCCGGAGATGTTTATTATTTATTGTAAGCTCTTGTGCTACATAAGGGAGTTAAATTGAAACTCGAGCATAATTTTCTGTATTTATTGATAGTGAGTACGTCCAGCTGGGGTCGCGGCGTAGATGCCAAGAGCGCGGGGTGGCGTGTGAGCTCATATTTATATGGGCTTGCACTTTGTACAATTGTCATAGCAATGGCTTCTCAATGCCGAAATCAGACAAAGCCAAGATGTTATTATTTATATAATATTAGGTCCTTACATATGAAATTGGCGTTTTGTATGGGAGGAACAAAAAGTCGAATATTTTTTAATATAATATATTTAATTAATCAAAGTATGAACCATTATTTTCTATGCACTTTTGCCATCTTATAGGTAGTTCATTGATCCCTTTACTAAAAAAACCAGTCGGACGGGAATCAATAAAATCTTTGAAGGCGATTTGGACTGCCCCATCGGAGTTGAATTTTTTCCCTTGCAAGAAGTTATCCAAATTTCGAAAAAAATGGTAATCTGTTGGAGCAAGGTCCGGGGAGTACGGAGGATGTCTTAGACTTTCCAATTGAAGCTCTTCTAATTTAGTAGCCGTCTGTTGCGCAGTGTGTGGTCTAGCGTTGTCGTGAAGCAGCAGTGGCGTGGAGCGATTGACCAGCCTAGGTTGTTTAGCCGCTAGCTTTTCCATCATGGTTTGCAATTGCTGACAATAGACATCAGCCGTAATAGTCTGGCCAGATTTGAGAAAACTGTAATGAACAATACCGGCACTAGTCCACCAAACGCTTACAAGTAACTTTTTTGGGGTTAATTTTCGCTTGGGGCAGGATTTGGCTGGCTGGCCAGGATCCAACCATTGCGCTGAGCGCTTCCGATTATCGTAAAGAACCCATTTTTCATCACAGGTAATGATTCGGTTTAAAATACCTTCATTATTGTGCCGGTTTAGTAATGTAACGCAGCAGTCGACGCGCGTTTGCCGGTTTGCTTCAGTCAATTCGTGAGGTACCCACCTTTCAAGCTTTTTAATCTTCCCAATTTGCTTCAAGTGAATTAAAACAGTTTTATCACTAACACCGCAGCCTGCAGCTAACTCGGACGTGGTTTGCGATGGATCCGCTTCCACAATAGCCTTCAACTCTTCATTATCAACTTGAGTCTCAGGCCGTCCACGGGGCTTGTTCTGCAAGTCGAAATTTCCAGAACGAAAACGTTGGAACCAAAAACGAACTGTGTTTTCTTTTGCAACACGACCGCCATACACATCATTCACCCTTCGAGTTGTTTCCGCAGCACTAGTGCCACGGCGGAACTCGTACTCGTAAATAATGCGATATTTTAAGTTTTCCATTTTGTAAAATGAGTGACGCAAACAGAAAAAAACAGAAGAAAAAAAACAAATGAATGACGATCATCGAAGCACAAATACATGAGTCTATAGCTGTACAAATTTGAATTTGGAATTCCTTACCAAAGAGGAGAAATTTGTGATTAAAGTGGCCAGTACGAAAAACGCCAATTTCATATGTAAGGACCTAATATTTAGAGGGCTATATGGGCCTGAACATTTATCTATTTATTAAATTGACTGCGATCCAAGCTTAGAACTTACCACGGGGCTCAATATTGTTGTGTGGATTGTTCGGATATATTTATTTTTATATTGCCGTATTAACTAGTAATACTCGTAATAAATAAATAAAAAAATAAAAATAAAATAAAATTCATTTATTTCGGACAACACTACAAATTAAAAAATTACATTAAGATGAGGTCCATATCATATTAGTAACAATTAACTTATACTATGTTAGTCTTAAAAATTAGTCACAGTAAAATTTATATAAGTACAAGCACAATACAATAACAGAGGTGGAGGTATTCAGTTGTACACACTGCAAGCGAACAACGATTAAAATAGGAACAAATCCTATATCATCATTATGACCACTGGATATGTACGGTACCTACTTACTGGGAGCACACTAAGTTAATTTAGCATAGAGGGATTTCTAGTATGCAACTGATTTGCAATCGTTCTTTTTAATAGGCAATGTTCTGCTCAATCGTTTCGTTGCATTACTTTTAGCTATGCTGATTAAGACATTTAAATGATTAATCAACATATCCACATAGTAGAGACACTCGTTTTATTTTCTACAGGATTTTGTTCGGTCACCAATTTTGTAATTACCAATTAGTAAGACTCGCAAATATCACAAGTTTGGCCGTAATCATGGGGCGCTTGTCAGCGTCGAAAGATCTGTAAACTAAATTTACAGTTCAGTTCTTTCTTAGGTCTGGCAGGCCCTGGCTCTTAGTCCATTAGGCCCGAAACTGCATAACCCCGCAAGTTAGCTCTTGTATGATATAACGGCACCTTCTGATTTGGAATCAGTATGTATTTAATATATAACGTAATTTCATGCTTTTAGCGTACCTACCTTATGGCATCGCATTTGCCAGTGTCATTCAGTTAATAAAACATACAGAAATGTTATAAACTTTATAGAATTTAATTGGCCCAAAATAAAATAATTATTGAATTAATTATATATAGTTTATTTAAAGTAGATTATAATTCTATCCTCAAAAAAACCAAAATGTCATTTCCAAAACTTAAAAGAAAATTATAAGCATTGCTTATAATGTCGTTTAAATGCAGCACCTAAATTTCGTTTCACGCAAGAAGGCATTGGGCGAATATCGACTGTATCAACTTTGACATTTTGGCTTCTATTTTTAGGCTAATTTATTTTTTTAATCCCCGACCAAAAAAGATGTTATAAGTTTGACGTGTCTGTCTGTCTGGGACATCATAGCTCCCGAACGGTTGGAGCGATTATAATTTAGTTTTTTTAAATAAAAGGTGAGTTTGACCCGGGTGTTATTAGTTTCATGAAAATCGGTTGTGCCGTTTAAAAGTTATGGGGAGAAGGAAAACCGAAATATACTCCAGTGGGGTATCAAATGAAAGAGCATCGCGTGCACATTACCTACTAAATATTATGGTGTTTTACTATTAAGGAAATTATGGCATTGTAATCGGGGGTTTTTGTAATTTTATATTTAGATTTATTGCTATAATGATTTATAATATTACAATTTCAGACAGATGAGCGGATAGCAGAGGTGGCGGTGTGCTGTCCAGGGTACAAGATGAAGGATGTCTCCTGTGTCCCCATCTGCCCCAGCGGGAGGACTGGCCACGGCTGTTCTGAAGGTATACTCTATTGATTGAGGATTGGAGTTGGATTAATCCTCATATAATCTCGACTGGATCTTGGCTAAAGCTTCGACTGGCGTCAACATCATTATAAAATTAAAAAAAAAACAATTAGTTCACCTGGTTACAACAGGCTGTTGGAACATATAGTTAAACTTATTGGACTTTGGTGGTTTTGTCTGTTCACGTCCGTAAGTGGTAACCCTCTGAATCCTTACACGTGACCTCCGGGTGGTGCTAAGAACAGTCTCTGGTGGTAGGCTTCGGCCGCGGCTTGTCACCACCCTCCGGGCTGGGCCAGTGCGTGAAGTGATATTTTCGTGTTTCGTAATGTGGTCCGGAGAAGCCATCTACTTTCTAGGTCTTCATGCCCCATCTTAGACCACATCGTCAATTTACATCAGGTGAGATTGTGGTCAAATGAAAGGCTTATCGAGCAATACAAAAAAAAGACTAGAAGTTTCTGCATTGTATTAACGCTGGCCATAAAATCTAGAATGATTAGTTTTCATAATATTATTATAAATTATATAAAGATCGGAGTACCATACAATATCAATAAACAATTATAGCTACGTCGAAATTCGCATATAGAATCTGCGGGCAACGGTGCTGGTAATGCTTTGTGTATAAGGATGTTGATTTATGAGTATTTAACTAGACTAGAGTATAATTGTTTGTTGCTCCGAATAAAGAAAAATAAATAAAATAAAGTGACTGACAAATGGCTTTTAAGTCTATGTTATGAACTTATGACTCAACTGAGAATTTGCTTCGTATTGTTTCTTACTCATTCAGTTTTTTTCGTTTTTGTTTTTTTGTCTCATATATTTCTAGTATTTAAGAGAATTGTTTTTTGCATGTGTGAAATGTTTTAAGTTAAGTTTGGTTAGTCCGCAAAATCTGATCTGATAATTTCAATATTGATCTCCACGATACAGGCTCCGCCTAGTGTAGGAGCTCGCTGGTTAATATGTATGTACTGTAATTTTCTGTTAAATAAACATTTTTTTCATTTTCATTAAAGTATCGGTATATTTATATATTATTTTATTTTTATTTTTTTATTTTTTATATATTGGGCGTTTTCTATGTATCATATGTATGTATTTACAAAAAAAATGTATTTATGTAGTATATCAGTCACCTAACACACATAGTACAAGCTCTGCTTAGTTTGGGGTTAGGTGATGCTGTGTGAGTAGTCCGGAAATATTTATTATTATTATTATTTATTATTATTTCCACACAAATTCCGATTTTTTAGATGATGAAAGTCAGATCATTAAGAACGATACTGACGAAAGCGTTTTGAAATCCGGTGTATTCATGTGTGAAGTCCTACTCCGCCACATCAGGGAGATGGGCTGGTTGGGGCCTGGTTAGGCAGGAGTATAATCCATAAAACACTCCTGGCAAGATATCAGCTCATATCTCTGTTCCCCCATTTAGAATTAGAATGAGAATTAGTTGTAGCTGGGATCATCCAGCAATATTTGCTCCAAATTCCAGAATGTCCGGACAACAAGTGGGGTCCAAACTGCATCAATGACTGCGGACCTTGCAAGGGGGGCATCTGCTCCCCCATCACGGGCCAATGCTCCTGCCAGGACGGATGGCAAGGTGAGAGGTGGGTTACCACTCTTTACTTGCTAATAGTGATTAAAATCGTATGTTTTATTCCAAACTAGCGGCCTGCCCCGGCGTCGCACGGGTAAAAAAAGGTCCCGGCAATTTTTCCTTATTTGCTCACCGTTTAGACCTACCCTGGACTACGACAAACATTTTAAAACCAAAATCAGTTCAATCGGCTCAGCTGTTCTCGAGTTTTAATCAGACTAATGAACAACAATTCATTTTTATTTATTTAGATTAGTAGTGCCTTCGGTGTTAACCGCGTTTTTATGGCTTTTAACGCGGAATTAAATTTATTTATTAAATTATGTCATTTCTCTGGCTCTAGAGAATCTGAGTACCAAATTTAATTTAAATCGGTTCTGTAGTTTTTGTGTGAAAGGGGAACAGACAGAGTTACTTTCGCATTTATAATATTATAGTATGGATGTTACCAATTGTCGGCCTTCCACTTGCTGTAACTGTTAAAAAATATATATATATATATGTTGGGCACACAATGTGAAACATGCATACACAATCCAATGACTATGATTTATATTTAAGTCAACCAATGTGTAAACAGTAATAAATTAATTGAGTTTTAACCACATGAAACATAAAATAAATTATTAGTATTATGATTCTATGTTCTTAAACATCCAAATCATAAAGCAGCTGTCTAAAATCTAATAGAGTAGGTATTTAATTTATCAAGGGCGTAACATAAATTATATACACATGCGCCTAAAAAAAATTTACGAGCAACCGTTCATGCAAGAATTCAAGATTCAATAGCTTTATTTCCATTAATATTTATAAATATGTAGTTAAACTATAATTTGATTTAACTTTAGTAACAGTTATATTGCTTAATGTTAAAACTCGCTTCTATTTACCCGACCGCGGGTGGGTAATGTTTTTTATAATGCTAAATTTGAAAAGCAAAACAACGTTCTAAATTTTCCTCGGAACGACATGGTTAAAAGTAGCTTATGCCCTAATCCAATGTATAACCCATATACATATAGGATAGGACATAATATAAGCTAAAACGGATAAACAAACAGACATACATTTTTCCATTTTCTAATAATTAGTATGGCTGTTAATTTGGCCTTTTTATTATTAAATGATTGGGTTTTCAAAATATTTTTTTCTGTTCCAGTTGTGAAATCCGCATGCCTACGAGTACAACAACGGCTGAAGATTTACTAACAAAATCTGCGACTAAACCCACTCCGCCTGCAACTGTATCTTCTAGAGCTTCAGTAGTCACTCTAGGAAGTACTCCTACCACTCTGGTAGAATTCACTGCCCAATCAGGCATATCAAAACCAATTAAGCCTGTATCAATCCCAGATACAACTTCAACAAGATTACCTTCCTTATCTACTGAGTCTCCTTTAATCCCGGACTTAACGTTACCTCCTTTGATCAAAATACCATCAACTGAAAAGATATTAACATCCACAACAAATACTGTTACTGTTTTGGAAACAGAAAGGACTTTGCCAACGAAGAAACCTCTAGCAGCTGTTAAACCCATACGGTTTCCTATTACTACACCAATGGTAACCACCATCGCAACAGAAATGGTAGTTACAGATACACCAACCAGAGTGACGGAAATAACTATAATTGAGACGGATAATACGACGAGAGAACTTATTACAAGTAATCCATCAGTGACAAGCTCGAAAGTGATTTCATCACCAGCATCAACTATAGCAGCATTTCCGGAAGTCAAGAAAACAGCTATTCAAAGTCATAAAAATATAGCCAATACCACTACAGAATTATCTAGATCCACACAATCCGATATTTCAACAGAAAAACCTCAATTTAAATTCATGGAGACTACAACATCAATATCACTGCTCAAGAAAACTAATTTAAGTGAACCTTCTTATGTGCCTAAGAGGATGCACGAATTAAAGGTTCCAGTTAAAGTTTCACAAGATAAAATAGAAATACTGAGATCTACCGCGGCACCAAGGATAATCAATAATGTAACAGAAGTTCAACAAACCACAATTTTCACTCTGACCACAGAAGGTTCAACGAAAATAGAAACAACGAAAAGACCGCAATCAACCATCAGGTTCTTCCCAACTACAATCAAATTTAAACCTAAAGAAATATGGATTCGTCCAGCTCAAAAAGGTGATCAACACAAATTAAGAACTGAAACTAACCAAGATGTACATTCAAAGCCCAAGCCTACGCAACCAAATACAACACCAAAGACTATCATAGTCTCTATAATACCAACGTCAGTCTCTTATGCAACATTCAAAAAGATAGCTTTGTCTACTACGTCTCTTATATCCCAAAAGACTAATAAAACTAGTTCCACGTCAAATATTACAAGTGAACGTGAAGTGACACAACCTATGTCAGCATCAACTACAACAGAGGCAACAAGATCGACACTAGTCAACCCAAGAGTAACACAAAAGATTTTATCATATAAAATGAACAAAACAAATAAATCATATGCATCCAATTCCGATCTCGATAAAACCACCAAAGCTATTTTACATACTACCAAAGAACTTCTAGCGAAAACTGTTTCTAAGAATGAAACTAATAGCATGACAACTATGAAAAACCTTTTTTCTAACTCCCTAACAACTTCTTCAACTAACGCAGCACAAACACGAGTCATAGCACAAGAATCAACAACAAAGTATCTAACCAAAACGGAAAGAGTAACAAGACCCGTAAAAATAGTAACAGTGAAGCCCCGAAACGTAACAATAATAACCGTATCTGGAAAAAACAAAAACGAAACTGTAAAAATAACAAAAACGATAACAAAAGACGTAGAAAAAACTAACGCTACTTACACTAATCAGGTAACAACTGAGAGAGATGAAGAGTTTCATATTTTGACAGAACCGGAGCATATAACGGCTGTGATGGAAGGGAAAGGAAAGGAGAGGAGTTCTGTGGACTTGATTTCGGTGATCAGTATAGCGGGAGGGGTGATGATGGCGGTGATAACGGTGGCGGTGGTCATCGTGATGATGGAGCGGTGGCGCCGGCCGAGGTACGAGGACGGGAGGAAGATCAGCGATATAAGGATGCAAGTGATGATTGATAATGATGTGCCACCGCCCTATGTGAGGAGTATTTTCCACACACCTTTACCAGGTAAGGTCATTGTTATTTACAAAAATATAATTAAACTTAAAATATTTTAAGGTGTAATGATAACTTATGTTACATAATATCCACATTTTGTTTACACTTGATCTTGAATAAAGGTTAATCAAATGTTATCATTTGATTAAATAAAATATTTATCGAATAAAATGGACGCCATTTTATTCACAGAAAACAGTGATTTGTACATTTCATTACACGGTGTCGCAATATAATACAATTCCTAAGAATTGTAAAAGAATTTTGAAATATCCATGAATGATGTAACTTGTGAATTATGATTTTATACAAAAAAGTTTACTGCGCATTGTATTTTTAAATTTTACATGATGTCACATCGGCCCATTAGCTCAGTTGGTTAGAGCGTCGTGCTAATAACGCGAAGGTCGCGGGTTCGATCCCCTCATGGGCCACGTTTATTTTTGATTTTCTAACCAATATTTTTGTTTTAGATCCACCGTCTTCAGAAAAATGTCATTATCAGCCGATTTCTACATTAGATCGGAACTTGAAACAATTTATGAGACCAGTGGTCGTTCAAACCATTTCTCCAATAATGCTTGAGAATTTCAGAGGTGGGTTTTAAGCTTAATTATTTTTATGTTAACTATTTTATACATATAATAAATAAAATGTGTTTTACACAGGAATTTTGGAATGCCACTATGACCATTTACCAAGAAGAAGTCATACCCTTGACCCGAGACACTGCTCAGTAGCGCCATCTCTAGAGGACTCGGATGAACTAACTCGCCTGCGACCTTGCTGCGACATGGACTCCACGATAGAAGCAATGAAATGTGAGGCCACGCTTGACGAAATAGACAATACCACATCCGAACCTCTCTACGCCGAAATACCTTGCTGGAGACCGCCTTCCGAACACGCAGTCGAAATTATGAATTTAAACGGAGAAGCGGTCACTGAGTTATGAAATTAAGTAGAACCACAATTGCGACGTCAAGGGTAATTTAGTTTGTTACGTTAAAAATAGATGGCGCTCTTGAAAATTTTGCGTGTACCAAAGAATTAATATTGTGTGGGTGAACTATGTTATTATCAGCGTTGGTAGATGTTTATAAAATAATTAAAGTCGTGAGTAAAAATATAGTTGTATTATTGCATAACAGCCTCTTAAATAAATATCATCATTTTCTTTGGCCTTCAATGACAGACGTTTAGAGAAAGCATACCTACTCGTAGTTTAAACTTTCTTTGAATTTTGACTTAGATACAAACAAATCTTTATAGCCGTTACTAGCGGCTCGCCCCGGCTTTGCACGGATAATTATTTAAAATTGTTTTAATAAAGGGCACGAGTGAGCAAATATTACCTTTTTTTATGATAACATAAAAATAGACGAAAAACATACCTACAAAAAAAACGCATTTTATTTTATTGGTGTTGTGCAAATATGATTAGATACGTGCTTTTAGAATAATGTATACATATTTTTAATTACTGATGACAATATTGTGCCTACATACAAAAAAAAATCATACATACGTTAAAAAAATATCGGCGACAAAAAATATAACATTCATGTAACTACAATGACTGCCTCAGTGGCGCGGTGGGCGAAGCTCAGCTTGCGGCACAAGTTGACGGGTTCGATTCCCGCCGAGGAGGCAAGTCTTTGTATGTTTTGCAAGCACATTCGCTGTCTGGGTGTTTAATAGTATATCAAAACATAGCTATATTATGTATGTCTATTACATTAAGTATATCAGATGTCAAGTTCCCGTAACACAAACTTAAAGCTTACTACGTGACTTAGATGTTGTTTTGTGGATTGTCCTGAAATATATATTTTTACCATACCATTTTTTTTGATGTTTTGTCTGTTCACGACCGTAAGTGGTAACCCTCTGAATCCTTAGTGACCTCCGGGTGGTGCTAAGAACAGTATCTGGTGGTAGGCTTCGGCCGCGGCTTGTCACCACCCTCCGGGCTAGGCCAGTGCGTGAAGCGATTTTTTCGTGTTTCGTAATGTGGTCCGGAGAAGCCATCTTCTAGTCCTTTATGCTCCATCTTAGACCACATCGTCACTTTGCATCAGGTGAGATTGTGGTCAAATGAAGGCTTATCAATAATAATACCATATTTCTTCTAACAATGAAATAAAGTGAATGGGTAAATAGGAATTGTTTCAACTGAAATAGGAAGTTCGAATCGTTATGAAACGTCCCCATGGAACCTTTATGTTGCACGGGTTTCGCTAATAAGCTACGTTGTTTCGTCTTAATTTTTTCTATACAAATTAAGAATATTATCCCTAAGTATATAATTTTTAAAGTTATTTTCTATAAGCGTGAACTTCTTTAGCGGCGTTGGGTTCTTTTTTAGGATGAGTGATAAATGTTAACCTCGTGTCAGGACTCATGAGGAGGATTTTGGAGGTTTTGTCTGTTCACGTCCGTAAGTGGTTACCCTCTGAATCCTTACACGTGACCTCTGGGTGGTGCTAAGAACAGTCTCTGGTGGTAGGCTTCGGCCGCGGCTTGTCACCGCCCTCCGGGCTGGGCCAGTGCGTGAAGCGATTTTTTCGTGTGTCGTAATGTGGTCCGGAGAAGCCATCTTCTAGGCCTTCATGCTCCATCTTAGACCACATCGTCACTTTACATCAGGATTGTGGTCAAATGAAGGCTTATCATTATCACTAATAAAAAAAAATGATCTTAGAGCCAATTGCGCCACTCAGAGCAGTTGACACGATTCATACAAAAAATTCGATGGAAAGTACAAAAAGTTCTTTACTAAAGTTTAGACCATATTCTGTACAAATTCAGACCCATTTTTTTTTCTACATTACCAAAGGAAAATTTATATATAGTGTGTATGTATGTATGTAGAGGTGTAGTGTGGGGGTGACCTTGAAATACGAAAATATCAAATTAAATTGATTATTTTAACTGGATTTCCTATGAAATCAATCTACTTAAATAATCAGAAGTTTTTTTAAAGCATTTAAAAAAAATTATTTGGCGGACACTTTATAAGATATACGAAATACAATTATTATTTCTAAATACATTTGTTCGACCCTGTTATGTCAAAACGCTGCAATCTGAATGACGTTGATTTGAGAAAAACGGGTCCAAAGATTTTGACCTTATAGAATTGATTTGGTCGTTCTATAATTTTATCGAGAACAGATACAGGGATAATTGTTTTTTTTTTACAATTATTTATCATAATATTAGCTTACTTTCATACAAACATCATATCAGTATATTATTGATAGAAACTTCACAATTATCCTATTTACACATGTGCGTTGATTTTACTTTGTGAGCAAAAGTGTACACCTGCCTAAATAATAGTTGTTACATAATAGTATATCTTATTAGGGCATAATAGTATGTAAAGAACATGGAGTATAATTAGTAAAAAAAACATATATTGGCTTAATTAAATGCTGCTTGCAATGTTTTACCAAAGGCGCTCAATCGGGCGGCCCCACGCGCGCGTCCACGCGACGCGTCGTCTATCACGACAAAACTTACTTTTTTTAGTAAAATATGATATTCTGCCATTTTTTATGCTTGATAAGCATCATCATCTTCATTTAACCTCACCTGATGGAAAGTGACCATGTGGTCTAAGATGAGGCATGAAGACCTAGAAGGTAGATAGGTGGCTTCTCCGGACTACATAACGAAACACGAAGAAATCCTTTCACGCACTGGCCCAGCCCGGAGGGTGGTGACAAGCCGCAGCCGAAGCCTACCTACCAGAGACTGTTCTTAGCACCACCCGGAGGTCACGGGTACCTATGGATTCAGAGGGTTAGAACTTACGGACGTGAACAGAAAAAAACCTCCTTTTTACCATGTCTTGTCAATTTTAATTCGAGTTAAATAGTTAAAATAAAATCGTAAATTTAGGTAAACGAGACGGAATCACAAACTAAAACTAGTTAAAAAACGTTTGCATTGATTGGGATAAACTTATCAGCCTCAAAAAAATACTTACTTTAGTAAACATTTTATTATATTTTGGTAACCTTTGCCTCTAGATAAGAGCGATTTCACGATAGAACAAAACTTAGCAGTCTATAAATTTTGGATTCATTCCGGGTTCGGTGGTGTGACGGAGAAAAGGTAAGTAATTACAAGTTATTTTCTTTATTTTTTTACTGAAAAGCCGTGTTGCCTAAGTGGGAGCACACTCAACTTTCATTACGAAGGTCTTCAGTTCAAACCCTGCCAGGTACCTCTGGATTTTTATTCTTGAATAATATATTATTCAAGAATAAAAATCCAGAGATCTTAAATTTTAAATTTAGATTTATAAATCTAAATTTAAAATTTAGGAAAAACCCCCGATTCCAATGCCTTCATTTCCTTTAATGTAAAACAACATAATGTTATGTAATGTAGACGCGATGCGCTTTCATTTGATACCCCACACTAGTATATTTGCAGATTTTCTGTTTCCTTCCCCACTCTCGCCCCCATAACTTTTAAACGGCTTAACCGATTTTCATGAAATATGTCTAAGAACACCCGGGCCAAACTCACCTTTCATATAAAAAAAACTAAATTGAAATCGCTCCATCCATTCGGGAGCTATGACGGAACAGACAGACAGACAGACACGTCAAACTTAAAACACCTCTCTTTTTTGGTAAATGTATGTGGGCTTTAAAACACGTGCTTTAACGGTGAAAGAAAACATAGTACACCAATATGTTCAGAGAACTTTAAAGAGTTTGAAGGACATGTGACATTTACCAACCCGCACTTGGTGACTTAAGCCCTAATTATTGCTGAGATTTCGTCTGCCTATCTGTTTGACACAAGGTTGTATCAAGAAACTTGATAGCTAAAGAGTTGAAATTTTGAAGGTGATGTATTTATGTTGCCATAACAACAAATACTAGGAATATACAATAAATAAATATGTAAAAATATTTTTTAGAAGGTAAAGCAACGTTGCGCGCAGTCTTTACTTGGATGGATGACAGCTCCGACTGCATCTTTTAGCAATTTATTTAAAAAAATCATTATTTTTGTTTCTTTTATTGCAATAAGTGTGTAAAATGTACACGGACCCCTAGTGTAGTATGAGTCCATTTCATTATTTTCAAATTTATAAAATGAAATTAGTTTATTGCTTGAAATATGGTATACAAAGGTGCCAAGTTATCTATACAGTTCTACATACTTCGTCAGTTTAGATTTGACACGCAATGTCAAATATGATTATAGAAAAAATATAAATAATACAATGTAAATATTTTATTAATTCCAATAACAATATTGTATGATGCATAATTATTGTGTCTAGTATTTAAATGATCGTTTACTTGAAATAGGATTAAAATTCGTCGATAAGCCATTTATTAATTTTTGATACAAATTTGTTTATTAACAATTCCTTTATTTTTCGATAGGGATATTATTAAAAATTAATTCTAATTAAATTAAACTTTCAGCAAAGATGATGACGAAGATTTTGTTAACTGTGGTGGCGGCCATGATCGGCGCAAACGCATTGCCCTGGAATTCCGACTGGAGCAACTTCGGTTCAAGTTCACTCGGAAAATCTTCGTTCGGCTCATCTGCGTTCGGCTCATCTGCGTTCGGCTCTTCATCGAGCAGGTAATATACATTTATTTATTCAAGAACAATTGTTACTCTATCGTTAAGGGTGCTTCCCAATGCAATAGAGTAACTCAAAATACATTAAAATATAATATTATTAATTTCATTAAATTCAAAAGATTATTCACATACCTACATAAGAAATTAATTAATAAAATAAAAGTAAACTCAGTACAAAAAAATAAAATAAAAAATCAATAACTCATTTAAACAATTAAAAATTCATATTAAATCAATCAAACATATATGGGTGGCCCAATTCAAGAAATCACTAAGTCCTAAAAGTGACTTTTGAGATATTTATAATTTTATGTTTTAAATGTCCGCTGAAATAACATGCGTGGGTAAAAAAAAACAATGAAAATATACATTATAGCGCCAACTAAGTAGTTTTCTTTGATGAAAGAATAAAAAAAATAGAAGTAACAGGAGTCTCATAATATAATATCAAAAAAGTTGGACTTATTTTTAATCACTGGACTTAGAGATACTACAGTGATAAATAGGGGACTTAGAGATATTATTGCAGTACCCTGAACAACAGTCATACAAAATCGGCTACTCATTCCACTACATCTTCAGAATCGAATTCTGCAGGTATGGGATCCAGAGTTCCATTGAATAGATCGTCGCAAAAAAGTCTTTCAGTTTCAGGAACCGATTCTAACAACCGCTTTATATCTTGCACTTTAGCAGCCTTTACATTCAAGGGTGCATCGTAGCAATCATCTGGCGTTTAATTGATCAATCTGATGTATCCGACCTTATATTAAAACGGCTTAAAATCTTCACCTTTCATAGAATCCGAAAACTAAGAGGTAAACCACTTCTTTTGAAAATCACTCTACGGCATTTGGATATTCCAGGCAGACTCGTTTTTATTCGTTCATCGTACAGTTTCTTTATGGTTATTATGCTTCATGCGTTTTGATATTTTGCCAGAAAATGAGGGTAGTTGGGGAAAACCTATTGGTGGAATTGTATCAACAGGTGAAGATGTCTGTTTGTCGTTCGAATTTGTGGGTACATTACTTTCGAAAGCACTCCGATTACCCGGTATCTATTCGTCCTCAGATGAGGCAGAATAATTGCCAATATCACTTTCAGTACTGTCTCCAGAATCTAAGAGACCACTTTGTTGCATTACTCTGAAATAATGTATTAAACCTATTGAAAAAACTATTTCACAATCGGTAACTGTCTTAGCCAGATTATCCAATAGAAAATGTATACTTGTTAGTAAAACACCCCTTTAGTTTGTCACCAGGATTCATTATAAAGTAGTTACTCATATAACCAAATAAGATTTCAAACAGATTTGCAACCGGCTTAATAAAAAGTTCAAAAATCCGTTTTGAAAAAATTTGATTCAATGGACTTAGCGATTTTTCCCACAAAAACTAAAAGACTTAGAGATATCTTAGGACATAGGGATTTTATGAATGGAAAAAACGATTTTTATTTTATTTTTTCAATTTAGAAAAGTCACTTAGAGATTTTTCCCAAGAACCTCGAATAGACCATTTGAAAGAGAATGAAAAACTTAACAAGCCAGTGCTGCTAACTCAAAACCGTAAAAACGGACTTAGTGATTTCTTGAATTGGATCACCCATATGTTCCATAACACAATATATACATTATAGCTTTTGCGTTTTCGTTTTGACAAGAATAAAAAAGATCAGTTCAGTTCAGTTTCTTGTAATTGGACTTTGCGCTTGAAGCGACAATTTGCCAGTGTCGAGTTAAATAAAATTATAAAGTAAAAAGATGTTACTCACTTGAACGCCATTTTGCCTTTTTCTAAAAAAGATCTACGGTCTACATAATATGCACCCCGGAGGGGCACTGCAAATTGGGTTTGCGTCAAATTACATTAAATACAACTAAAAAAAAATTATAAGGTCATTCAAACTTATCATCAATATCAATATAATCAATTATAAATTAAAATTAAATGATAAATAAAAATATAATATTTCAAACCGATAGTCAGTTGTGAACGTCCTGCTACTTTAGTATGTAAATTTTATATTTCTATTCGAATGCTTCCTTTTAAGACCGATTTGTTATTGAGTCTGAAACTAAACACACATCGTCATCGATCGCATCGTTGCATAGATTTGCATCTTCAACTAATTTTTTTTAAACCAAAATAAATATTTACAATCAGAAAACTAGATTGAAACTCCAAATAGGCTGATGTAATTAAAATATGTTCCCATCTACAGCATACACCGCGTGATGTATTCATTTATTTTAAAGACGAGTTGGGATACGAAATAGAAATGAAAATATCTGTCTTGCTTTCTATAAGAAAAAGAGAGAGACAGACAGATAAACATGCGACGCCGCACAGCTTACAATAGCTTACTATAGCAAAAAGTGTCGTGACAACTTTTAGAGAAGGAACTTCGTTCCAATATTATTATTTTTAAATCATTGCAATTCCTTCCACAGATTCAGTAACATAGACAGCGGAATGAATTCAAGACTGGCTGAGATCGAAGGCAGACTGAATACCGCTTCAGGAAGGAGTAAAGACCCTTACAACGAGCCTGGCGAGGGCGTCTGTTTCATCGACGTGCCGTTAGTATTTAAATAGACATAGACATATTTTTATTTACCACAGGAATACACACAAAAATTATACAGACTCACAATAAAATAAAAACACAAAGTGAGCTGGTACGTGTGTGCTACAGCAGTAAAATAAAACTACTAGCTACCCGCCCGCAACTTTGCCCGCGTTACAATCAATTTTCCTGCGGTAAAAAGCGGCTCTGTCTTTTACTTGGAAAACAGCTACATACGTACCAAATTCGACCCAAATCAGGATTTAATCGCAATAATTGTATTTGCCAGCAAAAAGTGGCAATTTAAAGTCAAAAGCCTATGTGTTAGTAAATGTAAGCTATTATTGTGAAGTTTCATGAAAATCCATCCAGTAGTTTTCGCGTGAAAGAGCACACAACACAGTTTCTGTTTCATTACACACTTTTGTTTTTTGATCCTAGAGCTTCGTATTGGTTTTGTGTAACTATTATTTTTAAAATTTTCAGAACAAACACCATCACTAATCTTCCTTCTGAGCTGAACAAGGGAAACGGAGTAAGTATAAAAAAATATATATAAATTTCATTCTGAACAATTTTCATACTAAAATGTTTTACAATTGGTTGAGCTTGGAATTTTTTGGGTTGAGTTATCAGGCAACTAAAATAAAAAAATGACGTTCGATTTAAGTCGTCATGAGTTAAATATGAAACAACTCATAAAAAAACCTAGATCAAATACCTTAAAAGGTGCTAAAAACCAACGCCTAGAGGGGTTCTGATTTCCGGCGGCTGCAGGGCTGGTTCAATTTGTAATTTAGTAACGGGTATTCAATAACGGAAGTCAAAACAACACTTTTCTTTTTCTACTTCTAAAATGTCTCTTCCTTTCTGCAGACCAAGCCCGGTACAACCCGCGTCCGTAGCTGCTGTGCGGGCTACACCCAGAACCGTTTCCACCCCCTCAACTGCGACCCCGTCTGCTCCAAGGGTTGCGTTAACGGAGTCTGCATGTCCCCCGAAGTCTGCGGCTGCTACCCCGATTTCGTGAAGAACGCTGGGGGTTTCTGTATTCCCTACTGCCCCACTAGCTGCCAAAATGGATACTGCGAGGGAAAAACTTGTAAATGTAACCCTGGGTACACTTTGGAGTTCTTCAAGAAGTACTGTATTCCGACTTGTGAGAAGAAGTGTGGAGGTTTTGGTGAGTTCTTCATTATAACATTTGGTTAGTTCAGATAAAAAAAAAGTTACTTGGGGCCTCGACTTCGACAGAACCTACCTAAATTATATAGAACCATTGGCATGAAATATAATTTTAAATGTTCTCTGAACGCATACACTTAGTGTTAGTAACCAGCCAAACTGCTCCCACCGCGATCATGAAAAACTTTTACTAATTCCCATTAATAGTCATTTATTGTTTGTATACGACCCAATTACATCTGGTTTTTTAGTACTAATGATGACAAAACAAATAAATGATCAAATTCAATTAATAAATATGTCAAATTACATCACTTACTAGTAGTGTAAATATGGTTAAGCTGCCTCATATCATTCAGAGGCAGCTTCACCATATTTTAACTTGAATCGATCTATTCTATTCAACTAATCAGATACCTAAATCAGAGGCAGCTTCACCATACTGTAACTTGAATCGTTCTACTCCAACTGGTCTCCTTGATTGTGCTCCATTCAAACCACTTTTGGTAACAGGTTCCTACTAAGTTCAATTAATCGTGCAACTAGTCTCTTTTAACTCTGTTTAATCCATCAGATCTATCATCTACTCAGAATCAAATAAAGAATTTATGATCGGACTATCGACATGATTGTGAATTGATAACTGATCCCTACTCAGTTCAATTCATTGTGCAACTGGTCTCTTTTAACTCTGTTCAATCCATCAGATCCATCATCTACTCAGAATCAAATAACAAATTATGATTGGACCACCGATATGATTGTGAATTGTTTTATATTTATATTCAGATGAAAAATACTTTGATACTTACAGTAGACATGTCATGTATTTATCATATTAAAACAACTTATTCAGTAAGGATACAATTTTATTAAAAATAAAAAACACTTATTAAAACTACTTAGTAACATTATAAGGACTACACAAGATCTTATGTATAATGAGTACATCTAATTGAGTTAACTTACAACTTTATTATCAATACACCATTTATTCAAACAAATTACATTTTTTAAAGCACAGATATTCTTATGATAGATACATTTATAGACATCACTACAGTTTTTATAATGATCGTACAAAGTATAAAAGTTTGGGCATTTAAAATTTTCTAAGTTTACCACATTATGATTATTAAACATTTCTGTTACCCACTTTACTTTTTCATCGCCTTTTACATAAATACATTTATTTTCTAGTAGAGGTGAAATGAGATGTTTATAACTTGAAAAAGGTATGAATCCTTCCTTCCAATATATATTTCTATTTCTCTCAATCCAGTCAACCTGTCTCATTTCTTTTTTGGTTAGATCATAAAATGGATAAGGTTGACGTAGTAAAAAACTTTGTATTCCTTCACCATTCAGAATAGCTATCTCTTTTGGTATAAACTGATTTGATTCAGTTTTGAAACCTTGAACATCGACTATTAGCTTCATGATATCTTACGAACTGTACTCGTGAGAGGTTTATATTCTATAATACGATCGTTGATAATGAGACAATAGGCACTCGTTTTGTCAGGAAAATCTTTATCACTTTCTATATCAAGTCTTACATCAACTGGTCCAATTTTTAATGTTTCATTTTGCCTTGAACAGTCTATTACAAACAAAGGCGCCTTTTCTTTAAACTGCGTGATATCAAGCAGCGGGTCAACTGGAGAGTTGTAATAAGACTGACGGAATCTCATGTACATTTCATATAATATACGGTATTTTCCATTATCAAAATCAAGTTTAAGTGCATCATATGGATATGTTTGTGAATTTAAAAATAATGTAACATTAGTTAAATTACAATGATCAAACAGTGAACAATTTCTATCCTTTAAACTTTTCTCAGCTGTCTGAAGACCGAATATTACATATCTAGGTTTTTCAAGTTGAGAGGCAGTTTTAATGGACCATGAATGCTTCTTTGTTTTAGGTAACAATGGATATTCATATGTATCCCAGTTTCGGAATGCTATTTGTATTGGCTTATCTTTTTCTAACTGTTTTAAGAGTAGTAATCTCTCCCGATCGGAAACTTTAATATGAGGTACACGCCATTGAATTCTTTCAATATTTACGGTCACATGATTATTATTATCAAGTATGAGAGCATCATGATTAGATTTACATCTTGTTATAATTAATTCGTGTTTACAGTTTAATATGATTTTGTTATAGTCTTCAGCAAATCCTAATAGTTTACTCAGAGGCAATACTGCATTAAAAATACCTTTTGCAGATTTGGTTCCATTCAAGTTCCATCCCCATAGAGCAGCCTGTTTACTTTCTCCCTCATTCATTGAAATGTAAGATTTAATTGTAGAAGTAATACCGACATGTCTAATACGATCAATTTCAACGCCATTTATCTCATATCTTATATCATGAAAAAGAAACGGTATAGGGTTATTGTTAAGCTGACTCTCCTTTCTTATAAGTTTACCCGCAGCATCCTTCGTATATACTTCTATACAACCTTCAATGTAAATGGAGCTGCTTGCAGGGAGTAGATAAGTGTCTTGCTGATTAATTGGTATTCGTATTTCATCGTTTTCTTTGAAGCTATTGGTGTATGGAGTATAGGAATGCACTTCATAACCCTCGATAGAGTTGTCAAAATGAGGCGCTTCATTAATTTGCAAGATACTCATAGTTTAAAACCCAAATTTCTTAAAAACTCTTTATTAATCTCACTGAGAGCTGGCACGATACGTGCGCGTTTAATGGAAACACGGGTTAAACTATTCGTTTTTGTAGATGTACCACCACTTTTCTTACGTTTTCTAACATTGAAATCAATCATATTTAATATTTGTAGTAAATAATGCTACTTATTTATTCAAAGTATAGACTAATACTGAACTATTATGTTTCAATCATACAATTTATTTGAAATTAAACATACGATTTTCAAGAAATTTTAGACATAAATGACCACAGTTATATGGATGACTGCCCTGATAATTAATATAGTTATAGCGAATGTTGTCACCCAAGTACCTTATAAATTCTGTCGGTGGTTTAAGATCACCATAACTATCAAAATATTCAATATGTTCATTTCTCTTAACATAAGCTACCCAATGCGTTCCTTGATTTTTAGAGTTATCCAAATTAATTATACCACATTCAATTTTGCGTGGTTGTTTAGGTAATTGATCTCTCATTAATACTCCTCTAAAATACGGAATATGTTTTTTTGAATATTTCATTATATCAATGTTGGTAAGAGGACGATCAGGTAGCTGTTTATTCAGTTTTTTGTCGAGGCGTAAATACCCAAACCACCTTTATATGGTTTAAGCTGTAATCCATTGCCTAGACATACCGGTTCAAAATTCTGATTTAGACTTTTCATCACATTCCATGTTTTTTGTGCCACCTGAAATGTTTTTACCATGCGTGATATAGCGGATGTTTTTTTAACTAGAGCACCAGCAGCAGATAGCCCCGTAATTATTGGTATTAGTGGTAAGAATCCTCCTGTCTTCGGTAGCGGTATCACACGTGGAATTTTCACCTCAGAATCAGATCCAAGATCTTTAATTGCAGCAATAGCTAAATCGATAGCCAGCTTTTTACATTTCGGTTTTGCTTTACGGATATTTTTTTTCGCATATGCAACAACTTTTTTAAAACCTTTTTTTAAGCCCGATCCATTTGAAAGCTTCGTCAGCATTGCTTTGTTAACAATATTCGCGGCAAGCTTTTCTCCTACACTCGCATTTGAAGATGATGATGCTCGTTTCTTAGACATTTTCATTAAAATCTTATCTGCTGCGTGTCTGGTTTGTAAATTATCTGTTTTCATATATGCAATATCGTGTTGCTTGCAATACTCGTCAAGTTGATTAACACCTTTGTCACCTCTGTTAAGTCTCTTCCGTAAGTTTGTACCTGGTCCGCAATAATTATAGCCCGGAAGATGTAACTCAAACGGTAGATAATTTATAACACTATTCACAAGACCTTTCCCTTCCATAAGTAAACGAAGAATGACAAAATTACACTTGATATTTATAATATATTAGTGTTGCTAATCCAACTATTTTCTTGAGGTGGTAATCCTAACCACTTAACCAACACTTTACTCCCTTTTTTCTTTAGTACTTTTTCAACTAAATACACATCAGGATTTTTTGTTTTCTGAAGCTCTTGAGCATAAAATGACCCCAAAATTCTATTTTTTCTAGAGTCTTCCAGCAGATACGTTGGTGGATTAGTATTCTGAACTTCAACTACTTTAAATAATTCTGTCGACCAATTTGGAGTGTATCCTTTATCAAAGTGTGCTTTGTGCTTACTTATTCGTACTACATTACCCACAGCAAAACGGCTTTTTCTTTTAATTATTGATTTATTCAGAACATTATATTTATGCATTACAATCTGTTTTGTATCCTTATTAACCTGGGCTGGACTCATTTGAATAGTTCTATGTTGAGTATGATTGTAATCATCCACAACTTTATCTAAGGTTCCATCAGCCCATTGAAAATTACCTTTCAAACTAAACGTCTTATAAAGTTTACCCTTTACAGTTCGTATAACTCTTTCGACAATAGAAGCCTTTTTAGTTGAATACGTTGAGTAATGGTTTATAGAATGCAATTGCATAAGCTTTTTAAAACTTTTATTGTAGAATTCTTTACCCCAATCTGTTTGCAAGTTTATAGGCACTCTACCATTAGACAAAATGCATTGAAATGATTTTGTTACAGAATCTTTAGCTTTGTTTTTTAAGGGTCTCACCCAAATGTACTTTGAAAAGCAGTCAATAACGATAAGTATAAAATTATAATTTGAATTATTATTTGATATTTTTTGTACATCAATGAGATCAGCTTGCCAAAGATCATCTATGTCTTTGAGTACAACGCATCTTCGGAGAAAATTTACTCTTGCATTCTTGTGTATTTCGTTCACTACATCTTCTTTACTCATTTTAGCTTCTTTAATCCTTGACAACCGTTTAACAACTAAACGAATTTTTATCATGACTATGTTTTTATGATTTTATTATACCCGCTTCCTGTAGTTCTTCAATGATGGAAATAATTTCATTATCTTGATTTGTATTTCCAGCTTGTTTGGAAGCAATGAGAAGTTTTAATCTCTCAACTAGCTCATTAGGGTCATCCCAATAGATAAAATCCGTATTTTTTCTATATTTCTTCAATACGTTTTTACCAACTTTTTTACTATTATCAACTGCTGATGTGATGAACATGGGTTTAATAATTTGTTTATATTTTTCACCTTTGTCTCCCTTTATCTGACCATTATCATCATAATCACGCTTATGAGCATTCGTTTCTAACAAGATGTTTTTATAAGCATTTTTATCATTTTCAGTAACCAATTCTAGATTCGGTTTTTTATGTAATAACACCTCTTTAAGTCCTTCAGTCAACTGATATTCAGCATTATCAATCTTGATTCTACATGGTTCCATGTCACCATCGATTGAGGAAATTATTTTAACTAGACAGTTACCCATCATTAACTGATCACCTACTTTCCGGACACCGAAAGGAATATTTATATCATAAAGCCCACTCAGATATTTTTTTGTTATAGATACGTCTTTGTTATCATTGTTTTCCACATCAGTAAAATATTCAGAGCCCGAAGCATAATGTACTGTTTCTGAATCTGCATCCGATGAATCATATACCTTTAATGGTGTGGATGTAGTGGCATCATTTAATTTGGTCGGCATGTGTATAGTATTCACATTAAAATCACATTTTACATTATTTTGATTAGATTCTATTAATTGTGTTAAAGGTTCTGTAACAGGTTTAAACATTTTATTGAGTTCATGGTTGTTTTGATCTTCTATATTTCTAAGTTGTTTGAGTTTATTTTTTATGATATTTGATGATGTTATTATCTGTTCTTTAATATTAAGACTCATCTTTTGTCTTTATGCTTTCACTTAACTCTTGCAAATGACGATATTTTATTTCAGGATAAGTATATAAAGGTGTCTAGATTTTTTCTATATCTACCGTTATTTAATTCAGAGTCTTTATTTATAGTTAAGAAACTATGCTTTTCTCGCCAAACATTATGACAAATATGCCTAAATGTATTCCATGACATATCTGAATTTACATGCTCATTGTATATATGCTTTAAGTTTATTTCATCTTGTTTGAAGAGCAATAATAAATTTGTATTATCGCGAATCAGCTGTTTCGGTACCCTTGAATATGTTTGCGAAAGATAAAAACAATCTATTTGATTGTGTCTACCCATAGTGAAATAATTACGAATGTTGCTCTGACTTTCACAAACCACATCATCAAAAATCATCACCGTATTCGGTAATGCATCATTTGGATGTATAACTTCACTATTATTACTACATTCCTGAAACTTAATTTCAGGAACTCTTAATAAAACTTCTTTGAGAAAACAATATACACTTTGGAATGAGGTTTTTGTGTATAAATTCAAGTGCTTAAATCTAAGACCGTTTTTATGTAACAATAAAGAAACCATTACATTAGTTTTACCACAATTAGATGGCCCACAAATCAAACAACGAATGCTATTAGGTAACAATTCACCATGTTTTGATAGCCGTGATTTTGTTTCCAAATTAATAGGGCTAATATCCAAGCTTAACGTTTGTTTCATAAGCTTCATTGTTATCAAATGATTATTATTGCTATGTTATACCCATTTTATAGAGTAAAATTTTATGAGTAAAATAAACAATTTAAAAGTCAGTATATTTATATTCATTTATTAAGAACAAGCAACCGCTAACTTATAAATACATTGAATACATTTTATTCACATTTAATATAACACGAATTAGATAAAAATAAGTCAAGTGTATGCGTAGTGACCCCATGCTACTGTATCAATTTGATTTGGTAATATATAACGTTTGTCATCATTTCGATTTAAAACTAACTTATTTACTTCTTGTGAATACAAAGTATGTTTCAATGACTTAATCATATTCATCTTAAATTTCAAATCTTTATCGTCAAACAAACATTCTGTGTAATGTTGTGAATTTAAAGATTTAATTACAGACTTAGATACACCTTTGGCTTTTTTTATGACCTCTTTAGCACTCTTAATACAGTAAAGTTTGGCTCTTAGCCCCACAAATTCTGTTATTAATTCACCAGCCATCTCATCTTTGAATAAACCGGGTATTTAATTATTAATTCTCGGCATTCTGTAAACATTATTTTCAGCAAAATTACTGGTATCGAACTTTTGAATATCCTTCTTAATGTCTTTATACACATCATCTGTATAAACTAAATATAACAAACTATCAGTATCAGTATAACAAAGTTTTGCATTGTCGCCAAATTTTTGTTTGATATAATTATAATGGAATTGATACAGATGTTGTTTTGCGTACTCTAACACAGTAAATCCGACATATATTGGTCGGTCCAAAATTATTTTTTCTAGATTAAACTGAAAGGCAGCAAAGTTTTCTGAAAAAATGGATACAGATTGTAAATTTGGTTTGGCAATCAGTTTTCGAGCACCGATCGATTTATTGGTCACATTATTGGTGTCTTCCCAATGAGATACCAGCTTAACATTCACTTGCTTTCGCTTATTCTCTATAGTTTTACCAAATATTGAGTTGTTTAACAGTTTGAAATAGTCTTTCTCAAAATCTGACTTTGAGGCTTGACGCAAACTTGTATTCAAATCTATATATTTCTTAAGAAAACTTTCTTGTCTAAATGTAATGACACGATGAATCTTTTTCAATACTAGCCCTTGTTTTAAACATTCCTTTAAATGGACGTAATGAATCACATAACAATATTTATTATACAGATTTGCTATTAGTTTTTTAGAATTACTGCCTGGTGGAGCGAGTTTCTCAACACAAAAAGGTAATTCACCGTGTGCATTATGTAAGTGATTAGGATACTCCAAATCGACTTCCAAAATATATCCAAAATCACTGTCATCCAAAACGTTTTCAATATTTATACAATTTATTTGTTCTGGTGATATGAATCTAATATCAGCTATGGGTAATTTTTTCATCATAACAAAACCATATAAGTTATTGCAATCAAGATATATGAGGAAACTGGATGGATTCGATTGATTAAAATTTGGTAAGTACTTATTATTTGCTTGAGCATGTCTCAATGTACATTGCGCTAAACCACCTCGAACTCCTTTTTCTAACATTTGATATATTTCAAGATCAGTTATTAATTCTAATTGAACGCCAGTATAAAGGAGCATCGCATCCCAACTAAAGCCAGGAGCAGTTACATAATAAGCTGGATCTAACTTGAAGTGATGCAAACTCATTTTTCTAAAGTTCTCGAATATATCGGTCAACAATAATACATCACAATTCAAATATAAATCTGTGTATTCACCCATATTGCTTATGTTAAATTCCTTCCAAACATTTTTTGCATGTGCATATTCGATTTCAGAAATATTTTGCTTCAATAAACTGTTATAAAACAACTCTTTAGAAGGCAGGTATTTATTTTCATATTTGGAAAAACAATCCATGTAGTCATAAGGATAAATACCTTTTTTTCTCATCAACTCAAACTGGTAAGTGGTGGTAAAAAATTTTGAAGTATGTTTAAAATCATTGTCATTCAAGCTTTTACTCAATTTATCTAGACTTGCATTCAAAAACTGAAAAGAATCAATAAATTTTACTTTTATAGAATAATTATTCTCAGTACCCATTTTAAATGACTTTGTGATTGTTATGTATTTTTCTTTAGTCTTAGGAATAACATTTATTGAACCGTCGTATTTTGTTAGCTCCATTATAAATAAATGTAAATCGTAACCAGATAGATTATGAAATACAACTGGTATAAACGGGCAGACTTTGAACATGAGGTTGCAATATGAATGTGCGGCACCTCTATACTCTCCAGTCATGTGATCATGATCGCAAACCTTATCACCGAACAATAGATGTTTGCAAATATGACAATAATCACTTGAATTATATTCATTTTGCTGATTTTCGTTTAACTGTTTCATAGGAGTATTATATTTGATCTTATCATATATATATTTCACATCTTCCATCAAATTTTTAATAAAAATTTCAGCTGCATCTGGACCTCTATATGAAACCAATTTATTTAAAGAACTGTCGAATGAGCAGCATATGTAATAAGCAAAGCAAGACGGTTTATGAATCTTAAACTTTGTAGTATTCGACTTTTGAGCCATATCTGAATAATTCACTAGCAAACTTTCAAAGTCCGCATATATAATAAAAGGAATTTTTTGTTGTCTGTCAAAATTTTCAAACTTTAAATATGTATCAGGGTTCGGTAATACTTGTAACACTTTGGAACAATTATGTTTTTCAAATTTTTCTTTATTCATAAAAGTACTCAAACAACTTTCACACAAATAAAAAGAACCTCTATGTTGTGTTAGTTGCCTTCGCACTAGTTTCTTCAAATTTTTTATCAAGCAATAGTGACCTTTTTTATCGCTTTCAATAAATATTAAATTGAAATGATTCATTCTTTTATTAGCAGTCATATATAGAGGACCAGTTACATATTTATTTCTCTTATCGAAACCATACACATTAACACTTATATCTGAGTTATTATTTTCAAAGATCTTTATATCATGAAATGATGGAGGAAATTTCATTCCATTAACATTTAAAACTTTCGAATAATGTGGGTAGGAACTGCATCTGTCTGAGTTTTTTTTACACGGATAAAGCCCGGCTATAATGCTCCACAGGAAACAACATTCATCATTATTCTTTACATTAACACAGCTTTTGGTATTTGCCACGTAAGGAGGTAGCTTTATATATGTACCTCCTCGCAATGGACAATATTTATTAATATTAATTTCTAAATGACTGAGTGATAAAAATGTCCAACCGGACTTTGTGTGCTCAAATTCTGTTAGTTTTCTTTTTAATGTTTCAACTGTTTTCTTTCGATAGGTCTCGTTGAATCCATTAATATCATACAATATTTCATATTTCGTATTAAATGATTTCAATTCCTTTTCTTTCGTTTTTGGTAACATATAAAATGCGAATAATTCAAACTGAATCTTAAGGCATTTGTGTTTTTGTAATGTAATTTCTATGATTCTATAAATATTTGTTTCATAAGTATATAAAAACTCTTCTGGTGTTATAAACATTTCATTTTCAACTTTCACACAGTAAGTAATGACTCGGTTTTTAAATGCACTTTTAATTATATAAATATTTTTAAATTCGCTTGCAACAATATTATTCATTTTATGTAATTCTGTTCTCAAATGATATTGAAACTGTTTTCTGTTTATTTTTAAATCACATTGGGCACATTTAACAACATTTTCATCACGCATTAGCTCTCTTGTATCATTGATGTTGACTGTAAAGAAAAGAAAAGTAAATAATGTTATTAATTTCTTTATTGATACATCAATGTTTACAAGTATGGGATATGACAAAACGATTATAAAGTTACATTCAATATAAAAGACATGTAATTATTATTAAATATAAGCTTTAAATATTTTTACTTTACAAAGTGCACACTACAACTGCACACTATAGTTAGATAAATAATGGTTAGGCACGCCTCTAAACTCCTTTCTTGCAGCTTTCATCACATTGGCTAAATGTGTCCAAAGCTCGCCATTAGCATCCGTTCTTATTTTTAAAGCAGACACAGTGTGTCGCCATCTATTTATTGGCAAAACTTTTTCGACTTCATCTGTTCTAAATACTTTGATTTCTATATAGTGTGAACCTTTCTTATCAGGTAATATCTGTTTCGAAAGACCACTCGAAAGTTTATTTATAAAAACAGATTGCAGAGCTTCGTTAGAACAAGAAGGGGTAGGCATCTCACCATCACTGTCATCTCCAAAGAGATCCTGCGCCGTCACTCGAACCGGTGTGATTGGCTTGATAACAGGCTTTGTCTTCGAGGAATGAGGGGTCCGCGAACGTTTCATCGGCGGCTCTTCACGCACTGTAGCAGATGCAGGTGATCTATAAAAAAAAAAAAAAGTTACACAAACCAGCAGTGAAATAATTTCAAATTACATGCACTCAATTAGCCTTAGCCGTTATTTGTCATCGTAATTTAATGAAAACGAACGGGTCGTTTCGAAAGAGAAACAGACACAGTTATTATTTAAGCATCTGAGTATAACTCACCTTTTCGTTTCTTTTGTGTCCATCCTTTTGTTCTCCACCTGCACCTCATCGTCTGACTGAGGGAAGAGGTCGTCTGCGAGCAGTGGCATCGATCTCGACCTGTTAATGATGAAAAGTATGAGATCAACTGTTTTATGAAATTATTGGAGTACATTTAATAATAAAATAAACTTTAATACTTACATTTTTTATTTGGGATGGTCCAAGTAGATTTTTCAGGAGTGTTGCTCGGTTGATTTGCTTGTTGCGAGTGATAACTTTGATCCAGACCTTTGCGGTATTTATTGCTCCAAATTTCATTGTGTGTGTTGTATACTAACAGGATGATGTCTTTGTATTATAGCTGACTGTGCTAAAAATCCATACACAGATCATGAAGCATCAGCATTGGTAATCCTTATTTGGGGTAGTACACTCACGAGCAAAGAATTGTGTTCTATTCAATGAATATCGAGTACCTATAGTATGAAAATATCATACCGATAATTTGTGACGATGACTGTATCTGAATAGATGCAAAATTTTGCAGCTAGTGCATATCTCACAATATCATACAACTACTTTCGTAAAACTTCACTCGCTTAAATTAAATTAGGTAGGTAGATAATGATATATATGATTACTTAGTTTGCATTTCTCAAGTAGAGACAGAATGATCAAATTATATTTTGTTTAAATATTTAAAACCGACGCGCTATAATCGTTACCTATATAGATTTTATCACAAAAATATTATTACAGAAAATATTTATTTTGTTTGTCCTACAACTACCAATTAAAAAAAAAACAAAAGTTGTACCAATCGATAGCCATTATTTTATTAGGGTTTTATAATTAGTTTCTTCTAAAGCTATGATTAATATCCATGGATGAAACGCAAACGAAGTCAGAGGTAAACGATAATCATAAAATAAATAAATAAAATAAAATAAGCCTTTATTGCAGTGAAACTTAATCTACATTTACATTATTATTTCATATTGTTTCCTTTCACAGCTTGTCTTTCGACAAAGGCCTCCTCTAGAGCCTTCCATTTTTCTCTGTCCTTTGCTAATCTTAACCATTCTGGGCCGGCTATTTTCTTGAAATCGTCCTCCCATCTTTTGATTTTTCTGCCTTTTTTCCTTTTACTATCTCTTGGATACCACTCTGCTTTCTCATTCTTCTCCCTTAACATATGTCCTGTCCAGCGCCATTTAAGTTCTTTGTACACAATTTCAATATTTCTAAATTTGGTTTTGCTCCTTATCGTTTGTAATCTAATTTTGTCTCTTCTCTTAACTCCAACCACACTCCTTTCCATTCCATTTTGACACACTTTTATTTTTTTTAGTTGCTGTTCGTTTAGTGCCCATGTTTGACATCCGTAGGATAAGCACGGTAGGATGCAGGTGTTAAAGACCTTCCTCTTTTCTTTCATTGGCATATCTCTGCTCTTCATAACTTCGCTGAGTGACCAAAATCTTTTCCATGTGTTCGTTATTCTTCTTTCTAATTCCTTTTGCATTGTATCTTTAGTGGAAATAAGTTGACCCAAGTATATATACTCTTTAACATATTCTATTTGGCCTCCATTTACTGTTATTTCTGATTCTTCCGCATTGGTCATTATCTTAGTTTTATCTATGTTCATCGATAAGCCTGCCTTAATACTTTCATCAGCTAGGTTTTGGAGCATTTGTTCTAGGCTCTCGGCGTTTTCTGAAAACAGGATAAGGTCATCGGCAAAGCGTAGGTGGCTAAGTGTTTCCCCATTTATTTTTATGCCATGATTTTCCCAGTCTACCTTTCTAAATATCATTTCAAGCACTGCTGAGAATAACTTCGGTGAGATTGGGTCTCCTTGCCTAACTCCTCTTTGTATTGGAAATTCTTCCCCTGTTCTTTCTAATCTCACTTGGGCGGTACTCTGTGAATATATGGTTTGTAGTATTCGTATGTATTTACTTTCGATACCTTGGCTTTCGAGTGCTGCCCAGATGTAGGTATGGTCAAGAGAGTCGAATGCTTTGTTAAAATCTACAAATCCTAGGTAGAAGACCTTGTTATATTCCAAATATTTTTGGACGATTTGTCTTAGAGCATGAATATGATCGATTGTGGAGAACTTGCTTCTAAAACCTGCTTGTTCTTTCGGTTGATTTTCATCTAAAGTTATAGTCATTCTTGATAGGATTATTTTAGAAAATATTTTGTATATGTTAGACATGATACTAATAGGTCTATAATTGCCTATATCCCCTTTGTCTCCTTTTTTGTGTATTAGCACTATCGTTGATTTTGTCCAGTCCTCGGGTATTATTTCTTTGAGTAGTATTTCGTTAAATATTTCTGTTAGTTTTGAGGCCACCACTGGTATTGTTGCTTTTAGTATCTCGTTTGTTATTTGGTCCAGCCCAGGTGATTTGTCCAGTTTTTGTGAATTTATTGCTTTAATTGTTTCGTTTTGCAATATGGTTGGTACTTGAGATGGTGATCTTTGTAGTGCTTTTTCTTGTACTATATTATGTGCATTTACTGGTTTCTGGTACAGTTTTTTATAGAATTCTGTTGCAATATGTAGTATTTCTATTCTATTACAGGTTTTTTTTCCATTCTTGTCTGTAAGATTTCCCATCCATGGTTTGTTTTTATTTAATTGTTTAAATGCTTTTTTTGTTCCTCCTGTAGACTCAATAAACTTTTTAAGTGTTTTCAATCTTTTAGCCTTTCTATCTTTTCTTATATTTTCGTTGATTTTTTTACTTAATTCTGATATTTTAGAACGTGTTATTTTATCTTTAACTTTATGAATGAGTTCTTTTCTTTCATTGAGAAGTTTCCTGGTTTCGTTTGAGACTTGACTCTCTTTTGCCTTCATGGCTTTCATTGTATTTGTCTTTAGAAGTTTAATGATGTAATTATATCGATCCTGGGTTGATGAACAGTCTTGAAATTCGCTTCCATTTAGTGCTATTTCAATACTGTCCAGCAGATTTTTATTTTCCTCCAAGCATGATAAAACTGTAGTTATGTTGTTTTTGAACTTCCTACTTTTATTTGTGGCCTGTGATAACGTTGCTCTTACCATCCTGTGGTCCGTGTTAAAGTTAAGTTGGTTGATAACGGAAATATCTTTGAAAGTTTTCATATTGTTGGTCATAATAAAGTCAATTTCATTTTTGTACTTGCCATTTGGTGAAATCCATGTCCATTTTTTTGAGGTTTTCTTTCTATAGAAGCTATTCACTACGCTTAACTTATTTTCTATTGCAAATGTTACAAGTCTTGTTCCATTTCGGCTTCTGCTTCCGTGACCGTATTTCCCTATTGTAAATTCTTCTCCAGGTTTGGAAACTCCTACTTGTCCATTAAAATCGCCCATTACTATTATGTTTTTGTGTGCGTTTTGTATAGCTATTCTTAGGTCAGCATAGAATTGATCAATTTTAGTATTGTCTGCTTTTTTGTTAGATTCTGTTGGTGAGTAAGCTTGTATGATGGTCCACTGCTCTTCTTTGTATTTCTGTGTGGGCAATATTATGTTTAGAGTAGCTATTCTTTCTGAGATTCCTTTTATTTCTTTGATTTTATCTACTAAATATTTCTTAATTAAGAATCCAACCCCGAATTGGCCTTGTGTTTCTCCAATATAGTGAAGTACAAATGTGTCGTGTTCTTCGATGGCTTCTCCAAGTCTTCTCATTTCGCTAATTCCGAGGATATCCCATTTGATGGTATTCAAAGCTAATTCTAGCTCTGTCAGCTTCTCCGGTGTTCTTAATGATCTGGTGTTTAACGTGGCAATGTATATGTTTGGGGTTTTTCCCTTTTGCTTTTGGCTATTAGGCTTTAGAGGGTCGTGGTCTTTCTCTGCCTCGATGACCAGTCGGCTTGGCAGAGGGTTTTGTTCTTTTTTCTTGTTTAAATTATTGTTATTAAGCTGTTCTTTCCGGTTTCCATTGGCTGATTGCTATTGTTTTTTATTTATAAGAAAATTAGAAAGGGAGCTTGATCGTACCCTCGTTGTGTCAAATGCATTATTTCTGCTGTCTTTTGCGGTAAGGGTTATTTGTTTCCGAGGTTGGGTTTCCGTTGTAGGCGACGATGACGAAGATGGCAAGCCTCTCTTTCTGTTGTCTCTGTTGTCCTTGTTTTCGTTTTCTTTAATTATTAACTTGTCATACACTAAATATGCCAAATTTCCTTTGTTTCTTTCTTCTTCCAATTTTCCTCTGAGTTCCTTACGTTTTTCTAGCACTTCTTTGGAAAAGTCATCCTTCACTTGCAAATTTTTTAATTTTTTTTTATTTTTCATGATTTCGTTTTTCATCCAAGCGTTGACGAAAGATACCAGTATAGGTCTTGGTTTGTTATCCATATTTTGTCTCCCGATACGGTATATCTTGTTGACTGATTGGTTTTCTACTTCAATTCGTAATTCCTCATAAAATATTTTCCTCACAGACTGTAGTAGCTCTGTCGTAGATTTTTCCCCTTCTTTTAGTCCGAATACTACTATGTTATTATTTCTCTTATCTCTTTTTAAAAATTCTACTTCTTCTTCAAGTTTTTCTATCTTGTTTTTTAATTTTTTGTTTTCTTCCCAAATGGGCTGCAATTTTTCCTCCATTTTTTCCATCACTGAGTTAGTTATAGTTTCCGTAATTACAGCTGTTTGGTTTGTTAATTCGATTTTCATTTTGTCGAAAAGAAGTTGGAATTGTTCTTCCATTTTCCTAAGATCTTATTTCGTATGTTGTGTGTGGAACGGAACGTGTTTTGGTAGAAATTGGTAGGATTTTTAGTAGATTATTTGTTATGGGCAACTCAGTAGGCAATGACAACTATGACAAGTTGACAGATAGGATTTCGGTTAGGACTAACCTTACTTTGTCAACAATGTTTTTTCTTGTTTCCTTGATGAATCCAATAGTTTACGTTGATCTTATTATCTTCAAACTTTCTCAGCACAAGTTTTTCGTGAATGTAGTATTGCTTTCCTTCGAGAGGTGATGTTGACTATTTTTCCGGGGATTTAGATACGGAGTGCACTGTGAATGATGTTGACGTTTTGGAAGCCGGAACCGGAAAAAAAAAAAAAAAAAAAAAAAAAAAAAAAAAAAAAAAAAAACGATAATCATAATAATTCTTAAACAGTCGAATCATATTGCACTCGCCTTCCCTGTGCATTAAGCCAACACAGCAAAAAAACTGCATCATTCAATAGATTATGATGTGCGATTTTAAACTTTAAAACAAATTTCAAAATTAACGAAAAATTATATAAATAAGAACCCCTGCAGATGTAAATCATAGTTTTATCTTTTGGGAGCTCTCGTACCGTGAAGTTGTAAAAAATGTCGGTAAGTAAAAATCATATTTAATTTTAAATTAAAAGTTAAAAGAGATAATCTGAATTTTATTCTATTATTCAACAAGACTATCATTTCAAATGTTTTGATTGTAACTAATGTATGGTTTGTTTTCAGATGTCGAACTGGAACTATTCACCCGTGTTCCCAACATACCCGGTGACACCTCCGATAACTCCAACCAGAATGGAAAATCTTTCTGATTACATCAGAAGAAGCCCAGAGAACCTTGAAGTTTCCATTCAGAACAACCAGCAAAATAAGCCAATCACTACAATGTTTAAAAAAGTTGTAAGAGGTACAAAATTCATTAGGATACAAGTTTTTGATGCCAATCAACTTGATAACGTTGAAAAATCAATATGCAACTGCTCTGCAGAGATTTGTGCCCAACATGTTGTCGAAAACGTATCTAGCGATGATATTTATGCTCGTATAAAAGATATAATTCAACTTATATGTAGGAACTTAATGGAACACTCATTGTAAGAGCTATTTTGCTTACGTTCAATTTCACTTTCTTACCTTAAGATTAGACTAAACTATTAGATACTATTAAAATAGATAATATATAAGAGATAATATTCCTTAAAATGTAATTAAGTATGTTTGAATAAGTGGTATATTCATAATAAATATTATAACCTTACTAAATCAGTTGTTTTATTATTATAAATAAATACCTATCTGGTGTAGGTTATAAAGTAAAGCATTCATCTGAATATAATAAACCTAGGTTAAATTGAAAACAATTCACAAACATTTTAGTGGTGGTCCTTTCGAACAAAATCGTTAAACTAACTTATTTTATAAAATAATTGATAAATTGCTAGCCTCTGGACTCTTGCTCTTAGATGCATGAAGTAATCACTCAGTCATAAAAGTAAAGCAATCGAAGTGGTTTGAATAGATGACGATTCATAATAAATGTTAGGTATCTGATTGCATGAAGTAATCACTCAATCATAAAAGTAAAGCGATCGGAGTGGCTTGAATATATGACGATTCATAATAGGTGTTAGGTATCTGATTAGTTGAATTGAATAGATCGATTCAAGTTACAATATGGTGAAGCTGCCTCTGAATGATATGAGGCAGCTTAACCATATTTACACTACTCTTACTGTAACGGAACTTATGCTTTAATGATAATTATGGCTTGGATTAACCAATCAGTGCCAGTGAATAAAAGGGCACCCTTTAGACTTCCAATTTAAATTGTTTCTCCGAAATGCACAGATGTCAGGTCTCTAATTAACCTCATGATAAACCGGAGTAAGACTATTGTTGTTCTCAAAAATGTAGATTTTTAATGTATTTAATTCTATGATTTTATTTCAGGTGTTGGTAACTGCACCGCCTTCAACACCTGCGAGTGCTCCTCGGGGTACCAACCAGCCAGCCACGGAGACTGCGACAGAGTTTGGTGAAGATACCAATTATCATATGAATGGAAGCCTCATCTCAGTGTTAATAGCTTAATATGTAATAATTATTAATAATGTTATTACTTAAACGGGTAATGTTATACCATGATTTTGTTGACCGTCGTTTTTGGTCATGATAATTTAAAAAGTTAATTATTAATAAATTATAAAACATGGAAAATTGTTATTAGTCTATTAAGCCTTCCTATATAACCCCTGAACTGAAGACAAATTTATAATTTCTCTTTAATCACAAATGTCGGGCACAAAATAAATAAGGTGACAACTAATGTAAATCCAAGGAATATAATATAATAAATTTGATAGGATATTTTTTGTCTGTTCACGTCCGTAAGTGGTAACCCTCTGAATCCTTACACGTGACCTCCGGGTGGTGCTAAGAACAGTCTCTGGTGGTAGGCTTCGGCCGCGGCTTTTCACCACCCTCCGGGCTGGGCCAATGCGTGAAGCGATTTTATCGTGTTTCGTAATGTGGCCCGGAGAAGCCATCTACCTTCTAGGTCTTCATGTCCCATCTTAGACCACATCGTCACTTTACATCAGGTGAGATTGTGGTCAAATGAAGACTTATCGATGATAAAAAAAAGCATGAGATTGACTCAAACTACACTTCCCGTTCCGGTTCCGAGTACAGTTTAAACACATTTTGCAATAAGGAAACAACAAAAACAAGCTAAAAAAATCACTAATTGCAGAATCCATCACCATCATCCATCGCGCCTCGCGACAGACTGACAGACGACGGGGTCTCAGTAATACCTCTAGGGTCCCGTTGTTCCCTTTGGATACGTAACCCTTAATATGAGCTTTATACTTTAACAAAAGCATGGTATCATTTAGACATCTTTACCAACCTAAGGTCGCCGCAATCAAATCACCAGCTCATTTTTAATTTTGTGCTTATCTGTGTTGAATGCATGAACAAAGGAATTGAGCTTTTATAAAATAACGAAGGATAATTTATGAATAAAAAAATCAGCATAGTTTTTTTCGCTGTTAACTACCTTGTTATCTTGATACATATAATCTGAAGGGTTTGGAGCAAAACAAACCAGGATTGAATTAATATAAAAAGATTTATTAGTACTTAGAGTATCTTTACTTACCATAGATACTCTAAGTATTAGTAGATAGAACTATTACAAGTAAACTTATACATGCCGTAGATAATGACAGAGAGTGAAAGTTACCATAAACATCAGGGTCATAGACACGCAACAGACTATACAAACTGTTAGGATTATTACTAATTCCAACATAATCCTGTGATATTAAAACGAAGCTGCATCTGTTTAATAAATTACCAACAAAAAGACCACTGTATCCGAAATATTTTGCTGTGTGGAGATATTCAGGCGTAAGTAGATAGTTTAAATCTTACATGGCTCCCCATAATCTTTACCTACAATATTTAAAAAATTTTGTAATGTGCACGCGATGCGCTTTCATTTGATACCCCACTCATGTAAATTTGCAGATTTTCAGTTTTCCTTCCCCACTCTTACCCCCATAACTTTTAAACGGCACAACCAACACCACTCTTTTTTGGTCGGGGGCTAAAAACAAATACACCAGATTACTTAAACTTATAATTAAACTCTTAATGATTTTGAATAGCTGATAAACCTCACTTCTTAGGTTAAACTATTTTATTATGTTTATCTGTTTCTGCTAATAAAAAAAGTGTGTGTGTGTGTCAGCTACGACGCACGATTGGAGTTTACTACTTACGAACGATATTATGATATAATGTACATCGAATAGAAAAAAAGGGTACCTACATGAACGCATCTGCTAAAATGATAAGAGAAACAAACATAATCTGTAATTATTCGGATTGTTTATATTACTTCAATAAAGCGTATTACATAAAGTATGTTACAAAATAATAATAATTGTGTTCAATTTATACAAATCCAATTTTAGGATGATTGATTTCTTTCACTTTGAATTATAATATCATTCTTAAATACTGCAAAGAACAAATTAATTAGGTGTCGAAACTATAGCTTCTTTTTAATATTTTAATTAATAAATAACAGAAGGTACTTATTATATGTTCCAATGACGAATGTATGGTCCTCTCAACGCGTTTCGCGTTGAGAGGACCATAAATTCGTCAATTGTTTTAGTTCCCTGCACAAAAACGTAAAAGCTATCTTTGTAAGACGATATCCAAGTGAAAAAGAAACGTCCGGCCAAAATTTTTTTGTAAATATTGATGATTTTACTGAATAACTTTGCACTCTCACCTCTACTCACTGAGAAATTTTAAGTGAATGCTAGACGAATACTTTTTCGAACGCGTATTCGAATGTCAAAAATGGTAACTCGCATTCCAGAGACACAACAAACAACCAATCAAAATGCGTTAAAGTTCTTATTTCGAACGTGACGTTTCGACGGTATTCCATCTCATTCTTTTACACGTTGAATCCTACAGATATATATGTTTGCTCTTTCTACGTAACGCCTCAACTTTTGTTTACACTTGATTTTACTCCCCATAAAATTTCCATACCGGGCCTTATAACTCAAATCGTTTCTTAAGGAGTAAACTCCAAAAAATCCTTTATACAAATACTACGTAGAATAAGTACCTACATGTGTATTAAGGGGTCTCTGGTACGGCAGATAGCAGTACCATGACAGCGCTGGTTTTCAGCCAGGGCCCGTGAGGCTGGTTACACCACAACTTTTAAACAAACAAAAGATTTTGTTAAGGGCCCCTTATACCGCAAATGCTGTTTTTAAAATCAATATGAATCAGTCAAAAATTGACGTAAAATTTTGATAAAAATATATGTTTCAGTTGAGGATCTTACAGAGTGCAATTCGCTTACATTTACACAATAAGATGAACTTCGCTCGATAGAAAAAAATACCAAAGTTGCCTCTTTTTAAAAAACATTTTCAATACTGTGCCTAAAAAAATAAATTTATTGACCTTATTTTTACACCAATCTTTAGATAAATCATTTTTCTAGTGCAAATCGCTGAGGTGCGTGTTTTAGTGTTATTTTCCTATTAATTATGCCTAAATACCTACAAACCCGCGAGCGGCGCGACGCCCGCGGGCTTCGTCAGTCGCGCGGTGGCGCTTACCGACGACGGACCTGTGCCAGTGCTCTTCCCGCCCGACGAGCGACGTGCGACGTGAAAAAAAAGGTGTGTGTGCGATTCACACACGACAGAAGTGAAACTACAACAATTAATAAAAACCGTAATTGGTTTTACAAGTACAAGGACAACTGCGCGACATTGCCGTCGCGACGGCAATGTCTATTTATTATTTGGGCCGGGAAAAAGAACTAGTCAAAGTCAAAGTATCTTTATTGCATTATTACATGTAGTTTAAATGGTAGGTATTATATAAGGTTTTGTATCAATGTAATTTGCCCATTGGAGCGTGCAACATTTTGATTAACAACCATTTAATAATAAGAAATTTTAAATAATAATTGTATATAATTAAAAAATAAACATGTCAAAAATTTTATAAATCAGATTAAATAAAATAAAATATTAGTTAATGATTAAAAATAATTATACATTACATTTATTTACCAATGGTTTTGTCATTTAAATATTCGGCAACTGTATAATAACATTGTATAATAACAGTACATATCGAACGAATCGAAAAAGATGATGAATTTTGGAAATCAAAGATGGAATCAAAATTATCACACTTTTACCACCTGTCCAATGTCTGCTGCCAGAAATCGTCAACCCCAGACACACTCTTGGTTGCATCTATACGGAATCTGACACTTGAATGCGAATCCCGGTGGATTCGCAAAATCAAAATCCGAAAATAAAGAAAAAGAGATTTTTTTATCGCAAAACATTATTAATTTGCAATCAGGACCTAGCACTAGAACTCTAAATTACAATGAAATAAAAAAGCATTTTATTCCTCATATAAAATGTATTTTTTTTATAAATGAGAATAAATATTGTACATAACAATTGTTTGTTTTCATTTTGTTGTTTGTATTCTTTACCACAAATGCTTCAATCATAATTATCACCTCACTAATTCAAAAAGTTTAGTAAGAAAAATTATGTAGGTATACATTCAATACCTACATACCTACTACAATAAACTTTCATTTCAATCAAATAAAAGAATATAGTCAATAAAATAATCAATATACTAAAAAAATACGGTCAATAAAATTAAAATCACCGTAGCTACTGCATTATGCTGTATTGTGGCGTTCTTGCTGCCGACAAAGTTCGCCGGAGTTCATATCAAGTCGGCTCCCGCGTAACGCGCATGCAAGTCGACTGGGCGAGTAAAATGCCTAAATCTTCGAAACAAGGTGGCTGCGCTTATTGCCAAAAAAAGGAATTATTCCGGGATATGGAAAATAAATAAAAAAACAAAATTCAAAATTTTCATTTGTATTTCTTTTTTTGAATTATTCCGATCTGTCACCCTGCTTTGTCCCCATGGGGTGACAGAACGGACAAAATAGTTTGATCTGTCCCCCTGTTACCGATGAGGGGACAGTTCGAACTTTATTCAGCTCCTTAATGTTTTATCTGTCCCCCTATCGTTATTAGGGGGACAGATCAAACTTTTTGATTCCTGTTTGTCCGCAATAGAATTAAATATATTCTTAAAATCATACAAAAAAATATTATTTATTTTTGATTACGTTCTTAAAAATAATGCAACCTTTTATTAATTAAAAGCCAAAATGGTTTCGATTTATAATCACCTTTATTTATATGAGTTATAAATTCAGTCTATAATAATTATCAGTCTCATAAATCACGAAAGGTACATTTTACACAATCAGTCTTATTAAGATACAAATATGTATTCATATTAAAACTTACTAACAGCACGAAAATATATCTTGCTTTAAATATAAATCACAGTAAATATTGTACATATTACAATATCAGTCTTCTGATTTGACTTCTTACCTAGTAACTATAAAATTAAATGAAACCTGGACTAATAAACTAAAAATTAATAATGTAAATAATTTTATAACTTAATTAAACGATATCAAATGTCTAACGAATTATAAAACTTATTTTTTTTGTATAACTGTAAACCGTAAACATAAAATATATAAAAACATGTCTATCTTATTATCACGTGCCTCATCAACTCACATTTTTTTAAAAAATAATAACAACATGCTAAACGTCAAGTGATTTATCAAAACAGAACTTTAAATCTACAATCATAAAGTATAAGTTAACTTAATACGGAGTATCAAAATAAGATAAAATTAGTGTTGGTCCAGATATTGCATTAACCTATTGGCATTTTCGTTACTGACTATTCATCTTCAACTCTTTAGTCAGACTTTTGTCTGACTAAATACCTACCTACTTTACTAAATTAAGTATTCATATATCTAATTGGAAAGTTTGAGTGTTAAGTTATAAGAAAATTTAAATGAAAATTGGAAACCAGAAATTAATAAACTACAAAAAAAAATGTTTTAGCACAAAGGTGCGCAAACAAATCAAATTTTAGTGTTTTTAGCTTTCGCCAGAAAACATTGCACAAAATATTCTGCCTATTTTAACATAGCCATAACAAATCGTAGGTATGCTACCATTGTTATGATTTTAGTATATTATAATATTCTGCAATTTTTTTATGCTTGGTAAGCATCATAATCTTCATTTGACCACAATCTCATCAGATGGAAAGTGACCATGTGGTCTTAGATGGGGCATGATTACCTAGAAGGTCAGAAGGAAGGAGAAGACGGGTTCTCCGGACTACATTACGAAACACGAAGAAATCGTTTCACGCACTGGCCCAGCCCGGAGGGTGGTGACAAGCCGCGGCCGAAGCCTCCCACCAGAGACTGTTCTTAGCACCACCCGGAGGTCACGTGTAAGGATTCAGAGGGTTAGAACTTACGTACGTGAACAGAAAAAACCTCCTTAATACCATGTCTTGTCAATTTAACTTCGAGTTAAATAGTTAATAATAAAACCGTGAATATTATGTAAACTAGACGGAATCACAAACTAAAACTAGTTAAAAAACGTTTGCATTTATTGGAATAAACTTATCAGCATCAAAATAGTCTTACATTAGTAGATGTGGTATTATATTTTGGTAACCTTTGCCTCTAGATATGAGAGATTTCACGTAATAACAAAACATAGCAGTCTTTAAAATTTGGATTCATTCCGGGTACAGTGGTGTGACGGAGAAAAGGTCAGTACTTCCCAATAAATTTAAATTAATGTTAATTTCTCGCATAAAAGCCGTGTTGGCTAAGTGTGAGCACACTCGACTTTCATTCCGAAACTCGTGAGTTCAAACCCAGCCAAGCACCTCTGGATTTTTCTTTTTTTAAAATGTATGTTCGCTATAAAAAAAACTGCTTTAACGGTGAAGGCAAACATAGTAAACCGGTATGTTCTGTCAAGGTCATTTAACATTCACCAACCCGCACTTGGTGAATTAAGACCCAGTCTCTCTCGTCAAGAGAGAAGTCCCTGTGTTTATAAAATGATGATGATACATTTCTCACTGGCCTAACTTTTAGCCACTTGCGAAAAACAAAACTTCTTTTTTTTAAGTGCTACCCCATCTAGATAGAAAATTTTGACGTTGATTTAATATTGTGCAATACCTATACATTTTATACAATATTATGCTCAACAATGGCACAAATTCTTACTGTAAAAGTTCCAAACAAAAAAAAAACATAGCATCGCAGCCAACTGACACAGTAATATCACTTTGGAACTAGTTTTGGAAAACACAAAGATTCTTTTAAATAAATAAAAAAAACACCTGAAATTTCAGTTTTCTTAGTTTTTACCTTATTTAGGCAGTTAAAAGAAAAAAGATATTCGTTAATTTAAGGGTTTCATACCCAAAGGGTAAAACGGGGCCCTTTTGCTGAGATTTGAGATTTTTGGAGGTTTTCTGTTCACCTCCGTAAGTGGTATCCCTCTGAATCCTTACACGTTACCTCCGGTAAGTACCTCCACGGTGCTAAGAACAGTCTCTGGTGGAAGGCTTCGGTTGCGGCTTGTCACCACACTCACATCTCACACTTTTCAAATTTATTAAATGAAATTAGTTTATTGCTTGACATAATTATGGTATACATACTTATCAGTCTTATCAGGCTTAGCTGTCAGGTTATCTATACAATTCTACATACTTCGTCAGTTAAGATTTGACATGCAATGTCAATTATGATTAAAGAAAACATAGCAATTGGTATTGGTATTTTTTCTTTAATTTATTCGTCGTAGGTAACACTATAATAGTACACTTGACTTTGTTCACTCTATTTAACTAAATATTAGGTCCTTACATATGAAATTGGCGTTTTGTATGGGAGGAACAAAAAGTCGAATATTTTTTAATATAATATATTTAATTAATCAAAGTATGAACCATTATTTTCTATGCACTTTTGCCATCTTATAGGTAGTTCATTGATCCCTTTACTAAAAAAACCAGTCGGACGGGAATCAATAAAATCTTTGAAGGCGATTTGGACTGCCCCATCGGAGTTGAATTTTTTCCCGTGCAAGAAGTTATCCAAATTTCGAAAAAAATGGTAATCTGTTGGAGCAAGGTCCGGGGAGTACGGAGGATGTCTTAGACTTTCCAATTGAAGCTCTTCTAATTTAGTAGCCGTCTGTTGCGCAGTGTGTGGTCTAGCGTTGTCGTGAAGCAGCAGTGGCGTGGAGCGATTGACCAGCCTAGGTTGTTTAGCCGCTAGCTTTTCCATCATGGTTTGCAATTGCTGACAATAGACATCAGCCGTAATAGTCTGGCCAGATTTGAGAAAACTGTAATGAACAATACCGGCACTAGTCCACCAAACGCTTACAAGTAACTTTTTTGGGTTTAATTTTCGCTTGGGGCAGGATTTGGCTGGCTGGCCAGGATCCAACCATTGCGCTGAGCGCTTCCGATTATCGTAAAGAACCCATTTTTCATCACAGGTAATGATTCGGTTTAAAATACCTTCATTATTGTGCCGGTTTAGTAATGTAACGCAGCAGTCGACGCGCGTTTGCCGGTTTGCTTCAGTCAATTCGTGAGGTACCCACCTTTCAAGCTTTTTAATCTTCCCAATTTGCTTCAAGTGAATTAAAACAGTTTTATCACTAACACCGCAGCCTGCAGCTAACACGGACGTGGTTTGCGATGGATCCGCTTCCACAATAGCCTTCAACTCTTCATTATCAACTTGAGTCTCAGGCCGTCCACGGGGCTTGTTCTGCAAGTCGAAATTTCCAGAACGAAAACGTTGGAACCAAAAACGAACTGTGTTTTCTTTTGCAACACGACCGCCATACACATCATTCACCCTTCGAGTTGTTTCCGCAGCACTAGTGCCACGGCGGAACTCGTACTCGTAAATAATGCGATATTTTAAGTTTTCCATTTTGTAAAATGAGTGACGCAAACAGAAAAAAACAGAAGAAAAAAAACAAATGAATGACGATCATCGAAGCACAAATACATGAGTCTATAGCTGTACAAATTTGAATTTGGAATTCCTTACCAAAGAGGAGAAATTTGTGATTAAAGTGGCCAGTACGAAAAACGCCAATTTCATATGTAAGGACCTAATATTATATTATCTTAATTAAAAAAGTATATTACAAAATAATAATAATTGTAAGCACTCTTCAAGTCACAGAAAAGACATCAATTACATAAATGTCATATTATAAAATACAAAAATAAAGAGCACATTTTGCTAAAAGTAGCATTGACAAACATAAAATAAATTATGTGATACAAAAAAAAGGTGTGTGTGCGATTCACACACGGTACAGAAGTGAAACTTCAGTAAATCGACAAAAGAATGAGATGAATAAAAAAAAATACTGTGCGAAAAGATTTTGTTCGGGCGGTCACCCATCCAAGTACTGGCGTTCCGGAAAGTTGCTTAACCTTGTTAGCGTTTAAGATTGGCTTAACTGACGTATTTCCGTTGCATCCGGTCTGAAATCACAACGATTATAAAGAAGTTTCACTTCAAAAAAAAAGAAGAAAAAGAATGTCATAATAATTAATAAATGGAGCTGCAATGTAAATATTTTGTTAATAAAATTCCAATTACAATATTGTATGATGTCTAATTATTGGGTGTAGTATTTAAATGATCGTTTACATTGCAATAGGGTTTGTCGATAAGCCATTTCTTAATTTTAGATACAAAATGCAATTCCTTAATTTAAATATTATAAAAAAATAATTCTAATTTAATTCAATTTTCAGCAAAGATGATGACGAAGATTTTGTTAACTGTGGTGGCGGCCATGATCGGCGCAAGCGCATTGCCCTGGAATTCCGACTGGAGCAACTTCGGTTCAAGTACATTCGGCCCATCTGCGTTCGGCTCTTCGTCTTTTGACTCGAACAGGTAATATATATGTGGGGTCAAACCCCGCCACGTTTTAATGTTTGTGCGCTTTAGGACATGCTTTAACGGTGTAGGCAAACATCGTGAGGAAACTGGTATGTTCTGATAACTTTTCCCAAGTTACAGTTTTCCCAAAAAAAGAAGAAGCAACACCGATATCAAGCAATCGGTAAAAAGCAAAAAAAAACGAAAGAATGAACCTATGAACGAACCCCGTCTCACTGCGCTCATGAATGGGACGTGAATGATGCTTGCTTTCATGAAAATTCTGCCGATAGCGCAAAGTTCAACTCGTTCAATCAGTGGAAAAAGCTTTCTTGTGTGGTAATAAGCATATCATCTAATATTATGCGTCGATATTGGTGAAAAATACAAAAAAAAAAGAACTTGTGCAACCAAAGTACTGATTCAAATAATACAGTGCTTTTGGATTGGATTATCCAATTATTGGACCTTAGTAAAATCATTGCATTTCCTTCCACAGATTCAGAGGCATCGACCAGAGAATGAAGGAAAGAATGAGTGGTATAGACAGCAGAATGAACACAAGACTTGCTGAGGTCGAAGGCAGACTGAATACTTCTTCTGCAAGGAGTAACGACATCGACCAGAGAATGAAGAACATAATGAGTGGTATAGACAGCAGAATGAACTCAAAACTGGCTGAGGTAGAAGGCAGACTGAATACTTCGTCTGCAAGGAGTAAAGACATCGACCAAAGAATGAAGGACATAATGAGTGGTATAGATAGCAGAATGAACTCAAAACTGACTGAGGTCGAAGGCAGACTGAATACTTCGTCTGCAAGGAGTAAAGACATCGACCAGAGAATGAAGGACATAATGAGTGGTATAGATAGCAGAATGAACTCAAAACTGGCTGAGGTCGAAGGCAGACTGAATACTTCTTCTGCAAGGAGTAAAGACATCGACCAGAGAATGAAGGACAGAATGAGTGGTATAGATAGCAGAATGAACTCAAGACTGGCTGAGGTCGAAGGCAGACTGAATACCGCTTCAGGAAGGAGTAAAGACCCTTACAACGAGGCTGGCGAGGGCGTCTGTTTCATCGACGTGCCGTAAGTATTTATATAGACATAGACATAATTTTATTTACCACAGGAACACACACAAAAATTATAGACTCAGAATATAATAAAAACACAAAGTGAGCTGGTACGTGTGTGCTACAGCAGTAAAATAAAACTACTAGCTACCCGCCCGCAGCTTTGCCCGCATTGCAATCAATTTTCCTGCGGTAAAAAGCGGCTCTGTCTTTTACTTGGAAAACAGCTACATACGTACCAAATTCGACCCTAATCAGGATTTAATCGCAATAATTGTATTTGCCAGCAAAAAGTGGCAATTAGAAGTCAAAAGTAGCCTATGTGTTACGAGTATATATGTAAGCTATCACCCACGCACCTCTGGATTTTTCTTCTTGAGAGATTTATGTGCGCTTTAAACACGTGCTTTAACGGTGAAGGCAAACATCGTGAGGAAACCGGCATGTTCTGAGAACTTTAAAAGAGTTTGAAGGACGTGTGACATTCACCAACCCTCACTTGGCCAGCGTGGTGAATTAAGGCCTAATCTCTCTCGTTAAGAGAGAAGTCCCTGTGTCCCAGCAGTGGGAACGTTAATAGGGTGATGATGATGATGATGATGATGTAAGCTATATCAATGTGAAGTTTCATGAAAATTCATCCAGTAGTTTTCGTGTGCAAGAGCACAAAACACACTTTCTGTTTTCTAACACACTTTTGTCTTTTTGCTCATATAATTTCGAATTGGATTTTGTGTAACTATTATTTTTAAATTTTTTAGAACAAACATCACCAATCTTCCTTCTGAGCTGAACAACGGAAACGGGGTAAGAATAAAAAAAAAATTAATATATACATTTTTAAACTTTAATGTTTTACAATTGGTTTAGCTAGGAATTTTTTGGTCTAAATACTCAGGCAACTAAAATTAAAAAATGACGTTTTACTTAAGTCGTCATGGGTTAAATTTGAAACAACTCTTAAAAAAAGTGTGTGTGTGTGTCAGCTACGACGCACGATTGGAGTTTACTACTTACGAACGATATTATGATATAATGTACATCGAATAGAAAAAAAGGGTACATGAACGCATCTGCTAAAATGATAAGAGAAACAAACATATATCTGATATTATTCGGATTGTATAAATTACTTCAATATAGCGTATTACATAAAGTATGTTACAAAATAGTTATAGTGTTCAATTTATACAAATCCAATTTTAGGATGATTGATTTCTTTCACTTTGAATTATAATATCATTCGTAAATACTGCAAAGAACAAATTAATTAGGTGTCGAAACTATAGCTACTTTTTAATATTTTAATTAATAAATAACAGAAGGTACTTATTATATGTTCCAACGAAACGCGTTGAGAGGACCATAAATTCGTCAATTGTTTTAGCTCCCTGCACAAAAACTCTCACTCTCACCTCTACTCACTGACAAATTCTAAGTGAATGCTAGACGAATACTTTTTCGAACGCGTATTCGAATGTCAATAATGGTAACTCGCATTCCAGAGACACAACAAACAAACAATCAAAATGCGTTAAAGTTCTTATTTCGAACGAGACGTTTCGACGGTATTCCATCTCATTCTTTTACACGTTGAATCCTACAGATATATATGTTTGTCTCTTTCTACGTAACGCCTCAACTTTTGTTTCCACTTGATTTTACTCCCCATAAAATTTCCGTACCGGGCCTTATAACTCAAATCGTTTCTTAAGGAGTAAACTAGAGTAAAAACCTTAAAATGTACAGGTGCTAAAAGCCAACGCCTAGAGGGGTTCTGATTTCCGGCGGCTGCACGGCTGGTTCAACTTGTAATTTAATCAGGGGTTATCAATGACGGAAGTCCAAGACACACATTTCTTTTTATTTCTAAATTGTCTCTTCCTTTCTGCAGACCAAGCCCGGTACAACACGCGTCCGTAGCTGCTGCTCAGGCTACACCCAGAACCATTTCTACCCCCTAAAATGCGACCCCGTCTGCTCCAAGGGTTGCGTTAACGGAGTCTGCATGTCCCCCGAAGTCTGCGGCTGCTACCCCGATTTCGTGAAGAACGCTGGGGGTTTCTGTATTCCCTACTGCCCCACTAGCTGCCAAAATGGATACTGCGAGGGAAATACTTGTAAATGTAACCCTGGGTACTCTTTGGAGTTCTTCAAGAAGTACTGTATTCCGACTTGTGAGAAGAAGTGTGGAGGTTTTGGTTAGTTTTTCATTATGACATTCGTAACATTGGTTTATTCAGATTAAAAAAAAATAATAGGGCCTCGACTACGACAGAACCTACCTAAATTATATAAAACCATTGACATTAAATATAATTTTAATGTTCTCTGAACGCATACACTTAGTGTTAGTAACCAGCCAAACTGCTCCCACTGCGATCATGAGAAACTTTTACTAATTGCCATTAATAGTCATTTATTGATTGTATACGACACATTACATCTGGTTTTTTAGTAGTAGTAATGTCAAAATAAATAAATTATCAAATAAAATTAATAAATATGTCAAATAACATCACTTACTGTAACGGAACTAATGCTATAAGTACTGATAATTATTGCTTGGATTAACCAATCAGTGGCAGTGAATATAAAGGCACAATTAACCTCTTGATAAGCCGGAGTAGTCTTACTATTGTTGTTCTCAAGAATGTAGATTTTTAATGTATTTAGTTCAATGATATATTTCAGGTGTTGGTAACTGCACCGCCTTCAACACCTGCGAGTGCTCCTCGGGGTACCAACCATCCAGCCACGGAGACTGCGACAGAATCTGGTGATGATACCAATTATGATATGAATGGAAGCCTCATCTCAGTGTTAATAGCTTAATATGTACTTATTTTAAACGGGTAACATACCATGATTTTGTTGACCGTCGTTTTTGGTTTTTGTTTGGTATGGAATGTTACCCGTTTTAAGTCATAATATTGTTAAAAACCATGATAATTTAATTATTAATAAATATGAGGATATAAAGCTCATATTAATATGTGCTTTATACGTTAACAAAAGTAAAGTATCATTTAGACATCTTTACCAACCTAAAGTCGCCACAATCAAAACACCAGCACATTTTTCAGGTTGTGCTTATCTGTGTTGAAGGCATGCACAAAGGAATTGAGCTTTTATCAAATAACGTAGGATATCTATATATGAAAAAATCTGCATAATGTTTTCGCTTTTAACTACCTTGTTATCTTGATACATATTTATTCCCGTAATAGTAAAATGAAGCTGCATCTGTCTAATAAATCACTTGTAAAAAGACCACTGTATCCGAAATATTTTGCTGTGTGGAAATATTCAGGCGTAAGTAGATAGTTTAAATCTTACATAATCTTTAACTACAATATTCAAATATTGTTTAACCTATGTTCAACCTGTGTGTTTGTTAAAAGAATAACGAATTTCTTTCTATATTGTTTGATAACTGCAAAATTAGTTATAAAATTTAACCTGTCAATAGCGGTATAATTTAAGTTCGGTAATAACAATTTTAATTTATTAAGTAATTATAGTTAAAATAATATGTTTAGTGTTTCACCCTAATGCTGACCAGTAACAAAAATGCCTTCTCACCTCCTCAAACTTTTTTAACCTGGCGTTCGTTTAACCCTCTAATTGCAAACAACTTGCTGTCTATCCTATTGTTTGAAGTGTGATTGTCAGACACAATAATGTATCACATAGTAACTTTTCGTGATCAGATGCAACTACAAACATATCATATGATTAGCTGAGAATAACCCGCCGCCGGTTATAAATAACAGGTTCCGTAAACTATCAAATTTAAAGTCAGATGTTTTTGGTTTATTTTTAAGTTCGATCGCATATATTCTAGGAATGGAAGCAATGAGGTCATCTCAAAAAAAGATTTCACAAAACCATTTATAAGTGACAGTTTGCTAACCTTTAGGCAGTTATACACAACTTGAATCAAGATAAGGAAAATCAACAAACATAAGAAATCCGAGGTCAGATCAGTGTTCTTAAGTGTGCTGTGTTTATTACTCGTGTGCTTAAGTTATATAGAATCGTAAGATATTTAAAAATGTAAGTAATATTCAACTTTTTCTTAATCTTGCTCAAATAATTCCTTATAAGTATTATTGAAATTGTCATCTAGGCTCTGAGGTTTTTTTTTCATACATTTGACATTCAATTTACAAATACCGTTTTTTGTATAAATTTGAATTTTGTTCCCGGGTAAAGCTAAAATATTTGGTACTTTGTAGGTAATCGTAAATAAAATTAATAATCGATGGACTGATTGTCGCGTCGAGAGACGTGTCCGAAGAACGTAAGTATGCGAGACTGTACTACTGAAAATAGACGCTGCCCAATGCCGAGTTCTTGGAGAATAGAAATGTGGTGCGAAACTCTGTCCATGATATGACAGAATTAATGCTTACTAACAAAATCAGTAATGAAACCTAATCCCTAACTTTTACAGTTTTTGAGATATTCCGTTTCGAAAAAACGTGTCAAATTTACTTGTTGAGATGACTGTTAGATAATTAGGTACCATTTATAGCCATCAATGTGAGCCATGATAATGGTGAAAATTTGGCAAAAGAATTTTGCCAAATTTTCACCATTTCAAAACAATTTTATAAGTTTTAGGTTAAGGTCATTTTTAAATGGTAAAACAATCATTGTTTTTGATTGCGTGGAGTGGGACCTGGTGACCAATAACACTGGCTTTGAGCCAATTGCCACCAGCCTCACAAAAATAGATATAGTGCTCGTATGTATGTTATCTCAGAGTAACTTAGATATAAGGTTACTGCATAAGTCAATGTATATTTTGTGAGAGAAAATATTTGATTTATTATTATTGTTAGATTCTTAAGATTTTTTATTTCTAAGCTATAACTCTGTCGATCGCCATGCGTTTCATCTCTGGCTCACAAAATTTTTTTTTCAAAATGGCAGATTAGTAGCGTAGCATAGTGGCGTACGTTGGAACCCTTTGGTATGTCCTTTGTTTAAATAAAAACATACGCAACAAATTCAGAACATCCTATATTCGTTGAAAGTCGGCTAATTAGTCAAAGTCAGGGTCCACAAATGAATACCACAAATACTTCTTATGTACAGAGATAGAGGAAAATGAAAGAACAACACCCCACATAGTGTGGGACAAGGGCTGGATGTTGATGATGATGATGACTTCTTATGTACAACAGATTACATGGACACTACTCGAGTTCTGAGACGATCATGACGTCATACATAGGTTTATTATTATTGTATGTAGAGTCCAATGTCGCATTGGACTACATGACATCATTTATGTAATATTCTTGGAAATCATACAGTAAATTAAGTATTGGCTGTCAATTTTGGCGGTTCCTTGTAATATATCATACATATGCAAACATCTTATTTATTATTGGTGTTGATACCTACTAGTTAAAATTTATTTATGTTATGAGATGGGCTTATACAGGTGTGGTTGAGGTTTCCGTGTCCATACATTATCCATCAGTTTATACATTTTTCTTAATAAAATAAAAATATACTAATTATTTAAAAATATAGTGCCTTAACTTTATAAAATCACGATTTGTATGGAAGCCCCATTGAATATTTATTTGAAACATATTTTTAGTGAAACATCTTATAATGAAATACATCATCACTAAACATTTGAACTATCTATCTGTAACGGTTCTTGAGATACACATACGGACATACGGACAGACAGACTGAGTTCGAAGTCACAGTAAAAGGACCCTGTTTTGTCCTTTGTATTGGTTTCGGAATCCTAAAAAGTTAATAGAGGTGATAATATCTGTTGCTAGGCCATAATCAAAAATCATTGCAAAATTATTTTAAATTTATTACCAAATCAAAAAAAAAGCCGTGTTTGCTAAGTGGGTGGATACTCGACTTTCAATCCGAAGGTCGTGGTTTCAAACTCCATCACGTACCTCGTAATTAAGGCCTAATCTCTCTCGCTAAGAGAGAAATCCCTGTGTGCCAGCAGTGGGAACGTTAATAGGTTAACAGATGACGATGTCCAAATCAAAACCCTATCGAATAGATGACCATAAAAATATATTTTTTATCGTTGTATTACATAAAATGTTGAATCTGTTGAAATTTACGAGATTCTCGGTGTAGATATAAATCTCCATTTCATATTTTTCGGTTTCATTTTCCCCTGTAGGTAATGCAACTATTTCAGATAAGAAAAAAAATACCTATTTTGTATTTTTTAGTTGATCTTACCAAAATTTCTTGATCTTTCCTAATTATTTACTAAGTTTAAATGTACCATTTCTCTATTTCAACATTTGTATGCAGAAAAATATTAAGACACATCCGTTACCTTCACACACAGGATTTGAACCTACATCTTCGAGAAAGCGCCCCGACGTGCTACCAATTACACCAACGCGTCAATTACGTGATAGTATAAAATTCTTCTACACTTTGTAATATCGAGTCAGCCCCGACTAACCTTAAAAGTGAAGTTTATCACTTATTAAGAATCATTAAGATATATTTTTTCTCTGTTGCCAGCTAAGATGCTGTTGCTACTAGTGGTGGCAGCGCTGAGCGGCGCGCGCGCACTGGACTTGCAGAATAACGCCTACTACGGGACCAAGGGAGGGCATCACACAACAGTCGATATTAATCGGGGGTGAGTTTTAATTAAAATAAGTATTATAGTAATCTTATATATAAAATTATCGTGTCACAGTTTTCGTTCCCGTACTCCTCCGAAACGGCTTGACCGATTCTCATGAAATTTGTGAGCATATTGAGTAGGTCTGAGAATCGGCCAACATCATCTAAGTACATTATATTAAAAGGTATTACACAATATGAATAGGGTTTGATAATATAATATGAATATACTACCCTATTAATATCGTTTTTATTTTATAATGAGTCCCTACAGTGAGTATGTACTCATTATATGGAGTTAAACCCAATTTCACCATGTTATACCTACTACAAATCGAGCTTTATTGAACCATGATCATCCATAGAAAAATAACAATTAGATTTTTGACCCACATTTTTTATGTTTACCAACATAAAAATCAACAAAAAAAAACCTTTTAACATTTTCTTTGATTAGAGCCGTGTTGTCTAAGGGGCACTCAACTTTCATCCCGAAAGTCGTGGGTTCAAACCCCGCCACGCACCTCTGGATTTTTCTTCATGTAAAATATATGTGCGCTTTAAAACACGAGCTTTAACGGTATAGGCAAACATCGTGAGGTAATTGGTATTTTCTGAGAACTTTAAAGGGTTTGAAGGACATGTGACATTCTCCTACCCGCACTTGGCCAGCCAGCGTCGTGAATTAAGGCCTAATCTCTCTCGCCAAGAGAGAAGTCTCTGTGTCCCAGCAGTGGGAACGATGGGGGGATGATGATGATGACGAGAGCCACTATCTGTTGAGACTGACCACAAGTGTATATTTTTTCAGTATCTATGGGAATAATAGCTACAGCTCACTCACGGCAGACAGGTTCTATCAGCCGAGCCCTGCGAGCGAACCTGCCACCGGTGTGTGCTTCAGAGAAGTACCGTAAGTTATATCCTACTAGTAATACTAATATTATAGTTCTACTAATAAAATAATGACAGCGCCATCTGGTTCTTTCTTCTTGAAAAATGTATTTGCGACTTAAAACACGTGCTTCAACGGTGAAGGCAAACATCGTGAGAAACCAGCATGCTCTGAGAACTTTAAATAGTTTGAAGGACATGTGACATTCACCAACCTGCACTTGGCTTGCATGGTTAATTAAGGCCTAACCTGTCTCGCCAAGAGAGAAAGCTCCTGTATCCCAGCAGTGGGAACGTTAATTGGGTGCAGATGATGATGGTGATGAATAATAGTGAAAGTTTGTGAGGCTTTGCACTTTCACGCAAAAACAACCGGAACTAGATTTTGATTAAACTTCACAGTAATAATAGCTTACATACTTTATACCGCGACGAAATACCGCTTTTTACGGGTAAATACAATTATTGCGAGCAAAGCCTGATTTGGCATGGACAAGGTGTTTTCACCGAATAGACCAAAGAGGAACACCAGGACAAGGTGTTTTCACCGAACATACCAAAGAGGAACACCACGAGGCGCAAAACCTCGAGCGGGTAGCTAGTCTATACATAACTCCCCGCCGTATCTGTCGGTCCTTCTGTATTATATTCGGGATAAACACAAATCAATTGAACGGATTATGCGGTTTTCTTCAATAGGAGTGATTTAATAGGAAGGTTTTCGCAAGCAAAGGCGAAACGGGACCGCTAGTAAAAAAATATTTATATTTCCGGATAATCCACACAACAACATCTAGCCCCGTGGGTGGTAAGTTCTGAGCTTGTGTTACGGGTACTAGACATCTGTTTTTTTATTTAAAACACTTGATTTACACTAAGTAAAATTTTGAACAAAAAAATGGGCTTAATGCCTAGGTATTTTCTACATGCCAACCTGTAATGGTTGGTATCATTGTTTGCGTTTAAAATAAAAGGAATAAAATTAAGTTAAGGCCTATTTATCTAGCGCTGATTTTTAGGTGTCACACCACTAGCGGTCAATAGTTTTTCATATACAAACAAAATTAAACAAACAAAAATAATAACAAGTTAACTTGTAAATAATAACAAGTTGTTCTCTTACTCTCGTACTTCTCTATTTCACAATAGAGCAATTTCCTTTTGAATGTCATACGAGTTTATCACTCAACAAACTATTACTTATATATAAATAAAATAATAAATTAGTCGATAGTTACTGAATCTCAGAAATCATCTGCTCAACAAATAAATTCCTAGAATCGACAAGGCAAGCCGCTAAATAACATCTGCTCAGCTGCAGAAAGGTGAAGGTCCGTGACCCAAGATAACGAATTGTTGTCAATATGATCCAACTTCACATTGCTATCGATAACTTAACAAAAACAATAACTGAGCAATTGGGTCAGTTTAGCAGTTTAGCTCTTGAATATGGGGTTTTCTATTAATAAACGAAATTATTGGAAAATGAGAAGATCCATAACAGAACGTGGGCCACTCATTGAAACGGCTGTGGGCAGACCATGTCGTGAGTAAAGTGAGATATTAATAAGGAAAATACTTTTCGAGAACTATTTCAACGTTGTGCTTGTTATTGTCACAAATTCAACTCAAAAGATTTAATATTAGTTTATTGCATAAACTAAATTAAAAAAAAGCCTGTATTAAAATAAAAATATATGATTGGAGACCCCACTTGAGTATATATGCAGGCACTATTCCACTTTTCCTCCCCCCACCCCTCATAATTTTTAAACGACTTAACCGATTTTCAGCAAAAAATTAATCGCTTCATGCTTTCGGGAGCTATGATGCCATAGAAACTCATCTAACTTATAACACCCCTCTTTTTGCGTCGACGGTTAATAAATAAGGCCCAATGCAGGTTGGAGGGAGTGCCCAAACCTAGTTCAGCTTGAGGAAGGGGAGATTAGACTGGTTTTATTCTCATTGTAGAGGTCCAACCCATTAAAATGAACAACCCTATTAACTTTACAATCTCTTTTTTCAGAACAAAATCATTGTCAAATGATCCATCGCAACACCTTAAAGGAAATGGGGTATGTAACTAATAAACTACAGTATCCATAAATTATAACACTCTTCATTATTTGCTTTCTCCTTCTTGGCTGTCAACTGCCCACATTGTTAATGGCTTATTTTACTTATCTACTTATTAATTAATTTGCTATGATGATAAAGCTTCAAGGTGACAACAACTCTATTTCCTCAGTCCAGTCCAGACATGAGCAGAATCCGCAGCTGCTGCCCCGGCTACACGCGCAACATCCACAACCACCTAATCTGCGACCCCGTCTGCTCCAAGCCCTGCTACAACGGGGTCTGCGCCGCCCCAGACACCTGCACCTGCTACCCTGACCATGTGCTTAATTCTACTGGGGTCTGCGTGTCCACTTGTCCTATTGGCTGCAAGAATGGACAGTGCTATGGAAGCATGTGCAGGTAAGATTAGATTGTAGCCGCAGCATAAATGATCTAAGCTGAATGCCAGTCGACGCAGTAAGGCAATCGCAAAGACAAACGACAAATATTTTCCAAATTGTTTAAATCACGAAAATGTAAGCGTTTTTACTTCTACAAATCGATTTTCTCTGAGAATCTGTCTGTTTTAAGCCTTGCTACAGTGGGTTTGTGCCGCCATTCTACTATGACTAACTGTATCACTAACCGATTCTCTAGGAATTAGCACACATTTTAAACTTCCTGTTCTTTACTTGCAGATGTAACGAAGGATACACACTGGACATCAACAGAAAATACTGCATCCCTCAGTGTTCTGACAATTGCGGCGGATCTGGTAAGACTTATAAATATAAAATTGACATAATAGTTTACTAAAACTCATAACTAATCACTTGAGCCGAGGCACTAACAAGCATCGTAATTGTTCCAGGATATGGGATCTGCCTAGCCCCAAATTCTTGCAGCTGCAAACCTGGATATGAACCTACACCTACAGGATCATGCAGACCAAGCGGCTACAACCCTCTTCAGAACAACCTTTACAACCAACTCCCCCAAAACCAAGGAAACTACACTCACCTTTACCCAAATCTGCACTCCCCTAACCAAAACAACCCAGGTCAAATCACAAATAATCCCTACAACCAAAATCAAAACCAGAATAATCCCTACAACCAAAATCAAGGACAACATTCAAACACCCTCAACCAAAATCAAGGTCAATATTTAAATTCCTACAACCAAAATCAAGGACAACATTCGAGTACTAACCAAAACCAAAACCAAGATCAACATTACAATTCCTACAACCAAAACCAAGGTCAACATTCGAGTACTAACCAAAACCAAAACCAAGATCAACATTACAATGCCTACAACCAAAACCAAGGTCAACATTCCAATTCTTACAACCAAAACCAAGGTTCCACTCATTACAACCAAAATGGTCAACAATATTACAACCAAACTCACAATCAATCGTCTTCCGCACATAACCAACATAGTTTTAGCAATCAATCTTCCTACAATCAAATGACCCAAATCAACAACAATCAACTTTCAAACCAACCAGGATTGAACAACCAAAACAACTACAATCCTGGATCATCCCAGAATCCTGGTCAATCTCATTACCAAACGACACTGTACCCTGGACAAACTACACAATACCCAGGTCAAACGTCCCTCTACCCAGGTCAAACAACTCAATATCCTGGTCAAACCACACAACACCCCGGCCAGTCACAGTACCCTGGACAATCAAACCCAAATATCTACCAACAGAACTACACATCACCCTCTTTGAACTCTTACAATCAAATGCAACCAGGTCAGAACCACCCTATTCAGAGCAACTATCCTAATCCTAACCCATACCCTTACTGGGAGCCGATTCAAGGCTACGGTGATGAGAGCCAGGTCCCTCGATGCTCGCAGCCTTGCATCAATGGTGTCTGCGTGCAAGGCAACCGTTGCTCTTGCAACCCAGGCTATGAACTGGACAATGCTGATCCTTCAGGAACAAGGTACGATAAGTTAGATAGAAACAGTTTTATAACAATTAATCAGCCTCTAGCAATTTTTTATGGAATTGCGATCAAAATGTATATGTATGTATATGTTTTAAAAGTGAGTATTCACTCGAGCTTTTCCCTAAGAATTTGGGTAAGCTTTCTAATCCTTAATGAAATGTCGGCCGAATTAAATGACATTTGGTACACAAAATCTTTACATCTTGGGAAAGGACAGAGGCATTAATTGTCAACGCGCAGGTACCTACCACGGGGCACTGCTAGAACACTCAATAAAAGTGTTGATGCAAACGTATGAAAGACAGAAGAATAACGGTACGTTCACACGGCGTCGAGTGTTGAATCGGTTTTTTGCAGGATTCGGTTTAGTGGCATAAGTATTTCAATGATGGAGTTCACACATGCATTCGGTTTCAAGATACGACAAAAAAACCGAATCTTGCTGAAGTTGACATCCGATTTTGCGACTACAAACCGATCCGGCGATACTGCAAAATGCAGATCCGATGCAGTGGTATAGGGCATTCAATAGATGCGTTCATACGATACACGCAGGGGTAGATTCGGTTTTTTGTCGGATCTTGAAACCGAATGCGTCGCACAAGCTGGGAAAGATATTTGTATCACGCTTTTTCAAATCTTTTTCCACTTTTTTTCAAAAGATTATCAAATGTAGGTATAGTCATTCTAAAGTAGTTAAAATTTTTTTGTGGATCATTTCTTAACTGCTGCATTAGAGTTGTAAAGGCACCAACTGTTGATCTTCTTTGTACTATTGGGTTTAACCACAATCTTTTTCTACGACGCTGACGGCGATAATACCAGTATAGTATAGCAAGACTGTTCACGTCCATCGCTTCCAAATCAACGTGAGGAACTGTGCGCGCTCTTGCTAATAAAAGCCGGATGGTGAGTTCACACGAGATCCCGATACGAGGCCGTCGGATACGGCCAAGCAAGATGTGCTGTGTGAATACAACATTCGGTTTTTCCAGATCCGATAAAAATAAGATTCGGCAAATCGTGTCTCCGTGTGAACGTACCGCAGGTGTCATTCGGCTTGGCAACATGAGTCAGGAACGGCTATACAATCTCAGGCACAGAACCTGAATTGTCACCGAATTTTTTGAGTTGCTGTCAATTTTAAAAAAATGAAATGAAAATGTTTATTCACAAAAGAGGTTTACAAAGTAGGTACTCATAATCTATTTTATTTACCTGATTAAAGTAGTTTTTAGTTTACTGCGTACTTAATAGGTATTAAATATACCTCCCTCTATCCTGAAAGGTTTATCTCAAGTAGGTACCTGCGATAAAGCTTTAAGGGTAGAAATAATGACACCTAGTTCTAAGTATACCTAATACTTGTATTTAGACGAGAGGGCTCAAACCTCTTAGTTTTATAGGTATATAAATAAATATTTCCGGACTACTCACACAGCATCACCTAACCCCAAACTAAGCAGAGCTTGTACTATGGGTCTTAGGTGACTGATATACTACATAGATACATTTTTTTTTGTAAATACATACATAATGTTACATAGAAAACACCCAGACCCGATACCAGGAATTGTAGATCGTACAAAATCTGGTCCCCCGGCGGGAATCGAACCCGCAACCTCCTGCGCCTCAAGCGGAAGTTCGCCCACCGAGCCACAGAGGTCGTCAACCAATTCGAGTTCGAATATATATATGATTTGCAGCGAATACATTATTTATCTGGTTATTCCAGGTGCCGTCCTCGCTGTGCAGGCGGCTGTGAGAATGGAGTCTGTTCTGCGCCAAACTTCTGCATCTGCAACATGGGGTACCGCAAGGAGCAGGGGGTGAAAGGGGCGGCCGCTAGATGCGTTAGAAGGATGAAGAGGTCTATATCTTAAAGAACCTCCATAAGCCTAACTTAGGAACAAATAGACCTGAATGCGCCTTCATTTTTTTGAGAGTACAAATTAGCGTTAATAAATCTAAATAATAATTACCCCCGATTCCAGAACTTTCGATCCCTTAAAAGTTGAATCGTTAAGTCGTACTATTTTGTAATGTGCACGTGATGCGCTTTCATTTGAGACCCCACTCGAGTATATTTGCAGATTTTAGGTTTATAAAGATATACTCTCGAATAATATTTCCATCCTTCTGGCGCAGTCGGGTAAAAATAAACGTTGCCATAAATATTTTTACTGGAATTAAATATGTTTGATATGATAATACACGAGTTTCTTTAACTTCTGCGTCTGCTACATGGGGCAAGAAAAATTTAGTGAAAGGTGTCTCAAAACGATAAAGAGGTATATTGACTTAATATCTATATATAGATTATATATCATGACATTAGTGTAACAATATAAACAATCATTGTCGCAACAAATTTATTTACTTATTATAAACTAGTACAGATAATCAAGTTATACTAGCTAATCTATATTCTAACAAAACACATAATACATTATACTCAATACAATGTCAATTTACATTAAAACAATAAAACAAAGATAAAAAACAATATACAATTATTAATATTCTAAAGTTGTGCCGAAAAAATTAAGACGAAGTAACGTAGCTTGCCAGAGCGAGATGCGGGACTCGAACCCACGTCTTCCATTATACGCATGGATGTTCTGACCAACTAAACTAACCTCGCCACTACGTCATCGCCTCAATTTCTTCGACACTTGCAACTACGAGTTACGCCTCGTACTAGCGACATCTAGTGGAACATCCTAGAACTATTCTACTTCCATAGCTGATATTTCAATTCAGATTCAATGGAAATTGATGACGCTCTTGCTTATTATAAACCTTTTTATGTTTTTTACAAAGTGATAAACCCCACTTATAGGTTGAAACTAATATTCTAAAGTTGTGCCGAAAAAATTAAGACGAAGTAACGTAGCTTGCCAGAGCGAGATGCGGGACTCGAACCCACGTCTTCCATTATACGCATGGATGTCATCCAAAAATAAAAAAATAAAAGGTTAATATACAATTATTATTAATAATAAAAATCTATAATGTTTAGAAATATAATAGAATGCCAGTTAATAAGAGAATGTCTTGGAGGTTTTTCTGTTCACGTCCATAAGTGTTAACCATCTGAATCCTTACACGTGACCTCCGGGTGGTGCTAAGAAAAGCCTCTGGTGGTAGGCTTCGGCCGCGGCTTGTCACCACCCTCCGGGCTGGGCCAGTGCGTGAAGCGATTTTTTCGTGTTTCGTAATGTGGTCCGGACAAGCCAGACCTTCTAGGTCTTCATGCCCCATCTTAGACCACATCGCCACTTTACATCAGGTGAGATTGTGGTCAAATGAAGGATTATCCAGCACAAAAAAAAATCATATCTTTAGTAATCAAATTTGCATAACAACAATATAACAACAAACGTGATTTTCATAATGTAAGGCGACGTTGCGCAAGGCCAGTACTTGGATTATCTCGTAATGTTACTTATGTGGATGTTGAGTAGTTATCTTCAGACTGGCTTCCTGTGAGTCACTGCGCCAACGACTGTGATTAATGGGATGAAGAAAAAGTTACTTCTAAATCACTGTGTCTGTTCTTTCCTGAAACAAATATAATAACATAATAAATTAATATTTCCGGACAATCCACACAACAACATCTAGCACCGTGGTAAATTGTATAAAACCCGTGTAATGTACTGATATACTTAATATAATAGACATACATATAAAGATATTTTTACTATGCATATTAAACACCCAGACCACAGAGAAAGTGATTGCAGATCATACAAAAACTTAACCCTTTTGAAGTGAAACTTCTATATAATCGTAGTGATTTCAAACCGGATGCAAAAAGATGAAACGGAAATGGTAAGAGACACAAATACAATGCTTTATTTAAATTTCTAGAGGTATTGCTGTATTTTATTTATATTATTTTGTAACATACTTTATGTAATACGCTTTATTGAAGTAATATAAATAATCCGAATAATTACAGATATATGTTTGTTTCTCTTATCATTTTAGCAGATGCGTTCATTTACCCTTTTTTTCTATTCGATATATATCATAATTATAGTTCGTAAGTAGTAGACTCCAATCGTGCGTCGGTCGTAGCTGACACACACACACTTTTTTTTTTTATTCTTCTTATTCTTTCGTCGATTTACTGAAGTTTCACTTCTATCGTGTGTGAATCGCACACACACCTTTTTTTTATTATAAGTAAGTGTATGTGTGCAAGCCTGAAGATGGATAATTTTAAGTGTTAATATAATATTGTTTTCTCATGTAAGTGAAATTATTTTCTTATGAGAAATAAAGAATCCTAAACCACAACCCCTTGGCGGGAATCGAACTAGCTACCTCTTGCGCCGCAAGCGGACCGTCGCCCACCGCGCCACTGAGGCAGTCAATACAAATACAAATACAACAATACGTAAAATAACAAATTTACAATGGTCGGCCTTATCTCTAAGAAGCGTTATCTTCCAGGCGACCTTTGGATGAAAAAAATATATATTATAAGAATATAATAAAAATCGCTCTTGGGAAGCATAGATAGCAGGCGAATTTCAGCCCATAACTCAACAACAGCTATATGTTATAAGTGCTGTTGAGAATAAAACGTTCCTGAATGAACAAATTAATTAATTCCTTGGAACGGTAAATGCAGCGTAGTATTTCCAAGTAACACGCTCATGCGATTATTGCATACCGTTCTCGACCGAAATAACTGGATTAGGATACCTATGTCAGCAGTGGGCGTGCCGCTGAATGTATTATAATGATAAACCCTGAAAGAATTTAAACCTAAGCAGCTCAATATCTTTCAAACTAATATTTTTTCTAAATTCTTTATTTTAATAAATAGTAGTAACGGTGCGGCTACATTATCGGGATATGGCGAATATTCGTAATAACGCAACATGTGAGGCCGAGAACATCGTTGCAAGTATTACGAGATAAATTTGAGGAAATAAATATTATGACTGTTGCTTCACAATATATTTACGAGAATTAGCTGTACACACACAAAACTAAGCAAGATTTTCTAAAAAAGAGTGATTTCCATAATGTTAATACTAGAAATAAGAATAAACTACATATTCCTACATTTAGATTACGTAAGGTGGGGAAATCTTTTATGGGCAATTGTGTCCGTTTTTATAATAAACTTCCGCAGTTTATAACTGACCTACCCATTCGAAAGTTTAAGTTTTTAATCAAAAAATGTCTTTTAAAAAAAGCCTATTATTCTACAGAGGACTATATCAAAGACGATAATGCTTGGACAGATGTAGCTCGGTTCCACCCACTAGGATGGACAAAATAGCTGAATTTAGTTTTTTTTTCTGTTATGTGCATGTTTGACTAGCATTTGTTTGTAATTGTTAAATGTATAAGTGATAACCATGTTGTACACCAATATTGTTATAATAACAACATAAGAGATGGAAGCTGAGTTGTTCTATTCGCTTCTCAACTCAGTGTAAAAAATTGAAGCGAACTGTCAAGACTATGTTATTTCCTTGATTATTCTTAGTTTTTATTTAAATTAGATTTAAGTTGACCTGTCCATGTAAGCATAGGCTTCTAAGGAAATAAACGTTTTGACTTTGACTTTATTCGGGCGAAAACGCTGTATGACGTAACAATTACGTCAGAAGCTTGTAGCGCGCAACGCGACAAGAATCTTTGTTTACTGTAGGCAAGAACATCCATATACCCATTCCATGATTTTGGGTTTAAGGTTTTGGGTTTTTGATGGGTTTTTTCTATGTATCATGCATGTATTTACAAACAAAAATGTATCTTTGTAGCATATCAGTCAACTAGCACCCACAGTACAAGCTCTGCTTAATTGGGGGTTTGGTGATGCTGTGTGATTATTTATTTATTTATTTATTTGTAAGGAAAATCAACAGCCAAGCTTATCACTATAACTAACCTAGTAGTAACAGAAAGCTAATTACAGATCTTCACGGATGGTCACATATTAAACATTAAAAAGTGAACACACCTAGATGGCCACAATGAATGAACATTACAAAATTATAACATACAAAAAAAAACAAAAACCTATAAAACTACCTATAACTATTAGCTAGTCGCTGCCTGATCGAGTTGTTGCGGAGTTCGCCCGCTGAAGTATATTACCTTAAATTGTATCCCTCTGATTTGGTACAATAACAAACTTAAAAGTATATTATATAAAAATCTGCATTATACCTTGAACTTTGTATTTTTTCTTTTCGTTATAGCATTTTCTTGTGATTACTGCGGCCACCAACAACAAAACAACCACTATGGATACTATTATGCAAATCCACATGTATTCCATCCTAAAAACAGGAAAAAAGGTTAAGTAATGATAAAAAAAAATAGAAAGAAAAAGAAAAAAGAAAGAGATAATTTATTGCAAAATAAAACTGCACACGGAACCCTAGGATGTAGGATGTCTATCGCATACTTTTTTTTTTTTATCCGTGACCAAAAAAGAGGGGTGTTATAAGTTTGACGTGTCTGTCTGTATGTCTGTTTGTCTGTCTGGGACATCATAGCTCCCAAACGGATGGAGCGATTTTAATTTAGTTTTTTGTATGAAAGGTGAGCCTGGCGCGAGTGTTCTTAGATAATGTTTCATGAAAATCGGTTGTGCCGTTTAAAAGTTATAAGTTAAAGTGGGGAACGAAAACCGAAAATCTGCAAATATACTCGAGTGAAGTATGAAATGAAAGCGCATCGCGTGCACCATTACACGCGTGCGTGTTTTACTTTTAAGGAAATTAAGGCATTGGAATCGGGGGTTTTTCTTAAACTTTAAATTTAGATTGATTAGTGTAGTAGATACTTACTTATTTCCATCTTCCTCAATAGGATTGACATTATCAATGTTAGTTTTATTGACCTTTTTAAAAGTGATATTCGATGTCTCATTAACATCACTATAGGTATATTTTTTAGTACCAAAGTAGTCGAATGTGTCAGTGTCATAATCAATATCTGATATATAAGTGAATATTATTTCAGAATCAGTGGATGGACTTAGTCTCACTGTAGACGGTACCACTGTTGTCGATGTTGTTGGGACAGGTATGCATGTATAATCAAACCCATCTGTAAATAGCAACATTCAAAAAGTTTTATATTTTATTACCAGTAAATAGCAGTTGTGATGTTGTTGAGGTACGGATCCTCTGAGATTACAGTCTCTGATTAGTTCAGTAGGATCTGTATGCAAAATATGACTCGTATAAATGGTGCATTTAAACCTAGTTTAGTTTTAGTGTAGTATAGGTAGTCTGTAAGACATCGTATTAGCTAAAAACCATTTTTATTTATTACATACTAGTGGTCCGCCCCGGCTTCGCACGGGTTTTTATTAAAAAAAAACCCGGCAATTTTTCGATTTTTTCTCGGCTTTTAAACTTTCCCTAGACCTCCACGAACATTTCAAGACTATGATAAGATAAATCCGTTCAGCCGTTCTCGAGTTTTAATCAGACTAACGAACAACAATTCATTTTTATTTATATAGATTACTTAGACTACTTTGGCTGCCTCGTTGGCGCGGTGGGCGAATGTACGCTTGCAGAGCAAGAGGTAGCGGGTTCGATTCCCGCCGAGGGTAAAGTTGTCTGTGTGTTCTGCAAGCACTTCTCTCCTTGGTCTGGGTGTTTAATATATATAACAAAAAATATCTATGTATGAATATTACATTAAGAATATCAGATATCTAGTACCCGTAACACAAGCTTAGAGCTTACCACGGGGCTAGATGTTGTGTAGATTGTCCGGAAATCTCTAATCTGGATCTGGATCTCTGAGGAAGAGGAAGCGGTGGTCTATGTAGTGGTCCACTGCAAAGCCAGAGAAGAGCCGAAAGGACGGGGTTGAGTCTTCTCATGGATGCGCAGGCTTCATCAACACCCGCAGACTTGCTTAAACAACTAGTAACGACACCTAAGATCCTCCGCTACATCAAGGAGTGGGTCTGGTCGGGGCCTGCTTAGTCAGGGGGATAATGCACAAAACACTACTAGGCGAGATATCAGTGCAGATCTCAGTTCCCCCAATTAGAATTAGTAATGGAAAGTTGAAAACGCTGCCTTATAGAGGTAATGTTATATACATTGGATATTATATACTAGCTGGTCTCCGGCCTGCATTATATATATAATATTTCGCTCGCCTCCGAGTAAAGTTGGACAAAACTTTACTCGGAGATGGTGAAAGGCCTTTATGTACATTTTCAGTAAATTAATTCTAAACAGATTTTTATTAATTATTATTATTAAGTATCACCTGTAGTTATTCCGCTAGGCTGATAACCAGTAAAGCATTTGCAGCTGTTCTGAGCCACGCACACGCCATTGAAGCAGGATGGAGAGCAAAGAGGTACGCAATGAGAATCGTTGACTTTTCTGAAAACATTCAAATTTAAACATACATTTTAATTTGTCACTTCATCACTCTGCATAAATGCACCCCTTTTTACGTTCCCAATGGGAACATAGGGAATTTTCTCTTGATTAAGAAATGAAAGAGATTAAGCCTTAATTCACCAGTGCGAGTTGGTGAATGTCAACATGTCCACCAAACTCTTAAAAGTTCTCAGAACTTCCCGTTTTCCTCACGATGTTTGGCTTCACCGCTAAAGCACATGTTTTTAAAGCACACATACATTTTTCAGAAAGAAATATCCAGAGGTGCGAGAGAAAGGGTACCTACGACCTTCAGGAATGAAAGTCGAGAGTCCTCCCACTTAGCCGACACGGGTTTTTACACGCTTTATATTAGCTTCCTTGTATGTAACCGACTTCTTTGGCCGCGATTTCGGCGCACTTTAAAAGGACAGATTTTGTTCAAACTTTGTAGATTTATCGAGGACCGATGACAATACACTATATTGAAAAAAAATAGATAATTAAAACTAAAAAACACGCTTTTTAAAGAAACCGAACTAAAAAATATAAAATAAATAATAGTTAAAAAAACTAAAAAACACGCTTTTTATAGAAACCGACCTAAATAACAGAAAATAATTTATAGTATGAATATATAGAAATATGTATACAAGGTGTTTTGGATATGGTATAAATATATATGCCTGGTGCGTGCCTTGCACAACCTTTCCGCTATATATATACCATATCCAAAACATCTTGTACATTTGTGTGTTGATTTCTAGTCATAATGTATACATTTGAACATAAGTAATCATACCTATAGCCAGGGTTGCATAAACACAGGTCTGGCTTTGTGCACACTGCGTTGTGGCAGCCCATAAAGCACTCAGGTAGGCATTTAGAAGACACTTCGTCTTTCACAAACCCAGGGTAGCACTGACAGTCACCAGGTGCTACGCATTGACCATTCTGACAGTCAGAACATTCAGGGTTGCAGCTGAGGCTGAAATATTTAAATATATATTTCCAGGCTAATCACACAGCATCACCTGACTCCAATCTAAGCAGTGCTTGTACTATGGGTGTTAGGTGACTAATGTACTGCATAGATTTTCTTATATTACATTCTTATGATACATAGAAAACTGTAGAAATTGTAGATGATACAAAATCTGGTCCTACGGCGGGAATCGAACCCGCAACCTCTTGCGCCCCAGGCGGACCTTCACCCACCAAGCCACAGAGGTCGTGAAATTAACAGAATACAAGAACAATTTTAACAATCCATCTACTAGAAATAAGTTTAATTTATAATTAATGATTATTATAAGCAAGCTCATGTTAGGTACTTCTAGCTAAAGTATAATTTGAAGACAACGTTCGCAAGAATACTTGAAAGAATCAATCATGGTAAATATCCCGTTATAAATCTAAATAGTCAAAAGTCAAAGTCAAAGCGTTTATTTCCTTAGAAGCCTATGCTTACATGGACAGGTCAACTTCAATCTAATTTAAATAAAAACTAAGAATAATCAAGGAAATAACATAGTCTTGACAGTTCGCTTCAATTTTTTACACTGAGTTGAGAAGCGAATAGAACAACTCAGCTTCCATCTCTTATGTTGTTATTATAACAATATTGGTGTACAACATGGTTACTTATAATTTAACATTTGCAAACAAATGCTAGTCAAACATGCACATAACAGAAAAAAAAACTAAATTCAGCTATTTTGTCCATCCTAGTGGAACCGAGCTACATCTGACCAAGCATTATCGTCTTTGATATAGTCCTCTGTAGAATAATAGGCTAGTATTGATAACCATGATAGTATAAAAAGTTATATTCGCAAGAATGTTGTCTTCATGCAAGTCCCAGCCCGAACGCATCCTACTTATTATAAACGCAAAAGTTTGTGAGGATGTGTTGTTGTTGGTCTTTCACAATAAAACTACTGAATGGATTTAGATAAAACTTCACAGTAATATAGCTTACCTATCAGAATAACACATGACACTTTTTGACAGAAAAAACTTGTTTCCCGCGACTACTTCCTCTATAAATAGTCTATCTATCAGTTAAATAATTATTCAAATCGGGCCAGTAGTTCCTGAGATAAGCACGTTCAAACAAAAAAACTCTTCGGCTTTATAATATTAGTATATGTCAGAATTGCGTACATAAAATGCTATTATCCTTAAGAGGGTAATTGTTATAGAAACTTACTATCTCTTATTCTGATCCGATTTGTATCCTTTACAACAATAATTACGGGTTTCCTGTAAAATATATAAAACATTTTTATTTTGTAACAATTATATATTTTTTTTTCAATTTATATTTGTTAATTCCATTTTTCTGAATGTGCACAAATTGTAAAACTTGACTTGCCATGTATAGCTTCTGGTTGTATTAAAACGGTTAGTAAATTATATCAAAAATATTAATATTTTTTAATAAATGTAAGAACATTTTAATTCACCTATTTACATACCTAAATATTATTTATATTTAAAGTCTATGTAAGCTATAGAATATAGCTAATATTACACAATATACAATGTGTATTTTCGAACCTTGATCGAACGAAATGTGCGAATACACAACATAAACTTATCGATGAATATCGGAATAAAAAGGTACCTATATGTTAGCTATTTAAAAAAAATCCAATTTAATATTTTTTTAAATGAAAACTACTTCATCTAGTTTTTTCTTTGTTTATGTTTGAGTTAATGGTGTATTTTATTCAAAGTAGTCTCATTTGAAAGCTAGATAGTTTACCTAGCTAAGAAAAGGAAGAGACATTTTCAGTACATAAACCTATTTAATATTTTTTTTTGTATATTTTAAACAAAAAAATCTATTACAATATTTACATTTTTTTTTATCCGATATTTATCGATAAATTTATGTCGTGTCCGCACATTACGTTTGAGCAAGGTTCGAAAATAGACATTGTATGTATATTTTTAATAATCTTGGGCAGAATATGCATGATGACTACATAAAAAATATTATGGCTCGGCGTCAAGCGATTTTTTCGTGCCATCTACCATCTAGGTCTTCATGCCCCATCTTAGACCACATCGTCACTTTACATCAGATGAGATTGAGGTCAAATGAAGGCTTATCTGCTGTTAGCCTGCCCAAAACTGGACACCTATTTTTTGCTTTATCAATTTAATAAGAAAGCGTCAAGATTAAAGTCATCAAAGTTCCGGAGTGACGTATATTATTACATTTAGTACATTTTGCTCGAAAGCGAAAGTTCAATGATTTATCGCTTCCAAAAATAAAAATATAGGTATTCTTTTTTTAAGTTAAATCAAATTAAATAAATGTATAAATCAAAATAAATAAGTTATCTTAATGACGGACAAATCTACTATTTTAAGTCCTTTTACCCCATTAAGCCTAATTAATCATGTATTGTATTATTATTAATTAATTATTATTATGTATTTGTAAGTTTTTGGTTTTCCAATAAATAAATAAATAAATAATTTATTACTTACTATTCTTCCAGATCTAAAACAAATGAAAAATAGATTTTTAATAATCCGATTTTAAATAAATGCATTAATTTTCTTTGCATAAAAGCCATCGACGGATAAAAAAAGCTTACTCTGGGTTATGTACTGGTTCCTCACATACTCCTTTTTGCGTCGCACAAAAAATATCTGAACATATATATAAATAAATAAATAAAAAACAGAATTCCTTCACGGGTGACATGATGACCGAGTCTTGACAACAAAACAATAAAACAAGGTTATTATTGCTACTCGCGGATGCTGCGTTATCTATGTTAATCCCCTTGAATACGCATATCCTGTGATAAACCGAAACGAAATATTATATCATTGACATTTTTGGCTGGTCTGCTAACTATATTTGATAAGTACCATTGCCTCCCACATGCTGTAACGCCCAACAGGGTCCATACTGTGAATCATGCCTACACACTACAATAAGTAATTAAATAAATAAATAAATTAAATTTAAGTTACTTACCAACTGTTCCTATTAATAAGATAGTTTATTTAAGTAAATATAGTATAGGCACAGATTAGATAAAAATCTGTGGTATAGGTAGGATACATCTTAAGATGAAGTTGTAATGCTCCAACGGGGCTCATGTCAGGGAATTTAGAATGTTGACCTTTATATTAACCACATGATGCAACAAATAAATAAATAAATGATTGCAGAACATACACTTGACCAATCGGCGGGAATTGAAAGAGGTAGGTAGCCTCTTGAGGGTCCAGTACACAGTGGCCTGTGATGGGACACTCTTTGCAATGCACAATTGTAGGCCATGATCACTTGGTGTTTACACAATGGCACATGGCTCATTGCTGCCTGGCAAACCACTTGCGATGGACGTCGAAGGACGGCTGCTGCTATTTATTTGTATACAAGTATTACAAAAGTGTTTTATTTTTTTATGAAGCTTCTTAAATAAAGATGCTACAAGAATATTACGATCTAGCCAATATTATTAAAAAAAATGGCGAAAAAATCGATAGTGAATGCTGACCAAAACAACGACCTGAACTAAACAATGGCCGATTGTGTAAACACCACAGGCCACGCTACGCCACGATTCCTTTGAAGTGTGCTCGAAAAACCGAAACTTCCCGATTGCGCACCAAGATTGACAATTGTCCGCCATCATATACCATTACCCCCTGTACACAATGGCGATGGCCTGTAGTGGGCCAGCTTGGGCCATTGTATACTGGAGCCTTTGCGCCGCAAGCGGACCAACCCACACCGCCACTGAGGCAGTCAGCTTTGTCTAATATTGTAAACAGCAACAAATTAATTGAGTATTGAGTAAGTCCAAGTATGAAATGGACTCATACAGCGAGTCAACAAATGTTGTCTTTTTTTAGGCAAGAGGCTAGTATTGTTTTAGACAAGTTAAGATTACCACTTATTGTCGATGTTTCTGTTACTAAAAAAATTTTTTAAACAAACTGGTTTAAAAAAAATATATTTTGATAAGTTATTAAAATTAAAATACCATACCTATGATTATCCATAAATTTTATATGCGACTTTACTTTGCCTCAGCCATCTGTGAGACGTATGACTGTGTTAGGAGGTTGTGTGACAAGAATATGAGAAGAAAAAACATAAAAAAATGTTTTTTTTAATTGGGCATCTCCCATATTGAGAACCATTTTTCTTCAAAGTCGGACGGTTTCTCGTACAAATGGATTGACAACTCATTCAAAGTATTGAAACTGAGTCATTGTAGATAAACTAATCTCAATTGCTTTAAGACGTGCTTTGGACACTGTATGGCTAACTTATAAAAGACGTTCCCGGTACAAGCTTACTTTAAAATCATCAACAGTTGTAACATCATGGGTATTTCCTTGAATATTTTTTATTTATTGTTTTTATTCTTAGTGTTTTCTAGAGTGTGTTCGCAAATTTGTAATAAAACAACAAGGTGGGTCCAATGAAATCTTCTAACTTATACTACATACTAATACTATAAAGCTGAAGAATTATTTGGTTTGAAAGAATTTTTTTTTCAGTGTTAGCCAATTTCTTTATTCCTTAAAATTCCATATCAAGGAAGGCTATATGCTGATTGCCTAAGTGGCGCGGTGGGCCAAGGCCCGCGCGGTTCGATTCCCGCCGAGGGGTCAAGTGTTTGTACTCGTATGTTCTGCAAGCACTTTCTCCATAGTCTGGGTGTTTAATATATACATAGCTAGCTGACCCACAAACACGTTGTTTTGCAAAATCAAAAATAGATGTTGGCCGATTCTCAGACTTACTCATTATGCTCACAAATTTTCATGAGAATCGGAAAGCCGTTTCGGAGGAGTACGGGAACGAAAACTGTGACACGCAAATTTTATATATATGATAATAAAAATATCTCTATAATGTATGTATGTCTATTATATTAAGTATAACAGATGTCTCATACCCGTAACTCAGCTTAACCACGGGGCTTGATGTCGTTGTGTGGATTGTCCGGTTTTTTTTTATTTAGATTTCTGTGACATACTCTAATTTAATTTATTATAATATAGAACAAAGGTATTTCTTAAAATTCAGCATAAAAAGAGAGGTTCAAGAGACGTATCAGTTCTCGTTCTACGAAGCCTACGAAGGTAGCGACTGCCTGCTGTGTCCCTGCACCAAGTCGCGGCTCTCCGCCAGTACTGCCACCAGGCTTGTGGAGGTAATTGAAAGTATAAGCAAAAGCACCGCAACTTACGTTCCCATTGCTGGGACACAGGGACTTCTCCCTTTACGAGAGAGGTAAGGCCTTAATTCACGCTGGCCTACTGAGGGTTGGTGAATGTCACATGTTCTTGAAACTTTTCAAAGGTCTCAGTTGTTTTATATTTTAAATTTTAAGAAGTTGTTAAGTATCATCAAAGTTGATGACGATCGACCCTGGACAGACCTTCCTAATTCTAATCTTATTGAGGAAGTTCTCCAACTCTCAATTATAATCATCCTAAAACAAAATTTCAGAAACTTGTTAATGAAACGGTAAACGTGTGCTGCGAAGGATATATTGAAGACCCACACACTGGCTATGGGTGAGTAAGAAAATAAGACACAAGATAATACTTCGAATAAGTCATTAAACTAAACAAACGTACATTTTCAGATTGAAATGTGTACCAATCTGCGACCCGCCTTGTCAGAACGGCTTTTGCAGTAACCCAAACGTGTGTACATGTTACCCAGGCTACGCCCACGATCCCAAGGCAACACAAGACATATGCGCACCACTCTGCCTTGAAAACTGTGGGATCACAGACTGTCTTCCCACCTGCGCTGTCACCGATCACACTATCAACGATTGTCAAGGAAACTGCCACAATGGCAATTGCATCGCGCCAGGAGTGTGCCACTGCAATCCTGGTTACACATTGCAATCTGGTTCTTGTGTTCCTAACTGCTCTTGTGAAAACGGGCGATGTTTAACATCAGGAGCCTGCGAGTGCTCCTACGGTTACGTTGAAAAGTGTGGAACCTGCATGCCGTTCTGTTCCGGCTGCGAACACGGAAAGTGCAAGTCACCAGGTAACTGTGAATGCAATGAAGGCTACAGAGCTATAAATGGGAGTTGTCAACCTTTCTGCAGAACTTGTAATGGAAGGTGCCTAGCTCCGGGTGAATGTGCTTGTGATCCTGGCTGGTATTTGAGCAATGGGCGATGTTTTCCACACTGTGATGTCCCTTGTGGGAATGGATCCTGTATTGGGCCGAATATCTGCAACTGTCACTCCGGCTATGAAGCTAGGGGCCTCGATGCTCCGATCTGCAAGCCTCGCTGTACCGGCTGCGCTTACGCGTGTGTGTCTCCTGAAGTCTGTAAATGTCATCCTGAGTTCCATACCGTATACACAGCAGAAGATGGCAGCAAATGTGACTGTTTTGATTGTGATGATCCATTGAAAAAGTGTGTCAATATTTTTTGTGAATTAAGATCGGATTATAATGTTAGTTTGGAAGATATTGATAGATCAACTGCTAATAATCATTTCGAAGGGGTATTTACAAATGTTCAAGATAAAGTCATCTCAGCGAATTCACAAGAAACTGTTGCTGATACAAGGCCTTGTTCTCCATCAGAATCTATAAAAACCAAGTAAGTTCTTAAAATTGTCCGGCGAACAACATTTTTTGATCTTAAATGTTACGGAAAGGTAATCAAGAATGATGCTTGTAAAAATAATATCTGTTTATTTATTCTGTTTCAGACAGCACTGGATCTATGGATGCATCTTATTATTACAATTTATTTTAATTATTTTGTTGTTAGCAATTATCTTGAAGAAACATGTATCTAAGCAACTGAAGAAAAGAAAGTTGATAACGCAAGGTATGTCAAAGATAAAAATATCATAACATTTTTATAGTGTATGTAATGGTTTGCAAAATTTTCACTTATGGCAACTTGGTGTCCTTTTTCAGACAAACCAATTTCAGAAAATCCAGTTCAATACACCAAAAAAGATGAAGATGAAGAAAAAGTTAAATATTGAGAACTATTTTTGCAAACATAGTTTATATAAAATACTAGTACAATAAAATAATAGAAAATATAATAAATAAAACTATGAAAAATCGAACAAGTTCAATTAATTTATAAGATCAAAATAAATCACAATACTTATTATGGAAAACCTTGTCTTTATTAAAGATAACTATCAAATAAATAAATATTTCCGGACAATCCACACAACAACAACTAGCCCCGTGGTAAGCTCTTAGCTTGTGTTACGGGTACTAGACATCTAATATACTTAATATAATATACATACGCACATAGATATTTTTTATTATACATATTAAACACCCAGACCAAGGAGAAAGTGCTTGCAGAACATACAAACACTTGAACCCTCGGCGGGAATCGAACCCGCTACCTCTTGCGCTGCAAGCGGACCCTCGCCCACCGCGCCACTGAGGCAGTCAAATACCAATCAGGATAGTGTTTTGTCAAATACCAATCAATTTTGGCAGGATATGAACAATTGTTACTTAATAATCATTGTTTTAAAATAAATACAAGTTAATAACAATTCAACTATGTAATGATTGACAATTACACTTCATAGTTATGCCCGAATACATATTTAGCATCTCCTTAAACAAATTTTAAAAACAGTTAAAAATGTATTAATACATTGCTTTTCGTATAGTTATGGTAGAAATACACTTAAGTACCTAAGTTATTTAACTTACTGGGGTTTAATAAAATATCTTCGTTAAAAACACCACGAGCTCATCTCTTTGGAAATGTAATAAAACATTAGGTAAATTAACAAACATTATTTACTAAAAGTATCTTATACAATTCAATAATTTTGACTCAAGCTGTATTGACGAATTCATAATCATAATTATCAATTATTTGCTTCAACATAGTTTACAAAAAATATTAAGAATGACAACTTAAAATAAACGTATTAATTTTGATTGACAATAATATAATTCAGGGAGTTCTCAAGCGAAAATTTTAGTCGGGTTAAATTAAGATTTGAAAGTCTTCTTTATAAAGATATATGAGTTAAAATATAAAATGTTTAATACATAGTTTGAATTTATTACATTTTACACATTTTTTAGTAAATTGATCATTGTTAGTATCTTTCCCTTCGTTAAATTCATAAATTACGATTTATAAACGTGTAATTCCTATAAAAAAACATTGTTGCATTCAACTAAATAAATAAGCATAATGAAATATACACGTAAATAAATAATATGAGTCTTGTTTATGGTATATTAATTAGGGTGGCCATCTGGCCATACTATATCAGATTCGGTGGTCAAAGCCACAAACAACTCGAACGATGGCTAATAGAAGAGACGTCCACCACAGTCATACTTCTATCTAAATAACGCAAGTAGCGCCATTTATTAACCCCCGACCAAAAAAGAGGGGTGTTATAAGTTTGACGTGTCTGTCTGTCTGTCTGTATGTCTGTGGCACCATAGCTACCGAACGGATGGAGCGATTTCAATTTAGTTTTTTTTTGTATGAAAGGTGAGTCTGGCGCGAGTGTTCTTAGACATGTTTCATGAAAATCGGTTGTGCCGTTTAAAAGTTATGAGGGTGAGAGTGGCTAAGGAAAACCGAAAATCTGCAAATATACTAGTGTGGGGTATCAAATGAAATCGCATCGCGTCCACATTACAAAATATTATGTTGTTTTACGTTTAAGGAAATTAAGGCATGGGAATCGGGGGTTTTTCTTAAATTTTAAATTTAGATTTATACTGAATACAACGCGCCAAGCTTTTGCCACAAACGAAGTTCTTAGCTAAGCATGTTCCGATATTTATCGTCTCCGAACGCAAAAAGTCAGATCAAACGCCCAATGTCATGTGATGTCATGTAAATAATATTTAATATTTTTTGAGTCGGTCCGGCTGCAACCATGGGCGACCAACCTGGATGCTTGGTCAGGGTTTGCACACGCGAAGTACATGTATTTGCGTTATCTAGGTAGACGGTGTTGGACACTTGTGACAAGTTCATCGAGTACTCTCCGACAAATCATAATAAGTAGCTGACATACCTAATTATTTTGCCTCATTGACATTTAGTTTGTATTGTAATTGATTGATTATTTCATTTTAAATCTTGACATACATAGGTATCATTCATTTATAATGGACATAGTATTTTCAATTTGACATATTTATAAATTTACTTAAATATATTATATTTTGTAATACAATACAATATAAAAACGCTTTATTTTACATAACACAGGAACATAAAACAAAATAAAAAACAAGTGGTACAATGTAATTTGACATTGATAAATTTTATAGTTGGCTTGCCCTTATATGTACCTACTAGCTGTGCCCTGCGGTGCTACCCGCGTTATAATGGATGAAGTACTCTTAACCAACAACATATTTATTTGAATAAAGATTAATATTATTATGTTGATACAACTTAAACAAATTATTTCGACCAAATTAGGTACCATAAAAACGGTTTTTGTGAGTTAATCTTAAACGATAGACATATACTATTGCGGACTGTTTTTTAGATCATTAAAAGAGCTATTATTCTTTAATACATATTTTTTGTGTATCTTGAACCGTTTTCACGGCGCACGCAACGGAAGGCTTCAAAGATGAACAATTTCTCCCGTTTTTTACACATTTACCACTATATCTTTGCTCCTGTTGGTCGTAGCGTGATGTTATATAGCCTATAGCCTTTCTCGATAACTGGACTATCCAACACAAAAAGAATTATTCAATTTGAACCAGTAGTTTCGGAGATTAGCGCGTTCAAACAAACAAACTCTTCAGCTTTATAATATTAGTATAGATGTATAATTATTTTTGTTGATTTTCTTTTTATTTGTTTTGACATGACTGTGTAAGTAATAAAACCAGCTATTATTGTAAAGTATATAAAAAACTATATAATGCATCAACGGTACTTACGTATACTGAAACAGTGTTGGTACTGATTATACGAAAAATGCAAGTAACGAAATGTATTCGTGAGTAACGATTCGTTACACGATACTGGATGGAGTACCCGCTACACAGTACCGAATACAAAGGGTTTGCTATACTTAGTTCTATATCAAACACAACTTCATGTATCATTATGTTAGTAGTATTTACTTAAGAGTGACATATTATCACGTATGTAAAAAAAAACATTTTACTTTACTTAAGATTATCCTTTCGTTTATCTTAGACATTACCAGAAGTTTTTTCCAAGATCTTAATTGTAAGCATTTAATCCTTAATATTAGAAGTTTCCTGGTTTTATTGGTAGCCGAGCTCCACGTGACCATTGTTCTGTTCTGGAGGTACAACTAAAAAAAAAAAGTTATTTTTTAAAACTGTTATAAAAAATTCCATTTTATCTAGCTATCGCTTCTTATCCTAATCATCATAAACCAATTCCTTTAATACCATCCTACTCTTTTGGTAGTAAGCAGACCTTAGATATTCAAAAAAAGTGTAAATTATTAAATGAACTTACCATATTTACCAGCTTTATAATGATTGTACACTTTTTTAACGATGACAGCTAATACACAGCCAATAACAATACCGGTCAGTAAAGTTAATATTATAGTAGCTGGGTTAGTCGACCTGAAAGAAATAATTAGTTTGAAATTAATTGTTAACTCGTTAAAGCCAATATTCATGTTGCTTTGATAGATATGTAGTTGACGATCGAACTCCTCCATAAATATTCAATTCAATCATTGCATCCACTTTCAACCAAGTCATAGCACATACTGCATACACATATACATGATAACTGCCGCAACAAATACTGCAAAATGGCCTAAATACGAATTAAATCATTTTTGTGAGATAAAACGTCGCAGAGAAACCTTGAGTAGGTATTAGCGCTCTCCATAGCTCATTATGTGATTATATTTTATCACTCCAATGCACATGTATTTTATCACAATGTACTCCAAACTCATTAGCAAGTCAACAGAGGGTCTATTGAGCCAAACCATAGCACGATGATATACGAATTAGTTCGAAAACTGTGTCGCGTATATTAACGGCCACTTCTTGTTTTTTATTTAATTATCCTAAAATGGTTTATAAGATTTGATCGACATAAAAATTAATAATTAGTTATTATTAATTATTATGTCGTATTATGTATGTATCATTATGTATGTATTATGATTATTTGTGTGTGTGTTAGAAACTTACGATACGGATGCTGCTTGTATAATCTTTTCATCTGTATTAGTTATGCCGTTTGCTGATGAATCAGTAGTATTACGGTCAGTGACTGGTGTTGGGGTCGTGTCATCTGAAGTTCCATGAGTTGTGCTGCCAGCGTCGAATGGTGGAGCCGGGTCAATTGTAGGCGTGGTGGTTTTAGTATCCGGTTCTTTAGAAATGGCAGGTAATCTGAAAAATACATCATATAAAATCATTAATTTACCAAAGATCAAGAAGTACAAAAGACTGATTATAATATGATATTAGAAACTTACGTTACGGTTGCTGCTTGTATAATCTTTTCATCTGTATTAGTTATGCCGTTTGCTGATGAATCAGTAGTATTACGGTCAGTGACTGGTGTTGGGGTCGTGTCATCTGAAGTTCCATGAGTTGTGCTGCCAGCGTCGAATGGTGGAGCCGGGTCAATTGTAGGCGTGGTGGTTTTAGTATCCGGTTCTTTAGAAATGGCAGGTAATCTGAAAAATACATCATATAAAATCATTAATTTACCAAAGATCAAGAAGTACAAAAGACTGATTATAATATGATATTAGAAACTTACGTTACGGGTGCTGCTTGTATAATCTTTTCATCTGTATTAGTTATGCCGTTTGCTGATGAATCAGTAGTATTACGGTCAGTGACTGGTGTTGGGGTCGTGTCATCTGAAGTTCCATGAGTTGTGCTGCCAGCGTCGAATGGTGGAGCCGGGTCAATTGTAGGCGTGGTGGTTTTAGTATCCGGTTCTTTAGAAATGGTAGGTAATCTGAAAAATACATCATATAAAATCATTAATTTACCAAAGATCAAGAAGTACAAAAGACTGATTATAATATGATATTAGAAACTTACGTTACGGTTGCTGCTTGTATAATCTTTTCATCTGTATTAGTTATGCCGTTTGCTGATGAATCAGTAGTATTACGGTCAGTGACTGGTGTTGGGGTCGTGTCATCTGAAGTTCCATGAGTTGTGCTGCCAGCGTCGAATGGTGGAGCCGGGTCAATTGTAGGCGTGGTGGTTTTAGTATCCGGTTCTTTAGAAATGGCAGGTAATCTGAAAAATACATCATATAAAATCATTAATTTACCAAAGATCAAGAAGTACAAAAGACTGATTATAATATGATATTAGAAACTTACGTTACGGGTGCTGCTTGTATAATCTTTTCATCTGTATTAGTTATGCCGTTTGCTGATGAATCAGTAGTATTACGGTCAGTGACTGGTGTTGGGGTCGTGTCATCTGAAGTTCCATGAGTTGTGCTGCCAGCGTCGAATGGTGGAGCCGGGTCAATTGTAGGCGTGGTGGTTTTAGTATCCGGTTCTTTAGAAATGGCAGGTAATCTGAAAAATACATCATATAAAATCATTAATTTACCAAAGATCAAGAAGTACAAAAGACTGATTATAATATGATATTAGAAACTTACGTTACGGTTGCTGCTTGTATAATCTTTTCATCTGTATTAGTTATGCCGTTTGCTGATGAATCAGTAGTATTACGGTCAGTGACTGGTGTTGGGGTCGTGTCATCTGAAGTTCCATGAGTTGTGCTGCCAGCGTCGAATGGTGAAGCCGGGTCAATTGTAGGCGTGGTGGTTTTAGTATCCGGTTCTTTAGAAATGGCAGGTAATCTGAAAAATACATCATATAAAATCATTAATTTACCAAAGATCAAGAAGTACAAAAGACTGATTATAATATGATATTAGAAACTTACGTTACGGTTGCTGCTTGTATAATCTTTTCATCTGTATTAGTTATGCCGTTTGCTGATGAATCAGTAGTATTACGGTCAGTGACTGGTGTTGGGGTCGTGTCATCTGAAGTTCCATGAGTTGTGCTGCCAGCGTCGAATGGTGGAGCCGGGTCAATTGTAGGCGTGGTGGTTTTAGTATCCGGTTCTTTAGAAATGGCAGGTAATCTGAAAAATACATCATATAAAATCATTAATTTACCAAAGATCAAGAAGTACAAAAGACTGATTATAATATGATATTAGAAACTTACGTTACGGTTGCTGCTTGTATAATCTTTTCATCTGTATTAGTTATGCCGTTTGCTGATGAATCAGTAGTATTACGGTCAGTGACTGGTGTTGGGGTCGTGTCATCTGAAGTTCCATGAGTTGTGCTGCCAGCGTCGAATGGTGGAGCCGGGTCAATTGTAGGCGTGGTGGTTTTAGTATCCGGTTCTTTAGAAATGGCAGGTAATCTGAAAAATACATCATATAAAATCATTTATTTTATTCAATCAAAGATCAAGAAAAATAAATGTTTATTTGTGTAACATCATAATCCTGTGTAACATAGCATTTACACGAACAATATAATAAATACAATGTACACAAATGACCTTGTAAGACATTATAGGTTTTACAACTTAAAATATAATACATACCCAATAAAACTGCAAACTGAACCTGCATCCATTGATAAAAGTCTGAAATAAAATCATGTTTGTACAAGGTGTTTCAGAATTGGTATGTAAAACGAAAAGAGTGTGAATGGAAGAAAAACACACGTTGTGTCGACCCAACATTAGTGTGGTTCAAGGGTAGGATGATGGTGATGATGATGATGATGAGTGTGAATGGCACGCACCAGGCAAACATATATTTTGTTTTACATTTCGATTAGAAGGCACATTTTCAGAAAAAAAGCGTCAATTTTTGAAGTGAAACTTCTATAGAATCGTTGTGATTTGAAACCGGATGAAACGGAAATGGAAATAACGCTAACGAGGTTAAGCAACGCAAGCGCGACGCCAGTACTTGGATGGGTGACCGCCCGAACAAAATCTTTTTGCATAGTATTTTTTTTATTGTTTTTTTTTATTCTTCTTATTCTTTTGTCGATTAACTGAAGTTTCACTTCTATCGTGTGTGAATCGCACACACATTTTTTTTAAATTATTTATTATATCTAATTATTGATTTTGTGCCATTACATTTAACTGATATATTTTTAACAAATGTAGCTAGGAACAGTAAGTATATTCGATTGTTAAGCTTACCCTTCTCCAGGAGCAATACCTAGATCATTGATAGTCACCTGAAAATAAATACACGTACATTCATTTGAATAATAAAACCCCCTTTTATGTTTTTTTACAAAGTGATAAAACCCGCTTATATATCAGGTATGGGAGTAGAATAGTCCTTGGATGTTCTACTAGATGTCGCTAGTACGAGGCGTAACTCGTAGTTGCAAGTGTAGAAGAAATTAAAGAAAGTGGCGAGGTTGGTTTAGCGGTCAGCACGTCCATGCGTATAATGAAAGACGTGGGTTCGAGTCCCGCATCTCGCTGGTAAGCTACGTTACTTCATCTTAATCTTTTCTACTCAAATTTAAAATATTGATAAACCTCTTATGAGAAATAGACAACTAAACCTATTTTGGGTAAAATACTGCTAGCTTTGTCTTTGTCTTTGTCGATCACATTGACATTTATGTTTTTTATAGAGACAACTTTAATGCTAGCTTTAAAAAGAAGGTTTATTTTTAGATTGATTTGAATAAGAGGCATAATAATAATAAAACATAAATCTATCTACAAAAAAAAAAAAACAGGCTAAATTACTTTAAAAATAGTCCGTTACTTAGAATAGAATACAAAACATTTAATTACACAAACAAACACTAAAATAATACACGTACCTACCTCCGAAACTTTTGCTCTATATCTTGGTACCTTTTATTAAATTGTTGGCGAAAATATGTCCAGTATTTTTGAGGGGCAAGCAGACGGACTAACAAAAAACCCATTTTTAACCCCCGACCAAAAAAGAGGGGTGTTATAAGTTTGACGTGTCTGTCTGTCTGTCTGTCTGTCTGTCTGTCTGTGTGTCTGTCTGTCTGTCTATGTCACCATAGCTCCCGAACGGATGGAGCGATTTCAATTTAGTTTTTTTTTGTATGAAAGGTGAGTCTGGCGCGAGTGTTCTTAGACATGTTTCATGAAAATCGGTTGTGCCGTTTAAAAGTTATGGGGGTGAGAGTGGGTAAGGAAAACCGAAAATCTGCAAATATACTAGTGTGGGGTATCAAATGAAATCGTATCGCGTCCACATTACAAAATATTATGTTGTTTTATGTTTAAGGAAATTAAGGCATGGGAATCGGGGGTTTTTCTTAAATTTTAAATTTAGATTTATAGATGAAGTCATTTTACGTATCATATCAAGTATACCTACCTAATAGCTTCTATGTTTTAAAAAACCACAGCAAGAGAATCATGTTTGTGTACTTACCTTTTCTTTTACCAAATCAGGCAAAATCCTGAAAAATAAAAAAAAAATATAGTATTACACATCTCTTACGCATGAAATAAATTTAATTTGTGACTATTTTAAGTGCAGTAAATAAAATATTAATTTAATTATATTTTTTGACATGTTTTTTTTTAAATAATGAGTTTTGTTAATTTCCAAATAATTGATTTTTTACGAGGTGTATGCTAACTAAATCAATCTATATAATTAATTTGGTACTTACAAACACTCTGGCTTACAAAAGTCTGTCCCATGGAGTTCGATTTTCCTGAAGAACATAAATTATTATTCAATACATTTACATATATTGTATATATATTTACATATATATATATATATATATATATATATATATATATATATATATATATATATATATATATATATATATATATATATATTTCAATACACATTTTACGAGTACCTATAAAATGTAGATATATTAATTAAATTAAATTCATGTTGGTCAGGGATTGCTGTGAATGTGGATTCTAGGAAGGTGTCTGCAATACCAGTAATACTTTCTTTGGGTTTGCAATATATGATTGATTTATATATTTATTATTTTTTCATGTTGGCACAAGAGGCTTTTGACAATACACACCCATCCACAATTTTGAAGGATCCAGAGCAAGGCGATGGGTCAGATGCAGATGACAACACTAGATCTGTGCACCATACCTGAAATAAAAACTTATTTTTGCAACCGATCACACGGTGAAAAACGCTTTTGTATGAAACTCGAGTTTCCAGACAAGCGCAATTTATAAACTGCTACTTCGGATCAATGGCGCTGGAAGAAATAACTTATCATCATCAATTCAGCCCTAGGACGTCCACGGGCACAGGCCTCCCTCAAAGATCTCCAGTAATTTCGGCTGGCAGCGGCCTGCAACCACCGCGAGCCCGCAGCCTCCATAATATAACATATGCCTGTACAAAATGATGAGATGCATCATAAGATCGATAGCAGTGCAACGCTTCGCTTTGCAACATTTATTATTTCTAATTCTATGCAACAAATTCATCTGAAGGCGTAGCGCTGCTTATCTCGCGGCCGTGTGGCGATTTGTATCCATCTAATGAAACGTGTATGTTTTTGTGTAGTATTAAAGATAAATAAATATATTCAGACAATCCACACAACGTCTAGCCCCGTGGTGAGCTCTCAGCTTGTGTTACGGGATCTAGACATCTGATATACTAAGTATAATCTAATATATAAAATTTCGTGACACAATGTTAGTTACCGTACTCCTCCGAAACGGTTTTACCGATTCTTACCAAATTTATTTGCGAATTCAGTAGGTCTGAGAATCGGCCACAATCTATTTTTAATTTTGCAAAACAACCTTTGCTGGGGTCAACTAGTAGACGTATAAAGATATATTTAAATCCCTATTAATTGCAGAAGGCAAGTGAAAATCACGCTATTCAAAGCCTACTGCCAATCATTCTATACGGGCAGCCTTTGGGCTAGATTTACTAAAAGATCGCTCAGCGCTCTGCGTGTACAGTACAATAACGCCTTCAGGATGTTGTTGGGATTGCCCCGCTTCTGCAGTGCATCAGCCATGTTTGCTGAAGCCCAGGTTGATGGCTTTCACGCCATCATCCGCAAGAAAACAGCTTCGCTGCTGCGCAGAACATGGGGCAGCACCAACTCCATCCTGCAGGTTGTGGGCAGCAAGTTTGCCTCGCCCATCATGCAGACATTCAACAGAGTCCTCACTCACTAGACTGGGAGTCTGTTGAATGACTGCTGCAATTTAATTTTAATTTAATTTTGATTCTTTTAATTTAATTTTGATTCTTTTTAATTTAATGTCATGTATTTTTATTTTTGAAATTTGTATGTGTGTGGACAACCTGTCTGATTAAAGAAACTTTTTATTTTATTTTATTTATTTATTAAAAACTTGGGCGCTACGTCTTGAAAAAAACATTGAGAACGAGGTTATGTAAATGAAGAGAGAATACGAGAATGAGAGAGTATGTATGTTTGGATGTTTTTTTGTTACAGTTTTCAAACAAAGCTAATTTCAATAACACTCGGAATATTCATCATAAAATCAAGATGAAGATGATGATGGTGATACCGCGAGTCAATCTTTCCGCGCTTTCTGGAAATTCTATTGCAGCCCGTCGAGTAACACCGCGGGACGCTGTAGGTCAATACGTGTGTCTCATTAATTTAAATGTAGTATTTACCTACTCGTGTTTTATCGTATCGTCGGTTGTTGATAAGGAAATATTAGTATTAATTTATTTAAATATTTGTATAAATTAAATAATTAAACTGCGGTTAAGTTGAAACACACTTTCCTGTCTAACGGTATTTTGTATTTTTTTTATTACACGAAACCCTCAGTTTAAGGCCAATATGTAGTAAGCGTATTTATTAATAATATTTAAGCCTAAAACGGGTAAAAACCGTGATTTGAGGCTTTAACACGAAAGTCCACTAATAATCTCCATTTAAAATATATAATTAAGAACTCCAAAATTGTTATAACTACAGTATTGTAGAACTGATAAAGCAACTGTAAAAACAATTTTATTTCCTTGATCATTGTTGTTAAAAATATTAGTTTTCTTAATTTTATGGTGACCTGTCCAATTGTCCATGTATGTACGCCCTGTGCTTCTAAGGAAATAAACGTTTTGATTTTGACTTTCAATCAGTCTTTCACCATGTCCAAAATTCTATTAGGCTAATCAGCACCTCACCTCCACTCGCAGTGGCAGTCAAAAAATCAAGAAAATGAACGATAATGTTTTTTTTTTAATAAACTTATTTAAAATCAATAATATTAAAATTTCCAAACCAGATTTTATACGATCTACAATTTCTGGTTTCGGGTCTGGGTGTTTTCTATGTATCATAAGAAAGTATGTATTTACAAAAAAAAAGTATCTATGTAGTATATCAGTCACCTAACACCCATAGTACAAGCTCTGCTTAGTTTGGGGTTAGGTGATGCTGTGTGAGTAGTCCGGAAATATTTATTAATGAACTAAAAATTTACTTTTCCCTTCGCCTGTTTTAAAACAAAAAAAAAACTTACCAAAACCCATAGTATGAGATATTTAGAGCCCAACATTACGAAATGCGTTTTTAAACTTTAACGAGTTTAACAATAACACCGAACAGGTCGTTGCACAGTGAGTTTTGGTTAAGCATTGATTACAACCAGGATAACGACACTCTAAAATGTATCGGTTACCAATTCGGTAAAGTACGAGTTATTTTATTATCATCTTCCTGACATTATCCCACATCACGTGGGGTCGTTAAGTGCGAGTTATTTAATGAGTAGTTAAAATATTGGCAAAGATAATGAAAAAAAAATATTTGCAAAAAAGGTGTGTGTGCGATTCACACACGATAGAAGTGAAACTTCAGTAAATCGACAAAAAAATGAGATAAATAAAAAAAAACAAAAAAAAATACTGTACAAGAAGATTTTGTTCAGGCGGTCACCCATCCAAGTACTGGCTTCGCGCAACGTTGCTCAACCTTGTTAGCGTTTAAGATTGGCTTACCTGTCGTTTTTTCCGTTGCATCCGGTTTGAAATCACAACGATTCTAAAGAAGTTTCACTTCAAAACTGCTCTAAACAAATTATTGGTTGGTGATTTGTTTGGCTCGCCACGACGGGCAATACTGAAAAGCTGTGTTTGCTCTAAGAGCAAAAATATGCGCTGAGTACCTTTTTAACCCCCGACCAAAAAAGATGGGTATTATAAGTTTGGCGTGTCTGTCTGTCTGTCTGGGACATCATAGCTCCCGAACGGATGGAGCGATTTCAATTTAGTTTTATTTTGTACTAGCTGTGCCCTGCGGTGCTACCCGCGTTGTAATGGATGAAGTACTCTTAACCAACTACATATTTATTTGAATAAAGATTAATATTATTATGTTGATACAACTTAAACAAATAATTTCGACCAAATTAGGTACCATAAAAACGGTTTTTGTGAGTTAATCTTAAATACATATTTTTTGTGTATCTTGAACCGTTTTCACGGCGCACGCAACGGAAGGCTTCAAAGATGAACAATTTCTTCCGTTTTTTACACATTTACCACTATATCTTTGCTACTTTTGGTCGTAGCGTGATGTTATAATATAGCCTATAGCCTTCCTCGATAACTGAACTATCCAACACAAAAAGAATTATTCAATTCGAACCAGTAGTTTCGGAGATTAGCGCGTTCAAACAAACAAACAAACAAACTCTTCAGCTTTATAATATTAGTATAGATGAAAGGTGAGTTTGGCCTGGGTGTGCTTAGACATGTTTCATGAAAATCGGTTGAGCCGTTTAAAAGTTATGGGGGTGAGAGTGGGGAAGGAAAACCGAAAATCTGCAAATATACTCGAGTGGGATATGAAAGCGCATTGCGTGCACATTACAAAATACTTTTCAGGAAACTATATTGGCAAAACAACTATTTTGTTTGTACTATTTGGCATTGGAATCGGTGGTTTTCCTTAAATTTTTAATTTAGATTTATGTCATGCTGCAGCACACATATAGGTCTATTAATATTTAAGTAATTACTTACTAACGCCTACAGGAATCCTATATAATATATATACATATATAAATAATATTATAAATGCGAATGTACGTTTTTGTACGCCAAAACTACTTAACCGATCATCATGAAACTTTGCACATATACCCTTGAAGGTATTAAAAGTAACATAGGATACTTTTTATCGCGGGAAAATATGTAATTCCGCGGGAAAATCCATTTAAACGCGGGCAACGCCGCGGGGCACAGCTAGTTATATTGTAAATTTAAGATGTAAAACATGTATGTATCTCATTGTAAGTGAACTTTTATAAGTTTTTATGAGAAAATAAAGCTTCTTTAAACCTAAGTATACTTAGGTTTATTTTTACTTTGTTGTTCCATTTTAATCTATGTTGTCTATTTAATTTTTTAATCTGTATTTTTTCCTCTTGTTGTTTTTCCTTTAATTACCTATGTACTGTGTTGTTCTATTTTTATTTACCTATGATATGTGTTGCGATGACAATCTATCTATCTATATACATGGCACACAATTTATACAATAAAAATTCTAACTCTTAGTCTTAAAAGGCTGTTAATTTTGCCTAAATAAGTACCTATGGCCCAATAACGAATTCAACCTTTTTAACCTTCAAGCTACATTACTTAATAATTAGCTTATTAAGAGGAAAATTTTGTTACTAATTATATACGATATTTTCCTCTTTTGGTAGTTAAATTATGTTTTATCTTTAGGCTAATGTTTTTTTTTATGTCGTGACCGCCTCTCTGCCGTCGCGGCGTCGTGACTGCATGCTGCAAGCGAAAATATTTGCCGAATGTCGACGGCTGCATTAGACAGCAATATTGTTATAACAACAACTTAAGAGATGAAAGCTGGGCTGATGAAAGTTGTATTCGCTTCTCAACTCAGTGTAAAAAATTGAAGCGAACTGTCAAGACAATGTTTGTTTCCTAGATTATTCTTAGTTTTTCGTTAAACTAGCTTAAGTTGACCTGTCCATGTATGCTATATTATGCCCAGTGCGTCTGAGGATATAAACGTTTTGACTTTGACTTTGACTTTAAGTAGGTATATCAGATGTCTAGGAGTCGTAACACAAGCTTCCACGGGGCTAGATGTTGCTGTGTGGATTGTCTGAAAATATTTATTTATTTTATTTATATTATGTTTCGTTTTGATAAGCAATTAAGTTGTGTTTTAATTGAATAAATGAATAACATGTTATTAACACACCTTTATCTTTGTTCATTTAGTATTGCGCAATTAAAAATATAAATTACTAGCAGCCCGCCCTGGCTTCGCACAGAAATAATTACCCGTTATTTTTCCAACAACTATCCGAATTTTTTTCGTCGTAAAAACCATGTTCGAGCTCCAACGAACATTTAAAAAAAACATTGCCATATTGGTCCGGGCGTTGTTGAGTTATGCGCTTAGCAAGACATTTTGCGATTCATTTTTATATGTTTATTATGAATAGCTTATCAAGAACTAATTTAGGTTTTGATGAACGTAAAACAATGATAATAAAAATAATAAAATTATAAAAAAATAATTAAGTACTTCAAACTCATTTCAGAAAAAAATGATTGAAAACTATGTTGAATATTGAACTTTCGAGACATAGACAAATAGCTCAAAGAGTATTATTACCACCACGTGCTTATCAAGAAAAATCATAGACAACCTATAAAAAGACATTTATTTTACACTTTTGTTAACCTGTAGATAATAACAGACAAATAATTAGCAAAAATTAAAATTGCGACTATAATTTGAGATTTAAACTATCCTATCTCTCAAGTTGGATCGAACTGCACATGGTGTGCGAATTTTATTATAATCGGTTAAGTGGTTTAGGAGTCCATTGAGGACAAACATTGTGACACGAGATTTATACATATTAAGATTTACAATGAAATCTACTGCATGTATCGTAATTTCTAACATGCATACCAACCGCCATTTTGTAGTTTGAAGTCTCAAGATACATGCAGATTTGCTTAGACTCGTAAATAAACAAAAATAAAATCATAAAAATTTAGTAATTCATATAATGTAGCATAAGGATACCTTTAATTAAGTATCGTATTGACTGCCTCAGTGGCGCGGTGGGAGTAAGTCCGCCTGCGGCGCATGAGGTAGCGGGGTCCAGTGTGTGTATGTTCTGCAAGCACTTTCTTCTTTGTCTGGGTGTTTATTATGTATAATAAAAAATATCTATGTATGTATGAACACAAAGCTTAGAGCTTACCACGGGGCTAGATGTTGTTGTGTGGATTGTCCGGAAATATTTATAATTATTTATTTATTTATAGGCTAGTTCTGGGTTAGTTTTCTGGTAGACATCGCTCTTTAGCGATAAGACCGCCTTTTGTCGCATAGTCTTAAGTGCTTATTTTTTGTTTTGTGTTTTTTTAAATAAGTGTGCAGTATAGAATATTTTATCTTATCTAGTTTTCGGTTAAGCATTACATATTATTAGGTATGTATATTGTATAAGCCACCGTCCATAACATTTGAAATTTTTTCTCTCCATCCACGGTTGTCTGGAAGAAATTGCTGTTAGCAATAAGACCGCCCATTACGCATTCTAGGTTTAGTTTTTCTTAATGTATTGTTTCTTTGTCTGGTGTGTAATAAAGTATTTTCTATTCTATAAAATGTATTTGTTTCAAGCAAATTACACATAAATGTAAAATAAAATTTTAAAATCTAACAAGCATTGCTGGGAAGGTGGCGTTCACAACAATGCCTGGGGCAGCCCATCCTCCCATTACTAAAGTAAAGTAAAAGTAGGCTATCATTACAAAAGTAAAGTAAAAGCTTAGTTTGAGCTTTGCTGTCATTTGTATTTTCTTGTATGCTCTGCTTTGGCAAATAAATGATTGTATTATTTATTATTATATATTTGTGGCAGCGACACACGTTTTGTAAGGAATCAGCGCTAAAATAATTGTAATATGCTGTTGACAATATGCCGTTCGTAAGCCCCAGGCCCTACATAAATAAATAAATTATAAAAAAATATATATTTCCGGACTGATCACACAGCATCACCTGACCCCTAATTAAGCAGAGCTTTTACTATGGTTTAGTTGACTGATATACTACATAGATACTTTTTTTTATAAATGCATACATATATTATCTAAGTAGAAAACACCCAAACCCGAAAACAGAAATTGTAGATCGTATAAAATCTGGCCCCGCGGCGGGAATCGAACCAGCTACCTCCTGCGCCTCAGGCAGACTGTCGTCCACCGAGCCAAAGAGGTCGTCTGCCACAGAGATAATTTTTGTTGACGACTACAAATGAAATCAGAAAAACACATGTAAATATAAGACATATTTATTTCAACTGCTTACTCTACATTGTACTACAATACGACTTATGATTAATTTGACTTATGACTTTTCACAGCTACTAAAGGCCGCCCTTTGTACTCCGATGTATTGTCTTGTTATCTATCTGTGATTAAAATAAATTTTAAAAGACTGATTCGAAAACTACTTTTAAACAAACATATTCTAATTCCGCATTTAATTATTATTTACAATTTTACTGGTGATATATTACGTAGAAATGTTATAGCATTAAAATTCTGATTTTACGCATGCCTGGACGAGACAGGTTGATACATCATAATTTTAGGACCTCATTTGTACAAACATACATCTGCGAATGAATTATAATGACATAATGTTTATTTTAACTATTTACAATTAAGTATCAAAAATACTAGGCACCTGTACAGTAATTCTGATTTAAGAATTTTTTTTGAAAGTATTTTTTTTAATACGAGTGTCAGGTTTTATTTATATTTATTATCAGCCCAAATTAAGTGATCAAGTAAGGCCTTGTTAGGCAAGTTGTAGGTTCAAAATACGCGCGCAACTCTCGATTATTCTTCTTAAAAAATTAGCACACACTAAACACACATTATTTAATGTGCGCTTTAAAGAACACATTAAGTTTGCTTTAACGGTGAAGGAAAACATCGTGAGAAAAGCGACATGTTCTGAGAACTTTAAAGAGTTGACATGTGAAATTCACCAACCCGTATATTTAGCCAGCGTGGTGAATTAAGGCCTAATCTCTCTCTCGCCAAGAGAGAAGTCCCTGTGTCCCAGCAGTGGGAACGTACATAGGGGTGCTTACGTATTGTAAGTGCAAAATCGCTACTATATATATCTTTACACTAGCAGCACCCCGCAGAGTTCCACGCCCTTAATATGACAGATTTTTTCTATAAAAAATACTTTGTTACTTTTAATATTAAGAATAATATTTTCATGGTAAAATACCTAATTTCGAAGGACATCCCATTATTGCGATTTGGATCAAATTTGACAAGGATATAGGTAGCTGTTGTCCCAGGTAAGAACAAAAGCTACTTTGTACCGAGGTAAAACCTTATTAACATTATTTTTTACCGAAATAACAATAATAAAATTAGCTTCCAAATAAATAAATAACTGGTTATATAAGGTTGCCCTTAGGGATATGGCGTTCTAGATCCATCATCGACTAGACCCTCGCGGGCTCCCTGGTCTTCCTCCACCTCGGCGGAGTCCAGGTCTACCGCGGCCCCGCTCCTGGAGATCAGCGTGTCTGGGATGGTGTAGTGGACCACGCTGCCGTTGTATCCTGGAATATACAATAAATTACATTACACAAGGTACTTACGTTCCCACTGATGGGACACAGGGAAAACTTTATCTGACGAGAATATTAGTTTTTAACTTAGCCTGTCCACTGCTGGACATAGACCTTCCACAAAGACTTCCAGTAACTTCGGTCGATATACGGATTCCGGTCCCAACGGCCATCAGTTCTACATGCTACATGGCTTGCCCATTGCCACTTTAGTAAGCTTATTAGCTTGGCTATGTCGGTGACCCGCGTTCTTTCACGTATCTCCTCATTCCTGGTTAGATCACGTAAAGAAAACCGGAGTAGGTATAGCTCATTATTCCTTTATTCCATAGCTCGCTGCGCAACTCTGAGCCTATTCAATAATAATTAAATTATATATTAATAATTAAACACTTTAAGAATTTTATGTTACTTCGTTTTGAACCGAGTAACCGAGCTTAAGTAACCGAGTTTTGCTCAGTATTCTATTTGTAATCGACGTATTCAAAATATTACATCAGATTGATTTTCATGGTACCCTCTGTAAAAAGAATAGTCGTTTCAAAGTATGTTATCTTAATAATTTTATTATGTAATAAACTTCACTTAGGTTATTATTACTAAGCCTCTACTATCCACAGCCAAAAGCCTCCCTCCCATCCCTTCTTCTTCACTTAGATTAAACTATTTTTGTGCGATTTTTATCAATCTATAGATAATTTGCTGGTGGTATTAGGGTTGATTTTGTTTTTTATGAGAAATATTTGAAATATTGAAAGGAAAGAGAATTGTGAAAGATAGAACGATTCTGCTGTTTATACGAGGAGTGAGCCCACTAACCTGGCACTCGCTGCTGCAGGCCACAGCAGGCACAGCAGGTATCTCCTGGATCCAGCTGGATGGATGGCTGTTTTGGATATCACACACAGAGCACAGCAGAAGTTCACAGATTTTAGATAGAACGTCTATCTGACAACTTAATACGATTAACACTCCGAGAAGAATATTGTCTTCACACGTCGGCGCACAAGGCGGTTGTGATACGCCATTTTGCATCTTTCCCAAATCAGTGTTGCTCCTACCTCATATTTTTCAGCAGAATCTAACAATTTTAATTTGTGCAGTGAACGTGTCAGTGCATGGAGTGGCAGTTAGTGACAGCTTAAGTGGTTGCATTGCTTATACGTGTTAATTTCGCAGAATATTTCCAGAGAAAGTGTGTGCAGAATTAGTACTAAATATTAGTTCCATGTAAGTATTTAGAATGGATTCCCAAAGGCAAAGTAAAGCCTGCTCTAACTATCAATTATGTTTTAAGCATTGGAGCCCTCACCTTCATCGACGGTTTTGTTGTGTCCCTTGTGCTTGGTCCACAGCCTCTGCATCACCACCAGCACGAGCACCAGCACCAGGAACCCCACGGCGCCGGCGTAGATCCACGTCATCCCCAGCCCGGCCAACCTGGACCAGACATACATAAAATAAATATTGGTTATCAAATAATAATAATACATTTATTGGTAAAATATAAGTTTACTAGTCAAATAAAATATATATAATACATGTTTTGCTTAAAGGGTGACCCCAGAACCTGTATTTATAGTTTTTTAAGTTGTTGCAATAAACATTTTTATTTATTTATTACATGTCAATTCAAATATAAAATCATATTTGAAAAATGAAATAAGGTTATGTCAGTCCAATCCAATACAATTAAAAACAGCAACATTAATTATAATTATAATTCTATGTCAAAAATGTCATCTACGCTATAAAATGCCCGCTCGATTGCTATTGCTGGGCAAACTGACACTACAACCTTGTTAATGTACAGTCAATAGCAAAAGTAGGTGATCAAAATCAACGTTCCAAGACATCTTTAGCATGACGCGTCAGATTTAATCAAGCTCACTAAAGTGTCAATTTCAAATGTAGCTATTAAAATAGTCAAAATAATAAATAATCATTACAACGCCGAGGATCGAACGATATGTGATCACTTATGAGACGTTTTTTGGTCCTTAACTTCTAATAAACTAAAATAGTAGCAACTTTTGACTTTAACAAAACAAATTATGATAACATTGCTATAAGTGTTGTGTATGTTGTATAAGTATATTGTGAGAATCTGTTATCTACCAAGTTAATCTATTTAGTTTGTTTACATTATTAAAATTTCTCTAACATAAGCTTCTTTTGTAATCTAAATATAAAAAATTTTGTTTGACTGTCAATTACTATAATATTTGTTTATATAAAGTAAATCTATAATTGGCCGTAAGATAGATAAGTTAGGTAAATAATAAGATAAATTTAAGGGCTGTTGATTTTGTTACATAAAAAAAAAGGTGTGTGTGCGATTCACACACGATAGAAGTGAAACTTCAGTAAATCGACGAAAGAATAATAAGAAGAATAAAAAAAGAGTGTGTGTCAGCTACGACGCACGATTGGAGTCTACTACTTATGAACTATAATTATGATATATATCGAATAGAAAAAAAGGGTAAATGAACGCATCTACTAAAATGTTAAGAGAAACAAACATATATCTGTAATTATTCGGATTATTTATATTACTTCAATAAAGCGTATTAACAAAATAATATAAATAAAATACAGCAATACCTCTTTGCGCGATACTTCGTAAATTCGTCGAAATTTAAATAAAGCATTGTATTTGTGTCTCTTACATCATTTCCGTTTCATCTTTTTGCATCCGGTTTGAAATCACTACGATTCTATAGAAGTTTCACTTCAATAAAAATAAAAATAAAAAGACTTTATATAATGTATAGATTATTTTGGAGACCTATTTCATCAGTATGGTTTGCTGTTGACTGCACCATAACTTGTGCTTCTTGCGATCGCACATCTTACAAATACGAAACAATTTATTGTAAACACAGGAAAATAGAAGTCTCAATCAATCTACAATTTCTGGTTTCGGGTCTGGGTATTTTCTTAGTATCATGAGTATGTATTTACAAAAAATAATTATATATGTAGTATATCTGTCACCTAACACCCATAGTACAAGCTCTGCTTAGTTTGGGGTAAGGTGATGCTGTGTGATTATACCTAATTATTTATTTGAAATTACAAATACTAGATTTTTAACAAAAAAAAACCGACTTTCAGTTTAATATATATGAATTAGAAATATAATTAAAGTAGCCTATGTACTAATCCAATGTATGTAAACGGTGTGTAAACGGTTCAGACTATTATTGGAGATTTAGGAGAGACTCAAGATTCTAAATATCTTTTTAAGGCGTTAAGGCCTTAAGTTTAAGTCTAAGGCGTTCCGCTACTTTCAATATACAGATATCTAGTACCCTTAACACAAGCTTACAGCTTACGACGGGGCTAGATGTTGTTAGATAAGTTAGAGTTTGACTGCTTCAGTGGCGCGATGGGCGAGAGTCCGCTTGCGGCGCAAGAGGTAGCAGGTTCGATTCCCGCCGAGGGTGAAAGTGTTTGTATGTTCTGCAAGCACGATCTCCTTGGTCTTGGTGTTTAATATGTATATTAAAAAATATCTATTTATGTATGACTATTATATTAAGTATATCAGATATCTAGTACCCGTAACACAAGCTTAGAGCCTTACCACGGGGCTAGATGTTGTTGTGTGAAATGTCTGGAAATATTTATTTATTTATTTGTGTCAATTGTCTGCAAATATTTATTTATTATTTATATTTGCTATCACTCCTATACGTCTATAATGTTTACTGCTAAACGTATGACCTGCAGTAGGTACTAAGCTTCTGACACATAATTGTTTTGAGAGTATTTTCCATATTTTTGTATCATAAAGGATGTGTTAAGTGATAACGTAGGATTATCAGGTGGATGTGTTTGTATATCTATGTATAGTTGTTACTTTTAGGATCATTAGAATTAAGGCCCATTTATAACAACTGCTAAAAAAAATGTATACGACCTCTGTGGCTCGGTGGGCGAACGTCCGCCTGAGACGCAGGAGGTTGCGGGTTCGATTCCTGCCGGGGGACCAGATTTTGTATGATCTACAATTTCTGGTTTCGGGTCTGGGTGTTTTCTATGTATCATACTATCATATGTATGTATTTACAAAAAAAATATGTATCTAGGTAGTATATCAGTCACCTAACACCCATAGTACAAGCTCTGCTTAGTTTGGGGTTAGGTGATGCTGTGTGAGTAGTCCGGAAATATTTATTTATTTATTTATACATTCTTTTTTTAGCACAGCTTAGATATGGCTCAGCGGGTTCGATTCCCGCTGAGGAGCCAAGTGTTTGTATGTTATGCAATCACTTGCTCCTTGGCCTGGGTGTTTAATATGTATAACTAAATATATTTGTGTAAGTACGTCTATTATTTTAAGTATATCAGATGTCTAGTACCCGTAACACAAGCACAGAGCTTACCACGGGGCTTGATGTTATTGTGTGGATTGTCCGGAAATATATATTTATTTATTTAACTCTTAACATGGCTGTGGTAATAAGTATACTTAGTTCAATTTGTTTTAATATGATATATTTTTATTAAACTCATAGTGCAACGATTTTTTGGTAAATTACGCCTTTTTAATGGATGGCCTTCTTTGCGGAGAATCAATTTCAGAGATTTACAGTTGCTGTTAACTTAACTATTGAAATCTATACTAATGATTTTTAATAAGTGATCAACCTACATTTTGTTACTTGATATGAGAAGTGCAGGAGGATTTCGACCTATCACGTGATTGACGTGCTTGTGTAATTGGTAGCACGTCGGGGCGCTTTCCCCGAGATACAGGTTCGAATCCTACTTGCGAAGGTTACATATGAGTCTTAAAATATTAGGCAGTAGAAATTCTTTGTCGCGTCTTTCGCAGTTACTTCCTGCGTAGGTAGAAAAGGTTTTTAAATTTTGGGCGAAGCCTTAAATGTTAGGTATCCAGTTCAGTAGATAGACTTACCCCGGCGTAGTGATGGGCTCTGGTTTCGAATGATACTGGCACTGATCCTTTTCATTTTCACAGTAGCAGCTAGTTTCGTTGCAAATGCCCCGGCAGTCATCACATGGAATACTGAAAATTTTAAATCATATTTAAATTTATTAGAAAGAAATGAAAATAAAAAAAAATATTATGACACATCTGCTTAATATAAACACCGTATATATTTGTTTGACATGTTGCCAGCAGAGTATCTATGATAATTGGAAAGGGGTTTTGATCAGAGGAGTAGAGGTTTCAACAATTTGGAACATATACTTGTCCGCCATTTTGGAAAAAAAACTTGATTTCACGGCTAGTGATGAAACGCATGTCAAGGCCGAGTAAATGTTGAGTGTTTAGAAACCAATGCTCTACTAAGTACGGTTTCTGAGATATTTTAGTCTTTTATAGTTTTTAAACCGCAATGGCGGATTAGCAGGCTCCAAACCAACAAATTACCTACTGCATTTAAAAGGGTAACATAAAAAGGTTTGGTAATAAACGTCCCATTGTTAATCTAAAAGCTATTAGAAATACAGCTCACGAAGGAAATGATAGCAATGTAGATACGACTGTTAATGCTAATGATGACCATATCAGTATCGGATTTTTCTTTGTTACAAGCCGCCTTTGAACCAATAGAAATAATAGTGAAAAAAATACATAATATTTGATGATTTAGTATAAAAAAACCTATATTCTCAGAACATACTGAGTCGTATTAAGAATGATATATCCCACTCTGTATGAGTTAAAACACAGGGTTAAAATTAATAATAAGTTTTCAAACCTTCTGGCGCTAGATAGAACCGATGACGTTATAAATAGAAAGATAAGATAAAACATAATATATTAGGATTCGTTTCAAGTCGAAACATGGTTCAAAACTATGGTAATATTAATTAAATATTAGGATTATACTTTTCAGTGGTGTACTTACAGTTCTTGAAGCAAGCACGAAGTCTTATTGTCATTTAGTCTGTAGCCATTATGGCACTGACATTCATCCGGTGCAACGCAGTCTCCGTTACTACAAGAGGAACATTTCGGCGCGCAAGCGTAGACATCCGTGCGCTGGTAGCCCGGCCAACAATCACACTTGCTCGGAGTAACGCACGTAGCATTTTGACATTGAGGAATACAGACAGGATCGCATTGGAACTTGTTCAAAGGATTCTGCTTATAGCCATTAGGGCACGTACACTGATCCGGCGCGGTGCAAACGCCATTCTTGCACTCCTCTGAGCAGACCGGCGTGCATATACCATCCACTTTGGCATAGCCTTTATGACAGCGGCAATTTCGAGGCTCGACACAGTCCCCGTTCTCGCAGTTTTTGCAGTATGGTTTACATACTCGTATATCGATATCTGATTCTGTTATTGGTTTGTAATTTTTGTTACATACACACCTGCCGGGTACAACGCACGTGGCGTTCACGCAGCTCGGCGAACACACAGGCTTGCAGGTGAAGGGATCAGAGTGCGCGTAGCCAACGTGGCATGTGCATTCATTGGGTGCTGTGCAATCCCCGTGCTCGCAACTCTGGGCGCATTTCGGGGTACACTTTCCGCCGATATGCTCGTATCCTTCATGGCATGCACAGTTACCTGGGGAGACGCATTCGCCATTTTCGCATCTGTCACAGATAGGTTTGCACGTAGAGCTCGTAAAGCCATCTTTGGATTCGTAGCCAGGATAGCACGTACAGGTGTTCGGCGAGGCGCAAACTGCGTTGACGCATTCTGGTTCGCAAGTAGGTAAACAGTGGTATTTGTTGGTGTCGTTATGTTTGTAGCCTGCGTGGCAGGTGCAGATGTTGGGAGAGGTGCAGTCTCCGTTGGCGCAGATGGTGTCGCATATAGGAGAGCAGGTTCCTCCTCTTTTTTCGTAGCCGGGGTCGCATTCGCAGGTTTCGGGCGCGACACATTGTCCGTTGGTGCAGTTGGTGCAGATCGGTTCGCAGTGTGTGCTGTTGGCGTGCCGGTGGCCCGGGAGGCACTCGCACTGGTGCGGCGCGGCGCAGACGGCGTGGACGCAGCCGGGCGCGCACACAGGCTCACATTTACCCTCAACCAGTTTATAATCTTTGCAGCACATCAATCTATCTTCATTTCGATAATCAGTCTGAAAATAAAAATAAGATACTAATGCTGTGAACCCAGTTATTAAAATGCTTTATTTATAAATATATGTATTACCTTTGCACAAGTCCTTGCTTTATTGTGTGGACACGGAAATCTTCTTTTATACGACACTCTGAAAAAAAGTCATTTTATTATACGAGTATCAGTAGAATAACGTGTTATTTAAATGAATACTTTCCGGCGGTTTGTGACAGTTTTATTTGTGGTTAAAACAAAGTTGATTATTTGGTTTTAACTTACAAATAATACTCGGTATTTGCCATGCACAATACAAAGCCTAATTATAACTACGAACCGTGCAACTAACCAACAGATAGATAAGAGAAACAATGGTTATATTATATTTTTTTATCAAAGCACTACATAGTCACATGCACATACGTTTGTTCATAATTTATTGCTGTTAATTAAATAGTACATGTACCTATTAAACTTAAATAATTTAAAAAAATATATTTATATTCAGTTTCTATTCAACAACGCATATTCATATTCTCTCGCGATTAGTATTCGCGCCAAGGTAGGCAGTAACTAAAAACAAGGAATCTCTTTTTTCTCTTGGCAGTAAATAAACGTATTGATTTATAATAGTTTGAAGTTAAAAAATATTTTTGAGTAATTCTCACATTGGGAGCACACTGGACTGTCATACTGGAGGTCGTGGGTTTAAATCCGCACCCATGGATTTTTCTTCTCGAAAAATGTATGTGCGTTTTATACACGTGCTTGAACGTTGAAGGCAAACATCGTGAGAAAACCGGCATGTTCTGATAACTTTAAAGAGTTTGGAGAACATGTGACATTCACCAACCCGCACTTGGACAACGTGGTGTAAGCTCCCATACAAATGTGATTTTATAAGGTCAAACTTGAATGAAATCATATGAAGATTTCATGTAAAAAGTATCATTAAAATCCGCTCACAATGATAAAGTTATGAAATAACAAACGTGCATTGAGACTTTGAGACTCCCTCTATTTTTTGAGAGACAGGTTTGAAAGCTCCAACGATACTAAGTCCAAGAATTTTCAATCATCTCATCACATTTTACAACTTAAACAGTTTGAATCAAAATATGTAGATTTTTAATCAATTCGGGAGAGACCAATTAACTAAAACTAACGCTATCTTTTTCACTTTCAAAGTTATCGTGAGTAACTTTAACCATTTAAATCAAAAAACTAGTTTAAAATTATCAATAATATCAATCAATACGTGAATTAATCCCGATTTGAAAATGAATAAAACTATCTTCATTGACCTTGAAACTAGAACATAGGCAAATAGTAGTTATTTATTTATTAAAAGGAAAATTAACGGCTAAGATTAACTCTATAAACTAACCTAGTAGTAACAACAAGATAATTGCCTCAATTGGCTTAGGTCTGCTTCTGGTGCACGAGGTAGCGAGTTCTATTGCCGCCGAGGGGTCAAATGTTTGTATGTTCTGCAAGCACTTTCTCCTTGGTCTGAGTTTAATATGTATAATAAAAAATATATCTATCTATGTAAGTCTATTATATTAAGTATATCAGATGTCTAGTACCCGTAACACAAGCTTAGAGCTAAACACCGGTCTAAATGTCGTTGTGTGGATTTTTTTTTTTTTTTTTTTTTTTATTCAGTTTTTACAACCTTTAAACAGAGTTTATGTCGGTTGACTAAATTAAACTAATACTAGGTTAACTTAAAAGAACATATTCATATACAAAAGAAAAAACAAAACAATTATCTATAAATAATAACTAAACATAAATAACTACTACCTACTTAATATTAACTAAATCATACAATAAAGCTGCCTCTTTACTATTAGGGTAGGATAATATTTGTTGAATTGAGCCCACATCTAAGACATTTATATTGAGCTCGCGGAGAACCTGCCGCCGCTCGACCTGGTTCCGGACACACTCCGTCAGCACGTGGTACGCGTCCTCCAGTCGGTCACACTCCTCGCAATTAGGTGATGGTACTTTTCTCATAAGATAGGCGAATTTTCTGAGTGGCATGTGTCCGGAACGAAGCCTATGAGCGGTTACAATATCTTTCCTACGTATGTCTCCCGTAAACCATGGGAGACGAGGAGGCTGACTTTGTATTATTTTATACCATATTCCTTTAGTTTTTGAGCGCTCATCAAAATATTCTCGCCAGAAATCATAACATATTCTTTTATATTTTGGTATTAGTTCAGAATACGTAGGTATAATAAATGTTTCCGCTCCGTCTGAAATGGCTGCCCGAGCCAAGCGGTCCGCCTCCTCGTTGCCCGACACTCCTATGTGCGACGGAATCCATTGCAAAACTATTGTTCTTCCGTTTCTATTGCATTCATCGAGTTTGCGTATGATATCAAAGGCAATCGCAGTACCGCGATGTCCATGAATGCAACTAGTTAAATGTTGTAAGGAGCTCTTACTATCAGTAAAAATAACATATTTGGGACGAAAATCTGTAGAGTATTGTATGTAAGTTAAGGCCTGTGATATTGCGTACAGTTCTACTGACATAATAGATATACAAGATGTGTTGCTATAGCATTCGCCGTGTTTTGTCTGCGAGTCATAAAACGCGGCGCCGGACGAGCCTGCGCTTTTTGAGCCATCTGTATATATTTTGTTCCAACCATTATATTTAAGATATATTTCACACAGTATATCATTTTTTAAAACATTCTGGTCATATTCTTTTTTAGACTTTAGTACGGATTCTAAACTATCTATAATTATGTTTTTAATTTCAAATTTGGATACCCATTTACTAAATTTAAACATGTTGAGCGGGTAAGAGGAAGATATTCTTTCTTCTTTTACCACATTATAAGAAATAGCTAGTAATGGAGATTTTTTATTTAACCAATATCTTTTATCAGAAAGAGAACACAGTTTCTTTAAGCAATTTTCTGTAATACTATTTGTCCAGGATTTAATTTTAAGGCAAAATTTATAGGCTAAAAATTTTCTCCTAACTGACAGTGGGGGTATACACAGCTCGCTCTCCATTACATGGATGGGCGTTGTTTTGATAAATCCACCAATAATTCTCAGCGCTTGATTCTGAATTTTGTCAATTTTATAAGTGTGTGAATTAGCACTATTGTCGTATAAAAAGCTGCCAAAATCGATTCGACTTCTAATTAAGTTTATATAAAGTCTTCTTAAATGTTTAGGGTGAACTCCCCACCCGGACCCCGACAGTACTTTTAAAATATTTAAGAATTTTTGTGACTTTTCACAAACTTCGTTAACATGCCTTCCCCACCGCAATGCCCGATCAAGCCAGATACCTAAGTATCTAATATTATTTTGACAATTTAACGTTAAATTATTATTTACTACTAAATTTATATCATTTCGTCGTCGACCCCTACTATACAAACAATAATTCGATTTGTTTGCCGATATATCTAAACCAATTTCAAATAAAATATCTGTAATTATATCTAAAGAATTTTGAATCGTTAAAACGCAATTATCTATACTCTTATCACTAACAAAGATAACGAAATCATCTGCATATTGTGCAATTTGTGAAGGAACTTTTTTACAAATTTCATAACTTATAATATTAAATAACAATGGAGATATCGGGTCTCCTTGGGCTAATCCTTTAGAAGTCCATCTCATTGCATCGTTATTATCATCAAGTTCGTTTGTTACATTACTTATTCTTAAATGGCGATCACTAAGGAATTCCCAAAAATAATTGCAAATTAAACTTCCTACATTCAAATTATCTAATGTTAAAACTAATTTATCCACACAAACATTGTTATATGCATTCTCTATGTCTAGGTAGCATGCCAACGTAGGTATATTATCGGATAAACCTATTTGAATGAATGATGTCAATCTGGCTACGGAATCCAAGCATGATTGTGCTTTTCTGAAACCGGTTGTGTGTTTTGATAAAATAGAATTATTTTCAATAAACCATTCCAGTCTCTTGGCTAACATCGAATGAAAGATCTTACATACACACGAGATTAAAGAAATGGGTCTCAATTTCATATTGTGAGGGTTAGATCCCGCTTTGGGGATAGGCACTACAGTAATATCCCGCCATTGTTGAGGTACGTATGCTGAGATTAAAATATCATTATATAAATCTACTAAATACTTTTTTCCTATAGTAGGTAAATGGAAAATCATAGAGTAAGTAATTTCATCATTTCCTGGGGCCGAATCTTTTTTCTTTAAACAGACTTCAAATTCCTGCAAGGTAAACTTCTGTTCTAATAAGTGGTTATTTGACATAAAACAAGGTCTTGTTGTTCTAACAAAGTCGGGAGCTAGGCTACGTAATAATTCCAGTTTCTTATCAGTAGGCGCTTCAAACCTGTTGTTACGGTAACCCTTTATCCACCGCATCCTCCGCCACATATCTGCCGAACTAGTTGACTCATTCGTTTCATCACAAAATTCCTTCCAGTTATTAAAATTAGCACGCGATAATTCATTCCTAACAATTATATTTCTTTTTTCCAAAATTGTATAATTATCAGGTGTAGGATTTCGGCGAAAAGTACTTAGAGCTAAACGTCGCTGAGCCACCACTTTTGACAATTCAGCATTCCAATATGGTTTCGGTTTAAAATTACTTTGCGGATCACTATTGATTTTTATGTAAGGAATGTTGTTATCAGCGGACGTGTTTATTATCTCAACAAAAGAATTGTACCTACTTTGAATGTCATTATGAAGATTATGGACTAAGCTGTTAATTTTATTTTCTATTTCATTTGAAAAGTCAGACCAGTTAGCTTTTTTATAGCTACGTTTTTTGATAAATTTACCAGATTTTTCTATATGACTGTTTAATTTTATGATGAAGTGATCGCTGCCAAGACATTCGTTTAAAACTGTCCAAGAATAGTGAATAATTATGTCAGAAGACGCAAAAGTTATGTCGGGCGAGGATTGTTGTAAAAAATTATCCACGTACTCGGCTCGCGTCGTGCTGCCGTCGTTCAAATAGATAAACCCATGCTCCAAAGACGAATCCTGAATTTGAAATCCTCGGGAATCATTTTTGTAAGACCAATTCCTATGATGCGCATTAAAATCCCCAGCTATAATTGTTTTCTTACTAAATTTAGTAAAAATTTCATCCCAATCAGCTTGAATAGTGTGGATTGATGAAGGACAATAAATACTTAAAATATTGGATAGATATTTACAATTCTTAATTTTAACCCCTATTATTTCTATACCTAAATTGGACAAATGAATCGGACATACCTCTATTCGAATGGATCTGTGCACGAGGATACCTACACCACCGTATGAGTCATCACGATCCTTCCTTATCAGGTTGTAGCCACTTATATTTAGGTTAATATTTTCATTTAACCATGTTTCGCTTATAATGGCAATGTGTACTTTATGTTGAAACAAAAAACATTCTAATTCTGACTGCTTAGGCTTTATACTCCGAGCGTTCCACTGTATAATATTAATAAAACCCTGACCTACAAAATGACTAACCATTTTGAAAAATGGAAAGGATTTTAGTAAGGGAACCCTCTAACTTAAAAAACTCGGCAATATGCACATAACACTCTTCAAATAATACAAACAATAAACTACTGACCTTCGTCTCCAGTGATTTTTCAGAACAAAATATTTCCCTAATTCTATTTAAAAGTCTCATAAAATTAAACCCCTTGTTGTGTGGATTGTAAAAATAAATAAGAATATAATAAAAATAAAAGGTTTTCAAGTTTCACGGATAGTCACATCATTACATCAAAAAGTTATTAACTACATCGATAAGAACTTACGAAATTGTTTTCGCGCAAAGCCCCGTTTTATCAAGCACCAATCCATCACACACATAGAACAGCACAAACACAAGATAAAATTCAAAACGCATATTTCTCACTAAAACTTAAACGGTTTATTTCACTACAACGGTTTGTTTATGACATAAACGGTTGGTTCATCCCGACGTTCGTTATCAACTGACTTCCTCGCGCAATCCACTAAGCTACTTGTTTCGTATCGAGCTTCGATATTACAACTAATTAGTTGAAGCGCAGGCTGATGTGCTTTGAACTAATTAGCTACATACAGGCTGATGCGAAAACACACGTGCGCGCTCGCGGGTAAGCGAACAATGACTTCTGCAGCGGAGTTAAGGTCGCTTCACAGTACCAGTATAAGAAAGTGGTTTTTTTAATGCGACTTGCAAAAAGGGGTTCTGTTTTTGAAGCGTATCTTTTTATCTTTTTCGATGTCTATTGTTTTAAAAATGTTTTATTATAAATATATAGGTACTTAGGTTGTATATTTTTTTAAGTGAAAGCTATATAATATGAACTTATTATTTTTACGTATTTATATTTGATATAAATTAGTTTAATTATTTTAAATAAGCCTTCATATTTTTTTAGACTGGATAAGCCTTCATTTGACCACAATCTTACCTGGTGTAAAGTGACGATGTGGTCTAAGGTGGGGCATGAAGACCTAGAAGGTAGATGGCTTCTCCGGGCCATATTAAGAAACACAAAAAAATTGCTTCACGCACTGGCCCAGCCCGGAGGGTGGTGACAAGCCGCGGCCGAAGCCTTCCACCAGAGACTGTTCTTAGCACCACCTGGAGGTCTCGTGTAAGGATTCAGAGGGTTACCACTAACGGACATGAACAGAATAACCTCATTATATTAAATAATCCATCATTTGTATACAGGAAACTAATGGTCTTTATCAAAATTTTAGTAATTTAATATATTATCTAGACATACCTATCTGTCAGTATTGCCACAGCGCGCCCACTCCCAGTGAATTCATAGAGAATGTATGCAACAACTCAAATACTAACTAAAATTAAAACATTCGGTAATCAAGCTACTTATAATAAGAAAAACATGGATTACTTATTTAATGTAACTTAAGAAGTATTCCCGATTCCTATAATTGTATCTAAATAAAACTAATTTCACTAAAATCATAATTGGATCCCGGAGAAAAAGTTGTTACGCAATACCTATAAAATACTGCTTCTTCTTGTGAAAGTCGGTGGGTTTTTTATAAATATTTCGAGCTTGATCGGTACCTTAGCCTTTACTGATACGTGTGTGAGTCAACCTTTATTGCCGTCCGGTGTACATCTTGAATGTGCCGTCTTCGTGACGTGTGATGCTAAACAGTGAATGCATAATGGTTAAGTTTTGTTACATTGTAAATCAGTCAATGTCTTGTGTCGGTAGGTATAGACTACATCAAATTTTTATGGTTGACGTGACCGAAATACTTAATCTGAGACTTAATTTTGCAATTTAATAAACTTGTACCTTGTACTAGTGGTAGGTTTAATTTAAAAAATCTGTGTTGTCTTAGTGTCATACTCGACTTTAATTCCGAAGGTTGTCGGTTCAAGTCCCGCCGCTCAACTCTAGGTTTTTCTTCTTGATAAATTTATATGCTCATTAACGTGCTTTAATGGTGAAGGCAAACTGAGAACTTTGAAGTTTCTTATTAGGTCAGAAGACCTCAGAACGATGGTGGGAATAATCACAGGTCACTGCGAACTAAATGACCATCTCTTCAAAATTGGAGCTATGGACAGCAGTTTATGTAGAAGCTGCTTCGAGGAAGAAGAGACAGTAGAGCGTACGTTGCTACACTGCACAGCCACGGCGGAGGCAAGAATAAGGACGGGGTTGAGGCGTCTAATGGACGCGGAGGCTCCATCCTCACCATATTATGCTGTCACGACTAATCTAATTAATTTAGTGTCTCTGTAAATCTCCGAAATTATACTCCGGTACATCAAGGAGTTAGGATGGCCTAGCTAGGCATGGGGGTAATTCACAATTAGTCCGGTCAATATAGACAATTGAAATAAAGAAAATTTTCTCTGAGGTACTTTTCGATAAAACTTACCGTTTTCGAGAAAAATTCAAAGAACCCATAATTTTGACCTTTGGGCCCGAATAAGTCTATTAGCACACATGGGACCGATTGGGACTTTTGACACTTTATTTTTTATGGCAAACCTAAGGTCTTTAGGTACGGAGATTTGGCTATCACTATTTTTAAGTCTAAATTGACCAGACTAAATACACTCCAAAGCGAGACGTCAGTGCAGTCCTTAGTCCCCCCAACAAAGAACTAGAATTATTAGGTTATATTTTACTACATAGACAGATGCATTTACATAAATGTAATAAAATATAAATACATTCAGGCGTGAAACTAGATATTATTGATCAATCGTTAGTGCCCCGCGGTGTTACCTGCGTTATTATGGATTTTACCGGAAGAACAGTTTACCGCGGTAAAAAGCCTATGTCCTTTCTCAGGCGCTAGAGAATCTGTGTACCAAATTTAATTAAAATCAGCTCAGTAGTTTTTGCGTCTCTTTCACGCAGAAGACAGACAGAGCTACTTTTTGGCATTAATAATATTATTAGTATGGATACAGTCCCCACGGAGGCATAGAACTTCAATCTCCTACGTCTATGTTCACCTAACCTGAGTTATATAGATTTTCATCATCATCATCTCAGCCGTAAGACGTCCACTGCTGGACATAGGCCTCCCTCAAAGATCTCCAGTGATTTCGGCTGGCAGCGGCCTGAATCCACCGTGAGCGCGCAGCCTTCACCAGATCGTCAGTCCATCTAGTTGGTGGACGTCCTACGCTGCGCTTGCTGATCCGTAGTCTCCATTCGAGAACCTTTTTGCCCCAACGACCATCTGTTCTTCGTGCTATGTGGCCTGCCCACTGCCACTTCAAAGAACTAATCCGTTTGGCTATGTCGGTGACCCGCGTTCTTCTACGAATCTCCTCATTTCTGACATATAGATTTTACCACAGTCATAATTTGAAACAATTACAAATATTCATTATGGTATCTTAATATATATAAATCTCGTGTCACAATGTTTGTCCTCAATGGACTCCTAAACCACTTAACCGATTATAATAAAATTCGCACACCATGTGCAGTTCGATCCAACTTGAGAGATAGCATAGTTTAAATCTCAAATTATAGTCGCAATTTTAATTTATTGCTAATTATTTGTCTGTATGGTTTTTACGGCAAGAAAAATTCGAATAATTTCCGGGAAAATTTTATACCCGTGCGACGCCGGGGCGGGCCGCTAGTATATATATAAATGTTTCTCTGTGTAAATTATGATATATACCTCTATAATGTATAATATGTTAAATCTCTCTCGCCAAGTGAACTGTGTCCCAGCAGTGGGAACGTTAATAGGGTGATGATGATGATGATGATATAAATGTAAAACTTTACAAAACACGGAAGTATGACATTTCCCTGAATATACGGACCCATCACAAAAAAACTTATAAATTACATTATACTATTATTAGTATAATGTAATTTATAAGTTTTTTTGAATTTGTCATACGATTATTCGTATGACAAATTTGACAAGGCCTCTTCACAGTTGCTTCTACATACTTTGACAAGGCGACTGTTCAGCTGCACTATTAATTGATTATTGTAATTAGTTTGTAAATAATAATGTATTTAATAATTTATTGACGTAAGTAAGGGTTCTCTAAAGTCCCAAAAGTGAAATAAATGAAACTGAATGAAACTAACAAACTATTAAAACAATAAGTAAATTGCTAAAGTTAATATTTTTGCTCTTCATTAAATTATTTTGTCAAATTTTAAGTCCACTTATTAAAACATCCTGTAGATCTTAAATAAATCATAATGGCTAATGGGGATTAATTAGTGCAATGTCTGTCACTCAGCTCCAGGTATAATCTAAAATAATGATCGTTACCACACTACCACACTTAGATTTCGGGACACATTAGCAAATTAGGAACATTCGTAAGCAGTTTATTTTAATACGTTTCAAGAAAATGCTAATTAGTTCACTTCTGACGGATAATATTAATTAATTAAGTGTCAGTTGCTCATAACACTTATTATATGACACTTTTAACGTAACTAGCTGTGTCCCACGTTCTAATCCGAATTGTAGGTAATTATCCCGCGGTCAAAAGTAGGCTACGGGAAGTATCATTTTTTATGATCTAAAAAATCTGTATAATAATAGATTAGCCCACGGATTCTATTTTTTACCGCGGAAAAAAAAGCCTGTTACTTTCAGGCTTTAGAGAATTGATGTACCAAATTTCATTTAAATCGGTTCGTTATTTTTAGTTCAGGTAAATAGATCGTATTCATATATTTTTATTTGGACCTGTATAGCGTAGACAGTTGCAAAAGCCGTGTTGGCTATGTGGGAGGACACTTGACTTTCATTCCGAAGGTCGTGGGTTCAAACCCCGCCACGCACCACTGGAGATTTCTTCTTGAGACATTTATGTGTGCTTTATACATGTGCTTTAACGGTGAAGGCAAACATCGTGAGGAAACCGGCATGTTCAACTTTAAAGAGTTTGAAGGACATGTGACATTCACCAACCCGCAATTAGCCAGCGTGGTGAATTAAGGCCTAATCTCTCTCGCCAAGACAGAAATCCCTGTGTCCCAGCAGTGGGAACGATAATAGGGTGATGAGGAGGGAAGCGTAGACAGTTCAGCGTAAATGTGTTTAGATATAATATAATGGATAAAAGTGATATATATTTATTTAAGTTAAATATTTCTACACCTAAACACAAGCGTGCGCGACCTTTAAATTATAGGTATTTTGACAACGGGTCATTGGCTTACGGCTAGAGTGGTCGAGACCCTGTATTTTGTTTGTATTTAAATTGCTGTTGTTTTATTTTAATTATTTGTGTGTTTTTAAACAAAATATGATGATGAGCATCGAATGGAAATAATATCATCCAATTTAATTGTATCTCATTATAATGTATTCCTCCGGATTTAGCCAAGGCTGGTACAGTACATATAAAGCTAGCCACATACTTAGGCTTCGCGCTGACCCAAGACTGTTTTTCGACTGACTACCGCCTTACAGAATAGATGAAGCGATAGACACTGTGAACGACAAGTTTGCGTTGAGACTAAAACGTTATAAAAAAGACTTGACTTAAATGAGAGCGAAACCTTAGCGTTCTAGGCGGCCAGTCAGCAAAAATATTTTTTTTATTAATCAAATTAAAAAAAATAAAAGATAAACCCCGATTCCAGAACTTTAGTTCCCTTAAAAGTATAAAGTCATACTATTTTAATATGCATTTGATGCGCTTTCATTTGAGACCCACTCGAGTATATTTGCAGATGTTCGATTTTTCCTTCCCCACTTTTACAATCATAACTTTCAAACGGGTCAACCGTTTTTCTTCAAACATGTCTAAGAACACTCGCGCGATACTTACCTTCCATACAAGAAATGAATGAAACTGAACTGAAACTGAATTGAATCCGCATGATCTCTTCGGGAGCTATGATGCCACAGATAGATAGATAGATAGTCAGACCGACAGACAGACACGTCAAACTAATAACACCCCTTTTTTGACGAGGGTTAAAAAGAAAAATGCAGTCAAGCAGCTGTTAGGGAGGAATGGAGACGAGCCGTGAAGCGTGCAACAAGTGGAAACTTCCAGTGATGACCACGACCACGGCAAGAGTGTACCGATTAAGAAGAAGTTGAAAAAGAAAAATGTTCTATTGTCTTCACTATAAGCCTCTACGACATCATAATATAGCCCCGTGATGAGCGTTAAGCCGCGGCCCCCAGGCCTGTTAACTTACAGGCCCGATTGCGCCATAACAGGCCGATAGGTCATGGGAATCGACGCATCTGATGAGGCCTGTGGTGGGCCTGTCGTCGCAGGCCGTGGGAATGCTCGGTGCAGGCCGGTACAGACTTCGACAGGCATGGTAACGTCTGGCGCGGCCCGTGAGTTAACAGGCCGTGGGACCCCAGCTTAAGGCCTCTAGGCGTATGAATAGGTTAGAAGCTGATAGCATCCAAGCAAAGATGGCTGGCATAATAATAATGTAAAACAAAGTAGTACAAACTATCACTATATTGATAAGATCGCAACAAAAAGCTGTTTGGGAAAATTACACAGCGGAAGTGACATTTGATTTAAATAAAAACTAATTTAAATATATAATTATCATTATATGTATATTAAATTTGTTTATTTTTCAAACATATACTGTTTGAGTTGAATATAAGTGATTCTGTAATATTATAATTATATAGAAATAATTGTTTTAAGTTATATTTATATTCATTATTATAAATTTAAGTAGAGGTACTGAAGATTGTGATCCACATAAATCTTAAGTATGTATTAATTGTGATATCAATAATGTAGTATCAATAAAGTAAGTTTAAAAAGGCATGGATATTAAGTTGGTAAAAAAACAGTAAGAATAGGAAGCTGAGATCGTAAATCGGTAGTCTTAATAATTTTTATTAAGGGATAAACCTCACTTTTTAAGTTTAACTATTTTAAACAGATGTTACGGATGCATCTTAATCTTTTTTTGCATTAAAATAAAAAAAATAAAAATGTAGTGTAGGATGATGGACATCCTACACTACATTTTTATTTTTTTTATTTTAATGCAAAAAAAGATTAAGATGCATCAACTAGATGCTTTGATGACCGGATAAAGGTCGCGGTCATGATGCAAGAAGCTTCTAACCACCAAAATAATTGAAAATCTTTGAGAGAGGTCTATTTTCAGCCATGAACGTAAGTGGTTGAAAAGATGTCACAAAAAACTACCAGACCCCGAATACAGGAGGTAAGTAACTAAGCAAGCTATAGCTTACTTACTGATTGCCTCATACAGGAGTTTACTCGCGCTGTTGTACTTAACAAACAATATCCTCAAAAACAGGAAAAAGGAAATAAGCAATCTTAGAGGATATAATATTTCTGCAGTTTAAACACGTCAGAATAGTGCATGCTAGCAAATATCTGTTGTAAATAGTATTATAATATTATAATAAACTTAGTAACAATAGTTATAATATTGTTTAATAGGAATTTTCCCATTTGATAATGGAATAATAATGCGGTTTTGATAAACAAGTTCAAAACGTGACGTGTCGAGCATATATTACAGGATGTTAATGTCGTTATAATTTTTCAAGTAGGTAAGTTGTTTCAGATAGATAACTAATTAAATATATATCTACAGAGTGTAACTAAAGTTTCGGTCAGTGCAAGGGCTGAAAATATAAGACGTAGGATGATTTGTTTTTAGGAATCTTAGTAATATTAAGTTAATATAGCTTATTCCAGAAATGCCCTGCGAGTATCCCCTGCGAAGTATGGCTGGACAATTTACATAGCAACATTTAGCCCCGTGATAAACTCTAAGCTTGGGTGTTCGTTACAGCATTTATTCGTTGGATACTACGTAAATAAGACAATGGCCTTGTCTGCAGAACATTCATATACTGGTGCAGGAATTGAACCCACTTCAAGCTAACGTCACTCACAAGCTCACTACACCACTGAGGTTGTCAATAATTTCTGTCACATGACCTTAGTCTACATCTGTGGACCAAACCGAAAAGTCACAGTTCACCTCTGACTTTTTGGTTTGTTTCTATTAATCTCTTACTTACCGAGTAACCTCAACACAGACTCCACTGCAATATCCTTCAAGATCGCAGACTCCTCCACAATCAGGTCGACAAGGCTTCAAGCAGACCCCAGGAAACCTCTCCGCGTATCCTTCATCACATGAACAAACGTCAGGAGCTGAACAGTAACCATTACTACACACCAAACTGCACAAAGGCTTGCAAACATCTTCTTGTAATTCATATCCATCCTCACATTCGCATTTTCCTGGTGCCACGCATACTCCATGAGTACAATCATCACATTTGGGAGCACACGCACTATCATTAATGGAAATATAGCCTTCAATGCAGCTGCATGTATTCGGAGCAACACATGTCGAGTTGATACAATCGCAAACTGGTTGACATAGGTTATCTTGGAGCACGAAGCCTGGATGACAAGTGCAGGTGTTCGGAGCTGTGCATTCTCCGTTCTCGCAAGGTTGCTCACAAATAGGTTGACAGGTTAGATCAGGATTAATAGTATGGTGTTCGTCACAATTCGTGCAATGAGTCTTATTATATCTTCGGGTTCCAGGTTCACAGTCGCAGATATTATTGATGTTGCATACGCTGTTGTGGCATACGGGGTCGCAGGTTGGGGTGAGGCAGGCGTTGAGGCGCTCGGGATCGAGGTAGAGCGGGGGGTCGCAGTGGCAGGTGGCGGGGGACTTGCAGACCCCGTGGAGACAGCCGGTGCTGCAGATTGGGGCGCATGCGTCCCGCTCGTTGTCGTGCTGGTAGCCTTGGCAGCAGATTGTGTGGTTGCTCCAGGTGAGGTATGACTGGAACAATTAGTACAGTTTAGAGGAGATATATTATGGATATACGCACAGAAGAGATACACAGATCCCTTTAATGTCTTAATGATCCTATCCGTTCAAGGTTGTCTGGTAGAGATCGCTCTTGAGCGATAAGACCGCCAATTGTCGCACAGGGTAAAGAATATTTTTGTTATGATTTTGTTATAATTGTGTGCGCAATAAAGAATTATTATTATGAACTTCTTTATGAGTCATTCAAAGAGTCAAGGTGTGGTTCACATTTTTTTAACTGAATTTATGTTAACCGTTTATAAATAAAAAAAAAATTGGTATCCTCAATTTTAGGATTTAAGTCAGATGAAGTTGACATATTAAAAAATTATTTAAAGTATGTTTTATATAAACTAAAAATTTGCTTATAAGTCTTTTTACGAACTGGTTTTCGGAACAAATATCAGTTCAGGAAGTTATGAAACAATAACTATATTATTAGGAGCTTGTTTCGCACTTGATAAGTAAACGAATGACCGCCAATGACCTATTTAAAAGTCGTCAACCTTAATTATTGGATAGATAGTTAACTGCAAAATTGATCCTGTGTAGTAAAAATAAATATGAAACAGGAAGTTATGTGACTGCCTCAGTGGCGCGGTGGGCGCAAGAGGTAGCGGGTTCGATCCCCGCCGTGGGGTCAAGTATTTGTATGTTCTGCAAGCACTTTCTCCTTGGTCTGGGTGTTTAATATGTATAATAATAAATATTTATATGTGTATGTCTTTATATTAAGTATATCAGATGTCCAGTACCCGTACCACGAGGGTTAGATGTTGTGTAGGTTGTCCGGAAATATTTATTTATTTATTTTGGATATTTTTTTTTGTTTAGTGTTTTTAATTATGTGTGCAATAAATAATATTTATCTTATCTTTTCCCAGCAGTAGGAAATGTGGGAATGTTAATAGTGTGATGATGAATAAATATATGTAACTAACCACATTCTTATATTTCCGTAGAGCTCGTCGTCTTCCGTTTTTCCATTCAATAACGCTGTAAGACTTTCTCCTGTTTTGTATGGAACTGGAACAAATTAAAAAAAAACTATATATATTTATTTTAGTGGCAATTCACACCGTGCTTAAAACTAAAGCTAAGAAAGATAACATTAAAGGCATACATCTTACTCGTATGCCATTCTGGTCATATGACGTCTAATAAAACATATAGCATATAAACTAACTAAGAGTTAGGCTATATGCTTGTGATATGACTCTACTAATGAGGTGGTAGTTAATGTTACAAGTAAAGTTTAGGCACTAGCTTATTGAACAAACTTTTAATTCAAAAATCAATATAGATAATTTTATTAATATTTTGGTGGTATGAGGGTAAAAGTGGGGAAGGAAAACCGACAATCTGCAAATATACTCATGTGGGGTCTCAAATGAAAGTGCATCGCGTGCACATTACAAAATAGCATGACTTTTTACTTTAAAGGGAACTAAAGTTCTGAAATCAAGGATTTTATAACTTTCTCTTCTTTTCTTTCATCCATAATCAATTTAGATTATGAAAGACACCTTTTGCTGAGAGTTCCAACCAAGCACAAGGACATATTCCTCGCTTCCGGCTTTATTTATTTATTTATATTTAAATATTTATTCCAATCGCATTATTGGTCATTCGCCTGACACCCAACTACTAACCAAAATAGTAATTATCTTAGATAAAAAAAAATATATTTCCGGACAATCTACAAAACATCTAGCCCCGTAGTAAGCTCTAAGCTTATGTTACTGGTGCTTAATGTTTTGTTTTCTTGAGTTTTTTTTATTATACATATAAAACACCCAGACCAAAGAGAAAAGTGCTTGCAGAACATAGAAATACTTGACCCCTCTGCGGGAATCAAACCTCTTGCGCCGCGATGCAGTCAAAAAATAAATGAAAAAATGAAAAAAAAAAAATGAAAAATATATTTATTTACTAATACAATTTTGTGCTTAATATTTGTCGTTAGTCTCCACACTAGGCACACTGCCAGATGAATGAAGCTTGAGGGTGGAATTTATAGTACTTTGATAATCATTCATTACAGCTATAATCGGCGAATTAGATATTACTTTTATATGTCACTAGTGGCCCGCCCCGGCATCGCACGGGTTTTTATTTAATTTTTTTACGATTTTTTCTCGTTTTTAAACATTCCCTAGGCCTCCACGAACATTTCAAGACCAAGATAAGATAAATCCGTTCAGCCGTTCTCGAGTTTTAATCAGACTAACGAACAACAATTCATTTTTATTTATATAGATTAGACTGCAAATATTAAATAGGTAATTAATATTTCCATGTTTTTATGGTTTTTTAGTTTGGTTTATTATTATTTGTCCGTTTATTGAATATGTATATACATATGTATAAAATTTTAAGATAGGTACATATAAACTTTTTGATGAGTTGTTTTTTGATTTGAAATAATAAATACGTTACTTTGGTGATAATGACTAATTACTTTCAATCTATAATGATATACAATGTGTTTGTGACTGACACATCTTCCTTTTGTTCTGATGTAAACAACTCATTATGCAATTTCACTTAAAATTATCTAGTCCGTAGGTCGGGCAGCGGAATATAACAAGACCCTAATCAGTTTAGGAGGTACAACATCTTCTATTATAATTGTTTTATCCTATTGTAAATGTTCTGAGAACTTTAAAGAGTTTGAAGGGCATATAACATTCACTGACCCGCGCTTGGCCAGTGGTGAAATAAGCTTATCTCCCTCGTCAAGAGAGAAGTTCCTGTGTCCCAGCAGTGGGAACGTTAATAGGGTGATGGTGATAATGAATAAATTTACCTTATTTTAACCACGCAAGCTCCTTCATCCCCAATTTCTAAGGCTTCCAAATCGGTCACACTAATAATAAAAACTAAAATACTTAACATCACACTATTCACAAGCATTGTCACCGATACTGTTCAACCACTAAATGTGAAATTTAAAAAAACAGCTTTATGAGCTTTTTCTATTCAAATAATTTAGAATTATTATATAAATAGTGTTTAACAACAGCATAGATAAGCACAAAGAAATAGTTATTTTTAGAACTAGATATGTATAGAGTCTATGATTTAATTTTGTTTTGATTTTTCTTTTGGCATCGTTAATTCAAATTTCAATTAATTTGAAACAGCTATCTTTATATAATTTCAACACAAAACAGTACTTTTTTGCAAGATTTTTGCATGTTTTATTTTATGGTATTGTTATTAAGTTTTCACACAACCAATACGTGGAGAGGACCAGAACAAAATGTGATTTAATCTGGAAGAGTGTGATGCTAGCATTTATAGATAAAATAATAATATTTCATATTACAACTGACTAAAGTTTTAATTAAGTCCTCAGAATTTATGAGGATAGCACGATCTAAAATGTACATAAGGCATATTCATGAAAAAAGGTGTGTGTGCGATTCACATACGGTAGAAGTGAAACTTCAGTAAATCGACAAAAGAATGAGATGAATAAAAAAAATACTGTGCAAAAAGATTTTGTTCGGGCGGTCACCCATCCAAGTACTGGCGTTCCGGAAAGTTGCTTAACCTTGTTAGCGTTTAAGATTGGCTTACCTGACGTATTTCCGTTGCATCCGGTCTAAAATCACAACGATTCTAAAGAAGTTTCACTTCAAAAATATAAGCTGTCGCACATTTGCCCTGTTAAATAGATTTTCTCGTGGGATCAAGTTGTTTTAATGCCACAAGCAAACTTCCACAACAAGCAATATCTCATAAATTCATTAATTCTTTATTGCAAACAGAAATAAATACAAATCTTAGTAATAACATAGGTTATGTACAAAGGCGAGCTTAACAATGTTGGAGTTTTCTTACAGCAAACCTTAGGGTATTTTGTACTGTTATACAGAAAATATGGATAGCGTGCACTTACATGTCAGAGAGATATCTCATTAGAGATTTGTGAAATTGGTCCAATAGTTCTTGAGATTTACACCGTCGACTAAACCAACTCTTTAAAATATATCCAGTAAATCCACACAACAACATCTAGCCCCGTGGTAAGCTGATAAGCTCTAAGGTTGTGTTACGGGTAGTAGACATCTGATTCATTTAATATAAAAGATAGATATTTTTTATTATATCTACAAATTAAACACCCAGACCAAGGAGAAAGTGCTTGCAGAGCATACAAATACTGGACCCTTCGGCGGGAATCGAACCAACTAACTCTTGCACCACAAGCGGACCTACAATTAGTCAAATTAATGTAAAAAAATTGTTTGACATGAAAATATTATAAAAGGAGACATGAAAAAAACTTGATATTAGTACACTTATAATTCTATAAATAAAATGTTCTTATAGTACTGCTATAGGAGCAATGACAAAACTCACTATAAACATATCTTATAATTCTATAAATAATTTATCACAGTCAGGAGTAATGACATTACTACCGGTGCAGACAGCCACATCTCACTAACAAACAGCTGAATCACTAACGTCAATAGTACTTTAATTTTTGTTAATGTTTTTTGGCGTTGTTGCTCCTTTAACACGACCAGAACTTTGGTTAATAAAGAATAAATACATTTTTAATCAATGAATAACTGATAGCCGATATTTAGGTATGATGCACTAAGAAAGTGGCTCACTGATATGGTACTGTAATATATCAGTGATTTTTTTAGTTTACCATTTATATAAAAATTTTATGTGTAATATTATAATATTTGTAACTATATAATTTAACTACAATCATATTTAATTCATTAATTTCTGACATGTAATAATGGTATGTATTATGAATAAATTCTGTATTTCTGTACGCGCATAATTTTTCAAATACAGCATCAAATTCCAGGATTCTTTGTGTTTTGTATTTTTTTATTTTGTACAAAGTTTTTGTTCAAGTCATGTATTGTAAATAGAAAAAATACAAGGTGTGCAACAAAAATGTTGAAAAAATATGACAGAAAGCGATAACTTACTCCACACTGCATAGTGTTTCCCCGTGTTATACGGGTCCCACACAGTGTGAATATACTTTACACAATAATTATACTTATTTTATCATTTTATTACTGTACATAGAAAACAACCAGACCAAGGCAAAAGTGCTACGGATCGTAAGGCAAACATTTATCGGCTCGTAAAAATATAAATTTTTGGTGACGGTTGCTCTTGGACAAAATAAAGTTACGGCTAGTAGTTACGGTTAGTATACGGCTGCAGTTAAACAGCTAGCTATCCATTGCTTCACTATGTTAGTTGATTGATTCGCTTCAGATAAGGGTTAAAATGTTAATGAATATGTGAACACACATTTCGAAATATAAAAATGTTATTACTGACCCCTAAAATTAAAAAAAAATAGTCACAGTCACTAATAATATATAAATAATAATAATAAATTAACTAATCCTATATTCATAAATTATAAAAAAAAGTAATTTTTGTTTCTTAGGTTCTAATTTAATTAAGATTTTTTTTTAATTTTGTTATTTATGAAATTTTTTTTTTGTACGTTATTAACATTTGATTTGATAATATTTGCATACCTGCTTGCAGGTTGAATACAATTACTCTATCTAGTCTTTAAGTTCTTGACAAAAAAATTGTGTTCTGCATAGAAACATTGATTTGATTTTGTTTGAATTATTTATTTTTAGCAAACATGTCTTGTAAATCCTAAAGTCAAAGTTTACCTCAATAGATAAATGTAGTATATGGTCTTATTCATAATTTTAATATATATTTAGCGATGACAATTTAAACAAGGATAATAACCGTTCTATATTATTTGCAACACTTTGATACTATTTAAATCATTGTTAGTGAGTATGTGGACGAATATACATATATATATATATATATGAATTAATTTACATCATAATTGTGTGTTTCTAAAAATGAGAAGTCCAGTCGTTATATTTTGCACAGTGGTAAGTTTATTTTATTAAAATATAATAATACTCTTTATTGAAAACAACATTACAATAAAACAATAAAAAAAAATAATGAAAAAAGTGTATGAAGTGTACACGGAAAGCTAGGTGTACTAGGAGCCTATCTTATATAATAATAAAAATAAAAATAAAAACAATTCCAAAACTTTAGTTCCCTTAAAAGCAAAAAGTGTAAGTACTATTTTGCAATATGCACGCCATGCGCTTAAATTAGAGACCCCACTCGAGTATATTTACATTTATTCGGTTTTCCTTCCCCACTTCCACCCCTCATAACTTTTAAACGGATCAACCGATTTTCATCAAACATGTCTAATAAATCGCTTCATCCGTTCGGGAACAGACAGACAGACGTCAAACGAATAACACCCCTTTTTGCGTCGGGGGTTAAAATGTATTGTTTGATCTCGAATATGAGAAGGCAGGTAGAAAATACCTTGGCATTAAGCCCACCTTTTCTACAACTCTGTATTTTCTTGTGCAATAAAGTATTCTTAATAATAATTAGCATTTTTTTCTTATTTATAGACGGTCTTCCTGAGTACTTGCGCGGCAGAATGCTCACACTATTATATGTTGTTGGAAGAAACTATAACAAAAAATGGGACAAAAACAGTTATGAAACCAGTGTCATTGTAAGTACAAAATATTTATTAATCATTTATTCAAAAGTTTTCAGGTTGTTATAAAGTTCTTAGAAAAATATTATTGTCACTGAATCCTGCCTTCATCATCACCCTTTTAAAGTTCCCACTGCTGGGACACAGGGACTTCTCTCTTGGCGAGAGATATTAGGCCATAATTCTCCACTCTGGCCAAGTGCGGATTGTTGAATGTCACATGTCTTCAACTCTTTAAAGTTCTCAAATCATGCCAATTTCCTCAAGATGATTGCCTTCACCGTTAAAGCTCGTGTTTTAAAGCGCACATACATTTTCATGAAGTAAAATCCAAGTATCAATGCATTGGTTTTTTTTTCATTTTGAAAATCGATAAGTGCTCCCTCACAGATGAAATGTTATAGTGCCTATACATTTTTCTTATCAACAACCCAATAGGTCCCTATGAAGCTCGAGTAAATATCCATTTAGCATAGTCGGCTGCCCTTCTATTACCCTTTAATTTATTGAAGTGAGGCGTCAGACAACTACAATGTGCCGTTTTTTTCATTAGTTAATTGCTTTTCAAAGTAACATAATATTGCTTCATGTATTTCCTTAATAAGAATAGATTATTTTTTTAAATCCTGAGTAAGTACCTACCTCAATACCGTAATGGATATTTATATACAAACAACGGTACAAACACTGCCACTACGCCATAAGATATTTCATGGTTTTGTGGTACACTCACTGGTTATTAATAAAATTACGGTAAAAATTACATATTTTTACAATTTGTTCAATTAAATTTTATTTCCACAGCAGCAAAATACACACAGAACTTTCCGCGTTCAAAAATAGTTCAACTTACAAAACTATATTTGATAACATAGACTGCGTTCTGGATATTTCAAGTGCTGATAGTTGTTCACCTGACACCACGTGTCATGAAGTTTATGAGGAAGGACTTCACGGCTTCACCTCTTCTACAGAAGCGAGTACAACTACAGAAATAACCACAAAATCTGATACTGACTTCCACTCAACAACATATTTGACAACAATAACAGACACATCTACCAAAGACACCACAGTGTCTGAAGCTGAAACAACCACGAAGTCTGACACTGACTTGCACACAACAACATATTTGACAACAATAACAGACACATCTACCAAAGACACCACAGTGTCTGAAGCTGAAACAACCACGAAGTCTGACACTGACTTGCACACAACAACATATTTGACAACAATAACAGACACATCTACCAAAGACACCACAGTGTCTGAAGCTGAAGAAACTACAAATGAATCAATTAAGCTGAAGAAAAACGAAAGATGTGCTTCATACTACATGATGTTTGAAGTAACACAAACTATTGTCGGTGATAAAATCATAAAAAACTTTAAACCTGTTACTGTGTAAGTTAAGTTACTTTAGTCTGATACGCATAATTTTATATTTTTAAATTGACTGTTCCCTATAGATTTCGAGTAGAGAAACCTCTTAGTTCTTTTTAAATAGCATTGAGACTCTTTAAATATAACCGACGTTATAACTGATTACTAAGCAGGTTTATTGTATATTCACGGATACACACATAATAAGTATTTATTTATCCCGCAAATATAAGGATGCTTTTAAAAAGTGTTATAACAATAGTACGATCAATTATTTTTCTTGATTGTTGCTAATAGGAATTATAGTTATACTACGTTTGTATTGTATTTGTATTGTAATTATAATTCAATTGAAATTTTACAGACTTACGTCTAACGAAACGTTAGCTGATAACGCAGATTGCGTTCTAGAATTCGCAAATACTGACAATTGTACACCTGTCACGACATGCACTGAATCTTATGCGGACGGACTTGATGGCTCAACTTTAAGTGATAAAGTGACTTCAACAACAGTAGTCACCACAGAGTCAGACAATATCATGAGCTCAACAGGCGAAGCCGAGAAAATAACGACCTCAAAGACAGCTGAAGGCAAAGATCTCACTTCAACAAATGAGTTTACATCAACCACAGAAACAACGACTACTACCAACGAAGATTTATTTTCTACTACTACAAATGATTCCACCTCAACTACAAAAGATGAACTTACATCGGAATATGATGACGAGGAAACAGATTGTGGGAACTATTATCTGATGTTAGAAGTAACAAGAAAAATTATCCAAGGGAAAGTCCAGATTGATATAAAACCTGTACCAATGTATGTATACTCCTCTATAATATAACTTATACAACAAGACAAACAAACTACTTAATAAAATTTGTACAAGCATACATAAAAAATATATAAAGCCAACTTATAGCTTAAAATAAAAAATAATATATATACCAATTATTTTTCAGGAGCACTACACTTAGTAAACATTCAACAATAGTAAAAGATGCTAAAGAAAAAACTATACCTGAAAACGAACATTGTGTTCAAAAATACAAACATGCAGATATTTGTACATCTGACAAAGACTACGCACAAGCATTGTTTGAAAAGATACTACTTAATAATATACCATCCATAGAAAATACTGAGCACAGTATATCTCCAAAAGCTGAAGTGGCAAAAGATATTAATATGTTGGCAAAGCAGTTCCTAAAATATCTGATGAACAAAAACTCAAAAGAACCTACAACTAAAGATTTCGATTCAACCACACCGTTCACGACAGAAATTGACACCAATAGCCATGGACTGGCTTCAGCTATGGTGACATCAGAACCAGAGCAAGACAGCGGCAAAGTTCCTTTGATAGTAGGGGCCACAATTCTGGCGGCGACCGGTACGGCGGCTCTGGCCTTTTTGGCGTATATTAAGATAAAACAAGCGCTGCAATATGGAGCGTACCGTAAGTGATTACTTTATATATACTAATTCTGTCTGCAGCAGCTGTATAAGCTGTGTTGGCTAAATGGGAGCACACTCGACTTTCATTATTATTATTCTATCTGAATTATTCTTCTTGAAAAATATATGTGCGCTTTTAAACACGTGCTTTAACTGTGAAGGCAAGCATCGTGAGAAATTCGGCATGTATTGATAACTTAAAGAGTTTGAAGGACATGTGACATTCTCCAACCCGCACTTGGCCAGCGTGGTGAATTAAGGCCTAATCTCTCGCCAAGGGAGAAATCCCCGTGTCCCAGCAGTGGAAACGTTAATAGGGTGACGATGAAGAATTCTGTCTGGTCTGTGCGGTAGGTGCTGTGCACTAAAACATTTCTCGAGAACTTCTAGGCTGATGCTCAGTAATGCTCGTTGCGATTGTGCATCAACCCGAAACAAACCGTTGCCCAATTAATTGTAAAAAGCGGTATTTACTCACGTAATAAACTAGAGTTGATAAACCGTTGCACAGTCCAGTTCATAAATGCATGAGCAAAACTTCAAATGTACATAGCTCTTAATGCCTGACCAGATTGGCAAAGTCGCATGTGTCTTATAATGTTTGATTGATGAATTTGCAAAGTTGTATACCCTATAAGTACTAAAAGTTCTAAGTTCTTTGTTTGCATACAAGTTGTTACACACACATTTACGCGTCCTGAGTCGAGTAAAGCATTCTTAGCTCGACTTAGAACGCGCATTTCACGCACTCGCACAAACGCTCGACGAAATGTTACACGCAATTTTCGGTTTGTTTGTACAATCGGGAGACTTTTTCTCTAATCCCCTGCATTTCCCGTAAAGGGAATCGTAATCTGTAGTCATGTTTTTACGATTTTTCTTCACTTATCCCCTGGCAATCAGATGTTTCTAAAGGGACAGTGAACTAAATATATTATTACAGTAACTACAAATCCATTGTAGGGGAAAAGTGGATAATAGGATGTAACAAACCATCGAGGGTTCCCTTTTATATTTTTCAAATTCAAACTACTCTGCTATGCTATGCTATGAAACATGTGTTTTGATGACTTGAAAACTTCTTGTTTTGTTTCAGATATACCGGAGGATCCTAACCCAATATAATTGACTGCTTTATTAAAAAGGATTCAAAATCTTTGTGACATTCGTTTATCATCAATTACAGCTAAATAATGCATTTATTATAAGGAAACTAAAAGATTGAGTTTATATATATTTATGAATAAGTTACCTGTTTTTGTAACTGAATTATTTTTAGTAAAATCGTCATAATACATATACCTATATCTGGGCCAATACTTGAAAACAACTTGTTAAGGGAGTCCACGACAGACTTATTATAGTTCGGCAATGTTCGCACAGGCTCGGCTTTGTTCGGGAGGAAGCCTCAGTCATGGGACGGACTTGGATTTAATAAGTGTAACAATTCAATACAATTATAATAAAATTATACTCTGTTCTTTACCGATTTATATTAGGTTTATTAGGCAATTGAGTCCGACTTTTGCATAATAATTTTAATTTTTTTATTATTATTTACTGTGCCCAATATAATTTATTTTGTGTAAGTTTGGTAACATCTTCTTATATATAAAATTCACCTGTCACAGCGAAACGGCTTAACTGATTTTTGTGAAATTTTATATGCATATTCAGTAGGTCTGAGAATCGGCTACTATCAATTTTTCATACCCTAGAAATTATTTACTCATGGCAAAACAACGTTTGCTGGGGTCAGCTAGTTTTTCTAAAATTGACAAATAGACCCGGCGAACTTCTTACCGCCTTGTTTTATCCAATTTTGTGACACCTTGTATATTAAAATTTAAATAATTATCAAAATAATTATATTAACCTAGTATAGCAACCATTGCTATAATAAGGTAAAATAAATAAATCTGAATTCATATCGCGTTTCTTCTTCGTTCTAAAATACCTATTGATTGTTCAAATCATTCTGAGAATTTCAATTTGTGTGCTTTACTAATCTTAGGTAAAAGCATTTTACTCAAGGTGTTTTTATGTAAACTTTTAATTAATAGGTAATTACTAATATTATAAAGCTGAGAGTTTGATTGACTAAACCTATTAACGTTCACATTGCAGGTCTTATTTAATTGCGGTTGTCGATGTAAGGTTGTACGGTAAAATGCTTTCACCGTACAACCTACCTGAATCCGTCTCTGTGTAGGGTGCTAAGATCCACGCATGCGCGCCCAGTCGCCCTGTCACCGCCCGCCCTAGTCCAGAGGCCGAATGCACGTCCTCTTACATAAAAACCGAGATAAATAATACTTAATTATTTTTATACAAATCTGTCATTTATAAATTACAACCATGACTGCAAAGTGCTGTGATTAGAACTAGGTGTATTTTTAGTGTTGTACCATAGAGGTTTATAAGTGGGTAGTGATGGATTCGAAGGTATGAGTGGGACCCTTGCGTAACTTTGGACAGCGGAGGTAAGCACATGTTTTTTTTTCAACCTCATTTTAGAAAATCATTTTAAACAACGGTTGCGTTAATTCGATGTTTCAAATGAGTATATTTTTTCATAATTTAATTTGACTTATTTTAGGCTTAAAAAGCTTATCTAAAACTATTTGCAGCATTTATGGATTATCTAGAGAAATCTCTTTTTGTCAATATACAGAATAAAAAGATTTGGGTACATCTTACCCTTTTTACCTATAAAATCGATTAAAAAAAGATCATCGAGCCTTCCAGGCTCTTCTCGCTTTGATAATATCTTGTGATTGAGAAATATCACTGAGATTGTAAAAAAATATTATATGAAGTAATACAAATATCACAAAGGTGAAAATTATCCACCTGATCTTTAAGCAGCCAGCCCCAATTGAACCAATTAAATTTATTAACAGTCATTGTAAAGGTATCGAATAACTCTTAATACGATTTCTAGGTTTACTGAGCCATTATCAGTACTATCCATCGTTAAAAAAATCTTTTTGCAATGAATATAGCAGTTTAATCAATCAATAATTAATTAAAACCAAGGAATTACATAATTAACGCTTTAGGGATTTTTCTTCGTGAACGCATGTTTACAGCGTCGGTCGTTATATGTACATATATCAGTTATATCGGTATTGATAAGAACCGTTGAGGCAGATCGTCAAATCTAGGTGTAGCGTAGGTGTGCCACCGAAGTCTACAATCCTTAGCCATGAGGGAACGACCGCAGATATCAGTTATAAGTATTCTCTATATAAAGGTGGACCTTGCCAAGCATTTAAAAACAGCCAGAAAACAAAGAACTTCCAATAGTATATCGAACTGGGTTACCAACATAACCAATTAGCTCATTATAGTGAATCACGTAGAATCATTTGACAGCTGTAGAAGGTAGTACATAGATTGTTATCGACCAGATGGAATGATGACTTAGTTGTGGAAGATTCAAGGTGGATGCTGGAAAACTGGAAATTTTCGAGAGATGCCTCGGTGCTTCAGTATATTTTAATAAATAAATCTATAGCATTGTCATAATATACCTGTTATGCGATTACTAGAATTAGATTAAAAGCTAAAAGCCGTGTTGTTATTTTCACTCCTCAAAATAAGTGTTTAGAAAACTAAAACGGACTGTCAGGACAGTCATATTTGCATTCAGTATTCAGTATTCATTTATTTAGTCAATGGTTTGCATACACAAAACTTAGACAGGTCAAAAACACACTTTAATAAAAATTATAAAGTAATTTACTAATTACTTACAAATTAAACAATAAAGTTATATAATTATTTTTCTGCTGTATCGTCAATAGAAAAATATTAAATAATTACTGTATACTACATCAAAACCTTATATATCAAACTAAACATCTATTATTATACCATACTTTTGGCAAATAAATACATTTCATTTCATTTCATCACGGTGTACATATAAATTTTATTATAGAAAATGTCATACCAGTTAATTTCTAATAACAAAATTTTTATAATTCACATACCTCTAAACTTCGGTTAAGGTATAAACAGACTTTTTTACAAGTAAGGCCTTAAAAGTATTTTTGTTAGGTATCATTTATCTAAGTTCCAAGTCTTAGCATCTAATAACTTTACTTATACTTGTTGTTGTTGACTTTCGCTAATCTACATGTTGGATGCCGAAGGTCATTGCCATACCTGGTGTTATAATTCCTTCAGTAGTCTTTGCGTGAGAGAGCAAAATTACATGCACCTACATAAACCCTCGCGTTTATAATATTAGTAGCATTACATAGTTCACTTTATGGCTTAGAAAATTTATTAAATTTGATACATTTAAAGAAGCGAAGAGCTGAGTTTTTAATATTTAGCACTGAAGCTATTAAAACGCTAAGAGGGATCAATTCTCAAAGCTGTCTTAATTAAAAATCTTCTCGAAGAAAACCGTTCTAGTTTAAACCGAGTTACTGGCGAAGCAGCTAATCTATCAGATACGGCTTTAACTTGAATTAATTGGCTAGTTAAAGGATGGAATTCAATGCTAAGTTTCTTGCTAAGTATAACTAGATACGTTAAGAAATATGTTTAAAATCCGTTACTATGTGTATTTTCGAACCTTGATCAAACGAAATGTGTCGATTAATAAAAATGTATCCATGACATAAATTTATCGATAAATATCGCATATTTTTTTATATATGTTAGCTATTTAAAAAAAAAGCGATTTAATATTTTTTTAATGAAAACTTCTTCATCTGGTTTTTTCTTCGTTTCTATTTGAGTAAACGGTGTATTTTATTCAAAGAAGTCTCATTTGAAAACTAGATAGATTACCTAGCTAAGAATATTAAAAGAAAATACAATTTTGGTACAAAAGCCTATTTATAAATATATTTATTTTGTAGAAATTTAACAAAAACATCAGTTTTTATTTTATTTTTGATCTGTAACTTTTAAACTGGATTATTAAGGTGCACTTTTTTGCATGATGAAAACTTCATAATTTATTCTTCAAATCTCTTCCAAAAAGTATGGGTTTTTATCCTTTATTAGCCTACCTCTTTTCGTTGTCATGTTATTAGCCATTTGAATTAGGCACTTTCTGCCTTCAACAGACAGCTAATTATGCAATAATAAAACAAGGCAAGATAAGATGAAACGGAACGTAGCCTTTGCCCAACAGTGGGATATGAACGGTGGATAAAGATAAGATTAAATTATATAAAATTTTAAGTAATAGTATCAATTAATTTATTTGTTGTTCAAAATGTCTACCATTTTTAATATTTTAATTTATTGCGTTTCTCAAACTTATGTAGTAGGTACAGAGTTTTGATTTTTCCTTTTTTTGATGAATTTGACTATACAATTCTAGGTTGAATATCTTTAACTGTCAAATTTAAACAGCTAACACACTGTTGAACGATTAGTAAGTTTTTAAATAAATCAAACACATGGAAAAAGATCAAATAGTTTGCAAAAATGTTATTAAACTCTGATTTCTCTTATACACACACACCCACACACCCCCGACCAAAAAGAGGGGTGTTATAAGTTTGACGTGTCTGTCTGTCTGTCTGTCTGTTACATCATAGCTCCCGAACGGATGGAGCGATTTCAATTTAGTTTTTTTTTGTATAAAAGGTGAGTTTGGGCTGGTTGTTCAATATGTTTCATGAAAATCGGTTGAGCCGTTTAAAAGTTATGGGGGTGAGAGTAGGGAAGGAAAACAGAAAATCTGCAAATATACTAGTGTGGGGTATCAAAATAAAAGCGCATCGCGTCCACATTACATAATATTATGTTGTTTTACATTTAAGGAAATGAAGGCATTGGAATCGGGGGTTTTCAATTTAGATTTATACTAAAAATTAATAATAATATTAAATTATTACATTCTTTTGCTCAGTAGATTTAATTTCCTGTTTGCCTAGGAAGCAAAATGGCTTACTCAAGAAATCCCCTGCGAGCATCCCCTGCAAAGGGGATAATTGGATATTTTTTTCCCAGAGCGTTCCTTTTGAGTAGGGCCAGGGCAATTTTGGAAAAAAAACAAGTATTCCAATTAATTTTATTGGGTACATTCATAATTAATCCTTTATTCAGAAAATAACGATTATTCACTAAAACAGGAAATAAACAGTATTCTTATATATATATATCATATCATACTCATACTATACTATATATACTATAATATTATAAATGTGAATGTATGTTTGTTTGTTAAGCTTTCACGCAAAAACTACTGAACCGATTTAAATGAAGTTTGGTACACAGAATCTCTAGAGCCTGAGAAAGGACATAGGCTACTTTAAACCGCGGGAAAGTGTCATTCCGCGGTAAAAATAATTATAACGCGGGTAACACCGCGGGGCACTACTAGTTACAGTATAATATACTACAGTATAATATAGTTTATCTTTGTCCAAAATTTATGGCTTTATAATTAGATTTCTTTTTTTTTGTAACAGTTTACACAAATATGTTTGTCGTCTGTGTTTGTTTAATCATGTAAATCTAAAAAAGGAAACTTTTAATTGGCCTTCTGTGTTAAGGCATGTGGAATACATGTCCTTTTTATTTGTCTGTTTATGGTCTTTGCCTAGCTGTAAATTTTCTTAAAATTGTAAAAATAAAATAAAACACTTAACACAAACATATGATGCTGCTGGGACACACACACACTCTCTTGTCGATAGAGATGAGGCCTTAATTCACCACGTCGGTGAACATTAATTAAATTTGGAACATGCTGGTTTCCTCAAGATGTTTGGTTTTACCGTTAAATCACGTGTTTGAAAGCATTACACATTTTTCAAGATAAAAAATTCCAGAGATGTTTGATGGGGTTCGAACCTACGACCTTCGGAATGAAAGTCGACTGTGCTCCCACTTAGCCAACACGGCTTCCAGAGGTGCGTGGCGGGGACTATATACTGACATAAAATATGGGTTTTCAGAACTCATGTCGCCTACATGTCATGTCTAAAAAGTAATTTGCCTTAATGACAATATCAATTGATGAATTCTTCGTTTTGGCAGGAATCCCCATTAACATACAATGTATATTTTACAAGAGAAACCCTACACTTAAATAGATTCATGGAATTTTCATTAACAATGTATTTTATTCATGAGTATGCCAATTCATAAATATTGGGTCAGAATAACCATTAAAGAAAATATATATTGAAGTCTAACTTCTGGGCTATGTTTAGTATGGCTTTTCCTGTTTTAAATAAAAACATATCAATCTGTCCAAACTCGGGAATGACAATATATGACAAATTTCCTATGGCCTCCTTCCAGTTCCTTGATCTGATGAGCTTTATCATTAAATTTTGCATTGTTATAAAATAGAAGAGCGTTAGATATGAATGTAGATAGATATGTGAGAAGAAGTAGGCCGAAGAAAAGATAGATGGACTGTTTGTAAGAAAGAGGTGAGTGTTGCGATGACGGGTTATAGAGGGAAATGTAAGCAGAAAACATGTTGAAACGACCCCACGTGATGTGGGATAAGGTCAGAAAGATGATGATGTTATAAAATAGTGTAGATTACTTATTATAATTTGTCCGTCATTAAGATTATTAACACAAATATTTACCTTTTTTTTTGTTTCATGCAAACGACGTTACAGAGCATTGAATTTTCGCGTGACGTAACGCCTTGAGGTCACAGGCAACCACTCCAGAACTCCGATGCTCTATATCTTGCCATTATCAAATTAAATTGATAAAAAGTAAAATTTGTGTCCTGTATTTGGACTGGCTAAACAGATTACCTATTTTTATGTAGTCATCATTCCTATTGACATGTGAGTGCAAAAATTTAACTCAATCGGGAATTTTGACAATCTATCAAGATTCGGTTTTAGATAACATCGGGAAAGGTAAAAGTACATAAAAGCTTATAAAAACGAAGTATTTTTACACAATATGAATAAAATTACTAACGTGACGGTTAATTTCATTGTAACAATAGGGTGGAGTGTTGACAGTTGATATTCGAGCTCCACGCTTTTAACACAATTTAATTATTTTTGCTGACAAAGTGAAACAGGAAGCGATACTTTATTGCTGGATTCTATTTATAATGTTTTTTCTTCATAACTTGGAGACGGATGCTGATCAGTTACGGAAAAACAATTATAAGTAGGTACTGTTTTGTACACAAACAGTTTTTTATCGATTTGTCACTGTTTTCGTATTTTAAACCTACTAAAACAGAATAAAAATAATATTTTATGAGTGTTTCCATACCTAAATCGTAGATTTTTGTTGATATTGTTCGGAATAGACATTCATTGGCAAAACAAAATTCTTTCAACACAACACATTAAGTGTTGTGTTGAAAGAATTTTGTTTTAATTCCAATCAAAGCCAGCTTAACTCCGTTTACCAATAAACACGACTACTCGAGCCGTGAAAATGACAAGTAATTTAACCAGCATAATAGGAGTTGATTGGAGTCTGTTGCTACCAAACCTATTTCCGGCTTGATTCAGCGCTAAGAGGCTTGCGGGCGAGATAAGTACGCGTAGAGGGTCTACGTAACCTGCGTAGAGGGTCTACAAGAACCTGCGTAGAGGGTCTACGAATGCGTAAACAAACAGAGCTTTATAAGTAAAAAATGTTGTAACCACATCAACTCCATCCAAAGGAGTTACGCCACTGGCGGTATAATATATAATTATTTCGTTTGTGTCTACAGTGTCACTGGTTTCGTTATAAAAATCTTTCGCTTATATATTTTGTAGCATATTATATTAACTATATAATGTATGTATATTTTTGCATAAAAAAATATATATTTTAACCCATATAACGATTTGAATGCAGTTTAAAGAGAGTGATTTATGAGAAAAGTTTATGAGTTGTTTGTGAAAGTTTGTGTGTATTCTGTCGCAACATGTTCTTGTTAAGATTTTATTTTTAATTATAATTCTAACAGTATGTTAATTCTTGTATCTTGTTGTATTTTATGTGATTGTGGCAAAAAAAAAAGATTAATTATACTTATCTTAAAAATAAATCAATTAGAATTTATCTAACAAAAACAAATATTTAAGCATTAGTTATAATAGAGTCCTTGAAGCAAGTATACCTATTGTGGAGGCCAGCCAACTCACCACTACGTCTGCACAGCACTCGGCTCAGCGCATTACTTATCATTAGAGGAAATTGTATTAGAACGTGCTAGAGTTTCACTTTACTAGAGAAGTTACTCCTACGTGAACGTGTGATTTATTTACTTGCCAGAAAAACTTTTATGGTACAGAAATATTTATATTCCTAACCGAGTGCGTTAGAAATAGTTTATAGAAATAGAAATAGAACAGTTTAGTCCGTCTAGCTCTAGAACTCTAGAGATGGTCTAGATCTAGATAGCCCGTCCAAAAATTCTGTACATTTACTTTTCGCTTTATTTATTTAATAAGAAAGTGCCAAGATATAGAACGCCAAAATTCTAAACTTGTGGTTTGCAACGCATAAATTTAGTACAAATCCACCTACCCTTTTTAAATTCAAAAAATTCAAAATTTTAAGTTACTCCGATGTATTTAACTTGTTACTGTTAACTATTTGTATTATTTTTGTGGTGACAATAAAGTTTTATCTATCTATCTGTGATCTATCTTGACTGCCTCATAGGCGCGATGGGCAAAGATCCGCTTACGGTGCAAGAGGAAGCGGGTTCGATTCCCGCCGAGAGGCCAAGTGTTTGTATGTTTTGCAAGCATTTTCTCCTTGCTTTGGGTGTCTGCGTAGAGCTTACCACGGGGCTAGATGTTGTTGTGTGGATTGTCCGGAAATATTTATGATTATTATTTACGATTTCTATCACTACGATTTTTTTTTGAAAGACTAATGTAATTTTATTTATTTATTTAATGTTTTATCAAATAAATGATTTGATTTGATGTAGCAACTATTGTCGCCACGGCAAAGTTCTGTTTTACTGCAAACTTCTGAAAGTCTGCTTCAAGTGTCGACAAGCGTTTGCATTTAACTTCTATTGAGCTTACTGCCGCAGTGCAGAGCTGCACCCGACTCGCGGCCTTGGGCCGACGGGCTACGGTGTATAATTGAATGTATACTTCATTTTGTTTGTTTTTTTAATTCTTTAGCGGTGATGTGTTGGCCGCCGTTGGTGGACTTTATTGATATTGAAACTTTGAAGGTTTTATATGAATTTGAAAATGAAATATTCAAAACGAGTTAATTTTCCACGTTTTATAGTCTAATTGTAGGTCTGTTTTTCTTTATTTTTTAAATCATAGATTTAGTTTCACCTCACTACATTTTTGTCGTAATCAAATATTTTAAATTAAATGTGACACACTTCCCGAGTTCCGAATCAGTTGAAATTTTGCACACATATTTTGCATGACGATACAGTTATTAAAAAAGTAATAGAAAAACTGTGTTTATTTATTTCGTTTTTCAACTTTTTTTTATATTTTAAAATGTTACTGTTTGAAACTTTTAACGAGTGTAGGGTGGATCTTAAAACCTGTACGTAACTCCCAATATAACCTATTACTAAAAATGTAGGCTAATAAATGTTTTTTTCTGATATATCACTTAAACTAATGAGCTATTAGGGCACTCAATATCCATTTAGCAGGAACTGTAATATATCGGGGTAAACGTATTTTAATTAAATAATTAACTACTAATTACTATAATAGCTAATGCCACTAAAACCATATAGATATGTATGTGAAACTGGAACCTTTTTGACTTGAACCGCGAATATACCTCTATTAAAGTGTCTCAAGACTCGCTCAATAGTATAAACGACTAATAAAAATTGTCCGATTTCAGATTATGCAAAAAATTGTACACGGCCTTAAAATCGGGTCTTTTTATGACCTTAAAATCAAGACCATACAAAGAATTGAAGTTTCGAGTGACGTAACACTTTTGTGCGATTTTTACTAAGTTTATACTTCACTTTCCGGAACTCTAATGTTATAAATATAATCTTGGCTCTTTCTTATTAATTGAAATGGAAATAAATAAGTTTCCAGTATTTTTGGACCGGCTTACAGACGGAATAAACTAATTACCTGGAAATATTTATTTATTTATGAGAGACTAGTCCTTAAGTCACCACGCTGGCCAAGTGCGGGTTGGTGAATTAAACATGTTCTTCAAACTCTTCAGAGTTCTTTTTTCGTGTCTTTACGAGTATCTGTCTTCAAATAAAAGCTAATGTAAGTCAAAGAATATAATCAATTCATGTTCGAAAAATACCATGTTTATTATAAAAAAATATATACTGCCGGACAATCTTGTGTCACGGGTACTAGACATCGGACATACCATATATAATAGACATACATAGATAGTTATTTTTTACTATACATATTAAACACCCAAACTAAGGAGCACGGGGTTCCTAGGGTTTCAAATCGACCGAGGGTTGCAGTGGACGAAACATATAGATGTGCTTTGTGGCAGGCTGGGGAGCGCGTGTTACGCGCTAAAACGCGTGAGTCGTGTGGTGTCGCCTGAAGCCGTGAGAGCCTGCTACTTCGCGACGGTACACTCGCTGCTGCAATACGGCGCCGAGCTGTGGGCGCGCGCTGCCGACTGGGAGCGCGCGTTCCGTATGCAGAAAAGGGCAGTACGCGTGATAGCGCACATCAGCAGTGACGTGTCCGTCAGGCCTTACTTTAAGACGCTAGGAATACTCACCTTAACTTGTATTGCCATCTACCAAGTAGCAGTATACGTGAGGAACAATAGAGACACCTACGCAACTCATGATGACCATGCCTACCAGACACGCCATAAGCACAAACTGAGGTCTCTGCAGCGTACGCTAACGAAATCGTCTAAGTTAACTCATGTTATGGGTCCAGAGGTTTTTAATCGGATACCGGACTCAATTAAGCAGGCTCCAACTGAAAAATTGTTTAAACTTAAACTTAAGAAATGGCTTATCGAGCAATGTTTCTATCGCTATGATGACTTTTTATTATAATCTATCATTTTTATAAATGAAACATAATCTATTTTTAAATGTCAATTTTTATTTTTACAATTTTTATAAATTAATTGACATTTATTTTATTTGTTATTTTATTAGAAAAACGTAGATATAATTGAAACTATGTATGTAAACTTTAAGAACATACATTTATACAAACCTGACCTGTAACCTATGTTATCAATAAAGAATCTTGAATCTTGAATCTTAAGCAAAGCAAAGTCAGCAAACTTAAATAGCCGTAAAATTATTATCTCTCATGATATTAAATCCTAAAACAGCTATTAATCTCGGTTCAATATTTGCGAAGCCAATAACGACAGTCGTTACACGTTTCCGCAACGAACTTTGATCCTTAATAATGATTTTTTATGGCTCGTTATTCTATCACATTTAATTATGTAAAGGTTTATGTTATTGCTGTAAGTTGATTTATGAAGGTTATTAACATTTTATGAGTGAATTATTTGACATCACACGACAATCACATCTGGACATAGGCCTCCCTCAAATACTTCCAGTAACTTCGGTTGAGAGCAGCCTGTAACCACCGCGAGCCCGCTACCTTCACCAGCTCGTCTGTCCAACTAGTTGGTGGACGTCGTACGCTGCTTTTGCCGATTCGCAGTCTCCAAAATGAATTTTCAGAAAAATATTACTTGCATTTTTATTAATTTCGTGATTAATATTGGAGGTGTACCTTCATAAGTTTTATTTGTACTTCTTGTCTTTAAAGTGGATTCTCAATTGTACAGTCTTCGTTTCATTATGATAGCAAACGTCGTTCGGGAAATATTCGTGTTTATGGCACTGCCTCGTTATTTTTGGTTCCGAGTGTACATATACAAATTCATATTAAATTACTGAATACTGAAACAAACAAATAAATGAATGGTCACGGAATTCTGTATAAATGTAAAGCCATACAATACTTATAAAACAATGAGAGACCTTTTTGTTAGCAAGGGGCTTAACAGGTGATATTGTGTTTAACAAAGTATACCTTTAATGTCTATTTTTAGATTATTAATTAACTGAAAACATAAAACTCTCAAATTACCTACATTTTAATGGACAAGCGGTGCCCCGCGACGCTTCTTGCATCATAATAGATTTCCCCAGGGAATGTATTTTGTCTCAGTAAAAGTTGCCTTTGTGGGTTAACCAGATTATAAAATTCAGTAAATTTAAGTGGGTACAAAATCCACAAAGAACCGGTGGATTTTCTTCTTAAAAAATGTATGTGCGCTTTAAATAACATGAAAAGCATCGTGAGAAAACCGGCATCTGAGAACTTTGAAGTGTTTGAGGAAATGTTGCATTCATCAACCCGCACTTGGCCAGCGTGCTGAATTAAGGCCTAATCTCTCTCGTTAAGATAGAAGCCTTTGTGTCCCAGTAGTGAAAACGTATATGGGCTAATAACCAGCTTTTTGCTAGGAAAGTGTATAGTGTTCTTTTGTTGCAAGACAAAAGGATTTCTTCATACAAATTGTCTTCGCCGTCTCAAGTGCTTGAAATGTAATAGGCATGATACCTCGCTAAATCAGAATAGCATTTACGTGAAAAAAATTAATGTGCAGTTTCCCAACGTTCAAACGCCTTTTAAAAATAAACAAACTATGAAGCTTGCGACGCTATTGTCTCGCTAATTGGAGAGCTTAGAAAACGTTCGAGAAAAAACTCGGTAACAATTTAACAAAAGTAGAATTTGTACAACGGTCTCGGATTGAAATAAAATAAATATTTACCAAAAAGCCGTGTTGGCTAAGTTGAAGCACCTTCGGCTTTAATTCCAATGGTCGTGGGTTCAAACCCAGCCGCGCACCTCTGGATATTTCTTCTTGAAAATGTATGTGCGCACGTACTTTAACGGGAGGGCAAACATCGTGAGGAAACCGGCATGTTCTGAGAACTTTAAAGAGATTGAAAGACATATGTCATTCATCACCTCGCACTTAGCCTGCGTGGTGAATTAAGAATTAAGGCCTAATCTCTCTCGCCAAGAGAAAAGTTCCTGTGTCCCAGCAGTGGGAACGTTAATAGGGTGTTGATGACGAAATATTTACCTATTTTTCTGGACATTCTGAGATCCCAACTACGAGTTTGCATTACTGACATCAAACTGTTTATTTCTGTTTAAATATCTTTATTGTAACATAACTTAAATAACATATTGTATAACTACCTCTAGTATAATAAGTAACCCTACATAGTTTTACAAACAATGTAAAGAAATTACTATATGCTAAACATATCGTCATAATAACGAATTTTTAACAGAACTATCACAAATAAAATAACTGACATCGTACTTAAAATTTCCTAACTCCAAACTAAGCAGAGCTTGTACTATATATAGGTTAGGTGACTGAAATACAACATAGATCCATTTATTCTTGTAAATACATACTTAAACACCGATACCCGAAACTAGAGAAAACCCTACCCTCAAGATTGTGTCCTTTATAAATTAGTATAACATAGAAGAAGAGTGAGGGAAAAGAACTATAGTAGATGAGATGCCTTATAACATTTTGAAAAAAAACTGTTAAACTCAGGAAGTACAGGTCCTATTCAAAAACTTTTTACTAGATAATACGTTTATCACTAGATAATACGTTTATCACAAGCAACTCCGTGGCGGTATATACATATAATTTATAAACATGTTGTTTATACTGCGGGGAAATTCAGTATAGCGCGGGCAACACACATTTTCATGATTTAGTAGGTACCTCAGAAATCTTGAAAAGTAGCAGTAGCGCTTCTAGTATAAATATTTTTATAAACATTATTTACGACTTGTAAATCGCTATCGCTAATTAACCTTGCCGTGGAACAATTAATGAAACAATAAACATAAAATAAACAACACAGTAAAACTAACAATCGTCACAGAATACTTTAATAATAACTTACGGAAAGTTCGCTCTGTATGTTCAATAAAATTATTATTACGGATGTGTCTTAATTTTTTTAGCATAAAAATATTTTAAAAATAGTTTAACCTGTAAAGTGAGGTTTATCACTTATTAAAAACATTACAAATTTGTTATTATGAATATATTTTTTTTTAATATTTCTTGTTTCGCCAGATTCTTTTGTCGCCGGATGTTTGTTTTGCCAGATTCCCGTTTCGTCGGATTTTTTGTCTCATTAAAACTAAAAAAATTCGCGAATAAAACGCACACTTTATTAAATATATTTATTTGTTACCAGTGACGAGCTCTGGTTTGGCACTGGTGTAATGATTATTTTTCATTTCTCTCCAATTTGAATTCGCAAACGGATCTATTAATTATTTTAGAAAACGGATGTTTCTTCTATGATTTATTGTATACCCCAACTACGTAATTGAAAATATCCGAAAAAAATCCTCAAAAATGTGTACTGACTATAAAGGGCCAGTCACGTAAACTCGAATATCTATGTATTACTATCTAAACGCATGCTATTCCAATAAAGTATAATTATAATTTTCTATGCTTAAAATTAAAATGAACTCACAGGTATTATAAATATTTTTCACGGAAATACGGATAGTAAAAATTCATTTCAACGCGGATTTTGCTAGTGACTTAAATCTTAATATTTATAAATCTCGTGTCACAATGTTTGTCCTCAATGGACTCCTAAACCACTTAACCGATTATAATAAAATTCGCACACCATGTGCAGTTCGATCCAACTTGAGAGATAGGATGTTTTTTACGGCGAGAAAAATTCGAATAATTTCCGGGAATATTTTATACCCGTGCGACGCCGCGGCGGGCCGCTAGTATATTATAATAGTTATAATTATAACGGAGTGAACCGCTCGCTATCGCGTGAATCAATCAGCAGTTACTCATAACGTGTTAATTAACTGTTATGTTAAAATGTAACTGAATGAGTTTGTACAGGTTTGACAAGGATCAATGCTTCGGCCGCTGTATTGATAAGGTTAATTTGTAATACAACGCTACGTGTTTTTATAATTTGTTTTGTATATTGCTACGAGTATCATTAAATTTAACATTAAAATATACCACTGATAAAGAACAGAAACTAAGATCTTATTATAAAGCTCCGGTTAAGTGGTATTTTGATACATACAGTAATATTTCTTGATTTTAGGTAAACAATTTAATCTATGGCGATTCCTTTGTACACGAGGTTACGAAATGGGAGTTTCTTGATCAAAGAGGATACAAGCCAGTAACGAAGGTCATAAACCTTAAAAAAGGTTAAACATGCAATTTTTTATTGCTAAAATCGAATGTTTGACTCCTCTTATCATTCTAATGGATGAATCTATTTTTTTACCGAACCACACAGTGTTTGATAGCAACAAGTAGGTAGGAAGAACTGTGTATCTTGTCATGTTTCGTCGAATCCATTGACGGCTTTTTGGCTCCTTACCGAATCGAATATTCACTCAAAACTCATAAAGGGACAGTACCTAAACTTACATATCGGGTGTTAGTCTATAAATTTATTTAAAATAACATTTGTAGCTTTAAAACTGAGCCATTCGACAATTCCAATTTTATTTCCGCCGTTGTTTGAAGTGCAATTGAATTGAGTGTATGAGAGCAAGTCAACTGAGCCAGTAGTATCGAGTTTCCACTACTGAATGTTATAAAAACTGAACGCAGAAAATGGAAGCGAAAGTCGATAATCCCCGAAAAATGCCGTTTCATTTTACAATTTAAATCAGTGTCTTTAAAAAAAGAGTAAATAGGTATCTTCTGGGTCTTCATGTCACATCTTAGACCGCTTTGTTACATAACATTAGATTAGATTGTATTTAAATGAAGACTTATCGAGCTTAAAAAAAATTGCCCCATTAATTTATCTGTTATGGATGGTTAAATGAATCGAATAATTTGATAACTTCTATAAGACTAATCATATATTTTTATGGCCCTTTGTACTCCTATATATTGTCGTGTTACTGTTAACTGTTTGTATTATATTTGTGGTGTACAATAAAGAGTAATCTTTCTATCTATCATATGCACAGAGCTTACGTTAAAAGGTTTTGTTCATATAATGGACTCAATGTGGCACAGTTCAAAATAAGATATGTATACATATAGAAAGACACACATACCAGCAACCAGTAGTTAATTGTAGAGACAAAATTGGTCCGCTTGCGGGAACCAAAGCCTCAAGATGCCTCAGGCAAAACTTCGCCGGCCAAGTCACTGAAATCATCACGTTAAAAAGATGAAACTGGTGACTGTACTCATGAGTGTATACTTTGTAGGAGTGGTCGGGTGGAGCGCCCGCGGTGATGTCGGCATGGAGCGCGTGGCGGCGCTGGCGCTGGTGCTAGCGCTGTGCGCGGGCGCCAGTGACGTCAGCGATGACACGCACGTCTACGACGATGACGAGCGCGTCAACATATCCGGTGAGTCTCTGCAGGAGTAGACGCGTGGAGCGCTGTGCAAGGGTGCTAGTGACGTCAGCTATACACGCGCGTCTATGACGATGCCGAGAGCGTCAACATAGTGTCTGTAGGTGTGGACGCGTCAAGCACTTGCGCTTTGGTTTCCTACGCTTTGGTCTCTCATGGAACACAGATAAAGATCATTTATTTACTCAAATCATGTGTACAGAGTTGTAAGTATATAATTAAGGAATCAACATGTGTTGCTATAGGCGGCGTGGAAATTGGGAGTGGCATGTCACGAAAATAATCATAATTCAAAACACTACATTTTACCGTATCTGACCGTTTTTTTATTGTTATTCTCCCAAGCTATGGATGAATCTATAGAGTTAATAAGATGACTCGATAACCAGAAACTCCTTGAATTCATATAACTGGCTTTACCCCAATTCGAATTTAGTTATCTTTTAACCAAGAATACAAAAAAACGGCAACTGCCTCCGCTAAAGACTATTCTATAAAAACAATTTTAATTATTAAAGTAATTCTCTCCAACATCTTCATAGCAAGTTTGCGGCAGCAAACAAACTGAAATTAATTTAAAAAATATAACTTGACTGCTGCATAACTTTTTTGGGATTTAATACTCTTTATAAGCCTATTAAGTTAGAATAGTTGTTATGCAATTTAAAATCGATATACATCTTATACGGTTAGTTAGTTTCATCGGGTAAAAAAGCAACATTATTTATACGGTGCTGTATCTACTTTTAAGCAACACTTTACCTCTAACATGTAAAATTTGGGTAAAAGGTGTAACCCTTTACACGTGCAACACTAATTAATGCAGGGTACCGCAATTTCGACCCCAATTCGAGTTTGATGGGCGCATAACCGACTCATGAATATCGTAACGAGGCCGGATTTAGAATGTACACTACAGGTTGTTTTATACGCAAAGGGATTAATGGGGCTTAGTAGTTCCTTTTAGATAACGCTAGATGCTTTGCCCGCGTAATAATCTGTTTTCCCTCTTGAAAAAGTAGCGTTTGTTACATTTTTAATTCATAAAAAGATTAAGACACATCTGTAACCTCGATAATACAAAGTTCAGAAAATTTTCGACACAACAAGTAATGGCGCGTTGGTGTTATTGGTAGCGCGTCGGGGCGCTATCCCGAAGATGCAGGTTCGAATCCTGTGCGCGCCCAAGTTACGGATGTGTCTTAATTTTTAAAAATTAAATATAGTTTAACCTGTAATGTGAGGTTTATCACTTATTAAAAATTATTAAATAGCTTCTGTTAGCTTTCTAATAGAAAAAAACTGCCTATTCCAAATCCTTTATTCCCATTAAAGTAAACATTAATTACTAATGTGCACGTGATACGCTTTCATTTGAGACCCCACTCAAGCAGATATATTCTTCCCCACTTTCACCCCTCATAACTTTTAAACGGGTTAACCGATTTTCACCAAACAAGTCTAAGAGCACTTGCGCAAAACTCATCATTTAGATTATTCATACAAATTTATCCATATTACTATTAATCAATATTAATATATGCATTGAAGTTTTGCGTGGCGTAAAGCATTCTATCGATTCATTCGATAAATTTATACGTCATAAGCCTCCACTCCGTAACTTTGATTCTCTATATCTTGGTACCTTATTATTTAATTGATAAATCGAAAAATAGGTCTCGAATATTATTTAGACGGACTTAAATACGGAATAAACAGAATATCATCATGCCTATTGTTTGGCCACGCGATATGTAGCTTTTATATTCCGAGGCCTTTTTGTCTGCTTATAGGTTCTATATTTGCGTAAACAAAAAGCCACCACCTTATGATGGTATTTCCCCTTTTAAGCGGGTGTTTTTATTCGCTGAAAAGGAATTACTTAGGTAGTAAGTTCCTTTAATAAGAATAATATTCTTCTAACAGGTTTTTCTAAAAAAAAATACTTTATATAATAATAAATATATTTTTTGTACAAATTTTACTAAGCCATTATATCTTTTGCTTCTTCAATCAAGATTTGCTTCTTTTAAAATAGGCATGATTATTCCTTTCAAATTTAGGAAGATATTGGATAATTTTTTACTTTAAGATTCTTCGAGAAATAATAAATCATAAAGTATAAAACCTTTTTGTTGTATACGTTCAAAAACTTTAACATCTTTTCCATGTTTTTATCATCCGCTGAGAATATATAAGAGAACTAGCGGCCCGCCCCGGCGTCGCACGGGTATAAAATTTTCCCGGAAATTATTCGAACTTTTCTTGCCGTAAAAACCATCCTATCTCTCAAGTAGGATCGTACTGCACATGGTGTGCGAATTTTATTATAATCGGTTAAGTGGTTTAGGAGTCCATTGAGGACAAACATTGTGACATGAGATTTATATAAGTATATTAAGATTATATTTGATCTTATTAAAAAGACTTAGGGACGTAGCCAAACGGATTGGCTCTTTGAAGTGGTTAGTGGGCAGGAAACACAGCTAGTAGCACATATAGTCGTTGGGGCCTATGTTCTCGAACGGAGACCGCGGATCGGTAAGCGCAGCGTCAGACGAGCACCAACATGATGGATAGATGACTTAGTCTGAGTTGCTGGCTCCCGGTGGATGCAATATGCGGCCGATCGGAATAATTAGTACCTAGTCTTTGAGGGAGGCTTGTGTTGCTAAGCATTAAGCAGTGAAATGATTTGATTTAAAAAAAAACAGCGATAACTTTAATAAACTTACAGAAGTACTAGATTTCATGAAAAACATAAAAAGTATTGAACTTCATCTCGCCTATCTAGACCATAGACAATGTAGTGTTACTCCATCACACATGACTTATTGCTTGCTATTCTCTCTATGGGTGATGATGTATAGAGTAACAGACTTAGTCTATGGTATTGCATGCTCACGTTCTAGTGTTTGAACAACCTGATGTATGGGTTAGGATACATTTAGAGTTAGGGCTGTACAGTACAGCGCTATGTATTCTGACGACGCCTTATACGAGAAGAATAGAGTTGAAAACTAAAAAAAAAGAGTCCGTAATTAAGATTATTATAATAAAATGAATAGCTATTTTGTCTATTTTCATGCAGATACAGAAAATGAAGATACAGTGCATTTAGGGTTACTTCTGTTAAAATAATTTAAATAACGGACTAGTTGTTTTTAGTCGTCTCGCCAAAGTTTACACTAACCCCAATAAGAATGAAAAATCCATGAATACCTTAAAGTACATGTAAAACCGTCGATCACAATGGCTGACGTACACTGCGGGACTTTGGTGCCTCTGCCTTGGCATGGCCGTGACCCTCTGCGGTCTCAGACCGTGCACTTGCTGGCAGGAGAATTGCCTGGCTACTTATTTCCGATATCTAGATTTTGCTCACCGTCATAAGTTGTTATGATACTTAAAGCACCACTATTTACGTTGCCACTGCTAGGACACAGGGACTTATGTCTTGACGAGAGAGAGCCTCAATTCACCACGCTGGCCAACCATCTTAGACCACATCGTCAATTTTCATCAGGTGAGATTGCGGTCAAAGCTTATCAAGCATAAAAAAAGTGTTAGCTACTTATAATTATAATAGCCTATGATAGTTTTATAGTTTTTTTAAAGAATTGCAACAGTTGTCAATTACTAAATTTAAGAACATTGTAAAAAACAATCTTTGTAAAAAAGCTTATTATTATAAAATATCGGATTACCTTGAGGACAAAACTGCTTGGGACGGAATCTGCTCCAACACAATCAAAAACAAGACTAACAAATAATGATTGTGAAGTTTAAATACAAAAAAAGCTAGAGTTTCTAATCGCTTCTTTGCTCTAGTGTAAAAAAGCGAAGCGACCAGATACCATAAATTTATTTCCTACTTATCTTTAAGCACCTATGATTATTTTCTTTTTGTTTTTTTGTATTTTATTTTGACGTGTCTAAGTTTTGTAAAACCAAACAATGGAAATAAATGATTTTGTATCTTGTATCTTTAACTAATAATAAATCATGGTCAAAATCGAAAAAGCGCTTCTTATGTTTTTTGGGTTTGGTCAGAATAAAATCCACTTTAATTTTTCACAAAATTCCTACTCTTTATTAGCTTGTAATATTCCATGTCTTGCCTAGACTAGTGCCACCGTTCCAATGCCCGGCCGTCGCGTTCCGCCGTCGAGCGCTCGAACCCCACTTGACAACTTGGTCTCACTCCTCATTGGTCGGTGCGCTCGACAGCGGTGGCGTGTGCGAGCGCCGATTGGCTTACGAAATAAAGTTAAATCAAACAATAAACCGGAAGTTGCCTTTAAATACATACTTTTAGGTCACGATAATACATGTAAAAATTATAATTAACAAAACTATGAATTTAGAACGAATTAAACATTTGATTAAAATATACATAAATTAACTTAGTATCTATATTAACCTTACAGCTCGGCCATCCTACTTGAAGCAAGTCCTCTCGCTTAACAATCGGACAAGATATATATTAATTATTAACTTAATGATATTAATTATTAACCTCATATCAGAAAAGCAGAAACAAAAGACCACTTCAAACGAGCAACTAAAAACTTCTATCTTGATAAATTATATACATAACTTATCAAACCATCCCTTTTATTCATATATATTTGTATGTATATGTATGTGTGTGTGTTTTAAATATAAAACATATATTTGGAATTGTTTTTGTTATATTTTTGATTGTTTTAATTATGTACCTTACACTTTAATATTGTAACTCTTTAGATTAAGCCACTTTTATACATTCTTGCGCGCCAACTTTTTATCCCAAACCTGTCCGAGGTTGGCAGGTAGAAAATGCCTTGGCACTAAGCCCACCTTTTGTACAACTCTGTATTTATACTGTGCAATAAAGTATTCCTAACAATAATAACGATTTCACATTTATTTTTTTCTTACAGTTACTATGATCTACTTGATATTTATTTTAACTATTTAGATTAGACGGTGGAGGCGCCACTGTGCCTATGTAAACATTGTCTCTGTACTAAATAATTACAAGAAATTGAAAAAGTGAAAAATATAAAGCAAAAACTTAATAAATTCATAGATAAACTGTCAGTGCACATCAACAAATGTTATTTTAACTATTTAGATTGACATTCGAATAAGTTTTAAATAAGAAGATATTATGAAAATGTTTTAAAAAAAAAAAAAAAAATCCGTCAGAAGAATAGGAAAACTAACAAACAAAGTGAGGTCTATAACTGTAACCTTTTGCACGCTGGGTATGAAAATACAAATCTTAAAAAAAATCGACACCATCTGAAAGATTCTACCACCTACCTAAAGGAAGATTTCACACCAAAGATATTGGAAAAAAGGAAAGAACTTAGAATTCAAGCAACGCAAAGAACAAGGTGAAAATATTGCCATAAGGTATGATAAAATCATAATTTTGAACATTGAAAATCATAAGAAGACTAGCTTTCCAAAATATTCCAAACTAAATATGCCGTCTACAAGTAATCGTAAACAAAAAAAAACAAAACTCATCACCGGAAGCTATTACAAAGATTGCACACAAAAAAAATGTTCTAAAATAATAAAAAAAAAAAACAAATCCATAGAATCCTACATACAAGCACGGAATATAACAAATACACCAACAGCAGAAGTCACGAGTGACACTGAAAGTGATGACCAACAACAGTAGCAACTAGTGGTCTCCCTCCATAATAATAATAACAAACATATCAAGAAACAAAATAAAGAAGAAAACCATAACTCTCCCAAAATGGCTGGTCACCATGGGAGAAGATGACCACCACCCTCCATTTATCCACAAAAACATAAACCAAATAACATAACATATATTTGCACATTAAATGTAAGATCTCTAGTAGAAACCGGTCGACAAGAAGACCTTGAACATGCCATCCGCAACATTAAGTGGTACATAATAGGATTATCTGAGGTAAAAAAAAAGAAGGTACACATATAATTGAATATGAGTCCTATATTTTTCTTTACACCGGTAAGAAGAGTGGAAGGAATGGCGTAGGATTTGTTGTGAAAAAGGAACTAAAGAAAACTATAATAGATTTCCAAGCCATATCCGACAGAGTAGCAAGACTTGACTTACGCTTTAAAAATAATAATCTGTGCTTGATACAAGTCTACGCGCCTACCGAGAAAAGAAACAAGATATTGATGGGAGATTTCAACGCCAAAATTGGTCAACGCTGTTCTAATAATTCTTCGGTGTTAGGACCATGGGATACGGGTCACGAAACAAACGAGGCAAAATGCTCATCCACTTTTGCCTAGAGAACGAGCTATACATTATGAATACTCATTTTAAGAAGAAATCGAAGAACAAAATGGACTTGGCGCTCTCCGGACGGAAACACACTTAGTGAAATCGATTTCTTCATTACTAGTAAATCTAACACTAAAGTTATACAGAATATTGAAATAGTAACGACCACACAACCAACAGACCATCGAATGGTACGGGCTACCCTATCTCTTACTACTACAATAAGAAAAGACAGAAAATCATTTAAAATTAAACGGCATGTACTTACAAAGCGGACGTCCAGTCACTCCAAACAAATTTTGTGAACTTATCAAAAACAATCACAGAAAAACCTAACATCCAAGAACAATATGAAAAGATTGACTAACAATAAAGAATGGATACAAACACTGAAAGACAATACAGAAGGAAAGATCACAAACAGAAAACATATCCTAAAAAGTCTCAACAGATTTTTTACAAAAATCTATACCGCCAGAATAAAAATCAATGTCAACCTCATTACAGACCTGTTAACCAAGCTCACTTAGATGAAGTACCACTAATCTTAGTAATTAAAGTAAAGAAAAACATAAATAGTTTAAAATCCATGAAGAGCCCGGGAGAAGATAACGTTATCAACGATGTACTAAAAGCTATGTCTGAACCACTCGCACCTTTGCTAGCAAGTTTATTTATCAACATCATCCATACACAACATATTCCGGAACAATGGGAAACATCAATTATAACCTTACTCTTCAAAAAAAAAAACCCACTAAACATAAATAACTATAGGCCAATCAGCTTATTGCAATCAACGTATAAGCTATTCACCACTATAATAATTAATAGACTCAATAAAATTCTAGACTTCGAACAACCTCGTGGCAGGCTGGCTTTAGAAAGAACTATTCTACCATTGACCACATATTTACTATAAGACAAATCATAGAAAAATATTTGGAATACAGAAAAACGCTATAAATAGCCTTTGTTGACTATTCCAAGGCATTTGATACAGTACACCATAACCATCTATGGAAGGCATTGATAGACCAAGGAATACCATACAACTATATTGAAAGAGGTCTCGTGGTCGCTCTCCAACAAGGTGGTCGGACCTCATCTCAAAATTGACTCAGTCCACCATTACCGACTGCTCCCGCACCGCAACTAACAGGGAACAATGGCGGCGCATTGCAAAAGCAGCAACCCAATATAAGGACCCCCCATAACCACGACCACTCTGTCAAGAGTGACCGACTAAGAAGGGAGATATTAAAATAATGATTGAAATCCATAAACGCAGTAAAGCCACTGTCAGAATAGAAACCAAAGGCGACGTGTTCCAGCTGGAACGAGGCGTGAGACAGGGGGACCCGATTTCACCAAACCTATTTAACTCTCTCTTAGAATACATATTTAAACAACTACAGTGGTCGGGCCTTGGTATAAATATAAACAGTGAATATTTGAACCATCTACGATTTGTGGATGACATTGCCTTAATAAGTGAGACACAGTGACCTACAATATATGTTAGAGACCCTACAATATATGTTAGAGGCCAATAGAAATGTGAGTTTGTTTTCGCCTCGCATACATTTCACCATCGTCCTCAGTTGAGTAGCACTCCTTACTCTCCCCTTTATTGTTCGACATTTCCTGAAACATTAAAGTCAACCCATCCCACAGGGATTTGACTTTCCTGTGCCCACCTACTTGGGACTTTCCTTCTGTGGGCCCCTATCCTCGGGACTTTATTTTGTCGTACCCTCCAACCTTGGGTCTCTCCTTCTGTGGGCCCCTATCCTCGGGACTTTATTTTGTCGTACCCTCCAACCTTGGGTCTCTCCTTCTGTGGGCCCCTATCCTCGGGACTTTATTTTGTCGTACCCTCCACCTAGGGTCCTTCCACTCCGTTGCCCATCACCTCGAGCTTCTCCTGCATCCTCATCCATTGTATCTGAAACTTCCAGAAAGCAGCTTAACCGGGCAAAAAATAATAAATAAGTAAATAAATTGTCTAAACAAACCAAAAGAAAAACATTTGCCTTCCCACCCAGTTGACCTTTCAACCCATTTGACCTTTCCACCCAGTTGACCTTTCAACCAATTTGACCTTTTTACCAATTTGACCTTTTGACTTATTTGACCTTTCAACCCATTGGACCTGTTTGACATTTCGACCCATTTGACTTTTCGACCCATTTGACCTTTCGACCCATTTGACCTTTCGACCCAAATGACCTTTCGACCCAGTTGACCTTTCGACCCAGTTGACCTTTCAACCAATTTGACCTTTTTACCAATTTGACCTTTCAACCGATTTGACCTTTTGACTTATTTGACCTTTCAACCCATTGGATCTGTTTGACCTTTCGACCCATTTGACCTTTCGACCCAAATGACCTTTCGACCCATTTGACCTTTGAACCTACATCATCGTAATACAATTGAACTACGTATTTGAGATTTTTAACACAATCTAGGTTCTATGTTATGAAAACTTGATACTAATACTAAAAAAATAATAGGATTATGCAAACATCACACAGCAAAATCCTTAAATATCTTTATAGGCATGGTTCATCAACACTATCTACCATGTAGTGATATATTAATAATACATTTATCGTTTATTATACTTATGTATTTTCTCCTATTTTTTTCTTATTTAATGTATGTATTTATTATTTATTTTTATTTCTTTTTCATATTATCTATGTATATGCTATGATCTTTGTGCACCGTCTTTGGTGTTCCTAACATATCCTATCCATCAAAAGGTTGCCTGGAAGAGATCGCTTTAAGTGATAAGGCCGCCGATTGTACAACGTATGTGGCTATTGATTGTTATTTTTAAGTTAGTCTGTAAGCATTGGTGTGCAATAAAGTTATTATCTATCTATCACACAGCAATATCTAACCCCGTGGTAAGCTCTAAGCTCGTGTTATGGTTACTTTACATCTGATATATTATATACTAGCTGACCCGGCGAACTTTGTTCCGTCTTAGACGCTATAAATGAGCAGATTCTTGATTTCATTAAGTTAATTAAATCAAAGTCATCCTCTTTTGAATATATTTTCAGCACGCATTCAATCAATTCTGTCTTAAAGTTACATTTTTAGTATTTAAACTAGTCTTTAGTGATTATGTATGTGGGTTGGTTGAAATAAAAGAGTTATTGCACTATACTGAATCTATTCATTTAACACGTTACAGGTTATTACAATTATATTATTTATTTAATCCTTATTAGGATATGTCTAAACACGGCTGAGGTTTGAAGAGTGACTGGCGAGGCTCCGCATAACTATGAAAAAGCTGAATTGACGAAACGCGTTTGCGCCGCGTACTTTATTGCTAATCTGTGTCACTACATCAATCCTCCCCTTTTTTCAAAATTTTTTACAAAAAAATTTTTATTTTACTTCAATAGTACATTCAAGGTTAAAACATTACAATAAACATTACAAATTCAAAGGCTCATGCCTGCTACACAAATATGCTTACGTTTGAAAACAACATGCGATATGAGCTCGCATTCATTTATGCAGAGGTAAGTACATAGTTATTTCACAATCAAAGTTCGTTCGAATGACCAAAGTACAGTCAGCTTGTAAAATTACATACATGTTTTTTTTTTAACTTTAAAATACATTTTTAACAATGAAATCTTTTAATAAAGTTGTATAAACAATGAAATAAACTTTGTATGTTAACAAAAAAATATTTTTAAACTACACATTTTTTTTACATAATTCTAATACACTGAAAAATTAATAAAGTCTAATTTTGAAAAAATTATTAAATTTCGTATTACTGAGACACACCTGCAAATTCGCTAAGTTGCAAGATCGCTACATTACACTGTTAGTGCGCTCTAGTATCAGGTTACAGTTCGTGATAACGCCAAGTTCTATATATAATTGAATTATTTGCAACACATAAGAATAATGAACGGAACCTAGTTATCATTTCTAATCACTTTGCACTACATCTTGAATTTTGTAGTTATTTTCGGAAGTTCGGTCTCCAGCGGGGTTACACATATTCCAGTCACTCGGCACAAGCAGTGGGAATGAGCCAATATCTCAAATTCCAGCACTGATCCTCCGGCAAGCATGTTTCCTCCAACCGGGCAAATCCTCCGGCAAAAACGCTTCTTCCAACCGGGCAAAACCTCGAGTGAATCTGCAGGTCCAAACTCCATTTTCGTCAGGATTGAATGCACCTCAGATATAAGCTGGCTTTAAAAATATCATGCCGCTTCTATAGAAGACTGTGAACTTCGTTGTCTGGATCGCGGTTTCATTGGATGACATCACTTACTGCGCATTCCGCGTGGCGTTGCTGAGTTGGCATTTTCTGAATGTGCTTGTTTATCCATGTTGTTATATTATAATTTCCTTCAGCCGCGTTCTTAAAATTGAGTCACTCCTACACGGATAACTTAAACACAACCCACAATATAAATCACGATAATAACGAATCTCGTCGGGGCCTCCACTTTAGTATTTCTACTGGTCTTTAGTGATTATGTATGTGGGTTGGTTGAAATAAAAGAGTTATTGCACTATACTGAATCTATTCATTTAACACGTTACAGGTTATTACAATTATATTATTTATTTAATCCTTATTAGGATATGTCTAAACACGGCTGAGGTTTGAAGAGTGACTGGCGAGGCTCCGCATAACTATGAAAAAGCTGAATTGACGAAACGCGTTTGCGCCGCGTACTTTATTGCTAATCTGTGTCACTACACATTAAAAAATTTAATAATTTTATATGGTGGTTAAGTAATTTTAAATTTTCTAATTTTCCGCGCAATTTCCTTTATTTTTTCTTTCATAAGAACATTCTCCTGATAATAACGAACAGAACAAAAAAAAAGAATTAGCGAAATCGGTCCTGCCATTCAGGCGTGATACCGTGACCAAGGGTAATAGGGATTCATTTTTATATATATAGATAGTTTGAATATTGATTTCTTACAAGTATCAAATTGTCATCTATACGTCAATTACATAGCTATCATTTGCGTTTTGTTATTCCAAGTCAGATTCTTTTTTGTTATAACACGTTTTATAGTGACTGACGTTTCATGTCAAGTCACACGGGAACGCTGTCGAACGGGATGAAAAGTATCTTATGTCCGTCTCCTGGCTCTAAGCTACATCCATACCAATTTTCACCCAAATCTGTTCTACCGTTCTTGAGTTATAAGTGGTGTAACTAACACGACTTTCTTTTATATATATAGATATATAGATATACCTACATAAACAGATTATTAAACTCGAAGGAGAAAGTGCTTGTAAAACAAAGAAACACTGGAGCCCTTGACCGGACCCCTTGACCGGACCCGCGCCGTTACTAGACTAAAGATCGGTTCTAGACAAGTTTTGGATTCATCGCATGTTAATTTTATTTAATTAAACGATTTCATAACCAAAACAAAGTACTAAATTGCTAGTTTGTTCTTCCGAAGTCAATAAGAAATGGTAGATAGGCAAAATTTAAAATTTAAATATATATTATTAACTGGAAAAAAAAAAATATACTCAATACCCATACAAAAAATGGGGAAAAGGATTAAGGACTTAGTAACTAATACTGTAAACTTACATGTAATACTAAAAAGGAAATCGAAGAGATAGAGGGAAAACAGAAACGATCTACCCGTTAAAATAAAATGTTTTTAGGAATTAAATCAATACTTACGTTTTTCCGAGCCGTGGGCGTTTTTAGAAGATATGAAATCCTCTCGTCTATCCCACTTCTGACCTTTTGGGTTTGGTCAGAATAAAATCCACTTTAATTTTTCACAAAATTCCTACTCTTTATTAGCTTGTAATATTCCATGTCTTGCCTAGACTAGTGCCACCGTTCCAATGCCCGGCCGTCGCGTTCCGCCGTCGAGCGCTCGAACCCCACTTGACAACTTGGTCTCACTCCTCATTGGTCGGTGCGATCGACAGCGGTGGCGTGTGCGAGCGCCGATTGGCTTACGAAATAAAGTTAAATCAAACAATAAACCGGAAGTTGCCTTTAAATACATACTTTTAGGTCACGATAATACATGTAAAAATTATAATTAACAAAACTATGAATTTAGAACGAATTAAACATTTGATTAAAATATACATAAATTAACTTAGTATCTATATTAACCTTACATGTTGTATTGAAACTTGACGTGAACTATATTACTTTTAGTTATTCTGATTGACACATGTCAATTTAAGCTTCAGCCAAAACTGAGCGACCAAAGTAACTACGAAGCGATAGAGTCAAAGCGGGACGTTTCAGGCAATAAATCTAAATTTAAAATTTAAGATAAACTCCCGATTCCAATTCCTTAATTTCCTTATAAGTAAAACACCATAATATTTAGTAGTTAGGGCACGCGATGCTATTTCATTTGATACCCCACTCGAGTATATTTGCAGATTTTCGTACCCCCATAACTTTTGAACAGCTTAACCGATTTTCATGAAACATGTCTAAGAACACCCAGGCCAAACTCACCTTTCATACAAAAAAAGCTAAATTGAAATCGCTCTATCCGATCGGGAGCTATGATGCCACAGACAGACAGACAGACACACAGACAGACAGACACGTCAAACTTATTACACCCCTCTTTTTTGGTCGGGGGTTAAAAGTATCCCGCGTTGCGTCGTATTGAGTACGAAGTGTGGAGGTGAAAGCTGTTAGCTTGTTTGTAAATGCATATTTGATGGGTCTTCGGTAGTGTGTTTTCAGTAAGCTTGTCAATGTATAAGGGGTTGTGCATTAAAGATAATCTTCCACGGAAGGTTTATTTTGCAGACTTTTAAAATTACAGTCCAACAACAGACAATTGAGAACCGCTGGAATACTATTATTTTGCTTGTTGTATAGACCTATATGAAATATAATCCTGTATTCTCTTTAGGCTCTCTTTTGTGGTCATCCTAGCATAACTTCCGAGTTTTATAAATAAATCCATAATTTATTCATACTTTACTATGTTGTTCGAAATTTTACGGTTTAAATTCAAAACTTATAAAATCTAATCTGGATAAAGTCACCAATAACAGGCTATAGGCATGATAACTACAAAAATAAATCTGTCTGTGAACCCGTCCAAAAATACTGCACGTCTAATTATATAATTATTGTTTATGTATATCTTTGTGCACCGTCTTTCGTGTTCCAAGCAGATCCTATCCATCCAAAGGTTGCCTGGAAGAGATCGCTTTTAGCGATAAGGCCGCCGATTGTACAACAAATGTGGCTTTTGATTGTTATTTTTAAGCTAGTCTGTAAGCATTGGTGTGCAATAACGATATTATCTATCTATCTATGTAATTTTCGCTACACAAATTTAATAAGGAAATGCCAAGATCTACAAATTTCGTAAAAATCGCACGAAAGCATTACGTCACACGAAACTTAATTTTTCGGTTTGAAGAAAAAAATTAAAGTCAAAGTCATCAAGCATTTAATCAGAAATAAGTAGATGGGTCGAGCTTTTAGCATTAAAATACGAGCAGTACTCGCCTGATAGAAGTTTGTCACAACGAGTGTATAATCTTAATATATATAAATCTCGTGTCACAATGTTTGTCCTCAATGGACTCCTAAACCACTTAACCGATTATAATAAAATTCGCACACCATGTGCACTTCGATCCAACTTGAGAGATAGGATGGTTTTTACGGCGAGAAAAATTCGAATTATTTCCGGGAAAATTTTATACCCGTGCGACGCCGGGGCGGCCGCTAGTAATATTCTAAATACAAAGTTAGCGTAAAATATGCTTGTTGTTTTAATCCAACTGGTATCAGCCGCTTTCAATCCATTTATCCAACATACTCGATAATGTATTAAGCCCTATTCCCAATGACTATTTCGGTTGGTTAGATTGGTTGCAGCCACTCAGCAAAAATGGCACGGTTAGCACTTCGTTTAATGGACCAAAAGGGGTTAATTAACTGTAGTTACTTTAAGTTTTAATAACTTACGTATTACCGATTGAGAATATAATGTGAGAATTAATGGCAAAATCAATATCTACCTACATATCTCTAGTAACATATAAAAAGATAAATTTTGTGAATATAACGCCAACAATGTTAGCAACAATACTGGTTGGCAGGTAGAAAATGCCTAGATATTAAGCCCACGTTTTTGTACAAGTTTTTGTTCAAATCAAGTATTTTAAATAAATAAGTGAGAATCTCTGGCACTATTAAGCCGATTTAAAATGTTCTGTTAGCTCTTCCATATAATGGGAAATGACAGGGCATAAATAGCTTTTATCATAAAATGCAGGCAACGCTAAGTGGTAAAAAGCTTGTAATATTTTATATAGTACTTGCGATAACTCACTTTTATCACATAATTTTTATTTAAAATTGATACCTACCATGGCTTATAGTTTTCGTTTTGTCTTTATTGAAATGTGTGACTAAAATGCTAATAAATAAGAAAATATGATGAAATATGATGAATAAATTAAAAAATATGGTATTTTGTTTAGTCCGTCTGTAAGCCCGTCCAAAATACTGGATACCTATATCTTGCTTTAACATTTTAACAAGAAAGTTGCCATCTAGGTGCTGCAGTTGATGAAGGCTTGTGATTGCGAGATTTATTAAATCAAATAATTAAATTACATCTATTTTGTTCATTTGCGAGATTTAGCAAAAATCGCACTAAAGCAATAGATGCAGTCATTTTTGAACGGGCTGATAGACAGACTAAACAGAATACCAATAATGTAATCATCAGCCTATTGGACAACCCAGGTAAGACCCACATTTAATGCATTTTCCCGCGGTAAAAAGTAAAAGTAAAAAGCTTTATTTATGTGTTCGCTTACACATGCATTTATAAAGCATAGGTCTTATTACTAGCTTAAGTCAACATGTACAAGCACCGCGTTCGGCACTGCAAAAGAGTTTGAGTCTACTTGAATATTTATCTATTAAAGTTATGTCAATTAATAACTATCAATTAAAATCATATCGACAAGTCGAACTTAAGTCTAGGAACAGATAGGAGAAGATCATTTAATTTCTTGATGATATATGTCAATAAAATCTAATTACATTTTTTAACAATAAATCTAAATTTAAAATTTATGCAAAACCCCGATTCCAATGCCTTAATTTCCTTATAAGTAAAACACCATAATGTTTTGTTATGTGCACGCGATGCGCTTTCATTTGATACCCCACTCGAGTATATTTGCAGATTTTCGGTGTTACTTCCCCACTCTTACCCCCATAACTTTTAAACGGCTTAACCGATTTCATAAAACATGTTTAAGAGCGCCCGTGCCGACCTTACCTTTTATACAAAATAAACTAAATTTAAATCGCTCCATCTGTTCGGGAGCTATGATGTCGCAGACAGACAGACAGACACGTCAAACTTATAACACCCCTCTTTTATTTGCCTGGGATTAAAAAATAATTAAATTAATAAAATTTAGAGAATCTATGTACGAAATGTCATTTAAATCCGTTCAATAGATACAGAAATTACATATCCCTTGAAATTCACAAGCAATCGCGCACTTTACCTTTTTATAATATTAGTATTCCATTCAAGATTGTCTGGTAGATATTCGGATTGTCTGGTGGATAAATATTGTTTTGTGTTTTAATTATGATTAAAATAAAGAATATTTATCATATCTTATAGATGACAACAATATTAGGACAAAAAAACATGAAACCCATTTCGCGTAAAAGCACACGCCAAGGTACACCCATTTCATATCCTTTAAGCCAATCAACGAAGACCCAGAAATCATTTCATAACAATAAGAACCCTATAACCTCACCCACAAAGCTTACAATACTGTGACTTGCCAACTGCGTTCAAAAACTTCGCCGGAGCGAATGTAATGCGATTTACGGATTAAACGCTTTGCGATATTTTCTTCAGGAGATTGAAAACTGAGAGAAAAGATCTTTATTTTTTTATTATATTTTAAATTAACTGTTCTATCATCATCATCATCACCCCTATTTGCGTTAGATCAAGGAAAAAGTGCTTGCAGATCATACAAACACTTGGACCATAGGCGGTAATCGAACTCGCTAGCTCTTGTGCCGCAAGCGGGCGGCCCACCGCGCCACTAAGGCAGTCAAATAAAGATAAAAAAGATAAAGATAAAAGATATTTATTTTAATAAATATCAAATAAATCATAATAAATTCAAATAAATTTCAATATTAATTTCTGTATAACATTCTGTAAGTCTGCGGAGCTATTCTTGCGCCTGTTATATTATAACTTTTTTAAATAAATTAATCAATATCTCCGGACTAATCACACACCATGATCTTACCCCAAACTAAGCAGAGCTTGTACTATGGGTGCTAGGTTACTGAAATACTACTACTTTTAGTAAATATATACTTATGATACATAGAAAATACCCCGACCCGAAACCAGAAATTGTAGATAATACAAAATCTGGTCCCCCGGCGGGAATTGAACCCGCAACATCTTACGTCTCAGGCGAACGTTCGCCCACAGAGCCACAGAGATCGTCATAACCAAAAAAATATACCGGAACGGAGTTGAAAAATTTGTTATCCTTTTTTAATTATTTGACGGATCAGGAGGAGTTGTTGTAAATGCTGATGATAAAGTTTACGGTGGTTACATCACGTGTAATATACGAGTGTACATATACGAGTGTAATAAAAATTCCGTTTAAAAAGTGTGATCGATGGACGATTAAGAATTTCTATTGACCACTGGGAAGATAGATTAAGCTCCATACCATACATATTATAGACCTAAGCTCGATTTTGATTGATCGTATTTTTTGTGCCAAAATTGAACAGACAAATATGTGAATGCCTATTCACTTTCCATAATTATTCAAAGTACAGAAACGGAAAATCCATCCATGGAAGCTCATTTCCCAAAAGATTACTCGCAGGAGAAATAAATACGACTGGTACATCGAACGCGTTCGTTACAAATAAAAGAAAATAACTTAATTCAATTCAATTCATTTATTCAAACCATAGGTACATTACAATACACTTATTTTCGTCAAAAATTACAGTAATACAAAAACTATTAAACACAAACATCTAATTAAGAGGCTGTCCAGTTACAGGACCCAGCCGAATCGCACCGGCACGAATCGCACCTCCGTCCATTAACAGCACTGATAACTCTCAACATTAAATTTCTGTAGAAAATTCCCGATTTTAAGATAAAGCAAATCAAACGAAGAGCATTTCATATCTGACCTCAAAAGGAAACGTAATAGGTTTCTCGGAGCCACCGAGCCAGAACGGACCAGTTAGAGCAGGCCCTAGAGGAAGTTGAGTTTGCAAAATGTGAGGACCGGCAAATATGCTCAAATTGACACCAGAGATATAAAAAAAAGGTGTGTGTGCGATTCACACACGGTAGATGTGAAACTACAGTAAATCGACAAAAGAATGAGATGAATAAAAAAAAATACTGTGCAAAAAGATTTTGTTCGGGCGGTCACCCATCCAAGTACTGGCGTTCCGGAAAGTTGCTTAACCTTGTTACCGTTTAAGATTGGCTTACCTGACGTATTTCCGTTGCATCCGGTCTGAAATCATTCTAAAGAAGTTTCACTTCAAAAACACATGTTTCCTACGGCTGTTTTGGTGCCTTTCCCATCCCCCCTTTTTTCTCACAAACAAAGGAACCGAATGCAATTCTGTTTATTTTGTTTGAAAGGTGGAATACTTAAGAACATTTTTGATAGTCAAAATGTTCTTAAGTATGTTTCATAAAAACCGGTTAACATTAAAAGACGAGAGGAGTGTAACATTAAATTTTAATAACTGTTGTTACGTTTTTATAATGTTTGACAGCTAGCAAATCTCTAACCAGTTTTTTAAAACATAGCTAAGAACACTTTTGACTAGCCCACCTTTCAAACAAAAGAAACAGAATCGCAATCGCTTCAATCGTCAGCGAGAAACCGGAAGTGGAAAAAGACCAGAACAGCAGCCGCCAATATTTTTTTTATCTTGTCTGGTGTCTCTGCTAAATGAATTGGAGCAAATTTTCCGGTCCTCACATTTTGCAATCTCAACTTCCTTCAATGCCTAATCTAAGTCATAATGTTCTGAGTAAAAGTTTGATTCAACATCGATCGCCCGCTGTTAGTGGGCCACAGACTGCATTCAGAATAATGCCATGGTCGAGTTGTAAGGTCTCGCTATTCCAACCACTTATTTAGACTTTCTACTTGTGTATTCAGATATTCATGGATTTTCCACCAGGAATAATGCATTTCATGGGTGTAAAGATAGCTGAGTGACGACCTCTTTTAAACCACTGTTTTTTTTTTATTTCTTAAAAGTTTTTTTTTAATACTAATGAATATTTAAATTAAGTGTCTTGTTTTTTTATATTAACAAAGAAATACCGAAATATTCATTAATTATATGTATGTTTTTATTATTTACTTAATCTTATTTTCTCAATTGAGATGGCAACGCAGTTTTTTAACTTTTGCTGCCTGTCCGTTCGTGATACTGTAACACAAATGCAAAATGTAACGGGTTTAAAAAAAAACTTTTTAAATTTACTTTTATCGCGGCAAATAGTTACAAACCATTCTTAAATCAAAACACTCGAGAGCAATGAATCCGGGTCACTCAAAGAATCCAAAAAATCTCGGAAAGTAAGAATGCTAGGTTAATGCAATAAATTGTATTTAATAGACAATTTAATACTCCTTCAGTTAAAAAAATATGAGTCACCATACATTTTATTTATACAAAATTACATAAAGAAAAAAAACTGCTGATCTCTCCTTAAAACAAAAATAGGAAACATGAAATTTTTGAACTTTATGACGATTTTCTTGAATTTCAATACTTCGTATTACCTCCTCGTGCTTCCATTACTGCGTTTACGCGGTTTGGCATGCTGTACACCAAGTTCCTTATACGATTTTGGGGAATATTCTCCCATTCCTCTGTGAGAGCAATTTTGAGCTCAGGAAGCGTAAACCATAAATGGACCAACGAACACGTTGGTCCATTTATGGTCAATTTGGGTGAGGATGCTATATTTATGCATGACAATGCCCGACCTCATACAGGTAGGATTGTGAATGACTACCTTCAAGAGATGAACATTACTTGTATGGAGTGGCCTTCGCGCAGCCCGGATATCAACCCGATCGAGCATGCTTGGGACGAGCTAGGGAGATGCGTAAAACAACGAAACCCTCCCCCAATCACGCTTCCTGAGCTCAAAATTGCTCTCACAGAGGAATGGGAGAATATTCCCCAAAATCGTATAATGAACTTGGTGTACAGCATGCCAAACCGCGTAAACGCAGTAATGGAAGCACGAGGAGGTAATACGAAGTATTGAAATACAAGAAAATCGTCATAAAGTTCAAAAATTTCATGTTTCCTATTTTTGTTTTAAGGAGAGATCAGCAGTTTTTTTTCTTTATGTAATTTTGTGTAAATAAAATGTATGGTGTCTCATATTTTTTTAACTTTCATTTAAGGAGTATTAAATTGTCTATTAAATACAATTTATTGCATTAACCTAGCATTCCTACTTTCCGAGATTTTTTGGATTCTTTGAGTGACCCGGATTCATTGCTCTCGAGTGTATCTATTTCGGAAAAATGCAATAGTTGAACGGTTTGAAGTATCTTGGCAGGCGGACAGTATCTGAAGATTTTACGAGATTACTAAACCATATTTTCTCAAAAACTCTTAATAATATTTCAGAAATGTTTGTATCAACGGAAGGAGGTCGCCAAGATACAGTTTTTTCCTAATTTGGAGACCAAAGACTACAGAAACTATGTATGTATCTTTTTAGACCAATAAACTTATTTTTAAACTTAATTCTAAATACGAGGTTTTTCTACGATATCGAAAAAAGTAATATTTTGCAGGAACGTAATATCCATCCTCGTTAAGTTGTTAGATATGATAAATCGTTTTATCGCACACCTAAGTAGGAAATTTTTAAAGGCGAAAATTAGGCGATGATTTAATTCTGTCTGTCACAAGGTAAGGAATCTTAACCATGTGTAAAAATCTTATCCTGCTAGTAATAACAGTTTTATTTACGCGAAAGTTTATGATGATTTAAGTTAGTGAGTGAGTCTGTAGTATGGATTTTGTAATAATAATAGTTTATAACAATAATATAGCTTATTACATATCAGAATAACACTTTTACCACGGTAAAATACTACTTTCGACAGGAAAATCTGTTATTACGATTGATTTGAATAAAATCAGATGAGATTTTGGATAAACAGATCTATGTCAAATAAAAAAAAATAGTCACGGATATATGTAGCTGGTTCCCCAGAAACGGACAAATGCTACTTTCTACCTCGGAAAGATCGATAATTACACGGGCAAGGCAAGGTAAATAGCAAAAATAATGTCTATCCTAGTCGATCCTATTTCATGTAGGGATCAAAAGCCTCTATGATGCTATCAATTCATGAAGACTGACACTTTTTTCCATCTATGAATGCAGTTCAGAATATCTTTTTAAAATTTAACTAATCACCTACCATTCCTTGTTACTCCTACTACTAATACTACAATACTTGCCTTATGGTCTCTTCTCAAAATCCAATATGTTTATAATAGGTTGTGGTCTAATAAAGATGTAAATGACTTATTAGGAAACCACGTCATGAACCCAGCCTTATTTAATTATATTACGAAACAAATGAAAGGTTATCTTCGTTCCCGAATGAAACCTTTTTGCTTAGATCCAGGTCAAACCTCTTTCAACGGAGGAGTGTATGTCTTCGGAATTTGAATCGAATCGAAGACAGTAGCTTGATGAATTGACCTCTATTCCGAGGTTAGAGGTTGTTTCGCGAAGTGGGCGTGATAAATTGGCGATTGTAATCGGTGCTGTGCTGGCTTCGTCACGAAACCCAGTAGAGAATAGAGGTGGGGACTCAGGTTGACTGATCAATTAGTTCAGTTCAGTTCTTATTATTTTCATCACGCCAGTGTCATTCAGTTTCTTGGAAAGTTTTGTAAACTATACTGAATTTGATCGGTATCCGAAATGCAGAAACATAAGTTGACCAACCAGATTAAGTGAGAAGACTGATCGATTAGACAGCAAGCTAGAGTAGAACCATATCGATATAGACGTCTAGTCTACAGTATTGAAAATTGTTTAAACTGCCAAATTTTCTGAACAATAAAAAAGACAAAAATAAAACCTATGGACGTAGTTATATACGTGAACTTTTTATTTTTATCCTGAATCTATGAAATAAAAAAAAACATCTTATTCGTATGAAACAAACTATAAACTAATTTTATTCAATACAATTATTTTACAAATTGTGCCAGCTAAGCTAAAGAACATCTATTAAATAAAATATCTGACAGTTTCCTCACTAGGCTAAGCCTGTACCGAGGAAATTATATGTATACAAATTATACATGCTTTATTGTAGATACTTCGTGACAATTTTGTCAATTGTAGGATCTTATCGGGGATAGGATTCCCAGCGGATAGTTTAATTAAACTTTAAGGTAAAGAGTAAAGGTGATTGGCTTACCCAAATCCCAAATTTAGATAACATGACACTCGTGCCAAACGATGAGGGTCCACGAATGGGGAAAAAGGTCGGTAGTAAAATAACTATGAGTCTATTGGACAGTGTCAAGTTTTCCTCTGTTGAGAATTGTAAAGGTAGCCCAATTTTAATGACCTTATTATTTTGAGGCTCCGGGTTTTTCTAAGGACACCTATTATGGTCCACCGTCTATCGAGCTCGAGGTTGTGTAACTAGAAAACAGTTTTTGTATAAATAATAGAGTAATGTAAAAAATATGTATTTGACATAATATGAGGTACAGTATCTCAAACTAAGGTCCCATAGCCCATATATCTCATCCCGAACTAGTTAAAAACTGTATTTCAGGAGCCAGGCTTCTCCTATATTGACTAACAACAAGTAAAATAACTGAACTTTTTTTTTTTTATTATTATTGATAAGCCTTTATTTGATCACAATCTCACCTGATGCAAAGTGACGATGTGGTCTAAGATGGAGCATGAAGGCCTAGAAGATGGCTTCTCCGGACCACATTACGAAACACGAAAAAATCGCTTCACGCACTGGCCCAGCCCGGAGGGTGGTGGCAAGCCGCGGCCGAAGCCTACCACCAGAGACTGTTCTTAGCACCACCCGGAGGTCACGTGTAAGGATTCAGAGGGTTACCACTTACGGACGTGAACAGACAAAACCTCCCAACCAACTAATATTTTTAACTGACATCAATCAAGGATAAGTTTCTCAATTCATCTCCTACTTTTTTTGATAATCTCAGACCTTCGCCTAAATAAACGCATATTGATGATTATGTTAATGAAGCTCCCAAGCGAAATCGTCCCAATGGAAACATTAAATTTTGATAAGGATCGACTCTTAAGTAAAATCCAATCATCCTATTTGGCAGACTTGTTGTTGTTTGTAAGAAATTGTCTTATTTGTGTTGCCAGTAATCTCCTAAATGGATTCGTAATGACAATTTTCTTTCCCCCGAGGCATCCAAGTTTTACACTTTTGAGATAAAATGTTGCCAGTGTATTTAAGGTCATAAGGTCTATTTCTGTCTTTGTACCTCTAGTAAGTATACACCAAGTATAATGTCTTGCTTTATTTTTTCACTAGTTAATACATTGTGGTCAAATGAAGACTTCTCTAGCATAAAAAAAAAGAATATGTGTACCAAATTTCATAAAACACTGTTCAGTATTTTTTGGGTGAAAGATGAACAGACTAATGTAGATGCTATACTAATAAAGATGTGTTAAATCTACATACATACGTTAGTATTTTGTCGATGGTTGTCCTGCAATAAAGTAAAAATATTCTCCAAAAATAGATTACTTTTATTTGAAAAAATCAATTAAAATGGAGCTCAAAAGGCGGCCTCATTGTAGTGACATTAATTAAAAGCCACGTCCGTTTTTCCGTAGAAGAAATAAACGCTAACACGAAACCAATCATTTGCACTTACAACAATTTGATCTTGATGTTAGCAAGACAGTCAATGTATTAAATTTTGGCCATAAGCAATTAAATTATTCGAATTAAATTATATTATATCCTATAAAGTCAAAAGTCAAAGTCAAAACGTTTATTTCCTTAGAAGCACATAGCCTACATGAACAGGTCAACTTAAAATTAATAAAACTAAATTGCTTAAACAAAAAATATCAAGGAAATAACATTGTCTTGACAGTTCGCTTCAATGTTTTATACTGAGTTGAGAAGCAATGTTTTATACTGAGTTGAGAAGCGAATAGAACATATATTAATAATTCCACTTTCCCCACCCAGGCAGCCCCACCAGAGGGGCATCGTCTATTGCACAAAAATTGACGTATAATCTACCCCATCCCACCTCTACATAAAATCCATCCATCCAACTCGTAAGTCTCTCTATCCCTTTGAAGGCACGCTCATTTCCTCAGCGAAGGCTCAAAGACAATTTGCCAGAAATGCAGCTCAATATCAGAATTATGCAATGGCTTGGCTTGCGGCCAACAGACGACAAACAGCGTAATGAAATAACACCGCTCAATAAGTCGCTTGAGTCTACCATCTGGTACTCGTACAAACTTCTAGCTAATCTATCCGAAGTAAAGTCACTGAAACTTTGCCCAGTCGGCATATACTATGTAGGCATAGATGTAGGCTTGGCATAGGGAGGGTGCGGATGAGAGAAATCTTGATTCAGTAATCGACACTTTCAGTGTTAATATCCCAATATGACTTTATAGGCCAATCTTACCATGTCCAAGTAAGTTCCCAAGTTGTCTATGTTTGTCTCAAAATCCGAGTAAAACTAAGTAATGATTAGTTTTGTCAAGAGTTATCTCGCTTTTTCACGTGACTGAGCGAAATAGCTCTATATTTTAACCATTGTCTTATTATACTCGAAGATGGTGAAACAAGCCCTTTGACTAATATTTTATTTATTTTTTATCTTAAACACTTTATTTGTACAAAGTAAAATTGAGTACAAAAAGGTGGGCTCAATGCCTAGGCATTATTAATGTATTATAGGGATCTATTGAACCTATTTGAATATTATTGGATATTTGAAAAAATATATAGCTATATATTACTTATTAATAGGGTGCGTGATTTCGCATAATTATGTTGAAATAAGCCATAAGTCGGAATCTGAAGCCCGGAAGTGGGCATTATTTGGTAAGCTGGCTAAGCTAGGCTGTACAAATATCAGAGATAAGTATTCTTTGTTGGATTATTGCGAACTACGAACAACCTTAAGGTGGGATATTATAAACTTGGAAACTTCGTCTGAGGAACAAGAGCACTTACTGCAACTTATGAAGTTCGCCATTTTGAATTTGAAAATGAAGAGAAGCAACCTGCAGTAGGTACTCATTTGAAATCTTTTGTTGGTTTTTTATAATTCGAACAATGTAAAGCTCTGTAATATTTTTTTTTCATTTACATGAAAGCAGTCTGTTGCGACGCAATACGATTTAAAATCCTTGGTATGGCATGACTAAGAAAATATATGGGACTGATGTTTGATATTATCTTTGGCCAAATAATTCTTTATTGCTTTTAAACTTGTGAAATACACGATGGTAAGCTGAAAATGAAACGAAGTTAAACATGTCCAGTTACCTTGTTGCCAAGGTATACACTGATGAAATGTGCTACAACTAGGATACCTATAAACTCCAACATGGCGCGGGCTTACTAAGGTAAGGGTATTTCTAGGATTTTAAACCTTTAATCACAATTACACACCGTAAATATACATTTTTCGCGGTTCTCAATTCGTGAAAACGTCCCATGTATTACATACAATATATTGTTACAATCTTAATCAGAGCCTTTTTTCTATCAATATCCACGCTTAAAACATTCTATGATAATTTTGCCTGAAAACCAGCGTTGCTGCGTATCCTACTTCGTAGCAACATAAAACTGAGGCGCAATATTTCGGTCCACACACAGAACCATTATTTATTTTATATATGGATTAATATCTGAATAACAACACTATACATCTGTCTTTAAAAAAAAATGATTTTTATTTCAGGCAACATATAGTTTCATAGTTTATTTGTTATGCCATAAGATAGATTAGAGACAAATTAATATTTCATTAGCTTAATACAAGCAATAGTAATATTTAAAATTAACTAATTATCTAAATACTTATTAACAATATTATTCAGTTTTTTTTTCCAGTTATATAAAGAATGTTGAGCAAAACAGTTATTCTATCTGCGTATTCAAAATTTAGTCGTTTGAATGAAATACTTGAAGCGGCAACATTCTGACTATGCGATAGTGTGATATTGCTGATTGTCCAAACTCGGCCAAACTTACAAATGACTTTCTGTAACGCTATTCGTGTATACGACTTTCTTTATAAAATAGACTATTTTGACTGTTTCTACCAATATTTGTCGCAAAAATAGGTTTGCATTTGACTTTGTATTGTAAAGACCGCTTGTTTACTTGGCCAATATATATTTTTTTTAGATAATTTGAGATTAAGATATAATTAGCTGTCCATCCTCGGGTGTTGCCCGCATTCAATAAATTTATCCTACAAAATTTGATATTTTTTATAGGTTTTTTTCTGTGTTGCACTACACATTATCAGCTATTCGTAAGAAACTCGTAAATATCGGTACTTACAGCCTTTTCAGATAAAAATTTAAGTATGTTGCTTTTGGGAAAAATAAATCATTAACGTTAACCCTTTTTTTTATTTACATTCGTTTCGTTAAAACCATCAGAGCTAAGTAGGGGTAAAAAAAAAACTTTTTTCTATTCTTCTCATTTTATTTTCCCAATTCCATCTGAATTACCATTACCGTACTACCTAATTACGTTCGTAATCCCTAAAATATTGAGCTACGATAGTATTAAGTCCTATTCACGACCTATTGAGAGCGACATTCCAAATCTATAAATCACAGCTGAACAAAGAAAGGCCCGAAATAACATTACCTTCGTAAAGAGTTGTGGGATTTCGATAAAATCGTTGATATTAACCCTCCATTATTTTTCAAGACTTTGAGGAATAAGCTAGAAGCCTAGACTGAAGCTAGAATTTTTATTCTACACTAACTTTTGCCTCGCGACTGCGATTACGAGAATTGGCTTATTGTAAAAGTAGTTTTGACTAGGACTAGGTACATTCCAACTGTAGAACATTTTTTCCCGTTGAATACCCCTTCTACAATTTAATTCTCTTATTTATTATCTTTATATACTAATGAGATCTGGTTATCGTAAAATCCAGGGGAGCAGAACGTTTTTAAGTATAAGAATAAGATTCATTTATTTTGTCACAATAACAATAAAATACAACAAATACATAAATTAACATTAGGTTAGAACTATGCTGCGACAAAAAAGGTAACCATTCAGCATTTTCAGGATGAAAGCTAGCTTAATGTATGTTATGTTATTCTCCGGACTTCAAAATGCAAAATATTAAGAAAAATTGTATGAGTAAAATAAGCGTCAAGAGGTTGACAATATAACGCCTTCCAAACGTTTATCTCGTTGAGAATATGAATATCCTTCAGTTTGAAGATAGCTTTATTTAGATTATGCCTTCGACGCGAAATAAAACCAACGTTCGAAACAGCGACGCGATTCATATTTGCACATAGATTAAAATTACTATATCGCCTGTTGCCCAGATTCTTACAAGAACATACATACATACACACGCACCCACCCACACACACAAATACTCTTATACACACACATTCTCTCGCCAGTAAAAAGTAAATAATATAAATAATTACTTTTATATCATTAAGTTTTCTTTAAAAATAAAATTGTTAACGTAATAATTGTAATATTTTTATAAGTTTAGTCAAAATGTATTCATATGTTTGTAAAATCAGTATAATTTGTCCAGGAGTCGGGCGTCACCGAGAGCCTCTGAAGGTGTTGGTCGAGACTCATCGCTATTAGGCCGTTATACACGACTATCGACACACGACTATATTTGGAGGTTTTTCTGTTTACGTCCGTATGTCGTAACCCTCTGAATCCTTACTCGTGTGGTGCTAAGAACAGTCTCTGGCTTCGACCGCGGCTTGTCACCACCCTCCGGACTGGACCAGTGCGTGAAGCGATTTTCTCGTGTCTCGTAATGTGGCCCGGAAAAGCCATCTACCTTCTAGGTCTTCATGCCCCATCTTAGACCACATCGTCACATTACATCAGGTGAGATTGTGGTCAAATGAGAGCTTATCAAACAAAAAAAAAATATAAAAAATCGGGTAAGATAATCGCCGACTCCACGTCCCTCATGGTCCCTCGCGGGCTAGTCATGATATTTGTTAACCTCATTATCTACACGAGACTGGCTACAACTCAGCCTTATTATTATTATAATAGAATAAAAAATCGTACATTGCGCATGACAAAGGAAGCGCCAAGCCCCCAGCCCCACTAAGATAGTTTATCTGCGACCTCAGCGCCGCCTAATGGGCCACAAACAACAGCGCAGGATTAAGAAACCAGGCCGACAACTAGATTTACTTGATCCCTTACGTACCTCTATCCTTACTGGCTTTATGTGCTCTGGAATATTTCAAGACCTAAATCACTAGATGTGGGGAAATAATATGTTTGGAATCAATTATAAATAAACGGTAATTCAGAGTAAAAAAATTAAGAGAACATCCAGTCTTTTGGACCTATCAAATCAAAAACATACAAACTCAGTACCTACCCATAAGACATTCATTTATTTGCGCTTTAAATCTATCTTACCGCTATTTATATTATCACTAGCGGCCCGCCCCGGCGTCGCACGGGTATAAAATTTTCCCGGAAATTATTCGAAATTTTCTCGCCGTAAAAACCATCCTATCTCTCAAGTTGGATCGAACTGCACATGGTGTGCGAATTTTACTATAATCGGTTAAGTGGTTTAAGAGTCCATTGAGTACAAACATAAGACACGACATTTATATATATTGAGATTATATTTCGAGAGTTAATGCCCCCGGCCGCGTATGTGAACTGCATATAATCTCAAAAAACTACTAAACGGATTTTATTCAAATTAACGTGTAATTTGCATTGTACCCGTGCAATGCCAGCGCGGGCCATCTAGTATTCTAATATTATAAAGCTGAAGAGTTTGTTTGATTATCTAGGTTATACAGGATCGCAGGTGGATCGATTTTTAAAAGTATTTTACGAGTCATAACATGGCCTACTTGTGAAATATCGAGTCTCCCAACAAGTAGGTCTTAGGATAAACACAGACAGGAAAAAAACATGAATGTGACATGGCTGTGTTAATTGCCTTTTCGGCTCCTAAACCCTTTCACTCGTATATTCCGCGAAACACCGTCCAATTCGCTTTGTCCAACTTCGAGTAAGAAATCAATCACAGCTGCTAAAGTTTGATGAAACATGGTCTTGGCTCTAAGCTCTTAAAATAAACATAACCACAACACCACTTTCCTCTCTCCACAAGTGTTTATCTTATTCATGGAATGTTTTAACAACAAATCAAAAAGCATAGTTCAAATATAGTGCCGAGTTGGCAAAGTAGGAGCACACTCGACTACTTTCTTCCGAAGGTCGTGGGTTCAAACCCCACCTAGAGTTTTATTCTTGAAGAATGTATGTGCGCCTTGAACCATGATTTAACGTTGAAGGCAAACTTCTTGAGGAATCGGCATTTTCTGAGCAATTTGAAGAATTTAAAGGGCATGTGACATTCAAAAACCCGAACTTAGCTAGCATGGTGAATTAAGGCCTAATAATAATAATAATAAAAGCAATTATTTGGCACACACATAAGTACAGAAAAATAACAACACAGACAATTAACAATCAGTTTTCAAAATTTAATAATAATAACAAAATTTGTGAAACATAAAACATTACATGAAAAACAATCTCTAAACCTAATCTCTCTCGTCATGAGGAGAAGTCCCTGTGTCCCATCAGTGGGGACCGAAATAAATATAAATATGGGTGATTATCTGATTATGATTATGCTAGTTAAAATAAAATAATAAGTTAAAATAAGTTAAAACTTCCTCAACATAACTAATGCAGGGAAAAAACAGTTGCAAAAGCGTTTGTTGTATGTTTGTGCACAGTTTATTATGACCTACATCAAAGTTTTGCCTCACACGTGCTTATTTTATTACAGCCGTGTTTTCAGTCGCAGTCGTTTTGCAGTTTCTAAAGTTGCGCATTGCAGTTCCCGTCATTATGGAAATTTAGTGTACAAAACGCTAAACGACACTTAAGACAAGTAATTGAACACAAAGAAGGATAAGGTTGTTTTGAGTTAGCGCGATTATCTCTGGTAGACACCGCTAGTGACAATGTAAGCTTACCATCTCATGAGTATTATTTATAAGCGAGCAGAATATACGTAGTTATTCTTGATAAAAGGCTGGGAGTATAATACGTTGCTTGCGAACGAAATAACTTTAAATCTATGGGGTAAGCTTATGCCCAGCGGAAGATATTCTACAGCTAAAATAATTATTAATAATCTAAATCTAAAATTAAAAAAAACCCTGATTCCAGAACTTTAGTTACCTTAAAATGTAAAAAGTTATACCTACTATTTTGTATATTACCAGATTTTCAGTTTTCCTTCCCAACTTTTACCCTCATAACTTTTAAACGAGTCAACCGATTTTCATCAAACATGTCTAAGAAAACTCAATCTCACCTGTCACCAAATAAAAACTAAATTGAAATCTCTTCATCCGTACGGGAGCTATTAGGCGACAGACAAACAGACACGTCAAACTTATAACACCCTTCTTTGTTGTTGGGGGTTAAAAAGTTTACAAAACAGGCTGAGAATTACATAGTGGTAGTGGAAAAATATTGTCGCCTCGTGTTTCCATATAATCAACAACTGTTAACCCACTTACATACATTTGCGCGTTATTGTCTGCCGTAAACACAGAGGCCTGTCCTCCCAGCTCTAACGAATATAGATAAATATATAAACAATGTCATTTCAAAATAAACATCTATCCGCTTGGTAGACATTTTTAACCGAAGAAATAAAAAAGGTATATCAACTTTACCATATAAATACCTACATTTGTATCTACGAGCTCGATGTTAACTTCGGGGTTTATCTTATTTATAACTAGCTGATCCGGCAAACGTTGTTTTGCCATACTAAAATGGCTATTCAAAAATAAGGGTTGATCGTAGAAGGGTGAAAATTGAGTATTGTATGTATTTTTGTATGTTGTATCATAAAAAAAAAATTAAAAATTCTGTCAAAAAAATTAACAAAAAAAATTTAGGGGTGGACTACTCCTAGCATTTAGGGGGATGAAAAATAGATGTTGGCCGATTCTCATAGATACCGGATAAGCACAAAAAAATTCATCAAAATCGGTCAAGCCGTTTCGGAGGACTTCGATTACGCACCCCGTGACACGATAATTTTATATATTAGAAAATGAATCGCAAAATGTGTTGCTAAGCGCATATTTAACTCAACAACGTCTGGACCAATTTAGCCTAATTTTTTTTTTAATTTCCTAGGAGTTCAAGGTTGTTTTTACGGCGAGAAAAAAAAACAAATTATTGCCGGGAAAATAATTACCCGTGCGAAGCCGAGGCGTGCCGCTAGTATTAAAATATTATTTCGTTGTGAAAGAGATAGATATGTTGCATTCCAATAAAATAGGCACAGCAACACTTTGGGGGACCAGGTTCTGGTCTACGATGGTTTAGGAAAGGTTTGGTTCATAACACGTGAGGCGAGCATACAGACAAAGATACTCACAGTTTAAATATCCAGGACTGCCTACTCCGCCTTGCATTGACAACACTGACCTTTGTTAGCACAACACACACGATACTTTTCACAATCTGGCCAGGCTGATTTGTATTGGATTATGATAGGATTATAGATTTTGCGGTGCGCGCGCGCGCTCGTGTGAGATCGATCTAGTTCCTTCTTCTTCCTCTTGGTGTCGCTGCGTGCGCGCTCCTGTCTCTTGACATATTAACCTGTGCACGTCGTTCATGACGTTTCGATGCCTGATTTGTCGATACACGATGAATGAACCAAAATAATAGAGAGTGGGAAATTTGAATTTAGAACTACTATTTTATGGAAACGAAACATATTTATATCTTTAGCCACTGTAACGTCCAGCGCCCGCGGCGTAACTAGGGACTAACGTCCCAGCCCGCGTTACGCGAGCGGTGCGTGACACGCTGCGCGGATTTTCCGTTAAAACTATTTATCACATAAAAAGTACTAAACCTATTTCAAAACCAAAAATGTATTTATTTTCTTTATTATAATTATATAAACTTGAATAATAATACGAATCATCGTACCTACATCTTCATTTACTAAAAAAATATCAAAAATAGGATGGTAGCATTTTTAGACTGATTTGGAGACCTACTTTGATAAATTTATTTAAAATACCTCCTCTGAACATTTAATTATTATTTTGGTACCGTTTTAACGGGGTTGGAGTCTAGTTTTTTCAATAAAATATTTAATTTTAATACAGATATCACAAGTAAATCATAAAGAAATTAACTTGCGAAAAATAGGAAAATGGCGGAAAATTTCTCTCACTTTATTGACAAAATAATTTTTTTTTCATAATTTTTGTTGCCAGGTATGGGTTTTTCTAATTAGAATTTAGTAGAATAATTATTGACAATGACATCTGACATTGACACTAGCAACTTGTCTTATTAGAAAATAAAGAAAATCCGAAATAAAAAAACCAAAAACTCGTGTGGCACTCTAGTACCATGGACGTTAGTCGGCATAAAGTTTTGTGGCACTACAGTACCACTGGACGTTCAAGTGGATAACGGAATTAGCAATATTTATTGTGCTATGTACTTTCCGATAATTCAGTTATATGCGCCATGATCACGGTTGAACTGAAACTGCAGTGTATCGGGTGACAGTTTTACTGGCAGACAAACCCTCTTGCTCCGATTTTTTTATTATGAGACGGTGCATCACTATAAGTAGACCATATTTCCAGCAATAGTCAATAATTAATTATGAGATATGAGTAAATTACTTGCATACAGTTAAATATTTGTCCAAACTAAATCTCTCTGATTGCTACATACATTGGATGCTGGTGGGTTTTTTAATTTTTCCTAGCATAGTCACTAGCAGTAAAAAATTATGTAAAAATTACACGGATTATTTCTTTTTCAATTTAAAAAATGATGTAAAAATTACACTGTTTTTTTTTTAAATCATGTAGGTACATTCTGTCGTCAATAAAATATAAATATTTATCTTTGTTCATACATCGTTCTCTCCCATAAACAATTACAGTACTCTCTCGTCTTCCATAGCAGTTTAATTACAGGCTCGTTTCACAACCCTTCGTCTGGAATACCAATGTCGCAGTTATTCGCGTGGACGGCTGACGTGACTATTTTATGTCCACTTATCATAATGCATAATTGATCATGGCTGCCAAATTGTACTGACCGCTTTGGGCATGGTAAACGTTATATGCAGAGAATACAAAACTGAATCTATGAAAAATATAACCCAACAGAGGTACAACTTAACTTATAAAAAACCTAACTTTTGTTAAAAAATAATAACAAGGTCTTTGGTCTGCCACGAGGTTGTAACTCAAGAACTGTGATAGATAGAGTGTTGAAACTTTGAGGAATGATGTATATCTTTTGTTATAACAACAAATAGGTAGGTACTAATAAGTATACGCACTTAATTAATTTTTATATATTGTTAAAAAAAACCTTTACCGCATCTCATTCAGCTCGTGAACTCGTGAACTGCTGAAAATCAGTGTAAGTAGTTAAACAAAGGTTTAACTAATAAAGTCTATATCGGATATTATCACTCTGTTCCCGAGAGGCTAGAGCGCACGTTTGACGAATAACTTGCCTCTATAACTTCATATGCAAATGAGGTACAATTTGACCAGATAGTTAGTGTAAGGTGATAAATCATGGCATCACACAACTTTTTTTTTTGTTTTGTAAATTGTTGTTCAATAAAGTGTAGTATAGTCCAGTAATTTTATCCGTGGAATAATTCTTACTTGTATTTTGGATATTTTTTGTTAAAAACGTTATACGACAGCATTCTAATGGGGATTTTAAAAATCCACATTCGGTTGCTCAAGTAATTTTTTCTATTTTTTAATTGTCTTAACTTATACCACTTAGATTTATAACGGTATATTAACCATGATTCAACCATAATCATGGCGTATGTAACTATGGCGCTCAAATATCGGGAAACTCGAACGACAAGCAATCATGGTAAATATTCCGTTATAAATCTAAATAGATTGATAACCAAGACTCAAAAGTTTCAGAAGATTCAGTATCAAAAGTTAAATAAAAATCTATCTTATACTTTAACATTTTGCTAAAGTTAACGCCTTAATGCATTATAATCGCTTCCACAGTGCTTTGCTCCAACAACCGTTAATTTTTCAGAATAAATAAATCTAAATTTAAAATTTAAGGAAAACCCCCGATTCCCATGCCTTAATTTCTTAAACGTAAAACAACATAATATTTTGTAATGTGAACGCGATGCGATTTCATTTGATACCCCACACTAGTATATTTGCAGATTTTCGGTTTTCCTTACCCACTCTCACCCCCATAACTTTAAAACGGCACAACCGATTTTCATGAAACATGTCTCGACACTCGCGCCAGACTCACCTTTCATCCGTTTGGGAGCTATGGTGCCACAGACAGACAGACACACAGACAGACAGAGACGTCAAACTTATAACACCCCTCTTTTTTGGTCGGGGGTTAAATATATAACACGGTAGTATAGCAGTATTAAAGAAATAATGTGCATACGGCATTCGGCATTTTTTGTAAATAAAGTCCCGACTAACAATTTTTATACAGAATTCTATGACCTCTGAGCGACTTATCGCGAGATATTCGTGAAAAACTGATATTTGTGACCGTTTGACCTTTATAACATTTTTAGCAGGCACGATATTAATGTCAACATCTTTATCACAACGCCGTTATAAAGGTGTATACAAAAAATCAGCTCAGTAGGAATTTATCGCAGATTGGGCTTAACAATGCCTTCAATTACTGGATTATAACTGGGCATTCGTATTCAAGGGAGAAGTCCCTGTGTCCCAGCAGTGGGAACGTTAATAGGGTGATGATGATGATGATGATTCGAATACAATATTGTTTCTTACTTAGGTAGGTTAGCTAAATTAAAAAGTTCGCCCAAGATACTGCTATAGTTGCCACCAGCCTAATGGGTTATAGTATAACCCTTATTTTAGGTTATAGCCTAAAATTTAGAGGGAGGAATATGTCAACTGGATGTCTTGTGACTGAAAAGATGAATGAATGAAATGGTGATAATATTCATTTTAAAATCGGGATTAACTCACGTTTTATTAGATTTTACTCCTTTCTTTCAACGTTTCGGACAACAAATAGTCAAGAGAAGTCCTTCATCAGCTCCAACTCCAATTCAAATCAAATAAATAAATAATTCAATTCAATTCTTTATTTGCTTTCATGTACAATTATATATCTAAAGATATCATACAGTCACTTATGTCAATTATGTACATGCAAATGGGTTAACGTCATTAGTTATTGAAAATGTTAAAAGAGGAAGACAAATTACTATAAGATATGTAAGTCTTCCCGTTCCTTCGTAAAATCTCATACGTCCCGATTTTTAAATCCCTATTTTTTATGTATAGTGTAACTGACGATAACTTTGAAAGTGAAATGGTGATAATATGTCATTAACACAATACCTGTGTATATTCTTAAGACACACACGCATTCCTTTCTTCTCCGTGTTACAATTCACAATAGCCTGTACATTCTTAGAAATTCAATTTGAAACGAGTCGAGTCAAATCGGAGTCTTTGACTGAAACTCATTATGAAACTTGCTATCTCAGGAGTATAATGAAAGACGTTTTGTAAGTGAAGTTAATGCAATATTCCAATATCACGACACTCTTGGCAATATCAAGCAGTCCTTTGTAAATTGTGCAAATATTTTGATGAATATTATATTAATTTACTGACAATCAGCCCAAACCAAACCAATTAAGTTAGACTTGAAATTTGCTTAGTTCGTTCGTTTTATTGAATAAAGGCGTAGGTACTTAGAAAAATATCTACGTATTGCAATCAGAAGGGCAGGTATATATTGATAGGTACTCAACAAGAATAACTCTATAAATTTGTTTAACTACACTGTATAATTTATCTTAGTAATATTTACAACAAAAAAAATATTCCTAAGTATATTTAATAATATCTAAGATTGAATTAAGAGAGAATTATCATAAAATATTACTTACCAAGTATAGCAACCATTGTTAAAATAAGGTGATTGAAAAATCTATCTGAAATTTATAAATGTGTTTATACAGGGTGTCCCACGGCCATGCCACATGGAGGGGAAAATTTTAAGTTAGTATTTTACTTTCATCATCATCATCACCCTATTAACGTTCCCACTGCTGGGACACAGGGTCTTCTCTCTTGACGAGAGAGATTAGGCCTTAATTCACCACGCTGGCCAAGTGCGGTTTAGTGAATGTCACATGTCCTTCAAACTCTTTTAAAGTTCTCAGAACATGCCGGTTTCCTCACGATGTTTGCCTTCACCGTTAAAGCACGTGTTTAAAGCGCACATAAATTTCTCAAGAAGAAAAATCCAGAGGTGCGTGGCGGGGTTTGAACCCACGACCTTCGGAATGAAAGTCGAGTGTCCTCCCACTTAGCCAACACGGCTTGGTATTTTACTTTGAAAAATCATTATTACGGTAGTGTCTTTTGATTGAAATCGTAAAAATAGCAGCTATTATTTATTGCAATTTTGCGATTTAGCCGATTCAAACAACCATTTTTCAAAACCCTTTGAATGCAGTTTCAAAAAATATTGTTAAAGATACAAAATTATTAATAGTAAGTTTAAACCTAGCATGCGTAATGGGCTGTCTTAAAGAGTTAGCTACGAATACGAGTCTGTTATTTAAAAACTATATGCCATGATTTTTCGATAAGACCTGTTATTAAAATTGATGCAGTCTCCCTAAAAACGTTTCGTTTCTTTGCAACAATTTCGGAAATGTTGAAAAGCTACATCTTTACCTATCTTAAGTGTTGTCACTACGTCGATATTTACTTCATCCATCGGACAAGAGGCCATCGAAGAGCTCTTGTGTCCCGCCAAGAGTGTTCCGATACACTTGGATGACGTTGAATGACAGATCAGCTCTTTGAAGTGGCAGTGGGCCTGGCCCACTAGGAGCCCCTGGAGAGAAAAGTTCTCAAATGAAGTTCTCATGATGTACAGCTGACTTGGCCAAAGTTGTTGGCTTACGGTGGATGCAGTACGAATCCAATGGGAATAATTGGTCGTCTTTGGTCGGCTTATGTCCAGCAGTGGGTGTCTAATAGCTGATATATTGATGATGTTGAATTTTATCATATATTTTAAATAATAAATAACTCAAATATATCGTATATAATTTTATGTCAGATATTTTAAAAGCCTTGCTGCAGGACATAGTTATTTTTAATTAACTAGCGGCCCGCCCCAGCGTCGCACGGGTAAAAAAAAATTCCGGGCAATTTTTCCTTATTTGCTCACCGTTTAGACCTACCCTGGACTACGACAAACATTTTAAAACCAAAATCAGCTCAATCGTCCCAGCCGTTCTCAAGTTTTAATCAGACTAACGAACAACAATTCATTTTTTTTTCAACAAAAAAATTAAAAATTAAACAAAAAATTAAGTACTTCAAACTCATGTCTGAAAAAAATGATTGAAAACTTTGTTGAATATTGAACTTTCGAGACATAGACAATAGCTCAAAGAGTATATAACCACCACGTATGAATAGCTTATCAAGAAAAATCATAGACAACCTATATAAAAACATTTATTTTACACTTTTGTTAACCTGTAGATAATAACAGACAAATAATTAGCAATAAATTAAAATTGCGACTATAATTTGAGATTTAAACTATCCTATCTCTCAAGTTGGATCGAACTGCACATAGTGTGCGAATTTTATTATAATCGGTTAAGTGGTTTAGGAGTCCATTGAGGACAAACATTGTGACACGAGATTTATATATATTAAGATTTCTGCACATCTCTGTAATAGTTAATTCAGTTCAGTCGTTAAGGTGGCGTTAAGCTTATATAATATGTAATTTAGATCTTCCGTGAATAAATTGTAAAAAGAGTAAATTGTAGTCGTGTCGGAAAATAATTTCCAATTAAAGAATATATCACAATATAAGTAATATCCTAATGAGAGTAAGTAAGTTCAGTTCATTAAGTATATCAGATATCTAGTACCCGTAACACAAGCTTAGAGCTTACCACGGAGCTAGATGTTGTTGTGTGAATTGTCTGGAAATATTTATTTATTTATTTAGTTTCTTGTAATTGGACTTTGCGCTTGAAGCGACAATTTGCCAGTGTCGAGTTAAATAAAATTTTAAAGTGAAAAAGATGTTATTCAGTTGAACGCCATTATTCGAGAGTAGCTAATTAATCTGAGGTGGTCAATCTGACGGTAATCTGCCTGATATGTTTTCAAAGTCAAAACCGACTAGCGGCGTAGTCAAAACTTCTTTGATTGATTGCTTTATGTTAAGATCAACATTTACGTACTACTCAGAACACCAATATAATAGAAAAATAATGCTTGTAAGTGGAAGTCAAGATCGTTCTTTTCCGCAATAATCACTTCGAAGGCTGCGTCGGCAAAAATTGAATTATTAAAAGGCTAACGCCATGTTTAGGGTACATTTGGCAACAACTTTGGGCGACTTGCCAACCAGGCCGGGCTTATGCCACATGTTACCACCGGTGTCTGCTGGCACCGCTGTGGGTTATGATATAATATTTGTGTAAATAAAGCTGCAGTTATTATAAATTGGGCAATTTGGCAAAAAAACTGCAACGGCGCTATAGCTTTTGCGGTTTTGCGTGTTGGTTGAGGAGTTCTTTTGCAAATGGGTTTTAAAAGCATGCAGCTATTTTCCTTGAGGTTTCTTTTTGTTTTTTTGTCGGTTTATTATTATCATAGAGTAAAATTGTAATTTTCCGGGATTACTCCCTGCAACCAAAGAGAATCACTACGTTTTACTGAAAACTCTCTTTCAAATTCTGACATGTCATAGACAAAACAAGAATGAGACATAAAAGCTAAAGTGAGATAGATTATTATAAATAAAAAGAACGTTCACACTGCTGGGACACAGGGACTTCTCTCTTGACGAGAGATATTCACCAAGCTGGCCAAGCGGCGGTTGCATGATTTAATCCATAATTTGTTAATAATATTTATAATATTTGTATAGATTTAAGAAAAAGAAGAAACAATGTATGCGCTATGTGTCATTTAGCCAGAGGATCCCTAGGATTTCATTGAAATTGATTACATGGAAATTGACTTCTTAAATTTCGAAGTTTTTAATTTTTATGCTGTTTGTTTATTGCTAAGGTATCTATAGGAAAACCCACTGCGGATATATAATAAAGATTTCAAAGGCGCTTTGCAAACTAACCTTATGAGCTTGAGCCCACCTCAAAGACCAGTTTAACGCCGACAGAGAAAGTTATGAAGGCCATTGTCCTGCAGAAAAGATGTCACTCCCATTCAACGGCCCTCTGCGCTTTTATCTTACAGAAGTAAAAATACTTTTACCGTAATTACTTATAGAACGATTCCAAGATTTTTTCTTATATTTCGACGGAAGAAATGAAATACATTGAAATAGGATAAACATTAAACTAAATAAAAAGAGTAAACACTATTTTTAGATGTATAACGGGATATTTACCATGATTGATTGTCTTTCGAGTTTCCCGATATTTCGGCACAGTTACATGCGCCATGATCACGGTTGAACTGAAGCTGCAGCGATTGGAGTAACAGTTTTATTGGCAGACAAATCGATCTACCCTCTTTCTCACTCTTTTATTACGAGACGATGTATCAATAGAGCTGGGACATGTTTCACACCCCACTAACACACTATTGCGACACACAAAACTGACGGTGTCCGTTTGGACCCCCGTTGCAGGTTTTTTTTTACTATTATCTACACATATATCGGGAAACTCGAAAGACAAATCAATCATGGTAAATATCCCGTTATAAATCTAAATAGTATTGATAACCATGATAGTTTCAAAAGTTATATTAAAAAGAGTAAAGTAGCGCAATATATTTACAACTTTAACGATCATTTATTTATTTATTTAGTTGTATCAACAAGATAAGCATTAATACATTAAAAATCACACACTTTGTTAATTAGGTTAGGTTACTCGGAATATGTTTAATAAGCCCTAACTGAATTCTCTATTGACATTACTTAGCCACCTTATAATAAACCTTATATACCTTTATAACAAGAAAGAAAAATCGGCGAATAGCAATCCTAAAGTTTAGTCATTTATTTCTATATATATTGTCCATTTTATAAGCTTTTAAATTGTGTTCGTAGGTATAATTCAAAAGTCTAGATAACTCCAAAACTTGTAATAACTTCCACGAACCCAGACTTATTACTAAAATTCCAGCTCCACGAAAATGCGCGAAAATTAACATCCAGCCTAAGTGAAGCCAAGGAAATATACACCTTATGTTTACAGAAAACAGTTGAAACTTCACCGCCTTTTGTATACACAGGTAGCATAGCAACAAAGCCAGGTATACATATGTCAGAAAGCGCGAAGTCTTTTGTTACATGACGGAAAAAGGCTTGATGAAGAAAATGTATGCAAGACGTTAGGCGTGTTAGGCGCTGAACGTGTTAAATTAACCTTTATGTCGATGGAGTAGAGTTGAACATTCAGTGAAATACCCGTAGTCCATTAGGCCTACGAAACGGGTAAGTAATGAGCAAATTTTCCCTTAAAGAAATTTACGTAACGCAGAAAAATGTTTAATTTTAGAAATCCTCTTAAAACATTTTTTTTCCGTATCCGTTTTTAGCTGTTTGATCTTTATGGTGTTAATAATGAGGCACAAGTATTTATGTATTTTCTTGTGGCTCTAGTACGAATGGGGCCTCAGTCTAGCATTAAGTAGGTACATATGTCAATGATGTGTTCTCTTTACTTTTTAACCGACTGCGCGACGCGAAGGAGTGGTAAAGTGTTTTGTTATCATTATGTTTGTTAATCATTGTTCTCTTACATTGTTGTAGTGCACACATATGGTTAGATTGCAACATAGATCTTAGGTGGATAAATAGTTTTTGAAGTGAAACTTCTTTAGAATCGTTGTGATTTCAAACCGGATGCAACGGAAATGCGACAGGTAAGCCAATCTTAAACGTTAACAAGGTTAAGCAACTTTGCGCGACGCCAGTACTTGGATGGGTGACCGCCCGAACAAAATCTTTTTGCACAGTTTTTTTTATTTTTTTTATTCATCTCATTCTTTTGTCGATTGACTGAAGTTTCACTTCTATCGTGTGTGAATCGCACACACACCTTTTTTTTTAATAAATAGTTTAGTCGTAAATGTTGTAATGTGTTTGTGTGTCCAATAAATAAATATCAGCCTATGTATGTTTCTTAATCCTTTAAAGCACCAAACGCATGATTCAGTTAATAAATCGATTGCTCTTAGATCGGCGAGTATCACTGAAGATACGACGTCAGTTAAAATTAAATATGGCGACTATTGAACGCCATATTTTGAAATGAAACGATAAAGTCAACAAACTAGGTAGGTCAGGTGGGGTATCGTTGAATAGCTATTCAAAAATAATTTATAGTTTTCTTTCTAAATTTTTCGATTTTACTGGCCGTTTATATCTACTTTGAATTAAATTTGCTTAACAACTATTCTTACATTGTAGGTTTTATAGACAGTAGAAGTTTATGATGAAAAGCCGACTTCGTATGACTGTTCGTGTGAATGTGGTTAAAATATAGAATAGCATATCAAAAATGGAGGTAGGTTAACCTGCTTATTAATAAATTATTATTACTTATAAAAAAGCCGTGTTGGCTAAGTGGGAGGACACTCGACTTTCATTCCGAAGGTCGTGGGTTCAAACCCCGCCACGCACCTCTGGATTTTTCTTCTTGAGAAATTTATGTGCGCTTTAAACACGTGCTTTAACGGTGAAGGCAAACATCGTGAGGAAACCGACATGTTCTGAGAACTTTAAAAAAAGAGTTTAAAGGACATGTGACATTCACCAATTCGCACTTGGCCAGCGTGGTGAATTAAGGCCTAATCTCTCTTGTCAAGAGAGAAGTCCCTGTGTCCCAGCAGTGGGAACGTTAATAGGGTGATGATGATGATGATAAAACTAAATTTTGATTCGATTAAACTAAAAAGTTCTAAATAAGATGTATTATTAAGAAACCAAAATGCAAAGTTACATTATAACTTAAAAGCAAAAAACAACCTCTACAACATCCCGACCGCAACAATATACATTAAAACGCGAGGCATTGCTAGTAATAATTATATCTCAAACTAAAAGTCGTTTATTTTTTGTTAAAAATCTAGGTAAGTCAACCAAAACTCGCTTGAAGAGCTCAATGTCATCTACGTATAACAAAACATATTTTCGTATTATTTATTAAGTAATCGTATTTTAGACTAACATACAGACAATCTTTGCGAGTTTTAATGTATTCGGTTGTTATGTGTCACTCGCTTTTGCTATAGCAAACATCAATATTTGCTATAGAATGTAATGGAGTGAACTTAGATGGTGTGCAGATTCTAATGGTCGACTGTATTAACATATATTTTTTAAGGTGAACAGGATTTTTTTTATTAAGCCAAATATGTAGCTAAACAGCGGGATGAAAACAGTTATTTTTATTTAAAATCAAATTTACTTTATGGGTCAGAGTAATTATATGTAGGCCGAGCTTTCACAGTACCAAACCAGGACAAATCGCTCAGTGGTCGAAATAAGTCCGTTGTTTATGATTTATTTTTATATTCAATAAAAGATTACCTACTTAGATATTCATAATTAGCAACTTGAAATTTCTTCATAACTAGCAATGCATTAGGTACCCACAGAAATCTAAATAATAAGCTTATTATTCCAGAGAAATCTCAAGTTACATTGCTTGTTATGAATTGCTCAGTGAGCAGCGACGCGAAGGGATAAACGGCAGCGCGGTGGCGGCGCGTGTATCGGTATAATAATGCCCGCTTTCCAGTGCGAGCGGAACGGACCCATTACTGACTCCGCTATACTCGTAACGATGGTTTTCATACATGTGCTTCCACCAAAGCGGAGCGGAGTGAGCGAGTTGAAAGAGTTACATAAGAGTTGAGCGAGTTCAGTTTTCGTTTTCAGTGGAAGGCGAAGTAAATTATATTTAAAACTCTTTCTTAATGGAAGGGCAAAACTATTTATCATTTCAAACTACGTTCCGGTTGACTATTTCTCGCTCATTTCACTTACGCAGTGGAAAGCGGGCTTTGACGGCGCGGCGGCGTGTGTACAGTGGAGCGGTGCGGCGGCGGTGCGGTGGCGGTCGTGTGCAGGAGCGCTTACTTTACATGTCTAGTTCATCCATTCGGCATTTTCCCTAAAAGAGGCACGCAGTTTTTACTTGTGCATCACCATAAATCAATTAGACCTTGGGAAATCGACTACTAGATACCTCTATAAGACTCGGTGTCGAGGTTGGTTTGGGTCCATAGGATAGTGCTCAAATTCCATTTTAAAATTTTACTAATTTTAAGTTTTTTTTGGGGTTTTTTTTGTTGCATTATATTATAAACTGAACTTATAGGTGTAGTACGAGTTTATCGCATAATTATCACATTTATCTTGATATAAGTACAGATTATGTACGACATGAAAATAACTTCGTCTAGACGTCAACTGTTCTACAGTACATTGCAAAGGTTACTTAAGCATAGCATAAGTTTAGTTATGAAACTAGGTGAACGGATACATGTAGCACTTATGTACTGCTGACCTATTGCTGTGACGTCGGCTAAACTTTCTTAAGTCGGTCAATAAAGTTAAACATCTGTTTAAAATTATACACCATTTTATTTTTAGAAAACATTTGAAACTGTTCAATTATATTCTTGAACAAGTACTTTAATACTACTTGACAAGGGCGTTGGTTGTCCATCGTTTGATGATTTTTGAGTTTCCCGATTTGTTACTCGTTAAAAGAAGTAATATCATTAAAAACCATGATTTTAAAAACTTAATTATTACAATAATAAAAACGATTTAGAAATTAAACAATAAATAACCGATTTCTAATAATCGGTAAACACAGCGTCGGAGGACCACAAACAAGATGGACAGATGACAGGGTCAATATTGCTGGCTCACGGTCGGTGGCTGCAATTAGCGACCGATCAGAATAATTGGTCGTCTTTGAGGGAGGCATATTCAGCAGTGGATGTCTAATAGCTGAAATGATGAATACTTGACCTATTGTTATGCATAAAAACAACATCGAAATTCAATATAAAACACTACTGTCGTCTCGTGGCTATAAATCAAAGAACTTCGTAACACGGTACGATGGAAAAATAAAATGGATATACGATTATTTGAATACAATTGATGCACTTACATACGTAGGTAACATTGTACATACTTCTAAATTATTTATTAATATTCGCGCAAAGTAATATTAATGATCTGATTATGTCAGCTGTACCTACCGTACTACATACTATGTATATACGAGTATTAAAATATAAATGTTTGTTGGTCTCCTGTAACCAAAACTATGTACATTCAAAAATATTTCAACCCCTTTTTTGGGTTCGTTGTTGAAACTTCGTAAGATGTATCTTGTGAAGTAAAGATTTTCACACAAAATTAAAAATAATATAATACATTTTGGTGGTTTCCCCAAACTTAGAACTGAAACTCAAAATTCCTTGTGGGGTATCCATTGATAGTTATTGAAAAATGATATTGAGGTGCTAACAATTTTTTTCCTAAACTGAATGGTTTGCGCTAGATACACTTCCAAAGTGGTAAAATGAGTTTGTGTGTGTCCCTGTAACTTCTAAAATAAAAGTATAATAAAACTAAAAATAAATGTATATATGATTTACATTACCATGCAAACTTCCCGCAACATTTGGTATAAACGAGATTTAGTAGGTAAGCAGCTTTTTTTAATGCTTCATAAACCGCTATTTTCCTTTTCACCAATAAAGTTAAGTGACTTTAAGAGAGGTCACTATTTGGATGGGTGACCGCTCTGAATGCAACTTTTAGGACATTTTTTTGTTGTTGTTTCTTTTTTCTTTTTATTATTTTTATGAAACCATTTCATACTTTTTAAATGTATTATGGTTGCACTGCAAGCACTAAGGGACGTTTATTAGACAAATAGTCGTAGAACGCTAAATATTCTTGGAACGTCTCATTGATAGCAGTTTCTTGAAGCGCCGGCCCTGTTCAGGAAGTGCCTGCGCTGACCTCAATCGAGGACTCGCCGCCGACCACAGCTATAAGTTGTTTGTAGACATCTGAACTCAATACAAACACGAAAATAGTTGAGTAGTTAAGAAAAACAAAATCTGAACTTTAGACCTACCACGAGTTGTCACTTACGACAGTTTGAGCTTACAATGTTGTAATGCATGACAGATTTTACACAACTCAAATTTTATCTTTATCTGTCAAATGTATATGATTAAAACATGTTGTAATCTCCAATAGTCGTAAGTGGCAACTCCTGGTTGGGCTACTTAATACATAGAAAATACAAACACAAAAATATTAAAGTATATTATCATAAAATAGACAATAAACAGTATGGCCACGAGTATTGAATTAGATTTTGCTTTGTTTGTTAGATACACGATCAAAAAATCTTAAAGTTGAGTTAACTACAAAACAAATATGTAGACAACATTAATATAGCATCAGTTTGCATCTATATATTTAGGATTCGTTTTAGGAGAGTCGATGAGATATAATTGTCGTTGTCGCCTTCGGTCTTTTAAACCGACTTCAAAAGAGGAGGAGGTCTCAATTTGACTTTTTTGGTTTTTTTTTTGTACGTTTGTTATGCGATCTATTTTTTTATCTTGTTTACAATGCGCATTAATATTTCTAGTGCTGTACAAATATATCACATAATTTGTTCAGCACTAGAAAGAATAATGCGTATTGTTCACAATAAACGAGATAAAAAATAAACAACATTTAAAAAAACAGACTTCGACGTATTATAAAATTCCAGAGTTGCTCTCGAGTTTCTCTGAGATACTAATCAGATTTTAACAAGGTGACAATGGGTACTTAGTAGGTAAGCATACCGCTTCGAATAAAACAAGAATTATCAAAATCGGTTCGGAACTTACGAAGATAAAAAAATTTTAGACATTGAGACCTCCTCCTTTTTTGAAGTCAGTTATAAAGAACGAAGGCGACAATATCTCAAAATTCCTTGTGGGGTATCCATTGATGGTTATTTAAAAATGATATTAAACAATTATCAGATAGTCGTTCTTTTTATAATATTAATGAATTTAAGAATTTAAATTTTTTACAACTTTCTTTTATTACTAAAACTTGACATTATTATATTTATTGAACGATTTTATTAGAATTAACAATTTCCATGTATGCATTATTAAAATATATATACATATATTTGATGAATGACTGACTAAGCTGTAACTCTTTTTTAGTGTGTAGAATTTAATTCTTGCTGTTATTATATGGTTAATAAATAAATAAAAAATATCTCATCTCATACTTAACCCAAAGTTCGATATTCGAGTGCGAATTTTTAATCAGTTTCGCTAAAACTATAAAGCAAATATACTGACCATGAATCTGCTCGATGTAAGGGACTGAGCGCCTGAGTGAACTTATGTAACTGAGGGTTCGGGTAAACAACGTAAAATGAGGTGTGAAAGTAGAACCTGTCATAAACAAGCTATTCATTTGGTAGTAGCGAACCCTCGCCAGAAACCCTACACTATAGATAGTTTTACAGTGTGGATTATAAATTATAGGTACGTAGTATGTTGCCACTTGACATAGATGACCGTCTGGACAAGAAACACAAGACAACTTTTATGCTGTTTCATTGGCAGATCCGCGGATGTAGGGATGGGGGATGTGGTCTAAGATGGGACATGAAGACCTAGAAGGTAGATGGCTTCTCCGGGCCACATTACGAAACACGACAAAATCGCTTCACGCACTGGCCCAACCCTGAGGGTGGTGACAATTCGACCGAAGCCTACCACCAGAGACTGTTCTTAGCATCACCCGGAGGTCACGTGTAAGGATTCAGAGGGTTACCATTACCACTGACGCACGTGAACAGACAAAACCTCCCAAAAACTATATATATATTTATTTCATTTCTCTTCCCTACATACGCAGACACTTCTGCCGTTGACAGCACACATTTGCATCCGTATATGTCATTTGGGAACAGTACCCTTGCTAATTTTACCACGTAATATTAATGTTATCAAAGTGATGTAGATGATGTGTCAAATATATGTATTGCGTTTAACTTTAACAACAATTCACACAGCAAAATCTAGGCATGAGGTGAGCTTGTGTTACTAGTGGGTATTTGATAGGCAACTGCTATCTAGAGGTATACTTATACTAGCTGACCCCAGCAAACGAAAAAAAGTTGTTTTGCATAATGAAAAATAGATAGTAGCCGATTCTCAGACCTACTGAATACGCATATAAACTTTCATAATAATCCGCTAAGCCGTTTCGGAGGAGTATGGTAACTAACACTGCCGTGACAGGTGAATTTTTTAAATATAAGATTATAAAGCTGATCAGTTTTTTAATCTCAGAAACTACTAGTCTTCTACTACTGACTATTACGATTTGAATAATTATTTCAGTGCTCTGCTGCAATTCTATCAATAGCTCATTTGTCGAGAAAGGATAAGCTAAGCTAAGCTTTGAAACGTCAAAGCTTAGCTTAGCTTAGGTTATAGACGGAAAAGTACTTGTTCCCTGGAGATGATGCCAAAACACGGTCAACACCATGGGCCCATACCCCATGCTAGTAACTACATAAATATACATATTTTTTTATTTTAATAGTAAGATATAGTTGGGTATTTAGTAATAGAACATAACATTATTTGTATATATTTTTTGCAATTATTCTTGTGAATTCGTTGTCAACTTGGCTCTTAAGTAGACTATAGACAAGGTTCGCAAAAACCTGGCCCGTTTGCCTTAATGCATTTAATTTATTAATTTTTTTTAGTCAACTGGGCCCATGAACAACATGTATATAAACACTTTTTTTATCGTCACGATTTTAGTTATAATATTCCTCAAACTTACTTATAAGGAACATTTTGAGACTTCTTTATAATTTATTACTTCTTAAAAATTTCCTTTATTTATTTACCAGCCGAAACATGGTTGTGCTTTTAATTTTTTTTGTAAACCTTAAAAAGAGAGTAACAAACTTATTACATTTCTATATTTTTATCTCGTTTCTACTGACCCATTTACTACTCGAAACTTTTACAGTTCCAAATTATATGGTCGCTTTTGTTAACCTCTTTACAGATCTCAATAATGAAGATAAAATAAATCAATCTGTGCAACAAACACAACATGATTTGATTCGATCGAGATAAAAATAAAAAGTAACGGCAGCTGCGCGTCCTCAATCGGAGTCTGCTTCCGTCGAGCCTACTTCCGGCGAGGGTGGCCATGATTGCTGGAAATATTAAGATACTTATCATACGTCATTTCCGGGAACGTTTTTTGTCTTGTTTTCCTGAGATAATTTCTTCTGAACATTTGAATCTCGGTTTGAATGTTGAAAGAAATCAGTTTCGTTTTATAAGTATTTATTTTTTATTAATTGGAGAAATGAACCTGTCTCGAAATATGGGTATAATAAGTACCTAATTTATCAGTACATGCGAAGAAACAAGTAAAATAAGCGCTCCTTCTTTATGTAACAAATTTTATGTTGTACTTAAATGATCAACATAATGATAATAAGTGTGATATGATTTGTCTTAAGTCTGACGATCCTTAGGATTTTTTAACTTTGTTTTTTTTTTGTGTGGTGTACAATAAAGTGTTTTCTATAAATCTATACCTTTTCCCCCCAATAGGTCGTGAAACTTCACTCTTTATCTCGTCTGTTTAATAATGACTTGTTACATTGAACGACGTCTTACAGAATTACTGGAATTGTCCATCTCAAGTCGCGACAGCTTGTCACCCTCCTTGTCGCGCGGAACTACGTCGTTCTTGCCTGACATTTATTGCTTTTACACGTTCTTCGCACTTCTTAATTAATTCTGCGAGAGCGGAAACACAAGATGTTTGAAGACATTGTAATGAGCAAATATGCTTTCTCGACTTTTTCCTGGAAGTTATAAGCATCAAAAGGAAAATGACTTTTGAACTTAAACTTAGTACTTATACCCAATCCTTTTCAATGTAAGCCTAGTGCTTCTAAGGAAATAAACGTTTTGACTTTGACTTCGATTTCTCAGACGAAACTGTTGGTGGAAGATCGCCACTACGATTGCCTAATCGCAAACTCGAATCAATCTGTTCTGGCTATATGACCTTCAAACTGCCACTAGAACGACCTAATTCGCTTAGTCGGTGACCCTCGTTCTTCTACCTATAGGTATCCTAATCTAAACAATTGACGAACCAAAATTCGCGGTCTGTGGTTTGTAAAACAAACACTACCTACGAAATTATCGGAATGAGGTGCATTGTCTAAACTTGAAAACTGATAATTAAATTTAATTAATAATGCCTGAAAGGAATAACTTATTAGGTAGGTACGGTATCCAAGCGGACATAATAAAAAAGTCTCTAGTCTATAGGTAAATAAGAAAAAGCCTACGTTCGTTGTTCAATTTAAATTGCCTAGTTTTCTAACGTATTGATTAAACATAAACAGCGCTCGCTGTGCTAGCCCCTCGAAAACAGACTCTGTATTTGAAGACCCATCATAATTGTTTTTTTGTGATTGTTCCAGAAAAGGGCATGTACCTGGGGTCACCATGCGAAGACACATGTAGCCCAGATCTGGTCCACGTGCAGTGCGACCCCGTCACGGCCTCGTGTCGCTGCGAGCCCAAGCACTCGGTGGTCCTCGGCGTCGCCAAGGGATGCGCTAAACGTGAGTATTGGCGTCTACGTGGGACTATGGAGACTATGGAGAACGTGGGATTTTGGAGGTTTTGTCTGTTCACGTCCGTAAGTGGTAACCCTCTGAATCCTTACACGTGACCTCCGGGTGGTGCTAAGAACAGTCTCTGGTGGTAGGCTTCGGCCGCGGCTAGTCACCACCCTCCGGGCTGGGCCAGTGCGTGAAGCGATTTTTTCGTGTTTCGTAATGTGGTCCGGAGAAGCCATCTTCTAGGCCTTCATGCTCCATCTTAGACCACATCGTCACTTTACAGCAGGTGAGATTGTGGTCAAATGAAACCATTTAAATAATAAAAAAAAATAAAAAAAATGAGGAACAATTTCGGTCCACGCGCAATGCGACCGAGTCGCGGCCGCCTCGTGTCGAATCGAACCCAAGCACTCCGTTGTCCTCGGCGTCTCCAAGGGATGCACTAAAGGAGACCAGCTACCCCGGTACTCGTGTGGCCCAGATGTGGTCCACTTCTTTCGGTCGCTGTCGTTCCTGTGAACTCACAGCAACACACCGTGTCACACTCGCAGCAACACGAGGAATGTATTACTTGTGAGATACAATGTGTGTTCCAAGTGAATGTTATAGCTTATAACGTACCTAATTAAAAAACTAAAATAGTCACTGTAACGATATAAGATTTTGTCCATAAGTGTTTGATAGGAGTTATATGATCTTCTAGTAGAAGCTAGAAATTTGCTCCATAACGCCACATCCGCGATGAAAAATAAGGAAATTTTTCAATAATTATTTTTGTAAACATCTAATATTTCCAATTCCAAAAACTCGAGCGCAAAATTTTCCATGAAAGTTCTGGAAATATTAGCTTTTGTATTTAATTAAAGAAACTCCTGCATAACTGAAACTAAAGTTCGTCGATGGAATTTAACACTGGAAACAATTAAGATCTTGAAGGATCGACGACCGAGAACCTATAAAAGTTTATAAGGGCAGTCTTTATGGGGCTTGATAATTGTATTGGATTAGGGAAACGTAGGGTTTTAATTTGCATAAAGCTTGGATGAGCATTACATGTTGTAACTGTTAAATGCAATGGAGAACAAAGTTATTTGTTTTATCTAATGACATGACTTCACATGACTTAGTCGCGTTACACAGGGGTGTATTACCAAAGTTGTAGTTCTATTTTTGCTAAAATTGAGTATGTAAGTCATATGAGAGCCAAACACTCGTCGTTTTAGTTCTCTTATTCAATATTCAAATATTCAATTTTAACAAAAAAAAACATTAATGTCGTAGTGTTTTTATATTCTGCAGCAACTTTTCCTTGGGTGTTTTCTATGTACGAGTAGAATATACATTATATATTTCTGTATAATGTCTTATTGTCTTGTGTGTCTTATTAGATACCTATACGCATCTATGGATATATATATATTAGCAGTAACACAAGCAAGAGCTTATCATGGGGTTAAATGTAGCTACTTGCTCACGGAAATAAGAGAAGTAAAGTTTTCGTAAACTGTCTCAATAAATGGGCTTTCCAACACGGAAATAATTTTACATATTGTACACCAGTTTCTATTCTGAGCACATTCGATCAAACACGACTGTTCAGTTTTATAATTTACAGTACTTTACAAGCGTATGTTGATTTATGTAGATTATAAACTAAGTTCGAAACAAAGTTTCATTCCCCATCATTAAGTTCCTATACAAACTTGACTCCCTGTTTCTTACTTATGACTATTATTATTTATTAATTTATATAGTATACCTAACTCATACAAACAGAAAGACGAAATTGTTGATATGACGGGTGATAGAGGGCATTGGAAGCAAAATACATGTGAAACCCCACGTAATATGGGATTAGATCAGTTTTTCAATCTCTTTCAGACTAAAACTAGCTTAATTAAATTTATTAATTAATAATATTTAAGCTAAGAAACTGGGAGAGCAATGCTTCTACCGGCAAACGTGCGAGGCGTTCGACGCGCACGCGTCCTGCATCCAGGTCAACCACAACGCGTACTGCCAATGCGAGGAGGGCTACCACATCACCAGCCACTCCAGACCCTCGCCGAGGATCTTCTGCACTGAAGGTATGGGGTCCAGTATACTTGGCACTAACACGCCGCTTATAATAAAAATTAATATAATATATAAACTACTTATAATTATTTTACGTCTACAATTTGAGGACTGAGCTCTGAAACTCTGAGGCGCAGAAGGTTGCGTAAATATAATTTTCGCTAGGGAATTAACTTATTGGGGATCAACATTTTACTTTCATATAGTTCCCATCATCTTTCTCAGGATTCTATTGGTCTCCTGTCCCAGCTTATTTATTTAACCTTTATTGCACAATCAAACAATTATCATACGATCTTTTGGTGCCATCAACTTCGTCGATCGATCGATCTACCACGCCTGGTATTAGTCTAAAGGAACATCTACCAGTCCACAGTCCAGTCCAGAACAACATAAAGTTTCCTCTCATCGTCCTTATGTGTCGTATTCCAGACCTGGTGTTGCTGACAGCGGACATGCCGACGCTGCTCGGCGTAGCGTCAGGCATTTTCGTGCTGGCCGGGCTCCTCTGCATGGTGCTGCACCTGTACACCCGCGCCAGGTACCATCCGGCCCATCTCGCGGACGCCAGGCTGACCCCGCCGGCGCTCTACTCGCTGAACGACACTGGTGAGAGAAACATCAAAATCTGACCCTCTCCTAATTCTGGTAAACCTGAGATCTGCACAGATATTAAGTATAGGAGTGTATTTACCCCTGCTTAACAAGACCCTAACCAACCTAATTGTTTATTTTCTTCTGTTACTGAGCTGTCCTGAGTTGCTACAATGACAATGGCGAAACGGGCTCGTCTGCCTGCCAACGGAAACGAAAGACATACTAAAGAAATTTAATCTTATCTACTGAAGCTCCTCATGCCTATCTATAAGATGTTTGAGAGAATCTGGAGGTGAGGTTTGTTCCAGGAGGCACGCTGAGCGCGACCCGAGCATCGTCCCGCGCGTCGACGCGCAGCGGCGCGACGTCGGGCACGCTGGAGTCGAGCGGGCGGCGCGACTCGCGGCGCGGCGTGGCGGTGTCGGCGTCCCGCGCAGGTGCGGCGCGCGCGGCCGCCATCTTGCTAATCTCGCGCCACCTCAGGCCTCGCGCCACGGCGCCCGGCGGCGCGCACCCGGTCAAGTGCGCCGCCAAAGGTGAACTGGATAATGTATGCGCGCCGAACGTCATCTGCACGCCGTGTGGGCCCGGCCCTCGCGAATGCCCCCGTCAGCTAGTACTTGACAAGTTCAATGACTCAGAGGTTGCCTGGAAAAGATCGCTCATGGCCTAAAGCCACCTTTTGTGCTCCAATATTTGATCTCTCACAGGATTTAGATTTATGAGTTACCAGATAATCACAATTTAGAGCGATCTGACTGCTAAAGTTATCGACAGGTTTCCACTTTGATGCGAGTATGCTCGCATCAATCAGCGGATATGTAAACGGATTTCTTAAACTATCGTGATTAATGAATATTTTTTTGGAGTTTTTGTCCTAACGATGACTCTGCAACATATTCAATCTTTTGTTTCGTTCCTTAGAATTAGAAACACTTAACGCAAACAAAAATATACCCTGTGAATACCACAACTGTTCTGTACAATGGTCTTCTACCTCCAACAATAATCGTTCCAATAAATATCCCCATAAAGGCGGACGGCGTTCGCGAGTGGTCCAGCGCATGTGAGCCCGTGTCCGTTAGATGTTCGTCTCGGTGTTAGCGGCCACGGACGCTCTAGCGACTGACAGTTGTTCAACCAAATATGCCTTCCCTCCTTAAACATATAAAATCATTACATTCCCCTTGAAATACAGTCCAATAACTTTCGAAACTAGATACATCTAGATATCACGCCTTAAAATAAAACTTTTGTAATCACTGGATGCTGCTATCTATGACATAAATGAATTGAGTATTGAATTAAGTATTGAGTATTGACATAATTAGCGAATTTGCAGAAATGTATAGGGGGTAGTTACTCATTTTGTCCCTTTTTAATTTATGTTTAGGGTAATTTAGTATTATTTTAATAATATCTTCATCATTTTGTTTCTCTGCCATTCATTAATTCATGTGAAATTTAAATGAATAAAACTTTGTTGTAATGTATTTGTCGATAGACTCTAAATGGCCTTGATTTCTTTTGTCCCGTTGCCAACTGAAGGGTATTTGAGTAAAATAGGGAAAAGAGACTAATATTTAAACACGTTTTCTCTCGTGCGGGATAAAACGAACTCAATTGTTAAACTAACGAGGTTTAAAAGACCGATTAATTCTAAGGCATATTTGGGCGACATCAAAAAAATTCCGTAAGTATAGCTTTGATGTGCAAAGCTTTCGTGATATTGGCATGACCGTGTGTCTCCGGTCAGTCGCAAGTTGTGCCGGGCGGCGCGAGCAAGGTGGCTTGGCCTCTGTTTCTCACTGCTCTTTTCTGTTGACGAAACTGAAGGTTTAATTCACATTTTGGAAGTTGTACGTAAGATTCTACACGATTTTAAAGCAATTCTGCTACGCCACACTTGATTTTGAGCTAAAATTTGTAGTCTTTTTGAGCTAGATACACCCAAAGCATCTGAAGCATGCTTTGATCACTTGAAATCAAAATTAACATAAACGAAACACTGAATCATGAAAATTTTCATCACTGATATTAGTAAAACAGCTATGTGAAAGGGTTTTGCTCTACAAATTTACTAAACATAAAGACAAGACTACATGAGCACGTCAATAGAACCGCTTCAGTTTCATCGGCGTAGCACGATTCACGCTTTCATGTCTTTCTTCTCTGGCTGAGCATGCACTCTATCTAGAATAAGGTAGATAGTTTAAGCATCATTTCAACACATCATTAGTTATATTGATACATCTTTAAGTTAATAGGGATGTCAAGGGAAAATCAATCTGATCAGCATCTTACCAAATATGGAAGCACTCTCACTCAACATTATAAATGTATGAGTATTTTAGCTATCCAGTTGATAATACTGGCAAATCTATTCTGCACAAAAGCATACGACATTTAAATTGTGTAAAAGAATCACAGATCTACAAACTCAGGCACAGTCAACAAGCAAGCTGTCAAATAGCTTCTCATTAGCTACTAGCACGCATCAGACTCGCCGTCATATCCAGAACTTCAAAATCCACATTCAAACCGCCAGGTTCAAGACGTCCAAGTCTAACTTCGGTGCAGAGCAGCTCATCCTCTATCAGAAGCTACAGTGCGAAGATGTGGGAGCGTGAACGGGAGCAGAAGGAGAGGCGGCAGATGAGCATTCGTCTTGCTCAGTTGCACGACAAAATGGCGGCTGGGAGGGAGATGCCCAAACATGCGCCAACACCGTCCCCGCGATCGCCGAACAACTCCACTGATGGGCTGCTGCCATCTGTATGTGAAATTAGAGAAGTAAGATCACTCCTTTCCTTTGTGTAGTCCAGTAATGCCATTATATGAATTCGATCCTAGCTCTACTATTTAGAACCTGGAATATCAGAATATGATTACACTTCTCACAATAGTTTCATAAATAATAATAGCTTATCTACTTGATAAACTTTAGGGTGAAACTAATTCACTCACCAAAAACACTCATGGTTATTCTAACTATCCTGTATTGGGTAGTAGTAGGTCAGCACGATTTGAACTTGAGACCGCAGTCCATAAAAGGGATAAGCGGCTTAATTATCTATATATCTACCCATTTATGTACACCATTGAGCGTAGCATTCTTGCCTTCCAACTTAACTATGATAAACCACTTCCTTAGAAGTAGGATGTATCCTATAATTACCTGGCCATATATTTTTGTATTTCCTTGTATCCAGTGATAGATTAGAGAGTTAGTTAGTAAACAATCAGTGGTTCATTCTTTAGGATCCAGGGATTTGTAAGTCCCTTTTGATTATATATTATGTAGTTTGAGATCTCAGAAAATGGGTTTTTATTGAGGTGGACTGTAGTTTGTTAGAATAAGGAACAAACTTTTGTATAAACCGAATCTTCTAACTCACTAACCCGCGATTTACGAGAGCTGCAGAGGGTTTATTAAACTCCAAATAAGATAAGAATTGCATGTCGTTTGACCATTACTAGATACCAATTAGGTAGGTACTAATGTTATGTTTTTTGCTACAGTTACTCTCGAATCCTGAAGGTGCGAGCTGTCAGCTACAGGGAGTAGACGGTCCTTGCACCAGCTCGTCGCTTTACTGACCTTCGGCACACCCCAAGGCATCCTTGGACATGTCTTCCGATGGCCCTCCTGCCGTCGCCTGGATTTAAAACTTAACATAGACTTAACATGGAGTTCGCTCATGAATAGCAAAGGAATACTAGACCATACTAGAACTCTAAATTAACAGGTAGTTCCTGTATCGATAGAACGACTGTGGTATAATCGAAGGAATATTGCTTATTGCGAAACTAGGGTATTTAGTTATACATACAATTTGACTGGCCAGAGGAATGGAGTACCAATCATGTAATTAAATCCTTCGTTATGACTGAGCTAAGTAGAACTTATCTTACATTATGTGAAGAGCATAAGAGAATCGACGCATGGATATGAACATCTATGGAAAATTATGAAAAAAGTGGCAAAGACAATGGTTTATAACTAACTTCCTTGTGTGAGTAACATGGTATGCTACTAGTGGTGATGATGTTAATGATATGACTTAGGATAATGGATAAAAACCCAAAACTGCTTGCCTGTGGTAATGGTCATGATAAAATTTGTGCAGTTAATGATGCAAAATTGTATTGGATATGGATAAGAGTCCAGTGTTCACGGTTTTTTTATATGTGGGTATGTTTGTTAACTCTGAGATTTTTGGGGATTGTCAGTTCTCTGATATCGTCTTACCGTCTGTCAAATGCCAGTTAGATATAGTCAAGTTCGTAAATATATGAGCTTATCCAAGGCTCAAAACACAAATGTGCATAGAGGGGTTCTTACATTATCTTAGCAGACCAACAATAATATATACACTTTTCTATCACATTCATCTAAACAAGCTTACCGTGAATGTTAATCTGAAAAATTATTAAATATCTCTAACTCATATTTTTCAATCTGCTCTGATATATAAGAACTTTTCAATGTACATTTCTATTTGGAGCCTTGGTTGTGCTCATATATTTATGAACTATGACTGTACGTAAGAAAGAGCCAAACTGACAATTGAAAAATTCCAAGAGTACCTATAAGATGGTACTTTTCACGATAGTTCAAATGCTTTTGAAAGACAAACGAAACCATATCAAAATTTATTATGTAATTTTTTATAGAAATAAACGCGCGCTATATCACATTTTGTCATTAAAAGACCGTGAACATTGCTCAGAGCTGGATTTCTAAGAGCAAATTGCAAGGATATCCGAATTTATATATTATGTACATAGATTAAAATAAATTACCTTTAGCTAGATGGATACCTAGTTTAGTCGCAAATGAGAGAGAGATTGGATCGATGCTCTGGCAACATACAAGTTTATCTACTAAATATTCACCAAATGTTAAAAATATAAACACCATACATATTTATCTCGAAAGCAGAAAGTCTACAATATTTCAGCGCCATTCCACAAACTTGTTGCCTAGGTATTTTATACAAACTAGTAACTAGCATCAAAAATAAACTTAATACCAACGCAGATATAAATAATTCAGATATTTTAAGAAAACCATGGAATTATTTTTATAAGAAAGTTTGAAATGTTGCCAGCATCGGTTTCAACCTTGTTAAAATAAATTTAGACAGTTCAGGCGCAAACTGATGACCCCTTAAAACACCAGTTTTATATTAGACAAAACATTCGCAGGCTTAGCTTCCCGAGCTTTAGAAATCCTCAGAGTATACATATCTAGAAATCACTATATCATTCAACACTGCCTGTTTATAAGTAACCTTGTACCTGGTTTTGTTAACTAGGATTAGAATATTTTAAAATAATGACTAGAAGTTTAGTTTCCCTGTGTACTTACTCTATCTAAACTAACACTACCTTCCTTGAAAAGAAGTCCGTATAAAGCTTTGTTATTTTTGGAGAAATGTTTAGTTCTTTTGCATAGTTCGATAATAATTATTCTTAAAATCATTTTTTATCATTGACGACTTTTTGGCAATGGCTAGTTAGGTCAAGATTACTTTATAATGGTTAATGACTGAGCGAAATAGCTCTAAGTACATATATTTTAACCATTGTCTAATTTTACTCGGAGATGGTGAAACAGGCACTAAGTCTTTAAAACAGAGATTGAAATTCCTTTCATAATACGAGTTCGTGTAAAAAACATCTTCATATGAAGTTTAATGTACTACGATAATTTATTGTGTTCAACCCAATTAACTCTTAAGTCCCTGATCTGGGTGGAAATAAAATATTCTAGATAATAATCTAGTCCCAACCCAACTGATGCTTCATTCGATGAGATTCATAAATAGATAGAGTATTTCTTAACTTAATATACTTACTGTAGGTTACTTTCCGGCTTCTTTAACTATTAGCTAGATGTATGTAGGTTGTATTGGGATAAAAGTTAGGATGTTGAAATGCCAATGCTATGAACCACTATATTACTAAAACAATGAGATGTGATATTTTTCTTCGGAATACCTAACGTTTCAGTCACTGATTGTTGTGCGACTAATGAAACTAAATATACATACTAAACATAAATATCAATGAACGTCTATGTGACGTATTAATGACAGAGGTTCTCTCTGTCATTAATATTATTTAAAACAACTTTTAAAAGTGGATTTTATAAATACATAGTATTGGTGTTTCAATTTAATCTGACGACTTCTAAAGCTCTGAAAAAAATAGTATAAGATAGATATATTGTTAAATGCGTGTATTGTTTTTGTAAAGTCGAATTCGACATTATTTTGTTCCCGTGTAGTTTATGGATGTTATTATAGTTAATGCAAAGACTGTATGGATTTTAGGATAAGGTCGGATATGAGAACATAATATAATGTGTTTTGAGCTTGACACTCCCTCAATATACCAACTCAACTCATCGCAATATATTATAACAGTTATTACAGGATATCGCTTATGTTAAAGCAAATTATATGTGAATTTGCTTAAATTGGCTAAATCTAATTAAACTACGCAGTGTAACCACTATTAATACAAAAAAGTAATTCAAGTTTACGAAAAAAACAAAGCTATCTGCTACGCGCGTAGCAAATGGTTACGAAAAGCGGCCGCGTAGCATTATAGTGCTACAAAGCTACGGCGTAGCATTAACGACGACTATCAATAAAATTACCTATCCAAAATAAAACCATCACTATGGTTACCGAAATGAATTCTTTTATTTATTCAGTTGTTTCTGTTATTTAATATTATCTGAATTATATAATAATGTCATAAGATAAACTGTATTAAAATCTACTTTTATAATTAAATATTATTTTCATTCAGAAGTGTCTGTATGACTTTTAAAACTGGTAATAGTATCATATTTTTTAATTTAATGATCTTATTTTGGTGCATTTGATCATGTAACTTCTACTGAAAATTCTTAGAATGTGAAGAAACATAATATATCAATAAGATTCTACATACAAACGCAACACAATTTACCTATATATACCATGTATGTAATGTGAGTTTGAGAATGAGGTGTGGAGTGCACGTGGCGCATGCCAGCCTTATAGTTCAGGTTCGGAAAGGAAGGATAGCTGTATAGGCGTAACATTTTGTACTCGTCCTGTAAATAGTACTACGATATAGTTGTAGCTAGCCGCTTGCTGGTTGTCTTTCACTATCGTGTTTTATAGAAATGTTACTTTAATACGACATATTAGCTTCGAACTCATTAATCTGGTACAGGGGACAATTTTCCTTCTTGTGGTAGTCTAACTTTCCTACACTACAGATTATATTATTCAATCATTCATTCATTTTAATAACCAAACCAAAGAGAGTATAACATAAAAAACGCCGTCTTTACGACTTTTTTTTATTAATGTACTTATACTTTAAAAGCTTTATACTTAAAAATTTTTAAAGTTATTATCATTGTTATCAACATAACTCTAATCTTGGTCATAGCTCTCCTCTCAACAGAATGGTAAAGAGCTATAATACTGTGGTAAATATCCCGTTACTTACTATGTAGATTACTTTTAGTTATTGAATGAATTTATGATTCCACATCGATGCGAGAATTGGCCCCTAACTCCATACCGTAGATACTATCAGACCCTAAAAAGGCAATACCTTGGTTTGCTGTTTCGAATGCCGTCCTTGCGAAGCAACCCGTTTGCGAAAAGTTTTGAAGTGGTAGGCCTGTGCCAAAGGCCGTTGCATCGAAAACCGCAAGTTCGAATTGATTAGATAACTTTATATACTACCAGTGCCCCGCGTTATAGTGGATTTTCCCGCATAATTATACGGTCAATATCATTCGAACTTGCGGTTTCAAAGCGGTCATTCGCGCGTAAAATATAATTAAAAATTGGTAAAATTTTCTTCGAAACTTGCTTTGCAAGCACGGCTTTCGAAATTAGGTACTTACATGTCAGACCCGACTTAAGCAATGTATGATAAGCTACCAAATCTTAAACACAGGCCTAATAGCGAGAGTGAAAGACAATTTTATTCCCTGATTTACTGTGTACCAAAGCCCATGTTTTGTAATAGCACGAACTACGAGTAATATAGTAATGTTATTGGTTTGTTAAATATTGTTATGTTGATATTGCTGTTTGCATATTGCCAAAATAAAAAATGTCAACTGAATTGGATTTTTTTGTCTTATTAATGTTTGACTGAAGGTTCCTACCTTTAGACTCCCGTTTGACAATAGTGGGACAAGGCAAGCTATACCTACTGTGAATTAAATACGACGCTGAGTTTAGTTAAGAACCAATGAAATGGAAGGTTACTAAACACACGAAACACAGTCTCATCTCAGCTCAAGGTTTCACACTAGTATAAACAAAAATAAGTACCTAGTCCCCGTACATAAATAAATAAATAATATATATTTCCGGACAAACCATACAACACAACATCTCGCCCCGTGGCGTGGTAAGCTCTAAGCTTGTGTACCCGTAGGTAGGTACTAGACAGCTGCTATACTTAATATATATTTTTTTATTAGTAGGTACAGTTGATTCATTTCATGTTGACCAAAATAAAATTGTATCTGGAGGTAATAAATAGACATGTTTCATGAAAAATGAAGCTTCGCAAACGAACGAATTTTAAACGAAGGTTTCGTTAATGAACCTACTCTAATTCATTTTCCGATACGCACACGAAGTTCAGATTAATAGACAATTTTCGTGAATAAAGTTGAACGAATAATATGGTTAGGTGTTTAATGTCGATTACGGATTATTCTTTAATGTGAAATAAACAAAATATGTCGCTTTGTTTTTAAATTTTACATCTATTCTGTAGTTTATTAATTAATTTCAGTTATATCTAAGCAACTTAAGTAATTAAACAACTTCAATAAGACCAATTTATACTATTGACGCAATTTACCCAAGGCACTAGAAAGCACCCATTATTATTCGACTAATTCTAAGAGTAGGTACAATTCATACGTTCAATTGGGTATTAACTTATGGCAACCAAAAATATCCGCTTTTTTCATCACAAACGCGATACACATTCCATAGGAAAGTTTCAAGTAGCAGTCTGCATTTTGCTTCTCAACAGTGAATTCTCATTCTGCTTGTTTGTTTCTTATTCTAAAACTCTCGGTGACGGTTGCTTCTCCGGTCCAAACGTTCCTCACGAAGTGCAGCTTCAATTAAAAGTAATCTTACAGCCCTTTCAGTAAATTTTCTTTATTTAATGATTTCTTTATAAATTAATTATTATTTAAAAAAAAAAGATTAAACCACAAAAACGAAGATCAAAAGATAACACTTCGATTTGACTCACTCAAATCGAAGTGTTATGCCAGTGCATAACACTTCGATTATAACTTCCGAACAAATTCAAATTCAATCTGTCAAATTCAAATGTTCGTTTGGTACTTTCGTGAATTAGAGTAGGTTTAGAAAATTTATATGTAAAACAATTTTCGTTTGAACGAAGTTTCGTAATGAAATGAAACCGGAGTAGCAATTACGGTGTGCGTTTGCCCAGCAAGAAGTAACAAGCAAGAACTTTTCAAGAATCGAATGATGCAGATAATTAAGCGCTATAAGTCGGGTAAATGTGCCCAAAATTTTAAATTTGCCTCCAACGGCTGCAGAGTTATTTATGGAATACTGGTTTTGCTGCACGAACGTTCGCCCAGCAAAACTTTAAAAAAAAGGGTATAGCTGTATTTTAAATATGCAAAAAGATAGCTTAAATATTAGCCTTAATGTGCCGTTAAAGCCAAATTTGTGCCTCTGAAGATTTTAGAGATATTTAGTTTTTTGCTGTGCGAACGTTTTGGTGATTTCTATATCTCGGAAACGGCTGAACGCACAGTCATATTTTTTTGTACCTACAGATACGGTATATTTGCGCCTATTTGCGCCGTAATTTTCATTAACATGAGTAGCATGGTTCGGGAGCATTTATTGTATTTCCTAGAAAACGGAAAAAAGCTCTGGCTCTCGAATGAACAAGACCAAGGACTTCGCATTAGTGCCGACTGGTACCCATTAGGTATCCCAATTTATCTTTTTTATTTTTAGTATGATATTGCGGACGTAATTCGCGCATGTTGTTTTTGGTACTCGTCAACTTACCTACCTATATAGTACCTATGAACATTCATAAGTAACTAACGTAACATAAGTAACCGTACTTACTCTACCTAGGTAGGTACCTATTCTTATAGGTAAAGGTACCTACCTAACTAAGTGATGTGATGGAAGACTTTAAAACATTCATACTAATTCATAGTTTAGCAGTTCCTATGTAAACAAACATGCCCGACCGCAACGAACATGACAAGGATCCACGCACGCTACGCTATTATACAACAGCTCCATAGTTCCGCGGACATGTTTCCGTTGTTAACATTTCCGAACCTAACAGGTCCTGCGGAACGACGTGTAGGTACCTCGAACATGCCATAATGAAATGAAATACATTTATTGTTATCATGTCCGGACAGGACATGTTTCCCGGAACTAGTTCCCACGTTCAACTGAACTATTATCATGTTCAAGCCACAGTCGGACATGTTTTGAGCATGTCTAACGAATGAGTGAAAATGCTATCCGTAAATTGCTTACCATTTGCTTCTATTTGACCACCTGCGTGGTCGGACCATAATAATGGTCGGTGGGTCAAGCTAAGTACATTACAAGCAAAAGATCTGTAGGTAGGTGGTAGGTACCTACTACGCGATGATGTGAGTGAATCACTATTTTATACTCGTACCATATCAACTAGTCCACACCCCACTGCTTCATGAATGCCCAACATACAAGTCCAATGGACTAAGAGAAGAGCCAGGGCCTTAATAAATGAGTTACTTTTTTACAGAAATATCAGAAGGAGACAGTATTGAAACCAATGAAAGCAATCAATTACATGACTGGGAAAGTTATGAGAATTATGGAAATTACGAAGATGACGATGACAACGATGAAGATAAAGATGATTAAATCACTACATAGTATAAAACAAAGTCGCTTTCTCTGTCCCCATGTCCCTTTGTATGCTTAAAGCTTTGAAACTACGCAACGGATTTTGATGTGGTTTTTTTTTAATAGATAGAGTGATTTAAGAGGAAGGTTTATATGTATAGTAACATCTATTAAATAGTGGAGAAGTACTGTTATTTTTGAGGTTTCTAATGTGATGTAAATAATTACATTTTTCCCGCTTACATTGCAAACGTAGGCTGAACCCTACGAGTTTTATCAAAATAATGTACTAATGTGTACAATACCTACGTATTGTACACATTGACAAGGTCTACAGAAAAGTCCGTGATGGTATTATGTCTATCCCTTATGGATAACCCACTAAGCCGGAGCGGGCCGCTATGTTTTTATATACAACGTTCACAGTTTTTCTGTAGTGTATTTAGTATCAGCATTGCACCCGTGCGAAGCCGGGGCGGGCACTCTTTCCGTCTACTCCTACTGGGCGCTCCTACTGGTAGGAGAACGAGGACTACAATGTCCTCGTACTCCTATCGTGATTTTTTTTTTCTTTTGGAATAAGTACAATAAGCTTAATAATGTAATTTACTGAAATCAAAATTTTACAAATTCATCGGAGCATTTCCAAAAAAGTACCAACATGAATATCGTCATGTAAAAGATACATTTGTGTATTCATAATCAATGTATCGGTGACGAGATCCTCTCGACGCCGGCCGTGCTGTCGGAACATCTTTGTCGGCTGTAGCCTTTTCGAGAAAATTCAGCAATTTTAATAAAGTAACAATTTTTGACTTCCCTGTTTAGGACTGAATTCCAGCTTTCAGCTACATTGTTAGTTCTGTGCCTTTCTTCAAATACACACCACGTTTTGGAAAATCATTCTTCATCCATGTCTTTTGGAAATATTTAAAGAATATATCTAATTTAGTATCAGGGCCAAGAAGCCTAAACTGCTGTTGAATATAGAACCAACCCTCTTCGATGCGATTAGCGGGCAGCAGCGGAAGGGCAGTACAAAGAGCTACAAATCTTCGTTGAACTTTATTTTTAATTTTAATTACCTTACTCTTTTTCCACAAGGCCTTTGTCATGTGATAATAATAGCCTTTAACCACACTTGCAGAGAATTCGTCTAACAGTGCATTTATTTAAGGATTTTTCGTAATCGGTATGAATTTTCTGCGGGTTCCATCCGGGAACTTGTAACTTAATAATTTCTATAACAATGGCATAACTATGCTGTTTTTTGTCTGGCATTAATGAAAAAATTAAAGGGACTTTATTCGTTTCATGAGAGGGGCCTTGACGATCGCCGTGTATAATGAGCAATTGGCTGAACGGTTTTGGGCAACTTTTAAATGTACCGTCTATAAAAAAACTCTGAAAGACTTTCAAGTAGTTGACACCCTTGCTCTGTTCCAAATACTATAATTCGTGTATCACCGATATAATTTCCTAAAAGGAAATGATTAAATTTCTTAGGGATCTGAACTTTTTCGGCTAACGACTAGGACAAAAAACATAGCTGCTATTGTAGCTTGTCCCCGGTTACATATAGCTAAGCATGATTGTCGCTATCAGGCCGTGAAACTTTTCAACAAGCTACCCAGAGATTTAAAATGCATTGATAGTCCATACATCTTCAAAAAGAAACTGAAGGATGTTTTGTTGCGAGGTTGCTACTATACCATAGATGAATATGAGGCTGAGAACTTCCTTTAAATATATACTATTATTGTTATTTAATATTTTTGCATGCATAAATTTATTATTTAATTTAATTTTTAATTTTTAGATTAAGACTTAGAATTAAGAATAATTTTCAACACGATTTGTAAAATAATTGTTAAGAAATAAATGAATATGAATATGAATAGGAATATTTTTCAAATCATCAAATAATATCTTTTCAGCTCCAATTGCCTTGTATCTAGAATTATATAAACTGGTTTTAATACTTCTAAGTTCCGGTACTTTTTCAACTAAATTGATCCCGCGATCTTTGAGAGGAGCAGTATTTCTTTTGTAAATTTTTGGTATTGGCGTATCGGATTGTTCAGCCTCTACTCTTGCAGCATATAGGGCTAAATCTATTTCATTTTTCAATGTATTAGCTTCACACAAATGACTGACAGTTTTCAGTATCTCTCCATTCTGGAATAAACATTAAAATGAATTTGTTGGTAATTTGTTAACACTTGAATCCTTGATACTGGCCACGGAGGTTGTCTATGTTTTAGGAATAGCTTGTTTATGTCTTACCTGCACAGTAATCGATCCTCGGCACTTGACGGCAACACATTTGATCTTAGATTGGCAACATTGCCAAATCTCACTTCCATTTGTATACATTTTTTGCTTATACAACTGGTAACCTGCATATAGTAGTATAGTTCCACCTTTTCTCTTTATGAACTCAGGTTTATCCTGATTTAAGCTCATTTTGTTATAAAAATTATTCAATTCAGTTTGATTCAGTTATGGTTGTTTCATTGAATGACGTAAACAATGACTACCCAGCTCTGCCGATGGGCTTTGACGGTGGTCGTGTCCGATGGCATTCTAAACGATCGCACCGCTCATGGACGCGATGACTTCATTTTGAGCTGTCAGTTGGTGGTCGGAATGTCTTGTAAAACGGGGTGGATAGACATGGTTTTGAAGTTTGTTTTTATTTCTCCATTGATTTTTGTATGATTGGCTATCATAATAGTGTTTTTTATTATGTCTCGAAGTTCAATTAATACTATCCTATCATGAAAATATATAGATAATGCTTTGATTTTATCGTAAAATGTAAAAATATGTTAGATTTCTATTTACCCGCAATTGGGGTCAAAAGAAGCGTCATATGGGGCGAATCGAAAAAATCGTCAGGGCTGTCACTTTCCAAAAATAAGTTGTTGAACGCCTGAACGAATATTCATAAATTATAACTAATATATAAATATCGTCAGCTTTTGAACACAAAAAACCGCACCAATAGGTGTCCATTCGTTTAGGAGGCCACAGACAACCACACAGTTGAATTCTGTGAAAAATGATGTACCTACCTAATAATATTTTGGTGGCAGCCCTAGCACATAATTTTCTATACACCCCCTTCTTATTTCTATTAAAACCTATCCCGTTTCTATTAGCCCCGTACTTCATATCTATTGACCCCATACTACGTATCTGTTCGCCTCTTTGGCATTTCTATTAACCCCAAAGTTTGAATAAAATTGACTTGGTTTACAATTTTAGCCCTTAATTTAATTATACAACATAATTTTACTTACCTTTACATTAGAATGAACCACGATGAACTGCCAACTACACCACAACTTTGAATTTTACAAGAATTCGTTTTACTAAAGAGATATTGATAAAGTTTTGAGGACCACAAATTAACGTCTCACGACGACTCACTTTCAACGTGTTTTTATTTTTAAACTTCTAACCTAAACAGCAAATCAGTCTCGCCATGTCAAGAAAAAAATATTGTAGTTTACAAAAAAGTAGAATTTGGCGTTTCTATTAGAAAATGTTTGTTAATAATTGCCAGAAAAAAACTTTTTTGGTTTCATTTCCATTCACCTCTTGAATTCTATCCACCCCGTTTTACCCGGTACCTACCTATTGTTTAACTGACACTTGACAAATGTGCAAAATGAGATGTAATGCATTTAATGCAGTTGTAATAGTTAAAGAGATCCGTTATCTAAAGAGGTCTGTTATCATGGGAAGTGTCAAGGGTTATTTTGGTGACCCATCTTACATGTGTTCTACTCTATACGAGTACATATAACAAATATATGCAGCTTAGGGTCAATTCATAGAGACGCGACGCGACGCGACGCTGCGCGCACATTTTTCATAGAGCGACTCAGAATATACTTTATTCACTACACGAAAAGATACACATTACATTGTGAGAATTCAGATTACGTTGCACCACGCAGCACTGCGCCTCGAGGTGCCTCGCGGCGTAGCGCGACGTATCGTGCCGCAGCGGTGCATCGCCGGTACGCGCGGCGTGCAAGAGCGGTGCTGCGTCTCACGGTGCCGCGCGACGCCGCGAGGCGCAGCCTGAGGCCGCTGTGGCGACTTCTCTACTATTTCCGTTCAGACTTCGTTTAGAATTGATGCAGTTCGGTCGAGTGCTCGATTGAAAATATAATGATAGACTGGGATCTTGTTATAATCGGACTTCTTGCAGAAGATGAAGAGGAAGAAGTTTACAAAAATAAAATTAAAAAAAAAGGTGTGTGTGCGATTCACACACGATAGAAGTGAAACTTCAGTAAATCGACGAAAGAATAATAAGAAGAATAAAAAAAAAGTGTTTGTGTGTCAGCTACGACGCACGATTGGAGTCTACTAATTATGAACTATAATTATGATATATATCGAATAGAAAAAAAGGGTAAATGAACGCATCTGCTAAAATGTTAAGAGAAACAAACATAATATCTGTAATTATTCGGATTATTTATATAACTTCAATAAAGCGTATTACATAAAGTATGTTACAAAATAATTTATAAAATACAGCAATACCTCATATAATACAGAAATTTAAATAAAGCATTGTATTTGTCTCTTACATCATTTCCGTTTCATCTTTTTGCATCCGGTTTGAAATCACTACGATTCTATAGAAGTTTCACTTCAAAAAAGACATCACACAGGAGTATTTGGGTGCATAATTTATGGAGAAATAGAAGAATTCATGGTGAATTTCATACGTTGTCTTTTGACCACATTGCCAACTATCCAGAAAAGTTTTATGATTATTACAATTGGGGGGTGAAGTTGCTTGCGTCCGTAGAAATTACCATCTTTTCTAAGACCCACCCTACACGTGCCCCCCGGGTGGTGCTAAACAAGCAACAACGCCGAATCACAGGCGGCGGTTAAGTAGCCTGTCCCAAAGGTGATTAAACACCATGAGGAATTAAATCTCCTCAAAAAGCATAACACTAGCAGTAAGGGAAATGCTAGAAGTCTCAACTTACCCTAAACCTACCATGGCAGCAAATCATAAAGAAATTATACCCCAGGAGGGTACCAGCTTAGCTGGAGAATCCCTCCCTGAGCCTAGCTCAGGCTGCCCCTCGTATTCTGGGGGGGGCAATGTTTTGCCACAAGTGGACCAATCCATTGAAAGAAGGAATGATGATGGTGACGAAAAAAGAACAGACGGAATCAACAGGCAAAAGACGACTTTGGTGCAACAGACATTCCACAGAAGTATGTTTCTCAAAACTCGATCTAATTCTGTAGGCACAATTCCAAAGAATATTGACATAACAAAACAATCCAATCAAGAAACATCAAAGATACAGAAATCGGATCACGAATGGCAAAGAGACCGGGTACCTGTCCATAAGAGAAAAAGAACAGACACCAGCCCAAAGACTCAACAAGAAAATCCCAACAAAAAGCTACAAAGGAAAAATCATGCAAGCAAATCAACATCCTACTCGGTGCCAACGCAAAACCAATTCAGTCTACTTGATATTGAAAGCGAGAACAAGGAAGAGGTTACCAAACCACCAAAACCAGAAGCTATTTTTGTAACTGGCGTAAACAATATCAGCAAACTAAAAGAGATATTAAATAACATCTGCACGGATGAAGATTACAGCATGACGACGTTAAGATCAGGACATATCGTAAAAATAATGCCTTCGAACATAGAAATGTACAAAATTATCCGGCAACATTTTATTTCAGAAAACGTTAGCCACTACACTTATCAACTAAAAAGCGAAAGAGCGTACAGAGCAGTGTTACGAGGCATTCACCCATCAGAAGACACCTCAAAGATTTCAACGGAAATTGAAAAACTCGGACATGAAGTTAGACAAGTCGTTAACGTGCTTCACCGAATAACGAAGCACCCCCTACCAGTATTCTATGTAGATCTGGAACCAAAACACAACAATAAGGACATTTTTAAAATTAGAAACCTAAACCACATGAAAGTTACCTTTGAACCTCCATACAAAAAAAAAGAAGTTATCCAGTGCAAAAGATGCCAGAGATTTGGACACTCAAAGAACCAGTGTTTCAGACCCTTCCGATGCGTCAAGTGCGGTGAGGATCACCCAACAGACTCCTGCTCTAAAAGCCCAGACACCGATGCAACTTGTGCAAACTGCAACCAAAATCATCCCGCTAGCTACCGTGGATGTATGAAATACAAACAATACCGAGAGCAAATACTAAAACTCAACCATAAAACGAGGGGTAGTGAACCCATAAAAACTGCAGACGGCATTTACAACGCTAACATCCTACCTAAGACAAAGCCAAAAGTAAACACAAAAACTAAGGCAGACAACATTGCAACATCCAACATTAAACAACACCATCACCTCTTCAAGAAGAAACAAGCTGAGGAACATCTTCCTCAAACAGACGACCGACGATTAGTGTATAAAATACCCTCCGAAGATCTGAATATAAGCGGACACAAAGTGTCAACCACACTAGGCAGAACATTTGCCGAAGCAGCCAAGGAAACATCCGAAAGAGAACCAATGACCAATCTCAGCTGGTCAAGCACAAGTGACTTAGAATCAGTACTGGACAAAATGTTCAACAAATTTCAAATAATCATGACACACATGATGGACAAAATGATGGACAAAATGATCCAGCTCATCAGCAGCCTTCTCTTAAAATGATTAATATGCGTATTCTTACTTGGAACGCTAATGGACTGACAGACCGTAGATTAGAACTAGAAACTTTCCTAATTGTTGAAAAAATCGACATAGCTCTAATATCAGAGACTAGATTGACTGCTAAAAGCCACATTAACCTAAAAAATTACACAACCTACACAACAAACCACCCATCAGGAAAAGCTCACGGTGGTGCAGCTGTCATAATCAAATCAAATTTAAAACATTACCCACTAGAACCTTTCTGCACTGAAAAATTCCAAGCAGCACAAATCAAAATCAACGATGAAAGATCTGAAATAACAATATCTGCAGTATACTGCCCTCCCAAACACACCATTACAGCTACAGAATACAAAGAATTCCTTAGTACCTTAGGCCATCGTTTTGTCTGTGGCGGGGACTGGAACGCCAAACACGTTAACTGGGGTTCTAGACTCACGAACCCTAAAGGAAAACAACTCTTCCGGGCACTGGGAGATCTGAACCTTGATTGTCTGTCTACAGGAGAACCGACCTACTGGCCTTCTGACAGAGCAAGAAAACCAGATCTGATGGATTTTTTTGTTACAAAATCTCTCAGTCTCAATAACATGACCATTGAACCTAAAACCGATCTCTCTTCGGACCACTCACCCGTCATACTAAACGTCAGCAGCAAAATCATTCTTCAGGAACTACCATCAAGGATCCACAATCAACGTACTAACTGGGACGAATACCGGAAGATTATTACACATAATACAGACCTAAAGATACCTCTAAAGACTAGGGAAGAAATAGAAGAGGCCATTGAAAAATTCAATATAACTGTGCATAAAGCAGTCGATGAGTCGACTCCAAAACAGAAACTTCTAAGACCCCGGGAACATACATACCCAATGTTTATTATGACTAAAATTCAAGAGCGTCGCCAACTTAGAAAGATCTGGCATAACACTAGATACCCAAAAGACAAAACTGCTTTTAATAAATCATCTAAAGAATTAAATACCTTAATCAGCGAACTACATAACGATAATCTACAAGAATTCTTAAACAAACTTACACCAACTAGTAGAGACAGTAACTACTCGCTGTGGAAGGCCACATCGAAATTAAAAAGACCGAAAATGCAAATTGCTCCTATACTCGGTAACACTGGAGACTGGGCTCGGTCAGATCAGGAAAAAGCAGACGCTTTTTCCAAACACTTGTACGACGTATTCCAACCCCTCCCTAGCCATAATAAACAACATGACCACGATATAGAAAAATATCTGACATCTGACAATCAAATGTGTCTTCCTCTAAGTAGTGTTTCACCCAAAGAACTAATTAATGTAATAAAACACCTTGACAAGAATAAAGCACCTGGATATGACCAGATGACCAGATAGACGCAACAATGCTTGACCATTTACCAAAAAAAGGTATAATCTTCCTAGTTCAGATATTCAACGCGTGCCTCAGATTGCTGACATTTCCGTGTCAATGGAAAATTGCACAAGTTGTAATGATTTTAAAACCAGGAAAACCAGCACATGTCACGTCTTCATACAGGCCCATTAGTCTTCTCCCTATTTCTGGTAAAATATTTGAAAAAATATTAATAACCAGAATGCAAAACCATGTAGAAAAGATCCTACCTCTACACCAATTCGGATTTAGGGCAGGACATGGTACGATTGAGCAAGTACATCGCCTGGTCAACATTATAAACGGAGCCCTCGAAAACAAGCAATACTGTTCAACGGTATTTTTGGACATTAGTCAAGCTTTTGACAGAGTGTGGCACGAAGGCCTGCTTTTTAAAATAAAAGAAAAACTACCTCACTGCTTTTTTCAAATAATCAAATCGTATCTAGAAAAACATGGCGAAAACATATCTGGACAAAACGCAAACAATTGGACACCAAAATGCGCAGTCTGTATTGGATGATTGGACGCAAATCTCAACTCACACCTGTTAGTAAAATGGCCGTTTATAAATCCATCATCAAGCCTATCTGGACATATGGAAAAAAAAAAAAAAAAAAAAAAATTACAATTGCCAGTGGTAGACTGCGGGAGGGCGCGGGCGGGCCGCGCGGCGCCCGCGGCTAGTAGATACGTTCCGCTGCGCCTCGCGGCATCTCGCTGCGCAGCGAGGCGTCGTCCTGCTACGATTTTAAGATGCGCCTCGCGACGTTGCGATGCGTCTCGCGACGACGCGCGACGTAGCGCGAAATCATTGGCCTCTTTGAGTATCGTCGCGTCGCGTCGCGTCTCGGTGTGAATTGACCCTTACTGTACATTAATAGAAGTCCGAGAATATGGTAGGAGAACGAGGACATTGTAGTCCTCGTTCTCCTACGAGTAGGAGCGCCCAGTAGGAGTAGACGGAAAGAGTGGGGGCGGGTCGCTAGTATATTATAGGTAAATCTAAATTTAAGAAAAACTCCCGATTCCAATGCCCTAGTTCCTTTAAACGTAAAACAACATAATATTATGTAATGTGAACGCGATGCGCTTTCATTTGATTTCATTTGAGCTACCTATTGTCAATGTCTCGAAAGTTCAATATTCAACATAATTTGCAGGCCCTGGCTCTCACTCCACAAGTTAAGTTATATTTAAAAAATAATAATTAGGGGGTAATCAACGATAAGATACATTTTCCCACCTATTTTGTTCAGGGAAAATGAAAAGAAAATCAGAAATAAGATTCCAATCATTTATTTATTGTTTCAATAGGGATCTCATATTTGGTGGAATGTTTAGTCAACCTCCTCGATGGTGGGTCCGGCACCGCCGGCGCCGGGGGCGGCACCACCCGCGCCCGGGGCTCCGCCGGGGAAACCGGGCATACCGCCGGGCATGCCTCCGGGCACGCCACCGGCTCCCTGGTAAAGCTTGGTGATGATGGGGTTGCAAACGCCCTCAAGCTCCTTCTGCTTGTGCTCATACTCTTCCTTGTCGGCGAGCTGGTTGGTGTCAAGCCACTTGATGGTGTCGTTGCACTTGTCGAGGATCACGGTCTTGTCAGAGTCCGTGATCTTTTCCTTCAGCTTCTCGTCCTCCATGGTTGACTTCATGTTGAAGCAGTAGGACTCCAGAGCGTTCTTAGCCTGGATGGTCTCCTTTTGCTTCTCATCCTCGTTCTTGTACTTCTCGGCCTCGTTGACCATGCGCTCAATGTCCTCCTTTGACAGACGACCCTTGTCATTGGTGATGGTGATCTTGTTCTCCTTGTTGGTGGTCTTCTCGATGGCGGACACGTTGAGGATGCCGTTGGCGTCGATGTCGAAGGTGACCTCGATCTGAGGCACGCCGCGGGGCGCAGGGGGGATGCCGGTGAGCTCGAACTTGCCGAGCAAGTTGTTGTCCTTGGTCATGGCGCGCTCTCCCTCGAATACCTGAATGAGCACTCCGGGTTGGTTGTCAGAATAGGTGGTGAAGGTCTGGGTCTGCTTGGTGGGGATGGTGGTATTGCGCTTGATAAGGGTGGTCATGACGCCGCCGGCGGTCTCGATACCGAGGGACAGCGGGGTCACGTCGAGCAGCAGAAGGTCCTGCACCTCCTCGGACTTATCTCCGTGGAGGATGGCTGCCTGCACGGCCGCGCCGTAGGCCACAGCCTCGTCGGGGTTGATAGACTTGTTGAGTTCCTTGCCATTGAAGAAGTCCTGAAGGAGCTTTTGCACCTTAGGAATACGGGTGGAACCACCGACGAGTACGATGTCGTGAACTTGGGACTTGTCCATCTTGGCGTCTCGGAGAGACTTCTCAACCGGCTCCATGGTGGAACGGAAGAGGTCGGCGTTGAGCTCCTCAAAACGCGCACGGGTGATGGACGTGTAGAAGTCGATGCCCTCGAAGAGAGAGTCGATCTCTATGCTGGCCTGTGTGGAGGAGGAAAGGGTCCTCTTCGCGCGCTCGCAGGCGGTGCGCAGACGACGCAGCGCACGCTTGTTGGAGGTGAGGTCCTTCTTGTACTTGCGCTTGAATTCCTGCACAAAGTGGTTGACCATGCGGTTGTCAAAGTCCTCTCCTCCCAAGTGAGTGTCACCAGCGGTAGACTTAACTTCAAAGATACCATCCTCGATGGTCAGGATGGACACGTCGAAGGTACCACCGCCCAGATCGAAAATGAGGACATTACGTTCTCCCTGTCCCTTCTTGTCTAAACCGTAAGCTATCGCAGCGGCAGTCGGTTCGTTGATGATTCGGAGTACATTCAGGCCTGAGATGGTACCCGCATCTTTTGTGGCCTGTCTCTGTGAGTCATTGAAGTACGCCGGAACCGTGATTACCGCGTTCTGCACTGTTTTGCCAAGGTAAGCCTCAGCGGTCTCCTTCATCTTGGTGAGGACCATAGAACTGACCTCTTCAGGGAAGAAAGTCTTGTTCTCTCCTTTGTATGCGACCTGGATCTTAGGCTTGCCTCCATCACTGACAACCTCAAAGGGCCAGTGTTTCATGTCAGCTTGGACTGTAGCATCTTCGAACTTGCGGCCAATAAGACGTTTAGCATCTGTAACAATGGATACATTGTTTAGTAAGCTGTAGTATTGAATTCTAATACACCTGCTATTTTAATATTCCTCAGAATACTGTTATCATTCAACAAGTTCAGAGACTCTAGTCTAGTATATTGGTTATCATCATAAAATCTGACACCTTTGATTCACCTTGATAAAAAGTTAATTATGACTCAGATGGGTTTAGAATTTGTTGTCTAGTACAGTCATTCCAATGATGAAATAACTATTAAAAATGTTTAAATCAGCAATGTTCTTCCCATTATTTTTTCCCAAATAAATAGGTAGGTACTCTTATAAACCTAACAAAAATTTGTGATAAATATGATAAAAGAATAGTGCACTTTATTTTTATACCTATAATATATTAGGCATGTAAGTATGTTAGCAGGTAATGACAACAAATAGGTGGGTGCCCCAGATGTAAAGTCATTGATCTCAGAACTAGGACATGAAAGGCGATGAGTCATGTGTACGACAAATTAAGGTATTTCCTGCAAGTGTAACAAGCTATTTACAGAAAACCCCACAAGAATTAGACTGAATATTTAGAATGACAGTGCTAACTATGTAGCTAGAGATGATGCAAAACTTTATAATTAAATAAGGAAATGACATGCATGATTGAAACTAATAATTCGAAGAACACAAAATCATGACGCATTTCTTTGTGATGATGTAATATTGTTTTAAATTTCATGTCTTATCAGCACAGGAAACAACCAAGTAATACATAAATTAATCAAGCATAGGTTATCTAAATCACTCACACTGGGTGTGAAGCATTTTATTCTGAAACATTAGATTGAAACTTACCAAAAATAGTGTTGTTGGGGTTCATCGCAACCTGGTTCTTGGCAGCATCACCGATGAGACGCTCGGTGTCTGTGAAGGCGACGTATGAGGGTGTGGTTCTGTTGCCCTGGTCGTTGGCAATAATCTCCACTTTTCCATGCTGGAATACTCCAACACAGGAATAGGTGGTCCCCAAATCAATACCTACTGCGGGTGCTTTGGCCATCTATAACAAAAGTAATATCTAGATTTGTAAAGAGGCACTATAATTACCATCATACATGAATTTTAAACATTTCCTCAGAATACTGTTATCAATCAATATGATCAGAGACTCTAGTCTAGTATATTGGATATCATCATGAAAATGCTAGGATACCTACGATTCCAATGCCAAATAGAAACTAACGACCAAGTTAGTAAGATAGTGGTTGCGATAAGCGTATAAAAATAGGTACCTACATAAAAAGTAAGGTTATGAGTAGGAAGGTCGGCCATCTTGCCGCTTAGATCACGGGCTTAGAAATAATGAGGTTTAAAATCCCCATAAATGTAGAAGTCCTTACTTTTACAGGTATTTATTAAACATAATGTACAATGAAGATAGTAGGCTTAGGATATTGTTCGTAGGTAACCGCTAGCATAGCAGGCGGGCGGCCATTACGCGAAACTATCGATCCGCGAACGTTCTCGAATTATTAATAAAATACGCGGAAATTATCGCGTATTACATTAGGAGGAGAAACAAGAAGAAGCTATTTATTAGAAGAAACCATCGAGGCGTCACAAGGTGGTTTCATCAGCACGTGTGACCAACTGATAAAATTCAAGCATGGGAGGAACAAAGAAACCACATAGTCATAGGTGTTAGCAAAATCGCCTTTTTCACACAATACATAGGAAAGTTACTTGGGACATTATAGATTATATCTCTATCAGGAAAATCAATTTAATCAAGGAAAAACAGAGGACATTAACGTTTTTGAAACTTGGGGGGTCTATTACTTTTTAAACTAAAATATTGTACACACATTTATGTACAACAAAAGTAATTAAATAGAAGGACTTACTTTAGTTTCTTGTATGTGATAATATTATTAATTCAGTCGATTATTATCAGCTTGTTCGAAGTCTCGGCAACGTGCGCGATTGACGGCTTCTGTTCACGAAATAATTTCATTTGCCGCTTGGCGTTGGCTTTTTTAATGAATGCGCGCGCTGATTCAATACGTCATTGGAAGTTTCTGGAATATTCCAGCTGTTGACGAATCAGAGGCAGGGTCACCAACCGCGAATTGTTCCTATTGGTGGAAAATGACAGCTGCTGTCACACCTGTCAAAATAGAGATGAGGTAAATTCGATAAATGTATTTCTAGTAATGTATTTTTATTTGTTGGGTATAAGTTCCTTGATTTCTAGTCAATTCTAGGTAATTATTTTCTTCATGGCTCAAATCCATTGGGGATGCAAAGATTCTAACTAGCGCCTCTAGTGTCAAATTGAGAAGCTGTCTAAGAACGACACTTTGACAGTTTTCGTTACAATTAACGTCAGGGCAAAACATAAATAATAGATATAAATCAGGCCATATAGCCAGTCACGAACGCCATCTATTAAAAGAAGAAGAAGAAGATATAAATCAGGAACGCCATCTATTAAAAGAAGAAGAAGATATAGATCAGATGTAAGCAAAGAAAGTGTCGTTCTTAGACAGTTTCTAAATTTCGCCGCTAGAGGCGTGCGGATTATCTTTGCATCGCCAATAGTGATCCTAACGAATCTATACTTATTACTTAGTTTATTTTATTCACATTATTATAAGTTAAACTAAAGTACCTACTCGTCGCATCTGTCTGTCAATATATTCACGATACCTCTTACATGCTGTGTTTACCTATAATTGAGTGAGCATTTGTCCAATAACAATACTTTTGTTATACCTAATTTACTATTTATTATAAGATATTTGTATCCTTTGTTGGTAATCCTTTATAAATAAATAAGCTATACCTACCGATCCGCTTCAAGAGGAAGGTTTTTGCATGCGTGTAAAGCCGGAAAATTAACGGTATTTTTAAGTTGTTCTGGTAACTTAGTAGCAGAAAAAATAACGTTAATTTTTTAATCGAACTTCCACTATTGTAGGTAAAATATTATTTTCCATATATTAGAGATTACTCATTTATTAATTTATATATCTAATCTAAATTTAAAATTTAAGAAACACCTCGATTCCAATGCCTTAATTTCTTTAAAAGTTAAACACCAATATATTTTGCAATGTGCACGCGATGCGCTTTCATTTGATACCCCACTCGAGTATATTTACAGGTTTCCGGTTTTCCTTCCCCACTCTCACCCCCATAACTTTTAAACGGCACAACCGATTTTCATAAGACATGTCTAAAAACACTCGCGCCAAACTCTACTAACTAGTTTTTTTTTGTATGACCATTCATATTGAAATTGCTCCATCTGTTCTAAGAGCTATGTCCCAGAGTCCCAGACAGACAGACAGACTCGTCAAACTTATAACACCCCTCTTTTTTGGTCGTGGGTTAAAAACAAGTGATCATTGCCTACTGGAATAGGAAAAACGCGCCACGCCTCTTGAAATCTCTATAATATTCCTATTTATTCGAATTTATATATCATAACATAACAGAATCACATGCAGTAATGGAAACTTTTTTTTCGTTTCTAGAACATTACTTTATTCTTAATGTGCGCAACACTAGTTTTGGGGTTTTTACACTATCGACCTGGCAGCACTGTCGCTCTACTACTCAATTGTTACAGCGCCATCTACACAAAAGTAGTGGAAGTATTCTTTCATTATCGTATAAAAACTAACTATGTACTACTTTTACATAATTTATCGCGCCTGATAAAAATTTTGTTACATCGAATCGTTGATCGGCCGGACAATATCACTACAAACTATAATGGTTAACGAATTTTGCTCTAAGGAAACAATTGGCTTTATATTTTAGCATTACTATAATCTAACTTAAACCGTTAAACCTTCTAATCTAAAAACGTTTATATAGTCAATGATATTCTCTAACATCAACAATATTTTGCAAATTTCTAACATGGAGAGCCTAAAAATTGGTCTTAGGTAAGGAGGATTTTAGTGAAACAAAAAGTCATAAAACTATAAATCTTTATTTAACAACACTCCATTCAATACAAATAAATAAAACAACAAAATTCCTAAACCTACTTACCTACAAGTCTCGATTATGTCAACGCGTGGAATATAAAAATTATGAAAATAGCAAATGGTACATAAATAAATAATGCAATACCGAACAGTAAAACAAGCAAACCAAACCTTGCACACAATATAGCGTTGCCTTGTCAAAGATGCCTCTAATTTGAATAGTACCTAGGTAGTTTTAAGGTATGGATAGCGTGCGCCGCGCGGTAGACGCTCCCGCTTCGCAGTCGCACAGGTCACACAGGTAAACTCGAAGCTGGACATTATTTTTATATTAAAGGATTACGAAAGATAGGAAATACAGAAACACATAACGCAATACAACAAGTATCGACTTTGAGCATAACTGCGACAATTATAAAAAAGTCAACAATATTTCAAATAATTAAACAAATACTTATTTATCTAAAAAGTATTCTACTAATGTATTGGCGTAGGTAACTTATTTTGTACATTTGAGATTATTAATACTTTGGCCTACATTTATATATAAGTTACATCGCAGTTAATTCAGAACTTGTGCTGTTGACTAGATCTACAAAAAAACTACAATTATGCCTGTTTTCTTAAAACATTAACAATGGGTAATTCAAAAAATGATTGCATAGTGTATTCAAGGTAAATATTCTGGCAGTTTACACATTTCTCTAAGTCTGTTGAAAATAGCAGATAATGTCGAAAATTATTGGACTTTGCATCACAACCAATCTGACGATTAGGTCTTAATCGAGATTTAAATAATTCCAGCGAGCCAATTTTATCACGTATTTTTATAGTTTTATATAGAAAATTTCTCTTATTCATTTAAAAACTGGATTAAATTTCGTATATTACTTGTGCTGTAGAATTCGCAACGTTTCGGACAACAGTCAAGAGAAATCCTTCATCCGTCTCCTTCCACTTCACGAGCGCGCAACTCACTGTGACTCCCTAGACCATATTGTCCGAAATGTTGAAAATTTATCAACTCTAGTTATATATAACTTTTGAAACTATCATGGTTATCAACACTATTTAGATTTATAACGAGATCTTTACCATGATTGAAACATCGGGGCCCTGGAAAGATATTCAATTAATAATAATAATGGGCCTTTGCATCGATAACAGATGATTTAAGTAGAATCGCGGCGGCACTTCCGTTCGTGGCTGTAAAGACCAATACGAGAAAGGATCGCTCGGCCACACACTCTACAAGTGAATGTTCCCTCAGGTGGGCGAGGGTTGGAGGCCTGTTCGTGACGCCTCCGACGTTTGTCTTTTAGTACTTCGAACCATGCTTGATCGTGGGCGCCATCGCTGATGAGACGCGCTCTATCTACAGCCAACTCTTCCAGCGGTCGCAATTTATGTTAAATAATAATAATAATATTTCCGGACTGCTAACACAGCATCACCTAACCCCAAACTAAGCAGAGCTTGTACTATGGGAGTTAGGTGACTGATATACTACATAGATACATTTTTTTTTGTAATTACATACATATGATACATACAAAACACACAGACCCGAAACCAGAAATTGTAGATCGTACAAAATCTGGTCCCCCGGCGGGAATCGAACCCGCAACCTCCTGCGCCTCAAGCGGACGTTCGCCCACCAAGCCACAGAGGTCGTCAAAAACCACAGAGGTCGAAATGCGATCATATCGCGCTAGGCCGAGTCCTTGTAACGTATTAATTATTATTATATTCATGGTAAATATCCCGTTATAATTCTAATATAATGTATGTGAGTAAAAATGTGTGAAATTTTTCCTATAGCTACAATGATTCAGCGTGCTGGAATCACGAGATACGGAAGTATGTCTGGTAAGCGGCGCCCAGTGACGTGGTCACGAACCACGCGAAGCAACACCACCATGTGGAGAATCCAAGCACGCCGCGGTACACCTCTGTTGTGAACACCTGCAAATAAAGATATTATTACTGAGGAATCCATATAACATGAACAACTAGCCACGTGGTAAGCTCTAAGTTTGTGTTGCAGGTACTACAGCTGAAGTTTTTCTATATTTAGATAGTGATAGCAAGCTTTCACGTTTTTGAAGTGATAACTTCTTATGCGATTAGTATGTATATTAGGGACATTTGCCTCTTTGTAAGGTTCAACCCACAACACTTTACCATGCGTAGGGACGTTATCACTCGACAGAAAAGACCTAAATTCAATTCTCTACTATACAATCCACAATGTAACAAACAAATTTATAAAAAAAATGTTTACAATATGTCTATTGTAGTCTATAATAAGTTACCTGAAGCCTAAAGCTTAAAGGAGCTGAAGGGGAATATTTTTAAGACAAAACTAAATAGTTGGCTGCTTGACAAATGTTTTTATAGTGTTAGTGAATATCTAAATTGTAATTTATAATTATTTAACATTTTTTCTATTCATTTTTGTATTGAGATTGTAATTTAAATTTTATTTTTTGTTTATTATTTAATTTATTCTTTATTTTGTAGCTTCATAACATTGACATTTGATAATATTTGCATACCTGCTTGCGGGTTGAATACAACTATATCTAGTCCTTAAGTTCTTGACATGTTTGAAAAATTGTATTCTGCAAATAAACATTTGATTTGATTTGATTTGATTTGCGAGGGTGAACCGGTTCGTTACGTAATGTTCGTGACATCTGCCATCCCTTTCTCTCATGCATACGACAGGCGGTAGTTCTCCTCTTTTCTGCAGCGCTAGAAGCCATATTTGAAGTTAGCACTTCTGGCGTTCCTAGACTCACATCTTATTTTCACAAATTTATCTGCAACTCCCAGGCCCGCTCTCTGGGTCTGTTTTTCCAATTAGTCACCTCAAATTCTGAATGCACACAAAAACCTTTAAAGCCAATAAAAACTTCTTTCAGTTTCTCTACATATCACCCGTGATAAAACCTCTTTCAACTGATACTATTTTATAATCTATACTAATATTATAAAGCTGAAGAGTTTGTTTGTTTGTTTGTTTGAACGCGCTAATCTCCGAAACTACTGGTTCGAATTGATTCATTCTTTTTGTGTTGGATAGTCCAGTTATCGTGGAGTGGTAAATGTGTAAAAAACGGGAGAAAGTGTTCATCTTTGAAGCCTTCCGTTGCGTGCGCCGTGAAAACGGTTCAAGATACACAAAAAATATGTATTAAAGAATAATAGCTCTTTTAATGATCTAAAAAACAGTCCGCGATAGTATATGTCTATCTTTTAAGATTAACTCACAAAAACCGTTTTTATGGTACCTAATTTGGTCGAAATAATTTGTTTAAGTTGTATCAACATAAGAATATTAATCTTTATTCAAAAGAAATATGTTGTTGGTTAAGAGTACTTCATCCATTATAACGCGGGTAGCACCGCAGGGCACAGCCAGTACTTGGTATAAAAGCCTCACCCTCTTGAGGTTCTCCCAGGCCAGCACAAACTCTTCGCCTTCCACACTGGCCTCTAGCAGCGCGTCGCTGGGAGGCGGCGAATCGTACACAAGCCCCGTCCACGTGTACCCGCCCAGGGTCTTGTACATGAGCGCCAAGTTCAGCATTATGAGGATAGGGCATATGTACTGCAGCGCGACTACGCATAGGTAGTAGAATACTGATGATATCTGAAATAATATATTAATAGTTGTTTATACCATGTAGTATGTAGTGCGCGCTTGCAGTCGTTTACTCAATGACTGTAAGCGCAGTATTTATTAATATTTATGTATTTTGTAATTTTATTAAGAACTAGTTTATAAGGGTGACATTCTTACAAAACCCTGTTTAAATAAATAAATGATAAAAAAAAAATAGTTTAATATACTTAACTGATAAATTAGAAATATCAATATTAGTAGTTATAGGCATTTATTTCCAAGACTGCCGAGTAGGAATAATGTATCTATAATATTAACGTGATATAAGGGAACAGATTAAATGAAAAAATCTAGGGCTAAAGCTGTAAAATGGCAAACATTAAAAAAAATGTTTTGTGGGGATCGTTTATTTTTTCGTTCACCAGTAGCACACACTAGTGCAACCTAAGGCCTTAAACCCACCTGTTAGTGAACGGCTAGTTCACAAAAACACATGTGTTTTTTTTAAGACCATAATTTTTAAATAAATGTATAATGCTTCTAATGTCCAAGGCAGTGGTTCAAACTACGACTATCGGACTCGCCGGTCTCTGAACGTTGAGCCTATCCTGAGTGGAAGCGAGAAGGCAGTATACCTGTTTCTGCAGCTCCACGTTGGAGGTAAGGCCGTCCTCTCAACGTTGAGCTTCCATCATGTCCAGGTAGTGCATCAGAGTGAGACGGAACACTCACTCTCGTCGTAAGTGGAAGGGAGAAGGCAGTATACCTGTTTCTGCAGCTCCACGTTGGAGATGAGACCAGCCTCGGAACGTTGCGCCGCCAGCCGCCGTTCCGCCATGTCCAGATAATGCTGTAGTTGCGTCGGCATCAGAGCCAAGCGTAGAACTGCGGTTACCACCACGAGGCATAGGCGGAGCGTATCAAACGCTTCTGACGTCATTCTGTAACGTAATTCGTTACCTTGAAAAAGCTTATTAGGAATAATATTTATTATCTGTAGTATTCGTTGTTTACGACTCGATGGATCGATCGAGAGTTTTGTGTAAATAAAAACGTAATAATTAAACAAAACGTATGTGCGTATAGCTATGTTGATTCAATGCGCTACGACGTTTATCAGTCGCGCACTTGAAAAAGAGTTTTATATACCGACTTCTTATGAATCTAAATAAATCTATTTTTATACTGAGTTTGCCAATACGCGCCACTTGCGTGTCAAGATTGACTGTTGACATATCCAAGGGCTAAATGTATTTATTGAACCAATAGTCGCCTGGTATTCTTTATTATTGTTTTAATTTAAGCCGACTTATAATTTTAGCAAGAAGAACTTTCTATATTTGTAAATTATATCTCTTTATGTGCTGTTATTTTGTAATTTTAGTGTTATTTGAGTTTTGATAGAACTTGATGCCGTATCATGTGTATGTTCAGTATAGAATGCAGTGAAACTCACAGCGGTTTGTCCATCCCGCTGAAGATCCTCGCAGTCAGGTAATGCCGCGTGATGGGCCGGATCCACATCAGCACCAGGATGAAAGGAAGCGCGAAGTTCGCGTTCAGAAGCAAGCCCTTCACTCTACTGTCTTCGTAGTTTCTGGAATTAAACATGGCAGTAACAGTTAGGGGACGGGGTTGTGGCGTCTTATGGATGCGAAGACCCCATCAACACCCTCAGACTTGCTTTTTTTTTATGCTTGATTTGACCACAATCTCACCTGATGTAAAGTGACGATGTGGTCTAAGATGGAGCATGAAGACCTAGTAGGTAGATGGCTTCTCCGGGCCACATTACGAAACACGAAATAATCGCTTCACGCACTGGCCCAGCCCGGATGGTGGTGACAAGCCGCGGCCGAAGCCTCCCACCAGAGACTGTTCTTAGCACCACCCGGAGGTCACGTGTAAGGATTCAGAGGGTTACCACTTACGGACGTGAACAGACAAAACCTCCTTAAGTATCCAGTGACGATACCGAAGGTCCTCCGCTGCATCAGGGAGTTAGTCTGGTTGGGGTCTGGTTAAGTAAGGGGGTAATGCAAAAACACGATGACGAGGCAACATGTCAGTGCAGGTCTCAGTTACCTCAATTAGAATTAGAACATGGTAATAATTCAAAGGATATTATAGTATTTTAATCATCTTTTTAATTACGTCTTTGACTAAGTCAGTATCCGCGTTTTTTGCGATCAAATCAAGGAGATATCCTTGATTTGATCTTGTAAAGAAACACCGAGTAATAGCCCTCTTTGTTTGAAATTGAATAATGTTTTGAATGTAAGATTAGATTTAATGTAATTTGTGTTATTGTTTTTAATATGTTTATATATATATATATACTAGCTGACCCCAGCAAACGTTGTTTTGCAAAATGAAAAATAGATGTTGGCCTATTCTCAGACCTACTCAATATGCTCACAAAATTTCATGAGAAGCCGTTTCGGAGGAGTACGGGAACGAAAACTGTGACATGAGAATTTTATATATTAGATTTCATTTTGTTCTTAGTTTTAGGTTTTATGTCATTGTTAAAATATTGTGTAACACCCAAATACAGTTGAGTTGTGTAAATAAATATTGCGCTTGCTGTGACTACCTGTAATGAATGAAGCACTAGTATATAATTTAGTGTATCATATTCTTAAGTGTATTTGAAAGTGTATTTTCTAGTTGGTGGTTCTATTAAATAAATAAATAAACACCAACACACCAGGATGTACGCCTTCTTTAATCTTAATCTTGGCAGGCCGCTTGGCTAGCCCAGACGGTCCAAGAAAGGGCTGCTGCTAAATCTAGTAAACGGCGCCCACGTTAGGAGATGGGGGGCAAAATCCTAACGCCGGTGCCAGGAGAAATAAGCCACACTTACTTCAAGGAATCCCAGTGCATCCTCGCCACTCGCAGCCCGGGGAAGGTGACCAGGGTGCCGATGAGCGCAGCCCACACGGCGAAGCAAAGTTTCAGGATCAATTTCGACGCTGGCCCTCTGAAATTTCACATTGAAAATAAACACCTTTATATTCTTGATGCAACGTCATCATTATTTTTCCCTCAGGTACAAGACATTTTCCTATAGTAAAAGTAGACTAGCTTTCCTACATAAATTGCCTATACATATAGAATTGTTTTAAATCAAATAATGAAACAAACAATATCTTCATCTTGTATATAAAAATGAATCGCAAAATGTGTTGCTAAGCGCATAACTCAACAACGCCTGGACCAATTTGGCAATTTTTTTTTAAATGTTCGTTAGAATTCTAATATGGATTTTACAACGAGAAAAATTCGAAAGCTGTGCGAAGCTGGGGCGGGCTGCTAGTGTATATTATAAAGCTGAAGAGTTGGTGGTTTAAACGTGCTAATCTCAGGAGCTACTGGTATAATTATTACTATTTAAATAATTATTTCACTATTAGATAGTCTTTTTATCGATGAATGCTATCAACTATTTGTTACCGCAGGAAAATCCATAAAACAAGGGCAACGCCGTCGCTTTAAAGCTAGTAAGTAGCATTCGTGTCATTATTTTGACATTGAGCACTCGTTCACATATCGATTTATTTAGGCTGAAAACAATTTGCATCATCCATGAATTAAAAGCAGCTACAGCTTGAAAATCTTAATCATCTGAACACGCCGTCTTAGTCTAAGTCACCCGTCTTACTATACGGCGAGCAGCGGTATCCAATCTAATTTTTGAAAAGCGGAATTGAATCACTGTGTTCCATGAAACCCCTTCGTTCAACAATCAAACAGCGTTATTATTATACTAGTTTTCGTATTTATTATGCATCGTGCAATTAAAAAGATTGTTAAGTTTCCATGGAAAAAGTTTACCTGGCCTACTTACTCACTGGCACTTTAAAAAGTTAATCCATGTACCTATGTTTGTCATCCGCATTTTACTACGTATCTCCTAAATTTGGATTCGATCTAGTTAAGAGCATAGCTTTTGCCATTAAGCAATGACTTTCGTAATGCGTGTGTCGTTCAGTGCGGCTCAATACGAACTCTTGAAATAATTTGTCTTTTTTTACACTTCTCAGTGGATTTTAATGCAGTTTTGCAGATAGAGCTCTATCTATAGTACTGTATAATATAATATCTCAAGTGGAAATATGCACCCATTTGAAAAGAGTGCTACATAAATTTAGGTAATATTGATTGGCCTATGCATTAAGCAATATTTGTAATTAGTGCCATATCAATATTTGATCTACATTCAAAGACAATAATTAAAAAAAGTTGGCATATTGGGAAATTTTTAGGATCTAAATGTTAAATAGTTTAAATAGACTTGGATGATTACTTACACTGATGATAACCCTTGATTTTCCAAGAACTTCTGCGCATTTTCATAGAAACTGTCATAGGCGGGATCCACACCGACCTCTAAGTTTGTCTCATCCACTATGAGTACCATCATAGAGATCAGCAAGAAGACGGAGAAGGCCACTATGCAGGTTGACCTCTCACCAATGGACTCTTCAGATGTGAAATACTGCTTTGTGAGGATCAGCAGGTTTTTACTGTGGTGATGTTAAGGTCAAATTGTTCTATGGATAGACTCATAACATACTCTGGAAATGATTAATGTTAGGGTAGTTATGGCATAAAAAAATTTGGTTTTCAATTTGGTGTGTATACAGGGTGTGGCGTAATGAGTGGATAATCCTTTACCCACAGTTGGGGGGCATCGCGAGTGTTCGGAAAATGATAATTTGTATTCAGTAAAAGTGTCACGGTTTTCGAGTTATCAGGCAATTTAATTTTTTTTTAAAGTTAGACCTGTGTTAAAGTGTTATCTCATAAATTTCTAAGCTATTGCTTGCCTGATATCCCAATTTAACTTGAGGAGAATCAGCTTATTATTATTATTGATGTTTTGTTCTAATAATGTGTGTGTCCTTGGTTTTTTATAAGGCATACAAACTTATTTCTTCCATCTTCATCAACACCCTATTAACAATCCTACTGCAGGGACATAGGGACTTATCTCTTGACAAGAGAGATTAATCTTTAATTCAACATACTGGCCAAGTGCGAGAGAGTGACTGTGTGGCAAGTCTTACATAACTTTATTTCTTCATTTATTGTTAAAAAAAATAAAAGGATACAAGGCAAACAGCACAACCAGGAAGCACCAAACCATACTTAAATTAAATTCATCCTTTAATGGAAAGAATCCTGTATATATCTGAAACAAGTTATAATAAATTACAAAAATATTACATATTGTACATTGAACATCTTTCAGAGACAAAGGGTCACTCACTTAACTAAATACTTGTTGCAACCTAACACTTGTATGTTAATGACTGCTTTTGCTGCTGTAAGTCTAAACACAGTTGGGCAACTTCCCATAACTATAAATCACCAATTTAGTTGACTGCCGAGCAGAATTATACTTTTAAACATTCTTGTACCTGTTTAAATGTTTTTTTTTGTAAATAAATTACTTTAGCTTATTTAAAACCAACCAATTAAATATCAAACTACTAACCAAAACAGATACTGGGTTGGTTTTATTAACTTGGACTGTATTGGACTACCAGTACTTACAGTAAATTTAAGCTAAATGTGGATCACAAAATGTATATCTATCAGATTTCTAGTACCAAAAACACAAGCACAGAGCTCTGTGGAAATTCGTAGGGCTAATAAGTTTTGATCTGTGATCAGCTAATTTATAGCAAACTCTTACCTCTGATAAAATATAAACAACAGCAGTATATAACGAGAAATCTACAATCCAGTAGTACTCAGTGTAAAACCTGAGGTGTATTACATCCAAGGGAGTAACCGGCGCCTTCTCCAGCGTTATTTCTAAACTACGTGGGACATTAAATGTCTCCTTCTTTCCATTCGTTTCATTTTTACCTCCCTTTTTACCCTTTGACTTATCTTTTCCACTTAAAGCCTTCAGTTCGGCATCTGTAGGGTACAAATACCGGTAGAGCCCTTGGGAACATAGAAGCCATCTCGCAAATGAGTAACTTTTTAGTTTTTGCATGAATGATATCATGACCAAGGTAATAACTGCTTGAGCTCCCAGAAGTGCCTGAAATAAATACAGGTACAACGTACAACGATAAGTTCCAGAACAGACAGTTAAATGGAGATATGGAAGTATTACTGCATACCATTTTTTTCCGATTTCATTCACTTAAATCTCTATCTATTCATAGTCGAGTGAATCTCGCTCAATTATTTTATTTTTAATCGCAGAGCGACTTCGCTCGAGACCAGATTCTTATTCCTAAGTTCCTAACCTAACCTCACTCAATCAAACAATTTCCCTTTCCCTCCCCGCTTGCTTCCTCCCCCTCTTTAAATTTTGACTTTTGACGTTATTTTGTCGTGAAGTTGACAGTTAACAAGTTGAATCTGTTCAATTTACAGGGGTAGCTTCAGCTATAATTTTACTACCATAATATCCCTTCCAATTATCCCGTCGAAGAAACAAGTGAAAAACCGTGGCATTATTTCATGAGATGGATTTATTAAAGTACTTAAAAACTTAAATACAATTGATTTGAGAAACCTCCTGTTTTTTGAACTCGGTTATAAGTAACAACTTTAGCGGAAAGAATGTTAAAAACAAGAATATCTGTATAAAAAAAAAAAAACAATCTAGCTTTGATAACATAACGAGCAGGACAGATGATCGATTTGTATTGCCAGCTTGGAAACACAGGTTTCCTATTCCAATAAAATATTTTTTTATTTTACTTCGTTAAAATTATTTTCAACATCAATTTCATTATTATTCAATCATAATAATCATAGATTATTATTAATTTTCAAGTAGAACCAAGGAAAGTATTACATAATAAACGCAGTTTTTAGGACTACATCTTCCGTGACAAATTAAACATTATGTTACAGCAAGGTAATGCCCAAAAAACAAGAAAACTTTTAGTATACCTAACAACGGCAATTCAATAAATACCTTACGAACTAACATAAAAATATGACAGTCATGTCATAATGGTAAAATGCTGCGCGCCATAGCTCGCTGCAGACCTTGATTTTGGACTTTTGTCACTGAGTCAATTACTAAAATTGCGTACATCGAATATTTATGTATCAAGAATAGGAATTAAAAACATTTATTTGCATAAAACATGAGTGTATACATGATGGTAAGTTTTAAAAAGTGTTCTACATGTTTTTCCAATACTGGCGTGCAAATTTGAGAGGTCACATTTGGTGACAAATGTGATTATGTCTTTTGTACAAAAGAAATAATACCTGATAAGTTAAAATACTTTGTATTTATATTTGTGAAGAAAATATTCAGAGATCCAGATTACTGATACATGGACAGTCTGGTAATTTTTAATATTAACTTATTTGCCCACGATATCTTAGAAAGTTTTTTTTTTTATTATAGATAAGCCTCAATTTGACCACAATCTCACCTGATGTAAAGTGACGATGTGGGCTAAGATGGAGCATGAAGACCTAGAAGGTCTCCGGACCACATTACGTAACACAAAAAATCGCTTCACGCACTGGCCCAGCCCGGAGGGTGGTGACAAGCCGCGGCCGAAGCCTCCCACCATAGACTGTTCTTAGCACAGATTCAGAAGGTTACCTCTTACGGACGTAAACAGACAATACCCCCAAAAAGTAAAAAGAAGTAAGTAAATTTATCTGAAAGTTAACAGTAGTACCCACTTTCCTCGGTGACGCATGAGAACTTGATGCCAATGTTGGCGCCAAGTTCCAAATACCGCCACGTAGCTCACTGCAAGTCAGACCAAGTGCTTTTTCCGTTACCTTGGCCCAAAATGTACAGCGTTCACAATGATTCAAATCAAACGGATTTCTGACATGCCCCTAGGATGAGGGAGTTGTAGTTGGAAACTCCCGACATATGTTCGGTCGATCGATCGATGACGAGACGAGTGCGTGCGCAAATGACGAATGTCCGCTAACTCCGCTCGCTCCGTACCATCGATTGATATCTTTCTGCAATTCGTTTTCGTCGGCGCTAAAGTCTGCTCGCAGACTCGCGACGGGACTTTTTCATCATTAGGATTTTAAATTACCGAGTGAAGTGAATAAACCGTGCACGATGGGGTCGTTGTTTAGGAGTGAAGAAATGACATTATGTCAGCTTTTCCTGCAAAGTGAAGCTGCCTATGCCTGCGTGTCGGAGCTTGGAGAGCTAGGCCTCGTGCAGTTCCGAGACGTAAGTACCGTTGCTGAATGTACGCCCCTTTCTGACTTGTCTTCCAACACTCCACGCAGACCTAACTGTACCTGTCGCAAACGGTTAGCTGCAAAATCTTTTGTCTTTTCTTTTTGTATTTGGTGCTTTTTACCCACAATCCGCGTAATCTTCTATGACCTCGTTTTCTGGAAATCTTGTTCTAAATTCCACGCCGGCTATCTGATAATCCCGATTTGGCAATATTCTGGTTGATTTCACGTATCAATAAATTTTTCAATAGATGTTTCTTTACTAAACTGAGTCATAGATTTCTCTGTATTATTTATTGTTTGTCGTGTTTGATTGATCTGTATTATTTTGTGTCTCTTAATGTAATAAATTACTATATTATCGCAGTTTAAAAAGGCCTTTTGTAGGTCTATTCTTCTCATAACTTTGTGAAATCTTTTCTTATAAACTGCACTTGATTCTACAGCTTGAAGGAGGATGATAAAAAAAAAGTTAAATGACTACTTGTATAATATGTATGATCCAATTGCTAAACTTAGTAATTATATACCCTGTCTGGAAAAAAATATTTATTATTTAATTTCTTCTACCTAATTTAGCCCTTAAAATGTTACCTACATGTTGAAAATAAGAACTTAGTTAAATTATGTTTATGCATACAAACAATATCATTATAGCTAAAGGGAGGATGAAAAAGATAATAATATTTTCAATTGTTTGTTTACCTAATTGTTCAAACAAGCACTGTTAATAAGTACCTATATAATCTTTTTTCTCAAAATTTACTGATAGGTAAATGTTGAATAACTATTCTGGAGTGAAATCTTCCATCAACTGCACGAAATTATTACCTAATAGTTCACTTTACATTATTCATAGTTTACTTTGTTTTATTTACTTTGGTTTCACGGTTTGCTTTAGTTCAATGATAAAGATAGTGTCACTTTCATTCAGCATTCTAAATAAAGACTTTGTATTGAAGAACAACTATTGCTTTGTAATAAACTAAATGATTGCTAAGATTTGTTCAATATCTATACATCTATATGTAGTAATAGTTTTAAGTCCACAGAGTCCTATGTGGGTACCTTTACCTATACCTATAGACCCAAAAATCAAAAATCATGCCATAAATAATGCCTCATCACATCAAAATATTTCTGTAACATCTGGGTCTGTGGTTAGCACTAAGCTGGTGTTAAGGGTATGTTATATTTTTCTCGTAAACTGAGTAGTTTTTTTATGAGTTTGTTATACATATTTAGATCAACAAGCTGTTTTCGATTAGATTCTAATTATCATGTTGCAATTATTTATTCATCAATCTCAAAGTTGATTAGAAAAAAAAACTTTTTGAACAAGTGCTAGACCCCACTCTTCAGTTTAAAACGAATACCTTCTATTAATAGGTCTTCATAGCCCGTCTTAGACCACATCGTTACTTTACATCAGATGAGATTGTGGTCAAATGAAGGCTTATCTAGCATAATAAATCTAAATTTAAAATTTAAGAAAAACCCCCGATTCCAATCCCTTAATTTCCTTAAACGTAAAACAACATAATATTATGTAATGTGGACGCGATGCGATTTCATTTGATACCCCACACTAGTATATTTGCAGATTTTCGGTTTTCCTTACCCACTCTCACCCCCATAACTTTTAAACGGCACAACCGATTTTCATAAAACATGTCTAAGAACACTCGCGCCAGACTCACCTTTCATACAAAAAAAACTAAATTGAAATCGCTCCATCCGTTCGGGAGCTATGGTGACACAGACAGACAGACAGACAGACACACAGACAGACAGACAGACAGACAGACAGACAGACAGACAGACAGACACGTCAAACTTATAACACCCCTCTTTTTTGGTCGGGGGTTAAAAATAACCTCTATTTAGTATGTCTAAGCACATTTTTTAAGTTACTGATTTCATAAAAAATCCAACTTTATGAAGGTTACTGTGCCATACAAAATATGTCATGTGACACATTAATTGAAACAAATTAATTGTAAACTGTAGCCAACACAAAAATGTTTAAATCACATGACAAAATTAGTATTGCTTGTGACCAATTCTGATTAGGAATTTTGATAAGATTGATAATTGTGTTTTTTTATCAAAAGCCCATGTAGGTACATTCAGGTGATTTCAAAAGATAGTTCTGTTAGATAACAATACAAATTCAATAAAACAAACCAATTCGTTTAAATAAATATATGAGTTTTATAATTTATAGGTTAATAAATGAATAAATAAAATTAACACAGCAATGCACACTTAGCAGATCTGGTTTTGAGTATAAATAGAAGTACTATAAACCACAATTTATGATGAAAGGTAAATTGTTTTATGAATGTAACAAATGCAGGTGGATATTAAGTACCAACCAGAATCATGATTCTCATGCAACAAAATTCTGTCATTCGAGGAAATATTTTGGGCGAAACTTAAACCATAAAGCTACTTACTGAACGGTAAAAATAACTTCATTTATAAATGTGTAATGTAGTGTAACACTACAATACTTTGCAAAAACAATGAAAAATTACCATTTTTAGTATTTAGTATCCGATATTCGAGAATTATTTATTTATTTATTTATTTATTTATTTTCAAATACATGGAGCTCTATCATTACAGGTAACCTAATTCAATAGAGCCCATTAAATTACAAGTTAAAATTAATTAAAAATAGGCATAAAATTTAGATTAAAATAAACATCAAAACATTTTAATACATAATTCATGCACACAAAATTAATATAAAAAATAAAATAAAAATAAACAAATTAAGCAGATTAAATTATGTCAAACAAAACTACACATAACATGAAATTAATGTCACAACCTTAACAAGTTCGCAATTAAGTATTCATCCTAAATTCACGGACTATAAATAACTATCGTACCTATCTAGTTACATGCTTAGTTCATCACTCAAGCTTAGATCTTTCCGGGACTACACGTGACTGTGTTGCCCTTTATTAAACATTTTATTTTTCCACAGTTAAACCCAGACGTAAACGCTTTCCAACGCAAGTTCGTCAATGAGGTCCGCCGCTGCGATGAAATGGAACGCAAGCTGCGCTACTTGGAGAAGGAGATCCGCCGCGACGGGATCCCCATGCTGGAGATACCCGGGGAGTGCCCCGAGGCGCCCCAGCCCAGGGAGATGATCGATCTCGAGGTAAGAAGTAGACTTAATTTTGACACGTTGAAATGGAACGCAAGTTTTTGAACGAGATCCGATCTTGAGATAAGGAAGTACTACCCATAGGATTAGCTTTGACACGTTAATCTTGCGAGCAATGAGGAGATACGATGAACATGGTTTCCGATAGCCAAACAGATCAGTTCCATGCCCATCAAAGACAATGGGCATGCCATATAGCTTAGTACAGATTGTGTGAACCCAAAGCATTTTAGGATTGAGTCTGCGAAGTAAGGACAGCGCAGGACTTGTTCAACTCGGTGGATGACTGTAGAAGTCCTCAGATTCGCGTTGAATGTATTTTATTTTATTTAGAAAACAAACAGTTTATAATTAACTCATAACTAAAATGATTACATTAACATATTTGATAACCATTTCATTGTTTTCTTAGAACAGTTCCAACTGTAATTACTGGAAATACATACGGAAATCTATGCTACGGCTGAAGTGATAATCAATTGCGAGGGAAAGATGCACTGCACTAGAAGAGTTATTAAAGAAAACCACAAATTTCGGAAAATACGAGTATAAGGATGATCTTGTCAGACGGCTCATAAAGTTAGATTTTACTACTCCTCAATGTATGCACGCAGGGGAATTCCTTGCTGCTGTTTGCTAATACTGTGACGTTGACTGCTATTTATAGGCAGGACTAGCAAGGACTTTGTTAATACCCTGTATCATTTAACCTTTTTCTTCTTTCGCAATTTACCGTATTTTATTACAACATCGATGATATTATCGATCGATATTAAATCCATCTCAAATGCGGTCTAGGTGTCCTTATTTTCATCACATAAATTGAGCGCGAATATATTGTGAAGGAATGTGGAAGATATTTTTTTGTAAAAGCCTCTTTTTCCTGCTTAAAAAGCATTAAAATTCAGCATCAAACAAGCAAAACAAAGGCGCCATTTCAGAATACGCTTAACATTACTTACGCGACTTACTTTCTACTCCGACCTTCATTACGTCACAGCATTCAAGTGAGGTTCCCGGTTGAACCTCGCAACAGTAGAACAGCTAGTACATAGCCAATAGAACCAGTTAAATAATCTTGAACTTGACTGACGATGCCATAAACAAACATATGCCTTGAGGGCACTATTAGCATGTGAACCACATGTGAACTACATACTCGTGGATTTGCTGTGGGCCGCGGGCGTTTGCGCATATGAATGGAAACGAGATTATGTTATTGAACAGATTATGCGTTTGTCCATCTCTTTAGGGCTCCGTTAATTTCCTTGAGGATAGATGTTTTAAAAAGTAACGCTTGTTGCACTATTCATTTTGAAAACGGGTTTTACTCACGTTAACACTGACGATATTATATACATACCTAATATCGTCCTCCGACATCTCTGAGTAAAACCCGTTTTAAAAATAGATTGTTATAATAGAGGTTGTTTTAAAAATAAAATCGAATCCTTTAATACTTTTATAATGCTCAGGTCAGCAGTATTAAAAGTTTTAATTTTATTTTGAATACAATTTAAACGATTGTATTATATTAAGCCGTTTCGGAGGAGTACGGGAACGAACATTGGGACCCGAGAATTTTACAATAAGATAATATAATTCACCTCAGAGTAAATAAATTACTTTAGACGTCATCATCGTCATTTCTTCATTAGGTAGTCCATTGCTGGAAAAGGGCCGTAATCATATTAAAAGGTTGTTTACTGTTAATCAACGGACAATTGATTTCAAAATTCATAAAATGACTTGTGACGTATAATATACGAGTCGGTGGAGGTAGGAACAAGTTGCTAAGATGAAAAATCTCACAAAAAAATCAAGGCCGCAGTTATTGCTTTCATCAAGTTCCAATAGTATTTGTATCGTACCACTGTTTTTTAAATATAACATTTCTCCTACAGGCTACCTTCGAAAAGCTTGAGAACGAGCTCCGTGAAGTGAACCAGAACGCCGAAGCCCTAAAGAGGAACTTCCTCGAGCTCACCGAGCTCAAGCATATCTTGAGGAAGACTCAAGTGTTCTTCGATGAGGTGAGACCACAACAGATCTGCTTACGCTGGTCGATTAGGCTTTAGTTACAGATCTTTATCTGAATGAGTTAATTTTCAGCAGAACTAAAATCAAAAGGTTCGTGTCCTTTTTATTGTTGAAATTGGTATAGTAAAGTACTGAGACGCAACGTAAATCTGTTGAAAATAAACTCTTATATTGACGATAGGAAAATGTGTAAAGTCAAAATTTTTCAGTCTAGATCACATGATATTGTAACGATTACAAATCTACCAGCTTAAGATAAACAATCGCCTTAGTAGCAAGCCTGTAATTTGTCAGATTAGATACTGCCTTCACGTAATGTCAATTAATGAGCGTAATGGACGTTTAATTGTTTGATGATCCACGTCACAAGATTTCAGCCTGCAAATATAACGTCATACTCGAGGATCATACAATTCGTCTTTGTCTTAATCAATTTGAGTGTAAAATAGCTGATTGTATCTGAAAATTACCTAAACAACCATGAAATAGCTATCACGCCACCCGCCAAGGTTATAAGCTGTTGTAGAAAAAAAATAGCTCCACGATTCAATCGTATCCTTAACTCAAACCATCACTTTTATATTATTTTTGTCAGTGTCTCATGGATTATTTTTATTTTATATCGTATTATTTATTTTTGAGCACAATAACAAGAATACAATCGAATACTAATACAACGATAACATTTCCTTGAAGGTCGTGGGTTTATGTATATTTTGAGACTCGTATACAACCGTGGGCTTCAAAAATTTGCTATATAAATTGTGTAGGTTCGGTATTGTTTGAAATAATGACGTCGCCGTCAATGTCGCACTCCGTCGGTTGTCGTCGTCTGATGGATCTGGGCCGCGGAGCCTGACAGCTCACGTTTGCAAGACTGATTAGTGTACTCGATCGAAGACTTCAGACGACACTAATTGACAGCAAAAGAACGGAATGCGATGTTACCGGCGACGCTATACTGGCTCTGACCGTGACGCCATTTGGCGTATGTGTGTGATAACAAGATGGCGGACCCGTCGCGCGAGGAGGAACAGGTGACGCTCCTGGGGGAAGAGGGACTCATGGCCGGCGGGCAAGCGCTCAAACTGGGGTATGCTTTGGTCCAAGTTGCCGCTCGCGACGCGTTTCGATTTCCCCTCGAAGTCGAAGCATGTCACAGAGCGCTGTTATTTTTGCAGTGCTTGTACTGGGACGCTGATTCCGGAGGCAACCTATCACCACTCAGGCAAGCATTGGAGTCGGCCGGTCTAAAGTACATCTCCGTAACTCTTTCACTTCCCGTGTGATGCCATGACAGCTTACGTAGGGCCGCAGACATTCTTTGCAGATGAACGATTAATGCGGTCTAGATAGACTCAGCCCTTTGTTGAGCGTGCTAACCAATTGCTGCCTGAGTGAGTTTTATTCCCTCTAATCGAGACTAACAATGTTTCCCGGAGATTTATTTTTGAAGTCCATTTTTGAAGACATTCGTACACGATACTTGAGGTTATTCTCTGTTTATTTTGTTTATTTTCATGCCGTCATGCTTCTGTTGTACTGTCCCATTATGCATGTCATTTATTTGTATGTTTATTTAATTTATGTAGCCTAGTACCTAAATCATGAGCGATACAATACATATTTACTATACTGTTAGCTTAAAAGACACTGTAATTTGAACACAATCTACGACGTAGACACAAACTAACGCTTTAGTAAGTAGTTAGGTTGGCACACAAACTAGAATCAGAATTTCTTTTCAGCGATACTCTGGCGCTACTTTTTTACTACAACAGGCATTGGATGCGTTTTTCCGTCCGAAGTGTTCGTTGGGCAGTGTTTGTGTACATGTTTGTTTGTGTTTGATGTAGCACGAGGGTGGTGCGAGTACCACTGAGTCGATGACGCGCGCGCTGATTTCGGACGACCCGAACCGCCATATGGGCCACGTGCAGTTAGGGTACGTATGCGTGCACTGCACCCGCCGTGTACACCGACCACGGATCCACACCCCCCAGTCCCCTCCCCACTGTTGAACTGCTTCTCTCCACTCAAAACTAGCCAACTATAAATATGCAAATACGCACTACTAAATCAGAAAACATCAAAATAAAAGTTATGTAATCTGAGCTTCAGCTTTAATTCTCTTTTATTTTGTTTGGAAGCAGTTCAATCAGAGTTTAATAATGCTCATTCTCGCTATGGTCTTAACAATCTTTGCACTTTTCCCTTGAAGACAATGTTTGTAAAACAATAAAACGTCATTACAGCCTTCGGCACGAGATGCGAAGCGATCGATCAAGCTGCTCATATAAACTGACAGCTTTATTATTTGACACACATCGCTGCAAATATTTACAATGGCGAATTGTCGCTTTGATGTTACAACGTCTAATACGCTTTAGTTTAGTTTAACGTATCCTTACAACCTTCTAATGATCTCACTAGAGTTTATGAAGATCTTTTACAAGGATATTGTGATTATTTGTGATAATAATCTGTTAAATTAAGTGCTGATTTTGATAAAAAATAAATTAAAAGTGCTAATAATAAAATCTAATGCATGTGTAGAAAATTTTAAAGGAACAAATAAAATTTGTGCAATTCCTGATGTTTGACGTCCATGATTGATTGTTTGTAGATGTAACACATTATCTAATGTAAAGATGCTAAACTGCTTGATTTATTTCCTAGTTTACGGGATAAGCAAGAATCCTTGGAATTCCTGCCGTGGTTAGTAGCATACAGTGTAATTATTATAGTAGTTAGTCGTAGCGTTGCTGGTGTCGGGTTTGTGTATGTTATTTGTACAGATGTTTTAGTTACTGGGTTGATGAAATTTGTATAGTTTATATCAAAATTTCCAATCTGTTCGTCTATTTTGGGCTTTGGAAATTGGTTTATTATACATTCTTTAACACATTTCACTAGCTTACTAACATATCACTTGAACACAGTATTTTGTTTCAATATTTTATTTGTGAGTTAACTTGGACTTCAAGAATAGATGGAACATAGGGGGGCGAAAACTGTAAATGCTGAATTTACTAGATCCGGTTTACGGCCAATGCTTTTTCTATTTTTGATTTGATATGTTATAAGATGTAAAGTAACGGACCCAAAATGGGACCTTGAGATAATCAGGAATTAGAAGAAGTATTGAGAAAACTTTCTGTTTTTCCGAAGTGATTGTTGTAGATCCTAACAGCGTCTTGGTACGAGTGCTTAGTTATTAGTTGTCATTTTTCTTCTTTTCTTTTCAGCTATAAGACTCCGTGTTTTTGACGATATCGAAAGCTTAGCTTGGATACAAAATATCCAATGAATAAATTATGTTCAATCTTGTTATCTTCATTTTATATCGTTACGCGTACCTAACCTTAGTCCATGTTGGAAGAGTTACTATGTAATAAGTATATGCCACTATACACACACGTCACGTCACCTTATATAATGACTAGCAGCCCGCCCCGGTGTCGCCCGGTAAAAAAAAAAATCCGGTAATTTTTAAAGTTTTTTGTTGAAATTAAGTTATGTCAAAGACAATTTTATTCACAATGAAGTACTCTTAACCAACAGCATATTTATTTGAATAAAGATTAATATTATTATGTTGATACAACTTAAACAAATTATTTCGACCAAATTAGGTACCATAAAAACGGTTTTTGTGAGTTAATCTTAAAAGATAGACATAATTATACTATCGCGGACTGTTTTTTAGATCATTAAAAGAGCTATTATTCTTTAATACATATTTTTTGTGTATCTTGAACCGTTTTCACGGGGCACGCAACGGAAGGCTTCAAAGATGAAAAATTTATCCCGTTTTTTACACATTTACCACTATATCTTTGCTCCTATTGGTCGTAGCGTGATGTTATATAGCCTATAGCCTTCCTCGATAACTGGACTATCCAACACAAAAATAATTATTCAATTCGAACCAGTAGTTTCGGAGATTAGCGCGTTCTAACAAACAAACAAACAATCAAACAAACAAACTCTTCAGCTTTATAATATTAATTAGTATAGATTAATAAACTTAATAAGGAGTAGATTGTTATTTTTTTATGATCTACATATGTTTCTAATTATGACATTCCAAACAACACTCAGGTATTCAGGTATGCATAAACTTCAAGATGGTATACATAATCTTCACGCACGGCATTTACAAGAACAATGAACAATTTCCTCTCATACGATTCATCGAATTGTTTAAAAGACATACTGTTTACGTAAAACTGTTTAAATAACACAGCTCGAGAAAATCGAAAGTGAAAATTGATGTTATTATTAAACTCGTAGCGATACCATATTTTTCTCCGAAACATAATATTTGTCTTTACACCATGACATCACAGACCAAACATCTGTGATAAAAACCAAAACAATTGATTTCTGATATCGAGAGTCTGAGATGACTGATAAGAGTTTAAGCGGAACGCCCTTGACTGTCGACTATAATCTCTGTCTGACCTTCAAGATAATGGGTTCTTTAATTTCACGTCAAGTTGCATTTAACGGGTATTTAAACTGAGGACGTGTGAACACCGAGTTAACGAAGAGTATGTTTAGTTCTTCAACAATGATGACCTTTTAATCTATTATTAAACCCGCATCCGTTGTGGTTAATTCTATGTTTGTACTCGTATTTACAAATTCATCTACGTCTATAACATCACCCTTGAATGACTATTGTTGACTAGTTTAGTTAAAAGCCCCATGATGAGCGATTCAATTAATTGTGACAATGACTAAAAGGATGTGGAATTAAGGAATTCTGTAGCACCGTATTTAAAATTAGCCATTATCATAGTTATTTTTCTCTTCATCATCATCATCATCAACACCCCCACTGCTAGGACACAGGGACTTCTCTCTTGACAAGAGATTTTTCTCTTATTTGACAAATATTTCCCCTTATATCTCATGACTAGTCAATTGGTTGTCGTTGGACTTTCGTCGTCAATAAAAGCGTCTTCATTTATGCTGATATCAATTTCTGCTCATTTACGTTCAATCAACACTTGTTCCATTCACTTGGTATTTGATTTATCATCCATGTGCGTGGTGCGTTCACCTTTCGTATCAATCGTGACTGCCTGGTTCTCGAGTTACCAATTTTTTTTATCAAGTTCTTGTTATATTAGCGATGTCACATGACAAGACTATCATTGCCTATAATGAGAAATGTAACCCTGTATACGTGGGTGGGCCTGGTGTAGACAGAGTATCTGTGTGTAATTTCCGTTTCATTATATCCTTTCTATTCAATCTAATGGCTCTATTAGGTACACACATGGAATAGGTAGAATGCCTATAAGTCTTGTCTATTTGTACTGCTTTTAAGGTACAATTATTTGCATTTTCCCTAGCGTTTTACGCCACGGCGTAGCTCGTGTTTTGTAGGGTAACGACATATTATCTCGTGGTAATCCGTTGTTTACTATTAATAGCCTCCTCAATAAATACGCTATCCAATAGTGAAATATCTGATATCAGATCTGACCAGTCGTCAGTAGCTTCTGAGATTAGCGAGTTCAAGCAAACAAACAAACCTACAGCTTTATTATAGTAGTATAGATTTAATAGTGTACCTTGTCCTGTAATGTGAAAATTTAACAAAAAATGTAAAACATATTTATATAATTTCTCGATTATATTCAGACTATAGCATATCATCGCACAGAATATTTTAATTAAATTGTAGTATTCAAATGTATCTTGTTGAAACTGGAAATACTAGCCTCTGTATAATAAGGCATCCTTAGGTATTCCTACAATCATTATGCAATTAGTTTAGAAGCCACGCTCAATAAATAATTGCTGTGGTTTCACTAATGTCATGATAATCATATCCACGGTCGTGCAATGATATCAGAATGGAATGACGGAGAGATAATAACTAAATTTTGTTATTACGTAACTTAAAAGCAGAAATCTTTAAAAAATAGTGAAGATAATATTTTGTTTTAAATGTATGTATACTTACTTAGGTAAATCATTTTCACATAACCTACATTTCTACATAACCTACAGTTATTTATAACCTTTTAAGTATTATAACGAATGATTATTAAATATTTCCAATGATAATTTCACTTGATCGTAATCAAATGGAAAAGTAGTTATATTTTCAATAATAGGTATGATGATTGCATAAAAAAAAGGTATTCTATTTAGTCTGTCGTCTTAAAATACTGGTCAACTAGTTTTAACTTTATCAATTTAATAATTAATAATTTAATTTGTTTCTGTATCTTTGTGATCCATCCTCGTCAAAAAAAGATCTATGGTCCATAAAAAAAAGAGAACTGCCAAGATAGAGCATTAGTAATTGTATCGTTACAAGTTCCTTACAATTACTGTAATTGTTTATTTTTTCTTTCACATTATCATCATAATACCCCATTTTCCAGTGAATTTTTTATTTTTTTTATTATGGATAAGCTTTTATTTGACCACAATCTCACCTGATGTAAAGTGACGATGTGGTCTAAGATGGGAGGTGACTAGCTAAGCCACTTTTGTAGCTTATTCGTTAGACACTATAAAAACTAATTTTCTTTACAAACAGTTATTACTTGTCATGTCGCTGTGATAACGACATAAACGTTATAATCTATCGCCTTGACAGAGTTTAGCCTGCAGCGAGATTGAACATAATTTATGTAAATATGTCGAATGTTATTAATATTTAACCCAGCTCATGTCTGCCATTAATTGTTATTGGTTTTTGAAGTTGTAAAAGACACGAAGTCTTCAGATTCCTTAAGTTATTATTAGTAATCTTTATGGATATGTACCTATTTCATTCAAAGTTCGACTACATATTCGGTACTGAATTCCAATTTCAACCCATAAAATAGGAACTAAGAAGGTTGGAATACCGAACCTCTTTTAAACCACGGACGTTGTAAACTATATTAGACTATCTATACTGAGGTATATATCCATATTAAATCATCTTATAATGACTCAAGGCTGATTAAAAGTCCAGAACATTACCTATCCGTCGACTAGTGAACTTAGATGAAGGAAACTTAGACGTGGCATAACGCCAAATACGTCAGAGAATCTATTCCGGCTTATATCGTACCACAAGACTTATGTATACTACATAATAAGGAGTGTGTTCTGTACTTTTAATACATAGATTATAAGACTTTTCGTTGGAGACATTGATATAAACCCCTTTATGACAACTCAATATACATATCTTAAAGAACGTAACTCATACGGATGCTAAATTGTCTAAAATGTAAGTACATTGTTCCCAATGCTTAAATTTGTCATGTAATAATTGTAGACCAATATTGTCCGATCGTCATACTAAACAATGACTGAATAACCATGGCAATGCAACATGTGGTATCAATTGAGCATCACTTGCGACGAGATCAAAGTTTACTTACATACATTTTTATACAGCTGAAATATATTATAAGTCTATTCTCAATTACACTCCAGAAGTCCAGACAGTCTCCAAAATTAACGAGTCTCACCAGACTTGGTTTTTTGCCAATTTCTTGGCACTCCAAGGTTACCTCATACATCGCACCCATAAATTACACCTTGATATAATACAAGACGACTATATCCAGTTTTGATCAACAAAAAATCTTCAAACCATCTGATAGCTGCTCATTTAAACTGGAATTATTCTGAGTTGAACACATTGCGGATATCATATGCTGGTTTTGTGTTCTCGGTACCTACTATTAGTCATATCATATAATTTCACGTGATTGGTAATGCAGTTAAACCTGCTTAAAAGCGTATTATATCGACGTAAAAATCAGTTTTTGGGCATCGGGTGCATACATAAAAAAAAAAAAAAAAAAACATTTTGGTCCCCTGACCAAATACACAGGCGCTCAATGCGTTTAGTAAGTCTTGAAGAGACCTGCCAATTTGTCGCACAAGCCACAATAACTTGCTTTTTCACTTCTCCGGTATCTCAGATATCCAGGTATAAATATATATCTGTCTCATTTACAGATGGTCCCATAAATAGAGTTAAGAATACAGGTTATTTCAGTTATAGAGGTGCAATTATTAATCAAAATAGGTAATATATGTATACATACGTTTTGTGGTTATGTAGGTAAGGTACTGCATGTACCATGGCGACGGGTACAGTTTAAAATATGTAAACATCATGCTTCTGTTACATCTTAATTGTACCAAAGTTGGTTGTACCAAAATGAATGGCAACATACTTAAATTTAAACTGATTTATGATGATTATTTAATAAATTTAACTGTATACTTCTAGGAGGAAATCAATGTCATGGATTACAATGAATTCGCAAGAATTTAATAATAACTTATCTGATTCATGGTTGAACCCTATGACGTCTTCGGAAAATGCAACATTCCTCGAAGCCAATGATTGCCATTGTATACAATTTACGCAAAGTGAATACACAAAGCCTAAATATTTGGAAATCGACGCTAAATGCCAATAATAGGTGTAAGCAAATATCAAATATCACTTTGCAACGAGTCTCTAATTGAAGTAGCCAAATATAGGACAATTTGTTGGTATATTGAGAGCGAGCTTATTAGGGGTTTCTAAAACGATATGTCATTGGATGTGAGACGAATTTGGTATAACCTTGATGACTACTAATAGGTCGAACCTAAAAATTGCGGTGCCTCAGATTCAACATTCAGTTGCCACTTACTGATTTTAAAGTCAAATCATTTATAATGTATGATTAGCATAACATTATATTACACAAGAAATGATGGGATGTGACTGTTTTGAGGCCTTTCAGCAGCGTTAGATCGTGAAGAATGGAATAACGGTTAGGAAGCCACTGTTCTGCACTGGGACAGTTTGGGCTACATTATAAACATTATTGATCTGGCCTTTTACAAATTTTAAAACAAAAAAAAAATTGCAGTATAATTTTACAATCTATGCTTCATTACTGGAATTTGCCATTGTAAAACTTACATAAGTTTCGTATATATTTTTATCAATGACGAATGTTGTATCTTACGCGGAAACACTCGAAGTTGCTATTGTTTTCTTTTGTATCAACATTTATTACATATCATATTGTAATATTATGAAGACATTTGTGTATTCTATCTTATCGTTACGTATGATTTCCCATTAACTTTCTATCGTGACTTTAATTTTCGTCATAAATTCTTGTTACCTACTCGTGCTATCTTATCCAAAATATCGAGTTTTCCTAATTTAGTTTCTCTGCGACTTATCCTAAGGGCTGACATTGTGTCTGTTTTTTCCGTGGGCACATACAATACTTAACACCTTCGGTGTATCGACTCCTCATTTACATATATAGATCTGGGTAGTCGGACAATGCTTTGCTGTGGACAAAAACCGAGAAACGTGAAACTTCCCGCGTCTCTGTCAAGTTCGATTTGAGTTCTCAAGATTTTTCAATCGTCCATCACTATAGGTATAGCGTTATTTTTCATACATTAGGCGACTAGTTTGGCAATATCATTATAATTGTAAATTGCCCCATAATTTATACATACTTAAATTCCCCCGCTATTTCTGTCTGTTTTTATATTCGGGATACACTTAAAACCTCTAAAACGGATCTTCATGCAGTTTTCAGCAATAGGTTGAGTCATGAGGAAGGTTTTGGTGTATAATTTGTTAAGGGTAAATGAGAATTAGTTGAATTATGACGATAATTGTCAAAGAAATCGGCGAAAATCTAGCATTTACCTGTAAATTTTGTTTATTTATATGTAACCATTGCAATTGACGGTAGCAGTCACTTTGATTGCCGGGTCAGCTAGTGTTGTATATGCAATATAATATTGTACTTCACATCATATAATTCTGTCTATCTGGGGATTGATCAGTCGCTTAGGAATAATAATGACCTTGCTTGACTCGTTGACAAAAAACCTTTATCGACCTTCTGGGCTGATAGTTGCATATCGTCTAAAATATTATATTTTGAATGTGTTTTCCTTAAATGTAGTATAATATTTAGATATATAATTGTTTTCTAAGAATTGATTGATTGTATGGATGCTAGTAGCATAATATATATTAGGTATCGTAATACATAAGTCACATTTATGTATATACCGGTAATATATTACGGTATTCTGCGGTTTGGTTAATTAAAAAATTGTCCCCTGCCATTTACTTGGTATGTAACATTATGTATATAATGTGACATACTTTATATCGTCAACATGAAGGAAGTACGTAACTGTACGTTTCTTTACATTTCTCCGACAATTTTAAACTCTCGCACGTACTACACAAATAAAACAATAAACGTATTCATACGAATACATAACTTATTATCTAGACTTTGGTGCTCTAGAAACCTTGAATTTACCGATCTGTTGACAATGCCACAGCGGCCTTTGTCTAACAGTAGCGTATTAAGACAGGCTGTAAAACTCTTTACAATGTTTGCGAACGATATTATATACTCAGAGTACCTACACGTTGATAGCGAAATAATACATGGGTGCGATCAGATTGTCTTCTGAGATGTAGAACGATCTATATCTATTTTTTATTTAATGTCTGGATTTCTGCAACGTTTCTTTGACAACTATATACTAGAATTTCATCCGAGAACACTTCCCATTTTCTGCTAAAATGCTGCATTTTTTTATAATTTATGCAGTCTTATCAGAATTCTTATCAATGTCTCCAAAAAGTAGGATAAAAATTGTGTCAATTAATTAAGTTTATATTTTACTGAATAATAAAGAACATACGTAGAAATTGCTAATTGAACGTTCAAAGTTTTCTTTGGAAAATTAAATGACACAATTGGTATTTCCCATTGTACAAAACCACAATTTTACATCACATCCAACATTCAATTGATGGCTCTTTTGCGAGCCGTATGCAATAACTATTGACAAAGGTGTTATAAGAACTGGAAAGAAAATTTATGTATATTTGTTGCTTTACTTCTGTGAACACGTTTCGTTGAATGTCGACGCAAACAAGACAAGACCTTAAGAACGTTGGGACCTCAACGTTCCGTAAAATTTACAGTAATTTCTCACTTGATGTTTATTATGAAAAGGAAGAAATCCGGAAATAATTTCCATGTAAACAAAACAGCTAAAAAACTCATTGTGGAAACTCAAAGTGACCAAAAATAATCTAGTATAAGATGACTACCGGGTTCCTTCCAAAAATATGTGTACATACAACCTCTGCCCCCACTAACGAGCTACTCCGCAGTTTCGTCGCCGGCGTGATCCTGCGAGAGCGTATACCCGCGTTCGAACGCATGCTGTGGCGCGCCTGCCGCGGCAATGTGTTCTTGCGGCAGAGCGAGATCGACACACCCCTTGAGGATCCTTCTTCTGTGAGTATTATGGATTCATAGCTAGCTTATTTAGCCTACTATCGCCGTTTTCCTCCAGCTCTCTCATAAGTACTAGTGATCGTCTCGCCAATGTTCTTATGGGCATCCTATAAATCATATCATAGAGATTTTTGAAAATAATTACGGTGGCCTCTCCTTGAAGTGGGGCATAACATGCTCTAAAATATTCATAATCATACATAATTTCGGTCATGTCGCGGGCGTCATAGGCCTGTTCAGCATTCATCGTTCGTTGTTCAGCCGGGGATACCTGGAGCCGGTGAGGTTGGCTTAGGTCCATATGATGTGTTTGAAATGTTAGATTATATGCCAATAAATACTGTCATAGTCATTATTCGATCTTTAAAACCAACAATCTGGTATCTCTTCCAGTCGGACCAAGTGTACAAGTCGGTGTTCATCATCTTCTTCCAAGGAGACCAGCTGAAGACGCGCGTGAAGAAGATCTGCGAGGGCTTCCGCGCCACCCTGTACCCCTGCCCCGAGTCCGCGGCCGACCGCCGCGAGATGGCAATGGGCGTTATGACCAGAATCGAGGATCTAAACACAGTAAGTTACGGCCCCTATGCCCTAAAAACCTTCATCAACGTCACCCTATTAACGTACCCACTCAAGGTGGTGCTGGGACTCAAGGACTTCTCTCTTGACGAGTGAGATTAGGCCTCAATTCACTTCGCTAGCCAATTGCGGGATGGTGAATGTCACTTGTCTTTCAAACTCTTTAAAGTCCACAGAACAAGCCGGTTTCTTCACGATTTTGCCTTCACCGTTAAAGTACGTGTTTTAATACGCACATAAATTTTTCAAGAAGAAAAATCCAGAGGTGCGTGATGGGGTTTTAACCCACGACTTTCAGAATGAAAGCCAAGTGCTCCCACTTAACCAATACGGCTTTTTTTTTAATCCATGAGGTGAATAAATAAATTAAATATTTCAGAACATTTCACACAATAACATCTAGCTACGCTCTAAGGTGCGCGACTGTGGGGTGTCGGGCGAATGACCAATAATCCAAAAGGAATTGTTCACAGTTGCTCGATTCGTTCGTTATTCGACGCGAATATAAGAGTCTAGCAGAAGAGTGCTTACTTTAATCATTTTTTTTAAATCAGGGTTTATTTAATACAACACATCACAAAAGGAAATCTCGTTAGACTGAAGCCACTAATGATTGTAAAGAAATTAGTTACTAATCATGTTACCAATTAGTATCAATCGACTTGACGAGTTTTCGTTCGGTCAAATCCATTCACGACCGACCGACTAACAAATACGAATCAGAGCTATAAATGATCAACTCGTAAAGACATCAGTTATTACTAATTAGTAATAACATTCGACTTTGAAGATTAGTATATTAATTTTCCAGTCGAATAAGTAAATTATTAGTTTGAAATCATTCGACTAGTCAGATCATTCGTTGGGAAAGTGTATTTGTACATTGCTCTGAGCTTGTGTTACTGGTACTATACATCTGATACACTTAATATAATAGACAAACATACATATAAATTAAATTGAACATATTACATTTTTAATTGAACATATTACATTTTGAATAAAGTATCAATGCAATACAAATACAAAAACACTTTCTTCCGCAGCGTACTACAAAACAAAACAATAGTTACAAAAATCACATATGAGGAAGAAGTACAAAGGGCGGCCTTATCCCTTGAGAGCGATCTATTTATGGCAACCTTAGGATGGAAAAGAGAAAATTGGAAATACAAATAAGACAGGGTAGCAATATTGCCAAGGATGGATAGACGCAATATATAAAAGATTTAGGGCTTCCAAAGTGCAAAGGAAGTTCGAAACCATGATGTATTTAGCCTTAGGGTATCTACTTCTGAATAAAGGCCTGCCTCATTGATTATCAAATTCAATCATATTCAGGAAGGGTTTGGCAAATAAAAGTTCTATTCTGTTCTATTTGCAATTAAACGCCATGGGGAGGTTTGGCCAGCGCATTATTAGGTGTTGAGGTCCAAAATGACCTTCTTTTAGGATTTTACTGCATTAATAAACCAAAATGTAAGGGTTTAGTAGAATTCTTAAATAATTTTAAAAATCTCTGATCGCTTGCTATTGCCCTACGTATGCCTATGTACTAGGTACTAATCACTTTGTTTTAAACACAATTAAAATACTGCTTAGTAACGGCTTCCATGTACGGCCTTAATGGTCAGTAATGATCGTGTATGACAATAGACGCTTAGAACAGCGACATACATAGTTCTACTAGGCCGAGGTTAAGTATGTATTTGTAATCATAATCAGTTTTGGATTTCATTCGTGGAAAATTATACATTATAATTATTAATTTACGATATACCGTTGGCTTTTAATATCTAGTATGCTAGCGATATTATCTAGATATATAAGCAGATTAAGATCAATAACGATTAGGGAGATAAATTTTAATGGTAGTAGACAAGACTATTATTAAAATTTATCATTACTTGCGTTGTCCGCTAATCTTTATTTTATACTAGAAGCGTAGACTTTGATGCTCTTTCTAAGGCATAACACGTTTAATTTAATCACGGCAATTTATTTTAATTAATTGCGGTCGAATTTAGATAGTAATCATTTTAGTATTTACTTATTATTTATTCAACAATTTGTGCAGTTATGGCACAAACGTGAGCTTAATGGTATAGCATTATATACCAGCCATTAATGTACATAGAGTAATAGAAAATAGTTGGCGTGCTAAAATTATACTTACGAGAAAACTTGTTATATGAGCTCATGGAGTAGTCGCCAAACTTACGTTGGGCAGTTTGGCGACTACTCCCTCGGTAAGCTCTAAGCTTGTGTAACGGGTACTAGACATCTGATATACTTAGTATAATAGGCATAAATACATTTTTGATACACCCAGACCAAAGAAAAAGTGCTTGCAGACTGGCAATCGCTTCATATGGCATAGGTTACTTTACACATGGAAATATATGTCGTTTCGCGGCAAAATTCATTATTATGCATGCAACACTGCGAGGCACTGCTAGTCGTACATAAATATTTATAACTAAATATTAGTTCACGATCACGCGCGGTTTTGCGGGACTAATTGATTCGTTGTGCCTTTTGATTCTTTATCACTCATCTGTTTAACTGATAAGAAACCTAATTAATTGTAGGGCTCTCGTAAATCTTGGGAGAATATAGTTGAAGGCCAAACCTATTAGACGATTTAAGAACATTAGTTGTGGTCGCCCAGTGGTCAACATACGACAGTCATAATAATTTACAATGGATTTTTATACTGTTTTCAGCAATAGGTACAGTGGTATGATATGAATGCCAAGCCGTGGTGGTGATAGATCTTTAAAATAGCGTTCTTTAGTGCTAAATTATTAGCGTGTTAGGTCTGATTATGTTTTTCTTTTCACGGTTTGAATACCTGGCCCTGTGCTATTATGGAACTCATCTTACGGCTTGTCGCCATAAAACAGCCTAGTGTTTTTAAACCAACCAACTGTCATAGAACCAACATTCTATGACAGTTGCATGATATACTATTGCTTTTTTTATTATTATTGATAAGCCTTCATTTGACCACAATCTCACCTGATGTAAAGTGACGATGTGGTCTAAGATGGAGCATGAAGGCCTAGAAGATGATGCTTTATGAAACTATTGTAATTTTTTTTTATAATATGTACTCAAACTACCCTTTTCCCCCAGGTCCTAGGCCAAACCCAGGACCACCGGCACCGCGTCCTCGTCGCGGCCGCCAAGAACATCAAGAACTGGTTCGTGAAAGTGCGCAAGATCAAGGCCATCTACCACACGCTGAACCTGTTCAACCTGGACGTGACGCAGAAGTGCCTCATCGCGGAGTGCTGGGTGCCCGCGCTCGACCTGGAGACCATTCAACTGGCGCTGCGGAGGGGGACGGTATGTTAACAAAATAAATTAATATTTCCGGACTAACCGGGTATCTTTTTCTTATATGCCACTCTCACGGGCCCTGGCTGAAAACCAGCGCTCTGTCATAGTGCTCCTACGGGCCCTGTGGCAGATGCATTAGATGCCGTTAGTTACACACTGTGTTTAGTATTTAGTTACCTAGCTGTTCGTTTTCCCAAAATTATAAAATAAAAAAAAAATAAAATAAAATAAAAAAAATATTTCCGGACAATCTACACAACAACATCTAGCCCCATAAAATTAATAATCGCACAGCATCACCTAACCCCAAACTAAGCAGGTGTTAGGTGACTGAAATACTACACAGATACATTTTTTCTTTGTAAATACATACTTATGATACATATATGTATCATATCATAAGTATGACCCAGACTCCAAACCAGAAATTGTAGATCAAACAACATCTGGTCCCCCGGCGGGGAATCGAACCCGTAACCTCTCGCGCCTCATAGCCATAGAGGTCGTCGAGATAATGTAAGAGACTAGAATGTTCAGGAGGTTTCTAGATTGTTCTAGTGGCTAGTCGAATCCATATTTGAACCTGGAAACTTTGACTAACGTTGCGGAGAGGAACGGTTTGTATTTGGAATGTTCTAGAGGCTTCTAGGAGTTCTAGGTTATTCCTGAAGCAAATTGAAGATGTGACGTCACCATTATATGCCTTAACTATGTGGGGTTCCAAATTTGAACCTGTTAAACCTGCAGACTTCAACTAAAACTTTGCGGAGAGGAACGGTTTGTATTTGGAACGTTCTGGAGGTTTCCAGAATGTTCGAGGCACAACGTAAAAAGCTGGGTAACATATTTTAACCTGTTATGTAGAGATTTAAACTAACGTTGCAGCAAAGAACAAATTGTAAATATTTGAAATGTTTTGTGTTTTTGTTTTTAATCTCTTTCTTTGTGGACAATCAATCTTATAAATTTATGTATTTGTATAGGAACGCAGCGGCAGCTCGGTGCCTCCGATCCTGAACCGCATGGAGACGCTGGAAGACCCTCCGACCTACAACCGCACCAACAAGTTCACGTCCGCCTTCCAGAACCTCATCTACGCGTACGGAGTGGCCACCTACCGCGAGGTCAACCCAGGTACCAATAACTGAGGGAAATACTTCTATTGAACTGATAATTTCTTAAGGGAGGTTATAAATAAATAATTATTTCCGAAATAATCACACAGCACCCCAAACTAAGCAGAGGTTTTACTATGGGTTTATTAAGTGACTGATATACCACATAGATATTTTTTTTTTTTGTAAATACATACATATAATGTATTGAAAACACCCAGACCCGAAGCCAGAAATTGTAGACCGGATAATATCTTGTCCCGCGGCGGGAATCGAACCGCAAACTCCTGCGCCTCAGGCAGACTTTCGCCCACCGAGCCACAGAGGTCGTCGGTTATAGATAGAGCGATAGAAGATAATATGGATTTATTTCAGTACAACACAGACAATAACTTAAAGTAAGTTACAAAAAAATTACAGAAGAAAAACAAAAACATTACCTAGTAAGTAAAAGAAATTAAAAATAAAAACAAACATTAATTACAAATTATTGAATTAAAAATGAAAATTACGCAGGCATATAAAACAGCTTATTATGTTTCTTATCTTCAGGTAAGATAAATCTAAATTTAAAATTTAAGAAAAACCCCTGATTCCAATGCCTTTATTTCCTTAAAAGTAAAACACCATAATATTTAGTAGTTAGGGCACGCGATGTTCTTTCATTTGATACTCCAATCAAATATATTTGCAGATTTTCGATTTTTCTTCCCCACTCTCACCCCCATAACTTTTGAAAGGCTCAACCGATTTTCATGAAACATGTCTAAGAACACCCGGGCCAAACTCACCTTTCATACAAAAAAACTAAATTGAAATCGCTCCATCCAATCGGAGGCTATGATGCCACAGACAGACAGACGTACAGACAGACAGACACGTCAAACTTATAACACAGTATTTTACATGTAAAACCTCAAGTGTAGCACAGTTTTAAGAGAAACCTATGCGCTCTGTAACTGCTCTTCTGTGTAATAAACACAAGACTGCAGCTTTCATAGGCAGTTTTAGGTATATGGCGCTAATAATAATAATATTTATTCAAAACATCACTTTGACAAAAAATCTTAAAATTTAATTAGAACTATGATGTATTTACTTTGCCTGAACTAGAAGAATCCTGTTTTTCAGGCGATGTTGGAACATTATTCCTCCTCCAATCCGATATAACTTTATTTTATACTCATTTTAATGGTATATTGTGTTGTTTCAGCTCCATACACAATAATTACCTTCCCGTTCCTGTTCGCGGTGATGTTCGGCGACCTCGGGCACGGCGCGCTCATGGCGGCTTTCGGCTTTTGGATGTGCTACAAAGAGAAACTTTTGCAGGCTAAGAAAATAGACAGCGAAGTAAGTAAACACTAAAACCTTCACTTATAAAAAAAACAGGTTACAATTCATGAGTGTCACACAAGTGAAAACTTGTTCATTAACGCTGTACATTTTTGGATATTCTGGAATGGTCAACGAATAATCCCGCACTAGTTGGTCTCTTTCTCTCTTCTGAGTCCTTTGTACTCCAATGTATTTTCTTGTTATTGTTTGTAGTTTGTATTTTATTTGTGGTGTACAATAAAGAGTTATCTATCTATCCGAGAGACTCCTGGATGTGCAACAAGCAGGCTAAGAAAGCCGACAGCTGAAAGCGTTTGTACTAAATAGCGGTAGTAAATAGGTGAATTGCGAGGCATCCTCAAAGAGATCCATGCAAAACGATTAGCGACGCACTATAACGCCGCAACATCGAGGGAGTCCCAGAAAGGTGGCTATTACAATAGTCCTTACAGACTGCAGTGACACACTACTGAATAACAGAACATAAAAGTCTCATTAGAAACATGGTTCATCCAAGGCGACACTGCCGTAACATATGATCCACGATAGTTATAACTTATAAGTTTTATATATTTATGTTTATATGGACCTGAGATGGCTGAAATAAATGGTTTATTATAAACTATGCAGGTGTTTATTTATAGCGAACTGAGCCGATTAAGTCAGCCTACTGAGAAAAACTGGTGCGTAGTCGAAGTAGTGATAGCAATGCTCATAACTTTCCTATTCCCCACAGATCTGGACAATATTCTTCGGCGGGCGCTACATAATCTTCCTGATGGGTCTGTTCTCGATGTACACGGGCCTCATCTACAACGACATATTCTCCAAGTCGCTGAACGTGTTCGGGTCGTCGTGGCGCGGGAACTACGACGCGTCCACGCTGGCCGCCAACAAGCTGCTGCAGCTCAACCCCGACTCCGACGACTACACGCAGGCGCCCTACCCCTTCGGCATAGACCCCGTCTGGCAGGTACCTTGTTAGGGGAACGTGTTCGGGTCGTCGTGGCGCGGGAACTACGACGCGTCCACGCTGGCCGCCAACAAGCTGCTGCAGCTCAACCCCGACTCCGACGACTACACGCAGGCGCCCTACCCCTTCGGCATAGACCCCGTCTGGCAGGTACCTTGTTAGGGGAACGTGTTCGGGTCGTCGTGGCGCGGGAACTACGACGCGTCCACGCTGGCCGCCAACAAGCTGCTGCAGCTCAACCCCGACTCCGACGACTACACGCAGGCGCCCTACCCCTTCGGCATAGACCCCGTGTGGCAGGTACCTTGTTAGGGGAACGTGTTCGGGTCGTCGTGGCGCGGGAACTACGACGCGTCCACGCTGGCCGCCAACAAGCTGCTGCAGCTCAACCCCGACTCCGACGACTACACGCAGGCGCCCTACCCCTTCGGCATAGACCCCGTCTGGCAGGTACCTTGTTAGGGGAACGTGTTCGGGTCGTCGTGGCGCGGGAACTACGACGCGTCCACGCTGGCCGCCAACAAGCTGCTGCAGCTCAACCCCGACTCCGACGACTACACGCAGGCGCCCTACCCCTTCGGCATAGACCCCGTCTGGCAGGTACCTTGTTAGGGGAACGTGTTCGGGTCGTCGTGGCGCGGGAACTACGACGCGTCCACGCTGGCCGCCAACAAGCTGCTGCAGCTCAACCCCGACTCCGACGACTACACGCAGGCGCCCTACCCCTTCGGCATAGACCCCGTCTGGCAGGTACCTTGTTAGGGGAACGTGTTCGGGTCGTCGTGGCGCGGGAACTACGACGCGTCCACGCTGGCCGCCAACAAGCTGCTGCAGCTCAACTCCGACTCCGACGACTACACGCAGGCGCCCTACCCCTTCGGCATAGACCCCGTGTGGCAGGTACCTTGTTAGGGGAACACACACCATAACTCATCATCATCTCTGTAAGACGTCTGCTGGACATCATCATCATCACCCTTGATGATGATGATGTCCAGCAGACATCACAGAAGACAGAAGTCCCTGTGTCCCAGCAGTGGCAACGTTCCCACTGCTGGGACACAGGGACTTCTCTCTTGACGAGAGAGATTAGGCCTTAATTCACCACGCTGGCCAACGGGTTGGTGAATGTCACCATGTCCTTCAAACTCTTTAAAGTTCTCAGCACATGCTGGTTTCCTCACGATGTTGGCCTTCATCGTTAAAGCAAGTGTTCAAAGCGCACATAAATTTCTCGAGAAGAAAACTCCAGAGGTGCGTGGCGGGGTTTGAACCCACGACCTTCGGAATGAAAGTCGAGTGTCCTCCCACTTAACCAACACGGCCTTTAAATAATCAGCGCCTTCTAAAAAACTTATAGCGAGAGATACTTCAATTCACTTTTGTTCCCCAGCTCGCGGAGGCCAACAAGATCATCTTCATGAACGCCTACAAGATGAAGATCTCCATCATCATCGGCGTCTTCCACATGCTGTTCGGCGTCTCGCTCTCTCTCTGGAACCACCTGTGAGTATCTGTCTCGCTCTCTCAATGTACCCTTACAAATGTAATGTAGTAGGAAAAAAAAACAATAATCTAGGCATTGACGACCTCTGTGGCTCGGTGGGGTTCGATTCCCGCCGGGGGACCAGATTTTGTACGATGTACAATCCTTGGTTTCGGGTCTGGGTGTTTTCTATGTATCATAAGTATGTATTTACAAAAAAAATGTATCTATGTAGTATATCAGTCACCTAACACCCATAGTACAAGCTCTGCTTAGTTTGGGGTTAGGTGATGCTGTGTGAGTATTCCGGTAATATTTATTTATTATTTATTTATAAAGAATCTGGCTACTGTCTGGATATAAATAGGTAAATGTTTTTTCGGGCAATTCACGGGAAATTTGTGTACAAATGTACGAGATGATGGGGAGCAGCATCTATCTTAGAACAACACCAAACATTTAAGCTACGTCCAAACCTGCGCAACCAAAGCGACTGCGAAGCGGGAGCGTCGGCCACGCGGTGGACGCTACCCATATTTTAACGCTTTTCAATGAGTATCGATAGGCGGGTTGGCCAGCTCAGTTAATCTTATGTTCCAAGAAGTCGCTGCTGTCCTTGTTCTGGTTAGTGATCCTTGGCCAGGACCAATGATGGCCACAAGAATAGAATAAGTCAGCATTCTGACGCTAGTGCCTGTAAACCGTTTTAAAGAAACAAATTTATCATTTTATAAACACCTGACTAAAAAATAAGGGTGTTTTATGTTTGACGTGTCTGTCTGTGTGTCTGGGACATCATAGCTCCCGAACGGATGGAGCGATTTTAATTTAGTTTCGTTTTGTATGAAAGGTGAGTTTGATGCGAGTGTTCTTTGACATGTCTCATGACAATCGGTTGCGCCGTTTAAAAGTTATGGGGGTGAGAGTGGGGAAGGAAAACCGAAAATCTGCAAAAATAATAGTGTGGGGTATCAAATGAAAACGCATCGCGTCCACATTACATAATATTATGTCGTTTTACATTTAAGGTAATTAGGGCATTGGAATCGGGGGTTTTTTCTTAAATTTTAAATTTATTTGGTTGCAGCTACTTCAAGAGGCGCATCAGCATCTACGTGGAGTTCATCCCGCAGATCATCTTCCTGACGCTGCTGTTCTTCTACATGGTGCTGCTCATGTTCATCAAGTGGACCTCCTACGGGCCCACGCCGGGCCACTTCGGCAGCCAGGACAAAGGTGCGTTGCTAACTCATCATAAAATATTTTAAGAATAACTATAAGAATCACTTATTTGTATAGAATATGAGTTTATACATGGAGGTAAGTAAAAAAAAGTGTTCTACATGTTTTGTTTTGTGTTTCATAATTTTTAAATAACAATTGGTTATGATTATTTTAATTATGACATTTACATTTTTTTTACATTTACATACACGCTTGCGGGTAAATACAATCTACTACTTGCACTATAATAATATCATGACATGTACTTTTATTGAAATGTATTTGGCAAATAAATGATTTGATTTGCCAATACTTTCGCATTTTTTTTCTGTTTAATCCGTCTGTTTAGCCCGTCCATAAATACTGGACACTTTTTATTTGCTTTATCAATTGAAATTGAGAAAGCGCGAAGATATAGATGTCAAAGTCAAAACGTTTATTTCCTTAGAAGCATAGGGCATATATGGACAGGTCAACTTAAAATTAATGAAACTAAATTATTTAAACAAAAATCATCAAGAAAATAACATTGTCTTGACAGTTTGCTTAATTTTTTTATACTGAGTTGAGAAGCGAATAGAACAACCCAGCTTTCATCTCTTAGGTTGTTATAATAACAATATTGGTGTACAACATGGTTATAATTATACATGTACCATTTACAAACAAATGCTAGTCAAACATGCACATATAACAGAAAAAAAAACAAAATTCAGCTATTTTGTCCATCCTAGTGGAACGGAGCTACATTCGTCCAAGCATTATCATCTTTGATATAGTCTTCTATAGAATAAAAGGCTTTTTTCAGAAGACATTTTTTTAATCAAAAACTTAAATTTCTAAATGGGTAGGTCACTTTTGCCGCACTATCTTTGGACTCACTTTTAATGGACCTCAAGTTAATGTAATTTTTTAATTTGTAATGTTTTTCGTAATAAATTATAAATTAGCTAAGTGAAAGGTGAAAGTGTTTGTATGTTCTGCAAGCACGATCTTCTTAGTCTGGGTGTTTAATATGTATAATAAAAAATATCTATATATGTATGACTATTATATTAAGTATATCAGATATCTAGTACCCGTAACACAAGCTTAGAGCTCACCACGGGGCTAATTGTTGTTGTGTGAAATGTCTGGAAATATTTTTATATATATTTTTGGAGTTTACTCCTTAGGAAACGATTTGAGTTATAAGGCCCGGTACGGAAATTTTATGAGGAGTAAAATCAGGTGTAACACGAAAAGTTTTATATATTTATTTAATTTTATTCTATAATACAATATTAATAATATTCCAGACATCGTTCAGACCAGCGCGTACTGCGCCCCGTCGATCCTGATCACGTTCATCAACATGATGCTGTTCAAGAACGACGACAACGTGCGGGAGGTGTGCGACCCCAACATGTACGCGGGGCAGAAAGGCTTGCAGAAGGTGATTGCCCTCTCCTATTAAGATGATTTTCCCGCGGGTAAAAAGAAGCATTCTTGATAAATGGTCTATATTTTTAAATCGGACCATTAGTTCCTTAGATTAGCGCGTTTAACCAAACAAACAAACTCTTTTAGTTTAGCTTTAGCTTTGTAATATTAGTCATTTTGTGGATCGGTGAGCGCAGCGTAGGACAAGATGGACAGATGACTTGCTCAAAGTTGGCTCGCGGTGGATGCAAGTAGCGCCCAACTAGCAAAAACTAGGCTTACAGCAATTTCAAGACTACTGTTTTTGGCTCTTATATCACTTCTATATAATCGTATAAGCCCGTGTTTGGGCACCAATTGTAAGCATAGTTAGTTTAATATCCTTTTAATATCAGTCTAGTTTAATGCTGTTTGAGCTTACAGAAATCTAGCCAAAATTAATATAAGCCGACTTAGGATAATATTGTTTTTACATAAGTATCTTGTAAGCCTGCAAGTTGCCTGAAAGTTGTATGGGTGTTGGTTTCAAAGTTACACGGAAGAAAAAAAAAAAAATTAATGAAAACAAATAAAGTTGCTGTGAAGTTGTTTATACTAAAGTGCCGTTATTATCAAGTGCGTGTATTTGAGTTTTACGGTAAGTATTCCTATTGGAATTTATTATTTACTGTAAAGTAGACCTCGTTTTACGATTCAAAATTCATGCGCCTTATTAAATATGGTATTTCCAGTTCTCGTTTTGATATATTATTTGTTATTTTGTATTGATAGTGTCGCCATATGTATAGCTGCATTTTACAAGCGCACTCTAAGACTATTGTAAGATTGTTTACTCTAATTTTAGCATTCGGAATACTAAAGCAAACTCCATATTTAAACAAATTAGGGATCCTCGCAATTATACATAAAACCTTAAATCGACAGGGAGAAAAAAAACTAACTTATCCAACATGGTAACTGCTTCTTTTATTTATCATCAGTACATCATAAGCTTCTCTGCTAATATTATATTTTACAGATTCCCGAGTGAAGAGCTTATAAGGCATAAATGGGTCAGCAAAGTACGGGCAGAAAGAAGAGAGCATGACTGGATGGCAAAAAAAAGTAGCACGATATTTTCTGCCCATTTTGTAGACCAATACAAATAAAATACGCCAAAAGGATACGTGCGTTTACGAAATACGTGTTTATTCGAAATTATATTTTAATAACCAAACAAACAAATTGTTTCAATAAATGTCCCTTCTGTATCAAGATGTTAGATAATTCGTTAACTATAAAATCAATATATTTGGTTGTCATGACTACACAGAGAAAATGCATATACCTAATCAAGAAAATAACTCAAGTCAAGACACATTTCATTTAAAAAAAAAAAAAAAAAAAAAAAGCCGTGTTGAAAAAAAGGCGTGTTGGCTAAGTGGGAGGACACTCGACTTTCATTCCGAAGGTCGTGGGTTCAAACCCCGCCACGCACCTCTGGATTTTTCTTCTTGAGAAATTTATGTGCGCTTTAAACACGTGCTTTAACGGTGAAGTCAAACATCGTGAGGAAACTGGCATGTTCTGAGAACTTTAAAAGAGTTTGAAGGACATGTGACATTCACCAACCCGCACTTGGCCAGCGTGGTGAATTAAGGCCTAATCTCTCTCGTCAAGAGAGAAGTCCCTGTGTCCCAGCAGTGGGAACGTTAATAGGGTGTTGATGATGATGAAGACACATTTCTTTTGACTTTAGAAGTACCTTTTTCCTGTTATTAGCAACTCTTTTATACCCATATATCACAAATCTTCCATCCACATATTATATCAAATTAAGCTATTTAATGTAAAAATAACAATATATTTCCCTATTGCAAACGGAGATAGGCAATTCAAAAACATTACATAATATGGGCCATAGTTGTCGTCTTGAACTATTAGATACTGGCAATCCGTCTATATTTATATTTAAATGAATAATATCTGGAGTGCACGATAAACGTCCTAAAATACCAATGAGTCTTGTATTTTTGCCCATTTCCTGACATCATTTTTTAACACGAAAGTTTTTTCATAGATGGTTCGTCCTCGCTCGGAGATTCATCTTCACTGTTATCATTAATAGAACAAACTAAATTTCCATCGTTACTATCAACTTCTTGTACAAAAGCAAAACCTGCAGAACCCTCACTGATATTTTTCTCTACACTACCTTGTCCTGGCAGTGGTATATTTGTTTTTCTTTTTAACATTTCATAGTACTTCTTAACAACTTTCCTGTAGCCACCAGTTTTCTTAAATCTATTCCAGGTTTTGTAATCCATTATTTACTACTATTAAAATAACATATATATGGCCAGCAAAATTTTACTCTTCAAATCGTTAATATTAGTATTCCCAAAATCGATCTAAGATCAAACGCTCTTATAACCATCTTGTCTTTTGTATTGTAAATATGTTAATGCAAAATCACTCTAATAGTATACTCATCCAGCGCTATTGATCTGATAATAGTTTCAAATAAGAACAGAAATGCACATACTCATAGTGCTCTTATGCAATGCTTATATTAGTCTGAAATTCTCACAATAGCATTTAGCAAGTCTATTATAAAATCAAACGAGCTTATAAAATATGAATTTAAAAGCATGGTTTCTCAAGTGCAATCAGTCTTAGTAAATCCTCTTATAGGAGTAAGTGGCTTACAATAGCATAGTAATATACTCTTATATAAATATATAAGACTTGGTTATGAGACTGAGCGTTTTTGAGGCCATATCGGCTTGTCTAAAAGTAATATAGGATCGAGGCATGTTCCAAAACAATTATAAGAGCGCTTAAAGCCTACCACTCTTAGAAATTGCGTGTTCTGAGACTGTTTTGCTGCTTGGGCGGCCCATCGGAATAATAAAATTGGTCATCTTTGAGGGACGCTTATGTCCAGCAGTGGGCGTCTAATAGCTGAAACGATGATAGACCAATGATTATCATGAACTGGGCTGACAAGTGTCGACCGGCTCGCCCGCCGCCATATTCTCTTAAAAATTTCGAGATCTGTTGCATTGTAACGTGAAAACCTTTCTTTTACTCATTACCTCGTGCTCCAGCGGCCTCCATTCTCAACAAAAGTGGCTGTTCGGGTGACGCCTGACAGTGCCTGAGCAGCCTAGAGAGGATGATAATTTCTGGCGGTGTGGACGGAAAGAGCAGTCGAGGCTCACCCACGTAGGACGCTACAGGTGGCACTCTCCGAGCATCGATACATTTGGCTCAGAACCGGGGTCGATGGTGACAAAGCTGTTGAGACCCCATAGTCTTATGTCTTAGTCTGATGGCTTTCACGCCATCATCCGCAAGAAAACAGCTTCGCTGCTGCGCAGAACATGGAGCAGCACCAACTCCATCCTGCAGGTTGTGGGCAGCAAGTTTGCCTCGCCCATCATGCAGACATTCAACAGAGTCCTCACTCACTAGACTCCATGGGGTGGGTGGGAGTCTGTTGAATGACTGCTGTAAATTTAATTTTAATGTTTTAATTTTAATTTAATTTAATGTCTTTTTTAATGTTTTAATTTGTATGTATGTGGACACTGTCTGAATAAAGAAACTTTTTATTTTTATTATAGTCACGTCCCTCAGTCAGAAGGAGAAATACAAAATTGAACGAGATTAATGTAATGATTCTCCTAGTAACGTCTTCTTTGTGTTCCGCAGTTGTTCGTGATCGTGGCCCTCCTCTGCGTGCCCATCATGCTGTTCGGGAAGCCCTACTTTGTCATGAAGGAGCAGAAGGCTCGCGCGGTAAGTCTTGTAAACTCTTAGCTAACTTAAGATTAAAGAGTATTTAATTCTTAATAAAAATTAACTAAGGGCTTGTTTCACCATCTCAGCGTAAAATAGTCAATGTATTTAAATATAGAGGTGTAGTAATCTCTGTCAAATCACCATTCAAGTCAATCACATTATAACTGACCTACCCATTCGAAAGTTTAAGTTTTTAATTAAAAAATGTCTTCTGAAAAAAGCCTATTATTCTACAGAGGACTATATCAAAGACGTTAATGCTTGGACAGATGTAGCTCGGTTCCACTAGGATGGACAAAATAGCTGAATTTAGTTTTTTTTTTGTTATGTGCATGTTGGACTAGTATTTGTTTGTAAATGTTAAATGTTTAAGTGATAACCATGTTGTTTATGATTATGATTAATGTTATTTCCTTGATTATTCTTAGTTTTTATTTAAATTAGCTTTAAGTTGACCTGTCCATGTAAGCATAGGCTTCTAAGGAAATAAACGTTTTGACTTTGACCTGACAGTACTTGATAGTTCTATATTTAACATATTTGCCGTTTCTGAGATTTTTAAAATCAAACAATGGCAATAAATGATTTTGTATCCTGAATTGGTTTTTAACTCGGATATTGTGAAACAGGCCCTAGGGCCCCTTTTTGTGTCTTAAGCGTCTCCTCAAGACCCTAAATTACAAGTAATTACCCTCTAGAACTTTTTGAATCTGTTTTTGCAATCTTTAATTAATTGACTTGTTACGCGAACGCCTCGGATAGTTGGAGGTAAGCTAGCACTGTCTTTAGCTAAACCGCCACTAAAATATAGTTTGTATCTACACAGATTCATTATTTTCATTTTAATGCATTTGAACATCACCAGTCAACAAATTACATCAACTCAAAACCTTATGCAAAATAGATGGCAAAGCTGTCAATTTGTCTCTTTCTAATATACACAAATAAGTCAAAGTGAGTGACAAACAAACGAATGCTAACGATATACATATTAATTATTTATAGGTTGAGCTGACTATTTCGCATAGGGATCATTTGCTCATCGGTTTATGAACTGGTTTTAGGGGTTTGATGCAGTAGATGTAGTTTTATGCAATAGATGTAGGACATTAGACTTTTCATTAAAAGATGGGACATGTAACGCTGATCATTTGCTAAGGGTTCTTGAACGGGTTTAGAGGTTTGATAGTAAATAAAATACATAAGCATAAGAACCCCTATTTAAGTTCCCACTGCTGGGGCACAGGGACTTCTCTCTTGACGTGAGAGATTAGGCCATAATTCACCACGCTGTAAAGTGCGGGTTGGTGAATGTCACATTTTCTTCAAAATCATTTAAAGATCTCGGAATATGCCGATTTCCTCACGATGTTTGCCTTCGCGAACCAAGCACGTGTTTAAAGAGCACATACATTTTAAGAGAAGAAAATTCTATTGGATCGCGGTTAAGGTTACATACAACCAACGACCTTCAGAATGAAAGTCAAGTGTGCTCCCATTTAGCCAGCACAGCTTTTTAGAAACATGAGACCTTTCATAAAAGTCCGTAATTTATAGCTACACTATTTAAGTACCATAATGTTTGATTTGCAGAGCCAAGGCCACCAGCCCGTGGAGGGCGCTGCCGAGAACGGGGCGGCGGGCGGCGCGCCGGTCGCCGCGGGCGGCCACCACGACGAGGAGATCTCCGAGGTCTTCATTCACCAGGTAACAACCTAAGTACTACTTGTTCTATCGCACGGGCACACGCGAAGAACAAGGATTCGTTGGTTTTCGTGCCTTAACCTGTTACCGTTATTTTGCTAGTTTATGCTGGTGTCACGTGTACCAACGTGTACCAACCTTTGGGCAGAGTACGATATATTTTCAGACATGCAATTCTGCATCGCTTAACGCAGCCGCAACGCAACTGAACGGTTCGCTTCGACTACACAGTATAGAGGATCGCGCAGCTTGACTTACCGCGCGATTGCGTTTTAACGATTATTGATGCGTTCCCCGCCTTGTCTGAACTAGGGCTTGGTGTTGTTTGTACTGGCATGATCCTAAAAGTGAGCACTATAATCGCATACCAAAGTTAAAAGTACATTTTCTTCTTTTGCTATAGGATAAACAAACATAGATAGATAGATAGATAACACTTTATTGCACACCACACAAAATACACAAAAAAAAAACATAGACTTAGCATAATCACAATGTTGGAGTACAATGGGCGGCCTTATCGCTATGAGCGATCTCTTCCAGGCAACCTTTGGATGGACAGGATCAATAGTAACAAAAAAGACAGTGGTGTAAACATAATGCAAACAAACATAATCGTTATTGTAAAGCTCTACGTTTGTGGTCAGGGTATCCACACCATCGAGTACGTGCTGGGGTCGGTGTCGCACACGGCGTCGTACCTGCGGCTGTGGGCGCTGTCGCTGGCGCACGCGCAGCTCGCCGAGGTCGCCTGGAACATGCTGCTCCGGAAAGGTAAACTGTCATGCTGGTGCGTTGTGGTCAGGGTATCCACACCATCGAGTACGTGCTGGGGTCGGTGTCGCACACGGCGTCGTACCTGCGGCTGTGGGCGCTGTCGCTGGCGCACGCGCAGCTCGCCGAGGTCGCCTGGAACATGCTGCTCCGGAAAGGTAAACTGTCATGCTGGTGCGTTGTGGTCAGGGTATCCACACCATCGAGTACGTGCTGGGGTCGGTGTCGCACACGGCGTCGTACCTGCGGCTGTGGGCGCTGTCGCTGGCGCACGCGCAGCTCGCCGAGGTCGCCTGGAACATGCTGCTCCGGAAAGGTAAACTGTCATGCTGGTGCGTTGTGGTCAGGGTATCCACACCATCGAGTACGTGCTGGGGTCGATGTCGCACACGGCGTCGTACCTGCGGCTGTGGGCGCTGTCGCTGGCGCACGCGCAGCTCGCCGAGGTCGCCTGGAACATGCTGCTCCGGAAAGGTAAACTGTCATGCTGGTGCGTTGTGGTCAGGGTATCCACACCATCGAGTACGTGCTAGGGTCGGTGTCGCACACGGCGTCGTACCTGCGGCTGTGGGCGCTGTCGCTGGCGCACGCGCAGCTCGCCGAGGTCGCCTGGAACATGCTGCTCCGGAAAGGTAAACTGTCATGCTGGTGCGTTGTGGTCAGGGTATCCACACCATCGAGTACGTGCTGGGGTCGGTGTCGCACACGGCGTCGTACCTGCGGCTGTGGGCGCTGTCGCTGGCGCACGCGCAGCTCGCCGAGGTCGCCTGGAACATGCTGCTCCGGAAAGGTAAACTGTCATGCTGGTGCGTTGTGGTCAGGGTATCCACACCATCGAGTACGTGCTGGGGTCGGTGTCGCACACGGCGTCGTACCTGCGGCTGTGGGCGCTGTCGCTGGCGCACGCGCAGCTCGCCGAGGTCGCCTGGAACATGCTGCTCCGGAAAGGTAAACTGTCATGCTGGTGCGTTGTGGTCAGGGTATCCACACCATCGAGTACGTGCTGGGGTCGGTGTCGCACACGGCGTCGTACCTGCGGCTGTGGGCGCTGTCGCTGGCGCACGCGCAGCTCGCCGAGGTCGCCTGGAACATGCTGCTCCGGAAAGGTAAACTGTCATGCTGGTGCGTTGTGGTCAGGGTATCCACACCATCGAGTACGTGCTGGGGTCGGTGTCGCACACGGCGTCGTACCTGCGGCTGTGGGCGCTGTCGCTGGCGCACGCGCAGCTCGCCGAGGTCGCCTGGAACATGCTGCTCCGGAAAGGTAAACTGTCATGCTGGTGCGTTGTGGTCAGGGTATCCACACCATCGAGTACGTGCTGGGGTCGGTGTCGCACACGGCGTCGTACCTGCGGCTGTGGGCGCTGTCGCTGGCGCACGCGCAGCTCGCCGAGGTCGCCTGGAACATGCTGCTCCGGAAAGGTAAACTGTCATGCTGGTGCGTTGTGGTCAGGGTATCCACACCATCGAGTACGTGCTGGGGTCGGTGTCGCACACGGCGTCGTACCTGCGGCTGTGGGCGCTGTCGCTGGCGCACGCGCAGCTCGCCGAGGTCGCCTGGAACATGCTGCTCCGGAAAGGTAAACTGTCATGCTGGTGCGTTGTGGTCAGGGTATCCACACCATCGAGTACGTGCTGGGGTCGGTGTCGCACACGGCGTCGTACCTGCGGCTGTGGGCGCTGTCGCTGGCGCACGCGCAGCTCGCCGAGGTCGCCTGGAACATGCTGCTCCGGAAAGGTAAACTGTCATGCTGGTGCGTTGTGGTCAGGGTATCCACACCATCGAGTACGTGCTGGGGTCGGTGTCGCACACGGCGTCGTACCTGCGGCTGTGGGCGCTGTCGCTGGCGCACGCGCAGCTCGCCGAGGTCGCCTGGAACATGCTGCTCCGGAAAGGTAAACTGTCATTCTGGTGCGTTGTGGTCAGGGTATCCACACCATCGAGTACGTGCTGGGGTCGATGTCGCACACGGCGTCGTACCTGCGGCTGTGGGCGCTGTCGCTGGCGCACGCGCAGCTCGCCGAGGTCGCCTGGAACATGCTGCTCCGGAAAGGTAAACTGTCATGCTGGTGCGTTGTGGTCAGGGTATCCACACCATCGAGTACGTGCTGGGGTCGGTGTCGCACACGGCGTCGTACCTGCGGCTGTGGGCGCTGTCGCTGGCGCACGCGCAGCTCGCCGAGGTCGCCTGGAACATGCTGCTCCGGAAAGGTAAACTGTCATGCTGGTGCGTTGGCAGAGCAAGAGGAAGCGGGCTCGATTCCCGCCGAGGGTAAAATTGTTTGTACGTCCTGCTAGCACTTTTCTCCTTGGTCTAGATGTTTAATTTGTATAGTAAAAATATCTATATACATATGTATTTTATATTAAGTATATCAGATATCTAGTACCCGTAACGCAAGCTAAGAGCTTACCACGGGGCTAGATGTTGTTGTGGAAATTGTACGGAAATATTTATTAATTTAATATTTATTTTTTATTTATTATACACTCAACATCTGTCGACGTTCCTGAATGGGCATCTTAGACCATATCGTCAGTTTACATCAGGTGAGATTGTGGTCAAATGAAGGCATATCAAACATAAAAAAAATTAGCAGTTTTGGCCGTCAAGTTTCGATGGTTCATCGGTCGCCTACACTGCAGGCGACACCGCCGTGACAGATGATCCACGATACTGACACTTTGGTTTATAAGATTTATATTTTTATGTATGTTAGTCTGTAAGGTATACGTTCATATGGGTCTTAGATGCCTGAAATAAATGGTTTATTATTATTATTGTAGTAGAAATTATTCAAATAAAAAACCAGAAAACTGTTCTCATGATAAAATGCGTGTGGCAGGTCTGAAGTCGTCGGACTACACGGGCGGCATCATGCTGTACTTCGTGTTCGCGGGCTGGGCCGCCATCTCCGTGGCCATCCTCGTGCTCATGGAGGGGCTCTCCGCCTTCCTGCACACGCTGCGTCTGCACTGGTACGTGCCGCCACATACACCATCATCGTAATCACCACGTTCCCACTGCTGGGACGCAGGGACTTCTCTCTTGACGAGAGAGATTAGGCCTTAATTCACCACGCTGGCCAAGGGGCCAAGGAGCGGGTTGGTGAATGTCACATGTCCTTCAAGCTCTATAAAGTTCTCAAAACACGCCGTTTTCCTTGCGATGTTGCCTTCACCGTTGAAACGTGTATTTTAAAGCGCACATACATTTTTCAAGAAGAAAAATCCATAGGTGCATTGCTGGGTTTGAAGCCTCGACCTTGGGTATGAAAGTAGAGTGTGCTCTCACTTTGCCAACACAGTATCCCTTCACATTATATACATTAACTAGCGGCCTGCCCCGGCGTAGCACGGGTATAACATTTTCCCGAAAATTATTCGAATTTTTCTCGCCGTAAAAACCATCCTATCTCTCAAGTTGGATCGAACTGCACATGGTGTGCGAATTTTATTATAATCGGTTAAGTGGTTTAGGAGTCCATTGAGGACAAACATAAGACACGACATTTATATATATTAAGATTATCGTATATTACTATATCAGATGTCTTGTACCCGTAACACCAGCGTGAAGTTTACCGCGGGGCTAGATGTTGTTGTGTGGATTGTCCGGAAATATTAATTTACTTCTTGACATGTCATCGAGCTCGGTGGCTCGGTGGGCGAAGGTCCGCCTGAGGCGCAGAGGTTGCGGGTTCGATTCCCTCCGGTAGACTAGATTTAGTACGATCTACAGTTTGTGGTTCGGGTCTGGTGCTATGGACTAACTTTCATTTTGAGGAAGACAAACTTCGAACATGTTTATATCCAACCTGCGAAAACGATATGAAAGATCGCGAGCCCTTGGCATTCTACGCCAATTGTGAATATTATAAGCGAGACTCAGCGCAGATAGAGCCACTAGCACACACATAAACACATACAGTAAACATTTCCCTTTTCTTTAGAGTTTATAGTATTCGTGAGTTGCGACCTCTTTGATTATAGAGTTCGCATATGCTTGTGCAAAATTTAATAAATATTCCCTATTATCTTACACCGTGTGAATGTGACGATAAATAATAATAGTCAACCAGTTGTGTTATTTCGTTTCCTAATGAATTCTCTTTTGACAGGGTTGAGTTCCAGAGCAAGTTCTACTCCGGGGAAGGTTACCTATTCCAGCCGTTCTCCTTCGAGGTGATTCTGGACGCGGCCGGACAGAGCGAAGAGTAAACCACTGTATACTGAAACTACAATGAACCTGCTGTTTTAATTCAAATACATGATTTTCATATACCTATAATAATAAGTTTAATAACACACATTAGGTGTAGATACATACAAGAAACTGAAAACTATTAAAGTGTTATCGGCTGATTCAACAAAAGCTTTACATTTAAGGTCTTTTGTTTCAAATTCCCATAGTTGTAAACCTTGGAAACCATAAAAAAATAACAACAGCAAACCATCTTATTTTGCTCTTAGAAGTTTATTTTACACCTATGTAGTAAATAAAGTATTGGTCTAACGCAGGTAGGTGATGGTGTGGCACTATCAAAGAGAAGCCATTTTAAAAGCCCAAAATAAAAGTTAATGAATTGTGTATCCTTATGAAAGCTAGGTTCATTGTAGTAGGTTAGTGGATTTTAAGAGAAAATGGAACGTGTTTTAAGTACCCTATAATACGAGTTTTCAAAGCTTTCGATGTTATTGTATTCTACTCGTTAATAAATTATAAAGTTATCTAATAGAAACACAATGTAATTACAATATTTCTGTGCATATTTCCAATGATCTATTTTTAAATAACATGAATTTTAATTTAATTTATGGAATATAAATAACAATAGGGTACATACATTATTTTGTATTTTTTTAGCCTGAAAATGTGTTTATTTAATTTTTATAAGGATATGTGAATCAACCCTTTATTCTAGAAAACCTTTTTGCGTACTTAATTTAATACAAATATTTATTGAAATTCAACTATTTTAAGGCTCTCTTTATTGTTATTAAATGAAATATACATAGAAAATGTAAGGCTACATACAATATTAATGTTCAAAGTTCTTGTAATCTATAAATATTGAAGTTCTAATGAATGTATCGCAGTATATAAATTATAAATAACTTATAGCTGTAAATCATTACGTATTAACGAAAGTACACGTTGTTCTGTAGCCTGTAGAAGTCATTCCAAGTTCTCCGGAGAAGATGTTGTATTGGTGTTGAATAAAGGATTCGTAGCATGTTATAATGTTGTTTTATTAATATCATACTCACACACGAATTTAAAATATAATACATGTTGTTTATTTTGAGTGATCTACATAATGATGTTTCATTTGACACATAGTAGAAACATTTATTATATTTTTATATCTAAGTTTACCTAGGAGTACCCATACGTTTTTAACAGAGATATCACACAATGTTAGTTACCGTACTCCTCTGAAACGGCTTAACCGATTATTATGAAATTTTATATGCATATTCAGTAGGTCTGAGAATCGGCTACTATCTATTTTTCATTTTGCAAAACAACATTTGCTGGGGTCAGCTAGTATAACTATTAATATTCTAATCATATTTTATCTTATGCGCTGCTCAAACGTAGACACTGTTATGAGTGTGAACAACTGGACAAAATAATCGGGGCGATTCAATTCAATTCAATTTCTTGTAATTCGTCTCAACGCTACACGTCAGTTTGCCAGTGTCAAGTTAAGTAAAATTATAAAGTGAAAAAGATGTTACTCAGTTAAACACCATTTTGAGTCTACCCAGTTGTTCACTAGAAATTATTAATTTAATTAGTAGCATGTATCTGACACAAGTCTCCGCGTTTGGAGACAGATCAGAATAAATTAAGAGCGAATGTTTATTTCCTTCTTTCTGACATATACGAGTAAGTATGAGAAAATGGCGTTCAACTGAGTGACATCTTTTTCACTTTATAATTTTATTTAACTCAACACTGGCAAATTGTCGCTTCAAGCGCAAAGTCCAATTACAAGAAACTGAACTAAGTATGTGGTATTTAATCATATTCCGCGCCGATGGTGATGCTGATATCTCCAGGGAGGACCGTTGTCTTGTGGTACCAGCGGTTTGTATCCACCACCACTGAAACAAACAATTTACTGTCTTAATTGTGCAGCTGTTTATTAACTAATTTTCAACGAAAATAGGACGAGGTTCGGAATGTCGCTTGTATTTTTAGTTCTTTAGATAATTATCTTCAATTAATTTATATCGAAAATGTACGAAAACCTTGCACCCACGAAAGGAGAAGCAACCAACATTATTTTGCCGATGCCCGCGGCCCGAGTTATAACTCCATAATAATTAACATTTACGCTAAAAGTCGGTTGTGTTTAGTTTAAAATCTACGTGTTCAATTGACTGTTGTAGGACACAAAGCCATGTTATTAACTTATTATAAACCAGAAGATGGGAGCAGTGTCTTCTTGATCCTCAAAAAGACAACCCATAGGTATAATCTTCGCTTGTCAAGCTAGTACTCGTAAAGGCAAACCCTGTTATAAAGGTTAATAAAACGTAGGCATCAGACCCTCAATTCGATTACTTTAAAAAAATTGCACCCATATTTTCATATTGTGCATTGAAGTTTCGCGTGACGTATAATGCTCTCCCCACTCCAGAACGTTAATGTTGCTCTATATCTTGACACTTTCTTAATAAATTAATAAAGCAAAAAATAGGTGTTCAGTATTTTTGGACGGACTAAGCACCAACAACAGCATATATAACAAACATTTTAAATACTATTAACTATAAAATCATCATCATCATCATCACCCTATTAACGTTCCCACTGCTGGGACACAGGGACTTCTCTCTTGACGAGAGAGATTAGGCCTTAATTCACCACGCTGGCCAAGTGCGGGTTGGTGAATGTCACATTTCCTTCAAACTCTTTTAAAGTTATCAGAACATGCCGGTTTCCTCACGATGTTTGCCTTCACCGTTAAAGCACGTGTTTAAAGCGCACATAAATTTCTCAAGAAGAAAAATCCAGAGGTGCGTGGCAGGGTTTGAACCCACGACCTTCGGAATGAAAGTCGAGTGTCCTCCCACTTAGCCAACACGGCTTTTATAAAACATGTGAACGGCAACTATAAAATATGTGACTATAATAGGCGAGCACGTGATCAAGCTACGTCATCGAGCCTATTATGATTAGCAGGTCCAGCAGTGAAACACTCACGTATCTCCCCGGGCTGCACGGTGAAGGTGAGCCATCTGCACGCGTAGAGGCACTCGGGCGGCGGCGCCAGCGTCCACTGCTTGCGGCCCGAGATCTGCGCCTGCCACGACATGTGCTTCACGGAGTCCACCTGGAAATTCCACTACTGTAAAGCCGCGCAAGCTGACACGTGACAATTGTATTTGCAAATAATAACTTGTCGGCTTTCCATTTCCTTTGGGCCAGGCGCATCAGCTTCCAAAGCCCAACGATTGCCGCCATTCGATCGACGTCTCTGAAAACTTAAGATGCGTTTAGTAGTTTTTATAAAGACAGACAGAAGCGCCAGGGGTGAGAAGCCACTTTTATTTATAATTAGATAGTATAGATTTCAGTCCGCCGCGCCTTACCCGTTATATATTATGTTATGACGTGTATAGTTAACATACATGCATATGCGCGCCCTGGCCCGGCCCGCCCATGAAGATCCAGTCCACCATGTCGCTCTCAGCGGTGCTCGGCAGGAAGTACGGCCGGTCGTAGTACTGGCGCAGCCGCCGCGTCTCCTCGTCGTAGCACGAGCTCCAACCTACGTACCTGGGTGTAGAATGATTTACTTTCACCGTAGTAGGTACTTTCTTATTTTAAGGAGGTAAAATATGTATAAATTACCTCAGTAGGAATAATAACTGATCTCGTAATATTGCCATAATTAAATATTTATTGCTCGTTTCGTTATCTTAATGTTTGTATTTCCAAAAATTATACTCTGTGATAATTAAAGTATTTTTAGGAAAAAAAATTGTATTATGTTTATAAAAGTATTTTTGTCTATCAAGTATATTGTAGATACACAACTGCCACAACTTACCCCGGTACCTGTCACAACTTACCTCGGTGTGAGGAGAGTTGTGACAAAGGGAGTTGATTCAATTTTCGTAGATTTTCTGAGAAACTTTATAACCTTCATTAACTTTCAAGACTGTTTTTAATAAAGGAAGAATTGAGGTATCTTTAGGCATAGATTTCATAATTTTGGTATGATTATTTATTGAGATACGGTCCTTTAAGTAAAAATTGTCACAACCATACTCGGTCTCCCCTAACTACTGAAACTTGTGTTTTTGCTCCAGTCCGTCTATACCAACTCGCTCGGCTTGACGGGCCATTTTACAAAACCTTTTCGATAAATAAGTTTTCACAGACTTTCATTAAATGTTGTTATATTCAACGATACCCTGTAAATTTTAAGTTAATATGCTACGTCTAAATAGTAATTATTGTTATCAAAAATTTGCAACAATCGAAACCATAGATCCTATTCCTAGGTAACATTAATTTCATAGGAAAACATTTTTTAAAAAACATCGGCATTCGTGACCCCTGCCTTGTTTAGTATAATTTATTGTTCTATGGTTTATTCAATTAATAATGAACCCATTTTAGAAATTCTAACTTTCACATTCTCCTTACCATGGGTCACCAGACAAATTAGCTCGTGCTTCGTCCATCGCGAATACTTCTTGCAAAGATGATAGTCCCGATTTGTACGCGAAGAAAAAGCAGTCGTTTGTCTGTTTCCCCATCTTGCCGTGACGGTAGAATGACGCGAAGAAGTTAAAGTTGAACTCCTGAAATATATTTTATTTGAGTTGCGAGATGTAAATGTGTCAGAGGTTAATAAATAAACTAACATAATTTGTTTCGTATACACAATTTATGTGTCCCACGCGGTGGCGTCTGTCTGTGACGATCACAGGGCCCACGCTGTAAGCCTGCTGGTCCAACGCAGACGTGGTCTCTGAGTGACGTCAGCTACGTACCTCCATAGCGCGCCAGCCGCCGGTCGCGTCGGTGACGATCACAGGGCCCGCGCTGTAAGCCTGCTGGTCGAACGCAGACGTGTTCTCTGAGTGACGTCAGCTACGTACCTCCATAGCGCGCCAGCCGCCGGTCGCGTCGGAGACGATCACAGGGCCCGCGCTGTAAGCCTGCTGGTCGAACGAAGACGTGATCTCTGAGTGACGTCAGCTACGTACCTCCATAGCGCGCCAGCCGCCGGTCGCGTCGGAGACGATCACAGGGCCCGCGCTGTAAGCCTGCTGGTCGAACGCAGACGTGTTCTCTGAGTGACGTCAGCTACGTACCTCCATAGCGCGCCAGCCGCCGGTCGCGTCGGAGACGATCACAGGGCCCGCGCTGTAAGCCTGCTGGTCGAACGAAGACGTGATCTCTGAGTGACGTCAGCTACGTACCTCCATAGCGCGCCAGCCGCCGGTCGCGTCGGTGACGATCACAGGGCCCGCGCTGTAAGCCTGCTGGTCGAACGAAGACGTGATCTCTGAGTGACGTCAGCTACGTACCTCCATAGCGCGCCAGCCGCCGGTCGCGTCGGAGACGATCACAGGGCCCGCGCTGTAAGCCCGTTCGTCGAACGAAGACGTGATCTCTGAGTGACGTCAGCCACGTACCTCCATAGCGCGCCAGCCGCCAGTCGCGTCGGAGACGATCACAGGGCCCGCGCTGTAAGCCCGCTCGTCGAACGCCAACGTGTTCTCTGAGTGACGTAAGCTACGTACCTCCATAGCGCGCCAGCCGCCGGTCGCGTCGGTGACGATCACAGGGCCCGCGCTGTAAGCCCGTTCGTCGAACGCCGCCGCTGACGTGTTCTCCACTCGCGTGACATCAGTAACGCCCACGCACATGGTACAGTCTTCGGGAGGACGAAACAGGGTAGTGCTTGCTGATGGTACTTTTAGTAAGCAACTCTAAAATTTTACAGCATGTTGATTAATCTGAAGAGGATATTCATCTTCATGATTTAAGAGCGCCGATTTAGAATTTTACAAAACACAAAAAAGTTCTAGTTAGATGAGTAGGTATAAATCACGTGCAACTTAACCCACGGAAAGAATTGGAAGTGTTATTTAATGACAATATTCCACCACGGATTCTAACTACACTAATGGCGCAATTTCACTAGTCGATAGGGTCCGCATGCGGCGTGCGGGAGATTTCTGGAACGCATGCCACAGGGCCCGCATTCGGGGAACCGTTTTCATTAGTCGATAGGGTCCGCATGCGGAGTGCGAGAGATTTCTGGAACGCATGCCACAGGGCCCGCATTCGGGAAACCGTTTTCATTAGTCGATAGGGTCCGCATGCGGAGTGCGAGAGATTTCTGATCACACGACGTATTATGAAATATTAGGTCCTTACATATGAAATTGGCGTTTTGTATGGGAGGAACAAAAAGTCGAATATTTTTTAATATAATATATTTAATTAATCAAAGTATGAACCATTATTTTCTATGCACTTTTGCCATCTTATAGGTAGTTCATTGATCCCTTTACTAAAAAAACCAGTCGGACGGGAATCAATAAAATCTTTGAAGGCGATTTGGACTGCCCCATCGGAGTTGAATTTTTTCCCTTGCAAGAAGTTATCCAAATTTCGAAAAAAATGGTAATCTGTTGGAGCAAGGTCCGGGGAGTACGGAGGATGTCTTAGACTTTCCAATTGAAGCTCTTCTAATTTAGTAGCCGTCTGTTGCGCAGTGTGTGGTCTAGCGTTGTCGTGAAGCAGCAGTGGCGTGGAGCGATTGACCAGCCTAGGTTGTTTAGCCGCTAGCTTTTCCATCATGGTTTGCAATTGCTGACAATAGACATCAGCCGTAATAGTCTGGCCAGATTTGAGAAAACTGTAATGAACAATACCGGCACTAGTCCACCAAACGCTTACAAGTAACTTTTTTGGGGTTAATTTTCGCTTGGGGCAGGATTTGGCTGGCTGGCCAGGATCCAACCATTGCGCTGAGCGCTTCCGATTATCGTAAAGAACCCATTTTTCATCACAGGTAATGATTCGGTTTAAAATACCTTCATTATTGTGCCGGTTTAGTAATGTAACGCAGCAGTCGACGCGCGTTTGCCGGTTTGCTTCAGTCAATTCGTGAGGTACCCACCTTTCAAGCTTTTTAATCTTCCCAATTTGCTTCAAGTGAATTAAAACAGTTTTATCACTAACACCGCAGCCTGCAGCTAACTCGGACGTGGTTTGCGATGGATCCGCTTCCACAATAGCCTTCAACTCTTCATTATCAACTTGAGTCTCAGGCCGTCCACGGGGCTTGTTCTGCAAGTCGAAATTTCCAGAACGAAAACGTTGGAACCAAAAACGAACTGTGTTTTCTTTTGCAACACGACCGCCATACACATCATTCACCCTTCGAGTTGTTTCCGCAGCACTAGTGCCACGGCGGAACTCGTACTCGTAAATAATGCGATATTTTAAGTTTTCCATTTTGTAAAATGAGTGACGCAAACAGAAAAAAACAGAAGAAAAAAAACAAATGAATGACGATCATCGAAGCACAAATACATGAGTCTATAGCTGTACAAATTTGAATTTGGAATTCCTTACCAAAGAGGAGAAATTTGTGATTAAAGTGGCCAGTACGAAAAACGCCAATTTCATATGTAAGGACCTAATATTTGACGCAAGACCCGCAAACAAGCTGTGTATATCGACTGATGAATTTCATTGGTCGATAGCCCGGTCGGTATAACGCATGCGGGGAATCCCCGCAGGCGTTGTACCGAACGCGTATCGACTTGCAACTTTCATTGGTTGTTATCTCGCATGCGGGGAGTCCCCGCATGCTGTATATCGAACGAGTTATCGACTAATGAAAATGCGCCATTAAGCTTGTGGTGTTATTTTTTTGGATACAAAAATAATACTCTATTTACCTTGATGGCGATGAGTAATGGATTTATTATTTTTCAAAACATACCTACAGGTACTTATAAACATTATGTTAACTACTGGAATTCGTACTATAGGCAATGTCCGTCAAGCAAGATGATTTCCGGTTGGTGAGAAATTGCATGATTTTCTTACCGGAGATGACGGCCACTCCTTATAAATCCAACGAGCTCCCAAAACCAACATCACTGACACTATTACATACACATAATTTGATTTCACACTGTTTTTGGTAAACAATTTATCACGCTTTACTTTCAATCGCGAGGTGTACGAACAATTCAAATTCAACTGCTCTATTTTGGAGAGGATTTTCTGTATTTTTATTTCAGCTTGTTTTAGTTTCTTTTCGCAGGTTTTTGATGGTTCGCCCATCTTTGAACCGCGTGTAGAGCTTTACCAGAACAAATGCGAGGGTTGCTTCTGAGCATCGTTTTTATGCCCAAGAGGTTACAGATCTACGAATCCTAGAATAGGAAATAACTATCATGGCAGTGTTGAAAAGTAGACTGTTTTTTCGTTTATTTGACCCTGTTTATAATACTACATAAACAATACCTACATAAAAGTTCTGTTTAAGTGAGTATGAAGTGGACCCTATTAACGACAAACATAATTAAACCGATTGTCCGACTATCCTCAAGACAATTAATACTTAGCGAGTGATAATTTTACAAAAAAAAAAACAAATTAATAGTTACTCAAATACAGGTTTTTTTAACAAAGTGCCTCGTTGGTTCTGAAGTAGGTAGGTACTTTTACAGTTATATAGTTAGACAATGTTCATTGTATATTGGTTTGATTACTTCATAATTATGTATGTTAAAAAATATAAAAAATGTATGTCTATTATATTAATTCTGTTAGCTAAGAGCTTACCACGGGAACAGATTGTTGTGTGGATTGTCCGGAAATATTTATTTATTATTAGAGACCATTACTTTTAAACACATGCTGATCTACATACATCATACAATAGTATAATATGCTTATGTTGCTACTTACGTATTTTATAGATGCCACTTCTACATTTCCAAAGTTGTCTCAGTCTATCACCGACATGTTGCGGTGTAGTCGCTATGAAATTGGAATTCATTATCGCGCCACGCCAGCCACAACTGCGCCCACACGCCTCTCTGAGCAGGAGACCTTATTTGATTTAAACCCTATTTTATTTAGCGACTAGTGAGAGATCCTGGATTTACCTATCTTTATGTATAAATCACTACAAAGTTTGAAAGCTATGGTTATTAAATTCTTAAATTTTTAACTCTAATAACTATAGTAAGTATAATAGTTATTTTCTTCTGAAGTAAATTAGAATTTTCAGACTTTCTCTTGCCCCTTGCCATCCGCCCTAGAAATGGGACTATGCTCGAATATCATAAACTTAGGTAGGTACTTAACTTAAAGGCAATAGTGAAGTAAAATGTGGAAATTAAAAATCGCACTGTATTGTATAAGTACAATGCGCAAACAGTGCGATTCTTTGATTTCTTTTACATAGGTACTTAAACGTGTTTCAAAATTGGTACTTAGAGCGGTAGGGGTGTGAATAGCACGCCAGGAGAACATATTTCTTTCTTTAACATTTCCATTTGGAGGGTTTTTATTCGAAAAAGGCTATTATTTTTGTAGCCTAGTGATTATTATTATGATTCCTCTCAAAGTATCCAATAAAAATAAAAATATATAATAATTTAAATCAATTTATTAACACTTAATACATATATTTAGTCAAATGGGCTTCCAACTCTAAATATTGTTGAACAAATATATTCGCCTGGTATGTGCCATTCACACTGTACGGTTCGTACAATATGTATAGTATACAGAAATGCAACGCAGCATTTCTGTTGCCGTGGGACCGCCGGGCGCGGGATGCAGCGCCCGCGTCAGTCCACATTACCATCGCGGCTCATCAACACGTCATTCATTACATTTAAGTATTTCTAAATAAATTGTGCAGTGTTCAAATATAACTCTCTTTCCCTTGATGTCCTCTACATCAATGGTCCTTCGAGCAACCGAAGGCGGGGCCTATCGCGAATTGTGAATTTTGTGATTGTGCCTAAACTGGATTGCCCAAGGTCACAGCATACAACTGTGGCTCTAGGTGAGATAGCAGTCTTCGGTGAGTCAGTGCATTCTCTATTCGCTAAAAGCTATCAAATTAGTCAGAATGGAAGAACTTTTGGCAAATCAAAGCACCATCATCGGTGCGCTGGATCAGCTCCTGACTAACTTCAAAAAAGACGGTGCTGAACGGAAGACTCAGCAATATATCAAAAAGAGACTGAGTACTCTAGAGGCATACTGGCAGGAGTTTCAATCCAACCATATAAAATTGTGCGAATTTGACGATAAGACGCATGAATATTTTGTAGGAGACGCTTATAAACGTACATCAGGTTTTTACATTGACACACGTGCATATATACAGAAATACTTATCCCCTGACACCAAGCCAGAGGAAAAATTACTTCTACGTCCCGCTACACCCTTAGCAGCAGCAGGGGGGCAAGCATCGCCACGTCCCGGGACACCAGAGGTACGGCAGCAGCCACCATCGTCCGGATTTCAGGCTCCGCGCAGCAGCAGCGGGCAGGGAACCAGCAGCAAGCTGGATGAGATGCTGAGGAAGCAACAGAGTAATTTCAAGGCATTCTCCAGGACGATTAAAGCAATCAGCGTCGACGATATCACCAGCAGGTGGGAACTTGAAGACGCTCTACGGTCAGTGCAGTCTCGCTGGTCCGTAGTTGATGCCCTACATTGGGAAATCGATAGCGAGCTCTATGAGGAAAACTTCGAGTACGAGCAATGCTATAGTAGGTATGAACAGCAGTTCAACCGAATTAAAAGAACTCTTAATGAGAAAATGTGGTCTCAACAACATCGCGAAAGATCGACGCCGCAGATGGATATACCAAGCTTCAGCGGGAACTATCATCAGTGGGTTTCCTTCAAGGATCTCTTCGTAGAGTCTATACACAAAAATCAGGCTCTATCGAACGCCCAAAAAATGCAGTTCCTTAAAAGCAAACTGAAAAGTGAGAGTGAAAAATTGGTGCAACATTTACCAATCAGCTCTGAAAATTACGAGGTAAGCTGGAAAATACTTACTCATCGTTACGATAATCACAAGCTGATATTCAACAGCTATATGAATACCTTGACAGGCCTACCTATATTGCAGCAGCAATCAGCAGCAGCCATCAAAAAGGTATATGATACGACGAACGAATGCCTCAACGCGATCAAAGCCCTGGGAATCGATACAAGTTCCTGGGACCCAATCATCGTTTATTTAATCTCTAACAAACTGGATGCCGACACACATACAGACTACAACGAGTCTTTAAAAAATCCTCGAAATTTACCTACACTGAAATACTTATTAGAATTTTTGGAACTCAAATTTACGTCTTTAGAAGCATCTAAGCGTAAAGGCGATTATAAACAACAACAAGAGCCATCGACCAGCAAGAAAACGCATTTCTATAAAGCATTTAGTCACAAGAGAATTGATGAAAATAATAACAATAAAAAATTTAATAACGAAATAACTAAATGCGCAGTTTGTAATTCAACGAAACAGCATGGAATTTTCAGTTGCGAATCATTCTTAGAAATGAATCCTCGCATGAGACAGAAAACCGTCGATAAGCTTTCCTTATGTAAAATATGCCTTAAGTCACATCGCAATAAGAATTGTTTTTCAAACAAGAAATGTCGCAAGTGCGAGGGAGAACACAACACTTTGCTGCATACTGCAACAAGTGATCGTGTTACATCTCATCCAACACCGTGTGAAGAGAAGCGTTCTCGGCCGAGTCAGCAGACAGGTGCAGCTCATGTTTTGCAGGGGGAGACGGGGGAAATTCTGCTTGCGACAGCGTTGGTCAACGTTACTAAGGCCGATGGATCTCACCAAATTTTACGAGCGCTGATCGATCAGGGTTCACAAACGTCCTTGATTTCAGAAAAAGCTGCTCAAATTTTGGGAATAAAACGTAAAAAATGCAAAGGTATTATTTTTGGAGTAGGTGCTAAAGAAATGATATGTAAAGGGATTTTAGGTATTTCAATCTCGTCGCTTCATTCTAATTATGAGATGAATATAGATGTTTTCATAATGAAACAAGTGGTCAACAATTTGCCAAACCAAACGTTCGCGGCACCTTCATGGCCTCTTTTGGATAATATTCAGTTAGCTGATCCAGAATATTATAAGAGTCGCTCCGTAGACCTACTGTTGGGAGCGGACGTTTACTCTGAGGTGATAATGAGCGGTATCATAAGAGATAACCCATCTATGCCAATAGCTCAGCAGACGCGGTTTGGCTGGATATTGTGTGGCAGCGCAAATGTCACTAATTTGTCTGAAGGCAAAAGGGCTTTAGGCCGAGATATAAAGCTCCATCCTGGGAAGGATAATAAGGTTCGTGTGGTCAGCCTAACAACAAATAGAGGGATCTTCAAAAGACCCGTTGTTAAAGCTTCAATCCTGCCGGTAAAACATGAGGACACACAGGAAGTACCTTCTGTTACGGAAAAGAAGGATGAAGTTGGTCCAGCGGAGCCATCACAAAAAAGACGGAAAAATAAAACGAACGTAATAACGTCGTGTTTCAACATAATGATGATGATATTTCTCTTATCAATGTTTTGTGTTAACACAACAGTCCACGGAGCTTACAACGTCACATCTGTTGAAAGTAATAACGGTATTTATTTTGATAAAGTTTCAAACATGCGAGTTGTTCAAGACAAATGGAAGCTCATTGTTTACTACAACATGGAGCCGTACTGGAAGGGTTTACAACTACTATCAGCCTACAATAAACATCTCGACGATTTATGTTCACAGTTAAAAGAACAAAAATCTCACTGTGACATTATAGTACTCCAGGGCCGCCGGGACCTCCGCCAGCGCGTGATCCACCTACACGACCTACGAGTACATCACTTGTTGTGTGTCACCAGAATATATGTTCGTTGGATAATAAAACACAACAACTGGAAGTGTTATTGCATGATGATTTAAAATGTGATGTTTTAGCCCTTACCGAACATCATCTAAGTGAAGCTAAGTTAAAAACTATTTATCTAACTGGATACACTTTAATATCATATTTTTGTAGATCGGCAACCAAACATGGAGGTTCTTGTATCTATATTAAAAATGAGGTAAAAGCTATTGAATGTAAGGAATTAAAAGACATGTCAGTTGAACGTTTTTGCGAGGTGTCTGCAATTGAATTAATTGATTTTAACATTGTGATTATTTGTGTTTATAGAACTCCATTAGTAAGCTCGTTAGATTTCTTAACGCACCTGGAAACCCTATTCAATCGAGCCTGTAATAGTGACAAAAGCGTCCTAATTGTAGGTGATTTTAACATAGATTGGTTAAGTGACTTATGCTCCATAAGAAAACGACTAAATGATCTTTTATCCGTGCATAATATGACTAATGTAGTAAATTTCCCGACACGCGTTCAAGGTGCCTCGAGTAGCTGCCTTGACCACGTTTATACGAATATGACAAGCGGGTCGGTGGAAGCCGCGCCCATTGTCAGTCGCTGTAGCGACCACTATGCTGTAAGAGCGGAACTGCAATGTGCGCGCGCGGCGCTACCGCCTCTTACAAAATTAACACGCCAATACTCATCGGCGAATCGAATGACATTTAAATCCGCATTATTCAGTATTGACTGGGAAGTAGTTTTTAGCAAGCATTCACAATCCTTGAGTGAATTAGCAAAATCTATCGTTAACATAATTGTGAATAAATTTGAAGTGTGTTTTCCTTTCAAACGAAGAAATATCAAGAAACATACATGGGTTACCAATGAACTTATAGGTTTGAAAAGTCTACTCTATGATGTCATAAAACTTGATGAAAAGCACCCGGATCAACATTTAAAACAATTTATTGATCAATTGAGTAGTCAGTATGATAATTTAATTAGAACACAAAAGTATGAGTACTATAAAAACATAATTAGCAACAGCCGAAACAGCCATAAATCCATATGGCAGATTGTGAATCTCGAAAGAGGAGTAACTAAAAAAACCTTAGTTAGCTTTACATGTACTCTTACTAACGCTGCTGGAAAAAAGTTTGAATCCCCCGAACTAGCCGCCAATGCCATGAATGAAAGGTTCGTAACTGCGGCTGCGACGTGCGGCGCGCCACGAGCCCAGCTTGAGCGGGCTAGCGCCGCTCTGGTCGCTGCAGGTCCACCCTGTAAATTTTCTATTACACTAGCTCCCTTTACTGCGCTTGAAGTATTTCATATTATGACTTCACGAATTCCTAAAAAACCAACGAAAGATATTTTTGATATATCGATGGAAATATTAAATTACGCCGCCGACGCTCTAGCTCCATACCTTTCTAGGTTTTTCAATATGTGCATGGAAACAGGAAACTACCCAGATACGCTTAAAATTAGTAAAATTTCCCCTCTTTTTAAAGGGAAAGGGAAACGAACGGAGATTGATGACTATAGACCTGTTGCTATAATCCCCGCAATCGCGAAGATTTTCGAAAATGGCTTAAGTTCGCGTCTAAGTGATCACCTCGCGCTATCAAACGGGTTGACTGAGCGTCAATACGCCTACCGCCCAGGGCACTCGACAACGTCCCTCGCTCGCGAAGTGATACGACGTGTGATAGAGGCTTGCGAAAATAAGCAGCAGGTCGCGCTACTCTGCTGCGACCTATCCAAGGCTTTTGACGTCGCGGACCACGGGGTCCTGTCACGAAAGCTCCAACACTATGGAATAAAAGGTAAGGCGCACGCTTTATTTACTGACCTACTTAGAGACCGATCTCAGGTAGTAGTGGCAGACGGTGGCCAAACTCGCTCTACCCCATTAGGTACCACAATAGGAGTAGCACAGGGATCATCAGTCTCAAATATTCTGTTCTCGATCCTACTGAATGACCTACCTATGCACGTCACAAAAGGGGAAGCGTTTATGTACGCGGACGACGTAGCCGTAATAGTGGAGGCTCAATCTTTTGATGAACTCGAACACAAACTTAACCAAGCTGTTCTGGAAGTGGCTCAGTGGTTTGCTTGGAATGGTCTCGTACTCAACCTTAAGAAGACACACTTCATTCATTTCTCTATGTCAGGTCGACAAACGAGAAACCTGTCAATATCGCTAAACACGACAACGGTGGCACAAGTGCCCTCATCCACTTTTCTAGGCTTCGACATCGACCGTGGCTTGACCTGGAGCTCACACATTGAGAAGCTATGTGCAAGGCTCGGCAGCGCGTGCTTTGCCTTGCGAAGGTTATCTCGCGTGGTTTCTGCAGACCTGGTACGAACGAGTTACTTTGCAACGGTGCATGCACTCTTGCAGTACGGCGCGGAACTATGGGCACGTGCGGCGGACAGAGAGCGCGTGTTCCGAATGCAAAAGCGTGCTGTGAGAACGATTGCAAGAGTCGCTTGGGACGCACCTGCAAAGGCACTTTTCATATCTCTAGGTATTCTAACACTACCTTCTATCTTGATTTTTCAGATAGCAGTGTATGTGAGAGAACACCAAAATGATTTTGCCAAGCGAGGCGACGGACACACGTTTCGTTATTTTACGCGCGGAGCCCAAAAACTTGCATCAGTCCCACACAGATTGGCCAAATCTGAAAGGCTGACCCATGTGATCGGTCCTGCCGTGTATAATCGACTTCCGGAGCATATAGTCACTGCACCCAGTTTATTAACATTTAAAAATAAATTAAAATTATGGCTGATTGAGCAGGCATATTATAAATTTGAGGAATACATAGAAGTAAATTAATAAATTAAAAATAAAATTAAATATGTATTAAATTTAATGACTGTAGTGTAACTACTTTAACTATAATTAGTTTTATTTTTATAATTATTATTGACCATTTATACATTATGTAAATAAGAGGTAAATGTAATCTTTATATTGTTTTGAATTCGGATTATTTTATATTATACCTAATTATTTCTTGTATTTTAAATTATTATCTTATCTAAATTTGACATGTAATTATGAATTATTACCAATAAAATGACTATCTGACTATCTGACTATCCAGTTACGTCATGGATTCGCAGAATTGGAACACAATAATAACATATTGCAGTATGGCGATAAACTCTCTCGTGCTAAACGCGGCCTCATAGATGGCGTGGGGAATATTGCAAATAGTTTGTTTGGTGTTTTAGATAGTCATTTCGCTCAACAATATGAAATTGACATATCCAAGCTAAGAGAAAACCAAAAGCATTTGGTCAGCCTCTGGAAAAATCAGACATCGGTGATAGAGGCAGAAAATAGTTTGCTTAAAAGGATCGAAACTTCAATGGAGAAACAACATGAGAAGTTTATTGATCACATAAATGAGTTACAGGAATCGGAACTCAAATTAAATGACGCGATTGTCAAGATAGATACCTTAGATGAATTCATGATGTCTAGCATTATTGCCAACAATGTCTACATGAATCTTAAAAATATTCAAGATGCTTTGCTCGATACGATAACCAACTCTCGTGAATTCAACGTTCATCTTTTTACACCTAAGCAGCTTCGTGAAGAACTCAGCATTATCTCAGGGCAATTGTCCAAGGACTTATCTCTGCCTAGCAGCAACATTCTGAAAGATCTATCTAAGATTTACAAGATTCTTAGAGTTAGAGCGTGCATGACATCGCAGTACTTCATATTTGAAATACAAATACCTCTGGTGAATAGGGACGAATACGAGGTATTCAAGACATACTCGGTACCTCAGCAAGTCGGGGATAAGTTTGTAAGTATAACAGCAAAAGCGGCTTACTTTGCTTTCAACCTGCAAAAAGATACCTACTTACCAATTTCGGAGAATGAATTGTACCAAAAATGCACAAATTTCGAAGAAAATCTACGCCTATGCGACCTTCAGAAGCCGGTGTACCAGAAAGCTAATGGAGACAATCTATGCGTCAAAGATCCTGAAAAACATCAATGTAGAACCAAAATAATTAAGTGTCAATCAACTTACACAGAGCTTATCAAATTAAACTCATTCATGCTCACCTGTTGCGGTCAATGTACTGTAAGGTTTATCTGTGGATATCAAGTTACACAGGTACAACTAACAGGTGCAAGTCTTATCGCACTAGGGAACGACTGCGTCATCAAGGGCGAGACCTTCACTATTACGTCACATAAACAACACTCCAGCAAAATAAACTCTGAGCCAGATGTGTACCCAATAGAGATCGCACCAGTCAATGCCATAATAAATCTGACTATCCCAGTGAGTCACCTTGAAAGAAGCAGCAGCGACTTCAAGGGATCGATAGAGCGTTTAGATAAACGTATCACGGAGATGAAGGCGGCGACGGATCAGTTGGAGCAAGAAGACGACATGTCTTCTCACGACGTACACCACTACGCAGCTATCTACATCGTAGCAGCAGCAGCGGCGGTTGCGGGCGCGGTCGCCTGGTGTCGATCGCGCCGCGCCGCCGCCCCGCCCGGCGCGGAGCGCGTCACGCCCGTGTCGTGCGCGCCGCCCGCGCCCTCCGGGGACGGCAGTGCTTCAGAGTTTAGTGCAGTGTGTGATGGTGATGACAGTCGGAAAGTGCGTAAGTCCAGTGTTAAAAGTGTTAACTTTGAGAAAGGTACTACGCCTACGTTTAGCAAGATAAGGTTTTTAAGCGATAGTGATTAAGTTAGGTAAACCTACCACATATATTTTCTCTACTAAAATGTCGGTATCATACTGCGTTTACTAACAAATTATTGTTAAGATAAGTTCATCTTGTATCACGATATATTTCGCTACTAACCCAATCAGTTGTACATCTCACGCACTTCATCTCGCGCCCCGGAATATGTACGGTTCGTACAATATGTATAGTATACAGAAATGCAACGCAGCATTTCTGTTGCCGTGGGACCGCCGGGCGCGGGATGCAGCGCCCGCGTCAGTCCACATTACCATCGCGGCTCATCAACACGTCATTCATTACATTTAAGTATTTCTAAATAAATTGTGCAGTGTTCAAATATAACTCTCTTTCCCTTGATGTCCTCTACACACACCCTTTCCGCTATTTTGAAAGAAAGAAATAATTCCAATTTTGAATGCCTAGGCATTAAGCCCACCTTTATGTACACAATTCAACGTTGTGCAAATAAAGTGTTTTAAATAAATAAAAGACCTTTTATAGAGCCTCAAAAGCGTTGCGATATAAGTCTGAAAGTTCTCTATGTTATTGTTAATGCTATGCAAGCACGAGGCGCATTGAGTGTGTCGTATTTTTTTACCGACCGTGTGTTAGATTTCATAAAAAGAGAATTTTATAACGATAACTTACATTATATCGGGTAACTACCATGATTTGACGGTTTTTGATTGATAATTCAAAAAACGTCAAATCGTGGTAGGTATGTTACTAGTTACGTCTTAATGTGATATAAAAAAGATCCCGTGCGAATAAAAGTCAATGCTGTGCTCACGTATAATAATAGTATGTATTGATTATTTTTAAGTGTTTCTGTATGTTGGTGTAGCCTATTTTAATAAATAAATAAAATGAAGCTAATCCGTTTACGCCCCAATGCAACCATAGATAGTTGCAAAATCTCAAGTAGGGTAGGCCGGGTAGATTTGAAAAGTGGCAAGTTCAAGGTTCATGAAAACATAGACGAGACGTCCGTCAGTAAAAATTGTTTTGACTTATCTCTCTGCTATCCAGTAAAAAAAAATATTCAAAGTTGATACACGAAACGTGCGCTCTTTGTGTTGTGTTACGGATGTTTGGACAAATTATTTTGGTAGTTTTTGTATGAAAATGTATTGATTATTTGATACAAAAAAATTGGTTTAGTTTAAGAAAGTCCTTTTTGAATTGTTTCATCGTATATGTCAGTTAAGTTTCTTGTAATTGGACTCTGCGCTTGAAGCGACGATTTGCCAGTATCGAGATAAATAAAATTATAAAGTGAAAAAGATGTTACTCAGTTGAACGCCATTTTGTTTTTACGTCTGACTGATCCGACTGACTGAAACGATTTGAGTTATTATATATAAGGCCCGGTACGGAATTTTTATGAGGAGTAAAATCAAAGTGTAACACGAAAAGTTGAGGCGTTACGTAGAAAGAGACAAACATATATATCTGTAGGATTGAACGTGTAAAAGAATGAGATGGAATACATTAGGTACACAGCGTATCTCATTCTCAGGATCTCCTCTTTGCGCGATACTTCGTAGTCTCACTGTATTTTATTTTGTAACATACTTTAAGTAATACGCTTTATTGAAGTAATATATAAATAATCCGAATAATTACAGATATATGTTTGTTTCTCTTATCATTTTAGCAGATGCGTTCATTTACCCTTTTTTTCTATTCGATATAGGTATATCATAATAAAATTTTATCGTTCGTAAGGAGTAAATTCCAATCGTGCGTCGTAGCTGACACACACACACTTTTTTTATTAGCTCGTGACGCTCTGATAATATAAATGTCAATGACAAAGTAGGGTACTGTCAATTGTCATGACACTGTCAAAGATAAGCAAAATAAACAAAAAAAAAAGACTGAACACAGACAGAGAACCGGCAAGAAATCATTAAAATAATAAATCATTCCATTAAAAATTAACACGAAATTACAGGGATATTGTAAAAAAATGGCTGCTATTCTCGGAGGTGGTCTTGGTGGCCTATCCACGGGCTACTATCTACTAAGACACAATATGAAGAAAAACACTCAGCTGAAGATATTTCTGCTCGAAGCCACAGATCATTATGGAGGCTGGATCAAGAGCATTCGTTCGAAGGACTACACTTTCGAGCAGGGCCCTCGGACCATACGCCCGCGCGGTGTCCCGGGGCTCAACACGCTCAACATGATGGAGGACCTAGGCCTCAGCGAGCATGTCCACCCGATCTGCCCCGACCACCCCGCAGCCAAGAACCGCATGATCTACGTCAAGAACAACCTCCACATCCTCCCCTCCAGTATCAAAGGAGTCTTCCAGAAAAGCCAACCATTCTCCAAACCCCTCATCTACGCCCTCTTCAATGACATTAAATCTGGGAAAAAGATAATGGAAGACGATTCCATTTACAACTTTGTTGAGCGCCGCTTCGGGAAGGAGATCGCCGACTTTGCGATAGCTCCAATGATCTGTGGCATCTGTGCTGGAGATGCCAAGGAGATTTCAGTAAAATTTCTAATGAAGACTCTGTTTGATTATGAACAGAATCATGGAGGTGTTGTCAAGGGGCTTTTCAAAAATATGTTCAAATCAAAGCATGACTCTAATATAGACCTGAGCAGTCTTGCAAGAAAAGCCCAGGAGGAGCGTTGGAGTGTTTATGCAATCAAGGGTGGCTTAGATGTTTTCCCAGAGAAACTAAGTAGATATTTAAAAGATAATAGTATAAAAATGAATATGAATACTAGAGTGGAAGAGTTAGATTTTGTAGACTCAAGTTCAGTCAAGTTGAAGACCTCTTCTGGGGTGAATTTAGATGTCAATCATGTGTATTCCGCCCTGCCATCTTATGCACTTGCCAAGCTGGTTGGGAAACAACATCCTATCTTAGCAAAAAGTCTAAATGACATTCCTTTTGTAACTGTGGGCATTGTCAATCTATACTATGCTGGCCCAGAGCTGCTGGAACCAGCATTTGGTTTCCTAGTCCCACCTATTGAGAACTCACCAATACTTGGGGTGGTGTTTGATTCCTGCTGCCTTCCAGATCAAAATGGAACAGTTCTTACAGTGATGCTTGGTGGAAAGTGGTATAAGGAGAGATTTGGATTCAAAACAACAAAAGCTGATTTATTACATATAGCATTAGATGAAATAAAGACTATATTGCAGATAAAACAGAAACCTTCAGCGAGTAATGTTAATATTTTACAAAATTGCATTCCTCAGTATATAGTAGGCCATTATGAGAATTTAGGGAAGATCAGGAAGTATATTGATGAGCACAATCTACCTCTGTCTCTGATAGGCTGCAGCTACGATGGAGTAGGCATCAATGATGTCATAATGTCGGCCAAAACTCAGGTTGAAGAAGACTGTACATAACTAGCATAAATTATTGTTTTTTTATTGTGACAATTGTTGGTGTAAATGAAATGTTATTTAACTTTTAAATATTTATTTTTATTGTTGTTAATATATCACTACTTTTTATATTCTTTTTTTAACAACTGTATTGGATAAGAGCATAGATAAGCAATTACCAACTAAATCACATTAAGTAAGTATAAATTATCTCATTATGACAAAAAATATTCTTATAGTCTCTTGACCAGATAAAAGACTTAATGTAGGTACATACATAATGTTTGTTCTTGTCTGATAAGCGCATTTTAGTACTCCCACCTCTCCCAGGTATATTATAAAGAGGTTGTGTGTAGGAGGCAAACTAATAATTATTGAAAAATCTGTCTTTTATATCGTTTTTAACCGTGGATAAAACATTGTTCACGGGTGAAAAATTCATTATTATGTAGGTAAGTAAGCAACCTCGTAGCGAAAAAGCTGGTTTTAAATAAACAACTGAAATGAACAGTAAAATAATTTATTACAAGCAACTTGTTAAATACATGAATGTAAAAGTGCAAAATAAGCTGAGTTACTTAAAACTATTTTAATATCATAACTTACAGCTAGCATTGCTGATATACAATAAATAACTCAATATTCAATCACAACTCAACAGAATCTCACAATTTATCTAACAAATCACTAGAGACAACTGACTTGATTTAAAATATAAACTCAATAGTATACTAAAATTCTGAATAGATATTAACATTTCCTGTTCCGTAGCTATCAAATATGGTTTATTATAAATATTTGAAGCTAGTCAGTTAAGCTTAAGTTAGTTAAGTATGTATATGTAGAACGTTACAGTTAAAATGCTGCCAAAATCAAAAGGACTATTATGTAAATGCAAGCCCTTCAAATGGAAAGCTAGTCTGTTTCTGCCAACTTTTAACGTACGAAATAGGGTGATAAAATCTTAGTTGTGAGCACAAAACTGTACTTTTGACGTTTGTCAATTTAAGGTGGCCTTTCGGTATCTATACTAATATATAAAGCTGAAGAGTTTGTTTGTTTGTATGTTTGTTTGTTTGTTTGTTTGAACGCGATAATCTCCGAAACTACTGGTTTGAATTGAATAATTCTTTTTGTGTTGGATAGTCCAGTTATCGAGGAAGGCTATAGGCTATAAAACATCACGCTACGACCAATAGGAGCAAAGATATAGTGGTAAATGTGTAAAAAACGGGAGAAATTATGTCATCTTTGAAGCCTTCCGTTGCGTGCGCCGTGAAAACGGTTCAAGATACACAAAAAATATGTATTAAAGAATAATAGCTCTTTTAATAATCTAAAAAACAGTCCGCGATAGTATATGTCTTTCTTTTAAGATTAACTCACAAAAACCGTTTTTATGGTACCTACCTAATTTGGTCGAAATAATTTGTTTAAGTTGTATCAACATAATAATATTAATCTTTATTTAAATAAATATGTTGTTGGTTAAGAGTACTTCATCCATTATAACGCGGGTAGCACCGCAGGGCACAGCTAGTACTTATATGTAGGGCCTGTTTTACCATCTCTGAATAAAAGTGGTTAAGATATAGAGCTCTTTCGCTCACGCGTCACATGTGACAAAGCGAGATATCTCTTGACAACCAACATTTGACACGTATTATTGATGTAACTAACCATTGCTTAGTTTACTCGGATTTTGTGAAATAAGCCCTTAATGTAATATAACTTCCGCCAAGCTCATGAGTTGCATCTCTGTATCTTTGAGTAATTTAACGCGGGCAGACGACAAGGAAACAGGAGCTGGTCTATCACTTGAGGCACTGTGCAGGGTCTAGCCAAATGGAGAAACCGTCAAAAAGACATAATATGCATCTGAGAGCTTAATGACACTACACAGGAACAAGCAAAACGGAAAAAACCTTTAAAGAGTAGTATTCTTAAAGACTGATCCTCAGAGATATATCTTAATATTTAATCTTAGTAAAAACTAGGCGTGCACAGTGCCCAAGTCCAGCAGCACAGTGGTGTAAAGCGTGTGGTGCGCGCTGGCCTGCGCGTGGGCGGGCGGCACCGCGTTGCGGTAGGAGTACCGCAGCGCGAGCGCCGCGCGCGCCGCCGCGCCGCCCGCCGCCGTCTCCGCCGTCCGCACCTCCAGCCGCAGGGCCAGCTTGTTGGACTTCCGCCACATTATTACACTGGAAACAGATAAATAAATAAATAAATATTTCCGGACAATCTACACAACAACATCTAGCCTCGTGGTAAGCTCTAAGCTTGTGTTAGGAGGTTTTGTCTGTTCACGTCCGTAAGTGGTAACCCTCTGAATCCTTACACGTGACCTCCGGGTGGTGCTAAGAACAGTCTCTGGTGGTAGGCTTCGGCCGCGGCTTGTCACCACCCTCCGGGCTGGGCCAGTGCGTGAAGCGATTTTTTCGTGTTTCGTAATGTGGCCCGGAGAAGCCACCTTCTAGGTCTTCATGTCCCATCTTAGACCACATCGTCACTTTACATCAGGTGAGATTGTGGTCAAATGAAGGCTTATCGATCATAAAAAAAAAAAAAAAAGATATCTGATATAACACGTGAAAAACATTTCAGCTTTTATACTTTAACGTAGGTCTGGCAGGCCCAGGCTCTTAGTCCATAAGGTGGTGATGATGGTGATAGTTAGTTAACCCTCTGAATCCTTACACGTGACCTCCGGGTGGTGCTGAGAATAGTCTCCGCGGCTTGTCACCACCCTCCGGACTGGGTCAGTGCGTAAAGCGAATTTTTCGTGTTTCGGAATGTGGTGCGGAGAAGCCATCTACCTTCCACGTCTTCATGCCCCATCTTAGACCACATCGTCACTTAACATCAGGTGAGATTGTGGTCAAATGAAGGCATAAAAAATAGCATAAAAAAAAGTTGTTGTTGGCTGCGCAAGGAATAGCGGTTCCCGCTAAGGGGTCAAGTGTTTGTATGTTTTTAACATAGCTGAATAGTACACTATAATCAATTTTCGTTAGGTCTCGTCTGAAAACCAGCGCCAATCCACTAATGGTGTTAGTTTAGTCGGACACAGAATGGTAGGTTGTGGGACTCACTCGTTGGCGGTGTGCGCGGCGTCCTCGTCGTACTCGGCCGCGTCGTCCCGCTGCGGCAGGGCCAGGGCGCCGGGCACGCTCACCACCTCGGACGTGGTCGTGTACTGCGGCGCTCGCTCCAGGGACTTGTATGACACGTCCTGGGAACGTTGCCAACATTCTAGTTCATATTTTGTACGTGAGAATTCTTTATTAACCCCCGGCCAAAAAACAGGGGTGTTATAAGTTTGACGTGTTACATCATAGCTCCCGAACGGATGGAGCGATTTCAATTTAGTTTTGTATGAAAGGTGAGTTTGGCACGGGTGTTCTTAGACATGTTTCATGAAAATCGGTTGAGCCGTTTAAAAGTTATGGGGGTGAGAGTGGGGAAGGAAAACAGAAAATCTGCAAATATACTAGTGTGGGCTATCAAATGAAAGCGCATCGCGTCCACATTACATAATATATTATGTTGTTTTACATTTAAGGAAATGAGAGCAATGGAATCGGGGGATTTTCTTAAATTTTAAATTTAGATTTATACAATGAAGAAGGTTGTAGAAGTTGCACCTAGATATCTCCAATGGTTTAAGGTTTTATGAAATTCCCGATATTTCGACTCCCAAAGACAGTGTCTCTCTGTAAAAACCAGGATGGTACAGGTCGTTTGTAGTAATAAAATACAGTGAGGTCTGATCTAAACAAGCATAATTTAATCAAAAATATAAACCAATTGCAACTTAATTTTTTTAATAATATGATTCGGCACCAAAATCCGCCATTTTGTTTTTCTTTACTACACCCTGAGTCACTATAACGCAAACACAAAGCAATATAAATACACCTCTCAGGCCGGAGCCATTCAAGCTGCAGAGAGTGACAAACAATTTTACATTACATATAATATAAACATCCTCTGGAAAGCTTAACCCTCCTGGCACAGTCGGATGAAAAAGGATGAATTTAAATCCGTATTTGTCGAAGATCTTTAAGGTAAACCGTCCGAAGGATTTTATCTATGTTATATGAATACCTTTTCAATGTTCAGTGATTTCTCCAAGGACTTCTCAATACTCTTCGGTTCTTCCTTCTCCTCCGGCGGCGGGATCTCGGAAGGTTGTAGAAGTTGCACCTACGAACATTATGCATGTTGTTAACATTTTTAATCATAATCATAATCATTTATTGCATGAAATATGGTACATATAAGATATTACATTTCAATTCGTTTTACATATTTCGCCAAAAAACATTGGCATGCAAAAATTTTGTACATTAAAATTTAATAAGTCTAGATTACATTAAATGTCAATTACAGCTACTCAATCATGGTTCATTCCATCAAAATTATAAATATCAATGTTTTTGAAACTTTATGGTGTGTTTTCTTAACTAATGGTTGGAAGTAGCCAGCCAAACGGTTACTTCAGTTAGTTAGCTATTTGTACAGTGTGAGTAAACATTCAACTCGACTTTCATTCCGAAGGTCGTGGGTTCAAACCTCTGGATTTTTCTTCTTGAGAAATTTATGTGCGCTTTAAACACGTGCTTTAACGGTGAAGGCAAACATCGTGAGGAAACCGGCATGTTCTGAGAACTTTAAAAGAGTTTGAAGGACATGTGACATTCACCAACCCGCACTTGGTCCAGCGTGGTGAATTAAGGCCTAATCTCTCTCGTCTAGAGAGAAGTCCCTGTGTCCCGGTAGTGGGAACGTTAATAGGGTGATGATGATGAGTAAACATTTTTGGTGTATAGTTGAGTAAGTGTAAGTGGGCGCACTTACGCATAATAGGCATGATGACCACATAAAAAATAGGTATTCTGTTTAGTTCCTCTGTTAGCCTGTCCGAAAATACTGGACACCTATTTTTTGCTGAATCAATTTAATAAGAAACTGCCAAGATATTGGGCATCAAAGTTCCTGGGCTTATGACTTAAACATTAAGTACAATTTGCTCGAAAGCATTACTTCACACGAGAAGATTCGTGATTTTTCGTAAACAATAATTTTTTTTTTTCGCAAGAAAATGAAAAAACAATTTTTCAACGTTTTTGAATGTAATGGATGTTTGAATTTAGAATTCTCTTATTTAATTTTTAAGTGACCAGTTTTTCACGCCACGGCGGAGTTGCCCGTGATTTATGGCTGCTCTCGCGGTAAAAAGAGGCTATACGCCTCTTTTTACCCTCGATAAATAGGCCTAGGTGTTCCTGAGATGAGCACGTTTAAACAAACAAACTATTTAGCTTTATAATATGAGTATCATCATCATCATCTCAGCCGTAAGACGTCCACTCCTGAACATAGGCCTCCCTCGAATATCTCCAGTAGTTTCGGCTGGCCTGCATCCACCGTGAGCCCGCAGCCTTCACCAGTTCGTCCGTTCATCTAGATGGTAGACGTCCTACGCTGCGCTTGTCGATCCTTAGTCTCCATTCGAGAACCTTTCGGCCCCAACGACCATCTGTTCTGCGTGCTATATGGCCTGCCTACTGCCACTTCAAAGGACTAAACCGTTTGGCTTTGTCGGTGACCCGCGGTAATATGAGTATAGTATGAATATAATAATATGTAGTACCTGCATCTCATGGCCCGTGGGGTTGGTGAGTTTGACAAGGAGCGCCGTCTTCTGGCCCGGCCTCACGGACTCGTGCGAGATTATCTTCACTTCGGGCACGTGGTAGCTGAAATACGATTATATACATTGTTTTTGGTTAAGTCACCCTGTTTGAGGAGATACGCGCCGAGCTCTCAGCACCGATGGTCAGGTCTTGTCTTGACACTCAAAACAGCCGAAGGTTAGTCATAAGTCAATACGTAATTTCCTTAGAAGCACAGGGCATACATGGGCAGGTAAACTCAAAGTTAATTTAAATAAAAGTTATAATCTAAATTAAAAAAAAAAAAACGATTCCAGAACTATAGTTACCTCAAATGTAAAAAGTCATACTATTTTGTAATGTGCATGTGATGCGCTTTCATTTGAGACCCCACTCGAGTATATTTGCTGATTTTCGGTTTTAATATCCTACTTTTTACCTTCATATCTTTAATCGGGTCAATATGAAAACTCACCTTTCATACAAAAAAAAAACTTAATTGAAATCACTTCATCCGTTCGGTAGCTATGAGGGGACAGTCAGACACGTCAAACATATAACAAAAAATTAAACTTTTTTGTCGGGGGCTAAAAATGATTAAGGAAATAACATTGTCTTGACAATATTATTTAGATTTATAACGGGATATTTACCATGATTGATTGTCTCTCGAGTTTCCCGATATTTAAATCTAAATAATATTGATAACCATGATAGTTTCAAAAGTTATATTGTCTTGACAGTTGGCTTAATTTTTTTACATTGTGTTGTTGAGAAGCTATGATAAATAAATAAATATTTCCGGACTACTCACACAGCATCACCTAACCCCAAATTAAGCAGAGCTTGTACTATGGGTGTTAGGTGACTGATAAACTACTGAGATAATTTTTTTTTGTACCTAAATACATACATAATGATAATTAGAAAACACCCAGATCCGAACCAGAAATTATAATATTAATTATTATAATTTCTGGTAACACAAGCTTAGAGCAGACCCCAGCAAACGTTGTTTTGCAAAATAAAAAATAGATGTTGGCCGATTCTCAGACCTACTCAATATGCTCACAAAATTGTATGAGAATCGGTCAAGCCGTTTCGGAGGAGTATGGGATCGAAAACTGTGACACGAGAATTTTATATATAAGATTGATTTATAATGATAGTTATCAATACTGACTAGGCGAGCAGCTCGATCTTGAACTTGATGGAGCCAGGGTTGTACTCGGGCTTGGTGAGGTTAATTATAATATTAATTATTATGATAGTTATCTATACTGACTAGGCGAGCAGCTCGATCTTGAACTTGATGGAGCCAGGGTTGTACTCGGGCTTGGTGAGGTTAATTATAATATTAATTATTATGATAGTTATCTATACTGACTAGGCGAGCAGCTCGATCTTGAACTTGATGGAGCCAGGGTTGTACTCGGGCTTGGTGAGGTTAATTATAATATTAATTATTATGATAGTTATCTATACTGACTAGGCGAGCAGCTCGATCTTGAACTTGATGGAGCCAGGGTTGTACTCGGGCTTGGTGAGGTTAATTATAATATTAATTATTATGATAGTTATCTATACTGACTAGGCGAGCAGCTCGATCTTGAACTTGATGGAGCCAGGGTTGTACTCGGGCTTGGTGAGGTTAATTACAATATTAATTATTATGATAGTTATCTATACTGACTAGGCGAGCAGCTCGATCTTGAACTTGATGGAGCCAGGGTTGTACTCGGGCTTGGTGAGGTTAATTATAATATTAATTATTATGATAGTTATCTATACTGACTAGGCGAGCAGCTCGATCTTGAACTTGATGGAGCCAGGGTTGTACTCGGGCTTGGTGAGGTTAATTATAATATTAATTATTATGATAGTTATCTATACTGACTAGGCGAGCAGCTCAATCTTGAACTTGATGGAGCCCGGGTTGTACTCGGGCTTGGTGAGGTTAATTACAATATTAATTATTATGGTAGTTATCTATACTGACTAGGCGAGCAGCTCCATCTTGAACTTGATGGAGCCAGGGTTGTACTCGGGCTTGGTGAGGTTAATTACAATATTAATTATTATGATAGTTATCTATACTGACTAGGCGAGCAGCTCGATCTTGAACTTGATGGAGCCAGGGTTGTACTCGGGCTTGGTGAGGTTAATTACAATATTAATTATTATGATAGTTATCTATACTGACTAGGCGAGCAGCTCGATCTTGAACTTGATGGAGCCAGGGTTGTACTCGGGCTTGGTGAGGTTAATTACAATATTAATTATTATGATAGTTATCTATACTGACTAGGCGAGCAGCTCGATCTTGAACTTGATGGAGCCAGGGTTGTACTCGGGCTTGGTGAGGTTAATTACAATATTAATTATTATGATAGTTATCTATACTGACTAGGCGAGCAGCTCGATCTTGAACTTGATGGAGCCAGGGTTGTACTCGGGCTTGGTGAGGTTAATTACAATATTAATTATTATGATAGTTATGTATACTGACTAGGCGAGCAGCTCGATCTTGAACTTGATGGAGCCAGGGTTGTACTCGGGCTTGGTGAGGTTAATTACAATATTAATTATTATGATAGTTATCTATACTGACTAGGCGAGCAGCTCGATCTTGAACTTGATGGAGCCAGGGTTGTACTCGGGCTTGGTGAGGTTAATTACAATATTAATTATTATGATAGTTATCTATACTGACTAGGCGAGCAGCTCGATCTTGAACTTGATGGAGCCAGGGTTGTACTCGGGCTTGGTGAGGTTAATTACAATATTAATTATTATGATAGTTATCTATACTGACTAGGCGAGCAGCTCGATCTTGAACTTGATGGAGCCAGGGTTGTACTCGGGCTTGGTGAGGTTAATTACAATATTAATTATTATGATAGTTATGTATACTGACTAGGCGAGCAGCTCGATCTTGAACTTGATGGAGCCCGGGTTGTACTCGGGCTTGGTGAGGTTGTGGTCGCAGGCGCGGCACCGCTGCGAGCGCTTCACGCTCAGCAGCTTGGCCAGCGGGTGCAGGCGCTCCACGCGCGCCGGCTGCCACTCCGGGGACGCCAGCCGCATTGCCATGCTCGTTACTGCACACATTTAGATCAAAATAAGGATAGTTCAGTTCAGTTCATTTATTGGTCCAATTAAATACATGTTTGTACATTTAGATAGGTCATATTATACATTACATATTCACAAGGATATTAGGTACATTTAATTTACAAATAAAAAACGTTTATTATGTCATAAGTTAAAAGTAAATTAAATATTCTACAGATGTTACACAGAGATTCCTAATGACATAATGGCATTTAAGATATGGTGTGCAATAATATGCATGGTGACTTCATAAAAATAAATTAGATGTACTTGTACAAACCCTGGGTGGAATATGACATTCCACCCAGGGTTTGTACAAGTACCTGGTGTTCTTTATGCACCTACATAATGTTTAATTTGTTTTTGGATTTTGTATTTTATTTTTGAAGGTTCTAAGATGTAAGACCAAACAATGGAAATTAATGATTTTGTATCCTGTATAGCTTATGCACATTTTTGCAATAAAAACATAGGTAGGGAGGCCTTTGCGCTGCAAGTGGGACACCACAGGCTCATAAAAAAAAAACATACCTACCAAAAAATATTAAAAAAAAAAATATTAGTACAAAGATATGCAGTCGTGGCTGTCGCCCATCCAAGTACTGGCCTTGTGCAACGTCGCTCAACCACATAAAAATCACGTTTGTTTTATGGGGCCCCCTTATATATTTTTTTATTATGTGTTATTAAGTATCCCTTAGGTCGGTGCGGTATTCCTTCTAAGTTGATCTTACTCTCGTTCAAGTTGACCTCCTTAGTGAAGATGTCTTCGGGCAGCTCGTCCACTTCCTCGGAAGCCTGGCTCGGCGTGAAGCTGGAGATAGCTGAGGAAGACGCGTCTGAAGGTAGACCAGCGATGTTGCGAGCCATAGCGCCAGTCAGACCGGTTTTATCCTGTACATCATTAAGGTTATATAAGATTGGATTACACTTTATTGTGCAACACTCATAATAATCCTACCCAATCTACACTATAATATTATAAAGAGGAAAGATTTGTACCTATGTTTGTATGTTTTTAATGAATAGGCTCAAAAAGTACTGAGCCGATTTAAAAAATTCTTTTACCAATAGAATGCTACATTCTTCCAATTTGACATAGTTTACTTTTGAAAAAAATTAGGGATCCTTGGTAAAATTTGAACAATGTAACCGAAGGTGTAGAAAAATGAGTCTTAAAATGTCTTTCGTCGAATACGCTGCCGAAACTATTAGCGATAGAACAAAATAATATGCAAAAATATTGAAGAACATCATAATGTCTACAAAAAACTCCGCGGTAGCATATGTCCAACTATTGTAGTTATGTCACTACAACAACTTATTTCATTTTAAACATTAATCTTCTAAATAAAAATGAATCGCAAAATGTGTTGCTAAGCGCATAACTCAACTTATTTTTAAATGTTCGTTGGAGTTCAAGGATGGTTTTTACGGCGAGAAAAATTAGAATAATATCCGGGAAAATTTTATACCCGTGCGACGCCGGCGCCGGGACCGCTAGTAAGGTATAATTATAAACGCGGTTTAAAATAATAAACGGGAATTTTTGGGCAGATATATGTAAGAGTGTTTGTTGCTTTTTAACGCAAAAACTACTGAAGGAATTTTGATTAATTTCACAAAAATATAGCTAACATATCAGAAAAACACCGATCACATTTTACCGCGGTACAATCATTTTTTGAGAGTAAAGCCCGATTTGTACAAATTTGGAATGGACATAGCAGTAGCCCCAGTAAGGGGCAATAGCTACTTTTTAACGCGGGTAAAATCTATGTTATGCGGGCAAAGCCGCGAACGCAAAGCTAGTTTGAGATATCTGGAAGGTCTTTACCTATTCCCTCCTATTCTTTGGTTGCAATGATGATGACCTACCTTCACATAATACAAGTCATGTGACTTGTACTTTATTCTGATTCAAATTAGAATACATTACCATGATAAATGATTTCCCATTATTGTTCATTGGCTGCACCCTAATTTATGCATTTATCAACAGAAGGCAATCCATAATATTAATGTTTTAAACTTAATTTTAATACAATCCAGATTAAATAGAGTTGATGGACACTATTTTTCGATTTCAGGATTATCCTAACCCACTAAATTTAAACCTTAAAATAAGCCTAAATTCTACACAAAATTACCTTAATCAGAATACATGATTAAGGTAATTTTGTGTACAAGTACATCTAATTAGAAGGGAATAGACAAAACAAGCATTATTAAGTTTAACATTTGTCATACATAGATAATCCTAAATTTATCATAATGGCATAATTATAATCAAGAATTCTACATCCTTTGAGTAATTACCGTAAGTGTGATATATTTCCCTCGTATAGCAAACTTCTTCCGTTCCTTCTCTAATTTCTCCTGTTTCTCTTGTTGTGCAATTGCCTTGTAATACTCCAGTAGCTGGTTCATTCTGGCTGTGAATGGGTTAGTTCGCTCAGGCCACCCCCCAGATGCTGTTAAATAAGATAATACAAATTAGGAGTTTAACATAAATTTTATTCATAGAAAATATTTAAGCCTATCAAACATAACTAATGGAATGTAAAAACCTGGTATGAAATGATTACAAAATTTAATATAAAAATGATTTACAGCTTGAGTATTTGATCATACATGTATAAGAGGTATTAATTCTATTTATATTTCAATAGATAGATTTAACTTGATCAGTTATTGGTTGCTCTCTCTATGTACCTATTATGTTTCTATTGCCTTATCCTAAAGGATGCATGTTTGAAACCGACCATGGACTCAACATGAACACAATAAATATTTTTGAAGTAAGCTGTTGAAAAATATAATGCAGTTTAGCATAATTTCAACAAAGGTGGGTAGAGCCACATTGGCTTAATGAATTAATTGTAGAATTTATTATTGTATTGCATTGTTCTCTGCTTTCATTCTTTAAAGGTTTAATTTATACATAGTATGTTGTTAGTTGTTGCTACAGGGATCAATTTGCTTAGATATGTTTACTAACTAAATGAATTATAAATTAGTTTTCAGCTTTATAAATAAGAATGTTTAGAGTTAAATTGGACCATGATGTGTGGCTGTTTAATTAGAATCAAATGCCAACTACTGACCTACAGGTTGGTCAGGAATGCCAACATCCCGGGAAGTCCACCGACAGTTGAAACAAGATAGATAATACATTTTCTTAGGCTGTTTGTTCTCTACTTTGGCATCCCCACCCTCGGTGATGGCCTGACGAGGCTGTCCCAGCATAGCCCGAGTGGAAAGTGTGTGGAAACAACTTGGGCAATCAAAACAGCTACTGCAACGGTTCTTCTTCAGACGGGCTTCTGAAGAAGGCATATTCTCCAGGCAATTTGCACAGTAATGAGAATCCACCTAGAAATATTATTTAGGTAAATAAAACATAGGAATTGATATTTTGTGTAGTGTAAAATAATCAAATGTAAAAAATTAGATTTGTAGATTCTTTTAGGTAAACGATAATTATATTTAAGGCATTTTATAGTAATAGAAGGGAGAACTCATTCTTACTTCATGACAAATACAGAAACCACAGCGGATCTTTAGACAATGTCGACAAAAGTAGAGACTTGTAATAGGTTTTAGCTGCCCGCAGGAACATATGTACTTCACATAATCAGGCTGGGTGAGATAGGCCATTTTCTTTCAAATATTAATGATAAATACACAATAAGCCGAGGAAATTATATTCAAAACAAATTCGATGCTACGCAACGACGACAGATAGCGATAGGCGACGCGAGTCGCGATGACTAACACTAACATCTGATTTTTGACACTGACAGTGACAGCTGACATTGCTGACCGTCAGTACCGATATCCGACACTGACATATTTAGACCAGTAAAATAATCATTGGTGGTAGCGCCTAGCCTGGAAGCTACCGAGTCCTATGATCCTAAAGAAAGTAGTCGCTTAACAAATATAAGCATGAAAATTATTAAATAATCGGTTTGAATTAGTATTCGAACTATATTACAACTTATCATTATTATAACACCTATAACATTCTCCTGAAAAATGATTCTTTTATGTCCTCAATTTCTACTTTTTTATTTATGTATCTTCTCCTCAGTAACCCTTATTCCTTTTCTTAATATAACATCAATCAGTTTAAAAAACTAATTTACGTTTAATTACGTATTTAGTTTAACTTATCTGATTTATAATTATTTTATTCTACTTTGAGCCTATTTTTATTTTCCATAAAATTTGAGCTGTCACTGTTGCATAGACATCTACTTAATTTTGCGGCTTTTACCATGTCGTTTGTCTATCTAATAGGTGTACGTCCTACGCTGCGCTTGCCGATCCATGGTCTCCATAAACGCAATAAACGATTTATTCTATCCTAACCTAGCACCTCAAGTTGATTTATTACATTGCGTGTAGATTTAAATAATTACGATTACGACCCTAAACGAGGACTCCGCTTGCGTTCCAATAAGGTTCCACTTTACGTCAGAGTTTAAATTCAGGCGTCAGAGCGTGCCAATTCACGCGTGACCCTAATGTGTCAAGTCGCGGTTTCCGATGAACGAACGGCAGGATTCTTGCCACGCAGGCCGTGGCGCGAATGACAACCGAGTCGGCAAACTGGGCCGGAGTCAGGGATCAACTATTATAACATTGATCTAAAAGTTTGAGCACGCCAAACTCGGGACAAGAGGTCAAAAGCAGCATTATTATTATAGACTAGCTTTTCACGCCATGAAGCCAGAAAATACTGGTCCGATTCGAATATATTTTTTATTATTAATTACTAACAACTGTGTATCGAGTAAGGCTACAGCTTTTTACCGGAAAATATCCATAAAACACGGGCAACGATAATAAAGACTATTTATTATTAAGACATGAAATTCACCAAACAGCACTTTTTGCCATCGTGGTGAATTAATCTCAAGTCATCGTTAGAGGAGAGGAGACACGGAGTCTCATGATTGAATAACTTTCAATCATGAGACTCCGTGTCTCCCATAGGGGTGCTCATGATGAAGATTTATTATTTATTTCTGTCTAAGCATAATGTTTCGCGAAAGAAGCTCCCGTGGCGTGGATATATGTTAATTACTTATATTATATCTGAACTGTTTTCAAAACTGCCTATTTAATTAGGTAAGTAGGAAAAATATAACCAAGGTGATTCTTTAAAGATAATGAAAAATGTATTGTTAAATTGTGTACATAGAGATCTTACACAGTTAAAAGGACATAATTACAGTAAGAAATATTAAAAAATATTTAAAACCACTGAATCGGCTCTCAAATCTCTACATCATTCTAAGTCCTGACTGCGGCCCTGTCCCAATCTTTAGGTCTTTTAAGGCATGCCCAGGAACTACGTGTCCCCCTTCTGCTTTCTAATGCCGTAACTATTGCAAAACGCAACTACTTATGTCACTTGTATTAATTACTTGAGATTCTCATTATTTAATTTCATATATGTTTTTAATTTCGCTCTCACCAACCCCTAAAAGTCTTAAAACTTCTCGTATTTTATTTTTGTCCATGTACCTATGCATTTATGCTCCTAAGGTAATAAACGTTTATAAAGACTTACCAAAAGAATGTTACTACAACAGTAAGAAACTGAAATCTAAGAAATAATCTACAAAGAAAACAATTTAAAAAATGACACCACCACTTACTTAAAAGTTAATAGTCCAGTTTACTATTACAGAATGAGATCATGAGAATTTCGTAAAATTTGAATGTTAATTAATTAGGTATTTATAACACTAAATAAATTAATAATTTGTTGTATAGATTATGGACTAGGTAGGTACATCTTATCCCAAAAAGTGATCTAAGTCTAGGGATGTCCTTTACCTAGTACGAGTATAAGTGCACACTGATATTTGAATACTTTGTCTTATCAACACATTTCACAATGTGATTGAAGGCTTTCTTTTTTTCTTTTAGACATGTATTAAACCATCAAACACCGGCGTATTTCTTAGGGTTTCACATCGGAATGAAAGATAATAGCTGTGAGTAATTATAAACATATACCTAGGACATAAAAAAAACTGGTTAACGGGAATATCTCCCTTTATATTGCTTATGACCACAATCTCACCTTATGTAAAGTGACGATGTGATCTAAGCTGGGGCATGAAGACCTAGAAGGTAGATGGCTTCTCCGGATCACATTACGAAACACGAAAAATCGCTTCACGCACTGGCCCAGCCCGGAGGTGGTGACAAGCCGCGGCCGAAGCCTACCACCAGAGACTGTTCTTATCACCACCCGGAGGTCACGTGTAAGGATTCAGAGGGTTACTTACGGACGTGAACAGACAAAACCTCCAAAAAGTTTTCGGCGTATCATAAATATCATAATGGCCTAATGCGACTGACTGTGTGTTTTTTTTTTATTTAGTAAGTATAATAAACAAAAGAATACCATTAAATACTAATCTACAGACAGCTTATTACCTTTCATTCCGCAGTTGACCCCTTATTTTTCCTAAAATAATCGGGCTATTTAGTATAATATGAAACAAGAATAAATAATTTACCACCTGCCCACCTGGTTCACATTTCACCAAAAGCCTAATGCTTATTTTATTTACCAAATCAAACTCATTTAATTAATTTATTACAGAGAATGGGTGTCCGAGAAACCTCTATTCTATATCAATTGGTCAACAAGTTTTTTATCTAACGTGTTCGCCAAAATTTCTAGATTTCGTCACAAAAATCTTGGATTCATTGACCTAGTTGCGACTTCACTTTTAATCATGTAGGTATGTATAATTTTGTAAGTAGTAGTGTGCAAAAGATGTGTGATCGCTTGTTACAAATACTTACTTTGGGGTTTATTCATGTTTTTAAGAAGACAATATAGGTTTTTAGAAATGATAGGTATGAGAGAATAGGAATATGGTGTGGGTTAAATATTACGATTACGAATATTAAAATATTTTATGCAATTTGTCCAAGGAACATTTTTGCTGCCCACCCATTGACACTTAAATAAAACTATCTAAGTAATCCTTGATTACATATTACATACCTATGTGTTTTCCGTCTTTTAGTTAAGGTAGGTATTATAAACCTTGCCAAATTGCCAGCACTTTCTTCATGGTAAACCAAATCTAGATATTTATGTCTATTAGGTATATTAGGTACCTAGGTATTTCAAATGTCTAGTAACCCGAAACACAATCTTAGAGCTTACGAGTAGGTACCGCGGGACTAGATGTTATTGAGGGGATTGTCCGGAAATATTTTATTTTTTTATTTTGGAAGTAAGATATAATTTTTTATATCTTTACTACAATTGTGAGAGTAAAACTGTCATTAGCAGCAGCACAGCACACAGGAAAACGAAAGGACGCTCTTATAACCGAAGCATATCTAAAAGTCTGGGAACAAACGATTTTACGAAGTCTTCTTCCGCGTCCTATTGTTGAATATGTCGGTAATCTTTCTTATTTCTCACATATTTACTTCTCTACATGTGTTTAAATTACATAAACAATGAATTTGGCAGTTTCTTTGATGAATTACGTAAGGTGTAAGGCTGTAAAAGTTTAATAGCTTCCTCTCGGCGTAGGCTCTAATCAAATCGCTGGTTAAATGCTTTCTAATCAACTATTTTGTCAATAGCAGTTATTTTTTGTGCTTTTCTAAGCCTTGGATGTCTTTATTTGATCATTTGTTAAAGGCTATTTTGTCTTTATATATTATATTATAATATTTATATTTATTTTTATTAGTGGAAACTTTTAATTGGATATCTTTGTGTTTGCAAGTGGCAGTTACAGTTGTAAGCATTAACATTCATATACTTACGTTAGTTTAGAATTTATACTAGCTGTTAGTTTTCTCAAAATTTTGTAAATAAATTTAAAAAAATGCCAAGAAAAACCATTATCTATAAATCGACCGAAATAAGATACCAGAACTATTCTTATAAATATTTGAGTTTCTTAGAAAGTGATTAATATGATTTTATCTGATATCAGGTAATATCAGGTATGTTAACTAGGTATTAGGCGTGAAATAGTGAGGACACACAAATCTAACGCACTGTAGGTCAGGTACCGAAATAAAGATGTTTGACAGGTTTTTTACACCCTGCTAACACAATCTATAAATTACTAAATTGGTATTATTCCTATTTATTAATTAAATATTAGTTGCTGTTAACAGTATCTACAAACAAAATTATAATTTTCTGTTGACAGCCCAACTAATATCACGCAAAAGCAAATCTATATTATCTAGTTTTGAGCACGTGAGAACCTCACGAAAGCCCGAGGCGTTTTATCAGTAGTGCAACCTCTTCGGTCGACGGCAGGTCTAGCGACCACCACAGCACACCCGGCGACCGCATAAGGTCGCCTCGTCTACGCCATTGGGCAACGCAGGCGGCTTCTCTGCTACATGCTACCGACATTTTCCCGCTAAACGCACTGCGCCCGGTCGCGTCCACAAAAAAAATGTTTTAGAATTTCGACGCTCAATTCAAATAGTCATCTAGAGGCCGAAAAGGCAGTCTTCGTGATTTTGGTCCGAATTCGAAATTATCAGAGCGCGAAATTTGAATTTTTGAAACGTTTCGTTATTTATTTTTTTTGTGTGTTGATGGTTTGTGTTGTGTAGTGTCGTGATGGTGCTAGCATGTGGCTGGCCGGCGGATTTCTGCTTCTGCTGAACGAGGTGCTGGCTCTCAACGTCAGTCTTATAGGAAATAACAATGCGGTGAGTCTTTATTAACATTTTCTTACCGTTTAACATTTCCACAAAACAGTGGTAGGCTCAGGTGAATAATCCAAAACATTGGAAAGGATATTTGTCTATTCGTAAGTACAGATGATGACGAAAAACATAGGTACCTATAATGAAAATCATAGATACCAAATAGAAATTAGATACAAAATAGAAAGAAGGAAATTCTCTTATACTAATGGAACCTAATGATACTTAATAACATACTTAAATGTCCAAAATTCATAAATATTCATTAACACAGCTATTAACTGTAACAAACTATACGATTAGGTACCTTTACGAACTACATAATTATAAATGAAGCAATTTAATGCAAAAAATTATCAAAAAATGTAAACAGTGGTATTTAAACAAGTTAAGCGATCCTTTCAACAAAACACAGAAAACAAATTAACTTAGGAACAACAATGCATTTGGTACTTAGTTTTACTACCACAAATACTTACCGTAACATCTATGGCTTTCACACAAAAGACTATAAAATACACCGAAGCTTTCGAACAATTGCATCCTTTTGCATAATTAGGGTCTTACTTAAATATTTTAACTAAAAAAGATCCACATATGTACCTATACATATGTATGTATATCATTGCTAAGTAGGTAAGTACATATTGGTACATCTCGGAAATCTAATCATTGAAGCGATCTCTTTCGTGTCTTCTTCTTGTTGGATGTCATCATATTCTGTGATCAGTAGGTACCTATTGCAACAGCGTCGAAATATCGAAGCAATAATACGCGTACCTAATGCAAAACAAGGTTTTAATATTAAATTGTATGGTGACAAAGATTATTTTTTATGATTCTACGAAGTATGAATACAACAGCCAATATTTGACCCTTGTCAGTTTATTAACCGTAAATTAGTTAAATAAATAAATAAATATTTCCGGACTACTCACACAGCATCATCCAACCCCAAATTAAGCAGAGCTTGTACTATGGGTGTTAGGTGACTGATATACTACATAGTTTTTTTTAATTGTAAATACATACATATGATACATAGAAAACACCCAGACCCGAAACCAGAAATTGTAGGTCGTACAAAATCTGGTTCCCCGGCGGGAAACGAACCCGCAACCTCCTGCGCCTCAGGCGGCCGTTCGCCCACAGAGGTCGTCGGAGTTAAAATTGATAGTTTTATATATACCTTTATAGGTCTTCATGCCCCATCTTAGATCACATCGTCACTTTACATCAGGTGAGATTGAGGTTATAATATAAAGTCTTATCAAGCATAAAAAAACGTAAATATTTATAATTCATATTTTTTCCTCGAGTTGGTTCTAATTATGAAAATACTCGAACTGCCTAAAATTTTGTCAATATCCTATAGGTAGGTACTTATATATAACTAGCTGTGCCCTGCGGTGCTACCCGCGTTATAATGGATGAAGTTCTCAACAACATATTTATTTGAATAAAGATTAATATTATTATGTTGATACAACTTAAACAAATTATTTCGACCAAATTAGGTGTAGCGTATGCGATTATTATTAATAAATAACACAAAGACGCTCGCCCGTTGCGGGTAGGCAAGTTCGATCACTGAGCGAAGGTGAGCGCTAGCGGGCGGACGGCTCTGTGTGTTTGGATTGAAACAAAGTATTTTTATTTCGTATTTCAAATCCCAAATCCCCACAAAAGACATCACAAATTGGCGACGAGGATAAAGAACGTGAGTAAAATGAATATAATTTCACTTGATGTGTAATCATCAGTGATTACAAATCACAGTTATTTTATTGATGTTATCAAGAACAAATATGAAGTCATCTAGTAGTAGTGAACAAAGAACTATTTAAAATGTACGTAGATACTTGTACAAGTCTGTTCTTGTGTGTGATGTTTACCTACCTAATTCCACAGAATACATAATAAGTACTAATTCTTAGGTTTACTGGGTGTCTACATGAAATTAATTTGTATTAGATATATCTCAAGGAAATATTAAACAAAGGAATAACAATATGGAAAAAAATACTTTTAATAATATTATTTGGTAAGATGTAAGGTTTTGAAACTTAAAGTTGTATTTTTGAATTGTTGTATACTTTATTTTGAATGATAACATTAATAAAATAATATGTTGGAAAAAAAATATGAACTATTGTGCTTACTGACGTATACCTATCTATATAATTCTGTATGAGCGGCCAATAGGGTCCCACCCACCTATCAGGGTAGTGGTTCAGAATGTCTGTTAGTGGTCGCTTACAGTACATTCGGAGATACTATGTTGAAATTTGGGTGATTCGCCGTTGGTTGTTTATAGGATTAAAATTGTGCCTGTATCGTCAGTCTAGTTGGATGTTATCCGACAATATAAAATTATACCAAAAAAAGTGTAAGAAAATGCTTACATAAAAGTTCCACAGTTCCAATTCTAAAATATACTCAAAATACCACCAGTATATTATTATGCGTAGAAACTATAAAATAAATAAATATAAAACTCATTTGTAGGTAAGCATATAGGTATACATAGAAGATACTCTGTAGGTACTATCTAATTATATTTAAAATAAAATATTTACATAAATTGAGTACTTACCTACAAAGTTAAATTAAATATGGATGTTAGGGTTATTTTGTTAAATTAAATATAAATTTACGTTACTTTTGGGGTTTGCAGTTTGCTATTTTGCTTACAGATCGTACCAATATGTCTCAATTACCGGCTATGGAACCGTTTGACTGCGAAAGAGACCCGCTTTCATTAGGTCAAAGATGGGACAGATGGAAAAGGGGCTTAGAAATTTATTTATTAGCTTCAGGCATAGACAATCCTATCAAAAAACGTGCTGCTCTTTTACACTCAGGAGGCTTAGCGTTACAAGACGTTTATTACAATTTGCCTGGAGCACATGTCGAAGAAAATGAAACGATCAATGTATATGAGGTTGCTGTTTCAAAATTAAATGATTATTTTTCTCCAAAACAAAGTTATGTATATGAAAGACATATATTTCGCCTTCTGAAGCAGGAACCAGATGAAAAATTTGAAAAATTCTTGATTAGACTTCGTAATCAGAGTACTAAATGCAATTTTTCAAATTCCGACGAAAATATTATTGACCAAATTGCTGAAAAGTGCACTTCAGCTGATTTAAGGAAAAAAATTTTGCGTTTGGGCGATTCGGCTACAATTGATGATATTGTGGTAGAAGCAAACTCAATCGAAACAGTTCAGAGACAATTACAGGAATTCCAAGGAAAACCAAATATGTATGTTAATAGAATTGGAACTGCTAAAAATATAAAAACAAAAATACGGTGTACTAGATGCAATAGTGCATATCATGAAGATGATGATGCAAGTTGCCCTGCCAGAGATAAGCTCTGTGCAAAATGTGGATACAAAGGTCATTTTAAGGCTGCATGCCGAACTAGACAAAGTAAGCGACGTGCCACCTTCACAAACGATAAAACTACACCTAACATGAAAAAAAACAAACCAAATGATCCGCCATCTATCCAAAACCAGTCAAAGTCAAAGGATGCTGAAATACCTTCAAAAGTGAATTATGTATTTAACGTTGACAATGATGCTGAAATATGTTGTTCTCTTGGGGGTGTCAACGTCAATATGCTTATAGACTCTGGCTGTAAAAGTAATTTAATTAATGACAAAACTTGGGAATATTTGAAGTCAAAGGATACTGTGGTTTTCAATCAAAAGAAGGGATCCGATCAAGTTTTCATGGCGTACGGATCCAAAGACCCACTCGATGTTATGGGTTCGTTCGAAACTAAAATTGTTGTCGGGCGGAACGAACAGTCTGCTAAATTCTATGTCATAAAAGACGGTACCCGAAATCTACTTGGCAAGGAGACGGCTACCCGTCTTAATGTACTTAAATTGGGGGTAAGTATTAATACGATAGGTGATAGTGTTTTTCCTAAGTTTAAAGATGTTCAACTGCATATTGAAATCGATCCTACAGTCACTCCTGTCGCTCAACCATGCCGTAGAATTCCTATACCTTTGGAGGAAAAGATAAGCGATAAACTGGACGAATTAGTAAAAAAAGATATTGTTGAGCCAGTGGACAAGGCTACCACATGGGTTTCCCCAATTGTACCTATACTTAAAAATGATGGTAGTGTCAGAATATGTGTGGATATGAGGTGTGCCAACAAAGCCATTATTAGAGAGAATCATCCTTTACCTACAATGACTCAACTATTGCCTAAGCTCAGTAAAGCACGCATTTTTTCAAAACTTGATATAAAAGATGCATTCCATCAAGTAGAGATTGTCGAAAATTGTCGTGACATTACAACTTTTATAACAAATAAGGGTTTATTTCGATACAAACGCTTAATGTTCGGAATTTCATGCGCGCCCGAACATTTTCAAAAACTTATGGAAAGGATGCTTCTTCCTTGTGACGGTGTCATAAATTTTATTGATGATATAATCGTGTTTGGTAGCGACGAGATAGAACATCGTAATAGACTGGAACATGTTCTACGAGTACTTAGAGAAAACAATGTGGTACTCAATGAAAAGAAATGCGTTTTTAATTCAAAAACTATGGAATTTTTGGGTCACGAACTCTCCGAAAAAGGCATTAAACCACTTGATAAGTACATTAAAACCATTGAATCTTTTAGAGAACCTACTACAGTGGAAGAAATTCAGAGTTTTTTAGGACTTGTAAATTATATAGGAAAATGGGTTCCAGATTTATCAACAATCACTGAACCTATCCGCGAAATACTTAGACGAAAACTATCTAAAAATGCTAATATTGAGGAATTTTGGAAATCTGAACAAGTCACTGCATTTCATACTTTAAAACGTAGTTTAAGTCACCTCCAAACCTTAGGGTTTTATGATCCCACAGATAGAACGCAAGTTATAGCAGACGCAAGTCCTGTAGGGTTAGGAGCCGTACTTGTTCAATATGACGATCAAGGACCTCGAATAATATCATACGGACACAAAAGCTTAACAGACGTTGAAAAACGATACTGCCAGACAGAGAAGGAAGCTCTGGCTTTAGTCTGGGCAGTTGAACATTTTAACATGTTTCTGTATGGGTTAAATGAATTTGAGCTAGTAACAGACCACAAACCACTTCAAGTCATATTTGGGGCCAGATCTAAGCCTTGCGCGCGTATAGAACGTTGGGTTTTACGTTTACAGTCGTATAACTTTAAAGTAGTTTACTGTCCGGGGAAAAATAATATAGCGGATAGTTTATCTAGATTAGGCCTAAGTGAACAGACAAGGTCTTTTGATGATGACTATCATGTGAATAAAATTGTTGAATTTGCAAGACCAATGGCGTTATCAATGGAAGAGATCATTATCAGTTCTCAGACAGATCACGATATCCAATTGGTCAAAATGGGCTTAACTGGTAATGGTTGGGATCCAACAATCAATAATTATAAACTTTTTGAACAAGAACTTTGGATTCATGATGACATTCTTCTGCGTGGTAACAAAATTGTAATCCCCAAACAATTACGCAATCAAGTTCTTGCATCTGCACATGAAGGGCATCCTGGTATTGTAGCCATGAAAGGTAGATTACGTGCTAAAGTATGGTGGCCACGAATTGATAAAGACACAGAAAATTTGGTAAAAAGTTGTAAAAGTTGCACACTAGTCTCAGGTCCTTCCCTCCCTGTGCCGATGAAAAGACGAGAATTACCAATTACATCGTGGATAGACATAGCTGTAGATTTCTTAGGACCTTTACCCAGTGGTCATTCCTTATTTGTAGTAATAGATTATTATAGCCGCTATAAAGAAATCAAGGTTATGAAATCTTTAACGTCTGAAGAGACCATTAATGCGTTAAAAGAGATATTCTCTAGACTTGGCATTCCAGTTAGTATCACTTCGGATAATGGGCGTCAGTTCACAAGCGAAGAATTCAAATTATTCTGTTCCGAATTTGGCATTAGACATTATAACTCAATCCCATATTGGCCACAGCAGAATGGAGAAGTGGAAAGACAGAACCGTGATATAATAAAACGTTTGAAAATCAGTCAAACTCAAAAATCCGACTGGAAAGACGACCTACTGAAATACCTTATGATGTATAACAGCACACCCCATACCACAACAGGAAAGTCCCCTTCTGAGCTATTTTTTAACAGACAATTTAGAGATAAAATTCCCTCTGTTGTAGGCGTAGAAAATAGGCATATTGATCTTGAAGTTTACGACAAAGACAAATTAATGAAGGAAAAAGGAAAACAGACGGAAGACAGGAAAAGAAAAGCAACGAATAGCGAAATAATACCTGGAGAGAAGGTTTATGTTAAAAATATGATTAAAGAGAACAAGTTGACTCCCCGATACAACCCAACTCCACACACCGTCGTAGAAGCTAGAAATGGAGACATAAGTGTAAGAAATGACGAAACCGGAAAAGAACTGAGAAGAAACATAGTTCATTTAAAAAGGGTTGAAGGGCAATGGATAATACAAAACCAATCAGAATCTGAACAATACGTTGAGGATACAGAATCAGAGGAAGACTAAGCGGATTGTTAGTAGTAGATATGATGTAAATATTTGATTTAAATTTAAATAAATAGTTGTGTAAAGTTATACACTAACTTAGCTTAAATATAATGTATATGTGTAGGGCAAAATATGTATATCCTTAAGAACATGTGCTCTTAAATTATCATATTCATTTGGAGGTCAAATAATGTTATTGACAGGATGATTTATGATTATCAACTAGATAAAAATTAGTTGTAAAATGTAAAATTAATTTTATTGAAAGGAAGAGATGTAGCGTATGCGATTATTATTAATAAATAACACAAAGACGCTCGCCCGTTGCGGGTAGGCAAGTTCGATCACTGAGCGAAGGTGAGCGCTAGCGGGCGGACGGCTCTGTGTGTTTGGATTGAAACAAAGTATTTTTATTTCGTATTTCAAATCCCAAATCCCCACAAAAGACATCACATTAGGTACCATAAAAACGGTTTTTGTGAGTTAATCTTAAAAGATAGACATATACTATCGCGGACTGTTTTTTAGATCATTAAAAGAGCTATTATTCTTTAATACATATTTTTTGTGTATCTTGAACCGTTTTCACGGCGCACGGAACGGAAGGCTTCAAAGATGAACAATTTCTCCCGTTTTTTACACATTTACCACTATATCTTTGCTCCTATTGGTCGTAGCGTGATGTTATATAGCCTATAGCCTTCCTCGATAACTGGACTATCCAACACAAAAAGAATTATTCAATTCGAACCAGTAGTTTCGGAGATTAGCGCGTTCAAACAAACAAACAAACAAACTCTTCAGCTTTATATATTAGTATAGATTATATATCAGGTAAGTTAATATCTAATCTAACTATTAATAAGGTCAATGGAGAGTCATAATTATGACATGAATTAATCTCATTATTATTGTAAACATGATGCAAATTTAATGGTTTGAAGCGTGTATAGTGAATTCAAATGGTTCCAAAACGCTTGCCTCACTAGGATTAGGACAAGGCTTAGGGTCTCTGAAAGAGTAATAAAAAGAGTTCATAGTTAAAAAAAAAATTATGATTTTCTACAAGATTGAACTGAGGATATAATATATGTAGACACAATAAGACACAAAAACAAGACCCACTGATAACCAAGCCGGTTTCTATGGACTTTGTTTCAGAACACCATCATCATTCTGGTCATAGGACCACTATTGGACAGAGGCCTCCCTCTAAAATCTCTAAATTTATGAGAGTTTAACTATAACCAAAGGGCGCTTGGAATTTGAGCTTTTTAAGACGTTCGTCTCGTATCTATCTATCTTATCAGGCCTTTGCCCTGCAGTGGGACAGCGTGGGTTACATGGTGACAGCCCATCCAATAAACTCTGGTCGGGTGTGGGTTGGTGCGAGTGCCACAGCATCATTTTTAACCCCCGACCAAAAAAGAGGGGTGTTATAAGTTTGACGTGTCTGTCTGTCTGTCTGACATCATAGCTCCCGAACGGATGGAGCGATTTCAATTTGTTTTTTTTGTATGAAAGGTGAGTCTTGCGCGAGTGTTCTTAGACATGTTTCATGAAAATCGGTTGGGCCGTTTAAAAGTAATGAGAGTAAGAGTTTGGAAAGAAAACCGAAAGTCCGCAAATATACGCGAGTGGGGTATCAAATGAAAGCGCATCGCGTGCACATTACAAAATATTATGGTGTACGTTTTACTTTAAGGAAATTAACTCACTGGAATCAGGGGTTTGTCTTAAATTTTAAATTTAGTTTTATTTGTTTTGCATAGGATTTAGGTAAACGTAGAGGTAACTTGCTAAACTCAGTAGTTTCTAATAAAGCTCGTATCTATCAGTTTTTACGTTGTTTTCTTTACTGCACAATTATAAACTGGTTAATAATGATACAATACAACGTATAGGATTTATAGTACGTTTTACGACTTAGCATAGTGTTTACTGCCAGGTTTACGGCTAAAGTTGTGCCGATTTATGACTCGCCGACTGCCGACAAGTCGGTACTCAATTGTGAAGAGTCATCCTCAGCCCATCACGGTTTTGGATCAAATGAAACGCCAACAAGGATCGCCTTGTTCGCGCTTTATTTGTACCGTTTTAGCTTCTTCGCATTGTGGCTTGAATTAATGACAATAAAATAACTAGTGTACGGGACTTAAATTGTGAAAATAGTCCTACGTATTTGTTTAAAGTTATATTAAAAAGGTTTGAGATAAATTTTTCGATTTGCTAGCTATAAGTATGGTATTAAGCAGGCCTTCTTACAACATGCAGATAATGTTTATGGTTGTTAATAAAACTTTTTTGCCAAAAATTAAACCAACTTCAAAAGAGAAACTGAAAAGTACAAAATTAACTTTACAAATCATTTCGACATTATAAGTGATACTTAAAAGAAACATAAACAATTAAATAATTAAGTATTTAATAATTTTGAAGTCGTTACATTATCATTCATTATTACATTATATTTGACTGCTTCAGTGGCGCGGTGGGCGAGGGTCCGCTTGCGGCGCAAGAGGTAGCGGGTTCGATTCCCGCCGAGGGTAAAAGTGTTTGTATGATCTGCATACACTTTTTCCTTGGTCTGGGTATTTCATATGTATAATAAAAAATATCTATATATGTATGCCTATTATATGAAGTATATCAGATATCTAGGACCCGTAACACAAGCTCAGAGCTTACCACGGGGCTGGATGTTGCTGTGTGAATTGTCTGGAAATATTTATTTTATTTATTTTATTCACATACAATTTATACAATAAAATTTTCTTATTACTTATTTATTTCTTAGCTTATAGTACGGTGTTTAAAATCAGCTTCGTCCAAATAAACTGGAAATTAATAATAATATTATCTCTCTCAAACTCTTTATTACACACCAAGATAAAACAATACAAAAATGGACTTAATCCTAAATACAAAATGCGTAATGGGCGTTTGTAATTAAAGGAGGTATGATTTCATGTTCATTTACCGTAAACCCATACTAAAACGATTGAGTTTTGCATGTTGTACTTAGAAAGTAAGCAGCCGAATAGTTGGCGTAATACGATGGTGGCTGGATAATACCTCATCTCTAGTGTGGATGTGAATGTCTTCGAGTGAGAATTTTAACATTTGTTAAAATTACTATTTGCTACATGTGTTCGACAGCGAGACGCGCAAGCTTTTATCGTTGAGGCAGTCAATGTTTGTTTAAGATGTGAATTTTATTGTTTTGACATTGTAACTTAGCTTTTAGGAGTATTTTTTTAAATTCCTTGTTTGTATTTCTGTATTTAATATCTACTTTGAAATCATCATCTTGATTGTATATAATTTGATGATAAATAGAACAGTTTTTATGTTCCTTTTATCATTATCTGAATTTGGTGATAGGTACTAGGTACATAATCGCAGGATAAAGTATAAGTTATGAATACGAGTAGAACTTTCAACCAATTCCAAAGCGATCCACCATTTAGCTCTATAACGATCGATAAAACGCGGATACGAAATGTAGGGCAATCCAACTAGATATATGTAACGGACCTGTACACCATAAGGCGTGTGGTCGGCCATTTCATCATCTATCCGCGAGTTGTCTGTGGTCGGGCACAATGCCCGTTCAACTGGCTGGACCACAAACAAACGATATTTAATCTGTGGAAATGGGCAGCCATAGACAATCAAAATGATTTCCTGTAAATTACTGACCGATTATGGTAAAAGCTGCTACTTTACACTGCGGAATAAATTTAAACATCTTGTTAGGTAAATCGGTTAGGTACATTATTGTTATACTGTTATGGATGAACCGCGGGCGCCAAACGTTTATTTTAATAAAAGTTCTCAAAATCCGTCGTCCAACATCATCATCATGCTACAGACAGACAGACAAACAGACACGTCAAACTTATAACACCCCTAATTTTTATCGGGGGTTCAATATCGAAACGTAAAACATCAAAAATATTTGATATAGTAATGAAATGAAAGAAGAAAGTGTGTGACATAAATCTTAGAAGCCTCAATGTAACTTAACTCATTATCATTACCTGATAGGTATGACCTGACCGCGGGTCTTACGCCCTCCTCATTACTCCAACCACGACACTCAGGCAAGACTCCAGGGCATCCCAGGTTATAAATTACGTCTTTGTATTGCAGAATCGTAAAAAGCCGTGTCGGCTAAGTGAAAAAACACTCGAAGTGTTTCGAAGTGAATGAAGAATCATTCACTCCGAAGGTCGTTGTTTCGAACCCGAGCCCGCACCTCTGAATTTTCTTCTTGAAATAATTATGTGCGCTTTAAACTCGGGCTTTGACAGTGAAGGCAAAACATAGTGAGGAAACTGTCATGTTCTGAGAACTTGGAAGAGTTTGAATTACATGTAACATTCACCAATCCGCACTTGGCCAGCGTGGTGAGTTAAGGCGTAATCTATCTCGTCAAGAGAAAAGTCAGTGTGTCCCAGCAGTGGGAACGTAATGCAGAAACTTTAGAAATGTAGTGTTCGTGGGAATGCGCAATCTAGCTCTAACAAAGTTCAAAGCTGGTTTGTTGCAAACATATTGCACAAAGATTATGTATGTCTATTACTAGCTTTTGCTTTATCTCTTATCCTGCGGTGTTGCCCGTTTTTTTATGGATTTTCCAAGCCTTCCTCGATTAAAACCCAGAAAAGTCAAAGTTAATCATCATCATCACTCTATTAACGATCCCACTGCTTAGGCACAGGGACTTCTCTCTTGGCGAGATAGATTAGACCTTAACTCACCACGCTGGCCAAGTGCGGGTTGGTGAATGTCACATGTCCTTCAAACTTCACATCACAAGTCAAAGTTAAAATCGTTTATTTCCTTATAAGCACAGGCATACATGGGCAGGTCAACTTAAAGAACTAAACATTTGAATGTAAAAAATATGAAGCAAAACACATTGTCTTGACAGATCGCTTGAATTTTTTACACGACGACAACGCAGACAAAGCCGCGAGTCGAATCTAGTAGCCAATATGAACGATAAAACATACAGAGCACTAGTTCCTCTTACTAAGCCCCATGAAGTCCTATCGACCTAGTTCTACAAATCCCGTCTAACAGGTAGGCAGATAATTTCAACGGTTGCATTATACAAGGTATCTCATAAATTCCGATCAGCAAACATTGCGTAAGGAACTCATGAGAAGTCGTAAAATAAAACTGTTTCTTATCCGCATAATTAGTCTATTTTCTATTATGTATCTAAGTTTGTTGCATTAATTGCAGTCGTTTTATAATTATTTTATCTTAGTGATAAACAGTTATAGCTATTAAGCCGTTTTACGCGTATTCCTATCTATGCATAGTCAGCGTTAAATTGGTAATTCTAAGCGTCTTGACAAAATAATGTAAAAAACATTTGTCCAAAATTAATAGTCATAATAATAATAATAGTGATAATAGTCATCTGATTTAAAAATACATTAATAATACATAGGCAGGTATAATCATTTTAAATAGTATAAAAAGTGGTTAAAACATCTCATTTCTATTGTTTCATAATTTAAGCTTACAAAGTGCTTAAAATGATAAGTGCAAACACAGCTTTCAAATCTATCGTCTTAAAGTGATCTTCATGGTATCTTAGATAGCTTTTGTTTGCACAGATCATTTCAAACACTTATGGTTACACTTACTATGGTTATAGGTAATAGAAGTCAGATATTTTGACCACTTTGGGCGCATACATTATTATGACAACTCTAACTGATTATATCATTTTTGTTGAATGATTTTCAGATTATTTTGACTAATCTGGACGCCTATATCAATTTGACGTTTTCTGTGCCTACCTAAAAATTATAATGCCTACTCATAAGAGTAAGTAATAGTTCATAGGTACTAGACATATTATTTTAACCCTCAACTCGAAACCAGACGGTATGTTCTAACGGAAAAACAGATTCAGTTATTTTTTTGGTTTAAAGGTGAATTAGTCGGGAGTATTCTTCTTACCTATGTTTCAGAAATGGGGGATGATTTGAGGTCGAAAATAACAAAAATATAAATAAATTAAAGGCTATGACGTAAATTTTATATCAGATAAGCGGCCTGCCCCGGCTTCGCACGGGTAAAAAAAATTCCCGGCAATTATTCGATATTTTCTCGCCTTTTAAACCTTGCCTCCACGAACATTTCAAGATTAAGATAAGATAAATCCGTTCAGCCGTTCTCAAGTTTTAGTGAGACTAACGAACAGCAATTCATTTTTATATATACCTCTATAGATGTCTAGTACCTACACGTAACACAAGCTTAGAGCTTACAACTGGGCTAAATGTTGTTATGTGGATTGTCCGGGAATATTTATTTAAAAAGAAGGAAGGTTTTTGAGACATTAAAAATTACAATGTCACCTTCAATAATTGTGACGAAACATTTAAAATAATCGCCGCGCGACTTATAGATTATAAATTATAGGCGTTTTACATTTACCCCTTAGCATTTGATGTAATATGCATAATTTAAGCAGATTTTGTAATAGAATTAGAAACAAATGAGCGACCTTGCAAATCGCAGTTATTAGTGAAGGGTGCAGCTTGCAAATTTGTTTACAATTTGAACGGCCAGTTGCACATGTGGCTTTGCGAGTAAACTTAATGGTGATTGACCCTAAGGTCAGAACACTTAATCCCAACCAATCATCATTTCACCACCTATTAGCTTTTATGCTTAGAGGTAACTTGTATTTCTAAAGGTTCAATAACATTAAAAGCAAGTAGCACGTAAAATCTAGCCATAACTTTAAATACGTTTCAAAGTCTTGATTGAGTCATTTATAAATTATTTTTGCACGGAACTCTTACGATGTAGATAGAACTTGGAATATTCTCGGGTATATTTCCTTTTGCTTGATGTGCTTTTTATGGCGGATGGCAGTCACCATATTACATTAAGTTCAATTCAGTTGTTATTATTGGCATCTTGGTTACTTAGAGGTTTTGTAAACTATACAGAATTTGATCAGTACCTACCCGGAATGCAGAAGCATAAAAATGACTAACCAGAATAAGCTAGAAAAAAAAAAAAAAGGTGTGTGTGCGATTCACACACGATAGAAGTGAAACTTCAGTAAATCGACAAAAGAATAAGAAGAATAAAAAAATAAATAAAAAAAACAATATGCAAAAAGATTTTGTTCGGGCGGTCACCCATCCAAGTACTGGCGTCGCGCAAAGTTGCTTAACCTAGTTAGCGTTTAAGATTATTTCCATTTCCGTTGTATCCGGTTTCAAATCACAACGATTCTAAAGAAGTTTCACTTCACAATAACGATCATAACATAATACAATTACAATCTAACAAAATTATTTTCTAACTACAAGCTTATAACTACATTATCATATTATTTTTTTCATGTCATGACAATTCATCAACGACACTCTCGCAATTAAAACAAATCGATTAGAACCATAAAAATCGGTTCTTATTTGGTCTCTAGAACGCTATGTCCATACATACATACGTAGACTATTAAACTACTCAAAGTCTACTTTGTAATCCCTACTTATACAAAAATATTGTCCTATTTGGAGTCGGTGTCGATTTCGGTATAAATTTAAGTTGTTCTCTAGATGATTAAAAATATGTAATTTGTGTTTTCATTATACCTTTAGGTTTGTACGGAGCCCTCGGTGCGCAAGTTGCACTTGGCCGCTTTTATTTTTTAATATATGTAATTCGTCAAAGGTTTTTTGAATTGATGAATCAAATATAAAAACATTATATTGTTTTTTTTTTCTTTTGTCTTGCAAAATAAAAATCAAGAAGATACAATTCATTGACGCTTTTGAGCGATTTCTACTGAATTTGCACCCATCCAGAGCTTTAATGCAGCGAAAAATAGGTGACTAGCATTTTTGGAAGGGCACGACAGACGGACTAAACAGAATGCAATTTTTTTTAGTAGTCATCATGTCGACTCTATGATGTAATGTGTGATACTATGTACCCTATGCCGTGTAATTATATTAGATTACTTGTCGGTAGTTTCAGTATTTATCAAATTATTCTGATATACTTATGGTTAGAGGAATAAAATCAGTCTTTGGTCAACCTTGTCGTTTCGTTCTCAACATGGTGACAGCGGTGGGATGAAACGACAAGGTTGACCAAAGACTGATTTTATTCCTCTAGCACGCAAGACTAGATAAATAATACCATATAATATGTACCTACGTGTAAAATACTGTTTGTTTTTATGTAAGTAGGCCAACTGGCTGACTTAGTCGGTGTTTTCATAGAACAGGGTGCGGTGTTGACTCAAAGCATTCATAATTTCCGTAATGGCCGAGACGTGACGGATAAAAGATTTGGTTTTGTTTTCGCAACATCCTACCTTTACTAGGCCAAAAGCATGACTTAACTTTACTTATATGTATGTACATGGATATGAACAAAAGGACTGGGTTTATCTCTTGCTAGTGTTGCACAGAGTATCAACCCAACGAAATTATTACCAAACAAACTAGTATATAGATTTAACTCATATAGAAGCTTAAGCAGAGTATTTATGTTCCCACTGCTGGGACACAGGGACTCCTCTCTTGACGAGGGAGATTAGAACTTAATTCACCACGCTGGCCAAGTGCAGACCGTGACGGTGAATTAAAATATTAGGTGTAGATATGAATATTTATTGTAATGTACTTGCATGTTTAATTTAAATTCTTATGCAAAACAATAAGCAACATTTATTTCATCATTATTTTATAAGAAAACTTCATAAAACTTTCAAATAAATTATAAAATATTAATTTCAGTGACTGATTTCTGATGTATTAACATTGCTTGTATATCTATCTATATAAATAAAAATGAATTATTGTTCGTTAGTCTGATTAAAACTCGAGAACGGCTGAACGGATTTATCTTATCATAGTCTTGAAATGTTCGTGGAGGTCTAGGCAAGGTTTAAAAGGCGAGAAAAAATCGAATAATTGCCGTGCGAATAAAAACCCGTGCGAAGCCGGGGCGGGCCACTAGTTTAAAGTAAATGTTACTTATTTTATCGCCAAAGAATATAAATTGAACATAACAATAAATATTTACACCTACACTAATATTTTCATTCGTAGAAATCTTTAAAAGTTTATCGTCTATAGTAAGTTTCATAAGATTATAATTTCAACTGTAGGAGAACATTCTCATATAGTTGAGAGTTTGATCTAAGAAGTTTTTGATGTGTGTCCTAGGACTTCAAGGATATCTGCCCGAAATGGCTCAGTAAAATAGCGATTTTATTACTACTTAATTTGTTTGTATGCTACTTGTCTTAGCTGCAATTATTCAAGTGTCTCTGTAACATTAAGCAAGAGCATCAAGGATTATGTGCTTGTGAAATCGCAGTTTCTTGTTAGAATGGGATTATATAGAGCAATATTAAGACCTATAACGGGTAAAGTACTATGATTTGACGGTTTTGAAGGTATGTATAGTTGACGTCTATGTTTTAATTCTTTGTTAAATGTTGCCATCAAATGTTTTATACAACAAGATTCCCAAAGAATTAAAACAGTTGTCAATTACTAAATTTAAAAATATTGTAAAAACAATCTTTTAAAAAAAGCCTGTTATAAAATATCGGATAACATTGACGACAAAACTGCTTGGGACAGAATCTGCTCCAACAGATACTCAAAAACAACACTAACAAATAATTATTATAAAGTTTCAATACAAAAATGAGCTAGAGTTTCTAATTGCTTCTTTGCTCTAGTGTAAAAAACGACCAGATACGATACATTTATTTCCTATTTAGCTTCAAGTAGGTACCTATGTTTATTTATTTGTATTTTATTTTTGCCGTTTCTAAGATTTGTAAAACCAGACAATGGAAATAAATGATTTTGTATCTTGTATCTTTTTATAATTTTGTTTTTTGTTATTCATGTAATTTGTAGGTTGTTTCTGATTATTTTTATAGCTATCTGTCTTATGCCGTGATCATGGTGCTTGCAACCTCCAAATTATTGGGAAAACCAATAACTGTTAAATCACGGTGTGTTACCCGCTATAAGTCTTAATATTGTTAAATACCATGATAAATTTAAAATTTATATGACTCAGTTAGAAATGTGATAACACTTAAATTCAAAATTTTTATTTGAATTAGTTTACGCTCGTTTTGAAATATTTTTATGAATACAGTATATAAATCAGTCTGACAAATTCAAAGCTTTTATCGTGACTCAGATAAGATGCTGGCTTAACCAATTTCGCAACGGTTTTTCCTCGGCTCTGAATCCGGGGTTAGTTGGGGGTCTATGCAAATCTGCCTTTCTACGCTGTTGCTTCACCGACTATATCGTGATGAGCGGAGATGCAATTGCACCTGCAGTGTATGCTTCTACTTGAATAATAAGTGCTTTAATGGTATCGGATTATTTCGCCCTCTTGGCACCGGTTTTATAAAACGTTTTTGCCGACGCTTCGACAGTTGGAACTCTGTAAATCAGTATCATGATGAGTCACCGAAAAAAATTTTGTAATTTTGATGTGTAGGGTTTATTTCATTTCAATTCAGTTTCTTGTAATTTGACTCTGCACTGGAAGCATCAGTTTGCCAGTGTCGAGTAAAATGAAATTAAAAACGGAAAAAGATGTTATTCAGTTGAACGCCATTTTGACCAAGGGTTTATTCAACCGATGTTATAAAATACAATTTCTGTCTACGTCAATTCTTCGGAATCGTTTCTCATAAGACCTTAGATACTTGTTATTTTTGTACAAATTTTGAAATGAAACTCCAAAAAATCAAAAATCAGCTGGAGTTGAAAATCTAAATTATCAAACAAAATTAATTTTATTTAACCCAACACGGGTTAAATACTTGTCATTATTATCGATAGAAACGCACCAATTGAACAAGAAGTCGACTTCCCCATTCTATCGAGACGCTCTTATAATCTTAAAAAGTATCGAATACTCGGTCGATGCTATTCCAATACATATATAATATGTTATAATACATTATGTATGTAGTCAGTTAATAGCCGACTAAACAAGTTAGTTCGGAAATGACATGAGACAAGTGTGTCAATGACCAAGTGTTAGGTAACATCGGAGATTTTAGATTTATATTCTCATCTCCAAAACACAGTTTATGGAACAGAATAAATAGATTTTACGAGTAATTTTCAAAGTGACAGCTATTTAAACTTGTGGGATATTGTATATGGTGAATTTTATAGATATCCATAATGAAATGCATTTACGAGTAGGTAGGTATATGTTTTTTAATCCATGTTTAATTGCACAATACTTAAAATTCAGAAGGAATGAGAGAGGTTTAATTAAGATTAAGATCTAACCTTCATTTCGAAATAAAGTTAGTTTGAATCTTGTTTTTTTCACACATACACAAATGGCAAAGTGAGTGAAAAGTACAAACCGAATGCTAACGATATTTTATCCTTTAAAAGTTTTGTTAACTATTTCGCACAAGTCAAAGTCAAAGTCAAAACGTATATTTCCTTAGACGCATATGCATACATGGACAGGTCAACTTAATCTATCTATATAAATAAAAATGAATTGTTGTTCGTTAGTCTGATTAAAACTCGAGAACGGCTGAACGGATTTATCTTATCTTAGTCTTGAAATGTTCGTGGAGGTCTAGGAAGGTTTAAAAGGCGAGAAAAATCGAATAATTGCAGGGAAAAAAATTGAATAAAATCCCATGCGAAGCCGGGGCGGGCCACTAGTATAATAATAATAGCCTTTTATTCAGAACAATACATTAACCAAAATAATTTAATTTCTTTTTTATTTTTGGTCAACTTAAATCAAATTTAAATAAAAACTAAGAATAATGAAGGTAATAACATTGTCTTGACAGTTTGCTTAATTTTTTTACACTGAGTTGAGAAGCGAATAGAACAACCCAGCTTTCATCTCTTATCTTGTTATTATAACAATATTGGTGTATAAAATGGTTACCACATATACATTTAACATTAACAAACAAATGCTAGACAATCATGAACACAACAAAAAAAAAAGCTAAATTCAGCAATTTTGTCCATTCTAGTGGAACCGAGCTATATCTGTCCAAGCATTATCGTCTTTGATATAGTCTTTTGTAGGATAAAAAGCATAATGGGGTAACTACATGCAATATTTATAACTATGTAGTACAATAACCAAAAAGGAATCAAGTTATAAGTGAAAAGGTCGTATGTTCTGCAAGCACTTTCTCTTTGGTCTGGGTGTTTAATATGCACAATAAAAAATATATCTATACTTGATGTTCCATTATATTAAGTATATCAGATGTCTAGTTCCCCTAACACAAGCTTAGGGTTTACCACGGGGTTCAATGCTGTTGTGTGGATTGTCTGGATATACATATTTATTTATATCTTATCTGAATCAAGATGGACTAGTTTTTAAATGTGTTTCATTGTTGCATAGCCTATTTCTAGAGGAAGACTGCATTAAAAGAATATGAGGCTGTGAAAGTAAAAAATTAACGCCTATAGGTACTTACACAGAGCAATCAATCAATCATTATCTTAATAAGAAAGATATCAATTCTACAATCAGCATTGACGAGCTTTTATTAATAGTTCGAACACCTCAACCGTAAGCGAGTTGCAGAATCAATTTGTTCTCCATACCTGGCATACCAGGTACCATAACGGTACCGTATAGGTACCATAAAGGTACCATAATATGAATGAATTGAATTCCAATTACGTTGCGTAACAGTATTGTGATGAGTGATAGTGACCTATTGGTATTTCAAGCAGTATTTTTGGTACCTTTCTTTTTTATGGAACGAGGGAAACTTGTTATGTTATAGTATTTATGGACTTTAATGGCTAAGGCAGGTTAAAAATTAACTAAAAAAATATTGCACGTACTGAAACAGTCTTTATTTAATAATTATTTTTGGATAAGGAATAATATAAAGACTTGAATAACATTGTTAAAAATATATTTATAGTGACAAAATTACTATACATATGGTACCGCGAGGTTTATTTATAGATATTAATATGTTCTTTAATATTGTTGAACATATCTTTGTCCTATCATTCATAGTTTCAGTAGCGCATGCGATGAGAGTAAATATATGGCATTTTTTTTACACCTTGGGTTTCTTGTTTTAAGATTTTGTAAGTATTCCTATTCATTTAGAAAATAATACATAGTCTATGTTACTAAAGAATAATGTGGATTTCCATTGGTAAAAGTAGTTTCGGACCATATTCGTTGCAAACAAACAATCAAATCTTACCTCTCTAAAATATTAGCTTCACTTCAACAGCGAGCGCGTTGAAATCTTTTTAAGCAAAATATATAAAAAATAATTATAATTTTACTAATAAAAACAATTTAATAATAGACAAAGTTGTACCAATGTTTTTTTAATTAATCTTACCCTACTTTTTACGACGGAAGATTTCTTTCAAGGTCAAGTAAACACACTCGTTGAAATTAATTAAACGAATATCGTTCTACTACCTAATGTGATTATATAAGTCGTACAATAGATCTATTTGGTTGAAACACTTAATTTAACGATGATTAAGTAGTCCAGTCTAATTACTAAAAATCGGCAATAAATTAACATAGTGAATAGTTTTCTATGCCAATAGTACAATGGAACTGGTAAGGACCGGTCACGCCTCATCAAGAAATCATAAGGAATTAAGAATTAACTTGTGCCTATTATATCAATACAAAGTAAACAGTCATAGCGTCGTGAGGTGGTCTTTAAAAACAAACAATTGTTTTTTTTTTAATATTTTTAAGTACGTCGTTTATTTAAGGATGCTATTGTAACTATCTGGGAATAAACGCAAAGTTAATCGACCAATTGAGTATTCGGCTGGATGACCGATCTGACTTCATTTTTTTGCAGCACTGTTTTTAAATTGTTAGTGTTTTTGCAAAATGTATGTAAACTATACACGGAACCATATGTGTGTAGTATGGGTGTATCTTATACTTATAAATTCAATTCAATTTCTTAAAAATCTCCATTAATTTATTATATTAAATAGTTTTCTATGCCGGGCCAATACCTCAGTGGAACTGGTAAGGACCGGTTGCGCCTCATCTACAAATCATTTAGAATTAGGAATTAAATCGTTCCTTTTAGCAACACTTTTGTATTACCAGTATTACTTTTAATCGGTCATGACAATAGAGTCGTGAGGTGGACTTTAAAAGCTAACAAAAGAAAATGTTTTGTAAGTACGTCGTTTCTTTGAGGACGATTGTAGCTATCTGGGAATAAACGGCTAACCAAGCGATTAATAAATAACTTTATTAATTACTAAATAATATAAATAAGTGATAATAAGAACCAAATTTAATTCAAATTGGTTAAGTAGATCCAGAGGTTATACGCTACAACGTCACAAACATTCTCACAATCTCACAAAATTTATCTATTTACAATATAGATTATATATAGGTAGATTAGAGATTATATGTTTATAAAAAAATAAATTGACTATTTTATAATGTAATAAATACGAATTTAAGGTTGTTTATCTTATAAGTTCTGTAGATATATTTTCCTTTGGTAATGATTGTTTTAGTGTAAATAAATAAATTATCCAAAAGAAAAAACTTTCGCGATGAATAGAATAAGAACCTCCTTTTTCATTGAAAGTCGGTTAAAAAGGGACATTAATCTTGAATTTAATCAACGATTCTCATGAGACCTGACGTGTGAAATACCCTATTGCATTGTAATCGGAAGCCGGCCGATCGAGTGGGAAGTAGGTTCGAGTTCAGGTGAACTGTTTCTTTTGGACCTTTATGTTCTATCAGTTCCCACGTTTATTAATTAATAAATACTCCGTAAGTGGGTGCCCTGACGAAATTTGTCTTTTGTAATCTGTACCTAGATTTTTAAGAATCACCTATAGGTATACCGTGTGGGATTTTAAAAGAGATTGTATGACTTTTATATTTTGAAATAAATATTGCATGGGATCTCTTTAGAAACTAAGCTATAAAATAATTAAGCGAGGTAAAAATTCTAAGATTTCTTAGAGACGTAGCTTATATCGTAATATTAATTCCTACCAAACAGCAATTAAACAAATGTTACATCTTCTTCATCTTCTATTAGATTGTTTCTAGGGTTCCGTACCATATGTGTAAACAGGACTCTATTACTGAGACTTCGTTGTCTGTCTGTCTGTCACGAGGCTGTATCTGGAGAACCGTATTGTATTGGAAGAAAGTTGAAATTTAAACAACAAATTTTGAAAAACATATAATAAATAGATATGTATAAGGATGCTACCATAAAACAAAGCATTTTTTTTTTACAACGTTGCGCCAGATCAGGATTCGGTTGGGTAACCGTTTTGACTGCATATTTTTGCACTTGAAATATATATTTTTATACTTGTTTAAGTCTTTTTTTATTGCAATATGTGTGTAAACTATATGACACTATATGAGACATAATTATCAAATTTATTTATGTAAAATTGTATTCGTAAAATTCTAATGTTTTATTAATTGCAATTCTATCAATTACGAAAACTGCCGAATAATAAATCCACGCCCAAGGTGTCAAGTTAATTAGGATTCCTTATCGCAATGCGTATCGCATCTTCGCTATGTAGTCCGCAAGGTCGCATCAATGCCGTATTCGGTCGCGCGAACACGCTGCAACTGCTCGCATTGTGAATATGAACGACTTACGTCACGAGGTGGAACGTGAATTGTATTATCTTTCTATGTACTTTCATACTAATACCGTTGTAAGGAATGAGAACATTATACACTTTAACGTAACGGTTTTAAGTATATTTTTGTTAAATACAAATAAACAAATTTAATATTTAATTTAAAATTCTCCTGTCATAGTTACCATGCTCATCCGTAACGGCTTGACCGATTATTTTGATATTTTATATACATATTCAGTAGGTCTGAGAAACGGCTACTATCTATTTTCATACCCCTAAGTGATAAGGGTTATTCACCCGTTAAAGTGTAAAAATAAATACAACCCAAAATGTTCATCCTTCTATCACGAACCCCTATTTTTAATAGTTGTTTTAGTAATTAACAAATTCTCTAGAAATTAATTACATGGCAAAACAACGTTTTCCGGGTCAGCTAGTATTATATACTACTAGCTAAAAAAAAAAAAAAAATAGATAGTAGCCGTTTCTCAAACCTGTTGAATACGCATTAAAATTTTATAAAAATCGGTAAAGCCGTTTAGGAGGAGTACAGTAACTAACATTGTGATTTAACAATTTTATATATTAGAAGATAATAATAATACAGACAATATATCATTATCATTATAATGCTTTACTTTATGAAAATCGCAAATGGGAGCCACCTTAAATAAGTATTTATTTATTATGTGTTTTTAGTATTTTTTGTTATAATAAAATTGAAATAAAACTTAAAATTTCAACTTACTATCTATCACGTTTCTTGAGATACAGCCTGGTGACAAACAGACAGATAGACGACGAAGTTTCAGTAAAAGGGTCCCGTTTTGTCCCTTTGGTTTTGAACCCTACAAAGTATCAAAGTGAAAAGTTGTAAAGATCCTGCACGTAACTATATACCTGCATCCTTATGTAACCATCTGAGAAAAATGCTAATGAGGAAATAAATTAAATACAAACTGTGCTACTTGCATACACTCAGCAACTAACGAAATTTGGCTAAATTTAAACAAAATATACAAGATGTTTCAAAATTGATATATCAAGCGTAAAGGGCGTGAAGGGCACGCACCAGACTAACATATTTTGTTCTACAATATTTCGATTTGGAGGCTGTTTTTTCGTTCTCTAGATCATGTTTAACTTCTATTTAATTTTCTTTTTTTTCGAGTCGCGGTCTCCACTCCAGAACAGGTATACCCCATCGGTTATCAGTTCTTCGTTTAAGCTTGAATTCAACTATTTTATTTAATTGAGTTCACTTCAAGAACTCAATTAGGTCAACTACTTTTGTATTACACACAATAATTTTCATGAGGCAATGTTTTTGAATACACAACTTATAAATAATATTTTACAGAAAGAAAAAAAATCATTGTTATTAGGTTTAGGCCAAGGTTTAGGTCTCTCGCCAAGGGAGAAGTCTCTGTGTCCGAGCAGTGGGAACGTTAATAGGGGGATGATGATGAAGGTTTAGGACCAAAAAGGAAATACAAAAAAAAACTAAAATACTTAATTGAGAATAATGTACAGATTACAGAGGTAATGATGAGATTGCAAAAGTTACTAACAGATAAACTGTATTTTTATGAGCTATAATTTTGTGAAGTTTTATCAAAATCCATTCAGACGTTTTTGCGTGAAAGAGCAACAATCACACTTACATTCTCACAAACCTTCACGTTTAGATAGATAGACAGCACTTCATTGCACACCACACAAAACACACAAAAAACAAACATAGAATTGGCATATAATCATAGTGTTGTATAATCGTTTATAATATTATAATAACATAAACAGCTAGTGAATAATATTAGGGTTGACAAAAAAAATCCGCTAGAGAATTATAGTAGTAGTTTTTAGACATAAAAATTGAGACAGGTTCTACGCACCTGCTGGGTACTTAATACGATTTAGCCCACTTAAACCCATATTTTAAACAATGCAATCCTAATTTATCTAAATAATGTAAACTTGCTCAAATTTCACGCGTAGTTTAAGTAACGTTTAGCCACGGTAGTAATTTATTATTCTATGGCGTTGTGTAAGGTAATGTTCCCTTTGTAACGATTTTATTTGTTAAGTCGTTATGGTGTTGTCTGTCATTATAGTTTCAACATTTCACATGAAAATGTTTTGACAACGCCCCCCTAATAATCTAAGGAAATGGCTCTTGCGTTGGCATTGTGTGACGATGCCTGAAGATTGCTCCTTTAGAACAACTCTGCCTCAGTGGCGCGGTGGGCGACGGTTCGCTTGGGGCGCTAGAGGTAGCGGGTTCGACTCCCGCCGAGGGGTGTTTGTACGTACTGCAATCACTTTCTCCTTGGTCTGGGTGTTTAATATGCCTAGTAAAAATATCCATATATATGTCTATTATATTAAGTATGTATATCAGATGTCTGGTACCCGTAACACAAGCTTTGGAGCTTACCACGGTCCAAGATGTTGTTGTGTAGATTGGACCAGAAATATTTATTAATTTAACTCTCCAAATGAATGAACCACTGAAACAGATGCGTGTGTTGTTGCAATTTGTATGGGTAAAACCCGTTTATGTTATGTTCATATTTCGGATCCAATTTTAATGAAGGAAACTTATTGTTTTAGAAACAAAAATTCTTAAAAATTGATGCCTATGCAGAATATTAATATCATTGTGAACTCTTTTAACAGGAGTTTATCTCATCAACAATAAAATTCCATATACTCTTTCGCTCAACGTTATTTCCTTGATGGTTTTTGTTTAAAAATAGTTCTATTCATTTTAAAGCGTCCATGTATGTTTCTAAGGAAATATACGTTTTGACTTTGATATTGATGAAAAATTGTTGAACTATGTATAGACAGAGTCCATCAGGATAGCATCAGTATATCTTTCACTCACTAAGCTTTTATATCTCTTATTCCAGTGGAGGCTCAGCTACCCTCACCGCAAGTCCCACGTGCGTCGCCAGCGGGCCATTCCCCCCTCCACGCCGTTCCCCTGCGAGGAGTCCCTCCAGTGGGGCCGCAGCAAGGAGGTCCCCACGTCCGTGCACCGCCTGCGGCCAGGGGACATCGAGGTGGTCGCCGCGATAGGAGACTCACTAGTGGCGGGGAGTGGCGCGTTGGAAGAGTTCGCTCTCGGAGCGTTTGTGGAGTATCGAGGAGTGTCTTGGTGCGCAGGTATGTTGATGAGTCTACGCATTTCATAATAACGCTACTGTATTGTCTTGCTGGTGGCTGGTAGTGGAGCGTTAGAAGAGTTTGCCCTCGAAGCGTTCGTGGAGTAAAGAGAGTGCAGAGCATTTGGCAGCGATTACACCGAGCCTATGCGCAAGTGTGAGAGCACTGAACGTACAATAGGTAGATGACTGAAAAAAATAATAAGTCCGCTATTTAAATAATAAAATAAAATTGTACCCGCTTTTTTATTGCATACGGAAACTCAAAACGTTACAGTGCATTGAAGTTTCCCGTAACGAAACGCTTTCGTGCGATTTGTACAAAATTTTGGTATTTTGATGCTCTATTGAATCTTTACACTTTCCTTTCCACATCCATTAAGCATAAAATCTGTGTACAGTATTTTTGAACGGGCTAAACAGAATACCATTTTTTTATCTATTTATCAGCCTATTGTTACAACGGCGCGTTACAATGTTGCTTTAGATATAATGATAGAAATGCTCTATTGAATCACCACATTTTAGTCTAGAATTCGATACTCGTTCTAGCGTGCAGGCCCGCGTTAGTTCAATATAGACATGGGATGCGTGCGTGGTTTATTTGGTCCAAATCGATTTGGATCGGCAACATAGCGCGTGTTGGACCGGTTTCTAGATGCCAGTTTTACATTGTATGCGATTGATGTGTGTTTTGACTGCCCAGTGAGTAGAAGTTTAATTGTTTCGCAATTTACTCCTCTGTGGCTAGGTGGGCGAAAGTCCGCCTGAGGCGCAAGAGGGTTCGATTCCCGCCGGGGACCAGATTTTGTATGATCTACAATTTCTGGTTTCGGGTCTGGGTGTTTTCTATGTATCATAAGTATGTATTGACAAAAAAAATGTATTTATTTTATATATTCCATACAGATTCAGTAAATGTACACTTGGAAATGTCAATTCTTATTACACAGTAGTAAATCATTAATAATGATGTAATAACAGTTTTACAAAATAACCATGTTAGGTATATACTTGGAACAATAAATAAATAAATAAATTTTATTCAAATATTAACAAAATTCACTTATATCTATAGGTACAAAAACGTTTAAAATAGGTATGGAATACATGAGCCTGAACGTTGAAATCAAATTATATTAAATCATCCTCAAAGGCTTCGTCCAGTGTATAGTATAATGTATCTGTGTAGTATATCAAAATCAGTCACCTAACGCCCATAGTACAAGCTCTGCTTAGTTTGGGGTTAGGTGATGCTGTGTGCGTAGTCCGGAAATATTTATTTATTTATTTAATTTTTCAAATGTTGAGTTTCAATCAAATCGCAACAGGTTGTATATTCGTGATTTAAGCGATATAACATTAGCGACTAGATAATCATCATCATCATCACCCTATTAACGTTCCAACTGCTAGGACACAGGGGCTTTCTCTCCTTCTCTCTCTCGCTTTTGAGAGAGATTGGGACTTAATTGACCACGCTGGCCAAGTGAGGGTTGGTTAATGTCACATGTCCTTCAAACTCTTGAAAGTTCTCAGAACATGCCGGTTTCCCCACGATGTTTGCCTTCACCGTTAAAGCACGTGTTTAAAGCGCACATAAATTTCTCAAGAAGAAAAATCCAGAGGTGCGAGACGGGGTTTGAACCCACGACCTTCGGAATGAAAGTCGAGTGTCCTCCCACTTAGCCAACACGGCAATCGGTTAGTAGAGCCAGAGATTACTCCCTACAACGTTACAAACAATCGTACAACGTACGTATAGATTTAAAATGTAGGTATGTAAATAGTAAATTCCATTAAATCAGTCGTAGCACCAATCCATTTTAAGTCTAGACATTTATTTCCATTAATTATAGCTACTTGCACCGAAAGACCGGTAATACCTACTGTTGTTGACATTCGACCTACAATAGACCCTAAATATTAGGTCCTTACATATGAAATTGGCGTTTTTCGTACTGGCCACTTTAATCACAAATTTCTCCTCTTTGGTAAGGAATTCCAAATTCAAATTTGTACAGCTATAGACTCATGTATTTGTGCTTCGATGATCGTCATTCATTTGTTTTTTTTCTTCTGTTTTTTTCTGTTTGCGTCACTCATTTTACAAAATGGAAAACTTAAAATATCGCATTATTTACGAGTACGAGTTCCGCCGTGGCACTAGTGCTGCGGAAACAACTCGAAGGGTGAATGATGTGTATGGCGGTCGTGTTGCAAAAGAAAACACAGTTCGTTTTTGGTTCCAACGTTTTCGTTCTGGAAATTTCGACTTGCAGAACAAGCCCCGTGGACGGCCTGAGACTCAAGTTGATAATGAAGAGTTGAAGGCTATTGTGGAAGCGGATCCATCGCAAACCACGTCCGAGTTAGCTGCAGGCTGCGGTGTTAGTGATAAAACTGTTTTAATTCACTTGAAGCAAATTGGGAAGATTAAAAAGCTTGAAAGGTGGGTACCTCACGAATTGACTGAAGCAAACCGGCAAACGCGCGTCGACTGCTGCGTTACATTACTAAACCGGCACAATAATGAAGGTATTTTAAACCGAATCATTACCTGTGATGAAAAATGGGTTCTTTACGATAATCGGAAGCGCTCAGCGCAATGGTTGGATCCTGGCCAGCCAGCCAAATCCTGCCCCAAGCGAAAATTAACCCCAAAAAAGTTACTTGTAAGCGTTTGGTGGACTAGTGCCGGTATTGTTCATTACAGTTTTCTCAAATCTGGCCAGACTATTACGGCTGATGTCTATTGTCAGCAATTGCAAACCATGATGGAAAAGCTAGCGGCTAAACAACCTAGGCTGGTCAATCGCTCCACGCCACTGCTGCTTCACGACAACGCTAGACCACACACTGCGCAACAGACGGCTACTAAATTAGAAGAGCTTCAATTGGAAAGTCTAAGACATCCTCCGTACTCCCCGGACCTTGCTCCAACAGATTACCATTTTTTTCGAAATTTGGATAACTTCTTGCAAGGGAAAAAATTCAACTCCGATGGGGCAGTCCAAATCGCCTTCAAAGATTTTATTGATTCCCGTCCGACTGGTTTTTTTAGTAAAGGGATCAATGAACTACCTATAAGATGGCAAAAGTGCATAGAAAATAATGGTTCATACTTTGATTAATTAAATATATATTATTAAAAAATATTCGACTTTTTGTTCCTCCCATACAAAACGCCAATTTCATATGTAAGGACCTAATATAAGTTAGTGACGAACAACAGTTGCGACGGATAATCTCCAGACTACTTTATTTTTATAATTCGTTTCCGATTCATAAAACGAGTGTAGATACTTTTGTCTTTCTTTGGTAACACGTATCTTTTCCCCTTTCAGATAAATCCAGCTGAGATTTTCATAGTTTACCTTGTTAGATGAAAATCAGCGGGGCATAAGTTCAGTTTGTCGGTATCAATCTGAAATTATCTTATTTGCTTAGAGTTGCATTAAATCACATTTTCTTTACATTATAGGTAACTAATTATTCTTAATTTTTTCTACAATAATTTAGAATATTAGATTCAACCTAAACGTGGGGTTTATCACTTTGTAAAAACATAAAAGGCATATAAATAATTATTTATTAATCTAATGTAAAGTTTTAGATTTAAGATTTTTTTTGTAAAAACTTTATACAATATTTATTTTATATTCAATATTTACCATTTATATCGTCATTATAGTTAGATTCTGCAACATCAGAATAAAAAATCATTAAACCATATAAATCAATCCCTGCTACACGATTAATGCTGTCCCATAGCAGACAACTAAAAAAAAACTCTTAATAATAAACTGATATCTAATAAACCCCTGGGTTGCTCTCGGTTTCTCTGGGATCCCATCAACTGATTTTGATATGGTGACAATCACACCCTTTCGAATAAAACAAGAATTTTCAAATTCGGTTCACAACTTACGAAGATATCCCGTAACGCCCGGCCGGCCGCGGCTTGTCACCACCCTCCGGGCTGGGCCAGTGCGTGAAGCGATTTTTTCGTGTTTCGTCATGTGGTCCGGAGAAGCCATCTACCTTCTAGGTCTTCATGCCCCATCTTAGACCACATCGTCACTTTACATCAGGTGAGATTGTGTCAAAAAACGGCTTATCTAACATAAATAAAAAAAATACAGAAAAAAGACATTCAGTCGAATTTAAAACCTCATTTTTTTTTAAGTTCGTAAAAGTTTCGAACTGACGTCCATTTTTAATCACCGGACAATAGACAATCGGTCGGTCTCGGTCGGTGGTCAGAATAGATCATGGATTCCCCGTTCAAAATGGCGGTGTAATTTTTCTAATAACCATCAAATATGAGGTGAGACGTCAGACTACTACAATCTGCAGCCTTACTCCCGTGTTATAGGTGTTTAATAGAACGTTTTATAAAACCGTTATTCATAAACCCAAATTAGTGGTAAATTTGGTTTATTACAGTTCTATGAAAGCTTTTCACCCTTGTTTCTCTATCTCTAGTATAGTCGCAAAATAAGGCATAACTAGGCTTTGTGAGTGCCAAGAGGAACAGTTATATTAGTCAGAAATTGCAGTTCTGTCAAGTTTATTCTGCTGATAAAATAAACGCCCCTTAGTCTAAAGTCGCGTTGCTAACAACATTGTTGTATACATAATATCATCATCATCTTCAGCCGTAGGACGTCCACTGCTGGACAAAGGCCGCCCTCAAAGATTTCCAGTTATTCGGCTGGCAGCCTGCATTCACCCCTCACCAGCTCGTCCATCCATTTAGTTAGTGGACGTCGCACGCTGCGTATGCCGATCCGTGGACTACATTCGCATCTACTTAAGTATATTTTTCCTTGTATTGCTCAACTCTGTTTAATTTGAGCCGATTATTAATTCATGATACATTTATGTGGCAATGCCTAGTTAGGAGCTTCTTTCACGAGCAAAGTGACGCAAAACGGCGTTTTTCGTGACTAAATACACTACACTCACTGTACAGACTAAAAACATAGCAGCTAGGTCGCTCGTATCGGAGTCAATATAATATATTTATTTATTGTGGGTGGTTACTTGGTTAGAATGATTAAATTAGAAGATAATGTTTATGTTATTAAGTTTTATCAGGTGTCTAGTCACCCGAAACATCAGCCTAAAGCTTACCAAGTCCGTCGCCACGGGACTAGTTGTCTATACATTCCATATTCCTAAAGTTGTTTGACTTTGACTTATCTTTAAAATAAGTACATTTCTCTCAAGTGCCAAATAAGAAGTTAACTATATTATTATTGAGAGAGAACTATATTATACTATATATAGATGAACAAACACGCAATACTTACAATCTTTCTTTAGGTATATAGACAATCTTCTCAATATTTAGATAGGTACACGAAGTCTCATAAAATTATTGTAAGGCACGTTTATAAGTTTATTTAAAGGAGCCGTAAATGGTGAAGGAAGTAGAAAGGTTTATAGGTAATAAACCCTTGTTTTTAATAACAACTTAAACCATAATCAATATCGACATTGTAAGTAGGTAGACTTTATAGTATAGTAGGTACTTCATAAAACCCAACAGCTTGAGAATAAATGTCTGAATATGTAGGCTTTTAATTTTGGGGCCACAAATTATTTGCCACTAATTGTGGAAGCAATAATTATCTCCGACGACGCAATTTGCAAAGATATACAGAAATGCATTATAGGATAAAAGGATATAAACACCATTTAGAAGATTGATGATCTACATTGACTAGATATCGATAAATAACATACTATAAGTATGTTATTAACTGGTAGAACGAATACCGAGCATATTTTTTTCCAAAGGCTTTATTTGGGTGTAACTATGTTCTAAAATATGAAATTCTTTTTTTTCTGGCTATATGCGAAATGCTATGTCAAAATGGATTGGATTTCTTTCGTTTTCGATATTGACTTGCCTTATGGCTGGGCATGTAAAAATTTTCGTAGACTGTCAATAGACAGTAGATTGTGGTCAAATGAAGGCTTATCCAGCATAAAAAAAAAAGATTTTCAAATAAATTCAAATTTAACTAAATAGCTAATAAAATTATTTATATCCTTTTCATATCTATTCATTAAATTATATATATATATATTATGTCTAACTGAGTTGTAAAATGCACATAAATAGAGAGAACTATACTTTGTTAATCTTATCTTAACTTTAATCTCAAACCGAGTGTAGGTTTGAGATTAAAGTTTTTTGGTATTAGCTTATAATCATTATTGTTCAAATGTTAATTCGCAATTATAGTATCAAATCGATATAAAATCACTTGAACATAACTCGAGTGAGTAAAATACTATATTTCCTCACCCGCTTACTACGCAATTGGCCCAGCTGTTACAAATCATCTGTGTCCAAAGTTTAAATATTCGTGGAGTGTTCGAAATTCAAATGTTCAAGGGTCGGTTACCTCATGAATGCAAGATGGCTGCAAGCGCATACATTTCAATATGACATAATGACTATTTTAACGTACGAAGAGATTTCACAACTGTATTTAATAACATTATCTTATGTATTGTAATGAGCAAGCTTCTGAATTAACAAAGTTGATCAGTGTCGAATAAATTATAATGTTTCAGGTCAGGTCTGAGTTAAATATGGATTTTAGCTGTTATGCAATATTATTTAGGTACCTACTAAGAAATTTTGGATTTTTCTCTTTTTAACCTAGTGTCAAAGGTTTGCGGCTTTGTTAGTATTTGACAGGTCAAATAGCACAGCTCCACGTCAAATGGCCCAAGCATGAATTTGCATACTAATAAATACCCGCGGACTGCCTCACTGAGTGTGGCATTATACGCTATTTGTCGTATTTTGTACATAACAGATAAAGATCATTTATGTGCAGAAACATGTGTAAATGTGTGGTTTACAGTAAAATATGTGTGTCGGTATCAACATGTTTTACCAATTTTGGTGTACAAATTATGAGAAATGGCATGCAAGTCACTAAAATATAACCAAATAAGATTTTAAATGAATCTATATAAATAAAAATGAATTGTTGTTCGTTAGTCTGATAAAAACTCGAGAACGGCTGAACGGATTTATCTTATCATAGTCTTGAAATGTTCGTGGAGGTTTAGGGAAGTTTTAAAAGGCGAGAAAAAATCGAATAATTGCCGGGAAAAAAAATTGAATAAAAACCCGTGCGAAGCCGGGGTGGGCCACTAGTTATACAATATAAATTAATACCTACAATGACCTACATGTTAGTTCAAAGTCAAAATTTATCATTTAAAAAGTCGTCAATTTTATTATAACATTTGTCAATTAGCAATTTCTTGAATTTATATTTAAACTCGTTATTCATAAGCTGCTGATAACTGCTATCCTTGGCTCGTTACACGCGGTGGTTATCTATACCTCCTTTAAAGTCTCAAACACGTTTCTCCTTTTCCAGGTGGAGACGCGACATGGCGCGAGTACCTGACCCTCCCCAACATCCTGAAGGAGTTCAACCCCAACCTGCGCGGGTTCTCCACCGGCACCGGCGAGTGGCTCACCAAGAACGCCAAGTTCAACGTCGCCTTCCCCGTCGCCTCTGATGAAGATGCCTATCGACAGGCCAAGGTAACAATTAAACATATTTTTTTTTATATTTTTGATAAGCCTTCATTTGACCACAATCTCACCTGATGTAAAGTGACGATGTGGTCTAAGATGGAGCATGAAGGCCTAGAAGATGGCTTCTCCGGACCACATTACGAAACACGAAGAAATCGTTTCACGCACTGGCCCAGCCCGGAGGGTGGTGACAAGCCGCGGCCGAAGCCTACCACCAGAGACATTAATAGTACGAGCACCTGTCAGATCGCAAACACACTAAGCAATTATACCAAAAAATAGTATGGTTGCAACATTTGATAGACCAAAGGCCGGTCTTATGATGCGGCTACATCAGCGGGCGAAGATTCATGGCGCGTTGTTGCTCTAAAATCATCGTCTTCACCCGAATACTTCGCGTTCCAACGACACACACATCGCGTTGACACGAATATTCGTAGGCCGCTAACTGGACTTGTGGTGCGGCTACACCACGAGACCATTTAGTCCTGAAGAAATCATAAATGGTGGTGGATTTTTTCAAAATGCACGGCTATTCGTGTTCTGGATCGCAACTCTCTAATCTTAATGCGGTCCATTAATAAAACTGCAACAGGTCAATCCTTGGTCGATTTAGCACAAAGTTTACATCAATTAAAAAATAAACATTTTATTTATTTATATTTAAAAAAGTTCGTAATGATGCAACAATACTTGTGTCTATTTCTCGCCTTACGATATATTAAAGAGAGCGATACGCCTAAAATGTCCCGCGACCTCACAAAACAGGTTAAGGTCCATTAATGTCACAGGAAAACGGATGAGAAGCACGTATTCTTGCAGTGTCGGGTAACGCATAACACACTCCATTTGTCGGTCAAGAGCGCCTCATCTCGCGAACTAGTTATGGGCAAACAATGTTAGATCAGATGTTACGAAATCGTCTCAACTTTTATAGATGTTTGCATAGTTGTTGAATGTTGTTTGTGTTTATTTGTCGACCTCGGTTCTCGAGTTCCTCTGAAGCAATGTGGGTTAATATCCTGACGGTGGCCAGATTTACTGTGAACTAGACATTCTAGTTTCGCGTTGGGCATTATTGTAAGCATCATTATGTATTAAAAATATACAAATATGGGTACAGCCCCGTAGTGGAGAAGCCATCTACCTTCTAGGTCTTCATGCTACATCTTAGACCATATCGTCGCTTAACATCAGGTGAGATTGTGGTCAAATGAAGTCGTATCTAGCATAAAAAAGTGGTCGATTATCTATACCAATAACTTAAAGTGGAGGTGTCAGTTGCAGTTGCAGTTGTTGCGTTAATCTCAGGAACTACTGGACCGATTATAACACGCCGTGTTAAGCTGGTGATATGTAATGTTTATAGGCATGCTGCTTTTTCATCGTATTTAATCATTTACTTTTAAAGTGCTGATTTTTCATTTATTTTCTTTTATATGTTAAACTTTCAAATACCTATGATAAATATGATGGAATTTTAATTATTAATAATGTTTAAAGAACTTTTTAGCACTACGGGTGTGATTCATAAAGGTGCGATTAGGCTGGGTGCTATAACTTGAATACTTTACCTTCTAGACCGGCATTTCATAATTACGTGATGTTGCGGCCAGTGACGAAATACAATCGACAGAGTAAATGCTAATAAACAAAAACTCTTTAGGAACCAAACCTCTAACTTGTACGGTTTCTGAGATATTTGTGTTTAAAAACCATCGAAAAACGTCTCCTGCTCATTTTAATAAAAAAACTTGTTTTTCACATCATCACTCATGTCATGAGTTTCATCACTGGCTGTTAATGTATCAACAAAGTAAATGCTTACAAACATTCAGATTCATCACTGGCAGCAACATCAGGTTCTTATTAAATGGCGGACACTTAGGTATGCTATACTAAAAGAACCCTTTACCAAATAAAATATTTTAATCCACTTACACTTTTTAAATCTAAATAACATTTATAACCACGTTAGTTTAAAAAGTTACAAGCTCTCTCATTTTGGGCGTAGAACAATAAATTACTGTCTGGGGTCAGATGTTGCTCAGACTCCGAAGACGCCATTGTTAGAACTCTTATTTCTTAAAGGCAGTTACAGCATAGCAAAGAGGCATGTAATTTATGACTCGTAAAAATTTTTCATTATAATCTTGTGTGTGTTGCGAGCTCGCGAACTGCACGTGATGTAGCGAACTGTTCCAAGCATCAGGGTATTATCTTTTGTATATTAAACCGCCTTTGAATAGTGTCCTACTTGATACAATTAATAGAAAGATATTCTCAATTCGAGAGTATTTGTTTTTCTTTGGCAACTGGAACGTTTTTCTGCGTAAACCAAACATTAACATGATTTTTACATTAATGCTGCTGCTTGCAATTAGAATTTAATTGAAAATCATTTTCGTGTTATCAATAGTTCATATTTTTCATACATAGTTCATTCATACGTAGTAAATAGTACTTGTTTGAAACAAATACAAGTTTCGAATTTTAAAGGGGGTTTTTACATTTGTTACTTCTGAATGTTTCTTGACTATCGAATTTTAATGATAACATTAAATATTTTTTGTATCGAATCTGGTCGTGTTGTATAGGAATCAAGTAATTGTAATAATTATAATAATAATCAAACTAATAACCAAATATTTCCTGTATAAATATAAAACAAGTTTAGATAAGAAACCCACACTGCCCATTATGCCGCTTGTGTAGCTTTTGATGTTTTAAGAACGTTCCAATTACGATACAATCTAGCTAATTAACTTTAAATAAAACCTGCTCTGTGATTAGTTAGTAATTAATTGATTTGCCACAGCGATCACGTACATACAATTACCTTATACTACTTACTACTACATTATAACACGCAGACTAGCACGTACTCCGAGCTGTTTGCTTAGAGTACTCTGAGTTCTTGCATTAAATAATACTTTTTTCTTTGATAGTTTGATAATATTTTAATGTAATTTTTTAAGAAAATTGTATGAAATGTGATTAATGTTAGTTTAGTGTTTCTGTGAATGTTGTTTTAATGAATCTGAAATGAATGATGTCCCGAATGCTAGATAATATTTAATTCTAATGTATAAAGTGTTCTCATTGCTTTTTGCAAGTGTTTTATTTTTTGTAAATTCTTTTGAGATTGATAAACATTTTTAAACCTGAATTTAACTTGTAAGAAAATATTTTAATATTGTTGTTTAGCTAATTTATAATTTTTTGTTTGTTATTAATATTGTGTAATATTCTAAGCCGTGCAAATTAAATATATAAATAAAATAAATAACGTGTACGTACATACAAACAGTGTAGCCAAAATGCAACATATCAGTTACTAGTTAGTACCCCGTGGTTTTTTCGACCTTCGTTCGTTATAAAATATTTTCCGCGGTATAGTACCCTTTGTCATTTCTCAACCTTTAAAGAATCTGTGAACCCAATTTCATTTCAATTGGTTTAGAAGTTCTAGTGATTAACCCCTACAACGTCACAAACTGACAAACTTGTGATAAACAAGATGAAAGCAGTATAAACTAAACCCACTGATTTTCAATTTATTCTTCCTAGCCTATTCTACCTATTTATAGTACGTACTCAAAAGTACTATATTACTATATTATTACGTACTATATTTTTTTATTTAAATCCGTGTCACATCACATGCTTCCAGAAACATATTAATAATATCTTCCCCAAAATTCCTACCTGAAGATTACAAGCACAGCGCTTTGTTTCACCATTTAAAACACGGAAAAAAGTCACAAATAAAACCTGTCTTTTAACCCTTCTGACCTCATGTCATTCATAAGTTGCGGACGACACAGTTTTCTGTTACGAACTGTTACGAACACATTTATCTATGAAATGTAATAAGCAATTATAAGGTATTTGACCCGAATGGTCGAAGCCGTTTGAAGGTGACTCTGCCTGACCGTTGCGAAAATAAATGGATGAGCTATGTTATGTTATTTCGAATATTTTCTCCTTGGACAGTTATGTAATAGTAATAACCTATATTATTAGTCTCAGAAGAGTATTTGCAAATTCTTTGAGAAGTCAGCTAAGATGTTTCATAGGTTAGAAAATAGTTTGACTAGCCATGATGGCACAATTAGTCTAACGGTAAGTATCACCATATCTGAGTAAAATAAGATAATGGTAAGATATAGAGCTATTTCGCTCAGACCAAGCAGACAAAGTGAGATAAAAATTTTAAAAAAAATCCGGCCAATCCACACAATAACATCTAGCCCCGTGGTAAGCTCTTAGCTTGCGTTACGCGTACTAGACATCTAGACATACATACATAGGTATATTTTACTATACATATTAAACACCCAGACCAAGGAGAGAGTGCTTGCAGAACATACAAACACTTAAGCCTTCGGCGGGAATCGAACCCTATCGAGATCTCTCCTGGGCTCGTTCCCTGATGGCTGAGGCTCGTGGTCATCACAAGTTGTGGAAAACGGTGCTGTGGTGCACCTGGATTTAATAATCTCCCTCCAACGGTGCCATCCTATCAATATAATATTCTCAAGTAATATCAATAGCTCTTGACATATCTAACAGTTAGGCTTAGTTTACTCAGATCGTCCTAATCTCAGAACCAATAGTGTTCCTGAGATTAGCGCGCTCAAACAAACTAATATGTCTTCAGCTTTATATTAGTATATAATATTCTCGAGTTAAATTCAACTATAAATATAAAATATAAACATAAAACTTAAAATATAGCAACATAGTTGAATATCTCGGTGACATAACCTCGACATAACTAAGTAGGTTTGTAGAATGAATGAAGCGCGTTCGGCGGAGAATTAATGGCATCATGCCTCATAAATCCTGCATTTTAAACAGAATTGAGAAACAAGCAGTGTGATGCTGATGAGAACAAGTTAGGTGGAATTAGATGACACTAAAAAGCCCTGTCACTGCGTAAAACTAGGCCTAAAAATGGGAGTGAAATTACAATTCGCGAATAGTTTGAAATTAGGGTCATTGCACACATAGTATTTCACACAGAATAGGTATTTCGTCACAAATGAAATAGCAACTCGTTATCAACATTCTAACACACAGTAATGAATCGCGACTCGATCTTAATTAAGCAAATGCTGGTAAATATTTTTTTTATATTAGATTGCGCCACGGGCGGTTAGAATTTTGCCCCCATATCTTTAGAAAAATGACAGCAGCGTAGCGTCTTCTTGGGACATATCACAACACCTATTCGCTTCTCAACTCAGTGTAAAAAATTGAAGCGAACTGTCAAGCCAATTTTATTTCCTTGATTATTATTAGTTTTTATTTAAATTAGCTTTAAGTTGACCTGTCCATGTATGCATAGCATAAGCGCCTAAGAAATAAACGTTTTGACTTTGAATACTTCACCAAGCCTTCCATACGTGGTAATTCCTCTCAACACGATTACGGAAGAAAAAAAACCTATCCCACATATTCAAACATTTTTTGTATCATATAAAATAACCTTTTCTTTCCAGATCATAGTAGCGCGGATGAGAGCAGACCCCGAGATCGACATCTACAAGGATTGGAAGATGCTGACCATCTTTATTGGAGCCAACGACATCTGTTCCGCGGCCTGCCTCAGCCCCATCGCGTGGTCGCCGGCCGCCCATGCCAGGAAACTGGCCAGAGCGCTAGACTATCTACATGAACACTTGCCGAGGACGCTTGTCAATCTGGTGCCGGTGCTTGGTGAGTGACAACAGCAGTGTCTCAACAATGCTAGGTGCTGCTAGGTACTTTTTGCTATGCCCTATACACAGGGACCTTAATGTTTACAATGTTTTATTGCAATAAAGGAACTGAAACTGTGGTGAGTGTCGTCAACATCAGTAACTTTGAAGCCGGTCATAAGTGGATTAAGTCGCGTGTTTACAAACCGCACTACAAACACATTGGCTAGAGCACTGAATTAACAAAGAGTAAAGTTATAGTAATCTTATATATAAAAATGAATAGCAAACTGTGTTGGTAAGCGCATAACTCAACAACTACTGGACTGATTTGGCCAATTCTTTTCTTTTTATGTTTGTAGAAGTCCTAGATTGGTTTTTATGGCAAGAAAAAAACAAATTATTGCCGGGATCAATAATTACCCATGCGAAGCCGGGGCGTGCCGCTAGTTTATTTATAAAAATATACAGTAATTTCATAGTTATTGGTAGTGCAAAGTTTATAACTGTGGAGTATTCTCATAGCCTTCCCCCAGGCTCTATAAATAAATACATCTTAATCTAAATAATATTATTAATACTACGTGAACACCTGCCCCTGTCAGTCTGGTGTCGCTGCTAGGTGATCGACGACACGTACCTCTTACAGAATTTCTCATAATTACCTTAACTTCATATCACAATATTAATTATGCTTGACGCAAAATAAACAACCCTTTGGTCACCAATTAGTGACCCTAAAATCAAGGGTGCAATGCAAAACCCGATAAATACATATAAATCGTAAATACGTTTTAAGGTGGTTGTATGGGCTAACGCGACTTTTTCAAATTGATATATCTACTTTATGAGTGAATAAATTTGTATAAAAAAAATATATGTTGCAAAATAGATATTAAACTACAACTTGAACGTTTGAAATTATTGTATCTTCATTATTACTTAATAAAAAAAATATTCAAAGTAAGGCATTTTTTATCCGAAATTTGGATATATCTTTTAAACGGTATTGAGTTTGAGTATTTTTCTTTAACTTAAATATTTGTCAAAGTATTCCACACAAACTGTACGTTTGAAAATTAAAACAAATGATTTATACGACTACAAATAATTATTTTATGTTTTCGGTATAAAATGGAACGACCGGGTCTGTGCGGGGGCGACGGGCGGCAGTGTGGCTCAGACTATCGGACGGGGAGGTTGTGTCGCGCGTCTTCGTCATCGGTCCAAATGCATTTTTCGATTTAACCGTATAACGATTATTGTTTGCGCATGGACGCTGTTGTTTAGTTTTATATTTTAGAAATAGGTATTTGAGCTCGGACTTTTGTATATTCGTTGGACAAGTTCAGTAAGCAATTAGCAGGAATAAAAGTTAGTAATAAATAAGTAATGATTATACTTACTACCTACCAACTAGTGAATTAAGTATCAAGCTAATATAATAAGTACCTACCTATTAATATTTATAAACAAAAAAAAACACTTATGAAAAAGTTGTTTTTTTTTTATAAGGGTTACCTAGTTAACTAACTCTGACTCTGAGTGCCTCGTAGGCGCGGTGTGCGAATGTCCGCTTGCAGAGCAAAAGGTAGCGGGTTCGATTCCCGCCGAAGGTAAAAGTGTTTGTATGTTCTGCAAGCACTTTTCTCCTTGGTCTGGGTATTTAATATGTATAATAAAAATTATCTTTAAATGTATGTATATTATATTAAGTATATCAAATATCTAGTACCTACCCGTAACACAAGCTTAGAGCTTACCACGGGACTAAAATGTTGTTGCGTGAATTGTCTGGAAATATTATTTATTTATAATTAGCACAGACTAGTATAAATATAATTAAAAATTAAAAATAGAATTAATTGTTATATATATTCTATGTCACCGCACCGTCCAGTTATTTGCTGTGCATTATCCTCTCCATCCTAAGGTTGTCTGGAAGAAACTGCTCTAAGCAATAAGGCCGCCCATTACGCATTTTTGTATTTAGCTTTAAGTCCCTTTTTAACCCCCGACCAAAAAAGAGGGGTGTTATAAGTTTGACGTGTCTGTCTGTCTGTCTGTCTGTCTGTCTGTCTGTCTGTCTGTCTGTCTGTGTGTCTGTCTGTCTGTCTGTGTCACCATAGCTCCCGAACGGATGGAGCGATTCCAATTTAGTTTTTTTTGTATGAAAGGTGAGTTTTGCGCGAGTGTTCTTAGACATGTTTCATGAAAATCGGTTGGGCCGTTTAAAAGTTATGGGGGTGAGAGTGGGTAAGGAAAACCGAAAATCTGCAAATATACTAGTGTGGGGTATCAAATGAAATCGCATCGCGTCCACATTACATAATATTATGTTGTATTACGTTTAAGGAAATTAAGGGATTGGAATCGGGGGTTTTTCTTAAATTTTAAATTTAGATTTATTGTATTGTGATATGGTGTGTAATAAAGAGTTTTATTATTATTATTATTACTAGGTAGATGATACAAACAAAGTATATACAATGTGCATTTTCGAACCTTGATCAAACTAAATGCGGATACACGACATAAATTTATCGATAAATATAGGATAAAAAAAATTATATGTTGGCTATTTAAAAAAAAGCCAATATTTTTTTATGAAAACTACTTCGTTTGGTTTTTTATTCGTTTCTGTTTGATTAAATGGTGTATTTTATTCAAAGTAGGCTCATTTAAAAGCTAGATAGTTTACATCATCATCATCATCAGCCCTTATCCCATATTACGTGGGGTCGACGCAACATCTTTCTTCCTTCCATTTTCCTCTGTCACTCGTCATCTCAACACTCATTCCTTCCTTCAAAGTTCAAAATTAATTTATTGCGTAAATACATGTTACAGCGTTGTTATGGCTTAAATTTTACATGGATCAATGTATTTTACCTGTCCAGGCATGCAATTATAAAATTGGCATTACATTATTGAATAAACTAAAATAATAAAAATCTAACAAAAAACAGTACTAAAATTTTTTTTATAATTATTAACTTTAAATTAATTTCATTAAACATTTATAACATCAGTAATCATCATAGTAAGCAAAAATTCAAAGTCATAAAACTAATTATTGTACAATTCAAAAAGTCATTATCTTAGAAACATTTTTGTCAGTCATTTTTGTTCTTACGCATGCCATCCTTCAAACAGTCCATCAATATTTTCTTTGACCTACCTCTTCCCACATATCCATCAACACACATATCTAACACTCTAAGCTAGATAGTTTACCTAATTAAGAAAATTCAAAACAAAATACAATTTTGGTACAAGAGCCCGCAAAATTTTTTTTTGTAGAAATTTACCAAAAATTTTTTTTTTATTTTGTTGTTGATCTATAATTTTTAATCTTTTTGCATTATTTATTAAACTTCATAATATTTTTCAAAGGTTGTCTGGAAGAAATTGCTTTAAGCAATAAGGCCGCCCATTATGCATTTTGTATTTTGCAAGTCCATTTTTGTATTGTTTTATCTTGGTTTGTAATAAAGAGTTATATTATTATTATTCTACAAATTCTACAAAGAGTATGGGTCTACCTTTTTTCGTTGTCATGTTATTAGCCATTTTAATTAGGTACTATCTGCCATGTAGTGCCAAATATCAACAGACAACAAATTATGTATCTTAAGTTGCATTAAAATGATCACGCACGATTGTGGTGAAGTGAGCTGGAGCGTCACCATGAATCACGCCAGCGAATCAAATAAGAAACGATCGCGATGTACTAAAAAGAACTTGTGAACTGAACGTGGGTTTACTTGCAACGATATGCATTGAGGAAAATGGTTGGCATTTTGAACAATCAATAAATTAATTGATAGTAATAACTTAAAGTGTTGTATTACTTAATCTTATCATTATCCACCGTTAATATCCCACTTTTGGGCAAAGGCTTCGTTCCGTTTCATCTTATCTTGCCTTGTTTCATTACATAATTTGCTGTCTGTTGATCTCTGTACAAGGCAGAAAGTACCTAATTCGAATGGCTAATAACATGACAGCAAAAAGAGTTTAATTAACCTTTTTGGTACGTGGGCTACCCACCAACCTTAGAGTATCTATGGATACCAACAGTGTCAGTCGCGTAGCATTTCAAATAATTTAATACTCTCTACCTGAAACTTAAAAGGAAAAGACATTATGAATATTGCAGATACTACCTAGATTCTATCAGACGATTGGCCTTCAAGCAAAAACCAGACATTATTCATAAAATTAAAACCCTTACTTTTTAGAAAAGATTTGTAGTATAAATTATGAAGTTTAATATGACATGCAAAAAAGTATACCTCAATAATCCAGTGTAAAAGTTACATATTAAAAATAAAATAAATATCTATTTTTTTTGTTAAATTCCTACAAAAAAAAAGTTTTAATAGGCTTTTGTACCGAAATTGTATTTTCTTTTAATTTTCATAGCTAGGTAAACTATCTAGCTTTTTAATGAGCCTACTTTGAATAAAATACACCGTTTACTCAAACAGAAACGAAGAAAACACCAGATGAAGTACCTAGTTCTCATAAAAAAATATTAAATCGACTTTTTTTAATAGTTTACATAAAAAAAATCTGATATTTATCGATTAATTTTTGTCATGTATCCGCAAATTGCGTTTGATCAAGCTTCGAAAATACACATTGTATAGGTAACTAGCCTACCCTGGCAGGATTGGCTTAGGATCTTATTATTAGGTTGGTACTTAGTAAGTAAAGAAAACCTAGTTAAAAAAACATACTTATTATTTATTTATTTATTTGTTATATTAGAACCACCAACAAGAAAATACACTAAAATAGTTTAAAAATTAAGATTCATTAATATCTAATAATAATATATAATTAATTTTAACAATACATTTAAATAAAAAAAAAAATTAAAAAGAAAATAACATAAGCACAAACGCATAAATCTCTAGGTAGAATAGTTTTAGCGTAATAATGATGTAGTTGGAAAGTCCTTATTTACGGCGTCGCGACTCGCGAGGACCCGGCACGCGTGACCGCTTGCCGAGAGCGCAGGCCGCGCTCTGCGTCGTAAAAATGTAGCGGGGAGTGTGCTGTTGGCGCGGGGAATAATTTTGACTCCGCCCGAATCCTCAAGGCCGTTGGCCCATACAGGCGCCTTAAAAGCAGAATTTTTTGCTCTTTGCAGTGATGTTTACGCAGTTAACGTAAACTAATTTTGCACACGCATCTGCTATTACACTGCACCCTCAAAATACATGCTTAGGGTGCCAAAAAATCGAGGTTATGTTTAGATTTGTAAAAAACCTTATTTCTAAGAAACCAAACCCTTAGTTCCAGTTCCTCATACCACTCTGTCTATTCCAGATGTGTCGGTGTCGGTGCGGGTGCAGCGGCCCATGATGTGTCGGCTGATGCACTCGCTGTTCTGCACGTGCTTCCACCGCGGCGGCAACGAGCTGGCGCACATCGTCCGCATGGCGCGCCTCTACCAGCAAGCCGAGTCTCAGCTGGTAACTATCAACCTCTACGTAGCATATAGTTGTGGCAGAACAAATCCCGTGGTCCTAGTTGGACTGAGCAGTTGGACCACGGCCCCATTCTCTTAAATGCCGTTGGCACCTGCGTTAGGATCACACCAAAAGTTTTTGGGTTTAGCCGGTGCAATTCGAATATTTGATATTGTATGCCAAGATACACAAGAAAATACTGCTGGCCATAAGCAAAAATGTACTTAGCGTTTTCAATAAGTTATTAAAAGAAGGGCCAATGGAACAGCTTTAAAAGACCCAGTACTATATTATGACCCTATTTACGTCCCCATTGCTGGGACACAATGTTCTCTCTTGACAAAGATTAGGCCTTAATTAACCACGTCACGTCTCCTTCAAACTTTTTTTTTTTTAAGGTATCAGAACATGCCAGGTCCCTTACGATGCTTGATTTCACCTTTAAAGCACACATACAATTTTCAAGAGGAAAGTCCAGAGGTGCGAGGCTGTGTTTGAACCCCTTAGGAATAAAATAGCCAACACTCTTTTCCCTGTATTTTCGCCTCATTCCCTTCTTACTCCCAGGTGGACTCCGGGCGGTACGACTCGCGGGCCGACTTCACGGTGGTGGTGCAGCCCTTCATGCGGCTGTTCAACGCGCCGTACCCGCCGCCGCCGCCGCGCGCCTTGCCGCTCGTCATCCACCAGTCCTACATCACGCACGACTGCTTCCACTTCTCGCAGAAAGGACACGCGCTAGGTACAGTCGGTTAGCTTGATCACTCCTCAGGCGGACACCAGACACCAGACTTTTTGCTGGGTTTTCAGTCCTGCTCAGCTCTTCCCCGAGTTTCTGTTTGTTTATATAAGCCTCCCTCAAAAATTTAATTAAGGGGGACTTAGACCAAGTTGTATGAAGTAGATGTAAGTAACACATAATTTTAGACCTACCTTCGGCTTCAATGGTGTATTAAGCTGTTTTCCACGCAACGCATAGCGTAGTACCAGATGAACAACATTTCAGGACTAGGAGGAATTAATTGCTTCTTTTTTATTGAAATGAAATGGTTTTACGACTAACTCTATCGTGGCCATCAATTTTCTTCAAAACCAACCGCGTTCGGCCTTAGTTGAAGGTTAATTCTTGAAGGTCTAGCCATCTTTGTAACGAGTGGATCGTTTTGTTCTCGGTAGAAACAAACTTCGCCGGTGTGTGGCCAGTCTTCGGCTAGTTTTTAACCCTAAAAAGAATCTTTAAAGAAACTATAAACTGAAAGCTAGTTTAAATTTTCAGCTGCCAACCTCCTCTGGAACAACCTCCTGGAGCCGGTGGGCAACAAGACGGAGAACAGTCCGCCGGAGCTGCTCCGCTCGTTCCGCTGCCCGCCGCGCGCCGCGCCCTTCCTCTTCACGCGCCGCAACTCGCGCGCGTTCGCCCGCTCGGGCGCGCAGGACGATGACTTGTGACCGCGCAAAAAGAAGGAGTGGCGCGGTTTGAACCCGGGACCGCTGATCGGTCACCTCGTACAGGGTTGGGGTCTTGGGGATGAGACGTAAAACGGTTAGGCGGTGAAGCGGTGACCGCTCTCTGTCTCGTAGGATCCTATAGGCTGAAGCAAGAAGATTCGGTGAAGTTTCGGGCGAGCCGATATTTAAAATGAACAACTGAATTAAAAAGTTCAAAAATCATAAACTTGAAAAACCAAATTTTTTAGGATATAGGGATCCAAAGTCATTTTGTTTTTTTCCTTATACTATTCGATGTGTTTAACTACCAGAGACTAGGGATAGTCTTATATGTTGCATTTCGGAAAATTACTTTATTTTCCATACTTTGATTTTCCTCCTTTATAACGCTAAAAGAAAGCTAATTTTAAACATGTTTATCTCTAAACAAATTACGGGCATGCGCCTCATATCTTCACTAGAGCAAATCGCAATGATACAAACTTTATTATTTTAGGAGAATTCTTCTATTTCGTTGAATATGTTTTATTGTTCTGTGTGTTTTATGATGTATGTTTGAATTTTCTAATCTTTATTTAAGAAACACTTTACTTAGTGAGGTTATCCTGAGTTTGCTCATTTAGATACATTTCAACACTATTTTTAAGATTTTTGTTGTAAATAATTTAAATTTAGTTGCGATAGTGCCATGCCGCTATTTTAAATACCAAATATCTACTTTATAAGTGGAATTAAGGTTACCTAAAAGCTGTAATATTAGAATATAAGTTTTTAATAAATACCGTATAGTTTGTAGAGTTGATTTTGTTTTATTTAAATTATACATTTCATTAATATTCCTTTTATAGTTGTTCTCGCTTCAAGGAGTAACTACCATCCATCGATTCAACCCCCAAACAAGCAATTGAGTTAATTTAATCGACCTCGTATTAAAAAAAACAGTTTAAATGAACCAAGTCGGTAATCCAAAAAAAAAACTAAAAAGGTTAATTTCCAAAACTATCCAAAATCGAAGAACATTAATGGGGGTGAAATCGGTGCACTAGAACCTCCCACATAACGAATTTCATTTCATTTTGGACTACATGAAATGAATCATTCTGTAAAGATAAACGAACAAACTGTGAATTGATTTTCAGTAACGGATCAAACACATACATTTTTCAAGAAGAAAATCTAGAGGTGAGGCGCGGTTTGAACCTAACGACCACGAGTGTGCTCCCACTTACCCAATATGGCTTTCGTACCGCTCAGGTATACCATTTTTATTTTAAAAATTAAAACTCTTACTCACAGTGATGCTACGCCGTCCTACAGAATCTGGCGTAGGCTATGGCTCATAGCTACGTACTAACCTGCGTAGGTACACGTGCCAGCCATTAAGCTAATTGTAGCACCTCATATATTTATTGACTCAGTAGTGTAAAGAATAAAACCATGGATAGACCATCTTAAACTCCATGAATACATTTTTCATATTTCATTTTATAATTTTACCTTAAACACGCGCCAGCCCATAGTTTCATATAAAACTAACATAATGACCTAGTACTAAACATTCAAATATAGACAAAGGCACATTGATAATTTCACGGCTACTGGGGCCGCGCCCTGCCTAGCCCGTCGCCACGTAAGCTGAGTTGTGACGGGAATACCCATCCGTTATAGTTATAGGCTGCAACATAGTGTTTATGTGGTGACAATAATCCGCAAACTATGTTAGCTAACTAAGGAATTAAGTTTATAAATGGGGAGATACGTAGACAAACGAGTGTAAGAACAGTCTCTGGTGGTAGGCTTCGGCCGCGGCTTGTCACCACCCTTTCGTCGTTTTTGTTTCGTAATGTGGTCCCGAGAAGCCATCTACCTTCTAGGTCTTCATGTTCCATCCGGTACGTTCACACGGAGACACGATTTGCCGAATCTTATTTTCATCGGATCTGGAAAAACCGAATGTTGTATTCACACAGCACATCTTGCTTGGCCGTATCCGACGGTCTCGTATCGGGATCTCGTGTGAACTCACCATCCGGCTTTTATTAGCAAGAGCGCGCACAGTTCCTCAGTTCCACCCCTCCTTCCCAGCTTGTGCGACGCATTCGGTTTCAAGATCCGACAAAAAACCGAATCTACCCCTGCGTGTATCGTATGAACGCATGTATTGAATGCCCTATACCACTGCATCGGATCTGCATTTTGCAGTATCGCCGGATCGGTTTGTAGTCGCAAAATCGGATGTCAACTTCAGCAAGATTCGGTTTTTTTGTCGTGTCTTGAAACCGAATGCATGTGTGAACTCCATCATTGAAATACTTATGCCACTATACCGAATCCTGCAAAAAACCGATTCGTTAGAGAAACACTCGACGCCGTGTGAACGTACCGTTAGACCACATCGTCACTGTACATCAAGTGAGATTGTGGTCAAATTAAGATTTATCTAGCATAAAAAAAAAGTTACAATTTTAATTATTTAATAAGTGATAAGATTCTAATTCTTTAATTTGCTCAAAAGTAAAACACCATAATATTTACGCTGTCAATTGAACTCGAGTAAATTTCCAGATTTTCGGTTTTCCTTCCCCACTGTTACCTCCATAACTTTTAAACGGCACAATCGTATTTCATGAAACATCTTTACGAACACTCGTGCCTAACATACCTTTCATACAAAAAAAAAACTAAACTGAAATCCGTTTTTTTGGTCGGGGTTTAAAAAGTATAGACAGTTGAGTGTTCGTTATTTTCTTTTACCAAATGCCAGTACCAAATTCTAACTGTTGTAATTAAAAATTACACATTTTCATAAATCCTTACATTCAATTAAGGGGTTTCAGAGCGTTAGTGGAAATTACATGTAACTGGGTGAAATAAAATGTCAGGATATCTTAAGTTTTACTCGAAAATCTTAGGATTTAATGTTATTGGGGCTTTTACAGTTATATTGTATACTGAAACATACTCTTGAATAGTTCAAATTCAAATTTTTCAAAAAAAAACCAATAATTTTGTTTTATTACAAAAGATTTTTCTTCCTTTTACAATAGTCTAATAGCAATTAATGCCACAATTTATTCGAATCTACCCATAAATGACCATTACTACTGGCCAAATGTCTAAATAATGACATTCGAGCACAGTATTTGATAAAACATTATACCTACTGTAACCAAGAAACCATTTGGTCCAAATATAGTTCAGCTGTCACAAGTTAGTCACAGTTTTTGGTAACGACGAGCCATAGCCAAAACACTTGTATGAATCAAGCGGGCTTATTCTGAAAATTATATATTTCAGAAAGAAATTTCGTTTAGGAGATCTATGTCTAGAGACTTATGTTATATGTTGAATTCTTACGGGTGTAATATTTTTTTTTATCTTGTGAAATAGGCATAACACAAGTTAATATTCTAAAAGATTAAGACGAAGTAACGTAGCTTGCCAGAGCGAGATGCGGGACTCGAACCCTTTAACCCTTTAACTCGAATTTAGAATATTAGTTTCAACCTATAAGTGGGGTTTATCACTTTGTAAAAAAAAAAAAAAAAAAAAACATAAAAAGGTTTATAATAAGCAAGAGCGTCATCAATTTCCATTGAATCTGAATTGAAATATCAGCTATGGAAGTAGAATAGTTTCTAGGATGTTCTAATAGATGTCGCTAGTACGAGGCGTAACTCGTAGTTGCAAGTGTCGAAGAAATTGAAGCGATGACGTAGTGGCGAGGTTAGTTTAGTTGGTCAGAACATCCATGCGTATAATGGAAGACGTGGGTTCGAGTCCCGCATCTCGCTCTGGCAAGCTACGTTACTTCGTCTTAATTTTTTCGGCACAACTTTAGAATATTAGTTTCAACCTATAAGTGGGGTTTATCACTTTGTAAAAAAAAAAAACATAAAAAGGTTTATAATAAGCAAGAGCGTCATCAATTTCCATTGAATCTGAATTGAAATATCAGCTATGGAAGTAGAATAGTTTCTAGGATGTTCTACTAGATGTCGCTAGTACGAGGCGTAACTCGTAGTTGCAAGTGTCGAAGAAATTGAAGCGATGACGTAGTGGCGAGGTTAGTTTAGTTGGTCAGAACATCCATGCGTATAATGGAAGACGTGGGTTCGAGTCCCGCATCTCGCTCTGGCAAGCTACGTTACTTCGTCTTAATTTTTTCGGCACAACTTTAGAATATTAGTTTCAACCTATAAGTGGGGTTTATCACTTTGTAAAAAAAAAAAAAACATAAAAAGGTTTATAATAAGCAAGAGCGTCATCAATTTCCATTGAATCTGAATTGAAATATCAGCTATGGAAGTAGAATAGTTTCTAGGATGTTCTACTAGATGTCGCTAGTACGAGGCGTAACTCGTAGTTGCAAGTGTCGAAGAAATTGAAGCGATGACGTAGTGGCGAGGTTAGTTTAGTTGGTCAGAACATCCATGCGTATAATGGAAGACGTGGGTTCGAGTCCCGCATCTCGCTCTGGCAAGCTACGTTACTTCGTCTTAATTTTTTCGGCACAACTTTAGAATATTAGTTTCAACCTATAAGTGGGGTTTATCACTTTGTAAAAAAAAAAAAAAACATAAAAAGGTTTATAACACAAGTTGTTTCAAAATTGGGATAAAGCGAGTTTTTGATCTTTGAGGGAGGCCTATGCCCAGCTGTGGACGGTCTTACGGCTGAGATGATGATGATGATGATATAAAGCGAAAAGGGTGTGAGTGGCACGCACCAGGAAAATATATTATAAACATTTCGATTTGGATATTTTTTTTAGCCTAATCTAATCTCTAGGTCATGTTTAGCCTCATATCAGTTGATTTTATTATATTTTCAAATTCAAAATCGTGTTTTTTAACTTCTGAAAGAAGTAATGAAAATAAAGTCCTATACAAAAACAAAAGTGATTTCTTTTAAGTTATGCGAAATTGCGCTAGTTCTTGTATGGGTAGCTGCTAGAACTGAATGTTTATACACTAATAAATTTTTTTTTTACTTATTTTTGTATTCTTTTGTTGCAAAATGTGTATATACTACACGGAACTTTCATATTTATCTTTAAATCTTCACAATTAATTAGACCTATCTACTTACTTAGCAATAAGAAGTTTACTGAAAAAGTCTAGTTAAGTTTTCAGTAGTAAGTACCCTCCTACATAATATAGTATGCGATATATCCCAAGTAGATAGGGAATAAGCCCCGCGTGCACATAAATAGCGCGGGTTTCCTTCAGCCGTCACAGTCCGGCCCGGTGCGTTGCCTCGCGAGCTCGCCACGCCATCTCTCTCAACTTCACGAAACCGCAAACCACATTCAAACATGGTAAGTTTATCTAAATATTGTCAAACATATAAAATCACTATTGTTATTTTTGTAAATATTTCAGACCTATGCCCAGAGTTGAACAAAAAAGTGCTAAAAATCTTATAAAGTTTAGTTTTTTTCTATTTGTTCTAATTAAGATTTAATTACTAAAAATAACAAATATTTTTTGTGCATCTTATTTGAATAATTTTAGATACTCAGAAAAAATCAAAGTTTTCTAATACAATCTCTGATATTACTTATATTTTACAAAAATTTACATTATTTAAATTATGTTTCGTTTAGAAGCTGGAATTAACTATTCTATAGTTCTTTTTAACTATCTGATAATTTCGACAATTTCACCGAAGCAAATTAGACTGAAAATCTGGATGTAGAAAAATAGGAAATACATAATCAAGTTTCTTCTGTACGTACCCAACGGGTAAAGTTAATAACTCTTTTAAACCCCGTTAAAACAGTTTTTCCCGTTTAAGCTATTATTTACCTATATCTACTTACTTACATACGTTTTAATTTTTATTGCTTTTCCAGTTAAACAGTTAAACTGTACTGTAGTTTGATAAACAACAAAAATTAACTATTTCGTTTAGACAAGCTTTGATAACTTTCGACTGCAAAAAAGGCGATGAAAAAGTTTTTTTACTTGTGTTTCCAATAACCCAGATAGCAATCTACTTCATGAAACTTATTAAGCACAAAAGATCATAATAACTGCTTAGCAGATAAGACGTTGTTGAACTTTTAGTAGGTTATTCAGATTATTATTCAAGGTCGGGATTTACGGAGTAAGGTGTTTGGTCTGAAGTAGAGCGATGAGACAAATAAAAACACACAAAAAACAGTAATGCTAATGAAAAAAATGTGTTTTTGTTCGAAACAAAGTTATGTGTTGTTTTTATTACTTCCTTATATTAAATAGGCAGTTACCTATCCGTTTTAAGAGTTAAGAGTTTTTTTTCGGCCAAAAACGTCTCTTCTGATTCTGTACTTTGGGCCTACTTCAAATGTGTCCTAGATATTGGAGTGCAGATTTTATTGAAAATTAATTGAAATGCATTCTCAGTAGCGCACAGTCGCTACTGTAATAAGCACAAATTGATAAATTAAATTTATGCAGTATCGACTTTACTAACGCAACGGGTTAAAATTAGTCTAGGAGTTCTAGGACCGAGACAAGAAGTCAACTTCCGCACCAACGAGGCACGCAGTCAGTAAATATAAAATTTAAAAGCTCGTGGCAAAAGGTGAATTAAGGCCTAATTTATCTCGTCAAGAGACGCATGGTCCCTGTGTCCCAGCAGTGGGAACGTGAAAAGGGATGCTTAAGTCTCATAGTCATAAGCTACTAAAGATGAATAGGACTATGACATTATGACTACGATTTAATCGGGTTTTTCGCTCGTGTGTTTCGTGTGCCTCTGCTGTGTATTTGTAGCTGTAACTTTTATTTCCATCCTTCTATGACTCTTACAAATTAGGTCAACTCCTTGGCAAATAAGTTGTAGATACTTATGGGATAATGTATGCAGTTTCTGATGCAATAAAAATTAATTTAGTCTATACAACGTGTTTTGGAAATGGTATATAAATCAGAAAGGTTGCACGCACCACTATTGTGGTCCAAACACCTTGTAGATTCAAGATTCTTTATTGATAACATAGGTTACAGGTCAGGTTTGTATAAAGGTTATGTCCTTAAAATTTACGTACATATTCTCAATTATACATTCGTTTTTCAATAAAATAACATATAAAGTGAAATAAGTCATACAATGTCAATTAATTTATAAAAACTGTAAAAATAAAAATTGTCATTTAAAAAAAGATTATATGTTTCATTAATACAAAAATTTGATTATAATAATAATTCATCATAGCGACAGAATCATTGATCGATAAGCCATCGTATAGATCTAGTTGAATAGCGACAATAAAGGAGTTTGCATAACTAGCGTGTCACGGAGACCGAGCTCTGACCGCAAGGTTCTGAAATAGATACCTACCTACATATCACCTGTCCTAGCCCTTCGTACTGCATAACTTGGCCTGAAACTAAACATTAGAACAATCAACAGGAAAAAAAATTAAAATGATGAATGTGATGGTTTCTTGAATGCACTAGTTTCAGATTATAATTAAAGATTTTGTCCACGGGGAACTAGATTTTGTACGATCTATCTCAATTTTCCAAAAAAAATATGTATGTGGTGTATTTTTCACCTAAGATCTACAACAAGCTCTGCTTAGTTTTGGGTTAGATGACATTAGCCCGTATTTATTTATGTTTCTACCGGAGATTTATTATTTTTGAACACTTGGAAGAAGTTAAAAAAAATAAAAAAATCTGTAACCATTATTTTATAAGTATAAATATATTACAATGATAATAATGAGGGAGGCTTTACTTTCATTTCTACCTCTCAAGGAATCCATCATACGCAAAAACTTTTTTTAAACAAATATCTAAAAATCGTAGAACAAAATATTTTCGCCTGGTGCATGCCATTCACACCTCTTCCGCTTGATATGCCAATTTTGAAACACCTTGTATAGTTTCGCCCTAATAATTACTTTGTACTTAGCCGCACCCTATAATTAGATAGTATTGCCATGTCCACTTCAGAAATCACCCGGTGCGTTTTCGATATCATATTGCAATTAGACGATCCCCGTGTGATACGAAGCAGTGATAATTTGGTTATTATGATAAAATGTTATTTTCAATCATGAAATTGGTTCTAACGAAGTTCTTGCATATTTAAGATACCATAAACGCCGCACACGCGGTAAAATAGCCTTCCTCGATATTGAACATTGAAGAATTTTTGTAGAAGACTTGAGAATCTGCTCTTTTTAGGAGCTTAAGAGTCGATTAAAAATACTAAATAGCTAATCTACCTATATCTAATACCTACCGAGTCTACTATAGGCACCAAATAAATATTTCTTACAGTATAAGTGTATTGTCCCTACAGCAAATTATTACGGTTTAAATCTCCTGGAAAATGTAAAATCTCGATTATTTAATTTGTTATCTCTCAATAACACTATGTATACTCAGATGCACCATTTCGAAGCCGCCACTTAAGTACCTATCTACCTAAATTTGGAATAAATTAATTATACAAACCGTAACAGAATGGCTTAAAATATAAGAGTATGTACCTTCTTATTAACTTTTAAGGACTGTATAACTTTAAGACAGTGTTAGTTGAACATTAGGCCGAAAAGCTCGGATGGATTGATCAGACAAACACAGCGTACGACGTCCACCGACTACATGTGACATATTACCTACTGTAAATGACAAATGATGATACAATTTTAGCTGTGAAAAATATGTCAAATGTTTGGGATTACCAACATGTTGTAAATTTAATAGATATTATATGTAGATAAAATGGCATCTCATGGTAAGGTTCAGGTTACAGCACAGGACAATAAATTAGACCGCAGTTTTACGGTGGATTCTGGCCGTTCAAAAATACGAGTATATGAAGGAATCCAGTTATCACGGATAAAATTTTGATTATGATCACGAGTTTTTTAATTAAGGAACCTTAAAGAACATCCTTTACATACTTTGTCTACAAAATTCATACATAGTTGTTTGGAAACTAATATTCTCGCTATTTCTATATATGTTTTTATGTGTTATATATTGTTGTATATCAAACCTCTTGTGGTATAACTTTAATTATTAATAAGGTGGGTCGATAATGAGCGATTGTATTACTCGCAGAACAATTGTCGATTATAATGCAAGAAGATTCTATGTAAGTAACAATAAAACAATATAATGTAGGCGGTCACTTAAAAGCCAATTTTGTGCGTGATTCACAATCAAAAGATAAATAAATTTTATTCTCATAATTTTGGAAATATGTAAATAATGATGAGTTATTATTATTGATTGAATTCTAAAATATTTGATAGCTTTCTACACGCGGGTTAACCAGCGTTTTAATAGATTTTCTTGGGGTAAAAAGTTGCTTTTGTCTTTTACCGGAACTACTCGAAATCGATTTCAGCGAAATCGGGCTTTCCACGCAATTATTGATTTTGTGGTATTTTACTGCGTTAAAAAGAAGCCACTGGGTGGCTGTGCCACAAGCAATGTAAGTTCCATCAAATTTAATAAAGTAGTTTTTGCGTGAAAAAGAAACAAACACACTTTCTCACTCTAAACTTTCGCTTTTTTAATATTAGTACGATGTAATCCAATTAGTCATGTTTATTAATATCCTACGAGTGATCGTTACATATTTATCAGAGGCATAATTAGAGGGATCTACTATTTTCCAATGCATTAAATTCGTTTTTATTACCTTTTTGATAAATAAATAATGCTGAATCCTCTAGTCTTATGGTAAGCTCTTGAGCTAATGATAGGGAACTTGTTATCTGATATACTTAGGTAAAAGAATATTGGAAATTTAAATCCAATAGAATATAGAATAAAGGCTTTTTACACATACCAACTTTAGAAGGAGCTCAGCTCACTAACCGACTGTCATGACTAGTGAACATAAAACCAACCAAAATTTGGTGCAAAAACTGGGCGGTTTACTTAATTCACCTGAGTTTGTTCACCCAGGTGTATTTAGTACACTTTTAGTGGACTTTATTCACCCAGGTGTATCCGGGTGCATTAAATCCACTGTAAACTTTATTCACCTAGTGCACTTTTTTCATAAGGTTTATGTTGGAGAGCTACAAAGTTTTTTCAATTCTAATTTCTAGGACACAGAACAATAAATCACAATTTCCTAGGGGATATACAAGGAAATACTTAGCTTTGTAATAAAAAGGCTACTTATCTACAAGTCACAAGGGTCATCGCCATACCGATCAACTCAACATCGATACTGATAAGCCTAATAATAAATAATAAAGTCTAGGCCACACGCGTCAGACCTACAAAAAAGTTCGTGGTAATTTCAGAGGTGTTTGAACTTATGGGCTCATACACGAACTGCTTAATTACCTTAATTGTATGGCACCACCCTGATGGGTAAAATTAATGTTCGGGTTCTATAAAGCCTAATATTTCAACATTTGTGTAAACATAGCTATCTGATTTAAACTCTAGCTTAGCATTTATAAAGTTGGCTTGTTTAAACAATAACATGCAAACTATTACTTGTTCCTCAAATATTTTAAATATTCATTTTTTTGTTGTTTCATGTGGTTACACAAAGTGGTTCATTAATTTTATTCCCAGGTAGGAGTATTTAGAGACATATTTAGTCGTTCAGTAGGCTATGAATAGAGATTTTTACAGTTTTCATTATAAAGGAAATTTCTTTATTTTATAGTATTAAGGAGTCTTATTAAATATGTAGCACTGGTCTCCATGGTCTGGGTGTTTAATATGTATGATAAGAAATATGTATGTAAAGTAGTCTATTATATTAAGTATATAAGATGTCTAGTACCTGTAACACAAGCGAGAGCTTACCACGGGGCTAGATATTGTAGTGTTGTTTGTCCGGATGTATTTATTTATTTTATGTATAGGGAGAAAGGAGGTTGAGAATTTGAATCGCGCTGAGGTACCAAATTTTGTATTATCTTAAGTTAAGGGTTCCGTATCATATATTATTATTTAAAAAAAAATTATGTAGCGTTTTACTTTTTGCAAATGTTTAGTAAAATAATTTTATTTATTTTGAGTATAAATCCTAGACACAATAAATAGGTAGGTTACTTAAGTAGGTGAAAATATACTTAGAACATTTACTGGAGAGATGAATCTATGCTAATATTATATAGCTGAAGAGAATGTTTACTTGTTTGGAAGCGCTATTCTCAGGAACTAATGGTCCGATTTGAATAATTATTTCCCTGTTTGATAGCCTATTTATAATGGAACGGAAGGGAAAACACGTTTTTTTATGTTTGATATGCCTTCGTTTGACCATTATCTCACCTGAAAAGTGACGATGTGGTCTAAGATGGAGCATGAAGACCTAGAATGTAGATCGCTTCTCCGGACCACATCACGATTCACGAAAAAATCGCTTCAAGCACTGGCCCAGCCCGGAGGGTGGTGACAAGCCGCGGCCGAGGCCTCCCACCAGAGACTGTTCTTAGCACCACCCGGAGGTCACGTGTATAGATTCAGAGGGACGATGTTCCCACGGTAAATTCCATATAACATGGGAATCGCCCTAGCATGAAAAGCTAGTGAGAAAGTATGCTTCAGCGAACAAAGCCGCGAACAAATATTTAAGCAAGTTTTCACAAAGCGTAATCCTATCCTTATAGAGCTTTCTTGACTCAGACAGGAGTGGCGATGACGTCATCCTACTATGCTTTTACATATAGATAAAAAATAAGCGATTTGGTGACTCGTATTACCTATATTTTGTAGACTGAATAAGCATGATGACTATATTATACAAATTGGTATTCCGTTTTTTTATTTCTGTTAGCCCGTCCAAAAATACTGGACACCAATTTTTTTGCTTTATCAATTTAATAAGCCGTGTTAGCTAAGTGGAAGGACACTTGACTTTCATTCCGAAGGTCGTGGGTTCAAACCCCGCCACGCACCTCTGGATTTTTCTTCTTGAGAAATTGATGTATGCTTTAAACACGTGCTTTAACGGTGAAGGCAAACATCGTGAGGAAACCGGCATGTTCTGAGAACTTTAAAAGAGTTTGAAGGACATGTGACATTCACCAACCCGCACTTGGCCAGCGTGGTGAATTAAGGCCTAATCTCTCTTGTCAAGAGAGAAGTCCCTGTGTCCCAGAAGTGGGAACGTTAAGATGAATTTAATAAGAAAATGCAAGCAGAGAGCATCAAAGAGATAACCTAACGCGAAACTTCAATGCCCTGTCAAGTTTTAATTTTTCGTTTGCAAGAAAATTTAAAAAATACTGGTACATTTTTCAAAATATTTTTTATTCAGTCATCTACCCTATTTAATAAGTTACAAAGGATAAAATATAAAATAATTTATTGTTACATCAAAACATCAAATTATTATAATGAAATAAATAAAACAATAATGTCACGTGACCTTTTGTTTGCGTAAAGGTAGTGGCCAATCTTTGTGATACAATTGCAATAAAATATTAAGTAGAGCACCATTACAATTGAGGTTGCTTTTTCAGTAGCAAATACATACTTAACTATTTCAACGGATCGGTAATCAAAGGAGACACAAAAAGCAGACGAGGCAATCATCATCTCTACGATATAGCCAGTTATTTGTTTTTTTTTCTGAACACAGTAGCAATGAATCAGTTCTAATCAACTTCATTCATTCTATTCGGGAGCTTCTAATTTTTTGTATCTACGGTCGAACAACCAGCCAAGCAATTAAGAAGCTCAAAAATTTAAAATCGGAACAGTTCGTGACTAACAAAGCTGGCTGAATTTTTTCGCCTATTTACTTATTTTTTGTTTTATTGCTTGCCAGTTTGCAGGAAAAAGTGTGTTGAATTCTGTCGTGTCGATGCAATCATACAATACAATACAATACAAAACACTTTATTGCACACACAGGGAAACAAAATACAACAACACGTAGGAAACAGAATGTACAATGGGCGGCCTTATCGCTAAAAAGCGATCTCTTCCAGGCAACCTTTGGATGGAAAAATAACTTTAGTAAGATAATTAGTAGGCAGGGGTGTACAATATTAAATAAAATAATTTAGATTATAATTACTCCTTATGACAAATCATAGTCTAGTCATAGACACGAATGAGGTACGTGCTAAGAAACTCTACTGTACATAAATTGAAAATACAGTAAGCTGTTTGCGACATACTTTTATTTTCTTTCTAAAAATTGTCTTTTAAAAGATTTAATTTTAAACAATAATTTGCTAGATACTTAATAGCCTCACCACAGGCTGGAGCTATACCACAGATGTATTCTTTAAAAAAATCTCGTAATTACATAGACAAAAGCCTTGGATGGGATTAATCACTATCTACGATTAAAAACCAAAAATGTCTTGCCATTTATTCGACTGCTTTTGTATACAACTATGATAAATTTTCATATTGGTAGAAAATTTATTACTGCGTTGCGTTATTTATTTCACGTTGGCGTGATAGACCTGGGAACTCCCAGTATAACTGTTGAAACCTACAATTTACTAATTAAAACCGCAGACTTACCCAGTGATACCAAATACAGACATAGGGAGGGGACATGCGGGGTATTCAAGTAATATGTTACTAAGGGTGGGGACATGTAGAACTGTTCCGCGTATTTCCGTCACGACCGACGCGTAATTACAGAGGGAAGCTTTTAGGGCTTAGGAACAAAAGGGTGAAGGAAGGAAGCTAAAAGGCTTCAGGTTTTTGCGAGGTTTCCATAATGACGCATGTTTTATTTTTAAAACATGATTTTTAAATTTAAATAATTACCCACGTATCCATAAAAACTAATATTTCAGGCCAATATAACTGAATTAACTAAAACACACAAGTAAGCCTAGTGACGCCTTATTTTGCGACTATTCTACAGTTCAATAAAAGCTTTTCACCCTTTTATATAATTATTATTCTGTTATTTAACAGATTTGTGACTAATTTTAGTTCATGAATAAAGTTATTATTATCAAACGTTCGGCGTATCGTCTGATATAAAAAGTGAAATATTTTTATGAATGGGGTTCAATTCAAATTCTAATAATTGGGATCTGCGCTTGAAGCGAAAGTTTGCCAGTGTCGATAAAATTATTATAATATGAAAAAAGATGTTATTCAGTTGAACGCCATTTGGACAATCGATTAAGGGGTTCACCTATAACTCAGTTCAGTTACTTGTAATTGGACTTTGAGCTTGAAGCAACAATTTGCCAGTGAACCTATAACAATATTTTCTATGTAAATTACTGTCCTAAAGACATTCTTAAACTGACGTACAAAAGACATATGTACTAATATAACCATAACATTGCCATAGACGGAACTCTATCTCTACCATTATTTCGTTCCTCGTTGACCAGAGACAAATCAATCAAAGAGCAGTTCCAAGTTCAAATGTGACATTCAATTGCCGGCGCCAGACAAATACGGATAAAATTATACGCCTACGAGCATCTGCCACCGCGGTTAGGCCTTATATGGTTATTTATTGCACCAATTCGACATCAGCTCCAATTTAATTGCAAATCAATTGGTACTGATCCCATCTTGTCCATAAATGGGCGGTGTGGGCGATCGTAAAACAATTGGGAATTTATTTGAAACGAGGTCTTGTAATCGATTTGAACTATTCGATTGAAGATTGATAGATAAAGCTTTATTGTACACCACAAAAATAATACAAGCAGGAAACAGTAATAAGACAGTACATCGGAGTGCAAAGGGCGGCCTTATCGCTGTGAGCGATTTCTTCCATGAAGATGAACTATGGATATTAGCTTATTGATTATTAAAGTCCTGAGTATTTTTTTAAGGGGTGTTTTTTCTTTTCACTACCTTCTGTTGCATTCATTAATATTTTAAAGCGCCTAAACGTACAATTTAACTCTATTTATAAGTATTTTTATATATGCGATGCAAATAATTAATTGAAATAATAGAAGCTATGATTTTGTTGACTATTAGATTAAACTAAAACAGGTAGGAAGCATGTTGTAAAGCTGTGTTGGCTTAGTGGGAGCACGCTCGACTTCCATTCCGAAGGTCGTGGGTTCAAACCCTGCAACTCACTTCTGGATTTTTCTTAAAAATTGTATGTGCGCTTTAAACATATAATGCTCTAACGGTTAAGGCAAACATTGGCATGTTCTGATGACTTTTTTAGAGTTAACCAACCCGCACTGGGCCAGCGTGTTGAATTAAGGCCTAATCTCTCACGTCAAGAGAGAAGTTCCTGTGTCCCAGCAGTGGGGACGTAAATAGGGTGATGATATTTTAAAATCAAGTAGGCTCGTTTTTTTTCAGAAATATGGAACACAGCCAATATTTAAAAAGCTACAAAATAACCTTTGTGCTACTAATGGCTTATCTATCCGCATTCGCTGATTGATGAAGGTATTAGTTCCGTACCACACCGTGTCAGAACCGTACGGAGTTCACTTGCTAACTTACTTAGCGGAATTTTACTTTTGAACTTCGGTATATATGTCTATTGTACATAAGATTAATTGTTCTATTTGGATAAATTGTTGTCTGAAATAAAATATTTTAATTTTTTAAGGATAATCATATTAATCATCTAGTGCAATTTTATCTCTGATATATTGGTATGTAAGGTAAGCTAAGTGCTAAATACCAGTTGGATATACCTACCCAAAAAGAATATAAGCACTTGGATAGTTTTATTAGTTTAAAAGGTCTGAGCGAACATAACTGAAACTTACATATTATGTAATTTCAACACGAACTACGTATTAATTGCATAATATATTGAATAACCTATAAAAAACTGAAAAATTTTCCTGCAGCCGTATGTAAAGAACGTAAAAGATCGTCAAATCATAAATAAACTTACCTATAACCAAAATACAAACCTACTTAAATATTTTATTATACACGGTGTTTTGGATATGATATAATAAAGCGAAAAGGTATCCAATTAAAATAAAAAATAATAGGTTGATGAACGTTAGGTTAGGTTAGGCTATCATTCACGAAAAAGTTGGATCTACAGATTTACACATTAAATATTTTTTTCGACAAATAGATTTCCATATCAAAAAATCCAAGGACAATGAATGTTCGCCTGGTGCGTGCCCTTCACCCCTCCGCTTTATATACCAGATAAGAAACACCTTGTTTCGTTCAAGTTCGTTTCTTGAGCGTTGCTCAGCTTTTTGTTAATAATATTGAACTAAATTCATTAAACTACAACAAAAAGAAAATTTTCTACAATTAAAAACTCTTTATTGTCTTAGATACATTATAATCTCATTATTTACATAATTAACTATTGTTAGAACTAAATAAACAAGTTTTACAGAGATACATGTCCGTGTAAGCTTTCGTGTTGGCACAGCCAATGCCTGCAATTTATTTAGGAACGTTTTTCTCTTTTTTTTTAGATATCTCTGTATTAACATTAAACTACTGAAAGTACGCCGAAAACAGGGTGTATAAATATTACTGCGTCATTGCGTATTCTATAATTTAGTTAGGTACTTACTTTATGTTTTGTTTGTTTTCGGGGTGTTCTGCATCGAATCGAGTCGTTTAATTTTATAATTTTCATGAATCTATAGGTGCATATTATAAAAAATTCCCGCCGCGTCTGTCCGTTCCACTGTTTTCCTGTCTGTCACTGAATGCGCCTGTATTTATGTTTGGGATTAATTAAAAAACTACTGAACGGATCTTTATGCGGTTTTCAGCAATAGATATAATTAATCAATAGAAAGGTTTTTGCAATAGTGCCAGGCCGGAACGAGCCAGCTAGTTATTTATAATCAAGGTGCGTCTCGTGCGTGTATCGTAAGCACTCCCGTAAGTAAATAATTAAATAACACCATCATAGTGAAATACATTTTTTGTAATCCGAATTTATTGATATAAAAGGTATTCTCAAACCAACCTTAAATAAAATAAAGAAAAAAGCTATATTTAATAAACAACTAAGTTTTGAAACTATTACTTAAAGATTTTAACATTATTAAGATTAACAACAGGATGTTTACCATGATTTAACAGTTTTCAAGTTTTCAACTTGCTGGGACTTCAGTTCTACCGTGATCAATATCCCGTTGTTACTCTTAATTAGACCAAGCTTTGATTCACGGTCAACAATATCAAACTTAGTCCAACAGTATTCGACTCTAGGGCATATCTAGGATTTAAATCTTTACTTTACTTCAGCCGCACTAAGTATCATAAAATAAGGACCTACCTACCGTCTTAGTTTCTTTTAAGTCGTTTTTGTACACACTCTCATCAGGGTTATCTGCTTGAAGCAAATAAGAATTCCGTGCCTGAAGCCATCAGGACAGGCTAACAAGTAAGTAGGTGAATCACGGCTGTAACGATCGGTTCAATGACCTTCGTGCCCTAATTTATTCAACTGAAAAAGTGCGCACGGAAATCTACAATTTAGCTGACAAACAGACGTCGTCGGTCGGTAATGTCTACCCTTTGATATGATATGATTGTACCAACTTTTTACAGAGAATAAAGATTTGTTAGTTATTGCATATACTTACGTCTTTAGGTGACTGATAAATAACATAGTATTAGTCTGAATATTATCCGTGATATTTCACCTTTGAATCGGGTCCTGGACTGTCATCGAAAATAAAATCGAATTTTTTTTTCGTGTTCTCTGGTGGTAGGCTTCGGCCGCGGCTTGTCACCACCCTCCGGGCTGGGCCAGTGCGTGAAGTGATTTTATCGTGTTTCGTAATGTGGTCCGGAGAAGCCATAATCTAGGCCTTCATGCTCCATCTTAGACCACATCGTCACTTTGCATCAGGTGAGATTGTGGTCAAATGAAGGCTTATCAATAATAAAAAATAATAATAATAAAGGTCGTAAGCGCAGCGTTGTAATTCTGGTGTGGTTGCTTTGTAATTGCGTTGTCGTTGCGTTGAACTGTGGCGAACCTCCTTCTTTGTTTAGTCGGTTTAGAAGTTGAAACACTTTTCTTAATGTCTATTCTAATGGGCAGAAATCTAGTTTAGTTGGATATATCGTTTCTTATCGTTCTAGTATATTTGTAATATTTGACAATAATAAAATTACTATTTACTTTACGTATAAAAAAATATTATGATGGTGACACGAGATCAAGGTTCATTGACCCCGAATTGGAAGCTATTAGCCGTAAACGCTACTACATTAACACGTTTTGTTAACAAAAGCGTCAATTTCCTGAAAATTGCTTGACAGTGACTCGTTAATCCTTTGAGTGCTTAACAAAGGGCTTTTCACAGAACAGGAACTTTTGTAAGTAAAGGTTACACCTAAAACTTCATTGACTGTGTTGTGAATTTCATATTTAGTTATTAAGTGGGAAAGTGAACCCTTGGCTTTTTAGGATAGAAGGTTTTAACGTTATTACAATTAATATACCTAGGTATTTACCTACAATCAATAGGCTCTACTTACTACTACAGCATACTTTAGTGTTCGTATTATTTTGTGCTGTACAATAAAGAGTTATCTAAATATTTATTTATCAACAGGCTCTCGTCGAGTACGGTGGAGAAGGGCATAGACTACCTTTAATTTCTAAAAACCGTACGACGAGTATTACTGCGTGTGTTATACTAATCATAGTATTAAATAAATATTTCCGGGCTAATCACACAGCATCACCTAACCCCAAGCTAAGCTGAACTTGTACTATGGGTGTTAGGTGACTGATATACTATATAGATACCTAGATTTTGTTTTGTAAATACATACATTTGATACATAGGAAAAACCCAGAGCAGTAACCAGAAATTGTAGATCGTACAAAATCTGGTCCCCCGGCGGGAATCGAACCCGCAACTCCTGCGCCTTCGCCCACCGAGCCACAGAAGTCGTCTACTACTATGATACTAACTGAAATCCAAAAATATTCTTACCAAGCCGTACCGTTCCAGAGGGAATGCATCTCCGTCCACATCGGGCAAGCCGGCGTGCAGATCGGCAACGCCTGCTGGGAGCTGTACTGCCTGGAGCACGGCATCCAGCCCGACGGCCAGATGCCCTCCGACAAGACCCTGGGCGGAGGAGACGACTCCTTCAACACCTTCTTCAGCGAGACCGGCGCGGGGAAGCATGTGCCTCGCGCCGTGTTTGTGGATCTCGAGCCTACTGTCGTTGGTGAGTGTTTATTATTATTTGTTTTAGGACCGTCATCAAGAAAATACCTACACTAAAATAGCTTAAAATTCAAGTACCTACAGAATATTTATGTTCTAGTGTTTTCTTAGTTAAAGTAGTCACAGTACGTGCAATGTGTGTGCTAATTGGCAATAACGCATTGGAGAGTAATTATTTTGAATCTTATTTATGGACGTCGCCCCTTAAGGTGGTTGTATGGGCTAACGCGACTTTTTCAAATTGATATATCTACTTTATGAGTGAATAAAAATGTATAAAAAAAATATATGTTGCAAAATAGATATTAAATTACAACTTCAACGTTTGAAATTATTGTATCTTCATTATTACTTAATAAAAAAAATATTCAAAGTAAGGCATTTTTTATCCGAAATTTGGATATATCTTTTAAACGGTATTGAGTTTGAGTATTTTTCTTTAACTTAAATATTTGTCAAAGTATTCCACACAAACTGTACGTTTGAAAATTAAAACAAATGATTTATACGACTACAAATAATTATTTTATGTTTTCGGGATGAAATGGAACGACCGGGTCTGTGCGGGGGCGACGGGCGGCAGTGTGGCTCAGACTATCGGACGGGGAGGTTGTGTCGCGCGTCTTCGTCATCGGTCCAAATGCATTTTTCGATGTAACCGTATAACGATTATTGTTTGCGCATGGACGCTGTTGTTTAGTTTTATATTTTAGACTCTGAGTGCCTCGTAGACGCGGTGTGCGAATGTCCGCTTGCAGAGCAAAAGGTAGCGGGTTCGATTCCCGCCGAGGGTAAAAGTGTTTGTATGTTCTGCAAGCACTTTTCTGCTTGGTCTGGGTGTTTAATATGTATATTAAAAAATATATTTAAATGTATGTATATTATAATATAATTATTAATATCATTAAGTATATCAAATATCTAGTACCTACCCGTACGTAACACAAGCTTAGAGCTTACCACGGGACTAAATGTTGTTGCGTGAATTGTCTGGAAATATTATTTATTTATAACTAGCACAGACTAGTATAAATATAATTAAAAATTAAATAATTAATTAATTGTTATATATATTTTAATTCGCTTTATTTTTCGAATTAGCTCGCTAAAGTGGCAAAGGGCGGGCCATGTCGCACGCAGGACAGATGGCCGTTGGGGCCGGAAAGTTCTCGAGTGGATACCACGGATCGGCAAACGTAGAGTAGGACGTCCACCAACTAGATGGACAGACGATCTGGTAAAGGTAGCAGGCTCGCGGTGGTTGCAAGCTGCTACCGAACGAAGTCACAGGAAGTCATTGAGGGAGGCCTATGTCCAGCAGTGGACGTCCTACGGCTGAAATGATGATGATGATGATGATATATATTTTATGTCACCGCACCGTCCAGTTATTTGCTGTGCATTATTCCCTCCATCCTAAGGTTGTCTGGAAGAAATTACTCTAAGCAATAAGGCCGCCCATTACGCATTTCAGTATTTAGATTTAAGTCCCTTTTTGTATTGTGATATCCTGGTGTGTAATAAAGAGTTTTATTATTATTATTATTACTAGGTAGATGATACAAACAAAGTATATACAATGTGTATCTTCGAACCTTGATCAAACGAAATGCGGATACACGACATAGATTTATGGATAAATATAGGATAATAATTATTATGTTGGCTATTTAAAAAAAAAGCCAAAATTTTTTTTTATGAAATCTACTTCGTATTGTTTTTTATTCGTTTCTGTTTGAGTAAATGGTGTATTTTATTCAAAGTAGGCTCATTTGAAAGCTAGATAGTTTACATCATTATAATCATCAGCCCTTATCCCATATTACGTGGGGTCGACGCAACATCTTTCTTCCTTCCATTTTCCTCTGACACTCGTCATCTCAACACTCATTCCTTCCTTCAAAGTTCAAAATTAATTTATTGCGTAAATACATGTTACAGCGTTGTTATGGCTTAAATTTTACATGGATCAATGTATTTTACCTGTCCAGGCATGCAATTATAAAATTGGCATTACATTATTGAATAAACTAAAATAATAATAATAAAAATCTAACAAAATACAGTACTAAATAATTTTTTATAATTATTAACTTTAAATTAATTTCATTAAACATTTATAACATCAGTAATCATCATAGTAAGCAAAAATTCAAAGTCATAAAACTAATTATTGTACAATTTAAAAAGTCATTATCTTAGAAACATTTTTGTCAGTCATTTTTGTTCTTACGCATGCCATCCTTCAAACAGTCCATCAATATTTTCTTTGACCTACCTCTTCCCACATATCCATCAACACAAATATCTAACACTCTAAGCTAGATAGTTTACCTAATTAGGAAAATTCAAAACAAAATACAATTTTGGTACAAGAGCCCGCAAAATTTTTTTTTGTAGTAATTTACCAAAAAATTTTTTTTTAAATTTTGTTGATGATCTATAATTTTTAAACTTTTTTGCATGTTTTATTAAACTTCATAATTTTTTTCAAACGTTGTCTGGAAGAAATTGCTTTAAGCAATAAGGCCGCCCATTATGCATTTTGTATTTTGCAAGTCCATTTTTGTATTATTTTATCTTGGTTTGTAATAAAGAGTTCATCATCATCATCATCAGCCTATTTTAGTCCACTGCTGGACATAGGCCTCCCCTAATGAGCGCCATAGTGCCCTGTCCTCGGCTTGACGCATCCAGCATCTGCCAGCAGTCTTTCGCAGGTCGTCATCCCACCTGGCCGGAGGGCCTACACCACGTTTGCCGAGTCGCGGTCTCCACTCCAGAACACGTTTACCCCAACGGTTATCAGTTCTTCGTACGATATGGCCGGCCCACTGCCACTTCAGCTTGCTAATCCTATGAGCTATGTCGGTAACTTTGGTTCTCTGTCGGATGTGCTCGTTCCGCATTCTATCCTTCAGAGAAACTCCGAGCATAGCTCTCTCCATAGCTCGCTGCGCGACTTTGAACTGGTGGACCAACCCTATCGTAAGTGTCCACGTCTCGGCACCGTACGTCATTACGGGTAGAACGCACTGATTAAAAACTCTCGTTTTCAAGGATTGCGGTATGGATGACGAGAAGACTTGACGTAGTTTACCAAATGCTGCCCAGCCTAACTGAATCCTCCTCTTAGCCTCCTTATCAAAGTTGTTTTTTCCCAGCTGCAGAACCTGCCCGAGGTAGGGGTATTCGGAAACAACTTCGAGAAGGTGCCCATTTACGACGATCGGCCTTGGCTCAATTTGGTCATTAATCATGACTTTGGTTTTATCCAGATTCATGCCAAGTCCGATACGTCGCGAAGACGCAGCAAGGTCGTCTAACATCTGGTTCAGCTCCTCTAACGACTCCGCCATTAAGACTATGTCGTCCGCGAATCGTAGGTGCGAAATGTGGTGGCCGTTTATGTTGATGCCCTTACCTTTCCAGTCCAGAGTCTTAAAAACATCTTTCATCGCGCTCGTGAACAGTTTCGGGGATATGACATCCCCCTGTCTCACACCTCTGCGCAGTTGGATGGGTTTGGACTTCTGATCCTGTACTTGGACACACATTGTAGCGGCTTCATAAAGACTTCTCATCACCTCGATATAACGACAGTCTACTTGGCATCGCTGGAGAGATTGCAGAACAGCCCAGGTTTCGACGGAGTCAAAGGCCTTCTCATAGTCCACAAATGCTAGACACAGGGGCTGATTATACTCCCCAGTCTTCTGTATAATCTGCCGCACTGTGTGAATGTGGTCTATGGTGCCAAATCCTGCGCGAAACCCAGCCTGCTCCAGTGGCTGAAACTCGTCTATAGTCTCCGAGCGAGACGATTCGTGATAACTCTTGAGAACAGCTTATATATGTGGCTCAGGAGTGAAATGGGCCTATAGTTTTTGAGAAGAGCTTTATCTCCCTTCTTAAAAAAGAGCACCACTAAACTTCCGCTCCACGCCTTGGATAAAGAGTTATATTATTATTATTATTCTACAAATTCTACAAAGAGTATGGGTCTACCTTTTTTCGTTGTCATGTTATTTGCCATTTTAATTAGGTACTTTCTGCCTTGTACAAATATCAACAGACAACAAATTATGTATCTTAAGTTGCATTAAAATGATCACGCACGATTGTGGTGAAGTGAGCTGGAGCGTCACCATGAATCACGCCAGCGAATCAAATAAGAAACGATCGCGATGTACTAAAAAGAACTTGTGAACTGAACGTGGCTTTACTTGAACGATATGCATTGAGGAAAATGGTTGGCATTTTGAACAATCTATAAATTAATTGAAAGTAATAACTTAAAATATTGTATTACTTAATCTTATCATTATCCACCGTTAATATCCCACTTTTGGGCAAAGGCTTCGTTCCGTTTCATCTTATCTTGCCTTGTTTCATTACATAATTTGCTGTCTGTTGATCTCTGTACAAGGCAGAAAGTACCAAATTCAAATGGCTAATAACATGACAACAAAAAGAGTTTAATTAACCTTTTTGGTACGTGGGCTACCCACCAACCTTAGAGTATCTATGGGTACCAATAGTGTCAGTCGCGTAGCATTTCAAATAATTGTATACTCTCTACCTGAAACTTTAAAGGAAAAGCAAAATACCTCGAAAACTTAGTGACTGACCAAAAATCTGAATTGTACTCGTCTTTTTGCCCGATTTTCTAATCCTATGACATTATGAATATTGCAGATACTACCTAGATTCTATCAGACGATTGGCCTTCAAGCAAAAACCAGACTTACTTTTTAGAAGAGATTTGTAGTATATATTATGAAGTTTAATATGACATGCAAAAAAGTATACCTCAATAATCCAGTGTAAAAGTTACAGATTAAAAATAAAATACAAAAACTATTTTTTTTGTTAAATTTCTACAAAAAAAAAATTTTAATAGGCTTTTGTACCGAAATTGTATTTTCTTTTAATTTTCATAGCTAGGTAAACTATCTAGCTTTTTAATGAGCCTACTTTGAATAAAATACACCGTTTACTCAAACAGAAACGAAGAAAACACCAGATGAAGTACCTAGTTCTCATAAAAAAATATTAAATCGGCTTTTTTTAATAGCTTACATAAAAAAAACTGATATTTATCGATTAATTTTTGTCATGTATCCGCAAATTGCGTTTGATCAAGGTTCGAAAATACACATTGTATAGGTAACTAGCCTACCCTGGCAGGATTGGCTTAGGATCTTATTAGTAGGTTGGTACTTAGTAAGTAAAAAAAACCTAGTTAAAAAACATACTTATTATTTATTTATTTATTTGTTATATTAGGACCACCAACAAGAAAATACACTAAAATAGTTTAAAAATTAAGGTTCATTAATATCTAATAATAATATATACTTAATTTCAACAATACATTTTAAATTAAAAAAAAAAATTAAAAAGAAAATAACATAAGCACAAACGCATAAATCTCTAGGTAGAATAGTTTTAGCGTAATAATGATGTAGTAGGAAAGTCCTTATTTACGGCGTCGCGACTCGCGAGGAGCCGGCACGCGTGACCGCTTGCCGAGAGCGCAGGCCGCGCTCTGCGTCGTAAAAATGTAGCGGGGAGTATGCGGTTGCGCGGGGAATAATTTTGACTCCGCCCGAATCCTCAAGGCCGTTGGCCCATACAGGCGCCTTAATCTAATATATAAAATTCTTATAGATGAAAGAAATTGCTCTTACAACTAATCGTAGGTAATCAGTCACTCACTCTTCAATTGCTTTAAAATCAAAATGTTAAATTATTATTAAAGCATTTTCTCTACGAGTCATGATCAAGTAGTGAATTCCAATGATTATACAATTTAAGCTCCTTAGTACTCGTACTGTATTTTCTATACAAAGAAGTACACTATTACGCCCGACCATTAAAACTCACAGAACATTAGACAACCTCATCAATCCAATCGCGCCACGACACCATTTATATAAAAAAACAACTTTAATTCAAAACGAAATAAACCATGAAATGAACTCCAGTCTGTTGATAGTTTTTTAATAGTTTGTCTGTAGTTACAGCGGGGTCAGCGACCCGACTGACCGTTACTTCGCAGATAACCATTACAGCCGAATTGAAGTCTAGCTTAGCTCTTTTGAAAGCTGTTATTACTGCAATTACGACAAAGAATTACAACTACATAGGTATCTTCCTCATGGGCTACTCGGGGCTTATCATAGTCATAATCATTGATTTGTTGTTTGTGGTAGTGGTATACATGAGTAGCGTTGAGGCATTAGAAACATTCGCTTACCAATGTGATTGCATCGCAACGATCAAATTACGTCCAAACCCTAAAAAAGACTTACCTACTAACTTTACAGGCCACGGTAATGCACGTGTTTTTGGATTTTCCCGCGGTAAAGGGTAGAATATAGCCTTCCTCGATAGCTGGGCTAGCTAACACTGAAAAAAAAATCAATTGAAATCGATCGCTACTGAGATTAGCGGGTCAGACATACAAACGAAGTTTTATAATATTATGATAGATGGTTCAAATACGGCCCTTTCATTTTGGAGATATTATCTACTGTAAATTTAACCGTTATTTAAAAAATACTTTTGTCTGCGAAGTTGTATCCCGTTATACCACCACCTCTGAGCTAGAATAAAAAAAAGATTATCTTTATTTCTGTAACAAATAACATGGTGTGATTTCTGTTGTAAAGACCCTCATTTAAGCTTAAAAACTTGTGTTAGAGGGTCTCGCTCTTATATCATTAAAGTTACAAAAGAAAGAAAAATAAAAAACTTACTCTCAATAAATAATAAATAATAAGGAGTGCTTACCCGTTCGACCCAAGATTTTTCTACCCAATAGGTATTTTGCTCCGTTCAACCCAAAACAATAGATTCAAGTTACCCGTTCTACCCACACCTACTTATTCCTAATTTCTAATTAAAAAAACATTGTCCAGCGGACAAAATTGTGAATCTAAACCATTCCCAGATCCCCTTGAACACACACAAAAAATTTCATCAAAATCGGTCCAGTAGTTTGAGAGAAGTTCAGTGACATACACATTCACAGAAGAATTATATATATAAAGATATACAAATAACGGTGTCTGTACTATTTAGAATACACTGTGACTCAGGTTTTTGCTTTGGGTAGAACGGGGCATATGTTTTGGGTTGAAGGGGTAAAAATATTATTGGGTAGAAAAATCATGGGTTGAACGGGTAAGCACTCATAATAAGTACCTATAGGTAATAGAAAAGATTATTTAAAGATAAAGATATGGTATTTTATTTATTTTTAATATAGATACCTAATAAGTGGGTTGGTATTAACGTTGTAGAAGATATAAATTGTGTCATAGGCAAACAATATGTCGTTCTCTAAGTCACGGGCCATCAGCATTGAGAGCTCTCCTGGCTAATCAAGGAAACTCCATTGTTGTCATCGCTTGAAGCGTGACGGAGACCACCTTCTCGTCGTAAGAGGTTAGACATGTTATCAAATTGCATGTTTATTGAAGATTTTAGAATTGGTTTTGATTTTTAAGAAACTTAAATGAATTCATAAATTCTTTATTGTACACAAAAGCATACATTAAGGTTTACTAACAATGGTCATGTACAAAGGCGAGCTTAACCCTATAAGAGTTTTCTTACAGGAAACCTGTAGTGATGAAGAAATTTGAAAAAAAATAAGAGTAGTATGCAGTGTGCATACAAGTTAGAAATAGAGACTAAGCAGGAAAATAGCTTAAATTACAAACACAGTTTTTAAGTACAAAATACTAAATATATATACCTACCTACCTACCTATAAATATTTATGAAACTTAGATTAAGTATATCATCATAATTATATCGGTTGTTGAACGTCTACTTCTGGACTTAAGCCTCCCTCGGATTCAGACGTATTTATTTTGGAGTGGATTCCACTTTGAGCCCGCGGTCATAACGAAACGGTCATAAACGGTGATGAATGACTGGTGCAAATTTAATTTTAATTTAATTTAATGTCTTTTTTAATGTTTTAATTTTAATTTAATTTAATTTCATTTTTAATGTTTTTAACCCCCGACCAAAAAAGAGGGGTGTTATAAGTTTGACGTGTCTGTCTGTCTGTCTGTGTGTCTGTCTGTCTGTCTGTGTCACCATAGCTCCCGAATGGATGGAGCGATTTCAATTTAGTTTTTTTTGTATGAAAGGTGAGTCTTGCGCGAGTGTTCTTAGACATGTTTGATGAAAATCGGTTGGGCCGTTTAAAAGTTATGGGGGTGAGAGTGGAGAAGCAAAACCGAAAATCTGCAAATATACTAGTGTGGGGTATCAAATGAAAACGCATCGCGTCCACATTACATAATATTATGTTGTTTTATATTTAAGGAAATTAAGGAATTGGAATCGCGGGTTTTTCTTAAATTTTAAATTTAGATTTATAATTTGTATGTATGTGGACACTGTCTGAATAAAGAAACTTTTTATTTATTTATAACTAAGATGTCTGTCCATATAGCTCTATTCAAGAGCTTCTCGGTCGCTATACTGTTTCAGATTATCGCGAACATACAGACAGACATGGCGGACTTTTATTTATAAGATGTAAACTATGTCACGTCCGAATTTTCCATAAATGGTAAAACAAAAAAAATACATACACACATTAATTATGCAATTCAAAACAAATCATTTATTTTAGACAACATTAATTGTGTGGGAATAAAATAAAATTATCTAGAACTGTATTTTTTCCGTTAAATAAACATTATATTTTTTTTATGATTTATTCAACATATCTCTCTACCTCAGATTCCCTGCCATTTCGGCTGAAGGCGGACTTTTAACTAAACTTCTTAATATTAAGATACCAAAATACCGCATTATCGCGTGCTCTTTTAAAACCTAAATAACCAACCAAAAACCAATATGTTGTTTAACTTAGTTTTAATTAGTATTTAAGTGAATTCTTTGCTATGCGCTATACACAGGGCCCATAAATATTTATTTGATTGCAATAAAGAAACTGAAACTGAACTAAAACAAATATTAGCCCTCATCAAGATTTCAGAATCAATGGCGCTTGAAGAAAGCAATTATGTTGTCTGAGTGGCGCCTCAATTACATTCCATAAGGGCTGGGCTAATAATGCCGAGACTATTTCCTCTGCTGGTAAATCAACCGCTGATAAATCAACTTGACTTTTGATTTAAGTTTATTTATTTTTATCTTCGACATATTCGATAGCGTAAATAAAATATTTTTTTCGTGTCTCGTAATGTGGTCCGGAGAAGCCATCTACCTTCTAGGTCTTCATGCCCCATCTTAGACCACATCGTCACTTTACATCAGGTGAGATTGTGGTCAAATGAAGGCTTATCTAAAATAAAAATAAAAATTGTTTCGTGAAGTACAAGTTCATTGAATAAACCTATTAGCTAGGTATTGTTGTGTGGATTGTACGGATATACTATTATTCTTATTATTATATTAAAATTTGCTGAATTAAATAGTTTATTAACATGGTATGCGCCTAAGGTGCAAGAGGTTACAAGAGGGTTCGATTCCCGCCGATAGACTAGATTTTGTACGATCTACAATTACTGGTTTCTGGTCTGAGTGTTCTCTATGTATCATTTACAAAATAAAATGTATCTATGTAGTACCTAACAAAATTCCTTAGAAGAATAAAAGAAAATTAATTGAAAACTTAATATAAATTTTGTAAAACTATGTACAGATGGTAGGTCACATAAATATATAAGACTGATTACCAAGTTTAACTGTGAGGTAATGGGCACAACGCGATAGTTCCTTAAACTAGAATAAAAAATAGTAACCTTCCGCATAAGAGTTGCACAAAGAGCCATGGAGCGTGCCATGCTCGGCATCAAACTTATAGACCGTGTTCCCAATATCGACAGCCGAAGACGAACGAAGGTGAAAGATATTGGGAATCGTATCACGGATCTAAAATGGAGTTGGGCAGGACACTTGGCGAGACGAAATGATAATGGGTGGAGTAAGACAATCACTGAGTGGCGTTCAAGGAACGCTTATAGGAACGTCGGTCGTCCAGCAGCGAGATGGGCTGACGACATCGCTAAAATCGCAGGACGCACCTTGATGAAATTGGCACAAGACCGTAATGGGTGGCGAGAGCAAGAGGAGGCCTATACCCAGCAGTGGGTGAAGTCAGGTTGCGGATGATGATGATGAACCTTCCACAGATGAGGTCCGCACCGGCACCTACCGCCAGCTCTTTCATCCGGAACAGCTTATCACTGGCAAGGAAGACGCGGCCAACAACTACGCGCGCGGCCACTACACCATCGGCAAGGAGATCGTCGACGTGGTGCTGGACCGGATCAGGAAACTCGCAGACCAGTGCACCGGACTGCAGGTGAGTCATCAATCTATCACTCTATATATGCGGTCCGAGAATAGAACTAAATCATGCCGTAACAGCCTGGATCGTAGAAGGTAGTCGCGGACGAGGCTGACCACAAAATCGCTGGGGACTTGGAGAACTTCCAGGCAGACTGGAAGCAGCGGACGGGGACTACTGGAAGGATTATGGGAGAGGCTTTGGCCCAGCTGTGGGACACGCTAGACCAAATAAAAAAAGAAGATAAGAGATTCGTTTCCATACGAATCTCTTATAAAGATACCAAACTTTGAATTTTTTTCACTATTTATTTATTGCAGGGATTCCTCGTGTTCCACTCGTTCGGAGGCGGCACCGGGTCAGGCTTCACGTCGCTGCTGATGGAGCGTCTCTCGGTCGACTATGGCAAGAAGTCCAAGCTCGAGTTCTCCATCTATCCTGCTCCTCAGGTAACACATCTGGTCAATCAGCAGTGTCCAATACCGGGTAAATGCCTAGTTATTATTTGCGGCACCGTAAGGTTTTTAACCTGTTTTCTAGAATACATCGTAAAGAGAATAAAAACAATATTCAATAACCCGATCTACAATTATTCAGTTTCAGTTTATGTATTGCAATCATATCTAAACATAACGAACATGGATAATATTTAAGGACCTGTGTATAGGCATGGCTGGCCTGGCATGGCTAATTTACTTTGATACACATTATAAAAGTACAGTACATAAAATATATTACTTTTAAGCTGAGCCATCCATCTTATCATTAGAAATTAAAATAAAATTTTATAATTTGTATTCGATATATCCCTAATATCTATAATCCCCTGTGGCAGGTGTCCACAGCGGTGGTAGAGCCATACAACTCCATCCTGACCACGCACACGACTTTGGAGCACTCGGACTGCGCCTTCATGGTCGACAACGAGGCTATCTACGACATCTGCAGACGCAACCTCGACATCGAGCGGCCTACGTACACCAACCTCAACAGGCTTATTGGACAGGTATGAATCAAACTCAGCAATTCTACATTTGTAAATAGTTATTAGTTGCCTTTACAAATATTTGAAGTCTCAAAACACTATTAGAATTCTTAACATGGTGCATTTGCAAATGATTTCACCTTTTAAACTGATATTTGTGTCACGCTGATCATCGGTGCTTACAGTTCGGCCATATTATAGAAACATTTTAGAATAACGCGGACCGATTGGCGCTGACTACGTTCAGCACTGACAGTATTTTCAATCAGTTTGTCAAAATTAGCCTTACAAGGATACAAGCCTTCAATAGTTTCACAAGGTAATCACAATCATCATCCATGTTCGGGAGTTTTGATCCAGGAAATTGGCTGCTGATACTGCTGGATACACCAGAGCATTTCTATGTATGTACATGAATGTCCTTCGCTGCGTTCTTTGTGAAAATATCAGGTCTACTCGTATCAGCATCCAAAAGTTGCTTGTAAGGGATCGATCATAGCGATAAGGCCTCCCATTGTTCTCCAACATTATGTTTATATATAAAGTCAATTTTTTTTGTATATTTTGTGGTCATAAAGTGTTGTCTAATCTAATCGTTTCTCTTGCTCTTGCGCGTAAAAGTTCGACGAAATGTGATACCAAAACGCAGCCTGTCGTTTGTACAATAAGGCTGCACATGCTTGAATCAGCAAGCGACTGTTCTCTTAAAAATAAAACAAACTAGTGTATAGACCGTTTCATGTTGCTCAAACCCTATTTACCTCCACACCTCCACAGATCGTGTCCTCAATCACCGCATCCCTACGGTTCGACGGCGCGCTGAACGTGGACCTGACGGAGTTCCAGACGAACTTGGTGCCGTACCCGCGCATCCACTTCCCGCTGGCGACCTACGCGCCCGTCATCTCAGCAGAGAAGGCTTACCACGAGCAGCTCACTGTGGCTGAGATCACCAACGCGTGCTTCGAGCCTGCCAACCAGGTAAGGGTTCCCCACCTGATCTGCTAAGAAAGAGGAAGTCTTACTTAGCACGAAGTAGGCGCTAAGAAGACTTATCATGAGCAGGTCACAGTCTATGAGATCGCCAATGCGTGCTTCGAGCCTGCCAACCAGTTAAGGGTTCCACCTGATCTGCTGAGTGGTTATGATTACATTATTACTTTTATCACCTACTCTATTTATCACGCCCCAGCGTAGCCCGTGCTTTATGGACTTCAACGCGGGAATAACGAATTTTCCCGCTGTTAACGAAACCTGTAGCCTTCCTCGATTTATGGACTATGCATCACTGAAATAACTGTTAAAATCAAACTGATATTACTAGTAATCATGATAATTTATGTCAAATATGTGTACTGTTTTTATTTTCAATTTAGTTTTAATTAATAAATAACATGAAGTAGTTTTTAACCCCCGACCAAAAAAGAGGGGTGTTATAAGTTTGACGTGTCTGTCTGTCTGTCTGTCTGTCTGTCTGTCTGTCTGTGTGTCTGTCTTTCTGTCTGTGTCACCATAGCTCCCGAACGGATGGAGCGATTTCAATTTAGTTTTTTTTGTATGAAAGGTGAATCTGGCGCGAGTGTTCTTAGACATGTTTCATGAAAATCGGTTGAGCCGTTTAAAAGTTATGGGGGTTAGAGTGGGGAAGGAAAACCGAAAATCTGCAAATATACTAGTGTGGGGTATCAAATGAAAACGCATCGCGTCCACATTACATAATATTATGTTGTTATACATTAAAGGAAATTAAGGCATTGGAATCGGGGGTTTTTCTTAAATTTTAAATTTAGATTTATTAAGATATAACACGCACGCCAACAATGTTACCAACCATTACATGTTGGCACGTAGAAAATGCCTAGGCATTAAGCCCACCTTTTTGTACACTATTTGTGAAAATAAAGTGTTAAAAATAAATAAAAATAGTAGAAAAATCAACCATACTCTTTAGCTTTATGATATCAGTATAGTTTGCTAAATGAACTAATTAGCTAACATTGTTTCAGATGGTAAAATGCGACCCTCGTCACGGGAAATACATGGCCTGCTGCATGTTGTACAGGTAGGTACTAGAAATTACGACTGGAAATGGAAGTACCCAAGGTATAATTAAATAAATATATTACGTACTTAATACCCATCGCATTCATAAAAGACAGTGCTGGCGCGGCGCCGGCTGCGATAAAATATTAAGCGATTTTCTTGAGACAATTTTTTAGAGTTTATATTATTAATTTAACTTATTTACTTACCCGTAGGAGTAAACATAAAATTCTTGGATTTTCCGTACAAAATCTTTGGGCTTTGGAGTTTTTTGTTATTTTTAGTACACCCCACACAATAGGAACGATTATAATCAAAATTTTTTTTTTACTATTGTAGCATTTTCCTAGATGACTGATTATTCTTGCCAAAATTTGGTCCCTTATTAAAAATCCACCCTATATAGTTTTAAATGTTACAAGAATGTTAGAAATGTAGACTAAAAGTACCTACCCCTAAGGTTTTGATTCCCTTGCAGTTGGGTTGCTTCGAGTAACCTAACCCAGTAAAGTAAGTAAATAAAATGAGGGCTTAAATTGCTGTTCCTTTTGTTTTCATTGACATCATGGAAGTTTGTTTTTTAGCTACAATTCCTGAGTATTTGCTATGAATTTTAATTTAATAATACTACACCAAAGAGGTAGTAAGCTAAAATATATTATTCATCACTTTTTGTATGATGTTCGAATTTTTAAGGCGTTGCTTAATGCCAAATTTAAATATTCTAGAATGACTGGACCTATAGGTTCCTATAGTATTCCTATCCGAGTATTGATTCCTATCGTCAATTTGCGGATTTTCCGGTTTAAACGGCTGTCGGTTTTTAAATGGATTGGCAAAGCAGTTACGGGTTTTTACAGATAAAAAGAACAGTTAGTATTTGGTATGATAATGTAGATACCTCCACGTCTTCCTGAAGTTGACAACAAAGTGATCTATAATCGTTTTTACCTTTTGAGGTACAGAACCCTAAAAATGAGATGTATTGCAGAGGAGACGTAGTGCCAAAGGACGTGAACGCAGCCATCGCGACCATCAAGACCAAGAGGACCATCCAGTTCGTGGACTGGTGCCCCACAGGGTTCAAGGTACGAAAGAACAGAAATGATTTTAAATAAAATAAATAAATATATATTTTATGGACAATATGCATGATGACCACATAAAAATTGGTATTCTGTTTATTCTGTTTGTGAGCCCTTCCAAAAATACTAGACACTCGTTTTTTCACCTTATCTATTTATAGGGATAGTGCTAAGATGCAGAGCATCAGAAATCCGGAGGGGGGCTTGTGAAGGATACATTTAGTACAATAAAATCGCACGAAAGCGTTACGTCTCTCGAAACTTCAAGGCAATGTCGGTTTAATATTTCGTTTACAAGTAAAAATAACGAAAAAAAGTATCTAAATAACAGACTTATTATTCAATAAGGAATCGAACCTTGCTCCGCAAGTGGTTCGATTCCTACCCACTGCGCAACTCAGGCAGTCGTGTTTACACAGACAGATGATAGATTTAACAGATAAATGATTTAAAGCACTTCAGTATTATTATTAATTATCATTATTGTATAGACTTTTCAACATAGTTAGGATGTTATAAGCCAATGTTCATTTCAAAGTTAGTAAAATAATTATTTCTCGTAAGCTAGCTAGATACAAGATGAACACAATACATTTTGTAAAACATTCTAATATTTAATTACGGAACTTACATTCATTTAGAAAGCTGTATCATCTTCGTCAATTAGTCATAGTGTTGCCAGACATTCTTCGTACCTACTTCTTACAATAAAAACATGCAACTGTAAATTATGAATCAGTTTCGATTATTATTAGGCAGGTTGGTACTTAAGATGACTCACCGAGTAACAGAGTTTTTACTCGGTCTTTCATCTCAATAATATTATTCAGTAGTTAGATTTTTCTTTTCATAAAATAGGCATTAATTAGGTACTTACTTATATTTAGTTAAAACACTTATTCGCAAAAGATTTATTTTATTTATGTAATTATATTATTATCACATCGTGAGGAAATCGGCATGTTCTGAGAACTTTAAAAAGTTTGAAGGACATGTGACATTCACCAACCCGCACTTGGCCAGTGTGGTGAAATTAAGGCCTAACCTCTCAAGAGTCAAGAGAGTCCCTGTGTCCCAGCAGTGGGAACGTTAATAGGGTGATGTCATCATCACCCTATTAACGTTCCCACTGCTGATGATGTATGTACCAGCTATTTTTTACCCGCGGTTAATGTTATTATATATACCTGTTATCGTTATAATGAGAATACTCGTTGTACGGTATTTAAAGGTAAAGGAAGCCTAAGTACTCCGTAGTAAGATAGTTTGAAGAAGAAAGCGATAACGAACAAATAAACTTACTATTTCATTTATACGCCAACTAGATGGACGGATATCGTCACTTTACATCAGGTGAATTTGGGGTCAAATGAAGGCTTATCCAGGAAAAAAAAAACGTTTCCAACTTTTTGCAGACCTCTAACAGGAGTAGTGGATATGCGATCGCATTCTTCCAACATTCGAGTATTTTATTATTATTACTTTTTAATATTATCTTAGTACTATAGATAGTCTTAGCTTCCAACTAATATATTTACTTACCTCTAATATATTTCCACCTCATTGCAGGTCGGCATCAACTACCAGCCGCCCACCGTGGTCCCCGGCGGAGACCTGGCCAAGGTGCAGCGCGCCGTCTGCATGTTGTCCAATACCACCGCCATTGCGGAGGCCTGGGCCAGGTGAGGGTCATACGTCATACGGGGCAATACGTCCCATCAGCATACGTAGTCCAACACTAGTCCACTTGTCCATTGTGTCACTGTATGTTACATGTATCTCCTATGTATGTTCCTATATTGTGGTGTTGCAATGAAGATTTTTTGTGGGTGATACGTCCCGCTCAATTATAGCGTATAGTTTGACGTCACAAATGGGCCATCCACCTACGCTCTAAAGCACTGAATGTGTAGGTAGTCCAAAACGCGTGTACAGTGGAGCGGTGCGGTGGCGGCGCGGTGGCAGCGTCGTTCGCTGGAGCGACAGAAAGCATTATAAATAAAATAAAATAAATAAATAGTAGAATTATAAATGAAGGAATAAGGGAAGAATCGTTAGTTAATATTATTTAGATTCGTAGTAGTTAATTATTATTTGGTTATTTAGATTTCTGTGGTTATCCTAGTATTCGATAAACACCTAAATACATAAAAGAAATGCTAATTATGGCATTTTTTATTTTTGACTGCTCATTCACAGCCCGGATAGCTCAGTCGGTAGAGCATTGGACTTTTAATCCAAGGGTCCAGGGTTCAAGTCCCTGTTCGGGCGGGAATATTTTTGCATTACCAATTTTACGGCGCGATGATAGCCGTTATCAAGCTGGCATAGAATAAAGCAAACAATAATGGTATTCAAAAGTTACTACAACATTTTTATAGATAAAATATTTTGGCATTAAAACAAAAATGCTTCCTTAGAAATATCTAACTGGTTAGTGACATGCTAAGGATTTTTGCGGGGGTTTTGTGACTATGATTTTAACAGAACATTATAATATAAAGCAATCTATACTTTGTCTAACCCCGATCGTATCGAGCGAAACCGGGGAATGTTCCGTTTTTAGTATCGAACCTGGCATAACTAGTCCAATATAAAAAAAGGGATTTTGCTGCCCGTGAAACTTGACAGTAAATGATATAGGTAGTCAATTCTAACGTAAAATGAAAAGTGGTACGGAACCAAACCTCTAACTAATACGGTCACAGATAAATTTGGGTTAAAAAATGATAAAAAAAATGTAGTCCCAAATATCTCAGACACCGTATGACATAAAAGCAAATAAAAGTCATACGGTGATAAACATTTTGTTTGTAATGCTTACAGCAATATGCTTTGTAAAATCGAAAGTGTAGGTAATGCTTACAAACAAAATGTGTTTAAAAACAAAATCTTTAAGTATCTATACTTATTTTGTTGTAGCATAGACATGAGTTTTACGAATGGCTGTAGAATTGCGTATTTTTAAAATGGGCAGGAGCAGATTTTATGCTGTTTTTAAAGCCAAATATCTCAGAAACTGTGCATGTTGGAGGTTTTGTTCATAATATGCTAAACAATTAAAAGTGTTCGTCGATTTCGCGCCCGCTCCGGCTTAACGCAGGGTCAAGCCATAAGCAGAATATTTCGTCGATGAGTCTATTACGATAAAAATCTACCTGGCAATAGAAATGCAAGAAAAAATATACTTTTCTATTAAAAAAAGCATAGGTTACTATTTTGTAATTTCCTCAATTGATATATTCCTACCTAATAAGTAAATAAACAATTAACTATAAACCTGACAATTTTATTAACTAAATATTAAATAAAAATGTAAGAACTAAATATAGATTTGTAAAATCGAAAGTGAAAAAAAAGGCTAAGTAAGATACCCTAAGTGGGAGAAGTAAGATCTGCACTGACATCTCGCCTAAGGAGTGTTTTGTGCATTCTAATTCTAAGTGAAGGCTCTTAATATATAAAGAAACTATTAGAGAGAAAAATTAAATAATTATTTCCGGACAATCCACACAACAACATCTAGCCCCGAGGTAAGCTTTAAGCTTGTATTATAAGTACTAGGCATCGAATATTTTATCGTGATAGACATCCATAGATATTTTTTATTATACATATAAAATACCCAAACCAAGGAGAAAAGGCTTGCAGAACATACAATCACTTGACTCCTCGGCGGGAATCGAACCCGCCTCTTGCGCCGCAAGCTTACCATCGCCCACCGCGCCACTGAGACAGCCCTCCTAATAATTATGTAAGAAAATAATAAACTAGTAAAATCAAACTACACACAGCGAATATGATTCGTTAATTAAGTTAGGTAAGTACTTGTTTCATTTTGTCGTAGGTAGGTAATTTACATGCCACCTTGTCATATCATAATAAGTATCAAATTAAGTTACTTTGCTAACAACTGTACAAAGAAGACTAGATAATGCTTATTTCAGTTGCTACTTTTGTAGGCATTTTTATATTTCAACTATCAGGCCACGGCCCGGATAGCTCAGTCGGTAGAGCATTGGACTTTTAATCCAAGGGTCCAGGGTTCAAGTCCCTGTTCGGGCGACTATTTTTGCATCACCAAATTTTCTTAAATGATAACGCGTTATCAAATTGTGATAAAATTAAGAAAATATTGAAACAGCTTCGTTCGTTAGATTTGTTATTTAAGTACTTGGCTCCACCGTGCAGTTTTAATATCATAATTAAACCATTTATCCGGAAATGTTAATTCTTCCTACCGCGAAAAAAACCCATACACACGGGCAATTCCGTGGCTCGAACAACTAGTAAAAACATTTCAGATTGGATTATCCAGGTGGGTAATTAAAGAGACATTAAACAAATATTAAAAATTATAATAAAATATCAATTCTCATAAGAAAATGCTTTAATTCTCATAAGAATACTCTGCCTAGTACCTATAAGGTTTTTGTAATCATACATTGCCTCTAATACATAAACTTCCTCCCTATCTGATACCATCGATATATAGACCCAGACATTTGTCACCCACGGAGACTAATACCTTTCTGTTTTGCAGACTTGACCACAAATTCGACCTGATGTACGCGAAACGCGCCTTCGTCCACTGGTACGTGGGCGAGGGCATGGAGGAGGGCGAGTTCTCCGAGGCTCGGGAGGATCTCGCAGCCCTGGAGAAGGACTACGAAGAGGTCGGCGTGGACTCCACTGAGGGCGAACTCGATGAGGAAAACGAATACTAGAACATTCTAGAAAGATCTAGAAGGATCATCGCCCTTTTGATGTCACGATTCACCAGCTGGTTAATACCAAACAGTTTAGTTTCTTGTTGGACTCTGTACTTGAAGCGTCAGTTTGCCAGTGTCTTAGTGCGGCTACCTTAGCGACCTACGGCGAATATTCGTGTCAACGCGATATGTGGCCGGATACATCGTTGCAACACGACGTATTCGGGCGAAAACGATGTTTGACGTGGGCGTGGCTACAATTACGATACTTCAGATTCGCGCGCTTAAGTAGCCGCATCATTACGTTTTATGAATTACAAAGATAAATAGATGTTACTCTTTTCGTAACGTCTTGTCTCCAATTTAACCTTTATTCTCTTATGCATATTATTCAGCATTCCCATTCTAGTAAAAATGAAATTTGTCTAAATATTGTAAACTTGTTGTTGTAGATGACGACAAACGAATATTTGCCGCATTTTAACTCAAATAGGTTCAGTTGATTTTATATTTTTTCTTTGTTTAAGTCACCCTTAACAAGGAAACAAAAAGTACGGCAGCTCTTAGTGACAAGGGGATGATCAACAATCTTAAGCATTCTGATTAAATAAAATTAATATATTAACATTAATATAGATCTAAGTGAGAATGTACAATCAAAATTTTAGTTTTGAAGTTTGGTATGTACTTAATTTGCATTTATTAATTGTATTAAACGTGATAATTGAGCATCGTTTCAAGGAATGAATGCTAATAAGATTATTTTGAGCTTAAGGAGTGTATTTGAGTATTTTGATTATTGCACAATACATTTTATACATTAATTTTCGTTTTATTTACCCTACAATTTTCATATGATACTAAACTAAAAAACAGTATTTATATAATGTATATAGTTAAAACTTTATTTCATAGCTACTTAAACTATAATAACAAGCCTTTTCGATATTTTATGTATAATAATTACCTAGTTACTTCCATAGTATACAATTCATATATTATACAGCTAATCTACTTGGTATTTTAGGTAATTGCACAAAAGTTATTATTATGTTTATTGACATTATTATGTTAACTAGTTTCTAGTTGGCAACACTACCACCACCTTTGAATTAATTTTGACAAAACTTTATATAAATAATGTATCATAATATTATAAGGTAGGTCATAGTTAACATACGCATTTATTAAGTTATAGCCGTTTGGGCCGAAGAGAGCGGATGGGTAACCATCTGCAGTCTTAAGATCTTTTCGGCCCATCATAGGACATCCACCAACTGATGGGACGGATTACTTAGGAATCCGTTCCTAAGTAAAGACAGAAACAGATATTTAAATTCGTTCGTTTGCGAAACTTCGTTTTGAAGAACAAAGTAGACCTCCAGGTTCAACTCAACCCTCTTAAAACAGATATAATTGGTAAATCAATGAAGAAGGCTTTTGCCCTGCAGTGGACGTCCTACGACGGAAATGATAAAGAAACATTTATGTATCTATGAAACGCAATGGTGGCACCACATTGAACCTTTTTTATAAAAATCTGCTGATATCTATAATTCGTATATTATATACCAATTATATATTATATACTTACGTACATAAAAAAATATAAAAAATTCAACTAACAATAAATAAATTCCTAGAACATTAAAAAAAATAACATCAAAAGACAAGATATACACAACCAGTATAAACATGACTATATAATTGTACATTCACATACACATCTATCTTATATATAAAATTCTCGTGTCACGGGGTGTTTTTAATCTGACTCCTCCGAAACGGCTGGACAGATTTTCGTCATCCGAAGCATGCATTCATCCCCCTAAATGTTAGGGTTGTCCCACCCCAAAATTTTTTTTTTTTTTTAGGAAATAAAAAAGAAATATATGATACAGCATACAAAAATACATACAACCCTTAATTTTCACCCCTCTACGATTCGTATCTAGGTGATACGATGTTCACCGGGTCAGCTAGTAGATCTATAAATGGCTTTTATATTTACCTACTAGTACATTTTCGCAGCAATTTTCTTTGGCAGTGTGGATCGAGGTAACTTGAAAGTCGCCTGCATATATTAGGTATTTATAACAAAATATATTCTGTTCTTATTTCTGGCTATATGTCTATGATTTGAGGGTAGTCTGTTAATTATCATAGTAAAGTAAAATATTTGAATGGCGGTTATAAACTTACATTTAAAATTGTTATTATATTTGCTAGAAGATAACATCGTTGCATTTGTAGTGACACAGATTAGCATAAAAGTACGCGGCGCAAACGCGTTTCGTTAATTCAGCTTTTTAATAGTTATGCGGAGCCTCGCCAGTCACTCTTCAAACCTCAGCCGTGTTTAGACATATCCTAATAAGGATTAAATAAATAATATAATTGTAATAACCTGTAACGTGTTAAATGAATAGATTCAGTATAGTGCAATAACTCTTTTATTTCAACCAACCCACATACATAATCACTAAAGACTAGTTTAAATACTAAACATTGAACTGCTCAGTATAGTTTATTTGCTAAAATATTACCTCAGAATATTTTTTCTATATGTGAATTGGTAGATACACCTTTGTTTGGCCGAAACCAATACATACATAAGGAATTCACTAAAATCTATGATGTGTTGCTTAGATATAATCCTAAATGCGTTCACTGCATGACGATCCTCAACAACCCGAGTCCGAAATTCGTTCAACTCACTTCCACTCAAAAACAAATGGTCCACATACAACTTAGAAGCAAAAAGACCTTCACAGCTTCACACTAGCCGATGGTAGGAGCTGTGGAAGGCGTCCACAGTCGCTAGTTCAAAGATATTCATCCATAATGGGTTAAATTCACTCCCTTAGCCAAGTACACTGTTCCACGTGGAATTAAAAGCGTTCAAATGCGTTCTCTTCAGTCCCTAAGTAAGCCAATAACTCTGGTCCACATACAACTAAGCATTGGGGCCTTCACACCAGCCGATGGTAGGGGCTGTGGAAGGCATCCCACAGACGCTAGTCCGGCTTGTGCTTGTCGAGCGGCGCCACGCAGGCGCGCGGGAACCAGCCGCGCGGCCCGCGGCTGTCGCCACTCCCCACCAGCTTCTCGCCGTACAGCCAGTGACTGAAACAATGTTGGTCTAATTTAGTAAGTAGCTAATGAACCTGGCTAGCGGACCTATTCGTTACGTGGTGACTTGGGCCAACCCTGCACGTCAGAAACAGGGAAAATGGGACCCGGCTGCTTTGGGGAAGAGGATACGGTGGAACATATAAAGCCACAGAAGAGATAGAAAGGAGACGGGGTTGAGGCGTCTCATGGACGCGAAGACCCCATCTACATCCGCAGACTTGCTCAAACAATTAGTTACAACACCGAAAGTCCTACTCCGCTACATCAGGGAGTTGGGCTGGTTGGGGCCTGGTTAGGCAGGGGGATAATACACAAAACACTCCTAGGCGAGATCAGTGCAGTTCCTCCACTTAAAATTAGAATGGGACCCAATATAGGAGCATGAATCTTACTGTGCACACATGAGTGACTTTGTCTTGCCTTATGGTCGCAGGTATAAAGCGGCATATCATGGGCAGACGTTCCCGTATTGCAGTCGCTCCGACAGAATTGTTCCTTCATTCTTCATTAAACTGCTTCGCATTTGTATTTTTTTAATGTTATATAAGCCTTCATTTGACTACAATATCACCTGATGTAAATTGACGATGTAGTCTAAGATGGGGCATGAAGACCTAGACGGTAGATGGCTTCTCCGGGCCACATTACGAAACACGAAAAAATCGCTTCATGCACTGACCCAGCCCGGACGGTGGTGACAAGCCGCGGTCGAAGCCTACCACCAAATACTGTTTTTAGCACCACCCGAAGGTCATGTGTAAGGATTCAGAGGGTTACCACTCCAAAACCTCTTGTATGTTTATAGATTGTAAGCTAAGGATTTATATACTTTTATAAGGATAAAATAAGGAACGAGTATATAAGAGGAAGTTTGAAGGTGGCACCAGTTACGGATAAGTTGAGAGGTAATAGGTTAGCGTGGTTTGGGCATGTTATGAGAAGGAACGAAAGTCATGTTACGAGAAGAGCGTTAGATATGAAAGTGGATGGATATGTGGGAAGAGGGAGGCCAAAGAAAAGATGGATGGACTGTGTGAAAGAAGATATGTGTAAGAAAGGAGTGAGTGCTGAGATGACTGGTGATAGAGGGAAATGGAAGAAAAACACATGTTGTGCCGACCCCACATAGTGTGGGACAAGGGCAGGATGATGATGAAGCTCACGTAAGTAGTTGAGAGTAGGTTGCAGACTTACTGGCGGTGTCGGGTGACGGAGACGAGGTCGGCGAGGGCGAGCGGCAGGCGCGGCTCGGCGGAGCAGGGCGGCCGCAGCGCCGCGCGCGGGTGCTCCGCGAGCGGCAGGGCGCGCCCGCTGTAGCCGACGTAAGTAGTTGAGGGTAGGTTGCAGACTTACTGGCGGTGTCGGGTGACGGAGACGAGGTCGGCGAGGGCGAGCGGCAGGCGCGGCTCGGCGGAGCAGGGCGGCCGCAGCGCCGCGCGCGGGTGCTCCGCGAGCGGCAGGGCGCGCCCGCTGTAGCCGACGTAAGTAGTTGAGGGTAGGTTGCAGACTTACTGGCGGTGTCGGGTGACGGAGACGAGGTCGGCGAGGGCGAGCGGCAGGCGCGGCTCGGCGGAGCAGGGCGGCCGCAGCGCCGCGCGCGGGTGCTCCGCGAGCGGCAGGGCGCGCCCGCTGTAGCCGACGCTGCAGCGACAGATGCGTGCCCGTTGACGCTTCTCGATCTTCTGCTCTATTTGCTCGCGCTGGAATCAAAAAAAGCATCGTAATAATAATCGTAATTTTGATAGTTTTTCCTAATGGTAGTTTTAAAAAGCATAAAGCTATAAATTTATTTAAGCGTAAGTGCCAACCACTATTAAAAGGGTGTATGAATATAAATAAAAAAGCCTTTTATTTCTTACTTTTAACAAAAAAAAAATCCATTACAAAATTATTCACACTCACGCAAAGACTACAGTGTTTAAATCAATGGGGTTAAATCGATAGAATAGAATATAATAGTTGTTTTAGATAAGAACAATCAGCATGGCTGTTCTACTATCCAACACAAACAAATGCTAAGGGCTGCAGTCCACTCACCGTGAGATCATAAGGCCCGCAGCCGTCCCGTAACTTCCAGCTGAGCCCATCCCCCGGCCGCAGCAGACTGCGCAGGTTCTCCCTGGGACCGCGGTCGTACGGGAACACGAAGGGGGGCAGCCCTAGTTCGGCGCGACGCCCCGCGGCTTTCTCTACGATCCAGTCTTCTATGGTTGTTTGGTTGCGGAGGATGCCTTTCATCTGGGGACGGAATAGAAGCAAGATTTCTAGATGATTCGCCAAGGTTTTTCTATCGTTCTTATACTGTCATCATGTGGGGGAACGGAGGGGGACAAAAAAGTATATGATGAGGGGTTGTTGAAACACCGTGACCGTTATAATAGGACAAGCCGTACGCGAGTTCTCGAGCAGTATGACGTCACTCGCACACATGCATCATCACCCTATTAACGTTCCCGCTGCTGGGACACAGGGACTTCTCTCTTGGTGAGAGAGATTAGGCCTTAATTCACCACGCTGGCCAAGTGCGGGTTGGTGAATGTCACATGCCCTTCAATCTCTTTTAAAGTTCTCAGAACATGCCGGCTTCCTCACGATGTTTGCCTTCACCGTTAAAGCACGTGTTTAAAGCGCACATAAATTTCTCAAGAAGAAAAATACAGAGGTGCGTGGCGGGGTTTGAACCCACGACCTTCGGAATGAAAGTCGAGTGTCCTCCCACTTTAGCCAACACGGCTTTTGCACACATGCAGTACCTGGAAATAGAGCAGCGCGCCCACGGCCAGCACGACGCCCAGCGCCATGCCGATGGCCAGCAGCGTCAAGGGCAGCGTGCTCATGGTGAAGTAGATGACAGGCTCGCGCCCCGTGCCGTAGTAGCTGTACCACACGCGGAATATCGAGTGGTATATGCAGATTGTGAGGACCTGTTTGTAAAATACATTCAGTCAAAAAAGTATCGGGAATAGATAATTTGTCTATGGTTCCCAATTACATTTTTAGTTTATTTTTTTGCTGTTTGATTGGCACAGCTGTTTTCCATTTTAACACGGATTTTGAGTTGCATCTGTTGTTTAAATTTGTTTTTAGTTAGATCATATATAGTGTGTACTGCGAATTTCACTATGGACAAAAATATCGAACAAAGAGTTTGTCTTAAATTTTGCATCGCCAACGGAATTTCGTGTTCGGAGTCTCTGAAAATGTTACATAAGGCTTACGGTGAATCGAATTTATCAAAAACACGTGCTTATGAGTGGTACATAACGTTTAAAAGCGGTCGAGATGTGATAGAAGATTTGCCTCGCTCTGGTAGGCCATTAACATCTTCAACTGAAGTTAAGGTCGCTTGTTGTTGACTATCGAGGTTTTGTGCACTCGGAATTCATGCCGGAAGGTGAAACGGTAAATAAAGAATATTATTTGAGCGTTATGCGGCGTTTAAGAGAGCAAATTCGGCGAAAAAGACCAGATTTGTGGAAAGAAAATTCTTGGATTTTGCATCACGATAATGCGCATTCGCACAAGGCCATAATCGTAAACGAATTTTTGACCAAAAACTCAACCAATGCTATCGAGCAACCACCTTATTCACCAGATATGACTCCAACCGAGTTCTTCCTTTTTCCTAAACTCAAATTACTACTTCGTAGCACACGTTTTCATTCGGTAGAAGACATACAGGAGGATTCGCGACGAGAACTGAACTCAATTCGGGAAAAAGCGTTTAAAAAATGTTTTGATGATTGGAATATTCGTTGGCTTAAGTGTATCGCTTCTCAAGGAGCATACTTTGCAGGCGATAAAAACATTTAGATGAATAACTTACATTGTGTGTATTATTGATCTTTTCCCGGTACTTTCTTGACAGAGTAGTATATAGCATAATAGTTTTAGAAAATTTTAATTTTATAATTTCAGCCGTCTGGCTTGCCTTTCCTTTCTCATCCTCTCTCACACAGACCAGGCTGAATTTGAAGTTATCACTTATATGGCGTCAATTTTTTATGAGGCGCACGTATTTTATTTATTGTTTGTAATATCGTTATTTATATTGTGTACGTAATTGTATGTTTGTTGCATGGGAGCAAATACCGACGATTTATGGATTATTTTGCTACCCTTTTTAGCTCAAAGGTAACCAGACCATAGTTAATTTATACTCTTGAAAAGTATTTTAAAATGTTTAATGTTCGCTGTATTTGGCTAAGACAAGTCATTTTACTTTTGTGCAATTTCAGTTATACATACTATAGTAGCTTGAAAGCAGCCGAGCACTGCTGACATGAGGAACATGGTGAAGTAGCCGTGGTTGGAGTGACCCACGCAGCTGTTGATCCATGGACAGTGGTGGTCCATCTTCAGCACACAGTGACCGCCTGAAATGTTTTGTGCTGTTAGCAAATTGTATGTATGTATATTTGATTTTTTGAAGTGTAAGCTTCTGATGGGAAGGTTAATGTCTATGTTACATACGTAATCCGTTACGTCCCCAGTCTGTCTTCCCTTAAACATACCAAGTTATCTCCATATTGGAGTTTAATTTAACTAAGGCATAATCTACTTACAAGTTCTACAATGATGTGACCTGGGTGCTTTGTATCCATTGCATGTAGTACAAAATTGTAGGTACTGTGTATCATCTTCATTTTCCTGAAAGGAAGTAGCCATTAGTTAACCCATTTAGTGCCGCTATGCACAGCATTTAAAGTAAATTGATGTAACTATGATTTTTTTGTAAGACACTACTATTTTATTTATAACCCCCAACCAAAAAAGAGGGGTGTTATAAGTTTGACGTGTCTGTGTGTCTGTCTGTGTTATAATTTGTAGAAATTTTCATGTCAAAATTAAATAGTTAGGTATAATAAAATTATTTGACACATTACATAAATATAATAGAGTTAAATAGAATACACTATTTTACTCCACACAAAAAAAAATACACTAAGCAAAAAACTTAAATAAGAACAGGGTAAGGATAGCCTTATTATTATAAATATATTTTCAAAAGATAAATATGTACCTACATTTTTAAAACAAAATCAGATGTCCAATATAACATTATAGAAGATGTTTTTTTACTACTTCAATTACTTACAGGACTCCAACCCAGTGGCACATGGCCCGGACCCTCCAGCAATGCTTGTAGGAAGTAGTACAGAGTGGAAGCTGCGAGGAATAGGAACAAGCCTGCATGCAGCGCTGCGCCTACTGACTGGTGTGGCGGCCACCACATCCCGTGAACATGTACCATTGCCCATGTTATCAGTTTTATAATACCTGAAATACATTCAGAGTACTTAAACAATTACCATACAAGTTTCAGTTGTTGGTTCAGTTAACAAAAAAAGGTGTGTGTGTGTGATTCACACACGATAGAAGTGAAACTTCAGTAAATAAACAAAAGAATGAGATTAATAAAAAAGAAAAAAAAAAAAAAATACTGTGCAAAAAGATTTTGTTCAGGTCACCCATCCAAGTACTGACGTCGCGCAACGTTGCTTAACCTTGTTAGCGTTTAAGATTGGCTTACCTGTCGCATTTCTGTTGCATCCGGTTTGAACACAACGAACACAATGATTCTAAAGAAGTTTCACTTCAAAAAAGGAAGCCAAAAGTGGAGTGTATTAATTCAAAACATTAATAATACATAGCCAAAGTATGAAACAAAATGCTCATAAAAATATGTTATGTTTTAAAGGTGCTCATTTAAATACTTTTTGTGCAATGTGGAATTGAACAAATTTATTATTTGACTACAGCTGATTTTCTATGTCCCTATAACATTTGATATTTATTAATTTACTAGGGCACCAAAAACAGCACATAAGCATAACAGATATTTTTAAATTTGAGTTGTTAGAACCCCTTGAGGGTTTAAATTATGGAGACATTGCAGATGAAGAAATGTATATTTTTTCCATTTTGGACGAGGATCGAAGGAAATAAATGTGAATTTTAACTGTTTTGTAAATAAATGAATTTCTTACCAAGAACGGTCAGCGGCCCCCAGTGGAAAAGCCGCCGAAATGGTGACAAAGCCATTTCGAGGTTGTAGTATTATTTCTATATCAAGTTATTCTAGAAATAACTAAAATTAAACCACCATAGCGTTTTATTTACATATTACACACACATTCACTTCTTTTATTTAACTTTCTCATAATTCTTAAATTTTTCCTATCAGCTTCGCCAAGCAAACTGCCCTGCCCAATGAAAACAAAATAAAACTGACATGACATTGACATGACAATGACAACGTTCATGTTCAAGTCAGTTGAACCTCGTTGCGTGCAAGGAGTTCCGTACTACGTGGTCCTACCCAAAAAAATGTGTAGTTGTTCTATGCCGTATCGACACACTCATACTTGACTTTCATTCCAAAAAAAGTCGTGGGTCAAAACACCGCTGTGCATTTGGGATTTTCTCCATGAAAAATGTATGTTCGCCTTATATATACACTTGCTATCATTTTTGTGGAAACATACACATTCTGAGAAATTTGAAGAGTGTGTAGGACATGTGAAATGTATCAACTCGCACTTGGCCAGCTTGGTAAATTGAGGCCTAATCTCTCTCTTCAAGAGAGAAGTCACTGTATCCAAACCAAACTTCTAGATTTTTTTTTATTTAAAAAAATTTCAAGTAAGAAAAAATAACGACTTATGAACATACATTGGTATTACAACATCATTTTTAAGTATAGGTCATCATCATCAGTAAGGACTGGTCTTAAATAGTCCTAGTTCAATAAAATTTTAACAGATCCAGATTTGTTCCAGTAGAAACACGAGCCAGACGGAACCCTATAAAAACTGCTTACTACTCGGTCTATGTTCTAACTACTAGTTCTTGGTTGAATGGCTTGTTGTGTTTGGGTTGTCACAACTCTACCAGTCTATGTTTGTGGTTTCATACACTAGTTAACAGGACATGGTTAACGGTTATGAAATGAATGAAAAACAAAACAAAAGCTGTTTGAATATCCTGCCAAATATATACATACACAAATATGGATACTTATATAATGTGTATACATAGATAGATCGGTGTTAGTAATCTGAAACAACACATAAAACAAATCCATTAATAATATTACAAACACAAATTATTATAGTTAATAAAATCTTAGTATAAGACAGAAGTTAATAGAAAACTAATAACAATGAATTGACGTTGACATAATAACTTCGCATGTCTAAAAATCTTCTCTGCGTAGCCCCGAACGTTATTTTTGTGAGAACCAGTAATAAAAGTTACTACTATTTTAGTAGACATTTTTCAATAAAAGTGTAGGCTTGTTCACAATTACTTAAGTATTAGATTCTCTTTTGAGTTCTCTGGCATAATAAACAATATTTTATGGCCACTGTACATATATGGCCAAGCATTTTGACAGGAACTAAACTAGGCGCCGCGATTACACTTGGTGACCATCCCTTCTGTATTGGCTCGTCAATCATTAGATACGATACATTTAGTTCATTTCGATACATTGGAAGAACTTATTATTTGTCTGCATTGTTGTTTAGAATGGCGTTCATTATTTTTAAAAGGCGGTAAAAGTAGCCTAAAATACCTTCTTCATTAAAAATCAATATGTGAAACATTCGTAGCCACGCACGCACCTCTAGATTTTTCTTCTTAAAACTTGTATGTGCGCTTTTAAACACGTGCTTTAACGGTGAAGGCAAAACATCGTGAGGAAACCGGCATGTTCTGAAAACTTTTAAGTGTTTGAAGGACATGATGTGTCATTCACCAACCCGCACTTAGCTAGCGTGGTGAATTAAGGCCTAGTATCAATCGTCAAGAGAGAAGTCTTTGTGTCCCAGCAGTGGGAACGTTAATAGGGTAATGATGATGAAACATTCATAGAATGTGCTCTGCCGTTTCTGAAAAAACCTAAAACAACCAACCCAAACTTTATTTTATTTCATTTCGTAATATAAGTCGTACTGTGCATAAATACATAATGAATTTGGTCATTTTATTATCATGAACAAACACTCCAATTTGATATAAGTATAGATAAGTTTTAAAATCATATAAAGTTTTCACCCTTGCATGCGAAAGAAGGTAGTCTCGTTACTATGCAGATTATAGGGTAGTACCCACGGCACCCTAACTGCACTAGCCAATAGATGTGAATAATAATAATACCTAATAATTCTTTATTGCGCACACAATTATAACACAAATATAGCAATAATTTTCTTAAAACTATGCGACAATTGGCGGTCTTATCGCTCAAGAGCGATCTCTACCAGACAACCTTGAATGGATAGGATCATTGAGACATTAAAGGGGATCTGTGTGCAAATATGAATTAATTATAGATACTTACAGGATTATTATATAACAAAAGTGACTAAAATAAACCTACATATATGTAAATATACATACTATATGTGAATGTCCCTCTTATACACTGTAATTGGATAGTGATGAAATAGGAACTTTTCCTATTTTACTAGTTGTTCGATTGCAGTGTGTACAATTGAATACCTACCTGTTTGTTATTTTGCTTGTATGTATTGATATGAGTGTAAGTTAATTGTTACTACCTCTAATATGTGGACCTCAACTAAATGTAATTTTAATTTGTAATGTTGTCAGAAATAAATGAATTTTATGTTTATTATTTGTAGGTACTGTAGTCCAATATTGCACCAACGTGTGTACGCTCTTGGCGTTTCGTGGCAATACATCCTTTGATGTGTACCCGAAAAAAACTACTAAATTAGGATGGCCATTTTATCCAATCTTGACCCAAATTACCTTTGTACCGCCAAATAACTCTCTTAGCAAAAATACCTTGGCCCAACGTGCATAGTGTAAATTATAAAAAGCAAAGCCAGTTTCTCGTTTTCCTATTAATTGCTAGCAATGCTATGATATAAACTTTTAGGTAAGTTTTTTAAATTGAAGCTCTAATAGAATACTGTATTTATCTATGGTGGTCCTATTAAATAAACCAACTAGAAAATACACTTTCGAATACACTTAAGAATACGATACACTAAATTATAAACTAGTGCTTTATGGTAGTCACAGCAAGCGCAATATATATTTACACAACTCAACTGTATTTATGTGTTACACATATTTTAACAATGACAGTTTAGGTTTTACAACTAAGAACATAATTTACTTTAAATCTAATCTTACATTCAAAACAATATTTAAAATATTGCCAGCAAATTTAATATACAGGGTTAATCGTTGGGATGACATTCATTAATTAAAATAAGCCGTGTTGGCTAAGTGGGAGGACACTCGACATTCATTCCGAAGGTCGTGGGTTCAAACCCCGCCACGCACCTCTGGATTTTTCTTCTTGAGAGATTTATGTGCGCTTTAAACACGTGCTTTAACGGTGAAGGCAAACATCGTGAGGAAACCGGCATGTTCTGAGAACTTTAAAAAAGAGTTTGAAGGACATGTGACATTCACCAACCCGCACTTGGCCAGCGTGGTGAATTAAGGCCTAATCTCTCTCGTCAAGAGAGAAGTCCCTGTGTCCCAGCAGTGGGAACGTTAATAGGGTGATGATGATGAATTAAAATAACATATACATATTTGGTTTGTTAGGTAGGATATAAACATATGACATGTAAAAATAATTTACAATCGTTTGATACGTGTATGTATATATACAACTAGCGGCCCGCCCGGCGTCGCACGGGTATAAAATTTTCCCGAAAATAATTCGAATTTTTATAAGATTAATGTTTATAATGAAAAAAAGTTGTTGTAGTGACATAACTACAATAGTTGGACATATGCTACCGCGGAGTTTTTTGTAGACATTATGATGTTCTTCAATATTGTTGTACATTATTTTGTTCTATCGCTTATAGTTTCGGCAGCGCATTCGACGAAATACATTTTAAGACTCATTTTTCTATACCTTCGGTTACATTGTTCAAATTTTACCAAGAAGCCCTATTTTTTTTCAAAATGAAATGTAGTTTATGTCAAATTGGAAGAATGTAGCATTCTATTGGTGAAAAAGTGTGTGTGTGTCAGCTACGACGCACGATTGGAGTTTACTCCTTACGAACTATAATTATGATAGGTATATATCTAATAGAAAAAAGGGTAAATAAACGCATCTGCTAAAATGATAAGAGAAACAAACATATATCTGTAATTATTCGGATTATTTATATTACTTCAATAAAGCGAATTACATAAAGTATGTTACAAAATAATATAAATAAAATACAGCAATACCTCTTTTGTCGTAGTTGATACTACGAAGTGTCACGCAAAGAGGAGACCCCGAGAATGAGATACGCTGTGTAATGTATTCCATCTCATTCTTTTACTCGTTCAATCCCACAGATATATATGTTTGTCTCTTTCTACTCCTTAAGTTAAGTTTACTCCAGAAACGATTTGAGTTATAAGGCCCGGTACGGAAATTTTATGAGGAGTAAAATCAAAAAGTGTAACTCGAAAAGTTGAGGCGTTACGTAGAAAGAGACAAACATATATATCTGAAGGATTGAACGTGTAAAAGAATGAGATGGAATACATTACACAGCGTATCTCATTCTCGGGGTCTCCTCTTTGCGCGATACTTCGTAGTTGAGACTACGAAGCATCGCGCAAAGAGGTATTGCTGTATTTTATTTATATTATTTTGTAACATACTTTATGTAATACGCTTTATTGAAGTAATATAAATAATCCAAATAATTACAGATATATGTTTGTTTCACTTATCATTTTAGCGGATGCGTTCATTTACCCTTTTTTTCTATTCGATATATATCATAATTATAGTTCGTAAGTAGTAAACTCCAATCGTGCGTCGTAGCTGACACATACACACTTTTTTTTTTTACAGAATGGTGATAATATGTCATAATTTAATTATCTAGTAATGATTTATTATTTATAATCAATTATAATATTATAAAGGCCTTTAAAGAACAAATTTTGAGGTGCAGATATGTCGAGATTGGTATTTTAGATAATATAAAATATATATTCCCTTTCTCTACACACTTCACACTTCTTTTAGCTATTACATATTCGGGGAATGATAGAATTTTTACATTTTTTGGTTTTACAAAAGTATTCATTAAAGGAGTGAGACAATTTTGACGCAGTCCAACTTATACGAGCTGAGAAATTGGTTCATATTAGTTTTCTATGACCGCTTTCGCTTAACTAATTAATTATACAAACTATTAGAATTGAAAAATTCTTATAAGAGAAGGAGAATGATCGTTACGTAACTGTTACAGCTCCACTCTGCCTGGTTTTCCTTTCTCTAACTCATACGGCAGGCTCCTTGCTCTGACAATTACTCTCAGTATGCCGTATTTTGGATTGTCGGCTTCTTATTTATCATAACACGTCCGTTGGGCTTCCTAAGCCCTACACATTATTGTCTACTTGATTGAATCATAATAAATAAAATAGTTTGATAATCAATTGATCATAATGATCGATTGGTACACTGACGCGAAAAATTAATCATCATCATTTTATGGATTCTATTTTGCGAAAAATGGTAGATTTTTTGCATCTTACATGGCAGCCCCACCTACCACGTCACGCAGGCAGTTGTCATGTCACATCTCGATATTTTTGTGGCTGGAGGGTGTGTGCGTTCTCTATGAGTGTTGTGCTACTTATGTGGATTATTAGGTGATAAACTTCTTTTTAACTGGGTAAGCAAACGTCCTGGCAGAATTCCCTATTGTTATCATCGTCTCATGGTCACCAAAAACACTTATACCCACGTCCACTCGCTACCGCCTCTGTCCTGTTGAACGGCCGGTGCTCGATAAATCGTTGGCATTGTTTGAATATAGCTATCCTGTGAATAATTATAGAAAACAATAACATTATAAAAGTTTAATGTGAACGCTTAGTGCTCAAACATTGTTTTTGTAGTGATAGTTGCCAGTAGAGTTTCCTAGAGACCGCGACAGCCTCATTGTCGCATGGAATTTCCATTACAAGTTCGACAAGCCTACATTGCTACTATTATATCTTTGCAGATTGGTATCCTAAGCCGCCAACATGCCGAAATCAGTGAGTACTAACTGTTTTTTAAGTCAATTATTGTTTTGCTTGATAGTTCTCAGTGGTTTACTTACATCAAAGTGCGTGATTTTACCGATTTCTCCTGTGCAATGTCATCAAACGCCACATTACATTGTAAAAAACGAATTTGCACTTCTTGTTGCATGTGTTGTGGTCACAATGTATCAAACATTGTTATTGTATTTGATCATCTGTTTATCAATCTGAGTTATTTGAATCTGAAAACCCAAAATTTACCTATACAATTATCTAACAAGAATTAGAAAGTGAAAAAACCTGCTTAGTTTACTCTGTGTTGTAACTCACAGAATATGGTGGTTTATCACTTTAAAACCAGATAAGAGATAACACTATTCTACTAGACTGAATTCAGTCTGTTGCGAAACCCAAGCATTCCATACAAACCAGTTTCAAGTCAATGAGAATCAAATTGGAATATTATAATCAGTGTAATCTTACACTTATCATAACACAGTTAATATAATATTTTATTAAGAATGATAAATTGTTTTTCTTTAGTTTACATTTAATTTAAAGATACTCTATGGTAATTAACACAATTTATTGTATTGAATGCACTCAGAGGAATAATAGTTGTTTGCCAACATGGGTATAATAATGTTATAATTGAATGGGAGCATCCTGTTGAATTCTGTTTGTAAAGTTTTATCAATAATTTACCAAGTTTTGAGTCACTGGCCTATACAAGTTCTGATATTTTACATAGTGATTACATCATCAACTATGACAAATTATGTGTCATTTTTCTAATGGAAATATAGTGCACACTGTCATTTTCTGTATTGTTGGCTGTGCCAAATTAATGTACCATGAATACATAATAGCATCTTTTACACTTCTACATAGAAAGATGTTTTACAAAACAAGTTTTTCTTCCATTTAAATTGTTATTATTAAACAAACTATTATTTTACAGAAGTATCTCAAAGTTAGCAACATGATACACAGGGGGACTGAGAGCTGGGTCACTGGACCTGACACTCTAGAAAATACTTGACATTGCATATCAAAACAGACAATTCCATTATTAAACATAAAATTCAGAAAGGCAATGCACAGAATACAAAAATAATAAATAAAATACAGAGGTCAACTAAATTTATAGTTAATGTTGTGCACATAATGTACTAACTCAATCTTTTATATTTAACCCACCTGCCGAGTACGGCTATTCCGGCTTTATAAAATGATTACTGATAATCTTTATGGAAGGCCTATGTGCCATTGTGCCCTTGATGCCATTTGCCTAAATCATAATGATATTTAATTATTTTACATCATTAATGTGTGATTCTATATTATATTTGTTTGTAGTATTACTTCTACAGCGAGTACATATTTTTGCAGATTCTCAGTTACTTTACCAACGCGCTTGATTTAGGAGGGAGAGATGAACCTCTGGTTAGTCACTGACTGAGTGTGACCACAGTGTGTTGACCCCGTTATGTCTTAATTAACTCACCTAGCAAATTTATCTTGCATAAGTTCTAATTGCTCCTGGTAGTATTCCGTTTGTACCTATGACTTCTATTGTTCTCTTCCCATGTGCAGAGCTAGATGCCGCCTAGTTTATTAATTTGTTTATGTTCATTGTAATGCATAAATAGATTTATGTATTATAAACTTACATACTGCCCCAATTTTTTCACTGATTGTGTGTTAACGTTGTATTAATAATTCTAGTTAAGTTCCATCCATCACATACATTGTATTTCTTCAATATTAACCCACCTAAAAATAGTTTTTAAGTAATCAACGCTATTTCCAGGCAAATTTTATTTCTATTCCATTAAAAGAGAAACAATTTAATTGGTTTTTCATTACTAACAGAAATACTAATAACAAGCAGCAGGTTTATAAATTAAAGTATTTAGTGTAATAGCATTAATTATCACTCAAAAACAATCAACATCAGATGAAATAAATACACATTGCTAGTCATAATTTAACATAGAAGTTATCTAGTTTTAAATAAAGTTTAAAAAATGCAAAAAGTTTCACATTAAAAAAAACAAATTCAAATATAGAACTTAGAATTGAAATTGCAGTGTTTCTGTGGGAACTGTACTGGCAGCAAATCGGTTTTATAGACACAATAAACGGACAAACAAAAGCCGGCGACGAGTGCATTGCCTCCTTCCGTGGCCCTCGTTATTTACGCAATGAACACCCACAATTTGACAAAGGAAGGCTTTATACCCCGTATACACTGCTGTGTGTGAGATGCTGAAATTACTTATCAAGACTCCGAAAGTCCTACACCTTTACATCAAGGAGTTTTCTGGTCAGGGCCTAGTCATGCAGAGGGACAGAATTGGCATTAGATACGCAGCAGCATATCTCATCACAGAACATGATTCAAGGCTTTTGGGTTTTGATAATTAATTGACGGCGATATTTTGTAACTTGAACTTTAGGAGGTTTATTTTATTAATGAGTCAGATCGTAAGTCAAACAACGTCAGAAGTGGAGTCAGCGAAAAGTATTAGAACTGGGCTGATGGTTCTTTTTTGAAACTTACTTATCTTAGCTAGGAAACTCACCATTATATAAAGCATTTTAGAACAATATATCAATATATAATCAAAATATAAAATCATTAACATCATACAAACATCCCTGAATCGTCGGGTTGATGCAACATGGCATTTTCCTTCCATTTTCCGAATTATCCCGTCATCTCAACACTCAGACTATTCATAAACGTACATGAATAATGGCGCAATAAACCATATTTAGGCAGGCAGTAAGTTTATTAACAAAAGAGCTATATTCCCATCCAAAGGGTTAAATTAAATATCTTTATGTGCATAATTATAGGTTTTACAGTCAGTTGAAAATTTGAAATTGATTGATATGAATGTGTCCTAGTCGACCTTTTGGCTCGTGCAAATATTACTACCATTAATAATTAAATAAATAACAATAAATTGAAAGGTAGTATATAGCGTGAGGTATTCTTATTAGTACTAAGACATTATACTACAAACTGATCTATTTAGCTCTAAACTAAATCGAGCTAGATTAAATCACGTTGCCTGTTGATTTACGAGGAAAATCGTGCGTATTAAGAAATAACCATTGATAAAAGTATGTAAATGTCGCAACGCAGCAAACTATGCCGTAGGAAGGAAGTGGGAAAGTGTGTCGCGACTTCGACTTATCTGGTTAGTGGCCACTGCACTCGCATTCTACGCGTCTCCGCCGCGCCGTGCGACTTACAGACAAGCCATACTTAACATATAATATACTTTAAGTTATAAACACGCCTCGTGAATTGAAACTGCAGCAGTAATTTTTAAAACTCTTGACAAATCAGTATATTTACTTGAAAACTTTTATTCATCATCTTACTATTATCTATACTAATATTATAAAGAGGAAAGGTTTGATTTTTTGTTTGTTTGTTTGTTTGTCTCGAATAGGCTCTGAAACTACTGCACCGATTTAAAAAATTCTTTCACCATTCGAAAGCTACACTATCCCTGAGTGACATAGGCTATATTTAGTTTTCAAAAATAATATAATTTCTTACCAAACTCCGATAATGTAACCCATGGTGAAAAAAAAGAACCTAAAATCTTTCTTTAATCGCGAATGCTGCGAAAACTATTGAATATATAACAAAGTGATGTATTACAACTTTGTAGAACTTATCATTATCTACAAAAAACATCGTTACATCATATCTCTAACTATTATAGTTTTGTGACAATAAGCGATTTTTTTGAAAAAATAAACCTAAAATCTTTCTTTAATCGCGAATGCTGCGAAAACTATTGAATATATAACAAAGTGATGTATTACAACTTTGTAGAACTTATCATTATCTACAAAAAACGTCGTAACATCATATCTCTAACTATTATAGTTTTGTGACAATAAGCGATTTTTTATATCAAAAAATTAAAATACCACTGTTTGAAAAGGCTCTTTATTTGTATCTTGGTATTAATCCTTAACAAAATAAATTATTTATTATGTAAGATTGCTTTAAAACCTTTATATAACTTTTTGAATTATTAGATTCTGACATTCCATTCAAAAGATATCACGTAAAAAAAATAACTTTTTTTTAAATAATCGCTGTGCGGCTAACTATGGACGGCTCCCTAATGATTGGTCGTGTGCGGAAATAAAAAAATTGTCGCTTGATAATATTTTGTCGCTTAGTTAGTAGTAAGTAGTTAATAATTAGTTAACAGGTAACTAATCCCATTCAAAAAGTTATTTTCAGAACTAAACCCTAGCATATAGCATAGATATTGTACATATCGTCGGTTGCAGGTTCATAGTTCATAGTTCATAGTTCATAGTTATTTTATTGATAACAAAATGTTACATGTCACAAATTCTTAAATAATATAATTAATTATTATCAATTCATCTTAAATATATTTAATTTTATGTCAAAAATTCTGTATAGCTATAGAAGGTCCGCTCAACAAGCCAGCACTTTAATTTACGTTTAAATTCTGGTAGACTGTGGGCTTCCTTCACATTACTGTTCAATTGGGTTAACCATCAAAACACGTAAAATAAGTTGAGTATACAGTTTTTTTTAGTTTTTTTCTGCTCTTTCGAATAGCATAATAATAGAATTATAGCTTTAATAAAATACAGTTAATCTGTTAAATAACATTTTAACTGTGAATTTGCAGACTTCCGTCGAAATTATGTTGTAACTGAGTAGGTATGTGATCCATTTACATAAGTCGAATTGTTGTATTCCTATGACCGAAGAAGGTTAAGTTGGTGTATGTATCTTGGCAAACCAGCATTGCTCTTACACTAATTCTTAGCTTGAACGAAAAATTATAACCACACATACACCAATATAAAACCAACTTTCTTCAAAAAACTAACGTTACACCAATTGACCCGTAACAAGTTTATGTTTGTTGTCGGTTACACCAATTTGAGCATTGCAATCAATAGTATGTTTTCTCTTACCTACCTTAATCTTCTTCAAAATAATAAATCTAAATTTAAAATATAAAAAAAATCCCCAATTCGAATCCTTCAATTTCCTTAAAAGTAAAACACCATAATAATGTGTAATGTGCACGCAATGCGCTTTCATTTGATACCCCACTCGAGATTTTTGCAGATTTTCGGTTTTCCTTCCCCACTTTAACCCCCACAATTTTTAAACGGCACAACCGATTTTCATGAAACATGTCTAAGAGCACTCGCGCCAGACTCACCTTTTAAACAAAAAAACTAAGTTGAAATCGCTTCATCCGTTCGGGAGCTATGATGTCCCAGACAGATAGACACGTCAAACATATGACACCCCTGTTTTTTTGTCGGGGGTTAAAAATGAATCGCAAAATGTGTTGCTAAGCGCATAACTCAACAACGCCTATACCAATTTAGCCAATTTATTTAGAGTTTAAGGATGGTTTTTACGGCGAGAAAAATTCGAATAATTTTGAAACAATTTTGAATAATTACCCGTGCAAAGCCGGGGCGTGCCGCTAGTCATGAAATAATTTTCTATTTTAATATATTATAACGCAGGCAGAGCCGCGGGCGGACAGCTAGTATTATGATAAACAAGCTGACCCATGTGACTGCTAATGTCAGTTGCTATGCGTACCTATTAAAAACAAATCTTTCGATGTACATAAATGCTTGATTTTCCCAATTTTTTTTACTTCACCAATTTATCTCATCTTTATCTCAAATTCTCAAACAACCTTAACAAATTATGCAGCATAACCTCTCTATTGAATTACTCCACTTGCGTCATGCTAAATCTCTTCCTGTTTTTAAAAATAAGATTTTTGCTCATTATTTGTCTTCGATAACACACAAATTTTCCTTATTCTACTTTACATATATATCTCGCTTTATTTATTTATTTTACTTAAATGTTTTTATTATTTCGTATAATATTTAGGTTTATTAGGTATATGAGTACTGTATGTATTTTTTTTAATATATTTATTATATTGGTTTTACGCCACTGTCTTTTCGTCCCTTTTATTTCCTGTCCATCCCAAGGTTGCCTGGAAGAGATCGCTCATAGCGATAAGGCCGCCCTTTGTACCCTGTTTTTAATTAGTTAAGGTTTTTGGTAAATTTTATTATTAATTTGTGTGGTGTACAATAAAGCGTTTTCTATTCTATTCTATTCTATTCCACCTATTGCTAAAAACTGCTTAAAGATGCGTTTGGTAGCTTTTGAGTATGTCTCGAACATAAAGACGGACAGACGCGGCGGGGACTTTAATTTAAAATAATGGATATCGCTTTTAAACAAAAATACTATTTTTATAATTTGAAGTCATCTGATGACTTTGAGAGACAGTGACTAACTTACCAGGATTGCTCTATACTATAACCATCGACTAATTTACTCGGAGATGGTGAAACAAGTCCTTATATCTAAGGACAATATACTGCTTAAAATCTTTCGATAGATTGTCTTAAATCTTGTAACTGATATTTAGCCACACATGTACGAAAGCGCTGTGTATATAATTTTAATTACAGTGCATCTTCTCCAATATTCATTAACTTTACGTCAAAAGACCAGTTACTTTCATGTAATAACTTATTTTACTTCAAAAGACAGCTTTGTTTAGTGCGTAATCATAACCCGTTGTTATAACGCTATGCGACAGGTTTGGGCCATAAATCCCTATTCGTCCGTAAACTTACACCATCATAGATACACGCTCGTAAACTAGTAACGATTCCAAAAATGGGTTTGTTTGCTCAACGCTCGCGCCTGTTCTACGGAGAAAGTAATATGCAAACTGCACATTCCATACGCCATTACTGCGGCCTAAAGTTTTAATAATACCATAGTAAAATTCCAAAATGTACCGTGAGTTATGTAAAAGTATGAGTTCTAGTAATACGCTTTTTTTATGTGGGGTTAATGCCACAGCGTGTGTTTCTGCAGCTCGTGATATCGATACACCTGAATGAGCCGACTTGCATGAATTATTCCGAGAGCAATACATTAAATTCTAAAGATTAATACCAACATTTCAACGGTTGAAATGGGGATAAAAAGGCGATGAGTGATTGGGTATTGTGGGCTTGATCGAGGGGTTTATGCGACTAGTGTCCGTGAGTTGGAGTTTACCTGCGCCCGTATCATTAGCTTCCTTCCAGGAATTCTATTTGAGGAAAAATTCGCGCGGTGCGTTCGGCCTTACATACCTCTGTGGTCCCTTTTGATTAGAAATAACCGGCTGTTTTTTTTTGTGGATAATGGAATACGTTACTCGAAAGGGTCACCAAGGTCGAGCGTTTGTATTTTAAAAGATGTTTTGAAAATAAAATCCACTCGATGAATCCGAGCTTGCGTCTACCATTTTCGTTTTTTATAATTTCTGTTAAAAAGCTAGTCAACGTATAATACGGGGAGTGATGTAATTTTGCATTGCTCGCGCATACTACTACTACGTTACAGGTGCAAGTGTAAGAAATATATTGTTTTACTAGCTGTGCCCTGCGGTGCTACCCGCGTTATAATGGATGAAGTACTCTTAACCAACAACATATTTATTTGAATAAAGATTAATATTATTATGTTGATACAACTTAAACAAATTATTTCGACCAAATTAGGTACCATAAAAACGGTTTTTGTGAGTTAATCTTAAAAGATAGACATATACTATCGTGGACTGTTTTTTAGATCATTAAAAGAGCTATTATTCTTTAATACATGTTTTTTGTGTATCTTGAACCGTTTTCACGGCGCACGCAACGGAAGGCTTCAAAGATGAACAATTTCTCCCGTTTTTTACACATTTACCACTATATCTTTGCTCCTATTGGTCGTAGCGTGATGTTATATAGCCTATAGCCTTCCTCGATAACTGGACTATCCAACACAAAAAGAATTATTCAATTCGAACCAGTAGTTTCGGAGATTAGCGCGTTCAAACAAACAAACAAACAAACAAACAAACAAACAAACAATCAAACAAACAAACTCTTCAGCTTTATAATATTAAGTATAGATTTTTTAATCAATATAAAAAATATATACCTATAACTTTAATGGTGGAAAATTAAATACCCGTTCCAAGATAAATTTAATTGCATGGGCGTGGTGCGAGCTTTGATAACTTATAGGTATTACGTGAACACGAGTACTTTTACATACGAGTACTTGATTTTTTCACTGTAGGTTTTATGTTAAAAAGGAAATATGTCCTATGTGTGCCATCCAGCTACCGCGTAACTCTGTAAATTATCATCCATTTACACATATATAATCAAAATCATTATTTTTATCCGTAACTAACGAAATTATCTTAATCATTTAACGTCTGCGATGGCCTCATGAAATGTCTTCATCGAAAGCCACGGAAAGAACCAAACTACATACAGACAAACACTGCAATTGCCTCGCGCGTGTGACTCGACAACTCTCTCCATTATCCGCGAATAACTCGTACGTAAACAACTACACTCACCCGTACGACAGACCAGCGTCACTCCAATGTCAGGCGGACTCACCGACTCATCATTCGAATTAGATACGCGAAAACCGGACAAGAACGAGTTCACCTCACACCGAGGATAACGCTTGTTTACGAAATAGCTTAATATGCTGCTTTGCAGATACTAAGAATGAAAAGATTGATATCATAGGTCAAGAACGCGACACTTGCCTTAAAGGACTTGCACAAGATCGCCTTTGAAACATTGATTGATTTATTAATGTCCTCCTTATGAGATTGCTATACGCCCATAATTGATATCGGAATCAGTTATTTCATATAAAACTTAGTTAAAAGCTCAGACTGTCATCGAATCTTGCCGCCTAGATGAAGTTAGAGGGTAAATTAATGTCTGAATATGCTAAATATGTATAATGTCAATAATTTAAGTAGGTTTGTAGTAATTGGTCAAAACAAATCCGCATTTATATTAAATACTACTGCGGTAGATGCTTATGAATTTACAAAAGACAAAATCAAGAAAATGCGAGACCAACATTGAGAGATATAAGCATTATACATTTTGAATCAAAGAAACTGCAGTATGCAACGCACACCCCGCGTGTGGAACCCCAAACGCAGCGAACCGTAGGCGACTTTGAGCGTGAGGTAAGCAAGCCGGCGGCGCGGGCGCCGGTGCCGCGGCCTTGAGTTCAGGGCGCAGCGCAGACGCATCCCCGGCGCGCCACCACGCCAGTCCTCACTGCGCCGCCGCGTCCGCCTGACGCGCCAATGTTACCTCCTCACAACCCAACCCCCAGTGTTCTCTGATTGTGATTTCTTGTGCCTGTGACCCTATAATCGAGCGCCATGGTTGCGGGCGGCAAGCAGGTACGTTACGTAAGCCAAGGTCGAAGGACGTCTCGTGACTTTAACGGGTCCGAGAACCTTGACCGTTGCATTCGATCTGAATGCTGAATTTCAAAATTCGTTATTCCCCTTCCATCGATCAACCCCTGAGCAAATCTAAGATAAAATATGATTAATTAGAACAATTCTTAAACACGAAAATTCATTAACACGCTGAAATATTTGAAAATATACAGCTATCATCACTACTACTACTAGTACTGGACTCGCATATCAACTAGGGACTACTAGTTGATATGCGAGTCCATTAATTTGTATGTTGCGAGCACTTAGCAACTAGTCTTCTATAATATGTATAGGTTTCAGCGTTTCGATGTTGACTCAAATCATAAGTTACGGTGATGTCATCGCGACGTAAACTCAGTAAACACAAGATGGAGTCGCCGCTTAGCTTATAGCTTTATTATTTATTTTGCATGGCGCAAACGGTCGTAACCGTCTTTTTGCGCTGTGTCTCTTTCTACCACGTTCCGCTGGCCGAGACGGAGAATCCATCCTGTCTTGGAAGGGCCCTTGGCTTTCGCTTTTGTTCGAAATTCCAAAAAGCAACTGCCATACCTTAATCTTTGCTGTTATACAATTCATAACCTGCATTTGTGAATTCCTGACTAGTAGAGCAATTACTGTTTTCGTTGCCATCGCAATTATTACAAATTTACGTTCAATGGTACATTCCTTATCAAAATTGTGAATTTTAATTAACCTTATCTAATCCATATCGTTTTCATCGTCTATGCTATTTTTTTACGATTAATTTATGAATAATTTAAGTCTTATAATACCCAACCATTAAGAGACGTTATTAAATGAAAATTGCATTACAGCCACAAAAAAACTAGTTAAAATATTAAGTCTTATCCAATACTTCCTTAACCAAGTGAGAAACAAGCAGAATTCAATTAAATATATTTTTGTTTTATCATCATTATAAATATCTACGGACATTAAATCTTCAAGGTTTTTCCTTAACGTCGTGACTGAAATCAGGATTGATGCCACAAAAACTTACCTCTGCTTAAACTTTGCCCTCTACATGTCTATTGTTTATCTTAGTGTGTCATCGCGTCATGTAATATTCTTAACTCGGGCCAATCAGATAAGCTGTGTAAACTATACATTTGTAAACAATTTAAGAAGTTTTCCTTGATCATTCTCAAAAATGTTTATAGTAAATCTTTTTTATAAAATGTTCTTCACTAATACAATATTTAATTATATTAAAACTCTCAAGTTAAGATTCTCAAGTTATACGAATTTACTCTCCAAGCCTAGTCAATTATAAAGCAATGCCACTTCCTAAGTGTTTTTTGAAAACAATATTTTATAGTAATGTCTCTTTAGTACAAGTAAATTGTGCATATCCGGCGGGCTTCACGCCTTATAATAAATGATAACAATCAAGCTTCTGAATGGTAATTTGGTGCACGTGACAGCGGCTCTAGGCTCTGTCACGTCTTCGGTCACACATTAGATGGTGTACTTGAATTTAATTTGACCACCGATATGCTCCATGACCATTTAGTGCCGTTTCACTTCGTTTCACTCGCACTTTGCTGCGATTTCTACGCAACTGAATTTCTTTCTCTATTACCTTCACAGGCTGCTGTTGAGTCAGCCTTAGTTTCTATAACTGTGAGAGTGTGATTCGTATCTTTTGGTGAATTGACGGTTTCTCTATTATTTGCTATATTTACCAACTTCATAGTTCGCGAGGTAAAATCTTTTCGAAATATCTTTTCGAATTAATGGCAAGTTTATTCTTCTTTGATTATTTGCATTACAATACAATATTTCTTTATTTTACTCACTACAATACACATAGATACCAATAAAATTAAAGGTACAATCATGCTTATCAGATAAGTATTGCATTAAGCAATATTCTTTCTTTGAAAGTGAAACTATAAAATGCTATCACGTAGTACATTCGTGATAATTGGAAATGCTATTAATCAATTGGTCGGTGTTGTGTTATTATTCTATCTTATTTTCAAATAAGTCAATAAAACAAATTTAGTTATATTTGAATAAAATTAGCTTTTTTTCCCCTGTTAATTCCTCACAAGTTTTTTGTATGATATAATATAAAAGCTGCAAGATTGTTGTAGATTCTAATATTGAGGATGTCGGTCTGTAGATTGCCCTTGATATGTCGACCACGTGTCTCGACACCTGTTTGAATGCACCTGTCGGGCTACCCTTATCATCTCCCCCTGCATGTCATCCCTCCGAGCAGCTTGCCCCACCCGTGCCACAAACTCCTAGTTATAAAGTCCATTTTTGCTTCTATAATGCCTTTGTAGTAATTCTGACATGCCATGTGTAGGAAGTTTAAACTGGATTTGTGTAATTTGATACTCTAATGGGAAAGCATTCGGGTCTTCTACAACTAAACTTGTTAGCTTATAGTCATTCAAGTATACAAAGTATGTTACTATGTACGCTTTAATTGGTCGTATTGCTCGAACATTTTGCTTGACAACACGTTTTATGTCTATTCTCGCACGTATTAAAAATATTAACGGCAATTTCGTAATTGCGACTTAAATGTCAGAGTGCAGATGTAATAATCGTATCATTACCTGTGCTACAAGAGATTCAACGTTCTTGTAATTATTGTGTATTAGGTTTTACCTTGGCTGGCGCCGTGGACTTCCTACTCGTCCCATCGAGGACATAGTTTTAAATTATTACAATCTCACATTCTCATGTACCTACTTTAAACGCAAATTCTATGAATACAATGGATGCGGGCGCGAGGCTATTGTTTCCTTACAGAATCTAATTTTGTACTAATATGGGCGCTACCCATGATATGAATTTTGCTATTTACATAAAACAAGTGGAATATGTATTTTCTATATTAAGTATGAGCCACTCTGTGATATCATCGCTATATCTTCTTGGTTTGCGTTTTGATTACGCGATGCACTCTGTAAACAAGATGACCTACTCTTTGCTTCACATTGTGGTTAAAATGGTCAGGTTTATTGAGTCTGTATCATTGTATCACTGCCACTTTTATTGTTGTTGTGGCAGAATACATTGATATATAAGTGACAAGACCTTGCCTTACAGAGTTATCTATCATCCTTCGTAATTATATCCAGTTATCTTTCATAATTATTGCCTGTGTCCTTCCTTGATCTCCTTCTAGGACCTTGTCCCGCAATCATTGCTCTCATTTAAATTAAATCACACATAAGATTTGTATCGTTGTAAGTGCTAAATGCGGTCGTGCAATTGTGCTGCTGTAACACAAACATCCGCCGTTTGCCCACGATAACGCGCCTTTTATCTCACAGGTGTCTCCTTACTGCACATAGGATAGGTTCTAGACGCAATCACTTTACCAAACGCTATTTTGATTAACTTTATTAAGAATATCTTTACGTGGGTTGTCACACAAACGTTAATTTTATGAATTAGTCATTCTTAAAATTATTTGTGAGCGGTTGTGATAACTGATAGACGAAATGATTCTATTGCATGTAGCTTGCTGTTTAGCTTGTATATCGAGGTTTAAGAGTACATTCATGAGGTGATTCAACGTATTGCCTACTCCTTTCAATATGTTTGCATTAGCTTTGATTCTTGTCGCTATAGTGAAACTGTAGTAGGTCTATAAGTGCAATCGCTATCCCGATCTACAGCGTTTTCATCTCATCATGGTAATATGTCTGTCTCATTACAATTTCTCCTAGTTCTTCTCAGCATCGGAATGTGCTTTTCCTTGGCGCTACCGTCACTTCTCTCAGCAGTGATCTCTGTGTGCGGTCAATGTGCCACACACTTGCAGTTGTCAAATTTTATCGCGTATTGTGAATGAGATAATGTTATCTCAGGCGCATGTGAGTAGCTCGATAAACTTTTTTTTTCAAAAATATGTGTATCGAATAACATCTATTCTACTTCCATTTTCCTCTGAGCAGTCTAATTGGCACTCATACCTTTCTTAAATCTATTTTTTCAATAATTTCCCTCTTCCTTTTATATCCATCAGAAGAACATTACATCATTTTCATCACTGATTTCATGATGAATTTTCATATCATTCTAAATTATTACTCATCAACCTATCGTCATCGTCACTACGTCAATCTTCTTAAACCATTGACTCTACATACGTGTAAAAATAAGGATTTTGATGCAACAATTGTACTTTTTTATCAGTTTATCTCTCATCGTACACACAAATCCATGCGGGTCTGATTGCATTGAATCTCTATGGTATTGAATGAATAACCATGAAGACACGCCATTGGACGGCGACCTCGAAGCTTCTGAATGAATTGTAGCTACTAGCTCCATTATCGAACATGAACACCATGAAGATAAAATCGCGGTCCGAGCGGCCATTGTGTGACGTTAACTCTATTATCAGTCTATACGGTATGCTTGCAAATTGTGCTTTATAATATAGAAAAAATCATAGAATTTGTAGTCAGATTCAGTCCAGTCATTTGCCAAAAATAGATTATATTAGACCTATAAAATGCCAATAAAACAAATGATACATTCGTATTTAAAAATAATACCAAACGTATCGTTTTATTCGCAAATACATTACAACGAATTTTGATGATTATTTTCGAGTTTTGTAAACGTATTTACTTAAAATGGTAGATAAAATAAACAGCATCAGTGACATAATATCACCCGGAAGTACACATCCGTTTGGCGCCATTCCAGCTCCATTCAGTATTATACGACTATACATATTTCACGGTTATTTACGTGTATATTTTCTATTTTAGTTTCCACTTGTTGGATGAAATTCTTCATCTCTTCGTTTTACTAGATCTGTACGCTCTGTTTTTAAAATCCTCTTTTGGCATGGATCTGTTATTTACTTTATCAAAAAAAAAACAGTTTTCAGCTGATATTGACTTTAAATTCTAAAAAATGTTTATGAAACATTTAGCGTCCATCATAGGGTAGTGAATGTGGACGTATTAAGTCTTGCTAGTTTATTTATGGCGTTTCGGACTGTCCCTTTCGCAGGGGATACTCGCTGGCTAGGGTTTTGAAATGCTAAGCCCTAGCCTCTATTTACTCCTGACGCGAACTGGGATTATCACTTTATTATGATCTATAATTTTATGACACTACGTTTTTATCGTTACGCAAAGTATTATAGCCAAAGCCCGACTTTACTGTCGTAAAACAGTCCTGTTAACCGTTTGAATTTCTTCATGCTATGAATACAATATCATTATTATTTGTCAAATTATTCATTTTGAGGAACAACAATACAGCTACAATATGCATAATACAATTGCCGTATACTCGTAGTATAGTAACGTCCTTTGCACAATTTTCTTTACAGTACTCGTCTCTGAGGTCGCACGTTTGCGGTCGATTGCAAGGGCGTTCGCAATGAATTCTTGAGTATAATGCGCCGATCAAAGCCCTCAATAAATATGCTTTTCATGTACTGCACTCGAAGGAATTCCAAGGATTTGATTAAAACGACAACGGCATTAGCTAAATTGATATCATGGAATAACTTAGTGATTCACTGATGAGTATTGGCTACGCTTGATGTATTAAAACGTAATATATTTTTAATTATTTAGTTTAAAAAACTATTGTGTATCTGGCCGTATTGTATAATACAAATATAGGATTGGTTCTTGTAGATACCCTAGAATACCTACCATCGTATTCATGCATCAGATTTGTCTATTTTTTATATTGATTGGGCATTCCGTACAAATCTACACATCATACATGTATCTAAACATACATTGACTATATTGATTTTCTTTTACCCTACATTTTGTGCTTACATTTTGACAAAGCTCTTTATTTGTGACAGACATAAAAATATATAATTTGTTTTAGATGAACGTCCGTGTGACGACGATGGACGCGGAGCTGGAGTTCGCGATCCAGCAGACCACCACCGGCAAGCAGCTGTTCGACCAGGTGGTCAAGACCATCGGCCTCCGCGAGGTCTGGTTCTTTGGCCTCCAGTACACCGACTCCAAGGGAGATCTCACCTGGATTAAACTATACAAGAAGGTTAGTAGTATTCTCATTGGATTTGATTGTTTTCCCTATTGTTATAATATTGTCTACCTTACATTTAACGTTCGAGGAACACTACGTACATATTTGGTATTTTTACTTGAAATGTCGTTACGTTTTCGTCGATTTGGTTCAGTGAGAGCAATACATATTTAACTTTATTCATTCGTGATTTGGAAGCATCTTGATCGATTTTTTTCTTCTTCGTAAAGGAAATGATTCAATTCCAGTCTAGTCTAGTCCAATAGCATATTTGCGTGTAATAAAACGAATAGGTTACATAACAATTAGCAACGTTATTAGTGTTAATTTGAACAGCACATCCTTGTTGGAGGTGGAAGCCGCGGTCAAGCGAAGTTAACGAGTGTTCCATAGCCGATGCGCCGGCAAGTTCAAGTTTGTCTCTGACCAGTAGCACTAGCTAACCTCCAGTGAGGTGCGGCAGAGTTACTTGCACTCTGTTTTCTCCACGTTCGGAATGTTCGCCGCACGTTCGTTATCAAGAAGCACGCGATAATGTGTTATTCTGGACGTTTTTCATCTCTTACAATTGATTTATATTTCATTTGAAGTTTGTCAGTCAACCACTCCTATACAATAAGTTTAGTGTTTACAGAAGTGTAGATATGTAGTATGTTTTCCTTGCTCGTTGCTCCTGAACAGTCAACATTGACCTAGAATACAATGTCAACGACGAATATGATTATCGAAATTCCACTATCACAGAGGTCACCATGTTCTGGACTGGTTAACGAATGGCATTAAAAGGTCGTTGCGTTGGCAACTTTCTTTTTAGACGTGGTGGCGACAACGCGAGTATACCATTCAACATTGCTTCATATATTACCGCCGGCGGACCAGACCTTGTAGTTCTTTTACCGGATTCGGGAGTGCCTTTATCTACAAAAATGTGCGATTAGATTAGAACAATTATTTTGAAACCGTAGACATGTAACTATGATAGTTCAAAATAACTTCATACACGTCGCCTCTACCACGTATCTTAATTCACTATCAACTTGAATTAGCAACAAAGCTAAATTAGCAAAGGAAAATATAATATTATTATAGCATCGTAATTAGCAATTGCACCTTATTGAGTTTCATTCGACGCCAGTACGAGTTGAGTGTTCGATTCAATTTTAATGTTACCATGGTGACAAGAATTCTCTTCGTATTGTCTTGGTATGGTACTTTGAAACACAAGACTCTGTCGTCTATGAAAATTTAACAAAATAAAGACCATCGCATCGCCTATGAGCCGATGAATGTAGGAGTATATAATGAGATATGTCTGTTGTAACCATCGGAAGGTCGAAATTAACATTCGGTTTATAAACATGCATTTATATAAGTCAAATATAGATGTCGTATTTTGCAATAGACTTATTTACTATGCAGGCCATATCGTCCAGTTTCCTTTTCAATATAAGTGTCACGATTGAAAACCCTTACGTCTTGTGACTTTCGCCGTAAACAGTCCTATTAATATGTTAGATACACCAACGGTTCAGCATTACTAAGGCATTGAGCTCCTAACCTGTTCCCGTCTTATAAAAGGAATAGCATGCCGATATCATTAGCTTTTATGCCAATTAGTGGGTTGTTTGAAATTACCTTCGAAGGTAATTTGATGAGTAATTATTTATACTAACTTTTTAAATTATCATGGTTTTTAACAATATTATGATTTAAAACGGGTAACATACCATGATTTGACGGTTTTTGAGTTTTCCGATATTTCGACGCTGTTGCAAGCGCCATGATCACGGAAAAAACACAATACCGGAAAACTCAAAAACCGTCAAATCATGGTATGTTACCCGTTATAAATCATAATAATTATTTATACTGTTGAAATTTAAAGTAAATCATAAACAATCCCTTTTTTACCGAAAAAAATAGTTTAATTCCAAAGTATACTTTATATCTAAGATAGTTTACTGTTTGTCTGATTCACTCTTTGATCGCGGTAGGTACTCTTTAATGTTTATCGAGTAACAGATTTTATCGATTTAAATATTAACAGTCTTCATTTTATATTCTGAATACTCTACATCGATAAATCGTAAGTACCATTCAACGAGCCAAAAGCCGAGCCATTCTCAGAAAATAGAGAAAATCTTTTTGATATAATGATAACATTCGTATATTTTACTGTATCTATTTGAATATTATGTGCTGAATGTTTATAAAATGAGATTGAATGATAGGAAGAACTTGATACAATATCAGAGCTTTCCATAATTCCTATGCTTATGTGCTGTTTATTCAGTAAATAAAAATAAAGCAGTTAAACGTGTCTTTTTCAAGTCTAACTTCTTATTTAGTTATTATTTCTTGATTTAAGATAGTCCGTGGATGCGTCCGTGAAGCCGCTTTTACACTTAGTTTAATAACCGCCTGTATTTATTTATCAACAAACGGCTGGCAATCGGGAACAGTTTATCAAACACCAACTAAAATATTGTGTTTACATTTGGGCACGTGCATTCTGTAAGCGCATCATTTGTTACTATGTCTACTATTTTTAGGGTTATTGTTATTATAGTTAGTATCGGTTTGCTATCATTATCTTTACTATTTCCATTAGCTTTCTTTAAGTTAACTTACTACTACCCTATTGTGGTATTACTGAAATCAACATTGCCTTCATTCAAAACCAGTCCAGCCACCGCTTTGTTCTTTATTATCTACTAGATCGAATGTTCGAGTAATTAATATAATTTCACTACTTATGTTACCTTGCACCTAGTATTCTTGACTGAAGCCTTGAATCCTGCGTCATAATTGCCAACAATAATTAACAGCTTTGGATTCAAAGTGGGTAGGGTACACTGTGTACATTCATGAGTGACTTTTAGCGATTGTGACAACTTCCGCTGCGCTATCACTAAAGTGATAAACAGACTCATAATACAAGCGTAAACGTTAAATTGCGATCAGTATTATGAGAATAATTACCATACATGAATTCTGCAAGGTTGATTGAACTTGGAAAATGTATTTGCTGAGTTATTTTTGAATTGGAACTGTTTCATCTGGATCTGATGCTAGCACATATAGAGTGTTATACGAGGACTAGCGACCCGCCCCGGTTTCGCATACACACGTGCTCCTACCAAATATAAATAAAACAGAAAGTATATAATGTACACAACGTTCACAGTTTTTTCGACATTAGACAAAGATGTACGTATATTATGAGTCGGCCTACATTAACATGCCTATAACTACGCGTGCGGGCCGATACCAGCGCAGGTACTGTGGTAATCTGTAATATCTAAGAAAATATTTATTTAAATAACATGTTGTAAATGTATATATAGATCTAAAAAATATCTATCTAAATATCTATGAATAAATGCCCTATTTATTTAGGGGGTTTAGATTGATAAGGATTAATGCTGTATTTGCTTAAAATCGCTTCGTAAGTGACTCACTATTAATGATCAAAAGTTAATGACAAAAATAGATCTCGTGGGTTTACCTAAGAGTTTAGAGAGTACCTTTAAATATATACCACCGTTGACTTTTTTGTAGATCTTTTTGTTTTGTTCTCTCTCCTAGGGTTCAGCCAGCTTTTGCATGGAAAACAAAAATTGCGCGAAATAATTGTTTATTTACGACATCACATAAGAAACTTAAAAAAACTTTCAGAGTTTAGTATTATACTTAAAAACATTCCTCTTGAATTACTCTATTAAAAAAAACCCGCATCAATATCCGTTGCATAGTTATAAAGTTTTATGCTTACAAAGAGAAGCGAAGATTATTGGATAAGAAAAAAATATTGTTTGTATTATATTTATCTCCTATGAACTTGGTCGTGCTTAACGTGTTCCTTGAATAAAATATTGTGTGATGGATGTGTCATATCACTAGATCGTTCGGAGTGAGTCATAAGGTCGGAAGTTCGGGCTCCCATCTGGGTGTTATCGCTGGGGGCTCTGACTTGGCCGTTAACGGTCACATTTTAATTGCGAATAACATCACGGTCTATTTATATCTATAATCTCAATTTTACTTTTATAATCGACCATCTAGTGAAGTCTGCTCTAACAGATATCAATCAATTTGCTTGTTGTTGAAACGCAAAGGAAAAGAGTAAGGTATTTTCCACGTATAGATTAAAAATCAATTTAACTATCAAACATGGAACCAACCTGTGCGAGATTCCAAAAACAAACAGGTTAAACAAGTTATTAAACTAATAACGTTTCTAGAATGTCTTATGGTGCTGATACTAAAATCGTCTTCGAATTTTACCTCTCTCATGCAGCAGTTGTAAAATAAACGCCAAGTAAAGGCAATTTTGTTATTTGCGCAGGTTGTTATTGGCGTCATTAATCTGATTCTCAGTAAGAGATATAATTGTTACTGGTAATTTTTGTAGTCCTCAGTTATTACATTCATGGCTGGTCGTGATTGCTATTTAAAGGTTTCCGATGTAACAGTCGGGCACGGGCCACGTATGGTGTACTTACGTAATCCACGCCTGCCGTGGTACCTGCGGCGTGACCTCGTGCGCGTGATAATTGTCCGTCACTTTGCTTTCCTGTCATGGCGACAATTTTTGTCTAATTTATACATCGTCGTTCTGCAGTGATCATCTTGTCTGTTTCTAAGCTAGCTTTTAGAATAAATACCTTTTCGATTTGTTTGACAATATAGCATATCATTTACAATTTACTCTGCTTAGAGTATACTAGTTTTCAGATTCAGGTTTAAGATAATTTATTTATCTAAAGAACTACATTCACTTACAGAAGAAATATATTCACGTTTTCTTAATTTTATGTTCTCTATGAATTTGCCATGGTATTTACCCAAACAAGGTTACGTAAATGTATTGCTCTAAGGTGTTGCATGGTGTTGCATTCTTAAGTATTTAGTTCAATTTTATTTTTAAATCAAATCTCTTTTTAACGGTATGTTATTAATTGATGAAGTAATTAAAACGTGAATCTTGTACCATGCGGCTTATTTTCCTGCCAGTTTGTGGTTAGGGCATCATTTATGAAATTACTGGTAATTCAAAGGTTCTCTCGAACTTGAATATTACCTACTGAGTGCCAACTTCCTGTTTGTGAAGAGCTAGCCTCACTATACTGATATTAGCCTGCGCATTTTGAAAAAAACATTATCAATTACATTTCAATGGTTGATGCATCTTTAAGTTGTTTAGAAATCGGTTTATGTTCAGTTCTCGGTTAATGTATGTTATCTCGCTTGTTTACGTTAACCGTAATTAAAACAATTCTGACATCTTATTCACATTTATCTCGAGTTCAATTAAAATGTCGACCTCTATACAAAGTTATTGGCCCCTGTGCAATCAACGTGTAGGAGTAGAAAATATTGATTCATCTGGTGACTAACGCAATGACGTCTTGATAAAGTTGCTGTGAATAATGATTTTTTATAACTTTAAATTCCTGTATGTAGTCATATTACCTAGAATTTTAAAGCCATATGTGGCTCGGTCACAGATGTGGTTGTAACTTTGTTCTAGATTTGCATATGAATATTTGAGTGGTTTAATTGTACGGACAGAGTCCGAAACACTGACCTGCGCGCCAAGACACAGATCGCAGACGTAGCTCAAAAAGCCGCCAAGTTGAAGTGGGACTGGGCTGGTCACGTCTGCCGTATGCCAGAAGAGCTGTGGGCGAGGATAGCCACCGAGTGGCACCCAGACCTAGCGAGAAGGCGACGCGGCAGACCTCGGCGACGATGGCGGGACGAGGTTGACAGTTTTCTGCATGACTGGCGAGATGTGGCCGGAGATCGGGAGTTGTGGAAAAAATGGGGGGAGGCCTTTGCCCAGCAGTGGGACACAGGGGGCTTATAATAATAATAATAATTGCTTCGCTGTCGGGTGAGTCGTGAGTTATATCATCACCATCAGTAATCTCGTGTTTGCCGAAGTCATTCATAGAATGGATTCCGGTTCTGTTGGTTGATAAAATGCCACGGCGGCTTAGTATTTGTACGTTTAGTTATAATGTAGCGTCCATTGAGATTCGAGGAATTTATCCGTTTTGTTTAGAGGACTTTAGGTTGACTGCCGATGGTTAGTGTTTGGTTTTTTATTACTGGTCTAGAGAGATAACTAGGAAAGGTTTAGTTTGTACTACGTATTGTATGTGTTATTTTGTAATACCTCCACTAATATGTGCATATCAGATGACCGCAAAGGCTTGTATGCTGTCAAACCACCCACTTGTATACGAAAGAGCCTCTTGTATTAGCCTAATCGGTTGTTTTCATGATTCATTGATTCGTACTTAATTTATTAAATTTGTTAATTTATCCTTCTTCCTCATCATTATGATTCCATTATGGTAACATTAATGATTAGTTTTATAACATTCCTTATAACTCATGCCTTCATTTTACGACTATATTGCTATGAAGTAAAAAGGAAAAATGTGCTTTATCTGAATCACGTTGGGACCTTTAAAGTATTCATTAAATGTCATGAGCCCATGATCCTACATTGTTTATTTTATGTAAGACAGTGTTCTGAAGCATGTTATGCCCACATGTGGGTGAGATCACGCTGCAAAAAATACCCCCTACTAAGCCAAGTTCAATCACACTGTCCTTCGAATTGATAGCCTACAGGTGTACTTAATATGCGGTGAATTAGTTACAATTTTCGTGTATTTGTTTATTGTAAATTATCATTTTCTAGCAAACCTAAATGGTTTCTTTACTTTAGTGGACTTCTAACTTAATGCGACCTGAGGTATTGGCTTCAGCAGGTGTTTAGTCAATTGCTTTTACATGATGTGATAGTTAATGATTGGAACTCAATTCCGTTTTCAATGTCTCTGTGATTAACAGCGCAAATCTACATAATATTATGTTCTTGTTTAAATAATTCCCTCATCATCATCACCCTATTAACGTTCCCACTGCTGGGACACAGGGACTTCTCTCTTGACGAGAGAGATTAGGCCTTAATTCACCACGCTGGCCAAGTGCGGGTTGGTGAATGTCACATGTCCTTCAAACTCTTTTTAAAGTTCTCAGTACATGCCGGTTTCCTCACGATGTTTGCCTTCACCGTTAAAGCACGTGTTTAAAGCGCACATAAATTTCTCAAGAAGAAAAATCCAGAGGTGCGTGGCGGGGCTTGAACCCACGACCTTCAGAATAAAAGTCGAGTGTCCTCCCACTTAGCCAACACGGCTTAAATAATTCCCTACAACATTTGTTTTTCTTCAATATTTATCAATAGTGTCCAGATCTTTCTACTAGTGAGTGATCCTTAGTACTTGAGAATTATAGTACCTATCTCTGATTGTGTACTATTAAAGTAAACTGTTCATTATTCACTGTTTCCATGTCATCTGTAAAATTGCGTACTAAAACGTGCCTAATGCTCATACGTGGACTTATGTTCCTCTTATATTATAAAGTTATGCTTAGTTTAGGATTAAATGCTTGAATATTTATGCATTTAAGTAAAGTATTCGTGTCTCTATCACCTTTACATGCAAATCCGCTATTGCAACTGTGGTTATAGATTGTAAAGTAATGATAATGGTTCCTTATAGATGTCATGGCTACATCTGTGTTGGTTATTATGATTACCCATCATGTTATTTATTGTATGAGGCATATAACTTGAAAATAAGTGATGATCTAAGAGAAGTCTCAATAAATATATTTTATGGAGTGTTATGTATCTACTGTGATATTTGACTTTTTGTTTATTTTTTATTCAAGAGAGAAGTCCCTGTGTCCCAGCATTGGGAACGTTAATAGGGTGTTGATGATGATAATTATGTGTATTTTATATATCTATTGCAGTGACACACTGCTCAAACTATTTACTCTTAACTTGTATAAGATTGAAAAATTTTTGTCGTCAGCTTACTAAATAACATCCTAACTACTTGTTTGGAAACAACCTATGACCTCTTAAGTCCCAAGATCAGTAATTTCCGCGTGTTTCGCGTATAGCCACGCCGACATATACCTAGCGGTGTAGCGTCATTATTGGTTGCTCAAGGACGGCGCAGGTCGTGGTTCGTGATGGCACAGGTCGCCTCCGCGTGGGAAAGGGGTCATGCTGTGGTCGCGCTTCGCTGCTCTCGCGTATGCCGGCTCTGAACTTCCACCACGATAATCCACAAGCTTCTAATTGTGGACTACACTTAAGGGTTGTTTTTTTTTAATTATTGATAAGCTTTCATTTGACCACAATCTCACCTGATGTAAAGTGACGATGTGGTCTAAGATGGAGCATGAAGGCCTAGAAGATGGCTTCTCCGGACTACATTACGAGACACGAAAAAATCGCTTCACGCACTGGCCCAGCCCGGAGGGTGGTGACAAGCCGCGGCCGAAGCCTACCACCAGAGACTGTTCTTAGCACCACCCGGAGGTCACGTGTAAGGATTCAGAGGGTTACTATTTACGGACGTGAACAGACAAAACCTCCAAAATGCCTCCAAATGAAATGATGGTTCGCCTGATGCGCTGGTGCAATGTATAATGGACTAATTGGTTAATGTCGCTCTTGTTACTGATCGTCCCGGACCTGTTGTTTATGATCGGTATCTATAGGTGCGATAGTAGGATTTGTAACAGAATACGGTACTATAAAAGAAGGTACTTGAGTAGCAAGTTTCAGTTTACTTGATAATTTGTAAAAACACAGTATAAGAAAAGTATCAAGGGGTAGCAGATTGATAGGTAGTAAAGTTGTAGTATTTGAGCAAAAATTAGGCGTTGACCTGAACAACTCGAAGCCTCAAAAGAATTCGTGTTTGATAACAACTAACAAATTAGCTGACTCTACTGTATCGCCTGTTGTATCGATATTAATGTGGATATTACCCGACATGTGTGAAAGTCCTAAAAACACTCGTAAATAAAGACATTCACTGTCGTCGTCAGCGACTCCTCGAAGGTCGTGTTTTATATCAAACGATTAAGTAATCGCTAAATTCGCTATCTTAGATAAGGAGGCCTCTTTAGTGACGCAACCGGCACGCATTACATATGTGTGAATTTCTGCGACATGCTATTCAATTGTGGTTGCTAACCGCATCTGTTATTGATGGACCTCATGTGTCCTTGTTTGGACTTATATCCATCAAGTATTCCTCCATTTAATATTAGGTCAAAAATATATGGATTCACCTGGTAACTATACCATTATGGGTTATGTTACGACTATTACACGTCGCTTGTCGAAAAGTCGTCTCGATCAAAGATGCAGAGTTCTTTTTGATACGCTGCAGCGATTGTTATGTTCTCCGCAAACTGGTGATATATAAATGCTAGATTGTTACATATTTTACGATACAGTTTGGATTTGGAACAGTATAAGGTGATGTAACAAATCGAGGCCATGTCCAACGCGCGACAATCTAGCGCGCGGCAAAACGCAACATTCCGCGCAGCGCCGGGGATATTGCGTGCGTCGCTTGCACGCCATGGTGCGACTGGGATGGCAAATGCTGTCTCATTCTGAATTCCTCTCACGTAACTTGACCACACTTGAATTTAGATACTAACAAATTTTGCCTAACCCTTAATTGCTTTTAAGATATAAGCCAGTGCCACCCCAATACACAAATATTGATTCAACTTCTATCATAAAAGTGGAAAGCTACATGCGGGTCTGTACCATATAGCACCAAAACACCGTATTCAGTCTGAAATTGCAGTATCTTGTCACAACTTGTTTATGAAGTCTGTGTAGAAAGTAGATTGAGACGAAGCTGTAATGGGATGACTCATCGGAGTTTCCGACACTGAGTTACCCTTAATACAGGGAAAATACGTTCATAAAACAGATACATTCATCTTATTGATTCAGGTGGCGATTAAATAATGGTTCAACCTAACCTGTGATAACTTAAAAAAGTAATAAAACATCTGATATATGTAGTAAAGGCATTATTGATTATTAAGATCATCTCGGCATTATAGCAATATTTTAACTCACAACTATTATTGAAATAATAATAGTTGTTGGGTTCAATCGGCACAAACTGCTGAGTGCTAATAGAGTTAGATAGCTCGTACGTGTCTACTCGCTGCCTACTAATTGGTGGCTAATCAATTCAGCTCCATTTGTTGATGTAACGGCCGCCCGCCGCGCCGTCACTCTGACATCCGACAATGAACCGTATCCACTCGTTCCATTCTATATCGTCCATATCAAACGCCTAGACACCACCATAGCTATCATTCCACGATATTCAAACCTCAACTTTCGAACATTCGAGAAACTTCTTTCTTATCTAAAACTGAAGAAGGTTTAAGTAGGCAAACTGTACTGAATAAATTACTTGTCATTGGCGTAACGGTTACATCACCAATCCAAATATCACTCTCAACTTGGTTTCACAGAACATTAAATATTGATCGTTAGAGGTAGGTATAATCGACAAATGCATTTTGGTCGATAACGAAACTCACTGTGAGGAAAGTGCATTATCAGAATTCTAAGTAGCATTGTGTGAAGGAAAACCAATGCAAAATACACTAGTAAAAATACTCCAGTCTATCCTCATGAGGTATAAATACTATTGGGCGAATACACACAATGAGTACAAAACGAGGCATGTTTAATGGTGGTGAACCACGACCGGCTTAAGGTTCTGCACATTTAACTTGATGCGTTCATTGTCTGAACATAAAAACCGCACTTTAAATAACTATTAACTGTTCTAAGACAGGTATATAAAATTGCAAGTGCTATACAAGTGCAATAGTGAGATGGTATCTTCGCCAGCCACGGTTAGGAGTGGCGAACGTCGTAGACGGTGAAAGTGCCGTGACGAATGCCGGCCACCGGGCGACCTTGCTCCTCCTCCATAACAAAATGAGGAAATCCTCCACAATCGTGAACCAGATTGATCTTAGTCTAGCTAGTGCAGAGTGCCTCCACTCTAAGTAACTTGTTCCAAAACGAGAAAAGGACGGCCACTCCCTTAAATTTCTACTCAGATTAAATGCCTTCTAAGTTGTCTCCGGGTCTGTTCACTACGGTTCCATTAAGTTTAGAGCAAGTTTACATAATTTGAGGAAACTGTTCGAATGGAACTGACTGATGACTGTATAAGGATAACTGGCATGTTTCTTCCACTGCATTGACATTTAAGCTTAATGAAACGTAATTGTGCCAAACATTCAGAGAAGGTTCGAGCAAGGTGCTAAGGCAGGGCGTCCGCGATCTAGGTTACGATGGAGTGTGGCGACGATATACGCTCGTCTCAGTCGTCCTCTTTGAGATTTAATACGCGCGTGATTGTAGAATTGCTGGAAATCAATAATGGCAATTGAAACATTTTTCATTTTTAAAATAACAAAGAAAATGTTTATGTATAACTTTTAAGACACACTATGAATGTGTGAGATACATACACCTTTCAGTAACCCGAAGATCAAGCGATCAGCGTGTCAAGCCGTAAAGAAACCGTTTAAATTTAAATATTAAAACAAATTTTCTCTTCACACACCAGTACAAATCCCCTGCTTTAACTCATGCCAAAGCTAAAAGCGTATACGAGATTAAAATCACCTCAAAAAGGCAATACTCATTTACCTACAACGCTTTCGAGAAAGGTGCCACGGCGGCATGTAAATTGATTGACAGCATTGGCACCGATAGGGCCGCCGCATTCGCGCACAAGAACAGCTGATTGTGCGCGCGCGGTCGGTTCAACGACCGTACTTTCGCCGCTCCCACGACGCGTTGCTCAACGCGAGGTGCCTAAGACGTCGCTAACGCCACTCTTAGTAATCATTTAGCTCACAACTCAGCCTTACGCGATCTTGTACATATCGAGCGTACGCTACTGCAACACCTGTTTCTCGCACAATTCCTTAGACATTACAACAATACAGTCACAATCTTGACAGCAATAAACTCAATTTAAACTAACAACTACTCTAGGGTCTATTTATTAACCCTTTAAGTTCCAAGTCAATGAACCTATTACACAAATTGACGTGAGGTATGATTGAAAGCCGGACTCTATTGTGGAGAGAACGTCCCGGGCGCTGGTACTCCTCTCCCGGCCGGTTAAGAAGCTGATGTACCCTGAAGATGACGAGGGGGACGAGGAGGCGGCCTACGATAGAGCTGATGACCTGGTAAGGTCATTTCATCCTAAGGACTTGGATTTGAGATTGGTAGTTGCCAGTAACAATAAACGGTGCATATTATAAGAGCCGATTTTGCTATCCTCTGGCAATGTATGTAAATGTATTGGATTGACATGTTTTGTAATTGGCCCATAAGCAATTTGTTGGATTTTATAGTTGCTAAGGAAGTTCTCGTATTTATGTTGTCTGTAGTTTGGCTAGAAGTTTGTTATATTAGGTTTTTGTTCTTATGCTGATTTATACCGTCAATTCACTTGTGTAAACACTCTCTAAAACCTTACTTGCTTGTGAATACGACACACGTCAGTTAATATGTCGTGTGTCGCCCGAGAATTGTGTGTAGAAATATCCGGTTAGGCTTGTTTACTTAGCACTTTTAAATGTTTATCGAACCACGGCACATAGTCACTGGATTTTCAGATACTCACTAATAAATATTGTAGGATTGATGCAAAAATAGCGCCTCATAAATTATTCGCGTGATTACCGGAGATATTCCTATGTTGACTTTATTTATCTAATCACTAAGATTACAGCCAAGTTACCGTCGGATCGGCAGACATTGCACAAGTAGTTAGTAGTTACCGCTCCAACGTCACCAGTAAACAATGATCATGATGATGAAGTCATCAGAAAATAAATATGTAGAATTTTTTTATTATCTCAAGTCCAAAGTATGCTAGTTAATTATCTTGTCCTTGATGATAAAGCATATAAGTTGACTGAAAACAGAGTTTCTCAGATCTGTTGTGAAAATTATTTAATGAAAATTACCAATATATCAGTCTGTTTGCCCAGCAGTAAATCTAAAATAGCCCCAAAGTAACAATACACTATCTAGTGGATAATGAATTTCAAATGAAAGTATATTGAAGTGAGCATTAAAACAGAAAGTCTTTCATTTCAGTACGTACCGCGCTGTAGTAAGCTTTTACTCATGGTTACGTGGTTTTGATGATAAGCTGGGCTCGGGGTATTGAATGGCCGAAGCCTTATACTCATTGAGAATGTGATAAACACGTTGTTACTCAAAATAAAAATTTTGTTCGAGAATTAGTATAAGTGATAATTAATAAACTGGGTATACAATCACAGTATGTAATTGCAATGAATTCATTTCCATGTACAATATTGCTTCTTTCCTTAACTGGAATTGGTTAGCATTTCTAAATATGATATATTGATGTACGTATCAAATTTAGAAGTTTTGGAACAGATACTATATAAAAATGGTACCTGTGTGCATCACTCCTACGTTCTTGGTAATTCTACAGATAGACGAGTCTATAAAGAGACAGAACACTGCCATTCCAAAACCCCATCACATTGTTCTCATCAGTTATTATATTTGACAGAAATTTAGTAAAGCCTCAACGAGAATCGATGTTTATATCCATTGTGAAGGTAATTGGAAGCCGAGGCCTATCGGCGCGTCGAAGGCTGCGCCCCACTATTGTAGCGCTGCTCCGCCGGACGTTGACACCATTCTCTACATTTATCTGGTTTCTATATCTTGTAATGCTAATCGAGTGGTTTTATCAGGCTCATCTGTACTCATTTGTGATCACATTTGTACTTGCTAAATTTAAGCTAATTTTTCACTTAACTGATTAGTTTTGCAAGATGTCTGCCGATGTTGAATGTTATGTGACTGCAAATGATCTTCATTATAATAATGATTCTCTATTGTAAAGATCGAAGAATTAGCACCATTATCATCGCAGAATTCTTACAGATTTAAAACATTTTCATAATATTTAAGGATTTGAGAGACTATTATGAATGTGACCAAGCTGACAATGAATTGTAATTAATTGTTGCCTTTTTAACGCTATCCCTGGACCCGTCGGCACTACACGAAGTCAGGGTCTCTACCGTTCTCCAGATGGGTAAGAATTGTGTTTTGTGTGTGAAAGTTAGAAAACAAGCGCAAATCTTGCATGATTATAACGTAGTCCTAAGATTCTAATGTAGAACTATTTATGACGAAATGTTTGTTTTTTAGTCTTACTCTTGTTGGTTTACAAGTATGCAGCGAGATGAATCATGCGCGGATTGAATTGAGAGACCAAGATCATTGATCCAGCTCAAAGCAGACCGCGTCATTGTCGACTCTTTAATAAGAGCACTTCGTGCTATTGAACTGTAACTGGCGGTATTTTAATACATCAGATCGAATCATAAGGGCGACTGTTATTCAATTTGATTCACTCTTGAATCCTTGATATAGTAGATAAGACGATATTTAACCTGCAGGTGTAATTCAGAAAGTAAACCTGGCAAACCTGAATGAATAAGTTTGCTCTGCATAAGTTTCTGGTGGAGTCTCAAATTGATTATGAGGTAGGGTTGTAGATTCGGGTGCAAGTAAAATCATTTGGACATTCTCTTTCGCTTTGAACGATTTCAAATAGAACCTTAGTAAGGTTAGGTCCTATTGAAAATGTCGACCTACGATTTATAGCACTGGATGTAACCTTACCTGCTCGTAAGCGTCTGCTTCCTTGCGTATGCAAAGTTATACCTTGTTTTTTACAATCTGAACTGAAACTATCAATTATCAGACGGCAGGCATTTGATTATGCGATGTTGATAACATTAAAATGATTGTAATGCTTACACGTGAAAAATTAATACTTTTAAATGAGAGTAATACACGTGACAATGTTGTGATCTAAAGAAAGAATTGCCAATATCTCTCTGACAGGATTATGGACTAAGCTTATGTTGCTGTTCCTCAAACTATACCTGATCTGATTTTAAATATAATAGTGTCAAAAACAAGCAATTAATTTTGTCTTATGACGAAATATGTACATAAGACTTAGGTACACGTGATAGTTTTGTGAACAATAGAAAGGGTTTGACAGCGAAAGTTAAGGTGGAACTGTTGGTATACTGCTATCTTCCTAAGATGTTACCTGGTCGAAAATAGGACAGAGGTCTCGTTAATTTTCTTATCACACCCTCCTTTTTTTTCTTATAACAGGTTAATAATACAAATTGTGATTTGTAACTAAAAAAATGCCTTTGTCTTCAGGTGATGCAACAGGACGTGAAGAAGGAGAATCCACTGCAGTTCAAGTTCCGCGCAAAATTCTACCCCGAGGATGTGGCTGACGAGCTCATCCAGGAGATCACACTCAAGCTGTTCTACCTACAAGTGAGTAAATGTGTCAATTTTTTTCATGATGATGGATGGATGGATGGATGTGTGCTAAGGTTACGGATGCGTCTTATTCTGCATATATTCAACTACTAGATGGGTTCACTTAGGGCAAAGACTGCTTTCAACGGAAATAACTGAAATCTTTGTGGGTGGCTTATATCCAGTGGACAGTGATGATGGATCGGATTAATTTATTAGTATGTTCAAATAGGACATGTGTTAAGTACGCTCGTTGAGATGGTGTTTGTTTTTTGTGTCCTTACTATTGGTATTGAGCTCGTGAACCTGTGATTTTGATGTTATTGCGTGATCTTAATTTTTATAACTGATCCAACACATTCACAAAAAAATCTATATCTTTTTCCATTTTAATTGATGTTTAAAATGACGTAATAAAATGGTAAACCCATTAATTGACTTTTCCATTTTAATAGATAAAAACGAAACGTGTTTTTGAATTAGAAATGTAATTTTACGACAGCGAACAATAGAGCAGTAATAGCTAATGTTTAAATAGGCCTACAACAATTATGTTTAATGCGATATAATGGTGAAATTGAAGGTCACATAATTAAAGTTACAGCTGTGTGTATTTTTATGGCAATTTGTGTGTTGAGTATCAACCTTGTACCATTTGTTCAAATATTCCGGGACAAAACTTTTAAAATGTTCTAATCAAAAAATAATCGACTAATGATGTGGATTGAAGACAATTTTGTTATTATCAATGTATTTATTGTCAAATGATTTGAAGGAAGTAAATATTTTTTTTATTAAATTTAGTTGGCTTGTGACGTCACGTATCTAAAAACAGACACACAAATGGGATTTTCTGACTGTCGTTATTTATCGATAAAGATATAATTCTTTGAAAATTTTGTAACCCATTTTTCTTTTGAAATTATATTTTTATAACGGGGGAAATATATTATAAGTTCACCTGCTTATTTCATTTTATCTGAATTAGAATATAATATGTCAATTTGAGTGCTGTATTTATCTGAATTAGAGTATAATATGCTGTAAAATAGTCGACAACCGATCTATCGCCCTGTATAACCTCGTTATAACTCAGCTATATCTATGTTTATTTATTTATTTATGTTATGTAATACTTTGGTTTTTAATAAACGATTGACTGATCGATAACATGTATACGTAACCAGGTGAAGAACGGCATCTTGAGCGACGAGATCTACTGCCCGCCGGAGACGTCGGTGCTGCTGGCCTCGTACGCCGTGCAGGCGCGCCACGGGGACCACAACCCGGCGCTGCACGCGCAGGGCTTCCTCGCCAACGACCGCCTGCTGCCGCAGCGCGTCACCGACCAGCACAAGGTAACCACTGTTAACGAGATCTACTGCCCGCCGGAGACGTCGGTGCTGCTGGCCTCGTACGCCGTGCAGGCGCGCCACGGGGACCACAACCCGGCGCTGCACGCGCAGGGCTTCCTCGCCAACGACCGCCTGCTGCCGCAGCGCGTCACCGACCAGCACAAGGTAACCACTGTTAACGAGATCTACTGCCCGCCGGAGACGTCGGTGCTGCTGGCCTCGTACGCCGTGCAGGCGCGCCACGGGGACCACAACCCGGCGCTGCACGCGCAGGGCTTCCTCGCCAACGACCGCCTGCTGCCGCAGCGCGTCACCGACCAGCACAAGGTAACCACTGTTAACGAGATCTACTGCCCGCCGGAGACGTCGGTGCTGCTGGCCTCGTACGCCGTGCAGGCGCGCCACGGGGACCACAACCCGGCGCTGCACGCGCAGGGCTTCCTCGCCAACGACCGCCTGCTGCCGCAGCGCGTCACCGACCAGCACAAGGTAACCACTGTTAACGAGATCTACTGCCCGCCGGAGACGTCGGTGCTGCTGGCCTCGTACGCCGTGCAGGCGCGCCACGGGGACCACAACCCGGCGCTGCACGCGCAGGGCTTCCTCGCCAACGACCGCCTGCTGCCTCAGCGCGTCACCGACCAGCACAAGGTAACCACTGTTAACGAGATCTACTGCCCGCCGGAGACGTCGGTGCTGCTGGCCTCGTACGCCGTGCAGGCGCGCCACGGGGACCACAACCCGGCGCTGCACGCGCAGGGCTTCCTCGCCAACGACCGCCTGCTGCCGCAGCGCGTCACCGACCAGCACAAGGTAACCACTGTTAACGAGATCTACTGCCCGCCGGAGACGTCGGTGCTGCTGGCCTCGTACGCCGTGCAGGCGCGCCACGGGGACCACAACCCGGCGCTGCACGCGCAGGGCTTCCTCGCCAACGACCGCCTGCTGCCGCAGCGCGTCACCGACCAGCACAAGGTAACCACTGTTAACGAGATCTACTGCCCGCCGGAGACGTCGGTGCTGCTGGCCTCGTACGCCGTGCAGGCGCGCCACGGGGACCACAACCCGGCGCTGCACGCGCAGGGCTTCCTCGCCAACGAAACGAGATCTACTGCCCGCCGGAGACGTCGGTGCTGCTGGCCTCGTACGCCGTGCAGGCGCGCCACGGGGACCACAACCCGGCGCTGCACGCGCAGGGCTTCCTCGCCAACGACCGCCTGCTGCCTCAGCGCGTCACCGACCAGCACAAGGTAACCACTGTTAACGAGATCTACTGCCCGCCGGAGACGTCGGTGCTGCTGGCCTCGTACGCCGTGCAGGCGCGCCACGGGGACCACAACCCGGCGCTGCACGCGCAGGGCTTCCTCGCCAACGACCGCCTGCTGCCGCAGCGCGTCACCGACCAGCACAAGGTAACCACTGTTAACCACTGTTGCAGTGACGCGACAGCGGGGCACCAAGCGTGGCCCACCAGCTTCGCTGCTTCGCAACTTGATTGTTGAACGGGCGTTCCCCCCCCCCGCGCTTCAAGTCGCACAAGGCAACATCTTTTATTTATTTCCATTATTTCAAAGTCAATGTCGACGTCATAAAGTTTTTTTCCCTTAGAAGCACAGCACACGTACAAATCCAGGTCAACTTAATATTAATTAAACAACATTTAAAAAATAAGCATTACCATTTTGAACATTGAAGTGCCATGTCTCGTCAATTAGATATTTTAATATTCTCAATGAATTTGAATGCAGATGTCAGTGTTAGATAGGTTAATTTTATGTTGAAAGTAGATTTTATATGAATAATTGGCACCCAGCTGGTCGCTATTTATTTACCTCCGACCAAAAAAGAGGGGTGTTATAAGTTTGACGTGTCTGTCTGTGACATCATAGCTCCCGAACGGATGGAGCGATTAATTTAGTTTTTTTTTGTATGAAAGGTGAGTCTGGCGCGAGTGTTGTTAGATATGTTTCATGAAAATCGGTTGTGCCGTTTAAAAGTTATGGGGGTTAGAGTGGGGAAGGAAAACCGAAAATCTGCAAATATGCTCGAGTGGGGTATCAAATGAAAGCGCATCGCGTGCACATTACAAAATGTTATGGTGTTTTACTTTGAAGGAAATTAGGGCAATGGAATAGGGGGTTTTTCTTAAATTTTAAATTTAGATTTATAAAGTGATCATTACATTAACTGCATCTTGATGGTACGCTGAAAGATAGAAATTCCTGGTTACATTGCATTATCGTAGCTCTGCACGTTAAATAATATACTTTCAAATTTAGTCGTATTATAAGAATATAGATGTCAATGCACACATCTTATCTTTTCAGATTTTTATGTACTCATTGTCATCTCGCTATCTCCGCGGTTTAGCTCTCTCATGCAAACTATTTTATAATTAACTTTTATTGTGTGACGTTGTGCAACAAGTTTATAATAAGTGTATTGTTGGAACAGTCATTATGTCTATTATTGAACTACTAGATCTCGGGGTGTGTATTTCTTTGAAGTTAATTAGTTGGGATAATAATATTCTTTCAATCTCATTATTTATTTTTATTATTGTCTTCTGAGGAGACTGGCATGTTCTGAAAACTTTAAAGAGTTTGAAGAACATGTGACATTCACCATCCCGAACTTGGCCAGCGTGGTGAATTGTCTCCTAATCTCTCTCGTCAAGAGAGAAGTGCCTGTGTCCCAGCAGTGGGATCGATAATAGAGGTGCTTATGATGAATGTTTTCAAAGTTGATGAAAGTTCTAGAATAAAAAATCTGATATAAAATGTCGAAGACACTTACGTCTACATTACTAGCGCTTTTTATATGACATGGGCTTTACAATGTTTGTCCAATCTAACAGGTTTTTATTAAGTGTACACTTTCTGAGGTTTTACACATATCTCGTTTAAAGGGTAACGGGGCCCTTTTACTGAGACTTTGTCGTCAGTCTGTCTGTCTTACTGTACCCACACAACAAACGTGAGTGTAAGGTAAGGCGACATTCAATACAAAAATACTTAATCGAAATCCCTCCATCCATTCGGCAGCTATGATGCCTCTTTTTCGTTTAGAAGTAAAACTAATAATTCCGACTAGTTTTACGTTGAAGCTTTTTTGTTAACATTCACCTCGCACCACACTGTATGCAAAATATTACTCGTATACTTGGTGCAATTAAACCTAGTCTAGTTTAGTTTTAATGTAGCTTAGGTCGTCTGTAAGACATCGTACTAACGATAAGATGTACCTTTTGTAATTTTTTACAATAAAACCATTTTTATTATTTATTTTTATTTACCCAGATGTCCCGCGAAGAATGGGAGCTGTCAATAACGAACTGGTGGTCGGAGCACCGCGGCATGCTGCGCGAGGACGCCATGATGGAGTACCTGAAGATCGCGCAGGACCTGGAGATGTACGGCGTCAACTACTTCGAGATCCGCAACAAGAAGAACACGGAGCTCTGGCTCGGCGTCGACGCGCTCGGCCTCAACATCTACGAGAAGGACGACAAGTGAGATCTTTACTAGTTTAGAATCGCTCATAAATACACTGAAAAACAATTGCAGCACTGGTTGGGACAATATTTCTACCCAAATTATAAAGCAAAGTAAAGAGTATCTAATTTTGCCACTTACGCACATATGCAATCTTAGTTTTTCAACAGCTGTTTTCCCAAATTCTTTCAAAAAATCTATTATACTACCAATTTTTAAAGCAGGTGATAAAAAAGTCATGAGTAATTATAGGCCCATATCCATACTTCCAGCCCTATCTAAAATTCTCGAAAGAGCTCTACATAACAGGTTGGTCAAATACCTAGAGCATTACAATCTCATCTCAGGTAATCAATTCGGTTTTCGGAAAGGGCTCTCTACGGCTGACGCAGTTACGGAACTAAATGATTTTATCGTGGATTGCTTGGATAATAGAGTCAAATGCATGGGCGTATTCCTAGACCTTGCCAAAGCATTTGATACAGTCTCTATACCTCTACTGCTGAACAAAATGGAAGATCTAGGAATACGGGGAAAGCAACTAAAGTTATTTGAAAGTTACCTTACAGGCAGAACTCAAAGTGTGAAGATAGGAGAGTACACCAGTACGGCTCTACCTGTGACTTTTGGGATTCCCCAAGGCTCTATAATTGGACCGACTCTTTTCTTGCTCTACATAAATCAAATTTGTAATACCCAGATCGAAAATTGTAAAGTTATCTCGTTTGCTGATGACACAGTGCTCTTATTTCGAGACGATTCGTGGCAAAAGATTTTTAAACGAGCTCAAGATGGATTTAATCAAATATCAAATCAGCTGTACAGTAATATCCTGACTCTAAATGCGACAAAAACTAAATTTGTTACCTTCTCTCTACGCAAACCAGGACAACCGCACGTGGATCTTAACCTAAAAGCTCATTCTAATCAATGCCTCTACTCACCTAGTCATAACTGTGATTGTAGCACCCTAGAAAGAGTTACAAGTGTTAAATACCTTGGTGTTACTATCGATCAACACATGTCATATGAAAATCATATAAAGACCGTCACTGCTAGAGTTCGTAAGTTAATAGCTGTCTTTAAGCTTATTCGACACGCGGCAAGTAAAAGCCATCTAAAATCCACTTTTTTTGCGCTCTGTCAATCACTAATACTCTACTGCATTAGGTCATGGGGCGGTGCTGCGAAATCACACCTTTTGCCACTGGAAAGAGCGCAGAGAGCGGTATTGAAGGTGGCTTTTAATAAACCTTATAAATACCCCACCTACGAACTCTATCAAGAACTCCAAGTGCTCTCAGTTAGGAAAGTTTTTATACAGCAACTTATCATAAAGCAACATAAAGCTTCACCTCAAATCAACGTTTCCCATAAGCGCCGTAAATATAAAATATACACTGCAAAACAATGCAAAACATCATTTGCACATCGCCATGCACAGTTCTTAGGGCCTTACATATATAATAACTTAAATAAACCCAATAAACTGCAACAAAAAACTAACCTTGACTGTAAAAATATTGTTACACGGTATTTGCAAGACCTAGAATATGCTCAGGTAGAGCACTTGTTGGAGGTACAATCTTAGTATTGGGCTACATTTAGATTGTTGTGTAATTAGTGATTTTCAGCTTCATATTTTATTTTATTTTATTTATTATTTTCCCTACTAACATGCGATGCTTAATGATTTTTTTAATATTTTTTGTTTAGAAATTCTAAGAAGTTTATTTTTGTTTAGTTGTTTCTTATAAAGTAATTACCAACTATACCTACGCAAAACACCTAGTGCTGTTTGTACTTATTTGTAGCCGGAGGGAAGAGCCCTCGTGTCTCATTACAAGTTATTTTAACTTAGTTAGAGCGAGGAGTCATTTTCTTTGAACAAAATAGGTTTAAAATGGGCATGTACTATTTATTGTTTATGTAAATTGTATACTTACTTTATAAAAAATCCTTATTGTAAACCTTTTTGTAAATAAATATTTTTATTATTTATTATTTATTATTACTAACTAATTGTTGCCCCCCCCCCCCAGTCTCCTCTATTAGGTTCCAATAGATTCCTACAGTAGCGTCGCGTCTTACTAAATTGTTGCCTCCCCCAGTCTCCTCTATTAGGTTCCAATAGATTCCTACAGTAGCGTCGCGTCTTGATCACAACACGAAATGTTTCGTTCGTGAACTGTCGTCCGTAAGTGCTGTAGGACCTGGCTCAACATCTACGAGAAGGACGACAAGTGAGAACTTATCTTACTAATTGTTGCCTCCCCAGTCTCCTCTATTAGGTTCCAATAGATTCCTACAGTAGCGTCGCGTCTTACTAAATTGTTGCCTCCCCCAGTCTCCTCTATTAGGTTCCAATAGATTCCTACAGTGGCGTCGCGTCTTACTAAATTGTTGCCTCCCCAGTCTCCTCTATTAGGTTCTAATAGAAGTGAGATCTTTACTAACTAATTGTTGCCACCCCAGTCTCCTCTATTAGGTTCTAATAGAAGTGAGATCTTTACTAACTAATTGTTGCCTCCCCAGTCTCCTCTATTAGGTTCTAATAGAAGTGAGATCTTTACTAACTAATTGTTGCCACCCCAGTCTCCTCTATTAGGTTCTAATAGAAGTGAGATCTTTACTAACTAATTGTTGCCTCCCCAGTCTCCTCTATTAGGTTCTAATAGAAGTGAGATCTTTACTAACTAATTGTTGCCTCCCAAGTCTCCTCTATTAGGTTCTAATAGAAGTGAGATCTTTACTAACTAATTGTTGCCTCCCCAGTCTCCTCTATTAGGTTCCAATAGATTCCTACAGTAGCGTCGCGTCTTGATCACAACACAAAATGTTTCGTTCGCGAACTGTCCTTCCGTAAGTGCTGTAGGACCTGGCTCAACATCCACGAGAAGGACGACAACTGAGATCTTAACATACTTATTGTAACTGTGTTGTGGAATAATTATTTAATTGAAAACAAATGAACTTCGTTTCGAATACAATTTCACTTCAGTTCAATACAGGGGTTACTTTTATAATTTCATTTATGTATTGATGGGGCTACAAAAGATAGTCGGTATAAAAGGAAAACCTTTTGTCGATGAACAATAAAATTACCTCCTTGAGTCATGAATGATGAAGTAATTTTAGCGTCAGTCAGTTCTCAAAGATGTAATTGTTTTTGACATTCAAAAATTAAGTACTTATAAGGAATTTTAAGTGTATTCTTATATATGAAAGCGTCAAATCATGGTATGTTACCCGTTTTAGGTCATAATATTTAACATAGATAAGGTCCCATAGGCTCCCGAACTAGTTCAAAATAACTATTTCAGGAGCCACCAACACTAAACCTTAACTCTTGCAGACTGACCCCCAAAATCGGCTTCCCCTGGTCGGAAATCCGCAACATTTCCTTCAACGACCGCAAGTTCATAATCAAGCCGATCGACAAGAAGGCGCCGGACTTCGTGTTCTTCGCGCCGCGCGTGCGCGTGAACAAGCGCATCCTGGCGCTGTGCATGGGCAACCACGAGCTGTACATGCGCCGCCGCAAGCCCGACACCATCGACGTGCAGCAGATGAAGGCGCAGGCGCGCGAGGAGAAGCTGGCCAAGCAGGCGCAGAGGTCAGCTAAATTATACTATATTCAAAAAGATTTCTTCATTATTTTGGATGTCTTTTAAGTATGTGTTGGCTAAAGTGGGAGGACACTCGACTTTCATTCCGAAGGTCGTGGGTTCAAACCCCGCCACGCACCTCTGGATTTTTCTTCTTGAGAAATTTATGTGCGCTTTAAACACGTGCTTTAACGGTGAAGGCAAACATCGTGAGGAAACCGGCATGTTCTGAGAACTTTAAAAGAGTTTGAAGGGCATGTGACATTCACCAACCCGCACTTGGCCAGCGTGGTGAATTAAGGCCTAATCTCTCTCGTCAAGAGAGAAGACCCTGTGTCCCAGCAGTGGGAACGTTAATAGGGTGATGATGATGATTAAGTATTATAAAAATATCTACAGTACATCTATTATATTAACACGTTGACTGTCCGTGCATTACATGTAATGCATTTTTGGTCTGGCTGTGACGTTCATGCATTACATGTAATGCATTTGCCGAAGATAACTGAATCGCGTTTCCTGGGCTGGACTTGAGGGTTAGAACTTTGATTTTCTAAATAAAATAAAATGTCCCATCAATTTTTTTTTGTGGACGTCAGATATCACATTTGATGTCTTTAATAGCTTCATTGAAACAGATGGACGTACCAGAATTTCTTAAAATAGACGGCACAGTCAACGTGTTAACTATATCAGTAGTCTAGTACCACAGCAGATAGGTGCGATCGAAAGCAGACAAATATTTGTTATGAAAATATATATTTTTATTCATGTATGCTTCTCTTAACTGCTCTCGCATTAGTTTCTGGCAGCTTTAATCAATCATTATTACAATGATGCCCTTGATTATTTCTAATTTGAAAATGCTGCATACGTACTAATAGAACATAATGTAATTTCCAGAGAAAAGCTTCAACTTGAAATCGCGGCCCGCGAGCGCGCCGAGAAGAAACAACAGGAGTACGAGGACCGCCTCAGGCATATGCAGGAGGAAATGGAACGTTCACAGGTAAAACTACGAATATATAAAAACTATAATAACATATAAAAAAACCTAATTTATATAAGGATTTGGTATAGGAGACAGGATCAGGATTGCAACAGATAGAGGGGTTTATTTATTGATATTATATGTTACTAGCTGACCCCAGCAAACGTTGTTTTGCAAATTTTTTTTTTTTTAAATGAAAAATCGATGTTGGCCGATTCTCAGACCTACTCAATATGCTCACAAAATTTCATGAGGATCGGTCAAGCCGTTTCGGAGGAGTTCGATTACGCACCCCGTGACAGAAGAATTTTTATATATTAGATATACCTGAAAATCTAGAAATAATGACCTTATAATGAAGAAGTATTTCATAATCAACGCAGTCTTTAGGACTTTACCTCCTCTGCTACTTAGCAACTGTGTTACGACAAAGTATATTATTTAGATTTAAGAAAACCGCGTTTATGCTTTGCCCTTATAATATTGTCGTCTAGGCTATAAAATAGAAAATAAATTGGAAAAAAAATTGTTTTCTTGTGTTTTCTACTTTGCCTTTAAGCTATTAGCTGGAGAGCTAGTGAACCCTGGGAGTAACGGTCTCCCTGTAAGGTTAGAAATTTGTATACTGACGATTTATGGCATGCTGAGAGCAATAGCCATGACCTGGCAGGCGTCAGCCGTGCACGTCATCAGCCCCTTTATTTTTCAAACTGTTAAGTAAATGGGGTTTCAAAACTTGTTTCTGTAAGTTTGAAAATTTAATAGAATAAAGTTTATTTACTGTACATCTTAAAAAAAAAATTGACAGGCGATTACAATAAGCAGAAGTATATGACAGGTCAATTAGAAAACGCACAGTTGATGAGGTAAAATAAACTTTATCCTGTATACTTGAAATTTTTATATGTTTTTAAATAGGTTTCTCAAAGTAAGTATGTACAATGCCAGGCGGTTTTGAACAGCATAAGACCTTGCCAGGCGAGGGGACAGCTGCTAAGGGCGTGCAAAAAAGAAGTGTTACATGAACGCATATAGTAAATGTAATGTATTTTATTGGGTTTTATGCAATGTAGGTACATTATTTTTAACACTCATTTTCTTCAGCATCATCCGAAATTTTGCTATCACTGTTTTCATCATCATCTGATTCTTCAACAGTGTATTAAAAAAAAACTGTTAAAAAAATAAAAATTATAAAAAATCGCCTTTTTACTCGTTTAAAACATAAAAAAATAATTAATTTATTGATTAATTTTTTTTATGTTTTATACTAGTAAAAAGGCGATAACAACCTCTTCACTCGTCAAAAAAAAAACCTGAAAATAACAGTTGGAACTTATACTGAATCGACTGAAACTGAGGAATGCATTTCAAGTACTATACAACTATTTTTTTGCCGACTCCAAAAAAGCAGGAGGTTTCTGTATTCGACCGTATATATATATATATATATAATATATTATGTATGTCCGCGGATAACTTCGTCGTTTATGAACCTATTTCGATTTTTTTTTTCTTGGAAAGGGAGTATCCCAGTGGTGGTCCCATGGTAAGGAAACTAGAATCTGATGGTAGAATCCTGAAGAAATTGAGGGAAACTCTTGAAAAAATTGTCTTTCTGACTTGTGTGTTTCTTAATATTATTCAATATAAAGAATTTTAAAGCCCTATAATTAATGAGGGTCTGGTGTTGATCTGATGATGGAGGGAAAGGCAGTTGAGAGAACTTCTCAACGTTTTACAGCAAGTACTTTGTGTTTGGACTTAATTAACTTACTGAGACCGTTCATCTAATTGGGTTTTGACTGATATAAGGGGTCTGATGATGAAAATAAAGGATACCTAGTGAAAAGAACTCTATAAGGAATATTTTAGAAGATTAAGGTAGGATCCTTTCTTGGCCCACCCACCACCCAATAATTTCGTCTATAAAAGTGATTAATTAAAAGAAACATAAACAATTAAATAATTAAGTATTTAATCATTTTCAGAGGAATGTATTGAGCTTGATATTTAATTCTCAACAACCTTATTGATTCATTAATTTTTTTTTCTATTTAAGATGAGGGAAACATTGTTGAAGAATCAGATGATGATGAAAGCAGTGATAGCGAAATTTCGGATGATGCTGAAGAAAATGAGCGTTAAAAATCTAAATTTAAAATTTAAGAAAAACCCCCGATTCCAATGTTTTAATTTCCTTAAATGTAAAACACCATAATATTTAATAATAGGCACGCGATGCTCTTTCATTTGATACCCCACTGCAGTATATTTGCAGATTTTCGGTTTTCCTTCCCCACTCTCACCCCCATAACTTTTAAACGGCTCAACCGATTTTCATGAAACATGTCTAAGAACACCCGGGCCAAACTCACCTTTCATACAACTAACTAATACTAAATTGAAACCGCTCCATCCGTTCGGGAGCTATGATGTCCCAGACAAACAGACAGACAGACACGTCAAACTTATAACACCCCTCTTTTTTGGTCGGGGGTTCAAAATAATGTAACTACATTGCATAAAACCCAATAAAATACATTACATTTACTATATGCGTTCATGTAACACTTCTTTTTTGCACGCCCTTAGCAGCTGTCCCCTCGCCTGGCAAGGTCTTATGCTGTTCAAAACCGCCTGGCATTGTACATACTTACTTTGAGAAACCTATTTAAAAACATATAAAAATTTCAAGTATACAGGATAAAGTTTATTTTACCTCATCAACTGTGCGTTTTCTAATTGACCTGTCATATACTTCTGCTTATTGTAATCGCCTGTCAATTTTTTTTAAAGATGTACAGTAAATAATCTTTATTCTATTAAATTTTCAAACTTACAGAAACAAGTTTTGAAACCCCATTTACTTAACAGTTTGAAAAATAAAGGGGCTGATGACGTGCACGGCTGACGCCTGCCAGGTCATGGCTATTGCTCTCAGCATGCCATAAATCGTCAGTATACAAATTTCTAACCTTACAGGGAGACCGTTACTCCCAGGGTTCACTAGCTCTTGGACTATATTAGTTTGTTATAAAAAAAATCTAAATCTAATCTAAAGATATTACTTGCGTGTTCCTTGCGTACTTTTGTTCAATCCAGGCCATCTTGATAGTTTTTGTCAACTGCAATTCAATGCCATATTATGTTCCAGGCTAACCTGCTGGAGGCGCAGGACATGATCAGACGGCTGGAGGAGCAGCTGAAGCAGCTGCAGGCCGCCAAGGAGGAGCTGGAGCGGCGCCAGAACGAGCTGCAGGCTATGATGCAGCGCCTCGAGGAAACTAAGGTACAAAAATACCACTTTTCGCGGGAAAATATATTATAAGCATAACCGGTTACCGTAAGTGTTAACCCTCTGAATCCTTACACGTGACCTCCGGGTGGTGCTGAGAACAGTCTCTGGTGGTAGGCTTCGGCCGCGGCTTGTCACTACCCTCCGGGCTGGGCCAGTGCGTGAAGCGATTTTTTCGTGTTTCGTAATGTGGTCCGGAGAAGCCATCTACCTTCTAGGTCTTCATGTCCCATCTTAGACCACATCGTCACTTTACATCAGGTGAGATTGTGGTCAAATGAAGGCTTATCGAGCATAAAATAACCCGATTTGGATCAAATTTGGCACGGTCTTAGCGAAAGTATAAAAAGGACTATGAAGGTCAATAATTAGTTTTCCTATTATCCGCGGGGAATTCTATTATTCTCTGGGCAAAGCCGCTGGCGGAATGCTAGTTTTTCTTTATGTCTTCAATCTTATTCAACATTTCTTGCCATTATACCAATAAATATATATATCCCACAAATTATTTAGCAAACTCATTTACTGTGTAGTAAAAAAGGTATTATTCTAAGCCGATTGTGTATGCTCAATATAAAATAAATATGATAGGTCCCAGAAGTTACCCTTGTGGTACCCCTTCTAGTTTAGTTTAATAAACATGTTTAATGAAATGAATCACTAACCAAAAACGAAGACAAGAAATAATGAGAAATGTTTTAGCAATTTTAGTGTTTTATTTGTACATTGAATGAAACTAACATTCAAAACATTACTGTATCAAAAGCTTCAGTAAGATCAATAACTCCGCCATATAACTTTATAAATTGTTTGTAGAACATGGAAGCCGCGGAAAGACAAAAGCTAGAAGACGAGATCCGCACCAAGCAGGAAGAAGTTTCACGCATCCAGCAAGAGGTGGAGACCAAGGACACGGAGACGCGCCGCCTGCAGGAGGAGGTGGAGGAGGCGAGACGCAAGCAGGTCAGTGGAACCATCTCTCATCATGCTATGAGCACACGTATTCGTAATTGTTACACATACGAGCTATTTTATTATCATGGTTCATTAGTCGTCTCGTGTTTTTTTACTTTTATAGCGGGTTATTTACATTTGGGTCATTTATATCTAGGTCTTAGCAAATATTATAATTTTTTTAAAGATACAAGATACAAAATCATTTATTTCCATTGTTTGGTTTTACAAAACTTAGGCACATCAAAAATAAAATACAAAAAACAAAAAAAATAATCATAGGTGCTTAAAGAAAGCTGTACCTCTGAAAATTGTATCAAAATATTGTCAATACAGTGTTGGTTTGTTTCAACGTTTTAACACGTTCAGTGGCCGTTCAAGTATAAGTAAAGCAAATAAGCATAATACATTATTATTACAATTTACGCGGATCGGTAAGCGCAGCGTCGGACTACCACCAACAAGACGGACAGATGACTTGGTCAAAGTTGCTGGCTTACGGTGGATGCAAGCAGCGACAAATCGGAATAACTGGGCGTCTTTGAGGGAGGCTTACGTCCAACAGTGAGCGACTAATAGCTGAAATGGTGATGATTATTACATGGTTGGTACTACGGTTACTCGTATGGTCCAGGAAGAACAGTCTCAGCTTTTTAAGACACCTTATTATAAAATGTTTATTGTTCCCAGGACGAGGCGGCGGCGCTGCTGGCGGCGGCCACGACCCCGTCGCACCACCACGTGGCGGAGGGCGCGAGCGCGGAGGGCGACGCGGGCTCCGACGCCGGCTCGGACGGCGAGCGCGGCGGCGGCGAGCTGTCGCGCGCGCCCGACGACCTGGTGGACCCGGTGGCCGACCGCCGCACGCTCGCCGAGCGCAACGAGCGCCTGCACAACCAGCTCAAGGTAGGCCCCGACAGCCATGCCGACGCGGGCTCCGACGCCGGCTCGGACGGCGAGCGCGGCGGCGGCGAGCTGTCGCGCGCGCCCGACGACCTGGTGGACCCGGTGGCCGACCGCCGCACGCTCGCCGAGCGCAACGAGCGCCAGACAACCAGCTCAAGGTAGGCCCCGACAGCCATGCCGACGCGGGCTCCGACGCCGGCTCGGACGGCGAGCGCGGCGGCGGCGAGCTGTCGCGCGCGCCCGACGACCTGGTGGACCCGGTGGCCGACCGCCGCACGCTCGCCGAGCGCAACGAGCGCCAGACAACCAGCTCAAGGTAGGCCCCGACAGCCATGCCGACGCGGGCTCCGACGCCGGCTCGGACGGCGAGCGCGGCGGCGGCGAGCTGTCGCGCGCGCCCGACGACCTGGTGGACCCGGTGGCCGACCGCCGCACGCTCGCCGAGCGCAACGAGCGCCTGCACAACCAGCTCAAGGTAGGCCCCGACAGCCATGCCGACGCGGGCTGACCATCGCAAGAACAGATACAGAGCTTCCAAAGTCCCGCGGGTTTTCAGTACCGCCACGTAATTAACAAAGGTGCGGTGAATCTGATGACCTGTTTCACGATGCCTAGTCAACGGTTTAAATTTAGAGCTATCCCGCTCAGTTAACTGTCGGTATCTCAATATTTTTGCTGTTGACAACTTAACACGAAGATTGTGAAACAGGATCATGGATGCTATTCCTACACGGGAACCATATATTGGGCGTCTTGGACTTACGTCCGATAAGAGCCAGACGAGAACTACCGAAAATAATAAAACATCTAATATGAAATATTTCAGTGTAACAAAAGTTCCAATATGTTGAATCCTTCGAGCCTTAGATTTCCTAACATCGTCATTGCTTGCAGGCGCTGAAACAAGACCTGGCACAGTCCCGCGACGAGACGAAAGAGACCGCCATGGACAAGATCCACCGCGAGAACGTGCGCCAGGGCCGCGACAAGTACAAGACCCTGCGCGAGATCCGCAAGGGCAACACCAAGCGCCGCGTCGACCAGTTCGAGAATATGTAACCGCGCTACGCCACCTCACACCCGCAGAGCCACCGTAGCTTGCCCGGCGTCCGTCACTGTCATCCAACGCAACTGTCACTGTCAAAAGTGACAGCTGTCATACTGACTTATCTAGGGTTTCGATAACTTTTGAATGAAACAGGGAGAAATAGTGCTAGTTTTTAGTAACATCTTTACAACTTTGTAATTTTATATTAATGTGACACTGGAAACCTGAGCGCAGAATTCCATTGAAACTGAACTGAATCCTGCATATTGATATGAATTGTAATGTCAAGCTACCCGCAAAATGTATACTATATCTTTTTGAAGTTTATTATAAGTACTCTTATCTAGAGATATATAAATGATGTCAGGTCAGTCCACAAGCGGCCCAGCAAGCTACGTGGCACGGCGCCACGTCCCGTCGATCCGTCCAAGCGGGAGTGAGCACGCGCCGCGGGACGCGCCCGCGTTCAGAACGCGGCGCGTCCCGCGGCGTCGAACGAGCGCGTCTGACGTCACGACACTAGTTCCACACCCAAGACTGTTCGGCGCTCAGACCGCGCCACTCGTTGTAAATACGTTCGATTATTACTTAATAGTAATGTAATATTTTAGACCATGTGCTATATATTGTAACATGTATACTGCGCGGCGCCGCCCCGCGCCCGCCGCCGCATATATTTATGTATGATTATTTTAAGCGATTGGATTTTATTCGATGATGTTATGACGCTCCGGGAGCATCGCGCGAGCCGCTCGGTTTATTTGTAGAAACGTTATTAAAGTTTGTTGATTATTTTAGCGATTCGTGGTTGTATGTATAGATGTCTCGGATTGGTTGGAGCGGGAGAAGGAAGGGGACGCCCCCTTATTTATTTTTATAATCATTTATATAATAGTTGTAGCGAGTCGTTAGTCTTCAAGTGTAAATTATCACAAGCGCGATATGACCGCGCTCGTCCGCGAGTCCCAGACCGGTCATGTATGCTCGTAGAACTGTATAATTTAATTAAGTGAGTAAAAGGCATTCCATATATTGCAGAGCGGTGGCGTTTGATTTATTAGAAAATGGATAATTTGGAATATTTGTTGTGAAAGTGTTTGATTACATTAGTGCCATCCGACGCGGCCCCTGGCAGCGTTCCGCGGTACGTCTGGTCAATGTTGTCAAAATATACAATACCATGTTGCCTTCAATTCTAGTTTGAATTTTCCAATAAAATGTCTAAGTATAACATAATTGTGTTTTATTTTAAAACGAATTCATATACAATGCATTCCATTTTATTGTCGAACTGTAAAAATAAGAATATAAAATGAGTAAATTACAATTATTCTTGTTCTATTTAAGATAAGATTTTTATAATTAAAATTCAGTCTTAATTTAATTAACTATAAATGTTGTTTATTGCTATTAATATATTTCACGTTAATAGTAAATTATTAGCTGCAAAACAGAAATCGTAACCAAAAGAAATGGCGGCAATATACAAGCCATCAAATTCGTTTATAAAAACATGCTATCTAAATCTTATAATTTATCAAAAAAAAAAAAATTTGTATATCGCTTCCTTACTCAAAACACTTCTTCGTCCAGATCTCCAGCGATGATGCGTAATGCTTTCTTTAAATTTTTTATAATTAAACCCCCCAATATCATTACAATCAATAAGATGTTTATATCTAGCGGACAACTTAGAGCCGATACATTGGAATTTAATTCCTTCACAATGGGACATTCAACCCAACTCCCTTAATTTGATTCATTCCACAATGGGACATGCCCTGACTCGTTCAAGTATCTCTATCGACTTCACTCGCGGGTTCTGCAACCTTGGCTGTATCCTCCGGGATGGGATGTGCGTTCCGGACATGTCTGGCTAGAGAGGAACGGTCCTTGAAGGGGCGGGCGCATGTCGTGCACGGGAATGTGCGACCGCTGTGAGTCACCATGTGTCGACTTAGACCTGAGGACAATAGTAAGTTTGTAAGCAAGTAAGTTTGAAATTAACCTTTTGACCGCCACGCCCCAAACGCATTCTCGTAACCTCTACGCCAAAGCACAAAGTGACCAAAAATACCTACGAATAAAATGGTGCTGCCAAGAGTCGATAAAATGTATTTTGTCGATAAACACATGGAGACTTGGTTTTTTATGCAATAAACAACTTTTTTAAATCTGGGATGGTTTATAAAGATGATACAGATAATTTATTGGGACAGATGAAACGAGTAAATAAATTCATGGGTCATACACCGTACAGAAAGTACAGATTATGACTCGTCAAGTAAGTAATTAATCCCTTCAAACGTTTATAGATGAGAGCACAATCTGCTTCATATTCGCAGAATTTGTGTAAACTCGTATTATCCTTACTAATATTAAAGCGAAAGAATGAATGCCTAAATACGAAAGATTGTTTGTTAGGTACACTATCACGCTCAATCGGAATTAACTAAATTTGGAGTGGTAATATCCAAGGCTTTAAAATAAAATTTATTTACTTCAGACACTAAGGTTCAATAGTTTCGTCAGTAACTTAAAATTAATTGGGTTTAGTATTTATAATATAACATCCAAATACACAAAAAAATAAAAATTAACTAGCATTTTATCACGATTTTAAAATGTTATAAGACCTAGCAAATATGTACAGTAGGCGTCGCTAACTGGTACCCCCTTTTGCATAGAAACTACTACTGCAAGAGGGCTACCAGTTAGAGACTGCCTCAGTGGCGCGGTGGGCGAGAGTCCGCTTGCGGCGCAAGAGGTAGCGGGTTCGATTCCCGCCGAGGGGTCAAGTGTTTGTATGTTCTGCAAGCACTTTCTCCTTGGTCTGGGTGTTTAATATGTATAATAAAAAATATCTATGTATGTATGTATATATAATATTAAGTATATCAGATGTCTAGTACCCGTAACACAAGCTAAGAGCTTACCACGGGGCTAGATGTTGTTTTGTGGTTTGTCCGGAAATATTTATTTATTATTTAATTTATTTTACTGTACTCAACATTCTTATGCGGTTTCAATCAAATGAAGGCTGTGCACTCTAGCACATTACCTGAGGCATACAGGAACATCCTATCACAGAGCGTACACGCGTGCAGCGCGAGCGTGCGGCCGTGCGAGCGCGCGTGCGCCTGGAGCGCGCCGCGCTGCGTGTAGCTCCGCGGGCACAGCGCGCACTGGAACGGACGCCGCTCTGGGGACAACGGACGAACAAACGTTTATTGGAACGAAGTTCCTTATCGCGCGTTGTGAAAGGCGGCCAGACGGAAAAAATTCTTACGAAATGTTGTCACGACACTTTTTGCTATAGTAAACTATTGTAAGCTGTGCCGCGTCGCATGTTTCTCTGTCTGTCTCTCTCTCTCTTATAGAAAGCAAGCCAGATATTTTCATTTCTATTTCGCATTGAACAGTGTGGTGTCGCGACGATTATTTTTGTTGAGTTTATACAGGTTTTTTGTAAATAATAAATAATTAAAAATAATAATAATAATTAAGCCTGACAGTGTTTCTGCACAAGTTCCGGATATTGCTGATGGAATTATTAAAGTTTTATTATTAGGCTCACCTTTAATTAGAATATGTATCATAGTATAAGAATGTGTGTATTAATTACTTTAAAGTGTTTGTTATATATTCTGTTGGTGTAGCCTAATTTAATAAATAAATAAATTACAATTCCTTCACTAATTAATCGAAAGGAACGAAGTTCCATCCGGGTGTCCCTTGACACCTCTCAAGTTTTTTAGCCGTTTTTTCATGGACCTACTATTTTCTCCTATTAGTAGGACCACGAGGGAGACCTATTTCTGTCTTTCCTATTATATACTATAAATAGAAACAACCAATAATTTATGCACCCTGTATATTAAAAAAAAAGGTTGCCTGTCCTATCTTAGTTTTTCTAAAAAATGGCCTACTGTTATATCACCGTGAATTAATTGTAACTGGCATTTTAATATGATCTAATTCTTCTTTTCGACGTCGTGATGCATCACTTGTTCTTTCGCTTTCCATATCCATTATTGCATTTATCAACCGCAGGATCGAAACTGGTAAACGCTTTTTAACATTCTTGTTTAGTTGAGAGTGCCAGCTTTCAACGACATTATTTGTACGGTGACGTTCACCATATACGCACCATGAAGATTTGTAATCTTTGTTCTTCCACCATGTTCTTTCCATATATTTAAAAAATTTTGTAATTTTTAGGGAACTGGTGCTTTTATTCTTGATATAATCAATACCATTTTCTATGAGATTTTCAGGTAGTAGAGCTAAACCCTTACATAATCCGACAATTCTTTTTTCTATTTTTTCCTTAATTTTAAGTTTGACTTTGGAATTTTTCCAAATGGCTTTCGATAAATGAGCAAAACATTTTTTTAATATCACTTCCGGGAAAATGTTCATCAAAGCATTGGCAATAGCGATTTCGAGGTTAAAGTGGCCACTTATATTAAACTTCTTATCCTTAGAGCATTTATGTAGGTTCTACTTGAATGTTCTATATAATAGGAGTAACGAGAAACTTATACAGGAGGTAGATTTTTGATTCACCCTAGAATAGGAAAGATAGAAATAGGTCTCCCTCGTGGTCCTACTAATAGGAGAAAATAGTAGGTCCATGAAAAAACGGCTAGTTTTTTACATTCAAATCGTGGTAGAGTTACAATCTTACCATAAAATGATGATGAGGTTTTAAGTGAATATTTCTATATTTTAGGCAGTGTGTGAGTACAGTGTCCTGTATAATATAATTGTGTTTTATTTTTAAACGAATTAATAAAAAACAACGCATTACACAGGCCATTAAGCCATTAATTAATATAATATATTATAATATATCGTTTTCAAAAAAACATCGAGAAATGATCTTCCAACCTCAAAATACTTCTTTATCCATTGTATTTTTACAAAGTAATAAACCCCACTTGTTTGCGGGTTCTAGTCCCTGTTTAGCTAATAAGCTACGTAACACATATTTAGAATATTACTTCTTTATCCAGATATTCCGATGCGTAATACTGAGTACCTACTGTGCACTGCGGGCAGTGTGTACCTGTGTGCAGGAGGCGGTGGCGGTCCAGCACGGCCTTCTGCGCGAAGGTGCGGCCGCAGCGCGCGTGCGGGCAGGCGTGGGGGCGCGGCGGTGCGGGCAGGTGGCGCGCGCGGTGACGTCGCAGGGCGTTCGCGCTGCTCAGGGATAAGCCACATTCGGCGCACCACGAACTACTGGACAGATAAATGCACCACTATAGGGGGGTTGAGCTGCTGCCGAGATGCGGATCCCCTGAGATAGTCTCCGATTCGTTCAGTAGGATCCGTAACCTAAACTGCATGCAAAATCTGACTCGTATACTTGGTGCTATTAAACCTATAACTAGTTTAGCTTTAGTGTATTGTGGGACGTCTGTAAGACATTGTACTATCGATGAGATGTACTTTTTGTAATTTTTTTACAATAAAAACAATTTCATTCATATTTTATCAAGTTGAAAAAAAAACAAGTCATGTTAAGGTGCTCTCAATTTAAACGTTTCGTGATACCGTTGCGGTGCCTCAGCGGTACGTTTGATAACGTTATGGTCGAATACGTTAAGTTAGCGCTAAAAATATGAAATCCAGTTAAATTGGTACGACAGACGTTGGTACGCCCTGAAAATAAAATATTAACAGGATTAAAAAAATCAAAAATAGTGAACTACCTATATTGAGTGCGGGCATGACCGTGTGTGTGTGTGTGTGTATGTGTGTGGTGTGTGTATTATGTGTGTATATTATGAGTGGTCTAATCTCAGTGGCGGTTATATCAGACTTACCTCTTGCCATAGTTCTTTCGCGACCTTTTATGTTTCTTGTTATCTAAAACAGTGATTTGTAGAGCAGTCTCATTAACTTTATTATTCTCTAGTTCAGTAAAGGACACATCAGTCGTTGATTCTTCCTGCGGGAATAAAAACATCATTGGAAATAAATAATGATTGATGATGGAGATGAGATAGAGCATCGTATAACCACAAACAAAGCAGACCTTGTAGGTTTATTTATATTACAAACTAGTGGCCCGCCCCGGCTTCGCACGGGTTATTATTCAATTTTTTTTCCCGGCAATTATTCGATTTTTTCTCGCCTTTTAAACCTTCCCTAGACCTCCACGAACATTTCAAGACTAGGATAAGATAAATCCGATCAGCCGTTCTCGTGTTTTAATCAGACTAACAAACAACAATTCATTTTTATTTATATAGATTATAGGGCTTTGAGCCCTGCCCTGTTATAAGCATTCATCATCTCAGCCGTTGTCTGTCCACTGCTGGACACAGGCCTCCCTCAAAGATCTCCAGTAATTTCGGCTGGCAGCGGCCTGCATCCACCGTGAGCCCGCAGCCTTCACCAGGTCGTCCGTCCATCTAGTTGGTGGACGTCCTACGCTGCGCTTGCCGATATGTGGTCTTTATTTTAATAAAAAACTATCTATGACTTTTCGGCCCCAACATTCAATAAAAATATAAGCATTAAATAAAAGTAATTATTATTTTTAATACTAGTGTTAGTAAATTTTTGATTTTTTTTGTGGCGCAGAGCTCACATTGGTATTTATTGTATTAGGCTATGAATCATCCAACACGATCTGAGGTGAAAAGCACGATCGGATGAGCTCGGGACTGCCGAATTTACCCGAGCGCGAAAGAGACAGTGCTGTGTCGCTGTCTAAACATTCAATTGATAGGTACGCAATATTTGCTATTTTTATATTTTATTAATTTTTCAATAGTTTTCACTTTATGCCGTGAGATCTTTTGTTTTTGTAAATCCATAGGTACTTTGTGCGTCGCTATCTGGTAACCCCCTCGCACTACTGGTGTGTATGCAGCATGGGTTACCAGTTAGCGACGCCAGATATCTTTTGTTTATGATTTATATTGAGACTTCATTTACATGAAATTTATTACACATATATGTTTTTTTAAATATTTCTTAATTTTTGTTACACAATTTTGACATTCTACCATAGTGAAATATATTGGGTAAGATTAAATAAATATTTCCAGACAATTCACACAACAACATCTAGCCGCGTGGTAAGCTCTAAGCTTGTGTAACGGGTACTAGATATCTGATATAATAGTAATAATAGTCATACATATATAGATATTTTTTATTATAAATATTAAACACCCAGACCAAGGAGAAAGTGCTTGCAGAGCATACAAACACTTGACCCCTCGGCGGGAATCGAACCCGCTACCTCTTGCGCCGCAAGCGGACCCTCGCCCACTGCGCCACTGAAGCAGTCTAAAATAAAAAATAAATTATGAATAATCCTTTAGACAAAAGCATCTGCCCCTCACCTCATCCTCCTCCACCAGCTCGAACATGATCTGGTCGTCGTCCCCCGTCTCCAGCTCGAAGCTGGTGACGCCCTGGTCCTGCAGCATCAGACCCTGGCCCCCCTTTACGATGATGCCGAGCTCCACCAGGATTGCGTTCAGGAAGGTGGATATGTCGGGGCTTACTTCACTAGTTTGTTCAATAACTTGGATCTGAGAAGGTATATTAAAAAAAATTAACATTGTCAATATAGCTCGTTAAGGAATCCGGAGTTTAGAAACTGGTTTCCTACGCGGATTTTTAATATAACTATGTAACTGGTTACATAAAAGGTTTCTTAATACTGGTATGAATTTGGTTTCCAAGAAACCTATTTTAATATGTACTTTTATAAAACTGAATAACTATGGGTTTACTATAAGTTTAAATCACACAATCTATTTAAAAGTACGAGATTGAATATAGTATAACGATATACGTAGTAGGTACAACGTGAGTTATCAACTAGTCAAACGGATAAGCTTGCTGAAGGTTTAAAGCTAAGCGTCCACCACATGTCGGTATCGGACGCAAAGGACTATAGCACGCAACGGATCGTTGAATTCTTTGTATAGAAACTTGTATAGGACATACCCTTAGCTTAAACAAACAACAAACCTCAGTTGTAGTCTCCTCAATATTTTCTTCGGCATCAACATTAGTGACAGTAGCAACTTTACTCGCATGTGTTTCACTACTCTCCTTTTCTTCAACACAACCATCTGCTATAACTAGTTGAGCTAACTCATCAACCGTGTCTTCTCGAACATTCTCTGCCTTTTCACACTCGGGTTTCATTTTATCCTCACTTATACTGCTAATTTTAAATTCTGTTGGTTCTGTGATTTTATCACTATCTTTAATAATTTCATTTTCAGTCGGTAATTCTGTGATTTTATTCTTTTCTTTAGCGGCGTCGAAGTGCGATTTTAATTTGCGGTAGGAGTCCTCGCACCTCTTTCTGAATCTGTAGGATCGTTCCAGTTCTATGTGGCACACTGAGCAGATGATTTTTGGTAAGCAGTCGTCTTGAGAGACCTGGAAAATAGGCAACCTGTGTAGGACTTATGTCTTTTGCTTAGGAAAGAAATGATTAAACACTTCCAGTCATTGGAAGTGTCTACATCCACCATTAATCCGCGGGTTTTCAAAAGTCAAACAACCATCTGGTTTGTGGACGTCATTAGCTTCGCTGGCCGATCCACAATAATATTTGCTTGTTTAGTAAAGTAATGGTTACAAAAAATAAATATTAAAAAAAAACATTCTCTTTCTATTATATTATTGCTTAAATGAATTGTATTATTGAGTTTAGAATTTATAGTTTTATGTTTTTTTTTTATTTTCTATATACATTATGTATTTAATAATATTTTGATTATGATTTATATACATATTTATGAAATACACTGATGGTAAGTAGGCATTTGAAGGCATAAGCAAAACACACTTTCTAACTGCTTATTTAGAAATCTTCAGCAGTGTTTAAAATTACAGTCTGATAATTGATTCTTAAATATTGACAAGATGCCATATGAGTGCTACATGCATTATTCTTTACTGCAACAGAATAGGGTTTTTAGTAATTTACAGTTATTAATTATTTCAAAATAAAATCTGCGTTAATCACACAACATTAACTAAGCCCAAAATAAGCTGAGCCTTTACTATAAGGTGTTAAGTGAGTGATATGTTACATAAATATGTAGTAATCAGTAATAATCATTAGTTGTTTCTGATAAATCACAGTAGGTATATGCAGTCAGGTATTGAGAGAAGAGACAAAACAATTGATTCTGCTACCTGAGCATACAAACATTACCAGTTAAGTTTTCTAACAGCAATCATAATTATGATATGTGGAAAAATATATATCAATTTCTAGGTACCTCATATCCAGTACATATCATGATCCGGAGTGCCAGAGCAGTGCAGGCATCATGCTTCCGCGGGAAGATAGGCAAGGCTTGTTCTGTGTGTGCCAGGCACAACCGGCAGCGATGCACCACATCCTCAATAATCTGTGGCCGCTGCTGCTTCCTGGAGTATGTCTTAACCATTGTGCAATCTACAAGGGAAGTATTCAACAATATTAAAGAAAATGAGAGAAAAAGGAGTCATCAAAATTTTTGCCTACTTTGGTAGCTATGTTTATTGATAATTTTTGGAATTATCATAATAATCATTTATTCATTGTTTCATGTGGGTACAGACTCAAGTCTCATGCCCTAATGTCAGGGCTCATGCCCTATAATTAAAGTTAAAAAAAAATAATTAAAAATAAGATTTAATTCTGAAATATAGTCAAGCTTTATTATAATATAATATATATAATCTTTCTAAAAGGTTTTTTCATTAACAGTGTTAAAATGGAATACAGACAAAATACAAACATGGAATGCAGAATTGCAGACATGGCCTTTGTTGTGGGTGCAGATAGTTGATAGATAGGTGAATGCTTGCTTATATTCAATCAAACTGTTTTAGCAAATAGTGTGAAAAGGTAAGACGCACAGAGGTAAAGATAACTTACTTACTCAGTGTAAGATATACGTGTTTTTTAATTCATTTTGTAAAATAAAATATTTTTGTTTACATTTGCCTTTTCAAATCATAGATCTTAATGTTATCTCAGAAAATATTGTGAAATGGTGAAATGTGATATCAGGGACGTTCCGCGATCTATATGAGAAGGGCCGAAGCGAGATATATATTGTGTTAATATGGAAATCACAAATTTATTTATTAACTTTGAACTCACCTTTAAGGTTATGATGGGCCTTGATAGTTATAAGAACATAGCACTAGAAATCACAACCGTTTTAAAATAATGAACATCTTTTATTTTTAGTTTTTAGACTAGTTTTATTACAAATATATAAAAATTGAACACGGTATACACCAAATGGACACAGCAGACGGCACAAATTCCAGAAGACAGCTGTTTTTGACAGATTCTGGACATTGACAATAACAATGACATTTATAAATTATAAATGTCATTGTTCATATAAATTATAATGTATTTCGATTCATATCATTCCATCATTTGATCAATTTATTATATAATCTGTTGACGGCCGTGGATAATCTTGCAAAGATTATCCGCACGCCTCTAGCGACGAAATTTAGAAACTGTCTAAGAATGACACTTTGTTTATTTGTTGAAGTTATATCTGATTTGTATCTATTATTTATGTTTTTCCCTGGCGTTAATCGTAACGAAAACTGTCAAAGTGTCGTTCTTAGACCGCTTCACAATTTTGACACTAGAGGCGCTAGTTAGAATCTTTGCATCGCCAATAGCCAGTCACGGACGCCATCAAATAAAAGTAGAAGAAGAACATTTATGATATTGATAAATGGCGTTCAACTGAGTACCGGTAACATTTTTTTTTCGAAATGTCCGGTTTGTAGTTTGTTAACCAAAATTTTGAGCATTGTTGTTTAATAGATAGATAGAGTGTTTATTTGTACTCCAATCACACACATACAATAATCGGGCAAAAACAAAAAGGATACAATATTAAATTAAAATTAGTTAAAAGTTAACATGATTATAGCATGTGTGCGTTGCAGTTAAACAAAAAGGCCACAGCTCAGCGTAAAGTTGCTCATGGAGCAACACTGATTTTCAGCTGTCACCTCCTTATGAGCTCGCAAGCTGAACGAGATGCCGTAAACTTTTTTTTTTTTCAATAAAAATAATAATCAATTTAGGTGACGTCGTTTTGGCATTAAGTAGTCTACTGTAGGGCTCCCTCAATCGCGATGAATCGGTTTGGCAATCGAATATAGCGAAACGATGAATCGGTTTGCCAATCGAATATAGCGAAGTATAGATAGATAGTCGTTATAGTTATTAAAAGTTATTTATTGATAATAAAAATAAACGTCACAATTACAGCTGGTTTTATTTATCTTCATCTAGCTATTTTTAAAAATAAAAATGAATTGTTGTTCGTTAGTCTGATTAAAACTCGAGAACGGCTGAACGGATTTTATCTTATCTTAGTCTTGAAATGTTCGTGGAGGTCTAGGGATGGTTTAAAAGGCGAGAAAAATATCGAAAATTGCCGGGTTTTTTTTTATAATTACCCGTGCGAAGCCGGGACGGGCCGCTGGTCATAAATAAAAATATCAGGGTATACCTCTAAGCACATTGAATTAATAAATATGTTAAATTGCAAATACTAAGTCAATACCAAATATAAAAAATTAAGTCAAGTTTTAAATAATAAATTCAATACAAAGCAAGATAGGCTTGTCACCACCCTCCGGGCTGGGCCAGTGCGTGAAGCGATTTTTTCGTGTTTCGTAATGTGGTCCGGAGAAGCCATCTTCTAGGCCTTCATGCTCCATCTTAGACCACATCTTCACTTTACATCAGGTGAGATAGTGGTCAAGTAAAGGCTTATCAACAATAAAAAAAAAAGATAGATAGATAATATAGTGTAGGTATATTAAGGATTTATTTTTCTCGTTCCTTTTCAATTTCAATCGGAATGTTTCTTCTAAATAAGAAATTAGGGAATGCAATTAATTGTATCATCAATACATCTGATAGAATGATACTGGTGTGTGTGGACATATATTTTACACCCGTAATCTATCTCAATCACTTGCTTCAAATCCTAAACGCGCGCAAAACACGACAAAATTAGATAAAAATACAGCTACTTTTGTTGAAATGGCAAACAAATGAATAATCTTAAAATAATAATTTTACTCTTTAGTTAAAAACATGACACTAGATAAATAAAATCAGATTAATATATATAAATCTCGCGTCACAATGTTTGTCCTCAATGGACTCCTAAACCACTTAACCGATTTTATAATTCGCACACCATGTGCAGTTCGATCCAACTTGAGAGATAGTATGGTTTTTACGGCGAGAAAAATTCGAATAATTTCCGGGCAAATTTTATACCCGTGCGACGCCGGGGCGGGCCGCTAGTAATATCATATTTTACATTTATAATTCAAAACAGTAGCTGTATTTTTGTGTAATTTTTTTTTAATAGATTATATTATCTGAGATCCATTCTAGTATTATCCATTTGCCAAAGCCGTGTTGGCGAGTGGGAGGACACTCGACTTTCATTCCGAAGGTCGTAGGTTCAAACCCCGCCACGCACCTCTGGATTTTTCTTCATGAGAAATTGATGTGCCCTTTAAAACACGTGCTTTAACGGTGAAGGCAAACATCGTGAGGAAACCGGCATGTTCTGAGAACTTTAAAAGAGTTTGAAAGACATGTGACATTCACCAACCCGCACCTAGCCAGCGTAAGGCCTAATCTCTCTCATCAAGAGAGAAGTCCCTGTGTCCCAGCAGTGGGAACGTTAATAGGGTGATGAGGATTATCCATTTTTGTTGACACACCTGTAGATCTATAGATTACTAAGCAGTAAGTTGGTCCGTTCAGTTCAGTTCAGTTTCTTGTAATTGGACTCTGCGCTTGAAACGACAATTTGCCAGTGTCGAGTTAAATAAAATTATAAACTGAAAAAGATATTACTCAGTTGAACGCCATTTTGCGTCCTTTTGTGGCACTACAGTACCACTGGACGTTCAAGTGGCTACACGCATACATCACCGAACATTATTTTATGTATAGGTGTACTCGTAGTTAATAACTGACTAGAACTTTGATTGACAATTATCTAGGTGCGCGATTACTTAATTAGCACCTTCCTGCAAATGTCGGAAAGTTCAACTAATGAACCTTTATTATAAGTTTTAATTGATTTTAACCCCTTTCATGACGACAACCACTCTTGGGAGTTTTGAGACTGTTTAACCGACATTCAACGAAAATTCTCTAGGTATTGGGTGTTATTACTCGGTTGATGACTTTCTTAAAGATGATATTATGTAGAATTAGTACCTAGGATTAATTAGATTGTGTAATAAATATTAATATACAGTGCCATTGTGAATTGAATAATGTTTTCATAATTTCAGCCGTAAGTAGTTCCAAGATGTCCATTTACTAGCGTTGGAAGCGGCCTGCATCCTCCGTAAACCCGCAGCCTTCACCAAGTCATCCGTCCACCTAGTAGGCGGACGTCCTACGCTGCGTTTGCCGAAAAGTGGCCTCCACCCGAGAACTTTTCAGCCCCAACGACCATCCACGTCACAACACGTCCACCTTAAAGGTTCTTAGTAGATTCGTTTAAGATACAAAATCTTTCAGTGTTACTTAAAGATAACTTTGTTGTTGTTACACATTAATACGCAATAATAATAAATACTTATGCAATTAATAACATTAACGTAATTTGACACGATTACAATAATATTGTTACACAATTATACGTAATAATAAATATTAAATGAAATTTGTCTAGGTACCTATGTAAGAAAATTCTAGCAAATAGGTACTCATTCCATTATGCATAATTGGCAAGTAAACCTACAACCTATAGTTAAAATACAGGTAGCATTCGTTTATCTTAATTTGTGTTTTTAACCCCCGACCACAAAAGAGGGGTGTTATAAGTTTGACGTGTCTGTCGGTCTGTCTGTCTGTCTGTTACATCATAGCTCCCGAACGCATGGAGCGATTTCAATTTAGTTTTTTTTGTATGATGTAAAGGTGAGTTTGTCCCGGGTGTTCTTAGACTTATTATGTTATGTTTCATGAAAATCGGTTGAGCCGTTTAAAAGTTATGGGGGTGAGAGTGGGGAAGGAAAACAGAAAATCTGCAAATATACTAGTGTGGGGTATCAAATGAAAGCGCATCGCATCCACATTAACCCACACACTATCCTTAAACTAGACTAAAATATTGTTTTATAGCCTATGTAGTAGGTATCTACTTTGGTTATTAGTATAATTTTCATATATTGTCTATTCTGTGAGACTTCCAAGAAACTCCATAGAAAGATTTATGTAAAATAAATCTTTCTATGTATGACTATTATATTAAGTAGGTATATCAGATGTCTCGTACCCGTAAGACAAGCTTAGAGATTACTACGGGGCTAGATGTGTTGTGTGGATTGGCCAGATATACATATATATAAAATGTAGGGAAGATCAATAATAACTCTATCAAGGCAGTAGGTAAACGTGTTAAAATGCCCACAAACTAACAATGAAGTACATAGAATAGATAAAGATTAATTAACCTGCAAAGTTATACTTCAGTGGGTCTTTGTATTGTATGTGACAACGTGTGACAAAAGCTTATCATTCTCATAATCCCGACATGGCGTCGTCTTACTCACTCTACTCCAACAAGACCATGGAAATGTACGATCAGCTGAACACCATGCTATACTTCTGTGGCCTGAGAGGATTCTGGGTGCAAGAGGTCAAACTACCACCAAAATTTCTGAAATACTTCAACAGTTTTACATTCTTTATCGAGTTTCTCATGTTTTCGTTCTTAGCGTCAGAGATAGGAGCGCTTATTACGCAACACAACCTTTCTAACAAGCAATCCGATGATCTCCGGATGTTCGTGATAGCGCACTCGTTTTTGTATATTTATGTGGTTAATATGCTGTATTACAAGAGGAACGTGAGGGCTGTGCTGCAGAAGCTGGCTGTGGACATGAAGAAGGTGTACAATGACGAGAGTTTGGAGGCTCCGATGGCCCGACAAGTGAAGTTTTACATCCTGGCGTATGTTGCGAGCACTGGGGTCGCCATCCTGTTGTATGGAACGAATGCTATAGTGCAGTATTTTAAATCAAGTAAGCTGATTGGTTTTTATTTTAAGTCTAAGTAATGTTTTTGATCACCAGCGGTGGGTAATGGTAAATGGTATATACCCTTATTTGTAGGGAATTTTATGTCCAGTACCTGGTCAACATTGCGTAGCCGAAATGATGATGATTTTTGCAGGCTTTGTCATTCTCGGGCGGATAGTATTTATATTTCATTTAGATCTATAGAAAGGCTAAGTCTCTAAAATAGTAAGAAAAAGTTGTTATGTCCCAACGGGGCTCATGTAAGGGTATATAAATTGTAACACCTAAATTGCCACCACATCTTCATCATCATCTTAGACCACATCGTCACTAGCATAAAAAAAATATGAAAAAAAACATGAAACAACGATTGATGAATAAGAATATATTGCAGTTCTAGGTTATGGTTATTGTAGGTATATCCAGTATTCTTAAACTAATTACAGGAGCTCCGCTAACCACAGTGATAACCATCTGGCCCGACGTGTCGGACGACTCAAGCCCCGCGCAAATCACTCGCCTCATCCTCTTCTTCGTGTGGATAGTGTACTTCTACCGCGTCTCCGGCTCCTTCATCATCATCATCAGCGTGCTCATAAGCCTGCGCTTCCAGTTCCTGAACCTGCAGAGCTACTTCACCCATATCAATGGGATCTTCGAGAAGGGGAGGGGCAGGGCAGGGCTAGAGGGGGAGTATGAGAGCGCGTTGAAGGTTGGCGTGAAGCTGCATCAGGATACTTTGTGGTTAGTTCATCATTGTTGGCGACCTTATTTTATATCTTTTTGGAGTAACTAAACCAGGAGTAGTCTGAAAACCAGCGTAGCTTTGTCTCTCTATCTTTGGGGGCGAAGTGACATTATGCTGAGACTACTCCGGTTTAGGGTTCCGTACGGACTATATTGACTTCGTCGTGTGTCTGTCTATCTTTTGGAGGTTTTGTCTGTTCACGTCCGTAAGTTGTAACCCTCTGAATCCTTACACGTGACCTCCGGGTGGTGCTAAGAACAGTCTCTGGTGGTAGGCTTAAATTCTTATTCGGCCGCGACTTGTCACCACCCTCCGGGCTGGGCCAGTGCGTGAAGCGATTTTTTCGTGTTTCGTAATGTGGCCCGGAGAAGCCATCTTCTAGGTCTTCATGTCCCATCTTAGACCACATCGTTACTTTACATCAAGTGAGATTGTAGTCAAAAGAAGGCTTATACAGCATAAAAAAATAAATAAAGTGTGTCTATCTGTCTCAAGGCTGTATCTCAAGAACCGTGATAGCTAGTTTGAAATTTTGAGGGATGATGTATAAGAACAAATACCAAAAACATACAATAAATAAAAATGTAAGGCTCCCATACAACCAACGTGATTTTAAAACACCATTAGGTACAACAAAAGATACAAAATAAATTATTTCCATAGTTTGATCTCACAAATCTTAAAAAAAGTAAAGAAAACACAAACATAACTTTCAATAAAAAAAATTTAATAAATTGCTGAGCATACATGACTTACCTACTAAAAATAAATGTATCGTTTCTGGTTAAGAAGTGAATAGAAACTCTAGCACATTTTTGGTTCGGATATTTTACAAGAATTATAGGGTCGCTTCAGACCGCGGCGCGAAGATGCTTGAAGAGGCAAAAGACTACGCGCTGCACCTCTCGTCGACGCGCTGTCACCAACGCCAAGCCACCGCCAAGCGTTGGTGAGAAGCCCCGCGCGCCGACGAAGCGGTGCGTCGCGGCTTTGCGGCCACGACGTAACATCCGCTCGCCGAATTAACATTTACTTTGCTCACCCATTAATCCATGGTGCAACCTGTGTGTATTATCAACTACCTAAGAAAAATGCATAACTTGAGGTTTATTTATTTATTACTAGCGGCCCGCCCCGGCGTCGCACGGGTAAAAAAAGTTCCCGGCAATTTTTCCTTATTTGCTCACCGTTTAGACCTACCCTGGACCACGACAAACATTTTAAAACCAAAATCAGCTTAATCGGCCCATCCGTTCTCGAGTTTTAATCAGACTAACTAACAACAATTCATTTTTATTTATATAGATTATTAAAATATTTTAATATGTAGATACTTAAACAATCCAACAAAAACAAAGTTCGGATGCAGTTGCAAACTTTGAGTTATACAGCACTACATAGGTACTGCAGAGCAAACATAACGTGTATCGATTAAAAACTTCGGTTCTTTCGGATCGGTTTTTCTACGGCTTACAACGGCTGATAGAAATAAAATATTTTATACAGAAATCCTAAAAAATCATTTTTTATTTTAATACTTAGATATACTTATGTTTATTTGTCCTTTGTCGTAACGCAAGCATAATTTTCATAATTTATAAATTTTACTGTATCTTTACTTTATAATTTATTTGCAATAGTTTGTAAACAATATTATGGAAGAGTCACGGAAAATGTATTTATAACATGTTTCTGCCATAGATATGATGCAATAGCTCTTTGAAACATAGAACTTTGTTTCCGGCGGAAATGGAAATAGCAGAGACAAGTCGTCACGTTGGCTTCTGGCTACGACATCAAGCTGCATCAAGCGGCTTCAAGAGCCGCGGCGCGGCTTTGCCTGCTGGCGACAGCGCGCTGCACGCGAGGCGCCGCGTGTCGCTGCGAGACGCAGCTCGGCGCCGCGCCGCCTTTTAGCAAGCTAGCAATAAAAATATTTATCCTCCCATCATCTTGATCTAGCTAGACTGACCTTTAGCATTTTTTAAATTTGATGTTGGAGCAGATTCCGTCCCAAGCTGTTTTGTCTTCAAGGTAATCTTTAGATACGGTAATCTATATATAGATAGATGTTATAATACACGATTTTACACGATTGATATAATGATTATGATTACTGTTGTTTGGGACTATAGACTTAATCTTTGGGAATCTTGTTGTACAAAGGTACCTTTGAAAGATACATTAACTTTACCTAGCCTAGTGGTGGGCAAAGCGAGTTTATGATGATGCCTAGTAATTGATATTACTTCATAGATACCAGATAAAAGATAAAAGAGCAGATATCCTGCAGATAAAAGAGACAATTAAAACAGAAAAGTGTTACATCTGAGACTAAAACAGTTTCTGCCGTCCTTCTAAGTTAATTCTTGTAGGAGACCACTTAGATACCTATATAGACAATTTAAGGATAAAAATAAATCGCTTATTTCAGATACAGGGCCATTAAGCTACTTACTTGATAAATTATTATTATCTAGATATTATTTTATAAGATAGATATCTTTAGTAGGTATAATTATTATTTTTCTGCAATTGTTTATCAATCACTTTGTGAGTAGATTTAAATTAAGTATCTCCCTTCATATTAATAGATACTTTATCAATAGGTACATAGGTAATTAGATTATTTTGTAATGATAGGATACGATCAATAATGTTGAGCAATCTTATCAATTAAATCAAGTCTCGTTTTTTTGCTATTTGAAAAATAAATCAATGTCTACTATAATAAATCACTTATAATAAATTTTAGAACTCTATTGCCAATTGCGAAAGTTCCTTTTAATTACTTATACTTATAGGTACTTTACACTTGAATAAAATTTGATTCAGAAATACTTACCTAGCATAATAATTAGGCAGGGTTTTTATATGTACCTATTATTGAGAACTAGCTGAAAGTGAGGTTAAATTAATTTCATGAAAGCCTCTGATGAAAAAATATAATTTAAGACACAGCTGAAATACTCCGTTGAATGAAGCTGCTGAAAGAATCCTATGAAATACTCCGCTGAAATACTATGATGAAAGAGGATTTTCAAATATTCCGATGAAAGACTCCTCTGAAACTGACATTGAAGTAAGACACTCAGTTGAAGGCATATGTATTCGTAATAATATTGAACTTGAAAATTAACTTAATGCAATGCTATGAAGGAATATTCATATTTTAATACACATAATAATAATACACATTAAACACACAGACCAAGAAGAAAGTGCTTGCAGAACACACAAACATACATACTTGACCCCACGCCACGGCAGGAACCTATCCGAACCTTCGCCCACCGTGCGACTGAGGCAGTCATGTAATTAAAAATGTATTTATTAATAACAACTTCACTATAATAAATGGTCACAAGTTAACAATGACTATCAAAAAAAATATTGATAGTCATTGTTAAAGTCAGCTAAGCTAGCATACACAATTTATCAATAAAGACTTTCTTTCTTTCTGAAGATAGCGGCGACCAACCTCGATGCTTGGTCGGCGTTATCTAGGCAGATGTATGTATAACGCTCTTCATATATTATCTTGCAGGTGCGTGGAGGAATGCCGGAAGATCTACGGTTTCGTGTTCAGCGCGCAGACGATCTACAGCCTTGCAGAGCTGGTCGCCATCATGTCTCAGATGGTGGTTAGTGTACCTACTCGACCAACACCATCATCATCCTGACCTTATCCTACATTACGTAGGGTCGGCACTACAAGATTTTGCTTCCATTTCCCTCTATCACCCGTCATCTCAACACTGAACCCTTTCTTACACATGTCATCTTCATCATCGCCTACTCGACCAACACCATAAATTAAATTAATTCCTCATCATCAACATGTCCACTGTTCCTGTTTCCACCGTGAACCCGCGGCCGTTACCGAGTCGTACAATCAACAGCAAAAAGAACTGATGGAATAGAATTCCTAAAATTATATAAACACTGAATTTTGTTAAAAGAGACTGACTGTAGTTTGTTAGAAGTAATGGGACAAACAACGTGTCGTAAGTGATCACATTTATTTCGATCCTCAGAGTTTTTATGATCATTTTCTTTTGACTAATTAAAACTTCATTTCAATTGACAGTTTGGTACAACTCGTCACACCTGAAAATGTTTCTAAAAGTTTAATATGATCACCTACTGTTGCTGTTGACTGTAGGTCAATTTAGTTGTTAAACGTCCTACACTGCGCTTACTGTAACGCGGTCTCCATTTTAGATCTTTTCGGCCCCAACGACGAATCTGTTCTACGTGCTAAATGGCTTGCCTGCAGTGTAGGTGCCAAGTGCTCTTCTATGTATCTTCTCATTTAAGATGGTTGTTTCAGAGCTCGGAGCGCTCCCTGGTGAACACGGTAAACACCCTGTCGATGGGCTTCTCCGTCATGATCATGGCTGGCTTCGTGTTCTGGAACGCGGGCGACGTAACTGTCGAGGTCTGTTTAATCCGATTTAAGAAATAAAAGCGGCCAAGTGTTAGTTGATCTTGCGCTTGCGTTCCTTATACATATACAAACCTTTTGGTATAATAAAGTGTATAAAAACATTTATACATGTTACACAATTGGTAAAACGCCTATCGTTTAATTTCGGTTCGAAAGGTGGTGGACATGACGAGTAGTATTCGTTCCAAGATTTTTTGATTTGGAGGCTGACTTGTCAATCAATTTAAGTAAAACCTATCTTATTTTTAATCCCCGACGCAAAAAGGGGTGTTATAAGTTTGACGTGTTTGTCTCTTGGCCTTTCTGTCTGTCTGTGGCATTATAGCTCCCGATCGGATGAAGTTGGAGTGTACATTACAAAATTGAAGTAATATTTACTTGTAAGGGAACTAAGGTTTTGGAATCACTAATAAAACAGTGTTAAAATATTTTAAATAACTTTTTTACTTCTTCGTGGGATAAAAATAAATATTTTTTTTTGATTCGAACATAAACAGAGAGGTTATATTAGAGATTCGCCTTTTTTCGAAAATAAAAGCTCCAATATGTATTATAAAACAAAATATGTTAGCCTGTTGCGTGCCTTGCAAACCCCTTCCGCTTTATATACCAATTTTGTAACACCTTATATAGGTAGGTATTTTTTTTTTCTTAGGTACCAAAATTATTTTAGTCATGACATGTCGTTAAATATAAAATTTAAAGATTTTGATTCGAAAATAAAAGAATGATGAACGATGAATGGTGAATGGTGAATGATGAAAAATGAATGATGACTGACGCTGTCCGCACACTGACCGCAGGCGTACAACAGACGGTCGGCGTTGATGTCAATAATAATTGTTACACAGCCGTGCTATACGCGACCATACCGATCGTCAGTGCGTTCAGCATGACAGGAGAACCCGCATCAGGTGGTCAGATGTCAGTCTGATGTTTCAGGCCACGTACCTGTCGGCGGCGATGTACGGCAGCGGGTGGCAGAACTGCTCCCGGGCGTCGTCGGCTCGCGTCAGGAAACTGCTGGCTCTAGCGTTGTTGCAAGCGCAGGTAAATGCGATTACACAACAATTGATACAAATTATTCTTGCGGTCAAAGTAGACTCATCCTCAACATCATCATTTCAAGTCGCACTTAAGACGTAGGCCTCCCTCAAAGATTTCCAGTAATTGCCTAAAGTAGACTAAATATTGCTGGACAATCCACACTGCAACAACTAGCCCAGTGGTAAAATTTGCCCGGGACCAACGGGCGACCGGTGGAACCTGTGCACACGATTTTTCATACATTTTGCTAAATCGACGCACATGTATGGCGGTGACGGCCACTATATTCAGGGGGGTCTAGTCGTTTCGACCCGCGAGCTGTTCATTCCATGCTATGAATAGCCCAAGAGCTCTTTTAGAATAGATGGATTTGTATGGCAATGATTGTATTTTAACGCGGGAAATTACAATATCACGGGCACGACGCGAAAATCACGTTAAAATCAAATTATGGCTTCTGATTGATATTATGAATAAATTATTATTTGGATTATTATTACTATGGTTCATTATTATCATCAAAAATCTGGTTTCTCTTGTTTGATTGAAAACATAACCAGTACCCTCTTTAGCTTCGTTCTTGTTTGCAAAATTTTGTCAAAAGATTAGTAATGTAACAAAATGGGCCAAAAAGTGTGCAATGGTTGGTAACATTGGTTAAAATTTGTGTTTGTTCAGTGAAAATTGTCAGATCGCTATCAAATTAACCGTATCGCTCTATGACCAATTCAGCTAGATGACATAAAAGCAATAATACACTGTCAGCAAAAAAAAATTTTATTTGCCTTGTTTTGTAAATAGAGTGCATCCAAGCGTAAAGAAAATAAAAAAAATTTCGCTGGATGACTGAAAATCAAAAGGACAATGTAGCATAATAAAAGCGGTATTGGCTAAGTGGGAGCTTAACTTTAATCCGAAGGTCTTGGGTTCAAAACCCGGGACATCTTTCTTCTTGAAAAATGTAGATATGTGCGCTTTAAAAAAAACACGTCCTTTTTCGGTGAGGGCAAACATCGTGGGGAATCCGGCATTTACTGAGAACTTTAAAGAGTTTAAAGGACATTTGACATCACCGACTCGCACTTGGCCAGCGTGGTGAATTAAGGCATAATCTCACTCGTCAAGAGAGAAGTTCCTGTGTCCCAGCAGTGGGAACGTTAATAGGGTGATGCTGAATGTAGCATAACGTCTGGAAATTTAATTCTCCGTGTGATTAGAATACCTCATAAGCCGAAGTTTGGACAAATAAAATTAATTGTTAGACAAGCAGAAGCGAGGTTGGTACACATATTCTGTATTTTTATTAGAAAGCTGTTACTCCCTTTTAAATTGAATAACAATCGGTTAAGTATTTCTTGTGTACCTAATATAGAAATACGTCCTTATTTCATACAGAATTTGATCGATCCCGGGTATAGCTACTTTAATTAATGTAATAACTTGATGAATATGGTTTAAAAACAACTTATTATTTTAATCTTTTCAGTTTTCGGCAGTAAAATTATTTTTTAATAAAAAGTTTTTATATTGATTTTTAAAGATGTATTCAGTTGCAATATGTGTGTAGGTAAATACCCATTTAATTTAAATGCTTGTTTAAATATTTGCTCATATTGACTTTCAGAGGTCAGTGGAGTTTATGGCTCTGGGGTGCGTCACAATGTCTTATGAAACTTATTTGGCAGTAAGTTTTTTTTAAATAATACGTAACTAATCTACCTACCTTGGTTCAATTAAAATCGATTCATACACCGAGGGTTCTGTGTAATTCAGTTCAACGGTTTTCATCTAATTTGTATTTATCCATAGATCTATACATAGCAATAAGACCGCCATTACGCCTTTTTAGCTCTAAGTCCCTTTTGTATTGTTTTAAATCGTGAAAATAAAGTACTATTATTAGACATATTATACATATACTAACTGGCCCGTTCCGGCTTTGCTCAGATTCGAAAACCTTCCTCTAGAATCACTCAAGCATTGCTAAAAAACGCATATCCCAATCATAAAGACAGACAGACGCGACTTAAAACTTTAATGCACAGGAAAATAAAAAAAAAACGTAAATAAAAATACGATTATGAATTATTTAACCACGCAAATTAAATAATACATAATTAACTTTTCTCTCGTTTAGAATCCTAGGATATTTATCAATCTCTTGTTATTTTCGGGTGACATTTCTATTAGAGATAAAATTATTCCGCCAGGCTGTCTCTGTTTTAATGCGATTTTCAGCAATAGGTGATTCAAGAATAGAACGTTTTTGCATGTGAGCAAAGCCGAAAAGTGCCGGCAATATAAAGAAAAATTTGAATAAACTAAATACTCGGTTTTTTATTTTTCAGATCTGTAAATCATCATACAGTGTTTTATCAGTGATGTATTAAGCACATAAGTACATTTATATCAATGCAATAAAATAAAAAGATAAATATTATGTATTTAATCTCTTCTGTTCTTTAAACCCGGAATAAATTTGATAACGAAGCTGTTATTTTATTGTATCTCCTTATCAATGAAAATCATAGTCATAATTCATAATTCATTTATTTGCGAGAATGTTTGTACAATAGGTCTTAAATCTAAATTAAATGTCCATTAACACTCTACCTAAACAGGTGTGCAAATCTCTAATAATTACAAGTTATTATCTATACTAATATATAAAGCTGAAGAGTTTGTTTGTTTGTTTGTTTGTTTGTTTGTTTGTTTGTTTGTTTGTTTGTTTGAACGCGCTAATCTCCGAAACTACTGGTTCGAATTGAATAATTATTTTTGTGTTGGATAGTCCAGTTATCGAGGAAGGCTATAGGCTATATAACATCACGCTACGACCAATAGGAGCAAAGATATAGTGGTAAATGTGTAAAAAACGGGAGAAATTGTTCATCTTTGAAGCCTTCCGTTGCGTGCGCCGTGAAAACGGTTCAAGATACACAAAAAATATGTATTAAAGAATAATAGCTCTTTTAATGATCTAAAAAACAGTCCGCGATAGTATATGTCTATCTTTTAAGATTAACTCACAAAAACCGTTTTTATGGTACCTAATTTGGTCGAAATAATTTGTTTAAGTTGTATCAACATAATAATTATTAATCTTTATTCAAATAAATAATTATGTTGTTGGTTAAGAGTACTTCATCCATTATAACGCGGGTAGCACCGCAGGGCACAGCTAGTCTATAATATAACACTAAAATATACATAAAAAAACTAATTTAATAATAAGAATAACGAATACACATTAATTAACTGAAAATTTAATCATAATTGGTAAATAGGTAATATGTCAGTTTTTGAAATTCATATGTCATTTTATACTCATGATGGGCCGGTAAGAGACACAAATGACTTTGTTTTTTTAATCATTATAAGGTGTATCAAAAAATCAGGCGTAGGTACATGTCTAATTTTCATACCATGTAGGTTTATACTTTATTCTCAGAGCAGTCCGTATCATCCTCACGAAAGTTCAGAGAACTATTTAAATGATCTATGGTGACAACCTCAATCAAGTAGCAACGCTTGAACACGAATAAACTCTTTGCTTTACCGTTAGCGTATCTATTGTGTTAGTATTAGGTAAATTTTTACACTTTGGTTACATAATACAGGTTTGCTGTAAGAAATATCTTATAGGGTTATCTCGCCTTTGTACATGACCAATGTTAATAAACCTTAATGTACCTATCCTTTTTGTGTACAATAAAGAATTTATGAATTTATAATTAAGATTTATACTACAAGTTACATGTTCTTTAAGTTTAATTTTATAGGCTTTCAATTGGATATATTCCTTTATACTTTTTGACAAATGTTAAATAATTTTGTGCCCAATATTATGTTTTTGCCATAATTTGTACGCGTTTAATTTAGCTGTATAAAAAATTGCAGCGATCTGTCAAGACAATGTTATTTCCTTGATCGTTTTTATTTAAGTATACAATTTCGTTTTATTATTAAAAAGCGAAGCGACCAGATACGGTAAATTTATTTCCTATGTTTATTTTTTTGTTTTTTGTCGTTAAATACGTTAGCGACAATCGGAGGTCCGAAAAAAAACCGAAACTGATTTTAATTACTTTAATTTAAAAGATAAAAATTACAAAGTAAATTCTTATATCTAACTATACTAGATACGACTAATTCGAAGTGTGAATCAGAAGTGCGGGGCACGGAGACAATTGCTTTATATTTCGAGTGATTGACGTCAATGCTGCGTCTGCACATCCGTTGTCCGATGCAGGTCGATGGCTCTGCTGCGTCGGCGATCCTCTACTAGGTTGCATATGTAATTCCTCCACCCTCAGATCGGCGACTATTTTAGAAGATTGAGAGAAAATGTCGCCGGAACGTTCCCTGGTTCCATTGAGGTTGTTAGTGATGGTTCTAAGTTCCTTTCTAGAGTTGGGTTGTGGTTGCAGGAGTAGCGCCGAATTACGAAGATAAGGATGAGTACTCCTGTACCCGAAAGTATTGAGTAGAACGGGATCGTGGTGTGGTAGAAAGAGTCATCGATAACTTTTTCCATCTCCAATGGGGTTTGTACCATGATTCTATCCTGGATAATAGTATCCACTACTACATAGGTAGTCCTTGAAGATCTACGGAGTTCAAGTGAAAGTGGGAAGAAGCATTGGTTTCCTGGGTTTCAGCATCGTAGGGTATCTTCGTTAGCTTGAGTGGTGATCCTTTTATTTCATCGTTTTCATTGACTAAGGTGAAGGTTTCAGTTTTGAGTCGACAGCCAACAGGAATGATAGTTAGGAAGCTGCCTTGAAGTGTCGTGTAGTCCTTGCGGTTGCAGGTGAGCTGTACCTTCGTTTGGTGAGGGAAGGACAGAATGTAATGTTGGTCATCGAGCTTTTCCATTGCTTCTCTTGACAGGGTGACTTTGGTGAATTTGCAGGAATCTTGCAGGACTTGGTTGGTGATCAGTTCCTTTATGCAGTCTGCCTTTGTACGGACTTGGTTTGTTATCTCCTTTTCACAAAGATATCGGTCATACTCTCTTAGCTCTAAATCTAAAATATGTTCTACGCCAAAGATATATATTTTTTATATTTATTAACCATGGCGTATATCTATCTTAGAATCGTGCGTACTTCCTGTACGAATAAAAGCTAAACTATTTTCTAAAATAAATAATAAGTCCTACAAAAAAAAAATTTTCAATCTACAATATTTTTAATAATGAATTATCAATAGTTTATCGTGATCTAGGTTACCACTTATACTTTTAATATAGAACCTTAGCCATTTACAAGACCTCTTTTGACCTCTATGGGTTTCAAAGATTTTAATTGATTGAGTACTTTGTCGACTTTGCCAATATGATAATGAATAATTCGTAAAGTGAGTAAGTCTCGTTAAGCATACGATCTTTATAGCTAGGTACTACATAAGATAAGGTATTAACGTTGTCTTTAAGTTTTAAATCTTGAAATTAGAAGTATAGCCAACGGGATTCTGTAACGAGTTCGCTGCTTTAGAATACGCTTGAGCCTAGATTTTGCAAAAGGTCGTCGTTTTTTAGAAGTATTTAAATGAATTGGTAAATCAGCTAAAACAGTGTCCTGGGTATAACGGGCTGCTGTCTTTTGCTGGCTCGCTTTGGAATTTTTTATGAATACCTGCTGTTGGAGTACATACTTTATCTCATGTTCACGAGTCTTGTTCCTATTCAGTATTATAGCTGTACGGTTAGCTAGAGATGTGTCATTAATTGATGATGTCTCATTACTCGTGTGAACGGTCTCAGTTGATTCATTATTAGTGGGGGCAAGTATGGAATCCGAAGGATTTCGCGTTAATGAGTTAAATTCATCTATTTCCTTAAATAAAGATTGAGCGTCGTTAGCGTGGATTTCGACACGGGAAAGAGCATCAGTATTAGTATTAGCGTTAGCTTTTCCTTTCTTATATTCTACCTTGTATTTATACTCGCTCATTTTAACATCTTGCGCGCGGACAGATAATGGTGGAGTGCCCGTGCACTCGTTATTATAAAGCTCTGCGTGCGCTAGCCTATCAAGTGAAAAAATTATGTCAATAGGTGTTGGGTTCTCTACAGCCTCGGGGCTTATAAAAGATTGGTTAGCGCCTGTATCTATAGGTAGTTTTAATGGTGGGTTGGCAATCTGTATATATGGTAATTGCCTTTGCGTTTGAAGATTTAATTCTATCCTGGCTTTTGTGAATTTAAGTCCTCCTGAAAATCCTGCTCATTCTGACTAGATCCTGCTTGGGGATAAGAATTATCGCAAGTTTGATTTACAACACTCATATCATAGTACGAGGAATCATAAGCAAAACCAGGTGTAAAAGTATTATCATAATCATTAAATTCAGTGTAGTAATTGTAATCGGGTTCCTGGTAATAGCTGTAATATGAGTCGTCGTGCGTCACACAGTCATTCATATTCATTTCTCGCGTTTTAAAATAATTACTTGGAGGTGGGTTCCCGGATTTACTCCAGTCATGTCCCATCATCATTCTAGTAGGTGGAAGTACTTTAGGGGTGAAATTCTGAACTCCACTCATGGGCTTAGAGGGTTGGTTAGAGTTCTGTGGGGAATTATGACGCGGTGGTAATCTAAATACATTACTACGGGGGTTGTAATTAGGGGGTGGTGCACCAAACATGTGTTGTGTGTTCGTAGGCATACGCTGTATAGGTTCCGTGAATTTAAACTGTTGCGGTGGAGGTAATGATAAACGCGCGGGGTTAAAACCTGTCGGGGGCATGAATTGTGGGACCTTAGGGGTCATGTGGGCCCTAGGAGGTTCACTACGCTGTTGTAAATATAAAATATTCAATTCCTCTTGTACATATTCTAAGGCTTTTTCAATAGTCGGGGGTCGCATGCATCGAATACGGGACCCTAAAGGCTCTTTGAGACCTCTTATAAATCCCTGCAAAGTAACTTTCCTATAAAGATCGCGTTTAGCCTCAATAGTAGTTGGTAAATTTTCATGCAAAGTAACATAGGTCATTATTGTACTGAACAATGTCTGACAAGCATCGTAAAATTCCTGCGGTGTTCTATTACCTTGTGAAGCTAATGAAAGGTCATTGTAAAGGGCTGTTTCGTCACGCTGCGCTGATCAGAAAAATTATTAATTCACGCATTCCTTATACCTAACCAGTTATCAGGAATTCCATTAGAGTTGATTGTACATGCGGCGGTTCCTGTGATTTTATTAAGGATACCATTAAGCAAACTTAAATTTGATAATTCATGGCCAGGACCTGCTCTTAGGTACTGTGCCGCTAACTGGTCACATATCTTAATAAATCTCGTTAATATATTGAGGTTCCCGTCAAATTCGGGGACAAGGCGGAGGGCCTTGAAAATGGTGTCTGTGTCAACAGAAGACAGATTATCTAAATTAAATAAAATATCTAACTCAAAATCTAAATCTAAAATACCAAAATTCCTATTTCTATCTATATCGCGTTGGCGACCTTGAGATAAAGGCGCCCGCACACTAAATGCTCTTGGATGGTAAATCTTGAAGGATAAGAAATTACAATGGCCAAGGAAGCAACACAAGAGATGTATTCAAGTGTACTTACATATATTTCATTTTCCGGTTTCTCCTCGTGAATCGATAGCTGGATTCTCCTCATGGTTTGCCGCCGGACCGTAGGTTTGGAAATTCGACTCTGAACTTGATAGCTCACCCGGGTGCTCGCGACGCGGATTCCCGATTTTGGGGTCCTTGTTCCCGAAAATCCCGAGGGAATTTCCTACCGCCTGCGCCAAATACGTTAGCGACAATCGGAGGTCCGAAAAAAAACCGAAACTGATTTTAATTTTTTTTACTGCGTCTGCACATCCGTTGTCCGATGCAGGTCGATGGCTCTGCTGCGTCGGCGATCCTCTACTAGGTTGCATATGTAATTCGTTTCTAAGATTTGTAAAACCAAACAATGGAAATAAATTATTTAGTAAGTATGTATCTTGTTGACTTTTTATATGCCCTGTGCTTCTAAGGAAATAAACGTTTCGACTTTGACTTTGTATTTTTATTTAATTTCTAAAATTTAATATAATATATCTTTGATGGAAGTTTATTTTTCATTGAATAGACTTTGATGTGAGTTTTTACATTACAATAAAAGTATTACACAGTATTTAATGAAGTAGGTATATAGATAGATTTAGGCGAATTGTTGTTAAGGTTCAGAAAAAACGCTGTCTGGTTAGACTGGACTTATGGTCCTAATTATTAAATTAATTAGTTCGTAACTCTCGAAATTCGTAAGTTCGAAAGAGTCGCCTACATGTTTTAAGGTCAGACGCCATTTTATTAATTTTTGACATTTCAGAGTAGAAACGGTCTATAAATGATTCGAGACAATGACAAACTACGTAGATTAGTGTAGAGTAGAGCCAGTACTTGCGCGTAGAGATCGAGTGAACTTGTATCTCTTCCCTGCAAAGGCTTAACGGCTTTGTCCGAGTCCTTCTCTTTTCTGCGGTAGAGTAGAAAGAAATTCACCGTGCTGTAAATAAATAAATAAACAAGCTATGTTTATGGACATTCATGGACGTTTTGTTGGCTGGGCTGATAAAGAATCCAGGTGGCAAATAAACTCTATTTTACGTGATTTATATTTTGAGGTTCCTAAACTTTGTAAAACGAAAAATATAGAATTTGCTTTAAGAAATAAAGCCGCCCATTACGTATGTTGTATTTAGCTGTAAGTCCCCTTTGTATTGTTTTATATTGGTGTGTTATAAAGAGTTACATTATTATTATTAATATATTCCCACTACCTTCAAAAACTGCAAAAATCTACAAATCAACAAAAACTTCCTACTGATACTAATCTACTGTTTCATAACAACAATTATCTCTCAGATGATAAGCAATAAATTAATAAATTACGAGTATAAACAAAATACGATTATCTTGGGATTCATGTGATATTTATATATATACGAAAGTAGCATATTTTGTTTGTCATTGTCATGTGACTACCTCAGACATATCAGTCATATGACGACAATGACAAGGTGAAGATTTCATGGCTCGTAGAGCCATGAAACGTAGTGATTAAATACTCTCTGGAGCCATGTAGACTACGCAACAATAGGAATCTATGCAATAATTTTGGATCTATATCTGTATTTTATAGCGCACGAACATTTATCTAATGAATAATACTAGTAGTTAGGGAGGCGAATAGGGGAATTTTCTGCAATACTCGAGCGTGGCAGTTTAAGATATGAGAGATAACTTAGACCTAATAGAACAACCTTGTAAAGTATTTAGCTCTATATGTAGTGACGCGCGCCTAGAATAGACGATCAGATTAGTAAAAAAAATCATCATCATCACCCTATTAACGTTCCCACTGCTGGGACACAGGGACTTCTCTCTTGACGAGAGAGATTAGGCCTTAATTCACCACGCTGGCCAAGTGCGGGTTGGTGAATGTCACATGTCATTCAAACTCTTTTAAAGTTCTCAGAACATGACGGTTTCCTCACGATGTTTGCCTTCACCGTTAAAGCACGTGTTTAAAGCGCACATAAATCTCTCAAGAAGAAAAATCCAGAGGTGCGTGGCGGGGTTTGAACCCACGACCTTCGGAATGAAAGTCGAATGTCCTCCCACTTAGCCAACACGGCTTTTTTTTTAAAAATGGATAGTCTGAAATACTCGAGCGCGTCAGATTAAGATATTGGGGGTTGATTTTAGTGTTTAAAGACTAAATTTAACTAATCTGACGATAAGTCCTTGACGCCGCCGAGTTATAAGGTCGCAAACTTGTAAAAAAAAAACGTTAATCCGGCATTCTCGAGCGTGATTTCTTTTTATTTTATTTTGAAGAATATAATCTAAACTTACTAAAAATACAAAATCTGCCGGTTTCCGCATGACCGGAAGTGTGGAGGGGCCATTTCGTCTTCCTAAGAACGCGTTACGGCAAATAAGTCGCGAACGATACATTTTACAAAAAAAAAAGTTTAAATTAACAAAAAAGGTAATTTTATTTTACACAAAAAAGGTCTCTTTACATTTTTGTCCAAAGAAAGGAAAAATAGGAAACCAAAAAACCTTTTTCGGTCAGATTAAGAGAACCCACCAACATTTTTGTCAGATTAAAAAAATATGCTTTCAGGATACCGAGATAAACCTCCCCTGTGAAAATCTGACGCGCTCGAGTATTTCAAAATAACTTTTTTTGCATTTTCAAAAATTCATCGTAACTTATCGTCACGCCCAAATCGTCAGTTTTTTTTAAAGGGAGCTTACTTCCAAAAATCTGACGCGCTCGTGTAAATTTTTTTTTTTGCATTTTTGACTACTTTTTATGCCTACCCCCACCACGCAAACCGGCAGATTAGTATACCGTTGTTATCAGAGGCACTCGGGGCATACGTAGTATGAATATCTGACGCGCTCGAGAATGCCCAAGTAACTGTTTTTTTTTTACATTTTTGAAAAACCGTACACGCCATACCCACCGCTAAAATGGTTTTTGCCATACGAGCTTTTCTTTTCGAAATTATTTTATCTTTCGATTTTGATAGGTCTCGACGGCGCCGTTGAATTACGCCATTTAGCTACCTCGCCTCCCTAACTATAGGTGATATTATTAACATAGTATGGAAATTTGTTCCTTCATGCGCCAACCTCAAAACGCACTTACTTGAAGGAAAAACATCTTGAGAAAACCGGCATCTTCTGAAAACTTTGATGAGATTGAAGGACATGTTTATGGACATTCACCAAGCATTCATACTTGGCAAGCATGGTGAAAATAATTACAATTAAACATTCTATATTAAGTCACGACAAAATAAATTAAATTAGGTACGTAATATTCTATATCCTATACCTAATAGTAGCTTTTATACCTATAACAGGAGGTTGGAGATTTGTCTGTTCACGTCCGTAAGTGGTAACCCTCTGAATCCTTACACGTGACCTCCGAGTGGTACTAAGAACAGTCTCTGGTGGTAGGCTTCGGCCGCGGCTTGTCACCACCCTTTGGGCTGGGCCAGTGCGTGAAGCGATTTTTTCGTGTTTTGTAATGTGGCCAGGAGAAGCCATCTACCTTCTAGGTTTCATGTCCCATCTTAGACCACATCGTCACTTTACATCAGGTGAGATTGTGGTCAAATGAAGACTTATCGATCATAAAAAAAAAACACATACAACAAAGTTTGAAAAGGTTAGGCGGTAGTTCTAATATTTCGTCGAAGCTCTGTGTAATTAACTGGTGCTTGCTTACTACGCTGTGTATTTAGTAGGCGTTATTCCGTCAGATATGCAAGGTCTATCAATTATTTACACGGTAATTATGGAGTTAATCGAAATATTCCAATAGTCCAGCAGAGGCGAACTTTGAAGCATGGCTTATTGCAATAAAACCACGAAATTATTCGGGAAACTAAACACCGTATTGTATTTCTGCGGTTTAACCGATTTCTGGATAGAGGATGTTAACTTCTCTATTACCTTTAAAACAATCTTTAAACGTTTATCGATCTTGATTGAGATAGCTATGTTTTCTTTTATGTTATCAGAGGTAGGATCGTTCGTTACTCAGCTTAATTTGTCTCCTAAACAAAAGGCAGATCAGATCGTGTTTGGGATATCCCACCCCGTTTTATACATCTTTGTGATGACGTTGATTTACCACAAGCGGCGGGCGCGGGAGGTGCTGCGGAGGCTGGCCGTGACGCTGAAGAGGGTCCACAACGATGAGGAGGTGGAGAGGCGCATGATCAGCAAGTTGAAGTTCTACCTGGTGGCGTATGTGACGAGTTGCGGGCTTTGCATCGTGTTCTACGGAGCTAGTGCGCTTATGCTGTATCTTAAGACAGGTCTGATACTTTTGAATTGTTTATAAATACTGTCAGCTCGAGAGATTTTTAATTTTTTTGATATTTTTGGGTAAATAACTCCTACAAAGCTTCCATTCCACATCCAATCAAAAGAACTAACTGATAATTTGGAAAATGGTGGAAGGATCTAGGACCAGTTTACGCTACGGCTGCTAATGTAGATAATTTTTGATACTTCTAACTAGAACAAGAGCAAGGTGTAGGTAAAGTTTAAAATAGTTCTAGTTCTTAACCTAGACATAGAATAATAACCTAAACTTGGGTTACATTTATAACACAGGCAGCCCCTTCACCACCGTGATCACCGCCTGGCCCGACGTGGAGGACCGCTCCATGCTGGCTCACGTCGCTCGAGTCTTCATCTACTTCGTCTGGTGGGTCTACTTCACCCGCGTGTCCGGCTCCTACATCCTCATCCTGTCCATGTTCATATCTCTCAGCTTCCAGTACAGGAATCTGACCACCTACTTCGTGAAGATGCAGAGGATCTTTGAAAAGGAGAGTCAGGGAGCGATAGAAATGGACTTTGAAGCTGCACTGAAGATTGGGATCAAGCTGCATATAGATACTGTTTGGTAAGTCGATAAACGATTAAAATTTGATTGTTACAGATGACATTTATGTTCAAATATGATGTTTAATCAAGGGAGGCTCAATTTCAGTAGTGGAAATTCTAGGATTGAGAGAGGCAGAGATATCCAATCCGTCTCCTTAAACAGGGCAACCCTTAAGAAGGTTTGAAAGTATTTTTGTACTTCTCCAAAGAACTGGAACCTTGACAATTCTTCAAAGTTAGTCTTGTATAATATTAGAATAATGGTGACCCTGTCCATTATTTCCAACCCCATTGTAATTTGAACCCATTCCGATTTGAGGCAAACCTTAGATTTTAAATATCTAAAGAAAGGTTGGGGCAGTCTTTACAAAGCAGATTGTATTTCAGGTGCGTGAGAGAATGTCAGGTCATCTACAGCATCATTTTCAGCTCCCAGCTGTTTATGACAATCGCTGAGCTCGTCTCCGTTATGACTCAGATGATGGTAATATATTTTTTATGGGCCTGTGGTGTTATGTGATGGTAATATCACTTTTTAGTTTGGCCAGGCATGTATATGTCGAAATGATTCGCCTATACTGTTTCAACATGTTTCTATGTACACATATGTATATGCGGGTTAGATTTGTTCGACCGAAGTTCCTTATTTTATTATTAAAACACCTAGACCGAAGAGAGTGTTTGCAGAACATACAAACACTTGGCCCCTTGGCGGGGCTCGAAACCGAAACCAGAAAATGTCATATTAAATCTGGTCCTCTGGTCAGAAATATTTAAGTGAAACTTCTTTAGAATCGTTGTGATTTGAAATCGGATGCAACGGAAATGGAAATAAGATTGGCTTACCTGTCGGGTAAGCCAATCTTAAACGCTAACAAGGTTAAGCAACTTTGCGCGAAGCCAGTACTTGGATGGGTGACCGCCCGAACAAAATCTTTTTGCATAGTATTTTTTTTTTTGAATATGTGGGAAGAGGTAGACCAAAGAAAAGATGGATGGACTGTGTAAAGGATGACATGTGTAAGAAAGGAGTGAGTGTTGAGATGACGAGTGACAGAGGAAAATGGAAGGAAAAAACAGGTTGTGCCGACCCCACGTAATGTGGGATAAGGGCAGGAGAATGATGATTTTTTTTTTTTCGTTTTTTTTTTATTATTCTCATTCTTCTGTATATTTACTGAAGTGAAACTTCAGTAAATATACATCATCACTATCATATGTGAATCGCACGCACACCTTTTTTTTTCGCAGACATCCGAGAGGAACCCCGTGACCATGGCAGCCGTAGTGTCCACGACGTGCGGGACCATGATCAGCGCAGGCTTCCTGATGTGGAACGCTGGTGACGTCACTGTCGAGGTTTGCCTCTAATACTTGAACATTCTCCAATATTCTATTCTTCTTCTATTTCTATTTCCTTTCGTCATAATAACGAAACACGTTTACAACTTAGTTATAATGTATATGGTTGTTAGATATGTCTAATTCTAAGTGGAGGAACTGAGATCTGCACTGACATCTCGCCTAGGAGTGTTTTGTGCATTATCCTCCTGCCTAACCAGGCCCCAACCAGCCCAACTCCCTGATGTAGCGGAGTAGTAGCGGAGATTTAGTAGAGTTTTAAGATATGTCATATAATATAAATTTATTTTGATACAAGCTTTTTATCTTCAGGCTCACAGAGTGCCGATCGGAAAACCTTTTTTTGGACAAATATTATTTTCTGCCATTCTTGGTTATTTTACCTAGTCTTTGACGATTTAGCATTATCGAGAGGGTTACGTACCTACCTACTTGATACTAAAAGTTATCTTACCTAATAACGGAGGTGCTATGGATTTCTTGCAGTCAGCTTCATAAGATCACTATGTACCTATTGTGACCTGAAAAATATAAAATGAGAAAAAAAAATTATATATTTACCTGATAACTAAATAAAGAAGCCGTGTTGGCTAAGTGGGAGGACACTGGACTTTCATTCCGAAGGTCATGGGTCAAACCCCGCACGCACCTCTGGATTTTTCTTCTTGAGACATTTATGTGCGCTTTAAACACGTGCTTTAACGGTGAAGGCAAACATCGTGAGGAAACCGGCATGTTTTGAGAATTTTAAAGAGTTTGAAGGACATGTGACATTCACCAACCCGCACATCTCTCTCGCCTAGAGAGAAGTCCCTATTTCCCAGCAGTGGGAACGTTTGAAATGAAATGAAAATTTTTGAAATGATTTCATAAAAATTTTCATTCATCATAAAAATATAAAATAATACAACATTTCCTCGCGATTGGAATGTATTCCATGAGCCAATATGCATATAAATTAAATGTAGGTGTATTTTACAGGGTCCGCCAAATAACTTTTTTTTTGAGAATGCTAAAAAAAATACAACTGATTATTTTCTCCAATTTCTTTTTGTATTTAACCCCCGACCAAAAAAGAGGGGTGTTATAAGTTTGACGTGTCTGTCTGTCTGTCTGTCTGTCTGTCTGTCTGTCTGTCTGTCTGTCTGTGTGTCTGTCTGTCTGTGTCACCATAGCTCCCGAACGAATGGAGCGATTTCAATTTAGTTTTTTTTGTATGAAAGGTGAGTCTGGCGCGAGTGTTCTTAGACATGTTTTATGAAAATCGGTTGTGCCGTTTAAAAGTTATGGGGGTGAGAGTGGGTAAGGAAAACCGAAAATCTGCACATATACTAGTGTGGGGTATCAAATGAAAGCGCATCGGGTCCACATTACATAATATTATGTTGTTTTACGTTTAAGGAAATTATGGCATTAGAATCGGGGGTTTTTCTTAAATTTTAAATTTAGATTTATTTATTGAAAGTACAATCCTTCCGGTTAATAATGGAAAATTATTTCATTCAGATGGGTGCCCCGACCGGCCATGCAGTAGCTAGCCTACACGTTCGGTACAAATTTATCGATTGTGTGTGCAGCTGTATTTCATCAATGGCTTCACGATATTGTCCTTTAAAGCGTTTCAATTTTTGACAAAAATTAAAGAGGAGGATACTTTGTAAGTCGTGTTGGCTAAGTGGGAGGACACTCGACTTTCATTCCGAAGGTCTTGGGTTCAAACCCCGAGACGCACCTCTGGATTTTTCTTCTTGAGAAATTTATGTGCGCTTTAAACACGTGCTTTAATGGCACCCTGTTTTTCAAGATCGCATTATCAGCCGCAGAGCTGATGTCGTTTAGCCACCTCGGAGCTGCGATTTGACACCGTTGGACTATTATTTGTGGGGTGCCGTAAAAGATAAGTGTTACGCTGACAAGCCAGAGACAATTGACGCTTTAAAGGACAATATTCGTCAAGCCATTGATGAAATACAGCTGCACACAATCGATAATGTGCTTAAAAATTGGACTGATCGTGAAGGCTACCTACTGCATGGCCACAGCCGGGGCGGCCAATTAAACGAAATGATTTTCCATCATTAACCGGGAGTATTGTACTTTCAAGTAAAAAAATAAATTTGAGAGAATATTCTGTAGTTTTTTCCATTTATTTGGCGGACCCTTTATTACATTTATTATTTCAGGCGTCCTACCTGCCGGCGGCGCTGTACGCGTGCGGCTGGCAGCAGTGCGCCGGCGCATCTTCCGCGCGCGCCAGGAAACTGCTGACCCTAGCTATGACTTTGGCACAGGTACAGAGCTAGTGACCTCTTTAGACGACTCGATAAAAAAAAAGCCTTAATTGCAGTGAAACTTAATCTACCTATTAAATTTTTTTTCACAGACAAATCACATTCGTGACCAAATGCATTGTGCCCTCTCAAATTTGCACGCCAGCATTGGCAAAACATGTCGAACACTTTTTTTTAAACTTACTTAACATGTATACACTCATGTTTTATGCAAATAAATAATTCTTATTCTTACGTGTATTACTAGTTACATATTGTTATCTTTCACAGCTTGTCTTTCGACAAAGGCCTCCTCCATTTTTCTATGTTCATCATTTTTCTTACCCTAAAAATCCAACATATGTAATTTTTTACAATAGTTATTCATAATGAATCTAAATTTAAAATATAAGAAAAACCCCCGATTCCAATGCTTTAATTTCCTTAAAAGTAAAACACCTTAATATTTTGTGCACGCGATGCGCTTTCATTTGATATGATATGCGCTCGAGTATAATTAATTGCAGTATTTCGGATTTTCCTTCCCAACTCTCACCCCCATAACTTTAAAACGCACAACCGATTTTCATAAACCATGTCTAAGAACACTCGCGCCAAACTAAACTTTCATACAAACAAAACTAAATTACAATCGCTCCATCCAATCGGGATGTCCCAGACAGGCACACAGACAGATACGTCAAACTTATAACACCCCTTTTTTTGTCCGGGAGTTAAAAATATGTTGGCTCATATTAATGAATACTCATGTTTATTTTAATTACAGAAGCCTGTAGTATTCCTCGCTCTGGGCTGCGTGGAAATATCGTACCAAACATACTTGTCGGTAGGCAGCTGTTAAACTATGCACTGTCACTCCTCCTGTTATGACAAACATAGAATTAACCTACACATATTGATTTGTTTCAGATTGTTAAATCGTCATACAGCGTTTTTTCAATGTTGTATTAAGGCGGGGAGTTCAGGGCCATCCATGAGGGCTGGTCACCATATTTTGGCTCACTAGAGGGCGACATTGTTAGTCTACAATCAACTCAGTCGAATTCGTCAGGCGTAGCTGTCAATCACAGACTTATATACTTTTTTATCTCTTATTAAAATTCTCGTGTCACATTTTTTGTTCCCGTACTCCTCCGAAACGGCTTGACCGATTCTCATGAAATTTTGTGAGCATATTGAGTAGGTCTGAGAATCGGCCAACATCTATTTTTTATTTTGCAAAACAAAGTTTGCTGGGGTCTGCTAGTATTATATATATTTATTAAAACCAAAGAAAGTATGGCATTAATAAATTTGCCTATAAGACTCACCTTTACCTCTTGTGCTAGTTAGAAACACTGCTGGGACACAGGGACTTCTTTCTTGGCGAGACAGATTAGGCCTTAATTCACCACGCTCTGGCCGAGTGCGGGTTGGTGAATGTCACATGGCCTTCAAACTCTTAACATGCTCGTTCATGCTAGTTCTCAGAAAATGCCGGTTTCCTCACTATGTTTGCCTTCACCGTTAAAGCACGTATTTTAAAGCGCACATACATTTTTCAAGAAGAAAAATGCACCACGAATAACTTACGTCCTTCGGAATGAATGTCGATAGTGTGCTCCCTCTTAGCCAACACGGCTTTTTGTTGTAAAATGTGTTACTGCAAGGTAATGCCCCGAAAACCACGTATATATAAAATACCTTACAAAGACATATATATAAATAGCTTATAGACTAACATATGCATAGATACTATGAATAATAACGACATAAGGATGCGAATGCACTGAGCGTTTGCTTTCTATAAGTGAAATATCTGCGGCTGTATAAATATCTTATTATTACAAAAGAAAACTTTTTAAAAAACAAAAAGAAAACGCAATCTTTTAATAACATTTTTAAAGAATATGAATATGAATCTTTTTGTTAATATCAGAACGTAATTAGGCAGATATGAGTAGGGTACATATACAGGACTTAAGTGGAAAAAGTGTGGATAAGACTGTATCTATCTACCTGTTGGCCTATTTGTACGAGTATTGATTGTAAAACCCAGAGGAAAACACGTCCGAGATAAAGTTAACTATATTTTTTATTGGAAACACGAGTTTACGGGAATATTAGATGTGCGACTTGCCTTTGAAAAAGTGCCTAAGATTAGATGTTTTTATATATAGCCAAATTATTATAAAACTTTATATACATAAGCTTGATTCATGAAAACATTATATCCCTCCTGGGACTGAATGAAATTAAACGTTTTTACTAATTTTTATTAAATTGAAATATATTAATTACATTTATATATATATTTTTTTGTCGACTTTCAATCCGAAGGTCGTGGGTTCGAACCCCGCCACGCACCTCTGGATTTTTCTTCTTGAGAAATTTATGTGCGCTTTAAACACGCGCTTTAACGGTGAAGGAAAACATCGTGAGGAAACCGGCATGTTCTGAGAACTTTAAACAGTTTGAAGGACATGTGACATTCACCAACCCGCACTTGGCCAGCGTGGTGAATTAAGGCCTAATCTCTCTCGTCAAGAGAGAAGTCCCTGTGTCCCAGCAGTGGGAACGTTGATAGGGTGATGATGATGATGATGATATATATTTACTTTTGTGATGTTGTAACACTATTAAAAAAAAATTAACTACCACAAATTGCTTCATAAATCTGCTATTGTTTTATTTAATACCTATCATTGAACACTTGTGTGTTTAGGACGAATCTAATGATTGTCAAAATTAATCCACTCCTAGGGAAGATGGGAAAGATTATAAAATTTTAGAAAAACACACAATTTATTTTGAAATTGTATGCTACAAAAGATCCGTAACCGTCGCACGCAGAATTGGATCCGAACCCCCGGGCCAGCGCGCCCGACCGACGTACTAATGTCATCTGTACAAGAAAACCATAACCTTTCGGAAATTATGACATAATACATATATTTCATCTATAACTAGCGGCCCGCCCCGGTTTCACACGTTTTTTTTAATCAAAAGTAACAATAAAAGGATTTCCACCACATCTCCTTATCGGGAAACAAAAAGCTCAGATACTGTTAATGCTAAGTTGTGTAAGAAAATGCTTGTCCGCAACTAGACATACTGAAACTACTCCGTTAAATCACTGAAAGTAAATCATAATCATTTATTTGTTGTTCACGTGGTTACATAAAGGTGGTCAGTTAGTTTAATTAGCCATCATGTAGCCAATGGTCGTAAGTTCATCGACCAACCACGTACTCATTTTGAGTGTTTAACCGTGTTCCCAGTGGGTCGACACATTACCGGGTCCACGGGTAATTTTAATTCTCCGTGGTCCCATGACATTAGGGATTGTTTTTTGGTCTTATGATTTATGATTTTATCGGTAGAAAATTAAAACCATTAGATACACACAAAGTTTACTCGTTTTAATAAAATTATTCCATTCTTTTTAATATTTCTATAACCTACTTATAAGTAGATAGCATATTCATCGTAATACAATACAATACAGGTAATAATACAGTTTTATTTATTTAAATTTTCTTTATTAGACGCGACAATAACACTCTAATTTTTAAATTATTTTTAATAAGTGATAAACCTCACTTTGTCGTTAATCGGGGCTTCACTCGATAATACAAAGTGAAGAAAAATTTCGACCTATCTATCACATGATGACGCGTTCGATGGTGTAATTGCAGGTTCGAAGGTTACGGATGTGTCTTAATTTTTTCTGCTTAAAATTTAAAAATAATACTCTAGTCTAGTTAAATAATCTTAATGTTACGTCCACTCTAAGCTTAAACCAGCAACGTTGCCCGCAGAATACAGTTAGTATGCCAAGCCGAGAGGGAAACAATGTAGTGTAACCTTCTCCTAATTATTCTAATAATATTGAGCAGATAAGAAGTACGTCTAAACTGGTAATAAAAACGAGCACCTCATTCTTAAATGATGCTAGTAAGAATTAGACAGATAAGAGGCATTTAGTCTTAAGTTGGAAATAGCGTTACACGAACTGTCACGTATTTGAACTGAATGTGAAAACCTAGGGAAAACACGTGATATATATAGTTAATTGTTTCAGGAACTAATATTTATTTATTTATTTATTTATAAGTTGCATCAACAAAGTGGACATTAACACATGAAACATAAATTGAAATTGATTCTACTTTGCAAATGTCACCTTAATTACAGATAATAATAATAATAATATTTTTATAAAAATAAAAACAATTAAATGCAACATTTAAAATTATTATTACTTAAATATAAAACTAAAATTAAATTAAAATTAAAACAGCCAGATTATAATCTAGTGCTAAAAATATAAGTATAATATTTACTGTTACGGTGCTTTCAATTTGACCGTTTCGATTCGAGAGGTACCTATGTCTGCGGTGCGTCAAACAAACAAATTCATCAGATTTATAATATTATTATTGATTTGTGTCATGTCTTTTAGATTTCCCTTATTTCCCTTACAAGAAACCACAACGCTTTAAATAAATGACATAGGTATTACTAAAAACTATCATCACCTTTTTTTGTTATCAGATACGTACTTAGAATATTTTTTTTGACCGATGATGATACCTACTTTCTTATTTCTTAAATATGTTTATTTCTTTGACGTAGGTACAATTACCTAAATTCCATGGTAATCGCGAGAACACTACCTTCACTAGACTTACATGAAAAATTTACGTATTTATCAGAAAATTATAATTTCTAAACATTCAAGTTAACGGTGCTTGTTATCCAGGTTAATAAGTGTAACTTGACAATGACAACACAAACAGTTATCAATTACTATTCAACATACCACAAAACATTTACCCTCTCAAAACTAATTTGGCACGATATAGATAAAATTATCTTTGTCTTTGTATGTTTTAGTTCAAATTAACATATTAAAAAGGAGAAGCAAAAATGTTTTCACCATTTTAATTAGAACACTCTTGAACCCATCCACCCGAATAACAATATTGGAAACTAGCTGAAATTAAGTAAATATATATAACTTGACTGCTACTTAACTTTTTTGGGTTTTTTTCCGTTTATAAGACTTTTAGTGAAAATGGTTGTTACGAACTTTAAATCGCCGTTTAAAACTTTCAATTATTTTTGAATACCTATTCAACGACACCCCCATTCCCCACATAACATAGTCTGTGGACTTAATTTTTTTTTATTTTTACGTGACTTGCCGTAATATGAGGAATCGTAGACCCTGTGAATCATAAAAATCGGCCCAGACGTTTGGTCTGTATAGTTGAACAAAGGAACATACATACATAGATTGTTAACCACATTATAACTCCTTTTGCGCAAGGCAAAAAAACGACTCTTTCTAAAAAGTCGTTGGAAAAATATCAAAATAAGATTTATGATGGATCTACTGATAATAATCAACATTTTCCACTCGATGATGAAGTTGATTCTTTTACACTTCGGATAAGCCCGATTATTAGTTATTATATCATATTGAGAGGGTTTTGCAGAGGCGATCGCTGCATTTGGCGTTGAGGGCCAAGAAGATGCTGCTCTTTTTTCGTTGAAATTCCGGGGGCCTACGGAAAGATAAAATAAAATAAATATTTCCGAACAATCCACACAACAACATCTAGCATCGTCATAAGCTCTAAAGTGTGTGTTATGGGTACTAGATATCTCATATACTTAATATAATAGACACATACATAAGTATATAGATATTTTTATTTATTTTTAAAGTGATTGCAGAACAAAGCGGTGCAGCACGATACATCACGACGCGACGCAGGGTTTTTGACGTGACAACGTCTTATATTTCGATGCAGGCGACTGCACGCACGAGAGAACATGACTCATGCGGCGTTACCTCGCTCTGAGGCGTTCCATTTAAGGCTTGAAGTGCAAGCGAGAGCGCGGAACGAGCGACAAAGAGGCACAATCCGCCTCCGCGTTCGGCAGCGTTCGTCATCTGTCTCTCTCCTACTTGAGTGAGCGATGCGTCCGCGTGGACAGCTGCTGCTATACAATAATACATTTGCATATATCTCCTTCTCTGCATCAATGCAAAATATATTTCTAACAAATAAAATTAAAATTTTCCTCTGAAAAATGCAACCATTCCATCTGTATTTTCTAATGACGTTGTCACGTTCAACTATCATCAGTAAACCGACTTTACAGACAACCAATTTTTTGCCAGGTGGCAACACCTGGTGCTGTTTTTTTTTGTAAGTGTGTCTCGCTGCGTACGGTGAAGTATCGTCAAGTATCGTCACGTCGCGTCGTTGCGTCTCTGTGTGAACTGCCCCTTAAATGACTATGTGGTATTATAATAGGCCTATTTTAATAGGCTCCATTTGACATTTCATTTAAATTGAACAAATTGATTTTATTAAAACGGAGTAACAAAATTATGACCAATATATCTCAAAGTCTCAACTGCAAAATTGTTCAAAATGTACGTTTCAAGATTAATGTTTAATGCAAATATTGATAATTTAAGTAAATTTTACTATTAAAACATTTAAAATTATTAAAATAATATATTGTAATTTATAAACAAACAATTCTCGTTCTAAAACTGAAAGACATTGCAAGGTTTTGTCGGCGGTCTTACATATACTAGGGATGATGCCAAAAAAATGAAAGATTGAATGAATGAATGAACACTTTATTGGACACAACATCAATGATTCAGTTAACTACACTCTTACTAACTAATTATATGTTCAACAGGTAACCTTATCCCTGAAAGCAATTTATTCCAGGCTTCGCCGTAACCAAAAATAGGTAGTCTACATTTACAAAAGAAAACATAACAAAACAATGATTAGCAAAATAATATAAAGAATATTAAAAAGTCACAATAAATACCATGATAATTAATTTTAAACAAACTATTATCTTTTAAATCCATTAATGTCGTTGAAGAAAGAGAATCGATGACAGCGACTAAATATTTTTTTGACAAATTACGTACTTACGAGTAATTTTGTTTCCATAATTGACATTAAGATAGGAGACAATAATAGAACATAAATTTGACTTCCTGTTTTAAGCCTCGACGCAAAAGACTGTTTTAAGTTTCACTTAGTTTTTTTTTGCATGAAAGGTGATTTTTAAGACGTTTAAAGTTATGAGGGTAATAGTGGGGAAGAAAAACCGAAATAATTAAGAATGACTGTTTAATTCTAAGGGAATTTAAGTTTTGGTATCGGGGATTTTTTAATTTTATAATATAGGTAGATCATTATTTTCGTGAAACTAAATAATCGAAGTTTCGTTCGATTCAGAATGTTACCCCCTCACTACGAGCACATATCAAATGTGGCCTATTAAGGCCCTACTTTAGGCAAATTTTTACATCCTCATCAGGTCATCACACAAGGCTAGCTGATAGGACATAAGTTACGGGTATAAATGCAGTTTTTGTACAAAAAACTCACTATTATAGATTTAATTTTAGTTAGGTTACGTGGGTTTTTTACTACACGTTCAGTTTTAAATATAACTTGACTACAAATTAGTTATTTAATGCATAGATTGTGTCTGATAAGTTTTTAGTTGTGCTGGTATTATAATAGCAATAAGGTGAGTTTTTGTGCTTTTTTTATATCGAGGCGTAGATAATGGTTTAGTATCTTCGTATAGTATATTTTTACATATCGGTTTGCAAATAGATGCGCGAAGAGTTCTTTTAGAACACAATTTTTATTTAAAACTTGGCATACAAATATTTTTAGTTTTTTTGTTAATTACAATCGGTCATCGTCGGCAAGGTCTATTATCGGTACTTAATCGTTTACTTTTATCGTGATAGAATTCCTTCAAAAACAAATTACATTTTAATCATTATTTAAGAAAACTTTAGATAAAAAATAACCTCTAGAATGTGGATATTTCTGGTATAAGCAATGTGTTGCATATCAACATTTTATACATTTTAAGTTGAAAACCAGCATCAACAAACAAAAGACTGATTGAGTTAAGATAAGTATTTAGTTATACATTTTCTCAACATGGCTAAGGACATTATAAATAGGCATGATGGGTCCCGTGTCTATTTACATGTTTATGGAAACATAAATATATCAGTCTCGTTATTCAATCTCGTCTTAAGCTTTTCTTGTCCTAGAATAGATAAATAAAAGATTAGGTAAATAAATGATGAAAAATAATAAATAGTATGAACAAATAATAAATAAATATTTCCGGACTACTTACACAGCATCACCAAACCCCAAACTAAGCAGAGCTTGTACTATGAGTGTTAGGTGACTGATATACTACATAAATACATTTTTTTCTAAATACATATGATACATAGAAAACACCCAGGCCCGATACCAGAAATTGTAGATCGTGCAAAATCCGGTCCCCCGGGGGGAATCGAACCCGCAACCTCCTACGCCTCAGGCGGACCCTCGCCCACCGAGCCACAGAGGTCGTCAAAAATAACTAATTAATAAAGTTGTTCATCATGACTAGCGTTATTCATAAAATTAGGATTTGTGTTAATGATCGTTATGATTAAATCATTTTGATTAGGTTTTATCCGCGACGGAACGCGATGTATGCTATTGAGGTGAGATGATGTTTGTTTGTTTGTGAGAACATTTATATCTGAAACGACGAGTCCAATTTTGACGGGATTATCAGTAGTGATGGGTCAGCTTTTCGCAGGTGTCTTCGGCTGTAAGTATACAAACCTAATAATATCATAATTTTTTGCACGCCTCTCCCAAATCTCTCCGATTATCTTCATCCGTTGCGTTTTGACAGCAGTCGGTTCGAAATTTGTAGTTAAATAAATAAAAACCCTAAGTTAATAAATCTAAATTTAAAATTTAAGAAAAACCCCCGATTCCAATGCCTTAATTGCCTTAAACGTAAAACAACATAATATTATGTAATGTGGACGCGATGCGATTTCATTTGATACCCCACACTAGTATATTTGCAGATTTTCAGTTTCCCTTACCCACTCTCACCCCCATAACTTTTAAACGGCATATCCGATTTTCATGAAACATGTCTAAGAACACTCGCGCCAGACTCACCTTTCATAAAAACTTAATTGAAATCGCTCCATCCGTTCGGGAGCTATGGTGCCACAGACAGACAGACAGACAGACAGACACGTCAAACTTATGACACCCCTCTTTTTTGGTCGGGGGTTAAAAACAGGTTACAAAATCGATTTATATATTTGTGAAAATACACTTATGTTTGCCAAAAGGACAAATCAATTAATATTGATTATGATTCGGGGAATATTTTTTGCGGTACCCTAAATCAAAACTGTGAGATGACCTTTCGATAGTGCCAGAGATTGCGCCTAGAGGTCGCCAGGCTCGCAGTATCAAATTTTCAGTGGCGTAGGTTTATCTCGAGTCTTCTTAAACGGGTACCTTTAGAAATTAAAATGTGATTTGGTTACGTGTTTGCATATTATACATTTATATTTTGGTAAGTGATAATTATAAGTTGTAAATGAAATTTTATGATCAAGTCGTTTTCAGGTACAAACTTCTATTAAAATAGAAACAATAATTTCGTTGGGAATTGACTTTAAAATAAGAAAATAATTTCGAAGAAAAAACCAAGTTTATTTTAACGAGGTAAATTGATATAGTTATTATTGCACGCTTCAAAACATTAAACCCAGTAGTCAAAAGTAAAGATATTTAGGTGCTTAAGTTAACGGCTAGCTATTTATACATATTTTATTACATTTCTCGAACTGTTTCTATGCAGTCCGCTATCTGTAGCTTATTATGGTTGTATTTATGTGGTAATAGTAGTAAATGTATGTACAACTGTTAATTACAATATTTATTGTATAAGTAACGAAATGTGGGGGTAGTTGACATATTGGTCGGCACAGGCAACTTTAGAACTACAGAAAGTTCTTAAAATTGCATTATAGGTACAATGTTTTGTTCCTATAACCTTGTATTATAAGGAATTTAGTATTGTTAATATTTTTACATAAAAAAAGTAAAAAAAAACGATGACGGGTGATAGAGGGAAATCGAAGACAAACACATCTTGTGCCGACCCCAAATAGTGTGGGACATTAGCGGGATGATTATGATGATGTTGTATGGAAGTAAAAAAAAATATAACACCAAAGTCGAATTACCAGATGCTGCAGTAGGGACTTGACATACTAAAAAATGTTGCAAGGGTAGTCGACACCGGTTTATTTCTAGAATAAATAGTTCAATCTATCCTTTATGACAGATATCCCGCCCCGTTTCAATGCAGTCCGCTATTGCAGCCTATTATGGTTATATAAACTTTATAATTCGTTATTAATCAGAGATCACGATTAGTGATAAGGCCGCCCATTGTGTCACTGTATTATGTTGTGTGTCCTATGTACGAGTATGAACCAATATAATATTGTGATGTTACATTAAAAAAAATGGATTGTATTGAATTGTAATCCGAGGTTTTAACTATTTTCACATAAGTTATTGTGGAATACTTAATAAAATATTTATTTTTTTGTTTGGTTTTCATATATTTAACCAACTTTTGCGTGTATTTTTAGCTCTCGAAGTACTGTTCGCGCATCTTTTTGGGCATTTCTCATTTTAGCCGACCTCAAAAGAAGGAGGAGGTTCTGAAGTGAGTGAAATTTGTGAGTGACTCGCGAGATTATAATTTGTATCGTCAATATTTAGAAATATTTACCCACGGGGGCATGGCAGCTATGGAGAGGGCTATGCTCGGGGTTTCTCTACGGGATCGAATCAGAAATGAGGAGATTCGTAGAAGAACGCGGGTCACCGACATAGCCAAACGGATTAGTTCTTTGAAGTGGCAGTGGGCAGGCCACATAGCACGAAGAACAGATGGTCGTTGGGGCCGAAAGGTTCTCGAATGGAGACCACGGATCGGCAAGCGCAGCGTAGGACGTCCACCAACTAGATGGACGGACGATCTGGTGAAGGCTGCGGGCTCACGGTGGATGCAGGCCGCTGCCAGCCGAAACCACTGGAGATCTTTGAGGGAGGCCTATGTCCAGCAGTGGACGTCTTACGGCTGAGATGACCCACGGGGGCAGATAATGGCGAAGTTCTTATGCCAGTGCCCGCGGCCCGAGTTTATACTCAATCCATACTAATATTATAATATGGGAAAGTGTATGTGTGTGTGTATGTCTGTTTGTTGGCCGTTTTTCACGGGCAAACGGCTGAACAGATTAGCCTGAAATTTGGTAAGGATAATACACTGGATTAGAACTTCATCATCACTTCATTTATATTCCCAATGCTGGGGCACAGGGAATCTCTTCACGAAAGAGAATGCTATAATTCACCACGCTGGCCAAGTGCAGGTTGGTGATGGTGAATGTCACAGGGATTAGGACATAGGCTACTTTAATCCTATTTCTTATTCATAGGCGGTTTTTTTTTAATTTTAACCATTAAAGTTAATAAGAATTTAAGAAGAGTCTTGCTCTGCGATTGACGTGTTGTGCTTGAACAAGTGGTAGCGAAATTAATTGCACCATTTCCTACGAGGTTTCATTACTCTGACACTTGCTCGTGCACCGCCTTAAAAGGAACACCTGTTGAGGTAAGACATTGCTTGTAATATTTGTATGATACACTCAGTCAAAAATTTCAATAAACACGTTATTGACTTTTCCAAAACCTTTATTTTTTTACATAATATTTTTTTATCATCGCTGATCCTAGAGTTAGTAGTTAAATTATCCTAGGTAGAATTCAGTTTTTATGACACGCGCGAGTCAGTCTAGCTCACGGCTTGTATCCGGCGCGAATAACCTGCTGTGAAAAAATCCTGTGTTACTTTTATTTTGTTATGTTATCTCTTGTTTCTGTGTATTCCACGTGTTCTGCTGTGTTTTACATAATATACTTTAGGTACCTGCTTATAATCGTGCTTCGAACCCATCGAAGGCAAACACCTATCCTACAGTAATTAATGAAAATGTCTCATATGTTACGATAAATTAAAATTAAGCTAACATGTCAATATAGTCAAATGAAAGAAAAATAACAACACATTTAAGCATACACAAATAAAATATAACTACTATAAGAATATAATAGAAAATAGTTTATTACACACCAGATAAACAATACAATAAGAAATTAAAACTAAACCTAGAATGCGCAGTGGCCGCCCATTGCTAAAAGCAATTTCTTCCAGACAACCGTGGATGGAGACAAAAAATTACAAGTGTTATGGACGGTGCTATTTAGATTTATAACGGGATATTTACCATGATTGATTGTCTTTCGAGTTTCCCGATATTTCGGCACAGTTAAATATGCGCCATGAAGGCAAACATCGTGAGGAAACCGGCGTTTTTTGAGAACTTTGAAGGACATCTGACATTCACCAACCCGCACTTGGCCAGCGTGGTGAGTTAAGGTATAATCTCTTGCCTAGAAGAGAAGTCCACGTTAATAGGGTGATGATGATGATGATGACAGGCGCCATGATCAAACTAAATACTTAAAAAAAAAAGACTAAAGAGTTCAAAATATTGAGGTTTTGGCGGTATTTTTTTTTTATAAAGTACTAATTATTTTGGCTATTATAAGCTACATACATACACACATACTTTCCCATTTATAATATAAGTATAACTTAGGCCTAGGGCACCGGCACAAGAATTTAGCCCCATCGAAAAGTAAATTTTAAAATTTTACCCTCTAGCAGCGGGTGCAACCATTACCCAATATTTTCGATACAAATTGAGAACAAACAATATTGAAAATAACTCGAGAACTAAAAATACACCAAATTCAGAACTTCCTTTTTGAAGTCGGTTTCAATGAATGAGGTATTCATATCTTATATCAAATTTTTTATGCAAATTTGTATTTAAAATATTCTTCCATGCAATATAACATGAGTCACATAGCCAGTTATTTTCATTTTGATATTATTAGTTATCGTGAAGTTGCCAAAATTAATTCTGTAGAATATTATACATATTATCTTAATTGCCGTTGCGTAAGTTTTTTGGCAGTTGTAACTTATCGCACCGCTATTAAAATACCTAATTATGTCGTAATTTAACTTATTTGGTAATCGGCGAAAAAACTTCTATCCCCTGTTGCACGGGTCAGTTCAGACCGTGACGAGGCGAAACGCGGCGTGGCGCGTCCTATTTTAGAAAGCAATATAAAATATAGCTTTTTTTACTACACAAGAAGAGACACCTTTCATTGCTAGCATTCTAAAACGCCCAAGCGAGGCGCGGCGCCGGGCCTAGCCTCGCGAGCAGCGAGCTGTCTCGCCAGCAGGGAACGAAGCCGATGAAGCTTGATGCAGCTTGTAGTCGCGAGGCGGAGCCAGAAGCCTTCATGGCGACTTGTCTCAGCTATTTCCGTTTCGACCGGAAAAAAAGTTCAATGTTCATAGAGCTATTGTATCATATTCTGTGGCAGACATTATGTCAAAAAGACACTCTCCGTGACTCTTTCAAAAGTTTGTATTCTAATAAATAAAGTTTTGGAGGGTGTTCGAAAAAATCCTCGCTAAATTCCGTAACATCTTTTTCCCTTTATAATTTTATTTAGCTCGACACTGGCAAATTGTCGCTTCAAGCGCAAAGTCCAATTACAAGAAACTGAACTGAACTAAAGTTTTAAAGGGTTTTTCTGTTCACGTCAGTAAGTGTGGTGCTAAGAACAGTCTCTGGTGGTAGGCTTCGGCCGCGGCTTGTTACCACCCTCCGGGCTGGACTAGTGCGTCAGTTTTTGCTGATTCCTGGCTAATCTATCACTTTAATATCAAATGTTTTAATATACCAAAATGCGGTTACATAGACCAATATTTATGTACAATTACAAAAACTTTCCATGTCACGAAAATTAAAACACGATAGAGTAATCAATAGTGCACTGCAAGATAGAGTAATCAGAACTTCAAAATCAATCGGTTGTTCAGAGACTTAACAGGTCACCCTTTTTGTGTAGGTTGTTGAAAAACTTTTAACTACAGCTATTTGCTATAAAATAATACTCATACACCATTTTCATTTAAATTGTGTAGGTCATCATAAGCAATTTAACTATGAAACATGATGCCTAAAATAAACAAATCGCATTGTTTTCTTAATCTGAAAGATAATTTATGTGGTGAACTCGGTTTTCATGTATGAATATACGAACCAGTTTTTAATTTTAGACTAAAAATAGGTATTTTTTTACATAATCAAAGAAAACAGCAGTCTTACATGTTTGTATTTTTAGCCGCTATCAGGCCCTGCTAAGCCGGCGTAGTTATTTTTGGCATTTTCGTAAGTATGTCGTTCAGTATAATAATATACCACACGGGTAGTTTGTAGGTTCTTATTTATTAATCGATCAAGATCATTTCATTATTACTAACCTAATATAATGTCTTTTTTTATACAAGATCATTTATTTCTATAGTTTGTTTTCACACATCTTAGATCAAGTTACATTAGAGCAAAGAAGCGATTAGAAACGCTAACACATTTTTGTTTGGTGTTTTCATATTTTACAATAATTATGGGTGAGTCTTTTTTTTTTATTATTTTGCAAGTCAAAGCAGCCGTGCCAGCCCAATCAGTCTATCAGATATGTTAATATAAGCTTTTTACGAAGATATTAAATGATGGATAACTGTTGCAATAGAGCTCAAGCTCAAGTCATTATGGACCCATAATGACAATATATTCGGCAGCAAATAGATTTTTTATACATACAATTAGCAATAAAATACATTTATTAATTTAAAGTAATATCTTGTATAAAATAATCAATCAATTAAATTTAATATTTAAAACAAAACCATAAAATTATATATTAAATGGTAAAAATGTAATAAATTCATGTAAATTAATTTATTATTGTTACTGTACTATTTTAAACTGTACTTATTATAAATTCTTTATTGTACACAACAACATGGTAATAGAAAAAGTTGATACAATTAACACCATGTACCTACAATCCTCCTAAAAGTCCTATCCATAGGGATATCACTTCATAGTGGTTAACATACCTTCAAATGACTCATCAATCTCATCATTACAGAGCCCTAAAATAGTTTTCTGACGGTTAACCTCGTCATTAGGATATGTGCTGACAGATAGAGATAGGGTACCTCCTATATTATCTTACAATAAATAAATTTAAACTAGCATTATTTATGTTGTTGAATAAATAATAGTTTTAATTAAATTATAGGTTTCTGTAACTACCTAAAATAGTTAACATGGAGAAATAAACCAATAAAAGGGAATTTGAAGGAATTTTTACAAACCCGTCTATATATTCTTAACATTCAACGCAACAAAGAATTAAATAGCTTTTATTGTTACTAGTATATACTAAATTTGAATTATCTACAAAATAAACATTTGATTTAAGAAACGGATAATATCTCATACTTATTCAAGTTATTTAACCTTCAGAACATGAGATCGCACGATAACAATAAACAAAAAAGTTTAAGTTTTTCCCTCCTCCTTAAAGTTGGGTCGTTGTCAGTTAGGAGATATTGTTTCCTCACTGTCGATATGAGTGTATACAATATTATTATTTGTGGGTACAATATTATACATAACTAGATTAATATAAAAAAAGATCTCACGTTTGCAAGTTTGTATTCAATGAATCCTCCTTCACCTTCCTTTTCCTTTGTCCCACAATACAGACCAAACGCCTAGGCCGATTTCTATGATTCACTCGTCAATCGATTTCTCTTAGTAGGTGAGTGTCACTAAATATATTATGTCGTTAGTGAAAATTCAACATGCAACTATTATACTGGACGTCATTTTGTTAAAAGTAAAACATGTAAGTCAATAATGTCACGTGGAGTTTCGTTATAATAGGTATGTAATAAATCTAAATTTTAAATTTAAGAAAAAAATCCCCGATTCCAATGCCTTAATTTCCTTAAAAGACACCTACCTACAAAATTTTATGGTGTTTTAACCATACAATTTTGTAATGTGCACGCGATGCGCTTTCATATATGATTTCCCACTCAAGTATTTGCAGATTTTCGGGTTTCCTTCCTCACTCTCACCCCCATAACTTTTAAACGCCACAACCGATTATCATGAAACATGTCTAAGAACACTCGCGCCAAACTCACCTTTCATACAAAAAAGGTGTGATTGTGGTCAAATGAAAGCCTATCAAGCATAAAAAAAAATGCTTAAGCACCATTCTCTCTTATAAGGCTTATAGACAGTAAAAATCCCAAAAGAACGAAGACGCAGTCGGGTTATAATTTTGTCTGAATTTCAGTTTGTTACAGACATTTCCTAATACAATATTGTGCTTATCTTAATTTATCTATAAAGCATAATTTTGTCATGGTTATGCTAGTAAATTCCTTCAGGGTACAAAGTCAAAGTCGAAAGTTTATTTCCTTCGAGCATACATACATGGATAGGTCAATTTAAAGCTAATTTAGAAAGAAAGAAAGAAAGAAAAATATTTATTAATACACAAAAATTTACAAAAACAATAACAGCAAACTTAAACTAATAACAAATTAAATATACCTTAAAACTATTGAAAACTATTGAAAATTTGTGTAATAAAGGGTCCTGCTAGCCTAATTTCAATAAAAACTAATAATAATCAAGGGAATAACATTGTCTTGATAGTTCGCTTCAATTTTTTACACTGAGTTGGGTAGCGAATAGAACAACCCAGCTTTCATCTCTTATGTTGTTATACATCATCATCATCATCACCCTATTAACGTTCCCACTGCTGGGACCGTTAATAAGGTGCTGGGTCTTAATTCACCACGCTGGCTGGCTAAGTGCGGGTTGGTGAATGTCACATGTCCTTCAAACTCTTTAAAGTTCTCAGAATATGCCAGTTTCCTCACGATGTTTGCCTTCACCGTTAAAGCACGTGTTTTAAAGCGCCCATACATTTTTCAAGAGGAAAAACCCAGAGGTGCTCGGCGAGTTTTGAACCCACGACCTTCGGGATGAAAATCGAGTGTGCTCCCACTTAGCCAACACGGCTTCACGGCCCGGCTTGTTACTATTACAATGAGATACATCAAGTTATCTACAAGGAAGTCAGGCCCAGATAAAAAACAAATACGTACCTACCTACTATTTAATTGGGTTATTAATAACCATAAGTCCTATCATTTAATACATTAATCCAGATGATAGGAAAAATAAACAAGTATATAATGATAGTAAGAAAATATTCCGTAATTGATCAAATATTATCTATATATTGTTACCCTCTAATAACTCCCGTAACATAATATAGGTTTTTTTTTTACTTTTTACACTATATCCTATGTGTAGTTAGATAAATATAATACTAATCATATGTCTTAAAGCAATCAATTTTATTTAAATAAAATATAATTAACAACCTGGGGTAATTTTTTGTCTGGATGAAGCAGATTACAATGGTCCCTAACTAAAACAAGAACTCAGTGCAGTTCAGTTCAGTTTCTTGTAATTAGACTCAGCGCTTGAAGCGACAATTTGCCAGTGTCGAGTTAAATAAAATTATAAAGTGAAAAAGATGTTACTCAGTTGAAAGCCATTTTTCGAACTCAGTTCAGGGGGCCTACTCTTGTTCATCGAAAAACGAATATTCGATCGAAAGTTCGCGTAATTGCTACTCCGGTTTCATTTCATTACGAAACTTCGTTCGAACGAAAATTGTTTGACATTTCAATTTTCTAAACCTACTCTAATTCACGAAAGTACCAAACGAACATTTGAATTTGACAGATATTTGTTCGGAGTTATAACCTTAAATCAACGAAACCATAAGTGTTATCTTTTGATTTTGTGGTTTAATAATTTATATCTATACCGACGACCGCTGTGGCTCGGTAGGTGAACGTCCGCCTGAGGCGCAGGAGGTTGCGGGTTCGATTCCCGCCGGGGGACAAGATTTTGTACGATCTACAATTTCCTGTTTCGGGTCTGGGTGTTTTCTATGTATCATATGTATGTATTTACAAAAAAAAATGTATCTATGTAGTATATCAGTCACCTAACACCCATAGTACAAGCTCTGCTTAGTTTGGGGTTAGGCGATGCTGTGTGAGTAGTCCGTAAATATTTATTTATTTATCTATACAAATAGTTGATCGGTATCCAGAATGCAGAAACAGAAAGTTGACCAACCAGATTAAGCTAGCAATAAAAAACGAACTTAACATACTATAATTACTATCTACAATCAAACAAAATAAATTTCTAATTATGAGTTTATATAACCACAATACATAATTATATACTTACAAAGAATATTTACAACTTCATATCATTACTATGTACAAATTTACAGATAATATAGTTTATTTTGGGGGAATAGGTAAGAGATAATAGAGTTTTGAATGAAAATGGACGAGGGACAGAGAGAGGAATGAGATCATAATAAAGAATTTTTGAGTTTTCCACAATTGAAGAAAATGTGATCCACAGTTCCTTCTTGCAGAGCACACTCACACATAGAGTGGTCCCGAATCCTAAGCTTCGCAAGGAAAAAAGGCAAATCCTAGCCTCAAACGACAAATAATTGAAGTAACAATTTTACTCGATTTGCGAAACTTAAAGAACCAAACAAGAACTCAAATCACTATTCTAATTAGCTCTATTTTATCTAACGGATACAGTGTGATGTTAGACAAAGACAAATATACATAAAACGTTTTCTCAATTTTGTAGGTTGTCATGGGTTTGGTTATTTGGTACAGCCTAGTGTTGGAACTCTTTTATGATGTACCTAAAGTCGATATTTTTTTTCGATAAACGCTAAATAAATCTTAGCATCCCAATTGTATTCCCTGATTTTTGTTCCAGGCTAAGCATGATTATTTGGGTAACGAAACTTTTTTGTGTTCATTTTTTTAAATTAATTGGGGTTTAGACTTAAAAGAACATTAATACTAATAAGAATATATCCTTAGTCCCATTGCTTTGATATTTGGTATACAAAAAATTGTTTTGGCGACATGTAAAACGTTCTGCTTGATAATATTCCATTTTATTTATGTTATTATACTGCCTATAAAGTAATAACCTATAAAATAATAATTAATGTCAAGTAGATCATGTCATGAATTGATATAATTGCTTGTATAATAAATCCTAGACATATTTATCAAATTTTGTTCAAAAATTTCTGTTTTAATATTCTTTGATTATTAAAAACTCGCAGAAAAAAAATTGAGCAAATCAATACTAAACATCCAAAAATTATATTAATGTATTTTTTAACCTCCGAGGCAAAAAGACGTGCTCTTTAGTCGGCATCTATATTTTTTGTCCTTATTCTGAAGTAGATTACGTCCCAAGGAGATAAAATAGTTCCTTGATTTTTTTTTTATTAGGATTTCATATCCTTCATTTGACCACACTCTCACCTGATGTAAAGTGACGATTTATGGTCTAAGATGGAGCATGAAGACCTAGAAGGTAGACCTAGAAGGTTGATCTGAGATCCCAACCATTTTATCTTCTGGTCTTGATTAAAGAGTATATAAATCACTAGGTTATAATCTGTAATTCTGGATAATCTACCACACTAACTAAAATCACTTAAACCTTGGTCAAGTGTTTCCAAAAAAAATAACAAACTGAATGAACCACACGATTTCTTCAACTAGAGTTGTAGAGTTGTATAACATTAGGTTAGATAAATTATTTATTTTTTTGCATACCGCTCGCCTTCACGAGGCACCAAACCAAATATTTATTCTAAATAGTGATTAGCCAAAATCATATTATTATCAGTTTGTTATCTGTTATCAGTAATCATGACTTTAAATAAACTGAACTATATAAGGAAAACTTAGGATTTATTTAATTACTTCACGAAATAATCTGTACTGGTAAGTATTCTTAACTTTTTTGATTCAAAACGCTTAAAAAAATTAGTTGAAAGTAATTTTTTTTTGAAAATATCAAAATAATCAGTTCTTTCAAGACAAGTGATATTTCAAGTGCCCATAGAAGTGCATTGAATAAAACTGGTCCGCCATCTTTGATGCCGCGCCATTTTGTGATTAATGCGACGCCGACGACTAAATTTCAACTCAATTAGTTGATTACGATTATCCTCTATTACAAGATTGAATTACAACTTTACGGAAACATAGAAAAAAAACATAGGTTTCAAAGCTTTGTGAAATGAATGGGAAAATTTTTGTCGGTTTCTGACACTTATATACAGTACCTAAAACCCCGAACTTACGCGGTAGGTCAGGTTGGTCCCCAAGCGATAAAGATTAAAGAATTGTATATTTATATACGCCGCCAGTATTTCATCATCATCACCCTATTTAACGTTCCCACTGCTGGGACACAGGGATTTCTCTCTTGGCGAGAGAGATTAGGCCTTAATTCAAAAATGTGCTTCGCCGCTATATTCAGGTAGTTCGAAATGCGTTTGCATCACTTTTACTAATAAAAGCTACATAAAACAAAGGTACATAAAATGTTAAATTATAAATAAATAATGCATTATATTTTTTAAGCAGCGTGCGCGTCGTCAACTATATGTATAAAATTAAATCTTGTAAAACTTTACCGCGAAAATATCATAACTGACTTAGTTATGATTTCATAGATATACAAGATACAAATTCATTTATCATCAAATCATTCAACATAATCCGATATCCAGTGATAATAGTGATGTAGAGATACCAACAAATTACCTACGACAACTATTGACGACCTCTGTGGCTCGGATGGCCAAGGTCCGCCTGAGGCGCAAGAGGGTGCGGGTTCGATTCCCGCCGGGCGACCAGATTTTGTACAATCTACAATTTCTGGTTTCCGGTCTGGGTGTTTTATACGTAACATGTACCTATGTATTTATAAAAAAAAATGTATCTATGTAGTATATCAGTCGCCTAGCATAAGCTCTGCTTAGTTTGGGGTTAGGTGATGCTGTGTGATTAGTCCGGAAATATTTATTGTACTTATTTGTTTATTGTTCAATGTTCTTGTACATCAATCATTTATTAAATACCAAGGAATTATTTAGTAAATACCAAATAATTTTACGCAGTCTTTACAAACAGTTCTTATAATCTGAATAGAAAGAAATCTTTCTTAAAAAAAATCATGTTATTAGTTTGTTTATATAGCAACTGAATAATGGGGCTGGTACAAGCAATTATTTACGTAGGTACTGATAAATTAAAACAAGTCGTGAACTTCTCGCTATCTGAAAGGTTAAATTTTTGATAAATAATAGGAACCATTTATATTTTAAAATATCCGAGCTATGTTTGTTTAAGTTATACCTAGGTAATAAGTAATTTATAACGTTTCAGAAAATTAAACAGTGCAGTTCGTAGAAGACACAAGAATGATACTATCTGCCGAGGTAATTAATTTATTAATCAAAATTTACATAACACGTTGGTACTAAGCGAAAAAAATTCTGCTTATTTATGCATTTCGTACGAACTCAAACTTTTTCGAGTTTTACAAAGAAGGTTTCGCTTCAGTAATTACATAAAAAAATCCAATATATTTTTTATTATTAACAAATCTCTTAGATTGAGATCCATGACACTGGAAGAGTACGATTACATGGATTGGCGAAAACAACAAATATTTGGAATGTATTGTGAGTCTCATAAGGCTTTCGTACGTATTGTGACTTATGTCTTCTGTGTAGAATTGTGGCTGCCCCACCGTGGTGGAGGGCGCTACGCTGGTGGACTCGCCCGTGTGCGGCGGCAGCAACACACTCGTCTTCATGTCGCTGCTGCAAGGTAACTCCTGTGTAGAACTGTGGCTGCCCCACCGTGGTGGAGGGCGCTACGCTGGTGGACTCGCCCGTGTGCGGCGGCAGCAACACACTCGTCTTCATGTCGCTGCTGCAAGGTAACTCCTGTGTAGAACTGTGGCTGCCCCACCGTGGTGGAGGGCGCTACGCTGGTGGACTCGCCCGTGTGCGGCGGCAGCAACACACTCGTCTTCATGTCGCTGCTGCAAGGTAACTCCTGTGTAGAACTGTGGCTGCCCCACCGTGGTGGAGGGCGCTACGCTGGTGGACTCGCCCGTGTGCGGCGGCAGCAACACACTCGTCTTCATGTCGCTGCTGCAAGGTAACTCCTGTGTAGAACTGTGGCTGCCCCACCGTGGTGGAGGGCGCTACGCTGGTGGACTCGCCCGTGTGCGGCGGCAGCAACACACTCGTCTTCATGTCGCTGCTGCAAGGTAACTCCTGTGTAGAACTGTGGCTGCCCCACCGTGGTGGAGGGCGCTACGCTGGTGGACTCGCCCGTGTGCGGCGGCAGCAACACACTCGTCTTCATGTCGCTGCTGCAAGGTAACTCCTTCATGAGGGCACATCAACACACCAGCAGTTTCACATAGTCCTTTCTCATATATTTGACGACCTCTGTGGCTGTGGCTCGGTGGGCGAACGTCCGCTTGAGGCGCAGGAGGTTGCGGGTTCGATTCCCGCCGGGGGACCAGATTTTGTACGATTTACAATTTCTGGTTTCGGGTCTGGGTGTTTTCTATGTATCATATGTAAGTATTTACAAAAAAAAATGTATCTATGTAGTATATCAGTCACCTAACACCCATAGTACAAGCTCTGCTTAGTTTGGGGTTAGGTGATGCTGTGTGAGTAGTCCGCAAATATTTATTTTTTATTTATTTATATTTATAGTTGTTTCTTTATTATATTTTATTTATTCATTGACAAACCTAAGGTTTCACCAACACACTAGAAGCTTCATAGATTTTATTTACTTCTGTTGGAAGCGGCCAGCATCCACCGTTAACCTGGCTTAAACTTAGTCATTCGTCCATTCAGTTGGTACACGTCTTACAGCGCGCTTGCCGATCCACGATATCCATTTAATAACTTTATGACTCCTTCTGCTATACACGCTTACGCTTTGCCTATTTCTTTGCAGCGTTTCTGTTTGGTCGCTGCGACATCGCGGAGCCGTGTAAAAGGATCGTGTCGGAGGAGACCCTGGAGGCGGAGTACGACTTCATCGTGATCGGCGCCGGCACCGCGGGCTCCATCGTCGCTGGGCGACTCACTGAGAACGACGACTTCGATGTGAGGACGATAACAACCTAGAGGCTCTTTGTAGAGGACGTTCTGTTCCCAAATTTCCAAACGGCAACGCATGTTCCAAATATTTTTGCTGACCAAAAATTCTGAAATCATTGAACAGAACCATAACTGCCATAACCTACAACCTAAGGCCTGTTTTACAATCTAAGTAAAATAGCCAATGGTTAAAATATAGAGCAATCTTTTGACTCACTGACAGTTGTCAGTTGACTTGATATTTTAAACATTGGCACGTTTACCTGAAGATTGAGAAACAGGCCCTAAGTGGGGCCCACAAAACTTGGCATAATTTGCAATGGGCTTAAATGTGGGAAAGTTTTGCTACATAGAATCAACGCTTTTTCTACTTTTACAGGTATTACTTTTAGAAGCAGGGGGTCCTGCGCCTATAGCCTCCAGAGTGCCTTCCTTCTACCGATCCTTCTGGGCTGACGATGTAGTGGACTGGAGGTACTACACGAAGCCCGGCAACTACTGTCTTGAGACTGAGGGCAAGGGATGTCAGTGGATACGAGGGAAAGCTCTAGGTAATTCTTAAAAGATTTGATATTGGTTTGTTCTAACTGAGAGATCATTCAAGAGGCAATTTTCGTCGAGACTTCTCATCGTGGCTTTGCACGAGAACCGAGAAGGTGTCTACACTCAGTGACCTTTCTCACTTTGTTCTCGATCGTATTCCGGAATGGAAGATTCTTTGACTCGGACCAAAATACCGCCATCTATCCGAGAGCTGGCGAGCCCGAAAGCGAGACACATTCACGCTGCTCGGGGGTTCACGGGGGTTCTCGCTGTGAGTCGGTATATCTATTAGGCAGTACGTTACAATTTCATACAGACCGAAACCGTATCCACCGACTATTAAGTTGACATTCATTAATTACAATTCACACAAATTTGAGAACATCTTGCTCCGGAACTGCAAGCAAGGGCACATACTTTAAGAATTGATGTATATGTATTAAAATACATTCTTATACATAAGCACCTCTATTTCCATTCCCACTGTTCTTAAAGTTATAGAATTAAGTTAAGGTTATACTCCTTGTTATTTTTAGGTGGATCATCCTTTCAAAACGGCATGATGTACCATCGCGGACACCCGGCTGACTACGATAAGTGGGTGTCCGATGGGGCCACGGGCTGGTCCTGGGAGGAGAACAAGCCGTTCTTCGACATGACGGAGGGCAACAAGGAGATCGGCACAGTGGTATCTGGCCAGTACCACTCGGATAAAGGACCCCTACCGGTTCAGCGGGTAAGAATCATTGATAATGAAAAATGAAGAAGAATTGAAAGAAGATACATTCTGTTCCCAATCCAACATTTTCTGAATAACATTATGTAGCTAACACTTACTCCTTTTATACCTTCCTTCTTATTGTTGTTTAGAGTGTATCCATATACAAACTCATTAAAATAAAATGTTTACCTTTTTAACCCCCGACAAAAAAGAGGGGTGTTGTAAGTTTGACGTGTCTGTCTGTCTGGGACATCATAGCTCCCGAACGGATGGACCGATTTCAATTTAGTTTTTTTTTTGTATGATAGTTGGGTTTTGCGCTAGTGTTCTTAGATGTTTGATGACAATCGGTTGACCCGTTTAAAAGTTAAGATGGTAAAAGTGGGGAAGGAAAACCGAATATCTGCAAATACAATCGAGTGGGGTCTCAATTGATAGCGCATCACGTGCACAATACAAAATAGTATGACTTTTACTTTTAAGGGAAACTAAAGTTTGGAATCGGGGGTTTTTTTTTAATTTAGATTATTTACGTTTAAGGGCGAGGAACCCTTTTCATTAAAATAATAATAATAAATTTGTTTATTTTGCACACACAAACCTTAATGATTATGGATACAAGTAGGAATAAGGTAACATTTATAGTGTGAAGCTTTCGCTTATACTTAAATATTTATTGCTGATGTTAAGTATTTCTGATAACAGTTCACTCACCAACCGAATGCGGTATTCAAGCTGATGCAGGCCATCAATGACACGGGGCTGGAGATAATTCAGGACATGAACAATCTCGAGACGCCGGTCGGCTTCAATATCGCTCAAACTTTCAACGAGTATGTATAAGCTCCCAACACTAAATTAGTTTACGACATGGGTGACGAAAACGTACATAACTATGTACGTTTTCAAGCCAATTCATTTTATGTGATCCATTACATATTTTAAATAGTAGAGGGCCTAGGGTAGACCCGTGTGGAATACCACAGGTTAAGGTACAAGGATGGCTTTATATTTTTTCTAGTTTTACTACCTGACTATGATTCTCTAGATATGAGAAAAAGATATCAGCAGTAGTCTGTTTTTCTCAATTGGTCGATATTTTATTAAGTTGTATTATGTGGCTAACGTATCGAACGCTTTTAACAACTCAATAAACACATCAACAGCTATTGAGTTTTGGTATATATTTATTTATATTTTTGTTGTTAAGTCACTGTAGCAGAAAGAGTTCTAGGATTTATGGGACAAAAGCATTTGTTTGTAGATATAAGTAATAGTATTTCTTATGTGAGCAATGTTTCCAGCAACGGCCAGCGCTACACGACTGCTCGCGCTTTCCTGAAGCCGAAGTCCGAGAGACCCAACCTGAGCGTGAGGATGGACGCGCGCGTCTCCAAAGTCCTGTTCCGAGGGTCCCGCGCCGTGGCCGTAGAGTTCTACGACGAGAAGACCAGGGAGAGGAACATTGTACGAGCTAAGAAGGAGGTGAGATTTCTATAAAACGAAAATAAATCTCTATAAGAGAAATTATAGATTTGATGTATAATGTTGCTATATTAGGATGATGTATATATAGGGTTTCCATTTCAGTGGATCCTGCACAAACATTTTCCCAAAAGATTAATTTTTTTTTGTGATAGTTAGAAATAGCCTAATTTTTTGAGATCACGTTGGGTTAATGAGGCCTGGGTCGGATTTACTTCACTTAACGTGTTTTATTATAATGGTTTTCCTAAATAAACTTCAAAATGAGTAATTTGGACTACTTAGGACATCAATTAATATAACTAGAATTCTATAAATATTTTTTATTTTATTTTATGTGCGAAGTAAAGAGAACATTTTATTTCTGACAATTATTTACTTCTAAGTTGTGTCACCTGTGGCGTAAAAATGTATTGGAGTTATGTAGCACAACCACGTAAAAAACTAACCTGCATTATAAAGTATATGGACTTAGCTCGCGACTGACTGAATTTCTGTCTTCCACCAACGCCCTTTCTGAGAGACAAGTCGCATACCGGGAGGGCCGTTCGACTACAACATTAACGCGAGAGGTTGTGAAGCATATTGTCATTGCTCGAGAGAGGAAACAGCATGTCGCAGTGATATGCTGTGACCTCTCCAAGGCGTTCGATGTCGCGGATCACAATACCCTCGCCGTCAAGTTAAAACGTTACGGGATAGCCGGCCCCGCTTATGACCTTTTATCTGATTTAATGAAAAATCGAGAACAGGTTGTACGTGGTGGTGGAATCACGTCTGACCCCATAACGTCTTACATGGGGGTAGCGCAGGGATCGTCGTTATCGAACATTTTGTTCTCGCTCCTGTTGAACGACCTGCCGGATACTGTTACTGCGACGGAGGTGTTTATGTATGTTGACGACGTGGCTGCGGTGGTGAACGCGCCATCGATAGACTCGCTGGAGACCAACCTGAATACCACCATGACTCAACTAGTTGACTGGTTTAGAGTTAATGGTCTGGCTCTAAACCTAAGTAAAACACATTTTATACATTTTCGCCTATCAGGACGTACAGTGAGGCCCCTGTCGGTAGTGGTAGGTGGTGTGTCGATCGAACAGGTCGAGAACACAATGTTCTTAGGGTTCCTGATAGATAGAGGACTTCAGTGGTCAGATCACATACATAGGCTGTGTTCAAAGTTAGGTAGCGCATGCTACGTCCTGAACCGCCTATCTATAATGGTATCAGCAGATGTTGTTCGTGCATGTTACTTCGCTACCGTACACTCGTTGCTACAATACGGCACCGAGCTATGGTCGCGCGCTGCCGATTGGGAGCGCGTATTCCGCATGCAAAAAAGGGCCGTTCGTTTAATAGCGCGAGTGCGGAGTGACGTATCTGCGCAACCTTATTTCAAGAGCTTTAAGATCCTCACTCTGCCATCCATCCTCATCTATCAGGTAGCTAATTATGTCCGAACTCACGTTGACTTATACGCGAGAAACGGACAATATCATTCATATGCGACACGTAACAGGCACAAATTAGGAACGCTACCTAGAACCCTGGAAAAGTCGGCTAGATTGACTCATGTGATGGGTCCAACAGTTTACAATCAATTACCGGATTCGGTGACTGAGGCACCCACTGACTCCATATTCAAGGCCAGATTGAAACGCTGGCTGATAGAAAAGTCATTTTATAACTATGACGAGTTTATGAATGGGAATGATATTTAATTTATAAAAAAAATCAATTTACATTATTATTATTCTATTTTTTATTTTATTTGACATGTAATTATAATAATATTTTTTTCATGACATTCGTTATCATTGTTAATGATAATTATGATAAATTGTCATTTTTTATATTACGTGTACTTAGTTATAAATTACATTAGACATTATTTTAATTGTTAATATGAATTGTTAATGTATTCCAGATTTTGACATTAGTTATTATTATATTATGGAAAAGTTGTGGCATTGGGCAACCACGTTAAAAACCATATTGTGACTTATAATGTATATTATCAATAAATTACTATTATGACTATTATTATTATTATTATCTGAAAATAATTCTAGGTAATATTAAGCGCCGGAGCACTTAACACCCCCCAAATCCTGATCCTCTCCGGAGTCGGCCCCAAGCAACAACTGCAAGAGCTGGGCATCCCCCTGGTGGCGGACCTGCCCGTGGGACAGAACCTCAGGAACCACATCGGAGTCACTCTTAACTTCATACTTCGTAGCGTGAACAACACGTATATCCTCAACTGGGCCGAGCTCACACAGTATTTGCTGAAGAGGGATCACGTGATGAGTAGCACAGGACTCACGCAGGTAATTAATAAGGAACTAGAAGATAGATTTAATAGTATTTATGCAACTGTCATGGCATATATGACATGGGATGGTTTACCCGCAATTATGCGCAAAAAAACCGCGTCCCTGATGCACCGAATACGGGTTAGTCGCAACAGCATTCTGATGACCGTGGCAGAGGGGCTCTCGTCCCCACTCTGGAAATGTTTTGTGTCGAGGGTGATCAGTGATGGAAAATATTTCCTGCACTGATTTTCCTGGGCTAAATTTTTATGTTATTTTATTTTTATATTCTTGGTTATTTTTGTGTTCTTACTTTTTAATTACTCGTTTTTAGATGGACTATTGTGTTGTCTGAAATAAAACCTTTTTATTTTATTTTATTTTATTTATATATGTCTATTAGGACATATATGCCATGACAGTTGCACAAAGAAATCGTGACGATCTGCGAGACTGTTGTGTTGTTGAAATGTTAGACTTTTCATTACATTTATTTTAGAGAATTTTTCCCTAATTTTCTTATAACCTGGAAAATGTTATGCAGCTGACAGGGCTCCAGTACTCCAGCAAGGCAGACCGCGCCGCGGAGCAGCCGGACCTGCAGTTCTTCTTCAACGGGTTCTACGCCGAGTGCGCGCAGAGCGGCCAGGTGGGCGAGCCCGTCGCCGCCTGCCACGGGAATGCCATGAACGTCTCGTGAGTTTTTGGAGTTTACTCCTTAAGAAACGATTTGAGTTATAAGGCCCGGTACGGAAATTTTATGAGGAGTAAAATCTTAAATTTATGAGGAGTCTTCGCGCCGCTTCGCTACTCAGCGGTCGTGTATAGAGCGTGCTCGGGCGCGCACTTTTGTTTTGTTTTCGATCGTAATCATGACGTCGAGCACAGTTAAATGTGCAAGTTGCAATGTTGTTATTGACGAAGTTTTAGCGTTTATTACTAATAAAATTGATGTGATGGACGAAGAAAGCTTGGTACGCATCTGTGTGTCCGCTTTTAAAATGGAAGAGGTGGAGAAGTCGAAAAATCTCCTGTTTGACTCCATTACTACCAATATACGAAAGATAATGAGGAAGAAGAAAAGCGAGGGGAAGACACAAAGAGACTTAGAAGATATTATTACAGTCCTCAAAAGTCTAGATCCCGAGTCCATACCGATTTTTGTGGCTAAAGAACTGCACCGTTTGCCTCCTGTGCTTTTTGATCACTTGGATTGCTCGGCGCTGTTGAAGGACATAACTCTATTGAAAGCGCAGATGGAGAGTATCAAAAACACGTACGCCACTAATGAACAGCTACGTAATTTGGAAATTAAGCTGCATTCTAGTAGATACGACTCTCTTGTTGATACTCCTATTCAGCATCGCTACGATCGGTTTGTATCTACCCGCGCACGCGGCGCAAATTTATTAAATAGTGGGCCGATGGCGATCACCTCCATGGCAGAGGCAACCAGCCCGCCGCGGTCAATGTCCCCGCCGCCGGTCGTTGAACCTACTCCGGCCCGAGCGCGCTCGGAGCGCTCGCGTGTAACTCGGGTCGGCTCGGCTAGCCCTTGCGCTAGCGCCACAGCTCGCGACGTAGTCACTACACGCGAGTGCGCGCATCCGTGTGTGAGTCTGTCAAGCTCAACAGGCGCCGCCGCCGCTGCCGCCACCGTTACAGAAGATGCTGTGCATGAGTCAACATCGTCTCAGACAGGGCCTGCATCACAGAGTGGGGCACAGTGTAAAAATAAGAGAAATAAAGGGGAATTATCTTTTAAAAATAAATCCTCTTTTGCTGAGGTTGGAAGAGCAAGGGGTTTATGGCATGTACCGGAAAAGGATGAAGAATGGAAGTTAGTGCAGAGAAGGCGCCTAAAAAACAGATTTTCTACGAGTAAAGGAAAGGCCAGTTTGGATCAAAATAGTAAATTCAAAGCTGCTGATACTAAAATCCCGCTCTTTATTACCAATGTTCATAAAGATGTATCGGAGGCTGATATTGTAGAATACATTTTGACAAAAACAGAAGTAAAAGTGTCTCCTATCAAAATAAAAATGGCTAAGGAGCGAAATTACAACGCCTACAAATTTTTTGTTAGCAATCATACAGTACAAACATTTCTCGATGCTACTTTATGGCCTAGAGGAATATCGTTCAGGCGGTTTGTTAACCTGACGAACGAGTACCGCCGGCAGGTGTCTACTGAAGAGAGGCAATCACATAACGCTCATAATGGATAGCACGCCTCACACTAAGTTCGTCTCATATAACTGCAAATCGCTCAAGCGGTCCATAGAAGGTGTTCGAAGTCTCTGCAGGCAGGCGGATGTTATCGCACTGCAGGAAACTTGGTTGCTGCCGCATGATTTGTCTATATTGACAACTGTAGCTGACGAGTTCGGGTGCACCGGGACTTCTGCGGTCGACACGTCTGCTGGTCTACTGCGAGGACGGCCCCACGGCGGGGTCGCCTTACTTTGGAGAAAAAGTGTGTTTCGGTCCGTAAGTGTAGTGGAGTGCGATGATGTGCGTTTGACAGCTATAAAAGTCAGATTATGTGATAGATCTTTGATCATATTTAGTGCGTACATGCCTACTGACTGTTACGAGAACCTACCGGGCTTTACGCAATGTTTAAGTAAGATAAGTTCAATCATTGAGGATGCTAGAGACACGGACGCTATATATATATTGGGTGACTTTAATGCACACCCAAGAGAACTATTTTGCAATGAGTTACTAGACTTTTGTGCAGAGCAAAAATGGACGTGTGCAGACATGAATATTTTAGGTGCTGAATCTGGTACATATACTTTTGTAAGTGAGGTTCACGGGTGTGCGAGATGGTTGGACCACTGTGTAGTGACGGGTGCTGCGCTGTCCTCTATTGGTCGCGTGTGGGTAGAGCACGGGGTGCAGTGGTCTGATCATTTCCCACTTTTTGTAGAATGTAACGTCGGTAAGCTATATGCTAAGCTAGATTTAAACTTGACATCGATTGTAAATAGAGTTGTATGGGGAGAGCGTAACACGAGCCAGATTGATTATTACCATAACCTATGTAACACTCGACTGAAAGAAATAGATTTTCCAACACAGCTCTCCCATTGTTGTGACGGTATTTGTAATAACTTAGAGCACAGATCTATATTAGATAATATGTATCTTAAGGTAGTTAATATCCTAAAAGAAGCTGCAGCATCTTCTTATGAGCGAGGGAGAGTGCGGAGGAGAGGTGGATATGTGGCGGGATGGAACAAACATGTTGCAGGTTTCCACAGGGAGGCCAGGCTGAAGTTTTTGGCCTGGATTGAAGCTGGTAAGCCAACTAGAGGTAGAGTTTATAACGACATGTCTGAGAGCAGAAAGTCCTTTAAAAAACAACTTAAGTGGTGTCAAGATAGACAAGAACAGATTAGGATGGACATTCTTGCCTCTCATCATACGGCTAAAGATTTCAAGCAATTTTGGAAACAAACCAACAAAATGAATGCTAAGCCTGGCCTCCCTGTGAGTGTTGATGATGTTAGTGACCATCACATGATCGCTAATCTCTTTAAAGATCACTTCAGAGTAAAGCCGTCGACGGAGTCTACCGCATCTGAGTCGATCGGTGTTGAGGCTGTCATGCACGAGAGATCTACAAGTTTTAAAGCCAAGGAAGTTCAAAAAACTATTCAGTCTATGCAACGTGGCAAATCTCCTGGGCATGACAGTCTTAGCATTGAGCATCTGAGATATGCGGGGGTTCACCTGCCACACGTGCTCGCCATGTTTTACAATCTGTGTTTGTGTCATGGGTACTTACCGGAAGAGATGACCAAAACTATTGTGGTACCGATTGTAAAATGTAAAACGGGAGATGCGTCGGACAAAACCAACTATCGGCCTATCTCACTAGCGACCACAATGGCAAAGATTCTTGACAGCTTGCTTAATGACGTAATGCTGCGACACGTCCACCTAAACGATGCCCAGTTCGGTTTCAGGGCTGGGCTCTCGACGGAGAGCGCGATCTTGTGTCTTAAGCAGGCTGTCAGGTACTACACGGAGAGGAAGACGCCGGTTTACGCCTGTTTTCTCGACCTGTCTAAAGCATTTGATACGGTTCTGTACGATAAGCTTTGGTGCAGGTTGGGGGCAGCGGGAGTGCCTGCGGATATCGTCTCCATGCTGAAAAACTGGTATCACTGTCAGCGAAACCAGGTGAGATGGGCGGGTGCGTTGTCAGACACGTACAGAATGGAGTGTGGGGTAAGACAGGGCGGAATTACCTCTCCTCTGCTGTTCAACCTCTATGTTGATGATCTCATCGGCGAGCTCAGCAGCACCCACACCGGTTGTTTTATAGACGGAGTTGCCGTAAATAACTTGAGTTACGCAGATGACATGGTGCTGCTGGGACCGTCGGTGGGTTCTGTTCGACAACTGGTAGCAATTTGTGAGGTATATGCGGCTGAACATGGACTGAGCTATAACTCTAAAAAGAGCGAAGTTCTTGTGTTTAAGAGTGGTAGAGTTCGACCAGTCCATGTTCCGCCTATTATGCTAAATGGTGCGGCTCTACAAGTAGTTAGGAGTTTTAAATATCTAGGGCATATTGTCACTGAAGATTTGAAAGATGACGAGGATATTGAAAGGGAGCGCAGAGCGCTCGCGGTCCGAGGTAACATGCTCGCACGCAGGTTCGCTCGCTGCTCGAGAGAAGTGAAAATCACTCTGTTTAAGGCTTACTGCCAGTCCTTCTACTCGAGCAGTCTGTGGATAAACCACACCCGGCGAGCTGCCAGCTCTCTGCGAGTCCAATACAACAATATCTTTAGAATGCTGATGCGGCTGCCTCGCTATTGCAGCGCATCAGGGATGTTCGCGGAGGCGCGCACGGACGATTTTCACGCGATTACTCGCAAGAAAGTCGCTTCCCTACTCCAGCGTGCGCGAGGCAGCGGCAACGGCATCCTGAAGATGATTGTTGCACGGACAGACTGCCCAATTCAAAACAGGTGGATGCGGGTGCTGATGGGCTCCATCTGATCTGATGTAAATTTTTAATTTTTAATCTTATAATCTCATTTTTATTATATAATATTAATTCAATTTTAAATTTAGTTTGACATTTTGTGATATTGATATTGTGATTTAATTTGTTTAATTTTAATAATCTATATTTAATCTATGAATGTTTAATTTTTATGTTTATTTTTAAGTTTTGTGTATTTTGAATTTTTATATGGATTTAATCTAATCTGAAATAAACGAATAATAATAAAAATCAAAATCAATTGTAACACGAAAAGTTGAGGCGTAACGTAGAAAGAGACAAACATATGTAGGTAGGATTGAACGTGTAAAAGAATGAGATGGAATACATTACACAGCGTATCTCATTCTCGGGTCTCCTCTTTGCGCGATACTTCGTTGACAGTGACATCTTACATTGACAGTAGCAACTTGGCATCATAGATATTAAATAAATCCGAAACCAAAAGAGGTAAGCCTCGTGTGGCCTTCTAGTACCATGGACGTAATTCGGGGTAAAATTTTGTGGCACTAAAGTGCCAGAGGACGTTCAAGTGGATATATATCATAATTATCGTTCGTAAGGAGTAAACTCCAATCGTGCGTCCTAGCTGACACACACACACTTTTTTTTATTTTATTTTTAAATACAAAATGATATGCTGATATAATTAATTAAATGCTAAATTATATTACTAATTCAATCATGAATTTGAAATCGCCAAAAGTGCGCGAAAAATTTTTTTTCCTAATAAAAAAATAATAATTGAATAATTATGTATTTTATTTACAGATCGAACGCAGTGAACATTAACCCCAAGAGTGTGGGAGAGGTAACCCTGAACAGCACGGACCCGTTCGATGCGCCGATCTTTGACGCGAACTACTTCGATAATCCCGAGGACATGGAGGTTGTGAAGGAAGGCATGCAAGTGTTGAAGAGAATATTCGACAGTGAAGTAAGTATTCCATAAATTAACTCCATTGATATTTTTCTTAATGATCATAGATCTATTTTCCTAACGGTTTTTTCTAAACCTAATTAATATTGTTGAAATGCAAGGTGTTTTGCAAGGATGTATATATGGACCTTTTTGAATCCACAAACAATACAGAACTTGTATTAACTGCAATATCTTAATGTGCTCCCAGACTAGGAGCATTATCCAAAAACAAACGCGTCATTTGGTAATCCTTCATATCATCTAAAAAAGTTTTTTTTTCGATCTTATGCTTATATCTTCCTCCTGTGAGTAGGGTGGTTTACCTTAAAGAAAGCCCTTCGAGATAGTAAATCACATAGGTACAAGATAAATATTATTTGAATAACGATGTGCTTTTAATTATTTTGAACAATTATGAACGTATTTTATTGGTTTAGAAACTTCAAGAGGAGTACGGAATAGAGCTAGACCCGGCGTCCACCGTGCCCTGCAAGGGACTCGAGCCGCAGTGGTCGGAGGACTGGATGGAGTGCATGATCCGCCTTCACACCGACCCTCAGAACCACCAGCTTGGCACGGCCTCCATGGGGCCCGTTCTAGACCCGTCACTGAAAGTACACAATCTTCTAGGTAAGTCTTAATTTTCATTTTTACTTTTGAGACGCACAGCAGATTGCCATCCTATTTGGTAGATCCACCCTCTCGCAATAAGCAGTTCCAATCTACCGTTTTCATTTTCATCGCAAAAGGTTTTTAATACGCTTCAACTTTTTATGCTGCTGCGTTAAATGATTGACGTGACCACCTCAAAGACTCAAAGGGATGACTGTGACTTCTGATCTATTTCGGAGAGATCAGAAGTCGCAGTCGTCCCTAAGCTATGCTAATCGGCCCTTTCTTCTTTTCCTAGGTCTCAGAGTAATAGACGCGTCTTCGATGCCGAACCACATCACCGGCAACCCGCAAGGAGCCATCATGATGGTTGCGGAGCGCGGAGCACATCTGATCCAAGAAGACTACAAGTCGTAACGACTAATAGGCTATCCCAACACCAAAGAGTTTATGTTTTGGCTATCTCGTTTTGTTTTTAATAAATAATATGTTTATATAGCCTTGTTTTATTAAACCTCAGCGAAAAAGAGGTGTTATTTGATTGCAAGCTGGAAAAAATTACTTACGTAAATTATATTACGAACCACCACACTTTTTTTCTGCTTGGAATGGCAATGGTAAGTAAGCAAGTGGCACCGTGTATGTATTTATTTAATTTTTGTTTTTCTGTTTTGTTTCTTGTGTCTGTGTAGGCAGTTTTTATGTACTACATAAATTAATTTTCTTTCTTATGTTTTTCGAGAGCTTGTAAATTATGTATGTGTAATTTTTTGGCACGATCTGCAGTCTGAACAGCTCGATGGATTTTAGCTTCAAAGGTGTCGAAATAATTGTATTTATAGTGAGTCTGAATTTTATCTGTAGTACTAATAATTCAATTATTATTTATTTTGTGACGAATTTAAATTATATAACCATGATTATTGATCCATAGATAATCTAAAGAAAGAAGTTCCGTTTATAGAAATAATGAAAATACTTCTTAGTAACATTTATGCTCTATGGTTTGGTTGTCTTTGGGTATTATTTGGCGGGAATCATTATTGGGTAGAAAATGAGAAGAGAGATCGAAAAGTGTTAGATTATTGTAAAGTACGCATTTACTAACGGAGACAAGAACGGTTAAGATACCATTTTAAAAGAGCACCTCATTTTGATAAGGAAAGGTATTTATCTAATTGTCACGTATTATTGACACAACTACCAATTGCTTAGTTTACTAGGAATTAGTGAACACAGTAAGATGAGCTGGTATTTTGATAAATCGTAATAGTATTAATTTGAAGTTTCTTTTATGTCATAAGTTCTAAAGATATTATATTTTATTCGGAAAATGAACAGATTTACTTACTAACTAAATCACAATACAAACATTTACATATTTCCAGTTTCCACACAGCGTGCCTAAAAAAAACACAAATCACTTACTTATAGCTAAATTTGAAAATATCCAGAAAGTAATAAAAACGGAGAACTTAGAAAACAAATAATAAGAAAAAAACAAAATTAGCAGAATAATAAATAACTAACAATTAACAGAATCAAACCAACGTTATGTAAAATTAAGCTAACATGTCACAACAACATAATATGATGATGACATATATTATATGTAGTCAAATTAAAGAAAAAGGCTTGGCTTTAGAATCTAGCCGCAGGATTTTGAGCTGATGCTCGATTTAAGATAGCATTGGTTTTCCCTTTCCAAAAATACCACCCCCAAAACGCGGAGATGCGTACTTTTTTTTAAAAAAACATTTGTGTTTACGTGAAATGGAACGTTTTTTTGTATAAAATTTTATAATATGTAATGTTTCTACCTTAAAATTACAATTGTAATCATATAAGTAGCGTCGACGAGTCGCGGGGAAGGTGAACTAATTCCATCGGGAAGTCAAGAAGGTAAGAATTACAATTGTACCTCCACACTGTTTTGTCGATTTACTGAAGTTTCACTTCTATCGTGTGTGAATCGCACATACAATTTGTTTTTTTTTATGTTACTTACATAGGTAAGCCTTCATTTGATCACAATCTCATGATGTAAAGTGAAGATGTGGTCTAAGATGGGGCATGAAGACCTAGAAGGCTTCTCCGGGCCACATTACGAAACACGAAAAAATCGGTTCACGTACTGGCCCAGCCCGGAGAGTGGTGTGGTGACAAGCCGCGGCTGAAGCCTACCACCAGAGCCTGTTCTTAGCACCACCAATGTTTATTACAATAACGACAAAAGCAGGTAATATAAAATTGATAGTTTCAGGCGGAAATCTATTCAAACCATTTACATGGAACCAAATATTAAGTACCAAATCCACAAACACTTGTCTCTGGAAAGATTCTACGGTAGGAAGGCTAGGGCTTATATCATTTTATTACTTCACGTCAAATGTGCTGAAGAATGAAGTGCAACCAATAAATTCCTTGAGTGCAACAGCCTACATTTACATTAACAGATTCAGATCATTTATGGTCACAGATAAAACACATAGAAACAGGTACAGGCCAAAAAATATACATAATACTTATTCTTATTCTAGTGGGTAACTATGTCATTATTTTAACTACATTCTACTATCAATCTAAAATATACATTAGCCTCATTTAAAATTCTTAAATTGCATGACATTGTTGCTTAATAGTGTATAAGTGTATTGGTATTTTCGCAAACGGTAAGCTGTTTTTGATAAGCCTTTCTACAAAATATAAAGTTAAAAAATAAATTTATTAAAAAAAATTATGAGTGTAATTGTGTTTTTGATTTTTGTTACGGTATAGTTAATTTGTTACAGTAGAGTTCAGAATTAAGTAATATTTGGGTTTTTGGAAAACGTAAGTAATTCTTCGTTTATGTATAGACAGATAATCTAGGGTTGTTGTGACCCTATATCTAAACATTGGACATCAGTGCATTTGGACGGCAATAAAAAGTAACGGACCAGCAACTTACGCTGGTGACATTGTTAAACCAACACACGGTGTATTTAATTTTAATTATATCCTCATTGTATTATTTATTAGTATTGATTATTTGCTTTGATTGTTTGATTGCCATCGAGCTCCAAAGTAAGGATCGTACAAGCCCGCGCGCGCCCATAAATGCATCATTGTAAAACAATACGATAGCTGCAAATATTTTCAATTGTGTTCATTCTTGTGGCTCCCTACTAGTACCTGAAGGACATTCGCCGATATAGTTAAAGGTCTATGATGAGGAATCATCAATTTCTCTATAATTAATTAATATGCATTATATTCAAAAATGTATCTATGTAGTATATCACTCAGTCACCTAACACTCATAGTACAAGCTCTGCTTAGTTTGGGGTTAGGTGATGCTGTGTGAGTAGTCTGGAATTATTTATTTATTTATTTTATATTTATTTATATTTGCACACAGATCATTTGATGTCTTAATGATCCATCAATTTAGATGGTCTGGTAGTCTGGTAGAGATCGCTCTTGAGCGATAAGACCGCCAACTGTCTTTTGTTACAATAATTTTGTAAGCAGCAAATAATTATTATTATTGTAAAAAAGCAAAATAGTTTTAGCATACAGAAATCATACAGCAATAGTTTTGTATAAGTAATATTAACACGGCGATCAAATTATTTGCAGAGTTTGCATTGAATAAGAATGGTGATAGTTAATAGATATACAATCAGAATTAGAATACAGGTGTTTTACAGTTGCGGGTAGCGAGAGCGATAAAAGAAGAAGCCACGCCTGACGCGCCTCTTGAAGCTTCGCATTGTTTTGAACCCTTGAACGCAGCCTTAGGAGTGACTTAGGAGTGAGTGACAAAAATAAAACATAAATTTGCCAAATTGTTTTAGCCGTTCTCGAGTTTAAGCTAGACTTACGAACAGCAATTCATTTTTATTAATATAGTTGAAAATGTTTTGTTCTTTTTTTCTTCTATGTTCTTGAATTCTAATTATATTTTTACTCATTTTAATTAAACCTTGTCTTTTCACGTTGAGCCATCAGGCCATCACTGCCTGAAATCTGCGAATTTTTTTCTTAAATATACCTATACTGAGTGCCTGACGTTATATATTGAATCAAGTTTACCCAATTATTAAAGTAATAATCATTGGATTTCTATTATTTGAATAGATCAAATGTTAAATGTTATTTAATTTAATTTAATTTAATTTAATTTAATAATAACTAGTACAGATTATAATCCAATTAAACTAGCTAATTATAAGTTATAACAAAACACAATAATAATACATCCAATCAATACATTGTCTAGTTACATAAAAATTATAATATAAAAATAAAATTAATAATTAAAATCGAAAATGTTAAGAAAAAAATAATAATACTAATGTCAAATCTTAAATAATAATGTATCAGATGTCAAGTTCACAAAAATGAAGTATGTCACTCACTAAGTCCATCCATTCGTCCGCAAACACATCACATTCAGGGTGGGCTTCCAGGAGGGTATTGAGTGATGCAAGGGATCGGGGAATCGGTGACTTAGCGTGAGCTACAGTTCGAGTGAATGGAACCGCGAACAGTCTATGGTTCCTAGCACGAAGGTAATTGTTAGGAACATTAAGTCGTAGAATACCTTCACTTAAATCTGGTGCGTCAATCTTCCCATGGTTATTGTTTGCTCAAGTGTCAATTTATTACCTATTCAAAACATTTTTATAGAAAAATCATATTCATTCATGGTTGAAATAGTTACCTACTATTCAAAGACTATTCAACTATAAATTACTATGATTTTTCTATAAACATGTTTACAATAGGGTAATTTATTATTCTATGCAATCGGTAACAAATTGTCACTTGTGCATACAATAACATATTATAGCATTTGATCTATAAAAAGAATATAAATACAATTATAATTGGATACACTTGTTTGAATACATATGTATGTATATTACGTCAGGCACACAATATATATTTCTGAATCTAATTCGCAGATTTTAGTCAGTGATGGCTCAACGTGAAAAACTAAGGTACAGTCAAGTTAATTATTAATTAAAGTGAGTAAAAATATAATTGAAAGTTCAAGAAGAACATAGAACAACATTTTCATTAGAAGTAAAACTTAAGAATAATCTTCCTAATTAGGGTAAATTTTGTGCTATTATATGAGTAAAAGGTTAACTCCTCTAAAACGGGAACAAATGCCTATAGATATTAATGTGTGATGTTGTTCCGTGTGTGATTATTTGAAATTATATATCATTAAAAAAATATCATTTAGGTATTTGAAAATGAAATTTGTTTTAAAGGCGTGTTCAGGTAAGAACTACAGGTACTAATAACAAATTGATAAAATCGGGTATTGAGTTGGCTGGGAATAAAACAGATAGTAATTTCAAAAAATCAAAAAATCAAATTTCCAAAATAATTACAAATAATTTTAGCGTCATTGTAGGGGGGGGGGGGGTTCCAATAGAGCGTGTCACTGAGGCTAGAAACCTCGGTGTAATCATAGATAACTCGCTTCGTTTTGAAAATCATGTTGCTCAGACTGTACGTAATTGTTTTTATAGATTATCTGTTTTGTATAAGGTGCGAGACTACCTGAGTACTGAACTTAGAATACAACTTTGTGACTCCTTAATTTTGTCAAAACTGAGCTATGCAGATACTGTATTTGATAAGTGTTTGCTATCGCGGACTAGGACTATGATACAAAGAGTGCAAAATGCGTGTGTGAGATAGAGTTTCCCTATTCCGCGACGGGCTCATATTTCCCCGTATATTAACAGATATGGCATGCTCAACATGTCATCACGAAGGCACCAACATTTTGCTACCCTACTGTTCGGGATAATTAAGCACCAGCAACCTTCATATTTCTATAATAAACTTACATTCTCTGACCGCCTTAAGAGATTTGCAACACGTCTTACTTGTCCACGGCACAAAACGACTGCATTTCGTGGCAGTTTCAGATATGCTGCCACGAAATGCTGGAATAACCTTCCTCCACCAATCAGGAATGCTAGCTCATTCTGGTCTTTTAGGAAATCGCTAAAATATTACTTGTTGGAAACTCAATCTGTAATCACTCCATAAACAGTCGTTTTGAGCCGCTTTACTGTAATTTTTATTATTCACTTTATTATTAATTTTATTGATTTTTGTATATGTTTTACTTGATCTCAGTAATTTTTGTAGTTATGTTTAGTTTTTTCTTGTTTGACATGTTTTTTATTATTGATCTCATAGCTTCTGATAAATTTATATATGTTTTACTTAGGCAATAAAATAATTATAACGTTTCAGAAATTTTTACACTGCAGTACGTAGAACACACTACAATGATATTATCTGCCCAGGTAAGCTCGAAGTTATTCGCACAGCGTGTGTGATTTATCCCGTTTTAAAAATGCTTTTATTCATTGTTACGTCCTGTTCAGAACTGCGGCTGCCCCATCGTGGAGGAGGGTGCTTCGCTGCTGGACTCCACCGTGTGCGGCGGCAGCAGCACCGTCGTCTTCATGTCGCTGCTGCAAGGTATCATTATTCCTCATCATCATCATACTTTGTTCATTTATTAACAAGCAATGGCCTAAAGTTTCGTCATCAGCAGCATAACTTAGGCCTGCCTCATAAATATCAAATTTGTTTCGTTTAGAAACATAAAATTGACGACATAGCAATGTTGCAAAATAGTCACCACTCAGATTTCTGTAGCGCTGATTTCTAACTAGGACATTTACGCTATTTGGTGTACCTACTCCTACTCTGCGCTTGCCAATCCACGTTCTCTATTTAATAATAATAATAATTCATTTTTTCAGAAAGATATGGTAACGTAAACAGATGGTAACATAATAGGTAAATAAAGAACAACATATCTTGCCTGTGGCATGGCATGTGAACATAATCATCGTTAAGATAATATAGGCTATCTGTCCTTAGTGAAGAACATTATATGTATGGCTTGCATATATCACTTAAACCATTTCTTTGCAGCGTTTCTGTTCGGTCGCTGCGACTTCGCGGAGCCGTGTCAGAGGATCGTATCGGAAGAGAACCTGGAGGCGGAGTATGACTATGTCGTGGTGGGCGCCGGCACCGCGGGCTCCATCGTCGCTGGACGACTCTCTGAGAACAAGCTCGTTACTGTTAGTACCATTTTATGGTGGAAGTCTGCATCTTGGAAATACTACCAACTTAGAAAGACCTAAGTTCTTAAATTATCATGGCGCCGAAAAATGCCGTGGCCCCTTAGTGGGAGTACGCTCGACTTTCATTCCGAAGGTCGTGGATTGAAACCCAGCCGCGCACCTCTCGATTTTATTTCTTGAAAAATGTTTGTAACTTCAAAGAGTTTGTAGGACATGTGACATTCACCACCCCGCCCTTGGCCAGCGTGGTTAATTAAGCCTTAACCTCTCTCGTCCAGAGAGACGTTAAGCCTTTTTTTTATGTTTTATTAACGTGGGGAAATCCTTTATGGATATCTATGGACCCGGGGGGACCCACAGGACTTCGTATACCGACTAATAAGAGAAGTTAAGCCTAAGTTAAGTCCCAGCTGTGGGAGCGTTAATAGGGTGATGATGATGATGGCGTCGAAAGGTTGTAATCTCGCATCTCGTTGGGGCCGCGGAAGTGCTTGCGCGTTCCCGTAGCCTCGACCCCAAGGCATGAGGTAGTTTTAGTCGGTATACGGAGTCCGATATAATCCGGGTCCATAGATAACCATAAAGGATTTCCACACGTTAATAAAAAAAATATGGTGCAACTCAACATCTACGTTCCTCATTGAGCAGTTTTGGCCGATAGGAGTCAAGTTTCGACGGTTCATCGGTCTCCTACACTGCAAGGCGACACCGCCGTGACAGATGATTCCATGATACTGACATGATGACTTATAATATATATATAATGAGGAAGAACAGCAATGGAAATCCTAAGGCTGATATTATGAATGATGATGAGAAAATCAATGGTTACTTCCTTTAACAGGTATTACTTATAGAAGCAGGAGGTCCTACGCCTGTAACTTCCAGAGTGCCCTCCTTCTACCGATCCTTCTGGGGAGCCGGTGTAGTGGACTGGAAGTACTACACGAAGCCCGGCAACTACTGCCTCGAGACTGGCGGCAAGGGGTGTCAGTGGATGCGAGGAAAAACTTTAGGTAACTCCTATAAGATTTGAGATTGACTTTCTCAAATTAAAAGAACAAATTTATCCACGAAACAAAATTTATTAAAAAAAGATTTTAAACTAGTTGTCGGCCCGCGGCTTTGGCCGCGTTGTTATAGATTTTCCCGCGGTAAAAAGAAGCCTCTTTCCTCCACAAAACAACATCTAGCCCCGTGGTAAGCTCTAAGCTTGTGTTACGGGTACTAGACATCTGATATACTTTATTTAATACATAGATGTATAGATATTTTTTAGTATACATACATATCAAACACTCAGACCAAGGAGAAAGTGCTTGCAGAACAGTTCCCTCGACGGGAATCGAAACCGCCACTGAGGCAGTCTGATATTATTATGTGCATATTCTGATATGTAAGCTATATATTTGTGAAGTTTCATCTTAACCCATTCAGAGGGTTTTGCATGAAAGAGCAACAAACACACACACACAAACATCCTTACAAACGTTAATAATATTAGCAGGATGTGATGTAAAACTAGACGTTAAGAACTCCGTCATTTATCTTATCCTTTCAGGTGGTTCATCCGTTCTGAACGGCATGATGTACCATCGCGGACACCCGGCTGACTTCGACTACTGGGTGAGCGCCGGGGCCACGGGCTGGTCCTGGGAGGAGAACAAGCCGTTCTTCGACATGACGGAGGGCAACAAGGAGATCGGCACAGTGGTCTCTGGCCAGTACCACTCGGATAAAGGACCCTTACCGATTCAGCGGGTAAGAATTATTGATGAATGAAAAGGATACCTTCTATACCCAATTCAAAATTGTCTGACAAAGCACCTCTATCTACGTTCTCACAGGACTTCTCTCTTGACGAGAGTGTTTAGGACTTAATTCACCAGCTTGTTAGTGAATGTCACATGCATGTTTCCTCACGCTGTTTTATGGTGTAAAATTCTTTATTTATCTCATTAAGCTAGGTCGGGGAATAGGTCACGTCTGAACTAACCAATATAATAATATAATACAATCCCCAATTTGATTCAGACGACCTCGATTGTTCTGCACCGTACAAACCTTCGCCCACCGCGACACAGAGGCAGTCGTCGATTATGCTGATAAATAAAACTAATAATAATAGTTTACTTTATACTTTCTACATCATCTTGCGAAATTGATGTATATAGTGTATCATTATTAGAATACTTTAATTTAATAAAATTCATGTTTTGTTTAAAGTAAAATGTATACCTTTGTGAAGTCAGCGCGAAATAACATTGTATAATTATTATTCAGTGTAAAATTTTGCCTTATTTATATTTATTGTTAATAATAATAATATAACTCTTTATTACACAACAAGATAAATCGAAAGGGACCTTAAGCTAACTGTAAAATGCGTAATAGGCGGCCTTATCGCTTTTTTTTTAAAGATGTTTCTGTAAACAGTTTGCTCATCAACCGGAAGCGGTGTTCAAGCTGATGCAGGCCATCAAGGAGACGGGGCTGGAGATTATCGACGACATGAACAATCTCGAGACGCCGGTCGGCTTCACTATCACACAGGCTTTCACTGAGTAAGTACTGCCTCAGGTAGACATATAAAAATAATACTTCTTTAAACAACCCCAACAAAAAATAATCTTTCTGTTCGTGATGAATATCTATCTACATTAGTTTTTTTAATAAAATTATACAAAGTGTATTTTTTAACCTTGATCAACCGAAATGTGCGGATACACGACATACATTTATCAATAAATATCGGAATGATGGTGTGAGAGAGAGAGAGCAATAGCAAAACTTTATTGTCGCGGCGAATCAAATAAGAAACGATCGCGATGTACTAAAAAGCACAACGTGCAGTGTGGCTTTACGTGCAACGATATGCATTGAGAAAAATGGTGGACATTTTGAACAATCAATAAATTAATTGATAGTAATAACTTAAAATTTTGTATTACATAATCTTATCATTATCCATCGTTTATATCCCACTGTTGGGCAAAGGCTTCGTTTCGTTTCATTTTATCTTGCCTTGTTTTAATAAATAATTTGTTGTCTGTTGTACAAGGCAGAAAGTACCTAATTCAAATGTCTAATAACATGACAACGAAAAGAGGTAGGACCCATACTTTTAGAAAGAGATTTGTAGAATAAATTATGAAGTTTAATACAACATGCATAAAAGTACACCTCAATCAATAATCCAGTTTAAAAGTTCGAATCGGTTAATCGATTTTTTTGTTAATTTTCTACAAAAAATAATTTTAACAATAGTAGTGGTTCCAGGATATAGCTTTGTGGGACACCACCCTATAGTTCGGGGGTCACTCTGTTTTTTTCCAATTTAAACACTGTCTACGATCCTTAAGATTAGGGGCAAAGATACCAAAAGCTTTAACTTTCACCCTAGTGCCGATATATTACTAAGTAATTAGCGAATAACGATATCGAATGCTATTCTCAACTTAATAATCTCACCAACAGCTATTTTCTTTTGGTCTACTAGAAGGCAGTTATAAAGTTAAATGCAGCAGAAAGAATACTAGTTTTAATGGATACAAAGCATTTATATCTTAGTATTCAAGTTATATTCTACCAAAAGTGAGTAATGTTTCCAGCAACGGACAGCGCTACACGACTGCGCGCGTTTACCTGAAGCCGAAGTCCGAGAGACCCAACCTGAGCGTGAGGATGCACGCGCGCGTCTCCAGAGTGCTGTTCCGAGGGCCCCGCGCCGTGGCCGTGGAGTTCTACGACGAGAACACCAGGGAGAGGTACACTGTGCGAGCTAGGAAAGAGGTGAGATCTTATCGAGACATATCGACCTTACATAGAAAGAAAGAAGAAAGTAAAATATTTATAATAATAGCCTGCTATTCAGAACAATACTTACTAAATTATTTTTAATTTGTATACAAACTAAGGAAACTGATTTTTAAAATGGTTATAATTCCAAATATTCCAATATTTGTGATTTCCATATATGCTTTTTTAATGGCGCCAGTTTTGATTATGCATTACTAACGTTTCCATTCTGTGTATTTCCTTTGATCTCTCATATACTCCTTTATTTCTTTGTAAATGTTTGTTAGGTGTTGTCTTTTTTCTTTTGTAAGCATGTTTATTCTTTGTTCCAGTAATCTTATAGCCTTGGTTGTTGGCAGTTATTTAGGGTTGTGTTTATTCGAAATCAGTTGTGTTTGTGTTTTGATAGTATTCTCTAGCTAATTATATTTTTCTTGTGTGTTCATGTCTTTGGTATATTAATATAAATCATAAAGTTCACATTTTAGGTTATTCGTTAGTTGTTCTAATTCATGTATTCCAAGCTTTGCGGTTTGTAGTTTTTGTTTTGGTCTTGGTGCCTTTGGTTGAATAGTTTACAGTTCGGCTCTGATCAGTCTGTGATTAGTGTTAAAGTAAAATTTGTTGATAACACTATCTTATATATAAAATTCTCGTGTCACAATGTACGTTCCCGAACTCCTCCGAAACGGCTTGACCGATTCTCATCAAAATTTGCATATTGAGCATATTGAGTAGGTCTGAGAATCGGCCAACATCTATTTTTCTTTTTGCAAAAAAACGTTTGCAGCTAGTAATTAATAAATAATATTACACAAATGCTTACAATTAAAAATATTTAAAAAAAATGCTGCTGGATTAACGAACGTTAACTATTTTTATGAGAAACCTATTTGCATAAGACATGTCTGGTTTTAAATTATAAATTTTGTGGAGCAAATGTTTTAACTATTAATCAAAGACATTTTTAGGTGATATTAAGCGCTGGAGCACTAAACACCCCCCAAATACTGATCCTCTCCGGAGTCGGCCCCAAGCAACAACTGCAAGGGCTGGGCATCCCCCTGGTGGCGGACCTGCCCGTGGGACAGAACCTCAGGAACCACATCGGAGTCAATCTCAGCTTCATTCTCCGGAACGTGAACAACACGTATATCCTCAACTGGGCCGAGCTCACACAGTATTTGCTGAAGAGGGATCACGTGATGAGTAGCACAGGACTCACGCAGGTAATTAATAAGAAACTTTTATGGTACACAAACAGGTCTTAAAACACAGAGTCCGTTTTGTGGGACGATCTGCTAGTGAGTATTGTTTTAAAGTCTATTCATTACAATTTACTTTAGAGCCGTTACTAAGCTCAGGGACTCTTTAAAGAGAAACGTATGCAAATGATCGAATGACAGTTTCAATGTTAAACTACTGTTTCGTTCCTTATCTTGAAACCTGGAAAATGTTATGCAGCTGACAGGGCTCCAGTACTCCAGCAAGGCAGACCGCGCCGCGGAGCAGCCGGACCTGCAGTTCTTCTTCAACGGGTTCTACGCCGAGTGCGCGCAGAGCGGCCAGGTGGGCGAGCCCGTCGCCCCCTGCCACGGGAGCGCCATGAACGTCTCGTGAGTCAACTAGAGCTAGCTATTACCAGTATTATGGTGATCAGTGTTAAGGGGTGCAATGATAGTACGCATCGGGAATGTTAGGCTGAGTTCTTAATTCAATGAAATATGTGCCATTGAATTTTAGACGTTAGCTGGGCCAGACGTAGCCATTACCTGAATAAAGGTCACGCAATCACCAGCAAATCACCTGTTTCTGTGCAGCCTCAAGGATACAACACTTACCGATAGTCCCGCTAGATTCTAGAGCAACATGCATACGTTAGAGTTGATTACATTCGGTTCGGCTTTGTAGTCAAGTCAGTGCAAGACAGCATTCAATCATTAATATAGCTGTTCATCATTGTTTGACATAACTCTAGAAATACAAGGTGTCTCAAGAAAAAGTTCACATTTAAAAAATCGATAAAAAAAAAGTAAGATGTTTATTGAAAAAATGTTTATTACGTATTAAAATATACTGCTTGGGAATTTATTTTTTAAAAATGACATCGTCCAAATGTAAACCGTTGCGTTCACGGCATTCGTTTATTCGAGCACTAAAATTTGCTATGACGGCTCTGCAGGTATTCTCCGAGATGGCTGCGATTTCGTGACGGATATTTTCTTTTAATTGTGCCAGGGAAGTCGGTTTGTTGGCGTAAACTTTGGATTTGAGATAACCCCACAGGAAAAAGTCCATAGGTGTCAAATCGGGACTGCGTGGAGGCCAACTTATGTCACCTCTCCTGGAGATCAATTTGCCAGGAAAAATTTCACGAACTCTTGGCAGAGACCTGTTGGACGTGTGTGAAGTGGCTCCGTCCTGCTGGAACATGTCTTTGGTTATAACAAGGAAAGTGCTGCAGCTCAGGCACGAAGAAAACGTCTAACATCTCCACATACGCTCTGAATTCACTGTAACTGTGCGTCCCCTTCCATCTTCAAAAAAGTAAGGGCCGATAATTCCTCGCGCCGACATTGCGGCCCATACGGTGACTTTAGGCGAATGTAGGGGTGTCTGATGTTTTTGTTTTGGATTGGTTGCACTCCAGTAGCGGCAATTTTGCTTGTTAACATATCCAGTAAGATGAAAATGGGCTTCATCCGAAAAGAAGATGTTGGTAAACGTTGGAAAGCGCTCAATCATCTGGTTTACGTAGTCAAGCCTCTGACCAGCATCCTGAGGCTTTAATTCTTGCACCAACAAAATTTTGTACGGGTGCAGTTTTAAATCTTTATGCAAAATGTGGCATAATGACGATCAGTGCACGTTTAAGGCCACAGCACGCTTCCGAATTGAAAGGTTCGGATCGTCCCGAATAGACTGGGCAACACTGTCTACGTTTTCGACCGTTCTCGAAGATCTTGGACGCCCGGATTTTGGTTTTTCCAGTGTTGAACCGGTCTCTTCAAACTTCTAGACCCATTTTGCAATGAGTCGAGTGGTTGGCGCATCATTCAAGTGACGAATATGTCGAATGCTGCAGAATTTTCTACGCGCCACAGTCGCCGAATTACCGTTTTTATAAAACTCGCGTACGCACAACGCACGGTCCGCTCCCGAGAAACGCTCCATAGCGACTAAATTCCCAAGAGCCAGGCTACCGACTGACACTCCCCCCGCGCCCCTCAGAATAGTTGCGTTCACGCAATAACCAAAACAAATGTGAACTTTCATTTGAGACACTCTGTATGAGTCACCCATATCCATATACTCATTAGAATTTAGCCTGTTATAATATGCTTTGCTTAATTTCAGGCTAAATTTGTGGTCTGAAGAGCAGAGATAATGTAGGGTTGTATTTTATTTATAGATCTAACGCAGTGAACGTTAATCCCAAGAGTGTGGGAGTGGTAACCCTAAATAGCACGGACCCATTCGACGCGCCGATATTTTACCCGAACTTCTTCGACCATCCCGAGGACATGGAGGTTGTGAAGGAAGGCATGCAGATCTTGAAGAGGATATTCGACAGTGAAGTAAGTTACGGTAAATTGGTGAAATATAAGGTGTTCTACAAGTCAAGAGAAGTCCATCTCCTTTACAAACGCACACGTTTCTCACTATGTGTGAGATATCGTGTATTTAAGACAGTGTTTTATTGGTTTAGAAACTTCAAGAGGAGTACGGAATAGAGCTAGACCCGGCGTCCACCGTGCCCTGCAAGGCACTCGAGCCGCAGTGGTCGGAGGACTGGATGGAGTGCATGATCCGCCTTCACACCGACCCTCAGAACCACCAGCTCGGCACGGCCTCCATGGGGCCCGTTCTAGACCCGGCACTGAAAGTACACAATCTTCTAGGTAAGTTTTAGACTTCTTACCACTTTATCCCTTCAATTTAAAGAAAATAAGCATAGTAGAATGCCATTCCGTTTTGATAGATCCACCAGTACGGAACATGATACCTGTGACATAATCTTTGATTAGCACTACCTAGACCTAATTAATAATTTTCTTTATTTATAACAAAACTCATAAGTTGGCGTGCTCATTAATATCATCCGAATCTATCTGTGTACTTCACTGATCAAGTCAGTTTTTTGTTTATCATACATTAAAATTGTTGGAACTGACGGGAAAAATAACTGCTTTTGGTAACGATCAAATAACTGTATTGTCCGAAACTTATCCAACTTGATGTATGTGATGATTGTGCTGACGTAAGATTTACCTATCCGTCAGATACCGTACCACCCTCTCGCAATAAGCGATACTCATTCACCGTTTTCATTTGCATAGCGAAGGATTTTTAATACGCTCTAATTTTTAAATCTTCTGTGTTTTATAACTGCCTTGACCACCTCAATTACCTTTAAGTCTTCGAGGTGGTCAAGGCCGAGACTGCGAACTCTGATCCCTTTCCGAGAGATAAGAGGTCGCAGTGATCCTAAAGGTATAGGCCTCAGCTAATCGGCCTGTATTTCTTGTTCCAGGTCTCAGAGTAATAGACGCGTCTTCGATGCCGAACCACGTGACCGGCAACCCGCAAGGAGCCATCATGATGGTGGCGGAGCGCGGCGCCTACCTGATCAAAGAAGAAGACAAGTCGTAACAAACTGAATAGGCTACCCCAACACACCAGAGTGAATTAAAAATGACTACGTGCAAAGAATACTAAAGAAAGCCAACAACCACTGAAGCTTTACCCGAGAATCGCAAAGTTACCTAAAAGATTATGATTAGTCAATTCAAACAATTTTGAGTACCTAATTGCATAATTAAAGGTGATTCCTTTTTGGATGTGCGTTAGAAGACCTATTTTAGTGCATTATTAGCGTTAATTTGTCTGAACCTGATCAAAAAAGAAGACAAACACAAATGCCAGCCAAACGTTAACGCAGTTTTAATTAATAGTCAAATCATCATCATCACCCTATTAACGTTCCCACTGCTGGGACACAGGGACTTCTCTCTTGACGAGAGAGATTAGGCCTTAATTTACCACGCTGGCCAAGTCCGGGTTGGTGAATGTCACATGTCCTTCAAACTCTTTTAAAGTTCTCAGAACATGCCGGTTTCCTCACGATGTTTGCCTTCACCGTTAAAGCACGTGTTTAAAGCGCACATAAATTTCTCAAGAAGTAAAATCCAGAGGTGCGTGGCGGGGTTTGAACCCACGACCTTCGGAATGAAAGTCGAGTGTCCTCCCACTTAGCCAACACGGCTTTAATAGTCAAATAAATGTTCATAATAAGTATGCCTTTTGTCTATTATTTTACTAATACTTTTTTTTGGTTGACTTTACTAAAATTCACCCATAGTAAAAGTGTAGTTGTAGAATGAAGAGTATAGCTTTTTTACGATTCTTCAACTCACACCAGTTGGGACAAGATTAATGGTGTTAGATTTTGCCAGAATTTTGAGAGAACGTGTGTTCTTAAGTACAATGTGAATCTAGTATGTATACCGTGTGCAGATATTTTTTTTTATTTTCAATAAATAATAGATTATCATCTTTAAAGCCTTGTTTTTTTCATCCTCAGCGAAAATTAGTTGTTATGTGATTGAAAGCTGACAAAAGTGAAGGGGTGCGTAAGCGTCACCGTATTACGTTTAGATTTTTACCCGACTGTTCCAGAAGGAGGGTTATGTCTTTCGAGTGTCTATACTTATTATAAACAAGCTTTACATGGCCTGGTGTTTTTGGATTATCCCTCGGGAACAACGTATTTTCTAGCTGTAACAAGTAGCCTATAGCCTTCCTCGATAAATGGGCTATCTAGTACTTTAATATTTTTTCAAACAAACAAACCAAATCTTCTGCTTTATACATAATATTATTATAGGTAGATATAGATTAAAGTCCCCGCCTGGTACTGCCAGTACCTGCCAGTACCTGCCAGTACCTGCCAGTACCTCATTTAGTATTCCCGCGGGTAAATATATACTGTGTTTATATTATTATTAAGTACCGCGCGCGCATTCCACATTCCACTTACCTGGCGCTACGGAAGACCGGTACTACTGTGGTGGATATAACGCCCCACAGTAGAATTACACCGAGTAGCGACCATTTTTGTCGTCATTATAGTTATAAGTTTTAGTTTAAGATTGTTTTTCTTCATTTTGTGACGCAAAATATTTTTTTTTTTTTTAATCGCTAAAATCCGCTGTGGCTTTGAAAGCTAGTGTCAGAATACGTTTATAAAAACAATCAAACAGCAAACCTATGCGGCCTATTATTTTCATTCAGTTCTATTTAGCATTTTTGTTGAAAACCACATGGTTAAATTTTACCTAAGTAAATCCTGCGTTGTTGTAAAGTACGAAACATAAGTCATATTTCTGAGTCGCTTTCCTCACCTTCTCGCGTTTCTCCATTGTATTTTGAGCTTTTGGTTAGTCTTAAAACAAATCGAATGAGATTTAACAAATACATTGATGGTTTATTGTAGTCAAAGTCAAAGTCAAAACGTTTATTTCCTTAGAAGCACATAGCCTACATGGACAGGTTAACTTAAAATTAATAAAACTAAATTGCTTAAATAACAAATAGTAGAATAGAAATAGTAGAAGCCTGTAAGACGATTCCCAGCTTTTAAAACAAATAAATGCATCTTGTGTATTAACAATCAAGGCTTTTCACGGCGCGCAGCAACGTCCGTCTAGTTCAATTTGTTCAACTATGTTCAATCAGTTGAACAAATTGGACAATTTCATCCAATTTTCCCAACTGTATTATGAAATTAAACTTGCACTAATAAATTAATTACGTAATACCTAGAACAACTTGGACTTGACGAGCAAAGTCGTGGGTTAGTCGTGCAATCATTGTGACATTCGTCATATGCATGGCCATGGACAATAGGTCTAAAGATATATCCTAATAACATTATAATTGTCTTGACAATTTCTACTAATAACGCCTACATTAACGACGGTGAAATTACCTAACAAATTACAGGTACCGTGTCATCAACTCGATCTAGATTGCGAGCGGTCGCAGTCAAACATTTGAACAGCGTCGACGATGGCAATCAACCAGCCCTACTCATTCAAAACCACAGAGTTTTACTACAAACTATGCAAAATATTATTCATATGCGGACTACCTAACTTCTGGATAGACGATCTCCGAATGCCCAGAACATTCGTCAACACCTATCGTTTTTGTAGTCAAATTGTCGCTTGTTTCATTTACGTATTCTTGAGCGTAGAGTTGTCTGCTTTAATAACTAAACAGAACTTGACGGATAAACAGAAATCAGATATGCTAATTTTCTCAGCGTCTCATCCGATGCTGTGGTCCTACAGCGTGATATTGTCGAGTAAAACAAAGAAGATTCAAAGCTTGTTGGAAAATATTCTGAAGCTTACGAGGGTGTACAATGATGAGGAGGTGGAGCGGGAAATGTTCAGGAAATCTAAGATGTACACTGCAGCATTTCTAAGCAGCTGTATGATGTCAATGGTTATGTTCGCGGTGGATGGATTAATTCAAGTGATAAAAGGCGGGTACTTAGATCATGTTATAGAGATCAGATACATTTACACGACATTTTGTAAAAAAATGTGTAAACGAATCTGATCTTTTCTCATTTTGACTGAATATCTTTCTTCTTTCTTTTTTTTTGTAACGCTAAATCTCCATAAGTGTGTGAATCAATTTTGATAATTCTTGTTTTATTCGAAAGGGCTTGCTGAGTGGTTCTATTTTCACCATGTTATAATCTGATGATAGGATCCCAGAGAAATGAAGGGAAACCTACAAATTTCATTAAACTTTTTTAAACGTAGTTTATATTTTCTTTCAAAAACAGGTAGGTACCTACACGTTTCAATGTTACAATAGTTTTATTCATTTTTATTCATCTCTTATTTCTACTGTAGGTACTATTCGTTTATTGTGAAGACAAAAATACATAATCAAGATGGTGGCCAATATGGCCATCACAGACGTACCTAAATCTGTGTAGCTTGTTGCAGCCTTATAGGTTTAAAACCACGCATCAGCGTGACCACTTTTAGTAGATTTCTACTTTTTTGGTAGATTTGAGGCAAAGAGAACGATGATTTAGTAGTGCGATATCGTTTAGTAGATTTTGGTAGAAAATTGGTATTTTACGAACATTCTAATGAATGGGTCGTCCATTATACAATTTATTGTATCCAGGCCAAAAAAACGAACTTTATATTATTTTGTCACTGAAGCTGGCAATACAGGACGACGAGAAATCTGTTTCAGGGGATTTCCCGTAACTTAAGCAAACAAAACGTTAGGAAATCGCTATCTCTGTCAGTCATTAGATTTGTATGCGCTAAACAAAGATTCACATTCTTTGTTTTTCATTTTTTCCAATAATCAAGACTGATGATCGTAACAGATTCTGTAACAAAAATGTTTGTGCAATCTTACATGCCAAAGAAGGTTAAAAAACGCTAGAGATTGCAAAAATTTTAAACTTGAAGCATCCATGCTAAAATTCATGAAAAATTACAAAAAAATATAATGTTTATGACGATAAATAAATAAAAATACTAGATTTTGTTCATATTATGTATTATTTTAACCACCTAGATGTGATAGATATTAAAGGAAGAATTTATGTAGAATTATAAATAGAACTTGGTAGATTTTGGTAGATTTGAGCCTCGTTTTTGGTAGATCGACTGATGAAAAAGTGGTCACACTGCCACGCATCATGAATGTTTTTTTTCCTATTGGTACCTATCCATTCCACATTCAAACAACTTCGGTATCCTTACCTGAACCAATGACATTATCAAATTAACAAGAACCTGCTAATGCTGGAGTGGAGCCTTAATATAAACAAATATGTTTTTATTACTTATTGTTTTATTAAATCGCTCTGTTTATTTATTGTGTCTTTAATTTTTTAGGTATCATTAGCCATATTCAGGGGATCGTGAAATATAATGTAAGCCGCCATTTATAGCGGCGGCCATCTTAGATAAACAAATATGCATGACGACTACGTATAAAAAATTGCCATACTAGTTCGTCTGTTATTTTGGACGTAGCCCGTCCAAAAAAACTGGACACCTAATTTTACTTTATCAATTTAACTAACTATTTTATTTTATTAACTATTTTATTGTCATACCTTTTTCCCTCGGTAAAATGTAGCCTATGTCTTTTCTCAGGCTCTTGAGCATCTGTGTACCAAATTTCATTAAAATCTCTTCTGTAGTTTATGCGTGAACAAGGAACATACAGACAGATAGAGTTACTTTCGCATTTATAATAGTATGGATCTTGTCCTAATACAACATTAGGTAGAGTCGGCACAACATGCTTCCTTCCACATGATTATGACATACTTACAATAGGTAATAATAAAAAAATATATATTTTCAGATTAGTTGCTCAACATAAAGCTGTTTATGGAACCATTTTGAGCAGTCAGATAATATTTAACCTGTTGTTGGTCGTTCTTTGCCTAATTCAATTGACGGTATGTTTAACTATTAGTGACGAATCTTCTTTGTGGTGCGACTACATTAGCGGCCTACGGCGAATATCCGTGCAACGCGAAGTATTCGTGCGAAGACCAAGTTGGCGGTGGCGCGTGGCTACAACAACGTCACTTTAGAATCTTGCAGCGCGCAACGCGACACAAATCTTTGAGCGCTAAAGTAGACAAGAATCTTCACCCGTTGATGTAGCCGCACCAATAAAAAGTTTCATTTTAATAAAATATCAAAACAAATAATAAACTAGTGACTAAGCTCGCCAACTTGGCACGGGAACAAGCGGCGCATACTGTACATAAAAACCTTCTTAATTAATAAACTCATATTTTTTTTGATGTGGTGGAGGAGCATTTGTGATAATAAGGAATTGATTATGACTCATGACTACGACACATGACTACGACACATGACTGCGACACATGACTACGACTCATGACTACGACACATGACTACGACTCATGACTACGACTCATGACTAAAATGTGTGTAACACTCAATACAGTTGAGTAGGGTAAATTATTATATATATTGCGCTTGCTGTAATTTAAGAAGCACTAGTATATAATTCATTGTATCGTATTCCAAAGTGTATTCGTAACTGTATTTTCCTGTTGGTTGTCCTATTAAATAAATAATATTAAAACATAAAACGGGTAACATACAAGATTTAACGCTTTTTGCTTTTTTCGATATAACGACGCTGTTGACAGTCTATGCCGAAATCATGGCGCTTGTCAAATCAAGGTATGATACCTACATATTTCATGTTTTAATATCAAATAACTTATATCCATCATACACACTCAAAGCTAACAACAAAGCTAGATGTTTTCAGATTTTTTAGTTCTAATTGAATGTTTTGTACGTTTTTGTCAGGCTTCAGATCGATCTCTGGTGACGTTAGCGGCCGCAGTTCTAGCGGTGACGGGCATTCTTTTGGGCACGGGCTTCTTTATGTGCAACGCTGGGAATATTACTGTCGAAGTGAGTAACTGTCCCTGTATGTAAACATTTTATGATACAAAAGATACAAAATCATTTATTTCAATTGTTTGGTTTTACAAAACTTAGACACGTATGATAGTAACAGTCGTATATAAATCACTATGGCTATAGTTTCAATCTTGATCACCAACCCGCCTGCAATACTGTCGCCTGCCTGTCAAGCGTGCTTGACGCTTGACGGCTTGAAGAGGGCGACCGTATTGCAATGCCCCAATAAGATGTTAAGTCTGTATGGGAGACTCAAGTTCAGTAGTGGACATTTAAGGGTCTCTCCGTAGGTCATACGATATTTTAAATGACCTATAAGAGTTTACGGTAAACATTAATAATTTTGTCACAGGCTTCGAAGCTCGCAACTGCTATGTATTCGTCAGGTTGGCACAACTGCCAGGGGTCCAGCTCTACTCATATAAGGAAGCTAGTTGTTTCTTCTATGTTGGCAGCTCAGGTAGGTGCCAAATATTTGGACGTTGGACTTCAGGACTTCAGCTTCAGGACAATATAGCTTATAGCTCTTTCTTCGCTCTTCTTCCCCCCATTTTACAGATTGTCGTTGAGATAGTATATTTTTGTGCGATACGAGCAGAATATAACCTACTAACTTACCTTATAACTTACCAACAACACATAACGTCGATACGTAACGATAACGTAGTTACTTCTCGTTACGTAGATTGCTGAATCTGTAATTTATTGATTTATTTCAAAACAAAACCCACAGCCCTTAATTAAATTGTTAATACATATTCTGTTATAGCTTAAGGCCAAATATAATTCAACAGAGTTTTTTTACAGAAACCTGTGGTAATGAAGGGATTGGGTATTATGGAGCTATCTTACCAGTCTTTCGTTTCGGTAAGTACCAAGACAAAGTAAAGTCTTATAATCAGAGGGACGGATGACTTAGACCAAATTTTACCAATTATGCTACAAACCGAGTTTTAAAGAACCTAGGTTATCCATTAAAAAATACAATATGACAATTTGATCTCAATAAAATAAATATTTCCATACAATCCACACAACAACATTTAGTCCCGCGGTAAGTTCTAAGCTTGTGTTACGGGTACTAGACATCTGATATATTAAATATAATAGACATACATATTTAGATATTTTTACTATAATTATCAAAAACCCAGATCCAGGAGAAAATGCTTGCAGAACTTACAAACACTTGGCCTCTCTTGCGGACCTAAAAAACGGCCGGTAAAATGAGTTTAGCCTGAGTCGATCGCGTTTAAAGCCAATGGTGAAATCGGGGCTTAGTAAGTTTTCATCAGCTCTAGCAAAAATTTTCATCAAAATCTATCAACAGAGAGCAAACTTCTAGATTGATTATAGTGGGTTATTTTATTTATCCTATTTTTACTAACTCCTATTTCTTTGTTTCAGCTCGTTAAGTCAACGTACTCTTTATTTACTCTGATATACTAAGTTAATTAAATTACGCGACTTATCTACGCAAAAATAAAGCTTAATAAATAGAGTTGAAATTGTAAACAATGACTTTCATTTCTTAGTTGATTCTTTACATAAATAAAGGCTATGTGTGTAGGAGTGTTTGTTTTCATAAAATATCTTTTAAATAAATAAAAAATGCCACTATTAGGTATCACTCATTCCTACCACTGAATAGTAAATTACTACGTAACTTCTACTATAATATAACTTACTAATAAATTATGAATAAATGGAGAACCTTCTTTGCTTCTACGTTGAAGAATCTTCTCCAATTGAGCTATTATGTATCAGAGGTTTTTGTTCTTCTCTGTTTGTGTTATAAAGCTAGTAGAATAGAATCTGTTCCGATAAACTCATAAAAAATCTAATTTAAAACTTTTCATCATCACCGTGTTATCGTTCCCACTGCTGGGACACAGGGACTGCTCTCTTGGCGAGAGACATTAGGCCTTAATTCACCGCGCTGGCCAAGTGCGGATTGGTCAATGTCACATGACCTTCAAACTCTTTAAAGTTCTCAGAACATATCGGTTTCCTCACGATGTTTGCATTCACCGTTAAATCACGTGTTTTAAAGCGCACATACATTCAGAAACCTTTTGACGAACTAAGAAAAAATTGGACCATTCATGCATCATCAAATTCTAAAAGAAGAATTGATCTACGGGTTTAGCTGACTGAAAATAAGTAATTATTATGATACTTATAATCAACAGAGCCTGACTATCAAAAAATTGTCTATAAAAGGAGTTACACATGTAAACATATACATTACCTTACACACTAACATACATAAAAATATAAATCTTATGTACTAACTAAAGTGTCCATATCGTGGATCATCTGTTACGGCGGCGGTGTCGCCTTGCAGTGTCGGCGACCGACGAACCGTCGAAACTTGACTACTAAACGAGTATTACTTTAATTTGCTATAGATTGACTGGACATCGTTCCAAAAACGCTTATTGCCTCCGTTAACCGCAACCGCAGCCCAATCCCGCGTCTAATGTGCTGCAGCCTTGAAAATATTAAAGGGTTATTATTGTATCCGATCACTCTTGCTACAAACCGAATTAATTTGTTTGGAATTGAATAATTCCCTTTATTAAACTACGAGTATAGAGGGTTCGTTTTTATTTAATAACTAGCTGACCTCAGCAAACGTTGTTTTGCAAAATGAACTACTGAATATGCGTATAAAACTTCATAGTAATCGGTTAAGTACGGTAACTAACATTGTGACATGGAAATTTTATTTATTAGATAAATAATAACAACTACAGGAGATAAGACAGATTGACAGTATATAGTTAAAGTACTAAATGTGGCATAGTTTTTCAGAAGCGGATGTTTACATTAATATATTTCATCCCGTGCGAAGCCGGGGCGGGCCCACTAGTACTCAATAATATTATATGTTATTACGAGAACACATCGCATTTAATCCTTATAGTCATGTTTATTTTATGTTTGTATTTTGTGTTAACTTGTGTTGGGTGTCCTTTCTAAATAAATAAATAAATAATAATAATAATAATAAATATTTCCGGACTCCTCACACAGCATCACCTAACTAACTCCAAACTAAGCAGAGCTTGTACTTTGGGTGTAAGATGACTGATATACTACATAAATGCATTTTTTTTGTAAATACATACATAATGATACATAGATAACACCCAGACCCGAAACCAGAAATTAAAGATCGTACAAAATCTGGTCCCCTGGCCGGAATCGAACCCGCAACCTCATGCGCATCAGGCGGACGTTAGCCCAACGAGCCACAGAGGTCGTCGAATTCGCAATAAGAAACACAATTTGCGAAAATTATATAAGTGTACGTATTTTTTGGTCATAATATCTCCGAGCAGACTATGTGAATCTTATGTAAAGATCACATCTGATAGTGTTGTTGCATGTTATAGAAGATAATTTAAAACATGCCGTTTTTAATGACCATCAATATAATATTTAATCATTATAATATTTTTTTTTTTTTTTTTTTTATTGTAAATGTTAAACTTATAATAGTTACCTATAAATAAGAACTCCAAAATTGTAATAACTACAAAATTGTAATAACTGATATAGCTGTGTTGTTCTATTCGCTTCTCAACTCAGTATAAAACATTGAAGCGAACTGTCAAGACAATGTTATTTCCTTGATAATTTTAAGTTGACCTGTCCATGTAGGCTATGTGCTTCTAAGGAAATAAACGTTTTGACTTTGACTTTGACTATATATTGATGGACATTAAAAACCGAGTTGTTATATTCCTGTCTCGGGCTGCGCTCGCCGATTCCCGGTATATATTCGAGGAAATTTAGTCCACTTTCAGTTTAATGATCTAATCCGTACCTATCTCCTGATTCGATCTCGGAAAGACAAACCGATATTGACGATCCTGTTGAAAGTAAACAACTAATAATCCATATTATATTTATATTAATGTAAAATGCAAGTCAAATTTACATGAGAATTGTATCTAGTCTTGGTATTATAAAACATGTCCAAATCAAATAGAAAATAATAAATAAATAGAAAATAAAATAAGAGAAAACACAAACATTTAAATCTTAATTTAGATAAATCTCGTGTCACAATGTTTGCCCTCAATGGACTCCTAAACCACTTAACCGATTATAATAAAATTCGCACACCATGTGCAGTTCGATCCAACTTGAGAGATAGGATAGTTTAAATCTCAAATTATAGTCGCAATTTTAATTTATTGCTAATTATTTGTCTGTTATTATCTACAGGTTAACAAAAGTGTAAAATAAATTATGTCTTTTTATAGGTTGTCTATGATTTTTCTTGATAAGCTATTCATACGTGGTGGTTATATAGGTACTCTTTGAGCTATTGTCTATGTCTCGAAAGTTCAATATTCAACATAGTTTTCAATATTTTTTTTCTGGCATGAGTTTGAAGTTCTTAATTATTATTGTTTTATTTTTTATTTTTTTGTTAAAAGCGTCCGTGAAATAGCGGAGATTATCTATATTCTATATAAATAAAAATGAATTGTTGTATGTTAGTCTGATTAAAACTCGAGAACGGCTGGGACGATTGAGCTGATTTTGGTTTTAAAATGTTTGTCGTTGTCCAGGGTAGGTCTAAACGGTGAGCAAATAAGGAAAAATTGCCGGGAACTTTTTTTATCCGTGCGACGCCGGGGCGGGCCGCTAGTTTACCTATATAATATGAAAAGTATAGGTATCTGGTGATCAAAGTTATTTATAAATTCAAGTCATATACATACATAGGCATACATATATCGTAGATAATATAATTATAATAATAAATAATGTCAAATAATATTTCTGAAAAAATGGTAATTGTATTAGATTAGTAGGTTATTATATTCATGATCTCATTCGCAGTACAGAAAGTATAGCTATCGAAAAACTGTTTAATACATTTTTGGAACGAAGTTCCTTATCGCGCGGTGTGAAAGGCTAGACCGAAAAAATTCTTACGAAAAGTTGTCACGACATACGACATCGACTCCGTGGCGCAACGGTAGCGCGTCTGACTCCAGATCAGAAGGTTGTGAGTTCAAATCACATCGGGGTCAATGCTTTTAGTGTTCCAAAATTTAGTTTTGGATAAAATTCAGTTTTTTTTGTAAGTAATTTTTAGTTACAATACAATACTCTTTATTGAAACACATAAAAATATATAATACAACAGAACAATGCTTAAGAACTAAATATTAAATAATAGTGTAACAATGGGCGGCCTTATCACTAAAAGTGATCTCTTCCAGACAACCTTTGGATGGACTGGAGAAAAACTAAAAACGACGGACGTTGCAAATTGATGAGATAATAAAAAAAGAAATACGTTAAATAATAAATAAGCTTTACATATTTAATAAATACTTATACTTAGCTTTAGTTCAAATTACATTTTAAAAAAAATATTACAATTCCTTCTCTAATTAATCGAAAGGAACTTCGTTCCATCCGGGTGTCCCTTGACACCTCTCAAGATTTTATATATTTTATATAGCTCTCAATTTCCGTTATTTCTTTAGGCAATTAATTATAAAATTCAAACCCTGTAGGTAATAGGTATATATGTACTCGTATATCCATTTAATTCTACAGAGCTAAATATTACCTTCGACAAATTAATCACGTAGATAATTATCTTGATCTAACAAATTGGTTAACCAATTTGATGATATTATGGAGACAATTATTTTATATTAGGTAAATTGTCGCTGAAATTATCACAATTATTGAGTTCAAATGTACTGTGATTTCTTCGCAAGAATAATCCTACTACTATTATAAAGGCGAAAGTTTGTATGTATGGATGTTTGTTACTCTTTCACGTAAAAACTACTGAATGGATTTGAATGCAATTTGGTACACAGAATCTCTAGGGCCTGAAAAATAACATAGGCTACTTTTTTCCGCGGGAAATCCATTATAACGCGGGTAACACCGCGGGGCACAGCTAGTATATTATACTTGGCATACCAAACTTACATAATTAATTGTATAATTATCAGCTACATTGTAGAATTTGGAGACATTATCGCATTAATAGGTACCTTAGCTGTAATAACTCGAAAAGGAAGGAAATTGGATTTTTATTAAATTATTAGTAGGTATGACTTGAAATCATTTCTATTCGGCTAACCACGGCAATGGCTACTCATAAAGTTTTTAAAAATAAAACTGCGGAGTTTCTATATAAACTCTGCGAGATTTCTTTCTTATGCGGAATGCCCAATTTCTGGATAGAAAATCTTTATATGTCCGATGGATTTGTGAGACTCTACAGTTTAGCCTGTCGAATATCCGCATATTTTATATGCTGTTTTATCGGTGCAGAAGTGCTGGCGTTTTTTACGCAGCAGGATTTAACGGAAAAACAAGCATCAGATTTGTTTATTTTCGGAATATCACATCCTTTATTGTGGTCTTATACGGTCCTGCTGGCGAATCAAAAGTCGAGAGTTAGTAGAATGCTGGCAGATATTCTGAATTTGGCAGATATATTTAATGACGCTGAAGTAGAGAGGAGTATGCTGAAAAAGTCTAAGTTGTACTCTTGTATATTTTTATGCAGCTGCCTGTTCTCTATGGTGATGTATACGATCGATGCACTCCTGCAGACTATTTTATTAGGTAAAAGCAAATTAATTGTAATATATCTGAAGCATAAAATCTTGATAATCCATATGCAAACGGGTCTTTCTTGGTATTCTTACGCAGCTAGCAGTCTGCGACGCGCGCGCAGTCCGGCAGTCTGCTGCTCTCAGCTCTCGACAGAATTGTCGGATCTAAGTACATACATACATAAGTAACATACCGTGACAACTCGTTTTTAAAATTATAAGTAAGCCGTTCGTTTTGAAACTAATTTATCGAAAACTGTTTAACTTCATAAACAAACTTTTGTATAGGTACAAAGTTTTTTTTTACCTTTTCAGGATCATCATACACAACAATAATTGTAGCATGGCCGACTGTTGAGGATAAGTCATTGGCAGCAAATATAGTTAGGGGGTTTTGGAACTTCTGTTGGTGGGCTCTTGTGGCCCGAGCTATGGCCGTGTACGCTATCGTCATCACTCTGATTATCAACCTCAGTCATCAGTTTACGAACCTGCAGAAATACTTCATCAGTCTTGGTCGGGTATTCCAAAAGACATCCAGCCAAACTCAGATGGAAGAAGACTTCGTGAAAGGTTTCAAAGTTGGCATCGATAATTTCAACACTATTTTGCAGTAAGTTGGTAAGAATCTGGGTAATTCAAATGTTAGATTGGATTATACAGAATAGTGAATTTTCAGGTTGGTTGAGGAGAGCAAAAAGATTTATGGTAGCATAGTGAGTAGCCAAACTATTCTCAACATTTCGATGGTGGTGCTTTGCTTGAATCAATTGCAGGTTAGTTATTCTCTCTTTTGCAATCTATGACTGCTTATCAAGTGTCAAGTGGCTGTGAGAGGGAAATAGAAATGGCATTTTGACCAGATATTTCCGCGAAAAGATGAGTTTCTATTAGTACTTACAAGTAGCTTACCACGCCACGGCGTTAACTGTGCTTTTTCATTTACTCGCGGGAACAACATACCTATTGCCTCGGTCGATAAATGGGCTACCATAACTAAAATAACTATGCAAACCGGACCAGTAGTGCCAGAGATTAACGCTTCAAACAAACAAACTCATTATCGTTATAATCTAAATAAAATTTCCATGTCACAATGTTAGAAACGGCTTTACCGATTTTTACCAAATTTTATATGCGTATTCAGTAGGTCTGAGAAACGGCTACTATCTATTTTTCATTTAGCAAAACAACGTTTGCTGGGGTCAGCTAGTATTATTATAGATTAGCCGATTCGTAGGCAAATCCTGTTTGGGTTTGCTGCGTCGCCATCTCGCCGCGTCTGGGTAACCTATGCCTGGCCTTTGGCCACATAACAGCTCTTAGGACATTACTATCTTTCTACAGTAACATTAATTGACAGGAGCCAGATCGAACTCTCGTGAAAACAGCTGCGATAGGAATGACGACATTAGCTACCATCTTCGGAACAGGACTGTTCATGTGCAACGCTGGCAACATTACAGTCGAAGTGAGTATTTAACGAATACACACCACATAGATATATTAAACAACTAGATTCACCCCAAGGCGTTGCCTGCCTTTTATGGATTTACCCGCGGTAAAAAATGTAGCCTATAGCCTTCCTCGGTAGGAACTTGGGCGGTAATAGAGTCCCTCCAACGGTGCCGAATTGACTATCGATATATCGAAGTGTTTAAGTGCTTGTATAAAAACGCCAACATGTCAGTCCGAGTACAGGAACAGAGTTCGAAAGCGATTCCGTTGAAAAGAGGAGTTAGGCAGAGAGATGTTACATCTCCGAAACTGTTTACAGCCACTTAAGAGGACGCTTTCAAACTCCTAGAATGGAAAGGACTAGGCATCAACATCAATGGCGAATGCATCACTCACCTTCGATTCGCTGACGATATCGTAGTCATGGCAAAATCGACGGAGGAACTTAGTACAATGCTAGAAGGCCTCAATCGAGTCTCCCAACGGTTGGGCCTCAGGATGAACATGGACAAGACGAAGGTCATGTCGAATGTCCATGTAGTGCCCACCCCTGTTATGGTTGAGAATTCGATGCTCGAAGTTGTTGACGCATACCTACCTAGGTCAAACAGTCCAATTAGGTAGGTCCAACTTCGAGAAAGAGGTCAATCGCCGAATCCAGCTCGGATGGGCAGCGTTCGGGAAACTTCGAAACGTCTTTTCATCCAAAATACCTCAGTGCCTGAAGACGAAGGTGTTTAACCAGTGTGTGTTGCCTTGCCAGTGATGACATATGGCTCCGAGACGTGGTGCTTCACCATAGGCCTCATGAATAGGCTCAGAGTTGCGCAACGAGCTATGGAAAGGGCTATGCTCGGGGTTTCTCTACGTGATCGAATCAGAAATGAGGAGATACGTAGAAGAACGCGGGTCACCGACATAGCCAAGCGAATTAGCTCGTTAAAGTGGCAATGGGCAGGCCATGTAGCGCGTAGAACAGATGGCCGTTGGGGCCGGAAAGTTCTTGAATGGAGACCACGAATCGGCATACGTAGAGTACGCCACCAACTAGATGGACGGACGACTTGGTGAAGGTAGCGGGCTCACGGTGGTTACAAGCTGCTACCTACCGAAATCACTGGAAGTCTTTGAGGGAGGCCTATGTTCAGCAGTGGACGTCCTACGGCTGAAATGATGATGATGATAGCCTTCCTCAATAAATGGGCTATTTAACACTGAAATTATTATTCAAATCAGACCAGTAGTTCCTGAGATTTGCTCGTTCAAACAAACAAACCCTGCAGCTTTATAATTGAACTAGCAGCCCGCCCCGGCGTCACACGGGTAAAAAAAAATCCCAGTAATTTTTAAAGTTTTTTGTTGAAATTAAGTTATGTCAAAGACAATTTTATTCACAATGAAGTACTCTTAACCAACAGCATATTTATTTGAATAAAGATTAATATTATTATGTTGATACAACTTAAACAAATTATTTCGACCAAATGAGGTACCATAAAAACGGTTTTTGTGAGTTAATCTTAAAAGATAGACATATACTATCGCGGACTGTTTTTTAGATCATTAAAAGAGCTATTATTCTTTAATACATATTTTTTGTGTAACTTGAACCGTTTTCACGGCGCACGCAACATTTACCACTATATCTTTGCTCCTATTTGTCGTAGCGTGATGTTATATAGCCTATAGCCTTCCTCGATAACTGGACTAACCAACACAAAAAGAATTATTCAATTCGAACCAGTAGTTTCGGAGATTAGCGCGTTCAAACAAACAAACAAACAATCAAACAAACAATCAAACAAACAAACTCTTCAGCTTTATAATATTAGTATAGATTTACAATGTCTGATAGTAATAATCATTCAAAAAGACCCAAAATTTATCCTAGGGGTACCCCATAAAACCGTTACAAAACGAAATCATGTTTTGTGTAACTTAATCTAAATTTACAATTTAAAAAAAAAAACCCTGATTCCACAACCTTAGTTCCCTTATAAGTAAAAAGTCATACTATTTTGTAATGTGCACGTGATGCGCTTTCATTTGTGACCGTGGGGTCAACCAAAAATCTGCAAATATACTCGATATTTGCAGATTTTCGGTTTTCCTTCCCCACTTTTACCCTCATAACAATTAACCCCGATTTTTATGAAACAAAGAACACTCGCGCGAAACTTACCTTTCATACAAAAACGCTTCATCTGCTTGGGAGATTATGATGTCCCAGACAGACAGACAGGCACGTCAACCTTATAAAACCCCTCTTTTGTCGGGGGTTCAAAAGGGCAACCAATTATTTAAAATGAAAAAAATCTGCTATTTTTGTACATTCTTGCACGCAAACTTTCTTTCTTAACTTAAACCTGTTTGAGGTTGACAGGTAGAAAATGTCTTGGCATAGTTAGTTAGTTAGTTAGTTAGGGGGGCCCTGTTTTTCCGCACTTAGACTCAAAGGTGGTCCATTGTGCGTGGAGTGGGGCGCTAGTGTAACCAGCCCAACTCCGACCAAAAGCGCAGAAGTTTCCTGGGGTCTTCACAGGCTTCCCGGAGTGACCTTGGGTTCTTAAGGATTTCATTCAAATCCGACATGAAACTCGGCAGCTGTTTCGTCTTTGTTGAGGCATCCTGTGCAGAGTGAACTGTCCGTGGATCCCATGTTATAGAGGTGTTTGTTGAGGGTGATGTGTCCTGTGATAGTTCCTATCAGGACTCGAAGATACGTTCTTTTAAGGTTTCATAGGCGTTTGGATTGCCTTGAGTATTGGATTGCCGTAGTTCATCTGCTGCATCATTCCCGAATGATCCACTGTGACCTTTGATCCACTGAAGGGTGATCGTGTTATTTTTGGAAGCCTCCTGTAACACTAGGTGGCATTCGTATGTTAGCTTAGAGTTACTCTCTCTGCCCATTAGGGCAGTGAGTGTGGCGGCACTGTCTGAGAGAATTCTAATATGGTACCCGTTTATCTTCCTTCTTATGATTGCCCTGGCCGCCTCTGTTATTGCTGCACAATCACATTATAATATAGAGCTGTGTTCGCCTAGTGTCATGGATATGTTAATGTTGAGGTCTAGTGAGTGGGCACCTGTACCTGTGCCGGTCTTTGAATGCCTTGGCATTAAAATTAAAATTAAAATTATTTGTAAAATTATTTTTTTTCCTTGAGCAATAATGTTTTCATAAAGTAATGTAATTAATTCCTACACAGGCTTCCCAACTCTCGACCGCAATGTATTTGTCAGGTTGGCACAACTGCCAGGGTCACAGTTCTACCAATGTGAGAAAACTACTCGTCTATTCCATGATGGCAGCTCAGGTAAGATCCTTTGTGTCTACTCACGAGGCGCCTCGATGCTATCTGCGCTAGTTTTGACTTGGGAGGTGGATATAAAAATGTTTAAATATTTTTCTGTAATATGAGTCCCTCTTTATTTTTTCAATCGTTTAATGCATTTTTACAGAAGCCGATTGTAATTAAGGGTTTTGGTGTGATCGGCTTGTCCTACCAATCATTTGTTTCGGTAAGATTTTTGTTTCAAAAATCATTTTAAATCTTTACTATTGAATGTGTAATTATATCTAATAGTGTTCATTTGTTTTTCAGCTCGTGAAATCAACATATTCGGTCTTTACTTTGCTATTAGAATCGAAGCCGAATTAATATACCTATTAATGCACGAATAATATAAACGTAAATATATTTCAGACTATTTTTTTTTTTTTTATGTTTGATAAGCCTTCATTTGACCACAATCTCACCTGATGTAAAGTGACTAATCAGTAATCAGTCACACATCTAACCCCAAACTGAGCAGAGCTTTGGGTGTTAAGTGACTACATATAATTGTATCACGTAGTTCGTTTGGGGATGGCAGAGGTGTACCTATAAATTTAGGGTTGTATGTATTTTTGTATACAATATAATAAAAAAATAAAAATATTCCAACAAATAAAAATTTAGGGGTGGACCAACCTTAACATATAGGAGGATGAAAAATAAATGTTGTCCGATTCTCCACCCTCGCCGATATGCATGCTTCGGATGAAAAGCAGTTTCGGGGGAGTTAGATTACAAACACCGTGACACGAGAATTTGATATATGTATAAGATGACCTATGGCTTAGAATATTTATCTGACGACGATTTTTGTGTCCAGCTGATTATTGGCGCTGACAGCTCAGCTCATTGCTACGCGCCGATCTGTCAGCGCAGATGATCATGAAACAAAAATTAGCCTAATGCATATTTGTCAACAAATTCCATTTCAGTTTGTTAGAAAGTGAAGAAATTAATTTTAGCTAAATACTTTGTAGGTACTCATTATCTGCATAAGAGTATATAAGAGGGATTATGTTTCGGTTAAATTTAGATAATATAAAGTCTAATATCTAAAATGAACGAATGAAACAGTAAAAGAAAATAGTTGTTTAAAATGGCAACTTTTTTAGTGTTTATTTATTTTTCATATAAAAATATGTATACAATAACACGACATAAGATTTTTTTACAAATATACATAGATATAAATGCAAACGGTTTTTTTTTATGCAAGGTAATAATTGCACAGAATTTAAGGCAAAACTCTGTAAGTACTTTCAGTTATAACTAATATATATTTGTTAGATAGTTATATCTACCTTTAGGATACATTATTATATATTTTTCTTTTGAATAATGCATTGTAGAGAATATTGTATAAGTACCGAATTAAATTCACATAACAGCTCCAGCCTAGTATTTCATTCCTTAGTAACCTATCTGCCTATCTGAAATATCAATAGATTCAAGGAAAATACATAAAAATAAATGCATGCTTAAAATATTGGAATAAAAAAATTACGCCTAACCTGAAAAACAGTTGATTGATTTAATATTTTAATACCCTGATCAATAACAAATCAAGCACCAATAGTCTAAAAAAAAGGAGCTTATCTTAAAAGTGCACTTGTTTCTACTGACATGGCAACACACAAGAAGGCAAAGCAAACCCATAGACAAAGACTTTTTCTTCCATCCTAGTTTTGCCTAATATACAATCAAATTGACAACGGGTTAAATTCAGTAAAAGAATAGACGAAAAGAAAGGAGGTTCTCAATTCTACGCGTTATATATTTTCATTATATTACCTCTGTATAAGTAAAACATTCTTGTAAGAGCCTCCTCGTATATCGCCATCTCTTTCTAACTACAACAACAGTAAGAGTAACAAAGACAGTAGAAAAGTCAGTCGTCCCGGCAAGTAATAACGAGTTATATCTCAACGGGTTTAGAGTTTAGAATCGGGGAAGACTAACTCTCTGTCTTCTGGCAGCTTCTTGAAGTAGCTTTCTACGTAGTCTTCCGTGACGTCGGCGAGCGATTTCGGGTTCCACTTGGGCTGGTTGTCTTTGTCGATGAGAAGCGCTCGGACACCTAGTAGGGAAAATAAGAAAGTTAACATACCGTTTCTGGTTATTAGGTACTCAATGAGTGAATACGTATGAACCACGGTATGAGGTGTGAGTGTCTTCAAGACATTAGTGAATAGTTACTTTCTAGATCTATGTAATCCATCTTCGTCCATATCGACACATAACATCAGGTGAGATTATGGACAAACATAGATCTATCTCTCATAAGAAACGTATCTTTACTAGTAAGAATCTTACCCATTTCCTGATGTGCACAACTAAATATGACTAGTTATTTATCTCTACAATATTTAAAATTATGAGGAAAATTATGTTACGACTGTCACACACCATGCGAATATATTTTGTTTATATGTTTAACAACATTTCGAAAATAATAAATGACCTAGAGATAAGATTAGGCTGCAACAATAAGAGGCCTTTTTTCCGAAATAAGTCCTCTTATCTGGGGGCACGGCAGTGCCCCCACCAAGTCGAGCAAAAAAGCGGCACGGCCGTACCATCCTTTTCTCAAAGCAATTCAGGCCATTTTCGACCCCCTGTAACTTCGTTGTGGATAAAACTAGAAGACTGAAATTTTCAGTAACAATGCAGGATTGTAAAGACACGGTATATTTCAAATTTCATTCAATTTGAACCAGTATTTTAAGAATTATAACGGGTCAAATTTCGTAATTTTGTCACTCACTGACTGACTCACCGATCATCAAAATTCTAAGGCACTTCTAGCAGACCTAGAAGCTTCAAATTTGGAATATAAGTAGTGTTTGGTGTATGAATCAAGGAAAAACTAAAAAATCTAGAAAAAACCGGTACAGAGGGCGCTGTCGTACCTTTTCTCGAAGCAATTCAGGCCATTTTCGACCCCCTGTAACTTCGTTGTGGATAAAACTAGAAGACTGAAATTTTCAGTAACCATGCAGGCATTGTAAAGACACGGTATATTTTAAATTTCAATTAATTTGAACCAGTATTTTAAGAATCATAACGGGTCAAATTTCTTAATTTCGTCACTCATTGACTCACCGATCATCAAAATTCTAAGGCACTTCTAGCAGACCTAGAAGCTTCAAATTTGGAATATAAGTAGTGTTTGGTGTATGAATTAAGGAAAAACAAAAAAATCTAGAAAATACCGGTATAGAGGGCGCTGTCGCAGGCCCACTTATATACGAAATATGTACTAAAGTAATAACAATGCAAAATATAAATAAATCCAATCTAGACCGGCAAAAAGAAAATTATATGGACATAATATACAATAAGTAGAAGGTACCGAAAAGGAAAAAAGTAGAACTGTCTACAAAATACAAAAAGAAATGAGATCCCATCAAAAACAATACTTGTCAAAAAAACCAAGTCGCGCAACTCAGTTGTTCTGCGGTAAAAAGTTGTGAGATCCAAGTAAATTCAAGTCTTCAAATTTCGTCTCAAAATTCTTTAATGTTTTATATAAATATATTGAGACTTGTCCATCGCACTAAATAATTGAATTTACACGTGTTTTCAGGCGATTGAATTAACACGTGTTTTCAGGCGATGGCCAAGTCTTAATATATTTATATAAAACATTAAAGAATTTTGAGACGTAATTTGAAGACTTGGATTTACTTGGATCTCACAACTTTTTACCGCAGAACAACTGAGTTGCGCGACTTGGTTTTTTTGACAAGTATTGTTTTTGATGGGATTTTTTTTACCCCGAAAGCAGTTAAAATAGTAAAATAAAATGTTTAACCACCGTTTTATATACTAAGTGAGAATGGCTTTACTTTAATTTATGTCTCTCAAGGTATACAATTAAAAAAAAAAAATTATAATTGAAAGCGCTCGCGAAAAAGTAGGATTTACAGATATCACAGTCTTCAAAAAAACGTCATGATCCGTCATCATCCCATCTTTTGAACCCCTTCCTTCATAATAATAATCAATTTTGAAACACCCTGTATAGTTTACCGTGGCACGGCCAGCCTAAACTCCATGCGTAATCTGCGACACTCGAGCTGCAGAGTTGGTCTGACCGCTACCCTGGCACCATCCTGAGGCAGGCAGTAGTAGTACCAGTAGAGAGAGAGGGGGGGGAGGGGGGCAGTAGTAGTACCTTCGGGGAAGTCGTGGTTCTCGGTGGCGCGCACCGCCAGCCTGAACTCCATACGCAAACACTGCGATAGGTCGAGCTGCGCGCCGCGCTGCAAGGCTTTCAGTGTGATCTTCAGCGAGCCGGGGCACATGCCGTGTATGGTCTGGAACAGATGCAAAACACTGTTAGTTTACATGTTGGTACTGACATATATGTATCCATAAAATAACGAAATCCGTATTTTTTTTAATTACGTATAATTAAAAAAAGAGAGAAATGTTTATTATTTTACGTGCTCATTTACAGAAAGTTATCAATTTCCTTCCTCCAGTCTTGTCCACATACATGTTTCGGCCTTCTACCTCTACTATATTTATAATATTTCTGAAAATCTATTCTAATATTAAACAGCTGAAGAGTTTGTTTGAACAAGGAATTATTAGGATTTTTTATAATTCTGTCACTGTTAGATAGGCTATTTATCGAAGACGTGACCACGTGACCTCTGGGTGGTGCTAAGAACAGTCTCTGGTGGTAGACTTCGGCCGCGGCTTGTCACCACCCTCCGGGCTGCGTATTTCCTTTTGCGTGTTCATTAGAAGGCAGTACTGCCTCGAAACAGGGTTTGTCGCGCTAACTGCCTTTGTAAAATCGTGTGCAATTCAAGGCACGTGTCCTCCAATCGCGCATGGATTTGCAAGGATTATGCGCCACAAATCCGTGTGTGTTTGAAGGTATTTTGTGTTCAAGAAATGAATTTTTGTTTTACATTTTAATTTTTTATTAAGACCAAAACACAACGTACATAAACAAATATAACGTAGTAATTAATGTTTTTATTAACACCAAAACACAAGGTACATAGTCAAATATAACATTCTTACAAAGTTTGGATCTGACTTGTCGAAACTACAAACTCCATCGAGTATTATATCATTTATAGTTGAAACAAATGTCCGCCGTAAATCTCGAAAAATTCGTGTACAACCAACATCGATCAGTCGCCGCAAAGAAAGAGGTCCACCATGCAGTGGAAGGATTCAATCAGGACGACCAGCCAACTCAGAAACTGTTAAAAGAAAACGTGTCCATAATATTGCATCTAATATTGATGAAAATGAGCCTCCTGCCAAAAAACATTGAGTACCTAATAACATTTATTACTACATTTATTTGTTTATGTACCTTGTGTTTTGGTCTTAATAAAAACATTAATTACTACGTTATATTTGTTTATGTACCTTGTGTTTTGGTGTTAATAAAAACATTAATTACTACGTTATATTTGTTTATGTACCTTGTGTTTTGGTCTTAATAAAAAATTAAAATGTAAAACAACAATTCATTTCTTGAACACAAAATACCTTCAAACACACACGGATTTGTGGCGCATAATCCTTGCAAATCCGTGCGCGATTGGAGGACACGTGCCTTGAATTGCACACGATTTTTTAAAGGCAGTTAGCGCGACAAACCCGTGCGTGTTTCGAGGCAGTACTGCCTTCTAATGAACACGCAAAAGGAAATACGCCTCCGGGCTGGGCCAATGCGTAAAGCGATTTTATCGTGTTTCATAATGTGGTCCGGAGAAGCCATCTACCCTCTAGGTCTTCATGCCCCATCTTAGACTACATCGTCACCTTACATCAGGTGAGATTGTGGTCAAATAAAGGCGAGAGTATAAAAAAAAGACGGCTATAGGCTACTGTTGACGAAACGAATGTTCGTGACAAAGGCAACGCCGTTGAGTGAAAAGCTCGTTCTTTAATAAAATACGATGAGGCGTAGACACCTACATTGCACTAACCTAGCGCTCCAACTCAGAAATCTTACCTTTAAGGTCTTCTCCGACCAATCATTCTGGACCTTCTCCAATCTCTCCACGATCTCCTCAATAGTGGAGGCCGCGAAGCAGTAGTTGATGTGCTGTATGTGCGGCGCGAGGGAGAACTCCGCCGGCGGCTCGCCGAACTTGCTGAGGAGCGCGTCCACCTCGGCCTCGCTGCCGCAGCGGGATAGCAGCTTCTCCAGCTCGTACAGACGGTTGCTGGACACGAAGTGGGTTGCGATGCCGGATTTTACTACGTCTTTGCCTTTTAACCTGTCGCCTAGATGAAAGATGTTTATTGATTTGAATGCTGTTAAAAAAAATGCATTTGTAATAGTAATAGGAAGTGAGCATGATGAAGGCGAAGACTACTAGCCTAAATGATCTGATGCAGCAACGCATGTAGGCGAAATGTAATACTTAATTGTGTAGCGAAAATGTGTACAGTTGCTATTAGAATTATGATGTAATTCAGATAAGAGTAAGAAAATTGTGTGCGGAGTGAAAAATGTATGACTCCAGATAAACTATTGGTTAACAAAAACGAGGTTCATCGACTATTTATTGAAATCGTACATAACTTTTTTTTTAATAATTTAAAACTAAACGTGATTCACTCACGTAACGAACTAGAAGTTGATAAACTTTCGTCTTTTCAGACTTCGGAAGGCCCGTTTATATTAAGATATAACCAGTAGTTTTTCGTTAGACTTTTATGTAAACAATCCAAAAAGAAGAGTATAAAGATAAGTTTTGGGAGTCTTACCAGTCAATCCCAGATATAATCCAAGATTAACAGGCAGGCGAGGCAGGAAATATGACCCTCCAACATCCGGGAACAAGCCAATTTTTGTCTCAGGCATAGCAATAACAGTCTTTTCTGTAGCCACTCTGTATCTCCCATGAACGGAGATACCTATACCACCTCCCATGGTAATTCCATCAATTAATGCCACATATGGTATCTTGTACCGGCCAATCAACTGGTTCACTGTGTACTCAGTGCGGAAGAATCTAGGCCCTTCCACTTTGTCTATAGCCATTTTCACATCTCCACCAGCGCAAAATGCCTTCTCTCCGGCACCCTTAATTATAACTAAAGTTTTTTTAGTCTCCCAGTCCTGTAGCTGTGGCAGAATCTTTGAAACCATGGATGTGTTGAGAGAGTTCAGTGCTTTGGGTCTGTTAAGAGTGATAATGCCGGCGTTATTTTGGGTTTCAAATAACACATCAGCTTCTTGAGAGGTCATTGTGCGTTTTATGCTCACAGACACTGCTCTCTGCAGTTTTAAACCAAATCTCAGCATCTAAAAAACAAAGCTATTATTGGTGTGATATTGTACACGGCTGTGAGTTGTATTGAGCAGTATGCTATTGAAATTTGATAACCACATAGTTAGTACCAACAGCTAATTATAGGTATAATTATAAAACATTATTACTCACTAGTTTTAATTCAAATGTTGGGTTAACTACCACAGTGTGACTTATAAATGTTGAAGTAAGTACTATTTGCATATAATGGAAATCAGTTGAATAAATAATGAATTCCCACAAAACATTTTTGGAATCATTTCAAATTCCTCGGTTGTGTTACTGTTATTTATAATTTCAGCTACCATTCACGATTCATTAATACATAAAAGATAACATTCATTGGCGTATAAACCTATTGCATAATAAATTTATCTTCAGAAGCTGTAGTAGGCATTCAACTTTGATCCCACGAGCAAAGTAGGACTTAAACCTGTTGGGTGCAGTGTTTTTTTTTAGCTTAGAACTATTTAACAAGTCAAGGACACTAATTACCTTATGTTCCACTTATTGCACTGAGTAAATTAAGACAATTCCGTCTAAAAAAATAACAAAACCGGATTATCACTCGCAAAACAAGCGGCACGTTTAGCTAAAAATTTTTGTTTGTTGATTTCATTTGACAATTGCTTGCTCAAATGACAGTCAGCTGGTAATATCAAGGACAATCCTCAACAAAATCAGCTGTTTTACCACATCTCTCTGTCAAAGTCAGTCAATGTGTAGTCTAACCTAACCTGCAAATAATCGCTCAGAACTATTAAATTCTGCTTAAAATTCTGAAATATTGTAATAATGACTGTTACAAGAAAATTTCTCAATTGGTATGCGAGACTCAGTCCTGGTCGTGGTGTTAGATACCCGCCATTCGAGCACGTAGTGCAAATCGGCGATCCAAGACTTCGCCGAGTTTGTGAGCCAGTCCCGGTTGATAAAATCAAAACTGACGAAATCCAGACAGTGATAAAGAAGCTAGAACTTGTTCTTAGACGATACAAGAGCTTAGGGATGTCAGCCCCTCAGATTGGAGTTAACTTGAGGATATTTGTTATGCAATTCACATCTGACCAAGTTAAAAAAGTTCCAGAGAACATAGTTCAGTTAAGAGGCCTAGAAGTTGTACCTTTCAGTGTGAGTAAGTATTATTGGGTTAAAGTATAAAAGTTATGAAACAAAGAGGCCACATTTATGTTTATTAAGTATCATTAACACTTAATTAGTATTTTATATTTTTATTTATTTATTTATTTATCAAACAAAATCCACAGCCCTTAATATATATCTTAATAGATAACTTATAATTATGACCTAAGGCCAAAAACGGATTTACATTTTATAAAACTTACATATACACAGACTGTCACTAAAGAAAGAAGAGAAATTTACATTACAAACAATAAGTATATTTTAAACAAAACAATATCCAAAAATCTAAAACTACTACCTTATACAATTCCACAAATATATTACGAAGAAAACAAAAACAAAAAACACACAATCATCTTACCACAATAAACTTATTCGGTAAACTTCTATTATTTCTATTATTAGGTATTTCGGTTCGGTAAGGTATTAAGCAAAATTAGTTCTTAAAATAAAATACATTATATAGATATTTTATAGATATAGATACATAAGAACGTAGATACTTACATAGAATAAGAAGAACGCTATATATACTATTTATTATGATGCAAGGTTTCGAGGACCTTGCGTTTGAAGTTTGACTTGCAGCCGCTAAAAATGTCTAGTTCATTGAAAATCTTGTTATATGAGTTATGTAATCTATTAATTAGCGAATTTTGCGCATACTTAGAAGAGTATTGCGACACGGCAAAAAGTTTGGTTTTAGTATGTCGTGTTCTCTTTTGTGGGACATTAAACCTTAGAGTCTTATCTAGGAGTTCAGGACACTCTATGTAGCCATTACACAAGCCGTGAAGCAATGACATGTCTGATAATATTCGTCTCTTTTCTAAGGTAATAACTTTATGATATTGGCACGACTCTAAATAATCATTACCATATCCACGAAGAGACCGGTAATTAAGGTGCTTTACAAATTTATTTTGTATCTTTTCTATGGATTGTGTATATATCAAGTATTGCGGGTTCCAAACAGGGCTGCAATATTCTAGGATACTTCTTACGTATGCATTGAATAAAGTCTTAAGGCACCCTATATCGGAGAAAGGACGACTAACTCTCAGTATAAATCCAAGACTTTTGTACGCTCTGCCAATGATGTTATCGATATGCTCTGAAAAAGTTAACTTTTCATCCATTATGACGCCAAGGTCCTTAATGGAGACGGCTCTATTTATTTTAGTACTAGAAATTTTATAATCAAATATTAAGGGTGATTTCTTACGAGTAAAAGAGATTAAGAAGCATTTGGAAATATTGATGCCGAGACGATTTTCAGAGTAGTAGTTAGCTAATCTGTCAAGATCCTCCTGCAGCTTAAAACAGTCTGTTTGGTAACGTACTTTCATAAAAATTTTTGTGTCATCGGCGTACATAAGGTAACGAGCATATCTTAAGGAAAGTCCAATGTCATATAAGTAAGCAGCATACAAAAGAGGCCCCAGAATCGAGCCCTGCGGCACTCCAGACGGGATAGATACAAAATCAGAACAGAAGCCACCTATAACTACGGCTTGAGAACGATTCTGAAGATACGACTCTACCCACCTGAGTAAATTGCCTCGGATGCCAAGTTCGGAAAGCTTTCGGAGGAGAATGATGTGATCCACCCGGTCAAAAGCTTTTTCAAAATCTGTATAGATAACATCTACTTGTGAACCCCCATCGATATCTGTAGCTATGGAGTCTACAAAAACGCCTAAGTTTGTAGATGTCGACCTACCCTTTATAAACCCATGTTGCTCATCCGGAATGGACACTGTTACTACAGGGTATATGTGCGTATGTACCACTTTTTCTAAGAGTTTGCTCAACACATTCAAAATAGAGATAGGTCGATAATTTTCTATGGCTGACGCAGAGCCTTTTTTGTGAATGGGGACTATTAGAGCCTGTTTCCAGAGATTAGGGAAACAACCGTCTCTTAGACACCTATTAAACAAAGAGCATATTGGAGTGCTTAGTGAATCCGCGCATTTATTAAAGAGTATAGGTGGCAAATCATCGCTGCCCGCCCCCTTTGTAATATCTAAACTTTCTAAGAGATATTTTACCAATTCCTTAGTTACTGATATATTACAAATGATGTCACGTGCAACGTCATTAGTTTCATTAACGATTTGACTATTAGCAGACCTATTGAAATTATTTTGAAAAAATGTATTGAAGGCAGAACAAATATCTAATTGTGTTTTAAAAATACTCGTTTATGTTCTTAGTTTTATCTGCAATCAGTATTTTGTATCTTTCATACAATAGGTAAGCAGATTTTATGTTGGTTTGAGTCGGGTAGTCACACTTCCATTGCAATGCACTCTTCATTATCATGCTGCATAATATGCATATTTATTTAATATATCACTGGTTTCAGGTGTTCATTAACCCAAAGCTGAAGGTTCTGGACTACAACAAAGTATCTCACAGCGAAGGATGTGAAAGCGTGCAAGGATATGAAGCAGATGTTCCCAGATATAAACAAGTAGAGATAACTGGTACATCTTGGATTTTATTTCTTATAATTTGTAATTTCTATTCACATTATTGTTGTTCTGAATAGGCTCCGGGAACTGTTTATAATGTAATATATCTCTGTTTTGCCAGGTTATAATCAAAATGGGGAAGAAACAAAAACAGAGTTCAAAGACTGGTCTGCTAGAATAGCACAACATGAAATTGAACATCTTGACGGAAAGATGTATGTTGACACGATGAACCGCAAAACATTCACTTGCACTTGCTGGGAAGAAGTTAACTTATCTAAAGGAAAGGTTGTCATTCCATTTTCACCACAATAAAATAGACTTTAAATTATAACATAGATTTTATTTAATCACTATTACAATAAGCAATTAAAGAACAAGCTAAATCAATATTTGTCTTTAAATTAAATAAATACTTTGTTAGTTACATATAAAAATATACTAAGCTAAGACTAAGATTATGATAAGTACTTACATCAAATAACTTGAATATTGGAATAAAATGCAGAATTTCCTATGAAGCTAAACCATCAGATTTATGCATCAGTCCAATATACCATCACATTAGATACCTTCAGCAAATCATTAATTTACATATAAACTTGATATTTCATATAAACCTCTAAAACTTTAAACAGGTAAAATGTATTTGGTTACTATGGTTATGTGTCAAGGCTTTATTAAAAAGAAATATTAATATAAAATTGTTTTTACTTTTAATAACTAACGTTTGCTGCGGGTGATTTATGTATTCTTTTGATAGCAAATACAGTAGTATTTTGCATATAAACTTGTTACACATATTGCCTTGTTAGAACTAAATTTGCATCTAGTAAACTTCCTAGAGCTGCCATCCCCTATGGATGTCCCAATATAGCAGTTATCTGTAACAGAAAATTATCATTTTTTATTATTTTTGACCACAAATTACAAAGTTAATGTTGTGTTAGCCAGTCAGTCAGTGTTAATGATGGGGAAAAAAATATATACGCGTCGAATTGAGAAACTCCTTCCTTTATTTTATTTATGTAACAAAATCAACAGCTCTTAAATGTATCTTATTTTTCACCTAACGTATCTATATAACCTATTATATATTACGGCCAATTTACTTAATATAAACACCTCCTTCCTTTGAATCGTCTTTTAAAAAAGGCAGAGAAACTCAAATCAATGAGCAATAAAGGTGATGCTTGCAAACCATGACAAAATAAACTGTCGGACGCAAAATGACGTTCAATTCAGTTCAGTTTCTTGTAATTGGACTTCGCGCTTGAAGCAACAATTTGCCAGTGTCGAGTTAAATAAAATTATAAAGTGAAAAGATTTTACTCAGTTGAACGCCATTTTGCGTCTCCCGGCGTTCAATTCAATTCCATATAATTGGACTCTCTGCTTGTAGCGTCAGTTTGCCAGTGTCAAGTTAAGTAAACTGTCAAAAAACGTCATGCTCAGTTGTCAGTGTGGCATACAATTCTGCAGGGTGTCTAGGCCTTACACTATTTATTAATTATTAATGTAAAAATAATTATTTATGCCAGTGTGTACTCAAAATGCTCCATTGTATCTCACCTGAGCGGGTTGACCAGTGACGACATGCTGGTGAGAGACGAGGGTCCTGAGGCCAGGCTCAGCCGGTCCGTCTCCTCGTCCGCCTGGTTGTTTCGCAGCTCCTGCAGTGTGTACATAAACTTGCTCCATTCGTCGTGCCGGGGCTGGGCCACTTGCTGTAAAAAACAACTGCATAAGAAACGCGGTATAACAATAATAGTATAAGGAAATTAGTAGCCTGGGTTAATTTAACAGATAAGGTACCTAGGCCACAAACCTTTTAATCAAACTCAAAATAGTAGAAGCAAGATGCCTATTATATTCAGTATTCGCTCAAGAAACACCTCATCTCCTCCCGTGTGCGTGTGTGTTACCAGAACATGGACCACACAACAGATAATACTGCACTAGCCAACAGCTTGGTGAGAATTGGCATACCCCTCTCCTCAATATGACAAGAATCAATGAGGGTGGGTACACGTGACGTAATTTTCTCCATCTCACCTCAGACAGCTCATAGACAGAGATGTTCCCGGCGTCGTCCCCAGCTGTGAGGAACTGTCCGTTCTGCGACCAGGAGAGGCGCGTGAAGGCGTCGGGGTGGTGCAGGGTCGCCAGGGGGACCTCGGTGTCCCGGTTGAGGTTCCACAGCTGCAGGGAGCCGCCCGCGTCGCCGGCCGCGAACAGCGCGGGGTGCGCGGGCGACCAGCGCGCGTCCGTCACGTACGAGCCGCTCTCCTCGAATGAGTATAGTGGCTTGTTCTCCTGGAATATAGACGTGCACATTCGTTTCGCAAGTTCCAAGTTTCGGTGACTTGTTCTACGAAATAGACAAACAAATAATTGACATGGGTGTTTTATATGTATAATAAACAATATCTATGTATGTATGTATATTATATTAAGTATATTAGATGTCTAGTACCCGTAACACAAGCTAAGAGCTTACCACGGTACTAGAAGTTGTTGTGTGGATTGTCCAAAAAAAAATAATAATAATTGACATGATCGTGACCTCGAAACCGTGAAACTGTGCCGAAATATCGTGAAACTGAAACATCAATAGATTATGGAAAATATTCCGGTAGCGCTAAGGCCATCATAGAGCTCCAAATTAACCTCACCTACACGCAGTGTCGAGCAACGTTCGAGGCTCTGACACGCCAACCAGATCTGATCCGATGCGAGTCAGCGTGGTGGGGTATATCTAAGTGTTGATGTAATTTCTGTACCTTGAGGCTCCACAGTTTGACGCTCCAGTCCATGGAGCAGGAGAGGTAGAGGTGCGACAGGTCGACGGGCCCGGGCGCGGCGTGGCAGGACACGCCGGTGACGGGCCCCGCGTGGCCCTCCACGCACTCCCCGCAGCCGGCGCGGTTGATGTTATTTCTGTACCTTGAGGCTCCACAGTTTGACGCTCCAGTCCATGGAGCAGGAGAGGTAGAGGTGCGACAGGTCGACGGGCCCGGGCGCGGCGTGGCAGGACACGCCGGTGACGGGCCCCGCGTGGCCCTCCACGCACTCCCCGCAGCCGGCGCGGTTGATGTTATTTCTGTACCTTGAGGCTCCACAGTTTGACGCTCCAGTCCATGGAGCAGGAGAGGTAGAGGTGCGACAGGTCGACGGGCCCGGGCGCGGCGTGGCAGGACACGCCGGTGACGGGCCCCGCGTGGCCCTCCACGCACTCCCCGCAGCCGGCGCGGTTGATGTTATTTCTGTACCTTGAGGCTCCACAGTTTGACGCTCCAGTCCATGGAGCAGGAGAGGTAGAGGTGCGACAGGTCGACGGGCCCGGGCGCGGCGTGGCAGGACACGCCGGTGACGGGCCCCGCGTGGCCCTCCACGCACTCCCCGCAGCCGGCGCGGTTGATGTTATTTCTGTACCTTGAGGCTCCACAGTTTGACGCTCCAGTCCATGGAGCAGGAGAGGTAGAGGTGCGACAGGTCGACGGGCCCGGGCGCGGCGTGGCAGGACACGCCGGTGACGGGCCCCGCGTGGCCCTCCACGCACTCCCCGCAGCCGGCGCGGTTGATGTTATTTCTGTACCTTGAGGCTCCACAGTTTGACGCTCCAGTCCATGGAGCAGGAGAGGTAGAGGTGCGACAGGTCGACGGGCCCGGGCGCGGCGTGGCAGGACACACCGGTGACGGGCCCCGCGTGGCCCTCCACGCACTCCCCGCAGCCGGCGCGGTTGATGTTATTTCTGTACCTTGAGGCTCCACAGTTTGACGCTCCAGTCCATGGAGCAGGAGAGGTAGAGGTGCGACAGGTCGACGGGCCCGGGCGCGGCGTGGCAGGACACGCCGGTGACGGGCCCCGCGTGGCCCTCCACGCACTCCCCGCAGCCGGCGCGGTTGCCGTACAGACAACCTGAGTGGAAACCAATTCATTCATTTGTGCCTAAAATTTTTCCAAGCAAGTAAATATAGTCAAAGTTTTAAAAATAAACCTATCGAGTCAACTGCCAGTAGACTGAGCGAGATAGTTCTGTATTTTAGCCATTTAATTATCTAATTAAATTAATTAATCGGATTAATCTTAATTACTCGGATATTGTAAAGCCAGGCCCTAATCATCTAATAATCTGTTATTTGCTATTGAGTAATTTTTTTGGAGTCTTTCTTAGTTGGAAAGTGCTAATTTTTGGATGCTCTCAAAACTATTCAAATACTATGTCATTTTAATTTCACTACACACTTCTGCTTTCGATTGTATTGTGAATAAAAGTATATGCTGTGGCGCGCGGGGCGACGATCGGTGAGGTACGCGGGAGGGGAAGTGTCAGTGTGCATAACGACGGCGCGCGCGAACGTTCGTTTTCCCGCTCGCTATTGCTTTTTGGTACAAAACCTATGTTTTATTGGTACAACACCTACATTTAATGACAAACCTACATACAAAATCACAAAACCTTCAACTTTGCGCTATCGGAACTAGAATAAATGTCGGGCTCAGCGTATTTTCTTTACAACTGTGGCTCGGGCCTGACAAATAGAGGTGAAAATATCACAAGGAGTTGAGGTACCTCCCCTATAGCATTTTTTTGTAAATATTATTTTTTATAGCTACCTATGTATTTAAAAGAACACCAAAATTGTAATAACTACAAAATTGTAAGAACTGATAGAAGAGGAGCTATAAGAACAGCACATCTTATAGCTCCTCTTAAAAAACTGTGTTTGTAATTTGAGCCTTTTTTTCCTATTTTAGTCTCTATTTCTATTTTGTATACACACTGCATCTCTACCTACTCTTATTTATTTCAAATTTCTTCATCACCACAGGTTCGCTGTAAGAAAACTCTTATAGGGTTAAGCTCGCCTTTGTACATGACCATTGTTACTAAACCTTAATGTATCCTTTTGTGTACAATAAAGAATTTATTTATTAATTTATAAAAAAAATTAAAGCGAACTGTCAAGACAATGAATGTTATTTCCATAATAATTTATATAAGTTGGTAAGGGCAAATGTCAGATGTAGGTATGCCCTGTGCTTCTAAGGAAATAAACGTTTTGACTTTGACGACTTTTCTCCACATGTAGGAAGGAAGAATCAGAAGGTGCAATGAATAAGAGCTATGCCTATACTGTAATGTAAATAATGAAATTGACCACACACCTGTGTAGATATTCCCATCCTCAGCGCCAAGTACAAAGTTGTTAACATCCGAGTGAGGGAAGGCCATGCAAGTGACGGCTACAGCCTTGCTCTGACGGTGTTGGAGCTCCAAGGTGTCTTGCGGCTGGCTCAGCATGTCGAGGGACCAGGAGCAGAGGCGCCCGTCCGTGGAGACTGAGATCAGGTTGTGTGCGTTCTGGCTGCCTACCACGCTTAGGCAGTAAACTGGGTGCTGTGGAATAACCATTACCCGATTAATGAGGGATAAGAGTATTTAAACAGCTCCTAAAGACCCAGGCTTTGTTTGTGTATCCATATAATTCAGGTAGTCAAGGCAAGTCAAGGTAGGTAAGTATAGTATACCTAACTGTTTTTTAGTAAAGCTGAAATAGAGCACATCCCAAACCCCATAATATACCCATGGTTGTTGGAGGTCGGCGTTGGTAACGGTGTCACAGATTATTCATAACTATTGCAGTTCCCATTAGTTTTCATTTAAGGTGTATATTTATATATATTTTAAATATAAACAACGAACGAGACACTATCACACCCTCATTGGCCCAGCACCGATATCCAACAGCGATTGACGTCCCATGGACAGAAGAATCATCTTGATTAGCGTGGTATAGAGATGTCAAAGGATGAAAGGCATGTGACAAAAAGAGGAGCCTATTTTTGCATGGGCGTAGTCCTTACAGAGTTTGTGCCAACCACCACGGTCCCGTGCCAATTAAAAATATTAAAAAATAATTAACAACTCACAGTATGCGCAACCGAAGACAGCGGCGTCCGTTGTATAGGGGTCCGCTTCGCGACGCGGTTATCCCACAGGACGATCTGACCCGAGTAGGTGCCTCCAAGGATCAGGTTAGGGTGGAACCTAGAACGGAGAATAAATCAACAAGCGTGGAAGCGTAAGGCTGCTTTTTCACCAGAGATGTATGAGGTAGCTACTCCTGACATATGACACAATCACGAAATAGAACTTGAATAAATTCGCGATAGACGGATTCCACTTTCGGTATGGTTTTCTTGAACTTCATTAATATTCAGTAAAGTCATGTTAACGCAGTACTCTCGTTTCACAGTAGGAACCAAGAAGCTTTAGCGTCTACGTCGCTTTCTCTAACGTCTACGACCTTTAACGTCGTAACCAACCTACCTTTGGCAATGGAAGAGATATCCTTCTTGAATCAGGTGTTCCCCAGACAAGGCAGATGCAATTTATATTTTTAAATTGTGACTTTTTAACCAATGCAGAATTGCCGAACTAACTTTAAATTTCCTGCTATTCATTATATATTAAAAATGCTCGGAAAAATCTGGGCAAAGAAAAAGTCATTTAAATAATAATTCTTAGTAGGAATGGAACCCACGACCTTTTGCATGTCAGTCAAAGCTTCTCCCACCGTTCCACCACGGTAACCAACCTACCTCGCGAAAGTAGCGCTCATAACCGCCGACTGACAATGGAAGATATCTTCTGGCGTCGTCTTCTTGAACTTGGTGTTCCATACGAGGCAGACGCCGTCTGGGTCGTGCGGCGCGTCGTCGCTGATGTGGTAGGAGGCCAGCAGGAGCTCGGGGTGCGCGGTGGACCAGTCCAGACACGTGACGCAGCGCCCTTTCGACCAGCGCGGATCGCTGAAGGTGCGCACTAGGGAGAGACGCGCTAGGGTCTTGTCGTCCCTGTAAACATACCTCTATATAACAATTACAGTAACTTATGTTCTTTAGCTTCCCATGCAATGTACTCCTGTTAGTCCTGGGGAAGAATCACAGGGGTACATGGCACAAGTAAATAAAATGTTTCAGTAGTGAAGTTTGGGTAATGTTAGAAATAGCTCGCCTACGGCTACTTTTTGCGTCGTGCGGTTATAGAATCATTTTGGAATATTGAATACAATAAAATTATATAGACGTGCATCTGCGTTGAAGCCATTAATTTATTAAAACTAAAACGATTGAAACAAATAGTAACTGGAAGTGAGCGCAGGTTATACCAGATGAAAGAATAGGGGTGCGATTCGAAATAAAATTTCGACCTTCAGTTAATACAAAAAATAAGTTAAATGGACCTAAGGTCAAGGGAGACTGGAGAAGTAACAAGACAAACAAGGTAAGCACTTGATTTGTACCAAAATCTGACGGAGTAATGGAGGTTCACTCGTGATTTCATAGTAAAATTCGTCAACAAAATTATAAATTATACCACGAATTCATGGTATGTGTGTATGTCTGTGAAACAATTTAATTCCATATTAAAAGACTAAGGACCTGTTTTACGATCTCCGAGTAAAGTTAAACAACGGTTAAAATATAGAGCTATTTTCGAAATAGTTGATAGACATTGCTTAGTTTACTCGGATTTTGTCAAATTAGCGTTAAGTTAGATACCACAGTATTCGAAATGTTGTTATCACCAAAATCAAACTAATAAAAAATAACAAATTTATAACATGCCAATAGAAACATTACAATACAAAATTAAGGGGCGGTTAATAAAAATGGGGGAAAAAACAATCAAAGGCGCGCAATCCAAAATCATTTTACCGAGACGGAAAATTTAGCATACCCATTGGAGCACCTACAACAAATGGAAACAACTTATTGGAACTGCTGTTTAAAAACCTTTTGATAAGATTTATCTATAGTATGCTGCAGGTTTAACAAATAAATAAAAATATAATCTGTGCGTTTTACTTTAAATGACTCAGCTCAGATCTTGATGAATCACTGGAATAAAACCCAGTGCGTTCTTGACGGACAATTTACGTTCTATGACTATGACGAGGCCGGCGAGATGCATGAACTGCTGGAACTCGGCTGAGATGAGAGCTAGGGGTAAGTCTACATCACCTATTAACGTTCCCACTGCTGGGACACAGGGACTTCTCTCTTGGCGAGACAGATTAGGCCTTAATTAACCACACTGGCCAAGGGCGGGTTGGTGAATGTCACATGTTCTTCCTCTTTAAATTTCTTAGAACAAGCCGATGTTTTGCCTTCACCGTTAAAGCAAGTGTTAAAAGCGCACATCAATTTCTCAAGAAGAAAAATCTAGAGGTGCGTGGCGGGGTGAACTCACGACCTTCGGAATGAAAGTGTGTCCTCCCACTTAGCCAACACGGCTTTAGCTAGAGGTAATTGGCAGTGCGTAGTACTCACAGGCCTTTGCCAACTGGCAAACGGACTTACAGAGAATAAAGAAACAAGATGTGTGAAAGTTATTAGTACCGTAGGAATCATAATATGTATCTATTGTCCGAATAAAAGGCTTATTATTATTATTATTTTCTTTCAGCTTGTTTACTGCTCGACATAAATATCGGGAAATATCCGATGCACACGGGCCTAAGCCAAGTGAGCATCAGAATCAGGCGTCTGTTGTTGGTATATTAATATTTAGGTATTTGCAAGTATTATTCGGATATTAGGTATTTCTGATATTATTAACGGGATCCTCATCGGTTTGTAAGAATTTACGTACAATACGGCAAGTGTTTAGAACTACTATTGTATATATTTTATTATTTTTATATTTTATTATTATTATATTTTATTATTATTATATTTTATTATTATGATAGTACTCACAGTGCGTTCTCGGCGTCGCCAGTGCCGGTGTAGTCGGTGTAGATGTCGACGGACTCGGCCAGCGCGCGCTCGATGACGCGGCCGGCGCGGTCGATGAACCGCTGGAACTCGGCGGAGAGCATGATCGTCTGCTTCTCGTCGGCGCTCAGCTCACGGACTGGAAACGGGCTTAACGATAACTCTACACAATTTTATTATTAAAAATATTTATTTCAGCAAAAAAAAACATTAAGACTTATATTCTAAACACACTTTGAAATAAAACTAATAGACGTAAGGTGTCCTTCAGTTATTTGCAGATAACTTATAAAGCAGACTGTATATCTGGTGACTTCTTCACTAGGCTAAGCCTGTGTCGAAGAAGTCTGTACATTTTTGCAGGTTGAATTATAGGATACTTCCTGTGATTTTAACTGTAAATAATAATAATAACTGGTAGACTAAAAAGAAAAAATGTATGTATGTATGTGTATTTATTAGAGTTAACGCAATCGGCAACGGCCCAACGGTTCAATCAAATTGATACCAAGTCGCGTCAAGTCCCATTACAGCGATTGTTAGAAATTATTTACCGAATATCTTTGCTATCATGTTTGTGATAATTTCTGAATAACATTCACTTTTAAATCATTTTATTAGTTGGGGTCGGTTCACGCCGAGACACAAGACAAAAAGATACAAGTTTTATTGCAAGAATAAGAAAGCCCCTTCAAGTACCTATTGTCGCTTTACTTCTTCGTCTGAACTGACCCTAAGCTCTGTTTGGGTAAATCTAATCTGGTTTTGTCTGTTTGACCACGCTAATCTCAGAAACTGCTGGTCCGATTTATCGAGGAAGGCTATAGACTATTTTTACCGCGGGAAAATACACGTATAAAAAATCACGGGCAATGCCGTGGCTTGTAGTGTACAAGTTAAGCCTTCATTTGACTACAATCTCACCTGATGTAAAGTGACGATGTGGTCTAAGATGGGACATGAAGACCTAGAAAGTAGATGGTTTCTCCTAAAGCCTCTACAGCTAGTTACTATCATATAACTACAACGAAAAAGAACATGTTTTTTTTGGAGGTTTTGTCTGTTCACGTCCGTAAGTGGTAACCCTCTGAATCCTCGCACGTGACCTCCGGGTGGTGCTAAGAACAGTCTCTGGTGGTAGGCTTCGGCCGCGGCTTGTCACCACCCTCCGGGCTGGGCCAGTGCGTGAAGCGATTTTTTCGTGTTTCGTAATGTGGTCCGGAGAAGCCATCTTCTAGGCCTGGATGCTCCATCTTAGACCACATCGTCACTTTACATCAGGTGTGATTGTGTTCAAATGAAGGCCTATCCAGCATAAAAATAAAATAAAAACCCACCTTTCTTCTCCTTCTCCTCCTCCTTCTTCTCCTCCAGCGCCTCGGTGACCGCCGGCTGCACCTCCTTCACCGTGGGCAGGCCGTGCGGCAGGATGCCGGGCGGCAGCTTGCCGTGGAAGGTGTCCTCGTCGTCGCCTTGCCGCGCGCCGTCGCCGTCGAATGTAAGCACTGGACGGTGAATAAGAATGCCCCTTCCCCCGCTCGTATGGTGTGGTGTCATGCGATGTGTGTTACGGCTTAGGCTACTATAATTATGTGCTGGATAATACTTGGAAACTCCTTTTAAGGCCCAAAAAACTGTCAAATGATTCAACAAGGTTGATTGACACTTTATCTGTGAGGTGACAGTTCCGCTACAGTGGAAAATATTAATCCCAATCCCTACTAATATTATTAAAGCGAAAGTAAGCTTTTTGGTAACTACTCATGCGTTATATTCTATAAATTTTGAAAACTCATAGGTGAGACTACGGTTAAGGATAAACTTAAACATTTTTTATTAACATCTAGCAGATAATACGCTATGTCTAGTAAGTAGTTTATAAGGGATAGAGTAGTAGCTATTATCTACATGTTATTAATTCACAAAATACATGTTAAAACAATAACAACTTATACCTAAATGAATCATACAAAGAAAATAAAGAAAAGTTATTAAAATATTGAACTTTAGCGCAAATGATAAAAAAGTTGTAAAGATATTAATCCGGAAAAGAGGACCATTCCCGTGAGTTTTATAAACTGCTCAGAAAATTTACGAAAGCGAAGCCGCCCTTTAATGCGAGTTCTAGAAATGCACTGCTGAGATCACTCTAAATATTATAAGGGAAAGTAAGATATTATATTTCAGGATTGTGCCGTTACTGTGTCGGAACTATAGCTTCACTGGTATGTTTCAATCAACCTTTATGCTATGATTTAGGAGTTTCATGTCAAAAATAAGTTAGCCGTTTTGATTATTACTAAGCTTCATGAAGTTACAATATAATAGTTAGTATCGTCTCGGATGTTGTTGAAAAATGAGTAATCGTCAAATCGTAAATAATTTAGAAATCCCATATAATGTAGGACATGTTAACAAGACCTGTTCTGCTTATTAAAATAATAATTTAAAAAAATTAAGTAACTTAATTTTTACTTAATTCGGTATTTATTTTTAACCCCCGACCAAAAAAGAGGGGTGTTATAAGTTTGACGTGTCTGTCTGTCTGTCGGTCTGTCTGTCTGTCTGTGTGTCTGTCTGTCTGTCTGTTCCACCATAGCTCCAACGGACTCAACGGACGGAGCGATTTCAATTTCGTTTTTTTTGTATGAAAAGTGAGTTTGGCCCGGGTTTTCTTAGACATGTTTTATGAAAATCGGTTGTGCCGTTTACAGTTATTGGGGTGGGAGTGGGGTAGGAAAATCGAAAACCTGCAAATATACTCGAGTGGGGTATCAAATGAAAGCTCATCGCGTGCACATTACAAAATATTATGGTGTTTTACTTTAAAGGAAATTAAGGCATTGGAGTCGGGGGATTTTCTTAAATTTTATATTTAGATTTATTTAATAATTCTATTAGTGTAACTTCATGAAACTCTTGATGTGATGTGTACATTTTAAGGTCTACAATGCACTATGTGTAACTACTTGTAGAAACTTCAGGGTCACTACAGCATATGTATAGGAGTTCGGTGTAAAGTAACATTATACATATATGTAAATAATGCAATGAGATGAAAATTAAAAGGGAAAAACTGAAATGTAATTATGTCACTGCATAAAGTCAAGACTTTAAGCCTTTGATGGTTACAAAAGGCGCAAATTGCTTTTTAAAAAGAAAATAGATAGTAGACTATTAGAGGTCTACTAGTTGTGCTTTCAATCTTGATTGTAAAAGGATAATTGCAGCTATTTTGATACCAGTGTCATGGAAACGTACGTAACTAAGCGATGCGTTGCTACTGTCAGGTTACTCAGACTAAACATAATGCTCTTCTAACCACAGATTAATTACTTCTACTAAAACATTGCAATGAATTGCTTTTAAACAGGAGACGATGCCACATTTTTTGTCATTGATCAAGATCAGATGATTAGCCGGCCAATGTTCCAATTTTTTCATGAATCAATCACTCAACAGTTTTAATAATAATAATCTGTGATTAGAATACTGAATTACTACTTCATATAAGCAAATATAGGAGACTACAGTTACAGCCATAAACTCACAATCCAATTAGCATGTTATAATAACCAAATTTTTTTTTAAACTACAGAAAAATATTCTACTAAAAAAAACATGCAAAAACTCGTCATACGATACCCCTTCTCGGTTATACCTTCATCTATGAAGCAGTGAGCATGAAAAATACATCACTGTAACTATATTCTCGTCATGTTATTATTTAGTTCCTTTAAAATGTCTTTAACTCAAACTTAACAAAAAAATATTCTCCACATAATATACATATATTTTATAATATTTATTTACATTTTAGAGAAACTAAATGTAGTGTTTTTTTTATAAATAAAAGCAGTTGATATATTTATCTGGATTGTACGAAATAATCATTTTATCTAAACTCCAATAATAGCCTACATACATACGGTGCAAAGAATACTCATTTTAACCGATTAGATGCGTTACTCGTTGGTGACAGAAAGCTTTAAAAAAACTATGCAAAAAACTTCCCGAGCTCTCCACTTGAGAGTTATATTATGTATATGTTTAATATATAAATATAACACATATTCTTATCAAAACATATTGATGAAATCAAAGAGAGGCACTTTAATTAAATATAAAAAATAATTTCTGTCACATGCAACATATATAAAAATATTTTTACCTAATAAATGATCAGATATACTGTAAGAGTGATATGTAAAACTATTTCTATTGAAATAATTCATATAGTGTTCATTACCGTGTAATATATTAATGTTTTTTTTTGTTCCGATGTGTGCATGTGCATTATATGTAAGTCATACGGAAATATTCAACTATATATGAATTTACATATAATAAATCTGTATATACTCCACATACACAAACACTGATACGAAATGATGAGGGGTTACAGAATGTATATAGAGCGTTATATATAAATAGCGTTACATATACGAAGGGTATAAGTTACAAACAAACCATGCGTGAAAGAGGCAAGGCTACTAAGGGCTTTAGTTCCAAATGATTGTATATGAGTCGAATTTGAAACCTACCTGTAAACTCGTCCTCCCACTCTAAACCCGGGTTTAGATTGTACTCGTCTTGAAAAAGGGAGGAAAACAAAAAAAAATGTCAGTATCTTTCGACCAAAATATAAAAATAATTTAAACTTTATACATAGATTAGCATATTAACAGTGCTTATATATTTGATCAGCATGGCCTATACCGGAGTGTATTTCATCAAACTCTTGTTATTTACAGCAGGACTAGAGACCCAGAGACAAAAATGACTAATGACTTCAATTTAGAATGTAAAAACATGTGAGTTTATTGAAATAATCCGTGATTTATAATTGTGCAGTGTGGGTTAGTCGCGTCGGAAGGGTAAGTGCGTGAGATGATATGGCAACCCCATAACTACCACCATAATTCGATATACACATATGATATTTCGTATACTGTTCATATGATTGCGGCCTCTGCTTTCCCATTGGTATTTTCGTGGAGAACTCTGGAAGGCCACATGGACAAGTACTAACACAACTGACTGTACAAACTCAGTTGATCCCCGCTCTGTATCTGTCAGTTTTCTTGATTAGACTAGTTACATCCAAATTAAGTGTATCAAGTTATCTATCCTAGTCTTTGTTAGTAGGAAATATCTAAAAGCGTGATACAAAGAACCTATCAACTCTATGTACAAGACTATCAGGAAACTACCGACACCTAGTTAATCACCACATGAAAGGAAGTGTTAGAGTCGAGTTGCGAGGAAGAAACCGGGAGGAACAATGACTTACCGTAGTAATCTGTGGCGTGTGCTAGAAACGGACAAAAAAATAATAAAGTCAATCAGTATTTTTTATCTGTGGCTCTTAATTTAATATAACCCTGTCACACCCACTTACCCAAAACATATACATATTATAGTGATAGATGGCATTCACAATGGATTTGCGATAATGGGCTTTGTTTTAAGGCTCTATACAAGCTGAATTGGCAGCGACGTGACGCGCCGATCAGTATCAATAACAAGATATAACAAGCCTTTAGACCACGACACCCTACTAATATGTATAATATAATTTGTATGTGTGTGGACAACCTGTCTGATTAAAGAAACTTTTTCTTTTTATTTTATTTTATTTAATATTATAACGCAAAAGTTTAGACTGTGAGGATGTGTGTAAGTGTGTGTATGTTTGTTAAAAACTATTGAATAGATTTTGTTTAAGCTTCACAATTATAGAGCTTATATATCAGAATGATAATTAATAAATTTGTTATTAATTGTTTTGCACTTTTTAATAAAGCATTATGCCATAAATCGCTGTGAAAAGGCTTATAATTTAATGTTAACATTAATACTAAACCAGTTTGGATTGAGCCTAACGTTAATGGTGTGTAGTACACTAAAATGACAAGCTTGCCCTGTGTTTGAAAATCACACTTGCACAAGTTCCCGTGATTATTACGTGTATTTAATATTGCTATTTATTAGTCACACATGTGATTCGTCTGAAAATTGATTTTAATTTTATATTAATAAATGTGTTATTGATAGTTTCGCACTTTTAATTAAGCATTTTCATCAAATTTCCTTAGTACAGTCAGCGACACACTGATGAAAGCGTCTATGTCACATAGTAAAAATGTTCTAAAATACATAAAACCCAATTGCTATTAAGCAGTTAGAATTATCATAATACTGGTTCGCCCAAAAGTGGTCAAAATATCTCACATCTAGCTATCAATAATTCATATGCATTTAAATTGACAAAGTGTGTAAAATGATCTGTGCAATGCAAACCAATCTATTAAAGGTAGCATGCAACCACTTCAAGACGATAAACTTATGCCGATTCTAACTGCTTATATCAATATGGTTTTATGTTTTTCAGATTATTTTGAGTACTTCAGAGGCTTTAAATCAATTTAACGCGGACTGTACCATACCACAATGGTACGACTGAAAAGTTTATAAGTTAACCTTTATTAGTTATATGTTATTAATGTATTTTATTTATCGCTGAATCAAATAAATAAAATAATATTGAGTGTTTTTTTATCAATAACACAATTAATAGTTAGCATGCAACATTAAATACACAATTAATATTATTTTATTTTGTGGAAAACCACCCATGTAGCAGGAAAGAAAGTAAGTGGTCCAAAGTTGTAACGTTTTTTATGTGATGTTTAACTTTTAAAATTCTTACCATTTAAGATAATGGAATGATATAAGCTTTATATTATGTCACCGAAAAAATAAGAAGATCCGCTGATACCTTAGAAATTTTAAATCCTTCGTAAGATTCTAACCAACAAAATTAATTCTATTATTTTGTTTTTAAGTTGCTAATAATTCGAAACTGATTATTCCGCAAGCATGGCGCTTGCAACAGCTTCTATTACAACTATTCTACAATATTGTTAAACACCGAAAAAAATTTTTTTTTTTTTGCAGATTTTGTTATTTTTCTGTGACAAAATATACACTCAAATGTTTTAGACAAGTTGTAAACAGTTTGTAAGCGCTAGATTGTATGTAGTTCCCTGCTACATTTGCGGTCATCCAAATATATACAATATACTCTAAATAATGTTAATAAGAGTTATATTACCTTTGCGGGGCCGCCACCAGTCCTCCATGTATCCTGCAAGCGGTGATGCATTGGAAGACCAGCCTTGTTTATGGTAGCACAAACACAAACATTGCACCGATTCTCATACAGTATTTACTTTTGACGATAAAAGTTTTTTTTAATGCTTAGTAAGCCTTCATTTGACCACAATCGCACCTGATGTAAAGTGACGATGTGGTCTAAGATGAGGCATGAAGACCTAGAAGGTAGGCTTTATTTGGATGGATTATTAAGAATACTTTACTTTTATTGCACAAGATAATAAAGAATTGTTCAAAGGTGGCTAAGCCCAGGCATAAATAATATAGAGATTATAGACAAAATATATCGAGAAATTGAAAAGTATAGACTGACAGAAGCTGTGCAAATAAAATATAGACAAGGTATTTGAATAGGAAATTGTGGAATGCAAGAATTGCATGAAATTTGACTATAATAACTAAATATTTTTTGTCATATTTATGGCATTTAGGCTCTAATCTTTCACTCTAATGTTAGGAATTGGAAGGATAATGAAACAGAAAGGGAAACAAAGTCTAGCTAGATGATGAATTTAATGAAGTACGTCTAGATAGTTAATTAAATTATTTTTAGACTTAAAGCGTATATAAGCTTTTAAAAGTAAATACTGTTGTAAAATACTACAGATGTCAATGGTTATAGGGATTAAGGACCATTTGCAAATACTAAAAAATACAAGTTAAGAAAATCTAGTACTTATTGTTTGCTGTATCAAATGGCTTATTTCTCAAAATCCATGTAAACTGAGCAATGGTTAGTTTTGTCAAAAATTATGTGACAATGATTAGTCAAGATAGATATGTCAAGAGCTATCTCGCTTAGTCACATGGGACTAAGCGAAATAGTTATATAGTTTAACCATTGTCTAATTACTCGGAGATTGTGAAACAGGCCCTCAGTTAATAATAGTATTTGCGAATGATACGACAGTTAAACCAACACCCGAACATCACAGTTAACATAATTAATAAACAAGTTGTGAAGGGTATGCTAAATGCAAACTCACAAAAGAAATGTTAAAATATACAATAAATATAATCCCAGTTAACATTTTCAGTACCAACATAAACATACACGTTTAATAACAGATATTTAAAATGACGAATTTAAATAAAATTACCTAAATTTTTTTTACTAATGCACTATATTCAGCTTAGATTGCTAAGTTATTAATCCATTAAATGTTTAACTTCAAGTGCGTATTTCACCATTTCCGAGTAAATTTGCCAGTGGGTAAAATATAGAGCAATCTTGGTACTTTAGTCGCTGACAGTTGTCAGTTGACTTGATAGCTCTATATTATAACCAGTGACAAATATGCTCGGAGATTTTGAAATTGGCCCTAAGTTTGTATAGACTTCTTTCAATTTTTTATGTTTAATTTGCTGCTATTAAAATTAAAACGTTTCAGCTGCTCAACGGATTTTAATGCAGTTACTTGCAGCAATAGATCGATTCCAGGAGAAGGTTCATGTACCTCCCATGCGAAGCCGGGACAGATCGCTAATCTTAAATAAATCAGTATTTAGATAATTTCAAATTGGATTGGTAGAATTTTGTTCATGATAATTCAATATGTCTCAGATATATTTAAGCGATACTGTAGAACTGTAAACTTTAAGTTGACCTGTCCATGTAAGCCTAGGCTTCTAAGGAAATAAACGTTTTGACTTTGACTTTCACTTTGACTTTGTATAAGAATGGAAAGGCACATACCGTCGCGCACGTCTCCCGCCACCCCGGTCGTGGTGGTCTGCGTCTGCTTCGCGTACGTGACCTGCTCCTTGGGGGGGATGTCGGTGGACTGCACGGAGACCACCTGCAGGGCCGGGGCTTTCTTGGGGCCGCTGTGGATTAATTCATCATCATCATCATCACCCTAATAACGTTCCCACTGCTGGGACACAGGGATATTTTCTCTGGGCGAGAGAGATTAGGCCTTAATTCACCAAGCTGGCCAAATGCGGGTTGGTGAATGTCACATGTCCTTCAAACTCTTTAAAGTTCTCAGAACATGCCGGTTTCCTCGCGATGTTTGCCTTCACCGTTAGAGAACGTATTTAAAGCGCACATACATTCTTAGATATGAAAAATCCAGAGATTCGCGGCGCCACGACTTTCGGAATGAAAGTCGAATGTGCTTCCACTAAGCCAACACGGCTTTATAAATTATACTTACTTGCCCTCATTAGGGTTGGTTACCCTAATGCCACACTTTTATTTTTTATGTTAGACTAGCAGCTGTGCCCTGCGGTGCTACCCGCGTTATAATGGATGAAGTACTCTTAACCAACAACATATTTATTTGAATAAAGATTAATATTATTATGTTGATACAACTTAAACAAATTATTTCGACCAAATTAGGTACCATAAAAACGGTTTTTGTGAGTTAAGGGCCCCTTATACCGCAAATGCTGTTTTTAAAATCAATATGAATCAGTCAAAAATTAACGTAAAATTTTGAAAAAAATATATGTTTCAGTTGAGGATCTTACAGAGTGCAATTCGCTTACATTTACACAATAAGATGAACTTCGCTCGATAGAAAAAAATACCAAAGTTGCCTCTTTTTAAAAAACATTTTCAATACTGTGGCTAAAATAATAAATTTATTGACCTTATTTTTACACCAATCTTTAGATAAATCATTTTTCTAGTGCAAATCGCTGAGGTGTGTGTTGTAGTGTTATTTTCCTATTAATTATGCCTAAATACCTACAAACCCGCGAGCGACGCGACGCCCGCGGGCTTCGTCAGTCGCGCGGTGGCGCTTACCGACGACGGACCTATGCCAGTGCTCTTCCCGCCCGACGAGCGACGTGCGACGTGAAAAAAAAAGGTGTGTGTGCGATTCACACACGACAGAAGTAAAACTACAACAATTAATAAAAACCGTAATTGGTTTTACAAGGACAACTGCGCGACATTGCTGTCGCGACGGCAATGTCGATTTGGTATTTGGGCCGGGGAAAAAGAACCAGTCAAAGTCAAAGTATCTTTATTGCATTATTACATGTAGTTTAAATGGTAGGTATTATATAAGGTTTTGTATCAATGTAATTTGCCCATTGGACATTTTGATTAACAACAATTTAATAATAAGAAATTTTAAATAATAATTGTATATAATTAAAAAATAAACATGTCAATAATTTTATAAATCAGATTAAATTAAATAAAATATTAGTTAATGATTAAAAATAATTACACATTACATTTATTTACCAATGGTTTTGTCATTTAAATATTCGGCAACTGTATAATAACATTGTATAATAACAGTACATATCGAAAGAATCGAAAAAGATGATGAATTTTGGAAATCAAAGATGGAATCAAAATTATCACACTTTTACCACCTGTCAAAATGTCTGCTGCCAGAAATCGTCAACCCCAGACACACTCTTGGTTGCCTCTATACGGAATCTGACACTTGAATGCGAATCCCGGTGGATTCGCAAAATCAAAATCCGAAAATAAAGAAAAAGAGATTTTTTTATCGCAAAACATTATTAAATTGCAATCAGGACCTAGCACTAGAACTCTAAATTACAATGAAATAAAAAAGCATTTTATTCCTCATATAAAATGTATTTTTTTTTATAAATGAGAATAAATATTGTACATAATAATTATGTTTGTTTTCATTTTGTTGTTTGTATTCTTTACCACAAATTCTTCAATCATAATTATCACCTCACTAATTCAAAAAGTTTAGTAAGAAAAATTATGTTTACATTCAATACCTACATACCTACTACAATAAACTTTCATTTCTATCAAATAAAAGAATATAGTCAATAAAATAATCAATATACTAAAAAAATACAGTCAATAAAATTAAAATCACCGTAGCTACTGCATTTTGCTGTATTGTGGCGTTCTTGCTGCCTACAAAGTTCGCCGGAGTTCATATCAAGTCGGCTCCCGCGTAACGCGCATGCAAGTCGACTGGGTGAGTAAAATGCCTAAATCTTCGAAACAAGGTGGCCTTAATCTTAAAAGATAGACATATACTATCGCGGACTGTTTTTTAGATCATTAAAAGAGCTATTATTCTTTAATACATATTTTTTGTGTATCTTGAACCGTTTTCACGGCGCACGCAACGGAAGGCTTCAAAGATGAACAATTTCTCCCGTTTTTTACACATTTACCACTATATCTTTGCTCCTATTGGTCGTAGCGTGATGTTATATAGCCTATAGCCTTCCTCGATAACTCGACTATCCAACACAAAAAGAATTATTCAATTCGAACCAGTAGTTTCTGAGATTAGCGCGTTCAAACAAACAAACAAACAAACAAACAAACTCTTCAGCTTTATAATATTAATATAGATAAGGTTTCATTTGACCACAATCTCACCTGATGTTAAGAGACGTGGTCTAGGATGGGGCATGAAGACCTTGAAGGTAGATGGCTTCTCCGGACCACAATACGAAACACGAAATCGTTTTACGAACCGGCCCAGTCCGGAGGGTGGTGACAAGCCGGAGTCTACCACCAGAGACACTACTTAACATACAATGGACCATATAGTCCAAGTTATAAGCTGTCACATACCCATAAGAAGGCATGCTGCCTTTATCAGTGAGCGGCAGGCTGGCATCAGGCGAGGCGGTCTGTGGCGGGGTTAGTGACGTCATGGAAGAGAGAGACGACAACACATCCTTCACCGGCGCTACTCCGAGGGACGACAGCATCTCGTCCAGGTCACGGCGGTTGTCGATACTGGACGTTGTTGTAGCTCTGACCTGTAAACAGTTAAGTAGATACTGTTTAGTTTGGTGAAGTAGTGATGTTTCTCTCAATCTCTCTACCTCTATCTCTCACTCTCTCTCTTAGAATGTCCACCAATGTAATGCAGATTTGCTATACTCATATCTTATGATGAACTTTTGACAAGGGTTTTGACTAAGAGCAATTATATTTTTTAAGCATTCATGTATGTGATAAATAAAAACTCAGATTCACCACCAGTTTCAAAGATTAAAATTGTAGGGTAATAGTACAAGGTGGCAGAGGAATTATAAGCATTCAAGGAAACTTTGCATCAACAGTAATCTAGATAAGCAATATCATCTGCTTTTCATCTACTACTAAATAAAGTTTATGCATCCAATTAAAAAACACATCCGTCTTTTAGTTTTTCTCCAGTCCATCCAAAGGTTGTCTGGAAGAGATCACTTTTTGTGATAAGCCGCCCATTGTTACACTATTATTGAATGTATTTTAGTTCTTAAGCATTGTTCTGTTGTATATTAATTTTTTGCGTTTCAATAAAGAGTATTTATTGTATTGTATCTAAAATAATTTAAAATGCTTGCTGAAATGGAAAGCTCATTATATTGACATTAATTTTTTCATGATAGTTACCAAAGCCTCCTCTGCATCTTTTTGTTCCTTCTCCCTTCTCCGCCGGTCCTTCTCATCTCGGAGAGCTTGGAGCTTGGCCTTCTTCCGCTCCAGCTCTGCTTTGCGATCCGACATGCTTGACATGGTGACTCTGTGGAAGCAAGTCATTTATTTTAATTACAGAGTTTTGAGTAAGAAAACCTTTATTAATTTATTAAATAATTAAGTGGGCTAACAGAATGCCCAATCCCTAAACATTAAGTATAATTAAAAGTTAAGATTACAAAATGTTGGTTTGTCTGCCAAATGGACCACCTTCTTTTCTCTTACAAATGACAAGTCCTTGTTGTATCAATTTTAAAAGTTTGTTTGAAACAATTTGTTTATTTTATATTATATAATCCACCATTCATAAACATAAATATTATTGATAGATCACTTTTATAGGAGCAACCTACAGTTTTCTTATAAAACCATAACAGGTAGATATTATAATACATATTTAACAATAATACTAGAAATTTAGTAAAAACTGAGACACACACACGCTCATTGTTTAGACTTCCCATACATCTCTCTAACAAGAATCCTATTGTTTGGCAATAAGTGAAGATACCAATTACTGAAGAATTAACTACATAGAGAAACTGTATTGATAGACAGAAACAAGGATCATCCGAAATCAAGAGATTTCAAGAGACATCAAGAGATCAAATCAAATCAATTATTAGAAGACGAAAATGCTCCCGGAAAAAGACCGATCAAGCACAGGAGTCTGATGTCATCCTCAACGACGTCCATGTTTATCATCAGAAACACACCTGCACTGCAGTACCTACATACCGGTTTGCTATTATCAAGTAACTTACCGTTTATTAAAGGCTTTCCACAAATAATTAACACATTTTCTTTATTATTTTTAAAGAAAATGCCCACATAACGTGGCACAAATGGCAATGTAACGGGTTACGGGTTCACGATTGATCGCAGTTTTATTCCTCCGCGTGATTGAAAATACCGGCGAGTTTACATAATACACATTAATATAATTATAAGTTTTCAATTAATCATAATCGATGATTTGTCTCCTAGAAAACCAGAAACTTTTACTTTTGAACGTCAACTCAACCCAATTCAATGAATAATGACTGACATGTAAATGTTGCCATAGATAGAAAGCAATCTGGATCCCCAGCAGGCAAACTCAATCAATACAAGCTGTTGCCGGAGGCGTCGGTCGTGCGTCGCCTGCGTAGGTTAGATTTGTAGTTCCCGTGGGAATATTGAAAATAATGAAATCAAAATATTGAGTTAAAATCAGCCTGTGCCTTAATCAAAGATTAAAGCGATCATCAATATTTCAAATTTTCGGCAACTGTTTCAGCAGATAAAGTGGATTCTCTCGTGGAGAACATTTTCATGCGGCTTATAGAAGCATAAGTCTTCTCTCTGTCCCTTGAGGTGTTATGCTGTCATTACAACCAGACATTTGGTCCGGATATAATTCGGTGTAAATGCATCCAGGTTGCGCCTTTCGTCGATCATTTATTATAAGTGGACTACTTGAAATCATCATAACTTTTAGAAATTTTAACCAATATTACTTTGTGTGATATCATTGCAAATAGTTTTTAAGTAAAATTATTGAAATTAACAAACTATCTTAGAAACCATTAGGTAAACAGTCAAGCATAATTATATTATTATGTAATAAGCATTGTAAATTATAAGACATTTTATTTCGTAATACCACAGTAATACGCCTTTGAATTATATTACATTATAAGTGTCATTTAAAACACCAACTCAGTCTATGAAAATATATGAACACAATTGGGGTCAAATTTTAACGAGTAATGTCATAAATAAGTTAAAAGTGCCAGATGCCCAACCGAATGTCCGCCGTAACAATAACAATGATGACAAATCGACGATATCGCGGGTTTGCGCTAGGTGCGCGGGTCTATTATACCGGTAAAATCCGAATATCCGAATTAAGCAATGGTTAGTTATGTAGTTATTACGTGTCAGTGGTTAGATAAATAAAAGCTATCTTTGTCACTTGCATCAATTCCATAGCTCTTTATTTGAACCATTTTCTATGTTTAATCGGATATTGTGAAAAAGGGTTTGTTTTATAGTATAACGTCAATCGTTTAAATTTAAAGCAATCTCTGTCAGTCAGACATTGACAGTTGTCAATTGACTTTATGATTATTATATATTAACCATTGGCTATTTTACCAGGAGATTGTGAAACAGTCTAAATATTTATATGGGAAATATATTTAGATCTCAAGTTTTCCTCTGTCAAACGGTAAAACCAATATATGGCAACAAAGCCAACACGTTCAAAAAGTCATGCAATTTTCTTTCCAAAATATACTATTTAATTTATATTATGTACTTGTTCAATAATATTTAGTTCATCGCGTGTCTTCATTTACGTTTAATTTGGTTTATAAATTTATAATTTATTTTAAAGGTAGTTTTTAGATAATGAAAAACACATTTTTTTTAACAGTTAATTATTGTTTACCATGATAGCGTGATAGTTTCTGAACGAATTTATTAATACATTGTTCTCTTCTACGACGGCTCCATAATTTTACTTCATGCGTAATATTTGAGCAATTTTATTGGTTGGTTCGCTCAAACTTCATTTCAGACATTGGTTTACACTGCCAATGATGTCTCTACTATTGGATTTAGTTACCAGTTTTCCTATGACAACAAAAATCGTGACTTAGAAAACGGACTTAGGGTGTTGTCCGCTGTCCGCCCGGCTCGATGATTGTGACAACGCTACCGTAATGATCAAACAGTTTTATTTGATTTTCTGACTGAAACCGCATTAGTTTTTGTATCCTATAAACTCAGACAAATCATGAAATTATGATGAACGATTTGGGATATTATTTATTTGTTTTGCTTTGCTGTAGCATCACAAAATCGTACGCAGGTTAGTTCAACGAATTTCTTATTTACATCCATTACTAGTTTCCAACGTATTTTTTCTTTGTTGGACAAGAAATTTGAGTATAAATGTCTGTCTTTGTAATTATCGAACATTCTTGTTAATTCAATTGGCGTTAGGTCAATTTTTCTATTGTCTGTATCTGGCATAAGCTGCATGGTCCACATGCGTTAGCATTATGTTAGATCAATAACTATCGAACTGTTTGTTTCAGATTCTGCAAGATATTATTATGACTATGAATGTAACGAACCTCTGGTAGCTTCCTCCAAGTTGTCAGCCACTTCTAGCCTAAGAGATCGTGGACCGGACAATGCTAAGCTTTATGGTAAGTTTTAAATCTTATATCACTGAATTGTATCAAAAGAAATTGTGCACACTGTCACAAATTTTAGGTATATCCAAAAAGTTAAAAGTTTTTTTTGTTTAATACCAAATGACGACAATAATTGTGATTTTATTTTTTTATAGATTTGACTAGTTGATCTAGTCGCTGGTTTGTTGATAATCTTGCCACAATTTCTTTTGGTTTATTATTTTTTATTTTAACTTTGTAAAACTTGCCAGCCAAAAAATATTCTATTAAATACTGCACAGTGTAGCCATATCCAATATTATAGAACAATAGGTAAACTATTTCTTAAAAAAATATTCAAGGCATTTTACACAATCACCACAAGTGTTAAGAAGGTCATGTGCTATAGAATAATTATTAGTAGATGTAGATTTGTTTAGAAGTAAAGTTTGGTGTGCTGTTCATTTACATACATTTATTTAAATGCATGTGTTATTGTGTGACAAGTGCTGATTTGCTGTTTGTTAAAAGCTTAGTTTTAAAATAGACTTTAAGGTTGTAGGAACTTGAGTGTAACTATGGTGAAACAAATAAATAAAACAGGAAATAGATAACAGGGTTCATTGATCTGCAGGTTGGAAGATATAAGTCACTAAATAAGTGGATCTCAAAGTACTACAACTTGCATTCTAAAGCTTTAAGCAAAATGGATGACAAGTGCAATGCACGGTGGGCATTCAATGCCAAAGCATGGACACCAACATATGATGAGATACTCGCAGCTTCTAGCTATGTACAGAAGGATGAATTAGAAAGGATTTCACGGTTTCTGTTTCAAGATGATGCTAAATCTTCTCTTTGTGGACGTCTGTTGATGAGGAAATATGCACATCTTGCCACCTCTACTCCTTATGAAAATGTCCGGTTTGACAGAGACAATCACGGAAAGCCATACTTTGTTGGAGATAGCACAATAAGCGTCAATGTCTCGCATCAGTCTGATTATGTTGTGCTAGCTGGTCACCCCTTTCGAAGTATTGCCATTGATGTCATGAAGATAGAACCCCCAGCCAATAAGAACATCCCTGAGTTCTTCCGCCTGATGTCGCGTCAGTTTACGCAGAACGAGTGGGATACCGTCAAGAGTTTCCCCACAGAAATGGAACAGATAGCATGCTTCTACCGTCACTGGTGTTTAAAGGAAAGCTATGTAAAAAACACAGGTGTTGGCATAACAGTACCATTGCAAGAAATAGACTTCCATATACAGACACCTAAGCTTAAAGTGGGAGTTTCATACACAGACACTGTTTTGTATGACAAGAGAGTGCTGAAAAAGAACTGGTTATTTGAAGAGACTTTGCTTGATGAGAGGTTTGCTGTGGCTGTGTCAGTAAACTTTGGTAAAGATGATGTAGACCACACAACTGTTCCATTTAAATTCTTGACGTTTGAGGAGATAGTGAAAGAGGCAAAGCCGATGCACGAGCCATGCGCACAATTCAGTTGTGATTTTATGAAAAAGGAAGAGAAACATTTTTAGTTATAAGGGAATTGTATAAGTAGCTTAGGTTTTAGTATGTTACTTTAAAAATAAACATATGAATGTATGTTTGTATTTTCGCATAGTACATCCTTCCTGACCCATCAGGTCATTAACGCGGCTACTTTATCTTAAGAAACTACTAACTCAACATCCATAAACAAATTAAAAAGTAAAGCAAACTTTTCGAAACAAGGTTTGAATGCGTGGACGGCATCAGAGAACGATTTCGACCAGCAGCTCGTCATAGACTTCGGCAGTGTTAAGAATATCACTCGCGTTGCGACGCAGGGTAGAGCGCACTCGCAGGAGTTTGTACAGGAGTACCATATTAGCTATGGTTCCAACGGCCTTGACTATGTGCAATATAAGGCCGCTGGAGGCGAAGTTAAGGTAAACATTCAATAAATAGGGTGGTGGTTGCATGGACCTTTGTTCTAGTAGAATGTAATCTGGTAGTTGGCAACGCTTAATGCATGGATAGTATCTTTTTAGTTTTTAATAAAGTATACATTGACCGTTATTTCTTTACATATTTCCCTCTTTTAAATTTAATTTCTATTAGGGAAATTATTAACTAATATTATTTCTGAACTAGACTTTAACGTCAATAATTAATATGACTAATACACACTTGTAACATGAGGGAATTCAGCCATGTATCGTCTCATTTGAAACTAAATATGTACATTATACCGATGCTCTCGCAAGGCGTTAAAAAACATCTATATTCAACGTCTTCGCTGAGGGTTTGATTATTAGATACAAAATAGTAAAAAAAAAAATGTTGAATTGTGAAGTAGGTAGTAAAAGCCGTAAGTAAGTTATGGTGCTCTCAATTAAGGCGTTTCTAGGCGGCAAGCGGGCTATTGTTTTCATACAAAGAGCACGGTGACGCAACAATGCGGCGTACATGGGGGCATCCATTCCAGGTGTCGTGCATTCGCGCTTTTGTATGGAAACAATCGAACGTACTTGCAAAGTACGTTAAACGCACCGCATGCCGCGCTGCAGACGTACTAAACGCTCAAATAAAAAGCGCCTTAACCGAAAACATTATTGACAGGCGGTAACGTTAATATTTTTTGAATAGTAACTTACTTAGTAACTAAGCAAGTATGATGTTCTCTTTTGAGTTTTTGATTTAACCACGAGTTTAAATGATAACGATAACTAAAAATATATTTTATTTCAATATTCCGTTCATCTAACTGACTGCTGAATTCCCTCAAATGAAACCTACACCATCCTGACTAACAATCCGGTGAAGGGACAAGCGCTTGGACGCCCCAAGAGAGCTCGTACTACCAGCACTTGACGCTGAACCTGCGAGCGCGGCGCGAGCTGCGCGGCCTCGCCACCCGCGGCCGGGGCGCCACCGGCGAGTACGTGTCCGAGTACAAGCTGCAGTACTCCGACGATGGCGAGAGCTGGCGATCCGTCACTGACTCGGAAGGCCATCCAATGGTTAGATAACTCATATTGCTTATGTTTATCGTTTTGTAAATAAAAATAAACCACTGATAATATAATTTATAAAACAAAAATAAAAAACGAACCTACGCCCACCGCGCCACCGCGGCTGCTAATTAGAACTGGTTTCAATAGAACATAACGTTAAGCATACGTTCGATTCTCACACCATACACACACCTTCGATTATTCGTTATTGGTAAGAGAAACGGGGCGCAGCTATCACGCATGACGGTTCTTTAAATATTTAAACCGGACATAACCGAACAACTTCTCTGGGCAAATTCTACCTAAAGCTTTGTGCCAGAGATGTGTGAGGTGGGACAGTAAGTGGCCCACACTCTTTTTAGGATTCCGTACTTATACAATAAAACGGGGGGGGTATTACTTCGTCGCCTGTCCGTCTGTCTGTCCGTTGTCAGCAGGCTGTATCTCAAGAACCGTGATAGAGAGTTGAAATTTTGAGGGGTGATGTATTTGTCTTGCCGCTGTAACAACAAATACTAAATAAATATATAAGGGGATCACATACAACAAACATTTTTTTCATGAAATTGAGCGACGTTGCGCGCAGCCAGTATTTAGATGGGTGAGCGCTCTAACTGAAGCTGTAAAAAAACATTTTTTACTGGTTTTCGATTTTTTTTAAATGCTAAATGTGTTTATGCTGTGAAGTATAAGTTAATCTCATTCAAATAAAATGTTCTGTAAATTGAATAAAATAATATACAATTATGTTGTTACCCATAACAATGCCTATAGTATGGTCTATTTATTGTTCAAATCGGATTTTTCCATCGATAATTTTTACAAACAGTCTGTTTTTAATCTTTCTCCCGTCTATTTAGGACCAACTATTTGTGAATAGGTAATATAAATCTCTGTAAAAACCACATAAATTAATAAAAGTTTACCACCTCTAGATGTTCGAAGGGAATCACGACGGGAACACGGTCGAGAAAAACGAATTCGAAGTGCCTATCATAGCGCAGTACCTCAGAATAAACCCCATGAGATGGAGGGACAAGATCTCGCTGCGGGTGGAGGTCTATGGATGTGATTATGGTAAGGAATCTGTGGATATAGCCTTTAATAATCAGACTTTCAGTGGATCTACTCCTGCAGTCGCAGTAGAACCCGACTGGGAAAGGTACCCGAATGTGTTCTAGGAAGCAGGGTATTTTTGGTCCTCAACAACTTATGCTTTGATCGCATGAGTGATTGGTATTAGACTAGTGGCTAGTATGGTCAAATCTACACGCAATATAACAGTTGCAGTCAATAGGGGATATGTCAATAAGGCTTATTGGCCTGACGTCATAACAGTGTTCGTGAAGGGCCGTAATTGTATTTAATAATAATAAAGCCTTTTATTTCCGAAATATTTTTACAGGTTACTGGTTTGCACATTATGTATATGTATTTGTAACATATTTTTCTAGAAACAAGTTAAATAATATTATTAGTAAAAAAATTCTCTATTACAGTATGTCTCTAATTTCGGTGTGCCTTACGGCAAAGGCCTCCTCCAACTGTTTCCACTGATTTCGGTCTGCGGCTATTCTTATCCACAAGGGTCCTACGGTCCTTTTCAATTCATCCTCCCATCTTATTGCTTTACGACCTCGTGTCCTAGTGCCATCCATCGGGTGCCAAACTGTCACCAATTTGCTCCATTTATCCTTTTTGCAGCGGATCATGTGTCCGGTCCATCGCCATTTGAGTTGATCAATGCGTGTTAGTATGTTTGTTAGTTTCGTTTTGTACCTGATGTCTGCACTTCTAACTTTGTCTGATAATTTCAGACCTAGCATGCTTCTTTCCATGCTTCTTTGACATCTTTCTAGTTTGTCTCTGTGGTGTTTAGTCAGTTTAGTAGTGTGGTGTTGACTAAACTAATTGTATTTAATATGTGAAATAATTTAATGAAAATGGTAATTGTTGTCCAAATTAAGAATAATAATATTGTACTAGCTTTACAAGCCACGACGTTGCCCGTGTTTTTGGATTTTCCCGCGGGAAAAACGTATTTTTTTTAAGAAGCCTTCCTCGGTCAATGAGGCTATCGAATCTGTAAGTAATTCTTGAGATTAGCGGGTTCAAACAAACTCTGCTACTTTATAATATTAATATAGATATTTATAATGGGACCGTGGTATTTGATGTTATTTCAGTTTCCCGATATTTCGGGATAATGCTCCTCGAGTAGATCACGATGGATCTGTAATAGTCATAATAGTCATTTATTGATAATATACATTATAAGTCACAATATGGGTTTTAACGTGGTTGCCCAATGCCACAACTTTTCCAAAATATAATAATAACTAATGTCAAAATCTGGAATACATTAACAATTCATATTAACAATTAAAATAATGTCTAATTTATAACTGTTAGTCAGTCCGGTAAAGCGGTCTACCCTCATTCACATTCAAGAGTTATATGTATTTGACGGCGTGACGTCCTGGTTCTTCATTGTGGTGCATTTGTACCGAGTGGTAGCATAGAATCAACTTAAAATGTCCGATGGCGTGAGCGGGCGCTCACGCCACTCGATCGCGCGATGTTTACCTGCGGCCGGTACCGGTCGGTGTCAGCCGACCGGTCTAACAGCCAATCGGGTGGCCGCAGGTGGAGGGGTTGTTTACGAGTTGCAATGCTATTTAAAGCACAGTTCCAATAGTCCGGGAGTCATTCTTTCTTTGGCTTCTGCTCTGTGCAAACGCTCTCGGAATAACTAGTTGACTTTATCTATATCTTTGTTAAACTAAGCCTCAGATTATTTGTGTGATTGATATTGTTCGTTTAATCCCGTAATGATTTACTATTCAATGATATTATCTGTTAAATCACTATGTCAAAACCTTTCACCTACATATTCATAATGGTCTGGTACATGATTCCAGTGGCCGACACCCTATACTTCAACGGCACCGCGCTCGTCAAGATGGACCTTCTCCGGGACCCGGTGTCCGCGTCCCGCGAGGTGATCCGCTTCCGGTTCAAGACCAGCACGGCGTCGGGCGCGCTGCTGTACTCCCGCGGCACCCAGGGGGACTACATAGCGCTGCAGCTCAGGGAGAATAGATTGTTGCTGAATATTGATCTTGGTGAGCTGGGAAAAGGCCTATTTTTTAGTTCTACAGTACTTAAGTTTGCTTCCAGGCAGGGGGTTTGTCCTTGTCTTTCTTTATAACTCTCTCTTTATTTTAGTCATAGAGTTTCCATTAGAAGCTAACAATTGAAGCTTTAAATCAACTTCAAGGCAACTGAATACAGACTAATTAATATTATTTAAAAAGTACTGCTCAAATACTCATCAAAAGGATTAAAATATTTTTGTATATATAAATAATAAATATAAATAAATATTTCCGGACAACTCACACAGCATCACCTAACCCCAAACTAAGCAGAGCTTGTACTATGGGTGTTAGGTGACTGATATACTACATAGATACATTTTTTTTTTTGTAAATACATACATATGATACATAGAAAACACCCAGACCCGAAACCAGAAATTGTAGATCGTACAAAATCTGGTCCCCCGGCGGGAATCGAACCCGCAACCCTTGCGCCTCAAGCGGACGTTCGCCCACCGAGCCACAGAGGTCGTCGTTACAAATATGTAACAAGATATTCTCTTGTATTATCAATAATTCAATTGTATTTTTAAAAGTTATAACATTTGCTTTTTACACGGCTCTTAATTCAATTCAGAGATCATGACACTAGTGACCATAAGATGGTATTGATAAAAGTATTATATATTATAGTGAACCTTTTTTTATTGTATTGGTCTCCTCTATCAAAATATTACACTAAGAATAGCGTAAGAGTGGGTACTGTAGAACTTTCGGGCAAATGATTATGATGATAACTTTGACAAAGAAATGTATTAATTCTCAGATTGAAATTCCTCAGGTTCCGGCCAGCTGACCTCCCTGTCCGTGGGCAGCCTCCTGGACGACAACATCTGGCACGACGTGGTGGTATCTCGCAACCGCCGCGACATCCTCTTCTCAGTGGACCGAGTCATCGTACGAGAGCGGATCAAGGGCGAGTTCTCGAGACTCAACCTCAACAGAGCTGTGAGTACATCATTCTGATAGGATAAGGGACTCTATGACTATGTTATCAGTGTTTATAAGGGCGTCAATCAATCATTTATTAAAAATCAAAGAAAGTATTACATAATTAACGCACTCTTTAGGACGACCTCTGTGGCTCGGTGGGCGAAGGTCCGCCTGAGGGGCAAGAGGGTTCGATTCCCGCCGGGAATCATGTTGCATAAAGCATGCTGTTACTATCTAGACTATTATGTAACTACTGATTAACTATTTGGGACTTGTATCGTGAGTTTGCGTTTCGAGCGCATACGAACGCCGGAATCTTGACCAAGTGGACTTTGATTAATAATCCAGTCAAAATAAATAATTTGGGAGGTTTTGTCTGTTCACGTCCGTAAGTGGTAACCCTCTGAATCCTTACACGTGACCTCCGGGTGGTGCTAAGTCAGTCTCTGGTGGTAGGCTTCGGCCGCGGCTTGTCACCACCCTCCGGGCTGGGCCAGTGCGTGAAGCGATTTTTTCGTGTTTCGTAATGTGGCCCGGAGAAGCCACCTTCTAGGTCTTCATGTCCCATCTTAGACCACATCGTCACTTTACATCAGGTGAGATTGTGGTCAAATGAAGGCTTACCGATCATAAAAAAAAAAAAAAAAAAAAAAAAAACGGCAAAATAATCTTTAACATAAGAATAATTGGCATAGAGCTGAAAATTGGTAATTTACCTAAACACAAAAGCATTATTAATGAAAATTATGTAAAATGTCCCCTTCGAATCGACTTCTACGATTTTATAAATTCAAGAATATATTTATAATGTATTAGATGAAGACAAGAAACTAGATTTTGTTACATCGCAATGTTATCATTATATTAATTTCTTTTTTTTGACTGCCTCAGTGGTGCGGTGGGCGAAGGTCCGCTTGCGGTGCAGGAGGGAGCGGGTTCGATTCCCGCCTAGGGGTCAAGTGTTTGTTAGTTCTGCAAGCACTTTTCGCCTTGGTCTGAGTGTTTAATATGTAAAAATATCTATATGTTATAAGTTAGGGATAAGTTGAGAGGTAATAGGTTGGCGTGGTTTGGGCATGTTATGAGAATGAACGAAAGTCATATTACGAGAAGAGCGTTAGATATGAAAGTGGATGGATATGTGGGAAGAGGGAGGCCAAAGAAAAGATGGATGGACTGTGTGAAAGAAGTGTAAGATAGGAGTGAGTGCTGAGATGACGGGTGATAGAGGGAAATGGAAGAAAAACACATGTTGTGCCGACCCCACATAGTGTGGGACAAGGGCAGGATGATGATGATGATGATCTATATGTATGTGTATGTCTATTATATTAAGTAAATCAGAAGTCTAGTACCCGTAACACAAGCTTAGAGCTTACCACGGGGCTATATGTTGTGTGGATTGTCTGGAATTATTTATCATTATATTTTCTCATTCACAGTTGTACATCGGCGGCGTCCCCAACTATCAAGAAGGGCTGGTAGTCACGCAGAACTTCACCGGCTGCGTGGAGAACATGTACCTGAACGCGAGCAACGTGATCAGCGAGCTGCGCCGAGGGTACGAGGCGGGGGAGCCCTTCAAGTACACCCGGGTCAACACGCTGTATGCCTGTCCTGTGAGTTTACATAATAACAATGTTATAATGATACATCATTTATTTCAGCCATCTTCGGCTTATAAAAACATATACCTTTTTTACCGGAGGTTTTGTCTGTTCACGTCCGTAAGTGGTAACCCTTTGAATCCTTACACGTGATCTCCGGGTTGTGCTAAGAGCAGTCTCTGATTGAAGGCTTCGGCCGCGGCTTGGCACCACCCTCCGGGCTGGGCCAGTGCATGAAACGATTTTTTCGTGTTTCGTATTGTGGCCCGGAGAAGCCATCTACCTTCTGGGTCTTCATGCTCCATCTTAGACCTGCTTTTTATGCTGGATAAGCCTTCATTTGACCACAATCTCACCTGATGCAAAGTGACGATGTGGTCTAAGATGGGGCATGAAGACCTAGAAGTTGGATGGCTTTTTCGGACGGTGTCTTTAGGATGAAGGATGTTTGTTTCGTTTCCATAAAATAGTAATTCTAAATTCAAATTTCCCACTCTCAGTTATTTTGGTTCATTCATCGTGTATCGACAAATCAGGCATCGAAACGTCTTGAACGGCGTGCACAGGTTATATATGAAAAAATACAGGAGCGCGCTAGCAGCGACACCAAGAGGACGAAGGAGGAACTAGATCGATCTCACACGAGCGCGCGCTCGCACCAAAATTTCTGTAATCCTATCATAAACCAATACACCAGCCTGGCCAGATTGTGAAAAGTATCGTGTGTGTTGTGCTAACAAAGGACAGTGTTGTCAATGCAAGGCGGAGTGGGCAGTCCTGGATATTTAAACTGTGAGTATCTTTGTCTGTATGCTCGCCTCACGTGTTATGAACCAAACCTTTCCTAAACCATCGTAGACCAGAACCTGGTCCCCCAAAGTGTTGCTGTGCCTATTTTATTGGAACACCACATCTTTTTCTGGTGTCGAAACCCGGGATAACATTGTTTTTTGTATTTTGTATAACACGCTATCCACCACACCTTACCGCCATTTTGTTCTTTGGTATTTTCTGGTAAATTACGCAGCTTCGAGTAAACTCATCGACTTATTGTTTTATCTAAAAACTATAGGTATTTCTCGCACTCTAAGCTATCCTATTTACTATTATTACCTGATTATCCAACGCAATAGGGACAGGCATTATCGTTTTACATCGAACAGGATTTTGCGTCGTGTCAAACAAGTATCTATTTAGCTAATATTTTGTTGTCAAGATTACTTTAAACATTCGTTACAAATAATATTGCTTGGTTAAAGCAACTCATCAATCAAAATCGGTACACGTTTATAACCAACAATATTTGTTTGCCTCCGTAAGTAATTTTACACAAAATTATCTCTTGTTATGTGTGAGAACAAAATTGTACAAACACTTTTCTAATCGGTGTACAATTCATCAATCGGCTCATCATAACACATTATCGCTTGGCTAGGTAGGTAGAAACCTTACATAATCACAACAATCTATTTCTTAAATTTAAATATCGAACTACATAATTCCATTTCGCTGTGTAGGTTTGTGCAAACAACAAAACAAATCGGTGCACATTCCTTTTTTATTACCTATTCAATTACGTAGTACATACTTCAATATTGTCATCTTATTTACACCTTTTTTACAAAACTATTTTATTACGTAAATTCATTAATTGTTATAAATTTTACTCAATCATACTATAGGGTAGTTTTGTAAACCTCCCGCAGATAGCAGGCTGTACGCGCTGTCAGCGTTCGCAAGTTGTTTAAAATACCAATCGAATGCTAATCTTACATAATAGTTACTAAGGACCACTTTGTAATATTATTGTTAGTTTACATTTTTTATAGATATTGTTGTTATTTGTTGTCTTTGCTGTGTTTTTGATATTATAACTAAACTTACAATCATAAACCAGTTGCAAATTTTTAAGCAATAATGTCTTATCATACGACCGTAAAACGAAGATTAAGCAAAACAAAAAAATCTATTGATAAAGGTTTTACAGAAAATGACTTGCCTTCTCTGCGAAGGAAGCGTACGCTTGTTTTTAACCGTATTTCTAAAACCTTAGAGTTGGGTTTACAAGCTTCTAATGATATATCGAAACAACATTTATTTTTTTCGTATTATGATGACGTATCGTTGAACGTGGCTAAGTTTGAGGAATTTCATTTTGACATTATCGACTTATCGGATAGAATCGAAGAGGATGAAAGTTTACAAATCAAATGCGATGAGATGTATTTTGAAATAAAATCGATTTATAGACAGCTTAAACCTTCGAAACATGATGTACCTATCAATTCGACTAAAAACGTAAAATTACCTAAAATTTCGTTACCCGTGTTCTCGGGCGATATCAAAAAATGGCCCGAGTTTTTTGATACTTTCAACGCGTTGATTCACAACTCGTCTTTATTGTCCGATACCGAACGCTTTCATTATCTCTTATCTTCGTTAAGCGGCGACGCGTTGACAGTGGTGAAAACTTTCCCGTTATCTCACGAATATTATCGAGAAGCGTATGAAGCGCTTGTAACACGTTATCAAAACAAACGGGACTTAGCGTTTACTGTTTGGCGCGACATTTTAAATGTAGAATTTAACTGTGATAACGCATATAATTTCAGAAAATCGATTGATTTCTTAGAAGAGAATTTGAATATTTTAAAGACGGTTGGTTTGCCGGTACATTCTTGGGATTTTGTGTTGATTTATCATATTTTATCGAAACTAGACACTTCTTTGCGTCGTGACTTTGAAGAGAAGCACTCGAACGTCGAGTTGCCTACATATTTACAGCTAAAGCAGTACCTGCATTCGAAATGTGAGGCTTTATTGCGGGATACACATTTTACCGAGTTGGAAAGCGGAAATAAACAGTTATTAAATTCATCATCATCATCATCGACTCGCCCTAAGCGCGGTGCTACTGCGCACTCCCTCGTTACTAACACTACCAAGCAGAAACCAACTCAAGTGATGATGCCTAATACTATGTATCCAGTTAAGTGTGTTTATTGCGGAGGTGCACATTCGATATCGGGTTGTTCTGTTTTTCTAAATAAGTCCATTGATGAACGTATGCAAACGGCAAGTGATAAGAAATGGTGTTACAATTGTCTTAAACCATCTCACCAGTTGAGAGACTGCAGATCAGTGTTTTCGTGTCGTACGTGTAAACGCAAACACCACACCTTATTACATCGCGAAATAGCTACTGAACCTTCCGACAATAGGGCTACCTTAGTATCGAGGTCATCCACGCATTCAACACAGACCACCGTTTTACTCGCGACGGCAATCGTACAGGTGAAAGATGCATCCGGGAATATGCAATCGTTCCGTGCTTTATTTGATACCGGAAGTCAGAGTAGTTTCATTACGTCATCCGCATTTGAGCGATTGAACTTGCCCAGAACTAAGTCAAATGTCGCTGTTAGTAGTTTAGGGGAAACAACTGCCTCAATACTAGGAGATGTAAAATGTGAAATAGGTACTAATAATAAGGTCTTATACATACTAGACTTCCACGTGATATCGTCTATATGTGGTGATCAACCTATAGCAAAACTGAATACGTCTGGTTGGTCACACGTGAATTCTCTTTCATTCGCTGATCCAGATTTTGACATTCCGGGACCGATTGATTTACTTTTAGCTGCGGATGTGTTCGCCGAATCACTTCTTCATGAGCATATTAAGGGCAACGCTAACGAACCTACCGCCTTCAATTCTGTCTTTGGGTGGCTTTTGTTAAGAAGAACGCGGTTAGTATCAAGTACCTTATTACACTGTGGTACACATTCGGATAATGAGTTACATACGCCGGTTCAACGTTTCTGTGAATTAGACGTCATGCCAACCGCGAAAGACACTTTTACAACAGACGAAGCACTTTGTGATAGGGTTTTCACAAATGAACACTCCTGTGACGCCTCGGGACAGTGTGCGGTTTGCCTTCCATTCAAAGACGATGTTCGACCCACTTTCGAAAATTCACGTGATGTTGAGTTGCGTGGATTTCATGCGACTAAGCGAAGATTATTTCTCGATCCCGACCTGTACCATCAGTACTCAGATTTTATACATACTAACTATATTCAGGCAGAGGTATTAAACAGCGCCTTATGGTGGGCGGGGCCTAGCTGGTTGTCTCAGGATAAGCGATCGTGGCCTTTGTCCAATCCTTTCGAAGACAACGGAGTAGAAGTCGTACAGGAAGAGCGTAAACGAATATCACTTATCACCGAAGCGAAAGAAAACAATAGTTCAGAATTACCCATCGTCAACCAGTTAGTCAATCGTTTCTCTTCATTTTCCAAATTAATCAACGTTGTAACCTATATTTATCGTTTCATTTATAATGCTCGCTATCCGAACCTCGCTAACAACCAAACGATTTTAAACAATGTCGAACGTCATAACACAACAATACAACTAATACGACAAGTTCACGCAAGTTCATATTATGAAGAAATTTCATTCTTAAAGTCTAACAAACCGTTATCTAAACCGCTGCGAAGGCTGAACGTATTTCTAGACGACAAACATGTACTTAGAGTTGTCGGACGCATATCGCGATCGGGCTTAGAATATGAACAAAAACATTCTGTATTGTTACTATCTGATCACCCATTAACGAACTTAATAATCGATCATATTTATCGAACTTATCTTACGCCCGGGCATTTCCTCACTCTCGAACCCCTAACCGCTGTACCGGACGATAACCTAACAAACATAAACGTTAACCGTCTCAGCCGATGGCAACTGCTCCAATCATTCCAGCAACATTTTTGGTCCAGATGGAAATCTGAATACTTAAACTCACTAACACAACGCGCCAAATGGACCAAAGATTCCAAACCGTTAAACGTAGGAGCGATGGTAATCATCAAAGACGATAATCGTGCCCCTTTGCAATGGACTATCGGCAGAGTAGAAACACTCCATATCGGAGGCGATGGAATAGCTCGGAGCGCAGAAGTAAAAACTTCAAACAATCACTCTATTCATCGTCCATTGGTGAAGCTATGCCCTCTCCCTATCGAGGACTAGCTTCAATAGCTTTCTTTATATAAACGAATACCTATCTAGTATGTAGTCTAATCTAGCATAACATTAGTCAATAGTTAGTAAGTATTCTTGTATTTAATGCGTAACAACATCAATCTGAAAATCAGAAAATACCATTGTATTTTGGTGGGCGGAATGTTTCGTTTCCATAAAATAGTAATTCTAAATTCAAATTTCCCACTCTCAGTTATTTTGGTTCATTCATCGTGTATCGACAAATCAGGCATCGAAACGTCTTGAACGGCGTGCACAGGTTATATATGAAAAAATACAGGAGCGCGCTAGCAGCGACACCAAGAGGACGAAGGAGGAACTAGATCGATCTCACACGAGCGCGCGCTCGCACCAAAATTTCTGTAATCCTATCATAAACCAATACACCAGCCTGGCCAGATTGTGAAAAGTATCGTGTGTGTTGTGCTAACAAAGGACAGTGTTGTCAATGCAAGGCGGAGTGGGCAGTCCTGGATATTTAAACTGTGAGTATCTTTGTCTGTATGCTCGCCTCACGTGTTATGAACCAAACCTTTCCTAAACCATCGTAGACCAGAACCTGGTCCCCCAAAGTGTTGCTGTGCCTATTTTATTGGAATGCAACAATGTTCTTTTGTAGGATTTACAGAATCTCCGTTTCAAATTCTATTGCCCTGTAGCGCGTTAGACATATTTTTCTACGGTAAAAGATTATGTCATTTTTCAGACTCAAAAGAATATGTTTGACAAGTTTTATTTTAATTGGTTATGTAGATCCTGGGATAACCCCTAAAAACGTCACAATATAATAAAAAAATCAAGAACTTTACCTTATAAGCGGCATTGCTCGCGCTCACATAATATCAAGTTTTTCCCTCGGTAAAAAATAGGTTTTGTACTTTACTGGGACAACAGTTATGTCAAGTTTGATCCAAATCGGCCTTTGCTCGCGATAATGAATTTTTGCGCGCTATGTGGTATGTGGCCTATGTGTTATTCTGTTATGTAAGTGACATACTGTGAAGTGTCATCAAAATCCATCGCGTAAAAGAGCAACAAACACACATACACAGTTACACACATCCACATCTTTCATATTATTACTCGGTAAGTGTAATCTTAAATATATGTCGGAGAATCGTTATTCCTAACGAGATAGTCATAAGCGGTAACGTGTTTAGTGGGCGTCATCAGGGTGAAATGCGAGCACAAAACACAATAGTCACTGTTTTATAAGAATTTAATCGACAATTTGTCTATTTACAAATGTTTCAAATAACATGCACTGTAACAACCGAGCAGCGAGTTCAAGGCACCAATCTCACTTCTAAACAACGAATACACCCAACGATCCAACTCGATCCGTTCGTGTCTCACCAAGTAATGTTCCCAAAAATACTGTCAGCCACTCTCAAGTAAAGATGGCGCCTCGACCCCACTCGAGCGACTTGCTCTGCTCTGATTGGTCGTTACGTACTTCACAGTATTTCTAACTTAATAAATTAAATGACCTTTATTAATGAATTAAAAAATGTAACAAATCAAAATAAATTAAATTATGATTTTTACAAGCAATCAAAATGTAAACAGATAATATTATTTGCTATGCATGTAAACAACAATCAACTTGACTCATAACTGCCTCCGACACAGCCATCCTGACATATCACACGCCCTCGTGTGATGAGGAGGGCCGCGCATCATCTGTCAAAAAAAAACAAAACATTTTAGTAACGTTCGGCCACTCCTGAACAAATAACTTCAACTGCCTTTATAGAAAAGTTTCGTGTTATTAGCCTCAAACAAAATGTAAAAAGTAAAATCCGTCGTATCAAAACCGGCCCTCTTTTACATTTGGCCACCTCGCCCTCCAACGTTGGCCACCTCGTCTTTGCAAATTGGCCACCTCGCCTTAGCAAATTGGCCACCTCGCCTTTGCAAATTGGCCACCTCGCCTTTGCAAATTGGCCACCTCGCCATTGCATATCGGCCACCTCGCCGTTTCAAATTGGCCACCACGCCGTTACAAATTGGCCTCCTCGCCGTTAAAAATTGGCCACCTCGCCGTTACAATTTTGGCCACCTCGCCATAACAATTTTGGCCACCTCGCCATAACATATCGGCCAACTCGCCGTTATACTACCTCAACACATAATCAAAAGAAACATAGTATTAATGCATTCGACAGGAATGGATCAAATTCGGTTGGGACATAATGACTGAGGGAGTGGCATCGGGACTCTGCATGTGCTGCGCGTTTGCTATAATATTTGACTGGCTGTAGCTTTGTATCAGGTATTTGGAGGAACATCGCGCCATGACCTTCACTACTAGCGTCAAGACTGCTAAGAGTTAATCTAGCTAATAGCTGGAGAGCTAGTGAACCCTGGGAGTAACGGTGTCCCTGTAAGGTTAGAAATTTGTATACTGACGATTTATGGCATGCTGAAAGCAATAGCCATGACCTGGCAGGCGTCAGCCGTGCACGTCATCAGCCTCTTTATTTTTCAAACTGTTAAGTAAATGGGGTTTCAAAACTTGTTTCTGTAAGTTTGAAAATTTAATAGAATAAAGTTTATTTATAGTACATCTTAAAAAAAAATTGACAGGCGATTACAATAAGCAGAAGTATATGACAGGTCAATTAGAAAACGCACAGTTGAGTAGGTAAAATAAACTTTATCCTGTATACTTGAAATTTTTATATGTTTTTAAATAGGTTTCTCAGAGTAAGTATGTACAATGCCAGGCGGTTTTGAACAGCATAAGACCTTGCCAGGCGAGGGGACAGCTGCTAAGGGCGTGCAAAAAAGAAGTGTTACATGAACGCATATAGTAAATGTAATGTATTTTATTGGGTTTTATGCAATGTAGGTACATTATTTTTAACACTCATTTTCTTCAGCATCATCCGAAATTTCGCTATCACTGTTTTCATCATCATCTGATTCTTCAACAGTGTTTTAAAAAATGTTAAAATAATAAAAAATCGCCTTTTTACTCGTTTAAAACATAAAAAAATAATTAATTTATTGATTAAATTTTTTTATGTTTTAAACTAGGAATTTTAAAGCCCTATAATTAATGAGGGTCTGGTGTTGATCTGATGATGGAGGGAAAGGCAGTTGAGAGAACTTCTCAACGTTTTACAGCAAGTACTTTGTGTTTGGACTTAATTAACTTACTGAGACCGTTCATCTAATTGGGTTTTGACTGATATAAGGGGTCTGATGATGAAAATAAAGGATAGTGAAAAGAACTCTATAAGGAATATTTTAGAAGATTAAGGTAGGATCCTTTCTTGGCCCACCCACCACCCAATAATTTCGTCTATAAAAGTGATTAATTAAAAGAAACATAAACAATTAAATAATTAAGTATTTAATCATTTTCAAAGGAATGTATTGAGCTTGATATTTAATTCTCAACAACATTATTGATTCATTAAATTTTTTTTCTATTTAAGATGAGGGAAACATTGTTGAAGAATCAGATTATGATGAAAACAGTGATAGCGAAATTTCGGATGATGCTGAAGAAAATGAGCGTTAATAAATCTAAATTTAAAATTTAAGAAAAACCCCCGTTTCCAATGCTTTAATTTCCTTAAATGTAAAACACCATAATATTTAATAATAGGCACGCGATGCTCTTTCATTTGATACCCCACTGCAGTATATTTGCAGATTTTCGGTTTTCCTTCCCCACTCTCACCCCCATAACTTTTAAACGGCTCAACCGATTTTCATGAAACATGTCTAAGAACACCCGGGCCAAACTCAACTTTCATACAACTAACTAATACTAAATTGAAACCGCTCCATCCGATCGGGAGCTATGATGTCCCAGACAAACAGACAGACAGACACGTCAAACTTATAACACCCCTCTTTTTTGGTCGGGGGTTCAAAATAATGTACCTACATTGCATAAAACCCAATAAAATACATTACATTTACTATATGCGTTCATGTAACACTTCTTTTTTGCACGCCCTTAGCAGCTGTCCCCTCGCCTGGCAAGGTCTTATGCTGTTCAAAACCGCCTGGCATTGTACATACTTACTCTGAGAAACCTATTTAAAAACATATAAGAATTTCAAGTATACAGGATAAAGTTTATTTTACCTCATCAACTGTGCGTTTTCTAATTGACCTGTCATATACTTCTGCTTATTGTAATCGCCTGTCAATTTTTTTTTAAGATGTACAATAAATAAACTTTATTCTATTAAATTTACAAACTTACAGAAACAAGTATTGAAACCCCATTTACTTAACAGTTTGAAAAATAAAGAGGCTGATGACGTGCACGGCTGACGCCTGCCAGGTCATGGCTATTGCTCTCAGCATGCCATAAATCGTCAGTATACAAATTTCTAACCTTACAGGGAGACCGTTACTCCCAGGGTTCACTAGCTCTTGGACTATAATACTTGTGCGTTACATAATACACATCTAAAGGGATGAATTGTGAGGTTTTATCAACAGGAAAGCCGACATACTGGCCAACAGGTTCTTACAAAATACCGGACCTAATGGATTTTTTTTTTGTTTATAAAAATGTATCATCCAACTTCATATACCTACATAGAGGAAGGCTTCGATATGAGTTCAGATTACTCACCCATAATAATGCAAAATAATGGTATTTTGACCTTTATACCTGATATTTTTGTAAACAAAAACACTGACTGGGAGAGTTTCAAGTCTGACTTGGACTCTGTTGTTGAACTAAAGCATTGAAGAGTCGAGAACATTACGACGAAGACTTAAGACATTTTATAACAAACATCCAACAAAGCGCATGGAATAATACACCCTTAAAAAAAAACAGAAGACCGAGAGGTTACCAGTACCAGATGGAGATAAGGATGTTTTTACTTCAAAAAAAAGGAAGAAATGGCAACAAACTAGGTGTCCACAAGAAAAATCACGTTTTATAACCTTACAATAGAGACTCAGAAGGATAATAAAATCTTCCATGATGAAAATATGAAAACTTAGTTAAGCTAGCTTAACAATGCTTGACAAACAGACTATTCACTCTGAAAAGCCACGAAGAGCCTCAATAAATTTTGTGAAGAACTGGAAATACAACGAGTAACGCCAAAAGAAGTACAAAGAGAAATAAAAATGCTTGACCGTAAGAAAACTCCGGAGTATGATCTAACCACTGGTGAATAATTAAAGAAATCTTAATAGAAAGGCCATAATTAAGCTTACCACACTCATAAACGCGGCATTTAGGCTTAAATATGTACCAGGTGGAAAGTTGCTGAAGTCATTATGTTTCCAAAGCCGGGAAAACCAGAACATGAAAGAACATCATACAGACCTATTTCTCTTTTACTAATTATGCCCAAACTATTTCTCAACAGACCCATTAACCCCATTAAAAGTTGATCCCGGACTTTCAATTTGGTTTTCAGGCAAAACACTCCACCTTAGACCATGTACAAAGAATAACGAAAATAATACAAAATACTTTTGAAGAAAGAAAAGTCTGCACAGAAGACAATAGTCTTCAAAGACGTAGCGCAGGCGTTTGATAAAGTTTGGCATAAAGGGCTTTTACATAAAATACGAATTATATTCCCAAAGCAATTTTCTGTTATTGTTATTAGAGATACATTAGAGACTTGTCTACCCAAAGAATGAGATTAGAGTTCGTTAAGATGACGCTTACTCAGATCTAAGGAAAATTGAAGCTGGAGTGCCACAAGTAAGTGTCCTCGTCTTGTACTTACTTTATACTGCAGATATTCTAGATTTAGAAAACAATATCATTGCCACATTTGCTGATGATACAGCCATAATGGCTACTGGAGTCACTCATGCAAAAGCGGCAGAAAAGCAGTGAACACTGTTTTGAACTGGACACAGAAATGGCGAATTAAATTAAATGAGTCAAGGTCAGTCCACATTTACTTCACAAATAAAAGACCAAACTATAATCCGGTGTACATCAATGATAAAGTACCATACCAAAATACAGCAAAATACTAAGGTATGTCATTAGATGCAAAGCTTCGCTGGAAAGCTCATGTCAAGAAGATATGTGAAGAATTAGGGCTTCGCTATAAGAAGATGTACTGGTTACTTGGAAAACACTCTGCGTTATCAGTGAACAATAAACTACTGCTATATAAGCAAGTCCTAGTGCCAATATGGACGTACGGTATTTAGCTTTGGGGCAGTACCAAACAAAGCAATATTCAGATTGTCTAACGATTTTAAAATAAAGCACTTCGGAGAATCTTAAACGCTCCGTGGTACATAAGAAATGCAGACATACATCGGGATCTCAAAGTAGACCTAGTCGCAACTACCATTAAACGTTATGACGAAGCTCACGAAAAAAAAGACTTCATCAACATGTAAACATCGTGGCCATCTAGCTTCTCGACAACACGCACTAGTCTTTCCTTCACTAATTAAAGTAACAATTGCATTTTGCAATGTACCAACAAGTCTGCCAGAGATACTTTCTTTAATTAATGACCAATCATCCCCGGAATCAAAACAAAATGAAAACTGCTCACCGAATTGTGTAATTGTACCGAAGATAGGTTTCATACCGCACACGTCCTCTCTCTTGACAGTACTAGTAGCGGCAGTAGGCTGCGCGCGTTGTGCAACGCGATGTGACGTGACCCTCAACTCCACACTTGTAGCAAATCACAGGGAACTTCGTAGCAACGGCTGTTTTGGAGCGATCAGGGGTCGTAGTTGTTTGCAGATTATCATCTGGTCGGCTGAAACATTTAAAAGATTTTTGATCAAGTTTTCCAAACATCAAATTTACTGAACTTAACCTAGGGCGTTTGTCTACGTTTTGCGATAAGAAAAAGCCATTATTCCACGGTTCATTTTGCTGCGGGTAGTTATTTCTTAAAAAAAAGGTTTGATAGTGCCAGTATTAAGGATTACACCATTTATTCTTTGCCTAAATTACCCCACCGAGACATAAGTAACGTAAAAAAACGGCTTGCATATGCAGCGAGACATGTGGTTTGACCTGTGGTTTACCACTTATAATTTTTAACACAGTCGTAGCACGTGTTTCTAAGATCTCAAATCGCAAGAGAAAAATTTCGTTAATTCTACCCATTTCAAATCTGGAAACGCTATTTGAGAAAACCACGTTGCAGCCGAACCTATCATAGCCTTACTAAGAATGATAATTAATTTACTTCCCTGTATGCTGCGATCCAATAAGCAGATGTCAGCCGTCGCCAACCAGGCCCGCGCGTCGCTTTCTGCCTCGTCTGGCTGAAATGTAGGCAGCGTGATGTCCTTGTCCTCGTGCTTGAGTGGGTTGGAAAGCGCCTTCACGAGAAGCCTCATGCTGAATTGTTGCGCTTCGAATAGCGCACGTCACCGATAGTTCGCCGATAGCTGCTCTTTCACGTTTTGTGCCTGCACCGATCCCACTTCTGATGTCGGAGAATCGTTATTCCTAACGAGATAGTCATAAGCGGTAACGTGTTTAGTGGGCGTCATCAGGGTGAAATGCGAGCACAAAACACAATAGTCACTGTTTTATAAGAATTTAATCGACAATTTGTCTATTTACAAATGTTTCAAATAACATGCACTGTAACAACCGAGCAGCGAGTTCAAGGCACCAATCTCACTTCTAAACAACGAATACACCCAACGATCCAACTCGATCCGTTCGTGTCTCACCAAGTAATGTTCCCAAAAATACTGTCAGCCACTCTCAAGTAAAGAGGGCGCCTCGACCCCACTCGAGCGACTTGCTCTGCTCTGATTGGTCGTTACGTACTTCACAGTATTTCTAACTTAATAAATTAAATGACCTTTATTAATGAATTAAAAAATGTAACAAATCAAAATAAATTAAATTATGATTTTTACAAGCAATCAAAATGTAAACAGATAATATTATTTGCTATGCATGTAAACAACAATCAACTTGACTCATAACTGCCTCCGACATATATAAATCTCGTGTCACAATGTTTGTCCTCAATGGACTCCTAAACCACTTAACCGATTATAATAAAATTCGCACACCATGTGCAGTTCGATCCAACTTGAGAGATAGGATGGTTTTTACGGCGAGAAAAAATCGAATAATTTCCGGGAAAATGTTATAATTCCCGGCGTCGCAGGGGCGTCGGAGCGGGCCGCTAGTTCTTTAATAAAACTCTATTTCTTATATGCAATCTCTGTCCCCAGGAACCGCCCGTGGTGCCCATCACGTTCCTGAAGGAGGGCTCGTACGCGCGCCTGCGGGGCTACTCCGGCGGGAACACGCTCAACGTGTCGCTGGAGTTCCGCTCCTACGAGACGCACGGCCTGCTCCTCTACCACAAGTTCAACACCGCAGGACATGTCAAGGTGAACTGCGCTCTTCATCATCATCATCATGATCACCCTATTAACGTTCTCACTGCTGGGACACAGGGACTTCTCTCTTAGCGAGAGAGATTAGGCCTTAATTCACCACTCAAGTGCGGGTTGGTGAATGTCACGTGTCCTTCAAACTCTTTATAGTTCTCAGAACATGACGGTTTCCTCACGATGTTTGCCTACACCGTTAAAGCACGTGTTTAAAACGCACATAAATTTCTCAAGACGAAAAATCCAGAGGTGCGTGGCGAGGTTTGAACCCACGACCTTCGGAATGAAAGTCGAGTGTCCTCCCACTAAGCTAACACGGCTCTCTCGGTCTTTATAACTTCACACAAATTATTTCAAGCTCAAGTGTGTGTTGAAAACACGATGGTAATGTGGACGCGATGCGCTTTCCTTTGATACCCCACACTAGTATAATTGCAGATTTTCTGTTTTCCTTCCCCACTCTCACCCCCAGAACTTTTAAACAGCTCAACCGATTTTCATGCAACAGTCAAAGAACACCCGGGCCAAACTAACCTTTCATACAAAAAAACTAAATTAAAATCGATCCATCCGACAGGCACGTAAAACTTATAACACCCCTCTTTTTTGGTCGGGGGTTAAATACAAGCTTTTCTCAGAAGACATTTTTTGGTTAAAAACCTAAACATGCGAACGGGTAGGTCAGTTATAAAAATCAGTAAGCAGGCTATTGAGGGAAAACCCCGCATCGCTGCAGTGGCGCCTACTGGTAAGCACAAAATTGACCCTTACATTGTTATTGTTTACAGGTGTACCTCGAGGACGGCAAAGTGAAGGTGGAGCTGGAGACGGCGGGCCCCCGCGTGAAGCTGGACAACTACGCGGAGCAGTTCAACGACGGGCGCTGGCACGCGCTGCAGCTGACCATGGCCGCCGACAGCCTCGCGCTCGCCGTGGACCACCGCCCCGTGCGCACCACCAAGAAGCTGAACTTTATGACTGGAAGCGCCTACTTTATTGCTGGTGAGTGCTAAATAGATAAATAGATGCCTCTAAGATAGTAGGTGATTTTTTATTCCTGATTTTAAAGAAACCCAGAGCATATATTTTAGCTGGGAACACTAGTATACGATTTTTTTCTCTTCAGTCGTAAAATAGCTAGACTAGATCTCTCAAGAGAAAAGTCTCTGTGTCCCAGGTCCCTGTGTCCCAGCAGTGAAAACGTTAATAGGGTGATGATGATGACACTTAAGTCTCCCATATAGACTAACGTAATACTACACGATTGGCAGGCGAGTTGGCGAGCGCAATTTATACTTGTGTTAGCCAAAAAGACGCTGCATCCCATATTGAATAGTTTCACTTGACCGGGTTCTTTGCCGCTCACGAAGGATCTAACATCTATGTCTGTTTATGTGAACTGAATAAATCTTTTCTATTCTAAGGAAATAGTCGGCAACATTCTTAGTGCCTGCGACAACAAAGTATCTACAATTATACAAATACATTGTTATTATTATAGCCGTGTTGGCTAAGTGGGAGCACTCTCGACTTTCATTCCGAAGGTCGTGGGTTCAAAACCCCGCCACACACCTCTGGATTTTTCTCCTTGGAAAAGTTATGTGCGCTTTAAAACACGTGCTTCAACGGTGAAGGCAACATCGTGAGGAAACCGGCATGTTCTGAGAACTTTAAAGAGTTTTAAGGACATATGTGACATTCACCAACCCGCACTAGGCCAGCGTGGTGAATTAAGGCCTAATCTCTCTCGTAAAGAGTGAAGTCCCTGTGACCCAGCTGTGGGAGTTTATAGGGTGATGAAGAAGAAGAAGATTGTTATTGTAATGAATATACTATGGTGTACTATGTGTAGGTGGCAAGGGTCCCCCGCGCGGGTTCATCGGCTGCATGCGCAAGATAGCCGTGGACGGCAACTACAGGCTGCCCACGGACTGGAAGAAGGACGAGTACTGCTGCGCCAACGAGCTGGTCTTCGACGCCTGCCAGATGATAGACAGGTACATACATACATACAAGATAGCCGTGGACGGCAACTACAGGCTGCCCACGGACTGGAAGAAGGACGAGTACTGCTGCGCCAACGAGCTGGTCTTCGACGCCTGCCAGATGATAGACAGGTACATACATACATACAAGATAGCCGTGGACGGCAACTACAGGCTGCCCACGGACTGGAAGAAGGACGAGTACTGCTGCGCCAACGAGCTGGTCTTCGACGCCTGCCAGATGATAGACAGGTACATACATACATACAAGATAGCCGTGGACGGCAACTACAGGCTGCCCACGGACTGGAAGAAGGACGAGTACTGCTGCGCCAACGAGCTGGTCTTCGACGCCTGCCAGATGATAGACAGGTACATACATACATACAAGATAGCCGTGGACGGCAACTACAGGCTGCCCACGGACTGGAAGAAGGACGAGTACTGCTGCGCCAACGAGCTGGTCTTCGACGCCTGCCAGATGATAGACAGGTACATACATACATACAAGATAGCCGTGGACGGCAACTACAGGCTGCCCACGGACTGGAAGAAGGACGAGTACTGCTGCGCCAACGAGCTGGTCTTCGACGCCTGCCAGATGATAGACAGGTACATACATACATACAAGATAGCCGTGGACGGCAACTACAGGCTGCCCACGGACTGGAAGAAGGACGAGTACTGCTGCGCCAACGAGCTGGTCTTCGACGCCTGCCAGATGATAGACAGGTACATACATACATACAAGATAGCCGTGGACGGCAACTACAGGCTGCCCACGGACTGGAAGAAGGACGAGTACTGCTGCGCCAACGAGCTGGTCTTCGACGCCTGCCAGATGATAGACAGGTACATACATACATACAAGATAGCCGTGGACGGCAACTACAGGCTGCCCACGGACTGGAAGAAGGACGAGTACTGCTGCGCCAACGAGCTGGTCTTCGACGCCTGCCAGATGATAGACAGGTACATACATACATACCAGGAATATGTATAATGACTATATTAAAAAAAAATGTATTCTGTTTCGTCCGTCTATTTGTGCATCCAAAAATACTGAACATCTATTTTATGCTTTATCAATTTAATCAGAAAATGCAAAGATACAGTTCAACAGAGTTCCGGAGTGGGGCGAACTGCGAAATTTATTACAAATCATATAACAAGAAAAAAAAAAGTAGTAATTTTTTTGATATATAACCAAATAACAGACGTTTTTTTTTTCAGTCTATCCTATTCAATAGATGTATTATATCTACCCTATTCATAACATTGGGTAGTAACTTTTTCAACTACCATGGTTCCTAACGATACTAAAACTTGATACGGGTAACAAACAACGATTGAACGATTGAAATTCTAGCAGTCTATATTCCACAACTGAAGAGAAAAAAAAAGGTGTGTGTGTGCGATTCACACACGATAGAAGTGAAACTTCAGTAAATCGACGAAAGAATAAGAAGAATAAAAAAAAAGTGTGTTTGTGTCAGCTACGACGCACGATTGGAGTCTACTACTTACGAACTATAATTATGATATATATCGAATAGAAAAAAAGGGTAAATGAACGCATCTGCTAAAATGATAAGAGAAACAAACATATATCTGTAATTATTCGGATTATTTATATAACTTCATTAAAGCGTATTACATAAAGTATGTTACAAAATAATATAAATAAAATACAGCAATACCGCTTTGCGCGATACTTCGTAGTCTCAACTACGAAGTATCGCGCAAAGAAATTTAAATAAAGCATTGTATTTGTGTCTCTTACCATTTCCGTTTCATCTTTTTGCATCCGGTTTGAAATCTTTATAGAAGTTTCACATCAAAAATACAGCGTCGAAATGTCGGAAAACTTATAAACCGAAAAACAGAAAAGTCTAGCGGTAATGATATTGCACCAACGACAGAAAAAAAATTAAAGCATCGAAATATCGGAAAACATTTCAAGTTTTACATTAGTACAAACTCCATCCAACATAACTCCGGAAAGACTGTACGAAATGGACCACACAGTATCGCTTTTAGTCTCTGGCAAAACAGTTACACATTATTGTTTTATTTTCATGATTGCTGTAACTATTCCTAATTATATATTTCTTAATTATACTTGATTCCATCGATTTTATGACTTTTTAGTGCCGACCAAAAACAAAGTTAACAAACAAGCCAAGCAAACTCTTTTAGGGTTAAGCTCACCTTTTGTACATTTTGGCTTAGTTATAAACTTTTTTTATGTGTATTTTTGTGTATAAAAAATTATGAATTTATGAAAGTTTCACCGTTCCGACACCTCTTTTGAAAAACTGTAAAAAGTGAAATGGGGTGTGTTAAGACAATATCCATTTCTGGCATACTCGGTTACGGCTCTATCTGCGTATGTAGCGGGCATGGCCGCCGGATGTAGTATAAACTTGGACATGTTTCCAGATGCAACCCGAACCCCTGCGAGCACGGCGGCAGCTGCTCGCAGACGGCGGAGGAGTTCACCTGCCACTGCCACGACACCGGCTACGCGGGCGCCGTGTGCCACACGTGTTAGTACCTACCACACACACACACACACACACACACACACACACACACACACTAACTACCCTAATTCTAATTCTTTGTTGGGGTAGACGTAAAATCTCCGGCGGCAGAATTTAAGAACTAGTAATAAATATCCTTGGAGATATTAAATAGTGCGAAATGTGATTGAACAATTTGTTCCAGCGGTGCACCCGCTGTCGTGCCAGGCGTACAAGAACGTGCAGGCCGTGTCGCGCTCCGCCGCCATCCACATCGACGTGGACGGCTCCGGCCCGCTGCCGCCCTTCCCCGTCACTTGCGAGTTCCTCTGTGAGTATGACTACCTATACTGATCATCAATAATCATCTTCAACATCATTGTAGTTTACAAAAGATCTTAATACAATACAATACTCTTTATTGAAACACATAAAAATATATAATACAACAGAACAATGCTTAAGAACTAAATATTAAATAATAGTGTAACAATGGGCGGCCTTATCACTAAAAGTGATCTCTTCCAGACAACCTTTGGATGGACTGGAGAAAAACTAAAAACGACGGACGTTGCAAATTGATGAAATAATAAAAAAAAGAAAAATGATAAATAATAAATAAGCTTTACATATTAAATAAATACTTACATAATAAATCTAATATATAAATAATACATAATATTGCAATAAATCTTAATATTTGTAGCAGCTAGGTAGCTACAGTATTTGGGCTGACGCGTAGGTTTTGTGCACGGTGTCGTCAGTGGTCTCTCCCCGCTCGTTAGGTGCACTCATGTATTAATATTGTAATCAAGTGGAAATATAAAGTGTGTATTATGGAACCTGAAGTTATACCTGACCTTATCTCCTCAACATAGGAAGACTACACTTACTACACATTATTCGCACATATTAATGTCTAAGTTTTGTAAGACCAAACAATGGAAATCAAATGATTGTGTATCTTTGTATCTTGTAAATGAGTCTCAATTATGTTCTACTTAATTATTTCCTTGAAAAGGTTGTCTGGATGAAATTGCTTTAAGCAATAACACCGCCAATTACGCGTGCTAGGTCTCATTTTACCATTAATAATTTAGTATTTTTGTTTTTTGGTCTGTGTAATAAATTATTTTCTATCTATCTACTTAAGTATCATGCAAAAATCTATTATATGTGTATTAATTAAATAAAATTTATATTACAAATATTATAATAATAAAGTTATAATTACATTGTAGTTACAAATAATATTTTTTTTATATATAAACGGCAAACTAAAGAAATCACTGATATCATAGAGTATCATTTCAGTGAGCCACTTTCTCAGCTTGTTTTTAAAAATAGGCGTGGAAGCTGCGTCACGAATACAACCTGGTAATCTATTATAAATAGAAGGGCCGATGATATAAATAGACATCTTAGATTTCTGTAACCTGTGCGAAGGTGTTACCAAGCGGTAGTAATGCTTATTACTCCGAAGGGCTCGGTCGGCGTTGATGCCGCGGCGCTGGAACAGGTGCACATTCTAAAGAACACTTCTAAAGAAGTTTCACTTCAATAAAAATAAAAATCCTTTTAACCGTTAAGTCGCAGTCGTGTTATATTTTGCTATAAATTCCAGCTCGTATAACATTTATCGCATTTATAACATTTTTTAGTTCTATATCTTTCCTATCCACCTAAAGGTTGCCCGGAAGAGATCGCTCACAGCGATAAGGCCGCCCTTTGTACTCCAATGTTATTGTCTTGTTATTGTTTGCAGTTTGTATTTTATTTGTGGTGTACAATAAAGAGTTATCTATCTATGTATGTATTATCCCCGGGCAGCGGACGGCAGCATCGTGACGGCGGTGCAGCACTCGGTGGGGCGCAGCACGGCGGTGGACGGGTACCAGGAGCCGGGCTCGTTCCGGCAGGACGTGGCGTACGACGCGTCGCGCGACCAGCTGGAGGCGCTGCTCAACCGCTCGCGCGCGTGCAGCCAGCGCCTCGAGTACCGGTGCCGGCACTCGCGCCTGCTCAATTCTCCCAGTGAGTATGCCACTGCGACATCACACCGCGTGGGGCGCAGCACGGCGGTGGACGGGTACCAGGAGCCGGGCTCGTTCCGGCAGGACGTGGCGTACGACGCGTCGCGCGACCAGCTGGAGGCGCTGCTCAACCGCTCGCGCGCGTGCAGCCAGCGCCTCGAGTACCGGTGCCGGCACTCGCGCCTGCTCAATTCTCCCAGTGAGTATGCCACTGCGACATCACACCGCGTGGGGCGCAGCACGGCGGTGGACGGGTACCAGGAGCCGGGCTCGTTCCGGCAGGACGTGGCGTACGACGCGTCGCGCGACCAGCTGGAGGCGCTGCTCAACCGCTCGCGCGCGTGCAGCCAGCGCCTCGAGTACCGGTGCCGGCACTCGCGCCTGCTCAATTCTCCCAGTGAGTATGCCACTGCGACATCACACCGTTGTTTTTACAGTTAGTAAAGGCTGTCCCAAAAAGGACGCAAGATTTGAAATTGATGAAAAACACATTTTTTTTAGAAGCCGTGTTGGCTAAGTGGGAGGACACTCTACTTTCATTCCGAAGGTCGTGGGTTCAAACCCCGACACGCACCTCTGGATTTTTCTTCTTGAGAAATTTATGTGCGCTTTAATCACGTGCTTTAACGGTGAAGGCAAACATCGTGAGGAAACCGGCATGTTCTGAGAACTTTAAAAGAGTTTGAAGAGACATGTGACATTCACCAACCCGCACTTGGCCAGCGTGGTGAATTAAGGCCTAATCTCTCTCGTCAAGAGAGAAGTCCCTGTGTCCCAGCAGTGGGAATAACGTTCCCACTGCTGGGACACAGGGACTTCTGATGAATGATGATGATAGGGTGATGATGATGATGACATTTTTTTATTCGTTTTAATATATTTGTATATAAAATCTTGAAGTACATAAAATAGGGTTATTTGGTGAATAATACGTCAGGCAAATGTCCTCCTAGGCTTTGATGGAACATACGCACTCTTTTGTCAAAATTTTCTATGACCATTTTACATAGATGCGGCTGAATTTCTGCAATGCAACGTCGAATTTCCTCTTTTAAAGCATGAGTGGTTGTGGGCTTATTGGCATAGACTTTAGACTAAATAACTCCATAAAAAGAAGTCCAAAGGCGTTAAGTCGCAAGATCTAGGGGATCAATTCCGATCACCGAATCGAGAGATCACACGACTAGGAAATGTTTCATGCAGTAATTGCATCGTTTCTCTGGCTGTGTGGCCCGCCTTGTTGAAACCACATTGCTTCCACATCGATATCCTCCCTGAATTTTGCAACCACTCTGCTCACAGTTGATGAGGTCAAGTCAATTTCGACCATATTTTGTACAGAATTTTCGATTCGTACCCGCTAAACTTTCATTACTTTTGAAATATTGTTCAATAATAAAAACGCGTTGATCTTTCATCTAACCCGTCATTTTTACAAACCCTAAACATTCAGCTGTCAAATTTAGTTTATTTTAGGGTTGCCTGCAATAAAATACAAAAATGGCGGCAAATTTAAATCTTGCGTCCTTTTTGGGACACCCGTTATATTACGCGCATTTTAGTTTAGTTCATAATTCTTTAAAATGACTAAAAGTAATCGTAAATCAAAACCAAAATTGTAAGATACAATAAAAACGAAACATTTATAAGACAGGAAAAATATAATAAACTATTGCAAGGTTTCAAAAAAATATTCATTGTGAAATGAATATTTTGACCATATTTGACGAAGTCTCGGCAAAATATACTAAACAAGAAAGGACAAAAATATAAAAAATTAATAACTCTAAATTTAAAATTTAAGAAAACCCCCCGATTTGAATGCTTTAATTTCCTTAAAAGTGAAACACCATAATATTTTGTAATGTGTACGCGATGCGCTTTCATAATGATAGTATATTTGCAGATTTTCGGTTTTCGTTCCCCACTCTCACCCCCATAACTTTTAAACGGCTTAACCGATTTTCATGATGTCTAAGAATACCCGGGCCAAACTCACCTTTCATACAAAAAAAAACTAAATTGATATAGCTCCATCCGATCGGGGCTATGATGCCACAGACAGACAGACAGACACGTCAAAATTATAACTCCCCTCTTTTTTGGTCGGGGGTTAAAAAGAGAGCAAATTGTGCAGAGACCGGTCAGCTAGGGAAATAAGTACCTTCACTAATCACCCTCTGCACAAGACACCTTCACAGTGGAGAATAAATGTCTTCCGAAACTGTTTGTGATGCTGTTTCGACTGTCCCGCATTCTATGCATCAGAGACGCGGTTTTTTTGCGCATTATGGCAACGAATATAGTACTGCGCAAACATTCCCGACGCACTACAGAACCGTGGCGGACGCAGCAGCATCCCAAAATATTACAATATTGAACACGTAGGGCGTCTATCGTTCTTTAGGTGCGCAGAATCCACAGACCACCCGTGTACAAATCGTAATAGTAACGTTATCCTCGCAGGCGAAGAAGCGACGTTCCACCCGTTCGCGTGGTGGGTGTCGCGCGCCGGCCAGCGCATGGCGGCGTGGGCGGGCGCGCCGGCCGCCTCGCGCATGTGCCAGTGCGGCGTGCTCGGCACCTGCGTCGACCCCACCAAGTGGTGCAACTGCGACGCCGAGTACACGCACCTGCGTCCCGAGGGTGAGTGCCAGTCCTCCCGTACGTGTCGCTCGGTCCCACTGTGGCGGGCGCGCCGGCCGCCTCGCGCATGTGCCAGTGCGGCGTGCTCGGCACCTGCGTCGACCCCACCAAGTGGTGCAACTGCGACGCTGAGTACACGCACCTGCGTCCCGAGGGTGAGTCCCAGTCCTCCCGTACGTGTCGCTCGGTCCCACTGTGGCGGGCGCGCCGGCCGCCTCGCGCATGTGCCAGTGCGGCGTGCTCGGCACCTGCGTCGACCCCACCAAGTGGTGCAACTGCGACGCCGAGTACACGCACCTGCGTCCCGAGGGTGAGTCCCAGTCCTCCCGTACGTGTCGCTCGGTCCCACTGTGGCGGGCGCGCCGGCCGCCTCGCGCATGTGCCAGTGCGGCGTGCTCGGCACCTGCGTCGACCCCACCAAGTGGTGCAACTGCGACGCCGAGTACACGCACCTGCGTCCCGAGGGTGAGTCCCAGTCCTCCCGTACGTGTCGCTCGGTCCCACTGTGGCGGGCGCGCCGGCCGCCTCGCGCATGTGCCAGTGCGGCGTGCTCGGCACCTGCGTCGACCCCACCAAGTGGTGCAACTGCGACGCCGAGTACACGCACCTGCGTCCCGAGGGTGAGTCCCAGTCCTCCCGTACGTGTCGCTCGGTCCCACTGTGGCGGGCGCGCCGGCCGCCTCGCGCATGTGCCAGTGCGGCGTGCTCGGCACCTGCGTCGACCCCACCAAGTGGTGCAACTGCGACGCCGAGTACACGCACCTGCGTCCCGAGGGTGAGTCCCAGTCCTCCCGTACGTGTCGCTCGGTCCCACTGTGGCGGGCGCGCCGGCCGCCTCGCGCATGTGCCAGTGCGGCGTGCTCGGCACCTGCGTCGACCCCACCAAGTGGTGCAACTGCGACGCCGAGTACACGCACCTGCGTCCCGAGGGTGAGTAGAGTTTACAAGAGTGCCAGCTTTGTGGGTTCCGTACCCAAAGGGTAAAACGGGACCATATTCCTCAGACTGTCTGTCAGCAGGTTGTATCTCAAAAACCGTGAACTAGAGTTGAAATTTTGAGGGATAATATATTTTTCTTGCCGCTATAACAACAAAATAAATACTACTAGCACATCTATACTAATATTATAAAGATGAAATGTTTGTTTGTTTGAACGCGCTTATCTCAAGAAATAGTGGTCCGATTAGAAGAAGAAGAATAGAGACCAAGCTATTCATCATTATAATTTTTGTACTCGATGTATTGTCTTGTTTGACTGCCTCAGTGGCCTGGTGGGGGAGGGTCCGCTTGCGGCGCAAGAGGTAGCGGGTTCGATTACCGCCGAGGGGTCAAGTGTTTGTATGTTCTGCAAGCTCTTCCTCCTTGGTCTGGGTGTTTTATATGTGTAATAAAATAATATCTATGTATGTATGTATATTATATTAGGTCCTTACATATGAAATTGGCGTTTTTCGTACTGGCCACTTTAATCACAAATTTCTCCTCTTTGGTAAGGAATTCCAAATTCAAATTTGTACAGCTATAGACTCATGTATTTGTGCTTCGATGATCGTCATTCATTTGTTTTTTTTCTTCTGTTTTTTTCTGTTTGCGTCACTCATTTTACAAAATGGAAAACTTAAAATATCGCATTATTTACGAGTACGAGTTCCGCCGTGGCACTAGTGCTGCGGAAACAACTCGAAGGGTGAATGATGTGTATGGCGGTCGTGTTGCAAAAGAAAACACAGTTCGTTTTTGGTTCCAACGTTTTCGTTCTGGAAATTTCGACTTGCAGAACAAGCCCCGTGGACGGCCTGAGACTCAAGTTGATAATGAAGAGTTGAAGGCTATTGTGGAAGCGGATCCATCGCAAACCACGTCCGAGTTAGCTGCAGGCTGCGGTGTTAGTGATAAAACTGTTTTAATTCACTTGAAGCAAATTGGGAAGATTAAAAAGCTTGAAAGGTGGGTACCTCACGAATTGACTGAAGCAAACCGGCAAACGCGCGTCGACTGCTGCGTTACATTACTAAACCGGCACAATAATGAAGGTATTTTAAACCGAATCATTACCTGTGATGAAAAATGGGTTCTTTACGATAATCGGAAGCGCTCAGCGCAATGGTTGGATCCTGGCCAGCCAGCCAAATCCTGCCCCAAGCGAAAATTAACCCCAAAAAAGTTACTTGTAAGCGTTTGGTGGACTAGTGCCGGTATTGTTCATTACAGTTTTCTCAAATCTGGCCAGACTATTACGGCTGATGTCTATTGTCAGCAATTGCAAACCATGATGGAAAAGCTAGCGGCTAAACAACCTAGGCTGGTCAATCGCTCCACGCCACTGCTGCTTCACGACAACGCTAGACCACACACTGCGCAACAGACGGCTACTAAATTAGAAGAGCTTCAATTGGAAAGTCTAAGACATCCTCCGTACTCCCCGGACCTTGCTCCAACAGATTACCATTTTTTTCGAAATTTGGATAACTTCTTGCAAGGGAAAAAATTCAACTCCGATGGGGCAGTCCAAATCGCCTTCAAAGATTTTATTGATTCCCGTCCGACTGGTTTTTTTAGTAAAGGGATCAATGAACTACCTATAAGATGGCAAAAGTGCATAGAAAATAATGGTTCATACTTTGATTAATTAAATATATTATATTAAAAAATATTCGACTTTTTGTTCCTCCCATACAAAACGCCAATTTCATATGTAAGGACCTAATATTAAGTATATCAGATGTCTAGTACCTGTAACACAAGCTAAGAGCTTACCATGGGGCTAGATGTTGTTGTGTGGATTGTCCGGAAATATATTTATTTTATATTTTATATTTATATATATATTAAGTATATCAGATGTCTAGTACCCGTAACAGCTTACCACGGGGCAAGATGTTATTGTGTGGATTGTCCGGAAATATTTATTATTCTCGTTTGTCATCCTGCCGATTATACCATGGGCCGGATCATATTATAACACAATTCGTTTGGTGTTCCCACAGAATTCCAAGTTGACGGCGGCGACATCACAGAGAAGGAATACCTACCGGTGAAACAAGTTCGTTTCGGTGACACCGGCTCGCATTTAGACGAGAAAGAGGGACGCTACACGCTCGGACCGCTGTTGTGTGAAGGAGATGGTAATATAGCAATCAGTTCCGCCTTTTCAACTTCAGCTGTCATGCTAGAACTACTCTGTCAAGCACTAAAAGTCCTACTTCGCGTACTACAACTACGCGTTGGTATTGCTATACGCACAGCGAGACAGACGTCTTCTTAGTTGACCCAACCAAGACTTAGAGTTGAGCTGCCCCCCCCTCCCCCCCACCTAACATAGCAGTTTATTGAAAAAAGAATGAGACATTTTTTTTAAAAGCTTAGTTTTTTTAACCCTACGATAATAATATGGATTTTTTTTCACCGCTGTTTAAAGATTAAAGAATAAATAGCTCGATCAAATAATACCTATATTTGAATTAAAAATATCCAACGAAATTTCCCAAGCAGCGGTTCAGAAATGCACCCTATAAACCAGTTACAAATGAAATAAATTTCTCCCTAGCTGAAACCTTTAAAAGATAGATAGATATAAAAAAATATTCAGAAACAGCACACCATTACAGTACAATTATATGAATAACACAAAAACAAAATTATAATTAAGTTGAGCATAATACTTAAAACATTTGATAGCTACAGATAACAGAGAACCAAAAATAGAACAAGAATAAGAATATTTATTCGCATCAGCATAATGTAGATAACAAAGGTCTTAAAAATAATTAGTCTCAATTATGATCTACTTAGGGTTAAGCATTCAAAAATTTATTACATATTGTCGTAGAAAAATAAAACATTCTTTAAACACGACCTGTGTTTAGAGAAAGCATTGTGTCCTTTGCTTTGCTCGTCCAAAAAAGTACTTTGAAACTCCCTAGAACTTAAAAATATATTGTCGACAGATCTATTCAGCAACGCAGTGACCTTCCGGATATCGGACAGCCTCATCCTGCTGCCCATGTTCGACCTGGGCCACAGCGGCGACATCTACTTCGAGTTCCGCACCACTAAGGAGAACGCTGTATTATTGCATTCTAAGGTAAACTCATTTTATTTAGATTTTCAGATAGCTTCAGTAATGCGGTCTAATGAATTGTTGCCTGTTGATGCACCTTGTTGAGTAGTTGGTTTTGTTTAGCTTAGAATTAGAATTAGATGCACAAAACACTCATAGACATATTTTGGAGGTTTTGTCTGTTCACGTCCGTAAGTGGTAACCCTCTGAATCCTTACACGTGACCTCCGGGTGGTGCTAAGAACAGTCCCTGGTGGCTTCGGCCGCGGCTTGTCACCACCCTCCAGGCTGGGCCAGTGCGTGAAGCGATTTTTTCGTGTTTCGTAATGTGGCCCGGAGAAGCCATCTACCTTCTAGGTCTTCATGTCCCATCTTAGACCACATCGTCACTTTACATCAGGTGAGATTGTGGTCAAATAAAGACTTATAGATCATATAAAAAAAAAATAGACGAGATGTCAGTGCAGATCTCAGTTCCCCCACTAAGAACAGTTGGTCCTAGCAAAAGATATTCCAAAAACTGTTTTGGTAAAATGACATATACATAGCTCTTTTCTTATCTTTATATCTGCAACACAAAGCATGCTGACTGAAGACCAGTGGGTGAAAACCTCACTAAATTGCTCAACTTATGCTTCAATCACTAAATTGTTTAATTTATTTTGTCCACTGATTAATTCGCCTGAGCATAGGAACAATGTGATATGACATTTCGGTCCTCTACTTACACTAGCGGCTCTGGCGGCGAAATCACTCACGGTGACCGTCATTGTACTTTGTCTGTTCCCAGCATGAAGAATTCTAGGTATGTTATTTATACAAGGTCCCAAAAAGAAAGACAGCCGAAAACCCTCAAAAACTAGGCATCTCGTGTCTATTTTTGTTTATGTTGCGCATGTGTAATTAATTAAAAAGAGTCCAACCTCTGTATCTTTTGTAAATGTCTAATCTCTCTCTACGTTTCAGGGTCCTCAAGATTACATAAAGTTGTCCATCATCGGCGGAGACCAGCTCCAGTTCCAGTTCCAAGTGGGGGACACTCCTCTCGGGGTATCCGTGGAGACCAGCAACCGGCTCGCGGACAACAACTGGCACTCGGTCTCCATCGAGAGGAACAGGTGAGGAGGGAATGCAATCTCGATCTCGCTAGAACGAGATCTCATTCGGCTATTTTTAACCCCCGAGCAAAAATGAGGGGTGTTATGAGTTTGACGTGTCTGTCTGTCTGGGAAATCATAGCTCTCGAACGGATGGAGCGATTTAATTTTTTTTTATGAAAGGTGAGTTTGGCGCGGGTGTTGTTAGACATGTTTCATGAAAATCGGTTGAGCGTTTAAATGTTATGGGGTGAGAGTGGGGAAGGAAAACCAAAAATCTGCAAATGTACTCGAGTGGGGTATGAAATGAAAGCGCATCGCGTGCACATTACTAAATATTATGGTGTTTTACTTATAAGGAAATGAAGGCATTGGAAACGGGGGTTTTTCTTAAATTTGAAATTTAGATCTTATTTGTGCGATATATCAGGAAGGAGGCCCGCGTGGTGGTGGACGGCGCGCTGAAGAACGAGATCCGCACGGGCAAGGAGCCGGTGCGCGCGCTGCACCTCACCACGGGGCTGGCCGTGGGCGCCGCGCTCGGCCGCAAGGACGGCTTCGTAGGCTGCCTGCGCGCGCTGCTGCTCAACGGCCGCGCCGTGGACCTGCGCTCCATCGCCGCCAGAGGTATACTCCACCCTCCGGGCTGCTCGGCCGCAAGGACGGCTTCGTGGGCTGCCTGCGCGCGCTGCTGCTCAACGGCCGCGCCGTGGACCTGCGCTCCATCGCCGCCAGAGGTATACTCCACCCTCCGGGCTGCTCGGCCGCAAGGACGGCTTCGTGGGCTGCCTGCGCGCGCTGCTGCTCAACGGACGCGCCGTGGACCTGCGCTCCATCGCCGCCAGAGGTATACTCCACCCTCCGGGCTGCTCGGCCGCAAGGACGGCTTCGTGGGCTGCCTGCGCGCGCTGCTGCTCAACGGACGCGCCGTGGACCTGCGCTCCATCGCCGCCAGAGGTATACTCCACCCTCCGGGCTGCTCGGCCGCAAGGATGGCTTCGAAGGCTGCCTGCGCGCGCTGCTGCTCAACGGCCGCGCCGTGAACCTGCGCTCCATCGCCTCCAGAGGTATACTCCACCCTCCGGGCTGCTCGGCCGCAAGGACGGCTTCGAAGGCTGCCTGCGCGCGCTGCTGCTCAACGGACGCGCCGTGGACTTGCGCTCAATTGCCTCCAGAGGTATACTCCACCCTCCGGGCTGCTCGGCCGCAAGGACGGCTTCGAAGGCTGCCTGCGCGCGCTGCTGCTCAACGGACGCGCCGTGGACCTGCGCTCTATCGCCTCCAGAGGTATACTCCCCCCTTCGGGCTGCTCGGCCGCAAGGACGGCTTCGTGGGCTGCCTGCGCGCGCTGCTGCTCAACGGCCGCGCCGTGGACCTGCGCTCCATCGCCTCCAGAGGTATACTCCCCCCTTCGGGCTGCTCGGCCGCAAGGACGGCTTCGTGGGCTGCCTGCGCGCGCTGCTGCTCAATGGACGCGCCGTGGACCTGCGCTCCATAGCCTCCAGAGGTATACTCCACCCTCCGGGCTGGGCCACTGCGTGAGGCGATTATTTTGTGTTTTGAAGCCATCCACCTTCTAGATCTCCATGCCCAATCTTAGATCACGTCGTGGCATCAGGTGAGATTGTAATCAAATGTGGGCTTATCTAACATAACAAAAAAAAACTATCCATGTTTAAAAAAGGATAATTATTCCATTTAGATACCTAAAAATTAAACGAAATTGTGTTACGGTATCGGCACCAGTAAACGTACTTGATGTGTTGTGCATAGGATTTAATTAAGACTGGGTACAAGATTGCTGTTAGGACTTTTTGGAACCAAAGATAGAAAGAAAGAATCTCTTAAGTTTCATTACCATGTATTTTTTTGCAAATTCACATATCGCTTATGGTTGAAGGGCTTGACTGATTTTGAATACGTTCGGTCTGCAATAGATTCGCCTGCTATAGCATAACTAACGGGGCACAGTGTGGGATAATTCATACGTATTGTATTGGATTTCGCACTCCGTCACGCCGCGGCCCGGTTTAATGTGTTCACTCCTTTAGTTGCCAGGAGGCATGATGACTACATCAATATATAGGTATTCTGCTTAGTCCGTTCGTCAGCCCGTCCAAAAATACTGGACACCTTTTTCTAGCTTTATCAATTTTATAAGAAAGTGGCAAGATATAAAGCATCGAAACCCCGAGGTGATTTAGTAATCGTTTATTAATGAAAAGATAACAACAAATATTTGTATAACATCATTTCGGCTCCAGGATTATACGGCGTCACGGAAGGCTGCGTCGGCAAGTGCTCATCGTCCCCGTGCCTCAACAACGGCACCTGCCTCGAGGGGTACGACTCCTACTCCTGCGACTGTCGCTGGACCGCCTTCAAGGGGCCCATCTGCGCGGACGGTGAGTTAGCGTCAACTCCATCAAGTGTACTGATTACTGATACAGGGCAGAATAGGGGGAATAAGAGTTCTCTTTAATAAGGTAGAATAGAACCTCATCTCTCTCACTCAATCCGCTATGTTCGAATGCACCAACAACGTAGCTTACAGGGAACGGCGGCGCTTTGCTAGAGCAGCTACTCAACGTAATACCATAATAACCACAACAAGAGTCAAGAGTAACCGACTAGAAGACTAAGAAGAAGCGATACTCAAACACATCACCCTCATTGATATGTCAAACATATGGCCATCGCAAAGGCACACATAATACATGTTTTGATGCTATATAAGGCCATATAATCCAAGGTCACTCCGAGAAGCCTGCGAAGACCCCAGGAAACTTCTGCGCTTTTGGTCGGAGTTGGGCTGGTTACACTAGCGCCCCACTCCACGCACAATGGACCACCTTTGAGTCTAAGTGCGGAAAAACAGGGCCCCCCTAACTAACTAACTAACTAACTAAGGCCATATAATTTAATTTCTCAATGTGTGGGTCTTAGGATGGACAATACATGGGCCACTGGGGCCGTAAAAACATAATAAATAAATATCCCAAACACCCTAATTTTGGTTCAGAATTCGATTCTTTAACTTTTTGCCGCATATTAAGTGTTAATTAAAATATCTATGTTTGACTTGTTACAGAAATCGGCGTGAACCTCCGCCCGAACTCGATAATAAAGTACGACTTCCTCGGGTCGTGGCGCTCCACCATCGCGGAGCACATCCGCGTCGGCTTCACCACCACCAACCCCAAGGGCTTCCTGCTCGGCTTCACCTCCAACATCACCGGGGAGTACCTCACCCTCATGGTCTCCAACTCGGGTACCGCTCCACATCCCGTCTTATACTGACCTTACAAGAGCTTCTAATATTAACACTATAAATGGCTTGGCTGGACAGAGCTGATGCTTGCCCAGGTGTGTGCTAACACCTGGGCAAGCATCAGCTCTGTCCAGAAGAACTATGAAACTTCCCCCAAAGAAAAGCCTTCGGTTCTTAACATCAGCAAGGATAAGTGACGAAATCGGAACGCTGCTACTTTGAGGAGAACCGAGGAAAAGTGGCGATCACAATAAGCCTTTTAAGACGCAGTGATACACAACAATAAAAAAAAGGTGTGTGTACGATTCACACATGATAGAAGTGAAACTTCAGTAAATCGACAAAAGAATGAGATGAATATTATATAACAATGGTAGGATAATTACAAAGTTTAATTTAGTTTGAATGATACACAGGCCATTTACGAGTGGTGTTCGACTTCGGCTTCGAGCGGCAGGAGATCGTGTTCCAAGGGAAGCACTTCGCGCTCGGCCAGTACCACGACGTGCGCCTCTCCAGGAGGGACGGCGGCAGCACCATGCTGCTCAAGGTAATGTACTAACTACTATTCACATTATTTTAGTCTTGACAGCGGACGAACCGTTTTTGATTGGCGAACCAGAATCACGGAGCGTGGATCGTGCAAGACTGATCCAGTTTTGGAAACCTGCGTTGCTAAAGTACGCTCCAGGAGATCCTAGAGCGATCCGTGATGATACATTTTGCGAGACATGTGACGCCGAGCATCGCCATTTACACCTAAATTAATAAATCATTTATTTTCTATCATTAAAATATTATATAAACTTCAATTATATAGATAACTATTATTATTCGAGTCGTTGAACTGATCGCGCGGTCCACACACCTCCGGGCACACCGCGCGCGCGCTGTGGAGGTATCTACTACCGATGGTGGCACTTGTACCTGAGGCTGGCTAAATAAACCGACACCAAACAGCATCAGGGAGCGCCCGCTCCAATAGCTACGAATAAATTAATATGAATGCGCTCGCGGCACGTCCACACCGTCAGGAAGAAGCCGGGCTATTTAAGGCACACGCGCCATTTAGGATGACTTTGGCGATAAGCATCGCCAAAGTCATGTTTACTATTTTGCTGTTACTGTGTATCGTAATAAATATGTTCCCAATCCAGGTGGACAACTCGGAAGTGCAAGAGTACAAGTTCAACGTGAAGGAGTCGGCGGACGCGCAGTTCAACAACATCCAGTACATGTACATCGGCCGCAACGAGAGCATGGGCGAGGGCTTCGTGGGCTGCGTGTCCCGCGTCGAGTTCGACGACATCTACCCGCTCAAGCTGCTGTTCCAGCAGGACCCCCCGCCCAACGTGCGCAGCCTCGGTCAGTCACTCATATCATTAGATAGATAGGGATAGATATGCCATAATACAGGATTTTCCTAGTTTGGGTATCTATACTTTCTGTTATGTAAATTCCATCTCTGTACCACGTCGCATCTGTAAATTACTATGCCCTTGTAACATTTTTCATTACAATTAAGATTTATTTCCTTCACTACGCAAGCTTTTTTTTGTTCGATATATTATTATTTTCACACGAAACACAGGGACATTTCCATTGATGAGATAGATTAGGCCCTCATTCACAACACTGTCCTAGTGCAGGTTGGTGAATGGCTCAGAACATGCCATGCAAATTTATCAAAAAGAAAATCCAAAGATGCGCTGCGCGGTGTGCTAACCCACGGACCTTCGGAATGAAAGTCGAGTCGAGATCTCCCACTAAGCCAGCACGGCTTTGATTTATCGTTACGCTCGTACGCGCCGCATAGTCATAAAATCGTTTCGTACAGCGATCGGTTTCCCACTGAGCGACATTTTTCTTAACGGTACACTCTACAATCTATTTGCTTGCTTTCACACTGTACTCCGTATAACAAAATGTTATCTATCCTTTTTTGGTGACTTTTTATGTTTTTTTCTGTTTGCTTGCCGTCTACTGTGCCGTTGTTTGTTTATGTACCAAAATAAATGTATTTCATTTCATTGAATGTCATATTGTAACGTTTGTCAGGAGGTAACCTGAACGAGGACTTCTGCGGCGTGGAGCCGGTGACGCACCCGCCCGAGGCGGCGGAGACGCGGCCGCCGCCCGCCGTGGACCTGCAGCGCGAGCTCGACCTCAACCGCACCGACGAGGCGATCCTCGGCAGTGAGTGCTAGCGATATCTATATTTATTTACATTTTTTATTATTGATAAGCCTTCATTTGATCACAATCTCACCTGATGCAAAGTGACGATGTGTCTAAGATGGAGCATGAAGGCCTAGAAGATGGCTTCTCCGGAGCACATTACGAAACACGAAAAAATCGCTAACATCATCGCCCTATTAACGTTTCGTGCAAAGTTGCTTTTTAACCGCGTGCTCAATTTCGATGACCGAGCAAGCGTAGGATTCTTAAATTGAATCACGAGCGCAAGTGATTTTAAATCTTAAATTCTGAGCGTTAGCGAGGGATTCAAAAAGCACAAGGTAAAAAATCTTTGCAGTGGAGCGGAACACGCGACTTTTCACCCTACCTCACCGATGAGATTAACAAATGTCAGCTCAATTGATTATCTATATTTGAATATTTCTATTTTGACATGAATAGTTACTGCTTCATTGTATAATTTAACATTAATTACTGTAATAGCTGACATTTTATTTTATTAATGTTCTTTGTGATTTGAACATTTTTATACGACAGGATGTAAAAGAAGCTCTTTTTTTAATGGAAGACCAAAATTAAATGTGCCTTTAATTGTATGACTGATGAATGATTGATGAATGTAATTTTTTGTCTTATGTTACTACAGGTGAAACCTCAGATGAAGAAATATTTTTACTTAATCAGTGTTAATTTAATAAAACCATATAAAAAAAGAAACCTAAGGCGGTTCCGAGTCTGAGGTTTTCATGGATTTACAATAGTTCTGTGATAAATTTGGCATCATGGAGGTAGATGGTTGAATGATGTTGTGTTCTCACAAACTTAGAGCACACTATGTTCTAAATTCAAATTTACTTTACCCTCTAGAGAATAAAAACGGCTTTTATGTTATCGAAGAGCTGAAATATACTCTTTCCGAGATGTGGGGTTGAAAATATAAATTTTTAACAATGATGATAACTACCAGTGCTTAATACATACATAAAACTCAGGCCAAAGTAGATGATTGTATTATGTAGTTGATGTATTATCTCGTTTTCAGCTGTCCTGGCGTTCATCTTCCTGATGCTGATTATCGTGGCGATCGTGCTCGTCCGAGCTCTCTCCCGGCACAAGGGCGAATACCTCACGCAGGTTAGTGTACAGAATGTATTGAAATTTCACAAAATATATTCTAAAGGCGATACCTAGCTTGTGCAAGAAAGGAGTGAGTGTTTAAATAACGGGTGATGTAGTAAAATGGAGGCAAAGTATATTGCCAACCCTACTTCTATTCTATTTTGTTATATTTTTCTGCGGTCAACCCACACAACAACATCTGTCCCCGTGGTAAACTCTAAGCTCGTGATACGGAGATGAGACATCTGATATACTCAATATAATAGACATATATGTACATACATAGATATTTTTTATTATACATTTATTAACCCTAGACACCTAACCTTCGAATATACTCCTTTAAACCTAACCATACGTCGATTCGATGAACAAAGTTTAAAGCCTATTTTTATATATTTTATTTGATTTTTTCGTTATTTTTAATATGTATATATACAAACCAATTATTGTTGAAGTAAATAAAACAATCAATTTATGTTTTAAATAAACATATATTTATGTAATACCATATATTATTAGGCACTAGTTTTTGAGATCAAATGACACATATACTTAGACTAATGAAAATAAAAAAAAAATAACAAAAAATTGCCTTTTCTCTTTTGGCGAACATAAATAACAACAGTCTTATCATTCAAATAAAAATATAAAACCTATAAATTTGAAACGCATTTTATGCAAAAATCAACTTTATGTTCACCACAAATTGCAGTGTTACATTTTGAGCAATATGACTTTGTCATGCGCCTTTTTTTATAGGAGCAGAGACCACAGACTTTTCTTTTCCTGACATTTGGGGCCTCGACTGGTTGAAGGTCATTGCTGGATGATGACTGACCTACACCTTGACCATCAACTTGACCTTCATCGGTCTTTGCTCCTAAAATGTCTTTGATTTTATTTTTCACGTGCGTGGGCATAGTACGTTTTTCCAGACGGATTTTGAGCCAGGGCTCTACTAACTGCGAATGCATCTTCTTCATAAAATCACGACGAATCATAATTTTCTGACCCATCACAGAAGCATTGTGGCAGTAAATCACATAGCTGTTGATACACGATATATTTATCATGCCGTAGAAAACACACATTGGCCATCGATTTGTTTTTCTGCTACATGACATTACTGAGCACATTTGGTCAAACGTGTCCACGCCACCTTTTGTACTATTATAAAACTCAATCATGCGTGGCTTTTTTGTTTCGGGGTTGACTGAGGCCTCTTCATCGCAAGAAGATAGTAAGAATACCATTTTTGATGGTTTTGGCTTGTATGAAAGAAGTGTGAGGGGGGCATCATAACAGAACATCGATGTATTGACGCTTCGGGTTCGATGGTTTTTCATTTCATCTGGAATTTCCCTTTTATTAGCTCGCAAAGTCCCTACAAGAGTCAATTTATAAGGCTGCTGCAGTAATTGCTTCGCTAGGGGTACTGACGTAAACCAATTATCCATGGTAACGTTTCTGTTTGTACCATGAATACTGCGAGTAAGTTCCTTTGCAAAGTATTCCCCCAAAGGCATACCTCCTGTGTCGGTCCCTTTTCCGAGATATGGCATACTATCGATCATGTATCTTGTGCCACTAATAAATAAATAAAAATAAAATAGCCTTTTATTTCTTGCTTTTCAATAGAAATACAAAATCATTCACACACATGTACAATTTATAATCCTATTCATAATTAAAAAATATACTTATTTTTACATAAATTATAATCTCATTTTAATAAATAATAATTTAATAAAATTCAAAAATAAGTTTAATAATAATTGCATGTAAATAATAGTTAAAATCAAATCGGGCACATATAAAATTATATTAATTAAATTAAATTAAACATATAAATAGTTATGCCGTATTTAGCTAGCAAGAACCCTCTCCTTGAAAGGTAAAGGCCTCCTCCAGAGATGACCAGTATTCTCTATTTTCTGCCGCTCGTGGCCATTGAATACCTGCTACCTTTACGATATCGTCCACCCAGCGTGCATTTGGTCTTCCTCTTTTTCTTTGCCCTATGGGGCCTGACCAAAATGTGGTTTTTGTAGTCTAGCGATTATCGCTAAGCCTCGCTACGTGTCCAGCCCAGCGCCATTTAAGCTTTTGTGAGTAGTTGAGAGCGTCAATGGCTTTAGTTTTCAGTCGTATGTGTGTATGGCGGATCTTATGAATTTTTTTAATCTTCAAAATGCTTCTTTCCATACTTCTTTGAAAGGATGTGATTTTATTTTTTACTTTTCTAGTAAACTTCCAAGTTTGACAGGCGTAGGCTAATGAAGGGAGTAAGCAAGTGTTCATGACTTTCGTTTTCAGTCTAATGCTCATGTCACTCTTCAGTATTTCTTTGAGACTCCAGAACTTTTTCCATGTGTTGTTTACTCTTCTCTCCACTTCAAATTCGTTATTCTGTTGGTTGAATGAAACTTGCTTTCCCAGATAAATATAAGAATTGACATATTTTAAGGGTAAATTTTCGAGATATATGGGTAATTCGATATGGTTCGTCATGATATTAGTTTTTGTGAGGTTTATTTCTAAACCAACTTTACGACTTTCTTCGTGTAGATTATTTATCATTACCTGCAGTTGACTCGAACTTTCAGAAAGCAGCACTATGTCATCAGCAAATCTCAAGTGACGATTGTTCGGTAGTACATATGCATATTGATTCGGTGCGCTGTATAGCTTTCTGTAAAATTCTGTAGCTATTCTCAGTATTTCAGTTCTGTTTTGTGTGTTTTTTGTTTTGTCCTTTAACTCTTCTATCCATAATTTATGTGTTCTCATTTCCTTGTATGCTTTCTTGACACTGTTTGAAGTATTAAGATGTTTCTCGATGATTCCTGTACGGTGCGCCTTATAGTCAAGATTAATACGTTTGCTTATGAGTTTGTAGAGTGCTTTTAGTTCATTTTTTATAGTTCTTGTTTTTGGTTTTATTTTTTGTATTTCTTGTCTTCTACTGATTAATGTTCTTGTGCGTACTGATAGTATTTTGTCTTTCCCTGGATCTGTACTAGATGAAACCTCTTGAGCTTTTTTCAGGCTAGTGTCTATTGCGTTTATTATGTCATCGTAGTGCTGCTGAGCGGTGTCTTCGTCTCTCCAGTTCACCATTAGGTTAAATAAGCAGCTACTAAGCGTTTGTTTGTAGGTTTGCGTTTCTTCATCGTTCTTTAATTGGGATCTAAGACATTGTCCGAACTTACTTCGACTTTTTGTTTTGGATAGAATATTTAATGCAGCTCTTACTGGTCTATGATCTGAAGGGTAGGTGACGTTTAGAACTTCAATATTATATATTTGTTTTTGTATATTGTTAAAATGTAGTCTATTTCGTTCTTTATTTTACCGTCAGGCGATTTCCAAGTCCATCTTTGTTTGTTATTTTTATTGAAGAAGGTATTCATAATAGCGAAATTGTTTTCCTGCGCAAAGGCGACGAGTCTATCCCCTCTACAGTTTCTAACACCGAAGCCATAGTTGCCAGTGACTGTTTCATTTGGATTGGTTTGTCCAACTTTAGCGTTGAAGTCGCCCATAACTATTATATTTTTTTCTGAAAGCTGTATAGCCTTGTCGACCGTTCTGTAGAAAAGATCTAGTTCCTCATCACTCGACGTTCCCGTTGGAGCGTAAACTTGAATAATACTTATTTCTAAGCTATTAATATTCATCGTTAACAGCGCTACTCTCTCTGATAAACCAATGAAGCCTGTGATGTATCTTTTTAGATGTTTTTTGACAATAAATCCCACTCCGTATAGTCCGGGCGTTTCTCCAATATAGTAAAGTATAAACTCATCGTGTTCTTCTATTGTGTTTCCAAGTTTCCTTATTTCTGAGAGACCAATTATATCGAACTTTATATTTTTGCCACTATCACACATCATTTCCAGCTTGACCCCATATTTTGCAGGCTTATTTGGAATATACATCCTGAACTTACACCTCCCTCGGAATGCCAATAGCTGTTCATCAATGGTTACATTTGTTCCAGGGACATAGTTTTGGCGGCACTGAACAAGAAGCATTTCCCATATATCTCTTATAGGTGTAAAGGGATCGTCCTGTTGTCGTTGCAAGCGGAATGTTTTGTCATCGAAACGCAGGCATCGGAGAAGGAAGTCGCATCTCTCCTTGCTCATACATGACACATATCTCGTACCAGAGTACTCTGTGTTGAATAATTCATCGAGGGTCAGATGATTATCTTTCAGAGCAGCAGTTAACACCAGCATACCAATAAGAGCTCTGATCTCTTCTTTGCTAGTGTCATTTTGCGTCGATGTACTTTGGTCATAGTTTTGCTTTTTTATCGCAATCTCAGAGTTGGTCCATTTCAAAATTTCATCTAGTATCTGATCAGTGATGATTTTTTCAAATAATAGCAGTGGATCCAGTATATTCCTTACCGTACGCGTAGGTCCTCTGGCAACACGCACAATATTTATCGCAGCTGCTCTACTTGAAATACGCCCTTTGTTGGTAGCCCAGACATGACGGGATCGACTACGGATATTGCTTTGTGAGAACGTTAATATACTGGAATCACTACCTGAGCTTTCAGCTGATGGTACTGGAGGTAATTGTGGCTCCCGCAAATTGTCTCGTAAAGCTGGTGAAGGACGACCCTGAGTATCTTCGTGATCGGAAGGGTCGTCTTGAGTGTCGGTTTCTACATCATCCACCTCCACATTATCTTCTATTTCGCTGTCGGTTAACTGTTCCAATTCACCAAAATCTTCCTCGCCCAATAATAAACTCGTTATATTTTCATCAGACAGTAATCTGTGAGAAGCCATAGCAAAACCTGCAAAAAAGAATAAACACTTGTTTTAAAAAATTACACACAAACCCTAATCATTAGTCGAAACGACGACTATTTTTGTAATATTTCGAGAAATAAAGTACTTACGTTCCGGATTCCTTCGCTTCCTGAGAGAGCTCAACAAACACTGAGTTGACAAACGACGACACTAAGATCTGAGCGCCCGCCAATAAGATACAGCAAAATTTCTATTCTGTACTCATCGATTCGACGAAGGTTAGGTGTCTAGGGTGCACCCATACCAAGGAGAAATTGTTCGCAGAACATATAAAAATTCCTCGGCGGGAATCGAACCCGCTACCTCTTGCGCCTTAATCGTATCGATCGTTAGTTCCACTCACTCGGACATTCACTCCGAAGGTCGTGGGTTCAAACCCCGCCACGCACCTCCGGATTTTTCTCAGTGAGAAATTTATGTGCGCTTTAAACGGCAAACATCGCGGGAAACCGGCATGCGAGCACTATAAAAGAGTTCGAAGGACATGTGCCATTCACCAACCCGAACTCGGGCAGCGTGGTGAATTAAGGCCTAATCTCTCTCGCCAAGAGTGAAGTCCCTGCGTCCCAGCAGTGGGAACGCTATTAGGGTGATGATGATGATGTTGATGATGACTCAGTCGGTTCGCTAGAGGTCGTTAGTTTAGTGAGTGTGTTGTGATAACGGCTTGTGTGTATCTGTCAGGAGGAGCGCGGCGCGGAGGGCGCGGCGGACGGGGACGCGGCCGCGCTGGCCGCCGCCACCGGCCCGCGCGTCACCAAGCGCCGGGAGTTCTTCATATAGGACCACCGCCCGCCGCCCGCCACCTGTCAGGAGGAGCGCGGCGCGGAGGGCGCGGCGGACGGGGACGCGGCCGCGCTGGCCGCCGCCACCGGCCCGCGCGTCACCAAGCGCCGGGAGTTCTTCATATAGGACCACCGCCCGCCGCCCGCCACCTGTCAGGAGGAGCGCGGCGCGGAGGGCGCGGCGGACGGGGACGCGGCCGCGCTGGCCGCCGCCACCGGCCCGCGCGTCACCAAGCGCCGGGAGTTCTTCATATAGGACCACCGCCCGCCGCCCGCCACCTGTCAGGAGGAGCGCGGCGCGGAGGGCGCGGCGGACGGGGACGCGGCCGCGCTGGCCGCCGCCACCGGCCCGCGCGTCACCAAGCGCCGGGAGTTCTTCATATAGGACCACCGCCCGCCGCCCGCCACCTGTCAGGAGGAGCGCGGCGCGGAGGGCGCGGCGGACGGGGACGCGGCCGCGCTGGCCGCCGCCACCGGCCCGCGCGTCACCAAGCGCCGGGAGTTCTTCATATAGGACCACCGCCCGCCGCCCGCCACCTGTCAGGAGGAGCGCGGCGCGGAGGGCGCGGCGGACGGGGACGCGGCCGCGCTGGCCGCCGCCACCGGCCCGCGCGTCACCAAGCGCCGGGAGTTCTTCATATAGGACCACCGCCCGCCGCCCGCCACCTGTCAGGAGGAGCGCGGCGCGGAGGGCGCGGCGGACGGGGACGCGGCCGCGCTGGCCGCCGCCACCGGCCCGCGCGTCACCAAGCGCCGGGAGTTCTTCATATAGGACCACCGCCCGCCGCCCGCCACCTGCCACCCGCCACCCACCACCTACACACATGGAAGCGAAAGGAAACCACTATCCTATATCATTCTATAACATTCTGTTTATAGTGACACCGTAAGGCCTGACGCTACGCGGGTGTGGACTCGTGCTAATACGAATATGTGTAATGTCGAGTCCCGCAACGGATTTGCACGTGTTCATATAAAAAGCGCCCACGCCCGCGTGACGCACCGTTAGGCCGAAGGCTAGTGCCCCACTACGGCTAAACCGCCGCGGATTTTAGCAGCCCGATTCTGTGATTGACAGAAACTAATGAGGGCCGCCGCATTTACGGTTTCTTTTTGCAACTTTTTTTGATGATTTCGCGGTGTACCGTAGTTAGGTCTTAGCCTATAGCAATAGCGTCCATTTTATTATGTGAAACATCGGAAGACGCGTATCAACAGCGCTAGCGAATGTCACTGTAAAACCATACTCAGACTGATGTACGGAAAGCAAAACACTAGAATTGTTACATACAGAAGTTGCAAATTAATCGCTACACCTTCACACGACTAATGTATAACTGCAAATTTAAATGTTAACCTTTACGCGGAAATAACGCACACGAAATGCGGCGTCAAAATTTACCACATAATTTTGCATTCCTTCAATAAGTGTTTCCACACTCAGTGACTTATAATTTTATTGGAATTCACCATTCTAATGCTATATTCGCGAAACATACTGTCTTCCCAGTATATCTGAAAATATTTAATTTTTCTTTCGAGCTTAAAGGAAGCCTAACTTTTGTCGCTGTTGTCTCCAAAAGATTGAAAAAATTAGAAAGATCCACACCATTAGCCCATTTGATACTGTATTAAGAATTCCTTGAAATTTGTATATTACAATCGAACTATTATCTACATATTTCGTAGAACATAATGTCATTTCCATAAGTGCTTGAATAAATTTATATTCTAAATAAATGTACAAATTTATAAATAGCGTCAAATGACTTTATCGCGAATACTTTTACCATATCCATTGCTGATGTAATAAACTATTAAACTTGCTTAGGCTGATATGATATATGAATAATACAGTAATTTTTTTTAAATTTTCAATTTAATTTCGATTGAATAACAAATATTATCTTGAGCTAAAAGACAGAATTGCATTGTGAAAATCATAAAAATCCAATTGACTGAACCTTATGTGGCCATTCTCATTCATGATCATCGAGAGAGCCCTCGCGTCTACATTACAAGTCTCGAACTTGGTTAGAGCGAGGGGTTGAAACTAAGAATAAGAAACTAGGTCTAAACTAAACAATGTGTTGTTACTGTTAAGACCTTTTGAAATAAACGATCTTAATTTAATTTTGGAGGATTTCTCAATAATTATTTGTAATTGTTTTAAAATCATACGCACTAAAAGTAAAAATAAAATATAAAAGCGTCAAGAACCTCTTCCTTTTCTTTCAAACGACAAAAGGTTGATATACAAAAATACAACAAAAGCATTAAATTTGTAAGTCCATAGGTTATATACCTATCAAAGGTACCTTTAAATCAGAGAAGCCTTAAGCATATTACTTACTTAAGCTTGTACATAATGAGGATGGCCTATAAATCAGATTTCTGAATTTGTAAACACTGTAGTTTTATTAATCTTTGTATCTAAAACTCTAAGGACCTTTTTCACTATCTCCGAGTACAAAAGTCAATGGATAAAACAAAGATCTATCAAGTAACTGACGGACCAAGGTTGCTCTGTATTTTAACCATTGTCTAACTTAACTCGGAGATGGTGAAACAGGCCCTAATTCTATCAACAAACTCAATGGTTTCTCCCGTACTGTGCCATTTGGCTGACTTATCTCTTTTGTACATTCTGATTTGTGAATTATTTTATATGAATAATCAGTATTCATACAATATTGTTTTGGTAACATCACAATGTAAAAAATAGAAGTTATTTCATACATTTGGTTTTAAACTCAGGGTTTCCGTGCAAATTCAGGAAATTAATCAATATTAAGATGCTTTTACATCTAAATTTTGTTGATTATTTTCAATACAACGAGAATTACTCACATGAATAATTTCAATAAACTCCCAACGTTTCTATCTTAACTTAGATAATGTCCTTCAAATTATGAAGAGATATTATCAAGTTTCATGTGAATAATTCCCGTTGAAGCAAAATTATCCAGTTTAGTATGATATTTTATTATCGTAGAGTTTGTATTACTTATGTTTAGTATGTTTTATCTAGTTAAGCTAACATTGTATTTTGTAGCTCTGAAAATACGGATTATTTTTACGAATCTCACCAACCGACCTTAGATATTAGTTATAGAAATGACTTGAAAAAAAAACACTAGCACTAAGTAGTTTTTAAGTTATATAATTTTGACAAATACGTTTTAATTTTTTTTTGACTGCTGATTTAATTAAGATTTAGTATTATTTCGTTTATTTTTTAAATGTTTTGGTTTTTATTTTTCCGTCCAAATCAATATCCAATGAAACTTAACCAATGATGTAATCATTTTTATTTTCTACAATTAACATTAAGGTTTTTGAATTATATTTTAAGTATCTTATATCATAGAATTTAGCATGGTGCAAATATTATTACAGTTTCTTGCGAAATTTGTACGAAGTGAGGCAATTTGGACAGTGGGCATCGCTAACTGGTTCACCCCCACGCAGTGGTTTGTATGCAGAATGGGGTACCAGTAAGTGGCGCATACTACACTTGTAAGATTTGGAATATTTTGTGTGCATTGAATTATTAATGATATATTTTTGCAGCTCTCAGCAATTTAATGGGAATCTCATGATTTTATACATTTAGTATGGATTGTTTTATAATTTGTTTGTGTTCGAGACGCTTTCCGAAAATATCGCAACTATCGACTACTATCATATTTATATCGATTTTATCTTTAGCATCTTTTTAATATGTCGATTTTCGGAATGTGTTTTAAGTGTTTGGTGTCATATTATAAGGTTTCGTGCCTTACTCGTATGTCATAGATAGCGGCACTTAGGATTAAATCACGTAGTGTGTTGGATAGTAGAGTTTTTATTTTACTACGTATCACTAATAAATTTTTCCACAAATATAAATGATTTTTTTTTAAAGTGTCCATAAACCCTTTACTCATTAAATTAAATACTACCTACATTTTAACTCGTACGGAAATCGTTCTGATGTTGGCATCCCAGAGCAAACTAGGGTAACTTTTAAATCTAGAGAAATCTAAGGGTTTTATGTGAAAACTTTATAATTGGCTTTCAGTATGCATGTAATTTTCCATGTATTTATTTTGTATTGTATTATTATTGTATCTAGCTGTAAGTTTTCCTAAAATCTTAAAAATAAAAATAAAATATTACTTTCCGTTGAGTGGGGCGAAGGTAGTGTTAAACTTGTTTTATGAAATTTGGTTTCATTTAAATTGCATGAAGAACAGCTCAGTGGGTTTCTTGAGTTATCATCATACTTAACATTCAAGTGATACACTCTTTCAGTACCTACCTACATTTAAATGTTGATTTTTTTAACTAGCTCTTTCTTATAATGATGATAATGATAATATCCTCCACAAGTATTAAAAAATACTCCCCGTACCTACAGACGTTATACTTAAGTGCTATTATCGCGCCACGCGTCGCTAGGGCCCTCCAGCCCACATTTTATTCTGAACAAAGCCTTCAAGCTGCCCCACATATATTTCTACTCTGGAGGCGCTAAGCACCTGTGCCACTCACCCCGTTAGAAAACGCTGACTGCCCTCTTACGGGTAAGCGGTAGGGTTGGGCTGTTGTCGACGGGTATAATGACTAAATTTTTTTTATCGACCAAGTACACATGAAACTATCAAGTTTGTCAGCCACACTGACGATAGTTTTTGTAGAAAGTGGAAATTACTGTAAAAGTGTAATTAATTTACATTAATAAATTAATGAACATAATAATCAATGTGTCTAGTAGATTTATGTTTACTTACATAATTTTATTAGAAATAGACGAGATCACTACCCACTTAAAAAAAATATTCTGTGCATTCCTTCTAAAAATACAAAACACCAGTTTTTTGCTGTATTAAAATAAAAAAGAGCATCAATGTTCCGTAGAGGGGTCCTGTGACACCGCGTGTGTTGCATCGTACCCTCTCGATACGAACGAGAAACTTCAATGCACAGTGCAATATTTCGCGTCTCGCGTTCTCGTCTTAATTTTTCATTTACAAGACAAAGTACTTAATATGCGTACAATTTTTTTTAAATCTGAATACTGGCCTTATTGATTATTATTTGTAGTCTTTGCCTATTGTAAGGATTTTCACAATATTTAGCTGTGTATTTGCTATTTTTGAGATAGGTATCAAGTTGTCTTTAATTTTATAAATCAAGGCTATTTATGTTTTAATGAAAACGTAGGTAAGCATTTAACTTATTATTATATCTCAATAAATATATAAAAAAATATTTCCAGACAATTCACACAACAACATCTAGCCCCGTGGTAAGCTTCTCTAGGCTTTTGTTACGGGTACTAGATATCTGATATACTTAATATAATTATTTTTATTACATTATATATAAAACACCCAGACCAAGGAGAAAGTGTTTGCAGAACATACAAACAATTTCATCCTCGGCGGGAATCGAACCCGCTACCTCTAGCGCCGCAAGCAGACCCTCGCCCACCGCGCCACTGAAGCAGTTTTCGTTAAAAAATCATCAATTCATCATCTGTTTTTAGTAAAAAAATATTGACGTTTTATAATTAATATTGACAGTAGGTAGTTAATTTATATATACTTTTCACTTAATGAACGTCGGTCGGCAGATCCCATTTTTGTACTTTTTTGTAATTCGGTTGCATTATTTATTGTAAGGTAAGGTCGCCAAATAAGGCCTAGCTTAACTTTTTCATTTTATAACTCGAAGGTTTACAATAAAAACTAATTGGTAGTTTTAAATAGTGATATTTATTTATTAAACTTTGTAAGAAACTAAACAACATAGCGCTAAAAACAAAAATCAAACTTCTGTAAACAAAAAAAACTTAAAGGTCAGTTTGGCCTTGTTAGGAACCCCATGTCTTAATAGGGCCTTAATAAAATCAAGTAAGAATCCAACATCTTAACTAATACAAAATGTTCTTAATGATAATTTTAGATCTAATGAGATCGTAATAATTATATTTGGCTTCTTTTAATCAGACTTCAGAGTTTCTTATCATTAAAAACTATAATAATCAGTCTTCTTTTTTTATCTTTTCAGCCTTCTTTCTTTATCTTTTTCTTCAAACAGTCTCCCGAACAGTAAAATATTTTCTCATCCGGTGTGAGTCCAACACACAACTCATGAAACCAAACTCCACAAGTCATACATTCTCGCATATCTTCAATACGGTCTTCTTGACAAGCTGGACAGTACCAAGAAGCTTTATTATCAGTACGACATGCATATGCAGCGGCATAAGTAGATAGAATACCCCTTTCTACCATTTTTACAGCATTCTCCATCTGCTGCGACGTCCATTCAGCCCTTTTTTTCTTTATGGTAGAAGCTGGTGATCCACTTTCCATGATTTTGCTGAAACAAAGGTTTAGTTTTTTATTGCCTTACTAAGGCCTACGCAGTTTTTTTATAGGCCTAATTAAGGCATAGCACATGAATAATTTAAACAACGACCTCAAGTAATATACAAATAACAAAGCTTTTTTACATAATATGATAGTTATACATATAGTATAACTATCATAAAGAGAAAAAACTGCAACCTGTACATGAATAAAACTGAGAATACTTACTGTTTTCTGAGCCGGAATTTTATAAAAACGAACGAGCGCTTCGCGCGGCGACCATTTTTGACTGCAGGTTCTAACACGCTCGCGGCACGGGCCACCTGCTGTGCTTGTGTGCGTTTGTTAATGTCCACGCACACTTCTACAAACAGTGGCGGGAATTTAAAATCGCGTGGTGGGAAATATGAAATACTGGCCTTATTTGGGTCACTGACTATAATAAGGTTGCGTTATATTAAGTACTTTGTATTTCGGAAGCAACTTCATTGCAGTTGTCAACAAATACCTATCTGATTTTGCTATCAAACATTTTGTACGTAACAATTTAGGTATTCAATCTCCATAAATGATATGCAAATACCATGGAAATGATGGCACCTCCCTAACACATCAGGCACTAGCACCTTGCGAGTGGCGATTGACCTGAAACGTCCGATACAGGGCCATCGAGCACGCGCCCGCCCTCGGCACCTTTTAGCACTAGCGCAGTTTACTGGGGCACTGGGCCACGTGCTTGATACCAGTTTAGTGCTTATACTATTGAACAGCTGTTCGAAAACTAGCGTCAATCGAACCACTGGATCAAATATTATTTGAATTCAGCCTTTTAGCACTGGCTCAGTTTACTGCTTGATAGCAGTTTAGTGCTACACTATTGAACGGCTGTTTAAAAATTGGTGTCAATCGAATTGTTGGATTTTTTTTTATGCACGATATTCTTCATTTGACCACCATATCACCTGATGTAAGTGACGATGTGGTCTAAGATGGGACATGAAGACCTAGAAGGTAGATAGCTTCTCCGGACCACATTACGAAACACAAAAAAATCGCTTCACGCACTGGCCCAGCCCGGAATTCAGCCTTTTAGCAATGGCGCAGTTTATTGCTTGATATCAGTTTAGTGCTACACTATTGAACAGCTGTTTGAAAATGAAAACTAATGTCAAACGAAACAGTGGATCAAATATTATTTGAGTTCAGCCCTTGGCACCTTTTAGCTTGATAGACATTAAGCATTTTGAAAACGAAAGTCTATCGTTTATCGTGTTCTAGGTATATGTTTGTGCCGAATAGTTTATTTAAGATAGGTAGGTACTTAGGTACCTACAGGCAATATTTTTTTTTATAATCTGAATCTCAATTTCTATAATTTGAAAATAACTTGGCAGTGTAGGTCCTACATTTCAGTGCCAGATGAAATTAATATATAGACGAACTACCACGAACACTATAAGGCTTTAAAGAAGTATACTGAGATAAATATATTGCTACAAACTGGGCATCCCGGGAGTAGATACTTTCCTCTGCTAGAAATTTAGCAGAAGGTGAACCTTAACGAGTCTTGATCGAAACATTACTTCTGCTAATGCATTACTTCTCTAAGCTTTTGAGCTTAGGGAATCATAAGCAGAAGGTTTTCCGGCCTCGAAAACCTCCAGAACCAGAGAACCTATAAGTAGGTAATTACCCGTCATATTTGCAAACTTCTTCATAACGCAATCGGGAACGGCGTAATCGGCTCAGCGGACTCAGGCCCCGACAGGTGCCCGTTTTCATTTTAATTTCTACTGGTTCGCCGATTCAAAGCGGATTGGAAAGTTCATAATTAGCCGAAGTTGGACGTGCACGGTGATAGGTATTTGGTAGGCTTTGCAGTTTCGGCAGCCTAATGAACATCACTTTTTGATTAAATTGTACAAGTTTAATTTTGGTAGGTATTATAATTGTTTTGGGTAATGCATTTGCCTTTTACTTTATTTTGGTTACTAGCTTAAGAATTACCGAATGCTTCTTTCTGTATCTAGTTTCTAGAAATCGGTTAAGTACCTATATGTTTTCTGAAAAAAAATACACCTATAAATAAATAACTGATTTCTTCTTCGATCTTTTAAGACCTAAGCATGAATCTTTAATTCAAGCTTGTAGAAGATACCTACAACTTTTATTGAAGAAGTGTGATGGTTAAATCATTAAGGGTAGGTACTTTCAAGTCAACTTCGTCGTAATTTGTATGGTACCTATTAAGGAACTTATAGGTACAATAAATACTGAAAAAAAAAACCTTGTTGACTTACAAATATACTCGAAGCCCAGTACGTAATGTAATTATTGTTATCTGCTACTAGTTAGCTGTAAAAATAGATGGAATGTACGTTGTTTTGTAATTTTTGTAGTAGGTACCTACGCATGGAGATATTTTTATTCTACTGGACTTTATTTAAGGCATATCAAAATCAAAAATGTAGGCATTCTTAAAAGATAAATAGATAACGTGTAAGATGAACGTTTTGAATTGTTTTATTACTTAAATTAAAATAGTAAAGAGATTGTGAAATAAGACTTGAAAAAAAATCCTGTAAGGACTCTTTGAAACATACTTAAGAATTTAAGCGAGAGTTAATTACGAATTAGACACTATGCGCCAACTACACTTCACAATCTACAAATCAGCGGGTCACAGGTTTTCGAAAACGTAACTTGGTCAAACTAGCTATTATATAGAGCAAGGGGTTTCTAACGTTATAAGTTATTGTACAACCCTATTATCTCAACATCACAACAACAATAAAATAAAATCACATAAGAAAACTGGAAAGATTTCCTAAAAGAAAACCTCACATATCCAACAACTCCCATTCTCCAGAACAAAACTAGCGGGACATTAAAAGCCTTAACCCTTCCACCCCCGGGGCCCGGCAGTGATAAAAACTGATTGTAGGCCCTTCCCGACACCTGACAATGACACCTGCTTACTGCGCCTCTTGTGGGCCGTTTGAGTAAACATGGCCCTTTTAAGGGACTGTGAAGTAATATTGTTTGTTCTGCACTCAACTCTGTTCCCAGATGTGCGTTTAATGTTTTATTGTTATGGTTTAAGGTGGAATTGCACGGAGGCCTCGGGACGGCTTGTGATCATTGTTATGGTTTTAAAACATATTTAACAAGATTTTTGTGACAACGCTTTAATATCGTTTGTATCTGATGATAAATCGACTACCTTGGTGGCGCGGTGGGCGAATGTCCGCTTGCAGAGCAAGAGGTAGCGGGTTCGATTCCCGCCGAGGGTAAAATTGTTTGTATGTTCTGCAAGCACTTTTCTCCTTGGTCTGGGTGTTTAATATGTATAATAAAAATATCTATATATGTATGTTTATTATATTAAGTATATCGGATATCTAGTACCCGTAACACAAGCTTAGAGCTTACCACGGGGCTAGATGTTGTTATGTAGATCGTCCGGAAATATTTATTTATTTATAAAGTTTCAGTGTGAGTAAGTTGGTAGGTACATTTAAAGGGTGTGTAGTTAAGTATTAAACGAGATTATCAATAAAGTACCTAATAAAAATAGAAATTCTATATTTAGTACTTATGTAAGGTATTTTCCAAGGCTCTCTCGGCTCTTATCTAAAGATCTTTAAGAGTCGACGGGATTCGAATCCACTAGCAATTGTGCCTCAGGCGCCTACCGATCCATTAACGTCCTCTTTGAAGTACAGGATAATAAAGAGAAGTGTTCCGTAATAGACGATTTGAGAACTCCCTAAACCTTCGGCAAACTTTTCCACTTACCCCACCTGTCTTAGAATCATCACTCTTTGAAGACATAATGCGAAAACTTGAATTTTTTCCACGTCCGTCAAAACAGGAAGTTGCCTAAAGCGCTTCCGGCCGATAACAACATCCGTCTGAAAGTTTTGAGAAAGTTCCAGATACTTCGAGAAGTTTCGAAGCAGGTGGTGAAGAAAAAACGCCACCTTTTGTCGTTTCTTAAATCTTTTTATGAGGAGAAGTTTGGAGTGCTTCGCAGGGATACTCGGCTAATCTCCGTTTTAAGAGTTTAGATTGTAATTGCCGAAAGTTTCAACAGATAACATTTTAACCCTGATAAATCCGCTGGTACAGGGGTACTCTCAGATTTCATGGTGATTTTTAACGAAAAAATCTTTTGGTTTACAATTTTATTGTTCTCAACGACGGTTCATTCAATTAGCTTACCTTGTTTAATTTTTATAAGTCACAAAGCATAAAGCAGTTTTTGTACAGATAAGTAGTACTTTGTGCCATAACAAAAAGGTGCCTTTCTATAACGAACAAACCACTTTATGGTACTTTGGCGTAAATACTTTGGCGTAAAAATTTAACACACAATTTATTAGAAACTTATTAAGTAGTATAATATTACTATTTCATCCCTACCGGTCAAGCTCGAATGTGATCTTTTTCACAAGGATATATCGTACATTTCAACATTAAATGCAAATATCACGAGTTTCACACATAATCAGCGATTAGTCAAACATGCAACATTCCTTTCAAGATTACAAATATCAGATTCATTAGATCCTAGATCCTAAGCGCCTTGAGCAATATGCCAATTTCACGATGAAATTCCGAATAATCCGCGCCATCCATCATCCTCTCATTTAGCGCATAATCTCGTTACTTCGAACATTAAACAACAATTTAAACAACTCAGGTATTACAATAAATCTTCTCAATTGCCGGCGGCTTTAACCCACTCTCCCGAGCATGCAACAATTCAAGCTAATCTAGTTCCAACTGCGATGTAATAAGGTTGTAGTTGGTAGGGTGATTTAGGCCAAAATGGCCGGTGGGCTTAGGCCGGTACACACGGCGATACCGTCAGATATTAATCCGTCAGATTCTGATTAGATTCAGTGGCACGGAGTAATATATTCGCAAGGTGTCAGGGTAGAGCTGTAAGTCTGTTTATGTTCTATCGATATCGATAGTTTATTTATTGGCTATGATTACTACATACTTGCATGGTTTGATTGCGACTTCGTAGATCCATCAACGAGCTTCGATAAGCTAAGGTACGAAGTTATAGTTAGCCAAAGTAGCAATTTATTAATTTAATATGGCATAATAAACATTGGGTTTGGTTGGTTGGTTATGTAATATTATATTTAAAAAAAAATATGTAGTATATCAGTCACCTAAAACCCATAGTACAAGCTCTGCTTAGTTTGAGGTTAAGTGATGCCGTGTGATAAGTAAAAAAAAATAAGTTTGGAACAAAAACGTCTCATTTTATATCTGAGATTAATGTATAATTATTTGTTTCTTGATACAGTACCTACAGAATATTGGTAATCGGAATATCATACTCAAACCCTGTACATCGGCAATAAAAACAGGTCACGTACATTTCTGTACAAAATTCGTTTATGTTTCGTAAGTTGATATTCAAAGTTTCATATTAAGTTATATTTGTAATCAGAATCACTCACTCAAAATTCAAGTATAAAGTTATCGATAAATTTCATCTCATCACTATCAAGCACACAGGGTGTCGATCGCCGGTGCGTGCCTCGGCAAGAGTGCGGCGTCTTACGGTGCGCACCTTATCGATAACTTATACAACACTAGTGTACACACCGATATTGAGTGCCGTTTCAATTCACCCGCGGACGTAAATTGAATTATGTTACCTCAATGTTTTGAAATGTATTTTAATCTAGTCGGGTGTGTTATTTGACACGTTTATATATATATATTAGGGCCTGTTTCAAACATTTCTGAATGAAATAAGGCAATGGTTAAACTATAGAGCTATTTCGCTCAGTCACATGTGACAACCTTATAGATTCCTCATGTCTGTCTATCTGTCTGCCCATCCGTATCATGTCACATCCACTTTTCTCCGAAACTTTATGCACTATACAGTTGAAACTTCGTAAGCAGATGTATTCTGTAAACCGCATTAAGATTTAAACAAAATATACAATTATTTACGACAAGCTTAGTGTATTAACTATTGAAATATACGGAACACTTGGTATGTAGGGATGTCATCGTCATCAAGTTTTCATCATCAATTCAATTCAATATCTTATAATAGGACTCTGTGCTTGAAGCGTCAATTTGTCAGTGTAAAGTTAAATATAATTATTTATTTATTTATTTGTTGCATCATGTGGTTACATAAAGTTGTTAACATACTAAATTCCCTAAGGCTGGGTCCACACTTGTATCATTTCGGTGTATCACGATCAGGCGTGGCGTATCGAGTATCCGTATCATAAGTATGGACGCTCATTTTATACTTTTATGTGATACTGTATCATTTCAGCGTATCAAATTTAACTTTACAAATATGGACGCTTCAAAAAGAAAATGTAACAAGTACCTAACTTCAAGAGTAACAAAGTCCATACAACCATAGACAACTTTGCAATGTTGGCTTTCGGTATATTTGGATTATTAATCGAATAGGTACAGTTAGCTACTCCGATGTTTAAAATCGACAATCCCAAAGTGCTGTTCCTCTCGATCTCCTGTCATATCATATTTGGGTCAGTGAGAAGTGAGTAATTTCGCGCATCGGATTTAATCAATTACAGTAGAATTTGCGAATAGCCGTAGAAACTGCTACGGCTACAGGGTTGCAGCCGTAGGCAGTGCATTGTGTAATATTTTGGCCTGAAAGCCGTAGAACACGGTAATTGCCGCAGCATTAAATATAAATAAAATAAATATTTCCGGACTACTCACACATCATCACCTAACCCCAAATTAAGCAGAGCTTGTACTATGGGTGTTAGGTGACGGATATACTACATAGATACATTTTTTTTTGTAAATACATACATATAGGATACATAGAAAACACCTAGACCCGAAACCAGAAATTATAGATCGTACAAAATCTGGTCCCCCGGCGGGAATCGAACCCGCAACCTCCTGCGCCTCAGGCGGACGTTCGCCCACCGAGCCACAGAGGTCGTCGTTTGGCAGCACTGCATCAAGCATTCACGTCCAAACTTGTTCAATGCAACGCGTATCCCCTTTGATGATCGCGGAAAAACCGACACAGGATGGTTCGGGGTGTATCACGATACAGTATCATGATACAGTATCATGATACAGTATCAAAATACGTCCATACTACCGTGATACGCGTATCGGATACGAGGTGTATCTTGATACGCGATCATTGGAGATCGGGTGCGGATCGGGCCGTATCGGATACGGCATGTATCATTAACGTGTATCAGTTTGCGTCCAAACTAGCGATCATGATACGCGCCGAGGATACGCGACGGGGATACGATACGCTGAAATGATACAAGTGTGGACCCAGCTTAACATGAGCCCCATTGGGGCATTACAACTTCATCTTAAGATGTATCCTATTATTATTATTATAAATATTAATGATTATATGTTATTCAGTTGAATGACATTTTTCCCAGTACATTTTGAATTTGTAAATATTAGGTCTCGACGGAAAACCTTTCATAATCTTGAGATCTTCAAATGAACATGTCTCGATTTGCAACGTGTGTCAAAGCAGGGTGAAGGAGAAGCATATCAAATTGTGAAGTGTAGGTACCTACCTATGTTTATATGTAAATATTTCTAAAGGCATAGGAAATTCAAATAGTTTCTACAATATTCTTACAAAACAATTCAATAAAACTATATTATCGCTTCAGTAAATTTCGTGAAAATTGATTTTTTTTGCAGGTTTTCTTGGTCACCGAGTTTTGAGATGAAAGGTATCCTAAGACATTCTCGTACTTTCTACTAAAAGTGTTCAAAGGGGTTTCGACATTTTTGTATGAAGCCTGACATACCTACAAAAAAAATTGTAAGGAAATTTAAAGTAGAAATAACCTTATCCTGCCTATTTTGAAAAAAATTCACCGCGAGTTATGAAACTCATGTCAATCTACAGACTAAATGTTTACAATAAAAGTGTTAAGGAAGTAAATCAGAGTCATACAGATTCTGAGATATTTATATTTAAACTTATAAAAAATTTGGCCCAAATATCTCTGTCGTTTACTAAGTTGATTAACATGCGTTTTACCACTAGCCGCAAATCTCTTTTTTTTTTAAATGGCCAGGAGAAATATCTGCTCTGTAGAGCCTAGAAAGTATGCCAAAATGTCGAAACCCATTTCAGATTGGTTGAGTTATAAAGCGTAAAGACACTATAAATAAACTTATCTACAATAATTTTGGTATTTTGTAAACCTTAATCCAAAATTACAAAAACACGTGGCACGATTACTCCCTCTCCCCAAGCAATCCCGTCTTCTGAACTCCATTAAAATTCAATGACGTTGAAAACCTGTAAATCTGCAGTTAACATAACAATTTGCAACATCCCCGGCCCCCTCATGAAGTATGCATCATTATCATCAGCAGAGGTCATGTAATTAATGGCCTCTCGGAGGTACGAAACACTTTTATAAAGTTTTCCACCCGCAAATTATTAATAGGTTTGCGAAGACGTGCTAGGGTGGAGGTGAGGTGAGTTCTTTTTCTCGATGTCGATAAATGTTATTTAGTTTCCATTGTTGACTGATTTAGAAAAAAAAACAGTTATTAAAGAAACTAACACCCTTAATTTTAGGCGCAGCATACTTCATAATTTTGAAAGCAATAATAACAATATCTTGTTTTATTTATTTATCGATGCTATATCTATATGCATTTTAGAAACAGCAATATAATATTACATATGACACTGATATTCATTTTGTATTACAAGTATTAAAACGAGGATGATTTCTAAGATTCAAATCTATCAAGTACATACCGACTTTATTTACTGCGACCGCGTTAATTATGTAATACTTTCTTTGGTTTTTAATAAATGATTGATAATATTGTGCAACTATACATTTTGAAACGATTGTTTCTCATTATCTATCGTGATTTCGCGCTCTGCTTCCCTGATAACGGTTACTCTGAAATGGAACGGAAACATAGCAACTAATGTAATAGCACTTATTAATGAATATCAAGAATGTTTGCCAATATCGATAAACACACCTGCCATCCCTAAAACTGTAACACCTTGCAACGATGTAAAAATTAAGAAAAGAGGGATTTTTAAAAGTCTCAGGCGTCGGCAGAGTTAGTGACGCCACATTAATTCTACTGTCGATTACTTACCCTCGATTTCTGCTAACTTGAGTGGAGATAAAAAATTGTACCTGAGTCGGGGTTTGTGCTTTTTACCTCGAGGCTGTGATGGAGATTGACGGGGCTGCGATGAAACTTTTAAAAGCTTTTGGGAAAATCTGTGAAGTATTCGGTGGAGACTACACCTTTTGTGGCATAGTTTAGCGGAGGAAAAAATAAAGTGTGGTTAACATACATAGCGCATAGGTGTTTGTTTCAATCTTCGCAGTTTCAAAGTTTTTGAGAAATTAAGGTAACAGATTTTGAAGATATGTACTTGCTGCGTGGTTTTTTATAACTTGGGCTGATAAATAAAAACTTACACATACTTCGAAGGCCATGAATTGACCAATAATACATGGCAAAGCATTAAATAAATCCAATTTACGTTAGAGGAAATAAAACAATAAATCTCGAGCGCAAAACACAAACGTATTGTGATATTTAGCGAGCACTTTCAGCTGAAAGTAAATTTGGAGAGTACCGTCAACAAATCAGCGTCGTTTACCGTCCGCTGCGTTTTCAATTTGTACCGTTCGCACGGCAAGAGCATGTGTAGCATTTCTAAGGATGCACTCTGTATTGGATAAGACATTATTATACTTATTTGTAATTAAAAAAAATATATATTCAATGATAACGAAGAAATATCTGGAGAGTAAGTTAAACATTTCGATTTGTTTGAAACTTTTCATAAGACGCCATCATTCGTTGTAAATTGTGTCTCAAGACAAACGTGCAACTCTCATTGCTATAATAAAAAAATAACGTCTTTGTTAAGTATCTGACACAAAATATTAGAGTAAAGGTAAGGGAATTCTTTAATACGAGAATTATTATGGTTGGTATTCTACTCAATCACTAACCACAAAGTGACAATTAAAAATAAAGCTATCATTGAAACGCATTTATTTTATTGTCATACAAAATATTTCAATATAATTTTATTTATAATTTTCATATTAAGTTCATACAAGTACAAGAATATGTGAACATAAATTAAAATCTAACCAATTATGGTAAATATCCCGTTATAAATCTAAATAGTAAAATCTAACCGGTCCAATTAGTCATAAGAATTTATGGAAATAAAGTCCATAAATCTTTGAAACAGGTATCTAATTCTAATACACGTATTTGAAACACGAATATTTCAACTAAGTTTAATCTGCAGTTATAATACCTTATCTACGTGTCATATCTTCAAGTTAAAGTGCATCGCCGCGTCCTAATGACGATTTATTTGTCGTATGTATCTACCGATGTAAGTTGTATGTATGCGACCTTTTGGCCATCGCAAATGTTGTCTCAGATATCTGAGCTGAGTATAGATCTTTATTTGTCAGTTATTGTGACTTTTGTATGTGAGCTAATGCGATGTTTTCTAAGTATACACAAATGCTAGTTATGAAATTGCTTTCCATCAAATTAAATTAAATACCTGATAATCTTATCTCTTCTAATGTGAATCGCGCGGTACATACCGAGAGACCGACATTATGATGCTGTTTGTTTCGCTGCAACGTTTCTGTATGCACCTAGTAGCTTAAACTGGTTCTCGTAGTCATTTGTAATCCCATAATTTGGCTTTTATTATTTTCGTTTCGTAGCAAGCTGAAAAATATCAATTACAATGTATTTATTTAGTGAAAGCTTTGGTATTTAAGATCGGTGGAACTATGCTCGGGTTATAGGTACATATTACTAAAAAATACAGCGACAAAATGACAACAAAATATATTTTCAAAATATCATACCAAAAACAAAAAAGTAAATTAAACATGCAAATAAATCGATATAACATACCAAATAAATAGAGGACCTTAAAAACACCTGAACTATTGATTATAACGAATACAATTAGGGAACAAAGCTTGGAGACTGAAATTTGTATAGTATCGGAAAATGAATGCATAAATTTCATGCAAACTGTCGTATTAAGAGGGGTGAGACTCCCTCTCTGCTGGTACCTGCAGGAGCACACCGTTGCCCGACATTTATTACTTTGAAATCTGCTTCAGTTATGTTCAATTCAGTAAGTACGAGTAAATAAATAAATAAATATTTCCAGACATTTCACACAACAGCATCTAGCCCCGTGGTAAGCTCTAAGCTTGTGTTACGGGTACTAGATATCTGATATACTTAATATAATAGTCATACATATATAGATATTTTTTATTATACATGTTAAACACCCAGACGAGTATTATCTATATTATTAAAGATACCTTCTAGGTCTTCATGTCCCATCTTAGACCACATCGTCACTTTACATCAGGTGAGATTGTGGTCAAATGAAGGCTTATCCAGCTAAGAAAACTTTATTGTTAAAATGTGCACATAGAAATCTTACAAAGTAAAAAAATAGTATCATCAATCATTATCCGCTAGGACATACAATAAGTACGATCTTATAGATATATACACATATAGATACACATAACATAAATGAAACACAAAATTATTTCCAGACATAATATATAGATAAATAAAATAAATAAATATTTCCGGACTACTCACATAGCATCCTCACCCTAAACTAAGCAGAGCTTGTACAATGGGTGATAGGTGACTGATATACTACATAGATATTTTTTTTTGTAAATACGTACAGTAAATACCCAGACCATGTGTGTACATAGAAAGTACCAACCAGAAATTGTAGATCGTACAAAATCTGGTCCCGCGGTGGAAATCGAACCCGCAGCCTCAATAAATTATATATATATATAGACAAATATAATAAATTATAAGGTCATGACAGCTTTTAATAACAATAAAGACAGAAAAACAATCCTTGTTGTATTTATGATTCATCATTATCATCAGCCGTAGGACGTCCACTGCTGGACATAGGCCTCCATCAAAGATTTCCCACTAATTTCTTCTGACAGCGGTCTTTTAGATAATATCTTATTGAATCATATATCAAATATCATATTATGAAAGACAATCAATTTAAACCACATCCATAACGCCTGGCGCCTAAAATAAACAGAGAGTCTTAGACCACTCATTCACAAAAGAACGTAACATGAGACAGCACTCATTCAAATCGCCATATGAATGAGATGAGCTGATCAATGGTGCCAATCAATCTCATCACGAGGCATTACAGGATATCATTCGTCAGGCTCAGCGGCTCACCTATTGTACCTCCCACGTGGAAGATTGATGGTTGGAGATGGCTTTGTTTAATGCGTATCTTAGATCCTGGGATTGGAAAAGAATGCTCGGGAATTTATTGGCTGTATTTTTGACAGGTGCGTCTCTGGTGCGTTTGATTATAATGCTTGATGTATTTATAATGATCACCTTCTTTGTGCCGTGTTGGCTAAGTGGCACACTCGACTTTCATTTCGAAGGTCGTGGGTTCAAACCTTGACGAACACATCTGGATTTTTCTTCTAAAAAAAAACTTTTTAAATACATGCTTTAACGGTGAAGGCAAACATCGAGAGGAAACCGGAATGATCTGAGAACTGTAATGAGTTTGAAAGACATGTGACATTCACCAGCCCGCACTTGGCCAGCGTGGTGAATTAAGGCCTAATCGCGCGTCTCGCACACCGTGAACTCCGAGGCTGTGGTGGAATACATCCGAACCAAGACTGCATTTTTGGTTCGCGTCGAAAGGTTGGAATCCCGCAGAAATGTGAGCTTCGGTTCATTTATGGTGCGGGTTCAAACTCAACATCTGTCGACGTTCCTGAATGAGCAGTTTTGGCCGCAAGGGGTCAAGTTTTGATGGTTCATCGGTCGCCTACACTGCGAGGCGCCACCGCCGTAACAGATGATCCATGATGCTGACTGACACTTTAGTTTATAAGATTTATATTTTTTATGTATGTTAGTCTATAAGGTATATGTTTATATGGGCCTTAGATGCCTGAAATAAATGATTTATTATTATTATTATTAATCTCTCTCGTCACGTGAGAAGTCCCTTCGTACCAGCAGTGGGAAACTTAATAGTAATAGTAATGATGATGACCTTCTATGTACCCAAGTATGATTATATGAGTTCTAGTGTCAAACATTTTTTAAATTTATCTTTGGAAACATAATAGCGGAGACCATGTTAAAATCTAACCAACTTTAGAGTGACGACTTAGTTAAGTTTCGACCATTCGGTGCTGTCTCTAGAAAACCCACAGTAACCAACACTAATTCTTAATGTTAGTAGTATATGATGTTTCTTAAAAACAAGAACTCAACAATGGCACAACATTCTATCAATAAATATAAAATATTTAAAATGACTTGCGGCAAATAGTACTATGCATTATTCTAAAGATGCTCCAAATGCGTCTCAAGTGCGGACCATGGTTTGCACAAAACATTTCAACGAAAAGAGGGAAGTATCTAAATGGAAAGGACATAATATCTGTATGTAAAGCAGAGAGCAATCCTCTTATAGCGTCGGTTACCTGCACGGCGTCCGTGACTGCGCGATACTTCAGCGGGAACAGGGATCATGGAGACGTTGTATTTCATTATTTGTAGAAAAAGATAATAAAATAATTTGATATATAGCAAAACACAAACCACACGTAGGAATACTCTTGATCTGCTTCAAATATGTTCTAAGATCAAGATATGATTTATTAGGACCCGTAGCCTGCTGAACATTTCAGGTTAAAAATGACGGTACATATTCTAAACAAGATAGACCATACGACTGAATACGGAGGTAACAATCGAGTAAATTCACCATTATTTCACAACAATTATTTCTTTCATTCATATCTACACGTTACTTATAGTGGTAATAACATTTTGAAACGGAAAACCCATTAACGAATCACGAAATCACCTTTCGATATCAAGATCTTTTTGATCCTGTCTTCAGTCTAGTGCAAATTAGAAATAACAAAGTATTATTTCGCCAATGAAAATAATGTCGGATTTGGATATTAATTTTTAACCTGATATTAGTTTCGAATCTCATGAAATTTTATTAGTGTTAATATTGCGAATAAATGCGCAAAACGCCTTCAAATTACGAAACTTTATAATATAAAAAGGATTTTCATCTAAACTTGAAGGATGACGTCACTTTCTTTAATCCATAATATAAATATTTCAATATTCCTAAACTTTTAACAGCATTATCGACTCCACAGCAGACAGTCTGTAGACAATTTGCCGAGGACTTACCTCTTCATAAGGGGGTTGGAATTTTTCTTTACTGTCGGGATTATGGCTCCCGCGATCTGGAGACGATCTTTACGACATCACCTCGCATCCGATATTAAGTTATTGGGCTACTTTGTTGAGCTTTTAATGTGATGGAGGGATTTTCGTGTCGGGTCCCTAGGTGAATTGTATCTGATTGGACGTAAAAAGATCTTGAAAGGACTGTTATTTTGCAATGTTGAAATTGTTTTGTTGTGTTGTGGTTTGTTCTAGCTATTATGTGCTTAATTCACAAAGGTTTTACTTGAGGTTGTTGGTGTTTAAAACTGAAAATTATCTTAAAGAAGTTTTTGATACAACATTTTATAATAATTCCGATAAGGCTGCCGCCAGTCAGACGCTCCCGAAACGCGTATGGCTTCCCGATTTGCTGACGCGTAGGTTTGCTTAGAATTTTAAGCAAAAGCTAAGAATTTTAGGCAGTATATTTTAGGACCTGCTTTTTGAACAACTAACTTTAATTTGATTTGAACGATTAATTACACATCGAATATAAACCTTAAATTTTAATGTACAATGAGAATTCGCTTTCAGTCAAATAATAATCTCCTGGCTCAATAGATAACCCATACATAACTAAAGTAATTGGCTTTAACTTAAACTCTGAATCCCTAAACTCCGTCTTATCACAAAAACATAAACACAACTTTGACAAGGTGTCTAACGGTTGTTTAGCAGAAGTTATCTATAGAAACTTAAGAACAATGATCATCTTTTTACTCTCTGTGATATAAATGAGTGCTTGGCAAATAAAAAAAAACTAAACGGCTAAACGAATGTCAAAATCATGTTTTTTTGGTACGGCGTAAAACGTAGTGATTATACCTCTATACTCATCATTGGTACGGTTTAGGTAAATGTTCAGGGAGCCAGGTTGTTGTTGGTGTGGAGCTACAGGCCGCCACCGGCCTCACCTGACCTGTTCCACAATGCCTGCTCAACTGCCCTCAGGATCTTGCACTGAACCGATGAGATAAGTCTTAACCATTCGTCTGGCCGAACCCTAGCTTTGGCGGTGGAGTAAGTGATAAGTATATACTTAATAAAAAATAATAAAGGATCTATATGACAATCTATATGTAGGTAACGATAGGAGGTCTAGTATCCTGTGTTTTTTGTGTAGTTTAGGATGTAATTTAATTGAATGATTTAATTTGAATTTGCACATTCAACGCATGCACCTCTTGTATGACTCTGTCTGTTAGTGAAAATTATATGAAGTTAAAATAGTCATGTATTGTAAGTATACCTATATAAACAGGGACAGGACTATAATACTAATAATAATTCTTCTTCTTAGTCGGTCACTCTTGACAGAGTGGTCGTGGTTATGGGGGGTCCTTATAATGGGTTGCTGCTTTTGCAATGCGCCGCCATTGTTCCCTGTTAGTTGCGGTGCGGGAGCAGTCGGTAATGGTGGACTGAGTCAATTTTGAGATGAGGTCCGACCACCTTGTTGGAGAGCGACCACGAGACCTCTTTCCCTCCATTCTGCCTTGTACAACTAGGCGCTCCATGGAGTTCTCGGTTCGCGCCACGTGTCCAAAGAACTTCAGAATTCGTATTTGCACAGTCGACGATAGTCTCTCCTTAATATGAAGCTCTTCGAGAATGGAGACGTTAGTTCGACGTGCAGTCCACGGAATCCTTAGAAGACGTCTCCAGCACCACATCTCCAACGCGTCTATTTTCCTCCGCTCATTAAGTCTCAGGGTCCAAGTCTCAGCTCCATAAAGAAGAATTGGAAAGACAAGACTCCTCATCAGTCGAGTTTTGGTCGGTTTTGTTATCTGTGGATCCTTCCAAATCTTTGCGAGTCTTTCTGTGGCCGAGCGTGTGATAGTAATAATAATTATGCAGTGATATTCCTTTTGTCAAACTAAAAACTTTTATTTCACAAGAAGCACAGTGCATACAAGGACAGGCCTTAAATTATATATATATATTTTTTATGTGTTATCCTTAATTATGCCCAATTAAGACTTTCCACTAAAATGTTATATGCAAAAAAAACTTTTGCGATTATGTCAGCTCATTATTCTTCCATATTTAGATAGTAATTTACTTCTTCTTTATTTCTTTCCTTTGAATTGCATTATTAAAGTAAAATAGGCCACCTCTCCCAACTTAGACCCCGTCATTAAGGTGTGGGTACACCGCGGCTGAGCGCGGATTACTGCAAAGTAACGTTGAGACGACTTTATTAGCCATCGCTCGAACGCAGCCGCGTTTCCATTGACACACCTGTGAACAAGGAAAATCAACGATAATTTAAACTACACATATATCATAGTTAAGTATTTAAAATTACTAAATAAACTGAAAAATAAAGTTGTATGTGCCGGGTGGTGGTGCCTATTATAAAAAAAATATTATTTGATGAATGACTGACTTAGCTGTAACTCTTTTTTAATGTGTAAATTTAATTAAATGAATGTACATGAATTTGTAAAAATATGACGTACCTTGAATAATACTCACTGTTATTATAATGGTTAATAAATAAATAAATAAACTAATTTCATTTTAAAATATTGTTTTAGTCGCGAAACTCAATACTGATGCATTTATCAATTTTGATTAACCTAACTCTCATAAATGATGCACGACGTGAAGTCGATCTGCTGAAGGACCTGGAAGGTAACCATAATAATTTAATACGATATGATAGATAACCAAGAATATAAGAATAGGTATGATGAGTACATAAAAAAATAAGTATTCCGTTGACCGTTACTCGAAAGTGTTACGTAACGTGAAACTTCAATTAATTTTTTCAAAATAAATAACTGTAAAATTTTTTTAGATAATGGATTTGACGGACTTATCTTAATTTTTTGATTAGTCTTCTACCCTATATCTACGTATATCGTCGAAATAGGGTAGTTGTCGATTTTTTGTTGGGCATGTTCTTATTACGTCGAAATTCCTGTGGGCATTATGACCAACTGTCATACGAGAACTAACCATTATGCTGTTACATTCTTCTCGTTCTAGTATCATTCATATTATATTGTGATAATATTTTTTTAGTAACATATAAATACCTAACAAAAAGATGTTTAAAAATTTTTTTACTTGACATAAATCTAAAACTACCTTTGCACAACTACCTTTCCGATATCGTACAAACGCGAGCAGTGAGAACGAACCCACCAAAGATCAGGCAGGACGGCTAACTTAAGAGCCCATTACAGGCGACAATTAAATCCACTCGGAGGTGAGCCGACTGCTCCGATAATGTAATAGCGCCTCCGTGTCCTCTCAATGAACACTCTCTTTCTAAACTTTGTCTCAGCTCGTATTTAATGGTTAATTCATTGAGACTTTTATTTCCTCCCTTTTACAATCAATTTTCCTATATTTCTCTATTTAAAAATAGAATAAATTCGCGTTTAGAGTTCCGTACCCAAAGGGTAAAACGGGACCCTATTATTAAGACTTCGTCGTCTGTCTGTCTGTCTGTCACCAGGCTGTAATTCAAGAACCGTGATAGTAGACAGTTGAAATTTTGAAGGATGATGAATTTCTGTTGCCGTTCTAACAACAAATACTAAATTATATATAAGACGTGCAACAAACGTTATATTTATGAAGTTAGTACCGTGATTGCATAATATATAAATATATATAAATAAAATAATAAATAAATATTTCCAGACATTTCACTCAACAACATCTAGCCCCGTGGTAAGCTCTAAGCTTGTGTTACGGGTACTAGATATCTGATATACTTAATATAATAGTCATACATATATAGATATTTTTTATTATACATATTAAACACCCAGACCAAGGAGATCGTGCTTGCAGAACATACAAACACTTTCACCCTCGGCGGGAATCGAACCCGCTACCTCTTGCGCCGCAAGCGGACCCTCGCCCACCGCGCCACTGAAGCAGTATATATATATACATATTCATGAGTAATTTTTTTTTCGGTTTAAAAATGTGTATAAACTGTATAAATAACCTTACATGACTATGTATACCATATTTTAAGCAATAAACACATTTCATTTCATTTCATTACAACCCTAATTCCTAATATGTTGTATAAGGATGATTTGTATGTTATTTAAGGCCTAGTAGGTAGAAGTTATTTCAAGAGTTTTTTTTAATGTTACAAAAAGAGCTCTGAAGCTAAGATATAACAGTGACTCTGCCAAATGATGCTTCTGACCAACCGAACTTGTCATATTAACCACCTGAACGTCCTCTGGCACTTAAATAGTTTTAACGGAAAAATCGCGCAGCGTGTCACGCACCGCTCGCGTTACGCGGGCTGGGACGTATCATCGCTGGTTACGCAGAGGGCGCTGGACGTTAGAGTGGTTAAAACGCCTAAAAACCACAACAGATAAATCTTACCCAATCTATGAGTTGATGCGAGTCCACCTGGGCCAGGCCATCAATCCGGCTGCTGACGACGCGCCATGACTTATGGTCCAGGCTCGGGATTTAGCGGACGCGAGATTTGACCTGGTTGCGTTTTATAGAGTGCAGTTAGCTGAATATTTTAAATCATAGAAGGATAAAGATCGTTTATTAAAAAAAGCATGTGTAAATGTATAGTTTACAGTTAAATATAAATAAATATATCCGGGCGAACCAAACAATAACATCTAGCCCTGTGGTAAGCTCTAAGCTTGTTTAACGGGTACTATAAGTATATAGATATTTTTTATTAAACATATTAAACACCCAGACCAAGAAGAAAGTGCTAGCAGAACATACAAACACAAAATCGATGGGAATCGAACCCGCTACCTCTTGCGCCGCAAACGGACCTACATACGGATATAGTTTCATTTTAAACTCAGTTGAAACAACCTAGTCTCCTAAGAGTGAATTTCTATTATACACGAGAACCGAATTACGCTATAACGGGTCATGTCATAGGTTGAAAGAGGCAATCTCTTTCACACGTTCCTATCTCACTCATACATTTTAATTAACATGAAAATGTTTTAATGTAGGTATATGGATATCAATTCCAAAACAATTTATAATTTTTGTGATGTAATGACTTAATGTATTTAATTGCGAAGGTTACTTCGAGCACAAAGCTTAAACATTGATAGTTGCTCAAGCAAGAATACTTTATTTATCAAATTTTAATAAAAATTATTGATGACAGATAAGTAAGATACTCATATTAATATTAATCAATGTACAAATGCAGAAACACCTTCACACTTCTTTAAGGCTTACAGTTTACCTTCATTCAGGGCAAACATATTAGGTAGGTAAAAAGATACTAAAGAAAATAATTTAAGATTTTCAGTAACAAGGTCGTGCAAAAGCCATTCATAATACAAAGGTCAGACCAAGTCTAGACTAAGTGAATACCCCGTACCTGGAGAGATAACATAATGGCCTGGACACAAAGGGCCGAGAAAACATCGCATTTTTCCACACAAAGAGACCGCTGAAGGCATTTAAGTTATTAGAAGGTGAAAAGGCTAAGACGGCGGCTAAGGGTGAGTTCACACAGAATCGCAACGCGAAGTACGCGCACACGATGCCGCCGCGTTGCCACCGCGCCGTGTATTTATATGTAAGTATCTTTTTTGTGAACTACCTATTTTTTATAATTTTTTCATATTTTACGGTTTGGTAGAAGTCACTATCAGCGACAAGGCCGCCCCTTGTACTTGTTATTTATTTTCTTTTATGTTGTGTACAATAAAGTGTGATTGATTGATTTTTACAATATAATAATTTCAATTAATTAATAATATGTAGGTACGTTTAAAAAAATTTGTTATAGTGCGCACCGCTAAGGGCGAGTAGGCTTTGTCTGGACAAACTCATTCCATCGTTGACTTCGGTCTCTGCCTTCTAGAGGTAGATAGACTGTTGTCAAAAGTAAGCCCATTTAATAATAAAAAAATTGACAAAAAAACTATTTCGGCTCATAGGTGTAAACTGACCTTTACCGTTTAGAGGCTGCACGATTGAATGGAACCTTAGATTAACTGAGTTGGAGGTATCGGAAGTTCTTGTGAGGTTTTTCCGATAGATAAAGCTTTTATTCAGTAATAAAGGTGCAGAAGGAACTTTTGTTAACCGAAACGAATTAAACGAAAGAGGAAGACAAGACGCCAATTTAATACAAATATATACCTACATATTTCTGTGTTTTTAAGAAAAGTACATGTCTTTGATATTTTATTTAAACTGGGGTTGATAAATCATTCGTATTATTTAGCCACTAACTCCAATTATACATCTAGATGTTTATAATTGTATCGAAGCAAAATTTATTGAAAAAATAAACAGTTCCACAACATAGTTTCCGCAATAATCATGACATTCAAAAAATTACTTCGCTCATTCATATATATACTCGCAATTTTATCTTGGCAAAAACACGAATTTACTATCTACCTTTCCCATAAACTGTCTGTAAAATGATTTACAGTAAAAAAAGGCAGAAATTTAGCAACAATGCCAGGTAGGGATTGGACGGGTGCCAGGGCTCTATCGCGAATTAACAGAGGGGAGTCTTGCTGCGTTTGCTTTTGTTTTTCTTTACAATGTTACTGATGCGTACTTATTTTCAGAGGATGTGAGAAACAATTAAAGTTAACATCGAAATTGAATTCTTGAATGAACCAGCTAGAATAACAAAAGGCTGCGCTGCAGCAGAAATACGTATAATTACTTCAGCTACGTTGTTCGGTGAGAACCATTCACTCATTATGTTCGTATGATAGAAAAGGCATACTATACTGTTAATGACTTTTTATGAGATAGGCTATCTTAGAACTAAAATTATAATTATTTTTTATTGTTATTGACTTATAAAACTATAATTATATTATTATTTTTTATTTATTTATGATTTAATCTCAGGTAAAGTCGTCTGACTAAAGCTTGGCTCGTTACAGTGGCTTTGGGTCTTAAATATAGTGTCTAATAGTAAATTAGTACTACAATAAAAAAAAAAACAATTAGGTCCTAGAATATAAATTATGTCCATCAACGACAGATGAAAAACTTGGTTAGTACGTAACTGTAAATTTATGACGGTGAGGGATAAAGTTGTGAGACTATATCCACCCATGTTTGTTCTACGGCTGAAAATGTGAAATTAGGTTAGTGTAGGGAATCTGCGAAATCAAGAAAGATCTAGAACAAGCAATACCTAGTTTGTCTAGTTTCAATTAGTGCACAAAACTCCAACCACAACAAAACATAACCTATACATACATGCTTCATTTTGATGTTCTAACAAAGGTATTGTTACCTCAAAGAGTAGATTTAACAAGTTAAAGAATGCTATAAAGCGGAACTAGATGTACTTCCTCCGGTCAGGCCACCGGAAGTCGTCGCGGCGACAGGTGCTGGGCGGAAATGGCCGCGCTTCCGGCCGCCCAGAGTGCTATTACATTCGAAACTTGAAAGGTGTCGAGTAACCTCTTCCTTTCTTCGCTTTGGAATTGTGATTTTACACACCAGAGGATTTAGTGGATTCGAGTTCCAATATATATAAATGTTACGGAGTCATTTGCGAAGGTCTAATTGTGAGGCAAGGGGCAGCGGGTTCGATTCCCGCTGAGAGACCGTATTTGTATATTGTGCTTGTTAGGTTCTTGACTTATTTAACAGTGGTTATGTAAATACGTTTATTGTATTAAGTTATTAACAGAATGCCCCTTAGAAGTACAAAGAGCTTAAAGCGAGAATAGATAGATAATCATCATTATGTTGTCTGGAAAAGGCCGCCCATTGTTACACTATTATACTAAGTTACAGTAGTTGATAAGCATTGTTTTTTGTAATATTGTGGTGTTTCAATAAAATGTATTGTATTGTGTCATTGTCATTTCGGGCATGGGGCACTGCTGTTCTCAGGCCTTCCTCAAAAATAAGAAAAGATAATATTTGTCGTAATCCCTTTAGCATTTTTAATCTAGCAGTTACTTCATTGGGTTGGTTTACATATACATAATACATTATCTAGCAACTTCACAAATCTTCATCTCCTTTACAATATTCGTATCGATCCTTAAATATATCTTCAACTTCGTAAATAAACACCCCAACCCCTAAGAAAAACATAGCATTCCCGTACAACTCGTAGCAATAAAGTCATGTAGATCCAACCTCCTTCAAACACTAAAAAGCTTCCTGTCTCAAGCCATAGATCACACAGAATACTTTTTTAAAATAGCAGCCAAGGGTGAGAGTGTAGAACATGAGTCAGGTACTTTAGATTAAGCGTCTAGACGCACGGTGTAGCGTTGCCTTTATTTATGGCCGCACAAACATGTGTTTTCAATTTAGATTTTCAACTATTGTTTCGTTTGCGACATAAATCTTGGAAATTAAATTGTTTATTGTTTCGTTTGAGATTGGGATGATAAGACAGGGGAAAATAAATTGGATGATTTCTTAGAATTTATACTACTTATTGTGATTTTTGCGGAATTATCAACTTTATGAAAAATACTATGCTACCGCCTTCAGCTTCGATTCGTGAATTTTTTGAGTAATCATTTGCACAGTTACTTATCGTAAAATAGACGTTTCATTAAAGGTTATTTATCCGTACTTCCAAAAATATGTATGCAAAATTTCAAGAAGATTGAGAGAGTGGGTACTCTTTAAGATAAAATAACATCTTTCTCGATTAGTCTGTTTACATATGCCATTTGGACAGTGGCATATACTAAACAAAGTTTTTCCAGCACTTCTTACGGGAAAAAATTAACCTATTTTACAATATGATCTTATTAAAGATTCCATGGGACAAAAATCTTATATAAAATCATTGAGGAAGGCCTATGTACAGCAGCGAACGTACTACGGCTGAAATGATGATGATTATACACAAAGAATGATTACAAACAAAGTAAGTAACAAGTGTAAGTTCAAAATCACCAGATCAGTGAGAGGTTAAGTGCGGGGCGGCACCTGTCTCACCTCGCGATATATCTCCGCAATATGTCGACCTCTTCCGGTACACCCTCTTACGTTCTACTCTTATTTTATTCATTGTGCATTATGTTCGGTGTGTTTGGCGAATGAACGTGAAATGTACGTTATCGCCTGTTTATTGATTGAAAGACGATTGAAGGAAGGTAGTTTTTAAGGATACATATTGATGGTGTAAGTAAAATAAGGTTTCAAGTAAATAAGCACACATTTATTTTAAACAAGCTGGCCCGATCCGGCTTCGCACGGATGATAAACCTTTCTCTTGAATCACTCAACCAATTGCTGAAAAACGCATATAGATAGAAACGTCTTGTGGTTATAATATAATCGAGAAAACAGGGTCAGACCGACTGACAGGACTTTCATTTATAATAAGTATAGATTCCCTTCTTTGTTCTCCTTCAATGTTTACCCTAGAGATAATTATGTAATAAGTGTTGAGAAAATAAATATCTTATTAATATTATTATTATAGATATGTATATAAATATTCCTACTTAGCAACATTTATTCCTGTAGTAAGCTTGAAGCTTGTGTTATGTTATGAAGTCAAAGACTTTAATATATAGAAAACGTCCAGATCAAATGTTCCGCGAACAGTTATTTGTAGACCACACAAACACTGTACTGGGAAATAAGCCCTGTTGCGTCAGAGTCGGAATAGGGTAAATTTCTTAATAGGGTACATGACTATATATAATAATTAGTCTTTGCAAACTAAAAATCAAGACATTACAGTGCAATGAAGTTTCGCGTGACGTAATTAATTCGCAGTCACAAGTCCCCTCTCGGAAATATGATGATCTATATCTTTGCACTTTCTTATTAAATAGATAAAGCAATAGGGGTCTAGTATTTTTGGACGGACAAACAGAATACTAATTTTTTTATATAATCATCATGTCTATCACCACGCTTGTTGCCGAGTGCAGTTTTACATGATTATTTTAAAAATGGCTTTTAATAAAGGCATTGTCCGTTTAATTCTATCATTGCCGTTACCCGTTTCGCAGAATGCAGTTAAAATACATTAATTATCCTCGCGAAGACACGCCGCAGAGCGCCATAAATTCTGCTGAAATAAAAAGCCTTTATGCTGTAAGTAATAAGTGTCAAAATACACCGTTAATTCTTTTGCGAGGTAGTCTGACTAACGAGCTTCGGTGTGAAACATTGCGTTAGGTGGGTTGACCACGGGAGCGATGCGAGGCAATAATTAACATTACTATATTATATAGTAATGTTAATTATTATTATTATGAGCCGGTATCATCCCACTGCTGGGCAAAGGCCTGCCCCCATTCTCTACAGACATCTCTTTCCATATCAACCGTCATCCAGTCGGCTAGAAATCGGTCCAATTCGTTCCGCCATCTTTGTTTTGGTCTACCGCGTCGCCTTCTCGCCGTATCAGGGCACCAATTCGTGGCTACTTTTGCCCACAGCTCTCCTAATGTTAATTACTCATTAAAAATATAACTCGATTATTACCCGAGATCAAATTCATGAAACTCAAGTTACACTCACATTAAAAAATACAAATATTTATTCCTTAACTTTTATGACTTGCTAGTTAAAAATGGAATAGACGAATTACATTTTTATCTGTAGGCAATGAAGAAATCCGCATAATACTTTCATCAGGTATTTATGATACATATAATTTCGCATAATACGGTACTTAAACATCACGAAATAACAGAGTATGAAGAACACATATAATATTATTACTAATAGTTGGTGAGATTCTGAGAATGTATGTACGTACGTTGTAGGGGGTAATCACTGGACCTACTGAACGGATTTGAATGGAATTTGGTACACAGATTCTCTAAAGCTTGACATTAGCTACTTTTTACCTTTTTACGGGAAAATATGTGATACCTCGGGAAGATCCACTAAGCGCGGGTTACACCGCTCGATACTACTAATATATTTTTAAGTTTTTGTTCAATATGTATTTTAAAGAAGCCACTCTGAATTTGTCACTGTACTTGAGTTCCTGAAGAGGCTTATAAGCTCAAGAGGTCTACAAGATATAGATTCATAGATTTATGACCATGAACTACATACTTTGTAGTAAATTAATTTTGCAAAAACGGCCATGTGATGTTTACTATGATGTGGGTGTAAACAAACACGCTAAATTCACGGCCAAATAAGACATAATTGGATAATGTAACCTTTTTTAAGTGCAACATCAAATTGGATTTACAAAACTTAATTTTCAAAAGTTATGCAAAACAAAAACAAAAGTTGTCCAAAGGTTGCCTGGTAGAGATCACTTTTAGTGATAAGGCCACCCATTTGTGATACTATGATATGTAGGTATATTTAATTTTTTGTTTTGTAAATTGGAGTTCATTAAAGTGTATTGTACCTCTATTGTATTGTTATATGTAGTATGGTAAGACAATGTTGATGAAACGTCTTGTATAGACGTAACGCAATGTAATAAATCACCATCACAATCATGTAGGCACCAATTCTAAAAAAAATACAACATATAAAAGGCTCGGTCTGCCTCCCACTTGCTGTAACGCCCAACAGGGTCCACATTGTGAAACATGCATACACAATCCAATAACTATGTCTTATATTTAAGTCAACCAATGTGTAAACAGCAATAAATAAATTGAGTATTGAATCAGTTCAGTTCAGTTTCTAGAAATTGGACTTTGCGCTTGAAGCGACAATTTGCCAGTGTGAAACTATGTATATGGCCTTACGTTTGTTGTACAAAAAATCAAAACAAAGTCTGACCGACAATGACATTGCATGATAAAAGGCCTTACAATAAATTAAAATAAGGAGACGCAAAATGGCGTTCAACTGAGTAACATCTTTTTCTGTTTATAATTTTATTTAACTCGACACTGGCTAATTGTTGCTTCAAGCGCAGAGTCCAATTACAAAAAACTGAACTGAAATGAGATTAAATTTAAAAAAAAAACTCCAAAATATCCATTATTTGTCCCGTTTCTCCTTCAGGTACTTTCTCGGAAAACGTCCCATTAATCCTAGAATATACCCATTCGTTTGAGATATTATTTGAATATTATAGCTATCAGTGAAGCCCAGCCCTCCCACCGCACTGCAATAAATAACGGCAGAGACAACACCTTGTTAACGGCAATAATTAACGGAAAAATAGCGGACAGTCTGCGCCGGATTATGATGCATAGCGGGAGGATTGAAAAGTCAAAGCCTTATTTTTACTAATAGACTGATTTTAACCCTCGACAAAAGCGATGTGTGTGTGTTAAAAACATTTAATTAAAATTGATTAAGCGTTTCCAAAGATTTGCAGCACGTGACATAAAAGATTGCAGTACCTGTTTGTTATATTAAAATAAGCCCTTTATATTCAATTGATATGGAAGTACAGGCACACACCACAAAACAATTTTTTTTGTATCCCTAAAACCGACCAATTTGAACTAGACGTTTATTGATGGTAGCTGTTATGAGTTTATAAATTACTAGCAGCCCGTCCCGGCTTCGCAAGGGTAAAAAATTATTTATTTTTGGAAATTTGGATATAAAACACATTTTTTCACAAATATTTTTATTTATTAAAAAATATTATTTATTAATTATATTTGTATGTAAGTCTATTTAAAATAATAACATATTTTTAACAAAAGCCGTAAATAACACGAGCGACGACGCGTGGAAATCTAAATTGTATTGCACTGACATCTGATAATGCTTATCAACCGTCGAAAAAAACAGGAATAGGTTCCTATATTTTTTGACTATAAAATATTCCTGATTTCAAGTGACGTAGCTCCTGCTGCTCAGTGTTATAGGTCGTAGCCCCGTAGAGGCGCTACGCAGAGGGTCTACGCCGTAGCGCCACTACGCAGGGATGTTTACAAAAACAAGATGACTGGCTTAACGCGCCCTCCCGTGTCTTTATTGGCCCTTGTAGGCTTGTTGTCTGAACTGGATGGTGTTATGCATCTCGAGAACAACAACTTTTAAGTTTCAATTCAATAAATTTTATTCAAACCATGCGTACATTAATATACACTATATTTATATACTTAGTTCATATATACACTCGTCAACGTAAAACACAAACGTGAAAACAAACTTAACCAATGAGAAAATTAAGAGCCTGCTAATTATATTAGGTATATGCCGGTAGTTTGACTTGGTTGCGAGTACACTGACCCAACTAAACTCTCTGGTTTTGATTTTGATTCTGTTAAAGGCAGCTATGATTGAATGATTCTTATTTATCTGCTGATAAAAAAAATCTGCATTATTCCATTTATATTGAATTATTCACAATCCGATTATACTATCAGCTGGTAAAAAGTTTGCAGTTCACGGGCCGCATAACCTCATAATAATTATTCTTTTGGCCATTAGACCATCATGCTGCACACAGGCCGCCATCATATATTTAAAATTACTTCAGTTGGGTAAATAGTAACTGAGGTGTGCCAATAATTACCTCGCTCGGTAAGCGGATTGCGGAGAGAATATTACTGACTATAAAGACATCCAGCCAGCCCAACTTCTTTTAATTTTAGGTAATTTTCTTGTAATTTTAAAACAATTTCGTCTGTTAAAAGATAGGATAAGTAAAATCTCATTACATATTAAATCTATAATTATTTTTTGCATATTTTGTGTGCTGTGCAATAAAGTGTTGTTTAATCTAATCTAAAATCTAGGCACTTCGATTAAATAATGCGTTCAGAAATTTTATATACTAATAGACATCTTATATTCAATAAGACGATTGCTTTGACATTAATATATTTCCTACTCGCATTAAAACTCTGTATAATATAAAAATAAACATGTAACTGACGGGCTACCTCTTACATGCTGCCATCCAAAAGCGCCACAAATAACATTGTAAGCGAGGTAATGGGGCGAGCCAGTTAACTTTTACATCTCAGGTGCCGCCGGCTCCGCGACTGTAAACAGATATTTTATAGGCGCTTGCACGTTGTAAACACTGAAATTTCATAACTACACGAAAATTGGGAGCGAAATCACAGGAGTGAACAATGAAGAGGGAGATAGATGACTTTAAGTTATATGCCCTTTGTTTTCCTATTATCTGTGTTTTAGTTCATAGCATTTTTTATTGTCTTTGCTTGGAATGGGGCGCTGATACTGCAACACAGTTTTTATAACTATCGCAGTAGCTCAACGTTCCGTTGTGTTTATGTAAATTTAAAAAAAGTTTCAAATTAATATTTTTATGTTTTTTTTTTTATTGTTATATTGGTGATTAATTAAAGAGTATTGTTTTGTAAAGTATGCTTTATTTGCCATATACTGCCTGTCATACACAGTAAGGGTAAGTACATAGATCTTTTTTGATAGGTGCCATGATCCAAAATAATAAGTAAGTAGATGCCGTAAAATTATTTCGATGTAGAAAAAAAGCCTATTTCAGTAAAAGTAAAAAAACCTTTTGGTAGATATAGAGGCCGTTTTAGTGTTTATTAAAAAAATATTTCAGTGTACACTTTCCAATCTTTAATAGTATGAGTCGCAATTTTAGAATACTTTTGGGTTAGATGATGTCGTATTCCTATTCCAGAAATATATGAATTTACTAAAATACTAAAAATATAAATTTCTTAGCAATTTATTTACCTTAACAAAATATCAAAAGAGATGAGACTTATCCCAGACAAAATAAAATAAAACGACCGCAATACAAATACCTGTTTTATTTTTTCCATTTTTTGTGATTCATGTTGTAAAATTACGGCGTTCTGAAACACAACGGTTTAAAAATCTTGCAGCTATCTACTGGCGGGCGGCCAAACTACCTGCCCAATAAATAATACAATCTGAACGTGGTTTTAGGCCTCGAACCCATCGGCGAGCAATTGCGCGACTGTTGCTGAAAGTCGCTAGTCGGCGCGGACGGTAGAATGTCCTCCCATTAGAAGACCGACAGTACGTCTCCTTGGAACACAGCATGAAATACTGCGCTGGTGGAATAGCTACAACTTGATCGGTGCGGTTGCATTGCAAATTATGTACTGACTGCTTCCTCTTTCTCAGTACCTCCTACACCCACCTACTAGAGTTGGCTCTGTAGGAGGTACTAGTGTATTAATTTACAAATCTGTCCAAAGAAAGGTATAACATAACTCGTATTACACACCAAAATAAAACAGTACAAAAGGGACTTAAAGTTAAATTCAATGAGTAATGGGTGGCCTTATTCCTTAAAGCAATTTTTTTCCAGACAGAAAAAGAAAGAGAAAGAATGTGCGGCATTAGTACTTAATATTTGATTCCTTATATGAATATCTATAATAGGGGGTTAAACTCAATATTGATTAAAGTGTTACATTCTACTGAAGAGACATATACCTAAAATGTATTTTTTTTTCGTTGAGAATAAAGTATAATACGCCATATTAAAAAATTTAATTATTACTAGTCTATTATAATGTATTTTGAGTTACTATTGCATCATCCTGTAATAATCGGTAGGTGCTGTATCTCCGTGTAGCGCGGGCCTCGCCGCCGCCACCGGCGACGATAACTGCCTTTGTAATAGGTCTGCGAATATTTTAGCCGCTCTAACGTATCACGCGCTGTAATGACTTTTACGGTGCGTTTAGATCCAAAGATTGCGCGCTTTTGTGTATCTATAATTTCCCGAGCTCTATGGTTTACCCGTTGCCGTTGGGATATCTGTTAGGGTCGGTACACATCTGACGGAAAATGCGTCGAGCGTATCATCGGTCGCGTCTATTCCGACAAATTAGACCTGCTACATTAGGCGTCTAGTCAGTTTCTGCGTTCAGTATATAAAGAGCGGTAAGGTTGTGTGATATTTAATTTTAAAATGAAGCCCATCGAAATAATAGCTATTTGGACCGACAATGCGTTGACGGAAGCGGAACAGACGCTGTACGCTCGACGCACTAACGCATCATCGGTTAGGTGTGAAAGGATGGATGTTTTATTATATATTTGTATGTTTTGGCGTTTCGTGACCGATAATACGTGACGCATCTTCCGTCAGATATGTACCGACCCTTAACTTAGTGTCAGCTCGGTAGTAAGTAATTTGACGACGAACTGTGGCTCAGTAGGTGTGTGTAAACCTGATGCGCATGAGATGGTTTCATTTTATTAAACACAGGTTTTTTTGGTTGTGTTTACCCATCGCCAGTCTCATACTTCTCAATAATTCACTGCTCACTCCTATCTTCTATATGATCTTCTTATATGTAACATTTCCATGTCATAATGTTTGTTACCGCTTTACCGATTTCTACCAAATTTTATATACGTATTCAGTAAGTCTGAGAATCGGCTACTATCATCTTTTTGCTGGGGTCAGCTAGTTATCATATATATTACAGATGCATAATTATTAATCAATTGAACCTTGACATTCCTATTTTTTTATTGTTCTTTGGTTTGCTGATTCAAATAAAAATCTTCAATTATACCGATACAGGAACCACTGTTTAAGCTTCGGGTATGTAACCCATGGATTAAGTAAGTTCGTAACAACGTTTTTAAAAAAATATATACAAGAGGTCTTTTTTAAAGTCAAATGCGGTAGGAGTTGTTTTTAGGGTTACGTACGCAAATGTATAACGGGAACCTTATATATACTGAGACTTCGTCGTCTGTCTGTCACCAGGATGTATCTCAGGAACCGTGATAGATAGAGAGTGGAAATATTGAGGGATGATGAATGATGATCTCTCTCGATTCTATAACAACAAGTATATATAACTAATAACAAAAATAATATAAAAGCCGCCCATGCAACTAACGTGTTTTTTATCAAGGCTTTGTTGCATCTTATTAAACTCTGAAAAGCATTTATTTGTACGTTTACTGGGTTTTTGTTCTTGCAAAATACGTATAAACTGTACACAAGATACAAAATCATTTATTTCCATTGTTTGGTTTTACAAAACTTAGACACGTCAAAAATAAAATACAAAACACAAAAAAATTATCATAGGTGCAGTGCATAAAGAACACGAAACCCAATGTTTAGTATCATACTACATACCATCTGATACTTATCAAATTGATTTCCTATTTCATCACTTTGATATTGCAAATATCAAAATAATTACATGCATACCAAGTTCTACCGGGCATGTTTCACCGGCGGACGTCCGTTTTTGCGTTCCCAGGTGCAGATTACAAACTCGTCGGCAAAAACTATCCCGGATATTGGACTCGGGTTTTTGTAAAGGTGACATTGTGGACATCCGGCACCTGCTAGCTTTTGTTTCATTTTCAGTTTTCATTAAGCGGTTGGGGTTGGAGTATTGAAAGTAAGAAATTATTAAGAATCCTGGAGACGTCTCTATGATATATAACAATAACGGAAGTTGAAGATTGGTGTTATATTGTAATTTTGATTTAATCATTATTATGTATGACTTAGGTTTTTTTTTTGAAAATTGATATCTTTTTAAGTATATATATTAATTTCCTAATTGCTTACTGCCTCTTGATCAAGTATAACATCGATAGCCTTCGGTTTTGTACGGGAATAAATAATTTCTCTTGTAAAAGTACATTTATCTTCCTTGTGAACCTCTCAATCGCTCAAAACTACAATCAATCAATAATTTATTAAAAATCAAAGCAAGAAATAATTGACGGAGTCTTTAGGACTCGATTATATTAAAAGTAATATTTTTAACGAATATTAGAAAGTTTGCGCGGTCGTGCATAAGTGTGAGTGATTTTCATTCTTTCACGCAAAAACTACAGAATGTATTATGATGAAACTTCACAGTACAGCGGTTAAATATCCCATTTCGGGAGCGAATCCCGATTTGGATCGAGTTTGACATTCTGTTGTCCCAGTAAAGGACAAAAGCCACTGTTTCAACCAGACGGCCGGCACTGAAAACATTTGTGTACCTACTATAATCTATGTTTAATTTAATAATGTTCTCTGTTTTCTTTCTTTCTTTATACCGCGGGAAAATGTATTATTGCCCTGGCAAAGCCACGGGCAGAACCCTTGTATCTAATACGAATGTCTATCTATCTAAGCGACTGAACAGCGTAAATATCTATGTAAGTCTATGTACATTCTATATAGATGCTCTATATAGATGCTAGCTATATACTTATATGTAAAATCAAAAATATATAGATGTATGTCTATTATATTAAGTATACCAGATACCTAGTAACCGTAACACAAGCTAAGAGCTTACCACGGGGCTAGATGTTGTTGTGTGGATGTCCGGCAATATAAATATCAATATACTACCCAATATATACCAACTACCTAATATTTTAATTCCAAAATACCTTTAATACCTTTAAAACACACCATTTCAAAGATTACAAATGCTTAAATACCTATAAATCGTGATCACCTGCCATACTAACCCCATAACTGTCCGAAGTTCCCCTGTTCTGACAGAGGGCGCCACCTAAGCATAAAACATACTAATTTACGACGAAAACACACCATTGTCGTAGGTGCTATGAAGAAAAAGGTATTTTTCGTAAGTTTCTTTAGCCCTGTTTTTTGGAGATATTTTTGAGATATGATTTATAACTTATCCACATAGTTATACATTATTTGGGTGATATTCGGGTTGTGTTGAATAATACATTTCGGAAAAATGTATTCATTTGGGTGGTATCTTTGACATTTTTTTGTAAACATAAACAGTTAAAAACTTTATTTAACATGTGTGGGTAACTCAAGATATCTCACTGGAAATGTAACTAAACATCAGCAATCCATAGGTATAAAGATCTATTTTAGTTAGACCACTGGTTATACCTCCGTGTGTAGGACTAATATTTGTTAAAATTATGTTAAATAATAATAAATATTTCCGGACTAATCACACAGCATCTTCTAACCGAAAACTAAGCAGAGCTTGTACTATGGGTGTTATGTGACTGATATACTACAAAGATCCACTTTTTATGTAAATACATACATATGATACATAGGAAACAACTAGACCCGAAACCAGAAATCCATCATAGACCGCGGATAAGGCCTACCGTGGAAAACTCGTTAAAAACGCACTAAGTGCCACCTACCTACAACCTATCTTTAATTACCTACTTAGATCAATTTGTTTATGTTTTTTTTTGTATTTAAATTTTTAACGTTTCTAAGATTTGTAAAAACAAACAATGGAAATAAATGATTTTGTATCTTGTACCTCACGGTTGGCGCGGAATCGTGTACACGTGTGTGTGTGTGTTTTATGGAGAACACAACTTTTCAACTTTTTGCATCGCTATATCTCCGATATTGTGATTCTTAAGTAAAAATGCGTTTGAACAATTTTATAGATAATTGTTTAATGAATATTTTTTCTCTTCTTTAAATGCAAGATCGTTTACATTTGACCTTGAATATTTTTTTGCACTCTCCGGATCGATGGGGATTTTTGACAAACTGTTTGTAATAGTGTTTTCAACATTTATGTTTTGTGCGAATTAATGTTGCTTTGAATGTATAAGCTCTACGCTAGTTTTACGGGTACAAGTCATACTAGGATATACTTAATATCATAAACATACATGTATACATATTTTAAGAAACATATTAATCACCCAGGCCAAGGAGAAAGTGTTTGCAGAACATACAAACAGTTGACCCCTCGGCGGGAATTGAACCCGCTACACTGAGGCAGTTGTGAATTGCCACAAATGTTTATTTTTGGAAGAAAATCGTGATATTTCCGTGATCTTAGTTAGTTAAGGCATAGATGTAAGGTATTCACTTCAAAAGGCTTTGATGTCGGCACGTGACGTCACAAAGGCGCAGCGTAGCTCTCGCTAAGGGCGTCTCAGTTTTTACGTAACATGCTTTTTGTATGGCATATATTTGATTATGTAGATTGTTGGCTTATGTTGTATTATAGTTACGAGAAATTTATTGCTATTATTTATTTAAAAGAAAAATAAAAGTTATTTGTAAAATAAATAAGACAACAAATATAAACACACTTTATTGTACACACAGGAAAATATAAATACAAGCGTACATTGGGTGGTTTTTCCGCTAAAAAGCGATCTCTTCCAGGCAACCTCATTTTATATAATTGAAATAAAATTTACATCTTCTCGAATCTTTTACAGATTATATGTCAAATATATTATGGCCAAAAATATTATACGGCAATGAGGGCTGATTTTAGTTTAGTTCAGTTTCTTGTAATTGGACTTTGCGCTTGAAGCGACAATTTGCCAGTGTCAAGTTAAATAAAATTTATATTGTGAAAAAAATGTTACTCAGTTGAACGCCATTTTGACAGTCCGAGGGCTGATTTTAAAATAGCTATAAGTATTTGACGTTATTTGTCAAAATTCTACAGTCATTTAAACGATCTGAAAATTGACATGTACAAAAATCGAATAGTCCAACGGTCAAACTCTTCGACTGGCGATGACGATGAATGTTCAATACAAGTCGTTATTTATTATAATCTTGTATTGTAGGAATATTTCGCCACGTAAACACGTGGGTTGTAAAACGCATCGCCTTTCGCAACTACAACAAAAGAGAAATATGCAAAACTCGCCATTTTTTGCGCAATTTTTGTTGTTAAAATAATCGGTGTTGAGAAACTTAAGTGATCTCTAACTCTGGTTCATAATTTACTAGTTGACCCGGCAATCTTTGTTTTGCCATATAGGGGTTATGTTTAGTAAAAAATATCTACATATGCATGTCTGTTGTATACCAGATGTCTAGTACCCGCAACACAAGCTAAATGCTTACCACGGGGCTAGATATTGTTGAGTGGATTTTTATTTATTTATTTTATGTGCAACGCAATGTGACTGAAACTATCATTATGTAACTGTTCCTATGAATAAATAAACAAAATGTTATAAGTAAATGCTTTATTTTCCCGACTCATTCAACAATTTGACATTATAATAATTCAACGAATCCTCAATTAATTTAATTGAAAACCTTAACATTTGCCTTGAATTACTTGACATAATGGACATTATCGTATTCCAATAGTTATTTAGACATTGTAATGTTCCTGAATAAAAGTCTATTAAAGTCTATTAAAGTCTATTAAGTCTATAATGCCGAAAACTGCGTAGAGATCTGTTTTTCGGCTTTTAAATATATCACGAACATGAAGACAGACAGACGCTTTGGAACTCCTTTTTTTATTTATTAAACTTTCACCATAGACTTAATGGCCATGCCTTTTAATGAACGTACTGAAAATTTTACACTTTAAATTACTTATTTATATATATTTTTTTTATTAGAATTTTTTAGTCACTTTAAATCAGGTGATATTGTGCTCAAATCAAGGCCCATCTAACATAAAAATTAAAAAAAAAATTATTTGCTTAAAAAAAATTGATTTGTCAAATCTATGAGCGAAACCTAATGAAGGATAGATTAGAATATAATAGAATAGAAAATTCTTTATAACACACACTATTATACAGAAATACACAAAATTATTAATAGTAAAATTAAATCTCGCTTGCATAATGGGCGGTCTTATTCGTCTTATTGCTTAAAGCAATTTCTTCCAGACAACCTTTGTATGGAAATAATATAATGACGTCCAATCATCAAATAACTTATTATAAATGCCATTCAAATTTCGTGAGATATGTCGTTCTACAAAACTTGCGTTTCCATTGTCACACGACTCAAATAATACATTAATCAGGACAAATATGTTTTAATGTACCTTTATTACATTTTATTTACTTATTTAACCAATATTTGTAAATAATATGGTATGACACAAAAAGGCAATCTTAATGTTAAATCATTATCCATATATCATAAGAGACTGCGCATATACCAAATAAATGTACCTTCCTAAAGTACGTCCTTTTAAGGATAAACTGTAAAAACATGTACCCTATTCATAAAACACCTAATTGTACAACAGTTATCAATAAAAGTTTTCGTATTTTTATTTGTATATTTTATGACAAAGTTTGACTTTGACTCTGACATTAAATCATGTTACGACTGTTCTTTCTTAAATGCTCATTATTATTTCTTACTCGCTGGTCCATTCTGCCCTCGCTTGATTGCGAAAACATTCCTGTTATCACTCTACCCATTACATACAGACAGGAAGACAGACAGAAAGACAGACGCGGGCGGGGTACTTTAATTTATAATTTGTGTATATAGTATTCCCGGGAATATGGAAAAAACGTGCCAATTATAACTTATAATACGAGTAGCTTTAAGTGTGATATTTTGTTTTAACCTCAAAGAATTCAATAACAATAACAAGCTTCTTATTCAATCTTCTTATTATTTTTCAAAACAAATGAAAAAAAAAACGAAAACATTATTGTATGCCAACGAATCATATAACTCAACAAATTACCCCGACTCCATTTCTAAAAGACATCTCGTATCGTATCATAGAATGCGCACAAACCCGGCACGAGGTGAATGGGTGTCTTCGCTATAGTTTTTACATTTGATTCCGTAATTACCGCGACATTCGCCGGGTCAAGGTGAGCAGAATGCCGCGCATTCCAGCGCCCTCGCGGCACAATGCCGTCAACATAATCATTCTTTTATTGTATTTTGATTGATAGTTTTATGGCAATTATTTATAAGTAAGGTAATAAATATGTGAATTTTAATATGTACTGCTTTTTAGACTTTAAATAATTTAGGTAGGCACTATTTTTGGAACTTATGGCTATTTTACACGATTTAGAGTGCTTTTTAAATATATTACCTATGTACATATAAGTTAAAGACAAAGAACAAATAAATGTGTTGTTGCGTAATCAATGTTTCAGTTTTACAATCAATAAATTGAATTCAATCGCTGTGGTAAGCCCAATGATCTCGACGACTTAACTTCTCTTCTGGCGTTAAAATGAAATACAATTATATGAGTTAACCCAGCAAATTTTTAATGGTACATCAACATTTAAAAATAAGAAAATCGATCGATTATTCCGCAAACCAATATCTGGTTTTAAAGGCAGTGTAATTTAATTTTTGTATTCTTAAGACTTCATTAGGCATGGCTATCTTATATATATACTACATACTTAAAACATATTATACTTAAATTTACTATGTAAGTACACACCCAGACCCGAAACCAACATTTGTAGAACTTAGAAAATCTAGTCCATCTGCGGGAATCGAACCCGCAAGCTCCAGCGCCTCAGACTGCCCGTCGAGCTACAGAGGTCGTCTGCGGTTGTTGTGTATTATTATCACTATTCGTAGCAAAACTGTAGTAATAATATTTAGCTGCTAATATGCATCTAGATGACCTATGAAAATGTAGTCCATTAATTTTATAACCCTGTTGAACTTAGTGTTAAGATCAGGTTTGACGAACTCTGTTGGCTCGTTTGGCGAAGGTCTGCCTGAGGTGCAGGAGGTTGCGGGTTCGATTCCCGTCGGGGGAATAGATTTTGTACGATCTACAATTTCTGGTTTCGGGTCTGGGAGTTTTCTATGTACCATAATGTATGTATTTACAAAAAAATAATATCTGTGTAGTATATCAGTCACCTAACACCCATAGTACAAGCTCTGCTTAGTTTGGGGTTAGGTGATGCTGTGTGAGTAGTCCGGAAATATTTATTTTATTTATTTAGGTTAGATAACTAGAATATTACCTAATAATATATAATTGAAAAAATCTAAAAAGTTTTGCACTAGGCTGGGTTTTTTACTAGGTGTGCTGCATTAATGATACTAATTTTATTTTTAAACTCTGAATCTAACGGTTATTTTTAATTTGAATAAATCAAAGTAAATACTTTAGACCTTACGTCATTTTAAATAAAGCTATTTTTTTTATGCTTGATAAGCCTTCATTTGACCACAATCTCATCTGATGTAAAGTAACGATGTGGTCTAAGATGGGGCATGAAGACCTAGAAGGTAGATGGCTTCTCCGGACCACATTACGAAACACGAAATAATCGCTTCACGCATTGGCCCAGCCCGGACAACCGGACCGGTGGTGACAAGCCGCGGCCGAAAAAACTAACGAAAAATCTAAAAATCTCTCTCGTCAAGAGAGAAGTCCCTGTGTCCCAGCAGTGGGAACGTTAATAGGGTGATGATGATGATGATGATGTACACTTTCCATTTACGAAATATATTTTTTATTTACCCATTTTACTAACAATAGTCCATATCTCGAATTAAAAATCTATAACTATACCAACTAATACAGGTATTTTTTAAATTTATTCTAAGCAGCAACAGTAGCAGTTCCTTGTAACAACTTTTATATAAAATAGAACCTCTGTTTTATATCTAAGACTTCTGAGGTTATCTTGTTGGCACGGTGGGTGAAGGTCCGGTTGCGTTGAAAGAAGTAGCGGGTTCAATATTCGCCAAGGGGTCAATAGCTTGTATGTGCTGCAAGCACTTTTCTCCTTGGTATGAGTGTTTAATATGTATGATAAAAACTATGTATAGGTATGTCTGTTATATTCCGTATATCAGATGTCTAGTACCCGTAACTCAAGCTTAGAGCTTAACGGTGCTGGATGTCGTAGTGTGGATTGTCCGGACACATTTAAAGTGATAGATGACACAAGTTGTTACAAGAGTCTTATTGAAATCCACTTGAGAGAGATGTCATCAAATAGCTTCTCATCTCCTTGACCTGCAGAATGAAAAGTAATCGGATTCGCATTTAAATAAAAAGATGGGTGAGTATGTAGGCGGACGCGGTATGTCGCTAGGGAGGTACATATGACAGGTTTAAGTGGAGATTGACCTTGACTTAATACGACAGGTTCTGAGATTTAAGATCGGGCGAGGGACATATATCGGTGATCTAGACTATATCATTTTATTGTAATATTACAATGAGCTGCTCGATGAAATACTACAGCTTACAATAGGTACATACCAACGAGTTAATTATAATAAAATGTGTATTTGCGTATTTAAGTAATTTCAAATAAATGTTGCATGATACATATATAGTTGTGACATAATAAAACTTAATTAAACTTAACCTAGTAAAAACGCAAACAGGACACCGGCTTAGCATAAGAGATGTATCAGGGTTCTTCTAACACAGCGGTGGTTTTCAGCGGCGCCTGAGATAGGTACAGCGCGCAGCACTGCTTTACACAACACATTTACACGCATAATAATCTAATACAAATTTCTCAGTACAATCTGAATATGGGTGTTACATTTCGTCGATCAATTGCCGATTCGTGTAGCGTTGGCGCGCTCAATCAGGTGAACGGGTACACGCGATGTTCTTGCCTAAATTAGCGGACTAAAATTGTTGTCGCGTTGAGCGCTACAAGATTCTAAAGTACCGTCATTGTAGCCACGCCCAAATACTTTGCGTGGCAACGATGGACCCGGCAAAGCACATCACGTAGACCTGAAGTTTTGCCGTAGGCCGCTAATGCAGCCACACTTGAGCATTACGCAGAGCGTCGAGCATTCGCTTGTTATCCCTATCCCTACCTACTATCTATCTATATAAATAAAAATGAAATGTTGTTTGTTAGTCTGATTAAAACTCGAGAACGGCTGAACGGATTTATCTTATCTTAGTCTTGAAATGTTCGTGGAAGTCTAGGGAAGGTTTAAAAGGTGAGAAAAAAATCGAATAATACGCCAAAATACCTAAATACCTTATAATAACTCCAAAATGGCAATAACGACCAAATTGTAAAAAAACTGATTAAGCTGTGTTGTTCTCTTCGATTCTCAACTCCGTATAAAACATTGAAGCGAACTGTAGTCATGCGCACAATCTAAATTTATAATAAGCTCAGAGCTCACCACGGGCCAGGTGTTGCTGTGTGTATTAGGTATTTTACTTTAGTTTTTTTTTCCAGTTTTTCTGGTATTAAATGTTACAAGATAAATTTGTTACATTTCCTTGCTTCTGTTTCATCTGAGATTTTTTTTTTACAATTCACACAACAACATCTATCTATCTTACTCGTATCTATTTTGTACATTGAATATTTATACAAAGTGAAACAAAATGCATATTTACAGCGAAGCACTAGTTATTATATTGCCTAAATATTTGAATTGATCTGTTGACAGTTCGCTTAAATGTTTTATACTGAGTTGAGAAGAATATGACAAATCATCGAAGTAATTTTGAATTAATTAAAGGCATTATACAAGCTATGCACAATGCCATGGTGAAGATTCATGATAACATAATCGTTGGTTGTCAACACTGTTAGAAAAATAGGGCGGTATCGATTCGGTTCGTGTTTTTTCTTATAAAAACCTGCAAATTTGAGAAAATGCTACAAAAAATATAGATTCACTTAGATCCAGTTTTCTGTGATCGCTCGCTGTCAACAGAATCACGAATCTCAGATACAGTATATGTAGGAAAAATGGATATGATGTAGGAAGTTGGTTACTTTAACTCCGTTTTAAAAGAATATAGCCCCAGTGAGTTTGGACTCCGATCAATAGTCTCGACGAGTATGTAGGCTTAAGATAACTTTCAAGTAATATTACTTTTTTATAATGATTATTTGTTATTTAAGAGTGCCAAACTTAACTTTTTATCGCAACTCACCGAAGAAATGTCTTAATTAGGAAATTATTTTTACCCAATCTGTGGGTGAAACTTTATAAAGACACTACAATAAAACAAATCCGAAAAAAAAAATGGCGTTCAACTGAGTAAATTTTTTTTCTCTTTATAATTTTATTTAACTCGACACTGGCAAATTGTCGCTTCAAGCGCAAAGTCCAACTACAAGAAACTGAAAAACAAATCCAAGGAGGTCCGAGTCTAAGGTATAAAAGATTATTATTTTCATAATTTTTAAATTGTTCTAAAATAAATTCGGCACCATAGAGGTAGAAGTAAATAGGTTTAATAATATTTGTAATCACAAACTTCGTGCACACTATATTCTAAATTCAAATTTACCTTATCCTCTAGATGATAAAACAGCTTTTGTGTACAGATATCGAATACCAAAATTACTCTTTCTGAGATGGGGGCATGAAATAGGCTTTTAATTCGACATTTTGACTTGATATAACTTGTGAGACGGTAGGTAACGTATTAGATCCGCCTGAGATGCGTATCATTGGAAAATATGAGAAATAAATTAAATTTATTGGTTTTATGTGCCCGCCTACTCCGCAAAGCGAAGGTCACAGGTTCAAGTCCGGCGCCGTTCACCAACAACTCTACTACAAGCTTTATCTTATATCTAATGACGAAAAAATCGTTATAATACTCTTAAAAATACCCCAACCGCTAGAATACAGTAAAAATGAAAAAACAATTTACGATATCTTTTAAATACTTGGACTTAATAATTCAACAACATGCGCTAAAATTAAATGATATTTAACTGACACATAAACTCTCAAATTTGAAATCCGCGAATGGGAAGGTCATTTTAACAAGGAGTTTCGTTGTTTCATATCAATATATTTCATACGTTTATTAAATATGCCTAAGAAATAAGGTAGTAATTAGCCCCATTGTCAAACTAAAATGACCTTTTCAAATATTTAAATAGTGTTACCAATCGGTCAAAGGCGAGCGGCGGTCACCGACGCAACCGTTTACATAACGCGGTGTCATAGACCGATTGGTAATCCTGAATCAACTGCGAAATCTGATATGAATCATTGTGTTCATAATTATAATTTCTCTTAGATCGCACACAGCTAGATTTTGGAGACTAACAGCCATCTGCTTTACCTGAATAACAAAGCTTCGCAATCCAAAATAATTTTATTTTTTTTCTTACCTTTACACTCGGTTGGTATCGATCGGATCGGCACACCTGAGTAGGCGATATATCTATTTATATAATAATTATTTTACCTATATTTTTTTCGTTTTTAATGTCAATATCATTAGAATGGCAACATATAAAGGTATTTTAATTTTTTTTTGTTTTGTGTCAACATTTCATATTTTACTCACCAACTTTACCTCTAAAAAGTATAAACTTACATGAAGTAAGAAAAATCAAGGCAAAAACGATGTCATTACCAGCAATGAGGAAGGATTCCTCAACAAGGCCAGAAGTTATATGTTACTGATTGCTAATTTATCAATTTACAACCGACTTCAATCAAATTTAAGATATCATTTAAGGTGCAATATAAATCATAGAATTATTGACTACCTGACTAAACAACTTAATTCTCATCGTAACATTGGACATTGCCTCGTAATGTTTATTTATTTGTTTTATTTTGTATGTAGTAAGTGGTGAGTTTGTGTACTCAAAGTAGCAGAATCTGTTTAGCTCTAATTAGTTATCAGTCCTGACTATGTTTCACCGGATTTGCAAACAATAAATGATTTATGTCATTTCAGATGTGGAACGTCTACATTATGCCTCTTCCCATTGTTTTATTTTCGTTATTTTGGTCAGCATACAAGAATGGTTAACCCGAAACTTTGACTAAATCACTTGTCTGTCTAGTACTCCAGACGATATGCATAATGCCATTCATGGAACTTGTTGGACCAAACAGCTTTCTCTCTCATCAGCCTACTAAAAGTCCACTGCTGAAGTTAAGGCTTTCTTAGAGACTGATATCGTTTAAGAAGTGTTGCCTTACTCGCCACTCTTGGAAATTGGGTTGGCGAGAGCAGTATTTGAGACTACTGCCTATCTCCCTCTAGTGAGTTTCCCTTGGACAGGTACTACGGTACCCACTGTAAGAGAAGGATAGCGACATTGCATCGGCGACAACCAAAACAGTTACGAACAACTATCTGCGTGCCATAGAATAATAAATCTTAGTGCTATAACCAGCCGTATCATTTTACTACCAACTCCAACCTTGATATAAAGAAAACAGTAAAACAAAAGCTGCATATATTTTGTTATTTTTACCGTATCGTAGTATCGTCAGAATGTGTACTTAGGTCTATAGCGTTGTAGTAGTGGAGCCGAAGTTGGGACTTGGGAAGTCCCTATATAGTATATTAATTATACAGGATAACTTATGCTCTATTTTATGCACTTCCAACAAATATGGGCAACTCATGTCGCCACGATACAAAGGCCAAAACATTTTATCAGACTTAGCCAATGTCTCATTATAATCATCAGATTATGAGACAGCAAGTCCATGGCACAAAGATGGACCACAATATATCTCAATCTGACAAGATTTTTTACGCATTCAACTAATGATTGTATGTTTGCATCTCATCCAAATCGTTGGATTGTTATTGAGCTTGTTTTATTATTTCCATATTCAACACTTACGTACCTACTACCACCACTGCCATCATTATACGTTATTATGGCAAATTTATTTCTTATCACCAATGCTTCGCAACCTAATAGGTCTCCATGACGCCCAAGTAAATCTCTATTTTACATGGTGGGCTCCTCTACTACTGCCAAAACCCCAGCCCACGTGTGCAGGACCGGTCCGATGCGCCGGCGCATCCGTCTGCAGTTGCGAAATGTCGCTATAGCTATATATATAGATTACGAGGCAATATTTATAGAATGAAATTGGGGATTTAGTAACATCTGGTCAAAAATATCCAGTAAATTTCTCTTTCTTAAAAAACCTGTTAAATTTTATAGATAAACAACTGATTTGAACTGGAAAAAAACTATAGATAGGGAAATAATCCTAAAACTACTAGACTTGCTGGAAAGCAACAGGTTCAAACAAAATCTTATATCTTTATTACCAACATAAAATCTGGAGAGAATGGGGGGAGGCCTTTGTCCAGCAGTGGGATGATACCGGCTCATAATAATAATAAACCAACATAAAAAAAAACATTTTACCTCTATTGAAAAATATATATTTTTTTTTTAAAATGTGTCAAAATTTGAACTGTTTACTGTTTGTATTATTATTTTGGTATACCAAGAAAGAGTTATCTATATGTAATTGCAACTGCAATGGCATTGCTCGTTTAAAAATAAATGAAATATATTATATGATGTAGGTATGCTACAATTTATAAACTTTTTGAAACTATTAGGTACGGCATCTAAGATTATTTCGATTAAAAGTAAGATAACATTACTTAATCTAGATAATGTTGGTATAATACCGTAATAGTTTCAAAGTCAATATACATCTACAATAAAACTGTTACTTTACGATGTAAAACAGCAGTCCATTGGTCTCGTCATGAAACATCTGCCCAAGGGCGTATTGCAAGTCGCCCCATAACTCTGTCACACAAGTGTGTCACTGTGACGTACTGTTGTTACCAGGTTTCTCACATTCCAAAAATATTGACCTAGCGAATGAAGAATCTCCGATTATTTTTTATGTAGAAAAATATTTAGGCAAGAAAAATAAGTATTAATTTGTAAAAAAGCCTAGGTATTATATAATAAAAAAATTAATACAACAGAACAATGCTTAAGAACTAAAATAAATCATACTTATTTATTTCAACTTGTGTTATTTGTAGTTGATTTCCAAAAAAAATTATCCAATTTTTCTGGTATATTGAACCACTTTTATGTATTTTACAAAGTGATAAACCCCACTTTAAGCTACGTAACTTCGGCTTTTAGATTTAGATTTTATTCGACTGTTTTCATATCGAAATCGAGTTTATAACAATCTTAATGCATAGAAAAATAAGAACGTGTGAAACTGTAAAATGATGGTGCATGATGACTCTTTATTACAATAAAGAATATTACAGAAAACTCTAAGAGTTAGTTATTCACAGACGAACCCGCTACCTCTTGCACTTGATCTTAATCTTCGCCCACCGCGCCACTGAAGCATTCTATTATATACTGAAGGGGTTGGTGTAAAAATATTTCTTATGACATTATACATGCAGACATAACAATCACTTTAAAAAGATCTTCAAACAAGTTGAAGGAATACAACGCAAGTGTCGAGGCAATCTGTCGAATAACTCAGGAGTAATGACAGTGCGAATGTTAATGTTCCACTGCAGTTTTATTTGCTGACGGCATCGGCTCGGCAGCTCACTGTCCCACCTGCGTCGGCGATAATATCTTAGCAAAGAGACTGACCCCGTGTTTATAAAAATATTTCCCTTCTTTATCAGACATTTATTTTTAGAAGGTAGAAAAATCGAGAAAAACCGTCTAATAAAAAACGTTTGGCAATAAGGTATTATCTTCTTATATATTTTTTTTTGTCTGGGTGTTTAATATTGTATAATAAAAAATATATTTAAGTTTGTCTGTATTACTGAGTATATCAGATTTGTAGTACCCGTCACACAGGCTTAGAGCTTACCACGGGGCTTGATGTTTTGTGCATTGCCCGTAAACATTTATATAATAAGGTCTGAGTTGACTGAGCGAGTTGTACCCGTAACAACTCGCTAAGTATCGCGCGGTTGCTCAGGACACTGCTTCATACATCTTTAGAAGACACAAAGGACAAGTGAAATATGGTAATCTCCAGGAACCTTGGCGTCGTCATCAGTTCCACTGCAAACTTATTAATATGCAATATTTGGGAATGATAAATAGATTTGTGTGTACAAATATTGTACAATTTATTTGACTTTTTGATTTAGTTGGTCATTATAATCACCGGTAGTAATTAGTATATAGTCAAATACGAATGTTACGATGCATTTAAAAATACACTTTAGATGATTTAATGTCGTTTAGCTTTGTAGCTACCTACGTAATTATTATTAGATTACGGGTTCGTTTCCCGCCGAGGCGTCAATTGTTTGTATGTTCTGCAACACTTTCTCCTTGGTCTGGGTGTTTTATATGTATAATAAAAAGATATCTATATATGTATGTCTATTATATTAAGTATATCAGATAACTAATACCCGTAACACAAGCTTAGAGATTACCACGGGACTAGATATTTATTTAAATAATTAAATTTTAAGACGTGAAACTCGTTCTTCATAAAAGTAGGTATGATAAATATGGATTCTAAAATACAACTTTTTATCTACTGGACCCATAGTAAAATATTTATTGGGACCAATTTACAAGCAATAGTTTTCATATCATAAATATAATAATAAATATTGATGATAATTTTGGTACCCCGTAAACCACTATATATAATATTATGTAGGTACATACAATACCTAGCTGTAACACAGTTTCTAACTAGCACAGGCGGTAAAGCTCTCGAATATTACTAATACTAGGGACTAAGTTATGTGGTACATTCTTTGTTTTTAATAAATTATCGATTGATTGATTGATATAGAAAATACCCACGAAATTGAAAACCCCCATAAGGACAATAATGAGTTTCTCAGTTTGTAATGTAGTACCTATTTTCTCGGTCATCCCAGAAGTCTGCAATAAAAAAACTATAACATATTAAATTTCCGCAAATATAGGTGTATCTTTTGGTATCTATAAACTGAAATGAATTTCAATTGCATAATGACCGTAACAACACAATAAAATAAATTTAATAAAAAATGACTTATGGTTTGTACATTATTGGCCTTCCGACCTTAGGCAGAAGCCAGTTCCTTATGAAGAAACTATCGATCCACGTCATTTATCACTGACAACTTGCGCAGGAGTATAATCATATTCAAGTGGATCTAGAGCAAAATCGATTTGATAATATGAAGCTGTTTTTCTGTGTGGTAGCTGGCGTTTTTGTTAAGGTTACTTTATTAATATTTTTTTAAATGTGATTGATATATTTTGTTATCAACATTCATCCATATATTTAATATATTTGATGATTATTTTAACATTGTCAGCTCTCAGCTTATCTGTTATCATAATCAACTATTTGTATTGGCCTTATGAATAGACTTAGAGTCGCTCAAAAAACTATAGAAATGGCTATGCTCTTTAAAGTAGCAGCCCCATATAATGTAAAATAAATGGTTGTCGGGCCGAAAAGTTCGAGAACAGAATTTGATATTGAGGTAAATATTTTTCAGGATAATAACCAAACGTCCCGCCATACTGCCTTCTGCTTCGGCAGCCTTCTGGGTGAACACCAGTTAAAGAGAGACAAAGAACATCTACTGCTGGACATGAGACGGTTGGAAGCGACTTGAATCCACTGTTAACATCTTATCTTTACCAAGTCAGCCAATTTAGTATATGTATGTTGTTAGTTTGCCTCGTACGTTGTGCTTGCTGAGGTGTGGTCTCTATATAAGGAGTTTTTCAAGGAATATCTGTTCTACGTGTATGACTTTCCCATTCCAATGTACGAGTAACTTGCTTATCTGTTTGAGTCACAGAACTAGAATTGAGAGAACATACAAACAAGAAGGGTGGAAACAAGAAGTCCTTTTTAAGTTCGAATTGCCAGAGACAAACTGAGACTGTAATTATAGTACTGAATGTGTCATAGTTAGACCTTAAGATGTTGATGAACTTGTTGCGCGGTCATCATCATCCCCCTATTAACGTTCCCACTGCTGGGACACAGGGACTTCTCTCTAGGCGAGAGAGATTAGGCCTTAATTCACCACGCTGGCCAAGTGCGGGTTGGTGAATGTCACATGTCCTTCAAAATCTTTAAAGTTCTCAGAACATGCCGGTTTCCTTACGATGTTTACCTTCACCGATAGCCAACTGTAATGATGCAAAAACAAATAATTCGTGTTAAGATACTTTTCACAAGTAATATTTTGCTATTGGAATTGTTCTAACCTTGTTTCTTCTTAAATTTCTGCTTGTAAGTAGCTCAATGGTTCCAGTTATATATTATTTTCTATTGATATATTCAATATAACTAAAAAATAGAAACACAATTAATATAGTCGTACTCATATGTACGTTTTTTTTTTGGTCACATTTCCGAAACGACCGTGTGATCCTGTATTTATCCATACCTATGGTTTTTCTAGTAACTGTTACATTATATTAATTATCTGTCCCTATTTGAACTATTTATCCATAAATGTAAAGTTCCATTTCAAGGTATAAATTACCTTTTGGTGGAATATAGTGAAGATTCTTTGCATTTTTTTATCTGTGATCTAAATAGCTTCTTCATTCAGAGCAATATCCCTACATCCACTTATAGCGATGTGGTAAGCTGTGTTAAAAAATATGCTAATTATTAACCCTCGTATTAAAAAAAACCTAATATAATGGAATTAGCTAAAGCACACAATAAGCCTATATGCTTTCCAACTAGTATAGCAATAAACAAGGGTAAAAAGCTTTTATTAAACTGCTATTAGACACAGACAAACAACAGAAACTACTAACAGATTAAACACAAATTTAAGTTAATGAATAGCTTTTTTATTAAACTTAAACTTCTGTAAGTCTGATATAAAAAGTGAAATATTTTTATGCTGTATTCATAAAAATATTTCACTTTTTGGGTCTGTAATATAGAGGTATAAGAAACCATAATGTAACACGAATTGGAAAATGAATGAACTCGATTTTTAGGTGATTGAGATTGTGCCCGATAGTTGAAAAAAAAGTCATTCAAATATATATAAATCAAATATATATACATAATATATAATACGTTACCTAATTAATTTTTATTTATTTTGTTGCTCACACCATCGTACAGTGCTAAGGGAAAAGTTTTACCTTTTTGGGTACGGCATCTAACATAAATCTAAGCCTAATAAGTTAATCTCCCTAGCTATAACTAGATGTTTTATTATTAATCTAAATATACATAATATTAAACTCCAAGATAAATTGAATTGTGATATATTCCCTGCTCTTTGCAGCATTACCTACCCATAGATGACATTTCAGATAACCCAAGTAGATAAAACCTATCAACCTTTTAAGCGTTTAGTATGTGGGTTCCTTGCCGGACATAGGCATTACAACCTTTGAAGATGCGCCGATTCTAAGTTCAAATGCCGCGTCACGTCCTTGCCCGGCGGAGATGCGCGCGCGCATATAAATACCCGCTCCCGCCTTTCGGGGCATCAGTCGCTCACTTGCTTTCAGCACAAACACAAAAAAAAACTCAAAAATGAAATCGGTACGTGACTGTGATTTTATATATTATTCTTCTGAAGATTATAGGTTTTAATTCTCAAAAAAATATCTGGAAAATAACGTTAAAGGTACTCCAATGGTGAAAGATAATTGTGAGGCATCGGGCTGTGAATCCAGGATCTTTTTTGGAGTTTTTGGTGTTTGTTTCTCTTGTGGGCCTCTGGAACTTGAGAAGTTACTATCAAGTTAACTATTTCTCTCCTATAATTATTTTAGGCCTACCTTGTCCCACTATAGGAATTCACTATAGAATTTCCAACCGCCTTTAATAATATTTGTTTCTAACTGACCAGCTGATCGCCAGCTAGCCGTATCATATAACAGGCATCAGATCTGATGCTGTGTAAAATTTAACAAACATTTACATTGTTAACATAACCTAAATAGTTTTGCACCAAAATGTTAGTTTTCTAACTTTTTCATTATAAATTCATTTAAAAAGCGGAATATATTCCTGTCAAGATAAATTTATAACGTTTCGCACTTCATAGTACTTAATACGTGTAGGTCGGGAGTAGTAATTGACTGGAGCAGAAACTTTTACTATTTAAACTAATATAACACGACTTTACTATATACTAACCTCTTTATCTAAGCTGTATTCACGAGTAATTGTATTATCTATCTATCTCTCTCCCTCACCAGATCAAAGTTCTCGCCATCTTCGTGGCCTTCTCTGTTCTTTTCTTCTGGTTGTCTTCTCTTTCTAAACAGTGTTCAAACAAAATGTTTAATCCATGTATCTCTCTCCAGTTCGTAGTTCTCGCTCTGCTGGTGGCTGCTGCCGCGGCTGCCCCCCAGATCGCCCCCGCCCCGTACCAGAACCCTGATGCCGGCGCCGTGATCCTCCGCCATGACTCCGACAACATCGGTGTTGACGGGTACACCTACGCGTAAGTGTTTCATAAAGGTTTCATACAATAAAAAAGAACGTATTTTTTTTAAATAAAAGACAGATCTTTCAAAGAGCTGGCTTGTAGTAGGTATCTGGAATGGACTTCTAGGGAATATGCATGTTCTTTTTGACTGCTTTCAACATTTCTACTAGCTTTTACATTACCAAAAATATATATAACACTTACAAAATATAAACCATTAAGCTAAAATTAATTATAATATCATAATCCTTTTCGGGCGACTCATACGCGCCCATTTTGTCGAGCGTGTCATGTTATTGGTGCACAAATTTACTTAAACTTTGATAAAATCAGTTTAACACCTTGGAAAGCAATAGATTTCGACATCATATATGTCGTCGTAAAGCATCGCTTGAGCGAATCAGATCAAGCGATGCGTTTTGGAGTTGCGAGGGAATATAAAAAATAGACAATTTTTGGTGATTCAGTTTCACTATTAAGCGTGATAAATTTAGAAAATAAATGAATAAGTATGTTTTGACCATAAATAAAGTTTGCTGTTAATTTTACTTATATGAAAATAAAGTAAATGACAAATATTTACCAACAAGAAACTGATAACAAGGATCAACTTAACTGTTGTGTCTATTTACTATATACTAGCTAAGCGCTAGATGTTCTGTGTCGATTGTCCAGTAATATACAAAACATTTATGTTAGATAGAAGTGTACAAGACATATATACTTAAATTCCTAATTGTGTATTGTGAATTTCCAGCGTGGAGACCTCCAACGGAATCCAGACCCAAGAACAGGGTGTTCTGAAGAACGCCGGCACCGAGAACGAAGCCATTGAGGTCCGTGGGTCCTACTCCTACCCAGGCCCCGACGGCGTCGTCTACACCGTTACCTACATCGCCAACGAGAACGGATTCCAGCCCCAGGGCGCTCACTTGCCCCAGCCAGTATCCAGCCAGTAAACAGCCCTAAAGCCTTAGCTATACTCTAGTCCAAAAATACTCATTCGTTTTGCCATCCAAGCGATCTGTGATCAGATTTGTTAATAAACAAATGTTAGTTTAACCTGTGCTTCATTCGTGTTATCCCTTAAGCATCCTCTCCGGGCTAACTACGGTCAATGAGTATATATAGTCATATCCACCATCGTATTTAACCATTTATTTGCAAAATACAATTACTTCTTGTGATGTATTTTTACTCGCACACTGACCAAATAAAATCCTTTCTTCTTCCTTAACATTAAAAAAAAACATAAAGTAATTACAACTCCTTTGAAACACACTTCATGATCTTTATTGAGTCATATTTTCCTGCAAAGTTAACTATGTATCGTGAATGAAACTCCTAGAATTCGTTTCTTCCCAAAGACCACAAAAGCGTCAAATTCATTTTAGCTACTGCTTATGCAAATTTCACTCTCAAATCTCTGTTTTTTTGAAACTCTTTATCAATCATAAATACGGTATCTCTTAGGTGACTTATAATCTATATTATCAATAAATGACTATTATTATGAATAAAGCGGGGCTGCAAAAAATACATAAATAGATATGAAAAGAAAAACACGTGATCCATTATGTAAATTATGTCCACGACGTTAAGGCGTGTCATAATTTGATTTGTATTAGCAAATATCTAAATGCAATACATTAAAATAACGTAATGGGTCATCGAATGGCATAACTTTGAATAATCAGAATATAAATTAATATAACGATGTGATTTCATCAGAAAAAATAATTTGGATACCTATAGATCAAGTCATAAAATCTTGTGAAAATGTACATCATTAATGCAAAGACCAAATATTTCGAATATTTTACTACTACTAAATATTTCAACAAAGGCATTTTTTTAATATTTGATAGGTTCAAATGACTATTAATCAATTATGTACTAATTTTAATCAGCTTTTTGCAAGATGTCACGTTATCCCAGTAATTATAGCTTTTTCTGTGTGACAAAATGTCAATATCAGAAAAGCTTTTCAAAATCTCCTTATTTTCAATCAATACGTTTAAAATAGATAAATACATCCGCTCAAATTGAAGAATACTTTCCTTAAGTCTGCATTAAATTCGAGCTACAAACATGACCGATGGATCAAGATCATTATTGTTTGACGTGTCTAAGTTTTGTAAAACCAAACAATGGAAATAAATGATTTTGTATCTTGTATTAAAAAATAGTTATTATGATGGTTTTAAAAAAAACCTTTTCTATATGGTTATAACTCTTAAAAACCATTACATTAAAGGAGAATGCAAAGAAATCTTGAAGTGCGTTAAACATAAATAAAGAGTATACCAACAAAAACATTTAGGACGAAACCATATTTCTTAATCCGTATTTATGACCATGGTCATCAACATTAACCTTCCCAAGTATTATGGATGCTTCATTATAAATTTAAAACTTCATCCTTGGTTAAGTTGGAGTTAAATTCCGCCCAAATCGATTATATGCTCTGATGGAATTATGCAATAGGTTTTTTTTTATGTTAGTTAAGCCTTCATTTGACCACAATCTCACCTGATGTAAAGTGACGATGCGGTCTAAGATAGGTCATGAAGACCTTATGGATGTTTATTTTATTTTATTTGGAAATTATTTATTTTATCTACTAAGACATAAATGTAGTATTTTTAAAACGGGTTACGAATCTCGAATTTGATTTTTAGTTAACTTTCTGTTTGGAATCTTGTTTATTTTCGAATCATAGTTATTTTCGAATTATTAGTGAAACATTCCCTAATCAAAAATATTTATAACAAATTTTTGATTGATGAGTAAAAATTTCAGTTTTTGGCGGTAAAATTTTTATCAAATTATCAAATAAACTAATTATTTCTAGTTAAAAATACATAGTTAAAGTAATAAAAAAGTGTAATATACGTTTAGTCATTAAAGTAAACGAAACAATAAAAAATACTAACTTAAATGTGATCTAAAATTACATAATGTATTTTTAACTCACATTTAAATGAAACCGTTGGCTAGACAACCCTCAAGTCTTCTGGGAAGGTTTAAAATGGCTTTTGATAGACTATCAAAATAATGGAAAGATAGTTATGAGAAATCATTTGGGTATAAAAATTAAGCTTTTAAAAGTACAATTCCTGTTTCGAAAAAGTGTACAAAAATATTGTCAACACATTGTTAACATATTGTCTACCACATTATACATTAGCTAACTAATAATATAGCTTATTTAGTTCCTTTTTACACAAAAAAGCCTGTTGTTGTAAGTTTGACGTCTGTCTGTCTGTCTGTGGCATCATAGGATTTTTCTGGATTTTTTTTAAAATTTTTAATTTAGATTATTTTATAAAAAAAAAGGTGTGTGTGCGATTCACACATGATAGAAGTGAAACTTCAGTAAATCGACAAAAGAATAAGAATAAAAAAAAATACTATGCAAAAAGATTTTGTTCGGGCGGTCACCCATCCAAGTACTGGCTTCGCGCAAAGTTGCTTAACCTTGTTAGCGTTTAAGATTGGCTTACACGACAGGTAAGCCAATCTTATTTCCATTTCCGTTGCATCCGATTTCAAATCACAACGATTCTAAAGAAGTTTCACTTTAAAAACATGAATTGAAATACAAGTATCCGAGTCCATGTTCGGCTGAGGAGTAGCAGCCCGGCGAGGAGTGTGACCTTTCGGAGTCGCGCCGCGGCCTCACCTCACGCAACACGTGCTCGGACGGTGTTGCCTCTACTGGTAGCGGATACTCATTTAAATACTATAATAAATAAATAAATAAATATTGCCGGACAATCCACACTACAACATCTAGCCCCGTGGTAAGCTATAAGCTTGTGTTACGGGTACTAGACATCTGATATACATAATATAATAAACATACATACATATATATTTTTATTATAAATATTATACACCCAGACCAAGGAGGAAGTGCTTGCACTTCATTCAAACACTTGGCCCCTCGGTAGGAATCGAACCCGCTACCTGTTGCGATCTAAGGCCACTGCGCTATTGCTAAATTGATTTTAATCATTGTAATAAATAAATAAATACAGGTAAACTGGAGGTAGGCAGTAGCTACTAGAGGTACCTGGAAAGGCTGAATCGTCCAGTTTCTTATGGAATTTAACCGACATTTAAAATGAGCAATATTACAAATTACAAACAACTTTAGAGCCTATTTCACCATCTCCGAGGTACATAAGTCGATGGTTAAAATATAGAGCAATCTCGGTCAGTCAGTTGTCAGTAGACTTGATAGCATATTGACTTATTTAAAAAGTGAAATACGCCATAAGTATGAAAACTAATAGTATTGATTGTATCTCGATAACAATATAACATATATTAAATTTATATAATAAAACGATTAAAAGATAATATTAACACATATTTTTCTCTCAAATCCTTTGTCACGCTAGCAAACGAACCTCAGAAATCAAAGTTACATAAGAGTATGTAGTAACTCGACGAACATTTTACAAAATGTGTTTAAATAATGATAAATACTTACCAATTGTTCCTATTATTAAGATATTATTAGAAGTTATTATTTTTGTAATTTTTTATTACAAAATTGCTTGCTCTTAACAAGAAACTTTACAAATTAGGAACACTTTTAATTACACACCGACGCACGATTAATTACACTATGGGCCGATTTTTCCAACGTCTGTATAGTGAACAAATCAATAAGCTGTCTTATACTGATTGAAGTTATCTCATTTCATATTTGACAGGTAAGTGGCAATTTTATTTTGCTATACCCTTAATGGTTTGTTTAAACTGACGAGACAGGTCCGAGAATTACTGACTGTTACAGTTGCAACCATTTATACTATTTTAGTTTAATTTTTTTAGTAGCTGTTAGTTTTTCCACAATTTTGTAAATAATTTTAATTTATTTATTTTAAGATTTTAATAAAACTTACAGCCAGATACAATTATAATAGTTAAAATACAAAATAAATACATGGAAAATTACATGCATACTGAAGGCCAATTATAAATTTTGTAAATAAATATAAATAGTTCCAATTATAAATTTTGTGAATAAATAAAATAAAAATGTATTTATTTACATAAAAATAAAGCTTTATAAATAATTAAATTATAAATAAAAATAAATAAATAAATGATGTTTAATAAATCGTCCGTAAGTCAATCTAGAGCCGAAAGCCGCAAAACTCCGTAACCGGTCTTGATCGCATCGTGTCGCGAAGGTGATGCCGGCGCCGCGTGCGCATCGGAAAGTGAATGTCAAGGTCGCAGAGCTGCCTCACCAGTCCCACTTGTACTTTACATCATCCGACTTAGCCAACAGATCCCCTTTTCTAATATTAAGTGGCAAAATGAAGAAGCACTTGGTATTTAACGGTATTTAACCTTTAGGTATGTTATAAAAGGTATCTTTTGTTGAGAGTCCTATATTGCATAAACAAAAAACCCACTCAACGCATATATTACATAATTTAAAATAGGTTTTTTTTAAGAAGAATAAGAGGTAATGTGGTCCGGAGAAGCCATATTCTAGGTCTTCATGCTGCAATTTAGATCGCATCGTCACTTTACATCAGGTGAAATTACTTTTCCCTAATATTAAAACGTTCAAAACATTCAAATAGTTATTACAATAGATTAGGGTTAGGTACACACGTTAAAACGAGGTTTTGGCCTCTTATACCATACTGTATTAACGAACAATACTTGTTAAAATAATAATGATCTCGGAAATGGCTCCAAACATTTTTATAAGCAGCTTTCGGTTTCATAGATGTACTTCATATTCGTACTAGGTTTCATTTAAAATATTAATCAAAGCCCGGTTGGTACTGTGACTTAGGTTCCCAAGGGGTTATAAACATGTATTCCTCTAGGTCTGTATATAAATAGTTCAGTTTAACTGCGACAGGCTTAAACCATTTTAACCAGGACTAAAATGCAAGTAAAAATAAAAAAGGGCATTTTATAATTTACAAGAATTATTATAATATTTATCTATATAAACACGCCTATTTATAACGCCTACCCACAGCTGGGACGCTTGCTTGAATTAAAGTACAAGCCTAAGTCAAATTATATTTAATTTAATTTTAAATACTATTATATAGATAAAATTCGTTATCAAAGTAATTATCGAATCTAAGAACTTGAATGCCCTATTGATAGGCATGCACGTTCACTCTTACTATTACCAAGATATCTGTATATATAAGATTTAGCTATTTGTGAGCAAATCACAAAATTTAAATGAAATCAATATAACAATAAAAGAATTATTAAATAAACCGGATTGTCGATAAATATTTAATAGAAGCGATTGTCACAAAACCAGGTCTTAGATTAAAGTTTACAGGTTAGACCATTTAATTATGCAAAGTGTGCTCTGGGTAGGTATATAAAAGTGTGAATCTTCACTCTAGATCATTCAGCACATCATCTCCTCCGAGACACCCACCAACCGATTCAAAATGAAATTCGTAAGTCATTTTATTTATAAATCATTTCGTCAAGATGTCTTAATAATGGTCTCTGCAGCGTGCGCTTGCAACATCGTCAATTTAACTCATGTTATGGGTACATGAATAGTTATTAATAATTATTTTTTGATTATATAATTATATGTCACAATTACATCTGGATTTTTAGTACTAATAATGTCAAAACAACAAAAACATAAAAATATATATATATAAGAGCGAGATACCTGTAATCAAAATCATTTGAATAAATATGTCAAATCGCAAATACTTAGTTAATAACAAATATAATACTAATGTCAAGTTATAAATAATAAATCAATTACAATACAAACGGAATGTCAATGCAAGCAAATTAATTTAGTACCTACAGAGGTTAATTGGATACTCAATAAAGCAAGCTATTACCGAAAAATTGATTAAAATTAAACTTAAGAAATGGCTTATTGAGCAATGTTTCTATCGCTACGATAAATTTTTATTATTAATTAACTTAATTTATTTTCAAATTTTCATTTTTATTTTTACAGTTTAAAAAAATTAATTGTCATTGCATGACTTTTTTCTTTTTTGTTTTTTTTTTATTAAATCAACGTAATGATTATACATAATATGTATGTAGAAACTTAAGAACATACCTTTATACAAACCTGACCTTTGTGATCACTAAAGAATCTTGAATCTTGGACCATTTTCGTGTGAGAATTGTGTTGTAATCTTTAGGTGTTAGATGTGAGCAGAGTTAAGCCTGTGATTTGCATATTTTTATTATGAAACTATTTCTTAATGACTTTAAGGTATTTCTGATTCATCTTGCATGTTAAGCTTTGTTTATTTTCATTAATTTTATTTTATATTTTATATGTTATTACGATCTCAGTTTTTTATATCATAAAGTTTACCTTCCTATAGATATTCACAATACAATAAACTAAATTAAGACATATCCGTAACCCTTCGCACACAGGATTCGAACTTGCATCTCCGGGATAGCGCCCCGACGCGCTACATACGTAAAATGTTTGTACACCAACGCGTCATTACGATAGGTCGAAATTTTTCTGCTCTTTGTATTATCGAGTGAAGCCCCTAGTAAATATATATTATTCCGAGTAATTATTCTCAGACTCAGGTATTTAAATTTGAAATAGTTTAACGTGCAAAGAGAGGTGTATCACTTATTAAAAATCATTACAATAAACTGAACTTTGATGAAAGGAAAATTTTTGATCTTTGATTTAAATTTGGACAAAGCGATACGTGCGATGAATCCACCATTGCTTGTCCTTGACATTCAATCCTCACATAATTATGTGTGTCGTATCCACTATCTAATAAATTCGGAAAACCCAAAGCTCACTAAACGTGGGAACTCGAAACTATAAAACAAGTTAAGGCTTTACTGATTTTGAATACGAATTGGCTGTTAGAATTTAACATGTTAAAATGTTTGTACAGAAATTGTATAAGCGGCAAAAGACTGTGAATTTTATGTCGATTGAAAAACGAGATATCACGAAGTCACCCAAAATTCAAAGTTAGTGTAGATAACCCTTATCTTTAAATCCTATCTTTTAAATATCAGAAAATAAGTAACATTTTTTCTGGAAATATACCTTGCATTCATATTTGTGTGCGATCAACTTCCGTTGTAATTTTACTAGCGACATCTAGTTACCAACTCGTTAAACTGATTCTGTAAATAGTTTTATAAATAATCTATTTGATCGAGTAATGAAAGATCTTAAGATTTTGATAGAGTTCATTGTTTTATGAGAATCAATAATCTCCCACACGATAGTAATAAAATCATTTTCGTTTTACCTATACTTATGTGAACTTTTTTATCTTATCTTTTATGAGGTGTAATTTTTCGTGTCTGTTTAGCTGATCGCCCTCGCTGTGCTGGTGGCGGTGGCCGCCGCGGCGCCCCCGCAATACGTGGCCGGGCCCGAGGCCGGCGCGCAGGTCATCACCAACGAGAACGACAACATCGGAGTTGATGGATTCAACGCCAAGTACGTTATATCATTAAGCTTACAGCATGTGTATTACCCGCAACATAAGCTTGGAACTTACTACTGCATAATAGATAAGAATCAAGTAGATTATTCAAACTTTACTCAGTATTTCGCCTGTGCAGTCTGCCTCTGAGTGAGCAGTAACAATAGCTCACTCTCCGCCGGAAACAATTCAGCATATCACTGGGCCGTGTTAGTCTATCGCACATTATATTATAAATATAGACACGACCAGGTAGCTAATCTTATGCACCAGAGGTTCATCATCATCAACACCTTCTAAACATTCCCACTGCTGGGACACAGGGACTTCTATCAGAGATATTAGGCCTTAATTCACCACGCGCTGGTGAAATGCAGGTTGGTGAATGTCTCATGTCCTTTAAACTCTTCAAAGTTTTTCTCACGATGTTTGCCTTCACCGTTAAGGCACGTGTTTACCAGAGGTTAGCTAATAAATATCACCTTGTCCAACAGTTCTCAAAACCAGTCCTCTCGTTTTTTATATATAAATATATTCCTGACACTGTATTGGAGAAGCAGCACTACAAACTGAACTACGATTGAGCTTCATTACCCGGTGAAATTATTAATCACTAAAACCGGATATATAGACTGAACCGTTAAAACAGCATTTTTATTAGTTATTGGAATACCTAACACACTCAATCTTCAAAGTATATAACGAGAATACTCGCATCTGGAAACTGGAGCAGGTTTCTGTTAGCCCTATCTCTCTCATCGTTTTACTCATTATTATTTTATGTTATTATATATATTATATTTTATATATTATATTATTATAATAACTTCTTTAGATAAACCTATAACCTCATACAAATTTCTACAGAAATCAGTAATTTTAAACACCAGAACAGAGAGTACAGTACAAATATGAAATATAACTATGTATTTGAATCATGAAACTAAGAAAATAACGGAGAATTTTATAAATAAGATTTATACTGGCATTAAAGATAGGTAGGTACAACAACACTGAATAATAAAACTCAATAATACAATAAAACAAATAATAATGAAGGAAGTTATCGATGCGCTGGTTCTCAGTCTCGTTACATTAACATATGTATAAGTTACTAATAACGTTATTGTACTTGTCTTATTATTCCCGTCGAGTGTGCCGGGTAAGTGTTTGTATGTTCTGCAAACACTTTCTCGTTGGTCTGGGTGTTTAATATGCATAATACAAATATTTATATATGTACGCCTATTATATTAAGTATATCAGATATCTAGTACCCGTAACACAAGCTCAGAGCTTACCACGGGAATAGACGTTGTTGTGTGAATTGTCTGGAAATATTTATATATTTATTTATATTTTTATTATGTTTTATTTTCAGATCTGAGACCTCCAACGGAATCAACGCCGAAGCCCACGGAAACCTGAAGAACGTTGGCTCTGAGAACCCCGCCCTGGAAGTGCGCGGCTTCTTCTCCTACCCCGGCACCGACGGCCAGCTCTACAGGGTTGATTACGTCGCCAACGAGCTCGGCTTCCAGCCCTCTGCCCCCCACCTCCCCGTCGCCCCCCGCGTTTAAATACCCCTTACGTCTCCAGGATTTGACTGAACTGCGAATAGGATAGAGAATAAACGTTTTGGTTTTACTTTAGATTTTTATTTACCTTTTTTTGCATACATTAAAAAGTATAAGATGGGCATTACATTGCTCATTCAAAAACTTCAGGGCACATCACTATATCTTAAGGGAATATTAATACCTAAAACATAAAATATAAAAATTACTTAAATATGCCAAGATTTGGAGATTTTTAATATTAGACGATGTGGCAATCACCATGATCACGGCATGGCCATGGTTTTAAGTTAATGATAAATAAAATATGTATAGTTACAATCTTGATATTATTATTGAAATCTTTAGGAACGTTGTTCTCAGAACATGCCGGTTTCCTGACGATGTTCGTCTTCACCGTTAAAGCACGTGTTTAACGGTCAAGGCACACATCGCACATACATTTCTCAAGAAGAAAACCTTCGGAATGAAAGTCGAGTGTCTCCCACTTAGCCAACACGGTTTTTTAAAACTGTGATAGTAACTGTTGCACTATTACGTAACCTTTATGATAGAAATCAAATCACTGACTCTATTTTTATTAAGCCCCGTATTCTCTGGAATTTATGTATCTACTTACAGCCAATATTTTTGCTAGACATTCTGCAGAGCCCGCGGCGTGTCCACGTGGTTTATCAAAGCGATGAAATAGGCATACTCGTATTTCGGCTCATCCCCTTTCCAGTGCACTTCTTCACAGTGTTCAGTATTTGGATACGAAGGTGAACAAGTGAAAATATCCCGATAAGCTAAGAATAAATGAAGACATGAGTGGATGAAGGTGATATGTAACAAAAACAAAAAATGGAGAAAAACAGCTTTAAAGGTTTTTTAGTTGTAAAAATGATAAGCGTTTGAGATAAGGTGCTAAGATTTACAAAAATCATAGGTAATTATGTATTTATATATGTATATATATATATATATATATTTAAGTGGGTTATATAGACAAAAAAACGTACATAACACCTTCATTCCCAAGCATATTAGTCGTGTAAATAAAACAAGAATAGTGTATGAACGTCTTAAATACAGTAAAGTTCACTAAAAATTACAATAAAATCAAATTTTTAGTATATTTTCGTAAAAAAAAAACGATATTCCGCCTTTACATATTTCTGTTGTTCCTTAACGTTATCTATTTCTCCATTTTTATTGTGCCATATTTTGGGTTTGGATGATCATCCGTATCCGGAGCAAAGTAGTCTTTGTCCTGAACGTGAGATTGATTTTCTACATAATCGTCATTATAAGTAGATGCTACATTTTGGAGTGTATGATCTCTGTGTGTAGGGATAATTTTCACCTTCAGATGGTTCTATAATATCTGAACTGTTGTCGCTGTGTAAAGTGGCTATAGTGACAGATGAATATTCTGCATCAGTGGTAGAAGATCGAAGATGTTACAAACTAATATCAATGATAAAAAAATTGATTGCCTGTAAAGTCGGTATACGGGCGAAAGTTTTATGTGACAACGACTTTGAGTGGTAAAATAATTTTAATGTGAATATTCATTCGTATAGTAGGAAGAAGGATGAAATTAACTAGCAACGTGTAAACTTGTATGCAGGCGCCTAAGCGAAATAGAAGCGCAAGACATGAACCGGTGTGTATGCCTATCTCTCTCACTCTCTCTCTCTCGCTCTGTCTCTCTCGCTCTTAGGCGGGCTAACTGTGCTCGAGTGGAAGGGAAGCGTGCCTTTCACTTTTTATGTCTGTCTCTCTCGCTCTTAGGCGGGCTAACCATGCCCGAGTGGAAGGGACGCGTGCCTCTCACTCGCTCTCATTGTGAGCGCATAACGTGAGCGGAGCGTAACGCAGTGTCTTGAAGTGTCACCCGGCAAACCAATTTATAAGACGTTGTCACGTCAACATACAAATTCTTACACACATTCGTAATACATACATACTTTTATTCAAAAATAAACAAATCGCAAAGATTTTGAGTTTACATTCTTAACTTCACATTAGTGAACTAGCATTGGTAAATTGGTATCATTTCAAAAGATTGATGTAGGAATAATATTAAATTCAAAAACCCCTGCCACATAATAACCACGATTACCTCATACTATTGACTGAAAGCTGAATATCCTGGATACGGCTGTTTCTATTTCCACCAAACATAGCTAAGAAGCATCTAGACAAACAAGCCTTTATATTAATAGTATACGGTCGAATTGAGAAACCTCCTCCTTTTTTGAAGTCGGTTAAAAAAACCCGCAATCAAATCGGATTACCCGTTTGGGAGCTACAGTGCCAATGACAGACACACCGACACACAGACGTCAAACTTATAATATATAACACCCCTCTTTATGCGTCGGGGTCAAAAATTTTTCAAAATTAAATACATACCAATTTCGTTTTTTTTTCACTTTGTTTCAATAAAGCATCTACTATTTTCTTTGCTCGAGACATTTTTGTCAAACAATTTTAGCAAAATCATTCCGAAAACTATTTTTAATATTTTTTTACCAAGACCGAATGTTAATATTTGCATGAAAACTTTCGTAAATAAACAAGTTAGAACATTAATGAAGGTGTTATGAACACAACATGACACTTTCATCCTTATCCAAAAATAGTTTTGTCAATTTGAATCATGGATGAACGAGTTATGTACGCACATAGCACTTTCTTCCATTTGTGATATATTATTGAAGTCGAGTGTTAAGTGCCCTTAACACGTTCTTCCACGAATAAATTTTATGTTTTGTGTACATAGACCCTTCATCCATTCTTTTTCTCATTGTTTAAGCTTTAAGTATGAAATCTGAAGAAGCCAAGACTTCTGTAGTGACATAACTCCTTCATTTATGATGAAAAACCTAAAATTCAAAAAATGCGACATAACACCGTCATCCACTTGTGTCTTCAAAAAGCAGTTATGACTTGAATATAATTATTCGTAGTCGTAAAGAGATACTAGATCAGTGTGGAGAGATCTGGAGTATCATTGAAATGTTCTCGCCAGCACCTGAGTCGGAGAGTTACGCCATCGACAGAGAAGCTGTTACGTTTTGATATTTTTTACCAGTGAGTTTCGGACATTCGATACAGCTGGAAATTGATCCTATGACGTACAAGCGGAGGATTGTCTAATGTATAAGTCCTACCTCAAGATGCTTAGCCCGCTGTAGCTCAATACAAAACAGTAACCCAAAAGCAGAGAGGATTATATATTATTTAGAATCTCTGTGGCGAGCCGTATGGCGTATATCTTTCTGCTTATTAGTAAAAAGAACGTAGTGTTTATATACTCAGGCGACAATCGTCAGGAAATCTATGTAACTTGATATATATATAGTATGGCCACTGAGAGATTGCGTTTTTGACACTTGTCCATTTGCCATGACTAGTAATGTACCTCAGATAACATTTAGTAACGTTATTAATAAGATTTACTTACGTTGTAACATTGCATTTATTAGGCATATTTTTAAACATACCATGATTTGACGGTTTTTAAGTCAAAATATTGTTAAAAACCATGATAATTAAAAAGTTAAATATTTATTAAAGTTAGTAAATTTAACGACAGTTCGAAGTTACACCGCCGCCCATTCGATCACGACCAGTCAAAAACATAATCTAAGAAGCCAGACTAGATTGGATTATATTTAGGTACTCACTATTATTTAGTGTGCCTGTAAATAATGCTCGAAACCTACATTTTACTTTAACACTATGGAATAAAATACGTTTTTTTTTAAATACCAGTTTATAAACCATGCACCATGATTCATCTCCCATCACTAGATAGGTCGGCATGCCCATTAAGTATTACAATGACAGCTATCGTCTGTACTATTAAGAAATTCAGGACTTGATAGGCGTGATTTTAATGACAGCTGTCAGGAAAGCAATCTAAGAGCGGCCAGACGTACATAGTATTATTCTAATATTTTTCTAATCGCTTTGCGCGAAAACAGATGATCTGGTCATATTTCTTTTACATGCCAACATTATGTAACACCACTTCATTAAATTCTTGAGCATAGTGATGCGAAAAATTCAACAAATACGCTTAATTGTAAAAATACATGCAACATTTAGAGCGTATCACAGAAAAGTACAAAATTTACAGAAATTACCTCAACCCACAATGTTGAGCTTCGTTCGAGTTCGGTTCGAGATAATATACCGTCTTTTGTTTAAATTGAAACAATAATAATAATTCTTTATTGCACACACAATTATAATACAAACATAACAATAATATTCTTAATACTATGCGACAATTGGCGGTCTTATCGCTCAAGAGCGATCTCTACCAGACAACAATATGGGGCACGCAACAATCAATATTTTATTTGTGCAAGTAGCAGGTAGGCAGGTGATTAGTTCATTACTGATACAATAAAATTTACACCCTCTAGACATATATGTCTAGTTTGGCTTATGGTTAATCTGCCAGTGCGAGACCATGGAAATAAATGTACACTCCGACCTAACCATAAGCAAAATCAATGGGCTAATGAAATAAGTAAAATGAATTTTTGACATAATTATACTTCTACACGGACTTTGTCTCTGGTTTAACGGAGATTGTCTTTGCATTTAGGAAAAGGCTCGTAAATTCGATAGTTTTTAGTTTTATTGACACACAATAGAGGCGCTTTTCAAATTCTATACATTTTCGTTTTGCGTAAACGGACGGGAGATAGGGGCCCTGTTGTTCCATTAATTACAAAATATTTAATAATAAATTTGGTAAGTATGAGATCGTCGTATAATACAAATAGGGTTCCGTGTACAGTTAAAACACATTTTGCAATAAAAAAAGAAACACAACATCGAGCCCCGTGGTAAGCTTGTTTAAGGCACAGGTTTCGGGTACTAGACATCAGAATCTGATATGCTTAATATAATAGACATATGTACATTATAGATATTTTTCATGAAACATATTAAACATCCAGACCAAGGACTTGACCCATCGGCGGGAATCAAACCCGATAACCACTTGCACCGCAAGCGGAGCTACGCCCACCGCGCCGCTGAGGCAGTCAAATGTAGCACTCCTAGATTTTCGCGAGTTCTGTGCATGCATGGAATTATAATAAGTCAATTAGAAATGGGGTCACCGTGGGGGCCACGAGCATGCATTTGCTTGATGGGAACCCTGCATTCACAACATAAGAAACAAATTCAATTAAAGAATGGGTTATAATAATTATCAGTATATCAGTTAATATTTAGAAATAAGTGATATTTACCTAGCGTTTGGAGTTGTATCACTGTCGTGCCTTTGTGCTAAGCAGACTATCAAAATTAAAATATTAATATCGTTTATTAATACATTCTCGCGTCACCGCGTCGCGTCGCAAACGGACGCGACACGCTTGAGTTATTTTTATCAAAATATATGTCAAAACGACAATTATTATTATTATTAAGATTTAACTGTATATTTAACCATTTTCATGTCTCAATTTAATAAAATGTAATGAGATCTAGACGCCGCGAACACGTCGCACGACTGCGAACGCTTGCTGACCGAAATGTATGTTGTTCTCACTTGCAGCTACTGTTCCCACTTCAATGTGCTAACTCTATACTACCATAGATACTCTAAGATCACACGCCTAATTTGAATAAAGGTGATTGTCAAAAAACCAGGTCCCAGCTTAAAGTTTATAGGTTAATTCTACTTAATATTATTATTCTACTAAATAATATGCAAAGTGAGCTCTGGGTAATGTATATAAAAGTGTGAATCTTCACTTCAGATCATTCGGTATATCGTCTCTTTCTAGACACCCACCAATAAAATAAAATGAAATTCGTGAGTCATTTTACTTATAATAATTACATCAAGATAACAAAATATATTTGTGGAAGGATCTTTCGCGTGTGAATTGTATCATAATCTTTTCAGTGTTATTGTTAGCAAAAGTTAGCTGTGAATTTGCATTATTTATAAACGTGAAACAGCTTAATTTAATTGTTACCCAAATTGTAAACTTATAAATTGGTACTCAAATGGTAAAATGGGATTATTATTACTGAGACTTCATCGCCTGCCTGTCCGTCTAGATACTTGATTTGGGGAATGATATATTTTTACAACAAATACTAAAAACAAATAATTAATATTTATGGGGACTCCCATTTAACAAACGTGATTTTTATTAATTTCTACTTGCAAAAAGTTTTTAAACTGTAACCGGAAACCTAGTTGTACTATGAATCCATCTCAAACTTAACATATTTATTTTTTAAATCTGTAAGTTAAATTTAAAAATAAAGACATGCAAATAAATATTTATTTTATATAATTGAATAAAGTACTCTCATATTTATTGATACCACAAAGTTTAAATGCCTTTTGAAATTAATATCATATTACAAAAACGAATCTTTGATGAACGGTTTGATCTTTGATTTAAATTCATACAATGCAGAGCTTATGAATTCTTCCATTCTTTAGCCTTGATATATAATCGTGACATTATAATGTGTCGTTTTTATTTTATTAAGTTTAAATATTATAAAACAGATGTGACTTATAAAAAAACTTTTAAGTAGCATATAGTTGGTAAATAAGAATAAATAACCTAATAATATTATAAAGAGGTAAAGTTCTCTAGTTCTACTGAAGCGATTTAGATTAAATTTTGTACACAGATTCTCTAAAGCTTAAGGCACGAAATAGGTTCATTTATAGAAAATAATCCATTATACGCGGGAAGCTGCCAGCATCTAATAAATTAAAAAATAAATTGACCACTAAAAAGATGATAGAACTATGTTGGATAGAACTCGAAATGTTTACAAGATGATAATAGTGTATTTGGTTTTTTTTTTATCATAAATAAGTATTTTACGTAATTTTTATAAGTTAATAAGTATTCAGTTGTAACTTAAAAGTAAAAAAAAACGCAAAACGCCAAAGTAATTAGTTTAAAATGTGTTACAAATATATGTGAATTTTATGACTTTATATCGTGAAAAACGAGATATCGCGTTGTTTCCAACATTTATCATAGTTGGGTCTGTTTCACCATCTCCGAGTTAAATTAGACATTGGTTAAATTAAAGAGGCACATGTGATATTGAATTTCTTTCAAGATTTTTGGTTGATGACTTTTTTACAATATTTTTTGATCCGACTGATGGTGTAGGATCGATTTAAAGTTGCGAAATAACCATTCACACTTATACTAATAATAATTATACCCCGATTTAACTTAAGATACTTTACTTTTCGGGGGGGTTTTAAGTAAAAGGCTTATAGACAGTAAAAAATCCCGAAAAGTAAAGTATCTTAAGTTAAATCGGTGTACAATTATTTTCTTAATTTTAGCTTGTTAGTATTTGTTAATAGAAAGAATGATACTGATGATGATAATGAACTGTCAACACTATGTTATTTCCTTGATTATTCTTAGTTTTTATTTTAATTAGATTTAAGTTGACCTGTCCATGTAAGCATAGGCTTCTGAGGAAATCAACGTTTTGACTTTGACTTTGATAGAAAAAATAGATAGAAAACTCTTTATACTTTATATCACACACCAAAAAAACTAAAATTTAAATTTATTAATAGTAAAATTAATGGGTGGTATGATAGCTTAAAGCATAATATAGCGGCAACAGAAATTCATCATCCCTCTAAATCTCAACTCTCTATCTATCACGGTTCTTGAGATACAGACTGGTGACAGACAGACCGACACACGACGAAGTCTCAGTAATAGGAACCCATTTTACCCTTTGGGTACAGAACCCTATAAAGGCATTATCAAAAATGTGACACAAACTGAATGAAGACCATGCCACAAACAGAGTATCACGACCCTCAATAATGAGGAAATCGACACGCGGAGGAGGAGGAATTTAACTGTAAGATCAATAACGTACATGTAAATGTAATAAATGATACTTCACTGTAAAGGCAGCGAAAGCCTCAGGTACGAGTAGTGGGCGACACAGTGGTAATCCATTAGCAGCACCGGAGCCACCTAGCACTCACCTAGATCAAAGTTAATCAAAGGAGAAACCACAAAGGACCGAAAAAGGAGTTCCATTGTGGTAAATAGTCCTTGTCTAGTATGTTCGAAGGGTAGCTTTACTTCGTTTACGAAACGATTTTAATTCCTAGATATACTCAATTCCATTCAATTCAATTTATTGTAATTGGACTCTGCGCTTGAAGCGTCAGTTTGCCAGTGTCGAATTTAATCTATATATATATTATATAATCCCTATTTCCCTTGGTCACGGCATCACGCCTGAACGGCTGGACCGATTTCGTTAATTCTTTTTTTGTTTTATTATCAGGAGAAGGTTCTTATGAAAGAAAACATTAAGGAAATTGCGCGGAAAATAAGAAAATTTAAAATTACTTAACCACCATATAAAATTATTAAACTTTTTTAATCTAACCTTAAGACATTTGACGTAAAATTGACAGAATGCGTGCTGCAAATATAGTCAAAGAGGAGGAATAAAAAAAAAAGTTGTGTGTGCGATTCACACACGAGAGAAGTGAAACTTCAGTAAATCGACAAAAGAATAAGAAGAATAAAAAAATAATAATACTATGCAAAAAGATTTTGTTCGGGCGGTCACCCATCCAAGTACTGGCGTCGCGCACAGGCTGCTTAACCTTGTTAGCGTTTAAGTTTTTTTTGGCTTACCCGACAGGTAAGCCAATCTTATTTCCATTTCCGTTTTATCCGGTTTCAAATCACAACGATTCTATAGAAGTTTCACTTCAAAATGACATTTAAAACGGATTCAAATAAACAAAACTGATTGAGGAAATAACATTGTCTTGACAGTTCGCTTCAATGTTTTAAGCTGAGTTGAACAACCCAGCTATATAAGATTATACAATTTTTAGGTAAGTTAAATTAAATAGTAGAGCAACATCCGACCGTTCTCGGCACACAGCGCCGTGGTATCATCCCGTCGGTGTTCTTTGAGGTGAGCTGCTAATGCATCGGACCACTATCTGCTCTTGTCTTAGAATTTTGAACACTTTTACAAGCTTTCGTTTCATTTTGACGGGCATTTTTAGTCCTATCATAGATAGATATATTTCTTTACTGCACAACATCAACAGTACTTAGAGACTATCTTAATAATCTAAATTTACAATTTTAAAAATCCCCATCCCAGAACCTTATTTCCCTTAAAAGTAAAAAGTCATACTATTTTGTAATGTGCAAGTGATGCGCTTTCATTTGAGACCCCACTCGAGTATATTTGCAGATTGTCGGTTTTCCTTCCACACTTTTACCCTCATAACTTTTAAACGGGTCAACCGATTTTCATCAAAATCAAATATCAATTTTTTTTTAATAATTTATTTTTGAAACATACCTTTCATACAAAAATTTAAATCGCTTCATCCGTTAGGGAGATATGATGTCCCAGACAGACAGACTCAAAGACAGACAGCCACACAGATAGACAGACATACATCCCCCTCTTTGTAAAAATAACAATCAATAGCCACAATATATACGTTCGTGTTTCGTAATGTGGCCCGGAGAAGCTATCTTCAAGGACCTTCTAGGTCCTCATGCCCCATCTTAGCTCCCACATCGTCACTTTAGGTACATCAGGTGAGATTGTGATCAAATGAAGGCATATCTAATATAAAAAAAATACCATGTGCTAAATATTCCACTAATCATATGTATATGCATACTTATTAATTCTAATTATTACTATGGGCATATTTCGCTCCCCGAGTAAAATTTTGACAATGATTAAAATACGCATAACTAATTATTGCTTAACTAAATCCTACCTAGTCCTAGTGCAGGTAGCGGACTCCCGGTGGTTAATAGGCAGCTACCGACCAAAGTAACTGGAAGTCTTTGAGAGAGGCCGAACAACAGCGAACGTCCTAATGATGATGATGATGCAAGACAGAATGTCTGACCATCTAGTTTATCATTTTGTTCTGAATCTTTACAATAATTCTTTGTCAGTCTTCTTTTGATTTTTCGTTGGAGCAGATTCCGTCTCAAGCACTTAAAAGTACAGGAACCAACTCCAGAGAATCAATCCATGTAACGAAACCAAACACTTCCTAACTCCAGTACCCAGCATCATATGAAAGAATCATTTCACGTGAGGGGAGGAATTTTTGACAAATACTTTTTGTTTCCCTTCGCCGTGTCGCCATCTGTGCGTGATAGTGCGCGTTAATATTACAGGTGCATTTGATCTATTGCAGGCTCGTGTTGCGTGTGGGACAAGGGAGGAGAAACAGCGTCTCAGGGAAATGATATTGAAAAAAAAAAAATTGTAGATAAGTAGGTTTTTAACAAAAATACAAACGACTTTCAGTTTAGATATATAAATTGAATTAAAGTAGCCTTTGTCCTTATTCAATGTAGAACCCACTAACTACTGTAACAATTTCAGGCAAAGCGGTTTAGCCGTTTTGCCGTAAAAGACGGACAAACAAACAGACACACACATACACTTTCTTATATATATATATATATAAAATATTAGTGTGGATTGAGTCGGCCTCGGGACTCTGACTCGGGCCGCGGGCACCGGCATAAAAATTGAAGTAAAAGTTAGCTTAGAAATTTAAAAGGAATCCCATAATTTCGATATCGTATAATTAAGCTACATTCGAATCTATGGGCTGTTATCAGCGTTATAATGTATTTACATAATAGCGAATTAAAAAGAACAAGCTTCTCAAAATTAAACTTAGTTTATGTTTTTACAATTTCACTTGGTATAATTGTGTTTCCATGTAATTTGCCACGATATTTTTTCCAATACGTATAAAAAATCGATATACCTAATTATAATATTTAAAACCGTGTCATTGTAAGCATGTCAAAAAAGGTTTTTTTTTCAATTTTAAATGCTAAACTTTGTGTTTTCATGTAATTACACCAAAATGTTTCTTCTCTTCTGTCATGTTATTGAATTATTATCAACATCAAATAATTAAATGTTATTTAATTTCAAGCTTTTAATTATTTTCCCAATAATTTGGTATAATTTATTTATTTATCCATGGAATTAGGGAGAAATCTCGTCAGCTTGTAGTTTAGGACACGCTCACAAAGTAGACGTGCGAGTAACACGAGAAATATTTGTTAAACAAGTCGTTCGTTCGTGCTTTATTGGATAACTGGATGTTTATGCATCCATCGCCTTACCTTCGCAGCCACGCTGTGGTGTGGCTGTGGTCTAGGCTAGATTTGTGCATCCATCGCCTTACCTTCGCAGCCACGCTGTGGTGTGGCTGTGGTCTAGGCTACATTTGTATGACGCTTGAGTGTAATCTGTAGGATGTAGGTTCAAATCCTGAAGAGAGGATGAAAATACAAATATTTTTTTGCTCTATGGATTTCCAATGTAACACATTTTGATTGCTTCATCTCTGTTTTATTAAAAGATCAAGGAAATTCAAGTTTTTATATATCTTGAATTTCCTCCTTTCTTCCGAATTTCCTCGTGAAAATCCGTTCACGTTAAAAGAAAACTAGGTTACAAGCATACAATCGAGTATTTTGTTTTAGGTATCTAAGTAATATTAATCTGTAGTTCCGAGTATAAGTTACTCGGAACACATGATTAGCGCTTACCATCCTCCATGGGACTAAAATATGTTTATGTGTGGACTTAACTAGGACCCACGTCTCTTTATTAGTATCCATTAAAATATTCGAGTTCAGGGAACACGAAATAAAAAAATTTGATAATAATTGAATTGGAAATACCAATACCACTTGTTGCTGTTATAAATAGGTACAGACTCTTTTACCCCTTATGCGAAATAGTTAACTAAACCTATTTTAAGATGACAGGCGGATAGCATTCGTTTGTCCTGGTCGATCACATTGTCATTTGTTTTTGTTAGAAAGAGGCAAAAATCATGCTAAAATAGAATAGGTTTAGAATTGGTTTAGGCACTTAAACTCTAATTATACTAAAAATTAAAAAGTATTCGATAAGAATGTATAGAATCGGATATCTCATACCTAAAATGTCTCATCCGCCATTATTCCTCACACATAAAGCCCAACTTTTTATGGCGACATCAAAAACTTTCAATTTTCCTGTCATTAAAGAGCCCTTAACGCGGGAAAAACGTTGAGAGGGAGAGAGATATAAGAAGGGATACATGTAAAAAGAGATAGAAGCGTAATAAAAATTGCGTTAGGTTTGATCGAGAACCTTCGCCTTAAAAATTGCGTCTAAAGGTGGTGCAAAGTGGCATTTAAGTGACATTAATACCTTTGTGGATTGAAGAGCGTTTGCCTAGTGCTTAGGTTCGATTCCCGTCGGGGATCAGATTTTATATAGATACATATTCTTTAAGTCTTTGGAGGTTTGGACGATTTTTTATTCTTTAGAATCGTTGTGATTTAAAAAAAACGATACGAACGGAAAAAACGATAGGTAAGAGACACAAATACAATAGTCGCATGTAGGTAATTAGTAGTAGTAGGTAATTTAGGTGAGCCAGAGCGAGAGAGCAGATGTCGGTGTGTATGTATATTCACACTGTTTAATACTTGCTTGTATTAATTGAGCATTTAACGTGTGTTAGTGTATGTGAAAACTACGTGAGCTCATACTACTGTACACTGTATGCGGCTGCGTATTACAGCTTTTTAGTAAGAATCCTCTGAATCCTTACACGTGACCTCCGGGTGGTGCTAAGAACAGTCTCTGGTGGGAGGCTTCGGCCGCGGCTTGTCACCACCCTCCTGGCTGGGCCCGTGCGTGAAGCGATTTTTTCGTGTTTCGTAATGTGGTCCGGAGAAGCCATCTTCTAGGCCTTCATGCTCCATCTTAGACCACATCTTCACTTTACATCTGGTGAGATTGTGGTCAAATAAAGGCTTATCAATAATAAAAAAAAAAAAAAAAGATGTCTGCGTGGTGTGTTATTATCTAACAGTGTGATGCCGAAAACTAATGCCGAAATGTGTCGTCGAATATCGACGCAAAAAAATGAAAATAAAAATAATAAAAAAAACCAGTAACTGAAAATATGGAACTTGAGCAATAGATTATGTAACTTAGGTTAAATAAAATATAAAATATCTTTAACATTAATCAAAATACTTTCATTTTTAAACAATTAAACTTTGTAATTATCCTACCCTTGTTATATTCATCTCATTCTTTTGTCGATTTACTGAAGTTTCACTTCTATCGTAAAATTTTTGGAGGCTTTTTATGTTCACGTCTGTAAGTGTTAACCCTCTGAATCCTTACACGTGACCTCCGGGTGGTGCTAAGAACAGTCTCTGGTGGTAGGCTTCGGCCGCGGCTTGTCACCACCCAGCTGACTGGCGGGCTGGGCCAGTGCGCGAAGCGATTTTTTCGTGTTCCGTAATGTGGTCCGGAGGAGCCTTCTACCTTCTAGGTCATATTGGACCACATCGTCACTTTGCATCGGGTGAGATTGTGGTCAAATGAAGGCTTATCAAGCATAAAAAAAATGATTCAATTGAGCTTCGCACGCAATAATGGATTTCCAGCAAAATTAGATAGTTTCTTGCGGTAATGGGCCTATGTTTTATAGATAAAACAACTCAGAGCTTGTTATAAGAAATAAGATATAAAAAGAGAATTCTTCTCTTTCAAAAGTACTCGTATATAAAGCTTTTCACAACAATTCGAGCTGCTCATTTCACTTTTTTATATGCTACTATCATTCAAAATATTCATAGAAATGTGAGCTTTAGCACGTCCTGTGTACAAAACCATTTCATATCGTACCTCACGGAGCCCGTGCCAAAATACAAGACAACGAAAATTCAATAAGAAAACTTTATTTGAACTTCCCCTGCAAATAAAGGAAAAAGTAGCTTTTATTATACCTCTATTAGGATCGGAATGGACATCGAATCGGCTAATAACCGTTCTATCAGGTGAAAGGAATTCACTTTCTCCGTTTCCCGACTGGGGTAGGGTGGAGACACTTTGTACCGATAAAGTATCGATGAAAAGCCGATATCGATATACGTGACATGTTGACTGAGCAATAGTTTGAATTTATTTCATGTGTAGTTAGCGGTATCGTTGTATGTTCTTTGATTCTATTCACTTAATTATGTGGTGTTTGTTCCACCTGTATTATAAAGTGTATCATATTTATACAATATCCTAAGGCTACGTTTGCTTAAGCTTAGACTTAACCTACGCGACTAAAGCGACAGCGAAGCGGGAGCGTCTGCCGCACGGTGGACGCTACCCATACTTTACTATTAAACTTTATACGACAACGCACCCACAAAGCGGGTCTTTCAAAAATAAAAATGCCGTGTTTTAGACACTCCCGCTTCGCAATCGTTTCCGGCGTTGCTGACGCGTAGGTTTGGCCGAAGCCTTAAACGCGACTAAAGCGACAGCGAAGCGGGAGCGTCTGCCGCACGGTGGACGCTACCCATACTTTACTATTAAACTTTATACGACAACGCACCCACAAAGCGGGTCTTTCAAAAATAAAAATGCCGTGTTTTAGACACTCCCGCTTCGCAATCGTTTCCGGCGTTGCTGACGCGTAGGTTTGGCCGAAGCCTTAAACAAGACTTATTAAATAAAATATTGCTGCAACAGATAAGATAGTCTATTCAGTGTACAGGGTAATTTCAGGTTTCTTTTTTATTCAATATCGTCAAGAACCCAATGGCACGCAATTGCTTTCAACAAATCTTCTGATTCTTTATTCTGAAAAAGCTCTGACTGATGAACTGTTTGCATAGTAAGTGTTTTATTTGTACAAACAGTATTTGGATAGCTTTTATTTTTGCACACATAAATTAATAATTACAAATATGAAAGCAACTCCATCCGGATGAATCTGGGTGTTAATTTCTTTGCTATTGCTCGATGGAGTCAAAAATGGCAGGAAGATATGTACAGGCCCGATTGTCAAGTCGTATGGATGTAGGTACATATTTTGAAAAATTCACTGTTTCAAATTGACAATTTCACTTCACACATTGATACAGTTACAAAGGTATCATTTTGGTATATATTAATAAATCTAGCTCATCGATATCGATAAAACTGTCTCCTAAACTCCCATCTCTATTATTATCATTCCATTTCCAAAGTTAGTCCACCTTGACGGCAGTTGGCGCGTTGTCTGCCCGTTAACACGAGTCTCCAGGAATTTGAACAGTACCTTCACTTCACCTTGGCTTTACTGCTTCCAGGGAATTTGAAGGGTTAAGGTTTAAGCCTAGAGTAAAAACTTTAGAATGGATTCTGGTAATAGCTTGTAGAGGGAGGAAAGGATTTGGAGAAATTGAATACGAATTTTATACTTTCAATTGTCAGAGTGTAGTTCTGTATCTTTGCTGTAGTGTTTGTTCCGTCGACCGTGCTATACCGTGTTTAATAGATATGTATCATTGTCTCTGGTATACTAGTAGCGAGGCAGTTGTCAATCAGGCGGTCTTAGATGGTTGAGGTTGCACGGCCCTTACTCATAATACTGGGCTTATCAAAGAGCCAGTATTTCAAGGATCCCACACTTGCCTTACTTATATGTAGAACACGAGTGGAAAATATTAGGCTGTTGCGTTGTATTGTAGAGAGAATCCATTTATAATTACGTATAACACTTTCCATCGATATAAGGATATTGTATGTGTGAAACGGGTTGTTTGTGTAATATTATAGAGCTAAAAATTTTTTTTTGAACGCACTTATCTCAGCTACTGCTGGTGCGATTTCAAAAATTATTTCTGTATAAGATAGCGTTTTTATCGGGGAGGCTATATATAGGCTTTTTACCGTGAGAAAATAAGTTGTCTTAATATATTCTAAAAACTAGTATTTATTATATTATTTTATTTGTTGCTTGATGTGGTTACACTAAACATAATAAATTCCCTGACATGAGCCCCGATGCGGCATTACAACTGTAACTTAAATTAAGATGTATTTTACACTATTTTTACTTTAAAAAACTATCTAAGTAATAGTAACTATCTTTAAAATAAGACATACGAATATACATATATATTTTTTTTATACGTATTAAGGCGTTCTGGTTCTAATTATCAAGTTTTTCAAACAACGTTCTCGCGCGAGGCGCAGGACAGAACTAAATGGCTGGATGGCTCTGACATCCCCGCCTTAAACAACCAGACCAAGAAGATAACCCACACCAATTAACCATTATAGGATACCACATAATATCTGGATATTTTAATACATTAAAACATTAATGTTTATGGGACCATTGTTTTGATACTGTACCTCATTTTATGTCAAATAAAGAATTATTTACTTTTTTACTTTACTTTACTATTAACAAATAAAGTTACAAACAAACAATATTTCCGCATTCTCATCCTTTCCACGTCCACATCAAAGGGCATTTATCACGGAATCAAACTCCAAACATCAGGTGGCGGCCCCGCGGGGTATTTTAATATAGTGGACCCTCCGCAATCATTTTATTTTCATGGGTCCCTGAAGCCCCGAAGGTCTACCTCCTGATTTGCCATTCAAAGCGAGACGTGACGCGGCATCAGGTACCGATAGATATTGTTGACAGATCTTACTAAGGTTACGTTTTGTGCGTGTTATAGTTTGAGTGGATTTTCGGTTTAGATTTAGTTAGTTGCAAGATAGATAAGTTTTTAAAGAGTTCAGGAATAGAAGTTTTGCGAAATCTTAATGTGAATGCATAAAAATCAGTCAAAATCAGCAACTACCTGATATAGATAAGTTTTTAAAGAGTTCAGGAATAGAGGTTTAGTAAGTTTTATGAAATCTAAATGTGAATGCATAAAAATCAGTCAAAATCAGCAACTACCATTTGACATGCTGTAACACATTATGTCTGATTCTTATTTTGGCTAAGAACTTACTTTTTTTTTAAATTACTTTATTTATGATGTAGTTTGAACGTAGCTGTAATCGTAAATAAATATAAATTAATAATTGTCAAAATGTAAATTCTTATTCTTAGTATCTGTATTGTTTTACATTTTGATAATTTTTTTGACATGCCACTCTCAATAATAATTTATTTATAAATAATTAATTTCTACCAATAATGTAAGGTTACCAAAGTAAGCCTTAATAATTAGATTCAGAAGCGGCAGGTGTCGGAGGGCTAGTAATGAATAGAACTGGCATTATTTAGCATCACATTAAAGAGCTGCGAGAAGGTATCTGCTAGATTAATGAAGATATATCCTGGCTGTATACAGGTTGATGTTTCTGTTACAAACATTATATTTAAAAAAAAAACTTTTTGATTGACATAAATCCTCCACAAAAAGACGAAGTACATAAAAATATATATTCTGATAAGATGAAGATGTATATAGTCTGATAGTCCATCCAAAATACTGATCTCTTATTTTCGCTATATATTATATTATATCAATTTAATAAGAAAGTGTCTTGACACTTTCTTTTATCTTGATATAGAACATCAAAGTATAGAAGTGGGGACTTATGACGTATAAATTTAGTTAAAATCGCATTTGTCTAATGAAATGTATATTCTTGAACAAAATAAAAAAAAAACATCTGTATATTTTTTTAGTCATGCCACTAATATCTACGCCAAATAAACTTTAAGAAAACAATAAAAAAAAATCTAGTCATTTAAATAATAGAGAACGGACAATACAGCCTTTTAAATAATAGCAAGCAATAGCTGCTTAATAATATGATATACATAAAGGCACTGCAAGATAAAGGAGCACCGCGAACCAGCAGCTTTCACCTAACATCTTGTTGGTGGACGTCCGACGCTGCGTTTCCCGATATTCATCCCCATACTCTCCATTTGAGAACGTTTCAACCGATTAGCCATCAGTTAACATATCGAGCTAAAAAATAGTCGAGTAAAATTACCATTCCCAAAATGAAAACATATTATCACCTATTGTAGCTAAATTCTGTATAGGTACCAGTTTCTGTTTACCATACCAAATTCACAGACATCATAAAAACAAAAGCGAAGGTAGCAAACTCAGCCTGTATACCGGAGGTACCGCGGGGACTAGAATAAATTACCCCGAATAATTCCCGAATTAACATTTTTAATCTCGACTAGATGTTACACGAATAAATTAAGACGTAAGGCTGAGATAAGCGCAGTTAACTGGTTTATCTGACTCGAGACTTTAGCCTGACAGGTGGAAAGGAGTTTTATCTCAATCTTTTGTGTTCTTGCGATTTCCCTGGCTCAAACTTTGAGGTGTAGGAGACGGCATTATTATGTTAATGAGTATTTTACATTTAATGATAGCTGTTTCTGTGTTAAAATCAAATAAATCTTTTTGTTTTAGAGATATACATATATAAATATATTTTTTCATAAATATACGTATGTAGATATTGTTGGATAATATGCACACGCATATTACTGTACTCTGGGAACCAGAGATCGGATAAATTTGTGACATTGCTCGGAATTATATGGATATGATAAATAGATAACTCTTTGTTGTACACCACAAAAATAAAACCATTACATCAGAGTACAAAGGACGGCCTTATCGCTGTGTGCGATCTTTTCCAAGCAACCTTTGGATGGACAGGAATAACGTAAGATATGAAGTCCAAAACTTATCAAAATATAAATTTTAATCGTTAAATTTGAACTTTCGTTGATAATAGTTCATACGAGCTTATAATTATTAGCAAAATGTTATGTACAATTAAAGTGGTTATCGCTTTCGTGCTGATTATTTTCTTTCATAATTTTTGTATTTATTTTTTAGAGATCAAATTTTATGTCTATAAATATTATAGGTGAAAATTTATTATAATTATTTATAATTTAAGTAAATTTGTAGTAATGTCCATATAATAACGAGTAATGACGCATTTTTTCCGATCCCTGCTAATGTCGTATATATTGATATTTTTCGAATACCGCTTGTTTGTTTTCAAACTTAGTGCTCTTAAACCCTTTAACCGATATCCCTGACAATGCAAGCATTCCAAAACTCCCTCACACAGAATCTCATGCATCTCCCATTCGGCTGATGCAATAAACACTTCCCGTCAGGACCAGAATTTATCTCGCGGTATTCAAACGCAAAAGTTAATAGATCACAGGTCGAGAGGCCGAAAACTATTCCCGTCGGGCTAAAATGGCACTAAAACAACAATAACGGGGTATAAATTACCCGCCAGGTGACTGATTCACGGGTCGCAATGACCCCTGACAAATGATAATGGCCGATGAGTTGGTGCAATGGAAGCGTAACTAGGTAAAATTGAGATATATGCTTTTAGGCTGGCATTGAGTTAAAAATATGGGAATTTTATTAGGTTTTATAGAAAAAATTGGATGTGGCCAAATATTTTAAAGTGAATTTTGTGAATTTTATGGTCAAAACTACAGTTGTATACAAAATACTGTAGTCCTTCTCCAATAATACATTGTAGCACTCACGGATCAAATAATTATGGGTCTCGTAATAGACTACAATATTTTGGTAATGTTAATATTTCAATGTTGCAAAAGACATTTACGTTCTCGTACGTATCTTCAGAAATACTTTTTAATATAACTTTTTAAATTATCACGATATAGTAACGGATAACATACCATGATTTGATGATTTTTTTGAGTTTTCCGATATTTTGACGCTGTTGCAAGCGCCTCACGCGAACCATCACGATTATGGCATTACTGTTTAGGTCTTAAACTAAAAAATATCAAATCATGGTAGGTTAGTAGTCAATTTTTATAACTATATTATTCGCTTGCAGTGCCAGGAATATTTGCATTATACCCTGGTCTAGGAATTTCAAATTTAGTATTTCAAAATTATGTTAAGTAATAGATAGATTGACAACAATTTTAAGGCACACCATTTCTTACGAACCAAATTACAAAAAAAATCAGTAAAACGTTACAAATGATACAATCGGCGGCCTTATCGCTAAAATTTCTTCCAGGCATCCTTTGGATGGATAATATTTATAAGGATAATTTATGATGATGTAATGTAAGAGAACAAACCACAGGACCTGATATGTATTGCTGCAAATTGACCAGCGATTATAATCATTATGAGCACGCAATTTATATAAACCATAAAACATTTAACAAACAAATCAAAAGCAAATTGCGAATCAGTGACCCGCTCCATCACCTGGCTCCCTGCTCCACATTCCTCGACCCCCAAAAAACAAAAAAATCACGTACGCAGTTTCCCCACGATTTCAATATGGCGCCCTCCTCGAAAACTTTATATCAAAGAACTACACCTCTGAATCTGGCCGGCGAGACGTGATCTGACTACGTGCGACGGAGAAGAGGGATGCTGGATAAGATATAGAATGTAGTAGGTTAGAATGGTGATTGTGGATTTTTTTTATCGTTTTATTAAGGCAACACCAACAGCACACAATAACCAACATCTATGAATGTAGACATTTTAATAATTGATTTTTTAACACTTGACAAATTATACAATAGATAATATATAACAATACATTATGTATTACATGCGTTATTGACTAAGTATTTGCAATTTGACATATTTATTAAGTAATTGAATTTGATGATTGTTTTGTTTTGACATTATTAGTAGGAACTAAAAAAACAGTGTAGTAACCAAAATGTATACTGAATTATATTATGAATAAATTACCATTAATTACTTTTAAAATACTTAACTATAATTTCTGTGCGGTGTAACGGCGAGCGCAACATTTATTAGGTACCTATTGTTCAATTTTGTTTATGCTGTTTTTGTATTTTATCATTGAAGTTTCAGAGATTTGTAAAATCAAACAATTTAAATAAATGATTTTGTAATATTACAATAAAACATAAAATGATATAGGTACACAGCAAGAAAAGTGTTATTACACAGTGCCATCAATAATCGCCGTGTAGGTAGAATATAATATTGTGTACACAGAATAGATTTGACATAGAAATGACGAGGGGATGTAAGGTGACAAATCTGAAGTCACAGTGAAGCAAAAGGAAGTGTAAGGCTAAAATATTGTAGTTATTCGATAAAAAATATGTGCCAAATTAATTTCGTTAATTTAAAACATATCTTAATTACCTATTTTATGTTGTTTCTACCATTAATGATGTCTATACCGACAGCTAAACTATAGAAGTAAATGTTATCCTTAGAGTCTTTTTCTAATATTTCTCCAAGAAATAGTAGTGTAAAATCGTTCAAGTATCTTACTTTATAAATAACTTAACCTCGTATTCATATAAACTGCTATTACCGGCATAAATTACTAGATAAGCTAAAAAACACAATAATCCTAATTATGCCTTATTTTGCGACCATTAATAGTGATAAGCAAGGGTGAAAAGTTTTCAATTAACTATTATAAAATTAATTGGTATGTCCCGCTTGTCCCCTCTAGGATTGTACCCTTCGGACCATGTAGAGGGGACAACTGGGACATCGTATTAGGGATATCCTGGTTGTCCCCTAAACCAGTCACTATGAGGGCACAACTGGGCTTCATTTTCGATGACCCAGTTTCCCCTCTGTCCTTTAGATCTATGAATAATTTTATGAAACGTTCTATTAACCTCCAATAAGCCTAAATAAAGAGAGAAATATTTTTTTTTATTTATATATAGTGCATATCCAGTGCCGTTCTATAGTCTATAGTCAAGTGAGACAGCTCTAGGTAGAAAACCCTTTAATAAATTGCAGTATTTTTTAAGGAACACCTTGCGGCCGCCATGTTTATGAGGGCCGCGCGGACCGACTCGCAAGTGACGGATGTCTGTCTGTATGTACATATGATAGTAGAGGGAATTGTTTGCCGTGCTCAAATATATCGTTTATATTAAAGAAGGGAAGGGAAGTGGGTAGTTGAGAAATAATATGGAAGTTTTTAAATTCTATGGAAAGCGTGGATTCAGTGTGTCTCTTTGACGGATTAAACCTAATTATTATTTTTCTAACTAAGCTATGACTTATATTAATATACAAGGTTTTTAAGCTGATGGACAGTTTAATTATGTTAATATTAACTATTTATTCTATACGATAACTTCATCTGCCTATTATTATATATAATTTCACGATCATCCATTTACTTAAAATAGACAATGGACTAATTATAGTGCTATTTCGCTCAGACATCATATGACAAAGTGAGATAGCTCTTGATATAACTAAGCATTGACATGTTTTATTAACCATTGCTTAATTTACTGGGATTTTGTTAATTGCCAGCAGCACTGTGACCTTACCTTACAATACAATACTCTTATTAGTTTAACATATTATGTACCAAGTTGTTGTAGATTTTGTATGATTGTGGTTAAAAATAAACATATTTCTTTCTTTCTTTTCTTTTTATTAAACATTGCATACAATACAACACAAAACAGATAAAAATGTACAAATTTTATAAATCAATGGGGCTCACCTTAATCTTTCTAACTTTCTGCTACACGTAATACATAATAAATAATAATAGATTACCTAATACAAGAATTAGGCAAATATATTAAGGAAAATAATTCTACTCACTGGCACTTAATCAAATGCCAATCGCTATTTGAGAAGGGGTCTAACAGATATTCTGCCTACGAGCGGAATGCGTGCGTCAGCAGAGCCATAAAGCTCGTCTAGACGAGTGATTTATGCCCACCTGTGGGCTGGAGTCCGTTCTATTGTACTAGCAGCCTTAAAATATGTACAACGCGTTATTGTAAGGTACAACGAATTATTGTAAAGTAATTTTGGATTGCGTAGCCTTAAAATATGTACAACGCATTACTGTAAAGTAATTTTGGATTGCGTAGCCTAAAAATATGTACAACGCATTATTGTAAATAAATTTTGGATTGCGTAGCCTTAATATATGTACAACGCATTATTGTAAAGTCACTGTGGATTGCGTTTTAGTGAAGCACAGTTGTTTTAGTTACTAATAGTAGTACCATGCGGCGTTTTTCCGATTTTTCCAAATGTAATTTTCCCGCGGTAAAATGTAGCGTATGTCCTTTCTCAGGCTCTAGAAAACCTGTGTAATGAATTTCATTCATATCGCTTCATTATTTTAACAATGAAAGAGGAACATACTGACAGACAAGTTACATTCTCATATAAAATGTCAATAATGTAATGATGTCATTAAAATAGATAACTGAAAAATTATTTAATTATTAGATTATCGAGGAAAAACGTATGAAACTAGTAAGTAATAAGTACTTAAAGATTAAAAATGTACACAAGTACTTATAAGAAGTTAAACAAATAATATAAGCAGACCCTCCTGAGGGCCTGAAGGGTCATTCCATCCCTAATGTCAAGTTCATCTGTCCTCGTAATAATTTCTGTCCACAAATCTTGCGACAATGCACCCTCATCTCTTATGACAATACTTTTAGCTCAAAGGGTCTGGTGGACAGGAAAACATAAAAATAAAACGCAAAATGACAAAATTATGCGTCGGCCGGGAATCGAACCCGGATCAACTGCTTGGAAGGCAACTATGCTTACCATTACACCACCGACGCTTGATAAAAGACTCTAGTTTTAGATACTTGTTGCGAATGCGAATAGATATTTTTTATGTTTGTTCAAGTGTTTAACTAGTAGTAGTAGTATAGTATACATACAGTCAGGGTGATATGTTTGTTGATTGATATGAGCGCCTAGAGTAGTAAAAATAATCTGAAGAACATAAAACCAAATTGATATGAATTAAGCAGTTAGCATCATTATAATATTGTAAGCGTCCACAGTGGTCCAAATATCTAACTTCTTGTGTTTCATATATGTTATATGTACGTATGTATATTATATTAAGTATATCAGATGTCTAGTACCCGTAACACAAGCTAAGAGCTTACCACGGGGCTAGATGTTGTTGTGTGGATTGTCAGGAAATATTTATTTATTTATTTTTAAATATTTTTTATTTTATTTTTATATAAGTTGACAAGGTGTTCAAAATAATTAAATAAATCTAAATATAAGAAAAAAACCCGATTCCAATGCTTTAATTTCCTTAAAAGTAAAACACTATAATATATTGTAATTCGCACGTGATGCGCTTTCATTTGATACCCCACTCGAGTATTGCAGGTTTCGTTTTTCCTTCCCCTCTCTCACCCCCATAACTTTTAAACGGCTCAATCGATTTTCACACAACAACACAGACAGACACTTACAGACACGCAAACTTATAACATCCCTCTTTTTTGGTCGGGGGTTTAAAAATATTGTCATAAAGAGTTTGCTATCTTAAACATCTTTCTTTGCACAGATACTTTCGGACGCATACAATAATTATAATGATTCTAACGGTTTATGTTAATTTGGTTTTAATGTTTTTCAGTTTTTTTGACTACTTTAGACGCTGACTATACCTACCAAGTTAGACACTGATGTTTACGTGGTTTTCAACAGTGTTGAATGAAAAATGCTATTATTATGTGAGTGTGCCACATGCCTTATGCATGCTACTGAAATGTAATTATGCATTACTAAAATAATAAAAAAAATTGTTTTAATGTGAATAGTTAATTAACATTTTTATCAATTATTACTAACAGCAAAGAACAAAGAAAAATAGAATATCTATAGAAATATATAAAAAAAACGGATGTTTAAGTGTTGGATAGTCTATTTATAGCGGATCCTGTTTCAAAATTTGCCTATGGACTATAGGCAAATTTTGAAACAGGAAAATCCAAAAACGCTGGTTTAGGTGGCGTGTAAGCAGTGGCGGATTTACACATTTTTAAGGTATAGGCTGAATAGTTTTCGCCGCCCTTGCCTCAACATTTTTTTTTTTTTACAATGCAACAATTTCGTTGAAATTCATCATCGCCCTATTAACGTTCCCACTGCTGGGACACAGGGACAACTCTCTTGGCGAGAGAGATTAGGCCTTAATTCACCACGCTGGCCAAGTGCGGGTTGGTGAATGTCACATGTCCTTCAAACTTTTATAAAGTTCTCAGAACAAGCCGGTTTCCTCATTATGTTGTCCTTCACCGTTAAAGCGCATGTAACTTTCTCAAGAAGAAAAATTCAGAGGTGCGTGGCGGGGTTTGAACCCACGACCTTCGGAATGAAAATGGAATGACATTTGGTAAACGAAAAAATCTTTTATATTTCTATGAAGTTAAAAAGAAAATCGTTCCCCATATTTGCTGACCCCAAAATCTGCCGCCCTAGGCTCGAGCCTACTCAACCTGCTGGTAAATGCACCACTGCGTGAAAACCTAGTATTTGTTATAAATACCTATATCACAAACAGCTGACAACCCAAAAACCTATCAATAACACACTTCATGGACCCAATCAATATAATACTACAAGGTACGATTTAATCCAATAATCCCCGGCTCCCTACAACAAAAACAAAATAAAGGTAAACAAGAAAACCGTTACCGCTCTAACGTAATTTGGGAGAGAAAAAAAATTGCCTATTACCTTATCTAGGGTAAGTCAATCGACAAACCCTAAAGATTCCTTGCTAAAGAAAAATTGACTCTATGTGCTAGTGTGTAAGGTGTAGGGTAGTGTGTGGATACATTGTCCAACCTGGGTATGTGAAAGAACATTGACAAGGTAGAGGCTGATCGTATAAGCCTCGTAAAATGAGGACGGAAGAATTTGGACACACCGGGAGATGTGATCTAGTTGACCCATTCTATATATTAGAATTTAAACAAAAAGCAACTGACTTTTAGTTTTAAATTATAGACTTAACATAAGCGGCGGGCATCAGCATAAGTCTATAAGAATGTTGCCCCCCCTCTCTTCCCGTTGGTGCAATGCTGGTAATATAAACATCTGAGTAAATACAATTGTAATAATTATCTAGTCAATCGTAGTTACATAGAAAAACGAACTACTCGTCACAAGCGTTGGTGGTGTAATGGTCAGCATAGTTGCCTTCCAAGCAGTTGATCCGGGTTCGATTCCCGGCCTACGCATAATTTTGCATTTTTTAAATCTTAAAAAGATTTTTCGATAATCTTTTTTAAATTTTGTTTTCCTTTAGGTTTTTGCGCGCGCATTCCGCGAACGGAGAAGAAGCTAATTATGGTCAAATTTGAACCTTTGGGCCAAAAAAGGCAGGAATTTGTGAGAGTTTGAATATAGGTCGCGAATACAGTTCTCGGATGGGTGACCACCCTGCATATTTGTTGCAAAAAGTGTATAAACTGTACACGTAACCCTATTTGTAGTATGGGAGTCCATTTCATAATCTTCAAATTTATTTTACAGGTTGCTCCCAGTGTGTCAGCAGCCTCCACCCGGGTATAATCGAGCAGCGGCCGGTGTCCTTTACTGCTCCGGTTAATAGCCAATCGAGTCCGGATCGACTGTCCGGACGATAGTGTCCGGACCACCTTCAACCGGACACGCGAATTACGAATATTGAAAGATAGAGCCACGGAGTTTGCTTTACTGGTTATTTTTGGTGTGGTTTGAAACCAGATCCGAATTATAGAGGTTAGCAGTTAGTTTTACCTACCTCTAGTATAAATATAAATAATATAAATAAATATAAATATTTCCGGACTACTCACACAGCGTCACCTCATACCAAACTAAGCAGAGCTTGTACTATGGGTGTTAGGTGACTGTTATTCTGCATAGATATATATTTTTTGTAAATACATACATATTATAATTGCTGAATACTCCACACAGACAGATTTACAGATTTAGCCTACATTTAGCACCGCGGTATAAGAATAGATTAAAATAGAATTTGTATTAACCCGATGTTTTAAGTTTGACGTGTCCGTCTGTATTTTGCTCTGTCTGTTTGTCTTCGGCATCATAGCTCACGGACGGATGTAATGATTTCATTTTGGTATTTTTTGTAATTGTTCTTAGATATGGATCATGCCTACCAACGAACAAACTATATTATAAGATTACACAGTAAAGTAATGATTAAAAAATTATGCGTCGGCCGGGAATCGAACCCGGATCAACTGCTTGGAAGGCAACTATGCTGACCATTACACCACCAACGCATGTATTTCTTCAGTCACAAGTAACCATCACAAGTAGAAATATGACTTTTTAAACAGCTGGTAAGGAATAGTTCCTTATGAACTATTGTTTATAAGCTAAGCAAACCTCAAATATTACTACAAATATTATTTTTAAACGGGTATAAAACAAGTATATTTTACCTATATTATGTATGTAATGCACCAAAATGGTTAAATTTATAACAATTATGTAAAACTTGTCTATTTGATTTTATTATATAAATTTGTAAATAATTTGACAATTATAAATAATGTGTATTGATCTTAAGTACCTAACTAATGTAATTGGTTTTGTAAGTCACTTTAGTTCATTTTAATCTAATATAAATATTTTTTGATGGAAATACTGTCAGCGTCAGTCATTTCAATTGTAATCAAATGTTCTAGATAGCCAAGACCAGCCCGTCTGAGTGCCTGATGAAAAACTGGAGACGGTAGGATCGGGTCACGCAGCGCATTGGCACACTCTCCGAAGTGCAGAGTACCTTTATTGATGCTTCTCTTGAGAAGAAAGCAATAATCGTAAACAAAACACAATCCGAACGCAGCACACATGGACCGTACTCCTCCAATATTGCCTAAAAGTCACAGCTCAACTACACACGAGTCTGCTCCTGCGCCATTCTATACAATTTTCTTATTTATGTTTTATTCTACAGCTAGTAGAAGTCTGGCTGTCCACGGCTTGACGCTCACGTAGCTTCCAAGCCTTTTTTTGAGAATAATGCATAAACAAAACATAAAACGGAACACAGCCACCGCAGACTTGGACCGTACCTGTTGTAGCACATTGAATGTAACGCGGCGCGGCTGCCAAATCGCGCCGCGCTGCCAAATCACCTCGTAAAGGTTAACGGAAGGACTAGGTATTGTGTTTGGGCCGTTGTTGGCCGCGGAGTATAAAAGCATGGGATTTATTTTGGTTATTATTTTCAGGGCTTTTAAAATCATAATCATGAATTCAACTGTGGGACACACACACATTCAATGGTACCTTCCACAAAGATTTCCTGTAATTTCGGGTAGAAGTGGCCGGCAAGCGATTATCCGTCTATGTACTTGGTGGACCTACTACGCAGCACTTGGCGATACACTAATCGGCCCCAGCGGCCATCTATATATTCTGTCATGTGTTCCCGGAAGGGGTCCTGCTGATTACAACTTGAATGAACTATCCTATTTGAAAATTTCAGTGATTCGATCTCGTAGTGAAATACCACGTTTGAGATCCGTATATTATATTCATTGGAAAATCAGTGGAAAATGACACTGATTTTCCAATGAATATCCTAGGTATTATTCTTGAAAATCACGTGGGAAAAGCCGTGGGTTAAAATATTACTTAAAAAATCGTATTAACTAGGAAGACATAATATTATGAACAAAATAGTTTGACTATTATACAGTTTATCGAAATCGGATGATAGAACTGTTTTAGCACAAAATTCCTTAAAATTTTAAAATAACTTACTGAAATATATATTTTAACTTCCAAATATGTTCCCTGTAAACATTATTCTTTCAGTTACATCTTGCAATCGTTGTAGATAAACATCGTGATCGCCTGCAGTGCCGCGCGAGGTGCGACTTTATCTCGCTTGGCGCAGCGCCGTACAGCGCGAATTTATCGCTCGTGTGCGACGTACTGAGCGTAGGTAATGTTTACTTGTTTTAACTCAAGTATTTGTTATTAATGGGACTCTGAAATGGGGACAAAGTGACACTTTTAGTCATCCGTACATGTTGTTGGTGAGTGTACTACACTGACAATCCCTCCAATAGGCATGAAGGCTACATACAAAAATTGGTATTCTGTTAGCCCGTCCATAAATAATAGACAACTATTTTTTGCTTTATCAATTTAATAAGAAAGTGCAACGATATATAGCATCAAAGTTTCGGAGGGGCGCTTGTAACGAATTTAGTACATTTTGCTAGTTTTTTCGAAAGCATTACGTCAAGCATAACTTCAATGCACTCGATTTTACGTTTAGAAGAAAAAAATTTTTTTTAAAGTAATCTTAATGAAGGACTAATTATTAATTGTCATAAACCATACGGGTGTCGTCGTGGGAAACGTCCTATAGATGGAAGGGTCGTGCTTCCATCTTATACGGATGGATGCAGAAACCACAAAACGTGACACAATGGGAATCATCACAAATATAAATATTTTTTAAGTCAGTTATTTAAAAAAATACAGACCAAGTAAAGAGTGTTTGCAGATCATAAAAACACTTGACCCCTCGTTACGTTACAAATAAGATAATACGTATCAAATATTGCCCGACTTCACCCAAAAGCACTTAAATAAGAAAAGTTTAAATAACGCAGCCACTTAGTAGTCCAGACTTAGCGGCCGTAATGTGCCATTCCTAGCTTGCATGTTAATGCACCTGCGCTATGTTTACTAATAACTTCAGGTCCGCTGAGTGCCAAGTTTTCATTTCAGGAGTTGGAAACACTAATGGCTTCTTGAAATGTTACTTTTGAGCTAAGAATTCAATTTTAAATATCATATTATTGGGCTTGCTGGACTTATTTAAATTTCTATTTAGACTTAGTTGAAATTTATCATATTTAGTTATTTTAACTTAAAACAACTTGAAAATGTAACTTTCACATATTTATGTAACCAAGGACATTTAACCACAGAAAAACGTTCAGAAAACCAAAGAACTGTAAAGCGAAAAATAAGTAATTCGATGCGACTTAACCCCACGTACTTTAAGTATACATACAAATGAAACTAAACGATATGAGCAGACCAGCGTGGGTACTGCATACCTCACGCTTATGCTGAGTAAGGTTTTGCGGTGCTGAAGACAACTTATTTGTTTAACCATGCCTTACTTACTTATTTTAAGTTATTGTTAATTATATTTGTGTTTAGCTGCAAACAAATTATTTATTATCTTATCTTATGAAACTACTAAACAACTTTGTTTATTCACCTACCCAAAAATTAGCTACCTACAAAAATGAAGGCAAATAAACATCTTTTGGGTCCTACAATCCAAAGCTCCAAATAATAGCAATAAATAACTCAGCGAAAGTCGATGCGACTTAACTCCACGTATCTTGGGTGCTTCTGACCCCTGCAGCATCAGTGGTCGTAAATCAGCGCACCTGACCGGCACTTGTCCTTGCGAATAAATCTGCGGCCGCTGATAGCGTGCGACTGGCGACCCCTGCTCATAAATATTGAACTATTGACTCGCGGGTTAGCCTGCGCTTGTTAATGAGCACGGATTAGGGATACTCGTAGATTGTGGAAGTCAAATTATATTGTGAAATAATTTTAGAGCTTTATAAATGGGTATAAATGAGAGTTATTTTAAGTTTTGTTATATGTATACTGTGACATTCAACGACCTAATTTTATACACTTTTTAATTTACATGGTTTTTAACATATTACGATTTAAAACGCGTAACATACCATGATATGACTTGACAGTGTCGAAATATCTAGGAAAACTGTAAAACCGTCAAACCTTGGTATGTAACCCGTTTTAAGTAATAATATTTTATATACTACAACAAGAAAAACATATCAAAAGATCGCCAAAAAATCAAAATTATACAAATCGTGACCACCCGAAAAAAGCTTAAAGTAAACCTATGCTAGCTAATATGTGTCCAACATTTCATCTGATAATGAACACAATAAGTTATGGCAAATTTGTTGAATACTTCACGAACAATGCTTGTTATTCGCCATAATATAAAGTACCTGTTTTCTTAACCCCTATTATTATATTGAACTCCTTTGCTCATTCCCCGCACACCTTTCTTCAGACACACATAATCAATACAAAACAAAAACAGCAGACGACAGTCGAATGCAAAAGTGCTCCCAATAACCACGTTAGGCGGAGGGCCGTAATGAGCTCCATCTAATTATCGCGAGACGTGCGCCACTTGCTAACACCTGTATTATGCGGGCACTTGTCGCCGACACTGTACTTAGGTATGGCACTGTCTTGAAGGGGGCTTTTAAATAGACTGATAACTTTCTCGCCTGTTACAGGTTTTGTGTTTGAAATCTTTTGAAGGCGAAGGATTGCGTTTCTTTCATTCCTAATGTACAACAATTTTAACATTCAGAAAATATAATCTCTTAAAAGATAATTAGGTTTAATTTTATATGAGTAGTTTTTAGTAAAGTTCTTTAAATAAGTACTTATCATTAATATTCATTATTGTGTTCCTCTGAAATAGATTCATGTACTTCGGTCTTTCAACAGATCCATTAACCAACTAGATTCAATACTTATCACAATAAATGAGGTATATAATGAGCTCCATCTTATTTTCGCAAGTTGTGCGCTACTTGCTATAATTATGCACCTGCATTATGGTGTTGAATCTGAATCGATTGTAATGTGATGTCTTCGGGAATAACACTAATTTACGGCGCCATATTCTAGTTTCATAATTTTAGTCATTTACGTAGATCAATAAAGTAAGCGCAAATCAATATCAATATATCAAGTTAGCAAGCATCTACTATGCAAGCCGTTAAGCATTTCCCCAAAGCTATTTTAATCTTGTTATTAATATTCATATTAGCAAAGGAAACCGCTATAAACAATTATTTTTAATAATTATCGAGTTGGAACGTGACACATTTGGTAGCACCTGTATTTCGCCGGCAGATGTCGCTAGTCGTTCCCACCTATTAGAACTTTACTTTACTTTATTACTTTTACTGTCAACGGGGTGGAAAGCTTATGAATCGATGAACTGAATGAAGGGCGAGGGAATTTACAGAACTTTTATTTAATTTAAAAACTGTTTCTAAGGTATCCGTTGTTACCTTCATGTATACATGAGGCGAAGAAAGTTTCGAGATTTCTGATGGAAGACAAGATTAATAAACAATTTTAGGCTATTTGAATTTCGTTTATGTTTATAAAGTTTATGCATTACATATTGCATGACATTTTAATATGATATTTTTTGGGCTGAAAACAATTTATAGTTAAAAATCTCAGAAATATTTATTTATGAGCATAACCTTATCATCATCATCAAAAACAAAATAAATTTGAAATTACCGAAATTCATCACGTCTGTTTGTTAACGTTCCTACTGCTGGGGCACAGGAACTTCTCTCTTGACGAGAGAAATTAGGACTTAATTCACCACGCTGGCCAAGTGCGGGTTGGAGAATGTCAAATGCCTTTCAAACAGAACTTTAAACACGTTAAAGCACGTGACTAAAGCGCACATCATTTTTTCTATAAGAAAAATCCAGAGGTGCTCTGCGAGGTTTTAACCCACGACCTTCGGAATGAAAGTCGAGTCAAAGTCAAAGTCAAAACGTTTATTTCCTTAGAAGCCTATGCTTACATGGACAGGTCAACTTAAAGCTAATTTTAATAAAAAACTAAGAATAATCAAGGAAATAACATTGTCTTGACAGTTCGCTTCAATTTTTTACACCCACTTGAGAGAGTGAGTTAGTTCCCACTTAGCCAACACGCCTTATTATTTACTTAATAATACTTAACAAATAAAACGTTAACTTTACGGAATATCAACATGAACAAATAATGACTATTAAATATCTTTGCTCGTAACAATTTCAGAAGCGCAACCTGTTTATTCCGCTTATTCTCTTAATAAGCAAAGAAAGGTAAACAGCTTCCAAGTTGCAGATTTCACGCTCCGAAGAGCAGTTCCGACAATCACTTTCCCATTTAGAGTCTAAACATTGACTCAAGCCGGCGGTACATTACTCACGCCCAAACAAAACGGCCTAAGCGCTAAAACACAATTTATTAATTTGCAAAAAACGTCGGCGTCACCTGTCAGACGCGACGCGACACCCCAAGAACAGACGTGATGAATTGTGAAAAATAAAAATTACGACGTAAACGGATAAAAGAAGGGTGGAAACATGTTTAATTTTTAATCGTTTCGACGCTCTTTGAGAATATTTAATCTTGTTTCTTTACCTTTGTCTTTATGTTTTATTTTAGAGCTGGGGGTTCTTGAATTTCTTTTGTTAGTTGCAGTCTCGTATTTGCTGAGAACTGACTTCAATTCATCATGGATTTGGAGTTTATCGAGATCAAATCTATTATAGCTGAATAGATTTATTTAAGTGACAGTAGGTAGGTGATGACGTAAATAGCTGTAAGGGCCGAAATAAAGTCTAATAGAGACCGGGATTCATCCACTAACCAAATGGCCTTGGTTAAGGTTTTCAATGGGTGCAATTAGCTTTCAACGGAAGTTATTGTAAGTCAATGAGACTTTTTGTGATGATAAGATATCAGTTGGTACTTATTTAACGGATTTTTAATTAATGGGAATTAGGTAATCTGCAGCATAATTCAGTATGGCTTCAATACTAACAAATAAAAATAGATGTTATGTAGTTACCTAACAAGCACGTGCGAGGCACAGCGCAATCATTTGCTATGCGCTAAACTAGAAACATTTTAACAAAGCGTTAGCTACAATAAACACGTCCACAAAATTGCTACAACCTGCAACAAAATAGAAAACAAACTATTCCGCATACATTTTCCGGCACGTCACGCGCGTGACGCCGTCAAACGCGACAGGTAACATTCGCGCCAATTTTTGCCGCCATTTAAATTAAATTCCGAGCGCGGGTCGCACGTCGCGCGCTTAATTTAGGCAATTACAGATAAAACGCTTATCTCGCACTTACGTGGTTGTGGTGCGGCGCGGACGATATGTCACAAGTATATCTTGCTGGTGGCTTTTGGGGAGTTATAGTGCTTGTTTATGGTCGTATGTTGTTTAAGGGGCTTCTGAACAATGCAACCTGAAAATAATTAATATATGTGGCTGTAGGGATGTTGGTTGTAATGAGGGTTTAAGCCCTACATAATAGAAACGTCCATATCTGTTGATGACCATTTATTCACTGTCGGAACAGAGCTCTATAACTATGTCTTAATCTAGGTATACTAACGTACGTGTCCTTAATGCTAACACATCATATTATTACTACACCACATCACAGGGGTTGTTTTAAAAAAAATATATTTACACATATATATATTTTTTTCAATTTTTGTTTCATGTTAATTGATAACTTGACAAATTATTTATTGTTTAATCACTATTTCTAAAATCTTAAATCTTATCTAAAAGTTCTTACATGTAAACAAAACAAAGCTTATATCAAATGTTATTCTATGAAGACTATACGAGATAAGCTCGATACTTAATGTAAACATGACTTAACTAATACCTATGTTACATATCTCTTTGTTCTATTTTTATGCACTGTCTGTAATTTATCACCTTTGTTTATAATGACATTAGGTTCATTCTCGCTAAATACGCTAAATGGTCCATTATATAATTTGTCTAACTTTTTACCTGTTTCATTTTTTACTAGAATTAAATCACCTGGTTTGTAAGATATCGGATTACATTTTCTATCATATTCCAATTTTCTTAGATTTTTCCTTAAAATTAAATTATTTCTTACCTCCTTATGAGCTAACTGTAACCTATATTTTAATTCTAAAACATAATTATCTGGGTTGTAAAGTGGCTCTACGACCTCCTTAGTAAGATTACTTGGCAAGTTACACGTTTTACCGAAAACTAACTCATAGGGCGTGTATCTGGTTTCTGTGTGAACTGTGGTATTGTATGAAAAACACCAAAAATGTAACCAATGACTCCATGTTTCGGGATGTCCGTCACATTGAGTTCTTAAAAATGCTGCAAGATGTTTGTGAGTATTTTCTAATGCTCCTATAGATTGATGATGATATGCGGTTGAATTTATTTTATTAATTTGCAGTAACTTACATACCTCAGACATTGTTTCTGACATGAATTCCGAACCTCGATCAGTTGCGATGGTACTTGGTAAACCATACCTAAGTATAAAATTGTTTACAAATGATTTAGCTACACTTACCGTATCTTTTTGTCGTAATGGATACGCCTCGACGTATTTACTTAACTCGCATTGCAAACTTAAAATATAAATGTTACCTTCTAAATCCTTATCTAAGGGTCCCACTAAATCTAAAAATACTTTTTGAAAAGCAGTTGTAGCCGTTGTGGTTACCACCATTGGTTCGACTATATTTCTAGAATACTTACTAGTTTGACATTTTTTACACCTGGAAACGTATCTTCGTACGTCGTTTTCCATACCTGGCCAATGATACTTACTTTTAATATTATTTATCATGCGTCGCATACCTGCATGTCCGCTTGTAGGTAGCAAATGATAGTCATGTAGGATGTACGTCTTTTCGTCATTTTCGAAGACTCTTTTTATTCCTCTTAGAATATTTATTTGCGGTCCGGACCACATTTGTCTAGTCTTTATTTCATATATTAATTCTTTAATAAATTCAATATTATTTTCATCCTTTACTATGCATAGTTTTTTCATATTTATTCTACTACAAAACTCACTCAATAAATCCGCAAATTCGACTCGCGAAAAATGCGACATATATCTGAGATCGATAAATATAGTATTTTCATTTTTTATATAGGCAAAACATTTATTTTTATAGTCTATATTTTTCTTATTTAAGTCTTTTCCTTTGCAAAATTTTAATTCTACAGTATCATTAGGTTTTCTTAATATCTCTGCTATCCTAGGTTGGCCTAACCTTGGTTTGTCAGGTATATTAAGAGAACTATGGTCATTCGATAATTCTTTGTTACACTGCGAATTTATTCTCGCTCGTTGTGCTCTTGTCATAACCATACTCACAACTTTTTCATTTAATGATTTTAATTCGTCAGAAGTTATGGTCACTCTACTCAAAGCGTCTGCAACTTTGTTATCCGTACCTTTTATGTATTGAATATCGTAATCGTACTCTTCTAATAGCAATCTAAATTTTATAAGTCGTGTTGATGGATCTTTCATGCTAAATAAATAAATAAGGGGTTTATGGTCTGTGAAAATAGTAAACTTTCTTCCGTATAAATATGGTCTAAAATATTTTATACTCCAAATTATCGCTAAAAGTTCTTTTTGTATTGTTGGATAATTAACTTCTGATTTATTTAATGGTCTACTTGCGTATGCTACTGGGCGAAGATCTTTATTGCATAATACTGACCCAATGGCTATGCCAGATGCATCCGTCTGAAGGACGAATACATTTTCCTTTGAAAAATCAGGATATTGTAGGATTGGCGGGCTAGCAAGTTTTTCTTTTAATGTTTCAAAACAACTTTGACATTCTTTTGTCCAATTAAAATTTTGATTTTTACGACAAAGTCGGTTCAAAGGAATAGATATTTCGGAAAATTTAGGAATGAATTTTCTATAATAATTGCCAAATGCGACGAATCGCCTGACTTCGTCAGCGTTTTTAGGTACTGGGTAATTTTTTAATACCTTAACTTTTTCTGGATCCGGAAGTACACCTTTATCTGAAACTACGTGACCTAAATAGAGTAGCTGTGTCTTCATAAATTCACACTTAGCTGGGTTTAATTTAAGATTCATTTTTCTTAAGCGTTCAAAAACGTCCATAAGATTTTTATTATGGATATCTACTGTTCTGCCAAATACGATTAGATCGTCACAGTAAACAAAACATTTCTCAAATGTAAGTCCTGATAAGGCAATAGACATAGCTCTAGAAAATGCACTTGGTGAAATTTTAAGTCCCATCGGAAGACGTTTCATACGAAATTGACCTTCACTAGTCGAAAAACTTGTGATATCTCTACTCTCTGGTTTTAAGTTAACTTGATAAAAACCTTGATGAAGATCCAAATGACTAAAACAAATACTTCCTGAAAGTGAATCTAATATTTCGGAAATATTCGGCAATGGAAATTTGTCGTCTTGGATGCAATCGTTAACTTTACGATAATCTATTACTAAACGCCATTTCTTTTCTTCGTTTGATTTCTTTGGTACTAGTAGTATAGGACTGTTCCATTCACTTCTGGAAGGTTCTATTATATCGTCTTCTAACATTTTCCTAACTTGTTTATTAATTTCTGGTTTTGATGATTGAGGCAAACGATAGGGTTTTACATAGACTGGCATCGTATTTGATTTAACCGTTATTGACTGGTCTACAACATCCGCTGTTCCTAATTTGTCTCCTTGAAGAAAAAATATATCCGAATATTTTGAACAAATTATTTGCAATTCTTTCCTGTCGCTTGTATTTACATGAGATAATTTTAGTTCTGATAACAAGTTTTTTACACGATCAAGTCCCTTTTGTGATTGGTTAAATGACCAAATATTATAATTTTCTAAATAGTCTAAATCGTCATTTTGTATTATATTTGATTTTAAAATTTTAATGTCATTTTCACTGGTATTTAAAATTTTAACTGGAATTTTACCTCTTTTCGGTTGAACAATACAACCTGCTAAAAATAAATTTTCATTTAATTGTTTTTTGTGTATAACGCAATCTTTGTATATATTTTTATTCATATCTAAATAATGAATTGACTCACTTCGACCTGGGATAAGCAAATAATTATCTGAACTTAAGTGTTGTTGCCGTTTTTGTATTTTAATACAGTACCGTTTGTTATTTACCCGTAAGGTAAGTACGTTGCTAGGTAAATCAATGTTAGCATTATAAGTTCTCAGAAAGTCTAACCCGATTATACCGTCGGCTTGACAAGGAATAGTATCAAATAGATAAAACTTGTGGCAAATTTGATCTCCCGTTTCTAATTTCAACGTCGTGTGTGTGAAATTGTATGCAGTGACTTTTCCACCGATTCCTTTTATGCATGTTTTGTCGCTGTATATGTTTGAGTATCTAGTTACCGATGTACTGTTAATTAATGAAATAGAAGCGCCTGTATCGATTAAAAATACAAGTTTTTGATTTCCGCTGTATAAATAGATATAATCAAGACTTTCGCATGTTAAAATATAATCAGTAGCCTCGAAAAAACTCTGCCAAATTTACCTCTTTCTCTTCCTTTTCTTCGTTAGTCTCCGAAGCAACATTTACGTTTTCCTGTTTCGCACCTCTTGCATAACCTCTGTTATAACCTCTATAATAATAACCTCTATTCGATGGTCTGAAGTAACCTCGGGGCTGGAAATATCTGCCTCTATAAGAAACTCGCTGAGCAGGCATGGACCTGCCTCTAGACTGTACATTATTACTTCTGTACGGTGAAAAATTTCCACGGTGCTGAAAGTAGTTACCTTGGTATTGAGTTGTCTGTCCGCGGTTGTAATAACCACGTGCTCGACGATGAGGTCTGCCTCGTGTATATGAGAACACGGCATCGCTACCTGAAGTTCCGGGGAGTGTCTGCTCCTCGTCCTCAGCAGCGCGCATAGCATCCTTGAGATGAGCGTAGTTCCGGGCTGCCAATATGGTACTTAGTCTACGATTTTTCAAGCCATCTGAAAATCTTTTGACCACTAACCTTTCGTTTATCGGGCTCAATATTACAGCTGCTGCTTGATTCCCGTCAGCTTGCGCTATGGTAAGGGAAGTAAACAAATCCCCCAATTTCTCTCCATATTCTCCTATTGTCATATTAGTTTGACTCATATTATTAATCTGTGCCATAATTGACGTAGCAGATTTTTTTGTTAAAAGGTAAGACTTTATATCTTGTATGAAACTAGAAACATTTATATAATTTTCTTTTAGCTTCAATCTGGCTAATTTGGATAAGCGTGTCCTTATGACAAAAGAAATCAACATTTTCTTACAACCTTCTTCATTCAAACAACTGTCATACATCTCTATACCTTCAATTATTTTTTCTATAGTCTCCTCTTTACCGTCCATGATTGGAATCAAGGTACAAGCCGTTTTTAAATTAAATTTATCCATTTTGCAATATAAAGTATTTTTTTCAATTTCGTCGGACGAACTTTCTGAAGTAGTTTTAACCTCTTTATAACCCAAGATATTACTATAAATTTTCTCAATTTCACTTATTATAGATGGTTCAATTTTTAATTCCTTTCTGCTTAAACGTCCATGTTCGATTAACAAAGAAAACTCATTATATAAAATTTCTGCCTCCTGAAACTTTTGCTGTCCTATTTTGTCTAAACGTCTCTTGGATCCTAATTTTCTAATGTTAACACATAAATTTAACAAATTATCATAGATTTCAACTAGCCTTTCCATTAAAATTTTATGGAGATAAATTAGAAACTAAGGTACTTAGGTAATAAGGTACGCTGTACGCTGAATCATTCTGCTCGTGTCTGGTCCGTAAAAGCTGCTTGGCTGGACTTATTGGGCTGCTTGGCTCATCCTCTGGAAACTGGTTTGGGCCGGGCTATACCCTGGACTCCACTGCTAACTGAGCCGGGATATCCCTGGACTCCTCCAACATAAACTCGTACATTTTTCTTTCTTCTTTCTTCAATCTTTTAATATATATATTATTTTCCGATCTTCATAATATTTTATTTATATAATTGTTTCTTCTTTCTTCTATTTTTTTGTTTTCTTAATTTTCATTTTGCTGTCGGCAAGTACAGGATACGCGTGCAGGCTCTTCGATAGATCGTCTGGTCACGCGACGGAAGGATCTTCTCAAATTATGTGTAAATATTTCATTCGAGATCCAACTCTGATGACACCTTTTGTATAATATGTATAGTCCGTAAAGTCCCGTGACACAAATAATGAAGCAGATAATAAACATCACAATACTTATGTTCGACAGATGGCTTTCCGAAGCTGTATTTGACCCGCCGGATGCACTTTGTGTTATAAACACTTCGTCCTTTTGTATTTGAGAACGACACATTTTTATTTGTTTTTCAATTGTCCAATTTCACTATTTTGTTTGTTATTTATTTTTCACGGTCGCGTTCCCATCCTGGCAAGGTCGCCATGTAGGGATGTTGGTTGTAATGAGGGTTTAAGCCCTACATAATAGAAACGTCCATATCTGTTGATGACCATTTATTCACTGTCGGAACAGAGCTCTATAACTATGTCTTAATCTAGGTATACTAACGTACGTGTCCTTAATGCTAACACATCATATTATTACTACACCACAGGCTTGCGTATGTGTATGAAAAAGGTTAGCTATAGATTTATGGAAACTTGACTATAGATTTAATCAGAATACGAAAGCGGCCTGAAATTTGTGTGACAAAAAATGACTAGTGGGCTTTTACACTTTAACGGCACTATTGTCTAAGATATAAGATATAATGCCTTAACAACTGTTTAAAATTTCTAACCAAAATAACATGTATTTTGTTTTACACTTGTTTACTTTGCCACTGCCTTAATTGACGTAAACCTAAATAAGCTGATTTCAACCTTGAGAAATGTTTCGTTTTAAGCATATTTAATTTGTGAACCTATTATTTTGAATTTTGAATTTACTTGCCTTGTCTTTGAGATTTGAGACATATGCTTCCCTCCATCACTAAGCGGGGGTTTCAGCAAGAGTTCTATATCACGATAATGACAATGAATATTATCTATTCCAAATTAAGTAAAACTTTTTAACTTGATTTTAATGATATTGTCAAAGGAACATAAATCAGAAAACCATAATCAAACATAAATTAATTAATTAATGTTAATTAAATGCCACGGTGGCGCTGACAGACTGCTTCACTAATTCACAGAAATCGAAATAATGAGGTACTTAGATTTCGGCGCTAATATACATACAATAGCGCTCATATTTTTAACCCACCCGCATCGGGGGTATATGCTATTCGCGTAGCAATGTGCTACGAGCGATTATACGTAGAGGCTCTACGCTCGTAGCAAGATGACCTATTTTGATCGACCAAATTAGCCCCTAAGCGCCCCTTAGCCGCCATCGCGACCAGCCTACAGTAAAACGGTGCGGGTGGCGACGCGGTGGCGTTGTCCTGTGCAGGAGCGCTGAGGGCTGAGGGATTAACAGGCATTGGTTATTATTTATAAACTGCTATTTCTCAGTTTCTTATAATTCGACTCCCCGTTTGAAGCGTCAGTTTGCTAGATAAAGTGAAGTGTGTTTCTAAAAAGTAAGTACTATTGTTGGGAATCGCAACTCATCGTAATTATTTCAAAGATGTCTTGAAATCAATGTAACATCACAAAGAAATATTTATTAGGTCCTTACATATGAAATTGGCGTTTTTCGTACTGGCCACTTTAATCACAAATTTCTCCTCTTTGGTAAGGAATTCCAAATTCAAATTTGTACAGCTATAGACTCATGTATTTGTGCTTCGATGATCGTCATTCATTTGTTTTTTTTCTTCTGTTTTTTTCTGTTTGCGTCACTCATTTTACAAAATGGAAAACTTAAAATATCGCATTATTTACGAGTACGAGTTCCGCCGTGGCACTAGTGCTGCGGAAACAACTCGAAGGGTGAATGATGTGTATGGCGGTCGTGTTGCAAAAGAAAACACAGTTCGTTTTTGGTTCCAACGTTTTCGTTCTGGAAATTTCGACTTGCAGAACAAGCCCCGTGGACGGCCTGAGACTCAAGTTGATAATGAAGAGTTGAAGGCTATTGTGGAAGCGGATCCATCGCAAACCACGTCCGAGTTAGCTGCAGGCTGCGGTGTTAGTGATAAAACTGTTTTAATTCACTTGAAGCAAATTGGGAAGATTAAAAAGCTTGAAAGGTGGGTACCTCACGAATTGACTGAAGCAAACCGGCAAACGCGCGTCGACTGCTGCGTTACATTACTAAACCGGCACAATAATGAAGGTATTTTAAACCGAATCATTACCTGTGATGAAAAATGGGTTCTTTACGATAATCGGAAGCGCTCAGCGCAATGGTTGGATCCGGGCCAGCCAGCCAAATCCTGCCCCAAGCGAAAATTAACCCCAAAAAAGTTACTTGTAAGCGTTTGGTGGACTAGTGCCGGTATTGTTCATTACAGTTTTCTCAAATCTGGCCAGACTATTACGGCTGATGTCTATTGTCAGCAATTGCAAACCATGATGGAAAAGCTAGCGGCTAAACAACCTAGGCTGGTCAATCGCTCCACGCCACTGCTGCTTCACGACAACGCTAGACCACACACTGCGCAACAGACGGCTACTAAATTAGAAGAGCTTCAATTGGAAAGTCTAAGACATCCTCCGTACTCCCCGGACCTTGCTCCAACAGATTACCATTTTTTTCGAAATTTGGATAACTTCTTGCAAGGGAAAAAATTCAACTCCGATGGGGCAGTCCAAATCGCCTTCAAAGATTTTATTGATTCCCGTCCGACTGGTTTTTTTAGTAAAGGGATCAATGAACTACCTATAAGATGGCAAAAGTGCATAGAAAATAATGGTTCATACTTTGATTAATTAAATATATTATATTAAAAAATATTCGACTTTTTGTTCCTCCCATACAAAACGCCAATTTCATATGTAAGGACCTAATATTTATTATTTGATAGAAAATTATTATTTTGGACACAGCATCACATTACAAAAAAATCAAATAAAATGTAATAGACCAACAAACACACAACAAATTTAAATTTTAAGAACACAAACAAATCAGCTTTACATTGTACCTCTATAAACAGTTTTATACGATAAAACATTCATTTAAAATTTTAAAACATGAGAAACCCCCTTTAGTTTAATATAATTATAAAGGTACCTTAGATGCTGATGTGCGCCAACAAAGTCCCAATAATTTGCTTTTTTAATACTAAATTCAACTCAACACTTTTTCGGTAACACTTACTGGTACGGTACCGGTTTCTGGTGGTGGTAGATCTACACTCACCATCAGGTGAGATTGTGGACAAACGTAGATCTATCTAGACGACCTCTGTGGCTCGTTCGACGAAGGTCCGCCTGGGGCGCAAGAGGTTGCGGGTTCGATTAATGCCGGGGGACCAGATTTTGTACGATCTACAATTTCTGATATCAGATCCGGGTGCTTTCTATGTATCATATGTATTTACCAAAAATTGTATCTATGCAGTATATCAGTCACCTAACACCCATAGCTCTGCTTAGTTTGGGGTTTAGGTGATGCTGTGTGAGTCCGGAAATATTTATTTATTTATCGCTCATAAAACAAAAAACTTCACAAAACTAGGCCAAGCAACAGAAGCGCCAGCTCAACAAAATGACGGACGCGACAAACAAAACAAGAGATTTATAGTCAATCGTCTAAAAGGATTTCACCTAGATGCGCATCAGCGTTTAACTTATAAACGCGGCCCATTCGTTTACTTGCTTGGCTAACGGGCCGAGGAAAACAAACAAAACTTTTTGAAGTGCAACTTCTTTAGAATCGTTGTGATTTCAAGCCGGATGCAACGGAAATGCGACAGGTAAGCCAATCTTAAACGCTAACAAGGTTAAGCAACTTTGCGCGACGCCAGTACTTGGATGGGTGACCGCCCGAACAAAATCTTTTTGCACAGAATTTTTTTTTATTAATCTCATTCTTTTGTCGATTTAATGAAGTTTCACTTCTATCGTGTGTGAATCGCACACACACCTTTTTTTTTATTCATCTCATTCTTTTGTCGATTAACTGACGTTTCATTTCTATCGTGTGTGAATCGCACACACACCTTTTTTTCTCCTATAATGTGTATACTAGATAAGTTTTTACCTGTTCCCAGAACGTTTTTCCTATAATATACTTAACGAACGAAAGTAGGGCTTCCCATAGTGCTAGCCCACACCCCACAGCTACGGCGACTAGTTGTTGCTGTGCGAATTTTCTAGCTATATTTATTTATTTATTTGACCTGTAAGACCAAGTGGTATTATTGTTAATAAAACTTAGGGTCTGTTTCACCATCTTCGAGTAAAATTAGACAATGGTTCAAATATCTATAAATTTTCTTTCGCTGAATCACATAATGTGACAAAGCGATATAGCTCTTGACATAACTATCCACTAACTTAATTTAATCGGGTTTTGTGAAATAAGCCCTTAATTAATCTCATGCATAAGAAAATTCCTGAAAACCATTGGAGCCCTTTCATAGATTCCGATGTACAAATATAAGTCGAATAAAATAGTAGATATTAATAATTCCAAAAGTTAAAACACAACGCAAAAGATAAGGTCGTATTAAATTTGATGAAATAACCCAAATCGGGCATTGCTCGCAATAATTTTATTTTCCTGCAAAAAGCGCTAAAAGGTTATGGGTTATTCAAATACGTATGCTATATATTATTGTGAAGTTTCATCAAAATACATTCAGCATTTTTTGCAAAAAAAATAACAAACACACTCACATCCTCACAAACTTTCGCGTTAATAATATTAGTAGAAGTAGGATTCACTTGTACCTAATCGCTCCCTAGCCATCTCACTAAAACCACACACAAATAGTAGCACAGCCATAGTCTATTAGAAAAGTTGGCGAGTCAATAACCACGTGCCAAAGTTTTTCGATTAGCACCTGCCAATGGTCCCTCCAACCCGTACGGTAAGTGTTTCACAACTATTTATGGCTATTTACTGCCGAAACTAATACGGGCTTGTGGGAATTCTGCAGCTTGTAAGATAATTTATGTGCGGCCATCTTTGAGGCTTAAGTGAAGAAATAGATACATTAGAAGACATTTTCTAAGTCGCAGTTTGATTGAAGGTTGCGATAAGCAATGATATTGTTAGTACACTTAATTAGACCATCTTAGAGAAATGCCTGGCATAACGATTTGGTACCAAAACAACACTTACGTTGTTTTAATTTAAAAACAACACCAACTTAAGAAAACTTTCCAACGTAGTTTTTGGGTGCTGCCCAAAAACTGTGGGTGATGCACATAGAACACATGAAAATTAAAACACGTAATGTTAAATTGAAATATAAATTGAATTTTGTCTCTTTCTGCCACAAACTTTTAATCAACTTACAAAACTGTCATCCTTCACTAATCTTAACCTAGCCTTTATCGTACAATTCTTTAATCCGAAACTGTCTCAACTTGCTAGTTTTAATTTAGCGTGCCTAGGCCACAAATCACACCTGGGTGACGCAAACGACGTCGCTGGCCGGTCGACCGTGAGACTGATAGTAATAAATTGGCTCTATAGGTGGCAGAATTCACCGCTCCAATGGTATGGACGTAAGGTGGCTCGTGGAGAAAATTCGTAAGAGATATATGACTCCTAGCTTGAAATGCTGCCCTGGTACTTCGTATGAAGCAAAAGATTTTTTGCCACTTTTTTCGTATAACTTATTTATGCACAGAAATGTACCTACAAGTATCGATGGAAGGTAAAAATCCGTGAGAGCTACATTATAATTATTTATATGATGGAAGTTGAAAATTCATGAGCGATAATTTGACACCTAGCTAGATGTGCCGTCTTGGTATTTTGTATGGACTTTAGAAAAAATCAAATAACATAGTATAGACGTAAGGTGGCTCGTTAAAAAAACTGTGGCACACATTATAATATTTCGAGGTATTGAACTTTACATTCAATAAGATTGAATGCAAAATAATTATTTCTTATTTCAAACAAAAACCCAAGTCTGAAAGACCACATCGAACAACCAAGCAAATATTTGCTCCTTTTTATATACATTTCCGACACAAAATACCTAACTTTTCAGAATCAACAAAACATAAGGTCGCACGCACACCCGGCAGCCCTATAACTCACACGTCACTGCTTTAGGGTCATCACTTTATCTAAAATCCCACGTGAGACGACACTAACCTTTCCAAAACACACGAACCACACAAAAGCAACTTTACAACCCTATAATAAGAGCTATATCAAGCAAAAAATATTCTTGGTTTTGGTTAAGACTATCCAACTTTACACAAGTTAATCAGTCAGAGGAAAATAAACCTTTTGGCTTTTAAAATAAGGATATATTAAGTGAAAGGTTGGTGTAGTGATGGCAAATGCCCTCATTTGCATTGGACAGGAGAAGATTGTCTGTTTGTCACCTTTACGTCTGGTCATAGACGCGACCGCACTTTTATATAGGGACGGTATAATTTCACACTAGGGATATTATTTGTTTATGTCGGGGTACTGTTCGCTCAGATTAGATAATCAATAGTAGTTGGAACGTTTTTCATTTTGAGTTAGTTTAGCGTGAACATTATATTAGGTCCTTACATATGAAATTGGCGTTTTGTATGGGAGGAACAAAAAGTCGAATATTTTTTAATATAATATATTTAATTAATCAAAGTATGAACCATTATTTTCTATGCACTTTTGCCATCTTATAGGTAGTTCATTGATCCTTTTACTAAAAAAACCAGTCGGACGGGAATCAATAAAATCTTTGAAGGCGATTTGGACTGCCCCATCGGAGTTGAATTTTTTCCCTTGCAAGAAGTTATCCAAATTTCGAAAAAAATGGTAATCTGTTGGAGCAAGGTCCGGGGAGTACGGAGGATGTCTTAGACTTTCCAATTGAAGCTCTTCTAATTTAGTAGCCGTCTGTTGCGCAGTGTGTGGTCTAGCGTTGTCGTGAAGCAGCAGTGGCGTGGAGCGATTGACCAGCCTAGGTTGTTTAGCCGCTAGCTTTTCCATCATGGTTTGCAATTGCTGACAATAGACATCAGCCGTAATAGTCTGGCCAGATTTGAGAAAACTGTAATGAACAATACCGGCACTAGTCCACCAAACGCTTACAAGTAACTTTTTTGGGGTTAATTTTCGCTTGGGGCAGGATTTGGCTGGCTGGCCAGGATCCAACCATTGCGCTGAGCGCTTCCGATTATCGTAAAGAACCCATTTTTCATCACAGGTAATGATTCGGTTTAAAATACCTTCATTATTGTGCCGGTTTAGTAATGTAACGCAGCAGTCGACGCGCGTTTGCCGGTTTGCTTCAGTCAATTCGTGAGGTACCCACCTTTCAAGCTTTTTAATCTTCCCAATTTGCTTCAAGTGAATTAAAACAGTTTTATCACTAACACCGCAGCCTGCAGCTAACTCGGACGTGGTTTGCGATGGATCCGCTTCCACAATAGCCTTCAACTCTTCATTATCAACTTGAGTCTCAGGCCGTCCACGGGGCTTGTTCTGCAAGTCGAAATTTCCAGAACGAAAACGTTGGAACCAAAAACGAACTGTGTTTTCTTTTGCAACACGACCGCCATACACATCATTCACCCTTCGAGTTGTTTCCGCAGCACTAGTGCCACGGCGGAACTCGTACTCGTAAATAATGCGATATTTTAAGTTTTCCATTTTGTAAAATGAGTGACGCAAACAGAAAAAAACAGAAGAAAAAAAACAAATGAATGACGATCATCGAAGCACAAATACATGAGTCTATAGCTGTACAAATTTGAATTTGGAATTCCTTACCAAAGAGGAGAAATTTGTGATTAAAGTGGCCAGTACGAAAAACGCCAATTTCATATGTAAGGACCTAATAGTTGATTAGCTTCCATTTCAAATTATAAATATCGAATCATTATTATCAGAACAGGCAAGTTTCGTTTCTTTGGAAATATATAGAAATATTTCGTTTCCAAGATTTAAAAGTAGTTTTGTCCTTGTCCATTGAATTTGTCTACACTATATACGAGTATTTGGATTTTCTTGACCCTTGTGGGATTTGATAACGTAATTATGCAAAGAAGGAAAAAATAATGTTGAGTCATTGAAAAAAGCAATTGTAGTCAGAGATAAAATTTACTTTATTTGCAAATGTACGTACAGTTACATTTCTAATTAAATAATTACCTACTTTTCTGATACATATTGAAAAATTATAAAAATATTACATTATATGCGAATCCTTTTATCGAAAGTGATATGATAACTAAAACTCAAAAGAGCAGAACCTAAGTAATATTTACACGTATGAAGTCAAAGATCAAACAACATCTGTGTACCTTGAGTGCAATTCTGTAAGCAGAGCTGATTGTGCGAGTTCAATAATTGCAGAGAACCTCATCTAGCTGAGAGCCAACGTTGGGGCTAAGCGTGAAATATGATGTTTTCTGACGAGTGGTCAGATCTAGGACTTACAAAACAGGGGCAGGAAACTAGTTGAGAATTCTGCATGGTTTTTATGGTGTGAGTTAAAAAATTGCAGAAAACCCTATCTAGCTGAATGCCAACGTTGGGGCTAAGCGTGTAATATTATGTTTTCTGACGAGTGGATGCATCTAGGACTTACAAAGTAAAATATGTTTTTCAGATATTACTTTTTATAAATAGAAGATAACGGTATCGCATTTTGTACTCAAGTACTCACACAAACAGGATGTTGGAATTCATTATGACAAACGGACTTTGGAGCTAAACGATAACTAATAAATATATTTGACGAAGCGGTGTTGGCTAGGTGGGAGCACACTCAGACTTAGGTTCAAACACAGCCGAGCACAAGTCTGGATTTTTCGTCTTGAAAATTGTTTGCACAATTCTAAACTTAGTTTAGTGAATAAGTTTTCGGTGATCCTCCAGCCTGAATAAATGAATTCGAATTAAGATGAGCGTTAATTTGTTTAACGTAAAGGGTTAAGCGAGAAATACACAATGTTTCACGACCTACGTAATATCGTATTGCGTAATACATATGTATTTATATTACCGCAAGTATTTATAAAAGATCTTCGTTGGTATCATTGTCTTTCCAAATGCTTTTACGGCTATTTTACAATAAGTAAACGTATTGCATTAAGAAAAATGTGCTGTAACTTAGATACTGTTTAGTTAAAAGTCAAGTCAAGTCAAGTCAAAACGTTTATTTCCTTAGAAGCACATAGCCTACATGGACAGGTCAACTTAAAAATGAATAAAACTAAATAGCTTAAATAACAAATATCAAGGAAATAACATTGTCTTGACACTTCGCTTAAATGTTTTATACTGAGTTGAGAAGCGAATAGAACAACACAGCTTTATCAGTTATTACAATTTTGTAGTTATTAAAATTTTGGAGTTCTTATTTATAGGTAACTATTATTATAAGTTTAACATTTACAATCAAAAATGTTTGTCATATAAGGGAACTATTATTAAATTATTGTCCTATAATAATAGTATCCTAACTGGATCCGGATAAGGCAAAATACCTTATACTGTAGGCCATTCGCCGATTGCTCGTGCCCCTACACCCGCCCTCAGTCCAGCCCTGGCCCGAGGTGGTCGTAGGTGCGGTCTAGACATATTCGTCTGAGATGCGCGCGACTGATGCCATCTCGCACTAGAGAGGTGATTTAATGGCGTACGTCCACAATCCACATGCATACTTTGTAGCTACTTTGTACAAGGCTTATGCATTGGTCGAATGTCGATCGAATTGTACACTAAATCAAAATAAGCTGTTTTCCTTCTCCAAATTAACATTAACCATGTCAAATATCAGTTTTATCCGTTCGTGAAATGTAATGATAGTCTTCAACAGATTGTTGATTTAATTTGTGTTTAGCTGCAAATAAATGATTTCTATTCTATTCTTACATGCAATTTAATCATTAAATTTAGTATATTTAATTCCTGACTAATCACACAGCATTACCCAACCCCAAACTAAGCAGAGCTTGTAGTATGGGTACTTGTACTATGGGTGGTAACTGATATAATAAGCATAGATACATATTATTATTTTGTTTTTGTAAATACATACTTATGATACATAGAAAACACTCAGACCCGAAGCCAGAGAGTAGGTATGCAGAGAGTTTCAAGGACATAACTCGTTAAAAAAATAACGACAAAGGCAATCCCAGATTTCAATATTGGCTACCATGCTGGTTATACCGCCTACCTCATTGACATTGACAACATGGTTCAATGACACTCGATCTCATAAAATGGCGTAATTAGGGTTAAGGGTTCCTTATAAATCTAAATTTTAAATTTAAGAAAAACCCCGATTTTAATGCTTGGAACATTTTTTCTTTAATGCCTTATTTACTTAAAAGTAATACACCATAATATTTTGTAATGTGCACTCGATGCGCTTTCACTTAATACCCCACTCGAGTATATTTGCAGATTTTCGATTTTCCTTCCCCACTCTCACCCCCATAACTTTTAAACGGCACAACCGATTTTCATGAAACATATCTAAGAACACTCGTGCCAAACTCACCTTAACTTAATTGAATATATGGGATAGTTTTAATATACATGTAGTAAAATTTAAACAATGGCTGGGTTTTTTAAAGTGAAGTCATATTCCGTGATTCACATTTCTCATTCATGCTAAATCTGACGAAACTTAGCAAATAAAAGTTGGTGAGATTTAGCGTAGTGGCGTAGTGTTGGCATAAGTCAAACTGCGCGATCGCGCGGACGGCTAATCTTACGTGCTCTTGGCTCCACTCCGCGCCCTGACACTGCTGTCTGTTATGGACTCGAAGATAGCACTTTTAAAATGTTTCAATCACCATCCATCGTTTCAGATATTTGACGCCTACTGCCGGACATAAGCTCCCTCAAAAACGACCGATTAATCCGATCGGTCGCTAATTGCATTCACCGTGAGACAGCAAATTTGATGGTAAATGGTATGGTTTAAATATATTTAAATAATAACTAAGAATTATCTAGAAAATAACATTTTCTTGACAGTTCGTTTAATGTTTTACACTGAGTTGAGAAGCGTATAGACCAGCCAGCTTTCATCTCTTAAGTTGTTATTATAACAATATTGGCGTACGTGTATGAAAAGAGTTTTCATAGTCCGGTCCTAGACAAAGTTATAGTTAAGTTCTGCAATAACTTAACCAAAGGTGCGCAGCCTGTAATGAGTTTACTCTTCGCAAGTTTAACTTAACTTGTTAGTTTTAAAAATGGGATTGAAAACGTATTGAATCGGGACGGATTTTGTCGCAAACTTTATAATGGAGTTGATAACTTTGTCTCTTTACTTTATGTGGCTTTATTTTATATGTTTTATTTTTCTATTCATCATCATCATCATCATCGGTTGGGACGTCCACTACTTAACGTCCTCAATGCGTTCGTTCGTTTTTCGGCACCGGATACTGGCCGGTGAGTGGCTTATAATAATTATTATCAATGGCAAAATGTTTTTTTTTTGAAGCATTGTTAATGTTATTGAAAGTTAGATAAATAATACTTGTGTGAATTAACTTATGTATTGATTTAAATCCTATACCGAGAATCAGTAATAATTATGCAAAGTTTAAAACAATGTACATTTGTTCTGTAAACACTATAACGATTGGAAAAATATTTACTTTTATATAGCTTTTTTATCGTGGAAGAGACATTTACGACAGTAATAATAACTTATCTAAAAAAAATAAGCAGAACATTACTTCTACTACTCCAAAGACTCTACTACTCACTGATTCAGATTTTCGTTATTTGGATTTCGTTTGAAGCCTATAAACAAATTTAAATTACCAGATCAGACACCAAACATTACAGAATCCTTTAAAAATCACCCCGCGCCTAAAAGGGCTGTGAAACAAATTAAACTGCGCTCATTTTTCAGCGGGGACATTATCGGCGGGCGAGCGCTATAAAAACTGTGTAAACATGTCACCTGTCACGTAACGGTGACGCGCCGCTGTCACGCCGCGGCGGCGAGGGAGCAGGATTGGACGAGGCAATAGATGTTAGAAAGAAAGAAATTGATTTTTAACCCCCGACCAAAAAAGAGGGGTGTTATAAGTTTGACGTGTCTGTCTGTATGTTTGGGACATCATAAGGCATAAGCTAGTTCAGAAATTTACTTAAACAAGTAGACCAACCCATTTAACAAACAAATAATAAATCTAAATTTAAAATTGAAGAAACCCCCGATTCTGATGCCTTAATTTCCTTAAAAGTAAAACACCATAATATTTAGTAATGTGCACGCTCTTTGCTCTTTCATTTGATTCCCCACTCGCGTATATTTGTAGATTTTCGGTTTTCCTTTCCCACTCTAACCCCCATAACCTTTAAACGGCTCATCCGATTTTCATGAAACACCCGGGCCAAACTCATCTTACATACAAAAAAAACTAAATTGAAATCGCTCTATCCGTTAGGGAGCTATGATGTTCCAGACAGACAGACAGACACGTCAAACTTATAACACCCCTCTTTTTTGGTCGGGGATTCAATTGTTCTGGTTAGTATTCTTTTGCTTTGAGTTGATAAATAGTTACGTCAAAATAGCGAGTATGATATAGGCGTTGGTGGTGTAATGGTCAGCATAGTTGCCTTCCAAGCAGTTGATCCGGGTTCGATTCCCGGCCGACGCATAACTTTTGTTCTAAAATCATTCCGTTGCCTGAGCAATTTCAAATTCAATAAGACTTTATACATAGAAATAAATCTCAGTATTTGTTTATTGAGAAGTTTTTTGCTTTAATTTAGGGTTAAGTTTAAGTATTTTTATCAGCAGCTTATAATGTAAATGTTATACATTACTTTACGTTTATTTTCATTTGGTTCCACTCGGGTATCAAGCTCCCTCTTGCGCCTCAGCCGAATCATGATTTCCCGAATATCCTGCTGTTAATCTAAATAAGTAATAGCAAGAGTGGATGATACCTTCTAGAACTATATGCTCCATATTAGCCCACATCCAGGGGAAACCCCCATCATTAGGGGACCTGAGATCTGCACTGACATATCACCTAGGGGTGTTTTGTGCATTATTATTAACACAAAATCTATCTACCATAAAAAAACCTATTTTTTTCACATTTCGTTGAATTAATCGTACTTTGCCAACTCCGCGTCTTCCTAGCTTCACGTGAGGTTTGAAAAATGACAGGCAGTTAAGGCTTCGACACATTCCTGAGGAAGTATATTGAGGCGGATACATCACGCAAGGTGGTTGTTAATGATGTGTTCACATGGAAAGTGATGTTTAAGAAATCGTTTTGCCAAGCTTTTGTTTAGGTGGGTTGTGAGGTTGTTCTAGTCAAAGTCAAAACGTTTATTTCCTTATACGCACAGGACATATACATCAACTTAAAGTTAATTTAAATAAAAACTAAGAAAATCAAGGAAATAATATTGTCTTCACAGTTTGATTATTTTTTTTAAACTGAGTTGAGAAGCGAATAGAACAACAACCTATTGTTTTTAACTTTGTGGAATTATAGTTGTATTTTGTACGAATGCCTTGTATAGGTATAAAACATTTTTTTTATTTATATAAAAAATGGTATAAAATATGTAGTAAATCATGAACCACGAATTGGTAAGCGCAGCGTTGAACGTCCACCTTTTTTTTTTTTTTTTTTTATTATTGATAAGCCTTCATTTGACCACAATCTCACCTGATGCAAAGTGACGATGTGGTCTAAGATGGAGCATGAAGGCCTAGAAGATGGCTTCTCCGGGCCACATTACGAAACACGAAAAAATCGCTTCACGCACTGGCCCAGCCCGGAGGGTGGTGACAAGCCGCGGCCGAAGCCTACCACCAGAGACTGTTCTTAGCACCACCCGGAGGTCACGTGTAAGGATTCAGAGGGTTACCACTTACGGATGTGAACAGACAAAACCTTCCAGATGGACGGATGACTGTAAAGTCACCGGGTTCACGGTGGATGCAGGCCGCTCCAACCGAAATTAAAGGAGATCTTTGAGGGAGGCCTAGGCCCAGCGGACGTCCTACGGCTTAACTGATGATGATAATGTAAATTTAATTTCAGTTAACTATACATAAATCTCCAGAAATTGTCTACCAACATTTTCCCGCAAAACACATCCAAAATAACACCAAAACAACCGAACCCACTCAAGTTAAACAATTACAGTTACAACTGACGTAATCAGCGTTACCTCGTCCGTTACAGTTACTAACGTAATCACGTTACCTTCAGGTTAACAAGTCGCCGCTCTAACCGTGGTTCCGCAGCTTTAGGGGTCCTTAGGGGAACGTTAACCGACCTTTGTTTTTACAGAACCCCGGAAGTGAGGTGAAACTGATTATGGGCTTAGTGTTGGGAGGAAAGGTAAATAAAGATGGTGAGATAATTGCGGAATGGAATTGACTGAAATAAACTAGTAGGTATTACTTTAATTAATTAATCAAATTTCAATTTAATAAATACGTGCCGCTTGACGCCTGATGCGCTGTTTATAGCGTTGCTTGACGCCCCGTTTGACTCCTCGTCTAACTGGCTTGAAGCTATGCGTTTCCTTAAATGCGGCCAAAGAAGTGTTCGGTTAGAATATTGTTATCTTCTAGTTTCAGTGTTAACCTTACATAATCAGTAACTACGTTATAAGTTTATATTATAGTTATATATAGTATACATGGATAAAGTTGAGATGACACTCACATGCGTCAGTGGTGTAATGGTCAGCATAGTTGCCTTCCAAGCAGTTGATCCGGGTTCAATTCCCGGCCGACGCATAAATTTTTGCATAACTTATTTTCTACGTATATATACTGCAACAGAAAATGTTATTATATCAGTTTGATAACAACGTTAACAGCATTTCACTTTAGTTATAATTATATGAAGAACATATCATATTAATATTTTTTTTGAAAACTACGAAGGAATATTTCACGAGAAACCAATCTTTATATTTAACTTGTCAAAAGGGATGATAAGACTATATCCATAAATTTTAACAGATTTCTAATACCAATTCGATTTGTTGCATATTTTTTATACTTGATACCTGATAACTTCTTTGTAAGTTCCAAAATATAACATTATGAAATTGCAGCAAACATTTAGCCGTCACGTGGTTTTTTCTGTCCTGTTTTTTTTTAAAGCCCTTGTATCATGTTCTCAAATATTCGTATTTGTTGTATTGTAAAGAATCTCTATAATTATAAGTAAAAAAAAAATTACAAATCACACAATTTGACTTTAAACTTAGCTATTTATCTCTATTTGATATATTATGTAAACTGCTGAAAACCGCTCAAAAACATTTAGAAAGTAGTCGATAGCCGTTAAAATACAACTTTTTAAATTATCATGGTTTTTAACAATATTATGATTTATAACGGGTAACATACCATGATTTGACGGTTTTTGAGTTTTCCGATATTTCAACGCTGTTGCAAGCGCCATGATCACGGAAACAAACCGTTTGTTGGTTTGTGGTATGTTACCCGTTTTAAATCATAATATCGTTAAAATACAGACAAACACGGCAAGGAATTATAATTGTATATTAATTTGTTATATACATATATGTATAGCGCCATTTTCTTAATTATGTTTTTTCCGGTCCGGTCCACTCAGCGAATAGCCGATAAATGCGTGTTGATGGATCCCCTGGATTAATTGCAATAGGTACTGCGGCGGAGGATCGCAAAACAAAAGACTCGCGGTGAATGACAAATTCAACAACTGCGCATCGCGGGCGACACAGTCTGAATGTATAGTAACTGAGTTAATTTCACTTTTTTGATGATGAATGGTTAACTAAATCCATGCATTTTGTCATTTTTTTTTAAACTAGGGTTTTAGCTTGCTTCCTTAGCAACCTACAGCACATGTTGGGTGGTAACCAATTAAGGTTCGTATTTGTTACTCATGTACACCATTCTAACTTGAATTAATATTACAGTTGCTATGCATTGTATACTGTATTTTTTAACGTAAATAAAAAAAAATATATAAATTATTGGAAGGTAGTTTATGATAAAGAGGGTGTTAATGAAGGTGAAACTTGTCTAACATTCATGGACATGATCTCATCATTATCATTATTATTTCCACCATAAGTCCACTGTTATTGAACATCGTCGGTCGGAATCTTCCGTGAATCTATGGCCTTTACGTTTCTAAGAAGTTTTAAAATTGAATATAAATGAAATTCATTGCCACTTGTACCTATTATTTTTATGGTAAAAATATGAGAGGAACTGAATACGACGCTTTAAGGCTATAAAGAGTTTCAAATAGTGTGTCTTAGGATGATAGCTTAGATCTTGCTCTTATTTTCGCGGTATAAACACCAAGTTACCCAGCTGTTTAGTAGGGTGTATGACAGAGGTGAAAACAAGTGGAAAATAGGCGTTTTGCGGGCGAGTGTACTGCCTTTATGCGAGTGATTGATTCGAGGCTCGTCGTTATGCGACTGGATTATTTATAGCCGCGAAATAGCTGTATTATAGCATATTTATTGATAATCCTGATTTCATCATGAAAAAGATGAGGATGATAGAGGGTTGTTATAAATTTGTTTTGTTAGTTTTTGTATTAAGTAATAGTGATGAAAATCGGTTGAGCCGTTTGGAAGTTGTGGGGATTGGATTGGGTTGGATTAACAGAATGAACGGAAAATTACTCAAGTGGGGTATTAATTGAAAGCGCATCACGAGCATATTGCAAAATAATATGATTTTTACTTTTAAGGGCATCAGGTTTTGTAGTCGGTTTTTTATTTGATAATATAATAAGGTAATCGTAGGTTATTTTATAATTTCTCCTATTTTGTCACTTTCTTTGTTTTTCATGCAATTTTTCTATACCCGGTTAACCAAATTGTAACAGGTGTCCCGCAATACAGGCTTGCCTCGTGCGGGGGGGACCGCTGCTTAGTGAAATTACAACGTGTGTGTTGGTAAATAAATATTTACAAAGTAAGTTAAAGTACATAAACCTTTTACACTAAAGACCAGCATAATTTTCATAATAACTTAATTCGACAATCTAATACTTTTGTAAATTCTCGTACTTAAAAGCTACAAACAAACTTAAATTGCTAGAATTTCCAATCAAAGTACCAGGAAAACATAGATTAGCAGGCGATAGGCCACGGCCGATGGTCCTACCATTAATCAGCGCCTCTAATTGAAAGCTCAGTTTATTGCGCCCATCAATACAGCACTGTTGTCACTCGCGTCTTTTTAGCTTTCACAGTAGGTCGTTTAATAGCTTTTTGTTGGCCGTTTGTAAGGCTTTGAAGGATAAAGGATGGTATTGCGTGTTTGATAGGAATATGCATTGTTGTTGGTATATGTCCTTTTCAAACTTACTACGTCAATTTATAAGTGATAGCTTGACGCGTAGAATATGAAGGTGATAAAGAAGAATGTATAATTTATTACTAGGGTTGCATAGTTGAACATAAAGTATAGTAATACTAATAGAGTAAGTACTTATTATCCATGCTAATATATTAAATGCGAATGTAGCTCTGTCTGTCTGTATGTTTCTCGTTAAACGTGTTTCTGTTATGCACAGCTTAAAAAAAATAACAGAAAGTCAGAAAACAAATTAAATAAATACCAAAATATATTACGTTGGTTAACATTGTTTATGCTATTTTAGAATTACACGGCAAGCGTCGGTGGTGTAATGGTCAGCATAGTTGCCTTCCAAGCAGTTGATCCGGGTTCGATTCCCGGCCGATGCATAACTTTTTGCAATGATAACAATGTTCTTAGTTAATTTATTTAAGGCCTGCTTCACAATCTCCAAGATAAATAAGCTAATGTTTAAATTGACAGCTATTAACGGTTGAGACCACATTCGCTCTATATTTTAACAATTGACTAAGTTTACTCGGAGATTCTGAAACAAGTCCTATTATTCTTTCAGCAAGGACACGAAAATTAAGTTTTGTTCTCGGCATGCTGAGCAATAACTGTACTGGGTTACATTAATATGTGTGACCATCAAGCATATTAATTAATATCATAAAATGTTTGTATCTTATGATAATGGAGAATCAACTTTAAAGCCACGATATTTTATATTTAAAACAAGCTAAGCACTCCACAGCAATACCCGTGTTTCTGGATTTAAACGCGGGAAAAATGTATTTTCCCGCGTTCAAAAGTAGTTTATAAGCCTTCCTCGATAAATGATCTATGTAACACTGTAATAATTTTTCAGCTTGCCAGTAATTCCTGATATTAGCACAAAGAAACTCTTGAGCTTGGTAATATTAGTATAGATGTTGTTCTGGTGATCTCATCAAAAATTTAAGAATGTAATTAAAGCTTATCTAAATAAATAAATATTTCCGGACAATCCACACAACAATATGTAGCCCCGTGGTAAGCTCAAGCTTGTGTTACGGGTACTAGACATCTGATATACTTCATAGATTAGACATACATATATACACAGATATTTTTTGTATTAAGACATATTAAACACCTAGAACATGGAAGCCTTGAAGTACATTCTATACTCAACACTTAATTATCATCACATTGTAATGATGGGGTGTGAAGTCGTATTAAGGCTACGAAGCATTGGTGAGTGATTGGTGCGGCGCGGGTCCCGACATCCATTCACCTGTCCGGTGGATGAGCCCCCATTGCCGGTTTTATATAGAGCTGATAACACAATACTCTTTTATCACTTTTTTTTTTATAAAACTTTCAACACAGTCTTAATGTCCATGGATTTTAAAGGTACGTACTTGACATTGAGCTTACAATTATTACACATGTATGATTTATGTAGAAAGCAATCGTTAGTACCTCTTTCATCTCCTGAGGCATAAGGTTTCAAACGTGATATCGATACCAAAGCCATATTCAGTAGCCAAAAGTATCGCTTGCTGAACATCCCGCATCGGACCAGCCTGGTGAGCTGCGGTCCAACTCTGGCATAGTTTGAGGGAGGCTTAAAAAGAAATAAAAGAAATATATCTGGACAATCCATACAACAACAACATCTAGCACATGATAACTTCTAAGCTTGTGTAACGGGTAGGTACAGACATCTGATATGCTTAATATAATAGACAAACATACAGGTATTTTTATATATTGATAGAAATAATTTGAGGTTACAAAAACAGTGCCCTATAAAAGGCGCTGTCAACAGGAACGGGTCTCTCATTCCACATCGAGTCTTCGCGCTGAAAGGACCTCTCTCTCTTGTGTGCATTGGTATCGTTTAGATTCAGTGTCCATTCGCTATTTTTGTGTCGGTTTGATCATAATCTTTTGTTTTCTGTAAAATTACTTTTTAGGTTAATAAATTTTGTTTTTTTTAAATCATTTTGCTTTTGATTCCTAAAATCAGAAGTGGGATTGTTCTCATTGTCCACATTCATTCTGACTAGTTTCAAGTTTCACAAACTCAGTTTTTGAAGATTTTAATTTTGTGCTTTGTTTACATTTTCTAACAAAGGTGCATCGTTGCACCGTTATTGTCTTTGTGTTTTCAAGGAAATGAGGACGAGCCGCACCCGGTCTCGTCAAGGACGGCGCTTAATGAGGCCGTGGCGCTCGCGGTCCCGGGCGTCTCGTGGCCGGCGCTCTCGCAGCCACACGGGCGGCTTAGGCGCATCTCCGGACAGCCGGCGCTCGCGGGACGGGCGCTCTGGTGAAGTTGCCGATTAGCAGTGCTCGCTGGACGGGCGCTCTGGTGGAGCTGCCGACTGCCGGCGCTCGCTGGACGGGCGCTCTGGTGGAGCTGCCGACTGCCGGCGCTCGCTGGACGGGCGCTCTGGTGGAGCCGGCGACTGCCGTCACTCGCTTGTGGGCGCTCAGGCGTATCTCCGGGCTGCCGCTCTCGTGATGGGCGTTTCCGAGGGCCCCCGCGCTGCCGTTCTCGCTGCCAGCAGCCACAGAGCGCATGGCACCGCCACTGCGGCGATCGCCGATTGCGCAGCCCACTGCGCAGTCGCTCCCGTGACAGGCGCACACGTCGCCGCTCGCAAGCCGGGCGGTCTCCGGAACCATCTCGTAATCAACAAGACAGGTATCGCAGAGCAATTGTAAGTCTTTTGTAAAAGTGTTTTGTCACGTTTAGAGCCATTAGGTCGTACTCATCATTATTATGTGTCAAACTTTGATCCAAGTATACCATGATGGCGCTTGGTTTGAAGAGGTAGACAGGGCTAAATCGATTAACGTATGTGACTACCGGGAATGTTTATCTCGAATAGGCTAGATCATGGCTTAGTGAATGGGTGTCCAACGATAGGTCGTGGACTAACTTCAAAGAAGATTTCAAACCTTTGTGTATAAAAAAAAAGTAGACTCAGCAAACATTATCTTTGAGGTTATGTCCACGTACTCTGATAAATTCCAGACATATGCGGAGTTTGCGCGTAAGTCATTGCTTCGCTTACGTATAGTTCGGTGTCTCAGCGATGACCTTACGAGGGACATTATATTGAGAGATATTACGGACTCCCCCCGTGATATAACTGCCATTAATGCTAACCTAAAACCGAATTGACTTGGTTAATTATCTATCAAGTTTTATTAAGCCAGGTAAAAGTACCACTACTCACATTCGCACGAATGTCCAAGGGAATGCAAATAGCCATCATAAAATACAGGGTTATAAGAAATCTTTTAATACAGATAAAAAATAATAAATGCTATTTGTGTAGTGAGGCAGGACATAGGCAAGCTACTAAGAGTTTAAAATTGAACACTGAGTAACCTTCAGTTGCCAAGCCTAATAGGAGCCCTAATCTAATGTATAAAATTCTCGTGTCGCAGTTTTCGTTGCCGTGCTCCTCCGGCTTGACTGATTTTGATGAAATTTTTGAGCTTGTCCGGTGTCTATGAAAACGATCCGGCATCTATTTTTCATTTTCAGACATCATTTGTCAGCTAGTAAATCATATATATGTGCCTTTTGCAAAAACCTGGCCACGAATGAATGAAAAACAGTGCTTTGCTAAACAGCGAGCAGAGGCCAGTTCGGATAAAAATAAAATAAAAATAACTACTTTTGTTCCACCCCACCAAACAAACGCAGTGATATAGTGGTAGGAGTAGTCCAAGGTGTTCCCATCGACATATTGATCGACAGTGGTGCCATCTGCGTGTCACTAATCTCTTCTGCTGTGGTTAACCACTTCTCCTGCCCCAAGAAAATAACAAACTGTTAGATTAAGGGGGCAAGTGAGTCTATTACCAAAATAAACTCTTATGTAACTCTTACTATCGAACTAGACAATATTTCGCTAGAGGTAGATCTTTTAGCTGTACCGAGCGAATGTATGAACGCACCCATTAATATAGGGACCGATGTACTGTAGACGCATTCTGTAAACTCATTTCGATCCTTACTAAGCTGAATCCGCGGTGAGTTAAAAGTTTTGTATTCTGTAAAACTCGATAGCGCCTGTAGCGCCTCAGTGACGAGCGTTCGAAGTGAGCTCGGTCACTTGAGTGATTTCGAGTTCGGATTCGATTTTATACAGAATGCGTCTGCTGAACAGGGAAGGTGTGACATATATACGAACTAAAGACTCTCAATGTATTACTCGCGATTCAAGTACATCATCGTTGTTGAATCCGACACAAAGCGAGTAATCAACACAGATTTGGTAGGTGTCAATCTATCCCCGTTAAATATACTCTGAACACATGATTTCGGGTACTGCTATGTCAACTGTCAAAATGGGTTTTATGCACATCCACCTAAATAGCAATGTCCCTGTATGTTATCGACCCTAAAAGATATCCCTTATCTTTAATTGACGACCACATAGATAAACTTGGAAAGGTTAAGTATTTTACCACACTTGTTATGGCAACAGGTTTCCATCAAATCCGCCTTGATGATGTATCCATCCCACTTACGGGGTTTGTCACTAGTGAATCGCACTATTAATTTTAGAAGATGACGTATGGACTTACTAATGCGCCAATTGTTTACCAACGCATCATAAGAACTACTTTACGTGATTTTATAAATTCAGGAAAAGTCCTTGTGTACTGTACATAGACGATTGCCTTATTTTGTCTGATACAATCAATGAGAGTTTGCAATCTTTAAGGGAAGTTTTAGCCACTTTAACTAAAGCAGGGTTCTCAATAAATCTAAAGAAGTGCTCATTTATGTGTACCAAAATAGAGTACCTAGGGCGTGTTATATCTAATGGGGAGGTTCAACCGTCGCCTGATAAGGTTATGGCGCTTGTAAATTCTAGTCCCCCACAAAGCGTCAAGCAAGTACGCCAGTTCTTGGGATTAGCTGGGTATTTTATAAAGTACATTCCGAATTACTCCCTAAAAACAGCACGTATAGCTAACTTGACACGTAAGGAAGTAACTTTTAATTGGTGAACTGAACAGGAAGGTTAGACTGGCTGGTTTGTATGATACAAAGGTTAACTAGTGCTCCTGTTTTGAATACATTTGATCCTACTTTGAAAACAGGTACATAACAAAAACAAAAGTCCATACAGACGCTAGTAGCTTAGGCTATGGGCTATTTTGATGCAGATACCTGACGATGGTTCTAAGCGGGTAATTGCTTACTACAAGCCAGGTGACCAAGGCTGCTAAGCCGCGATATCATTCATACGAGCTTGAGACCCTGGCTATGGTCAAGGCTCTTTGACATTTCAGACAATACTTGGTTGGCAATAAATTTACTGTTGTCACAGGCTGTAATGCCCTTAAGGCTACTCAGACGAAAAAAGGAGTTGCCTCCGTGTGGCAAGATTGTGGAAGTACTTGCAAGATTTTTATTTCAATATCACATACAGAAAGGGTGCCATGTTGCCACATGCAGATGATCTTAGCTGTTACCCATGTAGTTCGGTAAATAACATTGATAGACCGTAACTGGGCTCAGATAGCGCAAGCTGGGGATGACGAAACGCGTAACATGATTCAGGCCTTAGAGCGGGGGGAATTAGATCCTTCTCGATATGTACTACAAAACGATGTGTTGTACTTTCGGTATGTACCTGTAGGAGAAAAAGCAAGACTGCTTTGTTACATTTCTAAAGGTCAGTGCTTGAGCTTTCTCCGCGTATTTGATGATGAACATTGTCATTTTGGTAATGTACGCTAGATCTTATCTTGAGACATTTTTGGTTCCCTGGTATAAGAGCGTTTGTAAATAGGTCACTGTATATCATGTATTGCACACAAGAGGGCCCCTAGAGCTCCTCTTCAACCCATCTCGTCATGGACAAGGCCCGACGTCCCCTTGACACGCTTCATATTGATGCACTGGGACCGTTACCTGAATCGAAAGGCTTAAACATGTTATGTTAGTTGTGGAAGGGTTCAGCAACTACTGTGAATGCTACACCTGCTATTAAAAAGTTAGTGCGGGATGTTACTCCTGAACCTCGATTGTCGAATCGTGAGGCTAAGAGAGAAATTGCAAGACAAAGGACGGCCGAACAGTTGTTGATTAATCAGGCGTCGATGGACGCTCGTGTTAATCGGGACAAACGTCCCCTTCGTGTGTTTCAGGAAGGCAATCTGGTGTTCGTGATCAAGTATGCTCAGTCGAGGAGCAAACTGGATCATGGCATGCGCGGCCCGTATCGAGTGATCAGAGTGCTGGCTCATGATCGCTATGAGTTGAGACTGCTGTCTGGGTCGTACGGGACGACGTCACTCGCCGCTGTACAACATATGGTTCGGTGGCAGGGCGAGTGGACTCCCGAGTCATGCGCCGCCTTCTTTAGGGGTACATGCAGCCCTGAGTTGTTGGAGTCTTCAAGGCAGCGTGGCGGTGATTGATTCGGGTACAGCCCTGGGTCACCGACGCGATTCCGGTAATTGATTCGGGTACAGCCCTGGGTTGCTGGAGTCTTGAAGATGTGTTACAGTGATTGATTCGGGTATAGCCCTGGGTCATTGTAACGTTTCCAGTAATTGATTCGGGCTGTTTCGAGTCCTGGGTTACTGAAGGTAGCGCTATTCTGGCGGCCCCAGGATAGTGTCTACGATGGCCATGGAAGCTGGTCGGCTTTGCAAACCGACCAGTCGTTGTGTCGAGTGCGTACACAGCGTGATATATTTGGCATGTAATTGGTGACGGTTATTCTGTACTGGTACAACTCTATATCGTTCCTCCTAGGTTATTGCTTGCTTGAACCATGACTTTTATTATAAAAGTGTAACCTACTCCTAACCTAACAAGAATAACACACTAAAACAATAATTCGTCATATGTGGCTGTAGTGCCTTTTATAAATCGCAGTTTTATTAATTACAGCTACATGATAATGATGACCCAGAGCAGCACAGTCGGGCCCCGAGACACCTGACGTGAGCGATCGAACACCGGAGCCGCCTGCCCTGTTGGACCATAGCGTACCAGGGCCTTCACGAGGTCTAGACATGCCTAGTCTGGACATACACGAGGAATAAAGTCTGTCGAGACGCCAGACGTTGCCAGGAAAGCCGTGATAGAAATAATTTGAGGTTACAAAAACAGTGCCCTATAAAAGGCGCTGTCAACAGGAACGGGTCTCTCATTCCACATCGAGTCTTCGCGCTGAAAGGACCTCTCTCTCTTGTGTGCATTGGTATCGTTTAGATTCAGTGTCCATTCGCTATTTTTGTGTCGGTTTGATCATAATCTTTTGTTTTCTGTAAAATTACTTTTTAGGTTAATAAATTTTGTTTTTTTTAAATCATTTTGCTTTTGATTCCTAAAAATATTATGAGGCACTTGAAATTCAATAGCCGAATTATGAGACTACGCTTTATCTAGTGAGAATGAATACGGGATATTTCGACAAGGTAGATTGTAGCTGCAGGGTTTTCTCAATACTACACAAGCATAATAATTGTCATCTGTGTAGAATATGGTAACTCTAGTAAGTGCTCTAGCACAAACTACTGTATACTTCAGTGTACGATGGATACTCTACGCTGAGTTAGATTTGGTAAATTAACAACTTCCTTGTCCAATGAGCCAAAGGTACACAATCATGCATTGTATTCATAAGGACATATTGATTAATGTTTATGAGTCACAGGTGACTCGTTCTTCTATATGATTTGCTGCACTTTTTTCGGTATGAATGGGACGTGATAACTTTGTAATACATACATTATGTACGTGTGATGTTATAGTTACACAAAAAAAAACAAATGATTTTTAAAAATACTACGTGAGGTGATTTTGTGATAAAATTATGTTCCTTTGAATTTTTACAAAGTAATAAACCGTGGCATTTTAGGTTAAAACTAATATTCTAAATTTGTAGTATCATTAGTATTTGCTAGAAAGCTACTTCTTCTTAATTTTTTCTACAAAAATGTAGTATGTATTTAGAAAAATGATGTTATTTAAAGTAACAATACAAATAATGTAGACTGTGGGGCATTATCAAAATGAGTTGTGTGGGGACCAGGAAAACATACATTATAATTTATGAAAATTCAAGTATTCTTTTGTGGATATCATTAAAATAACCAGAGCAAATCCATAGAAAACTGTCTAACAAAAATGGTAGTAACAGCTCTGTGCAATCCGCCCGCCCAAACAAAAGCATTTATCGCGATTCCCGGCGGGCGATTGAAAAACGAACAGGAACTGTCTAAAGGTTTTTAAAAAGAGGAATGGTTGTGAATAGCTTTTAAAGGTGCTCGAAGACAAATGGTCCGTCGGCGTCCGCGCTGACGGAATGCGGGCTTAGCGAGCGCCGAAATGTTTGTTGATAGAGGGATTTGCGATGTTTTTAAGCAATATTTGAAATGGGAGTATCGGTACTTTATGAAAAAGTATTAAATTTGTGAACGCGGATTCAAAGAGTGTGTAAGGGCTTACACACAATTCACACACAAAACTTTTCTTTCACATAATCTGACTGAACTATGCAATGGTAAGCTATGCCAATAATACGTGGCTTGTTATGGAAAGAGCTATCTCGCTTTGTCACACGTGATTGAGCGAAATAGCTGTATATTTTAACAATTGTCTTATATAACTCTGAGTTGGTGAAACATGCATGCACTTATTTTTTTAATACACAAATTTAAATAATATGTCTTAACAGCTCTCTGTTAAGACTTTTCTTTCACATAATCTGACTGAACTATGCAATGGTAAGCTATGCCAATAATACGTGGCTTGTTATGGAAAGAGCTATCTCGCTTTGTCACACGTGATTGAGCGAAATAGCTGTATATTTTAACAATTGTCTTATATAACTCTGAGTTGGTGAAACATGCATGCACTTATTTTTTTAATACACAAATTTAAATATGTCTTAACAGCTCTCTGTTAAGACATATTTAAATTTGTGTATACTCTTCTAAGGAGCTAGTAACGAGCGGTTTTACCATCTTCGATTAGAGTTAATCAGTAGTAAAGTACCTCTAAAGCAGTGTCGCTTAGTTATAAAAGTCTGAGTAAGGCAGCTCTATACGCAATTATTGATTAGCTACTTGTCACTTTACTCTAAAATGGAGAAAGTTAAAGATAGGGTTTATCATATATCCAAAATTAAAACAAATGCACCTATCTGTTACATCTTTTACATTCAATATTGATTACTACGCGTAATAATGATTACAAAAAATGGTAATTGAACACTGGTTTATTTTCGTATAAACGCAAATAAGTATTACTTACTCTCTAAGTAGGTATAATACCCTAAAATCATAAGAAATATACAAAACAAACTGTTTGTTAGAATTGTGTAGTGAAATCCACTGAACTTCAACCTCTCCCCTCGGAGTTTATCTGAGAAACTATTTGCAACTATTATCAGCTAGTTTGAAACAACAGGTACCGGGCCGCGCGGCCGTAAATCACAAACTTCAGGTGGAAGGAAGATAGCGCCGGAACTGGTGGGTGGGGGCTTTCAGCTGTGTGTATCCGGTTTTGAAAATGTCTACACACAGTTACACACAGCTGAAAGCGGGAAACTCCATAAAACGGGCAACAAGAACTAGTCTTACAATACAAGTATATAATCTATCGCACTTTTATTATCTTTTTTTTATTTTAATATTTTATTATTGATAAGCCTTCATTTGACCACAATCTCACCTGATGTAAAGTGACGATGTGGTCTAAGATGGAGCATGAAGGCCTAGAAGATGGCTTCTCCGGACCACATTACGAAACACGAAAAAATCGCTTCACGCACTGGCCCAGCCCGGAGGGTGGTGACAAGCCGCGGCCGAAGCCTCCCACCAGAGACTGTTCTTAGCACCACCCGGAGGTCACGTGTAAGGATTCAGAGGGTTACCACTTACGGACGTGAACACAACCAACAAAACCTCCAAAATCTCTTATTTGATTCGTAACTTCATTTCAATATAAGTCAAATATTATCCAGCAAGTGCAGTGAAGTGGTTATCATGAAACTAACTAATGATTGTTATGGTGCACGAATTGAATTAGATAAGGTCTCATGAATGTACTAGCCTACGACTACTTACTCAATAAAACTATTTATTACTAGTGGTCCGACCCGGCTTCGCACGGGTTTTTATTAAAAAAAAAATCCCGGCAATTATTCGATTTTTCTTGCCTTTTAAACCTTCCCTAGACCTCCACGAACATTTCAAGACTATGATGAGATAAATCCGTTCAGCCGTTCTCGAGTTTTAATCAGACTAACGAACAACAATTCATTTTTATTTATAAAGATTTTATGTTTCAGTAAATTTGTCACACATTATAAACAGTCGTGTTGTATGGATTTTTCGCGGAAACGACTGTTTTTTGCGCGGAGATAGTAGCTTATAGCCTTCCTCGATAAATAGATTATATAACAGTAAAATAATTATTAAAAAAATAGTTCCTGATGTTATCGCGTTTAAACAATCAAACAAACTCTATAGATTTATAATCTAATATATAAAATTTCCATGTCACAATGTTAGTTACCGCACTCCTCTGAAACGGCTTTAAAAAACTTAACCAAATTTTATATGCATAGACATAGACAAACATTTATTTCCTACTCACACAATACTAAAACATTTAGGTATAAATTATTCAAAGGTAAAGAATGCGTACTCAGTAGGTCTGAGAATCGGCTACTATCTATTTTTCATTTTGCAAAACAACGTTTGCTGAGGTCAGCTAGTATTAGTATAGAATTTCAAAATGTTGTAAATTACCTTGGTGGCAAAGTTAATAATGTGGCAAATTAAATTTGTGGGAAATTTAAAATAACGACCAAAGGTTAGAATTGCTTTTTGATTTTGACAGTAATACACTAATGACGCTATCAAATTGTTTGTTACTTTATATCCTTTAAGAATAAAAAGAAACAATATATGAATTTATTAATCAACTAGCTTGTCCCCCAGCAAACGTTGTTTTGCAAAATGATAATTAGATAGTAGCCGTTTCTCAGACTTACTGATTATGCATATAAAATTTCATAATAATCGGTTGAGCCGTTTCCGAGGAGTACGTTAACTAACACTGTGGCAGGTGAATTTTATATATAAGAAGAAAGAATAAAATTTTATAAATATGATAAATAAACTATAAACACAAATAATTACATTGTACTGTGCGTGGACCAAAATAGATAATTTATTTAGACACTTATATTTTTATTTAAACGCTATTAACAAGTACTGCTCGAGTTTAATAAATATCCTCCTACAACGTCTTAGTAAAAATGCATTCAAAATCCGTAATGAATTCCGTGACGTAATGGTTCCTTTCGCAGTAAACTCGTTAAGGCGCGCATTTTTACGGACTGTTTGAGGTTCCTTAATTAAAACCTGGCGGGGAAACTCTACTATTTTTCTCAACTAATTTACTTTCGAAGTGAATGGTACAGTATTAGTTCACCTTGTATTTTAACTTTAATGAGAATGGAGATAAAAAATCGACAGCAGACCGATCGCAGGCCATTGATGACCGCGGATCGGAAAACGCAGCGTCGGACGTCCACCAAAAAGATGGACAGATGATTTGGTGAACGCTCCCCGTTTACGGCAATTCGCTTGCGACCGGTAGAAGTGTAAGTTATTAAGACTGATTCCCAGCTGTGTGGACAGATATGTGTTTGGAAAGATGAGGATCATGATAAAATAATGCTTCTAAGTTAATATTATATATTAGAAGTAGCACATGATTCACTTTTGTCAACATTTCAGCCATAGATCTGCTGGGTCATTGATATCACATTAGTAATCAAATATATATTTTACTAACGGCCCGCCCCTGCGTCGCACGGGTAAAAAAAGTTCCCGCCAATTATTCGATTTTTTCTCGCCTTTTAAACCTTCCCTGGACCTCCACGAACATTTTAAGACTAAGATAAGATAAATCCGTTCAGCCGTTCTCGAGTTTTAGTCAGACTAACGAACAACAATTCATTTTTATTTATAAAGATTTTTTAAAAGATATTCAGTTACAATGTCAAAATTGTCGGGAGCTATGATGCCACAGACAAACAGACAGACAGGCACGTTAAACTTATAACACCCCTGATTTTTGTCGGGGGTTAAAATTTTTAAAAGGTTTACTTACACTATTTTGGCTTTTCCACCTCCACGCTAGAAAATTACAAATTGCAAAACTTAAACAATTCATTCAAAGCGATTTTAAGCTGAAAACACATAATAAATATCAAGCAACACTTAAAATTCACTTCGTCGCGGAATCATAAAGCGACGCTAAGAAACTCCCGCGCGTACACTGCAGTGCAAATAAATGCACCCGCCGCGCACCTGACTTACGGCGGCGACCCGTTTATTGTTATTACTCCACTGTGCCAGGTATTTACTGTTTCGAATAAACAAGTGAAATTTATTCTTATGTACAATATTTAATTGGAAGCATTTAATTTTGAGAAAGTATGGTGTTTACGGTTTTTTATTCTTTGGAAATTAGATATGTTACGTTTATAATCCGATACGAAGAAAGTTTTAATTCTCTCACCTATCGTGGTAACAGAATTTTACTATGTCTATGTATTTTTTTTATTTGACACTAATTTACAATTTCATTTGAAGTTTTTAAGTGACGACAAACAACCTTGAAGAAAACAAACATCACATTTTTATTTCTTTAGATTATCATTTCTTTTTGTTATTGTGTCAGCTGTCATCAATTTCAACAGATTTTCCTTACATGTCCATGCGAACTGCACTCGCCAATTCACATTTGATAACCTCAAAGCCTCTACAATCAATCTAACGCCCCCAAAATGTTTTCCACCAAATCATAACAAATCAAACGGCATTATTTTAGGAATTCATGAAAGCCCCGAAAGGACAACAACACAATAAAACGTCCATAAACACTCGCGCTGATTCCTTTTATTCGAGCGGCATTTGGCTCACCTGCCCTCGCGTTGTTTGCGGGTAAGCGGACGTCGGGCAAGTGAGCGAGCTTTTTATTGGTTTATTGGTTCCGTATGAAGCTTTAATCCGGTATTGTTCAACAAGAAGATAAAACTATTATGTGCTATCTGTGGGTGATGGATAAATGAAGTCACTTAACGGATTTGAATGTAGTTTTTAGCATTAGAGAGTTATACAAAGTGAAGGGTTATTTGCATTATTTGTACTAGTGCAAAGCTTGGGCAGTTTATATGTATAACATAATAAATAATTATTTAAATATAAGATAGTTTTTTACCTCAAGTCAAAGACATTTATTTTCTTAGAAACACAGGGCATACATGGACATGTTAAAGTTAATTAAAATAAAAACTAAAAATTATCAAAGAAATAACAATGTCTTCACAATTTGCCTTAATTTTTTACATTGAGTTGAGAAGCGAATATTGTTGATAAAACAGAAACTATTTTAATTAAAGTGAGAATAATCAAACAAGTATTATAAGTAAGGGCATCTTTCTAACTGAACTATAAATTATTTTTTCGGAATGGCTTATCAACATACAAAAACAGGGAACCCTAAAAAAGGAAAAACGGAATCGGCCAGTCCAATCAATCGGGAAATAAGAAAAAATGATTGGATTCACCTCACGTTCGCAAAAAATATGTGGCGCTATTTACGGGCTCGCGAGTGTACGAGTGTGTGTGTGTGTGTGTGTGTGTGTAATTACTGGCCTTGCGAGTGTGGAATTGTGATTTCCCTGTAATTGTAGATTTGAATAAGATGTTTTAGATTATTTTTTGTTTGGAAGTTCTTTGTTCCTGGGTCGTACTGTTCAAGTCCGTAAGTTTTCTATCACGATCAGTTTTGAAGATAGATTCAAATATTACCAGGAATTTAGATTTTTCTGTCCCACTGCTGGGTGTCACTGTCTGTCACTCTCCATAATTAATTTCATCAATCTCAATCAATTTGAATACCCATGAAAACTTTCAGTCAGATGTCAATAATAGAAAAGTACATAATAACTTTATTCAGTAAATATTTATAACAGTAGGTTTACACACCAATTATAACTAAGTTAAGATAACATAACCTAAAATTAATTACTACTCACTAACAACTTCATACGATATACCTCTATTATGTCGATATGAACACAACAACGAAAGAAAGAATAAATGTTTATTTCAACTAGACCTAAACACCGGTTAGTTAAAATAAAATAAAAAATAAAATAACGAATTGAAGCTAAGTTAGGTATGGTATACCTAACTTAGAATTAAAAAATATCAACGTGGTGTGAATCTCTTAAGAATAAATTTAGGATTGACAAATTTCTGTGTAAAATTATTTTTGTGAGGTTGAATTTCGCTTATACTAGCATCACTCGGCCGCTTAAATCTTAAACTTTTTTATCACAACTTAAAGTATTTTATCGTGTAAAGTTTGTTGGCTCGGAGACGGAACTAATACGCAAGTATCTCATGTCCGCATCACCGCGTCCAATCACAGGCGGTAGGTGCTCTATGTGAATACCTATATTGTTTAAGAACATTTTGCAGCAATAGTAAACATGCATTTGGGGTGTCAAATGTTTGTATGTTTCGTAAGCATTCACCATGTTCTGATCGCTTAAAATGTATACCTACTAAAACCTATTTATGAATGTCTATTATTATTAAGTATACTAGATGTCTATGTAACACAAAATAAGAGCTTACGAGGCTGGATCTTGTTTGTTGGCTTGTCAAGCTCATTTTTTTTTAAATAAATATAATTATCTGGCATTTCAAAATCAAAACTTAAGAAAATTATTTGAAACGATAAAGGGCTTCCATTATTTATATTTAAGAATAGCAGAATACAAAGCAAGCATACTCTTACATCAACAGTTCTTTCACCCACTCTTACGAACAAAATAATAATTAAAAATTTTCAAACTCATATCAATATCTTGTGACTTTACCAAACTCATTTCAAATTTATCCATTCTTCCTTCCTAGTATTAGTACATAAATCATCATCAGCACCCTATTAACGTTCCCACTGCTGGGACACAGGGACTTCTCTCTTGACGAGAGAGATTAGGCCTTAATTCACCACGCTGGCCAAGTGCGGGTTGGTGAATGTCACATGTCCTTCATACTCTTGAAAGTTCTCAGAACATGCCGGTTTCCTCACGATGTTTGCCTTCACCGTTAAAGCACGTGTTTAAATCGCACATAAATTTCTCAAGAAGAAAAATCCAGAGGTGCGAGGCGGGGTTTGAACCCACGACCTTCGGAATGAAAGTCGAGTGTCCTCCCACTTAGCCAACACGGCTTTTTTCTACACATAGTACATAAATAAGTTTCCTAATTAGCACACGTTATTGACTCCATCGATATTGTTAGGTCAGAAATGGTGTGTTGCCAACTGCGCAAATAGACGTGCTTAGCGGTGTTTACCTGCGCCACGAGTGGACTCGGAAACAAATCACATGCTCACGTTCTGTGGAGGTAAGCGGACACTTGAGAAACTAGTGAACATTTTACGAAAGAAAATAATATATTACTTATTTGGTGAGTTTTTCTTTTTTGTATGAATAATATGATGAAATGAGAATTATCTATTAAATTCTATGCATACGTTAAACAAAAATATAATTTTAATTTAACGTATGCATAGTGTGCAAAATGAATAATGGCTTTTCTACCTATAAGACATTCAATGGTGTGTAACCAAGTACTTGTGATTTTATGACGTTTACCAACAAAAAACCTAAAAAAAAACCAGAACAACCACTTATATTATTTATCAGCCGTTTATTCTTGAAGAGGTCCGATGCAACCATTGTCGTATAAATAAAATGTTTTTTCTTACTGTAATATTTTACTAGACAATTTACATAATTTATCTATTTGTGAAATAAAAGAAGGATACTGTTGTAATTTGTTCTCTAGACCACACTGTCACGCGCCAGTAAAATTTTGTTGGCTAGAAAAAGTTATATCGACGAAAAATTAATCGAAACCATGCCTCTAACGATAGTATTAACTCTACACATTTCACTTTTAAATAAAAAAAACCTACAGATTAAAACCCACGTTAGTGCCAAATGTGCGGTGTCCCTACATCGTTTGAGTCCGGTCACGTCCGCCGGTCGAAGGTGGAAGCGACCAATAAAAATGTATAGAGGGATTTGTATCGAGAATAAACCCGCGGACACGTCGCCAATTAGTGAATTATTGGCCCCCGCTGCAGTGGGCGAACAGCTTTACGGCAAAAACAAGTGTAGCTGAGTGTTTAGTTATTTGTCTGGGAAAATATTACTAGGATTTCCTTTTTTATTTAAATTTTATATCAAGATGATATTGCAGGGCAATAAACAGTTATATCTAACCCCGTGGTAAGCTTAAAGCTTGTGTTACGGGTAATAATGATCTATTTAACCCAGTATACATTAGTATACGTTTTTATTATACCTACGTAGACAAAATTAACACAAAGTTTTTAAGATTTTAAGCTTGTAGATGCAAACAATGGTCTTATCACGGTAATCATAATCAAATATGGTAACATATCAAAAGATATATCGAACATATAAGAATTACGAACACTTCTTGTATTACTAAATTATATGTACATATAATCTGTGGTTATAACTTACCACGGTTGTAGATTATGTTGTTTTCCAATATATTAGGTCCTTACATATGAAATTGGCGTTTTGTATGGGAGGAACAAAAAGTCGAATATTTTTTAATATAATATATTTAATTAATCAAAGTATGAACCATTATTTTCTATGCACTTTTGCCATCTTATAGGTAGTTCATTGATCCCTTTACTAAAAAAACCAGTCGGACGGGAATCAATAAAATCTTTGAAGGCGATTTGGACTGCCCCATCGGAGTTGAATTTTTTCCCTTGCAAGAAGTTATCCAAATTTCGAAAAAAATGGTAATCTGTTGGAGCAAGGTCCGGGGAGTACGGAGGATGTCTTAGACTTTCCAATTGAAGCTCTTCTAATTTAGTAGCCGTCTGTTGCGCAGTGTGTGGTCTAGCGTTGTCGTGAAGCAGCAGTGGCGTGGAGCGATTGACCAGCCTAGGTTGTTTAGCCGCTAGCTTTTCCATCATGGTTTGCAATTGCTGACAATAGACATCAGCCGTAATAGTCTGGCCAGATTTGAGAAAACTGTAATGAACAATACCGGCACTAGTCCACCAAACGCTTACAAGTAACTTTTTTGGGGTTAATTTTCGCTTGGGGCAGGATTTGGCTGGCTGGCCAGGATCCAACCATTGCGCTGAGCGCTTCCGATTATCGTAAAGAGCCCATTTTTCATCACAGGTAATGATTCGGTTTAAAATACCTTCATTATTGTGCCGGTTTAGTAATGTAACGCAGCAGTCGACGCGCGTTTGCCGGTTTGCTTCAGTCAATTCGTGAGGTACCCACCTTTCAAGCTTTTTAATCTTCCCAATTTGCTTCAAGTGAATTAAAACAGTTTTATCACTAACACCGCAGCCTGCAGCTAACTCGGACGTGGTTTGCGATGGATCCGCTTCCACAATAGCCTTCAACTCTTCATTATCAACTTGAGTCTCAGGCCGTCCACGGGGCTTGTTCTGCAAGTCGAAATTTCCAGAACGAAAACGTTGGAACCAAAAACGAACTGTGTTTTCTTTTGCAACACGACCGCCATACACATCATTCACCCTTCGAGTTGTTTCCGCAGCACTAGTGCCACGGCGGAACTCGTACTCGTAAATAATGCGATATTTTAAGTTTTCCATTTTGTAAAATGAGTGACGCAAACAGAAAAAAACAGAAGAAAAAAAACAAATGAATGACGATCATCGAAGCACAAATACATGAGTCTATAGCTGTACAAATTTGAATTTGGAATTCCTTACCAAAGAGGAGAAATTTGTGATTAAAGTGGCCAGTACGAAAAACGCCAATTTCATATGTAAGGACCTAATATTTGACACGCTATTGACAATGTCAAATGTACGGAAATTATTGTATTCTACAATAATTGTAAGTAATCACTCGTTGTACACAATAATGATGTCCGTACACCGTAAGCACAGTTAATCTGGGCGGGATATGTCAGATTACTGCTGGCGTTTTTGTGTTCATTTCGCTGGGCGGGCGGCAGGTAAGGCGGCGCCCAATTTGCAGGATTACGAGTAATCTTCACTTGTTCGTTGATAAGTGATTGTGATTGTGGTCAGCGGTGGGCGATTTTAGATAAGATACAGAAAGTTTCATTTGCGTTTCATTGACATAATTATATTAGGTTTGTTAGAAAAAGCCGCTATGTGTAAAGCGGTTATTAAGTAACTTTTCGACCTGGCAATATACACAACACACCCAGTTAGAACAAATCAAACTCAGTTATCTATACAGAAATTAATATGATGAGATAGGAAGTCATTTATTTTCAGCCTCCCTAAATTGAATTTAATTAAATTCAACTAATTATAAAATAACATAAAAAAATTAGATAAACAAAAAAATTTTATTTGACAGTGCAAAATAGAAGGAAGTGTGTGTGTTTTTTATGCTAGATAAGCTTTCATTTAACCACAATCTCACCTGATGGCTTCTCCGGGCCACATTACGAATCACGAAAAAATCGCTAAACGCACTGGCCCAGCCCGGAGGGTGGTGACAAGCCGCGGCCGAAGTCTACCACCAGAGACTGTTCTTAGCACCACCTGGAGGTAGTTTTCGCTGTCGATTCACTTTTAAAAATCTGCTATTTGAAGGATTTTAATGCAGATTACAATACGATATTGAAGCACCAATATTACAAAAGCTATAATTTCACAAGCCGGCTTTCCCACTCAATTGTGTTCTCTTAAAGACAACCGTTGGATAGACTGAAAACAAAACACAAAAGCTCGATGTTGCAAAATTGGTAAATTTGACAAAAACATTATTTTAAGGGATTATAATGTTAATCGAAATGTGCGAAGTCGAGGTGAGTCGCTAGGATATAAAGTATTTAACATTTGTTTGGGGTCAATAATTCATTTACAATTTCACCATTTTGTGCTACATTTTGTGTATCTTGTTTTATGAACTTAGTTCAACAATTAAAAATGAAAAAATTATATTAATTTGATCTTAGTTAGGCGCGTAAATCGAGTTTAGCCTGATCTGATCGCGTATGAAACTCTACGAGGACCATTTTGTAGACAATACAGACGATCACAAATTCCACCATTTACATCTTCGGAAGTTTTCCAACAAATCTGAATGTTTAATTCCACCTGCAGCTGAATTATTCATGCTCGGTTGTTGACGAAACAAGTAAAGCGCAGAAGCCGTTGTGTAAAACAATAAGAATTAATGAAGTGAAGTGACGTCTGCGGAGTGTTGAATCAGGTGGGGAATCTCACAGTTTTATTTATATTTAGTTTTAGTGATTTTTATGGAAATAATTATAATTTTGATGGCCTTAGAGAAGATCTTCATCTATATACTTTGTATTACAAAACAGAAGAGATGCGCTAATTTCAGGAAAAATGGTTCTAAATTAAATTAAAATTATAATGAAGGAGTTACATAAGCCTTTTTACTTCGGTGAAATACAATTATTTATACAAGAAATTTATCAAAAACAATGTTTGGTCAAACCAAAGCCTATGCGCAAAGTCTAAGTACCTACCTAATATCCTACTACTATTATAAAGGCGAAAGTTTGTAAGTATGGATGTATGGATGTTTGTTACTCTTTCACGTAAAAACTACTGAACCGATTTAAATGAAATTTGGTACACAAAATCTCTAGAGCCTGAAAAATAGCATAGGCTACTTTTTACCGCGGGAAAAAGTCATTCCGCGGAAAAATCCATTATAACGCGGGTAACACCGCGGGGCACAGCTAGTATAATAATATATTTAAATCTTTAATTAATCAACTAAGATCGGTTTATTTTGAGCCACAACGCTGTCTGTCCATTGATTTTCTGGCATTATTTTGTACCAACGTTATTTAGTTTAAGCTTAAGATTACGGAGGTACCTGAATAAATCTAAAAACCCGGTCTTTTCCTTTATTTCTTACCTCTTTTCTGTACCTTTATATTTGACCCACGACAAAGTTGTTCATCTTTACAGTATGCTTGCGGAACTAGTTCTTGCAGGCGTTCAGATATAAAGGAATAACAATTTCCGGACAATCCACACAACATTTAGAACCGTGGTAAGCTCTAAGCTTATGTTACGGGTCATCATATATCTGATATCTATATATATAAAAATGAATCCCTATTTCCCTTGGTCACGGCATCACGCCTGAACGGCTGGACCGATTTCGCTAATTCTTTTTTTGTTCTGTTCGTTATCATCAGAAGAAGGTTCTTATGAAAGAAAAAAAAAGGATATTGCGCGGAAAATTAGAAAATTTTAAATTACTTAACCACCATATAAAACTATTAAACTTTTTGAATGTAACCTTAAGACATTTGACATAGAATTGACTGTACCAATTTTCAATATAGGTGTTAATGATGATGATGATGAATGAAAGCCCGGCAAAGTGACAACTCGGAGTATATTTTGGCTCCGAGTTGTCGCAACCAGTCCAACATTTTACAACTAGCATATTTTTAATCTATCCCAAGAAAAGTACCTATTAAAACATCAGTAAAAACTCCGTAAGTAACTTAATTCCGCAGGTTACTTAATTCCGCAGGTTACTTAATTCCGCAGGTTAAACGGAAACATAAGTAATGAAACGGCATTGTAATTGAATGGATCTCAGCCGGAGATCGCGGTCGCCAATATAAATGTAAATGGCGCGGCGTCCTGCCATAGAACAAGGGCCAGAACTTCTGTGCTTCAAAGTTCCTTTAGTTTATCGTCGCAAGCATATTATTATGTAGTAATTTTTTCGGTAATAGTAATTAGAAGTAATATATTGATAAAATTATACGTCACAATTCACAATTACATCTGGTTTTTCGTATTAACACAATCATGTCAAAACAAAGAAGTTAACAAATTAAAAATGTCACAAAGAATAAGTAAACTCAAGTAGGCAAGTATAGAGGTACATAAAACCTGAGTGGAAGTACACTCGACTTTCTTACTAAAGGTCCTGAGTTCAAATACCACCAGGCACCTCTGAGTTTTATTATATAGTAAATTTATGTGCGCTTTCTTAACATGTACTGAACATGACAGTCATGTTATAAGTAACGAGTTTGAATGACATGTTATATTCACCAACCCGTACTTGGCCAGCGTGGTGAATTAAGGCCTAATCTCTTTATCCAAGAGATGTACTTCTATGTAAATAGGGGTGCTTATGTTAAGTAAACATACGATTTTGTATTTTTGGCTGAAGACAGGCTCGCTTCGGGCATAGGCGTTGGAATGTTGGACTCATCTCCTCATATGGGTGTCTTAGAACCCACATTAGGAGATTAGTCCAACGGTTATTCAAGAATATAGGCAGAAGTGTCTTGTAGGAACATAACACCAAATAGGTACGATTACCGACACACTTATTTGAATAAGCTGACATTTATAATCTTGTTTTCCGTGGTATAAAAATAATAATAATTAGTATGAGATCCACTCATACTACACCTAAAGTTCCTTCGAGATAAAGATTATTCATTATTGCAAAAAAAAAAAATAATATGTTTTTTTAGTATTTGTTGTTACAATGGCACCAAATACCTTCAACGATGATGAAGTCTCAGTATTATGGTCACATTTTACCCTTTACGTTCGTTATGAAAAAACTACTAAAAATGGCTACCAATAACTGCTAGGTAGTCTTTCTGAATTTTCTAGCTCTCGCTACGTCTAGTCTACACGTGGGAGATCTGTGAACGAATCGGGGTGCGTTCGGAATCACAAGCGGCTCATGCATAGACAAGCGCCACCTGAACGACAGACGTGAGTTCTGCCTCTACAAGTTTCTGAACGTGACAAATGATTGTCCACGCCAATGTAAAAAGCTCTAACAGAATTATTTTCTTTCAAAACTACATAATAACTCGAATAATATTATATTGCCAAATAAACTCTTGTCTCTTTGTCTGTCTGTTATTGACCAATTTCCAATTACATCAGTAGGTAAGGATGACATTTTATTTAAAATAGTTCAAATAAAATTTAAAAAAAAATCTTATCACGCGTATAATTACAACAAAAATTTTTGTAAATATTATCAAAACGTAATAATGAGTAAGTACCCTATGATAATTTTTAAAAAGTCATTGGCAATAAGACTACTACAGCCGATCTCTTTTACTACCAAAAAAGTACCAATAAAATGTTAATGTTTTTTTCTTAGATTTTTTTTTATTTGATTATTTAGAACTTTTTGAATTATTCTAAATCACTCAATAATATTCACTCCGCTCAAAATTCAATAACATCTTGTGATTTTGAAACAATTTATAACAACACACAATCTTTCTGAACGAATATGTACTTCAAAAAGGTAAATCTTTTAAAACAAGAACCTCCTTGGAATTCCTGCCCGGAACACAATGCATAGGTAATGTTCCAAGTTTCAAATATAAAAATCATGGAACTCCAAATTCGAATAAAGAATTCATTCGGCTCGGCGCAGGTGGGGCACTGTTCGGCCATCTTTATAATTTTATATGCTTCTCAGAGTTTTTAATTTAGACAACTTTTGCAAACTTTTTATTGGTGAAAACTTGGAAGTTGTGATTTTGTAATACGGTCGCCGTACCTTATCTTCATAATTTCAGATAATGGTGTCAGTGTTATTTTCATTTTTAATTCCTGTATGCAACAAAGGTCTGTTGATAAACGAAATATCATATTTGAGTAAGCGTAAAATATATAATACATATATACATAAGTACTTACATGTTACATGTAATCGTAGTAACTAGGTGAGTTCCGGTCAGTGGTTTAACAGTTAACTTTGTTTCTGGGAAAATATGAATAATGCTGGTACGAAATATAAATAAGAAACTTATTCGTTTATGTAACTACATTTAAAATTACACACCTAACAAATAACGACAACATTAATCATCTTTATCGCCATTTTTTCTACGTTACAACAGGTACTATAGTACATCTAAATGCCTGTCTAAGAAATTAATAACCGGTGAATAGTGTACCCCTGAAGCCTCTATTTCCACTTTAAACCTAATTAATTCGTAGCCAAAACAGCTTATGGGCTGTCAGCAGGTATTAGAGGTATCTCGAAATGCCACGGTGATCAATAGCTGTCCCGTCTTCAAAGCGCCGGCTATATTTACTCTATCACCTGTTCATCCAGAACTATCCAGACTAATGGATTCTACAGAGTAAGCCGCGGGGTAGAATGTATTGGATGGTGTTACTCTTTGTGGGGTATGGTGTCCGCCTCAAGTTAATCGATTTCGACACTTGAAAATTGAAAATTGCGCGTGTTGGATAATACTGACTTTAGTTATAGAAGGTTATATTTAGATATTGTGTTACACCTTCAGAGGTATGGTGTCCTGGTACTTTAGACGTAAGTTTGGGTTTTTTGTATATTATTTTAGGTTTACAGATTATGTATTTCTTAAAGAACACAAGAAAGAAGAAGAAAGAAAATCTTTATTGTAAAAATTGTGTATGCTATGAGCTGATGTTAACAATGACTAGGTATCAACAATTTTATCCGTCGCGGACATACAATAGTATTTAAATGTACACATAAAATTTTACAACATAATATTACCTTTAGTGCAACAAATAAATTTAACACTAAAAGTATTTTTTTAAGTTATAGTTAACTCTATTACCTATGTAGCCAGTTTCTCAAATTTGTCTTAAATGGATATCCATTTAGTTCTTTTATTTCAACTGGCAAATGGTTGAAAACTTATATAGCTGTTATAAATGTACTTTTCTTATATAAAGTGCTATTTATTTGAGGGATACATAGATTATATTTGTATCGATTTCTAACATTTTCCGATCTGTTCGAGTTACCTTCTTACTTAAAAATATATCTATTAAAAGTATATCAGATGTCTATTACCCGTAACACAAGCTTAGAGCTCAGCACGGGCTAGAAGTTGTTGTGTGGATTTTCCTTGGTATTGTTTTGGATATCAATTTGTTGTTTCATTATTACTCTATCTATTTGAAGGCCGGGCTCAAATAATCATAGAAAGAAAGAAAAGGTTTTTTCGGGGATTACATGCAGATATTTATAATTAACTACAAAACTACAAATCCATAAAATCACACTAAACGCTTTATACACTAATTTCAAAATCAAAATAATCCCTTCTTAGTCCAGTGCATCTACTCTCCTCGTCTAGGTACGTTTATGCCAACAGATATAAATACTAATTAATTGTCGATGTTGAAGACGGCTACCTTCGCAGCTGTTTATTTTATAGCCAGGATATTAATTGCTGTTTGAAGTCGCGTGATGCACGGTAATACGGGACCGACGAATTTATAAGTCAACAATTGATTTGAGGATATATGAAGCAGCATACAAAATGTTGGCTCGGCTCCCAGGTTTGTAGATGGTGGATAGATGAACTTTAGTATTTGTTTTGTGTGAAACAAATGCTGATACTAGTTCTCTAGTAATCAAGCACATGCTGAGACGTAGCCATTTTCCTAACGAATGTTATTTTATTTTTTTGTTTTTCTTCCTATTTTGTGAGTTTGTATCTATTTATTTAATCTTTTTTATTAATTGTAAGTGAATGTATTCAAAATGTAATAATAGATATAAGTTATTTGTTAGGAAATAAATGTATTTTGTTTGTTTGTTTGTTTGTGTGATGGGATTGGTATATGACAAGTCTGAGATGTTTTTCATTTGTATCTTATTATAGTGATAATGTTTCATTATGTAAATGTACTTAATGAGACTTATTGCCGAGGTAATAAATAAATATTGAACTTTGAATTCTAGAAACCAATTTTAATTTCCTTTACATTATAAACATACTACACTAATATTTGGGTATATAAACAATGCATTATATTAATTATTCAATTAAAACTAAAATATTACAATTTGAATAATGATTATCTCATAAAACATTTTGTTTAATATTTTAATGATGTCAACTATTTTATTACCCCATTCTAATGTTCCATTTACTGAAAACTTAACCTAAAATGAAAGAACGCTGAGTACCAGAAGAGTTTTATGAAAAGAACTCTGTGACATCATAAGACACAAAGGCACCTCCTCAATGAGGCTGCACCTACCTTTGTTTCATATCCTGCTACTCTCGCTTTTTTGGTTTCTTTCCTCCATGGAAAACACAGTATGGAGTCGGACTTTTCATTATTAAAGTAAACCTATCTCTTTTAGCGAGTTTCCTCAATGTTTTGCAAGAATCATAGTGAGATTTATAAACTGGCTTTTTAGTCACGTATAAAATTAGATGCTGTCATTAAAAACGTCATTGGCAAATTATATTGACAAAATGCAGATAAATCAACTCCTAGAGACGTAAATAATTGTAATAAATACATTTCAATATTTACATTGATATAATTAATAAGGAAATAGAAAACAAAATATTATTCAATGCCGTTCTTATGGAAACAAACGAGACAATATTTAAGGAAACAGTGAGATGTTATTGCAACTCTCGGGACAAGATCTCGAACTACGGTCAAGGATGGAGGTGGAAACGGTATTCCAGATAATCCTCGGACTCTGGTACACGGGCCTCGGGCTCTCCGTGCTATGTCTCCTCGTACAAGTGACGTTCTACATCCTACTGCCTGCGAGCTGGAAGCTAGACCAGAGAATCTTAACGCAACTGACGATTGCGAGGTTCCTCAACATAGCCTTCGAGTACGCTTCGCTGTACGAGAGCGAAAGCAACCCTGTTACCTGTGTGATTGTTATGTTCTACTTCCATAGTGACGCGGCTATTGTCTGCTGGATGTCCGTATTTACGAAACGGTTGTATGACAAAATAGTGGTGGTTTTCGCGGATGATATGAACTTTCTTTGTTTGGCTGTGTCTGTGTGGTTGTGTACTATTCCTATTGGAATTATCAGCTCCTGTCTCCTCTTTGCGAATGCACCTTTAATCTTTAAATTTTGTTCGATATATTGTATTGTAAAGTGTATAATTTTAGCGTTGAATTTATTAGTGTTTTGTCGAATTATTTGGGTCATTGTCACAGTAAGGGCTGATAGAGATTTGAAGAACTTGCTACGAACGTGTATCAATTGCTTTTTATTAGTGAGTGTTACAAGCTTGCAAGTATTTATTAGATTTTTCTTCACGGACAACACTCCATTTTTTGTACCGACCGAGTATGACACTAAAAGGAATTCATTTTTGATTTTGTTCGGGGTTCTCAGCTGCTATCAAGTTATAGCAGTTACATTGATTTTTATATTGTTTTTAAATGCTGCTAATAAATCAGACGAGTCAGTTTATCAGCAAATGATTAAAAAACTCAAGGTGATTGGTAAATCTATTTATAATTAATTACACCTATTGATGATTTACAAGTTTGCAATACTTAATTCTATTAGATTTATTGACTTATTAAACGATTGGTTTTATGAAAAGATGAATTTTATTTATATTCTAAGCGTCCGCTCTATAATTAGAACTGTGTGTAAATGTCCCGTTCGTAAACAAGGATGGAACGTGTCCCTTATCATCTTCCTGTCGGGAATTTACTTTATCACGGGCCGGCTCAGTTCTGTGATTCACCGTGAATCATTCAAATAGGGGGTTTCAGTAAATGGGTTCAATAATAGTCGATTGTATGAAGCTCGGCTTCCGACAAACGCTATGGGAAAATATAGGTCATGCATCAAGTTGTGTGTTTTTAAGCCTTGGCAATTATGTCACAAAATACACTTTAAATATTATTGATGGTATTTAGATATTTTATGAGAATTATAATTGAAATAGACTCCACTGGCATTTTTTCTTGTTTTGATTATTTCATTGACTAAATTAAATTTATAACTTAGTTTTAAACAATCATGTATTGAAATATTAAATACTGTGCTATACTTATCCATTCTTATTTGATTTAATTCCTTACAAATGGTCTTATATAAATTGTATCGTACACGAAGTACGGATCCTCAAAAATATAAAGATTGAAATTACATAAATGCAACATAACAGGAAAATTAACATAATGTGCAAAGAAAATACATTTATGTACTTACATAACCGCAATAAACCAAGATAATCCAATTCACTTTGTATTGTGGTAGCTGTATGAAAATAGTGTCAACATTACTCATGTAAAAGTCCGCAAAAATCACATAAATTGCCGGGAAACAACACTGTACTGAAACAATCGTATCCCAGTCATTAAACAATAAGGTTGTCTGAGCTGAGACCATGGAGGTCGCACTAGCATACAAACTCATCCACGGCATCTGGTACGCAGGTATTGCCATATCAATACTCTGCTTACTGATACAAGCCTTCCTATTGGCGACGCTGCCTTCAAGTAGAAAGTTGGACCAGAAGATCTTAACGCAGATGACGATTGCTAGACTGCTCAGTATCATCTTCGAGTACGGATCTATTTATGAGATCGAAAATCTTGCGCTGAGCTGCGTGACTGTGTTTTTCCTGTTCCAATGCGACGCTGCCTTGGCGCTGTGGATGTCCGTGTTCACCAAGCGGCTGTACGACAAGCTGGTGACCGTCTTCGCGGACGACATGAGCTTCGTGAAGCTCTCCATCTTCATTTGGCTCCTGTGTCTGCCGATTGGCCTCGTCGCTGCTGGCCTCATGCTCGTCCAGCCAGAATACGTATTCGACGTCTGCACTTTCTACTGCATCGGTAAATGTATTGTGTTAACTTTTAACCTGCTTCTTTTCTGTCGGATATTCTACGCTATCATTAAAGCTAGAAATGATAAGAATATTAGAAAACTTTTGAAGACGTGTATTAATTCGTTTCTGTTGATAAGTGCGACGAGTTTGCAGGTTTTTATTAGATTTTTTTACACTGATAATACACCGTTTTTTGTTCCGTCTCAGCATAATAATGAAAGGAATAATTTCTTGATTGTTTTTGGTTTACTTAGTATTTATCAGGTTATGGCGATTACTTTGATATTTGTAAGATGTCTGTCGGCTTCTAATCGCTCTGAGCACACGATATTAAAACAAATTAACATTAAACTACAAAACAAAACTGATGTTTGAAGTTTATTTAATATGTGTAATTTATAAGTTATGTTGTTGTTGATTGAGATCTCGTTTGTCGCCAAAAATAATTGTTAGTATGATTTTTATATATTAAATTTGTAAGTTATAATTTAGTGTAGATATAACGTGGGTAATGTAGTTTGATGATGACTTGTTTGTTAATTCTAGTGTTTTTACGGTAAAACACCGGTGTAATTTTCATAATGCCTAAAGTAAAAATGAGTGAATAAAAAAAACGTTTATGTTTCATTAAAAAAAAACTACAAAAAGTATCTATGCCTTAAAGTTTTTGAAATATAATATTTATAAACGCACAACATTATCACCTTCCTGCCCCTATCCCACATTACGTAGGCTCGGCACAATATTTATTTATTTATTTATAATACAATATTTATTTATTAATTTATTAATATGTATTTAGCAGCCCTTTCCCTCCATCACCTTATTTTATATTGTTTTTCAAACTATAAAATATACTTGAAATTATTTAAAGTAAGCTCACTTAAAATTCCCGTAACAGCAAAATCGCCTATACGCCTTAAATATTAAGAATTTACTGTTTGCGTACCTAATAAGTTACACTTAACTATATTTAACTTAAATTTGAGTAGATAAAGAAAAGGAAGCATTCAGAAATTGAAGCCGCACCTAGATTTCTAATTTCAATAGTTCATCCATCCTTGAACTGAACAGTTCACGGTTTGAAACGACTAAAGACCCAACCTAAGAATTTTTTTTACTGTGTTATTTTCGTTGGAATGTCCATACAGAGGTACAACCTGACCCTTAGATATTATACCCATAGACCCATTTTTTTTATTTATTTATACACACAATAAACCCTGTGGGCTTATACCCTGTGTCCCACTGCTGAGCAAAGGCCACCCCCCATTTTTTCCACAGCTTCCGATCTCCGGCCACTTCTCACTTCAGACCCATATGTCCAAAAAGAGTATCATGGCCTTGAGTTTGTGTGTTGAAAAAGAAGCCACCTCCACACCCCTCGCTAGATCACGTTATTAGACATGATCGCGCCGAACTGCGGATTTCAATAACGAACGGTTCTTTTGTTGGCGCTGTTTGAGCTGCGATATTAAAAGATTCATCTGATCCATCAATCGCTTTGCTTACCTGTTTAGATTGTTTGTTGGGCCGACTGAGCGTCCGCCCGTTTCATATGGGATTGGAATTGATGGAATGAATGCGCGAGAATTGTTCTTACAAAAGTGTGTAAAGTTAATGAAAGTTGAGTTTTTAGTTTATATCGACGAAGGGTTGTTCGTTGTTTATAATTTGGTTGTAGGCGCTATGATAATTACTGGACACTGCTTAAAATTACTCAGAAATCTTGACTCAATTTTTATCCACCCAAAATAATTTTAAGAGGTATATAATGAACGTCAGTGGGTAAAATGGTAAAGTAATGATCATAATAATTGCATGTTTGCAGAATACAAGTATCTCACTTTGATTCTAAAAATGGTTTTTTTTTAATAGATAATTTTACATACTACACTTGGCCCAAAAAATAACGGTAGATTTACCAATCCAACAGTCATAAGCATCCCTATTTACATTTCCACTGCTGGGACACAGGGACTTCTTTCTTGACTAGATTAGGCTTTTATCACCACACTGGCTAAGTGCGGGTTGGTGAATGTCACATGTCCTTTAAACTCTTCGAAATTCCCAGAACATGCTGGTTTTCTTCACTATACCTCACAGCCTAGCAGTATAAACAAGTAAATCAGAGCGGTCCCAGTACATCGGTCAAGGAGCCGAGCGGAGTCGAGTCCATTACTCTTGCTGAGCGGAGTATTAATGACAGGCATCTTGCCTGACTTACCTTGTTTACGGCTGTGCGGGCTGAAACACAAGCTGTAGCGATCTTGATATCCACAGCAGATAGCAAAAGATATCAATGATTGAAAAATAACCTCTCATTCTTCTGTTTAATGTAAAGATAAAGATAAAAATAAAACGCTTATTTTGTCAATTACTTTGAAGCACGTAAAGCACACGTTACATTGTAAGCATATTAGGCAGGGATATTTTTTTATTTGTTGTATTTGAGATGCCATAAAGTAAAATAATAAATTGCTCATCACCACTGCATGAATGCACCAGAAAGGCGGCCATCAGAGAAGAGTGGCGGCGTGTTGTGAAGCTTGCCACCAACACCTGAAATGATGACCACGACCTCTCTGTCAAGAGTGCAACCGAAGAAGAAGAAGAAGAAAGTAAAATAATTTAATCATTAATTATTAGGAACTAGTGTTGCCCCGCGGTGTTACCCGCGTTACAAACGATTTTACCGCGGGAACAAGCAGCCTATGTCCTTTCTCAGGCTCTAGAGAATCTGTGTACCAAATTTCATTTTCGGCTCGGCTTTACAGTTGAGAAAGTGAAACAGACAGAGTTACTTTCGCATTTATTATATTAGTATGGATTTTTTGAGTATATTATTTGTTAGATCGTCAAACTTGAACTCAATAGTAAAATTGTAATATTGTAGGTATATTATTTTTCTTGTAAGTAATTGTTGTTTTCAATAAAGAAAATGGTATTGTCAGTTATCAGTTTCTAGTAATTAGACTCTGAGCTTAAAGCGACAATTTGCCTGTGTCGAGTTAAATAAAATTATAAAGTGGAAAAGATGTTACTCAGTTGAACGCCATTTCGCGTCCTCAAATTGTATTGTATACGTGCCTTCAGGGTATTGACATTGACATTAGTCTTGTCAATTTTAATCAAACTATTAGAAATAACCAGTCAAAAGACCTGATTGAGGTTTTCTAAGTTTTGAAGTACATATAAGTACTTATTAAGATTACAATGTCCGAAACAAGGTATAAATAAACCGCTATAAGTTTATACCATACATAAAAGGTAGCCAAAACAAAGTCCGTCTTATTTTCGGTTCCATTAATTCAGTAATAGAGTTCAAATTCCCGCAGCATATCCTTTGAACCGTTCACGCAGGTCGGGCCACTCTATTCGTTACAATTTTTCTTTGTCACAAAGGGATGGATTTGGGGGTAATTAATTTTCCTTGAGGATTATTGAATTTCAGACGTTTTCCTGGAAAGGGCTGGAATAACATACGTTTCTGAAGGGCTTGGATTTACTTGAACGGTCTCGTTGAGATGGATTGATTTGTTTTGTTTTTATAAATATACCTTAAAGGGGATTTACAAGATTAAATGTTTTGTATGTACCTACAGTAAATTAAGGAAAAACAACAACTAAGCTGGGAAAGCGTAAAGTGATATAATTACTTACCCTGTTACTTATTAAAGGAAATTGATGATAAAAAAGTGCAATATTATTTGTTTATTATAAAATGGGCTTAGTTTTCAGTACAATCTAGCCAGAAGGCGAGGTCAACAAATTCATTTTGAAAGGAAACATTAAGAAAATAAATCTTCTCATTTTTATATTAAAGTTTACAGAGCAATTCATTATTTAAAAACTGATACGTTTCCTAATTGACGACTAATAATTGCTACTCTATCCATGATTTTTCAGATTACGTGTCATTCTAAAAACATCTCGAACACAGATAATCCAAAAAAAATGTCTAAGAAACATAATTATTACGAACGAAAAACTCCCCCCTGCGTAAAATCCCCGAAAAACTATCAGATCACTGATCCTGCTTACCGCAAGCGACGTCTGTCGAAGGCACTGCGCTTCACAATACATCATGAAGACTGATGGGCCGGACCTAATCCCGCAGGTGAGATCCGGATTAGACCCGGACCTGATTCCGCATTAGTGGCGGATAGCGGAGTTTGAGGGTTAACCGTGTGGGTATTCCAAGTTTAACAATTAGATGGATTTATAGGATTGATATTGTATGGTTGAGGCGATGTAACATGTTATGAGGGTATAATGCAGGGAGTCATCATGTGTATTCATTTATTTATTGCACACTAGCGGCCCGCCCCGGCTACGCACGGGTAATTATTCAAAATTGTTTTCCCGGTTTTTTTTGACCAATTATTTCTCGTCGTAAAAACCATTCTTGGATTTCTACGAAAATAAATAATAAAAAAATAGGTGAATTTGGTCTAGGCGTTGTTGAGTTATGCGCTTACCAACACATTCGGCGATTTTTATATTATAGATAAGTAATATAAAAATAGTCCTCTGGATAGGGATTGTTGGAGGGAGTTGCGGGAGGTCTTTGCCCAGCAGAGGGACAACATAGACTAATAAAAAAAAAAAAAAAAAATGATATGTGTTTGCGATGGTCCTAGATGATCACTCAGTCGCGTTCTATAAGGACAGTGAGAAGCCTTTTAACTTAAACATTATCGTCTTATAATCGATCCTAAGCAATCTCTGTAGCTTTGTCAACTTAGATACCAACATGAATTGACGTATGGTTATTTCAGTTGTCAGATAGGCTGTGTCTGACGTGGTTTTCGTTAAACATTAAGTTAGAAAATAACAAAGGGTCAAATATTCTTATTGATGCTCCGCCTGTGGCTTCGTCCGCGTAATAATAGATTCTCCCACGGTTAAAAGTAGAATCAGAGAGTACCGTGTTAAGTTAAATCCAAATCGAGCTTCGCTGATCTTGGGTGTAACCGCTGTAAAATAGGCCTAAGTGTTATTCTGATATGAAAGCTATATTACTGCCAAGTTATTAAAAATACATTCAGTACTTTATGAGTGAAAGAGCAAAAAAATACACTTACACACATCCTCACAAACTTTCGCGCTTAAAATATTAATAGGATACCTCATAGCGCGTTATTTTAATACAATTGACAGACAGGCAACATTTAAAATAAAAAAAATCAACCCTTAGTACGTTGTTGGACGTTATCTTTAAATTTTACTCCGCATAATGTTACCCAGACGCAAAGTTCCAAAGAATCATTGAACTAAAGCGCGCCATGAATTGGCTTTTTTAAAGTTCACCTGAGAGGACTTGGGAATTTTAATGAAAAAATAATTTCAATTGGGGAACTCCGGTCCGGCTCGGAACTTTCCTAACAACATTACCTCAGCATATTTGAGGAGATGACACTTTCAAAACAACCTTAATTTTGTATAGATATTTTTAAAGTTACTTGGAAGTTTGATAATCAGACATTTAACCGTTTGTATGATTTGGGGATGCGTTGAGAGTGATGCTAGCGTAATATTTTTTTTACAGTTGTTATTGGACTGATGCTAGCTTTAATCTTTAGTTTTTGTACTGGATCGTTTTGGACTTGTGCTATGACTTCCATACCGTAAAAAAACACCTTCCAGGGTGCATTCGAAACCTTGTACTTTAAGTCGTAGTATCTACTTATACCTCTATTATAGCAGTAAAGGACGATTCACACATATCAGTGAGCCCACAGTTCCGGCACAGTACCGTTACAGTTCCGTATCCGTGCTACAGTGGTGCGTCAGTGCTTCAATTCACACATATCAGGCACAGTACAGTTCAGTTTCCCTTCAGACTAGCATTGACGTCGATTGTTTTAATGGCACTCTTCAATACATGTCAGTGATCCGTGATAAAATATCGTCGTCGCCGATCACGTCCGTGATGGCCGCTGCCGGCACTGACACTGACGGTACTGAGACGACACTGACACGGACAAGTGTGAATACATCCATAGAAAATGTTTGAAAGAATAATTTTATCACTGATGCGGTACTGTGCCGGAACTGTGGGCTCACTGATATGTGTGAATCGTCCTAAAATCGTATACAAAACAAAAGAAAACTTTCAGTGTCTTAACTGTTAGTTTTACACCAATGTTTTACGAACAGCCTTACCATGAGTTGGAATTTTATGTGCAGTATATTTACAAAAGTTGTAATCCCATACATTTGACAGATAATAAAAAAAAGTTGTTTACAGTTTTACGTTCTTATGTTTTACGAACATTTCAAGACTAAGATAAGATAAATCCGCTCAGCCGTTCTCGAGTTTTAGTGAGACTAACGAACAGCAATTCATTATTAATATATATATCTATATATACATTATATTATATTATAGATATAGATAATCTGTCAAATATTACATGTTCTACATTTGCAGCAGATAAAATAGCAACTCATGGTAGCCTTACCATTGACCCCGGAACGTTTGACCACCTGAAGCTATCTCTATTAGAACCCCTAATACAAACTATTTCTTTGATCCTGAAGACAACAATTACCTCGCCCTGTTGTCGATTATCCAATCAACTGTCAATGCCCCCGAGAGGGCCAAAGTTTAATTCTCGGAAATTGTTTGTAAATTATCTCCTGAGGTAGGAACTTTTCTCATTCACTCGCCGCCCGCGGTAATCTGTCTGCCTGTCATAAGTTGTTGCGAGTTTTGGGATTACCACCTGTACCTATTTGGGGACAACGGAATGGCAAAGTACAAGTTTTTATTAAAGTATATTGGTCAACAAATTATCTAAAATTTACTGACATGGAGCTGAAAAGTCGGACGAAACCAGATTTTTATTATAAAATTAACTTTAGTAGTTCATTTATTCATCCACTTTATGAACTATGTAATTACAATTACACTTGGTTTCGTTAGAGGTACACGGGAATATTCTTCAGCGACTTATTAGGTGTCTACGTTTCAGCAGTGGGAACATAAATGGGGGTGCTTTTGCTATTAAGTTATGACTATAGATCACATTTATTTATTGTACACATTTTTAACAAGGAGAAAATGTCATTTATTCTCGCATTATGTTCTAGTACTTGTTGATTGATTCTTCTTATTGAATAAGACTTTTAGAAGTTAAAATAATATATATGTATGTTTTTTTTTATTTTGGCACTGAAAAATGTATCTGATTTCATTTGGCGTCATACATTTTATTTAATGTAATTTTTTACCATCAAACTTAATTTTGCCATCATGTTTTGAAAACTTTTTAATCGAAACTTAAAAGGACCGTATGAAAAAGTTTAAATCCTTAAATAAATGAAAATTGAAAGCCGATTGAAGTCCTCGAAGCCTGGCAAAGCAGATCAATCAGCGACTAAGAGCCTTTCAATTACGTTTAACTAACACCTTCTGCACGTAACCGGTTAAGTCTAAAATCGTGTTTGATCCGGTCCCAGCCGCCCTGAACCGGAATAATCCGGTCCACCTGATCCGAGCCGTCCGACTTGCGGGTTTCCTTTGCTAAGGGGATTTTAAGTTTTGGCAGAGAGGTTTCTGTTTGGGAGATTTTGCGACGCACACAATGTACTGGAACCGTTTTGTTTATAGGAGTATCCATGACTAGGTACATATATCTGTTGCAAACAAGGTTAAATAGGTACTTGTATTATGTTGTGTATATTGTTAGGTAAGAGGTAATGTGCTTTTCTTTTGTTTCGTGGGGAATTAACATTATCCCGTACAGCCAATAAATTGCTTAACTACAAATAAATGTTGTATAGAAAGTTAATACTTAGGTAGAAGTTAAACCTTGAAATATAACAATTTATTTGCAAACAAACATTTTTTAATTTGACATTGAACATTTTCAAAAGTCAAAAAATCACAAAAAAAATTGGGTCAGTACTTTTTCTCAAAAAAAGTTTCATGCATGATCTCTACAAAACAACCACAAAAACTTAAAGAGCTCCAAGTTAAACTCTTCTATACGATTATAGTAGATAATTAATTATTTCCGCCTTCGAAATAGCTAAAAAATCCATCGAGAGTTATTCAAAAACTTTCCCCGAAGCTCATAAAATCTCAATCAAACAGGTAGAACTAAAGCGCCAACTCAGCAGTTTGCAGCCACTCGTAATCTTCTGGAAAGCCTCAAAGGGTGAGGGGGTAGGGGAGCGGGGGGGTGCGGGGGTGGCAAAAAATCACGGGGGTTGTACCTGAGTAATTCATGCAAACGAATGCAAGCCAATTAATTACGGGCATTCGGCTGCTAGAGGAAAAGTTAGAACACACTGCTGGGTATTCTCGGATTTTGGTGTAGTTTTGGCAAAAGAGTATTTTTGTACGAATATTATGTAGCAAAAATGAAAATAAATGTGTGCTTTTTGTCTATACTAATATTATAAAGAGGAAAGGTTTGATTTTTTGTTTGTTTGTTTGTTTGTTTGTTTGTTTGTTTGTCTCGAATAGGCTCTGAAACTACTGCACCGATTTAAAAAATTCTTTCACCATTCGAAAGCTACACTATCCCTGAGTGACATAGGCTATATTTAGTTTTCAAAAATAATATGATTCCTTACCAAACTCCGATAATGTAACCCATGGTGAAAAAAAAAGAACCCAAAATCTTTCTTTAATCGCGAATGCTGCGAAAACTATTGAATATATAACTAAGTGATGTATTACAACTTTGTAGAACTTATCATTATCTACAATAAACGTCGTTACATTATATCTCTAACTATTATAGTTTTGTGACAATAACCGATTTTTATGAAAAAATAAACCTAAAATCTTTCTTTAATCGCGAATGCTGCGAAAACTATTGAATATATAACAAAGTGATGTATTACAACTTTGTAGACCTTATCATTATCTACAATAAACGTCGTTACATTATATCTCTAACTATTATAGTTTTGTGACAATAACCGATTTTTATGAAAAAATAAACCTAAAATCTTTCTATAATCGCGAATGCTGCGAAAACTATTGAATATATAACTAAGTGATGTACTACAACTTTGTAGAACTTATTATCATCTACAAAAAACGTCGTTACATCATATCTCTAACTATTATAGTTTTGTGACACTATGCGTTGTGGAGTGGCAGGCGTCACTCGGGCACGAAGGTACGGGAGGGGGGTTAAGATCACGAAATAATCTGCCGCGCGATCGGCTCCCTACTGAATGGTCATGTGCGGAAATAAAAAAATTGTCGCTTGATAATATTTTGTCGCTTAGTTAGTAATTCGTTAACAGGTAACTAATCCCATTCAAAAAGTTATTTTCAGAACTAAACCCTACCATTATAGCATAGATATTGTACATATCGTCGGTTGGCAGTTCAATTGGGTTAACCACCAAAACACGTAAAATAAGTTGAGTATACAGTTTTTTAAGCATAATAAATAATATAATTCTAACTTTAAAAAAAATACAGTTACGCTACACATTTTAACTGTAAATTTTGCAGACTTCCGTCGAAATTATGTTGTAACTGAGTAGGTATTTAAAGTCAAGTCAAAGTCATGTATGTGATCAATGTATGTCAAAGTATGTGATCCATTTACATAAGTCGAATTGTTGTATTCCTATGACCGAAGAAGGTTAAGTTGGTGTATGTATCTTGGCAAACCAGCATTGCTCTTACACTAATTCTAAGCTTGAACGAAAAATTATACACCAATATAAAACCAACTTTCTTCAAAAAACTAACGTTACACAAATTGACCCGAACCAAGTTTATGTTTGTTGTCGGTTACACCAAATTGAAGATTGCAATCAATAGTATGTTTTCTCTTACCTTAATCTTCTTATAAATAATAAATCTAAATATAAAATATAAGAAAAACCCCCGATTCGAATCCTTCAATTTCCTTAAAAGTAAAACACCATAATAATGTGTAATGTGCACGCAATGCGCTTTCATTTGATACTCGAGTTTTTGCAGATTTTCGGTTTTCCTTCCCCACTCTAACCTCCACAATTTTTAAACGGCACAACCGATTTTCATGAAACATGTCTAAGAGCACTCGCGCCAGACTCACCTTTTAAACAAAAAAAACTAAGTTGAAATCGCTTCATCCGTTCGGGAGCTATGATGTCCCAGACAGACAGACACGTCAAACATATGACACCCCTCTTTTTTGTCGGGGGTTAAAAATGAATCGCAAAATGTGTTGCTAAGCGCATAACTCAACAACGCCTATACCAATTTAGCCAATTTATTTTTTTAAATGTTCGTTGGAGTTTAAGGATGGTTTTTCCGGCGAGAAAAATTCGAATAATTTTGAAACAATTTTTATAATTACCCGTGCAAAGCCGGGGCGTGCCGCTAGTATTTAATACTTGTTAAAGTCGCTTTTTTTTTTAATTTTAGTTTAATGCCTCAGTTGCCAAGATGGCGAAGGTAGGCGCTAACGGTGCTAGAGGTAGAAGGTTCAATTCCTATACTATGCACTATTTCTTGTTCTGGGTGTAATAACTACAACAACTTTCGATTGACTTGCGTTTCATCACTGGCTTTTTAGCGGAATAGGCATGCCAAAATTTTAGAACCAATGTCAAATCTTACCTTCTCGTTAAATAAATCTGTTGGAGTAAAAATACAAAACGGCAATGTAAAACCGCCCTAAGCCCAGTAATTAATATTGCAATATCTCGAGTTTCTGCAACGAGATCTTTGAGAGATTAAGGTGTTCCATTAAACTGATTCATTGCTCGCAGTCGCATCAACTCCACTAGAAAAATAAAAGATAATTTTAAAGTAGGTAGGCTATATATGTATTCATATATAGCCTACCTACTTTAAAATTATCTTTTATTTTTCTACTCATCATCATCATTTCAGCTATTAGACGTCCACAGCTGGACATAAGCCTCCCTCAAAGACGACCAATCATTCCGATCGGTCGCCACTTGCATCCACCGTGAGTCAGCAAGTTTGACTAGGTCATCTGTCCATCTAGTTGGTGGTCGTCCGACGCTGCGCTTACCAATCCGCGGCCTCCATTCGAGAACCTTTCGGCCCCAACGGCCATCTGTTCTACGTGCTATGTGGCCTGCCCACTGCCACTTCAAAGAGCTAATCCGTTTCTACTCCAACAGATTTATTTAACGAGAAGGTAAGATTTTATATATAGCATACCTAGCCTATTCATAAGGCCTGCAGTGAAATTGTGAATTTTTGAAGTTGGATTGTTTGCCAAAAACTATGTAGCACTAGAATCTGTTTTAAGTTCACATGACCTTAAAAATATATATTATGTTAATTACAAATAATTGTACCCACCCGTATATTTTTAAATTTTTCTATTGAACAATCACAATCGCACGAACGCGATACCTACAAGTATTTTCGGACGATTTTCACGCGATTACTCGCAAGAAAGTCGCTTCCCTACTCCAGCGTGCGCGAGGCAGCGGCAACGGCATCCTGAAGATGATTGTTGCACGGACAGACAGCCCAATTCAAAACCGGTGGATGCGGGTGCTGATGGGCTCCATCTGATCTGATGTAAATTTTTAATTCTTAATCTTATAATCTCATTTTTATTATATAATATTAATTCAATTTTAAATTTAGTTTGACATTTTGTGATATTGATATTGTGATTTAATTTGTTTAATTTTAATAATCTATATTTAATCTATGAATGTTTAATTTTTATGTTTATTTTTAAGTTTTGTGTATTTTGAATTTTTATATGGATTTAATCGGGGCGCTAGGTCGGGTAACCTTCACGTGTGGCTATGGCTATCATTCCTTCAGAATCTAGATTAGGCGGGAAGGATAGCCCGCTTGCCCTGGTGCGTCCTGTTAAACCTGTCCAATAATATCTCTGGATTATTATTGGATAGGAACTAGTGACCTGACACGGTAGGGATCGGGGGTGGGTAGTTCAGTAAATTCTAGCGGGTCCTTGGGGTAGAGGGGTTATTAGAGGGGTTAGAATCAGGGATACATTGGAGTGTAGGTTAGTGAGGCTTCATAAGGGGACTGCTATGAATTTGGGGCTAATTTCAGGCAGGTTCGGCATCGGGGTCGGATAGGAAAGCTTCCCCACGTGTTTGTGCCGTGCGTGGCGACCCGTAAGCAGGAAGACGGAGTCCTGGAGTGTTGAGGAGTACATCGGGCCGGGTCAGTTGCCTGGTGACTTCAATACGCACTCTTTGGTCCCTATTTATGTGTAGACGGGAGGTCCCTGAATAGCCAACAGGGATCAATCGGCTGTGGGTGACGACTGCTAGGTACACTGATGAAGTATCCGCCAAATACGGATTCGGTTCGGGTCACTAGGCGAGGTTTCCTACTTGAAGGCGGACAGACAGCGTGGCGCGGAAGCCGAGGCGACTTCGGGGGTTGCTCTTGGCCACCGGGAACTTCGGTATTCTTCGCAACGTGATGTCTCGTCTTGCTGACATGTAAGGGACCTATATTCTCCGAGGTAGCCTTAGCGGACGTGTGCGGTAAGAGGCCGACGCACGCCGTTCCCCTAGTCGGGCTCTGTGATGGGTGAGGCCCGTCGGAGAATGAATATAAAAAACTTAACACCATGGCAACCTCAAGAGACACCCTTTTTAAATCTTCCGCTGCGTCTTCGGATGCGCGTAACTTTTCCTCGGCTGCGTCACTAGATGCGCCAATAACATTTCCCAGACCATCTACGTCCACGGCTGCGTCCTCGGATGCGCCAAGACGTGATTTAGTATCGACCGGATCCGACATCGGAGCGCCATTAACCAAGGCTGCGCCGAAGGAAACGGTCATCGAACTATCTGCTCTTAAAGCAGCAATCCCAGCAGCCGGGTCTAGCTGGAATCTTGTTTCTCCTCGTAAGAGGAAGAACAAGAAGAAAGCAAAGATACCTCCTCCTCAGCTGAACGCTGCAGCATCCCAAAAGGTGAGGACACAGGTGGGGAAGAAGACCGCTGACTGTGGGCCACAGCTCTCTAGAGCTAGGCCTGTAGCCCCGCCTAGCGGGGCGCCAACTTCGGCGAAGCCTGAGGCAGAGCCGTCTTTGCGCGTCAGTGGTCCGAAACCTCGCCGATCGTCCAAACCCCGAGGGAAGCGCGGAGGGAAGCCAGGAGCGAAAGCCCATGCTGCAACCCAACCGACCACCAACCCAACACCAACCGCTCAACCAAAGAGCTCTAAACGGTCCCGGCCAGAGGACAGCACTACACCCACAGGTGATAGTAAGCGCCCGAAGCCGGGATCGTCACAGAAAATCAGAGCCTCTTATAGCCACGCAGCAGCACAAGTTCCTGTGAACGACCTGATGGTGGCGTTAACGGTTGAGCCTTACCAAGACCTTACCGAGGAGCAAGCCACGGAGATGCGTGAGAGGATGGAGGCCAGGTTTGTCAAGGAACTCCTTGACCCGATCACCACGGCCCAAACCTCCAAAGTCCGTTTCCGGGGCCGAGCACACCTTTACGATGGCGTCCTAAGCTGTGGTGCGAGGACGACTATACGTTAGAGTGGCTCCAACGTATGGTCTCGCAACTTGAGTCGCCGGTCGCAGGAGCGAAAGTTGTCCTGAAAAGGCAAAAGGAGCTCCAGCGAAGAGTCCTGTGTGGCCTATTCGTCCCAGTTCAGGGACAAGCGGACGACATACGCAGGATTCTGGCGGCTCATAACACCAATCTCAACATTAACTCGTGGAAACCGATCCGCGTCGAGCAACAGGTGCAGAAGGGCACACCTGGAACACACCTGGTGCTCCGCGTTCCCGAGGCTGATGTTGAGAAGGCAAAGCAACAGGAGCGACGCCTGTACTGGCTCTTTGGGAACATATACCTGCGTCTCCTAGAGGAGGAAGATCCCAAAGAGCAGGAGGTCTGCGATAACGCAATCCAACCTCCAACTCAGGACCCTGGACCGGTAGTCGAAATCGCACCCACTCCTGGTCCCAGCTCCATCCCGACTACATCTCTGGCGTTCCGCAAATCCCAAAGGACGCCAGATAAGACGATAGTCCAGGGTCCTTCAACTCCCATGACTGAGGAGCGCTTTCTCGATGTGGAGGGGAGTGATGTCAGCGACAGCTGTCTTGACTCCTCCCCCCTCAAGCGCTCCTAGAACAGTCATGCCAACAGCCCCTAAACCCATCCCCTTCCCCCTCCAAATACCTTACCCCACTACATCCCCTCCCCAAATCCCCAAATCCAAACTCCCCAATCCCCAAAACCTACCAATACCAATCATTCAGGCAAACCTTCAACACAGCCTCACTGCCACTGCAACCCTACGCAGGGCACTGGAGGAAAGACCCGAAACTGTGGCTCTGATCCAAGAACCCTGGATCAGGAAAAGCCAAATATGTGGTCTCAAAACACCGGAAAGCCAACTTCTCCTGAACACCTCTGTAAGCAATCCTAGAACTTGCATTGTTGTTCCGAAGAACATTAGGACATTTCTTATAACCGAACTCTGTTCCAGAGACCTAACCGCTGCTAGACTATTTCTATCTCCCCAACATGACACACAACAAATAGTCATAGCATCAGCCTACCTACCTAGCGATGAAGCGATACCAACTCAGGAACTGATGTCACTCGTTGAATACTGCGAAAGGGAGAACGTGGAACTCATCGTTGGCACAGACTCCAATGCGCACCACACACTTTGGTGCAGCACCAAGAGTAACGACCGCGGAGAAGAACTGGTAAGCTACCTTGTTACTACGAATCTTCTACTCCTTAACAGGGGCTCGGAACCGACCTTTGTCACCTCTAGAGCCCAAACCATAATTGACTTAACACTTTGCACAGAACAGGTTTCAAGCTTCACCAAAGACTGGCACGTATCCAACGAGGCATCGTGCTCAGATCACAGGTGGATAAGGTTTAACCTGGAGATGACAATCCCTCCACCACAACCCCGACGCTGTCCACGTAAGACTGACATAACAAAATATAACAAATTAGTTAAATCAGAACTTGACAGTTTAGGTGTTAACGCAAACATTCTAACAGTAGCTGAACTAGATAATTACACTAACCAGCTAACGCAAATTTTAACCCACAGCTATGAACAATCATGCCCACTTGTCGTGCCTTCACGAAAGCCAAAACGACAATGGTGGGGACCTGAACTGCAGAGGCAACGAAGCAAAGTAAGGAAATTGTTCAACAGAGCCATGAACACCCGGACACAAGAAGACTGGGACAAATACCAACGCGCAAGGATTTCCTACAAAAAATGCATACGTTTGATGAAAAAACAGTGCTGGAGGAAATTCTGTACCGCAATAGAAGATACCAGTCAGGCGGCTAGAGTCAGAGGTCTGCTGGCAAGAGACCTTGATCGTACACTCGGCAGCTTAAAAAAACCTGACAATACCCTTACAAAAACGGACACGGAAACGAGCGAGGTACTGATTAACACACACTTTCCTGGCTGTCAGGTAACTGACAACAACAAATGGGAAGAACATCAGGAGTACATCGCTGACGAACATGACTGGAACACAGCTCAAAATATGATAAACCACGAAAAGGTTACTTGGGCAATTAACAGTTTCCTCCCATACAAATCGCCAGGCTTAGACGGAGTCTTTCCGGGCATGTTAAGATGGTGCAATAAGGCACTGGCAGAACACCTAGTGCCTTTATTTAGGGCATGCATTGCCTATAAATATGTACCTCAAAAATGGAGAGAAGTCAAAGTAGTTTTTATACCAAAACCAGGAAGAGGTGACTACACTGAGCCTAAGTCTTACAGACCAATAAGCCTCACGTCATTTCTACTAAAAACACTCGAAAGGCTATGTGACAGAGAGATACGTGAAAACACACTCAGCCTTATACCACTCCACCCCCAACAACACGCCTACAGTAAAGGCAAATCAACGGAATCCGCCCTACACCAAGTCGTATCCCGTATAGGTGCAGGATTGACGTCAAAGCAATCAACCCTCGGAGCATTCATAGATATTGAAGGAGCCTTTGACAAAACAAAATTCACCAGTATCAACAAAGCCCTGATCAACTACGGCGTTGAACCAACACTGGCTGAATGGATTAACAACATGCTCGTAAATAGAGCCATTCAAGTAACGATAAATAAAACAACCCGAGGCATAGTAGCGAGAGGATGCCCTCAAGGAGGCGTTTTATCCCCGCTACTTTGGAACATAGTAGCAGACGAGCTACTGAGAAAGCTCAACGGTCGAGGTCTTGTGACAGTAGGATATGCGGATGACCTCGCTATCCTGGCGACCGGATGCTTTGAAAGCATACTATGTGACCAAATCAGGAATGCCTTCAAAACCATTGAAAGCTGGTGCAAAGAACACGATCTATCGGTTAATCCAGCTAAAACAGAACTCATAATGTTCACCAACAAAAGGAAACTTGGGCACCTAAAGTTGCCCCAGCTCTTCAACACAGAACTTCAACTAACTAACGAAGTCAAATACTTAGGGGTCATACTAGATAGCAAGCTTCTATGGAACAAGCATCTTGACTTCAAACTGAACAAAGCATGTACTACATTTTACCAATGCAGGAGAATGCTAGGGAAAACATGGGGACTCTCCCCCAAGATAACCAGATGGCTTTACACTGCCGTCGTAAGACCCACACTAACCTATGGAGCCATAGTATGGTGGATCAGAACAGAACTGAGCACAGCCAGAACGAAGCTGCAGCGCTTTCAAAGAATGATAGGCGCAGCCGTCACGGGCTGCATGAGAACAACACCGGCTGCTGCACTCGAAATTGCTCTCGAATTAGCGCCACTCGACCTATATATACAATTAGAGGCGACCATGTCAGCCCTTAGACTAAACAATCTTGGAATATGGGGAACCACCACAAGTCCACACGCACGTATACTTGAAAGGGCGCTGGAATACCAACCACTAATAGCAGCCCCGTGCGACCTCATGCTCAAGAAACCAATCCAAGACAAACTTTACCACATACAACTATCTGAAGGTCCTAAGGACGAATCAGGCATTGAGGAAGTGAGAATATACACCGACGGCTCTAAAACAAAGACCGGAACAGGTGCAGGTGCCCACTCACTAGACCTCAACATTAACATATCCATGACACTAGGCGAACACAGCTCTATATTCCAATGTGAATGTGCAGCAATAACAGAGGCGGCCAGGGCAATCATGAGAAGGAAGATAAACGGGTACCATATTAGAATTCTCTCAGACAGTGCCGCCACACTCACTGCCCTAATGGGCAGAGAGAGTAACTCTAAGCTAACATACGAATGCCACCTAGTGTTACAGGAGGCTTCCAAAAATAACACGATCACCCTTCAGTGGATCAAAGGTCACAGTGGATCATTCGGGAATGATGCAGCAGATGAACTAGCACGGCAAGGATCAGGAAGGAAAGCAGAAGGTCCGTCTCCGTTCCTGCCGCTGCCTTTCTCACAACTGCGCACCTGGATGAGAACCAGAATAAAAGACCTACACAACGATCGCTGGCATAATCTAACAGACTGCCGACAGGCAAGAACAGCAATGCCAGACCTTAACTCAAGGCAATCCAAACGCCTATTAAACCTTAAAAGAACGGACCTTCGAGTCCTGATAGGAACTATCACAGGACACATCACCCTCAACAAACACCTCTATAACATGGGATCCACAGACAGTTCACTCTGCAGAGGATGCCTCAACAAAGACGAAACAGCTGCCCACGTCATCCTGGAATGCGAGGGAGTAACAGCACAGCGACGTGAAATCCTTAAGAACCCAAGGTCACTCCGAGAAGCCTGCGAAGACCCCAGGAAACTTCTGCGCTTTTGGTCGGAGTTGGGCTGGTTACACTAGCGCCCCACTCCACGCACAATGGACCACCTTTGAGTCTAAGTGCGGAAAAACAGGGCCCTCCTAACTAACTAACTAACTATGGATTTAATCTAATCTGAAATAAACGAATAATAATAATTACCTAGTAACAGAAGTTATATAATGTCTTCATATAATCTTTATATATATAATTCTTCTGTGAGTGTGTATGTCACTGAACTTCTCTCAAACGACTGGACCGATTTTGATTAAATTTTTTGTGTGTGTTCAAGGGGATCTGAGAATGGTTTAGATTCACAATACGGTCAACTGGATATTATTTTTTGAGACGTGGAACAGGACAACGTCTGTCGGGTCGACTAGTATGCATAATTATAATATGAAGACAAAATTTTACATGAAAAAAACTCACTAGTAAAAGTCCCGAAAAATAACAAGCTACTCATTTCGTTTACCTCCAGCACCCCTCGCCGATGGCTATCGGATAGCGATAACCATCGCCATCCCATCCGTCTCCGTCAGGGATGTTTGCGACGGTTTACAGAATTACATTTTGTTTTATGGGGTAAGGTGAGACGTTTCATAAGAAAGAGAAAAGTAAACAATCTGTAAATTAAATAAATTTTACTGATAGCTGAAAAATAGCCATGGTTATCATGGTGTGGGTACATTAGCTAATATAACACATTTATACTTAATAAATAAATAATATTTATAATCTACATAAGATGTCAAGTCGAGAATGCAAAAAAACAATCTTTTCTTACTTGCAGAGTCTGGATTACAATGATACTGAAAGCTTGCTGTTGGTTCAACCATAACTTATTTTAATTGGCGTTTTATTTATATTTTGTTTACTTTTTAATTTTAAATAATGTACTTTTGGTTATTTTTTTCATATATATATATGTATTTTTAATTGTAATTTAAGTTTAATATTTTATATAAGTTCCTTGTAAGCTAGCTTAAATATAGGCCACACCAAATTTTAGTAAGGGCTGAAGGTATGAGCCCTCGCATCTTATTACAAGTTTTTTACTTAGTTAGAGCGAGGAGTCGTCGAATCTGACCTTGGAAGTTTTACGGTGTAATTATTTTATGTAAATAGTTAATTAATGTACCTTTTATTTAAGAACTACTGTAAACCTTTCTTTTGAAATAAATACATTTTATTATTATTTATTATTATTATTATTATATCAATATTTCTGGACAATGCACATAACATTGACATTTGAACATTGACTGCCTCAGTGGCGCGGTGGGCGAGGGTTCGTTTGCGGCACAAGAGGTAGCGGGTTCGATTCCCGCCGAGGGTCAAGTGTTTGTATGTTCTGCAAACACTATCTCCTTGGTCTGGGTATTTAATATGTATAATAAAAAATATCTATGTATGTATGTTTATTATATTAAGTATATCAGATGTCAAGTACCCGTAACACAAGCTAAGAGCTTACCACGGGGCTAGATGTTGTTGTGTGGAATGTCGGGAAATATTTATTATTATTATTTATTTATTAACATCTAGCTCCGCGGTGAGCTCTGAGCTTGTGTTACGGGTACTAGACATCTGATATACTTAATATAATAGACAAACATACATAGATTTTTTTTAATATACATATCAAACACACAGACCCGAAACCAGAAATTGAATCGTACAAAATCTGGTCCCGTAGCGGGAATCGAACCCAAAACCTCCTGCGCCTCAGCCTCTACGCACACAGGTTGTCAAAAGGACAAAATCATCATAATTTAAGCCATGGAATGAGGATTATAGGAAAAACACGTCAATATTTTAATTTAACACATCACACCACAAACACATGATATAACCTACATCGACAAATAAAAAAAACACATGACAGACATGTTGGGGTTTCTTATGACTGCCTCAGTGGCGCGGTGGGCGGTGGTCCGCTTGCGGAGCGGGTTCGATTCCGAGGGGTGAAATGTTTGTATGTTCTGCAAGCATTTTCTCCTTAGTCTGGGTGTTTAATATCTATCTATGTATGCCTATAATATTCATTAGGTATATCAGATGTCTAGTAACACAAGCTTAGAGCTCACTAGTAAAATTCAGAGAAAGAGCTTACCACATGGCTAGATGTTGTTGTGTGGATTGTCCGGCACTATTTATTTATATAGTTTCAAATAAATCTATGCAATTATTTTTTCATGTTTCGGCTTAAAAAAAATTATAAAATTCTTAAATTCTGCCCCAGCTAATTTTCCTCAGATTCCTGTGAGCATTTTTTTATTTTATATTTTGATTTAATTGCTTATTAATTAATGTATGTGTCGTTTTGTTTGAATTACGTATTTTTTGTAACTAAAGTTATGAGTATCGGTCGATTAGCACTGTAATCGCAGAAGCAAATTTTAATTTCTTATAATAAAAATCTAGTATTTTTTCCATGTTATCTTATTTATGTCCGGAATGTTCACAATACATTATGTTAAAAATAATTTTACCACTCCGGCCGTATCTCAAAGGTAATCGTCCCATTTAGCGGGCAACTCAGGCGAAAAAATAGGTCTGGAGCTCACGTAAGCCATTACCTCCAAACTAAACGGTCAGTGGACCTCATTACCGGCGTCTTACCCCCCACCCCCCGGGGTGAAAGGGGGTGGAAGTGACTCCGAACGGAAATAAAGGTGCAGGCGACTGGAGGTAATGTTAATTGAATTTCTGCAGACGGTGGGAGTAGGGATGGGACTTGACGATGGTTTTTGTCGACTTTTGGCAGGAATTATAAAGGTTTTTTTGGCATGAAATAAGGAAATTTGGTGTTAATAGTAAATCTAATTTGAGATGTCCTATTAATCTCCGTAAATAATAATGAGGAATGTTAATATATTTTATCTCGCACGGTTATGACTGTTGACCCAGTGATTCATATGTAATAATTATGTAAACAATGCACAACCATTGTTAGTCATAGATGCGAGTCTATGAGTGGGTTCAGATAAATCACGGTGAATCTCATTAAAATATTTTAAAGCTTTTATTGTTAGTTGTTAGTAGCCTATGTAATATAGAAGATAGAAAAGTTTTGCTAATTGGCAATTTGGTTATTTATTTATTAGAAAACAGGTTTTATTATTAGTTAGCAATGCGTTAATTATATCTTAAAAACAAGCGTTACTGGTCAAACCCTTGACCTTTTTAAGAATTTTTTTTAGACTATAGAAATCATTGCTGTTATCGGTTTACTATTACCTGAGATTAGCGCGATTAAGCAAACAAACTCTTCAGCTTTATAATACCTTAAATATAATATTTTTATTGCATTACCAGTAAGAAAACAAGTATAGAAACATTTTGAAGAGAAAATATGGAAATTCTATTCGTATTGCACGATTTATCGATAGTTATGGAAAATACTCGATTATTTTCCATATCTATCGATATTCGATATCGATAGCTGGTCCATCCCTAGACCCACTGGCGAATGATACGCGCAGCGGCCGCGTCACACGCAAGATTAAACGTCACAAACCGTCGCGATACTTCCTGAGAATTACCACCTGTCCACTTCACCCCTATCACAATGCAATACAGCCTTAAATACCGTGGCAAATTACGAAATTATGCTTTCTTAGGAGAAAACGAGGAAATTTATAAAGTCAGTCTTGTAATAATGGAGTAGGGCTTATAATGCTTTGTTTTTTGTTGTTATTTGCAGTGTAATTTAATAGAGTTGCAATTAATGAAATTATTTTGAATATTGAAATTGTTTTGATATTGTGTTCGTGCTCTGAACATCTTTAAACCATTTTCAAGTTTTATTAAAACTTCATTTTTTATTTTGAATTGATGTTTCTATTATTTATTGAGTAGTTGGTAAAATTGTACGTATAACATATATTTTCAGACTGAAAGTCGGCTAATACTAACCCTACATCAAAAGAAGAATAAGGTCTTCAACAAATAGGTCGGTTAGTCATCACTCTTAGGAAGTAAGTTTGTTTTGCGAAAATTGCATGTATATTCATTAATAACCAACTTCAAAAAAGGAAGAAGGAGGTTCCCGACACGTACTATATGCGCTTAAGAATTAACATCTTCCTTTTTGAACAGGAATATACCGGCTTTCGAAACGAAAACATAGATTTCCCAGTCGTTATCATAATGAATCAACATTTACATAATAAATGATGTACCTACTAACTTAATATTAACTTACACTACCTCAAAAATCCATTAGGATAACCTTCTTCATAATTCAATGAAGTTTCAAGTACTCAAAAGTAACTTAGGAAAAAGTATCGGCTTACTTAATCTACTAAACGTAGGCACGTGCCGACTCCACCGCACCTTAACTTAAGGGAAAGTCGTGAAAGAAATCACGGAAATAGCAGCAATGTTCCACCGCCTGAGCGCGAGCTTATAAATTCAATAATCGACTATTTGTAGAAAGATTTGTAGCGTTTAAACTTTCTTTTGTGAGTGTTTAAATGTAGAATGTTTTAGGAGTTTTCATTATACTCCTATTTAAGGAAGGAAGATACTTATGTAAGAGCTGGTACCAAATTCTGTGAAGGTATTTGAGACACCCTGTAAACTTGTTCAATGCTACTTCTTCTCTTCTCCAAACGGCGTTTCAGACTGTTTGGTAACGGGGACATACATTATTATACAATTTTTACAATTACATTTTTCGATCCGATCAGTCAAGGTTTTGACAGTGCGAGGCGAGGGCAAATTGCGGCACTGTTTTACAATCTGAAAATTCTCACTCAATCATATGGTTTTTTTTATTATAGGCCTATTAGTAAATAAAATGGGTTCATCTTGGACAGTCTAGAACATAATTTGACACCATTTTATTTTTGCCTAGAACTTAAACTGGCTACTGCATAAGGAGTCGAACTATTAAATCTACTAAAATACAAATATTAGGACTTCTTGCAGGTAACGTACCATGTTTTCACGGTTTTTGAGTTTTCCGACATCAATTTATTATTCTTCTAGTTATAAGTCTTAATACTGTTAACAACCATGATAATTTAAAAAGTTATAAAATACTTGGTCCAAATACATGGATATATGGCACTAAATATTTAGTACAAATGGTTTTTTCTTGGACTTACAAGCAACAATTATAATGACATTGGTACAGTAAGCGACGCTAACTGGTAACCACTGGTCGGTACGCAGAAGGGGTTACAGTTAGCGACCCATGCTGAATACAATAGAATATCTTTATTGCTTCAAACAATAAAGGTTTAGGTATAATAAATTAGGTTTAAGGTTTAGGTTTAGTGATAATTATTACATATAAAGTCCACATGTTTCACAAAAAACTAGCATGCAATAATTAATAAAATCTAAGATAAATGTCAAAGGAATTAATTAATGTCATAAAAAATATTTTCATTCAGCCGTTTAAATAGTTTTTTCCTAAATATATAATTATTCATTAATTTATGTAAAAATAACACACATAATAAGACAACTTTTCCTATATTTAGCTGAATGTGGAGTTTGCTTTAAAATTAGTCTATCTGGGTCTTTACACCGTCTAGGATTTCTGTCGCATGCTTTTTCAAACAATTGTACATGGTAGGTACTCGAGAAGCATTTATACTCGCTATATAAGATCGTTTCTTTTGGAGCCTATTGCAAATAAATCATGAAAGACATTTCCTCAATTCCTCTCCATCAAGCATCAGTAATTGATTCGTGTATTTGCGGTAAGCTGAGACCGCGGGAACTCGACACCACCTTTTACCATCGGCAAACACTCAGGTGTTTGTTCCGAGGGCGCTGTGGGACACGCTTCGCAGGTTGTATTGTCTTTGGGGTGGGTTTAATCCGTTTGAAGTTTCCATAAAATTTTAGATATAATGGGTTTTTGGGCATTGCTCAATTAAACAGTATTTTTCGCGTTATTTATGAATTATTTTCAACGATTTATTCCGCGTTCCTCTACGAAAGCCTGTCTCTGTATACCTGGTAGAATACACGGTATTTAAATAGGTCACTGACTTTTCGTTCTTTTTATTTCCTGTTCATCCCAAGGTTGCCTGGAAGAGATCGTTCATAGCGGTAAAGCCTCCTTTTGTACCCAGTTTTTAATTTTATTAAGGCTTTTGTAAAGTTTATTATGTATTTGATTGGTGTATAATAAAGTGTTTTCTATTCTATTCTAAAATAGATGTTGACGGAGCCCCACTAGTGGGGCGGCCTTGGTAGGGGAAACCAGAATAATTAGTTTTATCACTACATCAAGGTATATCATCATCATCACCCTGTTAGCGTTCCCACTGCTGGGACACAGGGACCTCTCTCTTGGCGAGAGAGTGAAGACCTTAATTCACCTCGCTGGCCAAGTGCGAGTTGGTGAATGTAACATGTCCTTCAGACTCTTTAAAGTTCTAAGAACATGCCGGTTTCCTCACGATGTTTGCTTAAAGCACGTATTTTAAATCTCACATACATTTTTCAAGAAGAAAAATCCTGAGGTGCGTGGCGGGGTTTGAACCCACGACTTTCGGAATGAAAGTCGAGTGTGCTCCCACTTAGCCAACACGGCTTAAGGTACATACTTGTAGAAAAACCTTTAGGTAGTGAGTGTGTGTAGTATATTATGTAGAACACGGTGAGATCTGGTTAAATCCTAACATATTATTGTCAGAGAGTGAGTAATATATATAATTTAAATAATAAATAAAATAAAATAAAATCATTTTATTGCAGATATCGTTGATCCATAGTTTGTTAGTATACATAGAAAGCTTATTACTAGTGTTAGTTCGTTCTACATAATACAAAAATTAAAACTAAATAAAATACTAAATTATATCACTCTCCCCATGAAACATTTCCACAGGGGAGAGGTGATTCTACCAGCTATGGTTTTTAGGATGTTGTTGGGGCTGTCACGTACCCTGCGCATCAGGGATGCGGTCTTATTACAAAAATCTTCTTTTAAAGCAAAACTTTTTTATATATGGATCTTTTGTAGTGATTTTGATGTATTCTTTTATTTATAAGAATAGATCCATGTATGTACAGATAAGCTAAGAAATACAAACACCGATGTTTGGCGAGCCGCGGGATGTTCATCGAATTAACTAATTAAAATCATCAATCAGAAGCCGACATTGATTGAAATGCTTACTTTGCCTCATCAATATTATTATATAGATACTTTTTTTGGAATTATTTTAAGGATTTCCCTGTAGGGTGCACAAAATGGGGTATGAAAGTTTGAATTATCATCATCGTCATTTGGTAAGAAAACGACTACTGCAGCATATAAAACACTATTAAATGTTATTGATGCACATTGAGATTATACATGTAATTTTTAGAAATTAGATTAAAAGGTTTGCTATTGACTGCCTCAGTGGCGCGGTTCGCGAGGATCGGCTTGCGGCGCAAGGGGTAGCGGGCTCGATTCCTGCCGAAGGGTAAGTGATTGTATGTTCTATTATGTATATTATAATTAGTATATTAGATGTCTAGTACCCGTTACACAAGCTTAGAGCTTACCACGGGGCTAAATGTGGTTGTGTGGATTGTTCGGAAATATTTATTTATTTATTTCACAATAGTTAAGCTTTGCTGCAACTGATATTATTTATTTATACTTTTTGCACAAAAAAAACAATGTACAGAGGAGGACTAAATGCTAGAAGCATTCTCTACCAGTCATCCTAGGCGTGCAAGAAAATAAATTAGGCACTATAATATAAAACTTATTAAATGATATATATATATATACATATAAAATGATTAAGTATTAATAAATACATATATAATATAAACATAATGTAATATAAAGCAAGTTTTAGTTATAGTCAAAACATTTATTTCCATAAGTAAACAGTGTATACAATATAATACTACAGTATTATGTAGTATTATATTGTTGTGTAGTAATACTCTCGAGGCAAAGTCCAATCCTAAGACTCAAGGTAGGTCTGACCGCAAAATAAAGGCGAGAACAAACTGCGCTCCAATGTAAGAGCACTAAAGCTGCACTAAACCCGCACTAAAGTAAGGTATCAAGTGTATCGATATGTAATAAAGAGCAATTTCCCGCAGAGGTAACAAAGTCGGAGGGACTGACCGCCCGCCATTTATCGCACAAACGCGTTAGCTGTATGTGGACATGCCTGAGAGGAGAAATACGTTTGTTTTTTTTTGTTTAAACTTACTTATCTTGAGAGAGGCTATAGGATTTTTTACAGCTAGAAAATACATCGTTTTCGCGGGATAATCTAAAAGAACACGCAACGAAGTCTTTAAAGTGCGTTATGTTTGGAAATTGGTAATACGAGGTGAAAAAATATTTGCTGTACATTGTCTCAACGAAAAATATTTTGGTAGGAAAATAAAGAAAAGTTAATTCTAATACCTAAGCACCCCTGCACTATTCACGTTCCCACTGCTGCGACACAGGGTCTTCTCTCTTGACGAGAGTGATTAGGCCTTAATTCAACACGTTGGCCAAGTGCAGATTGTCGAATATCACAATACATGTTCTTCAACTCTTCAAAGTTCTCAGAACGTGCCGGTTTCCTCACGATGTATGAGGAACAATATAATCTTATACCTACTTAAGATGAAGAAATGTTTTGAGAAATAAGTCATAAAGGCATGTCTACACTAGTTCCACCATTCCCGCAGTAATTGGCGCTATCAGCCCGGTCCACGCCGTAAAGAGGTGAGTGAAGGTGGACTATCGACCGTGAACACTCTTACACCGCGCCATTCCAACGTTTCGCCTTTTTCTTAGGGTAACGAAAATTTACGATAAGTTAGGACTCCAAAATATAAACTACTGGTCTTAAGTGACGTATTTGTAGCCACACCCACTTCAAAATTAATCTTCGCCCTCCTCCTCGTTACAGGATAGGTCATTATCCATTACCTACATTTCGTCACTAACAAATTACAAAGTTATACCTACTAATCATTATCCAGTGATAATTTTAAGATTGCATTTTCCTTATTGTTTTATTTAATTATCATGTTGAACATTATGCAGTGCTTAATTTATACCATACTATAATATATACTTATGTTCTTTGTTATAATCTAAATAATTGTAAAAACCCATCGAAGGGGAAGAACGACGGGGTTATTGCAGGTCAAGATGACCACTAAAGGCAGATGAAGAGTTATTTTTAATTCCTATGTCTATATAAATAAATAGTTTGATAAAGCATTGTGTCATGTTTGTTTTGCTGACAGAGGTATTATGTGGTTTTAATAAGGGCTAAATAAAATATATAAATATTATGTAGTCTAATAATTGTCGGGAGTAGGTATGGAATAACCATTTTTTAATTTCTCTTGTAGTATGCTTCGTGTTTAGACTAAAATTAAAAAGTTTAATGCTTATATAGCATAAAAAACACCTAAAAATGTGGTGATGCTAAATTGCAGTTATTGAGGATACTGTTAATGGTAATTAAAAATAGGTATATGTATAATTTTACTAATAAAATACGTAGATGGATAGACTGTGAAAAAGATGCACCTTATAAGAACTTAACTTATATAAAATGTTTCAGAAAGATATGAGTAGGTAACTTTTGAGATATCATTAAAGGCCTTCTATAATTATATCTTATATTTATAAAATGGTTTCTATTGAGTTTTTGAACAATATATGGATTGGTCCAAATATCTTGTCCATCCGTGACCTCTGCGCTTGCATCATCGTCACAAACTTATGTATACCTATCATATTTTAAGTCATGGAACTCAAAATTCAACCCTTATTTAACCTTTATTTCAATTGACTGGTTATTAAGAATTAATAAAAACAAAATAAAGGATTAACCTAACCTTTTCGTATTTTCCAACCTCAAAAGTACCTTACCAATCCGTAACATTAACCCTAAAACGCGCACGCTAAAAGGCGGTCCAGTGGACGATTTGTGGGCAATCGAGCCGCAATGAATAGTCGGAACTACTTACCTTTAGTGGGCGACTGAGTGCCGTGAAAAATAGGGTGCTTACCCTCTGTTGACCTTGCGAGTGAGGTGATTGGGATACGGTTATTTTTCAGCGGGAAATACCATTAGCTTCTACGTGACCAGCGGACTATAGTTTGAAGGTTTGTATCACCAAAGAGCTTATAACTTGATAATTTAGGAACTCAGTGGTCCGTGAACGCGGCATGCCTGTACTGGGGACTACTAACTGTATTGGATGGGTTTACAATTTTAATTATGTAGAAAATATTAGTTTATTTATTCAACAACAATTGTTACTCTATCGTATTAGGACGTTTTCCAATGCAATACAGTAACTCAAAATACATTATAATATAATATTATTAATTTCATTCAATTCAAAAGATTATTCACATACATAAGAAATTAATAAATGAAATGAAATTAAATAAAAAGTAAACTAAGTATATAAAATAAAATAAAAAATCATTAACACATTAAAATAATAAAAATGCACAATAATAAAGTGTCTATCGCTTCGTGTTCCAGTTATGTTACCAGTAATCACTTACGGCTACGATACATGGTATTTCACTAATGGTGTGGCAACATTACCGGCCTTTATTGGTAAGTCTTGTCAACGCAATGTTTTTTTCAGGTACAGTTGTGACGCGAAGTATTCTGGCGAAGATGATGCTTAGAGTGGACGTGTAGATCTATGTCACTTCAGAATATCATAGCGCGCAAAGCGACGAGAACATCGCGCTAGCCCGAACAATCGTCGATGTTTTTAGCCCACCAATGCGACACGAATCATGAATTTTTTGCACTTTGAACAAAATCTGAGTAAACAATGGTTAGTTGTTTAGTTTTTTAAGTTGAGTAAACAAGATTAGTTTATCGCACGAATTGAGATGTATGACGTATTTATTGAGTAAAATTAAAGGCTTCTTTAGCTTTTAATAAATAAATAATAATTTCCGGACAATCCACACAACAACATCTAGCCCCTTTGGTAAGCTCTAAAGTAAAGTAAAGTAAAGTAAAGTAATTATTTATTGCATTTACATGTACATAAAAGATCTTAAATATATAAATTAGTATCAATGTAAATTACCCATTGAGCATGCAATTTCATTTGTTACATAATGTCATCTTATCATAAAATTATTTAAATTAAATTAATCAATAAATCATTTTTCATCACACATATAATTAAAATTGTACCTAATGTCAAATTTTGTCAATAGACTTGTCATTTAAAAATTCTCTAATATCATAATAACATTTATCTAGTAAAATTGCTCTCAGCCTTCTCTGAAACATTCCGGTTGTCAACTTTCTAATTGTCTGCGGAATTTTATTATATAAAATAGACGACATTCCAAACAAACTTTTGCGCATCAATTTTTTTTTGCAGGTGAGACCACAGACCTTCAGTTGGTCTCGTCTGTTTCGGGGAACAGTATCAGAAACCTGACAAAACAGGTCAGGGTTGTTCCTAACAAACATAACTGTTTCAAGAATATACATAGATGGTAGCGTCAAAATGTTATACTTTTTAAAAAGTGGTTTGCAAGAATCAGTCATTTTAATACGGAACATGGTTCGAATACATCTTTTTTGTGACTTAAATACCTTTACAACGTCAGTAGAGCTACCCCAAAAAATTAAACCGTACCTTAAAATCGAGGCAATCAAGCCGTGATATGCAAGTAGTAGAGTTTCCTCATTCACTAAAAATGTCAATTTATGTAGTACGTAAACTCGGCTATTTACTTTTTTACAAACATTCTCTACATGTTGTTTCCAGTTTAATTTTTTATCAATGTCTACTCCTAAAAATTTTGTAGTGTCAACTTCTTCGATTTTGTTATTATTATAATTTATGTCAATGTTTTTTACTGCAGCTTTATCGCGTTGTCGAAAATGAATTACTTTAGTTTTATTTACATTTATTTTTAAATTATTATTTTCTAGCCATTGTATAATAGATGTCAGTGCAAGGTTTATGTCATTTTCGTAATTAATAATATTGTCACATTTTACCGTTACCGTACTATCGTCCGCAAAGAGTGACATATGTTGTATGGTTGCTTTCGGTAGATCATTTATATAGGTTAGAAACAATAGAGGTCCTAGCACACTCCCCTGTGGGACGCCATACACAATTTCACGTTCCAGAGAGGCGTAAACCATCTCTCTTTTAGTTATATAGTCGATTTTAGTGATATGAGTTATTTGTTTTCTCTTCTCTAGGTATGATTTTATGAGCTGTAGAGCATTACCCCTAACACCATATGCTTCTAGCTTATCAAGTAGAATATTGTGCTCTACATAATCAAATGCCTGTGTCATGTCGCAAAAGATAGAGCAGACAGGTATATTCTTGTCTACGTTATACGACACACGAGAGAGAAAGTCATATAGAGCTACATTTACTGTTTTGTTTTCCCTAAAACCCTTCTGTTCACTACAAAACAACTTATTCGATTCAAGGTAGTTGTTTAGCAATTTATAAATGTATTTCTCAAAAACCTTCGACATAACTGGTATAAGTGAGATTGGTCTATAATTTTCCAAGTTCTTTTTTGATTGTTTTTTATGCAAAGGTTTTATAATCGATACTTTTAAAGCGTCAGGAAATACACCCGCACTAATGCATACATTGATTAAATAAGCTAATGGAGTGCAAACATACTGCGTGACGTTTTTTAATATTTTTGTTGAGATTTCATCGTACCCAACGCTATTTGTATTTTTTAGGGAGTTTATAATTTTAGTAATGTCAGATGGAATACATGGTTTAAGGAAGATAGAATTTTTATGTTTCGTTATGTTTTTGGTTGCATTATGTCCTGTTTTATTTATTGGGATTATTTTATCAATGAAGTAATTATTAAATGAATTTGAGATGTCAATGGGATTAGTTATGGAGTAATTATTTATTATTATTTCGTCAATTGTATTCTTTGGCAGACACGGTTTTGTACTGTTTATAACATTCCAACTTGTTTTATTTTTATTTATTGACATTTTTATTTTATAATTATTACGCGCTTTTTGTGTTAGTTTTACAATATTTTTTAGAATTTTAGAATAGTTATTGTATTTTATTTTATTGGATTTCGTGGGAGCTTTTCTAAGTTCCCACAAAAGAGTTCTTTTGTTTTTACAGCATTGTCTTATACCTCTGGATATCCAATGTACCGGTTTTGACGTTCTTATTGTAACCATTTTATATGGAAAGCAGAGATTATAGAACATTAAAAAAGTTGTATTAAACATATCATACGCTGTGTTGGGGTCTGGTTCATTGTATATTTCTGAAAAAGAAATGCTTGCTAATGTGTTTTTGAATTTTTCAATATTTTCTGAACAGTAATCTCTCCTTTTTACTCGCCAGTATTTGAGAGTAGAAAGATTTTTTATCGGAACCTGAATTAATTGCGATGTGTGGTCGGATAATGCAAATTCAAGGACCTCGGTAGTACAGCGTTTTTTAAAATTGTGCGCAAAATTATCAATGCAAGTTCTACTGCTAAGTCTTGTGGGTTGCTTCAGAGCAAGTCTAAGATTATAATTTAACAATAGACATTCAAAGTCAAGCGTGATGTTATTTCTTTTTAAAATATCTATATTAAAATCACCAGCCAATATAATGTTTTCGTACTTTTTTTTACTAATTTCGCTCAAAACTTTATACAAATTGCTCATAAAAAAATTAATATAAATAGGCTTAGGTACTCTATACATACATATAATTGCAATGTTATAATTCATCAGTTCTATAGCACAGCATTCAAAAATACCCGTAACGGAATACTCCTTTATTTGATTCAGCTCCTTCCATCTATTGTGTTCATTGTGCACGAGCACGCAGGCTCCGCCCCTCTTGCTGTCGCTGCGGCTGTAGCAGGCCGCCAAAGTGTAGTTGGATAGTGCTAGAAATTGTTCGTGTCCCTCCTTCATAAAATGCTCTGTAATGCATAGTACATCTACACGCTTTTGTCGCTCTTGTAGTTCGTTCAAACAAATAGTAAGTAAGTCCGATTTTCCAAGAAGGCCTGCAATATTCTGATGTAAAATATTCAGATTCTTATAAAAGAAAAAACTGATTTTCATTCATGTTATCTTCATATGTGGTTATTGGTACATGTATGTTACAATTATTATAATTATCCAATTTTTTTCCCATAGTTTCAATCACATAGGCCAAGTGCTGAAACACAACTCGAAGGCCAAAGTTACTTATACGTCCAGTTGGTTTGTGAAACATGGAGTAGTCATAGGATAGATTTCTGTTTGAATCCAATAGGTAGCCATATTTGTGAAGGATTACATCTCTATACAACATCTTGTTAAATTTTTCTATCTTAAGATTAATATTTTGCTTTCCTAATCCATATTGGTAACACGGGGCGCATATTATTACATTTGTCTGCGTTATCTTTTGTAGAGTAGATCGAATGTATTTTATAATATTGGGTACATTGCAGTCTTCGAAAAAGTCTTCATCACCTAACATCAGAATGCAGTAGTCTTCCATAGTAAACCCATTAAGTTTAGAATGTATATCGTGAAGTATCTGTTGAATCCTTGCTCTGGGGGTTAAGTAATGACAAACTTGATAATCATTTCTTAAGGTATTCTGAGCGATATCTAGGACCTTGTTATACTTATTATTGCTTACAATACAAATTTTTGGTGTGTATTTTTGTGTTATACAATTATTTGCATGTTTTGCGAAATATAATTTATTTTCTGACCCACTATATGTCTGTGTTTTTACATCATTTTTGTTACTCTTGTCGGAAACAAAGTCAGTCTGAGTTTCTTTTTGAATCATTGATATTTTATCTGTTTGAGTCTGACATTGTTTAAACTCTTTTTGATGTACTTCGGTATTTTTAGACGTGTTTATTTCTGTGTGTTTGTCCATCTTTATATTTTGTTGAATTTTCGTATTTTTTCGTGTCTGGTAAATAGGTGTTTTAGGGCTAGTACCAAGCTTTTTATACATGACATTTTTTTTTACTAACTCCTTATTATTATTCTTTAATTCTGTGTTTTCAAGCAGTAGTCGTTCAATTTCGTTATGAGCGCTTTTTAACTCCAACTGAAGGCTTTGTATTTTATCCATAAGACATTGTTCATTAGTATTAATATTAGTTGATATGTCGGGTAAACTACTGGTGCTGCCATCTATTGTCTCGTCTATACTCATATCCGACTCATTTAGTTTGCTGGTTGTTTCGAGAACCAGTTGTGAATGAGCCCGCCTTATAATAATATTGTCCGAAGAGGTCATTATTTTATGTTTAATTTGAACGATTGTAATTTCTAGTGACAGCTGGATGACGGTCGGGTTCTGGTGACTTTTCGTTATATTTTACGTGCAAAAAGTACAATCGATATTTGGAGGTTCGAACCCGCAATCGTCGCGCTTAGATCTAAATTCTGTACGACGTTACGCTCCACCACGGAAGCTGATATGAGGTCGTCGAAATTTTGAAGTTAGTTGGTGCGTAATTTCTCTTTATGTACCGCAACCGATTCGTGACTCATGAGATGTCAACAAAACAAAGAAGTCTCTTTGTGTTGTTTATAACGGCTCAAATTAAGTGAAATTTTGAAATTTTACTCACTTATTGATGTTAATTCCGTTGTTTATCACGTAGAATCGGTGCTTATGTTCCAGGGGTGTTGCCAAGTACTGCTGTTTTTAGCTAATAATCTGTTTTAATACTTGTTTATCCTGATATTTCTTCGTATTATTCTTTGTTGTTTTTCTTCTCGGGGAATGTACTTAGCAAGCCACAAACAGTTTTATGTGTGAGATGACCAACACTATTCACAGTAATCTACTCGAATTATCTAGAGATGCACTTTAACTATTTTTTTATTAATTTTGTTACGGAGCTTAAGTTGCTTAGATAGCAGCGCCATCTACACTCTCACTCTCTAAATACATATAAAGATAATCCATTATACATATTATCACCCAGACCAGCAGAATCAACAAAATATAATACAGTTTATTGTACCTAATTATAAAGCAAGCATTATAATCAACTACCTGCTATGACGCACAATAGCAGTCGTCCCGGGGGCGCAATGGCCGACCGACTCTCAACTTAATAATATTTTTCACCTTGTTTCGTTTTCCAATTTTCCGCAAGTCACTCTCATGGGTAACGGGCCGTGTTTTGATTTAGAAATGCTTGGGAAACGGTTTGTTTAGTGCTTGCGATACGATGCGCTGTACAATTTTATTGTGTAGATTGTGGTAGGTTTATGAGCCGTCAACTTGTTGTACACTTATGTAAGTCGTATAAATGGTTTAATATCAATTAGGTATTCTTCGTCAAATACATTAATTTTTTGTTGTAATTTGTTTTAAGTTTGTTGACGTATCATAGTATTATTTTGAGTTTTTATGGAAATAAATCTTGAATAAGGTTTGATATAGATGTCTGCCGAGTTTCGTTTTGTATTTTATTTGTATTTAATTAGCTAACTGCCAAGCAAGGTAAGTAATGTTTATATTTATTTTACTTACGTATTCATCACACAGCCAATGATCTATACAGTCTACCTTCCAAGTACTTATCATCCACGTAACTAATATTAGTGAGGCCATATAAAGTTCTTAATTTCTGATTGCTCATAGATTATTATTTATTTGTTTAATTATTAGCTTTAAGACACTGAATTTCAGTGTCGCCCTGTGAAATGTAACTAAGCTGATAATTATAAGTGAATCGTACATTACACTGTGCTATTCACTTCAAGATTTCAAGTGAATCGTACATTGTAAAGTTGTTTGTTTTGTGACCTGTGAGCTGCGAGGTGTTGCGGCCGTCAGCTATTTTTATCGTTTGAGAAAAATGATCAGCTCTCTCATTTTATGGTATTACCTATCTAATATAGAAATAAGTTGAACAACACTTTACAGCTGAGAGGAGTTTTGGGAATAGTCTGTGGAGGTACTTCCATTTTTTATTCAGCGCAATTCACTCAAGTACATAAAAAAATGTACAGCACAAAAGGATGTATCCTTTTAAGCAAATACACATTTACTTTAAAAAGTAATGCTGTTAACGTGACGGTTGTCATTTTCTTAAAATAACTTGAAACGCAATTATTTTGCTAGCTTTGCTCCGATGCTACGGAAGAGCTTACCTTTATTTTTAGCTTTATTTCCTATAGTAAAAACTGTTCAAAATATTACTTGCTATCACGAAAATAAATTACAAAATATCATAGCTCACAAAGGGGCACCGGACAATGTGATTCAATTTGGCAAATTAGATTTTCCGTTGAGTTACCTGCGTCGGCGCCCGCAGACGTAGCATGATACGATAGTTGCCCCTGACAGCTCGTTGGGCCAAGTTCTGGAAGATCTCTTACTTAGAGATATTAAATTTATATGCGTATTAGTGCGAGTACATTAGCGGCCTTCGGCAAACATTTGGGTACATCGTTCCAAGCAAAGTAATCGGGAGAAATCGTTGTGACATCTTTGTCCGCAAATGTAACACAGAATTTCGTGACCGCTCATTACACATGCTAGGTTTAAATAATAATAATAAAATTAATGAGCTGCATGGAAGATTCTACAAGGCCCTAAAAGGGTCTAGTGTAGATATCCTTAGTTCGGTAACTTGGCTGCGCTTTGGTGACCTCTTTGGGGAAACCGAGGGTTTTGGTTGTGCAATTATGGATGAGGTGGGAAAGACGAACAATTACAGATAATATATCATAAAAGACGGCACAATCGACATATGTCGAGCGTGCCATCTTCCAGGGGAAACCCTGAGGCATATACTTTCGGGTTAACTCGGTAACTTCGGTATAACTCTGAATACTTGCACAGACATAACCAAGTGCCAAGATTATCCTTGTTAATTAAGTTAAATTTATCATAATATGTATTAATATGTATAAGAACACAAACATTGTAATAACTGTTAAAGCTGCGTTGTACAATTCGCTTCTCAACACATTGTAAAAAATTAAAGCGAACTGTCAAGACCATGTTATATCCTTGACATTTTGTATATTAAAATTATTAATTTAATTACTTTAAGTTGACCTGTCCATGTATGCCCTGCGCTTCTAAGTAAATAAACGTTTTTGACAGTGACTTTAAAATAAAGATATGAATTGAAATGTATATTGTTTCAAAAAATTCTAAGAAAATATCTACACGCTCAAGAAAACTTTCCACAGCTCATACTCCGCTAAATTAGATTGGCGCAAGCGGGGTCAAGCGGCGAAGTGGACAGCGATATGAAATTATATCTCCCCCGTAAGAATACACGGCAGCGAACAAAGAATAAGGAATAAAGAGCAAAATGCCGTAATGTTGGCGCACGTCGCTTTTGGCTACCGGGAAATGCTTTTACTTAAATATAAACATACTTGTACCTACATTGGTATTATATTCTTAATATTAAAAATACGTACTAAACTTTTATCCCGTATTTCGTATAAATAATTTTATTTAATTTATTTATTTTGCTTACACATAATTATTGTACATTTATACAGCAAAGGTCTTATATATAAGGGGCACTGCAAAGAGTTTGAGTCTACTTGAATAATTATCTATTAAAGTTATGTCAATTAATAATAATTGTCAATTAAACTTACATCATAGGTAATATCGAAATTAAAAAAAAATATTCTTTCACTTTTAAAATTGTACTGAATTTGACTCTAACGTAATTTAAAAACGACAATCTCCCGGGCGCACTTGTAATAAACATGTCCACGAAGGTAAAAAAGTAAAAATGTATATAATTATAATTCAGCACGTTTCTCCATTCGGGAACGAACCTGGGACCGCGGTTACAGCAGTTAGGACGCCACGTGAGCTAGCTACAATTTATATGGAAATCAGTCGCGGGGGCGGTAGTGTGGGAGCTGGCTGCTATATCTACACATTATCTTGTTTAATTGATTTATTGAGTAAACATTTGAATATCGGGATTTACTCGGGGAGTGAAAGGCGTCTCCTTTGCGAGCTAGCGGCGTCGGCCCTCACTCCTCCCGATGAAAACAACAAATAATCAAAAGAAGTCCCTCTTGATTATTTGTTGTCCTAAGCATAATATGCTTTCTACATATTATGTAGAAAGTAGAAGAAGTAGATTTTAGCACTACGTATACGTATAACTCACGATAACTTCAAAAGTTAACTTTACATGTCTATTAAATATTGTACAGTAAATCTTAGCCAGCGTGTTGAGTTAAGGCCTAATCTCTCTCGTCAAGAGAGAGTCCCGGTGTCCTTATGTAATTAGCTGTGGTAGTTAATGTAATTATGAGTGCTTACAATAAACTTTATGTATGGAAGATTTTGAGCATAATTATGAGAAATCTGAGTGAGTTGCAGTTTGACATAGTTGCTCTTTAGGCGAATAGATACTATAACAATATTTCAAAACGAAGTGCCGATTGAAGAATATAACAGGAATCAATAAAATAAACGCTAATTAAATTATTAACTGCGTCAGCGGCGCGGTGGGTAAATGTCAGAAGACAACATAAAAAAAAGCCTAGCGGGTATACACTTAGGTATAATGTACTTTAATAAGTAACGACCAAATAGACACTATACCTATGTTTTTATTCCACTAACAATATTATATTTTTTTTTAATACCTAAAGGTTGTAACAGGCTCCTGGTGTACTCCGTAGCGCCACTCTCAAGAGACGCATCTAATTGCATTCCGCTGAGGTGAGCGCCACTCCACTCGGTTTTATTGCCGCAGATAATCACGTCGTCTACATCTATACCTATTTTATAAGAGTTTTTTGAGTTAACTTAATGTTAGTTAATCCCTGGGCGCGGGTGAACTTTAATGTGGCTGAGGGTAACGTGCGGTTGGGATTCAATGATGTACATTTACGTCGAGGTCATTTCAGAAGGACTTGTAGCCAATATTTAAATAATAGGTACAGTATGCGCCTCTAACTGGTAGCCCTCATGCAGTAGTAGTTTCTATGCAAAAGGGGTTATCAGTTATAAAAAAATAATAAAAAAAAATAAAAAAATGTTTATTTTTTTCTCAAAATTCACAAAAAATATATAACAAAATATGAAACCTCCTTTTAACTTACTGAGCACTTTTATTAGGAGGATTCGCTCTTCATATAGTTAGCGACGCATACTGTACCTACCTACTTACATATTTAAGGGTAGATACCAATAAATATCGTTAATATTTTACTATAAAATCGACTAATGATAAATATTTCCTCTTTTACCAAATAATATGGCTATTGCAAAAATTTGTGATATTTTGTGCTGCAAGAGCCTTGAAATATCTGAGGACTTCAAAATCGTCATCTACGGTTTTAAATACATATACATATTGTTGCTAAAACCACAATAATTTAAAGATTGAAATTAACTTTAATATGTTTATTTGTCATAGGCAATTAAATCAAACTTTAGTACGTTGAATTAAGTTTATATGTACCTATACTCAATATTTTGGATTTCACTAACAATTTAAAGATTAATTGAATATTGCATCGAGATTGGCTGTTTTATGGATGAAATTACTATGAGCAAACGACAAGCATCACTTTATTTTGTCCTATTCTATCCCAAGTAATAATTTAAATGCGAAAGTCTGTTTAGATGTATCCACGTCTGTGCGATTTTTAACAATCTATAGATAATTTGCTGGTGGTATTAGGTTTGATTTTATTTTTTATGAGTAATATTTGAAATATTGAAAGGAAAGAGAATTGTGAAAGATAGAACGATTCTGCTGTTTATACGAGGAGTGAGCCCCACTAACCTGGTACTAACTGCTGCAGGCCACAGCAGGCACAGCAGGTATCTCCTGGATCCAGCTGGATGATTGGCTGTTTTGGATATCACACACAGAGCACAGCAGAAGTTCACATATTTTAGATAGAACGTCTATCTGACAACTTAATACGATTAACACTCCGGGAAGAATATTGTCTTCACACGTCGGCGCACAAGGCGGTTGTGATACGCCATTTTGCATCTTTCCCAAATCAGAATCGAACAACGTCAAACCAATTTTTTTGAAATTTATACATGATTGTATGTTTAAGAAGATTGACCTTGGCCGTGAGATTTACAATAAACAGATCTGGAAACTTTTGACTGTAACATACCGGCAATTCCACCAAAAACCTAAAAAATAAAATCTAGTACAGTGCCTCTAAAGAGTCAAGCTACGCAAGAAAATAATAAGTTCGGGAAGAATACAGAAACTTCCAGATAAGGGACAGCTAAGCGGCCCATAATCCCAGGTGTGACACATGTGTCCACTCACTATCTGGATCCCGGTAGGATTACGGGACTGAAGTTTTTGCTAGGAGACTATAGTTAAGTATAAATGTATATAGTTGAGGTAGTGTCCAGTTAAAGCACCCAGCCGCATGGTACAGTCAATAGTAAAAGTAAGTGATCAAAATCAATGTTTCAAAACATCTTTAACAAGTTATCATGGTTTTTAACAATATTATGATTTAAAACGGGTAACATACCATCGCAAAGACAGTGACAATTCAGTTGTTTCCGTGATCATGGCGCTTGCAACAGCGTCGAAATATCGGAAAACTCAAAAACCGTCAAATCATGGTATGTTACCATGATTTGAGGTTTTTTCCGACTCCGACGTTTTAAATCATAATATCTTTAACAAGTGTTAAATTCAAATAAATTTTATAAAATGTAAATGATCATAATAACATCGAGGATCAAAATAAATGTGATCACTTACTTATGACACGTTATTTGTCCTTTCACTTTCAACGAACTACAATAGTCAGTTATTTTTGACTTGATATACTATATAATGTAGGTACATATATTATTTTGCTGTTTAACGTATCTGCATGATTAGCGCCTGACTTGGTCCACTTACAGTAGGTACCTGCATTTTTTTATTACATAATTATTAAAATTTCGCATAATAATATTAACGCCTTGTCTTCACACTTATTTACTTCCATATATCTACTTTTCACATTTACTTTCAGTTCATACTTATGTTCATCTCTATACATCTAATCTTTACCCTAACTTACCGTTCATACACTCACACTATGTTCTTACTTTCGCCTCTTAGATAGTTTATTCTTCTACCCTCAACTTCACTTATTTAATTCTCAACGGAATTCGAAAACAAAGGACAGTCGTATGGAACCTTCCTACCGCGCACTACTTACTTTCGCTGTTATTACCGTTAACAAAAGATTTTGTAAATCTTTTTGTCTTGAACTATCTTCTCGCTCTCTGTAACGTTTATCTACTGTCCGTGTTAATTGTTTACTGTAACATTTATTGTGCTATGCCTTCCGCTCCTTCTTATAAAACTATAGTGTTTGCTGTGATAAATACAGTGTGTGAAACCTGTGTGTGTGGACTTATTTTCAGCTGAACCTACCACAGCTACAGGTACGAACTTACTGCCTATCTATTACTACATCTTCTTTAAAGCCTTTACTTTTCTTTCATTTATCGTGAGAAAATCCTGCGTGGATATCTCCCAGCACCGATTGGGAGATTATAAATAAATATATCCGGACAATCCACACAACAACATCTAGCCCCGTGGTAAGCTCTAAGCTTGTGTTACGGGTACTAGACATCCGATATAATGAATATAATAGACATACATAATATTTTTTTATTATGTCAGACTTCTACTGACTAAAATGAGACTCACAGTGACCTTCATATACAGGTTACGGACGGAGAACTATCGTGAGTGCTGACGATCCGTATTCTCTGATGTTGGTACAGTCAACAACAAAATACCTTCATATATATTCATATATCATACCTACAACATCATAGTTTTAATATATCTTCTAGCGTAACGTGCAAGTCAAAAGTAAATGGTCCTAAAAACACCGAGGTATGAAATAAATGTAATCACTTATTTATGATACGTTTACTTCTAAAAACTACAATGGTTAGTATCTTTTGACTTCATTTATTGTATACTATTTTTTGAGCGTATTTTATACGTTTGTTTTGCTGTTGTCGGTACATATAATAACACGTGTCTTCTACTACATTGTAATGTATCCTTCTAGGTTTTCATGCTCCATCTAAGACCACATCGTCACTTTACATCAGGTGAGATTGTGGTCAAATGAAGGCTGATATAGCTAAATAAAGTTACTTACGGAAGAATAAGGCCTTTACCTACATTAACATCAATATAATTTCGTACAAGACTCTTCCACAAAGACTTATTTTTATTACATTACAATGTGAACCCGCGGCCTGAATAAGCCGTCCGCCCACCTGGTTGGCGAACGTCACACGCTATTTAAGGGAGCATAATTTCTAGGAGTAAAAGTCCCATGGCTTAAATGATGATTAATGAACTTGGTAGAACCTATTCAAATGGCAAAACATCAGTTAGTGTGTAAGTCATGTATAATCATAATCACCCTTAATTAGGTTCCCCTTTGCCGGAGCAGTGACTTCTCTCTTAACGAGAGAGATGAGGACACAATCCACCACGCTGGCCAAGTGCCGGTTGGTGAAAGTAAGTAGATATTATTGTAACCTAATTATAAGTCAAGTCAAAATTTATTTTTTAGTTCTTATAAAACCAGGATAATTTGTCCAGGAGTCGAGCGTTGACACTACCACACAGTTATTGTAAAGCTTCGGTAGTGTCATCGTATCCTATTATTTAAGTTCTCTGTGTATATTGGACCTGAATAAATGATTTTTATTATTTTATTATTTATTTAAAACATGGCTATTCAACTCATCAAAATGTGCCTTCGTTAAAGCACGTGTTTTAAAACGTACATAAATTTAACAAGAAGAAAAATTTTTGTTTCCTTAAAAATGTTTGTTCATGTCAGTTTGAACCAATGGCTGCGGAATAGAAGTGGAGTATGCTCCCTCTTAGCCAACAAGGCTTTATGCTTAGCCAAAATGGCTTTATAATTGTAATCTTGTAGAATAAAGCAATTACCTATCTCCATATCTATGTATGTATTTATCAATATATCTAGGATCAACCCGAAGTATACAGGTCCAAGATTGAAGCTATTTTAATTTAAACAGATGCGTCCTCGCATGGGCACGGGGATTGGCAAACATTCCAATAAACGGTCGGTATGCGCTGCGACAAGAATAATGTTTAATTTGCGATTAGGGTCGCGATTTACGATTGAATGTGTTCGACTGCTCGGCTCTTCGGTTCCGACTGACAATTGCTCCTTTGTAAAGGTATTAAATGCTTTCTATTTATTATTTTCGATTTACTCATGTAGAAGACTAGAGTCGATAAACTTTTAATGTTTCGGACTTTCTGATATGTTCGTTCGTTGTTTCAGCTGATGGATGTTTTCTGTCATTCCAAATAGTCCGACACTTGGCTGACACATCGTTTGCGTTTGGCACTTAGAACATATGGCTGTTGGGTCCGAAAGGTTCTTCTTTCATAATTTAAAACCTATGGAAATGAGATAATAATTACGCTTGGATTATGGGATCGTCTACATTATGTCTATCATGTATGTCTATGATGCAAATGAAACTGAAAACATAATAAAAATAAAATTGACAGATGTTTGGTTTTGATGAAAGGTTTATGTTTAAGGTTTTTAGCATTAATTAATTTTGTATTATTTCCAAAAACAAGTTCACATACATGTATCTACCTAATATATAAAAATTTCATGTTACAATGTTAGTTACCGTACTCCTCCGAAACGGTTTTACTGAATTTTACCAAATTTTATATAGTAGGTCCGAGAATCGGCCACTATCTATTTTTAATTTTTCAAAACAACGTTTGCTGAGGTCAGATAGTATTATTACACATAAATATTTTTGTAGTCGCTCTCCCCACGTCACACACACACACACACACACACTCAAATAAACCATAGACATGCAAATCGAACTGATAGAACACGGAATCCACCGTGTTTTCTATTTACTGTTGCTTCTATACGGTGACTAAGAGTTTTGGTACTTTGGTCTTTTGCAACTATAAGCAAGCGATTTAAGGTAAATTTAACGTAATTCATAAAAACACTAAGATAAAACTGCGAAATTTCATATTTCAATTATGAAGTTGCTGATATGTCTCTAGGTTTTCTTAAATTTAGCTTATCATGTAATGAAAGTCCTTTCATAAAATAATTATTGTTTTGGTATTCTAATTCTGTAAATCAAGGTTGTCTCGAAGAAAAGTTAGAGACACGTGGAAAAGCTTGGAGGAGGCCTATAAATATAGGCGCTATTGCTTAATTTTATTTATTGTTTTTATAATCACTACATTGTGTTTCAAATGTTTAGTATGTTTTAGGATATAATAAGGTTTCATAAGTGTAGGTATACTTGCTTTAAGTAATTAATGCCTGTAATATAATTAAATTTCTTAATCCTTTTGATATTCAGTTCAGGCACTCTGCTGTGTGTGTGTAATTTTAGTATTTACACTGCTCTAAAGTCAACAAATAATAATGATATAAATATTATAAGGATAAAACTTAACCAACAATAGATCCGTTCTTACAAGATAGCGAACTGTATCTAACTCTTTCCGTGACTAGTTTATACGTCTAGAGCCACGCCGTTTTTCTTCATTATAGTTATTTCGATTCGGCAATGCACATATTTAAATGAACAATTAAAAAATCTTATGTCAGAATTTAAATGTCTTACATTAGGGAATAAGTAAATCAATGCCACTAAAGTCCATACGACTTAAAAACTCTGCCAAATTCTAACCATAAAACCACTTTACATTCTCAAGTATCAAGATACAAAACCCCCGATCCGAGCCAACTAGATCCCGGAATTGTCCCTTTAACACGAGCTAAAGGCGAATAACAAAATAAAATACAATACAAAAAGCGTAAAAAGAACGTATTGATTTGCAGGAATTTTTATTAGGCGCTACCTCGCAGGAGCGATTTGCCTGCCGTTTATTGCTGGCCTTATTGGGTTCGTTCTACACTGCACTAGGGATATGGGGACATACTTTTTCTATCTGAGTTTTTTTTTATAGCGAGGCATGAATCTGAATCACTCTAAAGTGTTTTGAGATATTATATTTTAAACTCCCGACCGGAAAAGAGGGTTTTTAAAAGATTTTTTGTGTGTCTGTCTATGGGTCTGTACAGTAAGTCTTTTTGTTCATCTATGGCATCATAGCTTCCGAATGGATAAAGTGATTTAAATTACGTCTTTTTGTATTAAAGGTGACTAACGCGCGAGAATGTTCATGCAAATTTGTTGAGCCGTTTTAAAGTTGTGGTGGGAAAGTGGGGAAGAATAACCGAAAAAGTACTAATATACTCTGGTGGGGTGTGAAATGAAAGCGCATCACGTGACATTACGTTTAAAGGAATTAAGGTTTTTGAAACGAAGGATTTTTTTAATTTTAATTTTAGTTTATACCTACATATACTAATAATATAAGGCTAAAGCATTTCTTTATTGGAACGATATTCCCGCGGGAAAATCCGAAAACACTGGCAACGCCGCGGCGTAAGAGCTAGTAATGTATAAAAATGTTAAATTAAAATTTAGATATTTATATAGATAAGTTCAGGTACTTGAGATGCATTGGGTATGGCTTTTTATTACATACGGAGTTTTTAAATATCTAAATTTTAATAAAAAAAAATTATACATTACTAGCTCTCACGCCACGGCATTGCCAGTGCATCTCAAGTACAGGTACGTGAGATGCATTGGGTATGGCTTTTTATCTTTTGGCGTATGGAGTTTATAAATATCTAAATTTCAATTATTAAAATAAAATATATAAAAAAACCTACTACCTTTTTTCAGCAAGTGAATTATTTTGTAGGGGTGTTTAGATGAACAACGAATCTAAAAATTTCGTAAATGCTCGTCTGTATGTTATTAAAAGGTTATTCGTTCACAATTTTTTTTGAATGCGGCAGAAGAAAAATATTTGTGAATCCTCGACCTATGCCAACTTATGCATCGAGGCGCTTCTGAGATTTTTTCATAACTAACGGCCATCCACGTGTTATAATATAAGAATTCACCACTAAATTTTTTTTTTATTTTCTTATACGCTTATGAATACATGGACAGGTCAACTTAAAGCTAATTTAAATAAAAACTAAGAACAGTTCGCTACAAGTTTTTACACTGAGTTGTGAAGCGAATAGAACAACCCAGCAGCAGAATTGAACATCAGTAACACATCAAGTAAGAATCTCATCATTATTTCAATCGTAAAAAAAAAACAATTTCTTAAACCTATAAGTTTAGCATTTAAATTTTATTCAATTCTGTATCAATTGAAATTCCCAAATGCTTGGTTCGGTTAGGAATGCCCCCGCTATTGTCAGTGTCGTGTGTAACGACCTTTATATTAGCGAGTGTGAACCGTGTCTCTGTTGTTATTAGTTTTTTAATGTGTTTTTAGAAGAATGGCTGCAATAAGTGTTTTGTTTATTGGTTTTTATTTTATTTTTATGCAAATTCTATTGGTAGGTACTATTAACTGTATATAACTTATACAAGTAGGTATGTATTCAGCAGCAGGATCGAATGATTGGATGAATAATATGAATGACATAATAAAAAATGACTTTTAATGACCTCTTTTCTACAAAATGTCGACTTTACAGGAGACGAAAAAACGTTTCATATTTATTTTTGTAGAAAATTCATTTTGTGTTTTAAAATATTTAAGATCAATGACTCAGTGGCGCGGTGGGCGTAGGTCCGCTTGCGGTGCAGGAGATATCGGGTTCGATTCCCGCCGAGTGGTCAAGTATTTGTATGTTTTGCAAGCACTTCTTCCTTGGTCTGAGTGTTTTAAAACTATAAAAAATAGAAATTGTATGTGTATGTCCATTAATAGTAAGTATATCAGAAGTCTACTACCCGTAACACAAGCTTAGAGATATCGCGGTGCTAGACGTTGTTGTGTGGATGGTCCGAAATATTATTTATATAAAAATTATTAAATCAGTAATAAGACAATATTCATTATTCTAACTGTAAAACAGTTTATAAAATGAATCAAATAAAAATTCTTTGAAGTGTCACGTTTCGGCTCCATAAGACTTCACTAGTAACACACATTGGTTGAAGTCTTTCGTCTTCAGGCAATGAGGAATGTCGGAGAAAAATTCTCGAATGGAGACCACAGATCGGCAAGCGCAGCGTAGCACGTCCACCAACTAGACGGACGGACGATTTGGTAAAGGATACAGTATGCGTCACTAACGGGAAACCCTTTTTCATACAAACCACTACTTAAGGGCTACCAGTTAGTGAATCAAGCAAGACTGTACACACTGGACGCAGGCCGCCTCTAATCGAAATAGCTAGAAGTCTATGATGGAGGCTTATGTCCAGCAGTGGACGTCCTTCAGCTGATATGATGATGATGATGATGTATACATTGTATTCTATCGCAGCATGTCTGGCAAATGACGGAGGCAGCCGAATGATGGAGGTGCAAAAACAAAATGTCGGTAGACAGACAAATCGGACGGCGCGATGGATGGGCTCGCATGCGCTAGAGCTGGGACCATTTCTATCGATAACAAATATAACCTATAAATTATACATTTTTAACTCAAGCTGTCTTGTTCTATTCGATTCTTAATGCTGTGTTTTAAAAAAATATGAGAACTGCAAAGGTAATGTTATTTCTTTGATAATTTTAAATCAGTACAATGAATATCGATAAATTATAATTAGTTTTATAACTTTATGTTGACCTTTCGATGTGCTTCTTATCGTTGACTTTGAATTTGACTTTTTAAGAGTTGTTTCCAAGGCGAATGTCAAATCATGTACATGTATGTATATATGTATAGATGTGCGCATTTCATCTTTGTATCAACTTTTACTGAGTCAAGTTTCTTGTAACCTGGGACTATTATTTAATTAAGTTATTGTATTACATGCAAAACATGTACCGTGGGTTGTAATAAGCGATTATTATACCACACAGATACGTTATTAAATGTGAAAAAGTATACATAGAGTTTTAAGAGTACCAATAATAAAGAGAATACAGGCTACCCAAATTCTCAAATGATTAGGAGAACACAGTCATACAACATGTGCAGGCAGAAAATAAGTCGAACCGTCAAGCACAGCGTATATAATTATTAAATCATTAATTTCAGGCATTTACCTTGCAGACTAGCATACAAATATAAATCTGATATACTAAAATATCATCGTGTGCGTATCACGGCGGTGTCGTCTTGCAGAAAAAAAACCATCAATTATCTAACGTCTGCCTAGACGAAAACTTAGTAAAAGCCGTTTCACAACGATAGGACACAAGTCAAGTCTATGGGGTCGCTTGTGTCTAGTAGACACAAGCGACCCCTTGCTACAGGTGAAATGATGATGTTAATGAAGAGATCATAGCATTTACAGAAAGCCATCGATAACTTTGGTCCCATCCCTACCAGGTAATGAGCATTCTACGATCTTCGTTCCATTGAAGCTTTGACTTGACGAATTGGTGAATCGTTTCGTTGAATCACGTGAGAGATAGACGTTTTGTTCTGGAATCTATTGATTAATGGCGAATCACCTGTCCTTTAGCACACGGTTAAAAATAGATGTTTCTGGTTCTAGTTAGTTAGTGACTAGACAGTCTACGATACAAGATACAATCTACAAAATCATTTATTTTAAATATCTTAGAAACTTCAAAAATAACATTTGAACATGGTTATAGATTAAAAGGAATTAAATTTATCGTTTCTCGTTGCTTCGTTTTTTTTACACTAAAGCGAGAAGCGATTAGAAACTTTAGCTAATTTTTATATAAATATTTAACTGGAAAGACAATCACTCATGGTAAATATCCCGTTATAAATCTAAATAGCAATAATTATTTGTTAGTCTTTTTAGTCTTTTCCGTACCAAAAGTGTAAAACCGGCATCATATTGCTGAGACAATTTAATTGACATTTTTAAGTTGTATTCTGTTATGTTTCTGTTGTGCTTTAACGGTGATGACAAACATCGTGAGGAAACCGGCATGTTCTGAGAACTTTAAAAGAGTTTGAAGGACATGTGACATTCACCAACCCGCACTTGGCCAGCGTGGTGAATTAAGGCCTAATCTCTCTCGTCAAGAGGGAAGTCCCTGTGTCCCAGCAGTGGGAACGTTAATAGGGTGATGATGATGATTCTGTTATGTTTGACTTATATTATGTTTAATTTTTAAATTCCAATAGGTTTTGATAATTTTAATAATTATTTTTTTTACATTTGCATACCCGCTTGCGGGTTACATACAATATACTATTACTTGTACTATAATAAGATCGTGACATGTACTTTAATTGAAATGTATTTGGATAATTAATGTATTTCAAGAACCATGATAGCTACGGAGCTAAAATTTTGATGTATTTCTGTTGCCGCTACAACAACAACAAATGCTGAAAGTATAAAATAAATAAATAATAAAAGCATAAAATAAATAAATAATATAAAATAAATAAAGATACAACAAACGTGATTTTTACAAGGTTAAGCAACGTTGCGTGAGGCCAGTACTTGCATGAAGATCAAGATTGCCATTCCCTTCAACGTGACATTGACCGTATAGCAGAATGGAGTGTAGAAAATTGTCTGCCATTCAATGTTTCTAAATGCAAAACCATAACATTTACTCGAAAGCACCACCCGATAAACTCTAATTACGAGCTCATGGGTTCTCCCATCGAGCGGGTACTCTCCATTCGCGACCTAGGACTCACACTGGATTCCAAGCTCGATTTCAATTCCCATCTGACCGAAATTTGTAAGCAAGCCTGCAAGTTACTTGGTTTTATTATGCGTGTTACCTGGGAATTCAAAGATGTACGACCTGCACAAATTATCTACAAGGCGTACGTTCGCAGTCGTCTCGAGTTCGGAGCAATCGTTTGGGATCCACATGAACAAAAATACAGTCTCATGATAGAGAGAGTACAACGTAAGTTTGCGCGGTACATATATAAGAGGATATACGGATATTATCCTTTTTTATATCCTTCTCTTTTTGTATATGGCATGACTGGTTTGGACTCACTCCTGCTCAGACGGAAATGGCAGCTTGCTGTGCATTACATAAGGTTGCTCCGCGGTGATATTGCAAACCCAGCTGCAATGGAATCGATCGGTCTCGCGGTCCCGCGGCGCATTATGGCGGGTACCACAGGCACAGAAGGCCCTCGCCGACGACCATTTTTGTTCGCGCAGTTGCCCTGGGTGAGAACACGCACCGGTGCTAGTGCTCCAACCCCCCGAGCTATAGCCTTGTTAAATCGTTTTAATGACCAGTCCAATGACGTTGACATATTTGCTGACAAGCCGAATAAGATTATAAGACTGATATTTTTATTTTTGACTCAAGAGTATACAACTTAATTTTATATTTTCAATTGTTTTATTATTGCCTGTATGTTGATTTTTTATTTTTGGAATGTTTATTATTATTTTTGACATTTAATATAATTAATTGTATTTAGATTTTTTATTATTTTATCTTAAATTGTTATTAATTACTAATTGAAATTGTTATTAGAAAAATATATTGTAACTTTTGAATGTGTTGGACCCTAGTCTGTAAGTTCAATTGTGTATTTAAATAAATAAATAAATAAATAAATGAAGTATACTGTACACGAAACCATAGGTATGAGTTCATCTCAAACTGGACAATTTTTTTAATTTGTTGGAGCAGATTCCTTCCCAAGCAGTTTTGTCGTTTAGGGTACTAAAATTCGCAGTGCAATATAAAACTATACAACAATTGCAAATACTGCTTAGTTAATAAAATAAATTTATTGAATTACTGTCAACCCGTTCCCAAAAAAACAAATTATACCAACGAATAAACCTTTACCAACATCCGATAAGAGATTTCTCGTTATAAAGGGTCACTCAATTAATAATATATAGATAAAAGTTCATTTATCTATTATTAGACCAGGGTAAGAAGCCTTGAAAAATAATAAAAAGAGAAAAAAAAAATAGTAGGATGAAACCCATTAGAAAAGGAGGGGAATATTATAAAAATGAAAGGAAAAATAATTTACGGGCGATCTGAGGTCGGGAAGGGGGTGGGGGTGAGTTTTTAAGGGTAAAAAATGTTTTTTCTCGATTTCCGGCAAAACTAAAAGTCGTATCGAAAAAAGTCAAATTTCAAAGTTGTAGGTAATAAAAAGATCTAAAACTTTTATATTCACACTTTTTTCACATAACCTCAAAATTTATGTGAAAAATCCATAAAACCAAGTTTTTGGTTTTTTATTTGTATCTTTTACAAATTTTTTTTTTTTTAAATTTTGTTAAAACATAACTTTTTATGTCCCAAATACGCTATAATTTATTTGATTTAAAATATTTATTTTTTCACCTTATTTTGAATGAATATCAAAAAAATACCCTAATTTTCAATCGAAAATTCACCCGTGAAAATATCAGTTTTTTTTCAAAAAGTTGGTGTGGTCTCTGTTCGTTGAAATCTCTACTTTCCGATGGTGAAAAAAATATATATATGTTACTACAGTAAATCTTCTCAGAAAACAACATTGTTACAGGGCATATTATCAGCTGCAAACTTGGTTGGGTAACGAACTAACAGCAACAGATTGGGGCTGGAAGCAATTCAACGTGGAATTATGCCCAAATTTACATAAAAAGAATTAATTCCGGAAATATTGCACAAAACTATTACTAACTAGAATTATACTAACTAGAATTATAGCTATGTACGCTATGGTAGGATATTATTATTACAAAAATGTTTTCTTAAAACGCACAACCATGGCTTGCTGGTAAAATTATATACTTGTTTTTACGACTTAAAGCTTTTTGTCCTAACCAAGAATTGTAAATCACAAATCTTGGTAACACAACGTACCTAGATTTTGTAGTTGATCATCGTTTCATAAAATACAAATTATCGTGAACAATCTAAGAAACTTTTTAATGAGTCATTAATTTTGCCTAATTAGATAGACCCTTGATAGACCTCATTAGACATAATTAAATTCTTTAAAAAGTAAACCGCTAACCCATTAATTCAAGTTACCAGAATACGTAAATCAAACAATGAAACATGAAAATTAACTTTGAAAATTCAAATAAAGCGATCGCAATGTAAGGGTGTGTTTACATTGAATCGCGGAGGTACGTAAGGGCGTGTTTACACGAAGGTACGGATTTGTACGTAAATCAACTCGCGATGTTTTATTAAACACTCTTGCTGGATATTCAAATTAAGTGGCGGTGGTTGGGTTTAAGCGGAGACGGATTCTGATGGAAAGTAAATTGTAAGAATATTTCAAGGTGGTTTTATTACAAACTAAAATTACCACGGGAAAAAAGGGATCACCTCTGAATATCTCAGAAGTTTCTCAGAATATGAATTTATATTAGTATTTCTTTCCGGAAAGGTGGCTTCAATCAGGCTGTGTTGTTCGCTTTGTCTTATCTCTCAAGAATATTTCAAATGCGCCAAAGTAGCTTAATTTTAGCATCATCAGCTACTTGCCAGTTGAATTCCTATCGAAATGAATCCAGACGTTTCTGAGTAGCCGGAACAGATGTAAAATTTCATACAAAATGCCAAATTTCCTCAAGAACATCTAAAGAAATACAGGTATTGCCACAGGGTAAAAAAAAACTAGTGCTATATATAAAACCATTGTAAAATATTACCAACTGAAAAATACTTAAAAACAATGTTTTTAGGGTTCCTAGTTTATAGAGATAAAAATACTAAACCCCAATGACTAAAAAGTCCTATTCCATAAAATGTTCCCATTAAGATTTCCACCTCAGCGTTGTTCGTAATATTTACAATTACTTCCTGTAAATACAACGTCTCGAGTCGAAGGAACTCATTTTAATTACATCGTGTGTACTCGCCCTTTTTCGGTTTCGGCATGTTTGAGCCAATTAATTAATTGCGCTTGTTGGAGGTACCTTTATTTTGGAATTATTTTACGTAGTTGTTAATTTATTCGTCTTAGAACCTATATCGTCGGACTCATCTTTATTTCTGCCCTTAGTCGACCAGTGCTGGACATTGCTGGACTGACTGGATTATCATTGATGGTAGTGAATTTTAACTCTCCTCCGAGAAAGAGGGGTGTTATAAGTTTAACGTGTCTTTGGCATTATAGTTCCCGAATGGATGAAGCGATTTAAATTTAGTTATAAAAGTGACTTACGCGCGAGTGATTTTAGACATGTTTGATGAAAATCAGTGGTGCCGTTTAAAAGTTGTGGGTTGAAAGGTTGAGTGAGTACACATTACATAATTTAATATGTTTTTTTAATTTTAAGGTAAATTAAGTTTTGGAATCTGGCATTTAAATGGAGCCTGCTGATGGCCTGCGGCGAATATTCGTGTCAACGCGATGTGCGTGGCCGGGTACCTAGTCGTTTTTTGTGTTACGAATCTTCGCCCGCTAGTATAGCCGCGCCATTGCCGATAAACTCCGACGCTGAAATACTAATAAACAAGCACTTTTATTATAAAGGTTTATCATTGCACGGTATATCTTTATGAGTTTTGAGACAACACTCACGGTAACTATACAACAGTAAATATTTTTGGGTACCTATCTCATAAACACCCCTATTCACGTTCCCACTGCTGGGACACAGGGACTTCTCTCTGGATGAGAGAGATTAGGCCTTTATTCACCACGCTGACAAAGTGCGGGTTGGTGAATGTCACATGTCTTTCGGACTCTTCAAATTTCTCAGTACATGCCGGTTTTCTTACGATGTTGCCTTCACTGTTAATGCACGTGTTTAAAGCGCACAAAATTTTTTCAAGAAGAAAAATCCAGAGTTGCGCTGCGAGGTTTGAACCCACGACCTTCGGATTGAGTGTGCTCCAGTGTGATGAAATCCAGAGGTGCGGTTATGATGAGGTACCTATAAATGTGAAAAATATTGAATATAAAAGTTTGAAAAAATGTTAGGCTATAATCTTTATTTTCATTTTCAGGATATTATCTTAAAAAAAATGTCATGTTCAATACCCTAAAACTTCGTCGAGGTCATTAATAAATATCAGGCAAGCAGAACTCGGCCGGAGCTAACTTCGTATCTGCTTCCGCTAACTACTAAAAGATGGTAATGAAGCGCACTCACCTTTTTGCAGGCATCCCTGTCTAACACCCGCAAAAACCGTCCAGTTGTCCCTCTCTAAGCGGCTGTCACAACCACAGCGGCCGATCCAGACGGTGACAAGAAATTAATTAGGGGAAGCGGGAAAATAATGGTCTGCCGTGATTTTTAAATGAAATTTATTTTCTTCACTTCATTTATTCCTCGACATGACACTTCGGAAATTATTAGACTTTGTTGAGATTTCGTTTCCGTAGGTAAGGTTCCATGTTTACCTTCGGCTTGTTTTTGTGGCGGGCTATTTGTTTTTGATATTGGGACTTACGAGGAAATTAAATGTTATTTTTGGAATGTTTTTTCAATTAACGGCAAACATTTGAATGAAAGATTTTAATTTTGTATTTAGTAAGAAATTAAATGAAAAGGTTAGGGTAGCATGATTGCTCTATATGATGAGATGATTAAAGAATTTATTTTCTGTCTTTATCAGATTTTATTTTTTAACGGTCGGTTTATTCATTTTTTGCACATGTTTTTTTTTTTAAATACAAAAATATGCATTCGGAACGGTCATAAGAGCATTATTAAGTTATTTGTGTATTTTTGTTTGTATAATTAATGTGTTTTGTATGTACCTACTATTAATTTACCGCTTAGTTTTCTTGTATGACTTTGTAGCAAATAAACGATTTCATCTATCAAAGTACGTACTGACCTGGCGCAACGTTGCTTAACTTAATAAAAATCACGTTTTTTTGTGTTGGAGCCGACTTATATATTTATTAATTATAAGTTTTTAGTATTTGTTGTCATAGCGGCAACAAAAATACATCACTCTCAAAATTTTATCTGTATCTATTACGGTTCTTGAGATAGTCTTGTGGCAGACGGACATACAGATAGAGTGTCAGTAATGTGGTCTCGATCTATCCTTTGCGTAAGTTGGAGGTTTTTTCTGTTCACGTCCGTAAGTGGTAACCCTCTCAATCCTTACCTCGACTTCCGTGTGGTGCTAAGAACAGTCTCTGGTGGTAGGCTTCGGCCGCGGCTTGTCACCACCCTCCGGGCTGGACCAGTGCTTGAAACGTTTTTTGTGTTTCGTAATGTGGCCCTTAGAAGCCATCTTCTAGGTCTTCCAAATTACCCAATCTGTACAATGTTCTACATTACCGAATGAAAGATTCAGAAGAAATAGTTTCCATTTTTATTTCTTCTGTATCTGTCATTTAATAGCAGCAAAAGATTTAATTTTTAATTTTTTAAAATAAAAACGAACTGCAACGAAAGATCAAAGTCAGGTTAGAGTAAATGAATGGAAGTGTTCACGGACGGGAGTAGAGTCGTTTATCAAACAGTTGACTCCACTGACAGGTGATTGTGTTAAGAACTGAAAGTGTGATTTTACGAAATCGTTGTACAGTATCTGGCGGGTGACTGCAATTCCTGACCTAATGCTCTAGACAAACTCTAGACTCTAGACGACACTGACACTAAAATAATAAATAAATAAATAATAATAAATATTTCCGGACAATCTACACAACAACATCTAGCCCCGTAGTAAGCTCTAAGCTTGTGTTAAGGGTACTAGATATCTGATATACTTAATATAATATACATACATATATAGATATTTTTATTATACATATTAAACACCCAGACCAAGGAGAAAAGTGCTTGCAGAACATTCAAACAATTTTCCCTCAGCGGGAATCGAACCCGCTACCTCTTGCTCTGCAAGCGGACATTCGCCCACCGCGCCACCGAGGCACTCATCACAAATGTCGACACTATAGTAGATTGCATTACCACAACAACTGCAACTAAGTGTCGCGGCAGTGGACACACAGACATTCGATGTATACATTGAGTGTCTAATGTAAAGTGTCGCCGTGTGTCCCGACCATAAAAGCAATTCTCGTGTCTAGTTAGGATTTTTCAATTTAGTACCTTTTAGTCATTTTATTACTGTAAATCAGCGAATATTTTTTTTCTTGAGTGACAGCACCACATTTTTAATTTCATTGGATATGAAGATGTTCTCTCTCTCTCTCAAGATGTTCTCAATATTGTCATTCGTTCGCCCAGTGCAGTACTAGCCTAACTATTGGACGAAAGTTTGTGTATTTTATGTATTTTCAGAGCAAAAAACGCACTGAATATTGCCTTTTTGTCATACATGTATAAACCCTTTATTAATTTTAGGTACTATGTTGTATGTGTTGTTCGATTGCAGTGTGTACAATTAAATACCCACCTGTTTGTGTTTATTTGGTGTTTTGTTGTTCCATTTGAATCTATGATGTCTTTATTTTATATCTGTGGTGTCCCGCTTTTACTACCTGTGTACTGTGTTGGTCTATTTTTATTTTCGTATATATATTTTTAATGTGGAAATGGCTCTTCAGTAGACCGGTGCCGCTCGAACCGACCTCTCGGGGCCGATTGAAGTAATGCAAGTTTTGAATCGGTATAGAAGAAATTAATAATGAAATGGATTCTTATTTCTAGTTATGACAATATTGAGTTTCATTTATTAATTTATTCGATGAGATCTAGTACTATAATATTATTTGACTGCCTCAGTGGCGCGGTGGGCGAGGGTCCGCTTGCGGCGCAAGAGGTAGCGGGTTAATCGATTCCCGCCGAGGGTCAAGTGTTTGTATGTTCTGCAAACACTTTCTTCTTGGTCTGGGTATTTAATATGTATAATAAAAAAAGGTCTATGTATGTATGTCTATTATATTAAGTATATCAGATGTCTAGTACCTGTAACACAAGCTAAGAGCTTACCACGGGGCTAGATGTTGTTGTGTGGATTGTCCGGAAATATTTATTTATTTGTTACACCTTTATTTTCATTGAGACTAAGTTTTAGGTTCTGAAATCACTGTTGTCGTGCAAGCAGTGTTGTCTAAGTGCTGTCTGAGCACACTCGACTTTCATCGCGAAGGTCGCGGAGTCAATCCCCAGGCGCACTCTTGAGCTCTGGATTTATCTTCTAGGAAAAAATATAAGCGCTTGAAACACATGATTTAACGGTGAAGACATGAGACACAGTGAGAAAACCGGCATGTTTTGAGAACTTTGAGAGTTGCATGTGTGACATTCACCAACCCGCTGTTGGCCAGCGTGGTGCTAACTATCTCTCGTCACGAGACAAATCCCTGTGTCCTAGCAATGGAAACGTAAATGCTTATGCTTTTAAGTTGCAATCATACGTATTAAAGGGATCAACCGTAATTACAACTAATACCCAAAATAGAGCCATCCAACGTAAACAACTAAACACGGGTCAGAACGACCCACCTCAGGTAAATTTAATAAAGGTTAGGGTAATCACAAGCGACTCACATCGGCGCCTATTAACACATCGTATGTTTAACCCTTAAGCACCTTGCTAATAATTAAGGTCTCCTGGACCCTTGTGAATTGTTTGCCCAATTTAGCAATATCGCCGCCAATTGAGGGCAAGGATAAAACGGGTCAGGTCGAATAACTGATATTTAAGTGTTGAGTGAATTTGTGATGGTAATTTACATGGAAATGATAATTTAATTCTCAATCACCTCTTGCATAAGGAAAGAATGCATAAATACATTTGATAAGTATGAAGTTTGACTCATACTAAACCTGGGTATACAGTTAGAAAACACACAAAAGAAAAAAAGGGGGGGGGGGGGGTGTAGGGGATTGTTAAACGATTGCAGCAGGATGACCTCCAACAGAGAAAAGTGTAAATATCATCTGCCCGCACCGCCGACACATGACGACCAAGACCGTCTCTCTGCGATGAAAGTCGAGTGTGCTCTGTCAAGAGCGTAACGGAAAAGAAGAAGAGAGTATAAAATATTGAAGCGACCTATCAAGACAATATTATTTTCTTGATAATTTTTGTATAAACAATTTAGTTTTATTAATTTTAAGTACGCCCTGTGCTTCTAAGGAAATAAATTGACTTTAACTACATTTAATTATTCTTATACGAGTATTACGTACGTAAATTGTACGAAAAAGCTTCCTTCTTTGTTTTTGACACGACGTCAGAGAAACAGCTTTCAAGAATATCACAGAATCGTCTAATATCATCATCGTCATTGATAATTTCAGCCACAGGACGTCCACTGCTGCTAGCTCCGATAATAACTTCCACTTACACCGTTGGACGTCCGACGCTACGTTTCCCGATCCGTGGTCAACATTTGAGAACCTTTCAGCCCAACGGCCAACGGTTCTACAAGCTACATTATATGGGCCACTATATGGGCTATTTCAACGAATTTATCCGGGGACTATGTTAGTGACCCACATTTCTTATTCGATCCCGCAGCGAAATTTTGAAATTAACTTACATATTGTTCTGTGAATTAAACTTCATTCAAACGATTATACTTTCGTTCAATGTATGTATACTGTAAGAAAATATACTCCACATAGCTATCAAACAAACTAAACCAAGAAACCATATTATTATAGAAGATACAAAATCATTTATTTCCATGTTTATTTTAACAATTCTTAGAATTGACAAAAATAAAATTCAAAAACAAAAAATAAACATAGGTGCTTAAACAAAGATAAATAGAAAATAAATTTATCGTATCTGGTCGCTTAGCTTTTTTTACACTAGAGCAAATAAGCGATTAGAAACTGTAGCTCATTTTTGTATTTAAAATAATTATATTTAATTTTACTCAACAACTGTCAAAGCATTTGAAAACTTCACCTAGCATAGCCACCACCATAGTGCTTCCTTATTATCGATAAGCCGGCACTTATCGAGTTATCTCGCGCGCCAAGACGCAACACATCGTCATAAAAGGCTTAATTCGGAGGGTGGCGCGTTATTGTTTGGAGTTGAGAATGCTGAGGTGTAATTTAATTCTGAGAAGCTACCTTTAAGATGTGTAAGGTTGTTGATGTCGATGAAATAATAACAAAAACAATTAATTAATTTTGAAATCTTTTTTAAATTATATAAGATCTAACCTGAATGAGTTTTACTGTGTGGTGACTGTGTGGGAATAAAATACATATTCACTTAAATTGTGCTTTATTTGAATTTATGCTCACTTGATTGATAACTTCTTTATTAATTTTGGAGAGTTTAAAATAAACTATCTACTCATTCTTATATTTACACAAATTAAATATTTGCACATTACCAGTGACTCACTCTTTTATCACCCAAGTTCAAATTTAATAACACAACTCGTCCATGACCAAAGAGGTAGAAAACAAAAAATATAAAAAACTGTTTATCGGTCTAATGAAAAAAAAATTCAAATATTCCCATGCTTTCGTTCGCAAGCGATAAAAGGCGTTGCTTTATGCCAAATGTCAAGATTCTAGGATGATTGGTACCCTATAGATTTTGATACCTTTCCAAATATCGTAAATTTGGATTGCGGTTTTTTTTACATAAATGGCTGTATTTTTTAATTGCATTGGCTTAGAATTTTTTTTTACAGCTACAAGAGACAGTTTGTTATATATTTCAGCTTGATACCTACAAAGAAAAAATATCTAAACATACAGACAAGCAGATGGACATAAAAGTGATGATGATGGTTCTGCTTTTACCTGAAGTACTTTTGAAGTACTACGTAAAAACTATAAATATAGTCTATCTAGTGTAACACGAAAATCAATCGACAATCTCGATTTTAATATCATCGACTCCCACCCCATCCCTATGCATAACTGTATTAATCCCACACGTTAAGATTTTAATTGCGGGTATCAAGTGGCCTTTGTTCAGCCGCCGCTATCTGCACACGGTAATGCACCGGTGGAGCCGCAATTAATTGTAAACTTGTGGATGTTGTCTTAATGAGAACGCGCTGAGATTAATACAAGTGTTTTTTTTAGTAGATAAACCTCACTTTGATGATGTGTGTGGATGTGTCTTAATCTTTTTCTGCATAACGTCAATGTGTGCTATGCCACTGAAGCGATATTTTCTAACGGGAAAAAATGGAACACTGGAATGGTCAACATGAATGCCCATCTCATGATTTTTTAATGAAAGTAAGACGGACGTTGACAGAATTGTGTATGTCATTAGTGTTCATTTTTATTTGTTTTCTAATCGCTTCTTTGCTTTTGTGTAAAAAAGCGAAGCGACCAGATACGCGCGATAAACTAATTTCCTATATCCTTTAAGCACGTTTATTTTTTATATTTTATTTTTGACGTTTTTAAGAGTTTTAAAAATAAATAATGGAAATAAATGATTTTGTATCTTGTATCAACGCGTTAATTGTAATATCAGGTGAACCGACTATGATTGCTTAGGTTCAGCATTAGTAACGTCTGAAATAATTTATTTAATTATTTTATAATTTTTATTTATTTAGGACAACAAAAAATTACACTACTAAAGTTAGGCAACTAATATTAACTTGTCTATTATATATTATAAGTGTAATCAGTACCGTTGTCTGCGTATTAAATTATAATTAAGATATAAAGAAAACCGTAATACTAAACCTAAGTATACTACAATCTAGCGAACACTGTTGAAATTGATAAAAGTAACAGTTAATTTGTCAATGTCAAAAGTCAAAGTCAAAACGTTTATTTCCTTAGTAGCACATGACCCACATGGACAGGTCAACTTAAAATCCAAATTTAGTTCTAATTTAGTCCATGATATTTAAAATGTCCTGAGGTATTATTTAAATCAATCTTTGTGATCTTACGAATACTGCCGTATAAAAAAAAGGTGTGTGTGCGATTCACACGTGATAGAAGTGAAACTTCAGTAAATCGACAAAAGAATGAGAAGAATAAAAAAAAATAATACTATGCGTAAAGATTTTGTTCGGGCGGTCACCCATCCAAGAACTGGCTTCGGGCAAAGTTTTTTAACCTATAAGGATTATAAGGACCTATAAGGATTGGCTTACCTGACAGGTAAGCCAATCCGTCCAATTATTTCCATTTCCATAGCATCGGATTTCAAATCACAACGATTCTAAAGAAGTCTTACTTAAAAAAAACAATTATTACATATACTTATATTTTTTGATAATCACAAAAAAATGGTTATTTAATAATAAATAAAATCGTACAATTCACCACACGCAATATACATGACATGACCGTGACCCCACAAATTACAAAGTTATCGACATTACCATAGATTAATTTATCGATAAGTTACAGCACTAATCCGGAACAGCGTCCCTCACAAACTATACAAAGCTGTTCACGGTAGCCATTTATAAAGGCAATTGCCATAAAACATTTATAATATCGATACATGCGCTCGATAGCCGTGGCCCTACCTTGCGGCGTGGCAAACGAGCAACGACTTTGTTATGACATTTATTTTTGTTATTATTCTGTAGGTCATCATCATATCAGCTGTAGGACGTCCACTGCTGGATATAAGCCTCTCATATAATTCCGGTTATTTCGATTATAGGCGGTCTGCATCCACCTCGTACCTGCAGCCTTTACCAAATTGTCCATCCATCTAGTTGTTGGATGTTACGCTGCGTTTGCCGATCCGTGGTCTCCATTCCAGAACTTTCGGCCCCAACGACCATCTGTTCTACGAGCAATATGGCCAGCCCACTGCCACTTCAAGTGACAGTGAGCTGGCTATCTCCTTATTTCTGATTCGATCACTTAAAGAAGCCTCGAGCATAGCCAACTCCATAGCTTTTTGAGAGAATCTGATATGCTTATTCTTAAGGCTTTTCGTAAGGAACAATGTCGAATATTATTTATTAGTTATTCATATACATTCGATTTTTATTATTTCAGTAAGAAAAATAAAATAATAAAAAACTATGCTTTTGCTTATATAGCATCAAACATTTTTCACAACTGTAATGGAAGGTTCTTTCTTCAAAATTATGACAATTGCTGCGTAACCCTGCTTTTTGGGTTGTCTAGAAAAACGAATTGCTATTTTTATTCTGTTACTGATATTTTAACACAATTACACTAAAAGGGGTTCTGAACTTTTGTATGTAACTGTAACTGAGAAATTTGATTCCATAACATTTTTTATGAGCTCTCTCTGTTGTCATTTGTTGCATAACTGGCCGCTAAATTGCATTTTATTCAAAATGGTGGACTAGGCGGGTAATAATTGAACCTTAGCCAGCCTTAACTGGCTCGGAAAACGCAGCTTCGGACGTTCGTCCACTAACAAGATGGATTTGGTAGGAGCTGCCGGTATGGTGGTTGCAAGTTGCTTTTGACCGGTTTATGTCTAAGTTATTACGGGAAGCCTATGCCCAGTAATGGATGTCTTGTGGTCAGACACAGAACATTTTTGGTGGACATGAACTGATTGCACTGCTCAAATGATGATGATGATTTTGAACTAAGAAGCTCGTGGGAAAATGGCGGAAAAAACGTAAGTCTTTATATATATGAGTAGCTACGACACCGTAAAGCTGATAACTTTGCAGAAACTCACCTTTAAATATTCACGATGCTTAATATTCTTTGAATTGTCACTTGAAAAATCACATGATTATTATTATTCTAAGAATTAATCTCCAGTGTGCGCAGCTTTATGATTGCCAGATAAAAATACACTCAGATTTATGAGATTTTTTCGTTCTTTTCGATAAATAGTTGTCTTAAAGGGCGCTAGGGCGGGGGTACCTCATTTCTCGAAGGTGGATTGCCTCTCTCCTGATAAAGAGATGACGAATGATCATAGGTGGGAGATGCTTTATGGCTTTCGGGCAACACTGAGTTATGGGGAGGTCCATTTTCAAAATGAGATCGCGGTTATTGTGTTTTTTAGGGAGTTTTACAGGATGAATTGAGTGAAGTTGGGTTTATTCGATTGTGGGAAAATTTTTATTGGATTAAGTTCTTTTCGTTTAATAATTTTTTCGGTTAAATTAAATGTTCTATTACCATGAACAAAACTATTGTTTGATTAATAACTTATCGAATAGGATTATACTAATGTTGTAGTAAATATGCGCAATTTCTTCACAATCTAAAAATATAGAGATCCTTCGAGCTCTGAGGAAATAGTAAGACTTTTATAAAGGTTTTTTTTTTAATTGGAACTCCATTTTAATATTTTAATACCTTACCACAATTTTTGATCAATTGTGGTAAAGTTGATACCTTTTAGAAAATTCTATTGCGCATCAAAAATTAGAACATTAATTATTCAGACGTACTTACTTCTGCAAAAATGTATTAAATCCCTTAAATATTTTTATAATATTTTACGATGATGTGTCGTTTCAACTCTTGATCAGAAAATCTGAAATATTCCCGAATAACGTTATCTTTAACCTTACATCAAAAAGCATCCCCTCATTATTAAACCCAGTTAGCAAAACTTCGTCAATTGCCATTCATTACAACAATGGGTTACCACTTCCGTCACTCATTTGATCTCAGGAAGGGGGGGGGGGATCCTTCAGGGGGGTGTGACGTCACCGCGAACAATGACATAACTAGAGACAAAACACGCTTACTTAAGGTTTACCTACAGAGGTACAGGGTGGTACGAATTGAGACTCGCAAATTAATAGCGCTGTGATGCAATCCGCTGTCACAGCTGAATACTGAATTATAACGCCTGTCACCTTTTTGTCGTGCCGTTGGTTTTGTAACAAATAATTTTGTTTCTGTAGTTATCATGCTTTTTAACCTCCGACGTAAACAGAGGGGTGTTATAAGTTTGACGCGTCTGTCAGTCTGTCTGTGGCTCCCGAACGGTTAAAGTGATTTTAATTTAGCGCGAGTGTTCTTAGACATGTATGATGAAAATCGGTTTACACGTTTAAAATTTATGGGGTGTAAGAGGTGAAAAAAACCAAATATCTGCAAATATACTCGAGTGAGGTGTCAAATGAAAGCGCATCACGTGCAAATTACAAAATAATATGATTTTTTACTTTAAAGGAAACGGAAAGGTATTGGAATCAAGCGATTAAATTTTTAAATATAGATTATTATTGCTAGATGTCGTCCTTGGCCCCCCTGTAGCAGTGCTCACCTCCAGCCCCGTCAGGCACACGCTTCTAACTTTTTAACGAGTCGCTCTACATTATCTGAACAGACTCATTGTTCCGGAAGCGAGATTAAAACTCTACTACGATAATGATAAGACTCACTTTGGTGTTTCACTCTTAATGGGAATGTATTGAACACGTTAGTATCTTTGTTGGTGAGTTACGAATATCTGATACATAGCCCTACCACGAGTTGCCACGACGTTTTAGATTACAACTTGTTGTAATTCCATGCATTTGACAGATTTTTCAAAACTGAAATTAACCTTTATCTGTCATTATGTATGGGATTACAACATTTTGAAAAAAAATTATTTTCTTCTTCTTTTACTTATTCATTGGCGTCGTTGACTAAACGTGAAGGACCCCAGCTATTTTATCTTTATCTGCCAAATGTATGGGCATTACATCATTAAATCTCTAAAAGTCGTAAGTGGCAACTCGTGGTAGTGCTAATGTATAACCAGCCGAGTTACGTCTGCAATAACGTTAGTTATTTTTTAGTCCAAAAACCGGTAATTAATGTCGTTATTAAATCACCTGATACGTAGCTGACTTAAATATTTAATCTCTACTAGACACATAATTGGAATGGTGACATTTAATTAACCCTTCGAGCGCCGTTGGCTTTTTGAGTGCGGATCAAATCTGGCGTTTGTTGACCGCTGCGGGCACACAGAGGCGCGCTACGGATTCATTACGATTGCGGTGTTGTTGATATATTATGTCCTGGAAATTTTATTTATTAAGGGCAACAAAACATACACCTATATAAATATTGGCGTATAGCCGCCCGGCTTCGCCCGGGTTTTTATTCAATTTTTTTTCCCGCCAATTATTAGAATTTTTTCGGCGTAAAATCCATCTTTGAATTCCAACGAAGATTTAAAAAAACATTGCCAAATTGGTCCAGGTGTTGTTGAGTTATGCGCTTAGCAACACATTTTGCGATTCATTTTTATATATAAGATTATCAGATGTCTTTTGCAGTGACCAAATAAGAATTTACCGAGGAGCTGGGATTGGCGTATGGTTTTTCCAGGAATATTTATTTGCCACTTTACTGCTCGCATAATGTCTGCATAACACAGAAACTTGTAGTATTAACGAGTGCATTAGACGTTTGGTCCATAACCCATGAATTTGTGCGATCAAAGCGCGTACACGGTCCATTACGCAGGTATGCCGCGCTGTTAAATGTCTAAACATAGTTTATAGTTTGCAGTAAAGGAATGATGGCGCGAATCAAGTACACCTGTATTGGAACGTATGTTTTGACGTCTGAAGATCGTTCGATGTTTGAATTGGTTTCTGCTGTGATAATAGACTCCGATGTTTATTCTGAGGCTATTCTATTAAACCAGCATACATTTTGATGCTATTGTCTGTTAGGCTTTAATATAGTATTGTACGATCTACAATTTCTGGTTTCGGGTCTGGGTGTTAGGATATATTAACGAAAACAAAGTATCTATGTAGAATATCAGTCATCAACACCCATAGTACAAGCTCTGATTAGTTTGGGGTTAGGTTATGCAGTGTGTTTGGTCCGGCAATATTTATTTATCTAAATGTTTTATTGTTTTCTAATATATATGTTTCATCATCATCATCATCTCAGCCGTAAGACGTCCACTGCTGGACTTAGGCCTCCCTCAAAGATCTCCAGTAGTTTCGGCTGGCAGCGGCCTGCATCCACCGTGAGCCCGCAGCCTTCACCAGATCATCCGTCCATCTAGTTGGTGGACGTCCTACGCTGCGCTTGCCTATATAATGTTTAATAATATATTTATGTTTGAATGCTTAGATCGAATAAATTCATGGGATCACGTCATCTCATTGTAAGTCTTTTAACCAAAATACCTCAGTACATAGGATTCTTAATGTGTTGCTGGTATTACTTGAGCTTCTTTGACTTTTTTTTCTGTCTGTATGGTCGCGTAGGTGTGAATGGATGCATCCGCCACACGGTAGACGTTCCCGCTCCGCAGTCGCAGGTTTGGCATCAACTTCATGAATCTGGTGCTTCACTTTAAACCTGTTTTAATGCTAAATAAACGTGTTATTAATGACATTATCATGATTTGTCGTTAGTTTTCCCGTTGCAGAGCACAATACAATAGCGACGAAATTTCGTTAAAACTCCAAGACCAAATTATGTTAAGTTACCCGTTTTATTTCTCAATTGACTTATTACATCATACTGAAATGTACCTACAATTTATTCACTACAACCAATCATCACCTGACACGCAATCAGAAACCAACCACTGTGCAAATTATAACAAAATTTACGGGAAATAATTGGAAAATGTCCTCAAATGAGTACAGAATGTACGCAAATAAGTACAAAGTGCTGATGGCAATTAGAGCGGATGAAAGTGCGGATTGACATGATTGGGGTTGCATCGCGCCGACATCTACCAAATCCATATTTATTTCTGAAGCTCGCTGTCCATAATACCTAATACCAAAATCAACATTCAGATTTTGCGCATTTTTACTATTGCTTTAGGAACGTTGAGGAAGTCAATCAATATTATTTTCGTTTCTCGACGGTTTAAGAAATGACTTTTAAATTAAGACTTGTAAAGATAAAAACACTTAACAGTAATTTAAAAAAATAAAAAAAGAGAAAGTATGTTATTATTGTCATAACAAGCAGTTGACGTCCCATGGCTGTAATTATGATTTATCTAAGAGGCGCCCTCCATCCACGTCCGCCTCCAACTGAACTAAGTGAATTCTATGAAAAAAGAAAGAAGAAATGAAAAATACTAATTTGTATACAAAAATACTACAGAGAACATTAAAAAGATTATGAGTATGAGCTTAGATTAATGTACCCAAATAGGTCGACGCTCAGCACGTGGTGTGTCTCTCTGCACGAATGAAGTCTGGGTGTTGAACACCACACTACCAACACACATTTAGAACCTATATAAATAAAAATGAATTGTTGTTCGTTAGTCTGATTAAAACTCGAGAACGGCTGAACGGATTTATCTTATCATAGTCTTGAAATGTTCGTGGAGGTCTAGGGAAGGTTTAAAAGGCGAGAAAAAATCTAATAATTGCCGGGATTTTTTTTAAAATAAAAAGCCGTGCGAAGCCGGGCGGGCCGCTAGTATTAAATACAAATACATACTTTTTCAAATGAAAATAACAGTATTTCTATGATGGAAGCAATAAATTTATTCTATTCTATTCTAAGTTTATGTCCAGCAGTGGACGTCCTACCTTAAAATTCATAAGTCACAAAAGAAACAGAATGTTATACAATTGAAAATGTTGAAAAATCTTTAATACTCATAAACTTGAATAAGTATTAGGGATTCTGATCAAGCTCCCCAATTTGAATTTGCTGTAATTTTGTTTGCAAATGCAATGACATTGGGCGATTGTGGCTAATTTGAGCAAGTGCGCGTCGGCGCGTTAAATTATACGCCTCGTATCATCAGCACGCGTGATGCGAATGGGGAAATCTGATGATTTCATGATACTAATGTTTTCGGTGGTATTGACAATCCTCGGCGCGCCGATTTCTTTATTACTGAGGGTCATGATTCCCTATTTGTGGGATGATATTCTTTCGGAGTGAAAGTCGAGTGTCCTCCCACTTAGCCAACACGGCTTTAAGGAGGACGGAAGGTTGTAGGTTCAAACCTCGCCACGCACCTCTGGATTTTTCTTCTTGAGACATTTATGTGCGCTTTAAACACGGTGAAGGAAAACATCGTGTGGTAACCGGCATGTTCTGAGAACTTTAAAGAGTTTGAAGGACATGTGACATTCACTAACAAGCACTTGGCCAGCGTGGTGAATTAAAGCCTAATATCTAATATCTCTCACCTAGGGAGAAGTCCCTATGTCCCAGCAGTGGAAACGTTAATAGGGTGATAATGAATCATCATTCAAACCGTACCGTAGCTCGCCACTTGTTCCTCTCCTTGGTATAATATTGACAATAGAGAATAATTTAATTTGTTTAAGAAAATTGTCTGGAAAAAAACGTACCTATATCTAAAGAGTTCGTTAAAATATTGACGCAGCCTTCTTGACTGGAGACTGTAGGTCAGGATACACATCGTCGGACGTCCATACACGCAATGGACAAATTGTTTATGAAGTTGACATATTAAAAATAGATAAAAAGAAGTATAAAATCAAATCAAATCTGATAAATGTAAATAAAATCCCATCAAAAACAATACTTGTCAAAAAAACCAAGTCGCGCAACTCAGTTGTTCTGCGGTAAAAAGTTGTGAGATCCAAGTAAATACAAGTCTTCAAATTTCGTCTCAAAATTCTTTAATGTTTTATATAAATATATTAAGACTTGGCCATCGCACTAAATAATTGAATTTACACGTGTTTTCAGGCGATTGAATTAACACGTGTTTTCAGGCGATGGCCAAGTCTTGGTTTTTTTGACAAGTATTGTTTGTGATGGGATCTCATTTCTTTTTGTATTTTGTAGACAGTTCTACTTTTTTCCTTTTCGGTACCTTCTACTTATTGTAAATATGTCCATATAATTTTCTTTTTGCCGGTCTAGATTGGATTTATTTATATTTCGCATTGTTATTACTTTAGTACATATTTCGTATATACGTGGCGTTGTGACAGCGCCCTCTATACCGGTCTTTTCTTGATTTTTTAGTTTTTCCTTGATTCATACACCAAACACTACTTATATTCCAAATTTGAAACTTCTAGGTCTGCTAGAAGTGCCTAAGAATTTTGATGATCGGTGAGTCAATGAGTGACAAAATTAAGAAATTTGACCCGTTATAATTCTTAAAATACTGGTTCAAATTGAATGAAATTTGAAATATACCGTGTCTTTACAATGCCTGCATGGTTACTAAAAATTTCAGTCTTCTAGTTTTATCCACAACGAAGTTACAGGGGGTCGAAAATGGCCTGAATTGCTTCGAGAAAAGGTACGACAGCGCCCTCTATACCGGTTTTTCCTAGATTTTTTAGTTTTTCCTTGATTCATACACCAAACACTACTTATATTCCAAATTTGAAGATTCTAGGTCTGCTAGAAGTGCCTTAGAATTTTGATGATCGGTGAGTCAGTCAGTCAGTCAGTGAGTGAGTGACAAAATTACGAAATTTGACCCGTTATATTTTTTAAAATACTGGTTCAAATTGAATGAAATTTAAAATATATCTTGTCTTTACAATCTTGCATAGTTAGTGAAAATTTCAGTCTTCTAGTTTTATCCACAACGAAGTTACAGGGGGTCGAAAATGGCCTGAATTGCTTCGAGAAAAGGATGGTACGGCCGTGCCGCTTTTTTGCTCGACTTGGTGGGGGCACTGCCGTGCCCCCAGATTGTCTTGAAAATACGCTTAATTTTTTTTGTACTAAGTTGAGAAGCGAAAAGAACAACATAGCCGTTTCAATACGTCGTAATACAAGAGGTGTTAATTAAAACAAAGGTAGTTACACAACAGAGGACACAAATTTGTCAAAACATGCACAGAACAGAAAATTTTCATTTAGGTGATGGTAGCGCCATTCTCCACCCTAGTGGAAATAAAAGCCTTTTTTTTATTTTTTATACAAGATAAGCGTTAATTTGACTACCATCTCACCTGATCTAAAGTGACGACGTGGTCGATGGGGCATGAAGACCTAGAGGTAGAAGGTACTTATTTACTCCTTCTTTGAAGATACCCAGGTTGTAATCTATATGAAATACTGATGCAAGCAACTTATTCCAGTCCTTAGCGGTACGCATGAGAAAAGTTGAGGAAAACCGCTTGGTGCGACTAGAGGGAATCTCCACCAGATAGGGATGGTACTGCGCCGTACGTCTGCTGGTTATGTTATGGAATGGAGATGGTGCTAAAAGATCATGTAGTTCGCGTGAGCACTCGCCGAAATGTATCCTAAAAAAGATAGACAGTTTTCGTTACCGTTCGTTATAGTTCCTAGAAAAATAAAAGCTTACAGTCCATTAACTTAATAAATCTAAATTTAAAATTTAAGAAAAACCCCCGATTCTAATGCCTTAATTTCCTTAGAAGTAAAACACCATAATATTTAGTAGTTAGGGAACGCGATGCTCTTTCATTTGATACCCCACTCGAATATATTTGCAGATTTTTGGTTTTCCTATCCTACTCTCACCCCCATAACTTTTGAATGGCTCAACCGATGTTTATGAAACATGTCTAAGAACACCCGGGTCAAACTCACCTTTCATACAAAAAAAAACTAAATTGAAATCGCTCCATCCGATCGGAAGCTATGATGCCACAGACAGACTTACAGACACACAGACAGACAGACAGACACGTCAAACTTATAACATCCCTCTTTTTTGGTCGGGGGTTAAAAAACGGACCATTAACTTAAGAAACCGCATATAAGCTGGAGGCGTTGTATAGCCTAAAAGATACTTCAAATGTTAACGAATTAACGTTTTAACATTATCAAATCAAATAGATCCTAACAAAGACCTGGTTTAAAGAAAAAACTTCATAAAACCAGTGGAAGTTCCACCACAGAATCCGCTTACAGTCTTACAGGAAAGCAATACAATGTTAGAGTAAAAAACTAAATGTGGCTCAGAGCCCCGCCTAAGGTGCGGTACACGTGAATCCACTCAGGGGCCCATTAGCGCCGCGGGTGTGCACCTAGCCTTAGATCGGGGGTAATCGCTTTAACTTTGTGCGGATAAAAATACTTTATGGTTTTATAGTTATACTATAATATATATTTATACTAATCGCACAGCACTATCATCACCATCGACCTATTAACGTTCCCACTGCTGGGACACAGGGACTTCTCTTTTTGACGAGAGAGATTAGGCCTTAAGTCACCACGCTGCGCGCTGGCCAAGTGCGGCTCAGTGAATATCTCATGTTCTCCAAACTCTTTAAAGTTCTCAGATCATGCCGGTTTCCTCAAGATGTTTGCCTTAAACATTTTTCAAGATGATTGCTTCACATACATTACATACATTACAATTGGTTTTATTCACATACCTTGCCTAATATTATGATAATCTAAATTAATTTGTTTGATTGGTTGCTTGCATTTAATAGGCCCCTAAACTGCAGAACGGATTTGATAAATCCTTGACAACGGGTACTGTGCTGTAATACTTATTTTAATGTGGGAAAAAAACAATTTTTTTAAACACTATCACTCCAAATTTAACGATTTTAAATATAAATGATATGTTTAGCGAATAATAGCATTATTACAAAAAAAATAAATAATCAACTCGACTTTGTCCACAAAAATATGACTGAAGAACAGCAAAAAATGTCTCTGGGCTCGAATTGTTTAACAAATACATTAATTTCTCGAAATAAACCCGCGAAATATATTGGTTGGAGTTACGGCGCGAGACAATAAGCCGACCTTGTCGGCTTTGATTATGTTATTAGACGAGAAAGTGCCATTAGTAATAAAAATCGTAGGCGGTACAATTACGCAGATGTGAAACTATGAAAGCAGAAAAACATGTTATGTGTCTCCGGTATCTGAAATGTCACTGTGCCTTATACTCACATTTAATAATTCGAATATTATAACTATTTGAAGCGCACTTTCTATGCATCGCTCTGTAACAAAAAGGTAAGACGGAAAATGCAACTCTTACTGAAATCGTTTTGCCCAAATAATTATTATTCATTTTAACCGATAAACGGGTATGTTTCAATATTTATTTATTCCGAATTGATTTATTAATCTCATCAAAAAGTGACGCATTATGCAAATTTATTTGGGTATTTACAAATTTGCCAGGTGTAAAGGTCTTACCGAATATATTTTCGATTTAGGGTTTTTTTCACAAAATCCGAGTATTTCAGTCTAAACAGACACAATTAAAATATTATCGAGAATAAAGAAACACCTTTAATTATCTATAGATCACGTTTCACGGGTTTCATATCTATCTAATTTTTAATCTTTCAAGGTGTGACCAACTGTAAAGAAACGAAGTCGACCGATGAAAATAAAACGGGTTAATGAGTCTGAAATTCGGATATTTTGGAATCAGGGAAATAAAAGATCAGTATATCTGTCATCGGTCATTGTAACTGAAAGTTTTCGCGCATCTATTAAAAAGCTTATAAATGCTATATCTTTTTTGTTTTTTTTTTTAATGAAAACTAGAGTATGCTTATATAGTTTGAAATATAGCTTTATCTTGGCATTGCATCTTGGCACGTATACCTATCATGAGTTCTAACAATTTAACTAATGGTTAATATATTATTAGAAAAAACATTATCAAGAATATTATGTATACATTATATAGAAATGCTTTAAGTGAAAGCAATGTTTTAAAATTAATTGTCAATACATTTTTGTACCCTTGAATTGCAATTGTACGTAGTAAACGATATAAAAAATATATATATATAAATGATCAGATTTTTTTTTATTTGTTCTATTTTTATCTGCAATCAGTCTACAGTCTATAAGCAGGTGTGCTGTCTTATGTCGGTTAGGTCCAGTGATCATTTCCCTCCTCATTGTACTGATCATGCGCCTAGTTCCATAATGTGTTGTCTTTTTAGCCTTTTGGGATAGGTTATGTTAGTGAGCTGAGATGCCAGGTGATTGGGATGGTAGCCAAGGCGCTGCTTGTACTTAGTTGCGAACTTTTTTATTTCATCGCTGACTGTGCTGATGTCTAGTTCTTCATGTAATTCCTCGATTTTCAGGAACCACGGTGCGTCAGATATATTTCTTAGTATACTGTTTTGTGCTCTTTGAATAATTGCGGCATTTGATTTGCACGTAGACCCCCACAGTTGAGTTCCGTATGTCCATATGGGTTTTAGAATAACTTGGTAGACAAGAAGTTTGTTGTCAAGACTTAGTTCTGAATTTCTACCTATCAACCATTGTATGTTACGGAATCGTAGGTTAAGTTCGTCTCTTTTCTTCTGCAGATGAGTTCTCCAGGTTAGTCTGCGGTCAATATGCATCCCTAGATATTTAATGGTCTCATTGTGAGGTAAGACGTATTCACCCAAGGAGACTGGTGGGCAATCACCTTTGCGTAGTGCGAATGTTACGTGAGAAGACTTATTAGCGCTGGTTCTAATTTTCCATTTAGTGGTCCACCACCAAATGATCAGATTAACATACGTACATTATTAAAAATACGTAGGACATTGATGCTATCAATATCTGACGCGCTCGAGTATGTCCATGCAAGAGTATTTTTTTACATATTTAAATATATAGCCGCTTCCCCCACCGATAAATAGGTATACATATATTATATAACATTTTTTTCTTATTATCATCTAAACTTTGCAACCTAATAGGTCTCTATGACGCTCGAGTAAATCCCCATTAGCATCGTGGGCTCCCCTACTATAGGGTTTACCTTTGAAAATAACATACAGGGGTAACGGTTGCTCTGTGAATTTTTACAAAATTCTACATAGCCAAAATGGAAGACTCATCAAAATTGTTAATTGTAATGAAAATGTTAACTGCCAAAATCTGGCTGGAACGTCAATAACTGCAAAAATAGTGTGATAAATTAACTTTTCAGTTTTGCTTCGAATATATTTTTTTGTTATTAGATTTTGTCACTTTTTTACTAGATCGAAGGGTAACGTTGTACCATTTCTATACCTAGACTTTAATATGACTTACGAGCGGGCAGTTAATTCAACCTTCGCCTTAAATTCTGAAAGCAGCCTAGAAAGTCATAAATTAGACTAGTAAATGACTGCGGCTTGGCCTGCGTCTATTCATCACGCCGCGATCGGCCTTTGTACGAAAATGCATCTATTTTATATTCAAGAGAGTGTTTGAGAAAATTATTTAACGATGTTGAAATATTTCGATTGGATTTCTTATAATTGGACTCTGAGCTTGAAGCGTCAGTTTGCCAGTGTCAAGTTAAATAAAAAAGATGTTACACAGTCGAACGCCATTTTGTGTCCCTTTAAAATATTTAAGTCATCATCGTTTCACAGGACGTCTTAATGTTTGCTACTCACTGACACTTCGACCATAGATCCAAAACTTTAGTCGATGGTTGCACATGTTCCCACCTGCCTCACTTATTGAGTTCCAATTATTTCAACCAGTAGCGAGTTTCACTAAACATCCGTACGTCTCTTTTGATCCGCTATTGATCTCAAATCTTTCAGCGCCATTGTTCGACGTGATTTAATATCTTGTGATCTAAAATACATTGTTATACGTTATATAATTTTTAAGACCCACATGTATTTAAGCAATAAAGATACTTTTACTTTTATTTTACTTTTGCCAACGGCAATCTGTTTGAGGTCCATGACGTACCAACTGCGATGGCCACGAAATTATGACTTTATCCTCATTCTCTTCAGCACCATCATTTCAGCCGCATAACGCCTACTTACTAGATGGTCGGATGACTTGGTCAAGTCCACCATTTATAAAAGCAGTCCGCAACCGCAAAAACTGAAGGCCGATGTCCATAATCTGTGGACATCTCACTGCAGTTATATACATCACTAGCTGTGCCCTGCGGTGCTACCCGCGTTATTAATGGATGAAGTACTCTTAACCAACAACATATTTATTTAAATAAAAATTAATATTATTATGTTGATACAACTCAAACAAATTATTTCGACCAAATAGGTACCATAAAAACGGTTTTGTGAGTTAATCTTAAATGATAGACATATACTATTGCGGACTGTTTTTTAGATCATTAAAAGAGCTTTTATTTTTTAATACATATTTTTTGTGTATCTTGAACCGTTTTCACGGCGCACGCAACGGAAGGCTTCAAAGATGAACAATTTCTCCCGTTTTTTACACATTTACCACTATATCTTTGCTCCTATTGGTCGTAGCGTGATGTTATATAGCCTATAGCCTTCCTCGATAACTGGACTATCCAACACAAAAAGAATTATTCAATTCGAACCAGTAGTTTCGGAGATTAGCGCGTTCAAACAAACAAACAAACAAACTCTTCAGCTTTATAATATTAGTATAGATAAGTTATTATTGTAACCTAATTATAAGTCAAGTCAAAATTTATTTTTTAGTTCTAATAAAATCAGGATAATTTGTCCAGGAGTCGGGCGTTGCCACCACCACACAGTTGTAAAGCTTCGGTAGTGTCATCGTATCGTATTAGTTAAGTTCTCTGTGTATATTGGACCTGAATAAATGATTTTTATTTTATTTTTATTTTAAGTGACATGTGTAAAAGATAAAAAATGTTCAATTAGACGCGTGCGCATTAGTAATAGGCGCCTAACTTCCCAGGTGTTAATTACTCAACGTAATTGCGACGCAAAATCGTCATTTTCTACAGCTTGTGCCAATCGCTACAAAGTAACAAAGAAAAGTCCACCTCCACTTTACTAGGCCAGAAGCCAAATAATGCTATTCATACAACGTTACCAGCTGTGTTGTTTATGACTACATTATAAGTGGCTTTCGACGAATATTCGTTTACCTATAAAATGCGAAATCGATGTTTGACGTGGATTTTCGTAGAAAATTTCCGCTAGAGGTGCACACCTATGTTACTTCAAAATCTTAGTTAACCATGTTGTTAACAAAACATGACATATGCCAGTGACGTGGCTCGAATCTCCGCTCGTTCATGTAGGCGAGATCATTGAGTATTGATTCTCAAATGTTTTTTTTTGGTACTAACGCGGGAATCGAACGTCCACTGAAACATCCGGCCCACTATGGTTGCCTGAGAAAATGATGCGGACGTTGGACGTCCGGCAACTAGAGTGGCCTAGCTCCACCTAGTAGACTTTTGCGTTTCTTTCTCGGTTGAAATACGTTAGAGTTGCCCAAAATTGTCACTAGATGGTGCTTAAATAAATTCTGCAACTATTCCGATCCAAGAAAACCATACCTGGCAACAAAAACTTAAAAAAAATATTTGTTATCTTTGGATTTGTTTGTTTACTTTGTGAGTCGCGCGCGTGTGTTTTAGAATGTAATTATTATTGTTGTATTTGCCCTATTTACTTATATCAAAGTAATCCTCAAAAAACATTCTATAAGAATATTTACGATTATACTTTGTCCAATAAAATAATAATGGCAAAAAAAAAAAAATTGATATCAATGACAATGTTATGGTATTGTTGAATGCCGGGTTTATCATCATTTTTTTGAAGTGATTCACTGAATTCTCAAGAAATAATTACTTGTAATGGAGACAAAGGTAATAAAACATATTTCAATCAACTCCCTCGATCAAAATATAATGAAACGACCGAGTATTTTAGATTTGTTCGTTGCGTTTCGCAGCCGGCCCACTACAGCCGCCACAGCAAGAGGTGGTTTGTCTTGGTTTATTCTGGTAATTATTAAAAGGGAAGGTTGTGATTAATTGGTATCAAAAAATAGCTTGTATCATCTATGCATTTTTAGGAACAACTACAAATAAAACCTATGAAATCCATTCCAGAAAAATTTTATGCATTTCAAGCTACTTTTACAAGATTAGGATTTTTTTGAGACCATACTGATTAATTTTAATACTTAAATCTATAAATTTATTGATTTCGTATAGTTTTAGCTTTTTTGTTGTGTTTTTTTTTTGATCGTAGGTGTAGCAGTTAGGAAGATAATATGCCCCATTTATGAAAAAATGGGACGCGCTCGCGGCGCCGTAAATTGCGGCCGCGGACTTGGACGTTTGGACGCTGGGTATGTTTCGCGGCGGGACGTTTGAGTGGTAAAGCCAACACAAATAATCCGCCTCCACTCTTCAATACGATAAATTCGGTGCTCGGTTCTACAGCGGCTGCCTAACGCAACATAGTAACAACGCAACGATAATCATAGTCCGCCTCCAGTCTATTTAGCCACTAGTCATACAATGCGATATGATAACTTTGGCCGAGTTCCGTGACGTCACGCGTAAACCAAACGCAACAAAATTTATTCATTCAGCCGCTGTTTATCAAATTACAAGGCTACAAGTATATCATATCGTCATCATAAACAATCCCTACCCTAATTTTTTCCAGCCCATGCACTTTGCTTATTAAAATATTCCTTTAGCCTAAATTCTAAATTTTAAATCGTGGGAAATTCGGCTAAATAGATTTTATTGTGATGATGATGACTTACAATCTGGTTTCAGCAATTACAAATGAAGTGGCAGTCATAATGATCGGACATTGCTTTCATTAGGCGCACGAACGGTCACCACAATATTATAATTACCATGTCCAATTTAGGGTTGATACTAGTTTCAAAATTATATTGTCCAGTGCCTTGGTTTTTAAATATAAAATGTAATACCTAATATAATAAATATTTTCAGACTAATCACACAGCATTATCTAACCCTAAACTAACGTTGCTACGGTAGTTACCCAAAACCAGAAATTATAGATAGTTTACAATCTGGTCCCCCCGGCGGGAATCGAGCCCACAAACAACCTCTTGCGCCTTAAGCGATACTTGGCCGGGAAAGTTTTAGATTAGACAAAATACTATTTTTACTCCAAGGAATAATACAATTTCGACACGATTTTATTATTTAAGAGAAAGTTGTAGAAGCTATACCAAATTATTGAAATCTCAAAACTTTCACTATTTTAGAACGGGGTTTACTCACGTAAGTTACATAATTATAAACACGTTATTATTTGTTAATTAATTATAAATTGAAGCGTTGCTACGTCATAATTTCGTAACATTTAACTCGTGAGTGAAATCCGTTTTCAAAATGTATACCAAATTAAATACTTATTCTGTCTGTCTAATAGCATCAAAAGCGATGTCTTTGTTTATAATATATCAACCCTAATCACAAACTATTTCCACATAATATATACAAACTATGTATGATACTTGATATTATGTGATCTATTTCATTACGATGTCTGTTTGTAATTTGTGCTCTAATTTGCTTAGTTTAGGGATTAGATTTACTCGTATTATGAATATGTTTATCTAATTTACTAATCAGATATGACAAGTACCACAAACTCAAAAGGTTATCAACATTTCATAGTACGCTACTGAGTGGATTAACCAATGATATTTACCATAATTAAATTCTGCCAATACTTACATAATTATATACAATTCACCAACCCGCACTTCGCCAGCGTGGTCAATTAAGGGCTAATCTCGCTTGTCAAGAATAAGAGGTCAATAACTACGCTTTTTCATCAAAACAAAAATATTACGTACAACATTTTTTCTAAACTAAAAATTCCCAAAAAAATATCTACATACAGTCAGGCAGACGCTTAGTTCGATTTATGAGTGCCTTTGTTTCGCGTGTGAGATCTAATTTGTGATAAGCTTTGTTATATGGAACTTACACTTTATTGTTCCAATCAGTGTAGATAAAAAGTTTTGACCTAACAATTTATCGTTTGAAAGCAAAACGATTATATTAAATCAAAATAGACTAGCGTTGGTCGGAGCACTCGGTTTACTGTTTCATATTCACAAAGTCATCAATCTACACAAAACTCTTTAAATGTGATGTGAATAATAAAAATATTGTTGCCTCTTACGATGTTTAGTTAATTGTGCTGCTATTTGCATTAACCAGTTTCTTTTAAATCACTATGATTTTCTGATGATCAAGACTTGCTTATTGTTGACTTGTTTGTTTGTTCCCTACTGAAAATGTTTGGACCATCCTACCAATCACAAATAATCACAGAAGATCTGAAAAGGAACGGTCACAGTCACGACTATTACGCGGAACCGGAAAAACCAGGTCGCCTCCAGGTCTGGTTGAAGAAAGGTCGAAACTACTTGAAACTATTCCTAGAGACATCGTCTATTCATGGCTTGAACCATCTGGTGGCCTTTCGGAGGCATACGTGTGAAAAGTACGTAGTTTTAGTTTATTTTCTTCCTCTGGAACATCATTAGAATGCATTCAGGTTGACTTCTGTAAAAGTTTGATGCGAACTGTATCGCAAGCACGATAAGCCTGTCCGTTATTGACCACTGTTACACACGACATCGCAGCGTCAAAATGTAGTCAAGATGTGGTTGTGTTGTTGTTGCGTTATGGTTGTGGTGCGTGTGTATTGTCGCTAAGTGATTCACGGACTATTAGCAAGTCTAATAGAAAAGACTAACATTACGAAACACAGCAACTAAGGTGTATGCAAGGCCTCGTCCAAAAAGTCGCGATAAATTTCGAATGATTTCTAACACAAGTAACCATTTCTTAGCATCAACTTTATCAAACTCAATGTCAAAGTGACCAATTTTTACTGAATTTTACTCTTTCAGATTTTTGTGGTTTGAGATCGTGATCTTGTCATTATTCGGCACCATCTACTTATCCTCGACCACATGGGTTCGGTACCAGAATTCACCGACCGTGGTCTCCATGGACCGGGACATGTATGCCTGGAACACCACGTTCCCGTGCGTCACTCTGTGCCCTGACCAAACTCTTGATGATAAGAAAGTCGAAGAATATGTCAAGTAAGTAACGATCAAAAATCTTATTATTTTAAAATTAATTTAATTGAGAGTTTTGTCTGGTAAAAGCGCCGTTTCAGCATGCTGTTTTAAAATCCAAATATACTGACTAATATTGATGTATGTCATTATATCAAGTATTTTATTGACTGCCTCAGTGGCGCGGTGGGCGGAGGTCCGCTTGCGGTGCAAGTGGTAGCGGGTTCGATTCCCGCCGAGGGGTCAAGTGTTTGTATGTTCTGCAAGCATTTTCTCCTTGGTCTGGGTGTTTAGTATGTATAATAAAAAATATCTATCTATGTATGTCTATTACATTAAGTATATCAAATATCTAGTACCCGTAACACAAGCTTATAGCTTACCACGGGGCTAGATGTTGTTGTGTGGTTTGTTCGGCAATATTTATTTATTTAGATTTATTTATTTATTTTTTGTGATGTCTAGTAGCTGTAACACAAACTAAGAGCTTACCACGGGGCTAGGTGCTGTTGTGTGGATTGCCCGGATAGATTATAATTCAAATATTTATATATCAAAAATTTTCTTCGTTACATAGAGATTCACCAGAACCAGACAAGGAAAAACTTACAAGCTTCATCAAGATCCTCTCAAACGCGACCTACGAGACCTTCGACAGCCTCCCGGACTACACCGGCATCCCACCAGAAGACTACACGGAACTACTCCTCAACCTGACCGCGGCCTTCAAACCCTCACTGACGATTGGAGTCACCGGCATCTCTCTGAACATTGTGCCCACTATAACGGAGATGGGGCTGTGCTATGCTGTTAACTCTAGGACTTCGTCTTATAACTCGCCTGCGTAAGTGATCAAGTTTTATTTATCCTTTTGAAGTTCGGTTGAAAAGTGAAATCAATTTAAATTAATAAAGACGTTTTCCAAACGCCATAACCTAACCTCTTTTAAATTGGTCAGTCACTTGTCATTCTCAATATGATCATTTTTTCAGTTGTATACTATGTGTGTGTTGTATAATGTCTCACTGTTTGCTAGGTTAGCTAACTTTACTAATAAGACGTGAGGTCTCAAGTCATCTATCCATCTAGTTAGCGGGCATCTCGTGACACTCTGTTGGGTGATCCACGGTCTATATTTGAGAAGTTTTCGCTCAACGCCGATCTCATCTCATTAGAATCGTGGTCAAACGGAGTCTTTGTTTCATGAAAATTGTAATATTACAGGTACAGAGACGCAAATCGTTGGGATCAAATAAAAGCTCACAACAGGACACTCTACATCCATCCGCTGGACGGCGAAGTGTTTGCCCAAGTCATGAACTTATCAACAGGTTACGATGTAAGATCAACTAAATACCATATAATAATCATGACTTTTGGTAAATATTGAGGCCGTGAGCTAAATTATTTATTATTTATTCGACATTATGATGAATGTGATAAGGTGTTACAAGCACCAACACCAACCTCACCGGTCCATGGTACCCTGTTTTTTGAGGAAGGCTTATGTCAAGCATCCCTGACTATACTACAACCATGTGGGTGGCATCTTAACTGAAAAAAAAAACAAATTAAAATGCCTGACCATAGCTGCAATCGACTAGGACATCATCATCATGGACACTTACCCTTATGTGAGATAGATGACAATCAAAGATCGAGCGTCCATAAAAAAAACATAAATAATGGCATTAAGTTGATTCATTAAGATAATCATAACAAAAAATCTGTTAATTAAACAGTGTAAGGCATATGTTATTTTTATAATTGTAATTGTAGTTGTAATGTTTAGGTCTACATTCACGGGCCGCAGGAGTTTCCAGATATTTCCACAAAACACCAGCATTCCGCGAAAGATTACTACATGAAGCTTTATGTCACTGCTATCACTGTCTACACCGCTCCTGAGGCTGCGAAGTACGTAAACTTTTTTAGAACGCTTCTGAATAAAATGCCTCTAAAAAAATCTGTTTGCTTCCATTCTGTGGGCAACTTTATCCTAAGAAAATCTATCCCAACGGCTCATTGATCCCTATCAGTTTAGTGAGTGGATCAGACCTATTCACAACAAACCTATTCTAATTATACCATATACCCATGTCCTTAATATGTTTTTTTTATTTTCTTGTGGAAACATTAACATTAGCTTACCTTTATCATCATCCTCTTCATTATCTTCATCCTCTTCATTATCATCATCATTGCTGATGCACATACTTGCTGTTGCTGCGACAGACTGAGCGTGGGCCAGCGCCGCTGCCGGTTCCCGCACGAGAACAGCCTGCAGCACAACTCCATCTACTCGTACAACCTGTGCCGCATGGAGTGCCGCATCCGGCTCTGCCTCGCCTACTGCAAGTGCATCCCGCACTTCTACAGGAAGATTGGTACGTATAACTTTATATGCTACATCGATATTATTTTAGCCATATAAAATTAGGGAGTGTGACAACGTTGTTTCGATGCGGGGTTCCAATAAAGTATTTTTTTTTTTTTATGATGGATAAGCCTTCATTTGACCACAATCTCACCGGATATAAAGTGACGATGTGGTCTAAGATGGAGCATGACGTCCTAGAAGGTAGATGGCTTCTCCGGACCACATTACGAAATACGAACAAATCGCTTCACGCACTGGCCCAGCCCGGAGGGTGGTGACAAGCCGCGGCCGAAGCCTACCACCAGAGACTGTTCTTAGCACCACCCGGAGGTCACGTGGATTCAGAGGGTTACTACTTACGGACGTGAACAGAAAAAACCTCAAAGTATATATATATTTTTTTTAATTTTCTTATTTTGTTCGGACAATGATGGCTGGATGGGTGAATAATGATTGTAGGATGGCTTAAGGTGAACTTAGCATAGAGATCACAAACTTTTATATTAGTGTAACATTGATAAGATTGAGCGGTCTTTGGCAACCACGAAAATAAGAAAAACCTACTTTTTTGGGCACTGGGTTTTTAATTATTTAGTGATACTCCTATCTCTATCCCTAGATTCAAGATTCAAGATTCAAGATTCTTTATTGATAACATAGGTTACAGGTCAGGTTTGTATAAAGGTATGTTCTTAAAGTTTACATACATAGTTTCAATCATATCTACGTTTTCCTAATAAAATAACAAATAAAATAAATGTCAATTAATTTATAAAAATTGTAAAAATAAAAATTGTCATTTATAAATAGATTGTTTCATTTATACAAATGATAGATTATAATAAAAAATCCCTATCTAAATCTCCTTCGATTCTTAAATATATGTATTACTATGATAAGTACTTATAAACTTATAATTGTAGGTGACGAAACGTACTGTGATGTCAAAGGATTAAAGTGCCTCGCTAAATATGAAGGTAAGAATTTCAACGTATATAATGAACTTGCGTCGGAAAAATTAATAGAATGAGTACTTGTTATTTTCGTACAGAAAAACAGCGTAATGTAAATTTAATTTAATTCCTTTGCAGATGAATTATACAAATTGCAAGACAAGGACGGCAAGAAGATCAACTGCGAATGCTACCCACTTTGTGATGATGTAAACTACGTTCTGCAATCAAATGTACGTCACAAAGCGTTTTGGATGAAAGTTTTTAAATAGATTTTATTTAAAAAATAACCAAATCAATTATACGAGATCACTGGGCCGACAATTATAAAAAAAACTTATGAAAGGCACTAGTAACCTTTAAAAAATCCAGAGGTTCGTGGACAGGTTTGAACCCACGACCTTCGGATTTAAAGTCGAGTGTTCTCCCACTTAGCCAAAATGCCTTTTATTTTACTCAAATGACTTCACCCAATTTAAATTTTGATGTTACATTTTCTAGATGCTGCAAGAATGGTTCCTGGGCACAAACCTGCAGTGGGGGATGGTGACTTACCCGCGGATGCGTTACAGACGTGACATTATCTTCGGTTTTACCGATGTCTTAGGTAAGCAGGTTTTTATATGATATGTTTATCCGTCTGTACCTATTAGAAAATAGTTGAATAAATATGTAAAGAGAGCAATCAAATGTGTCAGGCAATCAATCACTTGTGAATCGTCACACACTTTATGCATCGATCTAATTCTTTATTTCACGAAAGGATCATCCACGGACTTCACATTAATAGGTAAATATTTTTTTCATTGTTATTTTTAATTGACAATATCTCATTGTTTAATTAAATTATTTCGTTAGGAGGTGTTCCGTCGTTGATCCTTTGCCAAACTGTCGATAATGAAACGAGCATATAACCAAGAGTTCATAAATCAAAGAAGATATTTTCGCAGTGGCTGTTGGAGGCATGGCGGGACTCTTCCTGGGCTGCAGCGTCCTCAGCTTCATGGAGATCGTGTATTTCCTCTCGATGCGTCTTGTTTGCTATGCTCGTCGACACCACAAAGTCGACGACACAAACTAAATCGAAAGTACCAGGAGGTTATAAGCTAAGAGGAAGTTCAATATTATTCGCTCATCGACATTTACATCAAAATTTTATTGGAACTAAATTTAGGCATGTAATACATCACACTTAACCTTTAGTTTGATTTTAAGAGTAAGTAGCCAAGTAACAGTATATTAGGCTTATATCATGTTTGACCAATATCTCACCTGATGGAAAGTGTCGTTGTGGACGAAGATGGATCACATAGATCTAGAAGGTACCTATTCACTCTTGTCTTGAAGACACTCAGGTTGTAGTAATTATAAAATACAGCAGCAGGGAGCGAATTCCAGACCTTTGCCGTGCGAATTATAATGGTGGATGAGAATCGATTAGTACGAGTGGAGGGTATATCCACTAAATAAGGACGGTAATTCGCCGTGCGTCTGCTTGTCCTGGAGTGGAAGGGAGATGGTGGAATCACGTCATGAAGTTCCTGCGAACATTCTCCGAAATGTAACCTATAAAAGATTGAGAGACAGGAAATCTTGCGACGGTGCTCGAGACTTTGGATTAGATTTAATGTAATGTCTCGTCTGTGCCGTTTGTGTGTGTTTTGCAAATTAAATATATTATCTTATCAGTAATTTAACGAAGTCAAGTATAAAATTATTACATACGACGAATAAATGAACTATGAACAACAACCTTATAGTCTTTATAAAAAATAACAACAATTCTTGATATTTCTGATAACCACATAGAATAGATAATTAAATAATAAATATAATCGTACAATTTACCACACGCAATATACATGACATGACCGTGACCCCACAAATTACAAAAGTATCGACATTACCATAGATTAATTATTTATCGATAAGTTACAGCACTAATCCGGAACAGCGTCCCTCACAAACTACACAAAGCTGTTCACGGTAGCCATTTATAAAGGCAATTGCCATAAAACATTTATAATATCGATACATGCGCTCGATAGCCGCGGCCCTACCTTGCGGCGTGGCAAACGAGCAACGACTTTGTTATGACATTTATTTTTGCGAGGTCATTTAGGATCGGGATTTATTTTAGGTCATCATCATAATCATTATTCATACTTTTAAAGTATGTAGTCTAGAAAACACATCACTTAGCTCTTAGCTTGTGTTACGGGTTCTAGACATCTGATATACTTAATATAATATACATACGTATATAGATATTTTTTATTATACATATTAAACACCAAGGAGAAAGTGCTTGCAGAACATACAAACACTTGACCCCTCGGCGGGAATCGAACCCGCTACCTCTTGCGCCGCAAGCGGACTCTCGCCCACCGCGCCACTGAGGCAGTCCTCCTATTAGATATATACAGATATTTTTTATCATAATAAAGATTTATGATCAATTTATTTGTAAATGTGCGTAGCTTATACACCGTAAAGGAAAATATTAGCGTAAATAAATATTATAACAATTGTCACTGTGACACACAGTATTATAAATTTTGGGAAAATGAATCTCCAGTGTGCGCAGCTTTATGATTGCCAGATAAAAATACACTCAGATTTATGAGATTTTTTCGTTATTTTCGATAAATAGTTGTCTTAAAGGGCGCTAGGGCGAGTGTACCTCATTTCTCGAAGGTGGATTGCCTCTCTCCTGATAAAGAGATGACGAATGATCATAGGTGGGAGATGCTTTATGGCTTTCGGGCAACACTGAATTATGGGGAGGTCCATTTTCAAAATTAGATCGCGGTTATTGTGTTTTTTAAGGGATTTTTGCAGAATGAATTGGTCGAAGAATACGCACCTTCAGTCTGCCTCCACTCCACTGAGCTTCTCTTAGAATGTGATACATATATTGTATCTCTGTGCTGGGTCGCGCGCCGCCTGCCAAACGCAACAGGGAAGCGTCGCACCGCCCGTGCCAAGTATCGACCTGCACTTCTGATATACACACCTTATAAAAAATAATTGTAAATACTCTGTATACTCTATATAGCCAGAAGCCGTGTTGGCTAAGTAAGAGCACACTCGACTTTCATTTCAAAGGTCGTGAGTTCACCCCCGCCGCGCAATTCTGGATTTTTATTTTAGAAAAAAAACTGTGCGCTTTAAACACGAGCTTTAACGGACTAAACGTCTTGAGGAAACCGGCACGTTATGAGAACTTTGAAGAGTTTGATAGATATGTGACATTCACCAACCCGCACTTGGCCACCGTGGCAAATTAAGGTCTAATCTCTGTTAAAGTAGTTCCTGTGTTTCTTGTTGTTTCACGCTAAAACTACTGAATTGTCTTTGATGTAACTTGGCAGTAGTATTAGCTTACATAACACAAGCACGTAAGCAATTTTCTTCTTGGTCTGGGTGTTAAATATGTATACTAAAATAATGAAACTATCTATATAATGTATTTATATTATAATCAGATATCTAGTACCCGTTACACAAGCATTGAGCTTACTACGGGGCTAATTGTTTTGTTGATTGTCCGGAAATATTTATTTTTTAGGTATATCAGAATATGCCATAGATCTCTTTTTGTATCGGTAAAATACTTCATTTTGTAGTGTAGATACGCAGTCTCTGCATTTGTAATCCGCGCAATTGCACTATCCCCGACGATATGTCCTTAATCGGGCTAAAGAGAATTTGTGTAAGTATAAGTTTCATTTTTTGTTGTTAATCTATAATCACGCAGGCAAAGCCACGGGCGAAAGTTATTCTATCATAAAAACCTCAAATAATCGCTGGCCAGGTAAATAAACTGGACAAAGCCATTCACATTCAAAAGCAGAACAAACCATTAAATATGCAATAACTAATAACCAGTTATTTATGTTTATCTGCGCACTAAAATGGTCGCCCTAAACAGCCCAATTGAAACAATGATGGCGGCAGAACGGCATAAATACCTGCATTTATTGGTGAACCGTTTGATATGGGATAGTACCTTCGCATATCATTCCTAGAGCATCTAGTCAAGATACAAGATACAAAATCATTTATTTCCATTGTTTGGTTTTACAAAACTTAGACACGTCAAAAATAAAATACCAAATTAAAAAAAATAAAAACATAGTTTGTTAAAGATATATAGGAATAGTCCCGGAAGAACTTGATTGGTTTTTGTTTCATTAGCCCAATCACGAGTTGCCACTTACGTTTGTTGGAGATTACAACATGTTGTAATCCCATGCATTTGATAGATTGTTCAAAACTAACATTTTATTTTTTATCTGTCAAATGCATTGGATAACAACATGTTGTAATCTCCAACAGCCATAAGTGGTAATTCGTGGTAGGGCTACATGTAGGTACCCTACTTAAACTACACTTCTCTGTTAAGCCTAAAAGTAGACAGAAGTGATTAATCGAGCTAGTAGACAAACATAGGTTAAACATAGGTCGTAAGTACCACACAACCAGAGCAAGAAGCAAGTGCTTACAGAAAATAAATTGGTCCGCTTCGCCTTGCAAAATATTGAAGTTATTACAAATTTCTTTACTAAATATAATTAAAATAAAATCATTTTACAAACTATTTAGTTGCTTTAACGAAATTAAACACGTGTAAAATTTTCCCTCCATTTTGTCAGATAACTTCAATATGACGTTGGTTTTATACTATGAACCTAAGTAAAACTACATGTATTTTCAAAGTCTCGAGTCTCTCGAGGATTAAAAACTGTCATAAGCCAAATAAGTTTATCGAAGTAATGTTAATCGCATCGATCTAGTTCTCAGGCAAGTCAACTAATAAATGCAAACGCAGCACAACACCTTTACAACATAAACAGCGGTGCTTAAACACACTTGCTGTAATGTGGCAGCGCTGTAGCTGCGTAACATGTATTCATATAGCCAACGTGCAGCTAAGCGAACTTATAGCTATCTATGGTGCTAACTGGGTACCATTTATACCTTGATTGGTAGTGAGTAGTTGAATCTATTTGAATTTTTTTTTTTTCAATTATTATAACTTTAGTAATAGGATATCAACAGCTTATCATGCGACTACCTGTCCTGCACACGAAAAAATTGAATAGCTATTCTAAGTATAATTTAGCAGCGATGCTGACAAAAATGTTTATTTGTTTTTTTTTTCATATTTTATTGTTTTTTTTTCTGTAAAATGTGTATAAACTGTGCACAAAACCCTTGGTAGTATGAGCCTATCCCATATTTATAAACTTTTAATTATTCAATTTTATTTATTGATCAGGACAGTGATAGTTACCTCTTGTTTTATTTTCTGATGTCTCTAATGGCGGTGTACTGAACACAGAGTAGCTCGACAAAGTAAATCTATCTGACGCGGACATAACGACCACCTGCCTTCAAGTTGTTATTCAAAGATGTTCTAAGATGAAAGGGTCCTGAGGGATGCTGCAGTTTAAGGACTAAATAGTATAGTAATATAGAGGTACTATTTCTCCTACTATGTATGAAGACTGCTTGTATAATCGATTAAATCAACACACTATAACAATTAAATGTTTTTAGAGATATCTTAAAACAGTCAACAAAAGACGATTATAGAAAACTACGAATCGCACGCTGGTACAAATAATGACTATTACAATGTTCGTATATTGCTGTAAACTGCACTACGTTTTTTAAGGTTAAAACTGAAAAGAACGAACGAATTAGGAATATTTACAGATTTATCAAAACTTTTTCTGTAGGTCTAATTCAATAAATTTATATACTTAGCAAATTTAATGCAGTTCTAGTGCTAGACCCCAAATCATTCTTTTCACTCTTCAAACTCTTCCTTTACAGTGCGTGCAATAAAGTTATGGAATTCTCTGCCAATAAATATAAAAAAGCTCAATCTGTAACAATTTTCAAAAATAAGGTTTATAGTCATTTTCTTTCAACTTCACCTAATATTTATCAATAGTATGTTTAATTTGTGTTCATTACTACACACTCCTACTGTGTTTGTTTTCTGTACTACATATACCTACTCATTTTATTTTTATTTATAAATCTGTGTAAACGCCACTGCTCTCTCTTATTATCAAATTTCTGATCCATCCAAAGGTTGCCTGGAAGAGATCGCTATTAGTGATAAGGTCGCCCATTGTGTCACTGTATTAAATATGTATAACACCACAATATAGGAACATACATAGGAGATGTATGTTCCTATATTGTGGTGTTACAATAAAGAATTTTTGTATTGTATTGTATTGTAGATTCAAATACATCGCTAAAGATCTCCCTCACGGGAGCAGTTGTAGCAATGTAACGTTAATAATCCAAGCATTACATCTGTGAGGGAAGTAATATTCCATAATGTTAATATCTATAGTCAGGGAGATAGTATTGTAATGTAATGTTCTAAGTCGAATCTATAATGCTACATTACACGCGAATGCTCTCGGTGAGGGAGCATTGGGTTACGTTCTCGTAAAACACAACAGTTTCTTCAAGCCAAAATCTCATAGAAGCTCTACGTGAAACATTTTCTGTAGAGGGTCTACGCCGTAGAGGGCCTACACAAGTATGAAGTCATTTTCAAAGAATATGTGGGGTTCACATGTATTTATTTATTTATTATAACATATTTATTATTACGTATTTATATATTATTAAAATTTCATCATAATAATATTCACGTCTTCACTTGTCTTCACACTTACTTACTTCCATATATCTACTTTTCACATTTACTTTCAGTTCATACTTAGGTTCATACTTCTATACATCCAATCTTTATTCTAACCTACAGTTCATACACTCACACTATGTTCTTACTTTCGCCTCTTAGATAGTTTATTCTTCTACCCTCAACTTCACTTATTTAATTCTCAACGGAATTCGAAAACAAAGGACAGTCGTATGGAACCTTCCTACCGCGCACTACTTACTTTCGCTGTTATTACCGTTAACAAAAGATTTGGCAAATCTGTTGGTGTTAAACTATCTTCTCGCTCTGTGTAACGTTAATCTTCTGTCCGTGTTTTTGTTTACTGTAACTTTCATTGTGCTGTGCCTTCCGCTCCTTCTTATAAAACTATAGTGTTTGCTGTGATAAATACAGTGTGTGAAACCTAACCTGTCGGACTTATTTTCACCTGAACCTACCACAGCTACAGGTACGAACTTACTACCTACCTATCAACTACAAATAAATACTATATTTTTTTACTAAGAAAACAAAATGATAAATTTGCGATTAACAATGATTATCTAATTTGGCTATTTAACGCTGTTGCTAATATTTTTTAAGTGTTATTTAGTTATTAAATTCATTGATATTTCATCATTTGACGTATAGGCAGCATAAGACACTCGAAGTCAGTAACCCGATCTATTTCATCTACGTATCTTTCCATTCATAATATGATCATGATACCCCGAGCGTACCATTTACTTCTGAGAACGCTGAGTGATTCTGAGCCTAGTCATAGCCCAGATTTCAGCTGATATACAATGTACTTCTAAACACATAAGTAGGAAAAAATCGTTTTTTAGACACCCCTTAAAAATACTATTTAGATTTATAACGGTATATATTTACCATGATTGTCTTTCGTGTTTCATGGCAAATATCCCGTTATAAATCTAAATAGTATTGATAACCACGATAGTTTCAAAAACTCCATAATAATATTGGCTAAGTCAGTCACCCGACTATATTCTACGTATTCCATTCATCACGAGAAATCACTGAGTGACACAGTGAGTGATTCTGAGCCTATTTCTAAGGCCAATAGTGAAGCAGATATTATACAATGTACATAAACAAATTAGTAGGTAATAGATAAAAAACTAAATCAGCTCACGATCCCACTGACAACCCTAATCCTTACTTAGGAGGAGCATTAGTAACTATTAGTGCTGCGACGGTTTGAGCCGACTAATGAAGACTAATCGACAATTAATTCAACAGGTTAAAGCGATATACGCTTTACAAGCTCACAATTAGTACGGGTATACTTATATGCTGACTCACACTATCGGTATTTAAATTATTATAGAACATTATTCTTCACACGGTACCCAAGTGCAGAAAACAACTTTAAACTAGATTTTTTCCAAGCTGGTATATAAATAATCTTTACAGGTCATCATAGTCCATGAGAAAAACCTCAGGCGGGAGATCATTCCACAACCCGAGAGTTCGCAGTTCGCACAAAATCTGAGAATCGGCATGAATCGAACCGTCGAGCAAAAAAGCCTTTGTAGTCTTTATATGTCTGCGTTATATGTACTTTATAATTAGTCCGTAATTTAGGTAATTTAAAAAATATATACAAGGCTTTTTTGATTTATTTATCTTGCAAACGAAAAATCAAGTCGATACTTTGTATTGAAGGTTCGCGTGGCATAACGCTTTGGTGCGATTTAAATTAAATCTGTACTTCCACCTTGGAATTTGATGCTCTTGGTACTTTTTTTATCAAATTGATACAGCGAAAAATAGGTATCCAGTATTTTTAGACGGCTATTAGGAGCTATTAGACGTACCTACAAAACAAAATACCAAATTTTTTTATGTAATCAAACGGGTCCATTATATTCAAGATCACATATACCTCTTACGGTTGGAAGCTTGTTTCTTTATGAACCCGCATTGCGAAGTAATGTTCCGTCTTGTTTAGGAGCTATTTTTCACCATTAGGCTCCAACAACTGATCCTCAATCCTGCACCAAGGCATCCTATCAAAATTTAGTTTCACCAAACATCGTAACATCTTAGAGCGACACTTTCCACCTTATTTCCTCTAAAGCTACTCCAAAACAAAACGAGCCGACATCGACATCACAAAGCAACTGAACCCACACGATAAATGCTAAGTATCAACGAGTAGAAACACAACCTCGGGAGAATTAGCGACGAAATAATAAACCACGGCTTGTCACCTTAAGATAAAAGGGATCATCTCATACGTAAAACAACCTGTACCGAACCTCGCTCACACTTCACACATCCACATCATAATCAGCCTTAAAGTCAGGGTATAGAGGCGATAGTCGAGCTGAAAGTTGATAAGAATAAGGTGGGAAAAGTTAAATGGAATATTATTTGCAAGTGCGTTGAAGATCTTGTATAATTTCGCTTTGTGACAGCTCTAATGTGTTTGTAGTGTTGTTCTGCGTGTTTGAGAGTTCATCGATAAGTCGATGACTTGACGACGACTTTTTTCAAACCGCATAGAGTTAAACAGTGCGAGTATCCATTTAGCATTTTAGCATGAATATTTAATTTTTTAATATTTTGTTAAATAAATTCTATTTAGTTTCGACTGCTGCGAAACATTATGTATTTGTAAATGGTATTTGTTTTAAATCTTAGCTTTTTGATTAGGCCCTCTCAAAATAAAAAATATACAAACATAAATTTTAACAGATATCCATTTATGTAATAATTATGCAACCCACATTAAAACCAAAGAAACCCACAATTCAATTAAAAAAAACTAAATTTGGAGCGGGTCAGTTATGCTACAATTTAACATATGTCCCTGTAATGCTTGCTAATCTATTTATACCAAACCAAAATACATCTCCAGCACTTTAACAAGAATAAGTCCCGAAATTGAAGTTTGTTAGAAATAATTTTATCGATAAATTTGGAACACCCCACAACCCTCAAACTCATCAGCAGTTCATAATTAGAGGTTTATGCGTGTTTTAACCGACTGAGTTTTGAATAGAGTTTGTCTCCCCACAGCGGCAGGTAACCCGCCACATAAGTCAACGTGATAAGCTGAGATAGGAAAATCATTGTTTTAGCTGTAGGGGAAGACTATGATATTCGTTGGCAGACAGTTATATACAAGCTAGCGTTAGACACTTTTATAATTAATGATTTGTCTTTCTAATAAGATTCGTCGTGGAGACGTTCATAAAGTAGTGATTTTTAGAACTAAATAGTAAAGTTCTTCACCATAATATGGATCATAAAATTTTATTTTGTATTTCTATCGGATAAGTCGTTGATAAAATCCACCTTCATATGAAGACTAAGAGCAATAATCAGCGTCGCGAAAGACCCAAGCTGCGGTGGACTAAGGTCCTGGTGGGTAAAGATGGCATCCTGGACGTGTGGACGAAAGACCTTCAACCTTCGATGGGGCAAGTGCTTCAAATCGATAAATTCCACTCTTCAATCTTCTAAAACAAAGTTTACCTTTATCCAAACTTTAAAATTGAACACAAAATGTTGCGAATCGAAAAATCCAGCAAAATAAACAACAAATTTAATATATCAGCCAACATCCCGTTCTATCGACCTGGATAAAATAATAAAATCAAATGTAAACATAGAAGCGAAATTCGTATAAAAATATATTAGTAATAGCGCAGGTAATGTTGATGGCGACCAAATTGCGGCGTCCGCGCACCGACACGAAACACATGGCCGGCCGTTTACGTGTGATGGAAGGGAGTGTTTTGATACTTGGCGATAATTAGCCATTTTATTTCTAATAACAATTGATTTTTTACCGTAAAAATCGACACCAAATATACCAAAAGCTTACTACTGCACTGATTCTTATATTTTTAATGGTATCCATTTGAATGGACCTTTCGTGTAAAAAAATCTAAAGTTCACTTTAATGTCTTTAAATCCAGATTTGCTCATCATGAGAACATATTGGAATAACTTCCTTCGAATTCAATTTGGCGAAGGAAACGGAAAAATCCAGGCTCACGGCCGTGGCAATGGTGATCTTTCGACCAAAACTATTCATCATCATCACCCATTTAACGTTGCCACTTCTGGACCCTTCTCTCTCTTTTCTCATGGCGAAAGAGATACCCAAACTGAGACCAAAACTATAAAGAGAAATAAAAAGTATGACTGAGTGGATCAAGATATTGTAATCGCAGTAGTATGTCGATCAAGCGCAAACGCATCAAACAGCTCAGTGCGCGCGGCAGGTAACGCGCCGGACGCGCACAGAATACGGCACACGAGCACTTCCATGTTTATTTCTGTTCGCTTTATTTTCATTGCTCCATCTCGTTTATTATTCCGATAAAGAGATTTACACCTGGATGGAAAAATCAAGTTTGAGTGATCCAAGTGATCTATCATGATTTGTTTTATGGATATAAATATACTAGGTTCTTACGAAAATGTTTTCTATCTGATAAAGCTAATTGTAAAAACTGATAAAGCTGTGTTGTTCTATTCGCTTCTCAACTCAGTATAAATATTGAAGCGTACTGTCAAGACAATGTTATTGCCTTGATAGTTTTTGTAAAAACAACTAGCTGTGCCCCGCGGCTTTGCCCGCGTAGTTATAGATTTTCACGCGGTAAAAAGAGGTTTTTATCCTTAAATCGCCTTTTAAACCTTCCCTAGACATCCACGAACATTTCAAGGCTAAGATAAAATAAATCCTTTAGCCGTTCTCGAGTTTTAGTGAGACTAACGAACAGCAATTAATTTTTATCTAAATAGATTTAGTTTTATTAATTTTAAGCTGACCTGTCCATGTAAGCTTGTGCTTTAGGAAATAAATGTATTGTCAAAGTCAAAGTCAAAACGTTTATTTCCTTAGAAGCCTATCCTTACATGGACAGGTCAACTTAAATCTAATTTAAATAAAAACTAAATTGAATTTGACTTCTAAGGTTTTTGGATTTTCCCGCGGGAATAATGAAATGTTCTGCGCAAAAAGTAGCCACATCCAATCATTGGCCTTTATGAACACTAATTTTTTTTTTCAAATTGAAGCAGTCGTTTTTGAGATTAGCGCCCACAAGCAAAAAAACAAACTCTTGACCTTTTTAATATCAGTATAAAATATGTGAGCTCGATAGTTCAATAATGAAAAGCTTTTTAAAATATTTCGACTTAACTGCCAAAATGGCGCCTTGAGCCAAATGTAATTGATATCAAAATCATATTATAGGCCATTTATTCAAATTTTAGTTTTTTGTGCATGTAAAATCATGCAACATGCTCTTTCATAAAAGTAGTCACACTAGTTATTTACACGTACAGCTAAGCACATTATACCTGTACAGGTAAACTTGAGTTGAATACTGTACATCGGTTACCAAAAAGAACTTTGTTGTTATCTGAACAAATTACACCTATGTAAGTAGATTATTAAGCTTCCTAAAATTGAAATCGCTCCATCCGTTCGGGAGCTATGACGTCCCAGACAGACAGACAAACAGACAGACAGACAGACACGTCAAACTTATAACATAACTCTTTTTTTGATCGGGGGTTAAAAATAGATAGCTGATTCTCAGACTTAACTGAATACGCATATCAAATTTGGTAAGAATAGATAAAGCCGTTTCGGAGGAGTACTATAACTTACATTGTGACATGGAAATGTTATATATTAGATATACGTCTTTTATAGATTATAACGGACGACCTCTGTGGCTCGGTGAGTGAAGGCCTGAGGAGCAAATCAAAATAAAAAATAGGTTAAATTCCCGCTGGTGGCAAGATTTCGTATATACGATCTACAATTTCTGGTTTCTTGTCTAGGTGTTTTCTATGTATCATGAGTATGTATTTACAATAAACCCATACCTAGTACAAGCCCTGCTTAGTTTGGGGTTAGGTGATGCTGCGTGATTAGTCCGGAAATAATTATTTATTTATTACATCTTCTACAGACAAATAGTCGCAATGTAATGTGTATGACATTTTACGCCTCCCCGCTCGCCATAACACTTTAAGTGTAATTATACTGTGAAACTGCCTAAGTGATTCAGCTGTATCCAGCCCAGGAATAAACGTGTAAAGGTATCTCTCGCTGAAACAAATCAACGGGCAGTTATTCTATTCACTCCGTCACCTTTACAAGACGAGCTGCTCTGCTCCAGCGCGCGTCCGTCATTCACACCTTCGCTACACTTGATGCTTGTTCACACTGACAATCTGTATATTATACTAATTAATTATTAACAGAAGAATTAAAAAAAAGGTGTGTGTGTGATTCACACACGGTAGAAGTGAAACTTCAGTAAATCGACGAAAGAATGAGATGAATTAAAAAAAATACTGTGCAAAAAGATTTTGTTCGGGCGGTCACCCATCCAAGTACTGGCGTTCCGGAAAGTTGCTTAACCTTGTTAGCGTTTAAGATTGGCTTACCTGACGTATTTCCGTTGCATCCGGTCTGAAATCACAACGATTCTAAAGAAGTTTCACTTCAAAAACTTGGTGCTACACTAAAAATCTTATAAATAAAACGGTTACGGATGCGTTCTATTTCTGCATGAAGACTTAAAAAATCATTAATATTTATGAAAAATCATTTATTTGTCGTCCTCCGCGTCCTATCCGACGATGGCGAACCCCACTATCATGTTTGACTGTGCGCCCTAATGTGGCTTGCGGGGCCGAATTTGGTTTTAAAAGTCCTGTTGCAGGGCGCGCAATACAACTGGCATCGTTATGTATAGGTATAGGAAGGCTTCGGTTGTGTTTACATAACAAGGCGTTTGGCATCAAGGTTTTCTTCAAATTGTGAAATAGCCTTATGAACAGAGCGGCGCCATTCCGGTCTCTGTTGTGCCAGCTCTTCCCAACCCTGGCATGGGATGTTACAAGTACTGAGATTTCGCTTTAAAACGTCTTTGTTCGGCAGGAGTTGCCCCCAGGAGCCCGTTATCCTTATGAAAAAATAACACGGTTCTGAATAGGCCCTGTTTTTAGATTTACCTGCGTGAACATCGTATTCTCGTTTTTTTTTATTAATGATATACCTTCATTTGACCACAATCTCACCTGATGCAAAGTGACGATTATAAAGCCTTCCGCGATACATAGGCTATTTAACAATGAAATATTTTTTGTAATCAAATCAAATCAATCATTTATTTGCCAAATACATTTCAATTAAAGTACATGTCACGATATTATTATAGTACAAGTAGTATATTGTATTTAACCCGCAAGCGGGTATGCAAATGTTATAAAATATAATAATTAAAATAATCAAAACCAATTGTAACTTAAAAATTAAACATAATATAAGTCAACGATATCAGAATACAACTTAAAAATGTCAATACAAATGTCAATTACTTACTTAAAATCAATATATTCCTAAACACTATAAAAACTTCTGTCAATAAGCCAATTATTGAATTTAATTTTAAATATATTACCCCTAAGTGCCTTTATAGATTCCGGCAATTATTATATATAACAATACACATATTAAACACATTTTTTTTATAAATAGATTGATTACATTGTGGATCATGTAACAGATTCGCAAATTTGGCTCTTTTCTGTCGGGTGATTACATCTTTTCTTATGGTAAAGTATTTTGGATGTGGTTCCACAAACAAACATATCTCTCTGATATACATGCATTTAAACAAACAAACTCTTCAGTGTTGTCATATAAGATAGTATATATTGGAGACCCTCAACGAAAAAAAACCGACGAAAACACAGAAGTGCTTCCTCAAGTCGACACGCATTTTATTCAATATTTTTACTATAAGTACAACCTTTTTTCTTCATAAAACTATTTATTAACGACACATCCTAGTATTATCCGGTTAATAATCTGGCAGCAATTTGAGAACTTTTTGGTTCTAGCTGATATGAGAAAATACCAGCTTTTTCAAAGAAATTAATTAATATAATATTATTATTTTGACTAATGTGAAAAGCCCTGTAGCTGCAAGTCACGCAGAAGGCACGTATCGATACATGTCGACATCGCATTCACCGGCGATTTATCGTCTCCGAATCGTTCTAAAGGTGAACCGTGAGCCATTCACTCAGGAAGTACATACACGCTCATTCATTCTACCGGCGGAGAGTTGAAAATATTGTAAGAATAGATGATCTTCTGTATTTTTGCAATAATTCCGCTCAGTCAAAAGTTAAAGTCCAAAATATAATTATTTCGTCTTGCTAAGAATTAGATCTAAAAAATCTCGAACATCGCTGCAAGGTTGTCTGACTTGCAACTTGTGTTCTTTCTTTGTGTGTTTATAGGATAGATAAATTTCGGTGAATGCTTACAGAAAACTTCATAGCCAACATGATAATAAGCACCATCACCCGTTCCCTTCAAGACAAGCAGAGGCACAAATCGAAAGACACCAAACGGTTCTCATTCACCTTCAACATTCGCATGGCAAAGCTTAGCTATGCCTTCCCATCTACAGTATTTCCTGATAATTACAATGTGAGTCTTTAAGACAAAAGTAAATAGGTACCTTCTTACCCCTTTTATCCGTCCTAGTGCACATTGAAACATAACATTAGGTAAGATTGTAGCCAAGAAATGATTTTTGAATATAAGACAAATTATTATTATTGTCGTGAGCATGAAATTATTACTAAAGCCTCGCAGGGCAGGGAAGTACTTAATAATATATAACTTTATCTAAATCACACTATATTTATTGTCATTGCCATCACTTTCTTAGTGATGCATTTAAATTAATGGATGTTGTTGATTTATCAGTGTTTTAAATTATTTATTCAAATAGATGATGCCATTAGAAAAATAAGAGAGGACTGTTTAATTTAAGAGAATAAATAATACTTAGAGTTTATTAATGAAATAATGGAAAATAATATACTTTTACTGAAAGCTGTCAACTTCGTCCAAGGTAGAATTGTTTGGACTTTTTAAACTAGAAAATAAACTATAGCTAACTGGGAGTACCTTAACATATCATACCTATGCACTAAGGGTTCTGGTTTCGTAATGTGGTCCAGACAAGCCTTTCTTCTAGGTGTTCATGCCCCATCTTAGACCACATCGTCACTTTACATCAGGTGAGATTGAGGTCAAAAGAAGGCTCATCTAGCATTAAAAAATAGCTGCATTTAACTGAAATTATGTTTTGTTGTGAACGCATAGAGATAATTCACTACCTCTATGTAGCCTAGACACCTCAGTCATAATATTTATCCATCGTCTACTAGACTGCTAAAACGCAAACACATTACAATCGCATATTAAAATTAAACCAACTGTTATTATAATAGCAGCTGTGAGACATTATTTTAAAATAATAATGTTTACCTTTTGAACGTGAGCCGCCATGTTTGAATTTTACGGTTTATATTTGAAGTGTTTTGGATTCGTTTCGTTTGTTTTGCGTGTTGCTTTACACTTTTTTTGCATGAATTCTGTAACTGGATTGTAGCTGATTTCATATTGGGTTACATTCAACTGAGAAAAATGTTGATAAAACTTAAACATGACTCACCTACGTAGTTATTTATTATTTATTCTATGACACGACTAAGCCCGTTTATAGCAAATAGTGAAATCAGTTCACTATTTGCTATAAACGGGATCAAATCAGGGTAAACTCGTTTTACCGCCTAACGTAGATAAAATTGTACTAAAATGTGTAAAACTATTTGTAATTTTTCATAAGTCGAAGTTGGTTTAATTAAACTCGATTTGTAGCATAAAAAGGTGGAATTGGGGCTTAGTTGCTAGCAACTATGAAACGCGTGTCGTTTGACAGCTTTTTATTTTAACTACCTCAAATATCATGAAACAGGCCCTAATACCAATATACTGTTGAAAGTTAAATACATACCTACCCCAAGAACCAACAATATTAGAATATTAATTCCATAACGCAATAACGGGCAGATGGAATCAAAGGTTGTACGGGGGAGGTAGCCGAGGTAGGTACGCTCCAAGCACGGGGTAATTAAACCGGCCAAGATACCACATTAATACTTGATAACACAATTAATTCTCAACTTTGGCAGGTGTGGTGTCAGTGATAGCGGTTGGAGTCGGCAGAGCCGAGCGGTGAGTATTATCAGCGTGAAGTTTTATGGAAAGTTTGGCAAAGTGACAAAAAAACTTCGTTTAATTGCATAGTATTAATACTAACTTAAGACATGACATATTGTCTTTATGACATGATTTACAATAAGATAAATAAATAAACGTGTTTTAATAAAATCATAAAAATAAGAAAAAAATATTTTTAGATGACTCTTTATAATAATACATATATTCACGTGTTTTCGGAAATGTTCATCTTCATCTGTATCATCGTACGCTTCTACAACAAGATTCCCAAAGAATTGCAACAGTTGTCAATTACTAAATTTAAGAAAATTGTAAAAAACAATCTTTGTAAAAAAGCTTATTATAATATATCAAAAATATATACCTAAAATATACCTTGAGGACAAAACCGCTTGGGACGGAATCTGCTCCAACACAAAATCAAAAACAAGACTAACAAACAAATAATGATTGTAAAGTTTCAATACAAAAATGAGCTAAAGTTTCTAATCGCTTCTTTGCTCTAGTGTAAAAAAGCGAAGCGACCAGATACCATAAATTTATTTCCTACTTATCTTTAAGCACCTATGATTATTTTTTTTTGTTTTTGTGTAATTTATTTTGACGTGTCTAAGTTTTGTAAAACCAAACTATGGAAATAAATGATTTTGTATCTTGTATCTGGACCAGATTACGAAACACGAAAAATTCATTATATTCACCCTATTACGTTCCCACTGCTGCGACACTGGGACTTCTGTCTTAGCCAACACGGTTTTTTTTATTATCTTATCATTATATTATCAAAGTAAAAAAAAAATCTTTCTCTATCCCGCTGTGACTCGCACCGCGGCATAAAACTCGTAAAATTTTCAATTTGCCGGGGCAAAGTTTTACCTGATAATCGCGAAGTTAGGTGCGCTACCAAGTGCCCAGATAAGAACAGTAATTACATCAGCAGGAGGGCAATTATGTTTAACTTAGTTTTCTTGAGAGATTAACTTTAATTGAAATAAAAATGTGGAGGTTGCGATGTTTTTGTGGATAGAAAGAGTTGGAGATGGTAAAATTAATTGGATTTAAAGTTATGATTTCGTTTAATACATAAATGTGTCTATTCTTATAGTTAAAGTTGTATATAATATATTCGGCCAAAACAAATAGGCTAATCTTAAGATGGAAATATTATTCAAAACATCAACACATTTAAATATTATTACATCCTATCCTCTTCCTCGCACCCTTCAAGCCCTTAACACACTTCTTGACAATATAAATTTTATCTTTATTAATTTATTTCATGTGTAAAAATATATTAATTAGTGTAATTAATATTTTTTTAAAAGAATTACATAATTTTAATTCAATTGAAATACAGTTAAAATTGTATCCTCATCAATGACATTTAATTTTGTTTAATAAGCGACGAAATGTATTTTGACTAATGACAACTAAACAGCCTATATCTTATAATATACCTATACGACTCTAGTACAAAGGTTGCATTAAATAAAACAGTTTAATATTACTCATATCCAAAATACTCTCTAAAACCTGAAACCTTGCAACCTACCGTTTCACTTCCACTGACCACCCGAAAATAACTTTTAAAACTTCCTCCAGGTGTACCGAGAACCCTTCGATACTAAAATACCCGCGTTATTTTAAATGCACCTTCAATTAGAGTTGGTCTGCGAATGTAAAAACATCGTTGTGCTCGGTTTAGCCGGTACAGTCGGAAACAGAAATAAGATGTTAAATTTAGAGGCGTGCGGTTGCACCTGGCTGGTGCCACGTGGCCGATTTAGGTTTGACTGTACTTTTTGGATATTTATAGAGTGGTTGGTGGAAAAAGTATGTATAACGTTCGTTATTCTTTGTCTTTTATATTGGTAATATAAATGCAAGCCTCAAGGTGGGTAGTAAACAGAGTGATTAGTGATGGACATGTATCGAAATGTATGTGTATACTGCTACTATTTTAAACTAGCTATATTTAACTACGTTGGCTTTTCCAAGTAAACGATATGTATCTAAATTTAATGAATTATTTTTTACCGTTACTTACTCAAATGGGTGAACAGTGAGTGGATGAGGCTAAAAACTTACCTTAAAAATAGTCATGATTATTTTGTGTTGTTAATTTTTTATGTTTTCTTTATTCTGTCATTTAAAATGTTTGCTCATTTTGAGTCATAGTTAGATAAACATACATTTTTTCTGTATTTTTTCAATTCTTGTCTTAATATTGCAATGCCTCGTTGCAACAGCTCCAGTACTATCCCGATAGCTCGCCGCTCCTAAATACCTTTAGTGAATTTATTCCGGTACTTTTACCGAGAAGTGCGCGCAGATGAAACCTGCTTATTATGGCGTTATTAACTCCAACTTTACACTGCTACGGATAAAATTTAAATTAAGTTAGAATTGCTAAAATTTAAATTTGATATCTGTTAGTTTTAGTAGCAAAGAGGTTCGAAAAGAAAATAGATGATATTAGAAGAGTATTGTACAAGTTATTTAAACGGTATCATTAAAATCCAAAACACCTTTCGTAGTTGTATTGTATTGTAGTTCTTATCAGAATTAATCATTTAAAATAAACAAAATTTCGTTATTTAAGTATTATATTAAGTATATCAGATATCTAGTATCCGTAACACAAGTTTAGAGCTTACCACGGGGCTAGATGTTGTTGTGTGAATTGTATTGTATTATTTATTTATTTATTTAGGTATGTCATAATGATAACTAAGTTATTTCAAATTGATACTACTAAAAATTTTTTTTTTTATTTTTTTTAGATACTATAATATGAAATGGTAAGGTTGTTGCATTTAATTCACTATTTTCAACCACTGTTACATACACATAATAATGTATATTGCCAAGAAAATACTTAACATCAAAAATATTTATTTCCAGAACCAAATCAAACACAAAAACTAGGTACCTTTCATTATATAGGTATATAACTAGAAAATCACTTTTAGTGTTATGGCCGCCCGTTATTACACTATTATTTAATTTGGTTTTAGTTCTGTTGTATTATAATTGTTGGTGTTTCAATAAAGAGTATTGTATTTATTATATCTACCAAACATATTCATCTAAATTACTTTAATATGCACCAGTAATTATTTAAGTAAGTTTCAGTAACACGCATTTAAACTCATATTAGTAAGTGAATAAACAGCCAAGACCGTTTATTTGTGTAACATAAGCTGAAGCACCGCTTATAGAATCTCTCGAACAATGGAGCGGGCAGCTCGTAAATACCTGCGTTTTATCGCAACAAGCGAGGTACCGCGCGTTTACTATCTTCCAGTTCTACTGGAACGAAAACAACTCAGGTATAAGTTAAGTAAACAAAAAGCATACACGACGAGTTGAAAAAATAAAAAATACTTAAGTATTAATATTTACCCGCAACATCTAGCCCTGTGTTTCGGGTACTAGACATCTGATATATTTAATACAATACATATTATTATATAGATATTTTTTACTATCTATATAAATAAAAATGAATTGTTGTTCGTTAGGCTGATTATAACTCGAGAACGGCTGGGCCGATTGAGCTGATTTTGGTTTTGAAATGTTTGTCGTAGTCCAGGGTAGGTCTAAACGGTGAGCAAATAAGGAAAAAATGCCGGGAACTTTTTTTACCCGTGCGACGCCGGGGCGGGCCGCTAGCACATATTAAATACCTAGACCAAGGAGAAAGTGCTTGCAGAATATACAAACACTTTACCCCTCGACGGGATTCGAACTGGCTACGTCTTACGTCGCAAGCGGGCCTTGACCCACCGCGCCAAGTGATAACCTCCTTTTTTCGTTAAAAGTCGTTTAAGAATATAATTGCAATGATGCGACATAGGGGATTACTGCAATGTGCTTGCGACTGAGGGCAGCACAGTAAACAGAGAAGAAAAGAGTTTCTTGGTTCTAGGTTAGCAGTTTGATCTATGACGAATATCCTTCAAATCTAGAAAAGAGTTATTGATCATGGAGGTACTAACAAACCATAGACAAAAAGGAGTATTTTGGTACTGTCTATGCTAGTGCCGCCATCTGCGCTTCATTTCAATGGAAACTATAATTTTTTTTAATGGTTCACATGGCTTTAAATTAAAGGTATTATTGTCCGACTTTAGCTACAGCCTACGGGGTTATTTTGCTTTCCAAAACAATAATTACGATTATTATATTGTATTTATAAACTTGATATTGTTTTGCTACACACATGTACCAGTGTCCCAATAAGCGTTTTACATAAATTAAACTATAACTCATTGTGACAGCTGCATTTTTTGGCATGTTTAGCATGCTCAAGTTACTGGCACGCGCCACTCGCACAGAACACGCGCGTATGCTACCTGCCAGCCACCGTCCTGGCGCGACGCCAACCGATCGGCAACACGAATGCATTTCTATTGATTTTTAATACTTTTATTATCAAGTTAGGACATTATGCTATGGAAATTTGGTGATAAAAATACAATTGTTGATGGGAAATTTAGTGAAATGTATGGAAAAATAGTTCAATACATTTCTTTCGTTCGTTCGTTCGTTTCTACACATAAAATAAGTTTGTTTTAATATATTTATTGCGCTTTGATCTGTATAAGATCTGGATATGATCTGGATATGATTAATTCTGCCTCTTTTATTTCTGTGCCCGCGTTAATTATGATTATTTCAATAGTTAAAATTTAATCGCTTTATTCTCCTTAATATAGTAACAGAAATATTATATATTATTTATTATAGGCAACTAAAATATATAATTTACGACAAGGTATTTAATGTCTAAATACATAATTTATAACGAAACCGACCACGTAAATTTAAAAACTAATGAGTATAAACAAAACAGTAAATTAATTGGCGATTCCACAGTTCGATTTTACGGCTGCACTCAACTTGATGTTATTTAGCTAATGAGACACTTATTTGCTTTGGCTATAAAACGGGAATAGTGTTCTGTGAAATCATTTCTGTGAGGATAAGATAATTATTAATTAGGGAATTTACTAATAATATAAATACTGTATTAATAAACTATGCTGATTATTACTGTATATTATATAATAGCTTAAGCTATGTTTAATATAATATCTTTCAAATTTGTATGCTTTTTGTGGTATCCAAAATAACCACCAAAAAATATTCTAATAAAAATAATTGCTGAAAAGTGCACGTTTGCAGAAATTCACCATTTTTAAAAGAAAAAGATCAGGACTAGCTTCGCGCGATCAGGCGTACTTATTATAATTATTAAAATTGAAATTCACCATCACCATTTTTGCCACAGGACGTCCACTTCTGGACTTAGAAAGCCCTTAGATTTTCATTTAGATATTCCAGTTGGAAGCTGAAGAACCCACGGCCCTTATTTCCATCTACTTAGTTGACGCGGTGTTCCTTGAAACACTGCCCATCACGCTGAAGGTAAGGAAGATTTGAAGAGATACCTACGTCCAGCAGCGATCGTTCGGTCATCATTTGGATAAGCTCAAAGTCAAAACGTTTAGTTCCATAGAAGCACGGGGCATACATGGGCAGGTTACCTTAATATACTAACATTTATAATCTCTTTCCTAATTATGTGAATTAAAATAATATATATAAAGGAAATTACGTTGTCTGGACAGTTCGCTTAATTTTTTTACACTGACTTGAGAAACGAATAGTACAACACAAATTTTCAGTTTTCCAATATTTTAGTTATTATAATTATGGTGTTCTTAGTTATTGGTACCTATTATCAATTTTATTTAAAATGTTTGGGTTGGATTTTTGAAGTGAAACTTCTTTAGAATCGTTGTGATTTCAAATCGGATGCAACGGAAAAACAACAGGTAAGCCAATCTTAAACGCTAACAAGGTTAAGCAACTTTGCGCGACGCCAGTACTTGGATGGGGGACCGCCCAAACAAAATCTTTTTGCACAGTATTTTTTTTTTGTTTTTTTTTTATTCGTCTAATTCTTTTGTCGATTTACTGAAGTTTCACTTCTATCGTGTGTGAATCGCACACACACACACACCTTTTTTTTTAATACTAGTTAAGCCTTCGTTTGGCGGAGTGACGATGTGGTCTAAGATGAAGACCTAGAAAGAAGATGGCTTCTCCGGACCACATTACGAAACACGAAAAAATCGCTTCACGCACTGGCCCAGCCCGGAGGGTGGTGACAAGCCGCGGCCGAAGCCTCCCACCAGAGACTGTTCTTAGCACCACCCGGAGGTCACGTGTAAGGTAGACGATTCAGAGATTCAGAGGTAGACGGCTTCTCCGGGCCACATAACAAACAATGCTAACATATAGCTAAGTTGCTAATCTTTCCAAGCTATTTTCTGTTGTATCCCAAAAGTTCTTGTAGGTGGTCCATTCGAGCGCAGCCTACAATAACAAACCGTGCAATTCGCCAGCTATTACCGGTTAATGCCGGAATGAGATGACGTCACATTTTCACGGTCACGGATGCCACATCAAAGAGTTCGGGGGCCAGCCCTCGGCCGTGCCCCTCCGAGCCCCTCTCAATAATACGGCGTGTGATGGTGCGACACTGTAACATTTCATATTAATGTTTAGTGTAAAAATTTAAGCGAACTGTCAAGACAATGTTATTTCCTTGATTATTCTTAGTTTTTATTTTGCTTTAAGTTAACCTGTCTATGTATGCCCTGTGCGTGTAAGGAAATAAACGTTTTGACTTTTACTTTGATTTTACTAAATACTAGCTGTGCCCTGCGGTGCTACCCGCGTTATAATGGATGAAGTACTCTTAACCAACAACATATTTATTTGAATAAAGATTAATACATATTATTATGTTGATACAACTTAAGGTACCATAAAAACGGTTTTTGTGAGTTAATCTTAAAAGATAGACATATACTATTGCGGACTGTTTTTTAGATCATTAAAAGAGCTATTATTCTTTTACACATATTTTTTGTGTATCTTGAACCGTTTTCACGGCGCACGCAACGGAAGGCTTCAAAGATGAACAATTTCTCCCGTTTTTTACACATTTACCACTATATCTTTGCTCCTATTGGTCGTAGCGTGATGTTATATAGCCTATAGCCTTACTCGATAACTGGACTATTAAACACAAAAAGAATTATTTAATTCGAACCAGTAGTTTCGGAGATTAGCGCGTTCAAACAAACAAACAAACAAACTCTTCAGCTTTATAATATAAGTATAGATTATATAAAATATAGCTACCCCGTAATAAGATCTACAAAATAGTAAAAACTGATAAAGCTGTGTTGTTCTATTCGCTTCTCAACTCAGTATAAAACATTGAAGGCATCTGTCAAGACAATGTTATTTCCTTGATAATTTTTATTAAACAATTTAGCTTTAATAATTGTAAGTTGTCCTGTCCATGTTTTGACTTCTATAAGTATTCTTGCTTTATTATTTTCCAGTGCTGTAGATCAAAACAATTGTAAAGTTTTTTTTAAACGTTGGAAGTTTATGTCTGCGAATAATTCACGTGTTTTTATCGTTTACCACACGAGCGCAGTACCTCTTTGGGATGAAAGCCCCCCCGTACTCCGATCCATCTGTATGTATCATTTCAAGATTCGTTAGGTGAATTAAGCACGAATAGGGAAGAAGTAAACAATTAACTCAGGATCACAAAGCTATTCAATCGTGTCTTGAACATACTCAGATTGTTATAAGACAACGCAGCAGCATGAAGTGTAGGTATTCCATAAATTTTTTAATGGAATATTTGAAATGCTTTAATCCCAACTTTTTGTTAAAGTTTTTGTTCGCATAAAGGATTTTATATAAGTAAAAATAAATAAACTTTGCGGCGTTTAAGAACGTCGGTCGGTGAGAATCGCTTAGACAGTGTGAGTGGGTTAAAGAGATGGTACTGCGCTGTGGGTTTGCTTGTCCAGGAGTGGATATCCATTATCTGTCATTCCAATATCTGTTTGAGTTTATTTTTAACCCCCGACCAAAAAAGAGGGGTGTTATAAGTTTGACATGGCTGTCTGTCTGTCTGGGACATCAAAGCTCCCGAACGGATGGAGCGATTTCAATTTAGTTTTATTTGTATGAAAGGTGAGTTTGGCCCGGGTGTTGTTAAAAATGTTTAATGAAAATCGGTTGAGCCGTTGAAAAGTAATGGGGGTGAGCGTAGGGAAGGAAAACAAAAAATCTGCAAATATACTCGACTACTGGGTATCAAATAAAAGAGCATCGCGTGCACATTACAAATTTATGGTGTTTTACTTTTAAGGAAATTAAGGCATTGGAATCGAGGGGTTTTACTTAAATTTTAAATTTAGATTTATTTATTAAGGCAGTTCATACATTGGATTAGATTTATATAGTTGATTAATGTTGCAGCACATTCACGCGTGCATTAGGCATTAGGGGCAGTCCACACGTAGGCCCGCGATCCGACACCTGAGTACACTGCGCCCCTCTGCAGCGCACTGGGGTGACTGACCAGTGTTGTGGAGTCGGCTTTGTGTTGGTGGCGAAGTCAATGTTTTTAGTAGACCGTCACCTAAAGATGACTTGAAATTTAATGTAGGTACACAGTAATCTGTGATACTCGCTTCCTCAAGTTACGGAAAAAAAAAAAAAACTTTATAAAACTTAAACTTATAGTCATAAAGAGTTTACATGCTTGTATGTAACTCTGTTCGCACAGATAGTTTTAAGCATATTGACTACTTATTTAAGATACAATATAAGTGAGATATTTTGACCACTCTGGGCGCATACAATATTATTATAATCCTAACTATAAAAGCATTGTATTAATTTGCTATTATGATTTTCAGATTATTTTGACCTCTCTATTCGCCTACCTATATCAATTTGGGTATTAATAACTTTAATAAACCTCAAAGATGTTGCGTTAGTACATCAACAAGAAATTGACATAACAATATTCACAGATTGCAAAAAAAAATTGAATATAAATGTAAAAGTCCACCTCCACACTCCCATACGTCATTTTAAACAGATTCGATCACGGCAACATTAGAGGGTACAAAAAATGTCGCAGGAACAATTACACGGCATCTGTCGCTGCCGCAACGCACCGCGCAGCGTCGTCCGTTTCAATATATGCTGATTGGATTTACTCGAGGTGGGGAATAAATTAACGCACATGTGTCCACGGGTTTATTTCGTGACTTGTTTGCGAGTAATCTCTAAAAGTATTTGACGCAAATGTAGTCAGTGTTGTTCTGGGATTTAGAGTATTTTTTTTTATAGTTGATTTAAAGGATTTGTTGACTGTTGATGGACATGATTATTAAGCTATTTTACAATAATTATAACAATAGGTCTTAAAACAACAGCTCAATTTTTATGGAACAATCTTACCATTTATTAACATCAGGCGAGTGTTAACATGTTTTAAGTTGATTAAATAATTTAGTCCTCGGTTTTCGGTTTAAGAAATCAGGGATAAAGTGATATTGTCAGGGATATTGTGTGTTTATAGGTTGTTGTTTTAGCCCAACAAAATAATACAATATATAATAATATGTATTTTAATAAAAGCAAAATTATTATTAATTAATAGAGAAAGTTTTAAGCTTATAAATAATCAATGAATACATTAACATCTTCTGATTAATTTTTGAAGAAATTTGTATGAATAGGACTGGAATAGGAATTTAGGCATTTGGTAGTTCATTCATAACATAAGTAAGAAACAAAGGGAGATGTACAAGTGAAGAAATATAGAGGTATAAGAATCCAGTTCATCTCAATAAAACCTAGGCTCGTTTCTGTCATTTCTGTCAGTACCTTCATCTTATCTCTTCCGTTAACAATTATTCAGGTTGAGATCATTGTAAGGAAGTGTCCTCACTAGAATCTCAACCTTAATCGAGATGGACCAGCCGCATTCAAACCATTACTCACAATTGAAACAACTCGGATCAGCTGTTGAATTCCTTCCAATTACCGCTGATATATCTCCGATCATTAATAGGTGAACAGCCTGGACAATAGCGCGCTTCCGAGAACTGCATTGTTAACTGAACATTGTGTGATAGATGGCGAGTCGTTTGTGAAGAGAAATATCTGAGTATGCTAATTATGAAAGTCTCGATCATTGTTTATTTGACGTTTACAAAGGGACATATTATTCGTTATAGTGCGGCTAGGTCGGCGAAGATTCGCGTCGCGTTTGCGAGCTAAAGTCATCGTGCACGGGTATACACGATGTTCATGTCTACATTAGCGGATAAATCTAAATTTAAAATTTAAGAAAAACCCCCGATTCCCATGCCTTAATTTCCTTAAACGTAAAACAACATAATATTATGTAATGTGGACGCGATGCGATTTCATTTGATACCCCACACTAGTATATTTGCAGATTTTCGGTTTTCCTTCCCCACTCTCACCCCCATAACTTTTAAACGGCACAACCGATTTTCATGAAACATGTCTAAGAACACTCGCGCCAGACTAAATTGAAATCGCTCCATGCATCCGTTCGGGAGCTATGGTGCCACAGACAGACAGACAGACAGACACGTCAAACTTATAACACCCCTCTTTTTTGGTCGGGGGTTAATAAAGATTCTGAAGTGACGTAATTGTATTGTGGTGTGAAAGCAACGCCCACGCCGAATATCGTCTGCGCCCGAATACATCGCGTTGAAACAAGATATAAATAAACCATTATAGCCTAAGAGCCGAAGACAGCCAGACATGCGAATAAAGAGTTTAGGTTGTAGAATCTTTACTAAAATATTCGTTGGTAAATGTGCCTAAATAGTAACATTTTTTTTTATTTGTGACTGGAAGTACCCCGTGCTACCTGCTTTTCGATTTTCCTGTGATATCAAATTTGCGGTACAAAATTGCATTCAAATCAGTTCAGTAGATCAAGAGATTATCCCCTACAACGTCACAAATATTCTTACAATCTCACAAACAGCTTTCCCATTTATAATATTAGTAAAGATATCATTAGTAATAACTTTATCTCGATTCTCATTGCTAGACACCACAAACTTTAGTATATACAAGCTAAAATAACTAAGCTTAGTTACTTACAACCAGTGAAAGAGGTTTCATTTCAAACTGTATACATACATAACTACCGTTATTACCTTGTGTCTACCCTAGTGTCAAAATGACCTGATTCTCCAAAGTGTCAGCTTGCGGAAACGGGCAGGTAGTAGACACAAGATGTGACAATACGTCCATTACACGGAGGTGATAACGGTGGCTAATTACCTATCTCGTTAATCAAACACACGTGTACTTTGACATTGTACCGTTACATTGTGTCATATTGCTTAGTAGAATTATATATTCATCATGTCTAAGATAAGTCCCAAGTAGCTAATCAGAACTTTATAGAGCTATCTTCCTACAAGAGATGCTACTTCTATAAACACTTGTTCAGATACATAAAGAATCGTTTTACATAGCGTTGGATTTACCGGTATGGTTACTTACTTCACCTTGGTAAAGAGCTTAAGTTTGTAATCAGCCTAACGAGGCTACATAATTTTAATCTATATAATAGTTTTTTTTAAAAAGGTCTATAAGTTTGTGTGATTAAAACTATCCTGATTTCTATGCACACCCTGTGTATTTATGGAAATAAATGATATAACTTAGACCCAATTCTTCTGATTTTTTATTTGATGCCATTTGAGTCGAACCAACCTATCTTATTAAGTACTATTTATGTTTATAACTGTCACTTCAAAGAACTTTTTCATCTAACTATGTCGAAGTCTCCCGTTTATCTTACAGATCTTCTCATTTCTTGTTCGATCCCATAGAGAAAATCTAAGTCCTTTCCATAGTAACTTTGAATTAGAAGCAATATAAATAGTAGCAAAATCATCATCATCATCATCATCATCCTGTCCTTGTCCCACACAATGTGGGGTCTACACAACATGTGTTTTTCTTCCATTTCCCTCTATCACCCGTCATCCCAACACTCACTCCTAGTAACATAGTAGGTACGCATATTAATAAATAAAATTACAGTCAACTTAAAAACTATTAAGCGACTCTAAACCTATATATTGTAAGGCCTATAATAAAACACCACGTGTCGGGTCTATCATAACAATTTTCACGCTACCGATACAATCGAAAACTTATCTAACTCTCGTCTCATCAACATAAACATCCCACGCCATAAATCGATATCTGGCCTCAATAATGCCGATAACTGCCCCTGTAAATAAAATAAATCATCCCCATACGCAGTGTGCCATTAGATTTTATCTGGAGTTTTTATTGCTGTACAAAGTTTTGCAACTTTACGAATCAAAGGGCGTTCAAAAACCGATCAATTAGGAATTTATACTGCGGTTTTCAACGAATAAATAAATAAATAATTGGTACTAGTGTACTATTCCACTATTTCTATAATAGAATACTATTTCTGCACCAAGTGCAGAAATCTGACATACGTATAAGCAAAACAAGTTTTTGAGCTTAAGAGGGTTTCTACAACAGATATCACATTATTGTAAATTAGTTACAGAAATAAAGTTTCTTTAATTTTACGTATGAAATGACCCATGAAGCCCAATTTGTAAGCTTAAAATGGAGAATAAATGAAAATAAATAAAATAAAAGTACTTAATTGTTTTTTTTCAGATAATTAATAAAACAATTTTACTAAGTGTGTTAAAATCACTTAACACACATTGAAAACCCCTGTGGCTCGGTAGGCGTAGGTTGACCTGAGGCGCAGGAGGTTGCGGGTTCGATTCCCGCCGCGGGACCAGATTTCGTACGATCTACACTTTTCTGGTTTGGGGTCTGGGTATTTTTTATGTATTTACAAAAAAATGTATATAATATTCGTTGTTCATGGTTTGTTACACATTTGTTGATTCATTTCAGTTGGTATTTTGACAAAAATAATTCGTTACTTTTCGCGATTTCAGGCACCCACTCATTTTTAATGTCTCCATAAAGAGCCTTATAAAATGTGCTATCTCTTTTACGTGATTATATGTGAATACAAAATAGATTATATTTTGTAATACGAAACCCTCAAATCCACAACTTAAAAAACTACAATACTACCTCATTTTAAAACAACTTCAATAACAAACATTAAGCCCTAATAACCCACAAAGCGTTCATTGCTGTTCAAGTAGCGAGGTGCATCGCATCTGCCACAGCCCTCAGCGCAGCCCGAGCCGGCAGCGGAGCCCGGGGCAATCATATCGAGCACTCACGGAGATAAAAAGGTAAAAATATTTGATGGGTGAGGGATGTGAGGTTTGGATGTGGCAGGTTATTATTTTGTATAAAGTGTCTAGAAATATAGATATTTAATTTTCAAAACGCGATTTAAATAAAAATTTAAAAAACATACTTCCGGACAATCCACACGACAACTTCTAGCCCCGTTGCTAGCTCTCAGCTTGTGTTACGAGTACCTACTAGACATCTTGTATAATATATACTTTATATAAATAGATGTTTTTGATTATGTTCACATAATCAATGAATCATAAATTACCCAGACTAACATAGTTACACTATTATATCTACTATTGTATATATATTGAAAACGGAGTTCTACTCACGTAAACTCTTGAGGAGGACAATAGAAAGTCGGAGAATAGAAATATCGTACCGTAATATCGTCGTATTTACATGAGTAACCTCATTTTCAAGATGAATTGTCTAATAATATGTATAAAGGGGTTCACGCATTTTGGCAAACTTACACTGACTAGTCCGCCATTTTGAAAAAAATAAAATCAAATTTAAGCATTTACTCTGTCGAATAACATGAATTTTCTAACTGAGATAAAGTCCTTATGTATAAAACACCGTATCTGTTTTTCCTGCATCTCTGGCAGCTGCATCTCCCCTCGGCTATAAGAGGCACTCGAGAGTAGGTGTGCGATCGATGCTGTAATAATACCTCTTTATTCAACTGTCGAGCAAATGCCGTGCCAAATGTTGTGAACCACTGTCGTATTGTTAAAGTTTTAAGTTTTTTTGGTAAACTCTATAGTAGTATGACTTGTATTCATTTTTAATTGTACTGTTGAATTTAACTTAGTTTGTATTACTTATTTTATTTCCGGAAATTTAGGATCGCTGAAATCACATGTGTACGATGGGTAATATTTACAGTATTATTTATAATTTATGCTGAAAAAGACTAAGGCTAATTTCACAATATCCATTATCTCGCTTTCTCACATGACATCATCTTTTCAGCCGCCCACTGTTGGACAAAGGCCCTCCTCGAAGATTTCCGGTAATTTCGGCTGGCAGCGGCCTGCGTCCACCGTGAGCCCGCAGCCTTCACCAGGTCGTCCGTCCATCTAGTTGGTGGACGGCCTACGCTGCGCTTGCCGATCAGTCTCCATTCTAGAACTTTTTGGCCCCAACGATCTTTGTTCTTCTTGCTATAATGGCGTGTCCACTGTCACCTTAAAGATCAGTTTGGCTATGTCGACCACCCGCATTATACTACGAAGATTTTTTTCCGTTTGATTTTTTAGTATTCGCGTTGTTATATTATGTGACTGAGTGAAATATCTATATATGTCAAGCACTCTCTAACTTTCAACACCGACGTTTCAATAGTTTTTTACCAACTGCCGGAAATGTTTAAAATTATGGTTATATTGGGGCAAAATAATTTGTAAATCTATATATTTCCAATTAACTAGACAGCAGTGGAAAATCTAAAAATGAAAAAAATATTTATGTCTAGTTGGATTAAAACACTGTCTCAGTTTACCTTGATTCTAAATTGACTACTTTTGGAACACCATTTTAACTGACTACACACATTAATATTTCGTTAAAAATATTTATATTAAATTAAATATCCTTTTAAGATTGCCAAAAGTGGGCGAAAAACGTTTGCCTCTATATTACAGACATACACATTACTACAGTTCTGTTCAACTCAGTTCTGTCACAGTCCGGCATATCAACGGCATTTTGAAAAATACCTAAACGGTATTTTTCTAAGTGACATCAAATACGAAAATATTACAATTTCACTAATGATATATCTTGTAAGAGTCAATTTTTTTTTTTCATTTTTAGATACTGTCTTAGTTACTACATATATTTACTATAAATCTAGTAACAATTAGTTTCAATTTAAATTATAGTCAACGACCCTATTAGGTTATATCTTATAAAATTTAATTTAAACACTAAGCAGTTAAATCAAATTTATCTCATTTGGCTTTACAGCCAATTTCACATTCAAAATCCCCGAAACCAATAAAAAAGTAAATCAAAAAGGTATTAATGAAATGTAATGGAAGCCACCTTTAGAGCCGGCGAGCCCGAAACCCCAAACCGTTCACTGACATTTTGTATTTAATTGCACAAACTCCATATCCCCATTGTCCAAGTTTTTCACATTCGATCGCGCGGAAAATTCCACAATTATACAAAAAGGTTTTTTCGCATTTCGCGTGAATCGAATAATCGAACGAGCCTACAATCGCTTTGTAATTTAATTCGAATAATCGTAATCGGCTCTTGTGCTTAATCGAATGAAGGTGGCGGCTCTTGAGGAAATGAGTTTTCAATTTGGGTTTGTTCCACCTTGTGTTTACTGGTTGTAATGCTGTGCTTACTGGAATTTTAATAGCTGTTTTAAATTTAGGTTATTAACTTCATGTTATTTTGCTAAAAGTACTGTTTATCCAAATAATTATCACAAAATAAGATATCATTTTTTTATTTAAATTAATAAAGTTGTCATTTTTGCCATGAAATCGAGCAGAAGCGGTTTATTCGACTTCTTTCAGGTATTGCGCTCGCCAACCCGCCTGCCTAGCCTAGCGTGTATGGCAATGCCCCAATATAACTTTTAATCAAATGCAGTGGAACATTCAAAGGATGAAACAGAAGATTGAGCCGTATAAGCCTATAGAGTTGTCAAAATAATCGGAACAACAAAAACTAAATTGTAGTTATAATATTATTGTACAATATACTAGGGGCATCCAAAGTAAAATTTTTAATAATTTGCTTTGTTGTTATAAAAAATAGCTTTTTGACCGCGGCTTTGCCTAAGTCAGCCATTCCTGAGCCAAATTTGATACAAATCGGGCTTTGTTCGCAATAATTAATTGTTAGCTAAAAATTAGCAAAATATGAAGTAGCCTGTGATATTTTGATATGTAACTTATAATATTGTGAAGTTTCATTAAAATCTATCATATATGTTAAAAAGCATCAAGCACACACATCCTTTGTACACAATTTACATACATCTTCAATCACTTACGCGTTTATTATTATAATATAGGAAAAGATTGCTCCGAAATACATAAATAAAACACTTCTTCCCTAAATATTTGTAGCAACCTGTAAACAAACAAATAGAGAGTCATCACGTATAAAGGTGCCTATCCACTATCCCTTCGGAGCGGGTTTATAAAGGAGCCCGGCATTTGTCAGGGCACCTTGTCGGGGATGTCTGAAAAACAGAATTTTACGCAACACATATCATAGTGGACATGGGTTATTTGTGTACGCACTGCATTTAATAACTTGAGTCAATATTCGAAACGAGAACGGTTTATTTATTAAGGATTTTGGTTTCTCGTTATTTAAGTTTTCTTACGCTACTTTCAGTAAACTATAAGGTGTTGATATAAAGTTCAGTAAGTTAAAAGATTATTTTCAAGTAGTTTCTAATAAACAATTCTACCTACTAATTTATTTTATAAGCATTTCACAACTTCATCTCGATGTATGTATACGTTAAAATTCGGTTTTCAGATTATAACCTCCAGAAACAATAGGCCTGATTGCTTTACCCTTGTTTTATTTTTTTTATTGTACAAAATTATTTTACCCTTTTAAGCAAAAAAGTTATATATTATAACTTATTTATTTAATTTTTATTTTATTTGGAAAACAAAAAGTTTTACTTACTAACTAAATCACAATACAAACATAACTCAGAACCATTTACATGTTTCCACATAGCGTGTTCAAAAAAACAACAAATCGATTACAGCTAAATTTGAAAATATCCAGAGAGTAATAAAAACGGAGAACTAAAATAAACAATTATTAGTAAATAGTTTTTGTTTCTTATTCTAGGAACGTTAATAGTTTAAAAATATATGTTGCGTTTTCCGGCACAGTGCGTATATTAGGGCGACCACACAAGGGGCGGCGGACACGGTCAGCGCGCGCGTTATAAAGAAGTGAATAAATCTGCGCGAACGACAAGGTGAATATAAATATAAGAATCCGCGGACAAACTTCCGGATCTGTAGGGCTGCCAGCTTGCAAGTAACTTGTTTGCTTAGTTTAAATGTTATTGTGTAATATTCTACAACCTTAAGATTATTAAAATTTTATTTTGTTTGTCAACTATCGGATGTTTAGTGCATTTAAATTACTAATAACCTTATGAATCGAACAAACTGACTTATTAGTCAATCAACACTATGTATTAAACATGTGTCCATAAAAATTTACAGTAAGTCAAATATTCAAATAGTAAGTCAAACACTTAACAGGTTAGATAAGTGAAATTATTATCTCCATATTCAGCTCAATTCAAATTTATTTTGGTTATAATGCTATCTCTTCTGAGTTAGTAACATAAAAAAGGTAATTTTATAATATTTATCAATTTTATTTTTACAATAACTTATGTTGATTGATCGTTCACTTATTTTCAAATACTACAGCAGCAGTCTGAAATTCTAACATACGTACCAAAAATTACCTAATCAAATTACTCATCCATTCGTCATTACCTATCTTACAAAATTTAGTTATTCATACCCGATTTCCATATTGTAAGACCAAAGCAAACAAGCATCAGCCAGCCCTGGATATCTGCGCGGCAGAGCGGTCACCGTGAAAGGCGAGGTGATCATAAAGCCCCGCGCATGTTCTTACATAATAATATTCTTGAAATATTCCCGTAGGGGCACGGACTACCCCCGAACAGGGAAAGCTTTGGAGACTTCATTTTATGTTGACTTTTTCTACTGTTCTATTGTAACGACTTCTCTGCCTGAGCGTTTTTCTGTCACGTTTCTTATTCGCAACACTAAGGGTTCAATCATGTCGTCTATATTTATGTTTCTTTTGACTCTTTAACTACAACCTGGGACCAAAACCCCATGCTATTCAACAGTTCATAAACTATGTGCTATAAAAAAATACACAATAATGTTATAAAAGCAACAACATGCCCAGGTTTGAATGCACAAAAGAGTGCTTACCCTTAATCAATCACGTTTTTTTTTACTCTCTTTGAAAACTCTTTTCAATATTAATTTTTTATTTGTTTTTAGTATCTGTTTCTATTCGAGCACCAAAAATACATTACATTACCGGTCATAATTTCAAAGGTTATTGAGATACAGCCTGAGAATATACCATGATTGGACGGTTTTTTATTTTATTTTCTAATGTTTTGGCCATAATAATGGCATTAAGTTACTTACCATGATATTATATTACCTGTTTTAAGTCTCAATATGATAACGTCTTCTCCAATCCACTCCTGTGCTACGGCGCGGACACAGCCCTGGCCGGAAATGGTCAGCGCGGAGACAAACTACTCCGGCCGCGACACGCGTCATAACGTGCGTCTTTGTGCTGTGTGCAAGGGGCTTTATTTTACGTTCTAAATTCTCATATGGAATTTTTCAAATTTAGATTGTATTCTCTGCTCAGAGATTTCGTCTTGTAACTTACGTTCTAAACTCGAACTCTGATTTTACGTGTTCCTTAGAAATTGCGTATCAAATGCTGACTTAATAAATAATTATGTTGACGGAAATTACAAATTACCTTTGAGTGACTTATGACGTCACTGACTTGTAAACAAGCTGACTTATCTGTCATAGTCATAACCATAACCAAGTTAAATCTCCGAAATATTTGTTATTCGGTCTGTGACGTATATTATGATCACTTTAAAAACTATATTTACCTATAAACAATATTTATTGAAATTTGTATATGATTTAGGTATGTATCTCTAGACTTAACTATGGTCAGAAATACCGCAAAAGTAATACTTGATTAACTTTTATAGATTTAATATCTATCTATCTTTTTTAAGTAATCATTTCATTTGTGCATCTGAATTCATATTAAGATTCAATGAACGAACATAAAAAAATTTACCTCATTTCTTACGTACCTACAAGATTTGTAAGTACTCGTAACTCGACGCTTGTCTTTGGTTGCCGAATATTATTTTGAATACCCTCCAAAATAAAATAAAACAGAATAACTAAAGAATTCTAGAAAAAAATACTAGCAAAAATCAAAGGAACTATTACTTGCACAATAAATCAACTAAAAGTTTTGTTTACATTTTGTAACAGCCCATTAGCCTGTCAAGTTACAATAATTCTTTTTTATGTCCTAATAAATGTTAATCAACGTCCCATAAAAATACCTACAGGTAATTTGTTTGACAAAAGAGTTTTAGAAATAACGCCCTCACACGTCGTGAACGTTCCGAGTCATTTTCAAAATGGTGTATTTCTACGTTTTCGAACGCGATTTAAATTTGACGCTTCGTGAATTTGACATTTGATGGGCAGCCATGATGGTTACGCCATTGATAGCCTTAAAGCCATAGAAAAAGAAAATATAGATGGATGCGCGATAAGACGGGTATTATGATAACAAAGAATATTGTTTTCAAGTTCCCAGTATTCAAGTCAAAATATTACTATACTTTACTTTCGTTTATTTTATTTTTTTGGTAACGCTTAAAAAATTTACAAAGACTACTCTTTTTACCTAGAAGTTAGTTTTTTACATAATCAATAAAACGCTGGGAGCCAAGCAGTTACAACGATATGGAAAAAAAAAGTTCTTCTATTTCTTCCACACCTATAACATTATGTATAATGTATAAGTTTTGCATGAAAGACAGACCTAAGGCTGATTTTCATGCTCAATTAGTGGATCTACCACCAACACTCACGAAACGCTTCTCGAATTCTTTTATATAGTGGTCACTGCTTAAGAGTGAAATTATCGCCTGAAGTGTGTTTTTTCGAATACATACAACCCGACCACTTATTAACCCTGAGTTTTTTAATGCTTTTGGACAAACCTGTTCTATTGTTGACCTCGTCTCTGTCTTCTTGCTAGATTAGTCAAAAGTAAGCCTATTTTATAATAAAATTAAATATGTGACTGCATCTATAAGTTTCTCTATCTACGCTTCTAGCCCACACAGCGTACATTTTGTCATTGTCATAGACTAATTGTTCGTTGTTAAATAGAGGATGACTATCCGTATGTATCGGGACGCATAAAGATGTAGATATGAAACGGGAATAGCATTCATGAAACAAAGGTGAAAATAATTATGTCCATTTGCCTAAAGCATATAAAAATATACCTATGTTTGAGAATATACGAACAATAGGCATGATGACAAGGTACTTTAAAAAATAGGTATTGTGTTTAGCCTGATAGCCCCTCCAAAAACACTGAACACCATTTTTCCTAACGAAGCGAAAAAATATAGTGACGTATAAATTTAGTACAAATCCTAAGTAAAGTAAAAGTCAATGCATTTAAAAAATAGGTGTAATTTTTACTTTCAGAAACTATTGAGAATTTAATGCAAATAATATTCTATTCTCAGACATAAATAGGAACTATTGCGAAAATGCACCATTTATGTCCATTAAAAGATTAATAGTGAGGACAGCGACATAAAACACAAAACCCTTTTTCTTACTTTGCAGTTTTAAAATAACTTGACTATAATAAATTTAGTTAAAATCTATTGAAGAGTCTTATTATATGAAACTGAACACAGAATTTACTAAGACATAACACTTAACCACGAGAAAAAAATTGAATCTAACTCTTCAAGTCAAATATTAGAAAAACTCAGTACCTATAGTTTGCAACTCAAACCATACATTTCCTATAAGGACCGTGTAAAACAAAGCTAAACCCCAAACGAAACAACCCGTTAATAACCGATCAGTCAACTGAATCCAATATGCAGATGGCAGCCGGGGCTGAAGTTGAGACAGTCAGGTGTCCCCACGCGCCGCAAAAACGCGCGACAAAATGAGCATAGCTTGTACTAGCCTTGATACGTGTAGCTGGAGGCGAGGGCTACAGGCAGCTGGTTCAATCGTATATCTTAATATATATAAATCTCGTGTCACAATGTTTGTCCTCAATGGACTCCTAAACAACTTAACCGATTATAATAAAATTCGCAACGCACACCATGTGCAGTTCGATCCAACTTGAGAGATAGGATAGTTTAAATCTCAAATAATAGTCGCAAAAATCGAATAATTGCCGGGAAAAAAAATTGAATAAAAACCCGTGCGAAGCCGGGGCGGGCCACTAGTTTTATATAAGTTACTATGTAATTAATGTAATGCATATCCTATTTAAATATTTCTCTGTTTTATTTTTTTAATCTGGTTAGAACACACTGTAACAGGTCTTAAGTCTTGGCCGCTTAATGTAATTGAAGAAGTATATTGGAAAATAAATTTTTTGTATATTTCAATAATTTGTGTGATCGTTAGTGTCTGATGTGATAACTTACGGAAACAAATTATTGTACAATCATTCATATACACATAGCACATAGCTCTTATGAAAAAGGACAGGGCTATGATCGGGGTTTCTCTACGAAATCAAATAAAGAATTTAAATATTTGTAGAATAACGAACTAACATTCTTATTCTTTTAAGTTGTAATGGGCATGCCAAATAACACATAGATCAGATGGTCGTTGGCAGAAAAGGCTCGCGAATGGAGGTTACGAATCAGCAAGCGTAGCGTAGGACGTCCACCAGCTCCATAGATGGACGGGTAACTTGGTAAATTCAAGGTTTTTCTATTCATCAGGGCGCTGGCACTCGAAAACCGAAAAAAACTATGTATTATTTAGGCCCATGTCCAGCAGTGAGGAAGCATCGTGGATTTAATGTGTTCGATCAAAAGATAGCCTAAAGTTATATTCAATAGAGAGTTTTGTATTGTATTGTAAAGTTAATGGATATTGTAGAAATTACTTTAAGAAAATTTCCCATCCATTTAACCCTTACGCGTAATTTTATTGTACCAGCTGACAACCATATAAGCTTCACTTGCAAACCGCAATCACACTCTTATTCAAACATTTCTGTTTTAATGTGTTTTTTTAAAACGGCGCGTGCGGCATAATAACCGCCTCAAAGGGCTTGATGCCAGCCGCGGAATTATATGTAGACTAATACACTGTTTATCCCTTTCATGCCCTTATTCGTTATACTCCCCTTTCATTTGAAAGTTAGGTTAGTTTTTGTGGTTATTCTAAAGGGAGTTTTGAGACGCGGTCTTAATGTCTAAAGAAGATACACTTTACAAAAGGTCTATTTAGGTAAGTTTAACGCATATATCTTTATTGACTTAATAAAGGTGCAAGTACTTATTGGTTCGAGTAGAAAAATTATATGAGTATCAGATAGCTTCTTTATTTATGAAGGCAATATGTAAATACTCTTTACCACTAAAAGCTAGTCTGTTTATAAAGTTGGTTCTTTAAAATATAGATTTGCAAATGAAATGACAAATGTATTGTCTTGTTATTGTTTGCAGTTTGTATTTTATTTGTGGTGTACAATAAAGAGTTATCTATCTATCTATCTATAACGCTGATAAAATTTGAGAGTGGAAATCTTGTTTAAGATAAAATACATATAGTTTTAGTGGCTCTAAATCAGAGTTGACCTTGAAGCGGTCCCGCCCAGAACTCGCAACCATTAATTACCAGGAGCACCTTATCTCAAGTCCAACTGCATTTAAATTAGAGCCATCCACCTTCGCACTAAGTTTTCAAGTAATTTACGAGTGCATATTTAAGTATCACCTACCAGGGGCCCAGAACACGCCAGGGGTGGAGTTTTGTGTGTTTTACTAATTGCCAAAAGATGTTAATCAGCTACCGGAGACAACTACCCTTCCTGCTCTAGCATGATGAATTAGGTATACTCTGTTCCGTTTTGTAACTCAAAAGTCGAAGCAAAAACCATGACAAGGAATTAATTAGAAGTCAAGGTAAATAATGAAGATTGTCGCCGTACTAATGAGTTTTCTGGAGATTCGGTAAAATAATTATGGAGCAGGTAATTAAGAAGTTTGGGGTGGTATGCAGATGGGGGGTTAATTGTCTAGAAAAATGTGACGTTTTCGAATAATGGTTTGAGAAATTGCATTGAGAAATGTGGAGAGTCGATGAAATAAATCATAACGACTCGTTATAATAAAATGATATTAAAAATTTAGGTTTCGTTGTTGATTAAGTTATATCTTGTTATCCTGAAGGCGTTATAAGACCAGGCCAACGGAAATACACCAGAAAATAGACTTTAACTTCTTGGAACAGAAATGTATGATTCCTTGTATTGAAAATAGTAAAGTCAGTCAGTAGTAACTATGACCATAAAACCGCATTTTCTGTCGCGTAGTTAATTATGTGAGATATTATAATTAAAGTGATTTGATACGAGTGACAGATATTACATTAATTAACATAGTAGAACTATTCACACAGCAGATTGAACCCAAAACAAATTATCGAAAATTATTGGACGCTATTATCTAAAATTTGATTGCGATTAGTGATCCAAATGTTAATATTAGAGTTTCTGTTTTAAGCGGAAATAAACACACTCTTTGGCTTTTAACATCACTACTTTAACCGGCAGCACAAATAATATTTATTAAATTATAAGATTTTCTCTCCATCCACGGTTGTCTGGAAGAAATTGCTTTGAGTAATAAGACCGCCCATTACGCATTCTAGGTTTAGTTGTAATTTCTTATTGTATTGTTTCTTTGTTTGGTGTTTCATAAAGTATTTTCTATCTATCTAAGATAGTATTATAATATAATTATTTGAAAGAACTACATACTATTTTTATATTACATTATCAGTCATACACATTACATTGGCTTAGATTTTTTTGTTTGAAAATCAGGTTGTCTTCAAACCTAATTCAACACAAATTCTAATAAACGCCATCATTATTTCTTACAATAATTTCAAAAGTATGTATGTACATGTACTAAACATCATCATCATGATCACTACTGTTTACTCTCCCACTGCTGGGACACAGGGACTTTTCTTTTTGACGACTGGCATTAAGGCTTAATTCACCACGATGGCCAAGTGAGTGTTGGTGAATATCACTTGTCCTTCAAACTGTTCCGGTTCTCAGGAAGGTTAAGAGTTTACATACACATGATAACAGACCCCAAACAAGATATTGTAGATAGTATAAAAATCTGGTCCCCCGGCGGCAATCGAACCCGCAACCTCTTGTGTCTCAGTCGGACCGTTACCCACCGAGCCACAGAGGTCGTCGTCGTAGTTTCTCTAAAACTATTGCTATTATAGCAGTGGGAAAGTGATCAGAAAAAGCAATCGGCCGTGATCCCCCAATCCCCGGATCCCGTTAGCAGGTACCATGCGGATTAGCGGTGCAGCTATGCGGCGATGCGATTAAACATTTGCATCATCATTGTATTTAGTACAGGGTAGAAAAAATTGATATTTAGTCCGTATTTAGATTACTCATATAATCTCACACTTATTGCTCAATAATTCACTGATCACTCCTTCAATGTTTACCCTAGAGATAATTATGTAATAAGTGCTGAGAAAATAAATATCTTATTATAACGTGGATATTACTCAAAAAATGTTCTTAATATTGTTAAATTACTCTTGCAAACAAATAATCAAGTCGTTACAGTTACGCTTTACTGCTGCCATATCTTTGCACTTTCTTATTCAATTTATAAAGCAAAAAATTGGTGTTCGGTATTTTTGGACGGACTAAGCAGAATATCATTTTTTATAAAAAAAAAAAAAAAAAAAAAGCGAAGTGACCAGATACCATAAATTTATTTCCTACTTATCTTTAAGCACCTATGACCTATATGTTTTTTTTTGTAATTTATTTTGACGTGTCTAAGTTTTGTAAAACCAAACTATGGAAATAAATGTTTTTGTATCTTGTATCTATCTTATGTAGTCATAACACCTTTTGGTGTAAGGAACGCAAATTAAGCAAATCAAAAAACATTATAAAATAATACTGATTTCAAAAAATATGTTATTCAAGACCTTTTTTTCCATAAAATAATAACTAAATCTTGCTACTGATGTTTAAGACGATCCATCCATTGATACCTTTTGGCACATTCAATCATTTCTGTTTAGATAGATGTATCATCCCCCTATTAACGGCGATGACAAGTAAAATACAGTTAAATAAAATTAAATAAAATATTTACTAAATACTATCTAAACATAAATGATTAAATGTGTTGTGTCAATAAATGTTTTTCTCTCTCTCTCTCTCAAGCACGTCACTTCTTAAAGAAAACTGGTTATAGGAGTATTTCTTCACCTGCGGACGTCCAATGACTAAAACGAACATTAAAGTTACTAAAAACCCCTATTTACGTTCCCACTGCTGGGACACAGGGACTTCTCTCTTGAGGAGAGAGATGAGGCCTTAATTCACCACGCTGGCCACCTTCGGGTTGGTTAATGACACATGTTCTTTAAATCTCTTTAAGTTCTCAGAACATGCCGGTTTCCTCACGATGTTTGCCTTCAACGTTAAAGTCGAGTGTTTAAAGCGCTCATCAATTTTTCTAGAAGAAAAATCCAGTGTTGCGCAGCGAGGTGGTTCGAACCCACGACTTTCGGAATGAAAGTCGAGTGTGCTCCTACGTAGCCAACACGGCTTCATAGTAATGAAAAATAATAATAACCTAAAACAATATTTGCCGAACATCTGCATACGTCCGAATAAAATAACGGAAATAATCAAATAAATTCTGTTAATTGTTATCCGGCCAATGAAAAAAGACAAACAATAAAATACAGCCCCCACCTCGCACAGATAATGGACCTTTTTATTAACCTACCTTTATTGCTTTATAATCCCCTTGCAAATAAAATAAGATAAATATAAAAATCGTAATGTATGGCCGTTCTGCCCGCGGCCGGCTTATAGAGGAATTTTACACAGGGGTGTGTCGAGAGCAGTTTTATTAATGTTTTATTGTTAGCGATAAGGTAAGGGTAGTTCCAATTGGTATTTTGGTTATTTTGTTTTCTAATTTTTTATAAATATTTTACAAAATAAAACAAAAATACTGACATGTCCCCACACAAAAATTTATTATTTATAAGCGATATGTTGATTCACAATGACAGAGAACATAGCTCAATTTAAATTTTCACTGTCAAAGATTTTAGATAAATCAAAATACAAGTAGTTCACTCCACTGTTTCTTCTTAAAAATTCCAGAACATGTAAAATGGGAAAAGTGTAACGGTTTAAAAATGGCCCGTCATGGTTCTTTTTTTTAGTTGAATGAATATTGTAAAATTTTTTATTTACTTATGAAGAAATTAATTATGGAAGTGAATGGCTTTTCCTGTGCTGAGAAATAACTAATTACTTAACTAGATGGTATTCTCACCAAACATAAAAATGAGAATTAGATTGTTCTAAAAAACTTCAGGTAGCTATAACTATAATATTAACAAAGCTTTCATTATGCAAAAGCGTGCGATTCGTACTATTGTTAGAATAGCCCAGAGAGAATCCTGTAAAGACTTTTTTAGGAAGCTCAATATACTGACTGTACCAAGTCTTTATATCTTGGTTACGTTGATGGATGTTGTTAAGCACCCTCTTAAATATGAAACCAACGACCAAAAATTAGACCGTGTTTCTACAAGGAGGAAAAACTTATGTTGTCCATACCAACCAACTCTAAAGGTCGCAAAACATTGCTCTAGGTATCAAGCGGTTTTATTGTTCAATGCATTACCTACTGCTATGAAAACAATTGAAGATCCTATAGAATTTAAAAATAAATTAAAGGAAATTTTGTTGAAAGGGTGTTACTACTCAGTTGATGACTTTTTTTCTGATGACATTATCTTTAACTAATTTTTTATTTATTGATTGTATTGACATTTTTAATTTTGATTTAATTTTATTTGTTATTGTTATATGATTTCAGCTTTATTATTTTTTGTTTTTATTTTTCATTTTATTTTTGATTTATATTGTTTTGTCTAATTTTTTTTTTATAAGTGGACTAATTTATTGATTTATTATTATAACTTTTTGACATATTTGGTATTAATGTAATTTTCAAATACAATGTAAATATTGTGGAATGAAAAATTTATGACTTCAATTTGTCCCAAAAACAGTTTCTCAATACAACCGCACCAATAACAAAAAAAAAGTTTCCAATTAACCTTAAATCATTTTTTTTTAGTAATAATAACTACTAATGTAAACTCTCCATCGTAATATTTGCTCACCAAACACTCGGCAGTAAGGTGCGCTTAAATGAAAAGTCGAACAATAGTTGGGCGAGAGCAGCCGCGGGCGACGGCTAGTTCAGAGGGGATCGACCGCGAGTGGGGCTTTCACTAAATTAAGTTCTCTAATAAACCCAAATAGTCAATATAATATTTTTTTACCTCTATTATTATTATCTATCTTAGCCGTAAGTTATCTGGTGTACATAGGGCTCCCTCATATATATTTCTTTTGTTATTTTTTTCTAATTTGACAAATTAAAACTTTATTTTCTCATACTAAATACTTGTAACCAACAAAAAACCTTTTTTGAATGTGAATAAGTTTACATTTATTCATTTATACATTTCAAGCTTTAAAAAGCACATTTCAAGAGCACACACATTTTAATATCACATACACACACATTTTTATACTAACTCCCCATCATAATATTTGCTCGTCCAACACATGGAGTAAAGGTGCTTCTTAATGAAAACTCGAACAATAGTTGGACGAGAGCAGCCGCGGGCGACGGATAGTTCAGAGGGGATCGACCGCGAGTGGGACATACGCTCAGTAATAAGCTCTTGTGCAAATCAAGGTAATACTTACATTCAGTAATCAATCATTGTTAAAAACCAAAGAAAGTACTCGTATTACATATAAACGAGTTTTAGGACTTGACTTTTAGGCCAAAGTCAAAGTCAAAACATTTATTTCCTTAGACGCACTGGGCATACATGGACAGGTCAACTTAAAGCTAATTTAAATAAAAACTAAGAATAACGAAGAAAGTAACATTGTCTTGACAGTTCGCTTCAATTTTTTACACTGAGTTGAGAAACGAATAGAATGTTCCTAATAACCTGTGTTTTCCATAAATCAGTTGCCATAAATTAAAAAAATATACCTCTAAACAACAACTTTCGAAGTAAATGCTTATTTTTGCGGCTCCTTCGACAATTATAATCATAATTCTACTAATTCAAACTCATCTTTATCATATTTTACACCAAAACCTTTATCTTAAACTGACAGACGCGGCTGGGGACTTTAATTTAGGCGCGAACAGATTCATTAATTCAAAAGCGATTTAATTAAATTAAATATATTAAGTAAAAATAAAATCAATCTCTTCAAATCATCCTGAAACTCGACACTTACGAAGCCGTATGAGTTAGAACCCGAGAATAGTTCCGCTACTCGCCGCCAGAGGCGCTACGCTCGCACTTCTAGAGGAACTCATGAATGAACCCGTGAATTTTAACTTAATAGTTATTAGATTGCAAGAATATAGATTTTTGTAAACTGTCAATATTTTATATTAAATTCCTTATTTTTGAAAATTAATACAAATCTAATCATGATCAGTATGTTATTTTATAATATAGTTAAAGGAAGTTTGCATGCTTTTTGAGAATGTATTCTCAATGTACGGGAATTACAGTTTACACAATTATGTTTGTCGTCAGTGTTTGTTTAATGATGTAAATCTAAAAACGGAAACTTTTAATTGGCCTTCTGTGTTAAGGCATGTGGAATACATGTCCTTTTTTATTTGTCTGTTTATGTTGTTTGCTTATGTGTAAGTTTTCTTAAAATTGTAAAATAAAATAAAATAAAATTAATCATTGTGTTTGTAATATTTCATACATCATTTATTTGAATATTTTTAAGTTACTTATTTGAATCACAGGATGAAGTGTGTAGGGTCATAGACTTATTTTATTTAACAGGAATTCAAATCAAAAGCGAATTATTAAGATCGAAGGATCAAGACCTCCAAGTTAAATAAAATTTGAATAAAATGAAACTTTCACCGAAAGCAACCAACATACATATGAAAAGCTAACATCAAGTAACAAATATTAACTAATCTAATCTCTGATCTATCTATTTCAGGTAAAATTCCCTCACTATTTTGAACCGTTTCCCTCATATATATTCACCCCACAATCCCATTCATCTCTTTACCAGCAATTAATATAACATCAATATTAAATTATAATATGAAGCGACGCGACAGACAGACGGATAATCAATTAATTGGTCGCGGTAATTAGTAACTCACCTCGGCTGCAAGATTAATTAAGAACATCTTAATGCATATAGTGGGGTTATTAAGATTATTATTAAACTAATTAATGACTAGACTGTGTTAGTTATTGTACTTATTTTGGATTTTTATAAAAAAGATTGATTGATTGAATATGATACTGGATACTCGTATGAATTTATTCGCTTTCAAATATCAAACTGACGCAAGTAATTTTTTTAGGTAATTATTTTTTAGGGTACCTTAAGAGTAAGACGGGGCCCTAGTGCTGAGATTTTGTCGTCTGTCTGTCTGTCACCAGGCTGTAGGTATCTCAGGAACCGTGAAAGCTAGAGAGTTCAAATTTTGATGTGTTATTTCTGTTGCCGCAAGTCAGCTTATATTAATCTCAAAACGATAACAAACTTATTTCAGTAAGGATAATATTAGACGTAGTTAAAAAACCGTGTTGGCTAAGTGGGAGCACACCCGACATTCCGAAGGTCGTGGGTTCAAACCCCGCCACGCACCTCTGGATCTTTCTTCTTGAATAATGTATGTGCGCTTTAAAAAACACGAGCTTTAACGGTGAAGCCAAAACATCGTGAGGAAACCGGCATGTACAGAGAACTTTAAAACAGTTTGAAGGAAATGTGACATTCACCAACCCGCACTTCGCCAGCGTGGTGAATTAAGGCCTAATCTCTCTCATCAAGAGAGAAGTCCCTGTGTCCCAGCAGTGGGAACGTTAATAGGGTGATGATGATGACGAATATAAGTCGAAAATTAATTAGACTTTGTGAAGAAAAACCAATGTAAGAAAGAGAAAATGTTAGAATCATATTTTATCAGTCATCCTTTACGAATCAATACTGATACATATTATAAATGAGAAAGTAACTCTGTCTGTATATTCCTCTTTCACGCAATAACTGCTAAACCGATTAAAATGAAATTTGGTACACAGATTTTCTAGAGCGTGAGAACAGACATAGGCTATTTACCTCGGGAAAATCCAACATAAACGCCGCGGGAACTAGTTGTGAGGAATAAACACAATCACAAAAAGAGAAAAAAGGGGAAATAAATTATATTAAACGAATCCCATTACCAAGCTTACTAACCTACGTCAATCAAACATCCTATCTTAAAAAATGACGAGATTCCGAAAATAAAATTAATATTTCACTAAACAAACTAAAAAGTGGCAATTTATCGCCAGAGCCAGTTATTTAGTGAAGCCACTTCCGACGTCACCTCACGATGATCTCTCCCCATACATCATCGGTGTACATCTAAAACTATGTACAGTCGACGATGTAATCTAGCAGATTTTTATTTATTTATTGTTATTCAAAAAAATTGTTACACAACTTTCTAACGTACGTCAATTAAACAACTTATTATAAGAAATTATGTTTGATCACGAATTAATTCCCAAAATAAAATAAATACATATGAACGAAACAAACTGAAAACAATCAATTTATCGCCATCGTATTATGTGTGTGTATGAAGATAATTTGTAAAAAAAATAAATATTCATTGTTCTCTTTTTTTACATTTTATACGATACGACTGACGGCTTAGGATCTACATTATATCGATTTCAATTTGCGAAACAACCATTCTCACATATGAATACTTAGGTAAGTCACAGTTGGGTTACATTTATTTTTAATTCCAGCTTGTATCACTTATTTCCGTGACTGTACAACATAATAGTAGAATCAACAGATACGTTGAAATTTTGAACTCTATAAAATGAGAAACACAGTTCAATGTTAAAAAAAACTTTTATAAATAGATTGAAGTTATAAATGTACCTGAGTGGTTTTATATTAACGAGTTCTGCTAATATTTGAATGTTAGGGTGACAAGGTTTTAACTGGAGATGTCTGAAAGCTTTTTTATGTGTTCTGTGGACATTAGAGACTAGTTAATCGAAGGTAAATGAGTCGAGGGACGCCAGTTATTGGAAACTAGCTGTGCCCTGCGGTGCTACCCGCGTTATAATGGATGAAGTACTCTTAACCAACAACATATTTATTTGAATAAAGATTAATATTATTATGTTGATACAACTTAAACAAATTATTTCGACCAAATTAGGTACCATAAAAACGGTTTTTGTGAGTTAATCTTAGAAGATAGACATATACTATCGCGGACTGTTTTTTAGATCATTAAAAGAGCTATTATTCTTTAATACATATTTTTTGTGTATCTTGAACCGTTTTCACGGCGCACGCAACGGAAGGCATCAAAGATGAAATAATTTCTCCCGTTTTTTACACATTTACCACTATATCTTTGCTCCTATTGGTCGTAGCGTGATGTTATATAGCCTATAGCCTTCCTCGATAACTGGACTATCCAACACAAAAAGAATTATTCAATTCGAACCAGTAGTTTCGGAGATTAGCGCGTTCAAACAAACAAACAAACAAACAAACTCTTCAGCTTTATATATTAGTATAGATAATGTATATAAGTTATTAAATGGGTGATTAGACAAATAAAAACAATTATTAATTATATTCATGAGAAAAAAAATGAGACGTAGGCTACTTTACGTCCTTTCTCAGTATCTAAAGGATCAGTGTACCAAATTTCCTTTAAAGTGGTTCAGTAGTTTTTGCGTGAAAAAGAAACAGATAGATAGTTACTTTCGTATGTATAATATGATTATGGTTTTTATTGGTATAAATATATTTTTTGATTATTTAGCTTAAAGTGTTTTTGTGTTTTTAATTAACGTACCTAAGTGTTGTGAATCCTCCATTAAAATATTGCATTTATGATATTGTAATCATCGAACCATAAAGAAGACTTATTGCAGCATAGATTCCCTCTACTTTTTTCAGCTATCCTAAAAAACTAATGACGCTTATTATGGAGATAATATGTTTTTAACAAATTAATTATTTTTAATATGTTTCTATACAAATACATACTCATATACAAGATTTACTGCGCATGAACACCTCGTTTTTTTTAAAGCGTTGAGTATCTTATGTAAGCTCACATCAAACAATAATTAAACTCTATCTTTAAAAGACTGAGTTTTTAATCCCCAACCTTAACCCAACTTAAATTTTCTCTAAGAACTTTAAACCCCACAATCGTAATCTAATTTTCTCAATTATAAGCCAATCGCGCGAATCAATCAGGGCCGCGATAAATCACGTTTATCCCGCAAATCCCGGGATCCCCAAAAATCCCGGACAAGGAACGTTTATTAAGATCCCAGTTAGTAAAATATTCATTAATTGATTCCGCCCCTTGAGGTACCGTCATTACTTGGGGTTGATTAAGTGAACCTGGATACGTGGGAATGTCTTCTGCTTTGAGGGGTGCGATTTATCTATCGGAACGAGATCATTTTAGATTTTTGGAAGATAGTCTAACATGGATTTTTAATATAGATAAACAAAACTCTTCGTAACCCCCGACAAAAAAGAGGGGTGTTATAAGATTGACGTTCTGTCTGTCTGTGGCATCATAGCTCCCTAACGGATGAAACAATTTCAATTCAATTTAATTTTTTTTTATGGGCCTGTGGTGTCTTACTGCTGGGCAAAGGCCTCCCTACCCTCCTTCCAGAGGTCCCTATCGCATGACGGAAAATTCTTCCTATTTTCGCTGTCACCACAAACTTAGTTTTTTAAAAGTGGCCGGCCGTTGGTGTCTAAAAGTTTTCAAATGTAGACAACAAATCGACAAGCACAGCCTAGCAGCTAATTTTCCGTTTGTGGTTTTTATGTTTTTTTTTTCTTGTGTCTGTTTGTTTATGCTGTCTACTGTGCTGTTTTTTGTTTAAAATAAATGTATTTCATTTCACAGCATAGTACGTTAATTAGCTATTTCAATTAGATGAGTCTACTATCCACCGAGATTCGCCTTCAAGGAATCGAAAAAGGATCAGCAGTCAAAACCACGGACTCAATGATGATGATGCTATTAGATATCGTGTCTTAACCGATATCTGTTAATGCCATTCCCCGACATAAGAAATCTGGGGAGTTTATAGCTATCGTGTCGTAGAACAGTGTCGTGTGTTGTAAAGACACGCTAGACAGGCGCACACTCGGCAGGCGATGACTGCACGCAGCTAATGGGTTGATGTCATTCCCCTACACAAAAAGACGTGGAGAGGTTATTCATCATAAAATGTTTTTTTTTTGTGTATTTTATCAATAATTAGATTTTTAAAAGTTCCCCTTGATTTTTAACAACAGATTTATAAAAACAACATCCCGATTTCCTTATGAATAAGTAATATTTCCGGACAATCCACACAACAACATCTTACCCCGCGGTAAGGTCTAAGCTTGTGTTACGGTTACCAGATATCGGATATACTTACTTAATATAATAAACATACATATGTAATTATTTTTTATTACACAAATTAAACATCGAACCAGCTACTTTTTGCACCGCAAGCGAAACTTCGCACACCGCGCCACTGAGGCATACATTTAAAACTATTTGTTTATTGATAAATCCTAAAACAAATGAATTAATTATGGATACAAACATAATTGACGAGAACGCATAGAAACAAATAAATACATTTGAACGACTCCATGCAGCCCCCGTCCAAGAGGTAAGTCTCTTACGACGGAATATTAATTAGAGGTAAACATGTTTCCTTTGTGCCTCCCGCGACGGTGACGTCACTGGTACAGGCTGGAGGCTGGGCTCCGCGCTTTTGTTTATTTTCTTTTCCACAGACATCGACATCCAAAAAGGATTCTCTGATTTTTTTAAAGGTTTTTATTTTGGTTGTTTTTTTTTTAAATATAAATATATTACATATTTCCGGACTACTCACACAGCATCACCTAACCCCAAACTAAGCAGAGCTTGTACTATGGGTGTTAGGTGACGGATATACTACATAGATACATATTTTTTTTTGTAAATACATACAATGATTAATTAAAACCACCCAGACCCGAAACCAGAAATTGTAGATCGTTATGCTTAGATTTTTTATAAAAAGTACTGCTTTAAAGTAGATTTACTAAATTTTATGAGACTCGCTTTTTTGTAGTCGTGTTATTTTTTTTGGTAGAAAGCTGATGATTTTGCTCAAAATTTATATATCAGTGCGTTTTGACTATTCTGACTGATCTAGACACATAAATATTTTTTTTTGTAGATTATTTTTAAACCACTTCTAGCCAACAACTTAAACTTCAACTTTGTATGAAAACTTATGATACGTGAATTTAAAAAACTTTACATGGCCTAGAAGCCGTCAACATTCTTAATTAAAAACTAAAAAATGGACACTATTGAACCAAAACATTTATACTTATAGTTTATCAGCTAAATAGTGCAAGTTCTATTTAGGTTGGGACAATTAATTCCACTATAATCGGTCAATGAATTTCTAAAGCACTTATTTGAAGGCTAGGTGAATGGTCCGGCAGGATCCCGCGGCGCGCCACTGGTGTCCTCTCCCCCACTGGGTCGTTGAGGGCGTGTGCACCATCTATACGGTAATGCTTTTATTAAATCGGCTATAGGCTGATTTATTCCCAATTGTCTCAACCGAAAAATATACATAGATACGAGTACTTATATAAATCTGTATTTTCCACAGGAACGTGTTGAGTCAACCGGTCCCCTAGGGCCAGTTTTATACGGGTCCGGTCTACTGAAGAGCCTATCAAAACTATTGATTTATAAGTCTGTTATTTATCAATTTACTGATAATTAATATTCAACTTGTCCAAATATGCCTTGTGCCTAAATATTTTATCTTGTCTTTTGACTTTTCGACTCGGACTTTGACTTTGTAAGATAATACGAGGCCACCCATGAATGTCCGTTCAATGTAAATAGAAAAAATCAGGCATTCATAAAACCGCAAACCACAAACATATTCACCGCTCCTTTCCGGTACTAATATAAACCCAAATAAACTATAATAACTTGTCAAAATATTCCCACTATCCACCTGTACGAACTGAAAATAATATTTACGTGGCCATTAATCTTTCGTAACAAGCATTATCGGCCGCGATCATTTCGGACGGAAACGACGTCGGTATGTGATCTACCCGGTATAGGGTGTACTAGAAATACCTGGAAGATTTTTGTGGTTCTATCAGTAAATACTTCATTAACAATATGGGACAGAGAAATGATGTCTGCCTTAAAAACATATGGTTTTATTGTAGGTCTTTATTAAAAGAAGCTGAAGACTTTTATATGTTCGATATTACAACACATTTATTAACATTAATTGATCACTTTCTGGTGATAGTACATTTAGGCTACACAGAATTCATTAGAGTTATTGGGTGCATAAAAACAAAAACTAATCGAGATACTCTGGGACGAGATGCTCGAGGAATGAGATACTGAGAGAACCAGAAAAAAAAAACAAATTTCATAAACACAAATGTTAAATTATGGTACGAGTATGATACCCGGTTTTAAGTTTTAATAGATGTTAGTTATTCTTTGTCACCTTGTAGATACGGTAGTTACGTGGTTGCGTAGGCGCACAAATGCAGGTGAAATAAAACGACGTGTAAACATTTACGTCCGATTCTGTGGGAAAGCGATCTACAGAGGGATTTTTTTTTATCACTGTTTAAATTTTTTGTTGCATATGAATATTTAGAAATGATAGTAATTGCAAAATCTTGTTTAATAGGAAGGTATTGTAATTGTTATTATTTTGAATTGAATGCATAGAAAAAGTAATCAATAATAAGTGCCACTATGAATTCCGAAATGTATGTAATGTAGTGTTGTAGTACGTCGTTATATTAAATTAAATAAAAATGCATAATGAATACAATAAATACCGCTAATAAATATTATGAATGTTATTTACCGTACATCACTAGTCATGACAAATTTACAGGTGTCAAAAACGCAATCTCGGCGTGGTCGTATAGTAGGTATCTGTAAATATAATTTAACATTACAATACAAATTATTTCTTCTTCTCAATTGGCTTGTACCGATCACAGAATGCGAGCCTGCTAGTGTCACTTCATCATCATAATCACCCCTATTTACGTTTCCACTCCTGGGCCTGTGACATCTCTCTTGATTATGCGAAATAATTTAATTGCATTCAAAGAATTTGTCAGAGAAATGTACTATCTAATTAAATATCAGTACACACTGTACCGTGGCCTCGAAATCGCACATCCGGAGTAAAAACGCGCCGAACTGACAGCTGTTTACTCGCGTCCACTGCCGGCTGTTTCTAATGAGGTACATTATGTGAAAGCTAATCATCATTATTTATAGGTCTATTATTTATAGTTCTATTAGTTATAGTTTTCTCTCCGTGTTTGCATTTCCCATTTTATTATTTTCGTCTGGATTCACTTACATAAGTTTTATCTATATTAATACGTCTTCCGAACCTGTGGGTTGTATAGACTCTTATGTAATAGAGAGTGGTCATCTGAGCCCATGGATGACCCGAGAGGTAGGACAACAAGCCAAAAAATATAAAGGGGTCAATGATCCCGATGGATATATTACTTGGGGTTGAGTGGTCCACAAATAATAAATTTTATCAAAATAAAATATTTTGTAGATTATACCTACCAATTCTTGGTGAAAACTGCAAACTCCACAAGAATATACCTAAGCTAAAGTCTAAGCTAGAGCTAAAGGCTCTTTTTTTATGCTTGATAAGCCTTCATTTGACCACAATCTCACCTGATGTAAAGTGCCGATGTGGTCTAAGATGGAGCATGAAGACCTAGAAGGTGGCTTCTCCGGGCCACATTACGAAACACGAAAAAATCGTTTCACGCACTGCCCGGAGGGTGGTGACAAGCCGCGGTCGAAGCCAAACCAGAACCAGAGACTGTTCTTAGCACCACCTGGAGCTCACGTGTAAGGATTCAGAGGGTTACAACTTACGGACTTGAACAGACAAAACCTCTTATTTGCGATCTCGACTCAACAATAAGAAAAGGAACAAACGGAAATCTATCAAGTCTCAAAATAGAGCTCTCGTAATCTGGGATTTCACTTTATTCTTTATACTACTTTAATTACATTGCAAGACTTTGTTGTGTGTTGTTTAAAGATTATTTTGTTTAGTTTCTAGTGCTACATTTAGACTACTACGAATATTATGTGATTTGGTGTTTATTCTACAAGTTTTTGATTGTTTCTGTTTCATTGTCATGTCCTTTACAAAACTATTGTAACACTTTTTCGGAAATAATTAAAATAGGCATGATGACTACATAATATAAATATTATTGGTAGGGTATGTTACAGGGATTTTTTTTTTGTATCAATTTAATAAGAAAGTGGCCAGATTTTAACTTTTGTGTTCTTTTTTTTATGATAGATAAATCTTTATTTGACAACAATCTCACCTGATGTAAAGTGACGATGTGGTCAAGCACTGGCCCAGCCCGGAGGGGGTGACAAGCCGCGGCCGAAGCCGACAGAGTTTTTTCGTTCAATGCCCTGTATCGTCTTGATATTTAGTTTTCAAGAAAAAAGAATAAAAATAAAACATTTTTAAGTATCTAAATGACGTATTTATATATTTTTTCATTATTCGATTATTTAATTGAAATTCTCCTATAATAATATTGTCTGTAGTCGCTCCCACACAAGTGCGCCTAGATGGCTAAACTTGTTTATTCTAAGTATTTCTTTGTTGTATCTATGTTGTACGCCCTCTACTGAACATAGGTGTTGTAACACAAATTATGGAAATAAAGAACGTTACAGTATGAGTTATGCTATAATATTCCAAGTTCAAGACAGAAAATTCCAATCACATATAAAACTTACATACTTTTCTATTCTATTCTACATACAGAACTCGACACGAACTCATCTCAAACCACATGCTAGTAATGAGTATAAATATTTAAGCAATAGCTTGTACTATCATGTGGCCGTGTTGGTTAAATGGGAGCACACTTGACTTTTATTCCGGAGGTAGTAGGTTCAAATACCGCTCGCATTTCTGGATTTTTCTTCTTGAGAAATGTATTAATGGTGAAGGCAAACATCGTGAGGAAACCAGCATGTTCTAAAAACTTTGATGAGTTTAAAGGGCATGTTACATTCACCAACCCCAAGTTGGCCAGCGTGGTGAATTGGGGCCTAATCTCTCTCATTCAGGGATAATTCCCTGTGTCCCAGCAGTGGGAACGTAATTGGTTGTTGATGATGATGAGACAGAAAATTCCTATCTTACCATGTTAAACTTACAAAACTCGACTTGTCCCCAGACCACATGCGAGCAATTAGCTTATAGATTTATGTTATTGCCTGTACTATCATGTATCAGACAATAAATACCGTCTGTACTAATTAACCCTCAGCTCGATGAGAGCCGGCGACAGCATCTCTCTCAGATAAACCCAAGATCTTTTGGCATTCGAAAATGTTCTCGGATTAAGATTATGGTTCACTTGTCAGTATTCGCCACTCGTAAAATTTAATGTTTTCTAATATGTCAGGCTTAATATTAAATAGCGTTAGTTACCTAATTCTGGACGTAATAAAGCTTAGTTTCATTGGCTAGATAACGTTTATTTATATTTATTTGATCACGGATAGATAAAATGGGTGAATAATGATGCTTAGGCGTTTTGAGGTTTAAGTAAATCGTCGTTTTTGTGAAATTATTTAGTTAAAGTTTTTTTATATTCAGAATTTGAGATAAAATTGTGTATTTTAATAATATTATTACAAATTAATGCTGTATCTATTATTACAAGATTTTATTCAGTCCAGATGTTTTTTTTTTGTATTATCTTTGACTTAAATTATTGGAGTTTACTCCTTAAGAAACGATTTGAGTTATAAGGCCCGGTACGGAAATTTTATGAGGAGTAAAATCAAAAAGTGTAACACGAAAAGTTGAGGCGTTACGTAGAAAGAGACAAACATATATATCTGTAGGATTGAACGTGTAAAAGAATGAGATGGAATACATTACACAGCGTATCTCATTCTCGGGGTCTCCTCTTTGCGCGATACTTCGTAGTTACTACGAAGTATCGCGCAAAAGAGGTATTGACTTAATTTATTTCGATATTTTATTTATATTATTTTGTAACATACTTTATGTAATACGCTTTATTGAAGTAATATAAATAATCCGAATAATTACAGATATATGTTTGTTTCTCTTATTATTTTAGCAGATGCGTTCATTTACCCTTTTTTTCTATTCGATATATATCATAATTATAGTTCGTAAGGAGTAAACTACAATCGTTCGTCACTACGACACACACGTACTTTTTTTTGAATTTTTATATTACAATTGGGTTTGATTATTTTAATTATTATATTTTCAACTTGCGGGTTAAATACAATATACTACTTGTACTAAATATAATATCGAGAAATGTACTTTAATTTGGCAAATAAATGATTGATTTGATTTGGTTTGATTTCTGTAATACAATCCGAGTTAAATTGAGACTTACATTTTCTTACCCAAGTCACGCATGTTTGCTTTTTTATGTCTCGCATTTCAGACTCCCGCGTCGCAGTCGGTTCCCTCGTTGCTGACGCGTAGGTTTCGCCGAAGCTTTAAGCGTTTTGTGACGACCGGCTGCGGTGTCGATTGCTTTCTTACAAAAGCGTCGGAACCGCGGACACACGACAACAAGAATGGTTTGTATGAAAATACATCGCTTTGTCACAGCAGCCTTAGTATGTACTGTCAACGGTGATAGAAACTGATGAAATAGGATCCTAAGATAATATATATCTACAGTAAATTAAGTCAAAAGTTACTCACTATAATTGAAGTTTGTTAGAAGTAAAAAAAATATATATATATTAAATAAATATTTCCAGACAATTCACACAACAATATCTAGCACCCTGGTAAGCTCTAAGCTTGTGTTACGGGTACTAGACATCTGATGTACGTAATATAATAGTCATACATATAGGTACAGATATTGTTTATTACAAACATATTAAAGTCGTGTCGGCTAAGTGGGAGCACTCTCGACTTTCATTCCGAAGGTCGTGGGTTCAAAACCCCGCCACGCACCTCTGGATTTTTCTCCTTGAAAAAATTATGTGAGCTTTAAACATGTGCTTTAACATTGAAGGCAACATCGTGAGGAAACCGGCATGTTCTGAGAACTTCAAAGAGTTTTAGGGACATGTGACATTCACCAACCCGCACTTGGCCAGCGTGGTGAATTAAGGCCTAATCTCTCTCGTCAAGAGTGAAGTCCCTGTGTCCCAGCAGTGGGAACGTTAATAGGGTGATGAAGAGAGAAGAAGAAGATACATATTAAATACCCAAACCAAGGAGAAAGTGCTGGCAGAACATACAAACACTTTACCCTCGGCGGGAATCGAACCCGCTGCCTCTTGCGCCGCAAGCGGACCCTCGCCCACCGCGCCACTGAAGAAGTGAAATTAGGTGTCATAAGTGATCACATTTGCTTGGTGTTATAGTGATCATTTTCCTCTGACCAATTTAAAACTTCATTTGGAATTGACACTTTGATATGAATTACATCTGGCACGTCACACGAGAAGATGTTTTGGACCGTTGATTTTTAACGTTTTTTTTTGCTATTGACTGTACATCACGAAACGCGAGAGTTGAAAGCACCCTAAAACACAGTTTGTGTTTATAACTGTCTTTTGATTCCTCCAGTAATGCTTTGAGATTTATCATCACATAGAAACACTTACAAAGCTGGCAAAAGTAGAACAGGTATCTCAAATAATTAAGGCCAGTACACACTAATGTAATTTTTCGAAATGGGTCAGTTCGAGTGAGGAGTTGTTTGATAAATGTCGGTTTAAGTGCTTTATTTTAGGCGATGAGAGCTGTGTCTGGTCGCTAGGCGGCGCCACTTCACTGAGGTGTGGAAATCACTAGAGAATACAGAGCATTTTGTACGAGAATTATAATTAATAACGAAAAAAGTGAGCAACCTGTCTTGGCAAACTGAAGACAAATGATGATTTTTATGGAACCACTAGATTTTCCTCGCAGCTTTATTTGCGTGGAATTGGAATTCTCATTTCCTCCACTCTTATTTTTTCGGTATAAAAAGTAGCCTTTCTCCTTATCCAAAGTATAATTCATTCCCACTTGAAATTTTAGGCAAATCGGTTCAGCAGTAAAGCTGTGAAGGAACTACAAACATCCAAACTGCTTTCGACACTTTAACTAAACTTAGTACCAAAAATAATGGTTTAGTCAAAAAACTAAATACCTCCACACTCACAGTATCCCAAAGGTTAAATCAATGAAAAAATAATAGATTTATTCTTTTTAGTAGCCTTTCTAATAACATATAATTTAAACTGTTTGTTAAGCAGTTTGGTATAGGAATGGGAACGCATTTCTCAGCAGCAACTCCGAAATTTGGTGTATGCTAGCATGCCTAATCGCCTGGAAGTTCTCAGAAGAGCTAATGCAGGCAATACATGGTACTCAAATGAAGCAAATGATGAAAAACAGCAAAAATACAATCATAAAAAAACATGACTATGACATTACAGAAAAATATGACTTAGGTACTTTAATTATTTTTTTGATTTTGGAGATTTTGGCAAACTTTGTTTCGTCGTTTTTATTTTTATAATTAAATTCTCAGTTGATCTTTCTTCGTTTCAAGAGGATAGCATACATAGTTCGGGAGCTAATCGAGTTGGTGTGACCCGTTATTTTTGGAACCGAGTGTAAAATTCAACACCTTACTCGGCACTTAATGAACAAGTAATGATAATGACGATAGACTAGATAGGTCAATAGACGAAGCTTAGATACTGCCAAGGACAAGTCTGCTCACATTATCTGTAGCCCGGTTTTTGTGATACTTTCATTTATATACGTGAAGTTGAAACAAGTTTAAAGTTTCAACTTCACTAACAATTTGGTCTTTGGAACGGCTGTTTAAACTTCTGAAGGCACCCGTGATTTTCAGGTTTATTTTACTTTTATAACTATTCAACTTAGCCCAAATTTCACCATTTTATGCTAATAATCAAGTTTTATTGAACCTAGTTCAACCATTGAAATTGATAACCAATTTAATGTCAATTAGATCTCATAATAGACGGTTAAACGAGTTTAGCCAGATCTGAAAGCGTTTAAAGCGATTAAAAGGGTGATATCGGGCTTAATAATAAAATATAATAACTTATATTGAATAAGTATATACGTGAATAATTATTATTGTGGTTGTATTTTTATTTTGACTGCAATGTAAAAGAATATTAATAATAATGCAACATAATAATAAACTAAATTAGAATGCGTAATAGGCGGTCAATGCAATTTCTTTCAGACAATTTTGGAATAGAGAGTAAAATTACTAGAGTTCATGGAAACCCTTGGCAATGAAGATTAAAATTTATTTAATAATAAAACAAACAATATCTTAATAAGAAGATTAATTTTTCTTTCATCATCAAACTTATATTATCAAGTAATGTCTAAAAGTTACACTAATTCACATTACAAAATGTAATTGTAAACATTACGTAAACCCCATAATCATACAAATTAGCGGATTTATTTACACAAGCGCATTAAAGACGGCCATTCACGTTGTATACACGCCTGCCTCATTAAAGACGTTTTTTCACGGTTACGCGATAAACCAGGTGTTCTGGGAGGGATTAGCTAAGGTTGTTGTGAATATAATTTCAACTTTAATTCGCATTTCACTTCAAAATCTAAAGCTTACACTGCATAAGCATAAGCACCACTAGTTACTTTCCCACTGCTGTGGCACAAGCTGGCCAAGTGCAGGTTGGTGCATGCCACTTGTCCTTCAAACTCTTCAAAGTTCTCAGAACATGGCAGTTTTGCTCACGATGTTTGATTTCACCGTTGCGCGGCGAGGTTTGTACCCACGACCTACGTATGAACGTTGAGTAATTTCCCACGTAGCTAACACGGCTTTTTATATACACACAACTACGTACGCCCTCTCAGCGATCAATAACTGTGAGATTAGATACATTATCCAAACATTATCTTAACTAAGGATTACACTAATTTACATTACAAAATGTTATTGTAAACATTACTCGTAATTCCCCCGTAAACCCATAATCATAGAAATTAGCGGATTTATTTACACAGGCGCATTAAAGACGGCCATTCACGTTGTTTACACGCCTGCCTCATTAAAGACGTTTTATTTACGAATTCACGGTTACGCGATTAACCAGGTGTTCAGGGGAGGGATTAGATAAGTTTGTTGCAATTCGGTTGCAAGTTTGCTTAAAGATGTTATGTTAAATATATTTTTGGCTGTAGAATATACCAGCAACTATAATTTAAAATGATATTCTATTTCGAATATTTTAAGCTTAATTTTTTAACCATTTCTGTTATGCGTAGGACGTCCAATAAAGGACATAATCTCACACAGAATTTGCAATAATTTTGATTAGAAGCGACCGCTTTTTAGCGAGTGCTTCGATTTTTTCTTGATACTTTATTTTTTAATCTTTAATAATTTTTATAAATGATATATAACTTTAGTATAATAAACTGTAAGATGACCTGTTCATTAATGTCTTGTACTGCTGCGGATTTTTTTTTTTTTGTTTTAAACTTTGTCTTTGACCTTAATAGCATGTCTAATTAAATAACAACCCACCAGCCGCTTCATAATGAAACTGTAAACTATCACTATATTCAATAGAATATATAATAGAAACCACTTCCATAATCCCTCACAGGTGCCTCAGTATTTCTGCGCAGAATCAGAGGTGATAAATATCGCTCAGAATGTGCGTCAAACAGAATAGCCGCTCCGCATTTCATTGTGCAATAGATTTATAGCTAGCAGAAATTATTTAGAGTACCACTACTGTATGTAATTTATTGTGACAGTTATCCACTTTGCTTGTTTTAAAATAATATTAAAGGTAGCGTTTATATGTGAAATGTTTAAGTTTAATAGTTATTATGCTTATTCGAATGTAATGTACAGTTAAAAACTATTATCTGATTTAATAATATTTTTAAAAACACCTTCTACTAATAATAATATTTAGTTCCCATAGTCTTTATAGATAAACAAAAAGCTGTCAGGTATTCAAGCGCACCGCGTTCTTTTTATTTTATGTTAGATAAGCCTTCATTAAACCACAATCTCACCTGATGTAAAGAGACGATGTGGTTTAAGATGGAGCATGAAGACCTAGAAGGTAGATGGCTTCTCCAGATCACATTTCGAAACACGAAAGAATCGTTTCACGCACTGGCCCAGTCCGGAGGGGGTGACAAGCCGCAGCCGAAGCCTACCACCACCAGAGACTGTTCTTAGCACCACCCGGAAGTCACGTGTAAGGATTCAAAGGGTTAACACTTACAGACGTAACAGAAAAAAACCTCCAAGCAGTCTGCATCCACTAGGTAGTTCAAAGTGTATTATCTGTGTGGCAGTCAAATCTTTTAAGATCGTATCACGCATTTAAAAACTACCCTATTTTTGATAATGGCTATCCGATATACGACTGCGACATTTGTATCCTTTATTTCTATGGAAAAAAATGCATAAACTGTGACGTGACAGCATGAATCCAAGCCCTAACAAAGTCAACCGTATTTCAATTTTATTGGTTACTCGTAAATGATCGGTCATGCGCCTACTGTGATTTCATATCACCCTTTGCCCTACTGTTACTATAAATAAGGCCCAATCTCTCTCGTCTACAGAGGAGACACTGTATCCCAGGGAACGTAAATAGGGGTGCTTATGTATTATATATGTGTGTTACTAAAATTGTACCTACACGTGATTACCGCGGAAAAAATACACAGGTCCGTCCTCCGTAAGCGCTGATTTTTTTTACCAAGCAAGCCTAAAATAAAAATAAAATCCTGTTATTATTTTCACTTTCAAGGAGCTACAATTAATTGAAATACTTCAAAATCCGGACAGAATCCCTTTTTCACCAAATTTCATACTTACCTATACCCCGTCTCATCTGGGGGCACGGCAGTGCCCCCACCAAGTCGAGCAAAAAAGCGGCACGGCCGTACCATCCTTTTCTCGAAGCAATTCACGCCATTTTCGACCCCCTGTAACTTCGTTGTGGATAAAACTAGAAGACTGAAATTTTCAGTAACCATGCAAGATTGTAAAGACACGGTATATTTCAAATTTCATTCAATTTGAACCAGTATTTTAAGAATTATAACGGGTCAAATTTCGTAATTTTGTCACTCACTGACTGACTCACCGATCATCAAAATTCTAAGGCACTTCTAGCAGACCTAGAAGCTTCAAATTTGGAATATAAGTAGTGTTTGGTGTATGAATCAAGGAAAAACTAAAAAATCTAGAAAAAACCGGTATAGAGGGCGCTGTCGTACCTTTTCTCGAAGCAATTCAGGCCATTTTCGACCCCCTATAACTTCGTTGTGGATAAAACTAGAAGACTGAAATTTTCAGTAACCATGCAGGCATTGTAAAGACACGGTATATTTTAAATTTCAATTAATTTGAACCAGTATTTTAAGAATTATAACGGGTCAAATTTCTTAATTTTGTCACTCATTGACTCACCGATCATCAAAATTCTAAGGCACTTCTAGCAGACCTAGAAGCTTCAAATTTGGAACATAAGTAGTGTTTGGTGTATGAATCAAGGAAAAACAAAAAAATCTAGAAAATACCGGTATAGAGGGCGCTGTCACAACGCCACGTATATACGAAATATGTACTAAAGTAATAACAATGCAAAATATAAATAAATCCAATCTAGACCGGCAAAAAGAAAATTATATGGACATAATATACAATAAGTAGAAGGTACCGAAAAGGAAAAAGGTAGAACTGTCTACAAAATACAAAAAGAAATGAGATCCCATCAAAAACAATACTTGTCAAAAAAACCAAGTCGCGCAACTCAGTTGTTCTGCGGTAAAAAGTTGTGAGATCCAAGTAAATACAAGTCTTCAAATTTCGTTTCAAAATTCTTTAATGTTTTATACAAATATATTGAGACTTGGCCATCGCACTTAATAATTGAATTTACACGTGTTTTCAGGCGATTGAATTAACGCGTGTTTTCAGGCGATGGCCAAGTCTTAATATATTAATATAAAACATTAAAGAATTTTGAAACGAAATTTGAAGACTTGGATTTACTTGGATCTCACAACTTTTTACCGCAGAACAACTGAGTTGCGCGACTTGGTTTTTTTGACAAGTATTGTTTTTGATGGGATATATTTGACCGGTAGCTAAAAAAATCGATCCGTCTCTGTCAATTCCACCGATAAGACCATTTGCTACAATACTTGTGTGATTGCGAACAAACATAGATCTAGCTCCTTTAAAGAAATATCAGTACCGAGATAGCTTCAGTCTGTAGAAGGTACAAATGACATATTTTAGTTTAAACAACACTAAACTCACGAGAAGAATCATTCTGATCACGAAGCTTCGTTCTTAACTAAAAACTTTTCTCTGCTAGAGGATTAAAAATCGAAGGGAATCTTGTATCCGTTAATAGATCGTTGTAGTTTATATTTAGGCAGAGACGTCCCTACCTGCCGGTTTCAGTTATTTATGGCGATTGTAATGGAGAATCAAGGAGATAGGTAGGAAATACCCATGTGCAACAAATTTTTCTGCTATTTTTGTTTTCTTTTGAGGTAATCAATAGAATACTCGTAGAAACAATAGAATACATTTTATGAGCATACAAACAAACACTCAAAGCTAAAAACTACAACATATATCATAATTTTGTGACTTTGATCACATCTCAGCATAATGCTTATGCAGCCCTCCGTGAGACACGCAGGGAAGCAAATTTTTAGGAGTTACCTGAGTGATGTAACTAGCGGCCAACAGTTTAAATAACACGAAAGTTGTCAGTATCACTACAAATGTAATGTAAGTTTGGATAAAAATACATAGAAACGAATCGCCTTTTTATGCAGGTATATCGCCTGATTTTAGACAAAATAACTGAAAGACAACTCAATATAATTTTATTTGATTATTAACTAGAGGTTTTCTGAAGACGATACAGACAGGCAGGCCGCAGACAGGCGGTGCGGTGGCGTGGCGGTGCGTCTGTACAGTGGGGCGGTTCGACAGCGGCGCGGTGGCGGCATCAAGTGCTGGATAGAAGCATAACTTACTACTTTGATCACAGTCAATCGTCTCGACAGATGAAACTAAATATAAAAGATCTAAATAATTATTATAATAAAACAATGAAAATCGGTCCCATTGGCACCAACATAATACCAGCGCTGCTTGCTAAACCTGCAAAAGCTTAGATAAGACCTTTTTGAAACTAAATAAATAAATATTTCCGGACTAATCACACGTCGGAATAATTGATTTATTTCAATCTTATTTTTGACATTGAACACTTTTAGTTACAAATATACTTTTTACCGACCTAGTTACCCTGATAATGAATTTGATTTTCAGTGAGTTGACACATAAAAAAAAAAGTATCAATGAGACAATCTTCCTGGCATCAAGTCGCCCGTCCGTCCCGCGCAGTTATAGAAGCGAACAAATCTCATTTCACCTGAAGACACTGACAGACAGACAGATCTCGTTTAGATGTCGCCGGCCACGACGAGATTGGCTATTATCGCACGATTGGAACTGGAAGAGGTTTCTATTTTTTCTAATGGAGTTGGATACCTTCATTGCTTTAAAAAACTATTTGCAGTTAACTGGATATTTAGTTGCTGGTTTTTGTAACTGGAGACAAAAATCGGTGGTCCTAAGGGAAAACCTTAGGACCCTTGTCTTTGATTTATTCTTACTTGCAACATTTAAAATAGATTTCATACGAAACCAGCAGGCAAGCCAGCGTTGGTTTAGCCACTGCTGTTTATGAGGACATTAATTCACGGTTTTTTTTCTGTTTAAATTCTCGGCAAAGTCATACTATACACAGACATTCGCCAGTGACTGGCGTGATGCGTCGATACGTGTCTGTGTTTGTTGATCTTTCACGTAAAAGCTACAGAATAGATTTGGATGTAACTTTCAGAGTAATATGGCTAACATACTTATCAGAATATCACATGGGCCACTCTCTACCGCGGTGATAAGCCACATTATAAAATCCGTTATTGCGAGCAAAGTAGAATTTGGATCAAATTTGACATGCTTTTTCGAAGCCGGAGCCGAAAACGAGTACCAACAGATACAAACCATGTTTTAAATCCTTACACTGGAACTCCACAATTTTAAAACATTTCATTCTATCGCTGGGAAGTCGACGCAGAAATGTAGCGAGTTAGATTAAACATTGAAATGTAAAACACTGAATAATAATGTTTCAACTTTGCAATCAGCCCACGTAAATGTTTTCTTTGCTTCGTTTGACAGCGCGTGAAATTGGGTGAATAGTAATTAATTAGTCGACACAAATAAAAACATTTCAAAATATTGCAAGAATTAACCTGTGAGTTTAACAGAAAGGACAGTTTTTGTATAATATTTTTTTGTCGTCGGAGTTATTTCGCAATGTACTTGAACGACTACGAATCCCTCTCTTTCTGCTGTGTTGTTTTATTTGCTTCTCAACTCAGTACAAGACTCAAGACAATGTTATTTCCTTGATAATTTTTGTTAAAACAATATTTTAATAATTTTAAGTTGACCTGTCCATATTTGCCTTGTACTTCTAAGGAAATAAACGTTTTGACTTTGACTTTTCAAATAAGATGATCTTGTCAATCTGACTGCTTCAGTGGCGCGATGAGCGAGGGTCCGATTGCAGCGAAAGAGTAAACGGGTTCGATTCCCGCCGAGGGGTCAAGTGTTTGTATGTAATGCAAGCACCTTTCTCCTTGGTCTGGGTGTTTACTACGTATAATAAAAATATTTATAAATGTATATCTATATTACTATGTAGAGGTATATCAGATGTCTACAACCCGTTACACAAGCTTCAGCTTACCATGGGGCTCTAGATGTTGTTTGGGATGTTAATCTGAAATTATCAATAATTTAGGTCTTATTTTCAGTTAAGTGTTCGGTTCCCAACCACTTCTACGAGCGATAAATGATGACGCATTTTTATTATAACGGCAACAGAATTACAAAATCCCTCAAAATTTCAACTTTAACTAGCACGGTTCCTGAGATACATCCTGGAGATAGACAGACGACGAAGTCTCAGTACTTGGGTCCCGTTTTACCCACTGTTGATTATAGTCAACAATTTTTAAACCAAAATTTTTATTGCTACCAACTACCAAATAAAAGAGCAATATCCCCATTCCCCACTGTTTACGATCCACCTTTCCGCCTATCATTGATCTAAACCCAATTTCCACTTTTCAAACTCATTATTTAGATATGAGAGATCAACAAAGCTTTTTTATAGTTATTAGTGTTCCGTAGCCCTCGTCCATTCATATCGCCCACGCGAGGGAACCCTAATCTCTTGGCAGGCGTTCAAATGGTTATCACACCTATGCTTTTACACTGTCCGATGTTGTATGTTACACGATTCTAAAGCAAACATTTGTATATTTTTTAATTTTCTGCGAAATTGCCAAGGTAATTTTATGTAAAATGTTTCAGTTTTCTGTTATAAAATTTTTTAATAATCAATTTAGATTTTGTACAGCTTTCTATTAAAAAAAAGGTTTTTTTAATAGAAAGCTGTTCATAAAGTAGTTTCGTGATTTCATACCAATCTAGTTATATCGAAGTTTGACCATATTAAATTAGTTCTCAAACTAGGACTATTTAACAGCGTCAGAGAAAAGATGGGACTCTTCTAATACAACCTGTATTACGAGTATTAACTTACCGCAAGAGCTCCCAAACCTAGTTATAATTTTAATTTTGTAAGATTGTCAATAAACATTATGTAATTTTGTTTTTGTATAGATTCGAACATTTAAATAAGTCACGTCTCAGTTATCCGTAAAAATCGTGTCGTCCTGTAAAATATTTCTTCCTTGCCATACTTTTTCACAGATTATTATTTTTATTGTTTTTACATCAACGCATCTCGACGGCTCACGGCGGAACCGGCTCTACCGATGTTTTTCCGTACTTTACGAGCTCGCAAATTACTTAGTTATTTAAGAGGCGATTCCAAATTATTTTTTCGTTCGTGTTTCGTGTCTTTCGACGGCACGCGGGTTGTAGAGTCGACCAACTGATCCAGTTGTCATCATACTTGTTATGTAAAGTATCTGTGATTTTAAAGTGATGACGTTCTGCGATCTTTCCCTATTTTATTAAATAAAAAGTCTTCTATTTATTTTTCGTAGGCGTTATTTTTAGCGCGTGATCCGTAAATTCCAAGATGGAAGTCAGCGGGTTCTATTTCCGGAGATGACACCTGTCTGGACCGTGATTAACAATACTCGAGAATGTTTTTGGAAAGAATAGTATTCACTATTCACCTTTGCTTGAGTCTATGTTATTATTCTCAATAAGAATATATGTACCTCGCATTGTTGACGAAACCTATTTTAGTTTAACTAAAGCCAACGTTCAATCGCTCCACCCATCACTTATTATATTTGTGTTTATTAGAAAGCGATTGAATTATTTTAATCTAAATGCGTGCTACGGTTTAAGACAACACTTAGCAATGTGTTTCAAAATTGGTATATTTAGTGGAAGAGGTGTGATTGGCGCACACCAGGTGAACATTATTTTTGTTCAACAACATTTCGAATTAGAGGCCTTTTTTTTAGACTAATCTAATCTATTGGTCATGCTTAGCCTCATATCGGTTGAAGAAAGAAGTTAAAAAAGTATAACCGCTGTTTATACTAGTGATTTTTATTATGAGGCTTAATGAGATTGATTTTACTAAAATTAAAAAGGAAATCAATAAAAATAACTCATGAAATAATTAGATTTACAGTTTTTTTTATCACAATTAGATTGAAAATCGTATAACTTTCTGCCCTCACCTTTCGACCCCTTTTCGCTAATACCCTGTATAAAAAAGGAGGTACATTCGATATGACTTAAGATGTTGGCGTGAGTTCATTAAATTATTTAGTTCTTCTTAACAATAATGATTGTGTCTTGCTTAGTCTGGGTAGGTACCTAACTAGCTGCCCGGCTCTGGAATATTCCCGCGGTGAAGAGTAACTGTTTTTCTTTACCGGGAAACAGTTAATTTTACTCAAATCAGGTTTTGCTCGCAGTAATTGTTTTTCCCAGCGAAAAGCGACATCTTATCAAAAACAAGCCTATGTGTTATTCTGATGTAAGCTATGGCATTATTAATTAATTCACATATATTTTAATACACATGTTTTGTATATTTTATAATCTAAGGACATTCACAATATATCTTCCTTTTCTATTAAAAATAAATGTATTTTTAGCTGTAAATTAAATTAATTAACTCTTAACTCTCTATGGCTGTAACTATGTGAAGCTGAATTAAAATAAATTGAATTGAATTGAATTGAATAATATATAATTTTTAATTTACAGATAAATATTGTTAAGATTTTGCATGTGGTGGCAAATGAATGTGGTAGAACATAATGCATCTATAACTGTTTATGACCTTCCTTTTTTTATTCCTTCCTTATGTTCGTGCAAATAAAAAAAATTGGAATATGTATTTTATATATTGTGAAGTTGCATCAAAATCCATCCAGTAGTTTTTGCGTAAAAGAGCAGCAAACACACACACTTGCACACTTACTTTCATCTTCAGAAACTTTCGCGTTTATACTATTAGTAGTTATTTCGTTTGAGTGTCAACCAGTTAACTACATGAATCCTAAACATAACTTCCGCAGAAAGTACCTTTAATGGCATTTGTAAAATATAGTGTTGTCCGCGTGTCGATAGTGGATTATCGATAAGTGGTGATGTCGAGGTGAGGTGCGAGTTATCGCGTCTAGCCGGTGCGCGGCAGCGTGCGAGCGGGCTTGCACGTGCCTTGTATTGATTCCGAGTCACGGCACTGGCGCGAAGCCAATTAGCATGCCAATACTGGGGCGACCACTAGTTGTTGGAATCTTGAAATTAATATAAATATAAAAGTCAGAATAAAAAATAATACATTTCAGGAACAATCTTGCGACATCATCTTCTGTTTGTCACTAGCTGATATTTTTGTGACGTTTTCATTTTAATAAGCTTATAGTAATTTTAGCTGTCCCGAGTTTTATCCAATGTAAATTCAGATAGACACTTTTCTTCCAGTATAAGTCGTTGAATTGTGTGAAATTTCACTTTCTAAATTGGCCTGATCTTCGATCTTCTTGTATTCATAGGTGCTTTTTAGGTAACAAATAAGTTAGTACGAATAAATAAAGGGAACTTTTTTAGTTCAGATTTATACATATTATGAATAAAGTCCAGTCTGCGTCTGTCTGTCTTTGAGTTCGGGATTAACGCAAAAACTACAAAAAACAGATCTTTATGCAGTTTTCAGAAATAGGTAGAGATTTTCAAGAGGAAGGTTTTTCTGGATAATTTGTTAAGATGTATGAGAATAAGTAATGATGATAATTTTTGTTGGGGTCGGGAAAATCAAGCATTACATTTAAAAAGTTTTTTTTTATTTACAGGTATCTCTAGTAATTTACAGTTAGCAGTCACGTTGCGTTACGCATATAACAAAACAACGATTGCCGATCGATTGGGTCAGCTAGTGCCTATTACATAAAAATTATGAATTATAAAATGCATAATATGACAATTTTATAGATTATTTTGAAAAGTTGTCCCGGTAAATCTTAAATAATGGTCGCATCGAAAAGCAAATCGGTCCAGCATTACCACAGCTATAACTAACAGGTAATGTAGTTTACGTCTCATTATTCATAGCCGATCACCTACGCTGATCATTCCATTTCACTATATAAAATTTTTAGTGCTGAGCTATTTCTTTGTATTTATTATATGGATTATATGAGCCTGTAAAGATTGATAAACAATTCAGACATTTCTTAATAATTTTTTATTTTTTTATTTTTATAGTGATAAACCTCAATGTTAATGTTAAACTATTAAAATTTTATCGTTATCAAGAAAAATAAAAATTACGGGTACAATCTTTGTAGTAATATAAATGACGGACTAATTATTATTATAATTAGTCATGTATATACCCAATAAGAAAATAAAAAATCTTTTGTTCTATACTATTGTTTAGGTAATTTAATTTTTTTCTTTTTCCTCATCTTAGGCCTCATGAAAACTTTCTTAGTTTTTGGTCGGAAGTAGCATTCAAGTAAACAACTCGAAGTGTTTTACGGAATCTTGTATAGCTATGCCAAAACCACTTTTAATCAGCACAAGCGAAGTCACAGCTGGCTACTATCTCAGCAATAATGATCAATAAAACAGAATCAAGAACAGACTAGACATGTGGTTCCGCCGTTAAACCTGGATTTTGGATACAAATACCGTTGCTTATAGTTCTGACGAGGAAGTGGCTAGATCTGTTGCCACCTAAAGCATAAACAACTAGCATAGGCACCCCTATTTACGTTCCCACTGCTGGGACACAGGGACTTCTGGACGAGAGGCATGAGGCCAAAGACTTCGGCCAAAACTGTGCGACCAAAGCGTCTGCCAAACGGGAGCGTCTACTACCCATACTTTACTATTGGCTCTATGCTCACCTACGCGACCACAAAGCGGTCGTTTTCAACAAAAGTGTCCCGCGATGCAGACGCTCCCGCCTCGCTGACGCGTAGGTTGAGCTAAAGCCCCATTTCACCACGGCCAAATGCGGGTTGGTAAATGTCACATGTCGTTCAAACCCTTCCAAGTTCCTTCTTCCACATGCCCAACCCCAGCTTCCAAAACATTATTTCAGAGTAGAATGTTCACTACTGGGGTTCTCCTGACCGTACCAGACCAGGCCAGAGTTACAAAGTGAACATGGATCTGAAAAATTAAACAAACAATTTTTTGACAAAAATACAGAAAAAAAAAATTTTAGTCACACTTTGAGTCGTTTTTTTTATACTGGATAAGCCTTCATTTGTCCACAGTCTCACCTGATGTAAAGTGACAATGATGGTCTAAGATGGGGCATGAAGACCTAGAACATGGCTTCTCCGGGCCACATTACGAAACACGAAAAATCCCTTCACGCTCTGGCCCAGCCCGGAGGGTGGTGACAAGCCGCGGCCGAAGCCTACCACCAGAGACTGTTCTTAGCACCACCCGGAGGTCACGTGTAAGGATCAGAGGTTTACCCACTTACGGTCGTGAATAGACATAACCACCAAACCTTCCTTCCTAGTAGTAACTAGAAAGTATCACAACTTCGCTATGACCAATCCTACTAATATTATATATACGAAATTTTGTGAGAATATTATTTATTACTGGAATAATAAGAGTGAGAATAATATTATATTAAGTGTGCTTGTTGTTCTTTCACGCAAAAACTATTATACTAATTTTATAAAACTTTACAAATTATGCAGCTTACATAATTATTATAACTACGTCTTACCTACCGAAAATCAATTATTGCGAGCAAATCCCTATTTTAATGAAATTTGGCATTTTAACTCGGGAAAATCTATAAATACGCGGGCAAAACCACCGGCGGAAAGCTAGTCCAAAAATATTAGAGACTGTGTAGAATTACGAATATAGTAAACCGCAGTTGAGTGGTATCCATGTAAATAAATATTATTATTATAAGCCCCCTGTGTCCCACTGCTGGGCAAAGGCCTCCCCCCATTTTTTCCACAACTCCCGATCTCCGGCCACTTCTCGCCAGTCATGCAGAAAACTGTCAAGCTCGTCCCGCCATCGTCGCCGAGGTCTGCCGCGTCGCCTTCTCGCTAGGTCTGGGTGCCACTCGGCGGCTATCCTCGCCCACAGCTCTTCTGGCATACGGCAGACGTGACCAGCCCAGTCCCACTTCAACTTGGCGGCTTTTTGAGCTAATAAGATAAATTGTATGTGATTGTAATTGTATGGTAAATACGAATGGAAAGAATCGCGTTTGTGTTGTCCATCGCATAATCCCTTTCCTACTTTGTATAATTTTCTTTAAATCGGAAAACAAACAGTTTTATTAAACTTATTACTAACACTAAATAACACTAAAAAAATATCTATTATACATTTACATGTTCAAGATTAAGATCAGAGATTTTTTGCATCAACTACGCATAACTATTGCTCTATGGACTTAGTCAAATCATTGCGCCGACCTCCACCAACCTACAAATCAGCGGGTTAGCGATTAAAAAGCATTAAACGGGCAATAAACTGCGGGTGGTCCACTGCTCGAGGGTGCATTCAATCGATGCAATTGATGCTGGACAGTGGCTTACTGGTATTCATTAGCGATACACATTGAAGTAAAGGTTTTGTATAACAGATGGCGTGGAGCAAAGTGGTCGTTGAGAATAAATGTTCGCTAATGGAGGTCACAGGAAAGTGTGTTGGTATAGGTTAATCTATGTTTAAATTATTAAAAAAAATCTAATAATTATCCTAAATATCTTAATACTCACAACTGTTTTTGCTAAACAAACTGCCAAATATGTATGTAAAAATTGTTAAGAAGTTGCCTGATTGACACAAATTTAGAATTTCAGTTTTAACCTATCGGGTTTTTCACTTTGTAAAAACAAAAATGTTACTTGACTTGTTACCTATTACTTAATTTATTTTATCAAGTAATAATCCTCACCTGGTTATACTATTTTAAACTTTACTACTTAGATAATAATAGTTACCTGCTACTTAGATTCATAGCAGAACTCATTCTAGTTGTCAATTAAATTTATACCTACTCAAACAGCTTTACCAAAAAATTTAAAAACGGTTTAATCACGCATTCAATATTTGTTTAGCTAAAGTAATCCATATATTTTTTAAATCAGTTGCTTACAACATTTAAGTTGTATTTATCTTTTAATTCTCAAAGCCTATTTGTACCCTTTTTAGTCTAATACCACGAAAGTAAACACTTGCACGCTGAAAACAAATTAAAATGTAACAACAGTAGGAGTGTTGTAAAGTTTGATTCCCAGCGCCATAAGCCGATGTTTACAAACAGACACGAGGAAACGAAACAATAAGTAACAATGTATGTTTGTATGTTACACACGTGGAACGCGCACGTTGCATCTACACTACACTTAGCTGTTTTACTATGGGAAATATAACTCAAGCGATTTCCCAATTATTAATTTTCCATCGCGGGGAATAGAATAACAATAAGACAATTAATTGTTATTAGGTTTAGAGGTAGAATAAAACTCCATGTGTTTCTCTGTCAATGAAGAAACGTCAATTAATTTTATTGTTTTCACCTCGCGACTCACACAGCTTGCTCGGCTACAAAATCAATGAACTTCCATAGAACTTAAGGAAATTATATACGGCAAATGTTACCCTCAACAAAATAATAATATATTTTTCTTTTCATATTTATATGTATATCTCTAGCCAAAAGAGAAGTCCCTGAGTCCCAGCAGTGGGAACAATAATAGGGTGATGATGATGATATATAATATATACCTATATCAGGTGATAGTTCTACCTAATCATTATTATCAGTGCCATAACACGTCCACTGCTTAAAATATCTAACAACATGCATGCATATTATGCTATATGAATTCGTTAATTGCAAAACAAACAACCCTAGGTATACATATATTTAGTTAGATTTGTGTTTCAAGCATATAAGAACAGAATACTAATAAAAGCGCTTTTAAAATTTTCTCACGACAAATCCGGCATAAAATGGCATTCCGTGACGTGAACAGATTGTCTTGATGTGGAGTACAACAAATGCAGAATTGGAAATATTTTAGGTACACAGTTGTGTGAAGGTTCGTTATCAAATAAATTTGTTCTATTAAAACGTAAAAACCCATTAATTAGTCCACAGTCTACAGAGAAAGAAGAAAAATACCTGTCTTTATCTATCTATTGACTTCCCGTATCAACCGAAGCATCTTTTCATGCTGCAAATAAAATGTTTTCGCTTTCTTTATCGCGATGGGTTTTAGGAACTAGGAGCGGATGAAGGGTATTCATCATCATTTTTTTTAAGTCGTAGGACGTCCACTAATGTTTATAAGCCTCCCTCTATGATTTACAGTAATTTCAGATGGAGGCTCCAACGTGAGCCCACGGTCTTCACCAAACAGATGGACATTCGAAACATAAAAACTAAAACTGTTCGATATTCTGTTCATCATCATCACCCTATTAGCGTTCCCACTGCTGGGATACAGGGTCTTCTCTCTAAGCGAGAGAGATAAGGCCTTTATTCACCACGCTGGCCAAGTGTGGGTTGGTGAATGTCACATGTCCTTCAAACTCTTTAAAGTTTTCAGGACGGTTTCCTCACGCTGTTTGCCTTCATCGTTAAAGCACGTGTTTAAAGTGCTCATCCATTTCTCACGAAGATTAATCCAGAGGAGACGGCGGGGTTTGAACCCACGACCTTCGAAATGAAAGTCGAGAGTCCTCCCCCTAAGCCAACAAGGCTTTTACGGCACGGTACGATATTTTGTTACTCCTCGTTTCCTCATTGGACGTCTTATAGCACTGATGATGATGTGTCCACGAGGATACCTTGAACAGTGTAGGAGTAGGTGCGAGGGGCGTTCAGGAACTGGGAGCGGATGAGCAAAACGCCCGGGCGTTCCTACTCGTAACTGAATGTGTGCCAAGCTTTATACGGGACGGGGTTATGCAATATAGTCTTTATTGAGATAACCTTTACATAGGAACTGAATGAGAAAATGTGTTTTTAGCATTACCCTTTTTAGTAGACAACTTGTAGTTGGAACCGAGTCTTTTTGCGGGACACAGGGATTCTGATTGGTCTTTAAAATCTCCTTTTCTTTATAAGACTTCTTCTTTTTCTTTTCCTATCTTCGAGAATGAAGTTGCGTCCACTTGACTCGCATTTGAACTGCTGTCATTTGGCTTTTATAGCAGTGAAACTCATCATCAGTTCGCCTGTACGTTGTCCACTGCTTTAATAAGCATAATAAATAAACACCTCTTACATATACTTACCCCGTATTCACGTTCTTCACGTATTCACGTTCATGTTAACGCCACATGTCTATCAAACTCTTCAAAGTTAGTCCTCACGATGTTTCCATTACAGTTAAAACACGTGTCTAAAGCTCACATAAATGGTAGAAAAGTCCTGAGTTAAGCGGCGAGGTTTGAACCCACGACCACAAAGGTCTAGAATGCTCCAACTTAACCAACCCGGCTTCTTCATTTATTCAGGCCTAAGCAGCTTGCATCCATCTTGAACCCGCGGCCTTTACCAAATCTTCTGGCCATCTATCTAATATCTACCAGTAGTGATATCTCATATTTGCATGACTGGCGCGTTATGGCATACACCCATCCTTGTCCACATCCTGTGGACCTGTGGGCTGCGGGCGTGGCTAAATACCGTAATTTACAGCCTTCCTGCAATGGCTAATAGTTTCTGGAACAATAACAACGTAATGAGCATTAACACGTTACAAAGTTGATACGAAGCATCATGCTGATGGAATGCACTTTGTCTTTCAATTTCAGTTCTATGGTTTTATTTGGTTTGGAGTTACAAATGATGTCAAAGCAAGTGGCACAAAGGATTTATGAAATCAAATTACGTGAGATACAGACGTACAGCGACAGAAGAAAACAGGCACGACGCAAACATTTTGGAAAAATAATTCAGAAGATTTTCTGTAATCGTAGAGAAAATCTGAGTTGATTTTATATAAAAATCACAAAAGACCATTAAAGTGAAGCAAGACGTCCAAGATCCTTAATATGTCATCAGTTCAACACTGATTGAAAAAAAGTGCCCTGTCGTCGCTTGAAGGCTACTACAACTACCCCGTCTGCAGGGGATACTCGCAGGGCATCTCTGGAGAATGCCTAATCAAATAAAAATCTTAAAGTCTTTAAGACGTACAAAGTTTTTTTGCCCAAACAAAATATAAAGAGAGCATTTCCAAAAGCGATAAAATTAAGTTTCTAAAGCATAAATCACTTACATTGAGATCCTAAAACAAACATTCCGCTTTGTCCGACAATTTCTGTGTTTTATTTCTTTACCTAAATCAACCTGTCGCTTTCGCACAACATACCTTTCTGACTCATGCGCGTGAGTTATTTCTTTGTGCTCTTTGTGATTATTTCAGGATTTTCAGGTGCGAGAGCTGGACCTTATTTGTGTTTGAATATGGTCTGGTTTTGAATGGTGGGTGACTCATTTGCCGATTTAGGTATTAGCGTCAAGGTAACGGATGGTTTGGTACTGTCAACGACGAATTGGTATAGGCGTCGAGAGTCAAACATTTAAACAAAATGATATAAGCTGTTCGAATCATGCATGTTAATTTGTATTGATTTTCATTACTTCTTTTGTAATAATAAAATTAAATGAATTATTGATTTAAAGTAAGCAAAAAAAGGTTACGGGCTCCTTTGTCAGCTTAAGTGTGTGATATTTTTAAATTAAAAAAAAGCTGTTATATACATTATAATATTGTATGCCTCAGATAAACTAACGTGGGTTTGAGATCCGAGGTGTTTTTCTTCACTAGCGGGTTATTTTACTGTTTTTTTTATTTTGTGTTTTATTTCTCAAAAGTAAGGGCAAACTATTTGTAGCTGTAACCGATTACCGTGTGTTAAATAAATTCCAGACTTACATCATTTAAACACTATTTAAATCGGTTTAGAAGTTGCGTTATTCCCATACAATGTTCGACCCACCCCACTAATAGAATCTTCAGTTTATTAAATCATCTCTCGCACTTGGCGTGTCCGTCACGGACAGACGGACAGGCCTAATTTACAGCCGACGCAAATAACCTTTTTATCATAGTTTTATTATTCCACAAAGGCGCGTGTAGTTACATCCACCTGTCATACCTTGTGCCAGAAAATCTTACTGGGGAATACGCGACGATGATACTATAATATTGCTTAGTTTTAAATACATTGCGGGTTTTTTAAGAACATGAAAGGTAACGCGTTTTGTTCATTGATATACAACTTTTATTCATTATAATCGTATTGCATAACGTAACCCAGACTCTTATGTAAATATCATATAAAGATATTATAGAGTGAAGTATTATAGGTGAAGGCAAAATATCTTTAATATATTATAAAGATATTAAAGATATTTTGCCTTAACCGACAAAGCACAGATAATTTTTTCAAGTAGAGCGTTACGGGGTTTGAACCTACTACAAATACGATGAATGTCAAGTGTGCTCCCACTTAGCCAACACGACTCTCACTGTTTATTGAGTGATGTATGTAAGTGTTAAGTAGTATTTTTATAATGATTTTTTCATACAATAAATATATTGTTTTTCGTATAAAAAACGTAACTTTATCAGGATGAATGTATAATGTTATAACATATATATGAAGCGTGTAATTCGGTGACGGTGATTCTATCAACATCAATTTTAAAACCATTTCCAACGCTAGTCTACTTTGAATCGGTCTTAAAGTGTTACCTTTGGCAGTAGCTTTCGTAGCAAAATATTGTCAAACTAGCAGTACCCGCGTTTAATGGATTCTCCCGCGGTAAGTCTATGTCACTTCTAGAGCTTAAGAGAATCTGTGAACTAAATTTATCTCAAATCGGTTCTGTAGATACAGAGATTACCCCCTACAACGTCACAAACATTCTCACAATCTTTGCTTAATATAATATTATATGTGATTTTTACTAAACTTTGTTTTAATAATTTTAGAATACCATTTAAATATGTTTTTCGATAAAATATGTAGGTATTTAATATAAATTTACAAAACACTTCTGTATTATTTAATAATCAGCAATGGCTCCGTAACAAGGAAATACGCTAGTTTATATATTCAGAAGTGAAGGTGTTGCATTAGTGTAAATTTTCACGACGTGTCCGACTGTCCGTCACCGCGCCTGACATGATTTTGTATACGGAAACCGAATTCCACGTAGACTGTAAACCCCGCCTGTTGCGTCTTGGCTTCAATGTATGAATTTGTTGTAAGACTGGAGCTAGATAATGAGTGTTAGGTTATCTGTTAGAAAATGACTTGTTTTGAAGTTGCTGCTGTAAAAGAGTTACCCAGTAATATACCTATTTTAGAAAAAAAGATAGATATATAATTTATTTATTGCACACCAATACTTACAGACTAACTTAAACATAACAATCAATAGCCACTAAGCATCACTATTTGTACAATCAGCGCCCTTAACGCTAAATGCGATCTCTTCCGGCAACCTTTGGAATGATAGGATTTGCTAGAAACACGAAAGACGGTGCACAAAGATAAGTTTTTCATATTTAAATAATTTATTTACTCTCTCTCTCTCATTCTTTACAAAGTCTTTGTCTTACCGGCTATTTGACAATTATCTCTACATTTCAATTCAACTGCAGTATCAGATAATTTAGTGTGCAGATAAATTAAGTCCTAAGAAATAAAAGTTGGCAGAAAGGTCGACAAAAAGATGCTAAAAGTAAAGAAAATGTTATAGTTAACACAACATTAACAAGATAACATTGAAAATGATCTCGACTCAACTTTACATTATTAATAATAAATAAATATATATCCGGACAATCCAATCAACAACTCTAAGCTTGTGTTACGTATACTAGACACCTGATATATGTACTTAATTTAGTAGACATATGTACCTACATACATAAAGATATTTATATAGACATACATAGTATTGACCCTTCGGACGTTCCCTTTTGAAGCGGACTATTATAGCCCACCGCTCCAATGAGGTACATAAGTATAGCGCAGATCTTCCTCAGCTATGACACAGACAATATATTTGTTAATTGACGAAATTTTTACCCAATTCTAGTAAAAACCCAACCAATTAAAGCAAAGACAAATAAACAGATGCAACAGGCCGTGATCGCAAAGAATCGGGCGCACCTTCCACATCAAAGCCATGCCTAATCACATCCTCCTCCCAGCCGGTCGGAGCCGGTCGAATCCGGTCGTTTGTTTATTTTAGTGCACAGGTAACAAGAATGCCCCTTTGAAATGTAACACTTCCGCTCGGTCGAACTTCGAGGTGTTCCATTAGATGAGTGAGAATTTTTGCTTACTATTGGTAATGCCTCAGTGAGGACGGAAAAATATATTTTGAATTTTTATGACTTTCAAAGAGAAGTTTAGTGTTTGCTTCTTATGCCATGAGGTAAAATAACACACATTTAACCTGGAAATAAATAATTGTAGACTATTAAAAACTGTTTTGAGCTTAGGTGGTCTAGCTGTCATCATCTCTGTAAAAATCTCTGAATAAATGATAATATTCCTTTATTACTATTACATATAAAATAAAATAAAATAAAATAAATAATAATAAAATAAAAATGTTTATTTCCAAAAAAAGGTCTTACTACAATACTAAATAGCTAGTTTATGTAATTTATTTCTAAGTTATGTTAAGTTATTTAGACCTTTGCCAACCAGCCATTAGTTTCGACACCTCGTACTAAACTAAGTTCTAGACTTGTAATATAGTCACGAGGGCATCTCTACCTCGACTTAGCTACCATAGGTTGTCAATATTAACAAATGCGACGTTTCATAATAACAAAAAATACATAGTAATAGGATAAATGCTGCAAGACAAGCTAATAATAATCAATAACCTATTTTAAATTGAGCCTATTTTGTATACTAACGCAAATACATTAATTATATAAATTTGTGAAATACTTACTTACTATAACATTATGCATTATGATAACCTAAACATTGTTTGTGTACTACTATAGGTATGCAATACAAGTAGTATGGTATATGCTTATTACATTTCTATATAAAAGTAAGTTTATTTATATTTCTATATAAAAAGTAAGTTTATTTGTATTTCTATATAAAAGTGAGTTTATTTAAATTATATATATATATATATATGTATAATTGTATATAATAAATGATACATACATACATAATCAAGATTGTTATAAATTTTGTAATGGATTTAAGCACTATTTTATTGTTTTAAGCAGTATTTCTGTTCTATGGTAATAGATAAAGTAGGTACACAGTTTTGATAAATAAAAGCCAGCAGTATTTTTTTCTTGGCGACAGACCTTCGTCGATATCAGTTGATTTAATTTGTTTGTCTACTTTTTTAGTTATAGGTAATTGGTATTACAATTAAAGACTTAATAGATGTTTGTATAAAAGTAAAGGGTTGTTCCAATTACAGGAACAAATACCACGTTGGTGATTTAATAAAATGCTAATATCTTTCCTGATGACAGCTACATCTTCTTCCAAGTTTATCTTGTTTTGAAGAACCAATTAGATTCGAGTAATTTCAGTAAAATACGGTGGTCGCCTTCGTTTCACACGCAATTTTTGAGCGGTCGGAATTTCACAATTTTAGGTGATTTGGATATTTTAAAGACAAAATGCTGTAAGTTATGGCCGTTCTGTACTTTCAACTCTGTAATTTACTTCCAAAAATAAATCCGTGAGGCACATCGATATCTTGTGTAGTTTACGCAGATGACATGATAAAAATAAATTACGAGTAAATTTAGTTCAATACTGACAAAACCTCTGTAGAGCAAGTAACAGGTAAAATTGTGATGAAGGGCCTTTTTTGCCACTTCTAAGTAAAGTTCTAAGTATATTATCAGTAGCTACTTAAGGAACATGCTGTCTCACTCAGGCTATTGTATAACCACAGATAAAAAATGTACAGCTTGACGCTGACTGTACCTGAAGATCTAAACTTTTGATTCAAAAATTTAAAACCTTATATGTATACCTACATTTTTTTTTTTGTATCGAATGAAATTGTTAGTTTTTTATAATGTATAAATGGAGTTACTCTATCGCATAAGGGAACACCCTGTAAAGATAGAAGCAATATTGTTGAATAAAAAATAAATTTTGTTTAATCGAGGTACCTTACCTTTTAACAAAACATACATCAAATTGTAATTTAATTCCGCAATAGATACGTAATATCTCAAGACGTCACAAACAAACACGTTTCAAACAAATCAGAGGGTGGTTTTAAATTCGCATTACGTCCTGGGGGATGAAAGAGGGGGGGGGGGGGGGGAAGGGGGTGGGAATAATGAGGTAGGTCTTAAATCTCGCGGCATCTAGTTTTAATGGCATTTAAATTAGCTTTTTATTTACTCTGTTCCGGGATTTGAGTTTGGGGTAGTTTTGGTTTAGGGGCGGTTGAGGCGCGTCTTATTGAGATTAGATGTTTATGACTTTTTAAAATACGGTTTAACGCAATAAGGTCCTCTTGTATCTAAAGTAATCGAGCGAATTACATAATTTTGCCAATCAACGTACAATAATTGCAATAAATTTACTTTACGGGACGTCAGAGGTCCTGGTGAAATGAAATATAGCGCTTAACCAATTTATTCAAAATAGCATTTTTATTAATGTCAACACGAGTTACTTAATCTAACAAACTATTAAGGTATTTTTAATCTAAATGACATAAAAAAAAATAAACTATCTTCCCTAAACTAAGCTCTGACTATACTAGTTGGAGTATTATTATTTGACACTGCTAGATGCCACCAATAGTTATTTGATATAAAAGTGAAAATGTTATAACATTAGTTCTCATAATATCCTCATTTAAAATTTAATATGGTCACGAAACAAACTACAAGCAGTCATATTCTTAAAATTCCCAAAAAGGCAAAGTGCAAACGGTGATCTCGAGGTGTGCGCACGTCACACCGGAAATACGTCGCCCAGGGCGGCCACTTCCGGCGGATAAGTGGCCTGCTCTGACCCAATTTCCGGTTTTCACATTTCATAGATCGCGCATGATAACACGTAGATTAAGGTTACCGTGAGGCTGTGTTATAAGGACAGGGGATAGAAAATATGCAATTTTATGTTGATGTGTATAAAATGAGTTTAATTTATCCTGAACTCCCAACGTGTTGTAGCCAGTCATGATTTGAGAAACTGGGACGAAAGTATTTTTTTTTATATTCTTAAGGTGACAAGCACGCGGTCCACCCTAAGTTAAGCGGCTATCGCAGCTTATACTAGTCTTCAATATCAAAGATAAATGCTATCAACGGCTCCAAGGTATGTGTGGATGATGTATCCCGATGGCGAGCGGTACGATTGTTGAAGGTAGCACTTAACAGAACAGTTAATCGAACCACCACCCATTGTACAGGCAATAGAACACACACAGAGAGGAAAAATCCTTCTAAGGCTCAGTGGCTCAATATCACCTGTGAGCGAGGGATCATCAACGATTCTCATGGCTCGTCTTTGAAACGCGTCGAGGGGTTCAAGCTGGTATGCCAGCGGTCCTCAACAAATATAAATATATAAATATTTCCGAAAATTCCACCCAAAAACATCTAATATAGAAATCTATTTACTATACATTTGAAACACCCAGACCAAAGTGTAAGTGGTAGCAGAACGTACAAACACTTGACCCCTCGGCGGGAATCGAACCTGCTAACTCTTGCGCACTCAGGCAGTCATGTTAAAGTACCTCAAAATCCAGAAAGTATCGTGTGTAACCACAAATTACACAAGATATGGTGTTACTAAATAAATATTATTCCATTATATTCTAATAAAGATATTCTCATAAACCATCAACCAGACCACAGCACCACGCAGTCCTCGCAATAGAGTAATTATCAATTTGTTTACTTGTCCAGGCAGATCAAAGGTTCGTTTGAAATATCTGCGTGCGCGCACCTCGCGTCGCGCAGTTGGCTGCTAGTGTTCCGTTTTACGGCACAACTGTAGTTTCCGCCACCCACTTAGCTGGCTTAGCTTTCACTATCCATGTTCCAACTAATCTAGGTATCGTTTACTCATGTGTTTTGTTTCCGACGTTTCAATTACCTCCAGGAAGGAATTATCATCAGGGATTCGGGAAAACTTCTCCTGTGAGATCGCACGTGAGTCGATAAATGCCAGCTTCTTAGCGTTCAGCGTGGCTCACCTAAACGTCTTTTTGAAGTGAAACTTCTATAGAATCGTAGTGATTTCAAACCGGATGCAAAAAGATGAAACGGAAATGGTAAGAGACACAATACAATGCTTTATTTAAATTTCTTTGCGCGATACTTCGTAGTTGAGACTACGAAGTATCGCGCAAAGAGGTATTGCTGTATTTTATTTATATTATTTTGTAACATACTTTATGTAATACGCTTTATTGAAGTAAAATAAATAATCCGAATAATTACAGATATATGTTTGTTTCTCTTATCATTTTAGCAGATGCGTTCATTTACCCTTTTTTTCTATTCGATATTATCATAATTATAGTTCGTAAGTAGTAGACTCCAATCGTGCGTCGTAGCTGACACACACACACTTTTTTTTAACTCTTTTCTTCTTATTCTTTCGTCGATTTACTGAAGTTTCACTTCGATCGTGTGTGAATCGCACACACACCTTTCTTTTTTTTTTAATTATTATTGATAAGCCTTCATTTGACCACAATCTCACCTGATGCAAAGTGACGATGTGGTCTAAGATGGAGCATGAAGGCCTAGAAGATGGCTTCTCCGGACCACATTACGAAACACGAAAAAATCGCTTCTCGCACTGGCCCAGCCCGGAGGGTGGTGACAAGCCGCGGCCAAAGCCTCCCATCAGAGACTGTTCTTAGCACCACCCGGAGGTCACGTGTAAGGATTCAGAGGGTTACCACTTACGGACGTGAACAGAAAAAACCTCCAAACCTGACCTGTGTCTGATTGTCATTATATCGTAGAAAACACTATAGTAATACGCGTTTTCAAAATAAATGATAGTAGACTTGAAATATTTTGGCCAACAAGTATAAGCCTATTCAAGCTCTATGCTATTCCTTTAGTCCATTGTATAAATATTACTCAATAATTTTATAAATCAAAGGTTTTGATGTTCATTGCGGTATGGGGTAAGTCCCGTCGTAAAGTAACCAATTTGACGGCATCAGGAACGTAATTAGAGAGTTGGGAACTAATACCGCGTCCGTTAATTACCGGCTCACTGACGACACTGATTTGTCAGACAGGTACTGGAACAACGAACGAGGAAATTTGGTAAAAGCTTGTTTTTTTTTAAATAAATTAAAAATTCTTAGTTTCTCGATATGTTTTGAGAGCGAATATTTTATACAAAATCGCCAATTCGTGATTATAAGTCATATCGATTAAAAATTCGAAACTTCATAAAATAATTGAACTTCCTTCCTTATGACAATTAGCATTAAATTTGTTTACGCATCAAAAAAATATATGATCTTTAGTTAATTGTTTCCAAGGCATTTGCGTTACTCACTGTTAGGATAAACGCATCTCGTTTCGGCTTGCATGTTCACGTTCATAAAAAGTCCACAAAGCACACCACAACACCAATCTCTTAAAAGCTAGTGAAAAACACTACTACGCTGTCTTCTGGCTTTGAAACAGTAATTATTTAGTACAATTCGTTATTAATTATATATAATGGTTATGAAAATTGCCCTCCTGAAGCTGTTTCTGTGTGATTTTATGTTGAAATTTTTCTTAATGGACAAATGCGATCTGAAAATAAAAATCATTTTAGCCATGGGAAGTAATTGCTCTCAAAATATAAAGGCGTTTGATCAGGTTACTGTAATTTTATTTGTTTTGTTCGCTAAAAAGTATGAAAAAAACTGCTTCTGCCCATTTTGCATAATTTTACGGCGAGTGATGAACTAATGTATTTTACGAGTTTAATGACAATCGACAGTGTAAATGTTCAAAAACAAAAAGTACAGAGGAAATAAGAAATGAAAGCTGGGTTGTTCTATTCGCTTCTCAACTCAGTGTAAAAAAATTAAGCGAACTGTCAAGACAATGTTATTTCCTTGAATATTCTTATTTTTATTTAAATTAACTAAAAGTTGACCTGTCCATGTACGCCCTGTGCATCTAAGGAAATCAAAGTATTGACTTTGACTTTGTATCAAATCTCTAAGTCATATGGTTTATGAGATATTTTGGTCAACAGTTTATTTATAAATACTTTGTAAAATCTACATAATTATCTCAGAAACAATATTATTCTAGGCCCATAAATGCCATATCCATTTATTCGTCCCTCCAGGTAGCAGCACGGTAATAACAGGCTTCTCTGCTGTAGCCGTAATGGCGAACAAGAAGCTGATTAGAACTGAGTGACGTCATCTATTCTCATTAATTTGCAACTCTTTGGAGAATTTATAATGAAGCCCTTCAAGGGAGGCAATCGGAACAGCTTCTGATAAGTACATATATTGATGGTATCTACTGCCAGGAACTTTTTGGAAATATCGAAAATTAAAAAAACAATGAAAAAAAAGTTTTTATCAAAGATAGACTTCATTCGTTCGTCCACTTCGACAAAATAACCATCAGGTGAGATTGTGAATAAACATGTTTGTATGTATATTCCATTCAAAAAAATTTACATAGAATACCAATACCAAAATAAGTCTAATTTAAATAATATTAGGTTGGTTATGGGCAATAACATTATGATCTGATAGTTTTAAAAGTCGGCATGAATCGTATAAAATATAAGTTTAAACAATTTGACTCAAAAGTCACTTTTAATTTAGTCCTAATTATAGGCAAATAAATTAACAAACGTCTTTTCATCGAATATACCGCAGTGCCTCAAGACGAAAGTCTTCAATCAATGTGTGTTGCCAGTGATGACATACGGATCCGAAACGTGGTGCTTCACTATTGGTCTCATAAACAGGCTCAGAGTCGCTCAAAGAGCTATGGAGAGGGCTATGCTCGGGGTTTCTCTACGGGATCGAATCAGAAATGAGGAGATTCGTAGAAGAACGCGGGTCACCGACATAGCCAAACGGATTAGTTCTTTGAAGTGGCAGTGGGCAGGCCACATAGCACGAAGAACAGATGGTCGTTGGGGCCGAAAGGTTCTCGAATGGAGACCACGGATCGGCAAGCGCAGCGTAGGACGTCCACCAACTAGATGGACGGACGATCTGGTGAAGGCTGCGGGCTCACGGTGGATGCAGGCCGCTGCCAGCCGAAACCACTGGAGATCTTTGAGGGAGGCCTATGTCCAGCAGTGGACGTCTTACGGCTGAGATGATGATGATGATATTAACAAATATTTCTATAATAAATATAAAATCGAAGGTTAAAATAATAACAAAAAGTAAATGTTGTTCTGCTAGTATATCATTAACGGCCCACAACATTGTTAAAATTTAAACTTCCATTATTAATAAATTATGGCTCGTGCTTTTCACCTAAATATAGAGACGCTGAAGCTGGTGTAGTATCAGCATTTACATATACTGAATCACAATTCTTCAAAAATTTACGCCAGCTGTCTCCCATCGGAATTTCCGTACCGAAATAAATAATTGAAACAAAAGAAAAACCATCAGGTACGCGGAAACAAAAGCGCGGGATCGTGGCGACGCCCCAATCTGTCACGGGCGGCGCCGTTGTCAGCTGTCACTGTCACTGTCACCTGTCAGACGCCGCGGGTGACGGCTGCCCGCGGCGAGGCACACCTGCGTGATTGTTCACACTGACATAAAGCGAGCTCTGATTACAGTTCCGCTGATCAGGAGACGCCTTTTTAGATCAAAAGTCATTTGGCAAGAAATACGAGTTCAAAACCAGCAAAATTTGTAGAGCTGTTGGTGTGTATCTTGCTGCTTTAAATGAAATAGAGATTAGACAACAGCGCAACAATAACGTAAAATAATTTATTTAAATATATACTAATCAAAACATATAATAAATTTTTTTTTTTCTTCATTGTCCATTTGTTTTTCATTAAAACGCGCATTTAAATGATTAAAGCGTGTCTGTAATTTCAGGGACACTTACTTGCCTGCGTTTAATCTATTTCTGTGACACCAAATCGAGAACCCTGAGTCCCTGAGTGTTTCTTTATAATGTTTACTGCTACTTATACTAAAACGGCTTCTCGTGCTTCATGTAAACGTACAACGTGAGACTCGTATAAACCTGTCCAAAATTATAGTTAGCAGCATGACACCTACAATTTTCCTTCTCCGAGCGACGTCGCAATAAAAAGGAAATTATTATAATTGGCCGCGCTCAAGTTTCACGTGGGCTTGACGAATGAATCGCATGTTTCGCATATTTGATGCAATTTAAATGTTTATTTTCGTTTCCACACCTTTATAATGAAGTGTTATGGCGATACGAATGTAGCGATAGCGATTGATTTTATTTAACTACAGCAAAACTAAATAACGGTCGTTTAATGCGCACTATCTCAGCGAATGAGACATAAACACCTTTGCTTATTCTTTTTAGTGCCAAACATTGTTGGCATTCGTTGCTCCAACAATATTTTTCAGGTAATCTCGACTACAGAACAGCTGTTCAGATCCAGATTTATTGCTTTCTCTTTCATTCCGGCGAAATGAGCGGAATGCTATTATAGTTAGCGCAAAGAGAAATGAGAGAGATGTTTATAATTTTTTGTGGTTGAAGGTTCTTTGAAGCTGAACAAAGTAGGCCGTAAAATGGACGATTTAGTCGTGTTGTTCATTTGTTATGACTCCTGTCGCGGTCGCTAATGAAGGTGCAATAGGGATGCAACTTTATGGTTCTTATTTCTGGGATCTTTTGATTTTACGACGATCACTTTAAATTCAAAAGATAATTCTTCATTGACAATGATTAATTTGAAATAATCTTTTGGTGCCATAATATACTTTGAAAACTTGATTTATTTACAAAGCATTCTTAATTTATTTCATCAAAGTATATACACACACTTGTATCTGGTCTGGTCGAATAATGTTTTTCTACAAGATTCTGGTGCTTTTACAAATTTATTGAAACGAAAGTAATGTGGGTTTTGGTACCACCCCCTCCCAAGGGCGCAGTATTTTTCATCGAATACTCCAATTTTCCGGTAAATTGGTATCCTATATCCAGGTTATGGGGTTCCTAACATACGGGATATATAAATTACGTGTGAAATAACTTTAAATTTTACCTCAATAAGTTTCTTACTCCTTACAAAATTTGTTAAGTGGTGCTGAAAATTATTTTGGATATTATTCCAGATTGTACTAAATGCTTCTAATAAAATGTGTGTGTATGTATTTTCATCTCTAATGATCGCGTTTTAAGAACTTAATATATATTATTATACTCACGGTCCGCTTGCGGCGCAATAGGTAGCGGGTTCGATTCCCGCCAGGGGTCCAAGTTTTTGTTTGTTCTTCAACCACATTATATGTGGTCTGGGTGTATAACATGTATAAATTAGGCCGCAGTGATACAATAACCACAAACAACAAATAAATGTCTTTTACATACATATGGTTCCATTACATAATTACCCCCGACTAAAAAAGAGGGGTGTTATAAGTTTGACGTGTCTGTCTGTCTGTCTGTCCGTCTGGGACATCATAGCTCCCGAACGGATGGAGCGATTTAAATTTAGTTTCTTTGTATGTAAGGTGAGTTTGGCGCGGGTGTTCTTAAACATGTTTCATGAAAATCGGTTGAGCCGTTAAGAAGTTAAGAAGGGTGAGACTGGGGAAGGAAAACCGAAAATCTGCAAATATATTCGAGTGGGTATTAAATGCAAGCGCATCGCGTGCACATTACATAATATTATGGTGTTTTACTTTTAAGGAAATTAAGGCATTGGAATCGGGGTTTTTATTAAATTTTAAATTTAGATTTATAGTTATAATAGTGAAATGAAATGAAAATGTAAAAGGATTTTTTTAATTTGGTTTATCAGTAATAAAGGCTATTTTTATTTTATTTATTTATTATGTCTGTAAAAATAAGTATATCAGATGTGTAATACCCGAGACACAAGCTTTAGAACTTACCACGGTATTAACAAAATAATCGCCTATGATTGCTAGCATTAAACACTACCAAACTCCATCACCAGTTGCTAGGTTTTCTTTCACGTGCCAATTCTAAATTCGAACGGTAACATGATGCATTCCCAGAGAAACTCGTAACTGTCACCTGGCTGTCAATGCCAGGTATCCGAGGCACCGCGCGACTACGCATTCTGCCACACTGTCATTCCACTCGCGTGTCAAAGACACCTTTCATTGCGCACATTTTATTCGGCGCCTCTAGGGATGTGAGCTATTTTTATCGATGTTTTGTCTTGGCACAGGTGATATCGATTGCTAGCGTTACAATGTTAAGGTGGGTGTTGAGATATTTAACGCTGGAACTGCGGTTTCTAGCTGTCAGATGGAAATTGATTAAGACCCCTGGAAATAAATAACCAGTTTAATGTCTTCGTGATTTAGACAAGTTTATTCTCAAATACATATGTTCCAATATGTAGGTACTTATGTTTAATACTACGTCTTATTTTTGTTACTTTTATAAAACACAGTCGGATTTAGTAAAAATATTAATCTAAACATTATGGTGAAGATTTTTTAACGTGGAAAAGTAGCAAATCAGTTCTAGAAGGAAAATCTTACGTCAACAATTCCATTGTAAAACTTGAAACAAGCAGGATTTTGCTGAGCGAGATGAATAATTAATTTTTGTAATAATTTAAATAAGTTACAATGAAAATTAAACTTTTATAGTCTATTTATCTTTAATATCATTAGAATGGTAACATAAAGGTATCTTTTTTTTTTTTTTGGGTACATATTATTTTTTGCCATTATTAGTTATTTTACCAAGCCTTGACGATTTGGCGGTAAATTTACGAGAAAAAGTACATAAAGATTAAGAGATATACATAAAGAAAGTTTTATTCATGAAACATCTGCATTACAAAACTATGTTAAAAATACTAAATTAAAAATAAAAACACAGATGAACACAAAAGGGTCGCCGACTCAGAATTTGCTGCGACTGCTCTGGAGCAGGTAATATAGTAATAAATAATATGTCTTTAATTTTCTTTTAATTTAACTAGTTTTTATATCATAAAATAAGCACTACTGCATATTAATTCAAATATATAATTTTATGATAAAAGCTATTTTTATTTTATTTATTTATTATGTCTATAAAAAAACATGAAAACAAAATTATTTAAAAAGAAGAAATATTTTATTATTCGATTAGCACGCACTCGTCATAAATCAGGTGTTCATTTAATACAAATACGATGAGTATTTGAATTGACAATGGTTCTAAGAAAATAATTTTTACTTGAAATATCAATCAATGTATTGATGTTTACAATATATTTTTACAAAATGTATCGTCAATAAAAGTTTATCGATAACACGCATGTTTACTAGAGTTGCACCGTCATTAGTCCCTAATGAGTGTTGTTCAGGTGAGCCGTCCACACGTCATTACCGCGCCGGATATCCGCCTCGCGCTAAAACACCGTGTAATTTCTCTTTTTATCTCGCAAGAAATAGGTTATGTTTAATTGGACTGTCGCAATACTCTGCATTAATTGGATAAATTTATTTCTTGAGAACAGGTGTGTTGAAATAATTTGTCAGTTGTGTATTAGAAAAATTATTAAACATCCTGTTGCTGTAGGATTTTCGTAAATAATTACAGGAAAAGAGAATTCAAATCGCAATTCATACGCATAACTTAAGGTTGTTTGATGTTTGTATGTGTAATCGGGACTGTTTGTTATTTTTAATTCAAATATGTATATGAAAAGACCACAGACACTTTGAATTACTGGGTTAATGGGCAAATGGTACGGACCTCTGAGTCTGTAGTATTGTTATGTTATAAATAAACTAGCTGTTTCCTGCGGTGCTACCCGCGTTATAATGGATGAAGTACTCTTAACCAGCAACATATTTATTTGAATAAAGATTAATATTATTTTGTTGATACAACTTAAACAAAATATTTCGACCAAATTAGGTACCATAAAAACGGTTTTTGTGAGTTAATCTTAAAAGATAGACATATACTATCGCGGACTGTTTTTTAGATCATTAAAAGAGCTATTATTCTTTAATACATATTTTTTGTGTATCTTGAACCGTTTTCACGGCGCACGCAACGGAAGGCTTCAAAGATAAACAATTTCTCTCGTTTTTTACACATTTACCACTATATCTTTGCTCCTATTAGTCATAGCGTGATGTTATATAGCCTATAGCCTTCCTCGATAACTCGACTATCCAACACAAAAAGAATTATTCAATTCGAACCAGTAGTTTCGGAGATTAGCGCGTTCAAACAAACAAACAAACAAACTCTTCAGCTTTATATATTAGTATAGATAATTAAAAATAAGACTTTTTGAATTGTTAATTAGCATTTCTCGGATCATATTATTAAAAATACTTTAATACCAAATGACTTCAAAATTTTTGCTGCCTGACTTATAATAAAATTTATCGAAGTATTTGCGTAAATTGTTATATTTTCCAAAAAGCATTTTTATTAAAAACCTTTTTGTATTTGTTATGCATTTTCCACTCTTCTAATTCAAAATTCAGCTCCAAAATTGTGATTCCTAATTGGTTGCCAACATCGATAGCGCACGGGACCGCCTTTCGATTAGATACGTATAAAAAATCCTTGTTTACGGCTCTCGATAAGTAAGTATCGACAACAGGTACAATATCACGCCTCCCCAGGTGCCGCCCTATTATCGACAGGTGCGCGGGCTCTGATTGGTCGAGAGCTGAGGTGAGACACGTGTCTTAGCGCTTAGCCAATGAGGTGCCAGTAGGTCATACCTGCTGCTGATAACGAAGGTGTGAAAGGTGTGAAACACCTTTCGTTTAGTGTCAAGTGATACAAATGTTTGTTGCAAGTGGGAGTGTCTTTTTTAAAGAGTAAGGAAAATTCCTTCAAAACATACTAAGATATGTAGTCAATGGACTCAAAATTATCTAAGTATCCTAAAAACAGATAAAGGACCTATTATGAAGCGTTCTCTAGGCTGTACGTACCAACTACCTTATGTGTTATTGTGTTGCCATAGATGTAATAAAGGTGGCATGAAAATAAACAACATTCACACATAAGCACCCGATTTAAGTTCCCACTGCTGGGTCAGAAGGACTTCTTTGTTAAAGAGAAAGATTAGGCCTTCATTCAAAGTGCGAGTTGGTGAATGTCACATGTCCTTCAAACTCAATAAAGTTTCAGATCAAATCATCAAGAAAAAAAATTTAGAAACGCGTGGCGGGGTTTGAATTCACCACCTTCAGAATGAAAATAAACAAGTGAAACATTAAATAGGTACACCTTCTGTATGGTCATATAAGATTATTTCAGAAAATGTTTTGTGCTCTGTCGACTGTACGCTGTTCACAAACCGACTAGAGCTGGTATAAGAACTTAAACGCAATTCCATCCACAACGCTCTGCGATTTCGAAGTAGGATCAATATCAAATCAATTGATGATTTTCTCCAGAATCCATTTTACATTGAACTGTGAACACGGCTGCGCGGGCGCAAAGGAAGCGAATTGCTCTATAAAACATTTTCAAAGGAACCCTAAGTGTTTTATGACTTGTGTGGATGTTTCGTTTTAACGACTCCTCGCTGATTCCTGTGAATTTATAATGTGTGAATAAAACTACCTACTTAAAACTGATTATAAATCCGAAATATTGTGATGTAGGTAATCGGATTTATTTATGTCATAATCATGATATGCAATATTAAAGTATATCTGAAATGATATAGAAGTATGTTAGGGATATCCGATAAAAAAACTAATTGGATTATTTATCTTCCATATTTCTTATTTTAAATTTTATGCACAAGTGAGTGAAGTGGCAATCGAAACTTGCACAATGCACAATGTTTTGCATAACTTTTAAATCCCTTAATAATTTAATTCTTCTTATACCTAATGCATGTCTAGTACATTATTTCAGTATGGTACAAGCTATTCTGAACTAAGGCGCTCAGAATGACGAAGATTTGTATTCCGATGCCTATGCAAATAAGTAAGTAGGTAGGTAGATACCTTTATCACACCTACAATTCAGATCGACTACATACCTTTCCAAATAGGTGTCATGTCCATCTGACCCAAGCGTGATACAAATAGCGCTTTCCAGTACTCACGGTAAAGACAGTTATATACAAAATTTACGAGATCGAAATCCGGTGTGTTCTTCGAAGCATTAAACGTGTGTCCACGACATATTTCACTCTTGTACTAAATCCTAGACGGAAAACAGTTAATTAGGTATTATTTTGAATACTTTATTGATGTTTAAAACCAAATGGCACGTGAAGTTGGCACCACTGGTACCAGGAGACTATGAATAGCGCGGTGGTGTGTTATATCCTCTCACCTGTTGCTGGTGGACTAAGAACAGGTTGATTTACCTTAGGGAAGTATCCACTGACATTCTGTTTTTAGCTGGTGATTTTACAAACTCACATTATTCACAAATTTAAGTCCGCCACTCTGAGGTTAGTATATAGCCTAAATCTAATCTTTTTCTTTTAAAATTAACAACAACACGTTCTTATCACCCTCAAAAAACCAAATAAGTCGAAGGTATTCTCCCAAAACAACTTTTCATGCAAAGGTACTCATTAAAACTACTGTTATAATAATTATCTGCTTTTTGAAGATTGTGCTTTGTGTATCATGCTTATTCCTACTACTTACAGGGTCTAGGCCAAACAGTATATTATAAAACTGAGGAGATGCTTTGTTTGAAAGCGCTAATCTCAGAAATTACTGGTCCAATTTGAATAATTATTTCACTGTAAGATGATTAAGGCTATTAATCGAGGGAAGAAGAGATAGGTTATAGGCTCGTTCACAAAAATCCATAAAACACGGTTAACTCCGTGGCATGAAAATGTAGTGTACAATAAGTCCGTAAAAATATTATGTAGCAATACTTGTGTTCTTAAAGAAGAGACTTCCTACTGCGCATCTCTGCACTTGTTGCTTGATCACAAACCTTTCAAACAGAATTTTCTCACAAGTAACCTTCGAGGAACCTCATCTGGAATCCTTCAATCCATCAGAGGTTACGTCATACGGTACTTATTGGTGATTTTTATTGTAAAATGCTACTTACTATCTTAGGGTAGTTAGATGACAAAAAAAAATTGTTAATCGGTAAGATAATTAAAAATAAATTTAGGTAGGTGTAGGTACCAATTTTTTTTTTACTTTTGCAAATAAAAATCAGATGATACTACGGTGAAATATTAAACAAAACGACAAATTTTGTTAAAAATCATGACAGTTATGTTCTGTAGTCATACGGATTTTTTCATGAAAAGACCTATGCCTTTTATAAACTTAAAAAAAGGAGAACGTTATTAATTCAAATAATTTTAATATCAATGTGTGTTACCTCAGAACTTTTTTGAGATTTTGAGCATAGTTTTATTTGAATAATTCTAAAAATTATCTATTTATAAAATTAAACATAATAAACCATAAGCCCACTATTTACGTCCCCAGTGCTGGGACTCAGGGACTTCTATCTTGACGAGAGAGATTTAAAATTTTACATACCGGATAATAATAATGGTTAATTATTAGTAGGATAGTTAATGTAAAAAGTAACGAGTCTGGACGTCCGGCTGACCAAATAGATCATCTTCAACCTAAACCCACATTATGTGGAAGGATATTTCACAAAATTTTAATAATTAGTAAAATAAAATTATTATAATTATTTAGCATGTTCGTTACAAAACAAGACATCCAAAAATAACGATAGTTACGTTTAGTGCCTAATAATACTAGGTGCTTGTTGAACATGTGTCAGAACGGGAATAATACAGAAGTTATTTTAAGAAAATACGAACTATTTTAGAACTTTAACAGACGCACTTTAATTTTATTGACATAGTAACTTACACACAGTAGGATAACTGACAATTATTGTTGCAATAGAAAGAGCTAAAAATAATTTTTGGTTTTGTTTTTAAAATTTAATAATAATGATGATCATGATTTTTTGAACTGTTTCTCGTTTTTTACAAAAGTGCTTAATGAAACTTGGCAAATGTTTTGGTTATGTACAGCATCGACGAATAAAGTTGATTAACGCGCGTTAAAGTACAGTCATACATATTATAATTATATATGACACTTATGTAGGTACTGTAAAACAAAACTATAGTTGCGCAATAGTAATAATTAGGAATGACGCTGCGTTAAGCGGGTGCGGGGCGAAACCAACGTGTGTTTACGTACAAGGTACAATAGATACAACAACTGCCTTGAAGGATATGCTTAGAACATCTACTGTGAGCAGGGCGTATTAAATTTATTTTTTCTTCTAAGGCCTGACGCTGCATAACGTGCGTGTCCATACATACATGTGTATACATAAAATAAAACGAAGATCACACATAGAACAAGAAAGTAAAAGAAAAAATTTCGGCTCGACAACATTTTGGCTCAAGTATCTGCCGAAATTTTGTGCAATGCTCACGGTAGATCTTCCTAGCAGTTTTTTCAAGGCAGTTGCCGAAGTTATTTTATTTATCTTAAAATGAAAATAACCATGATACCTTAGTAACACAAAATCATGAAGGTTTAGTTATATACGTTTTTAAAGGCCAACATAAAAAATATAAAATATTATATTTACCTAAAACAGTGTTGAAACATCGGCAAATACCAAAAAAGACTCAAAACACTAAAATTCCTACTTAATCAAAAATATTGGAATTTTATTGGCAACATTATCATTGTGATCTCTGTTGTGACGCCTGCCAAGCGCATTAAGTCATAATACTGTTGAAAACCGTTATAACGTTAGTATGTAGTTAGCTTACTGCATATGTTTACTATGTCACCTCACCTCCTGCCGCGAATTAATTGTTTATCTTTTATTTAAGTTATTGTACACGTGTTGTTCAAATGGTCACATTATCTGTACTTTATGAGGTGTCGTAAATACGGACACGAACCTGCGACCCGTTTGCGTCAGAGCAATCTTTATTTGTGCTGAAATATCAAATTATTTCGCTAATAGATTAAAATGAATATGTCTTTCATGAAAACTTTTAGATAAAGGTATATTACAGTAATGTGCTATTAAGATGACGCTAATGTTTAACAAATTTGTCGAGGTTTCTAGCAATCTCTAATAGCTTAGGATATTATTTTGTATCTTAATAAATACCTTTTTTTTTAATGATAGATAAGCCTTCATTTGACCACAGTCTTACCTGATGTAAAGTGACGATGTGGACTAAGATGGAGCATGAAGACCTAGAAGGTAGATGGATGGCTTCTTCCAGACCACATTACGAAACACGAAAAATCGCTTCACGCACTGGCCCAGCCCGGAGGGTGGTGACAAGCCGCGGCCGAAGCCTCCCACCAGAGACTGTTCTTAGCACCACCAGGTCCCGTGCTAGATTATAATACACACTACATAATCTTACCTGAATTGACATATAAGATATGTGATGTTTAGACAACAAGCAGACCTAGAATTATACATTTTAGAACATAAAAAAACTACACAATTCCTAAAAAAACATATTTAACTCCATTGATCTCTTTTTCAATGATCAAAGATCTATAATAACTAATTGCCTAACACTTTTCACATAACCTAAGTAACATTGAGTTAGTATAACATCAATAACCAAATAACAGCTGATTGATATTTGATGTGTGGATGAGCGGAAATCTTGAGTGCATGATTGAGTGAAAAAGGTTTAGTCTATCTAAAACTCTTACGTAAACTTTTATACTGATTAAAATATAGTAACTGAGGACGCAAAAAACTTTGGACAGTGTCAATGCCAACATCAGGTGCGAAATTATAGAAAAAGTGTTAATACTGTCACGTTGTAGAGTTAGGCAGTGTGCCAGGGCGTTTGCCGCGATTTATAACTAGGTAAATGTAGAAAAAATATTTCTTTCAATGATTATCGTATGTATTTGATAATAATATTGTTATTATAAATACAATAGGTACTTATTTCTGAGTTATCTATTTTTTTTTTCTTAATTTCATCGTCATTTCGATTTACGTTCCCACTGCTGCGACACAGGGACTGCTGTTTTGACGAAAGAAATTAGATAATAGAGCCATAATTAACCACGCTGGCTAAGTGTGGGTTGGTGATTGTCACAGGTGCGTGTCGGGGTTTGAACCCACGACCTTAGGAATTAAAGTCGAGTGTACTCCCACAATACATAGCCAACAAAGCTCTTTTATTTTTCCATATGTTTTCAGCTATTTATCAACAAAGATGCTCAGAAACGATAAGACCCTGGTAGTTTCTAAGCAAATTCCCTAAAAATTCATACACTTCTTAATTTTGAAATTTATTACCAGCAATCTTTCAACACATTATTTATTCACTCCAATTCGAAAACGTGTGTTTTATTGCGCAGTACTTTTTCACGATCCTTCTCAAATGCTAGATATTTTTGAAACGCTCCGAAAGTATCTGCAATTTGTAACTGTTCAGCGAAATATGAGTTATGATCTACTTGTATTTTTTTGTAATGAAAACTGTTTTAAATTTTATTTATTAACTACGGAAATGTCAAAATAAAGAAACTAAAAACATAATAAATGTTTTTTTTTTAAAACCTATATAAAGTAGTCATTCCGTTATATTTTTCTTCTAAGCGACTGGTTAATTCTAATCAGATTCAAAACATACAAAGTTTTAACAAATAGAAAGGGACTATTAATAATGTTAATATACCTACAAAATATTGAATCTGACCCGAGAACGAGATTACACGAGTGAATCACTCGTGAAATTTTATTTATATTAAGGGTTTTTTTTTTGGGACAAGCTTGCAAGCAACTCCTTTCATGTACAAAATAACCATGGTAGTAACTGGTGGTAGGCTTTGGCCGCGGCTTGTCACCACCCTCCGGGCTGGGCCAGTGCGTGAAACGATTTTTTCGTGTTTCGTAATGTGGTCCGGAGAAGCCATCTACCTTCTAGGTCTTCATGCCCTATAATATAGCCTAAAAAACCTACAAAATAACCATGAGCCAAACACATCGGAACCCAAAACCAGGTGCGAAACTTCAGTCGCGTACCTTCGGCACAGTGTGTTTACATACTTAAAGACATTTAAAACTGCAAACACATAAAACTGCAAATGTTTTCAGGAAACATTATAATTTAATTCAGCCGGTCGCGGTTTCGATTTCCGCTAGAATACATACAGTTTAGTGCTATTTTACTATCTTTTAGTTTTACTGATTTTTCACCTTTTTATTTATTCAGTTTAATTTGTTTACACCTAATGTTTAAGTGATCTACGTCATATCTTACAAACGAAAAAGTTATATAAATACAGGAGATAAAAGCATTTGAAAACGTGCAGAAATGGTTTTGTTTAGGTACACAATTTAAGTAAAGTCTGAAACAGTCTAAAAATTAAATGCGATTTCATTAGCCTAATCAGATGTACCGATCCCAATTAGGAATAAGGAGTTCTATTTGTAGCGTTATGTGAATAACTCCACTCAAAACTATGCTAACCATAACTTCGTGTAATCCTCTAAAAAATATCTGAACGCATTTCGACGAAGAAATCGCCGATTCAGATGAAGTTACGACCGGGAAGCGAACCTGCGCCATCGAGCACGTGCTGCGAATAAACAAACAGGATTAAAACCGATGATCTTTAGTTATTGGGTTTCGGAAACTATAATTATGTGTTTTAACTAGGATTTATTGGTTGCTCATCATAAAAATGGCGATAATAATTTGGCTCTATTTATAGAAATTAGATTATTAATGATCTACGAGTACTTAAGCGACGATTACACATACTACAGATGGTGATTTTGTGAACCAAGCTAATTTTTCCATCGTATAATTACGTTCGAAATTAATATATTTGTTTATGTAGAAGAATATGTAAAATATTTCTCATGCTAAATATGTAAAATTATATTCAAGATTAACAGCTGCTTATATAAAACTGACATTGCCCCGTGTAATAAAGGAAGCGTTGTTAAATCACAAAAACAGTAGGTACGCGCACAACACATGTGCGGCGGCGCTTCAAACGAGTTCCCATAATTTGAGACGACACCCATCACTCAGCCAACTAGGTTTATCGAGATATAAATCATAATCATTTACCTTTTAAAAATACCAGACCACAACCGAATATTAACTCTATGCCTCTGCAATAAGGTTAAGATTATATCTCGGGTTTAAGACACTTCACATCAAAGTGGTATCTTGACATGTGTTCTCACTGAATGTTCTCAGAGCAGGATGGTCGATTGATCATTTTATTGCTGTGATGTCATCTGAATGTGCGAGACGCTACTGTTGTCATTATTAAAAACTAATTGCGGTATGTATAGCTAAATTATTGTATGTTTACCGTTTTGGCTCCAGACGGATCCGTGTCGTCGGGGTAACTGAATTCGATTTTGGGCCTACTGACTGGTTTACTGCTGCTATCAGCGATTTGATCAACGTAGTTAATGGTGGTTCTGTAACCTACGGTTTCCTCACGATGTATCGTCAGAAACTGGCATCGTAGTTCTGAGAACTTTGAAGAGTTTGAAGGACATGATTGTGTCATTCACAACCCGTGCCAGCGTAGCGATTTAAGGCGTAATCTCTCTCGTCAAGAGAGAAGTCCCTGTGTCGCAGCAAGGGAACGTATAAAACGATAGAAATATTGACACATTTATGAACTATTTTACTAAAGAGTGAAGTATCATATTGCTATTTGATACATTTAGGCGTTGCTTAGAGGTAATCCATCTAAATACATAGGTAACATAAGCACCCCTATTTATTATAATAGTGTGTCCTTTTTGACCTACAATATTATGGCGATAAATAACCTAAAGTAGGTACTAAAAAGATAATGTAGTTTTACTGATGGAAAATACAAAGATTCCTCAGGAAAAACTAGCTTATTTTGGCCTAAGTACATGCCTAAGACAGGTCGAGAACCCTTGGTAGTCTTTGAAATATAGTTAAAGTTACATAAAGTTATTGAAATGTCTTTTGATATTGGTCTTCAGATAATTCAGGCCTTCTTCTTCAGATAATGCCGGATGAAAAGACAGCGACGTTGCGAAAAGCCATATTAAATAAAAAAAACGTTATTTGCATCGGCGTCATCAGTAAGACAGCCTGTTCTTTGCCGGTCCATTACGCTTACATATTACTTAACTAAGTTCTCAAGATTTCCGGTCAGACCCAAACATTATCCTCAGAAATGACGAACGAGCATCAGCTATCAGCATCCCTCATCATCATTCACAGAACAGCCGGCCTCATCACGCAATCTCCTCAAATGAGCCGCTCACCGGAAGCGGAAACTCACCGCGGAGCACTGCCGTTGCTTCCGGCCCGCCTTCACCCCACTTCCGGTCAAGTTATGCAGGGCGCAGATAAGATTGGCATTAAGGTTAAGACGGTCAAACGTTACATAGAATTTAATGTTTATGTGTACCACATATCTGCTAACCTACAGATGTTCTTTGGGGACAATTTGCACATTACATAAAACGAAAGCCAGAGTTGCACCCAGGATCTCAGAAGCCAGCGACAATAAGATGTACGTATAATCTCGTACTTCGCTCAAATATATTTATTCTTATGATTATTTCTATGATTTCTTAAAATAATTATCGTCATTTTCAGCTGTAGATTGTTTATAGCTAGAGTGGAATATAGGGTGGTTTAAGCTCCGGAAGGAAATTTACCAGAAGAGGGGTAGCAATTACTGCACACACCAACCAGCCTGCCAAGCGTACCGAGTGTCGTCATCATCATCATCATCATCATCCTGCCCTTGTCCCACACTGTGTAGGATCGGCACAACATGTTTTTTTCTTCCATTTCCCTCTATCACCCGTCATCTCAGCACTCACTCCTTTCTTACACATATTTTCTTTCACACAGTCAATCCATCTTTTCTTCGGTCTCCCTCTTCCCTTACAATATAATGTTGTTAATTATGAATATTATGATTTGATTTAATTACATTGTTCAAAGCAAGTAAAGTAAGTAAAAAGCCGTGTTGGCTAAGTGGGAGCACACTCGACTTTCATTCCGCATGTCGTGGGTTCAAACCCCCCATTCTGGATATTTCTTCTTGAAAAATGTATGTGCGCTTTAAAACACGAGCTTTAACGGTGAAGGAAATATCGTAAGGAAACCGGCATGTTCTGAGAACTTTAAAGAGTTTGGCCACCCTGGTTTCGCCCGGGTAATCAAAATGATAAGCTTTTTCCGGCAATAATTAGATTTTTTCTCGCCATAAAAATCATTCTTGGACTTCTACGTACATTTAAAAAACAATTGTTCAGATTGGTCCAGGCGTTGTTGAGCTATGCGCTTACCAACACATTTTGCGATTATGTTTTTATACTAAAGAAGATTAACAAATTATTAGAATCAATGAAGATCATCCAGCAGTGACAGACCTACGGCTGAAACGTTGATGACTATTGCCATTTCAATACTCAAAAATAAAAAAAATAAAAACCCATTCTGCAGGTAACACTATAATTAATATGTCAACACAGCTATTTCGCCGTACCTGTATTTTGCGAATACGCATCAATGTACAGGAAAGATAGAAATGTCATCGAATGTGGGCGCCACTCGCTTGACCTGGAATAAACTGATGAAAAGTGTGACTGCGAAATAGCAGATAAATAATTGCAAATATATCGAGAGTTGAAGATGGGTTGAAATGATTTGTGTAATGTGTTTTATACAGGTGATGAAATTTAAGATATTTGTTGAGGTGCAGATTTTTGCTACACCCACAGCTGGACAAAAGCCTCTGTAAAATGTCTATACTCATCCCTATTTGACTTCTAAGCACCTATGTTTATTTTTTTTGTTTTTTTTGTGTTTTATTTTTAACTTGTCTAAGTTTTGTAAAACCAAACAATGGAAATAAATTATTTTGTATCTTGTATCTTGACTGCCTCAGTAGCGCGGTGGGCGCAATAGGTAGCGGGTTCATTTTCCGTCAAGGGGTCAAGTGTTTGTATGTTCTGCGTGCACTTTCTTCTTGGTCTGGGTGTTTTATATGTACACTAAAAATATCTGTTTAAGTATGTCTATTATATTAAGTTTATTAGGTATCTAGTACCTGTAACACAAGCTTAGATCTTACCACTGGGCTAGATCTTGTGATGGATTGTCCGAATATAATATATGTTTTTTATTTTATTGTGATGTATGTGGCATTTGAAAGAAAGATATAAACCATTTATTAATCCACACATAAGATTAAATAACCTGTAAACACAAATAATTAAACTGTACTGTGTGTGGAACAAAAGGTTTTGCCTCAGTTTTACGATGCTACGATGCGCGATACGTAGCAACCAACTGGTTTCCAGGCAAAACCTTCAGGTATGTGTGGTTACGGATTACACACATACTTACAAACAAACAAAACTTAAACACACATTTATGTTTCACAAGGTTATGACTATCTTGCCAATATTTATTATAACTTCCTTTTACAATATTAAAAAATCATTACAACGTTGTTAGTGAATTACAGGATATTAATTTAAATTGTACCACCTACATTACAATGTTTCAATTCAGTTTTCACAATGAGAAAAACAAAGCAACATCTCGTATAATTAAAGATTCTTTGATAGCAAATTCCTCAAACGTTTTAACCTTAAAAACTAAAAACAAGGTGAAATATTTGAAGGTAACTAAACATGTACCGGACGGTATGTAAACACCGTGTCACCTTCGCTATAAATGTACTATATCTGTAATATCTGTGAAAGCGTGTATTTTCGTCACCTGCTACTTTATTGTATAAATAGATACAAGATACAAAATCATTTATTTCCATAGTTTGGTTTTACAAAACTTAGACACGTCAAAATAAATTACAAAAAAAACATATAGGTCATAGGTGCTTAAAATTAAGTAGGAAATAAATTTATGGTATCTGATGGTCGCTTCGCTTTTTTTACACTAGAGCAAAGAAGCGATTAGAAACTCTAGCTCATTTTTGTATTGAAACTTTACAATCATTATTTGTTTGTTAGTCTTGTTTTTGATATTGTGTTGGAGCAGATTCCGTCCCAAGCAGTTTTGTCCTCAAGGTAATCCGATATATTATAATAAGCTTTTTTACAAAGATTGTTTTTTACAATTTTCTTAAATTTATTAATTGACAACTGTTGCAATTCTTTGGGAATCTTGTTGTAGAAGCGTATACATTGCCCTTTGAATGATACATTAACCTTATGCAGCCTAGTGGTGGGCAAAGCGAGTTTATATTTATTTCTTGTATTTACATTGTGTTTATCACTATTTTTTGTAAACAAATTAATATTTTTATGCGTATACATAATGGCTTCATAAATATATTGACAAATGACGGTCAATATGTTTATTTCTTTGAATTTATCACGTAGCGAATCTCGGGGACCCATATTATAGATAGCACGAACAGCCCTTTTCTGCAGTACAAATATGGTATTTATGCGTCCTACTCCAGCACTCCCCCACAGCAAAATACCGTATGACATAATGCTATGGAAGTAACTAAAGTATACCAGTCTAGATGTTGCAATATTAGTTAAAACTCTAATTTTTTTTACTGCGAAAGCAGCAGAACAGATCCTATTCGACAATTTATCTATATGAGGGTCCCATTGAAGCTTGCTATCTAAAGTTATACCTAGGAATACAGTATTTTCAACGAGCTCTAAATTGTAGCCCTTTATTTTAATATCTACAGAACCTTGTTTTACATTAGGTAGTGAAAATCGAATACATTTAGTTTTATTTTCATTTAATAATAGATTATTGGATTCAAACCAATGGACTACTTTAGAAATTGCATTATTTACCTTGTCAAAGTTATTAGTGCGACGATCTATTTTAAAAAGAAGTGAAGTATCATCAGCAAATAATACAATTTCATGTTGATCCTGTACAAGATGTGGCAAGTCACAATAACTATTAAACCTAATAATACGTAGGTGTTGGTATGCGAATGCATTTACCTATTGGGAATTTGAAGTCTTGAAGGGGAGAGTGAAAGGTATTCTATAAACATTATATCCTTTAATTTTTGGTTCGGCTTTGGTTTTTGTTTAAGATGTTTTTCTTTTTATTTTCACGCATTTTTATATCGTTATATAAATAGTGTGTATTTTATCAAAATTAAAATTTATTGATAACTTATTTATATATAATGTATTATAACTAGCTGACCCAGCAAACGTTGTTTTGCAAAATGAAAAATAGATAGTAACCGATTCTCAGACCTACCGAAAACGCATGTAAAATTTGGTCAAAAATCGGTAAAGCCGTTTTGTAGGAGTACGGTTACTAACATTGTGACATGGAAATTTTATTATATTAGATATACATAATAAAAGTGGCGAGTAAAGAGTAAAAATAAATTATTAACATAATTATCATCTAAATTTTGCCCTTAGTAGTGATAATTTGAAAATTGAATCTCGAAAATCGCGCGTGGCTTATTTTATTTAAATGTTTAGTTCTTGTTAACTTCTACAATTAAAAATAAGCTAACACTTAAAAGAATTCCTACCTTTGTAGTTCCAACAGAAATATCACAAAAACATAACAGCAAAGCAACATCTATCAAATTGACAAATAGTTTGACAGTTGACACATACTTCAGACGCCATATTTTCTTTCTAAACGACCAATTTTATAAGAAAATTATATTTTAATGGGTACTTTAGCATAATCAAGGGAATACCGAAGTGATTTCGAGAGTAAATATGCGCATCAAGCGATGAGAAATGAAACGGTAGGTAAACTTGTGTGGGCGGGAAATGGATATACTGTAGTGTATTTATTGTGCCTTGAAATTATACAGATAAAAGAATTTAATGAAATTGATGGTATAGCTTCTTCCGGATGGAGTTGATGACGTATTTATAAATTGTTGTGTTGTTTAAATATGAAATTACAATACAGTTTTTGGATGATTGAAATGGGATAAGAATATCTTGTATGATTTGAGTCCATCTCATACTTATCAAATTTATTTTTTGTTTTGAAGTATTTGATTAGATAAATGGCGACGAATGCGTCTCCGGACGCATTCGTCAAAAGCATATTAATGAACTTATGGAAATAAATATCTGTTTTTTTTTGTATATTGATACACTAATACCACTAATACTAGTACGACTCTTTTGAGAGTCGAATGCTCCTTTTATATTTAAATAAGTAAAATACACAGATTACACAGGTAACATAACTAAATAGATATTTTCCGTGTCAGAAACTGTTTACTATTTCTAACAAATTATAGACCCTTCAGAACTCCAATCTTCCAATAACCCCGTGCAATCAGCTGACCACGTACCCTCCTGAGGCAGATCAATTTGTCAGCTGTCACCTGGGCCGTAATTACACGGCCGCACCTTGATTGGACCGGGCCCTAAATAGATCAACTGTAATGGTGCGACTACAAGCGGACGAAGATTCCTGTCGCGTTGACTGAAGATTCTGAAGTAACGTAATTGTAGCCACCATCGTCGTCGCTCCAAAACTTCGCGTTGCAGCACTAACGTTACCATGTTCTCATACTTTCTTACAAAGGAGTTTTCCAAAAGAATTAATTGATTTGTAAACTGTTTTCTGATCTTTATAAAATAAATAGTCACTTAAGAGTATACGACTAAAAAGTTATAAGTTATAAGGTTACGACTAAAAAGTTTAAAGTAGTCTTAATATTTGATATAATAATTTTGTTCTCGTTCTATTTATTCATATTCATATTCATATTCATTTATTCGTTGATTCATGTGGTTACAAATGGTGTTAAGTTTTATATATACCCTTACATGAGCCCCGTTGGGACATTACAACTGATACAAAATAGTCTTAGACTATAGTAGGTAAGTAAGTAACTTATTACATATACAATATTTATCATTAAATTTAAAATTGTTTAAAAGGTATTTTTTTTATATAATAATAATATGGCTAGTGAGAATCTTTAATTGCTTTTTTAATATTAATATTACCTATGTATTTCTATTGTATGACGGAACATTATTACAGTTTAATAACTAGGTCTAGTATCTTAAATATTACTTTTTTGTACCTTGGATATTATAACAATTTAGTTAATTACTTAATAAACTGTTAATATAATTATCATTAATAAAATTAAATTTATGTAAGTACTACGTTATTATAAGCTATTTGAATAATAAATTTGAGTTTTCTTATAGGTATGTTATTCTTTTAGAAGTGGTATATGGGTGTCTAGTAGTTTTATTATAAAATCATGAAATATATTGTAATTTTCATTTATATTTATATTTTCTTTAATTATATCATTCCAATTTATGCTGTTCAGTGACACTGAGGAGTTCTGAATGTTTTGATAGTTAAAATTTCTTTTTTAGAGTTTGATACATTTGTTTCCTGAATTTTTATTTAAATTAAATTTATGGAATAAACTTTTGTGATTAGATAAACCAAGATCTTTTACTGTTACATCAAATAAGCGATTGTTGGTGAAAATAAAATCAATACATGAAGATGATTTACCTGTAACTCTTGTTAGGTTTGTTATTATTTGCCTTAAGTTACATTCTAACAACAGATTAGCCAATTTGAAATATTTTTTTGTATTATGTTTATATTATAGACTCTGGTTACTATCTAATGTCTTTGGCTCTTTGTTTTAAGTTTATTAAGTAATTTCTATTAAATTAAAAAAATTCTATAAAATTAAAGAATATTTCTATATCTCTATCTGAGCGATAAGTAGTGATGACTGTAATATTTGGTTTTATATCTAAAGCACAACATTTAACTACACTTTCGATTGATAGGTCTTCATATTCATTTTTCTCTGTGTAACAAACTGTTCTATTAACTAGGATGGCGACACCACCTTCACGGCATTCTCGTATATTCTATTGGTGAGGACAGTGTTTCTATGACTGTTTTACTTGTATTCAAGCTGTTTTTATCTTGGCAGTAAGTTTGTTTGTTTTCTTGTGTTGGTTTAGTGTGTTTCTCTGTATTTATAAGTTTATTTTTGGTTTTCCATGTTTCTTGTAGTATTTTTCTTCTCTCTTGAATTTCTGATAAATCCAAATATTCAGTTATTGACAGTCCAGTGTTTTTAAAAAATTGTCTGTGCTGTAGGATGTGTGCTGTCATTTTTTTGCTCAATAGCTCTACCTTAAGTGGCCTTTGATAACCTTTCTTCCCGATGCGTTGAGTATCCTCTATATAGCCTACAAGATTAATATTCAGTACTTCCCGAAATATATTTATTAGTCTAGTGTGAAGGGTTGATTCATGCTCGCCATAGGTTTCCTGAAGACCATGTACAACAAATGTTTTTAATTTTTCTGCATTGTAACTTTTTTTCTCAGTGTTTGGAGTCTGAAATTGGGATTTTAAGGTTGTTATTTCTATTTCAAGTCCTGTTTGTCTTGTTCTAATTTACTGATCTTTGCATTCATAATTTCCAAATTTTTACTGAAATACTTCTGAGTGTTGGCTAATACATCAGTTTTTGTTAATAATTCCAACTTCAGGTTTGCTAGTTCACTTTTTATTTCATTTTGAATTGTTAATTTGATGTCTGAAAGGATGGAGTTTTTGTTTGCTTCTAATTTCTCATTTAATAACTCACCAATTTGTTCTAATGTTATTGATGAGTTTATGCATTGGGTTTCTACGAGAAGGCTTTCTTCATTCAGCATCAGTTTAGCTACTGAGTCATTAGACACATTATTTTTTGGTTTGCGTCTGAGTGTTACATTTAACATTTCTTCCTCTTCTGTTATGGCTTTCACAATAGTTAATGGTGAATCTTTATTGTTTGGGATTTTGCAGTAGCATGGTGGGCACTTCCAATGATGATTTCTTGCTTTTAGTGTACTGTAATAACGGGTGCTAGATACATTGGCGCATTCCAAGTCATATATGCATTTGCATTCATAGCACTGTAGCATTGCAGAATCAGTTATTTCTCTGTCACACCTGATACAAAAAACCATTTTGAAAGTATAGCAGTCTTCGTAGTTGCAAGTTTACTATATTTGCTCTGTTATAATATAGATTTTAGCTGATGCAATCGTAATTTTACACCACACTTTTAGGTTATATCAAGTTTTCTAAGGTTTCCTAAGAGATTTTCGGTCATAAAAGCTATGGTAGTTTATTTAATCATTGTAACATATTTTATTGCACTTGTTTTATATTTTTACACTGAATTTACATTATTTTAAAATATTTTCTAAAATTTTCAATGTTTACAAGCCATCGGTCAGTGTATCGGTCGGTTTATAAGTAGGTATGTATGGAAATAGGATTTGAACAAATAGGTGCATGTGTCACGGGGCGACAGCGCGATGTATGGGCCAATATGCGGACAATGCTGTTGCAAATCTTTGTTTGTAACTGGGACACTTTTCAAATAATATCGTGTGCAGAATTCTTCGTTTTGAGTGAGTTATATTATAATATTGCTTTCTAATATTTCATGCCGAGATCTCGATTTAGTAGATTCATAAAATGGGATATGGTGCTCAATGCCGAGCTTCGCTACTATGCCATATTTTTCAAAACATCATACGGATGCCACCTTTTTAAATAATTCTTAACATGATGATAAGGCAACAACAAATTAAAGTAGTCTATTTTTTATCCATTTTCGAATGTCTATCTGCCCTTTGCTATTCGTTTTTATATTTCGTCAAACGCTCCAATTCATAAGTTTGTAGTTAGCAGGCCCATATAATAGAACTGAAGAAACCAACAACGTTATTACTAAACATTAGCTAAAATCTACTAACCTGAATCTCACGTCATCAATCCATTTACATTTCACGACAAATCACTCAAAACTTTAATGAAACATCAAAATAATCTGCCAATAAAACCAACCGGAGTGACTTCCCGCGGGATACATACATCCTTGTGATTGTATGAATGTATGTATGATACATCCGTCGACGTCAATGTCCAGACAAGTGTGGCCAACATCCACCTAACGTATTAATAGAGGGAATTAATCAGGTGTGCGGAGAACCGTGGTTTGACGTCGTTCATTATACGTTACACATTATACATTTATTGCATGCTAATTTTATATACCTAGGTTTTATCGATTCTTACAATGACCGTATTGGGTGTTACGTTGATTTTTGAAGTTTACTCCTTAAGAAACGATTTGAGTTATAAGGCCCGGTATGGAAATTTTATGGGGAGTAAAATCAAGTGTTAACAAAAGTTGAGGCGTTGCGTAGAAAGAGACAAACATATATATCTGTAGGATTCAACGTGTAAAAGAATGAGATGGAATACCGTCGAAACGTCACGTTCGAAATAAGAACTTTAACGCATTTTGATTGGTTGTTTGTTGTGTCTCTGGAATGCGAGTTACCATTTTTGGCGTTCGAAAAAGTATTCGTCTAGCATTCACATAATATAAGTTCCTTGCATAAAATATAATTTCTCAGTGAGTAGAGGTGAGAGTGCAAAGTTATTCAGTAAAATCATCAATATTTACAAAAAAAATTTGGCTGGACGTTTCTTTTTCACTTGGACATCGTCTTACAAAGATAGCTTTTACGTTTTTGTGCAGGGAACTAAAACAATTGACGAATTTATGGTCCTCTCAACGCGTTTCGTTGGAACATATAATAAGTACCTTCTGTTATTAATTAATTAAAATATTAAAAAGAAGCTATAGTTTCGACACCTAATTAATTTGTTCTTTGCAGTATTTAAGAATGATATTATAATTCAAAGTGAAAGAAATCAATCATCCTAAAATTGGATTTGTATAAATTGAACACAATTATTATTATTTTGTAACATACTTTAGGTAATACGCTTTATTGAAGTAATATAAACAATCCGAATAATTACAGATATATGTTTGTTTCTTTTATCATTTTAGCAGTTTCCTTCATGTAGGTACCCTTTTTTCTATTCGATGTACATTATATCATAATATCGTTCGTAAGCAAGGAACTTATACTCAACCTATAAGTTCCTTGTTCGTAAGTAGTAAACTCCAATCGTGCGTCGTAGCTGACACACACACACACACTTTTTTTTGTTTTTTTCACTTTCTCCTTGGTCTGGCTTTAATCATATTATGTTTAATATGTATAGTAAAAAAATATTTAAAAAGATTATAATATTAATATTACCTTATTCCTACTTGTATCCATAATCATTAAGGTTTGTGTGAGGAAATAAACGAATTTTATTTATTTATTTATTAAGTATATCAGATCTCTAGTACCCGTAACACAAGCTTAGAGCTTACCACGGGGCTAGATGTTGGTGTGTGGATTGTTTTTTTATATTTAATTTATAAGTTGTAAGGTGTCACACTGTTACCTAACTATTATTATTATTAAGTACTCAATGCATCGATAAATCTTATAACATGTAACCGGTCGCGGGGAAACCCTTATTATAAAGTTGATTTTTAACAAAAAACAACAGACTTTCAGTTTGAAGTATATTTATTAAAATATAAATTGAATAGAAATTTGATTAAAGTAGCTTATGACCTAATCTTATGTGTAAGCCATTATCGTACCAAATTTCAGGCTAATCGGTTCTGCCGGTTTGCCAAAATCCCGTCAAATACTGATTAAATTTGGAAGTAGTCCAGTATTAGCACCCAGCCTCGCACCTGCATGAATCGCAACTGACCCAGTCCATTTACAGCACCTATTTTTTTAGAAGTTGTAAAACTAGCCATGATCATAGGGCTTTTTGACGACCTCCAAAAGCAAAAATATAGTTGAACTCAACAATCCTGTTTAAATAATAAACATGTCACATATTTTTTTCTATTAACTAACATTTCATGCTATAGTCGCATATTTGCTTCAAAACCAGTTTCAATTTCAACAAATTTTGGAAATATGTAAATACTAGCTGACCCCAGAAAACGTTGTTTTGCAAAATTAAAAATAGATAGCCGATTCTCAGACCTACTGAATATGCATATAAAATGTCATAATAAGCCGTTTCGGAGGAGTACGGTAACTAACATTGGGATATGGAAATGTTATATATTAGATATATCCGGACAATCCTCTCAACAACGTCTAGCTCCATGGTAATCTTTAAGCTGCTCTAAATGCTTGTCACTCATTTTGGGTTTACAGGTTTTACTCACGTAAACTATGACAATATTATACATTAGTACTTGCGCTAGTTTTGAAAGTTAAATAATGTTTGTCATATTTGTTGATTATTAAGCTAATTTGTTATAAAAAATAAATCATATTTTATTAATCAACTACTAACGTGGTCTAGCTTTTTAAATTATCATGGTTTTTAACAAAATTATGACTTAAAACGAAATTACGCTATTGAAATTACTAAATATAGGAACTTCAATCGTGAAGATGGCTTCCAATTGACAGGAGCATGGAATCCTGTAGTGCGGTATGCAAAACTCCGGTTATTCGCCAAGACACGGTCAGTGTAGTGTGTCGTGATCGAGTTGCGTTCGAGAATGAAACAAGTCGTAGTAGCACTAGTGAGTGTCAACCTCGCAATAAAAGACTCAGAAAGAGGGTGTTTCGTTTGTGAATAACCGTCTGCCCAAACCGCGAAAGACAAAGTCAATTCAGTTGTTTCCGTGATCATGAAAACCGTCAAATCATGATAATGTTACCCGTTTTAAGTCATAATAACGTGGTATATCTGCACCGCGAGAAAGCCACCAATAACACATATATAATAACATACCTACACTTAATTTAGAAACTTCACAGAATGTCTTTACACCAATTTATCATAGTAATGGTTGTCACAACACCCAATACCCCTTATTTCGGGTGTTCATAAAACCCTGTACTATAAATTTCGCAGAACACTGAATTTGAAGACACACTCAAAATACCCTACAGAATAAAAAGTACATCTAACATAACACCTGCACACATTTCCTGGACACGATACTCAGTTTCCTAAACTTTGATAAATCTTCGCAACATTAGCTAATAAATAAATAAATAAACATTAGGACTAATTATTTCCTAAACTGCGCGGGCCAGCCGCCGCGAATCCGCGCCGGTATTTCACATCGCGTCAATTGACCTGCCTTACATAAATCATTCCGAGTAGCTTTAGGAAATGCGGAGGAGAAGCGATGAGCGATAATATTTTTTAGACTTCTAAATAACATCTAATGAAGGACCATTTTAAAAAAAACAATTTTCATTTCTCAGGATGATAAACCATTTACCAAAACCAGATTTGAGAATCAATAAGCATTTTTGTCTTGTTTGTATGTTCTTCAAGCACTTTCTCATTGGTCTGGGTGTAATACTGTATGTAAGTCTATTATATTAAGTATAACAGATGTCTAGTACCCGTAGCACAAGCTTAGGGCTTACCACAAGGCTAGATGTTGCTGTTTGGATAGTCCGGAAAGTTTTTTAATAATTTATTTATTAAAGATAGAGATAGAGGAGATATTACTGGAAGTCTCTTAATCGTAGATACCTTTTGCTTACTGCAAAGGGTCCTTCCTAATGGGGACGTTCTTAAAAGAGAAGTGGATTGTATATTATGCTGCGGATTATCTCTTAATTAGAATTCGCGATACTGTGCAACGTGATGCTATATACTAAAATGGCGGACCTCGGGTAAGAGGCTAGTACCTATGTACGTAAAGTGGTCCGGGGCGCAAGGGACGAATGGTTGATGTCGTGTCGTGTGACTCACAGCAGTGACCCCAACCTCAGCGCGTCTCCATCCGTACTTGGTAGAACCAGTTCCTACATTTAATGCATACATTCATGTGGGTGTTTAATATGTAAAATAAAAAATATCTATATATGTATGGCTATTATATTAAGTATATCAGATATCTAGTAGCCGTAACACAAGCTTAGAGCTTACCACGGGGCTAGATGTTGTTGTGTGAATTGTCTGGAAATATTTATTTATTTATTTGCAGTATTTCGTAACAAGTCAAACTAAGAAGATAGTTGAATCTGTAGCAGAATAGACAAATGATTTACCAGCCTATGACTTAATCATCCATCACAACAAGGTAGACGCTAAATGTTCACCCTTTGCCAACATCACCGTAATTAATCGCTCAGCGTGTCGTTCCACCTGTGAATAAATCGTTGTTGCAGGTATAGGTCAGTATTTTAGCCGCACGTCGCAACATTGTGCCCCGTGGCGTCAACAAAGAGTTTGATTTAGGACTGTTTAAATCAACTCGAGCGTTTAGTATCTACTCTAAATTTGTAATCTCAGGTCACTTTTATTCTATGTTATAAAAATACTTTGTTTCTTTAATGATTTAATAAATAATACGCATACATAGTGACAAAATCTTTGATATTATCGGGTATTTGTAGATATTAGCAGATAACTTGTTATTGGTCTACCAGCGTTAATAAATCAGTCAGTTTCGGTCCGCAACTTGTAAATCCAATTCAAAAAGAGTAATATACTTTATGATACTATAAATATTTGGACATTCAACACAGCAACATCTAGCCCTGTAATATTTCAGTTAATTAAAAAGCTAGAATGAAAATTATCACGTATTTCTGCATTTTTGACAATTACACTCAAAGCTTTTATGTTCATTTACGAGCCCTAAGATTTGATTGAAGTCCGTTTATCCTCAAGATTTCAGGAAAGTACCTAAACTAAAACACCGATCGATCCCGCATACCTCTCTACTTTACCACTAAAACGGTTAATATTCTAAACGGGAGTGCGAGGCGGTCAGTTTTTCACAACGACGGAAGACATAAAGCGGTACACTACAAATCATCCTGAGGGCTGGAATAGAGACGTAACACGCGCCATTGCCCACCGCTGGACTACGCGCTGTGAACCTAGCTCGAGCGAGGCACCTGAACCTTGCTTTATACTTAATAGCTGGGGTAGGCTGCGTATACACTGATACATTTTTTTTCTTATTATGTATTTTAAACATCCAGACCAAGGCCAAAGTGCTTGCAGAACATACAAACACCTTGAACCCTCGGCGGAAATCGAACCCGCTACCCTTTGCGCCTCAAGCGGACCTTCGCCCACCGCGACGCAAAAGGCAATTGGTTATTTAATTTTATTACGTGTATCACGCTCATAATAATATTATATCATATTAAGTTTTATTTGTTACAACCTTCCTGACTTATATTCTTTCCGTACAAAGGTTGCCTGGAAAAAGATTCTTTAGGCAAAAGACTACCCATTAAACAAGCTAGGTTTAAATGTTACCTTACTTTCCATTTTTTTGTTTATGATCATTGGTAATCAAGAATTTTCTATTATATTTTTTTTGTAACTGAAAATTGCGAAAAGTTATAACGACCATACATCTCCTCCCTCAACAACTACAAGTAAATCCTACACAATTTAAACTGCAATGTATCTCCACCTTAACCCTCGCGTTTGATTTATAGGCTCGTAAAACACGTTTAGTCGCCAGTAACCGCGGCCAGTGACTAGCGCTAGTGCATGTCGCGCACTTCAAAGAAGACAATGATAAGCTGCGATTGATATTTGATAGCCGACTCTTTATTGCAATGCACTTTAGTTCAGTACACACAAAAAATAAAAATTAAAGTATACTAAAAATTAAATCTCAGTGGAGATTGTACATTGCCAGCATTTATGTTTCAAAACATTTGCGCATATATTGGCTTCATAATGTTTAGGAGAAGAACAAAATTACATGACCAAAAATTTATAAATGGCAGCCCAGCCGACCGACGTGAGAAAGTTGCTTTCATCTCTTCTCGTGGTCACCGCAGAATCCGACTGAGAGAAGTTCACAAGAAAATGGTCTTCATGGAACACAACATCCTAAATATTTATTACAAATAATGGGAGCCAACCTAAACCTGAAATTACGAATGAAATGAAAAAAATCATGACATTATCATCGTCTAACAGTGTCTTAATAAACCCTGATCTACTATAATGAATATCTATTTTGCCAACAGTCGGAGTTAAAGATATTACCAACCATATCCTAAACTATTAAAATATATTCAACAAAACACTAATATTATTATACACTAATATTATTTAATATGTTCTGAAACTATCGGTATGCTTACCTCACACACCCACAGTAGTAATAACGTCATCACAAGATAAAAACCTGTAAATCTAATAGTTAATAACCCATAGTCCTATCAAGCTCTATAAAACAACCCGATCACCTGTCACAACATTTTTGAAGAATATCCAAATATCCATAAACTCTGCGGATATAAAAGTTTTACGGCCGCAATTAAAAACGAATAAAACGGTAAATGTGGACTTTCTCAGACGGTTGGAAAACATGATGACTATGATGGCACCTGGCATAGCTCGTTAAATTATTGAAGATTGTGTCAAAAATAATAGTTTACTGGTCATTTTGACTCACCACTAACCGGACCCTAAATGTGAGTTATTTATAGCACAGCATGACTGGCAAGCTCAAAGTCTTCTCACCAAGTATGGTAAAGAAGTCTAACGATACGAATTCGAGAAGCTTCTGGATGAAATTGTGCCTCTTTCGTCGTCATTCTTCATCATCTTTAGGTGCCTCTCAAACTACTGAAGAACCTCAGTTAGAGAGGCGTCATTTGGATTTATCGCTTTCTCTTTAGCAAGATAAATAAATAAATAAATAAAAAGATGAAACAGGACGACGGCACTCGCTATTCCGGTTCTTTCCCTGTTGATGCTCGACCAAGACCCTTTCTACGACCGACTTTTAGAAAATTATATACCACTTGTATTTCTGAATTCTTTCAAGGCTTTAATCTGAGATTGTGATGATGATTAAGGTGTTCTTAGTAAGCCCAGCCTTAAGATAGCAGTCTGGTCACGATTCTCTGTGATGAGAAACCTGTCGTCAGCGTACATGGGGTTGTTTAAAATCGTTATATCGTTAATATTATAAAATTTCCCCCGGTGCTTGTATGAGCCGTGTTATGCCAAAGAAATGGTGAAAATTGAGTATTTTTCTGTTAATAGGACTGAGTTTTTAGGTAGGTAGACTGAGAAAAAAAAACAAGAATTATAACTTTACAAATATTATATTGCTAGCGATGATCCTAGAACGAGATAAACACAAAACTATAGAAGCACCTTATTATTCAGCCACAAAAACTAAAAAAAATAACAGTTAAATACCTCTGAATCAAATAATAGCAAAGATTAAAACATGAAACGCTTTATAAATAGTCGTATTCAGTGTTCCGTGATCGTTTAATCCGAGTAAGTTACGATGCGACAGGCGCTACTACAAACGAATTACTCCATAATGCTGACACAATGTATTGCACTAACCTACATTTCAACCGCACTCCTGGTGCTACTACATGGAGTTACTAACTAGGTCCTAAGTCTATTATTTTAAGGGATTAGAAAATTGGCATAATATTGGGTTGGCCTTGAACTGCCTGGAACCCTATTTGATTACTTTTGATATTTGGTTACAGTTTAAAGTGACTACTGATTATTGGGTTGATTATCTACTCAAATTTATATAGATACAGATTGACTAGTGCACATTTTGCCTATATAGCATAGAAAATTGTATCAGACTTTCACTTAAAATCTAGTTGGTAAAAATTTATAGTTCAAGCAACCATCCATCCTCCAATCCAAATGTTATTTTGTACGTTTTAACGACATATTTGAGATTATAATAGATACCCAATACCTCCGAATAATACCTCCAATAGCTTATGAATATGACGATTTGGATTTTCCTTAAGGCTCTTGCAATCACTCACTCATAGTAAGAGGTTATCAGAAGCCCTACCACGAGATGCCACTTAGGAGCATCGTTTGACTGATTTCAATTTAGTTTATATTTCACAACTAAAATGTTATATTAATAATCTAATATACAGGGTTATTTTTTATTGACCAGCAACCTTCTGTGACCAGGTACCTATCATCATCAGGAACAACTTTTGTTCTACGACTTTTAAAATTTAGCAACTTTTTATTTCCATACAAAAATAAATATTAATTGAAATAGGCGCTTCCACGTTTTTAAATCTTTGCACACCTTTGGGCGGCACGCGGCGCCTTTGAGCTTGCCGGTCAAACGCAGCCGCCGCGCCGCAAAGCCCGCGCCCTTTGAGCTAGCCGCCCGCCGCGCCCTTTGAGCTAGCCGCCCGCCGCGCCGCGCCGCCCGCGCCCTTTTGAGCTAGCCGCCCGCCGCTCGCTCAGTCAGTCGTCAAGACGGATGCGCGCGCGGCACATGTCTTTATGATCGTCGCATTATCGATGTTTCGTACGGATTGTACCTACTCATTACCATGGCGTATCGGTACTCCAATATTGAGTACACGGAAATGGTGAGGATGCTGGCTAGGTGTGATGACAATGTGTCAGAAGCCTGCCGCCAATATGGCATAAGATTTCCAAATTTACCGAGACTGAGCCGCGAGACGATGTTAGCTGCCACACAGCGACTACGAGATTATGGACAGTTCAAACAGAGGATGTCGGATAGTGGTCGTCCTCCAAGGCGCACAGTACGCGAACAGGAACAGATCCTGGAGTTCTTTGAGATGAACCCAAAGTGAAATCAAATTCGCAGGTGTTAGATCGTGTTAACGAACAGCTGATTTTTAGGTGTGGGCTTTGTGTTGGTTGTGAAGGTGACTATTTTGAACGCTATGTGCGCGATACTCACCGCCACCCGCAAGATTTGAACCTGCGAGGTAATTCTGATTTGTAAATATTATTTTAATTGCTAATTATTTAATTATTGTAAATACGCTGATTCCACTTTTTAAATACGCCTACATTAAACAGTAAAAAGTGAATAAAAACTATCTTGTTACAAATTGATATTACTAAATTAAACTTTAAATGGTATAAATGATTACGTTAAACATAATACCTAACTACCAGATTTGCATAGATAGGCCTATCTACTTATTTGTTTTTAAACTGTTTAATGTAGCCAGTCCTAAGCCTGGTCAATGGTCAAGTATGAAGGGATTGTGGATTTAGTGAAATGAAATGCGTTGCTTATTATTATCGCCAGCACTTGCGCGCGCAATCGTGGTCACGTGATGCAACATGGATCTACAAAAGTCACCACACTGGAATAGAATCTTTAACAATTTCTAATAATGTACCTATTGAGTTATTTCAAAAGTCGTAGAACAAAAGTTGTTCCTGATGATGATAGGTACCTGGTCACAGAAGGTTGCTGGTCAATAAAAAATAACCCTGTATAAAATTCTTCTGTCACGGGGTGCGTAATCGAACTCCTCCGAAACGGCTTGACCGATTCTCATGAAATTTTGTGAGCATATTGAGTAGGTCTGAGAATCGGCCAACATCTATTTTTCATTGTGAAAAAAAATTAAAAAAAAAATTTGCAAAACAGCGTTTGCTGGGGTCAGCTAGTAACATATATGATATAACATATAATGTAATCCCATACATTGTATAATATACAACATGTTGTTGTCTCCATAAGTCGTAAGTGACAACTCGAGGTAGGGCTACAGGCCTATGATAAAGCAAAAAAATTGTAACGGTGTCAAACTAAACTAGTCATTCGAAAATATCACTTCACACAAGGGCTTACTAGTTCACAAGCCACCTTAAACCACTAAAAAAGATTACCCATTACATAGGGATACTTAGAGATCGCATCTGGTTTTTTAACCCTTAAAAAATATTTACCACACCTATTAAAAAACGGAATCTGAGTGTCTTAGATTATTTTGAGATTTCTGCAAATTACCATATCCAATAGATTATTCACATTATAATTGTGGATCCCTTTGAAGTGCGTTTGCTCTCGTGATCGGTTTACGATGCGAATGCCACCTGCAGCTTCCGAGAATCATCCGCGGTAAGCCTGCCCACTTTGATGTCTTTAGCGCGTTTATAGTCTGTCCCCTTATTTAAGGCCTGCACTTATAATGTAGGTACAATATCGATTGCTAACGAGCTAATAAATCAAGCAAATAAATAAAAAAATCATACTAATATTAAATGCGAATGTAAGTTTTTTGTTACGCTTTCACGCAAAAAACTACTTAACCGATCATCATGAGACTTTGCACATAATACTCTCGAAGGTATTAGAAGTAACATAGGATACTTTTTATTAAAAAAAAAACTAGCCGGTAAAGGCGTGCCGCTAGTATTATATAAAATATGTTTGATTTGATTTGAAAATAATAAATATATTCGGACTACTCACAAAGCATCACCTAACCCCAAACTAAGCAGAGCTTGTACCTACTATGGGTGTTAGGTGACTGATATACTACATAGATATTCTTCTTTTGCAAATATACATACTTATGATGCATAGAAAACCCGAAACCAGAAATTGTAGATTGTACAAAATCTGGTCCCGTGGCGGGAATCGAATATTTTCGATAGAGCAGCTGGATCTAATGTTTACCCTTTTATGAGTTTTTCTCTTCTGTGCTTTTTTGTCTTTACTAAAATAAATAAGCCTTGTACTAACTATTATATTGTATAAGCCACGGGTCACCGATAACGATCATAAACTTATCCATTCAAGGTACCAGCTCCGTTAAATAAATTGTAGTGTCTCTGTCTCCAATACAACTTTTATCACCGACGAGAAAATACGCTAAATGGTAAAAAAAAACAATTTCCATTTCAACCTTTCAGCCCTCAAATCCAACACGTATCTACCTGCAGATACAGATACACAATACGTAGGTGTAGCAGATTGTCAGAACAACAATGGCCGGCCGCGGGGAGCGGACAATGCCGAAACAACCGCTAGTCTTTGTTGGATAACCATCAATGATTCTACGAGTAGATGAGACAGTTTTGTTACTTGCAGTTCCTATTTAACTTGGCTGTAAGTAACGCTTAGTTTTCCGCAAAGTCCAAGGCATGATGACTACAAAAAATATAGGTATTCTGTTTATAACTTTTGAAATGGTTATGTATAAAAAACCGTTAAATCATGGTAAACATCGCGTTGTTAATCTTAATAATGGTATTCTGTTTAGTTTAAATATTATCATATTATAAATACTAGTAAAACATATTTTTATTAATACTAGTATATCTTGTCATAGCGGAACTAAATAAAATATATTTGTCCAGGCAGGTAATGAGTGTTGGCGAATAATAGGATGATTAATCCGTCTATAAGATTATCAAAAATTACAAGTATTTTTCTTTTTTCTTGCAAAGAATCAAGACGATACAGTACATTGAGGTTTCGATTTGTACTTAATTAATAAACAACGTAATAATGTACCTAACTATTTTGTAATTATTTGTAATGTAATTATTTTCACACTCAAGTTTTCTCATAAGTATGAAGGTTTTTGGAGGTTTTGTCTGTTCACGTCCGTAAGTGGTAACCCTCTGAATCCTTACACGTGATCTCCAGGTGGTGCTAAGAACAGTCTCTGGTGGTAGGCTTCGGCCGCGGCTTGTCACCACCCTCCGCCTAACCTATAACCTGAGATTCACAACGAATTATGGTTGATACAAATTCATTTATAAATAGTATTGGAAAATGCATTTACGCGTTAACCATTCACAAACAAACAAAAAAGTAGAATTTTGTAGTAACACTTATTGTACATTTAAACTGAGATAAATCTAAATTTAAAATTTAAGAAAAACCCCCGATTCCAATGCTTTAATTTCCTTAAATGTAAAACAACATAATATTATGTAATGTGGACGCGATGCGTTTTCATTTGATACCCCACACTAGTATATTTGCAGATTTTCGGTTTTGCTTCTCCACTCTCACCCCAATAACTTTTAAACGGCCCAACCGATTTTCATGAAACATGTCTAAGAACACTCGCGCAAGACTCACCTTTCATATAAAAAAAACTAAATTGAAATCGCTCCATCCGTTCGGGAGCTATGGTGACACAGACAGACAGACAGACACACAGACAGACAGACAGACAGACAGACAGACAGACAGATAGACAGACAGACACGTCAAACTTATAACACCCCTCTTTTTTGGTCGGGGGTTAAAAATGGAAAAAACTAGTCCTGGCCTGTAAAGAAGACTTTACTTAAACTGTTGCCTTAAACAAAACTTTATTTTAAAGGATATAAATAAATATTTTAAATAACTTGGTTAATTATTGTTCCATCTGTATTTCACCTCTTTGGCCTCAGCTGGGCACCGCTGAAAGGTGCTACAGCGAACGAAACCTACCTCACAATACAATACCGGTTTAATATGACGATTCACCCTAAACTGTTTATATCCCCCTGCCAATCGAAACAATACCCTATAACTAAGGGGCTACAGGCCATAATAGTGCGGGCGGTATTGATTGATGAATATCAATTTGACTGAATGAAATCTTATTTGAATTACAATGGTATATAGTCTTTGAGAGGTGCTGCGAAGGTTTGGGAGATCCTGGTTAATATATATTTGATGTTTGCTTGACTATTTGTTGTCTCATCAACCAGTGGAGGCACTGACTTTGGACTAGCTTTTAATCTGTATGTTGTAGACAGACGGCATTGTTGCCATTTGATCCGAGTTAGTTGCAACAGCATCCCACGAGCATTCGCATTTGTCGGATCTTCTAAGACAGACTAAGATACGGCACCGTTTGAACGCAGTATAAAAAATCTTTGTAGAAAAGTTTATTATTAAAATCTGATTACCATTCAGGCAAAATTAAAACAATTGTATTGTATTAATTATATTATTATGTATCTACATTTTGAAAGACGTACCTGTATACAATTCTAACCTGACCTGTAACCTTTGTTATAAATAAATAAACTTGAAAATTTAATTTTAATGATTTTTAATAAGTGATAAACCTCACATTGCAGGTTAAACTATTTTTTTAATTTTATCCTGTGCGCAAAGGTTACGAAATGGGTCTTAATTTTTTTCTGCGTAAAATTAAAAAAAATAAAATCTAAGATCTCTTTTCTATCATCGTACCTCTACATCATAATCCACATTCCATGAAAATTATCTCTGTTCAAACATCGCACTAACCGTCTACAAAAATCTTTCTATCAAAAATATGCCCTAAATCTGCTAGACAAATATCCACGGAATTTCGAGCGAAATTCAATAAACAAACTATCCGATATACCTACTAATAACTTTTTATTAGGCTTGTAGAGCGAAACATTAAACATATTTTACATAGTAATATCAGCGATCGGCGCTGGAACAACAAACAGACGTGGTATTTGTTTTGATAACGTATTTTTAGGAAGATTTGAGCAATGAGGTGCGAGATAGGGAACATTTTATATTTCATAACTTTTAAAATTATTATGGTTTTGAACAATATTATGACAAAAAAACTGGTAACGTACCATGATATAACGGTATTTGAATTTTCCGATATTTCGACATGTTGCAAGCGCCATGATCACGGAAATAACTGGAATTCGTCGTATATCGGAAAACTTAAAAACCGTCAAATCATGGTAACAATTGTTCAACACCCGTCATAATATTTATATTTTATATTGAAAAAAAAAGAGTGTTAGATATGAATGTAGATGGATATGTAGGTAGCATACATAGAGGTAGGCCGAAGGAAAGATGGATGGACTGGTGAGATAGATGACATGTAAAAGAGGAGTGAGTGTTGAGATGATGGTATGAAATGGAAGTAAAAAAAGGTGTGTGTGCGATTCACACACGATAGAAGTGAAACTTCAGTAAATCGACGAAAGAAAAATAAGAAGAATTAAAAAAAAGTGTGTGTGTGTCAGCTACGACGCACGATTGGAGTCTACTACTTATGAACTATAATTATGATATATATCGAATAGAAAAAAGGGTAAATGAACGCATCTGCTAAAATGTTAAGAGAAACAAACATATATCTGTAATTATTCGGATTATTTATATTACTTCAATAAAGCGTATTACATAAAGTATGTTACAAAATAATATAAATAAAATACAGCAATACCTCATTGCGCGATACTTCGTAGTCTCAACTACGAAGTATCGCGCAAAGAAATTTAAATAAAGCATTGTATTTGTGTCTCTTACATCATTTCCGTTTCATCATTTTGCATCCGGTTTGAAATTACTACGATTCTATAGAAGTTTCACTTCAAAAAACATGTTGTGCCAACCCCACGTAATGACAGGATAAGGTCAGTAAGATGATGATGAAATTGAAAAATTGGATTAAATAGAGTACTAAATTTTACCCGAAAGTTTCTTGGGCTTATTTCACATCCGAGTAATATTAGCAATGGTTCGTAATGTCAATAATACATGTCGTGTTGACCTGTATGATATTATGGCTATGGATTTTTATCTGTTCCCTCATAGCTTCTAAACTATTTATCATAATAGGCATGATGGCTTAAAAAATAGGTATTCAGTTTACCTGACTGTTTGTTTAAAAGCCCGTTCATAAATAAATACCCCTATTTTGTGCTTTATCAATATACCTCTAATAAGAAAGTGCAAAGATATCAAAGTTCTGGAGTGGGGGCTTTTGACTGCGAAATTTTGAACATATCTCAAGACTGCGTTACGCGAAACTTCAATGAACATCAGTACGTCTTGATTTTTCATTTGCAAGAAATATTAATAATATGTGTTTTTTTTTTAATAATCGAAATAACGGTCAATTTTTTTTTAAATCAAAAGTCCGTTATAAATTTATCTATGCACTTTTGGTCTCGCCTGTCCCGGTGAGATGTGAAAGCGGGGGGCGCGGGGTCCAATTGAGCTGATTGCCGTCAATTGCCGCAATATGCGCGCGCGCATTCGCCCGAGGTGGCTCGCTCATTGGTACATCATGTCTAAAATGTTAACATCATCATTTATGAAAAGGTTTCTATTTAATGTTTTATACTGCTTGTGACATTTAATAAATATGCCTATTTGATATTATATGCCATCGGAAAATAACTAGAATCATAATGGGATCGATTTCCGTCTGAATATTTTTTTTAAACGGGGCCAATCACTGCCTATTGTATTATTTTGATGATTGGTGGCTTGCCATCCACCATGTTCTGGCAAACGTAATGTGGGACGGCCTTCGGCCAGGTGGGATGACGACCTGATGATGATGATGATGAATGATTCAAGAACGCTTCTGCAACTTAATCGGAAAGCTATCGCTGCAGGATAGCTTTGTATCAGTAGAACCGATCACATAGCTTCGCGGTTTAGCTTTCAGCATAGCACATTCTAGGTGGAAAATCACTTCCGCGCCTAAACTCCTTTAAACAACACTACACTGCTCCCATAGTACGAGATCCGGATAATACAAAATATCAAATCATTTATTTTCATTGTTTGGTTTTACAAATCTTAGATGCAGGATCACCACATTCTTATAATGGCAGACGTGATTTTACGGAATCCGTAAACATATATATCGCAGTTATATCGCTCAATAAGATGATATTTTACTTAAAAAACATCTGACTGCTTTTTATGCCCGAGGCTGAGTAACCGAAAAATTTCATTGAAAATACTTGCAGCCACATTTTTAGATGTATATTCTCCTTATCATAAGTATGCGTAAAAAAGAGTTGTATAGCCCATACACTCTGAGCGCAGTGTTCCTGCAGTAATGTCCGGATATAGTCTATGTGGTCTGTATCTGTATGTGGTGCGGGTCCACCGGCCCTCGGGCGCGAAGTTCAAGGCGGGTCGGCGCGCGCGCACCTTTATTGCGGCGTTATTGGCTGCTTCCTGCGCGGTCGAGGACCCCGTTATCCTGAAGGTGTGCTGCTTTGTTTATTACAATTTATCATACATATTCATGGTAAATCATCATCATTTCAGTTATAGTTCAATTCTTGATAATGGGGCTCTCATAACTAATATTATTAAGCTGATAAGTTTGTTTGTTTGAACGCCCTAATCTCAGGAACTACTCGTTAAAAAAAATATTCAAATCGATGAAGAAATATTTCACTGCTAGATAACCTTCTTGTTATTGTTTGCCTGTGGTATCATAGCTACCGAATGGATGAAGCATCTTCAAATTAGTTTTTTTTTTGTATAAAAGGTGAACAACGTACGAGTGTTCTTAGACATGTTTGATGAAAATCAGTGTGGGGAAGCATAACCAAATGTCTGCAATTACTACTACTACTTTTAAATAAAAAAAAATCATTTATTTCAGACAGCAATTATCCATAGTTTAGTTAGTATCTAAAATTTAAATTAAGTTAGGGTTAGTAATTATAATATCCCATCAAAAACAATACTTGTCAAAAAAAACCAAGTCGCGCAACTCAGTTGTTCTGCGATAAAAAGTTGTGAGATCCAAGTAAATCCAAGTCTTCAAATTTCGTCTCAAAATTCTTTAATGTTTTATATAAATATATTAAGACTTGGCCATCGTTTGAAAACACGCGTTAATTCAATCGCCTGAAAACACGTGTAAATTCAATTATTTAGTGCGATGGCCAAGTCTCAATATATTTATATAAAACATTAAAGAATTTTGAGACGAAATTTGAAGACTTGGATTTACTTGGATCTCACAACTTTTTATCGCAGAACAACTGAGTTGCGCGACTTGGTTTTTTTTGACAAGTATTGTTTTTGATGGGATCTCATTTCTTTTTGTATTTTGTAAACAGTTCTACTTTTTTGCTTTTCGGTACCTTCTACTTATTGTATATTATGTCCATATAATTTTCTTTTTGCCGGTCTAGATTGGATTTATTTATATTTTGCATTGTTATTACTTTAGTACATATTTCGTATATACGTGGCGTTGCGACAGCGCCCTCTATACCGGTATTTTCTAGATTTTTTAGTTTTTCCTTGATTCATACTCCAAACACTACTTATATTCCAAATTTGAAGCTTCTTAGGTCTGCTAGAAGTGCCTTAGAATTTTGATGATCGGTGAGTCAATGAGTGACAAAATTAAGAAATTTGACCCGTTATAATTCTTAAAATACTGGTTCAAATTGAATGAAATTTAAAATATATCGTGTCTTTACAATGCCTGCATGGTTACTGAAAATTTCAGTCTTCTAGTTTTATCCACAACGAAGTTACAGGGGGTCGAAAATGGCCTGAATTGCTTCGAGAAAAGGTACGACAGCGCCCTCTATACCGGTTTTTTCTAGATTTTTTAGTTTTTCCTTGATTTATACACCAAACACTACTTATATTCCAAATTTGAAGCTTCTAGGTCTGCTAGAAGTGCCTTAGAATTTTGATGATCGGTGAGTCAGTCAGTGAGTGACAAAATTACGAAATTTGACCCGTTATAATTCTTAAAATACTGGTTCAAATTGAATGAAATTTGAAATATACCGTGTCTTTACAATCCTGCATGGTTACTGAAAATTTCAGTCTTCTAGTTTTATCCACAACGAAGTTACAGGGTGTCGAAAATGGCCTGAATTGCTTCGAGAAAAGGATGGTACGGCCGTGCCGCTTTTTTGCTCGACTTGGTGGGGGCACTGCCGTGCCCCCAGATAATAACATAACAAAATTCAATTAAAAAATTTATTTATTTATTTTACTAGCATTTTAATACAGTTTTTAATAAATGGGGTAAGTATCCCATTTATTATTAAAAGCAGACAGAATGCTATTGGTACTTGCGCGAATTCTGCAGAGTAGTGGAACTAATGCTGGTTTTGGAATCAGGGGATTTAATTTTATTTTTTTTATTTAGATCATCCATCTCTTAAATCATTTTAGAAGGAGAACGATGTAGGTATTTCAGTAACAAACATATATTTTGTTGCGAAAATTTGATATTTTGACAAATAATAAACATGGCCATATTTTTATCAGATATCTACCAACAAAGTCCCTTGAAATCGAATTACCCGATACAGAGATTAGATAGAACATACCAACAGACTTTGGAATTAAGAAGAAAAACTATTATTTTGGTTTATGTACTATGAACTTTGTCATGTTAAAAGTCCAAAAAAACTTCATAAAACATAATAGACGATTTCAAGTTAAATTCTTCGATTCTATTATTAACATTTATGTGGAAAACAACCAGCGAATTTTATTCTAACAGCTCTCCTCCCTGTCTGATATACGGAAACCAAATTCTCCATTGTTCGGCACAAACGGCGGAAAACGAGAAATAGCACGTAATAAAAACATGGTAAAAACTAGACAAGTTTCCGCGCGAGTGTACCAATCAAGAAGGCAGGTCTACCACCTTTTATTGTTGCTTTCGTCCCGGTGTCCGGTTGCCATCCGCACCGCAATTACCACCACAACTCCAAAACGACCCCACACCCTCCAATCCCCAAAGGAAAAACCCCTCTCCTCTCATAAAACTACAGTTTAAATTCCCCTGTACAATCCTCAGATACTAGATGAGGATATGGAGTAAAGGAGTTTAAACTATATTGTGTAGCAGCAAGGTTTGATTTTGATTGGTGTTTGCGGGGATCGGTAAGGTCAGTTACTATCAATTGTGTGAATTGATCAAGTTCGTGAATGGCCGTTGCTACCTTTGTTTTATGTGTGGAGCAGATGGAATGTTCTGCTTTCTGTGTCTCTCGATTGTTTGGTTTGAGAAATCATATTACTTAGAATCAGTGATAGAAAAAGGTTTATTTAAGAAAGCAAACCAATGTCTTTTTGCGCGGTTGGAAAATTAATATAAATCCCTGCACTCGAATCATTAATTTCTGAAAACTGCATTAGGTAAATCCTAAGATCGAGAGCGAATGCGATCCGTAAACTTAGTTTTGACTTATTAAAGTGTATAAAGGTTAGTTCAAAGCAAAATATGATATAAAACTCCTAAGTACATAATATTATGAGTGTGATGAGTGTGTTTCCAGCGTAGACATACAAACCTACGGATACGGATGGGGCATGGTGCTTCACGTTAAAAAAAACGCTTAAAGTCGCTCAGCGAGCTAAGGAGAGGGCTATGCTCAGGGTTTTACGCGATTGAATCAGAAATGAAACGTAGAAGAATTCGGGTCACCAACATAGCCTGGATAAGCGCCTTGAAGTGGCAGTGAACAGGCCATATCTCTGGTAGAAAGGCGTCCACAAACTAGCTGGACGGGCTACTTCTTAAAGGCCGCAGGTTCACGGTGAATGCAGGCTGCTTTCAACCGAAATAACTGGAGATCTTAGAGAGAAGTCCTATGTCCAGCGTCACTTCAGTGGACGTCCTACAGCTGAAATGATGATGAATCGTTACCTTTTTAAGCATAGTGGAAATTCAACAGAAATATCTGAAATATGCCATCCAATATAAAAAAGCATGTCTAATGACTTTCCATACAAAATAATAACAAGTCTGTCTGTCCGAGATAGCCATTCGTCGGTAATAGGTAAAGTTTCATAGGCTTAATGCCCCTGATCTACGGCGCAATAACACATTCGATTTATTCGAATTTTGTTTGTTAGTTATGAAAAACTTCGCCATTAAAGTTGAAAAACGCGTGATCGTTAAAAGTTTTAAGTGTCCACCTACAAAAGTATCGAGTACTGCATAACAGTTGACCAACTCGACCAACAAAGGCCAATGTTGGATGTTGTTGGACGAATATCAGGTATAATACGAGTATTTGTTAAAAGTTATAAATATAAATATTTCTCTATAATGCACAAAATCGATTAAATTTTAAATTTAAACTACTGATGACATTATATCGAATTCCTGTAGGTATTAATAAATCTGTAATGTTCATAAATAAAGTCGATTAATGTCTATTATATTTGTCAATCCTAAACTTCCACGTTTGTCAAACAAACAATCACCTAGTAAAAAAGTTTTTATCTCAAAATATCTTTCTAAAATCTGCGATGTCTGTTTATTTTCCCTGAATCTTATTTTCACTTTCTCCATTATTGTTCTTTTCGTTACCATAACAAAAACACCTTCAGGATAAACCGATCTGGAGATCTGCGCAACTGACCGGAAATTAAGACACGGGGCGCAGCACCCCCGTATCCGCTTCCGGTCGGACAGCACCTTTGTGATATCTGTGGAGATGATAAATCTGGAGGTTAATAGAGTCGAAGATGAGTTTGAGGGACCTTTTGAATGTTTCTCGTTTGACATTTGACTATGGATTTTGTTACGTGAAAATATTGTACGAGTAACATGAATGAGCTTGATTTAGAATGAAGGTTGTCTTTAACTGTGTAATCACTCTTTAAATGCATACAAATGACATTATATGTATATGCGATTGTGATTTTCTGATTTATAAAATTTAAATTACTTAGTTACGTGAGCATAATTTTAGGAACTATCCCTATATTATCCTCTAAGCTTAAATACTAATTTGCTTGGTACCTATCACTGAATATTCCTTTGTTTGGGGGCGCTGATAATGAAACGCAGTAGCTTATCGTTTGAGGTGGTATGGTATGGTGTTAATTTGTGAAAGTATCAAATAAATATTATATGTTATTTATTTAAAATCGGTTGAGCCGTTTTAAAGTTATGGGGGTGAGAGCGGGGAAGGAAAACCGAAAATCTGCAAATATACGAGTGTGGGGTATCACAGCGCATCGCGTCCACATTACATAATATTATGTTGTTTTACATTTAAGGAAATTGAGGCATTGGAATCGGGAGTTGTTTTAAATTTAGATGTATTCTTAGTTTTTATTTAAATTAGCTTTAAGTTGACCTGTCCATGCATGTCCTGTGCGTCTAAGAAAATAAACGTTTTGACTTTAGCTTTACCTACTTGTGTATTATATTAGTTTAAAGTCCTTTTAATACTTTTATAGTTATACTATTTTACGTTTAAGTTCTATATTAATCTTAACTAACAGGCCCGACGTGTTATTTTTTATAAAAGTCATATACCTAAATAAATATGTACAAAAAAAAAACTTCATTTCCAAAACAAAACGTCAGGTGTGTCACATGTCATTTACTGCCGACTCACCCCGCAAGCAGACATCATCTCGGGGGCCGCTTTACGACTTGACCCACCTTGATATCTTAATAACGCGCCGTGGACAGTCGTAAAGATTATCTGGACCCAGCCATCAAATATTGAGAGGAAAATTCTGCTGAGGAAAGTAAGGGAGATTATCCTTCAAGTTAATTTGGTGTAGGTGTGATGTTTTATAAGCATTAGTGGGATGTGAATGTTGAAAATGAGAGACTCTTAGAACTCTGTACGTAGACGAAAGAAGTGTAACACAAATACACTTCTTTCGTCATGCAATAAAATATTGTTAAAATGTTCTAAAACAGATAACGCCAAGAATCACAATAATGCATTATTACTATATAAAAAAGGTATTCCGTTTAGTTCGTCTGATAGCTAATTCAAAAATATAGGACACCTATTTTTCGCTTTTTGAATTTAATGAGAAAATGCCAAGATATAGAGGATAAACTTCCTTATAAATTCAGTACACATCGCACAAAAGCGTCACATCACACGAAACTTCAATGCCTTAAGGCATGAATTTTCGTTTACTAAAAAAAGAGAAACCAAACTACTTACAGACCATTTTTTTTAATTCTTCTATTTTATTACGTGCAAAAAAATATTAAATCCATTTCTGGAGCATTTCAATTTGTAATCGTATTATTGTATTATAAATAACGATCCAGTAATGACGTCGGAAACGGCTATGTACTTGCATTACGAAACATTTTATCGTACCTATGTGTAGTTGTATACCTTGTTTATACCTAAGCTAAGAGCTCATTCATATATTGCAGTGTGAAAATCTAGTAATAAATATTCTTATTAACCCAACAACAACATTGTTACGTGCCATTCTATAGCATTATCTTGTGTGATGTCCCAAAATGCCACCAGTTCCCGACTGCCCAAAATAATGAAAGCCAGCAGACCTATGAAACCGGACCCAACCATTACACCCACCTCGGAGCAGTCACAAAAAGTGCCGTATTTTTTAGCGCAGTCCGAAGTTGGTGTAATAAATGCGGGCGCGGTGTGCCGATACATAAAATATATAAAGTTTGACCGAGGGTACACCACCTACAGAATGGAGACACATGGGCGCAATGTTATTTTGTGAAATGTGTTCTGTGTATGAATACTTTTATCATTGGATTAGGAGAAAATACAGTTTTGCTGTCAGCAAAGGGAAGTATTTAGACTTTGGCCATTACTCTCTTAAGAAAACAAAATCTTGCAATGATAAAATATAAAATACCATCTTACTTATCATCTACTGGCTATCAGATTACAAATATTGTCCTAAATTTGACATTTAAAATACATAATTAAAAGAATCAATGTACAATTATACAGGTACTAAGGTTAATTCGTACCCCGCATAAATAAAAAAAATTTCGACATTTCAACATAAATTGATAAGTTAATAATTTTGGTAGTGCTTTATAAAACTTTATAGAAAAACAAGCAGTTCTCCACGCTGTTTCCCGCGTTTAATGGATTTTCCCGCGGTATCACATATTTTCCTCCCTAAAAAGTAAAGCGTTTGTCACTTCTCAAGCTTTAGAAAATCTATGTACTAAGTTTTATTTCAATCGGTTCAGTAATCACTATAGATTACCCCTTACAACGACACAAACATTCTCACAATCTCACAAACTGTTAATCATTATATTATAAATGATATATAATGATAATAGATTTTATTATATCATGGAGAGCATCTACTAAGAACCACATGATCACATAGAAAGTGCCCACATGGCAAATCTTAAAGCAATGTCTACATAACCCATCAAATTCCCAACCTCTCAAAAGTATGATATTTGGTGAGACAATTATTCCAAATAATAATTCTCCACACCGTCATCTTCTACACACTATAATCTACCATATGAATCATAGATCTTCTTTACCAGAGTCTTCATAGTCGTAAACTGTCGTAAAAAAATATAACTGTAGTCGCACCATGTAAGCCAACCGTGTGTCGTCCAATATTGTATCAAGTAGAAGTGTCCACCTAGAGACGTGTTTGTATGAAAATATTCAACATCCACCCTCACCCACCCTCCCCCCCCCCCCACGACAGATATACGAATTCATGAAGTGCACTTGTTTGGCTTTTTATAATATTGACCTGATTGAGGTGGACAATTTGCTTTAAACAAAATATATTTTGTCGTATAAAGAGTTTTAAATTAGGAATGCGGAGAACGAGAACGTGTGTTGCTGATATAGCCACTTGGATAATCAAAACCACTGTATTGCTAAGAACACCAATATTGTTATAAAAAAAACAAAAGAGATGAAAGCTGGGTTGTTCCATTCGCTTCTCAACTCAGTGTAAAATGATTAAGCGAACTTTCAAGATAATGTTATTTCCCTAATATTTTGTTAGTTTTTATTTCAATGAACTTTAAGACTTTTATTTGAATATGATTAGAATAGATATATCCTAAAGCTCTTCAATGAAGACCGCGGAGTAATAATGACTTTTCTCGTTAAATCTTCTTAAGAATGTAAATATATTTATAGTTAAAACAATCTTCAAAGGTCTTAAAAAATAAAATGTTTAGAAAATACTTTATTATTATGCCAAGATTTAAATGTTTCTATTTGGACAAAATGATTTAACCAACCTACACAAAAACAAGACAGAAAAACTAGATTGGCACTGAAGAACTACACTCTAACCAGAGTAGATACATATTTATATAACAACAAAGAACAGAAGCCGAAAATGCTTATACGTACAACATATTTTATCTTCAAACATGTCCAAGTCCCATAAATTAGTCGCAAACATCCAGGTGTTTTATATGTTCCTCCTTAAACGTGTTTGAGCTTATTTCATGTTAATTTAACGCTTATAAACACCCACAAAAATTCTATACACCGCAAGGGAATTTTGAGTTTACTGTAGAAGTATTAGGGTGTAGAATGGCAAACTTGGGCTTGGACCCCGCAAAGGTGACGGGAAGGGTAAAGGCGCCACATGTGGACGACCGCAGGATTAGAATAAAAAAGATATAATTTAAAGAAAAGGCGATACAAGCGGTCGAGAGGTGAACGCTCGCTGATTGGTGAAGCCACATGGCGAATTGTCTATTGGTGCGCTGTTTGTTCGTTGTGAGCTCGAATTGCTTACGTTTTAGATTTGAATTGGATAAAGAACTTGGAAGATCATGGTATCTCGATCAAAAAAATCGCAGCACATACAGTTACATTTTTAGTCAAATTTGGAATTTTAAAGCATTTTCGGTGGCAAACAAAATGGAGTGGTAATTATATGACTTGAACAGCTTTCTGTCTGTTGATTGATGCATTATTGGATCCGACCAAGCCCCAAAATCTAATCTTATCTATTTTAACCTAGTTCAACCATTGAAAAATGACAATTTGATCTCAGTAAGGCTTAGAATCGAGGTTAGCCTGATGTAATCGGTTTATTGCCAATTATGAAATCTGAGCTAAATCATCAGGTCATTGATTTATACAAGAAAATGGACTAAAATGTGGGTTGTGTCATATTCAACCCATGCCATCTCATCCCATTTCTCAAATCAACCTAAATTATTATTCCAAACTCAAACTATGACATTATTGTATTTTTTTTCTCAACTATACCATTAGGAGACGAAAAAGAAAGTGATGCACAACAGCAAGTGACTGATCATAATGAAGATCAACCGTACAAACGCACTTACCAAATTCAAAGTATTAATTACCTACAAAGCCCAATTTATCTCAAAGCTTGACACTCAAGACACGAAATACAGCACAACTACATCTCAATAAGACACAATAACCATCAACACATTCGTAAATACACCGTGGGAGATATCCGAACTGGTCCAACTACACCGTAACGCTATAAACATAAGGTTTAAATTTGTTTGAGGAGAAAGTAAATATTGCATAGGTTTTGTTTTAAATGTAACGGAGCTGGAATGACAGACGTGTGAACGACACGGCGACGGTTTCTCATCGTTGAAATGGTCCTTTTAATTCGGTTATTAAGGGGATGGGCTGGAAATAGCCGTAAGTAGCTTTGCAGATAGAGCTTGACAGGTTAAAAGGGTGCCAGGAGCCAGGGTGAAGGATAGTGATAACAGTTCGTTTGTGAATAGTTCAGAACTTTTGGGAGTTGAGATGCAAATGTGTTTTAGACGGTGCAGGAGAGTTCTTGAGGTAATCGCATGAAAGGGTGGGCCTACCAATTTCCGTTGGTCTTAAAGTTAGAGGTTGGTGATATTAATTTATCCATCTAAAAAATGTTCTGCGTTAACCTTTAAGTTTTATTACTGAATTAAAAACTGAAATTTCAAGATTTGTAGGATTTTAATGAACAACACCCAAAACAACTGAAAATTTATGAATAAAGCCCATAATGACCAGCTATGGACGTCTTTCTGTTGATATGATGATGACAATATGCATATTCATTTATTTCTTAACAATTATTTTACAAATCGTGTTGAAAATTATTCTTATTGCCTTCTTATCCATACCTACTGGAAGCCATACCTTTACCAACGAAATTTCAAATTCCGCTCTCGTTCAAAACAAAATAAAAATTCCATGTAATACCAATAAAAGTTTACAGTTGCAGCAAACAATTTCATTAGAGCGGGTTCGTTCAGTGGCCGTTCTTTAACCGGACCCTAAGTGTATGCTAATTTTATTTTTAAAGCGGGTGGCCGGAATTGGACTCTGACGTCACGCTGGACCGGGGAAGGGTTGAGACCACATTGAGGCAGACATTTTGTCATCATTTTTGAGAGGAGATGTCCAGTTTACTAAATTGAATTTGGACCTTTAAGCGACTTTGCTCAGACTGGTACTGGTGTGTCATGAGACTGTTCAAATATTTGACGGTATTAAAAGCAATAAATCACTATTTATTTTTATTTATGGACTCTTACCATTCTTCTGGTTCATTATTTACTCCAGGATTCATATAAAGAAGTTTTTTTTTTTAAAGTGTAAATTATATTGCGACATTCGATCTACTTACAAGTTTTAATGCTAACCACAGGTTAAGGTAAAAAAAAAACAAAAAATTATACAAATGTATATGTTAGTTTCTGTTTAAATGGTAGGCTTCTACTGATCACTCACTGATCCTACATTTCAACAAAGAACGAATGCAAGGTTCAGCGAAATATTATAATTAAACGTATTACGCGAAAAAAACCTAGAAATCTTTTTGTCTTTCTTTTGCAAGCATTGTTTTTCGTTTTTAATATGAAAGTCATAATAATAAAAATGAAAGTTTATATAAACATCACATACACAGAAGACAAAAGTTTCAGAAGCTACAGTACTGTAGCTAATTGTATGCAAACAGTATTTTTAAAAGGCGAGCCGGCCACATGTCGCCTGCGCTGTACAAAACACATTGCCCATATAACATTCGTTTATATCAGGTATAACCCACAAAGGGAAGAGTCAAAGTGCAAAATATAGGCGCACACCTTTTTTGACTATCGCCTAATATTGTTATAATTTTGATGATCGCCTAATATTCTTTGTTATTAATTTTATTTAGTTCAGTTAGGACACAGACTCAAACTTGCAAGTCAACTTGCTAGAGATATTATATACTATTAGAATGTAAGGACTTAATAAATATAAAAAATGTATTTCTCATAGAACAATTAACTAGTGCAAGGTTTATAAAATTCAATTATGAATCTATGTTGATGCAACAAATAGGTAATTAGTTTGAAATATACTTTTAATAAAACAAAAATTACTATTTCTCTTGAATCAATCTAACAAATTCTGAAAAATGCAAAAAGCCGTTAAGTTATTTTTTAGAGTATTGCGAATATACAGACAGCATTTTATGACATATTGCATTTTGTGTATAAATATAATGTTTGCATATATAATTACAATAGGCATGAGGACTGCATAACAAACATTTTATCTTCTGTTTAGTCAGCACGTTAGCCTATTTTTAGTTTTATCTACCGATGATGAAAATCCAAAGATATAAATCATTTAAGTTACGAAGTGGCTTGTGATAACAAAATTTAGTAAATTCCCACAAAAGCGTTTTTTTCGTCACGCAAAACTTCAATGTACTATAAAGTATAGATATTTTGCTTCAAAAATTGACGGTCAAATATTCTAATTAAGCTATCTACCCTAAAACAATTCACTAACAGTACTTAATAATAATATCATCATCATCACCCTATTAACGTTCCCACTGCTGGGACACAGGGACTACTCTCTAGGCGAGAGAGATTAGGCCGTAATTCACCACGCTGGCTAAGTATGGGTTGTTGAATATCACATGTCCTTCAAACTCTTTAAAGTTCTCAGAACATGCCGGTTTCCTCACGATGTTTGCCTTCACCGTTAAAGTTACGGAGCACTACGTACTTAATAACAGCACTAAGTAAAAACATGTCGTGTGAAATCCCTCTTGGACAAGCGTTGTTCATTCCTACCTATTTGGTCGGTATTAGCTATTGTTTATTTTGGCTGTCTAAACCCATTTTAAATCTACATATCTCTAAATCATTAGTAGCGTCATTGCAGTGCTTCTTGAGTATATTTTCTCAGGCGGCTTCGGACGTGGGCTAATTACCGCGTTGTCATCGCGACGTGATTTATTGTCTGACGTACGGACGGACGGACTGTTATTAGTGACATCATTAGGTGAGAAGTCTAGCGCCTATGAGTACCTATTGGAAATGGCGCGAATAATGTGGGGTTTCCTTAATAGTTCGACCTTACTGGTTATTAAGTCGTGTTGAGTTCTGTACAATTTATAATGAAAAATATAAATAACGCTAGTCAATTCAAAAAAGATAGGAGGGTTAAAAGTTAATCAATGGTTAGATTAATTGTTTTAAATATCACGTGACCAACTCTCCCAAGTTCTCAGAACATGCCGGTTTCCTAACGATGTTTTGATTTCACCGTTAAAGCATTTGTTTTAAATTGCACATACATTTTTCCAGAAGATAAATCTTTTCAAGGTTTGAGCCCACGGCCTTCGGAATAAAAATCGAGTGTGTTCTCATTATGCCAACACTGCTTATTACATTATTTTCATATAGATTTATTTATGTAGCCCACACCTAGGAAAAGTGCTTATAAAGTCACTGATATTCAGCGGGAACCTCTAGCTAGATTTGTATTTCACCTACTTTATAATCATGAAAATAGATCAAGAAAATTTAAATTCAGCAAACACCATTAATCAGGTCGACGGAAAGTAAAACATTGTCCACGTTAAAAAGTATCAGCACAGTCGCCCGGAATAGAACCCGCACCTCTGAGCGCAGACGACAGGTGCGCGCGCCGGGATTTGTCACTGTCGCGGGTTCGACTCCCTGATCGATACTGTTTTATATTAAACATGTGCATTTTACGTGGATTGGATTAAAGAAAAGTTGTAAAATGTTTAGATAGTTTTTAAAACTTGTTCCGACGTGGGAAATGTTTAGGATTTCATGAAAATTAATGTCTTGTTTTTAGAAGTAAAGATTTTTAATTTCCTATGTTGTATCAGCGCACTTCATATTAAATATCTGTAAAATTCCTTGTTATTAAGTAAATCATTTTTATATTTTTCCATCTCCAAAGTTCTATATTATCTTTGTATGGAGAAATGTTTGAAAGCATTGTTTTTTGTCATTGTATTGAAGTGGCCGGAAAGTTCTCGAATGGAGACCACGAATCGGCAAACGCATAGTTGTACGTCCACCAACTAGATCGACGGACGACCTGGTGACTGTAGCGGGCTCGCGGTGGTTACAGGCTGCTACCGTTCGAAGTTACTGGCAGGAAGACAATGTCTACGACCTAAGGCTGAAATTATGATGATGATTGTATTAGAACACGATCTATGAGAGTTAAACCTGAGGCTCAGGCTCATCCACACCCGCATTGGACTTTTTTGGCTGTTTTTTTTAAGCCCTAATTTTACCACAATCTCACCTGATGTTATAAGTGACGATGTGGTCTAAGATGGAGCATGAAGACCTAGATGGTAGATCGCTTCTCCGGGCCACATTACATAGCTTCACGCACTGGCCCAGCCCGGAGGGTGGTGACAAGCCGCGGCCGAAGCCTACCACCAGAGACTGTTCTTAGCACCACCCGGAGGTCACGTGTGGTATTCAGAGGGTTAACACTTACGGACGTGAACAGACAAAACCTCCAGGTAGGTTGTGGTCTTCCTGATTTTTTAAGGGAGGCCTTATATCCAGCAGTTGAGGTCCGATAGCCTAATAATGAATGTAACTAGTTCCCAGAACAATAAAATACATAGTTCAAAATGTAATAATTTAAATCCATGATACTTTTGTCATTCCATTGTTGTGGAGTGTAGGCTGGCGCGGCGCCAGCGCATCACTCGGATCACTCACTGCGCGCACTCCGCTGACGTGTAAACACTCACTTCACTTACACTTCATTTACAAGTACCTACAAGTGTACAAAAAACAGAAGAAGCAAAAGAGCAGAGCATAACAAAAAATCTGTAGCGGTTTTGCTAAAAGTTTGTTGGAATGTTTGTTGCATTTGCTGCAATAGTTGATAGCTGATTGAAACTGCTGAAAATATAATTATGTTATTTTATATATATTTGTGTAACATTTTAATTTTGTGACCTGGCGTAACCAATTTATGGTAAAACAAAATTATTATAGGAATTATTAATGGACAATCGTTACTAAAGTTTGGAAGGGAAGATCAACACTATTAATTTAAATGTTTAATTCTCGCCTCTCTGCGAGACCAGATTTTGTACGATCTACAACTTCTGGTTTTGGGTCTGTGTGTTTTCTATGTACCATATGTGTATGTATTTACAAAAAAAATATCTATGTAGTATATAGTGCTCTGCTTAGTTTGGGGTCAGGTGAGGCTGTGTGAGTAGTCCGGATATATATATATATATATATTTAAATTAATTATTTGCGCACCGAGCATTATCTTTACACACGTTCTTTAACGCCTAATCTCTCTCGTCAAGAGAGAAGTCCTGTCATTATGAACCGAGCATTAGAAGAAAGATTAGTCTGCTTATTGCGTATTATAGAGACAACCACTACTTCATGTTTAATTAAAAAACAATTGTTTAAGAATGATCCATTATCCCATCACTAGTTTATCAACCCAGGGTTCGTTCACATCAAACAAACAGTTCACTTATCAACAGCTATAAATTAGCCAGTCGTCGCCTCCTTATAACGTGCGAGTGATTCCTTGCAATCCTAAAATAATGCAAATATTAATCTTAAGAGTAGGAACCACACTAATACCAAATAAATTAACTTGCAGTGATAAAATTTCGAGAGAAAACTGAAAGACCATGCTTGGATATTTTAAGATTTCTCATATTCTCAACCACATCACCAAAAAAAACCGGTTTAACAGATTTCTCGTTTAAAATTATTTAAATAATACATTTTAAACTAAATTGTAATTTTTTTTTTTTTTTTTTATGTATTTATTTTATTAAGGTTGTAAATATATGAAAAAAATTGGAAATAAACGTTTTAAATTTGACTTTGAGTTGAGAAAAAATGGTCCTCTTTTATGCCCCATATATCAGAAAACTCACAAACCGTCAAATCATGGTTAGTACCGTTTTTAGTAGATATAGGTAATTATATCAAATATTTTATTTTATAGCTCTAATTTAATAGTATGGTACCTAAATCATAGCTTATAGAGATTTTAATATCCCACATAACATTAGTGAATATTAGAATGTTGTACGAAGCTGAACACTATGGAGCTACATAATTTATTATTATAAATCTGCCGTAAGTGGAGTCCATACAAGCCTTTGCTATCGAGACACAGTGAGATAAAATCGAAAGTAAACCAACTATTGTATAGTAAGGTGAAACAATAATATGTATTAAAAAGCATTGCTTGGTTGTTTTTTTTTAAATAGGAACTATTAAAAATGTTTATGATCAGTTAGGTTCCATGGTAAATTATTCCAGTATAATATTTTAGCAGTATTTATGTTAAAAGTGTGAGGCTCGCTCGCTCAAGTTAATACAATGTTTCGATGTAGTCCAGTCACAGCACCCAGACAGCACGAATCGCACCTGACCTAATTCTTTCTATGATCGTTTCATTACATCTGTCGTCGGTTGTAACAATCACATTAATTCAATTGTGTTGACACTTTCAATTAAAAATTGACATTTTTGGGGCGGTATACTAAATTCACCTGAGTTTATTCTATTTTATATTTACAAATAAAAAAATACATAAGATTATATATTTGCAATAACTTTTTTAATTAATTTAATTTAATTATTTTTATTTATTAGAAGCACTCAATAAGGAATGGGAAGGGAAATATTAGGAACCTGGAATTAAGTATAAGTAAAAAAAATAAAAAAAATTAGTAGACTTTATTTATCCCAATAAGGCACAAACCTTAAAAAAAATTATGTGTCTTATAATGCACGCGTTTCATATCAGTTCTACACTTATCTAACATTAGGTTTTTACTTATTTTCTCTGACAAGACCTTACCAAAAACCTGGCCTTCAATTATTTACTCGTATATAACGCGGCTTGATGCAAAAGTAGACTTCACGACTATTAATGAATAGAAGTTCCACCACTGCATCGCGCACACTGCGCCCCTGCACCGATTACTCGCGATAAGATTTACGATATCACAGTGTTTATTAGCCGAGATATTTATCTCGCGCAGATTTATCTATCGCTAGAAAAAACATGGCCCCTAAATCATACTAGGTGCCGCTGTAATCTCGAAGAAGCAGGCTCCTCATAAATAAGATGCGGTGCGAATTACTGAATTAGTTGAGAAGGGGATAGATTGTTTAGTCGGACCTAGTTAGAAAAATACTAAAATTTGTTACGTACATTTTGTGAAAATTGTCTCATACTGAAAATATATTTGAGAACCTAAACAAAGGAATTTAATTTTTTCAGAAACAAACGAACGTTTGATAGCATTTTTATTTTTTATGGGATATAGATCTATGTTTGTGAACAATCCCATCTGATGGTGTCGATGTGGACGAAGATTACTTAGATCTAGAAGGTGCTCTTGTCTTGAAGAAGAGGTTGTATACAGCAACATGGAGCGAATTCTAAAGGTGGATGAGAATCTCTTAGCGCAAGGTGACGGATTATTCTCTAAATAAGGATGGTAATTCATTGTATCTCTGCTTCGTCTGGAGTGTAAAGAAGATGGTTGAATTAGGTAATTTCTATTAATTTTAACTGTAGATACTTATTAATTCGCCGTAGGTGCCGCCGTAGGAATATCGCCCCAATCTAATTCTCGGGCGCCATAGTAAAATGCCAAGGGAAACTCACCCGAGAAGAGAGGCAGCACGGTCTTGAAATATGAAATGAAATAGTGCGCGTGCTTCCACCATCGCTTGGAAAATGTAGCAAGCATGACATTGATCTAGGAGGCTACAGTAAGCAGTGGACGTAATCAAACTTAAGCTAGACAGTACGTTAGAAGTTCAAACAAACAATCATTTAATACACTTATTCATTATTATTATTTATTAAATGATTTATTAATAACGCAGATGTATTTTAATACAAAAAAAAAGTGACACCGTCATTTGTAATCATCAACCCCAAATGAGAGCACTTTAAAGTCCAAGAAGCGATTTATAGACGAACCTGCGCGGACGCAGCTATTTTTACTTATTTCGATGATGAAGCAGGCGCGTTATTAATCGCAATAGGCGCGCGAACTAATGCGTTACCATTTGTCTAAGAGCTGGGGACACTATTCTGGAAGAAGTGATAGTTGCTGTATGGTTTATCGAACGTTAGAACAACTGTGAAGGCTCTGATGCTGCAGCAAGTTATGGTGGGAAACGGCTGGTGGCAGTGGTTTGAATGTCACGACGATTACCTATACGAGTGAAAGAGAAAGTGCATAAAATATAGATAGGTATTGTTTGTTTCTGAATATTAGTATTTTACAGACGAAGATTTTGATGATATATTTTATATGTATACTACTCATATAACATTATAAAAAATTGTGAAAATGTTTACATTCTGCGTCATAATGTCAGCCGTAGATTTAGTCCTTTAGAGATTTTTTGTTTGTAAGCGGAATAAGTCCATTGTGAAACCGCAGTCTTTCTGAAGGTCATCTTATCAATCCCGGTCATAAGGGGTCTTTCGCTGCACTCACTGAGTCGCGGACTCCATTATAGTAAGAAAAGGTAAATTAAATTTAAAGCATTGATTAAATAAAAATTGACAGTGTCAGTTAGCCAAAAATTTATCTAACATTTATCGAACGTAATGTCGCTCTCAACATTATCGAGCGGTGCCTACCACGATCGCCGTCCAGAATCGCCCCTAGGACACCTCTAGAAATCCAAGAAGGCGCTCGTTAAGCGGACGCTTACTAACGATGTTTTGATGTATTATTAAATATTGTGAACATGTCCGCCACCGGGGAAGTCGAGAACGACATTTTTCACGGTGGCCTTCAATGTTTTAATAAAAATTAGGTTTGTCTAATTTTTTGATTATATTCAGATGGCTTTCATTTGTTAACGGAAAAAACAGAGAAGGAAGAAGATTTATCTTATTAAATGCGGAATTGAGTTTGGTTCATACCATTTCCACGCTTTGTTGGCCGCAGCCTGGGCCTTCCATAGTAAATATATATAACATAAATTGATTTTGAAATTGACTCACGTAAACTGAGGCGATATTTCCTGTGACTTTGTATTTTGAAAGTCAAAGAACATAATTAAATTAAAGAAGTATATAGAACTGTATAAATAACCTGACACCTATATGTATACCATATTACAAGCAATAAATTTCATTTCATTTCATAAATGTACCCCTGCTTAGTTTTATGAATGAGTAAAATACATATTTTGCAGTATATTGATATGTAGTTTGGAGTGCAAAGAACATGATATCTTTAACTACTAAAAAACAACTAGTGTTCTCGTGTTATTAAGCAATTTCCTCAGTATTTCCACGCAAGCAAGATAACCTATAATTTGGAAACCACAAGAACATATTACCCTCTAGGTCTTCATGCCCCATCTTAGACCACATCGTCACTTTACATCAGGTGAGATCGTGGTCAAAAAGGCTTACTAACATAATGTATAAAAAAAACTTGTATTATAAGCTTTAAGAGAGTATTGTCTAGTTGGTAATATTAATAATAAATCAATTATATGGAGTGTTCATCAGAAAAGAATTCAAAACTAGCGCTTGTACCCGAACTTGCCTGCGTAAGATTCCATTCAGTCATCGAAGCAGGAATGCGGACACAGGTGTGCCCGGGAATAGAACCCGCACAGGGATAGATAGATCTCCCTTTATTTATTGTACCTGCCACATACTTCGGTAGGTATGTGGGGGTGGACTTAGGTTATTTTAGTCGTGCGGTGGGTGTGAAATTTTTTAAATTATTTGAAGAGATAGTCTTATTATTATATTTATTAAAAACTGCACCTGGCCTAAGTTTTTCACAAATGGAAGTAGAAAAATGAATTCATGTTATTATTTCATTTTGAAGAGATAAATAATTGATATAATCTGTAGTAAAAAGCTGCGTTTCCTCATGTATTCATAATTTTTACATATTTTTTGATGAAGTAGTAGTGGGAGGACACTCGACTTTTATTCTGAAGGTCGTGGGTTCAAACCCCGACAAGCACCTCTGGATTTTTCTTCTTGAAAAATTTATGTGGGCTATATACACGTCCTTTAACGGTGAATGAAACATCGTGAGAAAACCAACATGTTCTGAGAACTAAAAAAAAAATATATTAAGGACATGTGACATTCAATAACCCGCACTTGGCCAGCGTGGTGAATTAAGGCCTAATCTCTCTCGCCAAGAGAGAAGTCCCTGTGTCCCAGCAGTGGGAACGTTGAAAGGGCGATGATGACATATATAAAATATTATAATGCTGAAGAGTTTGTTTGTTTTAACGCACTTGTCTCAAGAACTACTGGTCCGTTTTACTTTCACTGTTAGAAAGCCCATTTATCGAGGAAGGCTATAGGCTTTTGACCCCGGGAAAAATACAAAAAACGGGTAACGTCGTGGCGTGTAAAGCTAGTGTGATTAAAATTGTCAATTAAACTATTAATTTAATGACTTATTAATTTAATATGCGGTGCTAAATTGTTTTAGTTTAAGTCCGTCCCTGGGACGGTGTGTTTAGTTCCTATTGCGACTGTGAGGTGCCAATTCTTTCAGATCCGATGCGACTCACCTACATCACCGACATGTCGCGCGCGTGCGATAGTAAGTAGACTTGTCACACAACACTCTAGTGATAAATAATAAGAATTTCAACGACGAAAAAAAAATAGGTTCCTTTTTAATTAAATGTCATGTGTTTTATTTATTCGCCTTTAAAGTAACTTTAATAAATAAATAATATATTTTATTTTGAATTTATAATTGTAACGCTGTGGCTACATTAGAAGGTTATGAATCGTGTCGCGTGGGCGCGTTTTTCGTTAACGGGTGTAATATTGAATTTTGACCAAAATTTTAATAAAATCTGTAAAACTTCTGTACAAATGTTAATCGCGATTTATTACAGGGTTAAATTGTAAGGCACTGAAGTCACCCATTGTCCTGCCACCTGATAATCCTTCCTCTATAATATCTATAGGATAATTATTATAGTACCTATACATTTGTTTAGTTGAGTAATATTTACAATATCTGTTATTGTAAATATTAAGATAAGAAAGTATGTTATGAAGAAATTATTTCCTATGGGGTTGACATCGTCTTTGCGCGACAAAAACCCCCTTTGTAATTAAATCGAGCATAAAAAAAGTGTGTGTGTGTGTGTCAGCTACGACGCACGATTGGAGTTTACTACTTACGAACGATATTATGATATTTATGTACATCGAATAGAAAAAAAAGGGTACATGAACGCATTTGCTAAAATGATAAGAGAAACAAACATATATCTGTAATTATTCGGATTGTTTATATTACTTTAATAAAGCGTATTACATAAAGTATGTTACAATATAATAATAATTGTGTTCAATTTATACAAATCCAATTTTGATGATTGATTTCTTTCACTTTGAATTATAATATCATTCTTAAATACTGCAAAGAACAAATTAATTAGGTGTCGAAACTATAGCTTCTTTTTAATATTTTAATTAATAAATAACAGAAGGTACTTATTATATGTTCCAACGAAACGCGTTGAGAGGACCATAAATTCGTCAATTGTTTTAGTTCCCTGCACAAAAACGTAAAAGCTATCTTTGTAAGACGATATCCAAGTGAAGAAGAAACGTCCGACCAAAATTTTTTTGTAAATATTGATGATTTTACTGAATAACTTTGCACTCTCACCTCTACTCACTGAGAAATTCTAAGTGAATGCTAGACGAATACTTTTTCGAACGCGTATTCGAATGTCAAAAATGGTAACTCGCATTCCAGAGACACAACAAACAACCAATCAAAATGCGTTAAAGTTCTTATTTCGAACGTGACGTTTCGACGGTATTCCATCTCATTCTTTTACACGTTGAATCCTACAGATATATATGTTTGTCTCTTTCTACGTAACGCCTCAACTTTTGTTAACACTTGATTTTACTCCCCATAAAATTTCCATACCGGGCCCTATAACTCAAATCGTTTCTTAAGGAATAAACTCCAAAAATACATTGCATACATTATTGTATTAAATACATTGCATACATTATTGTATTAAATACATTGCATACATTATTGTATTCAAATACATTGCATATGTATTTAAAATTCTTTGCAACATGCTTTGCTTTGTGAAGCTAAATATTCATTTTAGTTAGCCTCAAAAGAATATTCTTAAAAAAATAATTTATAAAAGCTACCAGCAAACAGTAGGAAGGATTGCAAACTACCATCAGTAGGTATGTATGTGTGTCGTAAGCAGTGATCGTTGCTCCGACACTTGAAGGTGTCTCTGAGTCGGACAGACGGCCGTTCATACACATCCGCCGGACGCGGCATCCGCGAGGATCGGTTTCACGGATTATTGATCATCTGAATCATATATAACCATTGCCGAAATGTTATAAACATATTTATAATAATTAACTATTTGTGAAACTAGGTGCAAAAAACTTCAATAAATCTGTGTAATTTTATAAATCTAAGCAAACAGACAGATCTGCAATGACTTCATTGTATTGGCAATTAAGATCGAAATATTATTTTTTTCATAAGCTTTTAAACATTTTACTTGCAGTAAAATGGCCCCCATATCGTTCCTTATTAAAGTACATATTAAAATAATGTAATAGCGTGTAATATTTAATAAATAAATGTAGTTCTAGTTCTTGGTTGAATGGCTTGTTGTGTTTGGGTTGTCACAACTCTACCAGTGTCTATGTTTGTGCTTTCATAGACTAGTTATCAGGACATGGTTTACGGTTATGAAAAACAAAACGATAGTTGTTTGAATATCCTGCAAAATATATACATACACAAATATGGATACTTTTATATGTATCTAGCACCTGAAATTTTAGCTGCCACTCCATCAGTCAAACAAGCTGTCAAGAGCTTACTCTTGTATTCAACTCTTGTACTAGTACAACTCCACATTAATTCTCAAATCTATAAACACAGTTTCGTCGCGACCTTGATTCCAGTCAGACAGACGCAGCTCGCTGTATGTAGGGCGCGTCAATACATCCGCGATATTTCACACGTTCCTCGAAACTAACCGGTGCATCCCACTCGGTTATATGGCGATTCCAATTACAGATTCATCATCAACATTGCAGCCGTAAGACGCCCACTGCTGGACATAGGCCTCCCTCAAAGACTTTCAGTAACTTCGGTCGGTAGCAGCTTGTAACCACCGAGCCCGCTACCTTCACCAGGTCATCCGTCTTTCTGGTTGGTGGTAGTTGATGGTGGTTGATTGATTACTGATTATGGCAACCATATCTATGTTTAACCATTTAAAGTTATTATTACATATTTATTTTGATCAAAATTTACAAAAAATTGCCGAAGATGCTCAAAAAGATTTAAACATCCTAAATGAATGGTTGAAATATAATTTGCTAACAGTAAACACATCTAAAACATCTTTTATGATTTTCAAGGCTAAGAACAAAAAACTGACAGATATTCCATATCTTATGATCAATAATGATCGTCTTACACAGTCTCACACTGAAAGGTATTTAGGGTTGTGGATCGATGACAAACTTACTTGGACACCACATATAGAACATTTGCAAAATAAACTCACATCAATTCTAGGAGCTGTCCGTAAAGTTGCAAACTGTATCCCAGACAAGGTCCGCACTATTATTTATAACTCACTTGTGAAATCACAACTAGAATACCTCATTGAGGTTTGGGGTTCGGCAGCAACAACTAATCTGAACTGGCACCTACAAAAGACATATATTTAAAAACGAAATATTTAAACATTAGACAACTATACATTTATAAAACTTGCATCTTATTAAAAAAATTATCAAAAAATGAAATTCAATCAAATATTCAAATAAAACTTAAAGAAAATATGTATAACTTGAGGAATAACATTAAAATTAACATTGCAAAAAGTAGAACAAATTATGGTAAAAAAACAATAATCTCAGAAGGCGCAAAATTTTTTAATAAGTTACCAAAAGAAATCAAACAGATAGAAAAAATACCCAAGTTTAAAAATAGCTTAATAACGTACGTTAGAACCTTATAAAATGTAGAATATACTTTAGAAAAAAATAATCGCTCTTTAAAGTTTTAATATTAAAATTTTAATTATAAGATTAGCATAAGTACATACACATATTTAAGGATTAGATATAATTTTATAAGTCCAGAGGCTAAACTCTATAGAATAAGTAAAAATATGTAATCTCATTATAAATGAACTGTAATAGTTTTTATGAGAAATAAATATCTTTGAACCTAAAGTTCTAACTTTTCACAAAACGATGTTCGTGGATGGTTAAAGTAGAAGGAAAACCAGTTTTAATTGAATAAAATTATTATGTGAAGGGTTTAAATAAATAACTATTTCCAAACAATACACACACTACGTATAAAATACATGTTTTAAAAATATGTTTTTAAAAGAGGTTTCATTCAGAAGCGACGCTACCGCAAACGCACGACATTTGGAATAGTTGCCGTAAATTGAACGTACGTCAAAAGATCCGATTGCCGCGCTGCAGCAGTACGTCACGAAACGCCTAATTTGAAAGCACCGTAGTATTATGTTACCCCGTCATTGACAATATTTCAGTTAAATGGCGTTTAAATCCCTTTCGTTAGCTCATTTTATTGACATTCATTAATTCTTTAAATTAAAACAGAATCTATTTATTCTGTTAATTCACTTGCCATTATGAGAATAAAAAAATCTTAATTCGGTAAAAATATGTTTTTCTACAATTATTTCTAAAATTAAGGAACCTAATTACATCTATACAAAATGTTACGAAAATAACGAACGAAAGAACAGTTTCGAAAATCTTTGAATGTAGTTTTATTTCTTTTCAAAAAATGTTGGAATGTATGGTTTCAATAAAATGAGTATAAATCATTAAATGACTAAATTATATCAAATTATCAAATAAATTAAAATCAAAACAAACAGCTTTTCAACTCAATTTGCTGTGACTAGTACTACTACTAGACGGTAGATGGCGTTAGTAGTGTAATAAGATCACAGAACAATAAAACTGACTGAGAAGTGCTATTTAGGTTCTCCCACATTTGAAACTTTATTATAAGGGTTAATTTAGCATATTTTTTTTAATGTTAAGTATATACATTTAATAATACTTTATTTTAATGCTTTTATGACCATAATTTTTTTCTCCTACACAATATTTACAGAATGATTGTTATAAATTTAACTTGACAAACAATTAATTGTTTAAAATTAACTAAATAATTATAAACCTGCCGCTGTTATGCTAAATTGATGATTGCAAACAGGGTTTTGTATAATGAAGATATTCTTTTATAACGGCTATTTAGTTCAATAAGAATTGCTCTTGTTTGGTCACAGAAACGTCGGATATTAACGCTTAATATTATTACAATTTACGTGAGTAAATTATTATGTCGTTTTCTAAATAATAAAGGAATTAGTGTAGGTAGGCGAATTTTGTTAATTCAAATGTCTAAATATTTATATTGAAAAATGCAAATGTATGATGATCTACCTAATAAGACACAAACAGTTATAAAACACTCATCAGGACATTTGAAAAAACCATTCTATATTTTATTTTAACGCCATATTTGTAGGCAACACGGCCATCCTTGTAGGTGTTCCTGGGAACCCACTCAATCACTAATCACCGGTTCCACGAACACAAAACACATGTGGACAAACAACACTTTTTACTGCAAACCTCAAGCAAAAACCACCTTTAACTTCTTAAAACAAGACCTAAATTCCACTAAATAGTTCTGCTGATATCTTATCAAAACTTAAGAGTACTAAAAGCTACTTTACGTATAAATAAATAAAGTCTAGTTTTGTTTGTGTGTAGGTTTTGTGTGGTTTTACCTGGGAAAGGTGTGGCCATGTGGTTTTTGTTTGCGATGGCGGCGTGGCTGACCATATTTTTTGTCGATACATCTGTAGAGGTAACCAAATATTAATAGGGATTTTTTGTTGTTAAGTTAGTTTGGTCATAGAACAATAAATTACCTTAAGGTTTGGTGTAACTTGCTGTTATTTTGAAATTCAGCTATTTTTAGTTAAAAGATTAGATTTTTGTATCTGTAGGTACCTACTACATTAAACCTTTTTTTCAAGTGTAGGTACCACTAAACTTCAAAATATTGATTATGCACTAACTTATTCCATTATAATTAAACCATGCCCTTTATATCACAAAAAAAAATATGTTTGAAAATGTGAAGTAATCATATTTTTTCATTCTGAATTGACCTTACTTACATTATTTTTTTCTTACACTAAATAGAACTTAAATTATAACTAACTGAAATAATAAAACCCACGCTTCATAAACACTCAAAAGCATTTATTGATACACAAATATATTCGTTACCAAAATGACGTCGCATTTAACAGATAATATTATCTGGCCGTAAAAGTCGGTACTCAGCCCACCTCGGCAAGATAACCTGCGACCCGCCTTCCTTGAAACACTTATCAGTGAGATAACGGTAAGTTATTATCTATTCTACTCCCAGCGCGGCTTATCGCCGGGTCAAGGTTCGACTTGATTTTACAGGAAAACATCTTTCAAGTCAATATTATCAATAAAGACGCATTATTCGTGTATTCATTTAAGTGTCATCACGCTGGACGCTTTACAGAGTTGCTTTTAATATTATCTTAGAGTTGTTTCAGTTGTAAATTGCCTGGGGTTGTTGACTATCATTATATTCATTATATACAAATATACAACAAATTTTACTTGATTTATATTAAATAAAATAACAAAGTATTTAAAAATCTAGAATCTTTTTAAAGGATATCATTATTAAAATTGTAATATTTTCTTCTTTGACTATCAATGAAACGATATATTTGCAAGCATACAAATTAATTGGTAATACATGTCATGTAGGTACATCTTATAAAGTAAAAGTAAATGTATTCAGCCTAGAAGTAGGCGTGCAAAGTTAAGTCAAAATATATTTGATTTTTATTATGTGTCAGAATCTAAATATTCACTAACGCTATAAAACACTTTACCAGCAACCAACTACAAAATTTTGTCAAATATATATCCATTTACCTCCAAATATTGTTCTGGTAGTTTATTATAAATTAAAATACACATTATAAACAGTTCTCATATACATATCCTTATTACACTGTGGTTGGTAAAAAAGGTTTTTAAAAAAACGATGTCTTATTTGACGTTTTGAAAAAGGTATGATGACAAATGGTCAATATCCAAACGTAGTATATCACTAAATTATAATAGCAAGCATAAGCTTATATTTTAAAAATAGGAACACGGCCGCTGGCCACGATTGGCTGGCTGGTTCAATAAAGGTGCGCTATCGCCGACCGCCGATAACCTCGTAGCTATCGGCATCAATGAAAGGTGACTGACTTTTGATTATATACTTGAAACATATATTTTAGGCCTAAAAGGGAAGGGAGAATATAATGAGATTAAACTTTTTAAATTATCACGGTTTTTAACAATACGAGTATGACATGAAGCTCATAAACTGTCAAACCATGGTATGTTATTCGAATTTACATATTATTATTTTTTTACGAGATTCCATTTTCAAATATATGACGAGCAGGAATACCTTTTCGACAATAAAAATTTTAGAATGTATCGTATTAACTTTTAGAAGTATTTACATTGTTTTTGATGGTAAAGAGAAGTTCAGAAACTTCTGTGTTATAAATGAAATAGTTATGTTTGTATATTTGACACTTATTTACGCTTTATGCACTTAACCATCTCCTTACCGGTGTTGAATTTTCTGACATAGATTTAGAGAATTGCGCAAACGTCGTTTACTAGTTAAATTTTAACACATTTAACCACGTTAAAAACAGTATGAGCTGTGGTTTGAATAGCCTATATTAGTAATGAGAATTCGTATCAATGTTAACCTTGTTAGTTTTGATTTGTTCATGACCGTTTCACGAATGGAGCCAACCTTGGACGGAAGCCTTAGGACAATCAATCAATGTGATCTCAATATTCATTCACCTTCTTTTATTGAAATCTAGTGTCTACTTGCGGCCTCGCCTGCGAGAATTTGCAACGTAGATAGAAAATTCTATAGTACACACACCAATCGTGAGGAAAACGGGCATGTTCTGAGAACTTTAAAATAGTTTGAAGGGCATGTGACATTCACCAACCCGCACTTGGCCAGCGTGGTGAATTAAGGCCTAATCTCTCTCGTCAAGAGAGAAGTCCCTGTGTCCCAGCAGTGGGAACGTTAATAGGGTGATGATGATGACACACACCAATAAACAAAAATACAAGATTATTAATAGAAAATTATACCTAGTGTGCGTAGGTAATGGGCGGTCTTATTGCTTAAAGCAATTTCTTTTAGACAACTATTGTATGGTTGAGGATGGTGGTGGTAAAATAAAACATACTAAATTTACAAAAATAAAACTCAAACTTACTATATCTAATATTAATCCTATAAATGAACTTGCCAATACTAAAAATGTAGGTTTTATCAAACATACTTTTGCGTTTATATTACTAGATTTATTTAAAACATTCCAAGTCCATAAGATATAAAGTGTTAAGGTTTATAAGGGTGGATAATATAAAGTAAAATATAAACATACATCGTTTATTATAGGTAGGTACCGATTGATATCACGAAAACTGCAATGAGATAGATAGATAGAACATTCTTTATTACACACACCAATAAACCTGAATACAACATTATTAATAGTAAAATTAAACCTAGCAAGCGTAATGACTGTACTGAGCACCGATTCAAAGTTACTTTTTATCATAAAAACGTATATTCCCTACATATTTCCGAGATAAAGTATCTCACAGTAGCTTTACGACTCATTAACAGATGAAACAGAACGCATACTATGTAGCTTCAGGCATTAAACCCGTTTTTAAGGTTCCCACTTTACAGCCTAGGGCACTTAACTAGTATTAATTGAAACGAATGTAGGTACTATGTAGTTTTTTATTTAAGATTATAAAAAAATCAACAAGTTCTATATGAACCAAGGACCAGGGAAGGCGGTGTCGGACCTCTTTATATTTTTTAGGATAAATTGCAACCAAATCCACTAGTTACAATCCATTACATACCGATATATTAATAAATAAATTAGTATTCTTAATTTGTGTAGAAAAAAATTAAGACGAAGTAACGTAGCTTACTAGCAAAATGCGAGAATCGAACCCTCACAAAATTTAGAATATTAGTTACAACCGTACAATGTGGGGCTTATCACTTTGTAAAAACATTAAAAAAAAGTATTCTTTTAAAAATGCTATTTGACCTTACAAAATCTAACTCTAAAAAGTTTGTAATTCGTAAGTGAAGTTTGCCCAGTTCAGTGTCCGACGCGACCCTTCCAGTAAATTGCAATATCTATAGTAGGTATAGCAATATAGTAATATCGTCAGTCGAGGTGTGGGCTGCACGTGTGGCCGCACAAAAAACTCGCCTTATACTCGTACGGCGGATTAGGGACGTTCACCTTGCTAATGCTGAATTATTATCGATTTTAGCTGCGAGTAAAGTTTCAAGCGTTTTTATCGAGGTTGTTTTTATTCGAGATTTTATTAATAACATCGATGTAGCTGTGAGATTAGGAACACGATTTATGTTTATTTTTGAACTGGGGGGTTTTCACTTAATCTGCTGTCTGACGTACTTACACAAAATTGACCCTGAGTTGAATGATTATAAGATTGAAATATGCGTTTAGACGCATTTTGATCTCATGTGTAACACTTAAGGTTTTTATACTTGCTAGATATGATACCATTTATCATATGACCAAATGAAACAAATTTATAATTATTGAATTGCCGAACTGCCTACTAATAAGCAATTCTTTATTTATTTAAATTTTATTGTATACGTATTTGGCAGTTCATGAAAATAAACAATATTTTTTAATTGTATTCATAATTTCTTTAAAACAAATTTAGAAGTAACTTATAAGCTCATTCATAAAATTATTCTTCTCTTCACTCACGTAAAAACGAATAACATCTAAAACGAAATGATAATTAAACTGTTATTTTCAGTCCGACAAAACATTGGCTCACGAATAACCTGTTATCCGGCACCTCGCTATCAAAAGCAATATTAATTTGATACTTATCGTCTCGATGGTCGCAATGACAGGTTTATCGGCCACGCTGCAATTATCGATGAAGTTACCTCACTAGAGATGGTTGCTGTTATTTTGTTAACTTTTTGCAAATATCGATTACCTACTTTGACTCAACTGTCGATACTCCCTTTGTTCTTAAAACACACGTAAAGTATATGAATATGACTGTGTCATCCAAAACAAAAATTCAAAATTCAAGACATTTCTAATAAAATCCTAAGGATCCTATGGCTAAGATAGATGAAGTTAACATATTAAAACTAGATTTAAAGAAGGTGATAATATTAACTAAGATTTGCTTTCATCCCCAAAATAACTTATGTTTTATAGCGGGATCTAATAGCATTCAGAGAGTTTTGCTATTTATAAATTGACGCAATACAATTGGTAATACATTTCTTAACCAATCCAATTTTTCACCTTTAAAATGTGTATAATTATTTTTAAAACATTATTAAAATCTATCGACTTTTAAAAGCTACATAATTATAATCGATATTTCAATTTAATGTGTCGACAATATCCCCTCCCTAAGGACGGGTTTAATTACACGGCGCGGGCGACAGGTTGTCGCGTGACGTCACAGTGCATGAGGTGGACCCCTGTGTGGGTGAGCTTTATTACTAACCTACATACCTACACGTCACTTATACATGTGTGCCTATGCAGTATATCACACAATATGCTTACAAGCTCTGCATAGTTTGCGGGTTAATGTTGTGTTGTCCTGAAATATTATATTTTTAATACCCAGTTAAACAGAATAGGTATACGGTCGCTCGATATTGTCACTAAAAAGGATTCATCTACCTTCTAGGTCTTCATGCCCCCACTTTACATCAGGTGAGATTGTGGATAAATGAAGGCTTGGGTGTTGTTAATCTGTTCCATTTGGGCTGCTTAGACCCCACTATCAATCACCTCGGGGCAGCGGCATAACAATGTTGCTCCTCTCCTCCCGCGGGCGGCGTAGGACCCGGTTTAGGGATTCAAACCGAAACGTGGGCGTCAACGTCTTCTTGAGTCAAAAACCGAGCACCACAATACTGCGCTCGCCAACCCGCTTGCCAAGCGTGGCGAGTAATGGCAAACCGAATGATGACGTCCTTTAGTCACATGGTCGGCATCCATTGTCACATACTAATTTACCTTATCTCATATCTTTGTAGATGCGAATTATTGATGCAACTCGATGTAAATATTTCACCAACTTTTCTATCTACATGCTGAACTTCCCTTACTTTCTACAAGCATTATATATGCGAATGAGCCAACTTTAACTGCCATGTCTGTTCACGCTTAACCAGTGAATCAATTTAGCAGGAACTTAGTATGAAGATAGCGTAGGTGTCAGCGTAGGAGCGACGCAGCTGCTTAGCGCGTCGTGAGAACACACCTCATCGATAGGAGGATCCAATTTTTATTACGAGCAAAGTCGACTGAAAATAATAATAGCCCTAGAAGCCCGAGGTACGTAATTTTGATGAGTCCTCAAACGAAATTTCGTACCTTATCTAGGACCGTACCAGCTTTTCGTCGTCGTAAGTCGTTGAAAGCTAGCTGAAGACGTCTTTATTACGATTGTGGCATAATTTTGTTTTTACAATGATGTAATTTTGGAGGTCTGGTTCAGTTTCGGTTTGGTAATGTTTTTAGTGATTATAGTACTTTTTTATTAATATTTTCAAATTATATTATTTTATATAACATGGCGTCATTTGGTGCCGTAAATTATATGATATTGTTATCCGTTTTAGAAAATGTAGCGACATACAAATGATAAAAGTGAGGATGTTAGATTCAAGATGCCGTTTGAAGTGATCCAATAGTAGGTATTATTTAAAACAACAACGATATACCATACCCAAAAGTGGCAATGCTTTGTGTGGCTATTTTTCATATAAAAACGAGTAAAACCAATATTTTTGGATGATTGTCCTTTTATATCGTTATAAGTTGTTTTTAACCGACTTCAAAAAAAAGGAGGTTTCTCAATTCGACCGTATATTTTTTTTTTTTTTTTTTTTTTTTATGTATGTCCGCGGATAACTTTGTCGGTTATGAACCGATTTTGATTATTCTTTTTTTGTTGGAAAGGGAGTATCCCAAAGGGGGTCCCATTGTAAGGGAACCTGGATCTGGTGGTGGAATCCTGAAGAAATTGAGGGAAACTCTTGAAAATATCGTCTTTCCGACTTGTGTGTTACTTAATATTATTCAATATAATGAATTTTAAAGCCGTTTTATGAATGAGGGTCTGGTGTTGATCTGATGATGGAGGGAAAGGCGGTCAACGGAACTCCTCAACGATTTACAGCAAGTACTCTGTGTTTGGGCTTGATTAACTTATATTACTGAGACCGTTCATCTAAATGGGTTTTGACTGATATTAGGGGTCTGAGGATGAAAATGAAGGACAGTCAAAGGAACTCTATAAGGTATATTTTAGTAGAGTAATAACTAAAAATCGTGAAATAAAACTTTTTTGCCAAAAATTAAACCAACTTCAAACGAGAAACTGAAAAGTACAAAATAAATTAACTTTACAAATCATTTCGACATTATAAGTGATAATTAAAAGAAACATAAACAATTAAATAATTAAGTATTTAATAATTTTGAGGTCGGTGCGAAGTAAATACTACAAAAACTTAATGCAGTAACAAATGCATTTTTACCTACACTAAACACAATCTCAATAGCTATATATATATGTCAAAATAACATACTAATTAACAGCATTTAGGACCCAAATAGAAATGCGTGCGCGGATATACCGCGAATGGACTGATATTTAGAGTTAATTTCCTGCTAATACCTTATGGCTTGAGTTGTGAAAAAGATTGATGTTAGGTACCTATATTATATCTAGTTATAGTTTTACTTGGCACCGACTTCAAAATTATTAAATACTTAATTATTTAATTGTTTATGTTTCTTTTAATTATCACTTATAATGTCGAAATGATTTGTAAAGTTAATTTATTTTGTACTTTTCAGTTTCTCGTTTGAAGTTGGTTTAATTTTTGGCAAAAAAGTTTTATTTATTCAAGATATTATGCAAAAATATCTAAAATGTGCTACATAACTTTTGTTTTAGATACACAGTTCTGAGTAGATTTCATTGAGTCTTCAAATTTTATTAGGGCTTTAAAAAAAATAAAGACGTCGACATTACCTACCTGTCGTGTTTTATTGAATCAGAGAAGTTTTACCATAAACAATTGATATAAAAACTGATTTTGCATTAATTTTTCAAATACAGCTATTTTCACGTATTTTGGGATCTAGCGATAAAAAAAGGTTGGGTTTCTAGGGTTAAAAAGGTGGTTCAGTAGTTCCCTACACATTCAACTGCTAAAGAGATTCTCTCATCTATATCCGTCCTATGTTCTGTAAGCTTGTAACACCAATTCACAATACTAACTTCCAAGAAGTTCCCCTCAATTGACAACTCCATCTCCAACTATTTTACAGCATCGTCACTGCATGATCACTCCACTCCCCATAAAGCGCACGGCAGTGAAACACCTCAAAATTCACATCTATTCAATATTCGACTGCTTTACGACTGGGAACTTTCGCTAGGTGACATTGTACCGCCGCTGATACTTACAACTCGAGCTGTAACCGGCAGGGCTGTATTTAGGATACTAGAATGGGGCTTTACAATATTATCTGTTCTTAATGATTTTTTATATACGATAAAACTCATTTTTTAGGATAAACTGTTTAAAATTATTCATCCTGCGTCAGATAAGGATTATGTCTTAATCTTTTTCTGCATAAATATTTACCTGTTCTGATATTTAAGAGCTGTTTTTTTATTGTTTGTTCGTTTGCATGAATGTACTTATCACAGGAAAGACTGGTCTAAATAAAAAAATAAATTAGTATACGATATATTGAGGAACTTTTTGTTCCGCGGGAATATCTATAAAACACGGGTAATGTCGGCGTGTAGATATTTTAAAAAGAAACGAACTTTTCCTTCTCGCCCATAAAAATATGTTGCTTATCGTAATACCCATAGTTAAGTAAGTTTTTTCGGAATTAAAGCCTAAGTCCTTCTCTACTCTAAACTAACTATATAAGGATAAGGTATGTTCAATACCTATGCATAACGGGAAGAGGTACCTATTCTTTTATTAATTATTTTATACCTCTTATTTATTTTATAACTTATCTCGATTTACATTGAAACTGAAATACTTTTGTTATTCCTTTAACAAATTCACCTGGCCAACCCCTACCTCCGTCCCTGTCACCTCGCTGCAATAAAATAGTTAGAAAATAATACGACAGCGTCGGCCGGCGAGATTGGAAAACTTGGGCCGTTTATGGCTTCAGAGTTCGCTGGCGGCCACCTCCGTCACGGCTGCCAACTCCCTATCAGGTTCTAATGTAATATTCGCGGCACTGACATGCGATCTAATATTAACCGGGATTTAAAGATGATTGATGATTTTTATATCAATAATGTCGGAAATCGTGCTAGGTTTAAATGTTCAAAGCATAGGCATTAGGCACCCCTATTTATGTTCCTACGGCTGGGACTCAGGGTCTTCTCTCTTGTAGAAAGAGATAGAGAAAAGAGAAAACATTTTTATTTTATTTATTTATTTATTTAAAGATCTTAGGAAAACTTACAGCTAACATTAAGGTAGTAAAAACAAATATCCGCACATAGGTGCACACTTAAGGCCAATTAAAAGTTTCCACATTTAGAAAGGTTATGCTCTGATTACCCACGTTGGCCAAGTGCCTAAGTTATGGTATGTGGGTTTTGCTTAGTTATATTTAAGCTTGTAAACTAATAAATACCGTTTATTTATTCATCATACTTAATAATTTAAACACGAATTAATAATTAATGATCCTAAATTTCACATGGTATCTGATCTTGTGTTATGCAAACCGTCTACATATATAAAAAACGTTATACCTACTACAACACACATAGTTTCACATGTTCCATACTCCATATAGATATTTTGTTAATCAAAGTGTGTCCAACAGAGACGGTCCACGGCCTAAATGATGATGATGTTTAGAAAAACAGGAGGCAAGAGGAGATCTCTCGTGGGATTCAAACCTTGCGCTGAGCGGGCTTTCGCCTTCGTGCCACTGAGGAAGCCAATTTATTTATCGCAACATAAACCTTGAAATAATACCCTTTAGGTAATTTGACCCACTTGCTCATACGATTGCCCTACATACCGACTATTACATGTCATGTTAAACCACCACTAGGCTGCAAAAGGTTTATCTAAGGTTTACTTTGATTACAAAGGGCAATTTATTGGCTTCTTAATCGAGTTAAAGATATGAGTCTTAAAATGCTCATGTTTATGAAAAACATACAGCTACTGTACTTATCACACAAAAAAATTGTATAAATGTATGGGTTTAATTAAATATGTCAAAGATAACATGATATAACTTATCACACTGATTTCCGTTCCACGACTTAAACCCTAATTGAAAAAACCAAGAACATGAGGAAAATGCTAACGAAATATAATTATCCTTCAGTGTGAATAGAATCCTTGTCACCATAAGGGTAAAGTTGCTAATAGACGGATGAACGGATATTTAAACAGTGTGTTGGACAAGTTGCAACCATACAGGAGTTGCTCTTTAGACGAAGGGATAGGTACTATCCTAACGGACCTATGCCCTTGCCTCACTAAAGCCATAAACGTGTGATCGCAACATAAACCTCGAAAGGCTACCTTTTAGCTCATTTGACCCACATACTACCAACAACTGGGCAGTATATAGCTGTGACAATATCCAACTTGAAATAAGACCATTTGTTGCAAACAGAATATATCTACTTTGGTCCCTAGCGGGAAACAAATCCACTTCCCGCATATCGGCCCTGTGCCCTTGCTGCGTCCTTACACCACTGAAGCCAATTACGTATCAGCATAAACCTCGAAAGGCTACCTTTTAGCTCACTTGACCCACTTGCAGCGAGCTAACACGCCGTGACACTCCGTGACGTCACCAAAGGGCACTAATGACGTGTCCTGTTCCGGCGTAATTGGCCGCGACGTACTCTCGGGGCTACGGCAAGTGCTCTGAATTATGTATTACGTAGTTTTAATGGGAATAGACAGTCGTGTGATGTATAAAGATACGGGTTGTTGGCACAGAGCTGATCAAAATTGGATGCTTAGTGGGTTTGTCCTTTTTCTGGCGGTTCCTCATAGCCAAACTCCCATACAGTATTGGCAGGTGCTGTTTTTGTTTATGCCGTGATATGTAGCCCTACCACGAGTTGTCACTTATGACTGATGGAGATTTCAACATGTTGTAATCCCATACATTTGAAAGATAAAGATAAAATTATATTTTTGAAAAATGTGTCAAATGCATGGGATTACAACAGCGTCAAAATATCGAAAAACCGTCAAACCTTAGTATGTTCCCCGTTTCAAGTTTTATTATTAACTTTTTACACGTACCACATTTTCGATCGTTATCGACTACTGTGTTCACACTGACGTTATGACAACGATATCTGTGTGTTGTCATTGCGATGTGGTAGCGTTTGTCGTGTGGTTGTGGTAAGTGTGGGTGGGAACCCTTTTATGAATATAATCTAAATAAAGTTACAGTAAGAAAACCCAGGTTTAATCCATTACACTCTCAAACACCCTGACAATAAAACAAAAGCACTATTCCAAAAACAACCGCTATTCCATATTTCGTACCTACCTTACGACAACGTGGCCTCGTATATCGAATATACGACATCGCATATCGCATTTGATATATCCTGCTAATTCGATTAAGTGGATTACATAGGGCGATATATCCCTATTTACATATACATGATCACACCTCCTTGATTTAGGTGTTGTGGTGAGAGGAAAAAATATGGGTTATGTTTATTGTGGGTTAGTTATTTCTATTCACAGAATGGCTTCCTTGAGTAACTGATTTCTTATTTAGAAATAAGGGGAAAATATTGTTGTGTATGTAGATTATTTTTCTATAAAAGTAATGACTTTATTCGGATATTAATACTAAATTGAACTTGTACAGTCAGTATCAAATTGATGTACCTAAGTCTAGATAATTCAGAATAATCTGAAAAACATTAAAACAAATTATGATAAGCAGTTCAAAATATCTCACTTCTATTGTTTCATTATCTATATGTATACCTGAGCTATTAAAGGTAGCATGCAAATGCAGCAAACTCTTTAAGACTTTAAGAAATTTGGCTTGTATTTTAATAATATTATATAAACTACTTATAATCAATTTTGTAAAAGATAAGTTTACATATGAAAAATAATATACATTATATTTACATGTCAATTCAAATAAAAGAAGAATCATACAAATGAATCATTATTTAAATTATTTAAAAAACAATAATAAAACTTAAGTTATCTTAATTTTTTTATCGAAAATGTTTAATGTAAATGGAAGGAGATGTGAATATTGCCCTCAAATGGACTCAGGCCCGAGTTAACTCAATAATGCATAGGTATTTATCAAACTATAAATCAGTTGTTTTTTGTTAAAAATCTACTCGTTTTCAAATTAAAAGAGATAAACAAATCATATAACTTATCCTAAACCATAAAAAATATTAAAACTACAGGTCAAAATAATCCACTTCGCATTCACAACTTTCCAGTAAACCGTGAAATTACAAACTGTTTCCATCAGAAAAATGAATAAAACAGACGTCCCGCGCTCCCATAACTTGGCCGGATTTCATATTCAGTTCGTTTCAGAAAAAAAGGTGTTCCGTTTTTGTGCGGCAAGTTGAAATGAATTCACACCCGCGCGGCCCAAAACTGGGAAACTCGCATAGCGCGGGAGGCGGGTGTGGGGCGTGCTTCATCATGTCCATTCAATTATTACAATATGTTTAAAAGTTTTTTTTCTCGGCAATAACAGATAGTTTCATTAAAAAAAACATCTATCAAAATGATAATAATCCTAGTTGTTTAGTTTACTATTTCTACATGATAAGCTTTCGACGTTTCGACTGCCTATCAAAAGAAGGAATGATTGGTCAGAGCTTTATGCCTCCCCAAATACCTATCCCCAACGTTGAAAAAAAAATGCGATTTAAGTAATAATTTCGCGCAGAACTGCTACGGCACGAAAATGATTACCGAACTGCCAAATAGACAATATCTACTTTAGCTTCAAGACTAATAAACATCAATAATCATACCATTGTATTAATTCAAGTTCAATACGCAAACATTATTTCATCATCTAAAATATGAGTATGACGAAAATAAAAAATGGCGGTTATGTCACCAATACGACGAACCAATAATACGAGTCTCAATCACTCAGAATGCCGAAGCCGTGTAGTGGAAAAACCCCCATTGTCCACTATCCTAATTTAGTCCGGTCGAAGGCGAGGTGCCCAGCCGTGTGTCTCCAATTTATGCCCGCCGACCGCAGCCGAACTTTCAGCCGGCCGGACTTGTTTCCAACTTTGTTGCCTCTATTTTTCATCTTGAATTGGCTCCGCTTGTGTAAGGTACGCCGGGTAACCAGTTTCAATTTACTAGCCGAATTTAGCTGTTACTATTTTCGTGGAGTTTAAAGCTGAATGTAAAATTTTGAAAATGTATTTGTAATGCTCGAAGGTTTTTAGTGAGTCAGCCAAAGAAAGTCCACTGGCTTGTATTAGATTTGCTAAGGTTTCGGTGGGCGGCGGCCTATACGGTAATTAAACTATGCTTTAGATCTGATCAAGACATTTAGGACATTTAAATACAATACAAAAAAGCTTAATTGCAACACCACAACTACATCACTAAAAGCGATTACCTTCAGGCAACCGTTGGATGGATCTGAAATTAACTAACAAGATAAAGCAAGTATACGATCGCTGATGAGCCTCTATTCGAGAATTTTCAGCCCTAATAGAGTATTACCACCATCAAAGCATATTCGAATTTTATTTACTTGGAATAAACAACCTAACCCAACAAGGCTCTTAGCCTTCAACTTAATGTCATAATCATCGTTCATCGATATCTGTAGAACAACAGGGATCTCCGATTTCATTTCTTGATGATTCGAAAACCAAATCCACTATAAGCAAACACGTAAACTTACCTAAACAACTGTATAAACGACATTTTAATTTTAAATTCACAACATAACATTTCCATTCAGAATTTTCCTCAAACCTCAACACAAAGCTTGTTTTAAAACTGAGCATTTCACATTCTAAAGGATTTCCATACCTTGTCCCACGGGCACTCAGACAATCTGCGCGGGCGAAACCGGAAAATTAGACATAGCTCGCTAGTGGCGCCCCCTCGCGGTAATAAGCCGGGGGCAGTGGCAGCTCCAGCTGAGTACTTTAGTGCAATGCTAAAGGATAGAGGACGGAAATTAATGGGAAGTACTTATGATTTTACTTACCTCTATTTATCTATTTAGTACCTAATTATATTTTAATTAATGTTAGGTCAACGGTATTATTATTATGTTTAATATATTTTTTATATTTATACTTACCCTGACTCGAAACCAGGCATCATGTTTTTTATTAGGTCCTTACATATGAAATTGGCGTTTTTCGTACTGGCCACTTTAATCACAAATTTCTCCTCTTTGGTAAGGAATTCCAAATTCAAATTTGTACAGCTATAGACTCATGTATTTGTGCTTCGATGATCGTCATTCATTTGTTTTTTTTCTTCTGTTTTTTTCTGTTTGCGTCACTCATTTTACAAAATGGAAAACTTAAAATATCGCATTATTTACGAGTACGAGTTCCGCCGTGGCACTAGTGCTGCGGAAACAACTCGAAGGGTGAATGATGTGTATGGCGGTCGTGTTGCAAAAGAAAACACAGTTCGTTTTTGGTTCCAACGTTTTCGTTCTGGAAATTTCGACTTGCAGAACAAGCCCCGTGGACGGCCTGAGACTCAAGTTGATAATGAAGAGTTGAAGGCTATTGTGGAAGCGGATCCATCGCAAACCACGTCCGAGTTAGCTGCAGGCTGCGGTGTTAGTGATAAAACTGTTTTAATTCACTTGAAGCAAATTGGGAAGATTAAAAAGCTTGAAAGGTGGGTACCTCACGAATTGACTGAAGCAAACCGGCAAACGCGCGTCGACTGCTGCGTTATATTACTAAACCGGCACAATAATGAAGGTATTTTAAACCGAATCATTACCTGTGATGAAAAATGGGTTCTTTACGATAATCGGAAGCGCTCAGCGCAATGGTTGGATCCTGGCCAGCCAGCCAAATCCTGCCCCAAGCGAAAATTAACCCCAAAAAAGTTACTTGTAAGCGTTTGGTGGACTAGTGCCGGTATTGTTCATTACAGTTTTCTCAAATCTGGCCAGACTATTACGGCTGATGTCTATTGTCAGCAATTGCAAACCATGATGGAAAAGCTAGCGGCTAAACAACCTAGGCTGGTCAATCGCTCCACGCCACTGCTGCTTCACGACAACGCTAGACCACACACTGCGCAACAGACGGCTACTAAATTAGAAGAGCTTCAATTGGAAAGTCTAAGACATCCTCCGTACTCCCCGGACCTTGCTCCAACAGATTACCATTTTTTTCGAAATTTGGATAACTTCTTGCAAGGGAAAAAATTCAACTCCGATGGGGCAGTCCAAATCGCCTTCAAAGATTTTATTGATTCCCGTCCGACTGGTTTTTTTAGTAAAGGGATCAATGAACTACCTATAAGATGGCAAAAGTGCATAGAAAATAATGGTTCATACTTTGATTAATTAAATATATTATATTAAAAAATATTCGACTTTTTGTTCCTCCCATACAAAACGCCAATTTCATATGTAAGGACCTAATATAAGGGAATAAATAGATCAACTCTTGGTGCAGCACATTCAAATAAGGTATGGGGAATAAAAAATAAAGTAATAAATAACTAACTTGAATACTAAATTTGAATAAAATCTGTCAAAAAATAATAATTCTTAACTGTAAAATCCAATTTTATAACCATAATTACTATTCTTATTACAATAACTAAGTCAAACTAACATATTAGCACAAGATCTCCCCGAGCAAGGCACCCATACCGCTGCACAGTATGCGCAAATTACTTTTTATCCTCGTTATAAGTTGTGTTCCGTTGTTGTTGCTTGTTTACCTCGCGGCTCGAACACTGCTGCGTCGGCGTTCGCTGTTTGCCTGCCTGCTAATGAACACCGCTTATCAAAAGTTATCTTAGGTACTCTTATCGTTAAACTATCTGTAGTTACTCATTTCATAAAGCTGTAGAGTTTATTCGTTAGGTTTGAGGAGATCAGAAAATATTGGGATAATTACTCCAGTGTTCGATAGCCTTTAAATCGAGGAAAGGCTATAGCTTTCGGCTGTAGTCCGCGACAGAACTAGCAGGGCATGTGGTGTGAAATGATGGTAGTTGTGAGTTATAAGATATCTAATTTTACATCATGAGAGATTAAGATAAGATAAGATAAGATAAAAATTCATTTATTCCATAAAGATACATAATTGTACACTTGGAAAAGTCATGGATACATAGCAAATACTTATAAATTACAGAAAAAAAACAGAAACAATTAGGTACTTAAGAAGTATGAAAGTTATCAGCAAGTGCTTCGTCAAGATTGTAGTATGATTTGTCCAATAATAATTTTCTCACAATGATTTTAAAATAGAATCCTCTGCATTTTGCAGGTCAAACGGTAACTTATTAAATAATTTAATACCTAAACACACAAAACTATTTCCAATTTTTTTCAGTCTATGAGATGGTAGGCACAAATTGTTTTTATTTCTCGTATTATATTTATGAATGTCACAATTTAATTCAAATTTATTAATATTCAATTTAACATAGTACATTAGATTTTGAAAAATATATTCTCCCATTAATGTCATTATTTCAAGCTCCTTAAACTTTTGTCTACATGATTCCAAATTTTTCATATTGCACAAAGGGAAAACATGGAGGTTCTAGATGTTTCTATTAACAAGATTTTGTATTTAATTCTAGATTAATTCAGGGAAAACTACATATATAAGAGAAAATAATAAGCTATTCCAGTTACCTAAACATAAATAGGGCGGCTTGGTTTATTCATAATTGTGATCGCTATTGCCTTCCTCTGGATAGATATGTAAGTATTAAGTGAATATATTTCGTTCTTAATAAGCTTTAGATTTCAAAAAAGATGACTGGGACCGCAGTGGGCAAGCCATACCTACAGCGTAAAAGAGATACATTTTGGAATATTTGTATTACAGAATCTCGGCTTCCAATCAAAATAAATGGAAATCTAGGAGAGGCCTACTTTACGGCCAACGGATGAAATAATCGTGATCTTTGTACCTACTCTTGTCATGCAATATCAAAACATTTCAATCACAAATGTGAAGATTGTAAAACTTTACAATCTGCACAGCTCTCCGAAACGTAAACAAATGTAACCTCAAAGAAACTCCACAATAATGCTTTATTTATATTTAAACTCCGACCTGAGACGTCATTGCGCCGCCATTTTTTCACCCCCTCCCCATTTGTCTTCAAAGTTGCGACCTGGGAGCCTCCCCCTCCTCTGTAATCAGGCTTACCCCCCGGCCTTAGGTAGAAGGTGAAGTTGGAGGTACTATAGGTACACACGGCTTGTGTAAAAATAGAGTCATTCTATCGATTTTGTAGGGCGGCGTGACGCAGAAGTTCAAGGTTTATGACTTACGTAGGTTAGGTACCTTCGTGGACAAAGGAGTTTATGACTGCCTCTAAGTAGGTCGCAACAATTACACATTTCAAACTTACAACTTAACTTATCAACAACGTCTTATAGGTATTAAACATTCTCCTTGAAACTGTTTTCGCCTTCATTCAAAATATATACATTTTGGACAAGCATTAACTGCAAAGCTTATAATGGATTTTATGCAGGGGTCTGCTAGAGTAGGTAATAAATCTTAAAGGTATGTTCCTCCTACACTGTCTCATTCAAAGCTAATCCCAACCAGCGCTTTATTCGCCTTGCATCTAAGTTAAACCTTAATCTCTCGTGTGCTACAAACTTTGACTGCAGTACCTAAGCTGTACATAAAGGTTCCACTCCCAAGCAGCCTCGCCCGAGCAATAAAGTCCGTATTTAAATGTAAAACGTCACATTAATGCCGCAGTACTCGGTCGCCCGCACATACTTGACCTATTTACCTCACCTGTACCAATCACCTGGCAGGTGGCTCAGGTAGCCGGGCTGTGATTGGCCCGTTTGTCCTCCAATCGCACCTGCATCGTCGCAGGTAGCCCAGGTAGAGTGCGCCACTCGCGCAAACCACGCCCGTTTTATCGAGCTGCGCAGGTGAGCTGCGCGGTGATTGGTCCGCTCAGGTACACCTGTCAAATAGGTGAGTTCAGGTGCGCGTTCGGGATAAGAAGGACTTGTTTCAAGGTGCTAGTGCTGTGAGGACAGGTGTGACGAAAGGAGGTGCTTTAAAAGGCACGTGTGCTAAAGGTGTAGTGCGCATGTCTTGTGCAATTGATGTTTTCTTGAGGTGTGCTAAATTTAGAGGTGGGTGCGGTCGGGCCGGGCGACGGCCTAGACTTTACGTAAGTACTACATTCTAAACTGGAAATCGAAGGTAGAAATATGTGGTAGAAAGAATTGGGATTGCGTAGATCATTATGTAGGTGAACGTAGAGTTCGGACGCGAGCTGGCGCCTGGCCAATTAGTTCAGCAGGTTCGGATGTAGGTGAATAAATTCAATGGTATTTTCACGGTTGAGGTGTTTTTTGTGCAATGGTGCATTAATGTTAAATTGAGGTTTGAGAATTATTTACTACATTAATATATAAACTCTGCACTCCACGTTTATGATTCAGTAATAATATGGGTTATATAACAATAATAAAAAGAAACCTAACCACACAAAGTGAAAAGGAAATATTATTAGGAAGAACGAACAATAGAATTCAATAATCTTCCACATTCAAACTCATATACCTAGCTTGAAGTTCTTAAAGCCACATTCGGTCGTATATAATAAAAAAAATCATAATGATTTTCTATTGAACGGAGAATAAATAAATTGTACCCGTTACTGGGGTATGACAACATAAAAAATGTACCACCAAAATATACCTACAATAAATATACCTACCATATTTCTATCATTTAAAAAATATATAATGAGTATACTAGTCCAAAAATCTTCCACTTTCAAACACAAAAACCGTCTAGATAATTCGAATGTTCTAGAAGCCACCTTCGGCCGTTTATAATTAGTAGAGTATAGGGTCAACAAAGTCCTTAGTAATTATTACAAACTTCTTGAAACATGACAAAAATTACCCCAAATCCTACCACATCGATTTGAAAAATAGAACGAACATTACAGTTCAAAAACCTTCCACATTCAAACACATAAACCGTCTAGATAATTCGAAAGTTCTAGAAGCCACCTTGCCGTTCCTAATTACTGGAGTAGGTACACCTAAGTCCTAGGTAATGAACGCTCAAAGCCCGGGCGGGGGTGGGTGGGGGAGGCAGAAGCTACTTTAATTATGAAAGAAGATTGAGTGGCATCGTAATGCCGTGGAGATAGGTTGGGAATTTAATTTTAAATAGTTTTACAGAACCGTGCAGTAAATTGGAAGCGGTGGCTTAAGGTACGTTTTATAGCTGTTGTGGGGAGGAATTTATGAGGAATGGTTTTATGAAAGGAATAAAAGTAGTTTGCTGTTTGGCTCTTGGAATATGAATCGTTTTGTGTTCGTAAGATCTCGTTTTATTAAATAAAAAAGGGAAATTGCATGTGTGCGCTTGCTGTTTACTTCTTTAGAACAGATTTCGCTAAAAAATATAAGATGTACGTATGTGTATAAATACTCTTCTTGTGGTGTACATTAGCTTCCTGAAATCTGTAGTTTTTTAGAAATAAAACTCAGAAAATGACATCGATAGGAAATTAATTAAATTGCGAAAACAGTAAATATATTTATACCTAGGTATCTAACAAATATTGATGTAAATATATTCAAAGGCATGTTTGCATTATATTGACTTATTTCATATTATTTTATTTATAAACTTACACTTGTGACTTCATGAGGGAAGAAAGAGTATTATTATTTATAGCGCTTATTACCTATATCTGACTCGATCTTTACATACAAATTAAACACGAAGACTTTCTTCTTGAATGATTAATAATAATAACAATAATAATTTCTTTAATGTGAATAGTTATATAACTAGATTAAATTAACTGCTGAAAACATATTATATGAAGATACGATCAATATTTTTTGAAGTAGGTATACAAACATCTTCGCTTATAAAAATCTGACCTTGGACATATTATTTATATTGTAAGAAACAAGACATTATACATTAAGAGGAAATATCCTTCCAAGTCTACTTCAGTTCGTTTATAGTATAATGGGGCTACATTCTGCTAATTTCTACATGGGCGATAATATTTTTTTTCCATGGTACCAGGACATCATAATGGCAAAAAGAGACATAAGTCAACGTCTACCTGAGTTCGTATAGGGGGGCGCCAATTTCACGTATAATAAAGTGATTACGTAGCTATTTTGCTACATATTTCTACCTTGGACGATAATATTTACTAAGCAAGTACCAGGACATCATAAGATAAGAAGAGACATCAGTCCGTGTCTGCTCCAGTCCGTATAGAGGGCGCTAATTGCGCGTATAATAAAGCAATAATGCAGCTATTTTTCCACTAGGACTGAACGCTAATGCCTTCTACATTTACATTTGGTATGGTGTGACAATTAGAGAGTATATAAAAAAATAATTTAATACGATGGTGGGCTAAAGGAATTTTGTAGTCTACAAAATAAGTTTTAAGCAGATAGCTAAGAGTTCTCCTCATTACGTAAAGTTTAGCAACCAAACACTAAAATTGTTTTATCTTATAAAAATAAACGGTTATCTGTACAAAAGTTGCCAAAAGAAATAGATAAGAGATCTAAGGGAGTTTATTAGGAAACACTATAAGTACATTGGATCCCAATTTTTAACCTTAGCTTGTAATTAACAAAACTGTGTTTAATGAAACATGTCTTGCCCCAATTTCACCATTTCATGCTGCAAATTGTGTTTTATTAAACCCAAATCAACCAAAGAAAAATGTCAATTTGATATCAGTTGGGCGGTAGGTGGTTTAGCCTGACCTTATCGCGTTCATACTAATTAAACAAATCATATTCAAATTGTCTCATCTGAATGAACTTGGTTCAATAAAACTCGATCTCATCAAAAACAATAGGTACTTGTCAAAAAAACCAAGTCGCGCATCTCAGTTGTTCTGCGGTAAAAAGTTGTGAGATCTAAGTAAATCCAAGTCTTCAAATTTCGTCTCAAAATTCTTTTATGTTTTGTATAAATACTATATTGAGACTTGGCCATCGCCTGAAAACACGTGTTAATTCAATCGCCTGAAAACACGTGTAAATTCAATTATTTAGTGCGATGGTATTTTGTAGACAGTTCTACTTTTTTCCTTTTCGGTACCTTCTACTTATTGTATATAATATGTCCATATAATTTTCTTTTTGCCGGTCTAGATTGGATTTATTTATATTTCGCATTGTTATTACTTTAGTACATATTTCGGATATACGTGGCGTTGCGACAGCGCCCTCTATACCGGTCTTTTCTAGATTTGATCGGTGAGTCAATGAGTGACAAAATTAAGAAACTTGACCCGTTATAATTCTTAAAATACTGGTTCAAATTGAATAAAATTTAAAATATACCGTGTCTTTACAATGCCTGCATGGTTACTGAAAATTTCAGTCTTCTAGTTTTATCCACAACGAAGTTACAGGGGGTCGAAAATGGCCTGAATTGCTTCGAGAAAAGGTACGACAGCGCCCTCTATACCGTTTTTTTCTAGATTTTTTAGTTTTTCCTTGATTCATACACCAAACACTACTTATATTCCAAATTTGAAGCTTCTAGGTCTGCTAGAAGTGCCTTAGAATTTTGATGATTGGTGAGTCAGTCAGTCAGTCAGTCAGTGAGTGACAAAATTACGAAATTTGACCCGTTATAATTCTTAAAATACTGGTTCAAATTGAATGAAATTTGAAATATACCGTGACTTTACAATCCTGCATGGTTACTGAAAATTTCAGTCTTCTAGTTTTATCCACAACGAAGTTACAGGGGGTCGAAAATGGCCTGAATTGCTTCGAGAAAAGGATGGTACGGCCGTGCCGCTTTTTTGCTCGACTTGGTGGGGGCACAGATTTGTATCATAAAATAGGGGCTAAAACATGGAATGAAAACCTACTGCGTTCAAAACGAGATGTGCGTGATGGACTAAAATTTTTATAAACGCTACTATGTTCCAGATAGACTTACTGCCAACTTATAATACCTATTTCTTATTATGCTAAATTCAAAAAAATCGCCATATCCATAGTAATACTCGCTTTCAGTCGAACCAAATACACTACATCTTCAAGACGCTTCAGATTGGGCGAGGTAATTACTGTTCTCACAGTTTTATTTGCCGTGACAAATGCAGTCATCTTACTCGTCGAGAGGAATACTTGTTAGGAAGCATCTCTATAGGGTGTTTTACCTTGTTTTAAGGCTGAGGCCGAACCTTTTGGTCCACACACACATAACACACAGAACAATGTATTTATTTGGCTTACACATACATATTAAACAGCATAGGTCTTATTACTAGCTATAGTCAAGATGAACATGCACACTGTTGGGGCACTGCAAAGAGTTTGAGTCTAGTTGATTAATTATCAAAGATATGTCAATTAATAATTATCAATAAAAATCATTTCATAAGTCATTTGTGAACTTAAATCTAGGAACAGATAAGAGAATGTATTTGTTTTTACTGATTTATTCTTGTGTGGATTCTTATAATGTCAGGGAATTTAGAATGTTAACACCTTTATATTAACCACATAATGCAACAAATAAATAAATAAATAATGTCTTTTTTTATCTTTACTGTACTGTATATTTTCACTAGCATAATCAGCCGCTTAAGAATATTGTCAGTGTAAAGGAAACTTACTAGAAAATAGGCAGCAGCGTCTATTTAAAACTTATTGAGGGAGGGCATTAATTGGGGGTAATTTACTCAATCAAAATGTACAACAACAATCCTTCTGCCAAGCGTAGTTCTTATACAGTAGTGCGATTGCTACTTATTATACAGAAGTCATGATAAATAAAGTTATAGATTTCAATTAGCGCAAATTTATTAATGTTCAGATCGGCACTATCTGACCTATCTATGTATGTTTAGGACCCTGTGCTTCTTGGGAAATAAATCTTTCTACTTTGACACTATTTTCATAATTTTGACAATTGGGCTACATCAGACTGTAAATCGACCTAAGTTTTTTCTGTAGCGGCGGGTCTCAAACGATATTCGAGAAGTTGTGTACGCAAGCGAAAAGTCAACGTCGGCAAGAGCGGGAAGTAAGTTTAAACTGAGGTACGGTATGTGGGTCAGCGAGTGGACAAACATTTTAACTGGACAAACAGCGCGAGTGCGACCTGCAAACATGCACCCCTTATGGATGGGCTGTCTCTCTACCAGGGATCAACGATACCAGGCGTAACACGTCCCAAAACTTTTTTAAATACACACAACATACACATTTTTATAACTTTGGCACTCGTGAACGAAACGTCAGTGAACAAAAACTGTTTTAGATTTCCGTACCCTAGGCTTAAGGGTAAAATGGGAAATTATTGCTGTGACTTCATCGTCTGTCTGCCTGTGTCTGTCTGTCAGACAAGGACCATTTCATACTTTTCAAATGTATTTTGACTTTGAAAGTACCAGGATAATATGAGAGAAGAAGAGTCATTTTGTGTTTGTCATCTCCATTGTCATGGTGCGGATTAGCTGTTCACGGCGAGTATTCGTGTCAATTAGTGTGTGGCCGGTAACATCGTTGCAACACATCTTGTATCGCGCAAAGCGACACAATCCTTTCTCTTTGCAGACAAGAATATCGCGTATACCCATTCACGATGATTCTAACGCGCGAATCTTCGCCCGCTGATGTAGTCGCACAACAGAGACGCAACAGGTGAGGCATTCGTAGTAATTAAAAAAATAAATAAACCAAAAACTAGAAATTGTAGATTATACGAAATCTATTCTAAACGGATGACCTAAGGTCGATGGAATACTCCAAAAGACCAAATATCAGATGATTTTAATATTAAAATTGACGTCATATAATCAAACAGAACTAATGAAAAATGTCCCACCTACCGCGATGGTTGAGTAATCTCTAATTCTCACCTACACCGTGATCAAAGCGCCGGATACATTCATATAATTGACACACAGACAGTCAAACTGACACATCCAGTGTCTGACGGAAACCACCGGTGTATATATTAGTGGTTAACCTTGCCGGCGACCAGGCTAATTGGAATAAATCACGCGCCTCTAACTTACTATTTGAAAGTTTTATTTTGACAGTTTGAGTATAAATGTATCGTCGATAAATTAATTTGATGAAAGGAAAAGTATTTTTTGAGTTACGTTTACGATCGTCAGATAAAAGCGTGACTTTATCGGTCCGTAAAAAAATCTTATAATTGAATAGACTGTTAAATATTAACTTCGATACTTTAATCAAAATATCCATCAGCATGTAGTGTTTTCACTGATTGGACATAAACAAAGCTGTTATTCTCGGAATGGCATTTCCCACAACGAAGCAAAGGTTAAGTAGCTCCACTGGTACAAAAACAATGCTATTTACTTGTATTTTACCCCTAATTTATTTTTTAGCTATTTGGATTAATATTCGGCTGCAGGATCACATACCCTCATGGCGTACAAGCTAATGACATAAAACTAAATTTAAAATTAAAAAAAAAACCCCGATGCCTTAATTTATAAGTAAAACAACATAATATTTAGTAGTTAGGGCACGCGATGCTCTTTCATTTGATACCCAACTCGAGTATATTTGCAGATTTTCGGTTTTCCTTCCCCACTCTCACCCCCATTACTTTTGAACGGCTTAGCCGATTTTCATGAAACATATCTAAGAACACCCGGGCCAAACTTTTCATACACAAAAATTTAAATTGAAATCGCTCTATCCGATCGAGAGCTATGATGCCACAGACAGACAGACAGACACTTCAAACTTATAACACCCCTCTTTTTTGGTCGGGGGTTAAATATAAAAAAAATGTTAAGGTTCGGACAACTAATATGCAAACACACTTTTTTATATAAAATATCATCCAATTAATGATAATTAAAAAAGGACTCTGAAAAATCACGTGTGCCATTGCGCACTTTGCAAAAATACTACCGTAGACGTGATTTTTTTGAGCCCTTATTATATTTACATTATCGTTGTGTTTGTCCGAAACTCAATGAAACATTTTAATATTTTCGGTCACAGTTTAAATTGGCAACCTGGTAACTGTATATTCTCATATTCAATCATAAGTAGGTATGCCAAAATATGTGATGTGTAGCGCTTTGATACTGCTCCCGGATCTCAGCCTAATAGTTTAAACTGGTATAGGTCATAAACTAGTAGATGAAAAGTTATAAAGGCCAATAAACAGAGCGAGTATAAAACCGCGCTGTAACAGGAATGTAATATTGAGCTTCGCCGCGGGCGACACGGTCACCACCTCTGAATCAATTGGGCTAGGTATGTGTGTGTGTGTAGATAGAGTGGATGGATGAAAAACTCCTACCTTTTTGCTACAGGGCATGATATTATTGCTGATTGCTAACAGTTCACGACCTTTATGCTTAGCACGGCGATTTTCTTTCTATTCCACCCTAGAATAGACAAGGTATACTCTTTTGCGTTTGTCGGAAAGAGTTACAAGTCACTAGAACTAGTCTTCCTTTGGATAGTTCTGATCGTTCATTTGTGTATTTGAATATTTTGAAATGGTTTATTTATCGTTGTTTCTATAATCAAATTAACATTAGAAATGATTATTATAACTACATTGGTGAATACGCACCTATTTTTTGTTCGGTCCACTTAAATACACAAATTGTATTAAATAGTGCGTACAGCAATAACTCAGTTGACCCGTCGTTTGGGGCAATTAGACTGTTTGTGTAACGGACAGTTGCCCACTCCTACGCAGGTGCCGGGGTGAGTGGATTCATTCGCAGATTTTCAGTGTTTTTTGTTACCTGCGCATTTAATTTGTCAACGGTTTAGAAAGTTTTTTGGACTGTGCTAAAAAGATAATCATTACTCACATTATTACAGTCTTCGGCTGAAGTCACCGGTCACGAGACGCTAAGGAATGTAATATCGAATAAAGCCGCCGGCGTTCCCTTCTAAGTGGACAACGAAAGAAAAGGTATACCTACATAAATGAAATAATGTATAAAGGAGTTATAGGTTTAGGAACAGTTTCCATAGTATTCAAGCTACCTGTAGACAACGTTCTTAAACCTGAATCTTTGTTTAAAGCCTGTTAAGTTGAAGAGCTGTATTTAAGGCCAGATAAGTTTTGAAAGCGTATTTTAATTGAATTGAACTCTAAGCTACTTTGTTATTTTACTTCACCAAGCCTATGTTCAAACCTATGTGTGTTTAGTTTGATAAAAAAAAAGCCTTTCCTTATAAAAAATACGGTTGAACTTGTATCAGCAAAACACTGTTGAGGTGTGTGTATAATTTTCAATATTTTGTAAGAATTGCTGTGTGTGATATACATTTTCTCGTTTTATTTATTCAAACTACACATTAAATGTATGTTAATAAATATAACAAAGTTATCTTCTTGAGACTTAATTCAAATTAAAGCCATGTAAATGTTGGTGTACTCCGGTGAGTACAAGTACATGCTTAAAACAACCATTATTTAGATACTATGACTAAACAGTATTGCAAATAAAACTTGTTAGACACCATAAAAATAATTCATAAAAACTCGCAGCCACGATGCAAAACACTCTTTGCAAACCTTCTCAAAGCACTATCAAAGAGTACAAGGTGCCTACTACGCTCAAAGTGAAATAAACAGCATGTACAGGGTGCGCGATAATCTGCGAACGCCGCGGGCCCGTGATTAGCCCGCACCCCTCGCCCCGCCCCCGCCCGCCTTGAGAGCCTTTAAAAGCCTTAAAAGGTACTGACGTTTCAAAGATATACTGATTAATAGATAGGACATAACAGTTTACTTTATTTCTATCGTTTTTATTTAGAGAATTTGACTAGATTAAAAATAGTTGATTGTTTATTTTATACATATTAAAATTGATTTTAAGTAGGTTTCAATCAATCAATTCATTTATTCTTTCATTGGTTTTTAATAAATAATTTATTGATTGATTAATTGATACCTAATTTAAATCAATTTATTTTTTTTGTATTTTATTTTGACGTGTCTAAGTTTTGTAAAACCAAACTATGGAAATAAATGATTTTGTATCTTGTATCTTAATCTATTGTAATATGTTAACTTCATCTGACTTATCCAGATCCCAAGGATTTCATGAAAGTAATCATCTTGATTTTTTTTGGTTTAGTTATGGAGGTCTGCTGCTGGATATAGGTCTCCCTCAAAAAGAAAAAGAGACTATAACTCACCATCCTGATGCAATTTTATTAATATCATCTCTTAAATTAACATACATAATAATGTTAACAGCATACTTTCCTTCTTTCATCTTTGTGATTAAAAAAAACACCTATAGTTAAACATTAGGGTGGATAGTAATAATTAGTCCGTCATATAGATTATAACAAAAATTGTGCACGAATTTGAATTTTTCCTGCAAATGAAACAACAAGAACAGTATTTTTGCGAGACTTATCGCTTTCGCATGATGTGTACTAAATTTATGTCACACTTGTCACTTTCTTATAATATTGATAAAGTTTAAAATAATAATTACCGTAATTTTATTGGACAGGCTAATAGACTAAACTAACGACAAAACGGAACCTATTATTTTTTGTAGTGATCATTCTTAGAGAGGTTGTTTCTAAGGCCAAAATTTTTATAACTCTTAATCTAAGTCTTACTTTGTAAGCGAAGGCGTACTCAGTAGTAGCAGAAAGAAGCGAACATAAAATGTAGCTACGTATTAAACAGTTTGAGTATCTCTGGCAAGCCTATGAGCTAGGCGCCAGCTCATTACTACTGTGCGATGAATGCTCTCATACGGAGCCATATACAGGGTGACTGCAACTACCTGATTCTGTGCTTTCATTAATTAATATGCACCATTGTATCACTACCATAAGAAGGGAACAATAAATATCCAAACGTACAAACTTTCACATTTTTAAATAAGTAAGATAGCTTTTGCTTTGGTCATAAATTACCTATATTACTAGTTTTTTGAAAAAATAGCTCTCGTTTGTCCACTCACTCAATTTATATCAAGTTACGTTATGACAGCCTGGATCTCGACAAGCGGCGTCCGAAACGTGCTACCAAAAACTGTTTTTTTAGGTAAAGATTTTTATTTTACCGTTCATGTACTGTCATAAAACCTGTTTCAAAAACACCTCATAATCCCTGCTGAATATTCACAGAACTACCGAGCTTATCATCTGACCGTTGCCGCAGCGAAAAACCTTCTTTAATCCCCTCTAATTTCAATTTTAAATCTTTTGATCAACATCCGACCTCCATCAACCGTTTTATTAAAAACCGGAGGCCCAATTAACGGACGCCCTGTATGTAATAAAGAGCACCCTGTATGGTTAATAAAGGCACGTTTAGCTCTTTCATTACACCATGTATAATGGGGCGTACAAATATTTTTAATCCTGTGTCTCATACATCTTCTGATGTTCATTTTGCTGGACTCTACCGACTCTACGTTTGCTTTTGTACAACGAAAATGAACCTTATCTTGCCGCTATAAAGTTGATTTTAAATTTTTTGTGATACCTGAAATAAAAAGATGCAGTTTAAGGTAATATTTACTTTATGAGGTAGGATATAGAGTGTTGTTTGGTGTGTGGTGGTAGAGGTATCCATCAGGCTGAATACGGTAGGTTATGTGGTTTTCTTTTTTGCGTCGCGGTTATTGCTTCGGTATTATGTCTTTCAACGTGGACGGCAGGTATTATGACAGTTATGACAATTTTTGGAAATTCTTATTATTTTATTAAGGAATTTTCAGTTTTATGATCAAGTCCCCTACGTAATATTTTTTACTCTCATTTTATTATCGCTTATGTACGTGACAATTGCGTATAGCATTATGGGGAAAGGTTTTTTACTAAGGCTTAAAACGCTATTATCTATCGTTTATTTTGCGTCTAGGCTTTTATTAATGAACACAATGTTGAAGGCGACTACCTTTGTAAAACATAAATTATGTAGAATTATTATTACAGCTTCGTAACTTCAAAACACACCTTCCAAAACTATAACAGAACAAACCGAAACGAAATCGAAACAAACGCATCAAGATTTAAACAAACTGTATCAATTCAATGGGATTTCTGCACAATAACGATGAAATAAATTGCTTTCAGAAACAATATGAAATTGCGTTTCAAAGTTCAAACTCACGTTCATTTGTCACAGTTTCCTGCCGATCGCGTAACCCAAAACATCACATCTACCAATACATCACAACTAATATTAATCTTTATGGTTATAGTTGTAAGTTTCAAAGTCGTTTGGCGTTTGTTCGTATATGTCGTAAGTGGTTATAAAATATGTGTCAGTAAGGCGCATCGCACACGAGATGCCACGTGACGATGGAGTCACAATTAGGCTCGCTATTCACTCGCGTCTTTGGCGCGTGGCGGGCGTTTTACACTCTACGCATAGTCGTAATGAATTGGATGCAGTAATTGTTTGAATTGGACTATTTTAGTGTGAGAACTTTTCAATAGACTTGATTTTAGGTTGTATGGAGCTGGATCAAAAGGTAAGATATTGAAGGGTTGGCTATAATTCGGATACCCTTTAATTTTAATCAGTAGTTGCTATTTTTAACAAACTTTTGGCCCTGATGGTTCTCCCGCTTTCAAATCAAAGTTACTATTTTTTATCAGAACAGTGCAGCTTTTAATGCTCAAGATGTCAAAGATGTAGAGGGTGGGAACTATTTTTGTAAACATTTACTTTTTTATTATGGTTAAATTCTTAATCAATATTAAATAAAATAATTATTCAACAACTGAATAACTAGTTGAAAAGGTTGAATGAAAGTAAAAAACATTTATATTAAAATTTTAATAAACGAAAATTAACACAAAATAAGTTATATTTACCCGCACTCGGCCAGCGTGGTGAATTAAGGCCTAATCTCTCTTGCCAAGAGAAAAGTCCCTGTGTCCCAGCAGTGGGAACGTTAATAGGGTGATGATGAAGTTATATTTATAGTGTCTCATTATTTTTTTAAATTAATTAGTTTGTTTTCAACATAAGCAATTTCATAAATTTTTAAACATGTTTAGAAGCGCTACTCATATGAATAAATGTCAAATTGTAAAATCATGTAAATGTATCCGAGAATAATTTTGTAGTGTCATAAAAAATGGCGCGCAATGAAAATCGGAATTTAATGTCATAAACTGTAGAAGTGTTTTGATGTCGGCCAATGCAGAACAGATCTCAGGAAACCGGCCAGCGGATATGTCGACATAAATATACTATAATTAAAATATATAGCGCATGTATTACAGAAACAAAACATGAGAAATCCTCCTTGCGATCACATGATGGCTTCAAAACAAATCTATAGGAAGGTAATGACGCGCGCTCGATATGAATGTATGGAATCTCTATATTGACAGGGTAGAATGCCTGTCTGTTTTTCATTACGCGTATTTTTTTATTTTTTTCGTACTTCCTAGATCGAAAGTTGATAAGGCAGTTAAATTAAATCTGTGTGAATTGTCAAGATATTAAATGCTTAAGAATGATTTACAATGATTATCATTATGTGCGTATATACTAAAAAAATATAGCTTATCAGTCACCTAACACCAATAGTACAAGCCCTGTTTAACTTGGTGTTATGATGCTGTGTGATTAATCCGGAAATATTTATTTGTACAAGGACAATACAACAAATAAAGAGGCTTATTTTAATAATGGTTACTTATTAGTAATGACTGGGCAACCTGCAGGATAAAAGATGAAGTATATAACCCTAGAAAGCTATGAACATAAATTAAAATTTTTGTTTTTTGTCTAAAAATTCTCGTTAAAACTTACATCTTCATAGCCATTCAAATATGGTTTGAGTATGTTTTTTTAATTCGATGGACTTGGAACCATAGCCAAGGAGTTCTGTCAGGGAAGTCTTGATTAAACCCAAATACAGCTGATAGATGCAAGCTACATCAATCACAGACATTGCAGTGGACAGGCCTTTCGTATAAATTTCCAAACTCCGACAGAAATATACAGACAGGGCAGAAATATCGCTTTATTTATTATAGTTACACCTTGAATATACTTAGCAAATCAATAAAAATAATAGGGTAGATGACTTAAAAAATATATGAGATAAAAATTTTATTATTAAAAAAAAATTACGTATTTTTGCTTTTGTCTTGTTAACGTAAAATCAAAACGACACAGTGCATTGAAGTTTCGCGTGACATTTGATACTCATTTTACCTGTCACTTTCTTATTACATTGAAAAAGCGTAAAATATTTGTCCAGTATTTTAAGACGGGATAACAGACGGACTCAACAGAATACTTATGTTTATGTAGTTCATGCCTTTTGCATGAATACAACAGACAACAAAGGTGAAGCAAGCAAACCGAGATGAAACCCTAGTGTTACATAAATTTTTGTGTATGTATGAACGACACGCGCTATTAGAGAACGTGTATGGAGGCAAAATAATAAATATTCATCAGGTTCTGTGCTAATGCCTATAAAAACAGATGGAGTGGGCTCGGGGAGGGCTCCAACAATAGGGTTTATTCCAATAACAGCTCTTAATAATACTTTTGAATCGTGATTTTATCATTAAGTTAATACTCTTTTAGGACAGTAGCAGTTTATATAAAACATTAAATTGTTGAACTATTAGCTAGATTATTAGATGCTTTAGCACTTTCTCCTTGGTCTTGGAGTTTAATCATATAAAAATATTTATGTCTATTTAATTTTAACTTTATCAGATGTCTAGTAATCGTAACATAAGTTTGAGCTTACCACGGAGCTAGAATTTGTTGTGTGGATTGTATGGTGTACTTATTAATCTTAATTATGATATCTTTAAAACATATTAAAGGAAGATTCGAAATCCGTAATTCTAGTATAACGAACGATTATGCAGAGAAGATTCATTTTTATTATATCACTTTAAAGTTAATTCCAATTTAAATAAAATAAAAAGCGCGAGCTCTAGAGCCGTAAAACCTTCCGCCAAATTTGAGTCAACAGCGATACAGTTTTCATCAAACAGAATCGCCTCCACAAAGGGAGGAACACTTTAAAAGCACAACAATACTATATTTTTCATTAAGGCGCATCCACACAATGACAGTGAATGGCGTCCTACCTTCCTCGGATTACTCGGAGATAGAACCACTCCGCTCAAAAGAATAATATGTCTTTATAAAGGATCCAACGGCTTTCCCTGCCTTACTTCTTACACATTTTTCAGTGAAACGTAGAAGCGCCTTTACTTTTTCTCTGGCGCGACCCGCTCGACTTTCTACCTTCAGATTCTTGAGTTAAGGTGTATTTTAAGATTGATCATGCTCTGGGGGAATAGATTGCATTGTCTTTTAACGTAAATCATTCCAAATAAGACGTGCCATCTCTAGCACTTGAATTCAGACTTCGTTCTGAATACGTTAGCGTCCTATTTTATTTATTTTAGGATAAGATTTAAAATGTAGATTTTGTAAGGTCTTAGTAATGCTTAATACAAGATGACTATAAATTTAATGGAGGTGGTAATATTAACTAAATCTGTACAGCTCTTGACATTTAAATTACTCGTGAGCACAGTGTTAATACAACTAACGATTATAGGGTTAAGAAGGTATTTAAAATACTTTTAATAAAGTCATTATTATAAGTGACACAAATATTATTAGGTAAGCCCAGAGTATCTGACAAAGAAATTTAATTAAATTTGTTCAATGAGATAAACCTATATTTGTAGCATAAGTACATACATATACTCCTAATATTATTAATTTTACGAATAAAAATTCAAAGCTCATTTTTGTCTCATAATCAACAATTTTACAAATAGTCCTCGGGGCGCAAAACACCAGAACGATAATGGAAATAGTTGGTCCCGCAATAAGGCTGGAGTTACATGAGGCGATAAAGCCGCCGGTTTACGCTCGCACGCGCGACTTTACCTGCTATAAACATAATCTTTCATTTGCCGTATTGTTTACTGCCTGAAGAGGCGTCTCTTTTACTTGGGGTCACCTTTTCTTGGATCCATTTTGTTTTTACTGCGAATGAGCTTGTTTGGAAATTGGCAATCTATGTGACATTTTAAATGACTACTTTCTAATTTTAATGATTTTAACATTAGCGCTTGATAAAGGGCAATTTATGAGATTTTTAATTGTTGATTAATTTTCAAAATGTGGCTAGTGGTTGTAAGCTAGTGAAATGTTGATAGTTTTGCTAGTGAAATTGTTTGTTGAAAAATAATATGCTTACACTTTACCTTAAGTAAATTTCATGCAATGTGCTTAACATTTTTAACTACAAAAGTCTTAACAGTCATGAAAATAAACCATTGCTGACAATCCACACACCAAACGTAGAAAGAACGTGAAACATGTCAGAAACACAGCACGTAGAGCATATAATTTTCACAATAAAAGCAGGTGAAATGAAACAGGCCACTATCAACAACGATTAGGCCTCAGCACATCGTGAGTGACGACGCGCAGTAAGTGAATTCGTGTGTCCGGCCGGCCGTTCACTCGTCATCATTACCGCCTTGTGGGAAAGCGGCTTTTCACCTGCGTTTGTCACTTATACTTTTGGGGGTCTGACGCTAATAGTTCGCTATTGTAAGATCCTAGAAAGAGAGCACAAGAGCCTAGAAAGTTAATACAGGAAAAATATCTATAAATATCCTAATTGTTTTTCATACCTTTATTTTTGGAGGTTTTATTTTTGAGATTCTAGAACAAGCACCAATTTGCCGTGGACTTACGTGGGTTAGGGTAACCTCCTCATATTTTGAGAATGCCATGCCTAGTAATGGACGCTCCCTGGCCGTAATAATGAATATGAGTGAAGTTCAGGAAGCCAATTCTCTCGCCTTTCATAGTCGAAAGATTATAACAAATTTGATATATAAACTAGAGTCAGTAGTTTTTTTTTCGTTTTATTCAATATTAAAATACTTTTGTGGGTGATTGGTCTTCAGATGGTCATTTTTGTGCTTATCAGTAAAATGATTCGCTGGAAAACTGATAAAAATCTACCGGCTTTAGGTTTTTATTAAATTCGTTTATAGTTACATAGGCGCGCACATTGCCTTCAAGATTTTAATTTGTTTTTATCAATAAAATGATGTACCATTTGAAGCTTGGTAAAATATATTGAAGTTTGTTTATTTTTTTGAAGACATAAGTAAATGTACTAATGTTATCGATAAATATAAAAACAAACCGCTCGTTTGTCAAGACTCCTTTGTCATCACAAAGCATCAACAAAAACTGACCCTGATTATTTTCTGAACGGCGAAATAGTTCGGTCATGGATTTCTGCTGATGTAATGTGAACTTCCAGTGCCTCCCACATCCTGCAGGGCTCACCCGTGGACAATGCCTCCTACGTCCCTGCCTACTGTCACTATGGAGGATATCTCTACAAAAACCGACAAAAGTGATGAACTTGCAGATATTAAAGTACGGTTAGTTACGTTGCCACCATTATTCATGTTGTTTGCGTCTATATAATATATAGACCGATACATTATATCGTCCAATTTTCTTGGTGACCTGAGATAAGATAAGATAATCATTTATTTGCTCAAAACAAATAACATTTTGGTCTCATATAAAAAATAAAAATAAGTTCGGCTATGTTTTTGCCTGAAAGTAGGCGTACAAATATTAAAAAACATGCAAGAAATTAAATAATTAAACATAACAAGTCAATTGAACTGACTGAGGAAAACCTGAAGTTTTTTTTGTGCAGTGTTTTCATTATGCATTACGTAGCGCCTGAGTACAGATTAGGTATGCGGTATCTTTAAGATATATTTGATTATTTATTTGACTTATTTTGTTTATTTGATTATTATCCGTGTCCTTTCGTTATTTGATATTTAAATTACTGTCGGGTGTTTTAACGTAACTTTCAAACACTTTCAAAACTTACGCGAGTTAGGTACACTATTTTTTAAAAGCCAGTACCACTGTCAGTTTGCGTTGCGCGCTCGATCTGACAAAGTCAAAGTCAAAACGTTTATTTCCTTAGAAGCACAGGGCATACATGAACAGATCAACCTAAATAAATAAAATATTTTTTTTAATAAAAATTATCAAGTAAACAACATTGTCTTGAAAGTTCGTTTCAATAATTTTACTGAGTTGAGAAGTGAATAATTTTTTTGGTAACCTTTGTTGAACTGAAACGTCGGAGGTTTACATACTATGTTAAAACGTTAGTAATACCCGTTTCCAAAATGTATTCATTATTTGTTAAAACCGAGCACAATTAATCACAGCACACAGTTTTATTTCAACAGCGGTATTGCTTTCTTTCCAAATGCACCAATTAAAGCCGATTCTGCAGGCGTGAGACTACTACGTCACATTCGGATGTAAGATTGGTATGAATGTCCCATGGATCGGTCATTGATGGCGACGCGAGCTTTTTGCCGCCAATGGACTTTCCGCTGCCGGAAACGCCGGAAGTGCCTCGGTTTGGATGCAGTGCGTGGACAATCAGCTGGTTATGAATACAGACTATATTATAATTGCTTGATTTTGGGTGTAAATATGTTTATATCGCCGATCGACCGATATATCTATATGTACTGAATAAATGCATATTGTATTATATTATAATATAATAATATATGTTCCAAAATCAAAGCAAACAACATTTAAATATTTTTTTTAACAAAAATAATGAAAACCTGGTATCGTAAATTAGTGTAGAATCTGGTTGCAGCGATTTTCATAAAAGCTCTAGTTATCTGAGAAATCGTTAAATTGGATTATGTAGTTTCTAAATCGGGCTGACTGTTCGGTGCCTAATGTAGAATTTTCAGGCAGAATTTTATTAACATTCATGTTAAAATATCCTTGAAATAGATCGTCTATATTATTTACCCGGCTATTTGTCCGTGACTGTGGTCTCGATGTGGATGTCGAGTCACTCGGCAGGACACAGGAGCGCTTACCTTATTTTTCTTGTGTTGTGATTTATGCGTGTTGCGAATTTGCGTCCGCGCCAACGGACGGAACTCAAACTCAGTCAGCTGACGAGAAACTTCGTGATCTGGATGAACGGACAACGTTACGGACAATGGATGGACTTCAGAATGCTTGGTTGGCTTTTTGGAAAACGCAAGACTTTTGTTCAAGTTTCCATGTGTTTGGAATGCACCAAAGTTCTTGATAAAGTGTAAATCGAGTACAATCACATTAATCTTTGTTAAGTTATTCTCTGAAGTCTATTTTATTTGTTTTCACTTATTTTTTTGCTACATTAGCAGATTCGTTTCGCGTCACTGGCTGACGCGATGTTTTTGTCTATATTATTACACTTTTATTTAAAATAATTTAAAAGAAGGAAACCAAATATTTCCATACAAATTTTATAATTTCCAGACCCGTTAAGAGTAACCAATTTTTATCAGAGAATAAATTAAATAAACGTATTGTACAACAATTACTTCAAAACCAACATAATTTATACACTAATTTCCATAACCAGAGAGCTTATCGAACAAATGCTACTAATTAATAACAAATACTCTCATCTCAAAAAAAGTTCCCTTCAACTAAAAACTATAACTTATTGTTTCGACATTGAACTTGTGGTAACGAAAGCCCCAACAAAGAGGCTCAAAGATGCTTCACAATGCAGTTTAATTGAACGTTCGTTCTCACGCATACCTCCCTGCGCGCACCGGGGGGTGGGGAGCTTGAGGTAATTAATAATCGCTGCGTTCTGTCAAAAGGTTTTTAATTTGCAGTACACGTGCGTGCAGAATCGCCGCGTGCGCCGCTGGGGAGATTTGTTTACGTTTAGGTATGAATGCACCTTATGGAGATTGTTTTGACTAAACATTTTAAGATAAATATAGGTATTGAGTAGAGAATTGTTGAGTATATATTAAAAACTAACCTAATCCTATCATAATATAATGTATATCAATTGTTATCGATGTTTGAAATAAAAGTAGGGCAATGTATACAAGAACAAATTGTTTTTGAAACTTAAACAATAAGGGCACGGCAACTAAGCAATGGTTAGATTAGGCCACTGCCTTACTTAGGACCTGTCTCGCCATATCCGAGATGAAAATTGGACAATGGTTAAAATAACGAGCTATTTCGCTCAGTAACATGTAGCAAAGCGAGATACATGCTCTAGCGACTCGACGAACAGCTCGACTTAACTAACTTTTACTAAGATTTCTTGAAAAATGACCTTATTGTATAGATCTGAAGCTTCTTATCTGGAGGCCTATAAAAGGACTTTGCCCAGCCGTTAAACAGAAGATGTTAAAAATTATTAACATTTAAGGTTTAAATGTGTGTGTAATGTGCCTAATAATTATTGTCATGGCCGAAAACATAGGTTGTAAACAACCTACATCTCGAACTGCACTGCGTTCAAGATCACCTATCCCACGTGTTTTAAAGGCTCTCAACGCTCTTTTGAAAAATAGCCCCGACACTGGCATCTTCTCTGACAGTTGGAGTACTCTAATAAAAGCTTAAGTTTCTGTGAACTTATTTTTAAATCATGATGAAATTATATTTTAATTTTACTTGACTTATAAAATTTATCTAGTATTACTTATATAATTTTGCTCTTCAATAATAATTAATTTGATTATGATATTTATGAATGTATGTACTAATCTATTATTTAATTAATTAATGTAATTGGTATCTAGCCTCGTTAATTATTATCAATAAATAAATAAAATAAATAATAAATTTCAATGATTTTTAGTAAGTGATAAGCTGATAAGCCTCACATTTTAGGTTGAACTATTTTTTTTTTTATGCAGGAAAAGATTAAGACACATCCGTAACCTTCGCACACAGTATCAGGTTACGAATGTGTTTTAATCTTTTTCTGCATAAAAATTTAAAAATTACTCCAAATGTTACCCTACTATTATTAATACGTAGTTACAACTCCACTACAGAATTCAAAGTAAAAGTGCATAGTGAATGGTCCACGTGTCGAGATGCTGATTGAGCGAGATAACCTTAATGAAAAGATCCCCGTCGCAGATAGCGGCGCTAATTCTAACGGCCCACTGGCTCGTGTGTTCCCAGCAGTGGGCAGATGGCACACAATCTGTTACTATTGGACAACTTGTGAGTTGAGAACTGATTTGTGAGTGTGAGAATTTGAGACTTAAGGTGGTTGTATGGGCTAACGCGACTTTTTAAAATTTATATATCTACTTTATGAGTGAATAAATATGTATAAAAAAAATATATGTTGCAAAATAGATATTCAATTACAACTTGAACGTTTGAAATTATTGTATCTTCATTATTACTTAATAAAAAAAATATTCAAAGTAAGGCATTTTTTATCCGAAATTTGGATATATCTTTTAAACGGTATTGAGTTTGAGTATTTTTCTTTAACTTAAATATTTGTCAAAGTATTCCACACAAACTGTACGTTTGAAAATTAAAACAAATGATTTATACGACTACAAATAATTATTTAATGTTTTCGGTATGAAATGGAACGACCGGGTCTGTGCGGGGGCGACGGGCGGCAGTGTGGCTCAGACTATCGGACGGGGAGGTTGTGTCGCGCGTCTTCGTCATCGGTCCAAATGCATTTTTCGATGTAACCGTATAACGATTATTGTTTGCGCATGGACGCTGTTGTTTAGTTTTATATTTTAGAAATAGGTATTTGAGCTCGGACTTTTGTATATTCGTTGGACAAGTTCAGTAAGCAATTAGCAGGAATAAAAGTTAGTAATAAATAAGTAATGATTATACTTACTACCTACCAACTAGTGAATTAAGTACCAAGCTAATATAATAAGTTCCTACCTATTAATATTTATAAACAAAAAAAAACACTTATGAAAAAGTTGTTTTTTTTTTATAAGGGTTACCTAGTTAACTAACTCTGACTCTGAGTGCCTCGTAGGCGCGGTGTGCGAATGTCCGCTTGCAGAGCAAAAGGTAGCGGGTTCGATTCCCGCCGAGGGTAAAAGTGTTTGTATGTTCTGCAAGCACTTTTCTCCTTGGTCTGGGTATTTAATATGTATAATAAAAAATATCTTTAAATATATTATGTATATTATATTAAGTATATCAAATATCTAGTACCTACCCGTAACACAAGCTTAGAGCTTACCACGGGACTAAAATGTTGTTGCGTGAATTGTCTGGAAATATTATTTATTTATAACTAGCACAGACTAGTATAAATATAATAATTAAAAATTAAATAATGAATTAATTGTTATATATATTTTATGTCACCGCACCGTCCAGTTATTTGCTGTGCATTATCCTCTCCATCCTAAGGTTGTCTGGAAGAAATTGCTCTAAGCAATAAGGCCGCCCATTACGCATTTTTGTATTTAGCTTTAAGTCCCTTTTTGTATTGTGATATGGTGTGTAATAAAGAGTTTTATTATTATTACTAGGTAGATGATACAAACAAAGTATATACAATGTGTATTTTTGAACCTTGATCAAACTAAATGCGGATACACGACATAAATTTATGGATAAATATAGGATAAAAAAAATTATATGTTGGCTATTTAAAAAAAGCCAATATTTTTTTTTATGAAAACTACTTCGTATGGTTTTTTATTCGTTTCTGTTTGAGTAAATGGTGTATTTTATTCAAAGTAGGCTCATTTGAAAGCTAGATAGTTTACATCATCATCATCATCAGCCCTTATCCCATATTACGTTAAGTCGACGCAACATCTTTTTTCCTTCCATTTTCCTCTGTCACTCGTCATCTCAACACTCATTCCTTCCTTCAAAGTTCAAAATTAATTTATTGCGTAAATACATGTTACAGAGTTGTTATGGCTTAAATTTTACATGGATCAATGTATTTTACCTGTCCAGGCATGCAATTATAAATTGGCATTACATTATTGAATAAACTAAAATAATAAAAATCTAACAAAATACAGTACTAAATAATTTTTTATAATTATTAACTTTAAATTAATTTCATTAAACATTTATAACATCAGTAATCATCATAGTAAGCAAAAATTCAAAGTCATAAAACTAATTATTGTACAATTTAAAAAGTCATTATCTTAGAAACATTTTTGTCAGTCATTTTTGTTCTTACGCATGCCATCCTTCAAACAGTCCATCAATATTTTCTTTGACCTACCTCTTCCCACATATCCATCAACACACATATCTAACACTCTAAGCTAGATAGTGTACCTAATTAAGAAAATTCAAAACAAAATACAATTTTGGTACAAGAGCCCGCAAAATTTTTTTTTGTAGAAATTTACCAAAAAAAATTTTTTTTATTTTGTTGTTGATCTATAATTTTTAAACTTTTTTGCATTATTTATTAAACTTCATAATATTTTTCAAAGGTTGTCTGGAAGAAATTGCTTTAAGCAATAAGGCCGCCTATTATGCATTTTGTATTTTGCAAGTCCATTTTTGTATTGTTTTATCTTGGTTTGTAATAAAGAGTTATATTATTATTATTCTACAAATTCTACAAAGAGTATGGGTCTACCTTTTTTTGTTGTCATGTTATTGGCCATTTTAATTAGGTACTTTCTGCCTTGTAGTGCCAAATATCAACAGACAACAAATTATGTATCTTAAGTTGCATTAAAATGATCACGCACGATTGTGGTGAAGTGAGCTGGAGCGTCACCATGAATCACGCCAGCGAATCAAATAAGAAACGATCGCGATGTACTAAAAAGAACTTGTGAACTGAACGTGGGTTTACTTGCAACGATATGCATTGAGGAAAATGGTTGGCATTTTGAACAATCAATAAATTAATTGATAGTAATAACTTAAAGTGTTGTATTACTTAATCTTATCATTATCCACCGTTAATATCCCACTTTTGGGCAAAGGCTTCGTTCCGTTTCATCTTATCTTGCCTTGTTTCATTACATAATTTGCTGTCTGTTGATCTCTGTACAAGGCAGAAAGTACCTAATTCGAATGGCTAATAACATGACAGCAAAAAGAGTTTAATTAACCTTTTTGGTACGTGGGCTACCCACCAACCTTAGAGTATCTATGGATACCAACAGTGTCAGTCGCGTAGTATTTCAAATAATTTTATACTCTCTACCTGAAACTTAAAAGGAAAAGCAAAATACCACGAATACTTAGTGACTGACCAAAAATCTGAAATTGTACTCGTCTTTATGCCCGATTTTCTAATCCTATGACATTATGAATATTGCAGATACTACCTAGATTCTATCAGACGATTGGCCTTCAAGCAAAAACCAGACATTATTCATAAAATTAAAACCCTTACTTTTTAGAAGAGATTTGTAGTATAAATTATGAAGTTTAATATGACATGCAAAAAAGTATACCTCAATAATCCAGTGTAAAAGTTACAGATTAAAAATAAAATAAATATCTATTTTTTTTGTTAAATTTCTACAAAAAAAAGTTTTAATAGGCTTTTGTACCGAAATTGTATTTTCTTTTAATTTTCATAGCTAGGTAAACTATCTAGCTTTTTAATGAGCCTACTTTGAATAAAATACACCGTTTACTCAAACAGAAACGAAGAAAACACCAGATGAAGTACCTAGTTCTCATAAAAACATATTAAATCGACTTTTTTTAATAGTTTACATAAAAAAAATCTGATATTTATCGATTAATTTTTGTCATGTATCCGCAAATTGCGTTTGATCAAGCTTCGAAAATACACATTGTATAGGTAACTAGCCTACCCTGGCAGGATTGGCTTAGGATCTTATTATTAGGTTGGTACTTAGTAAGTAAAGAAAACCTAGTTAAAAAAACATACTTATTATTTATTTGTTATATTAGAACCACCAACAAGAAAATACACTAAAATAGTTTAAAAATTAAGGTTCATTAATATCTCATAATAATATATAATTAATTTTAACAATACATTTTAAATTTTAAAAAAATTAAAAAGAAAATAACATAAGCACAAACGCATAAATCTCTAGGTAGAATAGTTTTAGCGTAATAATGATGTAGTTGGAAAGTCCTTATTTACGGCGTCGCGACTCGCGAGGACCCGGCACGCGTGACCGCTTGCCGAGAGCGCAGGCCGCGCTCTGCGTCGTAAAAATGTAGCGGGGAATATGCGGGTGGCGCGGGGAATAATTTTGACTCCGCCCGAATCCTCAAGGCCGTTGGCCCATACAGGCGCCTTAAAGTCCTGTTCTCATTTATTTATCTATTGATAATTAACATCCCAAAAATAAAAGGATGTACTTTATATAGATACGAAAAGTTAATTGCTTTATTCGAGTCAAAATATTATATTAAAACTCACCGTCATCTTTTTTGCGTTAAAATGAAGATGCTGATTTTGCTTTGGGCATTGCATCACTGATTATTTTTTATAATAGAATCTGAAAATTAGGGCTCTTCTGTAGCTTTAAGTAAAGAATTTAAATCCACACTACTAAACAGATTCATCGAAATCTGCGTAGACGTTCAAATGAAACGTACCTTTCATCCACAGATCGATTAAAGCCCCGGACACACGAGCGCGCAGCCACGCGTGCGAATCCGTCCCATTGTTCGGCGCACTAATGCGGCGGGGCTGGCCGGCTTATAGCGTTCGTCAGCATTCGCGCCGATTAAAAAGATTGTTTTTGTGTGGGGTGATTTTAAATGAGAGAAAAATGGCCTGTTTGAATTGTATTAACGCGACTTACCTAGATGAATGGATGAAAGGGAATTAAAAGTCGATGGAAACGGTGAGGGTTTAAAAATCAATATAAATTTGTTTTACCAGCACACGTTAACTTAAATCAATAATCTGGCAGAATTGTTACAGACAGGGATCAGTAGATTCAAAACTAAGAAGGAATTATATCATACAAATATACATACCTTGGCCAAACTACTATTTCCCATTCATCACTGTCATAATAATAACAGTGGGAATAATACCGAGAAATCAAAACCGTTACAATTCGCCATTACAACCCCCACCTCATGCATAATTAACATAAAAATAAATTCATAATCACATGAAATATCGCGGCGGACAATACGTGCAATTTTCCACGCGATAAATCTTGTAATAATAGTACGAGGACGAGTGGGGAGCTATTGTGCGAGTTGACGCGTGCGCGCGTGTGCACCTTGCCTTTGTCTGCGCGAGCGCGGTGGCGGTGGCGAGGTGAGAGGAAACTATTATTATTGAAAGTAAATTGTTGTTTTTTCGGATTGGATGTGGGTTAACGGTTTTTGGGTTGGAGCTTTTGATGCGTTAACTGATTCACAACTTTTTTTTATTGAACGTTTTTTTTTAAATTGTCTGTTGGATTCAGAATGATACCTGTACAATATGATTGAATATTCTTGAAAATAAATACAAATAAAAAAACACTTTATTGCACACACAGGAAAACAAAATACTGAGATAAAAAATTCAAATGAATTCATTTGAATTGGTTGATACCTATGCACATAAATTACACTGCTAAATCAAAACAAATACCTACATACTCTCAACTTCAATCTCTAACCTACATTTATTTAGTCAAATAATAATACAAAAAATGACAGCTCAAAAGTGATTGCAGTGATTGAGCATACAAAGCCAGATGAGAGTCAGTTAATAATAGCAAGTGGACCAGAGGGCGAGCCACGTGGGGTAGCAGAAGGGTGACACTCGACCACCGGGACCCGATCGATAGTGCAACGGGACAAACGCGGCAATCACGGAGATTATGAACTTTGAATTAGTGAAGGACATTTTGAGATGCCGAGGAAGATATTTACACAAATCAATGACATATCAAAACAAATAAGATAAGCAAAAGGTGAAATAACAAAACAATAACAAAAATTCACCCTGCCGTCAAAAAAAATAAGTAACTTTTATATCACAAGCAAACTAAGGAGTATATCAGAATATAGCTTCTTCTTTATTCCAAGTTTACCTAGAAAAAGAAACAATGTGACAATCCACCTAATAAAGCAGAGCAAATGTGAATAGAAAGGTAATCCTATAAACTTATTATCACACAAATATAGCAACAAAATGATATTTTCACTTCAATAGTCGAAAATCCAATCACACATTGAAGGCGAACACCTTCAAAGGGTTAGCTCAAAGATAAAAGGCCCGTAACACATTTATTCAAGCATTCAGCGAATAACAACGTTAGAGCCCCTCTTCCCTAAATTAACGGTTTCCAAGACATAGATCCGTCTTCTCGATTTGATTCGCGACTGCTCACTGCGTTGTGTTTATGTTAATTTAATATTTCGCAGAAGATTTGGGGTGAAAAGGAAAGGGCATAGATACGTACCTTGAGGTACTCCGTAATGTAAGTAATGTTAGCTATGAGAAGTATAACCGCAAATTTGTTTGTGAATGATAAATTATGACAAAGGGGGCTTGGATTGAATAAAAAGTACAAAGTCATTTGTGGTACACGAGAAAGATGATTCTGATGTATTATTTTCGCAAGTCAACACTAGCTAATACACTTGTAAAATACAAAAGTTATTTCAACCACTATGATGCTTCATGATACTTACATATTATTGCCTGGAAACGATTAATAAAATCTTGTAGATGGACAAAACGTGCCTTTTTGTGGTCATATAAAATTTCAATAAATTGCCCGAGGGCTCATAAACCTTAAAGTGGATGTTATGTGCATCTAAAGATTATATGAATCTCTTTATGGTCAATCAACCTTTATGGTAATGTGCAAACAGGTGATAAATGAGAATTTAGCATTTATAAAAGTCGTAAATTTGTGATTGTTTACGAGGAGTGGTGTGCTGTAGGATAAGTGAGGAAACTTTGGGATATTATGACTTTTCTCACTATTACTCTTTCTGATAGTTTTTGATCATATTGATCTATGAAGTTTTTGTAGTAGTTCCATAGCTTTTGCTACAAATATTGGTGCGAAGCCAACATTATGAAAAACTAGAATATTATTCAATGTCTTTTTTTATTATTTTATTGGTGTTCATTGCCATTTGCAATAATTTTGATACACAATCTATTTCCAAATTAGATATATACTTATTACACTTGGTTGTTAGAGCAGAAAACTCCCGACCCTATAGCCATAATATAATAAAACTGTGTCATTCATAACTGCTTAACAATTTTTTATTCATTTTTCTTATATAATAATTTATTATCTTTAAGCAAAACTTCGAGGGTTCATAAGATAATATTCGGCCAGGGATGATATATCTTAGACAGAAAACTATTATAAAAAATAATATGTCTTTTCGTAAGTTTAAAACATACTAACTATTTCAATCTCTCACCTCCCCCCTCGTTGCATCAACAATATAGTCAAATCGAACTTTATTGATGAAATAAAAGTGCATATAAATTTTATGATGTATAAACGGGACATTTCTAAGAGTTTATGAGGCGAGCACTCACGGGGGACAGAGTGCCTAGCTCATCGGCCATCTTTTCAATTACATCAAATGCAGCAAGATTTTTCTCTATACATTGCTAGTTTTCTTACCGGCTTTGTAGTTATGACCAGACTTGAAGAGTAATGGAAAGCGTGATATCACTTTTGTCGTGAAGGGTGAAGTTATGCTACTCATAAATTGAGGTTACATTGGAGACATTATATTTTAATGTGTTTTATTGAAGTGTTTATGGGTCTTACTTTAAGTTGCCTATAAATTAATGCCCCTTTTAGAACTTTACTAATCTTATAAAGAAATTTAGTTTTTATGATCGAATTTATTAATTCAATTGATACTGATTGTCTGACACTAGGTATAAGATACATATCAAACAAGATTATGTAGGTAACTACATAGATCAACCGTTGATATCAATGAAGTTTTAAACATATTTCTAGTCAACAAAAGCAAATATTCTGGTCTATTGAAAGCCATAAAAACTATGTAGAAGGACTACTCAAGTTGGAGTAAAAGTTTTTTTTTTTATTTTTTTTTATGATCGTTAAGTCTTCATTTGACCACAATCTCACCTGATGTAAAGTGACGATGTGGTCTAAGATGGGACCTGAAGACCTAGAAGGTAGATGGCTTCTCCGGGCCACATTACGAAACACGAAAAAATCGCTTCACGCACTGGCCCAGCCCGGAGGGTGGTGACAAGCCGCGGCCGAAGCCTACCACCAGAGACTGTTCTTAGCACCACCCGGAGGTCACGTGTAAGAATTCAGAGGGTTACCACTTACGGAAGTGAACAGACAAAACCTCCAAAAGTCATATTTGTAGTTTTTGTTTTGTAGTAATATCAAGTCATGTTGTTGGTTGACATCCCTTGCCGGTCCGCGGTCTCGTTGACGAATCCCGTCGAGGACATTAAGGCCCGAGTGGCCTTCTGTTGAACGTGCTATAATTATGGCATGTCCACTGCCACTTTGAGGACAAAATACCTATAAAACACAGTTTAATGGCTGGAACAAACATTTCACAACCATTCCCATTCATGAACTCCATGACAGGGAATGATTTTTAATTTATAAAAAAAATTTAAACTTACATTTTATTTCATAATCATAATCATAATCATAATCATAAAAAGTTTATTTGCGTATTAAACACGTTAAACATAGAGTACATAATTATAAACAAACATGAAAGAGAGTAGATAAACAATTAGTCATATCTTAGTTCGAACACAAATAGGTCACCAGCTCAGCATGAAGGCTGTGTCAGCAGGATGATACTAACACAGCGCTGGTTTTCAGTGGTGCCTCAGACATTGCAGCGCGCGGCACTGCTTTGAACAACACAATATACACAGAACATAAATAAAAATTAACTTAAGCTTTTCTTATTATAATCAATTCACAATTAACTTATATTTTAAATTATTTATAAAATTATATTATTTTGCATATATAATAATCAACTAAAAAAACTTTGTAAATATCTCAACGATATAAGAATATTGCATTAATTTTAAAATATTAAGTTAGACATTACAATAAAACATTAAAAATATAATTTATAAATTTATAATTTATATATTTTTAATATTTATTTTATTATTTTAATTTATTTGAAATGTGATTAAAATATTTTTTTTATCTTAATGAAAAAAAAATGGTTTAAATTATGAGAAATTGACATTATTTATATTTATGTAGTTATTAAGTAGACATTATTTTAATTGTTCATTTTAATTATTATTAATTAAAGGTTTTACATTTAAGAATAATTTGGAACTTTTGAATAAGTTGTGGCATTGAGGAACCACGTTAAAAACCATATTGTGACTTATATAATTTATATTATCAATAAATGACTATTACATATTTTTATTATTAATATAACCAACTTCGCCTTACTTTACCAACTTTAGAATTTTAACCTTAATATTTCGAAAATGACTAAAAAAAAACTCCGAACACATTTGATACGTCGCTCAATACCTCAGGCTCCACTCCAACGAACAACAGCATCTCATTACCCAGTGAAGGCGAGCCAACCAGCGGCAGTTACAATGCAATTTCCGCGGCTTTAGCGACGCGGGCGCAGGACAATACGACGCGTGCGCCGCGGGGCGAGGGGCCGAGGGGAGGGGGAAGGTAATGCAATATTTGTTCGGCGACACACGGGTGACACACGTTACGCTATTGTTCACCTCGGGGCAGGGGCGGTGAACCTTTTTTAATACAAAACTAGACAAAAATTTGAGCGATTTTGGGCTTTTAAATTTGATGCTTCTGTGAAGTATGATTTATGTAATATTTTCATTTGTTAAGAAAAATATAATCACTGTCTTTTTCTTTGTATTTTAGGCTTGCATAACATGGACTACCCCAATCAACGAGTTTTGGTGTAAAGACAATAATGTAGCTGTATTGTATTAAATTAATTAAAGTATCATTGAGTGTATATTTTAAGTCAAATTGTTAGCAAATAAAAAAAAGTGCAGTTACGTATATTTACGTGAATTTAATTTAACATAATATCACTATATAACCGATAATTTTCCACTCACATACAAAGTCGCCTATGACTTTGTAGTGGTCTAACAATAGTGTCAAATAAACTAACATTGGTCAATGTTGCTCTCCCCTGGCCCTCTAATCCGGCATTGGCATGGGGTTGCAGCGATAAAAAGATAATGCGGGCCGCGTCGCGTGCGCACGACTAACGACGCACCTATGGAGGCGGCTTATCGCGCCTGCGTACTGACTGCGCCGGGGGACAAATGAGCTTAATTATAATACCTTTGAAAGGACGAATTCGGATTTCTTTTTGATTATTCGGTTCACAGAGTCGGGATTTTTGTTTGGTTAAATTTATATATTGTTTTTTTTTTTGGCCTTCAACCGATATTTTACAAAAAGGTTATAATGTAGATAAGCATTTCAATCTAAGAGATTATTGCGATGTCTTTGATTTTAGTGAAAAAAAATATGAATATGAGATAGATTCATACTACACCTAGGGTTCCGTTAACATTTTATACACATTTTATATTAAAAAACACTTCATACTTCATCACCCTATGTTCCCACTGCTGGGAGACTGGGCCTTCTCTCTTGACGAGAGAGATTAGGCCTTGGCCACGCTGGCCAAGTGCGGGTTGGTAAATGTCACATGCCCTTCACAATCTTTTTTTTTTTAATCTTATCAGAACATGCCGGTTACCTCACGATGTTTGCCTACACCGTTAAAGCGCCCATGTTTAAAAAAACACAAAAAAAAGGATTTTTTTTCGTCGTCGCATTTAGAGCGTGCCCAGTATTTCGATGGGGTCATCCATTTACCTTAAAAATCGTTTGTTCGTAAGTATATTACGAACAAACGATTTTTAAGTTTATCATCCCTCAAAATTTCAACTCTCTATCTGTCTCAGTTCTTGAGATACACTGCCTGGTGACAGATACACAGCGACGAAGTGTCAGGTATAGGGTCTCGTTTTACCCTAAAAACGTGTGATAAAAAAGTACTTTCTACACACATATAAATAATAACGATAAAAATTTTGATCGTGGACATTGAAGTCAAAAACGATGAAATACAGAACGGTTAGTTTTTCAATAAATAGAGAACCTCTCACCTTAGTTATAAATATAATTTCCAAAGGATCATTATTATTTTGGTAAAAAATCAAGACAAGAAATTATGGTCCTGTTCAAATTTATTAACTAAAATATGATCATAATATTGGCATGCTTTTCCTATGAATCCTTTCATCATAAATAATTGATCAAATCGTGCAGTATACATTTAAATCAGTAATTTCATTCCAATAGACTTTGATTCATCAAGGAGTTGGGCTGAATATGGTAATTAAATGGGTAGGTACAACAAATCCAAACCAACATTAATAATTTATTTATCGAACATTTTTATAAACAACTATTTAGGTATGCCGTTAAAGCCAGTCTTAATCAAACGTTTTTTATCCCCAAAATCCACGAATCACTGCACAGAAATACTACAGCTACAATACTCTTTCATTACAATCAATATCACAAAAAATAATAGTTAGGGAGCGCGGTGTGACAAAATGAACAGACGCAGGAGGTCCCCGTGTTTTTGCACGCGGCGGGGCGATGTCGCGAGAGTAGACATGGGAACGGCATTCTGCGCTACGGGATCAAAGCTTGGGGATGCTAATGATGATTTCTTGTCTGACTCCTGTTCGGGGGTCGTGATGTAGAAGTTATTGAGGACTTTGATTTTCAATGGGAGTTAGTGACGGTTCGGTGCGTTAGGCGATTATTTTTAATTTTTTGAGTTAAACAAACATAGAAAATTATCTCGGTATTCATTTGTCAATTATTTCAATTCTCTGTTAAAATAATTTTATAAATATTAAACTTAATAGCTAAGAGGTTATTTACAACAGCTTTAAAATATACTAAAGTTGATTTTGCTGTAACTTATTATATTTCATGATTATAAAATTGAATTTTTCAACGAATTTTCAAAAACCAACAGCCTTTATTATTAACAAACATGTTCTCTATGACTTAATGAAATTATTGAATATTATATAAATTTAGGTATTACACCTTTGGTATTTACCACAGAACCACCTATTGCAGATGTTACCTGCAAAAGGTGGTTCTGTTACAACTTATCTTCCGATAAAGGCCTACTCTAAAGATCGCCATTCTGTCCTGTTCTTTGCTTTATGAGTTCGTGTGGAGCCCGCTATTTTCCTTATATAAAAGAGTTACAATCAATCATATACATGTATATCAAATAGTATAAGTTGATTACAGAATCGCATGAGGCAAAAGTACGAACAGGTATTAAATAAATGTAACAAAACTGAAACATTCCATAATTACTTCAACACAGCCAATGACCAAATTAAAACAACACCGAATATCACGTTGAAACAGTAAAAGCGACATTGTAGCTCGCACACAATAATTACTAGCGTTCCACACGTCTACCCTCAATACTAGTTTCATAACCGTAACCAGTTCACACCGGTTCATATTGTTCCTCGTCCGTAAATCATCCGAATGTGTCACGGGTAAAAATCATTCCGGATTTATTGTAGGTGGGGCTTTTTGTAACTATTGTAACGGACCGGTTTGTAATGTCGACTGTCAAATGTGACGCATGACTGTGTCAGATTTGATGGTTTTTTTTTGCGGGGTATTTTTATATTACAGACTTTTTACTTTTTTAAATTAATTTATCTCACAGTTTTTTTTTAATAGGGTTAGTAAAAGTTGATATGGGTTTTTATTTTGCATCTAACTTTTTGCAGCAACAGAATACTCATAGATTATTTATATTTTAATCCTCGACTGCGTCTGTATCTAAGCGATAATTTCAAAAAGTACTGAAGGGGTGTTTTATCAATTTTTGATAATATACTTAATATAATAATTCCTGCTGAGAAGATTCAAGTGGAGGATTTATTGTGTGTGAATTACGCACGTGCAAAGTCGGGACGAACCGCTAGTAAATCGTAATTAAATGTTAAAACATTTCCCCTAGAATCAAATCTAAAGTTAATCGCTGGTTTGTTGTTACACACACGATGTTCTCATAATTTTTCATCTATCGCCACTGGTGGCAGGTTAGGGCGGAAAGCAATAAGCCCGCCTCCCGCCGCCGCGGCCATCTGACGAGTCCAAACCTCGTTACACACTGATTAATATTATGGCGATACTTACGCTCTGTTTTATAAAATTGAAATCGTAATTGAATTATCCTGCAGTGTCCTTAAAGAGGGAGATTGTGTTTGGAGCACCTTATTACCTCTGTATTTGAGTTGTTTAGTTGCTTTTGTTTTTTGCTTGGTTTTATTACTTTTTGTACTTTGGAAGCTTTATCAACATTGTTTTTTGTATACCTAGGTAATTACTTTTTTTTTTATTTGGTACTCGTCGTGAATATTATATATACACAATGCATGGTGAGTGCAATTATTCGATTATCGCAATATTAATGACATGAGAAAGTATTACCATTTGGTATATCTTTTTGGAACAGAACGGGAGTTGAAATTTAAACCTTTTGTTTGAAGGCGATAGGCAATTGCACCGCGGAAAAATATGAATCCATAAAACAATGCCGTGGTATAAAAAACTAGTTATAAATAAACCTAAAATGAATTAAGTATATGACAAGTTTTGATTTCAAACAAATACTCAACTTCTGAGTTATTTCAGCTGTAATTTGATATTTTAAACATGTGTCATCGACTCAAATTTTCGATGAAAAACGATCACTTTTAAAAAGCGCTTACGTTTGTCATCTCGATATTTGGGCGTTGCATCGAATGGAGGTCACGCGGCTGTAAAGCAATTAAATCGAGAGTTGACATACTGGGTTAAGCTGCGGTGGAGTTACGCGATTCTATTTACCTACCGCGCTGCGCCTAAACTACTCATTTGAATATTCTAGGGATGTGGTAAACGATATCGATAGTTGTCTTTTAGCTGATAGACCATTTCACCACAAAGTGTATTCCGCCAAAATCAGTTTAAAACTTCGTTTAATTTTCACCAAAAAAATGTCACAAAATGCCATCGTGTGCATTTCGAAAGTGTAAAAACAAAACAATTGACACAATACAAAGCCAGGGTTTAATTATTGCACTCGTAAGTATTGCGATTTAATTAAATAACAATTATTTATTTTTTAAATTAAGCTGTAAACCGAACAATCAACATGAATAATAGTTGCGATCAGGAAAGAAACCAGTCTAATTTCTAATACTAAATCTTGGAAGAGATGAAGCACTATTTTCGGCAAGCAAGTTTTGGTTGTCATGGCAACGATATTTGTATGGCCAAAACCTATGCAATCCCCCATAGATTTCTCGTCAGGCCATATTCAGGATTACCAAAAGTTGGCTAAAGTGACATAATCAGCCTGTAAAATATTAAAATAAAATATTTACCATCGATATCGACAGTAGTTTTGCCTAACCACTAGTAGTATGGCAGTGGCAGTTTGCATAAAAGCATCGTTTGTCACAGCACTAATGCGGTGTCCACGGCAGCCGCGTGACGCCCTGACGAGTGACGTCACACGGCCTGTTAGCTCGAGGAGGTGCGCCTAATGTTGTGTACCGCTCGCATCACATTACTGCTGCACATTTGTCAAACATACAATTTTTGTAGGTAGGTATAGTTTACTATAGAAGCCCAATTTTGGAGCTGAGATTTCTTTTAATCTTAGCTTCAGCTTCAGCAAGAAATAGTCAGAATAGCTAGATCCGAGCCGTGTAAGCTGTACGGGACACAAAAATGGTGTAGGTAGGTACGTGTCGTCTCTCTCTCACTCTCTCTCAATTATGAGGAGCAACACTACAGTTTAGCTTTAACACAGTTTTATACTAGCACAGTGGACTATCATAATGTCTATCTAGGTAGTAATACTTACGTAGATTAAAAAACCAAATTAAAGGTGACATAAGAGTCTGTCTGGGAAATCATAGCCATGTCTAACGGATGGAGCGATTTCAATTTAGTTTTGTTTGTATGAAAGGTGAGCACGAGTGCATGCCAGATGTAAATTAAGTTATTTATGATGTCGGGCGATGGAGATGGACGTGGGATCCGAACAAATAGAAAAATCGCAATGGTGATGATAAGGTAGCACTCGGTGTAGAGGTTGGCCATAAAAACCGTTTTGTGAGAAGACCTGCCGAGAATAATTATTCGTATCTGTGTCGTATTTTTTTTTTACTTTTTAAATAGCTTATGATACGGGAACTAGACATCTGATATTCTTAATATTATATCCATTAGATACATGATAATTTTTATTATACCTATACCAAGAAGAAAGTGCTTGCAGAACATACAAATACTTGACTCCTCGGCGGGAAACGAACCCGCTACCTCACACTTTACATAGAAAATTTAGTTTATAAACTTTACAGTTCTATCAACTTCGAGTCAAGAGAAATATCCATCAAGAAGAGTCTCCTGCCAGATCACCAGATCAGAAACGCGTGTTTGTAGACTGCTCAGACACCTACTTCTCAGAAACCTACAAAATATTTACATTAACTTTTCTACTGGTCTTTAATCCCATAAAACGCAATAGCAGTCTCCGTACGATAAACATTCCTCGCTAAATTAAAGTCAATTAATATTCCGCTCATAGCTGCTATCATTATCAAAATCTCCAACCCACTGCCCAATGTCCATTAAAAACAATCTTCAGCACATTTCAAAAGACATAAACCCATTGGCGGCGCATAAAAGACCAAAAACGTCCCTAAAGTGAGAATACCTTAAATTACAAAGGGCCGGCTATCGGGCCCATGCGGGTGAAGGAAATTATTAATTTGGACTATTAAAATTACCTACAGCAATTGAGATGGACTGACAAAAAGGTCCCCTTAGTCACCGACCGACGGGACGTACAAACTATGGGTACCACCCGTATCGGTAACGCAACGGTATTCATGTGAGAAATAACAAAACAAGCGAAATTAAATAAAAGGAATAGGTAAAAGTCTAGCAATAAGATAGGTTAGTGCCGCTATGATCGAGTTCCGAATAATAACTGGACATTTACAAATTTAGATGTTAGTTATTATTTTCACAAACTGCACTTTAGAAATTTCTGTGTAGGTAAATATGCCAGCAAGTAAGCCATATAGTGAGTCATATAATTTCATTTCGTATAAGATATCATAGACACTTCAAGATACTTACCTACTATACACAACAATACCTTACCTAAAAGAAGCACAGAAGCAATTTCACGAAGAAACAAATTTTTCACCCCAAAACCACCCCATCAAAGTAGATTTTACACCCCTGACTGAATTTATCAAAGACACTTGATAAAAGCTATATCAGAAAGAAACCTTTACAGCTATGAAAATCCGTTAAAAAGCAACTAGTATGAACAAACACTGATTCACCTCTTAAGCAAGGGTACCTTGTACCTTTTTAACGATAAATGAGTCGGCTACGTGCGTGCACCCTGTCTATGACGTCATGAAGGATGGCCGCCGGGGCCGGATAGTTGTGATTAATGGGAGGTAAAGGGTTTGTTTTATTTACATTTACATGTGGCTTGCGGTCCGATATTCACCCAGATGCAGAGAGATTTTTTAAACAGGCGGTGTATAGTGGTGGGTCAAACTGACTTGTTAGAGAGATTGACAGTCAGTCCTCAAGACAGCTTTAATTAAGTAATACTTTCTTTGGTTTTGTTTTTAATGATTTATTGATTAATATTTAGTGTTTCTTCCTTCTGTTGCAGAATGTCTTCTTGCTCGTATTTTTAATGACATAACAACATATTGGGACCTATAAAATATAAATAAATATTTCCGGATAATTCCCACAACAATAAGTAGCCCCGTGATGGTGTCTTACTTAATATAATAGACATATTTATATTGTTCATTATAAGCACCTAGACCACGGAGAAAGTGCTTGCAGTACATATAAACACTTGGACCCCCGAGGGAATCGAAGCCGCTACCTCTTCCTATCCGACCTTGGCCCGCCGCGCCACTGAGGTATTCAATTCAATTCAATTTATTCAGTAACAATTCACAAATCGTATTTGAATGTCTTAAAATTAAATAGTACAATAACTTCGACTATAAAGATTTTAAAATAACATGTCAAAAATATAAATAACATAAAACTGAAAAAATAATAATAATAATTTTACAATGTATTTTGAGAGGCCCTAGAATCATTAAAAACATAAAAACTGCAACCATTTCAACTAAGTTACTCTGTTTAAGTAGTCATCAACAGAGTAGAAGCATCCATTCAATAATAATTTTCTCAATTTATTTTTAAAAATGTTTGGCTTGTCTATTGCTTTCAATTCTATAGGTTCAAGCTTCGATATATTAAAGAATACACTGCTGCCGTCCATGTCTTTTTTCTGTTAAATTCCCTGGACCAGGTTTTTCGTCAGCCACTAGGGAGAAATGGGATTTCAGGCCCAGAGCCAAAGTCATCTCAAAATTGGGCATATTTACAAAAAATATAATAGGTAGTGATCCCTAGCATCAACAGGCATAGATATAGTTTAACAAGCAACCATATTTAATATTTATTTGTTTTGTATAAATATAAATATATAAGTATAAACTGCTATCATGCAACGTTAGGGCACCCCGCCGATCGCAGATGTATCTCAATTGGCAGTTAAGGTGATCGCTCGCCAGGTGGCCTCTCTCTGACTCAACTACAATTTACTTAATAGAATCCACGTGGGAACAGGGATGATACGGAGAAGTTTAGTAATACTTTTTTAATTATTTTTTTTATTTATTTAATTTATTTCCATAATTTTTCTATTTGAGAAATAAACAATTATGGATTTAATGTAAATTTAGTTATTATTGTTGTCGTCATAAACATACATGCTGTATGTAGCTTCAATTCTCCTTTCAAGGCACTATAGTATGTGTTTTTTTTTATGCTAGAACCTTCATTTGACCACAATCTCACCTGATGTAAAGTGACGATGTGGTCTAAGATGGGGCATGAAGACCTAGAAGGTAGATGGCTTTTCCGGACGACATTACGAAACACGTTTCACGCACTGGCTCAGCCCGGAGGGTGAAGGTGAACAGAAAAAACCTTCAAACGAAATCCAACTTGGTTGTTGAAATTGTTTTATGATGGTCATAATATGTCACTGTTTATTTTTAAATTAAAACCAAAATTAATTATGAAAAATAACATAAATGAGTTTCTATAGTTTTCCTTTCCTATGACCCACATCGCGTTCAATTGGTGAAGAGCAGGTAGGAGCGCGTGTCTCAATTGCTGCACCCATTACGCAGTTACCTTGTTATACTGCTGTTAGTGGTACAGATCTTGCCTATTAGATCTGACGGAGTTCATTGCTATCATTCACCGTATTTATCTACCTACCTTCCTAGCTTCTTTGCGAATGCATTGCATAGGTATAAAATGGTGTCTCACAGACATGCCATAAGGAAGTGTAGCTCATAGAGAATTTGACTGAAATGCATTTTAATTTTAAAAACAGTTAAAACTGCTGCTGAAGGGTATAAAACCATGATGATTTCAGAGTTTTTCGATATTTCAACACTGTTGCAATGACGTAATATAAAAATAGTTGAAACTGCATTAAAATATTTTTGGTAAATCCCTGCTGAGCCGGTTTGTTTTGTTTAATCGCGCACTGTGTAGTCTAGTATGCTTCTTCTTTATAATATGCTGAATAAATGTTCAAGCTTTGGTAAAAAAAACGGGGAAATTAACCAACCTAAAAATAAACGGAGTTTACTCATGTCAAAGAATTACACTTGATAAACTAACGTAACTAACATTTCCGTTTTTTTACTCACGACAACTCTGAAAGCGAGGTACAAAATCCTCTAAACCAAAAATTAAAAACTGCAAATTACGTTAGAAGTATCGCGACCCTCATGCGACCCGGCAAGTCCTTTCATCCTTTGTAAAACTAAATTAAATAAAGCACTATAAGGTGTCGCCCGCAGTGCCCGCATCGGTAACGCGACACGAGGCTGATAGTTCGAGGTAAAAATGCCCTTTATCTCGGCCCTCGTGTGTGGCTTCATAAGTGACATTTTAGTTAGGAGTATGAGGGTAGAATCTGTATGGATTGTGAAGATCTAATTATGCAGTACTGGTCGGTTTACTTGTTTTATGGCATATTTGTTCAAATAACAATAATCATCATCATCATCACCCTATTAACGTTCCCACTGCTGGGACACAGGGACTTCTCTCTGGACGAGAGAGATTAGGCCTTAATTCACCACGCTGGCCAAGTGCGGGTTGGTGAATGTCACATGCCCTTCAAACTCTTTTAAAGTTCTCAGAACATACCGGTTTCCTCACGATGTTTGCCTTCACCGTTAAAGCACGTGTTTAAAGCGCACATAAATTTCTCAAGAAGAAAAATCCAGAGGTGCGTGGCGGGGTAATAACAATAATACCCTTGTAATTTTATATATATTTATATGTGTCTGTTATATAAAATTTGTAAAAAATCCGGACAATCCACACAACATTATTAAGAAAAGACACCCAACACACGGTAACACAAAATAAAAACATAAAATAAAAATGACTAAAATGATTAAATGCGATGTGTTCTCGTAATGACAGGGCATCACATCGAGTACAATATGAAATGGCAAAGCAGTTAAATGACATTAGCAACAAACGGGTACTAGACATCTGATATACATACTTCTATATTTATGTTATACAGCTAAAAGCCATTAAGCAAAAACTTGAAAACCGTAATCTTCTGTTTCTAATCTCATCCCACATTATTCGTAATATGGGATGAGATTAGGGCTAGGTTCGCCAAGCACAATTAAATAAAAACCAATTAGTGGAAAACGAGCGAGAATTTTTGCAACTTTAAATACTAAATCTACCGGCATGCTCGGTTCCACTTCCTATCTCTTCATCAATTAATTCGAGGGAGTCGAACCCGCATTCAGTAATTGAAGCCAATAAAGCACCAACTAACAATGACGTATGGCTCCAAGGTGGACGCAGGGTAATTGTGCAAAAAGTTGCAAGCAACTGTAATTATGTATATATATTTTTTTTTCCCCCTCCCTCCTGCAACTTGTAAACATTGACTGGCGGAGCTCTTAGACATTATATCGGCGTTTAATTATAATTTCCACTGGATACCTGGAAAAAGCATCACATCCCAAAGCTGGCACAACAAGGAACATTTGGATGGTGAATTTTCGTTATTTGGAGCAAGAGAACACTGAATTATTCACATCGTTGGAACACAAAAAGGTCGGTAAAGATTTTGAATTTACTTTTAAACCACCAAAAAGCCACTATTTTCCGAAATTTTGAAAACATTTTGCGGTACATTGTATTCTGTTAACAAATTGAAACCAGCTGATTGGACAACAATGTATGTCATGCATCAAGCAAATGTCAGACTGACAGGATAAATGTTGCCAGCAATATACAAATAATTCCTACCAAGAACTGGATTAGTAATCGATTGAGAATCGATTAGTTTTAATTTAAAATAATTACAAACACCATGACCACCGATAATTGTGATAATATGGACTTTGAAAACATCACATTCAGAGTTAGACAAAACCGTAGAGCTAATTCAATGAGTAATCTTTCGGATTCTTCAATATTAGATATGACAAGAAATAGTTTGCCTGATGCATTGCTAGACCAAACTGTTTCGATAACTTTACTCCAAGAAAAAGTGGCGGTCTTGGAAAACTGCCTTGTATCGGCCAACCACGAGGTCGATAAATTATTACAGGAGAACAAGAAACATAAAAAAGAATTAGAAAAATGTAATAAGATAATTGAAATATATAAAAAAGTCGACACAAATGAAGCTTTTGCCACTCCAGTGGTCGGTAGGAAAAGGAAAAAGCCAAGATTATGTATACAGGATGAATGCACCTTCATGTCACCGAGAAGTCAATCATCATCTTCAGTTCACGAAGGAAAAATAGAGGACCTTCAAAAACAGATCTATCAACTTTCAGAATGGCTGCGTATAGAAAAAGAGAAAAATAAGGATAACTGTATTGATATCAAAAATCTAAATATAAATAAAGCAAAAGAGATAAAGAAACTAAATACAAAGAAACCCAAACGAAAAAATACGAGACGGAAAATCATAAAGACGATTAGACAATTAAGAAAAAAATCAAAAAAACTGCAAAAAAGATGTACACTACTAAAGAAACAGCAAGATAAACTTAACTTTAAAATTTTAGAACTGGAATATAAAAAGGAATTTAATAAACCATGTTCATCAAGTCCATCGTGTGTTAAAGTAAATAATAATATACATGAGAGAGTCGAGGAAAAAACAGAATCAAGATCTGAAATGAATGAATTGCTTGAAAAAAATCCACTAACAATGATATTATCCGACGAAATGGGCAAAAACTTGGGACTTCAATTGAACAACGTTGGAAGCAATGTAAATATTTACAATCACTGCAAACCGGGAGCAAATGCAGAAGAAATTTTGAATAATGTTGAAGAAAAAACGAAAGATCTAATGAAAGGAGATACACTAGTTATAATTATATCAAGATACTTAAATAGATACTCACATCACAATACTTTTATCAAACTAATTTCAAAGATAATAAATATGCCAAAACGTAAATTTAATATTGTAATGACAGGGTTTTTATATAATAATAATCTTAAAGACAATGACATTTATATATTAAATAATAAAATATTTAATCTGGTGACATTGAATGAAAACATGGCGTATATTGACATAAATTGGCAAAGAAGTAGTATAGGAAAGACAAGGCATCTATTAGCGACAGAATTAGAGAGATTCGTAAAGGGTAAGGTTAATTTTAAAATATTTTCAGCATTGACTTTTATAAAGGTAGATGATAGCATATGTACTAATGACAAATTGGTGGAGAATATATCTTCAAATTTTCATCATACTCAAACTCAGCAGGTAAATCGATAATAAATGTAATTCACTCAAACGTACAGAGTATTCATAATAAATGTTTAGAACTAGAAATTTTGCTAGCGGAAAATCAATGTGACATATTGTGTGTAACAGAGACATGGGCATATGACCATCAGGTCCAGAGTATACATATAGAGGGTTTCGAGCTTGCCACGTACTTCAACAGAACCGTATTCGAGCATGGAGGAACGGCTATCTTTACTAAAGAAGGGATACATTTTAAGGTCAGAAGAGATGTAAATCGTTTATCTTTCGAAATGAATTGCGAAGTTTCGGCAATTGAGATACTCCAGCATAAAATTATTGTAGTTTGTGTTTATAGGGCAGGCAGAGACACAACATTATTTTTTGATATTATGACGAAATTACTTCATAGACTATGCAAAGAAGGGAAAAAAATTATTATAGCGGGTGATTTCAATATAGATATATTGAAAGAAACGAATCTGACAAAAAAATTTAGGCATATATTAGACAATTTTAAATGCAATTTTATTTTAAATAAACCAACTAGGACCAAAACCACCAAAACAGGTACAAGTTCGACCTGTATTGACAATTTTATTGTAAATTTTGATGATGTGGTGGGAAGTGTTCTTGATTCAAAAATCTCCGAGCACAACGCAATAAAATTATCATTCAAAACTGACCCTCAAAAGAAACCGGTAAAAAGCATTTGCAAATACGTTAGGACATTTTCATTACAAAATTATAATTATTTTAATTACTTGTTGAATCAGGATTACACAAAACTTAAAAGTGATATTGAGAAATCAGACAATGCTAATAATAAGATGACAGTGCTGATGAATGCTATAGTACATTATTATAATATAGCATTCGCAAAAAAGAAACAATTTAGATCAACACGGGTTATAAAGTGGACAACTCCAGGTATTCAGATTTCGAAAGAGAAGCTCGCAAAAATGGAATTACTGGAAGAATTACAACCAAATAAGGATTTACGAACTAAAATAAAAAAGTATAAAAAAATATTAAGAAAAGTATTTAAATCAGCGAGTAAACAGAGGTATACACATAGAATAAGCAAATCAAAAAATAGAATACAGGAAACGTGGAAAATAATTAATGAACATACAAATAGGAAAAAAAGTAGACATAACAACATCGATATGATAAAAAACGAACTGAATCAAAATATTTCTGACCCTATTGCTATAGCTAACAAATTCAATGATTTTTTTATAGACATTACAAAGAATTTGACGACCAATTGTGATATTAATGTAGATAAATGTAAGGTATATCTGCATGAAACACCAAAACCCTTGACTAAAATAAAATTTAACTTATTGACATTTACGGAACTGACATTAATTATTAAAAAAATGAAAAGTAAGACATCTGTTGACATTTACGATATGAATACAAAACAATTAAAGTTTATTTTGCTAAAAAATCCAAATTTATTAAAATTAATATGTGACGTTATTAACCAATGTATTGTAGAGGGGATATTCCCGGACGTACTAAAAAACGGGAGGGTGATTCCGTTATATAAAAAGGGCGAACATGATCAAATTAATAATTACAGACCCGTATGTATACTCCCAACGATATCTAAAATACTAGAAACTATACTTAAAAATAGGATAGTAAGTTACTTTGAAGGGAATAATTTATTTACAGTAGCTCAATACGGATTTAGACAGAACAAGTCCACTGAATCAGCAATTAGAAATGTCAGCTATTATGTACTTAGGGCATTGGACGAACGTTATAAATGTGCGAGTGTGTTTTGCGACCTGTCTAAGGCTTTCGACTGCCTTAGACATGACATTTTACTTGAGAAATTAAAATACTATGGATTTGAAGATAAAGAACTAAATATAATGACGGATTACATAACTAATAGGACTCAAATCGTAAATATTAATAACATTAATTCGAATATCGGACATATAAAGGTAGGGGTACCACAGGGCTCAATCCTAGGACCGGTTCTTTTTCTTATTTACGTCAATGATCTGCCAAACTGTATACCTGAATGGGCGTTCATAAATCTTTTTGCCGATGACACCCATATAGGGGTCAAAGACAAGACAGTAGCGAAAGTAGACGAGAAAATTGAATATGCAATCCAAATACTTGAAAAATGGTTTGAAACAAATGGTATTGTATTAAACGCAAGCAAAAGTATTATTATGCGGTACAAAGCAAGACGAACAATTCAATCTGAAGGGTCTATGTCCCATGTTTTCCTTGGTTACACAGTTGACCACACAATGAGCCACGAATTACACATTGAAAAAACCTGTAAAAAACTAGCTAGTGCCAACTATGCGCTCTTAAAACTGAAATCAGTGGTTACGAAAAAAACTTTATTATCGGTCTACTTTGCTTATGTTCATTCAACTTTAAGTTACGCAATAACCGTATGGGGAAACAGTTCTCTGATTAATAAGGTGCTTATTTGTCAGAAAAGAGCTGTAAGAATTGTATGTGGGTTACATAGGAGAACATCCGTTAAGAAATTCTTTGAGAAGTATAGGATAATGACAGTCATATCTCTCTACATTTATAAAAGTCTACTGGAAATACATGGTAACAAAGACTCATATTTAAAAAAGAAAGATACACATAATTATAATCTTCGAAATATAGACAAACTAGTTGTACCAAACACACATCTTGCCAAGGTTAGAAAACAGGGAGAAAGTACCAAAATTAAATTTTATAATAAATTGCCAATCAATATTACATGTCTTGACAATTTTCAAAATTTTAAAAATAAAATAAAATTATTCTTCTTAAACCATGCTTTTTATAATGTAAATGAATTTATGAATATGAATATTATTAAATCACATTTTGCTTAAAATTATATGACATTTAGTATTTGTATTGACATTTTTATTAGGACATTTATTTATAATTAACATTTTCATTGACATTGTATTTACACTAGACTGATAAAAACAAGTTTATTTTGATTAGGTATTTATTTTATGCTATTTTCAAATTATTGTATGTTTTTTTTATTTAATTTAATATTTTAACTTGTGTGATTTTTATTAATTGTGGATAAATTGTAAAACTTGACTTGCCATGTATAACGCCCAGTTGTATTATTATGGTTAATAAATGAAATTAAATTAAATTATGAGATTGTATCAACTTTGCCTTATTGCCCCCATCAGTCTATTAAAGAACTGATGATTCATTTCGGTTTTTGTTGGTTAACGTTCATGAAGAATGTGAGAACTGTGCTCAAATTATATATATTACTGTACTCGACAATGTGATGTAAATTTTACCTTTGAAAAGAAGTTCATAAAGAAATAACACAGTATTTTAAAATGAATATAGCAAATTAAACACTTCGACATCGCATTTAGTGCAAATCTTTAAAATTTTAATTTGCATCTGGTGTCTTTTAGCAGCAATGGTTACAGTGATGATTAAATGGATAAATATAAAATCACAAAAGTTTGTTAATGATAAATTATAAACAAAAGTCATAAAATACATGTACGTGGACAGCAGTCGCTACCATTATTTCTTATTCAGAAGATAAATATAAATTTAAAAAAATAACCGGACTAATCATCAGCTAACCCTCAACTAAATGTCTACTACCCAACTAAGTTTCAAATTTCTTTATCACCACAGGTTTGCTGTAATACATGTCTTATAGGGTTAAGCTCGCCTTTGTTATTAAACCTTAATGTATCCTTTTTTTGTACAATAAAGACTTTATGAACTAAGAAGAGCTTGTGTTATTTTTTGTTATCACGTACATTATGATTCATAAAAAAACACAAGAGCCTAGTAAACTTTTCCACCATAATGAGTAAAATAATCAGAAAGAAATTAAATTATAATTTTACTCCCACAATACCCTCTATCATATTGCATCATAATCGTTACAAGCCGTAATCCAGTAATCCGGAATATAAGCTGACCCGCTTTGGTTTCATTTACCTTCAAACTGTTTAACTCAAACACGGGTTTTATTAATCTATGGGTCTTCCTGACCCAGCGCAAACATGCACGGACACAGTTGAGATACACCAGAAGCGAAATTACTAACGGAGATTCGAAATATTAGTAAATTTTGGCGCCCAACGTGGGGCTCAAACAAAGTACGTTTGTTTCGCTATGAGTATATATATATATTAGAGGCTCTGAAGATCATAAATATGTAAGTATTATAATTAATTTTAAAGATAATCGAAGTCAAGACCGCAAAATCTTCCATAAACGCCAAAAATGAACGACTTACAAATTTTTGGCGCCACAACGTGGGACAACGCTCAAGACAAATCCTTGTCAATTTAGGCGTTCTGATGGAATTCCACTGTACCCGATTTGGGCTTAAGTAATTAACGCGATGTCGATGGGCGATGTTTTAATAACTTGCCTCACAATGCCGCTGTTTGCTCTCATAGGTAATTCCGTATATTGCCGGCCGTAGACAGGACTAAATAATGAGTTTCACAACTGCCGCTTTAATATGATGTAACAAGTACTTTTTATTACTTTGTAGGCATTGAAATACCGTGCGGATTATTGGCGCTAATATTTTAATAAATGTTATGGAACTTTTCACAAAATGTGTATGTAAATAAAATATGTATGAGAGATTGACTATTACGTTACCCGTTACAGATAGACTTATAACGAGGAAAGTCTATAAGTTTTAGGGCTTATTTCACAAAATCTGAGTAAACTAAGCAATGGTTTGTAAAATGCTATCTCGCTTTGTCATATATGTATGACTGAGCGAAATATATTTATAAATAACTAGCTGACCTCGCAAACGTTGTTTTGCAAAATGAATAATAGATGTTGTCCGATTCTCAGACCTACTCAATATGCTCATAAAATTTCATGAGAATCGGTCATGCCGTTTCGGAGGAGTATGGGAAGGAACATTGTGACACGAGAATTAATTTGCTATGAGATGTTGAAACAGCTTAATATTAAAAACCATGATATTTATTTAAGTTACATCATGAAATTGACTAATTTTAAAAAGGTTGTATTATTTTTTGTTTTATGATGTTTAGTAAATATCTGTTAAAAATGATTAAACTTTTGCAACAATCTTGTGTAACCCTCTCGATCATAATAGCATGCCAATAGCAAACAATCTCGGGAACGAGCACACAGTACCTTCACAAAAGTTATTAGTTTCACCTGAGGGGCATGTTGCTCAAACAAGCCGTTGTTAGAATATTGTGTTCAGGGATTCATGTAAATATCGTAGAAACTAATTTGCGAGCGTGTTTGTCTGTCAGGGCGAGAGGTGCTTCGGCGAGTGCTGCGCCCTGGGAACTCATTATGAAGATGCAGTTGATTACTTACTTGATAGTTTGAGAATAGTCATGGTAATGAGTATTATCTTTGCAACTTTTTAGTGTTCCCTACGCAAATGGTAAAACGGGGCCCTATACTGAGACTTCCTGTCTGTCTGTCTGTTACCAGGTTGTATCTTAAGAACTGTGATAGATAGAGAGTCGAAATTTTGAGGTATGATGTGTTTCTGTTGCCGCTGTAACAACAAATACTAAAATTAACAAATATATAAGGGGAGGCATACAACAAACGTGATTTTTATGACGTTGCGCGAGGCTAATACTTGGATGCGTGACCGCTCTAGCTACAATTTTTTGTGTATAAATAAATGTCTTTTTTTATTGCAAAACTTATAAAAACTTTAAACGGGTTCCGTTTCGTTTTTTCATATCTTTACTACGATTATCCGTCTGGAAGAATCACCATGCTATACAATTATATTTACCTAACCTTCTTATAACTGCTTTCTTTATAATTCCTGTAAATTTCAGGAATTCTTGGAAATTGTGAATCCATACCAAAACCACGCTATCAACACCATTTCCAACTTAATAAAGCGAATCTAAGCCAAACTTCTGGAGAATTTAAACTGAAATTGCTAGCGAAGGTATAAAAGTTTTGGAATTCATCAAAATCAATTTACGAAGCTCATCGGCTCTGGTCCCGAGGGCACCGCTGATTGAATTACTTCTTGGCGGAAAATAATAATTCACGGTGTGATTTTTCCCATCTCTGCCTTGTCGGTTAATTGAACGTGCATTGAGAAAGGGTTGATCCCTTGGAAGACGCCGGGCGTATTCTGAGTGCTATTCGGTTTTATGTATACTTTTTACTGTTCAAAACCATGTCAGTTCTGCTGTTTGCTTACTCTCTGCTAAATTACTCTAATGCAAACTTCCTAAGAAACCTTTGTTGAAAACAGCAATTAAATTATTCACAAGGAAGGTTTAAGCTGAGAGTTTGTACTCTTGCTTAGATATGAACGGTTACTTGTATACTAGAGAAGTTTGATAAGATCCCTTTTATTACTGTTTATTTATTACATTAAGATTTTCCTAAGTCGTTCACTATTTCAATATTTTATTAAAGCTGTGATCGCTGTTTAACGATAAATCATGTTTTTTAGTCTTATCTCTTTAAGGGTCATTGTGGAACTAATATTCTGTTTTGATGTAAAATTTATAACTCACAAAAGTTTTCCAAACTAATTCAGTAATAAGTACTTTAAAAAATCTGGTCAACTAATTCTATCGCGTCCATTGTTTATCACAACATAAAATCAAACTTGTTCAAATAAACTAGAAGTATTTAATTTGTATATATGTCGCAGTCATCTGGTTGTATCTGCTATTTGATTGTATGACTGGCGCGTTCATTTAATGACGACATTTAATTGAATGACTAGGGCTGAACGTTGATTGAACAAGCGTCACAAAACGTCCAACTAGTTAGCAGATTATAACATAGCTCTTTGAACAGAGCGGACTTAAAATCAGTCAGGTGATGGAATAATATTTTTTTTTTATAAAAATATATTTTTTTTAATAGCAATTCGACTATAGGAAGTGCATTGATGCTATCTAAATCATAATATAAGAGATGTGACTGCCATTATTGGTACTACGTGCAAGTAAAGATTTTATTACATGTAAGAAAGTTTTTATAGGTACTTGTTATGTTTTTTTCAGTATTATATTACTGGTGTGTCATGTCATGTCCTCATTTTTGTTATCTAAAGTAAGTTTTACTTTAGATAACCTTTTAAGTTGCGAACTTATGGTCACCCTAACCAAACATTACAAAGTCAGCTATATCTCATTCAACAACTATGCTAAATGGCGTTCAGTCAAGATGTTGAACGTTACATTAAACAACTTGACGAGTTGTCCTTCAGTCATTCAATTAAATGTCGTCATTAAATGAACGCGCCAGTCATACAATCAAATAGCAGATACAACCAGATGACTGCGACATATACATATCTACAACCAAGTTGTTTTTTCATCATCATTATCATCCGCAGCCGACCTTTGCTCACTGATGGGTATAGGCCTACTTTTGGTCCTACGTACGCTATGTATTATATCCAGGTCCAGATGCGTCTTTAAAAATTTCGTCAGCCCATCTTGTTGCTTAATACTTTATTTTGATATTGTTACTAAAATAAATAATAAAAAAATATATATCTCCGGACAATCCACTCATAAACATCTAGCCCCGTGGTAAGCTCCAAGCTTGTGTTATGGTTACTAGACATCTGATATACTTAACATAATATAAATTTTTTTAGTATATACATATTAAACACCCAGACCACGGAGAAAGTGATTGCAGTACTTACTAACACTTGACCTCACGGCGGGAATCGACTGTCGCCCACCGCGCCACTGAGGCAGTCAAACTTTTTATTTTGGCACTATTTTACTAAGTATTACTTTGTTTGATAAGAAAAACAGTGGTTCAAAAGCGAGTAGAGAATACCCCTCCCAGAGGTGCCTTCTGGCGGCCTCCCGCGGGAACACCTCAATCACGGCAGACAAAGGATGACGTTTAATATTATATCCACCTATCGATGTCTCATGAATTCACTCGCAGGTCGGGGGAACTAGCATGTTGTTACCGATATGTGAACGAATATTGGTTTAACATAACATAACTATGTGAGTAGAGAGAGTAGAGGTTCTTGCTGAGTTGGTTAATATTTTGTTAAGGTTACAAATGAGAACAAATTATGGTGATGGAGTTTAAGACGGCACTTTTATTTTATAAGTGATTGTTGAACAACGCATTATAATTCTCGTTATACTATAGATATTGTTTTATTTAACATGATAATAAAGGATAAATAGAGATGGCGAGATAGCACACATAACACAAAGACCACATATTGGGTGGCCCTGTTACTTAAAATCTCTTTCAGTCAATTTTTTAAAGTTGATAGAACAGTGAAACTTACAACGTCCGTACACAACAGCGGGTATCAATGATAAACAGAATAGTAAGTCATTAATTACCTATAATAATAAAGATACATTAAATATTTGGACATTTGTTTTAGTTAACAACGGGACATTGCTTTATGGTATTTGAGAGTATGTATATTTGGAAATTAGAAGCAATACATATTAATTAAGCGCCATCATTGCTTTAAGTCCTTAAAAAAACTCAACTTATAATCGAAGGTCATAAAATCGTCCAATAATTGTAACAACAGAAACGTCGTAGGTTAGGAAATTTAAACAATACGATTTTATGTCTAGTCAAGAGGAAGTTTAACTCATATTATCATGTCTCATTTCACAGCATTGAGATTTCATCAATCGTTTCACACAGCCATTCCAAATACAAATATTATCTTGATTCAGAAATAAAGGGCATTCTGCACGGCAGACAACAACGTAGATACCTGAATTAATAAGGGCGCGTTCAAATATGGAGGCGCAGACGGTGCGTTAGTTACGGCCGGCGCGTGTGTCGCCTGCTTTATCGCCGCGGCTGAACTCTGCTTTACGGGGCTCATATTGCTACCTGCTTGTTTATTTGCTATGTGGGTTATTGTATGTGTGGTGAACAACGCTCAGTCTGCAAACACCATACGCATTAACTAATAAATAATGTGTACGGTGGTTACATCAAAAGGTTTTCGCTCACTTTCATGTTCCTACTATTTGTAGCATCGTGGGTGTCTGATAAAACCTTCAGATACGGAGTTAAAATACATATGGATAGTACAATGTTAAACTACTAAGGAAAGAGACATTGAATAAATTATGTATAAATTAAACTATTTTCCTCAACATTTCACTGGATCTAATACCTGGACCAAACGTCAAACAGGGGTCCTACGGGAATTAATATAATCACTATACACTAATGGTCAATTTTAATAAACAACGTACCATTCACGGTAACAGCTACGACTACTTTTCTCGTAACAATAATTAGTATTCGACATAGTAGCAATGAACTAATTTGTTTTACTGCAACCGGGCATCAGTAGATTCTAAAAGTACTTTCTTCATTTTACAAGACAAATACTTCACTCCAGTCTACGTTTCATACAAAGTCATACAAGTAGGGGCTGCCCGCGGCCACGCATAATGCGCGCAATAACACTAACATTATGCGCGCGCCTATTCCGGTGATCTACCTTTATTGGCGCATGAATACAAGATGGCGACGGCGCACTGCGAGCTGCTGACTCACTGTTTGCTTCATGCTTTCATCAAGTATTGTTTATCAGTTTGTGATGTGGAAAAACTGCTTGGGATATAGAATGGTGCACTTGAGGAGATTTGTGTTCGGCTGTAGGTATTAGATATATAATTATACAATAACATATTATGTTAATGACTATACTAATATTATAAATCTGAATCTTGGAGTTTACTCCATAAGAAACGATTTGAGTTATAAGGCCCGGTACGGAAATTTTATGAGGAGTAAAATCAAAAAATGTAACACGAAAAGTTGAGGCGTTACGTAGACAGAGACAAACATATATATCTGTAGGATTTGAACGTGTAAAAGAATGAGATGGAATACATTACACAGCGTATCTCATTCTCGGGGTATCCTTTTTGCGCGATACTTTGTAGTCTCGACTACGAAGTATCGCGCAAAGAGGTATTGCTGTATTTTATTTATATGATTTTGTAACATACTTTATGTAATACGCTTTATCGAAGAAATATAAATAATCCGAATAATTACAGATATATTATGTTTGTTTCTCTTATCATTATAGCAGATGCGTTCATTTACCCTTTTTTCTATTCGATATATTATATCATAATTATAGTTCGTAAGGAGTAAACTCCAATCGTGCGTCGTAGCTGACACACACACACTTTTTTTCAGCTTTTAGCAGCTGTTGAACGTGCACTGCTAAATATCAGGACATCACTAGTAGATTTCCAGTTCTGCTGCCCACCGTGACCGTGGCATTAACCGTCACGTCTGGTTACTTTTTTTATTAGGTGCACAGGTTTTTCGGTCTGCGATCTTAGATAATATCTATTCACAGCAACGACTACCTTTAAGTTAGGAAATATTAAATTCAGTCGGTAAACAAGTCATTTCACAAAAAAAAACAAGATTCAAAATTACCTACATTATAGAAAAAAATCTATTTATTTGAAATTGATTCATAATAATTTTCAAAACAATAAAAATATAAAAATATCTACATACAATAAGGCAACATCAGTGAACTATGTCAGTTGTTATAATAGGTTACGTTAACTTGTAATGAATAGAACGGAAGGTTCAGAGTCCTAGTTGGTAAAGTTTATAGTGAGGAAACATTCATATCCCAATACATTACAAGTTCAGAGTTGAAGGTAGGCTAAAGTTGGCCAGTAGATATGTCTATTTGCAACATTACGTCTCCCCCCAGCCGGGCCGGAATACCTTGGCAAAGTTTAATTTCAAATGCTGTAGCCACGAATACAGCGTTTGTCCACTGAGAAACGCAATTTTTTATTCCTTTTGGTATAAATGAGACGCCTTCGTTGTCAATTATCCTTTTGTTTGTTAATTAAAAAATGTTAATATTTAATCTAGACAAAAATGACTTTCTTAAAAAAAAAAATATTAGTCCTAACATTATGAACATTCAGATAATGTGTAATATACTATTTCAAAAATTACCTACCACTTGGATTGAGTGTCATCCTTTTTTTTAGCTTTATTTGTTTCCCTATAATCATATTTATTTACCGTACACTTCATAAGGATTTTTCTGTCAGGAATCTTTGAAGAGATTTCTTTGTTTATTTGACCTAATCTCAGGAACGACTAGTAATTAATATAAAAATATAATATCTATCCCGCAATTCTAGTGGACTTAATCTTAAGGTCGATCCATTCGCATAGTTCCCGGCGAAAGGTTTAATTGTCCCATCTTAACCTTCGCGCGTTATTTACGAGAGCGGCCGGTGGAGGCTGGCTTGACCCTTCCGAATTAACTATCAATTTGGGTACTTACACTGTAGCTAACGGCTCAACTTTAGTAACTATGAATTGCAGAGACAAATTCGCTAATGCATTATATATTATACTCCTGTAGTGGTCCAATACTGCTAATGCCTGGCGGAGTCGACAAAATGATTTAAGACAGTGGATTCAATATTGTTTATGATTTTTTCTACTAGCTGAACAATAAGTTAGGTTAGCTGGTAGATAATGCTTTAGCAATAAACTTGCCTTTTTGTATCAAAATCTTTTCTGTACAACTAAAGTGTTAAATAAATAAACTATGAATCGATTTTGACAACAAGAGTAAGTTGAGATAGTTATGGCTTAAAACAAAATATGCACATCAAGGTGTAAATAGATGTGGATTTGTCGTAACGATGAAAGCTGCCAAACTAATACCAAATAAAATATTGGTGGAAAATCTGCTTATCGACACCATACTGAGTGAACAAAAATCGTAAAAACAATACAATACAAAACACTTTATTGCACACACAGGGAAACAAAATACAACAACACGTAGGAAACAACATATACAATGGGCGGCCTTATCGCTAAAAAGCGATATCTAACTAAACGCTAAAAACATAACTACAAATCCCAATAAGGGGATCTTGCCCAGGGGATTTGGAAAAAAAGGAACTATTTATTAAGCCACACACGACACACAGTAAGGGTGTCAATAAAAATTCACTATGACCAGAAAAAGTGTCAACTTATCAAAAACTTCACGTAGATTACTTTCAAGACACCTGTGGTTTTAACATAGAAGCTGTCAGCGCCACGTCGAACGTGTCTCCGCCGCAACCGCGGAACTGTGGAACTACGGAACTTACGGAAGCGCGGATCGTACGGATACGGAACCGCCGTGCCATTGCCATTGCCGCCGGCACATCATTACCGCGCGTCTCCGGAGTGCTGTAACTGATAGTTGTGGTTGACGCAGGTGCTACGGAAATGTGAGAAAGTTTAACGAGTGTTGCGTTTCACGAGGTAGATGTTGCTGTTACATAGAACTGAAGCACATCTCATCGGTTCTCGGCTTATAAATCTCATGTTTTCCCGATTTAACTCAAACATATTAGCAGCTTGAATATTCACAAAATATAGGCATTAATTTCATTGTTGTAGTAAATTTAACAAGTGATGCATTTCACTAGAAAATTATTTCATTGGATTGATAAGATGCACTTCCAAAAATCTAAAGTCAGCATTATTGTGTGCTCATAAACTAAATAATGTCTGTCTGTAGGTCTGAAAACTACGTGCTCTTTATACTGTACAATTTTTCAGTAGAAATTAGTTTGGGCATGCCTTGATCCTACGAATTATATAAATAGAATAGAATAGAACGAGTTTTATTTACATAATAAACACACAATACAATTAAAATTAACATAAAAGCAGCTTAACGAAAATACTATAGTAAAAATAATTAAACGTAAATCGGTTTCCACTCAGCATAATGCTGAAGAAAATAAAATATATTTGTTATACACTAAATAGACTCATTTTGAAAGAGAAGAGACTCTGCTTTGGTTATTGTGGTCCTTACAGGTACCACACATTCACAGCCTCTGTAGCCCTCACGGAAGTACCTACGAGTTGTCACCTCACAATAAATCCATGAAAGTGCGTAATTCAGACTTCGCCAGTTGACAAGTCAGCGGGGAGCGGGGTGCGACCGGCTGACGGCGCGACAATAAACACGTCTCAGGCATCGTTAATCAACGGGAACTGAGACTCACCTTCAGGGCTAATGTACACCGACGGTTAACGGCCGATTTAGATAGTCAAAGTGTTTCTTAAGACAGAAGAAGAGGACTTGTCAATTAGTGTTGTGAAGTCTAAGATTCTTTATTTCTCATAAGAATCAATCAGATAAGAATCAACACATTCAACGCCATAATGTAGTATGTAGTTACGATCTGCGATATACAGTTTGTTGTCCAAATTTCTTTTTACTGTGTACTAAATACACTATCATCATAAATATCTATGTACTTACTAAAGAAGCAATCAAGTGGTCTTAATTTTTTATTAGGTAATTCGAAAAGCATTAGGTTGATAGGTGGTAGATTGATTTTTATGGAGATATTCTCCAGGAGTGTTGCATAGGAGGCTTAATAAAACAAAGAGCAAAAATACCATTTTACCAAACTTGTCCTCGAACTTAGACAAAGGTTGAGAACTGCATAAAAATATTAATAAACTAGATTAGCAAACGGTAAAGCTGACCCCCAAAACAATAGCATCACCTTGACACAACACGGGCTAGCAGCGACGCCGGGGGGTGAAGCGAGGGGTGCGGGGATATAATTAATTACGTCACTGGCAGGTGAACAATGACGCCTGGAGGTGACGACGCAGGTTTTTTATCTGCGTGACGTCATCAAGTCACGTGGTACCCTACCGTGAGTAGCGGTAGAACAAAAGTTTTCTCCTCCATTATTTGGCAGTTTTGGCTTTGTTCCTGCTAATCATTCTTCTTAGTTGACGAGTCAATAACATACATTGATATAGTAAAACATATTTTTTAAATAAACGGATGAAAATTAATATGAATTCAGAATTTCATAACCAAAACCAAACGTGAAAAGCCGCTGGTAAATAAATCCTTTCCGCATGGCCGCCATTATGGCATAAACTAGTAAACAATGGATAGCGCCCTTCACAATCTGCACATTTACCTGAAAATCCCGATTAATTCATATCCCAACGAAACAATAGCCCGGAACGGAAACCTGTCCACGATTTTACACGCGGATTTACACCTATAAAACAAGCCGAACTCTACTCAATTACAACCTTCTACCAAAGAAATAGAGTCCACTTTCCAACTAGTTTAAACCCAAAATTTTACCCGATTATTGCCGAAAATCTACTCTAATGGAATTAAATAGGGCTCAGTTTCAAACTGCGCCGGCCACTGCCCAGAAAGATGATCTCCACAAACCGTTTCGCAAATGGAACACATTTCAAATTGTCACCTGAATTATTTCCCAATTGAATTTCAACCTTATCTGCTTTGATTTTGATTTTATAACAGCTTAACGTTTTAATTTTTGGACTGGAACTGAAAATTTTCAGTATTGTTGATGGGCTTTAAGTCTTATTTAGTGGTGTTAAAGTTGATGTTGGTGTGTGTCTGGAGGGATGAGTGGATACAGGTGCAACAGCGCGGAATGTCAGACAAGCTGATTTCGTACAATATGGTGGACTTTCCGTTTCCGGCGGCGATTACGTGGTGGGGTGTTGGTTGCAACAGATAACGGCTTACGGTTTGACGGGTACTGCATGCTTTTTGAGTTTGTATACATTTATCATATACCTGTAAACTTAACACAGTTTAACTTTTAACACAGTTTAACTGTACTTAGGTTTGCAATTCAGTAATTAAATATCTGTTATATCCAAAAATAATGTTTGTGAATTTAACTTCTATTTTCACTCGGAGTGAAATAAAGAGTATTTTACCCGGCATACAACATTGATTTAATTTTTTTATTTCCCTTCACGGGAATTTTTATACAGTCTGGGTTAATAAGCCCCTGTGCCCTTTTATAAACTGCATATTGCTGAATACAGCATAGTAGTATATGAGTTACTGCTCAACAAAGCTCTCCCGACATCTTTCTCGACAAAAGAGAAGTCCCTCTGTCCCAGCAGCGGGAACGTAAATAGGGTTATGATGATGATGATAATTTTTTACAAAATATTTAATATACCTATGATGTTTATATTCATAATTTTGCAATTAAATTTTGTACCTAGCTTATTGATCGGCGTATCGCGAACCTGATTTCTCGATATCGATTTAATAGAAAAGCTAAAGTAAAGTTCTCCTAAACTATTACCTACCTTCCCAGACATTAAAGGCAACATACATCAACATATGAAACATCTCGTAAACAATCGCGAGCTGAGATCATCCGCTAAGTGGAGTTGCTCCAACAATCCATCAAGTTAATTGTGCGCGTCATCTCTAATCCGCCGCGTCCCAAACATACAATCATCCATTTAGGAGTCGGACTCGCGTTGTCCTTTATTACTGACACGCTTATTAGGTTCGATGACCTTTCAATTTTGATCAAGACAATCTGGGTAAAGGCTTTGAGCTCACGGTGGGTATAGGATTCTTCCAATCAAAGTACAACGACAAAGACACATAAGTATAAAACATTGAAGCGAACTGTCAAGACAATGTTATTTTCTTGATATTTTTTGTTTAAGCAATTTAGTTTTAATAATTTTAAGTTGACCTGTCCATGTAGGCTATGTGCTTCTAAGGAAATAAACGTTTTGACTTTGACTTTGACAAGACGTTTATTTTCTTAGAAGCAGAGGGCATATATGGACAGAGGTACTTACATAACTGTAAATCTATAAGGGATGCGTATGTCCACAGAGTAAGAATTTAAATTATGACGATTATGAAGTCCGAGAGAGATGAGAGATTTGATGTAAGACGGTAATTATAGCACCCTAAAAGTGAACAGTTGAAAAAACAATCTTCTTATTTAACACTAACATGCCCGTGCCAGAATCACAAAAACAAGCATGAATTTAAACTTTAGTTCGGATTGCTTTTCGAAAACACGCACCATTATTGTACTATGAGAAGTAAAAATAAATATAAAATTTCTGTCTGTCTGTTTTATTTAATCCTCAGACTACTAATTACAAAATGACCATCCTGGCAAATGAAATGACCCTTGCAGATGGCTATCAGTAATGAGAATACCGCCGGCTTCTCCGAAGCGAGCGTCGGACAGACATGCGATACACGGCAGACAAGATACGCCGATACACAAACCAAATCAAGACCAAAGATAGCACGAAAATTTATTTGCCTTGTAAAATAAGAACGATGAAAATTTTATATTACGGTCGGTGTATAAATATATAGATGTAATTGTTTTCTAAAATGTTTTTTACAAGTTTAATAAAAATTATAATATCTAGTTATAAATGATAACTAGTTTGTACCTAAGTCCTACTCTTATATACATCCACTCGGGGTTACGCTGTAGAAACTTGTACCCATTACTTTTGTAGAACAGTTTACAATAAAAGTTTCAGTATGTCAGTAAGTATTTATATTGTGCCACCACACCTGATATGGGAAAAGGTCAGAATAATGTCATATAAAATTAAATTAATAGAATTACTTCATTAAAAATTCATCAATTACAATAGCAAAATCTATGTTGCAACTTCTTTGAATTTCGCCAAAGAAACCCCTAAAATTCACTTGGTGTAGTTACAATATTAAAAATACATTCGAAGTGTTAAATTAACTTTAAATTCGCCTCAAACTTTTAAAAGCTAATTTTCATAAACATCATAGGTATTGGATAAATAGTATCAAATACATAAAACAACATTATTCGATTTCGGGTTCGATTCCCGCCGGGGCCCAGATTTTGTACGATCTACAATTTCTGGTTTCGGGTCTGGGTGTTTCTTATGTATCATAATATATGTATTAACAAAAAAAAAATTTATGTATGTAGTATATCAGTCACCTAACACCCATAGTACAAGCTCTGCTTAGTTTGGGGTTAGGTGATGCTGTGTGAGTAGTCCGGAAATATTTATTATTTATAATTTATTATATCCAGAAAGTTTCATTAAAACTATCGCAAGAAGAGCGTGGCAGCAGTACTATTCCCGTGCGCTTGATTTATGCCGGCGCGGCGCGTGCGCGTGCGCGTGCGCGTGCGCGTAGCTGCTTCAAGGAAATCCATCGCTCATCCGAGACCATCAGGTATTCGGATGGCGCTACTCACTAAAAATTATGATCACTTTGATTAAATACCTCATTAGTTTCATCAGGCTACGAAATATTAATTATATTCGGAAATGTAGTTAGATTTATTCGATGCAATTTCTAAAATGCTATTGCAGTTGTGTAAGCTGCAGTATGTTAGTATCCCATTCCATTCGTGACAATTTTAACATAAATTAACAGCCATGGATATCAAAATTAATTAACCTGAAGGGGGTTTTCATAGTGAAAATATCACATTGGTTGTGGTGAGTGGTAAATTCCTTGTTTAGAAATTATGCAACGAATAACGTAATTTTGAATCGGTTTCATTCATTTCACTGTCCCGGGTGCATCTTATTATAAATAACGATTAAACTTTCAATATTTCTATGTAATCGGCTATTTATCTGAATACAGAAAAAACATTTTGTATTCCATTATAAACATACTAAAATAATATATCGGTAAAGAAATAACTAAATTTATTAAAATATTTTAAGGGTAGTATTTTATAATCACGTCATAAACATGAAAATAATCCAATATTAATAATAATATTTTATAAAAATCGTCTTCATTTAAAAAAAAAAAACTGTGTTATTTATGTCGGTTTAAAAAGTAATCTAGTAACAATTTACAATTTTATTGATTGAAATCGATAGAATTTATTGAAGAAAATGATACGTACCAAAAAATGCAAAGAGAAAAGCATATTGATAGCTAAATTAAGTAATCTAAATTTAGCAATATTTACAATTACAAATGAAGCATAGTAACTGTAACCTTTGGAAGCATAGTAACGAATAGGTGGGAGCGGTAAATCACGTTTGTTTCCTGACAAACGGACGGATGAAATGTTAAATGTATTAATGGATGGTTATTGCAAATAAAACGCTCACCGGGCACATTATCTTGATGGATCGCGGTCACCGGCTGGCCGCGGCTCCTGAGGTAAGGGCTATGACGGATGGTCAGACAGACTCACATTTAGCGTCTTTTTGGAAGCAGTCGGTCGTAGACTTCACTGGAAATACAAGAAATTAATAAAAACTTGTTTTTCCCATTTACCCACCAATGAGCTGCTTAAGGTTAATCTATTATTCAAAGGCAATGTTTACACTTCTACAACCAGATTCTCAAAGAATTGCAACAGTTATCAATCACTAAATTTAAAAATATTGTAAGACCAATTTTTGCATAAAGCTTATTATAAAATGTCTGATAATAACTGCTGAGAAACTGACAAAACAAAACCGGCTCCAACAACGAAGTAAAAAGACTAACAAATAATTATAGTTCAATTTTATAAGAAAAAATGAGCTATAATTTCGAATCGCTTCTTTGCTCTAGTGTGAAAGAAGAGAAGCTTGATATATTTATAAGTATCTTTAAAACATGTAAGCATTATTTTTTCTAATAAATTGACTACCTGACTATATTTCTTAAATTGATCCTTTTTTTTCTTAGATTGAAAATGAATTCAATGTTGTAACGTTAAACTAGAATAATTAATGACTTAAAACATGGTTATTGCAATTTTAATTAGAAAATAGCTAGCTAGGAAATCTCCCGTCTGCTTGGTACTTACACAAAGAAAATCGTGGTGTCCATTCAATTCACTTTCCCAAACACAAAAAAATTAAAGAGTTCCTCGCTGAGACACACATAAAAGTACAGATAAGTTTCTATACAGAGCATTGTGTCCAAAATAAAAAACATTTTCTTTTAATTGTGTTTTTCTTTAAATCATTATTTCAATTTTAAGATTACCTCATAGGTAGATTATTACATCAAAATCTATTACCATTACCATCAAAATTTGCAACAATAATTAAGAGCTCCAATCAATACCCCGTCATCCAGCATCCTGCTCCTCAGGATGAGCGTACCATCAGCAGTGCAGTGAGCTAATTGCCGCGTGTGCCGCCGCGTGACGCTGCGCTTCCGTCCGGTCGCGTGCGGCGCGGCACGACGCTCACAATATGTACCGTGCAACAATGGATTATATTTTTAGATATATGTAATAACTGTGGAGAGGTATTTGGTAGAGGAACAATTATATTTTAGCTATCTTAAAAACATTTCTCTAGGTAGATTTTTTTTTAAATTTCATAAACCATGGGGCTAGAAGTTGTTGTGTGGATTGTCCGGAAGTATTTATTTATTTTACGCTTTGCCTAGAAGTATGCTATCATTAAACCTTATTATTTTCTTAGTTGGTATATCGAATTTTCAAAATTTTTGTTAAACTATGATTGGCTCTATAGGCCAACGATATACCTATACAACGCTATTGATAAGACTTTAGGAAAATAAATAATTTAACCTATGTATCACTGATTTTTTCCTATGTCGCTGTCGTATGGAAAAAAGGTATTCTATGGACCATATTGTTACTGTTCTCGCAAGGTCCTGTGATTGTAGCGCCTCTCCTTTTTGTAGCTGGCATTATGCTGAGGTTTATCCCTTTTGCTACAGATCATTATTAAGTAAATAGTGTATTTTTGTTTGTATAAATAATTTGTTTTGTATGTACCATTAATTAACAGCTTATTGTTTAAACAATATATTTAAATGTGTTTGCTTGTATGCTTTTGTGGCAAATACATGATGTGTACATTATTTTCCCATACAAACTACAACTTCAAGCTCCAATACCTCGTCAGTGACAATCGTAGCAACAATAAGTGCTACTCGTATTCACAACACAATGGAGTCGGCCGAGCGCAGTTTTTGCCGCCCTCTCTCGCGTTACGGCGCGGCGCGACGCGACGCGGCGTGGCAATGACATTGGGCTGACTGTACCTAATCGATGAGCAAGGGTGTCATTCACTGATGTTGGCGTTATGATATTATTATTGTTAGTTGTTATAAGTGATGAATCAAAATTGTTTGAATTCCAGCAGAAGCTAATCGTTTCGTGCTTGACCTTTAGTAAAATAAATAAAAATAATATAGCTTTACACGCGATGGCGCTGATGAATGATCTATCTAATACTAAAATAAATCTTTAAATTGGATCACTTGTCCCTGAGATAAGCGCGATTAAACAAATAATCTAACGAACAAAATTATCGACTTTAAAATATTAGTATAGATAATAATTTGATTATGATTAGAGTATGTGAACAATGTAGTTCACATACTCTAAACGCATATGATTACGTGCATACATTATGTATGAACAACCTGAATTAGTAAAGTTTAAGACAACAAAAATACATCAACCAATAACATGCGACAGGACGTTAAAAATATTAACAAATAATTTCACATTATTCAATCAAATTCTCACTAGACTATCAACAAAATGTCAGAATTTAATCCTTTCAATTCTCTAAACCAGGGTGCAGAATAAAACTTAATTTTTCACAATGGCACAGATTTGTCCCTTGAATCGTGAACGTTAATCGGAAAGACAAACGCGGTGCAACCAGGGGTGCGAATCTGCAAGTATAAGCAGAGGGCTGTCGGCCGTCAGACGTCCGACGCGGCCGTTCCGGGCCGCTGACCACCGCCTCGATAATACTGGAGGGTAATGCAATGTGGAAATAAAATGGTTTGTACGTATTCTAGTGCAAAAAAATATATATTTGCAGAGATGTATAATAATTGTAAATCATACTTACCTAAATAAATAAATAGTAGGAAAGGTATGCATTACTGCCTTACCACGAGTTGCCACTTAAGACTATTGTGCAGATTACAACATGTTGTAATTCCATGAATTTAACAGATCTTTCACAACTAAATTTTACAGTCTCTGGTGGTAGGCTTCGGCCGCGGCTTGTCACCACCCTCCGGGCTGGGCCAGTGCGTGAAGCGATATTTTCGTGTTTCGAAATGTGGCCCGGAGAAGCTATGTACCTTCTAGGTCTTCATGTCCCATCTTAGACCAAATCGTCACTTTACATCAGGTGAGATTGTGGTCAAAAACTCGTGGTAGGGCTACTTGACGTCTTTCCCCGGACGACACCAGTACCTAATAATTTGATTCCCGAAGAGATACCAGTTTTTGTGTAGCTACCTAATCTGTCTACTAGCGAACGTTTCAAAATTATGATTTTATCAAACATTGACGTTTTATCTACCTAACGAACTTAATGGATTTTTGTATCAGCACCTATCGCTAGGAGCACGGACAAGGATATAAGCTACCCTTCACCTCGAGAAGCGTACTATTTCCGGTTATTTGAATGGGATTGGAACTGGGGAATTCAATGAATGAATGCCGCAGCGATTCTGTCGTAAAATGTGTTTTACTCAGGAGCTGGGACGGGGCTGAGTGTTGTATGAAACGTGAATAGATAGGGAATCAGTAACGTGACGTCAGCAGCAGATCTCCACAGACCAGTGATGCACGCTCGACCTATGTCTAATCATGTAGGATACAGACCTATGAATGTATAGACCTCTATTATGACAATAAAATTATATATTTTGTAATTTATGTGCAATGTTCGGGTAGATTCGGATTCTATAGAAAAGTGTGATAGTTTTGCTGTGAATTGGAATGAGGTAGGTAACATACTAATTAGTTCCCATTGAAGGTTTTTTTTTGCTGTTCAGAACGCAGTTTGACGACATTCGATTTACATAATGAGCCAAATACTCAAATATACTACGAGAAGAACATACATTGAAAAGTCATGTATTTTTTTAAATAAAAAAAATATTTTTATTTTTATTCACTTCTATTTAGTATATCAGATGCCTTATAACGTAACACTTAGAGCTTACCACGGCTAGATGTTGTTCGGTTGATTATCTGGAAATATTTATTAAGTTTATTTTATTAACATATATTATTAACTGAATAAGTTGGCAGAGAGTAGAAGTCAGCATCCGATAATTAATCTTCTAAGACAACATAATGTTTTTATTTTAGGACATCAATAGAAGGTATTATTATCCTTTATCACTTCTATATCCATTCCTAAGTCTGCTTAAAGCTACCGGACACGCTGTCAGCAGCAGACGAGTCGTCGACTGGAAACTAAAGTCAACTGTTGCGATCCGAGTCGCGCTGTCACGGCCTGCCGCTCACTCCACTTCGGTCGCACTCGAGCCACTGCAACTTTCTAATTACTAAGCTGAGGTTGAGGGTTTGTTTAACTGACTTTCTATTTGGCTAAAGGTGGTGATACACTTATGGATTTCTATAAGCATTTCTGTTTGGATTACCAACAACATGGAAATGGGCAGAAGACCTGGTTAAAACAGTGGGCTTACGGTTGATCAGCTTTGTACCGAAATATTTAGTCAAATTCGATGGCGCAATTTAGATACTCACTAATCTACAAAACTGGTATTTTACAGTAGAGCGTATTTAGAAAAGTATTGTCTTGTTTTCTCTGGTGGTAGGCTTCGGCCGCGGCTTGTCACCACCCTCCGGGCTGGGCCAGTGCGTGAAGCGATTTTTTTCGTGTTTCGCAATGTGGTCCGGAGAAGCCATCTTCTAGGCCTTCATGCTCCATCTTAGACCACATCTTCACTTTACATCAGGTGAGATTGTGGTCAAACGAAGGCTTAACAATAATAAAAAAAAAAAAAAAAAAAATTGACTATTTTGAGCGTTATGCACCGATTAGAACAAACTTACGTGCCAGTTTTTCTTAATAATTTGAACAAACAGAAATAATTTTAATGCAGACTTATAGAAAGGTCGAATATACGAGTACGTCACTTTTTCAAATTTTAAATTTTTTGTAAGAAATATTTCGATTATTATTTAAACTATCCAAAACTGGCTTATTTGGATCACTTCTACAGCTTCATAAAAGACATTTTTTTTTGTTTTCGAGTACGTGATTAGTGAGCGACACAAAAAAAATAATAACCTCCAGCTGTGATTTATGTGAAACAAATAAGAAATTCAAGCGTTAACAAAATACTTTTCATAAATAACGAAAACAATGTGTTAGAAAATTAAATGCAATCCGATCACTTCAATAAACATTTGAAACAGATTTTCAACAAAACTAAATTCCTCAGTAGTAAAATAGCATTATAAAAGTAACCAATATCAAAAGAAAGATATCGCACCGCACAAGAGCTCATATAACTTCGAGACTGGCGGAAAATAGAATAAAATGTTGAAAGGAGAATAAATAAGGAAGGTAAGTGAGCAAATTACAGGATTGGAGCCCGAATAGAAAGTGGCGAATCAAGTAATTGTATGCAAGTGTCGGTGCGATTACCTCCGAGGGTTCAGCGCTGTATTTGAGGGATGGGATAATAAGACTTGATTTGAGAAGAGTTTTCGTTGTAGCCATATTGTTGATTGAATTCAGAGTGTTCGGAATATTGGCGTAGGTACCCTACGTGAATGCATCTTGATATAACTTCTGTTATTTTCGTGGTTTTTATAATACTACGTTTTAGCACATCTTAAATTCTTTATTGCGCACAGAAACAACTACAAATCTTAGTTATAACATAGGTTATGAACAAAGGCTCGCCTTTGCGTTTTCTTAAAGCAAACCTTTCTCCTTGGTCTGGGTGATTTATATGTATATAAAAAAATATCTATGTATGTGTGTCTATTATATTAAGTTTATCAGATGTCTAGTACCCTAAGCTTATGTTACCACAAGCATAGAGCTTACCACTGATAATCTGGGTTGCACCTATCGGTGTCGTAAATTTAAAATATGACTACCCCGTGTAGCTTAAATTATTTTGTACCTATATATCTTAGGTGTTGATGGTGTAAAATTTTTAAAATGGTTTCAAATAAATATCGGTATCGTTTAGAGAAAGTCATAAAAAAGTTTAGAGATAGTCATAGTCGTTTGGAAGCCATAAATAGCTATAAAGTAGCCGATGCAGGCTCGGAAACAGCGTGCAATAAAGCATAGCTTGAATAGCTAATAGGCATCTATAAATGTGCTATTAGGGCCTCCGCACACTGCACATTACCGGTACGGAATACGCAGCAGTAAGGAAATAACAAAGAATCAGTTAAGGTTATTGGAAACTGTCATTAGCAGGTGCTGTTTTAGCAGAGAAAGTTTGTAGTAACAGTTTTGCTTGATGATTCAAACTTGGAAGATTTTAATGGGAGACTATATCGCTCCATCTCATGAGACAGGCGAGATAGCTATTGACATTATGAAACCATTGACACGAATTATTGACTTAACTAACCATTGCATAAATTTAATTCGGATTGTGAAATAATAATAATAATGAATACTGAGCCTCCTGTGATAAGTGATTTAACTCAAGTTGTATCCTTTTTGAGAGTTTTGCATTTGCTTATTCAGAGAAACAAATTACTTTTTGCTTAACTCACGTTCTTCTCAGCTATTGTTTCGGAGTTAATTCCGTGCGAGGTGTTATAACTTATGTGATTTTTTGGTAATTTATGGAAAATATGGAATATACGTGAATATGGATTTACTTAAAATTGTTACTTCCAAAATTAACCACACTATACGCTATTTTTGGTAATTGGTGATACTATAAATGTTAATGTATTCAATTTTACTTTTTATTTTCTTAAATATGGATATATCAAGAGTTATATTCCTTTAAACCGATTGTCGGCAGTCACGGCAGGCAGAAATCAAATTACATTTATTTCAATTTTTTTCACAATTTATTTTTCCTAATATTCAAATATTCAAATATTTTTTTTCAAAAGATATTTGGATTGTTTGGTTGTACCTTCTTATTGATAAAATCAAGCCATTTTATAAGCTATCGTGATATAATAGGGTTGTTATTGCTGCGGCAGACGAGGAGAGCGGTGCAGGGTGGCCCGGGAGCGATTCCCGATATTTACGAGAACACTTTGCGCGGTGATACGTATTTTTATTGACAGTTATCATTTGATATTTCTTCCTGCATTGCCTTACTTTGTTGATTGGCCCTCGTATTATATTGGTGAAAATTTTAAAATATACACAATATTTTAGCTAATATATTTGGAGGTTTTTTTCTGTTCATGTCCGTAATTGTTAACCCTCTAAATTTTTATATGTGACCACCGGGTGGTGCTCAAACAGTCTCTGGTGCTAGGCTTCGGCCGCGGCTTGTCACCACCCTCCGGGCTGGGACAGTCCGTGAAACGATTTTTTCGTGTTTCGTAATGTGGCCCGGAGAAGCCAAATTAAAAAGACCTTCTAGGTCTTCAAGCCCCATCTTAGACCACATCGTCACTTTACATCAGGTGAGATAAGCCTTCATTTGACCACAATGGTAATTTTTTTACCTGAATATCTCTAAAACTATAAAAAATCGGGGAACATACATGGTTAAATCGATAGGTATTTAGGTCACGCTTTCGTCGATCCGTCGACAGAGTTATTTCAAAATTAAAAAAACTGATAAGACTGTGTTGTTCTTCTCAACTCGTTATAACAAATTGAAGCGAACTGTCATGACAATTCCTTGATAATTTTTACTTAAACTTTAGTAAATTAAACTAGGTAATATTCAATAATTTAAGTTGATCTGACCATTTATTGTATGCCTTGTGCTTTTAGGGAAATTATTGTTTTGACTTTGACAACGATACAATTGTATGTAGTTAATTATAATTAGTTTTGTCACTTTCTTTTATTTACACATTATGTCAAAATTATCGATTATGACGAACTAATTCTAAAAAAGGGCTTTCTTGACAATTATGCATAAGATGGCTGTTTACCTTCATCTGGGAATAATTTTTTTTTATAGAACGTGATAGAAAATAAAACAACTGTAAAATCAATGGAATAAGTAAGATGACTAAAAAAATTATTGGGCCGTTTCTTAATATAATTATGGTTATTTAAGTGAAATGTTTTTTTGGAAATAAATATCAAGTCGATTCAATGTATTAAAGTTTCTCATAACGTAACGCTTACGTGTGATTTTTACATCAAATGCTAAACACTCGGCACTTTGAAGCTTTAAGAGCAATAAGATGTCTTAGCAATGTCCATGCATAGTGTGTGAAAATATAATTTAAAAATGACTTAGAGTCGAATCATTCAACTCCAAGTCATTATTTTACGTCATATGCTTTTACATAGAGTTATTTACCTTAATTCATATGTTACCTTGCATTTTCCTAGTGCACGTGTTCCTTACCTCTTGTAGATCTAGTGTTTTGTAGGAAGTAGGTCTACCTACTTCCTCCTCATTCTCAACATGCTTCTAATCTGAAAATTACCTTATTGTCACTAGCTTGTTGTCTTGCTATGTTTTCTTTAGTCATGAATCATGGACGTCTTTTAATTTATCTGTAAGTTTAGATAGCATATGTACCCATCTTTATTTGGTTCCATTCATTCGTACATTCAACGCAAAAAGGAGGTTTTATTGTATTCTACTACGTGTAGATTCATTTCATATTTTCTCTTTGATTTTCATTTTGTACTCGTCATAGATATGACACGTTGAAAATTTCAGACAATTCACTTCAAAAACTCCTATTTAAAATTCGGAACTCTTCAATATTTCTGATATCTTGGTACTGTTACTGGAGTGGTACTATTTTCATTACTAGTATTCTTAACCGATTTACAAATTTGTCTTATCAGCAAATTGTATGGCGGATAAATAGGAGTATAGTATTTTTGAACGGAATTTTTGTATGAAGTAATCAGGCCTGCATGCATTGAGTGAAATTATTTCCTACATTTTTAATACCAATTTACAGTCTTTATTATTTTAAATAACAACAGTAATATATTCCAAATTCAGATAATAATTGTAATTATACAATTGCTGATGACAGAGACATTGTGACAAAGTGACGATTCAATCACCATAACAGGACCACATAAATACATGGAAATCACCCAATAAAGGCGGCGACACACCAAACTGTAAAAAGTTAGTGTCGACCGTAACCTCTCCATTACGTAATGAATTACGCACGCGCGGCGTCGGCCGGCGGAATTACAGCTAATTGAATATTAAACAATGATTGCTTATAAAATGGCACCAGTGGACGATGGCCTTAGCCATGTTTATTGGGCGGAATTGGTTTAGATAATGTTCATCATCGTCATCGACCTATTAACGTTCCCACTGCTGGGACACAGGGACTCTCTCTTGGCGAGACGGATTAGGCCTTAGTTCACCACGCTGGAGAAGTGCGAGTTGGTGAGTTGGTCACATATCCTTAAAACTCCTTAAAAGCACGTGCTCTAAAGCGCACACACAGATGTTAGAACATTTTTCTATTTAATTAATAAATTTGATAAGTTTGAGATGGATTCATACTATCATCCTACGTGTGTGCAGTTTATACATATTTTGCAACAAACAAAAAAACTTTACGGACTACCATTTAAAATATTCTGACTATTTACACATATAGTTTCAATCTAGTTAAGCATGCGCAATATTTTCATTCGTTACAGAAAACCATACCCTTGCAAAAAGTTTTCACTCGGATCCACTTAATTTAAAAATACCTTTTCCATTTGTTCTGTAATCCCACCCAAATTGACCCATTTCCAGAACTTTCACCTCAAATCCTAAAATCCAGTAAGTAGGAGCACGTAAAATGTGCGATACTTTTATTGGCGCCTTTAAGGTGGATGAGAATAAACTGGATTTATGCGGATTATGTGGGAATGGTCTTCAGGGCAATGGGGTACAATGGGGCTTGCAACTATGGATGCCAATTTATATCGAGCTAGGTCATTTTTGGATGGATTTAGAAAATTTTGTAAATTGAATTAATTTGGTGTAAAAATATATCATAATTTGTACACCTTATTATACAGGGAAAAATATACCATAGGCACCTATAAAATCCGTATAAGTTAACCTATACTTTTCGTGTAATTTATTATAAAAGTAAATAAATTCATCCAAGTAAATAAATAAACAAAATAATTCATAAAAAGCTTCAATTATCTGCAATATTTTAAAAAAATTTACAGAAGAACATATCCGTAGATCACTAACGAGATCATTAATCAGTAATTGTATCTCTGATAAATTTTGACGGGATTTTCGTTGACAGATAGCCTACGAAATCAATAAAACGTGGGCATACCGCGCGATAGCACCGCTAGATGTATTTAATAAAAAACATTGTATTCAGTAGGCATACTTTGAAAAATCCCCCAAATTGAACCTTAAACAGCATCCAGTGCTCCAAGCCCCGTGGTAAGCGAGCCTTAATCTTTGCGAATGCCGTGAGCCTCGGAATTGAATTGGGTCTTATATGTAAATTGTCGCGTGCGAGTAAATAAATACGCGAATAAATAAGCGGATCCTGATTTAGACGGGGATCAGCCAAATGGCCACCTTCGGGGCGATGAGGTCTGAGGATTATGATGAGTGCTTGAGGTGATGAAAATTTTGATGCTATTAATTCATATTGAAAAATTGATTTGAATAACTTTACTGGATATTTTAAAGCATTTCTCGTAGCCGAAGACTATAGTGGTAGTGGACAGGGACGTCTGAAAGGAAAATAGGGAGGCCTTAGTCTGACAGTGGCATACCACCAGCTCTGCAAAAAAATATCGTGCAAACTATCTTATTTGGCATTTAAATTTGAATTACATATCAGTAATGCATATAAAAACAATTAAACCATTTCTATTCAACCTATTTTGTAACAAGCTCAACTCATTTTCTTATATCTATCCGAATCACACAAATTTGCGCAAACTGATGTTTTTTTGTTTGTGCAACACCTCATGTACAGTGATATTTGCATAAGTCAGCCGTAAAGACAGGCCGAGACAGATGCCAATCTGCCAAGTGCTCCATACTGCCCCCAGCTTCATTTACCAAATTACGCAAAAACTAGCCCAACATCCCTCTCTCCCCGCGCCAACACAACACATTCACGTCGACATACGTCCATCTTATATTTACATAAATATAATAATAATAAAAAAGTCCTGTCTGTCTGGGCAGTCGTGTTATCGCAGGCCCTCTACTATTAACTTATGAAAATAAGCTACAATAACACTTTGTTTATTTTGCGTTATTCCTTGCCAGGGAAATTTGCGATGGACACAGGCTTGGTCAGGGGTGCTCAAAGTTTTAGCTTCTTATAAATTGTATGAGCAAAAAGTATGTTTCCGCCCGGGATCGAACCGGGGGCCTTCTGCGTGTTAGGCAGATGTGATAACCGCTACACCACGGAAACCATGAGACAGGTGAGCTAAAATACGCAAGGTACAAAACAGCGCACTCCACATAAGCGGTGTCGTAACTCGCGAGTGAAAGTAATCTAGTTTGGACCGGTCTCAATGCTAATTATATCGATGCTAATCTTATCGATACGATCCTGTCGCAGAGTTAAGTTAATGTAATGCTCTAATACTCCACTTTCTTGTCTCTCAAGAAAATAAAATTAATTCATAATACTTATTGTTATAATAGTTTTGAATACCTATATACATAGATATAAATGTATAATTTTCGAACTGGGTAATAAGTTTTAACAACTTCAAAAGGTATGTTAAGTAAAAGTTAGGTAAAGTAAAAGTAAATTAAACTTATCATTATCATCCTAAATGGTCACCTGCAAGAACAATTATTGTCTGACATTTGCATGTAAGCCGAAAGTTACTTTATGCAATGTTCACAATTAAGTTAAGAAACAAATTATATCTTTCATAACAATAACATAATATTTATAATGAAGACTACAATTTACATATGACAAAAACTCCTGAAAAAACTTTGAGAAGCACCTTCTCGTAAGTTTTTGAAGATAAATGCTTAGAGGCTGGACAACGGTGGCTGCGGCTAATGGACCACCGAGAGTAAACACACAATGTTATCATAACGGGTTATCAGAACGAAAGAAAAACTAAAGCTAAATAGAAATTTGACAATCAATAAAAACATAATTTAAAAGATGGTATTTGTGTCGACTTGTCTTGTTTTAACTATTACACAAAAATGTCTTTGAATTATGTATTACGAAAATCTTGAGTTTTATGTATAAATTAATATTTAAGAAATATATAATTGATTTGAATATCTACTCATATAATTATACTTGTTTATGTTGAAATATTATGTAGTTCAATTCAATACTCAATACTTGAATTTTTATAAGATCATAAAGTACATGCTATCGTAACAATTGTCAACATAGAATACAAAACGCACAATCATAAACAAAACAGCGGGTCATGACTTACAGACAATCAAACCTCACCTCTCGAAATCTCAACCCACCTCATAAAACACGTGAAACAATTCCGGCCCGAACACCTTCTCTGCGCCGCACCCTTATATCAACAGCTTAAGAATCATATTTTGAAGTCATTTTCTGCAAAAGGCTTAAGCCAAGTCTAAGAAAATATACCCAGAAATCTTATTCTATATTAGATAAGGTTCATATTTGAATGATATGAGTGAAGGGTGGAATTTTGGCGTTATCCGGAGCCCATAAAAGTATATTGTGCGTTTGTAAACGCAGGCGGCTGTTTGTCAACATTTGCATGGAGATGTTATGGGTATATCTGTATGGATTATGCATATTAATCCTTGAGGCATTGCTGATAGGATCAAATTTGTTACTTTAGATACGTTTTAACCTTTCTAAAATAACTCTCATACTAATAATTTGACGTTCTATCTAGGTACAACAAAAGTAAAACTTTTTATCTATGTTTTTTGATTACTATTACATTATCGTTATAGTATTTTTTTATGTATACTGTGGTTTATCATAGCGCAGACTATCATAATAAATATAAAATCTATTATGAATTATACATTTATTATCCACTTTTATCGCTAAAAATAATGAAAAATTATGATGTGAAACTATTATAATTTAACGAGCTGACTGAAATAAACTGCGTTTATTATAATAAAAGAAAAAAAAATAAAAAAAATAGACAACAAAGTATAAACAATGATAATGAAATAGGATTTATTTCAGTAACTTAATCATAAAGTTGTCAATTCAGTTGGATTGAGCCTCATTTAAATACTTATGCATAATACGTCCTGTGCTAGGCGATCTCGCTATCCCTTGGTACTATAATAAATACCTAAGTATGTAGGTAATTTGTCAAAAATGTACGTATTGTTTTAATCAATCCCAACTGTTCAACTTATATTCATGAAAATTAAAAGATTTCATTACGTTTCAATCCCAATTCCTCCACATATAATATCTAATAGAACAGTAGCAGTAAGTAATACGTGAAGTAAAGTGTACCTAGTAAGCGCGGCACGTCCCCAGCACCATAACGTCACTCTCCCTAATCACGAGAGCTGATGAAATGCTTCTGCCAAATTTTCATGCTCCTTATGTTGATTCTGAAGACCCTGGCTCGATGAGCTCGCACAATAAGGAAATAAGCCAGTGTGGAAGTGAGTTGTCCCTATTATTTTCACTTCGGTATTATATTTTCGATAAAGTCTATAATCTATTAACACGAAAGTTAGTGAGGTGAGGATGTATGTTTTTGTTCACACAAAAACTACTTAGTGGATTTTGATGGAATTGAATAATATAGCTTACATGTCAATGCAAGCAATAATTTTACGCGAGCAAAGCCGCGGGTTGTAAACTAGACAGTTGTATATAAGTGAGAAAGTGATTTTAAAATACTAACCGTTAGTAATTAAACAAATACCGTGCCTGTAGCATCACTTTTAATATTCAAAACATTGTTTTACCAAGACAATCTTCAAATTCCAAGAGTAAATTCAAATATCACCCGAGCCATTCGAATGAAAGTAGCAGTGTTCCGAGTGCGAGGTCTCAAGGTAGCCAGCACGCTGCACCCCCCTCACCACTTGCATACAATTACTTAACTCGCCACTTCTTCCGCTTCTCCCCACTTTGTAATCTTTTAATCTACAACCTTTGAGGGCATTGAATTGCTCTCAATCTTGACAAGCCAATCATTGGATTTGCCGCGAGCCAATCTAACTGGCTTGTTTCAAACTTGAGTTTGATTCTGGGAATTTGAAGTTGTTACGGTCCTCGTGAGACTTTTATTTGCATCGCTACGCGAATTGTCATAAAAGTTTTTTTATCTAATGATGAAAAAATATGCACAATGAACTTGTATATCATTTTGCAACATTGCAAACATGACGCGTATTTAAAACTACTACTACTACTAAAGTACTTGAAAAATCATAAATCATTAAACTAAAAAATTTCGCTTTCCTTTTCGGGCGAGATTTTGACTAACGTGACACTTGACGTCAGTAACGAAGTGTTTGATTCACAAACTTAGTGAAAGTTTGTTAAAATCAGTTTATTACCATGAAAACAACAGATTATGACGTCACATGTTATTTCGGCCAAGCGATACGTTTTGGCAATAAAGTAGTCACTTTTTGATGATAAAGTTTCACTATGAAGTTATGATAAATTTTAATAAGTGTATAAGTGTGTTTTAGACGAAATAAAGATTATAAGAAAACGCGTTTTCGCGTGGTACAGTTCATAATTTAGAATTTCTATGTCTATTCTGTTTCGTGTGAGTATAATAGGTAATCAATGTATCGTATTTGCGCCATGTTTCTCTATAAACCTATAAGTGAGTTAGCGATCAGCTCGCTCTAACTCGATAGCAAGTTGTTGGGTCCGAGCTAACAGCATTACGTCCCGATAGGTGCGGAGTACGTCCCTAGTATCGATGCCGTGATTCGTTTAGCGCAGCACTAGTGAACTTGTGTTTAGATTATGTTGAAAATTATCAGGCAGTATACTGTTTTTTCCCAGCATCCCCGTTTTCGTGTTATATTGGATATGCCCGCGGTAACATTAAGGGTCTTGTTTCACGATACTCGGGTAAAACTGACAACTTTCTATGACTGACTGACAGAAATGTCTCAATTTTTAATTGACTATTTGACTCAAAGATTATGAAACAAGACGTTATTCTCCTGCGGTTTTAGGTAATAAGTCACTTTCGCGAAATAATTAAATTATTTTAATGTTACCTACAATGTGTAACTTTAACGTCTATTCAAAATTTGAGAATTATAAGATTTTGACGGACTCTTATAGCATTAGTCAATATGCAATTGACCTCATTTATAATTATTGAATTTGTTAACCAAGTGTCACAAAGCTAGGGAAAGGGGTCTCTTTATTTGGACTCCCATTACCCTCAAACTTAAATGTAACCTACTTCATTACAGAGTCAAGCAGTAGTCGATGTCCGTTTCCGGCAGTGGATTACATCGGTAGGCCTGTAGCGAGCTAATAGCCTCCAAACTAGTAATTAACTAATTAGCAACAGTCGCAGTGGACAATGTAGGCCGGTTATCTGGTGTCGGGGTCATGCATGTCGATCGCTGGTCGATAGTGCTAACGTGGCCAAGAAATTAGGAGAATTTGAAATTAGTCTATTATTTAATAGTGGAACTTTATTATTAATTTTAGCAGAAAGTACTGTTGGTTTATAAAAGCCGTGTTGTAATTCACGCTTCAATTAAATTACACCATTATTGGCAAAACATGTAGAACACTATTATAATGTACCATCATGTTTACACTTATGTTTTATGTAAATAAATGTTTCTTATTGTGAGTTCGGAAGGTCGTGAGGTCAAACCCACCCACGCACACTGGATTTTTCTCCTATAAAAAATATATGAGTTTAAAATTTAAAACACGTGCTTTAACGGTTAAGGTAACTAACTATTATTATGAGTCGGGGCCTAATCTCTCCTTTCAATAGAGAAGTCCCTGTGTTTTAGCAACGGGAACGTGAATACGTGCTTAAGATGACTGTTAGCCATAAGCCTTATTAATATGTTATTGTTTCTTTGTAAGTACAGTTGCTACTGATCTGGGGCTCGGGCTTAAGAATGACAATTTTGACATCTACTCCCGAGTGTGGCGGGACCAGGCACTGGGAAATAAACTGTAATGAGAACAACAGTCTTCCTGGAACACAACATAGAATATTGCGCTTGCCAAGCGTGGCGAGTTAGGCAATGTCCCATTATTAGGAGAAGAAGAGAGGGAGGTATAAGGAAGGCTATATTAAAACGACCTGCACGGCGCTCGCAGTTCTGAAATTTCAATATACTACAAAATACCTGCTAGGAAATGAATGTCCCGTTAAATATTAGCAATTTTCTACAACCTTACTACTATTATTTACCCTTCAAACCCTTTACTCTATGTTATTTTATTCCAAAGGACTTCAGTAATAAAGTTTTCCAACAGCCGGGTCTCCTGCGGCGCAGCAGATAATGATGTTTTGAATGCCACTCAACTCATTACGTGGCGGTATCTTTCCTCAGGAAGCCTTCACCTATCCAGACTCTATTTAGGACCTAACTCCCATCTCCAACCCCGATCGAAAACCACCCTTGAAGCTAAAGAAATGCAGATGAAATTGGCTTGATGTTCGCAGATAATGGCACTAAATACCTAATGAGCGTGCTTCAATCCATCTCGCCAACGAAACGTCTTATCCTTACTCAAGACTATCCAATCAGAATCTAAGTTAGATGGGTTAAAGGTCGAAAGTCGCGTGGGTGTTTTGGCTCTTGGTCGTACAAGCGGCACGCTGTACAGCAGGGATTGTACAAGCGTAATTAGTCATTAGCGACAGTGTAGTGGGCAGGAAGAGGCTGCGATTGATCTGACGTGAGAGACTTGCTACTGATTGGTTTATGGATTTGTGGCACTTGTGATGGTGACAATGGATGGGTTTACTGTTCACTTAATTGCACTTGCTTGACTAATGTAAGGAATTTAAAGTGCACGTGTCCCGCGGTATTGTCGCGTGTCTCTAAGAGCAAGGACTGAATTGAAATATGTATGTAAATAAAAGAATTAAGAAGTCCAGGTATGATAAATATTTTTTGATACATTTTCAGATAAAACTCTGATTCTATTGACGTCTAATGTGTAATAAAAGGCTTTTGCATTGTTTTCTGAGGCGACACGCTAAAAGAAATAAAGTTTTTCTAAAAATAAAAAAAGTATGTTTCCGCCCGGGATCGAACCGGGGGCCTTCTGCGTGTTAGGCAGATGTGATAACCGCTACACCACGGAAACTATATCAATTGGCACCAAGTTTAAAAGTACTTTCAATTATCTTTAGAAAATTAACTTATCTTGAGCAACACGAGGTAGCCGCAGGCAAGATAGCTACAAGTATAATAAAAAGATCAATGCCATCCTTGTAATTGTAAACATTTTATTGACTACACATTTAAGGGATAACAAGCATTATCCATGACAATATATAACTTGAGTTCAGATATTGTTTACTACCGCGATATAATTCGATGTAAAAATAAAATAGGATTAATATTCACTATTTTGATATTTTCGAATGTAATGACTCTGACTGTCTCTCGAATTATCAATATTAATTCCAATGATTTATTGATGAGTTTCATTTAACAAAATTGGTCGAAATCAAATTTGAAATCAGAAAGCTACATAACAAAGCTAATGAACGGAACGTATCTTTGTAAAATGGGGTTATTATCTTCAGTTTGTAAGGTTTTCTTTTATGTTTGCTAAGTCTTCATTGACTACAATCTCACCTGATGTAAAGTGACGATGTGGTCTAAGATGGGACATGAAGACCTAGAAGGTAAATGGCTTCTCCGGACCACATTACGAAACACGAAAAAATCGCTTCGCATCCTCGTAGTAGTAGACATTTTGAGAAACGCATGAAATAAAATGCAATAAGATCTTCGATAAAGCCCCTGAGCAAGACTGCCCCAAGTGCCCGCGCGAATATCCAGAGAAACGATAAAAGTTTTTATTTCAGCAATAAGCCCACCCCTAGATATGATTACGTTAATGACAGAACTTAATCAGCTGTCGTCAAATTAAGTGATTAATTCAGATAATGGGATTGCTCGGTCACAGGCACGGGGCCTTCGGAGGTATCTTTTAATTCCGATATTAGATTGTGAAAAGAAGCTGTCCGTTTTTCTTAAACTGGCCTTTTCCAAACTTTTTGAATTAAATTTTACAAGGTCGTTTTAGAGTAATAATCCTGAAGATGAATTAAGAGAAATCCGTGAGAAATTGAGAAATCTGTGAGAAATTGTAGGTTTATTTCTCCTATCGTCGTTCTACTATCGGCGTCGTTCTGAGTTACAGATTACGGGTTGGCCTCGGGCTATCTAGAACAGAATTGGAATACTTTTGATTTTTGTCTAGAACTCAAAATGACTACGGCTTATTGAGTCAAACACTGAAATATCTAAGGCACAAATGTCTTACTGCACATTTTTCGTACATTACATAGCGACATGAACACAAATTGTCTATAAATATATATACATTGTTATCAAAAGAAAAATATTGTAATAACTATTTTGGATTATAAACACCACACTGGTACCAGGGTGTATCAGTGTCGTCATCCTTTCTGCTATACTGGGATACCAACCTCAGATTACATAAGCTATACATTAGAATCATATTATGTATAGCAGTAATCATTACCAATATACATAAGTAGTAGAAGTTGTTATACGCGAGACATCGAGGAAATAAATAAATAAAATTTCGACCAAAATACCTCAATGTCTAATACAAATATCATTTTTTAATGTGTGATACAAATGTCTACCAGTGTATGTTAGAACTCAAGAAAATAACTTCATTTTGGAGAATACCTACGCTAAACTAAAAGGATGTGATTTCAATTGTTAACATTAACAATTTAATGTAAAATGTAGCCAAGTCGAGCCCTTACGGCTAGTTCTGTCAAAAAGTTATCAGATCTCATGTGGAGCCAAGATTCAAAACCTTTGCCGCTAACTCTCCAGCCCTAAGTGTACAACTCTGCTTCTTAGCAAATATCAAGTGAGTTGGCATGTAGCTGCATTTTCAGCTTTTTAGATACTTAGAAGAACCAGTTTAGACAACTACTTTTATTACCAAATTTTTCGATGATTTTACTTCTTTTTTAAGGTAATTTGCTACGTTTTAGTATTTAATATTGTCTAGTTTGGACTTGACTAATTGTCTTCTTTGTAATTGTCTGTGTGTTTGTTGTGTTGTTATGTATTTCTATTCTATTCTAAATACTGTAATGTAAAACTGTGTGTGTTATTCATTTAAGGTAGATTTAGTTTTTTAATAGCTTATTTTTATGACTTTAAATGTCTTTTTTCTGAACCAATTTTTAATATTGTAATAGATTCAGCTGAGTTCGATATTACAAATCTATTGTCATATTGCAAAAGGTACACTTAAACACACAATGCTAACCCACTTCCCAGCAAATGCAAAGTGTCGTCAAAAAGTCATCAATAGTCGACGAAACTCGGGAACGGTCGCGATCATAAAACAAATGAATCAATAATTCGTCGCGAGGTGGCGCTGACTCCGACTGTCGTAAACAGTAATGCCCCGTTAACTGCCCGCCAGATATTATCCAGAATACCCAGTTATAGTTAACAAGTTTTTACTGCGATTGTACTTTCAGCTCCTTCAATTCTAATTTTCATTATTTTTATTCGACTGTAACATTTTATTGACGCTTTTAAAAGTTGATTCATCAAACGTTTTACGCTCTTTTCTGTAATTTTCTTATGTGATTTGGAATCTGGAGTTAATATTGGAAGAATAAATCATTTTCATGTTATTTTGTAAGCATTGAACTAAGAAAGAATGAAATACTCATATGATATTGGCATAAAAGTGTTTTATGATTGTATAGACAGTAATAGTATAATATAATGTTTTATGATTGTATAGACAGTAATAGTATAATATAATTAATAAATAAATTACTAATGGAGATGAAATTAGGAAGTAAATAATATAAACTGTTGTCGACTGATCTATATACCTATCAACAAAGAGATGAAGTTTGTGAGAATGTTCGTGACGTTATAGAGGTAATCTCTGTATCTACTGAACCGATAGTACACACATTCTCTTAAGCTTGAAAAGTGACAGGTTACTCTAGGGGAAAATCTATTAACGTGAGCAACACCGCGGGGCATAGCTAGTGTTAAGATAAGGGATGCTTGAATCACATAGATATACCTAGCAATATTTTGGTAAATATCACGCACCTTAAAAAACACGTTATAAATCAGCGAAGATACGATGGACCCCAACCGGCCCCCCGCAACGGACAACCGGACACGATAGTTATCAATACGGATTATCCGCTCACGTGGCCACGGCACGCCCGATACAGAAGTCAAACTTTCTTAAAAATCTGGTCATAGAGATCACCCATGATGTTTCCATGTGTCCGTAGAAAACAAGAATAAAATAATACAGAAATTTATGCAAATACACATTTTTCTTTATAACAGATTTCCTACAAGCTACAATTTAGAGGTGTGGTCGCACATCCCTTAGCCATAAGTAGGAAACTTGGTTAAGTTTAATTTTCATTCTCCATCCAAATTCCTTTACCTGTTAACCGTCGCGTGTGTTTTTAATAATAAGTTCTAGCAAAAATTAGTATTTTTGTTTATTTTGTGATTAATAATAGGGTGCTTATTTTAAATGTCATCTTTGACAACTGTAGTTTGATCTGTCACTGTTAGCGTCTGTCATTTAACTGGAAATTATGTCAAATACGGAAAACATAAATTGAATATTTTCTTGAAAATAGGGCCCGTCGACAGAACCGTTTACAAGAGATATCCGTCTACTTCCAGTTTACGCTTGTTTTCAGTGACACGCCGTTGACAACTGACAACTGTAGCTACTGATCTGTCAGTGTCAGGTGAACTGGGTCCGTGTGTAGTGGGGCCACTTGCCCGGCGCCTCGCGAGCGCACCTCAGGGGGCGCGGACGTGACGCAGCATACTGATCCCACTTGTTTTGTATCTGATGATAACAGTAAATAGGCCAGTTTATTGTTCTATGCGTACACCGGTATTGTATGCTTATGATGGGTTGTATCGTTTTCCGTAGATTATATTGTGATACTACAGGCTAAAAATAAAAAAAAAAAATAAAAATATTTATTTAGAAAATCACTTAAAGCTAAAGTTGACAAAAATCCTTAAAATTTAATTAGAGCTATGCTGCATTTATTGTGCCTGAACTAGGAGAATCCTGTTTTTCAGGCATAAATTATTTCCTAAGTTTATTCTGTATAACAATGTTTATATCTAAATTAATGCACATGTTGCTCTGACATAGTTGTTGGATTAGTACACTTACATATCTTAACCTAGATTACAAATACAAATTGCTGACTTACAAAAAAACTACTTATTTTATAACGGATAAGAGGTTTTCAGTGTCATCGTATGACAAACTTTGTAGATAACCTTGAACTACTTTTTTGCATTTATATAAATTACACGAATGCATGTGTATTGCTCTATTTAATTTATTGTACAAAAAAGGTCCTAGAAAACTGTAAAATCTGTGAGAAAAAGCATGCCTTTTGCCTAGAAGCTTTGGACAAACACTATCATATCTTCTTTTAATAGTAATATCCGGTGGAATAGATGCGTGTTGTTTCAGAACAGTGCTCATTATGAAAAGCTGGCGAACAGATAATACTTCACATAATTTATATAGACTGTTAGTAGGGAATCTAAACGGTCGAAAAGTAGATACTTTAAGTATTGCCCTTTGAGCCCTTTCGACTGTTAGTAACAATGTTTTACCTGCGCCACCCCATGAGGTTATGCAATAACTGATAATGGATTGGCATAGAGCTAGGTAAATTTGTCTCAACAGTTTTTCGTCTGCTATATGACGAAGATTTTTAAAAACAAAGATTAACTTTCTAATACGGCTTCCAAGGGCCTGTATGTGCGGTCTAAAAGAGAGCGTTTTATCTATTATAATGCCTAGATATTTCACTTTGTCAATGCTTGCTATCTCTGGACATGTGCACGGGCTATAATCTTGTACTAAACAATGATGTGCATATAATCGATAATTCGCCTCTGTTAATCTATGTTTTCGCATTGTAAACTTTATGTAACTCGTCTTATCTATATTTAAGGTGAGGAGATGTTGATGAAGCCATTTATTAACTAAATTAAAGCCATATTGAGCATGCATAAACGCTTCTTTTTCCGAATCTGCTGAGAAGAGAAGAGCTGTATCGTCAGCGTAGGAAATTATTTTGCCATGTTTTAATTTAAGATTACAAAGGTCATTAATATAAATTAAGAATAAAGTTGGACCTAAAATACTACCCTGTGGGACGCCATAATCAGTGTTTTCAAGGTCCTTACTAATGACGTCACCAATCTTAACACATTGAGTGCGGTGTTCTAAGTAACTTGAGAAAAGCTTAAGCTGGGTGCCTCTTATTCCCAATGCCTCTAACTTGTGCAAAAGTATGGGATTTGAAACGGTATCAAAAGCTTTAGCAAGATCTACAAAAATTCCAATGGTGTGTTGACCTTTATCTAGTTCTAGTTCAATATGATTGGTCAACTGATGTACTGCGTCTGATGTTGATAATTTACTTCTAAAACCGAATTGCATGTCTGATAAAATTTTCTTTTTATCAAGATAGTTTACAAGACGTGAATTTATAAGTTTTTCCAATATTTTAGACATGGACGAGAGTAAAGATATAGGCCTGTAATTTGTTATCTGGTCTTTAGCTCCAGATTTATAGACCGGTATTACTACTGCTTTTTTTAGACAATTTGGGAAAATACCCTGAGAGAAGCACATGTTAAAAATATTTGTTAGTGGCGGAATCAAGATATGCCTGTTATATTTCAATACTTTTGTGGAAATATTGTCCCAGCCAACTGCACAGTCATCTTTTAAAGACAACATTATACTATTTAATTCAGCCTCGTCAGTATCAAGTAAGGCAAAGGATGATTCCATGGGCAAGCTATTACCCAAAAAGTTTGTGCAGTTAGTGATCTGTGTGTGATTTTGTTCTGCCAAACACTGACCTACCTCGATGAAAAACTTATTGGCTACGTTAGCGGATTCAATTTCAGTTGAGCAAGATTGAAGTAAGCAATTTGACGACTCACGCTGTTTTGCTGAATTTGAGATATTTTTAATACAATTCCAGACTTTTTTGCTGTCATTTCCCGCATTTTTCAACGTTTTTTTGTCAAATTCAACTTTAACTTTCCTTAGGATATTGTTGCAGAAATTTCGGTATCTTTTGTAAGATGTTTGCAATACTAAGTTATTGGGATAAGATCTGGTTTTCATGTGTAGTTTATCCCGATGCTTTATGCAACGTATAAGACCTGGCGTTATCCAAGGTTTTAAATTACGATGTTTCTTGTTTATTAAAAGAAGGTGCGAGTTTTTATTAATTGCTGCTTGAACCGTTTTGATGACATATGACATGCAAAAATGCGGGTCAGCGGAATTGTAAACTGGAGCAAAATCTATGCTACGTAAGTCGTCTTCAAGGTTTTTCATGTTTAATTTTGTAATAGTGCGTGTCTTGTTAGTTTTATTTATATTACAGTTAAGCGCAATTAGAGCAGCCCTATGGTCTGTTATTGTTGAGTTAGTAACAAGTGATAAAGAGGCAAATTTGGTTTTCAGCATGATGTGGTCCAAACATGAACCACTATTGTGTGTGGGAAATGTATGTGCAGGAAGTAAACCATGAAAACAACAAAGGTTTAAATATTCTTCAGAGCCTGGAGCATTTTCTTGAGGCATGATATTAATATTAATGTCCCCAATCAAAACTATATTCTTAACAGACACGAGTTTTTTCAAAACTGCATCTAAAGAATCAAGAAAATTTGAGTGATTTTTAAAAGATGGCGGCCTATAAAGTGCTAATATAGCAAAATCAGACCCAATTTTGATCAAAAGTCTGTTGCAATCTTTAAAGGTAGGTTCCTCTACAGTAATGTTAAGGTGGCATTTTGCGTAAACAATTATCCCATCATTTTGATTATAAATAATATGACTTGAGTGCATAGAATAACCCGGTATTTGTGGAAGGTTATATTGTTTGGAAAGCCAACATTCTGTTAGTATAATTATATCACATTCAATGTTTAACCTAGAAAAGAAAATGCTAAAATCATTAAAATTTTTATAAATACTGCGGATGTTTTGTGTTAGTACTGTTAATGGATTTTTATACGAATAAATATAAGATTTACAATCTTCTACTTCACAGATTTTAGAGTCCGCTATAGAAAAGTCATCAATATCAGAAATTATGCTATTTAACATTATTTAACCAAAAAGCAATAGGAGGTCAAAAATATCCAATGAAACGGCGCTCTTAGGCGCCTTCATAATCTACAGAGTTTATATACCTTTTTTCAGCGGCTACTTTGGCAGGACAGTCTATGGAGCCTGTAGGGTGGTCACACGGCTTTTTGAAGTGCGAGCAGGTGGCACATTTTGGAGCGTCAGCTGACTTGGGGCACTCTTTGGAAAAATGGCCTTGACCTCCACAGTGGCCGCATACTTGTGCTGGACCTCTGCATGACTTAGCCGCGTGTCCGTATTGCTGGCACTTATAGCAGCGTGTCACCAAAGTGAAATCTCTCACTGGACAGGAGGACCAATTTATAAAGACTCTGTCCTTAGTAATCAGGGCTTTGCGTATAGGCGCAGGTACTTCTATTACATAATTACAAGTCTGTGCGTCTTTTCTCCCAGATCTGTGGCTAAGTTTTATTGAGGCCATAAACTTCTTAAGGTCGTAATCTTGTAGTGTATCTGCCAGGTTCTGGTTAAAAATGCAGGAAAACACTTCATTCTCCGGCATTGAGGTCGGCACTCCGATGACGACGACTCTGGGCCGTTTCTTAAGAAACTTAAACCTTCAAATATCGCGTGCTTTTGTTTTTTGGGAGATTTTACTAGTTTATACTTATTTAATTTTGGATGGACAGCGTTTGGTAGGCCTCCAGAACTGTAATAGTTAGATCAATGAAATAAAAAACGGAACAAAGACTTTTTAGTTGCGCACCTATTAACATATTATTAAACTGTTTGTAAAAGAGAAATGATAAGGTTTTCCTCAGCACCGGCTCAGAAATTTAGTGAACAGCATGCCTAATCTTTTCATCCAATATACCTCAGTGCCTGAAGACGAAGGTGTTGCCAGTGATGACATATGGCTCCGAGACGTGGTGCTTCACCATAGGCCTCATGAATAGGCTCAGAGTTGCGCAACGAGCTATGGAAAGGGCTATGCTCGGGGTTTCTCTACGTGATCGAATCAGAAATGAGGATATACATCGAAGAACGCGAGTCATCGACATAGCCAAGCGAATTAGCTCGTTAAAGTGGAAATGGGCAGGCCATGTAGCGCGTAGAACAGATGGCCGATGCGGCCGGAAAGTTCTCGAATGGAGACCACGAGTCGGCAAACGCAGAGTAGGACGTCCACCAACTAGATGGACGGACGACTTGGTGAAGGTAGCGGGCTCGCGGTGGTAACAAGTTGCTACCGACCGAGATCACTAAAAGTCTTTGAGGGAGGCCTATATCCAGCAGTGGACGTCCTGCGGCTGAAATGATGATGATGATTATGATGCCTAATCGCCTGGACGCTTTCAGAAGAGCTCGTGGAGGCAATGCAAAGTACTAAATGAAAGAAAGTGATAAAAACATGTCGATGAGGTTGGTTTGGCCCTTTTGAGGGACATAATTAAAAGTTGGCTAAAGTTTAAATTTTAGTAGCAGTAAATAGAGAAGTAACATTACAGTGTTGGTGGAGCACACAGTCGCGTCCTGTTCCTTTCGGTAACTCAATTACACAGCGACACCTCGCGATAAATGCCTCTGGGACACGCGCCGGCGCAAGTCACGGGCTGCAGCGGGGAACTCTGTACTAACGGTTACTAACTATAAACTAACGGTTGTGTAGCATGAAAAGGCCATGGTCAACTGTATAATTCTTTGTCACATTGGATGTAATTAACCAAAAATCATCGTACTTTCAACATTAATATGGCAATTTATAAACTGGCAACATTAACATATTTTCTCAATTAACTATCGTTGAATTATGTTGTATAAAATCTTTGTAACGAAACCTTTTGAGGTTTCATCGATTAAGTTTTAAATTAATGCAGGAATGCTTATTGAATAAATTTTGTAGACGCCTGTGGATAATATAAACATAACTTATCATTTTGTTACTTTGCTTACAATGTTGCGAATTAAGGCGAAAATTTATAGTCACAATGAATATCTGAATTCTATTAATCAATTACTACATCTTTAACTAAATCACGACAGCACACGATTGTCTTGACCTCAATTCAGATATTTCTTTCGCTAAAGGTATATTTGGGACATGCTACGCGTGGTCTTGAGTTACCGGCCGCTCCCCGCTCCCGCTTACCCCTTGCGAACTTCCTTGCGAGGTATGCGGTCGACATAACTCATACCCTCGCACCTCGAAGTGGTTAACTTGCAAACTTTGATATATCGCGCTGTTCTTCACCTGAACCCGGCTTCCCGACCTATTCCCATTGCCACTGCTAAATGGATGCTATGAGATTTCAAACTATTTCTGTATTGTTATTAATGTTAACGAAATGTTTGCTGAAGATGTAAGTTCTGTAATTAAAACTAAACGTCTCGCTATTACCTGAATTACGATTATAGGTCATATTCTCAGTGTTTATTTTTTATGTAGAACCAGGTTACAAATAAGGCCAACTGTTCGATTTAAAAACCTATACCTACATATAAAAATTCGGAAATAGCCGCCCGCCCGCCTGTACACTCCTGTAGCGCCCGTGCGCACAGCACTGCCCAAACATATTTACATAAAATACATTTAAATACACATTTATAATATTAAATACAATAACAGACTTTTTCAAATTAAAATAACAGTATTTAAAAATATTATACAATAACTATAACCTGCACGCACGTATTCATACATTGTACAATACTCAAAGTTACAAAGATTGTTATCAGCCTGCACTCGAAGACAATATAAATAGCTTGATGAACTTTCGTTCTGTTCAATGACATGTGAAAGTATTGGCAACGTATCATAGTTTCCGTGGTGTAGCGGTTATCACATCTGCCTAACACGCAGAAGGCCCCCGGTTCGATCCCGGGCGGAAACATACTTATTGCCAATATTTTCCAAATTAATCTAATTAATTAACCACTTAGAGGACACTCATGATACCTTAGTCTTAACAATGATTGAGCTCTTAAAATTGGTATGTTTTCTTCTCTTCATTTACAAATTTAGTAATAAGTCAGTATTATTATTATTTAATTCTTTATTGCACAACAAAATAATGAACAAAAGGTGGGCTTAATGCCAAGGCATTCTCTACCTGCCAACCATTAAAGGTATTGAGATGTAAGTTGGCGTGCTGGTGCAAAATCAATTATAAATAAATCCTAACATGATATCACTACTTAATTAGAATTTAAAGGAGGCTAACGTCATCACAATGTTTTTTTTTTGTACGGTGACTGATTACCATGTAAATATAAACCATTATGGCGACAAACCCGTCACCATTTAAAAAAAAAACACTATAGAATTGACATATTTAAATTTGATTTATCCAGTATCCCTAGGTCGAAAAAAGCTGCACATTAAACAAACAAATTACTTAGACAAACAAACTTCCAAGACAAACACAAACTTTGAAACTGTAGGAGCAAGTTCAGTAATTAAGCACCTCATCTGAAGGTGGCCATCTAATACCATTAGTCGCCGCCGTTAATATGATAATACATCCCATGATATATCCACCATAAACCATCATTAGACACCCCCCCCCTCCCCCCTCCCTCTTCCCACCTTTGACCCGCAGGAATTGTTAACTATTCATTATGGTAGTTGGCTGTTGAATATGATCTTCGGATGATATTGTCATTCCATGTTTTGTTTTTATTTTGTAAGTTTTACAAATTATAAGCCAATACTGAGATACCATTTTCGTCGGTTTCTTTCAAGATTAGAACTGAACAGACTCAAATCGAAAGGCAAGGATTATAACAAAATGTTACATTACATAATGCGTAATGATACCCAGGTCAATCAATTTATTAAGTTAGTCTAATAAGGAGATCATGGAAAATACAGCGTGAGACATCCACCGCCGAGATAGACAGAAGATCTAGTTACAGTTGGTAGTTCACGCATGCAAACTGCAATTAATTTCATGATCAAATAAAAATAGACATACACATAATTTTCAGAAAGTGTAGATACTACTTTGTCATTATCTATCGATTAGTTGTCAGGTCATATTATTTATCTTTATTACTAGTAGTTATATGCTTAGGTAAGTTATCGGGGTCATAAATTAAGATACCGGTTATCAATGGAGGTGATCGCGACACAATTCACCGAGCACTCTCGTTGCGTAACAAGATCAAAGTATAGCAATATTTTGTCCTAAGCGTTATAGTTTCCGTGGTGTAGCGGTTATCACATCTGCCTAACACGCAGAAGGCCCCCGGTTCGATCCCGGGCGGAAACATACTTTTTAAATTTAGTTATAGAATACTTACTTTAAAAAATATAGGGTTATGTCTCATTTACTGTTCTAGGACGTTAAATAATTAATCATATACATAAATAATACATAATCATTGCATTAAGAATCATCTTAATCGTAAGGGTAACTCATCAGAATTAGAACGTAGATGGAAAGCGCAGCGTAGGACGTTCACTAATTTATTTACAGAAGGCATGGTAAGGCCCCGCGCTCAAGAAAAAAAAAGCAGGAATTCTATGTCCTACAATGTCCTACGGCTAAAATTATGAAAACGATTAAATAAATAAAGTTAAAATTATAGCTGACTTCATAATAATCGAATTATTTATTCATGTTTTATGCAAAACAATGATTCTTAACAGACAATTTCTATTTCTCAAATAAAATATAAATGACTACAACTCTCTGTGAGTGGGTCATGATTTTTACTGTGCAAAAAACAGTTTAGATTATATTTTGGCCCAGAGCTGTGACCTCCCGGTAGTTGATTTTAAAAATATGTACCTATAAAGCTTTTCTCGAACTGTTTTAATATCCGCTCTGCTCGAGCTTATCCGCAATGCCGCAAAACTTTGCAACCGCCAGCTTTGAGGTGAATATTTTCGCTTTCCGTTCCCAAATACTCCGTAAAACCTATTAATTTATTGGCCTCAATAGGCTTCCTCTTCACCTCAAAATACCGCAATTTCATTTAAACAACTTTAACTCCAGGCTTTCGGAGGAACCGATTAATTTTATTGCCCGAGCTAATTCTATCAAAGGAGCCTTTAATAGCACAACAAAATAAGACCCTTAAAAACTAATGTTCAGCCTTAAGACCGCCGCAAATACCTCTTTGTGACTCCAGCACGCCAGAAACCTGGCGGCCGGGTCTACTCTCCGACCTCTCCCCACGGAAATAAAGTCTCTCTCACCACAGTCTGAAAGTCGATTTCTCTGTGGTAGAACACCGACTTAAGGCCCTCCAAGATCCCACCCAGATTAAAAAGTTGGAGTTCGTTCTTGCGATGTCATTGTAAGTAGAAAATGAGTTAAATAAGGCAATACATTTTAATTAGGGAAGGGCCCTTTATTCGTTCGCGATAAGTTGCCGTCTCTATTAATTGAATTTCATGTTTAATTAAGTCTAAGGCGGAGATAATCCGACCGCTGATCTCGCTCAGACTCCATTTAAACTTACTTCAATTGCTCAGTTTTTTGGATTACAGGAGACCTTCTTGAGGGCGATGCTACGGGACTAAGGTCATGTTTTAGTTAGACAAATATAACTACATAATATAGGTAAATACTTTATATTTAATTTTAATTAAAAAACGTTGTTTAATATTTTTACGTTGACTATCAACACTGTTTTGACATTGTGATATGTAAAACCTTACATTATACACAAAATCAAGATTTCTTCTAAGAGCTAAAAAAAATTTTAAAGTAACATACTTTATGAGTAATAAATATGAACCAATGATTTATTCGCCTTTTATCAACTTTTGAGAAACAACCTCATGTTTTTATTATTTTATGAAATAACGTCAGTTTTATCTATTTGTTATCATCATAAGTTTTACAGCCAATTGCCATTGCTAGTAATGTTTACTTTAAAATTACACTCGAAAAAAAAATCATATCAACTTTAGACACTTATAAAACTTGATTATTTCACCTAAGAGAGCGTCTTGGCGTAATGAGAACGGATCTCGAGTTTTTAATCTTTTAAGGAATCGCCCGAACAACAGAAGCCACTTAAGCTCGGATTATCTCACTACATTGCACTGAACGCCCTAACTTTGATTGCGGACGTTTTTACAACGAACTGCTATTAAAACAAACGTGCAATATCTTAACAAAGTATATGATAATATATTTGGAGTCTAATGTCAGAAAAAACATTAAAAAAGCTTTTAATATTGCAATTTGTGTAGGCTTGATAACTGAATAATAATAATAGTTATTCTGTATAGTTCGTCTGCTAGCCCGTGTAAAATACCACATAATTTACAATTTTCAGATCATTGAATACCGGAAAGAGGGCAATATTTTACTGCAGATTTGATTACTGACAACACCGGGACAGGTAAAACAAAATTAAAGCTTTTTACAAATACACACGATATATATATTTTTCAAAGTAAGCAATTTTGATGATGATAAACGTGAAACGACATCTGAACGCGAAAAAACAACTTAATGGATTATAATGCGGTTTTGGCCATATAGATACAGTGCTCAAGAAGGTTTTTATGTCTATTCAAAGACGTACAAAAAGTAGTACAAAGACTGTAAGGGACAGAAAGACATACAATTTTTCACTCCCACATAAACACTAGCACACCTATTGAGGGGGACCTCAGTCTGCTGGGACACAGGCACTTCTCTTGACGAGAGTAACGCACTTCAAACGCCGCACGCAACACGACCCGTAATTACGCAAAACAAATAGCGCAATAACAAACTAATCCACAATTAGAAGTCCGTGAGATATCAGAGACATGATTCATATTTATGGCTTCCCTGGGACACTCGCTAACGGCCGTTTGACCCTCAAGACAGCCCTGGAGGTGCCAGATAAGGGACAATAACACTAACTACGAATGTCTAAATACAAGCTAATGTTGCGCCAACTCTAACTTTGCCATTATGTTTCACTGGCATATGCCCGATGCTATTTAACAACTACTAACTAATTATTTGTCACTAACTAAACAAATTACCATGAAATTAAACGAGTGTACAAAAAAGGTAACCGGCAGCATTATTGTAAAGTTCCAATTTCACCATTGGCTATAAACGCGATCAGACCAGGCTAAACTCGCTTAACTGAGATCACATTGCAGGTTTGTTTAAATAAAATAAAACAAATTTGTCATCTTATTGAATACTAGCATTTTAAGCTCCAGCGATCACCGTGTTTTACGGATTTTATCGCGTTTAAAAGTAGCCTTCCTCGTTAAATAGGCTATTTTGTACTGAAATATTATTTTTAATCGGCCCAGTTGTTCCTGAGCTTAGTGCGTTCAAGCAAAAAAAACATAATCTTTGGTTTTTATCAAAAATACTCTAAAAAGAACATACAGCAGCTCACTTGATAAAAGTATTCTAAATAACCAATTAGGATAATATTAAGAATTGGTGTCGAGCAAAGTGTTATAAATACCTTTTACGTATTTTCTTATATTCCACAAGCACACTTTAAAACTTATTCCATGTAGTTACAATGCAACTTTAATTTTACAATGTAAACCGGTTAGTTCATATACCTATTAATGTTGAGGGTAAGCCGTCTAATCTTATAATAATTATTCTACGCATAATGATTCTAGTGCTGGAAACAGGACCTGAATAAGAAAACAATTTTAAATCATCTTTCACAAATATTCCTATTTTGATTTTATTCACATGAAATGACTAGAGATAATGTGATTACTAGCAAAAAGAGCGCCACCCCGTGCAAAATTAAAAACATCGGTCCGTAGCGGTCCGGGCACAAAGAGGCCAAACAAAGGCCACCCTCGCGAACGTGTTAATTGATTTCACAGTCGCAGCACTGCGCGGCTTCCGGACATAAACACCTACGTACTTACTTATGTAAGACTGCCCAGTGGCGTGGCTGGCGTGGGTCCGCTTGCGGCGCAAGAGGTAGCGGGTTCGATTCCCACTGAGGGGTCAAGTAAATACAAATACAAAATGTTTATTGACAATATTACAAATTTAAATTATAACTAGGTTTGGGAGCTTTTCTGGTAAGTTATAATAACCTGTATTAGAAGAGGCCCCTCTTTTATCTGACGCCAAGAAGAAAGAAGCTCTGGTATTTGTATGTTCTGCAAGCACTTTCTCCCTGGTCTAAGTGTTTAAAAAAAATGATGTATGTATGTCTATTATATTAAGTATATCAGATGTTATGTACCCGTAACACAAGCTTAGAGCTTACCATGGGCTAGATATTGTTGTGTTGTGTGGTGTATGTATATATTCACTTAAATTATTTGTAGTGTATATTTTTTACTACGTGGTATCCATTTAAGAACTTATCGTCCCTACGACAGTTAGATCTGTTCTGCGTGCTATATGGCTTGTCTACAGCCACTTCAAAGAGCTATTCCGTTTGGCTATTTATTTATTTATTTAATAACTAGTACAGATAATCCAATTAACCTAGCTAATCTAAGTTCTAACAAAACACAATAATAATACATTCCAATCAAGACCATGTCAAGTTATATAAAAATTATAATACAAAAATAAAAATAATAATTAAATCGCTATTTCGGCGACCCGCGATTTACGTTACGTATAAGATGTAAAGTAAGGAGCATGGCTGCGAAACCGTTAAGGAGGTACGCTGCCTATTAAAAACTACAATGATTTAAAGAAAGGCGAATAGTATATTCATAGAAATATAAACCAGTCAACAGATGATAAAGACATAATAAAGTCATCAACCTCCCTGTAAATAAGATAAACAGCGCTTCGTTTTCGATGTCTCAAGCAGTTAATTTTGATCCCCATCAAAAAGGGATTAGGCAGGTCGCGATAAACCGATGTTTACACAATAATTTATGAACTTTTTTGTGATCGTGCGCAGTAACTGTCAGTCGCCATTTTGTTTTGAGTGTGACGTTTACGAGGCGCTATCACAGAGGAAGCTATTAAGTGAAACGTAAAAGTTTAATTACTTTTGTTGTAAATCAATGGAATGCTCTGTGCTAGTTGTCACTGCGACGAGGAGCAGGCGGCCCTTAACTTTGACGAGATGCAACTATTTAAGATTTCTACATTTACATACTTGTTGCTAGTAAAAGTGATCTAAGCAAACAGGGAAAACAATAAAGTTTATGGATAAGGAAGTTTATCCGGTGATTTGCAAGAATTTTTTTGTTTGAAGATTAAATTAAAACTCAAAATCAAAAATCAAAAATCGTTTATTTGGACATTAACAGTATGTTACACAATTAGATTCGAACGATGGCGTCTGCGAAAGTTTGCAAAAACTGTGTTGCAGAGCCAACGCCCACCTCCAGAATAGACAGTCCTATGTTAACATTAAATACAAATAAATTATAATAAAAGGTGACATTTAAACAAAAATAAATAAAAATAAAATAAAAAATCATTTAAAAGAAGTACAGTATTAAGAAGTATGGTTTAAAAACATTAACCTTATAACCTAATCGAGATAATTACATTAAACTTATAATCTAATCGAGATATTAAATAATTACAGTGTATGCATGTGTGTGTGTGTGTGTGTGTGTGTGTGTGTGTGTGTGTGTGGGTGTGTGTGTGTGTGTGTGTGTGAGCGTGTGTGTGTGTGTGAGGGTGTGTGTGTGTGTGGTGTGGTTTGGGTGTGTGTATGTGAAACAGGTCATTTAATTATTTTATAGTGAGGAATAGATCCTCTGTTTCTGAATAGGAGAGTGACTGAAGCCACTGAGTCATTTTCAATTTACACTTATATAGAGTCAGAGGGTAAATCTGTTGAGTAGAGTTAATTTTGTTGTATAATTTATCGCAAAGATAATAATAATGTCTAGAAACAGTAACTATTCTCCTTTGTTTTAAAGTACATACCTGATCAGAGCGTCTCTTTGTTAAAGTAAAGTTATGGTCAAAGGCAACTTCTGAATGTTTACGTAATATGGTTGTTAAGACAAATAACTGCCTTACCGTCAGAACTTCACTAAGAGCGTAGAGACTGTCGGTCGAGAAACGCCTTGGCTTGGAGTATATAACCTTAAGAACTGCTCTCTGAGCACGTTCTATTCTTAGCATGACATTTTTTACAGCACCTCCCCAGACTGCAATACCGTAGGATATAACCGACTGTGCCAACGCAAAATAGACCATCTTTAGGCATGAGAGGTTTGCGGAACATCTCAAGTTCTTAAATATAAACATAAGTTTTCGTATTCGAGTTATTGTAGACTCTATATGTGGCTTCCACGAAAGATTACTGTCCAAGTGGATACCTAAATATTTTAAATTTTGAACAAGGGCTATAGTTGGACATGAGCACATGTTAATCATATCTCTATTACAATGATTATGGGCATATAAAGTAAAATCTTTCGGTTGAGATCGTGCAGTAGGAGAAAAACTTAAACACTTAGTTTTATCCGCGTTTAAAGACAAAGAGTTGCAAGCAAGCCAATTTAGTACTAAAGTAAGTGCTGCTTCTGCATACATTTTCGCTTCATCCCAAGTATTACCACTAACTATTAATGCAGTATCATCAGCGTAAGCAAAGACATCACAATTTGTAGGAGTCATTTGACATAGCTCATTAATATAGATTAAAAAGAGAGTTGGTCCTAAGACGCTCCCTTGTGGTACTCCAAAATGAATGTCCGCTTCCTCACTAGCCATATTATCTATCGATACAATTTGTTTTCTGTCTGACAGATAACTGACAAATATTTTTTTAACAGTTCCTCGAACTCCGATGTGTTCTAGTTTATCAATTAAGATTTGGGTGGATACAGTGTCAAAAGCTTTGCGTAAGTCTAGAAATATTCCCACTGTTTTGAGCTTTTTATTGAAATTCTGAACAACTTTTGATGTTAAGGCAATAACTGCATCTTCAGTAGATTTTCCTCTCCTGAAACCGTACTGATTATCAGCCAAAACATTCATATCTGTAAGATAAGCCGTTAGTCTATTATTAACTATTTTTTCCAATACCTTAGACAGAACCGAAAGAATAGATATAGGGCGATAATTGTTGATATCATCTTTATTACCTCCTTTGTGTATAGGGTGAACTATTGCCTTTTTAAGAATTTTTGGAAAAATGCCGGATGTAAGACATATATTGAATATGTATTCTAATATGGGAGCAAGAGTTTGTTTAGCACCCTTAATAACAGATGTTGGTATTCCATCATATCCTACTGCAGATGTATCTTTTAGGCCTGTAATAATGCGAACTATTTCATCACAGTCTGTAGATAGAAGAGCCATAGAATTAACGGGGTCCATGTTATTTAGATTTCGGAGTGAAAAGTCAGAAAGGGGTGGTGAGGTAATATTTGACGCCAGATTTCCACCCACATTTGCAAAAAATGTGTTTACTTCATTAAGAGAAGAAAGCGCGTCCGATTTTAAGTTAAGCAGTTCTTGTGCAGAGCCTTGGTTTGTCTTATTCAAGTTAGCTACTTTTCTAACCACTTTCCAAGTTGCCTTTGAGTTATGTTTTGCCTTTTCAAATTCAACACGTTCAAATTCCCTTTTCACTTTCTTTAACAAGTTATTACAAAAATTTCGGTATCGAATGAAGGAAACTTTAGCTATTGGATTATCTTGCTCAAGCTTTGACTTTCTAGCGAGTTTGTCTCTATGTCTAATGCAACGCAACAACCCTGGGGTAATCCACGGCTTCAGTATTTTATTTTTACTCGTGCTCAAAATAGGCCTCTGATGCTTATCAATGATAGTTGTTAGCGTTTCAATAAATAGTTCAGTAGCAGAATCTGGTTCGTTTATAGATAGAATGGATGAAAAATCAACTTGTTTTATATCTTCTATAACAGAATTTGTATCAGTCCTATATTGAATTTTAGGGGACGCTCTTTCATGTTTAGAGGCAATTGCAAATACTGTAGGTAAATGGTCCGTTATAGAGCAGTCAAGAATCAAAGAAACAGCTGTACGCTGATCAGATTTAATGAAAATGTGATCTAAACACCTATCCAAACGAGTAGGAATTTGATGAGCCGGAAGCAAGGAATGTGATGATAACAAGTTTAAATATTCATCTACATTTGCGTCATTTGCATCGGGAGAAATATTTATGTTCATGTCACCAGCAATTACAATGGTAGTACAACTGTTGAGCTCTAGCAAGACCCCGTCAAGGCTATCTAGGAATTTGTCAATATTTTTGTACGAGGGTGAGCGGTATAGACAAATGACAGCCGTGTTGTTCCCTAATTGTAAAAGTACACAATTTGCTTCATTAAAGGTTGGTAACTTCACACTACATATAAGATTTGTACAAACGTACGCTACAACTCCATCGTTTTGGTTCATAAAATTTGATGCGTAAACGTGGTAGCCTGAAATAGCAGGTGGTGTTGTGCACTTACTCAACCAGCATTCAGATAAAATTATAATATCTAAGTTGACTCTAATACGACCCAGCAAAACGAGAAGATCGTTGAAGTTACAGTTTAAACTTCGTATGTTGAGATGAAATATTTTAAGACTATTTACAGTGAAATGAAGGTACTTGTTAGCATTTTCAGGAGAGCATGTATATGAATCGGAAAGTTTAATATTTTCCAAATCATTTGTTATAGATAAAATGTCATCCATAATTTAAGGTAAGTTTTAACAAATTGGGTGATAACTTTAGACTAAAGTAGCACTTATTGTTGGCTGCTACTACAAAATATTGTTTTTTTCGGATTCTAAGATGCATTATTTCCTGTTTTTGTATTAAGTGAGCAAGTGTATTTGTATGAGTGTATGAGTATGTATATATATGTTTATATAGATTTATTTTGAAATGTTTAGTGGTTTGTAATATGTGTGTTAAGCATACAATGCAATGCGATAACAGACAGAAATTTAACAAATTAAGTGAGTTTAGAAAGTAAATAGACAGATAAATATAATTTGGGTATATAAGTCATATAGTATTCTTCATTTTCTCCAAATCAGTTTCTTTAGAAATTCTAATGGGCGTAGCATTTTCGCTTCGTCGAGCAAAGATCTTGCCATGTGACACCCAGCAGAACTTATAACCATTGGTTTTTGCTGTTTCTCTGGCCATATAGAAAAGCTTTTTCATTTTGGAAGACAGATTCTCTGATATAAAAATCGGTGTCACAGGTCCGCCTAAGCGGACATGTTCTGTAGTAAGTTTGGATGACTTATTAAATTTCCGAAACATTTCTATTACTTTTTCTTTTGCGAGCACGGTGCCAACGTCTACGATTATAGTCTTGTTATTCGGGCTTTTTCCTGGTAGTCTAAATATATCTCTAACCTGGCTTTCATGCATTGGAACTTTCAAAGTCTTTGTAGCGCTTAAAAACGTATCTATAAGATAAGACTTTGTCTCTTTCATAGCAACAGGAACATTTCTGATTTCGAGGCAAGACGACCTAGAGTTTCGCTCATAGACTTCCAGCCGTTCTTCTAGCGATTTCATATATTCAACATCAGCTTTCCGACTTGTCTCCAGTTGCTCTACTTTGGCTTGAAGACTATCATATTTTTGAGCCAAGAAATCGACAGTTGAGCGGATATCTTCAACAACTGCAAACAGCCTGTCACCCCTCTTGTTTTGTTCCTCTTTGAAAACCTCAAATATTTCTCTCATTTCTGACATAAATACTTGTAGCTCACAATCGCGTTTCCGCTTCCGCAGTGGGACATTGTGACTATCTGCTAAGTTTGGTTCCGAAGAGCAACCGTGCAATGTATTTGCCGTGGGTGCTCTGAGCAAATCGATAGGTGTTGGTGTCGAGCCTGATCGTTTGAGCTCAGTCGGGTGCAGAAGCGATAAGTCACGAGTATTGGGTGAGGTGGGTGGTGTTCGATTTATTGGCATATTGAGATGATTTTTTCAAAATTTAATCAGAAATGTCAAATTGGTTTCGATACAGTACTTGATTATTTTTACTATTTTATTATTTTAATGTGGTGTAAATTAAGTATTCAAGCGCTTAAATCCAGTATGATGTGCGCGCAAGAGCTACCAGGCGCGCATAAGCCGAAGGAACTACGCACGGAACAGAATAATCAATGAAGCAGAGAAAGTGACTCACTCCAGTGTGAACAAGGTAACCTGCGTCAGGGTAGGCGGCGGCGTAGGCGCAGGGGTGTGGTCACGTAGGCGCAGGGATGCGGTCTCGTAGCTGTCGCGACGATACTCGTAGTAGCGGTCAATGGGTCCAAGCGTAAGTGGGCGTAGCCTGTCGTGTTTGGGGTCTTCGTGCATGCGTCACTCGGCGCGCGTTTGTTACTTCTTTGTCACTTATGCGATCCTATTTTTTGAACTTGATTTTTTGAAAATAAATGAATATATTTTTTTTAAAATAAACTAATAAGGGGCTAGTAAACACGTGTGCTCGTAACCGAGGTCCGGAGGGAAGGGGATAAGGAAGTTTATCCGGTGATTTGCAAGAATTTTTTTGTTTGAAGATTAAATTAAAACTGTGACAATATGTTTGTTTCATAACAACAGAGAGTGATCTAATTTTACCAAGAGCTTTTAACCGGCCTTTCGGCCTTTCGGCCGCGGCTTGTCCCCACCCTCCGGGCTGGGCCAGTGCGTGAAGCGATTTTTTTGTGTTTCGTAATGTGGTCCGGAGAAGCCATCTTCTAGGCCTTTATGCTCCATCTTAGACCACATCTTAACTTAACATCAGGTGAGATTGTGGTCAAATGAAGGCTTATCTATACTATAATATTATAAAGAGGAAAGGTTTGATTTTTTGTTTGTTTGTTTGTCTCGAATAGGCTCTGAAACTACTGCACCGATTTAAAAAATTCTTTCACCATTCGAAAGCTACACTATCCCTGAGTGACATAGGCTATATTTAGTTTACAAAAATAATATGATTTCTTACCAAACTCCGATAATGTAACCCATGGTGAAAAAAAAGAACCCAAAATCTTTCTTTAATCGCAAATGCTGCGAAAACTATTGAATATATAACAAAGTGATGTATCACAACTTTGTAGAACTTATCATTATCTACAAAAAACGTCGTTACATAATATCTCTCACTATTATAGTTTTGTGATAATAAGCGATTTTTTTTAAAAAATAAACCTAAATTTTTCGTTAATCGCGAATGCTGCGAAAACTATTGAATATATAACAAAGTGATGTATTACAACTTTATAGAACTTATCATTATCTACAAAAAAGTCTTTACATCATATCTCTAACTATTATAGTTTTGTGACAATAAGCGATTTTTTATATTAAAAATTATAATACCACTGTTTGAAAAGGCTCTTTATTTGTATCTTGGTATTAATCCTTAACAAAATAATTTATTATGTAAGATTGCTTTAAAACCTTTATATAACTTTTTGAATTATTAGATTCTGACATTCCATTCAAAAGATATCACGAGTAAATTTTTTTTTAAATAACCGCGGCGGCGGTCGGTCGGCTCTCTACTGAATGGTCGTGTGCGGAAATAAAAAAATTGTCGCTTGATAATATTTTGTCGCTTGATAATATTTTGTCGCTTAGTTAGTAGTTAATAATTCGTTAACAGGTAACTAATCCCATTCAAAAAGTTATTTCAGAACTAAACCCTAGCATAGCATAGATATTGTACATTATCGTCGGTTGCAGGTTCAAATTCAAATTCAAAATCGTTTATTGCATTCATGTGTACAATTTTGGTCTTAAAATTAATTAGCGCTTACAACATGAACGTTCAATTGGGTTAACCACCAAAACAGTACAGTTTTTTTAAGTTTTTTTCTGCTCTTTCGAATAGCATAATAATAGAATACTAGCTTTAAAAAAATACAGTTACGCTACATACATACATACATTTTAACTGTGAATTTGCAGACTTCTGTCGAAATTATATTGTAACTGAGTAGGTATGTGATCCATTTACATAAGTCGAATTGTTGTATTCCTATCCTTTGACCAAAGAAGGTTAAGTTTGTGTATGTATCTTGGCAAACCAGCATTGCTCTTACACTAATTCTTAGCTTGAACGAAAAATTATAACCACACATACACCAATATAAAACCAACTTTCTTTAAAAAACTAACGTTACACCAATTGACCCGAACCAAGTTTATGTTTGTTGTCGGTTACATCAATTTGAGCATTGCAATCAATAGTATGTTTTCTCTTACCTTAATCTTCTTAAAAATAATAAATCTAAATTTTAAATATAACAAAAACCCCCGATTCGAATCCTTCAATTTCCTTTGATTTTCGATTTTCCTTCCCCACTCTAACCCCCACAATTTTTAAACGGCACAACCGATTTTCATGAGACATGTCTAAGAGCACTCGCGCCAGACTCACCTTTTAAACAAAAAAAAACTAAGTTGAAATCGCTTCATCCGTTCGGGAGATATAATGTCCCAGACAGATACACATCAAACATATTATGACACCCCTCTTTTTTTGTCGGGGGTTAAAAATGAATCGCTAAATGTGTTGCTAAGCGCATAACTCAACAACGCCTATACCAATTTAGCCAATTTATTTTTTTAAATGTTTGTTGGAGTTTAAGGATGGTTTTTAAGGAGAGAAAAAATCGAATAATTTTGAAACAATTTTGAATAATTACCCGTGCAAAGCCGGGGCGTGGCGCTAGTCAATAATAAAAAAAAAAAACTTAGCTTATTTATACACATATTTACATTACATACATTGTGTTTCCTAAGAAACTCTAAGACAATTTAATATAATAAACTAATAAAGATCCTTAAAATCTATTTAAAATTTAATAAACCAATATGTGGCTATAAAGTTTGTATTCACAATCAATTTGTTTTTACATTATGTTTTAACACTGCGCAAGCAAAATAGACGCGTCGAATTAAGAACCTTCACCATTTTTTTATTGGTTGAAAATAACAACACTCATCACCCACCTCCCGCTTAAACCAAAAACAACTTAACCCCACAGCCACCTTATTGTCTTAGTGTCTTGGTATCCTCTTACATTCCCAATTAAGCCTCAGTGTCGTGCGGTGTCGGCCTGTCCGGCCCTGGGGAGCGATCCGCCAGTGTCGGACACTATATCAGTCATCTGAGCCGATAGTGACCGCTAGTACTTACCCTACCCGCGAGTGGGGATTATACACTGCTCGGTGTGGTGTTTGGAGGTTTGTCATTATTAGTTGACCAGTTTAGTTAGCTTTGAGGAAATTCTAGTTATAGACACTTATTTATTTTCCCTGCTGCTGTGTTTTTTAATAACTTACACTTATTCTTATTTCACATTACAGCACTAAGTATAACTACAACCTGAGTGTTTAAGACAAGACTGAATAGGTACCTTCTATATGTGATTCATCTCTGTTGACATCGACATTGACCATTAAGTGAGATTGTGGACAAAAAAAAAATATCCATCTCCTATAACAAAAAAAACTATTTAGTACCAGCCTAGGCTCAGAAACCGTATATAACTGTTATGTATAATTATTAAGAGGTTTGATTCCTCAACACTTTTTGTTTACAAACATTTACTCTGTCAATTGACATCCGTTTCATCAATGGCTGTATATTCACGGTTTTTCATCAATCAAAATGGCGGATTTTTAGGTATTCCAAAATATTGGAACCTCTTTGCTCAATAAGTTTATATTATCATTCTTAAAATGAATGAGTTATAAAACTCAAAGAGCAAGTGAACCCCGGCCAACCCCTAGTGCAGTTATAAATCCCAGTGTATCGGACACTGTCTCTAATTAACCGTTAACGACCAGTTTTATTGCGGTTATCGCAGGAAGTTTAAATTGTCACCCATATGCACTCGCACGTTATGGCTCAAGATCTGATTACCAGATAAGGGTCTATAATTGCCTAAACTTGTAGTGGACAGTTGCGGGGATAAATGCATTTCAGGGTAATAAAATTAACTAGATCAATAACTAATTAATTCTGGATAGAGCATACAGTATCAACTGGTAAGTGGTAAGCCCCGTGATAAGCTCTAAGCTTATGTAAACGATTCTTAGTTATTTTTATAATATTATTAGCGATGCAACGATTCTAACTAGCGACTCTAGTGTCAAAATTGTGGAGATGTCTAAGAACGACACTTTGACAGTTTTCGTTACAATTAACATCAGGGAAAAACATAAATAATAAATACAAATCAGATATAGCTTCAACAAATAAAAAAGTGTCGTTCTTAGACAGTTTCTAAATTTTACGGATAATCTTCAGACAAGATCGTTCGTGCCCTTTTTGTTCATTTATAAATTATTCTTATAATTATGACAAATATATTTTTTTAAAACCAGTAAGTACGTACGAGTTATAATTATATTATTATTATTTAGACGTAAGCGGACCTTCCCCACTTTGACGGTGAAATCTAAAAATGCTGGAAAATATATTTATTTTGCGAGCCCGAACAAGGCACATTGAGTTATTTCGTTGACGAATAGCAAATAATGTAGACAAAGTACCCAATAAAGAAAAAAATATCTAAGCAAAAACATCTCATTTTGTCCCTGAGTTTTCATCGAGTCCCGCCATTATTCAAATATCCGAGGAGGTGAGTGGGCGATCCCGGGAACTACTGGATTCGTGAGATGAACTCGCAGAACGACCTTTATATTAACGATAACAAAAGGATAATACACAAACTTAAATAGGAAAATAAATTATAAATAGCCATGGAACCTACTGACGGATGTTTTGGAAAAGGCTTGTTGACTAGCTTTGGAAACCCATTTTGAAGTTTTATTACATTATAAATAATTATTACACAACAATAATTCGGTTAAAACACAACGCATTATTATTAAAAAAACAATAACTAATTTAAATATGCCAAAAGTGCTCGAAAAGCGGTTGCCTCCAAGATGGCACCCATGTGACGTCACGAGTCGGAAAAAGACGACGTAAAATTACATACAAAGGTAAAACGCAAAGCAAACCCTCCCTTAAGTAAAAATATCATACAGACGAAGGCACACAATATTCCAGAACTACCTAGCGCTTATTATGCCGTATTCCAAGTTAATAAAATGATTCGGGCGCCATGTTATTTCTGAATCATTTGTTTTTAATTTAACGCCATCTTGCGCGGGTTCCGGCGCGCTTATTGAGTCCGACCTCTTATTTTCTTGGCGTTTCGCTGCCGTTCCACAGCCAAGGTACATTCGCTTCATTATAATGAATTTTCTCTGTGCTGTGGAAATGCTTTTATTTTTAAAATGCTCACCCTTGTTCTGTTTTGCGCTCGATTCTCGGACTTTATTGAACAAATCGTCGGTTCTATTTAGCTAGAATATATGAAACAGTGCGAAATAGTAAATATTCAAGAAATGAATTTCCATGAAATCCGAGAGATCCTCTGGCTAACTCAGCTGAATTAAACATAATATTAAAAATAGATTTTAGTTGGTATAAAATAAACAAACATTTGCTCAGTCAAGTATTCTAATAAAGCGCAAAAAAAGTTGTCTTGGGAACACACTTCATTTTTTTGAACACGGTATAATTTGGTACGTTCGCTTTATTGTGTTCGTTATCATCCAATGGAAGATCATTTTATTTCCAGAATAAAATTGAGCTTTTCGCGCTTATACTTTTATTTATCCCACTATGTTATTATTTGTTTTGTTTTTGTTTTTCCTTTTTTTCAACCTAACTTGACTGCTAGCTCTTCGAAGGTCCCAACGGAAGACCAGCACAGGCTAACAGCCCATCATTTATTGCATGAAATATGGTACATTAAAGATATTAAATTTAAATTAGTTTCACATACGTCATCAAAAAACATTGGCATGCATTAATGTTGTACATTAAAATACAATAAGTCAAGATTAAGTTAAATGCCAATTACAGCTACTCAAATTGAGTTGGGACCTTTTTGGAACTAGATACAATAAATATTCTGTAATCGTTAGATCGATAATAATAATTAATTGTCACTAGGTAGATACCTAGTGACAATTCATTATTACTGTGCATGTGTTTATATGTATTTAATTCTGAATTAGGCAAAATACAAATCAGATTATCAGATATCCATGTCACTTGTCAACAAAGAGGGTTCTTTAGATGCTAAAATAATCAGCCAAATATGTTAAGCCGGACGCGTTTAGCTCATTAACAACACATAAATACTTTTTCTTACTAACAAAACCCTTCATTGTACAACCGCCACATTAAAGAAGATTTTGTTTTAGGTTAATTTTCATTTATCCTCAAAGATTAAGATACACTCTTTGGTATGGCACCTTCATAACTGAAACGACTTTAATATCTCCATCCCAAGTATAGCGAGCCCGCGAGCAGAACGCACAAAGCTCAACATAATGGCGAGACCAGACCCACGTCCAAAACCTCCGCACATAACTCACCATCAGATAAAAAGCCAATTTAAGAGGTACATTAAGCTAAGCAATAACAAAAGCCTATTCTTCATCTGTGCAATAAAGGCTGCAGTTAGCTGGAGCGACGCTCGCAATGGGCCGCGGCGACCCGCCGCGTCGCCGATCTGGCGGCGCACCTCGCCCTGGCGACGGCGACTTCACAACTCACTTACTCCTGCTGCACATACTAGAATTCATAAATAAATATTTCCGGACAGTCCACACAACCACATCTAGAAACAGATGTTTGACAAAATAACAATATATTCTGAATAAGTGTGTAAAAACGCAAGACGAGGTAACGTAGCTTAAAAGTGACCATCTAAAAGTTTTATCACTTTGTAAAAACATAAAACATACATGTGTCAAATGTAACAATTACCGATTATTGATAACAGATCCAGCGCTACTTAGATCATCACAAGGATCTAAATAACAATGTAGGGACCGAGCTATTATGATTTTCAAATATTCCCCTCAATTTCATCATTTGATTCTGGTTTCCTTAACGTGACACACTAGCATACATATCACCCATCTCTTTTCCAACAAAAATTAATTATCAAAATCGGTTCCTAAACCATAGAGTTATGTGACGAAAGCACTACCGTTTTGTTTGGAAACCGCCAATTAAACAAATCTTAAAAGAGATTTACAAGTAAGAAGGTATTTATTAAGCTATCTCTTAATAAGATTTTTACGCGTTCAAGTGAGAATTATTTGTCCCAGCGCCAAAAATACAAAGGTACAAAATAAATACATACATAACAATGTAACAAGTGCATGGGAAAATAAAACAATAAAATAAATATAATCAAAATAAATTTAAACAACCTCCTATTCTGAAACCTCAGCCCCTTTTAAAGTATAAAACATAATATTTTGTATTATAAACGAGATGCACTTTCATTTGTGCCCACTCGAGTATATTTGTTAACATTCGATTTACCCACTATCACACCCCCTATAACTTTTAAGCGGCTCAACCGAGTTTCATCAAACATGTCTACAAACACTCACATGTAATTCACAATTCAAATTTTAATAGCTTCATCCATTCAGTAGCTATTTGTCCCACATAGACAGACACGTCAGCCTTATAACTATATATATTTGTAACCATGTTGTACACCAATATTGTTATATTAACAACATAAGAGATGAAAGCTGGGTTGTTCTATTCGCTTCTCAACTCATTGTATAAAATTGAAGCGAACTGTCAAGACAATGTTATTTCCTTGATTATTCTTAGTTTTTATTTAAATTAGCTTTAAGTTGACCTGTCCATGTATGCCTAGGCGTCTAAGGAAATAAACATTTTGACTTTGACTTTGACTTATAAAACCCCTCTTTTTGCGTTGGGGGTTAAGAATAGAAAAAGGCTTGGCTGTTAGAACGATTATATGTCGCAGCGAGAAGGTTGGCAATAGCACGACAGCGCGATATATCAAACATAGTGCCCGCTGCTCCGCTCTCCGCCGGGAGACGAGGCTGTACTTACTGGCACAGAGTACACCAACTCAAAACTATTTTTTTTTTATTATAACGTTAATTTTTCGAAGTGATACTTCTTTAGAATCGTTGTGATTTCAAACCGGATGCAACGGAAAAACGACAGGTAAGCCAATCTTAAACGTTAAGCAACTTTGCACGACGCCAGTACTTGGATGGGTGACCGCCCGAACAAAATCTTTTTGCACAGTATTTTTTTTATTCATCTCATTCATTTGACGATTTACTGAGGTTTCTTTTTTTTTATATGCACGATAAGCCTTCATATTTGACCACAATCTCACCTGATGTAAAGTGACGATGTGGTCTAAGATGGGACATAAAGACCTAGAAGGTAGATGCACACACCTTTTTTTTTGCTGTTAGTTGTCAATTACGAATTTTTAAATTCAAAATCAAAATCATTTTTTCCATAGGCAAACATAAAGGTGCACTTAGAAATATTATAGATTTAAATAATAATTTCCACAATATCAAAGTTATGTTTATATAAAACAATATTCTTGCATCATCTATTTAACAGTTGCCCAGGCATCTTCATCTTAGAGGAAATTCTCTTTCTTTGAAGCGTTTTTTAATTATATTTTTAAATATTTTTTTTGTTTAAAACTAATACATTCAGGTTAAGTGTTATTAAACTTTACGCAATTGACCGCATACGATTTGCTAACTTTTGAAAGTGGTGTATTTGGTAAGAGCTTCTTTCTATTTCTAGTCTCGTACATATGACAGTCAGAATGCTAAGCTTTTCCTAACATGCATTATATTTAAATAATAACTTTGGATTATAAATTTCTACTCATAGATATTATTTGGTATATAATACCTTATTAACCACGACCGTGTATTCCGAACGTACGGCATGCCTCATCTACGGCGTAAGGGCAGCTCCAGCCATCCATAACTAGGCAGGCACAGACGTTATTCCGCTCATAAAAACACCACTCAAATCCCGAACAAACAGCGTTTTAAAGCGCACTCCGCATTAAGACCGTATTAGGCAGTTAAATTTACATTTTACATTTGATATTTACATTTAAGGTTTGATATTTTCAGCCGTGAAGTTATTTGTTTGTCGGCGAGCGATTTATCGTCGGCGACGCGCTCGCAGCGACATCTCTTTGTTGCAAATCGTTTACATGTATTTATGGGGTAATTTAAACAATCCCAAATACGAAATACTTCACAGCTTTAGTGAAATACAATGCGGTGATTATAAATGGGAGTGTTGTGCATTGGATGCGAGCCGGCCACTTCGGATGGAGTGCTTCCGTGCTTGTTTGATCTTTGTTCTTGTTTATTAGTTGGTGGGACGTATTGAATGGTAATCTCATCGATGTATTCTTTCTTTTGCTTTGATAGTTTTTCCTAACTACGAGCCTTGAGAAAATAATCTACAAGTTGCTTATACGTCTATATATATTGAGAAACTGCACTTAGTTTTGGTGTAAGTACGATGAAATGTAACGTAATGAGTACATTTAAGAAAAAAGTTTTGATCATAGAATCGTCATGACTCACTGCGTGACGCGTTTTCAACATATCAGTAGACACTTATTATTTAAATGGGGACATAATAATAAGGTTCCAGCATTACTGATATTAGCAGAAAAATTTAACAAATAAATACATTATCCTATTCAACAGTCGCGACCGCGCGGTTCCACTGAAATAAGATAAAGTCGTCCGGCGCTACATTGAAACAGACAGACCGCCATTCAGACGCATAGAGCCGTCAAATTAACGGCAAATAAAACGTATTACCTGCAACACTCGTGAGGAAGGGATGGAACACATTTTGTTTACCAAACAGATGTGTTATTTGAATACTTTTGTACAAGAGTGAGATATGGAGATTAGTGAGTATTTGAATAAATCTGTTGAGTTGATGTGTTAATTTGCCTCAGTGGCGTGGTGGGCACGGTCCGCTTGCGGTGCAAGAGGTAGTGGGTTCGATTCCCGCCGAGGGGTCAGTTTTGTGTGTATTTGTACGTTCTGCAATCACTTTCTTCTTGGTCTGGGCGTTTAGTATAAATATCTTTATAATGTATGTCTATTATATTAAGTTTATCAGATGTCTAGTACCCGTAACACAAGCTTTAGAGCTGACCACGGTGTGTCGATGTCTGGAAATATTTATTTATATATCCAGAACAAAGCAAGCATTAAAACACACTTAAAACAGGTAACATTCCATGATTTGACGGAATGCTAGCTTGCTCTCGCCCGCGTGATAAGGGTGGATGAAATCTATGTCGGAGGTCATGTCCTATGCTGAAATGAGAGTGTTGACCTCAAAAGCTGACATTATGTGGTACAAGGGTAGGGCAAGTTACTGACGATGATTTTATTTTTTTCAATTAAATTCAACAAAATGTCTATCAATCTTTTTAGTACTTATATTAATTAGTATTTTGCAAATTTTAACCAAATCCGAAACATTTTACTAATATTATAAACACGAAAGTTTGTGAGAATGTAAGTGTGTAAGTATATTAGGTGTGCACGTCACGCAAAGACAACTGAATGGATTTTGATGAAACTTTACAATAAAAGCCCGATTTGCATAGTTGTTTTCTCATGCAGAGCCGCGGGCGGACAGCTAGTTAGAAATATAAACGTAAAGTTATTTACATATCGCTGATACACTCAGCATCTCTACATCGATGGATATAGTGCGAGAGTGGCTGTGTACCGTGCAAGTGCCATCGCGTGCAGAAGATTGATTAGTTCGAGAAACTAGATAAACTGGTTAAGCTCTCCTGTCATAAGTTTTTATAAATGCACCGATTTTGTTGGTGTTCTTCTGTAGATATAGTACGTAGTATTCTTTGATAACGATTGGGCAGTACTACTGTAATCTTCAATTATTATTATTTTTTTTTTATGGATGATAGATCTATGTTCACCGATAGATCACCCGATGGAAAGTGTCGATGTGGACGAAGATGGAACACATAGATCTAGAAGGTACCTATTCACTCTTGTCTTGAAGACACTCAGGCTGTAGTTATTAGGAAATACAGCAGCAGGGAGCGAATCCAAATGATAGCTTAAAGTTGTTTATTAGTCAAAGTCAAGACGTTTATTTCCTTAGAAACACAGTGCATACATAAACAGGTCAACATAAAGTGTATGTCTAATAAAACTAAAATTTTATAGATAAGATAAAATTAAACAAAGATTTTTCAAATAAAAATAATATCAATAAAATAACATTGTCTTGACAATTCGCTTAAAATTTTGACACTGAGTTGAGAAGTGAATGGTTACAATTTTATTATTTGGTTATTTTGTTGTGTTGTGTTATTTAAAACTGTTTGTTAATTTGGAATTTATATCGCTATCTGGATTAGGTATGAAAACTTTGAAACCAATAAATTAAGAGTTAAGATTTCTTTAAATCTAGTATTATTTTAATAGTAGAAACAGCGGTAATCCCTTTGGATTACCGCTGTTTCTACTAGCACAGCAAGGACTCAGATAACTAGGTAACTGGGACAAGGTTAGTAAAGATTTCAGGGTTCCGTATCCAAATTGTAAAATGTTCTGTGAACTGGCCGGCCCTCAGGAACCGTGGTATAGAGCTGCAATGTTGAGGGAAGATGTATTTAAATATGTTGCCGAACAACAAATACTAAAAACATAATCAAAATATATTTTTAGGGGGCTCTCATACAACAAACGTGATTTCATATAAATCTAACTTTAAAATTTAAGATAAACCCCTGATTCCAGTTCCTTATTTTCCTAAAAAGTAAAACACCATAATATTTTGTAATGTGCACGCGATGCGCTTTCATTAGATATCTCACTTGAGTTTACGCGTAAGCGTACTCCCCACTCTCACCCCCAGAACTTTTAAACGGCACAACCGATTTTCATGAAACATGTCTAAGAACACTTGCGCCAGACTCACCTTTCATAATGACGAAGATTTTAAAATTTTTTGTTGTATTATACGGAACAGTCGGTGTTTGGTCCATCTCATTCTTATCGAATTTCCACACAAAGCATCTTACGACCTAAACTAAAAGTCCTTTTATCACTACGTGCTAGATATTCAAGACATTTTGATTTAAAAAATGAGACGATTTATATGCAGGCTGTTCATTATATCTTGCCCTTAGCATACACTCTGCATGGCAGACTATTTTTATTTTCTCATAAAATTTATTATCTACGCAAAGGTACTAGAATATATTTTTAATCTCGTACGCTGCATATTTTAGAGTTCATCTCTTTGGTGATATTTGCTCGCAAGTTTCTTATCTCTGGGGTGAAATATTCGATGTTTATGTTCGCAATTTTGTTTTTTAATTGCTTATTTAGAACCTTCGAAAAAAGAGGGGTTTAATGAGTTTGATCTCTCGTGTCTGCGTCCGTCTGTGACTCTATAGTTATTGAACGTTAGATATTTTTGTGATGGTATGAAAAGTGGTTATCAATTAAAAGGCAAGCTGCGTTCATAACAAAACAGAGATGACTGTTGTGAACACTCCTTTCTAAGGAATCTGTATTTGAATTTTAGTAAGTATTTAAATTTATCTAGTACTGTACTTAGGATTATAAAATACTCTTGTTAACTTTTGTTTTGCATTGGACCATCATGGTAGGCTAACACCTGGTCTAACCCCCTTTTTTTAAGAAAGCTTAAGCCCAGCCGTAGAGGCCCCAGGGTTGAAATGACAAATGATGATGATGCATCTTGTTTACAGCGAACCTCCCTTAAACTTTCTCATCCAATTAATGCTCGCCTAAACAAAAAAGAAACACTTTCGGCGGACCGTAAACCGATAAGACCGTGACGTCATCTCCGAAGTTATAAACAATAGTCGCGACAGGCAGATTACAAGTGAAAAATAGTCATCTCGAACAAAACAATGCTAATTGCGATGGCGTTTATTGTTTCACTTTTATTTTGTTAGGGCTTTGTGCCGATAGCTTTAGAAAAGCGCGCTCCGCCCGCGCCTTAGATGAGTGATGCTGTCGTGACGGAGGGATTACTCTTTTTGAACCGGCTAATTAAATGTTAGAAAGAATATAGAATACAAGAAAAGAGAAAAGCTAACAGGCCCTTTTTCCGAGAGTGGTTTTAGTCCTCGTTTAACTGTTAAAACATTCTCACGCAGAAAATCTAGATACACAATAATGTCAAATTCGAGATTTTATAAATAGCTATAAGTTACGAGTTTTCAAAAATGGTGGTCATAATCGGTAGGTATATATTTAAGCTTTAATAATTAATTTGTAAAAACTGTAATAAACAAAATCTGTTATTGTTTTTGAAACATGATAAAGATAAAATAATGTGGACTAAAATAAGCCGCGCGATAACGTGTGCAAACAATGATTCAGTTGTTATCAGCGCGCGGACGTCCGCCTGATAGGCACATCAGCGCAGGTCGCGCCGCCGCGCCGCGCCGCGCTACGTGCATGCATTATACAAACACTAAAACATAAGATCGCCTTTTTAAACACTTGTTAATTGAAAATTTTAGAGGTAGAGAATAATTTCTGAAAACAGCGTTATAATAAAGTTTTATTCTGTCTCAGTGGCGCGGTGGACGACAGTCCGCTTGCGGCGCAAGAGGTAGCGGGTTCGATTCCCGCCGAGGGGCCAAGTGTTTGTATGTTCTGCAAGCAATTTCTTCTTGTTCTGGGTGTTTAATATATATAATAAAAAATATATATGTATATTATGTATGTCAATTATATTTAACTTTGACAGATGTCTGGTACCCGAAACACAAGCTCAGAGCTTACGGGGCTAGAAGTTATTGTGTGGATTGTCCGGAAATATTTATTTATCCTTCTTTTAGTTCTAGTTCTGTACATGCGGTTTTCGTCCACTTTCATAATTCATACAGTTGTTGAAACTGACTGCCCTTAAACTGTTTTTCAGGTACACGCTAAATTAATTTATTATCAGCAGTCATCAACCTCCATGATTTGTCATAGGTATTACATCAATTTTACCAGACATGGTCGAAAGGTTTTGTATCTATAATAAGAATATTGCTGCAATTAAAAAAGTTAACAATTATAAAATCCTTGGTATTTAGTAAGAGGAAATATATCATGGCATGAAACAAATTGGAAAATTAAATTGATTGATATAATAAATGTACGTTTTGAACTATAACTCGTGAAACTATCATAGCTATCAAAACTGTTTAGTAACAGTTTATCATGGAAAATATCCTGTTATAAATTAAAACTACATAAAAAAAAACATAAAGTCACTATCAGGATATACCACTAAAACAAACCGACAACTTATATGCCTAACATGTGCAAGTTCAGGCGTGGGCAGCGGACAGTGGACAGAAGTGGCCCGAGTCCAATCAATGGACAACTTGAGACGCCTGCAGCGCCCTCTACTTAAACAGACTTAAACTTAACATCTCTTAGCGGAGCTCGTATCCCAAACTTCACTTAACGAGCCGACATGTTTGTGCGTTATTTAATAGACGTGTATTTACGATTTGGCTTAAGGGTTACATATCTTAGGCAGAGATAGGTGTTATACTTATGTACTGCAGCTTTCTTTTTAACCCCCGACCTAAAAAGAGGGGTGTTTATAACACCCCCCTAAAAAAAAAGGTGTTTGACGTGTCTGTCTGTGTGTCTGTCTGGGACATCATAGTTCCCGAACGGATGGAGCGATTTCAATTTAGTTTTATTTTGTATGAAATGTGAGTTTCGCGCGGGTGTTCTTAGACATGTATCATGAAAATCGGTTGAGTCGTTTAAAAGTTATGGGGGTGAGATTGGGGAAGGAAAACCGAAAATCTGCAAAAACTTATACTCGAGTGGGGTATCAAATGAAAGAGCAGAACTTTTAAAGAAATTAAGGCATTAAAATCGGGGTTTTTTCTTAAATTTTAAATTTAGATTTATTATTTAAATAGTTTTAAGGCGTATTTTTTTAAGTTTGCAAGCCGTGGTGTGAAATAAATAAATAAAATTGGGAAAAGAAAGAAACTTAAGTTGTATCTGTTGGGTTAGAGTAAGTAGGTTTTCACTATTGTAGGCTTATATTTTATTTGGTATATTAACAATAGATTAATATTTTTAACTTGAATATAAGTTATGCTGCGGGAATATCCGTTAGAACGCGGGTGGCTCCGCGGGGTGCTGCTAGTAATACATATTTTACTCACTTGGTTTTTCGGTTTAGACTTTTCGGAATGTGTGATATAATTAAGCATTCCGAATAATAATACAATACAAATAAACTATATCCTATTCAAATACTTCAAAACAATAACCCTAACGTAGGCCATTATTCTTAAGTTATCCATTAATGTTTGTATTATAGTACAAGTTGTAGTTCCCTGTACTTCCGGTACACACGTCGCCGGACGTCTTACCCCCACTTCCGGCTTCTTCCACTTCCGGCCCGGCGTCATTACCGGCTTAATAGCTGATCATTACATTACTTATAATATATCCCTCATCTCTATATTATGGGTTATGAAATCTACACCTTTTTAAAGTTGAACGTTTTAAGTAAGGAATAGAGATACGTGTAGCATTTATAAGACTTCATTTGACCACAATCTCACCTGATGTAAAGTGACGATGTGGTTTAAGATGGGACATGAAGCCCTAGAAGGTAGATGGCTTCTCCGGGCTACATTACGAAACACGAAAAAATCGCTTCACGCACTGGCCCAGCCCGGAGGGTGGTGACAAGCCGCGGCCGAAGCCTACCAACAGAGACTGTTCTTAGCACCACCCGGAGGTCACGTGTAAGGGTACAAAGGGTTACCACTTACGGACGTGAACAGACAAACCCTCCAATCATCCATTTCTCCATTTTGTCAAAATGAATATTTTTAATCAGTCTGCCGTTTTCCACTATTGGGCAAAGGCCTTTGCCAAATCTGTCCACTCGTCCAAATCCATTGATTCCTGCCACCAGCCTTCAAAATTCTTATAAGTTTGTGCTAATTTTGTATAGGTACATTACAATTTTTGTTAAAGCTTGAGTCTGTTTATTATCTTGTGTGCTTATCATTTTAATACGATGTAAGGTTCTAACAGAGTGGGTTATAATCCAAAACGCTTAACGACGCTTTAAATTCAAACCAAAAAACTTTAGAGGGTAACATTTTTCACTAGTTCGCTATTTATTTATCAATTAAATGTATTTACTTAGAATATCAATAACTAAATTGTTTAACTAATATTGAAATGCAAATGAGAAGTTAGATATTTGTGTACACTCGGCCACTCTCAAGGCTTGCTCTATGACCCTACGAGTATTTCGCAACCCTCAAAATCTTCAAAATGACTGTTCTAAAACTAAGCTTGAAATAAATCATCCCTTGAGGTTTGTAGGCACTCCCCCCTCCGCTCCCCGCCGCGGCTCAATTGTTTGTCATAAAAAATAACAAATAAACATCAAGGAACAGGCGAGAACGAGGTACAGCTACAATACTTGCTGAACACTCAAGGTAAGGAAAAGAGCATGTACTATTTATTGTATATGTATTTATGCCTTATTCTGCTTCATTTACGCTTTTTTATAACTTAGTTTAAACCTATCCCTGTGTTCCAGCAGTAAGAACGTAAATAGGAGTGCTTATGATGATTATAAAACAAAATTGCTTCTCGCTGTATGCTTAGATCTTTAAAACTGATCTTGATTAGGTTTTCTGTAATAGAAAGAGTTTTTAAAGAGTAAGGTTTAATTAGGAAAATAATGTGTGGTAGAGGAATGACAATAATACATGGTATCGATTCATTGTAATGTTAAATTGGTTTAACTTTAATTTGCAGTTTTTTTTGAAGTGGTTTAATAATATACCAGTTCTTTTTTGCTGTGCCACTGTAAGCATGTATTATTTCAGAATGCAAAATCATCACTATGTAAGCTTACATATATCCAAACATAATCAACTCATATAATTGCAATTTATTCGCCAAATCAATAAATGTATGATGTTTTGCGTTGTAATAACTGTAATACATGCTGTGAATATTATTGCAGTAAGTGAGTTGTTCAGCTATAAATGTTGCGTTATCTGTTTGTTCAGCGACCTCTGGTGCAGCGTGACTCGCAGTTTCCACCCCACGGTGTGGTTGACGTATTTATTACTGTACCGACGGTGAGCGACTAATGCTACTAAAATAATACAAGAACCCACTATTACTCAGATTTTTGAATTGTTTTAAATGTTCTGTAGACTGATTAATGAGATTACTTTCGATTACTAAAAAATCTATACCTACTATATTAAAAATAAAATTTCCTAAATAATGCACAATATTTTCACCTTAGAAAGCTGCAGAGTTTTTTGTTTATTAGCCTTTTTACCAAGGAAGGCTATAGGCTACTTTTAATACGTAGAGAATAAGTATTACCCGCGGGAAAATCCAAAATCGCGGGCAACGCCGGCTCGTGTACAGCTAGTTATTAAATAGAGATATTCGGATGAACCTTTCCCATTGTCGAATAAGGTTCATCAACAAAAGTAAATGAAATGCAAAAATAAAAAAGTGTGTGTGTGTCAGCTACGACGCACGATTGGAGTTTACTCCTTACGAACGATAATTATGATATATCTGTAATTATTCGGATTATTTATTTTACTTCAATAAAGCGTATTACATAAAGTATGTTACAAAATAATATAAATATAAATCTAAATTTAAAATTTAAGAAAAACCCCCGATTCCAATGCCATAATATCCTTAAACGTAAAACAACATAATATTATGTAATGTGGACGCGATGCGATTTCATTTGATACCCCACACTAGTATATTTGCAGATTTTCGGTTTTCCTTACCCACTCTCACCCCCATAACTTTTAAACGGCACAACCGATTTTCATGAAACATGTCTAAGAACACTCGCGCCAGACTCACCTTTCATACAAAAAAAACTAAATTGAAATCGATCCATCCGTTCGGGAGCTATGGTGACACAGACAGACTGACAGACACACAGACAGACAGACAGACAGACAGACAGACAGACACGTCAAACTTATAACACCCCTCTTTTTTGGTCGGGGGTTAAAAATACAGTGAGACTACGAAGTATCGCGCAAAGAGCAGACCCCGAGAATGAGATACGCTGTGTAATGTATTCCATCTCATTCTTTTACACGTTCAATCCTACAGATATATATATATATATGTTTGTCTCTTTCTACGTAACGCCTCAACTTTTCGTGTTACACTTGATTTTACTCCTCATAAAATTTCCGTACCGGGCCTTATAACTCAAATCGTTTCTTAAGGAGTAAACTCCAAAAAGTTATGTCACTGAGTATCTTAAATATTCAATGTTACCTTCAATCTAATCAATAATTTATTAAAAACACACAGAAAGTGTTACATAACTAAAACAATCTATAGGACTACCTCCTGTGTTAGTGAGAAACTGTGTTACAGCGAGGTGATGCGCCGCAAACCACGATATATGTACATATATAAACTACCTTACAAAAGCATATAAATTAATTATTATATTATTTAATTACGAAGCACAACAATGCAAAATATGAACTCATTCTTATTAATACGCCAACAAACTCCGAGATTAATCTTAAGACGGACATTAATTTGTAATCTCAAGTTGCATTGTTAACCCGTCGTCGGCGGCAGTGCCCGTTACGCGAGCGCCGCCGGCGACGTCCTAACGAACGCGGAGGTGTTTGTTCTCACCTCTGAGGTACGGGGTCCCTGGTACCCCTAATGCCCGGGGGCCTACGGGTCTGGGGGCCCCCTAATGGAATAAGATTGAGATCAAACGGCAACATCAAACGATGAGGTAATAGATGGGTATGAGTGTAATCTTGTAGCTTGTTAAGGTGAAATTAAGTGAATATGAATTGGTTAGTTAGTCTTACTACATGTTACAACCTACCAACTCGTAGTTGATGTCAACGAGTTGGTAGGTGGTCACCATTGTGTCACTGTATGTAATATGTATCTCCTATGTATGATCCTATATTGTGGTGTTTTCTATTGTATTGTATTGTATCAATTTAATTGGTATATTTAAGTATTTGTATAATTTTTTTGTATGGGAGACAAAAAAATTATAATCTCTGTTATAAAAATATTATATTCCAACTTAGTTTTTCTATAAGAGACATAGAGATAATATATTTAAATCATTTCTTTATATAAAAATAATGCCTCTGAAACCTTTTATCAATGTCTTGTTTATATTATGGTAGTTTATTTACTTTTCGGCATTTTTTGAAATTGTAATGACAACAGCTCTGTTCTTACAGGATAGATGACAACATCATTAGTCCGTTATTTAAATCCTATAAAAAAAGTTGTACCGTGTATTTTCATGCAAACGAAATATCAAGACGTAACATTGAACATTTGTTGATTGTACATTGAAGTTTAGAGTGACGATCGCTTTTAATAAATTCCGGAGCTACGAGCCCCCACAAGTCTCCGGAACTTTGATGCTATATATCTTTTTTCACTTTCTTTTTCTTAATTGTTAAAGCAAAAATATTTGTTTAGTATTTTTGGACGGACTAAACAGGTTACCAATTTTGTATGTAGTCATCATGCAAAATGCTACGACAACACCGCATCTACGGATCTACGGCGTAGACGCTCTACGGGAAGCCTCTACGGTACGTGTCCGCTAGGCCCTCTACGTTTTCTTCTCATCAAAATTATTGAATGAAAAACCCTATTCCATAAGTAGTATGAAAATCTATGTTTGTGAGTCGTGAACATCTAGGTATATTTTGTTGACACATTCAATTACTACTTGTTACTGTTTTCAATTACTTTACTCAGTTGTACGTACCGCTTCGGACTGTGAGGCGCTTCAGGCCGATGTAGATGCTGTCTGCAAGTGGAGTCAGGAGAATAAAATGCAATTTAATGGTCTTAAATGTTCTGCTATGACTTTTGGCCGGAAAAAACAAATGATTGCTTATGATTACAAGATTCAAGGAAATGTGGTACCGAGAACCACTGTGATCAAGGATCTCGGAGTCGTTTTTGATCAAAAGCTGACATTCCATGACCACATTACTTGTCTTGCTAAGCAATCGTTTCAGAGACTAGGCTTTGTATTTAGGAATGCCAGAGACTTTAATAAAAACGGTATTGTGCAACTCTTGTATGGAGCTCTAGTGCGAAGCAAGCTCGAGTCGAGTAGCTGCGTATGGAACCCATATGAGAGTACCTACGCTCTCCTTTTGGAAAAAGTGCAGAAGGCGTTTCTCAGGTACCTATACAAAACGGTATTCGGATACTATCCCTACATGTACCCAACTAAGTTCCTTCAGGGCTGTCTTGGTTATAATTCTCTCAAAACCAGGAGATCGTTCGAGCAGACGGTGACCATGCTGAAAATACTTCGTGGCATGATAGATGTTCCCGATATACACAACCTTCTGACTCGGCTATATGTACCAAATAACTATATTCGCCACAGATATCTTAGGTTATTCTCAGTTCCATCAAGTAGGACTGTTGCGCGTGTGAGATCTCCTCTACCTCGCACCCTGCAGGCCCTTAACGCACTTCTTGACCAGAATACAGACATCGACATTTTTGCCGATGACTGGAGAAAAATTATGATTGTTTTATTGCGGTTTTGTGAGAGTGAGGAAAGAACGTAAATTATTGTTGTTATGATTGTATTTTTTTTAATTATTGTTAGCTAATTTCTTATAAAATGTATTTTAATTTTTTTATTTTTTATTATTTGTATATACTCTATCATTGTTACTAAATGTTATATTAATTAGTGTAATTGATTTTTTTGTAAGTCGTGCTAGTTAATGAATAAATAAATAAATAAATAAATAATTGTTTTAGATTGTTACTGAAAATTGTATATTCTTCAAACGGATGAAATTATTGAGTGTCTTTACTCTTAGGGCCTATTTAACCATATATCGAAATAAATAAGTAAATGGTTAAAATATGGAGAAATCTTGGTCACTGACAGTTGACTTGATAGCTATATATTTATATCCATTGACTTATTCGCAGATTGCGAAACAGGCCAAAAGTATTCCATACAACGGTTGTACTCCATATATTTGACATTAATTTAAGCATTTCAAGTGTTAAGGTTAAAGCTAAAGGCCAGAGAGCTAATGTCTTATAGGAGTCGTAGTAAAGTCACAAGTATCAGGTTGCGCCGCCGGCGGGCCGCGACCGCAAGCCAAGAGCCCGCTCCACCCGCGCCGTATCTTACCAGTATTTCCTTTTTAGTTCAGTTCATTTTACACAGGATTGCCATTTAGCTGTTGGCCGCACGGAGACGTCCAACGCCACTAAAAACCACTATGTTTTACACTAACGTACGTTCGATGACTCACAAATGGATGGGGCTCTTGCCAAGCACTAAGATGCACTTATACCTATTATTACCTTTTGTCTAGAATTCAGAAGAGTCTACGAGGTTATAATGGAAACATTTTCTGTGGATCTGTTTTTGATAAAGGCATTAGGCACGATTTATACCTAAAACATTTGTCACTATAACATTAAGCACTTTCGTGCACTTCAACTTTGAAATTAACATTAAATAACGCCGATCAATTCAATTTTTATTTAATTAGTAATATTAATACAACCAAGTGTACGAATATAGTGACACAATCATATCAATAAATTCCTACAGACTGTAAAACCTATATTAATACAATTAAATACATTTTATTTCATTTCATCAATTTACCGACATTACAAAGTCGTAATTATTTTGTTTGAAGCAAAATAATGTTTACCGCAGAGGTTAAGTCTGTTACCAATCCCCCAAATTTAGTTTAAAAAAAAACATATTTAAAATCTTTGTTATAAAACCAATAACCAAATTATGATTTGGCGTAAAGAAGACGTTTGAATTTTTGTGAAACCTTGTCTGCATGAAACAAAATCGCTTAAAACCTACAATAAACTAAACAAATTCACCGATGATTTTTCCAAGAACATTCCTCTCTTCCAACCTTACTTCCCTATGCCAACATACAATCTTTATGAACTCAGCAGCTACTCAGGAAGGTAGCGGGCACTAGCCGCCGCAGCCCGGGGCTCCTAATTTGTATTGATTAAAAATATTCGGCATAGTTGGGCGGGAATGCGATATTGGCCCGGCTCGAGGCGCTCGCCGGCCGGCAGCGCCCTGCAACTAACTACTTTATGTAGAAGGGGAATCAGCTCGGAAGATTTCTTCAAGAAACTCATTTGTGTAGGTAATGGTTGTTGAGATTTGAGAATTTTGGATAAATATACGCCTTTGACAAATTAAATGCTATGTTTGAAATGCTATGTGGTTGTGAGCGAAATTGAGTACATGAATTTTAGTAAATTATGTTAAGTTTATATTTTTAACGTTTATTTCGTGGCTTGGTGGTTTTTATGGAATAAATGTATAAATAAATAAATAAATATTTCCAGACAATTCACACAACTACATCTAGCCCCGTGGTAAGCTCTAAGCTTGTGTTACGGGTACTAGATATCTGATATACTTAATATAATAGTCATACATATATGGATATTTTTTTAATATAAATATCAAACACCCAGACTAAGTAAAGTAAAATTATTTTACAAAATGTATCAAGAAATATAATTATATATTTTCAAATATACCGAGTGTCCTGCCATCATCGCCACTGTTACCTTTGTTGCATAAACAAAAGTATATAAAAATACGCAATATAAAACACAATGCAACTTTTCTATAACAAGTTCTACAAATAATATAACTAGAACGCCCGTTTCGGCCTTGCTCGGAGCGGTCACCATCATCCGATCATGAATACCTACCTTTTGCAGAAAACTGTTTCAAGACCGTGACATGTCACCCGTTTCGAGTGTTAATATTGATAATAAATCTAAATTTAAAATTTAAGAAAAACCCCCGATTCCAATGTCTTAATTTTCTTAAATGTAAAACAACATAATATTTAGTAATGTGGACGCGATGCGTCTTTCATTTGATACCCCACACTAGTATATTTGCAGATTTTCGGTATTTCTTCCCCACTCTCACCACCATAACTTTTAAACGGCTCAACCGATTTTCATGAAACATGTTTAAGAACACTCGGGCCAAATTCACCTACCATACAAAAAAAGTAAATTAATATTGCTCCATCCGTTGATGCAATGATGTCCCAGACAGACAGACAGACACGTCCAACTTCTAACACCCCTCTTTTTTGTTCGGGGTTTAAAACATGATAAGCTTATCATATCAAAGATGCTTAGATAACTCTAATTTCTTAACCCCCAACCCCTAAATACCTCAAATAAAATACATATATACCTATGTAAAAGCAAACAAATACAAATACATTCATCCTCTTATATTTTGCTAGTTTCCATAAGTCTGTAGTTCTGTTTGTTTGTGGATGATCAATCAAATGAGCATGTATACCGCGGCGGCGCGGCGACAGTTGCGGTGCGGGTACACTTCAGTATCCCTGCCACGAGTTGCCACTTACGACTGTTGGAAATTACAACATGTTGTAATACCATATATTTGACAGATAAATAAGCCTTCATTTTAACACAATCTCGCCTGATGTAAAGTGACCATGTGGTCTAAGATGGGGCATAAACACCTATAAAGTAGATGGCTTCTCCGGACCACATACAAAACACGAAAAAATCGTTACACGCACTGGCCCAGCCCGGAAAAGTTTAATTGCTAAAAATCTGTCAAATGCATAGGATTACAACATGCTGTAATCTCCAACAGTCGTAAGCGGCCACTCGTGGTGTGGCTACAGGGCGGAGGTGAACAGGCGCTGTCCCCGATTATTATTTATGTAACGACTGTTGTTTTCTTCCGAGAATCTGATAGATATTTTGGAAGTGGCTTCTATTTTGTAGCTAAAAATATGTATGTATTAGTGTTTTGGCAGTTTACCTGGCGAAGTAAAGATTTTATTAAGTGGCCTTATTAAAGTTGCGATAAAGCTTTATCAAACATACCAATAGATTAGTCTGCGGTCGATAGATCACCTAAGCGAAGGCCTTCGTTTGAGGGCGTAAAACTGTTTTTTTTTTTATTATACATATAACGTTAATGTTTTATATCGCTAAATGATATTAAATGTGTCATTTGAATTTGACAGAAGTATATTTATAATGTCATCATTTTTTTTTAATGTGACGGAAATAAAACCTAGATAATTTCTTAATGACAACTGTATCAAAAAATATAACCTTTATCTTAACATAAATCAGAATAATTAAAATATTTAGATTAATCAATTCAACAATAGAGCTTACTCTTTACAGAAATATCTGTCTCTACTCTATACTCTAAGATTACTGTGAAAAAGAGATTGTCTTATTCTGATTTCTAATAATATCTATATCTATATCTATCAATCGATTTCGCAAATCATGATTCTCTACGATTCACCTATTAGAATTTAGAATTTTCTTCACATGTCTTAAAAGACAAGCTATGCCTCTTCCAGGAGTAGAGCACCCGTGTGCAGGTGTATGGCCACTTATGCTAAGAGCCGCGCTCGGCCCCGCCGTCGGAGTCAAGTGAAAACTACACAACTTTGTTTTTAGCCTCAACTTGCCCTGATTACTTTAATGTTGTGTTGTTGCTTTGCGCAACTTTCGCAGTTATTAGATGCTGCATGTTTTCCTTGAAAACTTCTTCCTAGGTTTTATTAAAAGCTTATGTAATTTTGCTTTATACAGCATTTTTATGGTAGCTTTTTATATTTTGATTAAGTAAAGACGTTGTTTGAATAAAAGCTACTTTGTTTTTCATAGGAATATTTTTGGGCCCTTAAAGAATCAACATCTCAACCTCTTTGCCTTCAGGTGAACCTGAACCCATTAAGATCATAAGGTTTTATATTTATTAAAAAATTTTTTTTCTATCTAGAAAAAAATACTGACGTCTTAAATCTATCTCTTACTTCACCTGAGGAAGAATGGAGTTCAATATTATGATTTGAGTCATAGTCAAACAAATGCTTGTTAATCATATTTAAAAGGACCATTTTGACCATGTCCATTTTATCCACCAGTAAAAATCAAACAACTTTATCTCTTTAACAGAAATTGTATTTACAATTTATTATTAATCCCCAATTATGTAGAATACTCTACAAGGTGGCATCAGCCATCCACTATATCGGAGTAAGTCCGAGCATGTCTGAGTGTTCGCGGTCACCCTGCACGTGGCCTGTTACTGACCACCCTGTACTTGCGACATTGGAACAGCTGGATCATTGTTGTTAAAATATGAAAAATACAAGAACTATATTTCTTTATCTTTATGATCATAGCAGTAGTGTGACATAACTTTATAATAATATCATCTATCATGTTTTAAATTCTATAACACTATAAAAAAATTGTATTAGTAACAGTTTTTGCCTGACAGTATGTTTGTTTCGGCTAAAATCTGACTGATGTAATAAGGGCATATTTCGCAAAAACGGACAGTTATTTCAAGAACTATCACGCTTTCTCACGTGTGACAGAGCGAAATAGCTTTATATTGTAACCACTATACACGTATTGTGTGTCTTATTTATTATTTCTCCGAGATCGTGAAACAGGCCCTTAAGTTTAGTAGTTTGCTTTTAATAAACAAACGTTTTCCTACTGTTATCAAAATTTATAAAAACACATTGCTGGACAACCCAGTCTACAACAACATTAACCCCAAAGTAAAACTCGTGTCTCGGCTACTAGGTATCTTATATTAAGTTCATATTTTTATTATTCATTGAACACATTCAGACTGAGGAACGTAAAAGAAAACATTTCCTAAAAAATCACATTTAAAATAAAGTAACGAATTCAGACTAAATTAGTTAAAGTATGTCAGCTGTTCTTAGTTAAGCTGCGACTTGTAGGGTTCGACAAAGGGACAGTTAACAAAATTCCGGATTAATCTTAGGACGGATTTTGGAGCAAGACAAATATGGCGGACCCTTTATACGCTCGGAAATTATTGAATTAAGGAGATATGTGGATGGCCGGTTTGTTTTGCTTAAACTACACAAAACCTACAAATGTACAGCTATGGTAGACAGCTTAAGCTGGCACTCTGGGAGCGAAACTTGCAAGGTGTTTAATAATTTTAGTAAGGTATGAAATACGGATAGTAAACACAACAAGTTTGAAATAACAATATAATGAGTTGACATAATGATGACAAAATCACTAAATTTAAAATAAAAAATACCTCGATTCCAGAATATTCAAAAACAAATTTTGAGTAACTAATTAATTTAATTAATTAATTAATATTCTATGTTATTTAGTGATGTGCACGTGATGCGCTTTCATTTGATATTTCACTATTTTCATATACTCGGTTATTTTCCCCACTTTAAAACCCTATTACTTTTAAACGGCACAACTGTATTTCATCAAACATGTTACATAATTAGTAGAAAGCTAATCTCGCAACGAACACACCGTCCAGGGCGGGCGGCGCCCAGGCGGCCGAAGGTGCCCAAACATCTTGACCGTTTTTAAGCAAACATCACCGAATTTACATGCTGTAAATTTAATTAGGATTCCGCCGACCGCAGGGTCAAGACGCAGATGGGACAATGGAACCCTCGGCATAGTTCCACAGTTCCACCTAATGTTAATTTAATCCAAGAAGGACAATCGGGTAAAAGTTGACTTGTCAAGTTGGGTTGTTGTTTGTCGTGCGAGTCGCCGTCCGCGCGACGTGCCGTGGACAAGTTGCCGTTCGCCCTAAATTGATAATAGTTACGTAGCTCCTTCTCAGAAACAGCCTCTAACTTTACAAAGGGTAGTCTCATTTGCTAATGATGTTTTAGGTCTGTTTTCCTATTTACAAGTATCTAAAGGCCAAGTTTTGTGGGATTCGATGATTTGACATTTACATAAACCACCAGTCCTAAGTCCAGGAAGGAGGATTTGAGGAAATGTAGACTTTTTGTACGACAATTACGAAACTAAATTCAAATAATCGTTATAAATACTGATTTTATGATTTAGTTCAATTATCATTTAATATTATTAGATTTTTTTTAATTCGATTTGTTGGGAGTTTAGTTTTTAGCAGTACCTCTATATCCGCTGTCTAGTACCAGTAAGAGAAGCTTAGAGCTTACCATGGGGCTAGATATTGTTGTGTTGATTGTCCGGAAATATTAATTTAATTCGTGACTTACGTGACTTATGTTAAGGTTTTGCCATAAAACAGCATAAATACCAACCATAACACCTTTCATGACGACATAATGCTGCGGCATAACTTTTTATTCCACATACGGCACTCATTGTTATTTTAAGTTTAAATTATTTGTGAGTGGTTATATATCTACATGTGGGTATCTCTGTGTCCCCCACTCATTCTAATTTCGCAAATGTTTTTATTCAACTTGCTAAAAGCATCACGTCAGAACTCGATACAGCGATAGTAAAATAAAGGGCATCACACACGCCCTAATTTACGAGCTCAAACCTTTATAAAAATTGCGGTCGCAGTACGGCGCGGTTTAAAGGACGCGACACACGAAATATGTTTATAAGGAGCAACGTGCGCTGATTTATCGCCGAGCGCGGCGGGGAGGGAGGGATACCTACTTCTAGAACGGGGATAAGCGATAGCGGATTTAGAAATGCTACTTAGAATATTTTTCCCAACGAAAACTGGTATTCATGATACACCATAGAAACTACAACAAAGTTATTAAACATTTTTTTTTGTTTGAGTTTCTTGCTGTATCTCTGTATGTATATTCACTAATAAATAATTAAAAATTTAATAAATAATTTCTGACGGATTTTACCTACAACCATACAAAATGGTTTATTTATCGCTATTTTTTTGTTTATATTCCCAGCACCTACGGTGTGGCTGCTTCTAGTGATGGAGTTAATAGTAAAAGATATTAAAAAAAAGTACTTTCAAGCACAATAAATAAGGACGATATCACCAACCACCAAGTCCCTTTAATATCCCTTAAATTATAAATTGTCTATTTTCACTACCCAATAATAATACCCGACTAGTATCAGCCATGACAACAGTATTATGACCTTTCTCGTCACAAATTTCTGTACTATCTGTTTCCTTATATCAGTTTAAATCGCTGGCGCTCATGTTTCCTTATATCAGTTTAAACCGCTGGCGCTCATGACTTGGCACTGCGATGTTTAGCATGTCGGATCCGGCTGATATATCCCGCGGCCGCGCGGCTCAAACTCATTAGAAAGAAGTCGCGCGCAATCCACTTTGTCTTTATCCCACTTTACACCTCACCGCGTTATTGCTGAGAGACTGTGCTATATAGACCGCATATATTTTTTAGTATAGAAATTTATTGCGCTTTCAACAGCGCGGGAGCTCGCTGCGCGCCTCGGCTCCGGCGTTCGAGGTTTACCCCACTCTGTGTGTGATGAGGTAACTTTATGGAAAACCTTTAAGTTATAAAGTAGCACAAACTACTCGTACCTACCGTTTTTTCATTGGTATATAGTTATATTCAAAAGTAATTTGCAACTTTTGTTCATCATCATCACCCTATTAACGTTCCCACTGGGACACAGGGACTTCTCTGTTGACGAGAGAGATTAATCTTTAATTCACCAAGTTGGTCAAGTGCGGGTTTTTGAATGTAACATTTCTTTCAAACCCTCTAAAGATCTCTCAGATCATCCCGGGTTCCTCACGATGTTTGTCTTACATTTTTCCAGAAGAAAAATTCAGAGTTGCGTGGTGGGCTTGAGCCCACGACCTTCAAAATGAATGTCTAGTGTGCTCCCACTTAGCCAACACGGTTTTTAACTTTTATTCGATAACTTTAATTAACCTTAATGGAAGCACATAAACAAATTTTGGCACAATATCAGTTATAAATCGAAATTTAAAATTTAAGGAAAACTAAAGTCAAATGTCTTAATTTCCTTAAAGTAAAACACCATAATAATTTGTAATGTGCACGCAATGCGCTTTCATTTGATACTCTACTATATTGATATACTACTCGAGTATTTTTGCAGATTTTCGGTTTTCCTTCCCCACTCTAACCCCATAACTTTTAAACGGCTCAACCTATTTTCATAAAACATGCCTAAGAACACTCGCGCCAGACTCAACTTTCATACATAAAAAATTCAAATCGTTCCATCCGTTCGGGAGCTATGATGTCCCAGACAGACAGATCGACACGTCAAACTTATAACACCCCTCTTTTTTTGTCGGGGGTTAATAAATTCTTAAATTGTCAAAATCTGTTGGTTTCTACCCATTTAAAGTTGTCCCAGTATACACAGTATAGTCTACAGTCAACTAAAATCTTTCTACACCTTCACCGTATCACCTCCAACTCCATTTTGTACAACCGCAGGCTAATGGGGCCAAAAATGGTGTTGAAAAATGGCACGTTTCAATTGCCGTCAAATTCCGCCGCGTACCTAACATTAATGCGGAGTTTTTACGCAAAGTGCCGCACTCGGAACGGTGCGCAATCGGTGGGCGGAATGACGATATTATTTACGTTAATTCGGAGATGACGTCACGTGCCGAGAACTCCAACCTCTTTAGGGTTGACGCCAGTAAAAAAATAATGCCTCCTTGGAATGGCTCTAAATTGTTTTGGAAATGCTAAACGGTGCTCAACGTGTTGAGATATTACGTGAAGGTGCTAGTGACGGCTGGCCGCAAATGAGCTCGTCGATTGAAGTTCTATCTATTTATTTTATCAGTGAAAGGACCCTTCAATGTATAGGATATGGGTCAAATTGCTAGTTTTAATTGAGATCAGATATGAATGAAAAAAAAATATCTCGCAAAAAGATTATTGACAGTTTTTATTGTAGCTAGTATGAAACCCACAACATATTCATTGGTAAAAGTCTTATTAGTAACATCAAAATATATTAAATTACAACAAAGCTATTCATCTGTTTGAACATTTTAAGCACAGAAAAACATAGTAACAACAATTCCATGAGTTCCAAATACCTTTGGGTTGACTATGGAACACAATTAGGTTGAAGATGGAAAAAAATAAGGGTTAAGACTTCATGGGTAAAATATGGAACAACCCCTTCTATCACAAGTTATGAAATTTTTCTAATTTGAAAATATCTAAGATTTTAAAATGGTTTAATTCATACAATTTCTTCTCACAAGACCTCAACCCCTCAGCATCAGGACCAGGTCGGCTCGGTAATTGTGGTACTTTACATAATGTGTATTTCAGTGCGGGGGGCATTTTTACCCCTAATGAGCCGCGAACAGGGCACTGATGAGTTATGCAGATGAATCAATTTGCTGGTTTCGGGACGGAATCACGGGAGCTAGAATCTTGTCACCTGTTTTATTTCATCATAACATTTTGATTGTATATGACTTAAAACGGGTAACATGCCATGATTCGAAAGTTTATTAGTTTTTTAGATATTTGGCCATAATCGTAAAGACAATTTAGTTATTGCCGTGATCATGGGGCTTGCAACAGCGTCGAAATATAGGAAAACTCAAAAACCTTTGGAGGTTTTTTCTGTTCATGTCCGTAAGTGTTTAACCCTCTGAATCCTTACACGTGACCTCCGGGTGGTGCTAAAAACAGTCTCTGGTTGTCAACACCCACCGGGCTGGGCCAGTGCGTAAAACGATTTTTTCGTGTTTCGTAATGTGGTCCGGAGAAGAAATCTACCATCTAGGTCTTCATGCCCTATTTTAGACCACATCGTCGTAGTCGGTGACATTGTGGTCAAAAGAAGGCTTGTAAAAAAACCATCAAATCATGGTATGTTACTCGTTTTAAGTAAAAATATTGTTAAAAATGCATAAATAATATATTTTGATTGTAACTTTCTATAAATGTCAAAATATTTAACATTTTTTTTTTTGTTTTTGCTAATTCTTAACTGAAAGCTTTTATATTTAAAACGAGCAAGAATATGATTCACCGTTTTGTGTGCATTTTCTTCGGTCGAAGCCCGCCCCTGCATTTGCCTCGGACGTTTGCCTCGCGACGCTGCTCAGTACGTGGCCACTGAAGATTTTGTGGGTGTTTCTTGTATGGAACCGAAACATCGCATAAACACATAATAGAGGTATATTTATATCGCAATTTAAGTGAGTAATACCTTTTTAAAATATAAACATGAAACATGTTAGGTTAATGCATACATTGTAATGTTAGAATGAGCAAGCCCTGTCTCGTCTTAATACCCATGTTCCAGTTTGGAGGCTCCTCAATGATCTTATTCCCAGGATACCTTATCATTCTGGCTTTTTCCCAAAAAGTAAATCCCAAAAAAATCGCAATTAGAGACAAGAGAGCCGCGAAGGCGTGAACATTTGGCTGCGAGAGTACACGGCGAATTAGCATGACAATCGCCCGCCGCAAAAACTTCATATTTCTCTTTTAACGTTTTAATTTAGGCAACAAATAACGTTTAATAGTGGTGTAAGATTTGCATACCTACGAGTACTGTGCATTGAATAGCAGCGACAGATAGATGTGAAACTGTTTAACTCGTGCTCAAATACCGACAAAGATCATGTAAAACGAACTTGGATTGCCGGTTTTTAAATGCAGATTTAGTTGTTTTTGATTGTTGTAATCATGATTTGGCTTAAAAAGCCGTGTTGGCTAAGTGGGAGGACACTCGACTTTCATTCCGAAGGTCGTGGGTTCAAACCCCGCCACGCACCTCTGGATTTTTCTTCATGAGAGATTTATGTGCGCTTTGAACATGTGCTTTAACGGTGAAGGCAAACATCGTGAGGAAACCGGCATGTTCTGAGAACTTTAAAAGAGTTTGAAGGACATGTGACATTCACCAACCCGCACTTGGCCAGCGTGGTGAATTAAGGCCTAATCTCTCTCGTCAAGAGAGAAGTCCCTGTGTCCCAGCAGTGGGAACGTTAATAGGGTGAAGATGATGAATCATGATTTGGTAATCGATAGAATCTTGGCGTAGTACTGCGCAGTTTTGACAGTTTCGCATCTATGTAACATAACTTATAAAATGTAGAGTTTCTTCATAAAAAGGCTATAAAAAAATCCATAGCGGGGTCTTAATGCGGCGGCGGTGCTTAGCACCTTTTGTACGTAATCGCCGGCTGCGACCATGGCAATCGGGAAAGTTGAGATATTAGGGTTCACTTCTGCCGTTTGTTCGCTTTTATGTGAATAATCATTTCGATTTTATTTAAATTTTTGAGTGGATAATGTCCTACGGTCTATGAAGCTGGCTTAATTTAAAACTTTTAAATGGCAGGCTAACACTTTTAAGTTTTTGGTGTGTGAATAAAATTTGAATATATTATTGGCATATAATTTATTTAAAAATTACACTGAGAAAGTCAATTTCGCAGATAAAATCTGTAGCTTGGTACCTATTAAATCCTTAAACTTACACTTTTTTGGGCTGTAGGCGCAAACTAATCAACACATCTTTCTTACTGAACATTTAAAATGATTATGGTCAATATTTACACATCATAATAATGATTCCCGGTGGTGGCCCGTTTGCACCGAGCCTAAAGCTTTTCATATTCCAAATTTACTGATATCTGTGTGCTTAGAGCTATCTTGAATCTAATAAATAAGCAAACTTATTATGGAAACACCGATTAAGTATACAGAGTTGTTACAAAGTATGAAGTGTGTATATATAAAGTATGAGGCATAGCAAGTCTAAGCTCAAGCTATTTCTGCGCCCCGAGTATAGTCCGCAGCGTTAGTAAGCAGAGGATTTGAACGCTGCGAAAACAGCGAGGTGTTCGCGCCATAAATATCAGTTTGAGTCGCGGCTTACCGCCCCGTCCCGCCGCGCCGACGCGCCGTCCCGCGCCGCCGCGCCGTGAGTGTGCCGTTTACAAGTTTACAAGTTGGATACTCGGGATTTATCGCGGCTTACACCTTGCCTTATCCCTCATTGACTTCACTGGATCAGATTATTATCTTGTTGCTAAACTTTTTTAGGTTAGGATGTCGAAGGTTCTCGATTTTTGTCTGATTATTCAATTGCTACTCGAGTTTTTTTGATAGTGTCTATAAGAATCTGTTTCACCACCACCGAGTAAAGTTAGACAATGGTTAACCATTGTCTAACTTAAACATAGAGATATTTCGCTCATTCATATGTGACATGGCGGGATAGTTCATGACATAACTAACCATTGGCATACATACTCTTTACTCAATTAACTCGGATTTTGTGAAACAAGCCCTTAGTCAGATTTGTACTATGAGTATAATATTAGAGGTAGTTCTATTGATTTTATTATGTTATGTATATTACTTCTAGCGTGTATAAAGTGTTATAAATTCAGCTAATTTATTAATTTAAATTAATTAATAAACCTATTCAATGGATTTGTTAATATTCTACAATATTTTTAAACATTATATTCAATAAAATAATAATAAATAATTTTTATGTTTATTTTTAAGTTTTGTGTGTTTTTAATTTTTATATGGATTTAATGTAATCTGATATAAACGAATAATCTATACTAATATATAAAGCTGAAGAGTTTGTTTGTTTGTTTGTTTTTTTGTTTGTTTGTTTGAACGCGCTAATCTCCGAAACTACTGGTTCGAATTGAATAATTCTTTTTGTGTTGGATAGTCCAGTTATCGAGGAAGGCTATAGGCTATATAACATCACGCTATGACCAATAGGAGCAAAGATATAGTGGTAAATGTGTAAAAAACGGGAGAAATTGTTCATATTTGAAGCCTTCCGTTGCGTGCGCCGTGAAAACGGTTCAAGATACACAAAAAATATGTATTAAAGAATAATAGCTCTTTTAATGATCTAAAAAACAGTCCGCGATAGTATATGTCTATCTTTTAAGATTAACTCACAAAAACCGTTTTTATGGTACCTAATTTGGTCGAAATAATTTGTTTAAGTTGTATCAACATAATAATATTAATCTTTATTCAAGATTCAGCTAGTAATAATATAAATTTAATCTCGGAATCATCACTTCCAAGTCTATAATAAAGTGGGACGTGCACAAACAACGCGAGCCCTCCGCGCGCCGCCAGCCGGCCGCAGCGGGCGGAACCGCCTGTTTACACTAGTTTACTGCCGCTGCCTGTAAACACACCTGCACCTGCGCACGTCAAAAAAGGGCGCATTAAAAAATATAGCTATCTCTTTTACTCTTTGACAGAGTGCAATAATATCGTAATAACAAAAGACTAGACACAGTTACATAGAACACTACTAGTAGGTAATTTCTAAAAAAATGGACTTACATTTTTTTTAAATCTATCTGTTTATTATATGTATAAACTAATGGTGGCGCTATCAGTGACAATTTTTTATCCTTTTTAAGTAAATTGCGGCAAGATTTAAGTTAAAGATAATGTTTATAGTAGATTTGCCGTCTTACTACTACTTAAATAGTTTCCAATAATGGATAGTAGAAATAGTTTAAGAATAAAGAGTTATAAGTAACAAGACAATTACGGTTGAGTCGCCTCCTAAGTCTTTCAAACATGGCAGTAACTTAATTTATTATCATTAAATTTGCTGACACCCTTTACTCTTAGAATATTGGTGACTCAATAGTGAATAAACTAGGTCAACAGAAGACTTAACAAACTTTGTAGTTCAAACGATTCCACTTTCCTATTACGCACGTTCGCAAAAACAGCCAAGATAGCCGTAAGAAATAAAGTTTTAGTAGTCCTGAAAAATGTTATCCTTACATATTGCTATCATCTCATATTCGTTTAATCCCAAGAAAACAAGACCGCAGCAGCGAAGAGTTTTTCTAACAAATATTTACAGTGACCTTTCGTCGCGCACCTTCACTTGACATTGTTTATTTGTGCGATGAACCCGACTAGTCCGCTCTACTATCCCGCATGAAACCACTCGCCTCGTGTAAACACCGCCATATGGTGGCAAAAAACGTGAACTCATTTTTGGCAAGACGGCGCGTTTGTTTTCTTTTAGCCGACCTTGATGTTTCATTTTAAAAGGATGGGATATTTTGGTTGTATGCAAGCTTAAGGGTTATTTACGTTCAATATGGTAACATTTTTATGAGTACGGTATGGAAGTTACTATTAATAGTGAATTCTCTGAGTATGTTTTAATTATGTCTAATTATATTAGGTACATATATGAGATGCGTAACACAAGCTTAGAACTTACCACGTGGCTAGACGTTGTTGTGTGGATTTAACGAAAATATTTATTTATTTATTACAATATAAATTAACGTGAAACATAAATTCAATACAACATTACCATGTAGGTTCATGGTTCAGGTATCATCTTGTAGGTTTAGTTTCTAGAATAGGGCTGAAGACTTATGATTATAAACTTACACAATTGAGGCTAACTATTTACACTAGAACGACCTAAAATAACAACATTAATTTCTCGGACATAGAATTTTGAATGTGAATTACACGGTAGACCAGATACACTAAACATTTCTCGGTAAAGTAGAAACAGTGAATTTTGATAAAGTTGCGATAAGATTCCGTGAAACCGTCTCATTGAGATTCATTGTGAAACAATGACAATCTTGAAGGAGTTCGAACAAGTTGGTACAGAGAGGAGCATTGAGACGGCCGCCGGAGGGATACATAATTCATACGCGGAACAAAAGGTGGGACCCCCTGACCCGCAGGTTAATAGAAATGTGCTAATGCTGTTTGTGTTTCTCGTCCGGATATTTTTATGGTGAAGGGACTTTATTTCTGGATGTTATGATTGTTCCCTTGTGGGAATTCGCTAAAAGGGTTCGGACCGGAAACATGCGGCATACCGGGCGGGATTGTTGTTATTTCTTCATTTGTGAATGTGCCTCATTCAGTTAATTCTTTATGAGTTCTTATGCCACTAGTGTATTTTTTACTTTGTATTTTAATTTATTTCGTAAAGATTTAAGTCGATCGTATACAACAAGTAGAGTTTATTTTCTTTTTCAAATCAAATCAAATCATTTATTTGCAGAATACATTATTACAAACATGTCAAGATCTTATAAAGTGATGTCAATTGTATTCAACCCGCAAGCAGGTGTGCAAATGTCATTTTTTTTTAATAAATAATATTTTCTATGTGTTTCTGATTTGTAGGCAATATTTATATTATACCAACTAGATACCCGCCCGCGCCTTTGCCCACGTAATAAAAGTAAAAGTAGTTTTTGTCCTTTACTGGTAAAACAATGCCAAATATAACTAAAATCTGGATTTGTTCGCAATAATAGTATTTTCCCGAAATGCGGTATTCTACCGCGGTAAAAAGTAGCATATGAATTAAAGAGCAAGAAACACACTCATAACCAACTGTTATGTATTTTAAGCTATCTTGTTCCTGTGAGTAAGTAAGTCAGTAGTTGAGCGCACTGCGAGGCAGAGGCTCTCGCGCACGGCTGCCTTCCAATTAGCATCACATCCTGCGTCTGCCGCCGACTGCTCACGGCTAATTTTACACTCCAACTTCTCCCACTCGTGTGGACGAATCCCAACAATGAACTAGCTCTTACCGCTCTTTTGCTTACTGTTATTATATTTCCAACCAACTCACCATCATCACCCCATTAATGTTCCTACTGCTGGGATACAGATACTTCTCACTTGGCGAGAGAGATTGGGCCTTAATTCATCACGCTGGCCAAGTTCAGGTTGGTGAATGTCACATGCCCTTCAAACCCTTTACAGTTCTCAGAATATGCCGGTTTTCTCACGATGTTTGCCTTCACCGTTAAAGCACGTGTTTTAAAGCGCGCATACGTTTTTCAATAAGAAAAATCCAGAGGTGCGTGGCGGGGTTTGAACTGCTGCCGGGTAAAGGTCCCTCTTTATTTTTTCCAGGCATCTTTACGAGTATCTTTTGCCAGTATTTTGGCTATCACTGCTGGATAGGTAAAGGTTTCTTCCTAAACGCAATTTTTATTGCAATGTAACCCCTTTTATAAAAACACAGAACAAAGGCAAGTTGAGCAAAAACCACAAACAGAAACTCAAAATGCATCTACGAGTACCATCAACAAATTCAGTTAATTTTGATAATAGCGTCATCTTCCCTGGTCAAGGCAATTAGCGGGGTGGAGAGCCTCTTTGATCCGAGCCCTCGCCACCTGAAGAGTTGAGGGCCCTGGACCTAACGATAATTAGGTCTTTGATTATTTTAGCTTTGCCCGTGACCACTTGATGGTTAAACTTGAAGGTGAAGTGGACCAATTTTGGCTTTGGTTTTATTATATTTGGAAGACACGGATCGTCGGTGTGTGCGGTTAGCATAGGATTCTAGTTAATGACACAAAGCTGTGGACTAAGCCGGGCTGGATGCATAGGGACATGAGACAAATAAAACGCCCAGAGATGTAAAAGGTTGAAAATTAAAAGCTTCATCTCTAAAAACGTATCTGATGTACTTATGATCTAATTCTAAGAATTTACTAACTGGTGCTGAAGCTGGGGAGTAGATACAATTTTTTTTATCATTTATTAAACGCACCTATTAAACTGCTAGTCGCTGTAGTCGATAGCCCGTTTGCACCCGGTAAAAAGAAACGTATGATGTTTTAAAAAGAAGAATCCAGAGGTTTGTGCGTGGCTGGGTTTGAACCCATCCTTCAGAACTAAAGTCGAGTGTGCTTAGCCAACATGACTTCGATGGATTACTCGGGCAAGTGAATAATGCATTCACGAACGTTCTGCCTTCCTTTACATTTTTAATTTCGATTTGCAACAAAAAGCCAACAAAGGTGTTTATAACAAATTTGACAGCACAAACTCCCAAACAGGTTACCCTCACGAACGTCTCAAACAAGTGACATCACAAAGTCCTCCCTCAAACGACTCGCTTCCGACCAAGACGCTCCGGGCCCGCGCCGGACGCGAGCCGGACGCAAGCCGGTCGCTTCCGTCCCTTTGACCTGTCTTTTGTCACTAATTACACATGCTGACCTCTAGGAGTTACTGCAGGCTTTGTAATGTGCGTGATACGGTTGGTTCTCGCTTGCAGCCCGGCAGGCTCGCAGGGAAGTAAGTTGGAGAAAGCTGTTTATAGTGTAATAAGTGATAAGGCCCTTTAACGCGTGTGCCTCTGTCCTGCTAATGTTTGTTGGACATGAATGCCTGTGTTAGCGTTTGCTTATCGGATTTCTAGTGCCTGCAACATAAGCTGATCACGCAAATAGTTTATATTGTTATTAAAACAATGTGTAAGAAAGGACTGAGTGTTGAGATGACGAGTGACAAAGGAAAATGGAAGGAACATGTTGTGCCGACCCCAAGTAATGTGGGATAAGGATAAGAGAATGATGAATGATGATTGTTATTAAAACAATTTTTGGGATAGTCTCATAACTATTCGTAGATTTTGAAATTATCTTGTAGTTTTTTTTTTATTTAAATATATGTCGTTTTAACATATTAGGACAGATTAATAAAAGTACTCGAAGAGAAAGAATGTATTTTATTAAAAATCGCTGAAAAAATATATCAAAAACTATTTTGAATCATCTTGTTTACGTTTTACTGACTGCCAAATAAAATTAAATAAAGATAAGGTTTTTTGACTAATAATTACAGTGTTAGAAAGCGTATAAAATTCAGTGGTTTTTTTTGCTAAGATTTGTTTTTACGCTTATCCCCGTAATATATTATACGTAACCGGATATAAACAATGTGTGCATGTCTTGGGGCAGTGGGCGAGCGGAAGTGACGTGCAGGTCGAGACCACTTCCGGGGCCTGACAAACAGCCTGCAGACCTGCGGGGTTCGACCCCCGTGTGTGTTCCGATATCTGTGTCTAGTAATATGTTGCATAGTATGTATTTATAAGGGTATATAGGGCCAATACGAGTAGTCATTGAAAAAACAGCATTTGTCCGCTTTGGTGACGATGTTTTTACGAGGTATAAAAATCGTCTCTATACAATTCTAGTTATGAAATAATGTTTTCTATTTCTGATCTTCTTAATAGAACTATAGACTTTTTACAGTCTTGATATTCCAATCCAATAGGAAACTAGTTACGAATAAGGCAATTAATAAATTATCTTCTGTGCCCGAGATACAGTTTAACATAGGAAAAACTAATGCAGGTACATACATGCTAGTCTATTAGCTAGTAATCAATAAAGAAATAAACTACCTTATCCCTATAACTGAAAATAAAATTGTATGAAAATCAGCGCCGTATATCCGGCAACACATCGCAAACACAGTACAAACACCGTTGTAAAGTCACGTTAATTTCTCGTAAGCGGCTAACTCCGAGTTATGGGCTATTAAGAAATTGTTCTCGGACCTTCGCGGGGCGGGCGGGCGGCGGCGCGGGGCGGGCGGGCGTATTTGCCTAAACTTGGAGAACACCCTTGAGGGATTCGGACCGTGTGGTACAGGGTGTGTTGAGTTGCTATTTCTATTTATTTGATCTTCGAAAAAGTAGCCTTTAAGATGCATTTTGTGGAAAGAACGAATTTTTACCATAATGTTTCCTACAGTAAGTATCCAATGTCAAAGTCAAAGCATTTATTTCTATAAATACATACAGTATTCTTAAAATTAATTGCTTAGGTATTTTTTTTAAACTAAACTAAAAAGCAAAATAAGTAAATAAAATTGTCTTGACAGCTCGCTTAAATTTTTTTAACACATGTCAAAGTCAAAGTCAAAGTCAAAACGTTTATTTCCTTAGAAGCACATAGCCTACATGGACAGGTCAACTTAAAATTAATAATACTAAATTGCTTAAATAACAAATATCAAGGAAATAACATTGTCTTGACAGTTCGCTTCAATGTTTTATACTGAGTTGAGAAGCGAATAGAACAACACAGCTATATCAGTTATTACAATTTTGTAGTTATTACAATTTTGGAGTTCTTATTTATAGGTAACTATTATAAGTTTAACATTTACAATAAAAAAAAATGTTTGTCATATAAGGAAGCTATTATAAAATGAGCATATCAGTCCTGGTCAACCAGAATTATTAGAGCCTGTTACTGTGGAACTAAGCAACATCTATCCAAGCTGCATCATCCTTTATATAATCATTTATAGAGTAATACGCTTTTTTCATTAGACTTCTCTTAATAAATGATTTAAATTTTCTAATAGGAAGCTCTGTTACATTATGAGGAAGCTTATTATAAAAACGTACAGAGTTACCCATAAATGATTTGCCTAGTTTTTTTAGTCTGTAAGTAGGAATTAGTAATTTTTCTTTACTTCTCGTGTTAATACTATGTACGTCACTTTTTCTTAAAAACAAGTGCTTATTCTTGTGGGTGAACATCAAGTTCTCAAAAATGTACTGTGAGATTACAGTTAGAATGTTAATCTCTTTGAATTTTTCTTTGAGGGAGTCACGTGGTTTCATTTTATATATTGCACGTACAGCCCTTTTTTGCAGCACGAATATAGTTTGAATATCGGCTGCAGCACCCCAGAGTAGGATACCATATGACATAATACTATGAAAGTACAATACATGTTCAGAAGCAACTACATAGAACAATAAAGTTTTATCTGTTTCTGTTGTTCTTATTACAAACAATAGGTATCCCACAATCTCAGCTATTTTGTGATTTAGTTTCAGTTTTGCATTTAAGATATATTGTGTGACTGAGGTGACTTTAGATCTTGAGAAAAGGGTTATATAAATCATGTTCCTTCAACCAAACACATTCCGAACTAATCAAAAACATTCTAATTCGTTTCACCCTGTACATGCGAATGTTTAAAGGTTTAAAGTCAAGCAAGGGTGTGATCTTGCGAGGTGTTTACGTCTTAGGTAACTAGCTGGACGGCGGCAGATGGCGAGGGGGGTGGGTCCAAGGGGGGCGGGGGGTCGGGGGCAACAACCTACCTGGTAATAGTCTTCATATTGAATTAAAGCACTGAACATCAAGTGCCTAGGGAAGTTTAGAATCACTTTCCTATGCCTGAACATTACGCTTACTTTGATTTGAATATTTATTCGAATATTTTATTGGTAGCAAGGATTGAAGTGAAAAATCATGGTATTGCTGGATAATCAATAACTCGAAGTAGAAGTGTTTATTATATTCTGCGAGCAAAATCATTTGAAATATGTTTTAATAAACTATGTGTGAATATTAAGAGGTCTTTAATCTGTGTAGATTCTCCAACAATATTATTTCATTTAGCCTTTACAAATGTCAAAGAGATTTCGATGGGGCTAAATAATACTGTGAGAATTGTCCTCACCATCATCTGCATATTGTTTTTAAAATGGTTCACGTGAAAGCATAGCTATACCTTCTCCTTCTTATATATAAAATTCAGTTAGTTACCATACTCCTCCGAAACGGCTTTACCGATTATTATGAAATTTTATATGCATATTCAGTAGGTCTGAGAATCGGCTACTATCTATTTTTCTTTGGTCTGAGAATGGGCTATTATTATCAACGTTTGCTGGGGTCAGCTAGTTGGACCTTAAAATTGCGGTTTGAACCCACAACCTGCAGATTGAAAGTCGAGTGTGCTCTCACTTTGCCAACCCGTCTTTTCTTTTAATACAAACTATAATCGTCTAGTATATGTACCTATGTATTTGTAGATCTTTGTAAGCAGATACAACATGAGCTACCGAGTGTTCGAGTGTATCCTAACTACATTAAAGTTGAGCTCAGATCACGGTCAAAGTTTAAAGACATGTAGAACAGACGAGGCTGGAGTTCCCGACGACTCCTTTCGGCAAGTCTTTCGCGAAGTTCCAGTTGCCAAGTTGGAGTGCTGTCGTGTACGGACAGACGGACGTCGAGGCCTTTGGAAATAGAACTGTTACATGCTACTTAAAAACTTGTTTTCATTTACGCACTTGAGGCTAAAAACGACAGTTAAAGTTGAGTTTGATGACAACGAAAATATGTTTATGCTTTAATTAAGAAGTTACTTATCAGAGTATTTATGATAAAAGGTTGAATATAAAAAAATGTTTGCCTGAAATGCTATCCTGTAACGTCAAAATGTTTTTAATGGTCTTTTGCGACGTAGAACGTGTTTTACGTTATGAAGTTTGAAAAAAAAAGTTTTACGTTAGTATTCGATTAGTGATAGGAATGCAAAATTCTTTTGAATGTTATCGACTGCAAAAACGTTTATGGTTTGGTAATAAAGTACTATTTTTATGTTTTCAAATTGTTATACTCCATAGGTTTGGACATTGTAGTTGTTACGACTGGATTTGACCACAATCAACCGTCAACTTGTTAATTTAACCAAGAAATTAATTTATCCTATCAGACGTTTACATTTACCAAACAAAGGCAATCTACTCTTCACACTACTACGTCTCCTTCTACATAATTTCTGATTCGATCCCTTAGATAAACCCGTGCGCAAATCTAAATAGCCTTATTAAATTCAATGAAGGTATTTACCCAGCAACAATCTTATAATTGGTTACCCATGTTTGTTTCATGTCCCGTAATGATAATGGGCAAGAACGCGGCGGTTTCCGCACCAGTGCGTGGCCTCAAAGGGCAAGCGGCTAGTCGAAAACCACTTGTGAACTAAAACTTAGCAACTAACTTGGATCTATTTGCGTACGAGCCTTATAAATACGTGGATCCCGGCTTAAATGTATTGATTTACTTCAGCGTCTGTGGATGTTTGGAGAATTTGCGGAGTTTGGTATACCTTTGGGATTAGCTTTAAGTGTTTGCTTTTCATTATGTTCAATAAGTCTAGTAAGATCAAAAATGTAAGCAGTATCTTTGCGATTAATATCTAAATCGGTAACTAAAGCTATGACTGAACTTCCATTTTAGAATTAACTGAGTATCTAACGCAACATTATAAGATCAATTTTCAATTTTTGTTTGTTTTTTTGTGTAGGCCACCTGTCTTCGAGTAGCTAAATTTTATCTTTTCACACTTGAACCTCTGGGATTTAACATAATAACAAATAATTTTGGGTCGCAAGCTGCTAAAAATTTAAACATTATATCTGAAGCCGTGGCGTTCGTGCAGAACCATTTGTTTTAATGAAACCCGGAACAAGACGGTAAGCAAATAGGTAGTGTACTTTCTTGAGTCATAACTATTTCTTTTATGTAGAGAAAATCCAATTTACTCGAACCAATTGACAAGTGGATGGTATTTGTATATCACGAGTAAAAGAAGGTACATAGGTAAACAAGTTGCCAGATAAATTCCGTGTGCCGAGTCAGCCCGGATCACGGAGGAAATCCAATTAAGTATAATCAGCGAAGTAATTCTGCAAGTCTCAGGTTAAGTTGGGCGAAGTTGGCGCGGCTTTAATTAATCTGCATAGTTCGCTCGCCGCTCCGCTGGGCACTACCTCGTGGCTAGCTACTCAACACATGCATTCTAATTGAAATTATACTATTTACATACATGTATACCTACTTATATTATAAAGAGGTAAAGTTCCTGAGAATATTTGTTAGACCTAGTTAGTTAGATTTCTCCAGACACAGACAGACTACACATACTACATAAAAATTGTATTATTATTATGTTCTTGTTTATGACGTCGTAGAGAGTAAACTCCAATTTGAATGAAATCTGATACACAGATTCTCTATGTTCCTGCGTGAATATCCATAAAACACTCTCGTGGAGACTCGTTTCGTGGCGTGAAAAGCTAGTTTACAAATACAGCAGAAATATGAGAAATCCGCTGAGAAATACCTTAAAGGTCGTAGCATCCTAAGGTAGACAGAAACCTAGAGAACTATCAGCCTTTTCTGAGATTTTTCGATGGAGAAAGATATTTATGACCAACAACTTTGGTCATCAACCTTCAGTCTTAGTTATAAGATGCGAATCAATCAAAATCTACACAGATTGGATACCTATGTGAATATTAAGTTCTCTATTTCTCTATTCTATTGAGGAAATACGATATGGAAACAGTACGAAAGAGGAAAGAAAAATGTGTTACGTAAACAGACGAGCTTATTGATAATGTTAACCATTGTTATACAATTTTATTTTTTTATAGAAATTATTTAAGTTTGTAAAAAATACCTACAGCCTGTATAGCCAATTGAAATTAAATATACTTAACGTATTGCGCTATAACACGTTTTACATGGAATTTCAACGAAGGCTATTCTTTTAAGTCGGAAACATTTAAAATAACACACATCAAAAGGCCCATAGTAGCCAGAAAAAGGGCTTATCCGATCCTAAATAATTCACTTAATTACATAAATAAACGTTTTGACTTTGACATCATTTACACAACGCACTTACAATGCAAAGCAATAAATATTTATTCACCACCATTCACATATACAATGAACATTCAATAAAATGTAATGAAAATAATCTACCTGTTGAAATTGCAACTAAAATCAGAATTGCATAACAAGTTTGAGAACGAAACAGATAGAATCAGAGTCGTCGAAGAGGCAAACCATTAGCCGAGGCGAACTGCTCAGCTCGCAGTAATTGATTAGAAACTGCAACTTTGATTGGTCGTATCCGTCCACGATGAACTGCTTTCAGCCTGCAATTTAACTGATCTATGTAATGGACTGCATTTTGTAGGTATGTTAGGAATGTACTGTTAAAGGTAAAGTTTATGACTCATTTACATATCTCTTTTTGCGTTACATTTAAATTTTAAGGCTATGGTAGACGTTGGGTAGTAATTAGAATCAACGTATTACCTACTCTTACAAACCATAAGCAAAATATTAAAATCTCATTATTAAATTAAATTTATTTGGCTTTGGTCGTCTTAGAAACCGGTGTTTCGTGACTAAAAGGAGTTTTATATCTGTTCGAAAATGAATGCAATTTGAATATTTATAAAATATTGTTAAATGATGAACAGGTAGGTAATTTTATAAAATAATATTGTTAATTTCAGTGATATTACGTGAGAACGTACAATGTGGCATCTCTATGAGAGAATACAAGCTGTGTCCGCTATTTCGAAACTGTAGTCAAAGGTCCGCGCTATCACTGTGATTTGATGGAAATAAATGGCTTGAACTTTGTCGAGTTGCATCTTCCTTCATACTTATTTAACTAGAGCACTTACATCCATTTGTATCAGTTTGAGAAAGGTGGAGGTGGGCAGTGGGCAGTGGGCAGTAATGCGGCGCCCACGGGCAATGGGCGCCGGACGCTCCCGTTACCTTGCATTGGACGATTTATAGCCCATATTTCATAATCATCGGCCAATCAACGCTTTACGACTGTTGATGTTGTTGTCGTGTTTATTGTTTGAGATCAAACGGCCGAGGATTGAAACTTTTATGATCATTTGTATTTACGCGTAAGTGTTCCGTTGTGGGAACTGCGTACTGTAAACTTACTTAGGACGTGTTTAATAATCGGACGCTGCGTCTTGGATTTCCAGGATTTCTATTTTGACATTGCCGTGGTTCTTAAGTAGGTAATGAATAGATGTTTGTGGTTTTTGTCTGAAGTTTTCGATTCGGATTGTCAGCGTCGGTGATCGATCAAGATATAACTACAAGTATACGGTGGATACAAGCCGCTTCTAACTAAAACTGGGATTCAAAGTCAAAGTCAAAACATTTATTTCCTTCGAAACACGGGGCATACATGGACAGGTCAACATAAAATTATTAAAACTAAATTGTTTAAGCAAGATTTCACAAGAAATGCCCATACCATATCCAGCAGTGGAAAGTAATCAAATTATATACCTAATGTAGTTTAGACAACTTCTTGTCAAGTACTATTCAATTTTGAAACTGTTCGTGAACATGTTCGAACAAATTTATAATAATTAATCTATAATATAAAACTGAATCGCAAAATGTAGGTAATGTAATAATATAGGTAAGCGCATAACTCAACTACTCCTATACCAATTTGGCCAATTATTTTTTTAAATGCTTGTCGATGTCTAAGGATGGTTAATACGGCGAGAGAAATTGGAATAATAGCCGAGAAACCCCTAGAAATTACCAGTGAGAAGCCGGGGCGGGGCGGGCAGCAAGTTGAAAATAAAACTTGACAGGACAATATCATTACTAAGGTAATTGTTAATAATTAAATAGTAATTAGGTAAACTTATTCATGTGTTATACCTACCACAAAACAATATAGTTTCAGTGTAATTAGGTAATTATGTTTACCTTCATTTGTGGACAAAAACAGACAACAATACCACAACTAAGTACCTATAAGTCAATTTCTACAACCCAAACAGGTAATTCAATTTATTTTCCTAGAAATGTTTTTGACCTGAATACTTATTGTATCTGAGTCAAAGCTGAATATAAATAATAACTATTTTTATTTGCTTCTCAACATCACTGTCTAATGAAGTAAGTTATGTATGAGTCAAACCTTCTACATTATATCGATTTTACATCATTTAAACATAATTAACTAACTTGCTCCAAAAATAATAAACAAAATTATAAATGTTTGGTTTTCGCGGAATCGTTGAAGTAAATTAACCTGTGAACTCGGTCTCTTATGATGTCTTCAAAAGCTCAATAACAACAGGCATTGTAATTAATATATACAGTTAACAGCATAGGCCCCAGCGGCGCCACTGACTAATACCTACCTAGACAGCTACGGCTCTAGGTACAACAAGGCATTCTTTCTGCGTCGCATGATGTCATGTTTCAAAATTCAATAAATTGTTGTGGTCGTTTCAGTTAATAGATGTCTTCACCTTCATTTCTGAGGCCAGCGGGGTGACTGACTCCGGTGCTTATGGATATAGTTTCGTTATTGGAACGCGTATGTGATTGTTATGTTGCAGCAGTTTTGTAGTTCAAATATTGATTGATTATTATAAAAAAGATTGAAACTATTGATTCAATCTTTATAAAGTCAATTCAGTAAGCTGTATTGTCGCAGGTAATTCAAAACGTTTATTTCCAAGCACAGGCCATAAATTACAGGTCAAATTACATTAAGTTAATCTAAACCTTTTTAATAAAATGATCAAGGAAAGAACATCGTCTTGAAAGTTTGCCTAATTCTTTTATACTGAGATGAGAAGTTTTTTACCTTGATTTTGATTGATTTGACTATTAATCAGTCGATGTTAAAGGCATTTGTTACGATTTTACTTTTGGGCAATGTGATTGGATTATTAATTTTTAAAAACGTAAACAATAAACTAGAGTATAAACTTTAATTTTTTACACTTCATGTTCATGTCAGTCTTTATCATAATAATTTGTCCGTTGTTTCATGTTGTTTGTGTTCATACAGAAGTTACATTTGCAATTGTTGATACCTTAACATAAGCCCCGTTGGGGCACAACAACCTTAACTAAAGTTTATTTACCTATAGTTAGGATATGTATATTAGGATACCACTGAAGCTTCATCACTCTCACTAGATAATTTAAAAATATTTGATTGAAATAGTCTTACTAGCTAAATATGTTAATAAGACTATTTATTTTTACTTATTAAAGATTTCACCAACGATTTCCAAATGGTTCGTTAGTAAGAATGCTCTGTCTATTCCAAAGAATTTAACACTCTTTTGTTTAATGTCCCTTTCAGAGTAAGACACGACTCCGTGTGAAGGCTGCGTAAGATGTTACCCGAATATTAATAAGGATCCGAAAACGGCCATTAGGCTGGTTATTTTCAGCTTCCTAATATACCTTAAATTTTTCCAACGAGGTCATCCTAACGTTACGCAATGCCCAGCTGGTGGCTCCATCTCGCGGCCACGTGCACAGTCTAGGTGGATTGTGTGAGTGCGGCGATTAACGCATCGTGTGAAGAGCGGCGTTCTCACGAGTCCGGTGATCAAGGAGGTGCTCATTAGTCTGATACAGTGATCAACATGTGACTCACCACAACTGGCCCGAGGTAATTAAAACTTTGAAACATATTTACAGTATCGTTCTCAGATTTTTTGACAGACCAAGTTGAACTTAATGGTTTTTAAAAATGGTGTTGCGTTGCAAATACGACTAAGACCTTACCTTCATAATCATTAAATTATTAAAAACTAAAGAAAGTATTATATAATGAACGCAGTCTTTAGGACTTTACCTTCTGTTCTATTTATAAACTGTGCCACAGCGAGGTAATGGGGCATTACCTTATTAAGGCAAACCACAAAGGCATATAAATAAATACCTTACAGAATAACATACACTATAATGATATATAATTTTAAACTAATTAGGGATTAATTACTTAATTACATTAATATTGTAATAAATGCATGATATTTCATGTTTGATAAACTAGAATAACTCGGGCAAAGCCGCCGCGCCGGTGATCTAGTACAGTACAGTGAGCATGCCGGGGATCGCATCAGCCGCGGCCGGCGCGAGGTAGGACATGCATCATTCTAACATCTGGCAACACACTCAGCTGTAGGTATTATACTTGGATAATAAACGTGTGTATAATGTCTAGACAATCTACAGTTTCAAACGTACACTTGTAATAAGTACGTCATTTTATTGGTGATAATTAAATCTATTAACAGATTACAACGGTTTTATTTAGGGGCAAAATCAGAATTAAATTAAGAAACCAATAAAAGAAAAGATCGCGGGGATTAAATTTAACACTTACTTGTCAAACATTGAAGTGAGATTTCAGGCCCTTAATTTATTAAATAAGTTGTTTCATGATATTATATGTTCCTAGTCTATGTTTATGATACAAGACGGTAAACAAATCATATGCCTTTGGCATAGAATAATAAATTACACCATTGGTAACATCTGTAATAATCACATTTGCTAAACATATTCGTAGACAAAGACTATTATTTCCTATGTAACACTTTACAAAATTAAAAGAAAATAATTCAATAAAAATATTATTTAATACAAAAGAATCCATAACAACACATTTAGAGTTTAAGATACCTTAAAATATTATTGATATATTATATACTGGAAAGCTCTAGAACCTGAAACCAAATGAAACTTGCAAGTTGTGAATGGGTCCGTCCACTCACTGAGTGCAAACAGACAAAGTGTACGAAAGAGGCCAGTGTACGGGGCGATAAGCATGATGGATGCGACACTGCAGTGGGCGGCGCGCGCGCACCTCCAACATGGCGGACACTCAATCCAATTGATGTTTTGTGTCGATGTTCAACAAGACACTTCATATTTTAACACTTGAGACGAGTGTTGCAGCTGTGCTTATCAATTGATTGTACGAGAACTTGTTAAATATGATTTTGTAGTTAGGTATTTAATATTACAGTATAGTTAAAACACAACACCTATATAAAAAAATAAACCTGGCTTACGAAAATGGGGACGACGAACGAATATTTCACTTATTATTTTTAATTCAGCGCAATACGAAAATAATTAGATAGTTTAATTATTTCCAAAATATAATGTTCAAAACTACATAAAATAGTTTTGAATGTTCCTGGCAAATCTTAATTGTGTTTTTTAGTTGTCAAAGAGAATCAATTTTTAAGGAAATGTTCGTTTCAGGTAAGTAAATTAAATTACTATGCATCTATTTATACTAACAAACTTTTCAGCTTTAAAAGATTTTTTGTTTGAACGCACTAATCTCAGGCACGAATGGTCCGATTTGAAATGTGCCTCGCTCCCGACTTCTGGCGCGTTAGGGATACGATTGTGAAGAAGAACCTTAGAAGGCAATTAGATAAATACCTTAATACAATACAGGTAATTAATAAATCAAAACGATTACCTGTATTGTATTAAGGTATATCTAAACGCCTTTGTAAGGTTTTTTGTAGTATGTAGGCGTGGTTCGCTGTTACACAGTTTCTAATCTTAAATTCTTTCATTAATTATGATACAATTTCCTTAGCTATTAAAGGAATATGACTTTGATAGGAGATGATCTACATGACACTCGATTTCCACGTGTGATTGTAATCACATGACGCTTGGAGTGCGCAAGAGTAGGTGCTGTCGGTGCTGTCGGTGCGCTTGAGCGGCTGAGTCACGCCGACGCGCTCCCATTAGCGACACCACGCATATCTGGCTCGCCTCGCCGCCGCTTAATTACTGTTATGAAACAACACAGCACAATAGACATGGAGTAGACTTTCGGCAAAAAAAGTTGACATCCGCGTTGGATTTAGACCTCCCTAAGATTTTGTTTTGAAGCGACCTGTATCTGCCGTGAACCTGTGAATTTAACCAAGTCTTCGTCCATCTAATGCAATACTAGTAAAGAAGTAAGATTAAGTGACTTCTTTAATAATCCGTGTGGAAAATATGAAAACAAGGTGTTGCTTCTACCTACTTCCTCTTATCCTCTTGCTCCTACCTACCTCAAGGATCGTTTCGAATTTCTACACCAGTCTCATTGTTTCTCTCTTCGGTCATCTGGAAACAACACGCTCAAGGTACCTATTCACAGCACAGATTTTTACACAAAATCCTTTACAGTTCAGGCAATTCGGTTGTGGAACCAATTGCCTAAGGATATTAGAAATGCTCCATCACTCAACTCTTTTCGGAATAGCATTAAACAATTTTATTTTAATAAAAAATCATAAAAATTTTCGTCATTTGTCTATGTTAGCATAAGGATAAATTTAATTTAGTATAGGCTAGTTTTAGGTTTAGCATTAGATATTAGGTATTTATATTGTTTAAGCCACCGTCCATAAAATATGTAAACAGTTACAGGCAAGGTTAAGCCGTTTTTGCGTAAAAAACAAAAACTATATAATCTTAAGAGAAAATAGATTTAATTAAGTGTGAACAATGTGAAGGCCTCATGAAAAACGTCCACAGAGAATCTAGTTCTAAAATAACAATGTTAAAATACATCAAATTGAGAACCAATTTTTCTTAAGACAACAATTCTGAAAATATTCCTATAACTTTAACTCAAGTATAAATGTCGTCTCCAGTAGTCCTGTTCCGCTCCCCTGCACAGCGAGCAGTTGAGGAGGTCAGTCGGAGCGCGCGCGGTCAACTCGGCAATTGGCGACGTGGGAACGGTCGCCGGTCGCCGGTCGCCGGCCGCCAGTCACCGCCGTTGATGATGACTCACCGACTACTGTATCTACTTGGGGGCGGTGAGGGGATCGATCACCTTGAACCCACGTGGAAGGTATAAAGATGCAAGGCTACAAATTTCACATCATTTGGCAATAGGGTTGGTCGTTAATAATAATAAATCAATTATTTCAGGCATTTCAGGCCCGTTGATACATATACCTTATAGACTAACATACGTACAAATTTAAATCTTCTAAACTAAAATTTTAAATGGGTAGCGGACAAGAAATATTGCTTGTAGAATGGCTGCAAACCTTTATGAGTGGATTTGTATATGAGCGTTTATCCATCAGTGGACATCTTACGACTAAAATTTGTTGACCAACGCAATAATATCAAATTCAAATAAATTTAAAACAAAATTCACCGCGTATTATCAATGTTTCATTGTTATCTTGTATCGTATTCCCCAAGGACGCTAATGTTCAATCCGGCCGCCGTTCTTGCAAATGATTCCTCCAACAATCCCCGACAATAACTTTAAAAACGCCCCAATCTGCAAAAAGTCAAACAAATTGCCTCCCGGATCCGACGTTACAGGTATTCGCAACAAATTGGCCTTAATAAAATACTGCTAATTAAGGAGCATCTTCCTGAATAAACTAGAGATGAGTAAGGACGGATAATTTCTAGTCTTGTTGGAAAAGGCCGGAAGGTGTGGTTGCATTTGTTGAGACCTGGAGATAGAAGTGCAAAATATATGAGGATAAAAAAACAAATCTTTTTAAACAGTTGAACATTAAGCCAACATACGATCAACATTTATAAAAGTTTTAATTATTATAAATATTAACAAAACTTAATCACTGTTTCTATTGTTTTCTTAAGCTGAACGAAGCAACCTTCTTAAGTCGAAATCAAATTTCACTGTTGGTTGATAGGCAGACTGAAATGCTAACTTAATAAGACTTAAATTAAAATACAATTCAGGATCACTAATCCGGCCAATAAGCCCGCCAGTAGACACAGCCGCCCCTATGCAGTTCCTCAAGGAATTCCCGTGAGGGGCGACTCCGGCGAAAAATAACAAGAAGCACCTTCTTAAAGAAAGCGATCTCCCTTACTTGCGCGCTTTGCAGCGAGGAAAAATTGCGCCTTTAATTGGATGTTTGACTTCCTTTGATTATTTAAAGCCGGCGGTCAGATCAGTGGGCTTTAACATTGAATTATTGAAGAGGATAAATAAATTCTCTTTTATTTTGTCAAAGAGTATATGCAGGCATGGAACGTGGTAGATTTTTGAATATTAATTAGGAACGAATGGTTTTCTTTACCAATTATTTGTCTTAGTATTGTTGACCTTGCTGTTATGATTATCTGAAAGACAGCATATCACCACATCACGTCTATATGATGTGTCTAAGAAAGTCGAGGAATTTTATTAATTTCTAAACTGAAAGTATCTATCGATGACGAATCTTCCTAAAGTCTATCTGTCTATGAGTCACCATGAATAGCAATTGTCGTATAAACAATTAAACATTACTTACTTGACACATTCCAAAAGAATTTGAGCGTTTCGAACCGTCGTCCGTAACGACCCATTCTAAAAGATCCCTGGGGCGATTCATACCGTAGTGCAAACAGCTGGCGGTCCGAACCGACTTAATACCGTAGCACGTCCTCTGTTGGACATAGGTCTCCTTCAAAGATTTTCAGTTGAACGTGCGACCTCTCAATGCATTTGCCGATTGGTGGTCTTGATTAGAAATTAATTATTATTCACCAGGTGAAAAACTTCCGACATGAACTCATAACAAACAACATAAAGGAAAATCTGATGGCAGAGCGATGTTCGCAATAATTTGAGAGATTCCATCTCATTGATAGTAAGTTTGTGCGAGATAGCGGGCGGGCGGGCGCGGGCGGGCGGGCGGCCGCGCTTACGGCTGATTTATGCGATGACTTAATCCGACTATTTACTAGTTTTACGAAGGTAAAAGGACCGACTTCCGCTGGCCCTTCGGTTTGGTGCAAGTTTTGAGCATTCTGAATGTTTTTCAAGATAATTATTTATAAAGAGTATCTTATTAATCAGCTTCTAAGCTTAAAAAAGTTCTTATATAAAAGTATCTAAATGTAAAAGATATTACATTGAGATACTTTTATATTCGGGTTAAATACATCATAATAATATCCAGAGTAAAATAGTTTGCTTAATTCTTGATTATAAAAAGAATCAAAATATAATTCTCAAAAGTTTTTTGTTTGTACCGCATAAATCATAGAAAGTTTTAACTGTATTTATAACAATCTATCATTGGTGTTTAGCCAATTTATTTGTTTATGTATAAGAACAAGAATATCACAAGAAATACAGCTTGATTATTATTACATGGTTTGCTTCATTCTTTGAAATAATCAAAAACCCAAAAGTAATGTCCAGTGAATTCTTAATATCCGCTTGTCCCTTGCGCCCGCCATTCGCTAAGGACGGTAATCAGTCAGCGACGTGATGTATGCCAGGAGACAGGAGCCAGAAGACCCGCCAGGGGAAGACAGGGGAAGCAGGGGAAAGCCAGGGTGCCAGGGGAGGCTCCTTCATTATCTCTTCCACTCATAGCTTCTTACGGAATTAACTGGCCCCGGTAATTGCTTATTATAAAAAGTTACTTCTAAAAATAAACCTATAAAACTTAAGAGTTATCTTTCTACAGGTGTAAATATTAGTGACGCAATACAGTGTAACATGTGTGTCGTAGTATTTTGAATAGAAACTGGGACGAAACCGGATTTTTATGTCAGCCGAACTTTCTACAAATACGGCATAATATCATTAAAAGTTATTGAACTATTTCTAACCTATTAAAAGCTACATAAAGTCTATATTCTGCAAAATGTCCTATATTGGATATTGATAGTACTGTCCCATATCTTATAGTCTCGGGGCGCCCTATCATCATTTTGTATAAGTAAAGTTCTGTATTAAGTTTAAAACATGAGTGTAGGTACCAACTCATATACCTTTTACCACAATGCACTACATGATAATTAACATTACATTACTCATAAAATGAAATAGGTAAGTACATTTATTGTTAGAATATTATAAAAAGTAGTATTTGCGTCCATAAATAAGTGCGGTCGCACAATGGTCAGTTGCGTCACCGCACAGCACCTAGTTATAAATCCGCCGCTGGCAACAAAGCCGGCCGAATATTCTCGTATTTAATACAAAGTGGGCCCAACCTCTTAAATGAGAGCATCGTAGCGCAATTATTCATATCACCCTGGCTACAGTGACTCTAAAACCGCTGGGTTTTTTGTTTTACCAAAAAGTCCATGATCAAATCCGTTTACAGTTTATTATTCAGCTTTTTTTATATACATATATAGCTTATTATTATTATTTACTAGCGGCCCGCCCCGGCGTCGCACGGGTAAAAAAAGTTCCCGGCAATTTTTCCTTATTTGCTCACCGTTAAGACCTACCCTGGACTATGACAAACATTTTAAAACCAAAATCAGCTCAATCGGCCCAGCCGTTCTCGAGTCTTAATCAGACTAACGAACAACAATTCATTTTTATTTATATAGATTTCTTAAAGTAAACTAACACGATTTATAAAATATGTTACATGAGTTACTGTAGATTAATACACATAGGTAATCTCAAATAAATTACAAATTAATAACATATAAATTTAAAATTTAAGAAAAACCCCCGATTCCAATGCTTTAATTTCCTTAAAAGTAAAACACCATAATATTTTGTAATGTGCACTCAATACGCTTTCATTTGATACCCCACTCTAGTATATTTGCAGATTTTCGGTTTTCATTACCATTCATTACATAACTTTAAAACGGCACAACCGATTTTCATGAAACATGCCTGAGAACACTCGCGCCAAACTCACAAAAAAAACTACTCTCATTTATAAAATGAGTTGTCCAGCTGTTCTGCAGAAGGTAGGTACGCTGCGAGTAAGGCCGGCGACACAGCGGCGCGGCCGCGCCCGGGCGCGCACACGTCGCAATAAAGCCACGACACGACACCCGCTAAACGACACTACATTCCTGCGTACATTATCGCGAACGTGCATTCATCTGCTATTCTCTGTTCACTGCCACTGCTCGCTGCTCAGACAATATACCGTAGCGGATATTTCTGATATTTCTGATTATGATTTATTGGCAATTATTAAATTTTGATTTCAGAACGGACGGATAATACATTTGACTGAGGGGTTTACCTTACAAAAAAGCGTTCTGAGGTCTTACATACTTTCCTAATACTAATTGTACACACACACATTGTGTGTAAAAATGTATTACAATGTTAAAAATTGCAATTAATTTGGTTTTTTGGTTTAGAAATATTACCATGTTGATTTTAAATTCTAAAGTATGATTAGTAATTATGTATGTATTAAATATAATACATACATAATTACTAATAATACATACATAATTAATAGTATAAGAGTCATTTAATGTTGTCGCATTAGACATCGACAATAAGTAAAGAATACAAAAAAAATATTAATTGTGTTTGTTTTGTTATTAACAAAAACTCGTAAACAAATCTCAGCCCATATTTTAAACTACTTTTCATCTTTGTCTAAACGAAAATGTTATTTGTCATTGATCTTAAATTACAGGTGGCTACATAGTACCTAACATAATATCTCATACATGTCTTATAAAAAGTCATAACAACGATATCACTAAAGGTCCTATATGACTATCCATGCTAAATATTAGGTCCTTACATATGAAATTGGCGTTTTGTATGGGAGGAACAAAAAGTCGAATATTTTTTAATATAATATATTTAATTAATCAAAGTATGAACCATTATTTTCTATGCACTTTTGCCATCTTATAGGTAGTTCATTGATCCCTTTACTAAAAAAACCAGTCGGACGGGAATCAATAAAATCTTTGAAGGCGATTTGGACTGCCCCATCGGAGTTGAATTTTTTCCCTTGCAAGAAGTTATCCAAATTTCGAAAAAAATGGTAATCTGTTGGAGCAAGGTCCGGGGAGTACGGAGGATGTCTTAGACTTTCCAATTGAAGCTCTTCTAATTTAGTAGCCGTCTGTTGCGCAGTGTGTGGTCTAGCGTTGTCGTGAAGCAGCAGTGGCGTGGAGCGATTGACCAGCCTAGGTTGTTTAGCCGCTAGCTTTTCCATCATGGTTTGCAATTGCTGACAATAGACATCAGCCGTAATAGTCTGGCCAGATTTGAGAAAACTGTAATGAACAATACCGGCACTAGTCCACCAAACGCTTACAAGTAACTTTTTTGGGGTTAATTTTCGCTTGGGGCAGGATTTGGCTGGCTGGCCAGGATCCAACCATTGCGCTGAGCGCTTCCGATTATCGTAAAGAACCCATTTTTCATCACAGGTAATGATTCGGTTTAAAATACCTTCATTATTGTGCCGGTTTAGTAATGTAACGCAGCAGTCGACGCGCGTTTGCCGGTTTGCTTCAGTCAATTCGTGAGGTACCCACCTTTCAAGCTTTTTAATCTTCCCAATTTGCTTCAAGTGAATTAAAACAGTTTTATCACTAACACCGCAGCCTGCAGCTAACTCGGACGTGGTTTGCGATGGATCCGCTTCCACAATAGCCTTCAACTCTTCATTATCAACTTGAGTCTCAGGCCGTCCACGGGGCTTGTTCTGCAAGTCGAAATTTCCAGAACGAAAACGTTGGAACCAAAAACGAACTGTGTTTTCTTTTGCAACACGACCGCCATACACATCATTCACCCTTCGAGTTGTTTCCGCAGCACTAGTGCCACGGCGGAACTCGTACTCGTAAATAATGCGATATTTTAAGTTTTCCATTTTGTAAAATGAGTGACGCAAACAGAAAAAAACAGAAGAAAAAAAACAAATGAATGACGATCATCGAAGCACAAATACATGAGTCTATAGCTGTACAAATTTGAATTTGGAATTCCTTACCAAAGAGGAGAAATTTGTGATTAAAGTGGCCAGTACGAAAAACGCCAATTTCATATGTAAGGACCAATATAATTCCAATAAATTATGAAAACCTGCGAGCAATTTCTAGCATCAGGTCGAGTATCCACTATAATTCCGCTCATAAAAATCCTGTAGAATTTCGAAGAGTGAATAGTTAGATAGATCTGGTAGTGGGAGATGTGCGAGTGCTGAGCTGCAGGCGAGGCGGGTGCAGTAATAAAGTCGTCAGCCACCTCCCGGCCACTGCGCAATATGTCCGCCGCACATAAATCACACATCGCCAAGACGAGATATGAAAACTGCTAACGGAAGGCGGGGGTACACTGAGTGAACCTTTCAAGTTAAACGTCTAAATATTCATTTCTAGAGACACTCAAGTTTGCATGGTGAGTGTATTGAGAAGACTGTGAATGCATAAATTTAACAGTATAATACAGTATTCATATATGACCACACACTCCAACACTTTTAGAGATACAAGATACAAAATATTGTATTTCCATTGTACAGATATAATAAAGTCAAATACAAAAACCACAAACAAAATAAACTCAATATTTTTTTAAAGTATCCACTAATAATGACGGATGCTGAGAAAGCCTACTCGTATAATCAAAACCAGTATTTGTATTGTTAAGTATAAGTAACTTTTGACTAGTCTATAACTATTTCTGGACAATTTACACAACATCTATCCCCGTGCCTGTTCTACTGGATCACTATGACCTGAAACCGTAACTTAAATTGTGTAGTAACACAAAACTTACGATCATCAAATCATCATTGATATGATAATGATGACTTGTACATCACAATTTAAGTGCTGCTCTCAGTACATCCCTTACTTATCACATATCGACCCCGGCGTTTTGATCGCGTGCGATTTTACTGCGGTTTGATTGCGTTCGCGCTGCGGTGACTTTCCATATTGCTACGATCTGCTGTCTGCTGCGCCGCGCCCGGCACTGCGCTGCGAAGCCTTTTTATTGGACGGAAATTACACCTCCAGATAGATGTAAGATAGATATCGAGAGATATGGAATTTCCTACCGCGGGATGGGTCAATGTTCTTGTAACGTGTATATAGGTCCTTCCGATGTTGAATATTGGTTAATCACTCGAGTGATACAAGAAAGTAACAAGGCGTAAGCAATTTAAATTGTAATTAAAATAATGGACTTCAAATAAATCACATAAATCGCGTTTTCAGTAGGTCTGAGAATCGGCTACTATCTATTTTTCATACTGCAAAACAACGTTTTCTGGGGTCAGCTAGTATGTATATATCAAATTTTGTATTATTATTATTCCTTTATTGTAGAATTGAAATCAGGTTCTTGAGCAATGGAAATTCCATATCACAATGTTAGTTACCGTACTCCTCCGAAACGGCTTTACCGATTTTTACCAAATTTTATATGCGTTTTCAGTAGGTCTAGCGTATTAGCGCTAAAACTACTTACTTGACCAATTTTAAATGGCCTCTTGGAACTGGGAAAAAATCAGCATTGGATTCTAGCAGAACAAAAATATTCTAAGTTTTTATTTTATAACTAGTTTAGATAATACGTTGTTAGAAGCGCAATTGTTTGAATTAAACTTTAACAGATCTGGAGATAAGTGACTGACCCGTTATTTTTGGAACCGAGTGAATTGCATATTAATTCGTTTAAATAATTATATTTCATTTGAACATCAACCCAGAAACCAAATAGAAAGTCCATTCATACAATCCAGTGCACTAATAAACTCCATCAATAACAATCCAATCAATTGAAGCGACACTCAACACCATAATTAAAGTAGGCGATCAGGTGACCCGGCGCCGGCAAGTCGGAGGGGAGATTAATTACTGTTTGATGGCGCAACTGCGCCCCAGGTACCGCTGGACGGATTTACTGGACAGGTGGACTGGACTGGCCTGCCGTTAATCAGTGTCTTGGTGACGCGACTGTCGCGGCTTGCTGACGCGGCAATCGGGAGCGATTGGGTGGGGAATTGGAATTCAGAGGTGGATCTTTATAAATGAGACAAAGATTTGGCTCTGTAGTTTGTGATTATCAGTATTTAACTACTACTGTTGCTGAATATTTCTAAAAAAATAATATTTAAAGTTTTCTCCTGGGAATGAACTAGAGAGTTCGATATATCCAATAGGAGTAATAATAAAAGTCACCTTAGATTAATATGCCGTCGATGCTCCCATCACAAACACCATCGACAACATCAACATGTATTGTCTTGTCCAAAGGGTTTAAATTTTCTATTCCAACTTACACAAATCCTTACAACGTGTATTTATAAAATAAATAAATAAATAAAAATCAATTTATTCGTTTTGTAAAGCTTACATGCTAAATTATTACTATAACTAAACATCAAACTAAGTAAACTAAACATAACGAAATGGTCGCTGACTCAGCATTGTGTTGCTTACCAGCAGGCTAGTAACCAACGCTGATCTATCTGTTATGTGAGTATGTATATTCATTTCGGTGTCCTATTAATTTGGATTTTAGTTTTAATAAAAACTTAAACTTGCATTAGGGTCTTGCAAAATATGAACTGTTGTTGCCACACACACCAAAATATGGGCAGTGTATATTATCTTGTAATTTGTCGGGTACAAGGCTGACGCGGCTACTCCGCTCAGCGAGCACACCACCTGCCCGGATGATCGATCAGCGACATTACGGCGATATTACCGCGATATTAGTGTCGGGTGGCCCCCTGCCCGCGTCTGTTCCGTGTCCGACGAATGAGGGCACATTTGTGTTTCGTTGCCGTGGCCGCATCGTTCTCAATATTTTGTGAATAATAGTCGTAAGTGGCAACTCGGGGTAGGTACAATTATGAAAAGATGATCGTCCTCTTCATGATCTCATAAGTAGTTATACTACAAGTGTCATGCTTAGATTCCGTTATAGTGCTGTTTCAATTTTGGTATGTGATTGTGTATGTATTCGAGTGCATTAAAAAAATATACATTTACCTAAAATATCTGTTCTGATATTGTTATTATAGAATGTCGGTGTGGTTTTAAAAGAAAAAGGCGAAAGTCTTTAGTAATAATATTTAAACCTTACCTACAACGTTTTCAAGAAGATTACTTATTTACCGGTAAAAAGTAGCTTTCCTCGATATATAAAATGAATAAATATTTCCGGACAATTCACACAGCAATATCTAGCCCCGTGGTATCTCTAGATACGGGTGCTAGACATCTGATATACTTAATATAATATAGGCGTACATTATATAGATATTTTTTATTATATTATTTTATTTTAACATCCAGACCAAGGAGAAAGTGCATGCAGAAGATACAAACACCCTCGGCGGGAATCGAACCCACTACTTCTTGCGCCGCAATCGAGCTCTCGCCCACCGCGCCACTGTAGCAGTTAAAATAGGCTATCTAACAGTAAAATAATTATTAAAATCGGACGTGTTGATCCTGAGATTAGCGCGGTCAAACAAACAAACTCTTCAGCTTTTTTATATCAGTATAGATACATCCTATAAAGTTGTTATTCGAGTAGGTACCTTCATACAATATAACAGCGTACCCCAGGTTGAGGTATTCTGCTGACGCTGGGCGGCGGGCGGCGGGCGCGGGCGGGCGGGCATTCACGTGGGTGATGGATTGCGGCGGCGATTAGGGAGCTGACCTGTTCTTTCATATCTCGCTAATGGCTCACTACACGCGCTACTCTTGTTTTAATAGATGTGGTAGGTACGAGTATGAGTTTTGTACGGACACATGCGGAAAGTGAGTTGCTGGACACTTCCACCTATGCACTTTAATGTGACTAATCAGACTAAAGGTAACGCTACGATTTTTTAGACTTAAGAATTTAAAGTTCTTACAACCTATGATTTGACTAGTCATCATAAAGTCCCTAGATGAAGATGTTTAGCAAATGGGGCCGTCATCAAAACCGATTTGGAGGACTATTGTATGAGTAAAAATCGTGTATGATAACTGGATAGCTGCCTAGCTGCTTCGGTAAGCTGATACTGGTATAGCTTTATTTAAGGTATGAGAAATGTGCCTCTGAATAGCCAATGTACGAATACAGTGCTTTATTTCGTCGGTAAAACAATAACATTCTGAAACATATTTTATGAGATAGATAAAAGAAGCTACTGCAGTAACCAAAGAACATAACTTTAACCAAAACTTCAATAGTTTTCTAATAGTTTCAGCTCTCTATTTCTTATTCAAATAATACATTTTTAACGACACTCCAACATACTTTCTTGTAATGGACACATTTGATTTAAGCATCAATAGGCTCCACGTCCTTGTTTCCTCGTTTCATGTCACACCAACAAATGCAACATCAACAACATGTACACGAACAGTTGTAACGTTCAGCCACATCCAGTGAGCGGACCTCCGCACACCTGTCCCTGGCTGTCAAGTGTACAAGGGTCATTACTTAGCCATCGGCAGCCGTAATTAATACGAGGTTCCTCGATTGCCGGACGCCGCTCGAGCCTGCTACCTCTGACCTTTACACCCGCGCTGCCGTGATAAATCACCGGGCTTAGGAGTATCAGGTAGGAAAATTAAAAGAGTGCGGAATGTTCAATGGTGCTTTTGATTTATGACCTTCTGAAAAAACTTGAAGGGAACGTGGTATTTTTATGTTTGTTTAAGAAGATAAAACATTCTATTCTAATAGTGATTTCTATAAAAATAACAATAAACAGAAAATAGGTAACGCAAATTTAATAAGGTATTTTCCAAAAAAGTTAAAACGACTTTCTAAATATGTGGTATAAGTGTTCCATTAAATCCGCTATAACTTTTTAGTTTAGCTTTGACAATTTTTTTTTTAATTGGTCATCATTCTTTGATTTGTACTAAATCCTCACAAATCTGTTTAGACTATTTATTTATAGCCTCATCGTGTAAATTACACATAACTTATGTTTCCATGAAGAGCAAAATTAAACGCAAACCTAATACAAACATAAATTCAATATTCTCAAATGCAACACGAGTGTAGCATCTCAATCGCATCTAAATTTCCGTTCAATTTTATTCATCTGTATCCCATCTCATTTCAACCCTTACGTCTGTCTCGCAATCAGCCTGTAAATTGGCGCATACCTCCATCTCCGAGTCGCATCTGCAGCTCTGATTGCGCCATAAGGTGACCGACTCCCGCTAATCCATTAGGCACCTTCCCCTACCTTCATATTTTAATTTCAGACTACCCGCACAGAACTAGTCATAGTCAACCGACTTCAATTTCACTCGACGACGCGTGGATGGACTGAAGTCCTTATTTCAAAGAGAAATGTGTGCCTATCATTCAGATACGATGGCAATACGCAAAGATATATTGTGCTTTATATCTGAACAGATGTAGTTCATTTTGCGTTGTAAGTGGATTGTAGTGAAGCGCCCTCGCGCGCACGGCGGCAATTGTCCGTGCGCACATGTCGCTGCCCCAACAACGTATAAAATTTGATAAATCGCATCGCCAACATGTGAACTACCCTCTTAGCTTAAACGGTCCGATTCAAGCGACTCCGACCTGAAACGAACCGTATCTTTATGAGGACATGTCTCATTTTAGATTTGAATTTACGATTGGAAGTTATCATCGTTTAGTGACGCATGGTTCTAAAAGGGCGCAGGTGAGGCAACGAATAAGAAACTTTCTGCAAATGGTGTAGAGTGGTATTTCGCGTGAGGTGGTTAGTAATTGTAAGGTTTGACGGACGTAATGGCAAATGCACTTTAGTGAACGGCCGTGCAGTAACTGATTTCGCGAGGGTCGTAGGTAAGATAATGCAGATGTTTGAGGGTACGCGGCCCCTCAAGCAGCCTCGGATTGATGACAGAAGCAATTTAGATGGACGGCCAACGATTAATATAATGTGTGTAATGTATAGGTAGCAAAATGCTGTTGAGGATCGCAATTAATACTAAAGTGGTGTAGAGTTGAAAAATGATTATAAATATAGGAATTGAACGTCTTGTTCCCCGAAGCTGATTTTCAAAAGAGCTCTCGATAAAATTGAATGAAGTATAAAAACCTTCCGCAAGTAGTGAGTAAACAATCTACGGAAGGAAGCAAATAAACATAAAACATGAAGCAGACTCCTCAAATGAAATTACGCTCGGATCCACACCGTCCATAAAAATTGAATTTGAAAAGTTCGCGCGTTCGTCTCTGCACAGTTTGAAAATGAATAAAAACGATCCATCAATTGTGGATCGGGGTTTCACCAGCTTCACCGGCCGATCGATACTAAATTAGCTAATGGAAACTTGATAGGGCAAAAAAGTCCCTTGTCCCGGTGAGCGATAAATCTGGCTTTGTCGACAGATGGCGCTCAGCCCACTGCTGGGCGGCAGGTAACTCTACACCGCGCATCGCAGATCTCATTGTCGGGTTAGGGATTTCTACGATCCGGCTAAAGAGCGAAAGTGTTCAAAAATGTCTTTAAACGCTAAGAATCGGAAAAGAAGCAGAATTCCTCATCAAAACAGTATTCGTATAATAAGAATGCAAATGGATTGGCAAAAGGAATGTTTAAACCTTGCTTTTATTATTGAATTTTATATTTTACATTTTTATTATATCCCCTCTAGATGTAATTCGACGGTTCGATATAGACCATTTCTCCCCTGTGTCCACATCACTCATTTTTAATATAATATTATGGTCGTATTTATTTATTTCTTAACACATTAACTTTTCTTAGGACAGCACGTCTAAGGATACAGTGTTCATTAAATATGAATTTAAACATTACGAGATTCCATTTTAAACCTCTCAAGTAAACAATTAAATCGACAATCTAGGATACACCATTCCCGGCCACTTTCCCATCACTACCTCGATTGTCAGCTCCAGGGGGGTCTGTCAGGTAACTGCATTAGCGAACAAAGGGCATTGGGCGCATGTTAGGGGCCACATGTCTGCATGCGCACGCGTCGCCATGCGGTGGATTACGGCTTTCAATTGCATTCAACGGATTAGGACAATGCGTCCGCGGGGTTAAATCGCCCTACCTTTATTGAAATTCAATTAAATTTCTATGCAAATTCGTTACGTAAATTTGACTTGTTGGTATTCGTGTTTAGAATATTTGTAGGTATATTCTTTATTTTAAAAGTTGGTAAAGTTCTATTTAAATATTTTTGTTCTTGATATACAATATTCGAGACAATCGATGCAAATGGACATTAAGGGATTTTTCTTTTTTTTGTCAAAATTTGGAATTGGACGTTTGAAGCCCAGAATCATATGAATAACGCATATCAATCATAGAACAATACAATTAAATTAAAATAGATTTTCGAAAGTTAGATATCAGCAACTTAAAGGAAAAGCAAAAAATTTAAAAATATCAATTCTTTAAGCAGATTTATGACATTTAAAAAAAAATTCAAGACTTTAATTGCCATAAATCATAAGGATCCTCTGGCTACGTCAGAAGAACTAATAAATACATAATTAAAAATAGGTATAATAATAAAAAATAAACTTTAATCTAGTCAAGTATAATTTAAGAAAGGAAATCATGTCTTGAAAATGCGCTTCACTTCGCTGAACACTTATCTCAGCTGATGTAAAGTGACGGTGAAGATGCGGTCTAAGATGATTTAATTAATTATTTTTGGAATAAAATCCCATTTGTCATAAGAAACTTAATTACACTTAATACGAGTGTTACTCTTTCCTCTATAGCATTGAGTATAAGTAGAACTCAAGCTAAGCACTCCAGCAAGATACTCAAGCAAATAGTAATTGATCCCTTCAAGTGAAACATGACATGTCGCCACTCAGCCTGAGCGCAGTTATCGCACCTACAAACAGACGGACGATTATACTCCTATTAGCTTTTATCACAAGCAAACAACCACCTAATGGCTCACAAACAAACAAACACACTGTTTGTTTACACCTTCACCGCCAAGCGCACATTATCGTGCGAACGGGAATGGTATGTTAGTAATCCTTTGTATTGTTTGTTCAAATTTAACTGGGGTTTTGTTATCACTGAAGAATTATAACATTAACTTATTTCATAAACATTAATTAAAGGCTCACTAAAATCTCGGACACATAAGGCCTGCTTCACCATATCCAAAGTAAATGAGTCCATACAGCTATCTCGGTCAGTTAGCCACTTTCAATACAATATAATACAAAAACACTTTATTGCACACACAGGAAAATAAAATACAACAACACGTAGGAAACCAAATGTACAATGGGCGGCCTTATCGCTAAAAAGCGATCTCTTCCAGGCAACCTTTGGATGGGAAATAATATTGATAAATAATTTGTAGGCCCCTGCCTGTCTAGGTATTTACAGTTGTCAGTTGACTTGATATCTCTATACATTAACCATTTACTTATTAAATTCGGGGATGGTGGCCCTAAAATGTAAGATTATTATAATTACGCAGCTTGGTAGTCGTGCTCAAAGGGGAACAGAAACCAATTCATTTATTACGACTATTATTTTATGTTCCTATTTGAGCACCACGTTTAAATATTAGTTGGTGTTCAATTTGGAATACCTCTTTTTGGAATGGGGTGCCGAAAAATAGGTGTTCAAACTGGAATACTTCATTATTTTGTGTACGGATAAAAAACTATCGAAATTATAATATAGATCAAAAATAACTATTCGAATGAGAGACGTCCACCTAACACCTACAGCGGATGATAAAATTACATTAATACTAACCTTGCTGTAATACAGTTTCTAACTAGCAAAGGAGGTGAAGTCTTTTCTTTGGTTTTCAATTAATGATTGATAGATTGAAATTAAATAATAAAATAAATAAATGGCTATATTTTCATAACTGATGCTTCAAACATCACTTAAAGTTGTTTTGTAGTGATGTTATAAGAAGATTTAAATTATATTTTTTTTCTAATGAATATCATGACAACATGTACACAATTAAAATAAACTAACAAAGTAGCCAATGTGTAATCAGCAATAAAAGAATTGAGTATAGATACATTTTTAATCTAGATAATTTCACCTCAGGGTAAAGTTTATTATTGTAATTCAGACATAATATACAGCAATAACGGGCATTACAATTACCAACCGCAGTAATTTCACAAAATAATAGCAGTTCTAATGAAACGCATCAGAATGGCGGATCAAATTTCAATTAAAAGTTAGGGCATTATCTTTGGATCTCATTCACATTGTGAGCAGAAATACACCTCGGGGAGCCTTGCGAAATGCTCTACAATTAACAATGCTATTTTTAGTGTTGTATAGCAAAGTAATGGAGGTTTGGGCGGAAAAGGATCAAGATGGTGACGGACTGCTTTAAATTACTAGAATTTGTGACAGGGCCTGTAGTTAAGCATTTGATGATACCTCTTTATAGTTGTTATGACTTGAAAGCCTCGGTGGCGTGGTGGCAAAAGTAGCGAGTTCGATTCCCGCTGAGGGGTCAAATGTTTGTATGTTCTGCAAGCACTTTCTCCTTGGTCTGGGTGCTTAATATGTAAAAATATCTAAGTATGTATGTCTATTATATTAAGTATATCAGATATCTAGTATCCGTTAATACAAGCTTGGAGCTTACCACGGGGCTAGATGTTGTTGTGTGGATTGTCCGGAAATATTTATTTTTATTTAATGGTTATAAAATTGGCTTTATATTTATCACAGTTCTATAATGACACCACTGTCTAATTTAATTTATTCATTTACCACAAACGTGGTGTTTATCGAGTTAGCCAGTTCTTGGATAGATGACCGATCTAACTGCACTTTTTTTCAAATGTGTATAAACTGTACACGGGACCCTAGTGTAGATCAAACTTAATTTTTGGAGGTTTAATTTTGCTTTCCAGTGACTATGACTATGGCTATGGGTATGGCGAGTGCGCGCTGATTGTTTCCACGCAAATCCACTGAAATATTTTACGAGAGGCTCGCATCGCCGTGTCGTTTATGGCGAACATAGCTCAACACAAATAGCTGTGTCGATTCCTAGATATGAAATACGGAAAGTATTTTGATTGGCTATTTTATGTGTAGTCGAAGTAAATAGATAAATGATTTCCGCAAAGTTACGCCTGAATTTTTCAATTATACCCAAGGTAGTACTTTAACAGCACCCAGCTAAATCGCACATAACCTAGTCCATTTACTTGTAGGTACGTAGTACCTATCAATATTTTTTACAGCTAGGTATTTACCTAAAATAAATAACTAAAAGAGGTCTTAGTTGGCCATAATCCATGAATCTCTTGTTTCTTCTCCCGAATACAGGCAGCTAATTTTCCATTTACCATCAATCTGAATGTTGAAAAAGCAACATTTACAAACGGTACCAATTATTATCAGAGTAAACAAATAGACAATATATATGCCACCAGCTTAATGATTTTAGTAAGTGATAAACCTTACTTTTTAGATTAAACTATTTGCCTATTTTTATATTAGTCCGGGGACTTTTTACGAGATGTCGTTAGTTGGGGCTTGACCAGATATTATAAGAATTTCGACGTATAACGTGATTGGCACGCTTGTGTCATTGGTAAGGGCGCTTTCTAAGAGGTGCAGGTTCGAATGCTGCGTGCGAAGTTAATCTGCATAAAAATGTAACATGCCGCCACACTCCCGCCCGCCGCATTGCCCGCTTTTTATGAATCTTCCCGCGGTACTTTTAGTCACTCATCAACAAGTGTTTCCAACAAGGTTATCCAAACCAAAAATAATTTTTGAAATCGTTTTTTTGTTTTTTTATGCTCGGTAAGTCTTCATGTGACCACAATCTCACTTGATGTAAAGTGACGATGTGGTCTAAGATGGGACATGAAGACCTTGAAGGTAGATGGCTTCTCCGGGCCACATTACGAAACACGAAAAAAACGCTTCACGCACTGGCCCAGCCCGGAGGGTGGTGACAAGCCGCGGCCGAAGCCTACCACCAGAGAAAGATAGTTAGTCGTTAGTTTGTTCTTGAGCGTAAGGAAGTTGTATATTAAAAATTTGCGAGTAACTCAGCTGTCCTAAAAGCGGTGGCGTATTTAATGTTTGGGTTTATAGTGAATAATCATGTTTGTTTACGTCCCGAGGTTCAAATTGATTCTTTTACTGAACTCGGATTAGATTGCTGCGCTATTCCTGCACACATTTCATCGTATCTCAGCGGCTGTGAATTTCACTTCTAAGAACAGATATTTTGAAGAATTTAATTGAGAAGCTGCGATGGCAATCAGCATTGGCAACGACTATGTTAACGGTATTTAGTATCAGAATTAAAGCCATGAATAGCGAAACATATGCAGATCAAGACTTCTTTGGACTAAGGGGCAAGTTTTCAATCATCTGATATTGTCTAAATTAGCTGATAAGTGTATAGAAGTACTGATAACATCTTCAGTATAAGTTATACATTTAAGCAATAATTTCAGTTACCATAAAAAAAATATTTGTTATTAAGAATCTACATTATATGGGAGTATTATGCTTAATAATAACAGTGGATATCGTTTGACTGAATTGATTTTATTTTGTATTATTTTACTTAGGAAGGCCTGCAGATTACAAAAAAGTATAAGTTATGGCAAATACTCTTTAGAAACATAATAAAAACTAACGTTACAAAGTTATAGCAAGTTGACACTGACAACACTAACCATGATTATTATTCATACTAGTACTAGTAGTATATTGTATAGTAGTATATTGTATAGTAGTATATTGTATAGTAGTATATTGTTCCACCAGCTATCCTTACGCTATCTAATATGTTCATAATTGTTAAATAACCGGATGTGATTTCTTATTTTAATTTCTATTATTAACGCACAACTGTTCACAGAAATAATTTATTTGATGATGTCAATGACAACTACAAATCACAGCTAAAGAAATATACCAAAAAAATAATGAAATATGTGTTTGTGCCGTTAATTAGATGATTGCAAACAGCGGAGCCGGAAGGACGTGCCGCGGCGCCGCCTCCGCGGATAATACCTCTGTGCTGATAGCGGCTAATTGAGTCCACTGCCCGCCACTACCTATTAACACGACATATTTTCCTATATCATTGTTGGATGAGTTAAACTGATATAGGGTATACTGTGAATAATTGCGAACACATCATAAGATGCAAACTTTGAATCGGATAACACATCTCAACAAGTCAACTGATTAAATTTCACAAGAAATAAAGCAATAAACTAATTTCATTTCATTTCAAGACATCAAAAAGTATTTAAATAACAAAGTAGCTGAGCATGTATCAATCCTACTAACCATCTTTTGCTTATTTCTTACAATGCATTAGAGTTACAGGTTGCACATTTCTAGATTAGATTAAACATCAGATGGGAATAACCCCAGATAACCGGGACATTCACAGATCCCTATACGAGTAATAGTTGACATAACTGTGGTTTGATTTGGGTGCTACTTTCTGAGTCGAAGTGGAATTCAGCAATGTCCGGGCTATGAGCGGAGCAGCGGAAACGCAGTGCGCTGCGGTGCGGCCGGAGTGGAGTGGAGTGGCGTCACTCCGCAAAACTCGACACGAACTGACCTCCGCGGACTACGAACCCATGGAGTTATGTTTGGTTACAATTTTAGGTATGAAATAAAAGAAAAACGACTGCTTTCCAACTCACCGATTAATCTCAAAATCTCAAAATTATTACCCATGAAGCTGAAATTTGGCAGGTAGTTTTTTATAGGCTAACAACGGATTTTACGTTATTTTAACCCGAAGGAAATTTCTTTGAGTTTTACCTAAGACATTTAAAATAATCTTTTAGGTATATAAAATTTCCATGTCACAATGTTAGTTACCGTACGAAACGACTTTACCGATTTTTACCAAATCTAATATGCGTGCGTTTGCTGGGGTCAGCTAGTTATAATATATATTTTTTAATGTATGCTCTATAGATGTTGTGGAGGAGAATGTACCTTTAGAAATTAACCCCTATTTGAGGTTAAGACGTTTCTTGAATTTAATGAAAAATTGTAAATGAATAAATAAATAAATGGAATAAATAAATGAATAAATATTGTGCCATTTATGTCGTTAGGAATAGAGATTCCTAACATCTGTAAAATATTTAATTTACTTATAACTTGATGACATAATAAACGATTTTTATCTTTATCTTTCTATCTTTAAATAAAAAATTCCACACGTACGGAATCGTGAGCGCCCTCTAGTATTAGAATAAAATAACATAATGTTCAAAAATGTTTAAATACTTACAATGATATATTGAATGAGTAGTAAATGAGAGTAATAAACAACTTAGTCACTGACCATTTTGATAAAATGAAACATAATTACAACTCACATTCTCAATAAAGCGAATGCATAATTATAATTCAGTTATTAATTAATTATTTGCGGTAAATTGAGAGGATGTGGCACAAACAATGATTGCATTTATCATAATTGAAATAATGTCATTTTCAAATACTCATTTCAATTTTTAACTGTTTTGGCGTGTCTTTTTTATTCTTCCATGTCATGATATAATTGGTCTTGGTGGGTCGACTCCACTGCCGCCTAGCGGGCGCGCGGGCGGCGCCACCGCACCTTGTCAGCGCGCAAATTGACGGGGATTGTTGTCGGCGATCTTTGTCACCGTCCACGATTAGAGACGACGGTGATTCAATGGAATCGGCACTGTTGCACTTGTCCCATGAAAATCTTTGCCGTAAGTCGCTACGCCGCGCCGGCGCCGCGGCCGGCGTGCCTCAAAGCGCTGCGTCCACGATTGGAAAAGCGCGGTGATTCAATGTTTTGATATTGGCTATTGTACAATTTTGAATGTTCTCGTTAAATAATTAACGAGTTTTACGTGGAACATTTGTGTAACTGGCAAATATTGGGACTTTTTTTTTGTTATTTAATTTTGCAAAAACACTGGATACGCTGCCGCGGGAAAATACATGAAATACATGCAACATTAGGTGTCTTATATTATATTATTGAAGTGTTCACACAAGGACTTGTATACATATAATAGTATTACCACTGATCAAATTTGTTTTATCTGGCCTTCGATAAGAATTCGTGGTTTCTTCACACATGACTGATTCATAATCAATTGTGAGTGTATAAATGACTGTCTAAGTATTTAAATTAAAAAAAACCTGACACTAAAATCAGCTGTCATAGAATATACCCCGTCGATTCCAGTGTTCTAGATCTGCGTGCGGTCAGTCGGCTCTAATCTCTAATTACCGCAGCATTATTTCATTTGTCATCGACATGTCCCCCGTCCACCCAGCGCCCCTCCCAGCTGACGTCATCGATGCTAATCCCGCTTTGATTTGGGCGGTCATTAGTCAGGTGCACTGATTCGGGTTAGTTGTCCCGTTTGGAGCCGAGCGGGCGGCGGCAGCGAGGAAATCTGACCACTACACTCTAAAATTTTAACGTCATTCTAATTCGGAATGCTATGACATCTATTGATATTGATATCAGACCATCGTGCTTATGAGAGATTCCGGAGAGTACTTAATGTCTAAATTACGACTAGTGCTTATCCTATGTACGTTATTTAGATCTGATTAGTTTTTGTATAGGTGGGATGACGGCTGGAGGGAGATGCTGGGTACGTCAAGCCGAGGACAGGACGCTATGGCGCCTATGTCCAGCAGTAGACTAGCATAGGCTAATGATGATGATGAGTTGACATTACATTCTGTCAATGTTCGTGATTTAATCTGGTTAAATTGAGTTAACTACGTTTTGAATTAAATCAAACCACGCGGAAATTCTCGAACTCATAATGAGACCACTTCTGCAATCTCTATTCTTCTACTCTCGAACTCATAATGTGACCACTTCTGCAATAATATCAGAACATACAAAGATATTTTAACACTTGGGGCTTGTTACACAATCTCTGAGTAAGTTAGCCCATGGTTAAACTAAGAGCAACCTTGGTCAGTGAGTCACAAACAGTTATCAGTTGACTTGATAGCTCTGTACCTCTATAATAACCATAGACTAATTTTAATTGAAATATTCCCTAGATCTTCACGAAAAATAATTGAATCTTCATTGGTAGTTAAACGGATGCATGTCAAAGATAAGTAGGTCTAAAACTTAGATTCCAAGGTACTTAGTTATTTTCGTCAAGTGTTCCTAAACGCGCTGCAAAAGGTAAGATGTCTTCAGCGGCGCGGCAAAACGTGCCAAGTCTAATTTCACAGATATCGCGCTACGATAATTGCTTTCTTCGCTCTTACGTGTGGTATTCGCCAATTGCCAGGGGTGTCGAGCACGCATTGTCATGGAAAATCAGAGGTGCTCAAGTGTCTTGGGGTTGTTCATAACGTGAAAAGAAATTGGATACGACACCTATAAGTACCTACTTTGCTGTTTGGGAAATGTTTATGGGAAAATAATCGCTGGCGTCTGATTATTCTTATTTTAGTTCGATCGTTAAAATCAGTCATATGATGGTAGAATCACAAAATAAGCATAACTGAATAAAACTTCTATTATTTTAATAAGATTTTCGCGATTAGGTTGGGCTTATTAAAAAAAATTATAAGACTTTTTTTTTATATATAAAAATATTTAAAAAATAAGTCTAATACAATATAAAATATTTCACTTACTCAAATCAACTCAAATCGCTTAAAACTTAGCACAGGGTTACATGTTACAGTTTAGATTACGGAGCAATTATAATTTATTTGTTTTTTTTTTGTAAACTCTATCAATATAATTATTAATATAAACAATGTATATTAAAAACACTCTTAAATAGTCTCAGAACACTTTACAATCAAGCCAAATTAATAAAATATATCGTAATAAAATTTGCGACAGCCCTAACGACCTCGAGAGGTAGAGGTGTCAATTTGCATAGTGCGGCGATAAAAACACGGCGCGGCCTCATTAACGCGCCAACGGCTCGAGAACGCGCGCTCGCTTTACGACCACTTAATGACCTTTCAGGAGCATTTCTACTTAACAAGACATACGTTAAACATCATCATTATCATCTGCTGAATAAGAGCCTTCTAGATTTTTATTTATTTTAGTTGATAGTACATAGTTGTATTCATCTTTGGGCCACGTTTATAAATGCAGTAGTTGCAATTCTTCATTAGATTTTTCATTACGGTCCAAACGGTCATCTATTTTGCTTGCTAAAAATAAATAAATATTGCTGGACAATTAACACAAGAAAATCTAGCCCCGTGGTAAGCGCCTAGCTTGTGTTATGGGTACTAGACATCTGATATACATAATATTATTATGATAAACATACTTTCATAGATATTTTTTACAATACATATTAAATACCCAGACCAAGGAGAAAGTGCTTGCATACAAACACTTGATTCCACGGCGGGAATCGAACCCGCTACCTCTGAAAGCGTCACAAGCTATAAATAACACTATTTTATCAAGACACTTTCTCATATAAAGCATATCTATGCTAATATAGTCAAAAACCATCGCAACATCCCATAAATGTTGCATACAAGTATCCCTACTAAGTTGACAAGAATTTCCATACATCCAATTTAAGTTTAACAAGGCAAATAATGGAACGGGTACATAAATCCACATCTAAGGCAGCCCGCGACCGGACAGATCTAGACGATACAAGCAATAATCCGTTTACTTTTATCTCTATACCCCTTGTGCTTGGCAACCCTACACTTTAAACCTCTATGGCTTTGACAATAGGTTGAGAATCGCTTGGGGGTTTGGTATAGGGTTGGCAAAGATGTCCGTCAAAGAGGTTATTACCTGAAATGTATAAGACAGTCCAGTAGGTGGATGGAGGCCCCGGGCGAATAAAATGCAAATATCGTAGTGTAGTGCCCGATCCAGCTATCTAAGGATACGAGTCGTAGGGAAGGGGTGTGGGAATGTCGATAAAGTCTCTCAGTTTGTTACAAATATATGTATTATAAACCACCAAGAACTTAAATTTAAAGTAAAACTGCGCCAAATATACTATATTATTTATATTATATTAAAAATCTGAAAAGTTTGTTTGTTTAAACGCGTTAATCTCAGCAACTACTAAAGGTTTAACCGCGAGAAAAAAAAGATATTCTGACATAAATTGACAAAAACACGGGCAAGCCGTGGTGTGTTAAGTTAGTTTCAAAAATGTATGTTATTATATAAACATATTTTTATAATTCTTTACTTCTTAATTTTTTATACTTATTTATGATGTTTTATTACTCTATTAGACTTTGTATACACTGAAAATGATAGATAGAATCAACATTAATAAAATAAAACATCCGACAAACAATCACTCTCCCATACTCAATCATTTAACTAAATCTGGAGCACTTTTAGAAAAACAAACATTTTCGCTTTCATCGCTGGCACTCGATGCGTCGATACGAATCAATCACGTGTCGCGTCCCTAGCAGCAAAGCGCTGAATCGCGCGGCTTGTCGGTCGCGTTTACGAGGGTCGCTGTAAACTGTAAAAAGCGCAAACTGTTTGTTTATGCGCAGTAACGATTGAAAGCCCGAGGATTGAAAACTTCCATCGTCGGCCACATAAACGAACCTGCGCTTTTACTGCCGCCGCCCCTGCCGCCCGGCCGCCCTGCCGCCGACACCGAAACTCTTTTCAATTCGTTGACAGTTCTCTTTTTGAAACAATACTTGGAAGATTATTCTTAGGATTAACGTTAAATATAAATACTAGATACGAGTTATGCACTAAGCAAGACGTTTGGCGATTCAGCTTAACGAATAATATTGATGGTATAAAATAGCCCCTATGTATAAGTGTGCAAACGCTCAAAGCGCCTACATCCAGGTACTCTGCGGCCCGGAGCTGCAACATCGTTTTATAATGTTGTTAAATAAACTTTTAATATAAAAACTAATACAATACATTTTGTGTACATCTGGGGATTGACTGATTGACTTAAGCACAACTTACGTACAAAAGTTTTCAAGAGATGAACAATTGCATGAATATAAGTTACAAACACGAATCCATACGTAATTACGTCGGTATAACACACCTTTTATCACTATTATTATGTATTTCTTGTATGAATATGTACAAAAGAATCTTAACATCTCTGCATCTATTTAATAGTCGGATTAGAAGCCATGAAGATATTATATCAAGGAATAAAAGAAGTATATGTTATTACTGACAATAAGTAGATAAATAATGTGTGTTAAATCCTCGAAATAAAGTTATGATAGTGCAATAAAGCGAGAACGAGGCACTTAGCCGCTCGCAGACAAATAGTTATGCATGCGGAGCAAATATTGTGTTTTATGACTTATGTAACTTTATGGAGTCGGCGAGATTCGGCCGCTCGGATGAAAGGAAAAACTCGGATCTTCAATCAAAATGTAATTTGTAGTTTTTCTGTAATTCGGTCATGTTATAAATAGAGATAAAAGTAGTGACTAACATTTTCATGAAAATCAGGCATATCAAGTGTAGCCTTGTTCCTATGTTGTTGCTAAGCCTAGCTCAGCCGAATTGAGTACATTATAGGATATCGTTGTAATAGAGGCTGATTTAAGATGGTTTGTATTCAAAGGAGCTGTGGCAATCTGCAAATTGACGCAGCGACATTTGAATACCGCCCTTTTTAATGCTTGGTCTGTTGTAGCGCGGCGGAACAGCTGCTGAACTTAATAAGTGGCTAATGTATGAATGTTGCTATTTTAAAGAACAATTTGAATATACGTTAAAATATGAACAAAATATCGAGCATTTGTAGGTACCCAGCGCAAAAGAACGCTGAGACCTACAAATATTGAAATGTACATTGGTCTATAAAAATAAACAAATAAGATGTTAATATTCGTCTTCGACTACGATACATATTCTAAGGTCCAATTTGTATAACTAGATAGATCAGAACAGATATAGGTTTACTACGAGATAGCTCGTAAGTAAATTGGGACCATATTCCTTAATAATTAAATAGTTTTTTATCTTTTTTGTTGATAAAGAAAGTTTATTATCTTCTCAAATTCGTTGCTTTAATACTGTTTTAACTAAGATCCTCGGGCAGATATCTGCAGCCTGTGACTTCCCTCGCTGATCGAGCCGCGGCGCGCCAGCTTTACGACCGGACAAACCTGACGTTTACAGTCCACTGATTTAATCACACTCCATATTTCCTTGCTTTGGATTTAGATGTTATTTTGTAAAGAAAGATAGTCTGTCGAGTCAACGGTTTGTTTAATGGGAATTAAAAATTACATACATTTTTACTAACCCGTCTATTACTGAACTCGAATTTTCTAAAGAAACGAGAAGGGTGGGATCGAGAAGTCCTAATCAAGTTCAAACCGCTATTGATAATTAAATCTAAATTTAAAATTTAAGAAAAACCCCCGATTACAATGCCTTAATTTCCTAAAAGTAAAACACCATAATATTTTGTAATGTGCACGCAATGCGCTTTCATTTGATACTCCTCTGTAAATCTGCAAATATATATTTGCAGGTTTTCGGTTTCCTCTCTCTAACCGCCATAACTTTCAAACGGCACGGAAACCGATTTTCATGAAACATGTCTAAGAACACTCGCGCCAGACTCACCTTTCATACAAAAAAAACTAAATTAAAATCGCTTCATCCGTTCGGGAGCTATGATGTACCAGACAGACAGACAGACACGTAAAACTTATAACACCTCTCTTTTTTGGTCGGGGGTTAAAAAGAGACAGTGAATGACGTACAAAATGTGTCATAGTTTTTCTTACTTGTGTAATTTGTTTTGTTTACAGCTCCATTCAATTTTGTGTATTTTTATGTTGTACTTAGTGGATATTAATGTTCAGTGCAAATAAACAATTATGGCGTCGTATTCCATAAACGACTGTAATGTAACAAATACAAATATTAGAAATGCTTGAACTGTTTTTTTCCATATTTCTGATAGCAATCGGCTCAGAAAAGGACGTTTTGTATTATATTCCATTGGTTTATCCAATACTAGCTTTTCCCGCTCCGGAGTTTCCTGTGTTTTAGTGATTTTCCCGCGGTACAATGTAGCCGCTATATAAGCTATCTGACAGTGAAATAAATATTTAAATTTGACCGTTATTTCTGAGATTAGCGCGTTCAAATAAACTCTAAACAGCTTTATAGAATAGATTAATTCGCGATGATTTTAGTAAAACACAAATTTTAGTATTTTTTAATTATTTTATGGGCTTGGTTTTGACTAACTAGTCTAGCCAAAAGGCAGAGACGAGGTAAACGATGGAACAAGTTTGCCCAGAAAAAGTATATTCACTCTGGTCTTAAAAGTGGTATGGTTGGGTGTCTTAATTGCTAAAATGCTTTTTCTTGGTCATATCTCCGAGCAGACTATATAGATTCTTGTTTATCCTACTTCTATGAGCCTATCGGCAACCGACGTGATATTTCGGTCTCTCGGACACTCGAAAGCTAGGCGTTGGTTATTACACGTAGTAAAGTATCTGCTATAATGTTCACACCCACGGTTTTAAATAGCATCTCTGTTGTCGGTGGAGGGAAGAACTCTGCTACACATGCCACATGTGTAGCAGAGTGACAGATAAGGAGGCTGTACCGTACACAGTTCAGGCAATCAACCGTGTCGTCTTCGGAGCGGCTCCGACGGACTTGCGGGCCGGTCGCCGGCGCCGCGCGACCCACGACCAACCCTCATGTGGAGGCGGCATTTAATCATGCTTATTTTAATTACTTTATAATATATACTACTATATATAAATAAATATATAGATATAACTTTACCAAAAGTTGTCTATTTTCGTAACAAGTGGTTATAACTAATTTTCTGTGTTTTTATCTATATATTTGAATTCAAATTCTCAACCAAACCAACTCAGCTGGTTTTATGTGAAAATTAAAATACAAATAGTTGTTTAACAATGGTTAATATGAAGTTTTTCTGCACCGTAATTTCAATACCTGTAAAAATAACAGACATTCATAGGTACTTTTTTATTTTTTTATGCAGTAAAAGTTTAGGACGCCTCAGTGACCTTCGCACGCAGGATATAATAGTTTAACCTAAGAAGTGAGTTTCATGACTTAGACTTATTAAAAATCTTTGACATTCATAAGTTAAACGAGGAGCCTAGTGACTGGGCCTCCTCGCCCCGGCTCGCGCACGTCGCGCGCACTCAGCGCCATAAATAACATATGGGCTAATCCGATACGCGTGATTTGTTGCCTATTTACTTATTTGCGTGCCGTCCCGCCGCCGTCCCGCCGCCGTCCCGTCGACGGCCCGTCCGATAAGCCTCACAACATACATGTCTTCGATACAGATAAATTACTGCGGTGAGGGCCAAGTAAATTAATCAATCTATTGGTCTTGTTGGTTATGTATAAACTATGTCTTAAGTTTGGGGATGGATCTTTGAATCTTGAAGAGCACATTAGGTGTAGTAAGATTAAGGCACTCAATCTAAAAGAACATTCCATTAAAATCCAGTGTTGCAACGCAAGCTTTCTAAAAATTAGTTATAATGTTTTTTATATACTAGCAGACCCCAGTAAACGTTGTTTTGCAAAATAAAAATAGATGTTGGCCAATTCTCAGACCTACTCAATATGCTCACAAAATTTCATGAGAATCGGTCAAGCCGTTTTGCAGAAGTACGGGAACGAACATTGTCACAGAGAATTTTATATATAAGAAAATCTATATTACCTAGCATTGTTTTAAGCTAATATTTATTCAGGTGACATTGAAGTTAATAAAAGTACGTCTAGACAATTTGTATATAATCTAACGCTAAACAGTTAGTATAAAACAGGTGTTTACATTAAGAAGTTTTCAAATTTGTTTCACAATCATAACCACATTAACCACTTATGCTCTTCATAACTAACGATTGACAAACAGATCAAACAATACCAACATACCTATGAATAACATTAATGAATTCGACCTCATTTCCGTTATGAAATAACAACAGCTACTTCACCGTGCAAGCTCCATAGCGCACCCCATGTTATTTGTAGTTTGCTTAAAATTACACTTCATACCTTCGAAACAAACAAGCAATAAGATGGGAGTAAGAGACAACATGGACTACATTGTAGTTCTGTAGCAATGTAGCCGCTACAGACAACATTGAAGCAACACAACTACATTCGCAGTAAAAATAAACAGAGCCCAATCAGGCTCGCAATCAGGTGCTCATTCTCAAGCGTAGTGTACTGGCGGAGAGACAAACTATATCGACTTACTGTTAACCAGAGAATGAGTTTTTCTAATACTAAGAAGACAATGTTCTAGACAATTGCTTTTTTTTAAATAAGCCATTGTTCAACGAAAATCACAACTGAGACGGTGAGTGACGATTTGGCATTTACATCAGGTGAGATTGTGGTCAAATTAAGGCATAATTAGCGTAAAATAAAATTGTGCACACAAGCACCCCTATTTACGTTCCCAATGCTGGGACACAGGGACTTCTCTCTTAACGAGAGAGATAAGGCCTTAGTTCACCACGTTGGCCAAGTGCGTGTAGGTGAATGTCACATAGGTTAGTCCTTCAATGATCTCAGGACATGTCGGTTTTCTCTCGACTGCTTTCACCGTTAAAGTACGTGTTTAGTGCACATAAATTTTTTTATGAAGAGTACTCAGAGGTGGGAGGCAGCGTTTGAACTCAAGACCTTCGGAATAAAAGTCGAGTGCGTCCCACTTAGCCAACACGGCACGGCGATCAGCGTAACACTCCGGATTTTAGTGCACGGTGGACAGAAATTGGTACTTCCTGACTAAATTTCGAAAGACGACAAATTAGTAATTATCGGCACAGACTTATTTTTATACTAATCGTTTTGCGCAATTTTATTTTATTATATTTACATGTGTACGTAATTGTACCTAGTTTCTTAACCCGATACATGCACGCTCGCCCTCCTGTGACGAGATCGACTGCGCTCCCTCAGTGGAGTCCGCTAACCCAGCGGATTGAGCGTGTGGTCGGCAGTTGATCGCGAATCAGTTGAGGAGTGCAGTGTCTTAAGATAATGGTTAATAAAGGGATATGGAAAGCGGAACTCTCGTTTGAAAAAGATTAGGGAGATAACTTTTTAAATGTTCTGGTTGTAGTTTAGTAGGGAAAGTAACGGCTACATCTGTGCTCAGGGTATTGCACCAAACCACGAGCTTACAAGTCTTGTACAATAAAATGATGTACACGTATAAAAATACTTCTAGATAACAATTTTGTTACAACTGATACAGTAATGTGTATTGTTAATCCCGAGAAATTATAGGTCTGGCAACGCAGTAAAGCTAAATGTTTCGAAGTTTACGTAGCTCGCTATTCGCTGTGTTAGTAGCCTCGCGAAATGTGTGGTACGCGTCACGCGCGCCATTCCGTCAGCAATATTGTCTAAAGCAATTTGTATGTAAATCAATTGTTGTTAATACTATTTATGCCGATGGTTATTGAGCATTACTATTTACTCCCACAACCCGCGCCACTCACGCTAAAACCACTTTTATGACACAACGTTCCAAGGGTGAAAGATCTCTGGAGTTCTTTGGTCGGTTACGACGAAAAATATCGAGATAAGACGTGATGTTAGGGAATTGTTAATAAGGGATTGTCTTTCGCATACTTTGCCGCGGATTATGGGAGTTGTAAATTTTATTTATCATAAATAAGGAATTTCCGAAGATTTATCGGCGATCGGTGCAGTGACGTCACAGCGGCCGGGCCACGGAGCCCTCAAATGCTAGTACCCTGTAAATTATTTATTCTATGTTATATTTACGGCATCGAATTGTATCTTAGCAATAATGCCAGTAACTGCTTTATGAATATTTTCCTTGAAGTAGACTACCAAATTTGATGACTTCCCGAAAATTTAAGTACTTAGCATTAATTATTTTTACCCGTCAGCCAAAGGAGGAGGGTGTTGTTGAATGAGTGTATTCTATAGCTTACAAGGCTTGATGGATTTTGACGTATAAGGTATCGTAAGATTCGTCTTGATCACGGCGAAAAGTCCTACGGGATACAGTCGCAGAAGGGTTATATTTTAAACTTGAATATTCAAATTTATACCTATTTTAATTTTTCTTTATATTAGAACAGAGATGAAGGTATACCAACTCGCGTACAAAGTAAATACCTACATATTTTAATGACAATATTAAAAAATACTGTTGTTTAAGACGTCACAGCGCTCGTCTGCTAACGGGCCGGCGAGTGGTCCGCGCTCGTTGAAAGGCAATAAACCGAGCGGAGCCGTGGACGATGAAGCAGTAAATATGACCGCGCGATCTCTATGCAAATATTACAGGCCTTATCTACGCGAGGTACCGGCGGCGAGCTGCTAGGACTGCTCGCAAATTCAACGCAGATTAACTAATTATAAGAAATGTTTACATTATATATACCACAGATGATATAACACTTGATTTTAATTATCTTACTTGATTTTTATTTTATTTTTATTGTGACAAAAATCTCATCAAATCAACTGAGGACTTTTTCTTTTAATTTTGTTTTTGCAACTCTAGGTAATTGCTGAAAATCAGTGGTTGCACCCTGTGCAACATTAATCACTGAGCAATTACCTTTTTGCCGCAACACACATGTAAGGACCTTGATTGTCTTTAGCTTTAACATTATGTTAGTTACCTGTAAGTTAATGTTAAGTTTGAGTGTTCCCGTATAATAGTGTAGTGTAAATTATGTAAATGTGTATGAATCTATGTGTGTTGAAGTCGCAAATAAATGATTTTTACTTTACTTTAAGATATATGAGGATATATATTTACAGTTTTTATAATGCGATTTCGCTTTCGCCGTTTGTTCGAACGGACTTTCCAGGCTACTCAACGGAATCGCAAACAAATTTTAATATTATATATATTGATGGGAGAGGTGTTATTTACTGCATTGCATTGGGTGCATCCTGTAGTGATTGTTCAGTTCCAAGTTCCAAGATTTTTTTTTAAAAAGCAAAATATTAAAAATAATAAACTAAAATACTGCAAATATACCAGCATATTAAGGCTCTGGTGTTAAAATACTAATTAACTAGAAAAAGCGAATGTCTGGATAACCCAATGAATGCTTGCAAACTATAAATATTAATTGACTTTTCTGCTATCGGTACATAATCCTTGAATTGTTATATTTTTTTAGTTATTACAGAGAGAGAAAGAAGCAAACAACATGGTTATAGGTACGAGGCCATAAAGGCAGCGAGGCGAGCCGCCGGAGACATACGGCCGGGCTGGCGACCACCACGTCAGGAGCACCCCGAGACAACAAGACAACATACATTCATTTGATTACATTTTGGTTTCATCTTAAATGATAGCTCGTAGAAATAAAATATGTGGAGACAGAGTTAAGGCTGCGGCTTTATTATGCCCATAGTTTTTTAATAATAATTTATTCTTATTCTATGAATTTATTGCTCAAGGTTTTTCTACGGGATCGAATGAGAAACGAGTAGATCCGTAGAAGAACGCGGATAACCGACATAGCCAAACGAATAAGCTCTTTAAAGTGGCAGTGGGCAGGTCACATAGCACGTAGAACAAATGGTCGTTGGGGCCGAAAGGTTCTTGAATTGAGGCCGCGGATCGGTCAGCGCATCGTCGGATGACCACCAACAAGATGGACAGATGTCTTGGCCAAACTTGCCGGCTCACGGTGGATGCAAGTAGCGACCGATCGGAATAATTAGTCGTCTTTGATCATCTGTCCAGCAAAGGATGTCAAAAGGCTTAAAGATTGAGATTAAGATTTATGTCTTTATTTAACGTTGTACACTTTCTGGCTGAAATAAAATTAATAACCTGAACCTAGAGTGGTTGATAGCGGGCCGTAAACAAAGTCGGCTACCGACCGCGTCCGCCCGCTCCTTACTTCCCAATTAATTTGCATAATCCTTGTCAAATACAGGTCCCGACTTCGGGGAAAAAACCTCACAACTTTACTATCGGAAATGGTTTTTCTTGCGTAAGAAGACCAGAAATATTTTTTTTTATTTCAAGTTCTTTAAATAATAATGTACCAGTTTTAATTCATAATTAACCCATTATAGTGTTCATTTACAGTTAAATTGTCGCCTTTGTACAATGTCGGGCAAAGCCTTCCTGGGTATAATGAGGTATGTTTACCCTAGTACTTTAAGCCAAAATGATCTTAACTTCTTTCGAGCTTTAAGAAGCGCAAGGTGAAATAAGAAAGTCTGATGCGGCAATTAACCTTATCATCTAGGACTGGGGATATTTAAATTATAATGAAAGAACAAAAAAAATTAAATATCCCAAATATTTTTTCAATCCCCTAGACAAATCAAATACCAAATAATACCTTAACAAACCTTTATTTAAGTACCGTATTTTGGATCCTATCAGCTCATATACTAGCAGCACTCACTAATTGTTGATTAACACAGGTATTTATTTGTATTTGTAGTTGTAGGGTAGTATTATGGCCGTTCGTTTTGAAATCTCACCATAGCATTCATGATTAACCTCCTTCAACAAAATCCCGAAGATTTACGTATTTAGTGTCATGCTCGATTTAAAGTTTTAGTCTGCATAATGTAAATTAACATAAGTCCGGACAGATTACCGCTTGCGTAGTGGAGCAGACAGCCGGCCGGCGCTGCGTGTCAGGTGCTGTAGTGAGCGCTCCGCCGCCCAGCGCCGCCCAGCGCCGCCCAGCGCCGCCCAGCGCCCAGCACTCTGCCAACATACTAGTCTACCCCGACTGAGATACTATGCAGATATATGTATCTCTACCATTGTGATTTTAAAGTATAATAATTACATAGTTAAGGCAAAGGTTTTCCTCAAATATTTCCATTCATTTGGGATGTTATGAGCCTGCTGAACACAACTTTAAGCAACTAATAAATCAAATTCGGCTTTCATTTTAATTTATTAAACATTTTATAAATAAAAAACAGGTGAGATTCGAACCTAGGATCTTGGGATCGACCAAACTTGTATGAAATATTTCAATATACCTCGAGAACTACTTTAGCGATTGTTATAATTTAAATGGTACCAACTTGAAAGCAACAGCTTTCATTTAAAAAAGCAAATCGTGCACGAAGATCAAGATCAACACATTAAAAAAATAAACATACGCGACGGATTGAGAACCTCCTATTTTCGTTGACAGTCGGTAAAAAATGCGCGATGCAACGAGATAGCTACACCAACATCAGCCTTTTAAATACAATACAATTAAATTGTTTTCAAGAGCAGCCCAGCTCCATGCTGGATCTTGGCGCCATAAATTAGCGGCGGGAGCGGCCATAAATCGGCGCTTCAGCGGCAGCGGACGACGCCCACCGCTGGCCGCTCGGCGTCCGCTGGCGACGGCCGCGCGCGCCGGCACACGTCTGACGAATAATGTGATTGGAAATGTGGCAGGCAGCATTTGAAGTTTCTTCCAACGTCGTTCGTTAATAACAATAAGACGTAGGTACTCATCTTTTTGTGACATTCGTACCGTTCGTACGAGTAAATATTCCAATAATTTGACATCACGGGAATACATGCTTGAGCACATTATGTCCGTGGCTCTACTTGCGTCAAGAAATGTAGTTTATAAAATAATTTGATAGTCTTTTCCTACATCCAGGACGCAAAAGATACCGTTTACAATTTCGTACTTGTCTATTCCGACAACATCGCATCCTAAGAAAACGATTTAAATATGGCTTAATTGTTGTCCTCCGCCAAGATGCGTCGTTAAATAAAGCAATGTCACTGTCAATACTAACATCGCGCCGCGTCCCGCCCCGCCGCGTCCCGCCCCGCCGCGCCGCCAACGAACGCACGCCAAGATTTACTCCTCGTTTCCAATAATGAAAGTGGCTGTCTAATTTATTTTGTGTTACTAAGCTTTAATTGTATTCGATGTTTGATAGCTCCTCGCTCCCATGCAGAACAATAAAAGCTTCTTTAAAAGAAAGACTAGTTAAAACATTGTTTTAAAGTGTACTAAGTCCTTTGTTTGGGGATTAATAAAGCAGGGTTGTAGTGGGAGGGTAGTTTATTATAATGTTAGTGGGGCACGCAGCGACGCGCGGCGGCGCGCTGCGGCGCGGCGTTTCAGCGGCGTTTGCGTGCGGCAAATAAATTACGAGCAGGATGCTCTACTCCGCACTACGGCCTTACAGACTTGGGACAATTTTGCACTCAATTAACTATTTAGTAGTTATTTAGGGTAGTCTTATATGACTGAATATTGAAAATTTCTATTATGTGCATGTTTTGACAAACTAGTATTTTTCCCTTGAGTATAAACATAACCATTATATTCATAGGAAGAATACAAATTTGAACCTTATAAATAAGTACCATTGTATTAATTTGCTGACAAATCTGTAAAGTTTAGCGTATTTTCATAATATGATTTCTATTAATAAGATTATTTGACTAGATTTATGTTAATGTTAAGTTTATTTTATACCTATCTTAAAAACATATTGAAAATGTTAACTTCATTTGACTTAGCCAAAGAATCCAGAGGAATTTTGAATTTTGGCCTAACATTTCCGTAATCTTAATAACTCTAATATTTACCATCGTAATATTGAGCGCAAGTTCTTACTGTGAGTGGTTGTGCGGTCCAGCCAGCCGCACTAACCCGATGCGAAAATTAAAACTGCACGACTGCCTTTGTAGCTGCTCTATCCTAGGAGCAGCACTACAGCACTGTAGCACCACAGGGCTGTATAGTAGCGCTACAACGCACTCGGCTTCTGTTCTGTTTAGGTGCCGTTCCGTCTCGGACCGCGCGCGAGATCTCAGGAAATTGTTTTGTTAAGGCGCCTGTATGGGCCAACGGCCTTGAGGATTCGGGCGGAGTCAAAATTATTCCCCGCGCCACCCGCATAGTCCCCGCTACATTTTTACGACGCAGAGCGCGGCCTGCGCTCTCGGCAAGCGGTCACGCGTGCCGGGTCCTCGCGAGTCGCGACGCCGTAAATAAGGACTTTCCAACTACATCATTATTACGCTAAAACTATTCTACCTAGAGATTTATGTATATATTATAAAATGTATTGTTAAAATTAATTATATATTATTATTAGATATTAATGAACCTTAATTTTTAAACTATTTTAGTGTATTTTCTTGTTGGTGGTTCTAATATAACAAATAAATAAATAAATAATAAGTATGTTTTTTTAACTAGGTTTTCTTTACTTACTAAGTACCAACCTAATAATAAGATCCTAAGCCAATCCTGCCAGGGTAGGCTAGTTACCTATACAATGTGTATTTTCGAAGTTTGATCAAACGCGGATTTGCGGAATTTGCGGATACATGACAAAAATTAATCGATAAATATCAGATTTTTTTTTATGTAAACTATTTAAAAAAGTCGATTTAATATTTTTTTATGAGAACTAGGTACTTCATCTGGTGTTTTCTTCGTTTCTGTTTGAGTAAACGGTGTATTTTATTCAAAGTAGGCTCATTAAAAAGCTAGATAGTTTACCTAGCTATGAAAATTAAAAGAAAATACAATTTCGGTACAAAAGCCTATTAAAACTTTTTTTTTGTAGAAATTTAACAAATAAAATAGGTATTTATTTTATTTTTAATCTGTAACTTTTACACTGGATTATTGAGGTATACTTTTTTGCATGTCATATTAAACTTCATAATTTATACAACAAATCTCTTCTAAAAAGTAAGGGTTTTAATTTTATGAATAATGTCTGGTTTTTGCTTGAAGGCCAATCGTCTGATAGAATCTAGGTAGTATCTGCAATATTCATAATGTCATAGGATTAGAAAATCGGGCATAAAGACGAGTACAATTTCAGAGTTTTGGTCAGTCACTAAGTTTTCGTGGTATTTTGCTTTTCCTTTTAAGTTTCAGGTAGATAGTATAAAATTATTTGAAATACTACGCGACTGACACTGTTGTTATCCATATACTCTGAGGTTGGTGGGTAGCCCACGTACCAAAAAGGTTAATTAAACTCTTTTTGCTGTCATGTTAGCTATTCGAATTAGGTACTTTCTGCCTTGTACAGAGATCAACAGACAGCAAATTATGTAATGAATCAAGGCAAGATAAGATGAAACGGAACGAAGCCTTTGCCCAAAAGTGGGATATTAACGGTGGATAATGATAAGATTAAGTAATACAACACTTTAAGTTATTAGGTACTATCAATTAATTTATTGATTGTTCAAAATGCCAACCATTTTCCTCAATGCATATCGTTGCAAGTAAACCCACGTTCAGTTCACAAGTTCTTTTTAGTACATCGCGATCGTTTCTTATTTCATTCGCTGGTGTGATTCATGGTGATGCTCCAGCTCACTTCACCACAATCGTGCGTGATCATTTTAATGCAACTTAAGATACATAATTTGTTGTCTGTTGATATTTGGCACTACAAGGCAGAAAGTACCTAATTAAAATGGCTAATAACATGACAACGAAAAAAGGTAGACCCATACTCTTTGTAGAATTTGTAGAATAATAATAATATAACTCTTTATTAGAAACCAAGATAAAACAATACAAAAATGGACTTGCATAATACAAAATGCATAATGGGCGGCCTTATTGCATAAAGCAATTTCTTCCAGACAACCTTTGAAAAATATTATGAAGTTTAATAAATAATGCAAAAAAGTTTAAAAATTATAGATCAACAACAAAATAAAAAAAAAAATTTTTGGTAAATTTCTACAAAAAAAAATTTAGCGGGCTCTTGTACCAAAATTGTATTTTGTTTTGAATTTTCTTAATTAGGTAAACTATCTAGCTTAGAGTGTTAGATATGTGTGTTGATGGATATGTGGGAAGAGGTAGGTCAAAGAAAATATTGATGGACTGTTTGAAGGATGGCATGCGTAAGAACAAAAATGACTGACAAAAATGTTTCTAAGATAATGACTTTTTAAATTGTACATTAATTAGTTTTATGACTTTGAATTTTTGCTTACTATGATGATTACTGATGTTATAAATGTTTGATGAAATTAATTTAAAGTTAATAATTATAAAAATTTATTTAGTACTGTATTTTGTTAGATTTTTATTATTTTAGTTTATTCAATAATGTAATGCCAATTTTATAATTGCATGCCTGGACAGGTAAAATACATTGATCCATGTAAAATTTAAGCCATAACAACGCTGTAACATGTATTTACGCAATAAATTAATTTTGAACTTTGAAGGAAGGAATGAGTGTTGAGATGACGAGTGACAGAGGAAAATGGAAGGAAGAAAGATTTTGCGTCGACCCCACGTAATATGGGATAAGGGCTGATGATGATGATGATGTAAACTATCTAGCTTTCAAATGAGCCTACTTTGAATAAAATACACCATTTAATCAAACAGAAACGAATAAAAAACCATACGAAGTAGTTTTCATAAAAAAATATTGGCTTTTTTTTAAATAGCCAACATATAATTTTTTTATCCTAAACTAGCTGTGCCCTGCGGTGCTACCCGCGTTATAATGGATGACGGATGAAGTACTCTTAACCAACAACATATTTATTTGAATAAAGATTAATATTATTATGTTGATACAACTTAAAGCGCGGACTGTTTTTTAGATCATTAAAAGAGCTATTATTCTTTAATACATATTTTTTGTGTATCTTGAACCGTTTTCACGGCGCACGCAACGGAAGGCTTCAAAGATGAGCAATTTCTCCCGTTTTTTACACATTTACCACTATATCTTTGCTCCTATTGGTCGTAGCGTGATGTTATATAGCCTATAGCCTTCCTCTATAACTGGACTATCCAACACAAAAAGAATTTTTCAATTCGAACCAGTAGTTTCGGAGATTAGCGCGTTCAAACAAACAAACAAACTCTTCAGCTTTATAATATTAATAGTATAGATTTATCCATAAATGTATGTCGTGTATCCGCATTTAGTTTGATCAAGGTTCGAAAATACACATTGCTATATACTTTGTTTGTATCATCTACCTAGTAATAATAATAAAACTCTTTATTACACACCATATCACAATACAAAAAGGGACTTAAAGCTAAATACAAAAACGCGTAATGGGCGGCCTTATTGCTTAGAGCAATTTCTTCCAGACAACCTTAGGATGGAGAGGATAATGCACAGCAAATAACTGGACGGTGCGGTGACATAAAATATATATAACAATTAATTCATTATTTAATTTTTAATTATATTTATACAACTCTGTGTTAGTGTTGGTCTGTGCTAGTCATAAATAAATAATATTTCCAGACAATTCACGCAACAACATTTTAGTCCCGTGGTAAGCTCTAAGCTTGTGTTACGGGTAGGTACTAGATATTTGATATACTTAATATAATATACATACATTTAAAGATATTTTTTATTATACATATTAAATACCCAGACCAAGGAGAAAATTGCTTGCAGAACATACAAACACTTTTACCCTCGGCGGGAATCGAACCCGCTACCTTTTGCTCTGCAAGCGGACATTCGCACACCGCGCCTACGAGGCACTCAGAGTCAGAGATAGTTAACTAGGTAACCCTTATAAAAAAAAACAACTTTTTCATAAGTGTTTTTTTTTTGTTTATAAATATTAATAGGTAGGTACTTATTATATTAGCTTGGTACTTAATTCACTAGTTGGTAGGTAGTAAGTATAATCATTACTTATTTATTACTAACTTTTATTCCTGCTAATTGCTTAATGAACTTGTCCAACGAATATACAAAAGTCCGAGCTCAAATACCTATTTCTAAAATATAAAACTAAACAACAGAGTCCATGCGCAAACAATAATCGTTATACGGTTACATCGAAAAATGCATTTGGACCGATGACGAAGACGCGCGACACAACCTCCCCGTCCGATAGTCTGAGCCACAATGCCGCCCGTCGCCCCCGCACAGACCCGGTCGTTCCATTTCATACCGAAAACTCAAAATAATTATTTGTAGTCGTATAAATCATTTGTTTTAATTTTCAAACGTACAGTTTGTGTGGAATACTTTGACAAATATTTAAGTTAAAGAAAAATACTCAAACTCAATACCGTTTAAAAGATATATCCAAATTTCGGATAAAAAATGCCTTACTTTGAATATTTTTTTTATTAAGTAATAATGAAGATACAATAATTTCAAACGTTCAAGTTGTAATTTAATATCTATTTTGCAACATATATTTTTTTTATACATATTTATTCACTCATAAAGTAGATATATCAATTTGAAAAAGTCGCGTTAGCGCATACAACCACCTTAATTAACTCATTGAAAACATGTTGACAGTTTTTGTTCAAATAGTAGCGGTTCTTTGTTGTATTTTTCAATCGCGTACCTACTAACGTAAGAGAGGCGGATTGGCAAGCACATTTATAGTTAGTGGAGATTTTCTAGTTAGTTTCCCATGATTTTCTGCATTTCACTTGCAGAAAACCATTTTTTTTTCTTTTTTTTCAGTTGCATTTCAAGAATATTTTAAGTATGAGTTTTCCACCAGAAACATAGTATCTTCTCGACGTAATCCCTGTCAAAAAATTCAACACATACGATCGCACTGATAAAATAGACTTCCAAGTTAAAATCAACAACGCTTTAAATAGATATACGTACACCATAATTTTTTTACAAAGTGATAAACCTCACTATTAGGTTGAAACTAATATTCTAAATTTCTGTAGTAAAAAAGAAATTAAGACGAAGTAACGAGTCCCGCATTTTGCTACACGCTACGTTACTTCGTCTTAATGTTTTTCTACAAAAATTTAGAATATTAGTTACACACCATCTTTATAAGTGACTGACTCCCAAAGAACCTCATCCAACTATAATAAGACTAAATGTAGGTTCACAGAGAGGAGTGAAGGGTTAAAGAAGTTTAGTTGCGAGTGTCCGGTGCAGAATTAGTGGCGTTGACAAGTTGACCTCGAGCAAGTTTCTTAGTGGAGGTGGCAATTAGTGAAATGGCCGAAATGGCCCCTGTTTGAGCAGGCGGGTGTCTCGAGACGCGCTTCATTAACCCCCTACAAGCTTCACAACACTATAATCAGGTTTACCTGAGTGGTTCGTGTTGAGTGATCCCATCACTGTTTTAACCGTAAGGGGTATTGGGTTAGATCATTTATGATACATTTTTTGTAAAAGTTGACAATACATTATACGGGAGTTGCACATTGACCGAGTTGTCGAGAAATCTTGTACGTATGTCTGAATGCATATTCTCTTTGCTGATTGATTGCTCGACAACTACAACAACTGTATCATTACGCTCGGCAAGTATTTTGCGAAGTTTTCATAATTATCTTAATTTACAATTTAGGAAAACTTCCCATTCAAGAACTTTAGTTCCCTTAAAAGTAAAAATTCAGTATTTTGTAATGTGCACGTGATGCGCTTTCATTTGAGATCCCACTCGAGTATATTGGCAGATTTTCGGTTTTCCTTCCCCACTTTACAACAACCAGGAAACATGTCTAAGAACACTCGCGCATGATGTCCCAGACAGACAGACTTATAACATATATATATATATATAACAACACCCCTTAACTTAACATAACTAGCGCAGCTTTTAGAACTCCCCCTAAAACAACTTGCTTTAAAAATCTCTCCTTTATTTGTCTTAGGATTGTGTCAAAATACACCTACTATTGACTACGTGATGGACGTTATAATCACTTCAGATCTTAGGTACAGACTAGACACATAGGATTTTTTATTTTTTTATATTCGATCTCTATGACTCGATGACATCTTTGACGCAGATTGCTGACCCAATTTTGAGGCACCCAGGGATCGGAAACATTTTATAACAACCAGGAAAGTGGTCAAACTCACAGTGTTGGCTATTCAGTCGCCGGCCCGCGTACGACTAACAAGCATTTGTCTGAAGCAGAGCTGACCCACTCCTGTCAGCAACATATCGCATGTTCCACAAATCATCGACAGCGCATAAATATGGAGCGCGCCATCAATAGCCGTCTGGGCCCACCGCCCCATCCCTGCTAATCCACAAGCAATCAAACTTTCCTCATTCATAATGTATGGGCCTGGTTCGGCATTCATAGCACCTACGGCCGACGGACAAAAGATGCCTGCTCATTTGATTGAAACTTGCAACGCTGCTGACGTGGGCTAGTGAGAACCGGATTATGGGTTATAGCTTGCGAAGCAGTTTGATAATTGATATACGAGTTTATAGCGGGGTGCGTGTTCAGATGCTGCTAAGATATTACTCTATACTTTACTTGTATGGATTAACTATTTTGGAGTTTGAAGGGTAGGGTTAAGTTCCTAGTTAAACAAATAACTGGTGTTGTCATTAGCAAACCGCGCTGCGCTGATTTAATAAGAGTATTAGCAAAGAAAGTACATACAACGAGGTCAAGTATCCTATTTCTTTCGAAATATTTCAATATGCAAATGATGATTGAGACCCGCGATATTGATCATACAGTCATACAACATTGCAATAAATCCCGAGATAGAAAACTTCAAACTTTTGACCTTGACTCATATCATCATCATCCAGTCGTAACCCTCTCGGTGGCCATTGTCATTCCCATAGATTTTCAGTTATTTCCAGTAAATGATGATTTATTGTCACGCCTATAAGAATGTCGCCCGTCCAGCAGCGAAATGAGCTGACGACAACTGTAAAGTCGCCGAGCGCACCTGGATGCAGGACCCAGCGCCCAGCAGTGGGGACGTCGGGCTGCGGTTGAGGACGAGGAGCGTCAGGGAGCAGGTCGCCGGCCGGGGAGCCCGCGCCGGTACAGTTGTACAGTTACGCAGCCGCAGCCCGCGGTTTAATCCGCACATGCGAACTCACGGAACTTTTTAATTTGACTCGTGTGGGACTCGTAGGGCAGGAGCTCTGAGACTATTACTACACCTGACGATTTTATTCAACAAGACCAGGGGGCCAACATGCGGGCCTTAACTTGGAAGGGCAGTATATACAACTGTAAATTTTCATAATTTTTATTTAATATTTGTTTACTATTAGTTGCAAAATATAATTCCTTGGAAATAAGGATCTTCAGGCATTTTAGTCGTGCACAAAATAAAAATAATTAAGTAAAATATTTTGACAAATAATTTTGTCAATGACAGTATTTATTTACGAGTATCATATACCCCATTTTGTCCCCTATTCCCCTATTGGACCTTGTTTTGGGATCAAGCCTGAGTGCAAATTGTAACTTTGGCAAAATACACTGTCAACCCATTTTATACAGTATAGATTTTATATTTAAATTTTTGTGTAGATATTTTTCGAAATATTTTATTAGTCCCGCTTCAGACTAGAATACTAGACGAAGTTTAATAAGGAACAATTACTAGGATTATAAAGTGAATAACAAATACCTTGAAGTAGTTTACTCACAGAATCGCCAGAGGTCTCTCTATGCCTTAACCCAAAATGGCCGCCACCATCATGGCTAACTGTAATGGGTATTAAATGGAGCTGTTGTCGTAAGTAGCAACTGATTTATCATCACTAACGTAGCGAGGACCTTTAATGGGTGACTCAACTCAATTGAGCCGAATTGAGACCAATTGAAAAAACCAATTTCATTTGTACCTGGAATGCTACGCGCTTATTCATCTATAATGATGCGGCTACATCAGCGGCCTACGGCGAATATTATTGTTAACGCGTTGTACACGCAAAACCTTGATTTATTCGAAGCTAAAACAAGGAAAATGGACTCCTGTGGGGCAATTCCCGCGGTACAAGATTTTCTAAAGTGACATCTCATTCACGTAATGAGATGTCACTTTAACATCCCACACGATGGTTGCGAATAGCTGGCTCAACAGAAACCTAGATGATGCATCTGTTCATAAGGGTGTTCAGAAAATCTTAATGCCAAACGCTTTGTTAAGAAAACAACATTATAAGTATAGTAAAATATCTATCTATCTAGCACCCGTAACACAAGCTTTGAGCTTACCACGGGATAGTTGTTGTGCGGATTGTCCGGAAATATTTATATTTATTTATTTACAACCGAAGCCTTCCTATACCTTTGCATATGATGCCAGTGGTCAGCTGTATTGAGTGCCCTATTGTCTTCGCAAGCCACTTTAGGGCGCACTCTCGCCAAACTTGATAGTGAGGTTCACCATCGTCGGAAACGTCGTGGAGGACTATAATATATGATATGTTTGGTGTAGTCTAAGTCTAACGTGCTCCCACTTAGCCAACACGGCTTAGTAAGATGAAACCATTAAATATAATAAAATATAGATAGTATAAATTGCGGTAAAAAAGCCGCGTTGGCTAAGTAAGAGCACACTCGACTTTCATTCCGAAAGTCGTGGGTTCAAAACCCGCCACGCACCTCTGGATTTTTCATCTTTAAAAATGTATGTACGCTTTAAAACATTTGCTTTAACGGTGAAGGCAAACATTGTGAGAAACCGAAACCGGCATGTTTTTTTTTTTAGGCTGTGTAAGCCTTCATTTGACTACAATCTCACCTGATGTAAAGTGACGATGTGGTCTTAGATGGGACATGAAGACCTAGAAGCCTCACCCAACGTGGTGAATTAAGGCCTAATCTCTCTAGAAGTCCCTGTGTCCCAGTAGTGGGAACGCTAATAGGTTGATGATGATGATAAACTGCGGTGAAGTGTAAAGTGGGCGACGTCTCCGAGACTACAGTTGACAGACGGCCGGCGCATTAACGTCTAACTTCACGCTGATTCCTTTTTAATCTGTTTCACTTTATTGTCCTGTCCGTGTGTTCGCGCGCGTGTTTACCTACAGCGGACGGGACAATTGTTAAATAAACGGGACGTTGGGGAAGGAAAGATTTCAATTAAGGAGTATGCTACGGTTTCATTCAAAATAATTAATGTTTAGAGAAAACGTTTTAATATAAGTGTAGTTGATAGGTAGGTAGTAAGTTCGTACCTGTAGCTGTGGTAGGTTCAGGTGAAAAATAAGTCCGACAGGTTAGGTTTCACACACTGTATTTATCACAGCAAACACTATAGTTTTATAAGAAGGAGCGGAAGGCACAGCACAATTAAAGTTACGGTAAACAATTAACACGGACAGAAGATAAACGTTACACAGAGCGAGAAGATAGTTTAACACCAACAGATTTGCCAAATCTTTTGTTAACGGTAATAACAGCGAAAGTAAGTAGTGCGCGGTAGGAAGGTTCCATACGACTGTCCTTTGTTTTCGAATTCCGTTGAGAATTAAATAAGTGAAGTTGAGGGTAGAAGAATAAACTATCTAAGAGGCGAAAGTAAGAACATAGTGTGAGTGTATGAACGGTAAGTTAGAGTTAAGATAAGATGTATAGAAGTATGAACTGAAAGTAAATGTGAAAAATAGATAATATGAAAATAAGTAAGTGTGAAGACAAGGCGTGAATATTATTATGATGAAATTTTTATAATTAAATAAATACGTAATATAATAAATATGTAATAATAAATAAATAGATACATATGAACCCCACAATAAGCTAGCTTAACCCGAGCTTAATGGACCTTTTAAAAAAGTTATTACAAATTCTATCTAGAGGAACAGAGAACCTAATTACCTACTTACTTCGATAGACTTATATAGACCGACAGATACTATAACTTTAAAAGCCGAATCTTCACCTAATTCTTCCTCGTTTACGTCAAGGGTTAAAATCAAACTAAAAAAATATCCTAAGCACAATGGGTTTTAAAAGTTTACCTACCCAAAGTCAAGTAACTGCAAAACCTAAAAACGTTTGCTTCATATTTTCAATACGTGCTGATTGGTGTAAAACACTGAATCCCTCGTAGGTATCTATTTCACCTGCTAAGTGTTACACTAAAGGTATAAGCCCACTGTACACGAGCGGGCGCCCGTCGCACGCGAGCGTATCAACTGTCTATTAACCTGGCGTTGCTAATCGGATTGATGGTGTAATCCGCGCGGGGATTGTGTGCGAGCCACTAACCAATCTAGTTTACGTCTACCTGCTGAGCTGAGCGATACGTGCTTGCTTTAAAGCTAGCTCTATCTGTCTATTGTTCTATATCTGTACTAATATTATAAGCTGAAGAGTTTGCACGCGATAATTTCAGATACAAGATAAAAAAACATTTATTTCTATTGTTCAATTTACAAAAAAAAAGGATCAGAAACAAATTGGGAGGAATTACTGCTCCAATTCCTCTTATCCTCCTCATCCTTACAATCTTTTAAAAGGGAAATTGGAAAAATGGCTGATTGAGGAAAGCTGGACTTAGCCGGGAAAATACTTCGTTCCCGCGGAAAAATCCAGAACAGACGGGCAACGCGGAGCCGTCGAAAGCTAGCCGTATACATAAATAAACTACTTGTCCACACTATAAGGAAATGCCCGCAGAAAAAAGAAAATTTTCCATTAAAAGCGGGCAACTCCCGCTACTCCCAAATATTATTAGTTACAGGTAAATTGGATCAAATTTAATCCGAAAGAACCCTACTTCTCAAGATCTCATAAAGATTCCCCATACAAACACCTTCGAGCATAAAAATATGATTTTCATTTTGATATAGGTAATGAAAGCATAAAGGCAGATTGATCCGGCCGGCGGGGGCGAGGGCGCGGGGGCGGGGGGCGCGGGGGCGCGCGCGCAAATATTTGATGAGCCGTAATAAAATCACGTACCTGTGACGACCGGGGAACGGTGCGTCGTGCGTTGCGATGCGGAGGGCGATAACACTGTAATAATATGCCTATCGATAGCTTATTGGAAATATTGTACGAAGAAATTGTGTTTATAAAAATTCGTATGCTAATGTGACGGCAGGTTGCTCTTTCGCGGATGTAGCGTACCGATGTAAAGGGACCTTATTAATGACACTTCGTTGTCTGTCTGTCTGTCGCCATGCTGTATCGCAAGAACCGTGATAGGATAGAGAGTTTAAGTTTTGAGGGTTGATGTGTTTCTGTATCATACAAAATAAATGAATATCTAAGGGGGCTCCCACACAACAAACGTGAGTATTATAAAGTTCAACGAGGTTACGCGAGGCCAGTATAGGCCTTTTTTGGTACATGGCAGCACAGCCTGGCAGCTAATTTTCTGTTTGTGTTTTTGAAGTGAAACTTCTATAGAATCGTAGTGATTTCAAACCGGAAGCAAAAAGATGAAACGGAAATGGTAAGAGACACAAATACAATGCTTTATTTAAATTTCTTTGAGCGATACTTCGTAGTTGAGACTACGAAGTATCGCGCAAAGAGGTATTGCTGTATATTATTTATATTATTTTGTAACATACTTTATGTAATACGCTTTATTGAAGTAATATAAATAATCCGAATAATTACAGATATATGTTTGTTTCTCTTATCATTTTAGCAGATGCGTTAATTTACCCTTTTTTTCTATTCGATATAATAGTTCGTAAGTAGTAGACTCCAAACGTGCGTCGTAGCTGACACACACACACTTTTTTTTATTCTTCTTATTCTTCCGTCGATTTACTGAAGTTTCACTTCTATCGTGTGTGAATAGCACACACACCTTTTTTTTTATTTTCTTTTTTTCTTGTGTCTGTTTGTTTGCTGTCTATTGTGCTGTTATTTGTTTGTACCAAAATAAATGTATTTCATTTCATTTCAGTACTTTGATGAATGACTGATTCTCATAACCTACACTAAAAAAATTGTTTTTTGTATTTTTTTGCAATAGGTGTTTCAACTATACGCGGAACCCTAGTTGTAGTGTGAGTTTATCTCATACATCAATTTATTTTTGTTTAGTTCTAAACTGCATGCATTTTACTTGTTTTTAAACTATTTAACCCACGACAAGAGCTATTAGTCTTTACATTTCAAAACTGTGTCAATTATAGTTGAGAGTTATTATTTGAAATATTTTTTTAAGTTCCTATTAAATTGATCTGCCAGACTATGCCGAGGATGAAGCATTCTGCAAGAAATAAAAAAATATTAGAATTAAAAGTCAAATTCAAAACGTTTATTTCCATAAACGCGCCGGGCATACATGGACAGGTCAACTTAAGGTTATTTTAAATAAAAACTGAGATTAAACAAGGTAATAAAATTATCTTGACAGTTCGCTTAATTTTTTTACACTGAGTTGAGAAGCGAATACAACAACCCAGCTGTCATGTCTTATGTAACAAAATCAAATCTTATGAAACAATATCGGTGTACAACATAGTTACCACTTATGATTGAATGTACCCTTATACCATTGTAATGTAATCCACTTCACGTACGATTAGAACACGTACGTAGCACCTATAGCAGTAATCGAACAAACAGACACTCAGGTACGCGGCAACGTACCGTTGTTGGCGTTAGGGCGCGGATACACGGCGCGCGCAAACACGCGGCTGATTGCGTCGGAACCTGCCCTAATCTAATTTATGTTTGTTCGTCTTGAACAAGTCTTCAACGACTTTGTTTTGTCACAGTGTGGGTGATGTAGAGCCACTATTTCATACTCTGGTCTCAATTTCTTCAAAAATTCAGACGTAACATTAACATCTTTTATTATGACATAAAACGGGTAACAAACCATGATTTCACGGTTTTTTACATCTTGTTTTGTAACATCTTTTGACTGAGATTTGACTTTGACTAAACTACAATAGAAAAAAATAATCTATTAAGGATAAAAATAGTTGAATTCATTATATCCTCATATTGAATAAGTACATTTTAACAAAACACCATTTTTTAATAGTTCTGTTAATGTAACCTATTTCAATAGATACAGTTCGAACACCAAACCAACATGAAACATTGCAAAACGTGTATGTAACTAGCTTTTCACGCCATGTTTTATGGTATTTCCCGCGGGAACGGCATATTTTCCCGTGATGAAGCCTGACGCCTTCCTCGGACCAGACGTTCCTGAGATTGGCACGTTCAATCAAAATCTTCATCTTTATAAACACTCCTCTACAAAACAGCACCTACAGAAATCACCTCTCCATCCTTATTTAACTTTTCGCTATACCCCAATCAGCAGTTGTCCTACTGTATGCAGTGCACTGCGCAGGTGCGCGCGGGATTACTCAATTTGCACTCGAGTCGCTCGAATCCAGGTTGCGGCGCTCGCCGCAGCGCCTCGGGCCGTTTTTAGACGACAATGAAGCCTCCTTTATTGGAAACTCGCTTTATTTATCTACATACAATACTCTTGCTTAAATCACCTCTGTTGCTGCCAATTTTCATCGGGTATTTTAAGACATTCACTACTTACACAGCTATATACTTTGCAAAACATGATGGTTAAATATGTCGTCTTAAAGAAATTTGATCATCTTGTATCTTTCAGATTTCGCTGTTCCTATTGAAACTTCGTATTCTAGAAAATAAATATTGGGATAGTTGAGCTTTCATTGAAACGTTTTACATTGTAAAAAAATATATTAATTTTACTGACCTATATATTTATATTTGAAAAAAATAAAACAATAAAAATATTTATAAAAGACGTGTTGGCTAAGTTTGAGCACACTTGCCTTTCATTCCGAAGGTCGTGGGTCAAACTCAGCAACGCACCTCTGGTTTTTGTTTCTTGGAAAATGTATGTGCGCTTTAAACACACGTACTTTAACGGTGAAGGCAAAACATCGTGAGGAAACCCGCATGTTCTAAGAATTTTAATGAGTTTGAAGGACATCTGACATTCATCAACCCGCACTTGGCCAGCGTGGCGAATTAAGGCCTAATCTCTCTCTCCTCGAGGGAGAAGTCCCGGTGTCCCAGCTGTGGGAACGTTAATGTGTGATGATGATATTAAAAGTCTAATGCAATTATACTAATTTGGTTCCTCTTTTATATTTCTTATTAACCGACATAATGTCCTTATAGTATTTTTTGACAGTTAGACGATCTAATCTTTGTGTTATTTTATTAAAGAAAACATTGTATTAATTATAAATGAATCTTAAGTTCTAACAAAACAATAAGAGATGTTTTGTTATAACTTAAGATTAGTAAGTTTAGCCGAATTCTCTGTACTTTATAAACGAATTCAATGATTCTTTGTGTTCCTAATTTCATTTGAAGTACCTACCTACTAAACTTTAGTAGGCCATTCTCGAAAATGTGACACAAACTGAATACCAACATCAACGAAACACCTTCACGTGTAATTAAAAAGCAACAATCTCCGCCTCCCCCGCAAACACGGCGCCGCACGCCGCACGCCGCAGCGTCGCGCGCGGGACACAGTAAATAAACAGCAGTAAGTAATGTTTGCGCAGTCATCTTGTGACGTCACACATTGCGCGGTAATGGAGGCAGGTGCGGACTTGTGTACCTTACACCGATCACAGAACACGCTGTATAGACGATTGTAATTCTTAAATGAGGGTGTCTATTTGTTTTATACAGATGTGTACTACAATAAATCTTTAAGCTGTTAAATAGGATTAAATTGATTGAATTGTTAAATTTAGTTTCAATGCAGCATACAAATTAAAATGACAACGAATAATTAAAAAGGGGATGCTCCTCCCTCCTAGCTCTGTGGTTCTCAATGCTGAGGGTCGTGACCACCCTTAAGAATCACATTCTCTCGTACGATCTTTTTCCATCTGTCTCTGTATCTTGCGGTGTGAAGAGCGTTGTGAATTGACGAGTTAAGAGTGGTGCGGATCTGGTAGGACCAACGAACGGGACTGCGTCCACGTGGCCTCGTGGTGGTGTGCTAAATTACATAATACGTCTTGCACATGAGTGACATTATGCGCCAAATAAGGTTAAATCAATCTGTTATGTATGAGATGGACTCGTGCACCAAGGGCTCCGTATATTACAACAGTTTATACAATAATTGTAATAATAAAATAACAAAAAAAAGTGTAAAGAGTTACAGTCTGAGCGAGGTGAAAGTACTGACCACACTCAACGTTGCGAAAAATATATTTTAGAAACCTCGAAATAATTTGAAGCCTATCGCTCACCTATCCATAAATATCCCATACGTATAGGTTTCAGAAAAACGTGACATACGGACGGACAGACAGACAGACTTGACGAATCTATGAGGGTTCCGTTTTTGCCATTTTGTAACGGAACCTGAAAATCTGATTTACTTCAATAACAGACAAAATGGTTTACTTATCTAATTAAAATTTCTCCGTACTACTCTCCCAAGAAATACCTATGCGGCCGAAGCAATTAAATTCGCGCTTAAAAGCTGAAACTGAATCCGCGATGTTTCGGGAACCGCGCCGCATGTCGCCGCATGTCGGTCACGACGACTGACCGCTTTCTTATTTTTATAATTTTGCACTACCGTGAATATTATTAGCATCATCGTTTCAGCTGTAGGACGTCCACTGCAGGAGATAGGCCTGCTTTAGAGACTTATTTTGCTAGTCAAACTAGATGATAAGTCCATTGTAGGACGTCCACGACTTGATACAATACACCGATTAATCCAAGCCTATCATTCAAGATTTTTTTGGCAAACTACAATCCAAACGGCTGTATCAGTGACTTACGTTCTTCTGCGAATCTCCAAATGCTGAATTCGACCCCGATTAACAGTTACGTATTATGTTACAAGTACCTTATAGTTTCGTTGGGCCAGGTGACATTAGCCCCGAGGACGCGCACGTGCAGTACTCCTGAGCTCACTCCCGCAGCGGAGCAGGGTGAGAGCACGGCGAGTGATCAAACAAGCCTCACGTTACTGTTTGCGACTGTTTCCCCGTGTTTATGTTTGCGCGCGCCCCGACGCTTGGCGCCACTTGACCTGCGCTACTGGACGTCGCTTTACTGTGGTTTTTTATTTACATTTCGCTCGAAAGCATTACGTTGAAACTTCAATGCACAGTATCGTGTTTTCGTTTTTACGAAAAAGGAAAAAATATTGGTAATTACATAATTTTTTTAAAGAAATTTTAATGACGGAGTAATATTTTTTCATCATCTACCCTATTGTACAATAAAATTACAAATGATGCAACAGACGTTTCAATAAGGAACACCATATAATAATAAAACATGCTAAGCTTTTTAAACCTATACTCAATCTGCTCGCGACTTACTTTTTATTAAGAATGTTGGTCACTTTGCTTATTCGTATATTATTAAGCTACACTGTCCCACTGCAGGGCAAAGGCCTCCCTACCCTATTATACCTAATATTTAAAGAAAGCGATACAATGTTCGAACCTCAAAGCTATAAAAATACGTCCACAAAATTTGGCAATGCATAACCTTTTAAGCAAACTCGATATGTTTAGAAGACGGTGGCAATCTCCTTTTATTTTGTATCGTTTAGCGCTCAGGGCGCCGGCGCCGGCCGCTCCTGACGCAGCCCCGGGTAAGTAGGTGCTTTCCACGCAAATCGGATCGGATTGCGGAAAGGTCGCGGGCGCCACGCTCGGGCATCGCCACACGCCACCCTTATAGGGAACCCGTTTGGAGGTGACAACACAAACATAGCCCGGAATTCACAGCGGCATATAGTCATTGATCAATCATCGATGATTTAATCTGTAATTGTGTAAAGTCTATTGATAACAACACACTACAATAAAAAAAAACCCTATATTGTACACAAAGGAACATAAACAAAATAAATGTTATACAATGGGCTACCTTTTCGCTAAAAAGCGGTAACTTCTAGGCAACCTTTGAATAGTAAAGACGTAAAAAGCAAATTAAGAAGCAATTACAGATGTAATCATGGATTTAAAGTAAATGTTTTGTGATAGTGATAGCGCTGATTGGGCTGCTTTTTGGATTTGGAGATTCTTATTATAACTATACGCACCCCTTACTCTACAAGCATCTTACTTCACAATCATAAACTTAGCTTATATAGAAGATCCAATTCTAAATAAATTTTTATTTTAATTTTTACTCAATCTTTAACTGAAATCTGCAAATTTTATTTTAGTAGGTAAAATCTAATCGCAAGAACTGAAGATCACAATATAATATAAGCTCATTTATAGGTACTTAAATTTTCTACACTTTATTTTGCAGTCTTAGCTTAGAATAAGGTCATAGAAAAATGTAAACAAATAAATAGGGCCTAGAAGGGCCGGTGGCGGGTCAACCCTTGAGCGCCAAGACGGGCCCTCCTCTTCCGTGTTCCGCGCTCGCGCGTAAGTGCGAAAAAAATATGTGCGCGAATGTGCCGTAAGGTGCCCTGCCCGCCCTGCCCGCCCTGCCCGGCAGCCCGGCCTGCCCGGCCTGCCCAACGACATATTTATCGCCGAGGTAGGTACCATACTTTGTTTTCGAGATACCACTTCACATGTTTAATATCATCCTCCGCTTCGTGTTTGTTTATTAGATTGGTGTAGGGCACATCAGTTTCTTTATTTTGCCCTGCGATAAAATCTACGTTGAATATAGATCGAGGACAGGTAAGAGAGGATTGAGGGAGAGTCAAACAAATAGTACAAATATAATACAATTTCTTTCATACCTTTGTATGGAAATTTTGACATTTGACTATTACTTACAATTTAGGCCCGTACTTAATCCGTTTACAAATTAAAATGCAATCGAAGTTAAAATCAAATTTTTATACGTAAATATATCTTAATATTATGATTGAATTTCTGTACTCCTGACATTCAAAATTTTTTTTCATGTCTTTATATTTCAATAACGCTGAGACCTTTATTCTCCTGAAGAACTTAGGGAAGGTATTTTCAGTACATTCTTAAACCCAGGTAAGTGGGCGTCTCCGCTTCCTGGCAAATCTTATCGCACTCCAAAGGAACACAGGTGTTACACGCGCCAGCTCCTCGAATACGCACCTTACCGCCTCAACAATAGGAGGCATTTCCCTATCCACTCCAAGGCTATACAGGTGTCTTGCTAAGGCCACACAATAAGGCGTCGTAAGCCGTGGTAATAAGAGTCAGTTTATACTTGTCAGGTGCGGCGTTTTGTGCACCTCGCGATAGTGGACCCTGTAATATATAGAGTCACCGGAAAATAACAAGATCGGTAAAATTATATATATTACAATTGAAACTTTTGGAACTATCATGGTTATCAACACTATTTAGATTTATAACGGGATATTTCAACCGTGATCACGGCATGTCGCTGTGCCGAAATATCGGGAAACTCGAAAGACAATCAATCTTGGTAAATATCGCGTTAGAAATCTAAATACTATTAAATTTATAATTAAACTTTCGTAGAATTCTAAATGAGAGAAAAAGCTTATAATAATAAAATTTATGGATCTTGTTATTTTATCATGACATAATGTTAATATAATAATAAGTTGTTCTATCCGCTTCGCAACTCAGTGTTTAAAAAATTTAAGCGACTGACAAGTCAATGTTATTTCCGTAGGTAATCATTTTTAAAAAGTTACCCGTTTTATGTATGCCCTAGTACGGGTAGGAGCTTTACGACTACATCTCTATTTGACTAGGCAGCGGGTGTTTAGATCGCTTTGGGACTAAATAGCGATATGACCATATCGCGCTGGTGTTAAATAGCTGTTTGACCATATATGCTTACGTCCTATTATAAGTTCGAGGTAATATCGATATGACGTAAAGTTGTAATAATAATAAATTGGAGGCGTGGCATCGTCGCATTTTATTTAAAAAAGAGGCTGCTATTCAATACGCTAAAATTCGTAAAGTTTTATTTAAAGTTCAAAGGAACATAGAATTCAATCGGAAATATACACAAGAATTAAATAGACTTGTGGTGAATGATGTAACGGCTATCGAGTGTTTAAGAAATATTTGTGACTATTTCTTAAACACTCGATATTAGAGATCGAGAGGTATTAAAACGCAATCTACGTTTTAAATTAATTAAAATTAAACAACGTATTTTGCATTCCTTCATATTCATTGAGTTTTTATTATAAGTTTTGTAGTCCTGCGTTCGCATATTAAAAACCTGAAACGGCAGTGCTAGGCAGACCGATGAGATTGTTGATAACTGTACTTCAAATGACAAATGACTAATCAGACGTCAACGCTATTTAGTCCTATCAAGATTAAGTCAAATATTAATACAGTCCGATCGCGATGCTGTTCTATTCAGCTGTAGTCTTCCTATCGCGATCTAGTCTTTTTGATAACCTAGTCATATCGAGATGTCGTCATAAAGCTCCTAACCCCCTGTACTTATCAGGATTATACAAGTTTTGAGTTTGACTTTTACTTTGATTGTAAAGTTAGAGGTTATTTTTGCGTGTCAGATGAAAACCCAGTTTATGCACAGGTGTCATAGTTTACCATCCTCTCAATAATAGGTCTTATACTGTGAAGGTAGAGTTGGTTTTGGAGCGTCAGGTGAGGCGGGCACCTGCGCAGTACCTGGCGCCGCCCTCACCTGCACCTGGCCCGCCCACGCAGGTAGGCGGGCTCTACCTAACTAACGTACAGTTCAACTCGCTTTATCTTCCACTAAAGTGTACATACTGCAGAATAGATTAGCGTTTTTGTTTATACTAGTAGTAAGGGCGAAGAATACTAGTAGATATAGAGTTGCCACATTCGCAGGAAGGAATGCAATTAGGAAGCGCAAAAATATAAATAAAGCGGAGAGTACATGTAATTAATTATTAGGTAGGTACATAAGACGATAAAATTCGTCAAATTACAGGAAAGTTTTAATTATGTTAGTAGACTCAGATAAAAATACGTGTTTTGACATTGTAAATTAAGACACACACGAAAGCCAAAAGGAAAGGAAGAAAATGTACTATAGACTGACAACACTATAGATTTATTTATAACTTGTCTAGGTTTTTTAATTATGTATATTTTCAACATTGAAGAACTTCTATAATAACAAATGTATCCTTAAATATCCTTACCTGTTGGTTCTCAAACATGCGAAAATATACAAACGGCTTGCTCTACAATTTAAAGCCAATAAGATTAGTCTACAATTCATCATAAGTTTCTTATTAGTGTTAGAAGTGAGTTAAACTGCCATCTACTTGTATAGTATTCATTAGAGCGGGGATAGAGCCACTCAGTGAGATTGTCGTGGGACATAGGACGAGCCTGCGGTTAGATACGTAACAGCTAGATAATTAGCCTAATTGACTGACGCCAACTAATTATATTAACCCACTTTAGTTACTATTCCAGACGTTCCTACACGACGTACTAACAGACAGTAAACACTTCTTCGTTACCTAATCTGCACAATAGATACGTATGGGAAACAAATCAAGTCCATTTTAGGTAAGTTATAGGTATTTTATATCTATTTATTAAATACAAAAGTTACCTACTGATAGATGAGTACTAAAAAATCCAAGATAGATTATAAATAGTAAAGGTTTAGTGCACATTATGGATAGTCGTAGATTATTCGTCCTTTGTGCTGAGAGAGCCAGCCAAGCACCAGGACATGTTCCTCGCCCCCATTTTTGCAGGAGTCGTATACCGACGCCTTAGGGATACGTGCGTAAAGTATAAACCATAGCTTATTTTATTAATCTACTAGCGGCCCGCCCCGGCGTCGCACGGGTATAAAATTTTCCCGGAAATTATTCGATTTTTTCTCGCCGTAAAAACCATCCTATCTCTCAAGTTGGATCGAACTGCACATGGTGTGTGAATTATAATCGGTTAAGTGGTTTAGGAGTCCATTGAGGACAAACATTGTGACACGAGATTTATACATATTAAGATGAAGTATTTATTTATATGCCTTTGTAAGGTGTTTTATATGACTGCGTGGTTTCAATAACCTTCCTGTAACACAGTTTCTAACAAGCACAGAAGGTAAAGTCCTCAAAACTGCATAATCTTTGGTTTTACTTACATTATTATGATATTAAAGGTAACATCGGCATGTGTTCACGCAGTTAATTATTTTCGTAATTAAAATAAAATACCACACAACATTCAAGACTGCTATTTCGAAAATAATACAATCAAAACTTAATGTTTACATTTGAAATAGAACTCTTCCGAAGCCCGTCGCTCACCTCCCTCGATTTCTTAAAGTCCCTATAGAATGAAGCCTCCGCTCACCTTCCGGCTAATAAGCGTTTAATAACGGCGAGCGGCGGCCATCTGGCGGGCACCTCAACCCTTCCGCCAAAAATTATAAAACAATAAAACGACTAATTGCCCGAGAAATTCCGCCAATAACGGCAAGACGGCGGCGAGCTGAATAATTAATTAAAAACAACAGACGGAGCTGATGCCGACCTGGACTCCCTCACCTTGTCTAGGAAGGGACACTGGAATAAATCATTCTTACCAGAGAATTACTGCTGTCTGGTGGTACAATTACGTATAAGACGGGTAAAAAATACTAAATAGAGCTTTTTACAGCTACGATACCTAAAAATGTATATACCGCACAATATACCAGAATATTCATAAGACCTGACTCACCTTGTAAGAATGTAGATAAGTTTTCTTAAAGGAAATGAAAACCTACGTTTAGAAAATTCTATCATCAAATCATCACCGCCTTCGATAAATATTAGCTAGAGATAGGACCCCTTCGATATTATTATTAGAAAACGAGAAAAGTTTTTCAATTTAGTGACAATAGGTCGTAGAGCCCGCGGATTATGCGACTATACTTCACACTTCGCTGCAATCAAACAGTTAACTAACCGACCGATCCAGGACACTGATAAAACCGGGATAAATTAAAATCAACAAAACCTTAAAACTCAAAGAAAACCGACAGTTTAAATCTCGTCCCCCAAAACCCGATTAATGCAGTATTTTAATAATTTTGCGTAATCTAAGTACCTATTGTTTGAGGAAGTTGTTGCAAAAACACCTCAGGAGAAGGGTTAAGATTTGATTAAGAATTATCGAAAGCAGAAGAAATCGTCCCTCGCCGTCGCCACCGCGAAGGGTAAACCCGCCCTTACAGAAATTGTATGAATCAAAACAATAAACTGATTGGATAATTTATTATGCACAGTTAGGTATCTATCAAAAAAAAAAATCTTGTATGTTTCAAACTAAGTATAGATAGTTAATTTTTATATTAGAATAGAGACGTTAGATTTAATGCTATTAGGTAAAGATTGTGGCTGTGTGGGCGGCGCGCGAGGTAACGGAACGTGCCTCCGCAAAAAGCTGCAGATGAAATATTCATTTAATTCGTTCTTTGAATGCGATGCTTGTTATCCTTTGTCTGAAGGTGAATCTTTTTCTTTGTAGTTGTTGCGTCTTCTGAACTATTATTTTCGCTGCTATTTTGACTTGATTTATTCTTATTTTCCTGTTACGTTATTGTTTTGTTAAACACATATTGTGCGAGTGCTTTGCTATGGCGGTGCAGTAAATTACTACCTAGGTACCTATAACCTTGTGTCTTTGCCAAATAACTACATGAGGTCGAAAGTTTTTGTATGTGTGAGTTTTTAATGATCAACGCCCATTGAACAGGGTCCGCTTGATTTATGGTTCTTGATCTTACCGATACTGTATAGTTACACAACAAAAGATTTATCGATTCCAAAATTTAATTTAGTAAAGTGAACAATATCCTATTATTGGAATGGAAACAACCTAAATTAAAGTTCAATAAACTCAATCAAAAACAAAAACCATCTACAATGCGAAGACACACAAGAACTCCTTTGTAAGATCAATATTAAAATAGATGAGCAACCTGTGCCACAGCACTCACTGTAGTTACTATGGAAACCCCACAGATTGGAGTAGTAGTTAGTAAGGTTGTGTCGTAGATGAGTTGATAGTTAGTAGGGGAGTGGAAGCAATTAGCGGACTATGTAGCGAGATAACGCGATCAAGAGCCCCCGGCGGTAGGGGAGGCGGGAAGGGGGAGGGGGTGTGGTAAACTCCGCGGAGAAAGAGGAATCAATCTTTGACTGAACCTGCCGGACGCAGGCTTTACACGGGACGATACGACTTGAACACGACCCGAGCAAACAAGTATGTAAACCTGATACGTGCAAGGATACGTCAGGAGGAATGTGCATGTATTTGAAGAGCCTCTCTTGGTACACAGAGAAATCAGATCACGTGATCTGATAGAGAGAAGATAGTCTAAAAGAAATGAATTTCACACAAGAACGGAACCTAAAAATGTTGTCTAATATTATAGCTAGGTAACATAATAATTATCATGATCTTTCAAAATCAATCTTTGCTTATCCTACACTCCGTTTTATGTGACCCAACCTCGGAACTGAAATTTAAATTACAGTACAATTAAAAGTAGAATATTGTAAAGTGCCCCGCGATCGCCAACAGAAGGACTAATTTAAATATCAAAACTAATTTGCAGAGTGCCGAGTTTGATTGTGGCCCGAATTAGGTGAGCCCCATCCGGCCGCGGGGGCGCGGGGGGGGGGGGCAGCAGTGCATACGAACCTTTTTACAATGAGTTACGAGTACATTTCCATAGCTGACAGTCACATGTTAATCAAAACTAGACTAAAACGTTATAATACCTTTAAAGTCTAAAATTTGAAGATGAAAGCTGGGTTATACTATTCGCTTCTCAACTCAGTGTAAAAAGTTGCAGTGAACTGTCAAGAAAATGTTACTTCCTTGATTATTCTTAGTTTTTATTTAAATTAGCTTTACGTTGATCTGTCCATGTATGCATAAGCGTCTAAGGAAATAAACGTTTTGATCTTCAAAAATAGTTTCTTTTCAGGAGAAACAAAATTATTATTATTATCATTATAAGTTTTTACACATTTACTTTTAAAATTTTAGACTTTATAGTTATTTTAACATTTTAGACTAGTTTTGATTAACATGTGACTATCAGCTATAGAAAATGTACGTGACAGACAATGTACAGGAAACCCCTTTATATGTAAACAAACCTAACGGTATAATCTTATTATATTATTATTTATATTGAAAAATGAATCGCAAAATGTGTTGCTAAGTGCATAACTCAAAAACGCTTGGACCAATTTAGCCAATTTTTTTTAAATTCAAGGATGGTTTTTACGACGAGAAAAAAACTAATTATTGCCCGTGCGAAGCCGGGGCGTGCCGCTAGTTAAAAATAAATATATAGTTAAAAGGAAACCAAAACCGATGGTTGCAAAACAATTTAATGGGCTTACCTTCCCTAACGGTGATTGACCGATTAGGAGCACACAATGAACCGTTTAAAACCCAGGAAAAGAAAATTATTTAATTAAAATATCTTCACGGGAGCATTCATCATCATAACAATTAAAGCAGCGAGTCTTCGACACCCCTTCACGCAAAAATCGCGCGACTGTCAAACTTCCGGAAACACCGCCATTAACGAAATGCCAGCCGGAAGTCCCATTTACAGTAAATTTGTTTTCGCACAATGACCGTTTGAAAATTAGAAAATTAAGGTGTTTATGAAAGTGAGCCGATGGCGGAAAGTTAATTTAATTTAATGAAAATAAATGAATGAAGTAATTGTTATTTCGGGGAGTGGCGCCACCGCCTCGCGCACGCCTAGTTCCCAACTTTCAATTTCTCTAAATTGTTTGGCCTTTGAAAGTTGTTACTTTCAGTTGTTTGCTAGATTTCAGAGATTAATTAAACTGGAGTAATAGGCTGGCTTGTCCGGTTTATTTCTTCCGGAACAAAACGGTCTCAGAATTGTTCTGCAATTCAGTAACTCTGTTCGGTAACGGGTTTCTTTTAAATAACAACTCTATATCCTATGGCTCCATCTGTGATGTGGGCTCCCTACCTGCGTTATTAATTAAGGAAACAAGTTAATTCCGGTGTTCCGGCATCCGCAACAAGCGGAGACCGCGGCGCTTCTCTCGGACAAACAGAATAATTCATCCGGATTCGTTTGAGCACCGCCGCCGCGCGTTTTCGGAGAACGTCTTAGACGCAAGAGTAAAGAATTCACAGTTGAATAAATGTATTAGTTTTTTTTTACCTAGGATCTCATATGGTAATAATAGATATAGCCTATATGTACTTGTATCCCCAGGTTCAAAAAGGCGGTGACAATCCACGGAGATAGCCGATAGGCATACGGATGAGAATAGTAGATCTGCAAAACGTATATGTTTGGAGTGAGACCCGATTTCCCAATACGAGCATAGAGTTAGTCTCGCTGTTCTCAACTACCGTTATGCTCGGTTTTTTTTCCTTAAAAAACTTTTTTTAACTTTTGTGGGCTGTTTTTTAACTTTGCGTATTTAAATGATTGAGGTAATTTCATTTGAAAGTTAATTAGAGAGGTACAATCTAAATGCACACAAACCTATTCATCTAAAAAATATCCCTAACCGCCTAATGCTGTGGCTTGCGCCGGGCCCCAGATTTATGTACCTCAAGCGTGCGCGGCGCTCGCAGCGGAATCATAGCTCTCTAATTAATTCCCTCCTTAATGCTCAAAAATCGCGGCCTAATTAGCTTTTAATCCGTTTTATTGGCGAGTAACGACGAATAACGCCGCTCTAACGGCACTTGCGAACTCGCCACGCACCTACGCAGTAGACTTTTATGGCACTTTGAAATTTACTTTTAATTTTAACCCTTTTCATTAAAATAGTCATGATTATGAATTAGTGCAATAAGCGGCTCTAATAGACACAAATTAATTCAATAAGTTTTTGTTAATATTCTCTTGTACTAAACGAATTCTATCGAATGACAAAGAACGGATTATCTTCATAGAAATTCAAAAGAATTGGCTCACATTCTATTGAGAAGAAAATAAGTTAACGACAGTAACCTTTCCACCTGACTGTGATAGTCGCGCTAACGACATTTTTCGCGCCATTACTCGCCGATAAAAAACAAAGCCCCTAATGACTTCGACGATTACCAATCAGGGAAAAAACCGAGCCCACCCCTCCCCCGCTGTGACCAGACATGCTTTACAAAAGGATTTAATACTTTTTCCTCCTTCTAAAGGTAAAAAATATGTTCCTTTAAATCTGTCCTCGTAATATAAAAACAAACAGATAATTGCCCGCTGCACGGATCCAAACTCCGAAATTAAATATAACCATGAAGTAGCGGAGTTGGCAAGTCTCACCCACTGCGAGGTTGACTAGCGGCCGCACACGACCACTTTAATATTCGCAGTGGACGTCTACAATTAACGCTTCAACAATTTCATAACTCGAGTTCGCCTTTGAGCGCGGAACTTTAAAAAAATATGAAAAACAGCTCCTCGGGACGAACAAACAAACGAGCTCAAAGCTGCCGTAATTAGATTAGCGGCCCAGCGAGCGATATCGGCTCCCTTATCGAACTCGCTGTAATCTTTTGTACGTCTCTTTCCGTAAAGTTTTAAATTAGTTGGCTTGTTGTTAGTAGTCCGATACTGCTGAGAGCTTTTATTGCGGGTCCATGATACCATTACTTTATTGCTACCTATTATTATACCCGGGTTTATCTACGCGGGAGCATCGGCAGAGAATTATTGTGTTACGGTATTTCTTAATACATTCGACAATTTACTTCACGTGATACAAAGCCTGAAGGTGAAGTTACTGTTTTATACCTGAACCAGAAAAATACAAATAAGTAGATATATATTCTTTCATAGACGGAGCAAGTGTTACAGTGAGATTCAAATCCATTTCACTCCTTGCCTTGCAGGCACTGTGTCGAACTGAAGCTTGGCTGATATTTGTAAATCAACCTTAACACCGTCTCCTGTTCTCAGAAGCCTATTATTTAATAAGACGGTCTTCTACGAGGACTGCTTCGATATTGAATCGATCCCAAGACAGGAGACATACTTGTATGTATAAGACGTGTACAATAGAGCACTTTAATTGGCTTCGATACCGCCTGGCTGTAAATCAGAGAGTGAGCGCCGACGGACGCCAAATGTAGCGGATTGTTTATTTATGTGCAACGAGACACGTCGGCCACGCACTCATTGTTCGCTACTTTTCTGATATCATATGTGTAACGTGCAGTGCGTTAATATCAAACTTAGGCAAAACAGAATGACCAAGATACGAAGGTACTTCTTACAAATCACAGTACGCAGGAGAAAATATTTGGGAATAAGAGCCTGTGGGCGAGTCATAAATGCGAACAGCTCGCGGTGACCATAAAAAGTTCATTGCACTCACTACACACTGTTATTATTAATAATATATGTAGTAAGATATCCGTATTTTTTTAGTTTTATTATTGCGTCATAATATTCATTTGCATTCTTAGTAGTAATATGCCACGAAAACGTTGGCGAGATGATCCAGGACTATTGGGAAAGTTGGTGGCAAGTGGTTTTTGCTTGATAGATATTATTGAAGATAACATTTAAAATCAATTCGTTTATTTTCATAGAGGCACAGGACATGACATTATTATGTCACATGACAAACAGGGTGACATAATAATCTAACTAATACACATTATTTTGAAAATGAATAGTGTTAAATCGTTAGTAACATTAAAACGTCGTTTAAATTGTAAAATATAATTGCGCTACGTTTTGAAGCCAGTGCGTAGTAGGACGTGGTAGGAGGGCCCGGGCGTGCGGTCAGCGAGACCGCGTGACAAGGTGATACCATCTCAGCCCGACACAACTTTGACACTTTGTTATGCAGATAACCGCCTGTCCGGCGAATAGGGCAAGATTACTGTATTGCTCCAGGGCTAAGACAAATGTTATCTCGTATCATGATCAAATGGTTATAAGACCTCGTTTGAAAACATATGTATATTAAATAGTTCGCTATTTTGATAGTGTTTCTAAGGATGGATAATGTGCTGTGGATGTAAGTTTAAAATTAGACTCAAAGCTTATTAATTGGAAAGCTGACATTAGTTTGCTCACTCAAGTTGACATTAAGAGTCAAAATAAAATATTAGTACAACAGAATAAGTATTAACCTACGTATGCCATAATAAAAAGGTAGACAATACACGTAAACTTTATAAACTCTGTTTTTTATCTGAGAAGCGTAAAAACAACACAACTCCTGTGCGTTCAATGGAAATACACGAAGGTACATTATATATCCAAATAGTTGTTTAAGAATGCTTTGGAAAAAGATCACCTTTAAGCTGAGAAGTTGCATGTTGGCAACACGACGCCAAACATGAGAATTCCTTCACACAGATCAATCATGAATAGAGATTGATCCATCCAAAAGCTGCGGTATCAGCAATTCATTCAAGACGTAAACTTTATTGGTCCCACGTTTATAGCGAGCTTTTTCTAAAGTTATTTTATTTTACGGGCAGTTTGATTCAGAGATTACTGAGCGCCGGTGCCGGCGAGATCAGAGTTTGGCCGCGGGCTTCGCGGAGAAGCGCTACCGTCACAACGCAGGGCCGTTGCGGCGTTTCGTACCACGCAACGTAACGCTGATGCACGCGATAGCGGGATTAGGTCTTTGTAGCCGCAGGAGATTCACAGCTTGATATTGGTCTCTTTCATAGATTACTAGTTTGCGGTTGGAAGCTGCCTGCATCCACCGTGAACCCACTACCATAAGATCCAGAGAATCAGAGGACATTCTGCGCTGCGCTAGAAAATCTGCGTTCTTCTATTGACAATTACAAATTTTAAGGAAAGTATTTTCCATAATATGGTTGCCTGGAAGAGAACGATTTTTAGCGATAAGGCCGGCTATTATACCACTTGTTTTAAATTTATTTTGTTTCCTGTGTTATGTTCCTGTGTTGTGTACAATAAAGCATTTTTAACCCCCGACCAAAAAAGAGGGGTGTTATAAGTTTGACGTGTCTGTCTGTCTGTCTGTCTGTCTGTCTGTCTGTCTGTCTGTCTGTGTGTCTGTCTGTCTGTCTGTGTCACCATAGCCCCCGAACGGATGGAGCGATTTCAATTTAGTTTTTTTTGTATGAAAGGTGAGTCTTGCGCGAGTGTTCTTAGACATGTTTCATGAAAATCGGTTGGGCCGTTTAAAAGTTATGGGGGTGAGAGTGGGGAAGCAAAACCGAAAATCTGCAAATATACTAGTGTGGGGTATCAAATGAAAACGCATCGCGTCCACATTACATAATATTATGTTGTTTTATATTTAAGGAAATTAAGGCATTAGAATCGGGGGTTTTTCTTAAATTTTAAATTTAGATTTATTGTATTATATTGTATTGCATTACAACTATAAACTGGCTGGCACCCACACACACACAATTACTTTTGATTCGACTTCGTAAACAAGTCCTATGGATACTCACAGATAGCTCTTAGCATTTTATTAAGCCAGAGTCAGACGATTTATTAGATTTTAACGTTTTATAATTCAAAACGTTCATAATTAATGGCAAAAATACTTGGATGCACCTCATTAATTCCCATACACTCATAAAGTTTCCGATTTTATTTCATTGTCCACCGAAATTGTATGGAATAATATCATCTTTGCATGTACCAAAAAACGATGAGTTTTGCATTTTTTCATACACATTTTTAGACATCCAAAAAGTTTCAAAACTTCACATTACTTAAAACTTTTAAATAATCATGGTTTTTAACCAAAGCTAGAAAACGACAAATGCGTCGAAATAATGGAAAACTCAAAAACAGTATAATCATGGTATATTACCCGTTTCAATTTTCACATTATTTAATCGAATTTCTAATATCTATTTCGTGAAATATTGGAGTCCGCCCCTGTGTAGGCACCTTAGTGAAGCGCGAAGGCTGCAAAGAAGTAAGTGACAAGTCGACGCTAGCAGCGCCGCGGGCGACTCTTCCAGAACGTTCTCCGCCTCTCGGGGTTGATGACCCCAGCTCTGTTACACATCTACCTACAGTAGCACAAATTGCTTATCACATTGTTATTGGACGGTAAGTTTTATGTTCACCTATTTACCAGCGGTGTTCGCTATCACTGCTGACCGTCTCAGAACTAACTACAAATAGATTTTGGTGTATAATTTTTCGCTGACGGCTCAAATACGTTGGAAAGTTATGTATAAATTACTAGCAATCCGCTCTGGATTTTTTGACGTGTGAAAATTCATAAAGAGAAATTATATTAACGTTCCCACTGATGGGGCACAGGGACTTCTCTCTTGAAGAGAGAGATTAGGCCTTATTTCACCACGCTGAATCGAGTGTCCTCCCACTTAACCAACACAACTTGCAAATAATAATACCTATATACAGATCATTATATGTAATTAAAACTAATGTGCGCAGTGGGGTCCTTACGCAATGCACTGCGTGAACTTAGAGAGGTCATGTTGTGTAGAAAACACGACGGCACAAACAAGCGGTATGTCCAGTTCACACAATATGTATATAAATTACATAGCAATTGACGTCAATTTGTTTATCCGTGAGCGATATGGGCGAGGTGGGCTACAAATATGTCTGCCGTGATCTCTGATCTGCACGACACACGGCGCAGCATCTTCCATGATAGGAACTATTGCGTCAGACGTTTACTTATCTTATCAAAACAATGCGGGATTTAGGTGTGTTTGCTTACAAAGTCGTTATTACCCATTACTGGCAAAAGCAAATAATTTTTGGTAAGGCTCGTTTATCGCCAAACATAAAATTTCTTCATAAAATTCTTTGTATCTTGTAAAAGAGGAATTAATTCTTTTGGAAAACACCTGTAAACACAATGTATTCAGTTTTTTTTTTCCTTAGCCTGTTATTTTTATCCCACTGCAGGGCAAAAAGCCATATCCTTCTGGTTATTAGTATTCAGATTATTAATGCATGAGGCGATTAATATCTCAAAAGCATACAAAGCAAAACTCTTTTACCCTTTTAATTGTTGTACAACGGATATTATTTCAAATAGATTTGAACCGTATGTCGATTCCTTATCTACCTCATAATAATATATGCCAGCGAGTACTGTACACCTACTTAGATAAGTTTGACGTCAGCCGTGTTTGCGGGAGGAGTAGCCGCGACCCCGCTGCCACGAACTGAGGGCTGATAGCGGCCGCGTGTGCTGGTGCTCAGTACATCCACAGCACTTGACACGACGCTCGCCAATCACCTCATATAATACCCGTGCGTTCTGATAAAGATGCATCCATTGTCTTTTCAGATAAACTATGGTACCTGCTTGCTTTCATATTTATACCCTTATTTTGTATGTAATGTAATCGCATTCAGGAGGATTGTTAATACTTGTCACCTTTAGCAAGGAGATTGGCGAGCTACTGCCCATTATCAGGTGTATTTCCCTTGGTAGGCGCTCATGAAAACATTATTATGCATTGTCTGCGGCAAATAATAAAAAAAAACTCACCGAAACATCGAAGTTTTATGGGTTAGTTGGACGAGCTCGCAAGGTACCACCTATCAGCGCCATAAAGACCTCCGCGTGTCCTATTCCCTTAACGCGCGAGCCTCACCTCGGGCCGGAAATAAAACTTATCGCATTCTCGTTTGTACCACCTCTCTGCACCTACAACAAAGAGAGTGACTAGACTCTATCTCTATGGACCAGAGTTCAAAATCCCTCGCCAAAATGCAACAAACACTTGCAGAGTTTAAAAGGCGAGGACACACGGACAGAAGATGATCTAAATAGCAAGATTCGGGTTTATGTCGGTCGGTATTGCGCCAAATATCTTGTGATTTCGATAGATATCGCACACGTTACCTTTGGGACACTTTCGGAGGGTATGCTTAAATTTTCCGCAGAAATTTTGTCGGGCTTTATTATTATAGGTGGCTCAGGCCCGGGGGCGAGTTCCATTTTAAAAGATTCCGAAGATTGCTGTTTCGCAAATATGATACGTTTGAGAATGTTTTGTTAGAATACGCATAAAAGCATTTACATTCGGAAGGGAAAGCAATAAGTTGACCCTCAGGAACAATAAGGCGCGTCGCGGGAGATTTACGGGCCGGCAAATTGAACAGGTTCGCACTTCCGGAGATAAATCCGCACCGCACCGCAGCGCGACGCACCGCGTGCGGCGCAGGTGTGCCGCCGCGCCCCTCACCTCAGCCATCCGATGTAGGTTACGGGTAACTAGCTATCCTGGCCGAAGTTATGGTTGGTTGGAATTAATGACACAAATTAACACAGCACTATCTCGATACAACTATCGTACTACAGATACCGGAATAGTGTGACATTAAGATCCGGTTATTCAATCTTCATAATATGTTTAATAACTAATCCTTAGTGATTAAGATAAAAAAAATACAAATTTTGAGGATGGAAAGAAATCTACACATCAATTAAGTTTTTGGGGAAATATGCGACTTACCTCCACAGAGATACAACCGTCGCCAACATTTGACTTATAAAAACATTTCAATATAACTACTGTACAAACTTTTGGTCAGATTATTATTCAACGGGTATTTTAAAGTGAAGAAATTTACAAGAAAACTTAGGATAAGGACCAACTTTTATTAAATTCAAAACACCAACCAACCATTTAAACCACTTCAAAAAAATATCATTTAGCTTTTTAAAACACATTTTATCTTATTTATTTGGGAAACAAAGAGCTTATAACTAAGAGAATAAATATACATAATCATATGTAGATGAAGCCGCTTGACTAAGGCTAGTACAATTTACACATGTGGAATAAAATTTATAAAGTTAATGATGAAATCTCATTTAGGAAGTCACAGTCTATCCCATAACTTACATCCTCATATCGCTTCCTGCCCCGTATTTACAGAAGGCCACGTGTCCGGCGCGGCCGCGCGGCGACGCCGCGGCAACTCCGCGTCGCGTCGCTAATTGTTGTTCGTAATTTGTTCGCGACCTCGTCCGCACGCCGACTCCTAGCTCAACGAAAGCAGATCTACAACTTATTATTGCCACATACATTATGTAATACGTATATTTGAAAAACGAGCATCGGACGTCATATGGATCATAAGAATTACGCATGTTAGTTTAAAATAATGAATTTGTGTGGAGTATCTAATCATCTATACACCTTAATTTTATGACTTATTAATTCCTGAAAAATAGTCTTTCAGCCAAACAATCAAGCTTCTCAGCTTACAAAATTAGCACAGATATTTTCATTAATTGACGTATACGTAGGTATGTATGTCTATGTATTGTTAATGGTAGATATTAAATTAATTTTTACTTATGATTTTTCCAATGTAAACTTAACTTAAGTAGAGACATTTTATTTATAATATTGTAAATAATATGTTGTTGCATAGTCATCAAAATTTCCCCTTGAGTTTTTAAGTTTTTTTGTTAGTAAAATACCGTGAAGCACCTGGTAGGTTGTCCCACTGCTCCGGCCGCCCTGTGCGCCGCAAGGTGATATAACGCCCGCATTCAAATGGAAATGTGAAACTTCCGTCGACTACCTACGCACATAATTTTCGTTTGTCCAAGTTATAAATTACTTCGGCCGACTGGACCCCCGTGTTGTGATTTGAATATGATTAAATCTAAAATGTTAGCTCTGAGGGGAAGACAGAATTGTAATTGAAAAGTTCCATGTCAAAACTCGTGTTTTGGGTCACGAACAAGAAGCAGGAAACAGTTTGAAATTCAAATTGGTGGATTTAATCGTAAGTATGCTTACTGAGAGAGGCTGGCAGCGAGCGAGGCCGCGAGGCAGCCGCGCCGCTCGCCCGCTGAGCTAGGCACTTATTTAGGTGCCCCAGTCATTTAAGTTATTCGGAAACAGAGGTACGGTCCTTAATAGCCATTGAAACTGAACAGAAACGTGAGTGGACAAATTGGAGCCGCCGGGTCACGATAAGGGCTCGCCCAAGTAAAGGGAGCCGACTATAAACAACAGGCGACTCGGACCCAATTAATAAAGCAACCAGCTCTGAAGTAGTGCAATTAATTCTGTGCCTTCAGAGATTTTAATAGTTCGCATAAATCAGTGGCCGGCCGGTGGGTTAATCGCCGTTTAATATGCCCGCCCGGCCTATCCCCTTATAACAAATATATTGTCCGATATCGGTCGATAGAGCACGATGTATGATTAGGAAATGGCATAACTTTGATAATCAAACTTCTTGGCGTCCAAAATGGGGCCGCCCGTCGAGGATGATTTACCTGCGGGATCTGCGTGCACAGTGTCTATAAATAGCACTCTCTTTTCGTTACTGCTATTCATTAACGTAAAAATGTATAAACGTTTTGGCGCCCAAATTGGTACAGAGTTGCTTCAGTTTACGAATAAACCGGAATACTTTGAATGGGTCGGGTGCGCTTGCATTAACGTGGATAATATAATTTGGTACACTTCCTCGTATCTCCATATTTAGTGCGGCCCGACAGTTCGGAAATTCAATTGGAGCCAGACTTCAGTCCTCGTTAAGTGGTTATATCCCCAACAGTGGACAGAGGACGGCTAGTGGACACTAAACACAAGGTGCTTTAGGGAGGGGAAACTGAACCAATATTAAACTCGATGTCGATACTCTGTTAAACATAATAACTGAATAACTTTGGCGCCCAACTTGGGTTTTCATATAGTATGTAGGTACATAATAGCAAGTTGCATTAGTTACATCTTTTATATATTAGTATTATTACAATTTGACGTTTACATGCAAGGTGCTCGATAGGCGTTGATCTATTATTTTTTTTAGTATTTTATGGTATAAAGTTTGCATCAACAGAAACATATCTAATACATAAAAAAAAGGTGTGTGTGCGATTCACACACGATAGAATTGAAACTTCAGTAAATCGACAAAAGAATAAGAAGAATAAAAAAAAACAAATAAAAATACTATGCAAAAAGATTTTGTTCGGGCGGTCACCCATCCAAGTACTGGCGTCGCACAAAGTTGCCATTTCCGTTGCATCCGGTTTCAAATCACAACAATTCTAAAGAAGTATCACTTCAAAAAAACAACTTAGTCTTACTATTTACAAAAGTCATGCTCGTCATTATGATTTGATTGATTCCTCACCATTGTTCGGGACTCTCGACAAAAACTCAAAATACTTTGTATAAATGTAAAATATCGATAGTTTCCATCCCTAGTGGGGCCGACACCTCTGGATATTGAATTTGCGGCGGCGGAGTCTCCCAATTGTTATCGGCTGCAAGGTCGGCCAGGTACCGGCCCTGGCCCTTTCTTTCAGGGCTGCGCCTGGCTCCGCTCGATAACGCAAATTGAAACACGCGCCCGGAATGCACCGAGGTGAAATATTACCATAAATCCTGGGAAATCGGGTAGGAACATGTTAAGTAGGTTATTCATATTTGATTCTTTATTTACCTCTATGTCGCAACGGGCATAGCTGCTCGTGTCTTGCGGTGCAAGGGATACCGGGTTCGAGTCCCATCGGCAAACAGTGTTAGATGTTGACAGTAGATTATTGGTATGTAGATAATCAAGTTACATTCATAATCTTTACCATTAACACATACATATTTTTCTACTATGCCTAGTTTAATTAAATGTAAAACATTAATCTATTCATAAAATACAATACACAATATAATACATTTATAATCTAATTACAGTTTCGGTTTTATAAGAAAACCTCGAAAATAACCAAAATCTTCATTCTTTGTGCTTCTCTGAGCCTCCTAAGATAAGATAAGAAATCATTAATTTGCAGCTAACACACATTAAATTAGCATAAAATTATACTATCTTCTCAAAATAGGTAAGTCATGGTTAAAAATAGAATTAGTCTTCAGCACTGCGAAAGAAATCTTACTCAGCATAACCTAACTCTTCGTATATGACCTATAAAATGAACCACCACAGCTTTTACTATACACGCTTAACAAATATCTTCTCGACTTCGGATAAGTATAAATGCGATAACTACAATGGTATTAAGTAAACAATCAATAGTGGTATTTCAACCCTACCGAATGGTCGTCGTGATTCGTTTCTTGCGGGCAGTTATCATGATTGAATTAAACTCGAGCGTCGGGGGGGGCTGATTTAGGAGCCATTGTGCACGCGCACCTCTGTTTATCACTAAATTAACTTAATGGCCGTCTTGACCATTGTTGGACTTTATTGGGGTTGGACACCTCTGACCCAGGAAAGGACCCTAATGTCCAACTGTGGAAATTCAATTTTCTGTTTGAATATTAACTTCTGACACGCGATTTCGGTTATTATTGCAAATATTTACATTTTAAGACTGAGGCAAGATACAATGTGTTTGATTTGTACCTTGATGAAAATTTTACTATTATAATTAAACTAGCTGTGCCCTGCGGTGCTACCCGCGTTATAATGGATGAAGTACTCTTAACCAACAACATATTTATTTGAATAAAGATTAATATTATTATGTTGATACAACTTAAACAAATTATTTCGACCAAATTAGGTACCATCATAAAAACGGTTTTTGTGAGTTAATCTTAAAAGATAGACATATACTATCGCGGACTGTTTTTTAGATCATTAAAAGAGCTATTATTCTTTAATACATATTTTTGTGTATCTTGAACCGTTTTCACGGCGCACGCAACGGAAGCCTTCAAAGATGAGCAATTTCTCCCGTTTTTTACACATTTACCACTATATCTTTGCTCCTATTGGTCGTAGCGTGATGTTATATAGCCTATAGCCTTCCTCGATAACTGGACTATCCAACACAAAAAGAATTTTTCAATTCGAACCAGTAGTTTCGGAGATTAGCGCGTTCAAACAAACAAACAAACAAACAAACTCTTCAGCTTTATAATATTAGTATAGATATAAGTATTTTGAATTGTAATAAGTTTTATACTCGTGGCTACAGTACGCAGGAGGCATTGTTGTCCGGGTAATCTTACACCTCCAACAGTGGCTAACAAAATCCCAAAGTGTGACAATGCCAACTGTTTTCTATAATCGCATTATGTACTGAATGTAGAAATATCACTATTTTCAAGTCCACTCGGAGATCAATGTTGTCTGTAAGTACTAAACATTTCAAAACTTACCTTTGTTTTTATAAAATCGTGGTCTAAGGTAGAACGTGTAGGAGCAAAACATTCAACAAAAAGGGAATTTGTAATGTGAGGCGTGGGAAGCTACACCCGCGGGGCGGCGCGGCGGGGCGGGGCGGGGCGCGGGCGGTGGCGGTCACTCCAACCTAAACAACTGTTTGATTTCATTTGTTCCATTTACTGATAACATTAACTTTGTGGATGTTCGATTTGATGGTTATGAAAGGTAAACTGTTCGACTGTATTATTTTATGGAGCAATAACACTCTGAACTTTGTGGCGGTGGGGTTGATTTTAGATTTTAGTCATTTGTGGAAGTTACATAATAAACTTTTTACTATTTTGTTAAATTTTAGATAGTCTCTTGATATCTACATTTGAATATGTAATTGAAGAGGCGCAATATTCTAAAAAATTAAAATAAAGCTTTTGATTTCTGTATTATAAATTGTAACTAAACGGCTATTGTAACTATTTCAATTTCCTTTTCAAACAGCAACTAAGCTAAATCGATTCAATAGAGCCTGCACGGTTCGTTGTCACGTAGCACCTCACGGCGTAGAGCCTCGTAGCGCCGTAGCCTGTAGCCCGTAGCGCGTAGCACCTGCCGGCACGCGCTACGGAGGCCGCTAATTTAATAACCCGCCCACAAACTTGTTCTATGAATAACATTACGCTAAATTTACGATCATGGGCTCATTCCCACAAACAATACTGAGCGTTACTTACTGCGAATATTTGAATAAGCCATTCACATGATTGTTACAATTACTTCGTCTGTTTGTTTATCTTTAAGGCGTGGTGATATTTTGTCTCGCAAACTCCCAAAAATATATCAGCTACGTTCCCTCGGCGGCCTATTGCTAGCACAGCCTGTTAAGATAATGTCACAGGCCGACATTACTATTCCGAAGCAGGGTATTTATTGGCCGCAGCCGCTAAGTAACTAAATAAATAATCCGCGATTTATGCTCTAGCCTGCAGATACTGTCTGCTAACTGTACCACTGAACACTTCTACTAAGTTAGAAGGCTGTCATTGTAGGTAAAAGAGTAGCTTCAAAAAATAATTGATGATATATCCTGTATGTGTCATAATTCAGTCAAAAGAAATCGAGGAAAAGTTTAAGAATGCCTCCTCCTTCAGTGCCTACTCGTAACTCATTATGCCATTGTTGTAGTGAATAGGAGCACAAAGAACTTATGGAGCATAAATAATGGAGCAGCAGATCCGTGGCACCGCTTCAGCGTGACGCGGCCGAAACATGCATGGCCATTAGCTTTGTGCCGGAGGTGGCTACGGCACGACGGCGCCGAAGGTACGATACGACACTCCAACTCAAACTGTATAATATACACCATGGATCTGACAGTGTACATATTCCAAAATAAAATATATTTACATAATACTTAAACGCTTACGTGTAAAAAGTAAAATGATGCTTCGTGGAGAAGCGAAACTAGTTGACTTGATTTGGTTGGATTTTGCATTTTTCGATTTTGCGGTGCGAGCGAGCGCGGCGCGCCGGTGCGTGCTACGTGGCTGGTGTTCTTTCCCGTCCTATCTTCTGGGAGTCTAAAGTATAGCCCTGTATCCTGCAAATACCAGAGATTCGATTTATTATTTTCAAGCGCTAATGTTGCGACGCGGAAATAATGCAATCAGCGGCATTCCACACTCCTCAATTGAAATTATGGCAATGGAGTAATGTTATTAATTTTTTGTTATCGACTCTGCCCGGTCCCGTCGCGCTCCCGGACGGCGCACGGTCGCTGCCAACCTTACATCAAATTATTCCATTCCATTTTAGACGAAATGTATACAGAGCAAACATGAAAAGAGAACAAAATTAAGCATTACAAGGGCGCGAGTCACGAGCTCCGGCGGGCAGCGCAATCTGCGACAGTAAAATTAAGCCAAAGCTTTAACTAGAATCTTGTAAGCGAGAAAGAAAAATGACTATTGTGTTAGTATTGTTTTGCACGTCGTTAAAAAAATATTATTCTAATATGAATAGTAAACAAATAAATTCCATACACATAAAGTTAACGAATTATAAAACTAGCAAACCTACAATCTCAAGATTTATATTATAAATAAATAAATATTATGTTGACTACATCTAAAACATATCATCATTATAATTTCAGCCGTAGCACGTCCTCTACTGGGCAGAGACCTCCCTCAAAGACGTCGGTGACCCGCGTTCTTCTTAAACATAATAAAACGAATGATGCAAACCTCAAATGACTTTAAGTAAAACGGCTGCCTCTCGACACTATAAGAAAATAATGATATCAACAAGTTGTCAATAAGACATAAATTGTAAAGAAATTTGTAAAAGTTGGCACTCCGCTTATACTTGGATTGAATAAAGAAATTATTGGCAGAGGTCAAAAGTCGGTACACTACTAAATCGCAATAGCATAAAACTCAAATTATGCATTACATAAATCGCGTTGTTTCTCACTAACTTGAAAAACCATAAGCCCAGCCTCCAGCTTCAAGTGACGGGGAAGTTATTCCCCGTTACTTGAAGCTTCCGGCCGCTAGAGCTCGTGCCTCGGGGCAGGCCCGCTCCGGCGGCGGGGCGGGGCGCGGGGGGCGACATCAATAATCCTCCTTGTTATTCTTATGCAAATGCGCCGGTACGATAATAAGTGGAACGCGAATCACCAGACGCTCAGATTGGAAGAATTCGCTGACAGGCGCACCACACGGGGCGAACTTTAGAACGATCGACCGATGACATTGGAGACATACATCTACTTTCATTCTAGTCCTATAACGTCAACTTAGTTAAGTTTAAGCATGTTGTGAATGGCCACTAATATTTATGTATTTTTTTAAGTTAGAAAAATACAATAGATCATATAAGAAAAACACATATAAAACTAGCTGGTTGTTTTGAAAGTCTAGTAAGAATTGAAGGATTTTTGCTCATACGCAAATGTACACAATGGTTGTAAAAGGTAAATATTAACATTCAGTTCAGATTTTAATCGCACATAATGTACATATATGTAGGAATCTGTTTCAAAGCACAAGTTCCAACAACTCCACTTGGACAATTTCCACTAATAAGACCAAAAAGGAACTATTTATTTTGCCCTTCCTTACCTGTCGGTATGTGGTAAAAGATGAAAGGTTTATTTCTTTTGACGTGATAGTACGCTTCACACATCTATCTCTCTTCCACTCGTATGACGTCTTGACATCTCATCCTGACGTTATCACGTACAATTAAATTATCCAACAACCACATACCTGAGTTTAGCCACATTGTTAGTTTGTAAATTTTTCACTTTAATGTGCACGTAAACATAATTTAACTTCTTATTAATTTTTTTTTCATAAATCCCCCCGTGTGTAGCGCAGTCAAACGTGCGTGCAGAACGTACGTTCGGTGTAACGTACGGCTACACTTATTGCTTTAATCAGCCGCTCAGTACCTCCCCCCCCCCCCCACCCCTCCTGCACCCTCCCCCGCACTACCCGATACACTTTATCGAGCACTTACTAGATAATTTATATAAGTATTGTCTGCTCAGATTTTTTTGACTTCATTTGGCGCCGGAGGCTGAGACGAGACCGCGGCTATACATTTGTGAGAACACCATTTTGTGAATTTATCCACATACAATTCGTTCACAAACTAGAAAAGGATTGATGAAAATAAAAAAAAGGTGTGTGTGCGATTCACACACGATAGAAGTGAAACTTCAATAAATCGACGAAAGAATAATAAGAAGAATAAAAAAAAAGTGTGTGTGTGTCAGCTACGACGCACGATTGGAGTCTACTACTTATGAACTATAATTATGATATTATATCGAATAGAAAAAAAGGGTAAATGAACGCATCTGCTAAATTGTTACGAGAAACAAACATATATCTGTAATTATTCGGATTATTTATATTACTTCAATAAATCGTATTACATAAAGTATGTTACAAAATAATATAAATAAAATACAGCAATACCTCTTTGCGCGATACTTCGTAGTCTCAACTACGAAGTATCGCGCAAAGAAATTTAAATAAAGCATTGTATTTGTGTCTCTTACATCATTTCCGTTTCATCTTTTTGCATCCGGTTTGAAATCACTACGATTCTATAGAAGTTTCACTTCAATAATGAATCCGTCTTTTACATTATCTATATAAATAAAAATGAATTGTTGTTCGTTAGTCTGATTAAAATTCGAGAACGGCTGAACGGATTTATCTTATCATAGTCTTAAAATGTTTGTGGAGGTCTAGGCAGGGAAGGTTTAAAAGGCGAGAAAAAATCTAATAATTGCCGGGAAAAAAAATGAATAAAAACCCGTGCGAAGCCGGGGCGGGCCACTAGTTAAAAATATATCTTGGCACTTTCTTATTAAATTGATAAAATGTAAAAAAGGTATAGGTATAATAAAACAATATTTTTGTGCTTAAAACATTTTAAGCTGGGTCCACATTTGTATCAATGGTGTATCATATCTCCGTCGCGTATCCTCAGCGCGTATCATGATCGCTAGTATGGACGCAAGCTGATACACGTTAATGATACATGCCGTATTCGATACGGCCCGATCCGCAATGATCGCGTACTTGATACACCCCGTATCCGATACGCGTATCACAATCGGTAGTATGGACGTATTTTGATACTGTATCATGATACTGTATCGTGATACGATAAGTGATACACCGCGAACCATCCTGTGTCGGTTTTTCCGCGAGCATCAAAGGGGTTACGCGTTGTATCGAACAAGTTTGGACGTGAGTGCATTTGATAATACATAATAATATTAATAATATTTGATACAAGGATCGGAAGAAAAAATGAAGCCTCCATATTTGTAAAGTGAAAGTCGATACGGTGACTTGATACAGTATCACATAAGTATGGACGCGGTTTTACAAGATATGTCTTAACGGTACGACATGGATAAAATGAGCGTCCATACTGATACGGATACTCGATACGATACGCCTGATCGTGATACACCGAAATGATACAAGTGTGGACCCAGCTTTAAGATAACCATCTACTTAAAATAAAATCATTAAGACAAGGCAGATCATCAGTTTGCATTTTATTGAAAGTGTTGAAATAAATATATCATAAATAGTGTACGATAAAATAGTGCACGTAAAATAGATATCGTCTTTTCTGTAGATTTGCCCACATGATAAATGCTTAATGTTACACTATAAATATTACATTGCGCAAGTTTTTTTTTTATGATTTGTGAATACCAACTTTTCTGAGACTCCATCCCTTAGTAGTAAATAATAAAATAAATAAATAAATATTTGCGGACAATCCACACAACAACATCTAGCCCCTTGATAAGCCGCGAGGCGAGAGCCGTAAGTAGTACCAAGAGAAGCTATGATGCTATCTTTGGCCTTCACCATGAACGGATAGAGTTTACTCGTTTTTGAGTCTACCTCCGGGAAAGCAAGTCTCTGGCCTATGATAATATAACGAATTTAATATAAAACCAAAATTCGGTAGTTAATTTTTTATTTTTTGAGGTATCGTTTTTAACATAAGTACGAAAATTGCCCTCCAAAGACCAATTTTTGAAAATCTCAATCAATATTAATAATCTACCAACTCTGGTCTGGGTGTTTCATGCGTAAGTATACTAAAAATATCTTAACATTTATGTATGAAGAAATTAAATATATCAAATATCCAGTACGTACCGAAACACAAGCTTAGAGCTTACCACGAGGCTAAATGTTGATGTGTGGATTTTCTGTTTAATTTATTTATTTTTACATAATAGCCTGAGAACTGACTTCCAGAACTGTCTAAAATCATCTCATTGGAGGACTATTATCTTTCTAAACTAGTGGAAAAAAACGATAAATAGATAGTAATAAACAGGGCGATAACGCTGGGGCAGTGAAGCGAGGCGTAAATAGAGATAAGCTGCACCTATGTGGCACAGGCGCGCCTCGGCCGGAAGTGCGCGCACACATGCGCACCGATAGGAGCTGCGCGCGCGCACGGGACGCAGATAGCGCGCAGGGGACGGTGGCCATCTCTTATGAACAATTAACAAGAAAAACATTATACACAATGACAATGACGAGGTTTGCTGTCAGAAAACTCTTTTAGGGTTAAGCTCGCCTCTTGTACATTTTGTTTATTGTATGACCTTTATGTATTACTGTGTTTTTGTGTACAATAAAGAATTTATTATTATTATTCTCTTTCAAACACGTCAAAAATATATTTTTACATAAGGTTACATAAAAAAATCATATAAAACTAACTACTGTAATAAATATATAAAAGCGGAGAATCGCCGGCCGCGAAGCTAGGCTCAAGCGATAGGTGAGGAGGGAGTGGGGATGCAGCCCTCGGAGAGAGGACCTTCCAGACGACACGCGCCGCGTGCAGGAGCCTGCCTTCTGAATCTGACAATATATTATTATTATACACCAATAAAGTGGAATATAGAATTTTTTACTCAAGAGCTATATTTCTAGTTTTAAATTATTATTGGTCAAAGTCAAATTAAAGTTAGTAAATTAGAAATTATTTTATATTTTATTAGGCACCCTTGTCGACGACCTCTGTGGCTGTGTCCGCCTGAGGCGCAGCAGAACACTTACATAATACTTTTAAGGAAAACAAAAACGGACACGGGGTTAATACCTGTTTCATATTATAGTGGTTGCGGCTCTGTCCTACGTCCTAAGTCCTACGCAAACCCTTAGTTTTTGGAATTAAAGTACATTGTCTATACTAATATTATAAAGCTGAATAGTTTGAGCTGGAGCTGAGCGCGTTTAACCAAACAGGTTAAACGCGCTAATCTCAGTAACTTTTTGTCCGAATTGAATAATTATTTCACTGTTACGTTGTACGTGTTACGTTACGTTATATAAACCGCGGTAAAATCTTGGCGTGATGAGCTAGTAGTAGCTAGTAAAATGACAGACAGTCGGATGGTCACCCGACGCATGAATGGCGTCGCGCCGCGCCGTATGAATGAGAGCCACGCGATAACGCACACACATGCGCGCCCGCACACGCGCGCGCGTCTTACCTTGCCTTGCTGGCCGAATCTCATTGGCGAACTTTAGGTACCTGCCTGCTGCTGGGAGGAAAAGTTTTGTAACAATTACAGACAAATAAAAAATGCATATATAAATAAATACTTCTGGACAACAACGTCTATCATGTGTTTAGCTGTAAGTTTGTATTACGTATTGATATACTTATTATAATAGACATACATATTTCTTATTCTACATAGTAAATACAAAAATGTACGTAATGATGCATAGGGGAAAATAACGGCAATTTATTTATTTATATTTTTTCATTATATTAACCATTCTCACATTGAAAGAGCTTACAATATTACGTCGAATCTTAAAGAACTAATACCCGACTGTATATCTACGAACTTTCGCACAAAATCTTAGACAATCTATGAATATTATGAAACGAATCTGATTGTAAAATATGATTCTTAAAAGCTTTCAGAAGCAGTGGAAGGGTTAAGTCCAGTGTCATAAATTGAAAGTAGAGTCACGAATGAACAAACCAATCTAAATGGGCAATACTAATATGAGTTCCAATGGAACATTCTGGCATAATGTTCCTTTTAAATAACAACTTAATTGGCTGTTGAAACATTCTATTGATCGTGATACTTAGCTTAATAGATAAGAAATATCTTCTGACGTTAGTGTGAATACAACATTGTAAGTCCTCGTGTCGAGCTCGTCAGCCGGCGCCACCTGTGCTACAATATCTTTTATCTATAGATGTTATAAATTAAGAAGAGCACAAAAATATCTGTCTATTTGTATATTTGCGATAATCTTAAAACTACAGAATAAATTGACATGTTAAAAACAGGGTATTTCTACTCGCTTTGAAATAGTTGTTTCCTTTCTGATTTAATTTTTATTAGTCAGAAATTATCAAGCGTTAAAATATAGAAACAAAACGGATGGATACACTGCCCGCTGAATTACTGGAAATGTTTGAGGGAGGCCTATGTCCAGCAGTGGATGGACGTCCCACGGCTGATTGCATGATGATATAAGTCAACGTGGTCACGTCACAGTGCATCATCTATTTACGAATACCCCTGTCAGTCCAGCTCTTTACACAGACCTTGCAGACTTTGTAACGGACAGGCGAGTCATAACTCCCGGCTATTTCAGGAGTCAAGCAGTAAGTCGCAGCCCCGGACTGGACCGCGGCACAATGGCGGCCGGCGCTCGTCAATAACGCCTGCATTATGTGGTGTCGCGCGGAATTGCAGACCTAATTACGTGGGTAAAGCGCGCTGTTTAAACTACGATTTAAAATTACACTAAATAAACCCTTCGTCCATTATGAATAAGTCACGACGCAATATCTCTGCTAAATTTAATGCATGGAAATCAAAGGAGGAAGAAATTTAATTTATTTATTTATTTATTTATTTATTTATATTAATTAACACGGTTTGATACCAATTACATTAATTAATTAATTAAATAATAGATTAGTACATAAATTCATAAACATCATAATCAAATAATTATTATAGAAGAGAAAAATGATATAATACTAGATACATTTTATAAGTCACGTAAAATTAAAATATAATTTTAATGAAATAAAAGCATTTTATTTGTCTTAAAGTCGCAAGTGTGTAAATGTAGTTTCTTGTCTTCTACCCACTGTAAGATAGGACGATAGCACATTACCATTTCTATTAAGTGGATGTTTCATCAAAGTCAAAACATTTATTTCCACAAATACACAGGGTTTGCTTTGAAATGTCAAAAGCCACTCGTACTAAGCGATTATTTATGTTATCAACCACCACCATTATTCGCACCACAAAGCTTGCGAGCCATGCTGCAGTATTTTCTTGATCCATCAATTTGTAGTCAATCCTTACATTACCATAAAATGAGATATCTCATAGCTCTAAGGTTATTATTTATAATAGAAAGCGATTAAAAGTCGCGTCGTGTAGAGTGAAGGCTCGCCCACGTACGCCGCGCTGGCCGGCCGGTGCGTCCGGTGAAGTAAGAGCGGCCTGATAACGTACGACATGTGCGAGCGTGTATACGACACGACGCGATACAAAGCACATCAGAGGTGAGTTACTCGCTTTGTGCGCGCGACCTAAAACGCACCGCCGCGCCGCGGTACCGTACCTACATCGGCGCGACTACTCACTCTGCTTTATCTCACGAGTTCAGGGAAATCATTGTACCTACGAGTGCTACTCTATTTTATGTGTTTTATTTCACTGTCCATGTACATTTTCTTAATTTCATCATCATCATCATCCAGTCCGGTCATCATCATCATCATCATCATTTATTTCTTGTTGGAAAATTATTTTATATTTTAGAAAACTCCGTTTAATAATCTCTTAAAAAATCTTAGACTTTCCGATCAATACTGTTAAAATAAAATTGCGCTTTCGTTCTTGAGTAACAAGTCCGACCTTGCGCTGGATTTTTGCTCATATTATTATGTGCTAAGTTAAGGCACCAAAATAACTTATAAATTAACATGGTTTTTAACAATACTAAAACTGGAAACGGAAAAAATAACATGATTTGACGTTGTTTGTGTTTTCGAAAATTGATGATTACAGCGTAAATTGTCTTTGCTTTGCGATATTCAAAAACCGTTTCAAGTTTTAATAGAAAATGAAGTGTTTGACTTATATATATATTATTATGTATGGAGTATATATGGAAAGAATAACCAACTCACTCTACAGGTGTAATTTTCCTAATCGGTACTTATAATATCTTCGGTAATAACATCTAAGATCATTCATGTGCAAGAAGTAGGACTAATATGTGTTGTTGTTACGCCCTTGTATAATAGTATTTGTGAAAAATATAAGAAGTACCTGAACCAACGTAAAATAAACTCCAAGACGAACTACTGCACTGGAGTGAACTGTAAAATTGTTGTGAAGAAGTAATACCACACGGAAGAAGGCGAATTTACGTAAGATAAGTAAAATATTTCTCAACAACAAGAAAAAATATTTTATAGCACTACCTTCAACATCTGATTACCATCAAATCAGTCACCTTTATTTATGATTAAATGACATACGTCATACTATCTAAGCTGTCAAAATCAAATTAAGTGTCAACTCAGATGTGAAAACAAGTTTAGAGTTGCCAGCAAATACAATTATACCCAATTTTTGGGGGGAGAAGGGAGAATAAGATAAAGTCTCTGTAATTCGCTGCTACAAGTCCAGAAAAATACAAAAATAAAATACAATGGCTTCTACAAGATCAAGTGGTAGTATTCTTCTGCGAACTCCTCCTAGACCACTCACAGAGGCAGTTTCAAATCCAGAACTTTATGGTACTCCTGATGGCCACATACTAGAGTCGGAAATTAGATTACAACCCCGTAAAAGAACAAAGTATTCGGACCACACAAGTAGCTCTGTCAACGATATGTTCGAGAATATAATGGAGATGTTTAGAGATCTAAAAACAAATCAAAACATACAGTTCACGAAAATAAGTGATGAAATTGGTGCCCTGAAAACTCAAAACGAGGAGCTAATTTCTGTAAATGCTGATATGAAATTAACTCTGGATTCACTAAAAGAAGAACACTCTGTCCTAAGATCTCGTGTTGAATGTCTTGAAAACTGCGGCCAAAAAACCAAAAAAGATTTAATTGAGCTAGAGGAAAAACTGGAAATGATGGAAAGGAAAATTAAGGAGAGTAGCATAGAAATCAATAATTTGCCTACTGAAAATTACACCGATATGATTAATGCAATAGGGAAAATCTATAAAACTTTAAATTTGAAACTAGATTCCAGTGATATCAAAGAGGCATATCGCATTGCTACAAAAGGAAATCGCCCGAAGACAATAATTATAGAATATCATACTTCAAAAAAAAAAATGGAACTGATGCAGGCTTATAAAGATTATAATAAAAATCGCAAGACCAGTAGATTAAACTCACACACAATCGAAGCAGCAGGGGAAAAGAAAAATATTTATATAAGCGAAGTCCTCACAAAAAAGGGTAGACGATTGCATTACCTGGCCCGAGAGTTTATTAAAAGATACAACTGGAAATACTGCTGGACAAAATCAGGTAAAGTCTTTGTAAAAGAAGAAGATGGGAAACCTGCTATTGAAATAAAAACCGAAGAAAAGATAAAAGAACTTGAAGAAGCCCTTCAAATTAATTTATATTGACTAAGAAGATTATCAGTGTATGGGACCAAAACTATACATACTACAACCGAGTTTTTGTGTCAATTTCATTATAATGCATGCATTTTTTATTATTTTAGATATAAGTGTAGTGATAAGTTTTACTCACAGAACTTCTTTAGTGAGCTTACCTATTTAAAATGCCGCCATAATTGGACAGCTTTTTCTTTTGTTTATAGGGTTCATTATAAATTACAGTCAAAAAGTCATACCTATCGTACTTACTTATACAGCTACCACTCAAACATTATCTACTCAGGACAGACGAACATCAGGAACAAAATCATAAAAATAAAATCATCGCAGTCTAATCTGCGCTTTTTTACTTACAATAAATCATGGCGTTAGAGTTTCAGAACCTACTGTCAGACATTGACGACTTCAATGTCTCTAAATCGTTCCTGATAGACGATCCTGAGGATTGTAAAAAGTGTTTGTATGATGGCAATAATTTAAATAACCTTAAATTTATTACAATGAATATACGTAGTATCAACAAAAATCTTGATGAATTTTTAGTACTATGGAAGCGTATTGATATAGAATTCGATCTATTAATTTTTACAGAATGCTGGCTCCATGAAGGCTTCAATCCAACTCAAATACCAAACTATAATGTTTTTCACACCAAGAATTATGTTAACCAAAATGATGGTGTTGTTATATATGTTAAGAAAACACTAGGTAAAGTCAAAGTGTATGAACCGCACTTAAGGGACTCCAGTGGCTTAATAACTACGATCGGCAAAGAACTGTGTGTGTTAGCAATTTACCGCTCACCTTCTTTCAGAAATAAAGAAAATTTCATAAATTGTTTGGATGATATTCTATCAACGGTAAAATCATTCCCTAATATCATCCTAGGTGGAGATATTAACATAAATATAAAAGAAACCAATGAAGATCAATACGCTGATAATTACCTTACAGTACTGGCCAGCCATGGTCTCTTACCAGGACACACTTATCAAACTAGAGAGGAGTCATGTCTTGATCACTGCATGATAAAGTCCAAAGTCACAGCAATAACAATTGTTATACCTGCATCTATTACCGATCACGCCCCTGTGATTACGCAGCTGCCTACTAAAATTAAAAACGTCAGATGGAACAAAAGAAAGGTAACTCGTATAGATTATAATGCAGCATGTGAATCTTTATCGGAAATAGTTTGGGAAAATGTTTTAGACTATTCAGATGTTGAAAAAACAACTAACAAATTTATACAAATTTTACATGCAACGTTAGAGAAGACCACAAGAATAGAAACAAGGATAGTTAAAACAAAAAACATTAAGCCGTGGGTAACACCAGGACTCATAAGGTGCATAAAACGTAAAGATAAACTACACGCAAAATATAAAAAAAACCTTTTAAATGATGAAATCAGACAGACTTACATAAACTATCGGAATGTGTGTAACAAAATCCTAAGAAAGCTTAAACGAATATATGAACAACAAGAGATAGAAAAGAATAAAAATAGTATAAAGAAAACTTGGAAGACAATAAAAAGGATATGTAATTTCCCTCAAAAATCGAATCAAGCTGAAAAACTTCTCGAAGACAAAACTATAATCCATGCTCTAAACAATATCAATGAATACTATAGTAACGTCGGAGCTAATCTTGCAAATAACACACTCTTAAGTCTAAACATAACAGAACAAGAAATAGCTCAGAAGTTTATGAAACACGGCCCTTTATCATCTTTTGGACTATTGGGCACGGACACTACCGAAGTAAAATCAGTGATTATGTCTCTAAAAAACGACTGTGCTTCAGGGTGGGATAATATTACGACTAGTCTAATAAAAAAAGCCTTACCGTTTTTAATAGAGCCAATTACGAACATCTGTCAAGCCAGCTTCGATACTGGAATTTTTCCAACAGCATTAAAGAAGTCCCTGATATGCCCAATATATAAAGGAAGTGGTAAAGAAGATGACGTATTAAATTTCAGACCTATTTCGATACTACCCATACTGTCAAAAATCATAGAAAAACTAATGAACAAACGTTTAATGAGCTACCTAGAAAAAACAGGGATATTATCAAAAAACCAATTTGGTTTCAGAGCCAAACTTTCCACAGAGAATGCTGTATCGGAGGTAACGGAAAACATCATCAGGGAACTGGACCAAGGTTCAAAGTCACTCGGTGTATTTCTTGATCTATCCAAAGCTTTCGATACAGTGTCTATACACATATTACTGGCAAAACTAGAAGCAATTGGTATAAGGGATGTATCTCTACGATGGTTCCGAAATTACTTGACAAATCGAAAACAAAGAGTTAAGATTAAGGAAAATCTTAGCGAAGAAACTGAAGTCTTATTTGGAGTACCTCAAGGCAGTATCTTAGGTCCAACCCTATTTCTAATATATCTAAATGACCTATGTGATATCTCCATAAGTAACGGTAAAGTTATTACATACGCCGATGATACAGTACTCCTATTCCATGCAAAAACATGGAAAGAAGTGGAAACTCAGGCCAATAATGGGTTGAACAAAGTCTCCACTTGGCTTCAAAACAACTTACTTACTATAAATCCAAATAAAACTAAGTATATACAATTTACTATAAAGGGAAACGCGCACACTAATTACCCTATTAACCTTGTCATTCATGCACCCTCTTGTATATATAGAAACTCGATAACTTGCTCATGCTCTAAAATAAAACCAACAACAAATATAAAATACTTAGGTATAACTATAGATAACAACTTAAATTGGACAGAACAAATACAAAATTTATCAAGCCGTACTAGAAAATTCATATTTGTATTTAAAACACTGCGACACATACTACCTATAAACTCACTATTTTATATCTATCAAGCTCTAGTACAATCTATATTAACATATTGTAACTCTATATGGGGATCAGCTGCAATGACTCATCTAATAAAACTAGAAAGAGCTCAGAGAGCATTATTAAAGGTAATGACATTCAAACCCAAGCGATATTCAAGCAATCAATTGTACAAAGATTGTTCTGTGCTAAGCGTTAGACAGTTGTTTATCAAGGCCGTAATAACTAAACAACATCGGTTCATAAGCACAGATTTATTAGATAAACGCAAAACACAACGCAGACAAAATAACATATTTCAAACGTTTAGTACTCGCACTCAATTCGGAAAGCGTCGACTGTCTATCCTTGGTCCTTGGCTTTACAACAGACTTAGTAAGGAAATAGACATGGCCACTCTTAACTATAATGATCTCAACAAAACAATAAAAAACTATTTTACGTCTGTTAATTACGATGAATGTGAAAAGATTCTCAGAAAAATTTGTTAAAAATCTAAATTTAAGAGTAACCCCCGATTCCAATGCCTTAGTTTCCTTAAACGTAAAACAACATGATATTATATAATGTGGACGCGATGCGATTTCATTTGATACCCCACACTAGTATATTTGCAGATTTTCGGGTTTCCTTACCCACTCTCACCCCCATAACTTTGAAACGACACAACCGTTTTTCATAAGAAATGTCTAAGAACAGAACAAAAAAGAAAAAAGAAAAAAAAAAAAAAAAAAAAAAAAAAAAAAAAAAACTAAATTGAAATCGCTCCATCCGTTCGGGAGCTATGGTGCCACAGACAGACAGACAGACACGTCAAACTTGTAACACCCCTCTTTTTTGGTTAGGGGTTAAAAATAATTAAAAATAATAACAATTCAATCTAATTACTCCTAGAAAGACAAAACAAAACAAGTAGACGCATTGTATACATAAATATATGTAAGTGTGCATATATGTATATGTATTGTAATGTAGTGTATATGTAACCCATAAGATACGGTAAACTTCTGGTGTGTAACTAGCCAACCATAAAGAAATAGAAAATAAGATTTCATTAGATTATTAGATAGGTACTGTTAGGTTTTACTGTAAAAATCAGTAACTTTTCTGTTTATATAATTCATTACTATATTATGCTAGGTATATATGTATGTAACGCCAACTTTGTATAGCCATAGAAGTATAGCTTTATATATTTTTTTTTTTTTTTTTAAATTACATTTGTATCAACATATTTACATTAACGATGAGATTCCGACAGCAAATCCTTGTGACCCTACTGTACAGGCTTGATAGACCTAGTGTAGGGAACATCGACAAACTGAAGGTACCATCTATCTTGTATTTAATTTAAATGTTCTAGTTACTAAGTTCACCTTTGTAAAGATGTTGGATACCCAAATAGATTTAAGTTTTAGAAACAATAAATACATTCATTCATTCATTCAATAGCTTATTGCTGATTGGTACTCACAGTTTCCTTTGTGTCGAGATGACGCAGATAGCAGAGAATCAATTCCACGAATAGATAGTGAATACCTATCGTTTAAAGCGACCATTAATCGAGGTTGTGCCATAAATCAATTTCGAGTTCATAGGTAGGTAAGATGATGTCATGTGAATCGAATTCTCCCGAAGTTCTGTAACCAGTGTGTGTTGCCAGGGATGTCAGAGGACCGGTAACGTGGTGCGTCACTATAGACCTTAGAATTAGGCTTAGAGTCGCTCAAAGAGCCACGAAGAGGGCTATGCTCGTGGTTCTCTATGGTATGGAATCAGGAATGAGTAGAAACTTAGAGGATCGCAGGTAACTTATATAGCCAAACGGTATAGCTCATTAAAGCAGCAGTGATAATGTCATATATAGCTTTTAGAACACATAGTCGTTGGGGCCAAAATGTTCTCTAATGAAGATCGTGGATTGGTATGCGAAGCGTATTGGTCCACCAATGTGATGGACGGACAACTTGGTAAAGGTCACGGGTTCACGGTGGACGCAAACGCCACCAACCAAAATAACTGGAAGACTATGAGGGAGGAATGATGATGATGGTGATGATTGTGAACCTCGTGACGTGGCGTGAGATCTCCGGCACTCGTATCTGGACAGGACAAAGAGCGATCTATCAAAGCTTAGAGCGTCAGCGGCGGTGAGCGACACCGCGTGAACCGCCTTCACCCCGCGACCTGCGATACGCGCAAGTAGGCTACCGATTGACGTCAGCCTGAGGTGATATCTAGCTCTTATCTCCGCGCAGTAGGGTCCGCTGCGCGCCGGCCGGGCCCGGGGCCGCGGCCCCGTTCCAGCGTGAACGACGCAATATGAGCCACTTATAATCACGGTTAGTTGGTGGTAGCCCTACAGGCTCGCGGCGTTACGTCCAGGTAACTCCAATCACTTGTGTAACTAAGATTCAAGAGACGGCCTTCAACTCCCGTGGACCGTGTAAAATAGTATCTAATTGGCCACGATTTTCGATAACCTCAAAAAACATCGAGGCCATAAGTTCAACTTGAAAATGCAACTTCAATAACCCGTTTCTCAACAACTACCCGTATAATTTTATCACATACTAATTACCTACATCATGAGCATACGCAGTTTTGTACCACAATGATTCATAAAAATATGAAATAAAATAGCTATGTAGGTTCAGCCAAGGTTTATGTAAGACAGAATTACAGGACGCCGATATTTATAGTGTAATAAGCCATTTGGCACATTACACAATGCACTTGGGCCCTGGGAGGCCGTTGCGACGAAACTGCCACTTTTTATAACGACTCGAGGTGCGCAATTACAACTTGCACGCGCAATGTGCTCTAGGGACGGGGCGAGGCGCCACTCACTGTCTTAATAACCACTTCAACACTTATTTAAAACAAAAAAAAATATTACGGTATGTATAATATACAATTATATTATTAGGTACATGCCATTGTGATAGTGTTAGTGATGATACATCATCAAAAACTTACAATCGCGCGTCTTGATAGCAAAAAATAAGATTCATTTATTCTTAGGATCTTTGAGGAAAGACCGTCTTACATTTAACCAAAGCTTCCATGAACAAAAAGGGAGCAGTCTTAGATAGGAGTGTTGATGGATATGTCTGAAAAGGTAGGTCGAAAAAAAACCATGGACTACGTGAAGTATGATAAGAGTGAGTAAGGAATGACGGTTGACTAAATAAAGTGGAAGGAAAATATCGCTCGCAAAACATCAGACAACTTACTTAAAGCGGTTAGGTACCTAATTCACTCTTGCTATAATAAGCCCCGCCTCACCTCTTACCTTTAGCGATCTCCGAAAAGAAGGTCGCCGCCAGCGCCATCGAAAACGATGTTGAGGACTATTTATATATTAAGTCCCGATGCAGACATCGTAAACACTGGATTGTGGATAACTAACCACGAAACAAAACAATATTTTATTATGTACTCTATTACGTTTGTTCCGGGGATATTTTCCTGTGGTTTAATTATCATCTATTGTAATGAGATGTTCATTTAGTTATATTTATGTAATATCCTATAATATATTATGGTTGATGACTCGTCGCTGGAGTAGAACTAGAGTGACCTTATTCATTGCACCTAGGAACAATAGATCTATACCTACTAGCTACAAAGCTATCTAGCTAGCTACAAGTAGCTGGTAGTATCTAGTTTGTTACTATTTATGGCAATGCAGGTCTTTCCCGCTAGGTAAATTATTATTTCCAGTAAAACGTACATTGCTAAATTAAAATATAATAGAATACAAGTAGATTATAATAACAAAAAACTACCGACTTTACTTAACCGACCGAAATATGAATAAGAAATTGAATTAAAGTAGCCCATGTCCAATTCCCATGTAAACCCGTTAACGTACCAAATTTCAGGCTTATCGATTCTTTCCCAACAATTTCGATACAAATTAAAAAGTTATGTTTATAAACGATTTCTCTTATCGAAATCGGTCCACGGAGATCTGAGGTAACAAAAATGAAAATAGCAAAAAAAAAACATAGGAGACCTCCTTTTTTCGTTGAAAAGATGAATGAGAAGAGATTATTTAATGACTGGACCAAAACGCTATTACAATAATTAGATTTTTACATTTAAGGTCGGCCTCTTTGTCATGATTTCTGTCGTTAAATTGTAAGAAAAGTTATTATAGATTAGCTGCCTACTCATAATTTTGCATTAAATTGTACATTTAGAACTATACTGACTACTCTAAAATAATCCTAATCATTAATTGTTGCAGACCATGACTTTAAAGGGGTATTCCCCGTGTCCAATCATAGTTGTAGAAGAAGCTGCAGGCTGCAAGTCCAGCCTCGCGCCCGCCCTAGCGGCGGCGGCGGGCGGGCGCGTCACTTCCGCGGCGACAAGACAGCGCGCGACCCTTATTGCGCAGGTTTCCGGCTTCACGCCCGCGCCGGCCGCCAGTAACTGCCGTTACGCCGTTACGCCATGCACTCGGCTTGTTTCTGCCAGTGTTGTCAGCTTTGTGGATCGCTTCCCAGACCTAAAGGCTCCTTTAACTGCTTCGAAGCAAGGCACCAGCCATTATGCAGTTGTAGGTAACCACAACGACTTATTCTTTCAGGGATTTTATTTGATATTACAATTATTATTTTATTATAAAGGTACACAAAATGGTTTACTTTACTGGTATGTACTAAAATAAAGCTAATGAGTGCTGATGTCCCAACGTGGAACAAAGCGCGTAAGACCAAGTTCGGTGACTAACTTGTCCTCTCTCAAAAGGATCCCGGTTTGGCTGAGGTAATGTTTAAAAACAGCTTAAAACACCGAGCAATAGAATCCCTTTGTTATCTTATCTATTAATAGCTTTACAAAGGTTTTACGGCTCTCACGTTCTCTCGTAATGTGCAGTTTAATTAGTGACACTTGCAGACAACAGGCTGCAGACCATCTGGCGACGAGCAGCGACGTGGGAGAATAGCCCTTAAAGGTAAGAAGGGAAGGGCGATCCTGCGGTGTGGACGCGGCCAGGTCAGCCGGTGGCCGCCACATGGACGCACAAAGAATCATTGTGTGAATTACAATATTGCTGAATTATTTCTGTGAGTAATTCTGTGGAATCCGTCACCGGCACCGGCGCGCGCGCACATGTGCCGGCCGCCGCCGCGCTGGCCGGAGCACAATGCCCAGTCGAAACATGAAAACAATATCGCATCCTGACATTGTAATTCTGTAATCTCATTTGTTTATCGCGCTATGTATACTTTTGGGTTAGTATATCTTTGGAGCATTAAATCTGTCATCTGTGTCAGCCCGGCAGATGAGCCGCGCGACCGCACTCGCCTCTAACCCGATTACAATGTTTTTAAACCTCTCTCTTATCTGTCGGACTGCTGATAGTTCTAAGGATATAATGCCATTAGCGATAAGCCTGACTGACGTTTATTATTTGGATGCCATCCAGATATCATAAATAATATATTTACGAATGTGTGTTGAATTTGGATAACGAACGGAAACTGGCAAGATAATGATTGTAGGTGATGAAAGTACACTGTATGATTTCATAGGGTAAGGTTATAATTAGTGTCAATGAATTTTAATGTAAGAGGTGTGTAGGGAATCTAAAGAGAGAATGGTTATTATCACACATGTTTTAGGTCGAGTTCCCATGGATCGGGACAGGAGGCCCGGCAGCCGGCGGCCCCGCGCCGCGCCGAGCCGCCGCGCGACAAACCTGGGCATAGCGGCGACATGTGACGTCACCGATTATGGTGATCACTGGCGGTTTATTGTCGCCACGACTATTATTATGTCAACTAAATCTGACTTGGCCAGAGGTGACCTAAGATTTCATAGAAATAAATTTCTAGATTTTTTTGTGTACTGTAATTGTGTGTAAACTGATTTAAAAACAATTTAATTTATTTTTTAACAATTTTTAGTCATGTTAGATAAGTACTATATCATCATCATGATTTCAGCTGTAGGACATAAAGTACTTACTTATAATCAAGTATAAGATGTTTAAACTCGAGTTTTCAGGTGTGGACACAGCACATGGCGGCGGACGCGCGACAATGACGTATCAATATGAACCTACCGAGAATGTACAATCTATACTTTTATTATAAAGCTGCAGAGTCTGTTTGTTTGCTTGTTTGTTTGAACGCGCTAATCTCAAGAAAAATAATATCAGAAACTTTTAGTCCGATTTGAACAATTATTTCAGTGTTAAATAGGCTATTTATCGAGAAAGGCTATAAACCATTTTTTAGTAAATCATCCCAAAACATGTGAATGCTTGTTGTATAATAAAACTAGAATTTAAAAATGAAAATCAATCGGTGTGTGTACGGTATAAAGATTTGATAAAAATTGAGTAACAAAAAAAATCTTATCATTAATTAATAACAGAGACAAAAGAAAAAGATAATTATTGACTTAATCAACTCACGTTCACCTCCCGGCTCCCGGGCCAGCAGTAATTATTGAGCTACGTCAAGTTGAGCTGCAATAAGCTTTCCGAGATAGACCCATTCAGAAACTAAGATTTGTAAAATCAAACAATGGAAATAAATTATTTTGCATCATGTATCTAAGGACAGTCATAATAACTAATCGTTTTATGTTTAAAATTAAAGTTTTAATAAAACGTTAATATTATGTTATAGGAAGTATTGCATATTATTGTTGTTAATGAATAGGTTAATAAAATATTTTGATTTCATAGTAATTCATAGTAATAGAGTTATATTATTCGACACACTATGAGCGGTTTAGACAAATGTCAAAGCAAAATCATTGTAAACTGGTATCCTAGAGACAAAAAGAGGGAACGCGGAAGACAATTTAAAAGATGGGAAGATGAAATAAGAGAGACAGCAGGAAAGACATGGTCTAGAACTGCACGAACAAGGGAGGAATGGAAGCAGTAGGAAGAGGCATTTGCCAAATCTGGGCAAACAGATGCAATAGAAGTTCCAATGACTAATTTTTGAAGTGAAACTTCTATAGAATCGTAGTGATTTCAAACCGGAAGCAAAAAGATGAAACGGAAATGGTAAGAGACACAAATACAATGCTTTATTAAAATTTCTTTGAGCGATACTTCGTAGTTGAGACTACGAAGTATCACGCAAAGAGGTATTGCTGTATATTATTTATATTATTTTGTAACATACTTTATGTAATACGCTTTATTGAAGTAATATAAAGAATCCGAATAATTACAGATATATGTTTGTTTCTCTTATCATTTTAGCAGATGCGTTCATTTACCCTTTTTTTCTATTCGATATATATCATAATAATAGTTCGTAAGTAGTAGACTCCAATCGTGCGTCGTAGCTGACACACACACACACTTTTTTTTTATTCTTCTTATTATTTCGTCGATTTACTGAAGTTTCACTTCTATCGTGTGTGAATCGCACACACACCTTTTTTTTTTATCTAAACATAGTTATTAATAAAGGCTCTATTTTCTGAAAAAGTCCTTATTAATATACATATATTATTTTTAATAATTTTAAGAAGTGAGCCAGCGCAAAAGCCATAAAACCTGCCTATGTAGTTGACAAGGCTGTGTCAACGCAATAAAGCATTGTCACAGTGCGTCGTAAACCGAAGAATACCGAGTATGGTGGAACAATGAGTTACCTGCGTGCGCGCCGCGCGCCTGCGCGCCAGATGTGCGCGCGCAGAACGTGAGAAAGCTGCGCACTCTGCACTGTCTGCTGTAAACAATATAATGCTCGTACGTGGAAATCATCATGAAGTAAATAATTTGCGTACGATTAGAATATGTTGGGCATTTTACCATTTTGAATAGTTAAACATATTTCTAGTACACGCGAGACAGATGTTGGCAAGGATTGGTTATGATCGCCCAAAAAAAAACCGCCCGAGAACTTCCCCCTTTTTGTAGTCACTTGTTTCATAATACTTTTCCACGTGCCAAAGGCGATTGTAAGCATACCCATAATAATACTTATTCTCTCTCGCATCCTCAAGGATAACATCTCATGTTAATAATATTACTAAACGTCTTTCGGTGCGGCCCGTTAATACATTTTTTAAGGAAACCAATAAAATGTGGGAACTAATCCCAGGTAGTACTCAATTAATTTATTTTCCGTGTAAATATTATACTTGGAAATTCCTTCTATGGTTATTATTGTATTTCCGTAATTTGGCTTATTAATTACTCAAGATGTGCCTACCAGGTCGACAGCGCAACATAACATAGCTAGGTGAATCACAGCTGGACACAAGTGGCAGTATTCTTAGGCGCGACTAAAAATATTGATCCTTCTATTTATAGTCATTACTCACTATAAATGTGCGGTGCGGAGGCGAGCACTTATGGTAACGAATAAATCTGTTTAGTTTTGAAGGTACAATTAATTATAAAAAACGTACTCTCAGTTGTGAATGGCTGCAGCTTCTTATTGTCAATAGGACTAACAGCTTCAAAATATAAGATTGTATGCGTGCATGCTGTGTGAGTGTTCTTGCCTCCGATCTTCGTGACAATTAGGTTAGGTTTTAACAATTTTTAAACTAAATCCTCACAAATGTTCGTGAAGATTGGAGGTAAAACATTCAGAGCGCATGTGTAAGCACATTAAAAACAGATTGAATGTGAAATAACATAAAAATACATGTGCGGCAATTAACGGTGACTTCAGAATTACGAGTAATAACATGGTTTACTGTGACTGTTGTACCTGATTACTTACAACATAATGTTAAGTTACTTTATGTCATGGCACTTTCTTATTAAATTGATACGGTATCCAGTATTTAAATAATTGTATTTTTGTGTTAAATAATTGTATTGTTATATTGATTCTGTGTAAGTGTAAAACTTGACTTACCTTGTATAACGCCCTGTGTTATAATTTTGGTGAAATAAATAAATTGAAATTGAAATATTTTTGGAAAGACTAAACAGAATACCTATTTGTTTTGTACCTAAAGTCCAAATATAAATTCAACAGCATTATACTTTTAGGCACTTTCTTCAACTACTACATATTCTTAAATATAGTATAGTATTTAAAGACACTTATCGTTTCAATAGATATCAATTTCAATACGCTGCGATGTTAGCTAAATTTAAAGACTTGTGTACAAACAAGCTTTATCGTCTCCCGAACAATGCAGCCGTTTAAAAAAGCAAGACAAAGCCACGTGTGGCGCACGTGTGAGGTGCATTGTCTCGGCGGAGTGGCAGCCTGCGACGACTCTATTACGACACAGGTAGAGCACATTACTGGAAGCTCCTACAAAATGCTCGCGAGATCTTAAGTAGGTAGGTACTATTTCTTTAATACTTCTATGGACTTTGTAGTATTGTTTGAATGAATTATCTATTGTGTACAGTTTTACCTACCGCTTACTAATAAATTAATGAATGTTGTTTCTAGGTGCTTTGTGCGTTATTAGCTATCACGTTAGGTATACTTAAAGTCTACTTTAACCGCATAAGGATTAATGTGCTTTGTTTTTAATAGAATTTTTTTAACTGTTTTTAACTGAGTTAATGTAAAATAACTTAAAATTAAGTCGTATTATGAGGCTTCGGTAGTATAATCCACCGTATAACTTAACCTTCACCAATAACAAGACCTTTTTATCCAAAACTTTTAATATTTATTTATTCTTATGATATTTTTTGTCAGTGACTGTGTAAACTGTAAATTCAATGTTTTTCAAACTCATTTAATTATGAAACCGCCGTGAAACGCTTAATTTATCTTACATGGGCTTTACAATGTATTTGTTGAAGGAAATGTTTTTATATATACCGTATTTTACCGAAACAAAAATTATAAGTAAAGATTTACGTACTTACAGTTCCATAAACTATCTGTAACGTTCGTTTAAAGGATTACTAGCGCCATCTAGCGATGAAAAGCCGAACTTATAATAAATGAACGACATAGCTTTAAATTTAAACGCACTATGTTTAAACGTATTTTAATTAGGTATTTGTTGAGTGTAAATTAATACTTTTTTTATAAACAATATGCTATGCAATTTTTTAGCTTTTTTTCCATTAACTCATTAAGTTAAAGTCGTTTGTTTTAAGAAAATTACAATATTGTAAATTGTTCTATTAACCTTTATCGTATCGTTCTAAAATCAAAGTTTAAACAAGAATTTTCTTTAAAAAAAATATACCTATAGAGTTATTAGTAGACCCTTGCGCTATGGAAAACGGTAGCAATAGTTGCAAGAAGGTGGAGCGTAGTTAGTGATGTTAGGTCAAGAAGCACATAGGTGATAGCGGCCAGGTGGGCCAGGTGGGCCCGGTGGGCCAGGTGGGCCGGGGGACGGCAGGTCGCGGAGGGCGCGCGCGCCCACCGAGCGCGCGGTGGGGGCGGGGCGGGGCCAGCGGCGCGGCGCGGGGCGGGAGTGGGCCGGCGCCTCATTCGTACGCGCGGCGCGGCGCAGAGAGCACGTACCGCGCGCGCGGGCCATGGTCGCGAGAACCGATGAGAGCATGTTCGGGTGCTATGGTGACAGCTACTCGTACCGCCTGTGGAGCCTGGCCAACGTGTGGGGCGCCTGCCGCTGTGAGTGCGCGCTCTAGGACCGTGTAGTGTGTGCCGTGTGGCTCGATGCAAGTGCACAGCGCGCCTATGGGAGTTGGCGGCTGGTACGAGCACCTGGCGGCCGGCTGGCTCGCAGACATGAGGAGTAAGCAGGTCCCCACCTCCACCACCTCCGCCAGGCGGCTGGCTAACTTAAGTAAGCTTCTTATCTTTTGTTTATTATTTGCGATCATTTTTATTGACCTTTTTATTTTATTATTTATTCCGCTCTATATTTTTTTGTAATCTTTTGATTTTGTTTAAGTTGTTGTCATAGTTACAAAATCTAAATCAAAACTCACTCTAAATTCAATATTGTCATGCAAAAACTTAGTACGTTTTTGTTTAGAATGAGCTCTACACTTTGCTCTCCCGAAGGAGGCAGGTGAGACGCTCACCTGAGAGGCACGCAAACAGTGCACGTCTCCATTAATCGCCCTCAATAAACGCAGATTCCCTGCACGCGCTCCCCCGGGACATAACTCATCCACTTGAATCCGGGAACAGGTACACACAGACTTGAAAGAAAGTTTGGTTTGCCGCCGAGGGGAGCCCGCTCGCTTTCACCGTCTTAAATCGTAAATGATTATGTTGTTTTAATTCATTTGCTTTCCTTTCTTTTACTTTTTATTTAATTCTTCCTGTTGGGTTCTTGCCGCCTGCCTGCCGTGGCTCGGGTGGAGAGCTGAGAGCTAGATGCTGCGAGCCAGTGCTGTGTGCTGTACTCGCGTTCTCACGGCACATACATCACTCTCCTTTGTGACATGTGTGACACAAATACAATTAGCAAAAAAGTTTATTGGTCTCTGTAGAGCAATGCAAACTATTTTATCTGATTTCTCCACAGATATTTCATAAAGTACCTATCTGTTAAAAACATTTATGTGTTCGATCCACGCCAGGACAGGACCGCTAACGAACTGCCGAAAAATTGGGCAAATGAGTGAAAGTGAAATGTTACGGAAATTCAATAATATGAATGTGATTGCGTAAATTCAAAAAGTTTCATTAAAATAACACTACAAGTTACAAGCACAAGTTCAACTTATTTTGTTTGTCATCCGAAATACGTGTTGAAACTATTATAGAGTATCGTAGAAAAATATCTAATTGCCAATAGCAGTGAATGTAATGTTGTTCAGTGACTGACTCTACATTCGGAAGTAGAGCCCTAGAGGCGGGTATTATCATAAACTTATTACTTAATGTGTTAATAACGTGAATACATTTGAGCAGTGTACTTTGGTTAGATAAGGGTGGACTGTTCCCGGACTCGAAGCGATAAGCCAAACCAAACACCTTATTAGTTACCTCGCGACTAATGAGTTGTTTGCGCCGCCGCCCGCGCCCGCTGTAATCACCTCGCAAACATCATGTTTAGTCCCACTTTAGATAAGTCCCTCATACCTTCGATAGTGAGTCAGAAACTGACTCACGTGAGATTTTCTCTGTTTTTGCCTTTCACCTCTGAATCAGAGCTTTGGGCATATTATCTGATGCCTCAGCGCGTCTTGATAGGGGCTAGCGTGAAACTGTCTATATTTAAAGCGATACACCAGATTAGTATCCATTAACTTGGCGCGACTTACTTGTTTTATATATTCAGTTGTTTTCTAAATTTATTATACATATATACATCGAGATGAAAGTTTCATTTATAAAACTTTTAGTGCAGTGATTTTTATGATGCGTATAATGTAACCAAACTCACCAATTTCTATTATATTTTATAATTTTTAGTCCATATTATATTGGTTCTTCAAAAGTGTCCCAAACACATAATGTTAACATAACGCGAACACAGCACAATGTTACAATCAGATATTACAATTTATCACGGTACCTATTTGCCCAAGCTCTAAGACAAAAGATCTTAATTTGGATTTATGCTCATAGCCCGCACTAATTTGTTTAATAACAGGATATGTATGTACCTACTTAGTTTTAGTGATAAATTTAGTCTCACCGTAATTACCTTTGCCGTATGAAACTGGGCAGCAATATCGGGAAAGGCAAAAATCTACATTTAGCCTTGTGTTTATTCTACGTCTATATTAATCAATTTGAATTATTTTTCCTATCAATTTAAATTAGTACTCATATAATTAATGTTTTTGTCGATGGATTTGATAGTTTAAAAAAGTACAAAAACCTCTGTTTAAAGCGAGGTGTAAATGATGTTAGAAGATCCAAACGTCACAATTATTATTGGAGCGCGGGCACCATCGTGATAAGTTTTATACTACCTAGGTACCTATTACTTGTTGTTGAATCGTTTACTAAGAGATTCTGGAACTTTCCATAGACGATTAATATAAAAATTCATAGATTACTAATCACAATAAACTTAAGGTTTTAACCTACGTAGGTTAAATATTGGCTTTTGTAGTAGGTACCTATTTGAGCATTTTTTACGAAACTTTATAGGTTGTAACATAAAATATAATCTATACTAATATATAAAGCTGAAGAGTTTGTTTGTTTGTTTGTTTGTTTGTTTGAACGCGCTAATCTCAGAAACTACTGGTTCGAATTGAATAATTCTTTTTGTGTTGGATAGTGGAGTTATCGAGGAAGGCTATAGGCTATATAACATCACGCTACGACCAATAGGAGCAAAGATATAGTGGTAAATGTGTAAAAAACGGGAGAAATTGTTCATCTTTGAAGCCTTCCGCTGCGTGCGCCGTGAAAACGGTTCAAGATACACAAAAAATATGTATTAAAGAATAATAGCTCTTTTAATGATCTAAAAAACAGTCCGCGATAGTATAATGTCTATCTTTTAAGATTAACTCACAAAAACCGTTTTTATGGTACGTAATTTGGTCGAAATAATTTGTTTAAGTTGTATCAACATAATAATATTAATCTTTATTCAAATAAATATGTTGTTGGTTAAGAGTACTTCATCCATTATAACGCGGGTAGCACCGCAGGGCACAGCTAGTTGTTAATATAATTGTATATTGAAACTAGTAGGTATTTACCTACAAAACTTATTGTGAAGAACACTGTTTAAAAAAAAATGCTTTGTTTTTGGAAATTTCGTTTTATTATTTTATTATGTAGGAATACGATTAAACTGTAGTTCGCCCATTATTATCCCATCTCACTAAAATCTAAAGCGCAATATGACCTGTGTACAAAGGCTACATGTGTGTTATCTAGGGAACTAATAAGAAATATAATAGATTTCCCCATGAGTAGTGCCGGTGCGGGTGCGAAAAAAAAAACAAAGTGTTATCGGTGTTCTATATAATATTTATGTCGTTTATGTTTATTGAACGAACGAACGAAGTGAGTTAGTTAGGTACCTATACAATTTAAGTTGGGGCAAAACACAGTTTTGTATGTGTTTACAATGCAATAACTTTCGAACAAATAATTGAATTTTAATGAAATAAAGGTATGTAGAAAGTGTCAAAATGTTTAACTTTTTTCAACAAAATCGGTTAATTCGCTTAAATAAATATTTGTGTTTCTTGAGTCTATCAACTTGGGTAATTATTATTAAACAATGAATTAAGAACATTCATATTTTCTATCAATTATGCGAGTTCTCATCTTCACAAAAAATAAACTTGATATTCTGAAAATAAAAACTATTATTTTTGACATCCCCTATTCCTAATGTTCATACCTATAGGTAAATAGTTATTTATTTTATTACCGTTCCTGTTATAACTTTTACAAATGTATTTTTCCTTTATTACTTAACATTAGGTACCTATATTGTTTCAAACAAAGGCTTTTGTTTAGTACGAAAAATGTAACAATGTTATTAATTAGATACCTCCATTGCACTCTATTATAACAATAAATGTGTGATTTATTTCCATAGAAGTAGGTACCTAGTTCCCGATAATGAGACCGCAGCTTATGAACTAAACAGTAATTTAGTTGGCAATTACACGCGAAGTAAAGTCGAGACACAACATGGCGGGCGGGGCGTCCCGCTCGCACAGGTGCGGCCAATCGCGCCGCGCCATCGCCTCATCTCAAACTGCGTATTAGCCGTTATTCTAATAACTAGTTTATTGTTATTGAACGATACGACTCAAAACGAAAATTCGCGAATTGATTTTAAACAACATGCAAGTAGAACTAGGTGCATCGGAGAGGTCAGGGGCCACAATCACAGAAGCGTAGGCCGTTATCGGGGCGAGCGGACGCACGCGACGGACGCTATCTATAGGTACTATATCCACCGCAGTAGGTAGCTGGCCCCGGGGTTCATTCCCTACTGTGTAGAACGTACCACCTACAATGTTTGTATACGCTTTCAGTTTACGAAACCATGTACCAATAATACTCTACTCAAATTTAAACAAGTACTAGTAAAACTATTATGTATCAAAAATGTTATTAAATTATCAGAGATAATGTTGTACATCTCTGAATTAATACTGCTAAACCAACCCGTACTCTCGTAGCGAAATCGTAAAACTATTTTTTATTAAACGCGACACGTAGCGCCATCTAGCGTCGAGTAGGAGAATTAACAGAGTACTGAACTAGCTAATCCAGTTGAATATAGTATTATTATTGATACTGTACTTAGGTACCTACAATTCAATTACTCGTTTATATTCATAATAAAATTATGTATAATAATATAATGATATAATATACCTACTGATACTCAATGTATCATTTAATCACCTACTATACAATAACGGACAAAACCTTTAGTAAATAATGAAAAGGGATTATAAATAATTTATGACAATTATTGATTAGTGATAAATAAAATTAATACTTTACTGAATAAAACAAAGTTTATTAAAATGCTATAACTTTTTCCTATGATTCCCGCATGTCCGTCTGCGTGGAGTTCAGTTGAAATTGTTTTCAGTTAAAGCAACTTGGGCTACGACAAAATTATTGTTTAAAACTTACGCGTCGAATTGTGAACCTCCTCCTTTTTCAAGTCAGTAAAAATTATAATATTTATTCATTCGTTCTGGCTTTTGTAGTGAAGTAGTTTGCTTTACATTGACTTTGACAAACATGGTTCATTCCTCTGGTACCTACTCGTACCTATAGCCTGACTGTCAAATGTATGAAAATAAAGTCAGGCAGAGCATTACCTATCTGACAAAATTAAATTCATAATTATTTTTAATAATTATAAATAAATTTAGCAAACTACTTTGATTAAAAAATATACATTATAAGAAGCCTAGTGTCATTAAAATAATCAATGGGCTCAAGGGGCAAGCTTGTTTCAATAATATCATTGACGTTTTGAGATTTTTCAATTCATATTTTTAGATGTTCCTCTTTCAATACTTAAGTGCAGTAGATATTTATTGTGGATACAACCATGTCTATCATTTATTAACATTAACAAGAATGCTCAAGTAAGTACCAAGCGTGGCGTGTTTAGGGAAACATAAACAATATAAATATGTAATCCCAAGACGACACCTGCATTATGTCATAATGTGTGACAATTAAATATTATAACTTTTGAAGGTATCATGGTTATCAATACTAGGTATTTAGATTATAACGGGATATTTACCATGATTAATAAAATTGTCTTTTGAGTTTCCCGATATTTCGGCACAGTGTCATGCGCCACGATCACGGTTGAACTGAAGTTGCAGCGATTTGAGTAACAGTTAACTGAGAAAGAGGGTAGGCCGCTTTGTCTGCCAATGCAGACAAAGCGTAACAAACATCCATACATCCATACTTACAAACTTTCGCCTTTATAATAGTAGTAGGATACTTTTACGAACCGACGCCACACTAGAGTTGGGACCTGTTTCACAAGCCACCAACACACTATCGCGACACACAATACTGACAGTGTCCGTTTGGACTTCCGAAGCGGGCCTTTCGACTAATGCACAGCTTCACCACAGGGTCCCAGGTACCAGATAATTGAAAACCATCTTCTCGGTTGAAGTTCCTGTGTAATCTCAATTGTACTGTACACCTCTGTATCTGTACACCTGTACCAATCTATTATAGGTAGATATATAGTATTTTTCTACTGAGATTACTTGTGATTTGTGTTGCTCAATCCAATGGTTACGCCCCGCCTCAAAAGACAATAACTCATGGTAAATATCCCGTTTTAAATTTAATTAAATATTTTATTATTTTAGGTACTTTTTTGAAATTATTAATAATTTGTAGGTAAAGTGGGGATTAAGAACTTTTAGTAAAATACATACACACCTACAATAGGGTACACTATTACTAAAATATGAAACAAATAGCTATTAGATTTATAATAAACTAGCTGTGCCCCGCGGTGTTACCCGCGTTATAATGGATTTTCCCGCGGAATGACGTTTTCCCGCGGTAAAAAGTAGCCTATGTTATTTTTCAGGCTCTAGAGATTCTGTGTACCAAATTTCATTTAAATCGGTTCAGTAGTTTTCGCGTGAAAGAGTAACATACATCCATACTTACAAACTTTCGCCTTTATAATAGTAGTAGGATACTTTTTTGAACCGAAATAACTAATACAGAGAGACGTTTTTTTAGATATCATTATTTAAATTGTAATACTTTCGTCTTTGATCACGTGACTCAAAAACACTTTTCAAAATAGTGTTTGTGTGCAGCGCTGTGGCGTACCTACCTGATTAGGTCAGAACTGTAATGTGTCCTACACGCTGTCCATAGCCGGCTGCAGACATACTGTGACGTCACACGAGCGGCATATGGAGGCAAGGTTTTATTATGATATTCGCGCTATTTTGGCAATTTGGAATTATTTATAGAATGTTAACATTGTACTGTTATGGAATACATTAAAATGGTATATAAGAAATATTTTATAGTTACCACAACGCCATAGTCGTAATTATCTCTGTACGCGGCTACTACGGACCCTCTACGTTAGAGGATCTTTGATTATTAACATTTTATTAACATAAAGTTCTTACCTATGTCAGCATAAAGTTGGGTCATAATATCCGTAGAGTACCTACATTATTTAATATAATGCCATCAGTTCGAGTCATAAAACAAAGTCCATGTACATCAGTATAAACAACGATAAAATGAAACAGTAACGATAAAGCAGCAAGGTGCGCATTATTTCACGCACTCTGATTATTATTCAGATTAATTTGCGGGTGTCATGCTCGCGGGCTTAATGTTGCGATTCTACAATAATTGTCCTCTGATTTAATAAACTTTATTGCGACTGTTACACTGTCACAGTCGGGCTTCGTTGCTCCTACTGCAGAGAAACGGAATAAATAATAGAATTAAGTGGTTAGAACTATCAACTTTGCTGTCTTATGTGTAGCTCATTGATGCTCTCAGTGAGTTATTGATTAATGTTGTGACTGGGCTCGGTTCCCAATGCATAAATAACATAGTAAATGATGAATAAGGCAGCACAGTGACAGGAATATAAATGTAGTAACGGTGTGATTTGTTGCGCAGTTCGTCCGCTGGCCGGCGCGGGCGCGGGCGCGGGCGCGGCGGAGGGCAAGGCGCCGGGCGGCGCGGGCGGCGCGGCGGACGAGGAGGACTCGCGCTCGGGCTCCCCGCTCGGCCCCGGCGGCCCCTTCGCCTGCTCGCAGTGCCGCGGCGCCTACCCCACGCGCGACCAGCTCGAGCGCCACGAGACGCTGCACTCGCCCAGCACACAGGTGGATACACTCAAATATGTCAGTGACACACACTTCATAATGCTTACCATCACTCTAAAACTTACCCATACCGAATATTTATTTAAATCGAGTGTGTAAATTCTAGTCGATTCTGACGCAGCAGTAGATTTATATTCGTGTTAAAGATTAAATTGTTCTAAAAAGCTACAGGCGGTGCCACGAACAGTATGAGTAAGGGAGGTTTCCGTTGTTTCAGACGTGCAAGATCTGCCACAAGTCATTCGCGAACGTGTACCGCCTGCAGCGGCACATGATCAGCCACGACGACAACGCCAAGCTGCGCAAGTTCAAGTGCAACGACTGCGACAAGGCGTTCAAGTTCAAGCACCACCTCAAGGAGCACCTGCGCATCCACTCCGGCGAGAAGCCCTTCGAGTGCGCCAACTGCGGCAAGAAGTTCTCGCACTCCGGCTCCTACTCCTCGCACATGACCTCCAAGAAGTGCCTCGTGATGAACCTCAAGATGGGCCGCATCAAGCCGACCAACCCCGCGCTCAACCCGGACCGCAGCCCGCAGCGCAAGCGCCAATCGAACAGCAGCGGCCTCGCGAGCGCGCCCGCGTTCTTCCCGATCCTGCCCAAGTACGGCGACGCGGCAGCCTTCTTCTCGTCCATGTCGGGCGACGGCGGCTTCCACCGGCCGCTGCAGCCCGGCCTCGCGCCCTTCTACCTGCCGCCCGGCGTGCCGCTCAGCCCCGCGCCCGGCGTCGCGCCCTACAGCCTGCCCTCCTCGCTCAGCCAGCTGTTCGAGCAGCTCGCCTCCTCGCAGTACGCGCCGCGCAAGGACGCGCCGAGCCCGGGCCGGGGGGCGCCCGACGAGGACGACGACCGCCGCTCCGACGGCAGCGCCGAGCTCGTCATGGACATCGAGGAGGAGGACGCGCCCGTGAAGCGCGAGCCCGCGCCGCGCTACGACTCCGTGCCGCTCGAGAGCGACGACGTCGACGTCGGCCGCTCCGGCTTCGACACGATCCTCGAGTCCGTCAGCGCCTCCGTCACGAAGCACTTCTTCGGCGCGAGCGTCGACGAGCGCTCGCCGGCCTCCGGCGTCCGCGCGAGCCGCGAGTCGCCCCTCACGCCGCAGGTCATCATCAAGGAGGAGCCGGACCCGGACGACTACCACCGGTGCGCGAGGTGCGGCGCCACCTTCGGGAACAAGAGCGATCTCCTGGATCACGAGAAGGTGATGTGCAACGGCCTGTTCCGGAAGCACGAGAGCCTGGCGGCGCAGGTCGCGGAGACGGTCGCGCTGAACCGGCTCGAGCTGGAGATGGAGATGCGCGGCTCCGAGCGGAGCGGCGTCAGCGCCAGCGAGGACGAGGAGCGCGACGAGCGCGGCTCGCCGCACGACGCCGACCGCAAGGTGCGCGTGCGCACGGCGCTCAGCGAGGAGCAGCAGGCGGTGCTGCGCGACCACTACGCGGCCAACCCGCGCCCGAACCGCGAGGAGTTCAAGCGGATAGCGCAGCGGATCGGCCTCGACAACCGCGTCGTGCAGGTGTGGTTCCAGAACAACCGCGCGCGGTTCCGGCGGCTCACGCAGAGCGGCTCGCAGTCGGACCAGCCGCTGGACCTGTCGACGCGGCGCTCGGAGCCGTCGCCGGCGTGCAGCCCGGCGCCGTCGGCCTGCAGCGCGTCGGCGGCCGCGTCCGACTCGGAGGAGGCGGTGAACCTGAGCCGCAAGTCGTCGCGCAGCACGACGCCGCAGCGCGCCGGGCTGGCGGGCGCCTACCCACATTCCAATTGCTCGTCGTCCTCGTTCACGGACTTCCGGCTGTCGCCGTCGCCGGGCGACGCGCCGGGCGCGCCGCGGCGGCCCCCGGCGCAGAAGCTGAGCCCGCTGCTGCCGATGGACAAGCTGCTGGCGTACGGCGCGCGGGGCGAGCGCGCGTGGGAGGCGGCCGCGGGCTACGAGGAGGACGCGGCCGCGCTGAGGAAGACCAAGCTGAGAGGCGACTTCAAGGAGGGGGAGGGCCAGTTCGTGTGCGACCAGTGCGACAAGACCTTCGTCAAGCAGAGCTCGCTGGCTAGACACAAATATGAGCATTCAGGTGAACACCTCTCTTTTTTATATTTTCACCACAATTCAGTTCCATCAAATCATGATGCTATTTGAACCATTTTGAAGTTTAAAAATTATATATTATGTTTCGTTATACGTCATCATCATAACGGCCACTATAGACTTCTGTCAAAACATAGGGTTACCTACCACGATGGTCAATTTGGTTGTGCCGGAGCCTCGTTCGTTGTTTGACAGGTTGCTACGGGCCGGCTGGATCAGCCTAGATCGCTGAGATGATGTTTGAAACCTGTTATCGTAGTAACTGATATCGTCATACGGTATACTCACATATGTCCGTGTGTGTGCAGGTCAGCGGCCGTACAAGTGCGTGCAGTGCCCGAAGGCCTTCAAGCACAAGCACCACCTGACGGAGCACAAGCGGCTGCACACGGGCGAGAAGCCCTTCCAGTGCTGCAAGTGCCTCAAGAAGTTCTCGCACTCCGGCTCCTACAGCCAGCACATGAACCACCGGTTCGCCATCTGCAAGCCCTACCGCGACTAGCCGCCCCCCGCCCCCCGCCCCCCGCCCCCCGCCTCACGCGTCGCCGCCGCTCATTGCTCATAGAAAATAAGTATTCGTCGCTCGGTATTTTCGTTCTTGAAGTTACTTCATTGCTCAACGACATATTACTTTTATTCAGTTGGACGATGTCCGACGGTACTTTTTAATTTTAATTATACCGTTAGTGTAGTTACTCGTGTGCCAGAACTGTACCAAAGTGCCAAGCAGATACATGATGCCAAAAATTGTTAGATATTAAATTATGTTATAGTTTATGTGCTAGACTCCGAAGGCCAGTACCTGTAATGTAATACTCGAAAAGTTATAGTTTTTTCTTATATTTAGGTATGTACGAGTACTTGTAACTGTAAACTGTTGTGCGAGGGATCGATGAAAGCGAACAGAGTAAAATTTATATGTAAAGTGTGTACAAATAACAACGAATGGGTTAGAAATTCCGAAACCTGCGCGTCTGATGTGATGACTTGTTGACAATATGTTAGTGTAGACGGATGACCGAGGCTAGTAGTAAACCTTCCACTTCGTAGCTCTCTTCTGCGCTAATTACCTACTGAAACGCGGGCAGCACTTATCGCGCTATCCAATTCGTGACTGTTTTTAAAATTCTTAAAAATATTCAACAGTTATTGCTTATAACCCACTTCTTAACTTGACATTAGATACCAAATAAATCAAAGATGACGTTCTATTAATAATTTGTTCTCTGTTAAAAAGTTTAATAGGTATTTAGTAAATCTAAGAAACGTGTATTTTATCTATGGATAAGGAATTAGATAGATTCAATCTTGTTTAAGTTAAAGCATTCCATAATACTCATAATGGGATCTCTGCTGTGTTTAAAACTTTTCGATATTTAGTCCAAAAACTAGCGTCTATCTCTGTAAATATTTACTACATATGATGTACGATATGTCTTATATTAATTATCACTACTATAAAGTACCTAAGTGTAAGTTTGACGTACTGTTCACGAGTATATTGTTAATGATCGCACTTGAATATTCAGTAACCAATGCAATGAATATGATGACAATAATGCACGTCTTAAATCGATTCAAATAGCTAGTTACTTATATGATATAATATGCGTATGCATAATAAGATATATTATATCGTTAACTTATACATTGTTCAATAAACAAAGGGAAATATGCATTTTATGTGTCCAGACAGAGCGTGCCAGAAATAGGCCATGTTTTTTTCAGTATGGCCGGAATCGTTAGACGAGGGCAACCGAGTGACAATAGATTAGGAACCTACATTTATAGAATATTATTATTGTGACCGTCATAACTACGTAGTAACTTTTTACTTTATAATTCATTTCTGGCACGCTTTTTGTCTATAGTTATACTCGAAACCTATATGGTAGAACAAAATTATAAATATATTTCTTGTACTGCTTTAGAGATAACAGTTAATCTATGGACCAAAATAACACCACATCCTAAGGACAACTCACCGACATCGCACCGACATCGCAGCCACATCGCAGCCACAAAGTCAGTGTCAGTAACGACTCCAAATGTGGTACGTGTGAACAGTCGTATTGATGTTCTGTACAAAAATACGCCCGACCACGATGTTGCATTGTCGTTGCGATGTGGTTGCGTAGCTTTGTCCTGTGGTTGTGGTACGTGTGGGTTGGTCCTAAATCCCACCACAGAATAGTCATAACCAATTTGCCAAATGAAATTTAATAAATATTTTATTTATATAGATACCACAGGTTACAATACCTCCGTACAAACTCATATTAGCGCCTACCACGTTTTTATTTTTAATTATAAATTAATAACTGTAACTAAAATTCACATTTAAAACAAAACTTTATTTGGCTCTATTCGCATACATTGTTTCATGTAATTAATCCTTATTTTTCGTAATTTATATATTATTTAGGAATACATTTTTTCTGATCATATTTGCTCTCCATGCTAGAATTCTTCAAATTCGCTAAAACCACTAACGAAGTGATTTTTGTTCAAGCTTTACGCTCCAGCTATCCCCTACCTTTATTATAGCCATTTCCAAGTTACAGTATGTTAGAACAGAAAGTTCCTACACAAAATACATTTAAGACATAACGATAATGATCTTCCTATTTGTTTAATGATAAAAACTAGATTAAAAGTGTAATTTTATTGCAAGGGTTTCAAATCAACGAATTATGTATGTAATATTAATGTTGCCATATTATTGTATAACTGATAGATGTATGCAAAAAACGTGTGGCGCAGCGTCGAACGTGTAGATAATACATAGAGAGGTACGTACTTATAGAACATTATATACGCCAAACATCATGCATAAGTAATCATAGCTAGTTATTCTAGAATCAGTCAGTATTTGAAATATAATCTTGTGCCTGTTACCTTTGATGTATCTATTTAGTTTCATCCCAAATCTTTACTAAAATTGTTAATCTTCAAAGTAATAATAATAATGTGAGTGATTGCATTAGCGTAGTTGTAAATCTAATGAGTAGGGATGTATGATTGTGTACGAGCGAGGCGAGAGCCGCTCCAGGTGGCTAGATGAACCAAAGATTACTTAAGGTGTATCCGCGGACCCTGTACATATAACGGTCACGCATTATGTACTTTACTCTAGTTAAGATGTGCCAAAACAACTAATAATAACTTTTATGATGTGTAAGGCTTCTAATATTTTATGATAATTTGGAATAAGTACGATATTTTTACAAAAACGGCATTATGTACTATTAATGATCAATTGGTTTACGTGCAATACGAATATTGCTATGGATAAAGTATTTCTCTGTTTAGTTGTAGAGCAACATGGGGTTGAACTATGTGAATTCCTATTGCCATAACGAGAGGCTGGTCCGGCGTCGGTCGGCCGGACGGCCGGCGGTCGGGCCGGCGCGACTGTTGGTTGCTGATTGTTAAAATAAGTAGATACTTTAGATTGTTAAAATTACATATAGATTAACAGTGTTAAAATATTGCCTACATAAATTATAATAATTCATTTTACTTAATATTATACTGTATATTGAATTTATGAATATTTAAAAATATATATATATTGACATTTCAATGTTATGTTTTTGTTAATTCCCTGCAAATCCCATCTAAATCACCTTGTGCTTAATGGTAGTTAATAGAATTTTGATAGCGGTATTGAGACTTTTGGTTATGATGTTGGAAGCGCGCGCAGTAGGTTAAATTTGCCTACAAGGAAAAGATGCGAACTAATTGGTCGTTAAAGTTTAACTAAACCACGTTGAGCCTTCAAGTAGGTGCCTACCCACCTATGTATATCTTGTGTCAGTATTTTTCAAAATAACTCTCCAAGCATGTTAGTTTCTGAATCAATAATCATTGTATTGAACCTCTCTGCTACCGTAACACGGATCACAACAAACCTCTTCTTATACCCTTAGAAGCCTTTCTGATCTAACTGAAAACCACCTTAATAAGCTTGACCGTTTTAAGAAATGTGACCACGTAAGTCAGTATCGTGCCTTCCTTATGGCTGCCTAACAGGGAAAGAAGAAATGTTAGGATTCAATGCCTAGGTACCTCCTCTTTACTGTTTTGTTTGACCCCTTTGCTCCCACATATCTAAAAGACCGTTTTCATTTCTTCTATGATAAGCACAACAAATCTCTTCGATCTTCCGACAATCTACTTCTTGCAATACCTTCTCACAACTCTTTATATTTCGGCAACTCCTTCTCTGTGGAAGCAGTTCGCTTATGGAACGACTTACCCATAGATCTGCGAATCTGCGAGAAATCCAAAGATACTTTTAAGCGCTCCATAAGGGAACACCACAGAACTAAAGGGAACACTTTCTGAAGCGTTTGTATCAATAACTTATTACATTACATTGTGTCAAATATGTGTACTGTATTTATATTATTTTAATTTTAATAAATAACATTAAGTACTTAGTTTTAAGATATAACGCGCACGGAAACATTGTTACCAACCATCACAGGTTGGAATGTAGAAAATGCCTAGGCATTAAGCCCACCTTTTTGTACACAATTCAACATTGTGCAAATAAAGTGTTTAAATAAATAAATAAACCAAGGAGCAAACGTTTGAGAAGAGATGTCTTGTTCATTATTAGCAAAAAATGCCTACATACTTAGGTCAAATAATACGTAACATGTAGATATAACACTACACTGATGATAAGTTAGATAAAACTTTTACTTTGGTGATTTCAACGTAATCCTGGCTAGTATAAAAATTTTAAATTCTATCAGACGACAATTTAGTGCCCATTAACGAATTTTGGGAAAATTTAAAGTTACTTTGACAGTAAAACTGCTTTAATTATCAAAATAATGTACTTAATGCCTTGAACGAATATTGCGGTCTTTAGTTGGCTACCGAAGAAGGTACATCCTTATTTTACACTGCAACAAGTAGCTTATACGAAGATAATTATTTTTTACACAAAAAAAAACGTACCATTCTCTTATCTTCTATATTTTTATCATTAAAGACTGAACTCGAGAACTTTAGGACCGTTTCTTATAAAATTAAAGTAGGACCGATTTGAAAACACTGGCTTTCAAATTACATTACATACAGTTAATACTTAATAGGAATTTTAAAAGTTCCTCTTTTGTTTTCTATGGGACAGCATCATCTGATAAAAACATTCCTAACTAAGTAATTTCTAACAAAATAATAATTATTTCATCGGTTCATATACCACGAAGTTTGCGCAGGCGCACATCTATTTCTAAAAAACGTTCTCGGTTGGAAAAGAGTTATGGAGTATGTAGTACTCGTAGATAGGAACATACCTAGCCTTAACTCATATACTACCATAGTGTTCCTATTACATATTCACTAGAAACTACAGCTTTTATTATATCGAACATGTATAAATTTATTTTACCAGATAAATTTTCACACGTCACATTTTTTTCATTACAATAATGATTGCCAATTGAATTCAATTCCTTATAAAATGGACTGTGCGCTTGCAGCGTCTACTTGCCAGTGTCGAGTTAAATAAAATTATAAAGTGAAAAGGATGTTTGTTACTCAGTTGAACGCCATTTTGCGTCCCCTTGCGTGCGTCCTCTCTTCCTCTTCTTCTTCTTTTATTTGATGGCGTCGTCCGTGACTGGCTATATGGCCGTCAACAGCTTGGGTCCTCTCAATGATAGCCAATTGGCAAGCGTCTGTTCTGTCAACAGCCTGTCGATCAACTTCAACTGTCAGTTTGAATATTATTTCAATGTCAAATGTCAATTGAGTTGTCGTTGCTTCTATAGTAGGGATGTACATCGTTACTCTACAAATTGTGAGCTTTGATGTAAATTCATTTGTAGTTTGAAAATTATTTATTGATTCTTTGAACAACATTGGCTAAAAACTACCATCACCAAACGTATTTTCCTAATCGATTTATTTTATAAAATGTTGTTAAGTGGAATTATGGTCAAAGGGTGCAAATAAAAGATTTATGATTTAAATAAATTGTTGTACTTTGAGGGAGGCCCATTTCCAGCAGTGGATGTCTTATGGAAAGATTCGGGAAACTACGTTCTAAAAAAAATATTTCATAGTTCCACCTTGAATCCCAGTACTAGGACAAATGTTTCCCAAATCTAGGCTTTTCAGAACCTTATGATTAAAGTTTAATTAAGTTACCTACTTAATTATAAAAAAATATGTTTTTACTCACTTGGTAACAATTTTTTTGTGTAGGTAGGTACTTATTCTAATTTCCGTATAATGCCCGCTTTCCACTGCGTAAGTGAAATGAGCGAGAAATAGTCAACCGGAACGTAGTTTGAAAATTAAATGTTAAATAGTTTTGCCCTTCCACTAAGAAAGAGTTTTAAAAAATAATTTATTTCGCCTTCCACTGAAAACGAAAACTGAACTCGCTTATCTCGCTAACCTCTTATGTGCCTCTTTCAACTCGCTCACTCCGCTCCGCTTTGGTGGAAGCACATGTATGAAAACCATCGTTACGAGTATAGCGGAGTCCGTAATGGTAAAGCGGGCATTAGTGTTTAATTTTAACATCCTGTTGTGTGTGCTTTACCACGGATTAGATATATATAATCTGTGGCTTTACCAATAAATGTTGTGCTCGCCTAACTATAGTTTAGTATTTTTAATATCTACTTTCAATAATGTTTTTATATTTGCTGTTGGTGGTGCCTTAATAAATAAATAAAAAAAATATTCACTGATAGATACTGGGGTTTTCAACTAACCCATTATCCAATCGTGAACCAGCTTTGTGCCTATTTGTTGCCAGCTTTGTGACGTATAGTAATCGGCAGTGGCTTGTCAGCTTTATACCTAAAGCATATTAATCTCTAAAAATCTTCTTTTTGCTGAAATACTATTTTATTGAAATACTTAATTCTGTCACTCATGATAGTTATGTAATTTTCAACTATTTTGCATCCAGTAACTAGATGTGCAATTAATTTGAATGAATATTGCTTTACCTCCTGCGTCAAACAATCGACCAAACACATCGACATTTTAACATCCCTTCGTTTGTCAAAATTTGACACAATAACAAATTGTGAATGAAAACTTGTACACACGGTAAAATGCAGAGCTGTACGTGATTTCTTACAATTTGCCGTCGTATTAGGATAAAATTTTATTTCTACATGTGAAAAATATTCTAACAAACTTCAAAGATGGGTGGTAAAACAAAACAAAGGACTAAAAATAACGCTCGAGTAAGTTGTGGTGTCTTACGTTGTATTGTAGAAATTAGAGGCTATATGTCTAATGAAGACGTATGTGGTCGTGGTATTGAACGAAGTCCAAAATGTGTTTGTTAGCCTTCGAGCAGCGGGCGGAGCCTCGAGCTGCTGGGAGGCAGTGGCGCGCGGCACGACGGCGGAGTCGCGCTCTTCCCGACGCTGGCAGCGCCCGCGCCCGACCCGCGCCTCTCGCCCGAGCTGCAACTCTGCCTCAAAAAACTCAACAAGAAGGATCCCATCACCAAAACCAAGGTACTACCGCACTAAGAACCGCCGTGAATCTTAAATCCATACCAACCGCTGCTTGAAAGTGTTATGCTGAAAAACAATTGATATTTTCAGGCACTGCAAGAGCTCACCGAGCTGGTAGGCAATAGCAAAGTAGATGAAGTGGTGGCAGCGCTGCCCATGTGGGCTCACTTCTACAAAATATTAACTTTGGATACTGATCGGAAAGTGCGAGAATGTACTCAGGTTAGTTAATAGTATAACCTATTATGTACCTATATTTATAGGTTAATATAAATCAATTGCCACCTATTTTTTTTTATTTCTAGACAATTCATTTAACCACATCCAGCTCCGTGGTAAGCTCTAAGCTTGTGTTACGGATACTAAACATCTGATATACTGAATATAATAGTCATACATTATTTTGGTATTTTTAATTAAACAAATTAATAACCAAGAAAAAGATGTTTGCAAACATAAAATAAAAATGATAGACAGTGCATTCCATGGTTGCATGACATATTGCTCTTGTGGGATTTGTACTCATACTGTCCCCCACTCCAGAACTTGATGCTGTATATCTTGGCACTTGCTTAATAAATTGATAAAGCAAAAAAATTTAAGTATCCAGTATTTTTGGATGGGCTATCAGATGGACTAAACAGATAACCTATTTGTATATGTCGTCATTATTTATTTATTAATTTAAAGAAATCTTACAGCCAAACACAAAGCTGATTAAAAAACCTTATAAATTAAACATACATACATGTTGGAGTAGTGATTACAAGTCTTCATGACTATTGACAGCAAAATTACAGCTAACTCCCTTGGCATAACAGTCTAAACACAAAACATGTTCTAAAATATCATATACCATGAACAAGAAATTGAATGGTTAATAAGACAGGCACTAATCTTAAAGGAAACATGTGTTATATGGTGATGATGCATGTGTTAGGTGTGCCACGGACGCGTGATGTCGGCGTGCGGGCGCCGCGCCGCGCCGCAGCTGCGCGCGCTGCTGCCGGCCTGGCTCGCCGCGCACTACGACGACCACGCGCCCGCGGCCTCGCGAGCCGCCGCAGACCTAAAAGTACCAATTGTTTTTCTACAAACTGTTTAAACTTACTCTATATCTATCTCTTTTGATTCTATCACTGGCTTTATGAGGCCGTTATCCACAAATGTTCGATGTGACTGTATAGCGCCTAGGTAATAAGGTGAAAAGACACTCTGAAGAATTGCTAAAAGTGAGCTTCTTGGGCTTTCACAAGCCAAAATGACGAAGAGTATGAGTATTACCTATTCTTATATTCTATATGTTATGTGTTGTGCCTTTTTCTTCGATTTTAGAGTCCATGGTCTACAAAACCCAAATTTACTGTCAACTAGACTACAAAAACACACTGTAAAAGGTATGATATAAGAAAATTACTGATAGAGATATGTTTAAAGGAAAACTGTGGTTCTATGACACTCATTTGTCTATTTACTAGTTGAGAAGTTATGAGGGAACGGATGAAGTTGTTGCCTACATCGAATATAAATTTTATTTTCGAATGTATTTTTCAGAGTACTTTCCCAGACAACAAATTGCCTGAGGTGCTGACATTCTGTAAGGAGGAAATTCTGACTCATCAAATGGACATTCTCATGAGCAATGGAGAAATGCCTCACATTAAAAAGTAGGTTCTAATCTAATCTAATTTGAATGCTTATGTGGTGTTAGAAATTCTGTTCCAATTTCCTAATTTTCCTTAATAATAATTATACATTTAATTTGATACCATGTATAGTGCTAAGTTAATAATAGAGACAAAAATAGATAAAACATTTAAAATTGTGGCTAAATTATGTAAAATCCTGTTTTGCAGACATAAATTAAGAAATTATTTCTGCTGTCGACCTACACTAGCAGAAATAATTACCTACAAGTTTTTTATTTCACTGTGAGCATTTTTAACTAATTTCATGCCGATGCTGCTCTAACATAGTTGTTATATGTAACCCATGTGCGAAATACAATTTAATAAAATCAATAATCTGTACATATTTTGTAATCGGTCAGAGAGAATGTCAAGATATTTAAATGGATCGCTGACCATTTCCTCCGTCCCTAAGTCCGTGTCCGCTGTCCAGGCTGGAGGAGGCGGAGCAGCGCGCGTCCGCGGCGGCGCGCGCGCTCAGCGGGGCGCTGCGCGGCCTGCAGCTGACGGCGGCGCGCCTGCCGCCCGCGCACGGCGCCTGGCTGTGGGCGCGCCTGCAGCCCGCGCTCGCGCGCCCCGCCTTCTGGGCCACCGCCGCCGCCGCCGACCTCAACGCAAGGTAACGTACATGCGCCCCGCACTCGTCTCCCACCCGCCCAACTAACCTAGTGGCGTCAGAAAATGAGACGATCGGATATTTCGATGACGTTGACGCGAGGCGTGTCACGTTTCAGGGCGGCGTGGTTCGGCGCGATCGGGTCGCTGAGCGCGCGCTTCGGTGCGGCGTGGGGCGCGGCGCACGGCGCGGCGAGCCTGCGCGCGCTGCTGGCGCGCCGGGAGACGCAGCCGCGCGCCGCCGCCGCGCTCTGGCCCGCGCTGCTGCTGCACGTGCGCCACGTGCCGGTGCGTGCCGCCCGTCCCCCCGCCCCGACCCGCCCCCCCCGCCCGCTCTGACCGCCCGTCTCGCTTGCAGGACTGGCACCGGCACCAGGAGCGCGAGGGGCTGCTCGGCGACCGCATCCTCGAGCTCCTCCGGAACGGTAGGTGACCCTCGCTCGGTTCCGTTCCGCGTCGCGTCGACCGCAGTGATGGAGCCGCGTCCGTTGTCCGCAGGCGGCTGGGGCGACGCGCGCGGCCTGTTCGAGGCTCTGCTGCCGCTGCTCGGCGCGCTGCCGGACGAGCTGCTCGCGCGGGACTTCCTCGTCGCGCTCTTCGAGGCGACGCTGGGCGGGCTCGAGCAGAGGTCGATCCTGAACTCGACCGCCGAGCGGCAGGCCTGGGTGGACGGGCTCGAGCAGTGCCTGCTGTGGGCGAGCCTGCGCGCCGGCGCCGGGCCCGAGCTGGCGGCGGGCGCGCTGCGCGGCTTGCTGGAGCGCGCGCTCGCGCAGCCCGCGCCGCCCGCGCGCGGCCACCTCGCGCGCGCCGCCGCCGCCGCCGCCGCCCGGCTGATCGAGTTCTGGCTGCGCGAGGGGGGCCTCGACGGGTTCGCGCGCGCCGCCTGGCAGACGCTCGGCGCGACGCTCGCGTCGCAGGCCACCCGAGCGGAGCCCGAGCGGATGGAGGTCACCGCGGAGGCGCACGCGCTCGTCCTGCGCACGCTGCGCTCGTCGTCGGCGCGGGCGCCGCGGCGCGCGCGCTCCATCCGGTTCGCGACGGACGCGCCGGACGCGCCGACCGCGGCCCCGGAGCCCACCGCGGCGCCGGAGCCGCTCGAGCCGGCGGTCGCGGAGCGCTACCGGCGCGACCTCGGCCGCCTGGCGGCCGGGCTGTGCGCGCACTACCTGGAGCTGGCGCGCGACCGGCGGCAGACGGCGCCGCTGGTGGCGCTGGCGGGGCTGCTGGCGGAGACGGAGCGCGACGGCGCGCTGTGGGCGGCGGTGGCGGCGCGGCTCGGCGCCCCCTCGGCCGCGGCGCTGCACGGCACGCTGCTGGTGCCGTGGCTCGCGGGCGACGCGATGCGGTGCCGCGCGCTCGTGGACGTGGCGTTCATGCTGATGGAGGAGCTGACGGAGCCGGAGCGGGACGCCGCGTTCGCGTCGTTCGCGTCGCTGCCGCCGGCGGTGACGGAGTGGTGCCTGTCGGTGTCGCTGGCGCACCCGCACCTGTCCCGCGCGTCGACGCGGCGCTGGCGGCGCGGCGCGGCGGCGGGCGCGGCGGTGGGCGCGCTGGCGCGGCGCGCGGCGGACCCGGACGCGGGCGGCGGCTCCGCGCAGGCGCGCGACCTGCTGCTGCGCTGTCTCGACTGCGACGCGGAGGGAGGTGAGACCCGTACGCGGTGTAACGCGTACATAGATTCCACACGTACGCATAGATTGTAAACGGTCAGTTGCTTCTTCAATTTTATAGAAAACTATTTTAATACCTACTGAACGATACCTCAGATGAAAAAACATTTTTTACATATATTTTGTTTTTACAAAATGATTTCCAATAGTTGCCATGTTGTACATTCGATAACTTCTTGTCTTTAGTTACTTGACGCCCATATAGCCTGCTCGAGGACGCCATCAAAAAAGAGAAAGAAGAATTCTTCAGTGACACTCGCTTTACTGAGAGGAATCGATTGACGTGTGAATCTTATTATTCGGCTCAGCCGCTCGGTCCGTATAGCCGGACAAAGGAACATACATACATAGACCGTTGAATACATTTCCGCTCCTTTGTGTTGCGCAGTCGGGTAAAAGTATTCAAAACTATAGGTATTTAGGTCTCCTATCTCCCAGCTTTCGCTGCGCTCGACTCTCACTAATGTTCTCTCACAAAATGAGCAGTAGAATTGACAGTGACCTCTGCCATACAAATGGTTCCGCGGCAAGATCGGGACTTAGTAGGGAGTTTTTTAACCTAGCGATACTTTGTAATATTGTTTACTTTTTCTGAACTTGTATTGTAATTGCTGCATAGGTGTTGGTTCTAATAAAAATAACATAAAATGTTGCCGCACCTCACCAGAGTGCGCGGTGAGCGCGGAGGCGGTGGAGCGCGCGCGGCGCACCGCCAGCGACGCGCTGAACGCCGCGGTGGCGGAGGCGGCGGCGGCGCGGGACGCGGCGGCGGGGCGGGACGCGGCGGCGGCGCGGCTGGAGGCGAGCGCGCGGCTGTGCGCCGGCGTGTCGGTGTCGGCGCCGAGCGAGGCGCTGCAGGACGCGCTGCTGAACCTCACCGCGACGCTGCAGGCGAGTGCGGGGCGCTTCCACACGCACCGATCACCTTCGATACTCGTGGAATGGAAGGGCTTAACGTATACGAATGTCTCAGTGCGGGGAGGCGGGCCTGTCGCCGGAGACGTGGAGGGAGGCGCGCGACGCGTGGCGCGACGTGCTGTGCGCGCTGCCGCCCGCCGAGCGCCACGCCGCGCGCCGCCGCGCCGCCGCCACGCTGCAGGCCGTGCTGCGGACCGGGTGAGTGTCAGTGGAGGGAGGCGCGCGACGCGTGGCGCGACGTGCTGTGCGCGCTGCCGCCCGCCGAGCGCCACGCCGCGCGCCGCCGCGCCGCCGCCACGCTGCAGGCCGTGCTGCGGACCGGGTGAGTGTCAGTGGAGGGAGGCGCGCGACGCGTGGCGCGACGTGCTGTGCGCGCTGCCGCCCGCCGAGCGCCACGCCGCGCGCCGCCGCGCCGCCGCCACGCTGCAGGCCGTGCTGCGGACCGGGTGAGTGTCAGTGGAGGGAGGCGCGCGACGCGTGGCGCGACGTGCTGTGCGCGCTGCCGCCCGCCGAGCGCCACGCCGCGCGCCGCCGCGCCGCCGCCACGCTGCAGGCCGTGCTGCGGACCGGGTGAGTGTCAGTGGAGGGAGGCGCGCGACGCGTGGCGCGACGTGCTGTGCGCGCTGCCGCCCGCCGAGCGCCACGCCGCGCGCCGCCGCGCCGCCGCCACGCTGCAGGCCGTGCTGCGGACCGGGTGAGTGTCAGTGGAGGGAGGCGCGCGACGCGTGGCGCGACGTGCTGTGCGCGCTGCCGCCCGCCGAGCGCCACGCCGCGCGCCGCCGCGCCGCCGCCACGCTGCAGGCCGTGCTGCGGACCGGGTGAGTGTCAGTGGAGGGAGGCGCGCGACGCGTGGCGCGACGTGCTGTGCGCGCTGCCGCCCGCCGAGCGCCACGCCGCGCGCCGCCGCGCCGCCGCCACGCTGCAGGCCGTGCTGCGGACCGGGTGAGTGTCAGTGGAGGGAGGCGCGCGACGCGTGGCGCGACGTGCTGTGCGCGCTGCCGCCCGCCGAGCGCCACGCCGCGCGCCGCCGCGCCGCCGCCACGCTGCAGGCCGTGCTGCGGACCGGGTGAGTGTCAGTGGAGGGAGGCGCGCGACGCGTGGCGCGACATGCTGTGCGCGCTGCCGCCCGCCGAGCGCCACGCCGCGCGCCGCCGCGCCGCCGCCACGCTGCAGGCCGTGCTGCGGACCGGGTGAGTGTCAGTGGAGGGAGGCGCGCGACGCGTGGCGCGACGTGCTGTGCGCGCTGCCGCCCGCCGAGCGCCACGCCGCGCGCCGCCGCGCCGCCGCCACGCTGCAGGCCGTGCTGCGGACCGGGTGAGTGTCAGTGGAGGGAGGCGCGCGACGCGTGGCGCGACGTGCTGTGCGCGCTGCCGCCCGCCGAGCGCCACGCCGCGCGCCGCCGCGCCGCCGCCACGCTGCAGGCCGTGCTGCGGACCGGGTGAGTGTCAGTGGAGGGAGGCGCGCGACGCGTGGCGCGACGTGCTGTGCGCGCTGCCGCCCGCCGAGCGCCACGCCGCGCGCCGCCGCGCCGCCGCCACGCTGCAGGCCGTGCTGAGAGAGATTAGGCCTTTATTCAGCACCACGCTGACCAAGTGCGGGTTTGCCCAATGACACATGTCCTTCGAACTGGTTAGTCAACACGCTGATAGTTTCAGACCTTCTCGTACTGTTTCGACCTCCTGAACATAAGTATCTAAAGCCTAAAGGTTTTATATTAATTTTATGATCAACTAGTTCAACAATACCCCTTTACTACTATTATTATTATTAATTCTAAAAAAAACTGTTAGTAAAAATTTTACATGTATGGTGTTTCCTCATTTTTAACGATTGTACCTACTGATTACTTTTATCATAGTGTGTTTTGACTTGTTTTATTTTTGTGTGTGCAAACAGAATAATTAAGTAAATGAATACTAAATAGTGCATTATAACCGGCGTTGTGTCAGCTCGGCGGGCCCGGAGCCGGCGCAGGCGCGCGGCCCCGCGGACGACGCCGCGGACGACGCCGCGGACAGGGACGCGTGAGTACTTTACATTCTTGTCGAACAATCCAGAGACAATATCGTATTTACCTGTGAAAAGTGTGAGAGCAGAACATGGAACCATGATTGTTAATGTATGACAATACAATGACTATTTATTGTATATGTACAAAATTTTGCTTGCTTGAAATTTTATTTTATTTTATATATTTGGGAAACAAAAAGCTTATAACTAAAATAATATATTGGTTAGTAAACATATGTAAAATGTCCTAACTTAATACAGGAAAAAACACTAAACTAAATCTAAATGTAACTAGCCGAAAAATTGACTTATTGTTCGGTTGCCTGTGTATGATTATATTTGTGTTAAGAGAAGGTAGATATAATAAGAAAAAAAAGTGTGTGTGTGTCAGCTACGACGCACGATTGGAGTTTACTCCTTACGAACTATAATTATGCAATTATATCGAATAGAAAAAAAGGGTAAATGAACGCATCTGCTAAAATGATAAGAGAAACAAACATATAAGAATGAAGCCGTGTTGTTCACTAATAATAATAGGTCTAACAACAGAGCAGAGAGTATCGTACACAATCTTCTCAAACATTTTAGCAATAGTGCACAATTTAGAGATTGGTCTGTAGTTTTGAATATCATGCTTGTTACCAGATTTAAAGACAGGAACTACAAAAGACTGCTTCCATAAACAAGGCAAAATTCCAATGCGAAGGGATAGTCTAAATAGTAAAAAAATAGGTAATGTAAGAGCATCAGAATATTGCCTCAAAAATAGAGGAGGAATGCCATCAGGTCCACTCCCCTTATTAATATCAAGCTGACGCAAATATATATTAACAATATCCATAGAGATTGCGATGCCTCCTAGGTCCAACAAATTATGACAATCGGACGACTGATCAAAGTCATCAATAGTTTGAGAGTTTAAATGCGAGGGCTCAAAAACAGATTGAAAATAAGAATTAAATAAGTCAGCAATAACATTACCATCAGAATTATGACTGTCAATGTAAAACATTGTTTCTGGTAAGTCGTCTGACCTTTTCTTGTATTTTACAAAAGACCAAAAATATTTACTGCTTGACTTTATATTTTGTTCAGACTTTTCCAAAAAATTCGTATAGCACTCAGACTCACATTCCTTTTGCCTAGATCTAAGCAAACTGAAAGTTTCATAATCATCATAATTTTTATGAATTTTCCACTTTGTGTGGTATTTTCGTTTTTCTTTTATAATTTTGATTAAAGCTCTACTGTACCAAAAAGGGAACCTATTATTACTAGTGACAATTTTCTTAGGAATAAAATTATTAATTATTATATTTATTTTATTACTAGCTGTGCCCTGCGGTGCTACCCGCGTCATAATGGATGAAGTACTCTTAACCAACAACATATTTATTTGAACAAAGATTAATATTATTATGTTGATACAACTTAAACAAATTATTTCGACCAAATTAGGTACCATAAAAACGGTTTTTGTGAGTTAATCTTAATATACTATCGCGGACTGTTTTTTAGATCATTAAAAGAGCTATTATTCTTTAATACATATTTTTTGTGTATCTTGAACCGTTTTCACGGCGCACGCAACGGAAGGCTTCAAAGATGAACAATTTCTCCCGTTTTTTACACATTTACCACTATATCTTTGCTCCTATTGGTCGTAGCGTGATGTTATATAGCCTATAGCCTTCCTCGATAACTGGACTATTCAACACAAAAAGAATTATTCAATTCGAACCAGTAGTATCTGAGTTTAGCGCGTTCAAACAAACAAACAAACAAACAATCAAACAAACAAACAAACTCTATAGCTTTATAATATTAGTATAGATAAAATATATTTGCAGCAACTTCAATATCATTAGTGTCTAAACAAGTATTCCAGTCAATATTATAAAGTGAATTATTAATAGAATCACAATCTGCAGAGCGATAAAGAAATATTGTACGGGGAGCTGGACGAATAACATTATACTTAATATCAATAATATTTATATCTAGAGAAGGATGGTGGATATTTTCTGGAACTAATGGACTTGAACATTTTACCAATTTACATGAACAGTTACTAATAATAAGGTCAAGGAGTCGATTATTATGGTTTGGGATAAAATTAAACTGAGTGCATCCTGTAAACGAAAAAAACCTATCTAGTAACAGAGTTACATTATCCGAAACAGAATTGATTAATTTAGGATGTAATCCCGTTAAGTCCCACTGGCCATTAGTTATATTGAAATCACCAGAAATAAGAAACGAATCATCTGGATTATTTAACGAACTATTAATAACATAATCAAAGAAATATTCTAGCGTAGTCAGATGGTACTTTCCGTGAGGAAAATATCCACAGAATACTCTAAGCTTAGATGCACAAGAAAGTTCTATCACCACTACGATTGCTTCCGCGTAAGAATTAATAAAGGGAATACAAGAAAAAGATAAGACAGACAATTCCTTACGTATAGCAATAAGGGTTCCACCTCCCATAGAATCACCCCTGCCTTTATAATCCCGATCACTTCTGTATACGCTGTAACGAGCATCAAAACATTCTGCACTGAAGAAGCCTTCCATAGGCCACGACTCACTAAAACAAATTATATCATAGTTTTAGTTCGGAGGCCCTGCACATTTTGATAAAAAATGTTTAAATTATTTATAGAAAACATTGATTCAATGAACTTAGTACATTTAAATTAATTAATAAGTGATTATTATACTAAAAAAATAATAAATAAATTAAATAACATACCAATGTGAAGTAAAGCTGTCTGATAAAAACATTGCCAAAACCATACAATTCCGATAATATGAAAACACGATGAAATACAATCAGAAAATAATAAACATAATTTTTAAAGTTGTTCGATTGAAAAAAATCAGGAACATTAGCACTTAAACTAATTTTTTTAAATCCTCTTCAGAAGAAAAATGGAGGACAGGGCTAGTATCAGACATTCGAGCCATTACAGCGCAGTGCTTAACCCAGACGTACTTATAACCTTTCTCCGCAGCAAGTCTCTTAACACGTTGAAGAAGCGATTTATTATATTTCGTTAAATGGTCGTTGAAATAAACAGGAAGATCTTTTCCCACAAATCCCAAGTCGGAAGCACGTTGACGCTTGAGAGTTCTCAGGGCACTCAAAAATCCATCCTTCCTTGTACGACCCAGCATACGGAGAACTATCGGCTTGGGTTTATTCACTTCAGAAGATGATGGCGCAATTCGCGCCATCATCCATATTCCATTCCATCTCATTCTTTTACACGTTAAATCCTACAGATATATATGTTTGTCTCTTTCTACGTAACGCCTCAACTTTTCGTGTTACACTTTTTGATTTTACTCCTCATAAAATTTCCATACCGGGCCTTATAACTCAAATCGTTTCTTAAGGAGTATACCTATATATATCAGTGGAAGTGGAATATTTGGGCTTATAAATAAAATATATGACCATTGCTTTTCGCCAATAAAATTAAAAAAAAACTCGTGACTTTGTCCGTCATACATAATACAATAATGCATTTTTATCATAAAATTTTCGGAAATATTCTTAGAGACTGAAAAATCACGTTCGCTATTTCGCACTTTCTGCGCTCGCAATTTAGACTAGTAGCTAAAATCTTAAATCTTTTGTTTTTTGAAGTTTTCATTTTTGCACTTGACATCTCTTTGAATACCAAAGATAAATGAGCAACGAATAAATTAATATGAATATGACATTATCTTAGTTACTAAAATTCTCGTAATGTTTCTTAACATTTAAGTTTTTTATTTTTATTTTAAATGTATTTTAATGTAAAATGACATTGTCTTGATTATAATGTATTACTACTGTGTTTTGTTAGAACTTAAATTTACGTTGAACATTAGATCGTCGCTACGTTATCACTTAAAAAAATACGTCATATTTTTTCTTCAGTCTTGCAAAATGTTCGGACTGACCGAACGGACTACATTTTTTTATGTGGTCATATTTCATGCAGTTATCGTATAATCGTGCCACTTTTGCAGCGTGGACGTGAGCAGAATAACGCACTGCGCGGAGCTGTGCGGCCTGCTGTACGCGCCGGGCGACGCGGCCGACGCGGTGTGCGCCGCGCTGCTCCCGCCGCCGCACGACGCGCGCTCCGACGCACTCGCGCTGCACCACTACGTGCTCAGCGGTACCTATATACTGTACATATACACTGTGTGACGCGGCCGACGCGGTGTGCGCCGCGCTGCTCCCGCCGCCGCACGACGCGCGCTCCGACGCACTCGCGCTGCACCACTACGTGCTCAGCGGTACCTATATACTGTACATATACACTGTGTGACGCGGCCGACGCGGTGTGCGCCGCGCTGCTCCCGCCGCCGCACGACGCGCGCTCCGACGCACTCGCGCTGCACCACTACGTGCTCAGCGGTACCTATATACTGTACATATACACTGTGTGACGCGGCCGACGCGGTGTGCGCCGCGCTGCTCCCGCCGCCGCACGACGCGCGCTCCGACGCACTCGCGCTGCACCACTACGTGCTCAGCGGTACCTATATACTGTACATATACACTGTGTGACGCGGCCGACGCGGTGTGCGCCGCGCTGCTCCCGCCGCCGCACGACGCGCGCTCCGACGCACTCGCGCTGCACCACTACGTGCTCAGCGGTACCTATATACTGTACATATACACTGTGTGACGCGGCCGACGCGGTGTGCGCCGCGCTGCTACGGCGGAAAGAGGGGAAGAAGAACCGATAATCTGCAAATATACTCGAGTGGGGGATATCGAACGAAAGCGCATCGTGCGCACTTCACAAAATATTATAGTGTTTTACTTTTAAGGAAATTAAAGTATCGGAATCGGAGGTTTATATGTAAATTAAGATTGAACGAGCGTCATCGTTCTCGCAGGTGCGCTGACCTGTCCGCTGGAGACGGGGTGCGAGGTCTCCCCGGCGGCGCCGCGGCGCGACGAGCTGGCGCGCTGGCTCGGCGCGGCCCTGTTCTACGCGTGCGGGCTGCGCGCGCTGCACGCCGCGGCCGGCGGGCACGCGCCGCACGCCGCGGCCGGCAAGCACGCGCCGCACGCCGCGGCCGGCGGGCACGCGCTGCTGCCGCACGTGGCCGAGGCGCTGCGCCTGGCGCCCGTGCTCGACGCGCTGCATCACGGATACGCATACGTACCTACACCTACACTTATACCTCCATTGCGACCGAATCGTTCGCGTCGTTTTAGAATTCTCTCCCTGCGTGTGGCGATGGTCGACGGTGCCCCCAGATTATTCAATCCGGGATCTTTTCCATTCAAAGTTGAATTAGAGTTCGTTTTTTTTTTGTTACCCAATATCGTCGTCCACTCGTGGGAAACTTCGATCGGCGCACACCGTTGTACGTGATGAATCGTTTCAATTAAGTTTTCGGTTATCCTGATGAAATAAAATAAGGTTTCCCCGGAGAGATCGCTCGATCGGCGACGAGGCCGCCCGTCGTACGCGCGTTTCTCTTCTCCTGCGCGTGCGATGAATCTTTGCGCTGATAGACTCAAACGTTTTCCAGTGGCCCCACTACAAGATGATAGAGCGGCCGCGGCGGCGCATCTCGGCGCTGCTGGACGCCACGCTGCGGCAGCTGGCGGCGCGCGACGCGGCGGCGCTGCGGGCGCTGCTGGCGCGGCGCGCGCAGGCCGCGGGCCACCTGTGGGCGCTCGCCGCTCACCACTTCGACAGCAGGGTGCGGCAGATGGCCCAGGTATCACTACAAGATGATAGAGCGGCCGCGGCGGCGCATCTCGGCGCTGCTGGACGCCACGCTGCGGCAGCTGGCGGCGCGCGACGCGGCGGCGCTGCGGGCGCTGCTGGCGCGGCGCGCGCAGGCCGCGGGCCACCTGTGGGCGCTCGCCGCTCACCACTTCGACAGCAGGGTGCGGCAGATGGCCCAGGTATCACTACAAGATGATAGAGCGGCCGCGGCGGCGCATCTCGGCGCTGCTGGACGCCACGCTGCGGCAGCTGGCGGCGCGCGACGCGGCGGCGCTGCGGGCGCTGCTGGCGCGGCGCGCGCAGGCCGCGGGCCACCTGTGGGCGCTCGCCGCTCACCACTTCGACAGCAGGGTGCGGCAGATGGCCCAGGTATCACTACAAGATGATAGAGCGGCCGCGGCGGCGCATCTCGGCGCTGCTGGACGCCACGCTGCGGCAGCTGGCGGCGCGCGACGCGGCGGCGCTGCGGGCGCTGCTGGCGCGGCGCGCGCAGGCCGCGGGCCACCTGTGGGCGCGACAGCAGGGTGCGGCAGATGGCCCAGGTATCACTACAAGATGATAGAGCGGCCGCGGCGGCGCATCTCGGCGCTGCTGGACGCCACGCTGCGGCAGCTGGCGGCGCGCGACGCGGCGGCGCTGCGGGCGCTGCTGGCGCGGCGCGCGCAGGCCGCGGGCCACCTGTGGGCGCGACAGCAGGGTGCGGCAGATGGCCCAGGTATCACTACAAGATGATAGAGCGGCCGCGGCGGCGCATCTCGGCGCTGCTGGACGCCACGCTGCGGCAGCTGGCGGCGCGCGACGCGGCGGCGCTGCGGGCGCTGCTGGCGCGGCGCGCGCAGGCCGCGGGCCACCTGTGGGCGCGACAGCAGGGTGCGGCAGATGGCCCAGGTATCACTACAAGATGATAGAGCGGCCGCGGCGGCGCATCTCGGCGCTGCTGGACGCCACGCTGCGGCAGCTGGCGGCGCGCGACGCGGCGGCGCTGCGGGCGCTGCTGGCGCGGCGCGCGCAGGCCGAGGGCCACCTGTGGGCGCGACAGCAGGGTGCGGCAGATGGCCCAGGTATCACCCGCTGCCAGATCTCCCATTGTATCACAGTAGCCACCCATGATATCTACTTCTCATATATAAAATTCTCCAGTCGCACTGTTAGCTACCGTGCTCCTCGGAAACGATTTGACCGTTGATTTTATGGAATACTAGCTGACCCCAGCAAACGTTGTTTTGCAAAATGAAAAATTGATAGTAGCTGATTCTCCAGACCTACTGTATACGCATATAAAATTTGGTAAAAATCGGTAAAGCAGTTTCGGAGGAGTACGGTAACTAACATTGTGTCATAAAAATTTTATATACTTTTAATAGATATGATCTTTGACGTTAGGAACACACCTACATTGCTTAGACAACAGTGAGTGCTTGTAATTTAATATGAACTTTATACCATAGCAATAAAGCTCAAATTGACTACGTTTTAGTTACAAATCATTTGTATGGGAAAAAGAAAAGGGCTATTTTTAGTGTTTTTCCAGCAATAATTTTAATTTTTCTCGCCGTAAAAACCATCCTTGAACTCCAACGAACATTTTAAAAAAAGATTTGGCCAAATTGGTCCAGGCGTTGTTGAGTTATGCGCTTACCAACACATTTTGCGATTCATTTTTATATTATAGATTTATTTATTTAAAGGAAAATCGGCAGCCAAAATTATGACTATCAGATAACCTAGTGATTTTCATCATCATCATCATCATCTCAGCTTTTTGACGTCCACTGCTGGACATAAGTCTCCCTCAAAGACGACCAATCATTCCGATCGGTCGCCACTTGCATCCACCGTGAGCCAGCAAGTTTGACTAAGACATCCGTCCATCTTGTTGGTGGTCGTCCGACGCTGCGCTTACCAATCCGCGGCCTCCATTCGAGAACCTTTCGGCCCCAACGGCCATCTGTTCTTCGTGCTATGTGGCCTGCCCACTGCCACTTCAAAGAGCTAATCCGTTAAGCTCTGTCGGTGACCCGCGTTCTTCTACGTATCTCCTCATTTCTGATTCGATCCCGTAGAGAAACCCCGAGCATAGCCCTTTCCATAGCTCTTTGAGCGACTCTGAGCCTATTCATAAGGCCAATAGTGAATGACCACGTTTCGGATCCGTAAGTCATCACTGGCAACACACACTTATTGAAGACTTTTGTCTTGAGGCACTGCGGTATTTTTGACGAAAAGACGTGCCGTAGTTTTCCGAACGCTGCCCATCCGAGCTGGATTCGGCGAGTGACCTCTTTCTCGAAGTTGGACCTACCTAATTGGACTGTCTGTCCTAGGTACACATACGCGTCAACAACTTCGAGAACCGAATTCTCAACCAAAACGGGGGCGGGCACAACATGGACATTTGACATGACCTTAGTCTTGTCCATGTTCATCCTAAGGCCCACCCGTTGGGAGACTCGATTGAGGCCTTCGAGCATAGTGCTGAGTTCTTCCATCGTCTTCGCCATGACCACGATATCATCAGCGAATCGAAGGTGAGTGATGTACTCGCCGTTGATGTTGATGCCTAGTCCTTTCCATTCAAGGAGTTTGAAAGCGTCCTCTAAAGTGGCTGTAAACAGTTTCGGAGATATCACATCTCCCTGCCTAACTCCTCTTTTCAACGGGATCGCTTTCGAACTCTGTTCTTGTACTCGGACTGACATGGTGGCGTTTTTATACAAGCACTTCAACACTTCGATATATCGATAGTCAATACGACATCGCTGGAGAGACTCAAGCACCGCCCATGTTTCCACCGAATCGAAGGTTTTCTCGTAGTCCACAAACGCTAAACAGAGCGGCAAGTTATACTCTTCGGTCTTCTGTATAACCTGCCGCAGCGTATGTATGTGGTCTACGGTACTAAAGCCTTTTCGAAACCCGGCTTGTTCGGAAGGCTGGAATTCATCAAACCTGCGTTCGAGACGATTGGCGATGATTCTGGAAAACAGCTTATAAACATGGCTCAAAAGCGAAATGGGCCTGTAGTTCTTCAATAAGGTGTTGTCACCTTTCTTAAAGAACAACACCACTTCGCTTTTGTTCCATGCTTCAGGCGTGGTACCCCCGAGCAAGGCGGAATTGAAGAGCTTCTGAAGGACTTTAAGTGCCGGTGATCCACCCGCTTTCAGAAGCTCCGATGTGATTCCATCCTCGCCTGGCGCCTTGTTGTTTTTGAGCTGCTTTAGGGCCATTCTAATCTCGTACAGGCTGATGTCCGGGATATCTTCGGTAAAGTGTCGGGTCAGCTTGGCTCTTGGGTCGTTTGCCGAGCTAGTAACAGGCTTCTTTCTTCTTTTTTAGTGATTTTCACTGAAATTCAAATGTAGGTCTGAGAATCGGCCACCATTTACTTTTCATACCTATACTAGAGGGTGATGACTGTGATGAGGGTTATCCACCCCTGTCATTTTTTTATTTTTAAATAATAGAAATAAAAAATAAAATTTTCACCCTTCTATAGCCGACTCCTATTTTCTGATAGTTGTTTTAGTAATTTAATATTTGTCCCGCTCGATCACTGATCAATTATCACTTGGTAAGTTATCCCCTCCAGGCGTATACCGGTGTCGCTTGATAGAGTCACTTGTGTGAGACCAAATTTACAAATTATAATAAATTTGTATATTACAATATTCCCTTAATCTTCACGGCGCTCCATGCTTTTCACTCATATACTCTTAATAACTTAGTGTTTTTTTCTACTGTAGAAATTCTCCATGTAGAAATTATTTATATGGAGTATTATATTAAAATTGGACCTATTCTATAAAATAATCAACTCAACTCATGTCAACTCAGTCAGGCAGCGACTAGGTAATAGTTACTTTATTGTTAGTAAATAAGTCATTATATAGGTTTTTGGTTTTTTGTATGTTATTATAATAGTCATAATAGTCATTTATTGATAATATTGATTATATATTGTTCATTGTGTCCATCATCAGGTGTGTTTACTTTTTATTTTTTATTTGTGACCATCCGTGAAGATCTTTAGATTAGCTTTCTGTTGGTACTAGGTTGGTTATATTGATAATCTTGGCTGTTGATTTTCCTTCAAATAAATAAATAATAATTATATAAAGTAAATATCTAAAATATCTAAATTGTGGTAAAAGTTTAACTTGTTAATTTGACTTCAGGAAAAAGGAGACACCGAGACAAACACCTCCGAAGCGGAGAAAGACGAAGACGAAACTGTGTCCGAGGAGACCAGCCTGAACGAAGAGGCGCCCGTGCCCACGGGTGCGAGCGAGAGAGACACAGTCACCCTGACCGATGATGCGCCGGTGCCTACGAGTGCGAGTGAGAAAGATATATTTAATATACGTCAAAGTATAAGTGAAATCGGTTGACTCGTTTAAAATAAGGGTCAAAGTGGGGAAGGAAAACTGAAAATCTGCAAATATACACGTGTGAGGTCTCAAATGAAAACATATTACATGCACATCACAAAAATCTTTTTACTTTTAAGAGATTTTGGAGTTTAGGATTCAGGGGTTTTTTTTAATTTAGATTATTTTTTTTGCGGTGGAGGCGGAGTATTTCCTCTCAGTTGAGCCAGATTAGTAAGTAATTAAATTTGGACTCTATGCACCATTGTTTAACCATATTCAACTATTCTGCGTGCTTAAATTATTTTACTGCGGAATAATAATAATAATATTTATTCGGAAAATCACTTAAAGCTAAAGTTGTCAAAAAAATTGGAATAATGGTTATTTAATCTAACTTTCACGTATTTTACCGGCATGCGAATTTAATAATGTTTTCGTATATCAATTGCTAGCACACACTAGTGCTTCGTTATCTGCGTCCATCCCAAAGTTGCCTAGAAGTGATCACTATCGGCGATAGGGCCACCCATTGATGCGTTACTGTATTTTCATCTATCTCTCCCGTGGGTAGTTGTTTTATTTTTGTAACATCTCTTTACAGTATTTATTTATTATAGAATACAATAACATGGTCAAAACAGTAAGATAAACATATCAACAGCGAGAATGTAATTAACTAAAAGTTTTTTTTTATAATTCACTAGTAAATCACAAAAACCAGCATTCATAATAAAATAAATTAATAGAATTACTTAGTTGCAACAGTTGATTATGTCCAGTATTGTATTGGTCACAGTCAGTCTGGGCGAGGATGCGGGGGCGGCTGCGAGTGCGAGCGGGACGGGCGGCGAGGCGGCGGCGGGAGGGAGCGAGACGGCAGAGCAGCTGGACGAGGAGGCCAAGTTGGTCGATCGGCTCGGGGACTCCGGACAGGAACCCGCCCTGCTGTGCCTACTGCACTGTATGGAGGTATTACTTTTTGTATTATCTTATTATATTAAATTCTCGTGTCACGCACGGTGTTTGTAATGTAACTCCTCCGAAACGATTTTCGTCATCGGAAGCATGCATATGGGCCAGGGTGAAGAATGGAAACATTAATGTTTCATCCCCCTAAATGTTAAGGCGAAAAAATTTAGGACCAATGTTTTTTTTAATGATACAGCATACAAAAATACATACAACCCTAAATTTTCAATAATTGACATAGTGCAACCAGTAATCACAAATTAAAAGTTGTAAGTTACGAACTAGGTCATACGAAGTTCACCGGCTCAGCTAGTATCTATACAGGGTGCGTCGTTAATAATGCATCCCATAAGGGATCGTAACCCAGCTACAATTCAATCATATTTTTATGTCATTCTAACCAACAGTGTTAAAAATGGTGATGATTTTAGATTTTTTCAAGATACAATCAGCTGCCATTTTAACAAAATTAAGTTTTATTGCGTATATTTTTTGGCATCCTGCAATTAGTGGCGTTTTAATTTGCACGTACTAAAGATACTTTTACTTCACTTTAGTAAGAATAATGTGTCTAATTCGCAGGCTCGCTGGAGGGCGGAGGAGGAGGGCGGAGGCCCGCGCGCCGCCTTCTGCTCGGCCGCGGCCGCGCTGCACGTGGCGGTGGCGGGGGCGGGCGCGGTGGACGGCGCCGCGGCCGCGCTGCGCGGGGCGGTGGCGCGCGCCGGGCGGGACCCCGCGCTCATGGACGAAGTGTTCCTCGACCTCTACTACAAGCACAACCGCGTCATGCTCTACGACAGGTCGCCACACACTCTCTCGCGCGATATCGATCCTATCTACTGGAATAGATATTTAGTCATTTAAAGGAAAATCAGCACCTTAAACTAACCCAGTAGCGACGGAAAGATAATTAAATATTTCCATATTTATATATCATTCACTAGTCGCTGGCCGACCGTGTCGACTCCTGAAGTGATAAGATCCAAGCCGGCGACGGATAGATCGGGATAGATGCATACTTCGCAATGTTCCACCGGAAGCCGGTCGCTCCGTGTCACAATATAACTGTCGGTACTCTGCAGATGCATAAACTCGGCGACCTGGGCCGAGGCGGTGAGCAACGCGCGCGTGTGCGAGTACGTGCGCGCGCGCATCCTCGCCGACGGCGCCGCCATGTCGGCGCAGGCCTGGGACTTCGCCAACATCGGCCTGTGCTCGCTGCTCAGCTCCGCCACCCGCTCCAGGGCGCACTGGCACACCACTAAGGTACCGCATCCTGGCCGCCGGCGCCGCCATGTCGGCGCAGGCCTGGGACTTCGCCAACATCGGCCTGTGCTCGCTGCTCAGCTCCGCCACCCGCTCCAGGGCGCACTGGCACACCACTAAGGTACCGCATCCTGGCCGCCGGCGCCGCCATGTCGGCGCAGGCCTGGGACTTCGCCAACATCGGCCTGTGCTCGCTGCTCAGCTCCGCCACCCGCTCCAGGGCGCACTGGCACACCACTAAGGTACCGCATCCTGGCCGCCGGCGCCGCCATGTCGGCGCAGGCCTGGGACTTCGCCAACATCGGCCTGTGCTCGCTGCTCAGCTCCGCCACCCGCTCCAGGGCGCACTGGCACACCACTAAGGTACCGCATCCTGGCCGCCGGCGCCGCCATGTCGGCGCAGGCCTGGGACTTCGCCAACATCGGCCTGTGCTCGCTGCTCAGCTCCGCCACCCGCTCCAGGGCGCACTGGCACACCACTAAGGTACCGCATCCTGGCCGCCGGCGCCGCCATGTCGGCGCAGGCCTGGGACTTCGCCAACATCGGCCTGTGCTCGCTGCTCAGCTCCGCCACCCGCTCCAGGGCGCACTGGCACACCACTAAGGTACCGCATACGATTAGAACTCGTTGTTCATGTACGTGTTTTAAGCCGGCTGTACACACGCGCCGAGACACCCCGAGACAGGCCGAACGCGAGTGTGTACAGGGCGCTCTCGTCTCGTCTCGCTCTCTCGTTCTCGTCTCGGTCGCTCTCGGTGGCTTGTCGGTTTTTTGCGCCCGAGTCAAAGGGTCTCGTTGGCTCTCGCGATACGATAAAAATACGATTCAATAGAGAGCCTCGGTTAAATATAAGATTATTTCTGATTTATGTATTTTACGAGATATTATTTTTTTAAATATGCGAATTGTTATGAAATTTAAATAAATAAGTAAATAATCCTAATTCAAAATTCAATTAAAATAATTTATTTATTTCAGCTGCACGCCAGCGCTTCTCACACTATCATCTTCCGTTTTTCACACCATCTTAAGTTTCGCGTCGCAGCGCATCGGTCGCTAACGGTGACGTATCTCTCTCGCAGACGGCGCTGGTGACTCGCGCGGCGCTGCGCCTGTTCAGCGCGAGCGCGGACTTCGTGCGCGCGGTGCCGGAGCACTGCGCGCGCGTGCACGCGCCTCAGCTGGCCGCGCTGCCGCGCGAGTGGGCCGACATCTACGCGCCCGACGCCAACCACAACATCTTCACGCTCGTCCTGCACATCCTAGGTGCGCCTCCGACCTCCGAGATATCGCACCGTCGCCTGCGGCGCGGCGGGTGCGAATCCGGTCGTCCTGATCGACTCTTCGTTCGCAGAATCGTGCGCCGCGGACGAGCGCAGCGCGAAGGCGATGAGCGGCGCGGAGCTGAGCGTGATCGCGGCGCTGATGGAAGCCCTGGGGCGCGCGCGCTGGGACGCGCTGGCGCCGCAGCACCGCGCGGAGGGCGGCCCGCTGGCGCTGGCGCGGCTGGCGCGGGCCGCGGGCGCCGTGCTACGCGCCGTGGCGCACGCCCAGCGCAAGCACCTCGCCTACTGCGCGCTCGTGGCGCTGCAAGACCCCCTCGTGCTGCGGGACGGTGAGTGCGCCGTGGCGCCGTGGCGGTGACTCGACCCACCCCCACCACCACCACGGGGCCGGATTCTCCGGATATTTATATACTTGAAGGAAAATCAACAGCCAAGATTATCACTAAGATCAACCTAGTAGCAACAGACAGCTAATTACAGATCTGCACGGATGGTCACAAATTAAACATCAAAGAGTGAACGATTGCATTTTGCCTAGTTACCTTGGCTGGAGCATAAATGAGAATCTTACTAAGTAGTTCCAGACAGTCAATTAAATCAGCAATTTCGTTTTCGCGATATAAATATGAATGTGGGACCGCTGGGTCGACCGCTCGCTTCCTCGTCATCTCATTATCACTCGGAACGTGTAAAATTATTAAAAAATAATAGTTCTCAATCCGATCGCGCTCGCAGCGGAGGCGCTGGCGGCGTGCGGCGCGGAGGCGGAGGGCGCCGCGCTCGAGCTGACCCTGAGCCTGCACTTCCCGCCGCTGCTGGCGCTGCAGGAGCTGGTGGACGCGCTGCTGGCCGGCTGCCGGCTCGGCGAGCTGTGCCGCCTCGCGCCGAGCTCCGACGCGCACGCGCTGGTGCTCGGCTACCTGCTGCTGGCGGACGCGGTCAACGCGCAGTGCGCCCGCGCGCGCGGCGACCTGCGCCACCACTACATGCAGCTGTACCGCGAGGCGCGCGTCACGGAGGCGCTGCTGCGCGCCGCGCTGCGCCTGCTGCCGGACGAGGTGCTGGCCGGCGCGGAGCCCGCGCGGCAGGCGACGCCCGCGCCGGAGGAGCTGCGCGCGATGTTCATGGAGCCGCCGCGGCCGCGCGCGCACGCGTGGTGCGGCTCGGGCGCGCTCGGCCGACTGGCGGCGCGCGCGCTGGGCTGGTGCGTGCGCGGCGCGGGCGCGGCGGCGGCGCGGGGCTGGCGCGGGGCGGCGGCGCCGGCGCACGCGGCGCTGCTGGACCGCCTCGCGGCGCGCTACGTGACGCCGAGCGTGGTGCGCGAGGAGTTCGCGCTGCTGGCGCGGCGCGCGGACGAGATCGAGGACGCGGAGCTGACGCTGAACCGCGGCGCGTACGAGGCGACGTGCGCGCTGGCCGTGGAGGAGTCGCGCATCGAGCTGACGGTGCGGCTGGCGCGCGCGCACCCGCTGCAGCTGCCGACGCTGGAGGCGAGCCACGCGGCCGCCGGGAGCGTGAGCTGGATCCTGGTGTACCTCGGGTACCAGAGCGGCTCGCTGCTGGACGCGCTCAAGATGTGGTGCGACGCGTGCTCGCGGCGGCTGGAGCGCGCGCCGCAGTGCTACATCTGCTACTGCCGGCTGCACCACGCGACGGGCCGCCTGCCGCAGGCCTTCTGCCACACGTGCCGCAACAAGTTCCACAGCCTGTGCCTGGTGAGTGCGCCTCCCCCGCCCCCTGCCCCTCCCCCTGCCCCGCCCCCGCCCCCGCTGACCGCGCGTCTGTTGCAGCGCAAGTGGTTCCTGTCGAGCAGCAAGATGACGTGTCCGCTGTGCCGCGCCAACTTCTAGCCGCGCCGCGGGAGCGCCGCCGCACCGCGATGCCCTGTCGGCGGTCACCGTTATACTGTTATGATTGATGATGATTAAAATAAAAGCTAAATAAGTGTTTATTTACGCTTACTTAACTTTTAATTGTAATCGATCGAAAATATTCGTTACGTTCAAAAAATTTAAACATTGGTACCTAATTTTGATGTGTAAAAATCCCAAGCATAGTCTGTGAGAGATAAAGCATGTTTGGTACTTGGAAAATTTCCAATTTTGATTGCTCGATCGAGGCGCGCCCGGTCCGTCACAGAGTCTTCGTATACTCCCTACTATTTAATGGTGTTTCCAATATTTTCAACACCGTTATCTTTTATGTAAAATTAGCAAATTTTACTTCAAAATTATTAATTTTTATATATAAGTGATTCATTATATCAATTTGTAAATATACTACAGATGTAAAATGTTAATACACTTCGAATTACCACTCACCGTCGTAGTTTTCTCATGGGATTTTAAATAAAAGAATTTATAAATTCACCGTTTTTTATTTACATTCTTATTTTCTTTCTAACTTGTAGGTAGGTACCAAAAATAATAATGGTATGTCTTTATCAATGACGCTTTTAAACAGCGATCAATATTTACACCCAATAATAAATATGTATATTACATACATGAAAATATACAGTTTCCCGGAAATGCTGGATAATCCTGTTTTTGCGTGTGCGCAGGAATAGTTTATGGTACAAACCTTTATAATTGAACCCTGCACAGAGCAGTAAGACGCAAATAACACACATCGTCACATATCAGAATTCTGAAATAAAAATAGTTAACTCTTTAACGAACTAGCATCCAACCAACCAACAATTAAAAATGAGCGCCAGTGATGCCTTCAAACGAATTCCGCTCGTCGAGTACTGCTTGCACTGCAAAGATTTTTATTTGATTAAAAATAATCTTTGATATTGATACTGTAAACACCTTGTACCTATTCTTTTCATTTTATATTTTAGTGTTTCAGTACTGTGTTTCCTTTTAAGCTATCTTTCGTTGTTTTGTAATAACTATTTTAATTATTTAACTACATTTATACTGTGATATCTATATACTTTTCTATTTGTACCTATTTATTTATATTTTTATTACTTTTACAAATTTGTTGCAGACGCCGCTGCTTCTATGTGCACAATGATCTCTATCTATATTTATATAAAAGATAAAGTGTTATTATTTTATTTTATTTTATTTTTTATTTTATTTATTTGGGAAACAAAAAGCTTATAACTAAGATAAATTAATATGGATAATGTGATTTCACTAAAGCTAAAAACAGTTTCCACATGTAGATACAAATTTATAAATGTGTAGTAACCATACGTTGATTATCCTAACTTAAGCAATACAAAACTAAAACTAATAATAACTAGACGAAACATTTACTTGTTCCGCTGCCTGTGTACGATTACATTTGTGTTAAGAATATATACTTGTGCTGATAAATTCTAGGGTATATAAATATATTTATATGCATAGGTACTGATATAATACTATAAGTTGTTTATTTATACAGAATTTATTGTTTTTGTGTTAAAAAAAAAGGTGTTTGTGTGTGTTTTTGAAGTGAAACTTCTATAGAATCGTAGTGATTTCAAACCGGATGCAAAAAGATGAAACGGAAATGATGTAAGAGACAAATACAATGCTTTATTTAAATTTCTTTGCGCGATACTTCGTAGTTGAGACTACGAAGTATCGCGCAGAGGTATTGCTGTATTTTATTTATATGTATTATTTTGTAACATACTTTATGTAATACGCTTTATTGAAGTAATATAAATAATTATTATATTTATTCGGTAATTACAGATATATGTTTGTTTCTCTTATCATTTTAGCAGATGCGTTCATTTACCCTTTTTTTCTATTCGATATATATCATAATTATAGTTCATAACTCCAATCGTGCGTCGTAGCTGACACACACACACTTTTTTTTATTCTTCTTATTATTCTTTCGTCGATTTACTGCAGTTTCACTTCTATCGTGTGTGAATCGCACACACACCTTTTTTTAAATAATAGTGTTGCAGCTATCAAAGAAAAGATCCATCATGTTGGTATACTTTTTGTTAAATATATGCATAGTTCGAGGGAGAAATGAATTTTTGCGGTATCTTGTGACACAGGTCGGGACATGCAATTTTAGGTGGTTGCGTCGCGAGACTCGGCTCGGTGGTACAGATAGCCCAATCCTAGATAATAGAGATGGTGAGTCTACTATTATAATTTCTGAAGATATAATTCTGGCCGTTCCGGTGACGCAACAACTTGTATTGTTATTAGATACATAATTAAGTTTCTAAATTTTACGAATTAAATCGTAGGTTCGGAGTGTATGGAATAGATGTTAACACATGCCGGTGCAGGATTATCCACCATTTTTGAGAAACACCAGATTATTTAACGTAATCTTCGACAGCAGTATCTACGTTCAGATCGCTTCTATACAAACCCGGAACGAGATGCCGATATCAGGTCAATAGCTTCCGCGATACACGCTCTACGGATTTACGGATAATGTGCGAATTTGTGGTATACGTTGAAAGTTCATCGCACCGCGGGAGCGGTAGGAGACGGGGACGGGCCGGGGCCGGGGCCGGGGCGCGCCAGCCAGTCCACGTCCTCGTGCAGGCGCGGGTCGGCGGCGCCCAGCGCGGCGCGCTTGTACAGCCAGTAGAAGGGCGGCGCCAGGCAGCGCTGCAGCGCGTGCAGCGCCACCAGCCCCCCGCCCCCCCTCCCCGACAGCAGCGTGCCCGCGTGCAGAGCCAGCGCCGCCGCCGCGTACAGCGCGCCCACCGCCGCCAGCGCGCGGAACCGCCGCACCGCCGCCACCACCAGGCCCGCCTGCAAACAGCGCTCTCGTTGCACCCGGTCGCTCATCACCTCGCCTCCGCGACCTACGCGCCCGATCGAGATGATCCTGACCTGAACGGCGAAAATAGGAATTGCGAACCGCTCGCCGGGCATGCGAGGTGGATGGTGGTTGAATTATTAAATAATCATCATGTCAGCCGTGAGATGAACCCCGTCGGGCATGGACGTAGGCCTTCCTCGTGGACCTAGTCGTTACTTATTTTGGATTCATTACTACTTCGACGTCTTCGTGACGGAGAGTACCTGACTAAGTCGTCACATCAATGGTAAACTTACAAAACTGAAAAAATGACTTTTTACAGGGGAGCGTTTTGAAACATTCGATTGACAATAACTTTTGTTAAGATATTAATGTAATAAATCCTGTAATATATTTAAAAATTAAAACCCTGCTATTATTAACTACAATGAATGGATTTTAAATATATATCAAGAATCAGAAATAAATGCATATTCGTAACTTTGCACTTCCATACATTAATGTTCTTAGGTATGCAGTTTCGCTTAAGCATATTTACGAAAGTGGTAGTTTCGTAAGTTACATAGCAAAAGTATCATATTTAATGTTTGCTAAACTTACGAAAGTGCCACATTCGTAAGTTTACCAGGGCATAAATTACTTGTTTTAGAGAAGAAATAGATTATAAACAACATTGTTTTCGAAATAATTAAAGTAAAATCACAAAATTATGAATTAAATAAAGGTAAAAAAATAAGTAATTCAAATTGATACTATTTTTAAGACAAAAACCAAACTTATTAACAAGTAAAACGACAAAAAATTCAACATGAAAATGAAAACTTTCTACAATCTCACAATCAAAATAGTACACAATAAAATCAAACCAACAAACTTACAAGCAAAAAAGAGACACAACAATCAATTCATACAATCATTAAGAGACATCGAAAATTACAGGGTTTTTGAGACATCGAAATTATTAGCAAACCTAGCCTAGTTAGACAAATGTAGGACACCTAACCGGGGTTTAACTAGGCTAGGTTAGCTAAAAGTTTACTAAATAACCCTATTACAAGTAACCTTCCAGTATGTACCTACAATTCCTCTTCTTCTTCATACTCTGGTCTATTCGGTATTCGGACAAGCGGTCCTGAACTCCTTCCGAATCAGGTAGGTTTTCGTAAAAATAATGGTAGTATTTTGGTATATGTAATGGTAATCAATCTATGTAGAGATAATCCACATAGATTGATTAAATCTTTTTTTTTCCTTTGTTAATCGGTATTCTTTGTGTATAAATATTACTCGGTATAAATATATCGGCTGAACTCTTTCCTCTTTTTGGTTTTATTTTAAGTTCTTTGAAAGTCGCGTCATTGTAATCAGTTTTAATATGGATTGATTTAGGTTTGTTTTTACGGTACTGAATCCACACAGCATGTTGGAAATTTATCTTCAGTTTTGGTCTTGTATCGTCTAGTTCTTCTTCATGTTGTTCATTATTTCTTTTAACTTTATTTGTACATTTCTTTTTTCAGATTTTTATTTCGATATTACTTTCACAAACTGGCACTGATTGGGATTAAAGAGTGTATATAGCTGTATTTTTACATTTTAGAGTGTATGGAGTCACACTCCATGTCTATGTCCAGAATTATAGAAAGCATGATCAATTATATTTATTGTTGAATATTTTGATACTAAGTGCAGCAACATGCAACAATTTTTTTTTTGCTGGTCTCCATAATTGTCTGACATTATTCTCACATTCTCACATGACTGTGTTATGCCTTGATTGCGACCACACTACAAATATATTTGTAAACGAAAGACGCAATTTCAACACTTCCCCTTTTACCTTCTGTTTTGTCCCATGTATGTACAATAATCGTCTTGATCGCCAAATATAAAAAAGGTCAAATTGTAAAAGTACAGCTAGTTTTCTAACATAAAATAATGGGCCATGGGGCTTGGAGGACAGCTTCTGGGTCAAAATTAAAAGCCGAAGTGTTCGGGTCATCCTTTGCTGCTGCTTTGTCAGCGTCGCGACGCAGATAGGCATCGTCGCGTCGTTTATGGTGCTTGGAATGACAAATATAACCAATGTAAATGTACGAAATTGCCAGATTCGTATTTTTGCTGTGAGTTGCTCGACCATTAAATGAAGTATGCTTCGATGTAAATTTACGAATATGGCAGATTCGTACGATAGCCGTGGTACATTTTTGTCGGATTCTTCATATTCGGCTACGCCTAAACAATTTCGTAAGTTTGCTGTTGGGCGTATCAACAATAAATGGAGATTCGAAATACTTGATTCCAACAACCGTTAGAGATAGACGTTTCAAAATTTCCCACATTATGTAGTACAACATAAGGTGTAGTTTTCTGAAGAAATGACAAAATCACAAAAACTGCAGATTCGTAAGTTTACCATTGAAGTGACGAAGTTATCCATAGGTACTTCAAATATAACGATGGATCGCCGAGATGTGCGAGTGACTTCGGAACAACTGCATCAAATTCTATGATACATGTGTTTCTTATTTTTAGGACAAGATTTGCAGAATATAAAATCTATATCACAGGAGCAAGTGAAATTGGGGAAAAGATCAGAGAATGGTTAGATGGGGATACATCTTAAAGCTAATTAATGCTACACCAACAATTAAAATATAGTACTCACTTGAAACAAATAGGTGGAGAAAAGACTCATCAACATGGACGTGATGGACAGGACCAAAAATAAATCCTGAAAACTAAAGAAAAACATTACATTACAGCTATTCTAAAATATGTAGGTACCTACTCTTTTTTTTACAGAGATTAAGTGTAGTTTTACTTGGCCAGCGTGGTGAATTAAGGCCTAATCTCTCTCGTCAAGAGAGAAGTCCCTGTGTCCCAGCAGTGGGAACGTTAATAGGGTGCTGATGATGATGAAGTGTAGTTTTTATATTTTCCAAAGTTACAACAATTATTACAAAGAGTTAAAAAATAGCACATCTTTTTAGTTAATTTAGTTACAAATGTTGTTTTGTAAGTTTTTTTTTCTTTGTTAAATAAAGAAAATAGGTAATAATAATATGGAATCCTTTCGTTTTAAATACTTATACAGTAAAATAATCTATGCAAGCGACGTTTCTAAGATTTTATGAAGCGACCTTTTATGTTTAGGGTTGTCTCACTTCCAGACACAACCGGTACGTATTTAAAGGTATCTAGCAATACATGACGACATTACTTATGCTGACCTAAAGAAATTTATAGTAATAGTTCATTTATGTACTGAATACTTACATGAAAATAACAAGAAGACTATCCCGGCTACGAGGAAATAAACTGATACAATTGAAGATAAGATCGCAAAAGATAAATGAAATTTGAAAGAATAAACAAATCGAATATCTGGGTGTTGAGAGCTTCATAATGAGTTCATTAGGTAAAATTTAATTAGGATTCAATATAAAAAAATATTATATTATTTACGGCCTAAACATTACTTTTTACCACGAGATGTCCGCAACATCAACAACATCACAAACTTGAAAAAGAGCGCATAAATCAATACAGGAAGTGGAAATTGCAATTGTAAATAAACAGCTGCTGTATGGTGTGTATTTTAGTAATGGCAACTAGCAAGCCGTGCAAGTTTTTGGAGTAATTTGGAGTGGAGTCGTTCATTCTGGAGGAGATTTAACTTTTATTAGGTTGGTAGTCTAAACAAGCTGACATTTTGTCTTGTCAAGTGTTACATTGACACATAGTGCCACCGATCAGTGTGGCCGTTGTAACGACTTTATCGCTATTTCTAACTAATTTGAAGTCCTCATTTTGACTCAATGCTGTTGGTGTCGTCAGTCTAACACCAAAGTGCAGCAACTTAATCCATTAAAAGCACGAAAGCAAACTACTTAAAAAAAAAGTGTGTATTTGTCAGCTACGACGCACGATTGGAGTTTACTCCTTACGAACTATAATTATAATATTATATCGAATAGAAAAAAAGGGCAAATAAATGAACGCATCTGCTAAAATACAGCGACTAGCTAATAGTTATTTTATTGATAGTATATAGGTTGTTTTATAGGTTTTTGTTATTTTTTGTATGTTATAATTTTGTAATGTTCATTGTGTCCATCTAGGTGTGTTCACTTTTATAATGTTTAATATGTGACCATCCGTGAAGATCTGTAATTAGCTTTCTGTTACTACTAGGTTAGTTATAGTGATAATCTTGGCTGTTGATTTTCCTTACAAATAAATAAATAAAATGTTATGGGAAACAAACATACATATCTGTAATTATTCGGATTATTTATATTACTTCAATAAAGCGTATGACATAAAGTATGTTACAAAATAATTTATATAAAATACAGCAATACCTCTTTGCGCGATACTTCGTAGTTGAGACTACGAAGTATCGCGCAAAGATGACACTGACAAGGTATATGCTCTGATCACTAAAGTAATTTTGGCATTTTTGGCATTTTTGGCGTCTTTGTTTTTGCTTACAACGGCAATATCGTATCTTATCTTATCGCCTGCTGTTTTGAAATGGTGGGAAAGAAAATTAAAACGCAAACTCCTGTTGATTTGTTTCATGATTATTCATAAGACCACTAGAACAACATTAGTAGAAATATTTTTCCTGCTTTTACGTGTGTTGTGGTGACTACAGCCTTGCTATCCTATTTATGGATTAAGTTGTGGTGTTAGTGTTAGCTGCATTTTATTGAATTTGTGTCGTACTCTATACGAATAGTGTCGTAGCAAAGAAAATCTATTCACACATTTTCATCAATTCGTTGATCCGCCAAATTTGTGAGAAAGTGAGCATGGGCTCTGACAGCAGCCCTGATAGACGTCGGAGTCGGGAGAGAAAGATAAGTCGTGATACTAGAGATAGCTCAGAACGGTACAAGGAAACTCGGCGAAGAGATGACAGCAGGGGCCGCGAACAAAGCCGGGATAGAACTAGACACAGCAGTAGAGAACACAAACGGAGCAGAGATAGGGAAAGAAGCAGAGAGAGAGACAGAACTAAGGGCAGAGAGAAAAGCTACGACACTCGTAAGGAACAAGACCGGCCTGAGCGCTTCAATAACTTTGGAAAGCCACAGAATCGAGAAAGAGGAAACAGTTCTTTTCAGAGTTATAATGGTGGTGGCTTAGGAGGTGGTAAGTCTATTTTTATGAAAATACTAGCTGTGTCCTGCGGTGCTACCCGCGTTATAATGGATGAAGTACTCTTAACCAACAACATATTTATTTGAATAAAGATTAATATTATTATATTGATACAACTTAAATTATTTCGACCAAATTAGGTACTATAAAAACGGTTTTTGTGAGTAAATCTTAAAAGATAGACATATACTATCGCGGACTGTTTTTTAGATCATTAAAAGAGCTATTATTCTTTAATACATATTTTTTGTGTATCTTGAACCGTTTTCACGGCGCACGCAACGGAAGGCTTCAAAGATGAACAATTTCTCCCGTTTTTTACACATTTACCACTATATCTTTGCTCCTATTGGTCGTAGCGTGATGTTATATAGCCTATAGCCTTCCTCAATAACTGGACTAACCAACACAAAAAGAATTATTCAATTCCAACCAGTAGTTTCGGAGATTAGCGCGTTCAAACAAACAAACTCTTCAGCTTTATAATATTAGTATAGAATAGACTATTTATAGATGACATGAAAAACTAACATTTTAAGTAATAATTACTTTTAGGTGTATATAGTAGGTATATATTCCCCAAGAAAAACCACTCATTCTTTTAATTTGATTACAAAATTTTACTTTCACTGAATATTAATACATGGTATATAATTTCAGGATTAGGAAGTAGCAGTAATTCAGGCGCGCATGGACGCTACCGGGCGCAGGAAGATGAGTTCTTTGATGCAAGAAGAGAAGAAAGAGAAAGAATTGGAGAGATACTTGTCTCATCTGTGTGGGGAAAGTCACCCTTGAGAGCAGAGTGAGTTCTGAAGGTTTTGCAATGCCTTTGATGTTAAATACTTACTTATTTAAAAGATTCACATTTAGTTTGTAGTACAATTTACTAGCAATCAGTTTAAAATCACCATCAATTTAAAATAACAAACTTGTGCAGTAAAAAAATTCAAATGTTTTTAGATCCGATGAAGAGTTAGAACAGCAGGAGCTAGCAAATAGTAAAGACAAGAAAAAGAAAAGCAAAAAGTCGAAAGATTCCAAAGAGAATTCCAAAAGAAAACTAAAAAAGTTAAAGAAAAAGTTAAAAAAAGCTAAGAAAGCACGAAAAAAAGCAAAAAAGAAGGCAAGAAGCTCCTCCAGCGACAGCAGCAGCGGCAGCAGTGGTGAAGAGGAAGTCTGGGTGGAGAAAGGAAGTAGGTCACACCATCTGAATGAATAAGTGAGTCTTTATAAGGGTAGACTATAGCACATTGTTTGTTACAGAGGAGGTGGTAGTGGGGGCGGCCCCGGCGGAGGCGGAGGCGGAGGCGGGCGCGGCGTACGGGCCGGCGCCGCGCACGGGCCCCGCGCTGGGCCACAAGGACTTCGGACGCGCGCTACTGCCCGGTGAGGGCGCCGCCATGGCCGCCTACGTGGCCGAGGGCAAGCGCATCCCGCGTCGTGGCGAGATCGGCCTCACCTCCGACGAGATCGCCGAGTACGAGAGCTCCGGATATGTCATGAGCGGTAGCAGGTATGCTGTGTTCCAATATTAAACATTATAAATAAATAATTTCCCAGCAATAGGATTATCCTCTAGGAAGACAGAAAGGGGTTTCAAACACTATCTCTATGAACGACATGCATGTGAACTGACCAGGATCAAACCAGCGTGTCTTTTCTTGTCAGTTCTAATGAGTTCCCAACTTCTTATAGAATCAACTAGTGCCCTATTTGAGTTTGTGTAAAATGAAGCTTCAGAGAATATTTGATTGACATGGTTAATTCCCGGCAGACACCGGCGCATGGAGGCGGTGCGTATCCGCAAGGAGAACCAGATCTACTCGGCCGACGAGAAGCGCGCGCTCGCCGCCTTCAGCAAGGAGGAGCGCGCCAAGAGGGAGAACGCCATCCTCGCGCAGTTCCGCGACCAGCTGTCCGCGCGCCGCCGCCGCGACCACAACTAGCGACCGGCGCACTGCGACCACGACATTGCAAGAGGGAGAACGCCATCCTCGCGCAGTTCCGCGACCAGCTGTCCGCGCGCCGCCGCCGCGACCACAACTAGCGACCGGCGCACTGCGACCACGACATTGCAAGAGGGAGAACGCCATCCTCGCGCAGTTCCGCGACCCGCTGTCCGCGCGCCGCCGCCGCGACCACAACTAGCGACCGGCGCACTGCGACCACGACATTGCAAGAGGGAGAACGCCATCCTCGCGCAGTTCCGCGACCAGCTGTCCGCGCGCCGCCGCCGCGACCACAACTAGCGACCGGCGCACTGCGACCACGACATTGCAAGAGGGAGAACGCCATCCTCGCGCAGTTCCGCGACCAGCTGTCCGCGCGCCGCCGCCGCGACCACAACTAGCGACCGGCGCACTGCGACCACGACATTGCAAGAGGGAGAACGCCATCCTCGCGCAGTTCCGCGACCAGCTGTCCGCGCGCCGCCGCCGCGACCACAACTAGCGACCGGCGCACTGCGACCACGACATTGCAAGAGGGAGAACGCCATCCTCGCGCAGTTCCGCGACCAGCTGTCCGCGCGCCGCCGCCGCGACCACAACTAGCGACCGGCGCACTGCGACCACGACATTGCAAGAGGGAGAACGCCATCCTCGCGCAGTTCCGCGACCAGCTGTCCGCGCGCCGCCGCCGCGACCACAACTAGCGACCGGCGCACTGCGACCACGACATTGCAAGAGGATTCACGCGACACAGCGACACTACGTGCAGAGCAGAACTATTCCGCCCGCAAACGAGAAAACGGTGCACCAGAATAATACAATTGTTTATATATCTAGGATGAAATTAAATAAATTAATTCAGTTTAAGGGTCAATTTTCATTTATTAACAATATCTATCATTATTTACAAAATCTTATTATTCAAAAATACAGACTAAAGTTACTGTTTAACATGCATATTATAAGCAAATATGCATAACTCTAACTAAAAGGACCGCCACCTTTTAAGCGACGGACGCGAGTAGCGTCTCGCGTTTAAGATGCCTCGCTCACGAATGCATACGTGTCGAATCCAGATAGAAATGATAATTATTACGGCCGGCGCTGTTGTTACAGTACGAGATAAAGATTTCTAGATTTAAATAACAATTTGACCGAAAACTTATTAAGGCTTAAATATTTCTATTAACCTAGTGCTAACATATTTGTTAAGCTGTTTGTCTTCCAAGATGTAAAAATAAATAAACAAATAAAAGGCCTGCCCACCGCCCGACAGATGACGAAGGGAAGCCGCAGACAGACTGACGCCGTTAATAAAACAATACGATATCGCGACCACGCTAGGCGCAGCCCAGCTTCGCAAGCACATATGAAACTAGATCGACAATGCGAGATCTATTCACATCTAGAGTATATCGGAATGAGACGAGCCAGCCGGCTAACTGCGTCATCCGCCCTTCTCGAGCTGAGCGATGCGCGCGCGCGCCGCCGCCAGCTGCGCGCTCAGCTGCGCGATCGTGCGCTGCGCCGCGCTCAGCTGCGCGCGCAGGCCGCCCGCCTCCGCCGGCGCCTTGTTCTCCTTCGTCAGCGTCACCAGCTTGTTGTTCAGCGTGAAGATCTTGACCGCGGCGCCCGGCGGCGGCGCGCGCACCGGCGTCGCCGTCAACAGCACCTTCGGCGCGGGCGGGGCCGGCGCGGCCGCGGGCGCCGCGGGGGCCGCCGCGGCCGCCGAGCTCTCCCTCAGCAGCAGCTTGCCCGCGTCCGACAGCACCACGCTGCGCCCGCTGCGCAGCGCCGACAGCACCGTGCTGCCCTCGTCGCGCGGCAGCAGCGTGATGCCGTGCCGCCGCAGCATCGCCGCCGCGGCGCCCTCCGGCGCGGCCGGCTCGGCGGGCGCGGCGGCGCGGGGCGCGGGGGACGCGGGGCGCTCGGGCGCCGCGGGCTCGGGCGGCGCGGCGAGGTGCGCCTCGAGCAGGTCGGCGAGCGCGCGGTGGCCCTTGGCGCGCGCGAGCTGCGCCGGCGTCTTGCGGAACTTGGAGCGCGCGCGCGCGTCGGCGCCGGCGGCGAGCAGCGCGCGCGCCGCGTCCTCGGCGCCGCGCGCGGCCGCCCAGTGCAGCGGCGTCATCTGCAGCATGTCGCGGCAGTCCACGGCGGCGCCGGCGTCCAGCAGCAGCGCGACCACGTCGGCGTGGCCCGCGTGCGCCGCCATGTGCAGCGGCGTGCGGTCCACCTGCGCGGCGGCCCACTTTACTATCTACATCTCTCGAGAAGCGGACGCTTATCATGTAAATGATTACAAAAATGGAGTAAAAAGTGTAACGTTTTAACTGGCACCCGAGAACCGGGGTTCGCTGTAAATCGAGTAATCAAAAAACTACAACTAAATAACTAATCAAACTTCTTCTCTAAGATAGCTACAAAATGTAGGTCGGGCGGCGGGACGGCTCACCTTGGTGCGGCAGTCGCGGCTGACGCCGGCGCGCAGCAGCACGGAGCAGGTGTGCGCGTGCGCGCCCGCGGCCGCCAGGTGCAGCGCGGAGGTGCCGAGCTGCAACAGAGAGCGGTGAGCGGAGGCGGGGGCGGGGCGGGGCGGGGCGGGGCGGGCGGGGGCGGACACGTACCCAGTCGGTGGTGAAGGGCGCGCCGCGCGCCATGAGGTCGAGCACGGCGGCGGTGTCCCCGTGGCGCGCGGCGAGCAGCAGGCGGCGGCCGAGCTCGGCGCCGCCGGTCGCGCCGCGCGCCGCGCCGCCGCCGCCGCCGCCGCCGCCGCCGCCCGTCTGCGAACGGACGTCTCGATATATTTCATCCGGTTGAAGATTATTTTATTCTTAGGTGGCCAACGTTCGAGTTAACTGACACATACAAAAATTAAACTTTTAATACCTAATCACAAATAAAATAAAAATTAAATAAGTTTTTTATTCAACTGTTTGGCATCATTTGTAACTCAGTCAGGCAGCGAATGGCGTATAGTTTTTCTGTTGTTATTGTTACAGATAGGTATTTGGTTTCTTGTACTTTATTTTTATAATGTATTGGTTATTTGTGTCCATAGAGTTGTGTGACCATCCGTGAAAATCTTTAATTAGCTTTTAACTACTAGTTTAGTTTATAGTCTTTATCTTAGCTGCTGATTATCCTTTAAATAAATAAATTATGCCAGGTACACCTACATGGCATACTCAGTACACACCAATAGAGTGATTAATTAAATGTATCACAATAGTATGCAGTAGTTTAACTAACCATGAGGATGGATGATGGAGCCATCTGCTGCACCGTGATTGTGTCATCTGCCCCGAGCTCCTCTGAACAATCCATTTAGACAAACCTGAAAAAGCAATTCAACTTTTGCTTAACTTTTAGTTTTAAACAATGGTGTACAAAAATGATATACAATGAAACAGTGTGTGCACCTTTTAATTAATTCATAATATGATTAGACATCCAAATAATAACATTATAGGATAATGTTGTACGATATGCAATTTCTGGTTTCGGGTCTGGGTGTTTTCTATGTATCATATTATGTATGTTAGTATTTACAAAAAAAAATGTATTTATGTAGTATATCAGTCACCTAACACCCATAGTACAAGCTCTGCTTAGTTTGGGGTTAGTTGATGCTGTGTGAGTAGTCCGGAAATATTTACTTATTTATTTAATGATGCTATTTTAATAAGCTATATAAGTTTAAATAATTCATGACAGTACCTACTAATACTACATACTTACAAATAAAAAATTGAGTTGATGTGGCTCAAAAATATTTTCAATACTGACTAAATAAATCCTTAGTGGATATAAAATGAGCATCTTTCCAGCAAGAGATTGCCTTTGTTTATACCCAAGCCACCAAAGGTGACAAATGGCAAATGGTCGTTATATTGAGTTATAGCACGTCAAGAGAATATTTTCATAGGTAAAATATTATTTTTCGCGCTCCTTTGTGTTTTTATCAACAGGAAATGGATGTTACTCGATAGTGGCAAGCCCCTCATCTCCGCCTCCGCCGTCGAACACTTCCTTTTCCTGTCTAATAGCGGAAGTGGAAGTGGACGATTTATTTACATAAAAATAAGACCTAATTATAAATAGTCATCAAATTCTGATCTTACCGAAATGACGTATTCTAGATGATGATTATTCATATGATTTTGTAGTTTTAAATGATCGCAGATATATTCTGTAAGAATTGGAACTTTAAACTTCAACACCAGTGTTGTTTAATGAAATCCAAAGATCGACATGTAAGTATAAACAAAGCCAAACATTATCAATATTAAAACTATGGTTAAATTCAATGAATTCTGAGGTAGTAAGTTGGTTCGTACCTAAGCAGTTTCATTTTAGTCGTGTAAACAAACAATAAATATTTAAGGTTAGAATTACTTTTTCTGTGTTGGTAATATCATTTCATCCGGCCCACAGATAAAAAAAGTTATCGGTCTTGTGCTATTTCAAGATATTGCACTCTGTGGTCATCGCTCCTCTTTCTTTTCTCATATAAATTTCAGTATGTAAATTTCTCTATTTAATTGATAGTACTTACCTCCCATGAAATGGAAAAAAATGCTAATTATTTCCATAGAAGCATAAAAACAAGTAGTTCGATTCAACTGACTAGAGGCTGCGCTAGAGGGCGCCCCATGGGTATGTTTCATAGATATGTAAAATATAAAGGATCCAGAACACAGTGGCCTGTGTTGGGTCACGCTTTGCAATTGGGTCATTCTCAAATACGGTCAAAATCTATGTCCCACCAATGAACTTGCGAACTGTATAGTTTTTGTTATTAAATGTTCTAGATTTCGTAAGCTAGATTAATAAGGAAAAAGCAATCAAGACCGTTTTTAGATTAAGTGGCTAAAAAAAAAGTAATACCGGTTTTTGTTCTAAAAACGTCATTACCACTCATGTCACAAAGGTGCATTTCATGCTATATCCTTGTACAATTAATTTAACACTAAGCTATTGTCAAATTATGTGTGCATATATTGTTCTTTAATATTTTAACAATACGTTCCAAAAATAAAGTTTTTTTACTAGAAGTTAATAAAAAACGGCATCAAACAATGTTCAAAAAAATATCGTCACGTATGCCAACTGTGCTATTTTGTAACACTATAAAAAAACGGAATGCGTTAAGAAGCATTGCATGGCAATTCTGGACACTCCCCCCGTCTTTCTGTTTGCCGATGCACTAAAGTGGTTCAACGTGCACATAGTTCTCACATATTAAGTTTTAATTTGATTCTCCTATCTTTGTCACGGCAGTCGTCATTACCCGTTTCAACTATATCTTGATAAATAATGCTTGTTGAGTTGTTTTTCAACACCCATAAGAAAGGGGTTGTGAACGCTAAACAGCTCTCCGCTTTTTTCCGTTGCAACTTAACAAACAAGTTTGTAAAATTGAAATTTGTGGAAAAAACGTGTTACCAAAATGACGTTAAATGAAAAAAAGGAATGGTGAACGTTGCCAAAATGATTTATTATCTTAATATAAAGTTTAATTGTTCTTAAATTGTCTTTTGTTTAAAATATAATCTGGATCTGGATTGGACATTTTTAATGCAATAGACATATTACGGGCTATTATAAATTTTGAAACAATCATGGTTATCAACACTATTTAGATTTATTAACTAATATTGACCATGACGGGGCTTGCCGTATTAGGATGTGATGGTACGAGTTCGTGATACCATAGGCCACGGTTTACAGAAAAGCATTCTGACAGATATCTCCACGCTTGAATCACATCACCACCCTCTGCAATTGAATTCAGAAATACCTGCTCTGTCAAACCGGGCGTAATAACTCTGAGATGCCGACAGTTTACAAGCTGAACTTACTCCTGTATGGGTATAAGCAAACTCAGAGTCGCTCAATCAGCTAAGGAGAGCGCTATGACCCCAAGCATTACGTGATCGAATCAGAAATGAGAAGATACGTAGAAGAACGAGGGTCATCACCGACATAGCCAAACGGATTAGCTCTTTAAAGTGGCAGTGGGCTGGCCATATTGCCCGTGGAGCAGATGGTCGTTGGGCTGAAAAGTTCTCAATTGGAGGCCCCGTATCGGCAAGCGCAGCGTAGGACGTCCAACAACTAGATGGACGGAAAATGACTACCAAATTATTTACCAAAGTACAAAAAATTTTTTTTTTTTTTTTTGAAGTGAAACTTCTATAGAATCGTTGTGATTTGAAACTGTATGCAACGGAAATGGAATTGGCTTACCTGTCGGGTAAGCCAATCTTAAACGCTAACAAGGTTAAGCAACTTTGCGCGACGCCAGTACTTGGATGGGTGACCGCCCGAACAAAATCTTTTTGCATGGTATTTTTTTTTGTTTTTTTTTTATTCTTCTTATTCTTTTGTCGATTTACTGAACACTAAGTGATCGTCCACGATCACTTAGTGTTCACACATTGGCGCATGGCTCATTGCTGCCTGGCAAACCACTTGCGATGGACGTCGAAGAAATTACGACTGCGGCTATTTATTTGTTTACAAGTATTACAGAAGTATTTACCTTCCTAATTATTAAAAAGAAATGACGAAAAAGGCGATAGTGGATGCTGACCAAAACAATGACCTGAACTAAACTGAAACGCTCGCAATTTGTTCGTAATCGCTTGATCCCGTTTGATAATGCTGGTTCTGATTCTTCCTTCGTTCAGCGCACCCTCACCGACATTGGAACTGGATTTTCCCACGAAACACATATTCCCGCGGTAAAAATTAGCCCATATTCTTTGTACCACATTTCAGTGCCCTGAAGTGTTTCCAACGTTGTAATGTATTTTCCCCTAGAATTACATATTTTCCCGCGGTTAAAAGTTGTCTCTATCCTTTTTTATGCTCTAGAACATTTGTGAAACAAATTTCAGTGGCCTAAAGTGTTTCCCACTTTATAATAGATTTTCCCGCGAATAACATATTTTCCCACGGTAAAAAGAAGCCTATGTCATTCGTGGGCTCTAGAGAATCTGTGTACCAAATTTCAGTGCCCTAGAGTGTTAACGTTGTCGATTGTTACATAATGGTTTTTAAATTTAGTAAGAGTAACTTAATTTAGTACGAAAATTAATGTAAATTTAGAACTATAAACTTAAATTTTAGTCGGGTATTTTAGGAAGATGAAGCAGAATAGCTCTAAATGTAATGTGTATGACGTCATTTTAAATAGGTTTAGACAAACGCAGAATAGCTACCCATTGTGATCGTTGTTTATAATATATTTATGGAGCTCTTAACTGTGTATATAATGTATGTCAATGTGAATGTTAGCCGAGCCAGCATCGATTTTTTCAAAATGGCGTAGTCGTCAACTGTGACAATTTTAAAGAGTAGACAGTGGCTCAAATTAAGTTACTGTACGATTTCATATTTGTATTTAAATTTACTTGAACATCTTTTGGCACACTATATAAATGAAAATAATAAAGAAGACAGTTAACTTAGTAACATTTGTTTACGCGACCAAAAACACATCAGTTGATATGATACTCCAAATGTTGTTTTAATTGTTTATATAATCAATTTTTTGGGACCTTTTATAGTTATACTAGCTGACCCCGGCAAACGTTGTTTTACAAAATAAAAAATAGATAGTAGCCGATTCTCAGACCTACTGAATACGCATATAAAATTTGGTAAAAATCGGTAAAGCCGTTTTGGAGGAGAATGATAACTGATAATGATTATGATGATAATGTTCTGTGACAGGTGAAATTTATATATAAGATTTATTGGAATATATTAATTAAACGAGGTTAAACTAACATTGCTTTATTTATTTATTAGTATAAATGACTACTACCGAGTTTCCCTGAATTAGTAAAGGTAGGTACTCTAGGTACCTAAACAGTGACTTTATTCTCATTTGAGTATTTTATGAGTTGAAAATAAAATAATGAAATATTCAACTACGATTGTTGAATCACAATCTGTGCAAATTCAGGTCATTCAAGTTTATATTATTTATAGAGAAACAAACGAACCAGTGAAGCATATCTGGCTCCACATTAATGTCATCATAAGTTATCTCATCAATGATTATTCAGTTTTTCAAATATCTATTTACTTCGTATCGTACGTACCTGACCTGTTTACTTAATCAAGCTCCATATTTCCACAGTGTGCCCTCTGTCTGCGCATTGACAGATCCATCTGCATCAGGGGCCGTACTTTATGTCACTATCATTATAATATTATAGTAAAAAAAATGTATTTCTATTATTGTATATCAGGTGTCTAGTACCCGTAACACAAGCTTATATTAGAGCTTACCACGGGACATGTTGTTGTGTGGATTCTCCGGAGATATTTATTTTATAGATACGACGTACGGGCTAAAAAAATTTTTTAAAAGCATTCTTCTCATAACTCGAACTATAATAATATGAGTGGCATGTAATTAGCCGGTACTTTAATAAGGAAGAGAACTGAAAGCCTGCTGAGTGGTCGCGTGGTGTCGGCGGGTCGGCAGCTTGCTCAGCGCGCGCTGAACACGCCGCTGTAATGAGGCCGCGACAAACTCCCCCACACCCCCCGTGTTTGCTCAGGCCATTCATTACGAGCGCGCCTCACTAGCTCTTCTCACATTACATCGGTAATGAATGGTACTTAATACGATGACTAACTTAACTGCTTAAGTGGTCGTGAAGTGTAACCTCATTGGAAAAAGGATCTAACCGAAAAGGAACCCTTATAATAGTTTCGGCTTTCCGAGGATGTAAAGAGCTGCAATATTAGCTTGATGGCGGTAAATTCATATCTGTCACAATTAAAACCCGTTTTCGGTTTAAACCGCAGCCACCAATGGCCATATGTTCTATGTGCTGTATGGCCTGTCCGTGATAGTAGAATAATCCTTGTGGCCATGTCGTTAAATCGCGTTCTTCTATGAAATCCTCATTTGATTTCATAAAGAAACCTCGAGCATTGGCCTTTCCATAGCTTGCTGAGCGACTCCGCCTCTGACAGAGACCACTCAGAGTGGAGCCCCGCGAGTCGGATGTGGGGGGCATCGCTGGCGACTCGCACAAGACTACCATCTTCAGGCACTAGGGGTCGGTACATATCTGACGGAACATGCGTCACGTATTATCGCTCGCGAAACGCCAAAACAAACAAATATCTATATAATAAAACATCCATCCTTTCACACCTAACCGATGATGCGTTAGTGCGTCGAGCGTACAGCGTCTGTTCCGCTTCCGTCAACGCATTGTCGGTCCAAATAGCTATTATTTCGATGGGCTTCATTATAAAATTTAATATCACACAACACAAGCGCTCTTTATGTACTGAACGCAGAAACTGACTAGACGCCTAATGTAGCAGGTCTAATTTAACGGAATAGACGCGACCGATGATACGCTCGACGCATTTTCCGTCAGATGTGTACCGACCCTAAGGTATTTTGGACGATAAGGCGTTGCGAAGTTTCACGAAGTTGTCCATCCAAGTTGGATTCGGCGTTTTATTTATTTGGTGTAGGTATAAATAACATATAGGTAGTGATAAATTCCAGTTCAGTCGAATAAGGATTAGGTTAAATATTGACTGTCATATATTGTCGTTGTCTTATCGTAAAGCAGATGCATTTTTAAAAGTCTGTGCAAGGTTATTTCTATTAGGTACAACGGTCAAATTTAATAAAGACGAGACGATTAAGTTCTTGCCATGGACCAATCAGAGAGCAGTGTTTCATTATCTGTATTTTAAAGAAGCGTAAAATGAATCGGCCGCCTGTGATTGGTGGAACCGTTTGGAATGTTACGAATGGATCCGTTAGTTTATAAATTTCCAATTTGGAAATACAATGTATCTCTCGTTTAGAATCATACAAAAGTTTCTACATTTCCTAGAAGCATTATGCTTGCTTATCAAAACAAGAAATTACAAAATAACAGAAAAAAAACAATAGAACGTAAGTATTGAATAAAGCTTTTATTATATTATATGAATTGTATAATAAATGACGTCATAACTTAAAAAAAAACTATTGGTTTGAGTACAGCTCTAGTTTACTAAACTAAAGTTTTTTTTAATATAATTTATGGCCTACGTAGGTACCTACATACATATATAGTAACCTTGGTGGACTACTCACATAGCATCGCCTTACTCCATATATGGGGTTATTGATGTTATCCACGCCGCCCTGGCGCGTGGCGGTGTGCATACGGGAATTAAAGATTCATAAGTGCTTACTCAAGTTTGTACGTACACAGTATGCAACGTCGATAGGAATCCGCATATTATTACAAGAGTCTCCCTCGACAATATGCATAAGTCTGTATACATTAGTATTGTCGAGCGAGTTTCTCGTGTACGTAGCTAAATTTGAAGTCTGTTTTGCACAAAGGAGCCGCTCCTAAAGCATGTAACGAAAATAAGATAACGACAACGATAACTTTTTTTATTATATCTTAATATATAGATATAAATCTCGTGTCACAATGTTTGTCCTCAATGGACTCCTAAACCACTTAACCGATTATAATAAAATTCGCACACCATGTGCAGTTCGATCCAACTTGAGAGATAGGATGATTTGTACGGCGAGAAAAATTCGAATAATTTCCGGGAAAATTTTATACCCGTGCGACGCCGGGGCGGGCCGCTAGTATTTCTATAAAATCCTAGAGATTTTGTGGCTAAGATTCGAGACGAAAATTTAAGTCTTTAAAACACTCTAAGCCACTGCTTAGAGTGTTTTAAACCACAGAAATTATAATTGTTATTCAGCACGAAATATATTCAACATAATGGAATAAACATTTTTTTATAATATAACTATATAACTATTATTTAATTTATGCTATTTACGCTTATGACTTTTGCTTAAGCTTTTTTTTTTATGCATGATAAGCCTTCATTTGACCACAATCTCACCTGATGTAAAGTGAAGATGTGGTCTAAGATGGGACATGAAGACCTAAAAGATAGATGGCTTCTCCGGACCACATTGCGAAACACGAAAAATCGCTTCACGCACTGGCCCAGCCCGGAGGGTGGTGACAAGCCGCGGCCGAAGCCTACCACCAGAGTCTGTTCTTAGCACCACCCGGAGGTCACGTGTAAGGATTCAGAGGGTTACCACTTGCGGACGTGAACAGACAAAACCTCCAAGCTTTTCTTTTATTGTAAATTATCTCGACCTTACGCATGTTTGTTTTGGTGACTTGAAGAAACCGGTGTCCTACGGGTAAAACGTTATAGTACCGTAGGCCACGTGCGCCGCGACAGGCTCTACAAAAATATAAAAATTATTAATTCCCCGATATACAGCGGATGCATCGTAAATTAAGCGGCGCCGGCGGTGTCCGCTCGAGGGCTGTGCGGCGGGAGACCTGCTCGTAACGAGCTGGTTAACATAATACCGAGAACGCTGCAGTGAAACATAACAGAACTTTATGCAGCATAAAATAAGCGTACGATAAAAATAATGGGTAAATTGGACAAATTTATCAAATATACTTAAATCGGTAAGGAAAGCCGAGCTGAGGGGTGAAAAAAGAATCAGATACGTAGAAGAATTATGGTCACCGATATTGCGCCGATATAGCCAAGCGGATTAGCGCCCTGAAATGGAAAGGCTACAAAGCACAAAGAATTGGGTCGTTAAATTTAAAATGTCTCGATTGTGGACCGCGGTTCGATAAGGCTGTTTTCTCAGACCGTGAAAGTTGTCGTCCAAAGTCAAAAAGTTATTTTGTCAACTCTTTTAGTCTCGTTTGTTTCAGTCGTAGGAAGTCTACTCTCTACTTTATATTTACTTAACTAGGTTATTTTAATTAGACACTAAATTTTTTGTTATATTGATGTTCTTAGAAATACTGCTTATTAGTTTATTTATCTTGCCTATTGTTTATGTCTTTTAGCCTGAGATACAGGATAACCCTAGTTCAGGCTCATGTAGTCCATACCTATTTTAAACGTTTTTATACCTATAGTTATAAGTGAATTTAGTTAATATTTGAATAAAATTTATTTATTTATTTATTTATTTACTGCAGGATACAGAACACTTTCACAAGCTTTCCGAGTGTGTAATTTTTTTTAAATTTAGAAATTTAAATGTTCTGCCACTGCTCGAATGGGTCTCGAAGCGGATTTGTGGCAAGTTGTTCCAACTTTCCCCTTCGCAGGGGATACTCGAAGGGCATTTCTGAAGTAAGCCATTCTATCGCAATTAATAATCTAATTAAGCAATTATTAATCATGCAATTATTGTCGTAATAAGCATCGGGTCCACGAGAAAAGAGGCGACCAAGGCGACTTCAAATAACTTTATTCCAGTTGCTAGCTGCATGCCAAGGTCAAGCAGTGGACGTCCCCCAGTTGGAATGACAACGTGACTTTGTGTTGTAAGGTTTAATTATTCAGAATTACGTATATTTTAGATTCACCCTTTTCGTACAACTTTTAATATTATGTAAATTACTCGACACTTGTCGGGCAATAAATTATATTCCACCGTAGGTTTAAGCTCATTACGTAAATGATCTCGTGTTGTAATGAAATTATAACGTCGCCTTAATAACCACAGATATAATAATTGTCTGGAGTCGCTTACGAGAAGCGGGGAACTATTTATGGTTTTCAAAAGCATTTAATTATAGTACATCTACCTAGATACATCTACTACACAAAACCTGAACTCGTTAAAATAGCAAATGCCAAACGTTAGTTAGATACATACAATGTCTATAAAACCCACCAGCGGTAGGTAGCACTCTGTACAACTTGAATTAACTATTCCCTATCTGGCTAATAGTATCAGCAAAATGAATACGTAGAGCAGCCGGCGTCGGGCTCAGCTCGGCGCTGCGGGGTCTCGCTCTCCTGCCATAGGGAAGGGGATTTACGCTTGTGTGTAGTTCGTTCGGTTTCACTATCTATCGGCTATGAAGCCGTTATCGGCGCCGTTAGGGGCCGGAGCCGGGGACGGCGGCGCGGGGGGCGGGGAGTCTCAAATGAAGTTTTGATGAGTTTGTCGCACCCTCCCCCTCCCCCTCCCCCGCGATAACACGCCGCTATCGGCAGCCGTTACCGGCGAGACGCGACGCCGACACGGCCCCGGCCCGTCACCTGCGCTCGAGCTCCGACCTTAGACATAAAAGAGATACCGGCATAAAACCTCTAATAAATATAAATTTTGTATTTTATACGGTTGACGTTCAGTCATAAATTGTGAAACGTTTGTGTAGCACCTGCAAGATAACGCGAGCGTCTAGCTGACTACCTACTCGCGCCAGGGACGGCGCGGCCCAGGACTGCTCGGATACGGATTGCGGCTTTATCACACTGCCACGCACCACGCAGCGTAGCGCGTGAATAAGATTTATGTAATTGCTCGTTATTGTGTCTCGATTGAGATCGCATTCAAACGCAGAAACATGCACCCCCACGTGTGGGTGCGAGTACAGCGCACTGAACCCCGCAGTGCCGTGCGTGTATTTGGAAGGCCTAGGTGCACTCCGCTAGCACGCGCGTAGGTGCGTCGATACGCCAGTATGGTAATCGCATAAGAGTTCGGAGCGCACTGCTGTGCATTCAATGTGTATCGCACATGTAGTGAATAATGTAAATCTCCGAATCCCGTCTTAATGCTTCGAGTACGGAGATTCCAGACACAAATTGGTTTTCAATTGTAATGGACCACGTTCGTGGTCTTAGAGACTGGACGTATTAAGACAGAAAGTCGCTTAAGTAGAGACTGAATAAATTAATAACCGACTTGGAATTACATGGATTTCACAACTTTTTACCTCAGAACAACTGAGTTGCGCGACTTGGTTTTTTTGACAAGTATTGTTTTTGATGGGATCTCATTTCTTTTTATATTTTGTAGACAGTTCTACTTTTTTCCTTTTCGGTACCTTCTACTTATTGTATATATGTCCATATAATTTTCTTTTTGCCGGTCCAGATTGGATTTATTTATATTTCGCATTGTTATTACTTTAGTACATATTTCGTATATACGTGGCGTTGCGACAGCGCCCTCTATACCGGTCTATTCTAGATTTTTTTTTCCTTAATTCATACACTAAACACTACCTAAATTCCAAATTTGAAGCTTCTAGGTCTGCTAGAAGTGCCTTAGAATTTTGATGATCGGTGAGTCAATGAGTGACAAAATTAAGAAATTTGACCCGTTATAATTCTTAAAATACTGGTTCAAATTGAATGAAATTTGAAATATACCGTGTCTTTACAATCCTGCATGGTTACTGAAAATTTCAGTCTTCTAGTTTTATCCACAACGAAGTTACAAGAGGTCGAAAATGGCCTGAATTGCTTCGAGAAAAAGATGGTACGGCCGTGACGCTTTTTATCTCGACTTGGTGGGGGCACTGCCGTGCCCCAGATAGAATCCTCATTAGTACGTACGTTCTGCTTCATGATTTGATATACCTCTTGCAATGTTATGGTGGCTTATAGTCAGAAGGGCCTAAGTAATGATGCATATTGTACCTACTGTCCACAGTTCAAGTAATTAAAGCTGGAACATGATTGAGGCGCTCAACTCCTTATTGAGATTCCATTACGCCGGGACTTAATGAGTTCGCGTGCGAGCGCATACCGCGCGCGGTACCTGCGCGGCGGACTGCACCCGCGCGCGGCTCGCGCCTCGGCTGACCTACTTTCGTGAACCGTCTACTATCTCGTACTTCTATTTCCTGTGAAAATGAATCTATGCCGAATATAATCCACCAGCGTCGCCGGTCTGTTTGTTGGACACGCCTATATGCATAGACTGTAGATAGATACATAAATTCTTTATTGCACACCAATGCTTACAGACTAACTAAAAATAACATCAATAGCCACATTAGTTGAACGAAAGGCGGCCTTATCTCTTAAAGCGATCTCTTCCAGGCAACCTATGGATGGATAGAATCTGCTGTAATACATAGAATGTAGAGCAATAATAAGAATCTTTATTTTTTGTACGATTTGAATAGTCACGTCGCCATAGACATACGCCAAGTAACAAATACTATGTACTAAAAAACACCCATCGAAAACTTCCTGAAAATTATACAATGTGTATTTTCGAACCTTGGTCAAACGAAATAATACACGACATAAATGTATCGATAAATATCGGATAAAAAAATTTATATGTTGGTTTTTTAAAAAAAAGAAGCCGATTTAATAAATTTTTTTAATCAATACTAATTCACCTGGTTTTTTCTTCGCCTCTGTTTGAGTAAACGGAGTATTTTATTCGAAGTAGTCTTATTTGAAAGCTAAATAGTTTACCTAGCTAAGAAAATATTAAAAATATATAATTTCGGTACATAAGCCTAGTAAAAAAGATGTGGTGTCGTGGGACACCAGGTAGGAACGAAGTTTCTTCGGCTAATGTTGAATTGACACAATTGGTAAAAAAAAAGTCGTGCTCAATTTTTGTAGGTTATCTTGATTTTTCTCAGTACAGGAAAGTACTTAGGAAATTCAGTATTTAAAAAGAAATACACACACACACACACACACACACACACACACACAAATACACTTTAAAGTTTGGTAGTTTTTTCTAAATTTTTCGAAACTACATTTTTTAGAAAACCTTACAAAGATTTCAGTATGTACACACAATATTAACGGCTTTTTTTTTAATAGCTAACATATAAATTCGATATTTATCGATAAATTTATGTCGTGTATCCGCACATTTCGTTTGATCAAGGTTCGAAAATACACATTGTCAAATAATATTTCTGAGCTGTATATTATATATACAGCTAAGAAATATTATTATATAGCCGTGTTGGCTAAGTGGGAGGACACTCGACTTTCATTCCGATCGTGGGTTCAAACCCCGCCACGCACCACTGGATTTTTCTTCTTGAGAAATTTATGTGCGCTTTAAAACACGTGCTTTAACGGTGAAGGCAAACATCGTGAGGAAACCGGCATGTTCTGAGAACTTTAAAAGAGTTTGAAGGACATGTGACATTCACCAACCCGCACTTGGCCAGCGTGGTGAATTAAGGCCTAATCTCTCTCGTCAAGAGAGAAGTCCCTGTGTCCCAGCAGTGGGAACGTTAATAGGGTGATGATGATGATGATGATATTATATAGAGCATAAGGATTAATGTATCATAATTATGTTGAGGTTTTTAATCCCAAATATAAATAAATAAAGATATGATAATTATCAAATTAGAAATGTGATCTTTTCGGAACACTGCGGAAGCACCTTTCAAACAAAATATAATTATTCCAAACAGTTTTCGCAGAAAAATATTTCTGATGTACTTAATAAAATTTATTAAGTACATTTTGTATTTAATACAAAATTCGCTTTTGTCATTGAAATCTTACTAAAATGTTGCCTCTTAGTACAGTAGTTCGGCGCATGTTGACTGAATCAAGACCGGTTTCCGGTGTGTCCGGTGTCGGTCTCCGGTATCAGTGCGGTGATCTGAATTACTGGCGGCGGCAATCACCGGCCGCCGTCACCGCTCTGATATCATTTCAAGTCGGCTGTAGTCGGGCGTGACGAGTCCGCCGCGCGGGGCCCGCGGCGGATATCCTATTACGCAGTATTTAGGTTAATTGAATGATTTTGTATTCTCTTTTGCGGTTTGATATTTTACATCGGTAATTGGACCCCCTCCCCCCCTCCGCGCCGCCCCCCGCAGCCGCGCGGCCGCGCTCGTGATCAATTTATTCAGAGCTTTATGACGAAAACGCTTTGTACCCGGCTTTACCCTTGTTAATGTATACGACAGCTGTTTTTTGTCCAAGAAATAAGAGTACATTTCCCTTGAAATAAATCTGAGATTTAAACGATCTTTGTACTTACCAAAAAATAAAACTATATCAGATACTATCTATTTCAATTATGTAGCAGTTTCATTAACTACTTACAAGTCAACATGTCTGTGACCAAAATGTATACTAAATATTATAAATACATACGAGTTTGTGTGCTGCTTGACCGCGCTTCTCTCAGGAACTGCTGGTCCGCACTCAAAAACTCTTTTTCACGCTAAAAATTCGTTGTTCCCACGGGAAAGTCCACAAAGCGCGGCCACCGTCGTGGCGTCAAAGCTAACACATATATTATTTATGACACATACCAATAAAAACTCAAACTTAATAAATAAATTGATAATTTCCATAGTTTGCTCACAAAGTCACAATACACTAATAAACTTATACCTAGATAAATAGGAAATAAGAACGCTGGGTATTTAACTAGAGCAAGTTCTTTGCTCTAGTTTAAAGAAATTATGAAGTATATACAATTATTTAAAAGTAAATTTGAATGAAGCGCGTAGAAACTGAATATTGAACTATTGTCAAGTTGGCGCCAATTCTGTCACAAGCATTTTTATATGCTTGATAATGTGATATCTAATAGCTACATTTTAACATTTTGTGAAAAGTGACAAGCTGTAGAGGCATATACCTACATTGGCTTTTTGAACGATACATTAATTAATAAACTAAATATTTCCGGACTACTCACACAGCATCACCTAACCCCAACCTAAGCAGAGCTTGTACTATGGGGGTTAGGTGACTGATATACTACATAGATATATATTTTTTGTAAATACATACATTATGATACATAGAAAACACCTGGACCCGACATTGGCCGGACAGCTATTTTCTGATGTCCAGAAATGGTGTTAGTGCATCCACCTCCGCTCCTCAGCCATGTGCCGGTCGAAGACAAAGTAAAACAAGCTAGAAATAAACCTACAACGCCTAACGGGCGGTTTATTGCTTAAAGCTTTCTCTTCCGGGCAATGCATATACGTTCCAGATTTATATCGTATTTGTGAAATCCAGTTGTTTTGTTTTCAGACAGACGGGGCGCTCGTAAAGAAGTTTAGATGTAAAATATGAGGCCAATGAAATATGTTATGCTTCAATAAAAAACAGTCAACTCTCAATGTTTTTGAGTGACTGATTTTTATATTGCACTGCACTGTTATCTTTCTGTATTTGATTTACTTACGTAAAGTTCTTAGTCTTAAAGTACTTAGTCTCCTTCTTAATTTGGAATAGGGGAAAAAAATCCTTGAAAATATATAAGTGAATTGATAGTGGATAAGGTTAATAAGAGGTAACACTTAGTTTCGACGAATCATTATTTTTTTATCAAGTAAATAAAATCACGTTGAATGAATAAAAAACAGAGTGTTTATGCGCCGTAGCAACACCTACGCCGTAGCACCCTCTACGGCGTAGCATTGAATACGCGGTACGGTAGAGTACTTACTCTAAGATTATAAAATATCGGATTGACATCTTGAGGACAAAACTGCTTGGGACGGAATGTGCTCCAACACAAAATCAAAAACAAGACTAACAAATAATGATTGTAAAGTTTCAATACAAAAATGAGCTAAGGTTTCTAATCGCTTCTTTGCTCTAGTGTAAAAAAAGCGAAGCGACCAGATATGATAAATTTATTTCCGAATTTAATTGACTGCCCGGAACTACTTAGTAAGATTCTCATTCATGCTCCATCCAAGGTAACTAGGCAAAAAATAATTCTTCACAATCCTGTTTTCGGTACGAACTGTAGGCAAAATTCATTTCTATGGCGAACTAGTGACGCTTTTAATAAGCTATGCAGGCATCCTGATCCATCCATTGCTGGCTTGGATCTGTTTACTTCGGGAGTCAACTCGGGCAGGCAGCGACTAGCTAATAGTTATTTTATTGTTAGTAAATAGGTAGTTATATAGGTCTTTGGTTTTATGTATGTTATTATATGTTATGTGTTAATTGTGTCTATCGAGGTGTGTTCACTTTTTGATGTTTAATTTGTGATCATCCGTGAAGATCTGTAATTGGCTTTCTGTTGGTTGGTCATAGTGATAATCTTGGCTTTTGATCTTCCTTCAAATAAATAAAAAATAAAATAATTGTTCGATTCACTTCGAACACCTCAGCAGCATCAGCGATTTGTCTTATGTAGGTCGCACGGTTACTACCTTGTCCCGAGCGAATCTACGTAAGACAGTGCTTAATTAGCGTGCATCGGCGTCGCACTCATTATCATTGGAGTCGTAAATTACTTATAAGCAATATATATATTGTTAAGTAATTGCGGCTCTAATAATTAGCAGCAAAGTCTAAGGAGTTCCTACATGGCCCTTCGACCGTTCGAGGGTTTATGACGCGATAATCGTAACGTATCGTTCAGTTTCATGTCGGTAACTTCTCGGGCGTACCAGCATCCTGTGGAAAAAGTGATACTAGCTTAGCAGCGAGCTAGTTGAACAGCCACGCAGCATCACCTGACGGGGAGCTACCCGCCTAGGACAGCAGCAGCAGTGAGCGAGCCGCTCGCGACTCCAGCAGCAGTAGCAGTGGGCTAGCGCCGCAAACACAGCAGCAGCGAGCAGCAGCCAAGGCGTATCCAGCAGCAGCCGTAGGCCAAGCAGCTTTCAAGTAAGAGCGTTCCAATTTCACTTACTTTAATTGAGGACGAAATGGAAGCTCTATACTTCCAACAAACCAAGTTAGCAGAGAGTATCAGGAGAATTCTTGTTAACTTTAACAAAGATAGTAGCGAGCGTAAAACGAAGGAATACGGTGTCAAGAAGTTAGACCTTCTAGATTCGTATTGGAGAGAGTATAGCCATAACCACGAAAAATTGTTACCGTACAAAAGTAGAGGCCATAGGTACTTTATCGAAACCGAGTTTGAGCGTACGAACCAGTCTTATACAGCAGCGAAGACGGCTATAGTAGGGTATTTTGAAAAGATGGGCGAGAATGTCGAGCCCTTAGGTAACGTTGATGAAGAAGCAGGCGGGTCATCCAAACAGCAGCGACCGCGGACCCCGGCCCCGGCTCCTCTGGCGGCCTCCGGTTCACAGCAGTTTGACAGTAAGTTCGATTTAATTTTACGTCGGCAGTTGATCAATTTTAAAGCCTTCGAGCAAGCCGTGGAAAACATCGATGTGGAGTCCCTTAGGGAAAGATGGGAGTTCGAGGATGCCCTGCGAACCTTACAAACTCGCTGGGCAGTGGCGGACAACCTCCACTGGGACGTTATGTTGGAGTTAGGCGAAGACGAGGCCTATAGGCGCCACTTCGACAAGCACGAGCGGACTTACAACGGCCTGAGGAAAGCCATAAATTCGAGGATGTGGTCGATATCGTATCGCGAAAAGACTACACCTCAAATGGACATACCCGTTTTCTCAGGCAGATTTCAGGATTGGGTATCATTTAAAGACCTCTTTGGTGAAGCGATCCACAGCAATCCGTCGCTATCAAATGCTGAAAATATGCAATTCCTTAAAAGTAAGGTCAAAGGAGAGGCAGAGCGTTTGATACAGCATCTCTCTATAAGCACGGACAACTACCAGGCGTGTTGGGATATTTTAAATAATAGATACAATAATAGAAGGCACATCTTTACGTCACACGTTAGCTCATTTTACAATCTAGCAAATATTCAGCAGCAATCATTTTCGGAGATTAAGCAACTATAAACTATATACTATAACTATATACTCAGCGCTATAAAGAAGCAGACCCTAAGTACACACGATGTACACCAGTCCGCCGTTTCGTACGGCCTACTAGCAGCAGCCTTGGCGGCGTTCCTGTGGTTCCTGTGGAGACGGTGCCGCACGTGGGCCGCGCACGGCGTCGCCCGCGCCCCCGGCCCTCAGCCTCCGTCGCAGCCGCAGGAGCCCCACCGGCGACGGTTATCAGTGCGAGTGTTAGTGCGCGTAAACAACACGATAGTGGGATCGTTCGGTGATCCAGTATACGTCAACCTCGCCCTTTATTAAGGGACAATCAGTTTTTAGTTTACATAGGAACTAGTTTAGTGAACTATCATCGATCAGCATCATTCGGAATCCTAGAATAAATCATTACAAAATTGTTCTAACCCTCATATAGCATAAGCAATGAACTTGCTCCACCCTTGTAAAACTAACCCAAAAAACTGTTGCACCTCATTTCATCCCATCCCGGATTCTGCCCTCGGGAGCATGTTCGATTCACTTCGAACACCTCAGCAGCATCAGCGATTTGTCTTATGTAGGTCGCACGGTTACTACCTTGGACCAAGCCAATCTACGTAAGACAGTGCACAAGCAGCGTTCCTCCGTGTCGCACTCATTAGAATTATTAGAATCGTTAATTACGTATAAGCAATAAATCTATTGTCAAGTGATTTCGGTTCTATTATTCAGCATCAAGGAAGTAGCTAGCGCGATTTCCTACAATAATAATAACTACTGTAGATAAATATTGTGACAACCATATTGATATTGATTTATATTCTCTTTGGCTACAACCTCAATTAAGGTCGAACTTTTATTGGTACATATATTGGTAATTTATTCTTCGCAGGTAACATTCTGTACAGTTGACTTCGTTTCAATCTATATAACTAAGTATTATATAATATTAATTAAAAAGGTATAAAAATTACGCACTGTGCAAGTCACAGACAAAACGTTAGTTAATTGTCATAGTATAAAATATGAGAATATAGAAAAAATATAGATGTTGCTAGTAGCATTGTCGAACATAGAACAAAGAAAATGATAAAAAAAAATAATGTAATAATCCCTACTAATATACAAATGTGAATTAAAGTTTGTTAGTTACGCTTTCACGCGAAAACTACTCAACCGATCATCATGAAACTTTGTACACTTATTCTTGGAGGTATTTAAAAGTAACAAAGGATCCTTTATAAGTTTGTTTCAGTTTGTTTGTAATAGTACAAAATCATTGCTTGATAAGTTAATGTTACATTTATTATTCAATGATAAAGGAGAAAGTTTGTGATGATGTGGGTGTGTGGGAATTTTTTTCACACAAAAACTCCTTACTACTGGATTTTGATGAAACTTCACAATAATATAGCTTATAACCGCAGCAAACTGCCATATTTCTTGGGGAAATCAAATCAAATTTACATGCACATGGCTATCAAAGATGTGTAGGTACTGTGAGTTATACAGTACGCGTAATATAGCACGACCGCGTACTGAAGCCATACATATAACCCGATAAAGTTTAGCATGGCACATGGCATTAAATATGGCATGGCGCGATGCCATGTCGGCTGGCCGTCAGAACACGACCGTTCGCGTCCCACCATGACATGTTTGATGCCATGTGCCATGCTGGGTTTTGTCTGGTTATTGATACTGATACTGTAAAGGTTCGAGTGCAAGCGACAAGGAGTGTTGGACATGGGATTCTATCTCTGCCATACGCCGCGCCATCGTCATTAGGTATGTTCATACATATCTATATTTAAGAAATGCTCGTTTAAAGGTATAAAATAATAATAATGGTGAATGGTCTGTCTCATGCTATTACATAAGATCTGAACAGAACATTCAGTACCTACACTTCAAAGTAATAACGGACCAGTCGCATTACTTAGCATAGCGCGTCATATCAGGTCATGTTTTGGGTACTGCGTACTGACAGGTTGCCATATGACGCGGAACGAAATGTCATGCTATATAGCATGGCATTGCAGAGTACGGTTTTGCGCATGTCTAAATTGGGTAAAACCCAAGTAAAGGACAAACGCTACTTTTTACCGCAAGGAAATTAATTATTGAGCGGGCAAAGCCGTGGGCGGAAAGCTAGTAATTCATAAATGAAGCTGCTGTATAGGGGCTGTACATTCTCAAATTAAACTAAAATACAAATAATTTAATTAAAATATTTTAATTTTCATTACAAGGACATGGCATGTGAAGATAAATAGTTAATTCAAAACATTTCAAAGCTCAGACCAATAAACTCATTATGTTAACCCAATAGCGTATCGCGATTATATTCTCTTTGAGCGTATATACATGTTGTTTTTATATATTTTTTTACACCTTGGGTTACATAATTGAAGATTTTGTAAGGATCCCCATTCTTTTTGCAAAAATAAAACATTACGCTCATCGTGAAAGAACTTTTCAGATCCGATCAGTAGTTTCAGAGCCTATAGATCTATTATAAACATGCCATTACAAAAATCTTACCTCTTTATAATAATAATTAATGTAATTAATATACTCGTATGTAGATACAACATTGTTGTACAATACAACTAGGGGGCTAGATTACAACATTGTTGTATTCCTATACATTTAAAACAATCAAATGTATGGAATTCTACAACAGTTGTATGTAAAGCTTAAGTAAACGCACTATATAGTCGTTGTGTATGAAAATGTTGAGCGAAGTTCAGTGATTATTGAGCACAATCCCACACACTGTGTCGTGTAACAGAAGGTTTCCGCCTCGCGGGCTGTTCGTAGCCGGCGACGCAAGGGGCCGCTCCGTTAATATTGATGAAGTTAATGGCCGGCTATTGTAATTCAGCATTTGGGCCACAAAGGCCTCGGACCAGGAATAATTAATGAATCTCTCGTGAGAGCTTTACTCTCACTTTACTTCGCGGCGGAGCCGAGCCGGGCGCGGCGCGGCCCCGTCCCGGCTGCTCAACGCAAACCCAATTTACATACAGATTTTTTTGTAATATCATGATTACGTGACAGCTCAAAGCATTTGAAAATAGTTGATGTCCAGTCACGTCACCCCCCCCGGCCCCCGCACCATGCAGCTGTGCGTGGAGATCGTGGCTCACTAAAACATAAAGGTAAGAGAATAGCCCCGGTGACACGCGACCTCCGCGGCCGGCGCGGCGCGCGGCGCGGCGCCCGGCGCGGCGGTGCCGAGTCAGCGCGGGCCGGGCCGAGCTCGCCGAGCGTCCGGCGACTTTTTGTGTTCCATTACTTGCATTACTCGCGCGCGCGCAGGGCTGGCGCGACGCCGTGCAGCCTGACGGAGCGAAGCGAGCCGCGACGTTGTTGTATTGATGGACAAGTCATACTTTGCCAAAATAACAACAGACTTCAAGTTTATTTATAATCTATAATATAAAAATGAATCGCAAAATGTGTTGGTAAGCGCATAACTCAACAACGCCCGGACCAATTTGGCCAAATATTTTTTTAAAATGTTCGTTGAAGTCAAGGATGGTTTTTACGGCGAGAAAAATTAGAATTATTGCTGGAAAAACCTTAAAAATAGCCCTTTTCTTTTTCCCATACAAATGATTTGTAACTAAAACGTAGTCAATTTGAGCTTTATTGCTATGGTATAAAGTTCATATTAAATTACAAGCACTGATCACTGTTGTCTCAGCAATGTAGGTGTGTTCCTAACGTCAAAGATCATATCTATCAAAAGTATATAACATTTTCATGTCACAATGTTAGTTACCGTACTTCTCCGAAACTGCTTTACCGATTTTTACCAAATTTTATATGCGTATACAGTAGGTCTGGAGAATCAGCTACTATCAATTTTTCATTTTGCAAAACAACGTTTGCTGGGGTCAGCTAGTATATAATATAATAATAATAAAATAAAATTCGTTTATTTCCTCACACAAACCTTAATGATTATGGCTACAAGTAGGAATAAGGTAACTGTAATACCTTATTATTGAGGAGATAACTGGAAAACAGAGTTTTATAAATCTTCAAATATCAAATTGAGAAATTGTTCCATTTGTTAAAGTTAAGAAGTTGGTTGTTTAAATTTTCGCATATTAATATTAACTTGAAAGACAGACCTCTTATCTTAAAATTTATCCTGTCCATGTATGCTCTGTGCGTCTAAGGAAGTTAACGTTTTGACTTTGACTTTAACCTATATTAAAGAGACATAAAGACCAATTGACACATTAACGCCTCGTTAAACAGCAATAAAATAAATGGTATGTCGTGGAATGAGCGCGGCAGCCCTGCCGAGGAGGGCCGGCGGCGGGCGCGGACGCTCCGTACAACCGCCGTCCGCCGCCGGCCGGCCGCGGGCGTCAGCCCTCGCCGCTCATCTACAACCTCACGACACTCGCATTAACATGATACATTAATGTGTGTGAGTGCCACTAGGAATACTCCTATCATACTTGTATTTATTTATATAAGAATTAGACTGAGCCGCAGTGTACTTCTATCTTTCAGTGTTTTGCCATAGAAAATAGTAAGATCTCAGAAGAACAAATGTGTGTTAGGCACAATTATTAAACTACAAACCAATATATACTAAGTATATAATATACGTAGTTCGTTTTATATAAATATATTATTAAAAACCACGATAGATGTTAGGTGTTATGGCTGTACGTAACAGTGACCGCTGTAACGTATTCTCTCACTAAACTGCTCCAAACTGGTCCACAGCTCGGGCTAGTTCGGACCGCTCGGACAGTTCTCCACAATCGCGAAGTTCCGCCTCAGAAACTTATCCTTACAGCAATTAAATTTCCCAGCTTGTACGATGTCTGTTTCAGCAGGGTGTTTCCGCAGAGGGAAGACCATCATTTCAAAGTATCCAAATATATAATATCAGTTTATAATATTAGGTCCTTACATATGAAATTGGCGTTTTTCGTACTGGCCACTTTAATCACAAATTTCTCCTCTTTGGTAAGGAATTCCAAATTCAAATTTGTACAGCTATAGACTCATGTATTTGTGCTTCGATGATCGTCATTCATTTGTTTTTTTTCTTCTGTTTTTTTCTGTTTGCGTCACTCATTTTACAAAATGGAAAACTTAAAATATCGCATTATTTACGAGTACGAGTTCCGCCGTGGCACTAGTGCTGCGGAAACAACTCGAAGGGTGAATGATGTGTATGGCGGTCGTGTTGCAAAAGAAAACACAGTTCGTTTTTGGTTCCAACGTTTTCGTTCTGGAAATTTCGACTTGCAGAACAAGCCCCGTGGACGGCCTGAGACTCAAGTTGATAATGAAGAGTTGAAGGCTATTGTGGAAGCGGATCCATCGCAAACCACGTCCGAGTTAGCTGCAGGCTGCGGTGTTAGTGATAAAACTGTTTTAATTCACTTGAAGCAAATTGGGAAGATTAAAAAGCTTGAAAGGTGGGTACCTCACGAATTGACTGAAGCAAACCGGCAAACGCGCGTCGACTGCTGCGTTACATTACTAAACCGGCACAATAATGAAGGTATTTTAAACCGAATCATTACCTGTGATGAAAAATGGGTTCTTTACGATAATCGGAAGCGCTCAGCGCAATGGTTGGATCCTGGCCAGCCAGCCAAATCCTGCCCCAAGCGAAAATTAACCCCAAAAAAGTTACTTGTAAGCGTTTGGTGGACTAGTGCCGGTATTGTTCATTACAGTTTTCTCAAATCTGGCCAGACTATTACGGCTGATGTCTATTGTCAGCAATTGCAAACCATGATGGAAAAGCTAGCGGCTAAACAACCTAGGCTGGTCAATCGCTCCACGCCACTGCTGCTTCACGACAACGCTAGACCACACACTGCGCAACAGACGGCTACTAAATTAGAAGAGCTTCAATTGGAAAGTCTAAGACATCCTCCGTACTCCCCGGACCTTGCTCCAACAGATTACCATTTTTTTCGAAATTTGGATAACTTCTTGCAAGGGAAAAAATTCAACTCCGATGGGGCAGTCCAAATCGCCTTCAAAGATTTTATTGATTCCCGTCCGACTGGTTTTTTTAGTAAAGGGATCAATGAACTACCTATAAGATGGCAAAAGTGCATAGAAAATAATGGTTCATACTTTGATTAATTAAATATATTATATTAAAAAATATTCGACTTTTTGTTCCTCCCATACAAAACGCCAATTTCATATGTAAGGACCTAATATCTGTGTCCTCATAGAAATGTACAGTTCTATGAGGACACACATATTATAAACTGATATTTATAATTCGAATATACCAGTATACGGGATATAAATGATTTTCCGTCGATATATGAAAATAAACAATGCTACTGTGAAAGGGGAAAAAATTACAAATAAATAAGTAATAAACATAAATATTGCTGAAAATACACACAACAGTAAGCTCTAAGCCTAGACTAGACATCTGATATACTTAATAATAATAGACGTATGTACATACATGGATATTGTATGTAGGTAATTTGTTATTGTGCTAAAATCGATGACATTCTTCTTAAGAACTGATCTTACTACGTCTCATGATTATCAGACCTTTCCACACTGACCGAAACTCATGTTACACCCTGGTAACACAATACACATGTACACAAGGTGTAACATGAGTGAACATAATACAGGGCCTGTAATATGTTCATAGATATTATCGTTTATGAAACAATTTAGTTTCAAAGTTGGTGGTTGATTGGTTCGACATTAAGTTATACATTATAAACAGTAGTAGGTAGAAAATAAAGAAGGTTGTTTTCTGTTAAAAAACACTCGGTAAGTGTCACTTTAAATAATCCTGATCCAGAGACCTGCTTATTCATTTAGATCGCTCCGCACTTTGCGAACTTTTATTCAAACCTTTTTATCCCGTTTCACTCCTTGAGGTTGGATTTTGGACGATCCCATTTTATTGGGTGATCTGGCTTTAAGATAAAATTTCGAATCGTATAGTCACGTGTGCTATTTTTAGGTTTCTGTAGCCAAATGGCAAAATTTTACTCTTATGAATAATTAAATCCATCATGTCATCACTGCCACTTTTTCCCAAAACTATAAGAACTGTAGAATATTGGTAAGGTAATCTGTGAACAGCATTAAGATTTTTACAAAAAAAGTTATATTGGTTTTTCCCCTAATAAGAACTGATTTTTTTTATATATAATACTTATACGTGTGCTTTTTTATGGATATGTCTTAATAATTATATCTTTATAGTTTTACATTTTTTTTTTCTAAATAAATAAAAATGCTTAAAATTTGTTTTAAACGTAAATCAAAACACCGAATGGCAGCGAACACTGCTATATATTTGGATTTTTCTCTATAAAGTCAAGTAGAAGGAATCGGACGCCTAAATGCGCATTATGCCATTATGATATGGGTTTCACAGCTGACAGACAAAACCGATTTGCGGAAAATTCCTCGAATGACAATTCGCCAAGAACAATTCGCCGAAAACACAATTCACCGAATCACAATTCGCCGAATCGAAATTCACTAAATTACAATATTTTTAGGGACTTTCGACTATAGCGGAAAATATTTATAGAAATCATTCGGTGAATTGTGTTTTTCGGCGAATTGTTTTTTCGGCGAATTCTTCTCGGCGAATTGTTTCCGACGAATTTTCCGCAGACGGACAAAACCATTATCTGTATTATACAATCCGTAAAAGTATCACCATACAAATTTATTCTCTTATTTTTATCTAGAAACAAATTAAAATGTTATCCTAAGTAAGTAGTAGGCATTATCGCTTGCCGCACGCCTCTCCGCTATAAGTGTCACTATCTCCTATTACTGAACTTGCTGTAGATTCACTTTTGTAATTAGGTTATCGGCGGGAGAGTGATGCCCCCCCGATAGCGCGGTATCGAAGCGGAGTAAATTAGCGCCGCGGCGGTGATCGGCAGCAGGCGCGGCGCCGCCGGGCCGAGCCGGGCTCCCGCTCGAGGGTGCTCCGGGAGCCGAGAGCCGGGAGGCTTCACTTCGAGAGCAAAGAGCCCTCAGCACAATGCCTCTACACGGCCACTACACCCCTCCCCCGCCCACCCCGCCCCCCGCCTCCTGCCCAGAGGCACGACTTTGCGTGTATTAAGTATGATTAGGTATGTTATTTGTAGTTTAGTTGCGAACTTGCGGCGCGCGCTCCGAGTATTTACTCTAAGTTTGCGGGCGGGATGCGACATAAGTACGCATTACAGCTACCGAACGCTGTATACGCAGGCACGACGCTGTTGTTACGTTACTACCTCCTGGCATACGTCAGTGTAGTGTTGCTACTAGGTTAGTTATAGTGATAATCTTGGCTGTTGATTTTCCTTACAAATAAATAAATAATATTTGGTATTCTTTTAAGATAATCGCAGAATTAAAGAATAGGTACATCAAACTTTGTCGAAGATTAGTCATACATTTACATTAAGTCTGTGCTATGTGGGGCTCCAGTTGTGTCATACATACCATACCTTAGGGAACAACAGCAACACGCACGTTTGTTTCATTTGATAAGAGCCGCGGTGGAAGCGGAACGCGCGCGGTATTTGTTTAACGATTCATGTAATGAACTATATGAACTACTAGCGGCCCGCCCCGGCGTCGCACGGGATAAAATTTTTTCCGGAAATTATTCGAATTTTTCTCGCCGTAAAAACCATCCTATCTCTGAAGTTGGATCGAACTGCACATGGTGTGCGAATTTTATTATAATCGGTTAAGTGGTTTAGGAGTCCATTGAGGACAAACATTGTGACACGAGATTTATATATATAAAGATGTCAGAGTTACATTTTTGATCGATTATTTGGAGATCTATTGTCTTCGTACCAGGCTTGGGATTATAAACGATCGTTTTAGGGCATCATAGCCGAGCCTAAGCGTCTGCAAGGCGCAACTTAGTGAGATACGTAGGTTGTAGGTTTAGATATGTGTAGGTGCGCATAACGTCAGCGGGCTGGGCGGGCTGCGAGCCCCCCCGCCCCCCCGCCCGCCCGCCGCTGTCACTACTCATTACCGCTCGCTTGTTCGCTCGCACTTCAAACAACTTACGAAACTCATTTCCACTCAACATTGAGAGAACTTGCTAATTGCTTGCGAGACAAATAAAGGCTCGTGATTTTATTTGAACTTCGCTACAGTTTCCGCGGAAGCTTTTCAGAAAGTCACTAGAACACCTGAGCTTACTTAATTTTTCATGGACTTTCTGATACTGCTGAATTTCTTAAGGAAACAAATTTATTCAACCGTTCCCTGTTTAGGCGATGTGCCGTGTATATTCGAGTTTAAAGATAAGTTACCTATACAAATTTAATGATTCTCGGTCCGCTTGCAGCGCAAGAGGTAGCGGGTTCGATTCGATAGTAGCCGATTCTCAGACCTACTAATAAGCATATAAAATTTGGTAAACATCGGTAAAGCCGTTTCGGAGGAGTACTAAACCTAACAACAAACATTGTGACATGGAAATTTTATATATTAGATTATGGATGGACCTATATCTGGGGGCACGGTAGTGCCCCCACCAAGTCGAGCAAAAAAGCGGCACGGCCGTACCATCCTTTTCTCGAAGCAATTCAGGCCATTTTCGACCCCCTGTAACTTCGTTGTGGATAAAACTAGAAGACTGAAATTTTCAGTAACCATGCAGGATTGTAAAGACACGGTATGATTCAAATTTCATTCAATTTGAACCAGTATTTTAAGAATTATAACGGGTCAAATTTCGTAATTTTGTCACTCACTGACTGACTCACCGATCATCAAAATTCTAAGGCACTTCTAGCAGACCTAGAAGCTTCAAATTTGGAATATAAGTAGTATTTGGTGTATGATTCAAGGAAAAACTAAAAAATCTTAGAAAAAACCGGTATAGAGGGCGCTGTCGTACCTTTTCTCGAAGCAATGAGGAAGATGTAAATCAAATTTTATTCCCCCTAACTAAAACTTTAAGCAATAAAGTCAAAGTCAAAGTCAAAGTCAAAACGTTTATTTCCTTAGAAGCACAAAGCCTACATGGACAGGTCAACTTAAAATTAATAAAACTAAATTGCTTAAATAACAAATATCAAGGAAATAACATTGTCTTGACAGTTCGCTTCAATGTTTTATACTGAGTTGAGAAGCGAATAGAACAACACAGCTATATCAGTTATTAGTAATAATAAGACTAACTGTGAAAAAATTGTGTTGATATCTCAAAAATTGAATTATTTATATGCAAATCAATATGGGAACGCGCGAAAACTGATTGCGCCCGTCGAGTAATGGCTGTGACGTCACGTCGCCGGTTGTGTTGTAGCCGACGAACGGCGACGACGGCGCGCAGGCGGTTTCATAGCTCTGTAAACTTACTTTTGTTCATTTCGATACATTTGTAATTTTTTTATGAATGGTATACCAACCAACCACCCAACATGGAACCAGGATTTTCACGTGGACAATCAAATAATCTTCCGAAAGTCGATTTACTTAGGGTTGCGGATTATTTCACAAACCATGCTAAGTATATAATTGCAGAAATCCAAGGGCAAAAACTTGCAAGGTAAGCAAATATACCTACATATAACGAGATATTAATCTAAATATTTACCTCTGCATTACGTTATTTGTAGGAGGTAGGTTAATAATATAAGGTCCTTACATATGAAATTGGCGTTTTTCGTACTGGCCACTTTAATCACAAATTTCTCCTCTTTGGTAAGGAATTCCAAATTCAAATTTGTACAGCTATAGACTCATGTATTTGTGCTTCGATGATCGTCATTCATTTGTTTTTTTTCTTCTGTTTTTTTCTGTTTGCGTCACTCATTTTACAAAATGGAAAACTTAAAATATCGCATTATTTACGAGTACGAGTTCCGCCGTGGCACTAGTGCTGCGGAAACAACTCGAAGGGTGAATGATGTGTATGGCGGTCGTGTTGCAAAAGAAAACACAGTTCGTTTTTGGTTCCAACGTTTTCGTTCTGGAAATTTCGACTTGCAGAACAAGCCCCGTGGACGGCCTGAGACTCAAGTTGATAATGAAGAGTTGAAGGCTATTGTGGAAGCGGATCCATCGCAAACCACGTCCGAGTTAGCTGCAGGCTGCGGTGTTAGTGATAAAACTGTTTTAATTCACTTGAAGCAAATTGGGAAGATTAAAAAGCTTGAAAGGTGGGTACCTCACGAATTGACTGAAGCAAACCGGCAAACGCGCGTCGACTGCTGCGTTACATTACTAAACCGGCACAATAATGAAGGTATTTTAAACCGAATCATTACCTGTGATGAAAAATGGGTTCTTTACGATAATCGGAAGCGCTCAGCGCAATGGTTGGATCCTGGCCAGCCAGCCAAATCCTGCCCCAAGCGAAAATTAACCCCAAAAAAGTTACTTGTAAGCGTTTGGTGGACTAGTGCCGGTATTGTTCATTACAGTTTTCTCAAATCTGGCCAGACTATTACGGCTGATGTCTATTGTCAGCAATTGCAAACCATGATGGAAAAGCTAGCGGCTAAACAACCTAGGCTGGTCAATCGCTCCACGCCACTGCTGCTTCACGACAACGCTAGACCACACACTGCGCAACAGACGGCTACTAAATTAGAAGAGCTTCAATTGGAAAGTCTAAGACATCCTCCGTACTCCCCGGACCTTGCTCCATCAGATTACCATTTTTTTCGAAATTTGGATAACTTCTTGCAAGGGAAAAAATTCAACTCCGATGGGGCAGTCCAAATCGCCTTCAAAGATTTTATTGATTCCCGTCCGACTGGTTTTTTTAGTAAAGGGATCAATGAACTACCTATAAGATGGCAAAAGTGCATAGAAAATAATGGTTCATACTTTGATTAATTAAATATATTATATTAAAAAATATTCGACTTTTTGTTCCTCCCATACAAAACGCCAATTTCATATGTAAGGACCTAATATTATAAAAGTGAGAAGGCATCTGGGTAAAGTAGGTACCTACCTATCTAAGGGCCTTTATTTCATTTGAGACCAAATGGTAGGTACTTATTTCTTAAGTAATTTCTTTGGTATTCGTAAGTATCGTTACAAGTTTTGGTTTTATAATAATGGAGTGAGTGATAGGACTTAAGGCAATCGTTAAGTTTACGTTTTGGTTTTATAATAATGGAGTGATAGGACTTATGGCAATGAAATACACGTAAGTACGAGTAGGACTTATCAAAAAACCTGGTTTAGTCTAGGATAAGGTTACGTGTATATTGATATTTTATGCATAGGTAGGCACACTCATAGTTTAGTCAGTGTCCGTTCCTATTAGTCTATTAGAGCTGTCAGATTGCTGTGGGTTATAGATAAAAAATAATACCCATAATAAATCGGGGGCTCTATATCTCTGAATGAAGTTACGAATAAAATTTAAAATGGAATGTGAAGGTTTTGTAGTAAGCAAAGGAGGATGCAAACATACAATGGCGTTGGTTAGGTGGTTACATAGACGTAGTGAGGTGCCCGCTTGTACAGAAGTAGCGTGTTCCTGTTCTTGGATGAAACCAAAACTATCGCAAGTTGGATCGAAAAATTTATTAAAGCCAAAGATATGAGAGATACGACGTAGCCCCGTTCCTCAACAGCACCTTTGACGCCTAATGACATTATCTACCCAACGAACGTTTTCTACAGTCAGTAATAAAAAAACAATGGAGCTGGGTATAGAATATCAGATTATGACCTTCTTTCGTCCAACTGCAGATGCAGATGTAGATAAAAATATAAATTAAGTAGATTTAAACTGAAAAGTGCCATAGCTTTGGATTTTTTAAATTTCTATTATTCTTGAAAAAAGTTGATTATTATAAGCACGTTATTTTATTGCTAAATCACATAACTTTAATATTAAATCAGTTTAAAAGCGATCTTATATCATAGACATAGACAACGTTAATAAGTAATATCACTTATTACACACAACATATCAAAATCCCAAAAAAAATGTTTGTGCCTAAAGAAGCCTGTGAGACTCCACGTCCACAGTTATGAAAAAATGACGTCCATACCAACTTAAAGGTTAATTAATTTTTGACATACTCTATAAACTAAACATTTATTAATGTAAAAATATATATATGAAATACCTATTTCATATTTAGGTACTCGCATTAAAATGATCTTCATCAACGATGTCGACTGGTTTTTGCAGAACACTTTCCCCCTTCTCATCAGTTTACAACACTTATTTCTCAGCTTTTTGTCGTTGGGCACATCATAAAAGTATTTTTCTGGAGTGCTAATCGTTGTATTCGTACATAAGGGTACTATACAATATCTGTATGGTATTTTTTTCTCCATAATTCCAAAAATATCAATGAAATCTCAAAATTACTGCACGATTTGTTAGCGCGCGGCGGACATAACCGGCGATGTGACGTCACGCGCTGAGCGGTCGAGTTCGCGCGGATTTTAATAACATGCAACTTTGAATATTCATAGAAAATTCAGTTTTTAAGATATCAAAAAAATTCTTTCACTTATATTTTTGAGATTTTATTTTTGATTTTTTTACATTATAAAAAAATCACACTCATCTAGCTCATTCAGGCCATTTTCGACCCCCTGTAACTTCGATGTGGATAAAACTAGAAGACTGAAATTTTCAGTAACCATGCAGGCATTGTAAAAACACGCTATATTTTAAATTTCATTCAATTTGAACCAGTATTTTAAGAATTATAACGGGTCAAATTTCTTAATTTTGTCACTCATTGACTCATCGATCATCAAAATTCTAAGGCACTTCTAGCAGACCTAGAAGCTCAAATTTGGAATATAAGTAGTGTTTGGTGTTTGAATCAAGGAAAAACTAAAAAATCTAGAAAAGACCGGTATAGAGGGCGCTGTCGCAACGCCACGTATATACGAAATATGTACATAAGTAATAACAATGCGAAATATAAATAAATCCAATCTAGACCGGCAAGAAGAAAATTATATGGACATATATACAATAAGTAGAAGGTACCGAAACGGAAAAAAGTAGAACTGTCTACAAAATACAAAAAGAAATGAGATCCCATCAAAAACAATACTTGTCAAAAAAACCAAGTCGCGCAACTCAGTTGTTCTGCGGTAAAAAGTTGTGAGATCCAAGTAAATCCAAGTCTTCAAATTTCGTCTCAAAATTCTTTAATGTTTTATATAAATATATTGAGACTTGGCCATCGCACTAAATAATTGAATTTACACGTGTTTTCAGGCGATTGAATTAACGCGTGTTTTCAGGCGTTGGCCAAGTCTTAATATATTTATATAAAACATTAAAGAATTTTGAGACGAAATTTGAAGACTTGGATTTACTTGGATCTCACAACTTTTTACCGCAGAACAACTGAGTTGCGCGACTTGGTTTTTTTGACAAGTATTGTTTTTGATGGGATCAGATTTCTACTAGACATCTGATATACATCCGTAATAATACACAACACGTAACACAAGCTTTGTGTTACGTGACACCGTGACACGTAACACCAACTCACCGCGGGTCTTGATGTAGTTGTGGGGATATTGCCCGCTATTTTTTTTATTATAATAAATAACAAAACTACCGACTAGGCTTCCCGCGGCCGCGGGTAGGAATTTATTTGTATATAAAAACGATTCTCTTGATTTACCCTATCAAGAAAATTAAAGGAGGGCTCTGGAACAAACAGTGGAAACAACTTCATTCCATATTATACTACACATGTCTAGATAAATACAGCGGGAGTACAGCCTCCATCAACCCCAACCCGGATGACAATCTCGGATTAAGTGCTCACTAAATTATACTGAACATTTGATTTCTGATAACTGATCTGAGCCGGCATCTAGGTCAATAGGAAATAGGTTATCCGAAACGAACCCCGTATCCAGCTAGCTAGCTAGCCGGCCGACTTGAAACGTTTCAAATAAAATAGTTTCAGATTCGTCGTGTCGCGAATTGGGTCAGACTTGTTTAAAAGAGGTCAACCCTCTGTTTTGACAACGGTCGCTGCGCGGGAGCGAGAGGAGGCAGGTGAGCGCGCTAGGCCAAGCCACAGGTCGGAGCACTCCTATCCTAATCCTTATTGGCGGCGGCGCGGCGGCGGGAGCGAGAGGAGGCAGGTGAGCGCGCTAGGCCAAGCCACAGATCAGAGCACTCCAATCCTAATCCTTATTTTATCTCTCGTCCGCGGGAGGTTCACTCAACACGGAGGGAGTTCAGTCCAGCGAGGCGGGCGCGGAGCGACGGCCTCGCACAGGCTCGCTGGATGCCGCGCGCCTCGGGCGAGTCACGTGAGCTAGTCTTGTATTTTTTTTAAAAAGCTCATTAACAAAGTGGGCTCCGAGTCATTAAAGAGCCATAGCAAATATTTTTTTCTTTAAACGCCATTGTAAGATCACTACAATTCTTATCCATTTCTTGAACACCTACTGATTAAAGAAAGGTTGTTGTAAATTGCTGTCTGTTATAACTTTAAAACTCAAATTTGTATCCTCGTGTAAGAGCTCTTTTCATTGCATAATATTATCCCATCAAAAACAATACTTGTCAAAAAAACCAAGTCGCGCAACTCAGTTGTTCTGCGGTAAAAAGTTGTGAGATCCAAGTAAATCCAAGTCTTCAAATTTCATCTCAAAATTCTTTAATGTTTTATATAAATATATTAAGACTTGGCCATCGCCTGAAAACACGTGTAAATTCAATTATTTAGTGCGATGGCCAAGTCTCAATATATTTATATAAAACATTAAAGAATTTTGAGATGAAATTTGAAGACTTGGATTTACTTGGATCTCACAACTTTTTACCGCAGAACAACTGAGTTGCGCGACTTGGTTTTTTTGACAAGTATTGTTTTTGATGGGATCTCATTTCTTTTTGTATTTTGTAGACAGTTCTACTTTTTTCCTTTTCGGTACCTTCTACTTATTGTATATATGTCCATATAATTTTCTTTTTGCCGGTCTAGATTGGATTTATTTATATTTCGCATTGTTATTACGATAGTACATATTATTATTTCGTATATACGTGGCGTTGTGACAGCGCCCTCTATACCGGTCTTTTCTAGATTTTTTAGTCTTTCCTTGATTCATACACCAAACACTACTTATATTCCAAATTTGAAGTTTCTAGGTCTGCTAGAAGTGCCTTAGAATTTTGATGATCGGTGAGTCAATGAGTGACAAAATTAAGAAATTTGACCCGTAATAATTCTTAAAATACTGGTTAAAATTGAATGAAATTTGAAATATACCGTGTCTTTACAATGCCTGCATGGTTACTGAAAATTTCAGTCTTCTAGTTTTATCCACAACGAAGTTACAGGGGGTCGAAAATGGCCTGAATTGCTTCAAGAAAAGGTACGACAGCGCCCTCTATACCGGTTTTTTCTAGATTTTTTAGTTTTTCCTTAATTCATACACCAAACACTACTTATATTCCAAATTTGAAGCTTCTAGGTCTGCTAGAAGTGCCTTAGAATTTTGATGATCGGTGAGTCAGTCAGTGAGTGACAAAATTACGAAATTTGACCCGTTATAATTCTTAAAATACTGGTTCAAATTGAATGAAATTTGAAATATACCGTGTCTTTACAATCCTGCATGGTTACTGAAAATTTCAGTCTTCTAGTTTTATCCACAACGAAGTTACAGGGGGTCGAAAATGGCCTGAATTGCTTCGAGAAAAGGATGGTACGGCCGTGCCGCTTTTTTGCTCGACTTGGTGGGGGCACTGCCGTGCCCCCAGATTTTTAGACCACTGTTGTATATGATTACTGTGGCCAGTTTTACAGTTCCATCCTGTTTACAGGGCGCTTTCAATATACCTGCGTAATCCTCATCAGCGTTGGAGTACTATAAATATTAACTGAAACCACTATAATAATTAAGTATGTGTTCTTCACTAACGACGTGTTCCGAAAAACTCTTGTAACGGTGTGAACCTACCGTAGGCCACTTAAAAAGTTTTGCAGTAACTACAATTTAAAATCCTGTATTTTTAATGACATTCCACGACGCGTGCCGCCGCCTGCCGCGCCGCGTCGGAGTATTGCGGGCTTGTATAAGTTTTGTGATAGAATTGACCTGAATCCATAGGTGATAATTGACACAGAATCCTAAACATTGGTAAACTGATCTATTTGTCTTCGATTCCCAGAAGGATATTATCCAGAAAGATGTTCTTCTTCTTTCGAGTTGTGCACAATAAATAAATATGTAAAAAGTTGTTTCTATTTGCAATAAAGAGCGCGCACGTCCGGGGCTCGTTTGAAGCTGATTCTTGAAGCAAAGGCCCTACTGGCTGATGTTTATTTATTTCATTTCTTTTCGATGTGTTTCTTGTAACAGAATGCTTGTTGTTCAAACAACCCTCGCATTGCCCAGGCGGGCCCGCGCGAGTGTTCGTGTAATGGGAGCATTGGCCGGCGCGTCCCGGCGGCCTAATCGCAGCCTTCAACGCGCGTTAAAAATTCACACTTCTCTTTATGAGATAATTGAATCTCGGCAATTGAAATGGCGCGGAGCTTGTTATGGCTTATTTCTCGAGGGAAGCAGCTCGTGGTCGCCTGCAGCACAGATCCAGCTCAACGTTAGCTGCTTGCAATTTCTAGTTCGTTTGGCTGCACCGTCTTGGCACAATCTTGGAATGCGCACTCTTTCTAAGAAGGATCGCGCCTTAAGCGTTGGACAGAGATGGGTCGTTTGGAATATATACTACTTAGATACAAAACTAAACCTACACCTAAAACACGTACATAACTGATATCAATTATATTATTTTTGTTGGCCATATTCTGTTGGTTTATTTGCTCACATGTACACTTATACAGATAGGTTTAATACATTGTCACATACATGTGTATATGTCGATATGAGCATACACCCTCGAAGGGCACTGCAAATGGGTTTACGTCAAATTACATTAAATTTTATAAACAAAAGGTTATATTAACTAAACAAAAATTCATACAATACATGATATAAAATTTTGTTATCGTGATGTTTTCAGTAATAGCGCTTAGGTATTAGTTTGTTTTTCTAGCCTAGTATGTGTTTTGGCCTGAGATACAGGATTACCCTAGTTCAGACTCATGTATTCCTTACCTATTTTAAACGTTTTATACCTATGGTTATAAGTGTGTAAATATATTGAATAAAGTTTATATGTTTATTATTATAAATATGATAAAAAGAGAAATGACAAAATAAAAAGTCAATCATTAATTTATAATAAATAACGAGTAGATTTTTATCAAAAACAACCGACTATAATGTATGTGCGTGCAATGCCCGCGTGTTCCCCGCGTTAGGATGTATTTTCCCGAGGAACGACATATCTTCCGGTGGATAAAAGTAACATATATTCTAATCTATATGTATAACCGACAATTCTCTACAATTATATTAACCAACATACCTACGAATACATATGTATATAACTATTGATTCAAAATAAAACAAAGGTATATCTCAATATAATAGGGAGGAACCAACGTCCGAGATTCCCTAACATGCACCAAAATACCACCTTACAACTCATTCACTTGTCAAACAGCCCATAAGCCGCACTTCAAAATAAAAATGTGATAACTGTGATGGTGTGGTTAACTGTTGGTGAACTCTGGTCTTACGTTAATTACATAATTGCAAATAAAACTCAGGAATAAATCAAGAGTACTACACAATAAAATAAATTCATACATTAAGATCTCGACATTGTAAGTGCAGTGAACACAATCATGGCAACTATGTTCGTGACAACTAGGTACAAATTGTCGGCAGACATGTTCCCTGTCCCTGAGCCAGGTAGAGCTGCGGCCGCGCGGGTCACATATCTCAGTGGAACGGCGCAGAAGGGAATATACACGTATACTTACCAAAGATTGCTTGCTTTTTGCCAAATTCTACGTTACTATGCCAGCTGGCAGTACTTGCCCAATATCTCAAATCATGAATTATAAGTTGTATTCAATCTTATACTAGAAATACCTAACTAAGCAATACACGTTTTCAGCAGTCTCTCCTAAACGGGACATACAACATTAAATATATTATTATTATTTGTCTAGAAGCCGTAACACAAACTTTAGAGCTAACCACGGTGCTATTATATGTTTTTGTGGATTGTTCAGAAATATATCTTTATTAATTAATTATTAAGAAAACAAAAACCAGACCGCAAAGTAACAATTTAATTGAAAAGCAAAATGAAAGCCTTACGTTGGAAAATGCAGTGCAGGCGGGAACAAGCTGCGGAAACATTAAGTTATTTTGTAAACCACCACTCGCTTCACATAATCAATTTTATTTTTAACGTTTTAGTTACTATTATATTAATGAACTCTGTAGGGCAGGCTGGCAGTAAAAAAAATAAAATGCTAAAATTAAATATTTATTTTGACTATTGATAAGTACCTCTAGGTAACATAAAGTTTTTCTTTTCTATTGTATTGTATATGTCAATCCTCTTTGTAAGAATGGTTGTTACGTAAATCAAAATAGTAAATAACAAATCGAAAACGTTGAAAGAAAATTAAACATGATTTTTAAATAGCTATTCAAGGATACCCCACTTGAAATAGTTTGTTGAATAACGAAACGAAATAGGAAATATTTAATACTTATTTTGAAATGAATATAAGCGGCCAAGTGCGAGTTGTACTAGTACTAGAGTTCCGTAAAAAGCTGTACGTATTAAAATAAATCAAGTTTTTAGAATTTTTCCTTGTGTTATAAACTTAAGATGTTTTGTTTTGTAACAAATTTTAAAATTTTAGTTATTCTGGCTCGAAGTAACCTGTAGATTTCAAATCGCTTGCGAGTGATTTTGATTAAAAAATAAGCCTTACATTGCTGTTTTTATGCCATTTTACTGGTAAAGTATGTGAAATCTTCTATCAAACTAAACATCTATTATTGAACCATACTTTGGAAAATAAATACATTTCATTTACAAGGGAATTATTTAATTTAAATTTCAGTATGAAATCTCCCCGCGTTCCCTAGAAAGCAGAAAGCGCGCGTACCCGACCGTTACGGAACCCTTAACATGACATACGCTCCTCATGTTTCATTAAAGTATGTCTTTCTAATATAATGCGTGATAATCATGTCCCAAGCAACAAACGACACTTGGAGCGCACCGTATGTCGCTGTGGGGTCCAACCACACGTATCATTGAAGTCGTATGGTGAGAGAGATAGTGCCGTTCGCAGGTAGAGGTAGAGCCAGTACTTACTACTCACAATTTGATTATTTATTGCCTTTTTACTCGATTTATAGGTTCTTGAATATTTAATTTATGTAAATGGATGTAAGTGAAGCTCGTTCATTTCCGAGTGGGTCAGAGGTCGTCCGCGGTGCGTCGCGCGCGGCGGGCGCGGGCCGGGGGAGGGGAGGGGGGGGGGGGAGAGGGTGTATCTCTAATACTTATTCTCTCCTAATGCTTGAGACAATTCGGGTTCCAGTGAGCAGCGGTGAGCAACTCTCGCCTCTGAGTGGTTGACGTAAGGTCGGGAGTGGCGCGGCCGGCAGCGAGGAGGCATATGCCTGAGCGGTAAGTTCAGAGCCTCTGTTTTAGTTGTTGCGTGTCGCAGCGCGCCGCGAGGTGCGTGCCGTGCAGCATGCGGCGCGCTGCGCTGGCCGGTAACCCTTCTACATACAAACCACGTCGGGTTTTTGTTTACTTTAAGGTATATTTGGTTTTGATTCTGTGACAAATAAACATTTCTTTCTTTCTTTCTTAGCTGTACTAGCCGACCGACGGTGACGTTATATCTGACTATTTCTAAGTACCATTAACTATTTAGGTAGTCTTAGTATTATCAGCTGCTTAATGTTACTACCAGTTTGACTCGATACCTAGAAGAGATTGTGCAGTAGGTACTTTAAACATGTTCTTTTAGATCAATAATTCAGTGTGTACTTGAGGAGCACTTCACGCGTAGGCAATGTTGTAGCGCCGCATCCCTCAGCAGTGAGCGCCCGCGGGCGGGGCGGGGCGGGGCGGGGCGGGGCGGGGACGCTTACTTGCATTGATTACTTTTGTATCGCGCCTGATAACGGAATGTTCTCGCAACTTTTATGTGTTTCTGATACGCAATTTCGCGGTCGTTCGCGTCACGCGGCGCTAATGTCCCGCCCACGCTCTGACGCCTCTGCGATTGCGCGCTGTCTACAGGCTGCAGGCTCGCTTGCGGCGGGACTCGAACCTGCGCTCTCTGCAGGTCGGCTCAGGCGGCCGGTGAGGCGCGGCCGTTTGTCATTCTAATGAGAATCTCGAGCCTCTATATTCATTCAAATGAAGGATTACCACAAAAATGGTATCCTGAGGGAGGCCGGCGCGGCGGAGCGGTGGCGGGGCGGCGGCGGGGCGCGGCGGGGCGCGGCGGGGGACGATTTATTGTTCGACGAAAAAGCCGCTCGCTTGGAAGTTCAATCCAGCGTCTCCTTTGTCAGCGGAGGCTCGGCCGCACTTCAGGCTTGTCGACAGCCCTCCAAACTTTCAGTCGCTCTTCATACAGATTTGGTTTCACCGCTATATTAGATAGTAAAGTAAACCGCTATATCGGGACACTCCAATAGCTTCAGCTGTTCGGTGGCTACTATCGTAAGCCAGATAACAACTGAAACAATTTGAGCGCTACATTACTGCTCATATAACCGACTGCTTTATAGTAAATACTTTTCGTTTTGTGTCATCGTATCAACGAAAATAAAGAAATAATTCCGGATACTATGTTTATAGATAACAATACGCAGTTTGCAAGTATGCTGGCCGACGGACATGGTCGCGCGTCGCGCCATCCATCACTCAAAGTCTTTAATAAATGTCAACCATGGCCTCCCCCCTGCCCCCCCCCCCTGCCCCCCGGCCCCCGGCCGCGCCCCCCTGCAGTTGCGACGGGCGCTGTCTTGTCCCAGCCGCAAGGCCGTGCACCGATTCCTACATTTGGTACAATCCCAGCACGTGCCCACTACAGAGAGGACATAGTACTAGCGGTACCTACTAGTGTGCGAGTGGATGCCGCAAGATAAATCGAAGGATAGGAAGGTATGGGGAATTCTCCGCGTCTGCTTGACCGTGACACAGTTAGGCGAGATGCGAACTGGGGTACCCCGCGCCCCGCGCCCCGCGCCCCGCGCCCCGCTCGGCTCACGGGGACGGATTTAAACGCGATCACTTATAAGGAATAATCGCTTTACAAATACTCTAATCTTCCTCAAATTCTTTTAAAAAAACGAAATGTAAATTCTAAATAATATGTAAATTCATCAATTAGTTATAACAGTCATAGTTAGCGGTTATAGTTAGTTATATTGATAAACTATTATTGCTCTGTACTTTACGTATGTGGTCTCTGTACAAATATCGTACATAAACCGGCATGTTCTGAGAACTTTAAAGAGTTTGAAGGACATGTGACATTCACCAACCCAAATGGTGAATCTCTCTAAAAAATATTTACTGACAACTCACACAAAAACATCTAGCCCCGTGGTAAGCTATAAGTATGTGTTGTTTTGCAATCCATCCGGTTTAGTTATAAAATTATTCTTGCTGATTGGTATAATAAACCTTGTGTAAAATCTTGAAAAAGGAGCAAAAAGCCTCCAGGGAACGGGCAGGGCCTAGGTCTGCAGTGGAAGTGTTGCCGTTGCATGGCAATACTTACGCCATACTTGCGTAGTAATACTTTATATTTATTATTCTACATCCCATACAGTGCTTGCATATAGTGAACACACTTAACATAATACAGGAAATAAGGATAACCTAATAAAGAAACCTTGGCATAACTGTATAAGCATAGAGCGATGGAACCGGCGAAACGTCTGGATGTATGTACGCGGGAGCGCCACAGCGGCCGCGGAGCGCACTCTTTTGCATGTACTTCTATAACTAGGTACTTGTGTAAATTATCATCCAAATCCTCGTTGTTTTTATATCGAACACGTCACCGGCCGGCGAGAGTTTATTGTGCTCAAGTAGGTCGCCTCCTGCAGATAAATGTATCCCATCAAAAACAATACTTGTCAAACAAACCAAGTCGCGCAACTCAGTTGTTCTGCGGTAAAAAGTTGTGAGATCCAAGTAAATCCAAGTCTTCAAATTTCGTCTCAAAATTCTTTAATGTTTTATATAAATATATTAAGACTTGGCCATCGCCTGAAAACACGTGTTAATTCAATTATTTAGTGCGATGGCCAAGTCTCAATATATTTATATAAAACATTAAAGAATTTTGAGACGAAATTTGAAGACTTGGATTAACTTGGATCTCACAACTTTTTACCGCAGAACAACTGAGTTGCGCGACTTGGTTTTTATGACAAGTATTGTTTTTGATGGGATCTCATTTCTTTTTGTACTTTGTAGACAGTTCTACTTTTTTCCTTTTCGGTACCTTCTACTTATTGTATTTATGTCCATATAATTTTCTTTTTGCCGGTCTAGATTGGATTTATTTATATTTCGCATTGTTATTACTTTAGTACATATTTCGTATATACGTGGCGTTGCGACAGCGCCCTCTATACCGGTATTTTCTAGATTTTTTTGTTTTTCCTTGATTCATACACAAAACACTACTTATATTCCAAATTTGAAGCTTCTAGGTCTGCTAGAAGTGCCTTAGAATTTTGATGATCGGTGAGCCAATGAGTGACAAAATTAAGAAATATGACCCGTTATAATTCTTAAAATACTGGTTCAAATTGAATGAAATTTGAAATATACCGTGTCTTTACAATGCTTGCATGGTTACTGAAAATTTCAGTCTTCTAGTTTTATCCACAACGAAGTTACAGGGGGTCGAAAATGGCCTGAATTGCTTCGAGAAAAGGATGGTACGGCCGTGCCGCTTTTTTGCTCGACTTGGTGGGGGCACTGCCGTGCCCCCAGATAAATAATTGATTAGTGTGAAGCAATGTCGCGTCGCGTTCCTGTGGTTAGGCGGTGTTGTGCCGCCGTCGACGTCATGGTAACACTCGACGTCGAACATTGAATTTAAATATGGAATTAGGATTCAAAGTGTTGATGCCAACAGGAAACCATCTCGACAGGGCCTTGGTTTCAATGGTTTTGCCTTAGGCTCTATATGAGGACCTAACCATTTTAAATATACATAATATTCATGACGATGAATATTATATCATCTGTTAAAGTATAATTATGAAATTGTTTTTAATAATAAGTCGCAACAAACATTTATAACAAAGTTAATAATGCTAGTTATAAAGTGGTAATTATATTGGGAATCTAAAATTTTTTTAACTGAAGTGCACTCACGCTCTGGATTAATAAATCAAAATTTTAAATTTAAGAAAAACCCCCGATTCCACTGCCTTCATTTCCTTAAACAACATAATATTATGTAATGTGGACGCGATGCGTTTTCATTAGATACCCCACACTAGTATATTTGCAGATTTTCTGTTTTCCTTCCCCACTCTCACCCCCATAACTTTTAAACGGCTCAACCGATTTTCATGAATGTGTGAATATGAAAATATGTGTTTCGTTGGTATTCAATGACAAACTACAGACTGTGATGTCATCCAATCCAAGCAGGAGCAGTCTGAAAACCAGCGTTGCTTCGATCCCTCTCCCGGGGAGCGGAGTGGCATTAAGCTGAGACTGCTCCTTTTTTGGTACATGGCAGCACAGCCTGCCAGCTAATTATCTGTTTGTGGTTTTTATGTTAATTTTCATGTGTCTGTTTGTGTATGCTGTCTTCTGTGCTGTTGTTTGTTAATGTACTAAAATAAATGCATTTCATTTCATTTCATTTCATGAAACATGTCTAAGAACACCCGGGCCAAACTCACCTTTCATACAAAAAAACTAAATTGAAATCGCTCCATCCGTTCGGGAGCTATGATGTTACAGACAGACAGACACACAGACAGATAGACACGTCAAACTTATAACACCCCTCTTTTTTGGTCGGGGGTTAAAAAACAAGACGCAGCAGATTTGTCTGCTGCAGCATAATGCAGAGTAGTATATTTAATGGTACATTTTGTGTGCTGAATATTAATTAATTGTGTGTGTAATTTTGTAACAAAATAATCATTTATATTATTATTTAATAAAAACAAATGTATTCGATTATCACTACTTGTGTCACTACTCAATTTAAACCAAAATGAAGTTGATATTTAAATAAAAACTGGCAAAAAGTCGCAATACGTTGCGCATATGAAAAACAATGAGACTTTTTTTTTTGAATGGTACATAAGCCTACATTTGACCAGAATCTCGCCTGATGTAAAGCGACGATGTGGTCTAAGATGGGGCATGAATTTCTAGAAGGTAAAGATGGCTTCTCCGGACCACATTACGAAACACGAAAAAATCTATTCAAGCACTGGCCCAACCCGATTCATCTAGTTTGTGTATTTGTTTGTGTTTTATTTCTCGACTTCCGTACCTTTGTGAAATCAAACAATGGAAGTAAATGATTTATATCTTCTGTCGTATACCTGAATGTCCCCTCCGCTGTCCATCAGCTGTCTTCGTACGAACAGACATGAGCTGGAACTAATGAAGGTAAAATATAAAATATGAGGGTAGAAAGAAAAATGTGCAACAACAATGACTCAACTTTACATTTCGTGGCCTGCCTCGCGGCTTCGCTTGCGGTAACATATTGCATAACAGTTTGTCGTCTCACTATATAAATTATAGCTTTAAAACACCGAATCTATTTTCTCCACAGGCATTCAGCGAGTGTTAAAGACATAATTTTATGTATCTATATTAATATTATAAAGCTGAAGAGTTTGTTTGTTTGTTTGTTTGAACGCGCTAATCTCCGAAACTACTGGTTCGAATTGAATAATTCTTTAACCAATAGGAGCAAAGATATAGTGGTAAATGTGTAAAAAACGGGAGAAATTATTTCATATATGTCTATCTTTTAAGATTAACTCACAAAAACCGTTTTTATGGTACCTAATTTGGTCGAAATAATTTGTTTTAAGTTGTATCAACATAATAATATTAATCTTTATTCAAATAAATATGTTGTTGGTTAAGAGTACTTCATTGTGAATAAAATTGTCTTTGACATAACTTAATTTCAACAAAAAACTTTAAAAATTACCAAGAGATTTTTTTTACCCGTGTGACGCCGGGGCGGGCTGCTAGTTCTATATATTCATCTACTTACATCGTAAATTCTCACTGTACAGAAACATATTATAATGGCCCTCTTTGCAGTGTTTATACGCTTTTTCATGTTTTCTCAAAATTTCTTTGTAATCCCTGAGACGCGTAGCGCGGTCTCCGAGCGGGGCGGAGCTGCCACTCAGGACAAGCACTTATTACTCGTAACGACTTTATATAATTGGGCTCTAGCTACATGAGTATAATTAGTAGCAGTAAGTTTTATTTAAATAACACATGTAGAAATAATAAGGGGCGATTTTACCAACATCAGTTTAAAAATAACAACCCACTAAAGGGTAATATGGCGGAATAAAATTGTCACTTACCCGTCAAACATTTCAGTGTTAGACAATTACAATCTGCCGTATTATTATCGATTTGTTAAATTTATTCCGAAGTTGTATAAATCGGCCCATAACGGTGTAGGGTGGATGGCAGTAGTGGTACCGCACCGGTGCGCTACCAGCAGTCCCATCGGGAGAGGTGCGCGAGGGCGCCCGGGCGCGGCGCCTCGGCCATAAGTAATGCGGCCGCTGCACTATCGTATTACCGCACAGCCCGCTCTGCCTCTGTCTGTCGCTCTGCTTGTTTCAAACCATATTTCCAAGCTCATTTACCAAATTAGACAAGTACAGGACGGAAACAGCGTCCGACGGCACAGCGGCGTCGGTGCAGAGATGGCGATGGGCGGGAGCCAAGAACTTCTCATGAATTATGGTTTCTTGCTCGCTCAAAGTATGCGCCCATTGATTTTTGCAGAGTAAGTGTAGGGCGCTCAGCACGCGCCGCCCGCCGCGCGCGGCCGGTCGCACGCCGCCCGCCGCCCGCCGCGCGCGGCCGGCCGGGCGTCGCGCGCTCTCATCGCGTCTTGTTCGTTAATCCCCGGCGGGCGCGCTTCCAACCGATGGAATTGTACAATTCCTCGCGCAAAATGAAACTAATACAGGAATTCGTAAATTGTAGCGCTATGCGGAGCCCAGCGGATTTCTTCATGAATAAATGATAACTTTAATCAATTCAAAGTTAAAGTCTAAACATATATTTCCATAGATCCAGAGGGTAACAGGGTAGGTATGCTTTGAAAGTATAATAAAATTATATACCTATTATTAATATTAAAATTAATTTTTAATTGTCTAAGTAAATGAACACTGTTAGAAGCATAACATTTATTTGTGTACAGTAGTTTAGCTAGCCACTTGTGTCCACTAGCCCTCCCCAATAACGTCGGCGCTCGAGGAACACGCGAGGATTATATTTTAATTTTAAAATGTAAGTGTATTTCTTACGGTTCGTCAGCTCGACATTAGTCACATTAGTACCTACTAGTAGCCCAAAAAAATACACACTTTTATAGTGATAAAACTTTGCAGATAAGATCTGCTGGTAGAATTTTAAGTGTTCCTCAGTGCCACACTAAATTTGCGCTCACTCACTCTTTCTGGGGCCTATTTATACAATCAATAGTAAATATATTTTTGTGTATATAATAATTATAATTTTTAGGTATATATTGTACTACGTAATAACTCTTCTTAGTATGGCCACTTTTTGAGCACTTTTATGTCAGCAGCGGACCGCGGTCCCCACGCGCGCCTCGGCTGGTTGCCGCGGCGGCGGCGGCGGCGGCGAGGGAGCATCGATTGTTCTATTTCAGGAGGCGCTCGGCGCTCGGCGGCCGGCGCGAACACGGCTGCTGCACTCAAGCCGTCACTCTGCATAGGATTCAAGTCGACATCACCGACGTGATCAAGCTGACACTATTGGAAATACTGCAGTTTAGTGGTCCTTTCTCAAATATCTACCATATTTGAGAAGGTTCCTACATAAACCGTTGCTATCCATACATTCTATAGATATTCGGAACTGAATTTACAGATTTTGGAAAAAAGTTACAGTCAGCTAAAAAATTCCAATAAAATTTATGGATAGTCTCCTAAGAACTTTTCCTTGAAAGTGCAACGATCAATATAACTGTCCTTATGGTCCCGTCTCAAACCCGCCCTGTATATTTTGAGTAGTAGCGGCCTGCGTCCAACCGTCAACCCGCGGCCGTTAACAAGTTATCTGTCCAAATATTTGGTTGACTTACAGGTGTTATCACTCTATTTCATTCACTTTCAAAAACTTTTGAGCCTTACCGCCATACTGGCTGCAATAAGGTAAAGCGTGTGGCAATGCATTGCAAACCAATTATGAGCTCTCGTTGAGCGATCTAACCTACTCATAATGTGTCCTATAATTATAGCACCAAGTTTCCGATATTAACCACTGAGGTATTTCGACATTACGGAGCCATTGAGTCTCTTGTAGCTAATATTACATAAAGTGGGTTTGCCGCACTTGCGGCGCGCGGCGTTTAATGAACTTGAAGGAAAGCTCATTACGGGCGGAGCGCGGCGACTTAACGAGTGCGGTTGCCGCCAGGAATACCAATGCCGCCGCGATGGGGCCGCGGCCGCCGCGCGTCCTGCGAGCGGACCGCACCTCGGACGAGCGGTCTACAGCTAACCTTAGCTAAAACAAATTTAATAACTATCAAAATGAAGATAATATTTGAAAAGATTATAAACTTACCCACTAAACCATGGTGGTTAAAGAAAATGAAATAATAAATAATATTATGGACTGTAACCTCGTTCAAATTTACAAAACCAAAGTACCTACCGAAGTTTATCCCGGTTATTTCTTCTGGCAGCTATAATAATCGCGGAAGCTGCGCACGCTTTACGTATTCATTGAAGACAATAAGCAATAAGAGAGCGGAGTGCGCGCTGAGGAGCGAGGCGGAGCGAGGCGGAGCGGAGCGAGGCGGAGCGGAGCGGCGGGCGGCGCGGCGGCGCGTGTAACGAGGCTATTCACGGGACCCGTAATTGGATCGGGCGCGCCTCGCGGAATGCCAAGAGCCGCGCCGAGCCCAATCACTGCCCATTATACTCACCAACACAATTATGAAGTAATGCCGCCTAAAGATTTATGAACAAGATTCCGAACTTTTTAGGGTACTCAACTCACGTATTGTTATTGGCTTTGAATTATTTAGCGAAAAACAAGGATAAGATTGTCGGTTTCCCGGCAGAAGGACAGGACCGTGCGAAATGTTCCAGTTCCCAACTATAAATAAGGGGCGAGTAGTGGAGCGGGCCGGGCACAGCAATGCAATATTCATAGGAGAGAGTTAGTTGAATTTCAAGTGAAAACTGTGGAAGCGTTAACTTTGAACGTCATTAAAGTTTTAGCGAAGTTGGTGTGTTGTTGGCTCTACTCCCGCCCGCGCCCCGCGGCCGGCGCGCTCCGGCCCCGCGCGAGGCGCTCTCCGGGGCGCGCGGCCGGAGAGCACCTCGCGCGCGGCAATCAGCGCTGAAAGGGCGTGCGAGAGCGCTCGTTAGGCGCGCCCTCTCAGCGCCTCTGAATGCCTCCAAATCACTGGAAAACCTCGAGACCTCCTTTGAACGCCTGCCAACAGATCCACGGAGCCGGGGCGAAAGGGAAAATTCATTATGTGCCGGTGAATTATGCATGAGGCGAATTTATAGAAAGTCATGCATCGCATCGCGCGTGCGAGGGCGGCTCCGGGGCTGGCCCGAGGAGCACGTCTACCGTCTCTCAACTGCACATAAAACCGGCTTTGAGCAATCTGCTATCATGTCCATACCATCGCAGTTGGTCTTTCATCAGTAGGTTTGCATGCCCCAAGGGCTGATACGCCGAAGAACTGGAGTGTTTAGTCCCTGACTCTTAGAAGACCTTGAGGCATAGTACCTTTATTAAAAGACCCGACCCCATGCCTTCCTACAACAACCAACATACACGACACGCGCGGCAGCAGTTGCAGCTGCACTGCGCTCTGCAACGAAAACTGTCAAACTAAATTTGCCATCGCCAGTCTCATTCGGGCACATAAAAGACAAAGTAAAAGACAGTTCAGAATTACCTTTGTCCGAAAGTTTATGCAATAAATTTGATATGTATGAGATCGACTCACGCACCAAGGGTTCCGTGTATAGTTTATACCTATTATTCTATGGTTTATAGACATTGTGTAATGAAGAAATCGCTCGTGCAAACTATTCATTTTTGAAATTTCTCAAATAATTTTGAGGACCTATTCATAGGCACATACAGTTTGATTAAAAAAAATGTGTTTCAGTTCTAAGTATGGGAAAACCAACTAACCCGTACTTGCTGGCCAAGTACGGGTTAGTTGGTTTTCCCATACTGCATGGTGAATTAAGACCTATTCTCTCTCGTCAATAGAGAAGTCACAGTGTCCCAGCAATGGGAACGTTAAAATTGGTGCTTATGCTTATTTTGGGGAACCCCAACATTTTTGTTATATTTTTGTGTGAAAATCTTAGCACAGACAGAAAACATCTTCTTACCAAGTTTCAATAGTATATAATATATGTAATAATTTATTCAGAAAATCACTTATAGCTAACGTTGACAAAAATCCTTAAAATTTAATTAGAACTATGATGTACTTATTTTGCCTGAACTAGGAGAATCCTGTTCAGGCATAAATTATTTCTTACAAGTTTATTTCAAATAATGGGGAAATAATGGAGTATATTTCTTATATCTTCTGAATAAATCTAAATTTAAAATTTAAGAAAAACCCCCGATTCCCATGCCTTAATTTCCTTAAACGTAAAACAACATAATATTTTGTAATGTGGACGCGATGCGATTTCATTTGATACCCCACACTAGTATATTTGCAGATTTTCGGTTTTCCTTACCCACTCTCACCCCCATAACTTTTAAACGGCACAACCGATTTTCATGAAACATGTCTAAGAACACTCGCGCCAGACTCACCTTTCATACAAAAAAAACTAAATTGAAATCGGTCCATCCGTTCGGGAGCTATGGTGACACAGACAGACAGACAGACACACAGACAGACAGACAGACAGACAGACAGACAGACAGACAGACAGACACGTCAAACTTATAACACCCCTCTTTTTTGGTCGGGGGTTAAAAAATTGGCTGTGACGTACGGACGGACAAAATGACATAAGATATATTTCATAGATCACAGTATTTCACGTATTTTATGTTAAGCTGTTTTTTAATTCTCACATGTTACTTGTCTTGTTTCTTTTATTTTGTTCTCGTAGAAGTGCATAATAGCCGTCAACAGTGATGCCACTGGCAGTTAGTCAAATATTGAACGGGACAGCGCAAAAAGTTACATTCCTATAGTTATCGCGGAAACCGACACTATGCTGTACCACACGCTGTACTTTACTGTGTATTTACACCAAAGGGGTTCCAATATAAAGCAAAGGGCAGTATAGAGCCTGGTATACCTACTAGTACGCTATTTTGATTGCCTTTGATGGACTCAAATCTATAAGTCGTACGGTTTCTGAAATGTTTCCGAAAAGTAAAAGAAATCTGCTCGTGCCTATTTTGAAACCACCAATTTGTACACCAATATTGTTATAATAACAACATAAGAGATGAAAGCTGGGTTGTTCTATTCGCTTCTCAACTCAGTGTAGAAAATTGAAGCGAACTGTCAAGGCAATACATTACAATACAATATTCTTTATTGAAACACCAACAACATAAATATTACAAAGAATTGTGCATAGCAAAAAGTAAGACAATCGGCGGCCTTATCACTAAAAGCCATCTCTTCCAGGCAACCTTTGGATAGACAGAGATCATTGATTACACACATAAGCACATTGGACAATGTTATTTCCTTGCTTATTCTTAGTTTTTATTTAAATTAGCTTTAAGTTGACCTGTCTATGTATGCATTTTTGACTTTGAAAAAAGTTAATCTATGGAGAGTAATGAAATCAATCGACAGAGTAAATGGTCAATAATAAAACTTTTTTGCCAAAAATTAAACCAACTTCAAAAGAGAAACTGAAAAGTACAAAATAAATTAACTTTACAAATCATTTCGACATTCTAAGTGATAATTAAAAGAAACATAAACAATTAAATAATTAAGTATTCGTACCTACTTCGTAGGTACTCTCCCACAGCGTGTATACTTACACATCTGCTGAAGCGCCGCGCCGGCAGACCTGCATGAGGGCGCGGAGGCGCGGCCGGCCGGCCGGCGCGGCGCTAACAAACCGAACGAAGGAATGTGTTGCCTTTTCTCTCCTAGAACTACAGAATTGTTTTATTTTTCTAAGTTCCGCTTTCCGTTCGCTTAGATCTTTACCACTGAAAGGATTTTATGCGGTTGTAGTGATTCTAAATTAATACCTTATTTGGGCGAGTAGCTACTACGTAAAATATGCGAGTATAGTATAATAAAACATTTCCAGGCACCAGATATAATATTAAAACAAGTTCTCCGCCTATGTTTTAATTCGAAAATTTAATAAGTATTTATATTTTTTGTGCACTTCTTATAATAACCCATTAAAATCTGATTGTTTGTTAATATGCATATAAAGGAAGAAAATGAGGATCTGAATAATTTTGATTCATGTAGCTAAAAATGTACAAAATACATGTTAAAAAACTTATGAATTATTTTTTCTCTCTTTTCTCCATTATTTTCAGTATACTTATATAATAAATGGCACAATGGAGTCGAAGTCGGTCGTATGCTTCAAGTTTCAAGGCCTGCTTGTAACAGCTGCACACGTTGCTTACACCACAGTTTACATTATATACTTATACTAAGTTATCTACTTCGTAAGACTTCCTAGCGTTCAAAAACGTTGTCAAAGTTGCAACCACAAGGTTGCGACATATGTACATAGGTGTTGACGACGAAATATGTATTGTTTTCAATTTCATTCGTAACCTTATCGGATAAGAGTTAATTTTTTCATTAATTACAAACTACTTAACCCTCCACAAGTGTCAGCATAACTGTCATTATTCAATCCATATGTCACCCACCTGAGAGCATCTAACTACAACTAACAACATAACAGACTGGTCAAAATACTTTCGGATACTCTGTAGAGCTGCTGCCGCTGGTCATTTTCTACCGATGTACATATGTTGGAACGAGTTGCAGAAGCTCTGTAATAGATTTAGAAGAAAAAAATATTACGTGTAGGTTAAATCATTCGTCGCATAAATCTTTATGAATAAATTGTACCACGTAAGTAGATATCATTGTCATGTACGCAGCGTGGAGCGTGCCGCCTCCCCCCCCCCCGCCCCCCCGCGCCCGCCCGCGCGGGACGATCCATCGCTTATCAGGGCGCTGATGCCGGGACGGGGGAAGCAAGGAGAATAACGCGCGAACTAAAAGAGCTTCGATTTATCACATCGGGCGGCGCGCGGCGGCGGCGGGCTGGGGGCCTTAGGCCGATGGGAACAGTGACATCTTCGACAACGAATTCGATAAGAACCCGCAATTGTCATCATCATTTCCCCTGTGGCACCCATGCCTCTACTAGTGCTTTTACTTAGAACAGAAACTACTAAAACTAGGAATCTGAAATCATTATATCATGAAGGCTTCCCGCCCACCACCGACTTTTTGAATTCGATGACTACTTCCGGCTTTTTGTCGGTGACTATTGAGCAGTATTGCCAGAAGACATTTAGCTGTAGGTAGTAAGTAAAAATATTATTTTACTACTATTATTACTACCTGGCCCAGCAAACAAAGTTTTGCCCACTGTTCTATTTTATCTTACATAAGAACCATCTCCGGGTATACTAATAACAAACCAACAAAAAATATACATATACTTAAAATCGGTCCAGACATTCAGGAAAAAGGATTAATTTTCATATATTCTAACATGTTTATGGGGTTGCCTGTCCGCTAGCTAGTAATACATTAAATGTATAATATTAAATAAATTATACGATTTATTTATTTTTATAATACGAATAATTATTAATTTTAATATTCTAAAGGTTTGAGACGTTGTAGGGTGGAATTTATCTTAAATGAAATTTGGTACATAGATTCTGCAAAGCCTGAGATGTGACACAGACTTTTTACCGCGATAATTTATGTGGTTCCGAACTGAAATATAACGCGGGTAACAATGCTGGGTGCGGGACACTGCTAGTTAAATATATTTGCTTTTTATGGTAGGTAAGTTGATTTCTTATAACATCTTTATTACAACAAGTGTAATTTAAATGTTTATATATTACATTGTTTATAAAAAGAAAATTTGTTTATATTTTAGTTGCCAGGCATCATTATTACGATGATCTAAGTTTAATATTATTTAAAGTTAATTAGTCGATGGAGAGTCAATGAGTAGTGTGCGTTAACGTATACATTTCCGAACCGTTCCATTTTTCACCTATAATCGGATCGGTGGGGATGCACCGACTTTATTTCTGACCGACTTTTTGTAGGTCGTTTGCGTTGAACTATTTATATCAGTACGTTCTATTTTGTACCTATAAAAAGTCTGTCATCGGTCGTACGGTCGTGGGCGGGAAGCCTTATTAGTAAATATCCAACGATGCTTGTGTCTGTTCTGATGTCCATTTATTCGTAGCCGCACGCGGGCGGTCAGTCCGACACCGACGGACTTTTAACATTCCAGTATAGGTACTTAACTGCAATCTGGTATATTCTTGTGCTTTTGAATAAGATGTTACGCCGATGAGCTACAATTTGGGACGGTCAACTTTGTGTTTGTGTTCAACTCAACTCAATAAAGCAAAATACCTATAATGATATGGATATTTTTAATAATGATTTGGGAACTTTTCCGCGAGCTTAGAGTCCGCTCGGCCGGCTCCATTGTTCTTCCGGCTCGCGACGCGGAACCGGAGTGTTTTTATCTATTGTAAAGATTGGACGCGGCGCGGCGCGGCGGGGCGGGGCGGGCGCGGCGGGGCGGGCGGCGGCGCGCGGAGAATACCAAATAACGGAGAGGTAAAGGCTTTAAGGGTCCGTTACATTATGCATGAAATGCGCGCGGCCGAAATGTAGCCGCGCCAGAGGCCGCCTCGTAAATCCTCCGCGCGCCGCGACCCGCCGCCTCACTCACTAAGCATTACTCTGAACCTACACTATGTACATGCAATAGGTATGTACCTATATCTAAACTATCTATGTATTTTACTATGGTGTTCTGATTATGGACTTCCTATAACACTGAATTTTTCGACTGGTATGTCAGAATGATTTGAATACTTTTATAAGTTATCAAAATTAAAACGAGAATAGAATAAGTACGCATCTACAAGTGGAAACTGTTTTTAGCTTTAGTCAAGTCACTTTATCCATATGAATTATCTTAGTTATAAGCTTTTTGTTTCCCAAATAAATAAAATAAAATAAGTAGGAAATTCGTTTGTAATCACAAACAAATAGTACAAACATTGTCACTCTAAAAAAATAGTCTTAACTATTGTTAAAATTTAGCAATCTCTGGTCGACCTGCGGCATCCCATGACCTCAGACGCAGCACTATACAGAGGCAGGTACGCAGCGTCCGAGCTACATCGGCACATTCCAACGTGCCGTAGTCTATGTAATAGTTATCTGAATCATTGTATCAGTCAGTATGATTCTACATACAACGAACAATAAAGTCACTTCACACTCAAAGTAAAATATATGATAGTAGTTCTACTCGTTCTCCTGATCAAAATAACACTCTGTAATCACATGACGACCCTACTGGCCGGCAGTATCTATGTATATCAGATACTCTAAGCTGGCAGGATATAAAGCCTTACATAGTTGGTGGTCCTTCTCAACATGTATGTGTTGTTCGCAGCGCGCTCGCGCCGGCGCCGCGCCGCTCCGGAGACAGAACTACTGACCTGCACAGTGATCTATGTGCACTTTAATCATTTTAATAAAGTAGCTCTCGAGTTACTAGCCTACAGGCGCCAGCAATCGCGTACGACTATTTGTCAGTAAACATTCAGAATTCCCTAAAGTCTATTTATTATTATTTAATTGGGTACAGATACTGCAAATGCATATTCCTATTAAATACAACAATAACGCATTCAATATCAAAGATCTGAAATATTTGTATCTAATATACAAAGAATAATGTATATAAGATATCCAGCGGGGGAGCGGGGAGCGGGGTGAGGCGCGCCGCCGGTGAACAGTCTTTCTTTAGTAAACCGTGAAATTTCTCATTTCGCTGCTTTTCGTTACATCGAGCGCAAAAACAGAGGAACCTCCACGAAAATTCCTGTCTTTTGTTACATTTGAACAATATTACAAACATTTATTTATCTAAAGTTAGGTTTTTTATGGACCAAACATATAGTATCCTGGTACCCAAGAAATAGCAATAGAAATAAAGGCGGGCAGTTCCGAAGGAGGAAAGATGAAATTAAATGACAGCAGGGAAGATGGACAGGGATGGCGTTAAATAGAACGGAGTGGAAAGAAACGGAGGAGGCCTTCGCCAAATTAGGGCAAACAGAGCAAGCTGTCAGTGTCACTGGCTCGAAAGAGTCAATAGGTTAAGATAATTGTAATAGTGTTATATCTGAAATAAAAGGCTTATATTATTATTATGATTAGGTTATTTATTGTGCGGTATCAAATCTGAAAATAAAAGGTCGACCGTATACATTATTGTTATGACCAAGCAAAGCAGAGCCTTCTGGTAGAGTCAGTCCACAACTATATTGTACCTAAGTCTTGAAGTACTTGAAGCGCTTATTGTGTGGTTACTTTTTTAAGACAGGAGCCTTTGCCCAGCCGTGGGATGGATAATGCTAAAGATAAATAAATACATTTATAGAAGTATGTACATAAATATTCCAGCCTCGTTAGAAAGTGATGTTTTCTCTGCGATCGGTGTTTTTCCGCGGCTTAAAACACACAATAATGTGGTTGAAGGGGAAGCGTGACATGTAAATCTGTTGATACGGTGATAAAGCCCGTTTGAAAATGTAATTCATTACTTATACTATTTAGATAGACTTTTTAAGTAAACTGCGAATTGAAAAGTTTTATTCAATCATTTCCACCTTTTTTCATCCCTATTCAATATAAATCGCCTCAGAAGAAAGTTTTAGTACAAAAGAATGAACCTTTCAAATAAGTTTGTAAGTAGAGCGGCTCTGGTTCGGGACAGCGCGTGGCGGCGGGCCGGGCGCCGGGCGCTGTCCGATCGTGTGTGGGGCAAGTGATTATTAATTTGTTTTGAAATGATCAATAAAATCCTACGTTACAATACATAAACACGAGTGCCCTCCCCGCGGAGCACGTGGGGGGGAGGGGGGAGGGGGGGGGGGCCGGAGCCGTCGGCTCCACTCAGCAAATCTGACGGTTCGTACTTTTGCCGATAATCGCTGTGTGGCCTTCCATCATTCTTGTGAAATTTAAATGAATAATAAATTGGATGAGTATCGAGCGAGCAGTAAGCACGGCCCGTGCCAAACAATAACTAACTACTAATTTGACAATAACCATATAAAATATCTAACCATTAAAACAAGTTTAGAAACTACAAGTAAAAGGTGTGCTTTGTGCGAAACGTTATTATTTATTCGCTCTACCATTTGCTTCAAACTTGGACAATAATGAAAAAAAAACAATTTAATCTGAAGGACGTCCACTAATAGTCTGAAATGTATCTGAGTAGAATGAAGAAGACGCGAATTCGTTCATTTCCAATTTGGACATAGTGTTGTCGATCCGCGGGTTCCATTCAACAACTTTCGGCCCCAACGACCATTAATAGGGCTGTTCCATGCGCCACGTGTCCGCGCGCCGCACACCGTCTGCCCATAAAACCCTTAAATAAGGTACAAAGTGGGGAGATAAAGTTTTTATGTAATAAACAATTTGAAGGGTTACTTAATTAAGGGAGTATTACAATGACGCTTAGACACTGGATTTTTGAAGCCTGACGCCACCACGAGCCTCTGCGAGTTTCGTCTAAATGAATTAATTACTCACGAGGTACACTTTGAGTGAGTTTGAATATTGAGTTAATTTTGTACGATTATTTTAATCTTTTCCTTTGTTCGGTGTAGGATTCTGATTCTGTATTGGACAGATTCGTAATTGAGTTGATTCTGAATTGGACAGATTCGCAATTCAGCGTATTCGCTTCTCGACAGAAGTACCGCGGTGTAAATAAAATAGCAAGTTCAACCAAAATATTCATTGAGCTTAATATATAAAATAACTTTGTTAAGCCATTTCAGTCAAGTACGGTTTATTCATTGTTCATTGGCCAATGTAATTTTTTTTCTATTTCATTATTTTCTCCAATAACTTTTTATTACGAAGCTTCCCTTTGCAATTAACTTGTTGCTTTTTAGGTTTCCGTAGCAAAACGGCAAAAATGGAACCCTTATAGATTCTTCATGTCTGTCGGTCTGTATGTCACTTAGAAAAATAAAAACACAATTTTTAATTGTGGGTCTCCCATAGATAGAACTGAAACTCGAAAAATAATAATTTGTAAACCCATTTGTGTGGGGTATCTATGGATACCAAAGATTATATCAAGGTTTCTAAAAAAAATATATATATAAACTGAATAATTTGTGAGAGACACTTCCAAAGAGGTTATTAATTGTGTATAGGGTCACAATTACAGTAATACTACCAAAATAAAAGAATAATAAAAAAAAACCGAGAATTGGTTTGAACGAGATCTAGTTAGTAGTTTTTATCGTACGTAGCCAGTTTTTACCTTTTCATCTGTAAAATTAAGTGACGTTAAGCGAGGTCAGTATTTGGATGGGTGACCGCTCTGACTGCAGCTTTTTGCACTACATTTTTTGTATTTTTTTTTATTTTCCATGTTTCTTTTTTACATTATGTGTATCAACTATTCATATATACGAACCCTTGGTGTACGAGACCATCTCACACTTTCAAATGTATTAAGCTGACTAAAGAGATACAACGGCGGTTTAATGGGAACTCTATTTGAACGGCCCTTGCCGCCTTCGCCAGGGGTTCTTAAATTGTCTTTAGAGCAAGTAAAGAAGTTCTTGGTGTAAATTCCTATCTTATCCTATCCTTAACATAGTGGTTGAAAATAATCGCACTCCTGGATAAGTAGGCTTCGGGTATCAATGTCGGAGGCAGCAGTGCCAGTCTTAGCAAAACCAATTTTTTGGTGCGGTTCTCTTCAGGTCAGGCTTTCCAGTTATGGAAGTTACATTATTTCGGGATAAACTAATTTTACTGCTTTAATGGTTGCCTGCCAATTCAAAAGAAAATTTATATTATCTATTATCATAAAAAAATGATCTAGTGAACAGTTTTTCGTAGATAGCCTGAGTTTTGCTTGTATAAAAGGAGACAATGTATATATAAGTGAAATTATATTATTTTTCTTAAGACATTAAACTCTCAAACGAATTATAGATCGACGGTTCATCGGTCGCCCACACTGCAGGCGACACCGCCGTGACGGATGATCCACGATGCGGACACCTTAGTTTATAAGATTTATATTTTTATGTATTTTTGTTATTCTGTAATGTATATGTTTAAATGGGCCTTAGATGCCTGAAATAAATGGTTTATTATTATTATTATAGACAGTTAACGCCTTTAACCGCTTCTTCGCCTACGTGCTACGTGTCTACGGCCTACGGCGCTACGGCGCTACGGCGTAGCCCTGCTACGAGCATGTAGCACTGGGCGCGGGCGGTCCGCGCGCTGCAATCAATGCAATGCTCGCCATGATCAGTTGTAGCCGCGCAGTGTTAGCTTATATCATCCCATCCTTTGAAACTTAGGAACTAGCAAGTATTTGAAGTTTCAGTACGGTGCTCTCCGAGAGTTGTATCGGAGAGTGAGTATTCATGATGCGATGAAGTCGATAAGTTCGGATGAGTAGAGAGCGTAGTGGTGTCATTGAGTAGTGGACGGAGACGTCATTAACGGTGTTGTGTCGCGCGGGCGGGCGGGCGGGGGTGGCGGGGGTGGCGGTGCGCGCGGCGCGCGGCGGAGGGCGCGGCCGGCAGTGTGCAGGTGGCGCTGGTCCGGGCGCCCGCACGCAGCATGCCGCCGCCGCCGCGCGCGCGCCTCTAGCCGCACTCCCGAGCCGCGCCGAGCGCCGCACGCACGCCGCGCGCCGCGCGCCGCACGCCGCACGGCGGACCTCACCCGGTAACTACCCGACCGACCGACGCTGGACCACCACACGCTCCACGACGGGGGACGGCGCCCAATCGGGAGATCATCTAACGGACCGTTTGTCACATTGTCGGAAGACCACTTATTTCATACGATAAAACTGATTCCAATTTCCATTGAACGCTACTCCGTTGAGCTATTTTTATCATAAACGTTTTCAGTTGGTTGGCATTAAAAGTAAGTAGGTAATGTGAGTGGACCTAGCGCGCTGTGGTCGCGCCGCGCGCCCGAGCCTACAACCCTGATAGTAAGTCGTTTATTGTTCTGTGCTCGGTGCTTATGAATTTTAACGTACTACTTTGTATAAAAAGATGTTCAGCTTTTGACTAAGTATCACAACAATCACCTACGCAGACTTAATATGGAGTTATTTTTAGCCCAAGATGCGAAAAGAGGGGATTGATCTGTTTTGGTCGCTACTCGTACGATACGAGTAGCGACCAAAGCGGATGAAGCCCGATCGGGCTTTTAATGACAATTCTTATAGCAATTCCTAAAGTTTACTTAAAATAGATTAACATTTACGTTACATAGCGCTGAAGCTGGGGAATCGTTAATTGAAGCGATATATCAAACGAAACAGACATAATGTGAACATTTTATGATAACTCCACTATCTTTTTGTGGGAACACCTTATAAAATATCCACAGCATGGTGAAGAACTGAAATAAAATCTGAACTGAAAAGTAGGTACCTTCTAGTTGCGAATGACGTCGAGTCTGGCTGCTCCCGAACATCCGCCCGAGACGTGAGAGTGCTGCAGGCGTGTCCTGCAAGCGGCCGCGCGACTTATTGCGATTCGATTAGTCCACCTTCCTCCGCGTTCCTCCGCCTTCCTCCGCCTTCCTCCGCGTTCCTCAGCCTTCCTCCGCCTTCTTCCGTGCTCAAAGTAAACTCCAACAAGACTCGCAAAGCAATGTTCCAGGCACCTACACCTCCTTCTAAGATTCCTGCAATTAAAATAAATGCTTTATGTTGTCCACAGTTGCTGCGAGCACTCACTTTAAATATAGTGATTGCAACCGAGATCTGTTGTACTTTTAACTATGTAGTTCCCGACTTTGTACTGCAGTTAACAATTTGCCAACGAACAAGATATCAATTGATTAGGTTTACTCATTTTTCACTTACTTTTCATATTGAAAACATATAAACAAATCAGATAATTAATAATATGAGACCGAAAAATAACAAAATCCGTAAATTTATAAATTTCTAAGGAAATAAATAATAATAATCCGTTAATGCACAGCATGTTTATATTTATTACTGAACTAGGTTATTATAATTAGTCACTAATTTTTTTGTTATATTGATGTTTTTAGAAATACTGCTTATTAGTTTATTTATCTAGCCTATTGTTTATGTCTTTTAGCCTGAGATACAGGATTACCCTAGTTCAGGCTCATGTACTCCATACCTATTTTAAACGTTTTTTATACCTATAGTTATAAGTGAATTTTGTTAATATTTGAATAAAAATTTATTTATAATGTATAAATTACGTGTGATTCTAAACGCGAGAAAAACTGCATTATTATTTTACGTCTACATTTTAGATAGGTAGGTTAATTTATAAAACAACGGATATTAATTCATAAGATTTTAAAAGTTCGAACAAACACAGAAGAGTAAACCGCTTTTAATTTTACATTTATATAAAAAAATGCCAAAATAAAAGCAACTTCAAAACGGAAACTACAAAGTTAAAAATATGTTAATTTCTAGATACAAGATACAAGATACAAAATTATTTATTTCCATAGTTTGATTTTACAAAACTTAGACACGTCAAAATAGATTACAAAAAAACATATAGGTCATAGGTGCTTAAAGATAAGTAGGAAATAAATTTATGGTATCTGGTCGCTTCGCTTCGCTTCGCTCTACAAATATAATTTCGATTTTATATTAAAAGAATTAAATAACAATTAAATAATTAAGTATTTAATAACTTTGAGGTCGGTGCCAAGTAAAACAATAACTAGATATAATATAGCTACCTAACTTTAATCTTTTTCACAACTCAAGCTAATAGTTATGAGTAGGAAATTAACTCTAAATATCGGCCCATTCGCGGATATAGGTTCGCAGGCGCGCGGTAATTTTATTTGATATTTTGTTTTCATTAGTTGGTTATCCTTATGTTATGAAATATTTACTTGCTAAGTTGTATTCTGTGTGTTATGTGTAAGTAGTTTAATAGGTACTATAGGGATTGGTGGTTCTTTTAAACTAAGCTCCCAACTGCCTAACGAGCTATTACTATAGTTTTAATTTTGATTGATAGGTTTATAATTATTTAGTTTTATGTTAATGTCATTGGTTGAAATGATAAATTGTCTTCTTTTGTAAATATTTTCTCTAACTTGTATTCAGTATTCTTTTAGTTTTTTTTTGGAGTTTACTCCTTAAGAAACGATTTGAGTTATAAGGTCCGGTAAGGACATTTTATGAGGAGTAAAATCAAAAGTGTAATACGAAAAGTTGAGGCGTTACGTAGAAAGAGACCAACATATATATCTGTAGGATTGAACGTGTAAAAGAATGAGATGGAATACCGTCGAAACGTCTCGTTCGAAATAAGAACTTTAACGCATTTTGATTGGTTGTTTGTTGTGTCTCTGGAATGCGAGTTACCATTGTTGACATTCGAATACGCGTTCGAAAAAGTATTCGTCTAGCATTCACGATCATTGAGTGCAAAGTTATTCAGTATTATCATCAATATTTACAAAAATTTTGGCCGGACGTTTCTTTTTCACTTGGATATCGTCTTACAAAGATAGCTTTTACGTTTTTGTACAGGGAACTAAAACAATTGACGAATTTATGGTCCTCTCAACGCGTTTCGTTGGAACATATAGTAAGTACCTTCTGTTATTTATTACCTAATTAAAATATTAAAAAGAAGCTATAGTTTCGACACCTAATTAATTTGTTCTTTGCAGTATTTAAGAATGATATTATAATTCAAAGTGAAAGAAATCAATCATCCTAAAATTGGATTTGTATAAATTGAACACAATTATTATTATTTTGTAACGTACTTTATGTTTGTCTCTTTCTACGTAACGCCTCAACTTTTGTTAACACTTGATTTTACTCCCCATAAAATATCCATACCGGGCCTTATAACTCAAATCGTTTCTTAAGGAGTAAACTCCAAAAATTGAGTAAAAACCCGGGGCGGGCCACTAGTAACTAATAAAAGCCAGTTAAAGATTTTCACGGATGGTCACATAATATACATCAAAAAGTGAACATAACTCAATGAACACAATGAGTATACTATAAAATGCGATCGTTAGCAACTGGTATATGTATTGTTTGTGTGCTCGGCAGGCAGGCAGGGGCAGACAGGGGCAGGCAGGACCGGGCGCGGAGGGTCGGTCCAGCGCTCGCGGCGCTGTAGGCGAGGGGCCGAGGGGGGAGGGGGCGCCCCGCGCGCCATGCGCTGACGCCGGCGCCATGCTGCGCGCGACATGCCGCGCCCCGCGCCGCGCCGCCCCCTGCTGCTCTCGCTGGCCCTCGCGCTCTCGCTCGTCGGTGCGTACCCGGCTCCGTCTGCGCGCCTCTACCTGCCCCCCCTACCCGCCTGCCTCACACCGCCCGTCTGTCGCAGGCTGCGCCGGGAACCCGGACGCCAAGCGGCTGTACGACGACCTGCTCAGCAACTACAACAAGCTGGTGCGGCCCGTGCTCAACGTCAGCGACGCGCTCACCGTCCGCATCAAGCTCAAGCTCAGCCAGCTCATCGACGTGGTGAGATACTCCCGCCCGCCTTCAATCCGTGACCGAGCGTCTTGCTGGCGGCTACCATATTTATTGAATTATTTATATTGCAGAATTTGAAGAATCAGATAATGACAACGAACCTATGGGTAGAGCAGGTGAGTGGGTTGAGCTTGCCTTTGTCCTTTGCCGGTGTGCGTCGGAGGTACACCGGCCGGGACGCAGGAACAGTACACGTGTGCGTTGTTGCAGAGCTGGTTCGACTACAAGCTGTCGTGGGAGCCGCGCGAGTACGGCGGCGTGGAGATGCTGCACGTGCCGTCCGACCACATCTGGCGCCCCGACATCGTGCTCTATAACAAGTAGGTGTCGCGTTGCGGGATTTGAGAAGGGGCGGTATGTTAGCGGGTGTTTACTCACACGCGCTTGTTCCGTGTTGCAGCGCCGATGGGAATTTCGAGGTGACGCTGGCCACGAAGGCCACTCTGAACTACACGGGGCGCGTGGAGTGGCGGCCGCCGGCTATCTACAAGTCGTCCTGCGAGATCGACGTCGAGTACTTCCCCTTCGACCAGCAGACGTGCGTCATGAAGTTCGGCTCCTGGACGTACGACGGCTTCCAGGTGAGTAGTTGCGGTGGGGAGCGGGAGCGGGCGGGTGGCAGATTGTGGCAGTGACGATGACCGCGCGTGTGTGACTCAGGTGGACCTGCGGCACATCGACGAGGCGCGCGGCACCAACGTGGTGGAGCTGGGCGTGGACCTGTCGGAGTTCTACACGTCCGTGGAGTGGGACATCCTGGAGGTGCCGGCGGTGCGCAACGAGAAGTTCTACACGTGCTGCGACGAGCCCTACCTCGACATCACCTTCAACATCACGATGCGCCGCAAGACGCTCTTCTACACCGTCAACCTCATCATCCCCTGCATGGGCATCTCCTTCCTCACCGTGCTCGTCTTCTACCTGCCCTCCGACAGCGGCGAGAAGGTACGCACTCGCTTATACGACTAATATATTTAGCTACACTTAGGCTGACAACAAAAAGTGTCAGCAGGTCTGGGAAGAAATAAATGTTTATCTAAAAACATAGATTAACTATATCTTTTTAATTGTACTTTTGAATGCGTTGGACCCTAGTCTGTATATAAATTTCTGTGTATTTAATAAATAATTAAAAATATATTGTCGTGCCGAGGCGCGTTTCAAACAAAACAATTGTCGCAGGTGTCACTTTCGATCTCCATCCTGCTGTCGCTGACGGTGTTCTTCCTGCTGCTGGCGGAGATCATCCCGCCGACGTCGCTGGTGGTGCCGCTGCTCGGCAAGTTCGTGCTGTTCACCATGATCCTGGACACGTTCAGGTGCGTGGCGCCCCGCCTCCCCCGCCCCCCCCCCCCCCCCCGCCCCGCTGACCGCGCGCGCTGTCGTTGCAGCATCTGCGTGACGGTGGTGGTGCTGAACGTGCACTTCCGGTCGCCGCAGACGCACACGATGGCGCCGTGGGTGCGGCGCGTGTTCATCCACGTGCTGCCGCGCCTGCTGGTGATGCGCCGCCCGCACTACCGCCTCGACCCGCACCGGAGCCGCTTGTGAGTGTCCGCCTCCGCCTCCGCCTCTCTCTCGCGCTCACCAAATAACATTCTATCATTTACGTATGTATTCGAATCTTTATTTCTTTTTAACCGACTTTCATCGAAAAAAGGAATTTTCCAAATTGACGTGTATGCTTTTTTTTGTTTTTCTGCTTTTTTTTGTTTGTTACTTCAGAAGTAGGATCTCTGTGGACCGATTACGTTGTTTTTTTTTTAAAGAAAGCTGTTGCAAGGTCTTCTCATTAAAATATTATTACATTAGGTATGTAGATCAGGATCGATAATTAAAAAGAAGTGTGTATGTGTCAGCTACGACGCACGATTGGAGTTTACTACTTACGAACTATAATTATGATATAATATCGAATAGAAAAAAAGGGTAAATGAACGCATCTGCTAAAATGATAAGAGAAACAAACATATATCTGTAATTATTCGGATTATTTATATTACTTCAATAAAGCGTATTACATAAAGTATGTTACAAAATAATATAAATCAAATACAGCAATACCTCTTTGCGCGATACTTCATAGTCTCAACTACGAAGTATCGCGCAAAGAGGAGACCCCGAGAATGAGATACGCTGTGTAATGTATTCCATCTCATTCTTTTACACGTTCAATCCTACAGATATGTATATGTTTGTCTCTTTCTACGTAACGCCTCAACTTTTCGTGTTACACTTTTGATTTTACTCCTCATAAAATTTCCGTACCGGGCCTTATATCTCAAATCGTTTCTTAAGGAGTAAACTCCAAAAAAATTATAAAGTTTTAGGTAATAAAGAAGCCTAAGCCTAAGAAGATACGAAAGCCTAACGAAAGTCAGGAAAATAATTAAATAAGAAGCGAAAACATAAGAAACATAACAAAACACTGTCGCTATCTTCTTAAGCCTAACATTGAAATGGAGACGGGCAGGCCTGATGGTACACGCAATGTGTAGCACAGACACAAAAAGTTTTGGAGACAGATGGTCTCCTTGCTTCATTCCTCTTTTTATTGGTATCGAGTATCATTTGTCTAATTTTACTTAACAAGTAATAATAGCAGCAGCGAACACATTTTGCTAATATGTTAGCAAAATGTGTTCGCTGCTGTCGCAACATTATATTTTTAGTAATTTGGGATGTTTAGCTGCCGGCGGGCGGCGGATATGATGCATGAATGTTGCGTGTTGTTAGCGCGGGCGTGGGCGGGGGCGGGACGGGGCTGGCGCCGGGCGCGTGCGGCGGCGCGGCGGAGGGCGCGTGCGGCGCGTGCGGCGCCTGTCGCCTGCAGGACGCGCCCGCGCTGTGCGAGGCGCTGCGCCGCTGGCACCGCTGCCCCGAGCTGCACAAGGCCATCGACGGGATCAACTACATCGCCGACCAGACGCGCAAGGAGGAGGAGTCCACGAGGGTGAGTGTGCGCCCCCCCGGCTCCCCGCCTCCCCCCGGGAGCTCAGGCTCAACGCGCGCGCTCGTCCGCAGGTCAAGGAGGACTGGAAGTACGTGGCGATGGTGCTGGACCGGCTGTTCCTGTGGATCTTCACGCTGGCCGTGGTGGTGGGCTCGGCCGGCATCATCCTGCAGGCGCCCACGCTGTACGACGAGCGCGCGCCCATCGACGTGCGCCTCTCGGAGATCGCGTACGCGACCGCCAAGCCGCGCCCGCCGCCGCCGCGCTGAGCGCCGCCGCCGCGCCCGCCGCCGCCGCGCTGAGCGCCGCCGCCGCGCCCGCCGCCGCCGCGCTGAGCGCCGCCGCCGCGCCCGCCGCCGCCGCGCTGAGCGCCGCCGCCGCGCCCGCCGCCGCCGCGCTGAGCGCCGCCGCGGTGAGCACCGCCGCCGCGGTGAGCACCGCCGCCGCGCTGAGCGCCGCACGTCGCCACTACTTGTACATTATATACATACCTATCTATAGTTTATACGGTCAACGAAAAGTCGAGTGTAAGCTGATTTTTTTTTATAGAAATGAAATTAAAGAAAATGTTTTTACACAACTTGTACGTTTTTCTACTTATTTCTACAGCTATCACCACCACGACATCGAGGAACTCCTACCTTATTTTTCAACACCATTATCTAATATCATCCTGCGCTTGCCCCACACTATGCGGGGTAGGCACAACATATGTTTTTGTTCCCTTTCCTTCTATCACCCGTCATCTTAACAGTCGCTCCTTTCTTATACATGTCCTCTTTCTCACAGTCCATCCATGTTTCATTTGGCATATTTTATACTTATTCCTTATTTTATCCACCCGGGTCACTCCACACATCCAACCTAACATTCTCATCTCGGTCACATGAAGTCCAGAACCATTCATTAGGACAGGTCTTATTACGTTTTTGTAGATCCACCTTTAAATTTAAGCGCCATTTTAGGATCACGATCCGTGAATGAGATGTCATTACGTCAAATGTCACTTCCTCATCCATCCCACATTCACTCAATTTCTAACATCCCTGTCAATTTCACTATCGTTCTGTCCAACTAAACCGAGGTATCGGAATTCGGAAAAGACTGAAAGGGACACGCTTTCAGGCAATAAAAGTAGTTTAGAAGTAAAATTGGAAGGACCACCAAAATAGCAAAACTCCGTTTTGGATCTGCTGATTATCTGTCTGACATTTACCAATTTCAACTGAAACCTTTTAAATGTGCTCTAGACCTCGTTTGCGTCTCCTCCGATAGCAGCGTGCCGTCGGCGAACAGCATACATTTAGATTTTAGACAAGACGCACCCTAGCATCTTGTTAAATAAAATCTTGCATCAAAATCCATTAATCGTCTCATGGGTTTTTCACTAAGCAGATTTTTTTTCATAACACTCAGTCAAAGTCTTATGCACATACTTTATAACACTCACTCATTCCACTTACATGCTTTAAACACGCCCTTCTGTAAACACTATACCTGCACGTATATTACTACCTTACCTTCACTATACCTGTACGATGAATAGTTTGGTTTATTATTATTTTTGTCCTTTTTCAATTTAGTTTATTTTATGGATTATTTATTTTTGTACTCCTATTTTGTTATGCAAAATGGGGTGGACTCCTTTTTTATTATTACATTATTATGTTGGTAGGTATATTGTTTTATTGTGAATTTATATTAAATTGATTTGGGTGTTCTATTTTTCATGTTTAGTTGTTTAAGATAAGTAAATCATTTGCTTCTGTTTAATGTAAAAGACAGGCTAAATGGTTAAGCTGGTACTATGGGTGTTTGGTGACTGATATATACACTACATAGATATTTTTTTTTAATACATGACATACATATTATACATATAATTTGTAATTAATGTTGTAACAATTAACAGCGACAGTTACTAACTATATTAGGGTTAGGTTGGGTTGGGTTAGATTGGGTTGGGTTAGGTTGGGTTGGGTTAGGTTGGGTTGGGTTAGGTTAGGTTTTTTTTTTTTTAATATATATTACAGAGTCCTCTGGCTGAACCAGAGATCTTTTTAACTGTTTATTCTTCCTTTAATTTTCTTTTATTTGATTTAGCCTTTACAATTTTCTATTGTTTTATTCTATACTTTCTTTTGATAGATTTCTTAGTTTATTACTTTATTTTGTACTTGGGCACATTTTGCGTAATTATCATTACGCAAAAGTGGACCATTTATGTGCTTTTATTTTTCTCTTCTACTTTGACTATTAAATTTCTACAGTATTCCATGAATTTTTCTCTATCTTTTTTAGTCTCTATTATTTTACTCAAATTGATTGTCTCTATTTTATTTTCTATATATTGTTCTACTTCGAACCTCTGTTTGCCGTAGTCAGGACAGTTTACGATGAGCTGTATTACCGACTCCTCAATCATAGGATCGCAAACACACGCTGGGCTCTCCTTACACTTAAAACGGTGCAAGTATGAGGAGAACCCACCATCGCCCGTGAAGAGCTGCACTATGATGGGGTCTAGGGGTATCTTCCTTAAAACTCTATGTGCTTCTATTGCGTTGGGGAAGAAGAGTTTTGTAGTTGCTCCTTGTGTTGCGTTCACGTATCTACGGTTCCATTCGCAAAGAGAGTCTCGTCTGATTTCTCGCTTTGCGAATGATACCGGACAGCTGCTATACTTCGGCTTTACCTTTAGCTGCAGCGCCGCGCTCTTAGCCAACTCGTCGGCTCTTTCATGCCCCTCCAAACCTACGTGAGCTTTCACCCAAAATAAGCTCAGCATTTTGTTTGCCTGTGTCAGCTCACGTATATCCTCTCTTATTTTCACTGCGAGGGGATGGGGGGATGATTGATTGGCCACGGTTTCAAGAGCCGAGCGGGAATCGCAAAAGACGCTGCAGCTTGGTTTCTGCCTTTTCAGCGCTTCACTTGTTGCAACTGATAGAGCCAGCAATTCTGCCTGGTAGACGGAGCAGCACGCGTCCAGCCTTAGCTTTCGGGTACTTATCTCGGTTGAGCCTTCCCTGATTGTTAGTGCGGCCCCAACTTTCCCCTCAATTTTGCTGCCATCAGTAAAAATATTGAGGCAACTGTTTAGGTTCTGGCTTAGTGCTGCGTCGTCTTCCAGGTAAGTAAATTTTATTTCCTTCTGAAGGGCTGGGTGTGGCATGGCTATGTAGGCTACCGGTTTCTCAATCTCTCAATCCCCTATTACTTGCTGGGAGTAACCTCTCTTTATCTCAAAAAGTGAGGCTGCTTCCCGAATCCTTAGATCCAGAGGAAGCAGCCCAGCCAGTAATAGAGCCGAGTTGAGCGAGACCGTTTTATACGCTTTAATTATTTTTAGCGCAAATCCACGCTGCACCGTTTCCAGCTTCTTCTTTATACACAGCTTTTCTGTTTTCTTTGCCCAGGCACTGGCACCGTAAAGAATGGTGGGCTCCACTACAGCCGTGTATATTGATCTTATGATGTCCGGCTGCAGGCCCCACGTTACCTTGGCTGCTCTGGAGAGCTGCTTATAAAGGTTTAGCGCCTTTCGACAGACGTTCGCGGCGTGCGAGTTGAAAGTCAGCTTGTGATCGATGGTGAGACCCAACAGTTTTATTTCATTTAACATGCCGATGTCGCACCCCCCCATGTTGAGGCGCGGGGTATCATACTTAAGTTTACGCGTGATGACCATTGCCATAGTTTTTTGCGCTGCAAACTTAAGTTTATTTCGGATACCCCAGGCCCGAACATGTTCGAGTGCGGCATTGGCAAGTCTTTCAATATCCTGCGCAGTCTCTCCATCGAAAACAAGCACTACGTCGTCCGCGAACGCCTGCACGAAGTCGCCCCTAGTACTCAGCTCTTTCAGTAGTGGATCCAGGAGCAGGTTCCATAATATGGGTCCTCCGATGGATCCTTGGACACATCCTTTTTCGGTAACCTTACTGAATTCTTCACCCAGGTAGCGTACTTGTACATTTCGGCTGCGGAGATAGCTGTCGATCACCCGTCTCAAGTTCACCGGGCATTTTTCCTGCGCCAGTCGGACTCTTATAGCAGGCCACCATGTACTGTCAAAGGCTCCCTCTATATCCAGAGACACAAGCGTTAACAGTTTCCTGTCCTCTAGTTTACTGTTAATGTGTCTCATAAGCAGTAATAGGAATAGGTAGTGTAATTTGCCGGGACTTCATGAAGATATCTTAATATGGACATGCCACAAATCCCGGGAATTTTATGAGAAAATGCTATTGTATACCGTGTTAAATAATATTTGAAAATACATTTTTAAGATATAAATTATCATTTCATCAGATTAATGAAGAAAAACTTGCCACCATATTTGTATTTACTTCAAGTTAGACGCAAAATATTATAGAATTCATTGTTTCGGCTTCACAAAGCGCGGTGGCGCTTTGTGAAGGATTAAGTGAGTGACGATGTTCGTTCGTTTTCTTGTCATTCGGTTCATTGAGTGCGCACGTGCCGGTTGCATATTTAAGTGACCTGATTGATTTGATTATTTTAACGACACCTTGGTTTGTTTTGCTAGATGGACGGATGATCTGATGAAGGCTGCGGGCTCACGGTGGATGCAGGCCGTTGCCAGCCAAAATTACTGAAGATCTTTGAGGGAGGCCTATGTCCAGCAGTGGACGTCTTACGGCTGAGATGATGATGATGACCACCTCATTTTGCACTGTAAACTATTTTTAAATTTTATGCAGAAAAAGATTAAGACACATCCGTTCCCTTCGCACACAGGATTCGAATCTGCATCTCCGGTATAGCGCCCCTATATGCTTCTAATTACACCAACGCGTCATTAGGTGATAGGTTGAATCTTTTCTGCACTTTATAATATCGAGTGAAAATGTAATAATAGTTTAACATGCAAAGTGAGGTTTAAGAGATTTAATGTAATTTTATAGAATTTAATTGATGTCTGTTGAGCATATTTATTTTAATTGTTATTGATTATTGTTATTGTTTTTTAAAATAATAATAAAAGAATACTGAAAAAAGGTATTTATTGGAAATAATGTTCCGTCATATTTTTTCCGATCTTTTCCCCGAAATCCCGGGGAGTATCCATACTATTGATAATGTTTGAGGTCATTTACCCCAAATTGCACTACCTATTCCTATCTCTGCTCATAAGGTTAGTCTTCAGTGCTCTTTTGGGGCATGAATCCGAACTGACGTGGACTCAATCGGGGCAAAAGGTGGAACTTGATTCGGGTGATAAGCATCTTACAACAATGTGTTCGCGATCTAGGAATACAAATGGACCCACAATTAAATTTTAGGAAACATGTAATTGACATTTGTAAAAGAGCATTTAGGAATCGGGGCTTTGTGCTACGCCAAAGTAAAGATTTTCATAGCGTGGGTACTGTCAAAGTGCTATATAATGCGTTAGTTCGAAGTAGACTGGAAAGTGGTGCCATGATTTGGAATCCGCATGAAAAGAAATATTGTAGTATGATTGAAAAATTGCAGAATAAGTTCACAAGATATCTTTACCATAAGTTGTATGGAGTTTACCCTTTTTACCCACTAATGTACCCCTCATCATTTGTCATTGGTATGGTAGGTTATAATAAACTTGAAGTCAGGCGGGAAATAATGCTATTAACTTATATTTTTCGTCTGATTAGAGGTAAGGTGTACAATCCGTTAGCCTTGATGCATGTAGGGTTTTTCGTACCTAACAAATATATTTACGCACGTAGACGACCTACGCTCTTTGCTCTACCGACGGCAAGAACGAAGTTACGTAGCAAGTCCCCTTTCCAGCGAGCTTTAAGCACTCTCAATGGTTTCTGCAGTGCGCGCGAGGATATTGACTTGTTCGTGGTATCAGAAAATTTATTCAATAGTGCTGTATCTCAGTACTTGGAATTCATGTTAATAAATTGTAATAATTAGGTCATATTTTATTTTTTTCTGTAACAAGATTATTTAGGTATAATCTTTGTAATTAATAATGTTTGAAATATTTGTTCTATAATTTAATGTTTTTTCTTTATGTAACTATTGTAATTAATTTAATTTTCTTGTTATTTTCCATTGTCGCATTGGTGTCAAACTGTAATGGCAATGTAAAAGTGTTTCTTAAATAAATAAATAAATAAATCTTCTCGAAGATTTTGCCGAGTACTGGGAGCAGTCCAATAGGTCTGTAGGACTTGGGCGTGCTGTAAGTTGTTTTCCCCGGCTTCCTCAGTACTATAACGGTTGCCAGTTTCCAGAGATCAGGGGAGTAGCCCAGCTCCAGACATCTATTTATCATAATATAATAATATATAGCCAGGAATATTTTTGGTTCATTTTTTATGGCCTCCACGCAGATGTCAGCCGTAAAACCATCCGCTCCGGGTGCCTTTTTTGGGTTGAACGAATTCATTGCAGATGTAAGCTCGTGCATCGTGAACAGTGGATCGCAAGATTCATCTTGCTTCCAGCTGTTCACGTTCTCTGCTTCAGTTCTTATTTCAAGATGTTCCGTGTTGTCACTCTCTGTGCGGTCGTTCGGGTAGAAAGTTTCGGCTAGTGCCTTCACGGACTTAGGTTAGGTTAGTTTTTTTTTTTTTTTTTTACTATTGTCTCCAACATAATCGGAGTCTTTTTTAATCTTTCCATAACTTTTCTTTTCATTGCTGTTTTTTCCTTTATTTCATTTCTTATTCACTGCTATTTTTTTTATGTTTTGACCTAATATACTTTTTATATTAGCAAAACATATGTTTTAAAGGCTTTTATTTCTTTTGTTAGCGTCTTCCGCTATTTTATTGCAATATTTTATAAATTCATCACGTTTGTTACTCGTCATTATTTTGGCTAGATTATCCTTGCTCAGTTGGACATCTAAAACTTTTTCAAGCTTGAGCCTTTCGTAGCCATATTTCGGGCAATCCAGGAGCAAGTGCGGGACAGTTTCAGCTATCTCGGGATCACAGATGCATGATGGCTTCTCCTTACATTTGAAGCTATTCAGATATTCGGAGAAACCACCGTGCCCCGTCAAAATCTGGGTCGTCACTGACGTGATATATATTGTTTTGACGACTTTGTAGGCACCCACCGCGTCCGGGAAGAACAGCTTTGTTATGGAAGCTGTCTCTCCAGTCTTGTATCTGTGGTTCCATACATCAAGCGTCATTGTTCGAAGATGGCGCTTGATGTATGAAACCGGGCATTTATCGTAGTCTGGTTTTCGCTTTAAATTTAAAGCTGCTTCCTTCGCGAGTGTGGTTTGTAACAGTTTGTAGAGCCGACATAGAGTCACTCAAAATGGCGAATGACTTTTCTTTTTGCTTAAGGATCTCGGCCGATACTCTGAAAATCGCCAGAAGCTCGGCCTGGTAAACCGAGCAGTAAGGTGGTAGGGCAAGCTTGAGTGATTTAAGTTCAGCTCATTCATATGGACAGGGCGGCTCCCACTTTTCCCTCAATCTTGATCCCTCAATCTGATATTTGGACCTCTGAGTTGACCTATGCTTGGATATCTGCTCGGTTTACCAGACTGACGACCTCGGTTAGGACTTAGGTTAGGTTAGGTTTTTTTTTTTTTTTTTTTTTTTTTTTCTGTTTCGTTCTTCTGACTGAAGTCAGAAACTTTTATTATTCATTAAGATTATTATTTGCTCTAAATACTTTTTGCTTCGTTTTATACGTTATATCTATTAATTGTTGCTATATATATTATAACGTTTGCACATTTATATATACTCAATATATACAAATGTGATAAACTATATTCCTACTTATTATTTTTGCATACTCTTGTTATTATTTTTGTACAAAACTCAAAAAACACTTCTCTCATACTGCTGTTTACTATTTGTCCTAAATTTTCTTTATTTATTTGATAATCTATTTTAAACTCTGTGTCTAATCTTTTTGTGGCGTATATAGGGCACTCTGTGATTACGTGCAACACAGTTTCCTCTACTTCTGGGTCGCAAGGGCACGCCGGACTCTCCTTGCACTTGAATCGATGCAGATACGATGAGAATCCGCCGTGACCCGTAAAAAGTTGAACCAGTTTTGGGTTCAAAGCTATCTTTTTCAGAATAGGAACAGCATGTGTCTCTACGTCTCGGTCTCCTACTACTTGCTGGGTCAAACCTTTCTTAACTTCATAAAGCAAGGCTGCTTCCCGGATTCTTACATCCAATGGAAGCAACCCAGCGAGTAGTAGTGCCGAGTTAAGTGACACCGTCCTGTATGCTTTGAGGATTTTCTGAGCGAAGCCACGTTGTACATTTTCGAGTTGCTTTTTAACCCCTATCTTTTTTGTTGCAGGTGCCCACTGCGTACAGGATCGTCGGTTCGACAACAGCCGAATATATGACCCTCACGACCTCGGATCCCAAACCCCATTGGACTTTTGCGGTTCTGGCGAGCTGTTTATAGAAATTAAGGGACTTTCTGCAGACATTTGCGACGTGGGAGTTAAAAGTTAATTTTTCATCAATGGTGAGTCCTAAAATTTTCATTTCTTTACACATGCCGATGTCGATCCCGCCCATACTCAGACGTGGGGTGTCATACTTAAGTTTGCGAGTTATTACCATTGCCATGGTCTTTTGTGGCGCAAACTTAAGCTTATTTTGGACACCCTATGTCCGAACGTGTTCGAGAGCGGCATTGGCACGTGTCTCGATCTCCAGTGCGCTATCACCATCGAAGACTAGGACGATGTCGTCCGCAAAAGCTTGTGCATAGTCACCTCTCTTGTCTAAATGTTGGAGAAGCGGGTCGAGGAGCAGGTTCCACAGAATCGGACCACCTATGGACCCTTGTACACAACCTTTGGTAGTTCCTTTGGTGTATTCTTCCCCACCGTACCTGACAGTAACTTTGCGATCCTTGAGGTAGCTATCCATAACCCGCCTTAAGTTCACCGGGCACTTTTCCTCAGCCAGTCGGATCCGGATTGCAGGCCACCAGGCACTATCGAAGGCTCCCTCTATGTCCAATGATACGAGTACTATTATCTTTTTGTTATTTAGTTTTTGACGTATGTGTTGCATCAGACTATAGAGGGAGTCCTCGGTGCCTTTTCTAGGCATGAATCCGAACTGGCGAGTACTCATTCTCGGTATCAGAAAGAACTTAATCCGGGCTACTAACATCTTCTCTAAATTTACTTTTGAAAACTGCTCCGGTATGGGTTGCAAAGGGTCTTCAGGGTCCAGTATTCAGCTTGTCTCCAGGTCAACGGGATCGGGTACCACGTGCCACGTGGTAAGTTGTTTTTCTGGCTTTATTTTCCCCTGGGTGGGCGGGAAAAATCGGCTGATTCGTCAATATGGTAGAGCTCCTGAAGGCCCTTCAGGAGGTTAGGTTAGGTTAGGTTAGGTTTTTTTTTTTTTTTTTTTTTTTATTACCTAGTAAGCCTACCAATTACCCATGACAGGGTCGCCGGCTATGAACTTACTATCTATTATACCTGTCACTATTTAACGCGACAACATTAACAATCAAATAAAACAAAAATTAAACAAATACATATCCAACCCAATAAATAATGTAAGAACAATACCTTATAAATTTTTATACAAATATTAACTTAAATCTTAAAAGAAAAAAAAAATCTATCCGACACTCCAACAATTTCTCATATAAACCCATTATATTTACCCATTAATCAATAACATCAAATAACATTAACTCAACAAACAAATTTAAAACTATTAATCTATCTATTATACCAATACAAACTAACATAATAATAAAACAATATAACAAAATCAAATATAATCAATTCAATAATCAATACAATAAACCATTTAACCCTAAACTACCCAATAAACTACCCCACTTCACATAATGAAATGGAGTGTATACGGAAATGAAACAAATTAAACAGGAAGATAACATTGAAATACCATAGAGCTACCTATACTTAAACTCACTACCACTCTGCATTACTTTAACAATGTATTAAAGAAGCAAATGATAAATAAATTCGAAACCATTAATAGCTACATCTTTTATTTAAAATACAAACCAAATATAATATAATATAACAAAATCAAATAAAATTAATTCAATAATTAATACAATAAACCAATTAAACCCCAAACTACCCAATAAACTACCCCACTTCACATAATGAAATGGAGTGAATACGGAAATGAAACATGATGAATGGTTAGGTTAGGTTAGGTTAGGTTTTTTTTTTTTTTTTTTTTTATTACCTAGTAAGCCTACCAATTACCCATGACAGGGTCGCCGGCTATGAACTTACTATCTATTATACCTGTCACTATTTAATGCGACAACATTAACAATCAAATAAAACAAAAATTTTACAAATACATATCCAACCCAATAAATAATGTAAGACAATACCTTATAAATTTTTATACAAATATTAACTTAAAACTTCAAATTTTTTTTCCGGCACCAACAATTTCTCATATAAACCCATTATATTTACCCATTAATCAATAACATCAAATATCATTAACTCAACAAACAAATTTAAAACTATTAATCTATCTATTATACCAATACAAACTAACATAATAATAAAACAATATAACAAAATCAAATATAATCAATTCAATAATTAATACAATAAACCATTTAACCCTAAACTACCCAATAAACTACCCCACTTCACATAATGAAATGGAGTGTATACGGAAATGAAACAAATTAAACAGGAAGATAACATTGAAATACCATAGAGCTACCTATACTTAAACTCACTACCACTCTGCATTACTTTAACAATGTATTAAAGAAGCAAATGATAAATAAATTCGAAACCATTAATAGCTACATCTTTTATTTAAAATACAAACCAAATATAATATAATATAACAAAATCAAATAAAATTAATTCAATAATTAATACAATAAACCAATTAAACCCCAAACTACCCAATAAACTACCCCACTTCACATAATGAAATGGAGTGAATACGGAAATGAAACATGATGAATGGTTAGGTTAGGTTAGGTTTTTTTTTTTTTTTTTTTTTTATTACCTAGTAAGCCTACCAATTACCCATGACAGGGTCGCCGGCTATGAACTTACTATCTATTATACCTGTCACTATTTAATGCGACAACATTAACAATTTAAATAAAACAAAAATTTTACAAATACATATCCAACCCAATAAATAATGTAAGACAATACCTTATAAATTTTTATACAAATATAAACTTAAAACTTCAAATTTTTTTTCCGACACCAACAATTTTTCATATAAACCCATTATATTTACCCATTAATCAATAACATCAAATATCATTAACTCAACAAACAAATTTAAAACTATTAATCTATCTATTATACAAATACAAACTAACATAATAATAAAACAATATAACAAAATCAAATATAATTAATACAATAAACCATTTAACCCTAAACTACCCAATAAACTACCCCACTTCACATAATGAAATGGAGTGTATACGGAAATGAAACAAATTAAACAGGAAGATAACATTGAAATACCATAGAGCTACCTATACTTAAACTCACTACCACTCTGCATTACTTTAACAATGTATTAAAGAAGCAAATGATAAATAAATTCGAAACCATTAATAGCTACATCTTTTATTTAAAATACAAACCAAATATAATATAATATAACAAAATCAAATAAAATTAATTCAATAATTAATACAATAAACCAATTAAACCCCAAACTACCCAATAAACTACCCCACTTCACATAATGAAATGGAGTGAATACGGAAATGAAACATGATGAATGGTTAGGTTAGGTTAGGTTAGGTTTTTTTTTTTTTTTTTTATTACCTAGTAAGCCTACCAATTACCCATGACAGGGTCGCCGGCTATGAACTTACTATCTATTATACCTGTCACTATTTAATGCGACAACATTAACAATCAAATAAAACAAAAATTTTACAAATACATATCCAACCCAATAAATAATGTAAGACAATACCTTATAAATTTTTATACAAATATTAACTTAAAACTTCAAATTTTTTTTCCGGCACCAACAATTTCTCATATAAACCCATTATATTTACCCATTAATCAATAACATCAAATATCATTAACTCAACAAACAAATTTAAAACTATTAATCTATCTATTATACCAATACAAACTAACATAATAATAAAACAATATAACAAAATCAAATATAATCAATTCAATAATTAATACAATAAACCATTTAACCCTAAACTACCCAATAAACTACCCCACTTCACATAATGAAATGGAGTGTATACGGAAATGAAACAAATTAAACAGGAAGATAACATTGAAATACCATAGAGCTACCTATACTTAAACTCACTACCACTCTGCATTACTTTAACAATGTATTAAAGAAGCAAATGATAAATAAATTCGAAACCATTAATAGCTACATCTTTTATTTAAAATACAAACCAAATATAATATAATATAACAAAATCAAATAAAATTAATTCAATAATTAATACAATAAACCAATTAAACCCCAAACTACCCAATAAACTACCCCACTTCACATAATGAAATGGAGTGAATACGGAAATGAAACATGATGAATGGTTAGGTTAGGTTAGGTTTTTTTTTTTTTTTTTTTTTTTATTACCTAGTAAGCCTACCAATTACCCATGACAGGGTCGCCGGCTATGAACTTACTATCTATTATACCTGTCACTATTTAATGCGACAACATTAACAATCAAATAAAACAAAAATTTTACAAATACATATCCAACCCAATAAATAATGTAAGACAATACCTTATAAATTTTTATACAAATATTAACTTAAAACTTCAAAATTTTTTTCCGACACCAACAATTTCTCATATAAACCCATTATATTTACCCATTAATCAATAACATCAAATATCATTAACTCAACAAACAAATTTAAAACTATTAATCTATCTATTATACCAATACAAACTAACATAATAATAAAACAATATAACAAAATCAAATATAATCAATTCAATAATTAATACAATAAACCATTTAACCCTAAACTACCCAATAAACTACCCCACTTCACATAATGAAATGGAGTGTATACGGAAATGAAACAAATTAAACAGGAAGATAACATTGAAATACCATAGAGCTACCTATACTTAAACTCACTACCACTCTGCATTACTTTAACAATGTATTAAAGAAGCAAATGATAAATAAATTCGAAACCATTAATAGCTACATCTTTTATTTAAAATACAAACCAAATATAATATAATATAACAAAATCAAATAAAATTAATTCAATAATTAATACAATAAACCAATTAAACCCCAAACTACCCAATAAACTACCCCACTTCACATAATGAAATGGAGTGAATACGGAAATGAAACATGATGAATGGTTAGGTTAGGTTAGGTTAGGTTTTTTTTTTTTTTTTTTATTACCTAGTAAGCCTACCAATTACCCATGACAGGGTCGCCGGCTATGAACTTACTATCTATTATACCTGTCACTATTTAATGCGACAACATTAACAATCAAATAAATAAATAAATAAATAAAATCATTTAATTCAGACATCAATAATCCATAGTTTGGTTAGTAACTTAAAATTAATTAGGGTTAGTACTTACAATATAACATAACAAAATTTTAAAAATTAATCTATTTATTTAGCATTCGAATACATTTAATAATAAATGGGGTATCCCATTTATTATTAAAAGCAGACAGAACGCTATTGGTACTTCCGCGAATTCTGCAGAGTAAAGACGCGACTTTTTTTCTCATGCATGCGTAAAAGTCGTCTGTGCGGGCTTCGGCGAACATGCCGGACGCACTGCAAAACCGCGGAAGCCCCAACAGCATTCTGAACGCATTATTATATTGTACACGAAAGGTGTTGTAGGCTTTTTGAGTATACGTTGACCATAGGCTGCTCGTGTAGAAAGTCTGGCAGAAGGATTTAAATAGTGTGATCTTGACCTCTTTTGAGCTACGAGAAAACCTACGGACCAACATATTAACTCTAACGCACAACGCCCTTCGCTCCCTTTCTATATCCTTATCGTCACTAAGGTCGTCACAAACAATGTGACCGAGATACCTAAAGCTCTTTACCCTAATAAGAGCAGTACCATTTAATAATATCGGTATTTCAGATAACTTTATACCCTTAGGTGTAAATACCATAATCTGACTCTTTTTTACATTGTACGTAAGGCCATGTTCCTTTGCAAAAAGCTCACATATGTTCAACAATTTTCTAAGAGCTCTGATAGATGGTGCCAGTAATACCATGTCGTCAGCGTAACTAATATTATTAATGCAAGTGCCGTCTATGAAGCAACCGACTGGTTGCTTACTGAGACCATCTATCAGGTTGTTTATGTACAGGTTGAACAGGTGGGGTGAAGACACCCCGCCTTGTCTCACCCCGCACTCCAGGCCATATGGGTCCGATAGTGTCCCCGACCATCTAACATGATTAAGTTGATTGCTGTACCAGTACTCAAAAATAGAACAAACCTCCTCAGGTGTACCAGTGTCACGAAGCTTTTGCCATAATAAATCGTAGCAAACAGTGTCAAAAGCACGGCTCAGATCAAGAAAACACGCAAAAACCGGAGTACGTCTGTTGACATAATACTGAACCGTGTTCTTAAAGCTATATATAGCACTTTCCGTCGATAGACCGGGCCTGAAACCGAATTGTCCATCATGCGTTCGTATATGCTTAGTCAAGTGCTCGTCCAGAATCCGATCTAAAATCTTTGCTAAGATAGTTGCTAATGAGATCGGCCGGTAATTACTTTTCTCCGTTACGTCTCCCGTTCTATTTTTGACTATCGGCACAACAATCGTCCTCATAAGTTCTTTAGGTAGGTATGCATGGTTTAGACACAAAGAATAAAACATAGCTAGTACCCCCGGCAGATGAACCCCGGCATGCCGCAAATGTTCCACGCTAAGCCCGTCGTGTCCCGGTGACTTGCCTGTACTCATTTTATGTAAAACTTTTCTGACCTCCTTTGCTGTTTTAGTATTTAAACTAGTCTTTAGTGATTATGTATGTGGGTTGGTTGAAATAAAAGAGTTATTGCACTATACTGAATCTATTCATTTAACACGTTACAGGTTATTACAATTATATTATTTATTTAATCCTTATTAGGATATGTCTAAACACGGCTGAGGTTTGAAGAGTGACTGGCGAGGCTCCGCATAACTATTAAAAAGCTGAATTAACGAAACGCGTTTGCGCCGCGTACTTTATTGCTAATCTGTGTCACTACATCAATCCTCCCCTTTTTTCAAAATTTTTTACAAAAAAAAAATTATTTTACTTCAATAGTACATTCAAGGTTAAAACATTACAATAAACATTACAAATTCAAAGGCTCATGCCTGCTACACAAATATGCTTACGTTTGAAAGCAACATGCGATATGAGCTCGCATTCATTTATGCAGAGGTAAGTACATAGTTATTTCACAATCAAAATTCGTTCGAATTACCAAAGTACAGTCAGCTTGTAAAATTACATACATGTTTTTTTTAAACTTTTAAATACATTTTTAACAATGAAATCTTTAAATAAAGTTGTATAAACAATGAAATAAACTTTGTATGTTAACAAAAAAAAATATACATTTTTAAACTACCCCTTTGTTTTACATAATTCTAATAATAAACTGAAACTGAACTGAAAAATTAATAAATTCTAATTTTGAAAAAAATATTAAATTTCGTATTACTGAGACACACCTGCAAATTCGCTAAGTTGCAAGATCGCTACATTACACTGTTAGTGCGCTCTAGTATCAGGTTACAGTTCGTGATAACGCCAAGTTCTATATATAATTGAATTATTTGCAACACATAAGAATAATGAACGGAACCTAGTCATCATTTCTAATCACTTTGCACTACATCTTGAATTTTGTAGTTATTTTCGGAAGTTCGGTCTCCAGCGGGGTTACACATATTCCAGTCACTCGGCACAAGCAGTGGGAATGAGCCAATATCTCAAATTCCAGCACTGATCCTCCGGCAAGCATGTTTCCTCCAACCGGGCAAATCCTCCGGCAAAAACGCTTCTTCCAATCGGGCAAAACCTCGAGTGAATCTGCAGGTCCAAACTCCATTTTCGTCAGGATTGAATGCACCTCAGATATAAGCTGGCTTTAAAAATATCATGCCGCTTCTATAGAAGACTGTGAACTTCGTTGTCTGGATCGCGGTTTCATTGGATGACATCACTTACTGCGCATTCCGCGTGGCGTTGCTGCGTTGGCATTTTCTGAATGTGCTTGTTTATCCATGTTGTTCTATTATAATTTCCTTCAGCCGCGTTCTTAAAATTGAGTCACTCCTACACGGATAACTTAAACACAACCCACAATATAAATCACGATAATAACGAATCACGTCGGGGTCACCACTTTAGTATTTGAACTAGTCTTTAGTGATTATGTATGTGGGTTGGTTGAAATAAAAGAGTTATTGCACTATACTGAATCTATTCATTTAACACGTTACAGGTTATTACAATTATATTATTTATTTAATCCTTATTAGGATATGTCTAAACACGGCTGAGGTTTGAAGAGTGACTGGCGAGGCTCCGCATAACTATTAAAAAGCTGAATTAACGAAACGCGTTTGCGCCGCGTACTTTATTGCTAATCTGTGTCACTAAACTGTTATTTTTATTAGTAACCCGGGGGACTGAGCCGACTCAGGACGACGACCAGGATCACCATGGCCCATTCCCGGCACGACCGACGATACCAAAGGGGATTTTACGCTAAAATGTTTGCTAAAATTGTCAGCGATTTGTTTCGAGTCTGACAGGCCATCTACTGTTGCTGGTAAACTTGGTTTTAAATCTAACTTTTTAATACTTTTCCAAAATTTTCCAAAATGTTTACCTTTCCTATAATTCGCTATTATATCCATTTTTATTTGCTCTTGGTTATTCTGACACCATTTTAATTTAGATTTAAACATTTTACGACTTTTATACATGTCATCAAATAATATCCCGCTTCCCGGTTTACCAGATAAACACCACAATTTAAACTTTTCCCGTGCATTTTTGTGAAACTCATACACATGTTTATTCCAGCCTATTATAGTCTTATTTCTACAATGTTTAATTTTATTTAAATTATATGTCAATGCAGCCCCTTCCTGCATGATTCTTACAATGTCATAATATAAATTGTCAATAATTAACCTATGAGAAATGTCAAAACAATTTTTATCCGCACATAAAATGAATTCAGATGGAAAGTTAATTAATTTCAAATTATCATTGCAAAATGTCGAATATTCATTGATTTGATTAAGATTTCTATCACCCCATATAACTTTATTATTATTTTCATTATTCAAACACGGTCCTAATTTATATTTCACACATTTTAAATCACAAGATATAAGCAAGGGGTAGTGGTCTGACCACATAACATCGTAACATACCTTAATGTCCTTAATAGTGTCCCAGGCTGATTTCGTCACAACACAATGATCCAACCACCTTTGCGACCCGTGCGCATCACTAACAAAAGTGTACTCACTTGACTGTGGCCCTAACATTTTCAAGTCCGCACAGAACCACGACTGGTCTTCACAGAAATGTACTAATTCGTTAGCAAATAACTCACACGGATGTGCATTAAAATCACCTAAAATATAAACCGATTCTACGTCAGAGCACTCCATAATCGCACTAATTTCACTGAGACATTCCGTAAACTCGGGCAGGTTATCTAGCGACTGCGTAGGCATGTAGACGCTAAACACAATAACAAACCGGTTTTCTAACTCGCACCGCACTGCCGCTATTCGGTCGCTCGCGCAGCTGATCACTGATACCGACTTGAAGACATTCTTACGCCATAACACAGCAACACCACCGTACGGCCTGCCGCGCAATAAGCCGATAGATGTATCAATCGATGATTTTCCCGTATACTCGAAGTCTCCATGAATTGTTCCTAGGAAAGGTATATCCTGCGGAAGTAGCCAGGTCTCTTGTAACGCTATGATGTCTGCTGAGTTACATAATTGCTTTATACACATAGCGGATCTTTTGACTGACTTACAGTTAAAACTTATTAAATTGAATAAATCCATTATGGTAAATTATTATTAATTTCTTTTTCGCTTCGTCTATTAAAATTGACAAAACGTCTAAATGTTATGCCATCAGGCCATAACTTAGCGTCCATAAATACGCTAAGCTTATTTCTAGGTACCATCATTTTGTACGCGTCATATTCTCTAGTCTGCTTATGATTTATTCTTTCTAGGCTTATGGAGATGTTGGTTTTAAGAAGTACATAGTTGGTAATGTCTTCCGTTGAAGTACTCTTATCGACGTTATTGATAAATAAGGGCACTTTCACATCCGCGGCTCTAAACTTAATTTCGGGCTCCATAATCGCTTGTCCTTTCTCTGACTGGAGTCTATTTCTATATCTCTTTCTCTGAGCTACTTTCCACTCCTCACTGGGAGATTTATCCTTCCAAACTCCCTCTTCACTGGCCAGCAAAGCGTATGATTTACGCGGCGCTAAAGCATCACGCGAGTTTATGTCTTTTTTTACTGACACAGGTCTTGACACTGAAACAGAAGGTTGCCCAGGTGTGCTATGCTTTTTAGCATCACAAGATACACTTTTTGTGATATCCGATATTGGTCTATAGGTACTGCATAATTTGCTTGGTTTAGGTGACAAATTCCCATTCCTGTGATTGTTTATGCACTCAGTTTGAGAATTCGAATGCGATGACACAGCGAGTAACTCCCCATTTTTCGGTGTTGGTGTAATAGGGATATGGATTAATCCTATCGGCCCGCTGTCAAAATTTTCTGCACAATCCATTGTCTGTTTCCGACCGCGACGCAAAGTACTTGTACTCGGACTTTGAAAGTTATTTACTAAAGATGTAAACCTCATATTTTGTAGTTCATTCTTTACTTCTTTTAGCTCTTCAGTTGTTACAGAGTTTTGCTTCAAAACGGCTACATCCTTTTGCAAAATCATAAGATCTTTCAACAGCTTTGTAACGTCTATGTGATCAAAGTGTATTGCGGGTAGTTTATTAATATCCCGCACAACAAATATTGGAAATTCGTTAGGATCTAGCTCTCTAAACACTGCTATTATGTCATCTAGGTCTCTCTGTGATCTTCCATCCCGTTTTCTTTGAGATTTTTTCTTTGCAGATTTCACACACTCATACAAAATATTTTTTGCATCGGTTATGTCGTCCGCAGAAAAGGCTCCAATACACAACTGTGACAAACTTATTTGGTCCATAACGTCCAACTTATTTTGTATAAATGATAAGAGTTCATTTATTACAACATTGTAGTTTTCACACTTAGACATTTTAACACTATTATCGCATAAAGCGCAGTGACCGGTCGGAACGCGTGCTTACTCAACGTCGCGCAACGACTGACTGACAAATAAAACAAAAACTTTACAAATACATATCCAACCCAATAAATAATGTAAGACAATACCTTATAAATTTTTATACAAATATTAACTTAAAACTTCAATTTTTTTTTCCGGCACCAACAATTTCTCATATAAACCCATTATATTTACCCATTAATCAATAACATCAAATATCATTAACTCAACAAACAAATTTAAAACTATTAATCTATCTATTATACCAATACAAACTAACATAATAATAAAACAATATAACAAAATTAAATATAATCAATTCAATAATTAATACAATAAACCATTTAACCCTAAACTACCCAATAAACTACCCCACTTCTCATAATGAAATGGAGTGTATACGGAAATGAAACAAATTAAACAGGAAGATAACATTGAAATACCATAGAGCTACCTATACTTAAACTCACTACCACTCTGCATTACTTTAACAATGTATTAAAGAAGCAAATGATAAATAAATTCGAAACCATTAATAGCTACATCTTTTATTTAAAATACAAACCAAATATAATATAATATAACAAAATCAAATAAAATTAATTCAATAATTAATACAATAAACCAATTAAACCCCAAACTACCCAATATACTACCCCACTTCACATAATGAAATGGAGTGAATACGGAAATGAAACATGATGAATGGTTAGGTTAGGTTAGGTTTTTTTTTTTTTTTTTTTTATTACCTAGTAAGCCTACCAATTACCCATGACAGGGTCGCCGGCTATGAACTTATTATCTATTATATCTGTCACTATTTAATGCGACAACATTAACAATCAAATAAAACAAAAATTTTACAAATACATATCCAACCCAATAAATAATGTAAGACAATACCTTATAAATTTTTATACAAATATTAACTTAAAACTTCAAATTTTTTTTCCGGCACCAACAATTTCTCATATAAACCCATTATATTTACCCATTAATCAATAACATCAAATATCATTAACTCAACAAACAAATTTAAAACTATTAATCTATCTATTATACCAATACAAACTAACATAATAATAAAACAATATAACAAAATCAAATATAATCAATTCAATAATTAATACAATAAACCATTTAACCCTAAACTACCCAATAAACTACCCCACTTCTCATAATGAAATGGAGTGTATACGGAAATGAAACAAATTAAACAGGAAGATAACATTGAAATACCATAGAGCTACCTATACTTAAACTCACTACCACTCTGCATTACTTTAACAATGTATTAAAGAAGCAAATGATAAATAAATTCGAAACCATTAATAGCTACATCTTTTATTTAAAATACAAACCAAATATAATATAATATAACAAAATCAAATAAAATTAATTCAATAATTAATACAATAAACCAATTAAACCCCAAACTACCCAATAAACTACCCCACTTCACATAATGAAATGGAGTGAATACGGAAATGAAACATGATGAATGGTTAGGTTAGGTTAGGTTTTTTTTTTTTTTTTTTTTTATTACCTAGTAAGCCTACCAATTACCCATGACAGGGTCGCCGGCTATGAACTTACTATCTATTATACCTGTCACTATTTAATGCGACAACATTAACAATTTAAATAAAACAAAAATTTTACAAATACATATCCAACCCAATAAATAATGTAAGACAATACCTTATAAATTTTTATACAAATATAAACTTAAAACTTCAAATTTTTTTTCCGACACCAACAATTTTTCATATAAACCCATTATATTTACCCATTAATCAATAACATCAAATATCATTAACTCAACAAACAAATTTAAAACTATTAATCTATCTATTATACCAATACAAACTAACATAATAATAAAACAATATAACAAAATCAAATATAATTAATACAATAAACCATTTAACCCTAAACTACCCAATAAACTACCCCACTTCACATAATGAAATGGAGTGTATACGGAAATGAAACAAATTAAACAGGAAGATAACATTGAAATACCATAGAGCTACCTATACTTAAACTCACTACCACTCTGCATTACTTTAACAATGTATTAAAGAAGCAAATGATAAATAAATTCGAAACCATTAATAGCTACATCTTTTATTTAAAATACAAACCAAATATAATATAATATAACAAAATCAAATAAAATTAATTCAATAATTAATACAATAAACCAATTAAACCCCAAACTACCCAATAAACTACCCCACTTCACATAATGAAATGGAGTGAATACGGAAATGAAACATGATGAATGGTTAGGTTAGGTTAGGTTTTTTTTTTTTTTTTTTTTATTACCTAGTAAGCCTACCAATTACCCATGACAGGGTCGCCGGCTATGAACTTACTATCTATTATACCTGTCACTATTTAATGCGACAACATTAACAATCAAATAAAACAAAAATTTTACAAATACATATCCAACCCAATAAATAATGTAAGACAATACCTTATAAATTTTTATACAAATATTAACTTAAAACTTCAAATTTTTTTTCCGGCACCAACAATTTCTCATATAAACCCATTATATTTACCCATTAATCAATAACATCAAATATCATTAACTCAACAAACAAATTTAAAACTATTAATCTATCTATTATACAAATACAAACTAACATAATAATAAAACAATATAACAAAATCAAATATAATTAATACAATAAACCATTTAACCCTAAACTACCCAATAAACTACCCCACTTCACATAATGAAATGGAGTGTATACGGAAATGAAACAAATTAAACAGGAAGATAACATTGAAATACCATAGAGCTACCTATACTTAAACTCACTACCACTCTGCATTACTTTAACAATGTATTAAAGAAGCAAATGATAAATAAATTCGAAACCATTAATAGCTACATCTTTTATTTAAAATACAAACCAAATATAATATAATATAACAAAATCAAATAAAATTAATTCAATAATTAATACAATAAACCAATTAAACCCCAAACTACCCAATAAACTACCCCACTTCACATAATGAAATGGAGTGAATACGGAAATGAAACATGATGAATGGTTAGGTTAGGTTAGGTTTTTTTTTTTTTTTTTTTTTATTACCTAGTAAGCCTACCAATTACCCATGACAGGGTCGCCGGCTATGAACTTACTATCTATTATACCTGTCACTATTTAATGCGACAACATTAACAATCAAATAAAACAAAAATTTTACAAATACATATCCAACCCAATAAATAATGTAAGACAATACCTTATAAATTTTTATACAAATATTAACTTAAAACTTCAAAATTTTTTTCCGACACCAACAATTTCTCATATAAACCCATTATATTTACCCATTAATCAATAACATCAAATATCATTAACTCAACAAACAAATTTAAAACTATTAATCTATCTATTATACCAATACAAACTAACATAATAATAAAACAATATAACAAAATCAAATATAATCAATTCAATAATTAATACAATAAACCATTTAACCCTAAACTACCCAATAAACTACCCCACTTCACATAATGAAATGGAGTGTATACGGAAATGAAACAAATTAAACAGGAAGATAACATTGAAATACCATAGAGCTACCTATACTTAAACTCACTACCACTCTGCATTACTTTAACAATGTATTAAAGAAGCAAATGATAAATAAATTCGAAACCATTAATAGCTACATCTTTTATTTAAAATACAAACCAAATATAATATAATATAACAAAATCAAATAAAATTAATTCAATAATTAATACAATAAACCAATTAAACCCCAAACTACCCAATAAACTACCCCACTTCACATAATGAAATGGAGTGAATACGGAAATGAAACATGATGAATGGTTAGGTTAGGATAGGTTTTTTTTTTTTTTTTTTTTTTATTACCTAGTAAGCCTACCAATTACCCATGACAGGGTCGCCGGCTATGAACTTACTATCTATTATACCTGTCACTATTTAATGCGACAACATTAACAATCAAATAAAACAAAAATTTTACAAATACATATCCAACCCAATAAATAATGTAAGACAATACCTTATAAATTTTTATACAAATATTAACTTAAAACTTCAAATTTTTTTCCGACACCAACAATTTCTCATATAAACCCATTATATTTACCCATTAATCAATAACATCAAATATCATTAACTCAACAAACAAATTTAAAACTATTAATCTAACTATTATACCAATACAAACTAACATAATAATAAAACAATATAACAAAATCAAATATAATCAATTCAATAATTAATACAATAAACCATTTAACCCTAAACTACCCAATAAACTACCCCACTTCACATAATGAAATGGAGTGTATACGGAAATGAAACAAATTAAACAGGAAGATAACATTGAAATACCATAGAGCTACCTATACTTAAACTCACTACCACTCTGCATTACTTTAACAATGTATTAAAGAAGCAAATGATAAATAAATTCGAAACCATTAATAGCTACATCTTTTATTTAAAATACAAACCAAATATAATATAATATAACAAAATCAAATAAAATTAATTCAATAATTAATACAATAAACCAATTAAACCCCAAACTACCCAATAAACTACCCCACTTCACATAATGAAATGGAGTGAATACGGAAATGAAACATGATGAATGGTTAGGTTAGGTTAGGTTTTTTTTTTTTTTTTTTTTATTACCTAGTAAGCCTACCAATTACCCATGACAGGGTCGCCGGCTATGAACTTACTATCTATTATACCTGTCACTATTTAATGCGACAACATTAACAATCAAATAAAACAAAAATTTTACAAATACATATCCAACCCAATAAATAATGTAAGACAATACCTTATAAATTTTTATACAAATATTAACTTAAAACTTCAAATTTTTTTTCCGGCACCAACAATTTCTCATATAAACCCATTATATTTACCCATTAATCAATAACATCAAATATCATTAACTCAACAAACAAATTTAAAACTATTAATCTATCTATTATACAAATACAAACTAACATAATAATAAAACAATATAACAAAATCAAATATAATTAATACAATAAACCATTTAACCCTAAACTACCCAATAAACTACCCCACTTCACATAATGAAATGGAGTGTATACGGAAATGAAACAAATTAAACAGGAAGATAACATTGAAATACCATAGAGCTACCTATACTTAAACTCACTACCACTCTGCATTACTTTAACAATGTATTAAAGAAGCAAATGATAAATAAATTCGAAACCATTAATAGCTACATCTTTTATTTAAAATACAAACCAAATATAATATAATATAACAAAATCAAATAAAATTAATTCAATAATTAATACAATAAACCAATTAAACCCCAAACTACCCAATAAACTACCCCACTTCACATAATGAAATGGAGTGAATACGGAAATGAAACATGATGAATGGTTAGGTTAGGTTAGGTTTTTTTTTTTTTTTTTTTTTATTACCTAGTAAGCCTACCAATTACCCATGACAGGGTCGCCGGCTATGAACTTACTATCTATTATACCTGTCACTATTTAATGCGACAACATTAACAATCAAATAAAACAAAAATTTTACAAATACATATCCAACCCAATAAATAATGTAAGACAATACCTTATAAATTTTTATACAAATATTAACTTAAAACTTCAAAATTTTTTTCCGACACCAACAATTTCTCATATAAACCCATTATATTTACCCATTAATCAATAACATCAAATATCATTAACTCAACAAACAAATTTAAAACTATTAATCTATCTATTATACCAATACAAACTAACATAATAATAAAACAATATAACAAAATCAAATATAATCAATTCAATAATTAATACAATAAACCATTTAACCCTAAACTACCCAATAAACTACCCCACTTCACATAATGAAATGGAGTGTATACGGAAATGAAACAAATTAAACAGGAAGATAACATTGAAATACCATAGAGCTACCTATACTTAAACTCACTACCACTCTGCATTACTTTAACAATGTATTAAAGAAGCAAATGATAAATAAATTCGAAACCATTAATAGCTACATCTTTTATTTAAAATACAAACCAAATATAATATAATATAACAAAATCAAATAAAATTAATTCAATAATTAATACAATAAACCAATTAAACCCCAAACTACCCAATAAACTACCCCACTTCACATAATGAAATGGAGTGAATACGGAAATGAAACATGATGAATGGTTAGGTTAGGATAGGTTTTTTTTTTTTTTTTTTTTTTTATTACCTAGTAAGCCTACCAATTACCCATGACAGGGTCGCCGGCTATGAACTTACTATCTATTATACCTGTCACTATTTAATGCGACAACATTAACAATCAAATAAAACAAAAATTTTACAAATACATATCCAACCCAATAAATAATGTAAGACAATACCTTATAAATTTTTATACAAATATTAACTTAAAACTTCAAATTTTTTTCCGACACCAACAATTTCTCATATAAACCCATTATATTTACCCATTAATCAATAACATCAAATATCATTAACTCAACAAACAAATTTAAAACTATTAATCTAACTATTATACCAATACAAACTAACATAATAATAAAACAATATAACAAAATCAAATATAATCAATTCAATAATTAATACAATAAACCATTTAACCCTAAACTACCCAATAAACTACCCCACTTCACATAATGAAATGGAGTGTATACGGAAATGAAACAAATTAAACAGGAAGATAACATTGAAATACCATAGAGCTACCTATACTTAAACTCACTACCACTCTGCATTACTTTAACAATGTATTAAAGAAGCAAATGATAAATAAATTCGAAACCATTAATAGCTACATCTTTTATTTAAAATACAAACCAAATATAATATAATATAACAAAATCAAATAAAATTAATTCAATAATTAATACAATAAACCAATTAAACCCCAAACTACCCAATAAACTACCCCACTTCACATAATGAAATGGAGTGAATACGGAAATGAAACATGATGAATGGTTAGGTTAGGTTAGGTTAGGTTTTTTTTTTTTTTTTTTTATTACCTAGTAAGCCTACCAATTACCCATGACAGGGTCGCCGGCTATGAACTTACTATCTATTATACCTGTCACTATTTAATGCGACAACATTAACAATCAAATAAAACAAAAATTTTACAAATACATATCCAACCCAATAAATAATGTAAGACAATACCTAATAAATTTTTATACAAATATTAACTTAAAACTTCAAATTTTTTTTCCGGCACCAACAATTTCTCATATAAACCCATTATATTTACCCATTAATCAATAACATCAAATATCATTAACTCAACAAACAAATTTAAAACTATTAATCTATCTATTATACCAATACAAACTAACATAATAATAAAACAATATAACAAAATCAAATATAATCAATTCAATAATTAATACAATAAACCATTTAACCCTAAACTACCCAATAAACTACCCCACTTCTCATAATGAAATGGAGTGTATACGGAAATGAAACAAATTAAACAGGAAGATAACATTGAAATACCATAGAGCTACCTATACTTAAACTCACTACCACTCTGCATTACTTTAACAATGTATTAAAGAAGCAAATGATAAATAAATTCGAAACCATTAATAGCTACATCTTTTATCTATACTAATATATAAAGCTGAAGAGTTTGTTTGTTTGTTTGTTTGTTTGTTTGAACGCGCTAATCTCCGAAACTGCTGGTTCGAATTGAATAATTCTTTTTGTGTTGGATAGTCCAGTTATCGAGGAAGGCTATAGGCTATATAACATCACGCTACGACCAATAGGAGCAAAGATATAGTGGTAAATGTGTAAAAAACGGGAGAAATTGTTCATCTTTGAAGCCTTCCGTTGCGTGCGCCGTGAAAACGGTTCAAGATACACAAAAAATATGTATTAAAGAATAATAGCTCTTTTAATGATCTAAGAAACAGTCCGCGATAGTATATGTCTATCTTTTAAGATTAACTCACAAAAACCGTTTTTATGGTACCTAATTTGGTCGAAATAATTTGTTTAAGTTGTATCAACATAATAATATTAATCTTTATTCAAATAAATATGTTGTTGGTTAAGAGTACTTCATCTATACTAATATATAAAGCTGAAGAGTTTGTTTGTTTGTTTGTTTGAACGCGCTAATCTCCGAAACTGCTGGTTTGAATTGAATAATTCTTTTTGTGTTGGATAGTCCAGTTATCGAGGAAGGCTATAGGATATATAACATCACGCTACGACCAATAGGAGCAAAGATATAGTGGTAAATGTGTAAAAAACGGGAGAAATTGTTCATCTTTGAAGCCTTCCGTTGCGTGCGCCGTGAAAACGGTTCAAGATACACAAAAAATATGTATTAAAGAATAATAGCTCTTTTAATGATCTAAAAAACAGTCCGCGATAGTATATGTCTATCTTTTAAGATTAACTCACAAAAACCGTTTTTATGGTACCTAATTTGGTCGAAATAATTTGTTTAAGTTGTATCAACATAATAATATTAATCTTTATTCAAATAAATATGTTGTTGGTTAAGAGTACTTCATCCATTATAACGCGGGTAGCACCGCAGGGCACAGCTAGTTTAAAATACAAACCAAATATAATATAATATAACAAAATCAAATAAAATTAATTCAATAATTAATACAATAAACCAATTAAACCCCAAACTACCCAATAAACTACCCCACTTCACATAATGAAATGGAGTGAATACGGAAATGAAACATGATGAATGGTTAGGTTAGATTAGGTTTTTTTTTTTTTTTTTATTACCTAGTAAGCCTACTAATTACCCATGACAGGGTCGCCGGCTATGAACTTACTATCTATTATACCTGTCACTATTTAATGCGACAACATTAACAATCAAATAAAACAAAAATTTTACAAATACATATCCAACCCAATAAATAATGTAAGACAATACCTTATAAATTTTTATACAAATATTAACTTAAAACTTCAAAATTTTTTTCCGACACCAACAATTTCTCATATAAACCCATTATATTTACCCATTAATCAATAACATCAAATATCATTAACTCAACAAACAAATTTAAAACTATTAATCTATCTATTATACCAATACAAACTAACATAATAATAAAACAATATAACAAAATCAAATATAATCAATTCAATAATTAATACAATAAACCATTTAACCCTAAACTACCCAATAAACTACCCCACTTCACATAATGAAATGGAGTGTATACGGAAATGAAATAAATTAAACAGGAAGATAACATTGAAATACCATAGAGCTACCTATACTTAAACTCACTACCACTCTGCATTACTTTAAAAATGTATTAAAGAAGCAAATGATAAATAAATTCGAAACCATTAATAGCTACATCTTTTATTTAAAATACAAACCAAATATAATATAATATAATATAACAAAATCAAATAAAATTAATTCAATAATTAATACAATAAACCAATTAAACCCCAAACTACCCAATAAACTACCCCACTTCACATAATGAAATGGAGTGAATACGGAAATGAAACATGATGAATGGTTAGGTTAGGTTAGGTTAGGTTTTTTTTTTTTTTTTTTTTTTAATTACCTAGTAAGCCTACCAATTACCCATGACAGGGTCGCCGGCTATGAACTTACTATCTATTATACCTGTCACTATTTAATGCGACAACATTAACAATCAAATAAAACAAAAATTTTACAAATACATATCCAACCCAATAAATAATGTAAGACAATACCTTATAAATTTTTATACATATATTAACTTAAAACTTCAAAATTTTTTTCCGACACCAACAATTTCTCATATAAACCCATTATATTTACCCATTAATCAATAACATCAAATATCATTAACTCAACAAACAAATTTAAAACTATTAATCTATCTATTATACCAATACAAACTAACATAATAATAAAACAATATAACAAAATCAAATATAATCAATTCAATAATTAATACAATAAACCATTTAACCCTAAACTACCCAATAAACTACCCCACTTCACATAATGAAATGGAGTGTATACGGAAATGAAACAAATGAAACAGGAAGATAACATTGAAATACCATAGAGCTACCTATACTTAAACTCACTACCACTCTGCATTACTTTAACAATGTATTAAAGAAGCAAATGATAAATAAATTCGAAACCATTAATAGCTACATCTTTTATTTAAAATACAAACCAAATATAATATAATATAACAAAATCAAATAAAATTAATTCAATAATTAATACAATAAACCAATTAAACCCCAAACTACCCAATAAACTACCCCACTTCACATAATGAAATGGAGTGAATACGGAAATGAAACATGATGAATGGTTAGGTTAGGTTAGGTTTTTGAAGTGAAACTTCTATAGAATCGTAGTGATTTCAAACCGGATGCAAAAAGATGAAACGGAAATGGTAAGAGACACAAATACAATGCTTTATTTAAATTTCTTTGCGCGATACTTCGTAGTTGAGACTACGAAGAATCGCGCAAAGAGGTATTGCTGTATTTTATTTATATTTTTGTAACATACTTTATGTAATATGCTTTATTGAAGTAATATAAATAATCCGAATAATTACAGATAATATGTTTGTTTCTCTTATCATTTTAGCAGATGCGTTCATTTACCCTTTTTTTCTATTCGATATACATATATCATAATTATAGTTCGTAAGTAGTAGACTCCAATCGTGCGTCGTAGCTGACACACACACACTTTTTTTATTCTTCTTATTCTTTCGTCCATTTACTGAAGTTTCACTTCTATCGTGTGTGAATCGTACACACACCTTTTTTTTTTTTTTTATTACCTAGTAAGCCTACCAATTACCCATGACAGGGTCGCCGGCTATGAACTTACTATCTATTATACCTGTCACTATTTAATGCGACAACATTAACAATCAAATAAAACAAAAATTTTACAAATACATATCCAACCCAATAAATAATGTAAGACAAAACCTTATAAATTTTTATACAAATATTAACTTAAAACTTCAAATTTTTTTTCCGGCACCAACAATTTCTCATATAAACCCATTATATTTACCCATTAATCAATAACATCAAATATCATTAACTCAACAAACAAATTTAAAACTATTAATCTATCTATTATACCAATACAAACTAACATAATAATAAAACAATATAACAAAATCAAATATAATCAATTCAATAATTAATACAATAAACCATTTAACCCTAAACTACCCAATAAACTACCCCACTTCTCATAATGAAATGGAGTGTATACGGAAATGAAACAAATTAAACAGGAAGATAACATTGAAATACCATAGAGCTACCTATACTTAAACTCACTACCACTCTGCATTACTTTAACAATGTATTAAAGAAGCAAATGATAAATAAATTCGAAACCATTAATAGCTACATCTTTTATTTAAAATACAAACCAAATATAATATAATATAACAAAATCAAATAAAATTAATTCAATAATTAATACAATAAACCAATTAAACCCCAAACTACCCAATAAACTACCCCACTTCACATAATGAAATGGAGTGAATACGGAAATGAAACATGATGAATGGTTAGGTTAGGTTAGGTTAGGTTTTTTTTTTTTTTTTTTATTACCTAGTAAGCCTACCAATTACCCATGACAGGGTCGCCGGCTATGAACTTACTATCTATTATACCTGTCACTATTTAATGCGACAACATTAACAATCAAATAAAACAAAAATTTTACAAATACATATCCAACCCAATAAATAATGTAAGACAAAACCTTATAAATTTTTATACAAATATTAACTTAAAACTTCAAATTTTTTTTCCGGCACCAACAATTTCTCATATAAACCCATTATATTTACCCATTAATCAATAACATCAAATATCATTAACTCAACAAACAAATTTAAAACTATTAATCTATCTATTAAACCAATACAAACTAACATAATAATAAAACAATATAACAAAATCAAATATAATCAATTCAATAATTAATACAATAAACCATTTAACCCTAAACTACCCAATAAACTACCCCACTTCACATAATGAAATGGAGTGTATACGGAAATGAAATAAATTAAACAGGAAGATAACATTGAAATACCATAGAGCTACCTATACTTAAACTCACTACCACTCTGCATTACTTTAACAATGTATTAAAGAAGCAAATGATAAATAAATTCGAAACCATTAATAGCTACATCTTTTATTTAAAATACAAACCAAATATAATATAATATAACAAAATCAAATAAAATTAATTCAATAATAAATACAATAAACCAATTAAACCCCAAACTACCCAATAAACTACCCCACTTCACATAATGAAATGGAGTGAATACGGAAATGAAACATGATGAATGGTTAGGTTAGGTTAGGTTAGGTTCCTAGTAAGCCAATTACCCATGACAGGGTCGCCGGCTATGAACTTACTATCTATTATACCTGTCACTATTTAATGCGACAACATTAACAATCAAATAAAACAAAAATTTTACAAATACATATCCAACCCAATAAATAATGTAAGACAATACCTTATAAATTTTTATACAAATATTAACTTAAAACTTCAAAATTTTTTTCCGACACCAACAATTTCTCATATAAACCCATTATATTTACCCATTAATCAATAACATCAAATATCATTAACTCAACAAACAAATTTAAAACTATTAATCTATCTATTAAACCAATACAAACTAACATAATAATAAAACAATATAACAAAATCAAATATAATCAATTCAATAATTAATACAATAAACCATTTAACCCTAAACTACCCAATAAACTACCCCACTTCACATAATGAAATGGAGTGTATACGGAAATGAAACAAATTAAACAGGAAGATAACATTGAAATACCATAGAGCTACCTATACTTAAACTCACTACCACTCTGCATTACTTTAACAATGTATTAAAGAAGCAAATGATAAATAAATTGGAAACCATTAATAGCTACATCTTTTATTTAAAATACAAACCAAATATAATATAATATAACAAAATCAAATAAAATTAATTCAATAATTAATACAATAAACCAATTAAACCCCAAACTACCCAATAAACTACCCCACTTCACATAATGAAATGGAGTGAATACGGAAATGAAACATGATGAATGGTTAGGTTAGGTTAGGTTAGGTTTTTTTTTTTTTTTTTTTATTACCTAGTAAGCCTACCAATTACCCATGACAGGGTCGCCGGCTATGAACTTACTATCTATTATACCTGTCACTATTTAATGCGACAACATTAACAATCAAATAAAACAAAAATTTTACAAATACATATCCAACCCAATAAATAATGTAAGACAATACCTTATAAATTTTTATACAAATATTAACTTAAAACTTCAAAATTTTTTTCCGACACCAACAATTTCTCATATAAACCCATTATATTTACCCATTAATCAATAACATCAAATATCATTAACTCAACAAACAAATTTAAAACTATTAATCTATCTATTATACCAATACAAACTAACATAATAATAAAACAATATAACAAAATCAAATATAATTAATACAATAAACCATTTAACCCTAAACTACCCAATAAACTACCCCACTTCACATAATGAAATGGAGTGTATACGGAAATGAAACAAATTAAACAGGAAGATAACATTGAAATACCATAGAGCTACCTATACTTAAACTCACTACCACTCTGCATTACTTTAACAATGTATTAAAGAAGCAAATGATAAATAAATTCGAAACCATTAATAGCTACATCTTTTATTTAAAATACAAACCAAATATAATATAATATAACAAAATCAAATAAAATTAATTCAATAATTAATACAATAAACCAATTAAACCCCAAACTACCCAATAAACTACCCCACTTCACATAATGAAATGGAGTGAATACGGAAATGAAACATGATGAATGGTTAGGTTAGGTTAGGTTTTTTTTTTTTTTTTTTTTATTACCTAGTAAGCCTACCAATTACCCATGACAGGGTCGCCGGCTATGAACTTACTATCTATTATACCTGTCACTATTTAATGCGACAACATTAACAATCAAATAAAACAAAAATTTTACAAATACATATCCAACCCAATAAATAATGTAAGACAATACCTTATAAATTTTTATACAAATATTAACTTAAAACTTCAAAATTTTTTTCCGACACCAACAATTTCTCATATAAACCCATTATATTTACCCATTAATCAATAACATCAAATATCATTAACTCAACAAACAAATTTAAAACTATTAATCTATCTATTAAACCAATACAAACTAACATAATAATAAAACAATATAACAAAATCAAATATAATCAATTCAATAATTAATACAATAAACCATTTAACCCTAAACTACCCAATAAACTACCCCACTTCACATAATGAAATGGAGTGTATACGGAAATGAAACAAATTAAACAGGAAGATAACATTGAAATACCATAGAGCTACCTATACTTAAACTCACTACCACTCTGCATTACTTTAACAATGTATTAAAGAAGCAAATGATAAATAAATTCGAAACCATTAATAGCTACATCTTTTATTTAAAATACAAACCAAATATAATATAATATAACAAAATCAAATAAAATTAATTCAATAATTAATACAATAAACCAATTAAACCCCAAACTACCCAATAAACTACCCCACTTCACATAATGAAATGGAGTGAATACGGAAATGAAACATGATGAATGGTTAGGTTAGGTTAGGTTTTTTTTTTTTTTTTTTTTTATTACCTAGTAAGCCTACCAATTACCCATGACAGGGTCGCCGGCTATGAACTTACTATCTATTATACCTGTCACTATTTAATGCGACAACATTAACAATCAAATAAAACAAAAATTTTACAAATACATATCCAACCCAATAAATAATGTAAGACAATACCTTATAAATTTTTATACAAATATTAACTTAAAACTTCAAAATTTTTTTCCGACACCAACAATTTCTCATATAAACCCATTATATTTACCCATTAATCAATAACATCAAATATCATTAACTCAACAAACAAATTTAAAACTATTAATCTATCTATTATACCAATACAAACTAACATAATAATAAAACAATATAACAAAATCAAATATAATCAATTCAATAATTAATACAATAAACCATTTAAACCTAAACTATCCAATAAACTACCCCACTTCACATAATGAAATGGAGTGTATACGGAAATGAAACAAATTAAACAGGAAGATAACATTGAAATACCATAGAGCTACCTATACTTAAACTCACTACCACTCTGCATTACTTTAACAATGTATTAAAGAAGCAAATGATAAATAAATTCGAAACCATTAATAGCTACATCTTTTATTTAAAATACAAACCAAATATAATATAATATAACAAAATCAAATAAAATTAATTCAATAATTAATACAATAAACCAATTAAACCCCAAACTACCCAATAAACTACCCCACTTCACATAATGAAATGGAGTGAATACGGAAATGAAACATGATGAATGGTTAGGTTAGGTTAGGTTAGGTTTTTTTTTTTTTTTTTTATTACCTAGTAAGCCTACCAATTACCCATGACAGGGTCGCCGGCTATGAACTTACTATCTATTATACCTGTCACTATTTAATGCGACAACATTAACAATCAAATAAAACAAAAATTTTACAAATACATATCCAACCCAATAAATAATGTAAGACAATACCTTATAAATTTTTATACAAATATTAACTTAAAACTTCAAAATTTTTTTCCGACACCAACAATTTCTCATATAAACCCATTATATTTACCCATTAATCAATAACATCAAATATCATTAACTCAACAAACAAATTTAAAACTATTAATCTATCTATTATACCAATACAAACTAACATAATAATAAAACAATATAACAAAATCAAATATAATTAATACAATAAACCATTTAACCCTAAACTACCCAATAAACTACCCCACTTCACATAATGAAATGGAGTGTATACGGAAATGAAACAAATTAAACAGGAAGATAACATTGAAATACCATAGAGCTACCTATACTTAAACTCACTACCACTCTGCATTACTTTAACAATGTATTAAAGAAGCAAATGATAAATAAATTCGAAACCATTAATAGCTACATCTTTTATTTAAAATACAAACCAAATATAATATAATATAACAAAATCAAATAAAATTAATTCAATAATTAATACAATAAACCAATTAAACCCCAAACTACCCAATAAACTACCCCACTTCACATAATGAAATGGAGTGAATACGGAAATGAAACATGATGAATGGTTAGGTTAGGTTAGGTTAGGTTTTTTTTTTTTTTTTTTTTTATTACCTAGTAAGCCTACCAATTACCCATGACAGGGTCGCCGGCTATGAACTTACTATCTATTATACCTGTCACTATTTAATGCGACAACATTAACAATCAAATAAAACAAAAATTTTACAAATACATATCCAACCCAATAAATAATGTAAGACAATACCTTATAAATTTTTATACAAATATTAACTTAAAACTTCAAAATTTTTTTCCGACACCAACAATTTCTCATATAAACCCATTATATTTACCCATTAATCAATAACATCAAATATCATTAACTCAACAAACAAATTTAAAACTATTAATCTATCTATTATACCAATACAAACTAACATAATAATAAAACAATATAACAAAATCAAATATAATCAATTCAATAATTAATACAATAAACCATTTAACCCTAAACTACCCAATAAACTACCCCACTTCACATAATGAAATGGAGTGTATACGGAAATGAAACAAATTAAACAGGAAGATAACATTGAAATACCATAGAGCTACCTATACTTAAACTCACTACCACTCTGCATTACTTTAACAATGTATTAAAGAAGCAAATGATAAATAAATTCGAAACCATTAATAGCTACATCTTTTATTTAAAATACAAACCAAATATAATATAATATAACAAAATCAAATAAAATTAATTCAATAATTAATACAATAAACCAATTAAACCCCAAACTACCCAATAAACTACCCCACTTCACATAATGAAATGGAGTGAATACGGAAATGAAACATGATGAATGGTTAGGTTAGGTTAGGTTTTTTTTTTTTTTTTTTTTATTACCTAGTAAGCCTACCAATTACCCATGACAGGGTCGCCGGCTATGAACTTACTATCTATTATACCTGTCACTATTTAATGCGACAACTATAACAATCAAATAAAACAAAAATTTTACAAATACATATCCAACCCAATAAATAATGTAAGACAATACCTTATAAATTTTTATACAAATATTAACTTAAAACTTCAAAATTTTTTTCCGACACCAACAATTTCTCATATAAACCCATTATATTTACCCATTAATCAATAACATCAAATATCATTAACTCAACAAACAAATTTAAAACTATTAATCTATCTATTATACCAATACAAACTAACATAATAATAAAACAATATAACAAAATCAAATATAATCAATTCAATAATTAATACAATAAACCATTTAACCCTAAACTACCCAATAAACTACCCCACTTCACATAATGAAATGGAGTGTATACGGAAATGAAACAAATTAAACAGGAAGATAACATTGAAATACCATAGAGCTACCTATACTTAAACTCACTACCACTCTGCATTACTTTAACAATGTATTAAAGAAGCAAATGATAAATAAATTCGAAACCATTAATAGCTACATCTTTTATTTAAAATACAAACCAAATATAATATAATATAACAAAATCAAATAAAATTAATTCAATAATTAATACAATAAACCAATTAAACCCCAAACTACCCAATAAACTACCCCACTTCACATAATGAAATGGAGTGAATACGGAAATGAAACATGATGAATGGTTAGGTTAGGTTAGGTTTTTTTTTTTTTTTTTTTTTTTTATTACCTAGTAAGCCTACCAATTACCCATGACAGGGTAGCCGGCTATGAACTTACTATCTATTATACCTGTCACTATTTAATGCGACAACATTAACAATCAAATAAAACAAAAATTTTACAAATACATATCCAACCCAATAAATAATGTAAGACAATACCTTATAAATTTTTATACAAATATTAACTTAAAACTTCAAATTTTTTTTCCGGCACCAACAATTTCTCATATAAACCCATTATATTTACCCATTAATCAATAACATCAAATATCATTAACTCAACAAACAAATTTAAAACTATTAATCTATCTATTATACCAATACAAACTAACATAATAATAAAACAATATAACAAAATCAAATATAATCAATTCAATAATTAATACAATAAACCATTTAACCCTAAACTACCCAATAAACTACCCCACTTCTCATAATGAAATGGAGTGTATACGGAAATGAAACAAATTAAACAGGAAGATAACATTGAAATACCATAGAGCTACCTATACTTAAACTCACTACCACTCTGCATTACTTTAACAATGTATTAAAGAAGCAAATGATAAATAAATTCGAAACCATTAATAGCTACATCTTTTATTTAAAATACAAACCAAATATAATATAATATAACAAAATCAAATAAAATTAATTCAATAATTAATACAATAAACCAATTAAACCCCAAACTACCCAATAAACTACCCCACTTCACATAATGAAATGGAGTGAATACGGAAATGAAACATGATGAATGGTTAGGTTAGGTTAGGTTAGGTTTTTTTTTTTTTTTTTTTTTAATTACCTAGTAAGCCTACCAATTACCTATGACAGGGTCGCCGGCTATGAACTTACTATCTATTATAACTGTCACTATTTAATGCGACAACATTAACAATCAAATAAAACAAAAATTTTACAAATACATATCCAACCCAATAAATAATGTAAGACAATACCTTATAAATTTTTATACAAATATTAACTTAAAACTTCAAATTTTTTTTCCGACACCAACAATTTCTCATATAAACCCATTATATTTACCCATTAATCAATAACATCAAATATCATTAACTCAACAAACAAATTTAAAACTATTAATCTATCTATTATACCAATACAAACTAACATAATAATAAAACTATATAACAAAATCAAATATAATCAATTCAATAATTAATACAATAAACCATTTAACCCTAAACTACCCAATAAACTACCCCACTTCACATAATGAAATGGAGTGTATACGGAAATGAAACAAATTAAACAGGAAGATAACATTGAAATACCATAGAGCTACCTATATTTAAACTCACTACCACTCTGCATTACTTTAACAATGTATTAAAGAAGCAAATGATAAATAAATTCGAAACCATTAATAGCTACATCTTTTATTTAAAATACAAACCAAATATAATATAATATAACAAAATCAAATAAAATTAATTCAATAATTAATACAATGAACCAATTAAACCCCAAACTACCCAATAAACTACCCCACTTCACATAATGAAATGGAGTGAATACGGAAATGAAACATGATGAATGGTTAGGTTAGGTTAGGTTAGGTTAGGTTTTTTTTTTTTTTTTTTATTACCTAGTAAGCCTACCAATTACCCATGACAGGGTCGCCGGCTATGAACTTACTATCTATTATACCTGTCACTATTTAATGCGACAACATTAACAATCAAATAAAACAAAAATTTTACAAATACATATCCAACCCAATAAATAATGTAAGACAATACCTTATAAATTTTTATACAAATATTAACTTAAAACTTCAAATTTTTTTTCCGACACCAACAATTTCTCATATAAACCCATTATATTTACCCATTAATCAATAACATCAAATATCATTAACTCAACAAACAAATTTAAAACTATTAATCTATCTATTATACCAATACAAACTAACATAATAATAAAACAATATAACAAAATCAAATATAATCAATTCAATAATTAATACAATAAACCATTTAACCCTAAACTACCCAATAAACTACCCCACTTCACATAATGAAATGGAGTGTATACGGAAATGAAACAAATTAAACAGGAAGATAACATTGAAATACCATAGAGCTACCTATACTTAAACTCACTACCACTCTGCATTACTTTAACAATGTATTAAAGAAGCAAATGATAAATAAATTCGAAACCATTAATAGCTACATCTTATTTAAAATACAAACCAAATATAATATAATATAACAAAATCAAATAAAATTAATTCAATAATTAATACAATAAACCAATTAAACCCCAAACTACCCAATAAACTACCCCACTTCACATAATGAAATGGAGTGAATACGGAAATGAAACATGATGAATGGTTAGGTTAGGTTAGGTTTTTTTTTTTTTTTTTTTTTTTTATTACCTAGTAAGCCTACCAATTACCCATGACAGGGTCGCCGGCTATGAACTTACTATCTATTATACCTGTCACTATTTAATGCGACAACATTAACAATCAAATAAAACAAAAATTTTACAAATACATATCCAACCCAATAAATAATGTAAGACAATACCTTATAAATTTTTATACAAATATTAACATAAAACTTCAAAATTTTTTTCCGACACCAACAATTTCTCATATAAACCCATTATATTTACCCATTAATCAATAACATCAAATATCATTAACTCAACAAACAAATTTAAAACTATTAATCTATCTATTATACCAATACAAACTAACATAATAATAAAACAATATAACAAAATCAAATATAATCAATTCAATAATTAATACAATAAACCATTTAACCCTAAACTACCCAATAAACTACCCCACTTCACATAATGAAATGGAGTGTATACGGAAATGAAACAAATTAAACAGGAAGATAACATTGAAATACCATAGAGCTACCTATACTTAAACTCACTACCACTCTGCATTACTTTAACAATGTATTAAAGAAGCAAATGATAAATAAATTCGAAACCATTAATAGCTACATCTTTTATTTAAAATACAAACCAAATATAATATAATATAACAAAATCAAATAAAATTAATTCAATAATTAATACAATAAACCAATTAAACCCCAAACTACCCAATAAACTACCCCACTTCACATAATGAAATGGAGTGAATACGGAAATGAAACATGATCAATGGTTAGGTTAGGTTAGGTTAGGTTAGGTTTTTTTTTTTTTTTTTTTTTTTAATTACCTAGTAAGCCAATTATCCATGACAGGGTCGCCGGCTATGAACTTACTATCTATTATACCTGTCACTATTTAATGCGACAACATTAACAATCAAATAAAACAAAAATTTTACAAATACATATCCAACCCAATAAATAATGTAAGACAATACCTTATAAATTTTTATACAAATATTAACTTAAAACTTCAAAATTTTTTTCCGACACCAACAATTTCTCATATAAACCCATTATATTTACCCATTAATCAATAACATCAAATATCATTAACTCAACAAACAAATTTAAAACTATTAATCTATCTATTATACCGACCGACGACCTCTGTGGCTCGGTGGGCAAACGTCCGCCTGAGGCGCAGGAGGTTGCGGGTTCGATTCCCGCCGGGGGACCAGATTTTGTACGATCTACAATTTCTGGTTTCGGGTCTGGGTGTTTTCTATGTATCATATGTATGTATTTACAAAAAAAAAATGTATCTATGTAGTATATCAGTCACCTAACATCCATAGTACAAGCTCTGCTTAGTTTGGGGTGAGGTGATGCTGTGTGAGTAGTCCTGAAATATTTATTTATTTATTATACCAATACAAACTAACATAATAATAAAACAATATAACAAAATCAAATATAATCAATTCAATAATTAATACAATAAACCATTTAAACCTAAACTATCCAATAAACTACCCCACTTCACATAATGAAATGGAGTGTATACGGAAATGAAACAAATTAAACAGGAAGATAACATTGAAATACCATAGAGCTACCTATACTTAAACTCACTACCACTCTGCATTACTTTAACAATGTATTAAAGAAGCAAATGATAAATAAATTCGAAACCATTAATAGCTACATCTTTTATTTAAAATACAAACCAAATATAATATAATATAACAAAATCAAATAAAATTAATTCAATAATTAATACAATAAACCAATTAAACCCCAAACTACCCAATAAACTACCCCACTTCACATAATGAAATGGAGTGAATACGGAAATGAAACATGATGAATGGTTAGGTTAGGTTAGGTTAGGTTTTTTTTTTTTTTTTTTTATTACCTAGTAAGCCTACCAATTACCCATGACAGGGTCGCCGGCTATGAACTTACTATCTATTATACCTGTCACTATTTAATGCGACAACATTAACAATCAAATAAAACAAAAATTTTACAAATACATATCCAACCCAATAAATAATGTAAGACAATACCTTATAAATTTTTATACAAATATTAACTTAAAACTTCAAAATTTTTTTCCGACACCAACAATTTCTCATATAAACCCATTATATTTACCCATTAATCAATAACATCAAATATCATTAACTCAACAAACAAATTTAAAACTATTAATCTATCTATTATACCAATACAAACTAACATAATAATAAAACAATATAACAAAATCAAATATAATCAATTCAATAATTAATACAATAAACCATTTAACCCTAAACTACCCAATAAACTACCCCACTTCACATAATGAAATGGAGTGTATACGGAAATGAAACAAATTAAACAGGAAGATAACATTGAAATACCATAGAGCTACCTATACTTAAACTCACTACCACTCTGCATTACTTTAAAAATGTATTAAAGAAGCAAATGATAAATAAATTCGAAACCATTAATAGCTACATCTTTTATTTAAAATACAAACCAAATATAATATAATATAACAAAATCAAATAAAATTAATTCAATAATTAATACAATAAACCAATTAAACCCCAAACTACCCAATAAACTACCCCACTTCACATAATGAAATGGAGTGAATACGGAAATGAAACATGATGAATGGTTAGGTTAGATTAGGTTTTTTTTTTTTTTTTTTATTACCTAGTAAGCCTACTAATTACCCATGACAGGGTCGCCGGCTATGAACTTACTATCTATTATACCTGTCACTATTTAATGCGACAACATTAACAATCAAATAAAACAAAAATTTTACAAATACATATCCAACCCAATAAATAATGTAAGACAATACCTTATAAATTTTTATACAAATATTAACTTAAAACTTCAAAATTTTTTTCCGACACCAACAATTTCTCATATAAACCCATTATATTTACCCATTAATCAATAACATCAAATATCATTAACTCAACAAACAAATTTAAAACTATTAATCTATCTATTATACCAATACAAACTAACATAATAATAAAACAATATAACAAAATCAAATATAATCAATTCAATAATTAATACAATAAACCATTTAACCCTAAACTACCCAATAAACTACCCCACTTCACATAATGAAATGGAGTGTATACGGAAATGAAATAAATTAAACAGGAAGATAACATTGAAATACCATAGAGCTACCTATACTTAAACTCACTACCACTCTGCATTACTTTAAAAATGTATTAAAGAAGCAAATGATAAATAAATTCGAAACCATTAATAGCTACATCTTTTATTTAAAATACAAACCAAATATAATATAATATAACAAAATCAAATAAAATTAATTCAATAATTAATACAATAAACCAATTAAACCCCAAACTACCCAATAAACTACCCCACTTCACATAATGAAATGGAGTGAATACGGAAATGAAACATGATGAATGGTTAGGTTAGGTTAGGTTAGGTTTTTTTTTTTTTTTTTTTTAATTACCTAGTAAGCCTCCCAATTACCCATGACAGGGTCGCCGGCTATGAACTTACTATCTATTATACCTGTCACTATTTAATGCGACAACATTAACAATCAAATAAAACAAAAATTTTACAAATACATATCCAACCCAATAAATAATGTAAGACAATACCTTATAAATTTTTATACATATATTAACTTAAAACTTCAAAATTTTTTTCCGACACCAACAATTTCTCATATAAACCCATTATATTTACCCATTAATCAATAACATCAAATATCATTAACTCAACAAACAAATTTAAAACTATTAATCTATCTATTATACCAATACAAACTAACATAATAATAAAACAATATAACAAAATCAAATATAATCAATTCAATAATTAATACAATAAACCATTTAACCCTAAACTACCCAATAAACTACCCCACTTCACATAATGAAATGGAGTGTATACGGAAATGAAACAAATGAAACAGGAAGATAACATTGAAATACCATAGAGCTACCTATACTTAAACTCACTACCACTCTGCATTACTTTAACAATGTATTAAAGAAGCAAATGATAAATAAATTCGAAACCATTAATAGCTACATCTTTTATTTAAAATACAAACCAAATATAATATAATATAACAAAATCAAATAAAATTAATTCAATAATTAATACAATAAACCAATTAAACCCCAAACTACCCAATAAACTACCCCACTTCACATAATGAAATGGAGTGAATACGGAAATGAAACATGATGAATGGTTAGGTTAGGTTAGGTTTTTGAAGTGAAACTTCTATAGAATCGTAGTGATTTCAAACCGGATGCAAAAAGATGAAACGGAAATGGTAAGAGACACAAATAAAATGCTTTATTTAAATTTCTTTGCGCGATACTTCGTAGTTGAGACTACGAAGAATCGCGCAAAGAGGTATTGCTGTATTTTATTTATATTTTTGTAACATACTTTATGTAATACGCTTTATTGAAGTAATATAAATAATCCGAATAATTACAGATAATATGTTTGTTTCTCTTATCATTTTAGCAGATGCGTTCATTTACCCTTTTTTTCTATTCGATATACATATATCATAATTATAGTTCGTAAGTAGTAGACTCCAATCGTGCGTCGTAGCTGACACACACACACTTTTTTTATTCTTCTTATTCTTTCGTCCATTTACTGAAGTTTCACTTCTATCGTGTGTGAATCGTACACACACCTTTTTTTTTTTTTTTATTACCTAGTAAGCCTACCAATTACCCATGACAGGGTCGCCGGCTATGAACTTACTATCTATTATACCTGTCACTATTTAATGCGACAACATTAACAATCAAATAAAACAAAAATTTTACAAATACATATCCAACCCAATAAATAATGTAAGACAAAACCTTATAAATTTTTATACAAATATTAACTTAAAACTTCAAAATTTTTTTCCGACACCAACAATTTCTCATATAAACCCATTATATTTACCCATTAATCAATAACATCAAATATCATTAACTCAACAAACAAATTTAAAACTATTAATCTATCTATTATACCAATACAAACTAACATAATAATAAAACAATATAACAAAATCAAATATAATCAATTCAATAATTAATACAATAAACCATTTAACCCTAAACTACCCAATAAACTACCCCACTTCACATAATGAAATGGAGTGTATACGGAAATGAAATAAATTAAACAGGAAGATAACATTGAAATACCATAGAGCTACCTATACTTAAACTCACTACCACTCTGCATTACTTTAACAATGTATTAAAGAAGCAAATGATAAATAAATTCGAAACCATTAATAGCTACATCTTTTATTTAAAATACAAACCAAATATAATATAATATAACAAAATCAAATAAAATTAATTCAATAATAAATACAATAAACCAATTAAACCCCAAACTACCCAATAAACTACCCCACTTCACATAATGAAATGGAGTGAATACGGAAATGAAACATGATGAATGGTTAGGTTAGGTTAGGTTAGGTTCCTAGTAAGCCAATTACCCATGACAGGGTCGCCGGCTATGAACTTACTATCTATTATACCTGTCACTATTTAATGCGACAACATTAACAATCAAATAAAACAAAAATTTTACAAATACATATCCAACCCAATAAATAATGTAAGACAATACCTTATAAATTTTTATACAAATATTAACTTAAAACTTCAAAATTTTTTTCCGACACCAACAATTTCTCATATAAACCCATTATATTTACCCATTAATCAATAACATCAAATATCATTAACTCAACAAACAAATTTAAAACTATTAATCTATCTATTATACCGACCGACGACCTCTGTGGCTCGGTGGGCAAACGTCCGCCTGAGGCGCAGGAGGTTGCGGGTTCGATTCCCGCCGGGGGACCAGATTTTGTACGATCTACAATTTCTGGTTTCGGGTCTGGGTGTTTTCTATGTATCATATGTATGTATTTACAAAAAAAAAATGTATCTATGTAGTATATCAGTCACCTAACATCCATAGTACAAGCTCTGCTTAGTTTGGGGTGAGGTGATGCTGTGTGAGTAGTCCTGAAATATTTATTTATTTATTATACCAATACAAACTAACATAATAATAAAACAATATAACAAAATCAAATATAATCAATTCAATAATTAATACAATAAACCATTTAACCCTAAACTACCCAATAAACTACCCCACTTCACATAATGAAATGGAGTGTATACGGAAATGAAACAAATTAAACAGGAAGATAACATTGAAATACCATAGAGCTACCTATACTTAAACTCACTACCACTCTGCATTACTTTAACAATGTATTAAAGAAGCAAATGATAAATAAATTCGAAACCATTAATAGCTACATCTTTTATTTAAAATACAAACCAAATATAATATAATATAACAAAATCAAATAAAATTAATTCAATAATTAATACAATAAACCAATTAAACCCCAAACTACCCAATAAACTACCCCACTTCACATAATGAAATGGAGTGAATACGGAAATGAAACATGGTGAATGGTTAGGTTAGGTTAGGTTTTTTTTTTTTTTTTTTTTATTACCTAGTAAGCCTACTAATTACCCATGACAGGGTCGCCGGCTATGAACTTACTATCTATATACCTGTCACTATTTAATGCGACAACATTAACAATCAAATAAAACAAAAATTTTACAAATACAATATCCAACCCAATAAATAATGTAAGACAATACCTTATAAATTTTTATACAAATATTAACTTAAAACTTCAAATTTTTTTTCCGACACCAACAATTTCTCATATAAACCCATCTATGGGCACGGCAGTGCCCCCACCAAGTCGAGCAAAAAAGCGGCACGGCCGTACCATCCTTTTCTCGAAGCAATTCAGGCCATTTTCGACCCCCTGTAACTTCGTTGTGGATAAAACTAGAAGACTGAAATTTTCAGTAACCATGCAGGATTGTAAAGACACGGTATATTTCAAATTTCATTCAATTTGAACCAGTATTTTAAGAATTATAACGGGTCAAATTTCGTAATTTTGTCACTCACTGACTGACTCACCGATCATCAAAATTCTAAGGCACTTCTAGCAGACCTAGAAGCTTCAAATTTGGAATATAAGTAGTGTTTGGTGTATGAATCAAGGAAATACTAAAAAATCTAGAAAAAAACCGGTATAGAGGGCGCTGTCGTACCTTTTCTCGAAATAATTAAGGCCATTTTCGACCCCCTGTAACTTCTTTGTGGATAAAACTAGAAGACTGAAATTTTCAGTAACCATGCAGGCATTGTAAAGACACGGTATATTTTAAATTTTATTCAATTTGAACCAGTATTTTAAGAATTATAACGGGTCAAATTTCTTAATTTTGTCACTCATTGACTCACCGATCATCAAAATTCTAAGGCACTTCTAGCAGACCTAGAAGCTTCAAATTTGGAATATAAGTAGTGTTTGGTGTATGAATCAAGGAAAAACTAAAAAATCTAGAAAATACCGGTATAGAGGGCGCTGTCGCAACGCCACGTATATACGAAATATGTACTAAAGTAATAACAATGCAAAATATAAATAAATCCAATCTAGACCGGCAAAAAGAAAATTATATGGACATAATATACAATAAGTAGAAGGTACCGAAAAGGAAAAAAGTAGAACTGTCTACAAAATACAAAAAGAAATGAGATCCCATCAAAAACAATACTTGTCAAAAAAAACCAAGTCGCGCAACTCAGTTGTTCTGCGGTAAAAAGTTGTGAGATCCAAGTAAATCCAAGTCTTCAAATTTCGTCTCAAAATTTTTTAATGTTTTATATAAATATATTGAGACTTGGCCATCGCACTAAATAATTGAATTTACACGTGTTTTCAGGCGATTGAATTAACGCGTGTTTTCAAACGATTCAAACGATGGCCAAGTCTTAATATATTTATATAAAACATTAAAGAATTTTGAGACGAAATTTGAAGACTTGGATTTACTTGGATCTCACAACTTTTTACCGCAGAACAACTGAGTTGCGCGACTTGGTTTTTTTTGACAAGTATTGTTTTTGATGGGATTATATTTACCCATTAATCAATAACATCAAATATCATTAACTCAAAAAACAAATTTAAAACTATTAATCTATCTATTATACCAATACAAACTAACATAATAATAAAACAATATAACAAAATCAAATATAATCAATTCAATAATTAATACAATAAACCATTTAACCCTAAAATACCCAATAAACTACCCCACTTCACATAATGAAATGGAGTGTATACGGAAATGAAACAAATTAAACAGGAAGATAACATTGAAATACCATAGAGCTACCTATATTTAAACTCACTACCACTCTGCATTACTTTAACAATGTATTAAAGAAGCAAATGATAAATAAATTCGAAACCATTAATAGCTACATCTTTTATTTAAAATACAAACCAAATATAATATAATATAACAAAATCAAATAAAATTAATTCAATAATTAATACAATAAACCAATTAAACCCCAAACTACCCAATAAACTACCCCACTTCACATAATGAAATGGAGTGAATACGGAAATGAAACATGATGAATGGTTAGGTTAGGTTAGGTTAGGTTTTTTTTTTTTTTTTTTTTTTAATTACCTAGTAAGCCTACCAATTACCCATGACAGGGTCGCCGGCTATGAACTTACTATCTATTATACCTGTCACTATTTAATGCGACAACATTAACAATCAAATAAAACAAAAATTTTACAAATACATATCCAACCCAATAAATAATGTAAGACAATACCTTATAAATTTTTATACAAATATTAACTTAAAACTTCAAAAATTTTTTCCGACACCAACAATTTCTCATATAAACCCATTATATTTACCCATTAATCAATAACATCAAATATCATTAACTCAACAAACAAATTTAAAACTATTAATCTATCTATTATACCAATACAAACTAACATAATAATAAAACAATATAACAAAATCAAATATAATCAATTCAATAATTAATACAATAAACCATTTAACCCTAAACTACCCAATAAACTACCCCACTTCACATAATGAAATGGAGTGTATACGGAAATGAAATAAATTAAACAGGAAGATAACATTGAAATACCATAGAGCTACCTATACTTAAACTCACTACCACTCTGCATTACTTTAAAAATGTATTAAAGAAGCAAATGATAAATAAATTCGAAACCATTAATAGCTACATCTTTTATTTAAAATACAAACCAAATATAATATAATATAACAAAATCAAATAAAATTAATTCAATAATTAATACAATAAACCAATTAAACCCCAAACTACCCAATAAACTACCCCACTTCACATAATGAAATGGAGTGAATACGGAAATGAAACATGATGAATGGTTAGGTTAGGTTAGGTTAGGTTTTTTTTTTTTTTTTTTATTACCTAGTAAGCCTACCAATTACCCATGACAGGGTCGCCGGCTATGAACTTACTATCTATTATACCTGTCACTATTTAATGCGACAACATTAACAATTTAAATAAAACAAAAATTTTACAAATACATATCCAACCCAATAAATAATGTAAGACAATACCTTATAAATTTTTATACAAATATTAACTTAAAACTTCAAATTTTTTTTCCGACACCAACAATTTCTCATATAAACCCATTATATTTACCCATTAATCAATAACATCAAATATCATTAACTCAACAAACAAATTTAAAACTATTAATCTATCTATTATACCAATACAAACTAATATAATAATAAAACAATATAACAAAATCAAATATAATCAATTCAATAATTAATACAATAAACCATTTAACCCTAAACTACCCAATAAACTACCCCACTTCACATAATGAAATGGAGTGTATACGGAAATGAAACAAATTAAACAGGAAGATAACATTGAAATACCATAGAGCTACCTATACTTAAACTCACTACCACTCTGCATTACTTTAACAATGTATTAAAGAAGCAAATGATAAATAAATTCGAAACCATTAATAGCTACATCTTTTATTTAAAATACAAACCAAATATAATATAATATAACAAAATCAAATAAAATTAATTCAATAATTAATACAATAAACCAATTAAACCCCAAACTACCCAATAAACTACCCCACTTCACATAATGAAATGGAGTGAATACGGAAATGAAACATGATGAATGGTTAGGTTAGGTTAGGTTAGGTTTTTTTTTTTTTTTTTTTTTATTACCTAGTAAGCCTACCAATTACCCATGACAGGGTCGCCGGCTATGAACTTACTATCTATTATACCTGTCACTATTTAATGCGACAACATTAACAATCAAATAAAACAAAAATTTTACAAATACATATCCAACCCAATAAATAATGTAAGACAATACCTTATAAATTTTTATACAAATATTAACTTAAAACTTCAAAATTTTTTTCCGACACCAACAATTTCTCATATAAACCCATTATATTTACCCATTAATCAATAACATCAAATATCATTAACTCAACAAACAAATTTAAAACTATTAATCTATCTATTATACCGACCGACGACCTCTGTGGCTCGGTGGGCAAACGTCCGCCTGAGGCGCAGGAGGTTGCGGGTTCGATTCCCGCCGGGGGACCAGATTTTGTACGATCTACAATTTCTGGTTTCGGGTCTGGGTGTTTTCTATGTATCATATGTATGTATTTACAAAAAAAAAATGTATCTATGTAGTATATCAGTCACCTAACATCCATAGTACAAGCTCTGCTTAGTTTGGGGTGAGGTGATGCTGTGTGAGTAGTCCTGAAATATTTATTTATTTATTATACCAATACAAACTAACATAATAATAAAACAATATAACAAAATCAAATATAATCAATTCAATAATTAATACAATAAACCATTTAACCCTAAACTACCCAATAAACTACCCCACTTCACATAATGAAATGGAGTGTATACGGAAATGAAACAAATTAAACAGGAAGATAACATTGAAATACCATAGAGCTACCTATACTTAAACTCACTACCACTCTGCATTACTTTAACAATGTATTAAAGAAGCAAATGATAAATAAATTCGAAACCATTAATAGCTACATCTTTTATTTAAAATACAAACCAAATATAATATAATATAACAAAATCAAATAAAATTAATTCAATAATTAATACAATAAACCAATTAAACCCCAAACTACCCAATAAACTACCCCACTTCACATAATGAAATGGAGTGAATACGGAAATGAAACATGATGAATGGTTAGGTTAGGTTAGGTTTTTTTTTTTTTTTTTTTTATTACCTAGTAAGCCTACTAATTACCCATGACAGGGTCGCCGGCTATGAACTTACTATCTATATACCTGTCACTATTTAATGCGACAACATTAACAATCAAATAAAACAAAAATTTTACAAATACAATATCCAACCCAATAAATAATGTAAGACAATACCTTATAAATTTTTATACAAATATTAACTTAAAACTTCAAATTTTTTTTCCGACACCAACAATTTCTCATATAAACCCATCTATGGGCACGGCAGTGCCCCCACCAAGTCGAGCAAAAAAGCGGCACGGCCGTACCATCCTTTTCTCGAAGCAATTCAGGCCATTTTCGACCCCCTGTAACTTCGTTGTGGATAAAACTAGAAGACTGAAATTTTCAGTAACCATGCAGGATTGTAAAGACACGGTATATTTCAAATTTCATTCAATTTGAACCAGTATTTTAAGAATTATAACGGGTCAAATTTCGTAATTTTGTCACTCACTGACTGACTCACCGATCATCAAAATTCTAAGGCACTTCTAGCAGACCTAGAAGCTTCAAATTTGGAATATAAGTAGTGTTTGGTGTATGAATCAAGGAAATACTAAAAAATCTAGAAAAAAACCGGTATAGAGGGCGCTGTCGTACCTTTTCTCGAAATAATTAAGGCCATTTTCGACCCCCTGTAACTTCTTTGTGGATAAAACTAGAAGACTGAAATTTTCAGTAACCATGCAGGCATTGTAAAGACACGGTATATTTTAAATTTTATTCAATTTGAACCAGTATTTTAAGAATTATAACGGGTCAAATTTCTTAATTTTGTCACTCATTGACTCACCGATCATCAAAATTCTAAGGCACTTCTAGCAGACCTAGAAGCTTCAAATTTGGAATATAAGTAGTGTTTGGTGTATGAATCAAGGAAAAACTAAAAAATCTAGAAAATACCGGTATAGAGGGCGCTGTCGCAACGCCACGTATATACGAAATATGTACTAAAGTAATAACAATGCAAAATATAAATAAATCCAATCTAGACCGGCAAAAAGAAAATTATATGGACATAATATACAATAAGTAGAAGGTACCGAAAAGGAAAAAGGTAGAACTGTCTACAAAATACAAAAAGAAATGAGATCCCATCAAAAACAATACTTGTCAAAAAAAACCAAGTCGCGCAACTCAGTTGTTCTGCGGTAAAAAGTTGTGAGATCCAAGTAAATCCAAGTCTTCAAATTTCGTCTCAAAATTTTTTAATGTTTTATATAAATATATTGAGACTTGGCCATCGCACTAAATAATTGAATTTACACGTGTTTTCAGGCGATTGAATTAACGCGTGTTTTCAAACGATTCAAACGATGGCCAAGTCTTAATATATTTATATAAAACATTAAAGAATTTTGAGACGAAATTTGAAGACTTGGATTTACTTGGATCTCACAACTTTTTACCGCAGAACAACTGAGTTGCGCGACTTGGTTTTTTTTGACAAGTATTGTTTTTGATGGGATTATATTTACCCATTAATCAATAACATCAAATATCATTAACTCAAAAAACAAATTTAAAACTATTAATCTATCTATTATACCAATACAAACTAACATAATAATAAAACAATATAACAAAATCAAATATAATCAATTCAATAATTAATACAATAAACCATTTAACCCTAAAATACCCAATAAACTACCCCACTTCACATAATGAAATGGAGTGTATACGGAAATGAAACAAATTAAACAGGAAGATAACATTGAAATACCATAGAGCTACCTATATTTAAACTCACTACCACTCTGCATTACTTTAACAATGTATTAAAGAAGCAAATGATAAATAAATTCGAAACCATTAATAGCTACATCTTTTATTTAAAATACAAACCAAATATAATATAATATAACAAAATCAAATAAAATTAATTCAATAATTAATACAATAAACCAATTAAACCCCAAACTACCCAATAAACTACCCCACTTCACATAATGAAATGGAGTGAATACGGAAATGAAACATGATGAATGGTTAGGTTAGGTTAGGTTAGGTTTTTTTTTTTTTTTTTTTTTTAATTACCTAGTAAGCCTACCAATTACCCATGACAGGGTCGCCGGCTATGAACTTACTATCTATTATACCTGTCACTATTTAATGCGACAACATTAACAATCAAATAAAACAAAAATTTTACAAATACATATCCAACCCAATAAATAATGTAAGACAATACCTTATAAATTTTTATACAAATATTAACTTAAAACTTCAAAAATTTTTTCCGACACCAACAATTTCTCATATAAACCCATTATATTTACCCATTAATCAATAACATCAAATATCATTAACTCAACAAACAAATTTAAAACTATTAATCTATCTATTATACCAATACAAACTAACATAATAATAAAACAATATAACAAAATCAAATATAATCAATTCAATAATTAATACAATAAACCATTTAACCCTAAACTACCCAATAAACTACCCCACTTCACATAATGAAATGGAGTGTATACGGAAATGAAATAAATTAAACAGGAAGATAACATTGAAATACCATAGAGCTACCTATACTTAAACTCACTACCACTCTGCATTACTTTAAAAATGTATTAAAGAAGCAAATGATAAATAAATTCGAAACCATTAATAGCTACATCTTTTATTTAAAATACAAACCAAATATAATATAATATAACAAAATCAAATAAAATTAATTCAATAATTAATACAATAAACCAATTAAACCCCAAACTACCCAATAAACTACCCCACTTCACATAATGAAATGGAGTGAATACGGAAATGAAACATGATGAATGGTTAGGTTAGGTTAGGTTAGGTTTTTTTTTTTTTTTTTATTACCTAGTAAGCCTACCAATTACCCATGACAGGGTCGCCGGCTATGAACTTACTATCTATTATACCTGTCACTATTTAATGCGACAACATTAACAATTTAAATAAAACAAAAATTTTACAAATACATATCCAACCCAATAAATAATGTAAGACAATACCTTATAAATTTTTATACAAATATTAACTTAAAACTTCAAATTTTTTTTCCGACACCAACAATTTCTCATATAAACCCATTATATTTACCCATTAATCAATAACATCAAATATCATTAACTCAACAAACAAATTTAAAACTATTAATCTATCTATTATACCAATACAAACTAATATAATAATAAAACAATATAACAAAATCAAATATAATCAATTCAATAATTAATACAATAAACCATTTAACCCTAAACTACCCAATAAACTACCCCACTTCACATAATGAAATGGAGTGTATACGGAAATGAAACAAATTAAACAGGAAGATAACATTGAAATACCATAGAGCTACCTATACTTAAACTCACTACCACTCTGCATTACTTTAACAATGTATTAAAGAAGCAAATGATAAATAAATTCGAAACCATTAATAGCTACATCTTTTATTTAAAATACAAACCAAATATAATATAATATAACAAAATCAAATAAAATTAATTCAATAATTAATACAATAAACCAATTAAACCCCAAACTACCCAATAAACTACCCCACTTCACATAATGAAATGGAGTGAATACGGAAATGAAACATGATGAATGGTTAGGTTAGGTTAGGTTAGGTTTTTTTTTTTTTTTTTTATTACCTAGTAAGCCTACCAATTACCCATGACAGGGTCGCCGGCTATGAACTTACTATCTATTATACCTGTCACTATTTAATGCGACAACATTAACAATCAAATAAAACAAAAATTTTACAAATACATATCCAACCCAATAAATAATGTAAGACAATACCTTATAAATTTTTATACAAATATTAACTTAAAACTTCAAAATTTTTTTCCGACACCAACAATTTCTCATATAAACCCATTATATTTACCCATTAATCAATAACATCAAATATCATTAACTCAACAAACAAATTTAAAACTATTAATCTATCTATTATACCAATACAAACTAACATAATAATATAACAATATAACAAAATCAAATATAATCAATTCAATAATTAATACAATAAACCATTTAACCCTAAACTACCCCACTTCACATAATGAAATGGAGTGTATACGGAAATGAAACAAATTAAACAGGAAGATAACATTGAAATACCATAGAGCTACCTTTACTTAAACTCACTACCACTCTGCATTACTTTAACAATGTATTAAAGAAGCAAATGATAAATAAATTCGAAACCATTAATAGCTACATCTTATTTAAAATACAAACCAAATATAATATAACAAAATCAAATAAAATTAATTCAATAATTAATACAATAAACCAATTAAACCCCAAACTACCCAATAAACTACCCCACTTCACATAATGAAATGGAGTGAATACGGAAATGAAACATGATGAATGGTTAGGTTAGGTTTTTTTTTTTTTTTTATTACCTAGTAAGCCTACCAATTACCCATGACAGGGTCGCCGGCTATGAACTTACTATCTATTATACCTGTCACTATTTAATGCGACAACATTAACAATCAAATAAAACAAAAATTTTACAAATACATATCCAACCCAATAAATAATGTAAGACAATACCTTATAAATTTTTATACAAATATTAACTTAAAACTTCAAATTTTTTTTCCGACACCAACAATTTCTCATATAAACCCATTATATTTACCCATTAATCAATAACATCAAATATCATTAACTCAACAAACAAATTTAAAACTATTAATCTATCTATTATACCAATACAAACTAACATAATAATAAAACAATATAACAAAATCAAATATAATCAATTCAATAATTAATACAATAAACCATTTAACCCTAAACTACCCAATAAACTACCCCACTTCACATAATGAAATGGAGTGTATACGGAAATGAAACAAATTAAACAGGAAGATAACATTGAAATACCATAGAGCTACCTATACTTAAACTCACTACTACTCTGCATTACTTTAACAATGTATTAAAGAAGCAAATGATAAATAAATTCGAAACCATTAATAGCTACATCTTATTTAAAATACAAACCAAATATAATATAACAAAATCAAATAAAATTAATTCAATAATTAATACAATAAACCAATTAAACCCCAAACTACCCAATAAACTACCCCACTTCACATAATGAAATGGAGTGAATACGGAAATGAAACATGATGAATGGTTAGGTTAGGTTAGGTTTTTTTTTTTTTTTTTTTTTTTTTTTTTTTTACCTAGTAAGCCTACCAATTACCCATGACAGGGTCGCCGGCTATGAATTTACTATCTATTATACCTGTCACTATTTAATGCGACAACATTAACAATCAAATAAAACAAAAATTTTACAAATACATATCCAACCCAATAAATAATGTAAGACAATACCTTATAAATTTTTATACAAATATTAACATAAAACTTCAAAAATTTTTTCCGACACCAACAATTTCTCATATAAACCCATTATATTTACCCATTAATCAATAACATCAAATATCATTAACTCAACAAACAAATTTAAAACTATTAATCTATCTATTATACCAATACAAACTAACATAATAATAAAACAATATAACAAAATCAAATATAATCAATTCAATAATTAATACAATAAACCATTTAACCCTAAACTACCCAATAAACTACCCCACTTCACATAATGAAATGGAGTGTATACGGAAATGAAACAAATTAAACAGGAAGATAACATTGAAATACCATAGAGCTACCTATACTTAAACTCACTACCACTCTGCATTACTTTAACAATGTATTAAAGAAGCAAATGATAAATAAATTCGAAACCATTAATAGCTACATCTTATTTAAAATACAAACCAAATATAATATAACAAAATCAAATAAAATTAATTCAATAATTAATACAATAAACCAATTAAACCCCAAACTACCCAATAAACTACCCCACTTCACATAATGAAATGGAGTGAATACGGAAATGAAACATGATGAATGGTTAGGTTAGGTTAGGTTAGGTTAGGTTTTTTTTTTTTTTTTTATTACCTAGTAAGCCTACCAATTACCCATGACAGGGTCGCCGGCTATGAACTTACTATCTATTATACCTGTCACTATTTAATGCGACAACATTAACAATCAAATAAAACAAAAATTTTACAAATACATATCCAACCCAATAAATAATGTAAGACAATACCTTATAAATTTTTATACAAATATTAACTTAAAACTTCAAAATTTTTTTCCGACACCAACAATTTCTCATATAAACCCATTATATTTACCCATTAATCAATAACATCAAATATCATTAACTCAACAAACAAATTTAAAACTATTAATCTATCTATTATACCGACCGACGACCTCTGTGGCTCGGTGGGCAAACGTCCGCCTGAGGCGCAGGAGGTTGCGGGTTCGATTCCCGCCGGGGGACCAGATTTTGTACGATCTACAATTTCTGGTTTCGGGTCTGGGTGTTTTCTATGTATCATATGTATGTATTTACAAAAAAAAAATGTATCTATGTAGTATATCAGTCACCTAACATCCATAGTACAAGCTCTGCTTAGTTTGGGGTGAGGTAATGCTGTGTGAGTAGTCCTGAAATATTTATTTATTTATTATACCAATACAAACTAACATAATAATAAAACAATATAACAAAATCAAATATAATCAATTCAATAATTAATACAATAAACCATTTAACCCTAAACTACCCAATAAACTACCCCACTTCACATAATGAAATGGAGTGTATACGGAAATGAAACAAATTAAACAGGAAGATAACATTGAAATACCATAGAGCTACCTATACTTAAACTCACTACCACTCTGCATTACTTTAACAATGTATTAAAGAAGCAAATGATAAATAAATTCGAAACCATTAATAGCTACATCTTTTATTTAAAATACAAACCAAATATAATATAATATAACAAAATCAAATAAAATTAATTCAATAATTAATACAATAAACCAATTAAACCCCAAACTACCCAATAAACTACCCCACTTCACATAATGAAATGGAGTGAATACGGAAATGAAACATGATGAATGGTTAGGTTAGGTTAGGTTTTTTTTTTTTTTTTTTTATTACCTAGTAAGCCTACTAATTACCCATGACAGGGTCGCCGGCTATGAACTTACTATCTATATACCTGTCACTATTTAATGCGACAACATTAACAATCAAATAAAACAAAAATTTTACAAATACAATATCCAACCCAATATATAATGTAAGACAATACCTTATAAATTTTTATACAAATATTAACTTAAAACTTCAAAATTTTTTTCCGACACCAACAATTTCTCATATAAACCCATCTGGGGGCACGGCAGTGCCCCCACCAAGTCGAGCAAAAAAGCGGCACGGCCGTACCATCCTTTTCTCGAAGCAATTCAGGCCATTTTCGACCCCCTGTAACTTCGTTGTGGATAAAACTAGAAGACTGAAATTTTCAGTAACCATGCAGGATTGTAAAGACACGGTATATTTCAAATTTCATTCAATTTGAACCAGTATTTTAAGAATTATAACGGGTCAAATTTCGTAATTTTGTCACTCACTGACTGACTCACCGATCATCAAAATTCTAAGGCACTTCTAGCAGACCTAGAAGCTTCAAATTTGGAATATAAGTAGTGTTTGGTGTATGAATCAAGGAAAAACTAAAAAATCTAGAAAAAAACCGGTATAGAGGGCGCTGTCGTACCTTTTCTCGAAGCAATTAAGGCCATTTTCGACCCCCTGTAACTTCGTTGTGGATAAAACTAGAAGACTGAAATTTTCAGTAACCATGCAGGCATTGTAAAGACACGGTATATTTTAAATTTCATTCAATTTGAACCAGTATTTTAAGAATTATAACGGGTCAAATTTCTTAATTTTGTCACTCATTGACTCACCGATCATCAAAATTCTAAGGCACTTCTAGCAGACCTAGAAGCTTCAAATTTGGAATATAAGTAGTGTTTGGTGTATGAATCAAGGAAAAACTAAAAAATCTAGAAAATACCGGTATAGAGGGCGCTGTCGCAACGCCACGTATATACGAAATATGTACTAAAGTAATAACAATGCAAAATATAAATAAATCCAATCTAGACCGGCAAAAAGAAAATTATATGGACATAATATACAATAAGTAGAAGGTACCGAAAAGGAAAAAAGTAGAACTGTCTACAAAATACAAAAAGAAATGAGATCCCATCAAAAACAATACTTGTCAAAAAAAACCAAGTCGCGCAACTCAGTTGTTCTGCGGTAAAAAGTTGTGAGATCCAAGTAAATCCAAGTCTTCAAATTTCGTCTCAAAATTTTTTAATGTTTTATATAAATATATTGAGACTTGGCCATCGCACTAAATAATTGAATTTACACGTGTTTTCAGGCGATTGAATTAACGCGTGTTTTCAAACGATTCAAACGATGGCCAAGTCTTAATATATTTATATAAAACATTAAAGAATTTTGAGACGAAATTTGAAGACTTGGATTTACTTGGATCTCACAACTTTTTACCGCAGAACAACTGAGTTGCGCGACTTGGTTTTTTTTGACAAGTATTGTTTTTGATGGGATTATATTTACCCATTAATCAATAACATCAAATATCATTAACTCAACAAACAAATTTAAAACTATTAATCTATCTATTATACCAATACAAACTAACATAATAATAAAACAATATAACAAAATCAAATATAATCAATTCAATAATTAATACAATAAACCATTTAACCCTAAAATACCCAATAAACTACCCCACTTCACATAATGAAATGGAGTGTATACGGAAATGAAACAAATTAAACAGGAAGATAACATTGAAATACCATAGAGCTACCTATATTTAAACTCACTACCACTCTGCATTACTTTAACAATGTATTAAAGAAGCAAATGATAAATAAATTCGAAACCATTAATAGCTACATCTTTTATTTAAAATACAAACCAAATATAATATAATATAACAAAATCAAATAAAATTAATTCAATAATTAATACAATAAACCAATTAAACCCCAAACTACCCAATAAACTACCCCACTTCACATAATGAAATGGAGTGAATACGGAAATGAAACATGATGAATGGTTAGGTTAGGTTAGGTTAGGTTTTTTTTTTTTTTTTTTTTTTAATTACCTAGTAAGCCTACCAAATACCCATGACAGGGTCGCCGGCTATGAACTTACTATCTATTATACCTGTCACTATTTAATGCGACAACATTAACAATCAAATAAAACAAAAATTTTACAAATACATATCCAACCCAATAAATAATGTAAGACAATACCTTATAAATTTTTATACAAATATTAACTTAAAACTTCAAAATTTTTTTCCGACACCAACAATTTCTCATATAAACCCATTATATTTACCCATTAATCAATAACATCAAATATCATTAACTCAACAAACAAATTTAAAACTATTAATCTATCTATTATACCAATACAAACTAACATAATAATAAAACAATATAACAAAATCAAATATAATCAATTCAATAATTAATACAATAAACCATTTAACCCTAAACTACCCAATAAACTACCCCACTTCACATAATGAAATGGAGTGTATACGGAAATGAAATAAATTAAACAGGAAGATAACATTGAAATACCATAGAGCTACCTATACTTAAACTCACTACCACTCTGCATTACTTTAAAAATGTATTAAAGAAGCAAATGATAAATAAATTCGAAACCATTAATAGCTACATCTTTTATTTAAAATACAAACCAAATATAATATAATATAACAAAATCAAATAAAATTAATTCAATAATTAATACAATAAACCAATTAAACCCCAAACTACCCAATAAACTACCCCACTTCACATAATGAAATGGAGTGAATACGGAAATGAAACATGATGAATGGTTAGGTTAGGTTAGGTTAGGTTTTTTTTTTTTTTTTTTTTTATTACCTAGTAAGCCTACCAATTACCCATGACAGGGTCGCCGGCTATGAACTTACTATCTATTATACCTGTCACTATTTAATGCGACAACATTAACAATTTAAATAAAACAAAAATTTTACAAATACATATCCAACCCAATAAATAATGTAAGACAATACCTTATAAATTTTTATACAAATATTAACTTAAAACTTCAAATTTTTTTTCCGACACCAACAATTTCTCATATAAACCCATTATATTTACCCATTAATCAATAACATCAAATATCATTAACTCAACAAACAAATTTAAAACTATTAATCTATCTATTATACCAATACAAACTAATATAATAATAAAACAATATAACAAAATCAAATATAATCAATTCAATAATTAATACAATAAACCATTTAACCCTAAACTACCCAATAAACTACCCCACTTCACATAATGAAATGGAGTGTATACGGAAATGAAACAAATTAAACAGGAAGATAACATTGAAATACCATAGAGCTACCTATACTTAAACTCACTACCACTCTGCATTACTTTAACAATGTATTAAAGAAGCAAATGATAAATAAATTCGAAACCATTAATAGCTACATCTTTTATTTAAAATACAAACCAAATATAATATAATATAACAAAATCAAATAAAATTAATTCAATAATTAATACAATAAACCAATTAAACCCCAAACTACCCAATAAACTACCCCACTTCACATAATGAAATGGAGTGAATACGGAAATGAAACATGATGAATGGTTAGGTTAGGTTAGGTTAGGTTTTTTTTTTTTTTTTTTTTTATTACCTAGTAAGCCTACCAATTACCCATGACAGGGTCGCCGGCTATGAACTTACTATCTATTATACCTGTCACTATTTAATGCGACAACATTAACAATCAAATAAAACAAAAAATTTACAAATACATATCCAACCCAATAAATAATGTAAGACAATACCTTATAAATTTTTATACAAATATTAACTTAAAACTTCAAATTTTTTTTCCGACACCAACAATTTCTCATATAAACCCATTATATTTACCCATTAATCAATAACATCAAATATCATTAACTCAACAAACAAATTTAAAACTATTAATCTATCTATTATACCAATACAAACTAATATAATAATAAAACAATATAACAAAATCAAATATAATCAATTCAATAATTAATACAATAAACCATTTAACCCTAAACTACCCAATAAACTACCCCACTTCACATAATGAAATGGAGTGTATACGGAAATGAAACAAATTAAACAGGAAGATAACATTGAAATACCATAGAGCTACCTATACTTAAACTCACTACCACTCTGCATTACTTTAACAATGTATTAAAGAAGCAAATGATAAATAAATTCGAAACCATTAATAGCTACATCTTTTATTTAAAATACAAACCAAATATAATATAATATAACAAAATCAAATAAAATTAATTCAATAATTAATACAATAAACCAATTAAACCCCAAACTACCCAATAAACTACCCCACTTCACATAATGAAATGGAGTGAATACGGAAATGAAACATGATGAATGGTTAGGTTAGGTTAGGTTAGGTTTTTTTTTTTTTTTTTTTTTATTACCTAGTAAGCCTACCAATTACCCATGACAGGGTCGCCGGCTATGAACTTACTATCTATTATACCTGTCACTATTTAATGCGACAACATTAACAATCAAATAAAACAAAAAATTTACAAATACATATCCAACCCAATAAATAATGTAAGACAATACCTTATAAATTTTTATACAAATATTAACTTAAAACTTCAAAATTTTTTTCCGACACCAACAATTTCTCATATAAACCCATTATATTTACCCATTAATCAATAACATCAAATATCATTAACTCAACAAACAAATTTAAAACTATTAATCTATCTATTATACTAATACAAACTAACATAATAATAAAACAATATAACAAAATCAAATATAATCAATTCAATAATTAATACAATAAACCATTTAACCCTAAACTACCCAATAAACTACCCCACTTCACATAATGAAATGGAGTGTATACGGAAATGAAATAAATTAAACAGGAAGATAACATTGAAATACCATAGAGCTACCTATACTTAAACTCACTACCACTCTGCATTACTTTAAAAATGTATTAAAGAAGCAAATGATAAATAAATTCGAAACCATTAATAGCTACATCTTTTATTTAAAATACAAACCAAATATAATATAATATAACAAAATCAAATAAAATTAATTCAATTATTAATACAATAAACCAATTAAACCCCAAACTACCCAATAAACTACCCCACTTCACATAATGAAATGGAGTGAATACGGAAATGAAACATGATGAATGGTTAGGTTAGGTTAGGTTAGGTTTTTTTTTTTTTTTTTTATTACCTAGTAAGCCTACCAATTACCCATGACAGGGTCGCCGGCTATGAACTTACTATCTATTATACCTGTCACTATTTAATGCGACAACATTAACAATCAAATAAAACAAAAATTTTACAAATACATATCCAACCCAATAAATAATGTAAGACAACACCTTATAAATTTTTATACAAATATTAACTTAAAACTTCAAAATTTTTTTCCGACACCAACAATTTCTCATATAAACCCATTATATTTACCCATTAATCAATAACATCAAATATCATTAACTCAACAAACAAATTTAAAACTATTAATCTATCTATTATACCAATACAAACTAACATAATAATAAAACAATATAACAAAATCAAATATAATCAATTCAATAATTAATACAATAAACCATTTAACCCTAAACTACCCAATAAACTACCCCACTTCACATAATGAAATGGAGTGTATACGGAAATGAAACAAATTAAACAGGAAGATAACATTGAAATACCATAGAGCTACCTATACTTAAACTCACTACCACTCTGCATTACTTTAACAATGTATTAAAGAAGCAAATGATAAATAAATTCGAAACCATTAATAGCTACATCTTTTATTTAAAATACAAACCAAATATAATATAATATAACAAAATCAAATAAAATTAATTCAATAATTAATACAATAAACCAATTAAACCCCAAACTACCCAATAAACTACCCCACTTCACATAATGAAATGAAGTGAATACGGAAATGAAACATGATGAATGGTTAGGTTAGGTTAGGTTTTTGAAGTGAAACTTCTATAGAATCGTAGTGATTTCAAACCGGATGCAAAAAGATGAAACGGAAATGGTAAGAGACACAAATACAATGCTTTATTTAAATTTCTTTGCGCGATACTTCGTAGTTGAGACTACGAAGAATCGCGCAAAGAGGTATTGCTGTATTTTATTTATATTTTTGTAACATACTTTATGTAATACGCTTTATTGAAGTAATATAAATAATCCGAATAATTACAGATATTATGTTTGTTTCTCTTATCATTTTAGCAGATGCGTTCATTTACCCTTTTTTCTATTCGATATACATATATCATAATTATAGTTCGTAAGTAGTAGACTCCAATCGTGCGTCGTAGCTGACACACACACACTTTTTTTATTATTCTTATTCTTTCGTCCATTTACTGAAGTTTCACTTCTATCGTGTGTGAATCGTACACACACCTTTTTTTTTTTTTTATTACCTAGTAAGCCTACCAATTACCCATGACAGGGTCGCCGGCTATGAACTTACTATCTATTATACCTGTCACTATTTAATGCGACAACATTAACAATCAAATAAAACAAAAATTTTACAAATACATATCCAACCCAATAAATAATGTAAGACAATACCTTATAAATTTTTATACAAATATTAACTTAAAACTTCAAATTTTTTTTCCGACACCAACAATTTCTCATATAAACCCATTATATTTACCCATTAATCAATAACATCAAATATCATTAACTCAACAAACAAATTTAAAACTATTAATATATCTATTATACCAATACAAACTAACATAATAATAAAACAATATAACAAAATCAAATATAATCAATTCAATAATTAATACAATAAACCATTTAACCCTAAACTACCCAATAAACTACCCCACTTCACATAATGAAATGGAGTGTATACGGAAATGAAACAAATTAAACAGGAAGATAACATTGAAATACCATAGAGCTACCTATACTTAAACTCACTACCACTCTGCATTACTTTAACAATGTATTAAAGAAGCAAATGATAAATAAATTCGAAACCATTAATAGCTACATCTTTTATTTAAAATACAAACCAAATATAATATAATATAACAAAATCAAATAAAATTAATTCAATAATTAATACAATAAACCAATTAAACCCCAAACTACCCAATAAACTACCCCACTTCACATAATGAAATGGAGTGAATACGGAAATGAAACATGATGAATGGTTAGGTTAGGTTAGGTTTTTTTTTTTTTTTTTTTTTATTACCTAGTAAGCCTACCAATTACCCATGACAGGGTCGCCGGCTATGAACTTACTATCTATTATACCTGTCACTATTTAATGCGACAACATTAACAATCAAATAAAACAAAAATTTTACAAATACATATCCAACCCAATAAATAATGTAAGACAAAATACCTTATAAATTTTTATACAAATATTAACTTAAAACTTCAAAATTTTTTTCCGACACCAACAATTTCTCATATAAACCCATCTGGGGGCACGGCAGTGCCCCCACCAAGTCGAGCAAAAAAGCGGCACGGCCGTACCATCCTTTTCTCGAAGCAATTCAGGCCATTTTCGACCCCCTGTAACTTCGTTGTGGATAAAACTAGAAGACTGAAATTTTCAGTAACCATGCAGGATTGTAAAGACACGGTATATTTCAAATTTCATTCAATTTGAACCAGTATTTTAAGAATTATAACGGGTCAAATTTCGTAATTTTGTCACTCACTGACTGACTCACCGATCATCAAAATTCTAAGGCACTTCTAGCAGACCTAGAAGCTTCAAATTTGGAATATAAGTAGTGTTTGGTGTATGAATCAAGGAAAAACTAAAAAATCTAGAAAAAAACCGGTATAGAGGGCGCTGTCGTACCTTTTCTCGAAGCAATTAAGGCCATTTTCGACCCCCTGTAACTTCGTTGTGGATAAAACTAGAAGACTGAAATTTTCAGTAACCATGCAGGCATTGTAAAGACACGGTATATTTTAAATTTCATTCAATTTGAACCAGTATTTTAAGAATTATAACGGGTCAAATTTCTTAATTTTGTCACTCATTGACTCACCGATCATCAAAATTCTAAGGCACTTCTAGCAGACCTAGAAGCTTCAAATTTGGAATATAAGTAGTGTTTGGTGTATGAATCAAGGAAAAACTAAAAAATCTAGAAAATACCGGTATAGAGGGCGCTGTCGCAACGCCACGTATATACGAAATATGTACTAAAGTAATAACAATGCAAAATATAAATAAATCCAATCTAGACCGGCAAAAAGAAAATTATATGGACATAATATACAATAAGTAGAAGGTACCGAAAAGGAAAAAAGTAGAACTGTCTACAAAATACAAAAAGAAATGAGATCCCATCAAAAACAATACTTGTCAAAAAAAACCAAGTCGCGCAACTCAGTTGTTCTGCGGTAAAAAGTTGTGAGATCCAAGTAAATCCAAGTCTTCAAATTTCGTCTCAAAATTTTTTAATGTTTTATATAAATATATTGAGACTTGGCCATCGCACTAAATAATTGAATTTACACGTGTTTTCAGGCGATTGAATTAACGCGTGTTTTCAAACGATTCAAACGATGGCCAAGTCTTAATATATTTATATAAAACATTAAAGAATTTTGAGACGAAATTTGAAGACTTGGATTTACTTGGATCTCACAACTTTTTACCGCAGAACAACTGAGTTGCGCGACTTGGTTTTTTTTGACAAGTATTGTTTTTGATGGGATTATATTTACCCATTAATCAATAACATCAAATATCATTAACTCAACAAACAAATTTAAAACTATTAATCTATCTATTATACCAATACAAACTAACATAATAATAAAACAATATAACAAAATCAAATATAATCAATTCAATAATTAATACAATAAACCATTTAACCCTAAAATACCCAATAAACTACCCCACTTCACATAATGAAATGGAGTGTATACGGAAATGAAACAAATTAAACAGGAAGATAACATTGAAATACCATAGAGCTACCTATATTTAAACTCACTACCACTCTGCATTACTTTAACAATGTATTAAAGAAGCAAATGATAAATAAATTCGAAACCATTAATAGCTACATCTTTTATTTAAAATACAAACCAAATATAATATAATATAACAAAATCAAATAAAATTAATTCAATAATTAATACAATAAACCAATTAAACCCCAAACTACCCAATAAACTACCCCACTTCACATAATGAAATGGAGTGAATACGGAAATGAAACATGATGAATGGTTAGGTTAGGTAAAGTTAGGTTTTTTTTTTTTTTTTTTTTTTAATTACCTAGTAAGCCTACCAATTACCCATGACAGGGTCGCCGGCTATGAACTTACTATCTATTATACCTGTCACTATTTAATGCGACAACATTAACAATCAAATAAAACAAAAATTTTACAAATACATATCCAACCCAATAAATAATGTAAGACAATACCTTATAAATTTTTATACAAATATTAACTTAAAACTTCAAAATTTTTTTCCGACACCAACAATTTCTCATATAAACCCATTATATTTACCCATTAATCAATAACATCAAATATCATTAACTCAACAAACAAATTTAAAACTATTAATCTATCTATTATACCAATACAAACTAACATAATAATAAAACAATATAACAAAATCAAATATAATCAATTCAATAATTAATACAATAAACCATTTAACCCTAAACTACCCAATAAACTACCCCACTTCACATAATGAAATGGAGTGTATACGGAAATGAAATAAATTAAACAGGAAGATAACATTGAAATACCATAGAGCTACCTATACTTAAACTCACTACCACTCTGCATTACTTTAAAAATGTATTAAAGAAGCAAATGATAAATAAATTCGAAACCATTAATAGCTACATCTTTTATTTAAAATACAAACCAAATATAATATAATATAATATAACAAAATCAAATAAAATTAATTCAATAATTAATACAATAAACCAATTAAACCCCAAACTACCCAATAAACTACCCCACTTCACATAATGAAATGGAGTGAATACGGAAATGAAACATGATGAATGGTTAGGTTAGGTTAGGTTAGGTTTTTTTTTTTTTTTTTATTACCTAGTAAGCCTACCAATTACCCATGACAGGGTCGCCGGCTATGAACTTACTATCTATTATACCTGTCACTATTTAATGCGACAACATTAACAATTTAAATAAAACAAAAATTTTACAAATACATATCCAACCCAATAAATAATGTAAGACAATACCTTATAAATTTTTATACAAATATTAACTTAAAACTTCAAATTTTTTTTCCGACACCAACAATTTCTCATATAAACCCATTATATTTACCCATTAATCAATAACATCAAATATCATTAACTCAACAAACAAATTTAAAACTATTAATCTATCTATTATACCAATACAAACTAACATAATAATATAACAAAATCAAATATAATCAATTCAATAATTAATACAATAAACCATTTAACCCTAAACTACCCAATAAACTACCCCACTTCACATAATGAAATGGAGTGTATACGGAAATGAAACAAATTAAACAGGAAGATAACATTGAAATACCATAGAGCTACCTATACTTAAACTCACTACCACTCTGCATTACTTTAACAATGTATTAAAGAAGCAAATGATAAATAAATTCGAAACCATTAATAGCTACATCTTTTATTTAAAATACAAACCAAATATAATATAATATAACAAAATCAAATAAAATTAATTCAATAATTAATACAATAAACCAATTAAACCCCAAACTACCCAATAAACTACCCCACTTCACATAATGAAATGGAGTGAATACGGAAATGAAACATGATGAATGGTTAGGTTAGGTTAGGTTAGGTTTTTTTTTTTTTTTTTTTTTATTACCTAGTAAGCCTACCAATTACCCATGACAGGGTCGCCGGCTATGAACTTACTATCTATTATACCTGTCACTATTTAATGCGACAACATTAACAATCAAATAAAACAAAAATTTTACAAATACATATCCAACCCAATAAATAATGTAAGACAATACCTTATAAATTTTTATACAAATATTAACTTAAAACTTCAAAAATTTTTTCCGACACCAACAATTTCTCATATAAACCCATCTGGGGGCACGGCAGTGCCCCCACCAAGTCGAGCAAAAAAGCGGCACGGCCGTACCATCCTTTTCTCGAAGCAATTCAGGCCATTTTCGACCCCCTGTAACTTCGTTGTGGATAAAACTAGAAGACTGAAATTTTCAGTAACCATGCAGGATTGTAAAGACACGGTATATTTCAAATTTCATTCAATTTGAACCAGTATTTTAAGAATTATAACGGGTCAAATTTCGTAATTTTGTCACTCACTGACTGACTCACCGATCATCAAAATTCTAAGGCACTTCTAGCAGACCTAGAAGCTTCAAATTTGGAATATAAGTAGTGTTTGGTGTATGAATCAAGGAAAAACTAAAAAATCTAGAAAAAAACCGGTATAGAGGGCGCTGTCGTACCTTTTCTCGAAGCAATTAAGGCCATTTTCGACCCCCTGTAACTTCGTTGTGGATAAAACTAGAAGACTGAAATTTTCAGTAACCATGCAGGCATTGTAAAGACACGGTATATTTTAAATTTCATTCAATTTGAACCAGTATTTTAAGAATTATAACGGGTCAAATTTCTTAATTTTGTCACTCATTGACTCACCGATCATCAAAATTCTAAGGCACTTCTAGCAGACCTAGAAGCTTCAAATTTGGAATATAAGTAGTGTTTGGTGTATGAATCAAGGAAAAACTAAAAAATCTAGAAAATACCGGTATAGAGGGCGCTGTCGCAACGCCACGTATATACGAAATATGTACTAAAGTAATAACAATGCAAAATATAAATAAATCCAATCTAGACCGGCAAAAAGAAAATTATATGGACATAATATACAATAAGTAGAAGGTACCGAAAAGGAAAAAAGTAGAACTGTCTACAAAATACAAAAAGAAATGAGATCCCATCAAAAACAATACTTGTCAAAAAAAACCAAGTCGCGCAACTCAGTTGTTCTGCGGTAAAAAGTTGTGAGATCCAAGTAAATCCAAGTCTTCAAATTTCGTCTCAAAATTTTTTAATGTTTTATATAAATATATTGAGACTTGGCCATCGCACTAAATAATTGAATTTACACGTGTTTTCAGGCGATTGAATTAACGCGTGTTTTCAAACGATTCAAACGATGGCCAAGTCTTAATATATTTATATAAAACATTAAAGAATTTTGAGACGAAATTTGAAGACTTGGATTTACTTGGATCTCACAACTTTTTACCGCAGAACAACTGAGTTGCGCGACTTGGTTTTTTTTGACAAGTATTGTTTTTGATGGGATTATATTTACCCATTAATCAATAACATCAAATATCATTAACTCAACAAACAAATTTAAAACTATTAATCTATCTATTATACCAATACAAACTAACATAATAATAAAACAATATAACAAAATCAAATATAATCAATTCAATAATTAATACAATAAACCATTTAACCCTAAAATACCCAATAAACTACCCCACTTCACATAATGAAATGGAGTGTATACGGAAATGAAACAAATTAAACAGGAAGATAACATTGAAATACCATAGAGCTACCTATATTTAAACTCACTACCACTCTGCATTACTTTAACAATGTATTAAAGAAGCAAATGATAAATAAATTCGAAACCATTAATAGCTACATCTTTTATTTAAAATACAAACCAAATATAATATAATATAACAAAATCAAATAAAATTAATTCAATAATTAATACAATAAACCAATTAAACCCCAAACTACCCAATAAACTACCCCACTTCACATAATGAAATGGAGTGAATACGGAAATGAAACATGATGAATGGTTAGGTTAGGTAAAGTTAGGTTTTTTTTTTTTTTTTTTTTTTAATTACCTAGTAAGCCTACCAATTACCCATGACAGGGTCGCCGGCTATGAACTTACTATCTATTATACCTGTCACTATTTAATGCGACAACATTAACAATCAAATAAAACAAAAATTTTACAAATACATATCCAACCCAATAAATAATGTAAGACAATACCTTATAAATTTTTATACAAATATTAACTTAAAACTTCAAAATTTTTTTCCGACACCAACAATTTCTCATATAAACCCATTATATTTACCCATTAATCAATAACATCAAATATCATTAACTCAACAAACAAATTTAAAACTATTAATCTATCTATTATACCAATACAAACTAACATAATAATAAAACAATATAACAAAATCAAATATAATCAATTCAATAATTAATACAATAAACCATTTAACCCTAAACTACCCAATAAACTACCCCACTTCACATAATGAAATGGAGTGTATACGGAAATGAAATAAATTAAACAGGAAGATAACATTGAAATACCATAGAGCTACCTATACTTAAACTCACTACCACTCTGCATTACTTTAAAAATGTATTAAAGAAGCAAATGATAAATAAATTCGAAACCATTAATAGCTACATCTTTTATTTAAAATACAAACCAAATATAATATAATATAATATAACAAAATCAAATAAAATTAATTCAATAATTAATACAATAAACCAATTAAACCCCAAACTACCCAATAAACTACCCCACTTCACATAATGAAATGGAGTGAATACGGAAATGAAACATGATGAATGGTTAGGTTAGGTTAGGTTTTTTTTTTTTTTTTTTTTTATTACCTAGTAAGCCTACCAATTACCCATGACAGGGTCGCCGGCTATGAACTTACTATCTATTATACCTGTCACTATTTAATGCGACAACATTAACAATTTAAATAAAACAAAAATTTTACAAATACATATCCAACCCAATAAATAATGTAAGACAATACCTTATAAATTTTTATACAAATATTAACTTAAAACTTCAAATTTTTTTTCCGACACCAACAATTTCTCATATAAACCCATTATATTTACCCATTAATCAATAACATCAAATATCATTAACTCAACAAACAAATTTAAAACTATTAATCTATCTATTATACCAATACAAACTAACATAATAATATAACAAAATCAAATATAATCAATTCAATAATTAATACAATAAACCATTTAACCCTAAACTACCCAATAAACTACCCCACTTCACATAATGAAATGGAGTGTATACGGAAATGAAACAAATTAAACAGGAAGATAACATTGAAATACCATAGAGCTACCTATACTTAAACTCACTACCACTCTGCATTACTTTAACAATGTATTAAAGAAGCAAATGATAAATAAATTCGAAACCATTAATAGCTACATCTTTTATTTAAAATACAAACCAAATATAATATAATATAACAAAATCAAATAAAATTAATTCAATAATTAATACAATAAACCAATTAAACCCCAAACTACCCAATAAACTACCCCACTTCACATAATGAAATGGAGTGAATACGGAAATGAAACATGATGAATGGTTAGGTTAGGTTAGGTTAGGTTTTTTTTTTTTTTTTTTTTTATTACCTAGTAAGCCTACCAATTACCCATGACAGGGTCGCCGGCTATGAACTTACTATCTATTATACCTGTCACTATTTAATGCGACAACATTAACAATCAAATAAAACAAAAATTTTACAAATACATATCCAACCCAATAAATAATGTAAGACAATACCTTATAAATTTTTATACAAATATTAACTTAAAACTTCAAAATTTTTTTCCGACACCAACAATTTCTCATATAAACCCATTATATTTACCCATTAATCAATAACATCAAATATCATTAACTCAACAAACAAATTTAAAACTATTAATCTATCTATTAAACCAATACAAACTAACATAATAATAAAACAATATAACAAAATCAAATATAATCAATTCAATAATTAATACAATAAACCATTTAACCCTAAACTACCCAATAAACTACCCCACTTCACATAATGAAATGGAGTGTATACGGAAATGAAACAAATTAAACAGGAAGATAACATTGAAATACCATAGAGCTACCAATACTTAAACTCACTACCACTCTGCATTACTTTAACAATGTATTAAAGAAGCAAATTATAAATAAATTCGAAACCATTAATAGCTACATCTTTTATTTAAAATACAAACCAAATATAATATAATATAACAAAATCAAATAAAATTAATTCAATAATTAATACAATAAACCAATTAAACCCCAAACTACCCAATAAACTACCCCACTTCACATAATGAAATGGAGTGAATACGGAAATGAAACATGATGAATGGTTAGGTTAGGTTAGGTTAGGTTTTTTTTTTTTTTTTTTTTATTACCTAGTAAGCCTACTAATTACCCATGACAGGGTCGCCGGCTATGAACTTACTATCTATTATACCTGTCACTATTTAATGCGACAACATTAACAATCAAATAAAACAAAAATTTTACAAATACATATCCAACCCAATAAATAATGTAAGACAATACCTTATAAATTTTTATACAAATATTAACTTAAAACTTCAAAATTTTTTTCCGACACCAACAATTTCTCATATAAACCCATTATATTTACCCATTAATCAATAACATCAAATATCATTAACTCAACAAACAAATTTAAAACTATTAATCTATCTATTATACCAATACAAACTAACATATTAATAAAACAATATAACAAAATCAAATATAATCAATTCAATAATTAATACAATAAACCATTTAACCCTAAACTACCCAATAAACTACCCCACTTCACATAATGAAATGGAGTGTATACGGAAATGAAACAAATTAAACAGGAAGATAACATTGAAATACCATAGAGCTACCTATACTTAAACTCACTACCACTCTGCATTACTTTAACAATGTATTAAAGAAGCAAATGATAAATAAATTGGAAACCATTAATAGCTACATCTTTTATTTAAAATACAAACCAAATATAATATAATATAACAAAATCAAATAAAATTAATTCAATAATTAATACAATAAACCAATTAAACCCCAAACTACCCAATAAACTACCCCACTTCACATAATGAAATGGAGTGAATACGGAAATGAAACATGATGAATGGTTAGGTTAGGTTAGGTTAGGTTTTTTTTTTTTTTTTTTTTACCTAGTAAGCCTACCAATTACCCATGACAGGGTCGCCGGCTATGAACTTACTATCTATTATACCTGTCACTATTTAATGCGACAACATTAACAATTTAAATAAAACAAAAATTTTACAAATACATATCCAACCCAATAAATAATGTAAGACAATACCTTATAAATTTTTATACAAATATTAACTTAAAACTTCAAATTTTTTTTCCGACACCAACAATTTCTCATATAAACCCATTATATTTACCCATTAATCAATAACATCAAATATCATTAACTCAACAAACAAATTTAAAACTATTAATCTATCTATTATACCAATACAAACTAACATAATAATATAACAAAATCAAATATAATCAATTCAATAATTAATACAATAAACCATTTAACCCTAAACTACCCAATAAACTACCCCACTTCACATAATGAAATGGAGTGTATACGGAAATGAAACAAATTAAACAGGAAGATAACATTGAAATACCATAGAGCTACCTATACTTAAACTCACTACCACTCTGCATTACTTTAACAATGTATTAAAGAAGCAAATGATAAATAAATTCGAAACCATTAATAGCTACATCTTTTATTTAAAATACAAACCAAATATAATATAATATAACAAAATCAAATAAAATTAATTCAATAATTAATACAATAAACCAATTAAACCCCAAACTACCCAATAAACTACCCCACTTCACATAATGAAATGGAGTGAATACGGAAATGAAACATGATGAATGGTTAGGTTAGGTTAGGTTAGGTTTTTTTTTTTTATTTTTTTTATTACCTAGTAAGCCTACCAATTACCCATGACAGGGTCGCCGGCTATGAACTTACTATCTATTATACCTGTCACTATTTAATGCGACAACATTAACAATCAAATAAAACAAAAATTTTACAAATACATATCCAACCCAATAAATAATGTAAGACAATACCTTATAAATTTTTATACAAATATTAACTTAAAACTTCAAAAATTTTTTCCGACACCAACAATTTCTCATATAAACCCATTATATTTACCCATTAATCAATAACATCAAATATCATTAACTCAACAAACAAATTTAAAACTATTAATCTATCTATTAAACCAATACAAACTAACATAATAATAAAACAATATAACAAAATCAAATATAATCAATTCAATAATTAATACAATAAACCATTTAACCCTAAACTACCCAATAAACTACCCCACTTCACATAATGAAATGGAGTGTATACGGAAATGAAACAAATTAAACAGGAAGATAACATTGAAATACCATAGAGCTACCTATACTTGAACTCACTACCACTCTGCATTACTTTAACAATGTATTAAAGAAGCAAATGATAAATAAATTGGAAACCATTAATAGCTACATCTTTTATTTAAAATACAAACCAAATATAATATAATATAACAAAATCAAATAAAATTAATTCAATAATTAATACAATAAACCAATTAAACCCCAAACTACCCAATAAACTACCCCACTTCACATAATGAAATGGAGTGAATACGGAAATGAAACATGATGAATGGTTAGGTTAGGTTAGGTTAGGTTTTTTTTTTTTTTTTTTTTTATTACCTAGTAAGCCTACCAATTACCCATGACAGGGTCGCCGGCTATGAACTTACTATCTATTATACCTGTCACTATTTAATGCGACAACATTAACAATCAAATAAAACAAAAATTTTACAAATACATATCCAACCCAATAAATAATGTAAGACAATACCTTATAAATTTTTATACAAATATTAACTTAAAACTTCAAAATTTTTTTCCGACACCAACAATTTCTCATATAAACCCATTATATTTACCCATTAATCAATAACATCAAATATCATTAACTCAACAAACAAATTTAAAACTATTAATCTATCTATTATACCAATAAAACTAACATAATAATAAAACAATATAACAAAATCAAATATAATCAATTCAATAATTAATACAATAAACCATTTAACCCTAAACTACCCAATAAACTACCCCACTTCACATAATGAAATGGAGTGTATACGGAAATGAAACAAATTAAACAGGAAGATAACATTGAAATACCATAGAGCTACCTATACTTAAACTCACTACCACTCTGCATTACTTTAACAATGTATTAAAGAAGCAAATGATAAATAAATTGGAAACCATTAATAGCTACATCTTTTATTTAAAATACAAACCAAATATAATATAATATAACAAAATCAAATAAAATTAATTCAATAATTAATACAATAAACCAATTAAACCCCAAACTACCCAATAAACTACCCCACTTCACATAATGAAATGGAGTGAATACGGAAATGAAACATGATGAATGGTTAGGTTAGGTTAGGTTAGGTTTTTTTTTTTTTTTTTTTTTTTATTACCTAGTAAGCCTACCAATTACCCATGACAGGGTCGCCGGCTATGAACTTACTATCTATTATACCTGTCACTATTTAATGCGACAACATTAACAATCAAATAAAATAAAAATTTTACAAATACATATCCAACCCAATAAATAATGTAAGACAATACCTTATAAATTTATATACAAATATTAACTTAAAACTTCAAATTTTTTTTCCGGCACCAACAATTTCTCATATAAACCCATTATATTTACCCATTAATCAATAACATCAAATATCATTAACTCAACAAACAAATTTAAAACTATTAATCTATCTATTATACCAATACAAACTAACATAATAATAAAACAATATAACAAAATCAAATATAATCAATTCAATAATTAATACAATAAACCATTTAACCCTAAACTACCCAATAAACTACCCCACTTCACATAATGAAATGGAGTGTATACGGAAATGAAACAAATTAAACAGGAAGATAACATTGAAATACCATAGAGCTACCTATACTTAAACTCACTACCACTCTGCATTACTTTAACAATGTATTAAAGAAGCAAATGATAAATAAATTGGAAACCATTAATAGCTACATCTTTTATTTAAAATACAAACCAAATATAATATAATATAACAAAATCAAATAAAATTAATTCAATAATTAATACAATAAACCAATTAAACCCCAAACTACCCAATAAACTACCCCACTTCACATAATGAAATGGAGTGAATACGGAAATGAAACATGATGAATGGTTAGGTTAGGTTAGGTTAGGTTTTTTTTTTTTTTTTTTTTTTATTACCTAGTAAGC